>CM067859.1:5501717-15501717 GCA_034642435.1 Megalocaria dilatata
GATTTTATAATAGAGACGGACTGTTTTGAAATGTCAATCTTATTAAAAACGGTAAAAATGCCATTATATATCGGGATGATGCATAATTTACAAACATTCTACCTGTTTTTTTGTAGTTGCGACATTATTTCATAAATGGTATACCAACAATATTTGACAAATAGTGTTGCCATGCAACTTAGTCCATAGCCGACTATCTGCACAACCTATTTTATACATTACTTTTGTCTTGGAATGTTACAAAAATGAAGTATATTAAAATTATGAAAAATAATAAATTGTGGATACTTCCTAGACGGATTATATATCCATGCTAAAGATTCTTACAAAATAGTCTTCTTTTGGTGTTTCAAACACACGATCCTGACGAAATTTGAAATTTTGCACGAACATGGGTCTTATTATTCTTCTTCTAAATGCTGAATTTCAGATCGATCCAATCTGTAGTTTTCAAACGTGAATAACTGCGAAATTATTGAACAGATTGTACCCATTAACGAACTTACTAGCTGTATTCGAAAATAACCGGCCGGAAAGTATTACTCGTGACCTTGGATTCTTCATCAGAGAGTCAAACCTAGTCGTTAAAGATCATTTTCGGCTCAAATTTCGTAAATTACAGACATTTGGGCGCGTAACAAACGAAACGCTGAATATCACGAACGAAAAACTTCTGGATATGAAGGATATAAAGAACGGATCATTATGCATCAGCCTAATCAATACTTCTTGCTTCATCTTGGATGGAAATATAAGATTTGTTTTAGTTTCATTCATCAATAAACGATAACTAACTTTTGATCAAATCTGAAAAAAAAGATATAAATATACTTGATTAGGTTTATTACTCTTTTGAATATTCTAAAGAGGATATGTATGATTCTCTTAATTTTTAGCTGCAAGATTGATTCAATTTGAAGAGTCATTCAATTCTTTTTGTTTTTTATCAAATATTGGATGGAATAGTCCGTTACTGTATATTATTGTTGCTTCGAAGAGATGAGATGCATTCTAAAAAATCATTTTACCCAAGAAACAGAATGAATACATATCAGGTGTTTTTTTAGAGTGATAGAACTTTAAATTGAAATAAAACACATTCAAGTTAAGATTGATGCCAAATTTTTTTTTATTTGAAAGAATTTTATGACATTTGTCCACATGTCCACCACTACTAGCTCTGAGGAACCGCATTCGATCAGACCACTTTTTCGAATAATTCAGCAATTATTTCATCAATAACACGAGTTATGTTGGCTTCCAAAGCGTCTATCGTTTTTGGTTTATCAGCATGAACCAATGACTTGACATAACCCCAAAGAAAATAATCCAGTGGAGTTATGTCGCATGATCTTGGAGGCCAATTAATTGGACCATTTCTCGAAATAATGTTATCGCCAAATCTTTTTTTTAATAAATCAATTGTTACGGTAGCAGCATGAAGTGTGGCACCATCTTGTTGGAACCAAAACACTTCTGGGTTGATACCATTCAAATTTTGAAACAAATAATCATTGATCATCGATCTGTAACGAGCACCATTCACTGTAACATTAGCTCCAGCATTGTTTTTAAAGAAATATGGACCGATGATGCCTCCAGCGTGTCAAGCACACCATACAGTGCATTTTTCAGGATGCAATGGAACCTGCAGAACTTCTTGAGGATTGTTTTCACTCCATATATGGCAATGTTACTTCTTTACATAGCCGTTGAACCAGAAATGAGCTTCATCACTAAACACAATTTTACGATAAAAAAGTGGACCAATTTCAAGCTCTTCAAGGGTCCAATCAGCAAACAAACGACGCTTATTATGGTCAAGTGGCTTTAGTTCTTGAACAAGTTGAATCTTGTATGGTAGACCAAGATATTTGCGCAAAATTTTCCATGTCGTGGATGCACAGAGTCCAACTTGTTGTGAAGGTCGACGAATAGATAAATCTGGATCATTATTGACACTATAACTTACAGCAGCGATATTTTCTTCTGTACGTATAGTTCTTTGTCTTGTTGTTGTTGTTGTTGCACCGAGTAGAGAAAATGTTGCCCGAAATCTATCGATAGTTCGACGAATAAACTGCTCTGATGGACGATCATGTAAACCATAAACTTCACAAAGTGCTCTTTAAGTTTGACGAATAGAACACTGATTTTGAAAATAAATTTCAACAATTTGTAAACGTTGTTGCGGAGTGAGTCTCTACATGATAATTTTTCAATGCTTACTGAACAGAAATATCAAAACAACATATCAAAACACAGTTATCCCTATCGCTCCCCCTCTGTCTCTGTACCTTGTCGTGGTGAGGGAGCTTGTCATAATGAATGTCCTAGTTACATTTATGAAATAGAGGATATGGTTATGATGCCTGAAACAGATGACTGGCAATCCTAACTTCCTTACATTCTTTCTTACTTACATACCGTTCCATCATGTTGTCCCATTCCATCCATTTCCTTCCGCAAGACTTGGAATCGTACGGGGAAGCTGGCTCTGATTGACCACCAGAATCTGCGATCCTGCGATCGATTAGAGTCTTGCAATCCATACACGGGCGAAGGCGATAGAGACCGTGCTGAATCTCAGCGTGGGTTATCCAACCTTCGCCTACTTATCCGCTGAGGGATCTTAAATGATTGCTGAAGGACAAAGGGAGACTACGGCGCTTCGACCGGGGTGACATCTCGGAAGGTTCACTCTGCTCGCCCCCAAATTTGGCTCCATCTTTAGATCCTTAAGCTTCCGCTGCGGGGTCTTGATTCGTCCGCTGGAGGAAAAAGGGAGACTACGACGATTCGACGAGGTTTGGAGGTCCTGGAAGAATCGCTCTACTCGCACCCAACTTCGGCCCCATTCGTGGTTCCTTAAGCTTATCTTATCTGCTGCGGGGTCGGAAGTGGTCCGTTGGAGGGAAAGGGAGACTACGACGTTCCTGGAAGATTCACTCTGTTCACCCCCAACTCTGGCGCCACTTTTTGATCCTAAAGCCCATCCTCTTCGATGCTTCGGAGCCTCGCTTTTAGCAGTCGAACAGCAACAGCGGTCCTTCGTGCGGGGGGATCCATGCTGGGAAGTTGTATTTTGTGTTGTTTCGTTGCTTCAATCTTTCACAACCACAGAGACACTCTGCTCAAATGACTGAGTGTTGGGATCGACACGGCGATCCTTTTTTGGCGAGGAGGGAGGTGCCTTGTGGAGGTCCCTCACCTAATTGTGCTGACGCAAAGTTCTCTACAATCTTCCTTCAAAATTCCTATCTTTCTCTTTCAGCTTATCGGGGTCTGCTGAAGTGTCAAAACTTGAGCAGAAAACCGGGGCAGCAATGATGACAATGGTACTTTAACGTTGGCGAAGACCTCTGCTCATATGCCGACATGTACAATTCTGAGTATCTCTATCGAAAGTTCTATCACTCTAAAAAAAACACCCGATATTTTCACAGTATATTCGCAAACAAAACATGGTCATGATGAAAGTCAGATCCAAAATTACAAACACCAAATAAAATAACCTGAACAACTCATCCACTCGTGAAACTTACCAAAAACCCAGGGGGGTACTGGGGAAACGGACCAATTTCCCTCGTAGCCACATGGCTGGGTAGCTCCGATCTGCCCCCCCTTTTGATCTTGTTTTTCCTGCGAAGACGCTGTTTCTCTCTGATGAGCAAGGCGGCTTGCATGCCTGCAGATGCAGCTGTACTCATACAGCGCTAAGACGAAACGTTGTAACACTTGCACGCGACGCGACCGCGCTCTCACTAAACGACACTGATGATGCGACATCGGGTACGAAACACATTTTCACGGAACGGAGTCTTCTCGACCAACACGCTAAATACCAGCTCTCCTCAACTTATCATCTAGGTTTTTGAACTTTATGATCCTCTTTTCCTTCCAGACAGTCGTTACAAAGGCAAATAGTACGAAAGGACAGTAAAGTTAGCGTAGATATATGTATATTCTCAAAAGCCAAGCGTAAAGTTTCTTGAGTATTCAAAAAATCACGAAGAATATATGTTTTTTTGTAGGTTAAATTATGTTGCGAGTAAATATATTTGAATATGTGTATATTTTGATATGTTATTTGGTCTAGAGTAGATGGCCCCCTATTTATTCATAGTTCGATCATTTTGATTTTTTCTCGGTGTTCTCTGTTTTTTCTTGGTTGCTATCCAGGATCGAAGCTGTTCCTCATTTTAACCATTTTATCGTTTTCAAAAACTGTCCATAAGGCGGCTTTGGAACGTTAACTGTCTCATTCTGGAATAATCGGGAACGTTATTGTTCATCCACGGAAATGTATGGTACGATTTAATTCCGTGGAAGATCAATAACTGCTTGAAATGAACATTGAACAATCAGATCATTCTGATCAATCAGAAATTAATACTATGCCTGGTTCATTTGAACAGTTAGAAGGAAAAGCGTTATAAATAGAAGTTCAAGTAAATAAAAAGGTAGCTTTCCAAAGAAATACATTACTGAACTACAATGTTCATCTCATGAATTTGAGATGTCTTCATAGCTTTACTCCCTACTTTGTATTTATTATTTTAAGTACAGCAAACGAACCGTTTGTTCAAATCATGTGAATTCAGTAATTCAGCGTTGAAATCACATTCTGAACTTGAAAATTGATTCAGGAGTCAGAACCAAGATTGAATTAGGTCAGTGATTCGAAAATATGTGTTTTAGTTCGTTCTACTTGATATCTATCATAGTGACAGATAGTTAATATAGAAATATTACTTTGAAGAGATCCGGATCCTCTAAGGATCATACAAGTCACAGAGCCCCTGATAGATTATATAAATTCCACCATTATGTCATTGTATTTACCCGCGTTATTTTCTGTGTCAAAATACTCAGTAACTTGACACATACGTGATTATTGACAATAACAAAGGAGAACAATGTCCTTATAGAATTCCCATTGTATTTTAATTCAATCGAGAGGATGGTTCTTGGAAATAAACCTCCTGAGCTACTCGAGATAATGGTACTTATAATAGTCACCCTTGGTAACTCTTAGTAAGTAAACTTCTTTTAAATGCTTGTGATTAATTGCATGCTTTACATTTTTGAATACCACCTTTGTGTTAATGTGAAATTAATGACTGCATCATTGTACTTCGCTTTTCATTTTTGTATTTTTGCTTCACTGTTATTTAATCCGACCGGAATGTTTTAACTAAATTGCATTGCCTTTGTACATAACTAAAGCGACCCTCACAAGTTTTCTGTTTGTATTGTATACGTTCTCTCAGTGTCTGATTGCTTTTTGCTGTATTTGTAAATAGTGGTTCTTTATCTGCGTAATACTTGCTAATAGGGATTTTATATTATCTGTTCTTAATAATTGCGGTGCTTGATATGTAACTGATTTGTATGTACTCTTGTGTGATCCACAGTTACCTATTTCTTTGTTTGTTCTTATTGTAACGTTCATTAACACGCCTAGATGAGGGGGTACTGTATCTAGGTACGCTTACCTTGAAAGATTGTATTTCTTGTGAACCAGTGGCGTTCTTTAGGGTAAACCGCAGAGTAGTCCTGGTAGAGGACGACATATCGTATAGAGACAGTAAATAGCTCCGGATATCCAATTTTATTGTGAGAATGTGTGAGTGATTGCTAGATATTTGTTCCGGGTACTGTGATATCTCCAGGGATTAGTTTACGTGAACCTTCAGGTAGTGTTCGGTTCGTTCTTCAGTAAGAGCTAAGCCTTCCTGGGCCTTTGTCATCCCGAGGTGGTTAGATACAGTCCATTTTGATAGTAACTTTTCCGGTCGACTTGAATTATGTTATATCCCCTCTTCAAGGAGATCTCCTGGGCATGCCACAGTTACCCTTACCTTACTGTCCGTTAAACTTACCCCTTGTAACGGAAGGTTCAGCACTGGTTACCGGAAGTGCAGTTGAAGGTGCAAGCTGGCTGTATCCCCCTTTCCTGCATAACTTTACTCTTTCCGCTGCATAAAAATGATATCTGATTTGAGCGAGTACCGACCTAACGATATGTAGTAATAAGTCATTTAGACCCGGGACGCTATTGGTTTCACTGGGGCGCTTTGCGAACCACTGCGCGTAGAGTAGATTTAACCACAGGCTGATAAATGTGTTACCATTTATTGAGTGTTGTTGCTTTTGAACATTATAAATAGAAATATATTATTCTGGTATTACTGTGTTTCGAATATTTGAACCTCCCGTCACCGTTTCCTTGCTCTCGTTAGGTGTAATTTGGGTTGCCTACACAACGTAACGTCCTATTCGCCCGTCACTAGACGATCACGATAAAAAGGTTAGCGCTCTTTAGATTACTTCGTATAATTCCAGATCTTTCAGATCTTTACTCCGTAAACCCCTAGATTTTTTAGAGTACTCCGTAAGCCCCCAGATCTTAGAGTACTCCGTAAAATCCCGGATCTTTTAGAGTACTCCGTAATGTACGGGATAGCTCAACTTCAAGGACGCTTTCGTCTGTGGCGTTAGATATAATTGGGGCTTCTTGATTTAGCGTGGGTTGTATGCTGCGTACGTGTATTCGGGTGCATTAGATGGCGCTGTTGTTTGGAAAAAAGTAAGGACGCTAAGCAGAGCGAATATAGGAGCGTGGCTGTGTTGAATTCGTTGGCATTAAAGAAGTATTTACGAGTGAAACAGCACATTACACAATAATGTTCCATTGAAAGCAACTTGTAATGAGTGTTTCTTTAGAGTGATAGAACTTTAAATTGAAATAAAACACATTTAACTTAAGATTGAAGCCAATTTTTTTTTATTTGAAAGATGATTTTGTGACATTTAGGTTTTAAAAATAATTTCCGGCATATGTCCACCACGACTAGCTCTGAGGAACCGCATTCGACCAGACCAATTTTGGACCACTTTTTCGAATAATTCAGGCCTTATTTCATCAATTACACGAGTTATGTTGGCTTCCAAAGCGTCTATCGTTTCTGGTTTATCAGCATAAACCAATGACTTGACATAACCCCAAAGAAAATAATCCAGTGGAGGCCAATTAATTGGACCATTTCTCGAAATAATGTTATCGCCACATCTTTCTTTCAATAAATCAATTGTTACGGTAGAAGCATGAGGTGTAGCACCATCTTGTTGGGATCAAAACACTTCTGGGTCAATACCATTCAAATTTTGAAACAAATAATCATTGATAATCGATCTGTAACGAGACCCATTTACTATAACATTAACTCCAGCATCGTTTTTGAAGAAATTTGGACCGATGATGCCTCCAGCATGTAAAGCACACCATACAGTGCATTTTTCAAGATGCAATGGAACCTGCAGAACTTCTTGAGGATTGTTTTCACTCCATATACGGCAATTCTGCTTGTTTACATGGCCGTTCAATCAGAAATGAGCTGCATCACTAAACTTAATTTTACGATAAAAAAGTGGATCAACTTGAAGCTGTTCTAGGGCCCAATCAGCAAACAAACGACGCTTATTATGGTCAAGTGACTTTAGTTCTTGAACCAGTTGAATCTTGTTTGGGTGTAGATCAAGATGTTCACGCAAAATTTTACATATGGTGGATGCACAGACTTCAACTTGTTGTGAACATCGACGAATAGACACATCTGGATCATCATTAACACTATGACTGACAGCAGCGATTTTTTCTTCTGTACGTACAGTTCTTTGTCTTGTTGTTGTTGCATCAAGTAGAGAAAATGATGTCCGAAATCTATCGATAGTTCGACGAATAAGCTGCTCTGATAGACGATTATGTAAACCATAAATTTCACGAAGTGCTCTATAAGTTTGGCGAATAGAACACTGATTTAGAAAATAAATTTCAACAATTTGTAAACGTTCTTGCCCCTGAGTCTTTCTATGATAATTTTCCAATGCTTACTGAACAAAAATGTCAAAACAACATGGCTTTTACCTTCTGTCAAATCACAGTTATCCCTATCGAAAGTTCTATCACTCTAAAAAAAACACCCGATATATTAATTGATCATGTGAATGATTTTTCGTCTGTGACGTTAGATATAATTGGAGCTTCTTGATTTAGCCTGGGTTGTATGCTGCGTACTTGCATTCGGGTGCATTAGATGGCGCTGTTGTTTGGAAAAACTGTAAGGTCGCTGTGTAGGGCGAATAAAGGAGCGTAACTGTGTTGAATTCGTTGGCATTAGACAAGTACAACTTAAAGGTGAAACAGCACATTACACAATAATGGTTCATTGAAAGCAAGTTGTACTTTGAAATAAAAAAGAAGATTTTACTTCTCAAATATTTTTGGCTGATCAAATTTTGAAGATGTATGATCCTTAAGTATCAAACAGCGTGATTCTGTTATATAATATAATTGGTAGGTATAACAGAATAACTCTGTTTGATATTAAAGATAATGAAAAAGCTTTCTATCAACTAACATAAAAGACCGACAAATTAAATGTATTTTGGCACTTCATTCCTGCTTCATCTATGTGGTTTTAATCTTTCTGATATAATGAAACATATGAATATATACATTAAGCGTTTTTCCATGAATATAAAATGGGCAAGCAGTGCTTGTGAAGTAACTTATGGAATACTTTGAAGTTCGAATTAACACAGCGACATTTTCGAGTTGGACTCTTGCATATTTAAGGACATTATCGAGGCTAACAAAGCAGGGGTTGGGTACATTCCAAGATATCAACCTCTGGGCATCGCACGAGCGCCACAAAAAAAATTGAAATAAATTTCCGAGAAAATCCATCAGATAGCATTTCCTCGAGACTATTTTCATTTAATATGACCCGCAATTCCGCGAGAACACATAAATTACGTCCAGCGCCCCAAGGCACACCTTGTTTTATTCATGGCACGAAATCGGACTTAGGGCTCAGCGAACCGGTTTGGTCATCGTCTGCTGGTCCGTTTTTCCCATCAAGACATCAAAGTAGGCGCGGAGAGGGAAGTTTCGGAGTTCGGACGGTTTATCCAGCAGTGGTGGCCTGGAATTTTCTTTTATTCTTGGTGAAAATTCTGGAAGCCGATAGTTTTCTATACCGCTGTAATTTTCTACTTAGAGTAGAGACAAAACGGCAGTTCTTGTTTAAACTTATCTCAATCAACTGATACAAAAATTCAAATAAATTAATTCGGCTGATCTGTATCAAAAATTATTGATAAGGAGTATGAGCTATGGTTATAGAAAGTTCTAGAAATCGAGACATTCTAACATACATCTGTATAACAATTATATGCTCAAACAAACTCGACAAGGTTTTGTAGATCACACAGGCAAATTGTAGACATGCGCACGTTTCAAACTGATTGGTTTTCGTCAGTGCAATGAATGTGACTCCAAATCTGTCAAGTATCTATATTCGCTATACACAGAGACACTAAGGTATTAATAATACATTAGGCGCCATCTAGAGTATGCAAAATACGTACAAGACATACCTTTGCGAGTTAATTCAAGTGAAGAAATGTATTCTCGATATTTTCGCGTTACTAACGGAGAATATACTTTCCTCATGCTCAAGTCAGACCATAATTTGCCGGAATGCTCATAATTAGCATATTCATATCAAAATGAATTAATTCGGCTGATCTGTACCAAAAAATGTTAATGAGGAGTATAAGCTATGGTAAACGTGAAAATACCGAGAATACATTTCTCTACTTGAATAAACTCGCAAAGGTATGTCTTCGAGTCTCTGTCTCAAAACCATTGGAAAAATATGACTGATTTTGTTCACTTCAGAATCGTGATAATCATGTCCTTACGACGCCCGCAATAACAATTTTTTCATACACAAAACTCCCCATCTTGTAACAAATTTGATGTCGTTTCCAGATATGTGGTCAAATTTGATGCGGCTAAGGATAATTGAAGTATCGGGTGTTTTTTTTTTAGAGTGATAGAACTTTCGATAAGGATAACTGTGATTTGACAAAAGGTAGAAGCCATGTTGTTTTGACATTTCTGTTCAGTAAGAATTGACAAATTATCATGGAAGGACTCACGCCGCAACAACGTTTACAAATTGTTGAAATTTATTTTCAAAATTAGTGTTCTATTCGCCAAACTTATAGGGCACTTCGTGAAATTTATGGTTAACATGATCGTCGTCCATCAGAGTAGTTTATTCGTCGAACTATCGATAGATTTCGGACAACATTTTCTCTACTCGATGCGACAAAAACAACAAGACAAAGAACTGTACGTACAGAAGAAAATATCGCTGCTGTGAGTCTTAGTGTTAATGATGATCCAGATGTGTCTAACCGTCGACGTTCACAAAAAGTTGGACTGTGCATACACCACATGGAAAAGTTTGCGTAAAGATCTTGGTCTACACCCATACAAGATCCAACCGGTTCAAGAACTAAAGCCACTTGATCATAATGAGCGTCATTTGTTTGTTGATTGGGCACTAGAACGGCTTCAAGTTGATCCACTTTTTTATCGTTAAATTGTGTTAAAAGCTCATTACTGGTTGAACGGCTATGTAAACAACCAAAATTTCCGTATATGGGGTGAAAACAATCCTCAAGAAGTTCTGCAGGTTCCATTGCATCCTGAAAAATGCACTGTATGGTGTGCTTCACACGCTGGAAGCATCATCGGTCCATATTTCTTTAAAAACGATGCTGGAGCTAATGTTACAGTGAATTGTGGTCGTTACAGATCGATGATCAATGATTATTTGTTTCAAAATTTGGATGGTATCGACCCAGAAAGAAGTGTTTTGGTTCCAACAAGATGGTGCCACACTTCATGCTGCTACCGTAACAATTGATTTATTAAAAGAAAGATACATAACTCGTATTATTGATGAAATAAGGCCTGAATTACTCGAAAAAGTGGTCCAAAATTGGTCTGGTCGTAAATAATGTCATAAAATTATCTTTCAAATAAAAAAAGTGGCTTCAATCTCAATTTAAAAGTGTTTTAGTTCAATTTGAAGTTATATCACTTTAAAAAACAACCGATATAATTGAATTCATGACAAAATTTGAAATATTTCGTGAAATCAAGAAATGTTGAATTGAAGAATAACCATTAACATTTCGACCATGTGTCATATGACATTTTCTGTTGCAAATAACTTGTATGATGTCCCCTTGAAGTTTGGTCCTTTCAAAAGTAGACAGCCTTTCTAAAACCCACTTTTCGTCTCCAGTGATCAAGCGATCGAAAACTGTGCTGTATGGTGCCGTTGAAGCAATACGCTGCATGTGATAGATCGGTTGGCTTTGTTCTCTTTGGAAGATTATGAGAGTTCCCCGATTGTTCTCGATTTTGAACTGACAAATGACAATCAAATGTCGACATGCACAGAAACGTCATTTCCGGTCCTCCTATTATTTGTGGGTTTTGCAGCATCGACCTCCATCAATTCAAACTAACAATACTTCCGGTTATCTCTCCTTGAAATTTTTTTGTTTCGCGAAAATACGCGCTTCAGAAATTTTCCAAGGGGGACGCCACTGCTGGCAATTTCGGATTCCCGGTTATTATGACGATCGTGGAGAATCTCAAAGACTCAGATATTGGACATATCGCGTCTCTTCTATATAGAATTCTGGGACATAATTTTTTATCTCCCGAAACTCCCCGAGGGGGGTCTGTTTGATTCCGGCTTGCTTCCATCACCGACCGGAAATATAAAGCGAGAAAATTCACGTGTTTGGGTTTCCCGGCCCTACAAATTGGATTCGGAGATTCCAAGAGGTTTTATTAGATAGTCTGACCTTCACCCGCGGTTTCGCCCTAACGCCGATCATTTGTATGGTGGTCTGTTCGAATTCTACACCGAACAAGGAATTTTTGCTATGCAGGTACATTTGTCTCATTTTTTCTCTAAAACACACACACTCACACTCTGTATAAACACGTAAGCTTTAATCACATTTTTTCTTTCTCTCAACTCTCGAGTTATAATCAAAGATCTCTCTCTGCTCTCGAATAATTTTATATTTGCATTCACTTTAACGTTCCAAGTAACACCCACTCTCAATGACACAATAATTCAATAAAAGGCCTGAAAGTGAATGTATTATCCACATTATTTGTTTGTAATTAGATAGTAATTGTGTAAAGTGAACCCAGTAATAGTGAACTCAGTGAAAGTGAACAACGGTGAAAAAGCTCAAAGAACTATTACCCCACGAACAAGATAGTGTTTTCACCACAATTATAGTTCAAACTGCGCCGAACAATTCCCTAAACATTTGGTTAAAACAATCCCAATATTGTACATTTGTAATATATGTATATAGGCTGCAAATAAACCAGTTAAAGTCAATTATACATCCCTCTTTTACACCCCATTGTGAAGTTTGCTTATCCTGGAATTTTGAATACTAACTGATTGACGTTAATTAATTCATAAAGGTATCATTTTACATACTAAACAATTCTTTCAGTGGTTTTTTGTTTTTTTTATATATATATATATATATATATATATATATATATATATATATATATATACAGCGTTCTACGCCTTGCGGTTTATCTACCATTGATTTCTCAATAGGGACAATATACACCGCTCTAAAATTGAAGAGAATAATTTGCATACATATAATAATATATAAAGGAAAATAAAGAAGAGTTTTGTACATATACTGATGTATTAACTAAGGTATTTACACACGGTTAACCCACCTGAATTGGGGACAGTATGCAAGATTATTTTAGAGCGACAACATAATAGAAAAATAAATAAAATTACTGAATAAATTCTTGAAGTAGATAACATTTTTTTAATCTTATATTTATGAAAACCAAATTTTGCTTTAAAAATGCATAACATGACCTAAAGAACTTCTTCCAAAACTTACGTATTTCAAATATTGTATATATTCAAATATTTAAATAAGTAACTTCAAAAAATCTCTCAAAACATCCTCAAAAAAAAAAACAATTTGAAATTAAATAAGAGCGTGGTCAGCCCTAATTCACATTTAAAAAAATAAAGAAATAAAGAAGTTGTTAAGGTTATGTTTTGCATTTTTGAAAAAAAAATTGGTTTTCGTAAATATAAGATTAGAAACAAAATTATGTCTCCTTCAAGTATTTATCTAGTAATTTTAATTGATAATATATATTTCGTTTTTTATTCTATTTGATATTATACAAGACATTAATTTAATTCTAGAAGTTTTTGAATGAAATTTTTTGAAATTAAAATTTGTAGGAGGCTAACAGCATAAATCTGTTTTGATAGTTAAATTTTATAATAATCCTTCTATCGAGTAAAAAACCTCTTTTTAGTATTTTATCTGATATTATTCCCTCCAAATAATGTCCCATGATAACGAAAATAACCAGAATTTCAAAAATAATTGAGGAATATATTGTGGATCTTTGATTCTATAAGAATTTAATTAATAATTTAAAAAATAAATTGAAATGTGAATCAATAGAAGATATAAGTAATTAAAATAACTTTAAATTCAGAGACATTGAAAAAGATGAGTTTTTGTACCCAATTTTCAATATGTATTGTGGAAATTAGAATATATAATTCTGAATTTAAAGTTATTAAACTTTATCTGGCTTCTTTATGCTAATTTATTATAATTTCATGAATCGACGAATTTAAAACTAGAAAACCAGTAGAAGCTGGGGGAAAATAATAATTGGGGATTTTTATCATAGTTACAGAAATTGAAAATTCGTAACACCCTTTTAATTTTTTGGTCGAATCTGGAAAAAAAGGTTAATGAAGAAAGTGTTTCATTCAATGAGAGGCATCTATGGTTGAATATAAAATCAGATATGTCTTCGTTATTTTCAGATATTTAACCTGAAATCATTCTAGTAATAATCTGAAATCATTCTGGCAATAACCTCAAAGAAAAACGACGAACATAAATGCGCACACTTGATCCAGAAGAGGAAAATGGAGTTTATTGATGTTCATGACGACACAGAAAAGAAGTGAGTACATAAAAATCGAAACAAATAGCATGCCACACAATTTTGACATACTCTGGTGTTTGTCACGCTCAAAAAAAAATTAAGCCATCAATCTAAAGCAGTTCGATCGCAGCGTTATATGAGTAGGTGTGTTTGAACATACTGTCACTTAAAGGTAAAACTGGTGTTTCACTCATTGTAGGGCAAATGAAAAAATGAAGCTTCTCTGAGTTCAAGAGTTATCTTGACTGGTACAATTAGAGGGGAGAATCTGGTCAAAAATGTCTATGGGAAATTTTTGACCTTTTTCTCCCAATTTTTAAGGGTGTAGCAAAAGTTTCTTCATTTGAGAGCAATGCACGCTTGGTCCAGAATAATTTCGAATGCCTCTTCTGCAGTTGTCTTCGTTATTTCCAAAAAATTATATAGAATGAATAATTACGTTTAAAATCAATGGTGATAGTTAAAGACAATCAAGCTTTTGTTGAAAACTAGAAATATCAATCAGCAGAGACTTATAATCTAAACTTACAATCATGACAGCATATTTAAGAATACACCATAAAAAAATGGGACCATTAGCTCCACTGTATATGAAAAATGAGGAAAAACTTTTGCTCGCACGAAACATAATTGAAAAAAAGCCCTTGGTCGCCATTTTTCATTTGCGAAATCATTAAATATGTACACTAAAAGCATTACCTCGGAGAACGGATACTCTAAGCTCCCGAAGATATCCCTGTCGTATTCCGAGTAAAAAGTCGTATGTTGATTGTCCCAAAGCTTCTCCTTAATCTCGAAGTTGCAGATATGATTGCACCTATCCAGTATATCACCAGCTGTACGCTTCTCTACTTCCTCCACCTGCCTGACGAAGCTGCATCTTCTTTCTGGCTTACCTTCTGCCTCCGGCGGGATGAAGATCTGCGGCAGCTGACTCTGAACGCTTGGAGAGGAAACCAATGGGGGGTGCTGCTGAACCAAGGTAGTGGGCGTGAGGGGCAAGTGTGGAGGTTGGTGGTTTTGATTCTGTACAGGTATGGAGATGGAGGGACTCTCTCTAATCTTCGCTCTACCCGGGTGATAGTGAGAGCTGGTATGACTGTGTCTCCTTTCGTTCTGGGACGGAGGTTTGAGAGAGCCCCGGTCAGTCTTGAGTGCCTTTGGAGGCTCGGGGGAATCGGTGTAGTTGTGGAAGTGTTTGGCTGCGATATTCTTAAATTCCGGGACATTCTGCGCTTTGACCTGGTGCAAGCGTTGGGTTTTCTGTTTGTTTTGCCTTTGACGCTGTCGCGCTTGACGACTTGCGAGTGAAGCCCCTCCCGCCGCTGCGTACATGGTCTTAATTTTGACGTGACAGTTGGAATTGGTATCGAATTATGTTCAGAAAAAAGTCAATGTTTTTAGAATCTACCGTTATGTCAAATAGAACCCCAACCAGATCATTTTGTGCGTTTTGAAACGATCGACTCGTCCTTTGTACTATTGTAAGTCACAACAAAGTACTCATTCTTTGGTTAATGTCCAACATTTAAACATATTCAACATTTTAAACAACAAATTTCTAAAAATATTTCACGGTATAACTTGGACTATCTCACGGCTTTAAACCTCCAATGTTGTATCAACATTCGTTAACAATTTTCAACAAATTCGGCATCTAATATACTTCAAAAATCAACAATGTTACAACGGCTCGTGCCTGCATATTGTCATGTGGGTTAATCGAGTACGAAAAGGAAGCTGAAAACAAGGTATTGCTTATCTCTTTCGATCTGTCCGTCAGTCACAGTTTTGGGTTGGAAGGAGAGCGATCTGTCTTGAGTCTAGATCGTCGCAGGCAGGCCTTGTAGGTCCTCATGTTTGAAGGATCGGAGGAGATCGGAGCGTCGAGGATGGAGATTTATGGAAATTATGGATGTGAAATATGGAAGAGTCGGTTCAGAATCATTATTTTCGCTCTGGAAAACAAGGAGGTTCTCATTCCTGGCGAATCTGGCTCTTGACGCTGATTTGGAAAGGAAAAAGCGGACGCGCTGCAGGCGCCTTCGGATTCATGCAAACAAGTTGTGACACTTCATTCATTTCTGCCGTCCGGCTTTGTACGTTTCCGGTTCGGTTTGCTTCAGTAATTTTTCACATGTCGCCGAGGATTTCTGATCTTAATATCAGATTTTTTGATTGTACTTACCTTGATGTGCTGACTTCAACTATCTGGAATTAATTGATGTACTGGCGGAAATATTACCCGAAACTTTGAGAAATATCGAAGTTATGGTTACTAAAAGATTCTCCTAATCGAGACAGCGCAACATACATTCTTGTACTGTACTTAACTCAAAATGATCCTAATAGTTATTGTCAGAACTGCTCTTTACATATCGACAATTGACGATGTCTATTTTGGTCCATTCAAACTGTATGTTACAATATACCAATTAAAAGAACCTTCCATTTGCCATAGCTTGATATTCCCTAGATCTCTTCTTCATAAGATATAAATTCTAAATATTGAATTGTATCAGTCCTTTCTTGGTGAAAATCCATATTAAATAATATTTAACTAAGGTTATTCTGATTTTCACAAATTTATTGATATGTGAAATTTATAAATCTGAAAACGGTTTGATTATGGGAAAACTCCTTAAGTCCTTTATTAGCAGAAATATTCATGGACAATATTGAAACTAAAATTCACCAAAATCCCCTTATGAAATACTTTTTATATTGGTATAGATATGTAGACGATATTTTCTGTTGCTTCACAGGTACAGACAGACTTTTGAAAAAATTCTTTTTATTCATCAATGAAATACATCCTTCAATTAAATTCACTATGGAAACCGAACATAATTCAACTGTTACTAGAATAAATAATTCACATGATTTTCCAATATTTCACAAACCAACCCATACGGATTCTATTATACACAATAAATCAAATCATCCTCTAAATCAAAAATTATCAGCATTTAATTGTATGATCCATAGATTACTTAATATTCCCATGAATCGAGAAAATTATATTTCAGAACTTAACATAATTAAACAAATAGCTATTAATAATGACTATGATCCTAAGTTGATAGACAAATTTTTGATGACTAAAAATAATAAAATAGCTTTAAATATGGTGTTTCCTAATATAAAAGAAAATTTTAAATTCATTTCCTTGAAATACACTAAAGGTATTTCTGAAAAAATTGCCACATACCTCAAAAATTAATATAATTTGAGGACTTCATTTAAAACGAATTCAAACTTGAGTAAATTCATTAAAAATAATAAAGACTGTACACATAAAGATGATAAATCGGGGGTTTATAAGTTAACCTGCGGTGATTGCCCTAAAGTTTACATAGGACAGACTGGAAGAACTTTCCGTCATAGGATTTGTGAACATTTGAAGAGTTTCCTCAATAATAAAAGTAATTCTACATATTCCAACCATTTGTTAGAAACAAGACATACTTTCAAGCATAACTTTGAAATTCTACATATAGAAAGCAAAAGTTATGCCTTAAATCTCTTAGAATCCCTAGAGATAAATAAACATAATAAAATTCGAATATTACTTAACGAACAAATAGATTTAAATAACTCACCTCTGTTAAATATATTCAGATAAGCTGGAATTTGCAGAGACCCTTTTTTGGGTCTTAGTGTTCAATAAAAATTGATTGTACTTACTGTAATATAAATAGCAACGGATTTCGGAAACAAGCTTAGTTGTTTGTGATCTTGCCTGATGACGCTACTGTGATAGCGAAACAATTGTTGTGAACATATCAATAAATTTGTAAAAATCAGAATAACCTTATTTAAATATTATTTATAAATTCTAAGACAATGTTGAGCTCCATAATGAAATATGATTACAGTATCAGTAAAAGAAAATGATAACGATCAGATCACAATGAAACAGAGGAAAAGATATTCGTGCATAAAAATATATATATATATATATATATATATATATATATATATATATAAGAACTTCGATACTATAATTTGCTGAATGTTAAGTCGAACTGATTTGGAGATGAGGTAAATTTGTTTACAAATTAGTTGCTTTACCCCATCTCCAAATCAGACCATAATAACAAGAAATTCGTAGAACTAACATATTTTGGACCAATTTCACAAAAAATAGCTCAAATTTGGTCAAAAATTAACATAGTAACAGCTTTCACACCCTCCCATAAAATTTCTAGTCTCTTTTTTAATCCGAAAGACAAAGAGAACCGACTGAATAATTCTGGAGTCTATAAATTAAGTTGTCAAGAGTGTAATAGTGTGTATATAGGACAAACGGGCCGACCTTTCCGTAAAAGGTACAAAGAGCATCAATCTGCCTTTAGGAACCGGAAGAATAATTCCAATTTTGCGAACCATTTCTTCACTACAGATCACACGTTCCCAGAATTGAACAACCTTGTTATCTTGCACGTGGAAGCGAAAGGGAAAAAACTTGACATCCTGGAATCCATAGAAATTGAAATGTTTAAGAGGCACGTACCAATAATAAACCTACTTAACGAACAGACGGAACTTTGGAAAACCCCTCTCTTCGAAGCTCTGCCGAAGCCTACAATCAGCATATATAATAGTTGAGATCTAATTTGTTCATTCAGTTTGAAAATGTAGTAAACACTACGAAACTCGAGTCACTGTATATCAGTTATAATCAAAAGTGATAGAAAACAAAGTAATTTCTTATTTCACTCCATACAGTCATTCATTATTTTTACATTATTGTTATTGTGAACTAATTTGAAAATTTCAACAGATTCTAGATAATCGAGTTTCTTCCCTTTTGATTCTACATGTAAAATTTTAAGATTATCTATTGTGGTGGGAAAGGAATGACCGTATTCTAGACAATGAGTGGCAAAAGTAGAATTTTGTTTATTTTTTATGAAACTCATTTTATGTTCGTTGAACCTCGTCTTGAAGGAACGTCCTATTTGTCCTACATATTTATTACTGCACGTAGAACAAGATAACTCATAAACTCCTGATTTGTGTATGTTTGGAGTAGGATCCTTTGCGTTAAATAATACCGATGATAATTTGTTTTGCGTTTTGAAGGCAATATTGACATCTGATTTTGAAAAACTATTGGCCACTTTTTGACTTATGCTTCCAAAGTACGATAGAGATATGAATTTTTTATTTTCTTCAGTTTTTATGATGGGATAAATTTGGCTTATAGCTATTTTATATAGTTTCTGTCGAATTAGATTATCTATTATATTGGGGTTGAAACCGCTGTTTGCGGCTTTTGATTTTATAGTTTGGACTTCAGCTTCGCGGTCATTTTTTGATAAGGGTAATGCGAAGGCTCTATGGATCATCGATTAATTCGCTGACATTTTTTGTGAATATGGGTGATTGGAATCAATAGGAATACATATATAAGTGGATGTGGGTTTTCTGAATACTACAAAAATAATGTAAAAAATAATGAATGACTGTACGGAGATATTTAAATGGGTACCATCTTTTTAACAACCTTCTTTATCGATTGCAGACATTCCAATATCTGTTAACCCGGTTTTTTATCACGTTCCGCTTGTAAACCTCTGTACCACTATTAGGTGTTATCTAGAATCTATTGAAATATTCAAAATATTTATCACTTTTGTTTAAATACCTCTGTACCACTGTTAAGTCTTCAGTTGTCTGATGTTGGAATTGTTCATTTCCCGAAACTCGAGTCACAAGAAAATGTGTAATACATATTTTTATTGGTAGTAAAACATAGTAATTTCTACAATTTGTTTTAATTATGATCAACAACCAAATAGTAACGGCTGAAACAATTCAGTACATTCTATTTTGATATATCTCTACTTATGATAAGGGCTGCTTCTAGACCGCCAAAATTAATTTTTTAACCACCCAAGTGAGCGTCATGACGTCATCCAACTCGATCCGCGTATATCTCTCATTAAACGTGTTCTCGGATCGTGAAACTACTCCCCGATATCAAGTTCTCAAACCTATTACGCACCGCAAGCCTACGACGCAATCAATGAGGATTAATTAATCCGGGGAATACCTTCCGCACCCCGTGAAATGCGATCCAAGCCAAACAAATCCGAACAGACCGGCCGACAACGTTCTTAATTAAGAGTCGCTCGAACTACTCCTCCGGACCTTCTTTTCTTCTTCTTCATTGCGCGTTCGCCCTGATTTATTCATAGCCCACTTCGGTAATCCAATCTTCGAAACGGCCGAAGTGGATGTCGGACGAAAAACAAGAAAGTTTTCGTTGTTCTTTAGGGTTTTGGATGTAGAGGGGACCCTAGGCCTTTCCGAAAGTTCGAAGATTTCATGAGATTAGCAATGGAGTTGGGGGACGGAGTGAAACAAGTTGAAAATTTGGAAGATAAACAATTAGTCCGACGATCGGCGATATTAATTTCCAATGGATAAAGTACATAGAAGACTTTGTGTGACTTAGATGTGCTTGTATAAAGTATGATCTCAAATTTTCCCAAATTTGTTGATGAATAACTAACTGTAATTGTTTCAGGATCCTGTTGCCTCTTTCCATTTTTAACTGATTACAAATGAAAAATTTATCAATTCCTAAAAAGGTATTGTTAAAATGAAATATAATTTTAGTTGAACGGCAGGCTTTGTCGGAGATTTGATATCAATAGGAATTTTGCATTGTTGCTAATTGAAATAAAAGTAATTTTTACTTAAAACTGGAGAATTTTTCAAACTAAGGATCCTACAGCTTCACATTCAGTTCTAGAGTTCCATTTAAGGAGGCCCCAAGAGATAGAATGATTCCAGGAGGGTAGTTTTTTTTTGTTAATCAACGACACAAGCACTCTTTACTTCCAATGTTCCATTCTGTAAGATGCCCAGGAGTTTCTTACTTTCTTCACAGAGTCTACAATGATTTTTTTCTGTTCAATCGAATCTTTGTGCTTCCCGAGCAATTAGAGCCCTATGAGGAAGCTCTTGACGAGATCTACCATGTTTTTGAATTTTCGTGAAGACGTTTCAAGAAATACCTTTCTAAAAAACTCAAAATTTCGAAATACCATTCATTAGTTTTTCATTCATAGCCGATCAAAAATGCTAATTTTAAATGGTCCACCCGTTATTTTGTGAGCGGAAATGGGTTGAGCACTTCCTTATTTCGTGAATATCGTATAATTAGAAGACAAAAAAAAATATCTTGTGAATATCGTGTGAAGATCGTAGCGCGCAAAAGCTTCTTCTGACTTAACGTCAGTCTTTTCCACCTTTTTTATATTGATCGTTGGTAACCTGTATTCCAGCCAGTATTTCAACAGTTTTTGGTCACCATTTATGTAAACGTGGAATAGTGAGGGACCTAGAACAGTTTCCTGAGGAATTCCACACTCTGTCTCACGTTGATCACTCAGCACATCATCAATTGGTACAGACTGGTGTCTGTCGAACTGTCGTGCAGTTTTGGGGGATATTTTATACCTATATCTTCCAAAGTTTACCGTGACGAACGCCTTGGGTAGGCTGGGATCCATATTTTTTGCTGGATATCAGCTTATATTTAGATATCTCTTCTTCAGAACTGTCATATGCAGTATCAGAATTTTCAGTATTAGCGGCTAGCTAGTTATAAATGAGGGTCACCTTCTCTGAGCAAATTAATATACTGAACTATAGAAAAATATCCCAGATTTTCCCAATAATTAAGAACTATCAGGTGTGTTTTTAGAGTGATAGAACTTTCGATAGAGATAACTGTGATTTGACAGAAGGTAGGATCTCGGACAACATTTTCTCTACTCGATGCAACAACAACAAGACAAAAAACTGTACGTACAGAAAAAAATATCGCTGCTGTAAGTCATAGTGTTAATGATGATCCGGATTTATCTATTCGTGGACGTTCACAACAAGTTGGACTCTGTGCATCTACCACATGGAAAATTTTGCGTGAAGATCTTGGTCTGCATCCATACAAGATCCAACTGGTTCAAGATCTAAAGCCATTTGACCATAATAAACGTCGTTTGTTTGCTGATTGGGCCCTAGAACAGCTTGACGTTGATCCACTTTTTTATCGTGAAATTGTGTTTAGTGATGAAGTTCTGGTTGGACGGTTATGTAAACAAGTAAAATTGCCGTATATGGAGCGAAAACAATCCTCAAGAAGTTCTGCAGGTTCAATTGTATTCTGAAAAATGCACTGTATGGTGTGCTTTACCCGCTGGAGGCATTATCGGTCCATATTTCTTTAACAACGATGCTGGAGCTAATGTTACATGGTGCTCGTTACAGATCAATGATTATTTGTTTCAAAATTTGAATGGTATTGACCCAGAAGTGTTTTGGTTCCAACAAGATGATGCTACACCTCATGCTGCTACCCCAACAATTGATTTATTGAAAGAAAGATTTGGCTATAAAATTATTTTGAAAAATGGTCCACTTAATTGGCCTCCAAGATCATGCCACGTAACTCCACTGGATTATTTTCTTTGGGGTTATGTCAAGTCATTGGTTTGTGTTGATAAACCAGAAACAATAGACGCTTTGGGAGCCAGCATAACTCATGTAATTGATGAAATAAGGCCTGAATTACTCGAAAAAGTGGTCCAAAATTGGTCTGGACGAATGCGGTTCCTCAGAGCTAGTCGTGGTAGACATATGCCGGAAATTATTTTTAAAACATAAATGTCATAAAATTATCTTTCAAATAAAAAAAAATTTGGCTTCAATCTTAATTTGAATGTGTTTTATTTCAATTTAAAGTTCTATCACTCTGAAAAAAACACCCGATAAATCAATTATCCAATTGCTCTTATATCACACCCAGACTTCAATGAACTGGTATTAAAGCGAAAATACACTGACCTTGCGTCCCTGATATTTAATCGTTAAGTGACTAAACGTCAAATACAACCTTGAACCGATTGTGGAGCATTGGCATAAACCTTTTCTTTCACGTGGGCTCAAAGGAAAAAGTCTGAAGGTGTTAAATCATAAAATTTCGGTGGCCAAATGTGATCGAGAAATAACACGACCAGGAAACTTTTCTTGCAAAATTGCGATTGTTCCGTTGCTTGTGTCCTACCATAAAATCATAAAAAGTACAGCTGCCCAGATATTGGGGTATTCAAAATGAAACCTCTTATCGGAAATTCCTCGATATCGCAAAAATCATTGTCTCATCACGATTACCGTCTCCGTTAAGGAACGATTCGAGAGAACGCCTGCATGTTCAACATCCCGTGGAACGGCACGCAACCCAATCGACTTCCTTCCAGACCTCATTATCCGGTAGATTACGACGAATATACGCCATCGGGTCGACCCCTGACCTTCTCCTCCCGTTCCATCGGGATCATCCTACAGAGAGTGGCGTTTTTCTTCGTAACGCCGAGATCATAGCCGTCCACGATCGGGCGCGCGTTAACGAAATTAAGTGCCCGCGCGTCCGCTTCATGGGGGCTTTCCATCCGTCCGTACGGAGTAATGTCAAAGGGCAGTAGGTCAGCCCGATCCACGGATACGCGCTCGCGAGTTTTCAAGGCGAAAGTGGCGAGATTTAGGGACACTTCCGATCTCGTCACTAGCGGCGGCGTCGTTACCGGAAATGACCTGAATGCGGAAGTGGCCGGGGGGGTTTGGGGCGCGTGTTAATGTGTGTTTCGGAGGACGGATCGGTTGTTGCGGGTCGAGATTTGCGTTTTATCGCCGGACGGGATGACGGGGATAAAGGCTATTAAGGCTGTAATGGCCTTACTCGAATGTGCAATGGACGAATAACTAGCGAAAAAGGAGCCTTCTTGCGTTTTACTTTGTAACGATTTTTCAGTTCTGTGCTCGTATCTAGATCGGCGAGTCTCGACCAACAGTTCGAAGAAATCGTCGTGAAGATGAACATCAGGAAGGCCAGGTCTCGATCCAATTGCTCACAATTAAGATCTGCATTAACATTTTGTCCAGGTTTCAGCACTTCAAAATTAACAATTCCGCGTATACTCCACTAAACACACAGAAGCGCCTTTTGTGGACGGTCAAAGTAACCGGATCTGAACCTAGAGAACCATCTTTGGCATTTACGTACTATTTATGCACTTTGATAAACATCACAAGTGTTTTTGGTTGCAACTGTCGCCTTACTTTACTTGCAAAACTCAAAAAGCATAGAACGCCGAATATGCTATTCTAGTATTTGGCTGACCATTTCACCCCAAATTGCTAAAAAAGTCTAATATTTGATTATTTAGAAGTGAACAAGTCACAATAACCTTAAAATGTCCTTGACACGACTTCGAAGTACAAATATCGACATGCGCAGAAACCACATTACCTTTTCGCTATTATCTCGCAGAGGTTGCCATCGCGCTAAGACATCACATTTTAATTTCGTCCTTGAAATCCGAGCATTTAGATGTCGACCTACAGATCCATTTATGGTATCGATTGTAAGTATTCCTAGTCCATAAAGTTTCGTATTTCAACGCCAGGAACGCTGGCTTTCATCGAGTAACTGCGTAATTATGTTTTTCTTATCGGCGATATCGACGTCCATTTTTAACATCTTAGTTGAGTCTGATTGATCGATTAATAACTTGGTGGAATTGAACGAGTTGAAAATTGGAGACTTGACAATACAATTAAGAGAATACGATAAAGCGAACGAAACAGTAATAGACAAATTGAACGAATAGGCAGAGGACGCAATAGACAACACAAGTGTAACAACACGGCAAAGACAAGAAGCTGCAGCTGACGATCAAGCTGAAAACCTAAAATATAGCTGATGCCGAAAGGATCAAAACTTGTACACATCAAGAACAGAGACAGAACGCCTTAAACATGATAAACATGTAATTAAAGCCACACCAATGACAACAGGACACGAAAACATGAAGGGATTCTTCTTAGTAATATTAAATTTAAGCGACACAGACGATACAGGTATAATACAAGGGCGTACCCAGGATCAAATATAGGGGTGGGGGGGCAAACTATGGTCGGGAACATTTTATCACAATTTTCTTTTTGTCGAAGGTGAGTGAAACCAAAATTTGTATAAAAATATGTATAATTATAACAGTGCTTTATCAACTAAGTTAAAACGTTTAAACTCAACCCAGTTAATCTGACCTCTCCCATTGTACTTCTCAGCCAGGTCTTTACCCTTTGAAGGGTACTGAAAGGTCGTTGAACAGTAGCCGTAGTGGATGGGAAAGCACTTAAAATGAGGAGTGCATGCCTTGTTACAGGGAAAAAATATTAGCCTGCTCCAAAATTGCAGCCACTTCAATATCCTCTAATTTGTCCCCTGCTAAATCTTTCTTTTTCCACAGATTATACCGCAAATCTAATTCTGCAGAGATATCACCCAACTCAAAAAATTCCATGAAGGATTTTGCGTTTTTTTCCAAATCTTTTGAAGTACTTTTTAGCATGCAAGAAGGATGAAGGGATAACGCAAAAGCAGGTGTATTCTCGTGTGAAAATCTAACATTCAATGATAAGGTTGAAGAGTCAAGATGAGGGATAATCAACGATCGTCTCCAGTATTCAATCGTATTCTCAGATGGCGGATTACTTCTGTGTATTTGCTTTTTTAACAATTCGTGGAAATAACGAGATATCATGTGATTTTTTAACTACTTCCTCAGAAACATGTTCAATTTCTTGTCGGCCCTTCTTGATGACATCAAGAATTTCACCAATGTGTTTCCTCACCATAATCAAATCCATATTTTTACCTTGTAGAACGTTCATAACGGGTTCCAAAATCGCAGAGTACTTTGCAATCATGACTAAACTTATAATGAAAATTGGTTTCGTTACTGCACAGTGCAATTGATAGGCAAATTTTCTTGTAGCATAGCTTCCTTCGATCTAGAGATGTTCTAGCGCATTGACGATTTCATGAAAGCTGTTTGAAAACTTCTTGGTGCTCTTGTATTTCTCAGACCATTTGGTCTCACTTCAGCCTTGATGAATTAGGAGCCGAAGTCCTGGGGTTGGCAACTCACGAAAGAAGGATATGGTATCCTTAACAGTTGCAATCAGGTTTATTATTTCCGGTAGTTTGCTAGCACCATTGACCACAAGTTTAGTTTGTGGCTTGGGTAACGAAGAAATAAAGATTTATTGTGCTTTTTCCTCAAAATGACCCGTACACCACCTTCTTTCCCAGCCATCGTAAAACATCCGTCAAATCCAAATCCAACACAATTCTCTGCTGAAAGATTTTAATCAACTGAAAAACTCTGAATTGTGCTAGCGATTGTAGGGGCATCTCAAGAAAGCCTACAAATTCGTCTCTGATTTTTTGTTGATTCTCATCATGAAACCTTAAACCGATAGAAAGCTATTCTTTTCCAGCGATATCTGCTGTTTCATCGGCCATTGCATCTGACCTACCGATGCATGTTTGATCTACCCGAAAAAAATTGACCAATCGATAATTATTGATCAATCGACTACAGTAGTTTTTATTATTAAAATAGTTATTTCAAGAATTGTAATGTATTCCAGGGGGGGTATTCCGGGGGGGCACCCGCCCCCCCGGTTGGGTACGTCTATAGTATAATACATGTTACGACATATTAGAATGGACTGCACGCTGATACATAGAATGAACGCAAAAGACAAAGTTAGACAAAAAGACGAAGGCACCACACTTCAATTGAGAAAAAACGGGAAAGCAAACGGAACGGACTTCAACAAAATAAACAAATGTGCAGAGTACCCAATAGGCGATACAAACCGACACACGTAACAACATGACAAAGACAAAAAGCTGTAGCTGACCGCCAAGCTGCAAGCAAAAAATATAGACGACTACGAAAGGAGGCAAAATCAGGTACCTTCGCATCGAAACACTCACACAGAAAAGGGTTATACCATCCCTAAACGAGGATCATAGGTGAAAACCTGACAGGTGAAAGGTCCAGAGACGTGATAATTAAATCTGTCACCCCCCGTCTGGCCTCCTGGCCTCAACGTATCCCCGCCTGCCTCGTGACGTGTTTTATGTACGACTCCCTGCGAAGTTGATGGGTTCGAATTACAATCGGGAATTCCGGGATTGGATTCATCGATGTTACGTCGCGTCGCGGACCCCATTTCGTCGCCTTCTCGATCCCTCACTAATGGAAATAAGGTGGGCGGCTTTGTGGATAGACCTTGCAATTAAATCCGTGTCGGAGGTGGGATGTCTGGTCTGGAATTGACGATTCTCGACGTCGATTCATTAGGTGCACGTCTGTCTCCATAACGTGACAGATTTGAGAATAGGAAGTGATGTCAGCTGATGAAGTGAACAATTATCTCGGTGTTTCGAATGCGTATTGGGGGTATCCTACTGCCATCTAGCCTTAAAAGGGGTGGGACATTTGAAATTTGCATATTTGATTCAAATTAAAAGCTGATGAATGTTATTTGGAAGTTATGAGTTTATTAGGAAGGTTGAACCTTGACATTTACGAGTGAAAAGCTTCTTTTTCGTCTCTTGGTGCTTATCCACTTTGGATGTTGGCTAACATGATGGCGACACGGACCTTATATAAATAGCCCTGAGGTTGTTGAGTTGAACCAAACTCGTAAATTCTTCAATTACGATATTCTTCGTCGTCCAGTGCTTCTCTTTCCTTGGAATATAAGCTGTAGAAGTTGATAGCTCTCCGGACTTCTCATAACAAGACCAAGGTGTTCGAGTGTCCGTTCTTTTACCTGGTACAAGATTTCTTTCTCCTTGTTGAATCTCCTGAGAACTCCTTCGTTGGTGATGTGGTCCACCCATGAGATCTTCAGAATACGACGATAAAACCACATTTCAAATACCTCCAATTTCTTACAGGACGCCTCCGTTAATGTCCATGCCTCGACACCATACAGAAGCAGTGGAAAGACATAGCATCTTAATAGTCTGATATTGGTCTTTATAGTTAAGTTGCTGATAAAAAGTTTTTTCTTCTGGAGGAAGGCGTTATGTGAACAACACTTAAGTAGCAAGCACCTTTTTCGCTCTTCGTCCAGAATCCTGCCTTGCTCTGTTGCAGCTTGACCGGCGTATCATATAGAGGACACGACTAGTCTTAGACTTCCTGACTGAGTAGTGCAAGGCACACAGCGTTCAACGACCGTTGACACATGGTCACTGGCGTCACAGGCAGAGATGCACACCACGCCTGTCTGAAGAGTTCACGTGCGCATGCTCAGAACAAAACGCCGCCTCCTAATTAAGAAGTAGAATCTCCCTCACAACACCGCATTCCCTATAGAGCTTCACTTAAAAATAAATAGAAATCAACAGATAAGTATTCTTTAAGTGAGTGTATATTGGATTTTTATCAAGTCCAACAATTCGAAGTTTGAATGAGATTTAGTTACTTTCTCAGGAACCCTAACCTTACAAGTTGAGGAATACCAAGAAAACAAAAAAGTTGAAACGCACTAACTGAAGTCGGGACCTGTTGCGTCCTTATTCATATCACCCATGCACCCACGAAATTTTGCATTAGTCTTCTCGTCATTATTTTACATCTAAATGCTGAATTTAAACTTTATCATAGGACTATTGCTATGTTTCCGGTAGCTCCGTTAACAAAATGATTATCTTTAGTTCTTCTTGTTATATCGGGTGTTTTTTTAGAGTGATAAAACTTTAAATAGAAATAAAACATTTAAATTCAGATTGAAGCCGAATTTTTTATTTAAAGATAGTTTTCTAACATTTATATTTCAAAAATAATTTCGGCATATGCCCACCACGACTAGCTCTGAGGAACCGCATTCGACCAGACCAATTTTGAACCAATTTTTCGTGTAATTCAGGCCTTATTTCATCAATAACACGAGTTATGTTGGCTTCCAAAGCATCTTTTGTTTCTGGTTTATCATCATAAACCAATGACTTGACATAAACCAAAGAAAATAATCCAGTAGAGTTATGTCGCATTATCTTGGAGGCCAATTAATTGGACGATTTCTCCGAATAATGTTATCGCCAAATCTTTCTTTCAATAAATCAATTGTTACGGTAGCAGCATGACGTGTAACACCATCTGGTTGGAACCAAAATACTTCTGGGTCGATACCATTCAAATTTTGAAACAAATAATCATTGATCATCGATCTGTAACGAGCACCATTCACTGTAACATTAGCTCCAGCATCGTTTTTAAAGAAATATGAACCGATGATGCCTCCAGCGTGTAAGGCACACCATACAGTGCATTTTTTTGAAAGGCAATTGGTGTTCTTAAAGGTAAGATCAGAAACAAAATTTTGTCTCCTTTAAATATTTATTTATTAATTTTAATGACTTTCTTATATCTGTTGGTTTATTTATTCCATTTGACATTATATATTGTGTTTTGATTATATACGTCTATTAAACATAAGCGGTGCTTATTTTAGACATTAATTTAATTCTAAAAGTTTTTTGAATAGAAACTTTTTTGAAATTAAAATTGTAGAAGACTAACAGATTTAATCTGTTTTGATATTCAAAGAACCTTCACTATATTGAATTGAATCAGTCTTCACTTGGTGAAAATCTATAATAAATAATATTTAAATAAGGTTATTCTGATTTTCACAAATTTTTATTGTTATGTTTACAACAATCGTTTCGCTATCACAGTAGCATCATTAGGCAAGATTACATTTTGAATAACTTAGCTTGTTTCCGAAATCCGTTGCTATTTATATTACAGAAAGTTATGGTTGAAAGTATGTCCTGTTTCTAACAAATGGTTAGAATATGTAGAATTACTTTTATTATTGAGGAAACTCTTCAAATGTTCACAAATTCTATGTCGGAAAGTTCTTCCAGTCTGTTCTATGTAAACTTTAGGGCAATCACCGTAGGTTAACTTATAAACCCCCGATTTATCATCTTTATGTGTACAGTCTTTATTATTTTTAATAAATTTACTCAAGTTTGAATTCGTTTTAAATGAAGTTCTTAAATTATATTTATTTTTTACGTATGTAGCAATTTTCTCAGAAATACCTTTAGTGTATTTTAAGGAAATGTATTCAAAACTTTCTTTTATATTAGGAAAATCATACTTAAAGCTATTTTATTATTTTTATTCATCAACAATTTGTCTACTAACTTAGGATCATAGTCATTATTAATAGCTATTTGTTTAATTATGTTAAGTTCTGAAATATAATTTTCTCGATTTATGGGAATATTAACTAATCTATGGATCATACAATTAAATGCTGATAATTTTTGATTTAAAGGATGATTTGATTTATTGTGTATAATAGAATCCGTATAGGTTAGTTTGTGAAATATTGAAAAATCATGTGAATTATTTATTCGAGTAACAATTAAAACAAGAAAATTAATAGAATAATTATGTTTCCATAGTGAATTTAATTGAAGGATGTATTTCATTGATGAATAAAAAGAAATTTTTTTAAAAGTCTGTCTGTACCTGTGAAGCAACAGAAAATATCGTCTATATATCTATACCAATATGAAAGTATGTCTCAAGGGGATTTTGATGAATTTTAGTTTCAATATTGTCCAAGAATATTTCTGCTAATAAAGGACTTGAGGGATTTTCCATAATCAAACCGTTTTCAGATTTATAAATTTTATTTTTGAATTGAAAATAATTTTGTTTAGTGCAAATATCTAGACATTCTAAAATACCTTCTTTGATAATTGTATTACATCTATTGTTGATTAATAGATTATCTACTAGTTTAATTGTTTCTTTTGGTGGTATACTTGGAAATAAATTTTGTACGTCAAATGAAATGAATTTAGCATTATGTGGTAAGTGGATATTCTTTATTTTATTTATCAGCTGTAGTGAATTTTTTATCGAGTACTTAGCTTGGAATTTAGTTTCTTTTAAAATAATCTGAATAAGTTCTTTCGAAAGTTTAAATGAAGGTGTACTAACGAACGAAACAACCGGTCTAATAGGATAATCTTCCTTGTGTAATTTAATCAAAGAATACATTTTTGGAGGTTGTGGATTCAAACGATTGTTGTAAACATAACAATAAAAATTTGTAAAAATCAGAATGACCTTATTTAAATATTATTTGAGAACCTTCACGTTACAAGATCCACATATTCTAGTAGAAGAGTATTAAGCGCGAAAAACCACATATTGATTTTTTTTTATTAATTTTTTTATTATTAAAATATTAAAAAATAATAAAAAAAATCATGTTTGTATTTGTGGCAGTAAGAAGAATAGGGAAAAAATATAAAGTAAAAATTTATTTGTTTATAACAAATTGTTTATTATATAAACAATGAAAAATTGAACAGAACGAAAAAAATTTTTTTTTATATGGAAAAAAAAGTAAATCATGATTTTTAAAGAAAAAATGGTTTCTTAATATTAGTTGGAAGTGGGAGAAAACGATTATTAATTATCAAATGCGTTTTAAGCAATAAAAAAAATTTTTAAAGAAAAAAATTTTTTTTTATTTGCATCAAAGGTTTATATTCGTTCAAAAAATTTTTCAATTATTTTATAAACAACGCATTTGTTTATAACAATTTTTCAAACAATAAGAGATAAAAATTAAAAAAAAAATATTTCTATGTAGCTTCTTACAACATAAAAACGGACCATTAGTAATATTTTGAAAAAAAAAATTTTTTCGATAATTAATATAAGTTTTTAATTTTGCAACAACGAAAATTGTTAATAAAAAACTGAAAAATAAACATTTTTGAATTTTTCCAACGGGGATCTATTCTAAAGTCTTCCAAAAATTGCTCCAAGAGAGGAAAAAAATCTCAAGTTAATAGTTTAACAATTATCACAGTTGCAATGTTCATGTCCAAGCAGAAAAAAATTATTAATCAACTATTGCATAACTAATTGAAAAATTGGGATAAATATTTTTTTTTTGGCGGATTATTGTTCATTCATCTATCCAGTATGCCCCTGAATTTTTTAATTTATTAAATTTCATATTTAATCTGTTAAAATAATTTTTATTTATCAAGTGTCCAAAGTAGGCGTGGCTTACGAAAGCCAGAGTACCCGTTTTCGGTCGTATTTTCATCCCTCTGGGAAAATTATTAATATTGGGACTACAATTCCGCGAGTCGAAAATTTTTTTAGAAAATTTCCTCCTCTTTTCGAATCTTTTTTTTTATTTCAAGAATCTTTATTAGTTTTTGAGATATTTACAAAAAACTAAACCCTCTTTTTTCGTTTCGTTAATTGTTAATAACTTTTGCAATTTTTGCAAGCGAAACTTCATTTTTTTCAAAAATCATCTAGATGCCATTCCGAATCGAATGACACCTTGATCATAATTTTCAGAGACTGCTGAAACAAGTTGACCCAAAAGGCACTTGTTGACTACACTAATAAGGAAATTTTAAGACTACTTATCGCTCTCAATGCCAGAAATGAGAGTTTATGGTCGTTTAGTAGATTTGCGCGGTGCAAATATAATCCCAGAGATGATAGCGTCTGTTGTTGTTTAGTTAGACAGATTTTGTCGATTCATGATCTTGATTTTCATAATTTGACTCAAAACCAACCCCGCAAATTTAAAATCCTTATTCCTCGTGGAAATTATCGTGTTTACGGACGACCAGTCAGAATTGACTGACAAATTTTGTTCCAGTGTCAAAATTTGGGACCGTCTCTGGCTCAAAACTCGAAAATACATCTTGAGGGCGATCCATCTGCTACATTAATCCTGTTGCTCTTCCCTAATTCGCTCCCTCCTAATCATTCCGGGAACGTCGAGATATAAACGCAGAAAGGACGCCCCCAGGGGAGGCAATTCAAACACTTGTAGTGTCTGGAGTCTCGATAAAAACGAGGCGTAGGAGTCCCTCAAGAGGCACTCCGGTCGTCGGAAGATTACATTTTATAATTGCACCATCAACATTAATTTCCTAATGACCGTTTTAATTGGAGCGCGTGCGTCTGGAAAAGTACTCTTCTTAACGACCGTCTTATTTCTTCAGATCCCCCGGGACCTACCCGATTTACCCGCGGAGGCAACTCAACCTTGGGGGTAAGCATGATGAATGAACCATCGATGTCCATCAGAAAGTATCGATAACATTGCTCAATTAAATATTAGGGGTAAAAATAAGTTCGTACCCTTTCTAAATCCTCCAAAATTTCGGCCATTATAACTATGTCGTTCGCAATCAAGAATCCATTCTCTCTATACCAAGGCTTCTACTATGATTTCTTTGAGTACGCATTGTATAATGAAGGAGACAATATAAGCCTTGCTATAAGTATAGAAACAATTTCTAATCATTACTTTGAACAAGCATCTGCAAAGAACTTTAAATTGAAATAAAACACATTTAAATAAAGTCTGAAGCCAATTTTTTTTTTATTTGAAAGATTATTTTATGACATTTATTTTTTACAAATAATTTCCAGAATTTTCCACTACGACTAGCTCTGAGGAACCGTATTCGACCAGACCAATTTTGGACCACTTTTTCGAGTAATTCAGGCCTTATTCCTTCAATAACACGAGTTATGATGGCTTCCAAAGCGTCTATTGGTTCTGGTTTATCAGCATAAACCAATGACTTGACATAACCTCAAAGAAAATAATCCAGTGGAGTTATGTCGCAAGATCTTGGAGGCCAATTAATTGGACCATTTCTCCAAATAATGTTTTATAATATAGTTTGATGCCTTCAGTACCTCTAGATATAGCTTTTTCAAACAGTGAGTTAGTTGATATGACAAAACTACAATATTTTGAATGGATACTGCCCTGTTTCAAACCAAAACCGTTAGAACTGAAAACATAGATAAAGACTCTTTCAATGAGAACGCCCCATTTTTAAATTGACATTACTTACGCATGGCAGCCATTGTTTATTTGTGACATTGACAGTTGTTTTTGTCAATGTCTACCATTTAATCATGGAAAGGTAGACACTCCAACAACGTTCACAAATAATTCAAATTTATTATAAAAAATTGCGATTTGCTACTCTAACTCTACGTGCTCTAACTTCAATTTTTGGTCGTTATAATCGTCCGGAACAGTTGAACGTTTAGTGAAGAAATTTGAAACAATTTTTACACTTCATGATGTTAAAGTGCCAGTGAGACAAAGAAATGCAAGAAGAGAAGACAATATTGCTGCCATACGTGAAAGTGTTCGTGAAGACCGAAATTTATCGACGTTCACAAGAACTAGGCATCTCCCAGACGTCTTTGTGGCGAATTTTACGAAAAGACCTTGGCTAACATCCGTACAAAATTGTTTCAACCCAGAACTCATACCAACAGATCGTTTAAAGCGTCGTGTATTCGGCGATTCGATTATTTCAAGAAATAGACCGATAAATTATTTGCCTTGTTCCTGCGATTTAACTCCGTGGGACTTATTTCTTTGGGGATACTTCAAGTCATTGGTTTACAGCAATCATCCAGCAAATTTAAGCGATTAACAGATCAATATTGAACGAGTAATTGCTAACATATGACCTGATTTGTGTGAGAGAGTCATGGAAAATAGAGTTCAATGATTTCGTTTTTGTGGTGGACATTTAAATGATGTTTTGTTTCATAACTAATGGTATCCATTGTTCCTTATAATGAAATAAAAATTTCAATAATTTTTAAATGAATAATGTGTGTTATTCACGAAACAAAATGGGGCGCTGTTAATGAAAGACCGTTTATTTGAAAGTTATTTTTTCGCTATCGATGTGAAAATATTGAGATTTTTGATGGTTATCCTTAGTTTGTACAGAAAACGTACATTTCTCGCAATGGATATTCCAGGTTTTCTCGACCGTTAGGCCCGATGAAGACGACTTAACGCAGGGAAAGCGGTACGTTCGAAAACTTCGGATTAATGTGTTAGGCGAGTACAAACTTTGAGAGAAGTTTCAGCTCGAGTTAAACGCGAAACTTCGACGCTATATATTCGAAAACAAATGCAACAATTCAAGCTTCTCTTCGAGTAGCAGCTGACGCCCACCTTAGAATGATTCGATCAGAAAACGTACTACTGTAAGAAAAAGAGACATTGAATTCCATTCTTTTGTGTCTGGTCGAAACCAACCCACTCGTAAACAGAGTCGTCAGGGAAACTCTTCTTCTATTTGACCGGCAACACGTCACGCGGATATAACCTTGTTTTTCGTGACACTTCTAGTAATTTGAATAAAACGTTAATTTTATGACATTTATGTTTTAAAAATAATCTCCAGCATATGTCCACCACGACTAGCTCTGAGGAACCGCATTCGACCAGACAAATTTTGGACCACTTTTTAGAGTAATTCAGGCCTTATTTCATCAATAACACGAGTTATGTTGGCTTCCAAAGCGTCTATTGTTTCTATTTTATCAGCATAAACCCATGACTTGACATAACCCCAAAGAAAATGATCCAGTGGAGTTATGTCGCATGATCTTGGAGGCCAATTAATTGGATCATTTCTCGAAATAAAATAATAAGAAACAGTTTTTTACTTGATAAAAGGATTATTACAAAATTTGAATATCAAAACAGATTTAATCTGTTAGTCTTCTACAATTTTGATTTAGAAAAATTTATTCAAGAAACTTTAAGAATTAAATTAATGTCTTATAAGCACTGGTCATACTTAATAGACGTACAAAATCGAAACTCATAACCAATATCAAATGGAATTAAGAAAACCCAACGAATATAAATTGTCAATTAAAATTAATAAATAAATTAATATTTTTTGTTTCGTTCCAGGCATGCGTACTGAACTCTTCAGATAAACGTACGAAGCCCTGTTTGTTACAAAATGTATTGTTTGCTGATTTTATATTTATGAAGACAAAAATATACAAAATAATTTTAAGAACTTGTCAAAAACCAATTAATTTGAAGTATTCAATATATTTAAATAAATTGCTTCAAAAACTCTCAAAACATGTAGCACATCCTCGAAAATAATTAGAATTCAGATAGGACCAGTTCAACTTTACATATAAAAAATAAGAATAAAATCAATTAACAACAAATTCATAAAATATGGCAAATGTTTTTGGTCGAAATTCAAAAAGAATAAAATACCAATGATATGGTATTTCGCTGGCCATTTAATCCCAAATGGCAAAAAAAGTGTACTATTTAATTATTTGAAAGTGAACAAGTCACAATAACTTCAAAATGTCTTTGATGCGACTTCGAAGTACGCAATGAACCGACAAATGTCAATCAAATATCAACATGTGCAGAAACGACATTACTTTTCCATCCCTCCAATTTTATATTTATAAGAATGTAATCAATTCTTATTTTCACAATTGAAGAAATAGACGATTTGATGTCATTATTCTGGAAGAATTTATTTTCTTCAGTTTAAAATATACCAGAATAACATACACAATAAAATAATAACATACAAAGAAATAAAAAACTAGCTCACTAACCTGGAAGAAATCAAAAACAATGCTATTTTTTCGGGTTTCTCAATTCACATTTCTAACAGCTAACTAAATATGACATGTGACACTTCTAGGTTAAGATCTTAGACATAGAACATAGGTCATAGAACATAGAACAAAGGTCATAGAACATAGAACATAGAAGTTACAGAGTTGTTTTCAATTTCATATCACCGATAGAGTTAAAGTAAGATTTAGGGTTATACAGGTCGATAGGAGAATTGGTTTCCAACTTTAAATATTATTATTGCTCGTTTACGGGTGGAATCAACACAACAGAAAAAGCATTTTTATGTCTTTTACCGTCATGACATCTCAACAAACTTTTCCCATATTCCGCAACGCTTATTAATCCATTATTACAGTCAGCCCCGTTAAACCAGCCCCTGAATGGAGCCCAATAATTTTTACGACACACTCAAAAACCGTAAAAAATAAAAAAATCCGGTGCCGGGCGGAACCCTCCGAGGTCAGTAGCGGAACGCAGCCGTTGCGGCAATGGAAAAACATGTTTACATGTTTCCCTCGCGGAATATTAAACGCGACATTCGGGTTCCGTATCATTACGCCGCCCCCGGCCATATTGGAATGCCGTGACTTTGTTGCCCGCTTACTTTCGACATGTGTACACGATCCGGCTATGTTGTTCTTCGAATAAATGCATATTTTAGGTCGGAAATGGGGCGTTAAGATCTTTAATGGTTCGCTGGAGGGTTTTCGGACCGAAGGAATTGTGCTAGACGGTATCTTGATCGCTGGAACGACATTTATATCACGAACAGTGCAGGTTGAACCTCGTGCAGATTTTCTTTCGATATGATCGGTCATCAAATCGTTCGAAACGGCTATCGAATTTCAGTTTCGGTGTTATTGAGTTGATATCGATTTTTTTCCGCTTGTTGGAAGGATATAATGAAAAATATTATCGCAGGTGTACATACACGACACAACGCAGCGAGCAAATTCAAGCAAAAAAAACATTAATGCAAAATTTCATGCGCATCGTGTTGTAGCGAACAACTTCTTCGCTTCTCGTCCAGAAACCTGCCTTGCTCTGTTGTAGTTTGACCGGCGTACCGATAGAGGACCCGACCAGTCAACAAATTCGTGACTAACCGTCCCCGCCAGGTTCAAATAGAGCAAAGGCACTGCGTTTGTAAATCAGCGTTCCAAGCGGACGTATGGTCACCGGCGTCACAGACGTATGGACCCCGACGTGATTGGGGGGGTTTGCTTTAAGAGCGAACCAACCCATTCATTAGGTGGCCCTAATTGCCCCCTATCCAGCATTCCGAGATGGCCCTTTCCTTTCGTTCCACAGATCCCCGCTGCAGATGGCACCGCGACCAGCCCAGCGACGGTCTGTCTCCTTGCCTGATCCCAATGCCCATTCGTGACCTTTATCGACGCTCATTGGAGGGGGAGTGTGTAGCGAACAACTTCTTCGCTCCTCGTCCAGAAACCTGCCTTGCTCTATCGTAGTTTGACCGGCGTACCGATAGAGGACCCAGTCAACAGATTCGTGACTAACCGTTCCCTCCAGGTTCAAATAGAGCAAAGGCACCACGTTTGACGATCAGCGTTCCAAGCGGACGCATGGTCACCGGCGTCACAGGCAGACCCTGCGCATCAAGCCTGTCTGATGAGTTTCAGATGGGCATGCTCGGAAACGAAACGCTGTCTCCCGAACTAAGAGGTAGAAGCTCCCTCGCAACATCCACATTCGAGAGCTTCAGTGTAATTAGAAGATTTAAAAAATTGAGAGGTGTCAAGGGACACCCGGATGGAACGAAGTTCCTTTCGATTAATTAGTGAAGGAATTGTAATAAAATTTTATTTTTTTTTGAGTTATAATAATATTTCTTTTATTATTAACAAATATGATGTAATATAAACTCAATTAGTAGGCTCAATTTTAGTAATAATTAGCTTGTGGTAACTGAAGTAGAAAAGATATGTTTGGGATTCTATTTTATTTAAATGTCTTGAAAAAACTGCATCGATAATAGTATTGTATTTTGTTGTTGTTTCTGCTGGATTATTGTTTATTCTTAAATCAAATTCTTCCTCTAGAAACTGTAGCAATGGTTTTGATTTTTCATTACTGAACTTGATGTTAAAATTACCGGCCAAAATGAGTGGACGTTTATCTAAATTTCTGTTGTATCTGCTAAGCGTTTGAGATACATCTTTAGAATACTCTAGCAGTGCTCGATGAATGAACTCCTGAATATCTATTAATTTGTTATTTGGTGAGATATATATGACTGCCATGATTAAAGTAACGCCGTTTTCCATTACACACTCTGCTGCACATAAATCTGCAACACTTGTACGTCTTACGTGCAAGTCCTGAATATTGTTCATAATGACCGAAATATTTGGTGTTACAAGATTGGACGTATCATTTGTGTTGTGAAAAATCGCAACTCCACCTGAACGAACAAAATCACGTTTAAAGTGAGCTATACAATTAAAATTCTGTATATCACATTCTTCTTGATTGTCCAACCATGTCTCTGATAATAACAAAATGTTCGTTTTTTCTGTAACAGAGTCGATTAAATCAACTGAATGTTTACGAAGGCTTTGAACGTACACAATGAAATGTCTTTATCTCTAGTAATGAAATCAATGACTGATTTTGCCTTCGTTTCAAGCTTATTTAAGGACAATCTCTGAAATTCTTGTACTAGAGATATTGTTGATGAAGATTGTATTCGATTATGATGAAATCGAAGTTAAGTTTCATCATCATCAAATGTAACGATAAATAAACCTAATACACTCAACAAAAATAATCGTCGCGACACCACACTGTTTAATGCGAAATAGAAAGACGAAACGAAAATAACTGGCTTGCTTTCTATGAGAGAGAGACAGACAGAGAAATACGTGCACGCCGCACGGCATGAAACTATAGCAAAAAGTGTAGTTACAACTTTTGGTCTTAATGATGAACTTCGTTCCAACTGTATTCATGCCCGAGAAAGATTTTCTGCGTTTCAAAAGTTAAAAAAAATTGGGAATACAGTTCTTCGCTTGAATGTCGTATATGTATCGGGTGTTTTTATTTAGAGTGATAGAACTTTCGATAGGGATAACTGTGATTTGACAGAAGGTAGAAGCCATGTTGTTTTGATATTTTTGTTCAGTAAGCATTGGAAAATTATCATAGAAAGACTCAGGCCGCAAGAACGATTACAAATTGTTGAAATTTATTTTCAAAATCAGTGTTCTTTTCGCCAAACTTATAGAGCACTTCGTGGAATTTATGGTTTAAATAATCGTCCATCAGAGCAGCTTATTCGTCGAACTATCGATAGATTTCGGACAACATTTTCTCTACTTGATGCAACAACAACAACAAGACAAAACAGATGAAAATATCGCTGCCGTAAGTCATAGTGTTAATGATGATCCAGATTTGTCTATTCGTCGACGTTCACAACAAGTTAGACTCTGTGCGTCCACCACATGGAAAATTTTGCTTAAAGATCTTGGTCTACACCCATACAAGATCCAACTGGTTCAAGAACTAAAGCCACTTGACCATAATAAACGTCGTTTGTTTGCTGATTGAGCCCTAGAACAGTTTCAAGCTGATCCACTTTTTTATCGTATTTGAGTTTAGTGATGAAGCTCATTTCTGGTTAACGCCTATGTCAACAAGCAAAATTGCCGTATATGGAGTGAAAACAATCCTCAAGAAGTTCCGCAGGTTCCATTGCATCCTGCAAAATGCACTGTATGGTGTGCTTTACACGCTGGAGGCATCATCGGTCCATATCTCTTTAAAAACGATGCTGGAGCTAATGTTACAGTGAATGATCGATGATAAATGATTATTTGTTTCAAAATTTTAATGGTATCGACCCAGAAGTGTTTTGGTTCCAACAAGATGGTGCTACACATCATGCTGCTACCGTAACAATTGATTTATTGAAAGAAAGATTTGGCGATAACATTATTCGGAGAAATGGTCCAATTAATTGGCCTCTAAGATCATGCGACATAACTCCACTGGATTATTTTCTTTGGGGTTATGTCAATTCATTGGTTTATGCTGATAAACCAGAAACAATAGACGCTTTTGAAGCAAACATAACTCGTGTTATTTATGAAATAAGGCCTGAATTATTCGAAGGAGTGGTCCAAAATTTGTCTGGTTGAATGCAGTTCCTCAGAGCTAGTCATGGAGGACATATGCCGGAATTTATTTTCAAAACATAAATGTCATAAAATATACCTATACAAGGCGTGCACAGAAACTCTTATATTTCACCAAAGAGTATCGCCATCTAGAGCACGCAAATACTCATATGTAGTAGCATACCCTACCAAGCTAATTCAAAAGTAAAGTGTATTCCCGATTACTTCCAGCGCTACAAACGAAGAAATCTTCCTCATGCTCAAGTTATATCCATCAAGGCGTGTGATTATTGGCATCACGGCTCAACAGATGATCGATATATATTACTATTAATAGAAAACTTCGGAAAGAATGGGAGAATTCATGATAGAAAAATGCAGAATACGTTTATGTGCTCTCACAATTTATAGCCATTCTAAGACAAGAGTATTGTATGAAATAGGTTGTGCAGATCGTCGGCTATAACCAAAATTGCATGGCAACAGTATTTGTTAAATATTGTTGATTGTCAACAGGTATACAATTTATGAAATAATGTCGCAACTAGAAAAAAACAGGTAGAATATTTGTATAGCAAAGATTTTCAAAAAATTAGTGCAATTGACTGAACTGGGAAAAACTGATGTATAGGAGACAATAAAAAGGATAAAAATGGCATGAATATGAGGCATAGACCAGATGCAGGAAGACCGCGTAAGATTAAAGGTAACAATTTTAATGCTTTATTGACTTTAGGACGACACAATGCGCGCCTGGGGTTCTTCAAATTGGCTAATAGATTGGAAAATCAACGAAATACAAAAGTAGGCCACTGAAAAGACAAGGCTACATATCAAGGAAACCAAAAAATATCTCTATAATGTCACCTCCACAAAAGGAACGATAGAATTTTGTCGATGTTTCTAGAAGATCATTTTAATAATGTCTTTCTTCTGATGAAGGTTGTTTCAACTTGGTGGAAATCACTTAAAAATCTTATCAAAACAACCTGTTACCGTTCATATTTTCAAATTTCTTACCAAAAAAATGGTTTGGGGAGCAATATCTCAGCGTGGTGCTACGCCTCTCTGCTTAGTGGCATTCTAAACGATTTTCTCCTTAAAACGGCGCATGCTTTATATCCAGATGGGTGGCGTTTTCAGCAGGATAATGCAAGATGCCATATTTCGGACTATACTCAAGTTTGGATTCAAGAACACCAGCAGCTTCACCAGATCTTAGTCCAATTGAAAACATATGGGGACTAATGAAGATCGAAGTTGAACGAGCAGCGTCACGAAATAAAGATTATTCAATTCAGTCAGTTTTCAGCCCTGGACTACCATCACCGAAAATTATGGAGGTGATCTAGTTTCGTGTGTACCTCGACGTTAAGTCAAGTGTTTATAGTTAAATGAAGGTTGTATAAGTAGATAAGATGAATATCTTGTTATAATTTTCTTATTCAAGAATTAAAAATATATACTGAATAATTTCAATTGAGCTTTGTTTTTCCGGATACTTTCTAGACGGACTATACTTTACCGTAATACCATTCTCAAACCGCATGGTCATAGACATGTATTATTGAAATGATAAATAATGTATTTATCTAATTACATGGGTTTGTTCCCGAATAGAATTTATCGCAGTAATTCCATAATAATTGTCATATTAATCTTGAATCATAGCTGACAGTCATAGTTGTGACACATTGGCTTATAAGTTCCTGCTGCTATCCATTATTGTATTTTGCGATCACGTTGTCCTGTCTCCAATGATGTGAATTAATTCTCCTGTGGTTCTTATCCCTGTCTAATATTTAATATTTCGGAGCCACAACATCTTCTTTCTGCCCCATCCCCTTCTTCCTTCCATCTTTCCTTCTATTAATACCTGGAGCAAATGTCATTGCATATCACATGTCCCAGGTATGCTGTTTTCCACCGTTTTATCGTGTCCAGCAGTTCACGTTCTCTACCTGTCCTCCTCAGAATTTCCCCGTTAGTTTTTTTATGCTGCCCATGGAATTTCCAAGGTCCTTCGATAGATCCACATCTCGAATGCTTCCAGTCTATTTATGGTATTAACCTTCAGTGTCCAGCCTTCCATACCATATATAACATTTTGTGAATCTTATTCTGAGGCTGAGGTCTAAGTCGGAGTTGGTAAAGACGTTTTTGAATCTCATGAATGAGCTCCTCGCTTTTTCTATCCGGCGCCTGATTTCTACGTCTGAAGACCACACATAGCCAAGTTCACAGATTGTTAAACTTTTTTATTCGTTCTATGTCTTCTCTATTGTATGATAATTTTGCATTCTAAAACTCATCTGGTTTGCCGGTAACTATTAGGAATTTTTTTTATGTTGATGTTGATTCCCATAAGCTGGCTGTGTATTGTGTATCCCTACCATGTCCAGGATCCTTTGGAGGTCATTTATGTCTTCTGCTATCAGGACTGTGTCATCTGCATAACGTTTATTGTTGATCCATGTGCCATTTACTTCATTACCTAACTATTACCCTTCGAGAACTTCTTTGAAGGTATTTTCAGAGTAGACGTTAAACAGGAGTTGGGAGAGGACACACCCTGTCTTACACCTCTAAGGATCTTGTGTGCCCTTGTAACATCGTTGTCAATTCTAACTGCAGCTGATTGGTCCCAGTACAAGTTTCCAATACAGCGTACATCCTTCTGATCGATATCAAATCACTTCAGTATTTGAACGAGTTTATGATGTCAAACGCCTTTTCGTTGTCTATGAAACACATTACTACATCTTTTCTCTGACCGTAGCAGTTTTGATCTAATACCTGGGTTGCGATTAATATCTCTGTCGTACCGAGCCCCCTTCGTAATCCGAATTGAGAGGATCCAATAACGATAAATTGAAACTGTGTGTTCTAACACTTATTTAGGTTAGCAGAATAAATCTCTATGATATTTAAGATATTACTACTCAGTCATAGGATGTCTATGGTATCTTATGTTACTTTTACTCCCTTGAGTGTATCGAGATTAAACCAATCGAATCAATTTGGTTTCATTCCGTAATCACGAGTTCTACGCAATTCTGTGTGCTGCATGATATTCCGTCTATGGGTTTAGGGGTGCGTGCCGTAACAATGCAATTACACCAACAAACACTGCATTTGCAATTTCTGATTCGTTCACGCTATCTCGACTATCGGCAAATCCGGATTAAAGCGACGGGGATCGAGAACCTTTTAAAATTTAACGCCCCAACTCGCGAACGTAATGACTGCCAACGTTCATTATCACGAATATCGAGTAATAGGAACGCCAGAGCGGATCTCACATACGTCGGTTTGTTTATCCTTCAATTACGGCACATGGGGTTGTCCCCAGATGTGCCTTGATATCGATCGCCGTGGCCCACCAAGATTTCATCGGTGTTTAAGCCGTGAATGGAGCCCGAGCTGTCGCCTCATTAACTATGGATAAATTCGGAACACAGCCTTCAACAAAGGTGAATTGTTTGGGCTCCGAGATCCGGGTTGAGTTTCGTGCAGTCTTGTGCGGCGAAACAAAGTTATCAGCAAAATATGGACAAAGGACGGTTGAACCGGTTCGATCGTTAGGAATTTAAAATTCTCTAACGAAAAACAAAACATAATTTGCGTTCTGAAATTGAGTCAGAAAAAAGTGTACGAGCCCCAATTCCGCTTATTAACGTAGCCTTCGAGGTGAAAATGGGCCTTCTCACTGAAGATGATTTTTCGATGAAAATCCGGATCATCTTGATGCACCACGAGGACCCAATCAGCGAAGATACGGCGCTGCTGGGGATCGACCGGCTTGAGTTCTTGTGTTAATTGAACCTAAAAAGCCTTAAGAACTAAGTCCTTATACAAAATACGGTGTAATGTCGTTTGAGGAGTGCCCAATTCCAGAGATCGACAAGAAATCGACAAACGTAGGTTTTCCCCAACTCTATGGGCTAAAGTAGCAATATCCTCAGTTGTTATTCAGCGACGCACACAGTTTGGATTATTCACATCACCAACTTATCCCAAAAGCTCAAATTTTTCTACCAGTTTCACTATTGGCGGCCAAGGAAATGCTTCACGACGACCCAAAAGCATTATTTTTGCATACTGCAAAATTTTCACCATTTTGATAGTGAATTTTAACAATTTCAATTCGTTGTTGAAGCGTGTATCCTTCCATTTTAAGTAGTGTCGTAGTTTTTATCTGTCAAATGTCAACAGATGACAGCTTTAAAAGTGACTCAAAATGAAAAACCTCTTATTGGAAAAACCGTTCTTATCAACTTTAGAAAGAGTTAACTTCATGTTATGAGGTTGTAAAGGGTAGGTCATTTGAAATTCACATTTTTAATCGGCTATAAATGAAAAACCAACCCTGAAACGTATTCAGACAAACGCCGTTTCCACTTTTGGGGTCCGCGCTTCTTATATCAAGCCAATATTCAGTATCTTTTGGCACTCGACCAAGACACATCGGCACTCACTCTCTCGTTGTGCTTCCACCAAACGGTCAATGGAACAATTGAGTTCCATTGAAGTCTCTTATTACTCGTACATTATAAATATAATCTTTGCTCTCTCTCTCTCTGCTCTTAAACAAGTTCATACAGAAGTCATAGTCTCAACTCTGTCTATAATTTACGCACATTCAAAGAAAGAATTCTCAATTCGCATTCACTTTTAACTTCCCAAGGAACACCCTCTCGTGATAATACAATATCGCAATAAAAGGCCTGGAAGTGAATATATTATCTGCATTAGTCACTTGTAATTAGGTAATGTGTGAAGTGAACCCAGTGAAATTGAACAACGGTGAAAATTGAAACCAGAAAATAGTGATATTGCGGACGTTTAACTGATTCGTCAAACTTCAACAATTCATTATGTCCCCCACTAGCGTTCCCTACTGATTTACCAACGAAAATCCATGAAGATTACCCGGAAAATGAATACGCAAAAAACTCCAAATCGACGGGCCAATAACTCTAACTGTTAGAGCCTCTCTACGCTCCCATTTTCATTTTAGTTTCCCGACACCGTCCAAAGGGACGTTCTGTTGCCAGATATACGCGTAACGGTCCCCATTAACTTCAATTAGAGCAGTCGAAGGGGATGCATGTCGAGCAATACGCGTAAACGGCCCCCTGAATCTATGGATTCGCGCTTACAGCCACCGAACGTCCCTGTTCAGATCGCTGTTTCCCAGGGGTTGTCGAACGGGAAAGCGATTCTCGGTAATATGGCAGGATTTATGAGGTTGTAGAAGTGACCTTTTCTATATTTTCGGCGTTATGTGCGAACAGTGAAATCTTTGATTCGAGAAAGGGGAGAACGTTGGTTTCTTTGCATCCAATCGCACAGGTTTTCGACTTTTAACTTGCTTTGAAAGTTTCTTGCTCAGAATGTTGACATATTTAAGACGTGAAATTGTCATGCATTATCAAGAACTTTGTCGTGTCATGAATACTCGGCTTATCGGGGTATCCAAATTTTGCTCGACACTTTAGATTATCGTGATAGACCCACTTATCATTCTAATCACAATTCGATGAAAAACTCCTTTTTCTGCCGTTGGAGCAATTGTTCACACGTGAAAAAACAGCGCTCGACGTCTCTTGGCTTCAGTTCATACGGCACCCAATTTCTCATATTTAAGATCATTCCAATTGCTTATAAACGATAGCAAATGGCTGGTTGAGTGAATGTAAGTGTTTTTGCGAGTTCCTCTTGCGTTTGTGATGGATCTTCATTAAGCCTTGCCTCTACGTTTTCATCTTTAAACTTTGGTGGCGCTCCGGATCGTTCTTCATCTTCCAAATCAAAATTGGCGTGCCCGCTCCTTTCGCAGAATTCTACTCTACTCTGCTGCAGTTTTCAGGCGTAGCATATAGAGGACGCTACCGCTTTCTGAAAACTGAGCTCACCGTCATCGTCCGGTTCACGTAGAGCAGAGTACAAAGCGTCGTAGGCAGACTTGCGCAACACGCCTATCTGATGAGTGCAGATGGGCAAGTTCGGAACGTAACGCCGCTTCCGAATTAAGAGGTAGAAGCTCCCTCATTCGACCCCAATAACTTAAGAGCTTCGTTGGTGACCCCGACGTGATGAGAGGGTTTGCTTCAAGAGCAAACCAACCCATTCATTGGTGGCCCTAATTGCCTCATCCTAATTTCCGAGGTAACCTTCTTTTCGTGCCACTGTAACCGCGCTGGAGATGGCACCGTTCCTTCAAGACGAGGTTCAACGAACATAAAATGAGTTTCATGAAAAATAAACAAAATTTTACTTTTACCACTCATTGTCTAGAAAACGGTCATTCCTTTCCCACCATAGATAATCTCAAAATTTTACATGTAGAATCAAAAGGGAAGAAACTCGATTATCTAGAATCTGTTGAAATTTTCAAATTAGTTCACAATAACAATAATGTAAAAATAATGAATGACTGTACGGAGCTAAGTAAATCGAAAATCTTTGAGATATTTAAAAAGTAGCATCTGTTTAAAACATTTTTCAACGAACATAAAATGAATTCAATGAAAAGTAAACAAAAATTCAACTTTTGCCACTTATTCTTTAGAAAACAGTAATAATCCTTTCGACAAGAGAAAACTTTAAGAAAATTTTACATGTAGATTCAAAAGAAAAGAAACTTGATTATTGAAATTTTCAAATTCGTTTACCATAAAAATAATGTAAAAGATAATGAATGACTGTACGGAGCTATGTAAATCCAAATATTTGAGATATACAACAAAATAATGTAAAAATAATAAATGACTGTACGGAGCTATGTAACCCAAAAATTATTTGAGATATTTAAATGGGTACCATCTGTTTAATAACCTCCTTTGTCGATTGCCGACATTCCGATATCTGTTAGAAGGCCCCTCTTTTTTAACCCGGTTTTTTATCACGTTCCGCTTGTAAACCTCTGTACCACTATTAGGTGTTACCTAGAATCTGTTGAAATATTCAAAATATTTATCACTTTTGTTTAAATACCTCTGTGCCACTGTTAGGTCTTCAGTTGTCTGATGATGGGATAGTCCACTTCCCGAAACTCGAGTCACAATAAATATGATCAACTACCAAATAGTAACGGCTGAAACCATTCAGTATTGTACTTTTCATTTTACTAGATTTACCGTTTCATTAGAAGAGCAGCTCTGAAATTGAAAAGAATGACGTTTATTTGACAAGAACGAGATCAAGATACCCTTGATAATCACTCGCATTCGATATAGCACGCAAAGAGGAGAGCTGTATACATAATTTCGGTCAATTTTTCCGAAATAATCAAGTCACGGCAACCAAAAAGGATCGAAAAACATCGACAGATGCTTTCCTTAAACAATTTTAATAAATAAAATAATCAAACGATAATGTGACGCCAAAACCATGAAATCGTTTCGACCGCCATTACGTGAAGAGCCATAAACCTCCCCCTGTCAAACTCCAACGTTTCCAACGCCCCCTCATAAGTCTTTAAAAATATAATATAAACGACGTTACGACTCCCTCAACTTGAGCGTCGGCTTCCATCTCTCAGAAGTCTCAGACCTTGGTGGTCCGTAAAACACGGAAGATGCACGGAATAAATTGACGCCTCCTGACCCGACCAGACGTTTCCGGTCCTCAAGACGTTCGAGGATGATCCCTCTCCGTTCTGTTTATCCTTATTTTCCTTTATTATGTCACAACGACGGTAGGTTCTATCGGCTGGAACGCAGTCGCTTGCACGATTCCTGAATGGAATTTGGAAGTGAGAGAAAAACGTCGAATAACTCGATCGGAGCTGGCGAGAAACGAGAAGTTTTCAAGGAGACTATACGTCGACAATCGAAGATGAACTGGTAATATATAACCTCGTATAGATCTGAGATATTGGTGAAAATGTTTGAAGTTCGATTATGGAACTATAAAGTTTTCGGAATATGCCCCATGTTGGGCGCCACATTGTGAGTGTTATTCTTGATATCGATTCAATTCAGTATATATTTTAACTTTAACTCATTAATTTTTCTTCGTTATATAGCAGTGTACAGAACACACCAGATAATTTCAAGTACAGTTTCATAATAATAATAATAGACCTTTATTTGATCTGACAATATCACAAAATGATGTAGATCACGTCACAAAAAATTATAACTTGAATATTAAAGTTCATTAAAGTCTTTATCAGCCATAAACTCTTTCACACTGTAGTAGCCTTTTTTATATAAAAATTTTTTCAAAGTTTTCTTTTTTATAATTTTGGGTCTTGTTTTGAATTTTTGTGGTAATTTGTTCCAAATTTTCACTAAGATATGAACAACATTCTTCTGTAGGTAAGCATAATTTGGTTTTTCTAAACTGAGATGAGTTTTTCCTCTGGTATTATAATCATGATCAAGCATTAACGTTTCAAATTTTTTGAAATTATTGATTATATACATAATGCACTCATATATATACAGGCACTATAGGGTTAATATATTATTATTCCTAAATATATCTCTAAATGATTCGCTATATTCCAGTTTAAAGACATTTCTCACACATTTTTTTTGTATGATGAATACTCTTTCAGCATCAACAGAATTCGCCCAGAAGATGATCCCATACCTAAGTCTAGAGTGGACGTATGCATGATATGCTGTTAGGGAAGCATCTGACTCAATTGTTCTTGTTAGGATCCTTAAAGCATAGCAGTACCTTGCAAGGCTTGTTGCCAAATATTCAATGTGTGGCCGCCAATTCAAATCCCGATCTAAATGGATTCCCAAGAATGATAGAGTATCTTCAGCTCTTATGTTCTCACCATGATAAATTAAGTTGATGGCGTGTTGATTCTTTTCTCTAAACATCATCAGTTTGGTCTTGGTGATGTTCATTGTGGTATTATTCTTCCTGAACCAATTTTCAAGGTTTTCCAAATCTTTTTCAACTGCGGCTTTGCATTCATCTGGAGTGGAACCAACGCAGATTACTGATACGTCATCGGCATACATTACAGTATCATTTGATTTTACTTTAATCAAATCATTTGTGTAGATTATATAAAGTAGGGGACCTAATATTGATTCTTGGGGAACCCCTCTATCTACATATAAGGGGTGAGACATTGAAAATTCACATTTTTCATCGGCTATAAGTAAAAATCTATTGAACATTTCTTCAAAGTTATTAGTTTATAAGGTTTAACCTTGACATTGACAAAGGAAAAACTGGCATTTCAATTCCGTGTATGAGTCAGGTAACTGCGCGCGTTCCGAGGCGTCTGGCTGGTAACCACAACATTCAGGGAGTTCGTGATGGACTACGGGTTACGCTTATATCTCGCAGAGGGCGCTTGAGCGCTTTGGCGCGTAGCTATGAACTCAGGTACCTCGTATTCTTAGATACCATGACTCCCAAAACAGAGGTGGAAGGATTGGATTCCAGAGTATTTGCGACTTGGCGTTGAACACCAACTGACCAACTGAGAATAATTTTGTGTATATGCCTGGAATTAAGTCGTTCTTAATCTAAATTATTACCGATTGACATCTCATTTAATGAACTCCGTGTCCGCACAGTGAATACGTCGATGACACGGACCAAAAATCCGTCGATAGGCGGAAAATGGGAGTACACTACCAACCTAAGGGCGTGATACTTCCCTACGAAAATGAAATCGCGCTTGTTCTTCGCCGGCGTATTCGACGCGCACCACACCTTGGGGTAATTCGAAAGCGTGCCTCAAAATAAATGTTTCGTGCGCCCGAGACACGCGAACGGAGCGCTAACAAAACATTTCGGAATTATAATATTCCGGTGCTTAAATAATTCCGAACCGAAGGGAAAAAGCGGGTTTCGCGAAATTGCTTCCCAACATCCCATCGGTTCTTGTCCGTTTGCATATTCCTTTTAATCATATCGATCGTTTTTTCGGGGAAAACTACGGTTTCGACTATAGACGTATTAGAAGACCCAATCATTCACGTTTTATACACAGGCTAACAATATATATCTCAGATACTGAATTGTTTCAGCCGTTACTATTTTGTAGTTGATCATAATTAAAACAAATTGTGAAAATTACTATGTTTTACTACCAAAAAATATATATTACACATTTTCTTGTGACTCGAGTTTCGGGAAATGAACTATCCCATCATCAGATAACTGAAGACCTAACAGTGGTACAGTGGTATTTAAACAAAAGTGATAAATATTTTGAATATTTCAACAGATTCTCGGTAACACCTAATAGTGGTTCACAATCGGAACGTGATGAAAAACCGGCTTAAAAAAGAGGGGCCTTCTAACAGATATCGGAATGTCGGCAATCGACAAAGAAGGTTGTTAAACAGATGGTACCCATTTAAATATCTCAAATAATTTTTGAGGTTACCTAGCTCCGTACAGTCATTCATTATTTTTACATTATTTTGTTGTATATCTCGAATATTTGGATTTAGAAAGCTCCATATAGTCATTCATTATTTTTTACATTATTTTTATTGTGAACGAATTTGAAAATTTCAATAATCAAGTTTCTTTTCTCTTGAATCTAGATTCAAGAGATATACAACAAAATAGTTTAAAAATAATGAAGTACTAAGGAGCTAGGTAACCCCAAAAATTATTTGAGATATTTAAATGGGTACCATCTGTTTAACAACCTTCTTTGTCGATTGCCGACATTCCGATATCTGTTAGAAGGCCCCTCTTTTTTAAGCCGGTTTTTCATCACGTTCCGATTGTGAACCACTATTAGGTGTTACCGAGAATCTGTTGAAATATTCAAAATATTTATCACTTTTGTTTAAATACCACTGTACCACTGTTAGGTCTTCAGTTATCTGATGATGGGATAGTTCATTTCCCGAAACTCGAGTCACAAGAAAATGTGTAATATTTATTTTTTGGTAGTAAAACATAGTAATTTCTACAATTTGTTTTGATATATATCTCCTTATTCAACTGAACCAATGTAAATACCTACAAAGTCCTGTGTTGCCAAACGACTCTTTTGAGTTTCCTTTTAAAACCGTCGTTAGCATTCAAGTCTCACAATATAATTAATCCGATAAACACTTGCTTTATTCATAAGTTCCTCACAGTATTAGCTGCATTTTAATATTTCATCGAATGAAGTCAGTTATCCATTAACCGATAAAAATAATGACCATTTTTCTATTACGATTATACGGTGTACATGAAAATTCTTGTAGGAGATGGCAACCCCGCGAACTAAAGGACCAATCACATGAGTAACCCTCTCATAGACCACGTTGTCAAGGACGGTTCTCCTTTTCTTTCCTCAAATCTCAGTACATACATTCTCAAGTTTATATATTCTTTTGGAGTCGATGTGAAATATGTGAAAATAATCAGAATTCCTATCCTGATTTATCCTATTACAGGTGAGAAACACTTATTACACGCCCGTGGTGTTATGAATTTGAAGAATATTGAATTTCTTACAACGTTGCCAGCTGAGAACATTCAGATATGTTTATCCTTGTCGCACGCGTTAATTCTGCTATAATCGTATTTATTTAAACAATCTGAATGTTGGCGTCACATCAGATAATATTTCAACAGAGAGATGTTTCGTCTTTTTAGGAAAATAAGTCTATGGTTTCGACATTTGAGGGGTATTTCGGGTATGTTATTCGTTACTGAATATAAATGAGTATAATAGGGAAATAACAATTGAAATGAAAGGAAGAGATACGTAAGGAATGGGCCACTGAAAATTTGCATTTTTGATCGGCCTTAAATAAAGAAAGTTGAATTTATTGGGTGTTTTTTCAGATTGATAGAACTTTAAAGTGAAATAAAACACATTTGAATTAAGATTGAAGCCAATTTTTTATATTTGAAAGATAATTTTATGACATTCATGTTTTGAGAATAATTTCCGACATATGTCCACCACGACTAGCTCTGGGGAACCGCATTCAACCAGACCAATTTTGAACCACTTTTTCGAGTAATTCAGGCCTTATTTAATCAATAACACGAGTTATGTTGGCTTCCAAAGCGTCTATTGTTTTTGGTTTATCAGCATAAACCAATGACTTGACATAACGCCAATGAAAATAATCCAGTGGAGTTATGTCGCATGATCTTGGAGGCCAATTCATTGGACCATTTATCGAAATAATGTTATCGCCAAATGTTTCTTTCAATAAATCAATTGTTACGGTAGCAGCATGAGGTGTAGCACCATCTCGTTGGAACCAAAACACTTCTGGGTCGATACCATTCAAATTTTGTAACAAATAATCATTAATCATCGATCTGTAACGAGCAGCATTCACTGTAACATTAGCTTCAGCATCGTTTTTTGAAGAAATATGGACCGATGATGCCTCTATACAGAGCATTTTTCAGGACGCAATGGAACTTGCAGAACTTCTTGAGGATTGTCTTCACTCCATATACGCCAATTTAGCCTGTTTACATAGCCGTTCAACCAGAAATGAGCTTCATCACTAAACACAATTTTACGATAAATAAGTGGATCAACTTCAAACTGTTCTAAGGCCCAATCAGCAAACAAACGACGCTTATTATGTTCAAGTGGCTTTAGTTCTTGAACCAGTTGGATCTTGTATGGGCGTAGATCAAGATATTTACGCAAAATTTTCCATGTAGTGGATGCACAGAGTTCAACTTATTGTGAACGTCGACAAAGAGACAAATCTGGATCATCATTTACACTATGACTTACAGCAGCGATATTTTCTTCTGTACGTACAGTTCTTTGTCTTTTTGTTGTTGTTGTTGCATCGAGTAGAGAAAATGTTGTCCGAAATCTATCGATAGTTCGACGAATAAGCTTCACGAAGTGTTCCTATAAGTTTGTCGAATAGAACACCGATTTTTGAAACTATATTTCAACGATTTGTAAACGTTATTGCGTTATCTTTCCATGATTATTTGTCAGTGCGTACTGAATCTAAATGTCAAAACAACATGGCTTCTACCTTCTGTCAAATCACAGTTATCCCTATCGAAAGTTCTTACTGAAAAAACACCCGATATTAGGAAGGTTGAATTTTCATAAGCATGAATGAGAAACAATATCATTGAAATGACCGCCACGACTAGCTCGAGTATCTCATCCGATCGACCCAATTTTTCAGTACATTGTCGATTGTTTCGGGCTCAATTAATGAATGGCGACTTGGTTTTGTGTTTCAAGGCATCAATCGTTTCTGGATTCTGGTTATCGTAACACTTACCCTAAACGGATGCGCACAAAAAAAGTACTCCGAGGTGAAAATGATCAGCGCCAATAGACATATAGATAGATTGCGGGGGGAAAATTTCCGACGTGATTCAGATTCACAGAATAATTCGATATGGAAATGAGGTTTTAGTGGGAAATTGATAATATGTTTTGATTTTTTCGCCTAAATGGAAATGGAGTGGGTGGAAAAATGATATTCGCAGAGAATCGATAAGGAAAACTGAAATATCTCTTATTTCAACAGTAATGCATTATGTACTATGAATATGAACAGTTGACAATTTGAACATATCCATGAAAATTCATACAGAAACTCGCCCACTTAATGCACTTCACCCATCACATCCAACGATTTTCTTAAACCGAAACGAACGCCAAACAGAACTTTTTCAGCATATTCGTGGAAAGATTTTGCAAACCTTCAAGATATTCTATATTTTTGAATTACTAGAGTGGTCCTTAAGCGAAATTAATTTTTACCACTTGATTATCGGCATATTGTTCAAGGTTGCTTAGCTAATCATTGGGATTAACATCTGTCCATATGTTGAAAACAAGGAAAAGATCTCCGAAAAGGCCAACATATCGAAAAAACAAAGTGAGCTCCGAAGTCCGCGCAATTCAAATTCCGATTTTCCCTCGTTGGTGAAACTTCGCCGTCCAGTTGACCGACGATTGATCGCATATTTTTATAAGTTGACCCAATTCGTTGTGTATACACCCTAACGAGCCTTTGGGGAGTTTCGATATGATTTATTTTTATTTTTCATGATGTCAACATTCGGTCATTTCCGCCATTATTGGTCACCGAAGGCCGGTAAAGGTGGACGATTTGTAACCGAGAAGCGCATCGATTATCGCGGTCGTTTTCGTTGAAAATGTCGATAGCGACCGATACATTCGCTCACGAAGGGAGCGGTTTTAAGATTCAAGTTATGACAATGTAAAAGTACGGTGCAGATTGTTTGATAATCCGTATATGAACCCCCATTTCTTCGAATTCAACTGTTGGTTCAACAAATAGCGCTGTGACACGCGAATGGTTACAAGACATTCCCTGAAAAATGCTTAATTAGCCGTTAATTTTGTAAATCAACTAGTTGGAACGAATACAGGTCTTTGTTTTCAACGTTTTCAACAATTAAGGTCTTTCACCTTGCGAATGAAAGACTTTCAATTCAATTTGCTTTTAGTAACACTAAGTAAATATACTCTGAAAACATTGCTGCTGTATCCCAACATCAACTCGTCATTGTGCTCAAGAACTGAACATACTCTCTGAGGAAAATTTTGCATAAAGACTTTGGTACGAAGGCTCAGAGTTCAACTAGTGCAAGAAGTGAAGCCTCCACTTGCGTTTCCACTTCGATCACAGGGCTAATGATCACATGGCCGAAGATGAGCATTTTCTCAGAAAATTTATCGTCAGCGATGAAGCTCATTTTCACCTCGGACGACTATTTATGTGGGAACCCGTTAAGGATAAGTGCTACGCTAATCGTATAAAAGAGATTGATGCCTTAAAACTGGCGCGGTTCTACCCGATTGCAGGTACTCTGTCCATAACAGCGAATACGTCAGAATAAGATCTGTGCTAGCTTTAAGGGGAGGGATACTATGAGGTGTTAGTTTCCTCGAGCTCGTGGATTCTGGCATCGAGTTGAACTCTTCTTGGCGAGCTTCAATGGTTCCTTTTACAAACTTGGATCGGCCCGCAGGAGTATTCGTACTCCTGACCACCCAATATGGTGTTGGACTCGTGGGAGCAATGGTTGAAAGCTAGGCTAGAAGGGTACTCTGCTGTTCAGGGTCGTAGTTCTTGCGACTGGATAACCGGGACTGACCTGGAGGTTTAGAGGTCTGGTTGAGCTTGAACCCGTTTCGACTGAAGTATCTATGACGAGTCTTAGCCTCGAGCGATCGAATTGACAGTGGAGGCAAGAAGCCCCTTTGGCGTGTGAGTTGCGTCCCAAACAACTCGGGCACTGATAATGCAAAGCCAGTAAGAATAGGATAGTGCTTCGAAGCTACCACTCTATATTAGAAGCATAAGGGACTACTGTTTCGTTTTGCGTGCTGATTGGGCGTATCCCAATCCCACGCCCTTGGGGACAGAGGCCATAGGCCCAGAAGTAGGACATTATAAATTCAACTGCGGAACTGTGGTTCGAAATACAAAATCGAAGGTGCCATTAATGAGAATGAGCCCCAAACAATCGACAAGGTACCGAATAATTAGGTTGATGGCGGTCGTTTGAATGATATTGTTTTTCGTTCGTAAATGCCAAGGTTCAACCTTTCCAATGAACTCATAACTCTGAAGAAATATTCATTAGTTTTTCATTTATAGCCGATCAAAAATACAAAGTTTAAATGGCCCACCCCTTATATTTCTCTGCATAAACATTACATTTATTTCTGTTATTGCACTTCTACTTCGACCTTTCTCAGAGATTCTCGTCCTGTTATTTTATTTTATGAGATTAAAGCGTTGTCTTCATTTCACACTATTTTTATGGGCTAATTTTTTGCTTGAAGCAGTCTTTTCCATGGATCAATTTTTTCCTGAATTAAAAGTTTGGCTCAACCTGAATGTTTTGGTTTGGACGTGAATTTTCTTAGAACGCAGAGCTTCCTAGTGGTCGACTATATTGAAGGTGTCTATATATCGGGTGTTTTTTTAGAGTGATAGAACTTTCGATAAGGATAACTGTGATTTGACAGAAGGTAGAAGGCATGTTGTTTTAACATTTCTGTTCAGTAAGCATTGACAAATTATCATGGAAAGACTCACGCCACAACAAAGTATACAAATTGTCGCAATTTATTTTCAAAATCCGTGTTCTATTCGCCAAACTTATAGAGCACTTCGCGAAATTTATGGTTTACATAATCGTCCATCAGAGCAGTTTATTCGTCGAATTATCGATAGATTTCGACAACATTTTCTCTACTCGATGCAACAACAACAACAACAAGACAAAGAACTGTATTCGTCGACGTTCACAAGTTGGACTCTATGCATCCACCACATGAAAAATTTTGCCTAAAGATCTTGGTCTATACATATCAATGATTATGTATTTCACAATTTAAATGGTATCGACCCAGAAGTGTTTTGGTTCCAACAAGATGGTGCTACACATCATGCTGCTACCGTAACAATTGATTTATTGAAAGAAAGATCTGGCGATAACATTATTTCGAGAAATGGTCCAATTAATTGGCCCCCAAGATCATGCGACATAGCTCCACTGGATTATTTTCTTTGGGGTTATTTCAAGTAACTAGTTTATGCTGATAAACCAGAAACAAAAGACGCTTTGGAAGCCAACATAACTCGTGTTATTGATGAAATAAGACCTGAATTACTCGAAAAAGTGGTCCAAAATTGGTCTTGTCGAATGCGGTTCCTCAGAGCTAGTCGTGGTGAATATTTGCCGGAAATTATTTTTAAATAATATAAAATAAATATCATAAAATTATCTTTCAAGTAAAATAAAATTTGGCTTCAATCTTAATTTAGATGTATTTTATTTCAATTTAAAGTTCTATCATACTAATAAAACAACCGATATGTGTTTTGCATGCTCTAGATGACGTTAGTGTATTATTAATACCTTAGAATCTCTGTGTATAGCGAAGATAGTCACTAGCAGTTAAACATATGTATGTTACACTGTTTCAATTTCTAGAACTTTCTATTACCATAGCTCATACTCCTTATTAATTTACGTATAACCCTGTTTAACTGTTAAAATAAGAGATATTTCAATTGTCCTTTTCGATTTATTTCTCCGCGTTTTTTCCACCTACGCCGAAAAAATCAAAAGTGTATTATCAATCTTCCACTAAACCCCCTTTCCCATATCGAATTATTCTGTGAATCTGAATCGCGTCGGAAATTTTCCCCCCGCAATCTATATTCTTGAATTACAAGTGGATAGGAAAATTCAATGTTAAACCCTCGCGAACTTTATGAAATGGGGCGAACTTTTGTTTTGGGTAAGCCAGGAAGTTAGATTGAAAAACCAACAACTCGGAAGCTCTGCGACTTTCGCAGTTCAACATACGTATTCTGAGAATTTGAATGGGAAGATTTATGGGTTAGCTCTGGTCGGAGTCTCTAACCGTTTGCATAACTTGTCGAGTTCTGCTACGTGTAATTTCATACGGGGACTTTATCTATTCTTTTTCGCGTTGTTGCAGCTTCTGTTACTGCGTTATATTAAATTCATTTGCATAAAGGTTGTTTTTTACAGGCAGGGGGCTTCGAATTGAATTGAAATGGGACAAAATTTTCCATGAAATTAGCCTAAAATGACAGATGTCATAAGTGTCAAAAGAGTGCCGAGAATAGGTCGATAAAACGAAAAATGTGCCACAATAGGTTGGGTAAAAAACATTATTCTTGCTTGACTACAATTTTTAAACGTTATAATTGCCATGATAATTTTCGATGCTTACTGAACAGAAATGTCAAAACAACATGGCTTCTACCTCCTGTCAAATCACAGTTATTCCTATCGAAAGTTCTATCACTCTAAAAAAACACCCGATATTTATAATGAGTAAGTTATAACGATCTTCGGAATATTCGAATGGTCTCATACTGATGGATAGCCAAATGAAATTTTACAAATTAACTCACTCAGGAACTATTGGATTCAAGATGTTCCGCCCATTTAGTCGAAGGAGATCGAAGATAGATGCTTGATATTATGCTTAGAATTTAAGAATTTAGAAGTGACTCAATTCAGGAATTCACTCATAGGTTGTGGATGATCAAGAAAACGAGCGTATCCCTTACTTGTGGATCTACTTGTAATGACCGTTGTCACTTGTGGCCTATTCATCAAGATTTGTCACATTATTATTCTCGAAGAAATGAAATTTGTCGCTTGCGGCCCAAGAATTTCCGCACTATTAGTCCTGTAATATATAATAGTTTGCCGTCATATGCAGTGATCCAAGAAATACATTTGTTGTCGTTAAGGTGTTCGAGTTTCCTTCACTTCCTCTTTTTATTCCTAGATGAACAAAGAAAACTGGTTTATCATCAGAATAACTAATGACCCAGCGTTTTTGAGTTATATTTGTTATAATTTAATGGTTCCTTCCTAATTATTTCAAGAAAGACTGATTTAGTCATCTAGATTCGTTTGCTGTACTTTGAACAATACTTTTTCGTATACATTGATTTATGAGAGCTCTTCTTTGCTTCTTATACCTAAACATAAAACGACAATGATGACAGACACATTCCAGAAAAGTGTTTATTTGATAGTAATCACACAATTCTGTGTTCCTGTCAAACTTCAACGTAGATGTCATTCAATTCCAGGATTAATCGAATTACAAGATAACGAAGTCCCTGGGGAATTTTTCCGCAGTTTCGACGATTCAATCATGAATATAATTGCAGTTTTCCACCGTATTTCCGCCAGTTACATGTTTTGGGTTAGTTTGTCCTGGCGGTTTTTTAGGTTCATCCGAACGGACGGACCTCTAAATTACTTCTAGTAACAAAGATGACAGAAGAACGATTTTCTTTTCAGGATTCAACCGACCGAAATGAACTGGAGAGAAATGTGCAATTTGATGGCTCGTTGGCGACCTGAGGCAATAAATTTCTTTTTCTCCGACTGCATATCGGTTTTTTGACCGCTTAAATAAACTGGAGCTGTTCGAGAAGAGGCAAAGAAGAGTTTACAATTTTTCAGGTAGGTCAAGTTATTTTTCAGTTTGAATTGAAACAGAATTAATTATTCCACAAGATTTAAATGGAAGTAGGTAATATGAATATTTCTTTTGTGATAATTTGACAGTTGACGGACCTTGAAGGTACAACGAACATCATTTAACCTCTTCGTTCACATTGAAATATGTGACTGTTACTGTTTTTTCAAGTTTTCTTGACAATAGACCTGTAAAATACTACTCAATTGAAATTAATATTTTTTATAGCAATATAAAAGGCAAAATCAAATATTTCATACCGATTTTTTTTTAGAAAACTTGTCAATAGCTATCTAATTTTTTTCTCAAGAGGTAGCATTTGAAAGCTCGCTAAAGAGGATGTTGAAATTCTTTATGTAACTAAGTTGGCATAATTGTCTTGTGAAGGGTTTTCCAATAAGAGGTTTCATTTTGAAAAGCCCGCTTTCTAGGCGGCTGTCACTTTCGAAGTGTCATCTTTTTACATTTCACAAGTGAAAACTATGCCATTATTGAAAATGCAACGATACACGCTTTAACAAAGCACTGAAATTGTTAAAATTCAAACGAAATGGTGAAATATCTAAATGAAACCTCTTATTGGAAAACCCTTTATACATTCTGTCAAGAAAGTACCGGGAATTATCGATTTGAATCTGGCGGGGCAATGAGGCAGGTAAAATTTTTTTTTCCTAGGTTGGTACCACTGTCCTTAATTACTATGCCAAGCTTGAGCGGGATCTGTTAACTAGTGTGTTTGCAACAGCTGATTAAGTCAGTCGATGTCAGAGTGCGTGCCGATTTTTACTATGGGTGATTACGTTGAGCAAAGAATTTGTTTAAAGTTTTGTGTTGCAAATGAATTTTCGTGTGCCGATGCATTGAAAATGTTGCAAAAGGCCTTTGGTGATAATGCTCTATCGAAAACTCGTGCATATCAGTGGTACAGAGCCTTCAAGGACGGTCGTGAAGTGGTCGCCCATCGACGGCTTCGATCGAAGATAACGTCGATAAAATTAAGGAAAGGGTGCTGGAAAACCGTCGTACCAGCTTGAGAGAGATAGCACATGATCTTAAGATATCCCACGAGTCCGCACGTACGATTTTGATTGATATTTTGGGCATGAGAAAGGTGGCCGCACGACTCGTACCGAAAGACCTGAATTTTCTTCAAAAACGTCATCATGAACAGGTTGCTTCAGACATGCTGGATCGCTGTAATTCCGATTCTACATTCATGGAATGCATAATAACTGGTGATGAGACCTGGGTCTACGAGTACGATATGCAAACAAGCCAGCAATCATCGGAATGGGTGGCAAAAAATGAGCCGAAACCGAAAAAACCACGCCAAAGCCGCTCGAAAATGAAGGTGATGCTCATTGTTTTCTTCGATATCCGTGGCGTGGTGCACTACTAATTCGTTCCAGACGGTCAGACGGTAAACAAGGAGTATTACCTAGGCGTTATGAAACGTTTGCGTGAGCGTATCCGTAAGAAGCGGCCAAATTTGTGGGCGAACAACTCATGGATTTTGCATGACGATAACGCGCCTTCTCACCGAGCTACGATTGTGACTGACTTTCTCGCCAAAAACTCAACAAACGTGCTTCAGCAACCACCGTATTCGCCGGATTTGGCTCCCTGCGACTTTTTCCTCTTCCCAAAACTAAAATTGCCCCTTCGTGGCACCCGTTTTGAGTCGATTGAAGCCATAAAACAAAATTCAGCGCGAGAGCTGAAGTCCATCCTGGAAAGCGCCTATAAAAAATGTTTCGATAATTGGAAGTGCCGTTGGCATAGATGTATTGGAGCAAATGGAGCCTATTTTGAAGGCGACCCAATAAATTTTGACGATTAAATGTAAAAATGTTGTTTTAATTGAAAATTCCCGGTACTTTCTTGACAGAATAGTATTCACGTGGATTTTTCGAATACGGCCTCTCAAGGAATTTAATCTAAATATGATAGGTTTTATATTCATTATAAAGAATGAACTCATTTTTTATTTTATACTCAGTAAATAGTTGAACTGTTGTAATTATTTGTTTTTTTTTTTCATCAAATATGTCCTGAATTGAGTACACAATTTTATATACCTTCTATCAAGACTTAACCTATATTTATGTTATTTTATTCATAATATATAATTATTTGGTTTCCTTAACATCCTTCATACAGATAGTCCTTGTGCTATAATAGAGGCCGTTAAATTGTCTTTCAATCTTTTAGATCAAGGGTAAACCACAGAAATATTTATCTATAATTAACTGTTACACTACATTTAAAGTTTTCAGTTTACCAGAAGTTTTCTAAATTGTTGGGTAAAGGTGAGTAAATATTTGTTCTTGATTGATGTTATATTTATTGAATATGAATTATTTGAATACTGACGAAGCAAAGTCTCTCTTAAAACTTGTTTTTCAGTAATGTTTTTACATATCTTGAGTTTTTATATAAAGTAACTTAGTTAGATATCCAATAGTATTGAATATTTTAAGTAAGAAGGTTTTATAATGAAATTCTTAAGATTATGTTAGACATTTTTGAAAGATATTTGTTTTCATAAGATTGATCAGCAGAAACAAAATTTTGTCTATTCAAAATATTTAATTTATGGGATTTTGGTTAACAATTTTTATTTATTGGATTTTGTTTCTACCATTTGGATGTCTTATAATTAATGTTTATTTTATGTCATTTGATATAAGTGGTACTTATATGACATTATTTTAATTTATTTTCAGAAGTTATAATTATTAAATATAATTTTTTGAAATTGAATATGTAGAAGGCTAATATTGAAATATTTAAATAATTATGTCTATAAAGTGATACAGTGTATTTAGGACGTGTTTTAAAATTAAATTTTAAATGTTTTCATGAGATTTATTCAGATTAGAATCTGTAGAGGTTCTGGTGAATTAATTCCAGCTATTATTCTGTAATAAGAGTTCAAATGGCGACTCAGCTTTCAGTTTCACTCAAAACAGAGTGGTGAAATGACGTTTGTTTTACCTTCAGGGTTGTTATATCAAATTTCAAACGTGTATCAATATCTTTGAGGTTGATTACGTTGGAAAACTGTTGTTCCTCAAGGAGATAATTAGATGTTTAAGTAACTCACAAATCTTCGAATTTCAATTAGGAAACACGATCATTTGAAATTCTGTTAACACTATTAGTATCATCTAAAGTTATATGTTTCAGGCACTTGTTTGGTTTTGTTGTTATAACAGTTTCTCAGTATCACTTTTCAGTTAAAGTCTCATGTATTCCGCGCACTGTTCACCTCATGAGACTCTCAAAAACATTGGATTATCAAAAATAAATGATTTTCTCACCGTTTCAACATCGAAGTATCAATCATTGCCGCACAACCTGCAAAAAGTCGAGGTAGGATGTGGCTTGGTGAAACCTTGAAAATTTTTTTTTGCGACTATCCTTGACGACGATTTCCAACCTTGGGAATCTACTTTTCCGTTTTCCGGAAAGATCAAGCGTTGAGCCTAGATATTTCAATTAAGTCCCTCCTCACGGAAAAGCCGTTAACCTAGAAATTCCAAGCGTTTCCTGAATTGAACTGCGTTTTTTTAATACCCATTTGTCGTCAGAGGAGACAAGGAAAGACGAGAATTTAATCGAAATTTTTTCAACAAATACATGAACTTGCCCCGCAATTCTCATTTTGGCTGCGAAGTTATTTATCGCCCCTTGAAATATACAGGAAATTGGCCTTAGATTGCTTGATAATTTGACAGTAATTTGTTACGTCAAAAGGAATGAAGATGGATAAACATGGGGAGGTGTTGGAATTTGTACTGAGGGCTGGATAATTTCTAGATTGATGCTTTTTGTGATGGAAATAGCTGAATTTCGAGAATTGCGTTCAAGTACACAATATTTTCAAAGTATATTCAGTATATTCTTATTACAACTGAAAATAGAACCCATCGAAATGATCCATTCAATATAAGGAAAAATAGTAGTATCTCAAAAAAGTATCATTGAAAATTTCCACACACGAAATATCGTTTGAAATCCATCAAATTGCCCCTGCTGCTTCCGCAGAACTCTGCTTTGCTCTGCTACAGTTTCCCGGCGTATCCCATAGAGGACGCTACGGTTTCCCGAGTACCAAGCTCAACGTTCTCGCTGGAACAGAGTGCGAGCGTTATGATACCTGACTTTCCAACGTGGAACAAGGTCACTGGCGTCATAGGCACCCCACGCCTATATGATGAGTTTAGTGGTAGTAAGTTGGTCGAGTTTTGTGATTACGAACTACAATTCGCGGACAGCAATCGAAGAAAATTGCTGGAGAATCGCATCGAATGCTTGTTGAAGCTGACGGTGAACACGCTCTTGGAAAAAACACAGTGTTCCGAATGCTACAAAATACTCAAAAGTGGTAATTCCAACGTGAAGAACCAAGAGCGTAGGAAACCCCCGAAAAAGTTTGCAGACAACGAATTGCAAGCCCTATTGGATGGAGATGATACTCAAACACAACAAGAACCCGCGTATAAATTTAATGTGACGCAGAAAGACGTAGAAAACGGGGTCTGCATGAACTGAATTAAGGCAGCAAGAAAATCGAATATCCACTTATGAAATGCTGCTCGACGGACGCAAAAGAAAGTCATTTCTCCATCGAATCGTGACAGGTGATGAAAAAGGGAGATATTTTGAGGATCCTCAAGCGAACATCCACTGCAAGACCAAAACGTTTTGGAAAGAAGTTAGTATTTGGTGGAATCAACAGGGTGTAATCTATTGTGAGCTGCTAAAATTTGTTAAGACTGTCAACACTGATTGCTACAAACAGTAAATGATCGATTTAAATCGAGCATTACGTGAAAAACGGACAGAATATGGAAAAAGGCAACATGAAGTCGTGTCGCAAACGAGTCAGGGAAATGATCGAGGCATTCAGTTGGGAAATACTAGCGTAGGCAGCTCATTATCCAGACTTAGCTCCGTCTGATTATCAGCTTTTCGCATCACTGCAACACGCATTCGCCGAGCAACGTTTCAATTCGTATGAGAATGTACGAAAATTGCTTGAACTGGTTCATTTTGAAATAAGAACTGTTCTTTGGCAGTAGGGAAAAATACATAAATGCAATGGAGATTATTTCGAATGAAATATTTTTATCATTTTCAAACAATGGAAGTGTAATTCGTACATATAATCCGCTTTCCTACTTCTACGTCTGGAATTGGTAATTAACCTTGCAGCTTTCTGTCAGTTGAACGAAAATTACTGCAAATTTTCGTGAATGTGTTGTGACATTGAACTTCCTAGAGGAATACTGCAATTGCTAGATAAAATTGAAAAACAAAGAAATTAAAATGGTCCTATAGGTGAAAACTTAATTCACATGGATAATTAGAATCAGTTTTGAAACGCAAGAATAGTGGAATCGTCTATTTTCTGTTAGTTTTAATATTGAAAATTCTGTGAAATTATCAACGCTAGAAATAACTTTTTTTCGCTGGAATTTTTATTCTATATGAGTTCATATTTTTGAGAGTTTTGTCGACTGATAAGTGCATCAAGGTGAAACAGAACCTTACCAGAATCAAGTTTCTCCCTCTTATTTGAAGTCAGGTTTTTTAAGTAAAATGGCTCATTTTGATGGGTTCTATGTTCTGTTTAAGGAACAGTCAACTTAGGAAGGAATTCTCTGTACTTATGATAAAAAAGTAAATCCCAATTTAGAAAAATTGCCGAACAAATAATTTGCTCTGATATTTTGTTCCATAGATTGTTTGAAAACAATAATTCCGGGGTAGATATTCATGATGAATTTCCGGTAAATTTTGTGGGAATGTATATATACTGAATGTTCTAGAATTTGGAACACTCATTTTTAGAATTCGGTAATCTCCCCCTTGTAATTTTCTTACCAACCAATTGAATTTCACGTATTTCGTATATTTTCCAAAATTGCCCTAGGAAAAACACTGAAATTTCTTATTCCACACTGGTTAATCAGAGATTACGACTTTCACCAGTGGAATATGACATTTCAGATATTATTTTTCCAGCGCTTCTTTGGAATCTGAAAGAATTTTTCTAAAACTCGAAATACGAAAAATGTGTATTCTAGATCCTGTCACAATTTTCCGCTACATTTTCCGAATAATTGATGTAGATTAGCTATTTTCAAATAGATTTTCAATCATGGGAGAAACAATAGATGATAGAGACAAACTCGTGGTAAAAATCATAGAACAAAAACCAAAAAGGATCTCATTCCATCAACTTTTCCTTCCACTGATAATTTTCCAAGAAAACATTCATATCAGATTATTTGATACCGAGAGAGTGAGCATCATCCATAAATATCGATCCCGGAAAAACTGAATGGAAATTCATAATTAATGAATATCGAGCGATGATTATAGTTGCCTACTTAGGAACCTCGAGAAATTATTCATCAAACTGTGAATTATTTTCTCTATAGAATCAATTAAGATCCATCGTAGCTGGAAAAACAATGGCATACAGCGATGACCTTCCTTTATCTTCTTGTTGATGTAAAAAGAAACTGAAAACTCCAGTTGCATTGTCTGATATCTCCATATCGAATGCATCAATCGTTACCCCCCAAAGTCTAGCAAAACCTTTTCCTGAAACAGAAAATCTACCTCGTTATCCAGACCGACATAAAAATAACAAGCAACTCAACGTTCAAGCAGACATATTATCCAGCGCAAATCACCATGACAACCACTGAAAATACAGAAGCTAACAGATTTCAATACGGGGAGAATTGTGTCATAAATAAAAAAAAATCGAACGGCAAATAACCTAAACACGGCACTAGAGGGGTCAAATAAGAAAATGGGATAATATTTTTGAGAAAAAATTAATTTGTTTGCTATATTTCATAGCGAGTGTGATCCCCGCGATGCAACAGATTGAAAACATCGCTTTCCGCGGGTCTAGACCATACGCGACCCCGGAAAATTCACCTGGAAATTCCTCGCGAATTTCACGCGTTCCGACGTCCATGCGAGTCTTGTTTATTTACCCATCTCACATGACGGCTTCATCAGCGTTTCCCGGAGAATTCGCCTGTTGGAACTACGGGCACACGTAGCCCTACCGTTGACCGCATTTCACGCACTGGAAAACCGCGAAAAGCCACGAAAACTTACGGTTTTCGACCACGAGAACGTCGAGTAGGATTTTCCGCGCCTGTTGAGCGTCGAGCCCGGTTTTCGCGACTGGAGAGCGTCGTCGTGACTGAGCGGACGGCGAAGCCGGCAGGGGGCGCTGCGAGAGCGCGTTGGAAATCGAATTTTCACGACTCGTAGACGGTTTTCCGATGTCCTACAGGTGGTATTGTGACTAGTGATCTTGAAAAATTAACGGAGCGGGACTGAATTTTCGTGGCGATGGGATCGTCAGATTCTCATTGATACGCGAATCGTGAATGGTTGAGATGGGAGAATTTCATGCGAAAATTCACAGCGTCATCGATGGAAGTTCACTAAGAGATGAAAGATGAGGTGTGAATGATATGCGCTTTTACGAAATTTTCGGAATGAAAAAAACGATATTATCCTACGGTCGATCAATGTTTAAAAAACTTGATTTCCGCTGATATTATTGCATTACTATATGATTGTTTCAAGAATTATATCTTGACTTCTTCAGGTGAATGTGTTAGCTAAGAAGTCCTCCCACATCGGTCTCCTTAAATTAGTATCGGGTGTTTTTTTTAGAGTGATAGAATTTTGAATTGAAAAAAAAACACATTAAAATTAAGATTGAAGCCAAATAATTTTTTTGTTTGAAAGATAATTTTATGACATTTATGTTTTGAAAATAATTTTCGGCGTATGTCCAGCTCTGAGGAACCGCATTCGACCAGACCAATATTGGACCACTTTTTCGAGTAATTCAGCCCTTATTTAATCAATAACACTAGTGTTGTTGGCTTCCAAAGCGTCTATTGTTTCTGGTTTATCAGCATAAACCAATGACTTGACATAACCCCAAAGAAAATAATCCAGTGGTGTTATGTCGCACGGCCTTGGAGGACAATTAATTGGACCATTTCTCGAAATAATGTTATCGCCAAATCTTTCTTTCAATAAATTCAATTGTTACGGTAGCAGCATGAGGTGTACTAGCATCTTGTTGGAACCAAAACACTTCTGGGTCGATACCATTTAAATTTCGAACCAAATAATCATTTATCATCGATCTGTAACGAGCACCATTCACTGAAGTATTAGCTCTAGCATCGTTTTTAAAGAAATATGGACCGATAATGCCTTTAGCGTGTAAAGCACACCATACAGTGCATTTTTCAGGATGCAATGCAACCTGTAGAACTTCTTGAGGATTGTTTTCACTCCATATACGGTAACTTTGCTTGTTTACATAGCCGTTCAACCAGAAATGAGCTTCATCACTAAACTCAATTTCACGATAAAAAAGTGGATCAACTTCAAGCTGTTCTAGGGCCCAATCAGCAAACAAACGACGCTTCTTATGGTCAAGTGGCTTTATTTCTTGAACCAGTCTTGTATGGGTGTAGACCAAGATCTTTACGCAAACTTTTTCTTGTGATGGATGCACAGAGTCCAACTTGTTGCGAAAGTCGACGAATAGGCAAATCTGGATCATAATCAACACTATGACTCACAGCAGCGATATTGTCTTCTGTACGTACAGTTGCCAAATATTCGTCAAAGCATTGGCGAGCTGTTGTAATATCTAAGATGAGTCAGGAAAGAAGTGTAATTGCTGTGGCACTGCAGACCAGACGTTTTCAATACAATTATGGTCTGGAGAAGCAGCGGGCTAATCCATTAGGTTAGTGCCATGCAACGCCTATGCGTTCGTTGATAATTCTTGACCGGTGTAGACGAGCATTATCGTCGATTAACGGGAAATGGCTGTCGTAAAGGGAATAATAATTAGTTCATGGGTGCGTTAGTGAGGATTATAAGATCTGCGCCCATCAAACGCACACCGAACATTCGATTGATACAGACGAAATCTGGACTGATCTCTGAACAGGCAGGATCTACATCAGTGTACGTTTCAGTTCTCATGTTCAAGAGCCCAACGATATCTTGAAGCCCGGTGCTCCCTATTCAATCGTGGGTGCCTGGTGGTTCTTCTTGTCCTCAAACTGTGCAACCTATTCCGAATCGTTTGACCAGAAACTATCCTACCGGAAGCTTGCTGGAATGAGCTATTAATTCGTGATTCCGTGAAGAGAGGATTTCATCGTGAAGTTAACCGTATTAGCCTATCTTGTGCGACGGTTGTAGCTTTTGCTCTTCCACCCCCATGAGCATATGCAACATTTCCACTAATACGATAGCTATTCCACGCTCTACTAACTATAGTTCGCGACGGTTAGCAACTTCTTGTTGCTAACCTTCGTTTTAACCAATACACTAATTGATCGAGTTGGACGGCTCCTAAATGGATGTAATACAATTAATTCACAGCACCAATTCGATAACAATCAAACCAAAAAAAAAGATAATACACCTAAAAGAACTGGGCTTTTTGTAATAAAGCCATTCGGTGTCATGAGGACCATATTTTGTGTTTAATACGCGAACACCCCCCTCTACTACATCCACATCTCGTAATTTTAATTGAGGTCGTTGGGCAAAGATGAGTAAGGATATCGTGAATTCTACCGATTAGGTGACTGGCATATAGGCATGGCTTTTTCACCAGGTGACTACTCAGGGGTTTTGACAATCTGCCCAGGAAGCAGAAAATGTGACGCCTTATCATCGCGCATTAGCGAGAACCATTCCGAAGAGTTGAACCCACCAAGCTTACAGTTTCGGCTTCAGTCCGAGAACCTACACCGTGACTGGTAGAAGCGAAGCACTATCCAACCTCTACTGGCTCTGCAGTGTCATTACCCGAGTTGTTTTGTAACGCAACTAACTCGCCGAAGGGGCTTCTTATCCACCCATCCGAACGGAGTCCCATGAACCAAGATAATCTCAAGGTTTAATGGCTCAATTGATTCTGGTACGACCACCGTCAATCAGGCCTGTACGTCAAGACCCACGGACCCTTGTGAAGTCTTTCAATTGATCCTGGCTTCAAGCACCAACATTCTAGCTTTATCGTCGAGATCCACAAACCCTAGAAACGTCTTGCAATCGACCATGGCTCAGGAAAAGTTAGGATATGACCACTTACTTTGATTTTCAGGGTTAATTCCCTGAAAGTAGCAATATCATCATGATGGTTTCGAGGTTCTCGCCAAATCATTGGTGCATCTCTTTTTCCAATGGATCATTACTTGTCCTGATTACAACATTCGGGAAAACATCTTCTTGATGAAGCCATATCGAAAACAACAAAATATATTTTAGTCTCTAATAAAAAACTGAAATTTAATTAAACATAGTAAATGAGGGTTGTTAGCAATAACTCATACACAAAAGCTGTTGGAGAAAAATTGTTCCATATTTAAAAAATAAGCGTCAATTTGAGACAGATACAGAAAAAGTGACAGCAAACAAACAATGTAATAAACGTTGACCAATGTAATAAATCAAAGGACGTTTGATTCGAAATAGAGATCACAGAGCAATATACTGTATCTACATCTAGAAGAAACGGAATGAAGATCTCGTTCTCGCCGTGAATAAAATGAGAAAGTTATGAATGGTCTGGATCCAACCCTTAGTCGGCCAGCTAGTTCCAAGGAGTCCCGAGCTTCCCCCTATTACACCGCAGACCAGCCGGTCCTAATCGGAGTCCTCCAACCCCTTCCTCATCTGCAAAATTGATGGCCCTAAAATTGCTCGCCACGCGGACCGTCGACCACAGAAATTGATCTAGTAATAACTCCGGGAATAATTTAGATCCGGGAAAACCTCCCCTAATATTTGACTGGAAACAACAGGTTGGCAGAGTTAGGCTGTTGCGGCGTAGAAGGTCACACTCATCATGGTGTTTTTCCACGTCCTGGGTCACTGGGGTAATAGGTATTATTGGATGTAGTCGTTAGTTTCGAAAAGGATTTTTTGTGCGTGTCGAGGTCGTTAGAAGGGTGTAGCATTAGTTGGAAAAGACGTCGATGTAAATAACTTTTACTTGATTGCAGATAGGGAGGGAAATCGACAGTTGGGGTTACATTGTCTTGTTGTCGGTTAGACCTTGAACAAGCTCCAATTAAACCTAAAGTTAACGATTTTGCTTCAATTTGTGTTTTCTCTTCAGAAAAACCCAATTGACTTTTGAAATAGATATATGCGGAATGTCTAAGGTTAGAATAATAAGATTTCAAAGAAATGATGTATTCACAATAACAAAAATACAATATTTGAAAAAGTAAATGACATGGTAGTAAATGACTACCAGATGCTTCTACTGCTTGGGATCTACTCTGCATGCTTTCCAGCCAGCTATTGGGAATATCCGGCTCAATTTGTTGCCAAAGTTGTGGCAAAAGATTTCGGAGCTGCTTAAGCGTTTCCTGCTGTGATCTGTGTGCATCTAGGATTCTTTGTAATTGGTCCCAAGCGAAGTGGATTGGATTCAGGTCAAGGGATCTTGTAGGAGACGTTTGATGTGGTTTACCACATATCTAACAGTAAATTACCTGGTGGGATCTGTGTGGCACATAATTTCCACATAATTTCATCTGAGACGTCATGGTCCTTGGAAATACTCATATGGCCGTTCTGTCATAGAAACAAACTCTATCCCCAAACCATAATTGAGCGTAATCGAAAAAGATGGACTTCTTGAATGGAACAGCGGTTTTTTCATATGAGTCGACCATAGAAAAAACGTCCATATCTGGAGTTTGCCATTCATTTCGCCGGTGTACCAGCTTCATTGTCCGCTTGTGTTCGCGAGTGAGTGGAACCCTTCTTAACAAGCGTCTCGATGTTAGTTTGACTTTGAAGAGATCCACATATTTTCATAAAGGAAGATTTGGGCGGGAAGAACCACCTAGGGAATTTTATGCCTACTTGTCACTGTTATTGCTAGGAGTAAGAGTCTATGGTCGCTTCATAGACTTGCGCGGCGTCTGAAAATGTAAACATAACCCTGGGAGATAATCCTTTTTGTTCTGAGAAGATTGGTAATCCTCCGCGACTGAACGCTGGTTTCAGAGAGTCCAGTTTTTCTTTGTTAGATTGTACATTGTTCATTAAAAGTGAGGGTTGGACACAAAGGGAAGTCGACTGAGCTGCCCCAACATGTAGAGTTATTGTATTGTATTGAATTATCTGAGGTCATCGTGAGTGTTATTTGTATCACGTATTCTTTATCTATTGGTGGATTTTACTATATTGATGCTCCAGCTAGGAGTGACCTGTTTGCTTTAATCTGAATTGGCCATTTAACATATTTCATACATGTAAGCGTCTTTAGCTCCATTTCATTTATTGGGATTTAAGAGGTGATTAACAATGGTACTTTTTTTGGGAATTTAGAGTGTTTAGTGTGAGTGAAATGTGATTCAACAATTAGATACTTTAACAACAACCCTGTGTCTTTCAGAAATGGCCGCAACAAGGCCTTCTTGAATAACTATTATTAGATTTAAATATTATAATGAATAGGTAGTTAAATAAAAGACACCACAACCTCCTGTGCCTTCATAATGTCGCAACAAGACATTCCTGAACAACGATATTATGAGCCCAGATTATAATAATCTAATTAGATAGTAGGTGTGTGAATGGGGAAGTTCTGACCAAAGGGTGATTGTTAAACTACCTCGAAGATCTTTGTTACATGTTCCTATTGCCAGGTTATCCGTGTGTTGACTCAATTGATTGCTGTATTTAGCTTTGCATGCACACTAATTATGTTTTAGGGTATTAGAAGGGTTGTCGATCTCTGGAACCTTGATTTTATGAATAGAGGAAAGGACAGGGTTGAAGAATTTATGGGAGCTGAAGAGAAGTCAAGGTTTTTTATCCCTGACTCTTTTTTTGTCCTAAAGTATAACCTCGCTCTCATACACCGAGTCAGATGCTGGACCCTGCCTTCCGAAAACAAATATTGTATTTTTTCTTATCATTGCATCCAGAACTTACCGTCACTGTTTCCTCGTTGTCGTTCAAGTGTAAATTGGGTTGTCTACACAACGTCCTATTCTCTCGCCACTAGATGATCAGGATAAAAAGGTTGAGAGTACTCCGTGAGATCCCGGATATATTAGAGTACTCTTAAACGTTTGGGATAGCTCAACCTCATGGAGACGTCTTCTGATTGTGCTTAAGAAAACTGAAGTACCTGTGGCATCTGGAAGACGTTGACTGAAGGTCTCAGAGGCTGTCTTCCCACCGGGTCATTTACGAGCGTTGTATCACGCACCACTTCTAAGTCTTCAATGAACAGTTGAACAGTGAGACAGAGTACCGTACCAATAAACTTGATATCACATTTTGGATAACATTGAAGAACTTGTCTTCGATCAGCCTGTAGCATCCCAAAGGTTGCGTTGGCATCATCCTCGAATAAAACTCATTTTGGAAGGATGAAAATTCGATTTGTTATTGCTAAGATCTGTTAGATCTTATTGAAAATGAAAAACAGACTGAGGAGAAAATAAATAAAGCATTTCTGACACCCATGGACAAAAATAATTAAAATTACGTTAAATTCTTAATTATATATTCTTTCTTCTACAAGTATTGACTCACATTCAAATTGAACTTTGAATTATGAAAAAAATTCATATAGAGTCTGAATATCCACAACATATTCCTTAATTACTTATTATTTTTGAAATTCTGGTTATTTTTCTTATCATGGGACATTATTTGGGGTGAATAATTTTAGTTATGTTTTTCTGTGTTCCTAATACATAGGTTAAACGTAACAACACGTTGATCATTTTTGTTTTGTTTTGGATACTTTAAAGCTTACTTCGATTGTATTCGTTCCAGGTTTTATCTTATTTGGCGAGTTAAATTTTGATCATGTGATATATTTGACTCTGAATAAAATACATTTCTGAAGAGGTTTGGAGATCGAAATAGCTATCAAATTGTCATTCAATTATTTTTATTTTGATCCTTTATTTCGAGAATTTTAGATCATTTTGGAATAGTGGATTTTCTTGTATGTGTATGTTAATATGCATACTTATATAGTTTTTGTTAATACATTTGTATTAATACGTTTCATGTCGGGACGTAAAAAAGTTTTTTCGGAGACATTGGAAAATTTTTATATTGATTATATATGAGGATATCATTTTGATAGTTTTTGTATATAGTTTCAATATATATTGTAGAAGTTAGAATATGTAATTCTGAATTTAAAGTCATTCAAATTTAACTTCTATCAAGTATCGATGAAAATTTGCTTCACGATAAATCAGATGATGTTTCTATAATGGTTCGAAGTATCGGGGGTTTTTTTGAGAGTAATAAAACTTTAGATAGGGATAACTGTGATATGACAGAAGATAGAAGCCATGTTGTTTTGACATTTCTGTTCAGTAAGCATTGACAAATTATCATGGAAAGATTCAGGCCGCAACAACGTTTACAAATTGTTGAAATTTATTTACAAAATCAGTGTTGTATTCGCCAAACTTCGTGAAATTTATGGTTTATATAATCGTCCATCAGAGAAGTTTATTCGTCGAACTATCGATAAATTTTGGACAACATTTTTTCTCTACTCGATGCGACCACAACAACAAGACAAAGAACTGTACGTACAGAAGAAAATATCGCTGCTGTAAGTCATAGTGTTAATTATGATCCAGATTTGTCTATTCATCGACGTTCACAACAAGTTGGAATCTGTGCATCCACCACATGGAAAATTTTGCGTAAAGATCTTGGTCTACACCCATACAAGACCCAACTGGTTCAAGAACTAAAGCCACTTGACCATAATGAGCGTCGTTTGTTTGCTGATTGGGCCCTAAAACAGCTTGAAGTTGATCCACTTTTTTATCGTAAAATTCTGTTTAGTCATGAAGCTCATTTTTGGTTGAACGGCTATGTAAACAGGCAAAATTTCCGTATATGGAGTTAAAACAATCCTCAAGAAGTAATGGAGCTAATTTTACAGTGGATGGTGCTCGTTACAGATCGATGATCAATGATTATTTGTTTCAAAATTTGAATAGTATCAACCCAGAAGTGTTTTGGTTCTCGTGTTATTGATGAAAGAAGGTCTGAATTACTCGAAAAAGTGGTCCAAAATTGGCCTGGTCGAATGCGGTCTGGATTTCATATCAATAGTAGTTTGAAAAATATTGGTAAACATATGAAAAATTTTCGAACGTGAATAACTGTTAAACCATTGGGACGATTTTGCCCGCGAAAAAACTTTATTGCGACATTTAGACTGCAAACAATTCCTGAAAGTTTCCAGCCTCTAGCTCCTTAGATCGAAAGTTAGCATGTTTACGGCCGGACAGAATTCATTTTGACCTCGGCTTCTTCATCAGTATACACATTTGGGCGAAACGATAGCACGACCTTTCCTGAAACTAGCGCGGAAAAAAAAATGTTTAATAAGATTCTATATTTATTGTGAGTAGAAATAAGTTCGTGCGGTTTTAATAACAGATGTCTCATCAAGTTTTCATTCCATTGTTTCATTTGGCAACACTTTCATTTTGAAGTGTCATCATTAGGCTTCCTTTTCAGTATCTGTTATCTCGTTGAAGTGCAAGCAACATAGTAGTGTTTCCCTATAGTTTTGTTTTGATCATAGTGGAACTTTTTTTCATTTCAGTATGTCTCATTGTAAAATTAGGCGCCCCGAAACTGAAGTTGGTTCCCTTTTACCGAATTCAAAGTTCTTCTCGGAGGCCTTTATTCACACTTCACATCATATAGCGAAGATCCATTTGCTGATTTGCAAAAAAAGTGATATCATGAATAATGAGTTCCTTATCGAACTTTATTCCCAACTTCATTTTATGCGAGGAATTTGATCTATCCAAAATATCACAATCTCTCATACTCTCTAATAACATACATTCACCAATCTCTATTCCGAAAATCACCAAATCGATCTCCACATACCCGCTAAAAGACCGCAAAACCCATCTATGTGCCATCATCGCCACGTAATCAAGCTTAAATGACTTGTCGACGTTTCGACCCCATTAGGCATTCATCGACACATCTAAGGGGGTCCAGAGGCTTTATACAGGACGAGGTAATTTCATAACGAATGAATACGTAATTTGGCACGTAGACGAGCCCGGGGGGGTTTGGGGGAAGGTCCCGGTTGGGAGGGGGATGATGTATAGTCTCGTATGTGTGCGCTGAGGGAACGACCGTTGCATACAATTACCCGCCGAGCGTAATTGCAGCCACAGGTGTTGGGGTTTACGGGAAAATTGTGCCTGTAGTGTGTATTTTAGTTCATAATAGCGTCGTTTTAGCTTGTAGCGCTCCTGAACGAGTCAATGGAGACGTTATTCGGGTTAGAGTGAGCTTTTCTAGCCGTCAACAGCGCCGTTTTTCAGCATTTGCAGCTGTACATCGGAATTGTGCTTTGTTATTTCAAGATTTAGTACCTTGTACTTTCGAAGTAAGCTGATCATAAAAACATCACTCGCTCTCTGTAGCTCTAAATGCCAGAGTGAGTTTACGATCTGCCTCGGTCCATCATGAAGTCTTCAGGGATATCCATATTCCAAGGTTCTTGAGTCTTCTGCTTAGTTACCCCTTGAAAACAGTCTAAGTCTTCCTAGTAGTTTATTTCTTCGGACGCTTCTTCCCGCACTAGCTTAAACAACCACTGATCTTTCTGTCACTCAACAAGGACAGTCCATCTAAGCCTTTCGGATTTCAATGTCGTGACGATGAGAATATATATTTTCTTACCTGTTCCGAAAGATTTCAAGATGTGTTTCTTTGGTAAAAATTGAGGGAGGTCATATAATTTCTTCAACATGTCTGCCTTTATATTCCAGCAATTTCTCTCGTAATGCAATGACCAGGTAAGCGTAAGCTGATCACCCGTAATGGAATGACCAGGTTTTAGCAACTCACACAATGCCCGCTTTGTCACACCAGTTACACAGCATAACTTTCGAACCATGATATTCAGCTTTGGTGTTGGTGTTCAGGTCGATGGTAACGATTGGCCAAGCGAAGCGTAGTATTTTTTTTCCCTAGGGTTGTCGTAGAAGATCTACTTTTTGTCACCAGTCACTACCAGGTGTAGAAAACCCTTTCTTTTTGTGTTTGAAGCAGCTGCTCACAAGAAAACAATCGTCTTTCCAGATCTCTTGGTTCAAATTCATGAGGAATCCAATTGCCTTGATTTTGAATCAGGCCCCAAGATTTCAAACATACTGACAGACACTGCTTGTTGGGTCACCCCAACATAGGAGCGAACTCATCTTGCGTAAGACTCGTTCTGCATTAGAACTTCTTGATGCTTCAACATTTTCCAAATTGCAAAATTATTTTATATTCATATTTTTTTATAAAAACTTTATTTCCGCTTGGAAGATTAGAAGATTAAGCACACTAGTTAAAAGTTTTATGGTTATGTTTGAAAAGCATTGAAGACCTAGTGAAAGGGTTGAGTTCCCGCTGTAGAAGAGGTTAGAAAAATATTGATTGGAGTTCCGTTGTCCCTGGTTTTGGAAGTTAGAATTACATCGTGAAATCGCCCTAGTGAGAGAACATTATTATATATTATAGAGACCTCGTGCAGTGCAAAGATGGATAGGACAGTGACAATTGTACTGAACTAGTTATTTTCTTTAAGTGTGATATTTACCAGTTTTATTCAAAAACCATTGAATACGTTCAGGAATATTGTTATCTTGGCCAGATCGTTTCTTTTACAAATCGTCAGGACAAATAGATTAGGAGGAGAATAGAAAACGCTTGGAGTCAATACAGGTCGCATTCGTTTGTCCTCAAGGGTGACTGTTTCATGAATATTAAGAGGAAATCATATGGCGGTGAAACTTGGCCCCTAATTGAAAAACAATCACAAAATTTAAAAGTTTGTCAGAGACGAATGCATAAAAGTTTATTAAGAATCAAATTTAAAGAGCGGAAAATAAATGTAAATATCAGAAGAAAAATGCAAATAAAAGATGTAGGCAAAGAACTGGAACTTGGGCTGGTCATGTAGCATGGAAGTCAACTGAAAAATGGACCAAGTTGGTGCAGGAATAGTATCCAAGATATGGTAGAAGAAGCCGTGGTCGTCAAGAAACAAGATGGCGGGATTCTATGGAGAGAAAAAAAGGAATATTATGGGGAAAAATCAAAATAGGAAACAATTGAGGAAATTCGAAGAGCCCCTTGCTCCAGACGGGGATTGTACGGGCTCATGATGATGATGTAGACAGACAGCAGGGGTAGCCTCTAGAAAATCAATTTCAAACTTTCGCTACCTACGGAATAAATAAGAACACGTACATATTTCGACGCCTTCATTCGGCAGAAGATATCATCGAAATTTCGGATTCCATTACATTCCCCCATTCATATGCGAGGGGCACGTCGTCGTTCCTCCCGAGAATCTCATTAACTCCGCACGCCTCGGGAGAAGACGGATGCGTCGATGTCATGTTCGTCCGTCGACGGGGAAGGTGTCCAAACTAACGCGATCTTCGGATAGGGCCGTAAACGAAGCGATCGATGGGCCGACCTACTTTTGGAGAAACGTGTTGAGGTGGGGGCGCTGGGGGGTGACGTGGAGAATGCACATTTCGTCTGGTTTAATGGTTTCGGAATGAATCGGCGGTTTTGGATCGTTCGGACCGACGCTCTGAGCAAATGGGACTGTTCACAACTTGTTGGGGTTATTGTTGCGATCGTAGATTATGCTAAGAAGACGTGACATTCTCTGTGTGGAGATAGGGAGTTTGATTTGATCCATTTATTGAGCTGCCATCGTATGGGTGTGCTGTTAAGGGCAGATTTCTACAGCTGTCAGGACTATGACCCTAGTTTCGTCCCGGCGAAATGGAGGGTTGAGTCTTGGTGCCTAACGTAATGCCATTTGCGTTAGTCACTAGACCTGTATGGTGGAAGATCTCCGAATGGTGCCCTAGTTTTGCCGTTCTGGTGAAATGGAGAGCTGAGCTAGTTGATTAACTCAGTGACAGGGAGTCTGTTGCAGCATATGGCTTCTCCCTTAAAACTGGCGTACTCTATTCTATCTCAGTATAAATCTCCAGATTCTGTGTAATGGCCGAGTACGTTATGTTGCATACTGCGTTACCTCGGGAGGGTTGATTGCCCTAAGTGTTACTTGTCCCACCTGGCCACCCCATTGATGTTGGACTCGAGGGCCCGTGGTTGAAATTCCGCATGCTGAACCAGGAAGGTATTTCATTTATCTGTTCGCAGACCCCCATGTTCTGGATATTCTCATGAAATGGCTCAGGATTTAACGGGACTTGACGGTTCGACCGGCTTGTTCTGGTCCCGGATCAATGCGTAACTATTTAGGGTGTGAGGATCTCGACGAAATGGCTTAGCCGTTAGTGCTTGACGCCAGGATCAATCAAATGACTTCACATGGGTTCGGTGGGTCAGGACGTACAGGCCGTTAGACGGTGCTCGTACCAGGATCAATAAAAGTCATCAATCTTGAGATTATCTTAGTTCATGGAACTGCGTTCGGATGCTTGGATAAGAACTCCTTCCAGCGGGTGAGTTGCGCCACAAACCAACTCGGGTACTGGCCTATAGAGCCAGTAGAGGTTGAATAGTGCTTCGCTGCTACCAGTCATACGGTTCTGGCTTTCGAGTTGAGGCCCAAACTGGAAGCTGGCGGGTTCATCTCTTCGGAGGGGTTCTCGCTTCGCGCGATGATATGGCGTAATCCTTATCACACTTTCTATCTCCAGGGGTGGACTGTGGAGACTGCTCAGTAGTCACTTGTTGGAAGAGCTATGCACGTCATGCCAATACGAAAACCTGTTAGAATTCACATGTCCAACACCTAGTTTTTGTTCCCATAACATAGATATTCTTGTAAATTTCTCGAAGTCATGGCTTCTTCTATGTCATCCTACCACATTCTCCGAGAGCGTCCTTTTTTTCTTCTCTCCGGTGGTATCCACTCCAGTACTCTCTTAGGCCATCTATTATCGGTCGTTTTTTTGACGTGGCCGGACCATGTCAATTATTGCCTTTCTATTTCTCTCTCTACAACTTCTCCTGAAGAAATCCATCTCTGTAGGCTTTTCTTGTTTGCACTGGATACATTCCTATTCCTTTCGTGAATAGATTGAAGGACAACATTGCCCAGCGGCTGAAGGAAAAAATTTGACTATATTGTAACTCCTAAAACGCTTCAGGAATTTTCATGAAAAAAAAAAAAATAAAACTAATAAGCATAATGTTGCATGACAACATTGTTGTATTCAGGTCTACTCAATGATATTTACGATCCTTTCGTGTTTGGATTCACAACCTATTCATTTATCGATTCATCGATCGATTATCAAGTTTATTTGATTTGGTGATCGAATACATCACCAAATCTCCATTTACGACCAGTTTGACTGGATTAAACATTTGATCCATTCGAGCCGGATATTTAATTTTCAGCTGGATGAAGTACACAATAAATCTATATTTATAAGTTAGCTCGTGATCGTTGCTCTATTGTACATATTGGTGAAACTGTTAGATCCTTCAGAAAATAAAAGACGAACACTAGAGGAGTTATACGTCAGACACCTTCCGAAGCTTCTAAGGGATTTTCACGGTCTAGGACTATCAGGATAATCTTATTTGGATTCCAATGAAATTTTTAAATCAGCTGATAACAATAATTTGAAAATAATGAACAAACTGATCCAGTTATACTCAATACATTAAAATAACACCTGATATCTGAATATTTTATCATTGTACAGCTTTTGTTTTCATGTATAATATTTGGACCTGCATAAATACTTTTTAGCCTTTGTTTGAGCCGATTAGTTATCTGTAATTTCATTGTAGTTGATTGTGAACGGTTTGTCTACTATTTCTGATATTTCAATGAAATTGCATGTAGGTGGCACATGTTGTTTTCTTTGAAAATATATCCGCTCGATGTGACGCACGTGTGAATTAACAAATTTGACTAGTAGATATTAACTTGTTTCCTAGAAATTATTATGATTGCTGAAGTCTTATGATTGATTTTACTTCCAATTTTGGTAATTCGAGTCTTATAAGAATATTTTAGTCTTTTTTTCGGTTCTCTGTGGACGCCCCCGTGCAACAGTGAAAAAGAACCATGAAAATATCGCTAATAAGGACTTAAGATGGCACGTAAAAGAGATCTTCATAACCAACAAATTGGTCTACTATTGAATGTCAATAAGAACCAAATAGATAGTTGTCAGCAAAAATAAACATACTGCTGATAATCTAACAGATATCAGCATAAATGGAAAAGTGATTAAGAGCGTGCAGGCATTAATATCTGGGTTGCTGGGTGAATAAAAAATGAGACTTGACCCAGAAAATCAAAAACTGAATCAAGAAGCCAAGGACATCTTTTAAAAAATATGCGAAAAGTGTTGACCAACAGGTTCCTAAGAATTCCCATGAGAGTGCGCTTATGCATTGCTATACCTTCAACATATTGTTCTTAGGATGAAAGCATGAACCCTCAATGAAACGATGTGCAAAAGGATTGAATCATTCAAAATGTGGGCTTATCCGGAGATGCTGAGGATATCTTTGGTGAACAGGATGACAAATGAAGCAGTTCTACAACGTATGAACAAAGAAAGGGATGTTTTGAATACCATAAAGAGAAGAAAACTGGACTACTGTGCCCACGTGATAGGAAACCCTAAATATGAGGTTCTCCATATAATTGTTCAGAGAAAAATAGAGCGTGGTTCTGGACGACGAAGAACATCTTGGTTGAAAAACGTTCGCTAGTGGTGTGGAGTGAACGCCACGAGAATATTTGGGTCCGCTGTGGACAAAGAGGAGATTAATCGCCAAGGGTGGGAGGACACGGCATGTAAAGAAGAACAAGATCTTCAAACCTACCTCTGGAATATATTGAATCAATTCGTATCTTTCTGTCTTGAAGACGACGAGTTGTTGAAGAAAAATTCAAAGATCCATTCTCGAGGATCTACCAAGCAAGGGTAAGTTTTCAAATCTTCTTTTTTGGTTCAGTTGGTTCTCAATTTAATTGAAATCTTCGAATTTGCCCTTTATCACCCTTTGTTAAGTTGTCTGAAGATGAAATAAAGCCTCGGAACCGCAGAAATACGAAACATCAATCTTCAAATCACATGAAAATATTGATCTCCCCGAATGTTAGTAAAATTATTTTCACAAATCAAATCCTTCACACCCTCAGCCCGAGCAACCATCTTCTACCCCCCAAAACCTCCCCATTCCAACACCTCACGAATTGTTCACCACAACATTGTCATCCACCTCGTGAACTCCAGAACGCCGCGCCCCCCAGCCCGCTTCGCCCCAAGGAACTTCACGCTAATACCATTATTTAGAGTAGTAATTACAAATAGGATTGGGAGGAACGACTTTGTTGCGCAGCATCTCAATACCACGCAAAATTGCCATAATGAAGGCCGCGTCGATCTTCAATTGTTTCGAAGGGAACAAAGGCCTGTCGAATTCCCCCGGAAACGTAGCTATCTCACATCGAATAATTGGAGGAACGCTCTATTCCAACGCGTCGCGGGGGATTAGAGACGGAGTTCGTCAGTCTTGCCGGCGATAATCTGGGAGGTAACATTTGAATTGGAGATATTTGAATGTTTGATGAGGGAGTTAAATCTGATCTGGGGAGATTGCGCGAACTCTGATTGAGATAATTATAATGGGGGCTTCTTGCAGGTAGAGTACAACCATTGTTAAATTTGAAGTTGAAATGACGCATAAGGGGGTTTCAACAGAATGTTTCACGTGGCTATTCTATCAATTAAATCAGAGATAGCGTTCTTCCTCTTTGAAATTAGAGCATGCTTATTCATCAATGGTCATCTGCTCGGTTCCGATTTTGAATTGACTCTCTTTAACATTGAGTATTATATTTTTTATCAACATGAAGATTTATCGACTGAAATAAATAGGGTAGTTTTCACCATATCATATGGTCAGATACTTCAATCCAAATTCCATTTTAACTTCTTGGGTACTCCCGTAATTTATCTATCTTGAAACATAGAACAAAGCAGCAAGGAATGCGACAGCTTTCTCTCGATTCATCGAACTTATTAGAAGAAACTTCGCATAGGCGAATGAGATAAGCCCAGATTTCATGGTGATAACAAAGAGAGGAATTGAGCATTCTTGTACACTTAAAATCTAATAAAATCTTGGACTTGAAAAGTGTCTTTATACCACGACAAACATAATTAAGAATAATGATATCGAGTGTTTTTTTAGAGTGTTAGAACTTTCGATAGGGACACTCAGAAAAAATGTTACATGTGTCTCGCGAGCAGCGCTCCTAGTCACTTTTGGTAACCATATAATCATCGTAGTTTATCCTTTTAAGTCTAACGTTGTAAACTTGAAAAGGAATACAAGCACTGGAGTGTAGCGGGGAATCGCAACATAATTACATTGATCATTGACGGTCATTATGATCTTTATTTTAGCATACAATTGTATTAGATTTTACTTACTGGTTGTTTCATTATTGAAAATTAGTTTACTTTAAGTGAGCTAACAGATTTGTAGCAGGAATACATATTGACATATTGACGTTGCAGTCTTACGGTTTCTAAGTTTCATTGATATTATGTGGATCGATCTCTGTAGATGGATCTTAGCATCAAGTTCGCAGTGTTAGATATGACGCCATATGAATCTTTTGTTCTGATTAGTTCTTTCTCGGCTAGCCCAGCCAAACCTGGGGGCCTTATTGAGCTATGCAGTGTGCACAAGTATAGCGTGTGCTCAGACGTTTGATTCTCCTCCCCGCATTCACAAGATGCGGTTGGAGAGAGATTTAGGCGATTTAAATTAGCGTTGAATGGACCATGTCCAGTTATAAAGCATGTTAGTGGGTAGTTTGGCCGGAAAAATGCATTTTCGATCGCAAAGTCTACCTTGGGCAGCCATTTATAAGTGGTTCTACCGGTGGTACACTCATCCAAGCTCTCTTGCCAGGAATAAATGAGCATTTCCCATAGATTCCCTATAGTGTTCGTCTCTAGGTCCGGTTGTGCTCTGAATATCCTACTCTTGCAGGTGTATTCTTTGGAGCGCCGGAAGTGGTATTTGGCAGAAACATATTCCGCCATTAACCTTAGCGGAATTTTACCTGTTATTACCTCCAATGCTGGGGTAGAAACAGTGCGGCATGCGTTACTCATAGTGAGTAATATAGACCTATGGCATAATTTATTATTCGTTCGGTGGACCCACACTGACGAGCAGTAGAGAACCACCGGAATGAATAAAGCACTATAGTACACTCTCATGGACGTTCGATAGGGACAGGTGAATTCTACCAGAATAGTAATTGGCTATTTGAGGAAGGCCTCTTTTCCAAGTGACTACCAAGCAGTCTCCACAGTCCACCCCTAGAGGTAGAAAGTGTGATAAGGATTACGCCATATCATCGCGCTCGGCGAGAACCCCTCCGAAGAGATGAACCCACCAGCTTCCAGTTTGGGCCCCGACTCGAAAGCCAGAACCGTCTGACTGGTAGCAGCGAAAGCACTATCCAACCTCTACTGGCTCAGCAGGTCAGTACCCGAGTTGTTTGAGACGCAACTCACCCGCCGGAGGGAATTCTTATCCATCCACCCGAACGCAGTCCCAAGAACTAAGATAAACTCAAGATTGACGACTACAATTGATCCTGGTACGAGCACCGTCTAGCGGACTATACGTCCTGACCCACCGAACCCATGTGAAGTCATTTGATTGATCCTGGCGTCAAGCACTAATGGCGGAGCCATTTCGTCGAGATCCACAAACCCTAAATTGTTACGCACAGATCCAGGGGCCAGGACAGGCCGGTCGAACCGTCAAGTCCCGTTAAACCCCGAGTCGTTTCATGAGAATATCCCGAAAATGGGGGTCTGCGAACAGATAAATGAAATACCCCCCTAGTCCAGCATGCGGACTTTCAACCACTTCCCCCTCGAGTCCAACACCAAATGGGGTGGCCAGGTGGTACAAGTAACACCTGAGGGCAAGCCCACCCCCCCGAGGTAATGCAGTATGCTACATAACGCACTCGGCCATTACACAGAATCCGGAGATTTATACTGCGATAGGGTAGAGTACGCCAGTTTTAAGGGAGAAGCCCTGTGCTGCGACAGACTCCCTTGTCACTGAGTTAATCAACCGGCTCAGCCCTCCATTTCACCTGAGTAAAACTAGGGCCCCATTCGGAGATCTTCCACCATACAGGTCCAGTGACTGGCGCGAAATGGCATTACGTTAGACACCAAGACTTAACCCTCCAATTCGCCGGGAGTTCGATAGGGACAACTGTGATTTGACAAAAGGTAGAAGCCATGTTGTTTTGACATTTCGGTTCAGTAAGCATTGACAAATTATCATGGAAAGACTTACGCCGCAACAACGTTTACAAATTGTTGAAATTTATTTTCAAAATCAGTGTTCTATTCGCCAAACTTATCGAGCACTTCGTGAAATTTATGGTTTACATGATCGTCCATCACAGCAGCTTATTCGTCGAACTATCCATAGATTTGGGACAACATTTTCTCTACTCGATGCAACAACAACAACAAGACAAAGAACTGTACGTACAGAAGAAAATATCGAAAATATCCTCAACGTTCACAAGTTGTACTCTATGCATCCACCACATGGAAAATTTTGCGTAAAGATCCTTGTCTACACTCATACAAGATCCAACTGGTTCAAGAACTAAAGCCACTTGACCATAATAAGCGTTGTTTGTTTGCTGATTGGGCCCTAGAACAGCTTGAAGTTGATCCACTTTTTTATCGTAAAATTGTGTTTACTGATGAAGCTCATTTCTGGGTGAACGGCTATGTAAACAAGCAAAATTGCCGTATATGGAGCGAAAACAATCCTCAAGAAGTTCTGCAGGTTCCATTGCATCCTGAAAAATGCATTGTATGGTGTGCTTTACACGCTGGAGGCATCATCAGTCCATATTTCTTTAAAAACGATGCTGGAGCTAATGTTACAGTGAATGGTGCTCGTTACAGATCGATGATCAATGATTATTTGTTTCAAAATTTGAATGGTATCGACCCAGAAGTGTTTTGGTTTCAAAAAGATAGTGCTACACCTCATGCTGTTACCGTAATAATTGATTTATTGAATGAAAGATTTGGCGATAACATTAATTGGCCTCCCAGATCATGCAACATAACTCCACTGGATTATTTTCTTTGGGGTTATGTCAAGTCATTGGTTTACGCTGATGAACCAGAAACAATAGACGCTTTGTAAGCCAACATAACTCGTGTTATCGATGAAATAAGGCCTCGAAAAAGAGATCCAAAATTGGTCTGGTCGAATGCGGTTCCTCAGAGCTAGGCTTCAATCTCAATTTAAATATGTTTTATTTCAATTTAAAGTTCTATCACTCTAAAATAAAATACCCGATAGTTTTTGAGCACGATGACGAGTTGATGTTGATGGATGTTTTCACGAACAAATTGATCCACAAATTGCCGTGAGGGCATGTCATTTCTTTTGAAATTTCCACATAAATTTCCAACAGTTTTTTATGTTTTACTGTTTTAGTTATTTAATGTCAAAACCTTTGTCAAAACATGAATGACAAGTCTCTAAATAACCACCACTTCAAAATGCAAACTGTAGATGGCGCGTGCCTTTATGTATCACATCATTTGTCACTTTTTCTTCACAATCGATAAGTTTTGAAAACAGAATGAAAATTGGCAATTTCCTCAACTTTTGCCAAGCAGATTGTATTCATTACTTCGTATTCATAAAAACATTCTCAGTCACAAACTGCCTGCCTGAATGTTAAAACACCAACTTCATTGAAAAAACCATAACAACACACAAATCCTTCCTACGGAGGTAAATTTACGGTAAAAGCTCCCATAATTCATTCTCCACTCTATCCTTCAAGTCGAAGGTTCCTAACTATCCCGCAACTCCTACAAAGTCACATTTCAGACACCGTGTCGCCATCTTCACGTGGAAGCCGGAACGATATCTCAATGGTCCCACAGAAATATCGATCTGTTTTGTTGGATTCTATGCCCTTCCACGACTACCAACTTCGTAATGTTATGGCGCGTATTTCAGACTTGTGGAATCTCATAAGCACACAATTTCGACAACTTAAGAAGTTGTTTCCTCCTATTTCGTAGGGATCTGCGAGCGGAGAGAGATCAATTACGAGAAAAGACGGTATAACTCCGCCTCACGCCTACTTGGATTCCATCTATCGGCGGAGTAGACAGGCGAGCCCTCGATAAATTAGAGACCTATACGTCTGAGCCGCTTCGAAATCGATGTTCGGCCCGCGTTTCGACGGATAAATGAATTTCTTCCGTTATTTTGAAGCCTTATGTTTCGCCAGACCCGTAGATGTCTGTGAATAATAATTTTACTTTGTGGTAGCCTATTTTTAAATGGGAAATAAGAAATTACTTAGTAATTGTCATTATAAAATAAAACACTTGTTTACATTTTCTACTTTATTTTTGGTATTGACGTACGTCAATACCAAAAATAAAGTAGAAAATGTAAACAAGTGTTTTATTTTATAATGACAATTACAACTGATTTCTACCAAGCAACGGCCCAATCTATCATAAATTACTTAGTATTCTATCACTGAAGCTGTGTATCGCCGCCAAAGGAAGCCACTTCGAAACCGCTCAAATATATTATTACCAAATGTTTACATTATTATTCGTTGTTGTTTTTTTAAATTTTTATTGTTTAATGAAGTTGTAGCGAAGAACTTCTTCGCTCCTCGTCCAGAAACCTGATGATGATACTTTTTGGAACTTTTTAATTATGGGCCGACATAGACACTAATATGAATAATTGGAGACTGACTGAATTTTTCTGTGTCTGCCCTATTTATAGTTTTCACGAAAAATTGAATTTCAAAGCTTACTAGCTTCTGTGAAAATTATTAAAAAATGATGCTTTCGATGATTTTACAAAATTAACAATATTTCTTGGTTTGAAATTACTGTTGAAAATTAACCTATTTTTTAAACTACATTTTGATGTATGTTCCAAGTTAAACAGAACAGTGAAAGTCTTGATTTTCATACGTACAGTATTTCAAGTGTCAAAATTTAACAAAGTTTAACTTCTAATGCTTATAAGTTATAAATTATTCAAAATTACTTATGAAATTGATTAAATTTCTTTAGCTTAGATGCTATTACAATTCTATTGCCTAAACATTTTCAAGGATATCTCTTACATTAATAATTTCAGAATATCTGACGTTGATGTTATCTTTCATTGAATTAATTGATTTTTGATCAAATTTGTCCTATATACATAATTCTGGTGAGTTATTCTTTTTCTTCATAATTTCAGCTTTTCTTTCATAATTTCAGCTTGTAAGTATTTTTATGAATTGAATTATTAACATTTCGATCAGACTGGATATTATTTAATTAATTTTGGTCTGGTTACACTCTAACGAGTCAACTTTTATACAAAGGTGAGTCTTTTCCTTAATTTATTCGTGTAATTATTTATTTTAACTGTAAATTCCATGACAATATATTCGTTGAAAGCTCCGGATTGTGCAAAACTTAGGGAGGTGGGGTGTGCCAAAGGTCCGTGTGCCCATTCAATTGTTTATTTCCAAAACGCGCTCGTGTTCAAATGTTTCTATGGATTCCTGGATGTTCGTTCCTTTCGCTTCCAAGTGTAATATTTCAAGACTGTCCAATTATAGAAAGATATGATTGGTTTCGAAAAAATATTTCGCAAAATTAGAGTTATCTTTTCGGCGGAACTGAGGCGGAACAGTTATAAAGAAGGAGTAGATAGACGTGAAAAGGAATTTAGAAAACAAAGACGAAAAAGACGGGATGTTAAAAAACACAGTTCCTAAGAGTAAAGTTGTGAAAATTTAGTAACCACACCACCGATTCTATTTGTGGGTAAAGCCGTTTGACTATTTGTGTGTACCACTTGTAAAGAGTATATTAGGTGTTTTAATTGGTACAAGCTAGAGTTGAGAAGCAGTGTTGAGCTTTAATTTGACAATCAATTAACCGTTACAAAAATCTACAGACAATTTTGTGTTTTTATTCATCATATAGCCTTTTTCAAGAACCATTGCAGGGATTGATTATTTCACGATAATCGTTTTGTCATGCCATGACTTCATCATTTGATGGGGTTCATTTGAATTGAACGTTAAACTTTTTGCTGACGTCATTTCTTTTGTATATCTCTTACGAATTGTATGTATAAAGGCGATGAAATGAAGGAGTTTATCTTCAGCGATGAAGCTCACTTCTACCTTTTCACCTCGGATGTTACGCAAACCATGCAGAAACGATTGATGCCTTGAAACACGATATCGAAGTTGCCATTTATCAGATTAAGCCCCAAACAATCGACAATGTTCTAAGAAATTAGGGTGATCAGAGGGGGCAATGATGGCCAGTTAGTGGCGTTCATTTGAATGATTATGTTTTCCAGTTGTAAATGTCAAGGTTTAACCTTTCGAATGAACTCGTAACTTTGAAAAAATATTCATCAGCTTTCCATTTATAGCCGATCAAATATACAAATTTCAAATGGCCCACACGCTATTATTTTCATAATCTGCTAGACGATTCACACGAGAACATGGAGGTTGTTTGTATTAGATTCTTCAGCAGAATTGTATCCGAACACTAACATGCTAACATTTATTGCAATATATTGGTAGTAAATAATGAAAAATAGAATCTATTTGACTCCTCTTTCACAAACTATAATTTGCAGCTTCTTTGTCTGTTCAGTCAGCAAGACTGTCACCAGTAGGTCACGCTGCTCTTCGAACAAGCCCCGAATCCATAGAAAAGACATTCAGTACAATCAGGACGGCAGACATCAGAACGAAACGAGGTCAGAAAGTCCTCGGTCCTTCAGTCGACGCTTCAGACACAAAGAACACAGGCAAACGCAATATACGTTATTGGCATGTAGAACACAACAGACTACAAAGAGTCCCGACGCGCCTCTCGCGCTCTTCATTTGTTTGCATGGCGGACGTGATCGTTTTGGCGAATGTACCGAAATGGAATAATTGAATAACGTATTCGGTAGAGCGATTCCAAAGGTGACTATGCGGAACCCTTTTCGATTATTCCCGCCAAACGGCGAAATATTTATGGAGCGGCTCGAGGATCTCTGACGGTGCAGATCGTTAAGCGACAAAATAGATGTTTGCGCCAGCGGGAAGGGTCACATAGGAGGAAATATTGATATTTTTGAGCAATTCAAACGTCAGGAGGGTTGAGGGTTTATTGAGGTATGAAAAAGAAGAATTATTAGGGTTACTCAGAGACCAGGAGGCCACGTTTTCCTTTTCAATTCAATTGTTACATGTGTTCTTTGAAAGAGTAATTCGTCTTGCGTATGTAGTTTTTGAACTCGGCATTGTGCTACATCTGAGAGTTATGAGTTGCATAAGTCCATTTTGATACATTAAAGAATGAAAACTTCTGCAAATTTAATCTGAAATTGAATAAAATGCCTAGGAAATACTGCTTCTTTTCTTCCAAGTAATTTTGAATTTATATTTGTTTATAATATTTATTTTTACACATGCGCGTGGCAGTTTTCAGATACCGAGTCTATGATCTTATCTTCTTTTCGACATTTTTCTATGAAAGAGCTTAGTTTAATAAATGTTGTTGAACACGTTCAACTTATTTCGTGTCGTAATAAGATATTTGTTGAATGAAGGTGTGTATAATATGTTCAAAAAATTATAAACGTTTGGACAAAACGGTAGCACGGTGGTCCTACCAAGTGCACAAAGATAAAAATGATACATCAATGCCTTATCTAATACCAACTAGCGCATGGTAGTATTAAGGCATAGATGAATTTACATTTGTCAATATAAATTCTGGAGTGTCTTTTGATGCTTATTGTTGAAGCTAGAACTGTAGCAAAATATGTCTCTCCAGACAGTGCAAGAGAACTAGAATTTTTATTGTCTCAGATAGTCAGATGGCACTGAAGCAACTGATGGTCGTTGAGCGTGAATCAAGGGTTACCCGAAGCTGTGAAAAATCCCGAGTACTAACTCGCCAAGGTATTGAAGGAAATAAAAAAGCAGATGCCATTGCATATACGAGGGTGGTTCAAATATGATCGAGAGAAACTCTGTAGATGACGCGCATTTATGTTTCGAAGGTCGTGGCTTGAGTATGTGATAGCTGGGTCTTTTACGAACAATGTGGCATTCGTTTTCGTCGGAGCACGTGTGTGATACGTCAATGAGTGAACGTCAAGTGCCGACTGCCGTTGCGCAACGTATTATAATTCGTTTTTAAGTGGGAGAAGACGTTAAAAACACGAATATTTATATGTTATATATGTTATCATTATATTTTGTGTATGTTATTCTGGTATATTTTAAAATGAAGAAAATAAATTCTTCCAGAATCATGACATCAAATCGTCTATTTCTTCAATTATAAAAATAAGAATTGATCTTATGAATCAAAAACGTAAGCTATAAAGACTACATCCATGAAGATTTGCATCGCTTTGGAAGCATCCAATATTGATAAGAAGAAAAATACATACAAATTCAAATGGATCCGAATTACGGGAACGGAAAATATATATTATGAAATACCAGAGGACAAACAGGACCATCATGAACTTTTGGCTCTATCGAAGGTGAAGAATATCTTGAAATCGATTAAGTAAGAGGTTCATTTCGTACGTGTGTCCTTTAATTAACTCCGGAATTGAAAGAAATATATTTTGATGCCGAAGAAGATGTGATGTTTAAGACTGAATATTTACAACTGATTTATTCACCCGAATAATTTTCCAAGTAACATATTGATTGATTCAATTGTGACAAATTTGCCAAATATTTTACAAGATAGAATTGATCGATCAAATTTAACAACTTTCCAGAAATTATTGGGTGAGTTGCGAAAGCTAGAAAGTTTAAAAAAATATGATTACGATCGAAATAAAGAAAATCATAGATTGAATAAATCTGCCGAACAAATTCCTTCCTACTCACAAACAAATAGAAAACCAGTTAAGAAGGAACCATGCTCAATTTGTGAGAAGAATGGTTTTTCAGGTAGATTTCATCCGGAGACTTTATGTCGGTTTAGAAATAAATCCAATAATTTTGAACAAAAGAACGTACCCGGTAACATAAAAACTGTAAACCATGTTGGGTACAGGATGAACTAAATCAGGCCATTTCAAACCAAAAAAAAACCAAGACTGCTGCTATTGATAAAATTGAAGGTGTTTATAAATAATAATGAATTATGGGGAATTTATGATTCGGGCTCAAATGTTCTTCTGAATTCCAAAGTAGCAGAAAAGTTATGTCTACGCATTCAAGATAATAGAAACACATTCAAAACAGTAAGTGGCAGGGCAAAATTTTCAGGAAAAATAATTACAAAAATGAGAATCAATAATACCAAAAAAAAAGTTGTACTTTTTGTAGTTGATGAGAAAAATTTCGAGTATGATATTCAACTCGGACTAGATTCTATTTCCAATTTTCAATTAAAACAAGATTTTGATTGGAATATTTATCAAAGATTAGATATGAATGAAGAGAGAAAGATCGATTGTGTCCAAAATAATAATAATAATAATGATAACAATAATTACACCATCAATTTCAATGAAGGGATACCAACAGAACTTTTTGAAGCAAAATTAGACCATTTGGAAACGAATCAGAGAAATAAAATTGAAGTTTTAATAAATAAATATGACCATATTTTTGCAAAACACAAGTTTGATATTGGTCAGGTGCAAAATAATGAGACACATATAAAACTTTTAGAACACAAATTTATAGCAAAAAAACCATACTGATGCTCAATGGAGGTTTTGCTGGAAACCGCTCTTCAAAAAGATACCTTCATCTCCTAGTGGATCATTTTACTCGATATGCATTTGCGAGCACTTCAAAACACCAAACAGCGAAGATTTCATCAAATTCATTAATAGAATTCAAGATAAACGACTAATAAAAACACTATTAACAGATCAATACCCAGGAGTAAATTCGGAAAAATTCAGACAACATATGAGAAGTTTGAATATACAATTGATTTTCACAACAGTAGATTGTTCTTTTTCTTATGGTCTGAATGAACGACGAAATCAGACATTAGTGAACAGAATAAGGTGCAAACAAAACCAATAGAAAACTAGGACATGGACGAAAATAGCCGATATATGTATTGAAGAATACAATAGAACAGACCATTCTACAACTGGATATAGCCCAGAATATTTCCTTGTGGCAGAACTGATCCCATTGCTCCAGAAGAACTTATTAAGAGAGAAATTTACCAAAAGATAGGGAAACAGCATATAAAAATTTTTACGCTATAATGAATACAATAAAAGACTCATCGACAAGAATAGGAAACATTATGATTTTAAAATTGGAGACTATGTTTACGTTGAAAATAAATCCAAATTGAATAGAAAAAAACTTGATGAAATAAGAATAGGACCTTTTCCAATAGTGAAAAAAATTTCTAACACTATATATGAGATAGATATTGGAAATAAAAGAAAGGACAATAACTATTTTCATGTAAATAAGTTGATCCCATGTGAAAACGCAAACATGTAATGAGGGGTGCATACTTTGTGTGGGGGGATGTAAAAATAAAACTGTTCTTTTTAGGGAAAACAACTTTGTAACTTCTATGTTCTATGATCTATGTTCTATGTCTAAGATTTCAACCTTAAAGAGTCACATGTTATATTTATTTAGTTGTTAGAAATGTGAATTTTGAAACCCGAAGAAATAGCATTGTTTTTGATTTCTTCCAGGTTAGTAAGCTATTTTTTATTTCTTTGTATGTTATTATTTTATTTTGCGTATGTTATTCTGTTATATTTTAAACTAAAGAAAATAAATTCTTCCAGAACCATGACATCAAATCGTCTATTTCTTCAATTATAAAAATAAGAATTGATTACATTCTTATATATATTTTTATTGGTAGTTAAACATAGAAATTTCTACAATTTGTTTTAATTAATACCCTTTCCCATTTTTCACTCACTTTAAACACCAGAATCCGAAGACATCCCCATTCAACAGTCGAAATCTCCCAATAATCGACAGGTACGTAATGGAAAAACAGACGTCGAACCCGCCGTGACAGGCCTCTCCCTAAGAGACCGAAAAAGCGGTTTTTCCGACGCGAGACGGGATCCCGGGGGACGCCCACCACACGGAGCGGGGCCCGGGCAAGACGGACCGTTAATGAGGCAACGCGAAATTGGATTGCCGCCGTGCAATTATCGGAATTGAGGCGGTGGAAAACCCCTCACGGATCGGGACGAAAGTATCGACGGATGATTTGGTTTCCGCTCTTCTTCGTCTCTTGAATGGAATTGGTCCTTCGGGCCGGATTGGAACTGGAGGCTCTTTTGTTGGCGTTTCGCTTCTAGGTAGGAAGAGCGGTGATTTCTGTTCGGGATTTCAACGGATTGGTTTCAGATGTCGAAAATAATATGGGGATTTAAAAATTAAATATTTCCGTTTTTTATTGAGAACAATTTTGAAAATGGATCTTTCGAAATTAATCGTAATGACGAAAGATGACAATTTCCAAAATGACAGTTGCCCCGATAGAGTGTTATTCAAAATAAAACCTCTTATCGGAAAACCTTGTATCCAGAATACAATTTTTCATGTTTTTTGTATTTGCAAGGTCAAAAATTTTTTATATGTCTGCAGTTTTAGAGCTTTACTTAGAATAGTTGTTAAATGACACTTTATGAGTATAAAGCCTCTACAGATTGTAAAGGAATACAATAAGGCAGCAATGTAATTATTGATTAAACCTTAAATGAAATTTCTATAGCTGGCTCATCAAAATCAACTTCACATATACTCCTTTCAATTTCTTGTACGAAAGTAAACGACTGCATCTGAATTGGTGGGCACAGAATTCAAGAGAAGAACACGAAATTCCGGGACAATTGAAAAGCCATTGTTGGATTTGAATCAACTGGATCTCATTTATTATTGTCTTGGTAAGGTCTCGGAAAAGCTTTTAAATTTCAGATCGATTGTTCGGAAAGTATAGAAAGGATTGACGTTATTAATATTAATGCACTCGTACATTAACAGGCTACCTGTTTTATGAAGATGGTTACAGATTTGGAGGTGGTCATCTTTTGAGTAAAAACTTAATTGGAAATCGCACTTTAATGAAGTTATTCCCAAATCTACAGTGGTGTTCTGAATATGCCGTAAACTGTTGACAAGATTTGAGATCTAGAATGGTCTATATACAAAAATGATAAGTTCTATCATTACATAAGTCTCTCTAGTCTGGTGCACCATAACTGAAGAGAAGACAAGCTTACAGATTTTTATAAGCTTCAAATACTTTTTTGTCCGGGCATCATAGAGCTGCGTATCCTTTTCCTCATCAGCAATAGAGGTTTTATTAAATCTTATCCCGCTGCTCATATATGTGAAGAAACAAGATTTAATGAGTGCCCTCAGAGGGAACATATAGTGCCGAGGAGGTTACATGTCAAGATTTTGGTATCACTAAAGACTAAATTTCTTCCCGAAAGATTTCATACCAGTTGAGTAAGACCTTAAAGTTAACTACGAAGTTGTCATGAGTGATCACTAGGAAGGCATGAAAAGTCTAGCTCAAGTTTGGAAAAACCATATCATGTGGTCCTTAAGGAAGGAAGAAGCGGACATAGGGATGGAACCCAAGTGTAGGGAATCACTGCTTTCGAGAAGGCATATAACAAACCGGAATTCTGGCTACGGAGAGATGTATCCGAGTCTGTATGTCCGCATAGCACAAAGGAACTTGCATTTGCATTGCCTCAGATAGTCAGATGGCGCTGAAGCCACTGACGACAGTTGAGTGTAAGTTAGTGATCATCTTGGAGGTGTAAAAATCCCTCATATCATTGACAAAGAGCGACAAAGTAGAACCAGTTTGGGTACCACCTCCCCATTGAGATCAATAAGAAAACAGATGCTCTAGCAAAAGCAAGAGCAAACGCTCTTTATACTAGGCTAACACTTTCGTACTGGGTATCCCCCACATTGATTAGAGCTGCAGTCTAAATGGGAAAAAAGAGGGAAGAAATCTCATTAGATTAACGACAACCTAGGGTGCTCATCGCGCCGCCTAAGGAGAATGACCAGTCAGTTCTTACGCTGTCAAAGAACGAAATAAGGCTGCTTACTAGGCTTTTAATTGGTCACTGGTTCGTGATATACCATCTACACAAAAACAGGGAAGAAATCTCTTATATCTATGGGATATGTTAATCAAATAGAAACCACTGAAAACATACTCTGCCGGTGCAGAGATCTGCACAAACAATGCTCACTGTACTGATCAGCAGGACCCTCACGCCAACAGATATAGTCTCCCAGGAAAATTAACCAGGAGACAACTTTACTGGAAAAACTGAGTAGTATGGTAACGCACAGAATACGTTTTTGGTCGCAGTGCAAAGAGGTTTTTACAAAATCGAACGACCATAACTAATCTAATCTAGTTCGTGACACTTGATTGATTACTTCAATGTGACGTCATCAAATCCATGTTGTGTGAAATAGCATCTCGGCGAACTATTTGGATGGTACTTTTTCAATCACTTTTTTTCATGAGGGCCTCACGAGGTTGCAGAAATGTTTCTCTGACTCCCCTACTGAAAGTCTTTCGAACAAACCCTTTCCCTCTTGAAATAATAACAATCCCTTTTGAATCATTCAATTCAGCATCAACGTTCCGCATCTCTCAGACATCGCAAACAATCAAAGAAGTCTTCAACGCCCCTCCGAGAGGACGTATAGGAATTCAACACTGCACGCTCGTGGCTGAATAATTGATACGCCTCCGAGGACGCCCCAGGGGCTTCCTCTAATCCCCTTTCATGAAGATATAAAATGGAAAACCTGATATGTATCTCCTTGGAAATCTGTCCCGTTGCGAGGAATACGGTAATGATGATGGCTCGAAGACATGTCGTGAACCTGAAGTTGATGCGCTCTAAGCGACGTAATAAAGGACCCTTGGATGCGTTTGAAGGCTGCGGACTTTAAACGGTTGATGAGCGAGCAAGGCACGATTTTCCCGGTGTTGATACAGGTTGAAACTCGTTATTTTTGTTTTTGAGACGTAACTATTGTTAACAAGCTGCACTTCTGAGAGTGAACTTATATCAGTTCTTTCAACAAGAGGGTTAATTTTTTGTGGGTATATTACATTCGACAAGTCGAAATTATTAGGTCATAAGGAATCGATCGATATACGCTCGTGAAACTTACCGAAATATTGAAATTCACTAGATAAATTTGAAGAACAAAGTTTGTTAGGTCTTGTGTGTATGTTTGCATACTCTAGATGGTGCTTGTCTATGATTAATACCTTAGTGTTTCTGTGTTTAGCGATTATAGATACTTGACGGATTTGTAGTCGCTAGCATTGATGGAAACCAAGAAGTTTGAATCGTGCGGATGTCTGCAATTTGCACCTATGATCAACAAAACCTCATCCAGAAAGAAATGTGAGTCACCAATATGTTGAGCATTTGATGAATAAATTGGAAACTACTGGGTCCAGTCCAGTTAACAGATGGATAATCAGCAATCTATAAGAACTTTAGCACGAGCATCTAATCTTCCGAAATCTAGAGTTCATGGAATTGTGAAAGCTCATAAATTTCACCCTTACAAGATAAGGCTGGTGCAACAATTGAAAGAAGATGATCCTGACCGTCGGTCTCAGTTTTGTGAACAACTTAGTGGGTTACTGAATAAAAATACACACGGACTCTTCTATACAATCTTTTCTGACGTGTATACCTTTATGTTATGTTTGTTTGAGTATAGAATTGTTACACAAATGTATGTTACACTGCCTCGATTTGTAGAACACAAATCAACACAATATTGATTATAAATTTCATAACAGTAATTCGCCCAAAACTCGGAATAAGCTCCATTTATCCACGAACCTCAATCAATAAATGGTTACAAATTACACCGCCGAGTAATCTATACATCTCTCCTTTAACGAACTTCGAAAGACAGGAAATATCTTACCCTGAACGCACTCTATCGACCTCAAATCACCCCCACAAATCTCCCGCATCTACCTTCCTAGAAACATCCCCTACGCCAATGCTAGGGTCCCTGTTTTGGCTCAGGTTCAACAGCAATTATAACGCCGGGAATCGTACAATTATGCCCTGTTAATGATCTGTTGGAACGAACACTACTTCAAGAAAATCTAGGGTTTATCTTCACGGCTCCAGAATGCCGTGGAGCGTCTTGTCTCGCATGTTTGTACCTGCTCGCTAATTAGGAGCTTATATTTCGGGCCGTTTTCCGGAGATGTTTCATATTCTAGTGAGCCTATTGGCTGGTTGAGATTCTATGGACAAGAACCGGAAGCATAGAGAAAGGGGTGAACCAAGTTCTTGCACGGTTTGTATCGTTACATCCAAACATATATCTAGGCTTTTTTATCAATCGTGTAGGGATTGATTGATCGTCAAACGCCTAGCACTTCTACGTCCATAAATATTTCAGCTGAAATATTCATGGACGATCTGGAATCAAAAATCACCTGAATCCTATAAGCAAATATTTTCTTTATTGGTACAGATATGTAGATGACATTTTTTGTTGTTTCAAAGGCACCGACCGACAACTACATATCTTCACGAATTTCATTAATAAACTCCACCCAAAAATCAAATTCACAATCGAAGAAGAAAAGAATCAAAGTATGAATATTTTAGCTGAAATATTCATGGACGATCTGGAATCAAAAATACACCTGAATCCTATAAGCAAATATTCGTCTTGAAGGAACGTTCTGTTTGTCCTTTATATTTACTACTGCACGTAGAAAAAGATAACTCATAAACTCCTGATTTGTGTATGGTTGGAGTAGGATCCTTTGCGTTAAATAATACCGATGATGATTTGTTTTGAAAATGTGTAATATATATTTTTTGGTAGTAAAACATAGTAATTTCTACAATTTGTTTTAATTATGATCAACTACCAAATATTAACGGCTGAAACAATTCAGTATCTGAACAAGAATTCAGTCGAATCAGAAGATTATATGTGAAATCTCGAGAGCAATTCACATGATTTAACTGTAAGCTTGTATAAAATGAGGAAAATAAAATCTTTACGGCATGGTTATATATGATTGATTGAAAAAAATAATAAAATAGATGTGATGTATACGACATTTTTAGGAAGATCATACCTCATACAGATTGAAGTTTCAAATAATTGAATCTCCCCAAATTTGGGTGCCCCACGTTGGGCACCAGTTCTTATCACATATCTAATTGAGTATTCATTCTATTGAAGAATTCTTTAACATATTCATTTGGCACTCGAACTACAAGGAAGTCCTTAAATCGCATCAAATAATCATATACGATGAATTTACGTCAAGTAGAGACCGAAACAATCCAGAAAATGATATAATTGTTTGAACATGTAACTCTCCTGCACGTAAAACAAGAGAAATATTTTTTGACGTATTATAAAATATAATAATATGTTCTGCAATATTAGACATTGAAAAAATCTATAAATTCTTATACGTTCTCAAATTCTAGATATCTTTCATTTCAAATTTTCAATTGATTCCACATTTTTCAAATATTTAAATGAACTTCAACTAATCGTGACTGTTGAGGTACTCTAATTACATCCACTCTGTAACTTTCGATCTAAAGAGAGCGCCAATTTATGCTTCCTTTGAAAATAAACAGATTCCTTCAACTCCCATAAAAAAAATTTGTGGCAATTTTTCTCTAATAATTGAATTTCGTCCCCATAAAACGCGCGAATAAGAGTAAAAGCAGAAGTGGTTTGTTTTCGTCCTTGACAGTTATATGATGAGATAATTTCATCTGATAATTTTATGCTTGGTTTCTCCAAATAAATTCCAAACGACAAAGCAGATTTAATTTAATGAATTGAATATGCGGTTGGCTCTAGGTGAAACATTATAACAATTTTATTCACACAGTTTTTATGTTTCACAATTCATTCAGAATCCTGACAAGTGTTTAAATCTTTCGACCATCTTCAAATGAGTACAAAAAGGAACTGAACATAAAATTAAAAAGGTTCTTCTATTACATCTAGGACATCTGTGTATTTTTATGGCGCAAGGAACTAACTGCATCCAATATGGGGTGATGCCAAAGAGTATTTGGGAATTTGCTAAATTCTCCTTTTTCTCAATGGCTTTTTTGATTGAAAGAATCTCCAAATAGTCCATCAATTTAACATCATTAACATTATATAGTAATGTTACATCTTTCTCATTAAATAAATGATTATTTTCTATACAATGTTCTGCAATACCGGTGAATTTCTGGTTTTTCAAAATAGACATCCCATGTTCTTTGATTTTATGTTGTAAACATCAGCCTTTCTGTCATATACAGGATGTTTCACGAATTATTCTGCAGGCTACTTGGTGAGTCTGAATCAGTTCTGCTAACATATGCCCTAACTATATTAGTTTAAGAGATACAGGACGTTTTATGTATTTTATCATATAACTCTTGAACGCTTGCATGAATCTTCATGAAAATTTGAGGGAATGAGTATAGGCCAATGTCTAATATTTGCACCTAATCACTTGTCGATAGCGCAGGTCCGAACTGAGAAAATTATATTCGTTATCCCACATCTTGTAAAACAACCTGTATATCGAATTTTCAAAAAGTGAAATTCTCCTCAAAATCTACAATGAATACTTTTTCAAAAAGGCTCATTTGAAATAATGGCACACGTCGCATCAATATTTTATGAGCTATTGAATATCTGGAATTTTCGATTCATAGACACACGCATACAAAACGAAATACTTTTCGACATCTTATTTACACTTTCGCGAATAAATTCTTTTATACCCCTTCCCCCAATCAATTTTCGTATGTGATTTGTTCTCGAACATTTCCCTATTTCTTTTTGACACCTGCTAGCTCTTGTATTGCAGCTTTCATTAGCCTTTCTTTCTGGCCCACTATTCATCTTCTCACATGCTGCTTGAATCGATCTGAAGCTTAAGACATCATTTATTTTCAATGCTATGTGAAAGATCAGAGAAGAAATTCGTTTACTGTGAATCTAACCCATTTCAAAATCTAAGTGGCTCATGCTAAGAATTTTGACATTTCAAACCATTGTCGGATAATTATTGAAATAGAAATACGCAAGTGGTAGATTGTTGTGTTTTCATGAAATTTTCATTAAGAGAATTATCGAAATGCCGTCATTTACGAATACTGAGTATACCGATATGTTGTTAGTTTATGGATTATGTAAGTGCAATGATCATCAAGCTGCTAGGGAATATCGAAGGCTATATCCGGATCGTCGAATTCCTAACCACCAAACATTCGAACATGTTTATCGCTCACTTCCTGAAACTGGACACTTTCCTTCGATAAGTAAACGAGAAAGATCATGTTCTATGGTAAACCATGAAGAGATAATAGAAGCTGTCCAAGAATATCCCTCAATCAGCACTCGGCGTCTTGGGTCAGTTTTAGGTTTGCCACATTGCCAGCTCTGGCGAGTTCTGCACCGTGAAAAGTGGCATCCATTTCATTTACAATCCGTTCAAACTTTGGGGCCAGGTGATGAACTACCGAGGATGCGATTTTGCAGATGGGTTTTGCGGAACCAGCGAGCTATCTTCAGAACCCTTTTTATTAATGAAGCGACCTCCCAAAGGATGGCATTTTGAATGTTCGCAATGCACATATTTGGTCCAGAGTAAATCCGAAAGTGACTAGAAAACGCAATTCACAACATCGTTTTTCAGTCAATATTTGGTGTGGAATTTACAATAATCGCCTAATTGGACCATATATTCTTCCACACAGGCTGAATGGAGTGACATATTTACAATTTTTAATAGAGCATTTGCCAGGGCTCTTGAATGATGGAAGCAATATACTTCCGGCACATTTTACCCGTGAAATAGTAGCTCATTTGAATGAAGTTTATCCAGATCATTGGTTTGGTAGAGGGGGACCTCATGACTGGCCTGCAAGATCCCCAGATCTTACATGCTTGGATTATTTTCTCTAGGGGCACTTAAAAAATGAAGTTTACTCTGAAGGAATCATAGACAGGGAGCATTTGATTAATCGTATTCAAGCTGCATGTGAAGCAATACGAAATCGACCGGAAATTTTCGAAGAAAGCTGTAGCACATTTGATCACAAGAGCTAGAAAATGTTTAGAAGAGAGAGGGGGTATTTTCGAAAACAAGTTATAGTTTTTTCTCTTATTTATTGTCAATTTTTTTTTCAGTTCCACATATGTTTATTAGATACATTTCATATTTTTATCATTAAGTCCATTTTATAATAGTCAAATTAAATGTTCAATGTTAATTCGAGTTTTCGGTTATATTTAGTTTTGCAAAAAATATTCGATGTTGCCCCTACATTCATGTATTGGATGGAATAAGATGCAGAACAATACATAAGTCATGTTACTGAGAATTTCAATCGATTCAATACGAACAGACGCATTATTCGGAGATTCACAGGTCCGTGTTTGCTATAAATTGAATATTCCTTATATTCAGTGGTTCATAAAATGATGATGCGAAGTGTGCCATTGATCCTAATAGGTTTGTTTGAAATAGTATTTATTGTAGAATCTGAGGAGAATTTCGCTTTTTGAAAAATGAATGTACAGGGTGTTTTACAAGATGTGGGATAAAGAATGTAATTTTTTCAGTCCAAACCTGTGCTATCGATAAGTCATTATTGGCAAATATTTGGCATTGGCCTATACTCATTCCCTCAAGTTTTCATGAAGATCCATGCAGGCGTTCAAGAAGTATGCCGATTGAAAGTTTTTGATAAAGTACATAAAACATCCTGTAACTCTTAAACGAATATAGTTGAACATTTTTCGAGCAGTGATTCAGAAAATAATAGTAAGTGAAATAAACCCACATTCTGGAGGCGGCAAAGTGCCACATTTGATTGATGTTAGGGCGGGAAGGAGATTATACTCACCCGTCTGCACAATTGAAAAATCGCACATACCTGTATAGAGATGAAAATGTTTCCTTTTCACGTGATCAACTCAAGGAAATCGCAATGGTAACACCACATTTAATTAGAAATTCCGAAGGAGCACGTACTCGCATTATAATCTGAAACCAAGTTGGCTTCACCCTAATTGGAGCGACCTATCTCGGAAACCAAACATGTAATTCTGAAATTTATGTAAATATTAGGATAATACTTGATCCCCTACTTATTCCGAAATGAACAAATATTGTCCCGGATTAATTTCAAAACCTGTAATAGTACGGAACTGCGTGAAAATAAGGGATGTGCTTGTTTGAATGCCGATTCCCACTTAATGTCTTTATTATTGTTTTCTTAGCGTGATGGGCTCAGGTTTTAAGAGTCCTGTGAAACGTGGTTTGTTGATAAAACACGAAAATATTATTTGATGGAACGATCAGAAAGTTTTAGGATAAAATATAGGCGATAAAATTGAAATTCTAGTTTTAGGAATTGTCATAAAACGCTTCCATCTATCCGACTCCACGTTGTAAAGAATTTCTCTTGGACAAAGAGACTCCAGGAGCTGTCAGATTTGTCCAACAGACAATAGTAGAATAGTTGCAGAATGGATAGGAAGATTCGGACGGATCAGATGACCTGCTCGAAGTCCCTACCTTACACCTCTAGACTTCCTTTGCGGTGTTTCAAAAGATATGGCGTATACTACCCCAACCCATACTCTCGACCAGCTTATCGAAAGAATAACTGCTGCATAATGCCAAGGCAACGACGTAGGCAGTTGCGGAAAGCTGTTTAAGCTATACAGGACTCTCGATATTGAACATTGAGCGATTCACCCCCTTGTGGACAATTAATACTCTTTCGCTAGTCACGGCATTACCTAAAATATGATATGTAAGAGATGTAACGTAACGTAATATCGGGTGTTTTTTTAGAGTGATATCCCATGAATCCCCAGAAATTTTGTGCACTCTGTAGACTGAATATTGAGGTATCCAAATTGAAGGTTTGAGGAGTTTAAAGAGATCCACATATCTTAGTAAGAGATAATTGAGCGGGAAAAACCACGTGGTGAATTTAATGCCTACTTGTTACTGTCTATGCCAGAAGTAGGAGACTATAGTCGTTTCGTCGACTTGCGCAGTGTAAACATACCCCTCTGGAGATGATAGCGCCTGTTGTTGTTTAGTCAGAGGCAGAACGCCGGCTAAGAGTTTGCAGTTTTCCTTTGCTAGGAATAGAGAAACACTCTTTATTGTTCAGTAAATGTAAGGGTAGACACAAAGAGAAGTCGACTGAGTTGTACTAAGATATGAAGTTATTGCACTGCATTAAATTAACTGATGTCTTTGTGAGTGTTATTTCTATCTTATATTCTTTATTCATTGTTGAATTTTGTTGTATTGATAGGGGAGCGACCATTTAGCGTTATTTAGATAAGAAAGTGCCTTCATCTTCATTCCATTCATTTGGTTCTAGAGGTCGTTAACGATGGAATGTTGTTTGAGAATTCAGAGTTTAGAGTAAATGAAATGTGGGTCCACAGTTAATTAACTGACACAACAACCCTTGTGTCTAGGATTATGTCAGTCTTGAACAGCGATATTATCAGCCAACACCGCCTCCAAATGACACAGAAATCCAACGTTTCGATCCCCCAGTCCGAACCTGATCAGGTGAGACCCATTTAAAGTCAGATTTAAGCCGTTGTACGGACAAAATCGATGCGCCAGAAGAGGACTCACCGTCGGGACGCCCGCGTGGGACTGAGAACGACGCGAAAACCGGCCCAAATCGTCGGATAAATCAAATCTCGAACAAAACAACATACACGGACGTTCGCGACCGCACAATTTCGAGCGCCGCAACGTTCGAGGGTCGCCTTAGAACGGGATTCGGTCCGAATAAATGAAGAGGGCCGACGACCGATAGACGTCGGGATAGTCCTCTGTCGTCGAATTTGATATGCCGCTGGTGGTCGGGTGGACGAATTGGTCCAATTTCGGCGGCCGAGTTATAGACCGTGAAAATTGGGTTTTACGGCGGAAACGCGGTATGAAAATTAGTGGAGTCTTCGTTTTTATCGCGTTTCGTGCATTTAGGGTGTTCATTGGGACGTCACTGAGTGTAATTGCAGGCGAATTCTTTTCATTAAACACAAGTTGAATTTTTCGAATAAAATAAACGGAGTTTGCGTTTGGCCCTCACGTGAAATTTGAAAACAAATTGCTTCAAAGCTATATGGCAAAAAAATTGATTATTTCGATTTCGAACATCCATCGCCAAAATTTTTGTACAAAGAATATAATTTGATGCAAACGAAGACTGAAAAAAATGAAGCAATAAAGTGAAAATTACGAATTGTAATATGTAAAACTGTTCCAAAACTATTGAGAATGTTGAAATATATCCAGGAATAAAAACATTATAGATTGAATCTGACGACAGAAAATGTAAATTTAATTGCGGTGGAAACGCTATTTTGATCGTGGAATAGTTCTTCTTTGAGCTTTTTCACCGTTGATCACTTCACCGAATTCACTTTTACTGGTTCCACTTTTCACAAATTAATATCAAATTACAAATAAATAATGTAGATAATACATTTACTTCCAGGCCTTTACTGCGTTGGGGGTTACTAAGAGAGAGAGAGAGAGTTCCTTGGAAGGTTAAAGTGAAATGCGAATATAAAATAATTCGATAGTAGAGATAAGTGTGTTTTAGAGTTGAGAGAACTCAAAACTCACGAGTGGTTAATTTTGTGTTTTTGGGCAAGCAACAAAATTCGACTTTTTTGGGGATATTTTCTCAAATGTACTTAGTGGCTAACTTAGATGAAAGGACTGTTTGATTATTTGAGAGACAAAGAGAAATGTGATTAGACCATACTTCTAGAGAATGTGTGTGGGATCAGATCTTAATGTTCGAAGAGGTAGAGAATATTGCGTGACCGTCTGGTCGAGGGAATGTCTTCAACTGTACCTTTCGGCTGACTGTAATGAGAGAATGGTTTGTCAGGTAAATTCCGAGGACATTCGACTGTTGTCGTCTTGAAACGGCAAAAACGGCTCAAGTGGGTTTCTACGAAAAAGGACAAATTTTCTCGTTTCTAAACTGGTGTTTAGGCCCGTTTAGGTTTCTAGGAATTAAATGAGACAAATTTAAAACCTAAATTGTTGAACTCTGGGGACGTAATTATTATGTACCTGCATAGTGAATTAAAAATTTTTTGTTCCAAGTAAATTTGAACACTATGGATACAGCTATTCTAGACTGACATTTTTGAGTGAAGGGATGATTAGACATTTTATGTATGATGATATCTGTGTGTGCAGGTTTGTGAAATATGCTAAATTCATGTGAATTATTTAATATTGTGATATTTAAGTCCAGGAAATTGATACTTCGGTTCTTCTCTTCTTCGAAGGTGAATTTGATGAACGGGTGTAGATTATTAATGAAATTTGAGAAGGTGTTCAGTTGTCTCTTGGCGCCATTTACAAATCTGAACCAATAAAGGGAGTATTTGTTCATTGGGTTCGAATGAATTTTTGATTCCAAATCATCCATGAAAATAGAGCTTCCTCATGATATGAGATTCAAATAATTAATGAGTTATTCTGTTCAAGACATATTTCAAAATAATTCGAAATATAAAATAAAATAGATAATTTGTGTTGATATTCAAATTTTTATTCGAAATATCATTGATCCTAATAGGATTAGTATTGTTTTTATCAAAAACCTTTTTAGAGTGATAGAATTTTAAATTGAAATAAAACGCTTTCAAAAAAAGCCATTTTTTTTTTATTTGGAAGGTAATTTTATTACATTTATGTTTTAAAAATCATTTCCGGCATATGTCCACCACGACTAACTTTGAGGAACCCTATTCGACCAGACCATTTTTGGACCACTTTTTCGAGTAATTCTGATCTTATTTCATGAATAACACGAGTTATGTTGGCTTCCGAAGCGTATATTGTTTCTGTTTCATCAGCATAAACCACTGACTTGATATAACCGCAAAGAAAATTATCCAGTGGAGTTATGTCGCATGATCTTGGAGGCCAATTTATTGGACCATTTCCCAAAATAATGTTATCGCGAATCTTTCTTTCAATAAATCAATTGTTACGATAGCAGCATGAGGTGTAGCACCATCTTGTTGGAAACAAAACACTTCTGGGTCGATACCATTCAAATTTTGAAACAAATAATCATTGATCATCGATCGGTAACGAGCACCATTCACACATTAGCTCCAGCATCGTTTTTAAAGAAATATGGACCGATGATGCCTCCAGCGTGTAAAGCACACCATACAGTGCATTTTTCAGAATGCAATGGAACCTACAGAAATTCTTGAGGATTGTTTTCATTCCATATACGCCAATTTTGCTTGTTTACATAGCCGTTCAACCAGAAATGAGATTCATCACTAAACACAATTTTACGATAAAAAAGTGGATCGACTTGAAGCTGTTCTAGGGCCCAATCAGCAAACAAACGACGCTTATTATGGCCAAGTGGCTTCAGTTCTTGAAACAGTTGGATCTTGTATGAGTATAGATCAAGATCTTTACGCAAAATTTTCCATGTGGTGGATGCCAGAGTCCAACTTGTTGTGAACGTCGACGAATAGACAAATCTGTATCATCATCAACACTATGACTTACAGCAGCGATATTTTCTTCTGTACGTACAGTTCTAAGTCTTGTTGTTGTTGTTGCATCGAATAAAGAAAATGTTGTCCGAAATCTATCGATAGTTCGACGAATAAGCTGCTCTGATGGACGATTACGTAAACCATACATTTCACGAAGTGCTCCATTAGTTTGGCGAATAGAACCCTGAGTTTGAGAATAAATTTCAACAATTTGTAAACGTTGTTGCGGCGTTAGTCTTTCCATGATAATTTGTCAATGCTTACTGAACAGAAATGTCAAAAGAACATGGCTTCTGCCTTCTGTCAAATCACAGTTATCCCTATCGAAAGTTCTATCGCTCCAAAAAAAACACCCGATATCTGAAAAGTTATGAGGAATTGAATTTTTGCGAACGATATTATTTTGATGTGTGTATGCCAAATGACTGTCAGGACAAATCGAAAACAAATTCTAGTTCCTTCCAGCATCGAGCCATTGAATTAAATTTCGGTGCCCATTTTACGCAGAGCCTCGCAAGAAGGTGATTATTTTTAATTCTGATGCCTCCTTTGTCACTCGAAAATTAATCTGGGGAGGCCGGGCATAAAATCGGCAAATGGAATTATCCCATTATATTTCTGCGAGAACCTGAAAGCAAACCACTTTCGTTATTACTTTCATTTGCGCCTTTTATGGCCAAATTGAAACTAATCGGAGCAAATTGGACTCTTATTCTTCCATGATGAAGGGGTAATCTTGGTCGGTTCGATCACTCGGAGGGATCGAGACATCATTCCTTGTTGAATTAACCGAAGAAAAATTAATGTATTTTTTTGTAATTCACTCATATACAAGAAAAACCTCGGACAAACTTTTTTCATTTAACTTTATTGAACAAAAGAAATTGAACAAAACAACAACGAATAATAATAACTTAAACATTTGGTAATAGTATATTTAAGCCGTTTCGAAGTGGCTTCCTTTGGCGGCGATACATACCTTCAGGCGCTTCTTAAAATTTTCGCAGCTCTTTGGGCATTAATCGGTCCATTCCTTGCGCAGGGATTGCTTCAGCGACTCCAAACTTTTGTGGTGTTTAGCACACACCCTGAGCTCCAAAATCGATCACACGCTGTAGTCCATTGGGTTGAGATTCGGCGAGTAGGGCGGCCATTCTGCTGATTCTTCTTGATCCACGAAAACCAAGGGTGTTTCGCTGCTGGCGCAAATTCCGCTCCAGACCATGACGGATTGCGGATTTTGACGATGTTCGACGAGAACCGACGTACTGGGAGCCTTTGCGGACCAGACTCTGCCGTTTTTGTCGTTGTGTGATTGTTCTAAGATGAAAAGCTTCTCGTCTGTATAGAAAATACGCTCTCATTGCCTACCGGCGGCGAGATGAAAGGAATTGGCGGCACCTTTGGAGTCGTACGCGCTTGTTTTCATCCGTGAGGAGTTGAACTGTTTGGAGCTTGTATGGCTTGAGGTTGAGCTCCCCTTTGGACATTTGACGAACGGATTCACGGTTGATACCGATCTCACGGGCTATTTTCCTCATGGAGACCCTTGGATTCGTCCGAAGTTTTTCTAGTCATCGTATACATGTTATCCTTTGGACAACACTGAGTCCTTAAAAACACTTCACAAATTATGTGTAATTTTAATGAACGAACACGATGGTATGGTTTTTGAGGTTATTTTTTGCCTTTTTGGAGAGGAAATTTGGTTTTCATAACACCGTTATGAAACAAAGTTTGTATCCTTCAAGTAATTATCTAATAGTTCAATTGATACTCTATTTTCTTTGGATTATTTTATTCCCTTTTATACTGTCTAACGAGTGTTGATTCTATATGTCTACTAAATTGAAACTGTGTTATCTGAAACATTGATTTAATTTATTTTCGAATAGTTTTCAAGAAGAATTTTTATAAAATTAAAATTTGTAATGAGATTGGCAGAATTAATCTGTTTGATATTCAAGATATTGTGAAAGCCTTCTATCAACTTAAGGTCAAATTTTGTTCGTCCGGTTATTTGTGGGCACATTAACTTTCGAAAGAAACAACTAAATAGACTTGAAATTTTCATGGTTGAAAATGAAACCAGGATTTGTTGATTTTGTTCGACAAGTGACTTTTAAAGTTTTGAAGGGAAGAGAAGTTTTTCTGCGACAAAATGATTGCATATAAAGGACGTTCCACGACGAGAGGACCAAATTTATGGTATGAGATTTAAGGGCGTTTAGGTACACGTTATCTTGAGCTCTATGGCTTTGCTTAGGGATATATAGGGTAATTCAACGAAAAAAACCAAAACAATAAACTCTATTAATTTCTTCATATTAGTCCATTGTTTCTTCTGACAACACCTTCATTTTGAAGTGTCATCATTAGATTGCAGAGAGTTCTACTTAAATATGAAGGAAAAGGCCGAAAGTGACCATATTTTAGTGTATGTTTATGGTGACCATGCTCTATCTGAAATGTCAGAAATGGTTTGTCCGTTTTAAAAGTGAAATCGATTTATTTGAACCTAAAGAATGGCCGTACCTTGTTTCCTAATAGAGTGATAGAACTTTCGATAGGGATAACTTTGATTTGACAGAAGGTAGAAGCCATGTTGTTTTGACATTTCTGTTCAGTAAGCATTGACAAATTATCATGGAAAGACTCATGCCGCATTAAAGTGTACAAATTGTTGAAATTTATTCTTAAAGTCAGTGTTCTATTCGCCAAACTTTTAGAACATTTCGTGAATTTTATGGTTTACCTAATCGTCCTTCAAATCAGCTTATTCGTCGAAATATCGTTAGATTTCGGACAACATTTTCTCTACTCGATGCAACAACAATAAGACAAAGAATTGTACGTACAGAAGAAAATATCGCTGCTGTAAGTCATAGTGTTAATGATGATCCAGATTTGTCTATTCGTCGACGTTCACAACAAGTTGGACTCCGTGCATCCACCACATGGAAAATTTTGCGTAAAGATCTGGGTCTACAGCCATACAAGATCCAACTCGTTCAAGAACTAAAGTCACTTGACCATAACAAGCGTCGTTTGTTTGCTGATTGGGCCCTAGAGCAGCTTGAAATTGATCCACTTTTTTATTGTGAAATAGTGTTAAGCGACGAAGCTCATTTCTGGTTGAACGGCTATGTAATCAAGCAAAATTTCCGTATATGGAGTGAAAACAACCCTCAAAAAGTTCTGTAGGTTCCATTGCATCCTGAAAATGCACTGTATGATGTGATTTACACGCTGAAGGCATCAACGGTCCATATTTCTTCAAAAACTATGCTGGAACTAATGTTACAGTGAATGGTGCTCTTTACAGATCGATGATCAATGATTATTTGTTTCAAAATTTGAAAGATTTCGACCCAGAAGTGTTTTGTTTCCAACAAGATGGTGCTACACTTCATGCTGCTACCATAACGATTGATTTATTGAAAGAAAGATTTGGCGATAACATTATTTCGAGAATTGTCCAATTAATGGGCCTCCAAGATCATGCGACATACCTCCACTCGATTATTTTCTTTGGGGTTATGTCAAGTCATTGGTTTATGCTGATAAACCAGAAACAATAGACGCTTTGGAAGCCAGCATAGCTCGTGTTATTGATGAAATAAGGTCTGAAGTACTCGAAAAAGTGGTCCAAAATTTGTCTGGTCGAATGCGGTTCCTCAGAGCTAGTCGTGGTAGACATATGCCGGAAATTATTTTTAAAACATAAATGTCATAAAATTATCTTTCAAATTAAAAAAAATTGGCTTCAATTCTGATTCAAATGTGTTTTATTTCAATTTAAAGTTCTATCAACCTAAAAAAAACACCCGATATAAGGAAACTGATATATTTTTTCTGTCAATTGGTTCATTTAAGAGAAAAATTAAGCCGTTAAATTAAGATTTTATATTTTGCTAATTTTCTCACTGATTATAAGTTTTTGTATGCCTGTTGATATTCTATTTGACCAATTGTTTGATTTCGAATCTTGAGATAAGGGCTTGAGAGAATTTGCTGCAATATTTCCATCTCTTCTGGATTCCTTATGTTCCTCACCCCACCACCTTCTTACCACACTTGGTCTCGAGAAGAACGTGACAAAATTCGCACGATATTAATCGAAAATCCCCAATAGACTTTCAAGTACTGTACAAGAAACTTTAGTATTTAGATTTAAGTGTTAGTTTCAAGTAGAAGAAGACAATTCAGTTGGCAAATTCCCGAATATCACCATTGCCCATGTGGGGTAAAACCCAGAAGACTGTGAAACCAGTTGAGTCCCTTTCCTTCACATCTTTCTTTTCTTGTTTCACTTATTTTTCATCCCCAGCATTTTCTCTCAAGTCTCGGGTATTTGATACTTATTTTTTGTCCCAATTTCGTCTTTCAAATGAGTACAGTCCACTAAAAGAAGATCTATAAGTAACACCAAGAAATTGAAATTTGGTTTAATCCGCTACAACCACTAAAAAACGGAAGTTGAACGGTTTAGAACCGTAGTGAAAAAATACAATTCTCATTTGAGGCAAAATACCTGGGAATAGTCCTGGACAAGACCTTCAGCTGGAGTGCACACCTAGATAAAATGTGTCATAAAGACAGAATGAGTTTCTGGACTTGCAGGCGGATCTGTGGTAAAACCTGGGGCCTAAAGCCCAGGCAGATGTACTGGCTATACATTATGGTAATTAGACCACGGATAGTGTATGGCGCTGTAGCGTGGTGGAAAAAAGGCCAACAAACGGTTGGCGAACAAAAGCCCAACCGACTACAGAGTATTTGTAATTGCAAGGCTTGCCTTGCAATTACAGGTGCGTTTCGCACCACACCTATGGCAGCCATGGAGGTCCTACTAAATCTACCACCCCTCCACCTACTCGTGCAGAGGGAGGCGGAACGAACCACATACAAACTATATCAACTGGCGATTGACAGGCCAGAGGCAATAGTGATGGGAAGCTCAGGACTGCTGGACGAGCTTTTAACGAACAGTATCCTATCGATGCCCTCGGATCCAATGTCAAAAATCACGAGGCAAGAACGGAATTTCAATGTAATCGTCCCCAGCTGGGACGAATGGACCCAGCATGCTGAGGTTCTATTGAGAACCGACCTTGGCTTGTTCACAGACGGCTCGCGAACGACGAACGGAACAGGAGCGGGAGTCTATGGGAGCAAACCGAGAATTAACATCTCATTGAGTCTCGGTCAAAACGCAATCATATTCCAGGCAAAACTATTTGCCATTGAGACCGCGGCAGAACTGCTGATGAAACGGCAAATCCACCACGGTAAAATCAAAATATTTACTGATAGTCAGTCAGTACTAAAAGCTTTGGAATCCAGCTCTTGTACCTCGAGAACAGTCTGGAGTGGCCGCACGGTTTTAAACAGGCTCGGTATGTATAACGGAGTCACTCTGGTTTGGATACCGAGCCACTCAAACTATTTGGGTAACGAGGGGGCAGATCGGCTGGCGTTTGCTGGAGCTGCTCTGCCTCTGGTAGGAGCGGAACCATTCCTGGGAATAGCACATGACGTGGCTAACGAGGCGATAACAGGCAGAATGTACTCAAGGCTAGAGTCTTTCTGGCGGAGCCATTCTGGCCTGAAACATTCGAAGCTATTCCTTAGAACAGCTTCGAATAAAAAGAAGGTGAACCTAGCGCTAGGTCTGGATGGGGCCAAACTAAGAACAGTTGTCGGAATTATGACAGCTCACTGCAGACTGAAAGCGCATTTGCACAAAATCGGTCTGGCTGAAGACGATGAATGCAGGCTGTGTCTTGAGGAGACTGAAACAGCCATGCACATCGTCTCAGAGTGCCCAGCGGTGAGTCGCATCAGATTCGAGGCCTTTGGCCAGACTTTTATAGCCTACAGTGAACTGAAAAAATTACCCCTGAACAAGATTATCGGTTTTATTCAAAAGCTGGATCTCGTCGGGGAGATATAAATTAGGGGTGAACCACAAGAGTCCGTGCGGACGCAGTGGTAGGGTGGACAGACGTCCGCTCGCCATAAATAACATTTTCACCATACGTTTATCCAGATTTATACTTTCAGTATCTGTAAGTGACAGCTCAAGGATTAACTGATACTTCCGGAAATATTCGGCTGAATTCTCTAATTTGGGTAACCTCGTATACTGAAGGGTAAAAGCAGTAACCTCAACTACTTCAGATAGTTCGCGTGACCTTAAGACTCCAATAATATTACGAAACTCCGTGGAGTTTCCAAACACCCTGTGAATCCAATCTATCAAACACCATACAACCGACTCACCCCCAGTATTCTCCCATCCATCATCTTCACGGCGGTGAATTACACCATTCTCTATACCCAATTCCAGGACATCCAACCCTGCCGAAATTAATACGCATCATTTTCAGACGAAGGTGTCTCGTTACACCTTCTCCGAAGGGGATCACGTGGCGTTCGAGCCGATGGGTTTTCTTGCAGGCTTACGGACCTCGGCAGGTGATTCCCCCAGAGGCTGAAGACTGTGTGTCGGTCATGGAAAGTGGAGATGATGGAGCCGGAACGGCGTCTCCTTCCTAATTGGCCGTTTCGAGCCGGCAAAAAGTAATTTTGTTCGGTTTTATAGGGTAGGATGATTAGGGATTATGTTGGATCGGGGGTGCATTGAACCAATCATGTGATAAACGTTCAAGAACGGACGAGACGATGATCCGAGATGAGATTTTGCGAATGAATCGGTGATTCTTAGCGAAAGGATCTTCGGGCAATTATTGGATCACCAAAGGGAGGATTATATTCAAATTAAAAGCGCTTCTAAAGACAGATTCGTGCTATTGTATACCAATTCCGTCCCTCTGTAATAAAGAAAAGAATGAAGGTCAAGTCATGGAACTATAGGCAACTATTCTATTTATGATGCATCGATATCTTGTAGCCCAAGACCGATTCCATAGATAAGATGACAATGAACAATAACTTAAAAGGTGATGAAGAGAACCGTGTCCTCTAAGGATCATACGAGTCACAGAGTCACATAGATTATATAAATTCCACCATTACGTCATTGTAGTTACCCGCTTTATTTATGTGTCAAATACTCTGTGGCACTGTAACTTGACACGTATGTGATTAGTGACAATAACAAAGGAGAACAATGTCCTTATAGCATTCCTATTGAAATATTCCAGCCAAGAGTAAGGTCCTCGGAAATAAACCTCCTAAGCGACTTAGAAACATACTCGAGATAATAGTACTCATAACAGTCCCCTTTGGTAACTCATAGTAAGTAAACTTCTTTTAAATGCTCCTGATTAATTGCATACTTCACATTTTTGAATACCACCTTAGTGTTAATGTGAAATAAGTGATTGCACGCTCGTTCATTGTACTTCCATTAATCGCTTTTCATTCTTGTATTTTTGCCTCAGTGTTATTTAATCCGACCGGAATGTTTTAACTAAAATGCATTGCCTTTGTATATTATTAAAGCGGCACGACCCTCACAAGTTATCTGTCAGTATTGAATACTTTCTCTCGGTGCCTGGTTGCTTTTTGCTGTATTTGTAAATAGTGGTTCTTTATCTGCGTAATACTTGCTAATAGGGATTTTGTATTATCTGTTCTTACTAATTGCAGTGCTTGATATGTAACTAATTTGCATGTACTCTTGTGTGATCCCCTGGATACCTATTTCTTTGTTTGTTCTTATTGGTACGTTCATAAACACGCCTAGGTGATGGGGTACTGTATCTATTTTATAATGTCCTAGCCAGTTTGTGTTACATATCATATGCACGTGCCGCTTATTTTGAGAGATTGTATTCCTTGTGAAACAGTGGCGTTCTTTAATGTAAATGGGCAAGTAGTCCTGGTAGAGGAGGACATATCGTATAGAGACAGTAAATAGCTCCGGATATCCAACACTTCTGTGAGAATGTGTGAGTGATTGCTAGATCATTGTTCCGAGGTTTTGTGATATCCCCAGAGATTAGTTTGCGTGACCCTTCAGGTAGTATTCGGTTCGTTCTTCAGTAATAACTGAGCCTTCCTGGGCCTTGACCACCACCCTTGAATTATGTTGAAACCCCTCTTCAAGGAGATCTCTTGGGGATACCAAAATTACCCTTACCTTACTGTCCATTTAAACTAACCCCTTGTAACGGAAGGTTCAGCACTGGTTACAGGAAGTGCAGTTGAAGGTGCGAATGCTGACTGTATCCCCTTTTCCTTCCAACGCCTTCCGCTGCATAAGAATGATATCTGATTTGAACGAGTTACCGACCTAACGATATGTAGTTATAAGTCATTCAGGCCCGGGGTGCTATTAGGTTCACTGGGGCGCTTTGTGAACCACTGCGTAGAGTAGATTTAACCACAGGCTGATAAATGTGTTTTCATTCATTGAGGTTAGAGTTCGTTAGAGTACTCCGTATAATCACAGATATTTTAGAGTACTCCTTAAAATCCAGGATCTTTTAGAGTACTCCGTATAGCACGAGATAGTTCATGGGGTATGTCGGTGTAAAGTTTTACTTCAAAGAGTCGATTCAGTGTTGCACAATAAAATATGAAAAAAGGAATGTCTACCTGTCATTTTTTTCCTTCTAATATCTGACATTGCCATACCTTTGCTTGTAAAATCGTAGTTGATTCATTTTTCTCGTTCAATAACACCCCATTCCGTGAGACCTTTTTCACCCCCTTCACTTTTTATTTCAGATAGAGTAGTGCCTGAAATGTTGACTTAACTTAATTGGGATTAGTTGTTAGCTGACAGTAAAGAAGGTCGAAATATACTAATTACTCATTTCGACGATAGAAGTTTTTGTAGTAAGCGTACTAAAGACGAAAACCGATTAAGAGAGTATTTTCATTCAAGTTATCCAGTTGCTTTAAACTTTGCAGCACCATAAAACAATATTTTAACTGATATGCAGTCTTCAAATCCCCAAGTTCTCAAACTTCCACGTGAAACGTCATAAACTAAAGCATTGTTTGGATCCTGACCTGCACAATCCAAAATGGCGGCATGGTTCCATCACTAATAGAGCGCATTACTCGTAGTAAACGTTCTCGTTCAAGATGGTCCTTCGGAAGCGATCATTCACGGTCCAAGTAATTGCACCGAAAGCGACTTTAATCCCGGTCATTCTTCCAGTTTCATTTCTCCCCTAAGCCGCGTTATAACGTCTACAATTGCCCCCGAAATGATATATATCGCATAATTTTCCCGCTCGCCCTCCTTAATACGAAATTAACACCGCCTCCAGTCCTACGTGGCTGGCGGAAGGACGAATTTGATATATTTATGGCGGGAAACGGCGGAGGCTGGGATCGGAGCCCTCAACGAAATTTGTCTCGGGTAGGATTGCAGGCCAGCGCGCTTTTCCGCTCCGCGGCGTTTTTCCGCGTACGGGCATATTTTTGCGGAGGCGGCCCTGGCAGAAACGGGAGATTTTCCCGGCGTTCTCGGGAAATTTTCCGGATATTAAAGGTAGACACATGTAGGGCGTGTGATGGATTTAGGGGATATGTGTACGATGTGAAGGTGGAATTTTTTTATTTGGTTCCGGGATGAGAAGTTATGAACGTTATCGTATGCTGGAGATTTAACAATGTAGATGAAGTTCTTAAGGTTTAGTTCAGGTGACACATGAAAGAAGAAAGTCCATCTTCCAAAAATATATATAGTGCATCTAGAAAGTATCCGGAATTTTTTATTTTTCATAATTTTAATATACTTCTTTTTTGTAACATTCAAAGCCAAAAGTAATGTATAAAATAGGTTGTGCACATGGTCGGCTATGGCCAAAGTTGCATGGCAACACTGTTCGTCAAATATAGTTGTATTAAATATTGAATTGTATCAGTCCTTACTTGGTGAAAATCCACATTAAATAATTTGAAATAAGGTTATTCTGATTTTCACAAATTTTTATTGTTAAACTCACAACAATTGTTTCGCTATCACAGTAGCATCATCAGGCAAGATCACATTTTGAATAACTAAGCTTGTTTCCGAAATCCGTGGCTATTTATATTACAGTAAGTACAATGAATTTTTATTGAGCACTAAATCTAAATCTAAATATTTTAAAAATAAAATTTATAAATCTGAAAACGGATTGATTATGGAAAATCCCTTAAGTCCTTTATTAGCAGAAATATTCATGGACAATATTGAAACTAAAATTCACCAAAATCCCCTTAAGAAATACTTTTTATATTGGTATAGATATGTAGACGATATTCTCTGTTGCTTCACAGGTACAGACAGACTTTTGAAAAATTTCTTTTTATTCATCAATGAAATACATCCTTCAATTACTATGGAAACCGAACTTAATAATTCTATTGATTTTCTTGATTTAACTGTTACTCCAATAAATAATTCACATGATTTTTCAATATTTCACAAACCAACCTATACGGATTCTATTATACACAATAAATCAAATCATCCTCTAAATAAAAAATTATCAACATTTAATTGTATGATCCATAGATTAGTTAATATTCCCATGAATCGAGAAAATTATATTTCAGAACTTAACAAAATTGAACAAATAGCTATTAATAATGACTATGATCCAAAGTTGATAGACAAAGTATTGATGAATAAAAATAATAAAATAGCTTCAAATATGGTGTTTCCTAATATAAAAGAAAATTTTAAATACATTTCCTTAAAATACACTTAAGGTATTTCTGAGAAAATTGCTACATACCTCAAAAATAAATATAATTTGAGAACTTCATTTAAAACTAATTCAAACTTGAGTAAATTTATCAAAAATAATAAAGACTACACACATAAAGATGATAAATCTGGGGTTTATAAGTTAACCTGCGGTGATTGCCCTAAAGTTTACATAGGTCAGACTGGAAGAACTTTCCGTCATAGGATGTGTGAACATTTGAAGAGTTTCCTCAATAATAAAAGCAATTCTACATATTCCAACCATTTGTTAGAAACAGGACATACTTTCAACCATAACTTTGAAATTCTACATATAGAAAGCAAAAGTTATGCCTTAAATCTGTTAGAATCCCTAGAGATAAATAAACATAATAAAATTGGAATATTACTTAACGAACAAATAGATTTAAATAGCTCACCTCTGTTAAATATATTCAGATAAGCTAGAATTTGCAGGGACCCTTTTTTGGGTTTTAGTGCTCAATAAAAATTTATTGTACTTACTGTAATATAAATAGCCACGGATTTCGGAAACAAGCTTAGTTATTCAAAATGTGATCTTGCCTGATGATGCTACTGTGATAGCGAAACAATTGTTGTGAGTTTAACAATAAAAATTTGTGAAAATCAGAATAACCTTATTTCAAATTATTAAATTATATAGTTGTATTGTCCACAGGTATACAATTTATGAAATAATGTCGCAACTAGTTAAAAAGCAGGTGGAATATTTGTATAGAAAAGGTTTTCGAAACGTTAAAAAATTAGTGCGATTGACTGAACTGGGAATAAGTGCGGTATACGAGACAATAAAGAGGATAAAAAATGGCATGGATATGAGGCATAGATCAGTTTCGGGAAGACAAGGCTACATATTAAGGAAACAAAAAAAATCCCTTTAATGACACCTTTACAAAAAGATATAATTTTGTCAACGTGGTGCTACGTCTCTTTGTATAGTTGATGGTACCATTAATGGTAAAAACTATTGTGGCATTCTAAACGATTTTCTGCTTGAAACGGCGTATGCTTTATATCCATAGGGGTGGCGTTTCAGCAGGATAATGCAAGATGCCATATTTCAACCTATCCTCAAGCTCAGACGCAAGAACACCAAGTGACAACCATTTCATGGCCATCAGCTTCGCCAGATCTTAGTCCCATTGAAAACATAAGGGGACTAATGAAGACTGAAGTTGAACGGGCAGCGCTATGAAATGAAGATGATTTAATTCAATCTTTTTCACAGTCCTGGACTACCATCACCGAAAATTATGGAGGTGATCTAATTTCGAGTGTACCTCGACGTTTAGACAAGTGTCCACAGTTAAATGGAGATTGTATAAGTAAAAAAGAATAATATAGAATGATGATTTTTAGTAACGGGAGTCAAAACACCGTAACCCCTGTGAATATTTTCTCGATTTTTCTGAAATGTCTATAATTTCAATAATAACTTGAGTTCTCTTCATATATTTCTTAAAACTATTTCGATTTAGCCTATCACGGCTTGATGTTGAATTCTGAGATACCCGTATATAAATTGAGAATATATTCATTCAAATATTTTAATATTTACAGATATATTCTGTTAGCCTTCTACATATTTAATTTCAAAAAATTATATTTAATATTATAACTTCAGGAATTAAATTAAATTTCATAAGAGGGATGAACAGAAACAGAATTTTGTGTACTCAAAATATTTAATTTGAAGGATTTTTAACAGTTAACAGTTTATATTTATTGGATTTTGTTATATCATTTGGATGTCTTATAATGAATGTTTATTCTATATGTCGTTTGATATAAGTGGTACTTATATGACATTAATTTAATTCCTGAAGTTATAATATTAAATATAATTTTTTTATAATAAATTAAATATGTAGAAGGCTAACAGAATATATCTGTGAATATTAAAATATTTAAATAATTTTATGTACCTTCTATCAAGTATAAGCCTCCATTTATTTTATTTCATTCGTAATATATAATTATTTGGTTTCCTTAACATTCTTTATACAGATGGTTCTTGTTCTATAACAGAGGCCGTTAAATTGCCTTTCAATCTTTTAGATCAATGGTAAACCACAAAATTATTTATTTGAGTTAACATTACACTCCATTTAAATTTTCAGTATTCATTTGATGTGCAGAAACAAAATTTTGTCTACTCAAAATATGTAATTTATAGGATTTTTGTTAACATTTTATATTTATTAGATTTTGTTATATCATTTGGATGTCTTATAATGAATGTTTATTTTATATGTCGTTTGATATAAGTGGTTCTTATATGACATTGATTTACTTCGTGAAGGTATTATATAATATAAAATATAATTTTTTTAATTAAATATGTAGAAATATGTATATCTGTAATTATCAATTATCAAGTATAAACCTACATTTATTTTATTGGGAATATTTACTCCATAATATTAAATAAGGTAATTCTGAGTATTTGATTCAATTTGAATCAGCCATCTCTTAATGAAAATCCATTTTAATTAATATTAAATAAGGTTATACTGATTTTCACAAATTTTTATTGTTATTTAATACGAGAATTGTTTCGCTATCACAGAATCTTCAGGTAGGTTTACATTTTGAATAATTTGAGTTTAAAAAAAGTTTTTGAGAACGATAACGAATTGATGTTGATGAATGTTCAGCCACATTCTGCTCTACAGCAGCAATGTTTTTAATTCTGCACACTTGACGAGAACGTGAAAGGGTTGTTTTATCGAACAACGATCCAGTTTTTGAGGAACAAATTGATCCATAAATTGCCGTGAGGGCATTTCTTTTCTATTGAATTTTCCACGTGAATTTCCAACTGATTAAAGATTCACCACTTCGGAAATGAGTTTTTGATATTTTTCAGCTCTGTCCAAGCGCAAATGGACCCATTTCATTAATGTCAAATAATAAACTAACTAACATAAATAGAGGTTAATACCTGATAGAAGGTATATAAAATTATTTGAATATTTTAATATTAGCCTTCTACATATTTAATTTCAAAAAATTATATTCAATAATTATAACTTCAGGAATTAAATTAAAATAATGTCATATAAGTACCACTTATATCAAACGACATATAAAATAAAGATTCATTATAAGACATCAAAATGATATAACAAAATTCAATAAATAAAAATTGTTAACCAAAATCCTATAGATTAAATATTTTGAGTAGACAATATTTTGTTTCTGCTGATCAATCTTATGAAAACAAATATCTTTCAAAAAATGTTTAACCTAATCTTAAGAATTTCATCGTAAAACTATCTTACTTAGAATATTCAATATTATTGGATATCTAACTAAGTTACTTTCTGTAAAATCTCAATATATGTGAAAACATTACTGAAAAACAAGTTTAAAGAGAGACTTAGTTTCGTCAATACTCAAATAATTCATATTCAATAAAATATAACATCAATTGACAACAAATATTTACTCACCCTTCAACAATTTAGAAAACTTCTGGTAAATGAATAATGAAAAATTTAAATGGAGTGTGTGTTACCTACAAATAAATAATTCTGTGGTTTACCCTTGATCTAAAAGATTGAAAGACAATTTAACGGCCTCTGTTATAGCACGAGGACTATCTGTATAAAGAATGTTAAGGAAACCAAATAATTATATATTATGAATAAAATAACATAAATACAGGTTAAAACTTAATGTAGAAAGCTAATATTAAAATATTTAAATAATTTTATATACCTTCTATCAAGTATTAACCTCTATTTATGTTATTTTATTCATAATTTATAATTATTTGGTTTCCTTAGCATTCTTTATACAGATAGTCCTTGTCCTATAACAGAGGCCGTTAAATTGTCTTTCGATCTTTTAGATCGAAGGGGGTAAAGGGGTAAAGGGATCGAAGAGGGTAAACCACAGAATTATTTATTTGTACTTAACCTCACACTACATTTAAATTTTTCAGTTTTCATTTACCAAAAGTTTTCTAAATTGTTGAAGGGTGAGTGAATATTCGTTGTTGATTGATGTTATATTTTATTTAATATGAATTATTTGAGTACTGACGAAGCAAGTCTCTCTTAAAACTTGTTTTTCAGTAATGTTTTTACATATCTTGAGATTTTATAGAAGGTAACTTAGTTAGATAACCAATAATATTGAATATTCTAAGTAAGATAGTTTTATGATGAAATTCTTAAGATTATGTTAAACTTTTTTTGAAAGATATTTGTTTTTATAAGATTTATCAGCAGAAGCAAAATTTTGTCTACTCAAAATATTTGATATATAGGATTTTGGTTAACAATTTTTATTTATTGGATTTTGTTATATCATTTGGATTTCTTGTAATGAATGTTTATTTTATATGTCCTTTGATATAAGTGGTACTTATATGACATTAATTTAACTTAATTCCTGAAGTTATAATTATTAAATTTAATTTTTTGAGATCAAATATAAAGAAGGCTAATATTAAAGTATCTAAATAATAAACTAACTTTCTATCAAAACACGAATGGGAGATGTGTTGTCAGACTTGAAATAACCACTACTTTAAAACGCCTACCCTTTACATTTATTGTTTGACATATGTCAACTTTATATATAATTTAACGTCAATCAGAGTTAAAATTATTCTTTTCAAACCGAGTATAAAATATCGAAAAGATACGTAAACCAGAACGACCTCCGCCCAAGAATCTCGCGTCGCGTCCAAAATTCACAGATCGGCGACTCCATCTGCGTATATTCTGTGTGCGTCCACGGTCTAATAAAGAGACCCTCTTTATCGGCCCGGAAACCAGGCCAACTTTGCAAAGTCGACCCGACGAGTGTATGTACCATTCAAACATAAAATTTATTATTATCCCCTTTAAGCCGGACGAAATGTACGTGCTGCTTCTCGTGTCACCGACTAGCAAAAGTTCAAGGGTGTGGCGCGATTTTATGCGAGCCAGAGGCAACCGCGAAGCCTCAAATGACAAGTCTAATATCAGGGGACGTCGTATCCCGAATATGTTTATATGTCAGATTATATTTGGACGGGACATTTGGAACTCCGTTCGCTTGCAACGAAATTCAATTTTTCCGGTGCGGAACGCGGCAATGAGCACCTAGCCAGTATGCAGCGCAAGGTACTTTTCAACTGCATGCGACCGAGTTAATTTGATGAAAGAATAACAACCAACCTACTCATTTCGCAGCTTGTTATTTTCTAATGATCCAATTTTACGGTGTGAATGGAACAGTTGACATTTCTTATTACTTTTATCGTTTTTCCATTGGAATGAACATTTTTAGATGACAAGACCGTATAGAATCGGAACGTGCACAAAATCTGGGATAGAGCAAATGGCGCAGTCCTTCTAAAGCTGCACGAAAGATAATAGTAATCATTTATTTCAGTAAGAAGAAATTCCCAATAACAGTGTAATACAATACGTATTAGGTATTCCGTGAAACTAATAATCCGAACGCCTCTGTAGTCCGAACAACCTAATTGTTTAAAAGAGGTGTTTGCCTATAAGAGGTTGCATTTTGATAATGGAAAAAACTAGTATATTTGTGAAGAATAGCTTGGTATGTAAAGATTCTTTTTTAATTCTTCCATGTAATTGATTAAACGTTAAACAATTAGTACGCAAATTCTTGATTAAGCATACTTCAAATGGGATTGAGATAATGACCTTAATGGTGTACTTACAGCTTAAATTCCGCACGGCTTTAAACAGGCTCGGCATGTATAACGGAGTCACTCTGGTTTGGATACCGAGCCACTCAAACTATTTGGGTAAAGAGGAGGCAGATCGGCTGGCGTTTGCTGGAGCTGCGCTGCCTCTGGTAGGGTCGGAACCATTCCTGAGAATACCACATGACGTGACTAACGAGGCAATAACAGGCAGAATGAACTCAAGGCTAGAGTCTTAGCGCTAAGTCTGGATAGGGCCCAACTAAGAACACTTGTCGGAATTAGGACAGGTCACTGCAGACTGAAAGCGCATTTGCATAAAATCGGTCTGGCTGAAGACGATGAATGCAGGCTGTGTCTTGAGGACACTGAAACAGCCATGTACATCGTAACAGAGTACCCAGCGGTGAGTCGCATCAGATTCGAGGTCTTTGGCCAGGCTTTTATAGCCCACAGCGAACTGAAAAAATTACCCCTGAACAAGATTATCGGTTTTATCCAAAAACTGGATCTCGCCGGGTTATATAAATTAGGGGTGAACCACAATAGTCCGTGCGGACGCAGTGGTAGAGTGAACAGACGCCCGCTCGCTATAAATAACATAACATAACACATCCTTAATTACAAAATTACAAGTTTGAATTGTTTACCCAAATTGAGGGGGTTGTTTCGATGTAGGTTTAACTCTAATTGCGGAAAAAACACTATCTTATTCGTGGAATAGTTCTTCTTGGAGCTTTTTCACCGAATTCACTTTTATTTGATTAACTTTTGGGTTCACCTTTCACAAATTAATATCTAATTACAAATGAATAATGAAGATAATATATTCACTTCGAAGCCTTCAGTGTGTTACAGTGTTATCAAAGGAGACGTGAAACAGCGAGCGGTTTATTTTGTGCATTTTGGGCAAGCCGCAAAATGCGACTTTTTTGGGGATGTTTCTTCGAAGGTGCTTTTTTGCTAACTGTTTATGCAGGGTGAGTATCGCGTGACCGTCTGGTCGAGGGAATGTCTCCAACTGTACCTTTTTGCTCGCTCCTCATAGCATTAGATCTTGTCGCGATGAAATGGAGGGTTAAGTCTCGATGCCTAAAGTAATGCCATTCGCGCCAGTCGCTGGACCCTCGTGGTGGAAGATCTTCCGAATGGGGCCCTAGTTCCGTTATGGTGGAATGGAAGGCTAAACCAGTTGATTAACCCAGTGACAAGGGAGTCCATCGCAGCACAGGGCTCCAGCCCGCATGCTGGACTAAGGAGGTATTTCATTTATCTGTTCGCAGACACTCATGTTCGGGATGTTCTCATGAAATGTCTCAGGGTTTAACGGGACTTGACGGTTCGACCAACCTCGTCCTGAACCTGGATCTATTGTGTGACGTTTCAGGGTTTGTGGATCTCGACGAAACGGCTTGTCCATTTGTGCTTGACGCCAGGGTCAATCGAAAGACTTCACATGGGTTCGTGGGTCTTGACGTACATGCCCGATTGACGATGCTCGTATCAGGATCAATTGAGGCATCAATCTTGGGATTATCTTAGTTCATGAGACTGAGTTCGGGTAGATGGATAAGAAGCCCTTCCGGCGTGTGAGTTGCGTCCCAAACAACTCGGGTACTGACGATGCATAGCCAGTAGCTGAAAGCTGGAGGGTTCACCTCTTCGTGGGATGATATGGCGTAATTCTTATCACACTTTCTACCTCTGGAAGCAGACCGTGGAGACTGCTGAGTAGTCACTTGGTGAAAGAGCTATGAGAGAATGGATTGGGACTCGAGAAGGTGGCCCAGGTAGATTCCAATACGACATTCGACTGTTGTCGTCTTTAAACGGCTTCAGTTCTAAAGGGTTTCTAGGAAAGATGCGAAGGACAAATATTTTCGTTTCTTGACTGGTGTTTAGGACCGTTTAGGTTTGTAGGAAATAAATGAGACATATTTGAAAGGCCTTAATTGTTGAACTCTGGGAACGTAATTGTTATATCTACCTGCATAGTAAAGGAAAAACTTTTCTTGTAAAATTGCGATTGATTCGTTGCTTGTGTAGTTTCACTATTGCTTCACGAAGACCCAAAAGTGCGTTAGTTTTGCGAACTATGAATGCAAAATTTTCACCCTTTTTGAAGTGAATTTGAACAAGTTTAATACATTGCGCTAAAGCTTGTCTAGTTCCATTTTCATTCAAGCAACAACTTTTTGAACAGATAAATGTTACACTGTCTCGATTTCTAGATCTTTCTATTACCATACCCCATGCACCTTATCAATAAGTTCCATTTTTAATAATACCGTAGTTTTTACTTGTCAAATGTCAAAAGATGCCATGTGCCCAGATAGCGAACTATTCAAAATGAAACCTCTTATTGGAAAACCCTTTAGAAACCGACATCAAGGTAGGGGATAAACTCATTCACGGAACCTTATGAATTTTTGATATCATAAATGTCTGAAAGGTGGGTAGTAAAATCATCCTTTTTTGTAGCCCGACACTTTCAATTGTGTAGAATAACAGATGCACTAGAATTCTCACAGGAACATACACAATCAAACTAAATCTATGACTCTAACGTCACGGTATCCTCAGGGTTGCGTTCGAAATTCAAGCAATTAATAGTGGAAATAAATTATCTGAAATATTGAATTGAATCAGTCCTTACTTGGTGAAAATCCATATAAAATAATATTTAAATAAGGTTATTCTGATTTTCACAAACTCTTATTGTTATGTTTACAAAAATCGTTTCTCTATCACAGTAGCATCATCAGGCAAGATTACATTTTGAATAACTAAGCTTGTTTCCGAAATCCGTTGCTATTTATATTACAGTAAGTACAATGAATTTTTATTGAGCACTAAAACCCAAAAAAGGGTCTCTGCAAATTCCAGCTTATCTGAATATATTTAACAGAGGTGAGTTATTTAAATCTATTTGTTCGTTGAGTAATATTAAAATTTTATTATGTTTATTTATCTCTAGGGATTCTAACAGATTTAAGGCATAACTTTTGCTTTCCATATGTAGAATTTCAAAATTATGATTGAAAGTCAACCGGTCTAATAGAATAATCTTCCTTGTGTAATTTAATCAAATTTAATTAAATTACACAAGGAAGATTATCCTATTAGACCGGTTGTTTTGTTCGTTAGTGCACCTTCATTTAAACTTTCGAAAGAACTTATTCATATTATTTAAAAAAAAACTAAATTCCAAGCTTAATACTCGATAAAAAATTCACTACAGCTAATAAATAAAATAAAGAATATCCACTTACAACATAATGCTAAATTCATTTCATTTAACGTACAAAATTTATTTCCAAGTATACCACCAAACGAAACAATTGAACTAGTAGATAATCTATTTATCAGCAACAGATGTAATACAATTATCAAAGAAGACATTTTAGAATGTCTAGATATTTGCACTAAACAAAATTATTTTCAATTCAAAAATGAAATTTATAAATCTGAAAACGGTCTGATTATGGGAAAACTCCTTAAGTCCTTTATTAGCAGAAATATTCATGGACAATATTGAAACTAAAATTTACCAAAATCTCCTTAAGAAATACTTTTTATATTGATATAGAAATGTAGACGATATTTTCTGTTGCTTCACAGGTACAGAGAGACTTTTACAAAATTCTTTTCATCAATGAAATACATGCTTTAATTAAATTTACTATGGAAACCGAAAATAATAATTCTATTAATTTTCTTGATTTAACTGTTACTCGAATGAATAATTCACATAATTTTTCAATATTTCACAAACCAACCTATACGGATTCTATTATACACAATAAATCAAATCATCCTTTAAATCAAAAAATATCAGCATTTAATTGTATGATCCATAGATTAGTTAATATTCCCATGAATCGAGAAAATTATATTTCTGAACTCAACATAATTAAACAAATAGCTATTTATAATGTCTTTGCTCCTAAGTTGATAGACAAATTGCTGATAAATAAAAATAATAAAATAGCTTTGAATATGGTGTTTCCAAATATAAAAGAAAATTTTAAATACATTTCCTTAAATGCACTAAAGGTATTTCTGAGAAAATTGCTACATACCTCAAAAATAAATATAATTTAAGAACTTCATTTAAAGCCAATTCAAACTTGAGTGAATTTATATAAAATAATAAAGACTGTACACATAAAGATGATAAATCGGGGGTTTATAAGTTAGCCTGCGGTGATTGCCCTAAAGTTTACATAGGACAGACTGGAAGAACTTTCAGACATAGAATTTGTGAATATTTGAAGAGTTTCCTCAATAATAAAAGTAATTCAACATATTCCAACCATTTGTTAGAAACAGGACATACTTTCAATAATAATTTTGAAATTCTACATATAGAAAGTAAAAGTTATGCCTTAAATCTGTTAAAATCCCTAGAGATAAATAAACATAATAAAATTGAAAAACGAACAAATAGATTTAAATGACTCACCTCTGTTGAATATATTCAGATAATCTGGAATTTGCAGAGACCCTATTTTGTGTTTTAGTGCTCAATAAAAATTTATTGTACCTACTGTAATATAAATAGCAACGGACTTCGGAAACAAGCTCAGTTATTCAAAATGTAATCTTGCCTGATGATGCTACTGTGATAGCGAAACGATTGTTGAAAACATAACAGAAAATCAGAATAACCTTATTCAAATATTATTTTATCTAGAATACTTAGAGTACATGGAAATTCAAACGAATTCATGAGATCTCATAAATTGTTATATCATAGTGTCTTCAAAAGTGTAACATTATTATGTTATGGAGCTCAACACTTCAAATTGTGAAAAATTACAGAAGCAATAAAATTCATACAGGACCGTACAAAATTCACAGAAATTAAGTGGTTTTTTGACACCTGAAGGGTATAAGAATCTAAGTCTGAAAGTTAACTGAGCAAGTCTTCATTTCTATGACTGCCGCGCCACGGTATCCTTAGGGGGTACGTTCCGAATTCAAGCAATCAATGGACTACTCTAGAAGTACTTGTATTCTATGAAAATCAGAGAAATGTGAAGAGAAATCGCTGGGAACGTTCTCCAGGTATCGAAAAAACCACTTTAAACGGCAGATGTCACTTCGCGCCCGTTTCCAATCGCGGAAAAAGCCGTGCATGTCCGTCGGCGACACATCTAACTCACCTGGCGCTGTCCTTACTGGCGTCATTCTCCTCCATATTGCCTCTGACAACGCGACGTCGGGCTCAGCGTCTCATTTCAACGTAGTAGCACACACCTGCGAGGCCATTCCGCATTTTCATCCCTTAAGTCGAGGTATCGAACTAGATATATGGGGTTTTCCGTAATCCGGGAGGCGGGAGGGACCTGATTTTCCTTTATGCTGACTGGGATGGCGTAATCCGTAGTTTTCGGAATCCTTTACGGCCCTTTCGGAGTTTGGTGAAGGTCGACTACGCTCGAAGATAGGAACTTTGCGGTTACCTGGAAAAGGGAGTAATTAGTTCTTCTGAGGTTTCACGGTTGGTCTTTGTTGGTTGAGGGAAAAGTTGGGACTTTTTGCGGGGGCGTTTGAACGAAGGGAAATTTGAGACTTTTAAACCATTTGTTTGTGTCATATAAACCAGGACTAGTGTAAGATTCAAATTACCATGTTTAACTACCAAAATTTGACGTTTATTCATTTTTTGTCGCTGTAGTTTCGACGTTCTTAAGTCTGAAGCAAGGGCGGATCCAGCGTTCAATTCAGGGGGGGTCATATACATTAGACTGGGCCAAAAAAACGACTACTTTTTTTTTAATGATACTGTGAAAATATCATTTATGATGATGAAAAAAAAATATCGTGAAAGTTTGAGCCCTCAATAATAGTATCAAGGGGTGTATCGTTACAACTCTTGGTTTTTCAACAGTAATCGCATTTTTCACTCAAACCTCGTCAATTGTTAATCTGAAAAATTTGAGCGATGCGTATTTTCGAAGGAAATTAAATTCCCTACAAAAAAGCTCTCCTTGTAAATTAATGTAAAACAAGCCGTTTGGTTGTTATTGTGCCTTAAACATTGATTCATTTTTTCAATTTTGCGTTTCGATTTTGCATTTTTGTAACTACCAGAAATATCAATATTTTTATGTTACAAAATACGTATTTTAAAGGAAACTTAATACCCTACAAAAAAAGTTTCTTAACATTTTTCATTAGTTTCACTCCTTCCAAAGTTATTCGGCGTTGCAGTTAAATTCAAAAGTAGTTTATCGTTTTTTTCGCGTTACACATGATTTTTTCCACTTGATTGAAAAATTTATCACTTAAATATTGAAAGTAACTTTTTTCTGTTGGACCACTAAACTTTTTTCCATAAAATCATAATTTATTAATGTATTATTTTGCTTTTTAACGATTAGTTATACATATAAAATCAAAATTTTGTCTCCTTTAAATATTTATTCATTAATTTTGATGACTTTCGTATATCTGTTGCTTTATTTATTCCATTTGACATTATATATTGAGTTTTGATTATATACGTCTATTAAACGTAAGCGGTGCTTATTTTAGACATTAATTTAATTCTAAAAGTTTTTTGAATAAAATTTTTTGAAATTAAAATTTTAATTTGTTTTGATATTCAAACTTAAAATCATTTTTAAGTATTTAACTAACTCTAATAATACACGAGTCACGCTCGTTGTATGTCTAAGGCGATTTATTGTATAAAAATGTTTATTTCTCGAGCAGAGTTTAAGATGACAGCTCGTGATTTGAATAATCTTCGTCATATTTGTATTTTCATTGTTACAACTTATATAAAAGCTCGGTTTTCTTCACCCTCGACAATCTTGGCTCCAAATAATGATCTGACTTTGATGCAACAATTGATATTATATAAAAAAAAATAAACTTGACTGTATCGCAAGCTGCTCTCAAGAAAATAGTGAGACATTTATGGTATTTGAGTGATCAATTAGCCATAATGTCTTTATTTGATGATTCTATTGACCTGACAGTGAAGAAGAAAATGATTGAAAACCTGATAAATAAAAAATCTTCAAATACTAAAACCAGAAAATATGAAGTAGCAAGTGATTCAGATGAATTGCTAGAAAAAGATATCAGTGACTTCATTTCTGTCGAATCGCTCACCATATTCAAAGAATTTGATTTGCCGTATGATTTTATTGATGAAGATATTAGCAATTGGCCCCATAATGATAGTTTTCAAGAGTGTAAGTAATTTTTCGGAAAATTTGCTGTGGTCAATGATGTTGCTGAGCGTGGTGTACCATTAATTGAAGATTACAATAAGTGTTTCACTAAAAACGAAGAAATACTTCAATATTTTGCATAAAGACCTCGGTATGAAAGCTTGCAAACTTCAGCTAGAGCAAGAAGTTAAGCCTCGTGACCACCTGATATTACTGCGTTACCTCGGAGGTTGATTGCCCTCAGGTTTTACTTGTACCACCTGGCCACCCCATTGGTGTTGGACTCGAGGAGGCAGTGGTTGAAAGTCCGCATGCTGGACTAGGTAGGTATTTCATGTATCTGTTCGCACATCCCCATGTTCGGGATATTCTCATGAAGTGACGCGGGGTTTAGCGGGACTTGACGGTTCGGCCGGCCTTGTCCTGGCCCCGGATCAATGCATAACTTTTAAGGGTTTGTGGATCTCGACGAAATGGCTTAGCCGTTAGTGCTTGACGCCAGTATTAATCAAAAGACCTCACATGGGTTCAGTGGGTCATGACGTACAGGCCGTGTTGACGGTGCTCGTACCAAGATCAAAAGAAGTAATCAATCTTACTTCATGGGACTGCGTTCGGGTGCTCGGATAAGAATTCCTTCCGGCGGGTGAGTTGCGTCACAAACCAACTCGGACACTGACCTGCAGATCCAGTACAGGTTGAATAGTGCTTCGCTGCTACCAGTCAGACGATTCTGGTATTCGCAGACCCTGATATGTAACTGATTTGTATGTACTCTTGTGATTCTCCGGTTACCTATTCCTTTCTTTTGTTTCTTTTATTGTAACGTTTATTAACACGCCTAGGTGATGGGGTACTTTATCTATTTATAATGTCCTAGTCAATTTGTGTTACATATTTGCCACATACATGTGCTCGCTTACTTTGAGAGATTGTATTCCTTGTGAACTGGTGGCGTTCTTAAGGGTAAAGCGCTGAGCAGTACTGGCAGAGGACGACGTATCGTATAGAGACAGTAAATAGCTCCGGACATCCAACGTTACAGTATGTGTGAGTGATTGCTAGATCATTGTTCCGAGGTATTGTGATATATCCCCAGAGATTAGTTTGCGTGACCCTTCAGGTAGTGTTCGGTTCGTTCTTCAGTAATATGTGAGCCTTCCTGGGCTTTCACTACCCCAAGGAGGCCAGATGCAGTCCATTTGATAGTAGTTTTTCCGGTTGGCTCGAATTATGTAGTTATAAGTCATTTAGACCCGGGGCGCTATCAGGTTCACTGGGGCGTATCGTATAGAGACAGTAAATAGCTCCGGACATCCAACGTTACAGTATGTGTGAGTGATTGCTAGATCATTGTTCCGAGGTATTGTGATATATCCCCAGGATTAGTTTTCGTGATGCTTCAGATACAGTCCTTTTGATAATAACTTTGCCGGTCGATTCGAAATATGTTAGATTCCTTTTTCAAAGAGAATTCCTGGGCACACCACGTTACCCATCTTACTGTACATTCGAACTTACCCCTTGTAACTGTTGAGTTCTGCACTTGTTACCGGGAGTACAGTTTAAGGTGCATTTTGGCTGTATCCTGCCCTCTCTAACCCTTTCAGAATGATATCCGATTCGAGTAAGTTACCGACCTAACGATATGTGGAAATAAGTAATTTAGACCTGGGGTGCCATTGGGTTCACTGTGTAGCTTTACAAACCACTGAGTAGAGTAGATCTAACACCAGGCTGATAAATGTTTGTTTCCATTCATTGAGGGTTGTTGCTTCTCATTATTACTAATATAAATATATTATTCCGACCGTTACTGTGTTTTGAATACTTGAAACTCCCGTCACTGTTTCCTTGCTCTCGTTAGGTGCAATTTGGGTTGTCATAACATAACGCCACTAGATGATCACGATAAGAAGGTTAGCGTAATGCCGGATATTTTAGAGTACTCCGTTTAACACGGGATAGCTTACTACTAAACCCATCTATAGGAAAACTACAGAAGCTAAGTTATACTCCAAATAATCGATCAAAATGAACTATCCTCCAATCCCCATCGGAGAGCCAGCGTGACCAAGAATACCCAGAAAGCCGAAAATATATAAACACCCCCCAACCCTCCCAACCAAAAACATACAATCCTGCTTCAGACCAACGGACCTCCATCAGTGCAGCCAACTCTAAAAACGGATCCATTCAAACTCGCCGCCACATCTCCAGGCCCTTTGTTCATTCCAATCCCAAACTTTTATCGTTCCTATCGGGAAAGGCCTACTTTAATTCACTCTTCTCCCCCCCTCCAACGTTTCCCGCACCGGGACCGAATGTAAATCGGGCCTAACCGGGTCCGAGACCGAGCCTTAGAAACGGCTCTGTGATGTCAATATTTATGACCACGCCAGGACTGTTTATAAGGCAGGTCCTCGCGTGACCGATGCCATCATGTTAAAAATTCATTCCTAAAATAAATACCTCCAATGCTCCTAATTGTATACCTTCCATTTGGTAATGAAGCCGCTGTATGTATGTGCGTCCCTCCGCATCCCTTTGTCATTTTTTCATGGACACGACCGCGTTCGTCCGTACCGTAAGGGTTTTTTGTTTGAGTTATTTTTTACGTAGTTGGTAACAGTGGTCGGTGGACGACTGGTCTCTGGAGCGACATTGTTCTGAATTGGGTGTGTTGGTTTAACAATTAATTGCTTAGTTTTCACGTTATCGCGACGTTCAACAGCTATGATGTTTGGGAATTTTTCGTTGTTTTAGGTTTGTTACACTTGCAATAGAATCCAGTTGAGAATTTCAGAATGTCCTAAAAATAATGGATTATTGATAAATGAAAGTTTTTCCAGTAACAGGTTTCATTTTGAATAGCCCGCTATCTGGGCAGCTGTCACTTTTGAAGCTGTCATGTTTTGGCATTTGACAAGTAAAAACTACGCCATTACTAACTTTGAAACGATAAACGCTTTAACGACCCATTGAACCTTCTCAACCGATAAAAGTGAAACTGGTGGAAGAATTAGAGCTGTTGGGACGAGTTAGTGATGTGAAGAATCTGAACCATGTGCGTCGCTCAAGAAAAACTGAGAATATTGCTGGCGTAGACTGTAGTGTTGACAGCTTTGTCGATTCCTTCAGGAATTAATCATTCCACAAACGATATTACATCGTATTTCGCATAAAGACTTAGGTCTTAAGGCTTATAAGTTCAGTTAACACAAGAACTCAAGCCAGTCCGTCACTAGCAACGTCGTATCTTCGCTGATTGGGTCCTTGAAATGCATCAAAATGATCATCGAGAAATCATCTTCAGTGATTAGGCCTATTTTCACCTCGGAGGCTACGTTAATGAGCAGAATTTTAAGATCTGGAGCTCGGAAAATCCAAGAATTGTTGAAAAGCCTTCAACATCCTTAACGTGTCACCGTTTGGTGCGGTTTTGGCTGGCGTTGTGACTGGACCTTACTTGAGGCTGCTGCAACTGTAACGGTGAATGGATTGCGCTACCGAGTTATAATTAATGATTCCATGGTCGGAATTGATGTGGACTATGTTTATTTTCAACAATAAGTGCCACACGAGCAACGAATCAATCGCAATTTTACTAGAAAAGTGTCCTGGTCGTGTTATTTCTTGAACACAATTGGTCACCGAGATTTTGTGATTTAACAACGTCAGACTCCTTTTTTTGGGGCCACGTGAATGATGAATATGATCTACAAAAAGACCTCATAATCGATTCAAGATCTCAAAGATGGAATTCGTGAAGTCATCGAATACATGCAGCCCCAAATGTGTGAACTGACATGAAAAATTTCATTGAAAGATATGGTGCTACAAATGTAGCCGTGGCGGGCATTTGGCTGATATCGTTTTCCATTATTAATGACATACCTGTACAATGAACTAAACGTTTATTGATTTCCCTTAAAATATACTCGTTTTTTCTCAATATCAAAATGGAACTCTTATTGGAAAACCCTTTACATTCACTATTCTGCAATCAGTTTGTAAAGGGTCTTTCATTAACAGCGTCCCGTTTTGTTTTGTAAATGAAACACATTATTTACTTGAAAATTATAGAAATTTTTATTTCATTATAAAGCACAATGGTTACCAGCAGTTATGAAACATCATTTGAATGTCCACTGCGGAAACGCTGGCAGGAATGAAGTCGTTGAACCCAATTTTACATGTCACTGTCACACAAATCAGGTCGTATGTTCAATATTCATCAGTAAATCGTCTAAATTTGCTGGATGATTGCTGTGAACCAATGACTCAATGTAAGCCGAAAGGAAGAAGTCCAATGGAGTTAAATCGCAGGAACGAGGCTGATAATGTATCGGCCCATTTCTTGAAATAACCGAATCACCGAATTTTGTTTTCAATGAAGTCTTTGTGTTATTGGCAGTATGACAAGTGGCATCGTTGAAACCACATGTTCTGCAAATCAAGACAAACCAATTCAGGGCATAAAAAATTAGTCAACATTGAATGATATGAAATAAATATAGGTTTATATTTGATAGAAGTTATATAAAATTATTTAAATATTTTAATATTAGCCTTCTACGTATTTAATTTCAAAAACTTATTTTTAATAATTATAACTTCAGGAATTAAATCGAATTAATGTCATATATCAAACGACATATCAAATAAACATTCATTATAAGACATCCAAGTGATATAACAAAATCAATAAATAAAAATTGTAAACCAAAATCCTATAAATTAAATATTTTGAGTAGACAAAATTTTGTTTCTGCTCATCAATCTTATGAAAACTTTCAAAAATGTTGAACATAATCTTAAGAATTTCATCATAAAACTATCTTGCTTAGAATATTCAATATAATTGGATATCTAACTAAGTTACTTTTTATAAAATCTCAAGATATGTGAAAACATTACTAATAAATAAGTTTTAAGAGAGACTTTGCTTCGTAAGTACTCGAATAATTCATATTCAATAAAATATAACATCAATCAACAACAAATATTTACTTTATTTATTTTATTCCATTTGACATTATATATTGAGTTTTTATTAAATACGTCTATAAATTATAAGCGGTGCTTATTGTAGACATTAATTTAATTCTAAAAGTTTTTTGAATAAAAATTTTTTTGAAATTAAAATTGTAGAAGACTAACAGATTAAAGCTGTTTTGATATTCAAATTTTGTTATATTTCTTCTATCAAGTAAAAAGCCTTTTTCTATTTTATTTTATACATAGTATATAATTATATTTAGGCTTGAATAATTCTCATTATGGAATGTCAATGGTGTGAAGAAGACCATAGAATACCTTACAGTTTCCTGTGATTTTGTGACGAACTGACTACCTGGATTAAAGTTAGTCTGTTTCGAACAAGTCACGTGTTAAATTCTAAGGTATAATATAGTGATGGTTAGTTGATTTTGATATTTAAATGTTATCTAGGGCCGATGAAGAGATTATCCGTAATCTAATTGTTTTTTGAAGATATATTACATGTTTTGAGAGATTTTTTAATTAACTTATTTGAATATTTAAATATAATAAATATTTCAAATGAAATATATTTTTTGAGAAATCCTTAAATTGTGTTTCATGTTTTTGAAAAGGAATTGGTTGCACTATGGTAAGATCAGAAACAATATTTTGCCTCGTTCAAATATTTATTTATTAATTTTAATTGCCTTTTTCATATTGGTTGGTTTATTTATTCCATTTGACATTCTATTAAATATAAGCGGTGCTTATTGTAGACATTAATTTAATTCTAAAAGTTTTTCGAATAAAATTTTTTTGAAATTAAAATTGTAGAAGACTAACAGATTAAATCTGTTTTGATATTCAAATTTTCTTAAGATTATGTTAAACATTTTTCAAAGATATCTGTTTTCATAAGATTGATGAGCAGAAACAAAATTTGGTTACGCAAAATATTTTTATTTTTTATAGGATTTTGGTTAACAATTTTTATTTATTGGATTTTGTTATATCATTTGGATGTCTTATAATGAATGTTTATTTTATATGTCGTTTGATATAAGTGGTACTTATATGAAATTAATTTGATTTAATTCCTGAAGTTAAAAAAATATAATTTTTTGAAATCAAATATGTAGAAGGCTAATATTGAAATATTTAAATAACATTGAATGATAACGATTTCCGTTGACAGTTACTGCCTGATGAGCTTCTTCGAACAAAATTAGGTCCAATGACTCCTTCAGCATAAAATCCGCTCCACCACTCCAGATGCGACAATTCTGCTTGTTAACATAACCGTTTAACCAGAAATAAGCTTCGTCGCTGAGAATGATTTTCTTATGAAAATCTGCATCATTTCTGATTTTTTCTAAGCACCAATCACTGAATACGCGACGCTTTAAAGGAACTGTTGGTTTGAGTTCATGGGTTAAAACAATTTTGTATCGATGTAAATCAAGGCTATTTCGAAAACTTCCCCGCAAAGACGTCTGGGAGATGCCTAGTTCTTCTGAACGTGGAGAAATCGATGAATTTCGGTCTTCACGAACACTTTCACGTACGGCAGCAAATTTCTCTTCACTTCTTGCATTTCTTCGTCTCACTGGCACTGTGACATCATGAAGTGTAAAATTTGTTTCAAACTTCCTAACTAAACGTTCAACTGTTCTTTTAACCGGACGATTATAACCAACAAAAATTGGAGTTAGAGCACGTAAAGTTAGAGGACAGATCGCGATTGTTCATAATAAATTATAAATTTGGATTATTTGGGATCGTTGTTGGAGTGTGTACCTTTCCATGTTTAAATGGTAGACATTGACAATTACAACTGTCAATGTCACATATAAACAGTGGCTGCCATGCGTGAGTAATGTTAATTCAAAAATGGGGCGTTCCCATCGAAAGACCCTTTACAAAGTTTGACTTTTAAGAGTACCAAAAGAAAATTAAATGTCTAAGGCACCATTCTCGCCGACAATTAACATAAAATCATCATTCTCCGCTACAGCTTATTCATTCCATTGACATTTACCGAATACCACTCGACAATCAACACGCCACAGCAGTCATACCAACATAAAAACTCATTTTTCGGTGAAACCAGAAAGAACACGTATTTATCAAAACCGAACAGACGGGGTACTCTCGCGTGAAAGGGTCGAAAGGGGATGAAAGAAACACTTTTAGAAGTAATTAAGAGAGCAATTAAGGAAGTAGTTGCGATAGAGGCAAAGCAAAATGCATATTGGGGCAAAAAACACGGTCCTCAACCGACTTCAAATAGATCCTGAAAACTGTGACGGTTTTTGCTTTGCCAGGGATGCAACGGCAAGTGGATGCTCTGACCTGGTTAATGAAGAGGTCGAGGTGAAAGGGGTGTGCGTTGATGTGATTTTACGTTTTTCGATGACTTGTTAGGGGCGAAAAGAAAAGGGTTTGTTTGGCTTGAGAACCGATACGTGGCGTTGAAAATTGTGCATTTTATCGTCGTGCCGAGAGTTGGATGATTTATCTTCGGAAAATCTCCAATTTCAAATACTGAATTGTTTCAGCCGTTACTATTTGGTAGTTGATCACAATTTAAACAAATTGTAGAAATTACTATGTTTTACTACCAATAAAAATATATATTACACATTTTCTTGTGACTCGAGTTTCGGGAAATGAACTATCCCATCATCAGACAACTGAAGATCTAACAGTGGTACAGTGGTATTTAAACAAAAGTGATAAATATTTTGAATATTTCAATGGATTCTCGGTAACACCTAATAGTGGTACAGAGGTTTACAATCGGAACGTGATAAAAAAGGGAGGCCTTCTAAAAGATATCGGAATGTCGGCAATCGACAAAGAAGATTGTTAAACAGATGGTACCCATTTAAATATCTCAAATAATTTTTGGGGTTACATAGCTCCATACAGTCAGTCATTATTTTCACATTATTTTGTTGTATATCTCAAATATTTGGATTTACATAGCTCCGTACAGTCATTCATTATTTTTACATTATTTTTATTGTGAACGAATTTGAATATTTCAATAATCAAGTTTCTTATCTTTTGAATCTACATGTAAAATTTTCTTGAGACTTTCTTTTGTCGAAATGAATTACTGTTTTCTAAAGAATGAGTGGCAAAAGTTGAATTTTTGTTTACTTTTCATTAAATTCATTTTATGATCGTTGAAAAAGGTTTTAAACAGATGTTACTTTTTAAATATCTCAAATATTTTCGATTTACATAGCTCCGTACAGTAATTCATTATTTTTACATTATTGTTATTGTGAACTAATTTGAAAATTTCAACAGATTCTAGATAATCGATTTTCTTCCCTTTTGATTGTACATATAAAATTTTAAGATTATCTATTGTGGGAAAGAAATGACCATTTTCTAGACAATGGGTGGCAAAAGTAGAATTTTGTTTATTTTTCATGAAACTCATTTTATGTTCGTTGAACCTCGTCTTGAAGGAACATCCTGTTTGTCCTATATATTTATTACTGCACGTAGAACAAGATAACTCTTAAACTCCTGCTTTGTGTATGTTTGTAGTAGGGTCCTTTGCGTTAAATAATACCGATGATAATTTGTTTTGCGTTTGAAGGCAATATTGACATCTGCTTTTGAAAAACTGTTTGGCCACTTTTTGAAAATCAGATGTCAATATTGCCTTCAAAATGCAAAACAAATCATCATCGGTATTATTTAACGCAAAGGACCCTACTCCAAACATACACAAATCAGGAGTTTATGAGTTATCTTGTTCTACGTGCAGTAATAAATATATAGGACAAACAGGACGTACCTTTAAGACGAGGTTGAACGAACATAAAATGAGTTTCATGAAAAATAAACAAAATTATACTTTTGCCACTCATTGTCTAGAAAACGGTCGTTCCTTTCCCACAATAGATAATCTTAAAATTTTACATGTAGAATCAAAAGGGAAGAAACTCGATTACCTAGAATCGGTTGAAATTTTCAAATAAGTTCACAATAACAATAATGTAAAGATAATGAAAGACTGTGCGGAGCTATGTAAATCTAAAATATTTGAGATATTTAAAAAGTAACATCTGTTTAAAACGTTTTTCAACGAACATAAAATGAATTTAATGAAAAGTAAACAAAAATTCAACTTTTGTCACTCATTCTTCAGAAAACAGTTATCCCTTTCGACAAAAGAAAATCTGAAGAAAATTTTACATGTAGATTCAAAAGATAAGAAGCTTGATTATTGAAATTTTCAGATTCGTTTACAATAAAAATAATGTAAAAAATAATGAATGACTGTACGGAGCTATGTAAATCCAAATATTTGAGATATACAACAAAATAATGTAAAAATAATACGGAGCTATATAATCATAAAAATTATTTGAGATATTTAAATGGGTACCATCTGTTTAATAACCCTCTTTGTCGACTGCCGACATTCCGATATCTGTTAGAAGGCCCTTCTTTTTTAATCCGGGTTTTTATCACGTTCCGCTTGTAAACCTCTGTACCATTATTAGGTATTACCTAGAATCTATAGAAATATTCAAAATATTTATCACTTTTGTTCAAATACCTCTTGTACCACTGTTAGGTCTTCAGTTGTCTGATGATGGGATAGTTCATTTCCCGAAACTCGAGTCACAAGAAAATGTGTAATATATATTTTTATTTGTAGTAAAACATAGTAATTTCTACAATTTGTTTTAACTCCAATTTCAATGTAATATATTGTTGATTTTGTATACTGTTATAACCCATTTCAAAAATAACAATGCCTTTATTCCATATACTTTTTTAGCTAGGATAAAATGTATACTATGAGTGCCAAAATATCTTTAGAAGATGTGATTTTATGTGGTTCGAATTATTGCAAATCTCATTCATATGGATAGATGGAAGAGGAGTATCTCTTTCTTTCAAGAACTAAAAACGTTGAAATAGAAGAAGAATCATATATTCAGAGTTCGTCAAATAAAACTAATAATGATTTATTGATCCCTTTAGACAAATTAATGTATAGAATATGTTAGAGAAGAAAACAGAGTTAACTATTCGCTAATAGAGATACATTCAATGTATAACAACATTTATCTAAGCTTTTTCATATCAATATCAAGAGGTATTAATTGATGAGCCTTTGTCTTCCTTAGTGTAAAATAAATGCAGAATGTACTATCCGGTGTTTTTTTTTTAGAGTGATAGAACTTTAAATTGAAATAAAACACATTTAAATTAAGATTGAAGCAAATTTTTTTTTTATTTCAAAGATAATTTTATGACATTTATGTTTTGAAAGTAATTTCCGGCATATGTCCACCACGACTAGCTCTGAAGAACCGCATTCGACCAGACCAATTTTGGACCAATTTTTCGAGTAATTCAGGCCTTATTTCATCAATAACACGAATTATGTTGGCTTCAAAAGCGCCTATTGTTTCTGGTTTATCAGCATAAAGCAATGACTTGACATAACCACAAAGAAAATAATCCAGTGGAGTTATATCGCATGATCTTGGAGGCCAATTAATTGAACCATTTCTCGAGAAAATGTTATCGCCAAATCTTTATTTCAATAAATCAATTGTTACGGTAGCAGCATGAGGTGTAACACCATCTTGTTAGAACCAAAACACTTCTGGGTCGAAATCTTTCAAATTTTGAAACAAATAATCATTGATCATCGATCTGTAACGAGCACCATTCACTGTAACATTAGCTCCAGCATCGTTTTTGACGAAATATGGACCGATGATGCCTCCAGCGTGTAAAGCACACCATACAGTGCATTTTTCAGGATGCAATGGAACCTACAGAACTTCTTGAGGATTGTTTTCACTCCATATATGGCAATTTTGCTTGTTTACATAACCTTTCAACCAGAAATGAGCTTCATCCCTAAACAAAATTTTACGATAAGATAGTGGATCAACTTCAAGCTGTGACCCACTCATCAAACAAACGACGCTTAATATGGTCAAGTGGCTTTAGTTCTTGAACCAGTTGAATCTTTAATGGGTGTAGATCAAGATATTCACGCAAAATTTTCCATGTGGTGGATCCACAGAGTTCAACATGTTGTGAACGTCGTCGAATAGACAAATCTGGATCATCATTAACACTATGACTTACAGCAGCGATATTTTCTTCTGTACGTGCAGTTCTTCGTCTTGTTGTTGTTGCATCGAGTAGAGAAAATGTTGTCCGAAATCTAACGATGGTTTGACGAATAAGCTGCTCTGATGGACAATTATGTAAACCATAAATTTCACGAAGTGCTCCATAAGTTTGGCAAATAGAACACTGATTTTAAAAATATATTTCAACAATTTTTAAACGTTGTTGCGGCGTGAGTCTTTTCATGATAATTTGTCAATGCTTACTGAACAGAAATGTCAAAACAACATGGGTTCTATAATACCTTCTGTCAAATCATAGTTATCCCTATCGAAAGTTCTATCACTCTAAAAAAACCACCCGATATATAGTTCATACACAAGATTCAAATTACACTTAAACGTCTCAGAAATACAAGACTAACAATACTTAATGCAAAAACTGTTGCTGAGTTTCATAACATTTCTGCTTTCATACTATATCTCGTCTAAGTGCGTTCTCTAACTCTCGTCTAAATGTACCCGTCTCTAAGTTCTGGACACGATCTCTAACTCTCGTCTAATTATTCGCTATCTGAATTCTCTCTGCGAACTGCCTTTAGAGTTGCTCTTCGATTTCCGTCCCGACTGCACCCCCACCTATATACTTAAGTCGGATGAGTATGAATCTAATCTCGACTTCCGCTTATTGGACAACTCTTAGATACTATACCAATCAGGGCGAGAACAATGGGGATGAATCTCAAGACACCCCATCGAAGATATGTTCTTCCTAGAAACTGTTGACGTTTGTAGGTTCAGCAATAAATCTCTAATCTTTATGACAACTGAATTATGGTCTCATTTCGAAAAATCTTGACGCCGCCTGTCGAATAATGGCTAACAGACAGGAAGTACTTTCGATCTAGTCGCCACAGTAGTCTGTATCCCAACAAATTTGATCACCTCAGTATTTCCATGCTCCTGCGTTAAAGTAACCCATACACGTAAAGTTCTATCTATAAATAAGCTACACATTATTTACAAAGTAGAAACTCATTTTTACGCTCTAGAAGTGGAGTTCCTACATTTTTCTAACAATAAATCTCTGACAGCTCTCTCAAATTCATTAAAAATGAGAACTCGAATACAATGTGGCAAATGATTGTAAAATTTAATCCACTAGTACCTAGGACACATCTCAAACTTGGTTGCTCTATGTTTAGGGATATAAAATCGTGGCGCCTATTTCTGATAATTCAATATTTCTATTAAAAAGAAATAGTGTCATTAGACATTTTATTCAAATCAATTTAAAAAATTTTCGAAGCATTTTTCAGAATAAAATTTTTAGAGGTTTCAGAGGATTATACTGATTTAATTCGAAATATTGAACAAACCCTCCCAATTAATATTAAATTCACGACGAAACGATGACATTCGAAAAAATTTGATGAGCCATCCATTTTCGTGGCATCCTATGACTTTATTTCTCAGAAAATGAAAGATAAGAACGTGTCGCCGTAACGGAAGTTAGTTACTGGGCAATGTTAAACGATTATCTCTTTCCAATTGTCATTAAAATCCAACTGGAGGAAGTTTGGAATCAACAGGGTGGCGTTACGTGCCCTACTGCCAGTGAACTAATGGCGTTATTACAAGCTCGGTTTGTTGAGAATGTTATTTCCAGAAATGAAAGTTTTACAGAAATAAACTTATTTCTACCTGCGGTAACTTTGTTCATCAATCATCAATGTCCTTTTATGATGGCTTTGCTCTGTTTCAGAATTTTATTTGATTCTTGAAGGAGGATATTTCTAGAATATTCGGAATTACAGCCCACTTCGTTGATTACTTGTTAACAACCAATTTGCTTTATACTTGATTGATATGTGGGATATTTTCATTCACAACACTCAGGTAACATATTTCTTGTTCACATTTCCATTCACAATAACAATGTTCATTTCCTTTTAAGTTGTTATAACTCGATTCTTAAAGAGTAAATATTCGACTCTAAAACAGAATGACGTGATCTCTGCTTTGGAGAATTTCATACTGAATGACATTTCCTCTACTTCGTCCTTTTATGTCGGGTGTTTTTTTTTAGAGTAATAGAACTTTAAATTGACATAAAACACATTTAAATTAAGACTGAAGCCAATTTTTTTTTTTTATTTGAAAGATAATTTTATGACTTTTAGGTTTTAAGAATAATTTCCGGCGTATGTTCACCGCGACTAGCTCTGAGGAACCACATTCGACCAGACCAAATTTGGACCACTTTTTCGAGTAATTCAGGCCTTATTTCATCAATAACAAGAGTTATGTTGGCTTTCAAAGCGTCTATTGTTTCTGGTTTATCAGCATAAACCAATGACTTGACATAACCCCAAAGAAAATAATCCAGTGGAGTTATGTCGCATGATCTTGGAGGCCAATTAATTGTTACGGTAGCAGCATGAGGTGTAGTACCATCTTGTTGGAACCAAAACACTTCTGGGTCGATACCATTCAAATTTTGAAACAAAGGATCATTGATCATCGATCCGTAACGAGCAGCATTTACTGTAACATTAGCTTCAGCATCGTCTTAAAAGAAATATGGACCGATTGTGCCTCCAACGTGTAAAGCACACCATACAGTGCATTTTTCAGGATGCAATGGAACCTGCAGAACTTCTTGAGGATTGTTTTCATTCCATATATGGCAATTTTGCTTGTTTACATAGCCGTTCAACCAGAAATGAGCTTCATCACTAAACACAATTTCACGATAAAAAAGTGGATCAACTTCAAGCTGTTCTAGGGCCCAATGAGCAAACAAACGACGCTTATTATGGTCAAGTGGCTTTAGTTCTTGAACTAGTCGGATCTTGTATGGGTGTAGACCAAGATATTCACGCAAAATTTTCCATGTGGCGGATGCACACATGGAGTCCAACTTGTTGTGAACGTCGACGAATAGACAAATCTGGATCATCATTAACACTATGACTTACAGCAGCGATATTTTCTTGTGTACGTACAGTTCTTTGTCTTGTTGTTTTTGTTGCATCGAGTAGAGAAAATGTCCGAAATCTATCGATAGTTCGACGAATAAGCTGCACTGATGGACGATTATGTGAACCATAAATTTCAGGAAGTGCTCTATAAGTTTTGCTTATTGAACAGAAATGTCAAAACAACATGGCTTCTACCTTCTGTCAAATCACAGTTGTCCCTATCGAAAGTTCTATCACTCTGAAAAAAACATCCTGTAGTTCATTTGAAGTCAAAGGTCTACGTTACTGACACAGGGCTACAAAATGTATCTTCTCTAGAGTGCTCTGATTTTCTATACATACATTAAAATAATAATTTGGGAAAGAAGAAATCCATAATTTTTTCGGTGATCGATATCTCGTAAAGTATCGATCAAACAATTTCAGATTCGTACTCGTGGTAAATGTGACATTTCACACTAAAAGAATTCTTTTGCTATTTTCTGTTTGGTTCATTCATTTGTGAGTTACAGGGTATCAAAAATGGAAGTCAACAAAGACAAAATTTGGCACATTTTTATTTTTTTTTATGATAAAGGCGAAAATTCGGGCCAGGCTGCTGAAATTGTGAGTGTTGTTAATGGTCCCAATACTGTAACACCTTATTACGAGCAATTTTGGTTTCGTCGATTCCGTTAAAGTATTTTTGATTTTAAAGTTGCACCTCGCTCAGGTAAGCTCGTCGTCGAAGAGGTCGATAAAATCACAGAAATAATCGAAGTTAAGCAGAATGTTAGTGGTCGTAGCATCGTAGGAGCTAAGGATCGACCTTAGAACAGTGCGAAACCATTTGCGCAAAGCTATATTCAAAAAGAAGCATGATGACGCCTTGCTCAAACACTAAATTCGTATCTGTCAACAACTGGACCGTTTGAAGCTAGCAATTGACCAGAAACGGCCAGAATTGACCGATAGAAGAGGTGTTGTGTTCCATCAGGACAACGCCAGACCACACAGGTCTGTAGAGACTCCACAGAAACTACGCGCGGTTGGTTGGGAAGTTTTAATGCGTCCACCATATAGTTCGGACATAGCACCAAGCGATTATCACCTTTTTCTCGCATTAAGAGAAGATTGTGAAAATCGATTACTAGTTGTTAGCCAATAAGGACCAGGACTTCTATGAGAGAGGTATTATGAAGCTATCTTTAAAATAGCACAAATTATAGAACAAAACGGTGCAAATTCGACTCAAATCGGACAATCCGAAACATATCAAATAAAGTCTTGAAGAAAAATTATACATTTGTTTTCCTCAACCCGTTATTCGAACGCATACTGCTTTCTTGAATATTCAAATCTCTTGTCTTCGTTAGGTCTATAATATGGATTATTTATACAACATACAGTCTTTTTATGTACTACAAGGTAATGTAAACTATATAGTCACGGAATTTGAATAAATCTGTTAGTCTTCTACAATTTTAATTTCAAAAAATTTTATTCAAAAAAATTTTAGAATTAAATCAATGTCTAAAATAAGCACCGCTTACGTTTACTAGACGTATATAATCAAAACTCAATATATTATGTCAAATGGAATAAATAAACCAACAGATATAAGCAAGTCATTGAAATTAATAAATAAATATTTAAAGGAGACAAAATTTTGTTTCTGATCTTACCTTTAAGAACACCAATTGCCTTTTAAAAAACATGAACTCAACTTAAGGACTTCTCAAAGAATATAATTTAATTGAAATATTTAATATATTTAAATATTCGAATAAGTTAATTCAGAAATCTCTCAAAACATGCACTATATCTTCAAAAAACAAATATAATTCTTAGTAATCTCTTCTTCGGTCCTAGATAATATTCCAAATATCAAAATCAAATAACTACAACTATATCACAACAAACACGTGTTAAGAGTGGATGCTTCAAACCGACCAACTTTAAAATTCAAGATTAGTCTATGTTCTAACAAAATCACAGAACAGTGTAAGATTTTTAAGGTTATTTGAATTCATTGACGTTCCATCATGAGATTTATTGGAGCCAAAATATAATTACATATTATATATAAAATGAAATAGAAAAAGGCTTTTTACTTAATAGAAGAAATATCACAAAATTTGAATATCAAAACAGATTAAATCTGTTAGTCTTCTACAATTTTAATTTCGAAAAAAATTCATTCAAAAAACTTTTAGAATTAAATTAATGTCTAAAATAAGCACCGCTTACGTTAAATAGACGTATATAATCAAAACTCAATATAAAATGTCAAATGAAATAAATAAACCAACAGATATAAGAAAGTCATTAAAATTAATAAATAAATATTTAAAGGAGACATAATTTTGTTTCTGATCTTACCTTTAATAACACCAATTGCCTTTTAAAAACATGAACTCAACTTAAGGACTTTTCGTAGAATATAATTTATTTGTATTATTTAATATATTTAAATATTCGAATAAGTTAATTCAGAAATCTCTCAAAACATGCACTATATCTTCAAAAAACAAATATAATTCTAGGTAATCTCTTCTTCGGTCCTAGATAATATTCCAAAGATCAAAATCAAATAACTACAACTCTATCACAACAAACACGTGTTAAAAATGGATGCTTCAAACCGACCAACTTTAAAATTCAAGATTGGTCTATGTTCTAACAAAATCACAGAACAGTGTAAGATTTTTAAGGTTATTTAAATTCATTGACGTTCCATCATGAGATTTATTGAAGCCAAAATATAATTATATATTATATATAAAATAAAATAGAAAAAGGCTTTTTACTTGATAGAAGAAATATAACAAAATTTGAATATCAAAACAGATTTAATCTGTTAGTCTTCTACAATTTTAATTTCGAAAAAATTTTATTCAAAAAACTTTTAAAATTAAATAAATGTCTAAAATAAGCACCGCTTATGTTTAATAGACGCATATAATCAAAACTCAATAAATTATGTCAAATGGAATAAATAAACCAACAGATATAACAAAGTCATTAAAATTTTGTTATATTTCTTCTATCAAGTAAAAAGCCTTTTTCTATTTTATTTTATATAGTCACGGCTTTTAAAGTACTTTGAGGACGTAATCAGTAAACAATCTACAAAATACAGCGTCGTTCCTCATATTAACTGAACATAATGGATTAATTCATCAAAACATACGGGATTACAATATGTAATCTCACTTTACATTTCTGATAGCGCTGAAAACATAACCGTACACACGCACCGGCCTGTCCCCATCAACTCAGCAATTGGATAACCCTTGCATTACCGTAGTAAAACAGCTTAAAAGGCTTTAAAAATTACGCAAATCGCTCCAAACGGTCCACCCATCACGTATCAACCGGCGACGACATTATTAAATCATAAAATCTCGCGTCCACGGATCCGATACAGTTTCGCCGAATTACCATATAAATGGAACAGGAATTATCCAGATATCTAGCCTCGGGCTGCAGACGGCAGGTGAGGTCAGCTGACCTAATTCGGTCGCTCGCCGAAACTGGGAAATCCGGCTAGAGGGACCAACGGCTCCCTCGACGTCCGAACTAGATATCGGGGGATATTCGGGATAATCGGGCTGGTTATACGTTCGGGAATGGATGGATTCATGTTCCGCTTGAAAATTCGACGGGACACGGTCGTTTTTCAGTAAGGAACGGAACGTGTCGTCTGGTAGAGAATGTGAAAATGGGGTTAGGATCATAGTCTGCACGATTTTGCATTGTGAGGACTCTCTATGCCATTCATTTTAAATTAATTGTAATTTAGAGAATTACAATTACAATTAGAATATCGAAAAAGTCTAATGTATCGTAGACTTTTCATCACATATTTAGGGGTTGATTGATAGTCAAATGCCTTAATTCTGGCTTGTATTGGGTTGTTCGGAAAGTAATTTCGTTTTTTTTGGAAAATGATTAACAATTTTCGTATAACGGAAAAATATTTTATTAAATTGAATTCTGGTCCAACACCTTTTGCCATATTTCTGGTAGTAGCATGATTCCACGCTAAAATTTTTGGTCTTTGCTGCAAACTGATCCAGAAGATGTTGGACCCCTTCATTTGAAGTAAAGGTTTTACCGTCCAAAAAATTCTGCAATGACCGAAACTAATAATAATCCGAAGGCGCCAGATCTGGAGTATACGGTGGGTGTGGTAATGTATCCCATTCAATCTGTAAAAGCTTTTGGCGAGTGACCAAACTTGTACGAGGTCTCGCATCATCTTGGTGCAACACTACACCTGTTCTGTTGAGTAATTCTGGCCTGTTCTGTTGAGTAATTCTGGCCTGTTCTGTTGAGTAATTCTGGCCTGTTCTGTTGAAGTTTGTCCATCTGATGAAAGTAGGCTTCCAAATTAATTCTTGTGTTATCCGGTAAAAGCTGAAAAGAAACGGTTCATTTAAAATCCCACCAATCAGACAGCATTCCTTTTTTTGATGGATATTGGCTTTGGAAATGCTTTCGGCCGGTTCATCTTTTTTGCTCCATGATCTCTTGTGTTTATATAATTCATTATTCGTCCCACGCTTCAAAACTAGATCATTTTCGTGACGTTTGAGAAACGAATCACAGACGTCAACGCGACGACACAAATTTCTCTCCCTGAGAACATGGGGAACCCATATATCGAGCTTCGAGGTTAAACCCAGGCCTTTCAAGTGGTCATAAACAGTTGAATTCTATACACCGATCTCACGTGTAGTTATTCGCCGATTTACATAAATTAATGCCTTTATCGTGTCTTTATCAACCTCAACTGGCCTTCCGGAACTGGCATACTGTCAACACATCTTCTCCATACACATCGGTTAATTTCTTTCTGGCTTGAACAGCATTTTTACATTTTCTATGGTGAAAAAGTAAAATATTACTAAAATGCTACTTATTGCACTCCATATTTAAAAAGACACCAACAACAAAAAACTACTACCTAGAATTAATTGAACTTTTTTATATACAAGCGTTGTTATATCGGGTGTTTTTTTTAAGAGTGATAGAACTTTCGATAGGGATAACTGTGATTTGACAGAAGGAAGAAGCCATGTTGTTTTGACATTTATGTTCAGTCGGCATTAACAAATTATTATGGAAAGATTCACGCCGCAACAACGTTTACAAATTGCTGAAATTTTTTTTCAAAATCATTGTTCTATTCGCCAAACTTATGGAGCACTTCGTGAAATTTTTGGTTTACATAATCATCCATCGGAGCAGCTTATTCGTCAAACTATCGATAGATTTCGGACAACATTTTCTCTACTCGATGCAACAACAACAACAAGACAAAGAACAGTACATACAGAAGAAAATATGCTGCTGTAAGTCATAGTGTTAATGATGATCCAGATTTGTCTATTCGTCGACGTTCCTAACAAATTGGTCTCTGTGCATCCACCAAATGGAAAATTTTGCGTAAAGATTTTCCTGGTTCAAGAACTAAAGCCACTTGACCATAATAATCGTCGTTTGTTTGCTAATTGGGCCTTAGAACAGCTTGAAGTTGATCCACTTTTTTATCGTAAAATTGTGTTTAGTGATGAAGCTCATTTCTGGTTGAACGGCTATGTAAACAAGCAAAATTGTCGTAAATGGAATGAAGACAATCCGCAAGACGTTATGCAGGTTCCATTGCATCCTTAAAAATGCACTGTATCGTGTGCTTTACACGCTGGAGGCATCATCAGTCCGTATTTCTTTAAAAACAATGCTGGAGCTAATGTTAGAGTGAATTGTGCTCGTAACAGATCGATAATCATTATTTGTTTGAAAATTTTAATGGTATCGACCCAGAAGTGTTTTGGTTCCAACAAGATGGTGCTACATCTCATGCTGCTACCATAACAATTGATTTATTGGAAGAAAGATTTGGCGATAACATTATTTCGAGAAATGGTCCAATTAATTGGCCTCCAAGATCATGCGACATAACTCTACTGAATTATTTTCTTTGGGGTTATGTCAAGTCATTGGTTTATGCTGATAAACCAGAAACAAAAGACGCTTTGGAAGCCAACACAACTCGTGTTATTGATTAAATAATGCCTGAATTACTCGAAAAAGTGGTCCAAAATTGGTCTGGTCGAATGCGGTTCCTCAGAGCTAGTCGTGGTGGACATATACCGGAAATTATTTTTAAAACATAAAAGTCATAAAATTATCTTTCAAATAAAAAAAAAATCACTTCAATCTTAATTTGAATGTGTTATTTCAATTAAAAGTTCTATCACTCAAAAAAACAACCTAATAGTTGATTTGAAAACCGAAAATCGCTTATATGTTCAATATGAAATTTTTTACTTTTATTTTGAGGTCTATAATCAGCTGCCAAAATATTGATACTTTGTTTTTTAACACCCGATATACCTGTAACAGTATCAAAGAGTTCAGTTATTCAAAACATAAAATATCTGTATATAAAGATGCTTCGGCATTAGCGAAACATAGTTAAATTCATACGTAGAAATTAAAATTTCCTTATAGAATATCATTTTAAATGGATTCAGGCTGAATTGGAATATCAAAACAGATTTAATCTTCTACAACAGATTAAGCCTTCTACAATTTTAATTTCAAAAAAATTTGTATCCAAAAAACTTTTAGAACTGCCAAGGTGAAACGCCTTCAATTCATATATAAAACCATCATTATCAACAATACTTCAACTGTACGTATTTTTAGGCAAAGTTTCTTCATAGTTACCTTGCTGAGCAAACTTTCTATCAGTTCGAAGTTTGAGCACAAAAAATCGTATATCCAGAGTTCTTCGCTTGAATCAATTCGTTCGGAACCATCCAGGAATTTGAATAGAGTTTTCTGTCGTTCGACGACAAAGTTTCAACGTTATTTCTTGAAGGAGTTTCAAAGTTTCACGCGGACAAACCACCATAATTAATATTGCGTGCTTTCCATCCCTTATCCTAAGAAAATGATATCTGAATAATTTCGATTGAATGGAAACTTTCCAGGAAATGTGATGTTTGGAATTTTGTTTAGTCACTTCGTTATGGGGCTTAACAGACTCTCGCGCCACGTGCGGGGAGATCTCAAAGCTTTTCGTAATTTTCCCCAGTTCACTAGAAAGTTTCATTCATGATTATGGAAATTCAAATTTGTTGCTCGAAATACAGGGTGATGCCAATATTTATCCAAAGGAAAATAGTACATTCGAGTATTAGTACCGGGATTTTCACTATAATTATCGGGTGTTTTATTTACAGTGATAGAACTTTAAATTGGACTAAAACACATTCAAATTAAGACTGAAGTCAAATTTTTTTTTATTTGAAAGATAATTTTATGACATTTATGTTTTGAAAATACTTTCCGACAATTGTCCACCACGACTAGTTCTGAGGTACCACATTCGACCAGACCAATATTGAACCACTTTTTCGAGTAATTCAGGCCTTATTTAATCAATAACACGAATTATGTTGCCTTCCAAAGCGTCTATCGTATCTGGTTTATCAGCATAAACCAATGACTTGACATAACCCCAAAGAAAATAATCTAGTGGACTTATGTCGCATGATCTTGGAGGCCAATTGATTGGACCATTTTTTGGAATAATGTTATCTTTCATTCAATAAATTAATTGTTACGGTAGCAGCATGAGGTGTAGCACCGTCTTGTTGGAACCAAAACACTTCTGGGTCGATACCATTCAGATTTTGAAACAAATAATCATTGATCATCGATCTGTAACGAGCACCATTCACTGTAACATTAGCTCCAGCATTGTTCTTAAAGAAATATGGATCGATGATGCCTCTAGCGCGTAAAGCACACCATACAGTGCATTTTTCAGGATGCAATGGAACCTGCAGAACTTCTGGAGGATTGTTTTCACTCCATATGTGGCAATTCTGCTTCTTTACATAGCCTTTCAATCAGAAATGAGCTTCATCACTAAACACAATCTTACTATAAAAAAGTGGTTCAACTTCAAGCTGTTCTAGGGCTCAATCAGCAAACAAACGACGCTCATTATGGTCAAGTGGCTTTAGTTCTTGAATCGGTTGGATCTTTTATGGGTGTAGACAGATCTTCTTTCTTAAGGCAGTGTGTTTTCTGCACAAAAATAGGGGACATATTGCATTTTTATCTCATAATTATCCAACCAGAGCTAGATATTCAAAGATTAAAACTCCATCAGCAAATAAGACAGTGGGAACCAAATGTCTTGCATTCCTGGGGCCAAGATTCATGAATGCTCTTTCGCAGGATTTCCTCTTCAGCAGTTCTAATTCTGAGGTACATTATAGAAATAAGGTTAGGTCATTTCTACTGAGTAACCGGAGACAGGTTGTACATGCTTTCTTCAACTGATACATTTGAAAAAAAAATTAGGAATGTGAATGTGTATCGTTGTAACTCAATGTTTTTCCGAAATTTATTGTGTTTGACATTTCAGACATAAGTGAGTAAATAAGATATGACACGGACAGCCAAAGCTTTGTTTTCATACTCCTTATTTGTTTGTGTCAGACTACTATGTTTATATTAATATTATGTTTACTATATCTAATTTATATATTTCTGGTGCAAATAAATTATTATTATTATTAGACCAAGATCTTTACGCAAGTTGCACAGAGTCCAACTTGTTGTGAACGTCGACGAATAGGCAAATCTCGATCATCATTAATACTTTGACTTACAGCAGCTATATTTTCTTCTGTACGTACAGTTCTTTGTCTTGTTGTTGAATCGAGTAGAGAAAATGTTGTCCGAAATCTATCTATAGTTCGACGAATAAACTGCTCTGATGGACGATTGTATAAACCATGAATTTCACGGAGTGTTCTATAAGTTTGGGAATGGAAAGAACACTGATTTTGAAAATAAATTTCAACAATTTGTGGACGTTCTTGCGGCGTGAGTCTTCCCATGATAATTTGTCAATGCTTACTGAACAGAAATGTCAAAACAACATGGCTTCTACCTTCTGTCAAAATGACAGTTATCCCTATCGAAAGTTTTATCACTCTAAAAAAAACACCTTGTAGTTCATTTGAAGTCAAAGGTCTACGTTACTAACAAAGATCTACAAAATTTATCTTCTCTAGAGTGCATATATATTTTCTATACATACATTAAAATAATATTTTGGGATAGAAGAAATCCATAGTTTTTTCGGTGATCGATATCTCGTAAAGTATCGATCAAACAATTTCAGATTCGTACTCTTTTTCAATGTGACATTTCACACTAAAAGAATTCTTTTGCTGTTTTCTGTTTGGTCCATTCATTTGTGTGTTACAGGGTGTTAAAAATGGAAGACAACAAAGAGAAAATTTGGCACATTTTACATTTGTTTTATGATATAGGCGAAAATTCAAGCCAGGCTGCTGAAATTGTTAATGTTGTTAATGGTCCCAATACTGTAACACCTTATTACGAGCAATTTCGGTTTCGTCGATTCCGTTAATTTTTTATTTTTTTTTTATTTTAAAGTTGCACCTCGCTCAGGTAAGCTGAAGAAGCACAGAAATAATGGAAGTTGAGCAGAATGTTAGTGGTTGTAGCATCGCAGGAGCTAAGGATCGACCATAGAATAGTCCGAATTCATTTGCGCAGAGCTGGATTCAGAAAGAAGCTCGATGTTTTGTTGCCACACCAATTAACAACAAAAAACATAGTTCTATCACTCTAAAAAACACCCGATAGAACTTGCATACTAATTGATTATCATTCAATAAGTTAATAATGAAGAATTCAAAAAGGAAACTCAACACACCAAGTCATTTCCTTCAGATGTACAAAAAAATTCCCTAATTAAGTCAAATAAATAGAGGTTTATACTTAATAGAAGGAATATGAAATTATTTAAATATTGTAATATTAGCCTTCATCATATTTAATCTCAAAAAATTAAGTTTAATAATTATAACTTCAGGAATTAAATTAAATTAATGTCATATAAGTTTCACTTATATCAAACGACATATAAAATAAACATTCATTATAAGACATCCAAATGATATAACAAAATCCAATGAATAAAAATTGTTAACCAAAAACCTATAAATTAAGTATTTTTAGTAGAAAAAATTTTGTTTCTGCTCATCAATTTAATGAAAACAGATATTTTTCAAAAATGTTTAACATAATCTTAAGAATTTCATCATAAAACTATCTTACTTAATATTCAATATTATTGGATATCTAAATAAGTTACTTTTTATAAAATCTTAAGATGTGTGAAAACATTACTAAAAAACAAATTTTAAGACAGACTTTGCTTCGTCGGCACTCAATTACATTCATATTCAATAAAATATAACATCAATCAACAAAACTATTTTCTCACCTTTTAACAATTCAGAAAGCTTCTGATAAATGAATACTGAAAATTTAAATGGAGTGTAATGTTAACTCAAATAAATAATTCTGTGGTTCACCATTGATCTGAAGGATTGAAAGGCAATTTAACGGCCTCTGTTATCTCAATCTTTTAGATGAATGATAAACCACAGAATTATTTATTTGAGTTAACATTACACTCCATTTAAATTTTCAGTATTCATTTACCAGAAGCTTTCTGAATTTTGAAAGGTGAGAAAATATTTTTGTTGATTGATGTTTTATTTTATCAAATATAAATATGATTGAGTTCTGACTAAGCAAAGTCTGTCTAAAAACTTGTTTTTTAGTAATGTTTTCATATATCTTGAGATTTAAAAAAAAATAACTTGGTTAGATATTCAATAATATCGAATATTCTGTGTAAGATAGTTTTATGATGAAATTATCAAGATTATGTTAAACATTCTTGAAAGATAGCTGTTTTCATAAGATTGATGAGCAGAAACAAAATTTTGTCTACTCAAAATATATAATTATTAGGATTTTGGTTAACAATTTTTATTTATTGGATTTTGTTATATCATTTGGATGTCTTTTAATTAATGTTTATATTATATGTCGTTTGATATAATGGGTACTTATATGACATTTATTTAATTCCTGAAGTTATAATTATTAAATATAATTTTTTGAAATTAAATGTGTAGAAGGCTAATATTAGAATATTTAAATAAAATAAAATAGAAAAATGCTTTTTACTTGATAGAAGAAATATAACAAAATTTTAATATCGAAACAGATTTAATCTGTTAATCTTCTACAATTTTAATTTCAAAAAAATTTTTATTCAAAATACTTTTAGAATTAAATTAATGTCTACAACAAGCACCTCTTATATTTGATAGACGTTTATAATCAAAACTCAATATATAATGTCAAATAGAATAAATAAACCAACAGATATAAAAAAGTCATTAAAATTAATAAATTCAAGATAGTCTATGTTCTTAACACAGACAAGTGTAAGGTGTTATAACTCATTATGGAATGTCAATGGTTTAAAGATAACCTTAAAACAACTTACACTTGTCTGTGATTTTGTTAAGAACATAGACTATCTTGAATTTTAAAGTTAGTCTGTTTAAAGCAATTGATCCTGTTAAGCACGTGGAGGTGAGATATAGTGATAGTTATTTGATTTTGATATTTGGAATAATATTTAGGGCCGATGAAGAGATTACCAGAATTATAATTGTTTTTTGAAAATATAGTGCATGTTTTGAGAGATTTTTGAATTAACTTATTTGAATATTTAAATATATTAAATATTTCAAATAAATTATATTTTTTGAGAAGTCCTCAAGTTGTGTTCATGTTTTTGAAAGGCAATTGCTGTTCTTAATAGTAAGATCAGAAACAAAATTTTGTCTCCTTTAAATATTTATTTATTAATTTTATTGATTTTTTTATATCTGTTGGTTTATTTATTCCATTTGACATTATATATATTGAGTTTTGAGTATATACGTCTATTAAATATAAGCGGTGCTTATTGTAGATATTAATTTATTTCTAAAAGTTTTTTGAATAAAAATTTTTTTGAAATTAAAATTGTAGAAGACTAACAGATTAACTCTGCTTTGATATTCAAATTTTGTTATATTTGAGTAACCTTAATTAAGTATTATTCTTGAAATTCGGGGTTTTTAGAGTTTATGCCTAAGTGTGGGATGTATTTTCACAACAAAGAAAAAATCGATGCATCATTGGCGTTTAGAACGCCAACTTTTAGCAGTTTCCTCTTCAAAACCAGTCCCACTACATATTTTTCTTTCAAAATCCATTCGATGATCGAAAATCCGGTTAATTGAGGACCCTTCAGGCAGCGTCGAGGGCGTACGCGCCCTAGCGATCAAAACGAAAAACCCCCCGCCCGCCAAGTTTCGAGCACGAAAGAAGTGCAGTATTTCTCAATTAGTCGGAACTTTTTCAACGATTTCCGCCGTTAGAGCAGTCGGGTTACCTCTTCGTCGACGTTTGGCAGGACGAGAGAATTCGGCGAGAACTTTCGGGGACGACAAGGACGAAGTTCATAACTCAAATAAATTATTTCGGCCGGTTTTGTTGGTTCTTTTGCCCGTTGCTTCTTTTGGGAAATGGACCCAAATTGGATATTGTATTTTATTCAGTTTCGGACCGAGAGAGGAGATGTATGGTCTTAATTTCTAAGGGGATTAGGTCTCGTGTTTTATGCGGACAATTTGGAGTGTTCTTTTTCACTTTTCGTAACTTTTGCCGCATTGAGTGGGCCACGGGCTAATTTCGTCGGTTTCTGAGAACGCGTGAAACCTCCCAAGTGTCTAAGGAATGGTATTGAAAGAGAAATTTTTGTATCGGGTGTTTTTTTAGAGAGATGGAACTTTAAATTGAAATAAAACACATTCAAATCAAGATTGAAGCCAATGTTTTTTTATTTGAAAGAAATTCATGACATTTTGGACCACATTTTCCAGTAATTCAGGCCTTATTTCATCAATACCACGAGTTATGTTGACTTCCAGAGCGTTTATTGTTTCTGATTCATCAGCATAAACCAATGATCTGACATAACCTCAAAGAAAATAATCCAGGATAATCTTGGAGGCCAATTAATTGGATCATTTCTCGAAATTTGTTGATTTAATCTGTTAGTCTTCTACAATTTTAATTCAAAAAACTTCAGTTAAGAAACTTTAAGAATTAAATTAATGTCTTTATAAGCACTGCTCATATTTAATAGACGTTTATAAAATCGAAATTCATCATACAATATCGAATGGAATTAAAAAAAACCAACGAATATAAATTGTTAATTAAAGTTAATAAATAAATAAACAAACATTTTTTGTTCCGTTCCAGGCATGTGTACTGAACTCTTCAGACAAACGTACGAAGCCCTGTTTGTTACAAAATGTATTATTTTCTGATCCCATATTTATGAAAAATAACTCTTTCTCAAAAATATAAAACGTAATTTTAAGAACTTCTCAAAAACTATAATAATTTATTTGAAATATTCAGAATATTCAAATGAATTACTTCAAAAAATCTCAAAACATGTAGCACATCCTCAAAAACTAATTAAAATTCAGATAAGACCAGTTCAACTTCACATATAAATTTTTGATTGTCTCGGTCTTTACTTGACGGAAATTCATCTTCAATATAAGAAAAACAAATGTTAACTTCCGCTATTTTATTGATTTTCACAGCAATTGTTTCGTCATACCATGACTTCATCAGGTGAGTATTTAAACTGAGGTATACAATGCAAAACATGACCTTAAATACACAGCTCTGGTACAAAAAATAGAGGGGTGGAAAGAGAGGTATACAATTAATGAAAAATATCAAGTAGGGGGGATCTATTTAAATCTATTTGATCATTCAATAAAATTTGTCTTTTATTATATCTATTGATTTCTAAAGTTTCTAACAGATTTAGTTTCTGACTTTTGTTTTCAATATGTAATATTTCATAGTTCATATTAAAATTATGGCCAGTCTCTAACAAATGGTTGGCATAAGTTGAATTCGGTTTATTATTAATGTAACATTTTTCATGTTTTTAGAAATGACGTCTTTGTCATTTTTCATTAAGCTGCCTGAAGAATTAATAGTTTTAAAAAAGATGTTATATTTTTCTTTTTTCTTTAAATATTTAGCAATCTTTTCAGATTTTTGGCCTATGTAAGTTAATGAAATAAATTTGGTTTCGTTTGAATTTTGAAATTTTGGATATACAAAGGATATTGCTTTTTTGTAATTTATTTTATCAAGTAAATTGTCTACAATTAACGGATTAAAATCATTAATGAAAGGTATTTGTTTAATTGTTTTATAATCTTTGTCAAAATTTTCTTTCGTCAATGATCAAATAGATTTAAATAGATCCTCCCTACTTAATATTTTTCATTAATTGTATACCTCTCTTTCCACCTTTATCTCTTTATCGATTGCCGACATTCCGATATCTGTTAGAAGGCCCCTCTTTTTTAACCCTTTTTGACACGTTCCGCTTGTAAACCTCTGTACCACTATTAGGTGTTATCTAGAATCTATTGAAATATCCAAAATATTTATCACTTTTGTTCAAATACCTCTGTACCACTGTTAGGTCTTCAGTTGTCTGATGATGGGATAGTTCATTTCCCGAAACTCGAGTCATAAGAAAATGTGTAATATATATTTTTATTGGTAGTGAAACATAGTAATTTCTACAATTTGTTTCAAAATTTTTAATTACCAAGATGAGTCGAGGTCAGAACCCTGAGCAACCCCGAACTAACTCACTCAGCTTGACCTCGGGGCAACACAGGGTCTCTTCGTTTTTAGCTGGTTAGGTAGATCTATATCACAGAAATTAACCCCCAGTATCCACCTTTTTATATCTTGAAATTTTTCATGAAGGAGGACAAAACTGATTTCATCACTTGGAGCAAATTGAATTTCGTTGAATTTCGTCGAATATTTTCGTAAAAGAGCTCTGGGAAACAGATGGACAGATTGTTTCCTTCGATATTCAGATTATGTGTATTTTTGAACAAAAATTCAAAATTTCTACTCTATTTCTCAAACTTAAAACTGCTTGTTCATATCTCAAATATGTCATCTGTCAAATATGTTAACTAAACAACAAAGCGTAGGTGACATAATTTTGATTCAAAGAATAGTGTTTTCATGACACGATACATGCCAAATTACTCGGATGAGTTTCAATCGATATGTCAAGTTCATTTTATGGAAATGAAACCTTGTTTACACAGAACTATCAAATGAATCCATTTAATTCTCTATGACTGAGTGAAAAGTTACAATTTCCATAAATGGGCAGGGAAAATAGATAATTTAGATGTTCCTAGTGACCAAAATTGATTGTATACAAGTTCAAGCACATAATACCGAAAATTTTAGGTTAAGAATATGATGAAGCAAAAAATCAATATACTGAAGTGTATCGTTTCTGTAATAAGCCAAAAAATGAGCTTCAAAATATTTACTTATATATTTATATTTTTATAAATTCTACAAAAATTATAATTTCAACATCCCTTCACATGAAAAATAGAGCAACAATAGTTAAGATATCAATTTAATCGTTTGCCATGGATTCGTTTGTTTATTTCAAAGTTTGTTAAATCGATTGACGATTTGTTTGGTGTTAAAGAAAATATATCAATAGTCCTTCTTCCCAGTCATACCATCATTTGTTAAACAAGACGGTATCTAAGTTGGCTTCTAAATTTCTGAAGGCAATGTCAATTACTGTCTGCTGTGAGATGTTTGCTCATTCAGAAGAATTTTATGAATTGTGTACCTGTTGATTCTGTGTGCTTCTAACACGTGTAAATTTGGTGGTACTTTTAACTTCATTATGAATAATTTCATAGTTGTTGTTTAAATTGTGTCAAATGACAGATATCTATTGAGTGATGTATAACTCCTCAGGTGTTCATGTATCCTTTTCTTGAAGCATCTACAGGTTTGACTTATACTACTCTGTCAAGAAAGTACCAGGAATTTTCAATTAAAACAACATTTTTACTTTTAATCGTCAAAATTTATTGGGTCGCCTTCAAAATAGGCTCCATTTGCTCCAATACATCTATGCCAACGGCACTTCCAATTATCGAAACATTTTTTATAGGCGCTTTCCGGGATGGACTTTAGCTCTCGCGCCGAATTTTGTTTTATGGCTTCAATCGACTCAAAACGGGTGCCACGAAGGGGCAATTTTAGTTTTGGGAAGAGGAAAAAGTCGCAGGGAGCCAAATCCGGCGAATACGGTGGTTGCTGAAGCACGTTTGTTGAGTTTTTGGCGAGAAAGTCAGTCACAATCGTAGCTTGGTGAGAAGGCGCGTTATCGTCATGCAAAATCCATGAGTTGTTCGCCCACAAATTTGGCCGCTTCTTACGGATACGCTCACGCAAACGTTTCATAACGCCTAGGTAATACTCCTTGTTTACCGTCTGACCCTCTGGAACGAATTCGTAGTGCACCACGCCACGGATATCGAAGAAAACAATGAGCATCACCTTCATTTTCGAGCGGCTTTGGCGTGGTTTTTTCGGTTTCGGCTCATTTTTTGCCACCCATTCCGATGATTGCTGGCTTGTTTGCATATCGTACTCGTAGACCCAGGTCTTATCACCAGTTATAATGCGTTCCATGAATGTAGAATCGGAATTACAGCGATCCAACATGTCTGAAGCAACCTGTTCGCGATGACGTTTTTGAAGAAAATTCAGGTCTTTCGGTACGAGTCGAGCGGCCACCTTTCTCATGCCCAAAATATCAATAAAAATCGTACGTGCGGACTCGTGGGATATCTTAAGATCATGTGCTATCTCTCTCAAGCTGGTACGACGGTTTTCCAGCACCCTTTCCTTAATATTATCGACATTATCTTCGATCGAAGCTGTCGATGGGCGACCACTTCACGACCGTCCTTGAAGGCTCTGTACCACTGATATGCACGAGTTTTCGATAGAGCATTATCACCAAAGGCCTTTTGCAACATTTTCAATGCATCGGCACACAAAAATTCATTTGCAACACAAAACTTTAAACAAATTCTTTGCTCAACGTAATCACCCATAGTAAAAATCGGCACGCACTCTGACATCGACTGACTTAATCAGCTGTTGCAAACACACTAGTTGACAGATCCCGCTCAAGCTTGGCATAGTAATTAAGGACAGTGGTACCAACCTAGGAAAAAAAAATTTTACCTGCCTCATTGCCCCACCAGATTTAAATCGATAATTCCCGGTACTTTCTTGACAGAATGTATATTCCAAAGAGCAATCATTACAAGTCAACTTGTAATTTATTGCTTTTTATTAGTTTTAGCTTTGTTGTTTTTCATTTGACTTTCAAAATTATTAATCGTCCTAAAAGCTACATTGTACTCAATTTTTTCTTATATTTGCCACTATTTGGTTAATAGCATGGTTTTTTTGTTTGATGAGCAGTAATATCGGTATAAGTCAGTTTGCAAAAAATACTCAAATCATTCAAATCACTCTTTCGCAACACTTTGAAATCAAGGATATATTTCATTGTTGAGTATTTCTATTAATTAAGGTAATTCCGATAACTGACTTCGTATCTCCCACCTCAAATTTTTGCCTAAAGATGTGATACTTCTTTTTTAGAGTTAGTTCAAAAAAAACAAGCCACATTGTAAGTGAAACAATTGTGGTTCATTTAATAAAGTTTGAAAATAGTCTTTTACATTTTATTCAATCAAAAACGTACTCTTTAATTATTGGAGCGTTTTGTCCCGGTATAATAGAGCAGAGAATCAATTAATAATGCAAGAGACCATTGCAAAAGTCCATCAATGACATTTAGAAGTTTCTACGAGGATATTTTCAGTATCTTCAAGAAAATCTGATCTTTATGAGGTTCTTCAGCTGCCAATAACTTAAACTTTAGCATTTAGAAATCTCTCATTAAATGATCCATAAGTTAGAAAAATTGTTCGTGTTTCACAAAGCAAATCACGATTTGACTAAGTACAATATATTGAGAATTAATGAAATCATAGTATATTGAGGTAATGAAATGTTGAAAAAGTTTTATAATTGAATATATGCGATCTTTTCTTAATAATAAGTTAGATTCTACTTAGGCAGAACATATAACAGGGAATTGAGATTTTGATGAACATTTGTTTTAAAATTTTGCATAGGGAAAATGAATTTCTAAAATTGAACTTGTTTGAAAGCTCAGAAATGAATCGACTAATTAATTTTGGGAATTTTTTGAATGACCAGAGCGAGTTATCTAGTTCACTTGAATAGGGTTTATTCTCGCAGGTATTTGATCGTTTTTTCAGAAAAAACCTTATAGGATACTTATCTTAAAACAGAAACCATTTATCGAATTCTTGACTATTTGTTTAAAAGCATTTGAAGCAGTTACTATGTAACGAAATGCGTCATGTATTCAATTTTTATTTAAGTTGTTAACTTTTTCTCACATTTATACCACACCTTTTTATATCTCGCAAACCAGTTACCTTGAAATATTACGCTAAGAATTCATTGGTTCATTATAATAACAATAAATCGGTCAGTTGACGAAAAAAAATAAAACATTCAAAAAAATATTACCAAGGGGAGTCAAGGTTAGAACCCTGAGCAACCCCGACCTAACACACTCAGCTCGACCTAAAGGCAACACAGGGTGTGTGTACACTTCTCGATCATAGATAACTAAACCTCGATATTCAACCTTTTATATCTTGAAATTATTCATGAAGAATGACCAAACTGATTTCACCACCTGAAATAAATCGAATAACATGGAATCTCGTCGAATATTTTCGTAAAAGAGCTCTGGAGAATAGATGGATAGATTGTTTCATTCGATATTTAAATTATGTGTATTTAAAATCAAAAATACGAAATTTCTATTATATTTCTCAAACTTAAAACTGCTTGGTCATCTGTCAAATATGTTAACTAAACATCAAAGAGTAGGTGACATAATTGAAGAATAGAGATTTAATGAAACGATACATGTCAAATTACTTAGATGAGTTTCAATCGATAGATCAAGTCCATTTTATGAGAATGAAACTTTGTTTACACAGAACTATCAAATGACTCCATGTAATTCTCTGTAACTGAGTGAAAAGTAACAATTTCTATAAATGATTGGGGAAAAGATATAATTTATTTGTTCCTCGTGACCTAAATTGTGATTGTATACAAGTTCACGGATGTTATACCGAAAATTTTAGCTTAGGAATAAGATGAAGCAAAACATCAACATCCTAGAGTGTATAGTTTCTGTAATGGGCCGAAAAATGAGCTTAAAATTTACTAATTTATTTACATTACTTCTGATGAAATTAGGATATTGAGATCTATTTTGGCAAAATTCTTCGAAAATTATAATAATTTCAACATCCATTCCCATGAAAAGAAATCAACGAGAGTTAAGATATCAGTTTAATTGTTTGCCATGGATTCGTTTGTTTATTTTGAAGTTTGTTAAATCGATTGACGATTTATTTGGCGTTGAAGAAAATATATCAATAGTCTTTCTTCCCAGTCAGCCCATCATTTGTTTGATAAGACGGTATCTAAGTTAGTTTCTAAATTTCTGAAGACATTGTCAATGACTCTGTTGTGAGATGTAGAGCAGAAGGATTCGTTGACTGGCGATATGGTTTTTTCTTATTTTCATTCAAATGCTTCGATTCAGAAAACATCCGGTCATTCAAACCGGATAAAATTCGCATTTTTTTCGCTCTTAATGAGAGAAATAACAGCCGCCACTAAATCTAGGAAAAACAGCCATTCTACTTGAGGAAAATTAAGAATTTTACCTTTGAGAAGTTGAAAAACAGACATGTATCATCCAGAAGAAAAATTAGGAAAGATGAACTGAACTGAACTGAAGAAAGACAGAAAGACACACAGGCACAAACTCAAGCACATACGGTACTTCTTTTTCTGTTCAATTTCTCAGTGTCGATAGAGCGCGATCTGGGGAGGTGGAATCTGTCCAAAATACAGTATCAAGGGTTGGAGTGTGCTGTGTGATGTTGAATGTGACAAGGGAGTAGACCCCAGCGCGAGCGAAGGGTGCCAAACTGCCAGAGAAACGGGGGGTGGTCCGTGTGCCTCGCTCCTCGCCGGGGCGCGTGCGCCGCGCCGAGTTTCGCCCCGCGGGCCGCCAGATGGCGCGACGCGCGGCCGGTCAGCGATCATCCGCGATTTCGTTTTTCCCGATACGGCGGAAAACTCGGAATTCGGAGGAAATTAGATGTAACGGGCGGCGTCGAAGGGCGGAAATTCCAACATGGTCGGCCCGTAATAACCTGGACGGCGAACACGATCCGGCTTGTCCGAGGGGTTGAAGGTATTATACTCGAGAGGATTGATTGGTCTCGATGGGAACAGGTGATTAGTCTTTTTTGGATTCGAAAATTTGACAAATCGGGTCAAACTCTCGGGTGTTAATGAATGAAAAATGAGAATTCTCTTTTGTATCACATAATCAAATATAGAGAACTTTATAACAAAACAAAAAAGGACCATGACCAATTAATTTGGAAATACAAAACCCAAACATTTGAAGAAAGAATCAGGAAATCAGATAATAAGAACAAGACAATGTGGTCAAAATGTTTTGAAATCAGGGGAAGGCAGAAGAACACAGAGGAATGTGGTGTAGAAGGTAATCCCAAGGAAATAGCGCAAAAATTCAATAATTATTTCAGTAACATCAGCTCACAGATACATCATCAATCAAAATGCAACCTTACACCAAACGACAGATCTATCCATCTTAAAATAACAAATCCTACAGAGATTTTGGAAATAGGGAAAATACTCAAGAATAAACACACCAGTGGAATGGACGAAATACCCACAAGTCTTATTAAACTAACCCTACCTGAAATAAATGGCGTCCTAGCACACCTGGTAAACCAGTCGTTCAAACAAGGCAAGTTTCCGGAACAATTGAAAACAGCGATAATCAAACCCATATTGAAAAAAGGAAATCCTCAAGAGCTAGGAAACTACAGACCTATCAGTATTCTGCCAAGTTTTTCAAAAATATTCGAACTGATAATGATAATGTTCTCCAGAATCACAGAATTCCTGAATAAAATTTGAATATCAAAACAAATTAAAATATGTTTATCTTCTACAATTTTAATTTCAAAAAAATTTTTTATTCAAAAAACTTTTAGAATTAAATTAATGTCTAAAACAAGCACCGCTTATACTTAATAGACGTATATAATCAAAACTCAATATATAATGTCAAATGGAATAAATAAACCAACAGATATAAGAAAGTTATCAAAATTAATAAATAAATATTTAAAGGAGACAAAATTTTGTTTCTGGTCTTACCTTTTAGAACACCAATTGCCTTTTAAAAACATGAACACACTTAAAGGACTTCTCAAAGAATATAATTTATTTGAAATATTTAATATATTTAAATATTCGAATAAGTTAATTAAGAAATCTCTCAAAACATGCACTATATCTTCAAAAAACATAATTGATATTTGGAATATTATTCAGGACCGAAGAAGGGATTGCTTAGAATTATATTTGTTTTTTAAAGATATATTGTGTTTTGAGAGATTTCTGAATTAACTTATTCGAATATTTAAATATATCAAATATTTCAAATAAATTATATTCTTTGAGAAGTCCTTTATGTGGGTTCATGTTTTTAAAAGGCAATTGGTGTTCTTAAAGGTAAGACCAGAAACAAAATTTTGTCTCCTTTAAATATTTATTTATTAATTTTAATGACTTTCGTTTATCTGTTGGTTTATTTATTCCATTTGACATTATATATTGAGTTTTGATTATATACGTCTATTAAATGTAAGCGGTGCTTGTTTTAGACATTAAGTTAATTCTAAAAGTTTTTTGAATAAAAAATTTTTTGAAATTGAAATTGTAGAAGATAAACATATTTTAATTTGTTTTGATATTCAAATTTTGTTATATTTCTTCTATCAAGTAAAAGGCCTTTCTATTTTATTTTATATATAATATACAATTATATTTTGGCTTCAATAAATCTCATTATGGAATGTCATTGAATTTAAATAAGCCTTAAAAATAACTCACACTGTTCTTTGATTTTGTTAGAATATAGATCAATCTTGAATTATAAAGTTGATCTGTGTTTCGAAACATTATTCTTTTACACGTGGTGCGTTGTTGATATAGGTTAGTTTTTTTATTTTGATATTTGGAATATTATTCAGGACCGAAGAAGGGATTGCTTAGAATTATATTTGTTTTTTGAAGATATAGTGCATGTTTTGAGAAATTTCTGAATTAACTTATTCGAATATTTAAATATATTAAATATTTCAAATAAATTATATTCTTTGAGAAGTCCTTCAAGTGTGTTCATGTTTTTAAAAGGCAATTGGTGTTCTTAAAGGTAAGACCAGAAACAAAATTTTGTCTGCTTTAAATATTTATTTATTAATTTTAATGACTTTCGTATATCTGTTGGTTTATTTATTCCATTTGACATTATATATTGAGTTTTGATTATATACGTCTATTAAATGTTAGCGGTGCTTGTTTTAGACATTAATTTAATTCTAAAAGCTTTTTGAATAAAAAATTTTTTTGAAATTAAAATTGTAGAAGATAAACATATTTTAATTTGTTTTGATATTCAAATTTTGTTATATTTCTTCTATCAAGTAAAAGGCCTTTCTATTTTAATTCCTGAATAGTTGTGATTTTTTCAGTAACACACAACACGGATTTCTGAAAGGAAAATCTACCCAAACAGCCATATTTGAATTAACAAAGAACATATTGGAACTGTTGGCAGGAGACAACTTAGCAATGACCATATTTTTGGATATGTCAAAAGCATACGATTTAATAAAACACCTGCTCAAGAAACTTCAGGCTTATGGAATAAGTGGAAATGCATACAAGTGGATTGAATCATATATATGCGAACGAAAACAAAAAGTGAAAATCATCAAGGAAGGAGAAAATGCTGAATCCACTGAGCTGATAAATAAAAGAGGGATATTACAAGGAGGTGTATTGGGACCACTTCTATTCCTAATATTCCTGAATGATTTGGAAGATATAGCAGAGGAAGATGAAAAATTAATCAATTATGTGGACGACACCAACCTATTGGTAAGAGCAAAAGATGAGTATACATTCATTCGTGCACGTATCAACTTCTTCAATAGGACACATGAATGGATACAGAAAAACGAATTGACCCTTAATGTTGAAAAAACCAACCTTATAGTTGTAAGTACTAACAGAAGTAATAAAAGCAAACCAACCATTACTTTAGAAAATAAGGTTATAAATATTGTAGACAGTACTAAATTTCTGGGTGTATTCATGGACTCATTCATGAATTTCAGAGCACATGTGGAACATTTGAGTCAGAAACTGATTCAGATTAATTTTGCAATATCTAGAAAATACCTGAATGATAAATCATTGAAAATTTTATATTTTCAAATTTTGAATCTAGACTTAGATATGGGATTATTTTTTGTGGAACTAAAAGAAATTTAGAAGAAATGTTTAAAATACAAAAAAGAATTATAAGGGTAATTTTTAAGCTGAAATATTATGAAACTTGTAGAGAATTGTTTGAGCAAAATAACATCTCCACAGTCTATGGTTTATACATTTACGAATCTGCTGTATTCTCACATAAGAACAAAGAAAAATTCATTCAATATAATCAAAGTAATAGTTACAACTCAAGAACACAAAATTTGAATTTTCCAATTCGTAGATTGACTTTTTGTGTTTGAGATGAATCTTCCTCCAATAATTCCTCCAATTCTGCATCCTCGTAAATTTTTGGCCTTCCACTGTGATCTTTGTCTTCTACGTCGAAATCACCGTTTTTAAACTTTTGAAACCACTCTCGACACGTTCTCTCACTCAAAGCACCCTCACCATATGCTTCTACGAGCAATTGATGCGCCTCAGCAGCAGATTTCTTTAAATTAAAGAAGTAAACTAATATTTCCCGCAAATGACGCTTACTTGGCTCAAATTTTGACATTTTCAACTTATAAGAATTATATTTTACCAATATAAAATCAATGATATTAATAGGTTATGTTGTTCTTGAGTATCCAAACTATTTTTTAAGCCGGTTATCATCTACGAAAGCTAACCGAAACTCCGTGCCACGCCATCTACAATAGAACGGCGGAAACTTATTTGTACTCTTAATAGTTGTATAAGAATATTTAATCATTTGCCAAATAACATTAAGAACATAAATAATTTAAGAATCTTCAAAAACAGAGTAAAATCTTTGATTATAAAACTTGAGCCTTATGAGCTAGGAGATTTTTTTAATGTCCCATTAGACAGCTAAACAATTAATTTTATTTAGACACTATTTCACTTCAGGTGAGCATCTTATCTGTAAACTTTATTTGAAATAAAGAAGTATTATTATTATTATTATAAAGAGAACATGAATCGAATTGAAAAGATATGTGGATGATTTCATCGTATGGTTTAAACGTTCCGGGTTTTTCACTACAATTTGACCCCCCTTTAACATTCTTACAAATGGAGGTACAAAAAAAATTATCCACAAAAGTTGTACGAAATCAACTGAATTTTCTCAAAATGATTCCACAAAATGGAACTCATTCAGGATAGACAAGATATTAAGTGCAACTTCATTTTTTTAAATAGATCACCCTGTATATTTTCCTATTTTTGGCTAGCTGTTCCTATCCTGATTACGAATATATAGCATGTGTTGGTCTATCTCTCTTATTTTGACAACTACAGAGTCTCAAATTCGAAGAACACCTGGAGGTCAAGTGTTAGGCTGTGATAAATCAACAAACGACATTGGTATCAATGACACACGTCAATATTCAATAAAATTATTTCTGACATGCATTTCACAGAAGCAGAAAAAAATTTAAATCGAATCAAATATATTTCAAGGAATTAATACATACAAAGAAATCATTACTAATAAAATAAATATCGGGTGTTTTTTTTAGAGTGATAAAACTTTCGATAGGGATAACTGTGATTTGACAGAAGGTAGAAGACATGTTGTTTTGACATTTCTGTTCAGTAGGCATTGACAAATTATCATGGAAAGACTCATGCCGCAACAACGTTTACAAATTGTTGCAATTTATTTTCAAAATCAGTGTTGTATTCGCAAAACTTATAGAGCACTTCGTGAAATTTATGGTTTACATAATCGTCCATCAGAGCAGCTTAGTCGTCGAACTATCGATAGATTTCGGATAACATTTTCTCTACTCGATCCAACAACAACAACAACAAGATAAAGAACTGTACGTACAGAAGAAAATATCGCTGCTGTAATCCATAGTATTAATAATGATCCAGATTTGTCTATTCGTCGACGTTCACAACAAGTTGGACTCTATGCATCCACCACATGGAAAATTTTGCATAAAGATCTTGGCCTACACCCACACAAGATCGAACTGGTTCAAGAACTAAAACCACTTGACCATAATGAGCGTCGTTCGTTTGATGATTGGGCCCTAGAACAGCTTGAAGTTGATCCACTTTTTTATCGTAAACTGTGTTTAGTGATGAAGCTCATTTCTGCTCGAACGGCTATGTAAACAAGAAAAATTGCCGTATATGAGTATATGAGTTCCATTGCATCCTGAAAAATGCACTGTATGGTGTGCCCCAAACGCTGGAGGCATCATCGGTCCATATTCCTTTAAAAACTATGCTGGAGCTAATGTTACAGTCAATGGTGCTCATTACAGATCGATGATCAATGATTATTTGTTTCAAAATTTGAATGCTATCGTCCCAGAAGTGTTTTGGTTCCAACAAGATGGTGCTATCCTCGTGCTGCTACCGTAACAATTGATTTATTGAAAAAAAGATTTGGCGATAACATTATTTCGAGAAATGGTCCAATTAATTGGCCTTCAATATCATGCGACATAACTCCACTGGATTATTTTCTTTGTGATTATGTCAAGTCATTGCTTTATGCTGATAAACCTAAAACAATAGACGCTGTGTGAGGTTTCATACCGAGTATATCGTGAATACTTGAGCATATTCTTCATACGTATCATACAGAGTCTTTAAGACATACCCAAAACTAAACAAAGGGTAGGATCCAATTCATTAGAGCTTAATCGACAGAACACAACCAGGTATGTCGTAACCCTCATCAAATTATTCCAGATACGTCATTGCGCTGATGGGGTCTTTCGCACGTAGGGTGTCTGTTAGCATGCTAAGTCCTTAACCTAACCCCACATTACACACCCACACAGCCTTCGGCGAATTCCTAGACCATTCTCGTACTCATTACGCCAGCGAAGGCGACCAAAGTTCAATCGAAGTTCGGGTAAGATTTATAGGGTCCGTACTTGGAACTTGCGGCCAGTGAGCGTAGTTGGGAAGGATATTCCGATATAAAGGCTGACCAAGATCGATTTCCGCAAGGGAGAAGTTACCACTTAGTCATTCGAGATACGGGGGATAAATTATAGAGTGTTATGTCTTCGAGGAGGATTTATCTAATAAATTTAATCCAGGGTAGAGATGTAATGCTGCTATTCAAGTTCAAAATGTTGGGCGAAACAATTGTTGTTAATTGATAAATGGTGAAAATGATCTTCATTATTTTTTTTATTCCTTCAGATTCAGATTTTCAGGATAAATCTTGCATATGAAGAGCTACAGAAGTCTCACTTTCGAACATGGGAGCTTCAAGAAAGAAAGACACCCTTCAGCGGCTGCCAGGGCACGACAAATCAGCGATCAATTCCGGTCGCTTATTAACAAAGCTCATAGGAATTCCGCGTAGCGTTCTCCTTTCCAGTTTCTGGTTCGCGGGACACAATGGGACAGTCCCGGATACGTCTCAAGAATTCCCGATGAAATTGCTCGTGTCTCGCTTCGACATGGCCGCATACAAAGGATGAATGGGAGACGGTAGGAGGCTTTATAACGTTCCGGGAGGCACGGATTGTGCTCGTCGGGACGGGAGGTGAATTCCTAACCTAACCTCCAACAGCTAGGGAGAATGGCGTCTGTTGCTCTGTGACGGGAGTCGGTTGAGCTGCTGAATGTTGACAGACGCTCCATTGAAAGAATTCTAATAGAAAGTGGTCTTCTATTAGTTAATCAGAATGGTTCATGAGATTGTGGTATACAGCAGCTTGGTCGTGAATGTCGGTTTTAAGTTGTTTAATTTGTTATCTGTCATCTCCTTCAATATGAATCCATTTTAAGGGATACATAAACAGAATGTGAAAAATATTGTCTTATTTATTGACATCCGCATAAACGATATGTATCGAGTGTTTTTTTTAGACTGATAGAACTTTCGATAGGGATAACTATGATTTGACAGAAGGTAGAAGCCATTTTGTTTTGACATTTCAGTTCAGTAAGCATTGACAAATTATCATGGAAAGACTCAAGACTCACGCCGCAACAACGTTCACAAATTGTTGAAATTTATTTTCAAAATCAGTGTTCTATTCGCCAAACTTATGGAGTACTTCGTGAAATTAATGGTTTACATAATCGTCCATCAGAGCAGCTTATTCGTTTAACTATCGATAGATTTCGGACAACATTTTCTCTACTCGATGCAACAACAACAACAAGACAAAGAACTGTACGTACAGAAGAAAATATCGCTGCTAGTTATAGTGTTAATGATGATCACACCAAGTTGAACTCTGTGCATCCACCACATGGAAAATTTTGCGTGAGGATCTTGGTCTACACCCATACAAGATCCAACTGCTTCGAGAGCTAAAGCCACTTGACCATAATAAGCGTCGTTTGTTTGCTGATTAGACCCTAGAACAGCTTGAAGTTGATCCACTTTTTTATCGTAAAATTGTGTCCACATTGTGAAATACTCTCAGAAATTCACTATTCCAAGCAATAAATTAGTCTATACGTGCGTAGGTGACACCATAGAACACTGCTTGCAACTGTTTCCGGTGTATGTGAAGTATTCCGAAGTCAAGCATAACATATTGACGTTATTCATCGCAGCGATAGAAGTGATGCCATCTTACATGGGTTTGGAGGAGATGAGAATAGCCTTGAATCTGTTCTACAGGACGCCCATGCAGAATGCAGACGTTACGTGTGTTGAAGAAGTGCTGCAAATGATGAAAAGTGTGGTGGAAGTACCCTCTACGATCAGTCCAGCGCTTTTGCCGGCTATACTGAATCTGTGTTTGTACACCCTATACCGAACGGTGTTGAATAGAAGCAAAGAGTATCCTTAATTACTTTTGGCTCTTCCACAACTTTTACATATGTAATGTGTGTTTACAGTTTTATTTTTATCGGACTCCCAAGTTAACTCTCATCAAGGTGATTTTACAGGAAATTTGCAGCAAAAAAGTTCCTATAGAGTATGGTCCAATTATCGGAGCAGCTTATTTGTCGAACTATCGATAGATTTTGGATAACATTTTATCTACTCGATGCAACAACAACAACAAGACAACGAACTGTAGGTACAGAAGAAAATATCGTTGCTGCAAATTGTAGTGTTAATGATGATCACAAGTTGGACTCTGTGCATCCACCACATGGAAAATTTTGAGTAAAGATCTTGGTCTACACCCATACAAGATCCAACTGTTTCGAGAGGTAAAGCCACTTGACCATAGTAAGAGTCGTTTGTTTGCTGATTAGACCCTAGAACAGCTTGAAGTTGATCCACTTTTTATCGTAAAATTGTGTTTAGTGATGAAACTGATTTCTGGTTGAACGGCTATGTAAACAAACAAAATTGTCGTATATGGAGTGAAAATAATCCTCAAGAAGTTCTGCAGGTTCCATTGCATCCTGAAAAATGCACTATATTGTGTGCTTTACACGCTGGAGGCATCATCGGTCCATATTCCTTTAAAAACGATGCTGGAGCTAATGTTACAGTGAATGGTGCTCGTTACAGATCGATGATCAATGATTATTTGTTTCAAAATTTGAATGGTATCGAGCCAGAAGTGTTTTGGTTCCAACAAGATGGTGCTATACCTCATTCTGCTACCGTAACAATTGATTTATTGAAAGAAAGATTTGGCGATAACATTATTTCGAGAAATGGTTCAATTAATTGGCCTCCAAGATCATGCGACATAACTCCACTGGATTATTTTCTTTGGAGTTACGTAAAGCCATTGGTTTATACTGATAACCAAGAAACAATAGATGCTTTGGAAGCAAACATAACTCGTGTTATTGATGAAATAAGGCCTGAATTACTCGAAAAAGTGGTCCAAAATTGGTCGAAGGCGGTTCCTCAGAGCTAGTAGTGGTGGAGATATGCCGGAAATTATTTTTAAAACATGAATTTCATGAAGTTATCTTTCAAATAAAAAAAAATTTTGGCCTCAATCTTAATTTAAATGTGTTTTATTTCAATTTAAAGTTATATTACTCTAAAAAAAAACACCCGATAGTAACCTGACGAAAAAAAATTTTATTGAATAAGCAAAATCCCTAAAAAACTTATTTTCCTTTAACTGTTACAACCTTTCCGAAGATAATCTGGATTGGCTTAACGTGCGATGACGTCACATTGAAGTAAATGCCGTTTAAGTTTACAGGCGACACAACATGTGGCCGTGCATTGTCAATAACTTTATCTTGTGTGTCGGAGTATTGTGGCCGTTTTTCTCGCAATGCTCTGCTCAAAAGCGTCAATTTCCATCTGTAGACCTCCCCAGTGATTCTTTCGTTCGATTATAACAGCTCATAATACACTACATCCAGCTGATCCCACTAAATACACAGCATAATGTTCTCGCCATGAATATTCGGTTTGACAGTTGGTGATTCGTTGGCTGACGTTTTGGATTATCGTAATGGACCCACTTTTCATCGCCAATCACAATACGATCTCTCTTTCTTGCCGTTGGAGCAGTTGTTCACACGTGAAGAACGACGTTCGATGTCTCTTGGCTTCAGTTCGAAGGGCATCCAATTTTCTACCTTTCGGATCATTTCCATCGCTTTCAAACGATGGCAAGTGGCTGGTTGGGTGACTTCAAGTGTTTTTACTAGTTCTTCTTGCATTTGTGATGGATCCTCATGAAGCCTTGCCTCTAATTTTCACATTAGACATTATATTCGTTACAAGAGTTGGCATTTTCAGAGCGCACTATGTTGTTTACACTTAATCGAAATAACAGAAAGCCTAATGAACTTCAGAATGAAGGTATTGCCAGACGAAACAATTGAATAATAAACTAATAGCGACATCTGGTATCAAAAGCGCTCGAATTTATTTCTACTCCTAATATCTTGCTTCTAAAAGATTCTTCATTCATTATTCTACACCCAGCAAAATCTGAATGCATCCGCCCACACCCTCCCGTGAATAAAGAGCCAGCGAAACGCTTCGCGTGTAGAAAATCGTGGTTGTTTCAAGTATTCGTTCATTTTGTACCTGTGGGAATACAAAACCGGGCCACATAAATCGATATAAAATATCAGGGTCTGTTTGTTTCCCCACAGGGCTCCTTCGCTAGAATTTACAATAGCCACCGGAAAATATGATTACAGGAAAGTTCACGCGAGGAAAATCCGAAGGAAACGTTCGACGGGATGTTGCTCCCAGTTTTCCGTTTCGGGAAACGGGAAACTTCGGTAAGAGGAAACTTGCAAGGACAAAAGATTCAATTTTCTTTCTTTTCTTTTTCAGAGACTGAAAGACGTTTATAGCGGTTCTTTTTGTTTTGGCGCTCTTGCGTACCTATCTAAAGGGTTTTTCAACGGGAGGTTTCATTTTGATATAAAAAAAAAGTGTATTTCAAGAGGAATGAATGGATGTTTATTTCGTTGTAAAGAGGAAGGTATGCCATTAACAATGGATAACGATATAAGTCAAATGACCGCCCCGGCAGAACTATATCCTTTTCATGAAATTTTCCATGACCACTTCGCACATTTGCGGCTGTGTATCCTCGATAACTTCACGAATTCCATCTTTAAGGTCTTGAATCGATTGTGGAGCATTGGCATAGACCTTATCTTTCACGTAGCCCCAATGGCTAATTGTGATCACCTCTTCGAGAAATGAGTCTAACTGACTTACACCATTTTAGGCTCAAAATTCCAAAATTACAGACATAATTCTCCTAATTAATCTTCAGGAAAATATATATAAACCTTCGTATCCTTGTCCCACATTTAAATATTCTATGGAATTTCTTCTAAAATATTGCATTTTTATTCTTGAGTATCTATTGACTATTTGTTTATAAATTTTCCTTCGATTCCATTATGCACTTACTCGATATATAATTCGTAACGAAAATACTCTCTCATTTGTGATGAAGCATTATAAAATAATGTCATGAAATCATTTATATTTCATTTATTGGACCATTCAATGGTCCGATCACAGATCGATCATAATCAGATGCCACAGAATTCAATTTGCATATAAACATATCCATCGTTTCCTCTTTGTGTATATCCTCTATGACTCATCGGAAGTAAGTGAAGTAACTGTCTGCCATTGCCGTGCTTTCTGAGATTTACCGATATGATGCACTTCATATTTCCTTCCTAATTAGAATGTTTTACTACAAAGAATTCAGATGTTTACACATTTTTAAGCTGCAGTTTTGAAGTATTATTTACTTTTTAGATAACTGATATCCTATTTAAATTACAGAATATTTATGCAGGTTCAAGTAAAAAAGTTTTTTTTTTATGTTAATTATTACTTGTATTATTTTCAAACAATCTGTCAGTCCGTTGCTAGGCAACAAAAAAGTTAGTTGATTCAACCATAGATTGGATCTGACAGTTGAGTCATTATTAACAATTTAATGCTTGACAATATTAACAAAGTATATTCGACTGGGAAATAATTGATTTCCATGCTAGCCTGTAAAGTGACACAAGCTAGCCGGTAAAGTGACATTTGTTTGGTGGGTAAGTGAGATTTACAAGTTGGTTAGAAATTCATCGATTACCAACCATTTGCTTGTAAAATTATTTCCCTCACAGTCCTTTAGTGACATAAGTAAAAAATGGCAGATTAGATATAACGTTGTTTTTATACCAGAAGACAAAATATCCTTTTTAATTTTTGATGCAAAATAACCCCAAATCCCCAAAAAAACATCTGTGTTTTACTTCTCAAAAAATCTACACACGATGAATAAAAATTTTAAAAAATTACGCTGCGCCTTGTTCTAATTGAAATTTGTCGGTTTATTTGTAGAATAATTTGCAGGTTGTACACGGCCATTTTTAAAGATTTGAAATTTGAAAAAATCTTTTAATTTATCTTCACTAAATTATGGATAAGCCTTCGTGTCATTATTTTAAATTTAAAGACTGAATTTGAACTCGATCAGATTTGTAAATTTAATTTCAACTAAGAATAACTCAGGAATATTGAGCCACTTTTGTCTATTTCTAAACATAATTGTTATATTTTCAGTGTAAACTTACCCTAAAAATTTCAAGTTTCTATGTCTTTTAGCTCGGAAATTAGCAATTTTACTTCCAGTCGTCCATCCACACGGCTGATCTTTATGAAATTTGGTATGAATCTGCACGTCATCATCATATCATACATCTAAATACCAATCTTCATATCAACCGGATTAGTTGTTTCGGAATTATTGGGAAAATGAGAATTAGTTTCAAATGATAATAACTCCGGAATAATTGGACCGATTTTACACAATAACGAACCAGTCAGAGATATTTGGGCCCTCAATCTACTCTGACAGACTCTATCTCATTTCGTTTGAAAGTTAGAGTGTTTCAGCCAAATTAATATTTGGGCAATACAGTAAGATCCTGTTATTTCATCAGTAATGTTAACAACATTAGTCATTACTTTATAGTGCAAAGATCAGAACAACGAAGCACGTTATTACAAAATTCTTCCACATTATATTTTATCTATGATGATGAGCTAATTAATTATTGGGTGAATGACGATCCGTCATAATTCGAACATAATATAAACCGACTTAATTCCCAATTTAGGATACGCCCCTGACGCACTTCATTTCCTTTTGTCTTGAAACCTTGACTTGTACGTTACGTTGCCACGTTTAAAAAAAATCCGCATTTCTCATGCTCCAATTGCGAACATAATCCATCCATTTGCAATCTACAAGAATATATTCGGAGTTTCAAAGATATCCTATATAATAATTCCAGAGAAATCGATGAGTTTTTGTAAGATATACTCATGAATCATCAGAACATCGAAAAAAAGCTTGAAACAGAGGCCCTTTCACCTGTCTCTTGGCATCACCGCAGCCGGTTGGTCAGTGTGAAGAAGGTGCAAGTCGAATCCTATCAATAGACTGACAGATTGCGATGCCCAATAAGAAAGTGTACAAGAAATAGAAGGGAAGTTTACCGATGCAATATTAGAGAAACAAGACGTACAAACGTTTAAAAATACCATTTAAAGAAGAACCTTGAATGACCGAGAACAGGTTGTTGGCAGAAACTGTAGCTTTGAAATCTGGTTTTTTATGATCATGAACGAGAAAGAATACGTTGGTGAAGCCGTGTAACGTTGTAAATCTAACCAATTTTAACTACTTACGTCAGGCACACGAAATTTGAATAGGATCTAATCAGTCAGGTAAGTTAAATGTATTTTTGTCATCACCTTTATTTAGATATGGCTTCTTCTCGTTATTTGATCATCCTTATTTATATTTAATCATTTTAGAAACCGAAAATCCCTTATATATCATGTCTGGAGCAGTCTACCAACCCACTACGGTCACCTATGAAACCAACAATGAACGATGGCAAGATCGTCCAATCAGTTATCTAGCTTCTACTGTGACTGAAGTAGCTTCAGCCCCTTGTGGAATATCATGTGTTGCATGTAGAGGTTTATGCCCAGTTTTACTCTTAACAAGTTGTGTGACTTGTCTTATTGTGGGGTAAGTTGGAAAATAGAGATCTTCATTTTGAATATTCTAAAATATTGTGTTTATGGTCTACTATCTGTATGTTTTTTTCAGACTGATTCTCCTGATACAAGGTGCACTTGGATATGCAGGAGCGTCTCAGAACGAAGAAACTGTATCTTTATTGCTAACAATTTTTGGAGCTCTTTTCTTTGGCCTATCAATTCTTCTTTTCGGTAAGTTGTAGAAACATTTTCGATTCTTTAAATCGAAGTAAGCTATCTGTTGCTTTAAGTTTGGGTGAAATAAATGAGAGGGTAGATTTGACATTTGAAGTATAGGTTATATTCCTAGCTGTCAAATAGGACTTGCTGGAGAGATTTTGTAAGTACCTAATTTATCCTGCAATAATTGAGTGTCATCTGATCGCTCAATGAATTTAGCAGGTAGAAACAGTTATAATTGTAGTTTTTAAAATTGTTCTTGTTTATGCTTGGAGGTGAGACGATCGATTTGAAGAACTGCTTAATGCTCTATAAGTATGCTACTCAGCTGTTCAAATGTTTGAAATGCTCATCACTTGGAATATTTTGAAAGTATAGAATTTAAAGTGAATATTACAAAATAATGAATTACAAATAGAGACTGTGTTAACAGCGAAGAAACATGCTTCTATGTATCAACTTTTCATTAATTTTTTTTTAAGGCTAATCTGTTTTTTCATAGTAATCTTTTTACGGATGACACGAAGATGGTGCTGGTCAAGTGGTAAAGATCATCTAGACATTGTTGGTAGCCCTGGATTGACTATAAATCCCTCCACAGATCTTTTGGTTACTGCACAGTATGCTCCAGTTTCTGAGGTAGCGTACCAACCTACCCAGCAAGAAGATTCTGAGCAGAGCAAGCTTATGCCTCAAGAAAATAAAGAATTGTAAGTTGACTAATTTTATCCCTGTAACTGATCTTCTTGAATCCTTAATGATTCAAATATATTCAATATGTTTTCGTAATATTATATGTGGTCTAGGATCACTAAAACCTTAGTTATACATGTAAAAGTTTAGGTTAAATACACTTGATCAAAACTTCAGATGATATCCACATGATCTTAAGTTAGTTAACTGAATTCTATGGTTTGAATGTTCTAATACCTTGAAGTTGCCCAGTTTCAAACAAAATCCAAAGAAGTTAATATGTTACGTCCATTTTAAAGTTGACAGATATGTTTTGTTTACTATTAATCAATTATTTGCTTATTCACAGTCATTATAAGGTCATGAAAATGGACTAATGTAGAAAGTAAAATCCATTTACAATAAAATAGAAAGGCCCTTTACTTGATAGAAGAAATATAACAAAAGATAAAAAATAAGATAAAAAAGATAAAGATAAAAGAATAAAAGAGGACTGAAGACGGGATTGTCTAGAATTATATTTGTTTTTTGAAGATATAGTGCACATTTTTTTAGAGATTTTTGAAATAATTTATTCGAATATTTAAATATACATTCTGTCAAGAAAGTACCGGGAATTATCGATTTAAATCTGGCGGGGCAATGAGGCAGGTAAATTTTTTTTTCCTAGGTTGGTACCACTGTCCTTAATTACTATGCCAAGCTTGAGCGGGATCTGTCAACTAGTGTGTTTGCAACAGCTGATTAAGTCAGTTGATGTCAGAGTGCATGCCGATTTTTACTATGGGTGATTACGTTGAGCAAAGAATTTGTTTAAAGTTTTGTGTTGCAAATGAATTTTCGTGTGCCGATGCATTGAGAATGTTGCAAAAGGCCTTTGGTGATAATGCTCTATCGAAAACTCGTGCATATCAGTGGTACAGAGCCTTCAAGGACGGTCGTGAAGTGGTCGCCCATCGACGAATTAAGGAAAGGGTGCTGGAAAACCGTCGTACCAGCTTGAGAGAGATAGCACATGAACTTAAGATATCGCACGAGTCCGCACATACGATTTTGATTGATATTTTGGGCATGAGAAAGGTGGCCGCACGACTCGTACCGAAAGACCTGAATTTTCTTCAAAAACGTCATCGCGAACAGGTTGCTTCAGACATGCTGGATCGCTGTAATTCCGATTCTACATTCATGGAACGCATTATAACTGGTGATGAGACCTGGGTCTACGAGTACGATATGCAAACAAGCCAGCAATCATCGGAATGGGTGGCAAAAAATGAGCCGAAACCGAAAAAACCACGCCAAAGCCGCTCGAAAATGAAGGTGATGCTCATTGTTTTCTACGATATCCGTGGCGTGGTGCACTACGAATTCGTTCCAGAGGGTCAGACGGTAAACAAGGAGTATTACCTAGGCGTTATGAAACGTTTGCGTGAGCGTATCCGTAAGAAGCGGCCAAATTTGTGGGCGAACAACTCATGGATTTTGCATGACGATAACGCGCCTTCTCACCGAGCTACGATTGTGACTGACTTTCTCGCCAAAAACTCAACAAACGTGCTTCAGCAACCACCGTATTCGCCGGACTTGGCTCCCTGCGACTTTTTCCTCTTCCCAAAACTAAAATTGCCCCTTCGTGGCACCCGTTTTGGGTCGATTGAAGCCCTAAAACAAAATTCGGCGCGAGAGCTAAAGTCCATCCCGGAAAGCGCCTATAAAAAATGTTTCGATAATTGGAAGTGCCGTTGGTATAGATGTATTGGAGCAAATGGAGCCTATTTTGAAGGCGACCCAATAAATTTTGACGATTAAATGTAAAAATGTTGTTTTAATTGAAAATTCCCGGTACTTTCTTGGCAGAGTAGTATTAAATATTTCAAATAAATTATATTCTTTGAGAAGTCCTTTAAGTGTGTTCATGTTTTTAAAAGGCAATTGGTGTTCTTAAAGGTAAGACCAGAAACAAAATTTTGTCTCCTTTAAATATTTATTTATTAATTTTAATTACTTTCGTATATCTGTTGGGTTATTTATTCCATTTGACATTATATATTGAGTTTTGATTATATACGTCTATTAAATGTATGCGGTGCTTGTTAGACATAAATTTATTTCTAAAAGTTTTTTGAATAAAAATTTCTTTGAAATTAAAATTGTAGAAGATAAACATATTTCAATTTGTTCTAATATTCAAATTTTTTTAAATACATTTAACATTGACCCTCTATAGAGTAAAACAAACTTCTAGTGAAGTCCCAACAAAAGTTTCAAACGAGTTAAACATTTGCTTCTACTTCAACCTTTAACATCTAATTCTCTAAAGTTATTGGGTCTTTTTAATCGGTATAAACATTGAAATTACCTTTTGTGTAACTTATGTAAGGTGTAAAAGTAAGAAACTGGAATTTCTTTTTTTAATACAAATTTGTTGTTTTAAAATGGAAAAAAATATTTTGTTCAATAGCAATCTCCATTGCTATTCATATATTTTCCCACATCCTTCGCATTTTATGAATGTCAAGCCAAAATAAGTGAACCTGTTATCGAGCCATTATCATACGAATTGAAGCACTGTTTAGCAGATGCGTGTCCCAGTGAGGGGGGTAGATTATAATCCGACAGAGTCAGGTCTGGAGAATAAGCCGCATCTACTAATATTTCGCAACTGCAGGCGTTGATCATTTCCCTGATGTATTTTGCTGTGTGATGATTAAAACAGAACTAATTTGTGTTGCTTTTTTTCATATTTCGGTCGTTTTTCACGTAGTGCTTGATTTGAATCGATCATTTGCTGTTGGTAGTGATTAGTTCTAAGGGTTTAAGGTTTTAGCATCCTGTTACTCCCAAACACAGACAATTGCCTTCTTTTCCTTGGCCAAACGGAACTAAATCGACCCATTTCTTAAACGGATGGTGACTGGGGATAAGAAAAGGGTCACATACAACAATATTGTGCAAAAACGATAGTGGTCAAAACATAGTGAAGCAGCTCAAACGGTGGCCAAACCACGACTAATACCCAGGAAGGTTGTACTGTGCATTCGATGGGACTGGAAAGGAATAATTTGTTATGAGTTGCTTCCATTTGATCACAGACTACATTGGTATCTCCACTGCCAACAATTGGACCGTTTGAAGCTAGCGATTGACCAGAAACTTGACCAACAGAATAGGTGTTGTGTTCTATCAGGACGCCAGGTCACACACGTGTGTAGTGACTTGAAGTTCATTAAAATATAACGGCATTCCCTTTTCCAACCAATTATTAGAGAGGGTACTGAAAATTAATACCTGTCTTCAAACCCAGATGCTCATTGATAGATTCTTGTAGGTTTATACTGTGTTAGATTTATTTTAGTGTCTATTCTACTTTGAACATTCCTTATTTTGCGTTTATGTTGATAGAACATTTTTTTCACAGAAAGGAAGATACCGACTGCATGATTGAGAGGGACCCCAGGATTGTACTACGACCTCTTAATCAACCTATCCATGAAGAAACTTAAAGCGGGGCTCTTTATTTATTTAACTTACGATAGTGCTTTCTTCTAATTCACGATAAGATAAACATAACTTACTGTATTTTTTGTACTAAAAATACTACCATGAAGACTTCACATAGATCTAAGTACAAAAACATTAAGAATTCCATTGTGATGTAGATTTTTTTGTCGTTAATTTGTTAATGCTTAATACCGTATTGGATGATTTTTGTTGCAGCTTGCGTCATTTCAATCTTCAGCTGCAATATAGGGAACAAAAAAGAAATGGCTAAAAACGTATACATATGTTTTGAAGGGGTCTGATGTTGATGACCTGGAAATTTATTTTGAAGGTTGAATGAAGAGGAATTTAGTTCTTCAATATTGCAAGACCAATTTTTTGAAAGTACTTGTTTTTTCACCTTGAAAATTGATTTGAAGGTCCCTTGAAATTTTCGTAAAAGCAATTTAGGTTCAATGAAATAACTGCACCTCAAGATTAGAATGTATAAATAGCTGCAGAACTAGTTAGAAATTTAAAGTTGTGAACGAAGCAGTATTAAGAAAATTCCTTATGTTGCTCTTTTCGTTTTGATTTTGATTCATTCAGAAACTGAAGTTACGCCTATGACGAATGGAGTTCCACATATCAAAGATGGAATTTTTACACAATATTTTTGAAAGAATTAATTGAGAATTACGATAATTCCTTCCTATGAACTTAACAATATTTTGTGAAGAGTTCACAGGTGCCATTGACATTTATAATATTGAAAAAATCAGTTTTGTGATATTTTGGTTGTTTGAAATTGTTAGGATACATTGACTGTGTTTGTCGCTTTCAAACTTCAAACTGTTACATTTGAGTTTGTTTAAAACTTTTCGAAACACTTTTGGAGAATCACATTAGATAGTAAGTGTAGTTTCGAATTTTCATTTAATGTTCTTCTGTCTGTTATACGCTTTCATAAATTACCTATTGGTAAACATTCCGAATATTGCTTTTTTTATGGCTATTAATAGGAGTTTACAACTGGTTTTGTAACAGTCTCAATAACTTCGTCCTAACGAACGAAATGAATGTATTCCCTCCCCTCATTGACGTCCATTTTTTACTAGTATTCAGACATTCCTCGGACATAGTTGAAATAAATTGACTGCGCTTGATATATGGCAATTATGTATTTAATATTTATAAGTATATTTAAAATTTGTAGTTTATTTATTTGTAGTTTATTTTCTTATTGATTGAGCTCATGTTTCGACGGAGGATTTCTTCGTTTACATTTGGCACTTATACTAATTGAAATGTTTTTGTGTTTCAATAAATTATATTTCTTTGAAATCTTTGATTCAAATTTCTATAAACTGCTACCTTGTGATATAAGTGGTTTAAAGATTGTAATTCATTCAACAAATATTAAATTATTCAGTAAATTAACACGAATTTGAGTATGGTAAATTATCTGTAGACAAAAACTCTTTGAACACCTAGTGATAGGAAAAAAGTATTTTCCTCATTTCATTTGAAATGAACTAGATTTTCGAGAATAACAAATTACAAATTGAAAATGAGTGTGCAAAACGTATTGTGTTTTGTTATAAAAAAAATGGAGTTTGCACTTTTAAGTGAATTAGGTCATATTTTTTCTGACTGCAGTTTTGAAGTACCGATTCATTTTCAGACCGAAAAAACGGAATCTTAACAAAATCGTACTCAAGTGGTTTCATTTTAGTTCCTACTTTTATTTTAAACTCGAATGAATTACAATGGAGCGCCATCTATTAATGTCTTATTGAAAAAGGCATCTATTTCGCAGGTAAATGTTCTAACCACAGATTAGGGATAGAAGTGACCTCTGGTTATAACAACCATGTATTGATTATTAGCATCTCTTCAGAGCTTCCTCATTTGAAGTGTAGATGGCATAACGTGTTTCATTAAATAGAAAATTTTATCGAAGATTTTTCTGTGGAAGCTTAGCTGAATAAATGCTGTACAGTTCGTTGTATAGGTTTCTCTTTTTCGGATTTGTTGAATATAAATATGCTAATTATGAGCATTACGGCAAATTATGGTCTGATTTGAGCACGAGGAAAGTTTTTCTGCGTTAGTAACGTGAATATATCGGAAATACATTTCATTACTTTTATTGATTTGCAAAGGTATGTATTTTGCACACTCTAGATGGCGCTAGTGTATTGTTGATACCTTAGCGTCTCTGTGTATATCGAATATACATACTTGACAGATTTGGACTCGCTAGCATACATTACAATGATGAAAAAAAAATCAGTTTGAAACGTGCGCATGTCTAAAATTTACCTCTGTGATCAACAAACCTTGCCGAGTTTGTTTGAGTATAGAATTGTTATACAGATGTATGCTACACTCTCTCGATTTCTAGAACTTTCTATTACCAAATCTCATACTCCTTATTAATGAGAAAGTATGTAGATATATTTTTTATAGATTGTTTTTATTGAGCATTCAAATAACTTCGGACTGAGAGAGAAAATGGGTAAAAGCTCCAAATGCTTTTTCTGGAGAATGTGCTATATATTTTTTAAAAAGAAATGAGAAAAAGACTTTCTAAATCTGTTTTATTTTGATTCTGTATCGGTTGAATATTACGTTAAAGGGTTTTTTTTAACAAACCTCTACATTGAATCTAAAAAAGGCTCTCAAAAATTTCTCTGGAATTAAATTGAATATCTTAGAAACAGTGTTTCTTTTGATATTCTAAAAGAATCACTGCTTCTAAGATATTCAATTTAATTCCAAGAGAATTTTTAAGAGCTTTTTTAGATGCACTGTAGAGGTTTGTTAGAAAAAATCCTTTAACGTTACATTCAATTTGTTATCTCCGAGTTTGTAATTTTTCTAGTTTTATTTCTGTGAGTATTTGAATGAATGTTTTTGGCTTTAAGATTTCAATTAATTTTTTGTAGTCATTTAAAATGATATTGGCAAATGGAATATTATTTTTTTACGTAATATAAAAAAGATTGATAATTTCTTCAAATTCGTACGCCCAGTGAATATTCAGAAATACCAATTTTTAAGGAATATATTTTTGATCAACTGTAAATTTTGCAATGGCAGATAGAGTGATCGTCACTACAACTATTGGATTTGGAGGATTTACTTTATTGATTCACTCATATTGTTACGTTCGCGGTTAATTAAATTGTCTAATATCCACTATATTAATTTATTTTCCACTATACTAATTTATTTTCTGTATATTATAAGATTTAAAGTTAACTACGGCAACTGTGCATCAACGCGTCAGTTGTCAAATGTCGAAAGTCATGAAAAATGGCGGCAATGCTGTTAAGCACGAAGCCGTTGATAGATGCTTTATAGATATAGTTTAAAAACCTTATGAAACAAGTATATTCAAACTTAATAAAGAGTTTTGTGTAGATAACGTGTCTAAATCATACATGGTGTCAGGTTTAGATTAAATTGAGACCTGGATTGGATTTGAACAGAAGTTACCTGGAAAAATGGAATCGATGTTTAGACCACCTAAAAGTTCAAGGTAACCTTGCAGACAACTGAAAAAAAATTGAACAGAAATTTGATCTGTACATGACAGCCACGGATCTCGATACAAAAGTTCCCAAGATTTGATTTAAGAAATTCTCTCAATAAATATGAATATCAAGCTGTGAGTAATTTTAATGATGAGTCTCATGAACTAAATAATGAACCATTTGAAATAGTTGATAAACCACAACCAGGTACTACTAATAATCAGTCAGTTCAATCCAATAGTGAACCCATTGTTTCAGCTCCTGTCTATAGGTCAAGTGTATCTGGTCGTGTAATTAAAAAACTTAATATTTTGGAATTGCAAATGTAAGTCTTAATTGTTTATCGATTGTTATGGAATTATGTTGATTACGACTTAGAGGAGATATGTATAATATAGGATTTAAAGTTACCTACGGCAATTATGCATCAACGCGTCAGTTGTCAAATGTCGAAAGTCATTAATGTCGTAAATTGGCGGTAATGCTGTTGAGCACGACGCCGTTGATAGATGTTTTATAGTTTAAACAGCTTATGAACAAAATGCTTGTTCCCTCCTTAGGCTTTTCAGTCCCTGAACATTTTTGGTACGGCGACTAATTCTACAGAAATCCTCACTGATTTAAATAGACCCCTACAGTCTTTTTTGGTTTGGGACCCTTCTTGACTTATAACTGCATCAGCGCGGTGCCCTGAAAAATAATTTCAAGCGTACAATTCTCAAGGTAAGTTGATCCAACCCATAAATTAACTTCGGTACAGCCAATTTCTTGACTTGCTATTATACTTCATTATCTCTTTAATCAGATTCAACAAAGCTGTCCATGGATCTTGATAGCTCGGCTCTTCATAGAAAAGTTTCTTATGAGGTGTGTTGAATGTTTTCTCGGTATCGGCCTGATTTTCTTATAATGTGAGTAATCTAATCATCTCATTTACTAGTGAAACTATCCAAGGATATAAATATGAAATTTCACTAATTTACGATCCTTAATTTTCTAGGCATCCTCAGCGAAAGACGACCAGAATTACTAACGCCACAAGAAAATCGAGCATCGCGCCGTTATAAAGTTCCTCACTAAGCAGCGAAATAGTCAAGTGTACCAAGCCTGTGCATCGTCGTTATGCACCGTTCAAAAGTGGTAAAGTGATTTCAAAAGAGACAGAGAAAGAATTGAAGACGAACCTCGCTCTACTGGTACTTGAAGATGCCAGAATAATAATCAAGATGTTAGCGGAGATGACAAACCTATCCGTGGGTACCATACATGCTATACTTTATGACCATCTCAACCTCTCAAAGGTCAGTGCAAGATGGGTACCGAGAATGCTCACTGCACCTCAGAAGCATGTGTAAGTCGAGTGCTGTAAGGAGTTTTCAGAGCTCTATGGAGAAGACCCATCGACTAATTTCAACCGGCTGTTTACTAAGGATGAGACGTGGGTTCATTACTATGACCCTGACAGTAGAAAACAGTCTATGTAGTGTATTGAAAAGCGTGCACAGCCCCGAAAGTAGTTTAAAGTCACCCCATCCGCTTCGCGTAATTTAAGAGAAGCAATTGAAGGAAAAAGGCGAGTAAAACTCACAGCGGAGGTGTTCCTGCTTCACGACAATGCGCCGGTTCACAAGGCTCGCGTGGTGAAGGCTGCTGTGAGGGAATGTGGCTTCGAAGAAATTACTACTCCGTAAAGTCCAGACGTGGCCCCCAGTGACTACTGATTATTCCCAAATGTGAAAAAATATCTTCGTGAAAAGCGATTTTCCGACGATGAAGAACTGAAGGTAGCAATTGATGCCTATTCTGAGGAGAAGACGGAAGAATATTTTTTGAAAAGTTCAGAAAAGTTTATTTCACGATCTAACGTGTGTATTGAAGGACTACATTAAGAAATAGAATTTTTCCAAAATTTTCTGAGTTTTATTTCATGCCTACACCGAGAATACATTGAACGCCCCTCGTAGTTATCAGATAGAATAGGTATAATTTTTTTTATTTGTATTGTTATGTTCTGGGTAGGTTTTGTTATTGTCCAACTGGAAAATTTCTTTCCCACCTGAAGAGGATTTTAACACTGGACCTTTCGGATTTGAGTCCAAAGCTCGAATCACTGATATATGATATGAGCTATCGATACATTGATGATCAGCTAACTTTAACGTCTTTCCAAGTTGAAGTTGCTGTCTGAATAGCTCGTTCACACGATCAAACTTTTCCTGAAGGCAACGGGTATCCCTCTGGTCATATGCAGATCTTCTGCTTCACAGTGGGCTAGGGCATAATTTCCTGGCACTAAAAAAGGTCTTGTTGTTCCTCCTCGGTAACCTCAAATCTTGCTTTGCCATTACCGCAATAGTAAGACATGAAGTTATCGAAAGACCTTCCTTCTTTTACCTCTGCAAAGTTTCTGGATACGATAAACAACATCATTTATTCGCTTGATCATCTTATACGGGCCTTTCCAATTCTTTTCAACTTGGGCGACAGCCCTCGCTTTCTCTGGGGGTTGTACAACCATACCGGTGTTAAAATCTCCTTGGGATGCTTTGGTGTCGTAACGAGTCTTCATGGGATCACGCACCATCTGGAGATTCCGTCTAACTTTCCCGTGAATATAATGTAATCTTCCCTTCAGGCAGCTTACATATTCTTCACCAGCTACCTCTACACCAAACTCGAGATTGCACGGAAACCGTATTTCCCGGATGAACATTATATATGCTGGAGTTTCTCCTGTCGATTCCTGTATTGATGATCTGTAAGCCATTGTGAACAGATGGAGGTATTTGTCCTAGTCTCTTTGATGATCACTGTCGATTCCTGTATCGCTGATCTGTAAGTCATTGTGAACAGATGGAGGTATTTGTTCCAGTCTCTTCGATGATCACTGTCGATTCCTGTATCGATGATCTGTAAGCCATTGTGAACAGATGGAGGTATTTGTCCTAGTCTCTTTGATGATCACTGTCGACTCCTATATCGATGATCTGTAAGCCATTGTGAACAGATGAAGGTATTTGTCCCAGTCTCTTTGATGATTACTGTCGACTCCTATATCGATGACCTGTAAGCCACTGTGAACAGATGAAGGTATTTGTCCAAGTCTCTTCGATGATCACTGTCGATTCCTGTATCGATGATCTGTAAGTCATTGTGAACAGATGGAGGTATTTGTCCCAGTCTCTTTGATGATCACTGTCGATTCCTGTATCGCTGATCTGTAAGCCATTGTGAACAGATGGAGGTATTTGTCCCAGTCTCTTCGATGATCACTGTCGATTCCTGTATCGATGATCTGTAAGCCATTGTGAACAGATGGAGGTATTTGTCCTAGTCTCTTTGATGATCACTGTCGACTCCTATATCGATGATCTGTAAGCCATTGTGAACAGATGAAGGTATTTGTCCCAGTCTCTTTGATGATCAGAGATTACCTTTGTCGGGTATTTTCCAACAGTTCTATTCATTCTTTCAACCATGCCATCTGACTGTGAATAGAGAGGAGTTTTCCTGGTCTTACAATTTGCACATACTTTGGAATAAGTTGAATTCGAAGTTTCGTCAGAGTGTAGTTCCAGTGAAATTCCAAAAGGGCTGAACATCTCTTTCATCAGCACTTCTGCAACTGTGGTGGCTTCTTGATTTGGCACCTCCCACCGATCTAGAGGAGTCAGACGCTGGCACTGAGAAATCTTTATTTGACAAACTATCAACCATATTGAAAGACCCTTTAGTTTTATATTTCTGAGTAGTCATTCGTTGTTTGTTATAAATTTCAATTGGTGATAAGAATAAAATACAATATATTTACAATTTTTTTTTGTCAGGATGGAAGATCGTCTAGTACAGAATGTTAGATTCTCCATAAAAGGAGCACAACTCCATTACGTAACAATCATTCGTGAAAACCTTGTAGTTGGATCACCTTAGGCTGAATGGATTATAAAGAATAAGACTCCTGGCAGTATGACAGAACTTATCCCCTCTAAAAATCCACCCCCATTATTACCTCCAACGCAGGCAGAAAAACGAGTCCGGAAGTATTTAGTTACCTGTGTTTTGCGATGATTAATTCCCTTTCAAGCGACAAAAGACGAAAAACAAGGGACCCTTTCATCGCGAAACATCCTTTGAACAACAGGAGGACCCTTGGACGCAGGGAGTAAAAGTTCAGGAGTAGGCCGGGGGATTCGCGGGGGCTTAGACGGGGCCTCGGGTCAAGCGGGGCGTGAAGAAACGATGAAAAAAGACGTGGGTGTCGAGAATTACACGCACGTGCCTTTCTGCGGGCGAGCGGGATAACATGAAAAAGGAATACTGGGTCTGGTGGACGAAAATAGGACGATTTCGTAGGGGAAGAAATGTTTGCGGGTTTCTCGAGTGAGGTTTTTACATTTCCTGGTAAACATGGGTCAGTGGCTGTCTGAAGGGTAACTAGCTTTGGGTTAAAAGGTGTTTGCATGAATATACAGTTGAATTTTCTTCATGCTAAGACAAGTTTTATCCGAGGAAGATACCAACAGAGCTTTTGGGAAGCTTCAGGATGGTCGAACACCTGTGCAAGAAGTCAATTTCTTCAATGTTAGCCTAAGTGTGATATCACGTTTACTGGTATTGTACTTTTCCATTGAAACCGTTCTTCAAAGACCCAGAAGTGGTAGTGGTGTAGGCCACGTGCTACAACGTCAGTACAAGACCGTTTTTTAACACTTTCGGCGAGAAGACAGCAGAATGACAAGTAAACGTCTCAGAGATGTCACAGGTACTTCAGTTCACAATCAGAAGACGTCTCCATGAAGTCAATCTAACATCGCGTCTCTTGCTAAAAAAAGTCGAAGGTCGAAGATTAGAGTGGCTGTACTGGCGAGATGAAAGCGATACGTATTCTCTACTGTTGAGTAGATATGGACGTTTTCTTGATGGTCAACGAAGACGGGTGTTGACACGTATAATCAAACAAAGAAACCGCCGCTCTGTTCAAGAAGTCCAACCTTTCGGATGAGGCACACTTATGGTTTGGGGTGGAGTTTGTTTCGGTGACTTAATAGTACTTTCGAGAACCATGATATCTCAGACATATGTTAATATTATCAACGGATTAGTCTTACAATTTCACGCAGCCATTGGTCAAAATTTAGTTTTTCTGGATCATGATACACTGTGACATAGATCCCACCAGGTGATTACTGCTAGAGAAAAGCATTTACTTTCAAGAACCCCTGACCTTGATGTCCACAGATTGTGGTCTGTGGGCAGAAAAGGCTTTAATAGCTCCGAGATCTTTTGCCACAACTTCCGCAACAAATTGAGCAGGATATTCTAAAAAAGTTGGTGGAAAGCATTCAAAGAAGATGCTAAGCAGTTGTTAATGCACGTGCTGGCCATAACTTGAATTGAGGGCGAATACACAATTTTCAGAATTTTGGTATTTTATAGAATTTTACACTTTTTCAAATGTTGTGTTTTTGTTATTGTATATACATCATTCCTTTGAAATCTTATCTGTTGAACTATCCCGTACCTTACGGAGTACTCTAAAAGATCTAGGGTGTTACGGAGTACTCTAAGATCTGGGGTTTTACGGAGTACTCTAAAAGATCTGGAATTATACGAAGTAATCTAAATAGCACTAACCTTTTTATCGTGATCTTCTAGTGGCGGGCGAATAGGACTTTACGTTGTGTAGGCAACCCAAATTACACCTAACGAGAGCAAGGAAACAGTGACGGGAGGTTGAAATATTCAAACACAATAATACCAGATAATAGATTTTTATTAATAATGTTCAAAAGCAACAACCCTCAATAAATGGAAACACATTCATCAGCCTGTGGTTAAATCTACTCTACGTAGTGGTTCGCAAAGCGCCCCAGTGAAACCAATAGCGCCCCGGGTCTAAATGACATATTACTACATATTGTTAGGTTGGTATTCGCTCAAATCAGATATCATTCTTATGCAGCGGAAAGGGTAAAGTTATGCAGGAAATGGGGATACAGCCAGCCTGCACCTTCAACTGCACTTCCGGTAATCAGTGCTGAACCTCAATTACAAGGGGTAAGTTTAATGGACAGTAAGGTAAAGGTAACTGTGGTATGCCCAGGAGATCTCCTTGAAGAGGGAATCTAACATAATTCAAGTCGACCGGAAAAGTTACCATCAAAATGGACTATATCTAGCCACCTCGGGGTGACAAAGGCCCAGGAAGGCTTAACTCTTACTGATGAACGGACCTAACACTACCTGAAAGGTTACGCAAACTAATCCCTGTAGATGTCACAGTACCCCGAACAAGTATCTAGCAATCACTCACACATTCTCACAATAACGTTGGATATCTGGAGCTATTTACTGTCTCTATACGATATGTCGTCCTCTACCAGGACTACTCTGCGGTTTACCCTAAAGAACGCCACTAGTTCACAAGAAATACAATCTTTCAAGGTAAGCGGGCACATGCATATGACAAATAAGTAACATGAACTGACTAGGACATTATAAAATAGATACAGTACCCCATCACCTAGGCGTGTTAATGGACGTTACAATAAGAACAAACAAAGAAATGGGTATCCAGGGGATCACACAAGAGTACATACAAATCAGTTTCATATCAAGCACCGCAATTAGTAAGAAAAGATAATACAAATCCCTACTAGCAAGTATTACGCAGATAAAGAACCACTATTTACAAATACAGCAAAAAGCAATCAGGCACAGAGAGAAAGTATACAATACAAACAGAAAGCTTGTGAGGGTCGCTTCAGTTATGTACAAAGGCAATGCAATTTAGTTGAAAGATTCCAGTCGGATTAAATAACAGTGAAGCAAAAATACAAGAATGGAAAGCGAAGTACAATGAACGAGCGTGCAGTCATTAATTTCACATTAACACAAAGGTGGTATTTAAAAATGTTAAGCATGCAATTAATCAGAAGCATTAAAAAGAAGTTTACTTACTAAGAGTTACCAAGGGACACTGTTATAATTACTATTATCTCGAATATGCTACTAAGTTGTTCAGGAGGTTTATTTCCAAGAACCTTCCTCTCGAATGAATTCAAATACAATGGGGACGCTATAAGGACATTGTCCTCCTTTGTTATTCTCACTAATCACTTACTTGTCAAATTACCGCAACACAGAGTATTTTGACACAGAAATAACGCGGGTAAATACAATGACATAATGGTGGAATTTATATAATCTATGAGGGACTCTATGACTCGTATGATCCTTAGAGGATCCGGATCTCTTCACTGTCTAACCTGAAACACTCTACACATACATACTTCAAAAAAAAAAAATTGGGTTTTTCTGAAGGGAAAACACAAATTGGCAATTTCTGAAATATTTTTCACCAGAAAACGAATTTGGAAAATTCGCAGAATCGCCGATTTCCATTCCTCTCGACAAGTCGGGAAAACTCAGGCGCACTCTCAACGCCTGTCTATAGCCGGCTTTCCGTTCGGAAAAGCGTCCAGTTCTTCCGCCAACTCCACAGAGCGCGCACGCGACACCCTCGTCCACGAATATTTCCCGGTGAAAAATCGTGAAAATCCGAACTTTCTAACAGTTTAAGTATCGACTTTTTCGTGTTTAAGAGGTGAGGAAAGCAGGCTTTGTTGTTTATTTATTGACCTTCTTTGCGGAAGCGTGGGTCGGTAGATTGAAACGGTCGTTTGACGTGGAAATCGCGGAAAAGATTTTCTTTCGAGTCGAATAACATTATTATCAAGTACTACCTTAAATTCTATTCCTCTTATTTTGGAATATTTTTAGAGAATCGTTGATTAGAATATTTTTCATTATGAATTCATGACACCTAGTTCACTTTCCTTTTTTGTTACAGTTTTCTGTAAAAACTCGTTAACTTCTACTCGAATCAAGCTGGCATCAAGATGAACTTTATTTCACGACAAAAAATCTTTACCTACCTACCTAATCATTTGTGCTAATTTTCTACTGTAATGACTGTATTTCAGCAATCAAAGTACGAATTAAGCGTGCATTCATTTCTACTCCAACTTTATCTACTTCTAATCTAGCTATGAGTTTTTCTTGACCTATATTTTCGAAAAGAAGTGTATAATTTCGAATGGAAGTCGTAAGGGAAGATTGTTTCTTCTGATAAACACCAAGTTTCCCATATCCGAAAGTTTGTTTACGTCTTCCAAGTCGAGAGAAAATTAGTTCTGTGGTTTGCACCTATCTGTCAAATTACACTCACTCTGGAGTGTTATCTCCATAGAAAACTGGTGTCAAAGCAAGCTTATTTATATTCAGTGGCTCAGCTAGATCATTCATTTTGTTGAGTCATTAGTCGAGCAAGTCTTATAGGTGATAGTGAATGAATTTTCGAATGAAACCGAGAATAAGTTACGAAAAAACTTCCTTTCGAGGTATGTGTAAGGAATATGTCATTTATTAAAAAAACAAACTTGAATTTTCAAATGAATCTTGAAATGACAAATGATAATTATTGTACACTTAATGGTAATAATACACATTAATACAGGGTATCCGTATTTAACGTAAATATGTTTCAGGGGCTGATTCTAGAGGTCAAAATTTGGTTGATTCAAATGAAATTCAGTATATGTAGGTTTTTGGACAAGAAATTTTTTTCTCTTCTGAATACCCAATACTAAAAAGGTGGAAAACACTAACGTGAAGTCTCGAGCTTGTTCATATCACCCAGTATACAAACTTTGAATTAGCCTCCTTGTCATTATTTTGGATCTGAATGCTAAATTTAAACTCGATGGTAGAACTGTAACTATGGTTTATTAAGCGCTCAACGCTGTAACGTGGAGATTTTTATGAAATACTTACGTTTTAGTGAGAGTGATTAAGAAAAAAATGGTTATAAAATTTAAACCCCCATGGAAATTATGTGCAAGAACTCCCTTATTTATAAAGTTTATCAATGACGTATAATATCGAGTGCTTTTTTAAAGTGATAGAACTTAAAATTGAAACAAAACACATTTAAATTAAGATTGAAGCCATTTTTTTTATTTGAAATATAATTTTATGACATTTATGTTTTGAAAATAATTTCCAGCATATGTTCACCACGACTAGCTCTGAGGAACCGCAGACCAATTTTAGACCACTTTTTCGAGGTCTTATTTCATCAATAACACAAGTTATGTTGGCTTCCAAAGCGTCTATTGTTTCTGGTTTATCAGCATACACCAATGACTTGACATAACCCCAAAGAAAATAATCCAGTGCAGTTATGTCGCATGATCTTGGAGGCCCATTAATCGGACCATTTCTTGAAATAATGTTATCGCCAAATCTTTCTTTCCATAAATCAATTGTTACGGTAGCAGCATGAGGTGTAGCAATATTTTGTTGGAACCAAAACACTTCTGGGTCGATACCATTCAAATTTTGAAACAAGAAATCATTGATCATCGATCTGTAACGAGCACCATTCACTGTGACTTTAGCTCCAGGATCGTTTTTAAAGAAATATGGACCGATGATGCCTCCAGTGTGTAACATACAACCATACAGTGCATTTTTCAGGATGCAATGGAACCTGCAGAGCTTCTTGAGGATTGTTTTCACCCCATATGCGGCAATTTTGCTTGTTTACATTCAACCAGAATTGAGTTTAATCACTAAACACAATTTTACGTTGAAAAAGTGGATCAACTTCAAGCTATTCTTGGGCCCAATCAGCAAACAAACGACGCTTATTTTGGTCAAGTGGCCTTAGTTTTTGAATCAGTTGGAACTTGTATCGGTGTAAACCAAGATCTTTATGCAAAATTTTCCATGTGGTGGATGCACAGAGTCCAACTTGTTGTGAACGTCGACGAATAGACAAATCCGGATTATCGTTAACACTGTGACTTACAGCAGCGATATTTTCTTCTGTACGTACAGTTCTTTATCTTGTTGTTGTTGCATCGAGTAGATAAAATGTTGTCCAAAATCTATCGATAGTTCGACGAATAAGCTGCTCTGATGGAAAGAAATGTCAGAACAACATGGCTTCTTCCTTCTGTCAAATCACAGTTTTCCCTATCGAAAGTTCTATCACTCTAAAAAAACACCAGTTACATTAGAGGAAATTTTTATACTTATTAAGAAATTGACGAAAAAATACTAGAAACCATGAAAAATATTTAGCATAAAAGTTTGTTTTAATGGATATATGGGGTGATTCATTTAGAGGTATTTTGTTAATGAAAAAAATGCATAAAAACAATTATTATTTTATAATCTTTATTATTATACAAAAAATCATTCTTTAGAAGTAATTTATTTAAAATGTCCGCCATTAAGGTTAACAACGTCCATTCTGAAGTTCCAATTTTCAATTACGCGTCTGAGTATTTCTAGTGGTATTTGGCCAAAAACACGAGTAATATTGGCCTCCAATGCCTCGATTGTCATATAGACTTTAGGCTTTACATAGCCCCAAAGGAAAAAGTCGATAGGTGTGATATCACATGATCTAGCCGGCCAATTTATTGGTCCAAAGCGTGAGATGATCCGTTCGTCGAATCGCTCTTGCAGTAAAGCCATGGTTTCACGGGCTGTATGGCAAGTGGCGACATCTTGTTGGAACCAAATTTCGTCCAGACTGGCATCAAATAGTCTGTTATCATTGCGCGATAAGGGTCACCATTCACGTTAACATTCCGACCGGCCTCTGTTTTGAAGAAATATGGACCGATTATTTCACTGGCCCATAAATCACACCAAACAGTTATTTTTTCTGGATTCAATTTCAGCTCTTGAACCTCTTCGGGTTGTTGATCACCCCAAATACGCGCAGTTTGTTTATTCACGAACCCACTGAGCCAAAAATGGGTCTCATCGGCGAACAAAATTTCTGTCGTAGGCAGTGGATCTTCTGCAAGCTTGTCAAGAGCCCAACGACTAAAACGAAAACGATTCGAAAAACCGATCTGCTTCAGTTCTTGCACTAGTTGAATTTTGTGAGCTTTTAAAGAAAGATCCTTACGTAAAATACGCCAAGTTGTTGAATATGACAGGCCAAGCTGTTGAGAACGGCGACGAATCGATACTTCACGGTCTTTGCGTACACTGTCTGCTACCAGCCCTATATTTTCTTCACTACGTGCTGGGTGTGGCCTATTTGGTTATTATTATTATCCAATAATGAGAATTGGGTCTCAAACTTACGGATGGTAGAACTAATTGTGCGTTCGGTAGGCCGATTATGTGAACCATAAGTTGCTCTAAGCGCCCGATACACATTCTTTGTTAGCCTAGTACCGGGCTAAGTCTTTCCATTATGAATTGTCAAACATTACTGAACAGAAATGGCACTTCAGTTAACACGAGGCTTCGCAATCTCTTCTCATTCCTCCTAGAACGCCCATTTTCGTGATGAAGTTGAACAATTTGTAGACGCTGTGTCGGACTAAGTTTCCATTATGAATATTCAAAAGATTTTTAAAAATTTCTTCATAAGTCCCCATATGTTTTCAATGGGGTTAAGAACTGGTGAAACTGCTGGCCATGAAATGGTTGTCACTTGGTGTTTTTGCACCAAGTGACAACCAACAAGTGGGGTATTTTATGCAACATCGACAGTTCAAGAGAATCTTTTTACATCCTTCTCTTTGAACCTTCGAATTTAATTCTTTCTGGCATATTATCTTTTCTAATGCAACCCCTCTAAGTTCGATCGATTGCACCAACACCCTCTCTAACCTAACGAACCCGAATAACCGACGAAGGAAACAGGGAATCGTCCCGCTAAACGAACAAATCGTATTAGATGGTCCATTTATCAAAATGAAATTTCCGTGTCATTTTCAATTTTTCCGAGCATTCCGAGCTCTATTAAGAGAGGGAAGGGATGATTAATTTTCTTCCGGCTGCGGTGCTTTGTGGAAATGCTCCATTTTGAATATAATCGCTTTTTTGCCCGATCGGGCGCTCGCGCGGTCGAATAATGGTAAATAAGCGCGAGGATGGGGTGGGGAGAAGGTAGGTTCCGTAATGGAAGATCGGAGCGAATGCACTTTGGATGATTCCCTTGGGATGTTGGGGAAGTTCTTGAAGCGGTTGCGTTAGTCTTAGAGGTCGGCTGTTGTCATTAGTATCTTTTACAATGCTTCTTTAAATAGGATAATTTGAGTACATATAATAATATATAAAAGGAAATAAAAAGCGATTTAGTATATGCAATGATGAATTAAGTTAGTTGTCTACATACGGCTTACCTGCCTGAAATGTCAACAGTAAACAAGACTACTTTAGAGCGACAACGTATAGTCCGTCTTGAAAGTATCTGGGAAAAACTAACCTCAGTTGTAATTATTTTGAAGCTCCCTGGTGAAATGCAGGTATTGTGAGAGTGCTTCCACCCCTTGACTCGGGAGACGGCGTTTCGTTCGGAGTCTGCGCATCTGAAACTCATCTGACAAGCGTAATACGCAGCTCTGCCTTTGACACCAGTGACCATGTGTTCCGCTTGGAACGGTGGTCGTCAAACGCTGTATGCCTTGCCCTATTTTAACTCGGCGGGGCCGGTTAGTCATCAGTCTTTAGACTGGTCGGGTCCTCTATTGATACGCCGGTCAAGCTGCGACAGAGCAAGGCAGGTTTCTGGACGAGGAGCGAAGAAGTTGTTCGCTACACACTCCCCCTCCAGTGAGCGTCGATGAAGGTCACGAAACAGGGAGTAGGGAATCAGGCAAGAAGACAGTCCACCGCTGGTCTGTTCGCGATACTATCTCCAGCGGGGATCTGTGGAACGAAAGGAAATTCTGTCTCGAAATTATAGAACCGAGCCTTGAGGGCATCCTTTAGGGATGTACTTCTTGAAAACAGAACCGTTTTATTCGTACTCGACGGTTCTGTCATCTTCAGGGTGTTGCAGGGAGCTTTTCTGTTCTTTAGAATCCGCATAAAGGAGAATTAAGTTTTTCCTTGAATTTCTCTTTCGTTGCATTCATTTTGGAGTGAAGGTGGGCTGAGTAAACATTGTATCTATTTTTGTAGAATGGGTCCTTTGTTTTGAGGTAGACTTTTCGGTGTCTTTCTACCTCGTCAGTCCACCAGTCTGGGAGGTTTGTGTAACGGCTCTTTTACCAGGTGACTACTCAGTAGTCTCCTCAATCTGTCCAGGAAGCAGAAAGTGTGATAAGGGTTGCACTTCACTATCGCGCATTATCGAGAACCACTCCGAAGAGTTGAACCCAGCAAGCTTCTAGTTTCGGATTCAGTCCGAGAAACTACACTATGACTGGTAGCAGCGAAGCACTATCCAACCTCTACTGGCTCTGCAGTGTCAGTTGTTTTGTGGCGCAATTCACTCGCCGAAGGGGCTTCTTATCCGAACGCAGTCCCATGAACCAAGATAGTCTCAAGATTTAATGACTCAATTGATCCTGGTACGAGCACCGTCAATCGACCTATACCTCAAGACCCACGAAACCTTCTGAAGTCTTTCAATTGATCCTGGCTTCAAGCACCAACGATGTAGCTGTATTGTCGAGCTCCACAAACACCAGAAATAGATCCCGGTTCAGGACGAGGTTGGTCGAACCGTCAAGTTCCGCTGAACCCTGCAGCATTTCTCGAAATATCCTGAACATGAATTTCTGCGAACAGATAGATGGAATACCCTTTTAGTCCAGCATGCGGTCTTCAACCACTGCCCCCTCGAGTCCAACACTAATTGGGTGGCCAGATCTTACGAATACTTCTCGAGGGCCTCCACCCTCCCGAGGTAACGCAGTATGCTACATAACGCACTCGGCCATTGAACAGAAAAATCCGAAGATTTACTGCAATAGGGTAGAGTACATCAGTTTTAAGGGTGAAGCCCTGTGCTGCGACAGAAACCCTTGTCACTGAGTTGAACAACGCGTCTGAGCTGACCTTTACGGTGAAGCTAGGATCACTTTTAAGGGTGAAGCCTTGTGCAGCAACAGAAACCTTTGTCACTGAGTTGAACAACGCGTCTGAGCTGATCTTTACGGTGAAGCTTGGATCAGTTTTAAGGGTGTAGCCTTGTGCTGCGACAGAAACCCTTGTTACTGAGTTAAACAACGCGTCTGAGCTGACCTTTACGGTGAAGCTAGGATCAGTTTTAGGGGTGAAGCCCTGTGCGGCAACAGAAACCCTTGTCACTGAGTTGAACAACGCGTCTGAGCTGAACTTGACGGTGAAGCTAGGATCAGTTTTAAGGGTGAAGCCATGTGCTGCGACAGAAAACCTTGTCACTAAGTTGAACAACGCGTCTGAGCTGACCCTTGCGGTGAAGCTAGGGCCCCATTTGGTCGAACTTTCGCCACACGAGTCCAGTGACTGGCGCGAGTGACGTTGTTTTAAGCATCAAGATTTAATTCCTCCGGGATGAAACTAGGATCCTAGCCAAGACAACCGCCACCTCCGGGTCAAGCTACAATGTCATGGCATCCTTGTGTTTACTCAGAAAATGCTTGAGAGGCAACAAAATAATCACATCACCCCTTCAGTCGCACCGAGACCAGATGAAGTATTCCTAATTTCCGCCAGACGCATCTAATCGAATTTACGAGCAGGATCGTGCAGCCAACCAAACTACTCCACCCTAAGTGTTGCCAACTACCAGGCTCCATCATATACACCCCCGTAATTTATTCTAAATATTTCCGTCTAATACCTGCTCGGCTTCGACTGAAACTTCAAAATGCCGAAATTTTTCCCGGATTTATTGGCTCTCCGGATGCGAGAAAGAAGTGCCTCATTTGCAATTCCGGGTCTTGCCGGCGCGAAATGTCCGGACGTACGCGGTGCCTATTTTTAAATTCGCTAATTTAATTTACGAACGTAGTGGATACTCCTGGGACGCGGGAAGGGAAGTTGAAAGAGATATTCTGATGGCCAAGCGAGTTGCCTGAAATCTGGCTATATTCAGGTTTTCGTAGATGGGATGAGATGAAGGAATTATGTTGAAATCGCGACTTATTTTCCGTGTCGCGATGTTCTTTGATGAGTCTGAAGTCATCGTGAATCAAAAATGTTTCGAGAAGGTAAATGAAGACGTAATCCAGGAAATTTTATCCGAGAATATGATCACAGAATACGTTAAGTGATTGTCGAATATTCCTTTCAATAATATGTTATGGACCAAGTCATTAAATGGCTTCATCAAGATCTATATCTGAATTCTTCAGGTGTTGTAACGTTAAAAAACGCTCCACTGTTGATTTGAATTTCAATCGCTAAAAGACGCTCCAATAATGTGATTAAACTAAGACCATTAAGATGTTTGAAGTTGCCGCAATGAAAGTCGACGTTGTTATCGCATGCGCTGTAGAGTTGCATTGCTTTCAAGAGTGCAGTTTTTCCCAGATTTCTTTCTTTTCGTACTGCGAGGTTGCATGAAAACACAACGTGTGTTATTTTTATCGAATTAACGTACCTCATCTATGAAAATCGTGGAATTTTGAATATTTATTGTTTCTTACAAGACGTCTAATCAGAAAGCAGTAAGTACTACGTAGATACCGATCAATATTTTTGGGAATGCCAATTTTTTTTATTTTTGATTTATTTCGTTCTCTGCAGGTTACACAGGTTAACATGTTGCTTTATATGATATTATGCTTATTTAAATATTTTAATATTTATATATATTTATTTATAATATTTCTATATATATATATATATATATATATTGTCATGGTATTTACAGTTAAAATAAATAATTACATAAATATATTAAGGAAAAGACTCACCTTTGTATATAAGTTGACTCGTTAGAGTATAACCAGAGCACATTTAATTAAATAATATCCATTCTGACAGAAATATTAATAATTCAATTCATAAAAATACTCACAAGCTAAAATTATGAAGAAAAAACATATTCAGGATACATAACAACTAGTCGAATGAAAATTCTTTGAACGGTAATTAAAAAAACAGTAATCTTGTTGACAGTTTATAAATAAAATTCACAGGGAGATTTCAATTCACAATTATTCAATATAAAACCAGCCAAAGTAGCAATAAATAGAAGTAATTTGAATTTAGATATCCAATTTGAAATTGATGAAGAATTTGTTGGAAAGATTTGTTATTATAATGAATCAAATATAAACTTTAGTGAAATTGTTGACAAAGAACAAGCTAAATTAAACATAACTCACCAGAATGATGTAAATAGGACACATTTGATCAAAATTCACTTAATTCAATGAAAGATAGCATCTACGTCAGTTATTTTCAAATGATTAATGTAAGAGATATCCTTGAAAATGTTTAGGCATAAATAGTATTGTAATAGCATCTAAGCTAAAGAAAATTAATCAATTTCATAAGTAATATTAAGTATTTTATAAGTTATAAGCATTAGAAGTTAAAATTTGTTAAATTTTGACACTTGAAATACTTTACGAAGGAAAAGCAAGACTTTTACTGTTCTGTTTAACATGAAACATACATCAAAATGTAGTTTAAAAAATAAGCTAATTTTTAAAAGTAATTTCAAACCAGGAAATATTGTAAATTTTGTAAAATCATCAAAAGCATCATTTTTATATAATTTTGACAGAAGCTGGTAAGCTTTGAAATTCAACTTTTCTTGAAAACTATAAATAGGGCAGACCCAGAAAAAGTCGGCAGTCTCCAATTATATGCAGAGTAGAATCCTTGTCGGTCCATAATTAAAAAAGTGCCAAAAAAGTATCATCACCTAAAAAAAGAAGATTATTTGGTTATTGTGAATGGAAATTGAATCCAGAAAATACATTACCTGAATGTGAATGGAAAATTATCACATAGAAATTAAGTTTCAAACGAATTGGATATATTGAAGAAAATCAACAAAGTAGCCTGTGAATTTCAGAACGTTCTAGAAGTGTTGTTTCCAACGAAACCAGTGTTATTCCTGAAACGAAGAAGGGACAATTAAAAGGAACAATCATAAATTGATGAACAAACTTACCAAAGGTATTAAAAATTCAATCCTGTTAATATTTCCAGAAAGAAATTCAGAAATAATAATCATTGTTTACATTAGAATTACGTTAGGATATTTAGATAAGGTTAGGTTAACATAGAATTAGATTTAGGTTATTGATCACTGATTATAATATTTCAAATTACTTTCACATAAATATAATTTAAAAAAATTCAATCTTTTAAAAATTCAAATTGAACCCTCCCTCAAATATCAATTCAGATTTAATAATATTTTAATTTCAATTATTCAAAATTATAATCTTAAGAGCTAGCCGGAAACATAGAATACATCACTTACATACAAGGGTGATCTAATTAGTATTCATTCACAAAATTTCATTAATATAATTCCATAACAATATATTCTGTTAGCCTTCTACATATTTAAATTCAAAAAATTATATTCAATATTATAACTTCAGGAATTAAATTAATTTCATATAAGTACTATTTATATCAAACTACATATAAAATAAACATTCATTATGAGACATGAAAATAATATAACAAAATCCAATAAATATAAATTGTTCACAAAAATCTTATAAATTAAATATTTTAGTAGATAAAATTTTATTTCTGCTCACCCCTCTTATGAAATCAAATATCCTTCAAAAATGTTTAACATAATCTCAAGAATTTAATCATAAAACTATCTTAGAATATTCAATATTATTGGATATCTAACTAAGTTACTTTTTAGAAAATCTCAAGATATGTAAAAACATTACTAAAAAACAAGTTTTAACAGAGACTTTGCTTCATTAGTTCTCAATCGTATTCAATAAAATATAACATCAATCAACAAAAAGTATTTATTTACCTTTAACAATTCAGAAAGTTTCTTGGTAAATGAATGCTGAACATATATTGGATTTTGTTAAATCATTTGGATGTCTTATAATAAATGTTTATTTTATAAGTAGTTTGATATAAGTAGTACTTATATGACATTAATTTAATTCCTGGAGTTATAATATTAAATATAATTTTTTGAAATTAAATATGTAGAAGGCTAACAGAATATATCTGTAAATATTAAAATATTTAAATAATTTTATATACCTTCTATCAAGTATGAACCTCCATTTATTTTATGAAATTATGCATTTAATTTCCCTTCTCATGCTCATGATCGAATAACGTGCCCTTATTCCTGTGTTCCTGAAATTTCATCTCACGTTTATTACCGTGTAAATGATTTAAATAATGTGTAGAGTCACTGGGAGTGAGATCACGTGTTGCAGGCAGTATCTTATAGTGAAATTTACAGTCTTAGTACCGAATGATCTTACTACCGGATGATCTTAGTACCTGATGATCTTAGTACTGGATGATCTTAGTACCTGATGATCTTAGTATTGGATGATCTTAGTACCTGATGATCTTAGTACCGGATAATCTTAGCACCGGGTGATCTTAGTAACGGATGATCTTAGTACCGGATGATCTTAGTTCCAGATGATCTTAATACCGTATGATCTTAGAACTGGAGTGCCTTTTTGGTTGGATTATCATAACACAAGACAATCTTCCTTGTGCCGGATTTAGAGTTTCTTATTACTGAACCATCTTAGTTCCGGATGCTCTCCTGGTCATTTGAAACAAATCGAAACTGAAGACCTACTGATTATATGCAGAATAGAAACAATTTTTTGGAGACAGCACTATCACTCCGACACCTTGGAAAACAATATTCCGGGAGAACCTCAAAGATAAGTCCTTATGTAAATCTCGGATATCAAGCTAACGGTAAACTGTATTATATTGTAAATAAGAGTCACTATTTTAATCGTAAAGTTGAAATAATTGGATAGGGTTTCGTCAGTGCAATGTATACTAGTGACTCCAAATCTGCCAAGGATCTATATTCGATATACCCAGAGACACTAAGGTATTAATAATACACTAGCTCCATCTAGAGTATGAAGAATACATACAAGACATACTTGCGAGTTAATTCAATTAAAGAAATGTATTATCGATATTTTCACGTTACTAACGCAGAAAAAGCTTTCCTCATGCTCAAATCAAGCCATAATTTGCCGTAATGTTAATATGAATACGTTAATTATTAGCATTACGGCAAATTATGACCTGATTTGAGCATGAGGAAAGTTTTTTCTGCGTTAGTAACGTGAAAATATCGGGAATACATTCCTTTACTTGAATTAACCGTGATGTTAATATGAATATTGTAATTATTAGCATAACGGAAAATTATGATCTAATTTGAGCATAAGGAAAGTTTTTTCTGCCTTAGTAACGTAAAAATATCGAGAATACATTTCTTCACTTGAATTAACTCGCAAAGGTATGTCTTGTATGCATTTTGCATACTCTAGATGGCGCTAGTGTATTATTCGTAGCTTATTGTCTCTGTGTATAGCGAATATAGATACTTGACAGATTTGGAGTCACTAGCATACATTGCACTTACGAAGAAAACCAATTAGTTTTAAACGTGCGCAATTTGCCTCTGTGATCAACAAACCGTTTTCGAGTTTGAGTATAGAACTGTTACACGAATATATGTTATACTGTCTCGATTTCTAGAACTTTATATTACCGTACCTCATATTTCTTACTAATGATATTGGGTACAGTTCAGTAATTTGTTTGAATTTTTGGAAAACTGCTTGATTGTATAAATAGTCTTGTGTGTAATTCGACCGGAAATACTTTGTCGATTTCAATCGACAATATATAATTTTGTGCTCTTAATACACAAATAGCTATAGCATCAAATATGACTGTTTTTCAAGAAAACTTTAACATATTTTCTTTCAGATGGAGGATAACAATACCAGAAGTTGCAGTATGTCTTTTTTGTGTGGAAAAACGAGTCTCTGTCTGATCATAATTGGATATGCAGTTTTTGGAGCTGTCATCTTCAAAGCCATAGAAGGTGGAGATTATTCCCCCAGTGAAACCCCTCAGATCGTGCAAAAGAGCAGAGAAGACTGTCTGAAAGAACTCTGGCTGATAACAGGTAGGATTTTTGTAGTTAGTCTTTATGAGTACAGGCACATGTAATACGTGTGGAGCTACACAGCTCTACTTAGAATCTTCCTTTCAGCAAAGATTTTGTATATGGAATAATGGAGTGGAAGTTGAAAAAATGGTTAAGTTCAATTCGAAATCTTCAATTTTCAGAAAATTTCGAGTCCAGTCCTGTAACTGGAAACTTTGAACCATAGAGATATTACATTTATGCTTTGAACGTGATTTTGATTGGATATAATATATTATTATGTCGAATGTTAGTTCAGCTTAAACAATTCTGTTGCAATAATAACTGTTTTGACTTTCGCACATTTAACATAAATAGAGGTTAAACTTGATAGAAGGTATATAAAATTATTTAAATATTTTAATATTATCCTTCTACATATTTAATTTCAAAAAATTATATTTAATAATTATAACTTCGGGAATTAAATTAAAATAATGTCATATAAGTACCACTTATATCAAACGACATAAAATAAACATTCATTATATTATTATTCAACAATTTAGAAAACTCCTTTACCAGAAGTTTTCTAAATTGTTGGGTGAGTAAATATTTGTTGTTGATTGATGTTATATTTTATTGACTATGAATTATTTGAGTACTGACGAAGCAAATGTCTCTCTTGAAACTTGTTTTTCAGTAATGTTTTCACATATCTTGAGTTTTTATAGAAAGTAACTTAGTTAGATATCCAATAATATTGAATATTCTAAGTAAGATAGTTTTAAAATTTAAATATTAAAACAAATTGATATATGTTTATCTTCTACAATTTTAATTTAAAAAATTTTTATTCAAAAAACTTTTAGAATTAAATTAATGTCTAAAACAAGCACCGCTTATATTTAATAGACTTATATAATCTAAACTCAATATACAATGTCAAATGGAATAAATAAACCAAAAGATATATGAAAGTCCCTAAAATTAATAAATAAATATTTAAAGGAGACAAAATTTGTTTCTGGTCTTGCCTTCAAAACGCCATTTGCATCTTAAAAACATGAACACACTTAAAGGACCTCTCAAAGAATATAATTTATTTGAAATATTTAATATATTTAAATATTCGAATAAGTAAATTCAGAAATCTCTCAAAGCATGCACTATATCTTCAAAAAACAAATATAGTTCTAAGCAATTCCGTCTTCAGTCCTGAAATATATTCAAAATATCAAAATCAAAAAACTAACCTATACCAAACAACTCACCACGTGTAAAAGTAAGCCTTAAAAATAGCTCACACTTTTCTTTGATTCTGTTAGAGCATAGATCAATCTAAATGTAAATGAATAATGTTTCGAGACATAGATCATCTTTATAATTCAAGATTGATCTATGCTCTAACAGAATCAAAGAAAAGTGTGAGCTATTTTTAAGGCTTACTTTTACACGTGGTGAGTTGTTTGGTATAGGTTAGTTTTTTGATTTTGATATTTTGAATATATTTCAGGACTGAAGACGGAATTGCTTAGAACTATATTTGTTTTTTGAAGATATAGTGCATGCTTTGAGAGATTTCTGAATTTACTTATTCGAATATTTAAATATATTAAATATTTCAAATAAATTATATTCTTTGAGAGGTCCTTTAAGTGTGTTCATGTTTTTAAGATGCAAATGGCGTTTTGAAGGCAAGACCAGAAACAAATTTTGTCTCCTTTAAATATTTATTTATTAATTTTAGGGACTTTCATATATCTTTTGGTTTATTTATTCCATTTGACATTGTATATTGAGTTTAGATTATATACGTCTATTAAATATAAGCGGTGCTTGTTTTAGACATTAATTTAATTCTAAAAGTTTTTTGAATAAAAATTTTTTAAATAAAAATTGTAGAAGATAAACATATATCAATTTAACGTAAATAGAGGTCATTCTTGATAGAAGGTATATAAAATAATATAAATATTTTAAAAAATTTTAAACAATTTTAAAAAATTAGCCTTCTACATATTTAATTCCAAAAGATTATATTCAATGATTATAACTTCTGAAAATAAATTAAAATAATGTCGTATAAGTACCACTTATATCATGTCTTATAATGAATGTTTATTTTATGTCATGATATAAGTGGTACTTATACGACATTATTTTAATTTATTTTCAGAAGTTATAATCATTGAATATAATCTTTTGGAATTAAATATGTAGAAGGCTAATTTTTTAAAATTGTTTAAAATTTTTTAAAATATTTATATTATTATTATATATCAATTTGTTTTAATATTTAAATTTTGTTATATTTCTTCTATCAAGTAAAAGGCCTTTCTATTTTATTTTAAGATAGTTTTATGTTGAAATTCTTAAGATTAGGTTAGACATTTTTGAAAGATATTTGTTTTCATAAGATTGATCAGCAGAAACAAAATTTTGTCTATTCAAAATATTTAATTTATAGGATTTTGGTTAACAATTTTTATTTATTGGATTTTGTTATACCATTTGGATGTCTTATAATGAATGTTTATTTTATATGTCGTTTGATATAAGTGGTACTTATATGACATTATTTTAATTTATTTCCTGAAGTTATAATTATTAAATATAATTTTTTGAAATTAAATATGCAGAAGACTAATATTAAAATATTTAAATAATTTTATATTCGTTCTATCAAGAATTAACCTCAATTTATGTTATTTCATATCGATATTTTTGTGATTTTAATAATGTTAACCTAGAAACTTTACTCCCGTTATGGATAATTTCGTATTCGTTATTGGAATTATGTTCAAATTCTATTGAATGGTTGGCGTATGTTGAATGTGCGGAATTTGATGTGTAAGTCTTTTGATGTTCGTGGATTCTCTTCTTGAACTTTCTGTCGGTCTGACCAATATAAACCAATCCTTGCAAGTCAACTTATAGACTCCTGATTTATTACCCTTGTTTGATATATCTTTATTGTTTTTTATGTATTTGCCTAAGTAGTAAGAGGTTCTGGAAGCTACTGTGTAATTAAAATTTTTCTTAAAGTATTTGGCAATGTCTTCGGATATTCTACTTCATTAAATACTTCAAATGTCACTGAGTATATTTCTCCAAGTCTCTAGTTTTGGTTTCTAGGTCCAGTGTGCCCGGACACTCATGAAAAATTGTTTTTATCTCGGCCGTGTAAAATGGGCTCTCACGCCTTCATAGCGAGATTTTTCACCGGTGAAAAATCTACCGTTGCAACAGGTTAAGCGGCCTATTTTCACGATTCGAGAGTTGGCGTATCCGGAGAAAAACAGCTCGTATCGGCCTATAAATCAGAACTCGCTCAGGAAAAAGGAACAGGACGGTTCTGCGGGTCCGCAAAGTGAATTATGCGGCTTAGATCGGACGACGTCCCCGTAAGTCTTCGCCGATAAGTTTTCCATTCGCGTCGAGAATATCCCGGACGATAGGGCGCGCGACGACTGGGAAGCGGTGCGAGAGGAAATAGCTGATAATTTCCTGATCGAAATTGGTACCTTGGACAGGTGTCTACAGAACCGGAGGAGGTGTGGTTTTGGTATCGGGAGTTTTTTTAGAGTGATAGAACTTTAAATTGAAATAAAACACATATAAATTGAGGTTGAAGCCAATTTTTTTTTTATTTGAAAGATAATTTTATGACATTTATGTTTTGAAAATAATTTCCGGCATATGTCCACCACGACTAACTCTGAGGAACCGCATTCGACCAGACCAATTTTGGACCACTTTTTAATTCAGGCCTTATTTCATCAATAACACGAGTTATAAAATAGAAAAAGGCTTTTTACTTGATAGAAGAAATATAACAAAATTTAAATATCAAAACAGATTCAATCTGTTAGTCTTCTACAATTTTAATTTCAAAAAAATTTTTATTCAAAAAACTTTCAGAATTGAATTAATGTCTGCAATAACCTCCGCTTATTTTTAATAGACGTATATGATAAAAACTTAATATATAATGTCGAGTGGAATAAATAAACCAACAGATATAAAAAAGGCATTAAAATTAATAAATGAATATTTAAAGGAGACAAAATTATGTTTCTGATCTTACCATTATGAACACCAATTGCTTTTCAAAAACATGAACACAACTTAAGGACTTCTCAAAAAATATAATTCATTTGAAATATTTAATATATTTAAATATTCAAATAAGTTAATTAAAAAATCTCTCAAAACATGCACTATATCTTCAAAAAACAATTATAAATCTGATAATCTCTTCATCGGCCCTAAATAATATTCCAAATATCAAAATCAAGTGAACATGTGTTTCGATATTCAAATTTTGTTATATTTCTTCTTTTTTTTGATTGTCTCGGTCTTTACTTGACGGAAATTCATCTTCAATATAAGAAAAACAAATGTTAACTTCCGCTATTTTATTGATTTTAACAACAATTGAAACAGTTTAAATACTCACCTGATGAAGTCATGGTATGACGAAACAATTGTTGTGAAAATCAATAAAATAGCGAAAGTTAACATTTGTTTTTCTTCTATTGAAGATGAATTTTTGTCAAGTAAAGACCGAGACAATAAAAAAAAAGAAGAAATATAACAAAATTTGAATATCAAAATTTTGTTATATTTCTTCTATCAAGTAAAAAGCCTTTTTCTATTTTATTTTATACATAATATATAATTAGATTTAGGCTTTAATAAATCTCATTATGGAATGTCAATTGTTTAAAGATAACCTTATAATACCTTACACTTTTCTGTGATTTTGTTAAGAACATAGACTATCTTGAATTTTAAAGTTAGTCTGTTAAAAGCAATTTATCCTGTTAACACGTAGAGGTAAGATATAGTGATAGTTATTTGATGTTGATATTCGTTGTCTCCTTTAAATATATATTTCTTAATTTTAATGACATTTTTTATATCTGTTGGTTTATTATTTCCATTCGACATTATATATTGAGTTTTGATTATATAAGTCTATTAAATATAAGCGATGCTTATTGTAGACATTAATTTAATTCTAAAAGTTTTTTGAATACAATTTTTTTTGAAACACGAATTATGTTGGCTTCCAAAGCGTCTATTGTTTCCAGTTTATCAGCATAAACCAATGACTCGACATAATCAAAAAAAAAAAAAAAAATCAGTGGAGTTATGTCCATGTTCTTGGAGGGCAATTAATTAGACCATGTCTCGAAATAATGTTATCGCCAAATCTTTGTCTCAATAAATGAATTGTTAACGGTAGCAGCATGAGGTATAGCGCAATCTTGTTGGAATCAAAACACTTCTGGGTCGATACCATTCAAATTTTGAAACAAATAATGATTGATCATCGATCTGTTACGAGCATCATTCACTGTAACATTAGCTCCAGCATACTTTTTAAAAAAATATGGACCGATGATGCCTCCAGCGTGTAAAGCACACCATACAGTGCATTTTTCAGGATGCAATGGAACATGTAGAACTTCTTGAGGATTGTTTTTATTTCATATACGGCAATTTTGCTTGTTTACATAGCCGTTCAACCAGAAATGAGCTTCATCACTAAACAGAATTTTACGATAAAAAAGTGGATCAACTTCAAGCTGTTCTAGGGCCAATCAGCAAACAATAGACGCTTTTTATGGTCAAGTGGCTTTAGTTCTTGAACCAGTTGGATCTTGTATGGGTGCAGTCCAAGATCTTTATCTTTACGCAAATTTTTCATGTGGTGGATGCACAGAGTCAAACTTGTTGTGAACTTCGACGAATAGACAAATCTGGATCATCTTTAACCCTTTGACTTACAGCAGAGATATTTTCTTCTGCAAGTACAGTTCTTTGTCTTGTTGTTGTTGCTGCAACGAGTAGAGAAAATGTTGTTCGAAATCCATTGATAGCGCGACGAATAAGCTGCCTTAAAGGACGATTATGTAAACCATAAATTTCAAGAAGTGTTCTATAAGTTTGGCGAATAAAACACAGATTTTGGAAATAAATTTCAACAATTTGTAAACGTTGTTGCGGCGTGAGTCTTTCCATGATAGTTTGTCAATGCTTATTGAACAGAAATGTCGAAACAACATGGTTCTACCTTATGTCAAATCACAGTTATCTCTATCGAAAGTTCTATCACTCTAAAAAAAACACCCGATATATACGTAGAATTTCAGAACTATGGTTGAATGTATGGCCTGTTGGTTGGAATATGTGGAATTACTTTTATTATTTAGGAAACTCTTCAAATGTCCACAAATTCTATGTTGGAAAGTTCTTCCTTTCTGTCCTATGTAAACTTTTGGGCAATTAGCGCAGGTTAACTTATAAACTTATAAAACTTTACGTGTACTGTCTGTATTATTTTTAATGTATATTTTAATTTACTCAGGTTTGAATAGGTTTTAAATAAAGTTAAATAATATTTTTTGAGGTATGTAGCAGTTTTCTCAGAAATACCTTTAGTGTATGTTAAGGAGATGCATTTAAATTTTTTTTTTTTACTGGGATATACCAAATATTGGATGGGATATACCAAATTTAAAGCCATATTTTTATTTTTATTTATCAACAATTTGTCTACCAACGTAGGATCATAGTCATTATTAATAGCTATTTGTTTAATGATTTCAAGTTTTGAAAGATAATTTTCTCAATTCATGGGAATATTAACTAATCTTTGGATCATACAATTGAATGCTGAGAATTTTTGTAGAATCGGTGTGGGTTTTTATTCAGTATTACAGAGCCCTGATGAAGATTTTTTAACAAAATCGAAACTAGTTGGCCTTCTCCTTTAAAAGTTGGTGTTACTACAATATAGATTGTTTGGAGCTCAATCTCATGAATGGCTCTGATTTCGTGTTTCAAGACATCGTGAATCCTACTAGCTTGTAAGCATGGCTCTTTCACCAGGTGGGTACTCAGCAGTTTCCACAATCTGCCCAGGAAGCAGAAAGCCATAGAGGGCATTTTGCAGGATGCAATGGAACCTGCAGAACTTCTTGACGATTGTTTTCACTCCAAACACGGCAATTTTGCTTGTTTACATAGCCGTTCAACCAGAAAAGAGCTTCATCTCTAAACACAACTTTACGATGAAAAAGTGGATCAACTTCAAGCTGTTCTAGGGCCCAATCAGCAAACAAACGACGCTTATTATGGTCAAGTGGCTTTAGTTCTTGTACCAGTTGGATCTTGTATGGCTGCAGACCAAGATCTTTACGCAAAATTTTCCAATTGGTGGATGCACAGAGTCCAAATTGTTGTGAACGTCGACGAATGAACAAATCTTGATCATCATTAACACTTTGACTTACAGCAGCGATATTCTTTCCTGTACGTACAGTTCGTTGTCTTGTTGTTGTTGCATCGAGTTTGATGAGCGTCCATCGCAAATTTTTTAAGGAAAATCAGGACTGAATTGAAACGAGAGTTTTGAACAAGTTTTCTACAAATCCAAGAAAGACGATAATAGTATAAGGCATGTAACTCGAATCCATTTTTTTAAAGCAAATAATTGAAACTTAGTTGATAAAGCACTATTACAATTATACATATTTTTCTAAAATTTTGGTTTCATTCACCTACGAAAAGGAAAAATCCGTGGTAAAATGTTCCCGAGCTTGGTTTGTCATACCCTCTAGATTTAATCCTGGGTACGCCCATGGTACAGTGGACTGCAATTAATGGACACCAGAGCAGTCAATCACCGGCATTTAGCGGTTGCGCCTCGAAACGTTTCTAATCCCGAACGCTTCCTACCAATACAAACATCAAAAATCATCCAATGTTACCAACTTTTCGAGAAATTTCGAAGCGCCCCCGACGTTCGAGATCGATAACATGGGAATTAAACAGGAGTTGGGAAAATTGTAGGACACCAATTTGGCGGAGAGTAAAAGTTCGGAAACTCGAATTTTCTGCTTTTTTTCATTCCGATTTATGGTTTCATTGATTTCACACACTTCAGGGAGTTTTTGGGGAAACTTCGGTCTCGAACCAGTTATGGGATTTTGTTTGTCTAAAGTTGGTATTTCTCTTTGAAACGCCGTATTTCCGGTCATTCAGGTGAAATGATGGAATGGAGGAAATGGGAAATTACGTAACAACAAGGAATGTGTTTGGAAACTTGTTCTTGACGAACAAAATAAAGTATTCTTTGGAATCGATTTGAGTTTTTGTTATTAGTAACTAGGGGTTCTAACAAGTTTTTCTACGAAAGTATTTCTTTTTTGTACATTCTTTCAGTTTGTTTCATAAAGTTTTAATCATCAGATCACGGAGCCCTTTCACAATTTATGTAGTTCTATGTTTACAAAGTGCTGATCACAGATTTAGTCACTGTGTCAAACTATGACGGAATAACCTCTGTGGATCATCGATCAAGTACACATTGGGTTGCACAAAATATTTTGTGCTCTGATCTAACCTAGAATCGCTGCTAAATGACAGATCAAGTTGATCTGTCGATTTTGGTGAATCAAGATCTTAAAAAGTTAAATGGTGAAGTGAAGTATATTAAAATAAAGGTTATTTTATTCATTATATATAATTATTTGGTTTTCTTAACATTCTTTATAAAGTTACTCCTTGTACTATAACAGAGGCCGTTAAATTGCCTTTCAATCTTTTGGATTAATGGTAAACCACAGAATTATTTATATGATTTAACATTACACTCCATTAAAATTTGCAGTATTCATTTACCAGAAGCTTTCTGAATTGTTGAAAGGTGAGGAAATATTTTTGAATTTGATGTTATAAATTATTGAATATGAATAAAATTGAGTACTGAAGAAGGAAAGTTTCTCTTAAAACTTGTTTTTTAGTGATGTTTCTACATATCTTGAGATTTTATAAAAAGTAACTTAGTTAGATATCCAATAATACTAAATATTCTAAGTAAGATAGTTTTACGATGAAATTCTCAAGATTATGTTAAACATTTTTGTTTTCATAAGATTGATGAGCAGAAATAAAATGTTGTCTACTCAAAATATTTAACTTACAGGATTTTGTGTAACAATTTTCATTTATTGGATTTTGTTATATCATTTGGATGTCTTATAATGAATGTTTATTTTATATGTCGTTTGATATAAGTGGTACTTATATGACATTAATTTAATTTAATTCCTGAAGTTATAATTGTAAAATATAATTTTTTGGAATTAAATATGTAGAAGACTAATATTAAAATATTTGAATAAGTTGAGTAAATTGTTTATTGTTTACTTTTTTCAGATGAAATATATGTGTAGAATACTTCTATATATCATTTTATCGTCATCATGAAGAAAATATTTAATTGAAATTCGAATACCCCAAACTATTAGAAATAGGAGTGATCCTTTTGCTAAATATGAAGATATTGATATTTTCGTTTCAACAAAAATATTGTGATCGAATTATCGAATGAAAGTGGACCAGAAATTGAACCACAGAAAAGGAAAAAATCGATCTATGTGAGATTACAATTGTTGGTTTGTTTAAGATTTGATGCAATTGATGGTTTCCAACCAACGATAGGATATAAACAATGCAAAATCAACGATATGTCGAATAGTTAATAGAGTAATGAAGTGTTTGATTGTATCGGTCTCTACTTGTCGGAAATACATCTCGATGATTAAAGTAAAACAACTTAATTTCCGCTAATTTATTTAATTTTACAACAATTGTTTCGTCATGACATTTATTTAATTTCACAACAATTGTTTGGTCATGACATTTAAAGAAAAGGAGTAACTGCAACATTTCATTCAAAACAAGAAACACGTTAGGAAATTTAATAAAAAATGATAAAGATTTGATCCATAAAAACCAGAAGTCTGAAGTCTATTGGTTAAACTGCGGTACTTGCCCATCTGTATATGTGGGTCAGACAGGTAGATCTTTCTACACTAGAATACGTGAACACGAAAAAATTTATCTCGGAAATTCAACATATGCTGACCATCTTTTGGAGACAGGACATGTTTTTGACAATAACTTCAAAATCTTACACCTAGAAAAAAGGAACCTCAGGTTGAACTACCTAGAAGCCCTCGAAATCAACAGATATAATAAAAAACAGATTCTCCTAAACGACCAGACGGACCTCAATAAATCCCCCTTACTTAACCTTTTCTGAAACCTTGTGTAATAATAAAAAAAACAAATTACTGTATATTCCCACTACCTTCTTTTCTGTACATTTTGAATCTTTAAAGAACTCAATCTCAAATATGTAGTTAGTACCATACTCACCTGACGAAGTCATGTTGCCATGACGAAACAATCGTTGTGAAATTAAATAAATTAGCGGAAATTAAGTTCTTTTACTTTAATCATCGATTTACAGATATTACTTACCTTTAACAATTCAAAAAGCTTTTTGTAAATGAATACATAACATTTAAATGGAGTCTAATATGGCTCGAAATAAATGGTTTTCTGGTTTATCATTGATCTTAAAGATTGAAAGGCAATTTAACGGCTTCTGTTATAGCTCAAGGACCATCTGTATAAAAATGTTGAGAAAACCAAATAATTATATAATATATTATGAATAAAATAAAATAAATGGAGGTTTATACTTGATAGAAGGTATATAAAATTATTTAAATATTTTAATATTAGCCTTCTACATAATTATTTTTAAAATGTCAATAAAATTATCTTTCAAATAAAAAAAAATTGGCTTCAATCTTAATTTAAATGTGCTTTATTTCAATTGAAAGTTCTATCACTCTAAAAAAACACAAATCTCGATCATCATTAACACTATGACTTACAGCAGCTATATTTTGTTCTGTACGTACAGTGCTTTATCTTGTTGTTGTTGTTGCATCGAGTAGAGAAATTTTTGTCCGAAATATATGGATAGTTCGACGAATAAGCTGCTCTGATGGACGATCATGTAAATCATAAATTTCACGAAGTTTGGCGAATAGAACACTGATTTTGAAAATAAATTTCAACAATTTGTAAACGTTGTTGCAGCGTGAGTCTTTCCATGATAATTTGTCAATGCCTACTGAACAGAAATGTCAAAACAACATGGCTTCGTCCTTCTGTCAAATCACAGTTATCCTTATCGAATGTTATATCACTCTAAAAAAGACACCCGATACTTGGTTGCGCTAGTAATTTGAAAACCGAAAATCGCTTATATCTCCAAAACGGCTCATATAAAATTTCTTACTCATTTTGAGGACTATAATCAGTTCCCAAAATATTGGAAACTTTGTTTCTTTACACCCGGTTTATAGTTAATATGGCATTTGTGTTTCGCTGGGAATAATTGTTTTTTTTTCATTGTACTGAACGCTGCCCGTTACAAATACAGGGTGGCACAGTGAAGACGGACGTTTTTCACATATTCAATTCCATTCAGAGAAGTTGGAGCGAATTGATGTTGACGGAAGTTCACTCACATTCTGAGCTACACCAGCAATGTTTTCAGGTGTGATGACTGGACGAGAACGTGAATGGGTTGTTTTATCCAATAACGTTTCAGTCCCACGAACTCGCTTCACACATTGATCCACAAATTGCTATGAGGTCATTTCATTTCTATTGAATTTTCCATGCAACGTTTTAACAGATTGTATGAAGATTCACCACTTTGGAAATAAGTTTTTAAACTTTTCCAGTTATGTTCAAGTTTAAATCGACCAATTTCGTTGATGTCAAATATTAAACTAATTTTATGTCAAAACGCGAATGTCAGATTCGAAATAACCATAGCTCCAAAATGCAAACGCTAGATGGACCACTTTCACAAGATCACCACAATGTTTCGTCTAATCGAAACTTCAAATAATATCTCTGCTTTAAGACACGACATTTTCTGCAAATAAGCAATATACCAACAGTTAACAATGCTTGTAGTCTAGTTTGGGTCGTTGTTGGTTAGTAGTTGAGTTCTCGGCCTCAAAAAACAAAACCGAAACGACAATTTCAAGCCATCCGACTACACGGCACTTAGCACGCGTCAGGTGCATGTATTAATTAAAATTTGAACGGGGCACGACCGTAAAATCTCGCATAAAGTCTACTATAATAGATAAACTCCCAATATTACGTTTAAGTCTTGCAATAACGTTATTAGACTTCGCCCCGTAGAATACCAGAGCCCAATCCCGCGCGGGGATTAAAAGGGAACTAACGTTTTCGGTTTTAATTACGGCCAGATCATTTGAATAACCGTTTTGGCGCAATATAGAACACACCGATATTATCGGAGGATACGTTTTGGAAGATGGGAATTTAAACGGTTCATCGATACGCGGGTAGACATTAAATTTAGCTTTGTCGGCTAGAGATTTTTTTGAATTTTCGCTATTGCGATACGTCGCTTTCTGTTCTACGCTACTGTAAGGATTTTGGTTTATTGGGATTATCACATACAGTGTCACCTGTCATAAATGGGCGCCATCTTCTTCAACACACTGTCAAGGATGTGGGAGATTTACAATTTGAAGAAAGAAATAATGAAAATAGGTTTTTCCTTGATAGAATTATTACAAGATTTTAAATATCATACAGATTTACTCTGTTAACCACCTACAAATTTTATTTCAAAAAATTTTTTATTCAAAAACTTTTACAATTAAATTAAATTTCATTTAAAATAATTGACACAATTTCTATGTTTCACAATTTATTCAGAACATCTTCGAAGGAGTACAAAAAGGAACTAAGCTTAAAATTGAAAAATGTTTTATTTATTACACCTCGGACATCTGTGTATTTTTGTAGCGCATGGAAATAACTAGAAACTCAAAAATTGTGTGAATTATTTTAAATAAGATTGTTATAATGTTTCACCTAGTGCCAACCGCATACATGTTATCAAATTAAATAAATGTCTCTCGGAAATTAATTAAAACAAATTGTAGAAATTACTATGTTTTACTACCAAAAAATATATATTACACATTTTCTTGTGACTCGAGTTTCGGGAAATGAACTATACCATCATCAGACAACTGAAGACCTAACAATGGTACAGTGGTATTTGAACAAAAGTGATAAATATTTTGAATATTTCAACAGATTCTCGGTAACACCTAATAGTGGTACAGAGGTTTACAATCGGAACGCGATGAAGAACCGGGTTAAAAAAGAGGGGCCTTCTAACAGGTATCGGAATGTCGGCAATCGACAAAGAAGGTTGTTAAACAGATGCTACCCATTTAAACATCTCAAATTATTTTTGTTTTTAACATTTATTTAATTTAATTTTAAAAGTTTTTGATATTAAAATATGTAAGAGAATAAATCTGTATGACATTTATGCTTTAATTTCCACGAGCCAAGTTGTCGTTCTCCTTCCTCAGAATTGCGCAGATCGGGAAGGTAAAACTAAACAGGAATGAAGAACAGAATTCTGTTTTTTTCCTAATTTACGTCCGAGCCGGCAGGGGGATATTGACAAGAAAGTCCTGGGGGCCATATCTCAACAGTGATTTAGGTATAGTCTCTACGGGCGCGAAATAAATATTTACGGTAACCTGTTGAGAAACCATAAGGGATGATGGTGGCTTAGGGGGATGAACGGCTGAGCGCTTAGCTGCTGCAACGGTCCCTGGAGGATATTTAACCGTACGGCTGAGCCCGTACGCAATTTTTATCCGGGACAAAGGCGGTCAAGGGATCTGTAGGTGGGCAAAATAGGGGCGGTGGAATTTGTCATTAGCTTTCTTCGGGGGAATCATTGGAGGGATGTTAGAAATTGAAGTCGTCGAGAGTTCAACGGTAATGTGACGTTTTACCGTAACTGTGCGCTATTTGGACCGCAAATTCGCCCGAATTCTTCTTTGTTCCCTTTTCCTATTTTGTTGAATCTACGGTTCGCCACCTTTATGAGGGTTGCAGAGGAATTCTTCAAAATGTAAGTGGAAAATTTATGTACCATAGCTCATAATTCTTATTAATGATTTTTGGTACAGATCAGCTGAATTTATTTATTTTAATACAAATTTATGTGTTAACTGATATGAAGTTTTAGTGTTTTAACATCAATTGTTAAAAAAAAATCTGCTGTACTTGACGGAGTACTTGGAAAAGCTTTTAAGTAAATACAATATCTGTGAAATAGTTGTTCAAGGGTGTAGATGGAAGTCTTATGATGAAATAAAGACTAATTAGTTTAATTTGAAATCTGGGAAAGATACTCTGAATGAAACGTGTCTTCTTGTTGGTGTGAACTAAAGAATCACATATTGTTCGATTCTTTTCTGGATTTAACGCTATACTATGATGCTGTTTCTGATGAAAACTAGTAATGATGTGCTACCATTTGCAGGCGAATCTGCGGTAAAACCTGTGGTTTAAAGCCCAGGAAGATGTTTGGGCTATGGTAATTAGACCACAGATAACGTATGGCGCTGTAGCGAGGTGGAAGAAGGACCAACAAACGATTAGCCAACATAAGCGTTCCGCACCACACTCATGACAGCCATGGAGGCCTACTAAATCAGCCATCCGTGCACCTGCTCGTGCAGAGGAAGGCGGGACGGACCACATACAAACTACATCAACTGGCGATCGACAGGCTAGAGGCAATCGTGATGGGAGACTCAGAACTGCTGGACGAGCTTTTAACGAACAGGACCCTATCGATGTTCTCGGATCTAACGTCAAAAGTCACGAGCCAAGAACAGCATTTCAATGTAATCGTCCCCAACCGCGACGAGTGGACCCAGCATGTTGAGGATCTATTGAGGCTTGTTCAAAGTCGGCTCGCGAACGACGAACAGAACGGGAGTCCATGGGATAAAACCGAGAATCCCATTGAGTCTCGTTCAATACGCAACCATATTACAGGCAGAAGTATTTTCCATTGAGACCGTGGCAGATCTGCTTATGAAACGGCAAAACCACGACGGCATAATCAAAATATTTACCGATAATCAGTCAGTACCATAGATCAACAAGACTACATAGATGGGACACTCACTGGAAAAAGTCTGAATCAAGTTTGTCGCTTTTTTGTAGCGACTGGTGCATGAAACAAATTCAACTAGAGAAAGCTGTATTACCAACTCTCAAGAGAACTGCATTACCTCTGCTTTTAGAATACTGCATTATCGACGCTTGGCGCGAATATTTAATGGAATGAAAATCTATAACCGACTTCCACAATCCCTAACAACACTGCATTGTACAACATTCAAGCGAAAAGTTAAAGCGATTCTAACTGAATGAGCATTTTATTCAATGGATGAGTTTATGAAGTACCAGTTCTAGTTATCTACTTGCTTTGTTTCAGTTCGTATCTTGGTGTAATAGTTTGTTTTTTATTGATTGTTGTAGGTTTTAAAATTGAAATATTTTAGTATGACATATTTACAATTTTTTATTTTATGATATACATTATCATATATTTCTTTGACAATCCCTGTAAAATTTTGAGGGTAACTAATAAATTTGAATTTGAATTGCCATTTAAAATGCCACAAGCTGTTCTCTCGATGATGCGATATGAACCAAAATCATCCACTCACTTATTCAACGAACGTATTACCAGCGAGCGAACTCAATTTTTCACTAACGTTTAGCTGGTATCACGTCCGAAACAGGCCTCATTATACCCCCATTCGGAGTCATTAAATCCCGCGCCTAACGTCCGACAAAAAACCGCGGTTGTTAACAAGACTTCCGAAATAATAACCTGGTCGCCCCCTCAGTCCCACCCCACTCGATCCCTGGATGACAAATTCCACCCTAGCACTGAAAAAAGTATAAAGGGTCGAGGAAGAAAGTAAAAAACTTGTCCTGTTGAGATAATAAACTGGGGCATCGCAAGCCGTGCCCGAGGTCCGCTGCCTAATGACGTGAAACTGGAGAAAAAGGGTAATTTCTCATTTTTTATTCCTCCCTTACAACTTATATATCAGCACGTGTTGGTGACAGGTACACGGTGCTCGAGGCTTCAGATTGGGGGCGAGTTGATACAGAAACAGTCGGGGATCGAACGGACTGGGGAGTGGATAGGGCGCGTTAACTTTTGGTTTATTATTTCTCAAATAAAGAACCTTGCTATTGTGGAGTAGGGCGAAAATTTAACTCCACCTAAAATTTTGACAGTTGATGATCCCGCCTTTAACTTTGTTACAAATGAAGGTACAACAAAAAGTAATTCACAAAAGTTGAACAAAATCAAGTGGATTTTTCCAAAATGATATTACAAAATGGAATATTTACAGGGTGGACAAGATATTGAGCGCAACTTCATTTTTTCAAATTGCTCACCCTGTATATTTTCTTATTATTGGCTAGCTCCTTCTCTTCCAATTTGAGAACTATCGGGTGCTTTTTCTAGAGTGATAGAACTTTCGATAGGGATAACTGTGATTTGACAGCAGGTAAAAGCCATGTTGTTTCGACATTTCTGTTCAGTAGGCATTGACAAATTATCATGGAAAGACTCACGCCACAACAACGTTTACAAATTGTTGAAAATCAGTGTTCTATTCGCCAAACTTATAGAGCACTTCGTGAAATTTATGGTTTACATAATCGTCCATCAAAGCAGGTTATAGGTCAAACTATCGATAGATTTCGAACAACGTTTTCTATACTTGATGCAACAACAACAAGACAAAGAACTGTACGTATAGAAGAAAATATCGCTGCTGTAAGTTATAGTGTTAATGATGATCCAGATTTGTTTATTCGTCGACGTTTGCAACAAGTTGGACTCTGTACATCCACCACATGGAAAATTTTGCGTAAAAATGTATGTCAATGTATCCCTACCAACAAAAAAAAGGAAATTTATTAGGAGTTTCTGGATATACTGAATTAACGAAAAAATTATGAGATTAATGCTGGTAGATAAGAATGAAATGAAACAGTTCTATAAGTCCGAATGCTGTGTTCCGAATTTATAGGCAATTATTTTATCAAAATGTCTAAAGACTTACCATGTTTTCTAAGGGACGTATATAATCCTTGATAAACAAAAGTCTATTCATAAATGGAATATTAGAGGTGTCTCAATGTATCCCTACCAACAAAAAGAAGCAAATTTATTAGGAAGTCTGTTTCTGGATATACTGAATTAACGAAAAAATTATGAGATCAATGCTGGTAGATAAGAATGAAATGAAACAGTTCTATAAGTCCGAATGCTGTGTTCCGAATTTATAGGCAATTATTTTATCAAAATGTCTAAAGACACAATGTTTTCTAAGGGACGTATATAATCCTTGACAAACAAAAGTCTATTCATAAATGGAATATTAGAGGTGTCTCAATGTATCCCCACCAACAAAAACAAGCAAATTTATTGGGAAGTCTGTTTCTGGATATACTGAATTAACGAAAAAATTATGAGATCAATGCTGGTAGATAAGGATGAGATGAAACAGTTCTATAAGTCCGAATGCTGTGTCCCGAAATTATGGGCAATTATTTTATCAAAATGTCTAAAGATTTACCATGTTTTCTAAGGGACACATATAATCCTTGAAAAACAAATAAGCTGAAGTGTCGAATATTACTTGGGAGTTCGAATGACATAGCTCAAAAAACGACTAAATTGAAATATCAACATGGAAAGACTTAAGTGTCCATAAGAAAAGAATGAATTATGTGTAAAGTCTCTAAATGAGACAGAATAACACTATTGCAGGATCCTGTATTTTTGTTCATGTGGGATACTAAACTTTATTTTTTATTCACGTTCAGTTGTGTGATGTACCAACTTCACTATTGTTAACGGTAGTTTCCTTCTCTTGCCGTCTATAAAAAGCTTTTAGTCACATCAAAAAATCCCCCTTCTCTGGCCGAGCAGAAATCCATACCAACTCACTTAGCCAGTTCGTAGTTCCTAAGACTACCGAATAGCCCTAACGGGAGGACCCCCTTTCGCCCCGAATGGTCGGTCACCTTGCAAGACCCGATTTCCATCTTCCCGAGAAGCCGCAAGACAAATTAACTTAATCTTACTTTATGGATCGTAGAGACTCGACCGCCTCCCTCCCAAATGCCACTGGATCCGGGGATAATTACGGGACAAGAAGGAGAAGCCCCTCCTAAGGAAGAGCAACCCCCCCACCCCAGTCCGGAGAATTAGTGTCGCCTGTGTCCGAGTGACCTCCAGGTCCCGTGGGAGGAGCGGTGAAATAGAGCCGAAACAGTCGTGAAGCCAACAATAATTGTCGTAGGGTTATAGTGGGCCGGTGAAATATCTAGCGGAGGGTAGATTAGGGGTGGATGTAGGTCGCTAGTACGATTTAAAGTTGCAGGTTTGGAGGCCAGAAGGGTGAGAAGGAATTGTATTAATTTCTTCAAGTTATATTGTAGACGTATTGAAAGAGACCCCATTATTTACGTCTTCTACATTATATCGCGCATTACTCAACTGATCGAATGTTGGATACAGCTTCAGAGTTTTCAGTATTACCAGCTAGCTAGTTAGAAATGGACACCATCTTTTCTAAGCAGGATGTCAAGATAATATACTGGACTTAAGGTGTGATAGATTTATAACTCGAAGAAATAGTCACTTGAATGATTTTTTCATTTATTAAATACCGTATGGTCATTAAATGGGGAAGAGGAAATGATTGTGTGCTTCTTTTAGAGTAGGTTCACTATCGCAGGCTAGGCTATAATATGTGTTTTTTTTAGAGTGATAAAATTTTAAATTGAAATAAAACACATTTAAATTAAGATTGAAGCCAAATTTTTTCTTATTTGAAAGATAGTTTTATGACATTTATGTCTTAGAAATAATTTCCGGCATATGTCCACCACGACTAGCTCTTAGGATCCGCAATCGACCAGACCAATTTTGGACCACTTTTTCGAGTAATTCACGCCTTATTTCTTCAATAACACGAGTTATGTTGGCTTCCAAAGCGTCTGTTACTTCTGGTTTATCAGCATAAACAATGACTTGACATAACCCTAAAGAAAATAATCCAGTGGAGTTATGTCGCATGATCTTAGGGCCAATTAATTAAGCCATGTTATCGCCAAATCTTTCTTCCAATAAATCAATTGTTACGGTAGCATCATGAGGTGTAGCACCATCTTGTTGGAACCCAAATACTTCTGGGCCGATACCATTCAAATTTTGAAACAAATAATCATTGATCATCGATCTGTAACGAGCACCATTCACTGAAACATTAGCTCCGGTATCGTTTTCAAAGAAATATGGACCGATGATGCCTCTTGCGTGTAAAGCACACCATACATACAGTCCATTTTTTAGGACAATGCAATGGAACCTGCAGAAATTCTTGAGGATTGTTTTCACTCCATATACGGCAATTTTGCTTGTTTACATAGCCGTTCAACCAGAAATGAGCTTCATCACTAAACACAATTTTACAATAAAAAAGTGGATCAACTTCAAGCTGTTCTAGGGCCCAATCAGCAAACAAACGACGCTTATTATGGTCAAGTAGCTTTCGTTCTTGAACCAGTTGGATATTGTATGGGTGTAGATCAAGATCTTTACCCAAAATTTTCCATGTGGTGGATGCACAGAGTCCAACTTCTTGTGAACGTCGACGAATAGACAAATCTGGATTATCATTAACACTATGACTTACAGCAGCGGTATTTTCTTCTGTACGTACAGTTCGTTCTTTGTCTTGTTGTTGTTGCATCGAGTATAGAGAATGTTGTCCGAAATCTATCGATAGTTCGACGAATGAGCTGCTCTGATGGACGATTATGTAAACCATAAATTTCACGAAGTGCTCTATAAGTTTGGCGAATAGTACACTGATTTTGAAAATAAATTTCAACAATTTGTGAACGTTGTTGCGGCCTGATAATTTGTCAATGCTCACTGAACAGAAATGTCAAAACAACATACCTTCTGTCAAATCACAGTTATTCGTATTGAAAGTTCTATCACTCTAAAAGAAACACCCGATATATATTACATACATAGGATCTATTAGAATTTAATAGTGTTCAAATAATGTGAAAAAGGGATCCCAGATATTTGTTAACATAAATTTGCACAATAATTAAGAACTAAATCAATTATCGAATAGCAGCTTTATATTCCTCAATGCACTGGTCTTAAGTCGAAATACACTGACTTTGTGCTGTTCTTGATATTAAATTCTCCAATGATAAAACCTAACATAGGATCTTTAACTGCTTGAACTACCAATCCAATAAGCATGGTCTATTTATAAACGATGTGTTCGGATCCTTGCTTTTCACTACTGGGGTCCAAAGCTCTATCTTGAGATTCTAAATCTGCTTTTGTTAAACGTACGTCGTAAATTGAGTACAAGTTTTCCTATTTCTTGCTCTAGTTTTAATTATATTGACCTCAATTTCCGAAAAGAAGTCAATATAATAAAAACTTTAGTGTGGAACAATAAATATAGAAGTGAAATCATTGATATAATGATTAATAAGAAACCTTACCACAATATAAAAAGAAAAATTATATCAATGATCCTTATGAAGAAAAGAAAATATGGTTTTCAAAGGCTTATATGAAAGGTTTCAGCAGTAGGATCTCTAATGGTCTTCATAAAATGGGAATATAGAATCAAATAACCTAAGAGGTCTATTTTGAAGAACCAGAAATCAACCGGTTTTGCAGAACATTGTATAGAAAATAATCATTTTTTTTTTGATGAAAAAGATGTCACTTTACTATATAATGTTAATAAGGGTGAATTGATCGACTATTTTGAGATTCTTTTAATCAAAAGAGTCATTGAGAAAAAGGAGAATTTAACAAATTCCCAAATATCGGATGTTTTTTTAGAGTGATAGAACTTTTGATAGGAATAACTGTGATTTGACAGAAGGTAGAAACCATGTTGTTTTGACATATCTGTTCAGTTAGCATCGAAAAATTATCATGGAAAGACTCACGCCTCAACAACGTTTACAAATTTTTGAAATTTATTTTCAAAATCAGTGTTCTATTCGTTAAACTTCAAGAAATTTATGGTTCACATAATCGTCATTATAAAATAAAACACTTGTTTACATTTTCTACTTTATAAAGTAGAAAATGTAAACAAGTGTTTTATTTTATAATGACAATTACAACTGATTTCTACCAAGCAACGGCCCAATCTATCATAAGTTCACATAATCGTCCATCAGAGCAGCTTATTCATCGAACTATCGATAGATTTCGGACAACATTTTCTCTACTCAATGCAACAACATTAAACAAGACAAAGAACTGTACGTACAGAAGGAAATATCGCTGTGGTAAGTCATATTGTTAATGATGATCCTGATTTGTCTATTCGTCGACGTTCCCAACAAGTTGGACTCTGTGCATCCACCATATGGAAAATTTTGCGTAAAGATTCAACTAGTTCAAGACCTAAAGCCACTTGACCATCATAAGCGTCGTTTGTTTGCTGATTGGGCCCTAGAACAGCTTGAAGTTGATCCACTTTTTTATTGTAAAATTGTGTTTAGAGATTAGGCTCATTTCTGGTTGAACGGCTATGTAAACAAGCAAAATTTCCGTATTTGGAGTGAAAACAATCCTCAAAAAGTTCTGCAGGTTTCATTGCATCCTGAAAAATGCACTGTATGGTGTCCTTACACGCGGGAGGCATCATCGCTCCATTTTTCTTTAAAAATGATGCTGGAGCTAATGTTACAGTGAATGGTGCTCGTTACAGATCGATGATCAAAGATTATATGTTTCAAAATTTGCATGGTATCGACCCAGATGTGTTTTGGTCTCAACAAGATGGTGCTACAGCTCATGCTGATACCGTAACAATTGATTTATTGAAAGAAAGTTTCGGCAATAACATTATTTAGAGAAATGGTCCAATTAATTGGCCTCCAAGATCATGCGACATAACTCAGGTATTATTTCCTTTGGGGTTATGTCGAGTCATTGGTTTATGCTGATAAACCAGAAACAATAGACGCTTTGGAAGCCAACATAACTCGTGTTATTGATGAAAGAACTGAATGAGTTGATTCACTCTTGAAAAAAACTTGAAAATATTAAAAATCAAATGGTTAATCTCTTTCCTAACTGTTAGACATTCACGTAGAAAATTCAATGGAAATGAAACGGTAATTTGATGAAACAACCCGTTCACGTTCTCGTCCAGTGAGCATACCTAAAACATTGGTGCTGTAGCCCAGAATGTAGCTGAATATCCTTCAACAATAAAAAAATTTTATATGGTCCTCCACCCCTTATCCTTGAAATCCCTAGGAAAGTAAGTTTGAATGAGATAACATTATATTACATCCGTTCGAGTAGAAAAATTTCAGGAAATAATTTTAATTATTCAAATCAACACATCGTTTCAAACCGTGATTCCCATTCGAAAACAGTTCATAATGAGGCCCCTCCAACTCAACAAGTCCATTAAAATTCAATCCGGATTTCGCAACCGGACGAATGAGAAACCCGCGGTTTTTGCGGCCGCACGCGATCTTGGGCAAAAGAGCAATTTGCAGACAAACGAAGCAATTACCGTTGCTGGTCACGTCACGGTCTAAGAACTTTGAGATACGGCCGGATACGGTCAGAAATTATAAAGGGGATACTAAGATCACACCGATATCAGTCAGGGAAACAGATTAGAGGTAAGGCGGAGTTAATTAGGGCCTTCGGTCAGATCGATAAGTCGGGGAGTATCGATTCCTCGCGTTTCACATGTCGGAAGGAGTTGATAGAGAAGATGTGAATAAAGTTTTAGAAGGTTCCGAGAATGCCCCATGTTGGGCGCCAACAGTTATGTTTATATATAAGTTTTGATGTTTTACCGGATAACACAACAATTAATTCGGAAATCTACTGTCATCAGCTGGACAAACTGAATGATACACTTCAACAGCAAATAGCGACGGACAATACTTTGAACTGGACAGATTCCAAAGATCCCTGATCACCCTTCAGATTGGCCCACCAAACAGGGCCCACATATCCAGAATAGGACGCACGTAGGTTGTGTAGAGAGTTCTACTTGTGAATACATCACATCTTGCAAAAGTTTTAGATAGCTGGTAGGTGAACTGTCTCTCTCTAGACACAGAAGTCGACATGTGGGTAGACCGACTCAAGTCATCTGTGACGGAAACACCAAGGTCACAAAGCTGAGAGACACCAGATAGCCTCTGCTGGCCAATGAAGTAGAGTCCTGGGATTTTTTTTGCTGATATGGAGCACGCAACACTTCCCGATATAAAGAGGTAGCGACCACCTCCCACACCATTCAGAGAGCTTATTGAGGTCTTCCTGAAGGTGCCCTGTGTAAACCAAGGGACAATTGTAGAGCTTCGTGTCGTCTGCGAACATTGCACAATTGGATAAAAAGACGAGGGAGATCAGAAGTGTATAACAGGAACAACATAGTACCTAGAACTGACCCTTGGGGAACTCCAATAAGGACTTCCACATCGGAGGAGGAGAAACAGTCACCGATCCTCACCCGGAAAATGCGAAGCGACAAACATGATCGAATCCACAAGAGCAGAGGACCCCTCACTGCCAAGAACTCAAGCTTCCCCAGGAGTTATCAAAGTAACAGACAGAACTTCTTGGTTTCCGTCTTAAGGAATGGAACTTACTAGGCAACGAAACGAAAATTACGAATTTCAGAAAAAGAAATGCTCCATTGTCTGCATTCTACAGTATGAAAAATTCGTTGTGTGAGTGTACCGATATTGATGGTACAATGCAGGAACGTGATATTGAGCATTCCCCCTCTGAGTGGCATTTATTCATAGATTTGTCTAAATACAGTTCAAAAGCTGTGTTGTTGCATAATGAAAATGAACTACTACACGTGTAAATGACAGATATGTGGGGACTTGAAAGGTAAAGAAATTTCAGCGAGAATTTACTAAAAATATTGCTGTTTTTTCTGTCGATGGGATAGTCGTAGAGTAAATTAGCATTTTATGACAGAAATTTTGCCAGATAGGAGTGTATTTCAACCGGGATCTCACAAAGTTAAGACCTCTTGTGGATCCTTGAAATAAAACACTTTTAAATTAAGATTGAAGCCAATTTTTTTTTATTCGAAACATAATTTTATGACATTTATATTTTGAAAAAAATTTTCGGCATATGTCCACCACGACTAGCTCTGAGGAACCGCATTCGTCCAGACCAATCTTGGACCACTTTTTCGTGTAATTCAGGCATCATTTCATCGATAACACGATTTATGTTGGCTTCTAAAGCGTCTATTATTTCTGGTTTATCAGCATAAACCAATGACTTGACATTAACCAAAAGAAAATAATCCAGTGGAGTTATGTCGCATTAACTTAGAGGCCAATTAATTGGACCATTTCTCGAAATAATGTTATCACTAAATCTTTCTCTCAATGAATTAATTGTTACGGTAGCAGCATGAAGTGTAGCACAATGTTGTTGGAACCAAAACACTTTTGAGTCGATACCATTCAAATTTTGAAACAAATAATCATTGATCATCGATCTATAACGAGCACCATTCACTGTAACATTAGCTTCAGCATCGTTTTTGAAGGAATATGGACCGATGATGACTTCTTGAGGATTGTTTTCTCTCCATTTTGCTTGCTTACATAGACGTTCAACCAGAAATGAGCTTCATCACTAAACACAATTTTACGATAAAAAATAGCTGTTCTAGGGCCCAATCAGCAAACAAACGACGCTCATTATGGTCAAGTGGCTCTAGTTCTTGAACCAGTTGGATCTTGTATGGGTGTAGACCAAGATCTTTTCATAAAATTTTCCATGTGGTGGATGCACAGAGTCCATCTTGTTGTGAACGTCGACGAATAGACAAATCTGGATCATCATTAACACTATGACTTACAGCAGCGATATTTTCTTCTATACATACAGTTATTGGACTTATTGTTGTTGTTGAATCGAGTAGAGAAAATGTTGTCCGAAATCTATCGATAGTTCGACGAATAAGCTGCTCTGATGAACGATTATGTGAACCATAAATTTCACGAAAAGCTCTATAAGTTTGGCGAATAGAACGCTGATTTTGAAAATGAATTTCAACAATTTGTAAACGTTGTTGCGGCGTGAGTCTTTCCATGAGAACTTGTCAATGCTTACTGAACGGAAATGTCAAAACAACATGGCTTCTACCTTCTGTCCAATCAGTTATCCTTATTGAAAGTTGTATTACTCTAAAAAAACACTCGATACTTGAAACAAGTCTTTCCCATGAGAAGTGATGCTAAATTGAAAGAAGGCGTTTTTTTTGTCGGCCATTGTAATCAATGAGAAAATATTCAAGTTTTCTAGCATGTACGCGTTATGTGAAAGTCCCCATAAAAAACTAGTCCACAAAAACGATCATGAGAAAATCCTCCGCGAAGGACCAAGAGACTGAACCCTCTCGAAAACCGTGAAACTAAACGTCTCGACAATCTCTAAATGAATAATGAATCGACGGAAACCTCAGCAAAACGAGCAGAAAGCGCAGAGTTGATTTTCCAGCGGCGCTACAAAACGAATCCTCGACTATGCACCGTTCGTCCTAACTAAAAAGATAACAAGCCGTAGGAAACGAATCCGAGTTTCCTCGCAAACTTCTGTTATTGTTGCCGGTGTCAAGTTTCCTCCCCTAATGGAACATAATACCCCTACTTTATACTGTTACACTCGCAATACATAAATCGTCGAAGTGAGCTGATGGAGTCTGTCGTCCGTTGTTTCAACGAAAGGAGAGAAAAAAAAACGATCCATTCTCATTTTCTCCTTGTGTTTCGTCCTCTTTTCTTCCCCTCCCCAATTGATATACGGGGGTGTTCGTTTCGTGATGTTGGGGATAATTGAAAAGTGAGAGGCCATCAATTCTTGTTTCTGTTTCCGATACCGAAGGCAGTCAGACGTGAAAAAGGAATCTTTATCGACGAGAAATTATCAGGGTTCTATCTCGTCAATTGGAGCATGGAAATGATGATGGAGGAGATCGGGGAGATTCGTTTAAATTTATGGCTCATAAAGGTTTTCGCGTTATTGATTCTGGCTGGTTGTTTTAAGCGAAGACCAAATCACGATCTTTGATGGAGAGATTGAAGCTTCCCTCGTAAAATGCTCATTTAGACTGCCGAGCATCAAATGAGGGCCATTCCTTAAATTGAATCATTTAAGAAACCCTTTTCTTTTTGCGGTTGCCATATAGTTTACCCAAATCAATAATTCACATGAATTTTCAATATTTCATAAACCAACATATACAGATGCTATTAATTAAGAGAAAATTCATACAGTTTTTATGTTTCACAGCTTATTCAGAATCCTGTCACGTGTTTCGGTCCTCCGACCATCTTCAAAGGGGTACAAAAAATAACTAAACTTAAAATTGAAAAGGTTCTTTCATTACACTTAGATCTGTGTATTTTTATGGAGCATGGAACTAACAGCATCCAATATAGGGGTGTTGCCAAAGTGTATTAGGGAATTTGTTAAATTCTCCTTTTTCCCAAAGACTTTTTTGATTGAAAGAATCTCCAAATAGTCCAATAATATACCCTCATTAACATTATTTGGTGAAGTGACTTCTTTCTCCATTAAAAAATGATTATTTTCAAAAATATGAATAAAAACAATATTCTAATTTAATATACTACTCTGTCAAGAAAGTACCGGGAATTTTCAATTAAAACAACATTTTTACATTTAATCGTCAAAATTTATTGGGTCGCCTTCAAAATAGGCTCCATTTGCTCCAATACATCTATGCCAACGGCACTTCCAATTATCGAAACATTTTTTTTAGGCGCTTTCCGGGATGGACTTTAGCTCTCGCGCCGAATTTTGTTTTATGGCTTCAATCGACTCAAAACGGGTGCCACGAAGGGGCAATTTTAGTTTTGGGAAGAGGAAAAAGTCGCAGGGAGCCAAATCCGGCGAATACGGTGGTTGCTGAAGCACGTTTGTTGAGTTTTTGGCGAGAAAGTCGGTCACAATCGTAGCTCGGTGAGAAGGCGCGTTATCGCCATGCAAAATCCATGAGTTGTTCGCCCACAAATTTGGCCGCTTCTTACGGATACGCTCACGCAAACGTTTCATAACGCCTAGGTAATACTCCTTGTTTACCGTCTGACCCTCTGGAACGAATTCGTAGTGCACCACGCCACGGATATCGAAGAAAACAATGAGCATCACCTTCATTTTCGAGCGGCTTTGGCGTGGTTTTTTCGGTTTCGGCTCATTTTTTGCCACCCATTCCGATGATTGCTGGCTTGTTTGTATATCGTACTCGTAGACCCAGGTCTCATCACCAGTTATAATGCGTTCCATGAATGTAGAATCGGAATTACAGCGATCCAGCATGTCTGAAGCAACCTGTTCGCGATGACGTTTTTGAAGAAAATTCAGGTCTTTCGGTACGAGTCGTGCGGCCACCTTTCTCATGCCCAAAATATTAATCAAAATCGTACGTGCGGACTCGTGGGATATCTTAAGATCATGTGCTATCTCTCTCAAGCTGGTACGACGGTTTTCCAGTACCCTTTCCTCAATTTTATCGACGTTATTTTCGATCGAAGCCGTCGATGGGCGACCACTTCACGACCGTCCTTGAAGGCTCTGTACCACTGATATGCACGAGTTTTCGATAGAGCATTATCACCAAAGGCCTTTTGCAACATTTTCAATGCATCGGCACACTTAAATTCATTTGCAACACAAAACTTTAAACAAATTCTTTGCTCAACGTAATCACCCATAATAAAAATCGGCACGCACTCTGACATCGACTGACTTAATCAGCTGTTGCAAACACACTAGTTGACAGATCCCGCTCAAGCTTAGCATAGTAATTAAGGACAGTGGTACCAACCTAGGAAAAAAAATTTTTACCTGCCTCATTGCCCGGCCAGATTTGAATCGATAATTCCCGGTACTTTCTTACAGAATGTATTAGCGGAAATTAGAATATTGCTTTTATTCATATTTTCAAGATGAATTTCCGTCAAGTAAAGACCGAAACAATCATAGATTATTTTCAATACAATGTTCTGCAAAACTGGTTGGTTTCTGATTTTTCAAAATAGACATCCTATGTTCTTTGGTTTTAAGTTGTAAACATCGGTCTGTCTGTCCTATACAGGGTGTCCCAGAAGTCGACGTCAAGCCGGAATCGGGTAATAGGCTGAGTCATCAGAAAAATATTTAAAAAAAAGTCGTGTACTTTTCGAATTATCTTGCATTTTTCATTATTCGAGAAAATGCACACCCTGTGATGATTTTTGGGGTCCTGTTGCTACAATTTTTTACCTTCTTCAAATGTTATTTTTCCTACGTTATCCCGAATAGTGCTTCTGTAACCTGTGTTCTTCAATTCTAAGCCAGTTACTCCAGTTTGGAAAATAATGTCCCTTTTTGCCGAATTAAGTATTCAAAATTAATATTTCGCACAACTTTAACTGACTGTACTGAAAAAAAAACTGCATCATCATTGTGGTAAATTACTTTAAAAGTTAGCGCATTTATTAGAGATTCTAAAATGGTATAACACTTACTACATTATTTCTTAGATCGGTAAAAAAAACGATCTTTCTTAAAGAAAGACAGTTTCGACCAATTTCTTCGAACCTTCTAAAAATGATTCTAGTGCATCCAATACTTTAAGAATCTGGTTTGAATGAGATGGGTGAGTCCTTCCATAAAGTGTGAGTGAGACAGATAGTGACGCCACTTTTTGGTCTTGGCACACGTAAACGCAATACAGATCAGTACGCTACGCCCCTTGGCCTACTGCGCATCTTTCCGTATTTGATCGTGTTATTTGTGTACTTACGACTTTTGGCTTCGTTTATTTGACTTGTTTGCTTTTGATTTGAATGGTTTTGATCTCTTTATGACGAAGTTTGATTTTACCTGGACTAACCTGTGATGGTGTATTGCCATCATGTCTGTGTATACCACACAGGAATATGCGAACATGCACCTCATTCATGGGGAATGCAGATGTAACGCTAATGCAGCTTCGAGAATGCTGATCGTTATCCAGATCATCGAGTTTTTACAAATGTGCACCGTCAACACTTCACAGCGGGCCGACTTCCAAACAAAGTGGTGGATGCACAGAGTCCAACTTGTTTTGTTGACTTACAGCAGCGATTTTCTTCTGTACCTACAGTTCTTTATCTTGTTGTTATTGTTGCATCGAGAAGAGAAAATCTTGTCCGAAATATATCGATAGTTCAACGAATAAGCTGCTCTGATCGATTATTATGTAAACCATAAATTTCACGAAGTGCTCTATAAGTTTGGCGAATAGTACGCTGATTCTTTAAATGAATTTCAACAATTTGTGAACGTTCTTGTGGTGTGTGTCTTTTCATGATAATTTGTCAATGCTCATTGAACAAAAATGTCTAAACACAAACAAGTTCTATCACTCTAAAAATATCCGATACGAGTTAGGAGTTTAGTGGTGTTCTGGTTTTGCTTTGTTACTGCTTCCTTACGCCACCTTTAGGTCACACCATTGTTAATTCTCGACTCGACAGTGAAATGGTGCTTTTTTTTTAAACGCAGAAGAAGTAGGTAGATCTTCCTGTAACATTCTAGAGTCAACATCTATCTTCATACCCCCAGCAAAATCACCGCCCGCTCGTAAAAACTTGTCGCCAGAGAAACCGACACGCGTTCGGCATGCTGAAGCGTCCCGGCGCGATAAAAAGCCGTCGCGTCAAGTGTCGAAATACGAGATGTCACGCATCATCCAGCGAGTAAAAACAGGTCTACGGGATGCTCGAATCCTTTATGCATCCCGTTCTCCGAGCCGGATTAAAGGAAGAGAGATCTAGTTACCTCCGGAATCGCGGAATAATAAAAGTTGACGATCGGAAGGATTTGTTCTTTTGTTCGACTACGGCGAAGGGGTTCGTGAGACGAGGGGACGCGAAAGGGGAAGGGGGAGAGGGTGATTTCGTCGATGGCCTCGAAAAGCCGAGCTAGGATGAGAATGCGAATGGTCAGGAAGTATTTTGCCGCGCCCTTTAAAGAGGAAATAGATCGGAGGAACTTCCCAAAGAGTTTTGAAGTGGTTAATTTGACTCTTTGGTGATGACAGACAATGTTGCGATTCTCATATGAAAGTGGAGATGGGTTTATAGAGGAGTTAAAAGTCTCGGAGAGACTTAAAGTTTCCAGAAGATGGGGAGAATACGTAGGGAAGCTGTATCATCAAATATCTTTATGTGAAGTTCCACAATAGAACTAGAGATACGCTAAGAGTTTAACTCTTATCGACAAGCTCTTCGTTGTGTATTTAGTTCAAATTATGGGCGAATGAATAAGTGGAAATAATAACTGAAGGACTCCTTATGTATTCTCTGGAGGTTGATTGATTTTCAAAGGCCTAACACTCGCGCACCGTTGTGACACCATGTATCTTCAATATTTTTGGTAAAATTTCTCAGATATCTGATATTTTCAATTCTAAATAAGAGCTCTCATCGAGTATACTCATAATTTATATAATTAATACCTCAAAGCGTTCGTCGAAATTTCTAGGAACGCCGTAATTAATCCTTTTGGTTTTTACTCGTATAACTGAAAGGAAGCGATTCCCATTTCGCTACCATAAATGAGGTTAGCAAATTCTCAAACCTTAAAAGCAGTGCGGGTTATATCAGATACAGAATATATTGTTAATTTCAAACTGGAATATTCCTTCGCCTTGAGAAAAACCCTTACTCGGGAATGTTTTGTAAATGCTGAATCCAGAATATTCTGTATATTAAAACCATAGACGTTTTAAAAGATACCCAATTATTTGAGGCTAACATTATATCGTTCATTATTCAACTGATCCAAGTAAATATCGGGTGTTTTTTCAAACTGATAGACCTTTCGATAGAGATAACTGTGATTTGACAGAAGCCACGTTGTTTTGACATTTTTGGTCAGTAAGCATTGACAAATTATCATGGAAAGATTCACGCCGCCAGTGTTCTATTCGCTAAACTTATAGAGTACTGTGAAATTTATGGTTTACATAATCGTCCATCAGAGCAGCTTATTCGTCGAACTATCGATAGATTTCGTACAACATTTTCTCTACTCAATGCAACAACAACAAGACAAAGAACTAAACCACTTCACCATAATAAGCGTCGTTTGTTTGCTGATTGGGCCCTAGAACAGCTTGAAGTTCATCCACTTTTTTATCGTAAAATTGTGTTTAGTGATGAAAATAATTTCTGGTTGAAGGGCTATGTAAAAAAGCAGAATTGCCGTATTTGCAATGAAAACAATCCTAAAGAAGTTCTGCAAGTTCCATTGCATCCTGAAAGATGGACTGTATAATGTGCTTTACACGCTGGAGGCATCATCGGTCCATTTTTCTTTAACAATGATGCTGGAGCTAATTTTACAGTGAAGAGGGCTCGTTACAGATCGATGATCAATGATTATTTGTTTCAAAATTTGAATGGTGTCGCCCCAGAAATGTTTTGGTTCCAACAAGATAGTGCTACACCTCATGCTGCTACCGTAACAATTGATTTATTGAAAGAAAGAATTGGCGATAGCATTATTTCGAGAAATGGACCAATTAATTGGCCTCCAAGACCATACGACATAACTCCACTGGATTATTTTCTTTGGGGTTATGTGAAGACATTGGTTTATGCTGATAAACCAGAAACAATAGACGCTTTGGACGCCAACATAACTCGTATTATTGATGAAATAAGGCCTGAAATACTGGAAAAAGTGGTCCAAAATTGGTGTGGTCGAATGCAGTTCCTCAGAGCTAGTCGTGGTGGACCTATATCGGAAATTTTTTCAAACCATAAATGTCATAAAATTATCTTTCAAATAAAAAAAAATTGGCTTCAATCTTGATTTAAGTGTGTTTTATTTCATTTTTAAGTTCTATCACTATGAAAAAAATAGCTGATATGTCTTAAAGAACGAATAACTTGAAGCTCTCTGGGAATGCGGTGTTGTGAGGGATTTTCTACCTCGTGATTTGAGAGGCGGCGTTTCATTCTGAGCATGCACACCTGAACTCTTCAGACAGGCGTGATGCGCATGTTTGCCTGTGACGCCAGTGACCTTGTGTTCCAAGTCGGAACGGTCGTCGAACGCCGTGTGCCTTGCCCTACTTGAACTCGACAGAGACGGTCAGTCAGGTAATTTAAAACTAGCCGTGTCGTCTATATGATACGCCGCAAGCTGCAGTAGAGCAAAGCAGAATTCTATACGAGGGACGAAAAAGGAGTTCGCTACAAAATGAAACTAGGAGCGAGTTTGAATATTATCACCAAAACTGACATTTTTTGTGTGATATACGAGAGTTTACGGCACGGTAAACATTTATCATCCGTATTATTCGGAAGAATTACACGGCGAGAAATAGCCGGGACTCTAATATTTCAGGAATAAATTCCAAACTTTGTACTGGTGCAAAAACTTCCACATATATATATATATAAAACGCTCCCGTAGGATTTAACACTTTTAACACGTGTGGCGAGAACCAAGAGCGTCCGTCGAATGAAATATTGCGCTGCAGGGGGCTACAGGGGAAGAGCGGGAATAATGAGGCAATGATAAGGGCGGGTTATTTATGAGGAAGAATTTTTTGCTGAATAATGGGAAGTCGTCAATTTTCAGAACTTTTAAGATTATTAAGGTTAGTATTTTGCAGATTTAAGAGAATTACTGGTTAGAGGTTAGTTTGGCGCCCTTTTTCAAGTGTCAATCTAAAATTGACAGGGATATGAGAATTGACAAGTATAGGGTGATTCATTTAGAGGTACATTTTGTGGTGGGGATTTAATTGCAGATTGCCCATGCCTCTTGTTAACTGAAGTGCCATTTCTGTTCAGTAATGTTTGGCAATTCATTATGGAAAGACTTAGCCCGGCACGAGGCTAACAAAGAATGTGCATCGAGCGCTTAGAGCAACTTATGTTTCCCAAAATCAGCCTACCGAACGTACAATTAGCTCTACCATCCGTGAGTTTAAGACCCAATTTTCATTATTGGATAATACTCGACCAAATAGACAACACCCAGCACGTAGTGAAGAGAATATAGGGACGGTAGCGGTGAGTTTACGCGCACACCGTGAAGTGTCGATTCGTCGCCGTTCTCAACAGCTTCGCCTGTCATATTCAATAACCTGGCGTATTTCACGTAAGGGTCTTTCTTTAAAAGCTTACAAAATTCAACTAGTGCAAGAACTGAAGCGAACCTTCTGAATCGGTTCCGTTTAAAGCATTGGGCTTTTGACAAGCGATATATCGGGTGTTTTTTTTTAGAGTGATAGAACTTTAAATTGAAATAAAACACATCCAAATTAAGATTGAAGCCAATTTTTCTTTTAGTTGAAAGATAATTTCATAACATTTATGTTTTAAAAATAATTTCCTTTATATAATAATTATAAAAATAATAATATGTCCACCAAGACTGGCTCTGAGGAACCGCATTTGACCGGGTCAATTTTGGACCACTTTTTCGAGTAATTCAGGCCTTATTTCATCAATAACACGAGTTATGTTGGCTTCCAAAGCGTCTATTGTTTATGGTTTATCACTATAAACCAATGACTTGAAAATTATCCAGTGGAGTTATGTCGCATGATCTTGGAGGCCAATTAATTGGACCATTTCTCGAAATAATGTTATCACTAAATCTTTCTTTCAATAAATCAATTGTACGGTAGCAGCATGAGGTGTAGCACCATCTTGTTGGTGCCAAAACAATTCTCGGTCGATACCATTCAAATTTTGAAACAAATAATCATTGATCATCGATCTGTAACGAGCACCATTATTATTATTATTATCCTGATACTCCTAGATCTTCTGTGAAGATCCCTCAGAAGCTTTTTCAGCTTGTGCCAGTTAGGAGTTCAGTTGTGTTCTGTGTAGGCTTTGTTACTGCGATCTTGCGCCACTTTAGGTCACAGCACTGTTAATTTTTGACCCAACAGTGAAATGGTGGTAGATACCCGTCCAACTAGAAAATTTCTTTTCTACCTGAACAGGACTCGAACCTGGACCTCCCGGTCACGAGTCCGATGCTCTCCCGCTGAGCTATCCACACTCAATTCACGGTAACATTAGCTCCAGCATCGTTTTCACAGAAATATGAAACGATGATGCCTCCAGCTTGTAAAGCACACCATACAGTGCCTTTTTCAGGATTCAATGGAAAGTACAGAGCTTCTTGAGGATTGTTTTCACTCCATATACGGCAATTTTGCTTGCTTACATAGCCGTTCAACCAGAAATGAGCTTCATCACTAAACACAATTTTACGATAAAAAGTGGATCAACTTCAAGCTGTACATGATGTCAATAATTTCCGTTCAATTAGTTTTCTCAGTTCTTTCGCAAAAATATTCGAAAAACTTTTGGTCGGTAGGCTTTGCTCATTCATGTATAAGGACAAACTTTTCCCCGAGAAACAACATGTCTATCTAAAAAACAGAAGTACTACTACAGCGATGTATGAATTAGTAAATGATATTGTTGATGCTTTGAAGAGTGATGAAGTGCCGGTTGGGCTTTTTCTAGATTTATCTAAGGCATTCAATAGCGTGAATCATGAATGCCTTTCGAAGAAACTCTCTTTATGTGGTATTCGCGATTGTCAACTGGAGTTTCTCGGAAGCTACTTGTCTGATCGAGTTCAGAGGGTTTGTATTGATAGCGAGGGTCTAGTTTTTATGTCAGAGGATAAAAATGTCAACGTAGGAGTTCCCCAAGGAAGTAATCTGGGACCCTTTTTATTTCTGATATACATCAATGAGCTCGACTTCTTGTTGTTTGTTGACGAGTGCTTTGCTGCGTAGCAGGAGTCTAAATTCGAGTATTGAACAAACTAGATTAGCCTTCGCTTCAGGACAGCATTGATGCACTCATGAGTTACTTCTCAATGTCAGTAAGACTGAGTGTGTGATTTTTGGAACGGTTCAGTCTAAAACTATGTATCCTGAGTCAATTACTCTGAATAACAACCGATTTTTGTCGTCGACAGAATTTCGTGGAATTTTGTTTGATTGTCATCTGAAATGGAATGATCATGTGAGTCAGGTCAGCAAAAAACTCAATAAAGTTTTGTACATGATCAGGATATTGTCACGGTGAGACATTTAAAAACAGTTTATTATGCAAGTTTTGTTTCACTCTTGAGGTACGGGCTTGTTATATGGGGAAGAAGCACTGATAGAAATAGATTATTCATTCTGCAGAAATACGCCTTGAGGACAATAATAGGATTCAAATATAAAGAATCATGCTTAGGTCATTTTAGAAATAATTCCATGCTCACACTTCCGGGACTATATGTTTTGGAATGTTTGCTATTTGTGAGAAAAGATCCCCAATATTTTAATGATCTATTCCTTGACACTTACTGAAAGAAACATAAAATATATGTAATTAAAACACATTGTAGAAATTACTATGTTTTACTACCAATAAAAATATATATTACACATTTTCTTGTGACTCGAGTTTCGGGAAATGAACTATCCCATCATCAGACAACTGAAGACCTAACAGTGGTACAGAGGTATTTAAACAAAAGTGATAAATATTTCGAATATTTCGATAGACTCTAGGTAACACCTAATAGTGGTACAGAGGTTTACAATCGGAACGTGATAAAAAACCGGGTTAAAAAAGAGGGGCGTTCTAACAGAAATCGGAATGTCGGCAATTGACAAAGAAGGTTGTTAAACAGATGGTATCCATTTAAATATCTCAAACAATTTTTGGGTTTACATAGCTCCGTACAATCATTCATAATGTTCACATTATTTTGTTGTATATCTCAAATATTTGGATTTAAATAGCTCCGTATTTGAAAATTTCAATAATCAAGTTTCTTATCTTTTGAATCTACATGTAAAATTTTTTTAAGATTTTCTTTTGTCCAAAGGAATAACTGTTTTCTAAAGAATGAGTGGCAAAAGTTGAATTTTTGTTTACTTTTCATTAAATTCATTTTATGTTCGTTGCAAAAGGTTTTAAATAGATGTTACTTTTTAATTATCTCAAATATTTTCGATTTACATAGCTCCGTACAGTCATTCATTATTTTTACATTATTGTTATTGTGAACTAATTTGAAAATTTCAACAGATTCTAGATAATCGAGTTTCTTCCCTTTTGATTCTACATGTAAAATTTTAAGATTATCTATTCTGTGAAAGGAATGACCGTTTTCTAGACAATGAGTGGCAAAAGTATAATTTTGTTTATTTTTCATGAAACTCATTTTATGTTCGTTGAACCTCGTCTTGAAGGAACGTCCTGTTTGTCCTATATATTTACTACTGCACTTATAACAAGATAACTCATAAACTCCTGATTTGTGTATGTTTGGAGTAGGGTCCTTTGCGTTAAATAATACCGATGATAATTTGTTTTGCGTTTTGAAGGCAATATTGACATCTGATTTTGAAAAACTATTGGCCACTTTTTGACTTATGCTACCAAAGTACGGTAGAGAAATGAATTTATTATATTCTTCAGTTTTTATGATGGGATAAATTTGGCTCTTAGCTATTTTAGATAGTTTCTGTCGAATTAGATTATCTATCAAACTGGAGTTGAAACCGTTGTTCGCGGCTATTGATTTTATAGTTTGGACTTCAGCTTCGGGGTCATTTTTTAATAAGGGTAATGCGAAGGCTCAATGGATTGTCGATTGATACGCTGACATTTTTTTTTGAATATGGGTGACTGGAATCAATAGGAATACATATCAGTGGACATGGGTTTTCTGAAGACGTTGAATTCTATTTTGCTATTTGAGTGTGATATCGAGAGGTCTACAAATGTAATACTGTACTTCGATTCTTTTTCTAATTTGAATTTAATTTTTGGGTGAATATTATTCAAGAAATTTAAAAATTGACTCAGTTGTCTAGATGTTCCAGAGATACACGTGAGAATATCGTCTACGTATCTGTACCAGAAATTAATATTTACAGGTAGTTTCGAATTGAAGATTTTGTTTTCTATTTCTGACATGAATATGTCTGCTAGGAGTGGACTCAGTGGTTAGCCCATAGCTAGGCCGTTTAATCCATAGAGCCTTCGCATCACCCTTATCAAAAAATGACCCCGAAGCTGAAGTCCAAACTATAAAATCAATAGCCGGGAACAACGGTTTCAACTCCAGTTGGATAGATAATCTAATTCGACAGAACTATCTGAAATAGCTAAGAGCCAAATTTATCCCATCATAAAAACTGAAGATTATAATAAATTCATTTCTCTACCGTACTTTGGTAGCATAAGTCAAAAAGTGGCCAATAGTTTTTCAAAATCAGATGTCAATATTGCCTTCAAAACGCAAAACAAATTATCATCGGTATTATTTAACGCAAAGGACCCTACTCCAAACATACACAAAGTAGGAGTTTATGAGTTATCTTGTTCTACGTGCAGTAATAAATATATAGGACAAACAGGACGTTCCTTCAAGACGAGGTTCAACGAACATAAAATGAGTTTCATGAAAAATAAACAAAATTCTACTTTTGCCACTCATTGTCTAGAAAACGGTCATTTCTTTTCCACAATAGATAATCTTAAAATTTTACATGTAGAATCAAAAGGAAAGAAACTCGATTATCTAGAATCTGTGTAAATTTTCAAATTAGTTCACAATAACAGTAATGTAAAAATAATGAATGACTGTACGGAGCTATGTTAATCGAAAATATTTTAGATATTTAAAAAGTAACATCTGTTTAAAACCTTTTTCAACGAACATAAAATGAATTTGATGAAAAGTAAACAAAAATTCAACTTTTGCCACTCATTCTTTAGAAAACAGTAATTCCTTTGGACAAGACAAAAACTTAAGAAAATTTTACATGTAGATTCAAAAGATAAGAAACTTAATTATTGAAATTTTCAAATAAGGTCACAATAAAAATAATGTAAAAAATAATGAATGAATGTACGGAGCTATGTAAATCCAAATATTGGAGATATACAACAAAATAATGTGAAAATAATGAATGACTGTACGGAGCTATGTAAATCGAAAATATTTGAGATATTTAAAAAGTAACATCTGTTTAAAACCTTTTTCAACGAACATAAAATGAATTTAATGAAAAGTAAACAAAAATTCAACTTTTGCCACTCATTCTTTAGAAAACAGTAATTCCTTTGGACAAGAGAAAATCTTAAGAAAATTTTACATTTAGATTCAAAAGATAAGAAACTTAATTATTGAAATTTTCAAATTAGGTCACAATAAAAATAATGTAAAAAATAATGAATGAATGTACGGAGCTATGTAAATCCAAATATTGGAGATATACAACAAAATAATGTGAAAATGATGAATGACTGTACGGAGCTATGTAACACCAAAAATTATTTGAGATATTTAAATGGGTACCATCTGTTTAACAACCTTCTTTGTCCATTGCCGACATTCCGATTTCTGTTAGAACGCCCCTCTTTTTTAACCTGGTCTTTATCACGTTCCGCTTGTAAACCTCTGTACCACTATTAGGTGTTACCTAGAATCTATCGAAATATTCAAAATATTTATCACTTTTGTTTAAATATCTCTGTACCACTGTTAGGTCTTCAGTTGTCTGATGATGGGATAGTTCATTCCTCGAAACTCGAATCACAAGAAAATGTGTAATATATTTTTTTATTGGTAGTAAAACATAGTAATTTCTACAATTTGTTTTAATTATGATCAACTACCAAATAGTAACGGCTGAAACAATTCAGTAACCAAAATATATGTGTGTAAGATTGGTCAATGTACTACCTAAGGAGTTCATCAACGTATCTAATATAAGATTCAAAGTCTAAATAACTAAGAATATTGTAGATATAGAACCTTATTCGATTAGGGAATTTATGGAATATTCTTTCAGATGTTGAAGTTATGATTTTTTTGATGGTTTCCTCTTTTCATTTGTATGATTGCATTGATTATGAGAATAAAGTTTATGTTACGTTTAAAATACAGTTGCAGAATATTTGAACTGTTCCATAAGTAGCCAGCTATGCTGACTTTATTATGGCCTAAACTGACCGTTCTGATTTTATCAAATTCCCATTTTTCCGCCTTGAACAACCTCGAGAAAAACCAATCCGGTGCTCGATACATCCGGCACTAATTTTCATTTTCTCTTCGCCGATGCTTCCCCGTTTCTCCCCCTTCATAAAAATGGATGAGGTAAGTCGGATGTTTGGCTGCTTCTTTTCCAACTGTTGAATATGGCAAAGAGAACCCAGCAGGTACCCCCCCGATGCCGTCGGAAAATTCCTTTCGAATTTTCCACGTCGAGTTCTCGGATGGTCGAAATTCCCAGACCGGGGAGAATTGGAAGATGGGAAATTTTCCTCACACGAGCCGGTTTTCCGGATAGAAATACGTCGAAGGGGCGCATATTTTCCGTGTTCCGGTGTTTTTGCCGCTTTGAGGTATGGATAAGTTTTGGGATTCCTGGAAGGGATACGAGGCTGAAGAATTTGTCGTTTATGTTTTATACAGCTCGTGGGAGTTGGAAATTGACTCTGGAAGAAAATACACACGGAATACAAGAGGATGGCGGTTTTGCAGTTCCGAGTAGTATAACGATTATCTTAATCAAATAAACGTTTTCAAAATCTAGGAGTATACCTAATATATAATCGGAAATTATTCATAGATTTCTGTCATTAAATTGTGTTTTTGGCTTACTTGTGTGTATAGGCTGAATTTCGTATTTCCCAGCTTACTATGTAGGTATTTTGTTTGTAATTTAAATTTTAGACCTGAAGAATTATTAAGTGATAAGAGCTTAAGACCGATCTGAATAAGCTCGAGGTTTACCAAATGCGATGTCTTCGGCAGATCCTCGGAGTTTCCATCCGAAACGACTTCATACGGAGAGATGCGACCACTAACCATAGAGGCTCTGATCCAACAGAAGAGACAGATAGTTCGGACACGTTTGCAGAATGGACATTGAACGGATACCATATAAGATGCCCAAAAGACACGGTTCCCAGAAAGACGTGGATGAGGCACATTGAGAAGGATCTACGAAAGTAGTGCCTTAACATCCAAGACGCAAAGGCCATAGCGAGGGACTGCTGGGTGATTGCAGTAAACCAATGACTCAATGTTACCCCAAAGAAAGAAGTCCAATGAAGAGTTAAATCGCAGGCACGAGGTGGATAATTTATCGATTCATCACTTGGTCATCTGTTGGTTTTCATTCCTGGGCTAAAACAATTTTGAGTAGATGTAAACCAAGGACTCCTCCTTAAATTTGCCACAAACACGTCTGGGAGGTGCCTAGTTCTTGTGAACGTCGAGAAATCGACGAATTTTGGTTTTCACGAACACTTCCACCCACGGCAGCAATATTCTCTTTACTTCTCGCATTTCTTAGTCGCACTAGCACTCTAACATAATGGAGTGTAAAATTTGTCTCAAACTTCTTCACTGAACGTTCAACTGTTCTCTTATCCGGTAATTATAACGACCAAGAATTGGAATTGAAGCACGTGAAGTTAGAGTGATAGATCTTTCATAATGAATTTGCATCATTCGTGAACGTGGAGTGGAAATTCCATGATTAAATGGTAGACATTGACAAATAGACCTGTCAATGTCACAAATAAACAATGGCGTGAGTAATGTCAATTTAAAAATGAGACGGTCCCATTGAAATTTGAAGATAATCAAGTAATACTTTCTACATTTCCCCCTTTTTTTTTCTGGGATCGACTCCATACGATCCATTAACTCTCAAGAATGTCCAGGCACAGATTAAACCGACCCTCGATCAATTAGGACAGAACAAACACGACATCCATCCCAGATCCTACAACGAGAAAACACCGAGGAAAGTGCGAATTTCCTCCACATCCCGCTAAAGTCAGTGATGCTAACTGTACCATCCACTGGTAACTGTTTGCTCAGGGAGCCAGACAATGTCACGATTAGAAATTCAACCCGAGAATTCATCCGCTGAGGAAATATTTACCGTCTGACAGGACGATGAAAGAAACGCTTATTGCGGGAATGGGAGCAGCATACAAAGAGATTCATTCGGCTTTTTCCTGTTTTCCCGACAAGTGGGGAGTTTGCAGTTTGTTACCGACGTCACGGGATGAGATTTTGGAGGGTTTTGTAAACTGCAGGAGTTCGCGTGGATTCGGGTCTCGTTTGGGCGCTTTCTGGTTGATTGATGCCTGGCAAGAGGGGATTAAAGTAGAGGTTACGTACATATGTAGGAAATTTGGGCATAGAAATGGTGTGCAACGATTTGCAGTCATCCCTCGCTAAATGCGAAAATTTCGTCATCGAATTCTAGACGTAGTGGTGGCTCGGAATTTGAGATATACGGGTTGGGAATGGGAGAAATGATGGTAGAGAATTCGAGGAATGAAAGTTCAGATTTCGGGGGATGAGCGTCCGATATTCTGTAAATGTCAGAATTCGAGATATGAAGGTTCAGAATTCAAGAAATGAAAAATATTCGAAAAATGGAAGTTTATAATTCGAGAAATGGAAGTTTAGGATTCGAGAAATGGAAGTTTAGAGATCCAGAAATAGAATTCGAGAAATGGAAGATTAGAATTCAAGAAATGGACGTTTAGAGTTCGAGAAATGAGTTCAAGAATTCATGGTATTTTAGAGGATGTCATGCTTCAGCTGAACGAATGTGTCAGAAGTGATTCGCCTGATTTAAAAGTGGCAATTTCGATTTGGAAGACGAAGAACGGCCACCAAAGTTTGAGGAGCCTTAAAATTCGAGAAATGGATGTTTAGAATTCGAGAAGTGGAAGTTTAGAATTCGAGAAATATAAGTTTAGAATTCGATAAATGGAAGTTTAGAATTCGAAAAATAGAAGTTTAGAATTCGAGAAGAGATTCGCAGGCATCCTTCGCTAAATACGAAAATTTCGTCATCGAATTCTAGACGTAGTGGAGGCTCGGAATTTGAGATATATGGTTTGGGAATTGGAGAAATGATGGTTGAGAATTCGAGGAATGAAAGTTCAGATTTCGGGGGATGAGGGTCCGATATTCTGTAAATGTCAGAATTCGAGATATGGAGGTTCAGAATTCAAGAAATGTAAGTATAATATTCGAAAAATGGAAGTTTATAATTCGAGAAGTGGAAGTTAAGAATTCGAGAAATGGAAGTTTAGAGATCGAGGAATGGAAGTTTAGAATTGAAGAAATGGATGTTTAGAGTTCGAGAAATGAGTTCAATAATCCATCGTATTTTAGAGGATGTCATGCTTCAGCTAAACGAACGTGTCAGAAGTGCTTCGCCTGATTTAAAAGTGGCAATTTTGATTTGGAAGACGAAGAACGGCCACCAAAGATTGAGGATCCTTAAAATTCGAGAAATGGATGTTTAGAACTCGAGAGTGGACGTTTAAAATTCGAGAAATATAAGTTTAGAATTCGATAAATGGAAGTTTAGAATTCGAGAAATATAAGTTTAGAATTCGAGAAGAGATTTGCAGACATCCTTCGCTTAATACGAAAATTTCGTCATCGAATTCTAGACGTAGTGGAGGCTCGGAATTTGAGATATATGGGTTGGGAATTGGAGAAATGATGGTTGAGAATTCGAGGAATGAAAGTTCAGATTTCGGGGGATGAGGGTCCGATATTCTGTAAATGTCCGAATTCGAGATATGGAGGTTCAGAATTCAGGAAATGGAAGTTTAATATTCGAAGAATGGAAGTTTATGATTCAAGAAATGGAAGTTTAGAATTCGAGAAATGGAAGTTTAGAATTCGAGAAATGGAAGTTTAGAGATCGAGGAATGGACGTTTAGAATTCGAGAAATGAATTCAAGAATTCATCGTATTTTAGAGGATGTCATGCTTCAGCTGAACGAATGTGTCAGAAGTGGTTCGCCTGATTTAAAAGTGGCAATTTTGATTTGGAAAACGAAGAACGACCACCAAAGTTTGAGGATGTTTAAAATTCGAGAAATGGACGTTTAGAATTCAAGAAATGGAAGTTTAGAATTCGAAAAATATTAGTTTAGAATTCGAGAAATGGAATTTAAGAATTCATAGTATTTTAGAGGAAGTCATGCTTCAGTTAAGAATTCTAGAAATGGAGATTTGGAATTCGGGAAATGGAGAATTCGAGAAATAGAAGTTTAGAATTCGAGGAATGGACGATTAGAATTCGAGAAATAGAAGTTTAGAATTCGAGAAATAGACGTTTAGAATTCGAAAAATGGAGTTTGAGAATTTATCGTATTTTAGGGGATGTCATGCTTCAGCGGAACGAACGTGTCAGAAGTGGTTCGCCTGATTTAAAAGTGGCAATTTTAATTTGGAAGACGAAGAACGGCCACCAAAGTTTGAGAATGTTTAAAATTCGAGAAATTGACGTTTAGAATTCGAGAAATAGAAGTATAGAATTCGAAAAATGGAGTTTAAGAATTGATCGTATTTCAGAGGATGTCATGCTTCAGCTGAACGAACGTGCCAGAAGTGGTTCGCCTGATTTAAAAGTGGCAATATTGATTTGGAAGACGAAGAAGCGCCACCAAAGTTTGAGGAAGAAAAATCAGAGGCTAGGGTCGTAGAAGACAAAACGCAAGAGGAACCCGCAAAAAGATTTGGAGTCACTCAACCAGCCATTTGTTATCGTTTAAAAGGATTGAGATTGATTCGAAAGGTAGGAAATTGGGTGCCGTAAGAACTGAAGCCAAGAGACGTCGAACGCCATTATTTCACGTGTGAACTACTGCTCTACGGCAATAGAACAAAGACATTTTGCATCGAATTGTGACTGGCCATGAATAGTGGGTTGCTTATGGTAATCCAAAATGTCGGTCAACGTATGAATACCTCATCATCGAATGTCAAGCCGAATATTCATGGTCAGAAGATTATGCTGCGTATTTGGTGGGACAAGCTGGGATGAAACTAAGGTCCTAGTCAAGACAAGCGTCAAGACCTAATGCCATGGAGATCGGGGGTGTGGTGTATGAGTATCGAACGAAAGGATAACAGGAAAGTTCTACCAACGACAATTGATGCGTTTGAGCCGATCATTGCGAGTAAAACGGCCGCAATACGTCGACAGACACGACAAAGTTATTTTGCAGCATGACATGTTGCGTCGCCCGCTAAAACGCACTCAGAATGCTCAAATAGGAAGTCCCTTCCCACCCGTCATACAGCCCAGACTTTGTTATTCCCGATTACCATCTCTTCCAATCGATATATCATGGCCTAGCCTAGCTGACCAGAACTTCTCCAATTACGATGAAGTCAAGAAATCGATCGCAGCATGGCTAGCTCTTCTCTTCGCGATGGAATCCGCCAATTGCCAGAAAGATGGGAACAAGTATTGGCTGGCGTCGGACAATACTCTTAACTTTGAATGTATAACCAATTTTTCACAATAAAACTTCAATTTTCGACCAAAAACCACACGAACTTATTTATACTCATAGTAACACATTTTCAAACTGAAAAATTATGTTCGTTATATTTGTAGTAAATATTGAGGCACATATGAAGGACATATTTAAGTTTTTTGTGTCTTATATCACGTTTCTGTACTCTGTTTTGCGTCCCTCACGTCTCTAGATTGATAGATCTGTTTCTTATCATTGGTAAAACTCCACCCCACTTCTTCTTAGTGTTGAAACCATCTTTTCTAACGTCTATTGAACAAGCAATAGACATAGCGTAATTCAGGAACCAAAAGAAGTGTAACTAAATGAATTGGACATTCCACATCTGACAGCTGTGTGAAACTAAACGGTACTTGAACGTTTTTTAAACACAAAACGTTTTTATTCACACTACTCACTAGTGGAAAATGGATTTTTTCAATCCAAGAAACCCAATTCCTATATTACAATGATATTATGAGGGCATCTCTAAAATTACTCCTTCTTTTAAGCTTCCAACACCATCGAAAGAAAATTGAGTACCAAACTTGAGATACATAGAAATATAGCCCAACGTAACTTATCTCAGGTCCGAATCGATCTTTTCCTATCGTCTGGCATCGCGTAACACCCATCTACGATCCCAAACTCGCCTTTGACTTATTGCGCGCCCAGTCTGTCAGGTCCGGAATGCGGTACGGTTCAATTTCGGTCTTCGAACACGTCAGTCGCCCTTTCGCCAATACAAATGGAGCAATTTCAAAGCAACGTAATGATGAATTATCCATTTCTCACACTACTGTACCAATTTGCGTGATGTCAAGTGCCCCGTGACGTTTTCAGTCATAGAGAGTGGAGGATGGGAATCGCGTTAGCTCCGGCTGATGAATGGGAACCGGGACATCAGGGATGAATAGCGTCGGTTGTCGCTTTTCTTCTGAAAGGGAGGAAAGCGTCCCGACGCTCGCGGTATAAACAAGAGGGTCTTTTGCGCGGTCTGAATAGACAGACGTTGACGCGCGTCGTTGGAGACGCGATCACAATGGGTTCTTGGTAATTGATGCTAGTGATGAGTGGGGGGAGGTGGAAAGTTGATGTTAACGTTTCGGATTAACTGGGGATTTGTGGCTTGATAAAAAGGTTATGATCGGTTGAATGCACCGCGGATTTTGCCGTGAAAAGTTTGGAGCGGCTGAAGGAAAGGTTTGAAAATAGGGTTTATTATTTAAGTTAAGGGGTTTCCAATGAATAATAACCCGTTATCTAAGCAGCTGTCAATTCTGAAGGTGTCATTTTTGCGTCTTCGTGAAGCAGCTTTTCGGCCGGCAATTAGTGAAATTGGTGGGAAAATTTCGAGCTGACAGGTAAAATAGTGGAAGAGTACTTACTTTTGTGATTAGTTTATTAAATGTTGGAACTGGGCACCATTCACATCCATGCATTTGTGACTTTTTCTGAAGACGTTCACTTACGTTACTGAAGATTTCTGGTGATTTTGACGGCATTCATTCATGATCCGAGTTCGCAAATCATCCAGTCATTCAGGCTGGGTAGCGTTAATCAAGGTTTTTAGGTAACCCCATAGATAAATGTCCAGGGGAGACAGATCAAGTGACCTGGGCGACCACTCAATCCCCTCCTTCCAATCCAGGGGTGAGAAAAATTTTCATTTAAGTACTGACGCACCGGTTGAACGAAATGAGTTGGTGCGCCATCTTGTTGGAAAATGATCGCTTGATGGTCTTTTGAATTCTCCAATACTTTCACGAGGACTGGATAAATAGCGTTCTCCAATAGATCTGAATAAATTCGGCCAGTGGGATTACCGGGTATAAAAAAGGGCCCAAACATTTAATTTTTGGGACGCTGAGTATGCACCTCACGAAATAATCTTGGATTTTCATCTGACCAATACCGACAGTTATGCCGGTTCACAATGCCGTTAAGGTAAAATGAACACTCGTCCGAAAAACAGATATCGACCATGTAGTTTTGATTACCGTTAATCAATTCACTGGCCACTTCACAGAACTGGAGTGGGCGACCGGTATCATCCTCATTCAGTTCCTCAACTACTCGTATCTTATAAGGATGGAATTTATGTTGTTTCAGGATTCTCATGATTAGTTGTGCGTGAAACACCAGATACATCGGACAATTTCCTAGCACTCAAGATCAGATCCGTTGCTACATGACCTAAGACAACCACGTCTCTCGCTTCTTCTCTTTTATGCACCCTGTTTTTGTTTCCGACTGAACCAATAGAGTGAAATTTGGCAACTAGTTGCACAAAGTAAGCAGCGGATACATTTTTTCCAGGATGTCGTTCGTTAAATGAAACCGCTGTTGTTGGCGCAGAGTCGTTGTTTCTAAGAAATAATCATTTCCACCCTCACTTGTACGGAATACACCATTTTACTTCTAATACAAATTTACAATCGTTTTGACACACTTGTAACGTTCTTAAAAATTCACGATAGACTGAGGCAAATCAAAATCATGGTCCGTCTACATTTTTCGACAAAAAATTAACAACATAACTACTAAATACTTTTGAAATGTGCCTGATACGAATAATATTCTCGAGATAAATTCCTCATTGCCAAGGGCAAAAGCACAAAAGACGAAGACATAGAGCAATTTCAAAGTCAAAGTTAAAAGTGCAAAACACAAAAGTCAAACACTTTTGACTTTCTCGTCAAAGCGACAAGAAAAGGTGTTCTCAACTGAAAAACCAGTTAAGTTCGTTTTCTGTAGGCTTGTTTCGACTTCGGTTGGTCTCTTCAGTCTGGGAATGAACCCCGAGACAAGGCGTAGGTTTCCAAGATATTCATCGATAATTTGAAATCAAAGATTTCTTCTATGGAAAGTTTCATTGGGAACTTATCAGTTCGGCGAAGAAGCCAAAGAGCTTATTTGATATTGTTAATCATCTTCAAATCAAGTAGGTTGACTCAAAGCAGAGAGTATTGTGTACTCAAAAGCTCAAAGACAAATTGTAGAAATTACTATGTTTTACTACCAAAAAATATATATTACACATTTTCTTGTGACTCGAATTTCGGAAAATGAACTATCCCATCATCAGACAACTGAAGACCTAACAGTGGTACAGTGGTATTTAAACAAAAGTGATAAATATTTTGAATATTTCAACAGATTCTCGGTAATAGTGGTACAGAGGTTTACAATCGGAACGTGATAAAAAACCGGGTTAAAACAGAGGGGCCTTCTAACAGATATCGGAATGTCGGCAATCGACAAAGAAGGTTGTTAAACAGATGGTACCCATTGAAATTCTCAAATAATTTTTGGGGTTACATAGCTCCGTACAGTCATCCATTATTTTTACATTATTTTGTTGTATATCTCAATTATTTGGATTTACGAAGCTCCATACAGTCATTCATTATTTTTTACATTATTTTTATTGTGAACGTATTTGAAAATTTCAATAATCAAGTTTCTTATCTTTTGAATCTACATGTAAAATTTTCTTAATATTTTCTTTTGTCGAAAGGAATAACTATTTTTTAAAGAATGAGTGGCAAAAGTTGAATTTTTGTTTACTTTTCATTAAATTCAACTTTTGCTACTCATTCTTTAGAAAACAGTAATTCTTTTCGCAAAAGAAAATCTCAAGAAAATTTTACATGTAAATTCAAAAGAAAAGAAACTTGATTATTGAAATTTTCAAATTCTTTCACAATAAAAATAATGTGAAAAATAATGAATGACTGTATGGAGCTTTGTAAATCGAAATATCTGAGATATACAACAAAATAATGTGAAAATAATGAATGACTGTACAGAGCTATGTAACCCCAAAAATTATTTGAGGTATTTAAATGGGTACCATCTGTTTAACAACCTTCTTTGTCGATTGCCGACATTCCGATATCTGTTAGAAGGCCCCTCTTTTTTAACCCGCTTTTTTATCACGTTCCGATTGTAAACTTCTGTACCACTATTAGGTGTTATCGAGAATCTGTTGAAATATTCAAAATATTTATCACTTTTGTTTAAATACCACTGTACCACTGTTAGGCCTTCAGTTGCCTGATGATGGGATAGTTTATTTCCCGAAACTCGAGTCACAAGAAAATGTGTAATGTATATTTTTTTGGTAGTGAAACATAGTAATTTCTACAATTTGTTTTAATTATGATCAACTACCGAATAGTAACGGCTGAAACAATTCAGTAGCTCAAAGACCAAAGGTTGTTACCAGGTCCGAAATTTGCCGAGTCTTTCATCGTAGAAATCTTTGATTTCCAATTATCGATAATATAAATATAACACATATCCCCCTTCGTCACACCCATACGATCGTCGTTGACACAACGCCTCATATTTCATCATAGCCGATGGTTTTTGTCGGCCGTGTCGTACTTGGAAACATCAAACGGTCAACAATTTGCGATTTTGAAGCGAAGTCGGAGCGCGCTCGCGTGCTAAACAACGTTCGGCGGCGGAAATTAAACCGCTCATTTCGGCCATAAATAATAATTCTGGGCCACATTGTTTTCCCGCCGTTCTGCCACGGTCAGATAAAATTTGCAGTTTATTCGAAATTGGGCCTGGGGTATTGGGAATTTGCCGGGAAATGAGGTCTTTCTTTGAGCCGCAGGGCGGGCTTTGTTCGCGCCCGGGCGATATTGTCAGTCGGTAATGATGGGCGACGTCTTCTTTCATCGGGATTTCCTCGTTTGATTGATGGGGGTATCGATAGAGTGTTAGTATTATGAGAAAAATGAAGAATGGGTTTTTCATTTGGAACTCCGTTCAGGGACAAGCTAGAGTTGAATATTTTGTTTCATACGAGGCTCTTTTATGTATCCAGAAAAATAACACTGGTCAAAATTCTGTCCTAATATTAACATTGAAGTGTTATTCCGTTGCAGAGACTTCCTATTTCCCTTTCTTGCATACCATGCCTTCATGTTGTCCCATAACCATTCCTTTCCTCTAACAAAGCATGGAATCGTACGGGATAGTTGTGGCTTTAAAGAGAGGACAGAGTCATGCTATCGTGCGACCGGTTACAGTTTTGTAATCCATACTTGTCGCTCCTGGAACGTACATTTGGCAGAGAATAGTGGTTCGTACCCGCCTTTTTCTCTTGTCTCATTTTGCGAACTAGGAGCAAAACACTCACTTCACGGGCGAAGAGGAAACCCTGCTGAATCTCGGAAGGGACTTTCCAACCTTCGTCACTTATTCTCAGCGGGTCCGAACTGGAGGAAAAGGGGAGACGTTTCAACCTGGCTGATTTCGCTCTTGGCTCGCCCCCAACTCTATGCCACCCCCATTTTAGCTAAAATGATCTTCAGGAGGAATAAAGGGACTTACGACTCTTTGTGGTAGCGGACTCTCTGTTGCTTTCCCATTCTTAGCCTGGGAACGGTATGCGCTGGCTAGTGGTTAAGGGGAAACTTAGGACGCTTTCTATCTGGGAAGACTCGCCCTCTGATCGCCCCCAACTTCAGCCCCATTTTTGGGTCTTTAAGCCACTCCTCTACGATACCTCGGAACCTCGCATTTAACAATGGAACATCAACAGCGGTCCTCTTGAGGAAAAGGATTCCTGCTGGAAAACTGTTATGTGTTGTTTCTGTACTTCAGTCTTTCACAATCACCAAATAGAGACACTTTGCTCATGCAGCTGAGTACTGGGATCGACACGGCGATCCCTTCTGGAGGGTGGGATCCTTGCTGGTTCCTCCTCGATTATTATTCCTTTCCAGATATCCTTTTATTTCTTTTTCAGCTTTAGGGGTTCAAAACTCAAGAAGACATGTACAATTCTGAGTATGATGCTCTGAAACACCTTTTGGAAGGAGTTCCCCGTGTGAAGAACACCTCCAACTTGATGTGTCAAGACCACGCCGAAACTGCTAACGTATTCTCGGAGTTGTTTTCGGCCGATTTCATGGATGAACCCGTAGGTCCAGTGCCAATTCCTGATATGCCTCGTGTAACACCGGCACTTAAGAACGTTGTTTTCGGTGAAGACTCAATAAAAAACATCTTTCTATCTTGAAAACTTACTCAGCTTCTGACCCAGATGTATATCAGCATTTCAGTTGAAGCAGTGTTCGGAAACACTTGCAATGCCTTTGTCAATAATATTTCGCCAATCCTTTTCTACTTCTAGGATGCCTTCGACTTGGCTATCCGCCTCTGTTACACCTGTTTTCAAGAAAGGTGACAAGCTCAATCCTAATAACTTCAGGCCTATTAGTCTGACATCCGCTACTTGTAAACTGATGAAGAGGATCATACGTGAAGCCATCTTAACCAACAGAATTCTGTCTGAACAACAGCATGATTTCGTACCAGGGCGCTCCATTTTAACCAACCTACTCCCTTGTATCGGTGATTGGGACTCTGTCCCATCTACTTAGACTTTGCGAAGGCGTTCTATCGTGTTCCTGATTGTCGCCTAGTTACTAAACTCGAACATCTGGGTATTAGAGGCGATTGTTTGTCGTGGATAAGTTAATTTTTACATGATAGCACTTTTAGGGTAAGAGTTGGAAAGAGCATGTCGTCAACTGATACCTGTGTTATCAGCGATATTCCTCAGGGCACAGTTCTCGGACCCATTTTGTTCCTCTTGTTCACATCAGATCCACGCGCTCCATAAAATCGAACGGTGTATTATTTGCCGATGACATGAAATTGTATAGTTGTCCTCCTACCGGCACCAGAGTTCTCCAGGATGACCTGAACACGTTAAGTCGATGGTGTGAAGAATGAATGTTGCCTCTCAACATTGATAAGTGCTGCGTGCTTCACATAGGCAGAAAAATCCAAAAATTGACTATTTCATCGAGAGGGGATTGTTGAGAACTGTTGACGAGCACTGTTATTTAGGAAATACAGTTACCTCTAATTTATCCTGGTCCGACCATAATGCCAATATATGCAGCAAAACCAAGCAATTATGCTACTCTTCATATCGCTGCTTCCATGGTTGCAGTCTACCAACTTGTAAACTATATACACCTCCGATAATGGAATTTGCTTGTCCAGCTTGGTGGCCTTCACTCAGGGGTGATTTGGAAGCATTGGAGGCTGTTCAGCGCACATGTACACGATTGCCATATGGCCGCAACCGCTCTGATTATGACTCCTGACTCCAACTCTTGGGCATCTCTAGATTTGTTCATCGACGTGGGCAGGTTGGTCTTATAATGACCTACCAGGCTTGCCAAGGAGAAATTTAGAAATTCGGTTCGCCAAAACTTTCCATCCAATACGATATTTGAGCCCTGGAATCGATTACCGCCTGATGTTGGTGGTGCGCCTTCAGTTAACGGATTCAAGAATCGCTTGGACAACTTTTGTTTGTGAGTTTATAGGTTTATACCTCAACTCTTTTTGTATTTAATTTCAAAGCTTCGAAGAAGTAGTCGTAAGTTTGTTGCATATTTTAAATGGTTCACCCCTTAGAAGGAACATTCAACTTTGAGGCAAGTTACTCTTGTTCTCATGGTGAATTTATTCGTATTAAGAATGATTCATTCAGAGGTACTTTTTGTTGTGGGGATTAAATTGTAGATTGCGCATACCTCGTGTTAACTTCTGTTCAGTAGTCTTTGACAATTCATAATGAAAAGACTTAGCCCGGCACAGCGTCTACAAATTGTTCAACTTTATTACGAAAATGGACGTTTTACGTGGAATGTGTATCGGGCGCTTATAGCAACTTATGGTCCACATAATCGGCCTACCGAACGCGCAATTAGCTCTACGATCCGTAAGTTCAAGACCTAATTTTCATTATTGCTCGACCAAATAGATCACACTAACTACATTGTGAAGAAAATATAGGGGCGTTAGAGGAGAGTGTACGCGAAGACCGTGAAGTGTCGATTCGTCGCCGTTCTCAACAGCTTGGCCTGTCATATTCAAAAACTTGGCGTATTTTACTTGAGGTTCTTTCTTTACAAGCTTACAAAATTCAACTAGTGCAAGAACTGAAGCTGATCGACCTTCCGAATCGTTTCCGTTTCAGTCATTAGGCTCTTGACAACCTTCCAGAAGATCCACCGTTCTTCCGACTTTCTCCTTTGGGGCTATGAGAAGTCCAAAATCTATATGGATAAGCCGGCGACAATTGAGGCTTTGGAGGCCAATATTACTCGTGTTATTGGCCAAATACCACTAGAAATACCCAAACGCGTTCATTATTTTTATTGAAAAAAAGTACCTCTCAATGACTCACCCGTTATTTAAGTCTTCTAATTCGAATACGAGATTTTATGAAGCGATTGTATGGTGCCTAACGAGAAACACATCTCGACTCTCATCTGTAAACCCTATTCCATTCATCCTGCCCACGAAATTCCCCCCAGTCATCACGTAGGCCCAAATTGCGCCATATCGACCGCACCGCCAACCGCCAAAGTCATCAAAACACGCCCGAACCCATCCACACGACCGCATTACGCCAAGTACAACGATATGTCCGCAGTTATGCGGATTAAGGTCCGCGGCCAGCAGAAACCGGAGAATTCGGCGAATTGAAACCGGAAGTGCAGCGTAATCAATTCCGAACGATGCCCCTAAGGCCTGATATACACCTGTCTGCTAATGAGAATCGGGCCGGTCTCGAATTACGGAACGCGCGGGCGCACAACGGCTACCGTCCCGTTTTCTGGCAGACTCGGACGATCTTGGTCTTATCGCTCCGCGGGTGATTGGAGGCCGGAAGGGCGATTGGAGTGCTTGCCTTTCGGGTTTACCCGTTCGGAATTGAATCCGGAGATGTTACGATGTGCTGATCTGGATTGGATTGGATCAGGCGTTCAATTCGCCTAGAAATGCTGATAAAAGGAGGCGAACATGAAGAATTTACAATTGCTTCGCTATTGAAGAGGTTTCGTAGTGTTATCACATTTTCAACCTGAAGTAAGGGGTTTTTCAATAAGAGGATCCATTTTGAGTCTATCTGGGCAGCTGTCACTTTTGAAAATGTCATCTTTTCACATTTGACAAGTAAAAAATACGCCATTAATGAAAATGAGACGATACGCGCTTTAAAAACACATTGAAATTGTTAAAATTCACAACAATAATGGTGAAAGTTTTGCAGTCGCAGTTCACAAAACTAAAGCACTTTTGTGTCGTCATGAAGCACCTCCTTCACCAGCAATAATGAAACTGGTGAAAAAATTTGAGCTGTTAGGACAAGATAGCGATCTGCAGAATCGACAGTGTGCTTCGCTCAAGAACAACTGAGAATATAGCTGCTGTAGCCCGTAGTGTTGACGGGAACTCAGGTTTCCATTTCTCGTCGGTCTATAAAATTAGGCATTCCACAAACGACATTACGCCGTATTTTGCATAAAGACTTAGGTATAAGGCTCCTAAAGCTACGTTAACACCAGAACTCAAGCAGATCGATCACCAGAAACGTCCTATCTTTGCTGATTAGGTCCTTGAAATGCATCAAAAGGATCCGGACTTCATCGAAAAATCATCCTCAGTGATGCAGAATTGTCGCATTTGAGACTAGGAACATCCAAAAATGATTGTTGGAAAGCCTCTCCATCCTCAACGTGTCACTATTTGGTGCCGTTTTTGGGCTGGCGGTGTAATTGGACCTTACTTGCTAACTCGACTATCGAAACTTTTGGTGGAGGACATCTAACAATTCCAACTGTTTCATCTAGGACCACGGAACATTCGTCGAGTGCTTCGTGCTCAATTCCAAGAAACTAACTGGACCAGACGGAATTCATACAGTTGTATTCAAGAAGTCAGAGCTTAGTACACCTATTCTCTGTACGATGTTCACTACGTCATAAAAAAAGGAAAATTGAAGAATGCAGCCTATACCGAAGAAATGGAGGAAATGTTTTCCATCAAACTATCGCCCAATTACCAATAGCGTAATATCCACTTTGTCGAAAGTAATAGAAGCAGCTGCAGATCTCGAGATGGTTAGATACCTAGAGAGCAATGGTCTCATCAGTGACAGACAATAAGGTTTCCGCAAACAGTGTAGAATGTATGATCTCCTCAGCTAAGTGACGCAAGTGTGGACAAGGGCTATTGATCGCTATGGAGAATCTAAGTCCGTTGCTCTGGACATATCCAAGGCTTTAGATCGTGTCTAGCAGAAGGCTCTTCTGAATAAGTTATCTTCGTATGGTTTTCCTGGGAGTCACTGCGATTAGATGAAGAGTTTCCTCACCAAAAGGAACATTCATGTGGTAGGAAATTGATTTCCGTGGTTTCCACATGAACGCTGGAGTGCCCCAAGGCTTAGGTATGTCGTTCACATAAACGATCTTCTTAGTGTAACCGAGAACTACACTGTGAGCTTCGCGGTTAATAGCACGCTGATGTCTTCTTTTATCTTTTATTATATGAGTGTGGATAGCTCAGCGGGAGAGCATCGGACTCGTGACCGGGAGGTCCAGGGTTCGAATCCTATTCAGGTAGAAAAGAAATTTTCTAGTTGGACGGGTATCTGCCACCATTTCACTGTTGGGTCAAAAATTAACAGTGCTGTGACCTAAAGTGGCGCAAGATCGCAGTAACAAAGCCTACACAGAACACAACTGAACTCCTAACTCGTACAAGCTGAAAAAGCTTCTGAGGGATCTTCACAGAAGATCTAGGAGTATCAGGATAATAATAATAATAATAAAAAAAAAAAAAATCTGCGACAAGCCTTTGAGCACCTTTGAGATTCACCTCCATAGATGCCAAATGCATCTATGGAGAAAATGGATTACCTGAACGAATGGGGTCAACGGAATCGTGGTGCACTTCAATGCCTCGAAGACATAAACAACAAATTTTTCTCGAAAAACTTAGTTCGTGACTTTTGACTTAATGATGAAAAACTAAATGCTTAAGGAAAATGACTCCATGCATCTTCTTGGCTTGATTATGAACTCTTTGGTCTGTTGGAGAACATGTGACTGACAGTGTGAAGTCTGCTGTAAATAAACATGAATATTTGTTCAAGGCTAGAAGATATTCCTCTGCAGATCATGTTCTACTGTACAATCCCAGATCAGACCAGCACTCAAATACTACTCTCTTGATTTGAGCTCACCAACCAAGCATTACAACTTTTGAATTTCATCCAGAAAAGAAGCAGTTCTACTGATTGACTGCCCAACTATAACACCCAAATTGCAGTCGTTGAACATAGAGGAAGAGTTATGTTTGAATACTCACTTAAAGAAGTCATGATGATGCCGTGAAAAAAATTAATATGGGTGGAAGCTAAAATGGTTTTTATTTAATGAATTCCAAAAATTCAGAAAGAATGTTTTAGCTTGAAGGAGTTCTCAAAGCGATCACCTACCTCTTGCTAATCTAAAAATGAGTTGAAGATAATAAAAAACAGTCATTTCCAAAACTTACAAAAAAACAATGACATTATTCCAATTCAGACAGTAATCATTATCACGATAACGATCCCTAACTTACAACCGAAAACTTTCCGAACCCCTTAGCAGTGCGAACCCTTATAAACCACTGAGTATCGGATAAGATCTCATTATTACCCCATAAACCACCGAAAATACCCTTCGGACGTACACAGAACTCCATTTAACAGATACAACGACAAATAACCCTTTTTGGACGAATTAAAAGCGCGCTACATTATCCACCGGCCCATTTTCGCCCTATAAATTATTCGTTTGCTGCCTCGGACGCAGCTTATCCGCTCTATCACCAAACGAGCACACGCCAGTTCCGGGCGTGTTTGTTTTGGTCCACATTTTAACAACCTCGCGATGTGTTCCTGAAAAAAATGAACCGAAAACAGAACCCGCCTCCTGTCCGTCATATTCCGGAACGCGGTCAGTGGGCGGCTTCTTTTCAATATCGTGGCCAGGGGAGCGTGTTCTGTGGTTCACGAGTACTTGCAAGTGGATAAAGTGACGCGCGATTCAATCGTTGTAAATGGGTTTTATGTCGATTTTATAGTTTTCAGGGTTGATCGACTGTCTGGGTTATAAATATTCCAATCAGGTTTGTTATTTCCGGTCGGGTTATTTATCTGGTTATTGTAAATTCACTGAGGTTGCATGTATTTCATTCGTTTCGTTGAACTTTCAATTTGAACCATTGTTTTTATTATGAAGAGGATTTCGTGTACTGCTGAATCAGTTGATGGAAACTTTTTCTGAGGGAATTTGATGATGTAGTTAGAAATAAATGCGGTATGAATCAATCACTCACTGGCTTTCGTTTCCTCATAAAATATTATTGGTGTTTCGTAAGAACCATATATTTGTACGCAAGAAGTTTTATCTCGAGATAATTTTGTGATAACGGATATTCAGAGGTTAATTTGAACTAAAAGTTGAAGTAAAAATTTTATGACATTTATGTTTTGAAAATAATTTCCGGCTTATGTCCACCACGACTAGCGCTGAAGAAAAGCATTCGACTAGACCAATTTTGGACCACTTTTTCGAGTAATTCAGGCCTTATTTCATCAATAACACGAGTTATGTTAGCTTCCAAGGCGTCTTTTGTTTCTGGTTTATCAGCATAAACCAATGACTTGACATAACCCAAAAGAAAATAATCCAGTGGAGTTATGTCGCATGATTTTGGAGGCCACTTAATTGGACCATTTCTCGAAACAATGTTATCGCCAAATCTTTCTTTCAATAAATCAATTGTTATGGTAGCAGCATGAGGTGTAGCACCACCTTGTTGGACCAAAACACTTCTGGGTCGATACCATTCAAATTTTGAAACGAATAATCATTGATCATCGATCTGTAACGAGAACCGTTCACTGTAATATTAGCTCAGGCATCGTTTTTAAAGAAATTTGGACCGATGATACCTCCAGCGTTTCAATATTATGATTGAAAGTATGTCCTGTCTCTAGCAAATGGTTGGAATATGTAGAATTACTTTTATTATTGTGGAAACTCTTCAAATATTCACAAATTCTATGTCGAAAAGTTCTTCCAGTCTGTCCTATGTAAATTTTAGGGCAATCACCTCAGGTTAACTTATAAACCCCCGATTTATCATCTTTATGTGTACAGTCTTCATTATTTTCAATAAATTTACTCAAGTTTAAATTGGTTTTACATGAAGTTCTTAAATTATATTTATTTTTGAAGTATGTAGCAATTTTCTCAGAAAAACCTTTAGTGTATTCTAAGGAAATATATATAAAATTTTCTTTTATATTAGGAAACACCATATTTAAAGCTATTTTATTATTTTTATTCATCAACAATTTGTCTATCAACTTAGGATCGTAGTCATTATTAATAGATATTTGGTTAATTATTTGCCATTAGTTTAAAATATTATAAATCTGTAAACGGTTTGATTATGGAAAATCCCTTAAGTCCTTTGTTAGCAGAAATATTCATGGACAATATTGAAATCAAAATTCACCAAAATCCCCTTGAGAAATACTTTTTATATTGGTATAGATTTGTCGACGATATTTTCTGTTGCTTCACAGGTACAGACAGACTTTTAAAAAAAATCTTTTTATTCATCAATGAAATACATCCTTCAATTAAATTCACTGTGGAAACCGAACATAATAATTCTATTAATTTTCTTGATTTAACTGTTACTCGAATAAATAATTCACATGATTTTTCGATATTTCACAAACCAACCTATACGGATTCTATTATACACAATAAATCAAATCATCCTTTAAATAAAAAATTATCAGCATCTAATTGTATGATCCATAGATTAGTTAATATTCCCATGAATCGAGAAAATTATATTTCAGAACTTAACATAATTAAACAAATGGCTATTAATAATGACTATGATCCTAATTTGATAGACAAATTGTTGATGAATAAAAATAATAAAATGGCTTTAAATATGGTGTTTCCTAATATAGAAGAAAATTTAAATTCATTTCCTTAAAATACACTAAAGGTATTTCTGAGAAAATTGCTACATACCTCAAAAATAAATATAATTTAAGAACTTCATTTAAAACCCATTCAAACTTGAGTAAATTTATTAAAAATAATATAGACTGTACACATAAAGATGATAAATCGGGGGTTTATAAGTTAACCTGCGGTGATTGCCCTAAAGTTTACATAGGACAGACTGGAAGAACTTTCAGACATAGAATTTGTGAACATTTGAAGAGTTTCTTCAATAATAAAAGTAATTCTACATATTCCAACCATTTGTTTGAAACAGGACATACTTTCAACCATAATTTTGAAATTCTACATATAGAAAGTAAAAGTTATGCCTCAAATCTGTTAGAATCCCTAGAGATAAATAAACATAATAAAATTGGAATATTACTTAACGAACAAATACATTTAAATAACTCACCTCTGTTAAATATATTCAGATAAGCTGGAATTTGCAGAGACCCTTTTTTGGTTTAAGTGCTCAATAAAAATTTATTGTACTTACTGTAATATAAATAGCAACGATTTCGGAAACAAGCTTAGTTATTCAAAATGTAATCTTGCCTGATGATGCTACTGTGATAGCGAAACGATTGTTGTAAACATAACAATAAAAATTTGTGAAAATCAGAATAACCTTATTTAAATGTTATTTATCATTCAGGTATGATGAGTTTCATTTATCTTTTCTTTGGCGCACTATGAGGCATTTTACGAAGTAAGATGTTTCATGTGCGGCCAGAATCGTTAGCGCAAGTTAGAGTGTTTCAGTTTCATTTTCTTTGATCTTTTCATCATAGACTTCGCTGTGGTGGGTTAGCGATTTTGGTTTCATTGTCTGTAGAATTTTGAGCCAAAAATGTTCTCAAACTAGATTCCTAGTAGTCAAGAATTAGGGTTTTCAAGAGAATGAGTCCATAACTTTCATTTTCAATGCATAATATCTTGTAGTCGTTATTAAAATTATGTTCTGTTTCTAGCAAGTGATTTGAATATTATTTACGCTGATATACGCCTTAGAACAATTTTCCTTTTCAACTAGTTAATAGCAGAATATTGGTTGGGTCCATTGCAATATTCCAATATTGCATCCAAAAAGGGTCCATTGTTCTCTGGATTACCATGCATTGATGCTATGATTTTTCTATGCATCGATACCAGGTAGTCCATCCCTCAAATCAATTTGTCATACTACCTAATGAACACAGCATAATTGATCGCTGCAATTACAAGTTCGACAAGTTCTACGATATTGAAACGAAACAAAGTTTCCGCTAATCTCAAGGTATGAATAGACAAATTTCCAACTTTTGTGAGTTCAGTCAGTTCATTCAATCAACCGATGATGAAGGAATGAACTTGGCACCCCAAAAAAAGTCATCGGCGAATCTCGGAGAGTCAATCGCACCTAAAAAGCGTAAAGTCACGCCAAACTCTTCGAACAAACAACTCTGAAAAAATCCCCCGGAAAGTCGTCCCATTTAACACGTAAATCCGGGAGGATCTTCAGGATCTCGCAATGGAAAGACGAGTCGGGTGCTTCTTCAATCAAACAAATATTCCCCTTTGAATGGTCCCGTCTTATCCAATCATCTTGTCAAACTTTACTCGGATATCTTCGCTGTAAAAATCGAACCGGGTCCAACTTTTTAATCCGGGAATGGAATTATTCAATTAAGATTAAGTGAGGTGCTTCGGATGCAAATGGAAAAGCAGGAAAAGGTTCCAGGGACCCATCATTTGTAGACGTGCTTTCGGAAGAGAGGGGGAATAACTACTGAAGTAAAGCAAAATAACAATGTTGGCAAAAAACTGTACCGGGTGCTCCGAAATTGAAGATACAAACGAAGAGGGGAGATTCCTTGCGTAATTTTAAGAAAAAAATTTCCACAAACATGGGACCGCAAACGTTTCGTTTTCGAGATACAGGGTGTTAAAGTTTGAATTTCTTTCAAGTTTTTTTCTCATAGTATCTACATTTCACAAGATATTCAACTTAAATTTGGCATGGTCATCACAATTTAGAGTTTACACCACGTGATATGCTAATTTTGAATGCAAATCTGCAGGGTGATATTTTTTCTGGAACACTGTCCCTTGTTTTACCCAGAACTTTTTTCTGGCGAGCCACATTTAGTTTGAAAAATTGCAAGGAGAAGCCTTGTTGTTACACTAAACTTTTTGGTGCCTTGTAGTTTTGTCGTATCTGCTACCGATACCGAGAAAATAAATTTTAACGATTCTCTCGAAATCGTCAGAAAAATCCAGAGTGTCATAAAGATTCAGTTAGTAAGCTGTGGTGAATAAATTCATTGTTAGATTTAACACATGAAATTATACTATTGATTAACCCTGAATAAATAGGGTACAGTACCATATGAATGATTAACAATAAAATAAAAATGGCCGTTACGCTGCAGCGAGACTGGAACTCTGTGTTTAAAACCGTACAAGAATAAAGGCAATGCTTGCAGAACTTCTTGAGGATTGTTTTCACTCCATATACGGCAATTTTGCTTGCTTACATCAATCAGAAATGAGCTTCATCACTCAACACAATTTTACGATAAAAAAGTGGATCAACTTCAAGCTGTTCTATGGCCCAATCAGCAAACAAACGACGCTTATTATGGTCAAGTGGCTTTAGTTCTTGAACCAGTTGGATCTTGTATGGGTGAAGACCATCTTTACGCAAAATTTTCCATGTGGTGGATGCACAGAGTCCAACTTGTTGTGAACGTTGACGAATAGACAAATCTGGATCATCATTAACAGTATGACTTACATGTCTTGTTGTTGTTGTTGCATCGAGTGGAGAAAATGTCCGAAATCTATCGATAGTTCGACGAATAAGCTGCTCTGATGGACGATTATGCAAACCATAAATTTCACGAAGTGCTTTATGAGTTTGTCGAATAGAACACTGATTTTGAAAATGAATTTCATCTTTTGTGAACGTTTTTGTGGGGTGAGTCTTTCCATGATAATTTGTCAATGCTTACTGAACAGAACTGTCAAAACAACATGGCTTCAACCTTCTGTCAAATCACAGTTATCCCTATCGAAAGTTCTATCACTCTAAATAAAAACACCCGATATTTTAGGGAGTTAGTAGGCTAGAGGGTTAGCCTGTTATAGTGTTAGTATGTTAGGGGGTTAATATTTTAGAGTGTTAGTATATTAGAGGGTTGAGATGTAGGTTTAGTATGTTAGAGGTTTAATATATTAGAAGGTTAAAATGTTAGAGGGTTAGTATGTTAGAGAGTGAGTATGTTAGAGGGTTTGATGGTTAAACGGTTAATATGTTAGAGGGTTAGTTTACTAGAGTGTTAGCCTGTTAGAGTGTTGGTATGTTTGAGGGTTAATTAGTTAGAGGATTAGTATCTTAGTGGGTTAGAGGGTTAGTATATTAGAAGATTAGTATGTTAGAGAGTTAATATGTTGGATGATTAGTATGTTAGAGTGTTAGTATATTAGAGGGTTAAAGAATTAGGGGGGTTAGTATACTGAAGGTATTGAAGTCTGTAAGGGTGTAAATATGTTAGAGGTTTAGTAGGTTAGAGGTTTAATATGTTAAAAGGTTAGTATCTCAGTGGGTTAGTAGGTTAGAGGGTTAGTATATTAGAAGATTAATATGTTAGAGAGTTAATTTGTTAGATGATTAGTATGTTAGAGTGTTAGTATGTTAGAGGGTTAGAATATTAGAGGGTTAGTATAATGAAAGTATTGAAGTATGTAAGAGTGTAAATATGTTAGAGGTTTACTAGGTTAGAGGTTTAATATGTTAGAAGGTTAGTATCTTAGTGGGTTAGTAGGTATATTAGAAGATTAGTATGTTAGAGAGTTAATATGTTTGATGATTAGTATGTTAGAGTGTTAGTATGTTAGAGGGTTAGAATATTAGTGGGTTAGTTTACTGAAGACATTGAAGCATGTAAGAGTGTAAATATGTTAGAGGGTTAATATGCAACATGGTCTGGCAAACCAGCACTCGTCCAGTTACGATGAAGTCAAAAACAGGATCTATGCGTAGATGGCGGTCAAAGAATCGCGATGATATCCGTCAGTTGCCAGAAAGATGGGAAAAAGTAATGGCTAGAGACGGACAATAGTTTGAACCTTGAATGTGTAAGCAATTTTTCACAATAAAGCTTCAATTTTCGACAAAAAACCGCACAACTCAATTATACTTCTAATGGAAAAACATGGTAGAATAATTTATTAGAAAACAGATGGGAAATGTCAACATTTATCATGAAAAGCCTCATGTACAGTCAGTTCAAAAGTGACTGAATTCACTGTCCTGGAACTAATAACGAAATGACCCGCCCACGCCCGAACTTCCAAAATTTCGCTTCTCGTACGAAACAATTCAATCAGGATTTAAGTTGATAATGTCGTCAAAGTGAGAATGGAGGGCGCTGAAACTGGATTTATACCCCCTCATCACCTCCCCACGTCCATAACCGTGTTTTCTAGGGAGATTTGCCGTTCGCAAACATGCGACGCAAGTTTCAAAGCTTCGAGATATTTGTTCGAATGAGCGGATCGTTCCTTTCTAATCCCACAAGTACATTCTTGTCGTCCGAATGTTCAGTTCGGTGTTAAGTTGACAGATTCCGTACAAAAGGGAGAAAGGAAATCTTCCCGGAAACAGATGAAAGTTCTGGTTGTGGAGTGGGGCAATTGGCCTTGAGGAATGATTGCATTGCCAGAAGATGACTTCACATTTGAATTTATTCTTTCAACTCGTTTGATATCGAGTGATAGAACTTTAAATTGAAATAAAACACATTTAAATTAAGGTTGAAGCCAATTTTTTTTTACTTTGAAAGATAATTTTATGACATTTATGTTTCAAAAATAATTTCCGGCGTATGTCCACCACGACTAGCTCTGAGGAACCGCATTCGACCAGACCAATTTTGGACCACTTTTTAGAGTAATTCAGGCCTTATTTCATAAATAACACGAGTTATGTTGGCTTCCAAAGCGTATGTTGTTTCTGGTTTATCAGCATGAACCAATGACCTGACATAACCCCAAAGAAAATAATCCAGCAGACCTGCAGAACTTCTTGAGGATTGTATTCACTCCATATACGGCAATTTTTGTTTACATAGCCGTTCAACCAGAAATGAGCTTCATCACTAAACACAATTTTACGATAAAAAGCTCAAATTTAAGCTGTTCTAGAGCCCAATCAGAAAACAAACGATGGTATGGTCAAGTCGCTTTAGTTCTTGAACCAGTTGGATCTTGTATGGATCTTGTATTCTTGAACCAGTTGGATCTTGACCAGATGTTTGCGCAAAATTTTTCATGTGGTGGATACATAGAGTCTAACTTGTTGTGAACGTCGAGGAATAGACAAATCTTGATCATCATTAACACTATGACTTACAGCAGCGATATTTTCTTCTGTACGTACAATTCCTTGTCTTCTTGTTATTGTTGTGTAGAGAAAATGTTGCCCAAAATCTATCGATAGTTTGACGAATAAGTTGCTCTGATGGACAATTATGAGTTTGGCGAATAGAACAGTGATTTTGAAAATAAATCTCAACAATTTGTAAACGTTGTTGCGGCATGAGTTTTTCCATGATAATTTGTCAATGCTTATTGAACAGAAATGTCAAAAAACATGGCTTCTACTTTCTGTCAAATCACAGTTATACCTATCGAAAGTTCTATCACTCTAAAAAAACCCCCGATATAATGAGTTTTGATTTTATACGTCTATTAATTATAAGCGGTGCTTATGAGACATTAATTTAATTCTAAAAGTTTTTGAATAAGATTTTTTTGAATCAAAATTGTGGGAGACTGACAGTTTGAATCTGTTTTGATATTCAAAGTTAATATAACAGTTATCGAAAATTAAATTAGAAGCGCATATTTCGAGCATAAACGCCAAAAAGAGTACATATTCTACTTATCGTAGATTCCAATAAATTATAAGCGCATATTTCGAGCAGTTATGCCAAAAAGAGCAATATTCTACTGATCGTAGATCCCTATTTGACTCTTTAATATTTCCATCTGGAAACTGACGAACAAGAATGGGAAAATGGAGGGTTCTAGCCCATCTTAGCCCTCTAACCGTCTTTCACTTCTCGATAATTGAATTCTCTCGGGTATATACAGCTCAGATTGGATTAAACTTGGGCCAGAAGGGCCTTCTTACGTGATTACGTGACTAAATTATCATTAATGAATCCCAACAAACGGATATCTTTCGACGATATGAATTTATTAAGTCCATATACGAGATTTGAGGAAATTTATGGGTGGAATTCGAAATTTATGGTGCGTATAGAAGGATGAAAGTTTACTTTGAAGCGAGTGTAATTGGCGTAGTTTTTACTTGTCAAATGTCAAAAGATGACAGCTTTAAAAGTGACATTTGCTCAGATAGCGGGTTATTCGAAATGAAACCATTCATGATGGTTAATTGTATCACTTTTCGCATATTTTTCCTTATAGGTATTTCTGAGAGTTGATGAATATTTGTATTTGTTTTTTGCATATGTTTACTCATCTATTTCCGAACATTGTTGGTTATTTGTACCTCCCTTTTTTACTCTGTAAGAAGTGAAGTTGAAATTTATAGAGTAAGTTCGAAATATTAACCCGAAGAAGCCACAGTTTATGCGAAAGAATGGTTGTGAATTATTGAATTGTGTAAATATGCTTCATTTTGTTATTCAACCCAACATATAGGTGCAAAATGAAATAAATCCGACCCTGGATCTGCATCAAAAAATCTCTGGCACACCTGAACCGCACAAGGGTGGCCAATAAATTAACCGGACTCCGTGCTTTGTTCTTCGTTTTATTGAAAAGCCAGTACGTGTCTGCGGCATAGGGAAAACTGCAACGTTCCTTTATAGCCTTTATTTCGAAAGCTGGAAGCGACACGACCAGCTTGCTACCTTTGTTGAGCGCGATATGTGGCCAGAATATGACATGGGTTTTAGATTATATCCCGTATTATATCGGCACGCAGTGTCTCTGTCCAGATGCCTTTTATTTTTTGATTTAATTCAAATCTGTCAAACGAGGTCCGTTTAATACTGGTTTTCAGTGTCACATACAGTTCCAGAGTTTCAGTATCACTGGCTAGCTATTTCTAACACTTTCTTCAAGCAGGGTATCAAGGTAATATACTGAACTCAGGGTGTGGAATATCTATAATTTAAGGAAGCATATATAGCCACTTGAATAATTAAAATATTTCAATTTGTGTGGTCATTAAAAGTGGAATAGGATCGCAGACTAGGCTTTAATATAAGACAATATTTTATTACTAAAAATCAGACTACTAGAAATATACAATAAGCAAATAATCTAAAATAAAAGATCCTATATATCTGTTCACATAAATTTGCATAATAATTAATAACTAAATAAATTATCCAATAGCTGTTATATATTCTTCAATGTACTGGTTTGAAGTGAAAAGTACACTGACCTTGGTATTAAATAGCGATCAAACCGCAAATATAGCCTGAATTATATGAATCCAATGAGCTAATGGTCTACTTAAGAACAGGGTGTTCGAGTCCTTGCTCCTCATCGATGGGGGTCCAAAGCTGTATCTTGAAATTCTAAATCCTTTAGTTCAACGCACGTCGAGTATCAGTTTCCAATTTCTCAATTAAGTCAATTATCAGATGGTTCGATAGATTGAAGAGTCTACACGTCATGAACTCCAAATCCTCCTTATCCCGAGCAATAACCACTTGTCTGCAAAATGAACTGTATGTAGAGTTGTGTCTTCATTCAGTGGTACTTCCATTCTATAGCATGATTTATACCAGTTTTCCTTTACTTCATTCAAATAAAAAGCGTGGTGGAGGGGTTGCTTGTCTTTGGCACTTTTTTAATTCAAAGCTATCAGAGAGAGAAGATCCTATCTTAACTCTTGAAGGGGAGTTGCCAAAGTTTCTGGATCGGTACAATATCGTAAGCCTTCGTTACATCCACGAACAGTAGGTGTACTTCGTAGTTTCTTGCCACCATCTTCTCATTAAGCTGAACCGTCGTGAATCTATGCTCTCTACAAGATCAGCCAATGCGGAATCCTGCCTGTTGTTCTATTTCTAGGGGCCCATACTCTTCCTCTATTACATTCCACGGTATTTTTCAATATAAACGACTCATGGTGCTTGTGATCTGTAATTCTCACATTTATTAGTAGGACCTATTGATATAGTGGTGTTATTCAGGCTTCTTTCCAGACACTTAGTGCTTTTTCCCTGTTTATGTATCTGGTGAAAAATTCTTTGAGGTTGCAGCGTGTCCGCTCAGTACGTGGCATGTCAGCTCCTCTCGAAGAATTCTACTCTGCTCTGCTACAGCTTCCGATGTTGCATATGAGGGGGCGCGATAGATAGCAAATAATACCTCAAAGATCTGTTTTCACCGGGTAGAAGTAGGGCAGAGTACCAGTGTTCGATGACTTACGTTCCCAATGAGGGACGGGGTCACTCTGGCGCCACAGGTAGAGCTACGCACCATGCCTGTCTGAAGAGTTTCAGGTGCGCAGGCTCAGAACAAATCAAGAGGTGGAAGGTCCCTCGCAACCAGCTTCATTGGTGACCTCGACGAACCAACCCATTCATTTGAAGGCTCTAATTGGCTCTATCCATCATTTCGAGGCAGCCTTTCCTTTCGTTCCACAGATCCCCGCTGGAGATGGCATCGCGACCAGAGCAGCGGCGGACTATTTCCTTGCCTGATTCCCAACGCCATATTCCTTGACCTTACCGACGCTCACTGGGAGAGGAATATGTAGCGTACCGGCTCAGTACGTGGCGTGCCAGCTCCTTGAAGAATTCTTCTCTGCTTTGCTACAGCTTTCGATGTTGCATATGAGGGGGCGCGATAGATAGCAAATAATACCTCAAAGATCACTGAGGTTATTTAGGGCAGAGTACCAGCGTTCGAAGACTAATGTTCTCATGAGGAATGACGTCTGAAGAGTTGCAGGTGCGTAGACTCAGAACGAAACTCCCTCTCCCAAATTAAGAGGTGGAAGCTCCCTTGCAACACAGCATTCACAAAGAGCTTCAAGGTCTATTATCAGTTATACCACAGTAGTCCGTGCGGACGCAGTGGTAGGTAGACGGATGCCTTTTCACTGAAAATGATAATATCAGGTTTGTACTTCCATCTTTAAGCATCTCTGCCGGCAATCTCTCTGGTCCAAGAGCTTTATTTTTTCCAAGGATTTTATGGCCTTCTTTAATATTGAGTCATTCACGTCTATGAGTGTTCATGCACTTGATGTCGTCTTGATGTCTTGGTGAAATATCATGATATCACAATGACGAACTGTCAGATGACAGCTAGTGATATTTCTAGCTTCACAAACTACCCAATTTTCCATTGGAAAACTCTTCATAAACCGAAGACCTGGCTGACGAGCACAGCCTGTACAACCCCAAATTAATCACATAACCCAGCAGATGATGCGATCCGTCCGCACGGACGGTCGCGAGGTCCATCGCTTTCTCCTCTCGCTCCATTTCCCATTTTTCATTTCGGGGGATATTAATAAAAGGAGAACCGTTGTTGCGGATACGCTCAAAACCATATTTCGGACGGGAGATATGGAGGTATGCCGCGTCCATGCCAATTTCACAATTACGTCCGATATATGGGAGGGAAAACCGTGGACCGCTGTAGACGGCATTTCAACTAGAGGTGCCGTGTCGGATTGTCTGGCACCGACCATTTGTCATGATTCGAGCTGTCGTTCTTCGGCCATTCATTAGTGGAACCTGAATGATCGATGGAGAATTCTTAAGAGCACGTACTTGACGTAAGGGGGCTCTGGAAGCCGTCTGACGTTTTGCGCGCTTGTTCTAGGAGACAGCGTATCACAATGCTCAAAAGTTGAAGTGGATAATTTGTGTACTTCTTATTCTTAAAGGTCCATCTTCTTATAGAAGGTTGGCTACAATTTCGACAAATCGTTCTCGATCTTGTATCACCCTCAGCAATGCTTCTGAACTTAGACCAGTCAAATATCTGAAGGTTTTAAGCTATGAACCAGTGTTTCTGTTATTGCATCGATCAGCTTCTGAAGACCTTCTTTGCTATTTGCTGATATAACGGTGTCGTCTGCATATTGTGAATTGTTGACAAATCTTCCGTTCACTTCGATGCCTTCTTGGATGTTTTCTAATGCTTTATGGAATATCTTTTCTGAATACATATGAAAAGGAGTTGGTGAAAGAATGCATCCCTGTATTACACCTTTTCTAATAGGAACTTGGGCGGATAGTCTATCTCCTATCTTTATTGCTGCGGTTTGATCCTAATACAAATCTTCAATCGAATTGATGTCATTCTAATCTAAGCCCTGTTCATAAAGTAGATTCCCCCATGGCATTAGAATGACGCGCTGGGGATGCTTGTCAAGACTGGGACCCTAGTTTCATCCCGGTAAAATGGAGGGTTAAGTCTTGGTGCCTAACGTATTGCCTTTGGACCCATGTGGTGGAAATGAATGAAGCCCTAGTTTCATCGTATGGTGGAATGGAGGGCTGAGCCGCGTTGATCAAATCAGTGACAAAGGAGTCCGTCGCAGCACAGGGTGTCTCCTTTAAAACAAGCGTACTCTACTCTATTGCAGTAAATCTCCGGATTTTTCTATCTAATGGCCGAGTGCGATACGTAGCATGCTGCGTTACCACGGGAGGGTGGATGCATATGGTTAGTACTTGTATTACGTGGCCATCAAATTGGTGTTGGACTCGAGGGAGCAATGGTCAGCAGTTCGCATGCTGGACTAGGAGGGTATTCCTTTTATCTGTTCGCAGACACTCATGTTCGGGATATTTTCATGAAATTTCTCAGGGTTTAGCGGGACTTGATGGTTCTACCAGCCTCGTCCTGAACCTGGATCTACTGTGAGATGTTTCAGGGTTTGTGGATCTCGACGAAACGGCCAGTCCGTTGATGCTTGACGCCAGGATCAATCGAAAGACTTCACATGGGTGGATCTTGACGTACAGGCCGGATTGACGGTACTCGTACCAGGATCAATTGAGGCATCAATCTTGAGATTACGATCAGATGGATGGATGAGAAGCCCTTCTGGCGTGTGAGTTACGTCCCAAACAGCTTGGAAACTGACCATGCAGAACCAGTGGAGGTTGGATAATGGTCACTGCTACCAGTCATACGGTTGTAGGTTTTCGAACTGCAGCCCAAGTTGGAAGCTGATGGATTCATCTCTTCACAGTGGTTCTCATCATGTGCGATGAAGGCGTAACTCTTATCACACTTTCTGCCTCTTGGGGCAGATTTAGGAGACTGCAAACTAGTCACTTGATGAAAGAGCTACGCTCACATGCCAACATACTAACTAGTAGAATTCACGTGTTCCTGAAGTGGATTGATCAGCTCTGCATGCCTTCTTCGGTCGAAAGCTTCCTCGTTATCGATAAAGCATAGGTGAACATCCTGGATTTCTGTAGAAGCACTTAAGCCCGAAGAGTGCTTCCCCGCTTCCAAAACCCAAACCAAAACCAAACTGTCTCTCACTCACATATTGATCACACTTCTTATATATTCGTTTATGTATGATCCTCGATCTTCAAGTGCACGACTCATCAACCTCACCAATCGATATTTTGAACACCTGTTTGCTTCGCTCTTCTTGGGCACAGGAATAACTCCGCACTGCCTCCAATCATGTGGTAAGGTCTCTAAGAGATCTTGTGCGACCCTCCATGATTATATGCAGCACTTTCACTAATACGATAATGGTTCCACGCTATACTAACCATACATTGCGAAACCCGGAAACGGTAAGCGACGGGTTGTTTCACCAAATAACGATTCAGTTTTCACGCAAATTGCCCCGAGAGCATTTTATTTCTACTGAAACAGTTTACCTAGAAGATTCACCATTTTGGAAATAGGTTTTTGAAATTCAATATGCAACCTTGATGACCAGATTGAAATTTCTCCTATTTACTCTAGGAAATCCAAACAATATTTATAATAACGCACCTTGAAACAGCAAACGGGCTTTTGCAGACAAAAACATTAGTTCCAGCTATTATGATTACTTCACAAAGTCCATGAATGCAAAAAAACCAATCATATACCCTTCTTTCCATATGTTTCAAATACTCCAACTATTACTGCGCTCGAGTGTAAATATACTTCGGCCGATATTTCACGAAAACAAACGTCCTCATATGCACCATTTGTCCCTACATATAATCCCATTGCTGGCCCCATTTTCTCGTCGACAGCCAACAAACACGTCCCCACCCCATTGAAATCACACATATTTACAAATAGTCGATTCTGTTTGTGTTATAAACTACCATAATTTATAACTGGAAGCCCTTATCTCCCATACCTATCCATTACAACCAATCCAAACGACACGAATGTATGTTTATTCATATATCAATCACGTAGAGAACGTTCCAGCCATCAGTGTTTTATGGTGACATCTATATCACGAACTGCGGACTATCGATCCTTATTCGTACTATTCGATCCGGGCGTCACAGGGTGTTTTGAAATGATTAGTTCTTTATTATAACTCGTTTCTATTTCATGACATAGTGTATATAATGTTATTCATTCTTAATTACTGTCATCATGCCTTTAATCATGATATAACAGGCTCATGAATTCAAAATATCACTGAATTGAAGCATTCGACCCCGTGTATATTCAAATATTCCTATATTATTCCCGAATATAAATAGATTGCTCATGGACAATACAAATGATAGATAAAATTCATCGACAGTGAAGTAGATAAATTCAACAGTGCGATGCACGAATTACTGAGTACCTGAATTTCATATTCGAAATGTTCATCAATATTTGAAAAATGTGGATGTAACTCATTCAAGGAAAGAATGGAAATAGAATATCAAAATTTTGAAGCCATTATAATATCTTGATTTCTATTGCTTGAAGCATGAACTATAATCAATAAAAAATTTGAATATCAAAACAGATTTAATGTGTTAGTCTCCTATAATTTCAATTTCAGTAAATTTTATTCAAAAAACTTTTAGAATTGAATTAATGTCTTATAAGCTCAGCTAATATTCAATAGAGATAAAATCAAAACTATTTATATAATATCAAATGGAATAAAGAACCCAACAAATATAAATTGTCAATTAAAATTAATAAATAAATATTTGATTTGATTTCATTGACAATTTGAATGTGTTGGGTTTATTATTCCATTTGATATTATATAATGAGTTTCGATTTTTTATCTGTTAAATATAAGAAGGATATAATAGTTTACCGAGTGCTGTGTCATGTCAAATTAACAGGCATAAATATATCAAAATCTCTAAATGATTTTCCAATGTTTTCTAAGGCCATTATTTTGAAGATATAGTGCATGTTTTGAGAGATTTCTGAATTAACTTATTCGAATATTTGAATATATTAAATATATCAAATGAATTATATTTTTTATGGAGTCCTTAAGTTGTGTTCATTTATTTAAAACGCAATTGGTGTTCTTAAAGGTAAGATCAGAAACAAAATTTTGTTTCCTTTAAATATTTATTTATTAATTTTAATTACTTTTTTATATCTGTTTGTTTATTTATTCCATTTGACATTATATATTGAGTTTTGATTATATACGTCTATTAAATATAAGCGGTGCTTATTGTAGACATTGATCTAATTCTAAAAGTTTTTTGAATAAAATTTTTTTTGAAATTATAATTGTAGAAGACAAACAGATTAAATCTGTTTTGATATTCAAATTTTGTTATATTTCTTCTATCAAGTAAAAAGCCTTTTTCTGTTTTATTTAATCCCCAAGAAGTTCTGCAGATTCCATTGCATCCTGAAAAATTCACTGTATGGTGTGCTTTATTTATTCAGTGAAAGGAAAAGTGATAGAAAACAAAGTAATTTCTTATTTCGTTCTATTGTTTGCATGTTTCAGGCATCCATTAATAAAGATTAGAAAGTTAAAAGATCCTCGTGATATTTTTTCACAAAATCATGCATAAGCCTACGTGTCGTTATTTCACATCTAAATACTTAACTGAAATTATTAGAAACATAGCTGAAAATTCGATAATTAGGGGGTAAATTGGCGTAAGAGAAGGTGCTAGTGACATTTCAACAACGCAGAATATTTAATCTCCAACTGGCCCCAAATTACAAATTCAAACCATTCTAACGTTGCAATTCATCCAGCTCATTCGAACGGAATCAGAACTATAAGAATTCATAATTTATCCCTTGCGCCTTTTTGGTGAAAATCAATTTTATAAAAGACTTCGGGCGTTTAATTCCACCCTCAGGATTTTCCACTCGATGAGTAGGAAAATTGATAACAATCTACTTCCGGTTCGATTCAAATCCACCCCCATAGCACACTTCGATAAACACGTATTTGATTCCTAATCATATTAGGTTCTAATTCAATTAAGCGGTATTGGATCGAACCGTGTTACTTGGTAAAGGTTAAACTTTAGATGCAAGTAGGCTGCGTGACTGAAAAGAACAGAACGGGACGCAATTTCGTTGTAATTAGATTAGGCGCAGTTTTGCAATTGTAGATGATACTCTCAACTTTTTCACTGTTAAATATTAAAATTCCGAAAGTTTATTCTCAATCGCTGATATACACTATAATTTCAAAAGAGAACCCAGAATCACCATGTATAGACCTAGAATTTGAGAGTTGACGTATTCCAGTGTTTCTTATAATTTTCTAACATAAGGACACAAATAATTCCATTCCACAAGTGGTATATTCCGAAAAAAAAAGGCTCTTGTGATCAGTTGTGAACTGGTTGACATTGATGGATTTTTTATCCTCAGATAGAAAATATTATTTGCAGATTTATTTCATATCTTCAACCCCCTTAAATTATTCAACCCTCAGAAATATTTTCGGCCTACTTCACTATTTCCGAGTCATCAGAACATCCCGTTTGGAGCTCAGGAACTGTAATTACCCGACTCAAAAACATTCATTATCAGGAGCGACAAACTCTGCCTGGAGATGTTAAAGAGATTACGTCAAAGGTGAAGTTGGGAGAATCTCTACTTTTAGTTTAATCAAGGCTCATCAGCGACATTGTTACTTCTGATAAGAATAGATATTTCCTAACTGATTATTAATCGTATTCATGAAAACTAAGTAAAATGATTAAACGGAAAGAAAAAAATGTGAAATGTTCTAATTATAGGAGAGCTGAGGCTTACCTTATCTTCAGAATTGTCTGAAGGGAAGCACTACCGCGTAACACATAATGATTCCTAAACACTTTTTTCAATCAGGATTTTTCAATTATTGAAATAGGCAAGACTTTTCTTCAATTCTAGAAAACTTCTCAACGAACTCAAATAAGGTTTGATTTATAATGATTTTAAGGCATCTTATTCAACAGAAATGCCAGGAATTTTAAACTGAAACACACTAAATGTTTCAAACAATCATAACGAAATTGACGAGAAGCATTCACCAGAAAGAAGAAAAGCAAAATCAATAGGGTTGATTCGCGATGAGCTGAGTCCCCACAAATACAGATCTGTCAAGCTTTTGTCCGAAGTTATGCCGAAGATATGAATAGCTTTTTTACAAATCGTAGAATTATACCACCAGAAGAGTACTGCTTTGTCAAAGGAAAATCTACAGCAACAAATTAACTGGAGTGTATAAATGATTGAACGCTTCTTCTTGATTAGAAGATTCCCGATGATATAATCTCTGTTTACTTTGAAAAAGCTTTTGACAAAGTCCAACTCGAAGACTTCTGCACAAGCTCGGCCATTAAGTCATAATTGGAAAACTAAATGCTCGGACTTAAAACGTAACAGTCGTTACAGACTCACTTCACACATGTACTACTTCATAACAAGTAAATATTACAGATAATACATTCACTTCCAGGCCTTTCGTTGTCGTAGCGAATTGAAACGGAAGGGTGGATAGAAATTAACCTTGAGATTAAACTTGTGAAAAGATCCACACTGATATAGTCTCTGTTTACCTTGAAAAAGGTTTTGACAAAGTTCCAACTTCTGCACAAGGTCGACCATTAAATCATACTCGGAAAACTAAATGCTCGGATTTAAAACGCCTACAGTCGTTACAGATTCACTTCAACATGTACTGAAGATAGTAAATATTACAGATAATACATTCACTTCCAGACCTTTCATTGCAGTAGTGTATTACAACCAAAGGGTGAATAGAAATGTACCTTGAGATTGAATTTGTGAAATGAATGCGAATAGAGAGTTCTTTTATTGAAAGCCTGTAAATTATCGAGCAAGTTTAGACTGTGACTTGAATTAATGTGAATTTGTTCAAGAGCAGACAGATGATGTGAATAGTACTTCCTTCCTTAAAGAGCAAAGAACTTTATTGAGTGAATGGGTAACGACAGTCAATGAAACTTAATAATTCGATAAGCATGGAGAGTTTTGTCCCCGTAGTTTTTTTTTGGATGTCCTCATACAAATCATGGAAAATATATAAACTTGCAATATTCCTTCAAAATACAGTTCAGTATCCGTACGTCACCTTTTCTAACCTCAACTCTCGACAACTTTCAACTCGAATATCCGTCACGTTCGAACGTGTCGAGCGGCCGTAATTACAGGCGTCCGTTCTGGCTCCGTCGTTCAATTCTACCCGGAGTCAGTCGAACAATAAAAAAAAAATAAACCGATCTCTCTTTCCCAGAATGAAATTAAGACAGTCAAGGGCGGTTTCGTCATAAAAACAAACGAACAATGGTTCCGGTAGCTTGCGGGATTAAACACGATGGCGAGACTGGGTTAAATGGCCCGGACGCTAATAGGGGGGTGCAGTAACCTTTACCCTCCATTTTTTTTGCTGGCGTCGCCGTAAATTTTGCAATGTGCGGGAGGAAGGGATTGGGCTGCGACATTATATAGGGGTTGTAGTAGATTATGTCCTTAATTATTGATAATTGGCGAATAATAGCGATGTTATTCTTATAATTTATATGAAATATAATTGAATAACTTTAAATTCATGGGTATACTGGCCTCCAAGATCATGCGACATAACTCCATTGGATTATTTTCTTTGGCGTTATGTCAAGTCAATGGTTTATGCTGATAAACCAGAAACAACAGACTCTTTGAAAGCCAACATAACTCGTGTTATTGATGAAATAAGGCCTGAATTACTCGAAAACGTGGTCCAAAATTGGTCTGGTCAAATACGGTTCCTCAGAGCTAGTCGTGGTGGACGTATGCCGGAAATTATTTTTAAAATATAAATGTCATAAAACTATCTTTCAAATAAAAAAGAATTGGCTTCAATCTTAATTTGAATGTGTTTTATTTCATTTTAAAGTTCTATCACTCTAAAAAAACACCCGATAGAAAGTTCTATAAATCGAGACAGTGTAACATACATCTGTAAAACAATTCTATACTCAAACAAACTCGACAAGGTTTTGTTGATCAAAGAGGCAAATTGCAGACATGCGCACGTTTCAAACTGATTTCCATTGAGTTGAAAACAAATTTCATCAGATATAAAGACAATATTAATTTAATAACAATAATTGAATCTTCTTAAGAACGTTGACAAAATTCTATCCAGACAACTTGTCTCGAAACTCGGGTCACAATTAAATGTGTAAAATATAAATTTATTGGTAGTGAAATATAGTAATTTCTGCAGCGTGTTTTAATAATGAAAGATAATTGGACCGTACTCAACAAGAACTTTTTTGTTGGAAATTGCCTGTAGGATCACCTTGTAAAACTTGGCCACAGATAACTTGGGTACCTGTATATTCCTCTTTATTCATCAATGTTGTATTTACAATATTTAAGAATTCCAATGGTCTACTGAAATAGGAATTCAATTTATCCAAGACATTTCGATTGAATTTTCCTCAATTGAATAAATCATGTGGATGCTTCACAGAGAGACGGAGTACCTTTAGTATCTTAAGTGTCGTATTTGGATACGTCCATTCTATCAGGTGTTTTGTTTTAGAGGGATAGAACTTTAAATTGAAATAAAACACATTTAAATTAAGATTGAAGCTAATTTTTTTTATTCGAAAGATAATTTTATGGCATTTATGTTTTAAAAATAATTTCCGGCATATGTCCACGACGACTAGCTCTGAGCTGCGACTGCATTCGACCAGACCAATTTTGAACCACTTTTTCGAGTAATTCAGGCCTTATTTCATCAATAACACGAGTTATGTTGGCTTCCAAAGCGTCTATTATTTCTGGTTTATCAGCATAAACCAATGACTTGACCCCAAAGAGAATAATCCATTGGAGTTATGTCGCATGATCTTGGAGTTCAATTAATTGGACTACTTCTTGAAATAATGTTATCGCCAAATCTGTCTTTCAATAAATCAATCGTTACCGTAGCAGCATAAGTTGTAGCTGGAAACAAAATAATACTTGTTGGAACCAAAATACTTCTGGGTCGATACCATTCATATTTTGAAACAAATAGACATTGATCATCGATCTGTAATAAGCACCATTCACTGTAACATTAGCTCCAGCATCGTTTTTCAAGAAATATGGACCGATGATACCTCCAGCGTCTAAAGTACACCATACAATGCATTTTTCAGGATGCAATGCAACAGAACTTCTTGAGGATTGTTTTCACTCCATATATGGCAATTTTGCTTGTTTACATAGCCGTTCAACCAGAAATGAGCTTCATCACTAAACAAAATTTTACGATAAAAAAGTGGATCAACTTCAAGCTGTTCTAGGACCCAATCAGCAAACAAACGATGCTTATTATGATCAAGTGGCTTTAGTTCTTGAACTAGTTGGATCTTGTATGGGCGTAAACCAAGATCTTTACGCAAAATTTTCCATGTGGTGGATGCACAGAGTTCAACTTATATGACGAATAGACAAATCTGGATCATCATTAACATGTTGAATACAGCAGCGATATTTTCTTCTGTACGTACAGTTCTTTGTCTTGTTGTTGTTGCATCGAGTAAAGAGAATGTTGTCCGAAATCTATCGATAGTTCGACGAATAAGCTGCTCTGATGGACGATTATGTGAACCATAAATTTCACGAAGCGCTCTATAAGTTTGGCGAATAGAACACTGATTTTGAAAATAAATTTCAACAATTTGTAAACGTTGTTGCGGCGTGAGTCTTTCCATGATAATTTGTCAATGCTTAATGAACAGAAATGTCAAAACAATATGGCTTCTACCCTGTGTCAAATCACAGTTATCCCTATCACTCTAAAAAAACACCCGATGGTTGGCTGTCAACATCACAAATTCTCCTATAAAGCTGATCATAGAGAGGAGAGATCGGGATAGAACAGGCTCAAGGACTATTACAAGAAGAAGAAGAAGATAGCCCACAAACGAACAGCAACGCGCCAAAACCTTTCAGATAGAATTCGCTCCAAGCAGCTCGCAGATAAAATCTGCCCCATAAATCCCCAAGTATTCCCGTTTCACTCCGGCCTGTTCCAAAATCTGGAAGCAATCATTCGCCATCCGAACTTCGACACTACCTGCCTTATCTCGCGATTTGTGAAATTTACGATGACGATATCGCAAAATCTCGTTAAAAATCGGCGCTGTCGCGATAGGATCTCGGAGTTATGGAGTCATAACCCTTGATTGACCGTCCATCCGATAAATTGCGTTTGGAGAGGTTGGGGGGTGTTCGGCGATGGGGTTGTCGTCCCTTGTGGGACTCCACGTGAGTTGGGTTTTTTCAATTCCCCGAATGGATGGTTGCATGACTGACAAACGAGCCTTGTTGATTGGAATTGAGGAATCGAAGATTGCTTGATCACAGAATGGTGCGGAAGACAGGAAGGGTTGTTCAATATTTCCGTTTCAAAATTATCGTAGTTTCTACATTAATAATAAAATAAAATTTTGCTTCAGTCTTAATTAAAATGTGTTTTATTTTGATTTAAAGTTCTATCACTCTAAAAAAACAGCCGATAGTTTCAACTGGTTGATAACTTTAATTTTCGATGTGTAATAGTTTGTACTACACACTTAACCACCATAGAAAAAGTTGTTGGCGTCATGAAATATCCATTATACCGTTAACAACATTCTGGCCACGCCAACAGTCGCCCACCAGTCTTATATAGACGAAATCTGGAGTCATCCGTGAACAGACGGGTCCGTTTCAGTTCTCATGGGAGCCCGGTGCTCCCTACTAAATTGCGGATGCCTGGGGGATCTTCTTGGCCTCAAATTGATACTGTGCAAACCATTCTGGATCGTTTAACGGTAAACTATCCTACCGGTAGCTTGCCGAAATTGGCGATTAATTCGGGATGCTGTGAAGAAGGGATTTCGTAGCGTAGTTAACCGTATCAGCAGATTTTGTACTAGGCTTTAGCTCTCCCTCTTCCACTCTCATGAGTATATGTAGAACTTTCACTAAAACGATAACGATTCCACACTCTACCAACTAAACCTTTTGAAACCCGGAGACGGTTAGCAACTTCTCGTTGAGTTAAGTTTTCGTTTAACCAACACAGCAATTGTTTTATTTGAACGACTTTTAAACGCATGTTAAACTCCTGACATTCAACCCACAACTGATACAAGACAACATCAGATCCATACCAAAAGCACACTCTCCCACGTACGGACGAAAAAGATACACTACAAGTAATGACGTTTTTGTAAATTTTTATAATCAAGCCATTCAGTGTCATGAGGACTATATATGCGCCTCTCCACATGGTATGTACAGTTACCCTGAAAATTAGATTTATGTGCAAAAAGTCAGTTTCTCTCGAATATCCACTTCAATCTTTGAGCAGTCCCGGGTTTGTGATTATAGTGGCCCCTTTTAATTCCTCTTTGCTTCCATGTCCGAGTTGTTTGGGACGCAGCTCACACGTCGAAGGGGCTTCTTGTCTCGACCGTACGTTCCGTACAAAATCCTCGAACTCGAGGGAACTAACACGTCAAAGTATCCCTCTCCTTAAAGCTTGCACAGATCTAATCCTAGCCTATTCTCTCTTATGGACGGACTACCTGCAATCGGGTAGAACCACGCCAGTTCTTTGGATGAACGCCCTGTGTTGCAACGTCTACCCGGGAATTAGAGCAGTGTATTATATATGTGTACTCTATTTTGGAATAATCCCAGGCGTTGCTTATTATAAAATAAAATATAATCCAATTTTTAATTGAATTGAATCAGTCACTACTTGGTGAAAATCCATATTAAATAATATTTAAATAAGGTTATTCTGATTTACACAATTTTTTATTGTTATGTTTACAACAATCGTTTCGCTATCACAGTAGCATCATCAGGCAAGATTACCTTTTGAATAACTAAGCTTGTTTCCGAAATCTGTTGCTATTTATATTACAGTAAGCACAATAAATTTTTATTGAGCACTAAAACCCAAAAAAGGGTCTCTGCAAATTCCAGCTTATCTTAATATATTCAACAGAGGTGAGTTATTTAAATCTATTTGTTCGTTAAGTAATATTCCAATTTTATTATGTTTATTTATCTCTAGAGATTCTAACAGATTTAAGGCATAACTTTTACTTTCTTTATGTAGAATTTCAAAATTATGGTTGAAAGTATGTCCTGTTTCTAACCAATGGTTTGAATATGTAGAATTACCCTTATTATTGAGGAAACTCTTCAAATGGTCAAAAATTCTTTGTCGGAAAGTTCTTCCAGTCTGTCCAGTCTGTGAACTTTAGGGCAATCACCGCAGGTTAACTTATAAACCCCCGATTCATCATCTTTATGTGTACAGTCTTTATTATTTTTAATGAATTTACTCAAGTTTGAATTGGTTTTAAATGAAGTTCTTAAATTATATTTATTTTTGAGGTATGTAGCAATTTTCTCAGAAATACCCTTAGTATTTTTTGAGGAAATGGATTTAAAATTTTCTTTTATATTAGGAAACACCATATTTGAAGCTACAAAATTATTTTCAATTAAAAAATAAAATTTATAAATCTGAAAAAGATTTGATTATGGGAAATCCTATAAGTCCTTTATTAGCAGAAATATTGATGGACAATATTGAAACTAAAATTCACCAAAATCCCCTTAAGAAATACTTTTTATATTGGTATAGATATGTAGACGATATTTTCTGTTGCTTCGCAGGTACAGACAGTTTTTTGAAAAAATTTTTTTAATTCATCAATGAAATACATCCTTCAATTAAATTCACTATGGAAACCGAATTATTAATTCTATTAATTTTCTTGATTTAACAGTTACTCGAATAAATAATTCACATTATTTTTCAAATGATAAATCGGGGATTTATAAGTGCGGTGATAGCCCTATAATTTACATAGGACAGACTGGAAGAACTTTCCGAAATAGAATTTGTGAACATTTGAAGAGTTTCCTCAATAATAAAAGTAATTCTACATATTCCAACCATTTGTTAGAAATAGGACATGCTTCCAACCTTAATTTTGAAATTCTAGTTATAGAAAGTAAAAGTTATGCCTTAAATCTGTTAGAATCCCTAGAGATAAATAAACATAATAAAATTGGAATATTACTTAACAAACAAATAGATTTAAATAACTCACCTCTGTTAAATATATTCAGATAAGCTGGAATTTGCAGAGACCATTTTTTGGGTTTTAGTGCTCAATAAAAATTTATTGTACTCACTGTAATATAAATAGCAACGGATTTCGGAAACAAGCTCAGTTATTCAAAAGGTAATCTTGCCTGATGATACTACTGTGATAGCGAAACGATTGTTGTAAACATAACAATAAAAAATTGTGTAAATCAGAATAACCTTATTTAAATATTATTTATAATCCAATTCGGCTGAATTATAATAAAATAGCATGGATAACACGTTACAACCTGTAGATGAGAACGAAGGGTATCGTTCTCGCACTTGAAGTCCTTGTATTAAACAGTATGAGTTCAGATTGTGGAACGTGGATCGTGTAAATTTAGTGTGGTTATTACAGGGATTTTTCGACATACAAGCATTCGAAAGAGACGATAGCCTTTTGTTTTTAAAGCGCAAATCCTCGGTTATATGAAAAAGTCGATGCTGAAACGGCGTAAATATGTTCCGCTCGTAAGATAAAGCGGAAAATGATCCCTCGTATCCAAACAACCCTGCAAAAAAACCTGTTACACATCCAATTTGAATTATCTCGCAAACGGACGACAATATAAACATATCAGTAACGGCAACGTGTGGCTTGAACAATCCGAAAATTGCCCACTCGTCTCGAGATGGAATTCCGTGCGGGGTCGCGCATTGATAACATTTAGCTTTGAGCGAACGCGCCCGTATGACAAAGTTTTGATCCCGCGTGTTTTCCGGCGCAAAGTATGTGGGCGCACTTTTATCTCCGGCCCGGAGCGGGACTTAACGGGGTATTAATCGAGCCCGTTTGACGTCCCGAAGGCGCTCCGAACCACCCCACAGGTGTATGGAATTGAATTTGGGACGGGTGACGCGATGTGGTGGAGTGGTTGGGTTGACGATAGGATTCGTTTGTGTTGCAGGATGTTCCCGAAAAATTAGCCGTGAGGCGGTTGAGGGTGTAAATATTTGATTAGATTCCGGGATTTAATACACGGGGTTGTTTCTATCATTATATTCATTGGGAGTATAAAAAAGTTAATGCGGTTTTTTGTCGAAAATTCAAGCTTCGCCGTGTAGGTATGTTTGCGTGCACTTGATGGCGCTAGTGTATCATTAATACCTTGATGTTGCTGTGCAGAGCGTGTAAAGGTGCGTGACAGATTTGTAGTCGTTGAACATCACAGAGCAGTGACGAGACAACAAGTTAAAAACGTGCGGATGTCTGCTCCTTATGTCCTAGCGATCAACAAAATCTAATTTGGCTTGTTTAAGTATAGAATTGTTATAGGGATGTATGAACTATTTATAGGACTTTGTAAAACCATAGCTCATACACCTTAATGATGATATTCGGCACAGATCAGATGAATCAATTTATTTGAAAATGAAGTTTTTCTATCGGGTGTTTTTTTGAGAGTGATAAAACTTTCCATAGGGATTTGACAGGAGGTAGAAGCTATGTTGTTTTGACGTTTCTGTTCAGTAAGCATTGACAAATTATCATGGAAAGACTCACGCCGCAACAACGTTTACAAATTGTTGAAATTTATTTTCAAAATCAGCGTTCTATTCGCCAAACTTATAGAGCAATTCGTGAAATTTATGCTTCACATAATCATCCATCAGAGCAGTTTATTCGTCGAACTATCGATAGATTTCGGACATTTTCTCTACTCGATGTTACAACAACAACAAGACAAAGAACTGTACGTACAGAAGGAAATATCGCTGAAGTAAGTCATATTGTTAATGATGATCCAGATTTGTCTATTCAACAAGTTGGACTCCGTGCGTCCACCACATGGAAAGACCTAGATCTACACACATACAAGATCCAACTGGTTCAAGAACTAAGGCTACTTGACCATAATAAGCGTCGTTTGTTTGCTGATTGAGCTCTAGAACAACTTGAAGTTGATCCATTTTTTTATCGTAAAATTGTGTTCAGTGATGAAGCTCATTTTTGGTTGAACGGCTATGTAAACGAGCAAAATTGCCGTATATGGAGTGAAAACAATCCTCAAGAAGTTCTGTATGTTCCATTGCATCCTGAAAAATGTACTGTATGGTGTGCTTTACACGCTGGAGGCATTATGGGTAGATATTTCTTTAAAAACGATGCTGGAGGTAATGTTACAGTGAATGGTGCTCGATACAGATCGATGGTCAATGATTATTTGTTTCAAAATTTGAATAGTATCGACCCAGAACTGTTTTGGTTCCAACAAGATGGTGCTACACCTTATGCTGCTACCGTAACAATTGATTCATTGAAAGAAAGACTCGGGTATAACATTAATTCGAGAAATGGTCCAATTAATTGGCCTCCGATATCATGCGATATTACTCCACTGGATTATTTATAGTAGAAAAGTCACAGTACTCCGACTCATATATTCAATTAAGTCATTCAGAGTCCAAACCTACGAGAAGAGTGGACCACTTAGAAAATCGTACTTTTATATAAAAGAGGGCAAAAAAGAAACATTGTCAACAAAGTGTTGACAAAAATCATCTTGACAAGAATAACCAAAATTTCGAATGAAAATCGCCCACCTGAACAAGCAGGGATTAGAGCTCAACTATGAACCAGTTATTCACTGTAACCCAGATCATTGCAAAATTCAAAGAATACAACAAAAATTGTACATAACATTTGTAGATGGCCTTTGATACGGTGCATCATATCTATCTTATAAATGCTCTAATCAATCAAAGTATACCAGAAGCATACATTTATATCCTTTAGTCTATCTTGAAAGTACAAAACAAAGCTCAATTGTAATTATTTAAAATATATTTATAATTCTCTAATTAAAAAATTATAACAAAATATTCGTTCATTTACTTTTATCGTGTTTTTTTATGTGATTGAACTTTAAATTGAAAAAAACACATTTAATTTAAAATTGGAGCCAATTTTTTTATTTGAAAGATAATTTCATGACATTTATGTTTTAAAAATAATTTTCGGCGTATGTCCACCACGCCTAGCTCTGAGGGACGCATTCGACTAGACCAATTTTGGAGCGTCTATTGTTTATGGTTCATCAGCATTAACCAACTTAATCCCGAAGAAAATAATACAGTGGAGTTATGTCTCATGATCTTGGAGACCAATCAATTGAACCTTTTCTCGAAATAATGTTATCGCCAAATCTTTCTTCCAATAAATCAATTGTTACGGTAGCAGCATGAGGTGTAGCACCATATTATTGGAACCAGAAAACTTCCAGTTCGATACCATTCAAATTTTGAAACGAATAATCATTGAACATCGATCTGTAACGAGCACCATTTACTGTAACATTAGATCCAGCATCGTTTTTGAAGAAATATGGACCGATGATGCCTCCAGCGTGTAAAGCACACCATACAGTGCATTTTCAGTATGTAATGGAACCTGTAGAATTTCTTGAGGATCTTGAGGACATATACGACAATTTGCTTGATTACATAGCCGTTCAACCAGAAATAAGCTTCATCACTAAACAAAATTTTACGATAAAAAAGTGGATCAACTTCAAGCTCTTCTAGGGCCCAATCAGCACACATACGACGCTTATTATGGTCAAGTGGCATTAGTTCTTGAACCAGTTGGATCTTGTATGGGTGTAGACCAAGATCTTTACGCCAAATTTTCCATGTGGTGGATGCACAGAGTCCAATTTGTTGTGAACGTCAACGAATAGACAAATCTGGATCATCATTAACACTATGTACAGCATCGATATTTTCTTCTGTATGTACAGTTCTTTGTCTTGTTGCATCGAGTAGAGAAAATGTTGTCCGAAATGTATCGATAGTTCGTCGAATAAGCTGGATTATTACGTGAACCATAAATTTCACGAAGTGCTCTATAAGTTTGGCGAATAGAACACTGGCTTCGAAAATAAATCCCAACAATTTGTAAACGTTGTTGTGGCGTGAGTCTTCCATGATAATTTTTCAATGCATACTGAACACGAAATGTCAAAACAACATGGCTTCTACCTTCTGTCAAATCACGTTTATCTCCATCGAACGTTCTATCACTCTTTAAAAAAAAAAAACACCCGATACAACCTCCATGTAGCTGTAATTACTTGACTAAAAGTCGAGGTACACCCGAAACTAGATCCCCTCCATAATTTTCGGTGATGAAAGTCCAGGACTGTAAAACTGACTGAATTCAATCATCTTCATTTCGTGGCGCTGCTCGTTTAACTTCAATCTGCATTGATCCCTATATGTTTTCTATGGGACTAAGATCTGGTGAAGCTGCTGGCCATGAAATGGTTGTCACTTGGTGTCCTTGTGTCCAAGGTCGCAGTGTGGCATGCTGCATTATCCTGCTGAAAACGCCACATCTATGAAAATCGTTTAGAATGCCTCAATTCTTTTCCCTATTAATGATACCATCAACTATACAGAGAGAAGTAGCACCACACTGATATATTGCTCCCCAAACCATTATTTTGGTGGGAAATTTGAACGGTAACAGCTTGTTTTGATAGGATTTTTAAGTGATTCCCACCAAGTTAGAAACACCTTTCATCAGATATAAAAACATTATTAAAATTATCTTCTTGAAAACGTTGACAAAATTTGATCCTTCGTTCCTTTTGTAAAGGTGTCATTATAGGGATGTTTTTGGTTTCCTTGATATGTAGCCTTGTCTTTTCGGTGACATACGGACGGTTTCTGGACATACTTTCATATTTCGTTGATTTCCAAATCTGTTAGCTTATTCGCGAAACCCCAGGCGCGAATTGTGTCCTAAGGCCAATAAAGCGTTTCAATTGTTTCCTTCAATCCTACGCCTTCTACCTAAAACTGGTCTATGCCTCATATCCATGCCATTTTGTATCCTCTTTATTGTTTTATATACAGCATTTTTTCCCGGTTCACACAATTGCTTTAATTTTTTAACGTTTCGAAAACCTTTTCTATACAAATATTTAACCTGTTGTTTTTTCTAGTTGTGACAGTATTTCATAAATTATATACCTGTCGACAATCAGCAACATTTGCCTCAGAATGTTACAATAAAGGAATATATTAAAATTATGAAAAATAATAAATTCCGGATACTTTTCAGACGGACTATATTTTCAGAATTCTGACTATATGACATAAAAGTAATTATAATTCGAAGATATTGAAATGTGACTTATTATTGAGAGATCCTTCATAATTCTGAATGAAGTCCTCTTAATTCCAAAGTGATATCTATCCATAATTACGATCCCATCGGAAATATAAGAGCACAATGGAGTATCCGGTGATGATTTATAGCTCTATTCCGGGCAAAACAAGAAAAACACCCCCTTATTGACCCATAAATCCCCCAGATCCATAAATAAGTATTATTGGGGAGACGCCACGTTATAAATTGGGATATTCATACTTTTCCGATCTTCCGGGAGATCAGCTGTATCGGGAAATTTCGGTAATTAATTTTCCCATTTTCTCCCCTAATCTCCGATGATTTACGTACCTCTCAGGCGCGGAAAAACGCTGAAAACTACGGGCCGCACTAATCCGCGGTGGCTATGACCGAACTTTCAACACTCTCAACTTCGCAGCCACCTCCGGGTAATTTATTCCAAAGAGTTTAATAATTTACCGGTGGATTAAGTTTTCATAGTACTTTCGACGTGTCTTCTGGGGTTTTCACGTCAGAGGGCGGCACGTTCCGAGACCGTTTCGGTCCCGTAAGGTTTTCATATTTGTGAAGTTTTGGTCGAGTTTAGATTGCGACCTCCTGATCTTATTCGCGTTTATTTGGTCGTAAATTTGAAGTGAAAAGTACGGCGGGCAGATTATATGAAATTTTAATTGGTTTCCGATTCGATTCCGACATTTCTGTCTGTTACAATACGAAAAGTTAGAGTTTATGAAGTATGAGATTCAAGAACACTCGAATCAATAATTCAGTTGAATCTGTCCTTAGTTCGTGGACAATTCATTTCAAGTAAATAAAATTATGAAGAATATTTCCGAATGCTAGTAATAAATAAAATGCAATTTCCAGAAACTTTTTATTGTTAAACGACAATTGTTTCGTCACACTGTGTTCTACATTTGAACTGATACTGTGTGAAAACTTACATAGCTTCTTATACAGGGTGTCCCAATGGAACCTTGACTCCCTCAGAACTCAGAAACGAAAAATTTCCGAAGGTTTCAGAAATCTCTAAAAAAATGCACTATATCTTCAAAAAACAAATATAATTCTGAGCAATTAAAGGTAAGACCAGAAACAAAATTTTGTCTCCTTCAAATATTTATTTATTAATTTTAATTACTTTCGTATATCTGTTGGTTTATTTATTCCATTTGACATTATATATTGAGTTTTGATTATATACGTCTATTAAATGTAAGCGGTGCTTGTTTTAGACATAAATTTTATTCTAAAAGATTTTTGAATAAAAAATTTTTTTGAAATTAAAATTGTAGAAGATAAGCATATTTCAATTTGTTTTAATATTCAAATTTTGTTATATTTCTTCTATCAAGTAAAAGGCCTTGCTATTTTACAATTAAATGTGTAAAATATCAACTTATTTGTAGTAAAACATAGTAATTTCTATAACTTGTTTTAATAATAATAATAATTCATGTCTTGTTTATCTCTTCCAACTCCTGTTTGTCCATCGCTTTATTCAGAAAAGAAGTGTCATGAGCGAAGAGGATGGTTTGATCTGATTTCACATTATCTGGAAAGTCATTTATATATATCACAAACAAAAGGGGACTCAACACAGAACCCTGCGGTACACCAGGACTCACTGTCTCCCAAGAAGAAGACATGCCTTCCAAGCTTGTTTTCTGCATCCTGTTTGTCAGATAACTTTTCATCAGGTCAAGAGCCTCACCCCTGATCCCATAGTCTTCAAGCTTGTTTGAAAGCACTGAGTGCGAAATACTATCGAAAGCCTTGGATAAGTCACATGCCTGTAAACTAGATTTTTGTCCCTCATCAAAAGCTTCTCCTATATTTTCAAGCACCTCCTTCAGTGCCGTCTCCATTGATTTGCCCATCAAGAACCAATGCTGTTGTTTGCAGAAAATGTTATGATGTTTGAAGAAACTCAGTAATCTATTTTTTATTATTATCTGAAACAATTTTGAGAACATAGGAAGTATCGATACTGAACGATAGTTTTCTGGTAATTCCTCCTTTATGGACAGGTACTATTTTAGCCTTCCTCAACTGATTCGGAAAGTGGCTCTCTTTCAGACATTTGGTGAGCAAGTTTTAATTGAGATGATTAGATTACTCACATCATTACCAAATCATTCCGATACCGAGAATGTATTGAACGCCCCTCGTATCTATCGACAGAAAATTTTTCGTACATTCCCAATCAATGAGACGCGTTTCCCTCAGTGAACTCTCGGACATTCATCCCCCAAATCCGTCCGGAAATTCGCTGATACTATCCCAACGAAGTCAGGGAAGTCGCAAAATCACCACTAATCGGACGCCATAAACCGTCGGAGAAGGTCTTAGTAAGCGCCTGTCAAGCGCGATCCGTTCGACGTTCACTCTTTTGTTTCATCTACTGATAGACATTCCCTTCTGATGTCATGTCGCTTGCTGATTCCGCCAATTGAACCTGGGAACCGTTGGGAGAAATCGCAGTTCGGCAAATGATTAGGTGTCGATTAACCTTCCAAATTTGGCAACCGCCATTGTCTTCACTGGATGGGATCCAGAAATATATGGGATGTCTCCAAAAGTTGTGTTGGATCTCAAACTGCATACTGGATCATTATTTTATTATTTGATGAAGATTTTCACGATAGTTTTGGTCATGATGACAACATTATAACTTTTTAACAGGAAAAATACGAAATTAAATTATTAGACATAACTAACCCCCAATAATTTTCCTCACATCGATTTAACCCAAGATGTATCAACTTAACCGAAAAGTAATTCAACCCTTCAGAAAAAGGTTCAAAATTTAACCTTGAAAATTATTCACGAAAGCTTCTAGGTCAGAATCCTGACACGTATTTCCGTCTTTCGAACATCTTCAAAGGAGTACAAAAAGGAACTAAACTTAAAATTGAAAAGGTTCTTTTATTACACTCAGGAAATCTGCGTATTTTTAGGGCGCATGGAAATAACAGCATCCAATATATTGGTCTTGCCAAAGAGTATTTGGGAATTTGTTAAATTCTCCTTTTCCTTAGTGGCTTTTTTGATTGAAAGAATCTCCCAATAGTCCATCAATTTACCCTTATTAACATGATATAGTAAAGTGACATCATTCTCATTAAAAAAATGATTAGTTTCTGAACAATGTTCTGCATGAGCGATTGATTTCTGGTTTATCAAAACATGTTGTAAATGTCATTATAAAATAAAACACTTGTTTACATTTTCTACTTTATTTTTGGTATTGACGTACGTTTCGTCTTTGCTAGAAAGACTTCATCAGAATAGGGTATAGGGTATAGGGAATAGGGTATTCTGATGAAGTCTTTCTAGCAAAGACGAAACGTACGTCAATACCAAAAATAAAGTAGAAAATGTAAACAAGTGTTTTATTTTATAATGACAATTACAACTGATTTCTACCAAGCAACGGCCCAATCTATCATAAACATGTTGTAAACATCGGCCTGTCTGTCCTGTATATACTAACTGACAAAGAAACTGCAACACCCAGAAGGAGCTGTTTAAATTATTGTCAGTTAGTATATGTTGCATTACAATCATCACATTCAATTTGATAAATCCCCCATTCGGAAAAGTTGGGGTTCCTTTCTTTATTTTCCACCAACATCTTAGCTGAATTATTTCTATTTACTGCCAAAGAATTAATTCCCATTTTATGAAGACCATAAGAGTTAAGAGTTAAGTTTTTTTTAATCATTTTGTCGTCGATGATTTCAGTTCTATAGCCATTGCTCTCCGCTATAGTTTAAATTATTTTGTCTTCTTTTCGGAAATTGACTTTGTTCAACGGGATGCTCAAATGTCTATGAATGAAACTATGCATTGTTGACATTTTAATTTGTCATGACTGATTGGATTTTGAATGAATTATGGCATCAGTAGTGGCAGGTTTTCTAAAAATGTCGAATTCGAACTTATTATTACTGTGACTCACATTAAGATCTGAGAAGTTGATTGGAGAATTTTTTTCTATTTCTGTTGTGAATTTAATATTTTCTATGTTTCTATGTTCTAATTATTCAGATAATACAAAAATTGCGATAGCAACCTGTCAGTTCCAGCCCAAAATTTTGCTTCAAAATATCCATCGATAATGAAATAACAGTGAAAATAGTGAAAGAGGCAATGTGGAATTTATCTCGAGAATATTATTCATAGCCGAGACATTTAAAAGGTATTTAGTAGTTATGTTATTAATTTTTTGTCCAAGAAGTATTTATTTCTTATCCAAAAGGGTAGACGGTCCATATTTTTGGTTTACCTTAGTCTATCGTGAATTTTTAAGAACGTTACAAGTGTGTCAAAGCGATTGTAAATTTGTAGTAGAATTAAAAGGTATATTCCGTAGAAGAAACGGTGGAAATGATAAAATTATTTCTCAGAAATAACGACTCTGTGCGAACAACAGCGACTTTATTTAACGAACGACATCCTGGAAAAAATGTATCCGCTGCTTACTTTGTGCAATTGGTTGCCAAATTTGACGCTACTGGTTCAGTCGGAAACAAAAAGAGGGTGCATGAAAGAGACGAAGTGGGGGACGTGGCTGTCTTAGGTCATGTAGCAATGGATCCGACCTTGAGAACCAGGAAATTGTCCGATATATCTGGCGTTTCACACACAACAATCATGAGAATCCTGAAACAACATAAATTCCATCCTCATAAGGTTACGATTAGTTCAGGAACTGAAGGAGGATGATTCCGATCGCCGACTCCAGTTCTGTGAAGTGGTCAGTGAAATGATTAACGGTAATCATGTAACTACATGTTGGATATCTGTTTTTCGGACGAGTATTCATTTTACCGTAACGGAATTGTGAACCGGCATAACTGTCGATATTGGTCGGATGAAGATCCAAGATTATTTCGTCAGGTGCATAGTCAGCGTCCCCAAAAATTCAAAATTTGGGTGGGTATTTATGGAAATCACATAATCGGCCCTTTTTTATATCTAGTAATTTCACTGGCCAAATGTATTTAGATCTATTGAAGAACGCTACTTATCCAGCCCTCGTGCAAGTATTGGAGAATGCAGAATACCATCAAACGATCATTTTCCAACAAGATGGCGCACCACCTCATTTCGTTCAACCGGTGACTCAGTTCTTAGATGAAAGTTTTCCTCATACCTGGATGAAAAGAAGGGGACATATTGAGTGGCCACCCAGAACACCTGATCTGGCTCCACTGGACTTTTTCTATGGGGTCACCAGAAACCCAAGATTTACGCTACCAAGCCTGAGTCACTGGATGATTTGCGAACTCGGATCATTAATAAATACCGTCAATTTACGCCAGAAATCTTGAGTAACGTTCATGAACGTTTTCAGCAAAACTTACGTTACTGCATGGAAGTTAATGGTGCCCGTTTCCAGCATTTAATAAATTAATCACAAAAGTAAATATTCTTCCACTATTTTACCTGTCCTTTCGTTATCGATGAAAATTTTGAAGCAAAATTTCAGGATCAGATAGTACTCAACAGGACCTTCAAAATGAGGTATCACAACACCCCTCATCTCTATTCAAAACCAAGGGGTTGTACTCACCCCTGTTAGGAGGTTGAATGAAGTAACGGGGATGAAAAAAGCGGAAAAGTTGTTCATTGAACCACACTGTATATTGAATCGTTAACTAGCCTTATATCTCCTCTTCACTCCCTAATGTGCTCATATCGTTTCAACTGTCGTGCAAAATTCGTGCAGCTTTCCGTTGACAACAAGAGAAAATTCATTTTCCAAGGAAACCTGACAGGAGAAAGGTTTTTTTTTTGTGAAATTCACAGAGCGTGCACGTAAGCGTTATTGCACTTTGAGCAAATTCAATCACAATACAATGAGCACGTCGAGATATGGTATCCGTACACAGAAATTGAAATATTGCGTGAACTCGCTCAGAACTTTACTCACAGAGATTTCAGATCGAACGAAATAAGGAACGAATTTATACTGAAGGATTCCTTTATCTCCATTAAAATTGCAATGGTGACATTTGTATGGCATAAAAACATTTCACTTCTATTTGAGTCGATTCGATGAAATCATGTAGAAACAAATTGAGTTACATTAAAATTCAAGATCTAGTAGTAACATGCATTCATTTTCAATTAGTAATAAATAAAATTCAATTTCCACAAACCCTTCATTGCTGAACGACGAATGTTTCGCCACACTGTGGGTTGATAATGTTCTACATTTGAAATGATACTGTGTGAGAACTTACATAGGTTCTTATATACAGTGTGGTCCAACGAAAATTTAACACCTCGATTTTCCGGCTTTAAAATGCAAATGTGGAAAATCGCTTGGCACTGTCAATTTCTGATTCAAAGGGGAACAACTTTTCTGCTGTTCGCATCCCCGCGACTGCAACCCCCTAACGGGGGTTTGTACGACCCCTTGATTTTGAATAGGAAAAGGGGTATTGTGATACCTCGTTTTGAAGATCTTATCGAGTACTACCTGATTCTGAAATTTAGCTTTAAAATTTCCACCGATAACGAAATGACAGGTTAAATAGTGGAAGAGTACCTACTTTTTTGATTAGTTCATTAAATTCGAAAAATTTGAACATCAAAACAGATTGCCGTCTGGAAATATGTGATTTGAAGAACATTCAACTAGGTATACTAATATCCAAGGTACTCTATGTTCTATGCTCACAATAAAATCACACAAAAAGTTTATGAGGCACTTTAATGCTCTTAGTTTTATTTCATATATAATATATAATTATATTAGGTTTTTTAAATAATGAAATTTATTATATAGTGTCGAATGTTTTTAACTAAGACCATTAAGGTGCCTTATAAACTTTTTGTGATTTTATTGTGAGCATAGAACATAGAGTACCTTGGATATTAGTATACCTAGTTGAATGTTCTTCAAATCACATATTTTCAGACGGCATTTGGTAAATCTATTTATTGTTAATTGATTTTATTATTATTTTTCATATGAAAAGTTGAACTGGTCTGAATTCTAATTATTTTTGAGGATGTGCTACATGTTTTGAGAGTTTTTGATGCAATTTATTCAAATATATTGAATATTTCGAATGAATTGGTTTTTGAGACGTTCTTAAAATTATTTGGTATATTTTTGAGACAGATTTAGTCTTCATAAATATAAGATCAGAAAACAATACATTTTGAAACAAACAGGGCTTCGTAAGTTTGTCTGAAGAGTTCAGTACGCATGCTTGGAACGAAACAAAAAATATTTATTTATTCATTTTAATTGACAATTTATATTAATTGGGTTTTCTTAATTCCATTTGATATTGTATAATGAATTTCGATTTAATACGTCTATTAAATATGAGCAGTGCTTATGAAGACATCAATTTAATTCTTAAAGTTTCTCGAATAAATTTTTTGAAATTAAAATTGTAGAAGACTAACAGATTAAATCTGTTTCATATATCCATATTTTGCAAGAATTTTAGGCACAGTTCAATTCTTAAAGTTTCTCGAATAAATTTTTTGAAATTAAAATTGTAGAAGACTAACAGATTAAATCTGTTTCATATATCCATATTTTGCAAGAATTTTAGGCACAGTACCTTGTGGAATATTAGACAACTAAGGGTAACGCTGATTAAATAAGTTTGCCACTTCCCCTTGACTTCTGCAATTATCCCCGATACTACCTAAGAAGTTTATCAATGTATCTAATTTAAGAAAATTTAAAATCGAAATAACTTAAATTATTGTAGATATAGAACCATATTCGATCAGGGAATTTATGGAATATTCTTTCAGATCTTGTTAAGTTTCTTGAATACATTTTTTGAATTTAAAATTGTAGAAGACTAACAGATTAAATCTGTTTTGATATTTAAATTTTGTAATAATCCTTCTATCAAGTAAAAAACCGTTTCTTATTATTTTAGTTTATTATTGTGAGTGTGGATAGCTCAGCGGGAGAGCATCGGACTCGTGACCGGGAGGTCCAGGGTTCGAATCCTATTCAGGTAGAAAAGAAATTTTCTAGTTGGACGGGTATCTGCCACCATTTCACTGTTGGGTCAAAAATTAACAGTGCTGTGACCTAAAGTGGCGCAAGATCGCAGTAACAAAGCCTACACAGAACACAACTGAACTCCTAACTCGTACAAGCTGAAAAAGCTTCTGAGGGATCTTCACAGAAGATCTAGGAGTATCAGGATAATAATAATAATAATAATAATAATTAAATGCTGAAAATAGGGACCATTCACTTTCATACAGCAATGTAAGTTTTGCTGAAAACGTTCATGTACGTTACTCAAGATTTCTGGTGTAATTTGACGGCATTCATTAATGATCTGAGCTTACAAACCATCTAGTGACTTAGGTGGAATAGCGTTTTCCAGTAGAAGGTGGAATTTGGGGAGTAGCTCTTTTGATGTTGCTAGATTCTCTTCTTGAATGACCGGTCTGGCCAATATAAACGATTGGGCAATCCTTACAAGTTAACTTATTGACTACTGATTTGTTTGGTTTATCTTTATTATTTGTGATGTATTTGTCTATGTTTCAAATGGTTCTGAAAGCTGCTGTATGATTGAAATGTTTCTTAAAATAACTGGCAATATCTTCGGATATTCTATTCACGTACTCATAAATCTAAAATTAAAGAAGGCTGACCTGGAACGGAATTATCTACTGGTCGATGTGACATGAATTATGAATTGAAGCGAAAATTTATGAAGAATGAATGAAATACCGACATGCCGCAGGCAGAGGCATTTCGGAAACTTTTCAATTAAATTCTATGCGCTTCTCGAAAACATCTAATTGACTGTAAGAAAAATTGAAATACTTCGGGAAAATTAAATGTATCATCTCATTTTGTGAAAAGAACTCAATTATCAGAAATTTTCTGCTTTCTGTCCGTATATTTATCAGATGGAGAAAATTCCAGTGAACCAAATATGCTAAATATTTATACTATTATTTTTTCCATTTTCTCTGATGCAAAACATGAAAATATCATCAACTCACCAGGGTCTTCATCAATTGTATATGATTGTATTGTTTTATGAGGAAAAATAGACTCTAACACAATACCTCTGACTTTTGACGAGCAGTTTATAAGATAAAATGAAATCAGGATATCTCCTCAATTGTCTTCTGTTTTCTTATTTCATTTTTTTTTGCAGGTAAGGATTGGATCTCGAACAAGCAAGAAAATGAATTTCTGCCCTTAGTTTGTGTGAGTACTAAAATAGATATAAATGTGAGGAGCTTTTTTCAATAATGAATGTTGCTGAAGGAGTTGTTGCGATATATAGATCAATTATGAAAATCTTCTAAAATCATGTTTTTTCTTCCTCTGAGGTACTCGTTTCAGCCAGACGAACAAATAATACATGAACCTGGAAAAACGCAATAGAAAAGACATTCTGAAATTTGAATAGATGTGAATCTTATTGGAAAAGGTCTCCTAAAGACAATTTCAACACTACACGCATCTTTTCCTTCTCGAAACCATAAAATTGATGTTTATCTTGAGGGTCCATTCCAGTTAGTTACGTCTCTCAACTGAGCTCAATACAACTTGATACAACTTGAAATTGGGAGTGCCCCAAGGTTCGCCTCTTGGGCCACTATTGTTTTTGTTATTCATTAAAGACTTTCCATGAACTTTGGAAATATTTTCCATTGAACTATTCCACTGTAATCAATCACTGCTCAAATTAACGAGGACAATATTATTTTCTGTATAGCAATTACCGCAGAGACATCGGAGGAACTACAAATTTCATGTGAACTTCTTGGATACAATGATTACATCTGAAAATCATTTTGTTTCTTGGTATCTACTGAGCTACCCTGTACTATACGGAGTATTCTTAAATATCCGTGGTTACACTGGGTACTTCAAGATATCTAGAATCCTACGGGGTACTCTAAAGAAAGCTAACCTTTTTATCGTGTTCTTCTATTGGCGAGAGAATAGGAAGTTACGTTGTGTAGACAAACCAAATTACACCTAACGAGAGCAAGGAAACAATGACAGAAGATTTAAATATTCAAAACTCTGTAGCGTCAGAATAATATATTTATATTAGTAATATTTAAAAGCAACAACCCCTCAATGAATGAAAACAAACGTTTACGCCTGGTGTTAAATCTACTCTACTCAGTGGTTCGTTAAGCTACACCTTGAACCCAATAGGTTCTAAATGACTTATTTCTAGATATCGTTAAGTCGGTAACTTGGTTGGATCGGATATCATTCTTATACAGCGGAAAAGGTCAGACAGGACAGGATGCACCTCCAGTTGCACTTCCGGTAACCAGGGCAGAATCCGCAGTTACAATTTGGATGGACTGTGAGGTGGGTATGCCCAGGGAATGTCCTTGAAGAGGGGATTTAACATAATTGAGTCTACCGGAAAAGTTACTGTTAAATGGACTGTATCTGGTATCCTAGGGGTAGCCAAGGCCCAGGAAGGCTCAAATATTACTAAAAAACAAACTGAACACTACCTGAAAGGTAACGCGAATAAATCTGGGGATATCACAGTACCTTAGAACAATGATGTAGCAATCACTCACATATTCTCATAGTTGCGTTGGATAACCCGAACTATTTACTGTCTCTATACGATACGTCGTTCTCTGTCAGGACTACTCCATGATTTACCCTAAAGAACGCCACCGGTTCACAAGGAATACAATCTCTCAAAGTAAGCGGGCACCTGCATATGGCAAATGTGTAATACAAAGTGACTAAGGCATTAGTACATAGATACAGCACCCAATCACCTTGGCGTGTTAATGAACGTTACAATGAAAGCAAACAAAGGTAACCGGGGAATCACAAAAGACAACATGCAAATCAGTTACATATCAGGCTCTGCGAATACCATGAACAGTACAAATAGGGAATCACTATTAATAAAAACAACAAACAGTAACTAGACATCGAGAGAAAGTATACAATACAAGTAGATCACTTATGAGGCTCGTGCCGCTTTAGTTATATACCAAAGAAATGCATTTTAGTAAAACATTACGGTTCGATTGAATTTCCATGAAGCAAAAATACAAGAATGAAAAGCTATTGCTACCTTCAGTTCTTCATCGCCTATTAATAACTAATTTGAGGAGAAGCCGTAACAAAATTTTTTACAACGTTAAGAAAAGCTTATTTACTTCATGCCTCTACCAAGAATACATTGAACACCCCTGGTAACGTATTTTGGACCACTCTCGCAAGAACTAGCTCAAATATTTTTAAACACTAACGTAGAAATAGCTTTCACACTTTCACGTAGAATTTCAACGTCTTTTTCAATGCAAAAGAGAAAAACAACCGGCCCTATAATTCAGGGGTTTCTGAATTGAAAAACCGGGAGATATTTCCAAAAAGGGTTCAGAGAACATCGATCTTCATTTAGGAAACGAAAAGATAATTTAAATTTCGCGAAACATTTTTTCGCAATCAACCATAATAATAATAATAATTTTATTTAATCCATTAAGACACTACATAGTGTATAGGATAACTCAGAAGAGATAAAAAAAAATTGGAAAACTAAACCGCCAAGGGATCACATAAATATTCATCAACTGAATAGAATTCCTGTCCCAAAAGAAGTTCCTTGACTTCCTTCTTAAACCCTCTTAAGTTCAAGGATTCCAAAGATGAAGGCAAATGGTTGAAAAACTTAATGCCTCGATATAAAGGAGAGCATTCGAATTTAAAAGTTTTTTGCTTAGGGAGCATCATTATTTGTGCATTCCTAGTAGCATATTCATGGTGACTTGATAATTTCAACCATTCGCCTTCATTTTCCTTGGCATACACTAAACATTTCAAAATATATATACATGGTAAAGTAAGAATACGGTTTTCAACAAAAACTTGCTTACATGACGTTAATGGCCTTGAATTAAATATCGAACGCAAAATTCGCTTCTGTGCTACAAATACTCTGTGAAAATCAGGGCTTCCCCCCACAACAAGATATTGTACGATTTATGGCTATATACTAGGCTATAATAAATATTGAGCACACAGCTCCTTGGTAAATTCATTTTGAGCCTGAAAATGGCGAAAAATGACTGGTTTAATTTTTACACAAAGCATCGACATGGGATGTCCACCTTAAATATCTGTCCATATTCTTTCATTAAGGTTGCTACGTAACCAATCCAGGAAAACGCCTTTGAATTCCAAGTTATAGCACTTGTCTAGTATAAATTCAAAGGATAGCGTATCAAAGGCCGAGGACAAATCAAAAAATAAACCCGCAACAAGTAAGTTTTTATCCAGACACTCATAAACTCATGTATTTCCCGCATTTAACAATCTCAAAATATTGCAACTGGAAGAAAAATAAAAAAATTAGACTTCATGGATCATGGATCCATAGAAATATTTTAGCACAAGTACGTTTCAGAAATTAAATTATTGAATGAGCAGACGGACCTTTGGCAAACTCCATCTTTCGAAGTTTTGCACAAACCGAAGTCTTGAACCAATAAATATAATAGTTAAGATACATTGTCTTTTATTCAGTTTGAAAATGTAGTAAGCACTACGGCACTCGAGTCACTATATAATCATATCATACTAGTTAGGAAATAATGGATATTTCCACAAGAATCATTAATCACATCTCCAGCCAGGTAGCATTAATAAATTTCTATGTCCTCTCCCCTCCCGTATTCTTCATCCGAATTTCCGCGGTCGGAAAATGCCAAGGAAAAAACCGATTAGATTTTCATCGGACGCAAACGGCGACCGGAACTCGGGTCCCGATTTGACTTGTAAATTAAAACAAAAAGGAGACCGAATTCAACATGAGGAATTAGTCGAGGTCGGTGAGGTTTCCCCCGCGTTTTCCCCCTTCAGCTCGCTCCCACCCCCTGTGGTTCTTAATTCCCTGGCGCTGTCGCTGCGACAGCCTTGCTTACCTCTCCACCTCCCCCCCCGTTCCGCGCGCTCATTATCGTTTTAAGAAAAATATTACAACTTTTTACTCACTCCTCACGTCGGAGGGCTGAGCTGACGACTTTTTACGGCTTCCTGCGCGGCCCTTAAGGAGCATATAAAATTTCCATTAAGTGAACTGCTCCCAGAGTTCATTTTCTATTAATACAAGGGGGACTTGAGCGACGAAAGGGGGATTAGTAATTTTCTTTCGTCGTTGAAAAAGTTGTAATTGCTGCTTTTTGGGGGAGGGCTTGTGAATTCGGGTCTTTACTAAGGATTAAGATTTCTTATGAGGTATTAAGAATGATCATCTCTTCTTTAGTGTATTATTTCATTGAATTTTTTGACGCCTGTAGACGGACTTGATTCTATCGGAGAGGAGATTGAGGATAAATGTGAAATCAAGATATTGTTCAAATAGTTTTTTATGATGCTTATAAGGGTGGGTAATTTAGCATTTGAATTTCGAAGTAGTGAAATCGACGATGGCAATAAAAGTTATTGGGGTTGTCGTTGGTTTTTCCAATCTACATGAAGATAATCAATTCTTGAAATTATATTCAAACTCTATTGAATGGCTGGCATATGGGGAATGTGTGAAATTTGAAGGGTAGCTCTTTTGATGTTCATGGATTCTCTGCCAATCTAACCAATATAATCCATTGGACCCTTCTTACAAGTTAACTTATAGACTCCTAATTCATTATCTCTGTTTGATTTATCTCCATTATTTTTAATCTGTGTTGATAGCTCAGTTAGAGCCTTGGACTAGAAACTGGAAGGTCTCGTGTTCAAATCCTGTCAAGTAGGAAAGACATTTTATAGTTGGACGTGTTTGGATCACCATTTCATTATTGGGTCGAACATTAACAGTTAATAATATTTGAAATAGGTTATTCTGATTTTCACAAATTTTTATTGTTATGTTTACAACAATCGTTTCGCTCTCACAGTAGCATCATCAGGCAAGATTATATTTTGAATAACTAAGCTTGTTTCCGAAATCCGTTGCTATTTATATTACAGTAAGTACAATAAATTTTTATTGAGCTCTAAAGCCCAAAAAGGGTCTCTGCAAATTCCAGCTTATCTGAATATACTTAACAGGGGTGAGGTATTTAAATCTATTTGTTCGTTGAGTAATATTCCAATTTTATTATGTTTATTCAGGGATTATAACACATTTAAGGCATAACTTTTACTTTCTATATGTAGAATTTCAAAATTATTGTTGAAAGTATGTCCTGTTTCTAACAAAGGGTTGGAATATGTAGAATTACTTTTATTATTGAGGAAACTCTTCAAATGTTCACAAATTCTATGTCAGAAAGTTCTTCCAGTCTGTCTTATGTAAACTTCAGGGCAATCACCGCATTTAAACCCCCTATTTATCAACTTTATGTGTACAGTCTTTATTATTTTTAATGAATTTATTCAAGTTTTAATTGGTTTTAAATAAAGTTCTTAAATTATATTTATTTTTGAGGTATGTAACAATTTTCTCAGAAAACCTTTAGTGTATTTTAAGGAAATGAATTTAAAATTTTCTTTTATATTAGGAAACACTATATTTAAAGCTATTCTATAATTTTTATTCATCAAAAATTTGTCTATCAACTAAGGATCATAGTCATTAATAATAGATATTTGTTTAATTATGTTAAGTTCTGAAATATAATTTTCTCGATTCATGCAAATATTAACTAATCTATGGATCATACAATTAAATGCTGATAATTTTTGATTTAAAGGATGATTTGATTTATTGTGTTTAATAGAATCCGTATAGGTTCGTTTGTGAAATATTGAAAAATCATGTGAATTATCTATTCGAGTTACAGTTAAATCAAGAAAATTAATAGAATTATTAATTCGGTTTCCATAGTAAATTTAATTGAAGGATGTATTTCATTGATGAATAAAAATAATTTTTTTAAAAGTCTGCCTGTACCTGTGAAGCAACAGAAAATATCGTCTACATATCTATACCAATATAAAAAGTATGCCTTCGCCAAAATCCCCTTAAGAAATACAATTTATATTGGTATAGATAAGTAGACGATATTTTCTGTTGCTTCAAAGGTACAGACAGACTTTTGAAAATATTCTTTTTATTCATCATGAAATACATCCTTCAATTAAATTCACTATGGAAACCGAACATAATAATTCTATTAATTTTCTTGATTTAACTGTTACTCGAATGAATAATTCACATGATTTTTCAATATTTCACAAACCAACCTATACGGATTCTATTATACACAATAAATCAAATTATCCTTTAAATCCTTTAAAATAGATTACTTAATATTCCCATGAATCGAGAAAATTATATTTCAGAACTTAACATAATTAAACAACTATTAATAATGACTACGTTCCTAATTTGATAGACAAATTGTTGATGAATAAAAATAATAAAATAGCTTTAAATATGGTGTTTCCTAATATAAAAAAAATTTAAATTCATTTCCTTAAAATACACTAAAGGTTTTCTGAGAAAATTACTACATACCTCAAAAATAAATATAATTTAAGAACTTCATTTAAAACCAATTCAAACTTGAGTAAATTTATTAAGAATAATAAAGACTGTACACATAAAGACGATAGATCGAGGGTTTATAAGTTAACCTGCGGTGATTGCCCTAAAGTTTACATAGGATAGACTGGAAGAACATTCCGACATAGAATTTGTGAACATTTGAAGAGTTTCCTCAATAATAAAAGTAATTCTACATATTCCAACCGTTTGTTAGAAACAGGACATACTTTCAACCATAATTTTGAAATTCTACATATAGAAAGCAAAAGTTATGCCTTAAATCTGTTATAATCCCTAGATATAAATAAACATAATAAAATTGAAATATTACTTAACGAACAAATAGATTTAAATAACTCATCTCTGTCTATTCAGATAAGCTGGAATATGCAGAGCCCCTTTTTTGGGTTTTAGAGCTCAATAAAAATTTCTTGTACTTACTGTAATATAAATAGCAACGGATTTCGGAAACAAGCTTAGTTACTCAAAAGGTAATCTTGCCTGATGATGCTACTGTGATAGCAAAACGATTGTTGTAAACATAACAATAAAAATTTGTGAAAATCAGAATAACCTTATTCAAATATTATTTAATATGGATTTTCACCAAGACTTTTGATGATGTGTGTATCTGAAATTTGTATGAGTTTTGTTGAAATGAGATTTTTTGTGGTAGGATGAACGTCAGTTAATGCTATGTTTCTCTGTTTATTGTTCATCATTTTATCTATAAGGGTTGTGTTGAAACCATTGTTAAATGGTAATTGTTTAATTATATTGAGTTCATTGGAAAAATTCTGGGGTTTCATCGGTACCTTTAGTAATCTACGGATAAAGCTATTCTAGGCTGACATTTTTTGATTGAAGGATTGATTAGAGGTCTTAGCTATGCTAATATCAAACAAAATATGTCAGCCCATTACCTATTCTGAATTCTAATTTTTATTTCCTCCTTGCCAAGGCCATCCTTGTTAATTGTTACAATTCCAGGTACTTTAATTTGTCAACTTGTTGGATATGCACATCATCGTTGATGAATGTGCACTGATTTCATTACTTCACGTTATCTAAGGTTTAGGTCGTAACCAACCGTTGGATGATGCGATAAAGAAAATTTACAACCAGTTTTTCCGAAGCAAAATGTGACGAACTCATATTTAACGACGTTCATCATTAAGCTCATATGCCGCCTGATCAAACTGCCGTAAAAACGATCCGAAGACACTAGATCGATTGGAGGGACGTTCACAAACGGAGCCTCAATAAAAAGGTCTCATAAACCCCGGGTCGTAAACGACGTCGAAGTGCGATATTAACAGTTGAAATATCGTCGTAGGAAAATCGCCCCATTGTTTCGTTGACGTCGTTGCGCTTCTAGATTTTATAGGTCGGTTTGCTAATTGATTTCGGCCACTGTAATGTTCGCTATATCCGGCTAATTACGCGATTAATTCGAATGCAGTCAGCAGCCAGTCTTAATGACGGTTATATGCGCCGAAAATGGCCCGGTTGATCGAAAGAAGATCGGATTTAGCATCTTTTTGTGCGTTTATACTTGGGCGCTTATGATCTAATGTATCGGGTGTTTTTTTGGGTGATAGAACTTTCGATAGGGATAACTGTGATTTGACAGAAAGTAAGCCATGTTGTTTTGACATTTCTGTTCAGTAAGGATTGACCAATTATAATGGAAAGACTCACGCCGCAACAACGTTTACAAATTGTTGAAATTTATTTTCAAAATCAGTGTTCTATTCGCCAAACCTATAGAGCACTTCGTGAAATTTATGGTTTACGTAATCGTCCATCAGAGCAGCTTATTCGTCAAACTATCGATAGATTTCGGACAAAATTTTCTCTACTCGATGCAACAACAATAACAAGACAAAGAACTGTCCGTACAGAAGAAAATATCGCTGCTGTAAGTCATAGTGTTAATGATTTGTCTATTCGTCGACGTTCACAACAAGTTGGACTCTGTGCATCCACCACATAGAAAATTTTACGTGAAGATCTTGGTCTACACCCAAACAAGATCCAACTGGTTCAAGAACTAAAGCCACTTGACCATAATAAGCGTCGTTTATTTGCTGATTGAGCCCTAGAACAACTTGAAGTTGCTCCACTTTTTTATCGTAAAATTGTGTTTAGTGATGAATCTCATTTCTGGTTGAACCGCTAAGTAAACAAGCCAAATTGCCGTATATGGAGTGAAAACAATCCTCAAGAAGTTCTGCAGGTTCCATTGCATCCTGAAAAATGTATGATGTGCTTTACACGCAGGAGGCATCATCGGTCCATATTTCTTTAAAAACGTTGCTGGAGCTAATGTTACAATGAATTGTGCTCGTTATAGATCGATGATCAATGATCATTTGTATCAGAATTTTAATGGTAACGTTCCAACAAGATGGTGCTACACCTCATGCTTCTACCGTAACAATTGATTTATCGAAAGAAAGATTTGGCGAAGACTTTATTTCGAGAAATGGTCTAATTAATTGGCCTTCAAGAACGTGCGACAGAACTCCACTGGATTTTTTTCTTTAGGGTTATGTCAAATCATTGGTTTATGCTGATAAACCAGAAACAACGCTTTGTAAGCTGACATAACCCATGTTATTGATGAAATAAGGCCTGAATCACTCGAAAAAGTGTTCCAAACTTGGTCTGGTCGAATGCGGTGCCTCAGAGCTAGTCGTGGTGGTCATATACCGGAGATTATTTTTAAAACATAAATGTCATAAAATTATCATTCAAATAAAAAAAAAATTGGCTTAAATCTTAATTAAAATGTGTTTTATTTCGATTTAAAGTTTTATCACTCTGAAAAACCCCCAATATATTGGCGTATTTCAACAGTTTTGGGGAAGAATGGCCTCAAACGTCCACATCAGATTCATCTACGCAGTTCAAATTGAATAGTAGACCAGTCAAGTTAGTCCTAAAGATGGGGATAAGATTACAAAACTTTCCATAGAGCTGAAAATTGGTATCAATTTTCAGAATACAGAATTAATTGTGAGAAGTTTGTATCGATCCTGCTTGTGCAAAAAGTTTTATTAATGGTGAAAGTTTACAAAGATGTTTTTAATTTGGGTTTTCTAGTTGAACAGTGACTTTTAAAGCAGAAATAGTTCAGACAAAAATTGAAGATTATCATTTCTCATTTTTAGATCTTTAAGCCAATCCTCTACGATGCTTCGGAGCCTCGCTTTTAACAATCGAACAGCAACAGCGGTCGTTCGGGGTGGGGGATCCAAGCTGTGAAGCTGTTATTTGTGTTGTTTCGATGCTTCGGTCTTTCACAACCACCAAATAGAGACCCTCTGCATATGCGGCTGAGTGCTGGGGTGGACACCGAGATCCCTTTGGAGGGGGGAGTGACCTGTACTGGTTCCTCCTTGGTTGTACTGGCGCAAGTTCTCTATTATCTTCCTTCAGAAATCCTTTCTTTCTCTTTTAGCTTATCGGGGGTCTGCTGGAGTGTCAAAATTTGAGCAGAAACCCAGGACAGCAATGATGACAATGGTACTTTAACGTCGGTGAAGAGCTCTGCCCGTATGCCGACCTGTACGACTCTGGGGGCGCTTGTTTTGAGTAGTTTCATCCCGGTGAAATGGAGGGTTAAGTTTTGATGCCTAAAGTAATGCCATTTGCGCCAGTCACTGGACCCGGGTGGAAGATCGACCCTAGCTTTGCCCCTATGGTGGAATGGAGGGTTGATTAACTCAGTGACAAGGGATTCCGTCGCAGCACTTGGCATCTTCCTCAAAACAAGCGTACTCTACCTTATTGCAGTAAATCTCCGGATTTTTCTGTCCAATGGCCAAATGCGTTATGTAGCATACTGCGTTACCTCGGGAGGGTGGATGCTCACAGGTGGTACTTGTACCACCTGGCCACCCGATTAGCGTTGGACTCGACGGGGTAGTGGTTGAAAGTCCGCATGCTGGACTACGGAGGTATTTCGTTTATCTGTTCGCAACACTTATGCTCGGGATATTCTCATGAAATGTCTCAGGGTTAAGCGGGACTTGACGGTTCGACCGGCCGGATCTATTGTGAGACGTTTAAGGGTTTGTGGATCTCGACGAAACGGCTAGTCCATTGGTGCTTGAAGCCAGTTTTGGTCTATTATTTCGAACTGAAGCTGAAACTGGAAGCGTGGTGGGTTCAACTCTTCGGAGTGGTTGTCGCTTTGCGCGTTGATAGGGCGTACCCTTATCATACAACTTGCTTTTGGGTAGATCGTGGAGAGTGCTTAGTAGTCACCTGGTGAAAGAGATACGCTGACATGCCAGTTTCTTACAACAGTAGAATTTACGATGACCTTATGTAGCTGGTATCTCCTGACGCATTAACCAGTGAGAAGTCCAATCAGCTGGTCCCTCGACAAGGATGCAGGGGTTGTGTATTCTCTTTAGAAGGCGCTGTAACGTTCTAAAGTCGTGGGATTGCATACTGCGCAAAAACTGATTTCTTCAATATTATATATTATTTCGTTATTAAATTCTAAGGAATTATTCAGTTCGGTCACCCTTGATAACTAAGTTTAGATTGACGCTGTCAAACTGCGAAGTTTTTGAATATTCAATTTATTCTAACATTTGCGTTACGGAAGAAAGGACTAGAAGATTCAAGTCTGCTCGGATTTACGGGTGTGCAACTTAAATGGGTCGTAAATAAAAGCACAATAGTTCGGTTTCCCTGGTCGATTTCCATATCAAGTAGTTTTTTTCCGCGAGTTTCCGATCGTTTGAATTCTGCGTCTCAATCTGGAATTCCTACTTTCGGTGCGGAATATTCAGTACGTGGTCGGCGTACGTTAAGTCCGGAGATTTAGGGGAAACCGTTATATTGCGGATTTACGAGAAACATCGGGAATTGAAGTTATACCATTTAGGCTAATTTGGTCTTCGGATTTTCTTGCGAGAACTGAGTTTCGTGTGATAACGTGTCTTCACTTTGAATGCATTTTATTATTATAGTATTCCTTCGAAACATTTTTGCGAATTGTTTCACTTGGAAATGAAAAACTTTTGGGGATAAAGTAAGAAACAATACAACCTTCGAATCGTGTTGGTCCTGATAGAAATTTTGATAGAAATCCATTGTATCGGTTGTTTCTTTTAGAATGACAGAACTTTCGATAACTGTGATTTGACAGAAGGTAGAAGCCATGTTGTTTTGACATTTCTGTTCAGTAAGCATTGACAAATTATCATGAAAAGACTCACGCCGCAACAACGTGTACAAATTGTTGAAATTCATTTTGAAAATCAGTGTTGTATTCGCCAAACTTATAGAACACTTCGTTTACATAATCGTCCATCAGAGCAGCTTATTCGTCGAACTATCGATAGATTTCGGGCAACATTTTCTCTACTCGATGCAACAACAACAAGACAAAGAACTGTACGTACAGAATAAAATATCGCTGCTGTAAGTCATTGTGTTAATGATGATCCAGATTTGTCTATTCGTCGACGTTCACAGCAAGTCGGACTCTGTTTATCCACCACATGGAAAAATTTTGCGTAAAGATCTTGGTCTACACGCATACAAGATCCAACTGGTTCAAGAACAAAAGCCACTTGACCATGATAAGCTTTGTTTGTTTGCTGATTGGGCCCTAGAACCGCTTGAAGTTGATACATTTTTTTATCGTAAAATTGTGTTTAGTGATGAAGCTCATTTCTGGTTGAACGGCTATGTAAACAAGCAAATTGCCGTACATGGAGTGAAAACAATCCTCAAGAAATTCTGCAGGTTCCATTGCATTTTTCAGGATGCAATGGAAGATAGTGTAAGGTGTTATAAGGTTATATTCAAATCATTGACATTCCATAATGAGATTTATTAAAGCCTAAATATAATTATACTACTCTGTCAAGAAAGTACCGGGAATTTTCAATTAAAACAACATTTTTACATTTAATCGTCAAAATTTATTGGGTCGCCTTCAAAATAATCGACAATTATCTTCAATTATCGACACATTTTTTATAGGCGCTTTCCGGGATGAACTTTAGCTCTCGCGCCGAATTTTGTTTTATGGCTTCAATCGCAGGGAGCCAAATCCGGCGAATACGGTGGTTGCTGAAGCACGTTTGTTGAGTTTTTGGCGAGAAAGTCAGTCACAATCGTAGCTCGGTGAGAAGCGAGGCGCGTCAAGCGCGTAAAAATAGTAAAAATCGGCACGCACTCTGACATCGACTGACTTAATCAGCTGTTGCAAACACACTAGTTGACAGATCCCGCTCAAGCTTGGCATAGTAATTAAGGACAGTGGTACCAATCTAGGAAAAAAATTTTAACCTGCCTCATTGCCCCGCCAGATTTAAATCGATAATTCCCGGTACTTTCTTGACAGAATGTATATTATATATAAAATAAAATAGAAAAAGGGTTTCTACTTGATAGAAGAAATATAACAAAATTTGAATATCAAAACAGATTTAATCTGTACGTCTTCTACAATTTTAATTTCAAAAAAATTTTTATTCTATACTAAAAGTTTTTTGAATAAAAATTTGTTTTGAAATTAAAATTGTAGAAGACTAACAGATTGAATCTGTTTTGATTTTCAAATTTTCAAAATTATTTTTGGATCCTTCGAAACTGTTATGTTCCTGAGTTTGGGCGGTTCAATTGTTTGTTCAACATCTCCATTTGACGGTAAGTTCAATATTACTTTAATTCGTGAATAATGAACCGATTTTGAAAATTTTAACTGGGTTTTGTACGGAACATAAATAACTTTCAAACTAACCAAGACTCGACATCACGTTTCTATTCAAAAAAAGTTTGGGATTGAAGCCACCTTCATGGTTTTTTCGGAACAAACTCATGATGGAAATTCGTTCCCCTCAAAACAGAAATTGACCTTTCTTTTTAAAATCTTCGAAAATTCTTGGGTTCTGAGTTCTGGGGGGGTTTGGACCAAATTCGCCCTTACAAAGGATATGCCATCTAGATCTGAAGTACAAATTTGAAATAGCGCACCCCTTACAAGACCATCAAAATGAAAGGTGGCTAGAAGAATTACCGTTAACAGTTCCTAGAGCGTAGTATAGTTGAAGAGGAAATAATGAACGTTTGTGTAAAATCTGCATAGCCTCAATAAAACGTTAGCACTTCAATAAACCTCATTCTCTTTCGGCCGTTTTCACTTATTTTTCCGCCATTCATCCCCGGCCGCCTCAGAATAAACATATCTGGAAATACGATCGACCGTAGGCATCAAAATTAGATTTCCCCGAACGCGGATATTCTTTTATATACATTTCCGTTCCCCTTCGTCTTCAGGACGCAATAAAAACCTGAAAATTTATTTTCCCGAATACAATGGAATTCTCTCGCAACGAAATATGGATTTTATGCGAAAACGACATATTGCAGGTCGCGAATCGCTGCCCCGTATCGGGCGTCGACGAGAAAAAATATGGCCGGTTGTAAGGTATGCAGTTATTGGTGTGAAAGGGGCTTCATTGGTCACCCCTGCGGGGGGCATGATTTATCGTTTTTTTTCGCGATTCATGAGATCCGATGCGGTCGTATTTTCGGTTTTTATCTCTTTCTAGAATTAGGATCGCTTCGTATTGAATTCTTGTGGTTTTTTTTCCGATGGCGAGGCAGCTTTAGGAAACATAGTGTCACATACAGTTTCAGATATTACACTACAATGAGTCTTACTATTAAAGGCTTTTTTTAACATAAAATGAATTACTACGTAATACCTTTACTAAATATCTTACGATATTTTTATCTCTCGCGATACACATTTTGTCAAGAAAGCACTGCTGTAAAAATGAAACATTTCAAATTTTTATCAACTGAAATAATGAAATATAATAATAAAAATAAAAAGTCAGCGAAGTAATTCAACATAACTTACATAATCCGAATACAATATGTTATATAGGGTGTTTTTTTAGAGTGATAGAACTTTAAATTGAAATTAAACACATTTGAATTAAGACTGCAGCCGAATTTTTTTTTTATTTGAAAGATAACTTTATGTTTTAAAAATAATTTACGGCATATGCCCACCACGACCAACTCTGAGGAACCGCATTTGACCAGACCAATTTTGGACCATTTTTGCGATTAATTCATCAATAACACAAGTTATGTTGGCTTCCAAAGCGTCTATTGTTTCTCGTTTGTCAGCATAAACCAATGACTTGGCATAACCCCAAAAAAAATAATCCAGTGGAGTTATTCCGCATGATCTTTCTTTCAATAAATCAATTGTTACGGTAGTAACATGAGGTGTAGCACCATCTTGTTGGAACCAAAACACTTCTGGGTCGATATCATTCAAATTTTAAAACAAATAATCATTGATCATCGATCTGTTATGAGCACCATTCACTGTAACATTAGCTCCAGCATCGTTTTTAAAGAAATATGGTAGCAGCATGAGGTGTAGCACCGTCTTGTTGGAACCAAACCACTTCAGGGTCGATACCATTCAAGTTTCGAAACAAATAATCATTCATCATCGATCTGTAATGAGCACCATTCAGTGTAACATTAGCTCCAGCATCGTTTTTAAAGAAATATGACCGATGATGCCTCCAGCGTCTAAAGCCCACCATACAGTGCATTTTTCAGGATGCAATGGAACCTGTAGAACTTCTTGAGGATTGTTTTCACTCCATACGGCAATTTTGCTTGTTTACGTAGCCGTTCAACCAGAAATGAGCTTCATCACTAAACACAATTTCACAATAAAAAAGTGGATCAACTTCAAGCTGTTCTAGGGCCCAATCAGCAAACAAACGATACTTATTATGGTCAAGTGACTTTAGTTCTTGAACCAGTTGGATTTTGTATGGGTGTAGACCAAGATCTTTACGCAAAATTTTCCATGTGATGGATGCACAGAGTCCAACTTGTTGTGAACGTCGACGAATAGACAAATCTGGATCATCATTAACACTATGACTCACAGCAGCGATATTTTCTTCTTTACGTACAGTTCTTTATCTTGTTGTTGTTATTAAATCGAGTAGAGAAAATGTTGTCCGAAATCTATCGATAGTTTACGAATAAGCTGGTCTGATTTCAACAATTTGTAAACGTTGTTGAGGCGTGAGTCTTTCCATGATAATTTGTCAATGCTTACTGAACAGAAATGTCAAAACAACATGGCTTCTACCTTCTGTCAAATCACAGTTATCCCAATCGAAAGTTCTATCACTCTGAAAAAAAAATACCCGATATGTCCACATTTCGTTTTATTTGAAACTCTTCAGAAATATCCAATCTAAACTATGACTATTATATCAATTTTGTATACTCACATGTTCTATCCTTGAAAGCAAATTAGAAAATGATCCTGCCTGCATGGTTATAACTTAACTTTTTGCATAGAGCAGGTCCAAATCACATATTCAGCCCATCTTCTTCTTGTAACAAACAGTTTCATAGTTTCAGTATCTCCGGCTAGCTAGCTATAAATGGACGCCACCTTATTTAAGGATGTCAAGGTTAAATACAGGGTGTGGAAGATTTATAATTCCAAGAAGGAAATATAGCTACTTAAATGATTTATCAAAAATATTAAAAACAGTATGGTCATTGAAGGGAAAATAGGAAATGATTGTGTTTTTTTTTAAGTATGTTCACTATCGCAAAAAAGGTCTCAATATAAGATGATACTTTATTACTTCAAATCACACTATAATAATCAAACAGTAATCAAATAATCAGAAATAAGTGATCCCAGATATATGTTCACTTAAATATGAAAAATAATTAAGAACTAAAATTATCCAAAAGCTGTTATATATTCTTCAATGTACATTAGGCGATATTTCAGTTCATTCTTAGACTTTATTCGATTTAATTCCTTCATTCGGGACGGCAGTTTGTTGAAAATTTTTATAGCTAGATGACTTATATTCAACTGTGATACTTTTATACGATGGTATGGTGAAGTTGTTTATGTTTCTAGTTCCATAGTTGGGATTATAGTTGTTCTTCAATAGTATGTCCTTATTATCATGGATGTACATTAAATACGTAAGTATAAGAATGGACGTCACGGTAAGAATGTTTCTCTGGGGAATAGCCCTCTACAGCTATATCTACTACTTCGCCACATAGTATTCTCAGTACCTGCTTCTGTTTTATGAATATTTTCAGACAAGAAAAGAATGCCGAAGGACATAGGACACTTTGAAAGTAGCTGAAGTTAGTAATCAACTACCGCTATTGGCTTTATTCTCCTAACTGCATAGGTATCTCTTGACAACAAAGGAATCATTTCATCAATGTGGACAGAAAACCTGATATTTGATTGCAAAAAGATACCAAGTAGCCTCATGTGATTGTCCGAAGACATCTTTGGTTCAAGTAGTCTCTGTGCTTTATCACTGTTCATCATCATTTTGTTTGCGCTGAACCATACCTGGGCTTTAGTGTCTTCTTGTCGTTCTCTTCCAATTCCTGTTTGTCCATCCCTTTATTCAGAAAAGAAGTGTCATCAGCGGTTTGATCTGATTTCACATTAGCTGGCAAATCATTCATGTATATCACAAACAAAAGGGAACCCAACACAGAACCCTGCGGTACACCATGACTTATAAACAGGGTGTACGGATCATTGCTCTTCAATGGGGGTCCAAAGCCGTATCTTGAAATTCTGAACTCTTTCAACATGGTGTGTACAACAATCCTGAAATTTTTATTTAAGTGCAAAAGGTTAGTTTGCAGCAGAATGCTAGCGAGTACGAAATGGTGGGGGTGGTTCAAACAGCCTTCCATTTGAATATTAATCACAATTTATAACGTAGAATGAACTTACTCTTGTGCTGAGCGACCGGAATGATAGCTTCTCTTATAAATAAGCTAGGAACTCCAAGACAAATTTACCCGATTCAAAGGAATTAAGCATTTATCTATGATCTGGTCGTGTCACCTTCGGTCTATTCCCTTTCCCAAATCAAATCAGGACGATATCACGTCATATCAGCGCCAACTTCTCCAATCAATGCTTTTCACGACGCTAGACTCCTACTGCCTCGCAACTATCCAATCTGATTTTTCAATTCGAGAATATCACGGAAATCTCATCGCCAGATTTTCATCGCGGGGAAATTCGATTTCCCCGCTCCATGAATACAAATGATTCCGATTGTCCGAACGGGGGAAATATTTTGCATGGAAAACGGGAAGTTTTCACGAGAACTACAAACAATGTTACCGGAGAATTGAATATTTGGAGCTTTTTCTGTTTATACGAAATGGGAGGGTATATGGGACCTGTTTAGGGATATAAGATCGGTTCGGAACGTGTCGCTTCCAGAAGGTGCGGAACGGCGTTCAACAAACTTTTCGTGATTTCACCTGTTCGGCTAGATTGAAACTGGCGCAAGGGGAAAGGAGAATAAACGACATCTTGGCGGTTTGTATGGTTGGACTAACGTAGTCAAAGAATTGATTCGTGGGGTTTTTTGTAGATTCGGATAACTTTGAATTGGCAACACTGTCCTGGACATCTAATTATGGAGTTTTAAGTTTGTTCAGTTGGTAAATTCATCACAATTGGTCTCAGGTTGGAGCAACGTTTGCAAATCAATTCAATTCATTCTGAAAAAAGTGTCAAATATCGAAAAAACCTTTATGCAAGTTCAGTTCAGGATTAAGCTTTAACTTATTTCAAGCTATGATAGTCCATAAGTCAATTCATCCAAAAGGAGTCAGTGTTTGGTGGGTTTCATTGTTGAGTGATTGATCTAAAGGCTGAGTCATTTGAAATTTGCATTTTGAATCGACTATAAATAGAAAAATAATCATCTTCGACCATGCTTCTTTCACGTGACATTCTTGGATATATTTTGGGACAGGATGTACTCTATTCAGGTATACTCACATGTACTCACACGAATAGCATTATTGTTATTATTATTATTATTATTTATTATCTATGGCGAGCGGGCGTCTGTCCACCCGACCACTGCGTCCGCACGGACTATTGTGGTTCACCCCTAATTTATCTCCCTGACGAGATCCAGATTTTGGATAAAACCGATAATCTTGTTCAGGGGTAATTTTTTCAGTTCGCTGTGGGCTATAAAAGCCCGGCCAAAGATCTCGAATCTGATGCGACTCACCGCTGGGCACTCTGAGACGATGTGCATGGATGTTTCAGTGTCCTCAAGACACAGCCTGCATTCATTGTCTTCAGCCAGACTGATTTTGTGCAAATGCGCTTTCAGTCTGCAGTGACCTGTCATAATTCCGACAAGTGTTCTTAGTTTGGCTCTATCCAGACCTAGCGCTAGGTTCGCCATCTTTTTGTTCGAAGCTGTTCCAAGGAACAATTTCGAGTGTTTCAGGCCAGAATGGCTCCGCCAGAAAGACTCTAGCCTTGAGTTCATTCTGCCTGTTATCGCCTCGTTAGCCACGTCATGTGGTGTTCCCAGGAATGGTTCCGGTACTACCAGAGGCAGCGCAGCTCCAGCAAATGCCAGCCGATCCGCCTCCTCGTTACCCAAATAGTTTGAGTGGCTCGGTATCCAAACCAGAGTGGGTCCGTTATACATACCGAGTCTGTTTAAAGCCGTGCGGCAACTCCAGACTGTTTTGGATGTAAAACAGCTGGCTTCCGCCCTAGAACCTGCCTTGTATGTCTACTCCAGAGCTTTTAGTACTGACTGACTATCAGTAAATATTTTGATTTTACCGTGGTAGGTTTGCCGTTTTATCAGCAGTTCCGCCGCGGTCTCAATAGCAAATATTTCTGCCTGGAATATGGTTGCGTTTTGACCGAGACTCGATGAGATGTTAATTCTCGGTTTACTCCCATACACTCCCGCTCCTGTTCCGATCGTCGTTCGCGAGCCGTCTGTGAACAAGTCAAGGTTGGTTTTCAATAGAACCTCAGCATGCTGGGTCCATTCGTCCCGGCTGGGGACGATACACGAATAGCAACTCTCAACTACAATCGGTGGTACGATGACTGAATTCCAAGAATGTCAGAAGCTTCGTCTTAAATGTTGCGTCTTTTTTGTCTTTCACGTTAAATAACTCCGTCTTTCTCAACCGTCTACCATCCTTCTACCTCGCTCAAGTCTCTAGACTGACTGGCGTCGCTCAAGCCTCTTCAGTTACTGACTGTCTAGTCTGCTTCTTATCCACCGCACTTTTTCAAATCTTACTTATAACTAGGATGGACAACGCCTCCTCTAACATCTTCTTGGATTCCAGAAGGGATTCATTGTACACACATCGTCAAAAGTTTTGGCCCCCATAGGATTTTTTAAGAAATAAACTATCTGTGTTCTAGAAATGAGATGAATATTTTCCTTTATTTCAACTGTAATATACTTGATAGAAAATCTTTGTTTGTTACGCTTTGCTTTATGCAGGATGAGACAAAATGAGAAAAAAATCTAAATTTATCTATTATTTATTTTGATTAATTATAGTTATTCCATAACTGAATCCAAATTCAATAGTTCGTATTACCACCCCTTCCTTCAATCAACTGCCCAATACTCCTAGGCATCCCACGAATCAAGTCATCAATGAAATTTTCAGGCATATTGTTTCATTCTTCCTGAAGGGCTAAACTTAATTCCTGAAAAGTTGAAGGTGGGTTTTGGCGATTGGATATTGGTCTACCTAAGGAATCCCATACGTGCTCAATTGGATTCATGTCTGGTGAGTCTGCTGGCCAGTTAATTCTCTGGATATTGTTCTCTTGAAGAATGTTGGGAAGTTTTCATCCTGATAAATAGAATTATCCCCACATTCGTTGCGCAGAGGAACAATGATGTTTTCTACTTAGATGGCAACAGTCATTGTTAGTTCAACGATAATAAGAGGGGTACTGCGACCGAACATTATACCCCCCAGCACATTATAGATCCGCCTTGAAAGGGCACTACTTCCCGGGCGAAATTGAGTCGCTTTAGTCTGCCTCGACCTCTCCAAATCTTTTCTCGTCAACTATCACTTTGTGAACCGTTGCGCCATTGTGGTAAAAGCCAGTCCTGATGGTGTTCAGCCCTTTACCGACAGGTAGCTCTATGTCTATGATAGTCGAGATACTCTCAAAGGTCTTCTTGCCCTTAAATTTGAGAAATGCAACCGTCTCCTTATGGTACCCGTTGAGACTACCCTTCTATAGGTCCTCAAAACATGACTTCCAAGGGCTGTTACAGATACCGTTCGATTCCTTCTAGTAAAATTTGCGATAAAAAGGTCTTCCCTTGCAGATGTTGCTTTGGGTCGACCAGGCACCGGTCTCCGGGCAACGCTGCCGGTTTCCAGGAAAAGGGCCACTTTGCGCCTTACTGAAGTTTGGAATCTTCAAACGTTGTGCAGTCTGGTGGTTCGACAAAGCTTCTTGATGTGACTACTATTCTTGCCCGGTCAAACCATAGACTTATTATCCTAATTTTAATACGTCTATAGGTCAAACGTGGAAAGCGATTTTCCGACGATGAAGAACTGACGGTAGCAATTAATGCCTATTTAGAGGAGAAGCTAGAAGAATATTTTTTATATTTTTCGTTCATGCCTATACCAAGAATACTTTGAACGCCCCTCGTATATGGGTATGCTTTACCTCTTGAACTCTGCTTGACGACTTTATCATTTTGGGACATACATAATTTAATTTAATACCCATTGAAATCTGAAGTTCAAGAAGATTCTGTAATCAAAATGATCATTCGCATTTCTTAAGATTTTCACCTAGTCGAAAAATACTGGTCACGCTGCCACGTCTGAAGCGAACTAAGAATGCTGTCATTAGTCAGTCACGAAAGTTTGAACTGTCATGTCAAGGTATCTTTAATTCCGTGTCACTTGTACGGAACGTTCCTAGAAGCCAAATTTCGCGTCAATATTGAAGCAGGGGCGTAATAGGTCAACACTTATTCGAACAGAAACCGGATTATCTAACATTTCACCAAAATATCTCGTGGTCGAAGTACATTCTATGCAAATCTGTCGAAAGAGTACCTTGAAAGTTGTCAGAATACGAGGGTGTTCAACGTATGAACTAAGAAAATTGCGGAAAAATTCTATTTTTCAATGTAGCCTCCTAGATTTTCAATACATTTGTTAGATCGAGAAATAAGCTTCTCCGAACCTTATTAAATGCTACCTTAAGTTCTTCATCTTCGGAAAATCGCTTTCCACGAAGATATTTTTCCACATTTGGGATAGTTAGGGGTTACTGGAGGCCAAGTCTGGACTGTACGGAAGGTGAGTAGCTTTTTCGAGGCTACATTCCTTCACTGCAGCCTTCGCCACGCGTCGTTAAGCCACGACACTTCCGCTGTGAGTTTCCTCGCTTTTTTTCTTCAATCGTTTCTCTTAAATTACGCAATGTGGTTGCGTTTGATGCTGCGTATTCTATCAATAAAATACCTTAAGAATCCCAAAAGACCCTGGCCATTATTTTTCCTTATTTTTCCAGCGGATGTGGTGACTTTAAACTTGTTTGGGGGCTGTGCACCCTTTTCAATCCACATGGACTCTTGTTTACTCTCAGGGTATCATCCCAAGTATCATCCCAGTATTATTATTATTATTATTTATGGCTAGCGGGCGTCTGTCCACCCTACCTTTGCGTCCGCACGGACTATTGTGGTTCACCCCTAATTTATATCTCCCCGACGAGATCCAGTTTTTGGATAAAACCGATAATCTTGTTCAGGGGTAATTTTTTCAGTTCGCTGTGGGCTATAAAAGTCTGGCCAAAGACCTCGAATCTGATGCGACCCACCGCTGGGCACTCTGGACGATGTGCATGGCTGTTTCAGTGTCCCCAAGACACAGCCTGCATTCATTGTCTTCAGCCAGACCGATTTTGTGCAAATGCGCTTTCAGTCTGCAGTGACCTGTCATAATTCCGACAAGTGTTCTTAGTTTGGCCCTATCCAGACCTAGTGCTAGGTTCATCTTCTTTTTATTCGAAGCTGTTCTAAGGAATAGCTTTGAATGTTTCAGGCCAGAATGGCTCCGCCAGAAAGACTCTAGCCTTGTGTTCATTCTGCCTGTTATCGCCTTGTTAGCCACGTCATGCAGTATTCCCAGGAATGGTTCCGGTCCTACCATCATCCCAGTAACTAGCCGGTTGAAAATAGTCGGTGGGTCTTCTCCACAGCGCTCTAAAAACTCCTTACAGCACTCGACTCGCATTTGTTTCTGAGGTGTGGTGACCATTCTTGGTATCCATTTTGCACTGATCTTCGAGAGGTTAAGATGGTCATGAATGATAGCGTGTATGGTACCCACGGATAGGTTTGTCATTTCTGCGAATATCTTGATTTTTATTCTGGCATCTTCAAGTACCAGCTTTCCACGTTTTCAACATCTTCTTCAGTGAGGCCGCTAACGGGCCCGCCCGAGCGAGGATCGTCTTCAGTGCTTTCTCTGCCTCTTTTGAATTCATTTGACCACTTTTGAACGGTGGATAACGACGATGCACAGTCTTGGTAAACAGCAACCATCTCTGATTAAATGATTTTTCAACTTATTGCCTGCTTAATGAGTAACATTATAACGGCGCTCGATTTCATTCATCATTTTCATCTGGTCGTGTTTCACTGGAGATACCTAGGAAACTAATGATCATAAATTAGTGAAATTTTATATTTATACCCTCAGATAGTGTCATTAGTAAATGAGATAATTAGATTATTCGCATTAATGCAGAGAATACATCGAACACCCCTAGTATTTTGAGTTCAAATAGAAGGATCATGTTCATGAATGAGCAAAATTTACACATTATATCCGTCAAAATGTCTAGTCAAAATCTCGTTGTGTCGATGGACGTGGTGGTTAAAGCGTAAGACTTGGAAGCGGAGATTCCTCTTCGTTGCAGGTTTGCTTCTTGACGAGGAGAAATTTTCACTATTTCAATTTTGTGCCGAAAATTAACAGTGCTGTGCCTAAAGCTTCTAGCTCGCACAAACAAAGAGCTTCTGAGAAATCTTCAACGAAGGAGTATCAGAGTAAAATATCAAAATCTTTTTTTAAAGTGATAGAATTTTAAATTGAAATAAAACACTTTTAGTTTAAGATTTGAGCCAAATTTTTTTCTCATTTGAAGGATAATTTTATGACATTTATGTTTTAAAAATAATTTTTGGCATATGCTCACAACGACTAGCTCTGAGGAACCGCATTCGACCAGACCAATTTTGGACCACTTTTTCGAGTATTTCAGGCCGTATTTCATCAATAACACTAGTTATGTTGGCTTCCAAAACGTCTATTATTTCTGGTTTATCAGCATAAACCAATGACTTGACATAACCCCTAAGAAAATATTCCAGTGGAGATATGTCGCATGATCTTGCAGGCCAACTAATTGGACCATTTCTGGAAATAATGTTATCGCCCAATCTTTCTTTCAATAAATCAATTGTTACGGTGGCAGCATGGTGTAACACCATCTTGTTGGAACCAAAATATTTCTGAGTCGATACCATTCAAATTTCCAAACAAATAATCATTGATCATTGATCTGTTAGAAAAACCATTTTTTTATTGTAACATTAGCTCCAGCATCGTTTTTAAACAAATATGGACCGATGATGCCTCCAGCGTATAGAGCACACCATACACAGCATTTTTCAGGATAAAATGGAACCTGCAGAACTTCTTGAGTATTGTTTTTACACCATATACGGCAGTTTTGCTCGTTTACATAGCCTTTCAACCAGAAATGAGCTTCATCACTGAACACATATTTACGATAAAAAAGTGGGTCAACTTCAAGCTGTTCTACGGCCGAATCAGCAAACAAACGACGCTTATTATGGTCAAGTGGCTTTAGTTCTTGAACCAGTTAGATTTTGTATGGGTGTAGACCAAGATCTTCACGCAAAATTTTCAATGTGGTGGATGCACAGAGTCCAACTTGTGAACGTCGACGAATACACAAATCTGGATCATCATTAACACTGTGACTTACAGCAGCGATATTTTCTTCTGAACGTACAGTTCTTTGTCTTGTTGTTGTTGTTGCATCAAGTAGAAAAAATGTTGTCCGAAATCTTACGATAGTTCGACGAATAAGCTGCTCTGATGGACGATTATATAAACCATAAATTTCACGAAGTGCTCTATAAGTTTGGCGAATAGAACACTGATTTTGAAAATAAGTTTCAACAATTTGTTAACGTTGTTGCGGCGTGAATCTCTCCATGATAATTTGTCAATACTTACTGAACAGAAATGCCAAAACAACATGGCTTCTACCTTCTGTCAAATCACAGTTATCACTATCGAATCATTCTAAAAAAAAAACCCCATTACTTCCCAGAGTGATGAGAACTGCGTTTTCCCTTGATGCCAAAGAATGGTATAAATAAAATAAATATGAAATAACTATCTCAGTATCGAATTATCGATGGATTTTTCCATTATCATCACTTAAGCCCCTCTTGAATTCAATTATGTACGGCCCTGCAACCCCCAAGTCATATTTATAATACTATTTTCCCTGTTTGGCGGATATACCATGTTTACGGCATTTTTATAACCGACCTAAACGGCTTATACGTCAATGTCATCAGATCCAAGATCGATGGTTTGTTTGCCGAGCCAATTCTGTATTTCCGTTACACTGAAGTAGAAATTGAAAGCGAATGGAATCTTGAATTATACTATGTTGAGCTTCTACTATCGGGTGTTTTTTTTAGAGTGATAGAACATTCGATAGGGATAACTGTGATTTGACAGAAGGTAGAATCCATGTTGTTTTGACATTTCTGTTCAGTAAGCATTGACAAATTATCATCAAAAGATTAACGCCGCAACAACGTTTACAAATTGTTGAAATTTATTTTTAAAATCAGTGTTCTATTTGCAAAACTTAAAGAGCACTTCGTGAAATTTATGGTTTACTAAATCGTAGCAGTTTATTCGTCAAACTATCCACAGATTTCGGACAATATTTTCCCTAGTCGATGCAACAACAACAACAAGACAAAGAACTGTACGTACAAAAGAAAATATCGCTGCTGTAGGTCATAGTTGTAATGATGATCCAGATTTGTCTATTCGTTGACGTTCATAACAAGTTGAACTCTGTGCATCTACCACATGGAAATTTTTGCGTAAAGATCTTGATCTACGCCCATACAAGATCCAACTGGTTCAAGAACTAAAGCCACTTGACCATAATAAGCGTCGTTTGTTTGCTGATTGGGCCCTAGAACAGCTTAAAGTTGATCCACTTTTTTATTGTAAAATTGTGTTTAGTGATGAAGCTCATTTCTGGTTGACCGGCTATGTAAACAAGCAAAATTGCAGTATATGACGTGAAAACGATCATAAAGAAGTTCTGAGGGTTCCATTGCATCCTGAAAATGCACTGTATGGTGTGCTTTACACGCTAGAGGCGTCATCGGTCCATATTTCTTTAAAAACGATGCTGGAGCTAATGTTACAGAGAATGGTTCTCGTAACAGATCGATGGTCAATGATTATTTGTTTCAAAATTTGAATGGTATCGACCCAGAAGTGTTTTGGTTCCAACAAGATGATGCTACACCTCATGCTGCTACCGTAACAACTGATTCATTGTTAGAACTGGATTATTTTCTTTAGGGTTATGTCAAGTCATTTGTTTATACTGATAACCAAGAAAAAATAGACGCTTTGGAAGCAAACATAACTCTCGTTATTGATGAAACAAGGCCTGAATTACTCGAAAAAGAGGTCCAAAATTGGTCTGGTAGAATGCGGTTTCTTAGACATAGTCGTGGTGGACATATGCCGAAAATTATTTTCAAAGCATAAATGTCATAAAATCATCTTTCAAATAAAAAAGCAATTTGGCTTCAATCTTAATTCAAATGTGTTTTATTTCAATTTAAAGTTCTATCACTTGAAAGAAAACACCCGATACGTTGAGCTTCGAGTAGATGCACTCTATTTTCAAGGCAATTCAATTCACTGATATGAAATAGGTGCGCAGTCGGGCCAAGTTGTATATCTTTTCATTTTTAAGACAATTGATTCGGGAAATATTGAAAAAGGTAGTGAGTTAAAGCCAAGAGCATCAGCACATTCAAGCACACTGGTATCAGTCTGTATCAGGACTATATGATTGAATAACCATATTCCTTATGCGAGAGTGAAGAATAATACTATTTTGGAAGGATAGCAATAAGCTTCAGACAGGCTACCTAGAAGTCGCTTTAAAGAGGAATAAACACAAAATCGAGACCATACAGGGTTCCCAAGTAATGTGCAAAACTGCCTTCATCACCATTTTCAATTTCTAAAGGTTAAGGAGCATTCCTTGTAGTTAGAGATATTTTGAACAGTGCAGAATGAGGCAGAACAAAATGCTTAAAGAGGCTTGAGAAAGTTGCTACGGCGTGATGATTCTCTGAACCAGAGATGACTCAAAATCATATAAAACTTCGATTGGTCTGTCAAAAAAAGCAGTGTTTATCCTTCATCTACGGTTATCATATATTCAGCAACAATATGATATATATATATATATATATATATATATATATATATATATATATATATATATATATATATATATATATATATATATATATATATATATATATATATATACTCAGCAACAATGTGACCACACTAAAGGAATTAAATCCCGAATCGAAATTGCTAGAGTTGCTTTCAATAAAAGGATAAAATTCCTCTTTAGTCGAATTGTCAGTATTGAGCTTAGACTTAAAATGCTCCGTTGCTATATTTTCTCACTCTGCTTTATGGAGTTGAGACCTGGACTATGAAACAGATTCACATTGGGAAAATTGAAGCCTTGAGATGTAGTGTTACAAGGGGATGCTCAAAATATCTTGGATCGAACCTGGGACATGTTGTGAGAAGAGAAAAGCATATATTGCTGAGAAACATCAACAGTGAAAGATGAGAGGAAGCTAGAATGTCTTGGTTAAGAAACCTACGCGAGTGATTCGGCTACAGTTCTGACGAATTATTCAGAAAAACTGCGAACAAATTTGAAATTGCCAGTATGATTTTCAATCTCCTTAGTAGCGGAACCTAAAGAACCTATATTAAGGTGTAGTCTTTTGTTTCTTAGAATCTGAATCTTTCTGTGAAAGCAGAAAATCAAAAGAATATACAATTTTAATACTTCAGTGAGGAATAATCTTCATCCAGAGCAAGCAAAAGAGCCTCCTTCACTCAATGTTTGATTTTCAAAAAGCAGAATGAAACCTAAAGGCACATGAAATGTGATATTTCAAATTATTGAATCCTTTCACATGGTTCCTTCCTCACGAGAGTCCCCTTAAGAAAGGCGCCACGCCAAATTCAGCTCCCCTCGCACACCACATTAACGTCGTCTTCTGGGACGGCTCTTTATATCTGTAATCTTCCGATAATTGATTACGACAGCTCTATCGGAAAATGCCCGTCCATCACCTCGAGTGCTTTCACGTCGGGAGAGAGGAAAGTGGTTGCCGGAAAATCGCGGATTTCGTTGTGTCTGGCCCGGATCCTATTAGCCGTTATGAATCTGGATGCTTGTCGGCGGAGCAAGTTGAGTTTGTTGATGTTGAATCCCTCTCCAAAGCCGTAGGAGGACAGCGGAGATTGAAAGGTTGCCTTGGAGAGGAAACGGGGGATGTGATAATTAACGTTAGGTCAGGGGATCAAAGTTGGCGTTTGTCAAAGTGTGGCGTTTTCGCCGGACTGAATCCGATGTTTTCAAGTAGAGTTGTCTTCGTTGGGTAATGAAGGTAGTGGATCAAAGCTGATCGTGAATACTTTGCCAGCTTCCATTCGTTTGTACGAAATTCTTCTGTGGGATACATCGGCACAGGTTCGAAACCTCTTGGTTCTCTAAAAGAGGACCCAAAACTGAAAAAATACAAACAAATAAACGAAGTGATGTTTCTCATTAGCTTAAAGTATCTACTTACCATATGAGGAAATAAAATTGATCAAATTTTTAGCCAGATCTAAGTTAACAGACACAGTTTTCACCTTCAAATTGGATCATAAAGTGCACAGGGTGTACAGAGTGACAAGAAAAACTTTATTCTATTAGATTCTCTACACTTTCTTGTACTGATATGTGCATTTTCAGTTCGATATTATTTCATTTTGCAGAGTGTTAGAATGTCAAACAAACGTAGTGCAATTTTGGAGCTGTTTCGTCAAGGTAACCTTCAATGCGAAATTGTTAGTTTGTTGAATGTGCCTCGACAAACCGTGTCCGATGCAATTTGCTGTTTCAATGAGCTTGTCAATACGCCTAGCAATCGCAACATCGTCAAGAAACGAGTCAATCGAAATCCGAGGGTCTCCATGAGGAAAATAGCCCGTGAGACCGGTATCAAATGTCCAAAAGGAACTCAACAAGCGCGTACGACTTCAAAGGTGCTGCCTACTCTTTGGTCTCGCCACCAGTCAGCAAATGGAGCTCATTCCCTTCATAGACGAGAAGCTTTTCACCATGGAACAATCCCACAACCACCAAAACGTCAGAGTTTGGTCTGCAGAGGCTCCCAGTACGTCGCAATGTCTCTTGTTCAGAGATAACGGAGTATATACTTATAAGAATGTAATTAATTCTTATTTTTATAATTGAAGAAATAAACGATTTGATGTCATGATTCCGGAGGATTTTATTTTCTTTAGTTCAAAATATAACAGAATAATATACACAAAATAAAATAATAACATACAAAGAAATAAAAAAATAGCTTACTAACCTGGAAGAAATCAAAAACAATGCTATTTCTTCGGGTTTCTCAATTTCACATTTCTAACAACTAACTAAATAGACATGTGACACTTTTAGGTTAAAATCTTAGACATAGAACATAGATCATAGAACAAAGAACATATAAGTTACAAAGTTGTTTTCCCTAAAAATAACAGTTTTATTTTTACATCCCCCCACACAAAGTATGCACCCCTCATTACATGTTTGCGTGTTTACATGGGAGCAACTGAGTTACATGAAAATAGTTATTGTCCTTATATTTCCAATATCTATCTCATATATAGTGTTAGAAATTTTTTTCACTATTGGAAAAGGTCCTATTCTTATTTCATCAAGTTTTTTCTATTCAATTTCGATCAATTTTCAACTTAAACATAGTTTCCAATTTTAAAATCATAATATTTCCTATCCTTGTCGATCAGTCTTTTATTGTATTCATGATAGCGTAAAGAATTTTTATATGCTATTTCCTTATCTTTTGGTGAATTTCTCTCTTCAATAAGTTCTTCTGGAGCAATGGGATCAGTTCTGCCACAAAGTAAATATTCTATTGTATTCTTCAATACATTCATCTGCTATTTTCGCCCATGCCCTAGTTTACTTTTCGTTTTTCATTTCATTTAATTCTAGCAAATTAACTGTTCTTATACATTCATCCATATTCCCCGTTTCTTCCAGAACTGGGTTTCTAGAAAGGCAATCTGCTTCTACATTTCCTTTTCCTGGTTCATATCTAATCTCAAAATCCAATTGTGATAGAAAATTCATCATGTCACCCAGCTCTTCATCTGGTCTTGTATGAAATTCTTTCCCTTTTAATGGCTTATGGTCAGTAACAACAAGAAATTTATGTCCTATTAGCCAATATTTTCAAAATTTAATTGCCTCTTTAATTGCCAGTCATTCTAGGAATATTGCTTTCTTGTTCTTTTGATATTTATTTAGTTTTTTAGAAAAATACGCTACGGGTTTCATTTCCCCATTAATCTGTTTTTTTTTTAGAACAGCTCCTACTCCTTGAATACTGGCATCAGTATATATAGTAGTGTAGTAGTGTAGGTCGACGATTGCAAGAATTGGGTCAGAACAAAGGATGCCCTTAACCTTATTAAAAGCTTCCTGACAAGCCAATGACCAATTGAATTTAACATCTTTTCTCAGAGAATTATGCAACGGTTCTAATAATCTAGCTGAATCTTTTATATATTTGTGATAAAAATTAACTTTACCCAAAAATTGCCTCATCTTCTTCCGAGTATCTGGTAGATAAAAATTCTTAGTGGAAATTAAATTGTCATTTAGAGGTCGTACTGTATTGTTTCCTACAATATGTCCTAAATATTTGACTTCTTCTTCTGCAAGATTACACTTGATAAATTTAAGTCTGAATCCTTCCTTACATATTGCTTTCAAGAGACTCTCCAAATGTTCTATATGTTGGTCAAATGTTGAAGAAAATATTAGAATGTCATCTATATAATTTAGGCAGAATACATTCAGGATATATTTTCTGATAATATTATTCAATTTACGTTGAAATATGGCCGGGGATGTTTTAAGTCCAAAAGGTAAACATTTCCATTGCCAGTGACCATTCTGTGTCACAAAAGCAGTCTTATATCCATCTTTGATACGAATAGGAATCGACCAAAAGGCAGAATTTACATCTAATGTAGTAAGGAATTTTGCATTTCGGGTCTTGGCTAAGATTTCATCAATTAATGGGAACATATGTGGTTCGGAAGCAATAAATTTATTGAGTTCACGAAAATCGACACATAATCTGGTTTTAGACCCTTCATCTCTCTTATATGCTAAAGTGACTGGTGATGCAAAAGGTGAGGAGGACTCCTCAATCAGATTCGCTTTCAAAAATCTTCCTATTTGGAATTCTATCTCTTTTTGATCCTCCATTGAGCATCTGTATGGTTTTTAGCTATAAATTTGTGTTCTAAAAGTTTTATATGTGACTCATTATTTTGCACCTGACCAATATCAAACTTATGTTTTGCAAAAATATGGTCATATTTATTTATTAAAACTTCAATTTTTTTCTCTGATTCGTTTCCAAATGGTCTAATTTTGCTTCGAAAAGTTCTGTTGGTATCCCTTCATTGAAATTGATGGTGTAATCATTGTTATCATTATTATTATTATTATGGACACAATCGATCTTTCTTTCTTCATTCATATCTAATCTTTGATAACTATTCAAATCGAAATCTTGATTCAATTGAAAATTGGAAATAGAATCTAGTCCGAGTAGAATATCATACTGGAAATTTTTCTCATTAACTACAAAAAGTACAACTTCTTTTTTGATACTATTGATAATCATTTTTGTAATTATTTCTCCTAAAAATTTTGCCCTGCCACTGACTGTATTGAATGTGTTTCTATTATCTTGAATGCGAGACATAACTTTTCTGCTACTTTAGAATTCAGAAGACTAACATTTGAGCCCGTATCATAAATTCCACATAATTCATTATTATTATTTATAAACATCTTCAATTTTATCAATGGCAGCAGTCTAAGTTTTTTTTGTTTGAAATGGCGTGATTTAATTCATCCTGTACCCCAACATTGTTTACAGTTTTTATGTTACCGGGTACGTTCTTTTGTTCCAAATTATTGGATTTATTCCTTAACCGACATAAAGTCTCCGGATGAAATCTACCTGAGAAACCATTCTTCTCACAAATTGAGCATGGTTCCTTCTTAACTGGTTTTCTATTTGTTTGTGAATAGGAAGGAATTTGTTCGGCAGATTTATTCATTCTATGGTTTTTTTATTTCGATCGTTGTCATATTCTTTTGAACGTTCTAGCTTTCGCAACTCACCCAATAATTCAATCTGCCCTTAGCAACCGGAAAGATAACTCATATTTTGCTAGTACCTTGTCTTGTTGTTATTGCATCGAGTAGAGGAAATGTTGTTCGAAATCTATCGATAGTTCAACGAATAAGCTGCTCTGATAGACGATTATGTGAAGCATAAATTTCACGAAGTGCTCTATTTGTGAACGTTGTTGCGATGATAATTTGCCAATGCTTAGTGAACAGAAATGTCAAAACAACATGGCTTCTGTCACATCACAGTTATCTCTATCGAAAGTTCTATCACTCTACAAAAAACACCCGATATATTCAACTTTTCGTTTTGTTTCTGAGTTTATGATTATATTTGATAAGATGGTTTGCATAATTTGATTCATGTTTATTGAACTGATAATTTCTCAGATGCTCTTCGAATCTATGATAAAAACTGCTGCCGGTCTGGTTTCTATATAAGACAGTTATCACATTTAATATATACTTTTGTAGCGAACAACTGCTTCGCTCCTCCTCCAGAAACCTGCCTTGCTCTGTCGTAGTTTGACCAGCGTACCGATAGAGGACTCGAGCAGTCAACAAATTCGTGACTAACCGTCCCGCCAGGTTCAAATAGAGCGAAGGCACCGCGTTTGACGAACAGCGTTCCAAGCGGACGCATGGTCACCGGCGTCACAGGCAGAGCCTGCGCATCAAGCCTGTCTGACGAGTTTCAGATGCGCATGCTGGGAAACGAAAGCCGTCTCCTTAAGTAAGAGGTGGAAAACCCCTCGCAAAACCCGCATTTCTCTTATATTAAGAGCTTCACTTTCACTATACTCTTATAGTTGTATAGAAGACCGCACAAGTAAACGAAATCCGGCACACCGACCCCTTAGTCAAAGCATAAACCACCCCGAAAACGCCGTCTTTACACGTACCCATCGCCACATCTCCCAGATGACGACACGTACCAATTTTCATCCAATTTGAGCGAGTGACAAATTATGGCCGTCCTTTAGAGGTCGGAACCGCACCTGCTTGAATACATCAGACGGGATACGGGGACGCCCGAGGGAACCGGGAGAAATTGCTCTAGCCTGACGGGCCATGCACCCGCACACACAACGGCGAGGATCGAATTAAGTCAGGACGCGAAAGTGAGAACTGATGCTTTAAAATTTAATTTTTGGCCATATCCTTTTCGCCCGAGACGTTCTTCATAGGAGATTAGTTCCAGGGGACGCGATGAGACCTGAGGAAGTTTGAAGGAGTCAGAGTTTGCCTGACTGAAAATATTTTTAATCCCTTCTAGGTTTTTCACAACGTTCCGAATAGTGTCACGTCTCCTCCCGATATATCTGGTGTTTTTTTTTAGAGTGATAGAACTATGAATTGAAATAAGGCACATTTATATTAAGATTGAAACCAATTTTTTCTTATTTGAAAGATAATTTTATGACATTTATGTTTCAAGAATAATTTTCGGCATATGTTCACCACGACTAGCTCTGAAGAACAGACCAATTTTGGTCTTATTTCATCAATAACACGAGTTATGTTAGATTTCAAAGCGTCTATTGTTTCTAGTTTATCAGCATGAACCAATGATTTGACTTAACCCCAAAGAAAATAATCCAGTGGAGTTATGTCAGAGTTAAGTCAGGACGCGAAAGTGAGAACTGATGCTTTAAAATTTAATTTTTGGCCATATCCTTTTCGCCCGAGACGTTCTTCATAGGAGATTAGTTCCAGGGGACGCGATGAGACCTGAGGAAGTTTGAAGGAGTCAGAGTTTGCCTGACTGAAAATATTTTTAATCCCTTCTAGGTTTTTCACAACGTTCCGAATAGTGTCACGTCTCCTCCCGATATATCTGGTGTTTTTTTTTTAGAGTGATAGAACTATGAATTGAAATAAGACACATTTATATTAAGATTGAAACCAATTTTTTCTTATTTGAAAGATAATTTTATGACATTTATGTTTCAAGAATAATTTTCGGCATATGTTCACCACGACTAGCTCTGAAGAACAGACCAATTTTGGTCTTATTTCATCAATAACACGAGTTATGTTAGATTTCAAAGCGTCTATTGTTTCTAGTTTATCAGCATGAACCAATGATTTGACTTAACCCCAAAGAAAATAATCCAGTGGAGTTATGTCGCATGATCTTGGGGGCCAACTAATTAGACCATTTCTCGAAATAACGTTATCGCCAAATCTAATCTACACCTATATCAAAATAAGGTGTAGCACCAACTTTAACAATTAAATTAATGTCTTTATAAGCACTGCTCATATTCAATAGACGTATAAAATCGAATCTCATTATACAATATCAAATGGAATTAAGAAAACCCAACGAGCATAAATTAATAAATGAATAAATATTTTCTGTTTCGTTCCAGGCATGCGTACTGAACTCTTCAGACAAACGTACGAAGCCCTGTTTTTGGAAATATGTGATTTGATGAACATTCAACTAGGTATACTAATATCCAAGGTACTCTATGTTCTATGCTCACAACTAAATCACACAAAGATTATAACGCACTTTAATGGGTCTTAGTTAAAAAAAATTCAACACTGTATAATAAATTTCTTTATTTAAAAACCGAATAGAATTAATAATTATATCTGAAATAAAATAAGAAGAAACTTGATAGAAGGATTATTAGAAAATTTGAATATCAAAACAGATTTAATCTGTTAGTCTTCTACAATTTCAATTTCAAAAAATTTTCATTCAAGAAACTTCAAGAATTAAATTGATGTCCTTATAAGCACTGCTTATATTTAATAGACGTATAAAATCGAAACTCATTATACAATATCGAATGGAATTAAAATGACTTTAAATTCAGAATTATATATTCTAACTTTTACAATATATATTGAAACTATATACAAAAACTATTATATCAAATTGATATCCTTATATATAATCAATATAAAATATTTTTCAATGTCTCGGAAAAAACGTTTTTACATCCCGACTTGAAATGTATTAATACAAATGTATTAACAAAAACTATATAAGTATGTATATTAACATACAAATACAAGAGAATCCACTATTCCAAAATTATCTAATATTATCAAAATAAAGGATCAAATAAAAATAATTGCAGGAGAACTCGAACATTTGATAGCTATTTCGGCCTATCTGACCTCATCAGAAATGTATTGAATTCATATTCTAATATATAACAAGATCAAAATTCAACTTACCAAAATAAGATAAAACATGGAACGAATAAACTTGAAGTAAGCTTTAAAGTATCCAAAAAAACATGGAATTAAGAAAACCCAACGAATATGAATTGTCGATTAAAATTAAGAGACGGCACTTGGTGAGTCTATTTATTGTTAATTGTTAATTTTTATAGGTAAAGTTGAACTGGCCTTATCTGAATTTTAATTATTTTTGAGGATGTGCTACATGTTTTGAGAGTTTTTGAAGCAATTTATAGTAGATATTTCAAATAAATTGGTTTTTGAGAAGTTCTTAAAATTATTTTGTATATTTTTGAGACAGATTTAGTCTTCATAAATAAAAGATCAGAAATTAATACATTTTTTAACAAACAGGGCTTCGTACGTTTGTCTGAAGAGTTCAGACGCATGCCTGGAACGAAACAAAAAAAAATATTGATTTATTAATTTTAATTGACAATTTATATTCGTTGGGTTTTCTTGATTCTATTTGATATTGCATAATGAGTTTCGATTTTATACGTCTATTGAATATGAGCAGTGCCTATAAAGACATTTATTCAATTCTTAAAGTTTCTTGAATTTTTTGAAATTAAAATTGTAGAAGACTGACAGATAAAAACAGTTTTGATATTCAAATTTCGTAATAATCCTTCTATCAAGTAAAAAATCGTTTCTTATCATTCGATACCATTCAAATTTTGAAACAAATAATCATTGATCATCGATCTGTAACGAGCACCATTCACTGTCACATTAGCTCCAGCGTCGTTTTTAAAGAAATATGGACCGATAATGCCTCCAGCGTGTGAAGTACACTATACAGTGCATTTTTCAGGATGCAATGGAATCTGCAGAACTTCTTGAGGATCGTTTTCACTCCATATACGGCAATTTTGCTTGTTTACATAGTTCAACCATAAATGAGCTTCATCACTAAACACAATTTTACCACAAAAAAGTGAATCAACTTCAAGCTGTTCTAGGGCAGCAAACAAACGACTCTTATTTTGGTCAAGTGGCTTTAGTTCTTGAACCAGTTGGATCGTTACGCAAAATTTTCCATGTGGTGGAGTCCAACTTGTTGTGAACGTCGACGAATAGACAAATCTTTATCATCATGAACACTATGACTTACAGCAGCGATATTTTCTTTTGTACGTACAGTTCTTTGTCTTGTTGTTGTTGCTATCGATAGTTCGGCGAATAAGCTGCTCTGATGGACGATTGTGTAAACCATAAATTTCACTGATTTTGAGAATGAATTTCAACAATTTGTAAACGTTTTTTGCTGCGTGAGTCTTTCGATGATAGTTGGTTAATGCTTACTGAACAGAAATATCAAAACAACATGGCTTCTAGGTTCTGTCAAATCACAGTCATCCCTATCGAAAGTTCTATCACTCTAAAAAAAACACCTGATATTAATACAGGAGTCTTCAGTATGGCTTCTCTAGGGGCTCGTAGACGTGTACAAGTAATAAAATATGTTATTCGAACACTTTTTGGAAAACAATATTCTGTTACGCATTTTTTTGAGTAATTCTCAGTGGAATACTCTATAATATATTGATAACCCACTTTTAAAATGGCACATTTCCCTATATCTTGATATCGATAAGTATAAAAAATGATATCGAAGGTTTGCTTCCAACTTGAGCTTTTCTGTAACTGTTTCAAGTTGTCTAAAAATTCATCGTTTTTTTTTTCTATAAAACCAAGGATAAACTGCGGCATTCCTTAATCCACAATGAAGTCCAGGTATATACAATTGATTAATACTATATTCTTTGTAAGAAAGTTTGGCAATCCAACCTTTTTAACTCGTCCAAATCCACTAAGACATCAATCATATTCAACTAAAATGTTCAAAATGGACGTCGATATAGTCGGTAAAGAAAACATAATAGCTTAGTTACTCTACACAAGCCAGCGCTCCTAGCGTTGAAGTACGGAATCATATGGACTATGGGAACTTATAAATGTTACTTGATACACTGTACGTGATAGATGGATATTTCAAAATGCTCGGATTTCAATGGCGAAATTGAAGTGTGACATGTTTTCTTGGAAAAACAACGAAATGGTCGGACCCCCAATCCAAACAGAAAGCATATATATCTCGAATAATTTCCGGGCACGACATTCCCTTGCGAGAAATATCGAAGCGTTTGATAAGATCCAAAGTGTCCCATTCCTGTCAACCCCACATCAAACATTCTGCATGAAATGGGAAAACGTGTCCCCGGGGATCGTATATCACCAGGGCAAACTGCGACAAAAACCCCGACGCCCTCTACTGTTACACAGAACATAATGTCCACTAGAAACACTCAAACGTCTTCGGTACAAATTAAACTTCTTCCTTTCCCCCCTGTTTGGCGTTAAACGAGCACGGCGTTATAGCTCTGCTAGTTGTCGAGGATAGAACAATTAATAATTTCTAGACTAGTCATCCAAAAGGAGGAAGTCCACTAATAAATCCCTTGACGTCTCGATTAATGTCACAGGGAAGAAAGGGGTATCTTGATTGACGCGATAAGGGGGCAAAGGGTTGTTCTTATGGAGTTTAAGATTCGCCGCGGGAACTGTTGAACTATATCCCAACAATGTAATAGACTGCTTCACAAGAGATTGGATGTTTATTTTAAATTTATGAGTTTAACTTTATGAATTAACAAATTAAAAATCAGAATATTCTGAAATTGATGATTGATCAATTGGAATAAGAAAACTATTGGGTGTTTTCTTTAGAGTGATAGAACTTTCTATAGGGATAACTGTAATTTGACATAAAGTAGAAGCCATGTTGATTTGACATTTCTGTTCAGTAAACATTGACAAATTATCATGGAAAGACCCACGCCGCAACAACGTTTACAAATTGTTATAATTTATTTTCAGAATCAGTGTTCTAATCGCCAAACTTATGAAGCACTTCGTGAAATTTATGGTTTACATAATCGACCATCAGAGCAGTTTATTCGTCCAACTATCGATAGATTTCGGACAACATTTTCTCTACTCGATGCAACAACAACAACAAGACAAAGAACTGTACGTACAGAAGAAGATATCGCTGCTGTAAGTCATATTGTTAATGATAATACAGATTTGTCTATTCGTCGACGTTCACAACAACTTGGACCACCACATGGAAAATTTTGCGTGAAGATCTTGGTCTACACCCATACAATGGCTTCAAGAACTAAAGCCACTTTACCATAATCAGCGTCGTTTGTTTCCTGATTGGGCCTTAGAACAGCTTGAATTTGATCCACTTTTTTATCGTAAAATTGTGTTTAGTGATGAAGCTCATTTCTGGTTGAACGGCTATGTAAACAAGAAAAATTGCCGTATATGGGGAGAAAACAATCCTCAAGAAGTTCTGCAGGTCCCATTACATCCTGAAAAATACACTGTATGATGTGCTTTACACGCTGGAGGCATCATCGGTCCATATTTCTTTAAAAACGATGCTGGAGCTAATGTTACAGTATATGGTGCTCGTTACAGATCGATGATCAATGATTATTTGTTTCAAAATTTGAATGGTATCGACCCAGAAGTGTTTTGGTTCCAACAAGATGGTGCTACACCTCATACTGCTGCCGTAACAATTGATTTATTGAAAGAAAGATTTTGCGATAAAATTATTTCGAGAAATGGTCCAATTAATTGTCCTCCAAGATCATACGACATAACCCTATTGGATTATTTTCTTTGGGGTAGAGTCATTGGTTTATGCTGATAAACTTGGTCTTGATTTTCTTTCTGAGAGACATGGCTATCCTTCTCGCTTTGTCCGTTGCGTATGCAGCGTTCTTCTCAAAGTTCAGTTTTTAGTCAATAACGAGACCCAGGTATTAGTGCTGGTCCACTATATTTATTTTCTTGCCGTAAATCTGGGTTTGCACATCCCTGTGGTGTATTCTCTTTGGGTATGTGTTTGCCATAAAGACGGTTTTCTCTTCAGATATCTGGAGCTTGTTCGAGTGCGCCCAGATAAGGATTTTGTCCATCATAGTCTGCATTTTCTAAAGAAGTTCCTCACGTTCCTTGGCTTCTATGGTGATGGCCAGGTCATCCGCGTAGGCGATGGATGTGACTCTATCTAGCTAGGCAATTCCTAGGAGTTCATCAAGGATGAAGTTCCATTGGTCAGGCGTCAGAACAGAGCCCTGAGGACATCCTTTCGTGATGCTTCTTAAAAACAAAACCGTTTTGTTCGTACTTGACGGTTCTGTTCGTAAGATAGTTTTTCATCATCTTCAGGGTATTAGAGAGAGCTTTTCTTCTCTCCAGGATCCGCATGAGGGAGGGCTACCATACATTATCGAAGGCACCCTTTATATCGACGAACAACGTGTTCAGGTACTTGGCGCTGCTGCTCTGCACCTTGTTCTTATATTTCAGCAACGTTTCCGTAGTGGATCGACCTGGAATGAAGCCGCATTGGGACCTAGATGTCGATATATGGGGTCTCTTCTCATCTTTTTTTTCGGATGACTTTCTCAGGATTTTTCCATATTTTGGCAGGAGGACTATCGGACGGTAGTTTTTCATACTGCCCTTGTCTCCCGTTGGGTCCTTGAGGAGCACCAGCAGGTTTCCGTTTTTCCATGTCTTCGGGAAGCAGCTTTCTCTCCAGCAGGCAGTGTAGATTTTGTACAATGCAGTTCTGATGATAGGATGAACAAGTTTTACGACTTTTCCTTTTATTTGGTTCCTTGCTGGAGCTTTGTGAGGCTCGAGGGTTTGAACGATTGCGTCTATTTCCTATGTGCTCCTAGTCGTCGCGAGTGCAGTGATTTCTATCCGGATTTAAGAAGTCGAAATCATGTTGTTCCATGTTATGAATGTTGTCGTTTTTTCCTTGTTCATCATCAGGTAGCAGTGACCGTAATAGGTAGCTCACGGTCTCCTCAGAAGAAAGGGTTATTGTGTTGTCCTCTCTTCTGAGGGAGTTGAGTGCTCCTACACGGTGAAACTTCTCAGCTGCAGTTTGTAGACTACTCCCCAGGGGTTTTTCCTGATGTCTTCTTGGGCGAAAACATTCCAGCTTTTTTCCTGAGCTTGATCGAGTTTCTGCTTGAATTTTTCTTTGTTGCAGTCATTTTGGAGAGTAGCTGGGCCGAGTAATAATAATAATAATAATAATATTTATTTAGCAACTTGCTATTATACAAAAAAAAAATGAAATTATGTGATATTACATGTGAAAAATAACTGAAAACACATTAAACTTACGCAAACTATAAACGAAAATATTCTTTTCTTAACCTAGATTTAAACTGTCTTACACTATTAGAATCTTTAATTGTTGATGGAAGGTTATTGTACCACCTAACACCCATTACCCCAATCGATTTATTTAAAATGGTGGTATTGAAACGTTCAACAAACAAATGATCTCCCTGCCTCAAGTTATAATTTATCATATCTCCCCTTCTGATAAAGAAATCCGAAAAACATTTAGGTGCCAGACCATTTAAAATCTTGAAAACAAAAATTAAATTCGCTTCTTCTACCATTTGATTAACATTCAAAAACTTTAATCTCTTCAACATAACATTTACACCAGTATATATGCTACAGCCTAACAGAACTCTCATAGCCTTATTCTGCAAAATTTGGAGTTTATTTATATCCTTGTTATTACAAAAAATCAATATGGACATGCAATATGTGAACTGGGGATAAATTATTGTATTATATATTATTCTTCTTGTCCAATAGGACATTTTTTTTGATATTCTTCTAAAGTACCCGATTTTTTTCCCCAGTTTCTTACACATGAACCTTACATGCTCCTGCAAATTCAATTGAGAATCCAACTGAACTCCCAGATAACTAACTACATTTACTTGGTCAATGGGTTCCGAATCCATCTCCACTTTCAAATCTGCTTGTTTAAAGAGGCTACATTTATATCTAGTTCCAAATATCATACACTTAGTTTTCGCAGAATTAAGCTTAAGCCCTTTGAACTTTAACCATTCATTCAAAACACACAATTCTTCATTCATACATTGGACAAGTTCTTCTATATTGTCGCCAGACAATGATATTAGTGTGTCATCTGCATATAGACTTACAGTACATTTTTTTATGTATCTACAAATATCATTAATATAGAGAATGAATAACAATGGGCCAAGCACACTACCTTGTGGCACACCAAATTCTACCTCCTTTCTGTCTGACACTTTATCTCTTATTTTCGTAACCTGGTATCTACCACTTAAAAAACTTTCAATCCATTTTAGCACAGTTCCCTTTAGTCCATAATTAGAGCAAACTTTGATCAGACTTTGCCTGTTAACTGTTTCAAACGCCCTTTTTAAATCAATAAAAACGCACAGGACTACTTTACCCTCGTCTATTTCACTTTTCCACCGGGAAAACACAAATTGACACGCACTTTCACACGAGTGTTTACCGCGGAAGCCAGACTGACCCTCATAAAAAATGTTCTCTTCCTCCAAGTATCCATTCAGTTGTTCATGCACTACTATTTCCAGAATTTTGCTCACAACTGGCAGCAAATTAATTGGTCTCAGTTCTTCAGCTTTCCGAGGATGGTTTACTTTTGGGACTGGTATTACAGTGCTACATTTAAGGTCATATGGCACAACACCACTTTCCAGAGACGTATTAACTATATTGAGCAATGGATATCCTACTACAGAAAACGTCTCCTTTAGAATTTTATAAGTAATCAGAGAATCACCAGAAGACTTGGTTTTAAGAGAGCCAATAATCCGCTGCAATCTGCTCATTGTAATCCTTCGAAACTCCCCCAAACAACTTCCTGCACCAAACTTAATCTCCACAAAATTATTATCTGGTGAAGGTATTGATGTCACAATATCTTGTATGCTATTTAGAAAAAAATCGTTCACTTTTTGCTGTATATCATATGAATCTTTACAGATATCTATATCCAAAAAATTTATCGTTTTATTTTTACCGCAGACTAATGATTTAAGTGTTTTCCACATCTTCTTACTATTGAAACGGTTTTCATCTATCAGTTTCTCATAATATCGTTTTTCTTTTTGTCGAATCAACCCTACTACCTTATTACGTTGGAGTTTATAGTTATCAAAATCAGTTTCTGCATTTGTATATTTGAATCTCCTATAAAGTACATTCCTAACTTTCTGTTCATGTATTATTTCTTTATCAATCCATTTATGAGAATGTTTTGTAGCTATCTGCTTAGAAGGTGATATGGATTCAATTGCGCCATTTATGTTTGCAATAAAGTTTCCATATAATCTATCAACATTGGTCGATGTGTTGTCCCAGTCTGACTCAATCAATTTCAAGTTTATTTTTTCCAATTTTTCTGCGCTCAAGTCTCGAAAGAATCTTATGTACTCTTCCGATGGAGATTCTAAATTTATTTTCACTTTAATTGTTTCATGGTCACTGAACATAGGATAGTCCCTTTCAGACTCTCGCACTCCTGCTATATTTGTATAAATATGATCAATTAACGTTCTACTATCCTTTGTACATCTAGTAGGTTGTTCAACAATTTGCCTGAAACCAGCTGATTCCGCAATATCCAAAATACGTCTTGAATGGTTATGTTTCCTTGACAAGTCAACATTTATATCACCAGCCAGAAAGGTTTTATTTTCATCTACCTCCTCAATATCAAAAAGTGACTCAAAAAACCTAAAGAACTCACCAGTGTTTCCATTTGGGGATCTATATATTCCACCCACTGTCACAGATTCACTGAACAGACGCATCTTGATGAGAATACACCAGTATTCTTTACTAGAATTGAATTGACAAATTTCTTCACACTCTACAGAGTCTCTGACATATATTGATACTCCACCAGTATGCCTACTCTCAGAGAAAACCAAAAAGCATCTATATCCTTCAATATTGTATTCGGAGTTCCCTATTTCCTCTGTGATGTGTGTTTCTGTAGCTATGAAAACCAGTGGTTGAAAATAAGTTATTGCCTGCCATAGTTCGCAATAATTGCTGGTTAGCCCCTGTACATTCCCCACCACGATATCTAGTTCTGAAACTTTCATTAGTGGCTATATTTGGTATCTAATTTTTTCTTTCGAGTTATTTAGTTGCCTTAAATAACTGGGACACTTCACATCAAACACATGATGGTTGCAATCAATTCCAGGGATTTTTAAAACTTCCATAGCGTATTTACAATTTGTACATTCCAGGCGGTCCTTAGCACAGTTCTCCCGTTTATGTTTTCCATTACAATCTGGACATACTTGATCCAAAGTACATTTATCAGCACGGTGTCCATATCTCCAACATCGAAAACACCTTAGGACACTCACAAACTCGAAAAACCTGTAGCTTTTCCACCCCACACATAATTTTTCACGCTTTTCCGAAATATGCTCAAACTGTTCAACAGACAATTCTAAAATTACATTACAGGTGCCATTTCTGCTGTTTGGACTTTGGTATTTACGGATTAATTTGAGCTCATCTGATATTTTCTCCGGGAAATTTTGAACTCTAATTGCTCCTAAGAACTCTTCAATATTTTCAACCTCTTTCAGATTGATATTAACCAGTTTGATTTTTGGATTTATCATTTTTCCTGTGGATATTTCATACTCCTTTCCTAGTTCATTCTGTGTTTTGACTTTCAAGTTTTCCAAAGAATGTTTATCCTCGCAATGCACAACAACACATCCGTTCGTAGTCTGTCTGATCTTGGATACCGATACCGCAATATCAGCTGGACTAATTTTATCTTCTAACACATTTCTTGTGATGTTACTGTTCTGTTTCGAATTTTTCGGTTTTATAATCAATGGTTCAATTTTATTTGAAATCTTAGATGGATTCTTCAATATTTCAGCAAATGATGGTTGTTGGGAGCGCTGCATAATATTTATCAACTGTTCGGTTTTATGCAATATTTCTTCGGTCCGATCGTTCAAATTAGTTGTTATCGAACTTTTCAATTTAGATTCCGCAGTTCGCAGACATATATCACAAAACCATTTGATATTACTGCATTCCTGCTTCAACCTAATAAATTGATCTTTCAGTTTTACACATCCAAGATGAAATTGATTTTCACAGTAATCACATTTTATGTATTTTGAATTAACTATGAAATTATCCGAGCACAGCGGACACACATGTGTACCGGGTGCCATCTCGGCCGGGAGTAGACATTGTATCTATTTTTATAGAATAGAACCTTTGTCTTGAGGTAGACTTTTCGATGTCTTTCTACCTCGTCAGCCCACCAGTCTGGGCGGTTTGTGTACCTTTCCCTCCTGGGAGCCGCCTTCATAATGGAGTTCCTAATTCCACTTTGCAGCGTCAATTTCTTGTGGGTTCCTCAATCTTAGGCTGCACAGTCGTTGGTTAAGTTACTCCATTCTTACTCTAACGTATTCCTTGTCTATATTCGAGACATCCAGGATGTAATTTGGCTGGCTTTTTGTTTGGTGCCTGCAGTCCTTCTGGATGAAGAACTTAATGGTGTTGTGATCAGAGGTGATCGTGTCTCTGCACACGGTCCATCCTTGAATCTTCGCGGCGGTGTTTAAGCATTTAGGGTAAGGTCGATATGGCTGGATCCATTGGCCATCTCAGACGTTGGTGCAGTAGGCGTATCGACAGTGCGTTTTCTCTTACTTCCTGGACGGCGACCAGCCAAGCCCTTTGAAACGGCAAATTGAGCAAGCGAACAATTTCATATTGACTCTTACCTTGACGAAACAGCTCCAAAATTGCACTACGTTCATTTGACATTCTAACACTTTGCAAATTAAAGAAATACCAAACTGAAAATTCACCTATTAGTACAAGAAAGTGTAGGGAATCTAATAGAATAAAAATTAAGAGGTGTCAAGGGACACCCGGATGGGACGAAGTTCCTTTCGATTAATTAGTGAAGGAATTGTACTAAAATTTTATTTTTTTAAGTTATAATAATATTTTTTTCATTATTAACAAATATAACGTAATATGAACTGTATTAGTAGGCTCAATTTAAGTAATAATTGGCTTGTGGTAACTGAAGTAGGAAATATATGTTTGGGATTCTATTTTATTTAAATGTCTTGAAAAAACTGCATCGATGGTAGTATTATATTTCGTTGTTGATTCTGCTGGATTATTGTTTATTCTCAAATGAAATTCTTCCTCTAGAAACTGTAGCAATGGTTTTGATTTTTCATTGCTGAAGTTGATGTTAAAATCACCGGCCAAAATGAGTGGACGTTTATCTAAATTTCTGTTGTATCTGCTAAGCGTTTGAGATACATCTTTAGAATACTCTAGCAGTGCTCGATGAATGAACTCCTGAATATCTATTAATTTGTTATTTGGTGAGACATATATGACTGCCATGATTAAAGTAACGCCGTTTTCCATTACACACTCTCCTGCGCATAAATCTGCAACACTTGTACGTCTTACGTGCAAGTCCTGAATATTGTTCATAATGACCGACATATTTGGTGTTACAAGATTGATCATATCATTTGTGTTGTGATAAATCGCAACTCCACCTGAACGAACAAAATCACGTTTAAAGCTATACAATTAAAATTCGGTATATCACATTCTTCTTGATTGTCCAGCCATGTCTCTGATAATAACAAAATGTTCGTTTTTTCTGTAACAGAGTCGACTAAATCAACTGAATGTTTACGAAGGCTTTGTACGTTGAACGTACACCATGAAATGCCTTTATATCTAGTAATTAAATCAATGACTGATTTTGCCTTCGTTTCAAGCTTATTTGATGACAATCTCTGAAACTCTTGTACTAGAGATATTGTTGATGAAGCTTGTACTCGATTATAATGAAATCGAAATTCAGTTTCATCATCATCAAATGTAACGGTAAATAAACCTAATACACTCAACAAAAATAATCGTCACGACACCACACTGTTTAATGCGAAATAGAAAGACGAAACTAAAATAACTGGCTTGCTTTCTATGAGAGAGAGAGACAGACAGAAAAACACGTGCACGCCGCACGGCTTGAAACTATAGCAAAAAGTGTCGTTACAACTTTTGGTCTTAATTTTTTCCGTCTAGCCCCCTAGCTAATACTTTTATTCCAGAGCACAATGAAATGTGTTCGAAGTTGAAAATGGACTTGCCAAATACCTTTTGAATCTTTATAGATGTTTCGAAACCATATGACAGCTGATTTGTGAATTTGGATTCTGAGTGGGTCGAATTAGAATCAAAACAAAAAGTATTATGATATTTAAAATATCTATCCGAAAAATGGAGAAATTCAGGTGATGGCGTGAACTAATAAGGTATTCATGAGACGACGAGCTCGTTTCACAGCCTTTCTTCCATTTCACGCGACTTGTGACGAACGCCGGCAATCAAAAACCATGTCGCCACTCATAAACTCATTTCCTAGGCAAACGCCCTCCTGAATTCCAAATTTACACAACAACCCTTTCGGCGCCCTCTCATTATTACGTATTTTTCAAAGGTAACCTGCCGCTATCTCAGCTCGCTCTGATTGCTTAAATTCTCGGTTTATCTCAGGCGTTTTTTTTTAAGATTTCACGAGAGATTAGCGTATGTACACAAGGACGCGGCGAAGCGTGGAGGGTGTTAAGGGTTGCGGGAGCGTGTCGCGTGATTTGTCGCGAGCCTTATCTAATTCGACTTATTATAATTCATTTGTGATGCATTACTTTGTACCGCCTAAATGTTAATTAGATTTTCAGTTGGCCTGTTTTCGTGCCGACGTGGTTTTTAACGCGAATGTGAGATTTTGAATGGGGTGGAATCGTGTCGGGTTGAAATTTTTGGTGTTATCTTCCCGCTGTGAATTTCGCGCAGTTTATCATTTCGACATTTACTGACCGCTGTAAAAACCCCTACTTAAACCTCAACATATATAATAAATTCTGATATAAATGACATAATACTAGCTCCTAGCCTGTGCTTTTTGTCGCCTAATGAAAAATTTATAGGGCACAAGGTTAACTTCAGAAGCTCAAATGCGCTCGTATATCAAGAGATTAGTGGTTGAATGCATTTCATTGATATCTAGAAGTTATATTCAGTGACTTCATTAATTATTTGTTACAATAATTTAGTTGCATTCTTTTCTTTACTCTTGTACAGTCTGTGAATTGAATGCAGTTCGTTTTTCCGTTTTGTTTTCTGTCTCATGTCAATATACTACTCTGTCAAGAAAGTACCGGGAATTTTCAATTAAAACAACATTTTTACATTTAATCGTCAAAATTTATTGGGTCGCCTTCAAAATAGGCTCCATTTGCCCCAATACATCTATACCAACGGCACTTCCAATTATCGAAACATTTTTTATAGGCGCTTTCCGGGATGGACTTTAGCTCTCGCGCCGAATTTTGTTTTATGGCTTCAATCGACTCAAAACGGGTGCCACGAAGGGGCAATTTTAGTTTTGGGAAGAGGAAAAAGTCGCAGGGAGCCAAACCCCGCGAATACGGTGGTTGCTGAAGCACGTTTGTTGAGTTTTTGGCGAGAAAGTCAGTCACAATCGTAGCTCGGTGAGAAGGCGCGTTATCGTCATGAAAATTCATGAGTTGTTCGCCCACAATTTTGGCCGCTTCTTACGGATACGCTCACGCAAACGTTTCATAACGCCTAGGTAATACTCCTTGTTTACCGTCTGACCCTCTGGAACGAATTCGTAGTGCACCACGCCACGGATATCGAAGAAAACAATGAGCATCACCTTCATTTTCGAGCGGCTTTGGCGTGGTTTTTTCGGTTTCGGCTCATTTTTTGCCACCCATTCCGATGATTGCTGGCTTGTTTGCATATCGTACTCGTAGACCCAGGTCTCATCACCAGTTATAATGCGTTCCATGAATGTAGAATCGGAATTACAGCGATCCAGCATGTCTGAAGCAACCTGTTCGCGATGACATTTTTGAAGAAAATTCAGGTCTTTCGGTACGAGTCGTGCGGCCACCTTTCTCATGCCCAAAATATCAATCAAAATCGTACGTGCGGACTCGTGGGATATCTTAAGATCATGTGCTATCTCTCTCAAGCTGGTACGACGGTTTTCCAGCACCCTTTCCTTAATTTTATCGACGTTATCTTCGATCGAAGCCGTCGATGGGCGACCACTTCACGACCGTCCTTGAAGGCTCTGTATCACTGATATGCACGAGTTTTCGATAGAGCATTATCACCAAAGGCCTTTTGCAACATTTTCAATGCATCGGCACACGAAAATTCATTTGCAACACAAAACTTTAAACAAATTCTTTGCTCAACGTAATCACCCATAGTAAAAATCGGCACGCACTCTGACATCGACTGACTTAATCAGCTGTTGCAAACACACTAGTTGACAGATCCCGCTCAAACTTGGCATAGTAATTAAGGACAGTGGTACCAACCTAGGAAAAAAAATTTTTACCTGTCTCATTGCCCCGCCAGATATAAATCGATAATTCCCGGTACTTTCTTGACAGAATGTAAGGCATGAATATATCGACACACATCGCAAAAGTCTTGGGCCCCCTATCAACTCTCAACTTGTTGAATGTAACATGACAATTTTTTTGTGTGGAAGCTTCACTATCTTATCACTTAAATTAAATCAATAAACCAGCAAAAATGTTTCTTGTTTCGGAGAATACAGGTGTATTCAAGGTTACTCAGTGTTCAGCGAATAACGAGAGTGGTAATATTGAGAATATTCCGTGGAAAATGCAGGGACATCCAATTTCTCAGTTTGACCGGGCAAGAATAGTAGCCTCCCATCAAGAAGCTTTGTGAACCACCAGATTGCGCAACGTTTGGATATTCCACTGACTTAAGTAAGTCACATAGTGATTCTTTTCCTGGAAACACGCAGCGTTGCCTGGAGACCGGTGCCTGGTCGACCCAGAGTAACATCTGCAATTAGATCCCAAATTTTTCTCGAAGGAATCGAATGTTATCTGTAACAGCCCATCGAAGTAGTTTTTTGAGGACCTGTAGACGGGTAGTCTCAACCAGTACCATAAGAAGACAGTTGCATTCCTCAACTTTAAGGCCAAGAAGATCTTTAAGAGTACCTCGGCTATCACCTAGATATAGAGCTTCCCGTCGTCAGTGGGCAGAACACCACCAAGACTGGCTTTTACCACTACAGTGCAACGTACTTTTCGGTTTACAAAGGGACAGTCGACGAGAAAGGGTTTTGAGAGGTCTAGGCAGACTAGAGCGACTCAATTTCGCCGAGAAGTTGTACCCTTTCAAGGCAGATCAATAATGTACTGGGGGGGTATAATGTTCGGTCGCCGTTCCCCTCTTATTATCGTTGAACGAACAATGACTGGTGCCATCTACGTAGAAAACATCGTTGAACCAATCATTATTCCTCTGCGCAACGAATTCGGGGATAATTTCATTTATCAGGATGATAATGCCCCACCACACCGCACACAAAGGATCCAGAACATTCTTCAAGAGAATGAACTGGCCAGTAAACTCACCAGACATTAATCCAATTGTCAAAACCCACCTTCAACTTTTCAGGAATTGAGTTGTGAAATAGAGGAAAATATTCATCTCATTTCTAGAACATAGATTGTTTATTTCTCGAGAAACCTAGGAGAGCCATGACTTTCGACGATGTGTGTATATAACCTATATTTTTACACATAATTAACAAGATCGAGTAACCAAATTTGAAGTCTGCAATACGGTCTGTTCCTCGTTATGCAGATTTACCAGTGCCGATCGCACCTTTAGATCAGCAAAATGTTGTTTTGGGAGAAATTGGAGACAACGCTAAATCAGACAACTCTGCAGAACAGTTCACCGACCCTACTTTTATTATAGGTCCCACACAGCAAGCCACATTTAATCGTCCAAAGTGAGTAAAATGATGTAGGACGTGATTTAGTTTCATCACTCTAAAAAAAACACCCGATACCTTACATTTATGAAAAAACGAAGATTTAAAATATTGACTGAGTATATTCTATTTTTTCCTTATATCATATCTTCTCTCTTCAAAAACCAAAACTTTTAAATGGAGTGAGGTTAACTAACCAATAAATAATTCTGTTGTTTACACTTGATCTAAAAGATTGAAAGACAAATTTTACGGCCTCTGTTATAGCACAAGGACTATCTGTATAAAGAATGTTAAGGAAACCAAATAATTATATATTATGAATAAAATAACATAAATAGAGGTTAACACTTGATAGAAGGTATATAAAATTATTTAAAAATTTTAATATTAGCCTTCTACATATTTAATTTCAAAAAATTATATTTAATGATTATTACTTCAGGAATTAAATTAAAAATGTCATATAGGTACCACTTATATCAAACGACATATAAAATAAACATTCATTGTAAGACATCCAAATGATATAACATAATCCAATAAATAAAAATTGTTAACCAAAATCTTATAAATTAAATATTTTGAATAGATAAAATTTTGTTTCTGCTGATCAATCTTATGAAAACAAATATCTTTCAAAAATGTTTGACATAATCTTAAGAATTTCATCATAAAACTATCTTACTTAGAATATTCAATATTATTGGATATCTAACTAAGTTACTTTCTATAAAATCTCAAGATATGTAAAAACATTAAAATTTTTTGGCAACAATATGGATGCAAACAATCAGCAGTTATGAATAAAAACAATATTCTAACTTCCGCTAATATTTTATTAACATCGTTACGTCATACCATGACTTCTTCAGGTGAGTATTACAAGATACTCAAGAGTACTACATACTCAAGAGTACTACAAGAGTATCTTGTAATACTCACCTGATGAAGTCATGGTATGACGTAACGATCTTAGTGTCAATAAAATATTAGCGGAAATTAGAATATTGTTTTTATTCATATTTTCAAGATGAATTTCCGTCAAGTAAAGACCGAAACAATCATAGATAATAAGCAGTTAGTTAATGAACTGTTAGATGACTACAAATCGCTTGGTGCCCGAATGTCATTAAAAATTCATTTCCTTCATTCACATTTTTTCCTGAAAATTTAGGAGCTGTCAGTGAGGAGCAGGGTGAAAGATTCCGCCAAGATATTAGGACAATGGATTCGCTATCAAGGACAATGGGATCGATCTATCATGGGTGATTTCAGCTGGTTCTTGAAGAGAGAAGATATGATATAAGGAAAAAATAGAATATACTTAGTCAATATTTTAAATCTTTGTATTCCTCTTAAATGTAAGGTATTGGGTGTTTTTTTAGAGTGTTAAAACTTGAAATTGCTTATTGTAGACATTACTTTAATTCTAAAAGTTTTTGGTATAAAAATTTTTTTTGAAATTGAAATTGTAGAAGACTAACAGATCGAATCTGTTTTGATATTCTAATTTCGTTATTTTTCTTCTATCAAGTAAAAAGCCTTTTTCTATTTTATTTTATACATAATATATAATTATATTTAGGCTTGAATAATTCTCATTCTGGAATGTCAATGGTTTGAAGAAAACCATAGAATACCTTACAGTTTTCTGTGATTTTGTGACGAACTAACTACTTGGATTTTTAAAGTTAGTCTGTTTCAAACAAGTTCCGTGTTACACTCTCAAGGTATGATATACTGATTGTTAGTTGATTTTGATATTTTAAATGTTACCTAGAGCCGATGAAGAGATTATCCGTATTCTAATTGTTTTCTGAAGATATATTGCATGTTTTGAGAGATTTTTGAATTAACTTATTTGAATATTTAAATATATTGAATATTTGAAATGAATTATATTTTTCGAGAAATCCTTAGGTTGTGTTTTATGTTTTCGAAAAGGAATTGGTTCAATTATGGTAAGATCAGAAACAAAATTTTGTCTCCTTCAAATATTTATTTATTAATAATAATTTCCTTTTTTATATTGGTTGGTTTATTTATTCCATTTGACATTGTATATTGAGTTTTGATTATATACGTCTATTAAATATAAGCGTTGCTTATTGTACACATTAATTTAATTCTAAAAGTTTTTTGAATAGAATTTTTTTTTAAATTAAAATTGTAGAAGACTAACAGAATAAATCTGTTTTGATATTGAAAAATTTATATTTGTTGGGTATTTCATTCCATTTGATATTGTTTCATGAATTTTGATTTTATACGTCTATTGAATATAAGCAGTTCTTATAAGACATCAATTTAATTCTAAAAGATTTAAAAAAATTTTTGTTAAATTAAAATTGTAGGAGACTAACAGATTAAAACTGTTTTGAAATGCAAAATTTGTAATAATCCTTCTATCAAGTAAAAAACCACTTCTTATTATTTGAAAAAGTAACATCGACCACTGAGCACAAATTCAAATAATTTTCCTTTTTACTTTTAACCAAAAGGCTTACCAAATATTGCGTTAACCGAACGACCGATCTGACTTAGGAAAATATTTTCATTCACGTACTATTTCCTTGTGAAATTTGGCCGGAGATAACCTGGGCATCCTGTACACGCCTTCCGCCTCACTCCCACTCAATCCCCATCGCATTCACGTCTCACCCGCACGCCAAACACACCCCAAAACATTCCGAACGATATGTTAAACGTAAGACACACAATCGCATTACAACCGGAGGAATAGGCAGAGAAGTCAACGCGGGCGAAAACTTGATATTTCCGAACTTTCCCACCGGTTGCCTAATTGTTGAACCGAATTAGCAGTTTTGGTCCCCCGAAATTCCGCGGTTATCAAGAGAGAGAAGGGCATAGACGCGTTGTTTGGAACGGGAAGAAGGGCTGTTTGAGATTTCAAGTTTCGCGCACGGGAGATGGGCCGGGGGTAAGATTTGAAGTCCTCAAACGTTTTCTTATCCTGCGGGACGACTTCGTATGCGTGCTTCAGGAGGTATAATGAGTTCGAGCTGACTTCGTAGGGATTTCAGGGTTCTATGGGGATATTAGACTAAAGGAGTGTGAAGAATTCTCAGGGGCGACTACGTTGGATGTAGTCTCGGTAGAGGCATGAAAGAAAACTCTGAAAGTTTTGGAAAAGTTCCATTTTCAATGTAGTCTTCAATACATTTGTTAGATCGAGAAATAAGCTTCTCTTAACCTTGTAAAATATATTCTTCCGGCCTCTCCTCAAACTAGGTATTAATTCCTACCTTCAGGTCTTCATCGTCGGAAAATCGCTTTCCACGAAGATATTGTTTCACATTTGGGAATAGGAAGTAGTCACTGGGGGCCAAGTCTAGACTGTACGGAGGATGAGTCATTTCTTCGAAGCCATATTCCCACACAGCAGCCTCGCCACGCGGGCCTTGTTCGTTAAGCATAAACACCCCCGCTTTGAGTTTTCCTCGCCTTTTTCCTTTAATTCCTTCTCTAAAATCACGCAAAGTGATTGCGTATGATACTGCTGTGATTTTTCACCCATTTTAGTGTATTTTATCAGTCAAATACCTTTAGAAACCCAAAAGACCGTAGCCATTATTTTTTCAGCGGATGGGGTAACTTTAAACTTCTTTGGGGGCTGTGCACCCTTCTCAATCCACTGCATGGAATCTTATTTACTGTCAGGATCATGGTGCTGAACCCAGGTCTAATCTCCAATGAGCATCTGGTTGAAAATAGTCGATGGGTCGTCTCCTAAGAGCTCTAAAAACCCCTTACAGCACTCTACTCGCACTTGCTTCTGAGTTGTGATTAGAATTCTCGGTACCCATCTTGAGGTACCAATATCTAGCATGCTCAGCAAATTTCTAAAAGATGGGCACTTTTCGGATCAGTTGGAGAAGGCTCGAAATCGTTTGAGGTAATAATAAAAAAAAGATCACTAAGTTTCTTCAAACATCATAAAATTTTCTGCGGACAACAGCATGGATTCTTGATGGGCAAATCAATGGAGACGGCACTGAAGGAGGTGCTTGAAAATATAGGAGAAGCTTTTGATGGGGGATAAAAATTTAGTTTACAGGCATGTGACTTATCCAAGGCTTTTGATAGTATTTCACACTCTGTGCTTTTAAACAAGCTTGAAAACTATGGAATCAGGGGTGAGGCTCTTGACCTGATGAAAAGTTATCTGACAAACAGCATGTAGAAAACAAGCTTGGGAGGCAGGTCTTCTTCTTGGGAGACCGTGAGTCATGGTGTACCGCCGGGTTCTGTGTTGGGTTCCCATTTTTTTTGTGATATACATGACTTGCCAGCTAATGTGCAATCAGATCAAACCGTCCTCTTGACACTTCTTTTCTGAATAAAGAGATGGACAACCAGGAATTGGAAGAGGAAAGACAAGAATACACTAAAGGAAGCCCAGGTATGGTTGAGCGGAAACAAAATGATGATGAACAGTGATAAAGCACAGAGACTACTTGAACCAAAGATGTCTTCGGACAATCACATGCGGCTTCTTGGTGTCTTTTTGCAATCATATCTCAAGTTTTCTGTCCACATCGATTAAATGATTCCTACGTTGTCAAGAGCTACCTATGCAGTTAGGATGATAAAGCAAATAGCGAGAGTTGAAGCAGCCAAGATAACTTACTTCAGCTACTTTCAAAGTGTCATTAACTTCGGCATTCTTTTCTGGGGGGATTTGTTTGAAAGTAATAAAGTATACATAAAACAGAAGCAGGTGCTGAGAATACTATGTGGCGTTAGTAGTAGATATAGCTGTAGAGAGCTATTCCTCAGGGAAAAATTCGAATATGCTCTTCAATTCTTGAACACTATACATTGACAACTTTTCCAGCGAGCTAATTCAAGCAATTGGGGCTCATTTGAGTTTAGAACTGTTATACAATGTATGTTTCGAAATTTTCTGTATCCATAGCTTTTACTCGTTAATAATTATATTGTATCAAGTTTGATTGTGTATACTCTAATCGACCTCGTCGACTGAAACACCTTCTCACCATCTCCCAGTGTCTTATTGCTCCCCCAAAATAACAATTTCACAGGAACAGTTTGTAATAACATTCAATTAAGCTTCGCCCCCAAAGCGAGCGACATTATGATTCCACACAAAGCGTGACCTCGATGGGGTAAGCTTATAAAAAACGTCGTTTCTTACACCACATCCACGCCAACGCCTCAGCCTAAACCCTTATTATTTCCTCTTATGTTTCTTCTCCTTATAAACTCTTTCTCATCTTCATTTCTGATAAGGAGATGTTCGTAGTAATCCCCTTTTTTGTCGCTAATTCCCAACCGGAGTCCCTGGGGAAATTTCTGGATCAAGACAGTTAGGAGCATTCGTTGTATCCGATAACGGGAACAGGGAGGTAGAATGATTTGTTTTCATCCGGATGTCTTTAGTAGTGGGATTTATATCGTCCGAAGCGAAAGGAATGTAATTAAATAGGAGACATTCAACCAATAAAATTCGTAATTTTAACTGCGGCATGAAATTCCAGATTAATTCGATGATGGGAATTATTTAGGTTTTAACAACTGTTTGTCAGTTAGTTTGAAAGTTAGATATTCAGTTAGTTAGTAAGTAAGTTATTTAATTAGATAGTAAGATAGTTACTTAGTTAGTTAGTTACTCAGTTGGATAGTTATTTAGTTGGTGATTTATTTAGTAAGTTAGTTAGTTTTTCAGTTAGATAATTAGTAACCTAGTTGGTTAGTCTGTTAGTAAGTTAGTTAGTTGAATACTTAGTTAGTTAGAAAGTAAATTGGTTAATTAGTGAGTTAGTTAGTGAATTAGTAAGTAAGTTAGTTTGTGAGATAGATAGTTAACAAATCAGTTAGCTAGTCTGTTAGTGTGTAAGATAGTTAGTTAAGTGATTTATTAGTTAGTATGTTAGTTAGTTGGCTAGTTAGTGAGTAAGTTAGTTAGATAGTTAGTAATTTAGTAAGTTATTTAATTAGTTAGATAGGTAGTTAGTTAGAAAGTTAGTAAGTTAGTTACGTTACTTAGATAAGTAGTAAGTTAGTTATTGAGTTTGTTTCTTCAAGTAGTTAGTTGATAAGATATTTAGTTAGTAGGTTATTCAGTTATTAATTTGTTAATTAGTTATTTAGTAAGTTTGTTCTTACAGATTAAGAATCTGTTTTGACAAACAGATTCAACCTGTTAGTCTCCTGCAATTTTAGTTTTAAAAAATTTTGTTCAAAAACTTTTAGATTTAAATTAATGTCTTATAAGCACTGTTAATATCGGGTGTTTTTTTTTAAAGTGATAGAATTTTCGATAGGTATACCTGGGCTTTGACAGAATGTAAAAGCCATGTTGTTTCGACATTTCTGTTCACTAAGCATTGACAAATTATCATGGAAAGTCTCACGCCGCAACAACGTTTACAAATTGTTGAAATTCATTTCCAAAACCAGTGTTCTATTCGCCAAACTTATAGAGCACTTTGTGCAATTTATGCTTCACATAATCGTCCATTAGAGTGGCTTATAGGTCGAACTATCGATAGATTTCGAACAACATTTTATTTACTCGATGCAACGGCAGCAAGACAAAGAACTCGCAAAATTGGAGTTATATTTCCGGTTCCTAAAGGCAGATTGATGTTCTCTGTACCTTTTGTGGAAAGATCTTCCGGTTTGTCCTATATATATATACGCTACTGCACTGTTGACAGTTCAATTTCTAAACTCTAGAATTATTCAGTCTGTTCTTGTTGTCCTTTGTAGTAAAAAAGAGGTTGTAAATTCTGAATGAGGGTGAAAAAGCTGTTATTATAATAATTTTCGACAAAATTTGTGTTAATTTCATGAATTTCTTGTCTATATTATCTGATATGGAAATTGGGTATATTTGCTTACGAATTAGTTGTTTTTGTTTTTTATTTATGAGAGAATTCATTATTTTAGTTTCAATATGATTATTTGTGGCTGTTTGTTTGATTGTAATAATAATTTCAAAACCTAAAATAATAAATTCTCTCCTATATCGGGTGTTTTTTAGTGATCGAACTTTTGATAGGAAAACTGTAATTTGACAAAAGGTAGGAGCCACGTTGTTTTGACATTTCTGTTCGGTAAACATTGACAAATTATCATGGAAAGGCTCACGCCGCAACAACGTTTACAAATTGTTGAAATTTATTTTCAAAATCAGTGTTCTATTCGCCAATCTTATAGAGCAGTTCGTGAAATTTATGGTTCACATAATCGTCTATCAGAGTAGCTTATTCATCGAACTATCGATAGATTTCGGACCACATTCTCTCTACTCGATGCAACAACAAGAGAAAGAACTGTACGTACAGAAGCAAATATCCCTGCTGTAAGTCATAGTTACTGATGATCCTGATTTGTCTATTCGTCGACGTTCACAACAAGTTGGACTCTGTACATCCACCACATGGAAAATTTTACCTAAAGATCTTGGTCTTAACCCATACAAGATCCAACTGGTTCAAGAACTAAAGCCACTTGACCATAATAAGCATCGTTTGTTTGCTGATTGGGCCCTAGAACAGGTTGAAGTTGATCCACTTTTTTATCGTAAAATTGTGTTTAGTGTTGAAGCTCATTTATGGTTGAACGGCTATGTAAACAAGCAAAATTGCCATATATGGAGTGAAAACAATCCTCAAGAAGTTCTGCAGGTTCCATTGCATCCTGAAAAATGGTGTGCTTTACACGCTGGAGGCATCATCGGTCCATATTTCTTCGAAAACAATGCTGGAGCTAATATTACAGCTCTTTACAGATCGATGATCAATAATTATTTGTTTCAAAATTTGAATGGTATCGACCCAGAAGTGTTTTGGTTCCAACAAGATGATGCTACACCTCGTGCTGCTACCGTAACAGTTGGTTTAAAGCAAGAAAGATTTGGCGATTATTTCAAGGAATGATCCTATTAATTGGCCTCCAAGATCATGCGACTTAACTCCACTGGATTATTTCCTTTTGGGTAATATCAAGTCATTGGTTTATGCTGATAAATCAGAAACAATAGATGCTTTGGAAGCCAACATAACTCGTGTTATTGATCAAATAAGGCCTGAATTACTCTAAAAAGTGGTCCAAAATTGGTCTGGTCGAATGTGGTTCCTCAGAGCTAGTCGTACATATGTCCATGCCGGAAATTAGTTTTAAAACATTAATGTTATAATCTTTCAAATAAAGGGAATTTGGCTCCAATCCTCATTTAAATGTGTTTTATTTCAATTTAAAGTTCTATCACTCTTAAAAAAACACCCGATATAATGTCGTTGACTTTTTCAGAACACACAGATACTAAATTGTTTACACTTCAGCGAAATGACAGATACTGAATAGAAAGCCTGATGAATAAACAAGTAATGACATCTGTTATCAAAACAGCACAAACTAGTTTTTTATTTATCAGTGAGAAAGTGGTTGATATTCTGACGTCAGAGCTTTTATACGGAATTAACCTAAACTTTGTTGTAAAATTTCCAAATTTTTCCATACTTTTGATGAGTTAAACGCTTCTCAAACACTAACATCAATTGCATTCTTTCGAACGAAATATAAAGGGTTCTTTCATCTCCCAAATTAACTGCACCAGTATTTTTCTCATTGTTCGCCTGGTTCAGGGAAAAAAATCTGACCTAGGGGAATTGACCTCTCGTGAAAAATAAGCCGTGGAAAGTATCTGGCCGAAAAATGAGTGGCTATCTGCGTTAATTTCATTCCCTAACTCCCTTTTCAATTTTCCATCCCGTTCCCCTGTCTCTCGATTAAGCACACACGGTTAAACATTAGTTGCGTGAATGTTTTTTTTATACGGTCCGTACTGATGGAATTTTGCGGTGTAGACGATGAAAAACTCTCTTGTTCACCATAAATTCAGCTATCCCGAAGGAACGGTTCCTTTTGGCCCACGTATTTTGATGGATTGAACTCGCTGTAATGAAAAATTCCTCGAAATATTACAGTTGGCTGTGGTTCGATGTTAAAAGTGAGTAATTCCTCCTATTATCTTCCAGAATTTGTCTGATTTGATGGTGATTAATGAATTTTATTGTTCGATTCACACGCAGGTATACTAATGAAAATAAATGAACAAAATTATAAAATGAAAGTAGGTTTTTTCTAGATTTATCTAAGGCATTCGATAGCGTGAATCATGAATGCCTTTTGAAGAAACTCTCTTTATGTGGTATTCGCGATTGTTAACTGAAATTGCTCAGCAGATACTTGTCTGATCGAGTTCAGAGGATTTGTATCAATAGTGAGGGACATGTCAACGTAGGAGTTCCCCAAGAAAGTAATCTGGGACCCTTTTTATTTCTGATATACATCAATGAGCTCGACCTCTTATTGTTTGTTGACGATACGAATGCTTTGCTGCGTAGCAGGAACTTTAATTCGTGTATTGAACAAACTAGATTAGCCTTCGCTTCAGTACAGCATTGGTGCACCAATGAGTTATTTCTCAATGTCGGTAAGACTGATTTTTAGAACGATTCAGTCTAAAAATATGAATCCTCAGTCAATTACTATGGATAACACCCAGGTCAGATTTTTGCCGCCGACAGAATTTCTTGGAGTTTCGTTTGATTGCCACCTGAAATAGAATGATCATGTGAGTCATGTCAGCAAAAAACTCAATAAAGCTTTGTGCATTATCAGGGTATTGTCACGGAGAATGAACATGGAGCTTTTAAAAACAGTTTATTATGAAAATTTTGTTTCACTTTTGAGGTCCTTGTTATATAAGGGTGGAAGCAGTGATATAAATAAATTATTCATTCTGCAGAAATACGCCTTGAGGGCAACAATAGGATTAAAATATAAAGAATCATGCAGAGGTCATTTTAGAAATGGAATTATGCTCACGCTTCCGGGACTATATGTTTTGGAAAGTCTGCTATTCGAGAGAAAACATTCCCAATATTTTAATGATCTGTTGAATAAAAACAACACAAGACGTACTGTTAGATATCACTTTCCGAGGCATTACTTGACTCTTACTGAAAGAAACACAAAATATATGTGAATAAGATTGTTCAATGTATCGGGTGTTTTTTTAAGAGTGACAGAACTTTGAATGGAAATAAATCACATTTAAAGTAAGTTTGAAGCCATTTTTTTTATTTGAAAGATAATTTTACGACATTAATGTTTTGAAAATAATTTCCGGCATATGTCCACCACGACTAGCTCTGAGGAACCGCATTCGACCAGACCAATTTTGGGCCACTTTTTCGAGTAATTCAGGCCTTATTTCATCAATAACACGAGTTATGTTGGCTTCCAAAGCGTCTATTGTTTCTGGTTTATCAGCATAAACCAATGACTTGACATAACCCCAAAGAAAAAAATCCAGTGGAGTTATGTCGCATGATCTTGGAGGCTGATTAATTGGACCATTTCTAGAATTAATGTTATCGCCATATATTTCTTTCAATAAATCAATTGTTATGGTAGCAGCATGAGGTGTAGCACCATTTTATTGGAACTAAAAGACCAATACCATTGAAGTTTTGAAATAAATAATCATCGTTCTGTAACGAGCACCATTCACATTAGCTGCAGTATAGTTTTTAAAGAAATATCGACCGATAATGCCCCCATCGTGTAAAGCACACCATACAGTTAAAACAAATTGTAGAAATTACTATGTTTTACTACCAAAAAAGATATATTATACATTTTCTTGTGACTCGAGTTTCGTGAAATGAACTATCCCATCATCAGACAACTAAAGACCTGTGGTACAGTGGTATTTTAACAAAAGTGATGAATATTTTGAATATTTCAGTGGATTCTAGATAACACCTAATAGTGGTACAGAGGTTAACAATCGGAACGTGATAAAAAACCGGGTAAAAAAGAGGGGCCTCCTAACAGATATCGGAATGTCGGCAATCGACAAAGAAGGTTGTTAAACAGATGGTACCCATTTAAATATCTCAAATAATTTTTGGCTTACATAGCTCCGTACAGTCATTCATTATTTTTACATTATTTTGTTGTATATCTGAAATATTTAGATTTACGAAGCTCCATACAGTCATTCATTATTTTTTACATTATTTTTATTGTGAACGTATTTGAAAATTTCAATAATCAAGTTTTTTCCTTTTGAATCTACATGTAAAATTTTTTTAAGATTTTCTTTTGTCGAAAGGAATAACTATTTTTTAAAGAATGAGTGGCAAAAGTTGAATTTTTGTTTACTTTTCATTAAGTTCAACTTTTGCTACTCATTCTTTAGAAAACGGTAATTCCTTTCGCAAAAGAAAATCTTAAGAAATTTTACATGTAAATTCAAAAGAAAAGAAACTTGATTATTGAAATTTTCAAATTCTTTCACAATAAAAATAATGTAAAAACTAATGAATGACTGTATGGAGCTTTGTAAATCGAAATATCTGAGATATACAACAAAATAATGTAAAAATAATGAATGACTGTACGGAGCTATGTAACCCCAAAAATTATTTGGGATATTGAAATGGATACCATCTGTTTAACAACCTTCTTTGTCCATTGCCGTTATTCCGATATCTGTTAGAAGGCCCCTCTTTTTTAACCCGGTTTTTTATCACGTTCTGATTGTAAACTTCTGTACCACTATTAGGTGTTACCGAGAATCTGTTGAAATTTTCAGAATATTTATCACTTTTGTGTAAATACCAAATTTCAACAGATTCTAGATAATCGAGTTTCTTCCCTTTTGATTCTACATGTTAAATTTTAAGATTATCTATTGTGGGAAAGGAATGACCGTTTTCTAGAGAATGAGTGGCAAAAGTAGAACTCAGCTAGGCCGTTAAATTGTTCGTATATTTTATTATTAAATTGAAAATAGTTTTTGTGCAGGCATTGTTCTAAAAGGGCAATAAAATCACCGAGTCACAAGAAAATGTGTAATATATATTTTTGTAGTAGTAAAACATACTAATTTCTACAATTCGTTTTAATTATGATCAACTACCAAATAGTAACGGCTGAAACAATTCAGTATCTGATAAGTATGTAGTTTGTCACTTAGCAATAAAGTATGACATGAATTATTTTTTAATATATTCTAACACGATGGCCCCATATACATATAAAATCTGAACAGTAATTTAGTCACGCAGACTGGCAATTCTTCTCGGCGCTAGTTGCGAAATAAAGCAAATTTCCGTGTGAGCTCTATTTTCCATCCATCACTCGCCTTTTTAGCATCGTCCGTATCCTGCTACGGTTTTCTCGCTGGCATTTAAATGCCAACGGCTTTATTCCGGTTAGCCGTTTAAAGAATGATTAATTCCAGACGGAAATTCGTGTCTTTTCGGGCTTTTCTTGCGTTTTCCTACAGGTTCATTTCAGAATGAGATCATCTTCTGGAATTGTGAAATCCGCGAAAAATTTTAAATGATATAATGCATATGAAAGTGTCAGACTCAAAACAAAAGAAATTTTCTTTATTGGGATACATTATATAAATTTTCTAAGTTTTTCTGTTCGTTTTCTACGTTATTTTTTCTTGCATTTCCTTGATCATTGACAAATACTTTCTTAATAACATTTCTTGAGACTCACTGTACATCGAACAAGATGGACTCAATATATATTGGAAATTTACTATGAAGAATATTATAGATAAAAGCTGGATTAATTCTGCTGAACCTCTTCCGATTTTAATCTGAATAAATATTTTGGAAACATTCAGAATTTAAATTCAAACATGCCCTAGATAACACTGTATCACTTTTAAGACATATCTACAGGGTGTCCCAAGGAAAATTTGACCCATCCACCAGAACTCAGGAACGAAGAATTTGCTAAGATTTAAAAACACAGGTCCATTTCTGTTTTGAGGGGAACAAATTTTCATCATGAGTTTGCTCCGAGAAAACCACCCCCATGAAGATGGCATCAACCCCAACATTTTTTGAATAGGGAAGACATGCCAAGTGTTGGTTAGTTTGAAAGTTATTCATCTTCTGTGCACAACCCAGGCAGTTGAACCGCCCAAACTCAAGAACCTAAGAGTTTTGAAGAATCCAAAAATAATTTTCAAGTTCTATATTAGGAAGAAAGAATTCTTATGACGAAATTGTTCCGAAAAAACCACCTGAGAGTGACAACAACCCCAAATTTTTTTTTCATACGGAAGAGAAATGGCGAATGTGTTTAACTCAAGAAGTTTTTTTTGTTCTCTAAACATCGCAGTTGAAATTTTGAAATTTGCTCATTTAATGGCAGAACAATTTGAGTTTTTGAATATTTTCACTTTGAAAACATTCATAGAGGTTAACTCTTGATAGCAGGTATATAAAATTATTTGAATATTTTAAAATTAGCCTTCTACATATTTAAATTCAAAAAATTATATCTAATAATTATAACTTCAGGAATTGAATTAAATTAATGTCATATAAGTACCACTTATATCAAATGACATATAAAATAAACATTCATTATGAGACATCCAAATGATATAACAAAATCCAATAAATAAAAATTGTTAATCAAAATCCTATAAATTAAATATTTTGAGTAGATGAAATTTTGTTTCTGCTGATCAATCTTATGAAAACATATATCTTTCACAAAGGTTTAACATAATCTTATGAAGTTCATCATAAAACTATGTTACTTAGAATATTCAATATTATTGGATATCTAAGTTACTTTCTATAAAATCTCAAGATATGTAAAAACATTACTGAAAAACAAGTTTTAAGAGAGACTTTGCTTCGTCAGTACTCAAATTATTCATATTCAATAAAATATAACGTCAATCAACAACAAATATTTACTCACTATTCAACAATTTAGAAAACTTCTGGTAAATGAATATTGAAAAATTTAACTTAACATTCTTTATACAGATAGTCCTTGTGCTATAACAGAGGCCGTTAAATTGTCTTTCAATCTTTTAGATCAAGGGTAAACCACAGAATAATTTATTTGTAGTTAACATTATACTCCATTTAAAATTTTCAGTATTCATTTACCAGAAGTTTCCTGAATTGTTGAAGGTTGAGTGAATATTTGTTGTTGATTGATGTTATATTTTATTGAATATGAATTATTTGAGTACTGACGAAGCAAAGTCTCTCTTAAAACTTATTTTTCAGTAATGTTTTTACATATCTTGAGATTTTATAGAAAGTAACTTAGATATCCAATAATATTGGATACTGGAGAATGTGCTATCTTTTTCTTCAAAACGAAAATAAAAAAAGACCTTTTTGAATTATATGTGGAACCTTCTGCTAAGTGAACTTGTAATGTCTGAATATTCAATCGAAACAAATTTGTATTAGGTGATGTTTAGATAATTTGGTCATTATTTTGTATTTCCTTTTATTCTTCATTAGCTAATTTCCACCACATGTGATGAAAATTTGAATGAAGTTTATCCAGATCATTGGTTTGGTAGAGGGGACCTCTACTGGCCTCCAAGATCCCCAGATCTTACATGCTTGGATTATTTTTTCTGGGGACACTTAAAAAATGAAGTTTAATCATAGACGGGGAGCATCTGATTAATCGTTTTCAAGCTGCATGTGAAGCAATACGAAATCGACCGGAAATTTTGAAGAAAGGTGTAGCTCATTTGATCACAAGAGCTAAAAAATGTTTAGAAGAGAGAGGGGGTATTTTCGAAAACAAGTTGAAATTTTTTCTCTTATTTATTGTCAATTTTTTTCAGTTCCACACATGTTTATAAGATACATTTTATATTCTTATTATTAAGTCCATTTTATAATAGTCCAATTAAATGTTCAATAATAATTCGAGTTTTCGGTTAAATTTAGTTTCGCAAAAAAAATTTGATATTGCCCATACATTCATGTATTGGATGAAATAAGATGCAGCGCAATACCTTAGTCATGTCACTGAGAAATACAATGGATTCAATATGAATAGACGATTTTTTCGGATATTCCCAGGTCCGTGTTTACTATAAATTGAAAATTCCTAATATTCAATGGTTCATAAAATGATTAGGCAAAGTGTTCCATTGACCCTAGTAGGCTTGTTTGAAAGAGAATTTATTGTAGATTCTGAAGAGAACTTCGCTTTTCGAAAATTGGATGTACAGGGTGTTTTACGAGATGTGGGATAAGGAATGTAATATTCTCAGTCCGGACCTGTGCTATCGATAAGTCATTATTGGCGAATATTTGGCATTGACCTATACTCATTCCCTCAAGTTTTCATGAAGATCCATGGAGGCGTTCAAGAGGTAGTCCGATTGAAAGTTTTTGATAAAATACATAAAACATCATGTAACTCCCGAACGAATATAGTTAGGACATATTTCGAGTACTGATTCAGACTCACCAAAATGTCCTGCATCTGCCCTGAAACTCTGTACAAGCATTCGTGAAACACCCTGTATATGTTCATAAAATGATGTAGTGTTATCTAGGGCAAACTTCTCTGTACCAACCAACGAAAATTTCCCACACCACAAACACTATTTCCGTTCATATGCACAGGACACCTGAAACGCAACGATGTAGATCTCTCGAAATCTAATTGAAAATTCTAGATATACTGGAATTCTCACAATGCCTTCGAATATCTCCTCAACTCAGTACATTGTGAATGAAAATTAAATTGTGCAACCCCATCTGGTGCCGTACGAAAATTGAATGCTCCCCAAACATCGACTTTATTATTCCATGAATATTTCCACTAGCATTCTATATGTTTAGGACTGGTTCTCATCTAGGGTTTCAGTTAACAGCTTTTTATTGGGGTATTTTTTGAGCTGTAGCAATATAGTTGATGGCTTCTTCATTTCTAACGGATGCTTTGAGGAACGAATCGAAATTTCTCTGTTCTCTGTCTGCAGCACCTTTAGAGTTTATTCTCTGTTCGTGATATTTCCCAAAACAGTTTTTCATTCTTGACTTAATACAGTTGTAAGTGTGAAGTGAAGTTGTAAGAGTGAGTTCCAGTAATTGCAACATTTCATTCAAAACAAGAAACACTTTGGGAAATTTAAGAAAAAATAATAAAGATTTGATCTATAAAAACAAAAACTCTGGAGTCTATAGGTTAAACTGCGGTACTTGCCCATCTGTATATGTGGGTCAGACAGGTAGATCTTTCGGCACCAGGATACGTGAACACGACAAAGCATATCTTGGAAAATACGGAAATTCAACATATGCTGACCATCTTTTGGAGACAGGACATGATTTTGACAATATCTTCACAATCTCACACCTAGAAAAAAAGAACCTCAGGTTGAACTACCTAGAACCCCTCGAAATTAACAGATACAATAAAAAACAGATTCTCCTAAACGACCAAACGGACCTGAATAAATCCCCCTTACTTAACCTTTGTGTGATAATAAAAAAACGAATTACTGTAAATTCCCACTACCTTCTTTACAGTAAATTTTGAACATTCAAAGAACTCAATCTCAAATATGTAGTTAGTACCATACTCACCTGACGAAGTCACGTTGTCATGACGAAACAATTGTTGTGAAAATATGAATAAAAACAATATTCTAACTTCCGCTAATATTTTATTAACATCGTTACTTCATACCATGACTTCTTCAGGTGAGTATTACAAGATACTGAGTATACCATAAACAAGAAATTCATTTTATAGTACATGGATATAACAAAAATAGAGGGGGTGAAGAGAGTTTTACAATTCTTTTGGAAATCTGAGAAATTATTCAAAAAAGATTCAACAAAGGGGAGCTACTTGATTCTGTTTGGTTATTCAATAATATTTTTCTTTTATGATATCTATTAATTTCTAGAGTCTAACTAGTTTAATCTAAAACTTTTGTTTTCTGAGTGTAAAATTTCAATGTTACTATTAAAACTATGCCCTGTGTCTATAAGGTACTCTGCGTAGGTTGAATTTCCCTTTTTGTTACAATAACATTTTTCACGTTCCCTAAGTCTCGTCTGGAACGATCTTCCTGTCTGACCAACATATACAAAATGGCAAGTACCGCAAGTTAACTTATAAACACCTGATTTCTTGTTTTTAGATGTTTTATCTTTATTATTTTTTATTAGTTTTCCTAGGGAGTTATTCATTTTATAAGAAATTCTAAAATTATGGTTCTTCTTTTGATATCTAGCTACCTTTTCTGTTTTTGGTCCCAAGTATGTCAACGAAAAGTATTTACTTTCAATTGAATCATTATTTATGGGATATACTAATTTCAAAGCCAGCTTTAATTGTATTTTTGTGAAAAGATTCTCAATAATCGGGACGTTGAAACCGTTGTTCAACGCAATCTGTTTGATAATCTTATATTCTTTGTCAAAATTCTCACGTGACATGGGTATGTTGGCTAATCTATTTAACATACTATTGTATGCTGCTAATTTTTGTGAGTATGGGTGGTTTGATGTGAAGTGAATTGTGCTATCTGTATGGGTTGGTTTCCGGTATATTGAAAAAACGTGTTTATTATTAATTTTTGTGATGGTTAAGTCTAAAAAGTTTATACTATTGTTTTTTTTTGCCATTCATGAGTGAAATGTATGGTTGGGGATAATTTGTTTATGAAATCCATAAGCAAAGAAAATTGTCTATCAGTGCCATTGAATAAACATAGAACGTCGTCAATATATCTGTACCAATAAATGAAACATTTATAACATGACAAAATTTGAATATTAAAACAAATTGAAATATGTTTATCTTCTACAATTTTAATTTAAAAAAAAAATTTTTATTCAAAAAACTTTTAGAATTAAATTAATGTCTAACACAAGTACCGCTTACATTTAATAGACGTATATAATCAAAACTCAATATATAATTTCAAATGGAATGAATAAACCAACAGATATACGAAAGTCATTAAAATTAATAAATAAATATTCAAAGGAGACAAAATTTTGTTTCTGGTCTTACCTATAAGAACACCAATTGCCTTTAAAAAACATGAACATACTTAAAGGACTTCACAAAGAATATAATTTATTTGAAATATTTAATATATTTAAATATTCGAATAAGTTAATTCAGAAATCTCTCAAAACATGCACTATATCTTCAAAAAACAAATATAATTCTAAGCAATCCCTTCTTCGGTCCTGAATAATATTCCAAATATTAAAATCAAAAAACTAACCTATATCAACAACGCACCACGTGTAAAGGAATAATGTTTCGAAACACAGATCAACTTTATAATTCAAGATTGATCTATGTTCTAACAAAATCAAAGAACAGTGTGAGTTATTTTTAAGGCTTATTTAAATTCATTGACATTCCATGATGAGATTTATTGAAGCCAAAATATAAATATATATTATATATAAAATAAAATAGAAAGGACTCTTACTTGATAGAAGAAATATAACAAAATTTTAATAACAAAACAAATTAAAATATGTTTATCTTCTACAATTTTAATTTCAAAAGAATGTTTTATTCCAATTTTGTTATATTACTTCTATCAAGTAAAAGGCCTTTCTATTTTATTTTATATATGAAATAATATTGGTTTCGTTTGAATTTCGAAATTTTGGATATACAAGTGATATTGCTTTCTTGTAATTTATTTTATCAAGTAAATTGTCTACAATTAACGGATTAAAATCATTATTGAAAGCTATTTGTTTAATCGTTTTATACTCTTTGTAAAAATTTTCTTTCTTCATGGGTATTTTAACCAATCTATAAAGCATACTATTATAAGCTGACAATTTTTGTGAAAATGGATGGTTTGAAGTATAATGAATCGTACCATCTGTATGTGTAGGTTTGCTGTATATGGAAAAATCATGTCTATTATTAATTTTAGTGATTTTTAAATCTAAGAAATTGATGCTATTATTTACTTCATCTTCCTGTGTGAATTCAATTGTTGGATATAATTTATCAGCTGTGTATTTAAGGTCATGTGCATTGTATACCTCAGCTTAAATACTCACCTGATGAAGTCATGGTATGACGAAACAATTGTTGTGAAAATCAATAAAATAGTGGAAGTTAACATTTGTTGTCATAAAATTATCTCTCAAATAAAAAAAATTCCAATTCAATTCCAATTAAAATGTGTTTTATTTCAATTTAAAGTCCTATCACTCTAAAAAACACCCAATATCATGGAAAAATTAATGCTTAAATAATGTTCATTTATCATCCAAATTATGGATAATTATCATGAAGAAATCATCTAAGTGGGACTTTTTCTTGTTTCTTTCATATTTGGCCGCCAAAAAAAGGCAAGTCTATGTTGGTACCCCGAAAGATAAATTGTGTGCTGTTTAACTCTTGTCTTGAACTATTGAGGATTATATACTGAAGACAACACATTAGCTGGAAGTGTGTTCCACAATTGGCCAGTTCGTTGGAAGAAGGACCTCTGATAAACAGAAGTTCTGATAATGCTCTTCCACACCGGGCAAGAATTATCAACGACCGCATAGAAATGCCTGGCATTAGCCGAATGGATTGGCTCGCTGGCTTTCCAGACCAAAATTGTATTTAACATGTCTCATTTGCAATGATACAGCCATTGCACCGCTTACCTGCCTACCAAAGACATCACAACAGCTCGCCAATGCTTTGACAGACATTTGGCAAAGCATTCCTTAAGCTGATCACAATTGGCCACCGAGATCTTTTGATTTAACACCTTTAGACTTATTTCTTTGGGGCCCAGTGGAAGATAAGGTCTATGCCAGTACTCCACAATCGATTCAAGACCTTAAAGATGGTATTCGTGAAGTTTTTGCGGATATACAGCCACAAATGTGCGAATTGGTCAGGGCATATTTTCCTCCCTACAATGAAATAAACTTTAATCGATTTCTCTTAAAATACGCTCGTTGTTTTAGTATCAAAATGAAACCTCTTATTACACAACCCTTTACACTCGACAAACCTGTGTGTCATATTAATTCAGGCAGGAGTGACTCAGCTTATCCCCATTTGGATCATTATTGATTCCACCATCAACCGCTCGCAATCACAGACATTTCGTAATTAAAATTTCCCAAGTATCACATTTTGCAGCTCATAATTATATCCGAATCCAATTAATTGCTTTCGGAAGAGGTAAACCCTGCGTTTGGCGGAATTTAATATGTTGCACGACGAGGAACTCAATTATCCATTTTTTCCGGGCCAGTCCGGGTTTGGTTAGGAACTATATTAATTAGAATAGTTCGGCTGGCCCAGATCCGCCGTGTTCCTATCTGCTCCCGATTTTCCTTCTACTTGACCCGCCAGGACTCTCGGCAGCAATAACCCAACGTTACGAGTCTGCGGAACGGGAAACTGGAATCGGACATAAAAGCGTAGGTGGCTGATTTATGAACGAGTGTTACAATCACGTAGATGGAGATTGGCCATTGTTGTATATTGATCTTACCAACGGAGTCCAGCGTCGCGTAGAGACCAGCGAAGCTGGCGAATTGCTGTTGCGATTGGGGGACTTTTAGAGAAGGCACTGGAGGCTCAGCTGCCTTGAAAGCTTTCCAGCTGTGGTTTTCTCCTCAGCCATTATAATAATAAGAGTTGAAGTGTTTTATCGAGAAGAAATAGGTTCTTCAACTTGAACTTTTGCTAACAGAATGATTTTATTTGAAGCATTCAATGGTAACAATGTCAACATCTTTGACGATTTTTTGGAAAGAAGAATTTCATCTCCTAGTTTTGCCTGAAGAAACCGATTAGTTAGAGTTAACTAGTACATATATTTTTAGTTATTGCACCTACTGAAGAAAAGGAAACCTAGTCGGTGTCACGAATAGAAAGTTGTGTTCAGTGGGAAGCATGTTCCACTACTGGCCAGTTTACCGGAAGCAGAACTTCTGATAAACAGAAGTTCTAGGAGTCGTTAATTCAACCTGCATGGAGATGTGTTCGTTACGACACCCTAGTCAGTGTCTGAATGTAGCAACAGCTGGCATCATTTCCTTTGTAATAATGATTCTCGATGTTTTTTAACCCCTCAATGAATTCTGGCACGTCGCTGGTAGAGTCGTTTCATTCAGTAGTAGAAAATTGTTACTCAAAGGTCAGATATCAGTACAAAGTTTTGCAAAATTAAGATGCAATGAGGAAATACCTGTTTTGCATGCAGTAAGATATGATTCGTGAGCTGTCAGGCAAAATAGTGGTTACTTAAAGTGGTCATTTTGCAAATAGATCGTCCTGTCTTCTTACAATCATTTCAAAACTAGCGGATATATAACACATTTGCTCCATAAGTTCATGAAGAAATTCATGTTACCATCTTGATGTGATATAGAAGGAGATTCTGTGGAGCAACTTCGAAGCATACGACTTGATGTACGCCCATATTATCGACTAAAAGAAGATGCAGAGTTAGAAGAAAGTTATGACCATTCTCCGACAATCGTGAGCCAGCGACTTCAGATTTAAATATTGTATTTTCTGAGTTCCTGCCTTTGTAAACTTGCTGCGAATTCCTTCCATTTCATCAGTGGGTTGTCTATACAACATATTCCATATTCTATCGGGTATTTTTTGTAGAGTGATAGAACTTTAAATTGAAATAAAACACATTTAAATTAAGATTGAAGCCAAAGTTTTTTTTATTTGAAAGATAATTTTATTACATTTATCTTTTAAAAATAATTTTAAACATAAATGACATCTAGTGATATATCTGTCATTTCAAATATGACTATCATGAACACTTGAAAATCATATAGTCTCCATTTGAAGGAATAAAGCAGTAAAATAGTATAACGAATTTTCCGATGAATATCATCCATGAAAAATTCAAGTAACTGGAGCATCTTAATGAAAAGTCGGTATAAACTGGACCCGAAAATTCCGCATCGATCTTCCGTGCATAAATAACAAACCACCTTGACTTCCACCCCGAATACGTCGGTAAATCCGATCCTAACCTCATAGGAAACGTCTCGCTGGCGAATAATTATCAAATTCATCAGTTAGGACTGTTACAAGACACGGAGGTTTGATATCAAGCCTGGGGGACTTTATGAAAGCGACACTTTGCGGTACTGAAACCGACAGGGAACGTAAGATAGGATAGTAACTCGGCCCCGGCTTATATTTCGACTGGAAGATATGGAGCTTGCGAGAACTCCTGGCATTAAACGTTTAGGTGGTTTCCCTGTGCCGGCTTTATCCCTGGAGTGCTTCATAATGCAGCGTCTTAGCGTGTAAATCGAGTTTGGCCGCTGTCTGAGCCAAAGGTATCGACAGCTACACGGAAACGACGTCAGCAGATTTGCAAAGTGGGGTTATGTATTATTTATTATTATTATTATTATAGAGCCAAAATAAAATAAACCGATTATTGTTGCAGAAATCTCTGACTTAGGTTCATTATGCTATAACAGAACACTTCATGAAATGTACCAATCTCTTGTAGGGTAGGAACTTTCTGAGAAGGTTGGCAAACCTTTATTGTTGAGTTATTTAAATATTTTAATATTAACCTTTACATATTTAATTTCAAAAACTTATATTTAATAATATTAACTTCAGGAATTAAATTAAATTAATGTCATATAAGTACCACTTATATCAAACGACATATAAATTAAACATTCATTATAAGACATCCAAATGATATAACAAAATCCAATAAATAAAAATTGTTAACCAAAAAACAAGAAATTAAATATTTTGAGTAGACAAAATTTTCTTTCTGCTGATCAATCTTATGAAACCAAATATCTTCCAGAAACGTTTAACATAATATTAAGAATTTCATCATAAAACTATCTTACTTAGGATATTCAATATTATTGGATATCTAACTAAGTTACTTTGTATAAAATCTCAAGATATTTAAAAAGATTACTGAAAAACGAGTTTTAAGAGAGACTTTGCTTCGTCAGTACTCAAATAATTCATATTCAATAAAATATAACATCAATCAACAACAAAGTGGTTTCCTTAACATTCTTTATAAAGATAGTCCTTGTACTATAACAGAGGCTGTTAAATTGTCTTTCAATCTTTTAGATCAAGGGTAAACCACAGAAATATTTATTTGTAGTTAACCTTACACTCCATTTAAATTTTTCAGTATTCATTTACCAGAAGTTTTCTAAATTGTTGAAGGGTGAGTAAATATTTGTTGTTGATTGATGTTGTATTTCATTGAATATGAATTATTACATTATTACACATCTTGAGATTTTATAAAAAGTAACTCAGTTAGATGTCCAATAATATTGAAGATTCTAAGTAAGATAGTTTTATGATGAAATTCTTGGCATTATGTTAAACATTTTTGAAAGATATTTGTTTTCATAAGATTGATCATCAGAAACAAAATTTTGTGTACTCAAAATATTTAATTTATAGGATTATGGTTAACAATTTTTATTTATTGGATTTTGTTGTATCATTTGGATGTCTTATAATGGAATGTTTATTTTATATGTCGTTTGATATAAGTGGTACTTATATGAGATTAATTTAATTTAATTCCTGAAGTTATAATTATTAAATATAATGTTTTGAAATTAAATATGTAGAAGGCTAATATTAAAATATTTACATAATTTTATATACCTTCTACCAAGTATTAACCTATATTTATGTTATTTTATTGTTCAGGACATGATTTCAAAAGAAAGAAGTAAGTACATGACAAGAGATTTAAGTGAATCGAAACGTATAGTTAGTTTTGATTTTCAGTAGAAAAATAGAATTGATTTATTGAATTCATTCTTAACGAAGGTTAATATTCAATTTTGAATTAAAAAAAATGTTAATATGAACTGACGTAATGTCGGAATCTTTTGGGGTCTCGTTCAAAAGTCCATTTTTACTGGAAACTTGAAATATGTTTAATTCTTGAAAAAGCTACATACAGTGTGGTCCAACGAAAACTTAACACCTCGATTTTCCGATTTTAAAATGAAAATTTGTAAAATCTATAGGAACCCATCAATTTCTGATTCGAGATGGAACAACTTTTCCGCTCTTCGTATCCCCGTAACTGCAACCCCCAAACGGGGGTGTGTACAACCCCTTGATTCTGAATAGGGATGTGGGGAGTTGCGATATCTGATTTTGAAGATCTTATCGAGTACTATCGGATCCTAAAATTTCGTTTCAAAATTTCTGTCGATAACGAAATGACAGGTAAAATAGTGGAAGAGTATTTTCTTCTGTGATTATTTTGTTTAATGCTAGAAATGGGCACCAAGTACTTCCATGCAGTAATGTTAATTTTGCTGAAAACATACACGTACGTTAATAAAGAGTTCTGTTGTAATTTAACGGCATTCATAAATGATCCAAGTTCGCCAATCATCCAGTGACTGAGGGTGGGTAGCGTAAATCTTGGATTTCAGGTGAACCCATAGTTCACCTGTTCACTGTTGTTCGAGCAGAGTCGATATTTCTAAGAAATAATTTTATCAACTTTTACACCATTTTAATTCTAATATAAATTTACAATCGCTTTGATACACTTGTAACGTTCTTGAAAATTCAAGATAGACTAAGGTAAATAAAAAATATGGTCCGTCTACTTTTTTGGACAAGAAATTATTACTTTTTTGGACAAAAAATTAACGACACAACTACTAAATACCTTTGAAATGTGTCGGACACGAATAATATTTTCGAGATAAATTCCACATTGCGTTTTTCACTATTTTCGCTGTTATTTCATTATCGATGGATATTTTGACGCGAACTTTTTGGGGTCAGTTAGTACTCGATACGATCTTCAAAATTAGTTATCGCAACGCCCCTTAATCTATTCAAAATCAAGGGGTTGGGCTCACCGGCTTTAGGGGGTTTAAGTTACGGGGATGAAAAAAACGGAAAAGTTGTTCCCCTCGAATGAGAAATTGGCGGTCCGAGCGATTTTCCACATTTTCATTTCAAAGTGGGAAAATCGAGGTGTTTTCATTGGAATACCCTGTAGAAGAATTTTGAAAAAAAAACCCTACAAATAGTTTGAAATCCGAAATATATATGTCAACAACATACAATTAAACTTTATGATGATTTATTTACCTTATGCATGATACTGTTTTTCATTCGTGAATGGCAAACTCATAACTTTGAAAACATATTCATTAGTTCTTTATTGGTAGCCAATCAAATATACAAATTTTAAATAGCCCACCCGCTATTAAATGAACGAAAATTAATAATTATCCACACCTCACGTGAAAATATCAATATTTGATGTAATCAAATTGAATCAAATCTGAATTATTCAATGGAGGATATTTCGAAACACGCACTATACCTACGTGAAGATTTCCCACAACTTTGGAGATATCTCCCATCAAAATTAACTTTCACGGCTTTCCTTCCTCACAAGTCAAATAAAAACCCAGAAAAACGAATTGAAATGGTAATTTTATTACACCTTTGGCAATTTCCTGAAACTTTCTGCTTGATTAAACCCGCGAACTCGTTAACAATTCATATGCCATCACGAGGGATCCAACTCAGTTTGTGAAGTGTAGCTTTTACAGTCATAAACTTCGGAATTTAAAACGCTCTTGCGACTTGTTAGAATTGTCAGTTCAGATTCTGCAATCGGATATTTCGAAATAGTCCATTTCAATTCGCTACCTAAAGCAGTCTTGAATTAATGAATGAAAACTCGGTTAATATTGAGAATGGGTATTATCTAGTTTTCATCATTTATAGACAATCAAAATCAGCGTAAATTTCAGTATTATATCTTATAAACGAGGGGTATTAAAATGAAAATGAACACTTGAAAATTATGAATGAACTGATGATGGAATCCAGTGATTCCACATAAAATAATAGGTTTCCCTAGACGCCAATTTAGTAGACATATATCGGGTGTTTTTTTTTAGAGTGATAGAACTTTCGATAGGGATAACAGTGATTTGACAGAAGGAAGAATCCATGTTGTTTTGACATTTCCTTTCAGTAAGCATTAACAAATTATCTTGGAAAGACTCACAACAACGTTTACAAATTGTTGAAATTTATTTTCAAAATCAGTGTTCTATTCGCCAAAATTATAGAGCACTTCGTGGAATTTATGGTTTACATAATCGTCCATCAGAGCAGCGTATTCGTCGAACTATCGTTAGATTTCGGACAAAATTTTCTCTGCTCGATGCAACGACAACAACAAGACAAAAGAACTGTACGTACAGAAGAAAATATCGCTACTTTAAGTCATAGTGTTAATGATGATCCAGATTTGTCTATTCGTCGACGTGCACAACAAGTAGGACTGTGTGCTTTTGCGTAAAGATCTTAGTCTACACCCATACAAGATCTGATGCTGATTGGGCCCTAGTACAGCTTGAAGTTGATCCACTTTTTTATCGTAAAATTGTGTTTAGTGATTAAGCTCATTTCTAGTTGAACGGCTATGTAAAAAAGCAAAATTACCGTATATGGAGTGAAAACAATCCTCAAGAAGTTCTGCAGGTTCCATTGCATCCTGAAAAATGCACCGTGTGCTTTACAAGCTGGAGGCATCATCGGTCCATATTTCTTTAAAAATGATGCTGGAGCTAATGTTTCAGTGAATATTACTCGTTAGAGATTGATGGTCAATGATTATTTGTTTCAAAATTTGAAGTATATATACCCAGAAGCTTTTTGGTTCCAACAAGACGGTGCTACACCTCATGCTGCTACCGTAACAATTGATTTATTGAAAGAAAGATTTGACGATAACGTTATTTCGAGAAATGGTCCAATTAATTGGCCTCCAAGACCATGCGACATAACTCCACTGGATTATTTCCTTTGAGGTTATGTCAAGTCATTGGTTTATGCTGATAAACCAGAAACAATAGACGCTTTGGAAGCCAACATAACTGGTGTTATTGATGAAATAAGGCCTGAATTACTCGAAAAAGTGGTCCACATGTGGTCTGATCTGAATGCAGTTCCTTAGAGCTAGTCGTGGTGGACGACATATGCCGAAAATTATTTTCAAACCATAAATGTCATAAACTTATCTTTCAAATAAAAGTTTGGCTTCAATCTTAATTCAAATGTGTTTTATTTAAATTTGAAGTGCTATCACTCTAAAAAAAAGTACCCGATAAAATTTAATAAAATAAATGGAGATTTATACTTCATAGAACGTATTTAAAATGATTCAAATATTTTGATATTCACAGAAATATTCTGTTAGCCTTCTACGCATTTAATTTCAAAAAATTATATTTAACATTATAACTTCAGGAATTAAATTAATGTCATATAAGCACCGCTACATCAAACGACATATAAAATGAACATTCATTATAAGACATTCAAATGAGATAACAAAATCCAATAAATATTCAACAAAAATCCTACAAAATAAAATAGAAAAAGGCTTTTTACTCGATAGAAGAAATATTACAAAATTCGAATATCAAAACAGATTTAATATGTCAGTCTTCTACAATTTTAATTCCAAAAAAAAATTTATTCAAAAAACTTTTAGAATCAAATTAATATCTAAATAAGCACTGCTTATACTTAATAGACGTATATAATCCTAACTCAATATACAATGTCAAATGGAATAAATAAACCAAAGAATATAAAAAAAGGTCATTTAAAATTATTAAATAAATATTTGAAGGAGACAACATTTTGTTTCTGATTTTATCATTATGAACAACCAATTCTTTTTCAAAAACATAAAACACAACTTAAGGACTTCTCAAAAAATATAATTTAGTTGAAATATTTAATATATATTAATATTCAAATAAGTTAATTCAAAAATCTCTCAAAACATGCACTATATCTTCAAAAAACAATTAAAACTTCGATAATCTTTTCGTCGGCCATAGATAATATTTAAAATATTAAAATCAACTTACAATCAGTATTAATATATGACCTCAAAGTGTAAACGGAACTTGCTTAAACAGACTAACTTTAAAATTCCAGATCCTATAAATTAAATATTTTGAATAGACAAAATTTTGTTTCTGCTTATCCTTCTTATGAAAACAGATATCTATCAAAAATGTTTAACAAAATCTTAAAAATTTCATGATAAAACCATCTTCAATATAAGAAAAACAAATGTTAACCTCCGCTAGTTTATTGATTTTCACAACAATTGTTTCGTCATACTTCATCGGGTGAGTATTTAAACTGAGGTATACAATGCAAAACATGACAATTTTATTGAATGATCAAACAGATTTAAATAGATCCCCCCTACTTAATATTTTTCATTAATTGTATACCTCTCTTTCCACCCCTCTATTTTTTGTACCAGAGCTGTGTATTCAAAGTCATGTTTTGCATTGTATACCTCAGTTTAAATACTTGCCTGATGAAGTCATGGTATGACGAAACAATTGTTGTGAAAATCAATAAAATAGCGGAAGTTAACATTTGTTTTTCTTATATTGAACATGAATTTCCGTCAAGTAAAGACCGAGACAATCAAAAATAAAACCATCTTACTTAAAATATTCAATATTATTGTATATCTAACTGAGTTACTTTCTAGAAAATCTCAAGATATGTAAAAACATTACTAAAAAACAAGTTTTAAGAGAGTCTTTGCTTCGTCACTACTTAATCATATTCAATAAAATATAACATCAATCAACAAAAAACATTCACTTACTTTTAACAATCCAGAAAGTGTCTTGGCAAATGAATACTAAATGTTGACTCAAATAAATATAATAAAAGATTGAAAGACAATTTAACAGCCTCTGTTGTAGCACAAGGAAAATCTGTATAAAGAATATTAAGGATACCAAATAAATATATATTATGAATAAAATGAAATAAATGGAGGTTTTACTTGATAGAAGGTATATCAAATTATTTGAATTTTTTAATATTTACAAATATATTCTATTAGCCTTAGGTTTTGAAATTAAATATGTAGAAGGCTAACAGAATATATCTGTAAATATTTAAATAATAAATATAGAATTAATACTTGTTACATTTTAGAATTAAATTGAATGAATGTCTTTAGAACACACCGTGTCAATTTAATAAACAAATAGAATTAATACTTATTACATAATAAGTATTAATTCTATGTGTCTACTTAATTGACACGGTGTGTTTTAAAGACATTTATTTAATTTAATTCTAAAAAGTTTTTTGAAATTAAAATAGGTGGAAGGTTTACAGAAGAAATCTGTATGATATTTTAAATTTTGTGATCGTTTTGTGTTATCACTCCCCAAACAACCCAAAAGTACATAGCCAGGGGATGCCAGAATAAACGTTCAGTAACGAATTAGTCAAACATAACAAGATAAACAAGTCGGGCGTTCAAACTCACAGACCCTCATGTGGAAACATCGCATTTCCTTTCGTATTTCCAAAGGACACCGATATCCCCTGTGCGACACATGTGACCCCTAAACAGCGTTTCTACCGGTTAGAACGCCGGCCGCGATTTGTATTCCGTCAACTTCTCCAATATTCGAGTTTATGAATGTTGCTGCTAAGTGACGTTAGGGTCTTTAGTGTCGCTAACTAGTTTCCCGATCTGTGCAGAAATTGTTTGCAGGAAATCTGCTGGCCCAATCTGAAAGTTTGGTTGTTTCGTTTCGGAAGTTTTGTTCGAAAGTCTACAGTTGAAGTTTTTCGTGGATACAAGTACTTTTAATATAAAGACGTTTGAATGACAGTTTTTATGGCGGGGATTTTAATTTGTATTCTTCTCTTAATCTCTTTGTTCTGACGATTTGTAAAAGGAACAACTTGAATAAGATAACAATCTTCCTGAACATAATTAATTGTTTTTGTCGTTCATTTTCATTTCTTTTCTTCACTGTTTCTCATCACTTTAGTTTTGGTTTTATTTTTCGTTAGTCCAGCTTCTCAACTATGAGTATTCAGGTCGTTCATCATTTGTTTAAGTTCATCTTGGCTTTCTGAACTTCATCCATCTAGTATCCTCTCTTCTGTATTAGAACCAACATCCTTGTAAAGATTTCGATGAAATTCAGTGTTGCAATATCGATTAAATCTAGCATACCAATAATTTCTCCAGGTATAAACAATCATCCGCATAATCCAAAATTAATTGATTCTATATTCTTCGAAAGAGATTCAATTACGATGTTCAAAAAAGGACGTCGACATCGTCGATGAGACAAACACAATTATGCAAAAACTCGACACAACCAGCGCTCCTGGTGTCTAAGCACGGAACCATCGGGTTTTTTTTTAGAGTGATAGAACTTTCGATATAGATAACTGTGATTTGACAGAAGGTAGAAGCCATGTTGTTTTGACATTTCTGTTCAATAAGCATTGACAAATTACCATGGAAAGACTCAAGCCGCAACAACGTTTACAAATTGTTTTAATTTATGTTCAAAATCAGTGTTCTATTCGCCAAACTTATAGAGCACTTCCTGAAATTTATGGTTTACATAATCGTCCATCAAAGCACCTTATTCGTCGAAGTATCGATAGATTTCGGACAGCATTTTCCCCACTCGATGCAACAACAACAACAAGACAAAGAATTGTACGTACGGAAGAAAATATCGCTGCTATAAGTTCATGTGTCAAACTGAATGTTTGAAAATGTAGTAAACACTACGAAACTCGAGTCACTGTATATCAATAATAATAAGAAGTGATAGAAAACAAAGTAATTTCTTATTTCATTCCATAATAATTATATATTTTGGTATGCACGTAAAATATATTATCATTTGGTTTTAAAGGAGTCCATAAAATACCTTGCAAACTTCCTGTAATTTCTGTGACGAAAATAGAATGCGTAGGATTTTTAAAAGTTCACTTCACTCTAGTATTTGTTCAGGTAAAGACCTTCATCTTATCTGGTGAGATATTTTTCGTCAATTATTCTAATTGATTGAATGTGAAGTAGGGCTAATGTTTTCCGTTATGGAAATTCTAAATTTCTTTGCGAAGATATTCTGCATATTTTAGGAATTTTTTTGAAAGGAAATTATTCTGAGCAAGCTGTTTTTGAAGAAGTTCTTGAGGTTATATTTCGTATTGTTGGAAAGGAATTTGGTTTTCATAAAACAAGGGACGAAACAAAATTTTGTACTCTGCAAGTATTTATTTAAATATTTTTGAATTGACAATTAATCTTTTATTTGAATTGTTTTATTCCCTTTGGTAATGTGTAATAAGTGTTATTTGTCTACTAAATTGACACACTGTGTTCTAAAGACATTTATTTGATTGTCATTATAAAATAAAACACTTGTTTACATTTTCTACTTTATTTTTGGTATTGACGTACGTTTCGTCTTTGCTAGAAAGACTTCATCAGAATACACAATACGTATTCTGATGAAGTCTTTCTATTAAAGACGAAACGTACGTCAATACCAAAAATAAAGTAGAAAATGTAAACAAGTGTTTTATTTTATAATGACAATTACAACTGATTTCTACCAAGCAACGGCCCAATCTATCATAAACATTTATTTGATTTAATTCTGAATGTTTTCGAATAAAATTTCATTAAATTAAAATTTGTAGGAGTTGTCAGAATAAATCTGTATGATATTAAAAATTTTGTAATAATCTTTCTATCAAGAAAAATCTCTTTTTATTATTTGACAAAAGTAGTTCGATATATTCGAACCATTTGTTAGAAACAAGATATACTTTCAACCATAATTTTGAAATTTTACAAATACATAATAAAAATTATGCCCAAGATCTATTAGAGTCCCTAGAGATAAAGAAATACAACAAAATTGGAATAGTACTTAACGAACAATAAGACCTAAATAACTCACACCTTTTAAACATATTCAGATAAGCTGGAATTTACAGAGACGGCCCTTTTTTAATTTTAATGCTCAAAAAAATGTTTGAACCTACTCTAATTAGAATAAAAACCGATTTACACAACAAATAAAGTTGTTCAAAAATGTAAGACACCTTCTACCTGTGTTAGATAAACAATTGTATTAAATAAAATAAATGTAGATTTATACTTGATAGAAGGTATATAAAATTATTCAAATATTTTAATATTTACAGATATATTCTGTTAACCTTCTAGGTATTTAATTTCAAAAAATTTTATTTAATATTATAACTTCAGTAATTAAAAAAGTACTACTTATATCAAATGACATATAATATAAAATAAACATTCATTATAAGACATCCAAATGATATAACAAAATCCAATAAATATAAATTGTTAACAAAAATTCTATAAATTAAATATTTTGGGTAGACAAAATTTTGTTTCTGCTGATCAATCCTATGAAAACAAATATCTTTCAGAAATGTTTAACATAACTTTAAGAATTTCGTCATATAACTATCTTACTTAGAATATTCAATATTATTGGATATCTAAGTTACTTTTTTGAAAATCTCAAGATATAAAAAAACATTACTGAACAAACAAGTTTTAAGAGAGACTTTGCTTGGTCAGTACTCAATCATATGGTAGGGGATTAAACCAAATTTTAATTTCTTGGTGTTAATAATAGATCTTTTTTTAGTGGACTGTAATTATTTAAAGGACGAAATTTGGACTAAACCTCCACACAATAAATAAGTATCAAATACGCGAGACTTGAGAGAAAATGCAGGGGATGGAAAATAAGTGAAACAAGAAAAGAAAGATGTGAAGGAAAGGGACTCACCTGGTTTCATGGAAATATAGCAGCAAATCCTCCCAAGTCCTTATCTCGAGATTCGAAATCAAACACATATTATTCAAAATTTGAATATTAAAACAAATTGAAATATGTTTATCTTCTACAATTTTAATTTCAAAAAAAATTTTTATTCAAAAAACTTTTTTTTTAGAGATTTCTGAATTAACTTATTGGAATATTCAAATATATTAAATATTTCAAATAAATTATATTCTTTTAATTATAATCCTTTAAGTGTGTTCATGTTTTTAAGAGGCAATTGGTGTTCCTAAATGTAAGACCAGAAACAAAATTTTGTCTCCTTTAAATATTTATTTATTAATTTTAATTACTTTCGTATATCTGTTGGTTTATTTATTCCATTTGACATTATATATTGAGTTTTGATTATATACGTCTATTGAATGTAAGCGGTGCTTGTTTTAGATATAAATTTAATTCTAAAAGTTTTTTGAATAAAAAATTAAAATTGTAGAAGATAAACATATTTCAATTTTTTTCTAATATTCAAATTTTGTTATATCTCTTCTATCAAGTAAAAGGCCTTTCTATTTAATTTTATATATAATATATAATTATATTTTGGCTTCAATAAATCTCATTATGGAATGTCATTGAATTTAAATAAACCTTAAAATATCTCACACTGTTCTTTGATTTTGTTAGAACATAGATCAATCTTGAATTATATAGTTGATCTGTGTTTCGAAGCTTTAGTTCTTTTACACGTGTTGAGAGATATAGGTTAGTTTTTTGATTTTGATATTTGGAATATTATTGAGGGCTGAAGACGAAATTGCTTAGAATTATATTTGTTTTTTGAAGATTTAGTGCATTTTTTTTAGAGATTTCTGAATTAACTTATTCGAATATTTAAATATATTGAATATTTCAAATAAATTATATTCTTTGAGAAGTCCTTCAAGTGTGTTCATGTTTTTAAAAGGCAATTGGTGTTCTTGAAGATAAGACCAGAAACAAAATTTTGTCTCCTTTAAATATTTATTTATTAATTTTAATTACTTTCGTATATCTGTTGGTTTATTTATTCCATTTGACATTATATATTGAGTTTTGATTATACACGTCTATTAAATGTAAGCGGTGCTTGTTTTAGACATAAATTTAATTCTAAAAGTTTTTTGAATAAAAAATTCTTTTGAAATTAAAATTGTACAAGTTAAACATATTTCAATTTGTTTTAATATTCGAATTTTGTTATATTTATTCTATCAAGTAAAAGGCCTTTCTATTTTATTACATAATATTCAATAAAATATAACATCAATCAACGAAAAATATTTTCTCACCTTGAACAATTCAAAAAGCTCCTTGGTAAATGGATACTGAACATTTCAATGGAGTGTAATGTTAACTCGAAATAAATAGTTCTGTGATTTACCATTGATCTCAAAGATTGAAAGGCAATTTAACGGCCTCCGTTATAGTACAAGGACCATCTGTAAAAAGAATGTTAAGGAAACCAAATAATTATATATCATGAATAAAATAAAATGAATGGAGGTTTATACTTGATAGAAGGCATATAAAATTATTTAAAGATTTTAATATTTACAGATATATTCTGTTAGCCTTCTATATATTTAATATCAAAAAATTTTATTCAATATTATAACTTCAGGAATTAAATTAATGTCATATAAGTACTACTTATATCAGACGACATATAAAATAAAATAAACATTCATTATAAGATATCTAAATGATATCCAATAATATTGAATATTCTAATTAAGATAGTTCATGATGGAATTCTTAAGATTATGTTGAACATTTTTGAAAGATATCTGTTTTCATAAGAGGGATGAGCATAAGCAAAATTTTGTCTGCTCATTATATTCAATTCGTAGGATTTTTGTTAACAATTTATATTTATTGGATTTTGTTATATCATTTGGATGTCTTATAATGAATGTTTATTTTATTTCATATGTCGTTTGATATAATTAGTGCGCTTATATGACATTAATTTAATTCCTGAAGTTATAATATTAAATATAATTTTTTGAAATTAAATATTAGAAGGCTAACAGAATATATCTGTAAATATTAAAATATTTAAATGAAACAATTGTATTATAATATCAATGGAAATTTACAAAAATCAGAATAACCTTATTTAATAAGGATTCAATCAAACATTAAAAATTGTTCGAATTCAACAAACTCTAAACTAAAAAGAGTCTCTTCATGCGAACAAGCGACTGAAAAATTAAATCGCATTTCCAGACTCTAAAAAGACTAAGCTAATTATTCTTATACCTAAAACAAGAGGTATTGTTACGGCAAAACTGAAATTCAATTAGAAAAACGGAAGGGGCTCTCAGTCCAATCCAATTTAGCCCCCGAGGAATTTTTCCGAGTTTCGGTACTTGTTAGTTGTTTTCGGTAATGTTTTTAATCTAACAGTTAGTCAAAGTTCTTGCGCTCCCTCCCTAACGACAAGGATCACCTCGGATGTCTCGAGTATCTCCAAGAAATGGCGAAAAGTACGAGCGAGACACGTGATGCTTCGAAACTTTCCCGTCGAAGGAACGTGAAGGAAGAGGCGATTTCCCGACTTAGTTTCGTCCAAAGTTTGCGCGCGGATAAAATTCAATAAGGGCGGATTTTGGGGCATTGAAAGGGGTAATCGAATGAAGACACGAAACTTCGGGTAATTTGAATCCGTTCAAACGACGCCGACGATTCGCTTCGGCTTGGCTGAAGGAAACTGTAGGAAAATTCGCGAGAGATAAAATTCCAATCCATAAAGACACAGCAGAACTTATTGAAGTTATTGTTGAATAATAGGATTTCCAGTAAGAGGTTTCATTTTGAATAGCCCGCTTTATCTTATCTTATTCGGAGGTATTTTTTCCAGTTTGCAGTGGTCTATAAAAGCCTGATTAAAGACCTCGAATCTGATGCGACTTATCGCTGGGCACTCTGGGACGATGGGCATAGCCGTTTCAGAGTCCTCAAGACACAGCTTGCATTCATCGTTTTCAGCCAGACCGATCTTGTGCAAATGCAGCCTGCAGTGACCTGCCATAATCTCGACAAGTATTCTGAGACCTAGCCCTAGGTCTGCCATCTTTTGGTTCGAAGCTGTTTCAAGGAACGCCTTCGAAGGCCTGGGTGACTCAGCCAGAAAGACTATCGCCTAGAGTTCATTCTGCCTGTTATTGTCCGCTTAGCCACGTCATGTGGTATTCCCAGGAATGCCCTAGAGCACCGTGGCTTCAGCAAACGCCAGACGATCTGCCTCTTCGTTACCAAAATTGTTTGGATGGCTCGGTGTCCAAACAATATATGGGTGTTCTTTTTAGAGTGATAGAACTTTAAGCATCCTGGCTTCATGACACACTTTGTCTAGGTGTGCATTCCATCTGGGAGTTTTGTCCAGGACTATTCCCATGTATTTTGTATTGTTTCACCACGGATTGTCGGCGGTTCTAATCCATCCAGCTTCCGTTTCTTGGTGAATGGTACTATAACTACCTTTCGTGGGTTAAAAGCCATATCTCCTCCTATGCACGTTGGAAGAAGTCGATTTAAGATCTTAAAGATGGTATTCGTGAAGTTAATAGGTCCTACATCCTCAAATGTGCCAATTGGTCATTGAAAATTTCATGAAAAGGATGTTATGTTATTTATGGCGAGCGGGCGTCTGTCCACCGTACCACTGCTTCCGCACGGACTATTGTGGTTCACCCCTAATTTATATCTCTTCGACGAGATCCAGAGACGATGTGCACGGCTGTTTCAGTGTCCTCAAGACACAGCCTGCATTCATCGTCTTCAGCCAGACTGATTTTGTGCAAATACGCTTTCAGTCTACAGTGACCTGTCATAATTCCGACAAGTGTTCTTATGTTCTTAGTTTGGCCTTATCCAGACCTAGCGCTAGGTTTGCCATCTTTTTGTTCGAAGCTGTTCCAAGGAACAACTTCGAATGTTTCAGGCCAGAATGGCTCCGCCAGAAAGACTCTAGCCTTAAGTTCATTCTGCCTGTTATAGCCTCGTTAGCCACGTGATGTGGTATTCCCAGGAATGGTTCCGGTCCTACCAGAGGTAGCGCAGCTCCAGCAAACGCCAGCCGATCTGCCTCCTCGTTACCCGAATAGTTTGAGTGGCTCGGTATCCAAACCAGAGTGACTCCGTTATACATACCGAGCCCTTTTTAAAGCCGTGCGGAAACTCCACTGTTCTCGACTGTTCTCGAGGTACAAGAGCTGTATTCCAAAGCTTTTAGTACTGACTGACTATCAGTAAATATTTTGATTTTACCGTGGTGGATTTTCCGTTTTATCAGCAGTTCTGCCGCGGTCTCAATGGCAAATAGTTCTGCCTGGAATATGGTTGCGTTTTGACCGAAACTCAATGAGATGTTAATTCTCGGTTTGCTCCCATAGACTCTAGCTCCTGTTCCGTTCGTCGTTCGCGAGCCGTCTGTGAACAAGCCAAGGTCGGTTCTCAATAGACCCTCAGCATGCTGGGTCCATTTGTCCCGGCTGGGGACGATTACATTGAACTTCCGTTCTTGGCTCGTGACTTTTGACATTAGATCCGAGGGCATAGATAGGATACTGTTCGTTAAAGGCTCCTCCAGCAGTCCTGAGCCTCCCATCACTATTACCTCTGGCCTGTCAATCGCCAGTTGATATAGTTTGTATGTGGTCCGTTCCGTCTCCCTCTGCACAAGTAGGTGCAGGGGTGGTAGATTTAGTAGGACCTCCATGGCTGCCGTGGGTGTGGTGCGAAACGCACTTGTAATTTCAAGGCAAGCCTGTCTCTGTGGTCGGGTGAGCTTTTGTTCTCCAACCGTTTGTTGGCCTTTCATCCACCACGCTACAGCGCCAGTACATCTGCCTGGGCTTTAGGCCCCAGGTTTTACCACAGATCCGCCTGCAAGTCCAGATACCCATTCTGTATGAAAAGGATACGCTGCTGCAACAGTGGCTATTTGGCTAATATCATCTTTCATTTTTAATTACATACCTTCCTCTTCACAATGAAATGAACATCCATTGATCCCCTTGAAATATACTCGTTTTTTTTCAATATCAAGATGAATTCAGTTATTGTAAAACCCTGTACGTCTAGTAAATTCAATATTATTGAGTTGAGACTCAATGCAAGTCTTCAAACGATGATTTAGATTAGGAATCACCTCAGAACAATCCTCCCGTCCAGAAATTTCAGTCAGCAAATGGAGGAACACCTAATGATATGATAGGTTGGGGAAAAAATACATTATTTCCTCGTGAACTTCAAGACTTTGGGGTCAAATTTTTTTTACATAATTCGTAGTCATTTTAAAGGTAGCTTCATAATGCCTATCTCATTGAAGTCTTGGTGGTTCTTGGCCAAAAAACTCTTGATGCCAATTTCTTATTACTCATTAAGTTTTGCAAGACAATCTAAAGTTGTTAAACGCTTGGTGCCAGGTCCGGACTGTATGGATGCATCAAAACTTCCTTTCATGTAATGGAATAACACTTGAAATGTAACAGAATGTAGGAGAAAATGTGGAACAAAATGATATTACTGTTTATACATTCAAAGAAAGCAATTTGAGCATCTTAGCAATGATCAGTTCGTAGACTGATATTATGCACAGTATTTAAATCATGATCCAACCACCAGGAAAAAGATATATAAAATAGGTGGAACCAAAAGTGAAAACAGAGCACCATTGTGGTAAGTTTGCCTTTCCACCTTGCATTGTTGGTCACCCACAATTTAGAAATGAAAAATTGATGAAACCAGCACGAATATAGATTAAATTTTTGCAGTTCGCGGTCGAAAAACGTAAGATCCCTGGCAACAAAACAAAAGGAAACTGATTACGATGATGGATCGTCCCTAGCTGAAGCATATTTCATCGGGTGGAGTGGATACGTACAGCTTGTTCAGCCAGCCTTCCACGTTCCTCTAGTGCAGACAGAATTATGAGGATTCCATGTTCAACAGCAGGCCGATATATATTTTCATCAAAAATTATATTTGACGGTACGCCCGGATGTTGGCAAAATTGGAAATGAATATTATGACGCTTTGGGAATGCGCATTGTTTTTTCTAGGAGAAAAAACCTTATTTCTGATGGCCATATTTATATCGGGTGTTTTTTTTTATAATGATAGAACTTTAAATTGAAATAAGACACATTGGAATTAAGATTGAAGCCAATTTTTTTTTTCAAAGATAATTTAAGTCATTTATGATTTAAAAATAATTTCCGGCATATGTCCACCGTGACTAGCTCTGAGGAACCGCCTTCGACCAGACCAATTTTGGACCACTTTTTCGAGTAATTCAGACCTTTTTTCATCAATAACACGAGTTATGTTGGCTTCCAAAGCGTCTATTGTTTCTGGTTTATCAGCATAAACCAATGACTTGACATAACCCCAAAGAAAATAATCCAGCGGAGTTAGGTCACATGATCTTGGAGGCCAATTAATTGGACCATTTCTCGCAATAATGTTATCGCCAAATATCTCATTCAATAAATCAATTGTTACGGTAGCAGCATGAGGTGTAGCACCATCTTGTTGGAACCAAAACATTTCTGGGTCGATACCATTCAAATTTTGAAACAAATAATCATTGATCGTCGATCTGTAACGAACACCATTCACTGAAACATTAGCTCCAGCGTCGTTTTCAAAGAAATATGGACCAATGGTGCCTCCAGCGTGTAAAGCACACCATAGAGTGTATTTTTCAGGATGCAGTGGAACCTACAGAACTTCTTGAGGATTGTTTTCACTCCATATAGGGCAATTTTGCTTGTTTACATAGCCGTTTAACCAGAAATGACTTTCATCACTAAACACAATTTTACGATAAAAAAGTGGATCAACTTCAAGCTGTTCTAGGGCCCAATCAGCGAGCAAATGACGCTTATTATGGTCAAGTGGCTTTAGTTCCTGAACTAGTTGGATCTTGTATGGATCTTTACGCAAAAGCACAGAGTCGAACTTGTTGTGAACGTCAACGACAAATCTGGATCATCATTAACACTATGACTTATAGCAGCGATATTTTCTTTTGTACGTACAGTTCTTTGTCTTTTTGTTGTTGTTGCATCGAGTAGAGAAAATGTTGTCCGAAATCTATCGATAGTTCGACGAATAAGCTGCTCTGATGAACGATTATGTAAACCATAAATTTCACGAATTACTCTATAAGTTTGGCGAATAGAACACTGATTTTGAAAATAAATTTCAACAATTTGTAAACGTTGTTGCGGCGTGAATCTTTCCATGATTATTTGTCAATGCTTACTGAGAAGAAATGTCAAAACTATTTACAGACATGAACGGAAATCACGAAGGCATGAGCTTGTACGTGATTCATAATCTCAACAAAACTTTGTTACAGAACCAATATTACTAAATTAAAAAAACAACAAATTTGAAAGAAAGACAGATATACTTTGCTAATCGAAATGATATACTACTCGGTCAAGAAAGTACCGGGAATTTTCAATTAAAACAACATTTTTACATTTAATCGTCAAAATTTATTGGGTCGCCTTCAAAATAGGCACCATTTGCTCCAATACATCTATGCCAACGGCACTTCCAATTATCGAAACATTTTTTATAGGCGCTTTCCGGGATGGACTTTAGCTCTCGCGCCGAATTTTGTTTTATGGCTTCAATCGACTCAAAACGGGTGCCACGAAGGGGCAATTTTAGTTTAGGGAAGGAATTTTAGTTTTGGGAAGAGGAAAAAGTCGCAGGGAGCCAAACCCGGCGAATACAGTGGTTGCTGAAGCACGTTTGTTGAGTTTTTGGCGAGAAAGTCAGTCACAATCGTAGCTCGGTGAGAAGGCGCGTTATCGTCATGCAAAATCCATGAGTTGTTCGCCCACAAATTTGGCCGCTTCTTACGGATACGCTCACGCAGACGTTTCATAACGCCTAGGTAATACTCCTTGTTTACCGTCTGACGAACGAATTCGTAGTGCACCACGCCACGGATATCGAAGAAAACAATGAGCATCACCTTCATTTTCGAGCGGCTTTGGCGTGGTTTTTTCGGTTTCGGCTCATTTTTTGCCACCCATTCCGATGATTGCTGGCTTGTTTGCATATCGTACTCGTAGACCCAGATCTCATCACCAGTTATAATGTGTTCCATGAATGTAGAATCGGAATTACAGCGATCCAGCATGTCTGAAGCAACCTGTTCGCGATGACGTTTTTGAAGAAAATTCAGGTCTTTCGGTACGAGTCGTGCGGCCACCTTTCTCATGCCCAAAATATCAATCAAAATCGTACGTGCGGACTCGTGGGATATCTTAAGATCATGTGCTATCTCTCTCAAGCTGGTACGACGGTTTTCCAGCACCCTTTCCTTAATTTTATCGACGTTATCTTCGATCGAAGCCGTCGATGGGCGACCACTTCACGACCGTCCTTGAAGGCTCTGTACCACTGATATGCACGAGTTTTCGATAGAGCATTATCACCAAAAGCCTTTTGCAACATTTTCAATGCATCGGCACACAAAAATTCATTTGCAGCACAAAACTTCAAACAAATTCTTTGCTCAACGTAATCACCTATAGTAAAAATCGGCACGCACTCTGACATCGACTGACTTAATCAGCTGTTGCAAACACACTAGTTGACAGATCCCGCTCAAGCTTGGCATAGTAATTAAGGACAGTAGTACCAACCTAGGAAAAAAAATTTTACCTGCCTCGTTGCCCCGCCAGATTTAAATCGATAATTCCCGGTACTTTCTTGACAGAATGTACAGTGTGCTTAAGTTATTTCTTTCCAAATTTCACAAGTTGATTCTACAAGCAAAAAGTTTGTATCGAGTATGGTCTAATTATCTTTCGTTGGAAAGTTATTCAAGATTCTACTATTCTGTAATGTTTCACTTCTTAATCGAACTTCAGTTGCACCATTGGAAAGATCGGGAAATTCTCCTTAGATAAGGGTTGCTTCATTAAGATTTTTATGAAATATTCACCTATTATAGGGTGGTTGAGAAATGATTATAAGATTTTCTTCAGCCATAATTTTTAGTCAAAGTTTACTCTGAATTTTTCCCCCTAAACCCCCATGCAGATTATGTGCAAAAACTACCTCATTCATAAATCCATTTATTTGAATCATTTATAAAGTTACCTAATTTATAACATCAATTATTGAATCATTTGAAAGGCTTTTCAACGAACATTTCATTTGATTTTCATTGAGAAATTGACGAAATAATGCCAGAAACCATGACAAATATTGTGCTCCTAATTAAAAGTAAGTTTTAAAGGATATAGTAGCAAACTTTTCTCAAATTTATGTTTACTCTATAAGTACAGGGTGACGAGAAAAACCTCGGACAAACTTTTTTCATTTATCTTTATTAAACAAAGCAACCACGAATAAACACATATATATATATATATATATATATATATATATATATATATATATATATTTAAGCAGTTTCGAAGTGGCTTCCTTTGGCGGCGATACATAGCTTCAAAATTTGTATGGTATCGACACAGAAGTGTTTTGGTTCCAACAAGATGGTGCTACACCTCATGCTGTGACCGTAACAATTGATTTATTGAAAGAAAGATTTGGCAATAACATTATTTCGAGAAATGGTCCAATTAATTGTCCTCCAAGATCATGCGACATAACATCACTGGATTATATATTCTTTGGGGTTATGTCAAGTAATTGGTTTATGCTGATAAACCAGAAACAATAGACGCTTTAGAAGCCAACATAACTCGTGTTGTTGATGAAATAAGGCCTGAATTACTCGAAAAAGTGGTCCACAATTGGTCTGGTCGAATGCGGTTCCTCAGAGCTAGTCGTGCTGGACATATGCCGGATATTATCTTTAAAACATAAATGTCATAAAATTATCTTTCAAATGAAAAAAAAATTTAGCTTCAATCTTAATTAAAATGTGTTTCATTTCAATTTGAAGTTGTGTTTAAAAAAACACACGATACCTCATAATTTCATGAAAATCTCCATGAAACCACCCTAGTCTAAGGAAAATTTTCCATTCTTTCGAATGGTGTTCACTGAATTTTGATTAAAAAGATAGTTTTCAAGTTATGCCATGTTTTTAGTGAAAAAAATTGTAAAACGTTACAAAATAGTAGAATCTTAAATAACTCTACAATGAAAGATGATTGCGACCATACTCTATAGAAACTTTTGTATTGCAAATTGCTTGTAGAATATCCTTGTGAAATTTGGCCAAAGATATTTTGTGCATCCTGTATATTAGGAATGAATAAATATGAGAAACTTTATTTAAATACAACAAGCATAATATCATCGTCTTAATGGAGACAATTTCAAAGTTATCTATGTGTTTTACTCGATCCTTATGTAACACAACACCCTATATGAGGTCTAGCATCTCTCTGCAAGAAACTCAGTCCACCAATGGGCAAAACCAACCAGTCATTAATTTCCATCTGCCATGTACCACAAAAAACAGCCGCTTTTTCCCATGTCCGGTGTAATTCACTTCTCTTGTACGTACAATTTAAGTTGTCTCCACCCGAAACTGCGCAGTTTTGTTCTGCAGATGTAACAACAATTGCCGAATTGAGTTACATCAGCTTGTCATGTTCCTTTTACTCCCGGGAGCCGTTCGCAGGCAGCAAAACCAGATTCCAGCCAGAGCTAATTTCGTTCTAGATGTTGTTAACTTGCTGGCGCAATTGGGATGATAAAGCCATTTTGGCTTGATGCACCTGTGTTGATTCTGGGAAATTGCAATATTATGATCGTTATCTGGCCGCAATAATCGGATGAGTGAGAAATATTATCATATCGAAGTGTTGTTCATGCGTTAATGAAGAGGAATGTGGAATTGCGGTGGGGTATTTCGAAAACGCCATGAAACATTCAGCAATAGATCAACGATAGGGCTGCAAAGGTCAGGTGAACAAATAAGTTAGTGTTGAGTTTCACTAGATAATAGGGGGAACGGGAAGTTATTTCGTTTTTGCGCATATTTTATCGAGGAACTCTCAAACACCATTAACTGACCTTGGTGGACCATCCAAGAACATTTGCAGCAGATTGGAAAAACGAGCAGAGCATGTGTTTGGGTCTCTCATAATCTGTCCGAAGATAACAAATCAACCGATCCAGCGCATGCAACGTATTGCTTTAACGGCACCATACAGAACAGTTTTTTGATCTCTTGATCACTGGAGACATAAAATGGGTCCTAATGATAATACAAAACGCAAAAGACAGTGGCACTCTCCAAATGAATCACCATGAAGTATTGCAAAGCCGGGTTTACATCCCAGAACGTGTCAGAAGTGGTTTTCCTGATTGAAAAGTGGCCATTATGATTTGAAAGACCGATTCTTTTTCTTCCAATTACTATTCGTTCCGGATGTTGGCGATCATACATGCTAGCTTCACTCTGTTAGTTGCTACTCGGAATATCTTAGTAGAGTTCACATCATACCAGATTCTAAGATTTTTCAAACATGAAATTCGTCTCCTTCCAACACCTGATCTGCAACAACTGGAATCTGCTCTCATTTCTCATCATATGTCTGAGGTATTGGAGTATTTTCACAATTTCCACAATTTCTCTGTCCATCTTCTGAGAACTTCATTGTTCTTTATGTGTTCGATCAACGATATTTTCAAGATCCTCCGGTGCAACCACATCTCGAATGTCACAAGTTTCTTTGCTGTGGTTTCAGTAAGTGTCCGCGATTCCACATCGTAGAACAAAACGAAGAAGACATAACAACGCAGAAGTCTTATTTTGGTGTTCAGTGTTATGAGCTGCCTTCTAAATAAATTTCTCTTCCTGTCCAACGCCAACCGGGCTTTCTAAAAGCTGCTGCGTATTTCCAATGAATGATCCAATTGTTCAGTTCCGAGGCAAGTAAACTTGCTTATTGGTTGTTGGTTGATGTTAAGCTGACATGTATTCCAGTTCTTCTCACTCCTGATCATTATGTTAATATCGAGACCATAAATCAGGTGTTTTTTTCAGAGTGATTGAACTTTCGATAGGGATAACTGTGGTTTGACAGAAGGAAGAAGCCATGCTGTTTTGATATTTCTGTTCAGTAAGCATTGACAAATTATCATTGAAATTATCAGAATACAACCCTGTCTTACACCTCTCAGTATGTTCGCCTCTTCTGTTGTCTCATTATCGACTCTAACTGAAGCAGGTTGATTCCAGTACATATCAGCTATCACTCGAATGTCCCTTCCATCCAGGCTAATATCCTTCAATATCTTCTGGTGTCTAACTCGATCAAAGGCCTTCTTATAATCGATGAAAGACATACAATGTGCAGTTCATATCTCTGCATCGTTGGAATAACACTTATATGCTGTATATGGCCTCCCTTGATCCTACTGCATTTCTGAATCCAAACTGAGTTGGGGATATCTGCTTCTCGCACTTTCGGTATGTTCTCCCATGGATGACTTTGAGGAACAATTTCAGAAAGCTGCTCATGAGATTTTATGGTCCGATCTAAGCCATTCACGTGGAATCTCATATATATTTGATTGAAAATTGATGTCATGCATCTTCATCTAGAAGCTTTAAAAATTCTGAAGTGATGTTATCAGGACCAGAAGATGTCCCTTCTTTAAACGTTCATATCGCTGCTCTAACTTCATCGAGTAATATACATGGCCCCGTATCATTACCAGTCTCTTGTTGGTGAAGTCGTGTTTCATGAAATAGTTGTTCTATATATGACCTTCCAAGCATCTTTGAGTTCAGCGGTCACGTTTGGGATTTTTCCTTCTTTGTTTTTCAGCGTATTTACTGTCTGCTTCTACATGTTCCGATCAACTCTCTTACTTTCCTGTGTACGTTGAAACACCCCCCAGGCATTAGATCTTGACGAGATGGGGGCGCTTGTCTTGACTAGGACCCGAGTTTCGTCCCGGCGAAATGAATGGTTGAGTCTCGATGCCTAAAGTAATGCCATTCGCGCCAGTCACTGGACCTGTGTGGTGGAAAATCACCGAATGGGACCCTAGTTTTGCCATTCTGGTGAAATGGAGGGCTCAGCCGGTTGATTAATTCAGTAACAGGGAGTCTGTCGCAGCACAGGGCTTCTCCATTAAAACTAGCGTACTCTACCTTATCTACCTTCAGATTTTTCTGTGCAATCGCTAGTGCGTTATGTAGCATACTGCGTTACCTCGGGAGGGTGGATTACCCTCAGTTGTTACTTGTACCACCTGGCCAGCCCATTGGTGGTGGACTCGGAGGGTAGTGGTTGAAAGTCCGCATGCTGGACTAGTGAGGTATTTCATTTATCTATTCGCAGACCCCCATGTTCGGGATCTTCTCTTGAAATGACTCGTGGTTTAGCGGGGATTGACGCTTCGACCGGCTTTGTCCTGGCCCCAGATCAATGCGTAACTTTTTAGGGTTTGTGAATCTCGACGAAATGAGTTAACCGTTATTGCTTGACGCTAGGATCAATCGAATGACTTCACATGGGTTCGGTGGGTCAAGACGTACAGGGCGTGTTAACGGTACTCGTAACAGGATCAATAGAAGCCATCAATCTTGAGATTATCTTAGTTCAGGGGACTGCGTTCGTGTGCTTGGTTGAGAATTCCTTCCGGCGAGTGAGTTACGTCACAAGCCAACTTAGATTTGGCCAGTAGAGGTACTTCGCTGCTACCAGTCAGACGGTTCTGGCATTCGAGGCGGGGCCCAAACTGGAAGCTGGAGGTTTCATCTCTTCGGAGGAGTTCTCGCTTCGCGCGATGATATGGCGTAATGCTTATCACACTTTCTACCTCTAGGGGTGGACTGTGGGGACTGCTGAGTAGTCACTTGGTGAAGAGCCATGCTCAGATGCCAATATGAGAACCTGGTATAATCCATGTGTACGTTGAAACTATATTTTTTCATTTATTTCATCACGGATTTCAACGAAGAAATTAAAGTGTGACACCTATTGTTATTAATAATTTCTTCTTCTTCTTTACGAAAGCTTGCTAGCTTGTTTCAACCATTTTCCTCCTCTCGTTCTTGAGATGTTGAGGTCCAGCTGTCCTTCCACCTCCTTGGCGGTCTTCCTACGGGTCGTTTGGATGCTGGTCTTCCGTTTCTAGCGATTTTTACTATTCTGTCGCCTGTCATACGTGAGACATGTTCATTCCAGAACCTTCTCCTCACGCGGGTCCATCTAACTACGTCCTCCGTCTGGCATTCCCTTCTGATCTCGTCGCTCCTTCTCTGGTCTCTCAATGTGTTCCCCGTTATTGCCCTCAAAACTCGCATCTCGTTTGTCCGTGCCATTCTTTTAGTTTCAGCTGTATCTGCTCTTGTTTCCGCCGCGTATGTCATCACGGGTCTGACGCACGCTTTGTAAATTCTCACTTTACTGGTTGTTGTCATGCAGTTGTTCTTCCAGATGATATTCCTTAGGGCTCCAGCTATTCTGGCTGCCTTATTCATCTGATGTCTTACACTATCTTTTGAGCTCCCATATGGCGATATCGTTACTCCTAGATAGTTAAAGGAGAATACTTGTTCGATGATGTTGTTATTTATCTCCAGCTTACATCGGCGGTGTTCCCTGGCAATTACCATGCTGTTAGTTTTGGGGATCGATATTACCATGTTGAGTTTCAGAGCCTTCCTGTGAAATGCCTGCATCAACCATTGCAGCCCGTCTTCGCTATCCGCAAATAATGTTGCGTCATCTGCATAACACAAGATCTTCAACAGTTCGTTCCCCATTCTGTATCCTTGGTTCACTTTTCGTACGTTATGTATTATCCTGTCCATTATCAGATTAAATAACAGTGGGCTAAGACTATCTCCCTGTCTCACCCCTAGGTTGATCTTTACTTTATCGGTTGTGGTTGCTCTTGTCTTGACTGTGGTAGTGTTGCCTGTGTTTAGTTGTTTGATCGTCTCTACAATGTGGGTGTATTCCTCTGTGGAATACACCCAAACGCCTAGATAGTTAATTATCAATAATTTCGATCAATCAATTTGCAATTGTTTTCGGTTTCCAAATACTTGAATAATGATCAAAATACGACGGTAAACAAAACGTGGTACGATTATGTTTTTATTTTTTGCATTCTTGAACAACATACACTTACGTACAACTTGGCTTTTTTACACAACCTTTCGATTATGGGATCAATCAACAAGGTTTTCCAACACTTCGCTGGAAGTGTTGGATTAGTTCAGTGTTATTACTCAATCTTCCCTCTCATAACGATCTTACATTCAACTCTGCCAAAGATAGACGTAACAAAACATACTCAACCATCCTTGTTTCCGACCAATCCTCAATTGTCTGTTCCACGGGAAACAACAAGGCGTTAGTTTATTAATGGCGATAATTTATTCATCCGTGAGGTTGGAGGGTGGTGAGCTACCGTAACGAATTCATTTTCCGCAAAGTGGGCCGCGTAACTCTTATGCTGTTGAGTCGCTCGACTCCAGGGAGCCTCTACAGGGTACGGGGGATTTAAATATTCATCAAGTTATCATAGGATGGAGAGAGGCATTACGAAACCATTGAAAAGCCCCACATAATTTGCTCAAGAGCTCTATTGTATTGAAGGTTGCATTCGAGTGTACTTTGGTGTCGACGAGAGCTGATGAATAATAGAGCATGCTTCTTTAGCTTCCCAACTAAACAAATCGTGAATGCTTATGGGATTGAGAAGAAAGTATAAATAATTGATTGGGTGAAAATCATTTATTTTTGCGTGAGATTCAAGACTTTATTTGACATAATTAAAACAAATTGTAGAAGTCACTATTTTTTACTACCAAAAAATACATATTGCACATTTTCTTGTGACTCGAGTTTTGGGAAGTGAACTATCCCATCATCTGACAACTGAAGACCTAACAGTGGTATTCAAACAAAAGTGATAAATATTTTGAATATTTCAACAGATTCTCGGTAACACCTAATAGTGGTAGAGAGGTTTACAATCAGAACGTGATAAAAAACCGGGTTAAAAGAGAGGGGCCTTCTAACAGATATCGGAATGTCGGCAAACGACAAAAAAGGTTGTTAAACAGATGGTACCCATTTAAATATCTCAAATAATTTTTGGCTTACATAGCTCCGTACAGTCATTCATTATTTTTACATTATTTTGTTGTATATCTCAAATATTTAGATTTACAAAGCTCCATACAGTCGTTCATTATTTTTTACATTATTTTTATTGTGAACGAATTTGAAAATTTCAATAATCAGGTTTCTTTTCATTAAAATCTACATGTAAAATTTTCTTAAGATTTTCTTTTATCGAAAGGAATAACTGTTTTCTAAAGAATGAGTGGCAAAAGTTGAATTTTTTTTTACTTTTCATTAAATTCATTTTATGTTCGTTGAAAAAGGTTTCAAACAGATGTTACTTTTTAAATATCTCAAATATTTTCGATTAACATAGCTCCATACAGTCATTCATTATTTTCACATTATTGTTATTGTGAACTAATTTGAAAATTTCAACAGATTCTAGATAATCGAAAGTCTTCCTTTTTGATTCTACATGTGAAATTTTCAGATTATCTATTGTGGGAAAGGAATGACCGTTTTCTGGACAATGAGTGGCAAAAGTAGAATTTTGTTTATTTTTTCTTGAACTCATTTTATGTTCGTTTAACCTCGTCTTGAAGGAACGTCCTGTTTGTCCTATATATTTATTGCTGCACGCAGAATAAGATAACTCATAAACTCCTGATTTGTGTATGTTTGGAGTAGGGTCCTTTGTGTTAAATAATACCGATGATAATTTATTTCGCGTTTTGAAGGCAATATTCACAACTGATTTTGACATGTCAGAAATAGAAAATAAAATCTTCAATTCGAAACTACCTGTAAATGTTCATTTCTGGTACAGATACGTAGACGATATTCTTACGTGTATCTCCGGAACATCCAGACAACTGAGTCAATTTTTGAATTTCTTGAATAATATTCATCCAAAAATTAAATTCAAATTAGAAAAAGAATCGAAGAACAGTATTACATTTTTAGACCTCCCGATATCACACACAAATAGAAAAATAGAATTCAACGTGTTCAGAAAACCCACATCCACTTATATATGTATTCCTATTGATTCCAATCACCCATATTCACAAAAAATGTCAGCGTATCAATCGATGATCCATAGAGTCTTCGCATTACCCTTATCAAAAAATGACCGCGAAGCTGAAGTCCAAACTATAAAATCAATAGCCGCGAACAACGGTTTCAACCCCAATATAATAGATAATCTAATTCGACAGAAACTATCTAAAATAGCTGTGAGCCAAATTTATCTCATCATAAAATCCGAAGAAAATAAAAAATTCATTTCTCTGTCGTACTTTGGTAGCATAAGTCAAAAAGTGGCCAATAGTTTTTCAAAATCAGATGTCAATATTGCCTTAAAACGCAAAACAAATTATCATCGGTATTATTTAACGCAAAGGACCCTACTCCAAACATACACAAATCAGGAGTTAATGAGTTATCTTGTTCTGCGTGCAGTAATAAATACATAGGACAAACAGGACGTTCCTTCAAGACGAGGTTCAACGAACATAATATGAGTTTCATAAAAAATAAACAAAATTCTACTTTTGCCACTCCTTTTCTAGAAAACGGCCATTCCTTTCCCACAATAGATAATCTTAAAATTTTACATGTAGAATCAAAAGGGAAGAAACTCGATTATCTAGAATCTGTTGAAATTTTTAAATTAGTTCACAATAACAATAATGTAAAAATAATGAATGACTGTACGGAGCCATGTAAATCGAAAATATTTGAGATATTTAAAAAGTAACATCTGTTTGAAACCTTTTTCAACGAACATAAAATGAATTTAATGAAAAGTAAAAAAAATTCAACTTTTGCCACTCATTCTTTAGAAAACAGTTATTCCTTTCGATAAAAGAAAATCTTAAGAAAATTTTACATGTAGATTCAAATGAAAAGAAACCTGATTATTGAAATTTTCAAATTCGTTCACAATAAAAATAATGTAAAAAATAATGAATGACTGTACGGAGCTATGTAATCCAAAAATTATTTGAGATATTTAAATGGTAACCATTTGTTTAACAACCTTCTTTGTCGATTGCCGACATTCCGATATCTGTTAGTGCCCTTCTTTATTTAACCCCGTTTTTTATCACGTTCCGCTTGTAAACCTCTTTACCACTATTAGGTGTTACCTAGAATCTATTGAAATATTCTAAATATTTATCACTTTTGTTTGAATACCTCTGTACCACTATTAGGTGTTACCTAGAATCTATTGAAATATTCAAAATATTTATCACTTTTGTTTAAATACCTCTGTACCACTGTTAGGTCTTCAGTTGTCTGATGATGGGATAGCTCACTTCCCGAAACTCGAGTCACAAGAAAATGTGTAATATATATTTTTTTTGGTAGTAAAACATAGTAATTTCTACAATTTGTTTTAATTTTGATCAACTACCAAATAGTAATGGCTGAAACAATTCAGTATCTTTATTTGACATGTTTTGGATTGTCTGATTTTGGTCAAATATGCACCGTTTTGCTCTATAATTTGTTGCCATTTTTGAGTTTGTTTCATGATTCTTCTCTAAAAGAAGTCTTGGTCCTTATTGGCGAAAAGCTTCCTAACCAAGCCCGCGGAGTTTCTGGCGGATCGCTACAGACGAGTACGACTTGGCGTTAGCATGATTAAACACAACACCTCTTCTGTTGGTCAATTCTGGCTGTTTTTGGCAGACTCAAAACTGTTTTACGTTCGATTGATTGATCGATACTTTACGAGATTTCGATCCAGCAAAAAAATAATGGATGTCTTTTTCTCCAACCCTTCATATCAACCAGATTCTCGTCTACTTTCTTCTCCCAGCCCCCTCTGTCAATTTCACCCCCCACGAAGTTATTGGGATGAAAACAGGTTACATCATGTCAGACAGCAATACAAATTTCATTGCTATTTCACGTGGTAGCGTTAATTAGTTGATGGTTGCGCTATTTGATATGATATTCTCTTTGTGAAAGCCTCAATTGAACCGGATGAAGCCGATAGGACACCTCCGTCAAACGTGCTGAAATATTCAGGTGCCTGAGGTGCCTGGAGGGGTTGTTTCACCCCGTTCGTGACGGATCGATCCTAGACGTACGTGAGAAATCCTTAATTGGTGTGAACGACCAGCTTTGATTGATGCTGGAAACTTGGTTCTTTTTACAAACGCAAAAGGATTCAAGAGGTTCGTCGTACATTACTCAAATAGAAACTGAATAACGTGAAACTTGTAGAGTGTGTTACATTAATATGAATCGATATGAAACTTTAACTTAATTTCAGTGTGAATTCAGAATTATATATTCTAACTTCCTTAATACATATTGAAACTATATATCAGGTGTTTTTTTAGAGTGATAGAACTTTCTATAGGGATATCAGAATAGTTATTGGCTATTTGAGGATACTTCTTTTCCAAGTGACTCCACAGTCCACCCCTAGAGGTATAAAGTGTGATAAGGATTACGCCATATCATCGCACGTGGCGAGAACCCCCTCCGAAGAGATGAACCCACCAGCTTTCAGTTTGGACTTCAGCTCGAAAGCCCACAACTGTCTGACTGGTAGCAGCGAAACACTAACTAACCTCTACTGGCTCTGTAGGTCAGTACCCGAGTTGGTTTGAGACGCAACTCACCCGCCGGAGGGAATTCTTATCCATCCACCCGAGCGCAGTCCCATGAACTAAGATAAAGTCAAGATTGACGACTACAATTGATCCTGGTACGAGCACCGTCTAGCGGACTGTACGTCCTGACCCACCGAACCCATGTGAGGTTATTTGATTGATCCTGGCGTCAAGCACTAATGGCGGAGCCATTTCGTCGAGATCCACAAACCCTAAATAGTTACGCACAGATCCAGGGGCCAGGACAGGCCGGTCGAACCGTCAAGTCCCGCTAAACCCCGAGTCGTTTCATGGGAATATTCCGAACATGGGGGTCTGCGAATAGATTAATGAAATACCCCTCTAGTCCAGCATGCGGACTTTCAACCACTGCCCCCTCGAGTCTAACACCAATGGGGTGGCCAGGTGGTACAAGTAACACCTGTGGGCAAACCACCCCCCCGAGGTAACGCAGTATGCTACATAACGCACTCGGCCATTATACTGAATCCGGAGATTCATACTGCGATAGGGTAGAGTACACCAGTTTTAAGGGAGAAGCCCAGTGCTGCGATAGACTCCCTTGTCACTGAGTTAATCAACCGGCTCAGCCCTCCATTTCACCTGAACGGCAAAACTAGGGCCCCATTCGGAGTTCTTCCACCATACAGGTCCAGTGACTGGCGCGAAATGCCATTACGTTAGACACCAAGACTTAACCCTCCATTTCGCCGGGACGAAACGAGGGTCCTAGTCATGACAGCGCCCCCATCACGTCAAGATCTAATGCCTGGGAGGCGTTTCTATAGGGATTTGACAGAAGGTAGAAGCCATGTTGTTTTGACATTTCTGTTCAATAAGCATTAACAAATTATCATGGAAAGACTCACGCCGCAACAACGTTTACAAATTGTTGAAATTCATTTTCACAGTCAGTGTTCTATTCGCCAAACTTATAGAGCAGCTTATTCGTTTAACTATGGATAGATTTCGGAAAACATTTTCACCACTCGATGCAACAACAACAACAACAACAAAACAAAGAAATGTACGTACAGAAGAAAATATCGCTGCTGTAAGTCATAGTGTTAATTATGATCCAGATTTGTCAATTCGTTGACGATCACAACAAGTTAGACTCAGTGCATCCACCACATGGAAAATTTTGCGTAAATATCTTGGTATACACCCAAACAAGATCCAACTGGTTCAAGAACTGAAGCCACTTGACCATAATAAGCGTCGTTGGTTTGCTGATTGGACCCTAGAACAGCTTCAAGTTGATCCACTTTTTTATCGTAAAATTGTGTTTACTGATGAAGCTCATTTCTGGTTGAACGGCTATGTAAACAAGCAAAATTGCCGTTTGTGGAGTGAAAACAATCGTCAAGAAGTTCTGGAGGTTCCATTGCATCCTGAAAAATGCACTGTATGGTGTGCTTTAGACGCTGGAGGCATCATCGGTCATATTTCTTCAAAAACGATGCTGGAGCTAATGTTACAGTGAATGGTGCTCGTTACAGATCGATGATCAATGATTATTTGTTTCAAAACTTTAATGGTATCGACCCAGAAGTGTTTTGGTTCCAACAAGATGGTGCTACACCTCATGCTGCTACCGTAACAATTGATTTATTGTAAGAAAGATTTGGCGATAACATTATTCCGAGAAATGGTCCAATTAATTGGCCTCCAAGATCATACGACATAACTCCACCGAATTATTTTCTTTAGGGTTATGTCAAGTCATTGATGTATGCTGATAAACCAGAAACAATAGACGCTTTGGAAGCCAACATAACTCGTTTTATTGATGAAATAATGCCTGAATTACTCGAAAAATTGGTCCAAAATTGCTCTGGTCGAATGCGGTTCCTCAGAGCTAGTCGTGGGGGACATATGCCGTAAATTATGTTTAAAACATAATGTCATAAAATTATCTTTCAAATAAAAAAAAATTTGGCTTCAATCTTAATTAAAATGTGTTTTATTTCAATTTAAAGTTTTATCACTCTAAAAAGACACCCAATACAAATGCAAGAAATTCCACAATTCCAAAATTATCTCGAACGAAATCTCCAACATTTGATAACTATTTCGATCTCTACACCTCTTCAGAAATGTATTGAATTCAGATTCAAATATATCACAAGATCAAAATTTAACTCGCCAAATAAGGTAAGAACCTGGAACGAATGAACTCGAAGTAAACTCTAAAGTATTCAAAATAAAACAGAAATGATCAACGTGATCTTACATTTAACCCATAACCAATTGTACTCGGAACACAGAAAAACGTAACAAAAATTATTCACCCCAAATAATGTCCCATGATAAAAAATAACCAGGATTTCAAAAATAATAAATAATTAAGGAATATATTGTGGATATTTAGACTCTATATGAATTTAAAATAGAAAAAGGCTTTTTACTTGATAGAAGAAATATAACAAAATTTGAAGATCAAAACAGATTAATATAATATTTCTTCTATCAAGTAAAAAGCCTTTTTCTATTTTATTTTTTATGTATAATATATAATTATATTTTGGCTTTAATAAATCTCATTATGGAATGTCAATGAATTTAAATATAACCTTAAAAATAACTCACACTGTTCTGTGATTTTGTTAGAACATAGACCAATCTTGAATTTTAAAGTTAGTCTGTTTAAAGCATCCATTCTGAACACGTGTGAGTTGTGGTATAGTTGTTGTTATTTGATTTTGATATTTGGAATATTATCTAGGACCGAAGAAGAGATTACCTAGAATTATACTTGTTTTTTGAAGATATAGTGCATGTTTTGAGAGATTTCTGAATTAACTTATTCGAATATCTAAATATATTGATTATTTCAAATAAATTATATTCTTTGAGAAGTCCTTAAGTTGTGTTCATGTTTTCAAAAGGCAATTTGTGTTCTTAAAGGTAAGATCAGAAACAAAATTTTTTCTCCTTTAAATATTTATTTATTAATTTTAATGACTTTCTTATATCTGTTGGTTTATTTATTGCATTTGACATTATATATTGAGTTTTGATTATATACCTCTATTAAACTTAAGCGGTGCTTATTTTAGACATTAATTTAATTCTTAAAGTTTTTTGAATAAAATTTTTTTGTAAGAATTTTTGTAGAAGACTAACAGATTTAATCTGTTTTGATATTCAAATTTTTTTCTATATGAATTTATTTCATAATTTGAAAATCAATTTGATTGTGAGTCAATACTTGATAGAAGTAATTTTGAATGACTTCAAATTCAGAATTATATATTCTAGAAGTTAGAATATATAATTCTGAATTTAAAATTACGTCTATCAAGTATTGACTCCCATTCAAATTGATCTTTAAAAATCAGTGATTTACAAAACGGAGATTTCTTTAGTGTAACATGTTATTTGGCCCGTTTCAATCTACATGTGTGGAAGAAAATGGGGTCTTTGAGTTGCTGAATGGTGGTTGGCCAAGAAGTCCAACAGTGTCAAATTATATTCAGTATACCTGAATTATATTCAGTATAACTGAAGAACGATTTTTAAGAACCAAAATATTGGAGAAATAGCTTAAAATAACAAATATGTTATGAGGAATTGATATAAAACGTACTTTTCATTCTTGAAAACTTTGGTAGTCTTTAGTTATAAGGAGTGGGCCATATAAAATTTGCATTTTGGACCTCCCATGAACTAATGAATATTTTTTTAAATTAATGATTTCATTAGAAAGGTCGGATCCTGTCATTTACGAATCCGGTCAACTCAATTTTTCAGTACTTTGTCGATTGTTTGGAGTTCGTCCTGCTCAAAACAGAAGTTGACCTGTTTTATTAAAATCTTCGAAAATTCTTCGTTTCTGAGTTCTGAAGGTGGTCAAATTTACGTTGGGACACCCTGTATAATGAAATAAGAGTATTTAAATGCTTGAAACATAAACAGTACCTCCATACGAATCCCAAATTTCTAAGTGCTCTCGCTGCTATGTTCCCAACATGTGTTTTGAAGGAAAGTTTGAAGTAGTATTCAAATCTCTGACCACCTCAACTTTAAATAACATTTCGGCATCCATACAGTATCCGAATTTGAGTACTTCGTTCTTCCTAGAGCAAGATAATACAACACAATTACCCTTATTGGAGGGTAAATCATTCTTAATAGTCCACTGATGAATAGCGTCGATATTAGATTGAAGCTTGGTATAATCGCGGACATTCCTAATACCACGGTAAAATTTAAGATCGTCAGCAAACAACAAAGATCATTTATGAATATCAGAAATAATAGAGGACCCAAGTTTGGTCCCTGAGGTACTCCCGAATGTGCATGAAACTTGCCGGAACAATTGCCACCGTATTTCACCATGAAACATCTGCATCTTAAGTAAGATGGAAAAAACCTAAGCCCGCTCTACACTCACCAATTTTGCCCAGCATCAAACGCCTTTCCGAAGTCTGTGTGAACTACATCGTCTTGAGAATTTTCCATAATACTGGAGAGCTCATGACAGAACTCCAATTAATTTATCGCAGTAGATTCATGGCGATAAGATCATTTGTGGTGTATTATAAGCTGCTACAACACAAGGAAAGAATCACAGGGAAGGTCTACCGACGACAATTGATGCGTTCCACCCGAGCATTGCGAGAAAAACGGCCTATGTTCGCACTGCATAGCGACCCTACTGTTTTTCCTTGGGTTGTATGCTGCGTATGTACGAGGGTGGTTCAAAAATGATCGAGACAAATACTCTAAGACGTTAATTTATTACCGAAAAATTTACAAAAAATCACATTATTTCTAGGTGATTCCCCTCACTATTTACACATTTTATCCACCTTTCCGGAATTTTTTTGATGCCGGTGTAGAAAATTTCCTTGGGCAACTCGAACAGCCATGTGCGCACGAACCCCTCTACCTCGTCGTCGGTGTTAAACTTTTGACCTCAGAGGGCCTCTTTCAGTGGGCCAAGCATGTGGTAGTCGCAGGGAGATAAATCCGGACTGTAGCGGGGTGTCTCAGTACCTTGCACCCCAATTCCGGTATTGCATCGAGGGTGAGACGCGCGGTATGAGGGCGCGCGTTATCCTAGAGGAGAATCGCACTTCGTGCTAGAATGCTCCTCCGTTTCGAGCGATAAGTGGGTTTCACGTGTGTTTTCAGAAAGTTAGAGTAGTATGCAGCATTGATGGTACGTTGAGTGCGCAGGAAATCGACGTACAGCACGCCCTACCGGTCCCAGAACACAGTACACATTAGGTTACCCGTTGTCTTAGCTTTGACTGGCGCCCCTTCCTCCTTCTTCCTCCACTTTTACTTGACACCTTGGTTTCGAGGGTGTATCCATGTTTCGTCTGTAGTGAAGATTCGCGTTAAAAAACCATCCCCCTCCGCCTCGTATCGCGTGAGTAAGCGGCGACAAACTTACAACCGCGTTAATTTTTGCTAAAAGTTCAACAGTTTGGGAACCCATCGCGCCGTTGTTTTGCGATATTGAAGGTGTTCGTGGATGATAGACTCTACACTACCAATACTGATGCCGACTTCAGCCGAAATGTCCCGAACATTCATCCTACGGTCCTCCAAAATGAGTTGTTCTACGCAGCGAATGTAGTCTGGTGTGACGCTGGTTTGCGGTCGACGATCATGCGGTTCATTCTCGACGGTTTCGCGGACATCGTTGAATGCTTTGGTCCATTGAAACACGGCAGCCCTACTCAGGCACTCACTACTGAACTGCTTTTGCAAACGCACAAAAATATCCGTGTTTTTAACGTCTTCTCCCACTAAAAACGAATGATAATACGTTGCGCAATGGCAGTCGGCAATTGACGTTCACTCATGGTCGTAGCACTTGCGTGAAACATGTGCTCCAACGAAAACAAATGCCACACTGTTCGTAAGAGACCCAGCTATCACATACTCAAGCCACGACCTTCGAAACATACATGCGCGCCATCTACAGAGTTTGCCTCGATCACCCTCGTATATTCGCGTGAATTAGATGGCGTTGTTATTTGACAAAACAGTAAGGTCGCCATGCAGGCCGAATATAGCGTTGTGTTGCATTCGTTGGCATTAGAGCAATGCACTGATGAATTGGCAAAAAGCTATGAAACATGAATGTCTGCGGCTTCTCCTATTCGCTTTCATCTTAAATAGACTGCCACACAGATAACATAATACAACGTTCCATAAACTTCCATTCGGTATATACAACAGAACCCAATTCCATTTCGCGGTCGGGCAGAATCCAATATGGTAAACAGCGCGTCTGAATAGCGGGAGTCGGCGCTGAATCGAAATTAAAACGTTTCGGCCTCTGTGTTATTGTCCCCAAAAGGCATGCATTTCGCGATAGGGGTCGCACGTTAACGAACTTTAGTAGGGGATAACAGGTGGCGCGTCCCAGAATGCGGCCGAATTTGAATTATCACCAGGTATTATTCGAACAGAATGGGGTCGGTGATATCAGTTTTAGGGCCAGATCGTCCGACATGTGTCGCGAATGACGAAGGATGTGTATTGTTGGGAAGCCCTGTAAATTTAGATCCGGAACGTGGCCTTTGTCTGGGGGTAAGATATCGGTGATGTTATGGAAATTCGTTCTAGGTTGTTAACCGGACGCTTGATAGATAGATAGAAGGAAGCATCTTTCTAACCAGAAATGATATTGTTCTGTACTTCACGGAGTCCCTAAAAACTTTTCTATCGTGATCATCTAATATGGGGATGAAAGGATGCTACGTTATGTAGACAAACCAAATTAGACCTGAACAAGGGCAAGGAAACTGTGACGGGGAGTTCAAATATTCAAAACAAAGTAAAGTCGAATAACATATTCATATAAGTTATACTGAAAAGCAACAACCCTCAATGAACAGAATCAAACATATCAGCCTGCTGGTACATTTATTCTACTCAGTGGTTCGTGAAGATACAGAGTGAACCAAATGGCGCCCGGGTATGAGTGACTTATTTCTATATATTCTTAGATCGGTAACGTTCTCGCATAGGATATCATTCGTACAGCCAGCATGACCTTCAACTGTAACTCCTGAAGCCTGTACAGAACCTTCACTCAGCAGGTTCTCGCGGGATGGGATCTGAATTTACAGAAATGTAGATAATTTGGTATGCTCAGGAGATCATCTTGAAGAGGATATCTAACATAACTCAAGTCAACCGGAAACGTAACGACCAAGGGGACTGTATCTCCTCAGAGAAGGCCTGGGAAGGCTCAGATATTACTATATAACAAATCACATACTACCTGAAGGCTCACGCGAACCAATCCTGGGGCTACCACATTACCTCAGGGACTCGATTCAGTCACACATCATCACAGCAGCGTTGGATATCCGAAGTTATTTAATGTCTCTATACAATATGTTGTCTTCTACCAGGACGAACCTAAAAGTTAAAAGGGGTATGTTTGAATGAACAGTAAGATAGGTATGCCCAGGAAATTTTCTTGAAGAGTCGACCGGAAAAGTTACTATCAAACGGATTGTATCTGGCTTCTTCGGAGTGGCCCAGGAAGGCTCAGATATTGCTAAAGAACGAACCGAACACTACCTGAAGGGTCACGCAAACACAATACCTTGGAACAATGATCTAGCAATCACTCACACATCATCATAGAAGCGTTGGACATCCGGAGCTATTTACTGTCTCTATACGATACGTCGTCCTCTATCAGGACTACTCAGCAATCTACCCTATAGAACGCCACTGGTTCACAAACGACCATTGATGCGTTTCAGCCGAGCATCATGAGAAAAGCTCCTTCCGATTACCATCTCTTCCGATCGATGCAACATGGCCTGGCTGGAATATTGAACCAAGATTATCAGACAGATAAGATTCACTAATGGCGTTACGAAGACAATGCGGTTCGCTCAGAAGCGATGACTAGGAAAATCAACTGTCTGTACTTCACCCTCTCTTCAACGAAGAATTTCGAACAAATTCCACAACAATGATAATCATAAATGCCGAAGATATCATCAACGTCACGCCGTTAGCACAAAGGAACAATGCCTGATGATTAATTAATCGGAAACGAACAAAAAGGGAACAAACAACCTCCTCGTTATTCACCTGCCATAAAATATGCGTAGGGATCCGACACCTGAAATTTTGCATTGAACGTGCCGTTTAATAAGAAATTTCCACAACGCAAACGAAGCCGTGTGTCTCATTTGTTCAGCTCAGTACTTTCAGTTAGCTCCCTTCGATCGAGATCGATGCTCTAATTGCTGTTGCGAAACGCGTTTATGAAATATATCACTTTACGATATTCTGTTTTCACATCAATGGAGAATTTCGGAGTTATACAGAGTGTTTTCCACACTAAATAAAATTGTTCATTTCCTTATGTTAGAAAATTATAAGAAACACTGGGACACGTCAGCTTTCGAATTCAATAGTGCTCTTTTCAAGCATAAATTTAAATATACAGGGTTATTCGTGCAAGTCCAGCTTCGTCCGTCATCTTTATTTCAAATGAGACGCCCTGTATTCTTTTATATTTCCCAAAGCTCCTTAATAACCTGATTTCAACGAAATATATCTTTTATGGCCTATTATGAGTAAAACAGGATGAAAGTATTTATAATTGGTTTCAAGAAACAAATTATATTATGTAATTGATTTTAATACGAGGGTGGTTCAAATATGATCGAGACAAACTCTACAGATGGCGCATGTATGTTTCGAAGGTCGCGGCTTGAGTATGCGATAGCTGGGTCTCTTACGAACAGTGTGGCACTTGTTTTCGTCGGAGCACGTGTTTCACGCGTGTGCTACGACCATGAGTGAACGTCAAGTGCTGACTGCCGTTGCGCAACGTATTATCATTCGTTTTTTAGTGGGAGAAGACGTTGAAAAAACGGATATTTTTGTGCGTTTGCAAAAGCAGTTTTGTAGTGTGTGCCTGAGTAGGGGTGTCGTGTTTAAATGGGCCAAAGCATTCAAGAATGGCCGCGAAGGCGTCAAGAATAATGGACATAATTTCACCAACCCTTTGAAATTATCTATGATGAGTTTAAACGTACCGGACTCACACTTTGTGCTTTTGGAAGCACTAAAGTAAAATACAAGAACCATAAAATTCCTTTCAATGACTGAACAAAAATCGCCAGATCTCCTTTGTTGAATTTTATTACTTAGTGATTTATTTCCGATAATTGACAGCAATATATTTTATGGTTATAGCACTAACAGCCAGTTTCATAAACAACATCAACAGGCTCTTTTATGATAAAGTCCCTTTATGAAAAAGGATCCTTTAAATGTGACCATCAGTTTCATAAACGCACATCGACCGTCCTTTACTTAAAGCTTCCTTCAATCATATGTTTTCGACTGTTGGCTATCCTGAGAACTAGTGATTTTACGAATATAGTTGGTGATATTCTGTAAAAATTGTGAGCTATGCGTCGGAACTTGTAAAAAGAAAAAGAAAAGAAGCATAAATCAGTCTTTGCATAAACATGGTTATGTGCAGAAGATACTGTCTTGGAATTTATATTATTATTACGTGCGAATTGCTATATTTTAGTGAACGTGAGTTATATGAATGAATATGGAAGAAAAGAGAAACAAGTATTACTTTAAAACCAGAAGAGGAACTACGTCTCTTGGAATTGATTGAAAAAGGGAATTTTAATGTTATAGGATAAGTCTGGCAGAGAATAGCAACTGCTTTTAATGCAACAGTTCTCCATTCGAGAGATGGGGATCAGCTCAAATCCAAATTTGGCAATATAAAAACTTAAACTAGAAAAGTGGTAACTGCTCAACGCAGTCATATTAAAGGTACTGGTGGAGGGGCTCCATTGAAATTGAGGGAGCCAATTTCCAAACAGTTGAGCCCAACTGTTACGAAGCCACTTCGAAGCGAAAGAGATGTATTATAAAAAAAACAGATCTAGTAAAAACTCTGATAGTGGCTATCAAGGAAAAGAATAGAAGAAAAGAAGAGAAGCTTCAAAGCTTAAAATATTAGATTTGCAAATTATGGAGATGAAGAAAAAATTAAATAATAATAATTAAATCTTTTTTATTTTTAATGCACTTCCTGGAGAAAGCGGTATTAGAATTCTATCAGCTTTGCTGCAGACTATGAAATCCCCTCGAATTTGAATTAAAAACAGAAATTTCAATAACACATAATATTTTTATTTCTTTATTCTCACTTGAAACTTTTTCAGATGTTACCTAAAGTACAACAATGAATCAGAAATACAAACATAGAAACCTATCTAAACACATACCTTGTAAAATCTTATAAAAATTATATGAAATCTTGTCATGTTGAAGATACAATTTGAATATGAAGAATAGTTTCACGACAGACAAGCAAATTCATTTTAAATTATCACACAAATATAAATTTTAAATTAGCAAAATGTTTATTAATAATAGACTCTCACTTGACGAGCTGCATTAACATTAGTTGAATTTGTTTGAAAGTCCTCTTCCTCCTGCAATCATTCATTTGGAAATATTTCGTTCATATCTACAGCTATATTGTGCAAAACAGCGGTAGCAACAATAATTGCCCTTATGGTCGTTAACTTAACACTCAGTTCTTTGGACAGCATAGGAAAACGACGTTTCCAAACTCCACACTTTCTCTCCACCACATTTCTAGTTCGTATAATTGGTTGCTTATAAAAATTTTCAGCTGCAATTATAGCTTCCGGTAACTTTGTCGTAAGATCAGTCTGCAAACTATAACCACTATCACAAAGTAACAAATACCGTCCAAATTTGCCATTCTCAAATTGTCTCTTCAAGATACTGTTATTAAAGATGGTTTGATCATGTGTCGAGCCAGGTCATTTCGCTACAATAATTCTGATTTTCAAGTCTGAATTTCACACAGTTTGAACGTTAACACATTTTGTAGTACGCTAAAATCAAACAAAATGGGCTAATGTGACAGAAGAAGGTTATGTCCACTGTTTTCGTGTTTATCAAGCACCTTCGCAGTGCGAAGCTTCTCGTTAAAGGATTTTTTCCAGCCGTAAAGGGCCGATTTTCTCACTTTAAGATAAACGACGCTTTTGAGTTCCCTTTAACCCTAAAATTTGCTTATGAAACACGTTTTATCATTAAAGGAGACTTTTTGGGAAAAAGTAGGCTTTAATTTCGTTTATGAAACTGGCCGTAAGTAGTTCAGATACTTTTGACGAACCTAACCTCAATAATGTCAATGTCAATGCGTTTCGGCCGATATCTGTGACGAGCCGCCACTGTCCTGCATCACCTTGCTCTGTGGGGTGATTAACATTCCGCTCGCTGAATAGACACTCGAGCGGCCCATTTTCCACCTTCAAACTTCACAACAATTTTCCGCTGACTCCGCGTTCCCATCTCTAATTCGCAGAAGCTACATTTCCAATGTGTACGACCTGCAGTTGAGTGTGCAAAATCGGTTTTCCGGACCGGTGGAAATTCATTTTCCATTTTCATGTATGCAGAAGTGACCCCATTAATCCGAGGAACGTCAGGTGAATAGGAAAGCTATTAAAATAATGTAATGGATGTCGATTTCCAACATGGAGTAAGGATAGATGCTCGCCATCCGGCACTTTGTGTAATGGGAAATAGGGGCCTGTGTTTAAAAAATGGGAAAATGGGATCGCAAGAATGAAGATATATGGGTCTAAGATGGGATGGAGAAGGTGCAACAGTTGTTTAGTTGATGGGGAAAAATGTGTCGAATCACGGTCAGTTCATATCGACTGGGATACATAAGGAAGTGGTATAATGCTTACAAAGTAGAGAAAAGTTGAACGTTCCTGCATATAAGCAGCCTGGGTATGTGGATTTTCTTATGCAGGATTGTATCGTTGCCGATACAGCGATTTTGTAGATGCAATGATGTATGAAGATAGGTGTTACCCTACGGTTAACCTGCCTGAAATGCAAGACTGCTTTAGACAGACAACATACAGTGGGTAATCAAATTATTAAATAAAGCCACAGTGGAAAAAAAACAAATCTGATTATTGTGGAAAACTTAAACTAGTCTTTTATATATATTTGTCATTTTTTTTGCTGAAAAATAGAAAAAAAATATGAACAGTTCAAGAATAATTAGGAATTGACCTGATACTTGGTACTACCACCTTTTGCGTCTATGACTGCCTGGCACCTTTTGGGCATGCTTTCTATGCATTTTTGACAATTTTCTCTTATTTTTTCGCTTCTGTGCCACACTTCTATTAAACGCTCTATCAGTTGACGCTTACTAGTGATTATTTCCTTCTTCATCAACTTCCAAAAGTCTCGATCGGATTGAGATCTGAAGAATTGCCAGGCCAGTCTAGAACCTTTACTCGGTTGTCAGAAAGAAGTTAAGTAACTTTTTAAGCCTTGTGGCATGACGCTGAGTCATGCAGCCTATCTGGGAACCACTTCTGAGCCTGGGGAAGCAGTTTTCTCTCAAGGACATTCATATACCTGCCTCATTGTTCCTTCAACGATATACAAGCGATCTATTCCCTGACTGCTGGTTATAGACCACACCATGATGCTTAGAGGATGCTTAACTGTAACGATGCAGTCATCCTTAAATTTTTCCCCTTGTCTTCTCCTCACAAATTCAGATCTGTCCATGAGAATTTTTACGGTTGATTAATCCGAAAAGCAGACCTGGAATATTTAGTAATCCTGAATTGTTTCAGCCGCTACTATTTGGTAGTTGATCATAATTGAAACAAATTGTAGAAATTACTATTACTGAAGTTATAATTATTAAATATTTCTTGAAATTTTATATGTAGAAGGCTAATATTAAAATATTTAATTAAAACAAATTGTAGAAATTACTATGTTCAACTACCAATAAAAAGATATATTACACATTTTCTTGTGACTCGAGTTTCGGGTAATGAACTATCCCATCATCAGACAACTGAAGACCTAACAGTGGTACAGAGGTATTTAAACAAAAGTGATGAATATTTTGAATATTTCAATAGATTCTAGGTAACACCTAATAGTGGTACAGAGGTTAACAAGCGGAACGTGATAAAAAAGCGGATTAAAAAAGAGAGACCGTCTGAAAGATATCGGAATGTCGGCAATCGACAAAGAAGGTTGTTAAACAGATGGTACCCATTTAAATATCTCAAATAATTTTTGGGGTTACATAGCTCCGTACAGTCACTCTTTGTGTTTACATTATTTTGTTGTATATCTCAAATATTTGGATTTACATAGCTCCGTATAGTCATTAATTATTTTTTACACTATTTTTATTGTGAACGAATTTGAAAATGTCAATAATCAAGTTTCTTTTCTTTTGAATTCAGATGTAAAAGTTTCCCAAGATTTTCTTTTGTCGAAAGAAAATACTGTTTTCTAAAGAATGTGTGGCAAAAGTTGAATTTTTGTTTACTTTTCATTAAATTCATTTTATGTTCATTGAAAAATGTTTTAAACAGATGTTATTTAAATCGAAAATATTCGAGATATTTAAAAAGTAACATCTGTTTAATATCTTCTTCAACGAACATAAAATTAATTTAATGAAAAGTAAACAAAAATTCAACTTTTGCCACTCATTCTTTAGAAAACAGTAATTCCTTCCGACAAAAAAAAATCTTAAGAAAATATTACATGTAGATTCAAAAGATAAGAAGAAAAAAAATAAGAAGAAACAAAAGATAAGAAGAAACTTGATTATTGAAATTTTCAAATTCGCTCACAATAAAAATAATGTAAAAAATAATGTATTACTGTACGGAGCTATGTACATAAAAATATTTGAGATATACAACAGAATAATGTAAAAATAATGTATGACTATACGGAGCTATATAACCCCAAAAATTATTTGAGATATTTAAATGGGTACCATCTGTTTAACAACCTTCTTTGTTGATTGCCGACATTCCGATATCTGTTAGAAGGCCTCTTTTTTAACCCGTTTTTTTATCACATTCCGCTTGTAAACCTCTGTAGCCCTATTAGGTGTTACCTAGAATCTATCGAAATATTCAAAATATTTATCACTTTTGTTTAAATACCTCTGTACCACTGTTAGGTCTTCAGTTGTCTGATGATGGGATAGTTCATTTCCAGAAACTCGAGTCACAAGAAAATGTGTAATATATATTTTTATTAGTAGTAAAACATAGTAATTTCTACAATTTGTTTTAATTCAGTAATCCTATTAGTTTACCGTTTATTTATCATTGTATTTGTGAATCACCTGTTTCCAATCATCAACTGTCCAACCCTTGTGATATTGGCCCTATAGGAGTCTTTTTTTCATCATGGCTGAGGTGAGAAAAGGTTTTTCTGCAGGTCGGCAAATCCTTTATTCGTCGTCGAGCTGTCATTGCTGAAATGTTCACCCCTACACTGGCATGATTCTTGTGAGAATCCTGCGAGGCTGTTTTCTGTTTGCCATAACAATATCGCGTATTTTTCGCTCATATCTTGGTGTTGATATTTTTTCGACCACATTTTCCTTTGCGTCGTGGGGTCATATCTGAGTTTTCATCCATTTTTTTTTTCTCTTTTCGGTCTACTATTTCTCTCGAAACTTCAGTAATGGATTTTTCTGTTGGAGTTATCTGTATTTGATACCGAAGGTTTCATTTCAGCTGTTTTTCTGGGGTGATGTCTTTTGAATTTCCTTTTTTTAATCAAGGGGTGTAACAAACACAGAACAAAGTCTTGACTTCAAAAATCACCAACATTCGCTCATCAAACTGATAAAGACGAAATCTGCACTTATTCGTGAGCAGGCAGGATCCTGTTCGCATTCCAGTTCTCATGTCCAAGAGCCCAACAGTGTCCTAGAGCCAGGTGCTCCCTTCTCAATCGATGGTGACTGGCGCATCTTCTTGTCCTCAATTTGAAACTGTGCAAGCTATTCCGGTTTGTATGTATATATCGAAATGATTGATTATATTTACGCTCGAGAAAGAATAATTTATCATTTATGACTGTGCCCTAGAACATTCATATCACAATACGACAATTTTTTGAGTTTAGCACAACACAAAAGAATGAATAACGTTACAAAACAAATATTTGAATCATAACAATTGAAGGATACGCAATTTGAAACATAGTTTCCAGTTTTGTTTGGGCATAAATCAACCCATTTTCTTAAACTAACTGTCTGTCAAAACACGAGTTTTGCCAGACTCTAAATAACCCCTACTTCAAAATGCAAACGCTTGATGGCCCATTCTTCATCATTTTGTGAAGGTTTCGAGGATTTTTCAGTTTTTAATTGTCAGTTTGACTTTCATCGAACAGTACTTGGGTAATTATAAAAACTCAATGAAATTCATTCAACTATTTTGGTTCTTCTCATTTCAATGTCATTCAGTGTATTTCACAATTTAGGTGTAATCCCACCTCAAACCACAGAGGCTTCTCCTATCAACTAGTAACCGAACAAGTCCGCTTTCTCCGGTAATCAATCGAGATATCCTTTCTGCTCCAGATCCCCCAACGGGCCGCCTCCAACTTCGAATCAATTAAGTCGATCCGTGAATCTTCTAACATCACTAGCTCCCTCCCGACCCGAGATAACAATCAAACTTCTAGCGGATTATCGAGGTAGACCTTAGGGAGGTGGGGCAGATCCTGGAAATTGTTTATTGGAGTTTTATTCTATCCCCTAGGGTTTCTTCCGGAAAATGGAATTGGAGTGGTCACCGAATCTCGCCTCCTTTCGCTGTACTCCAATGTTTTCTGCGGGGTTAAAGAGGTTTTCTGTAACGTCTGAGATGTTTAACCAACATGCGATTGCTGTAATAGTGTGTTATATAGACCATCATTTTCTGTTAAATCTGGAATACGCCATTTTAAAGATAACAATATTTTCTATATCGAGATATAACTCCAATAAAAAGTAAGAATACCGTGAACACAAAGAGTTGCTCAAGGTTTTCTCTGGCAGTGTTGGTACAAATGCATGGATAAACTTCATTCCCTAGATGCCCAACTTTCGTACTAAACATACATATGTATTGAAAATCAGAGACGCCCGTGGTTGTTCTCCAAACTATCGGGTATTTTTTCAGAGTGATAGAACTTTAAATTGAAATGGAACACATTTAAATTAAGATTGAAGCCAAGTTTTTTCTTTTATTTGAAAGATAATTTTATGACATTCATATTTCAAAAATAATTTTTGTCATATGTCCACCACGACTAGCTCTGAGGAACCGCATTCGACCAGACCAATTTTGGACCACTTTTTCGAGTAATTTAGGCCTTATTTTATCAATTACACGAGTTATGTTGGCTTCCAAAGCGTCTATTGTTTCTGATTTATCAGCATAAACCAATGACTTGACATAACCGCAAAGAAAATAATCCAGTGGAGTTATGTCGCATGATCTTGGAGGCCAATTGATTGGATCATTTCTCGAATTAATGTCATCGCCAAATCTTTCATTCAATAAATCAATTGTTACGGTAGCAGTATGAGGTGTAGCACCATCTTGTTGGTACCAAAACACTTCTGGGTCGATACCATTCAAATTTTGAAGCAAATAATCATTGATCATCGATCTGTAACGGGCACCATTCACTGTAACAGTAGGTCCAGCATCGTTTTTAAAGGAATATGGACCGATGACGCCTCCAGCGTATAAAGCACACCATACAGTAGTGCATTTTCAGGCTGCAATGGAACCTGCAGAACTTCTTGAGGATTGTTTTCACTCCGTATACGGCAATTTGCTTGTTTACATAGCCGTTCAACCAGAAATGAGCTTCAACACTAAACACCATTTTACGATAAAAAAGTGGATCAACTTCAAGCTGTTCTAGGGCCCAATCAGCAAACAAAGGACGTTTATTATGGTCAAGTGCCTTTAGTTCTTGAACCAGTTGGATCTTGTATTGGTGTAGACCAAGGTCTTTACGCAAAATTTTCCATGTGATGGATGCACAGACTCCAACTTGTTGTGAACGTCGACGAATAAACAAATCTGGATCATCATTATCACTATGATTTACAGCAGCAATATTTTCTTCTGTACGTACAGTTCTTTGTCTTGTTGTTGTTGTTGCATCGAGTAGAGAAAATGTTGTCTGAAATCTATCGATAGTTCGACGAATAAGCTGCTCTAATCGACGATTATGTAAACCATAAATTTCACGAAGTGCTCTATAAGTTTGGCGAATAGAACACTCACTGATTTTGAAAATAAATTCCAACAATTTGTAAACGTTGTTGCGGCCTGAGTTTTCCATGATAATTTGTCAACGCTTACTGAACAGAAATGTCAAAACAACATGTCTTCTACCTTCTGTCAAATCACACTTATTCCAATCGAAAGTTCTATCACTCTAAAAAACACCCGATACATTTTCTCATATTCCATTTCGGTGCTAAAAATATTTAATTCAATTATGTATTAAATATCAATGACATATACCTGTAATGTATTAATGACAAAAATAATTAAATGTGAAGTAGGAATAAGTGACCCCCTTGTCTGGAGAACTAATCATTAACATCTTCTCTATCCATTCCATATTCAACGCCGGAAGCTCTTAATCCTCCTGATCATCACGCCAGAAAGACATTCTGACTGTGGGTTTTAACAAAGATTGCTGAACATCCGCATTTCACTTCTAATATCCTTTTCACGGATGAAGCCGGCTTTACCAAAGATGGAATTTTTAACCTTCATAATAGCCATATTTGGGCGGATGAAAATCCACACGCCACTCATGAATCCAGGTATCAACAGCGTTTCAGTATAAATACCCGGTACGTATTTTAGGAGTTTGTCAGGATCAGTAGTTTTACCACGGAATTTAACAGGAGCCGCATACCTCAACTTTCTTCAAAATTCCTGGCCCGATTTTCTGGACGTGGTACCTTGAAATCAGTGGATGAATATTTGGTTTATTCAAAATGGAGCTCCCCCACCTTTTCGAGAAGATGACCCGCTAGATCTCTCGATTTGAATCCTTTGGACTTTTATATTTGGAGTTATTTGAAAAGTTTAGGGTATGCAACTTTAGTGAATAACATCGAACAGTTGCAACATCGTATTGAACTATCCTGTCAAACGATCCGAAGACAACCACGTATTTTCGAAAGAGTACGTAATACTTCATGCGACGATATACTTTCTGCATTGAAAAGGACGGTGGTCATATGTACTAGATGTCAAAAATAAATCGAATATCTTCTGTAATTTATCGTATTTGGTTGCACTAGCATTGGGTGTTTTTTTTTAGAGTGATAGAACTTTCGATAGGGATAACTGTGATTTGACAGAAGGTAGAAACCAAGTTGTTTTGACATTTCTGTTCAGTACGCATTGACAACTTATCATGGAAAGACTCACGCCGCAACAACGTTTACAAATTGTTGAAATTTATTTTCAAAATCAGTGTTCTATCCGCCAAATTTATAGAGCACATCGTGAAATTTTTGGTTTACATAATCGTCCATCAGAGCAGCTTATTCGTCGTAAAGATCTTGGTCTACACCCATACTAGATCCAACTGGTTCAAGAACTAAAGCCACTTGACCATAATAAGCGTCGTTTGTTTGCTGATTGGGCCCTAGAACGGCTTGAAGTTGATCCACTTTTTTACCGTAAACTTGTGTTTAGTGATGAAGCTCATTTCTGGTTGAACGGCTATGTAAACAAGCAAAATTGCAGTATATGGAGTGAAAACAATCCTTAAGAAGTTCTGCAGGTTCCATTGCATCCTGGAAATGCACTGTATGGTGTGCTTTACACGCTAGAGGCATCATCGGTTCATATTTCTTTAAAAACGATGCTGGTGCTAATGTAACTGTGAATGGCGCTCGTAACAGACCGATGATCAATGACTATTTGTTTAAACATTTGAATGGTATCCACCCAGAAATGTTTTGGTTCCAACAAGATGGTGGTACACCTTATGCTGCTACCGTAACAATTGATTTATTGAAAGAAAAATTTGGTGATAACATTATTTCGACATAACTCCACTGGATTATTTTCTTTGAGGTTATGTCAAGTCATTGGTTTATCCTGATTACTATAGTTATAGACCGAGCTAATAAAAACATTCCAGAAAGTGGCTGGGCTATTCATATCAACGGAAATATTAGCATGGATATCCCAGTTCTGCGACCTCTAAAGTCTCGAATCAAATCCACATTAAGCCGAACAATGCGACCGCCTCATTTGAACTGCAGCTTTCAGTTAAATCACCCAGGAATATTCATTAGTCGTCGGCAAACTCGATAGACTGACGAAATCCCGAGGGTCGAAAGAAATTCCTCCAGGGATCGAGGAGGGCTTAGGGCGGCGAAATATTCCGTCAAAACCAGACGACTCTCTTCGCCGAGCAGCAGTCAATATTGAACGAGGAATGAATCGCTGAATCTGAAAGATTCGATTCCGCGATTATTCCATCCGTCGATTTTCCACGTGATGCGCGAAAAATTTCGTATAGGATGAATCAGCCTCAGAAGTTTCATCTGGCAACACCTTCATTTTGAAGTGTCATCGTTAGGCGTTCACTTCAGTATCTATCACTTCGCTGAAGTGTAAACAACATAGTATTTTAGACCAAGCTCTAGCTGAACGAACGTCAGAAGTAATTTGCCCGATTTGAAAGTGGCAATTCCGATTTGAAGGATGAACAATTAGAGTCGAGTCTCGATGAAGATACATCACAAACGCAAGAAACACTCGCAAAAACACTTGGAGTCGCTCAATCAGCCATTTGCAATCTTTGCAACCACAAGGTTGATTCTGAAAAAATGTGAAGCATTCAATGCTCTGTATTATAGTAAAAAAATAAATAGAGCGTTACATTAAAAAAAGTCGAGAAATATCAATTTCAAATTCATCATATTTGGCAATCAATAACGGACATCCTGTGTATGGTAGATAAATCTTTTTGTTATGATGACTCTATGAATCTTTCAGTAACCAAGAATTCATATCACAATACGTTTTAGCGGAGTGCTGTGCGCTCAACTTTTTTCAGTTTTCTCTGAATAAGATAATGTACCTTTCAAAAATATTTCTAAGATTTTGCGTTTTAATAGAGATGGTAAATGTGTTATAAATAATCATTTTTAAAAAACTCAGATGATGAAAATCAATAAAATTCAAGGAAAATATTCACCCTTGTATATATGTTGACCCGTTAGAGTGTAATCAAATCAAAATTAATTGAATTAGATCAATCAAGGCAGAAATATCAATAATTCAACTCATAAACATACTTACAAGCCAAACTCTTGAAGAAAAAACTTATTTAGAATACGTAACCACTAGTCGAGTGAAAATTCTTTAAACGTTAGTCAAATATCAAAAATCCTTTTGAAAGTCTTAAATATAATTCACAGGGAGCACTCAATTTATAAATATTAAATTTTTAAGAAAGCCAAAGTTGCAATAAAGAGTAGTAATTTGAATTTAGATATCTAGTTTGAAATGGGTGAAGAAATTGTTGAAAAGATTTTAATAATTACTCTATAAACTGTCTTGAAATTATTAACAATTAACAAGCTTAATTGAATCTAACTTACCAGAATTATGTAAATAGTACAAATTTGATCAAAATTCAGTTAATTAAGGAGAATATAGTGTCTACCTCAGAAATTCTGAAATTATGAACGTAAGAGATATTCTAGAAGATGCTTATGCATTGATAAAAATGTAATAGTATAAAAGCTAAAGAAATTTAATCAATTTCATGAGTAGTATTCAGTAATTATTCAGTAAAAAGTAGAAGAAGTTGAATTATGTAAAATTTTGACATTTGGAAAACTCTTCATATGAAAATAAGTGTTTAAACTCAACTAATTTTCATAATACTGGTACCAAATTATTCATGAAATAATAGGTTAATTTTCTAGAAGTTTCAAGCTATGAAATAATGTAAATTTTGTAAAATCAATGAAACCATAATTTTTCTCGATAATTTCGACAAAGTTAGAAACTTTGTGATTCAATTTTTCGAGAATACTATAAAAGTACGAAGCAGAGGAAATGTCATGCAGTATTAAAATACTCGACAGCACATACACGTCTCTCTGATTAAAGATTTTTCTCTCTTAAATAGTTCAGTTTAAAGGTTAAAAAGGTATTAACATGATTATTGGAATGGAAATGTGATCAATAAATACGTTACCTGAGTGTTTTATATAAATAAAGTATAATTTAAGTCCTAAAAAAGAAATCAATGAAGTGGGCTGGGAAATCAGAAAATTCCAAAAACATTCTCCAAGAACCAGAACAAATTCCTGAAATATAGTAAAGTCAGCATAAAAGGAACATTGTTTATGGATAAAAAACTTTTTATTTCAAAGCAAATCATTTATTTTTCACGTTAGAATTATGATATTTAGAATTTAGTTTGATAGGTTATAACTTAGAACTTAGACATTTAGATTAGTTTAGTAGTCACCGATTTATATTTCAGATTACTTTGATTCAATATATATTTTAAAAAAATTCAATTTCTTAAATTTAAATTGAACCCTCCCTAATAAAAGAAATCAAAATTAATAATATTTAATTATTTTAATATTAGCCTTCTACATATTTAATTTCAAAAAATTATATTTGATAATTATAACTTCTGAAAATAAACTGATGATAATATAAAATAAACATTCATTATAAGACATCCAAATGGTATAACAAAATCCAATAAATAAAAATTGTTAACTAAAATCCTATAAATTAAATATTTTGAACAGACAAAATTTTGTTTCTGCTGATCAATCTTATGAAAACAAATATCTTTCAAAAATGTCTAACATAATCTTGAAAATTTCATCATAAAACTATCTTACTTAGAATATTCAATATTATTGGATATCTAAGTTACTTCATATAAAAACTCAAGATATGTAAAAACACTACTGAAAAACAAGTTTCAAGAGAGACTTTGCTTCGTCAGTATTCAAGTAATGCATATTCAATAAATATAACATCAATCAACAACAAATATTTATTTAACCTTCAACACTTTAGAAAACTTCTGGTAAATGGATATGAAAAATTTAAATGTAGCGTAACGGTTAACTATAGATAAATATTTCTGTGGTTTACCCTTGATCTAAAATATTGAAAGACAATTTAACGGCCTCTGTTATAGCACAAAGACTATCTGTATAAAGAATGTTAAGAAAACCAAATAATCATATATTATGAACAAAATAACATAAAAAGAGGTTAATTCTTGATAGAAGGTATATAAAATTATTAAAATATTTCAATATTAGTCTTCTACATATTTAATTTCAAAAAAGTATATTTAATAATTATAACTTTTGAAAATAAATTAAAATAATTTCATATAAGTACCGCTTATATCAAATGACATATAAAATAAACATTCATCATAAGACATCCAAATGATTTATATTTAAATTTAAATAATTCAATAATAAAATTATAATATTAAGAGTTAGCTGGAAACACTCAATACATGGAACTAGATACAAGTATTCATATTAGGACTAAATGAAAATTCATAACAATTGGCTGCCAAAACGTAGGATTGCTAATTAATTAATAATTGATACAAATTCAAAAATTTTAATTTAATTAATAATTCGAAAAAAACATTAATTTATTTCGTAGCAATTGACGCCCAACGCGGGGCTGATAAATATTTAATAATATTAAAAATTTCATATAATAATTTGATAACAGTACATTGACTCACTGAGTAAACATAAGGGTTAGAATAAGACAAAAATAGGGCAACATCACGTTAGAACTTGAGAAATGGCAAAATAAATGAGATAGACGTAAGCAAATTGAAGGAATGGGTGGAAGAGGCAGTTGATGATACAAACTGGAAAAAGGAAAAAATAAAATTAATGATGAATGGGAAAAACAAAAAATGAGAAATTGGAGAGAAAAAGAGTGAAGAAGAAGAAACTGGAAAAAAGAGAGCGAGAATGAATAGGAAGAAGAGGAAATTGAAAGAAAAAAAATAGAAAAAAGATTAGGACAATTCGCTGCAGCATAACAACTAGTTGTTAGCTTAGACAATAGCTAATGCCGAAAGCATTAGTAGCTTCAGCACTAATATACCAATTGGAGCAGTTTTGATGAAGAAGTACAGTAGCTGTGTTTCACTAGAGTTCATCAAATTTTCAATCCATAATTATAATCTATATACAGTAGGGTGATTCAAAAAAAAAAATTTTTTTTCTTGCAAACAAGCTTAAAAGTTTCAATTCAATGTAAAAAGATCCCAGTAAAAACTTGAACGCTTAATATTAATATTAAGGACGTCCGCATCGCACCTTTTCATTTGCCATAAGAATAACATAGGAAAATTTCTTTTTGCACATTCTGATTTTTATTGTTAGTCCAAAGTAAGTCTTGAAGAAAATTCCTGCGCATATTTTTGTAGAAAATGGAACGCTCTACTAAAAAGGTATCCTATGATTTTTCGTCAAACCTAACCGCTTTAAATTTATTCAAAGTTAAAGTACAATATCCTGAAAATTCGACCGTTTTTATCGCATTGCAGCGGATTAAATGGTTTTATTGGGATTCCTTATCAGAAAACATCGTGTTTATTTCAAATCATGTCTTGCAGAAAATGTTTATCAATAATTTTTCACAATATTACTGCCTGTTCATCATTCAAATCATAGTTTTTTTCTTTTTTGACCTAAAAGTAAAAAATTTTTTTTCCAGTCATTACAAATACTTATGACAGAGGTAAAAAACAAGTGACGTTTGCTTGATTTTAAAAAAAAAATATATTCACTTCACTTATACTTAAAAATTGTTCTCAAATTATGCGACGATGGCTCAGCTATAATTTTAAATATTAAAATTAATAATGATAACTTTAAAAAAGCAAACAGAAACTATTGTAAATACTTCACTTAGGGTAATTTTCAACTTTTAGACAAGGAAATTGAAAAAAAAATTTTATGAAACAATTTGGTAATTTACATTAATGAATTTTCTGAATTTTTTCCATTATTTTGAATGACCGCGAAAATAGACGATAAACATTTTCTGTAAGCCATAATTTAAAATAAACACGAGGTTTTCTGATAAGGAATCCCAATAAAACCATTTAATCCGCTGCAATGCGATGAAAACGGTCAAATTTTAAGCATATTGTACTTAAACTTTGAATATCTTTAAAGCGGTTAGGTTTGACGAAAAATCATAGGAGACCTTTTTTGTAGAGCGTTCAATTTTCTACAAAAATATGCGCAGGAATTTTCTTCATGACTTACTTTGGGCTGGCAATAAAAATCAGAATGTGCAAAAAGAAATTTTCCTATGTTATTCTTATGGGAAATATAAAGGTGCCATGCGGACGTCCTTAATATTAATATTAAGCGCTCAACTTTTTACTGGCATCTTTTTACATTGAATTGAAATTTTAAAGATTGTTTACAAGAAAAAAAAGTTTTTTTTTTTGAATCACCCTAATATACAGTTCAATACGCACATTAAAAAATTCAAAACCCGAATACAAACCGGATAGCCTCAAGGGGACACCCTTCAAATCCGGGACTCGTATCCTACACGCATGTATTACGAGCAATTTATCCCACAAAGCTTTACCGCTTCAGATCCCCAAAAACCCTCAAGGTAAGAAGATGACGCCCCACATCCTCAAAGCCCCCCTCGCGCTCCCTTATCGAATTTTAAAAATGCGAATCTTCGGTTTGCAAATTGAAACCGATGGGTCACATTTGTTCGTTCGGCGAGAGCTCATATATGTTTCTTTCGCATCCGATATTCATTTCAGCTCCACGTAAATGAGTTTAGGATCTTATCCCGGCGTAGGCGGGAGAGATCGTTATTCCCGTCCGGGAGCTTAAGGGAGGTCCCTTTTTCCTATTTTAAATACGCCTTAAGTCGGATGACAGGGGAACTGTTAATTATTCGTTCGTTTTTTCTCAAAGTTTCGGCTGTAACTTGTGGCCGCGAGTCGATGGGGTTTTTTCGTCTTTTTGAGGAAACGGACGATTTTTTTATGGGATGATTTGAATATCGTCAAGATCCAAATTTGAATCACGAGACTCCAAGTGAAGAGCGTCCAAAAGAAACCTTAATTTTGTCTAAAGAGTATCTAGCTTTGGCTCGATGCGCCATATTCTTTGTACCATTTACAACATAGAGTTAATTCAAAATAAATTAAATAAAATTATATTAATAGGTTTTTTACTTGAAAGAAGAATTATTACAAACTCTTATATCAAAACAAATTCAATCTGTGAGTCGCCTACAATTTTAATTCAAGAAAAAATATATTCAAATACTTTTAGAATTAAATTGATATTTTATAAGTACTACTTATATTTAATAGACGTATAAAATCAAAACTCATTATGAAATATCAAATGGAATAAAAAATCCCAACAAATATAAATTGTCAATTAAATTTACTAAATAAATAAATGATACTGATTTCTCGCATATCACTGAAACATTTTTAAATTGATAAAGTAAATAAAAAGAACTTGGCTTAAATTTGAATATCAAAACAGATTTAATCTGTTAGTCTTCTAAAATTTTAATTTCTAAAAAATTTTTATTCAAAAAACTTTTAGAATTAAATTAATATAATATTTAATAGACGTATATAATCAAAACTCAATATATAATGTCGAATGGAATAAATAAACTAACAGATATAAAAAAGTCAAAAAAATCAATAAATAAATATTCAAGGGAGACAAAATTTTGTTTCTGCTCTTACCATTATGAACACCAATTCCTTTTCAAATACATGAAACACAACTTATGGACTTCTCAAAAAATATAATTTATTTAATATATTTAAATATTCAAATAGGTTAATTCAAAAATCTCTCAAAACATGTACTATATCTTCAAAAACAATTTGAATTCTGATAATCTCTTCATCGGCCCTAAATAATATTCCAAATATCAAAATCAAATAACAATCACTATATCTTACCTCCACGTGGTAACCGGATCAATTGCTTTAAACAGACTAACTTCAAAATTCAAGATAATCTATGTTCTTCATAAAATCACAGAAAAGTGAAAGGTAATATAAGGTTTTCTTTAAACCATTGACATTCCATAATGAGATTTATTCAAGCCTAAATATAATTATATATTATGTATAAAATAAAATAGAAAAAGGCTTTTTACTTGATAGAAGAAATATAACAAAATTTGAATATCAAAACAGATTTAAACTGTTAGTCTTCTACAATTTTAATTTCAAAAAAATTTTAATTCAAAAAACTTTTAGAATTAAATTAATGTCTACAATAAGCACCGCTTATATTTAATAGACGTATATACTCAAAACTCAATATATAATGTCAAATGGAATAAATAAACCAAGAGATATAAAAAAAGTCTTTGAAATTAATAAATAAATATTTAAAGGAGACAAAATTTTGTTTCTGATCTTACCATTATGAACACCAATTCCTTTTCAAAAACATGAAACACAACTTAAGGACTTCTCAAAAAATATATTTTATTTGAAATATTTAATATATTTAAATACACTTCAATGAAATGACAGACTCTAAAAAGGAAACCTACAGATGACACTTCGGAATGAAAGTATTGCCAGATGAAATGAGTAGCGACATATGTTATCAAAATCGCATGAACTTATTTCTTATCCTGATATCATTCAATAAAGTAAAATAATTTAATGGCAAAGTCATGTTTCATTTGTATTAAAATATCGGCAATTACTTTGTTGCCGATTCAATATATCAACGATTGAATAGGTCGAATAAAGTGGATTTCACCGTATTCATCAAAAGAACTACTATCGTTAAACTGAATTTACGACTGTAAAGTCCCGGTTTAAACGCAGAGAAAATATATTCGGGTTTTATCGACTCTTTCGGGAAGTAACGCCAGATCCAGACCTAAATCGACCAATATTTTAGTACCATCCAATCGTAAAGAGAACGTCCATTCAATTTCTATTGAAATAATACAATGTGGAGGATTCGAACGAAATTTGTATACTTGGTGGTATTGTTTAATAATGATGAAAATAACTGGCGTGTGGTAAGAAGCTTTTGCGCACTTTTTTAGCAGTCTTTTACCCATGAAAATTTCAAATCTGTTCATCACTTCTTGAAGTAATGAATAAAAATACGGGATTCTGTGTCCTTTCATCTTGAAGGTGAATAAACGTCATATTCTGCAATTTTAGAGCTGTTTCCCTGAATAGACGGAAAATCTATCTCTTAAAAATTGAAACAAATGGTTAAAAACCTCTATATTTTTCCCTTCTATCTGCCTTACATATGCTGAACTGTTTCAGCCGTTGTTATCGGGTGTTTTTTCAAAGTGATAGATCTTTAAATTGAAATAAAACACATTTTAATTGAGAATGAAGCCAACATTTTTTTTTGGAAAGATAATTTTATGACATTTATGTTTTAAAAATAATTTTCGGCATTTGTCCACCACGACTAGCTCTGAGGAACCGTATTCGACCAGACCAATTTTAGACCACTTTTTCGAGTAATTCAGGCCGTATTATAACACGAGTTAAGTTGGCTTCCAATCTATTGTTTCTGGTTGATCAGCATAAACCAATGACTTGAAAATAATCCAGTGGAGTTATGTCGCATGATCTTGGAGGCCAATTAATTGGACCATTTCTCGAAATAATTTTATCGCCAAATCTTTCTTCCAATAAATCATTTGTTACGGTAGCAGCATGAGGTGTAGCACCATCTTGTTGGAACCAAAACACTTCTGGGTCGATACCATTCAAATTTTGAAACAAATAATCATTAATAAAATAATAAGATTTTTGAATAATGAAATGTATTATACAGTTTCCAATGGATTAATGAAGACCATAATATGCCTTACAATCTTTGTTTGATTTCTGTGTTTAGCATAAAACATAGATTACCTTGGATATTAGATGTACCTACCTAGTTTATTTGCGTTCACAGATTTTGCAGCAATTGTTTGGTAAAATTACAAGTTTATTTATTTTTAATTGAATTTATGTTATAAAGTTGAACTGACATCTGAATTTTTAATTGTTTTTTGAGGATGTGCTACATGATTTGGAGAGTTTTTGAAGTAACTTAATTAAATATTTAAACAGATTAAATATTTCAAATAAATTAGTTTTGGAGAAGTTCTTAAAATTATGTTGTATATTTTTGAAAAAGATTTAGTTTTCATAAATATAAGACCAGAAACACAACATGTTTTCAAATGTTTGTCAAGGGCAAAACATACGTACCACGTGCCTTTCTGACGAGTTCAGGTGCGTATATTTGGAACGAAACATTCGATATTACTTATTTTTAATTTTAATAAATAATTTATTTTTTGGTTTTTTTTTTCATTCCATTTGATATTGTATAGTGAATTTTGAATTTTATACGTCTATTAAATATAAGCAGTGCTTATTTGAGACATTAATTCAATTCTAAAAGTTTTTTTTTTTAATTTTTTGAAATTAAAATTGTAGAAGATTAACAAATTAAATATGTTTTGATATTCAAAGTTTGCGAATAATCATTGATCATCAATCTGTAACGAGTAACAGTCACTGTAACATTAGCTCCAGCATCGTTTTTAAAGAAATATCGACCGATGATGCCTCCAGCGTGTAAAGCACACCATACAGTGCATTTTCGAGGATGCAATGGAACCTGCAGAACTTCTTGAGGATTGTTTTCACTCCATATACGGCAATTTTGCTTGTTAACATAGCCGTTTAGCCAGAAATGAGCTTCATCACTAAGCACAATTTTACGATAAAAAAGTGGATCAACTTCAAGCTGTTCTAGGGCCCAATCAGCAAACAAACGACGCTTATTATGGTCAAGTGGCTTTATTTCTTGAACCAGTTGGATTTGTATCGGTGTAGACCAAGATCTTTACGCAAAATTTTTCATATGGTGGATGCCCAGAGTCCAACTTGTCATGAACGTCGACGAATAGACAAATTAGGTTCTTGATTAACACTTTGACTTACAGCAGCCATATTTTCTTCTGTACGCACAGTTCTTTGTCTTGTAGTTGTTGCTGCATCGAGTAGAGAAAATGTTGTCCGAAATCTATCGATAATTCGACGAATAAGCTGCTCTGATGGGCGATTATGTAAACCATAAATTTCACGAAGTGCTCTAAGTTTGGGGAATAGAACACTGATTTTGAAAATAAATTTCAACAATTTGTACACGTTGTTGCGTCGTGAGTCTTTCCATGATGATTTGTCAATGCTTACTGAACAGATATGTTAGACTGTTAAATCACAGTTATCCCTATCGAAAGTTCTAACACCCGATACAAATGAAGAGGTCAAAATCACCTGGATCAGTTTTTTTTCCAGCAAAGGCCAAACGTTTTATCAGCGTGAAATCATGCTACTACCGGAAAGATGGCAAAGGTGATGGACCAGAATAGCCAATATATAATTCAATAAAATATTCATTCATATCAGGAAAATTGTCCTTCATTTTCCTAAAAAAAAAGCGAAATTACTTTCCAAACAATAATAAAAATTTTACAACTTTTAAAACCTCGATATCTCACTAATGGTGATTCCCACGAAAAAGGGTATATGAATAATTTTCGTGGAAAATTTTATGATCTACAACTTTTGTATGACCTATTTTTACGATAAAGCTCACCGTTTCAGAGAAAAATAGAGAAAACCTTTGACCTTCTCCACGTATTCAAAACAGCACAGAACTAACTTAAGAAGGAAACAATTGAAACGCATCAACCATTATCGGTCAGTTATCTACGACATACCTACGGGATTCCCGAAATACCCACGAGCTGCCTACACGGATTCCAGGGATGTCAAGCGGGACATCCTATTCATATTCAGGTCCCAATCACGGCATGATGAAGCGTCCAGAATTCGATTTCAGGGAAACGATAAACCTGTATCAACTAATACGACCCAGAGCTGCCTGCGAACACCCTCAATTAGTTTTAGCGACCCCTTCTGCGGAACGGCCAATGTTGACTTGATTGCCACTGATGACTCTGTTCGTCCGTATTAACCGCAAAATTACTATGGGATACGGACAGGAAATCTGGTACTTCTGTTTACGAACATCATGAACGGGCTTCGAGAAAGGCGAAGACTGCACTAGAGATTCGTTGTGTTCCATCGCTGACAGAACAGCGAGTCCATAATGTGCCATATCCAGTATGGTCTCCAATTTTCTTTCTCAACTTTTCAGTTGTGCATATTCATTCTGTCGATTTTTGGATCGATGTTCTTCAACCGTTCGACGAACTACACACATCGTCAAAAGTCTTCGCCCTCCTAGGTTTCTCAAGAAATAAGCAATCTATATTCTGGAAATGAGATTAATATTTTCCTCTATTGTTTGCGCATGTACATTCTATAGTCTTCCAATATTGTTGTATGAAGCATAATCTTTCCACCGTGGTTGCTTCTGATTTCTCAATGAAAGAAGAACAACCATAGAAACCATAGACGAAATTTCGTGTAATTCTTGATGTACCAAGTCAACTACTCATTCAAAGAAGATAACCGGAGACAACGACACACAAGCAGTCAGTATTCCAAACGGTTCCACTACACCGGTGGCTTCCAGCACACACAGAAGAAGTACACTAAGTTAATTTTGTATACTACTCTGTCAGGAAAGTACCGGGAATTTTCAATTAAAACAACATTTTTACATTTAATCGTCAAAATTTATTGGGTCGCCTTCAAAATAGGCTCCATTTGCTCCAATACATCTATGCCAACGGCACTTCCAATTATCGAAATATTTTTTATAGGCGCTTTCCGGGATGGACTTTAGCTCTCGCGCCGAATTTTGTTTTATGGCTTCAATCGACCCAAAACGGGTGCCACGAAGGGGCAATTTTAGTTTTGGGAAGAGGAAAAAGTCGCAGGGAGCCAAATCCGGCGAATACGGTGGTTTCTGAAGCACGTTTGTTGAGTTTTTGGCGAGAAAGTCAGTCACAATCGTAGCTCGGTGAGAAGGCGCGTTATCGTCATGCAAAATCCATGAGTTGTTCGCCCACAAATTTGGCCGCTTCTTACGGATACGCTCATGCAAAGGTTTCATAACGCCTAGGTAATACTCCTTGTTTGCCGTCTGACCCTCTGGAACGAATTCGTAGTGCACCACGCCACGGATATCGAAGAAAACAATGAGCATCACCTTCATTTTCGAGCGGCTTTGGCGTGGTTTTTTCGGTTTCGGCTCATTTTTTGCCACCCATTCCGATGATTGCTGGCTTGTTTGCATATCGTACTCGTTGACCCAGGTCTCATCACCAGTTATAATGCGTTCCATGAATGTAGAATCGGAATTACAGCGATGCAGCATGTCTGAAGCAACCTGTTCGCGATGACGTTTTTGAAGAAAATTCAGGTCTTTCGGTACGAGTCGTGCGGCCACCTTTCTCATGCTCAAAATATCAATCAAAATCGTACGTGCGGACTCGTGGGATATCTTAAGATCATGTGCTATCTCTCTCAAACTGGTACGACGGTTTTCCAGCACCCTTTCGACTCATATATATTTGTTTTTTGTTTAACATAATCTTAAGAATTTCATCATAAGACTATTTTACTTAGAATATTCAATATTATTGGATATCTAACTAAGTTACTTTTTATAGAATCTCAAGATACGTAAAAACATTACTAAAAAAACAAGTTTTAAGAAAGACTTTGCTTTGTCAGTACTCAATTATATTCATATTCAATAATATATAACATCAACAAAAATATTTTCTCACCTTGAGACCATTCAGAAAGCTTCAAGAAAATATTAAAATATTCAACGCATTCCACCAGATCAATTTTGGACCACTTTTTCAAGTAATTCAGGTCTTATTTCATCAAAAACCAAGCCTTATTTTATCAAACCAGGTCTCCAAAGTGTCTATTGTTTCTGGTTTATCAGCATAAACCAATGACTTAACATAACCCCAAAGAAAATAATTCAGTGGAGTTATGTCACATGATCTTAGAGGCCAATTAATTGGACCATTTCTCGAAATAATGTTATCGCCGAATCTTTCTTTCAATAAATCGATTGTTACGGTAGCAGCATGAATTTTGAAAGAAATGATCATTGATCATCGATCTGTAACGAGCACCATTCGCTATAACATTAGCTCCAGCATCGTTTTTAAAGAAATATGGACCGATGATGCCTACAGCGTGTAAAGAACACCATACAGTGCCATTTTCAGGATGCAATGAAACCTGCAGAACTTCTTGAGGATTGTTTTCCATTCATATAGGGCAATTTTGCTTGTTTACATAGCCGTTCAACCAGAAATTAGCTTCATCACTAAACACAATTTTACGATAAAAAAGTGGATCAACTTCTAGGGCCCAATCAGCAAACAAACGACACCTATTATGGTCAAGTGGCTTTACTTCTTGAACCAGTTGGATCTTGTATGGGTGTAGACCAAGATCTTCACGCAAAATTTTCCATGTGGCGACGAATAGACAAATCTGGATCATCATCAACACTATAACTTACAGCAGCGATATTTTCTGATGTACGTACAGTCTTTATCTTGTTGTTGTTGTTGCATCGAGTAGAGAAAATTTTATCCGAAATCTATGGATAGTTCGACGAATAAGCTGCTCTGATTAACGATTATGTAAACCATAAATTTCACGAAGTGCTGTATAACATAAAATACAAAAATAACACTGGACTAAGTTCGCACGAATTTATTAAAATAAAACAAAACATTCAGTTTACATGCATGTTTCGGGTTTTATCCCATTCTCAAAACTGACAAGAAAACACACAATACTACATAATTATAATCAAATGACAGCTGTTAAAATTGGAGATAAGCGGAACTCCAGCTGATCGTTCACAATCGGTAATTGGCGTTTATGTGCTGAGGATATTTCTAAAAATTCTAAAAAGTCTAAAAAGTGCTGTATAAGTTTGGCGAATAGAACACTAATTTTGAAAATAAATTTCAACAATTTATAAACGTTGTTTTGGCGTGAGTCTTTCCATGATAATATTTCAATGCTTACTGAACAGAAATGTCAAAACAACATGGCTTCTACCTTCTGTTAAATCACAGTTATCCCTATCGAAAGTTCTATCACTCTAAAAAAAACACCCAATACAATGAACGATACAATCACTAATTTCATATCAAAACAAAGGTGGAATTCAAAAATGTAAAGCATGCAATTTATCAGAAGCCATTAAAAAAGTTTACTTATAAAGAGTTACCAAGAGGGACAGTTATAAGTAATATTATCTCGAGTATGATTCTAAGTTGATTAGGAGGTTTATTTCCAAGAACCTTCCTCTCGGCGGTTTCAAAATACAATAGGAATGCCATAAGAACGTTCTTTTCTTTGTTATTATCACCAATCGCATACGTGCCAAGTTACAATGCCATAGAATAGTTGACCCATAAATAACGCGGGTAAATACCATGACGTAATGAGGTTATTTATATAGTCTATGAAGGGTTCTACCACTCGTATGATCCTTAGAGAATACGGATGGCTCACTTCATTATGAAGAATCCTAAGTCAAAAATATTTGTGTCTGGCAGTAAACACGCTAACTTTCGAACGAAAACAGGTAGGGTTGTGAAACCTTCAGGGAAGTTTTGGGGTCTTAATTTCTCGAATTAGCTCGTTAATGGGCGAAACTCGATCAATACTTTACGAGATATCGATCAATGCAACCATCTAGCGAAAAAATAATGGATTTCATTTTTCCCAACCTATCCAAAGCGGAAGTTTATTCCTATCTCTGTTTGGCTAGATTCTTTTTTTAAAGTCAAATCTGAAATCGCAGAATGTCGTTTCCAACAAGTCGATCCAGCAACAAGTATTTGCCTATCTTGCCCGTATTCCATGTAAATTCTCGCGTATCCAGAACGAAGGAGAAACGGGAGGATAAATGTTAGGGAAATCCGGCGCTAGTTCCTATTTTCCACATGGAAAACCCCGACGTAACTTGAACAACCCCTCGAATTACCATTTCAAATCGAGCATCCGTCGGAACGCGTGTACCTACGAAGAATAAAAAAATGGCAACGGGAAACCTATCAGATTATTCTTGTAAAGGCATGCAAACGAAGCCACTGGCGTGGTGATTGGACCGGAAAAACTTGGGGAAAACAGCTTATCGTTATCGGGATAGTGGGGTTCCAGTATGAAACTGCATGGATTTGTGTTTGAAAAATGAAGGGACGGCAGTTTCTTTTTATTATTCGGAATGATCGGTTCCTAAAATGTAATTCCTCATGCTGAACTAGGAGGGTATTCCTTCTATCTGTTCGCAGCAACCCATGTTCAGGATATCTCGAGAAATGCTTCAGGGTTTAGTGAGACTTGACGGTTCAACCGGTCTCGTCATGAACCAGGATCGATTGCGAGACGTTTCTGGGGTTTGTGGATCTCGAATATACGGCTAGATCGTTGGTGCTTGAAGCCAGGATCCTTTGAAAGACTTCACAAGGGTTCGTGCGGATTGACGGTGTTCATACCAGGATCATTGAAGGGATCAATCTTGAGACTATCTTGATTCAAGGGACTGCGTTTCGGCGGTTGGATAATAAGCTCCTTCGGCGTGTGAGTTGCGTCCCAATCAACTCGGGTACTGACAATGCAGAGCCATTAGAGGTTGGATAGTGCTTCGCTGTTACCAGTCAAACGTTTGTCGGTTCTCGAACTGAAGCCCAAACTGGGAGCTAGTGGGTTCAGCTCTTCGTAGTGGTTCTCGCCATACGTGATGATAAGGCGTAACCCTTATCACACTTTCTGCCTCTTGGGACTGACTGTGGAGACTGCAAAAAGTCACTTGGTGAAACAGCTATGCTCACATACCAATACACTAACTGGTAGAGTTCACGTGTCCGGAATGGGGGAGAATTAATCGCTTTGCACCGGCGCGGCGACATCATTCAGATCCACGTCTAATGCAGATTACGTAAGTCGATGACGATGATGGAAAGAATGAAAATAAATCTTTCTTGAAAAACGTATCATTCACGCATGAGTCATTTTATTCGATAAAAACAACACAACCCACGATCTTGATCCAGAGAGAATCAGCATGGGAGTTAATTGGCTCGCAGCCGTTTGCGGAATGCAATTACTTACCCCACTGGGTTCAAGAAGACGCTTAGGAGAATCACCACGGGCTGGTAACGGAAAGAGGTTAAGGGATTGCCTTCTTTCTGTACACCTATCGTTGTTGTATCGCCTGTCTGAGGAAATGTACTCAAGGCACTTCACTCAAAGTTGTTCAATTTCAGTTTAGTCTAAGGCGCTCCAAATAGTCGCAAACTGATGCGATAATCGCGATGATTTACCAGAAGAAGTGGTTTTCGGATACAAAAACTTTCAAATCGTGTAACTGCATCAAAACTTTTTGAGAGAATGACAGTTGAAATTTGCCGGTGTACTTTTTTGCCCCAGGGCGTCACTGGCTATCGGAAGAAGAAGCGCCCAGCAAACTTAAGTTAGGCAACCCAACATTCACGACTTAGCAGGAGTATTTCCATTGAAAGTCAGTATCCTAAAAGACTCAAAGTTTGGACAGGCATTTTAGGAGATTTCATCAATGGTCCTTTTTTTATCGATGAAAACATAAATGCTGCCAAATATGTAGAGCTTTTACAAACTGGAATTATTCCGACAGTTCATCAACTTCCTATCCTAATTTTGAAGACATTTGGTTTCAACAGGTAGTCGGAAAAGTCATAACTCACGAGAAGTGGCACGTTTCCTGATCGAGTGGTACAATTGCGTGGCCCCTCAGATCACCAGATTTATCCCCAAATGATTTATTTCTATGGGGATATATGAAAGCATCTATGAGCATGACTTCGGCGGAGCTTCAAATCTTGAGAAAATATTGAAAATTATTCAACTTTGTGGCAATATTGAGCCAAATCTACTCAGAGATATGAGATTGTCTCTGTATAATAGATTTAACTCAATAAGGTGAATTATTTGAACCCTTAATTCTCTGAATTTGTGTTCCGAAGTCAGTGGTTTTCCTAGGATTTATTTCATTTTATCAGAATTTATTTAATGTCTGTGGACTTCATTTTGTATACGTGGAATTTATTTTATTCTCAAAGTCGTTATGGAAAAAAAATTTGAACAATTATTTTCAGAAGAGAAATCATCTGTTGCACTTACTGCAACAAATTAATTTCTCACATGCTGAGGAATGGCGTAAACAGCCACTCATCCAGTAAGACAGACGCACACCCTCGCTCTAAATTTTCGTACTGACGATGTAGAGCCCAAGCTGCGCCTGTACCAGAATTCAAGGCAGTGCTAAAGGGTGGGAGGAGATTCAAAGAGCCTTCTAGTTGAATATTAGTCACCATTTATAATGCTGGGCGCCTGGCAAAACAGCTTTTCTTGTAAATGCATTGTGAATCCCATATTCCGCAAATTATTTTTGTTAGCTGTATACGAAGTAGCTATGAAATGTAAACACTCAATAAGAGTATAAATTGCAAGAATTTGATGAAATATATTATTTTATTCTCTAATATATTCGATAGAGATAACTGGGATTTGACAAAAGGTAGAAGCCATGTTGTTTTGACATTTCTGTTCAGTAAGCATTGACAAATTATCACGGAAGAACGTTTACAAATTGTTGGAATTTATTTTCAAAATCAGTGTTCTATTCGACAAATTTATAGAGCACTTCGTGAAATTTATGGTTTACATAATCGTCCCAGAGCAGCTTATTCGTCGAACTATCGATAGATTTCGGACAACATTTTCTCTACTTACTATTAAGACACAGGCTAAGAACAGATTATTTGGACAAAAATATGACGATTACACTAAATATCCATTGATAAAATATTATTGTGAAAAGATATAGGGCGTTGAGTTTGATATTTCTGTTTGTTTTTTGATGATAATTACAATGTTCATTTCTTAATCATTATCCAAATCAGCAGAGAGCATGAGTTTGGACGAGTAATATTATTTCATGTATTACTTCACTTTTCGTTATAGGGGGCGCCACGTGAATCATTTCCGATGATCACTTGAAATAAACCGATATAATTCTCAGAAAATTCTCCTGAATGAACAAGCAGATACCAATAGGTCACCCCTATTGAATATCTTCATGTAGGTTGGAAAAACCAACGACAACCCCAATAGCTTTTATTGCCATTGTCAGTTTCTCTCCTCCTAATTGGAAATACCCAAATAACTGTCATCCTACTTTTATACCTGTCAATAAATATATAAGAACATATGTAAAATTTCACACAGTATCAGTCCAAATGATTAAGCCACACTGGGACGAAACAATTGTCGTTCAACAAAAGAGAGTTTGTGGAAATTGAATTTTATTTGATACTATCGGGTGTTTTTTTGAGTGATAGAACTTTCGATAGGGATAACTGTGATTTGGAAAAAGGTAGAACCGATGTGTTTTTACATTTCTGTTCAGTAAGCATTGACAAATTATCATGGAAAGACCCACGTCGCAACAACGTTTACGAATTGTTGAAATTTATTTTCAAAACCAGTGTTCTATTCGCCTAACTTATGGAGTACTTCGTGAAATTTATGGTGTACATAATCGTCCATCAGACCAGCTTATTCGTCGAACTATCGATAGATTTCGGACAACATTTTCTCTACTCGATGCAACAACAAATAAAGAACTGTACGTACAGAAGAAAATATCGCTGCTATAAGTTATAGTGCTAATGATGATCCAGATTTATCTATTCGTCGACGTTCACAACAAAATGGACTCTGTGCATCTGTAGATGCAAATATAATATTAATTATATTAACTAAAATCATTTGAACGTAAATTCAAATACAATATTAATTAATTTCATTAAAACTATATGAATATAAATTCCCAAATAATTTTATATTAAAGTGGCAAGTCTGATATATGTAGAAATGATAAAGAATAATAGTTCTGTGATCAAAACACAGAATGTATGTTAACGAATAGACGAGATACACATCTCTCTCTTTCTCTCTGTTCCTGACCTTCAAGATGTATGTTGATAAATATAAATATAACCTGTGGGTACTTTTAAAAAGTGTTTTGTTGAATCTAACCTAAAAAACAAGTAAACTAACAATTGTGACCCCGACGTGATTGGGAGGGTTTGCTTTAAGAGCGAACTAACCCATTCATTAGGTGGCCCTAATTGCCCCCTATCCATATTTCCGAGATGGCCCTTTCCTATCGTTCCACAGATCCCAGCTGGAGATGGCACCGCGACTAGCCCAGCGGCGGACTGTATCCTTGCCTGCACCCAACGTCCTATCCCATGACCTTATCGACGCTCACTGGAGGGGGAGTGTGTAGCGAACGACTTTTTCGCTCCTCGTCCAGAAACCTGCCTTGCTCTGTCGTAGTTGGACCGGCGTACCGATAGAGGACCCGACTAGTCAACAGATTCGTGACTAACCGTCCCCGCCAGGTTCAAATAGAGTAAGGGACTGCGTTTGAAAATCAGCGTTCCAAGCGGACGCAAGGTCACCGGCGTCACAGGCAGAGCCTGCGCATCAAGCCTGTCTGATGAGTTTCAGATGCGCATACTCGGAAACGAAACGCCTTCTCCTGGTTTATGCTGATAAACCAGAAACAATAGACCCTTTGGAAGCCAACATAACTCGTGTTATTGATTAAATAAGGCCTGAATTACTCGAAAAAGTGATCCACAATTGGTCCGGTCGAATGCGGCTCCTCAGAGCTAGTCGTGGTGGACATATGCCGGAAATTATTTTCAAAACATAAATGTCATAAAATTATCTTTCAAATAAAAAAAAATTTGGCTCCAAACTGAATTTAAATGTTTTTTATTTCAATTTAAAGTTCTATCACTCTAAAAAAGACACCCGATAGTTCACTAGAAGCTTCCAACGAAAACAATCGGTCTGTACAACGTCATTAGTCAAACATCATAAAAATACGAGTCAGCAAATTCAACGCTTATCTTCATTAATCCTTTATTGATACTCCACTTCTTGAGTTCGATAACACAGTTGGCGGTGACACACCTGTCACAAACATTTCGAAACGAATGATTTTTCTCCAAAACCCCGGCCATAAACCGATAATCCTACATATCTCCATCCAGTCACTCCAAAACAAACTTGCTTATCAATTTTATACATTTTTATGACGCTATTCATCAAAATAATGGCCGAGATCAAAACTATTTAAAGCTGACGCAAGCCTCCATGCTCCACAGTTCCCAAAAATGCCCCAAATCGAGATACCTAGGGGCCTCTACCCTGGTAGAACGGTCACCATCAAAGGCCACGTTTTCTGCGACGGCGACGACCTTCAAATAGATTTCAAGAGGGGTCCCGAAGGGCACCCTTCTTGTACCATCGGTTTCCACATGAACTTCAGGATGCAGCAGGGCAGGGTTGCCACGAACTCCTACCGGCATGGTCATTGGGAGGAAGAGATTAGTCACCATTGCATTCCCATAAAGCGTTGCGGGAGGTTCAAGTTGGACGTCAAATGCGAAGGTTGCGGATACGTCGTGTTTGTGGATGGAGAGGAGTTCTGTACGTTCCCGATAAGGATACCGTACGAAGAGATCACCCATCTGTGCATTTCCGGCGATGTCGGATTGGACGGGTTGTCCTGGCACTGAGGATTTTTGGAAGTGGGAATTTTGATTATTTTTGTACAATAAATGTATAATGGAATTTGGTGTTTTTTCACTTTTATAATATAAGGGTGGGCTCTTTAAAATTTTCAATTTTGATCGGCTATAATTGAAAAACTAATGAATATTTGCTCAAAGTTATCAGTTTATTAGAAAAGTACAACCTTGTCATTTATATTTGATAGATTCGGTCTTTATTTGGTGGAAACTCATTTTAATTAAAAAAATTTATATGAGACAGTAATTTATTTCCACAAAAATGTTTGTACTACTACAACAATTGTTTCACCACGATGTGGCTTCTTCAGGTATTACATTGTATTGTCTGATGGTATTCAGAGTAACCGAGTTTAAATACATTTTTAGGTACGTGACCAAATAATGGAAGCACAAGTCATAAAAACTCTAGGTGTTTATTGGAGTTTGCCGCTAAATATGCCATTAAGGAAAAATATTCAACAATGGAGACTTATCAACATCTGTTTGTTCGTTCAAATTGATTTCAAGAAATTCTAAAAGTGTTAATCTAGAACTTTTGCTTTCAACGTGGATAATTTCATAATTATTGTTGAAATTATGCTTGAATTCCTTAAGATGATTAGCATATGTCGAATGTACAGAATTGGATATATAACCCCTTTGGTGTTCTTGGACACGTTTCTTGAATGATCTACCAGTCTGGCCAATGTATACTAAAAGGCAATCTTTGCAAGTCAACTTGTAGACTCCGGATTTATTTTCTTTATTTGTACGACCTTTATTGTTTTTTATGTAGGTACTAAGGTTATTAATTGTCTTAAAGGCCGCGTTATAATTGAAACAACTTTTGAAATATTTAGCAATATTTTCAGATAATCCATTGACATAAGCGAACGAAAAATATTTCTGTGTATTGTCCTCTTTTATGATTGGCTACACGAGATTTAATGCCATTTTCTTTTGTTTATTGGATACCATTTTGTCTATAAGAAAGGAATTGTAACCGTTGGTTGACGCTATTTGTTTAATAATATTTAATTCTTTCATGAAGTTTTCTGAATTTAAAGGGACATTCAATATTATTTATTGAATGTAACCGTTGTTTGACGCTATTTGTTTAATAATATTTAATTCTTTCATAAAGTTTTCTGAATTTAAAGGGACATTCAATATTATTTATTGAATGTCCCTTTAAATTCAGAAAACTTTATGAAAGAATTAAATATTATTTAACAAATAGCGTCTTACAACGTTTACAATCCCTTTCTTATAGACAAAATGGTATCCAATACACAAAAGGAAATGGCATTAAATCTCGTGTACCCAATCATAAAAGAGGACAATACACAGAAATATGTTTCGTTATCTTATGTCAATGGATTATCTGAAAATATTGCAAAATATTTCAAAAGTTGTTTCAATTATAACGCGGCTTTTAAGACAATTAATAACCTTAGTACCTACATAAAAAACAATAAAGATGGTACAAATAAAGAAAATCCGGAGTCTACAAGTTGACTTGCAAAGATTGCCCTGTAGTATACATTGGCCAGACTGGAAGATCATTCAAGAAACGTGTCCAAAAACACCAAAGGGGTTATATATCCAATTCTGTACATTCGACATATGCTAATCATCTTAAGGAATTCAGGCATAATTTCAACAATAATTATGAAATTATCCACGTTGAAAGCAAAAGTTCTAGATTAACACTTTTAGAATTTCTTGAAATCGACAGGTATAATGCCCGTAAAATCCTTTTGAACGAACAAACAGATGTTGATAAGTCTCCATTACTGAATATTTTTCCTTAATGTCATTTTTAGCGCCAAACTCCAATAAACACCTAGAGTTTTTATGACTTGTGCTTCCATTATTTGGTCACGTATCTAAAAATGTATTTAAACTCGGTTACACTGAATACCATCAGACAGTACAATGCAATACCTGAAGCAGCCACATCGTGGTGAAACAATTGTTGTAGAAGTATAAACATTTTTGTGGAAATAAATCATGTCTCATATACATTTTTTTAATTAAAAGAACTTAATTTCCGCTAATTTATTTAATTTCACAACAATTGTTTCGTCATGACAACATGACTTCGTCAAGTGAGTATGGTACTAACTACATATTTGAGATTGAGTTCTTTAAATATTCAAAATACACAGAAAATAAGGTAGTGGGAATTAACAGTAATTTGTTTTTTTATTATTACACAAAGTTTCAGAAAAGGTTAAGTAAGGGGGATTTATTGAGGTTCGTCTTATCGTTTAGGAGAATCTGTTTTTTATTGTATCTGTTGATTTCGAGGGCTTCTAGGTAGTTCAACCTGAGGTTCTTTTTTTTTAGGTGTAAGATTTTGAAGTTATTGTCAAAATCATGTCCTGTCTCCAAAAGATGGTCAGCATATGTTGAATTTCCGTTTTTTCCAAGATAAGCTTTCTCGTGTTCTAGTGCCGAAAGATCTACCTGTCTGACCCACGTATACAGATGGACAAGTACCGCAGTTTAATCTATAGACTCCAGCGTGTAAATCACACCATACAGTGCATTTTTCAGGATGCAATGGAACCTGCAGAACTTCTTGAAGATTGTTTTCACTCCATATACGGCAATTTTGCTTGTTTGCATAGCCGTTCAACCAGAAATGAGCTTCATCACTAAACAAAATTTTGCGATAAAAAAGTGGATCAATTTCAAGCTATTCTAGGGCCCAGTTAACAAACAAACGACCCTTATTATGGTCAAGTGGCTTTAGTTCTTGAACCGGTTGGAACTTGTATGGGTGTAGACCCAAGATCTTTACGCAAAATTTTCCATGTGATGGATGCACAGTGTCCAACTTGTTGTGAACTTCGACGAATAGACAAATCTGGATCATCATTAATACTATGACTTACAGCAGCGATATTTTCTTCTGTACATACAGTTCTTTGTCTTGTTATTGTTGTTGTTGCATCGAGTAGAGAAAATGTTGTCCAAAATCTATCGATAGTTCGACGAATAAGCTGCTCTGGTGGACGATTATGTAAACCATAAATTTCACGAAGTGCTCTATAAGTTTGGCCAATAGAACACTGATTTTCAAAATAAATTACAACAATTTGTGAACGTTGTTGCGGGGTGAGTCTTTCCATGATCATTTGTCAATGCTTACTGAACAGAAATGTCAAAACAACAATGCTTCTACCATCTGTCAAATCACAGTTATCCCTATCGAAAGTTCCATCACTCTAAAAAAAACACCCGATATAAACGCAATAAACTATTTTGTATTCATTTATAAGTCGAGCCCAGAAAATTCAAGATCCTTCCTTGTTCCTAATAATAAATAATTATCGACTTGGTCAACCTGCACAACGATGCCCATACGATGAAATTGCCCTAATCAACTCCTGCGGCGGCATAAAATCACGTCCGCCATGAAAACTTCACGAGACCGCACCGATACGATCATAGAAAATTCGAAACGCTCGTTATGCAGGGTTGCCAATCGTCGAATCAAAAGGGCGACGAAACGAGCAGTAACAGAACGGGCGCCATAAACAATAATTTATGCAGTACTCCCGATTCAGGCCGCGCTGGCTTGCTGATTTAGCTTCATAGAAATTCGATAATTGAAAATGGTCCAGTTTAACGACTTCAATTATTTCTGTTTTGTCGATGATAAATTGCCATCGGTCGTCCAGCTTTGTGTCCCGTAGAATCGGCCAAAAACGCCTCCTGTCGAATATTATGCGAATTCTATTATGTTGCAGCAATGATAATCTGGTTATTATGCACTTGGTTCGATCGCGACTAAATTGACCAGTTGGTATTGGTAAACGGAACGTGTTATTTTCGGTGTTTTATATAACAACAAGAAAAATTGCAAAATACATACAACACATACCTTTGCGAGTTAATTCAAGTAAAGAAATGTATTCTCGATATTTTCACGTTACCAACGCAGAATAAACTTTCCTCATGCTTAAATCAGACTATAATTTGCCGTAGCTCATACCCTTCTAATCAACCCCTCACCTGTAGGAAGGGATCGACTTCACGCAACAAACAAATTACCTACGGTTCTCGTCAAATCACCGGAATTTCCGAAAATTAACACTCACCGGCAGCTCCCATTTGCCTCCTGAATGGAAAATAAATAAATAATACTTGGCGAAGGACCAGGATCAATTAAAACTTCGAGGAAACGGCGAATTTTCAATCGCTTATCTCTTGAACTCCTGAACCTTCGGCAACTTATAAACTGAGGGATTAATGTTATTAAAAGTCTTCGGAAATTCATTACGTTATCTGAGGAATCTGGAGAAGTTTAATTCACTACCCGTTGGTAGGTCGTTACTGAAATTTCATTTAGCAGTGAGAAAACTTGAGATTTTTATGCAATCTAATAATGACTAATCGTATTCCTATGTTCATTTCTGTCTCATCTTAATCTAACGGGTTTCATTTTGAATATCGCGCTATCTGGGCAGCTGTCATTTTTTGAGCTGTCAAAACTACGCCACTACTAAAATGGAACGATACACGCTTCAAAATCGCAATGAAATGTTGAAATTCACTAAAAATGGTAAAAATTTGCAGTCACCGTTCGGAGAACGTAGTATCTTCGCTGATTGAGTCAAAATGATCCGGATTTTCGTCGAAATATCATCGTCAGTGATGAGGCCCATTTTCACTTCGGGAGCTACGTTAATAAGTTGCATTTGGAGCTCTGAAAATCCAAGAATGATTGTTGAAAAGCCTCTGCATCCTCAACGTGTTGTTGCGGTTTTTGGGATGCTGGTGTGATTGGACCTTACTTATTCGAAAATGAGACTGGTTCAACTGTTACGGTGAATGGATTGGGCTACCCAGCTATGATCAATGATTTTTTCATGACCAGAATTGAAGATATTGATGTGGACGACGATATTTTTCAACAAAACGGCGCTACATGCCTGTTTCCTGGCGGTGTTAATTCTCGAAGAAATATTCACATTTGGTCACCGAGATCTTGTGATTTAACACCTTTAGACCGTTTTCTTTGGGGCAACGTGAAAGATACGGTATATGCCAATGCTTTTCCATTGTTGATGGCATACCTTCCTCTCTAAAATGAAGTAAATTTCTATTGATTTCTCTTAATATCATTTTTTTTCAATATCAAAATGAAACCTGTTATTGGAAAACCCTTTACATATCTGTGCACATTACATGTGCGTAGAAATTTAGCTATAGCCCTCGTTGGCATAAAATAAAATGTTGATGTATCAAAAAAAAATCGGAAGTTATGGAATTAAATAGCACGTGAATATTTACTCAGCATTATTCACAGCATGGGTTCTTGATGGACAAATCAGTGAAGACGGCACTGAAGGAGGTGCTGGAAAATGTAGGGGAAGCTTTTGATGAGGGACAAAAATCTAGTTTACAAACATGTGACTTATCCAAGGCTTTCGATAGTATTTCACACTCAGTGCTTTTAAACAATCGTGAATACCATGAAATCGGGGGTAAGGCAGAAAACAAGCTTGGGAGGCAGGTCTTCTTCTTGGGACTTGGATGAGTAATGGTGTACCGCAGGGTTCTGTGTTGGGTCCCCTTTTGTTTGTGATATATATATATATATATATATATATATATATATATATATATATATAAATGACATGCCAGTTAATGTGAAATCAGATCAAACCGTCCTCTTCGCTGATGACACTTCTTCTCTGAATAAAGGGATGGACAGGAATTGGAAGAGAAAGACAAGAAGACACTAAAGGAAGCCCAGGTATGGCTCAGCGCAAACAGAATGATGATGAACAATGACAAAACACAGAGACTACTATTTGAACCAAAGATGTCTTCGAACAATCACAAGAGGCTACTTAGTGTCCTTTTGTAATCAAATCTCAAGTTTTCTGTCCACGTCGATGAAATGATTCCTAAGCAAATGGCGGGAGTTGAAGCAGCCAAGATTACTTACTTCAGCTACTTTCATAGTGCTTTTCTTAATAGTGATAAAAATAGCTTCGTAGTGGTTTTTATCTCTGATACGTTTGCCACTCTATTCTCTACATTAGTAACTAACACATTTACAAATTCTTGCCATCGACATCTGACAAATAGAGAGAGAAAAGGTATTTATTGCTTTAGCAAACGGCTAACGACTTGTGTCTTCCTGCCAGTATGAAATACAATTTCGTATAAATATAGTTCTTTGTTCAAAAAGAAATGTTCCCCGTTTTTCACTAAAATTTATTCCCACAAGTTGTACGAAATCAACTGAATTTGTCCAAAATGATTCCACAAAATGGAATAAAATGGACAAGATATTGAGTTCAACTTCAGTTTTCAAATGGATCACCCTCTATATTTTCTTACTATTGGCTAGCTATTTCTCCCCTGATTACGAATATATATGCATGTGTTGCTCTATCTTTTTTATTTTGGGAACTACAGAGTCTCAAATTCGAAGAACCATCGGGCAGGCTCATTAATCGGTTATCAAGTGGTAGGCTGTGATAAATCAACAAACGACATAAGTTGATATTCAATCAAATTATTTCTGAAACATTCATTACACAGAAACGGAAAATTTCAAAATATTTTCACCTTATTTGAAGAACAAAAGCAAGAAAGCTGCAAGAACACTATGGCATTAACTCCAGTTGATCCAATTCCAAGTGAAAACACGTTCCTTAATACTTACAACCGTGTGAAAGATTTTAAAAGTTTTAAGAGAAAGAGACCTAGCGTTTTACGCAATGAGAATCAAGAACTCGACATATTGCTTTATTTTGAAAGTAATTTTACTATAATTAATTGTTGATAAATGCTGAAACTTGAATATAATTGAATTTGAAATCAACCGCACAAGTTCCTAAAAATTGTTTAAGAAAATCCAGAAAATGGATTAAAAGAAGCATCGTGAACTTGCAATAATCTCTTCGAAGATTCATAGTGTTAAAAAATAACAATTATAGGCCATACAAGTTACTGCCAGCACAACTCCTCAGAGAAGACCAAAAGCATAAACGCTTAGAATACTGACAACATATGCTGCTTAGACTGAAGGAAGATCCTAATTTAATAAATTTTATAATGTGAACGTGTGAATCATTGTTTTCCACAGGAGGCGTGTTCAACAGAAAAAAGTATTTCAAATTAGAAAATATGGAAAGTTTGTTAACGTTTGGTGTGGCATTGTTTATAATAAAATTGTGGAGGCTTATATTTTTTGACTACACATTAAGCATATTCCGAAAAGATACTGCCAGAGGAAGCTCAACTTTTAGAGCAACTATTTCCTGCTGAAGAATTGGAGCAAATAATTTGGCAACAGGACGGAGCACCCCCGCACATAAATTTGGAAGTTCGAGAACATTTGAATGGTTAATTTGATCACTGGATCGATCATGGTGCACTTATTTCATGGCCATCGAATAAACCGGATTTGACACCAATGGACACGTTTTTATCACCGTTCCTGAAGGAAAAAATTTACTCTGATCATATTGAAAGTGTTGAGATCATTAAAAACAAAATTGAACCATTTATTCATGTGAAAACGATATGAACTACGTATATTGAATAATGGTGGCCATTTTGAGTAATTTCTTTAGTTTATTCATTTCATGCAACCATAAGTACTCAACAATGTCGAGTGCCTGATTCTCATTCCGTAAGACGCTACGCCTCTTTCTTTTAAAACTTTTAGATTCTTTTACGCCGTTGTAAGTATTAATAAATATATGTTCACTTGGAAGTGGATGATCTGAATGTTAAGCCATATATTCCTCTTTTAGCTTTGTTGTTTTCATTGTTCTCCACCTAAAATATAGGATGAAATAAAAAACAATAATTGATGATTTACACTTTTATCGAATATCAACGTGTGTCATATTGTTAGCAATGTCGTTTGTTTATTTATCACAGCCTACCACTTGACAACCGATAAATGAGCCTGTCAGGTGGTTCTTCGAATTTGAGACTCTGTAGTTCTCAAAATAAGAGAGATAGACCAATACATGCATATAAGTTGAGGGTATAATCTATCGCCTCTACCGGAAAAGTTCCTTATTGCATCCATTAAGGGTTTGATTGGGTATTTTCTATTGTCCAATGAAAATAAAGGTTTAATAGAATGTATTATATAAGTTGTTGAGATGCTTTATAAATAAGGCAGTTTTTACTCATATTTTCCATGGGGATTTACAGGGCAGGATTTAGAGTAAACTTTGATCAAAAATTATGACTGAAGAAAATTTTATAATCATTTTCTCCTTAACCAACCCATAATAAGTAAGTATTCTATAAAAATCTCCATAAAACCACCCAAGTCTTAGGAGAATTCTCCCCTTTTTCAAGTTATGCTATGTTTTTAGTAAAAAAAAATGCGAAAGGAACTTTACAACAAAAGATAATTGGACCATAGTTCCACAGTAACTTCTTTGCTGTTAATAGCCCAGAGCCTTGTGAAACCGGGCCAATAAATTAATAAAAAGTGTGTGGAATTTGAATTACCATCAAATAAAAACTAAATTGTTGAGTGATTATCCATATATATGTTCAATAAAAACTTTCGATCGATTTAAAATCATTTTGACATTAAAAACTAACTGACTAGTAAAAAATTATTAAGATAAACTTTGTTCTTTCCGATAAATTACGAATCCTTATTTTCATTTGTACTTTATTTCAAAACTTATCAAGAACAAAATGTAACATGTAATGTGTGAAAAAACAAATAATCTCAATAATAAAAGAAACTTATCGAATACATATATCAAAACAGTCTACAATAGCTTCTCTAGAGAATCTACTAGGGTTAAAGGCTTGGTATTTGAGGCATAACGTTCTACAGGAACTCCCTCTTTATCGATGATGAACTTAGTAAAATTCCATTTGATGTTCTTACCAGTCTGTTTGCCTGAGGTGACTTCGGGTAGTTTTTCCTTCAGAAATTGCCATAGCGGACTAGCATTCTTACCATTCACATTGATCTTATCAAACATGTCGAATTTTACCCCCTTATTTTCAGCAAAAGCTTTTATTTTTTCACAGGTAGCAGGTTCTTGGGAACCGAACTGGTTGCATGGAAAAGCAAGAATGCTGAGATCGTTAGAATCTGCATACTTATCATAAAGCTGGACAAACTGTTCGTAGTTACTTTTTGTATGTCCGCATCTTGAAGCAACGTTCACAATGATACATACTTTGCCTCTATATTTTTCCAAAGACACGTCATTTCCATCTATATCTTTCACAGTGAATTCATAAATTGTTTCATTATTAATAGGTTCTTCTTCGGTTTCTTTTGGATCGTCATCAATTTCGTCATTTTCACTGTCAATTTTCTTTTTTTTTTCTGCTGGTTTCTTAGGTTTTTTGGTAGTTGCCTTTGACGATTTCTTAACAGTTACTGTTTCACTTGTTTCAACATTAGAGGCGGTTTCTTGTTCAGTTTCCTCTTGATTATGACCATTTTCCTGATTAGCTTTATCTTCCTCATGTTTAGCTGGTTTTTTTACAGCTGGTTTCTTGGGCTGGGTTTTTTTCTTGATGGCTTTTGGCGATTTTTTAGAAATTACTGATTCACTTTTGGGTTTTGCTCCAGATCTGGTTGTGGGGGCCATAATTCAAATATAATCTAACAATTGGAATCACCAGCGTTCGAAATTCAACTGTATCTAACAGGATTTCTTTCAATACACAACTTAATGAAACTTGAAACTAGTTCGAATTTCGTATTAGATTGTACGGATTATATCGAAGACGCGCCAAAATATTCAACCTAACAACCATCTAACCTAAAATTCATAGAAAATGAGATTCATTCTCAGTGTTGCCATTCGGAAAATGATTTTCAGGCACATTATCTAACCTTTTACGGGAACTTATAAAAGGTTTTGATTTTTTCATTAACTCGTAGTTTTAATCTTAATGGAATGGAAGAACATTAATGTTCCTTTTAACTCTTCCGATGCGAATGAATAATTAAGCAACTCAAATTCGCAATTAAAAACTCGGTTTACAGATTAAATTTTCATGAAGAAAAGTGACGTTCTTGTAGCTCATCACTTTGAGGATTTCTAAAAGCTCTGATAAAGATTACCCATTCAAATTACGATTTCTTGTTAGTTTGATCTCTCGTCCATTCGAATACTGACGTGAATTGAACTAATTTAAACTCAATTTTTCAAACTCAATGTTTCTCTGTGCCGATTTAGTTTTCATTGTTTTTGTGATATCTTCGCGAGGGCTGCGTTCGGAACTATTCAGACGACGTAATCTCGGCATCTCGAAATGAAGCAGCCATCAAAAAGCTATTTATCTCTGCAGGCGATATCTGAGCGGCATTAATTGACTTTTAAACGTACAAACGAGTCGGTCGGGTGCCCTGAGCGCTGGCAGGGCCCAAATTGCTTCTTAAAAGGTTTTCTTATTGAACCGTGTTCTCCGGGGTGCGTTCTACGAGGATTAGAAAAAAGTTGGACGACGTGAAGTACTTAGGTTTGGTGCTTGCGTTAAGTATCAACTTGTTGATAAAATCATGCGTAAAGGCATTTAAATGGCTAAAAACAAGATATTTTTGAGTCTGTATGAACAATCGAAGATCTTGGAAAGACATGAGCGTAAAATTGGTTTCAAAAAAATATGGAAGAGGGGAGTTAATTGATGATATTCTGTAAAAATTACAACTCTGAGATTCTGACAGTCATCAGAGGAGAAAATTTCGATGCAGAGATATGTTGATCCTCCGTTAATTTTTTCCGCTACTCCCCCAAAGGTTTTTGATGAGGTTTTCCATACAATTTCCTAATTAAAGCGGCCCGTGTCCGCTTTTATTGAACGTGCAACCAGCAGCGTTGTTTCCCGAAAATTACATCCTCACTCTCGCGCTATCCCCTTTGATAATGGCGGCCCTGAATTGAATCCAAACAAAAACAGGTATTAGCCGGTCGGTATTCAGACTGGGAGCTAGAACGGATAAAAAGAAAGGGTTAACTCATCCTTTGAATGGATAGACTTTACGCTATATCAGAAGATTTTGGGGGTTTTAGTCAATCGAAATTAAGTTTTTGCCAGGCTGTTTGCATAAGATTCGTTCCAGATTAGGTTCATGCTAGTCTGGAGTAGCTTCGGGTCAATTTGCGCTCCAAATGAGTTTGTCTTTAATTTGGAAGGTCTGTTGTGCATTGTATTAAATTCTTGGATGATGCTCTAAAATCACACGGGCTACCACAATTTCAAACGAGTTATTCGTGCATCAAAAGTTATTTTAATGTTCATACTTGCAAATGGAATAAAGTAACGGCCAGTTTCATAAACAACATCAAAGGGCTCCTTTATGATAAAGTTTCTTTATGAAAAAGGATCCTTTAAATGAGACCATCTGTTCCATAAACGCACATCGACCGTCCTTTACTTTACGCTTATCATCCTCTGAGTATGTCCCTACCATTCTGCGCAAGTTTAGGAAAGCTAAATCCCAGGGAAAATTTGTACATTTGTCGGTTTTCCCTGATAGAACACCTCAACAGATTTCCGTATTCAAGTATGTGAAGGCCGAGTTGGATCAACGTTTGGCCGCTGGAGAAACAAATCTGCGAATAAGGTACCTTAAACGGAGTTCCTACGATAATGGTATCCAATTCGGAAAACTAGTTAGTGCCAATGGGTTTATTCCAGTTAATATGCGCACTGATTCTGTTTTCTCTGAGTGTGTTTCGCTATATTACCAGAATTCTAGAGGACTCAATACGAAGTTACCGGTATTTTTTAAATCAGTAAGTGATTACACTTATGACATCGTTTGTATAAGCGAGACGTGGCTTGGGGAATCTGTTTTTAATGGAGAAATTGCACCACCTGGTTATAGTATAGTGCGTTGTGACAGGCAGTTTCGCGATATTGAAAGGTCCCGTGGCGATGGCGTCTTAATTGCCTTTTCTGACACCATCAGCTTCAAGGTTCCGAATAGCCAGTTTTTGAGTAACTGTGTCCCCTTAATAGATATGTAGTCTTATGCAGCTGTACTGAGCCGGTCCACAATGTCATTTGCTTGGTCTACATACCACCTGACGTGTCCACCTTTCAGCTTGAAACTTTCACCTCTGCCCTTGAGGTGGAATTTATTAATAAGAGTGTATTACAGTTTCGTGCTTGCAAAGCCCCTGTATCATATTATTAGTTTAAGTCTAAAATCATGTATCTTCCCTAAGAAATGGAAGAGAGCTCGTGTGGTCCCTGTATTCAAGAAGGGAGATGGCTCCCAGATCGAAAATTATAGACCAATTTCGATATTGTCCAGTTTTGCGAAGGTTTATGAGGAGATGTATATGTGAAGCTCATCAGATCCTACTTGGAGGATAGGATAAATTATATCTTCTACAATGGTTATAGATCACTTGAGAATGTTCTTTCATGTGGGGTGCCTCAAGGATCAAATTTGGGACCATTATTTTTTATCATGTATATCTTCTCACTTCTCTTAGGTGTCCTGTTTTAGCGTTTGACTTGAAGATTTACATGAGAATACGCAGTCTTGATGATTTGGTGCTGCTCCAGTCAAGCTTGGAGTATATTCATAGTTGGTGTTTATGCAACAAACTCATTCTGAATATGGAGAAGTGTTTTAAAGTTACATTCAGTAGAAGGTCAAAGCGGTTGACTTATAGCAATCATATAGCTAACAACTACGTTGCCGATAAAGATCAAATATATGACCTTGGAGTCTTGTTTGAATTTTTCGACAGATGGATGATTTTTCAACGGATCACTCTATTCACTATCACTATTTTCATATTTTTTCAATGGCCTTCAAAATCTCTATCATGACGCAAAATGTTAGATATATTTTTCCAACGGTACAGATATTTTCAGAGAACACTGCAAAAAGTTGAGGGAACAGTAGTTTGCCGTCTTTCGATTGCCAAAAGCAATCGTAACACGAATTTTTCGTAACTGAAATATTTAAAAAGTAATCATTCCTTATTCATCAATCTGTCATATACAGGGCACCCATTATAAATGATCAAATATGAAGAACTTCAAATTGTCGATTTTAACGTATTGAAGCTCTCGAGTAAATGCGGATTTTGCGAGGGAGCTTCCACCTCTTAGTTAGGGAGACGGCGTTTCGTTTCCGAGCATGCGCATCTGAAACTCGTCAGACAGGCTTGATGCGCAGGCTCTGACTGTTACGGCGGTAACCATGCAACCGCTCAGAACGCTGACTTTCAAACGCATTGCCTTGCTCCATTTGAACCTAGCGGGGACGGTTAGTCACGATTCTTATAACTGGTCGGGTCCTCTATCGGTACGCCGATCAAACTACGATAGAGCAAGGCAGGTTTCTGAACGGGGAGCGAAGAAGTTGTTCGCTACAGTATTATTTTTTGAAAATTGTCCTTCAAAATGTAAAAATGAATGTATGATAAATTGAAAATTAAAATTCCACAATTGAACGTGCCTAAGAATGTTCGGGTAAAATGAATAACAATTCAGTTAATCTAAATTAGCCAATTTATTCGCACTAAACTGAATACAATATAATGTGGAGCCCAACGTGGGGCCTTAAACTTAGCATGAACTCGTTTTTAAAATATTCACTGAGATGAAAACTTCCATGACATCCTCATCAGTGTATTTTACCTAAGGTAGTGACCTGTGAATCGGTTATGAGACAGAAAATTTTTTGTTTCGTCTTAAGATCCCTTTGTTCCGCTGTCACTCTCCAGAACCAACCTTGTACAGGGAAAAGCAGAAAAGAACTGACGTCGAATACTGCGTTTTCTACCTCGTAGTCACCCTGTGAAATTTTTGTGTAAGCATCAAAATGGATCATAGCATTATATTTTATGGAAAACAAAATACTGACGTTACATTATTGCGGTCAGAGAACTGACATAGAAATTCTGGAATCAAATTGCAGTAAGCATTTGCAATGGGCTAAAATAGGATATGCTGAAACTTTTATTGAGGAAAAAATATATCAGACACTCTTCATGTATAGGCAGATATACAGGATGTCTACTTTTAAAAGGGCCAAACCTCAAGGGGATATCATACAAGTTATTTGCAGCAAAAAATGTCGAACGCATGCTCGAAATGTTGATGGTTAATCTTCAATTTAACAAAATTTGAATATCAAAACAGATTTAATCTGTTAGTCTTCTACAATTTAAATTTCAAAAATATTTTCATTCAAAAAACTTTTAGAATTATATTAATGTCTACAATAAGCACCGCTTATATTTAATAGACGTATATAATCAAAACTCAATATATAATGTCAAATGAAATAGATAAACCAACAGATATAAAAAAGTCATTAAAATTAATAAATAAATATTTAATGGAGACAGAATTTTGTTTCTGATCTTACCTTTAAGAACACAAATTGCCTTTTAAAAACATGAACACAACTTAAGGACTTCTCAAATAATATAATTTATTTGAAATATTTAATATATTTAAATATTCGAATAAGTTAATTCAGAAATCTCTCAAAATATGTACTTGTTTGAAGCATTCATCCTTAACACGTGTAAGTTTAGATATAGTGATAGTTATTTGATTTTGATATTTGGAATATTATTTTGGACCGATGAAGAGATTACCTAGAATTATATTTGTTTTTTGAAGATATAGTACATGTTTTGAGAGATTTCTTATTCGAATATTTAAATATATTAAATATTTCAAATAAATTATATTCTTTGAGAAGTCCTTAAGTTGTGTTCATGTTTTTAAAAAACAATTGGTGTTCTTAAAGGTAAGATCAGAAACAAAATTTTGTCTCCTTTAAATATTTATTTTTTAATTTTAATGACTTTTTTATATCTGTTGGTTTATCTATTCCATTTGACATTATATATTGAGTTTTGATTATATACGTCTATTAAATATAAGCGGTGCTTATCGTAGACATGAAGTTAATTCTAAAAGTTTTTTGAATGAAATTTTTTTTTAAATTAAAATTGTAGAAGACTAACAGATTAAATCTGTTTTGATATTCAAATTTTGTTATATTTCTTCTATCAAGTAAAAAGCCTTTTTCTATTTTATTCAATTTAACATTTCTTGATTTCACGAAATATTCCAAGTTTTCCATAAAATCAATTATACTTCAGTTATCCCTGTAGCCTCATCAAATTTGACCACATATCTTGAAACGGCATCAAATTTGCTACAAGGTAAGAAGTTCCGTGTGCCAAAAATTCTTATTGCGGACGTGGTAAGACGATGAATATAAGGATTCTGAAGTGAACAACATCAGTCATATTTCTCCAATGGTTTTATCGATGAAAAATTATTTATTACGGACACGTTTTCTTTTCAGCAAAAAATACTGAATTGAATCAGTCCTTACTTGGTGAAAAACCATATTAAATAATATTCAAATAAGGTTATTCTGATTTTCACAAATTTTTAGTGTTATCTTTACAACAATCGTTTCGCTATCAAGTACCATCATCAGGCAAGTTATTCAAAATGTAATCTTGCCTGATGATGCTATTGTGATAGCGAAACGATTGTTGTAAACATAACAATAAAAATTTGTGGAAATCAGAATAACCTTATTTAAATCTTAGCAAAAAATACCTTATTTAGTGCGATTTCGAATATATATATATATATATATATATATATATATATATATATATATATATATAAATATATAGTGGTATAGTGGTAGCTGCTTGTTTTTTGCCATAATATTATGGCCAAGAAGATAACAACGAAAAGTTGAAATATTCCAAACATAAATTTGCTCTATCTTGAAGCTCCGACATCAAAGTTGCCGGATCAAATTTAGAAATCAATTCTAGCACTGACGTACTGTCAACACATCTTCTCCATACACATCGGTTAATTTATTTCTGGCTTGAACAGCATTTTTACCTTTTCTATAGGTAGTAAAAAAGTAAAATATGACGAAAATGGTGCTTATTGGTGTCCATATTTAAAATGGCACGAAAAAAAAACTACCACGTAGAATTAATTGAACTTTTTCACACACAAGCCTTGGTATATCACCTACATATCCGGTTTTTTTAGAGTGATAGAACTTTATATTGAAATAAAGCCCATTTAAATTGAGATTTAAGCCAATTTTTTTTTATTTGAAGGATAATTTTATGACATTTATGTTTTAAAAATAATTTTTGGCATATGCTCACCACGACTAGCTCTGAGGAACCGCATTCGACCAGACCAATTTTGAACCCCTTTTTCGAGTAATTCAGGCCTTATTTCATCAATAACACGAGTTATGTTGGCTTCCAAAGCGTCTATTGTTTCTGGTTGATCAGCATAAACCAATGACTTGACATAACCCCAAAAAAAATTATCCAGTGGAGTTATGTCGCATGATATTGGAGGCCAATTAATTGGACCATTTCTCGAAATTATGTTATCGCCAAAACTCTCTTGCAATAAATCAATTGTTACGGTAGCAGCATGAGGTGTAGCACCATCTTGTTGGTACCAAAATACTTCTGGGTCGATACCATTCAAATTTTGAAACAAATAATCATTGATCATCGATCTGTAACGAGCACCATTCACTGTAACATTAGCTCCAGCATCGTTTTTAAAGAAATATGGACCGATGATGCTTCCAGCGTGTAAAGCACATCATACAGTGCATTTTTCAGGATGCAATAGAACCTGCAGAACTTCTTGAGGATTGTTTTCATTCCATATACGGCAATTCTGCTTGTTTACATAGCCGTTCTACCAGAAATCAGCTTCATCACTAAACACAATTTCACGATAAAAAGTGGATCAATTTCAAGCTGTTCTAGGGACCAATCAGCAAACAAACGGCTCTTATTATGGCCAAGTGGCTTCAGTTCTTGAACAAGTTGGAGCTTGTATTGGTGTAGACCAATATTTGCCATGTGGTGGATGTACAGAGTCCAACTTGTTGTGAACGTCGACAAATAAACAAATCTGGATCATTAACACTATGACTTACTGCAGCGATATTTTCTTCTGTACGTACAGTTCATTGTCTTGTTGTTGTATTGTAGTTCAACGAATAAGCTGCTCTGATGGACGATTATATAAACCATAAATTTCACGAAGTGCTCTACAAGTCTGGTGAATAGAACACTGATTTTGAAAATAAATTTCAACAATTTGCAAACCGTGTTGCGGCGTGAGTCTTTCCATGATAATTTGTCGATGCTTACTGAACAGAAACGCTAAAACTACATGGCTTCTACATTCTGTCAAATCACAATTATCCCTATCGAAAGTTCTATTACAAAAAAACACCCGATATAATGATTATGCGGCTCAAGGTTCGGAAAAAATACTATCAAATCCCCTGTCGGGAAAAAACGAAATTACTTTCCGAACAACCTTATAATTCTTCATTTGAAGTTTTCTGTTTTAGGTTATGTTTAGACTGAAATGTGCATAAAGATGATGGAATGTTCTATTCCATATTTTAAATCAAAAATTGAATACTTTTTCGAGTTTTTTTTTAAACTGAATTTCAAAAAACTATTCAACTACTCCTACAACTATATTATGACAGCTGTCGTTTCTTCGACTGTCAAAATTACCTTCATTATCGGACATTTCCAAGTTGGCGTAATCTGATCAAAAAATGGCGACCAGAGCGGGGACTTCGTAGATATAAGGTGGCAATACTGATTCGTATTGAACGAATGGAAATGCTCGCAAGTGTCAGGATTCTCACGGACTTTACACCTCGTTATAGATATTGTAATCTGTAAAAAGTCGATAAATTGTCTTCTATGGTAAGCTCGTAAAATCTCACCCCTGTTTCATCAATGATGTCCTCGTATACGTGGAAAGTAGCGTTCATTATAATCCTTTTACCTTGAGCCTTCATTGACTTACAAACGAAGGTTATCTTCATGTTCTTATCGCCCCCGCAAGTTCCATCGAGTCGATCAAGCACGGTCCTTTTGTTCTGTGAAAATTTAAAGTTTAAATTATATATTTGATGGAGTAGCTCGTTACTTTGTGATACTCCATTTCAATAATGGAATAAATGAAATTACGTTGTTTGCTATCACTAATTTATTTTAAGGATGCAGTGACCCGGGTTTCATAGATTATACTACATTTAAAAACTGGTGCATATCAAGTTGTTTAGGAATTATATATCTTTAAGGGAAGCTTCGGTTGGTGTAGGACTTCAAAAAATGGGGAGGCCCGCTCGTATAATATTTTTATTGCCGGGTTCCAGGAATTCTTGTAGATTTCTTTTGATTCCAAGATATCTAGTATATTTCATTTCGGTTCGACGTGTAGGGGTTTGAGATTATTTAATTCTAGGAAGGTATGGCTAGTTTCGAAGAAATGTTTCGCAAAATTAGAATTATCTTTTTGGTTCTTGAAAGATGCTTGGTGTTTTTTGAACCTTATTGTGAAAGTTCTCCCGGTTTGTCCTACATATACGCTCCCACATTAATTACAACTTGATTTATAAACTCCTGAATTGTTAAGCTGGTTGGAGCAAAGTTCCTTATCGCGCGTTGCGAAAGGGGGCTAGACGGAATAAATTAAGACCAAAAGTTGTAACGACACTTTTTGCTATAGTCTCAAGCCGTGCGGCGTGTTCGTGTTTCTCTGTCTGTCTTTCTCTCTCATAGAAAGCAAGCCAGTTATTTTCGTTTCGTCTTTCTATTTCGCATTAAACAGTGTGGTGTCGCGACGATTATTTTTGTTGAGTGTATTAGGTTTATTTATCGTTACATTTGATGATGATGAAACTAAATTTCGATTTCATCGTAATCGAGTACAAGCTTCATCAACAATATCTCTAGTACAAGAGCTTCAGAGATTGTCATTAAATAAGCTTGAAACGAAGGCAAAATCAGTCATTGATTTCATTACTAGAGATAAAGGCATTTAATTGTGTACGTTCAACGTCCCAAGCCTTCGTAAACACTCAGTTGATTTAATCGACTCTGTTACAAAAAAAACGAACATTTTGTTATTATCAGAGACATGGTTGGACAATCAAGGAGAATGTGATATACCGAATTTTAATTGTATAGCTCACTTCAAACGTGATTTTGTTAGTTCAGGTGGAGTTGCGATTTATCACAACACAAATGATATGACCAATCTTGTAACACCAAATATGTCGGTCATTATGAACAATATTCAGGACTTGCACGTAAGACGTACAAGTGTTGCAGATTTATGTGCAGGAGAGTGTGTAATGGAAAACGGCGTTACTTTAATCATGGCAGTCATATATGTCTCACCAAATAACAAATTAATAGATATTCAGGAGTTCATTCATCGAGCACTGCTAGATTATTCTAAAGATGTATCTCAAACGCTTAGCAGATACAACAGAAATTTAAATAAACGTCCACTCATTTTGGCCGGTGATTTTTACATCAACTTCAGTAATGAACAATCAAAATCATTGCTACAGTTTCTAGACGAAGAATTTGATTTAAGAATAAACAATAATCCAGCAGAATCAACAACAAAACATAATTAAAACAAATTGTAGAAATTACTATGTTTTACTACCAATAAAAATATATATTACACATTTTCTTGTGACTCGAGTTTCGGGACATGAACTATCCCATCATCAGACAACTGAAGATCTAACAGTGGTACAGAGGTATTTCAACAAAAGTGATAAATATTTTGAATATTTCAATAAATTCTAGATAACACCTAATAGTGGTACAGAGGTTTACTAGCGGAACGTGATAAAAAACCGGGCTAAAAAAGAGGGGCCTTATAACAGATATCGGTATGTCGGCAATCGACAAAGAAGGTTGTTAAACAGATGGTATCCATTTATATCTCAAATAATTTTTTTTAGAGTTACATAGCTCTGTACAGTCATTCATTATTTTAACTTCATTTTGTTGTACATCGCAAATATTTGGATTTACATAGCTCCATAGAAGCATTCATTATTTTTTAAATTATTTTTATTGTGACTTTGAAATTTTCAATAATCAAGTTTCTTTTCATTTGAATTTACATGTAAAATTTTTTTAAGATTTTTTTTGTCGAAAGGAATTACTGTTTTCTAAAGAATGAGTGGCAAAAGTTGAATTTTTGTTTACTTTTCATTAAATTCATTTTATGTTCGTTGGAAACGTTGAAAAATTCAACTTTGGCCACTCATTCTTTAGAAAATAGTAATTCCTTTCGACAAAAGAAAATCTTAAGAAAATTTTACATGTAGATTCAAATGAAAATAAACTTGATTATTGAAATTTTCAAATTCGTTCACAATAAAAATAATTTGAAAAATAATGAATGACTGTATGGAGCTATGTAAATCCAAATATTTGAGATGTACAACAAAATAACGTAAAAATAATGAATGCCTCTACGGAGCTATGGAACCCCAAAAAAAATTATTTGAGATATTTAAATGGGTACCATCTGTTTAACAACCTTCTTTGTCGATTGCCGACATTCCGATATCTGTTAGAAGGCCCCTCTTTTTTTTAACCCAGTTTTTTATCACGCTCCGCTCGTAAACCTCTGTACCACTATTAGGTGTTATCTAGAATTTATTGAAATATTCAAAATATTTATCACTTTTGTTTAAATACCTCTGTACCACTGTTAGATCTTCAGTTGTCTGATGATGGGATAGTTCATTTCCCGAAACTCGAGTCACAAGAAAATGTGTAATATATATTTTTATTGGTAGTAAAACATAGTAATTTCTACAAATTGTTTTAATTATGATCAAATACCAAATAGTAACGGCTGAAACAATTCAGTAACAAAATATTATACTACCATCGATGCAGTTTTTTCAAGACATTTAAATAAAATAGAATCCCAAACATATGTTTCCTACTTCAGTTATCACAAGCCAATTATTACTAAAATTGAGCCTACTAATTGAATTTATATTACATTTTATTTGTTAATAAAAAAAAATATTATTATAACTTAAGAAAAATCAAATTTTATTACAATTCCTTCACTAATTAATCGAAAGGAACTTCGTTCCATCCGGGTGTCCCTTGACACCTCTCAATTTTTTGTTTTTGTCTTTAGCATTAAAAAATAAATTTGAAATTCTATGTGAAGGTGTGAAAGCTATTTTTATATTGTTTGCTGAAATTGTTTGAGCTACTTTTTGTAAAATTGATCCAAATTGACAAAAAATTTATGAAACTAACATATTTTGGGACAATTTCACAAAAAATAACTCAAATAATTTCAGCAAACAATATAAAAATAGCACCTTCACATGGAATTTCAAATTTATTTTTTAATGTTAAAGACAAAAACAACCGGCCTAACAATATACAGGCTGATCCGTTTGAAAAAATGAAGTTGCACTCAATATCTTGTCCATTATGTGTATATATGTATATATTCTGTTTTGCGGAATCATTTTTAAAAATTCAGTTGTTTCGTACAACTTTTGTGAATAACTATTTTTGGATCTCCATTTGTAACAAAATTGAAGAGGGGTCAAATTATAGTGAAAAACCCGGTACAACATTCTTGAATATGAGGGAATCTATGAAAATAAAAATTTTTTCAGAAAATATAACTGTGTTATGTTTGAAAGGACGTTGTTTCGCTGGAAAAATTGGACTAACAAATTTTAACCTGAAAAATGCATTATATCGGGTTTTTTTTTAGGGTGATCGAACTTTTCATAGGGATAACTGTGATTTGACAGAAGGTAGAAGTCACGTTGTTTTGACATTTCTTTTCAGTAAGCATTGACAAATTATCATGGAAAGACTGACGCCGCAACAACGTTTACACATTGTTGAAATTTATTTTCAAAAACAGTGTTCTATTCGCCAAACTTATAGAGCACTTCGTGAAATTTATGGTTTACATAATCGTCCATCACAGCAGTTTATTCTTCGAACTATCGATAGATTTCGGACAAAATTTTCTCTACTCGATGCTACAACAACAACAAAACAACGTACAGAAGAAAATATCGCTGCCGAAATTTATTGTGTTAATGATGATCCAGAGTTGTCTATTCATCGACGTTAACAACAAGTTGGACTCTGTGCATCCACCACATGGAAAATGTTGCGTAAAGATCTTGGTCTACACCCATACAAGATCCAAATGATTCAAGAACTAAAGCCACTTGACCATAATAAGCGCCGTTTGTTTGCTCATTGGGCCCTAGAACAGCTTGAAGTTGATCCACTTTTTTAGCGTAAAATTGTGTTTAGTGATGAAGCTCATTTCTGATTGAACGGCTATGTAAACAAGCAAAATTGCCGTATATGGCATCCTCAAGAAGTTCTGCATGTTCCATTGCATCCTGAAAAATGCACTGTATGGTGTGCTTTACACGCTGGAGGCATCATCGGTTCATATTTCTTTGAAAACGATGCTCGAGCTAATGTTACAGTGAATGGTGCTCGTTACAGATCGATGATCAATGATTATTTTTTTCAAAATTTAAATGGTATTGACCCAGAAGTGTTTTGGTGCCAACAAGATGGTGCTACACCTCATGCTGCTACCATAACAATTGATTCATTGAAATATAGATTTGGTGATACTATTATTTCGAGAAATGGTCCAATAAATTGGCCTCCAAGATCATGCGACATAACTCCACTGGATTATTTTCTTTGGGGTTATGTCAAGTCATTATTTTATGTTGTAAAACCAGAAACAATAAACGCCTTGGAAGCCAACATAACTCGTGTTATTGATGAAATAAGGCCTGAATTACTCGAAAAAGTGGTCCAAAATTGGTCTTGCCGAATGCGGTTTCTCAGAGCTAGTCGTGGTGAACATATGCCGGAAGTTATTTTCAAAACACAAATGTCATAAAATTACTTTCCAAATAAAAAAAAAATTTGGCTTCAATCTTAATTTAAATGTGTTTTATATCAATTTAAAGTTCTATCACTCAAAAAAAACACCCGATATATATGTTGTGTTAATATATTTGTACTAATATGTTTTATGCCGTAAAGTGAAGAAAGTTTTTTCCTAGACAATGAAAAATATTTTATATTGATTATATAAATTGTGATATTATTTTAATATTTTAGTGAATACTTTCATTACATATTGCAGAATTTAAAGTTATTCGAATACTTCTATCGAATATCGACTTGAAATGTGATTTATTTGGTAAATAATTATGTGAGGGGTTTTTATATTCAAAATAAGATTATATTATGTTTTTAACCTTCTCAATATATTCAAAACCATGCGCGAAGGCATTTATAGACTTACCCCTATCCGCATATCTACTTCCGGACAAGAATATTTATCTACGAGCATTAGAGCTATCAGAAAAACTGTTAAAGACTGAATGGTGGTCATTTTATCGAATGAAATCAGTTTTTCCAACATTTGAATTTTAACTGACCAGTTGGACAATGTAGCATATAATTATTTTCAGATTTGTTTAGGACGATCGATCGATTCGGATTGAGTAAATTGAAATGTATTATTAAATTTACATTATGTGTTTATTAATTGATTAAATAGATGTACATCGGGCGGTGAATCGAGTTAAACTAGGATTCGATTATTAATTGTGTAATCTGGATGGTGCTGTGATTATTATCATTTCTATATGATGGAATTACCAACGTATATTCTCGTGGGGTTGTTGTAGTTAAGAGTTTTTCGATAAGAGCTTTCATGTTGATATTGAAAAAAAAAACAGTATATTTTAAGTTCGCATATTTACGGATGTACGTCCTCGATAACGTCACAAATTCCATCTCTAAGGTCTTGAATCAATTGTGGAGCGTTGGCATAGACGTTATCTTTCACGTGGCCCCAAAGAAAAACGGCTTAAGTGTGTTAAATCACAAGATCTCGGTCTCCAATTGTGATAACCTCTTCGAGAAATAACACTGCCAGGAAATTCTTCTTGCAAATTGTGATTGTATCGTTGCTTGTGTGACATGTAGCGCCGTCTTGTTGAAAATGAACGTCATTCATATCAATATCTTCCAACTCCTGTCTTAAAAAAGTATTATGTGATGAAGGGCCTATGTTATACTTAGGGATACATAAATGAAATTGGCTCTAAGGAAGTCTTTTAAATAAATCTCGAAGATTTGGGATCGCAGCTGACAAGCGGCGTTAATATAATAATTGAAATTAAAAGTTAGCACAAACAACGGGCGAGAATTTTAAATCGACAATGTATTCATCAATGAACCGATGCATTTAAGTTCTATCAGTGGATCGATTCACTTAAATTTACACCAGGAGGTCTTGGGAATGGAATTTTCCACAGTTAATGTGCTAATATTCGAGGCTAAGATTGGGAATTCTCAGTAAAGTCGAGATAAGAAATCGACAAGTCAAAAGATCTGGATGTAGAGCGATGAGAAAAAGTCGATTTTGAGTAGGAGGAAAGACCCAACGTTTTTGAAGTTGGACAAAAGGAAAAGTTGAGCAATAATGACAGACATTTACTAACGGTTTCGTTCTCCGTATGTGGTTCGGGGTTAAGTTTAATTCTGATTGAAAAGGGCTTGATGGAATACGGCTTGAATTACTCGAAAAAGTGGTCCAAAATTGGTCTGGTTGAATGCGGTTCCTCAGAGCTAGTCGTGGTGGACATATACCGGAAATTATTGTCAAAACATAAATGTCATAAAATTATCTTTCAAATAAAAAAAATTTGGCTTCAATCTTAAGTTCTATCACTCTAAAAAAAACATCCGATACACAAAGGTTGTAAAAGTGTTCTTGAAGACCTAGTTATATCCAAAAAATACTGTGTGTAGTGTGAAAAAACAAAATTGAATCATTATATATATATATATATATATATATATATATATAAGAATGTAATCAATTCTTATTTTTATAATTGAAGAAAAAGACGATTTGATGTTATGATTCTGGAAGATTTTATTTTCTTCTTTTAAAATATAACAGAATAACATACACAAAATGAAATAATAACATACAAAGAAATAAATAGAAAAAATAGCGTACTAACCTGGAAGAAATCAAAAACAATGCTATTTCTTCGAGTTTCTCAATTCACGTTTCTAACAATTAACTAAATAAACATGTGACACTTTTTAGGTTAAGATCTTAGACATAGAACAAAGATCATAGGACATAGAACATAGAAGTTACAAAGTTGTTTCCCTAAAAATAACAGTTTTATTTTTACATCCCCCCACATAAAGTATGCACCCCTCATTACATGTTTGCGTGTTCACATGGGACCAACTTAGTTACATGAAACTAGTTATTGTCCTTTCTTTTATTTCCAATATCTATCTCATATATAGTATTATTATAGAAATTTTTTTCACTATTCTTATTTCATCAAGTTTTTCTCTATTCAATTTTGATTTATTTTCAACGTAAACATAGTCTCCAATTTCAAAATCATAATGTTTCCTATTCTTGTCGATCAGTCTTTTATTTTATTCATGATAGCGTAAAGAATTTTTATATGCTATTTCCTTATCTTTTGGTAAATTTCTCTCTTTAATAAGTTCTTCTGGAGCGATGGGATCAATTCTGCCACAAAGTAAATATTCTGGGCTATATCCAGTTGTAGAATGGTCTGTTCTATTGTATTCTTTGATACATTCATCGGTAATTTTCGTCCATGCCCTAGTTTTCTTTTCGTTTTTTATTTAATTTAATTCCAGCAAATTAAATTCATCCATTCATCCATATTGTCCGTTTCTTCCAGAACTGGGTTTCTAGAAAGGCAATCTGCTTCTACATTTCCTTTTCCTGGTTCATATCTAATCTCAAAATCGAATTGTGATAGAAAATTCATCATGTCACCCAGCTCTTCATCTGGTCTTGTATGAAATTCTTTCCCTTCTAATGGCTTATGGTCAGTAACAACAAAAAATTTATGTCCTATTAGCCAATATTTCCAAAATTTAATTGCCTCTTTAATTGCCAGACATTCTAGGAATATTGCTCTCTTGTTCTTTTGATATTTATTTAGTTTCTTAGAAAAATACGCTACGGGTTTCATTTCACCATTAATCTGTTTTTGTTTAAGAACAGCTCCTACTCCTTGAATACTGGCATCAGTATATATAGTAGTATAGGCACTTGGGTCGAAAATTGCAAGAATTGGCTCAGAACAAAGGATGCCCTTAACCTTATTAAAAGCTTCCTGACAAGCCAATGACCAATTGAATTTTACATCTTTTCTCAGTAAATTATGCAACGGTACTAATAATCTAGCTGAATCTTTCATATATTTGTGATAAAAATTAACTTTACCCAAAAATTGCCTTATCTTCCTCCGAGTATCTGATGGAGAAAAATTCCTAATTGAAATGAAATTGTCATTTATAGGTCGTACTGTATTGTTTCCTACAATATGTCCTAAATATTTGACTTTTTCTTCTGCAAAATTACACTTGATAAATTTAAGTCTGAATCCTTCATTATATCATATTGCTTTCAAGAGACTCTCCAAATGTTCCAAATGTTGGTCAAATGTTGAAGAAAATATTAGAATATCATCTACATAATTTAGGCAGAATAAATTCAGGTTATATTTTCTGATAATATTATTCAATATACGTTGAAATATGACCGGGGATATATTAAGTCCAAAAGGTAAACATTTCCATTGCCAGTGACCATTCTGTGTCACAAAAGCAGTCTTTGATTTTATTTTCTTTAATTTAACATATAACAGACTAACATACACAAAATAAAATAATAACATACAACGAAATAAATAAAAAAATAGCTTACTAACCTGGAAGAAAGCAAAAAAAATGCTATTTCTTCTGTGTTCTCAATTCACATTTCTAACAACTAACTAAATAAATATGTGACACTTTTTAGGTTAAGATGATCTTAACCTAAAAAGTGTCAAAGATCTTAATAAGATCTTAGACATAGAACATAGATCATAGAACATAGAACATAGAAGTTACAAAGTTGTTTTCCCTAAAAATAACAGTTTTATTTTTACATATATATATATATATATATATAAAATGAAATAAAAAAATGTTTTTGTTAAAAAAATCCTCGTTTTTATTAGTTCTATTCATGCACTCACTCCTAGCGGTAATATTTCAATCCGTATTCTTGTTTGGGCACTTCATGCTTGTATTGCAGTCATGGCGTTTAATTTATGAAAAGATTAACCTCTGCAACCGGAATAAAACAGTCAAAATGAAATTTTCATTCCCCACACTTGGCGCAAATCTCGTAAAGTGAACGTTTTATTTGCGTCTGTAATGAAGGAAACTTCCTAATTACCCTTCAGTTGTAGAAAGTTCAGTTCCAGTCTCCGCCTAATCATTTCTTCTCGGTCAAAAGTTAAGGAAGCCGGGAAAAATGAAGTTTTGAAGTCTGACGACTTAAACCCTAAGCGTTCGAACAGGAATCGTTAATGGTGTTGTATTAACTTGAATTAGAAATATATTGTTGAATCTTCGCTGATTGTAATTTGATTTTCTGTAGACTCTGTTATTCTTTTATTCCAATCTCGGTCTAATATTATTTGAGATACTTGGAATATCGTCTTGTAGCATGGTTAATCGATCACTGAATATTTATTCCACCAGATGATTCCACCAGATGATTCCAACTTTCCGATCTGACATACAGGTAAATACAAATTTGATACTTTAGATAGATGAAACATATATGTAGGTTACTTCATATCAATACCTATGAGTATTGATTGATAAATCGGCCCATCTCTTCTTTCAGTGTAAAATAAACACAGACTGTACTATATTCAGTATATTTACAATATTGAATTGTACTCAAATATCTTAGAAATACAACACCAACAACACTAGTTCTATAACTCTCGTCTATAGGTTCGCTTTATCAACTCACTATTCGCGAACTCAACTCTCCATGAACTGCCTTCTCCACGAACTGCCCTTAGAGCGGCCGATTCATGTCCAACAACTGTACCCCACCTAATCCTAAGTCGGAGACGTACGCAGCCACGCTCGACTTCGCTTATTGAACAACTCATAGATACTATATCAATTATGGCGAGAAATATAACAAAGGTGATGAATCTCGAGACACCCCATCGAAGATATGTTCTTCCAGGACACTGTTGACGTTTTTTGGTTCAGCAATAAATCTTTTCGTTTTATGACAACTGAACTTTCTACAGTAACACGTCCCAATTCGAGACTTCTTGTAGCGGCATGTCGAATAATAGCTAAAGTGCTTTCGATCTAGTCGCCACACGAGAGCCTGTATTCCGACAAATTGACCACCCGAGCACATCAATAACCCCGTGCTAAAGCAACCCATACACGTGAAGTTTTATCTGTAAATTATTTACATTTACAAAGTAGAACCTCAATTTCTACGCTCTAGAAATTGAAGTCCTACATATATATTAATTTTCATTTCTCATTTTAGGTGGTTCACATGATAAAATTGATAATTTCTTGAAAAATTCCAACCTCCAAATAAAAACTGTAAATATTTCCTGACAATTTGACGTTTGTAAAAAATGTTACGAGGGTTTTAATGAAACAACCTTGGTGATCTTCAACACAATGGAAAAATATAAATACAGGTTTTTTCCAGCGTCTAGAACTTGTTTGATTGTCAAACGCATAACAATTCTCCTTCACTCCCGCTTACGTCGGTCACGTATTTATATCGGATTTCTTTTTTAGAGTGATAGAACTTTAAATTGAAATAAAACACATTTAAATTAAGGTTGAAGCCAATTTTTTTTTTATTTGAAAGATAATTTTATGACATTATGAAAGTATTATAATTTCCGCCATATGTCCACCACGACTAGCTCTGAGGAATCCCATTCGACCAGACCAATTTTGGACAACTTTTTGAGTAATTCAGGCCTTATTTCGTCAATAACACGAGTTATGTTGACTTGGCATAACCCCAAAGAAAATAATTATAATAAGTGGAGTTATATCGCATGATCTTGGAGGCCATTTCTCGAAATAATGTAATCGCCAAATCTTTATTTCAATAATTCAATTGTTACGGTAGCAGCATGAGGTGTAGCACCATCTTGTTTGAACCAAAACACATCTGGGTCGATACCATTTGAATTTTGAAACAAATAATCATTGATCATCGATCGGTAACGAGCACCATTTACTGTAACATTAGCTCCAGCATCGTTTTTGAAATAATATGGACAGATGATGACTCCAGCGTGTAAAGCACACCATACAGTGCATTTCTCAGAATGAAATGGAACCTGCAGAACTTCTTGAGGATTGTTTTCACTCCATATATGGCCCAATTAGCAAACAAACAACGCTTATTATGGTTAAGTGGCTTTAGTTCTTGAGCCAGTTGGATCTTGTATGGGTGTAGACCAAGATCTTTACGCAGAATTTTCCATGTGGTGGATGAACAGAATCCAATACTGTTGTGAACTTCGACGAATAGACAAATCTGGATCATCATTAACACTATGACTTACAGCAACGATATTTTCTTCTGTACGTACAGTTCTTTGTCCTGTTGTTGTTGTTGCATCGAGGAGAGTTGTCCGAAATCTATCGATAGCTCGACGAATAAACTGCTCTGATGGACGATTATGTAAACCATAAATTTCACGAAGTGCTCTATAAGTTTGGCGAATAGAACACTGATTTTGAAAATAAATTTCAACAATTTGTAAAAGTTGATGCAGCGTGAGTCTTTCCATGATAATTTGTCAATGCTTACTGAACAGAAATGTCAAAACAACATGGCTTCTACCTTCTGTCAAATCACAGTTATCCCTATCAAAAATTCTATCACTCTAAAAAAAACACCCGATACTATGTTTTGAATCGCTTACGTCTGCAGACTGTAGAATCCTAAGTAGAAGTTGGGTTGTTCTGACGTCTTATTGAACAAGCACTACACTTAGCGGTTCAGGGTTCAGTAGGAATCTACCCTCATGTATTTCAAATTATAGGGAATACTTGAAAATTTATTAGTCCCCAATGAAAAACATTTCCATATAAAAGCATTGAAAGCAGACATTATAGATCTGACAGACAGGTGTGAAACTAAACGATACTTGAACATTCTAGATTTGTAACCAATTGAACGCTCATTTTTGAAGGATTCCATGCACCAATGGTTTCATTTTAATCTACTCGTATGACTCGTATGATAAATTAGATTTCTGCGTTTTATATATAATAAATAATAAATTTTAAAGAATTAACTTATGTACAGGTTTTACTGAATAATTTTGTTTATATATTTAAAGAATCACTATATGATTTTATCGAGTTTCTAGGATAACCTAAGCTTATTTTTCGAAAATAATTAGTTACATTTCATTTTGATCTGTTATAAATGCGTGTTCTTGAATATTTTTTTATCTATCGTTCGTTTCTTTAGAGTTTAACAACATTATAATGGCAATTCCTGCATTTCACCCACTCCCTTGTGCCCATTAAAGCGCACAAAATAACCTAACGACTCCTCGTTGTGTTCCTAATTTGTTCGAAAAAGCCCGATAAAATTGTCTCGACTGTAGATGCAACATTCAGCCAATCAGCTCAACGCCCACGCAGATATCGCAAAGGAATCGCGGCAATTTCCATCTCGAATGGGTAGAATTTCCGCCGGTTAAGAAAATATTTATTTACGGAAGTCTAACGGTGTTTGTCCCAGGACTGCTATAGCAGGATTCGTCTTCCCTTTATTGTCGGCGTAATTGAGCATTACGCCTCTGGAAATTGGGACGGTTCGTGCGGTCGTCTTAACGACCTTTCTAATTTTCGGGAATTCTGGAGGGTTAATTGAAATTCCCGATTTCTTGGTGCCCATTATTCGTCGCCGTTTTTAATGGGTCATCTTTAATTTTTGCCGGTGAGAAATGGTAGGGAACATCGACCGTTGGCTCTTCTATTGTACAAAGCAATAGCACAATTTATTATTTGCTCAATTTAATATTTCAATCTTCAGTGTCCTTTGTCTCTATTCTTGGAATTATCCTAACTTATTAGATTCATTAAATACAGCTGGTTTTCACTAAGACATACCATTAACATCAAGTTCAATGGAATAATATAATTCCGTAAAAACGTAATATACAATCTGGGGTTTCTCAAGGACCAAAACTGGGGCCTCTACTCTTCATCATCTACATGAATGACCTTGACTTGAGATCCAATAAATTTGAACCTTACATGGGGATTCCTCTTTTTGCCAATGACACTTTCTTCTTCTTGAAGGCTCCTGATATTGAACATCTACAACTGATGGAGAGATATGTGGGCCAGATATCTGAAAGGTCCACAAAAATATTTGTGGAAATAAATTACTGTTTCATATACATTTTTTTAATTGAAGGAACTTTTGGTTCTCCAGAAGAGAGCGGTTTGGACAAATCTGAATCTGAAACAAAGAGGGAGCTGTAGAGATGCTTTTCGTGAGCTTAAAATGCTTACCATACCAGCTACATATATCTTGGAGTGTACCACTTACGTCCGTAAGAACTTGGACACTTTTCCATCCAATGGTTTGTTTCAATACTAGGAAAAGGGACAAACTTAGCATTCTTCATCACACCCGGAAGGTCACTTAAAACTTCACCTACATTGCTGGATGATGAATACCCTGGTTTTCTCTACCAGTAATCACCTGGTGGGATCTGTGTGGCAGTGCATTATCAATTTTCGACGATAGCTGAGTGAGATTGTGGGAATACTTTGTTGATAACTTCATCAACATATGTTTGAGACGTCATTGTGCTTGGGAGTTCTAATAGGTCAGTTCTGCCATTGAAACTCCACCCCAAACCATAAGTGTGACTCCTCGAAAATGATGGACGCTCTAACAGAGCGCCGGTTCCTTCATGTGGGTGAACGTGTTAAAACCCGTACTTGTTGACCATCAGAAAAACATCCATATATGAACTCCTCAGTTTCGTCATTAATCTTGCCAGTGTACCCGATCCATCGCCAACTTTAATCTTTGACGCTAGTGCTTACGAGTGAGTGGAATTCTTCTTAACCAGCGTCTCGATGTTGGAGCAAGTGATGAGAAGCTGTCTTCTAACCGAAAGAGTTAAATAATGGTCTTCTACTGGCGTTGTAGCACATGATCTACCACTTCTGAGTCTTTGGCGAAAAGTTCCAATAGAAAAGTACTGTTCCAGTAAACGTGATATCACACTTTGACTAATATTGAAGAAATTGGCCTCTTGAACTTATGTTCTACCACCTTGAAGCATCCTAAGGGATCTGTTGGCATTGCCCTCGGATAAAAATCGAAAAAATGATACTTTGGGGAGTTCTCTAAGAATGCTTACCTTCTAACGCGATCGTCTAGTTGGGGAAGAATAGGACGCTACGCTGTGTAGACAATCCAAATTACACCTAAACAAGAGCTAGCAAATATTCAAAACGCAGCAAAGTCAAAAAATATATTCATATTATTGATACTGAAAGTTAACAAACCTCAATGAACCGAAACAAATATGTATCAGCCTGCGGGTACATTTACTCCTCTCAGTGGGTCGTGCAGATACAGAGTGAACCTAATAGCGCCACGGATATAAGTAACATTTCTACATATTGTTAGGCCAGTAAAGTCACAGTAACAGTAACGTTCACGTTCAGCTATAACTTCCTGCAACCAGTGCAGAACCTGGGTACGGGGCCTGGGGACGGAATCTGGATTGACATCATCAACCAGACCTCATAGCGTCCACTGCTGGACATAGGCCTCCCTCATGACTTGCCACCTGACTCTATCCTGGCCTACCTGGATCCAGTTGTTTGTAATCCTTTTCAGATCATCGGTCCATCGTGTAGGTGGTCTTCCTCTACTCCGCTTATCGGTGCGTGGTCTCCATTCCAACAACCTCTTTGTCCATCTATCGCAGCTCATTCTGGCTAGATGACCCGCCCAGTTCCACTTCAAAGTGGTTATTCGCTCGACGAAGTCCATTACGCCGGTTTTTCTCCGCAGGTCCTGGTTTGTAACGTGGTCTCACAAACTCAATCCAGTGATTGACCTTTCCATTTTACGTTGTGCAACCTTCAGTTTTTTTGCGGATGTCTTTGTTAAGGTGAAGGTAGAACGCATTGATCGAAAACTTTCCTTTTTTGACAGATGGGTAAGTCACTCTTGAAGACGTGTTTCAACCTTCCATAGGCTGCCCATCCAAGGCTGATCCTTCTATGCATCTCACATGTCTGATTATCTCTAGATATTCTAATCTCGTGGCCCAGGTAGGTGTATTTTTCGACCCATTTTATTTCTGTGCTATCGATGTTTAGGCCTTCGCTCATGACATTTGTCATGATCTTTGTTTTGGAAAGGTTCATTTTCAGACCGACCCCGGAGCATGCCACTTCTAATTCATGGAGCATTTGTTTCGCCTCTCCTTAATCGTCAGTTGTTAGGACGATATCGACCGCGAAACGGAGGTGGCTAAGCTTCTGTCCGTCTATGTTTATTCCTTTTGTATCCCAATCAAGTGTTTTGAAGGCATGTTCCAGGACTGTGATGAATAATTTAGGAGACATCGTGTCTCCTTGCCTCACACCTCTTCCGATTTTGATACGGTTGGTAGCTTCATGTAGTCTAACTGACATAGTAGCGATTTTGTATATATTGTAGATAAGTTTTGAATATCTGTAATCTACTCGGCATTCTCTCAGGGCGTCCAGTATGGCTTTCATCTCTATAGTGTCAAAAGCTTTGTGGAAGTCTATGAATAGGAGAACCAGTGGCCTATTGTATTCGAGTGTCTTTATACTCTGTAGATGATTATTTGACCCCAATCCCCCCTGGATTGACAGAAAGGTGGATAATGTGATATGCCCAGAAGATCACCTTGAAGAGGAAATCTAACATAACTTGAGTCAACAGGAAACTTCACAGGGTGACCAAGGTCCAGAAAGGTTCAAATATTACCATAGGACAAACCGAACACTACCTGAAGGGTCACACGAATACTGGGAATATCACAATACCTCAGGTACAACAATCCATCAATCTCTCACACATTCTTACAGCAGACTATTCAGTATTTCACTCTAAAGAGCGCCACTGGTTCACAAGGAATACAATTTTTCAAAGTAAATAGGCGCATGTATATGGCAAACATTTAACACAAACTGACTAGAACATGATTAAATAGATACAGTATCCCACCACCTGGACGTATTAGTGATGTTACAATAAAAGAGAACAAAGTAATAGGTAACTGGGGATCACACAAGAGTACATGCAAATCAGTTAAACACTAGGTACCGCCATTAACATCATAAGAACTTGCTTTAAGATGAACCAGAATACATTTCCACAATCTTCATGAATTTATGTGATTGACAAAATCTTAAGATGACACGAAAAATATGTATCTTCATGAATATCCTTAACTTTTTACGTGCAGACTATTTCAGGTAACCCACGCATCAAACTCCATCACACAAAGTCGAGGCATCTTCCTTACGTCTATTCGATTTTCCCGTCCTTGCCAGACGCCTACTCCTTTCTCCATCATATCTCCATCTTTTCCTTTGGCGCGTCCTCCTTGTAATCACAGCAGCTTTGGCGACAGATGTAATTAATGATCTTAAGTGGAGGGTATTTTCATTTTTTCTCATTTTGCCCACTTCCGATATACGGGGAGCAAGAATGTAAGAGCTGTGCCTTGCGATTCCTCAGGGAATCATAAAACGTGTTCTTTCAGGGTGCGTCATCACCGTTCGGGTGATCAGAAAGCGATATAGTGTCGGGTGCAATAAATATGTCTTGGGGGTGAAATGGAGCGGAAGGGGGGAATTCGGGAGGTAGCCGAGGTTGAGGGTTTGAGGCAGGTGGCGCAATAAATAGTCTGATAATCCGTAAGGACCTTAAGTGCGGTTTGATGAGATCTAAAACGTTAACCCTAGCTTCAATATTATGGGTTCATGTGGAAAGGGGTAGGTTTAGAAAGATTGGAATAATCCTTATCTGATGGAGAACCACTTGTATTGTCCCTGTTCTCTTTATTTGACTCGATCCAAATAACGCTGTTTGTACGTATTTGCGGGTTCATAAATAGTTGATATTGAACCTTAAGGGTATGCAAACGTTGATACATTATAATTAATGAATGCTCTTGAAGTAGCCATTATAAAACCCTTATTCAAGAACGGTGATCATGAGAAATTTGAAAAACATAGGCCAAGAAACTGCTATGTTTGAGCTTGTACCGAACATAGTGGGAATCCTCGAGAGTGGAGAAACTACTTTTGGTCTCTTCCTCGACTTAGCAAAAGCATTCGATTATGTCGATCACGAACGTCTTCTGGAAAAACTGGAACAATATGGTATCAGAGGCAACCAACTTAAATTAATTAGGAGTTAAAACAAATTGTAGAAATTACTATGTTTTACTACCAATAAAAATATATTTTACACATTTTCTTGTGACTTGAGTTTGGGGAAACTATCCCATCATCAGACAACTGAAGACCTAACAGTGGTACAGAGGTATTTTAAACAAAAGTGATAAATATTTTGAATATTTCAATAGATTCTAACACCTAATAGTGGTACAGAGGTTCACAAGCGGAACGTGATAAAAAACCCAGTTAAAAAAGAGGGGCTTTCTAACAGATATCGGAATGTCGGTAATCGACAAAGAAGGTTGTTAAACAGATGGTACCCATTTAAATATCTCAAGTAATTTTTGGGGTTACATAGCTGCGTACAGTCATTCATTATTTTTACGTTATTTTGTTGTACATCTCAAATATTTGGATTTACATAGCTCCATACAGTCATTCATTATTTTTTAAATTATTTTGATTGTGAACGAATTTGAAAATTTCAATAATCAAGTTTCTTATCTTTTGAATCTACATGTAAAATTTTCTTAAGATTTTCTTTTGTCGAAAGGAATTAATGTTTTCTAAAGAATGAGTGGCAAAAGTTGAATTTTTGGTTACTTTTCATTAAATTCATTTTATGTTCGTTGAAAAAGGTTTTAAACAGATGTTATTTTTCAAATATCTCAAATATTTTCGATTTACATAACATCTGTTCAATACCTTTTTCAACGAACATAAAATGAATATTATGAAAAGTAAACAAAGATTCAACTTTTGCCACTCATTCTTTAGAAAACAGTAATTCCTTTCGACAAAAGAAAATTTTACATGCAGATTCAAAAGAAAAGAAACTTGATTATTGAAATTTTCAAATTCGTTCACAATAAAAATAATGTAAAAAATTTTTACTGTTTTCTAAAGGATGATTTCAATAATCAAGTTTCTTTTCATTTGAATCTACATGTAAAATTTTCTTAAGTTTTTCATTTGTCGAAAGGAATTACTGTTTTCCAAAGAATGGTTTGTTTTAATTATGATCATCTACCAAATAGTAACGGCTGAAGCAATTTAGTATCTAATTAGGAGTTATTTGGAGCACCGATCTCAACGTGTTCTACTGAAAGCAGATGGGCAAATTTTTGAGTCATCTGAGAAATTAACGAAAAAGGGGGTTCCACAAGGAAGCATGCTTGGACCTATATTATTTGTGCTTTATGTTAACAACCTATCAAATGAATTCGAGGATGCAGATGATCTGCATTTGTATGCAGATGATACAAACAAAATACTTAAATCCAATAACTTGGATCAATTACTGAAAGAATCAGAAAGACAGATAAAAACTATTGAAACATGAACATCGATAAGACAAAATATGTTGCTTTTAGTACGGATAGGTCAAATATGCTCATATCAGAGAGGTTGAATAGGGGATGTTCCAGTTAACCACCGTGCAAAGTTTCTCGGTATAGGGGTTTGAAGTGGACTCGACGTGTTGAATGCTTGTCCAACCGTTTAACTAGATTAAATTACACACTAAGAGTGTTGAAATCGCAGGTTGTTATCTCAGTTCTTATAACCATATATTTTCAAACGTTGTATTGGTTTTTAGTTAGGAATAAGGTGCTTTCGCCCTTCATGATTTGTTCATATTGCAAAAACAAGCTGTAAAAATAATGTTTGGCCTTCTTTCAGAGAACCCGGTCGAGGTGTTTTTAAGTCAAATAAATTGATGACTGCTAGAAGAATATATATAGGGTGTTTTTTTAGAGTGATAGAACTTTAAATTGAAATAAAACACATTTAAATTAAGATTGAAGCCGATTTTTTTTTAATTGAAAGATAATTTTATGACACTTATGTTTTGAAAATAATTTCCGACATATGTCCACCATGACCAGCTCTGAGGAACCGCATTCGATCAGACCAATTTTGGACCACTTTTTCAAGTAATTCAGGCCTTATTTCATCAATAACACGAGTTGTGTTAGCTTGCAAAGGGTCTATTGTTTCTGGTTTATCAGCATAAATCAATGACTTGACATAACTCCGAAGAAAATCCAGTGGAGTTATGTCACATGATCTTGGAGGCCAGTTAATTGAACCATTTCTCGAAATAATGTTATCTCCAAATCTTTTTTTCAATAAATCAATTGTTACAATAGCAGCATGAGGTGTAGCACCATCTTGTTGGAACCAAAACACTTCTGGGTTGATACCATTCAAATTTTGAAATAAATACTCATTTATCATCGATCTGTAACGAGCACTATTCACTGTAGCATCAGCTCCAGATTCGTTTTTAAATAAATATGGACCGATGATGCCTCCAGCGTGTAAAGCACACCATACAGTGCATTTTTCAGGATGCAATGGAACCTGCAGGACTTCTTGAGGATTGTTTTCATTCTACATAGGGCAATTTTGCTTGTTTACATAGCCGTTCAACCAGAAATGAGCTTCATCACTAAACACACGATAAAAAAGTGGATCAACGTCAAGCTGTTCTAAGGCCCAATCATCAAACAAACGACGCTTATTATGATCAAGTGGCTTTAGATCTTGAACCAGTTTGATCTTGTATGAGAGTAGACCAAGAGTCCAACTCTTTGTGAACATCGACGAATAGGCAAATTATTAACACTAGGACTGACAGCAGCGATATTTTCTTCTGTTTTAAAGTTCTCTGTCTTGTTCTTGTTGTTGCATCGAGTAGAGAAAATGTTGTCCGAAATCTATCGACGAATAAGCTGCTCTTATGGCCGATTATGTAAACCATAAATTTCACGAAGTGCTCTATGAGTTTGGCGAATACAACACTGATTTTGAAACTAAATTTCAACAATTTGTAAACGTTGTTGCGGCGTGAATCTTTCCATGATAATTTGTCAATGCTTACTGAACAGAAATGTTGAAACAACATGGTTTCTACCTTCTGTCAAATCACAGTTATCCATATCAAAAGTTCTATCACCCTAAAGAAAACACCCGATATATTTAAATACTTAACATTTGTTTCCAAGTATCCCAATAACTTCGTTAAATTCAAACACACCAAACAAAACACATGTTTCTTTTATCCATTTGCGTATCGCGGAAAATAATGTACCTTGTGTCTGTCTCAACTTATATAATACGTTACAGAAACATTTTCAGAAATTAGATTCATATTCTTTTAAGAAAGAGTTACAATTCTTCATCATAGATTGTAAACCATATTCTTGTTGGTTGTCTTGAGGCAAAGAACGGCAGTTAATGTGCGTTCGCCATCAGCCATCACTTTTATAATATTATTTCCTATAAAATCTCCATCTGAAATTCATTCTTTATTCACTCAGTTACCTTTGTTATCTAGGTTTCTGGTCTAATAACTTGGAAACGCGAACTATGACTGTCTTTTCGCTTTGCATCATTCTAAATATTCATTATTCACAGAAAACATCTCATTGTATGTAATACCCTACAATATCTCGGAAACCTCACCTCAGTGAGTATCTCAACGACGAAAACACGAATTAAAAAAAGGACCGCGCTCTGCAGATTCCTACATTACCAACCGAATTTCATTAGACGAAGCCTCCGGAAAACACGAAATATTCAAATGGACCGTCTTCTCTCCACAGATAACAATACGATCCCCCCCCGAAAACCTACCCTCATCGTCTCATATTTCGCATCAAGAAAACATCCCGCGAAACAAGACGAGTGAATATATTCACGGTCCGCTGCTCGTTAACGTCTTTTTCGCCAGCCGAAGCGAAACGCTGTAACGTTGTCGCGAATGAAATTCGGGCAATTCAAAGAATTCCAAACCATGAACGCGAAAATCCAGCATAGAGCCCGTAATATCAGAATTTTCTTTGTGGTGAGACTGGAGACAGAACCTATTGCAGATATGAACTTGAGCGTCTTCCGTCTCTGCTTCAATTAGTGGGATTTTATTCGAATGGGGAATTTTGGGAATATGGGCTATTGTATGATTGTTCTTCGTGTTTTAGCTGGGATGTTGGATCTCTTAATTGTTCGAAATCTTTTGTAAAGTCCTGGCTTCAAAGTGATAGCGTCAGTCATATTTCAGTATAACCATAACATGATCTACTGTGAACATTAATGTAGGAATTAATTTTCTAGAGCGTAGAAATTGAGTTTCTACTTCGTAAATAATGTGTAGATAGTTCATAGATAAAACCCAGAGGCGTGGAAACAGTGGGGTGATGAATTGTTGGGAAACAAGCTCTCCTGTGGCCACTAGATCGAAAACACCTCAGGTCTTTTAGCTATTTTTTGACATGCGGCGTCGAGATTTTTCGAAATAGGACGTGTTACCCCAGGAATTCAGTTGTTATGAAGATACGAGATTTATTGCTGAACCAAAATCGTCAACAATTTCTTGGAAGAACATATCTTCGATGGGTGTCTTGAGATTCATCTCCATTGTTCTATTTCTCTCCCTGATTGATATAGTATCTGAGAGTTGTCCAATAAGAAGACGTCGAGCGTGATTGCGTTCGCCTTCGACTTAAGTATAGGTGCAATCGGGATTTGAGATTGAAGCTAAACTCTAAGGGAAGTTCGCGGACAGACAAGTTCGCGAAAAGAGCTGATAGAGACATTCTCACAGTAGCGTTGGATACCCGGAACTATTTACTGCCTCTATACGATACGTCGTACCCTAAAGAACGGCACTGGTTCACAAGAAATACAATCTATCAAAGTAAGCGGGCACATGCATATGGCAAATATGTAACACAAACTGACTAGGACATTATAAAATAGATACAGTACCCCATCACATGGGCGTATTACTGAACGTTGCAATTAACGCAAACAAAGAAATAGATAACCGAGGGATCACACAAGATTACATGCAAATTAGTTACATATCAGGCTCTGCGAATACCATGAACAGAATAAATGAAGAATCACCATTAATAAATACAACAAACAGCAACCAGGCACCAAGAGAAAGTATTCAATGCAAATAGATAACTTCTGAGGGTCGTGCCGCTTTAGTTATATACAAAGGCAATTAAAGTATTCCGGTCGGATTAAATAACACTGAAGTAAAAATACAAGAAATAAAAGCGATGACTGAAAGTACAATGAACGAGCGTGCAATTACTAATTTTACATTAAAACTAAGGTGGTATTCAAAGTGTAAAGCATGCAATTAATCAGAAGCATTTAAAATAAGCTTACTTACTAAGAGTTACCCAGAGGGACTGTTATGAGTACCATTATCTCGAGTATGTTTTTAAGTTGGTCAGGAAGCTTATTTTCAAGAACCTTCCCCTCTGCCGCTTCAGAATACAATGAGCACGCCATAAGGACCTTGTTCTCTTTAATATAAGAAAAACAAATGTTAACTTCCGCTATTTTATTAATTTACACGACAATTGTTTCGTCATACCATGACTTCATCAGGTGAGTATTTAAACTGAGGTATACAATGCAAAACATGACCTTAAATACACAGCTCTGATACAAAAAATTGAGGGGTCGAAAGAGATGGTATACAATTAATGAAAAATATTAAGTAGGGGTGATCTGTTTAAATCTATTTGATCATTCAATAAAATTTGTCTTTTATTATATCTATTGATCTCTAAAGTTCCTAACAGATTTAGTTTCTGACTTTTGTTTTCGATATGTAATATTTCATAGTTCATATTAAAATTATGGCCAGTCTCTAACAAATGGTTGGCATAAGTTGAATTCGATTTATTATTAATGTAACATTTTTCATGTTTTCGTTTAGAATGTCTGTTCCACATATACATATGGGCAATCACTACATGTTAACTTGTAAACTCCTGATTTTTTGTTTTTAGGAACGACGTCTTTATTATTTTTTATTAAGCTGCCTAAAGAATTAATAGTTTTAAAAGAGATGTTATATTTTTCTTTTTTCTTTAAATATCTAGCAATCTTTTCAGATTTTTAGCCTATGTAAGTTAATGAAATAAATTTGGTTTCGTTTGAATTTTGAAATTTTGGATATACAAGTGATATTGCTTTCTTGTAATTCATTTTATCAAGTAAATTGTCTACAATTAATGGATTAAAATCATTATTGAAACCTATTTGTTTGATGGTTTTATATTCTTTGTCAAAATTTTCTTTCGTCATGGGTATGTTAACCAATCTATAAAGCATACTATTATAAGCTGACAATTTTTGTGAAAATGGATGGTTTGAACTATAATGAATTGTACCATCTGTATGTGTAGGTTTTCTGTATATGGAAAAGTCATGTCTATTATTAATTTTGGTGATTTTTAAATCTAAGAAATTGATGCTATTATTTACTTCATCTTCTTGTGTGAATTCAATTGTTGGATATAATTTATTGATAGATTCCAAAAATGAACCAAGTTGTGTATTTGTGCCATTAAATGAACAAATTATGTCATCTACATAGCGGTACCAATGAACGAAATCTTTAAAATATGAGAGTTTTTGGATATTGGTTTCTACGTGCTCCACGAATATTTCTGATAACAAGGGGCTTAATGGGTTCCCCATTGTTAGACTTTCTTCGTCTAGATAAAACGTGCCGTTGAACATAAAATAATTTTGATCTAGGCAAACGTTTAAGGCGTCTAATATTTCTGTTTTTACAACAAGATTAGCTCGTTTTTGGAGTAATAAATCATCAACTAATTTTATGATTTCACAGACCGGTATACTAGGAAGTAAGTTTTTTGCATCAAAGGAAACAAATTTGGCATTGTTTGGGATATATATATGCTTAATTTTTTGTATAAATAAAATAGCGGAAGTTAACATTTGTTTTTCTTATATTGAAGATGAATTTCCGTCAAGTAAAGACCGAGACAATCAAAAACTTGTTCTCTTTGTTATTATCACCGGTCACATACGTGTCAAGTTACAGTGCCACAGAATATGACACATAAATAACGCGGGTAAATACCATGATGTAATGATGTAATTTATATAATCTATAAGGGATTCTGTCACTCGTATAATCCTTAGAGAATACGGACCTCTTCTGTAGGAAAAAAAATGCACACAGTTATTGAAGTAAACACCCCTATATATCAAGGGTAAACGACCCTTAGTGATATTTATTAGATTGAAAGCGCCTTCTATCAGGTAAAAAATCCACCTTTTCATTATTTCATCAAGTTGAAGAAATTATTTCGTGTGTAACACTGGGTGTGTCAGTGAGCTCAATAAATATGAACTGCAATCACGCAGTCGGATACTAAATGATAATAGCTCTATTTATCACATATAATTCCAAACTGTTATGTTGTCGGTTTGAAATTGAGCACTTATTAGGTTGGAATTAGCGCAAATCTACTTTTACGACGGTCAAAATTCGGGTTAACCCTATTCGATGAATATTTTAACATCCAAACCATTCATCACCGGCATTTAAATATTTAACAGCGCATAATCCCACAATTTCAGGCAGTATTCAGTTACGACCTGTACAAGCGGCAGAGGCCAGTAAAAATAATTGACTGTCGTGTATTTCCAAAAACCAATGCGATCATGAATAATCGAGGGTTCGTTAAAGGAAAATATGAAATGTCGTCGCGTATGAATGGACAAAATTTCGAATAAAACCAGTAATAAAATGTAATTTTGATGCTGGAAAACGAATTTCGAAGCATGGCTAATGCTTTTCAGCGTTTGTCCACTTGTCGTTTTCGAAATTGAAGGATTTGCGATGACGGGTGCAGGGTTGCCTAACTGTCAATAATTTAACGGTTCACATATATGTATTAAAAATTAATTTAATTAGTTATTCTTGATAAGGGTTAATATTTCATTTCAAATATGAGAATGGTGAAGAGGACTGACTTAAGGTCTTTTCCGCGCTCAACAGTCCATAACCCCTGAAAATTTGCTCATGCATATGGCAAATATGTACCAAAAACTGACTAGGACATTATAAAATAGAATCACCTGAGCATGTTACTGAACGTTACAATTAAAGCAAACAAAGGAATTGGTAACCGGGGGATCACACAAGAGTACATTCAAATCAGTTACATATCAGGCTCTGCGAATACCATGAAGAGTATAAATAATAATAATAATAATAATAATAATAATATTTATTCATTAAGAGTAGATAACACATCAAAAATTATTTTTAAGCTCATTCACAAGTACACACTACACAAGGTGAATAAATAAACGATATCACAGAAGCTTTAGCTCCGAGAAGCTATAGCTTGTACGTGATGTAATACTATTTAAATTACTCTTTTCCTACGATGGACGAACAAATATCTACAGAAAAATATAATATACAAAAAGAAAATACACACAAATATATCCTATCTTAATGAGAACCTTTGATTAACAAAATTATGTAGTTCTCTCCTTCCGTACGAGAGAATCCAGTTTTTCAAATTTTCCTTAAACATGTTAAGGCTGTTAATATTCCTAATGTTACGAGGAAGTTCACTGTAGAGTTTCGGTGCAAGGAAGCTGCAGTGACGCTGTCCCACAGACTTAACACAATGAGGGATGCTGAGTGCATTTACCCTATTTCGTGTATTGTAACAATGTGTGACGGGATTGGAAGCCATTTTGGATTTCTTGATATTAATCAGCATGTGCATACAGAAGAGTTGCCTAATATCCAGTATTTCAGCCTCCTTGAATAGTTTTTCACCAGAGAAAGTGAGAGGTCTACTATAGATGACTCGAAGAATCCATTTTTGAATTACAACCAAGTCTTTCAGATGGTTATCCGTAGCACCACCCCAACCTATGATTCCATAATTCAGCTGGGACTGCACTAACGCAAAATAGAGCATTCTGAGGTGTCTCACGTCAAGATAATCTTTGAGAAATTTAAGTTTGTATAAAACTCCTCTTAGTTTATTGACCAAATTTTTTATGTGCAAGTCCCACCTCAAATGTCGGTCAATTGTTACACCCAAATACCTAACCGAGTCCGCTTCTGGGATAACTGAACCAGGTGTGATCTCAAGGGGCCCCATGCACGGTAATCCACTGCAGTAGGAAGTAAAGGGCAGATATTTCGTTTTTTCTAGGTTTAGTGTCAATGTGTTGTAACTGAACCACTCCATTAAAATTCTGAAGTCATCCTCTGCCTCCGATTTCAAAGAATCCCACGAATCGGATTCACAAAAAAGTGCAGTATCGTCCGCAAAACCAAGAATTTTACCCCTCACTCTGACATCGAGTAAACTATTTATATAGAGCACAAACAAAAGTGGTCCGAGCACAGTGCCCTGTGGTACACCGTAGGTTACACATAAAGGTTCACTCAGTTCCCCATCAATATCCACCTTCTGCTCTCTGTCTGTCAGGTAACTTTCAAGCAAGTCATAGACTTCTCCACGCAAACCATAATTGCTCAATTTATTAAGGAGCTTTCCATGAGAGACTGTGTCAAAGGCTTTAGAAAGATCAATAAAGACGCACAAGGATGGTTTACTCTTATCTAGTGAGTTATAAATGCAGGATGTTAAATGATGTATTGCGTCCTCAGTTGATTTATTCTCTCTAAAACCATATTGATGCTGAGAAATGATGTTATTTTTTTCGCAAAATTTTAATATTCTTGTTTTCAATATTTTTTCCAAGATTTTTGCAATATTAGAGGTTAGAGAGATTGGCCTATAGTTTTCCATCTGCAATCTATTTCCATTCTTGTATAGGGGCTTAACGATTCCGACCTTCAACTTTTTTGGAAAATATCCTCTATCGAAGCAGCGATTTATCAAATGTGTTAGGGGGGTCTTTATTTCATCAGATATTTTCCTCAGCGTTTCTGCTCTGATATTGTCACATCCAGGTGACCTTTTCTGTTTCAGCTGCTTTATTGTCTCAAGAACTTCTTCATTAGTGGCCGGAAATAGACCCATGGAGTTTTTCACTCCTTTGAGAGGTTCTGTGTAATTGTCAGGGATTTTGATTCGCTGTGCGTATACTTGACCCAGAGTACCATAGTAAGAACCAAAACTATTGGAAATATCTTTTTTGGAATCCAGAATCAAACCATCTGTCGATAAAATACTTTCAATCTTTGTGTCTGTTCTTGATCGACCACAGATTTCATTTATTCCCTCCCATAGAGCCTTTGACTGGTTTACGTTGTCTCTTATTAGTTTTCGAGCGTACGTTTTTTTCGCAATTTTAATTAATTTAACTAACTTATTTTTATATGTGAGGTATTCTGTCTTCAGGCGGGTATCATCTGGACAGTTCTGCAGAGCTGTGTAGAGCAATTGTTTTTTATTTATCGATGTTACTAGTGCTGGGGTTATCCATCTTTTTCTGCCTTTACCTCGTTTATTCAGCCTGACTTTTTTCGTATTCTCCTCGATATATGCACTAATTTTTCCTATGAATTCATCCGTCATTTCATCTATACACCGTGAACTATAAAAACTTTCCCATTTCTCCTCATTCAAAGCTGCTTTAAGGGCTGTGTAATCTATGAATTTTCTAAATTCATCTGCAGATTTAGATATGCTAGCTGCTTTTCCACCCAGATCAACAGTCATGGCTATAGGATAATGGTCTGTGACACCGCACTGAATGAAGAACTACTATTAATAAATACAACAAACAGCAACCAGGCACCAAGAGGAAGTATACAATACAAATAGATAACTTGTAAGGGTCGTGCCGCTTTAGTTATATACAGAGGCAACGCATTTTAGTTAAAATATTCCTGTCGGATTAAATACCACTGAAGCAAAAATACAAGAATGAAAAGAGATGAATGAAAGTACAATTAACGAGCGTGCAATCACTAATTTACATTAAAACTAAGGTAGTATTCAAAGCTTAAATCATGTCATTAATCAGAAGCATTCAAAATAAACTTAGAGTTGCCAATAGACACTGTTTTAAGTGCTCTCATCCCGAGTATGTTTTAAGTCGCTTAGGAGGTTTAGTTCCAAGAAGCTTCCTCTCTGCTGCTTCAAAATACAAATGGGCACGCCATAAGGACGTTGTTCTCGTTGTTATTGTCACCGATCAGATACGTTTCAAGTTACACTGCCACAGAATATTTGACACATAAATAGCGCGGGTAAATACCGTGATGTAATGATATAATTTATACAATTTACAAAGGATTCTGTCACTCGTATGATCCTTGAAGGTAAAATTCGTGAAGTTATTGAGAACATACAGCTACAAGAATTGGTCAGTTGGTTGATATCGTTTTCCATTGTTAATGGTATACCTTCCTCTACATGAAATAAACATATATTGTTTTCTCTTACAATATTCTCGTTTTTTCCTCTTATCGGAAATCCCTTCATCTAAACATCCTCGTCGAATATTCCTCATACCGTGAAATGGGTTCGAGAAATTCTCGACCATAAAGCGATATTGTCCTATTGGCAACAATGGACGATAGTGCTTCTATCGAAACACCGAAATAAATCTGGACCATTCATTCGGTGATGTCAAGTCGAATAAAATTTCGTCTTCCTGAATCGAATTCTGTTATCGATGAAAGACAGATAAACAAATGTTGTCTGAATCGCGCTGATTCCACCGATGAATGGAAAGAGGGATCTTCAAATATGTACTGAACGTCTTTGACGTCTGACGACGGCGTTTCGTTTGTTTCGTTCTCTCTCAACATCTGAGGGAGTGTTTGGTAAACTTGAGCGTTTTATTTGAACGTCGGATAAGGTTTTTCTCCCTTAGAAGCAGTTCAGATCTATACGTCATGAAAAACTTAAATTTTCGATATCGTTCGAAGCTGGATGAAAGGGAGGCCGATCCAAAGAGAGACGGCTTTTAGAATGGGATATTGGATCGAGTCTTTGGAAGGAGGGCAATTTTCAACCTACACCTTGAAATTTTGCACATACACCAAATCAGAGAAAAAAACTGTCGTAAATACACATGACTAAATTTGCATATGAAAAGATGTTTGTTTTTGACGTGACAACGTCTTATAAATTGGTTTGCCGGGTGACACTTCAAGAAACTGCGTTACGCTCCGCTCACGTTATGCGCTCACAATGAGAGCGAGTGAGAGGCACGCGTCCCTTCCACTCGGGCATGGTTAGCCCGCCTAAGAGCGAGAGAGACAGACATAAAAAGTGAAAGGCACGCGTCCCTTCCACTCGAGCACAGTTAGCCCGCCTAAGAGCAAGAGAGACAGAGCGAGAGAGAGAGAGAGTGAGAGAGATAGGCATACACACCGGTTCATGTCTTGCGCTTCTATTTCGCTTAGGCGCCTGCATACAAGTTTACACGTTGCCAGTTAATTGTAAAACGATTGTGTAGTGATAATGTGAAGGTAGTTTCGTCCATCGCAACAATTCAAACAGCAAAGGTAAATAATTTCAGACTGATAATATAACATGATGAAATAAATGACTAAGACATAAGTGAATAGGTTATGTTGTAGTAATCACAATGTTGTGGTAGTTTTCAATCAAAAAAGTAGTAGAAATCGTTTCTCAACCAATAATAATTTGTTTAACTTGAAAAAATGAGCGCGACTTGCTATGTAAAAAATTGAAATAACAATGTTTAACCTCCAACCTGTCAAATCGAAACTTTCAAACATTCAAACCGAGACGACTAATCACTGCGCAAGGTCGTAAGCGCGCGATTTACAAATTCAAAGATCAAATGTGAATTAGTTTTCTCCTTTTAGAAAATACACTTTGAATTAAAATCGATTGATATTAACAATTAATGTGATTTAAATAAATGTTCTAATTTTTAAATTTAGTTTTTATATTTATAACAATGTAAAACAAGTTAAATTTATTAATAACTTATAACAACTGATTGATAAATAAAATTTTGTTAATATGAAATTCAGTGCGAGATTCTTTGTATAAATTAATGTTTTAAATATAATTCTTTGTATAAATAAATGTTTTAAATTGTTACTATTATTTCATCCTTCTTCCTACTATACGAATGAATATTCACATTAAAATTATTTTACCACTCAAAGTCGTTGTCACGTAAAACTTTCGCCCGTATACCGACTTTACAGGCAACAAATTTTTTACCGTTTTAAACTGTACGGAACCATTTTCGTTGTTACTTTTCAGTGGTTGTAAGGTAAACCAACAAGATTTAGAATTCATGAAAGGGCTGAAATGATACGAGGGTTAATTCAGTGGACAATAGCAAATTCTTCGGGTGGTTCAATGACCATGGATTAATTTGTTTATTCTAATCTCCAGAACAGTTCATGTTAAACTAAGGAATTCAAGAAAGGAAATACTTTTACTGTGGCCTATATATTGTAATAACAAACTACAGATTGAAAAGTTCATAAGAGCTGATTGTACAAAACGTAAATATATTCCTTCAGATGGGTTAATGAACGGAAAGTTTTAGCAAAAACGTTGACGTCGAAATTAACACGTGTGGCTCGACAAGGAGTTGAGCTTTCGAAAAGTGCTAAGTTGGAATTTTTAGCGTATTAAAAATTTGGAACGGAAAAACCGACGCGTACGAGGTATTAAAAGAACCAAAAGGGAGTTTGTCGGGGAGTCTTGACACATCGGAAGAACTATTAAGATCGTCGAGAAAAGATCGCGGGGCGAGGCTCGAATTGGTCTCAGAATTTAGCATTATTTTGAGTGATATCAGTAATTTTTTTGGACTGTAAGAATTAAAGAAATTGAACAGATAGCGCTAAGTTCCGGGGCCAAGGAATTAAGAGTAACGGTAGTTCTTCTTTATCGTTTATTGTTCGTGTAAAATAGGCCGTTTCTTGTAGAAAATCGTGTGTGTCCAGATTTGTTTTGAATGTATGGTCTTGGAGTCTAGGGGTAAGAAGTATCTAAAAATTTTGGTATATTATCCAGGTTGAAATTGTCTAATTAAAGTAGTGTCAGAAATTAAGAAGTTATTGGTAGGTTGACAAATCTTTTCGTAATTATTATGTTTGAAGAATTTAGACAGAATTAAGAATTATATATAAATGATTCATAGTGCTTGGGATATCTGCTTAATTATTCAGTGTATCATCTTTATTTAGATTTTATTGAGTTTAGAATTGATGAAACTATTGTATTTTGGCACACTATATCATTATACTTCTAAAAATCCATAATTTAGTTTCCTTACCATTTTCATTATCTCAATGATAATTTATTAACATCAAAGACCTTTTTCGCGAAGGCTTCCTAAGACCGCTCGTTAATATACAAAAACTCTTGTGTGGAGAAAAAAGAAATTAGGCATTCCACAAACGACATCACACCGTATTTCGCATAAAAACTTGGGTCTTAAGGTTATATTAATAATTTGTTTGGCCGAAATTGGAAGATATTGATAATCATTCAAAAATTCAGACATGAATACTTTTACTCAAATTCGATACAAAAACGCCATAGAGTGTTGATAAACGAAGTCACCTTTCGCTCTATATTTTTCTCCCGTATATCCCTCCTAAAGATCCAATCGAATACGGAAGAGATGGATATTTCTGAACAAATAGAGGGCACTTTATGTCATTCGAAGAAAGATATTCTTTATTGTTCATTTCATCGGATTTCTCAATGTTATTTAAATAGAGTTGAGGGATATTCGACGTTTCTGGGACGCTTTAAAGAAATTTCTGATATTCTCACCTTCGTATAAGTTCTATTGTTCACGATTCAACTTGAAAACCCTGCAAAAACAAGAGAAAGGTTTGTTATTTGCTTCAAAAAAATGCACCAATTCTATGCAAAAGGTGAGATTGCATTTTGAAAGAGTGAGATAGCTTTTTGAATTCTTCGGTGTATTTGATAAGGGAGGGGATCGCGGTGTCCGCCATTTTGTGGAGTTTCAGTCACGATGGAGCAGTACCCGGGAACGCATCGCGCTTTTTGCGTACGAGCGTATTATTCTACGGTGATTCAATAGTGGCTTCTCAACGTTTGTATCGTGTGGAATATCGTACACGCCATGCACCAAGTGACTACAGCATCAGAAAATAGATCCGGATGTTCGAGAAAGCTGCGAAGGTAAACATTCAACACTCTGACCGCACTCGTTCAGTCTGCGACGTCCATCTTTATCCATCTGAAAGCGAGACCAATCATTAAACATCAAAAAATCGTTCTTGAATTTGATTTTAAGGAAAGATTTGCATTTAGAAGCCTATAAAATTCAATTGGATCAATAACTGAAGGATACAGACTATGCTTATCGAATGAATTTGCATACAAAATGTAACGGCGCTTGAACAATTTTGATGACATACCTTTCACTGATAAAACGTACTTTCATCTGAATGGTCATGTCAACAAAAATAATTGTTGGTACTGTCAGAGGAAAATCCGAGACAAAAGCATGAACGACCCCTGCACAGCCCAAAGATTGTTGTTTGGGTCGCTATGTCTGACAGGAATTTCAAGGTTTCAACTCAAGAATGTGGTTTCAACAAGATGGTGCCACTTGCCATACATCAAATCAAGCAATGGAAGCTTTTAACGAATTATTCCCTGATAAAGTCATTTCGCGTAGGCGTAATATCAACTGGCCTCCCAGAAGCCCCTACCTTAGTCCACTTAACTATTTTGCATGGGGATACCTTAAAAGTAAGGTCTATGAGAATAATCCGAGGAAGTTTGATTTGTTCACATAAATTTGAGGGAGTTGTTTCGGTGTAGTTTTAAACTTGAATTGAGATGAAAACACTATCTTGCTCGTAGAGCATGTACTACTTAATTACAAGTAATTGATGCAGATAATTTAGTCCGTCTTAAAAAGTATCAGGAATTTATTATTTTTCATAATTTTAATATACTTCTTTTTTGTAACGTTCTAAGACAAAAGTAATGAATAAAATAGGTTGTGCAGATAGTCGGCTATGGCCAATGTTTCATGGCGACACTATTTGTCAATTATTGTTGATTGCCAACAGGTATAAAATATATGAAATAATGTCACAACTAGAAAAAAAACAGGTAGAATATTTGTTTTGAAAAGGTTTTCGAAACGTTGAAAAATTAGTGCAACTGACTGAACTGGAAAAAAGTGCTGTATATGAGACAATAAAGAGTTAAAAAAGAGGCATGGCATGGAAATGGGGGCATTGATTTGGAAATCAACGAAATATAAAAGTATGTCCAGAAACTGACCGTATGTCACTGAAAAGACAAGGCTACATATCAAGGAAATAAAAAATCCCTATAATGACACCTTTACAAAAGGAACGAAGGATAGAATTTTGTCAACGTTTTGAAGAAGATAATTTTAACAATGTCTTTATATCTGATGAAAGTTGTTTCCGACTTGGTTGAAATCACTTAAAAATCCTACCCAAACAACCTGGTACCGTTCAAATTTCCAAATTTCCCACCAGAATAATGGTTTGTTGAGGAATATCTCAGCGTGGTGCTAAACCTCTCTTTATAGTTGATGGTACCATTAATAGTAAAGTTTATTGTAGCATTCTAAACGATTTTCTCCTTGAACCAGGCCATGCTTTATATCCAGAGGGGTTGTTTTCAGCAGGATAATGCAAGATGCCATACTTACGCCTAAACTCAAGCTTGGATACAAGAACATCAAGTGAAAATCATTTCATGGCCAGCAGCTTCACCAGATCTTAGTCCCAATGAAAATATATGGGGACTAATGAACATTGAAGTTGAAGAGCAGCGCCACGAAATAAAGATGATTTAATTGAGTCAGTTTTATAATCTTGGACTACCATTAAAGAAAATTATGGAGATGATCTAGTCTCGGGTGTACCTCAACGTTTAGTCAAGTGTTTACCCTCAAATCGAGGTTGTATAAGTAAAGGAGATGAATATTTTGTTATTATTTTCTAGTTCAAGAATTAAAACTATATACTATATAAGCACAACTGAGCTTTGTTCTTTCCGGATACTTTCTAGACGGACTATACATTCACTTCCAGGCCTTTTAATGGATTATAGTGATATAACGATCCCCAATTGAGTTAAATCATGAGATTTTATCACTAAGATCACTATGATCATCTAAGACCATTTTCATCCTATAGTCGAAGATATTTGGATGAAATAACAGCGCCCTACCACCTGTGGTCAAAACTTATAACCAATTGAATCTAAGAAATAAAACTCGAAAACAAATTGAAGCAATTTTGCATCTTTTCGTGTCTTGTTACAGAGAGGCTGAACGTCTTGTACGAAAAAAATTGGACACGACTGGTAACTGCCCAGCTGAAGAGGTTCGAGAGAGCAGTGGTCGACGCAGGTAAAACCGATAGTGGCTCAAGATTTCCTTCCAATTCTTCCTCGTGGACGTACGGAGGAGCCTTACTATATTCAGTGACCTTACTCACCACTGTTGGTAAGTGAGATTGGAAAAGAGGCATTAACAAGAGCCAAATAGGCAATCTCCATCTGATTAATTGATTAAATAAGAGACAAGCCATGCTGTGATGCGGCTTGTAAATGCCTGAATTCATTTGAATTTCGAAACTTAAGAATTTCCAATAGTTTTTTCTTGTTCAAACCACTGATTACCTCAGCTACCAACGACTTTTAGTTTTATCTCTGTGAAATACACATCAATTTCCAGGTTATAGCCGACTTACACCAAAAACAACCTTAGGCAAATTAGTGACAATCATCTACGCTATCTTTGGAGTGCCTCTGATGTTGGTACTCTTATCGGAGCTGGGTAGTATGTTTGCAGGAGGAGCCACCAGAGGCTACATGAAACTATGCTGCAAGTCCAAGAGAGCAGGATCGAAAAACGATTCTCATTCGAGTGTTGGGTATCATAAGGCCCCTTCAAGTCCTTCAGGGAAGCACTATTATAAGAACAGCGAAGGTACTGTTTTAATTTTAAGGAAATAAAACTATGGTTATTCATGTGATAGAAGGAGAAAATGTAAGAGATCATTATTTTCAGATTCTGCATCAATCCAACTGTCTTCCTGTCACACCACGCCAAACCACCACAGCGCTGCCATGCCAATGAAGCATTCCATGTGCCACAATAATCCCCAGCAGTACTTGGAGTACCACCACGTACACCACCAAGAGATACCGAAGAGGGCAATGCTTGCAACGGTTAGGTCGGGAAGATCTAGGGGAGGTTGCAGGCAGGGTCCTGTGAAACAGATGCTGGTAGATCCTTCGCTGTGTCCGCAACACTGCCACGGTCCGCCCATCGTGAAGAACTGCGCCTACGGTGGTACCATCATCGTGACGTCGGATATAGAGGAGGGAGAGGAGGCAGAAGATAACGAGCACGGGTAAGTTTAAGAGATTGAGAGTTTTTTATGTCTTCTTAAATAGAAACACAGTTTCTCTGAGACAATTGGGTGAAAATTAATTTCTGCTAAAGAACCACCTCTTAAAATGTTTTCCATCAATTCAGAATTGTTCTGTAGGTTACAAGTGTAGGCTTCTTTTATATCAATCGCCTAGGAGTTTGTTGGATTTTTGAACGCTCACGTTTCTTCGTAACACTCGCTTGTATCAATTAAAATACCTGAAGTACTTTATAAAGGTATCGGGTGAAGTACTTTATAAAGGTATCGAGTGATAGAACTTTCGATAGGGCTAACTGTGATTTGACAGAGTAGAAGCCATGTTGTTTCGACAAATTATCACAATCGTCCATCAGAGCAGCTTATTCGTCGAACTATCGATATATTTCGGGCAACATTTTCTCTACTCGATGCAATAACAACAACAAGACAAAGAACTTTACGTACAGAAGAAATTATCGCTGCTATAAGTAATAGTGTTAATGATAATCCAGATTTGTCTATTCGTCGACGTTCACAACAAGTTGGACTCTGTGCATCCACCACATGGAAAATTCTGCGTAAAGATCTTGGACTACACCCATATAAGATCCAACTGGTTCAAGAACTAAAGCCACATAATAAGCGTCGTTTGTTTGCTGATTGGGCCCTAGAACAGCTCGAAGTTGATAGACTTTTTTATCGTGAAATTGTGTTTAATGATAAAGCTCATTCCTGGTTGAACGGCTATGTAAACAAGCAAAATTGCCATATATGGAGTGAAAACAATCCTCAAGAAGTTCTGCAGGTTCCATTGCATCCTGAAAAATGCACTGTTTGGTGTGCTTTACATGCTGGAGGCATCATGGATCCATATTTCTTCAAAAACGATGCTGGATAGCATCGGATAGATGCTCAATGATTATTTTTTTCAAAATTTGAATGGTATCGACCCAGAAGTGTTTTGGTCCCAACAAGATGGTGCTACACCTCATGCTGCTACCGTAACGATTGATTTATTGAAAGAAAGATTTGGCGATAACATTATTTCGAGAAATGGTCTGATTAATTGGCCTTCAATATCATGTGACATAACTCCACTGGACTTTTTTTTTGGGGTTATGTCAAGTCATTTGTTTATGAAACCAGAAACAATAGTCGCTTTGGAAGCGAACATAACTCGTGTTATTGATTAAATAAGGCCTGAATTACTCGAAAAAGTGGTCCAAAATTGGTCTGGTCGAAAGCGGTTCCTCAGAACTAGTGGCGGTGGACATATGCCGGAAATTATTAATTTCTAAAACATAAATGTCATAAAATTATCATTCAAATCAAAAAAATATTTGGCTTCAATCTTAATTTAAATGTGTTTTGTTTCAATTTAAAGTTCTATCACTCTAAAAAAAAAACACCCGATATATTTACAGGTATTTACACAAATAGCAGAAAGTGTTAACTCCCTTATACAATGTTACCAAGCACGTAGCCAAAATTTACTTTTGGGGGGTGGCTCATAATAAAAAAACTCTAGCGCCCTCGTCCAGTGATGCCAGAAAGGAAAAGAACAGGCCCCCCCCCCCTGGGTACGTGCCTGTGTGTTACGATTATTGAACTTCCAGAACTTTGCTTTCGGAAGTTTCCGTCTTTAACGCTTAAACCGTCTAAGTCTTTGACCCGCTCGTGTCTGCATCGCAACCCTTTGACTTACTGGCATCTCTATCGCCACCCTGCTTCAACTGGTTCTTCAATGATCCCTATTCAAAGTGCAAACTTTCACCTCACTGTGACTTTAGGATATACAACACCTCCTTCAACGTCTAATCAGACAAGCAATAGACTTATCGTAATTCAGGTTTGCACTCTCATATGTTCGAAATCTTGCGAAACCCTTTATGATTAATGCTCGGGTCAATTAGCCCCTATCGTTAATGAAGTTTCAATCTGAAGAGTGTCTTTCAACTATTCACCCTAAAGAAGTGTGACAAAATGAACTGAAACCTACGAGAATCAGAGGTGAAACCAAACGGTATGCGAATGTTTATGGGACATCTGGATTTATAGCCCTTAAACGTCATTACTTTTTTCCAGAGGATGCGCACACGCAACTCCATCGAGGGTTCCTCTGATATGGAAGCAACCCTTGGAGGACAAGCAGTGTCACCACCTCCAAAACTCCAAAGCCAAAAGTCCAGATTCACCGTCAGTGCCTGCGTCGTTGATAGTCCTTCTTCTAGTAACATACGTTTGTGCCGGCGCTGCCGCACTGGTCACCACCAGCGGATGGAACTTCTTGGAGGCCATCTACTTCTGTTTTTTAGCCCTAACTACCATTGGCATAGGCGACAAGCTGCCCCAAAACTCGGACTTCTACACCCAGCTCCAACTGTTGGCGTGTTGCGTTTACCTCTTCGTCGGACTCGTTTTGATCGCCATGTGCTTCAGTCTTGTGCAGGACGAAATAACTAATAAATTCCGACAATTGGCGGGTAATATCGGATACTTCCGACAGTGATGTGTAAAGATATTTTGTTCATAAACAGAGTAATAGAATAAATCGATAAAACGAAACGAACAATTGTTTTCATTTGTTTGAATGACGTGAGGCGCGCTTTGCGTTCAAGGATGCTGCGCCATCTATGGCAGAATCGAGGGACTTCGATCAATGTAATCTGTAAGTTTGAGCTACTTCCTACAGATGGCGAGGCGCGAACCATAACAGAAATCTATTCCATATGGTCTACCTTCAGAGAACTTTCACAGAGTATGTGGTTTTAAGTGTTTTCCAGTAAAATATTCGTATTTGGATCAAAATAAATGACATGAATAACTTAACAGAAAGAAGATCTGGAGCAACGACAGATATCTCTATGGTATGAATATTAATTTTAATTATTTTGAATTATTATCACGGTGGAGGTTCTTTAAGATAAATTGTTGAATTTAGAAGAAACGTAAGAAATATTACAATAACGAATTGCGAATGAAACATCCCCATTGCAAACTGATCCTTTTCATGTCATTATATACAGTGGCCGATTAACCGGTACGTTTGAATGACAAAAGACAATAGACAGAACAAAATCCAGCTATTGTTACGTATGCCGTAGCAAAATAAATTATAAAGGAATAACGATAGAGGTGAGCCTTTTTGTTGCTATATGTAAATGGAGATAATCTTGGACTTGGATGAATCTTTCAATTAAAACAAGTTGTAGAAATTACTATGTTTTACTACCAATAAATTGATATTTTACACATTTAATTGTGACTCGAGTTTCGGAAATTAACTATCCCATCTTCAGACAACTGAAGACTTGAAAAGCCGGACAGGGTATTTATGCATATACAGAGGTAGAAGAGGTGATAAAAACTGGTTAAAAAAGGGGCCTAACAACTATTAGATTATCGGCACGCAAAAAAAATGAGTTTTTCGCGATTTTCAACAAAACGGTAAGTTTTATCATTAAAATACTTCAGACAAAAATTGTATATCATAAAATTATCTACAAAAAATTTCTCAATACTTTTTTTCTACGAGCCACCGTTTTTGAGATATAACGATTCAAAAAGTTGTAAAAGTTGTAATCGCATGAGTATTACTGCAGCATTTCAAGATGAAATAGAAAACTATTTTGAATATGAACTATCTCCCTACCCTCTATGGTTATTTGATGACATCGGGATGCGTAAAACACAGAAGTCTGCAATTTACGATTGTTTCGAAAAGGTAGACTTGCCGGAGGATACTTACTACATCGCATTGTGTGGGATAGTGAAGAAATATTCAACGTTACGTACGTCGACATTTTGGTTCCCGAGTTACTGTCGTGATGGCTATAATGATTGCACGAGAAATACCAAAGTTGCAGAACAGCGTCGTCGAACTTTAGCAACATCTTCATCAATTTATATTTTATTTGATGAAAATATGACAGTTCCAACCAGCCAACAAAAATTTCTTTCTAATACTCACAACAAGTCTCGGTTCATTTCTATGTTGAAAGAAAGATTTACTACGGAAAATATATTGGTGAGACAAGCTAATAATGATGCTCATGTATTGATAATTGAAACAGCAATTCAGCAATTCAATTTGACGAATACAACTATTGTTGTTGGTGAAGATATAGACTTACTCGTATTACTGACTGCTCGAACTCCAACTGAAAAAACTATTTTCTTCTTAAAACCAGGAAAAGCTCAACATCAATCGAAAATGTATTCATCAAAAAGTTTATCTACATTTGCAAAGTGTCAAAATCATGTACTATTTTTACACGCAATAACTGGCTGTGATACGACATCTGCATTTTACAGGAGGGGTAAAATAACAGTTTTCAAACTATTTGAGAAACAAAATTTAATTGAATGTGCTGAAGTTTTTAAAAATAGTAATTCTATTCGACAAGAAATTATTACTAACGGCTTTCGCTTTCTCCTTTCTATGTACGGAGCTCCTAAAAAAACTACCTGCTTAGATAAGTATAGATATGCATGTTTCGTTAAAAACACCAAAAGTAAAAGACAAGTACAATTAGCTTGTCTTCCTCCGACCTCAGTTGCTGCTCATCAACATATTTTTAGGGTATATTACCAAGTTCAAGTGTGGCTTGGTTATCAGCTTGACCCTACAGACTGGGGTTGGAAGTTGGTCAACAATTCATTAGAACCAGTGCACACTTTACTTCCACCTGCGCCGGAAAAACTGGTGAACTCGGTTTTTTGCAACTGCAAAAAGGGATGCAGTGCTAAATGTGGTTGTAAAAAAGTCGGACTGTTCTGTTCTCCGGGATGTACACATTGTCAAGGCCGGTTGTGCTCTAATATTGAATCACCAACAGTAGAGGATCCGTTTGATTCCAACGAGGCAACATGCGATACATCGCTATTAACGCAGTTTACATGCACTCCGGATGAAAATGAAGAAGAACAAGACGAACAAGAAGATCAAGAAGAAGAACAAGAAGAAGATTTTGAAAGTTACGACTCGGACGATTAAATTTCACTACTTTTTTTTAACTTAAATTGCTTTTATCTTTTCAATCTCTGCTAATATCCATTATTTTTCAAATTAAACAGGGTCAAAACTGACCCGTGGAATAGGCCTACTGGGGAAACAACTTTAAAAAAAACGCGCTAAGTACACTACCTCATAGGTGGCGAGGAAACGTGTGCATATTATGACGATTACAACTTTTACAACTTTTTGAATCGTTATATCTCAAAAACGGTGGCTCGTAGAAAAAAAAGTATTGATGAATTTTTTGTAGATAATTTTATGATCTACAATTTTTGTCTGAAATATTTTAATGATAAAACTTACCGTTTTGCTGAAAACCGCGAAAAACTCTTTTTTTGACCTTTGACCTTGAATAAAATTTTTTCCTTACAGGGGAAAGATGGGGAACTTTCAAATTTTGTTTTTAATGATATTTTAAACAATCTTACTAATTTTCAGCTTGGTGGGAATTTATGTAACTTCGAATGTCTAAATTGACCGGACTATGGTAAATGACTACTGAACATTCAATTGGAGTCTAATATTGACTCAAAAAAATAAACCACAGAACCATTTATTTTGAGTCAACATTAGACTCCATTTAAATGTTCAGTATTCATCTACCAAGACGCTTTCTGAATTTTTAAAGGTGAGTAAATATTTTTTTGTTGATTGATGTTATATTTTATTGAATATGATTAAGTACTGACGAAGCAAAGTCTCTCTTAGAACTTGTTATTTAGTAATGTTTTTACATATCTTGAGATTTTCTAAAAAGTAACTTAGATATCCAATAATATTGAATATTCTAAGTAAGATAGTTTTATGATGAAATTCTTAAGATTATGCTAAACATTTTTGAAAGATATCTGTTTTCATAAGAAGAATGAGCAGAAACAAAATTTTGTCACTCAAAATATTCAATTTATAGGATTTTTGTTCACAATTTATATTTATTGGATTTTGTTATCTCATTTGGATGTCTTATAATCTTTATTTTATATGTCGTTTGATATGAGCAGTGCTTATATGACATTAATTTAATTCCTGAAGTTATAATATTGAATATAATTTTTGAGATTAAATATGTAGAAGGCTAACAGAATATATCTGTTAGTATTAAAATATTTGAATAATCAAACAGATTAATTCCTTTCTGCCTCAATACAAATTTTAATTCTATAAAATATCTTGAAATCTTGTTAAATCTCAAATCACCCTTTTCCAAGATTTACTACATATTTTTAAAGGAGCTTTTTGAAGACAGGTAGTTTCGTAGAATTTCTTGATTCATGTTAGCCATCTTTGGAGTCGAATTTGGTTTTCATGATACCGTTATGAAACGCTTCAACTGAATGTTTGTTAAATGAGTTCAGTCAATATTCTAGATTCTTTTTCCTCCTTTGGATTCTATGTAATGAGTGTTAATTCTATAGTGTACAAAAATTGAATCAGTGTTTTCTAAGGCAGCTATTTAATTTAAATTTCGAAAAGTGATTTAAGAAATTTTATAAAATTCAGATATGTAGCGAGGTGTAGCAGAATTAGTCTGTTTGCTATTCAAGATAGTACTCTAAAATACAATTACCCTTACAATTTTACATAACTGTTTCCGTACAAGACTCTGTTGTCCCATTTCAACAAAATAAATCACCTCTTCCAAGAATTCTGACCAATCTCATTTCCGATAAGTGTTACTTTATGCAAATTATCGGCAATTCTCGATCTTATACGCGCATACAACTCGCGAAAAATTTGTACCCGATAAATCAACGAATTGGAGGTGTCGCTTAAAAATCGCAGTTATGCATACAGCGCTTCCAAAACCTTCGAGCATCCAAACCGTGATTTGCACGAACTGTTTTCATAATAAAGTTTAAAAATGATGACTTAAACTGTAACGTCCTTGAACTTCGATTGTTGATGTAAGCACGGTCGTATGTTTTGATATGGATGTTCATTTTGTTTGAAATGGGAGGATTCATTTGGATCTAGCGTGTATGAGGAAGGATGATCTTACGCCATTAGAGTGCAAATTTTTTTCCCTTCCAATCCAAAGATATTCAGAATCTTAGTATGTTTTTTGATTTACTGTTTTTTTTTCAATAGAATAGCACGAGAAGAAGAAAATTGGCGGTGGAATAAATGATTTTCGTATCGTGTTTGCCTTTAAATGATGGAAATCCATTGTATAGTCCGTCTAGAAATTATCTGGAGTTTATGATTTTTCATAATTTTAATATACTTCTTTTTTGTAACATTCTAAGACAAAAGTAATGTATAAAAAAAGTTGTGCAAATAGCCAGCTATGGAGAAAGTTCCATGGACGATTATGTAAACCATAAATTTCACAAAGTGCTCTATAAGTTTGGCGAATAGAACACTGATTTTGAAAATAAATTCTAACAATTTGTAAACGCTGTTGCGGCGTGAGTCTCTCCATGATAATTTTTCAATGCTTATCGAACAGAAACGTCAAAACAACATGGCTTCTACCTTCTGTCACATCACAGTTATCCTTATCGAAACTTCTATCACTCTAAAAAAACACCCGATATCTGATGAAAATGATATCACTTAAAAATCCTATCAAAACAACCTATAACCGTTTGGAAATTTCACACCAAAATAATGGTTTGTGGAGTGTTCCTCCTTATTAAAGACGGCCCTGTCGTTCGGCATTAGTTTGTCATCGATACTTAGGTATTTTACGTTGATATTTCGATCTAGAAGTTTTGAGAATTGCCGTTCGAACTGTCTACACTTCAGATTATTGGTTTTCTAATGACTATATATGGCCTTAGAAAACATGGAAAGTCATTTAGAGGTTTTGATACATTTATGCCTGTTAATTTCACATGACACAGCATTCGGAATTATAAGCTGACTCTATCCTTTTTTACTTGCATTAATCTCATAATTTTTCTGCAACCGATAATGAGGTTTATTTCATTCATTCAGTCCACCTCCAAATGGACCTTCCAATCAACTACGCTAATTTCCCTCTTTCTGTTAGAAGAGATGCATCAACCACCTCTAACGTTCAGTCTTTGAAAAGACTGTAAAATTTATTATTCTAGTAATAGTCAAACTTGTCGCATGTAGCCTTTGCTATATTATACGCTATCATTCGGATAGTCAAATTTGTCGTACGTAGCTTGTGACATTTCGGTCCTAGCTATCGCGGCTATTATTGTTAATATAGTAATCCAGTCGATTGCCAAAGTATTGGCAAATTCATTACAATTGTTTTTAGTGTAATAATCATATCTTTTGACTTGGTTCGTGAACAGTAAACCAAGAATTATAGTTCGTTGTTATCATAGTGTATTACGAGTGTTTTACTTTAATTCCTTACAATCTTCGTTGGTTTATTTTATTCGATAAACAAAGCTGGTCCATCATCAAGATAACTACGTATACAAGTGTCCTTGAAAAAAAACTCTCCGTTGAACTACGTCAAAAATACAGACCACTAAAAATATTCATTAGTTTTTTTATTTATAGCCTATGAAATATGCAAATTTTAAATGGCCCATCCTTTAATAGACAATTCAGTTGAAAAGTAACAATCTCAATTAATTAATGAGAATTGCCGTTCGAACTGTTTACACTTCAGATTATTGGTTTTCTGATGATATATATATGGCCTTAGAAAACATGAAAGTCATTAAGAGATTTTGATATATTTATGCCTGTTAATTTGGCATGACACAGCATTCGGAATTGTAAACTATTCTATTCTTCTTTACTTGCATTAATTTCATAATTTTTCTGTAACCAATAAGAAGGTTTATTTAGTTCACTCAGTCCACTTCCAAATGGACCTTCCAATCAATTACGTTAATGTTCCTTTTTTTGTTAGAAAGGATGCATCGAACACCTCTAACATTCTGTCTTTGAAAATACTATAAAATTATTATTCTAGTAATAGTCAAACTTGTCGCATGTAGCCTTTGCTACATTTTGCACTATCATTCGGACAGTCAAATTTGTTGTACGTAACCTGTGACATTTTGGTCCAAGCTATCAAGGTTATTATTGATAATATAGTAATCCAAACTATTGGAAAATTCATTACATTTGTGTTTAGTGTAATAATCATATCTTTTGGCTTGGTTTATATACAGTAAACCAAGAATTATAGTTCGTTGTTATCATAATGACATCGAGATATTTACATACAAGTGCCTTTGATGTAAAACTTTTCGTTAAGCTACAAAATACAGTCCACTGAAACAGTCGAAATTAATCATCGAGATTAATTAAATTGCAATTGCCTGTTGTTTCAAAATACTGAAATAATAAGCAGAATCCTCCGGTAAACTAACCGTGGTACGTTACAGGGAGCAATATCCCAGCGTGATGCTACGCCTCTCTGTATAGTTGAGGCATTCTAAACGATTTTCTCCTTGAAACGGCGCATGCTTTATATTCAGAGGGGTGGCGTTTTCAGCAGGATAATGCAGGATGCCATATTTGGGCCTGTACTTGAACTTGAATGCAAGAACATCAAGTGAAAACCATTTCATGGCCAGCAGCTTCACCAGATCTTAGTTATATTGAAAACATATGGGGATTAATGAAGATTCAAGTTGGACGAGCAGCGCCACGAAATACAGATTATTTAGTTCAGTCAGTTTTACAGTCCTGGACCAGTTTTTTGCCAGCAAAGACCAACAATTTTATGAGCGTGGATCATATCATATTTAATAATAATGACATATTTATTCGCTATACGGAAATTGTCTTTCACTTTCTCGAAAAAAAAAACTAAATTACTTTCGGAATAACCCAATAATTTTCGGAATATAGGATTCACCAAACATTCTCGAGAGTAGATATCGGGTGTTTTTTTAGAGTGATAGAACTTGAAATAATACACATTTAAATTGAAATTGAAGCTAATTTTTTTTCATTCGAAAGATAATTTCATGGCATTTATGTTTTAAAAATATTTTTCAGCATATGTCCACCACGATTAGCTCTGAAGAACCGCATTCGACCAGACCAATTTTGGACCACTTTTTCGAGTAATCCAGGCCTTATTTCATCAATAACACGAGTTATGTTGGCTTTCAAAACGTCTATTGTATCTGGTTTATCAGCATAAACCAATGACTTGACATAACTCCGAAGAAAATAATCCAGTGGAGTTATGTCGCATGATCTTGGGGGCCGATTAATTGGACCATTTCTCGAAATAATGTTATCGTCAAATCTTTCTTTCAATAAATCAATTGTTACGATAGCAGCATGAGGTGTAGCACCATCTTGTTGGAACCAAAACACTTCTGGGTCGATACTATTCAAATTTTGAAACAAATAATCATTGATCATCGATTCGTACCGAGCACCATTCACTGTGACATTAGCTTCAGCATCGTTTTTAAAGAATTATGGATCGATGTTGCCTCCTGCGTGTAAAGCACACCATAAAGTGCATTTTTCAGGATGCAATGGAACCTGCAGAACTTCTTGAGGATTGTTTTCACTCCATATAAGGCAATTTTGCTTGTTTACATAGCCGTTCAACCAGAAATGAGCTTCACCACTAAACACAATTTTACGATAAAAAGTGGATCAACTTCAAGCTGTTCTAGGGCCCAATCAGCAAACAAACGACGCTTATTATGGTCAAGTGGCTTTAGTTCTTGAACCATTTGGGTCTTGTATGGGTGTAGACCAAGATCTTTACGCGAAATTTTTCATGTGGTGGATGCACAGAGTCCAACTTGTTGTGAACGTCAACGAATAGACAAATCTGTATCATCATTAACACTATGACTTACAGCAGCGATATTTTCTTCTGTACGTACAGTTCTTTGTCTTGTTGTTGTTGTTGCATCGAGTAGAGAAAATGTTGTCCGAAATCTATCGATAGTTCGACGAAAGCTGCTCTGATGGACGATTATGTAAACCATAAATTTCACGAAGTGCTCTATAAGTTTGGCGAATAGAACACTGATTTTAAAAATAAATTTCAACAATTTGTAAACGTTGTTGCGGCGTGAGTCTTTCCATGATAATTTGCCAATGCTTACTGGACAGAAGTGTCAAAACAACATGGCTTCTACCTTCTGTCGAATCACAGTTATCCCTGTAGAAAGTTCTATCACTCTAAAAAAAAACCGATACCATGAAAAAAATTCAAACGCCCTGTATCTCGAAAACAAATTTTTTGCGCTGCCAGTTTATAGGAATTTTTCTTCTTAAAATTATGCGAGCAATCTCCCTTCGTTGTTTGTACCTTCAATTTAGGAACACCCGGTATACTAAATCGAAAAAAATATTTTTTATTTTTAAGAAATTTTTTAAATTTAAAATTGGTAGAGAGGTGTGACTCCTTTTGATCTTTAAGATATTGAAATAACTCTTTGGAGTAATTAACCCCCCATCAACCCTTCGCTGAGTATCTATACAAGGTACATCATCGATACTTAGTACCACTTTGTAACTAATCGCCTCCATTCACGTGCTCGACCCCATTTTCCTCCATAATTTTCCCATCCTACAATTTCCCCAAACCTCACACCGCGGATTTTGGGAAACTCTGCTCGCCGAGGAAGCCGTAGACCGGTTCTGACGTCACGGTGGTGGGACCTGCCGCCTACTTCGATACATATACCCTAAGTCGCGAACTTAAGCGAAATATTCGCGCAAGAGCACACGGTAGAGCATCGCGCACTCGCTGTTCGCCCCCTGCGACTGGCACGGCTCCAATACGAATCAGAACCTACTTAATCGCGATTGTGAGGCTGTAGTGCATTTTTGTAACAATGTCGTCTTTGTTCAGGACTAACAGTGCCTCGTGCAAACCTAGTTTTTAGTATTTATTTGACTTAGTACGTAGTTCGACATTTCTGGTTCCCACTCAAGGCATTTACTTAATAGGTGAGTGTGTTTTTGTGCTTTTAAGGTTAAAGTCACCACCGTGATGCTGTGTACCCGGTTGCCATGACAACGGACGCAGTTTACGTGCCTATTGGTCAAGGTATCTGTGACTGCCGTTGATTCATTGGCGATTTGAGTTAAATTAACCAAAACAACAACGCCGATAGTACTATCACTGCTTAAATTACAAAAAAACTATCAGAAAATGTGATGAACCCCAACATACTTATGCAATATCGTAAGACATGAACCAGGCAATGTGTAACAGATAACATTACTTGAAGTGCAGAATAGATAAAACTCTAAACTAACAACATTCATCATCATGCCTTATTTCCCAGGAAACAAACTGTGAGTTCGACCGAAAAAACGTTATTAATCATGTCGTAAGTATTTTAAGTTTCTTTACGGCCTGAAAAGTTACGCAATATGGAACGGTAGTAAAAACAGCTGAGAAAAACTTTCGAAAATCTAAGGAAAACATCACAAATCAAGTAGTAATGTTATTGTAAACTGACACATAACCTCAAAATCTCGCGAAAACGTTTAAAAAGCAGGTTATCCCACTTCATCGTGAAAAATCAACCTAAATAGTTGATTGCATACTTGACATAGATGCCGAAATGAATGATATCATTGCATCGGGAAATTCATGCATTGTGTAACCTTTAGTTTTTGTAGGAATTAGTGGGGTAATCCTGAAGATTAATGTACAGAGTTAGGTGCAATCTAAGATGCGGCGAGATTTGGGTTAATTTATAGACCTGGAAGTGTATAAATTTATGGGTGCTTAAAATTAGCCTGATGGAGTGGTTATTATGTGAGAATTTTTCGTAATAATTCACTGAGATGCGGAAAAAATAACTGTAGAGTCACGGAAAAAGTAGAATTCTGAAAAGTATCCGAATTAAATTAAGTTATTCGAATCTTTTTTACTGTCAAGAATTATTCCAATTTTATTGGTTCAAATACTTGATACAATTGGGGTACTCCTCTACTTGACGGAAATAATAATAATAGACCTTTATTTGATCTGACAATATCACAAAATGATGTAGATCACGTCACAAAAAAATCATAACTTAAATATTAAAGTTGATTAAAGTCTTTCTCAGCCATAAACTCTTTAACACTGTAGTAGCCTTTTCTATATAAAAATGTTTTCAAAGTTTTCTTTTGTTTAATTTTGGGTCTTGTTTTGAATTTTTGTGGTAATTTGTTCCAAGTTTTCACTAAAATATGAACAACATTCTTCTGTATGTAAGCATAATTTGGTTTTTCTAAACTAAGATGAGTTTTCCTCTGGTATTATAATCATGATCAAGCATTAAGATTTCAATTTTTTTGAAATTATTGATTATATACATAATGCACTCATATACATTCTGTCAAGAAAGTACCAGGAATTATCGATTTAAATCTGGCGGGGCAACGAGGCAGGTAAAAAATTTTTTTCCTAGGTTGGTACCACTGTCCTTAATTACTATGCCAAGCTTGAGCGGGATCTGTCAACTAGTGTGTTTGCAACAGCTGATTAAGTCGGTCGATGTCAGAGTGCGTGCCGATTTTTACTATGGGTGATTACGTTGAGCAAAGAATTTGTTTAAAGTTTTGTGTTGCAAATGAATTTTCGTGTGCCGATGCATTGAAAATGTTGCAAAAGGCCTTTGGTGATAATGCTCTATCGAAAACTCGTGCATATCAGTGGTACAGAGCCTTCAAGGACGGTCGTGAAGTGGACGCCCATCGACGGCTTCGATCGAAGATAACGTCGATAAAATTAAGGAAAGGGTGCTGGAAAACCGTCGTACCAGCTTGAGAGAGATAGCACATGATCTTAAGATATCCCACGAGTCCGCACGTACGATTTTGATTGATATTTTGGGCATGAGAAAGGTGGCCGCACGACTCGTACCGAAAGACGTGAATTTTCTTCAAAAACGTCATCGCGAACAGGTTGCTTCAGACATGCTGGATCGCTGTAATTCCGATTCTACATTCATGGAACGCATTATAACTGGTGATGAGACCTGGGTCTACGAGTACGATATGCAAACAAGCCAGCAATCATCGGAATGGGTGGCAAAAAATGAGCCGAAACCGAAAAAACCACGCCAAAAACGCTCGAAAATGAAGGTGATGCTCATTGTTTTCTTCGATATCCGTGGCGTGGTGCACTACGAATTCGTTCCAGAGGGTCAGACGGTAAACAAGGAGTATTACCTAGGCGTTATGAAACGTTTGCGTGAGCGTATTCGTAATAAGCGGCCAAATTTGTGGGCGAACAACTCATGGATTTTGCATGACGATAACGCGCCTTCTCACCGAGCTACGATTGTGACTGACTTTCTCGCCAAAAACTCAACAAACGTGCTTCAGCAACCACCGTATTCGCCGGATTTGGCTCCCTGCGCCTTTTTCCTCTTCCCAAAACTAAAATTGCCCCTTCGTGGCACCCGTTTTGAGTCGATTGAAGCCATAAAACAAAATTCGGCGCGAGAGCTAAAGTCCATCCCGGAAAGCGCCTATAAAAAATGTTTCGATAATTGGAAGTGCCGTTGGCATAGATGTATTGGAGCAAATGGAGCCTATTTCGAAAGCGACCCAATACATTTTGACGATTAAATGTAAAAATGTTGTTTTAATTGAAAATTCCCGGTACTTTCTTGACAGACTAGTATATACAGGCAGTATAGTGTTAATATGATTCGCTATATTCTAGTTCGAAGACAGTTCTTAAACATTTTTTTTGTATGATGAAAACTCTTTCAGCATCAACAGAATTCGCCCAGAAGATGATCCCATACCAGAGTCTAGAGTGGACGCATGCATGATATGCTGTTAGGGAAGCATTTGACCCAATTTTTCTTGTTAGGATCCTTAAAGCATAGCAGTTCCTTGCAAGGCTTGTTGCCAAATATTCAATTTGTGGCCGCCAATTCAAATCCCGATCTAAATGGATTCCCAAGAATGATAGAGTATCTTCAGCTCTTATGTTCTCACCATGATAAATTAAGTTGATGGCATGTTGATTCTTTTCTCTAAACATCATCAGTTTGGTCTTGGTGATGTTCATTGTGAGATTATTCTTCCCGAACCAGTTTTCAAGGTTTTCCAAACCTTTTTCAACTGCGGCTTTGCATTCATCTGGAGTGGAACCAACGCAGATTACTGATACGTCATCGGCATACATTACAGTATCATTTGATGTTACTTTAATCAAATCATTTGTGTAGATTATATAAAGTAGGGGACCTAATATTGATCCTTGGGGAACCCCTCTATCTACATGCAAGGCATTTGATATTATTTGCTTGCCATTTTTTCCTTTTGCAGTTGTCCTCTGAATTCTCCCTGTTAGGTATGATCGAAATAATTTTGACGTTATACCTCTTATACCATACCTTTCCAATGTTTGCACTAAGATGTTATGATTCACTGTATCAAACGCTTTCGGCAAGTCTAAGAAAAGTGTCGCTGTTATCTGATTTTCATTCAATGATTTTATCACAGAGTTAAGAACTCGATATAATGCATCTATGGTCGATTTGCCTTTTCTAAATACACATTGTTGTTCCACTAATATGTTATTCTTCTCAAAAAAATTAATTACTCTATCGAAAATTATTCTTCCAAATATTTTATTAACATTTGAGAGTAGAGATATTGGACGGTAGTTATTGAAATTGTCTTTTTCTCCTTTCTTATGAATCGGTTTAATGTAAGCTTCTTTGAGGGCTTGTGGATATTTTCCGTATTGAAACATTTGATTTATTATATGTGTTAGGGGTAACGTCAATATCGGTGCACATTTTTTCAGTAGATCTACAGGTATCTCGTCATATCCTGTAGATTTTTTATTTTTTGGTTGAATTATGTAATATGCTCAATAACTGGATTTAGAAAAATGCTTGAATCACATTGATTTATAGTTTCTGCATCATCAGTGTTCTTATTGTTGTTTAAAACATTAGATTTCAGAAAGAATTCATTAATTTCATCTAATAGCTTTTTTTCATTTTTTCCAGGAAATGATTCAAACAATGTATCATCAGTAGCACTTCTATTTTTCGTCGCGTTATTAATTAAAGTCCAAGTTGCTTTCTGATTTATTTATAAAGTTCTGATGAGAGATTTTCTTAGATAATTCCACAACGCGTTTCAATATGGCTGAATATTTTTTATAGTATTCTTCAGTCACCATTCCTTTCAACATTTTTTCGTGAAGCTCCTGTTTGTATTTACTCGATATTCTTATAACCAGAGTAAGCCATGTTCGATTCCTCTTCCTTCTCAATTTCATTTTTTCCGTGGAATGATCTGATTCATATTTGCCATCATTGTGTTGTAGAACAGTTCGTAGGCCACATCTGGATCTGTCTCTGATATCAAACAATCCCAATTTGAATCCCCCAAACAAACAGAAAAATCTTCTAGTTTGGTCTTTGTAAAAAATCTTTTTTCAATAACTTCAACAGTTTTCGGTCCTAAAGGAAATGTTATTAAATATTAGCCTTAAACGAGCCACTTCTAAAAATAAACAGAAAGACAATTTTTTTTGTCAATCATAAATCTTACTTTGGAGTTCCTACCCCTACCTTTATATAAGTGTCCCTTAAAGAGTGTGCGAAGACTTGAATGATAATTCGATTCAAGACCTATTAAAATGATGAAAAGTTTGTTTAGCAAAAGAAGTTTTCGAGTGATCCAGACTTAGCTTCAGAAATTGCCTAGCGTCTGTAACATGCATCAAAGATTTTTGGTGAATGTGAATGTAAAAAATTTAAACTACAAAAACAGTAACCGCGAAAAACCTTTTCAATTATAATATAAAAGAAAACATTATTTAAATATTTTAATATTTACAGATATATTCTGTTAGCCTTCTACATATTTAATTTCGAAAAATTATATTTAATATTATAACTTCAGGAATTAAATTAATGTCATATAAGCACCGCTTATATCAAACGACATATAAAATAAACATTCATTATAAGACATCCAAATGAGATAACAAAATACAATAAATATAATTTGTAAACAAAAATCCTATACTGTTTCAGCCGTTACTATTTGGTTGTTGATCATAATTAAAACAAATTATAGAAATTACTATGTTTTACTACCAATAAAAATATAAATTACACATTTTCTTGTGACTCGAGTTTCGGGAAATGAACTATCCCATCATCAGACAACTGAAGACCTAACAGTGGTACAGTGGTATTTAAACAAAAGTGATAAATATTTTGAATATTTCAACAGATTCTAGGTAACACCTAATAGTGGTACAGAGGTTTACAATCGGAACGTGATAAAAAACCGGGTTAAGAAAAGAGGGGCCTTCTAACATATATCGGAATGTCGGCAATCGACAAAAAAGGTTGTTAAACAGATGGTACCCATTTAAATATCTCAAATAATTTTTGGTGTTACATAGCTCCGTACAGTCATTCATTATTTTTACATTATTTTGTTGTATATCTCAAACATTTGAATTTACATGCCTTCTATCAAGTATAAACCTCCATTTATTTTATTTTTAAAAGGAAACACTTTACACAATGACAGATAGTCAAAAGAAAGCCTAATGATGAAGGTATTGCCAGATGATACACAGCAATAATAAACTATTAGAGGCATATGTTATCAAAACCACACGAACTTATGTTTACTCCTAACACATTTTTTTTAATTTTAATTTCCACAAAAATGTTTCTAATACAACAATTGTATTAATTGAAAAATATTTTAAAAAAATCTAAGTCGTACATTTTTCAAATTATATTGCATTTTTATTATTCGAGAAAATGCGTAACTCCTGTGAGGATTTTCGAACACCTGTTGCTACAATTTTTTACTTTCTTCAAATTTTATTTTTCCTATGTTATCCGGAATAGTTTTGAACACCTGTTGCTACAATTTTTTACTTTCTTCAAAATTTATTCTTCCTACGTTATCCCGAATAGTGCTTCTTTAACCTGTGATCTTCAATTCTAAGCCAATTACTCCAGCTTGGAAAATAATGTCACTTTTTGCCGAACCAAGTATTCAAAATTAATATTTCGCACAACTTTAACTGACTGTACTGAAAAAAAAATTGTACTACATCAGTTTGGCAAATTACTTTGAAAGTTAACGCATTTATTAGGGATTCTAAAATATAACACTTAATACATTATTTCTTAGATCGGTCAAAAAAAGGTCTTTCTTAAAGAAACACAATTTTAAACAATTTCTTCGAACTTTTTAAAAATGATTCTAGTGAATACAATACTTTAAGAATCTGTTTTGAATGAAACGGTGCGAGTCCTTCCATTAAGTGTGAGTGTGATAGATAGTGACGACCCTATTTGGTATTGGCACACGTAAACGCAATACAGATTATTACGCTACGCCCCTTGGTCTACTGCGCATCTTTCCGTATTTGATCGTGTTATTTGTGTACTTGGAACTTTTGGCTTCGTTTATTAGATTTGTTTTCTTGTGATTTGGATAGCTTTGATATCTGAATATCCGGGCAAATGGATAGGGAGATCTGGTACAATCTCGTGGAGCCCGTTCACCTGATTTGAATCCCTTAGATTTTTTTACTGAGGAGCAGTGAGGGAAAAAAATTATTCAAAACAAATTGAAAATGTAGCTGAGCTTCGGAAGAGAATAAGGGAAGCAATGCAATTCCTCAATAACAGGAGATTGGCCCGGCTGATATCCCGATCTTTTTTGAAAAGATGTCGTGTATGTATTGCGGCTGAAGGGGGGCAGTTTGAACATCTTTTGTGAATTTATTAAATCTTGTTATAAAACGAAAATGAATTTCTTTAAGGAAAACCTTTTTTGTCCAATCTAAAAAAGAATGTAGTTAGTGTTATAGCATTTTAGAATCCTTATTAAATGTACTAACTTTTGAAGTAACTTCCCACACTGATGTAGTACAATTTTTTTTCAGTGCAGTCAATTGGAGTTGGGCGAAATTTTAATTTTGAATACTTGATTCGGCAAAATGTGGCATTATTTTCCAAGCTGGAGCAATTGGCTTAAAATTGAAGATTACAGGTTACAGAAGTACTATTCGGGATAACATAGGAAAAATAAAAATCTAAAAAAGAAGAAACTGTAGGAACAGGAGTTCAAAAATCATCACAGGAAATGAATTTCATTGAATAAACGAAAGTGCAATATAATTTGAAAAATACACGACTGGAATTTTCTTTCATATTTTTCTGATGACTTTTATGACTCAACCTGTTACCTGATTTCGGCTCGACTTCTGGGACAGCCTGTATATTAAAGGGCAATCATTGCTAGTCAACTTGATTTATTTTCTTTATTTGTTGGATCCTTATTGTTTTTTATGTAAGTACTAAAGTTAATAATGGTTTTAAAAGCTACGTTGTAATTGAAACTATTTTTGAAATCTTTAGCAATATTTTCAGATAATCCATTAACATAAGATAACGAAAATTATCTTTGTGTATTGTCCTCTTTTATGATTGGAAGAAGAATTGATTTCAACCGCAAATTTGTCACTGCAGGTCCAACGTAATCGTTTAGGACCACAGTTGACCCAATTTTGTTTCTGTAGGTCTGCAGACTTACCGTACAGCGGAATCCGCCCTTGCAACCCACCCTTTACCAACATATGCGAGCGTTCTTTCTTTCAACTCGGCAGGTCGTTGAGGTGACCCCAAAACATAACGTTGTAACCCGTAATTACGAAAATCCTGTTTTCTATAAATAACCTCAAGATATGAATGAGACAAGCCCATTAAATAACGCCTGATTATCTCGCCAACTTCGATCGTTTGTACCGTTCGCGCGACTGATAATAATTGAAAGACCTACCGAGGGTATTCAGAAAATTACACGTTTCGAGTACAATTAACTGTACATGTTACAATTTCCAAATGCATATCTTGACAAAATTCGATGGTTGGTCTCTTGCTGTAATACCAAGAAGTCTTCCTGTTCTAAGGCGCACCTGGACATTTTTTCAGGTGGTTATCTATTCAGTTTCATAATATCGTGAAGAATGGTACAATAACATTAGCATTTCAAGCGGGGAAATTATAGATAATCTTCAAATCCCAACGGCAAAGTTTACATCAGGGTATTCCAAATTGGAAATTGATAATAGAATGTAGCTGGTGATGTTTATGAGAACATTGTATTTTTTTAATTATACAGTCTGTCCAGGTATAACGTTCATACTGAATGTCAAAAGAAAAAGATTGATGCCTTGGAATACGAAATCGAAGTTGCCATTGATGAGATTGAGCCCCAAACAATCGACAATGTACTGAAAAGTTGGGTTGATCGGATGATCGTGGCAACAGTATCACTTGAATAATATTAATTTCCATTCGTAAATGTCAAGGGTCTTCCTAATAAACTCATAATTTTGAGAAAATATTCATTGATTTTTTATTTAGCCGACCAAAAACGCAAATATCAAATTTCAAACCCCTTACAAGTGAGTATTTTATTGAACAAAAGCTTCTGTAGAATACCCGATGATACCATACAAGTTTGTTTGTGTAGAATACCAATTAATTCAATTGGTTTCGAATTTGTTCAATGAATTTGACACAGTCGTAGCTTGATAAAAATTGACGGTTCTAGGTTTCATTTCTGGATGACAAATTAAAGAACAGAAGTGTTATAAATTAATTCGGCTAATCTGTAACAAATATTATTAAAGATTAATCGAGGCAGTATACCATACATCTGTATAACGATTCTATACTCAAACAAACTCGAAGGTTTTGTTAGTCACAGGAGCGAATTGCAGGCATGCGCAAGTATCAAACTTGTTTGGTTTTTATCAGTGCAATGAATGCCAGCGACTACAAATCTGTCAAGTATCTACACTAGTCTGAGCCAAAAAAAACGACCATTTTTTTTTAATGATACTGTGAAAATATCATTCATGATGATAAAAAAAATTATCGTGAAAGTTTGAGCCCTTAATAATAGTATTAAGGGGTGTATCGTTACGACTGTTGGTTTTTTAACAGTAATCGAATTTTTTCACTCAAACCTCGTCAATTATTGATCTGAAAAATTTGAGCGATGCGCATTTTCAAAGGAAATTAAATTCCCTACAAAAAAGTTCTCTTTCTAAATTAATGTAAAACAAGCCGTTTGCTTGTTATCGCGCCTTAAAGATTGATTAATTTTTTCAATTTTGCGTTTCGATTTTGCATTTCTGTAACTACCAGAAATATCAATATTTTTATGGTACGCAATACGTATTTTAAAGCAAATTTAATACTCTACATAAAAAGTTTCTTAATATTTTTCATTAATTTCACTCCTTCCAAATTTATTCGACGTTGAAGTTAAATTCAAAAGTAATTTATCGTTTTTTTCGCGTTACACATGATTTTTTTCACTTGATTGAAACATTTATCACTTAAATATTGAAAGTACCTTTTTCCTATAAAATCATAATTTATTAATGTATTATTTTGCTTTTTAAGAATAAGTTATATACATAAAATCATTTTTAATGTATTTAACTAACTAAATTGTTTTTTTTTTTCATTAATTTTTTCAATATTTTCTTTTTATTTTTAAATATAAGTTCTCTTTAATTTCGTCATCCTTACCTAGTTTTTCATCTTTAAGATCATTATAATTTATAAACTAATAGAGATACGATGAAAAAACTTAAGACTTATTTCTTCTCCATTAGTTAAAGAAAAGATATATATATATATATATATATATATATATATATATTTAAAAATAATAAAAAAATTAATTAAAAAAAAATCATGTCTATATTTGTGGCAGCACGAAGAATAGGGAGAAAAATATAAAGTGAAAATTTATTTGTTTATAACAAATTGTTTATTATATAAACAATGAAAAATTAAACAAAACGAAATTATTTTTATATGGAAAAGAAAAGTAAATCATGATTTTTAAAGAAAAAATGGTTCCTTAATATTAGAAGTGGGAGGAAACGATTGTTAATGAACGTTTTTAAGCAATAAAAAAAAATTTTTTAAGAAAAAAAAAATTTTTTTAAAATCATTCTTTCCATCAAAGATTGATATTCCTTAAAAAAATTTTCAATTATTTTATAAACAACGCATTTGTTTATAACAATTTTTTAAACAATAAGAGATAAAAATTAAAAAAAAATATTTCTATGTAGCTTCCTAAAACATAAGAACGGACCTTTAATAATATTTTGAAAAAAAAAATTTTTTCGATAATAAATCTAAGTTTTTAATTTTGCAACAACGAAAATTGTTAATAAAAAACTGAAACATAAACATTTTTAAATTTTTCCAAGGGGGATCTATTCTGAAGTCTTCCAAAAATTGCTCCAAGAGGGGAAAAAATCTCAAGTTAATAGTTTAACAATTATCACACTTGCAATGTTCATGTCCAAGCAGAAAAAAATTATTAATCATTTATTGCATAACTAATTGAAAAATTGAGATAAAAAATTTTTTTTGGCGGATTATTGTTCATTCATCTATCCAGTATGCCCCTGAATTTTTTCATTTATTAAATTTCATATTTAATCTGTTAAAATAATTTTTATTAATAAAAAGTCCAAAGTAGGCGTGGCTTACGAAAGCCAGAGTACCCGTTTTCGGCCGTATTTTCATCCCTCTGGGAAAATTATTAATATTGGGACTACAATTCCGGGAGTCAACATTTTTTTTCAGGAAATTTCCTCCTCTTTTTAAATCGTTTTTTTCATTATTAGTTTTTGAGATATTTACAAAAAACTAAACCCTCTTTTTTTTAGTTAATCGTTAATAACTTCTGCAATTTTTGCAAGCTGAACTTCATTTTTTTTAAATCATCTAGATGCCATTTCGAATCGAATGACACCTTGATCATAATTTTCGAAGACTGCTGAAAAAAGTTGACCCAAAAGGCACTAGTTACCTAGACTATTCTAGATCCAGAAATGTTTTTAAAATCGTGACAACATTGGTAATTTTGACTCGGAGCATCATATCCGTAAGCATGTTTCAAAAAGTGCTTTATCGCTTGGTTTCTGTAGGCTTCGATCTAGCAATTATATATCTTTTTTATTATAGGAATGTATTTTGAAGTTGGTCCTAGGTATTTAGGTTTTATATTATGTGATTCGTACCACGGTTAGTTTACCGCAGTATTTTGCCTCTTATTTCAGTATTTTCAAATAACAGACAATTAAAAATTAATTAGTCGCAATAATTAATTACGAAAGGTTTAGTGGAATGTATTTGACGTAGTGTAGCGAAGAATTTAACTTCAAGAGTACTTGTACGTATGCAGTTATCTCTATTATGAACTAGCTTTGTTTATCCAATAAGATGACCCAACGATATGATAAGTAATTGAAGTAAAACACTGAAACACTTATAATAACAACGAACTATACTTCTTGTTTAATGTTTCAAGCGACGAGTTTGACTATCCGAAGCAAACGACAAGTTTGTTTACCAAAATGATAATAATTTTACAGTCTGTTCAAATACTGAATGTGAGGTATCTTAATGCATCCCTTCTAACAAAAAGAGAGAAATTAACGAAATTGATTGGAATGCCTATTTGTAGGTGAACTGAATGAGTGACATAAACCTTCTTATTGCACTCCTATAAAAGTCGCACTTTAACTAAACGAGATATCAACAACTCAAGAACATGTTATGACACGTGAGGTTATGATCAACACAATGCTGCTAACCTCAAATCTGTAAATATCCCTAGTAACGCGTAATTCGAAATGTTCATCATTATTTGGAATATGGGATTGTTTTGAATATTCTGTTTTATTTTAGTACTTGAAAGGTCATTGAAAAACTGAAATCTTCAATTGAAAAGTTGTAATTCATCTTAGAAATTTTACATAAATTTTGTTCTCAACTAGTCGACCATAAGCGTACACAATTATGATCTATCTACACACTGAAAGTACAGTTCTTCGACGTTTTATACATAACAGGATGTTTACCATAAGTTCTCTTTTTCTGCATTTCAATGTCGACAGTCGCTAACAATGCCATAACAAATGAGATAGCGGGAAAGCAAATTAAAATCTTCCACGATTCACGCTTTTCAACTGTGTGTGTGCAATTCAAAACTCTCAATAAGCAGGACGATCTAGAAGCGTTCCAATTAAAAAAAAAAAAAAAATAGTACGTCGTCAATCTGGAACAGCTCTCTAAATGACATATCTTTTATGGTCCTTCTGCGGGGATAATAAAGCTTTGTGTCCGATAAAGAAGGATTGAACATCTGTAACTCATTTCCTTGTCCGGTAAATCGACCGATTTATTCTGGATAATTAAACAATAATTTCCGTGTAATAGCTTAAATTAAAGTGATTTATAGTTAACAAATGTTTTCAATTTATTATTTTCAGAGGATAACTCTTCTTTTGTCAATTCCTACAGCTCTTCTGAACGGAGCTGTCTGCTATTTTCCATTTTTTTCAACATAAATGACGTTTAAGTTCAGAATTATATATTCTAACTTCTACAATATATATTGAAATTATATCGGGTGTTTTTTTAGAGTGATAGAACTTTAAATTGAAATAAAGCAGATTTAAATTAAGATTGAAGCCAATTTTTTTTTATTTGAAAGATAATTTTATGACAATTATGTTTTGAAAATAATTTCCGGCATATGTCCACCACGACTAGCTCTGAGGAACCGCATTCGACCAGACCAATTTTGGACAACTTTTTCGAGTAATTCAGACCTTATTTCATCAATAACGCTTCCAAAGCGTCTATTGTTTCTGGTTTATCACCATAAACCAATGACTTGACATAACCCCAGAGAAAATAATCCAGTGGAATTAGGTCGCATGATCTTGGAGGCCAATTAATTGGACCATTTCTAGAAATAATGTTATCGCCAGAACTTTTTTTCAATAAACCTATTGTTACGTAGCAGCATGAGGTGTAGCACCATCTTGTGGGAACCAAGACACTTCTGGGTTGATACCATGCAAATTTTGAAACAAATAATCATTGATCATCGGTCTGTAACGAGCACCATTCACTGTAGCATTAGCTCTAGCGTCTTTTTTAAAGAAATATGGACCGATGATGTCTCCAGCGTGTACAGCACACTATACGGTGCATTTTTCAGGATTCAATGGAACCTGCAGAACTTCTTGGGGATTTTTTTCACTCCATATACGGAAATTTTGCTTGTTTACATAGCAGTTCAACCAGAACTGAGCTTCATCACTCAACACAATTTTACGATAAAAAAGTGGATCAACTTCAAGCTGTTCTAGGGCACAATCAGCCAACAAACGACGCTTTTTATGGTCAAGCGGCTTTAGTTCGTGAACCAATTGTATCTTGTATGGGTTTAGACTAAGATCTTTACGCAAATTTTTCCATGTGGTAGATGCACAGAGTCCAACTTGTTGTGAACGTCGACGAATAGACAAATCTTGATCATCATTAACACTATGACTTACAACAGCGATATTTTTTCCTGTACCCACAGTTCTTTGTCTTGTTGTTGTTGCATCGAGTAGAGAAAAATTTGTTCGAAATCTATCGATAGTTCGACGAATAAGCTGCTCTGATGGAAGATTATGTAATCCGTAAATTTCACGAAGTGCTCTATAAGTTTGGAGAATAAAACACTGATTTTGAAAATTTATTTCAACAATTTCCATTGATAATTTGTCAATGCTTAGTGAACAGAAATGTCAAAACAATATGGCTTCTTCCTTCTGTCAAATCACAGTTTTCCCTATCGAAGGTTCTATCACTCTAAAAAAAACACTCGATACCTCTTGGTCAAACATAATGTTACTGACGCCTAATCATCTGTAGTGAAACGGAACCTACCCTTAACAATGCCTTTATTTATTTATATAGAATGCAATGTTTTTTTTTCAAGCAAATCTTTCGAAACAAAGCCATTTTTATTGATGTTACTCAATTCGTTCTGAAATGTTCATTGTACACTTCTTTCTATAGTTTTTGGTTCATTTCATCGAGAATGTTATGAATCTTAATAACGATATGAAAATAATTTGTTTTATATAATCCTAAAATTCTCTTCCATTACATAATTTCATTGATTATTTCTGTCATGATTGAATTCATTTCTGTTCTGTAATTTTCAATGACGAAAACTCCAGTACAACCAACTTGATACTGCACCTTTCATTTATGTTTCCCATCGACACTTTGAAAAAATGTCATAACTTTGAAGCAACATCTAGCAAATGAACTGCCTCCTAATGGAACAATAATTGCCACGATGGAAAAAAGACAAACACGGCTTTGTTCCACATTTGCCCCGAAGAAACGTTAACAACATGTGTGTGGTCTGCCTCAAAATGCATTGAAGGTAAAAATAACTCTTCTTCTTTCAACGATCTGGCTCAGCAAAATGAATCGGCTGACATCAGAGCTTCAAAAGATTCTAAACTGTCACCGGTGTAAACAATTCTTGGAAATTTCGGGTGAAATGGCAAATTTTCATTTAATAACTTCGAACGGATTGCTTATTCAACAAATGGGTAATTCTTTAAATGGATCACCCTATATAGTTTCAATGGGCTTCAATATAACTATCGTGAGTTGAACCGAGCTGATTAATTAATTTACAGTCTTTGCATGTTTCTTTCTTTTCGTCCTGTAGAAAATTTTCAATATGGTGGTACTCATTGGCGAGATGGATTTGCCATTTGCTGATTCTTTCATTTTTATATTTTAAGCCAGTATCTATGTACTTACTTATAGAGGAGTTCAAATTTCTTAATTATACCTAACAAGAACCTCCGTTTAATTCATGAAAGTCTACTTCCATTAAATAAATTATAGGTAAATAAAAGGTCTTTGCCAACGTGAATGCTTTTTCATGGCTAATCTTCTTTGATTTTAGTTTTTCTAATTCCAAATTCAGTATCTGATAATCGGAAATCACAAAATAATTGATAAACAATGCAGGAATTGTGAAAGTTCAATAGGAACTTTCCAAACAAAATGATTTTTATACATACGTGACGTTATCCGCTCTAAATGTTGTTTAATGTGTCATAACGGATTGGTTCATTTTGTAATATTGATCAATATCAAAATATCTATTGTATATTAGAATATTGTAGAAAGAAAATTTTTAATCCTATTTCATTATATAAATACATAATTGAATTTTTTTTAGGCTCTGTCGTTATTTCTACAACAACTGAAGAAAAGAATTTCAGTAAAATTAATGGTGTCGCCACAAAAGTTTTAATCGAAGCGTATCAATGAATAAACGAAATTTTCAGATGTCTTAATTACAATAAATTCGGTAACTAAACTGAATATCAGTATACAGGGTGTATATGAATAGTTGCGAAAACATTTAGGGGTGATTCCTTGTGATAAAATAGGGTTGGTCTTGCATATAAACTTCATTTTTTGAGCTCCTCAGCTTTGTTACGGCCCCCTTAAGATTTTTTTCTTAAAAACCAAAGGACTGACAAGGATAAAACTAAACAGACATTTTATTTTATTATTTATTTATGCGGGCGAAAAGGCACTTAAGAAATTTTTGGTGTTGATAACACTTCAATGAGGTACAGATACTAAAAAAAAGCCTAATAAAGGTGTTGCCAACTGAAACAATAGAATAATAAACTAGGGTCGACATCTGTTAACAAAACGGCACGAATTTATTTTTAGATCTAATAATATGAAAATTGAAATGTTGCTCTGTTTATCTATTGAATCCCATTTTGTGAAGAGGCTACTCTTGATTAAATTCATATTGTATACCTATTTGCCAGAATATTGCAATAAATTATTCCTATCAGATTTATCGATGATACTAATTGGTTTTTGGCAATAAACGAAGCGAATCAATTTTAGGCGATGTGTCCACAAAATATCTATAGACATATCAAAATATTTGTATTTCACTTCGAATATCCCAAACCACTGGCAGTATAAGTGAATAATGTAAGTAGTGTATCAATAAAAACTGCTATATTAAAAAAAGCTCCAATATAACTATTTGGCTAAAACAAATTGTAGAAATTACTGTTTTACTACCAATAAAAATATATATTACAAATTTTCTTGTGACTCGAGTTTCGGGAAATGAACTATCCCATCATCAGACAACTGAAGACTTAACAGTGGTACAGAGGTATTTAAACAAAAATGATAAATATTTTGAATAGTTCAATAGATTCTAGATAACACCTAATAGTGGTACAGAGGTTTACAAGCGGTACGTGATAAAAAACCGGGTTAAAAAAGAGGGGCCTTCTAACAGATATCGGAATGTCGGCAATCGACAAAGAAGGTTGTTAAACAGATGGTACCCATTTAAATATCTCAAATAATTTTTGGGGTTACATAGCTCCGTACAGTCATTCATTATGTTTAGGTTATTTTGTTGTACATCTCAAATATTTGGCTTTACATAACTCCATACAGTCATTCATTATTTTTTAAATTATTTTTATTGTAAACGAATTTGAAAATTTCAATAATCAAGTTTCTTTTCATTTGAATCTACATGTAAAATTTTCTTAAGATTTTCTTTTGTCGAAAGGGATTACTGTTTTTTAAAGAATGAGTGGCAAAAGTTGAATTTTTGTTTACTTTACATTAAATTCATTTTATGTTCGTTGAAGAGTTTTAAACAGATGTTACTTTTTGAATATCTCAAATATTTTCGATTTACATAGCTCCGTACAGTCATTCATTATCTTTACATTACGTTTATTGCAATTCGACAGAAACTATCTAAAATAGCTATGAGCCAAATTTATCCCATCATAAAAACTGAAGAAAATAAAAAATTCATTTCTCTATCGTACTTTGGTAGCGTAAGTCAAAAAGTGGCCAATTGTTTTTCAAAATCAGATAACAATATTGCCTTCAAAACGCAAAACAGATTATCATCGGTATTATTTAACGCAAAGGACCCTACTCCAAACATACACAAATCAGGAGTTTATCAGTTATCTTGTTCTACGTGCAGTAATAAATATATAGGACAAACAGGACGTTGCTTCAGGACGAGGTTCAACGAACATAAAATGAGTTTCATAAAAAATAAACAAAATTCTACTTTTGCCACTTATTGTCTAGAAAACGGTCATTCCTTTCCCACAATAGAAAATCTTAAAATTTTACATGTAGAATCAAAAGGGAGGAAACTCGATTATCTAGAATCTGTTGAAATTTTCAAATTGGTTCACAATAACAATAATGAAAAAATAATGAATGACTGTAAGGAGCTATGTAAATCGAAAATATTTGGGATATTCAAAAAGTAACATCTGTTTGAAACCTTTTTCAACGAACATAAAATGAATTTAATGAAAAGTAAACAAAAATTAAACTTTTGCCACTCATTCTTTAGAAAAGAGTAATTCCTTTCGACAAAAGAAAATCTTAAGAAAATTTTACATGTAGATTCAAATGAAAAGAAACTTGATTATTGAAATTTTCAAATCCGTTCACAATAAAAATAATTTAAAAAATAATGAATAACTGTATGGAGCTGTGTGAATCCAAATATTTGAGATGTAAAACAAAATAACGTAAAAATAATGAATGACTGTACGGAGCTATGTAATCCCAAAAATTATTGGAGATATTTAAATGGATACCATCCTTTTAACAACCTTCTTTGTCGATTGCCGACATTCCGATATCTGTTAGAAGGCCCCTCTTTTTTAACCCGGTTTTTTATCACGTTCCGCTTGTAAACCTCTGTACCACTATTAGGCGTTATCTAGAATCTATTGAAATATTCAAAATGTTTATCACTTTTGTTTAAATACCTCTATACCACTGTTAGGTCTTCAGTTGTCTGATGATGGGATAGTTCATTTCCCGAAACTCGAGTCACAAGAAAATGTGTAATATATGTTTTTTGGTAGTAAAACATAGTAATTTCTACAATTCGTTTTAATTATGATCAAGTACCAAATAGTAACGGCTGAAACAATTCAGTAACTGAAAAATGATAATAGTATAAAGCATGTAACTAGAATATATTTTTTTTCAAGCAAATAATTGTAATAACTTAGTTGATAAAGCACTGTTATAATTATACATATTTTCTAAAAATTTTGGTTTCATTCCCCTGCGAAAAAAAAATCCGTGATAAAATGCTCCCGACCATGGCTTGCCCCCCCCCCTAGATTTGCTCCTGGTTAAGCCCTTGATCCCGCGGCCTAATTCTCGCATTTTCTAGCTGAATCCCTGCCTCACCACATGGATATTCCACGTTTTTCGTTTAAATTTTTGAAACCGCGCCAAAACGCTGAGTGTCAACGATCAAATCCATGAGTTGTCGAACTTAATAACGTGAGACCTTCAAGAATTCCATTATTTACACTAGACTGGGCCAAAAAAACGACTTTTTTTAATGATACTGTGAAAATATCATTCATGATAATAAAAAAAAATTATCGTGAAAGTTTGAGCCTTTAATAATAGTATCGTTACGACTCTTGGTTTTTTAACAGTAATCGCATTTTTTCACTCAAACCTCGTCAATTATTAATTTGAAAATTTTGAGCGGTGTGTATTTTCAAAGGAAATTAAATTCCCTACAAAAAACTTCTCTTTGTGAATTAATGTACCTTAAACATTGATTAATTTTTTCAATATTGCGTTTCGATTTTGCATTTTTGTAACTACTAGAAATGTCAATATTTTTATGGTACAAAATACATAATTTGAAGAAAATTTAGTACTCTACAAAAAAAGTTTCTTAACATTTTTCATTAATTTCACTCCTTCAAAAATTATTCGAAGTTGAAGTTAAATTCAAAAGTTATCTATCGTTTTTTTCGGGTTACAGATGATTTTTTCCACTTGATTGAAAAATTTATCACTTAAATATTGAAAGTAACTTTTTTCTGTTGGACCACTTTTTTCTATAAAATCATAATTTGTTAATGTATTAATATATTAATATTATATTATTTTGCTTTTTAACGATTAGTTATATACATAAAATCATTTTTAATATATTTAACTCTAATAATACAAAAAATTTGGTTTCTTAATCATAAGTTATTTATTTGTGTAGAGACAGAGTTTTATTTACAGAAAAAAATTGAATGATAAGTCAAAACAAATAGAAGTAATAAAAGAAATAAAAAATTATTTTATTTCCACTTATAATTTATATTTCACAAAAAAGCTCATATTGCTTTAATTATTATCAAGTCATGGAGAATGATCAATTGAAAAAATAACTACTCAATGAAATTATTTTTACTACAATTTGGAAACTTTTTTCGATGTTCACTAAAGGCTAGCAACAAATATTGAAGTTGTTCTTCGTTTTTAGTGAAACAACACTTATTGTAATCTTCAATTAATGATACACCACGCTCAGCAACATCATTGACGACAGCTGATTTTCCGAAAAATTGCGTACACTCTTGAAAACCATCATTATGGGACCAATTGCTTATATCTTCATCAATAAAATCATACGGAAAATCAAATTCTTTGAATATGGTGAGCGATTCGATAGAAATGAAGTCACTGATATATTTTTCTAGCAATTCATCTGAATCGCTTGCTACTTCGTATTTTCTGTTTTTAGTATTTGAAGATTTTTTATTTATCAGGTTTTCAATCATTTTCTTCTTCACTGTCAGGTCAATAGAATCATCAAATAGAGACATTATGGCTAATTGATCACTCAAATACCATAAATGTCTCACAATTTTCTTGAGAGCAGCTTGCGATACAGTCAAGTTAATTTTTTCATATTTGTTGCATCAAAGTCAGATCATTATTTGGAGCCAAGATTGCCGATGGTGCAGTAAACCAAGCTTTCATACAAGTTGTAACAATGAAAATACAAATATGACGAAGATTATTCAATTCATCTTAAACTCTGCTCGAAAAATAAACATTTTTATACAATAAATCGCCTTAGACGTCCAATGAGTGTGACTGGTGTATTATTAGTTAGTTAAATACATTAAAAATGATTTTATGTATATAACTAATCAATAAGAAGCAAAATAATACATTAATAAATTATGATTTTATAGAAAAAAGTTTAGTGGTCCAACAGAAAAAAGTTACTTTCAATATTTAAGTGATAAATTTTTCAATCAAGTGGAAAGAATCATGTGTAACGCGAAAAAAACGATGAATTACTTTTGAATTTAACTTCAACTTCGAATAACTTTGGAAGGAGTGAAATTAATGAAAAATGTTGAGAAACTTTTTTTGTATTAAATTTCCTTTAAAATACGTATTTTGTACCATAAAAATATTGATATTTCTGGTAGTTACAAAAATGCAAAATCGAAACGCAAACAAGCAAACGGCTTGTTTTACATCAATTTACAAGGAGAGCTTTTTTGTAGGGAATTTAATTTCCTTCGAAAATACGCATCGCTTAGATTTTTCAGATTAATAATTGACGAGGTTTGAGTGAAAAAAATGCGATTACTGTTAAAAAACCAAAAGTCGTAACGATACACCCCTTAATACTATTATTAAGGGCTCAAACTTTCACGATAATTGTTTTTATCATCATAAATGATATTTTCGAAGTATCATTAAAAAAAAATAGTCGTTTTTTTGGCCCAGACTAATTTACTCCCTAGATTAAGAGAGCGGCTGTAAAAAATTCAATTTCACGTCGTCAAACGTATCGTGAAATGAAACTCGATCGTAGGTCTATTAAACTCCAGAAAAAACGACCATTCATGTTGTTACAATGAAAGGATTGTATGCGTATCTGTGCTTTTTTCTATGTTTGCTAATTCGTCCGTACAGGAAGTTTTAAGGGGTGAGTTATTTTTCTAGAGAAAGCAGTCGAAATAAAATAATTCACGAAAAATTGCTGATGTATCAGGAGTATAAATAATTTCGTGCGGTTTTTTCTCGAAAATCGTGCTTTATTGTGAAAACTGGTTCTACAGGGATGACAAGAAAAACCTCGGACAAACTTTTTTCATTTAACTTCATTAAACAAAAGAAATTAAACAAAACAACAACGAATAATAATAGCATAAACATTTGGTGACGATATCGGGTGATTTTTTCAGAATGACAAAACTTTAAATTGAAATAAAACATATTTAAATTAAGATTGAAGCCTAATTTCTTTAAATTTTAAAGACAATTTTATAACATTTTTGTTTTAAGAGTAATTTCCGGGATTTGTCCATACTTATTTTGAGGTCAAGAATCAGCTAATATTGAAACTTTGTTTTTTAACACCCGGTATGTTGAGTCTGCTAATCTGAACAGTAAAAAATCAGAATTATCAAAACTACTCATTCGATCCACTTATCTATACGTTTGAACTTTTCAACAATCCTCTACGCCCATATAAAACAATAAATAAAAATTGACAAACCGATAAACTTCAAATAAGTCAACGTTCGCATCACTTGCTTTCAGCACATCGAATCGATAATTCCGAATAAGTTATAAATATTTATGTTCGAATTGGGAATACCGGCATCATCTCAAAATCTGGTAATCATATTTTTCCGTTTCAAGGAAATCCTCTGTTGCTTTTAAAACAAATATTTTTTTATCTCGACAGACGGAACGAGCGTTGATGCATAAATGGTATTTGAATATCGACTGAATTATGGAAATGACATTAATTCAATTGAAAATGACGTCAAAGGAGGCCCTGGAAATTATCCAAATGTTTAAATTTGAGTTTTATATACAGGGTGAAAGTTATTCTGAGGACAAGTTGGAGTGTTGAGGTAGTTTTGAAGCATTGAAGGATTCTAACCAAAGATGAACTTTGATTTAAATATCATACAGATTTATTCTGTTAACCCCCTGCAAATTTTAATTTCAAAAAAATATTTATTCAAAACTTTTGGAATTAAATCAAATAAAGTCTTAGAATTTAGTAGACATATATAACACTTATTACACTTATTAATAAAAGAATTCAAAGTAATATAAATTGTCAGTTAAAATTAGCAAATAAATACTTGAAGGGTACAAAATTTTGTTTCGTACACTGTTTTATGAAAACCAAATTCCTTTCCAAAAATGCAAAACATAACCTCAAGAACTTCTTCAAATTAAGTTCCTTCAAAAATAATTCCTAAAATATGCAGAGCCTCTTCAAAAAGTAATTTAGAATTCTTACAACGTAAAATATCAGCCCTATTTCACATTTAAAAAATAAAAATAATTAAAATAGAAAAAGGCTTTTTACTTGATAGAAGAAATATAACAAAATTTAAATATCAAAACAGATTTGATCTGTTAGTCTTCTACAATTTTAATTTTTTTTATTCAAAAAACTTTTAGAATTAAATTAATGTCTACAATAAGCACCCCTTATATTTAATAGACGTATATACTCAAAACTCAATATATAATGTCAAATGGAATAAATAAAACAACAGATATAAAAAAGTCATTAAAATTAATAAATAAATATTTAAAGGAGGCAAAATTTTCTTTCTGATCTTACCATTAAGAACACCAATTGCCTTTCAAAAACATGAACACTACTTGAGGACAAAAAATATAATTTATTTGAAATATTTAAATAAGTTAATTCAAAAATCTCTCAAAACATGCACTGTATCTTCGAAAAACAATTATAATTCTGGTCATCTCTTCATCGGCCCTAAATAATATTCCAAATATCAAAATCAAATAACTTTCACTATATCTCACCTCCACGTATTTAACAAGATAAATTGCTTTAAACAGACTGACTTTAAAATTCAAGATAGTCCATGTTTTTACAAAATCACAAAAAAGTGTAAGGTGTTATAAGGTTATCTTTAAATCATTGATATTCCATAATGAGATTTATTAAAGCCTAAATATAATTATATATTATATATGAAATAAAATAGAAAAAGGCTTTTTAATTGATAGAAAAAATATAACAAAATTTGAATATCAAAACAGATTTAATCTGTTAGTCTTCTACAATTAAATCAATTTCAAAAAAATCTTTATTCAAAAAAATTTTAGAATTAAATTAATGTCTACAATAAGCACCGCTTATATTTAATAGACGTATATACTCAAAACTCAATATATAATGTCAAATGGAATAAATAAACCAACAGATATAAGAAAGTCATTAAAATTAATAAATAAATATTTAAAGGAGACAAAATTTTGTTCCTGATCTGACCATTAAGAACACCAATTACCTATCAAAAACATGAACACAACTTAAGGAATTCTCAAAAAATATAATTTATTTGAAATATTTAATATATTTGAATATTCAAATAAATTAATTCAAAAATCTCTCAAAGCATGCACTATATCTTCAAAAAACAATTATGATTCTGGTAATCTCTTCATCGGTCCTAATAAAAATTTAAAAAAATAAAAATAATCAACAAACCGAATGTAGTTATCTGAACAAACACTAGAATGAAGTGAACTTTTAAAAATCCTACGTATTCTATGTTCGTCACAATTTACAAAAGTTTTCAATGTATTTTATGGACTCCTTTAAAACCAAATGATAATATGTTTTAAGTGTAAATCAAAATATATAATTATAATATATACAATTAAATTATATAAATATTTTAAAAAATTTTTAAAAAATTAGCCTTCTACATATTTAATTCCAAAAGATTATATTTAATGATTATAACTTCTGAAAATAAATTAAAATAATGTCGTATAAGTACCACTTATATCATGACATAAAATAAACATTCATTATAAGACATCCGAATGGTATAACAAAATCCAATAAATAAAAATTATTAACCAAAATCCTATAAATTGAACATTTTGAATAGACAAAATTTTGTTTCTGCTTATCAATCTTATGAAAACCAATATCTTTCAAGAATATCCAACATAATCTTAAGAATTTCATCACAAAACTATCTTACTTAGACTATTCAATATTATTGGATATCTAACCAAGGTACTTTATATAAAAACTCAAGATATGCAAATTATTACTGAAAAACAAGTTTTAAGATGGACTTTGCTCATCAGTATTCGAATATTCATATTCAATAAATATAACATCAATCAATAATAAATATTCATATTTCTAGGGGATGAAGGGTGAGTTGAATATTTATTATTGATTGATGTTATATTTATTGAATATGAATATTCGAATACTGATGAGCAAAGTCGATCTTAAAACTTGTTTTTCAGTAATAATTTGCATATCTTGAGTTTTTATATAAAGTACCTTGGTTAGATATCCAATAATATTGAATAGTCTAAGTAAGATAGTTTTGTGATGAAATTCTTAAGATTATGTTGGATATTCTTGAAAGATATTGGTTTTCATAAGATTGATAAGCAGAAACAAAATTTTGTCTATTCAAAATGTTTAATTTATAGGATTTTGGTTAATAATTTTTATTTATTGGATTTTGTTATACCATTCAGATGTCTTATAATGAATGTTTATTTTATGTCATGATATAAGTGGTACTTATACGACATTATTTTGATTTATTTTCAGAAGTTATAATCATTAAATATAATCTTTTGGAATTAAATATGTAGAAGGCTAATTTTTTTAAAATTTTTTAAAATATTTATATAATTTTATATACCTTCTATCAAGAATTAACCTCTATTTATGTTATACAATTAAAAAAATAATAAAAAGAGGTTTTTTCTTGATAGAAAGATTATTACAAAATTTTAAATATCATACAGATTTAATCTGTAACCTCCTACAAATTTTAATTTCAAAAAAATTTTTTAAATTTTTAGAATTAAATTAAATAAATGTCTCAGAACACACTTATAATATAATATAACACTCATTACATAGTACCGAAGGGAATAAAATAATTCAATGTAATATAAATTGTCGATTAAAATTACTTAATGAATATTTGAAGGGTACAAAATTTTATTTCGTACCTTGTTTCACGAAAACCAAATTCCTTCCCAAAAATGCAAAACGTAACCTCAAGAACTTCTTCGAAACAACTTGCTCGAAATAAGTTCCTCCAAAAAAAAAATTCCTGAAACATGCAGAATATCTTCAAAAAGCTATTTAAAGAAAAATTTGTAGAAGTGAAAAACCTCTTTTTAATATTGAACGTTAATTCCTGAATAGAAATAAAAATAAATTTATTGAGTTTGTACTGAATGAAGCTCAATATTAAGTTCTAAATATAAAAACAGAACATTCTGTGAAATCTTCATTTAATTTGAAATGAATAAATTAAAATGCCCTAAAAAAAATGAGTTTCCATTTTGGTAAACATATGAAATCGAGTTAACCTTTTTCGATACGTTTTATTTTAATTTGTATATTACAAAATTTGTTAGTAATTTTAGCGAAACAGTATTGTCTCAACTACATGTAAACCATATTTTCTATCAATGTTCGTTATTTTATATAAATTATTTATATCAAATTGTCTACAACAAAATCCAAAGAAAATACAGAATATTGTTTGAACTTACTCAACAAAAATTTGGTGGGAACAGCTGTTTCACATCGGTATTATGGAAAAACAAATTTCACTCTAAAAACGTCCAACATAAAATTAAGAAATTCTTCGAAAAAAACTTCTCTTTGAAAAAGTTCCTTCAAAAAATCCTTCAAAACCATGTAACATCTTCATGAAGGCATTTGAAAATACTCACCGGTAATTATCAGTCCAACTTCTGATCCACTAAATAATAACAATTAATAAAAATATCTTTAAATGACACACTTCTACAATATAATAAACCAATTTTAATGTGAGTCAATACTTGATAGAAGTAAAATTTGAATGACTTTAAATTCAGAATTTTATATTCTAACTTCTACATTATATATTGAAACTATATACAAAAACTATCAAATTGATATCCTTATATATAATCAATATAAAATATTTTTCAATGTCTCGGAAAAAACCTTTTTACATGCGGACTTGAAATGTATTAATACAAATGTATTAACAAAAACTATATAAGTGTGTATATTAACATACAAATACAAGAAAATCCACTATTCCAAAATTATCTAAAATTATCAAAATAAAGGATCAAATAAAAATAATTGAACGAGAACTCGAACATTTGATAGCTATTTCGGCCTATCTGACCTCATCAGAAATGTATTGAATTCAGATTCAAATATATAACGAGATTAAAATTCAACTTACCAAAATAAGATAAAACCTGGAACGAATAAACATGAAGTAAGCTTTAAAGTATCCAAAATAAAACAGAAATGATCAACGTATGTTACGTATAACTTATAACTATTTTTACTCGGAACACAGAAAAACAATAACAAAACTTATTCACCCCAAATAATGTCCCATGATAATAAAAATAAGCAAAAATCAAAATAAAGTATTGACTCACATTCAAATTGGTTTTTTAAATTATGAAATAATTTCATATAGAGTCTTTATATCCACAATATATTCCTCGATTATTTATTATTTTTGAAATTCTGATTATTTTTCTTATCATGGGACATTATTTGGAGTGAATAAGTTTTGTTATTGTTTTTCTGTGTTCTGAGTACAAATAGTTATAGGTTATACGTAACAATACGTTGATCATTTCTGTTTTATTTTGGATACTTTAAAGCTTACTTCAAGTTTATTCGTTCCATGTTTTATCTTATTTTGGTAAGTTGAATTTTGATCTTGTTATTTATATATTTGAATCTGTATTCAATACATTTCTGATGAGGTCAGATAGGCCGAAATATCTATCAAATGTTCGAGTTCGAGTTCAATTATTTTTATCTGATCCTTTATTTTGATATTTTAGATAATTTTGAAATAGTGGATTTTCTTGTATTTGTATGTTAATATACATACTTATATAGTTTTTGTTAATACATTTGTATTAATACATTTCAAGTCGGGATGTAAAAAGGTTTTTTCCGAGACATTGAAAAATATTTTATATTGATTATATATAAGGATATCAATTTGATAGTTTTTGTATATAGTTTCAATATACTACTCTGTCAAGAAAGTACCGGGAATTTTCAATTAAAACAACATTTTTACATTTAATCGTCAAAATTTATTGGGTCGCCTTCAAAATAGGCTCCATTTGCTCCAATACATCTATGCCAACGGCACTTCCAATTATCGAAATATTTTTTATAGGCGCTTTCCGGGATGGACTTTAGCTCTCGCGCCGAATATTGTTTTATGGCTTCAATCGACTCAAAACGGGTGCCACGAAGGGGCAATTTTAATTTTAGGAAGAGGAAAAAGTCGCAGGGAGCCAAATCCGGCGAATACGGTGGTTGCTGAAGCACGTTTGTTGAGTTTTTGGCGAGAAAGTCAGTCACAATCGTAGCTCGGTGAGAAGGCGCGTTATCGTCATGCAAAATCCATGAGTTGTTCGCCCACAAATTTGGCCGCTTCTTACGGATACGCTCACGCAAACGTTTCATAACGCCTAGGTAATACTCCTTGTTTACCGTCTGACCCTCTGGAAAGAATTCGTAGTGCACCACGCCAAGGATATCGAAGAAAACAATGAGCATCACCTTCATTTTCGAGCGGCTTTGGCGTGGTTTTTTCGGTTTCGGCTCATTTTTTGCCACCCATTCCGATGATTGCTGGCTTGTTTGCATGTCGTACTCGTAGACCCAGGTCTCATCACCAGTTATAATGCGTTCGATGAATGTAGAATCGGAATTACAGCGATCCATCATGTCTGAAGCAACCTGTTCGCGATGACGTTTTTGAAGAAAATTCAGGTCTTTCGGTACGAGTCGTGCGGCCACCTTTCTCATGCCCAAAATATCAATCAAAATCGTACGTGCGGACTCGTGGGATATCTTAAGATCATGTGCTATCTCTCTCAAGCTGGTACGACGGTTTTCCAGCACCCTTTCCTTAATTTTATCGACGTTATCTTCGATCGAAGCCGTCGATGGGCGACCACTTCACGACCGTCCTTGAAGGCTCTGTACCACTGATGCGCACGATTTTTCGATAGAGCATTATCACCAAAGGCCTTTTGCAACATTTTCAATGCATCGGCACACGAAAATTCATTTGCAACACAAAATTTTAAACAAATTCTTTGCGCAACGTAATCACCCATAGTAAAAATCGGGACGCACTCTGACATCGACTGACTTAATCAGCTGTTGCAAACACACTAGTTGACAGATCCCGCTCAAGCTTGGCATAGTAATTAAGGACAGTGGTACCAACCTAGGAAAAAAAATTTCACCTGCCTCATTGCCCCGCCAGATTTAAATCGATAATTCCCGGTACTTTCTTGACAGAATGTATAATGTAGAAGTTAGAATATAAAATTCTGAATTTAAAGTCATTTAAACTTTTAGAATTAAATTAATGTCTAAAATAAGCACCGCTTACGTTTAATATATATTATTGATTATTAACGTCTATTAAACGTAAGCGGTGCTTATTTTAGACATTAATTTAATTCTAATAGTTTTTGAATGAAATTTTTTTGAAATTAAAATTGTAGAAGACTAACAGATTCAATCTGTTTTGATATTCAAATTCTATCAAGTATTGACTCACATTCAAATTGATTTTTAAAAATATCTTTAATACTACAACTATTTCAGAATTTCTCTGTTCGATGATTAATATATTGAGGAAACCTTCAATCAAGTATTGAAAACCCCCTTTCAGATTGATTGTGATTATTCATTGAAAAGGTTTCTTGTCAAGCATTAAATATTCTTGCAATTTTCCATTCAACCTCAAAAATGATCTTGAGAAGTCATTGTAACACATCTTCTAAACCCGCATTCAAGATCAAAGTCAAATTCAATTGGAATCAACAATTGGTGGTTTCATTGACGATCGGAGGCGTTATTTGTAGTGAATATTCTGAAAACAACATCAAACAACCTTGACTATACGGCGTATTATGTATGTGCAATTCCGTTCGAGGAAACACACATATGCGGGTAGATTCAGCAAAAAATACCGCTATAGAACTTTGTTGCACAATTTTCCTATCTGCGTCTAGCCCGTGTGACTCATTGAGGTGCCATCTAATGCTAATAGACTCGTATTTTTCCTGGAAAAGCCACCTTGTTTCCTCTCTCATTACGAATTATTAATATTCACTGACAAGTTGACATGCTCCATCCAAGTTCAATGTTCTGAACCTGATTTATCGGTTGCTAATTTGACTAAAAATTCCATAAAAATCGATGTATATCGTTTTAAACATCAATACATTGTTCGTTGGTTCGATCGGGTGTTTTTCTTAGAGTGATAGAACTTTAAATTGAAATAAATCAAATAACATAAATAGAGGTTAATTCTTGATAGAGAGTATATAAAATTATTTAAATATTTTAATATTAGCCTTCTACATATTTAATTCCAAAAAATTATATTTAATAATTATAACTTCAGAAAATAAATTAAAATAGTATAAGTACCACTTATATCAAATGACATATAAGATAAACATTCATTATAAGACATCCAAATGGTATAACAAAATCCAATAAATAAAAATTGTTAACCAAAATCCTATAAATTAAATATTTTGAATACACAAAATTTTGTTTCTGCTGATCAATCTTATGAAAACAAATATCTTTCGAAAATGTCCAACATAATCTTAGGAATTTCATCATAAAACTATCTTATTTAGAATATTCAATATTCTTGGATCTCTAACTAAGTTACTTTATAAAAAACCCAAGATATGTAAAAACATTACTGAAAAACAAGTTTAAAGAGATACTTTGCTTCGTCAGTATTCAAATAATTCATATTCAATAAATATAACATCAATCAACAACTAATATTTACTCACCCTTCAACAATTTAGAAAACTTCTGGTAAATCAATACTGAAAAATTTAAATGTAGCATACGGTTAACTATAAATAAGATCCAGAAAACGTCAAGGACACAATTGAAGCCTCTATTATTCAGCATAATAATGGATAAAATTGTTCAAGAAGTGGAAAAAATGCAGGACTGGGATATAGGCTTTCAACTGAATACATAAAATAGTGTGTTATACAGATGACGCCATTTTGATCTCGGACAACGAAGACGACCTACATCTCATGGCTCATACATTTAAATTAGCAGCAGAAAAGTACCACATGAAGAATCAACGTCTAAAACAAAATCGTTAGTTGTAGCAAGGGAACCCAGTAGATGTAAAATTGTAATAAACAATGAAATAATCTAACAAGAGTCAAAGTTCGAGGGAATAATAATAGCCCCAGTACAGAACCCTGAGGTACGCCATTTCTATGGGATATTCTCTAGAATTCTCTTGACTTACATGGACAAACATATTAACGACATCAAATAAAAAATGGCCGAAAAAAATGTGTAACATTCAGGATATTGTGCGATGGGGAAGACAGAGAAAACGAGAGTGGAACCAGCATGTTAGCAGAATGAACGCCGAGAGACTAGCACGAATGGCAAGGAATTCAAAACCAATGGGAAGAAGACCACCAGGACGTCCCTTCAAAAGATGGCGAGACAGCTGGCAGTGTACATGACAAATACGCCTACAGAACTAAGAAATATAGAGAAGGATAAGGTACAAGCCAAAGACCTAATATAAGAAGAAGAAGATCTTCAAGTACCAGCTTTTCTACTTTTTTCACATTTTCTTCAGTGGTGCCCTTAACGTGCCCGCCCAAGCGAGGGTCGTCTTCAATGCTTTCTCTGCCTCCTTTGAATTCACTTGACCACTTTTGAACGGTGGATAATAGTCTTGGTAAACAGCAACCATCACCTCATGAATGATTCCATGTTTTTTTCCCGCTTAGTGAGGAACTTTTGTAACGGCGCGATGCTCGATGTTCTTCATCATTGTGGCGTCAGTCATCTTTCACTAAGGATACCTAGAAAACTTATCATCATGAATGAGTGAAATTTCATATTTATCGATCGAGTTCAAATTTGATATACAGGTGTGAAATAACAGCGCGAAACCTCATGCATAATTTCATGAAGATGAATCACGAGAAATGTTCAACTTTCGAATCTTTAGAAATGGATGCTTGAAAAGCGCGAGTATATTTATAAACCGTTAAATGAGGTTTATTTAACTTTCTAATGACAAAACATAGACTTCTGCATCTTTATTCATCATACTTCTGTCAAGAAAGTACCAGAAATTATCGATTTAAATCTGGCGGGGCAATGAGGCAGGTAAAAATTTTTTTTCCTAGGTTGGTACCACTGTCCTTAATTACTATGCCAAGCTTGAGCGGGATCTGTCAACTAGTGTGTTTGCAACAGCTGATTAAGTCAGTCGATGTCAGAGTGCGTGTCGATTTTTACTATGGGTGATTACGTTGAGCAAACAATTTGTTTAAAGTTTTGTGTTGCAAATGAATTTTCGTGTGCCGATGCATTGAAAATGTTGCAAAAGGCCTTTGGTGATAATGCTCTATCGAAAACTCGTGCATATCAGTGGTACAGAGCCTTCAAGGACGGTCGTGAAGTGGTCGAAGACTTGCCTCCTTCTCGTTCTCGGAATTAAGGAAAGGGTGCTGGAAAACCGTCGTACCAGCTTGAGAGAGATAGCACATGATCTTAAGATATCCTACGAGTCCGCACGTACGATTTTGATTGATATTTTGGGCATGAGAAAGGTGGCCGCACGACTCGTACCGAAAGACCTGAATTTTCTTCAAAAACGTCATCGCGAACAGGTTGCTTCAGACATGCTGGATCGCTGTAATTCCGATTCTACATTCATGGAACGCATTATAACTGGTGATGAGACCTGGGTCTACGAGTACGATATGCAAACAAGCCAGCAATCATCGGAATGGGTGGCAAAAAATGAGCCGAAACTGAAAAAACCACGCCAAAGCCGCTCGAAAATGAAGGTGATGCTCATTGTTTTCTTCGATATCCGTGGCGTGGTGCACTACGAATTCGTTCCAGAGGGTCAGACGGTAAACAAGGAGTCTTACCTAGGCGTTATGAAACGTTTGCGTGAGCGTATCCGTAAGAAGCGGCCAAATTTGTGGGCGAACAACTCATGGATTTTGCATGACGATAACGCGCCTTCTCACCGAGTTACAATTGTGACTGACTTTCTCGCCAAAAACTCAACAAACGTGCTTCAGCAACCACCGTATTCGCCGGATTTGGCTCCCTGCGACTTTTTCCTCTTCCCAGAACTAAAATTGCCCCTTCGTGGCACCCGTTTTGAGTCGATTGAAGCCATAAAACAAAATTCGGCGCGAGAGCTAAAGTCCATCCCGGAAAGCGCCTATAAAAAATGTTTCGATAATTGGAAGTGCCGTTGGCATAGATGTATTGGAGCAAATGGAGCCTATTTTGAAGGCGACCCAATAAATTTTGACGATTAAATGTAAAAATGTTGTTTTAATTGAAAATTCCCGGTACTTTCTTGACAGAGTAGTATGTACCCTTTTTAAGAAATATTTCATAGTCAAATTTTCAGGGGAAATGGACAACACTCAAAATTTCAGGTGTCAAATATCCAAATACCACGGTACTTAACATTTTTAGGTTTGGTAGAGAAATCCCATCACTTTTTAACCATTCCTCATTAACATATAGGAAGAACAAAATTCAGATTTCTCTATTGATATTTCTTTTTCAGTTCAATTCAAAATTCGCAATGGAAAACTACACCAAGTTCCTCAAGATGATGCTGTGATAAACCTTAGTTAAGTAAAAAACATTATCTGTGATCCAACCTACTTAAACATCCCTAGATCAAATAAAGAATGACCAATAGTAATCAAGACACGTTGGAGGAGGTCAAAATCGACAGTGAGAAGAACAAGAACGTGCCCACAGAGTGGGAAAGACTTTTACACAGAGAAAACCCTCTGCCCATTATTGTGCCAGCTCAAGGAAATAATTCTGCCCCAATTTTAGTTAAAGACCGGAGAAAATCTGAGTCGAGCTTGCTTGGTGGTTTGAATAGGACTTTCACCAGGCTGTCTTTGGCTGCTGCGAATGGCAAGGACCTCGCCAATGGACATGTGTTCAGTAGGTAAGTGAAATAAAATCTAAAAAAAAAAAATATATTCTATGGTTACGTCATCCAATACAGTCTGTGTTGATACATCGTTTCTATCGTTTATGTTCGAGTCGATTCTGAAGACGTAAAACAGTATCTGCTAAATTGATCACAGAAAGCTTTCAAACAGTTCTTATCGAAGTTGGAAACGTTTTGCCTCCAGTCTTTTAGATAAATAAACGAAAACAGTGCCAATATTTACTCTAATATAAAACGTACGTTGGATATTTTCAGATTAAAACTAAGTTCTAAATTTATTCACCCAGGAGAGTCTAAATAACGTTTCAAAGGTGAATTTATGACGTGTAACAATGGAAAAAATATATTTTACAGTTTCTCACTGACCTTCTGGAACAGAATGACTGTTTCATTCGATCATGAAAAAATTGTATATTGCAAACTGCTGAAATTATACAATTAAATGTTCTGCATCGAATATGCTAACTATACAAACTCGGGAGATCTCCATGACACGTTATCAAGGTTGCCAAACGTTACAAAAATGAATCATTTGCGAACCTCATGTGGTATGGTTGTCGGAGACCCCACCAATTGTTGATGACTCATTCAAAGATAATAACCCACTAATTATAAGTTCCAGCGCGATATTATCACTGGAATAATTTCAGTCTTCTATTACGATCGTTACATAACTACGAAAATTAAATTCAATCACTTCCGTGACTCTCTCAGGAACAATCTGTGGATTATATGTATTTCAGAGAACATTTCACAGAATATTACAACCAATGAATTTACGATTTTATGAGCAACGCTCTCATACCATAGATAAATTGACCGTGTAAACACAAAGTTCAAGAATCCAATTCTCGATGAGAAACGAGTGGAAAATTGCTGATTGAGTGGACTTTTAATCTTTCTGGCCGTAAAAAGGACAGGATATATGTGAATGATTGATTTTGAACAAACTTCGAAACATATCAGTCATCAATCACAGATCGCATAAACAAAATGTCAAGGAATAAAACTTGAAGCTTAAAGGGGCACGTTCCGTGTTTCTTAGAAAGTGAAATTTGTTCGCGACTAAATATAAAACCCACTTTACTCTAGCAATCCCCGGAAGATCAAAAATAAACCAGAGTGGTACGCTTTCGATTCAAGGTTCTAGATACTTCCAATTAAATCCTGAACCTTATGACTTGTCGCTTGAACTATAAATCGAAATTGGACGGCGTATTCATAAAAATAAACATCGCGTAGAGTTCTTAATTGCTTTTTATATGCTCTGACGAGTCTGATACGGACAGAAATGCATACACAGTAGCCAAAATATAGGACGAATTATACCGTGGCGCCCGGTTCACCTCACAGTTGACTTTACAAAGGTCGGGAAAAACGCTTTCGCATGTATCAAAACGCAGTTATTGCTATTGATTTGAATTGTTATCGGAACGGCTGAAAAGTTGTGTGTTTCATTAAGAACCATAGAAATAAGTGGGTTTTAGTGTGTTGGTTCAGTTGGATTGATTCTGAAGCATGTTTAGGATTTAAATTTCGGTGAACGTAAGGTGTTTCAGTTTTCCCGCAACCATAAAAATGAGCGATAAAAACAATATCTGTCATTGTTTCCATGGAACATTACGTTGGTACTCTCAGTATCTCAGTAGTTGTGCTGGGACGTTCTTGGAATTTAAATTCAAGAAATGTTTGATTGATTCGGTCTTTACTTGGTGGAATTTCATTTTAATTGAAAGATATGTGAGACAGTATTTTAATTTTCACAAAAATTTAATTTTCTTTTAGAGTGATAGAACTTTAAATTGAAATAAAACACATTTAAATTTTAAGCTTGAAGCCAAATTTTTTTTTATGTGAAAGATAATTTTATAAATTATGTTTTAAAAATAATTTCCGGCATAGCTCTGAGGAACCGCATTCGACCAGACCAATTTTGGACCACCTTTTCGAGTAATTCAGGTCTTATTTCATCAATAACAGGAGTAATGTTGGCTTCCAAAGCGTCTATTCTGGTTTATCAGAATAAACCAATTGCTTAACACAACTCCAAAGAAAATAATCCAGTGGAGTAATGTCGCATGATCTTGGAGGCCAATTAATTGGACCATTTCTCGAAATAATGTTATCGCCAAATCTTTCTTCAAATAAATCAATTGTTACTCTAGCGGTATGAGGTTGTAGCACCATCTTGTTGGAACCAAAACACTTCTGGGTCGAAACCATTCAAATTTTGAAACAAATAACCATTGATCATCGATCTGTAACGAGCACCATTCACTGTAACTCCAGCACTGTCAGCTCCAGCATCGTTTTTAAAGAAATATGGACCGATGATGCCTCCAGCGTGTAAAGCACACCATACAGTTCATTTTTCAGGATGCAATGGAACCTGCAGAACTTCTTGAGGGTTGTTTTCACTCCATATACGGCAATTTTGCTTGTTTACATAGCCGTTCAACCAGAAATGAGCTTCATCACTAAACATAATATCACGATAAAAAAAGTTGATCAACTTCAAGCTGTTCCAAGGCCCAATCAGCAAACAAACGACGCTTATTATTGTCAAGTGGCTTTAGTTCTTGAACCAGTTGGATCTTGTGTGGATGTAGACCAAGATCTTTAAGCCAAATTTCAACTTGTGATCGTGGACGAATAGACAAATCTTGATCTTCATTAACACTATGACTTACAGCAGCGATATTTTCTTCTGTACGTGCAGTCCTTTGTCTTGTTGTTGTTGTTGCATCGAGTAGCGGAAATGTTGTCCGAAATCTATCGATAGTTTACGAATAAGCTGCTCTGATGGACGATTATGTAAACCATAAATTTCACGGAGTGCTCTATAAGTTTGGCGAGTAGAACACTGATTTTGAAAATAAATTTCAACAATTTGTAAACGTTGTTGCGGCGTGAATCTTTCCATGATAATTTGTCAATGCTTACTGAACAGGAATGTCAAAACAACAAGGCTACCTTCTGTCAAATCACAGTTGTCTCTATCGAAACTTTTATCACTCTAAAAAAAACCGATACAGCAATTGTTTCACTACGATGTGGCTTCTTCAGGTATCTACATTCTACTTGCTGATGATGTCCAGTATAACTGAATTTAAATACAAAGTTAAATACGTGACAAAATAATGGAAGAACTAATCATAAAAACTCAAGACGTTTATTGGAGTTTGCCACTGAAAAATACCATTTAAGAAAGATATTCAGTAATGGAGACTTGTCAACATATGTTTGTTCATTAAAAAGGATTTTACGGGCATTGTACCTGTTGATTTCAAGACATTCTAAAAGTGTTAATCTAAAATTTTTGCTTTCAACCTGGATAATTTCATAGTTATTGTTGAAATTATGCCGGAAGTCCTTAAGATGATTAACATATGTCGAGTGTACGAAATCCGACATTTTACTCCTTTGGTGTTCTGGGATTCTTTTCTTGAATGATCTACCTGTCTGGCCAATGTATACTAAAGGGCAATCGTTGCAAGTCAACTTGAAGACTCCAGATTTATTTTCTTTATTTGTTCGTTCCTTATTGTTTTTTATGTGAGTACTAAGGTTATTAATGGTTTTAAAAGCTGCAACTATCTTTGAAATATTTAGCAATATTTTCAAATAATCCATTAACATTACATAACGAAAAGTATTTCTGTGTATTGACATTGATCTGTTTTATGACTGGGTACACGGTATTTAATGCATGTTCTTTTGTTTTTTGGATAGCATTTTGTCTATAAGAAAGGGGTTGTAACCGTTATTTGACGCTATCTGTTTTGTAATATCCAATTCTTTCAAAAAGTTCTACTAAATTGTTCACAAAACTGAGTCTGACGGTCAGAATCATCTTCATTCAACTGTTGCACCAGCCTTATCTTGTAAGGGTGAAATTTATGAGCTTTCATAATTTGATGAACGCTAGATTTCGGAAGAATAGATGCTCGTGCTAAAGTTCTTATAGATTGCCTGTTATGCATCTGTAAATGTCCCAATACTGCTATTTCAATAGCTTAATTTCTGACTAGTCAACTTCGTGTTTCTTATTCTGAATGGAATCAGTAACAAATTTTCGTTGGGATATACTGTATATATATATCCAAGTTCCTTTCGTTCCACATTCTTAACTAGCCATCTAATAAATCTGTTCTGAATTAAATGATGCGTATATACTAATAAAACAGCCCAATCAAATAAACCACCAATGACAACATGCTATAAACATGCATACCGTCGATAACGTAAAAAACGATTTATAAATTACCAATAGACTGGTTCAGAAACAGAACGAAATCTGCGACGTACAAAAGTCGAACCGTGTTCAATACGCCTGGTTTAACCGACCAAAATCGCAGTTATCAACTAAAGGAATTATCGCGGTTACATGGAATAGATAAAGCGTATTTCTTCAATTGTTCGGTAATTGACATATTTTACCGGTGCCTGATTTAGTGCCCGTTGGTGTTGGTGAAAGAATATCGTTGTTGAAAGTGAAACTTGCAGTCTTTGATCATGCCTGCGCGGTTGTTTCGATGAAATGGTAACGTTTCAGTACGTTCAGTTGTTTTCGTTCGTTTTTTGTTTGATTTTTCTGCGATTCGTCGAAGATTATTTTTTTTATCGGATAAAGTATGCATTTTCTTAAATATCACACAAATAACCTCACTACAAATTTTAATTTTATAAAAAAAACTTTCTTAAATGAAATGAAATAAATGAAAACACAGTTTCAATTCGGAAGACATCTAGAATTAACACTCAGTACATAGTATCGAACGGAATGAATGAATCCGAAGAAAACATGGAATATTAATATAACTACTGAATAAATATCGGGTGTTTTTTTTAGAGTGATAGAACTTTCGATAGGGATAACTGTGATTTGACAGAAGGTAATGATAATCCAGATTGGTCTATTCGTCGACGTTCACAACAAGTTGGACTCTGTGCATCCACCACATGGAAAATTTTGGGTAAAGATCTTGGTCTACACCCATACAAGTTCCAACTGGTTCAAGAACTAAAGCCACTTGACCATAATAAGCTTCGTTTATTTGCTAATCGAGCCCTAGAACAGCTTGAAGTTGATCCACTTTTTTATCGTGAAATTGTGTTTAGTGATGAAGCTCATGGTGGAACGGCTATGTAAACAAACAAAATTGCCGTATATGGAGTGAAAACAATCCTTTAGAAGTTTTGTAGGTCCCATTGCATCCTGAAAAATGCACTGTATGGTGTGCTTTACACGCTGGATGCATCATCGGTCCATATTTCTTTAAAAACGATGCTGGAGCTAATGTGAATGGTGCTCGTTACAGATGATGATCAATGATTATTTGTTTTAAAATTTGAATGGTATCGATCCAAAAGTGTTTTGGTTCCAACAAGATGGTGCTACACCTCATGCTGCTACCATAACAATTGATTTATTGAAAGAAACATTTGGCTATAACATTATTTCGAGAAATGGTCCAATTAATAGGCTTCCAAGGTCATGCGACATAACTCCACTGGATTATTTTCTTTGGGGTTAGGTCATCATTGGTTTATCTCGATAAACCAGAAATAATAGACGCTTTGGAAGCCAACATAACTCGTGTTTTTTACGAAATAAGGCCTGAATTACTCGAAAAAGTGGTCCAAAATTGGTCTGGTCGAATGCGGTTCCTCAGAGCTAGTCGTGGTGAACATATGACAGAAATTATTTATAAGGTATAAATGTCATTAAATTATCTTTCAAATAAAAAAAAACTTGGCTTCAATCCCAATTTAAATATGTTCTATATCAGTTTAAAGTTCTATCACTCTAAAAAAAAACACCCGATATTAGGAAAACCAAATTCCTCTTCAAAAATGCACAATATAAGAATTTCTTCTAAAATAACACTCTTTAAAAAAGTTCTAAAAACACCCTGCGCATTTTCAAATAGATCATCTGGAATTCACACGTCGATAACTTTTCACTCCAACTTCGTATTCAATATTAAAAAAGATTAATAAAATAAATATCACCCTATCAATCACGTGCCATTCGATAAACTAACATAGAACTGTAGTGATTTTTTTTCTAGATAATGAACCCTACGTATTCCATGTTCGTTCATAGAAACTACATAAAGTTTGTAAAGTATTTTTAAGAACTCCGTTACATCCAAATATATAAAATAAAATAATGAAAAGGGGGGTTTTCAACTGATAGAAGGCTTTTACAATATCTTAAATATCACACAGATTACTTCTGCTAACCTCATAACAAATTTTAATTTTATAAAAAATTCGTTTAATTAAAATTTGCAGTAATTATAAAAATAATTTAATTTTATAAGAGAAATTTATAATTAAAATGTAGGAATTATAATTTTTTTTTCTATAAAATTAAAATTTGCTCTGAGGTTTGCAGAATTAATCTGAATTTTAAATAGCATATATATTCATTCTGTTAACCTCCTTCAAATTTCAATTTAAAAAAAAAATTTTATTCAAAAATTTTTATAATTAAATATAATAAATGTGTTCAGAACACACTGTGTCAATTTAGTAGATATGTAGAATTAACACTTATTACCAATGAGAATGAAAGAAATTCGAAGATATATAAATCGTCAACTAAAATTTATTAAATGAATACTTGAAGATTTGAATATCGAAACAGAGTTAGTCTCCTATAATTTTAATTTAAAAAAATTTTATTCAAAAACTTTCAGAATTAAATTAATGTCTTATAAGCACAGCTTATATTCAATAGACATATAAAAATAAAAAATTATTTTTATTTATTAATTTTAATTGACAATTTATATTTTATATGTCTATTAAATATCAGCTGTCTTATGCTTATAATGTCTTATAAGCATAAGACATTAATTTAATTCTAAAAGTTTTTGAATAAAATTTTTTGAAAATAAAATTATAGGAGACTAACAGATTAAATCTGTTTTGATATTCAAATTTTGTAATAATCCTTCTATCAAGTAAAAATCCTCTTCTTATTATTTTATTTGAAGAACACAAAATTTTGTTTCTATACTTGTTTTGTAAAAACTAAATTCCTTTCTGAAAGTGCAAAACATAACCTCAAGAACTTCTTCAAAAAGTACTTGCTCCAAACAAGTTCCTTAAAAAAAATCCTAAAAGATGCATAACATCTTTAAATTTGGAATTTATACAACGGAAAGTCAACAGCTCTACTTCATATTCAAAAATAAAAATAATTAACAAAAAATATATTACCAAACGAACTGAATGTAGCGCACTGAAATAACACTAGAATGAAGAAAACTTTTAAAAATTCATCACAGAAATTACATAAAGTTTGCAAGGTATTTATGGACTGCTTTAAAACTAAATGATAACATGTTATAAGTGTGTACCAAAATATATAACAAAATTTGAATATCAAAACTGATTTAATCTGTCAGTCTTCTACAATTTTTATTCAAAAAACTTTTAGAATTAAATAAAGGTCTACATAAGCACCGCTCATATTTACATACGTCTATGTAATCAAAACTCAATATACAATGTAAAATGGAATAACTAAATTTAAATAGTCATTTAAAATTAATAAATAAATATTTGAAGGAGACAAAATTTTGGTTCTGATCTTACCATTATGAACACCAATTCCTTTTCAAAAACATAAAACACAACTTGAGGACTTCTCAAAAAATATAATTTATTTGAAATATTTAATATATTTAAATTCAAATAAGTTAATTCAAAAATCTCTCAAAACATGCACTATATCTTCAAAAAACAATTAGAATTCCGATAATCTCTTCATCGGCCCTAAATAATATTCAAAATATCAAAATCAACTAACAATCAGTATATCTTATCTCAAAGTGGTACCGGATAATTGCTTAAACAGACTAACTTTAAAAAATCAAGATAGTCTACGTTCATCACAAAATCACAGAAAACTGTAAAGTATGATTTTTCTTACACTTAATTTTGTGTTTTTTTTTTTTTTTTTTTTTTTTTTTTTTTTTGTACTTATGATTATGTTCATTTTCACTGGACCTGTCCTATACATTCTTATGTAATGTCAAATGGATTAATTATTATTATTATAAGGTTTTCTTTAAATCATTGACATTCCATAATGAGATTTATTCAAGCCTAAATATAATTATATATTATTTATAAAATCAAATAGAAGAATTATAACAAAATTTGAATATCAAAACAGATTTAATCTGTCAGTCTTTTACAATTTTAATTTCAAAAAATGTTTATCCAAAAAACTTTTAGAATTAAATTAATGTCTTCATAAGCACCGTTCATATTTAATAGACGTATATAATGAGCGGTGCTTATGTGGACATTAGTTTAATTCTAAAAGTTTTTTGAATAAAAATTTTTTAGAAATTAAAATTGTAGAAGACCGAGAGATTAAATCTGTTTTGATATTCAAATTTTGTTATATATCTTCTATCAAGTAAAAAGCCTTTTTCTATTTCGAAATATATAATTTTTATATATACAATAAAATAATAAAAGGTGTTTCTTGATAGAAGGATTATTACAAAATTTTAAATATCATACAGATTTATTCTGTTAACCTCCTACAAGTTTTAATTTCAAAAACTTTTAGAATTAAATAAAATAAATGTCTTTAGAACACACTGCGTCAATTTAGTACACATATAGAATTAACAGTTATTGCACAGTACCAAAGGGAAAATCAAAGAATCGGTTAATTTCTTTCTGGTTTGAACAGCATTTTTACCTTTTCTATAGTAAAAAAGTGAAATATGAAGAAAATGCTGCTTATTGCTTTTCATATTTAAAATGACACCAACCAAAAACTACTGCGAACTTTTTCACACACAAGCCTTGCTATATCAGCTCTCAAAACATATAATGATTTCAAATCTCGTCCGAAAATCCAAAAAAATGTTAGAAACAAAATCGGGATCCTCCTAGCCTTATCAATAACGCTAAATTAATTAATAAATCCAATTAATCAGCCTCTTTGATACGGAGTCGCTTTCAATTAAAACGTTCCCGACATACAGAGAAATTATAATAACGAACTGTTATCATTTTTGCCATTCCAGTTACTGAACGAGGACGTTATGAATGAAATTCACGTCTTATTCTCTTCTTTTATCATTTGAGATGTCTGTCAGTGTAGATCTGCCGCGAGAGTTTAGCGATTTCGAGTAAGTCCTTTGTTATTTTTTTCTTCTCGGCCGATACAGGTTTTTGAATTAGACGTTAGAGTCATATTTCCGAGAAGGAATGAAGTCATTGTGTTGTTTGTCTTGGTGGAGTATATTAATTTACGGTTGCTGTTTTGTTATCTGAAGGTTAACCGCTAAGTTTTCTATCCAGAGTGCTAGTTATGATAATAACCCCTCAGCAATTAGGCAAAATAGGATTTTTATCATAGTCGTAATAGATTTCGTAAGTAATGTTTTCTATGTCACTTCTTCATGCTAGAAAGTACCGAATTTTTCTCGTCACTCGTTGTGGGGTACTGCTCAAAATTAAACTTCCTTTCTCGTATAAATTTTCCAAAATTTGCGAAAGACCTGTGCTGGTCCAAACTACGGAAATATTTTCTTATGGTTTTTTCGAAAATCGAAGCTTTATTGTGAAAAAATTGGTTATATAGTCCATTTAGAAATATCCAGAATTTATTATTTTTCATAATTTTAATATACTACTCTTCTGTAACATTCAAAGACTAAAGTAATGTATAGGGTGTTTTTTATTGAGTGATAGAACTATAAATTGAAATAAAACACATTTAAATTAAGGTTGAAGCCAAATTTTTTTTTATTCGAAAGATAATTTGATGACATTTATGTTTTGAAAATAATTTCCGGCATATGTCCACCACGACTAGCTCTGAGGAACTTCATTCGACCACACCACTTTTGGACCACTTTTTCGAGTGATTCAGGCTTTATTTCATCAATATTGTTTCTGGTTTATCAGCAAAACCAATGACTTGACATAACCCTAAAGAAAATAATCCACTGGAGTTAAGTCGCATGATCTTGCAGGCCAATTAATTGGACCAATTCTCGAAATAATGTTATCGCCAAATCTTTCTTTCAATAAATCAATTGTTACGGTAGCAGCATGAGGTGTAGCACCATCTTGTTGGAACCAAAACACTTCTGGGTCGATACTATTCAAATTTTGAAACAAATAATCATTGATCATCTATCTGTAACGAGAACCATTCACTGCAACATAAGCTCCCGAATCGTTTTGAGGAAATATAGACCGATGATGCCTCCAGCGTGTAAAGCACACCATACAGTGCATTTTTCAGGATGCAATGGAACTTGCAGAACTTCTTGAGGATTATTTTCACTCCATATACGGCAATTTTTCTTGTTTACATAGCCTTTCAACCAGCAATGAGCTTCTTCACTAAACACAATTTTACGATAAAAAAGTGGATCAACTTCAAGCTGTTCTAGGGCCCAATCAGCAAACAAACGACGCTTATTGTGGTAAAGTGGCTTTAGTTCTTGAACCACTTGGATCTTGTATGGATGCAGACCAAGATCTTTACGCAGAGTCCAACTTGTTGTGAACTTTGATTTATAGACAAATCTGGATCATCATTAACACTATGACTTACAGCAGCGATATTTTCTTCTGCACGTACAATACTTTGTCTTGTTATTGTTGTTGTTGGATCCAGTAAAGAAAATGTTGTCCAAAATCTGTCGATAGTTCGACGAATAAGCTGCTCAGATGGACGATTATGTAAGCCATAAATTTCACGAAGTGCTCTATAAGTTTGGCGAATAGTACACTGATTTTGAAGATAAATTTCAAGAATTTGTAAACGTTCTTGCGACATGATTTTTTTCATTTCATTTTCTCCAACACATCCACGTTTCTGCACGCTTGTTTTTCTTCCAGAATTAATTCACAGATTTGAAATTTACAGAGGCAATGGCCTGAACAAGCCCTTAGTGGTTCCTGATTTCACGTCAGGTTTTTCAACCATTTTTCAAAATGAATTCGATCAATTTTTTAATACTACTTCAGCGATCAAACGTCAAAACAAACTAACCTCAAGAAACCGAGAGCTGTCAAATTGACAGTCACAGAAAGCACTGTTGCTAATTCAAAGTTCTCAACCTCGTAAAATGACAGTATTCACAATATTCTCGAGAGATATTTATTAATCTAAAATCCAATATGAATCTGAAGAATTTACATTATTACAGAAACAATAATTATTAATAGGGAGTGTCAGCTATGGTAATAAAAAGTTCTACAGATTGGGACAGTGTAACATACATCTGTATAACAATTCTATACTCAAATAAAATAGAAAAAGGCTTTTTACTTGATAGAAGAAATATAACAAAATTTGAATACCAAAACAGATTTAATCTGTTAGTCTTCTACAATTTTAGTTTCAAAAAAATTTTTATTCAAAACACTTTTAGAATTGAAATAATGTCTACAATAAGCACCGCTTATAGTTAATAGACTTATATAATCAAAACTCAATATATAATGTCAAATGGAATAAATAAACCAACATATATAAAAAAGTCATTAAAATTAATAAATAAATATTTGAAGGAGACAAAATTTTTGTTTCTGATCTTACCATAAAGAAGACCAATTGTCTTTCAAAAACATGAACACAACTATATATACTATATATTGAGTGTTGATTATATACGTCTATTAAATATAAGCGGTGCTTATTGTAGACATTAATTTAATTCTAAAAGTTTTTTGAATAAAATTTTTTTTGAAATTAAGATTGTAGAAGACTAACAGATAAAATCTGTTTTGATATTCAAATTTTGTTATATTTCTTCTATCAAGTAAAAAGCCTTTTTCTATTTTATTTTATATATAATATATAATTATATTTAGGCTTTAATAAATCTCATTATGGAATGTCAATGAATTAAATATAACCTTATAACATCTTACACTTTTCTGTGATTTTTTTGAGAACATAGACTATCTTGAATTTTAAAGTTAGTCTGTTTAAAGCCATTATCCTGTTAAACACGTGTGAGGTGAGATATAGTGATAGTTATTTTATTTTGATATTTGGAATATTATTTAGGGCCGATGAAAAGATTACCAGAATTATAATTGTTTTTTGAAGATATAGTGCATGTTTTGAGAGATTTCTCAATTAACTTATTTGAATATTTAAATATATTGAATATTTCAAATAATTTATATTTTTTGAGAAGTCCTTATGATTCTCTTCTTGAACGATCTGCCGGTGTGACCAGGGGCAATCCTTACAAGCTAACTTATAGACTCCTGATTTATTATCTTTGTTTAATTTATCTGTCTTATTTTTAATGTATTTGTCTATAAGCCTATAGGTCAACTTGTAAGGTTTATATTGGTCAGATCGGCTGATCGTTCTAGAAAAGAATCCACGAACATCAAAAGAGCCACACTACAAATTCCACAGATCAACGGAATTAATTTATTCGAAACGATAATCACAATGTATTTCCATCAAGTAGAAATAGAACCTTAATGAAAACCATTTCATCAAAACAACCGCTTTTAGCACAGTCGTCAATTGTCTATCTCAAGATGTGCAATCAATACGGAAACACAAAATGCGTTGTTATCGAATTCAAAAATAGAACCAAGAACTTTCATCATCATAATAACAAATTATGACAGTGGAAATAAACGAGCGGAGAATAACCAAGTGCGGCTTGTAAGTGAAGTGATCCAAAAGACTGTATGAAAGAGGATTGTTGATGAGAAAAATTGAGATACCCCGTCGCGAAAGGATCGAAGTCTAGTTGGCTGTGCACAGAAAGTATTAAATGGTCAATTACACCTCGTTTACCGGCGATGCTATCATGGGGAGCATATCGGGTGTTAAGAGATGCTTATCTCAGATGTCTATGCTGGCCTTCAAGGCCACCAGCTCTGGAGAAGAGGCCTGGCTGCATGCTTGGTCAAGGTGCTTAAGACTTATTGATGTTTGTTTCATTTTGTGTTGTGCTCTTCACGCTGTCTAAGATTTAATCAACTTGAGAAGGCAGTTTTTGATTTGTTTTTAGTTTCTCAATTAATACACCTTTTCTGTACTGAGAAGCTATACACCCTGTCTACCTTCAAAAGGGCCAAAGTTCAAGGGGAGGTCTTACAAATTGTTTGCAACAAAAAGTGTCATATAACACATGGTCGAAATGTTGATGTTTATTCCTCAATTTAACATTTCACGAAATATTTCAAGTTTTTCCATAAAAACAATTATACTTTAGTTATCCTTCTACCCTCATCAAATTTGGCCATATCTATAAACGGCATTAAATTGCCGTTTTTGCTACAAGATGAGAAGTTCTGTGTGCCAAGAAATTCTTATTGCGGGCGTTGTAAGCAGATGAATTTCACGATTCTGAAGTGAATAAAATCAGTCATATTTCTCCTATGGTTTTATCGATGAAAAATTGTTAATTATGGTCATGTTTCCTTTTCAGCAAAAAATACCTCATTAACGGCCAGTTTCCTACACAACACAGGCTTCTTTATGATAAAGTCCCTTTATGAAAAAGGATCCTTTAAATGGGACCATAAGTTTCATAAACGCACATCGACCGTCATTTACTTAAAGCTTCCTTTAATGCGCCGGTCATATGTTTCCGACTGTTGGCTATCCTGAGAACTAGTGATTTTACGAAAATAGTTGGTGATATTCTGTAAAAATTGTGAGCTATGCAAAATATTCATTAATAATTGACTCTCACTTGACGAGCTGCATTAACATTAGTTGAATTTGTTTGAAAGTCCTCTTTCTCCTGCAATCATTCATTTGGAAATATTTCGTTCATATCTACAGCAATATTGTGCAAAACAGCGGTAGCAACAATAATTGCCCTTATGGTCGTTAACTTAACACTCATTCCTTTAGAAAGTATAGGAAAACGACGTTTTCAAACTCCATACTTCCTCTCCATCACATTTCTAGTTAGTAGGATTGACTGCTTATATAAATTTTCAGCTGCAGTTAAAGCTTCCGGTAACTTTGTCATAAGATAAGTCTGCAAACTACAACCACTATCACCAAGTAACAAATACCGTCCAAATTTACCATTCTCAAACTGTCTCTTCAAGACACCTTTATTAAAGATGTCTTGAAGATGGTTTGATCATGTGTTGAGCCAGGTCATCTAGCTACAATAATTCTGATTCTCAAGTCTGAATCACACACGGTTTGAACGTTAACATATTTCGTGGTACGCTAAAATCAAACAAAATGTGCAAATGTGACAGAACAAGGTTATGTCCACTGTTTTCGTGTTTATCGAGCACCTGCGCAGTGTCGAGCTTCTCGTTAAAGGATCCTTTTCCAGAAGTAAAGGGTCGATTTTCTCACTTTAAGATAAAGGACGCTTTTAAGTTCCCTTTAATCTTAAAATTTGCTTATGAAACACGTTATATCATTAAAGGAGACTTTCTGGGAAAAACTGGTCGTTAGTGTGCTTTCGAATGACATATCAACTTTTGTGCTAGCTGCTTGTCATCTGTCATAATATCATGGCATAAGAAGATAACACTGAAAAATTGAAATATTCCGAACCTGAATTTGCTCTATCCTGAATCTCTTTACGGTTGAATATTGAAGTAATTCTCATGGAAATCATGAATTGATCTGTCGAATCAAAATAATTCAAAAGAATAAACTAAATTTCAATAATACAGATTTTATGAGAAAATGTAAAGAACTACTACTATCGGGGAATTTTTTAGGGTGATAGAACTTTCGATAGGGATAACTGTGATTTGACAGAAGATAGAAGCCATGTTGTTTTGACATTTCTGTTCAGTAAGCATTGTCAAATTATCATGGAACCACATGGAAAATTTTGCGTAAAGATCTGGGTTTACACCCATACAAGATCCAACTGGTTCAAGAACTAAAGCCACTTGACCATAATAAGCGTCGTTTGTTTGCTGATTGGGCCCTAGAACAGCTTGAAGTTGATCCACTTTTTTATCCTAAAATTGTGTTTAGTGATGAAGCTTATTTCTGGTAGAACGGCTATGTAAACAAGCAAAATTGCCGTATATGGAGTGAAAACAATCCTCAAGAAGCTCTGCAGGTTCCATTGCATCCTGAAAAATGCACTGTATGGTGTGCTTTACACGCTGGAGGCATCATCGGTCCATATTTCTTTAAAAACGATGCTGGAGCTAATGTCACTGTGAATGGTGCTCGTTACAGATCGATGATCAATGATCATTTGTTTCAAACTTTGAATGGTATCGACCCAGAAGTGTTTTAGTTCGAACAAGATGGTGCTACACCTCATGCTGCTACCGTAACAATTGATTTATTGAAAGAAAGATTTGGTGATAACATTATTTCGAGAAATGGTCCAATTAATTGGCCTCCAAGATCATGCGACATAACTCCGCTGGATTATTTTCTTTGGGGTTATGTCAAGTCATTGGTTTATGCTCACAAACCAGAAATAATAGACGCTTTGGAAGCCAACATAACTGGTGTAATTAATAATAATAATAATAATAATAATAAAGTGCCTTTTATTTGTACCGTCATATACAGCACAACTGAAATATCGAGGCGAAGTCTAGCTTACGCTACTCCACTTAACCTCTAACAGAATACAAATTACCAAACAAAATTAAACCTAGAGCAATAATACATGCAAAGAAAAGAGATAAAAAAAAAAATTAAGAAAACTGAAATTGTGTCGAAAGTAATTGTTTCCTAAAATACACTTTTAAAATCCTCAGAGAACTAAATTTAACATCATTAGGAATATCATTGAACACAGTGACTGCGTTATAAGTGAACGAGCGCTGAAACATGGCTGACCTGAATCTAGGCAACATAAGAGTGTATCTATGCCGGACCGCAACGTCATGCATATCTCCCCGGAAAATTAATTTATCGCGTAGATACGGAGGATAAGAAGAAGACAAAACACGAAACACCAAAACAGCCATCTGAAACTTAAATGTGTTATCGAGCTTCAACCATTCAAGTTCATTTATTCCAGCGGACACCCTATCGTACTTTCGTAGCCCGAAAACAAATCTACAACAAGAATTCTGTATTTTTTGGAGTCTGTATCTAGTCGCAGAATCCAAGCATGGATAATAGAGTACAAGTCCGTAACTCAAGACCGACATCACCAGGGTCTCGCAGAGTTACTTGCGTGAATTAAAACTCAGAACACGCCGATTTCGGTATAAATGCCGAAGAGCAAGAAATGACCTCTTCACAAGCAAAGCAACGTGCTCGACAAACCTCAACCTGCAGTCAAATACCATACCGAGATTTCTATAACTTTTAGTAAAAGGAATTGGTTCACTCCCGACCTCAAGCGATACCTGCCGAACGTCCGCCTCTCCACCTGCTCCAAGGGAAAAGAACAAGGAAGCACACTTGGAGACATTTAACCTCAGATTGTTATCATGTGAGTACTTAACCAAACGTGATAGGTCACTATTGATCCGCTCTACCGCTTCATCAATGCAGGAAGGATGGAAGGAGAGGCTTATTTGTGTATCATCTGCATAAAAATAAATATTGACGAACGATACTACCTTATACATATCCGCCACATAAATTAAAAAAAGAATAGGTCCCAATATTGATCCCTGAGGAACACCCGACAACACAGGACCAAACTCAGATTCTTCCCTACCAATTCGCACACTCTGGTATCTACCTGTGAGATAAGATCTGAAGAATCTCAAAGCATTTGAATCGAAACCATAATATGCTAATTTAGCACACAACAGCTCGTGATCAAGGGTGTCGAAGGCTTTAGCAAAATCCAAAAGGGTAAGAATGGTAAACTCCCCCTCATCCAGAGCCCTAAAAATGTCATCTGCAACATTCAACAGAAGAGTAGTAGTACTAAAATATTTTCTAAAACCTGATTGCCTGGGAGTTACTACGTTTTTCTCTGTAATGAACTTATATATTTGTTTTGACAATATTTTCTCGAGTACTTTTGAGACGCTAGGGAGTATGCTTATAGGCCGAAAATCGCTCAATTTATCTGGGGTCTTCACCTTAGGTAGTGGTTTTATGATTGAATATTTCCAAGCTGTTGGGAAATAACCAGTTTCTATGCAAACATTAACAATATGGGTAAGGTAAGGAAGTATAATATCAATCGACAACTGTAACATCTTGGCAGAAATTTGATGAAATAAGGCCTGAATTACTCGAAAAAATGGTCCAAAATTGTTCTGGTCGAATGGGGTTCCTCAGAGCTAGTCGTGGTGACACATGACGGAAATTATTTTTAAAACATAAATGTCATAAAATTATGTTTCAAATTAAAAAAGAATTAGCTTCAGTCCTAATTTAAATGTGTTTTATTTCAATTTAAAGTTCTATCACTCTTAAAAAAAAACACCGGATACTAATATCCAAAATTATTATTATTATTAAATTCAATGTTTACTTTGATATTCAATTACAAGGAGCTTCAAGATGAGCAAATTTAGATTTGGAATATTTCAACTTTTCATTGTTATCTTTTTAACCATGATATTATGGCAGAGGACAATCAGCTAGCACAAAAGTTGATATGTCATTCGAAAACACACTGAATGAGGTATTTTTTGCTGAAAAGGAAACATATCGATAATTAATGATTTTTCATCGATAAAACCATTGGAAAATTATAACTGATTTTGATCACTTCATAATCGTGATATTCATTTGCGTACCACGCCCGCAATAAGATTTTTTTGGCATACAGAACTTCTAATCTTGTAGCAAATTTAATGATGTTTCCAGATATGTGGTCAAATTTAATGAGGCTCCAAGGATAACTGAACTATCATTGATTTTATGGAATAACTTGAAATATTTCGTGAAATCAAGAAATGTTAAATTGAAGAAAAACGCCATCAACTTTTCAACCATGTGTTTGTTGCAAATAACTTGTATGACCTTCCCTTGAAGTTTTGCCCTTTTAAAAGTAGACACTCTATATATAAGACCAGATGTAGATATCTTCACGAAATTTAGCGCTAAATTTTATCGAAGTAATGATCCTAAAATCGTTAAGAAACGACTTTTTCTCTCTATAAACGACATTAGCGCCTAATTCCATTGGGCCATTTTTGACAACTGTCAATTTATTAATCTTTTTTGGTGAAAGTTGTTAAAATATTTCACAAAACGCAGAATAATCCTGCGAAAATCTGCATAATTTTGAAAAATCTCTCACATTCTTTTTGAATTAAACAAAATAAAATGTCTCTGTTTCTTTTTAGTAGACATAAAGAATTATCAAATATTACACAGCACCTAAAAGAGATAAAATGATGCAAAGAAATATAGAATATTAACCAAAATCACCTAGCAAAATTTAGCGGTTACAACAGTTTCATATTGACTTAATGAAAAACAGATTCTCCTCTAAAAATGCCTGTTGTGATCGTTTCAAAAAACTCTTCAAGATATTCTCATTTTTAAACAATCTTCGCCAAGTAAGACGCAAAGATTTATTTATAAACTTTGAATATCAAAACGTTAGTCTCGTACATTTAATTCCAAAAAATTTTTTATTCAAAAACTTTTTGAATTAAATTAATGTCTTATAAGCACTGCTTATATTTAATAGACGTATAAAATCAAAACTCATTATACAATATCAAATGGAATAAAAAAACCCAACAAATATAAATTGTCAATTAAAAATAATGAATAAATAAATGTTTGAATGTTTCGTTCCAAGCATGCGCAGCTGAACTCTTCAGACAGGCGGTAACGCAGTTTTGCCTGCTTCACAGGCAATAAGGGAATAAAAATGTTTTTGAAATTAAAATTTTAGAAGACTAACAGTTTAAATCTCTTTTGATATTCAAAATTGGTAATAATCCTTCTGTCAAGTAAGAAACCGCATCTTATTATTGATTCATCTATACGTTGAGACGATATCTACCATTATATAATAATTTTAAGCTTTCAAACTTCAATAATTTCATCCCAAAATTATAAAGGTTTTTGCAATAAGAGGTTTCATTTTAATATTAAAAAAAGGGTGTAGTTTAAAAGAAATCAATGGATGTTTATTTTATTGTTACCAATTCGCACGTTTTCGGCTTTATGTCGCCGATAACTTCACGAATTCCATCTTTAAGGTTGAATCGATGGTGAAGCATTGGCATAGATCTTATTTTTCACGTGGACCCAAAGAAAAAAGTCTAAAGGTGTTAAATCACAAGATCTCGCTGGCCAATTGTGATCACCTCATCGAAAAATTTCACTTTTTTCGCAAACTTGCGATTGTTTCGTTGCTTGTGTAGCACGTAGCGCCGTCTTGTTGGAAATAAATGTCGGCAATATCAATCTCTTCCAATTCCGGCCATGAAAAATCTTTAATCATAGAGCAATCCTCTCACCGTAACAGTTGCACCAGCCTCATTGTCGAATAAGTAAGATCCAATCACACCGCCAGCCAAAACCGCAGCAAACAGTGACACGTTGAGGATGGGGAGGCTTTTGAACAATTATTTTATGGATTTTCCGAGCCCCAAATGCAACAACTCTGCTCATTAACGTGGCCTCCGAGGTTAAAATGGGCCTAAACACTGAAGATGATTTTTCGATGAAAATGCGAATCATTTTGATACATTTTAAGAACACAATCAGCGAAGAAACGACTTTTCTGGTGATTGCCCGGCTTAAGTTCTTGTGTTCACTGAACTGTCGTCTGAAGATGGGATAGTTAATTCCCGAAACTCGAGTCACAAGTTCTCTGAAGATGGTAGTGTTAATTCTCGAAACTCGAGTCGCAATTAAATGTGTAAAATATCAATTTATTGGTAGTAAAACATAGTAATTTCTACAACTTGTTTTAATTATGATCAACCACCCAATAGAAACGGCTGAAACCGTCCAGTACCTTTATGATAGTTTATTCTGTTCTAATTTTTTACAATTTGTTGTTTCTTCAAATCAGAAAACTGTAAACTTTAAAGAGCATAATCTTCACACTTACCAACTTTTTTTGTTTAGCAAATATGAGTAAACTACTGATTGACAGAACAGCAACATGACCTAATCTGATCCAGATTAACAACACATAAGATGAAAATGTAACTTAAAATGGTTGAATAATCAGCCTATAAAAATAAATTCGTAAAATGTCATCAAGTTACACCTCGTTAGATCACCTTCTGTGATCATTTAATGTTGCGTTCGTTGATAAATCTGGACGATGATTTCATGGAGTAGAGTGTAAGTTCCAAACCAGAGAAACAAGTATTACCAAGTCCAAAGTTTGAAATCACCGTTCACTATAGTTCTCAATGGTCGATTTCGATTAAACGAAAAAACAGCAAATAGAACAATTCATCTTCAAAACCGGTTGACATCGACCAATTACATCATTGTTATTCGGAAACGATTTGCATTAATACTTAATAAAGGACAACGTTATTTCGTGATTCATACATCTATATCCGTTTTTAGGTGATCATTTCGTATCACCGTTACCGTTTTCTGTGATACTTTTGACTACCGAAAATTTAGCATAGAATATATACGACTTGCCCGTCATAGAGACGATCACGTGGTTTAACTTTGAAACGATAGCCGACGCATTTTCAAGAAATCATAATTCTTAAGATAATGAGAAAATTTGAACAACAAGATGGTACAACCTGCCACACAGCCACCTCAACAATCAATTTGTTGATTAAATTATCTCACGGAATCATACTAGAGACACAACATTATTGATCATTCTTTCAGTATCTCACAAATGCTTGTAACCATTTACATATTGGCAATACTGATCTTGAGCCTGCCCACGTTGGCAACTATGAACAAACAGTTCTAACGACTTGAATTTCCATCGTGGAATAACCCGTTTTTGCGATACGTACGGCAACGTTGCTTGTTGATGCTTCGGTTTGCTATTTTTACTGCTTTCAATTTCTGATTGCAGATAATAATCGTTATTTTTTAGTGAAAGGTAGCTCTCAATAGAATTTAGATGATCCAGAAGCCTATGGAATGGCGTATATCGAAAGTGATATTGAAGTTTACATCCTTTCATAACGATTGACATTCCTAACTTTGAAACGAGTTGGGCTAATCGCTTGATAAATTCAGAAGACTGGTAGGAAAGTAATTTTCTCACGATTAGATAGCTTAATTTTTTTTTAATTACTTATAATAACATCAGTGGCGCCTCGTGGCGGGAAGTCCATCTAATGTCGAGTTTTCAGTCTTTTCTGTCAATCAGAGTCTTACACACTAAAGGAGTGGATAATATCCTAGAAATTCGTCATAAAGGATTTGGAATAAGAGATTTCATTTTGAATAGCCCGCTAACTGGGCAGATGACATTGTATTTTGCATAAAGACTTGAGTGTCAAGGCTACCAAGCTCTGATTAATGATTTTTTATGGCCGGAATTAGAAGATATTAATGTGAACGACGTTTATCATCAACAGAACGTCGCTACGTGCTACACCAGCAACGAAACAATCGCAATTTTGCAAGAAAAGTTTCCTGGCCGTGTTTTTTTTCGAAGAGATGACAATTGGATACCGAGATATTGTGATTTAACACTTTTGGACCTTTTCTTTGGGGCCACGTGGAAGATAAGGTCTATGTCAATGCTCTACAATCGATTCAAGCCCTTAAAGATGGAATTCGTGAAGTTATCGAGAACATACAGCCTCAAATGTGCGAATTGATCATAAACATTTTCATGAAAACCATCGGCTGTTTTTTTTTAGAGTGAAATTAACATTGAAGCCAATATTTTTTTTATTTGAAAGATTATTTCATGATATTTATGTTTTGAACATAATTTTCGTCCACCATGACTGGCTCTGAGGAACCGCATTCGACCAGACCAATTTTGGACCACTTTTTCGAGTAATTCAGGCCTTATTTCATCAATAACACTAGTTATATTGGCTTCCAAAGCGTCTATTGTTTCTGGTTTATCAGCATAAACTAATGACTTGACATAACCCCAAAGAAAATAATCCAGTGGAGTTATGTCGCATGATCTTGGTGGCCAATTAATTGGACCATTTCTCGAAATAATGTTATCGCCAAATCTTTCTTTCAATAAATCAATTGTTACGGTAGCAGCATGAGGTGTAGCACCATCTTGTTGGAACTAAAACACTTCTGGGTCGATACCATTCAAAGTTTGAAACAAATGATCATTGATCATCGATCTGTAACGAGCACCATTCACAGTGACATTAGCTCCAGCATCGTTTTTAAAGAAATATGGACCGATGATGCCTCCAGCGTGTAAAGCACACCATACAGTGCATTTTTCAGGATGCAATGGAACCTGCAGAACTTCTTGAGGATTGTTTTCATTCCGTATACGGCAATTTTGCTTGTTTACATAGCCGTTCAACCAGAAATGAGCTTCATCACTAAACGTAATTTTATGATAAGAAAGTGGATCAACTTCAAGTTGTTCTATTGTTCAATCAGCAGACAAATAACGCTATTATGGTCAAGTGGCTTTAGTTCTTGAACCAGTTGGATCTTGTATGGGTGAAGACCAAGATGGTAGATGCACTGAGTGCAACTTGTTGTGAACATCGACGAATAGACAAATTTAGATCATCATTAACACTATGACTAAAAACAGCGATATTTTCTTCTGTACGTACAGATCTTTGTCTTGTAGTTCGAGTAGAGAACATGTCCGAAATCTATCGATAGTTCGACGAATAAGCTGCTCTGATTGACGATTATGTAAACCATAAATTTCAGGAAGTGCTCTATAAGTTTGGCGAATAGAACACTGATTTTAAAAATAAATTTCACAATTTGTAAACGTTGTTGCGGCTTCCATGATAATTTGTCAATGCTTACTGAACAGAAATGTCAAAACAACATTGTTTCTACCTTCTGTCAAATCACACCCGGCATATGCCATTTGGCTGATATCGTTTTCCATTGTTAATGGCATACCTTCCTCTTCACAATTAAATAAACATCCATTGATTTCTCCGGAAATATACTCGTTTCTTTTCAATATCAAAACGAAACATGTTTGCTTGATAAAATGTTACTTTAAAGTCTATTTGAGCTATACTCGCTAACCTTCGAACGGAAAGAGTTAGAGCCTTGAAACTTTCAGAGAATATTAAAGGTCTAAATATATCAGCTCATTCATTTAATGAGCAGAATCGATTCAATTGTTTCGCCGTTATTCACGTTTGAAAATTTTGCAGATTCTTTCAGAAAGCACAGAATCGATCTATCTGAAATTTGATATTCAGAAGTAAAATATTAACACGCACGTTGTTACAAAATATCGTGAGGATCGTAAGATTAGGAGTTTTAAAAAACATTTTATAATTCTATTTATGAATATGCTGAAAAATTTCTGTTTATCGTTCGTTTTGGTGGCATTTCTAAGCAGTGTATTTGTTCAATCATTTTCTCTTACATTCTGAAACCTACTTCTCTAGAAGATCTTCATTCAGAGAAATGTGTTAGCATTTAATGAAATATTGAAGACTATAGGAAAATGTTGAACAAAGATACTGTTTAGAAATGAACGATGGGCACTTTAAACATCTTATTAATTAAAATTCGTTCACAAACTCGACCACTTAATATACTTCACCCATCACTTCCAGCGAGTTTTACACCGAAACAAACACCTTAAAAGACTTATTGGCATATCTATAATTATTATTGCAAAACCTTCAAAATTATGTCTCACTCGATCCCTGTTACCATTTAAGATTCTTCAGGGGGTTGCCACCCCGTTTAGGAGGATGATCGTACACTCACGAAATTGTAATCAAAATATTTCCCCTTCCAAATAAAAATTTTGCCGTTTCGGCATTTTTTGGAAAAAATTATACTTACGGAAGTATCCAGCTGAACTGTTTTATGTTGCTCATCCGGTATAACTGAATGATAATAAATAAACGGGAAAACACTGCGTTTATTCAGTAGATCACTCTTTCAACTGGTAGTTTTTTTGCAGGCCACTCCGGAAAAAGCCTATTTCGGCAAAAATTTTTAGATGATACCCATACGTACAGAAACTTCGTTAATTTGAAATAAAATTAATGTAGGTTTATACTTGATAGAAGGTATAAAAAATTTATTAAATATTTTAATATTAACAGATATATTCTGTTAGCCTTCTACATATTTAATTTCAAAAAATTTTATTTAATTTTATAACTTCAGGAATTAAATTAATGTCATATGAGCACTGCTTATATCAAACGACATATAAAATAAACATTCATTATAAGACATCCAAATAAGATAACAAAATCCAATAAATATAAATTGTTGACAAAAATCCTATAAATTAAATATTTTGAGTAGACAAAATTTTGTTTCTGCTCATCTCTCTTATGAAAAAAATATCTTTCTAAAATGTTTAATGTAATCCTAAGAATTTCATCATAAAACTTTCTTACTTGGAATATTCAATATTATGGAATATTTAACTAAGTTACTTTTTAGAAAATATCAAGATATGTAAAAACATTACTAAAACACAAGTTTTAAGAGAAACTCTGCTCGTCAGTACCAAATCATATTCAATAAAATGTAATATCAATCTAAAAAAAATATTTACTCATCTTTAACAATCTAGAAAGCATCTCTGTAAATGAATACTGAACATTTAAATGATGTCTAATGTGGACTCAAATAGATAGATCTGTGGTTTACCATAGATCTTAAAGATTGACCGGCAATTTAAAGGCCTCTGTTTTAGCACAAGGACATCTGTATAAAAAAATAATAGGAAACCAAATAATTATATATTATGAATGAAATAAAATAAATGGAGGTTTACACTTGATAGAAGGTATATAAAATTATTTAAATATTTCAATATTCACAGATATATTCTGTTGGCCTTCTACATATTTAATTTCAAAAAATCATATTTAATATTATAACTTCCGGAATTAAATTAATGTCATATAAGCACTGCTTATATCAAACGACATATAAAATAAATATTCATTAGAAGACATCCAAATGAGATAACAAAATCCAATAAATATAAATTGTTAACAAAAATCCTATAAATTAAATATTTTGAGTAGACAAAATTTTGTTTCTGCTCATCTCTCTTATGAAAAGCAGATAGCTTTCAAAAATATTTAACATAATCCTAAGAATATTGAATTGTATCAGTCCTTACTTGGTGAAAATCCATATTAAATAATTTGAAGTTAGTTATTCAAAATGTGATCTTGCCTGATGATGCTACTGTGATAGCAAAACAATTGTTGTGAGTTTAACAATAAAAATTTGTGAAAATCAGAATAACCTTATTTCAAATTATCAAATTATATAATCCTAAGAATTTCATCATAAAACTATTTTACTAGGAATATTCAATGTTATTGAATATCCAACTTATTTACTTTTTAGAAAATCTCAAGATATGTAAAAACATTACTAAAAAACACGTTTCAAAAGAGACTGCCCGTCAGTACCTAATCTTATTTAAAAAAATACATAACATCAATCAACAAAAAATATTTACTCACCTTGTCAATCAGAAACATCTTGGCAAATGAATACTGAACATTTAAATAGTGTCCTATGTGACCTCCAACAAATAGTTCTGTGGTTTACCATAGAACTTAAAGATTGACCGTCAATTTAACGGCCTCCGTTATAGCACAAGGACCATCTGTATAAAGAATGTTAAGGAAACCAAATAATTATATATTATGAATGAAATAAAATAAATGGAGGTTTCTACTTGATAGAAGGTATATAAAATTTATTAGATATATATATATTCTTTAATTTAATTCGGAAACTTCCTGCCTATAGTAAAAAACCTATAGATCCTATGTTTCCTTTACAGATACCGTCAGTCAAGATTCAATGCTAGAAGAATAAGAAAACGTATCATATTCAAACATGGCGACTGCAATGTGGTGCAGGGTAACGTTGCGAAGAGACGGAGAAAGTACCTCCAGGACATCTTCACGACGCTGGTGGATGCTCAGTGGAGATGGACCTTGTTGGTTTTTGCGTTGAATTTCATATTGTCCTGGCTGATTTTCGCGCTGGTATGGTGGTTAATAGTTTTTACACATGGAGATCTCAACGAGGAGCATTTAGTAAGTTTTTGTTGGTTATGTTATTGTTGTTGGCACTACAGTCTTTCCAACACCTTTAAATTTTTCATACAGAATTCGTCAAATGACTTGTTATCAACTTTTCTGATGTTCTATTAGAAGTAAATATAAAATTGTGCGGTTTTGAAAACATATGTCGCTAATTGTTCATTATTCCATTGTTCCATCTGGCAACACCTACATTTTGAAATGTCATCATTTGGCTTTTTTTCAATGTCTGTCATTTCGCTGAAGTGTTACTTTACTATGAAGAAACAGGCTGCCGAAATTCATCGTATTTTGGTGGATGTCATGCTTTAGCTGAAAGCCTTGATCCACGAAAATCAAGGGTGTTTTGCCGTTGGCGCAAATTCCGCGCCAGACCATGACGGATTACGGATTTTGACTATTTTCGACGTACCGGGAGCCTCTGCGGACCGGAATCTATCGTTTTGGTGGTTGTGGGATTGTATCATTCTGCAGATGCGATGAAACCCGAAATATGGGTCTTATGTCATTCTTGCGTTATTTTCGCTTTGTGGGCCGGAGGGGAGTCCTGTTGAAAGGTCCAATGCGTGTTGCCGAAGTGCTGCTGGAGGTACCATGTCCTCGAGAATGTCGCAGCGGTAGGCTTCTTGATTGATTTTGACCCCTTGATCCACGAAAATCAAGGGTGCTTTGCCGCTGGCGCGAATTCCGCGCCAGACATTGACGAATTGCGGATTTTGGCTATTTTCGACGTACCGGGAGCCTCTGCGGACCGGAATCTACCGTTTTGGTGGTTGTGGGATTGTGCCATTCTGCAGATGCGATGAAACCCGAAAAATGGGTCTTATTCCATTCTTGCGTCATTTTCGCTTTGTGAACCGGAGCGGAGTCCTGTTGAAAGGTACAATGCGTGTCGCCGAAGTGGTGCTGGAGGAACCACGGCCTCGAGAATGTCGCCGCGGTAGACTTCTTGATTGATTTTGACCCCTAGATCAACGAAAATCAAGGGTGTTTTGCCGCTAGCGCAAATTCCGCCCTAGACCATGACGGATTGCGGATTTTGACTATGTTCGACGTACCCGGAGCCTCTGCGGACTGGAATCTATCGTTTTGGTGGTTGTGGGATTGTGCCATTCTGCAGATGCGATGAAACCCGAAAAATGGGTCTTATGCCATTCTTGCGTCATTTTCGCTTTGTGAACCGGAGCGGAGTCCTGTTGAAAGGTACAATGCGTGTCGCCGAAGTGGTGCTGGAGGAACCACGGCCTCGAGAATGTCGCCGCGGTAGACTTCTTGATTGATTTTGACCCCTAGATCAACGAAAATCAAGGGTGTTTTGCCGCTAGCGCAAATTCCGCCCTAGACCATGACGTATTGCGGATTTTGACTATGTTCGACGTACCCGGAGCCTCTGCGGACCGGAATCTACCGTTTTGGTGGTTGTGGGGTTGTGCCATTCTGCAGATGCGATGAAACCCGAAAAATGGGTCTTATTCCATTCTTGCGTCATTTTCGCTTTGTGAACCGGAGCGGAGTCCTGTTGAAAGGTACAATGCGTGTCGCCGAAGTGGTGCTGGAGGAACCACGGCCTCGAGAATGTCGCCGCGGTAGACTTCTTGATTGATTTTGACCCCTAGATCAACGAAAATCAAGGGTGTTTTGCCGCTAGCGCAAATTCCGCCCTAGACCATGACGGATTGCGGATTTTGACTATGTTCGACGTACCCGGAGCCTCTGCGGACCGGAATCTACCGTTTTGGTGGTTGTGGGGTTGTGCCATTCTGCAGATGCGATGAAACCCGAAAAATGGGTCTTATTCCATTCTTGCGTCATTTTCGCTTTGTGAGCCGGAGCGGAGTCCTGTTGAAAGGTCCAATGCGTGTCGCCGAAGTGCTGCTGGAGATACCACGGCCTCGAGAATGTCGCAGCGGTAGACTTCTTGATTGATTTTGACCCCTTGATCCACGAAAATCAAGGGTGTTTTGCCGCTAGCGCAAATTCCGCCCTAGACCATGACGGATTGCGGATTTTGACTATGTTCGACGTACCCGGAGCCTCTGCGGACTGGAATCTATCGTTTTGGTGGTTGTGGGATTGTGCCATTCTGCAGATGCGATGAAACCCGAAAAATGGGTCTTATGCCATTCTTTCGTCATTTATATTTAATGAGTATATGCCTGATAAAGGTTCATATTAAATATAAAAACGACATCATTCTGTGAAACCTCTACATAATTCATTCGATTTCGAAATTAAATGAATTTCATTCAACTCCTTCTTCACTCGATTAATATATCCAAATTTTCCATCAGAAAAGTCTGTAGAAAATTCGGGTTGATTGAAACTTCCATTTAAATCATTTCAATAACGTTCAACGAAATTTGATTTCCTGTGACTCCGATCTGGTTAAAATCGAAACAAATATTATCGATCCCGCTTCCGCTTCAGTATTTCGATTGAACACTGTAAAGTTTTATTTATTTGAAGAGAGTGGGGTAATCAATATTGACTAGTCCGAAATTGATAATTTCAAACTGTCAATATGTTTTTGTGGTAACCTAATAATAGACGGGAAAACGTATCTTTGACCTAATAACTGGTTGAAGTCAAGCTTTATGCAATATCGCATAGTAAGGGAAAAGTATTCATGATCGCGCGATGTCACAATATAATAGGTTGGGAAAAAAATCCATTATTTTTTCGGTAAAGGGTCGATCATTCAATTTTAGGTTTATGCTCGTTGTATAAGTAATATTTCAAACTAAAAAAATTTGTCCTGTGCTTTTTGTTTGGTCCATTCAGTTGTGAGTTACAGGGTGTTGAAAATGGAAGTAAACAAAGGGGACATTTGCTACATTTTACAGTTTTTCTTTGATAAAGGCGTACTCGTAGAAGCGCTCAGGAGCTGAAGATCGACTATAAAATTGTTTCAAATCATTTACGCAAAGCTGGATTCAAAAAGAAGGTCCATGTTTGGGTGCCACACCAATTGACACCAATAAACGTGGGCTACTCAATTCACCCTGAAACTCCCCAGGCCAAATCATGGACATCCAGTGGCCTGGAGTGAAATTGTTGGAAAATAAGTGGAAAATGAAGATAACTAGAATTTTTCATCAATAAGGAGAGAGGCATTATGAAGCTACTTTTTTTTAATATCGAAACAGATTTAATCTGTTAGTCTTCTACAATTTTAATTTCAAAAAATGTTTTCATTCAAAAAACTTTTAGAATTAAATTGATGTCTTCAATAAGCACCACTTATATTTAATAGACGTATATGATCAAAACTAAATAAACAATGTCCAATGGAATAAGTAAACCAACAAATATAAAAAAGTCATTTAAAATTAATAAATAAATATTTGAAGGAGACAAAATTTTGTTTCTGATCTTACCATAATGAACACCAATTCCTTTTCAAAAACATAAAACACAACTTAAGGATTTCTCAAAAAATATAATTCATTTGAAATATTTAATATATTTAAATATTCAAATAAGTTAATTAAAAAATCTCTCAAAACATGCACTATATCTTCAAAAAACAATTAGAATCCGGATAATCTCTTCATCGGCCCTAGATAATATTCAAAATATCAAAATCAACTAACAATCAGTATATCATACCTTAAAGTGTAACCAGAACTTGTTTAAACAGACTGACTTTAAAAATCCAGATAGTCTATGTTCATCACAAAATCACAGAAAACTGTAAGGTATTATAAGGTTATTTAAATATTTCAATATTAGCCTTCTACATATTTCATTCCAAATTATTATATTTAATAATTATAACTTCAGGAATTAAATTAAAATAATGTCATATAAGTACCACTTATATTAAACGACATATAAAATAAACATTCATAATAAGACATCCAAATGATATAACAAAATCCAATAAATAAAAAATTGTTAACCTAATCCTATTAAGATCAAGGGTAAACCACAGAATTATTTATTTGTAAGTTAACCTTACACTACATTTAAATTTATCAGTATTCATTAACCAGAATTTTTCTAAATTGTTGAAGGGTGAGTAAATATTTGTTGTTGATTGATGTTATATTTCATTGAATATGAATTATTTTATTACTGACGAAGCAAAGTCTCTCTTAAAACTTGTTTTTCAGTAATGTTTTTACATATATTGAGATTTTATAGAAAGTTACTTAGTTAGATATCCAATAATATTGAATATTCTAAGTAAGATAGTCTTATGATGAAATTCTTAAGATTATGTTAAACATTTTTGAAAGATATTTGTTTTCATAAGATTGATCAGCAGACACAAAATTTTGTCTATTCAAAATATTTAATTTATAGGATTTTGGTTAACAATTTTTATTTATTGGATTTTGTTATATCATTTGGATGTCTTATTATGAATGTTTATTTTATATGTCGTTTGATATAAGTGGTGTTTATACGACATTATTTTAATTCAATTCCTGAAGTTATAATTATTAAATATAATTTTTTGAAATTAAATATGTAGCAGGCTAATATTAAAATATTTAAATAATTTTATATACCTTCTATCAAGTATTAACCTCTATTTATGTTATTGTATTATAATTCTTTAAACCATTGACATTCCATAATGAAATTTATTCAAGCCTAAATATATTTATATATTATGAATGAAATAAAATAGAAAGAGGCTTTTTACTTGATAGAAGAAATATAACAAAATTTGAATGTCACAATTCTAATTCTAAAAAATAAAAATTTTTTTGAAATTTAAAACTGTAGAAGACTGACAGATAAAATCTGTTTCGATATTCAAATTTTGTTATATTTCTTCTATCAAGTAAAAAGCCTTTTTCTATTTTATTTTATGAAGCAACCTTTAAAACGGCAAAAAATTATAGATCAATTAGATTTTCCCTAACCTATCATGAAGTTCATCTGAACATATATTTTTGACAAAATCGATATTAAATTTCTTATGTGATATGAGAAGAAGCACTGACGTAAAGTAGGGAGCTCTTATGCGTTAGTTGACATCACCCACGATCCTTACAATATACATTTTTTTTTTTATTTTGTAATTGTACGATCTTTTCGAAATTTTGTATAAGCCTTCTTTTCGGTATTTTACATGTGAAGAGTGGGTCATCTAGAGTTTGCATTTTGAAGTAGTGGTTATTTCGAGTCTGGCGAAACTTCTGTCACTCGCATTTTGACAGAAAGTGACTTTAATGTTTGACATAAGCGAAATGGCTCGATTTACGCTTGAAAAAATTTGGGAAATATCGAAAACTAATTTCCGAAGTGGAAAAATATCCATTTCAACGATTCAAAATTTTAAATGATTGTAATTAGTTTGTATTTCGTATGAAGCGGAAACGTTTGGGATTTATTTCCCTCTGAAATCATAAAGCAGTAATTGGATCATAACATTAACTCTACGCCAAATGATGATGTTGTTTTTAACAAGCTAAACAATTAGTAGCAATAAAAACGACATTGTTTGATATGCAAGTGAATTTTTTCAGTAAAAAAATATTTTAGTATAATACTTCTTTAAAAGCGGTGCTGGAGCTAATGTTACAGATCGATGATCAATGATTATTTGTTTAGAAATTTGAATGGTATCGACCCAGAAGTGTTTTGGTTCCAAAAAGATGGTGCTACATCTCATGCTGATACCGTAACAATTGATTTATTGAAAAAAAGATTTGGCGATAACATCATTTCGAGAAATGGTCCAATTAATTGTCCTCCAAGATCATGCGACATAATTCCACTTGATTATTTTCTTTGGGGTTATGCCAAGTCATTGGTTTATGCTGATAAACCAGAAACAATAGACGCTTTGGAAGCCAACATAACTCGTGTTATTTATGAAATGAGGCCTGAATTACTCGAAAAAGTGGTCCAAAATTGGTCTGGTCGAATGCGGTTCCTCAGAGCTAGTCGTGGTGGACATATGCCGGAAATTATTTTCAAAACATAAATGTCATAAAATCATCTTTCAAATAAAAGAAAAATTGGCTTCAATCTTAATTTAAACGTGTTTTATTTCAATTTAAAACACCCGATACCAACTCCATAAATTAGAAAAGCCCATCAGTTCACTTCAATCATCTTTGAAAGCCAGAAGTTTCCACCAACCGTTCGATAACTTCTTCAACTTAACTTTCTTTTTCTCAGAATGGTACCGAACCATGGACACCCTGCATTCAAAACATTCAAGGCTTCACTTCCTGTTTCCTGTTCAGCGTGGAGACCCAGCACACGATAGGATACGGGGGAAGAACGACAACGGAAGAATGTCCGGAAGCCATCTTTGTTATGTGCCTACAAAGTATTACTGGTGTTATGATACAAGCTTTTATGGTGGGAATCGTTTTCGCCAAACTGTCGAGACCCAAGAAGAGGACGCAGACGTTGCTGTTCTCTAGGTAAGTGACTGATACAGGCAATATCCGATACAAGAGCTGGAAGAAATACTTTTGGAAGGAAAGTATCAGAAAACGCTTATTTATACCCTTGAATTTTAAACAAATGGTGGCAATTCACCTCTGGCATAAACATCTTAAAGAACCATTCCTTGAATCCAGTCATCCAAGCTATTTTGGAATTCCTGTAATGTACTGGGCAATTTAAATCAAGGAACGATCGACGATTTCTTGCTTTTCCATGACTAGTGGCTTCAGCTTATGACTGCCGGCTTCATTTGTACAGGCTAGGAAGGTAACCCTTTGCTTTCCTGTTTTTCTTTCTGGTGGTGTCTTCTCCTCAGGACCTACATATGTTTGGTCCGAAAGCAATTTCCAGTATAGGTAAGATTGATCCACGTTATAAATCTGCTCCTTCAACAGCTGAAGTTCATCCACTTTTTCAAGCAAAGTCTTTTTAAATGGATTGACCGTCTCGCTTGCAGATGACAGTTTTTCTCCTGAGATTTTAAGATGCACGAAACGTCAAACGTTTCTTATACCTTTGTCGTAGTCTCTTTGTATTCTTCGTGCATTTTTTTTGCTTTTTCTTTAATCATGACTGGAATATGTTTTTCTCTTTGATTCAAAAACCACCGGATAAAGCCATTCTAAGGTATTATTTAATTTTTCCTGGTCCCACGTAAGTATTGCTGATCTTCTATTTCGAATTGCACAAATGGTAGACTTAGCCACACCATATTTTTTTGCTAACGCCGTCATTCCAACACCTTTTTTTCAACTGTTCAACTATTTCACGTCTTTGACTAAGCTTAGGTCATACTTAAGCTTACTAGAAATAGAATAACAATTTGGTACTGCTTTACCAAGGCAAATGTCGTAGATTAATATCGTTGGCAGTTAAATTGCAACAACTAACACTCTGTAATAAAACAACACTTGGTTTAACGATGAACTGTATAATAGAAGAGATACAACTTGCTTGTTACACAGAGCGAACTAAAAGAGACAGAGTTTACTGAGTCGTTCATAGACCTTAACTCTTGATAATAGAAAAAACCTATTATACATAGAGTGAGGTATTCTTCTTAAACTTTTGGTATACTACTCTGTCGAGAAAGTACCGGGAATTTTCAATTAAAACAACATTTTTACATTTAATCGTCAAAATTTATTGGGTCGCCTTCAAAATAGGCTCCATTTGCTCCAATACATCTATGCCAACGGCACTTCCAATTTTCGAAACATTTTTTATAGGCGCTTTCCGGGATGGACTTTAGCTCTCGCGCCGAATTTTGTTTTATGGCTTCAATCGACTCAAAACGGGTGCCACGAAGGGGCAATTTTAGTTTTGGGAAGAGGAAAAAGTCGCAGGGAGCCAAATCCGGCGAATACGGTGGTTGCTGAAGCACGTTTGTTGAGTTTTTAGCGAGAAAGTCAGTCACAATCGTAGCTCGGTGAGAAGGCGCGTTATCGTCATGCAAAATCCATGAGTTGTTCGCCCACAAATTTGGCCGCTTCTTACGGATACGCTCACGCAAACGTTTCATAACGCCTAGGTAATACTCCTTGTTTACCGTCTGACCCTCTGGAACGAATTCGTAGTGCACCACGCCACGGATATCGAAGAAAACAATGAGCATCACCTTCATTTTCGAGCGGCTTTGGCGTGGTTTTTTCGGTTTCGGCTCATTTTTTGCCACCCATTCCGATGATTGCTGGCTTGTTTGCATATCGTACTCGTAGACCCAGGTCTCATCACCAGTTATAATGCGTTCCATGAATGTAGAATCGGAATTACAGCGATCCAGCATGTCTGAAGCAACCTGTTCGCGATGACGTTTTTGAAGAAAATTCAGGTCTTTCGGTACGAGTCGTGCGGCCACCTTTCTCATGCCCAAAATATCAATCAAAATCGTACGTGCGGACTCCTGGGATATCTTAAGATCATGTGCTATCTCTCTCAAGCTGGTACGACGGTTTTCCAGCACCCTTTCCTTAATTTTATCGACGTTATCTTCGATCGAAGCCGTCGATGGGCGACCACTTCACGACCGTCCTTGAAGGCTCTGTACCACTGATATGCACGAGTTTTCGATAGAGCATTATCACCAAAGGCCTTTTGCAACATTTTCAATGCATCGGCACACGAAAATTCATTTGCAACACAAAACTTTAAACAAATTCTTTGCTCAACGTAATCACCCATAGTAAAAATCGGCGCGCACTCTGACATCGACTGACTTAATCAGCTGTTGCAAACACACTAGTTGACAGATCCCGCTCAAGCTTGGCATAGTAATTAAGGACAGTGGTATATTCACAATACCCCCACTCAACAAAAGTTTACATAAAAACAATAAATCAGTCTTCGCAGATACCTAAATGTTTCACAAACTTTGAATCTTTCACATTTTGCAATGGCTTCGTTTATATATCCGCAACCATCTCATCGGTAGGCATATAGATCAATTCGATTTTGTTTTCATGTACTGCATCTCTTAAAAAATGCTACCGAATGTCTATATGTTTCGTTCTATCATGGAAAACTGGATTCGTCGCTAATTTCTGGGCACCCTGATTGTCGTTGTATATGCTTATACAATTCAGTGTTCCTGTCAGCTCACATAAGACATTATTCAAATAAATGGCTTCTTTTGCTGCTTCACATAGGGCCATGTACTCAGCTTCTGTTGAGGATAATGCAACAGTCTTCTGCTTGCAGCTCTTCCAAGAAATGCATGCTCCTGAAAACTTGAAGACATATCCGGAAAATAATTTACGATCTCCCCTGTCCGAACTCCAGTCAGCATCTGCAAATCCAACTAAATCATATTGATCTTTCTGGAATTTCATATACACATGTTTAGTTCCTTTTAGATATCTCAGAACACGCTTAGCACTTTGCCAATGAAGTTTAGTGTAACATGAATTATATTGACTTAAAAGACTAATAGCATGCGAGATATCTGGTCATAACAGTCAAATACATCAAACTCCCAATCAATTCTTGATATGGAAATTTTGGGTCACATGTCTCATTATCCAAATCGCATAGAGATATATTACTGTCTAGAGAAGTACAAACAGCTTTACAGTCTGACATTCCGAATCTTTTCAATAAATTATCAATGTACTCTTCTTGATCAATAGCTACACAATTATTTGTTCTGTTAATTGCTTTGCTTCACCTAGATTTTTTACCTTAAATTGGGTATTAAGTTTTTCATTGATAAAATCAATTTCTTTCTGGTCAGCTGAGAGGACAAGAAAATATTCTACATAAAGGGCTATTATAGATAATTTATCCCTATTCTGTTTGATATATAAGCATGGTTTAAATTTCAACTTTCTATAACCCATCTCTAATAAAACTTTCTCATTCCACGCCCGACTAGCTTGTTTTAAACCATATATAGCTTTCTTCAGTTTGAAAACCATATTGGGGTTTTGTTTTTATACAAAACCTTCAGGCTGTTCCATAAAAACATTTTCTTTTTTTTCTTTGAGAAGTACATCTAAATGTACAATCTAAATGCTAATCCTAGTAAAAGTATGAATGTTGAGTGTCTCACAACTGGCGCAAAGGTTTCACTATAGTTAATGCCCTTTTTCTGGGTATAACCTTGGGCTACAAGCCTTACTCTGTACTTGTCTTTATTTTCACTATCAGTTTTCACTTTAAACACCCACTTTCACTTCACTACTGTACTGCCTTCTGGAGGATTCACTAGCTCCCATGTGTCGTTCTCGTTGAAAGACTGGATCTCTTCCTTCATCGCCTCTACCCATTGGTTTCTATTTGGTCCCGAGAGTGCTTCATTCACCGTCCGTGGGAATCCTACTAAATCTGAAGCCTCTCCATCATCCAATACACCATTGAAATAGGTAACGAAATCTTCAAACTCTTTTTTCTTCGGTTCTCGTTGAGATTTTCTTAGCCCCACTTCTACTTGAGGATCTGGTGGTCCACCAGAAACAGATGAATCTAGATCACATGGTAATGTAACATCTGGTTCAGAGGAAAAGTATTCAGGTTCCTCCCCCACTGAAGCAGTATTATCTTCTGGAAGTTCCTCTGTGATCTTCTGATTTAATTCGATAATAGTAACATCTCGGCTGATGATAATATTCCTAGTGATTGGATTGAAACATCTATAACCCTTAGTTGTCCATCGTACCCCACCAATAAATGCTTCACTGACTTTTGGTCCCATTTCTTCCTCTTTACTTTAGGGACATGAATACTTTTACTCTGAACCAGATGTTACATTACCATGTGATCTAGATTCATCTGATTCTGACTACGTTCCTGGTGTCAAAAGAAAACGTTTAACAATAGTTTTCTTGTTATGACTTGTCAAATTTTTCAGGTTCACTATTTCAAAAGTCTACTGTAAATGTCATTTTTGACTTTTCAGTTATTTGGTGGAAAAATGCGAGCAAAAAACGTTATAAACAGCACGAAAGTTAAGAACTTAGCATCTCGGAAACTAATTGAAGAGAATTGTCTTAGATTGGTAGAATGAGCTTAGCGTCCTGGGTACTTAATATGTGAGGTTAAGTTATTGCTCAAGCATCCTATATTCAGTTTTTTTACAGGGTTGCCGTGGTGAGCCACAGAGACGGCGTACCTTGTCTGATGTTCAGAGTAGGAGATATGAGAAAAAGTCATATCATAGAAGCCCATGTGAGAGCTCAGCTGATCAAACATAAAATCACGAAGGAAGGAGAGAGCATACCTTTCTATCAAACTGAACTGAAGGTAAGCAACGTAAGTGATGTTCCAAATAAATAATTCTCATTCAGTTCATTCTTCTTCATCAAGCTCCTTTCATCGTAATTAAATAAGATAATAAAGAATACTTTCCACACATTTATTGATAAACAACAACAATTCCTTTATTGTTTCGGTTTCTACTTGACGTGCATTCAGAACATTTTGCGCCGCGATAGTTCATATCGCACGCGATGCTCACAAAATAATATTTATTAGATCTTGTTTTCACGAAATCAGCCTTCCTGTCGTTATTTCACATCTAACTACTAAACTGTTGACGTCTTATCTTAAGGATCGTTACCAGATAGTTGACTCGAAACGCAAAAGGTCTTCAAGAACGAAAATTATCACGGGAGTACCCCAGAGATCGGTGCTAGGACCTGCTTTATTCCTCATTTATATCGATGACCTGGTGTATAATGCTACTGCAGACGATATTGATAAAAATAAAAGAAAATTCCAAATATGAATAACGGGGAAACCATTGAAATTATTTTTGCCAATAACGAACTCAATCAAGATATTCAGACTTCAAACCAACCCCCAAAGTTTCAAATCTCTATCTCTTTCCGTTTGAAAGTTATAGTGTTTAAGGAGTAGCGCTCTAATTATATGATCCTCGCGAAATTCCTCGTAATTATTTTGCTTCTAAATGTCAAATTTTAGATGCATCGAATCTGTAATGAAACATTTTGAAACGTGAATAACTGAAAAACTATCGAATCGATTTTGTCCATTAACAAATCTAACTGAGATATTTAGATCCCAAACCTTCTCTGAAAGTTTCTTGGCTGGATAGAATTGACCTCGGATTCACAATCAGTGACGCCAACATACTCGTTTAAGACCATTTTCGGCTCGAAATCCGAAAATTACTGATTTTTGAGCGAATCGATAGTTAGCTAAGACGCAAAAAGGAAGCAATAATATATATTATTTATCCAATAAGAGTTGGACACACAAATAGCAACTGTAATACAATAATGTCGAAGAAAACAACAGGTCTAGTTATCTTATCAAAACTATAAAGCAACATTTCTGCGCAAGTAAAGGGCGGGTGAAGAAATTCAAACAAGCGCGTGTATTTACACGTCTTCTCTGGTCATTTGACCAGAGAAGACATTCCAGAAAGCACAAGTAAATGGCAAGAGAAGAAATTCAAGAAAGCGCTGGTAAATTGCGACCAAGCGCGGGTAAACGAAACTGAAAGATACAAGACCTTTGAAATTCTTTTCAATGAACAAACAGATGTTGATTCATCTCTCTTGTCGAGTTTTTCTACTTAGTTTCTTGTTGTTTATTTATATTTTTGTTGTGGAAATTACTCACTACTTCTTATGTAATTAAAATGAATTTGTCACATAAGGAGCGAATCAATCAAATACAGGATGGCCCACATAAGACAGTTTAGGATTTTAGTAAGAGTTTTTCCAGAAAACTCTGATTATTCTGACAAACACCTCAATAATTTCAAATTGCAATAGGGTGGCGCATCATTTTAAAGGTTTTGCAATTGTATTTGTGAATAAACCAAAAAATTTATGTTTGGCGTTCGTTTCGGTGTGAAAAACTCATTGAATGTAATGGGTGGAGCGCATTGAGTGGTCGAGTTACTGAGTTTCAGTTAATAAAATGTTCAAATTGCGTACCGTTTATTTCTTAAACGTAATAATGTCTTTCTTCAAAATTTTCTTTTGCATTCTGTAGTGTTGGCATGTAATGAAATATCACCTGAAGTGTTGCAGAATGTAACAGAAACTGTTGAACAAAGACACTAATTCTGTTCAGGCAATTTGAACATAAAAAGATGACCCCCCTCTAAGTCAAAATTGACCTGTCTCGGTGTTTTATGTGGGCTACCCGGTATATCATTCCATTAATTAGCGAATTCAGTTTTGTTTTGAGTCCAGTCCATTCTTGACACTTTTCATTATTTTTTTAAATAGGTTGGTTGTGATGGGGAGCAGGATAAAATTCTCTTCATCTGGCCTACTACGATAGTGCACAAAATAGAGAAGGGCTCACCGTTATACCATATGTCCGCCACTGATCTCTTGAGAGAACGTTTTGAAATAATAGTAGTTTTAGGTAAGATGCACGTTTTCAACATCTCACGTCGACTGATGAGTTTCCGGTGTTACACAAGATGGCGCCACAAATGCTTAGTTAATATTTTTGTTTCAAAGTACAAACACCTTCAAAGGTTGAAAGAAAAAATTTCCTGACGATCCGATTCGATGGAGAAATGACTTTCTTTATTGTCGAGCAGCATTTCTCAAGATTTTTTGCTGCCTTACATTCAGTTATGAAGGAACTCCATTTTCCAACTTTCTGAATCTTTCTCATGGCTTTCAAATGAAGGTAGACGCTTTCCTGTCTCACATTCAATTGATCCGCGAGTTTTGATTGTATATATTCATCCAATAAGCCTTACAATTCATTGTTTCCTACGCTTTCAGTTTATCACGTCAAAATCATCACCTTTGAATATTTTTAACCACTCGAAACATTGTGTTTTTCCAAGAGCATGTTCATCGTAAGCTTCGACAAACATTCTATGTTTTCTTCGAATGATGACAGAAAACTAATGCTGTCCGCAAATCATAGTCTGGAAGCACAAAACTCGACATGTTTGAGGTTATAGAAATATAAACCTATGTATGGAGTTTGGGTTGTGTGTTGAAATTCTTAGTAGCTGTTAGAGGGACATGATGGTGCTGCAGAAGCAGTCTAATGGTCTTTACACAGATGGTTAGGAACATTTATAAGGAAATACCGACTTCAAACTTCTACACCAATATATGTAACCAACAGACTGCTGGAAAGACAGTGATTAGGGATCTATTCATGGATCAACTGATCAATTGAACGATGAACTTTCGCACCATATGCAAAGAAAAAAGTGCTCTTTCACCAGAATACCGCACGTGTTACAAGTTTTTGGCAAAATGGACGCAGTCACCCTATTCTTCAGATTTTCCCCCAGTGACTTCTGTCTGTTCCATTACGTACAAAAATGCTCGCTGAAAAGAGATTTGCTTTAAATAAGGAGGTGATCGCCGAAACAAACGGCCATTTTGAGGCCAAAGATAAATCGTTCTTTAAGAAAGATAGCGAAAGGTTAGAGAATCACTCTTAGAGGTGATTATGTTGATGAATTAAGTCAAATTTGATCAGAGAAGTTATGTTTTCTCCAATAAACTGGAAATTCATCAATCGATATGTTATATTCTATGATGTTCTATGGTTGTTAATTTTTCTAAATGTCAAAGTCAATCCTTGATTTGATTTCAAACAGTTCTCAAGTTATGTTTCTTTCGCAGAAGGTGTAATAGAATCAACAGGCATGACCACGCAGGCGCGGTCTAGCTACTTACCCTCTGAAATACTATGGGGGCATCGTTTCCAATCACTCGTGTCCTTCAGGAAGGAGACGGGAGAATACGAAGTGGACTACGCCATTTTTCATAAAACGATGGAGGTGGACACCCCACTTTGTAGTGCTAGTCAGTTGGATGAACACAGGGCTATGTTCATCAATGAAGGTCTCGGTGAGTATATTCCTGAGTTTGTACTTGAAGAATTCTTTGGAAATAAGTTTTTAAAATTTACCGCTTATAATCACCTACCAAGAAGTAATGGTTGATACAGATCTCAGTTTATATTTTAATCAAATTTCCAGATCACTTGAGGCCTTCTCAATTCCCATCAGTAAGAACGCATTCCAGTGATACTCTCTGTAGCATGGACTCTATATCAGACCATGATGAGCACATTATGATGAAAATACCGGCGAGTCCTATACCAGTGACTGTGACAGGACCAGATGAATCGATTCCTCTTAAGTCTGATGAAGATACTAATAAGAATCATTTACTGGAAGGAACATACTGAAGTGTTCGGCATGCAAAATTCTGAAGAAGTTTCTTCAATTGGATGTGTTTTTAGGCTGTACTTAGATTATGTTGATCTTAAGATTGATGTAAAATAAAAAGTGATTTTACCCTTTCTGATAAGAACTGTTTCATTAACCTTTAAGATTAGAACCTCATAATTAACCTTGAATTTGAGACCACTTATTTCTAATGTGGCGTGCCCGCTCCTTACGCAGAATTCTACTCTGCTCTGCTGCAGCTTCCCGGTGTAGTCACTGGCGCCACAGGCAGACATGCGTATCACGCCTGTCTGAAGGCTTAAGGAGCGCATACTCAGAACGAAACGCCGCCTCCCAAATTAAAAGTAGGAAGCTCCCTCATAACACCCGCATTTCCATAAGAGCTTCACTAACACTAAATCCATAGCTTCCGATATCTTTTAATCCAAAGCCACCTACAATTTTGTTATTTGACTCGATTTCAAGGTCGCCCAAAATGTTCAAATAATCTCAAGGTCACTCGGCATTGAAAATTTCATGTGTCCTTGAATTGAAGGTCACCTAAAACAGCGAAAAATCAACAATTTCGTTGACCTTGAATTCAAGGTTACGGACAAAATGTTCAAATAATCTCAAGGTCACTCGGCATCGATTATTTCATGTGACCTTGAATTGAAGGTCACCTAAAACAACGAAAAATCAACAATTTCGTTGACCTTGAATTCAAGGTTACGGACAAAATGTTCAAATAATCTCAAGGTCACTCGGCATCGACAATTTCGTGTGACCTTGAATTGAAGGTCACCTAAAACAGCGAAAAATCAACAATTTCGTTGACCTTGAATTCAAGGTTACGGACAGTTCACTTTTGATTCTTCATCAAAGAGTCCAACCTAGTTGTTTGAAACAATTTTCGACCCAAAATTTATGAATTGGCTACATCGATACAACGGAAATATCAGAGTGTTTTTGCTCGTGCAGTATTTCTCTATTCTGTGATTATGCTTGAATTTATTAAAACAAGGCACAAACAACAATAAATCTCATATACCTTACCTCGTTTCACTCTTTACAACTTGATATAAAAATCAATTATTCCGCAAAAAATTTTAAAAAAATTTTCCTCTGCGCCTGGTTTCTAATCCACTGTTTAAAGATGCATAGCAGGGGCAAAAATTGCATCTCTATCGATTCCAGGATGTCTAGTTTTTGTCTTTCACTTCCAGATGTAGTATTTCAAGATTATCTTCGAAACAGTCTTCCCAGAATAAAATAATCGTCGTACAATAAACGTCTGGAATCGATAAAGATGCAATTTTTTCCCTGCTATGCATTTTTAAACAGTTCTTAATTAACAAAAGATATTAAACAAAACAACAACGAATAATAACTTAAACATTTGGTAATAATATATTTAAGCGGTCTCGAAGTGGCTTCCTTTGGCGGCGATACATAGCTTCAGACGCTTCTTCAAATTTTCGGCAATGAGCCGCAGCTCTTCGGGGGTTAATCGGTCCCATTCCCGGCGCAAAGATTGCTTCAGCGACTCCAAACTTTTGTGGTGTTTAGAAAACACTCTGAGCTTCAAAATCGACCACACGCTGTTGTCCATTGGGTTGAGATCCAGCGAGTAGGTCGGCCATTCTGCAGATGTGATGAAGCCCGGAAAATGGGTATTTTACCATTCTTGCGTCATTTTCGCTTTGTGGGCCGGAGAGGAATCCTGTTCAAAGGTCCAATGCGTGTTGCCGAAGTGCTGCTGGGCCCACGAAAGTACTACGACCTTGAGAATGTCGCAGCGGTAGACTTCTTGGTTGATTTTCACCCCTTGATCCACGAAAACCAAGGGTATTTTGCTGCTGGCGCAAATTCCGCCCCAGACCATGACGGTTGGTGGTTGTTCTACGGTGAAATGCTTCTCTTCTGTGAAGAGAATGCGCTCCCTTTGCTCACCGGCGAGACGAAGGAGTTGGCGGCACCTTTGGAGTCGTACGAGCTTGTTTTCATCCGTGAAGAGTTGAGCTTGTAATCAAGGATGTGTGTCGAAGTTTTGTGGGAATAAATAAGGGATGCATCTAGAAACACTGAATTTATTTCTAAGGAAATTTTGTGTAACGATATCTACGTACTCAAAATCTGTTTTTCGAATCTAATACAGCAAGTATAAACAAGTTTTCAAACCTTATCGAATCAAATATGGGTGTTTGGAATCGTAATTATATTAATCAGCTAAAAGTATATACACTTCTTACTATGGCTAAAAACTTTTAGTAAAGGTACATTTAAGAATACTTTGAACTCTAGAAGCCAATTCCATTGCAGACGCAAAAATAATAGCAACGATGTAAGATTGAAAATAATAAAGATAAAATTTCTCAAAAAATCAATAGGAAAACAAAACGTTGAAATGTTCTTTCAGCAGATCATGAACTTCGTTCTGGTGAATAAGTTAAATTCCATATAAATTCTTATTTTACACTTTCGGCATCGAACCACAACAAATGCTCGAAACTTAAAATTTTTTATTGATTTCTGAAAAATAATACTAAAATGAAGTTTATCGCCGAAACAAATCAGAGAAAAACTTCTTCACCTTTCCCATCGCTTAGTTGAAGTCAGTCACATACAGGTTTCGAGCATCTGAATTAAATGTACAATAATGTAAAACTAACAGACAGGATAAATTCATAATAACTTTACATATTGTGAAAATAAAAAAATTATCTTTGACAGTACTAATAGCTTATAAGACAATTTGAGAACAGTTTTGGTATCCTTATTGGAAGGAAGTGTGCTCTCATACTTAGGTAAACCTTTTAGACACACCTCGTACTTAGGCAGGCAACTGTAACTTTTTGCCCTTAAGAACTGTAAAGAAGTGAAAATTTTCAATTAGAACATTACAAAAGAGAATTCTTTACATATACATTCTGTCAAGAAAGTACCGGGAATTATCTATTTAAATCTGGCGGGGCAATGAGGCAGGTAAATTTTTTTTTCCTAGGTTGGTACCACTGCCCTTAATTACTATGCCAATCTTGAGCGGGATCTGTCAACTAGTGTGTTTGCAACAGCTGATTAAGTCAGTCGATGTCAGAGTGCGTGCCGATTTTTACTATGGGTGATTACGTTGAGCAAAGAATTTGTTTAAAGTTTTGTGTTGCAAATTAATTTTCGTGTGCCGATGCATTGAAAATGTTGCAAAAGGCCTTTGGTGATAATGCTCTATCGAAAACTCGTGCATATCAGTGATACAGAGCCTTCAAGGACGATCGTGAAGTGGACGCCCATCGACGGCTTCGATCGAAGATAACGTCGATAAAATTAAGGAAAGGGTGCTGGAAAACCGTCGTACCAGCTTGAGAGAAATAGCACATGATCTTAAGATATCCCACGAGTCCGCACGTACGATTTTGATTGATATTTTGGGCATGAGAAAGGTGGCCGCACGACTCGTACCGAAAGACCTGAATTTTCTTCAAAAACGTCATCGCGAACAGGTTGCTTCAGACATGCTGGATCGCTGTAATTCCGATTCTACATTCATGGAACGCATTATAACTGGTGATGAGACCTGGGTCTATGAGTACGATATGCAAACAAGCCAGTAATCATCGGAATGGGTGGCAAAAAATGAGCCGAAACCGAAAAAACCACGCCAAAGCCGCTCGAAAATGAAGGTGATGCTCATTATTTTCTTCGATATCCGTGGCGTGGTGCACTACGAATTCGTTCCAGAGGGTCAGACGGTAAACAAGGAGTATTACCTAGGCGTTATGAAACGTTTGCGTGAGCGTATCCGTAAGAAGCGGCCAAATTTGTGGGCAAACAATTCATGGATTTTGCATGACGATAACGCACCTTCTCACCGAGCTACGATTGTGACTGACTTTCTCGCCAAAAACTCAACAAACGTGCTTCAGCAACTACCGTATTCGCCGGATTTGGCTCCCTGCGACTTTTTCCTCTTCCCAAAACTAAAATTGCTCCTTCGTGGCACCCGTTTTGAGTCGGTTGAAGCCATAAAACAAAATTCGGCGCGAGAGCTAAAGTCCATCCCGGAAAGCGCCTATAAAAAATGTTTCGATAATTGGAAGTGCCGTTGGCATAGATGTATTTGAGCAAATGGAGCCTATTTTGAAGGCGACCCAATAAATTTTGACGATTAAATGTAAAAATGTTGTTTTAATTGAAAATTCCCGGTACTTTCTTGACAGAGTAGTATCTTAAACCAGCAAGACACTTTACTCATTAATTTTTTGCATGAGCTACACATAATCAGAATACCGTGATTTGTTGAACAAAAGGAAGCTTACACAGCGTGACTTTTGACTATAGCTAATTTGTTGAAAGATGCCCTATATTTATTCTAAATATGAGGCTGATGGAAGCAAATTTAGAACGAACTCCGACCTCAACAAGCAGATTCAGGGCCAAAAATTATCCATAAGGCAGTGTCCTTTATTTGTTGAAATGTTGTGTATTATTTTTAAATCGAATAAATTATGCAGAAATTCACAGAATGTTTTGTTTTCATATTTGAAATGAAATGGTTTTATTTTGAAGATTTAAAATCCTGCCCGTTACAAATACGATAATTTTAGCAGACTCAAAAAATTGAGGTTATGTTCTTCATTTCCAAACTGGATTAATTCAATTATTTCACGAATCATTTGTGCGAAACATCCAAGTGAATTGGAGGCTCCATGAATATAACTTCGGTAATTGGCGTGAAATTACCATACATTCTCACCCACGATTTAAGACGTGTTGAATATAAACTACACCGCTCAAAAATTTAAGTGTTATTTTGCTTTGAACTTATATAAAATATTATTTGAATATTTTTCAAATATTTTCAAAAGAATATTATTGAATTATGTGACTTGCGGATCACAGAGCACAAAATTCTATGTTTTCATTCATCACATGTAGCTTCTTTAAGAATCAATTCACAAATTTGATATTTTCAGGAATAATGGACTGTTGGGTCCAAAAGCATATAACTTCACGTCACCGTTTTCACCATTTCTATATTAAATATTAGCCTCTGTCAAGAATATACTCTTTAAATTTATATAATATAGAGTATGAAATTTTACTTTGAGTTTTTCGTTTTTTCACATGAGTCCAATGCATCTTTGATAAAATATCAAACTGCAAACCACAAAAAATTTGTGGTTTGCAGTTAACATAGAGTTGACAATTTGTTTTGAGTTTCATTCAGTCTTATACACTACTTCCAGACTTAAAATCATTTGAATAGGGATAGTGTAACATGGTTTCTTGGTAATTATTGGTTAGTTAATTTTTTGTTCATGCTAAAAGTCACCAAAAGAGGATAGATGATACTTTCAAAGGTTACTCAGGAGAATTCTAAAATTTATATGGAGCACTTTTTGGTGTAGAATTTGTAACTTATAATATTCAAATTATATGAAACAGTTTACTGTATTGGCTATGTACTACTCTGTCAAGAAAGTACCGGGAATTTTAAATTAAAACAACATTTTTACATTTAATCGTCAAAATTTATTGGGTCGCCTTCAAAATAGGCTCCATTTGCTCCAATACATCTATGCCAACGGCACTTCCAATCATTGAAACATTTTTTATAGGCGCTTTCCGGGATGGACTTTAGCTCTCGCGCCGAATTTTGTTTTATGGCTTCAATCGACTCAATACGGATGCCACGAAGGGGCAATTTTAGTTTTGGGAAGAGGAAAAAGTCGCAGGGAGCCAAATCCGGTGGTTGCTGAAGCACGTTTGTTGAGTTTTTGGCGAGAAAGTCAGTCACAATCGTAGCTCGGTGAGAAGGCGCGTTATCGTCATGCAAAATCCATGAGTTGTTCGCCCACAAATTTGGCCGCTTCTTACGGATACGCTCACGCAAACGTTTCATAACGCCTAGGTAAGACTCCTTGTTTACCGTCTGACCCTCTGGAACGAATTCGTAGTGCACCACGCCACGGATATCGAAGAAAACAATGAGCATCACCTTCATTTTGGAGCGGCTTTGGCGTGGTTTTTTCGGTTTCGGCTCATTTTTTGCCACCCATTCCGATGATTGCTGGCTTGTTTGCATATCGTACTCGTAGACCCAGGTCTCATCACCAGTTATAATGCGTTCCATGAATGTAAAATCGGAATTACAGCGATCCAGCATGTCTGAAGCAACCTGTTCGCGATGACGTTTTTGAAGAAAATTCAGGTCTTTCGGTACGGGTCGTGCGGCCACCTTTCTCATGCCCAAAATATCAATCAAAATCGTACGTGCGGACTCGTGGGATATCTTAAGATCATGTGCTATCTCTCTCAAGCTGGTACGACGGTTTTCCAGCACCCTTTCCTTAATTTTATCGACGTTATCTTCGATCGAAGCCGTCGATGTGCGACCACTTCACGACCGTCCTTGAAGGCTCTGTACCACTGATATGCACGAGTTTTCGATAGAGCATTATCACCAAAGGCCTTTTGCAACATTTTCAATGCATCGGCACACGAAAATTCATTTGCAACACAAAACTTTAAACAAATTCTTTGCTCAACGTAATCACCCATAGTAAAAATCGGCACGCACTCTGACATCGACTGACTTAATCAGCTGTTGCAAACACACTAGTTGACAGATCCCGTAATACAGATAGTAATTAAGGACGGTGGTACCAACCTAGGAAAAAAAATTTTTACCTGCCTCATTGCCCCGCCAGATTTAAATCGATAATTCCCGGTACTTTCTTGACAGAATGTATACTAAAGGGCAATCTTTGCAAGTCAACTTGTAGACTCCGGATTTATTTTCTTTATTTGTACGATCTTTATTGTTTTTTATGTAGGTACTAAGGTTATTAATTGTCTCAAAGGCGCGTTATAATTAAAACAACTTTTAAAATATTTAGCAATATTTTCAGATAATCCTTGACAAGATAACGAAAAATATTTCTGTGTATTGTCCTCTTTTATGATTGGGTACACGAGATTTAATGCCATTTTCTTTTGTTTATTGGATACCATTTTGTCTATAAGAAAGGGACTGTAACCGTTGTTTGACGCTATTTGTTTAATAATATTTAATTCTTTCATAAAGTTTTCTGAATTTAAAGGGACATTCAATAATCTATGAATAAAACTATTATATGCTGACATCTTTTGGTTGGTGGGGTGGTTTGAAGTTTTATGTATTGTGATGTCTGTATGTGTTGGTTTGTGAAAAATACTAAAATCATGTAAATTATTTAATCTTGTTATAGTGAGGTCAAGAAAATTAATACTTTGATTCTTTTCTTCTTATATTGCGAATTCACAACACACAGACAATACACAGAAATATTTTTCGTTATTTTATGTCAATGGATTATCTGAAAATATTGCTAAATATTTCAAAAGTTGTTTCAATTATAACGCGGCTTTTAAGACAATTAATAACCTTAGTACTTACATAAAAACAATAAAGATCGTACAAATAAAGAAAATAAATCCGGAGTCTACAAGTTGACTTGCAAAGATTGCCCTTTAGTATACATTGGCCAGACTGGTAGATCAATCAAGAATTTAATTTATATCAATTTTTTTTATCTTCTATAGATTTCTCTATATTTTAAAGTGTTGTGCAATATTTGGGTATTCTATAGGTCTACTTAAAAAGAAACAGTTTTTCTTGATTTAATTTTTTTCAATTAAATTATGTATAGGTTTGACAGAAAAATTCTGTTTCCATCTTTAAAATAAAAAATGATATAGTTGGGTTTCTCAAGTGGTAAGGAAAAATTCAGTAAATGGCTTTATTAAAGAGTCCACCAGATATTGAGAATTTCGTATCTCCCCCCATAAATAGATCATGTGTCATATAGGGTCCAAAAAAATGGAAACCTTGATCATATTATAATATTATTTCATTTCTCTTTACTTTATGCGTGGACTTAGATGATTTTGCTTAAATTTATCTGAATGTCAATGGGAAAATGTTATACATATTTAGAATTTTTGGTTAATCTGGCAACACTGTTCGAACAATTCAATATACCTAGAGTGTAATTGAAAATGTATGGGTAATATAGCTGATAGTTTTTTCTGAAAGTTATTAATCCTAGTTTCTCAATTTTTATAATTCATAGTTACCACCTTTTACTGGGGTTCTGAATATTGTAAGATATATCCTAACGTGAATTGCAGGAATAAATAAAGAGCTGAACTAAATAATTATGAAAAATATTCAAACGGGACAAGAGTTTGTGATCAATTGAATTTTTTTCAAGTAGCAATATTTTCAACAATGGTAAAACTTGTGGAGTATTCCACAGTTTTTTTCCATACTTGGTGTTTTTTATGAAAAATTTTCGCAATCAAAACTTCAAGTGTTTATTCACGAACAAACGGAAAGTAGCCCCTATCGAACCTACCTTTTGTTATGTAGAGGTAGAAGAAGTCACAATAAAGGACTGTTTGTACAAAACCAGATACTATAGCAATAAGATCCAGATGGCTTTCAGTAATATAGCGGTAAATCCAGTTCAAAATGTAAAGACCTCTGTAAGAACCAAGAGCAAACAGATAATGAGATGTAATACTTTCTGCTTCTCCTGTTTTTGACACCATGAAAAGCTGAGGTAAGATAGCAACTGATTCTAGGTAAATGCTGAATGTCCATAAAACCTGAAAAATTTTTTGTGAAATTCTGACACGAGTCATAAGACACGAAACTTACTTCAAGTGGTGAATAGTTATCATTGATAATCAGGGAAAGAACAAAAGCAGGAATTATAAGAAATTCCACCCTGAAAGTATCATGATTGTGGTCATAAGTCGCTTTGAATTTAACGTAAATAAGGTAGACCGTAGCAACTGAAGCTACTAGGAAAACCACTTTCATTATAGAATTATAAAAGGATACATAAGTTGACACCAAGTCCAAATATCTAGTTGTATATACTAAGGTAAAGAGTAACTGGCTCTTTCCTGATATACCTGCAAAAAAATATAAAAATGAATCAAAATAATTGACATGAAATTATAAGGTTATAATCAAAACCTGAATAAAGCAAATCGACCACTTTAAAACTTTTATTCAGTAATAATCCAATATTATCAATAAAAGGTCTTTTGGTACTACAATTCTTAAATGGAGAGGAAATTTCTTCATATTTATAAACTTTATTACACTAGTAAATAAATACCCGGCAACGTTTATAATTGCTCCCATACTTACCAGCACAAGATCTTGTTTTCCATATTTTGAGCAATAGTATAATTATTGCTAAAAGATGTGATAAATCACCTAGAAGCCTAAATATATTCATTTTTAAAATCTTATTTGATCCAAATAACACGTCTACGACACCAAAAAATGATGTGACGTGGCTAATTCAAAGATGCGCGTCAGATGGCGCTGGCGTATTTATCATGGAGTATCATGTCCACAGATTGAAGATGTTAGAATTATTCGTAATCTGTGATCTTGTCACTGATAAATATACTACTTCTCTTTTGCGTCTAAAGACACAACAAGACAAGACAAAATTAACCGTATCCTTGTCAGTTAGAGAAATCAGAAAATTTCCACTCGGTGGAAATGCAAATAATTCAAATAAAATCATTAAATATCGATGACACTACTACAGCTAGAATTCCAATAATATGTATTGTTTTTTGGTTACAGTCGCTTCTTCTGATATGTGTTCTTGTCTGTTTCATATGCAGGTAGAGGCGTTTATTAAAACCAGTGAATGGTATGCTTTCTGTCCCGGGAACTTTTCAGTCAATTGATTTTAGAGTACCGGAAAGAAAAATTCCTCCTTATATTTTTTTAATTAAAACAAGTTTTAGGAAATCACTAAAACATTTCAAAGTTTACACATTCTTACTATTAGAGTTATTAAATTTTAACGTTGTTGCCCGATAATAAGGAAACATCTCAAAGCTGCAATCATAAAAACTTTTTGGTAGTAAAATGTAGCAATTTCTAAAAACTTGTTTTCATAAATAAAAATTGAGGTTAAATTATGTCAAGTAGCAAAGGGCGCAATTTTTTGTTGGTAATTAATTCTAGTATTTTATTTTAACCAAAGGACGGTCAAAGGAAACATATTGAACATTTGACAATCACAGGAGGTTAAAAATCTGTGGTTATATAACAAGAATTTCTTTTGATTTTTTCAAGATTGACTGATCCCCAGAAAAGAGACAAAGGAACTTTGCTACTGTAGATAGAGGAAATTCCTGCTTATACCAGTTTCTTTCCTAAATCTCCCATCTATAAGACAATGATAGAAAACCTATTCTATCTCTATGTTTCAATGTGTTTAAAAAAAAATTGTAAGTTGGTTTTAAAAATATATTTATGTTGTCTCAAATTCAATAAAAAGATTGAGTGCCTGATCCAAACTTTTACGGCGTAGTTCTGTGCAATGTTCGAACTGTCCCAGGTAGTTCTGAATTTCATACATAAACTACATTCCTTATAAGTGCCTTTCATAGATCAACAAGACCATATATATATATATATATATTATTGTCAATCTATGGTGCCTTTGTTCGTAACCAAAACAAATCATATGATGAAATGAAAATAAAGAATTAACTACTGAAATCATAGGGTTTCATGGAATATCATATCATATAAATATAGAAATATTTTCACCCTATACTTGTTTGGGAATAAATACCACATAAGTCCTAATTTATTGCCAAAAGAAGCAGTAAAGTTTGGGACATTCAGAAAAGATTAGCATAAGACGACAAGATATTACTCTATAGTCCTAACCTATCTTTGCTTCACTTCCCGTTAAATTGTCACTTCTTTAGAGGTGTAAAATATTTATATACGGTTAATATAAATCTGTTATTTAAATGATTATTTAAGATGTCTGCAACAGAGTTCAAGTTCTCAAAAGTCCCGAAAGTGCTTCGTGCTAAAGCACAAGAAATAAATGAGATAATTAAGCATCTAGATTCTGGAAATGATGTAGAATCATGTTTGACGTCTTTAGAGTCGATTTTCACAGATCTTCTAAAGGAGGAATGTATGTATATAGAGATAATTCCTTTGAAGCCTATAGAGAAAACGCCAGAAAATGAATACAAATTGTGGTTGAAGAACACATATGAGACGTTTTTCTTGAAAGTTCTGGACTGCTTGGAAAGTAACTCGAATCAAATTCAAATACAGGGTGAGTTAATTTTATCCTGAACATCCTTAGTTGTGATGAATCTATGATTATTTCTATTGTTTTTAATGTTTTAGGCTTGAATACAGCTTTCGCTCTGATTTGTCATGAAGGCAGGTGTCCTCTTGAAAATAGAAGTTCAAGTGTAACATGCTATGTTCCACTGAATAAATTGAAGTCAGTTTTAGTTAAATTGTTATTTGCTAACAGTAATAATGCAATACTCATCAACAAATATTCAGAATACTTGGCATATAACGATATACTTTTTAATACATGGAAATTGTTACCATCCCTCACACAAAAGATGACTAACCCTAATGAAACCTATATTCTAAATTACTTGGGTCTATTGCAAAAAATGCAGGTATATCAAAATGCAGAAGAGAAACTGTTATGTGCTAATAGTGAAGGTGAGAATTAATGAATAACATGATATAACATAAGTAACTTTTTATATCAATGATATATTTGCATAATTTTTTATTTTGAATTCATCAAATGTATTCTTTGCAGGAGTAACATTTACTTTCGATGAAAACGTAACAAAGAAGGTGTTGAACAAAATATGGAATTGTATTATGCAATGGGAACACACTAAATCTACCCACAAACAAGTTCTCATTGTACTTTTAGAAAAAGTATTGCAACATCTTGAAAAGCCTCTATTTCTCACCGATTTCCTGATGGATTCACTTGATATAGGCGGGCCTGTGAGCCTCCTGGCTCTACAGGGAATCTTTACAATGATTCAGGTGCATAACTTGGATTATCCAGATGTTTATAAAAAGCTCTATTCCATGTTTGAGCCAGAAATTTTCCATACCAAATATAAGTCAAGATTATTTTACTTATCGGATGAGTTCTTGAGTTCAACACATTTGCCGGAGAGTTTGGTCGCTGCTTTTGCCAAAAGGTTGGCCAGACTGGCACTCATAGCGCCTCCAGAGGATATTAAAGTAATTTGTATGTTGGTTGGGAATCTCATATTGAGGTAAGTTCAGGGTTTTTGTTGTAAAAATATCAATAACATACACATATGTAAGGTGCACCGGAAAGTAATGTTTCTTTTTAAATCTTAATATATATAAATCTCGTGTCACAATGTTTGTCCTCAATGGACTCCTAAACCACTTAACCGATTATAATACAATTCGCACACCATGTGCAGTTCGATCCAACTTGAGAGATAGGATAGTTTAAATCTCAAATTATAGTCGCAATTTTAATTTATTGCTAATTATTTGTCTGTTACTATTTGACAGTCACAATTATCTGTTAACTCCAAATGATTCTAACAGATGTCGATACCTTTCGACTGGGTTGAGTAAGTAATCAATAGATGGCGCTGCTATGGTAAATCTACGAACGTGTCATATAAGCTACATTTTAACAGCATAATTACCACGTGTTGTTGACTCTATCAAATTAATTAAATTTATTTTGTAGTGAACGAAATACCGTATAATTCAATTATTTCCACTTTTTAAATTTTTGGTGTTAGCATAGCCGGTCACGTGTTACTTCGACTGAAGTGTAAATTGAATACAGTGAAATTAATCCTGTTTTTTACTTATTTGTGCTTCATTGATCAAAACTTTATAATTTAATTTGAATATATGTATGTAAGTATTATCACATAATTATAAAATTTAATTAAAATGTCAATGCAAAAATGATACACAATTTCCTACACTTTTTAAATAGTTGTACAAATATGAATCTCAATCCAGTGGATTTGTATACCAACATCAACATTTTCGTCTTTGTTCGTAAATAATTTCATTGTACTAAAGGGTTATAGTAATAGAAAGTCAAATAAGGAGATCACCATATTTTTTTACAAATACCATCCGTGTGAAAAAGCATAGTGGACTCCTTGACTGATGTTCTCTTATTGTTCCTCTTAGATTGTTTACTATAATGTAATATAACAAAAACTTTAGCCACAGCAACGCGTGGCCGGGTCAGCTAGTTGAAATTAATAAATTATTAAAGATTGCCTACTTCTGCCCTTAGCATGTCGTTGTCTCATGTTGTTGGTCGAACCTAACACATCATTAAAAAATTCATATTATTAATTTCCAGGTTCTTCCTTTAAAATTATGCTCAATAATATGTCAATTTTTCAGACATCCTGGCCTCAAATGCCTGATAAATAGGGTAACAGAGAGAAGTCCAAACACAGACCCTTTCATAATGGAGGAGACAAACCCCACGAAATCGAACGCAATTAACAGTTCGTTGTGGGAGCTGCAAACCTTGCAGCACCATACATTGCCGTACGTTGCGAAAGCAGCTAATTTCATCAATAACCCCTTGCCTTCGGTACAGTGGGATATTACGCAACATCTAGATACTACGAGCGAAAATCTCTTTGAAAACGAAATCAAGGTTCTCAGTAAGTTGATTGTTTTAGCATTCGAGAAGCCAAAGGGCATATCTTTGCAAAGGGGAGAGGCTGTTCGAAGATATTGGAACATTTAAATTTTCAATCATGTTATCTGTGAATAAAGAATAAATCATTTAAAACAGTGGTTCCTGATTTCCCTTCCTCTAAAATGAGGATAAAATTTTAAATACAGTTAAATAAACGAAATCAAAGAGGCTTTGTTCGTTGTAATCAAGCACTTTTCTGATTTTAGTTTGAGAGCTATTACAGACTGATTTATTTCCAACAGGATAATTATGTTATTCTAATTAAATTGTTTTTCTTTATTATTTTTTTGTTTTATTTTAAAAGTCCTCTTTAATTTTTTCGTGGCTCGTTTTGTAGAGGAAGTGAATCACTGTTTTGGAAGATAAAGCAATAAAGCAAACGGTATTTCAAAGAAAAATAATAACATCTTTGTCAGAAGTTTCTCAAATGTATCATTTTTATTGTTACACACTTTGAATATTCTTAGATATATTAATACGATTGTGAACGTGTTTTAATGTGATATTTTAAAATTGTTTTCAATTATATCATTTTTTATGTTTCAAATCGAAAATATGAGTTGTTTTTAAATTATAAAAAAAAGAAAGTTTCTACTCGATTCTTTCATTTTTACTATATCCAGTTTATCGAGGAATTGGAATAATAATTGTTCCGAATACTAATTTTATCTGACAGTGCAAAATGAATAACAATTTTCGGAAAATGTTCATACGAACCTAATTAATCTCATGAGTACAAATATTAAGTGCAGCGTGACGGAAGAAGTGACCTTGAAAATGGAGCATTCTTAAATTTTGGAGGCTCATAACTTTCAAACTAAGAGCGCCCTGTTTTTAATTCAGGTTCATGTTCAGGAGATTAATTAAGTTAGTGGACTATGAAATGAAGACAATTCTATGCCAAGTTGTATAATCGGTCAATTCTAAGAACCTAAATTGAAACTTCTTTTATGAGGTAAGCTTTTTTGACAAGGTAAAGAACAGATCAAAACAAACGATTTATATCACCTGATGTTGCAAAATGCAAGAAATAACTGAATGTAATTTAACTATACTGCCAATAAACTCTTTCAAGTAATCGAGACAAATCCTTCTCAAGAATCTCGACTCGTTTCGAAATGGAAGAAAAAAACATTCATCAAATCTTTTTTGCAACTTTTATATGGGTAAATTTATGTGGAATGGTTCATTTTGACAAGTTCTCTTCCTGTTAAAAAAGACTGACATTTAAGAAGACTCAGTGCATTTATATAAATATATATGAAAGTTGGAGAAAATAAAATACAGAAAACAAACTGGATATATGCAACTAGTCGAATATTTTGATATTGGTAATTTCTTACACTTAATTATAAAAATAAAATAAAATAAACCACTATAACTTGAAATAAGGAATGATACTTACAATTCAAGTATCCAAATTTTTTTTTATCCACAACTCTTTAAATGTGTCGAGGCAAAGTTGAGTAAAGTTCAATATTGTTTGGAAATCACAATTAACAGTATAGACATTTTAATCATTTAAAGAATGCAAGCGAATATGATTTATTTACTTTATATACTTTTCATATCATGTCAACCATTAATCTCAAAAAAAAACATCTTCATTGAAAAAATCATTGCCATTATAAGGAATATATATTAATTCTTTTTAAAGATTGCTATTATGTTAATCATAAATCTTTATTATTATTATATATAGCTCATGGGCTAATGGAAAAATATTGCTGTGTCCTAATATTAGAATCTGTACACTATTTCCAATTGTTACTTATTATTTATTGATTACATTTTCATAAAACTTTAATTGGTTTTTTACTGAAAGACTCCCAATGATAATGAAATAATGCATGTTGTCCGTTACTTTGCGATAGTTCATTTTAAAATGGAATGAAATGAATTATTTATAGTTCGTCTAAAAAGTATCTGGAATTTATCATTTTTCATAATTTTTTCTGTTTTGTAACATTCTAAGACAAAAGTAACATATAAAATATGTTGTGCAGATAGTCGGCTATGGCCAAAGTTGCATGTCAACACTATTTGTCAAATATTGTTGATTGTCAACAGGTATACAATTTATGAAAATAATGTCGCAACTAGAAAAAAGAAAATAGAATATTTGTATAGAAAAGGTTTTCAAAACATTAAAAAATTAGTGCCTGAACTGGGAAAAAGTGATGTATATGAAACAATAAAGAGGATAAAAAATGGCATGGATATGAGGCATAGACTAGTTAAAGGAAGATTAAAGATAAGATTAAAGGAAACAATATTGGGAAAAATTAAATTCCAACTGAAAATTTTTCCCCAACAGTTGGACAGATTTGACTCGATACGAACTCAACTGGGAGGCTCGGAATATATTCTGAAAGTCTCAAATCTCAAACTTTTTCAGTTAGAAAGTTTCAACAGAAAAAAAAACGCCATTTCACCTCAAAGAATGAAAAAGGGGATTGCAGAAAACTTTTTAAAATAAATGCTTTAATTAACACAAACGACCGTATAAAATTCAATTGCAAAATCCAACAAATATCTAACTTATTTAAAAAGCACGTTAAACAAAAATATCTTAGTCCTACTGGATAAATTTTAGGAATGAGCCTCTTCTTTTGGTTTTTTATCCATCCTCTCCTTCAACAAATCCCACGCCCTGCAGACCTGCTGTCTGGTATACTCTTTACTCCACAACGTACAAAAAACTACATTGGCGGCTTCCACGTATGAGGAATTCTCGGGTTGTGCCTTTGTCCTCAACAAAGCCTGTTCTTTACTCAGACTGTTCCTTTCCATAAGCCTATTGACAGCCTCATCCTTAGGTATGAGAGTCGACCAAACCTTAAATTTTATTTAAAGAAAAATTACTTTAGCAGATTACACAGAGTATAAGATTAGGGACATTCCGTAATTTGTATTCATTTTAAAAAGAACTATGAATACTTGTTGCGGCAAGAATTGTGGTAGCTAAAGAAGATGGCTGCAGTTAGCGCAAACCTGCAAAAAACTTTCGTGTAAGTCTCTTCAGTGTGCAATGACTATTTCAATATTACAAAGACTGCTTTGAGAAATCGAATGATCACAGCAGTTTTCTTTCAAAATATCTGCAAGTGAGAAATGTAAACGTGAGTGGACAGTTAGGAGGTGATTTCATGCTATTAAATTATCTTCTTGAATTGAAGCTACTGAACCACCGCCTTCATGTGAACGCTGCATTGCAAGGTTGAATTTTACACGAGAACACTTGGCTTGGACAATAGAGGATTGGAGTCACGCATTGTTTTCCGATGAATTATCGGTTATGATATGGGAAGGCATATCTTTTAAAGCTCCCACGAAGTTAGTCCTCATCCAAAATCGAACTCTGAATGCTCATCAGTATCTGACAGACGTTCTAGAAGACCAAGTACCATTATGCATGGTTATTCTTGAAGAAGAAACAACTACACAGAAATAGAAATTAATTGGGTCCGTTTTAAAAAGATGGCTCTAAAAACATTAAATTTTTAAATAGCAACACATTAAATACCACATTGAGAAAATAAATTAACATCGTTGTCAGATGTTGCCAATGGAAAAATACAAAATGTTTCTTGACTTTTCCAGTCCAACTTGAAAAATAATATAAATTTACTCATTCAATGTGATGAGCACCTTTCTTTATCTAAAGCATTTTCAGAAAATGATCGTTTTTGTTCTAGAGTTATTTAATTGATTCCAGACATTTGCCCCAGCCTTGACTAATGATTTTCAAATGATCTATCCCTTCAGTTTGTGAAGATATCAATATCAAGTCAATATTAAATTTTTCCAAAAAAAGTTGTATTTTAACCTACAAAACACAGTATGATCCATAATTTTGAGTCATTTCAACTTGCGAAATTTTATATTGTTAATTTTGAAAACATTTTCTTCTTTCGATATTTTTGCTCTGTGTATGTGAATAAAGTTGTTTTATTTGATGACAAAGTGAACTCAGATAGAAAGTCGTGTATCCACTGAAATTTATATAGTTCTGGTAAACAAATGTATATTCACCTCATGACAGTAGTTTTGCCAATCGGCCTGAAGTAAAATAGCTGCATCGATAACAACGACGTCTTCAGAAGCATTCTTCACGATTTCTAAAATATCCTTTAACATCTCTGGCCAAACTGTGTTGTTCAATTTTTCGAGTTCGTTCTGCAAATGTTAAAACATCACAGGTAACAAAATGGAAAATCAAAAATAAACTAAATAAAATAATACAGAATACATTCTGTCAAGAAAGTACCGGGAATTATCTATTTAAATCTGGCGGGGCAATGAGGCAGGTAAAATTTTTTTTTCCTAGGTTGGTACCACTGTCCTTAATTACTATGCCAAGCTTGAGCGGGATCTGTCAACTAGTGTGTTTGGAACAGCTGATTAAGTCAGTCGATGTCAGAGTGCGTGCCGATTTTTACTATGGGTGATTACGTTGAGCAAAGAATTTGTTTAAAGTTTTGTGTTGCAAATGAATTTTCGTGTGCCGATGCATTGAAAATGTTGCAAAAGGCCTTTGGTGATAATGCTCTATCGAAAACTCGTGCATATCAATGGTACAGAGCCTTCAAGGACGGTCGTGAAGTGGTCGCCCATCGACGGCTTCGATCGAAGATAACGTCGATAAAATTAAGGAAAGGGTGCTGGAAAACCGTCGTACCAGCTTGAGAGAGATAGCACATGATCTTAAGATATCCCACGAGTCCGCACGTACGATTTTGATTGATATTTTGGGCATGAGAAAGGTGGCCGCACGACTCGTACCGAAAGACCTGAATTTTCTTCAAAAACGTCATCGCGAACAGGTTGCTTCAGATATGCTGGATCGCTGTAATTCCGATTCTACATTCATGGAACGCCTTATAACTGGTGATGAGACCTGGGTCTACGAGTACGATATGCAAACAAGCCAGCAATCATCGGAATGGGTGGCAAAAAATGAGCCGAAACCGAAAAAACCACGCCAAAGCCGCTCGAAAATGAAGGTGATGCTCATTGTTTTCTTCGATATCCGTGGCGTGGTGCACTACGAATTCGTTCCAGAGGGTCAGACGGTAAACAAGGAGTATTACCTAGGCGTTATGAAACGTTTGCGTGAGCGTATCCGTAAGAAGCGGCCAAATTTGTGGGCGAACAACTCATGGATTTTGCATGACGATAACGCGCCTTCTCACCGAGCTACGATTGTGACTGACTTTCTCGCCAAAAACTCAACAAACGTGCTTCAGCAACCTCCGTATTCGCCGGATTTGGCTCCCTGCGACTTTTTCCTCTTCCCAAAACTTAAATTGCCCCTTCGTGGCACCCGTTTCGAGTCGATTGAAGCCATAAAACAAAATTCGGCGCGAGAGCTAAAGTCCATCCCGGAAAGCGCCTATAAAAAATGTTTCGATAATTGGAAGTGCCGTTGGCATAGATGTATTGGAGCAAATGGAGCCTATTTTGAAGGCGACCCAATAAATTTTGACGATTAAATGTAAAAATGTTGTTTTAATTGAAAATTCCAGGTACTTTCTTGACAGAGTAGTATTTCCACAAATGCTCCTGTTTTCATTCTATCTAGACTCCACTGTCTATAGACTGAATATTTGCAACCCATTCTTGTGCTAGATATTAACGCATTTTAAACGATAGACAAGAGAAAATTATCCTACATCTGATTCGAACATGTATCGTTAAATAGCGGAGTGAAGTCAAAATAACTGGAATGAAATAAATTCCCAAGTCCCTATGAAAATATACAAACCTTGTATATTTGATATATTTCAAAGCTTGTCCAGTGAGATTGCACAGACTTTCCTAAATTATTAAAATCTCCGCTCTGTTAAAGAGTTTACTGATTTCTTTATTTTGTTCAGTAATCAATAGTGACAACCCATGTTATATATCGAAAATTTCTTTCAAAACTTGCTGCTGAACATTTTACAAAAATATTTAGTACCATCACTTCTGCCAAGTTTCAAATATTCATAAAAGCATTACATTCATTAATATCTATGGTTAGTTGTCATATCATTGGAGTTACTAATCATTTTTCTATGATCTAATTACAAGCCTATTAAAATATATGAAAACTAGCTGACCCGGCCACGCATTGCCGGCTATGCTAACACGAAAAATTTAAAAAGTGGAAATAATTGAATTATACGGTATTTCGTTCACTACAAAATAAATTTAATTAATTTGATAGCGTCAACAACACGTGGTAATTATGCTGTTAAAATGTAGCTTATATGACACGTTCGTAGATTTACCATAGCAGCGCCATCTATTGATTACTTACTCAACCCAGTCGAAAGGTATCGACATCTGTTAGATACATTTGGAGTTAACAGATAATTGTGACTGTCAAATAATAACAGACAAATAATTAGCAATAAATTAAAATTGCGACTATAATTTGAGATTTAAACTATCCTATCTCTCAAGTTGGATCGAACTGCACATGGTGTGCGAATTGTATTATAATCGGTTTAGTGGTTTAGGAGTCCATTGAGGACAAACATTGTGACACGAGATTTATATATATTAAGAAGAAGATAATTTTGTTGATCAGAAACTCCTTGTTTTAACATATATTAAAGTCACTAGGTTGTAGTGCCCTGATAAACGTAGATTTTTCATGGATCCGCATAATCAGATTTGATTCCCATAAGAATCTTCTTTGTTAAACACCTTTATATTCAAATAATTGGAATGAATATAAGGACTCCCTCGAGGTGTTTCCCACAAATTATTCGCTTATAGATCTATTGCAGGTAGGCATTCTAGAAATCTCTTCCTGGGATTTATTCAAAACAAAATGATTCCACTCACTCTATCTCTGAACACGATAGCCCCCAACGATTTCCTATCTATCTCTCCATCCTCCGCCAAAATTTTTTCTCCAAATTTATCAACCAACAACCGATGACAAGGTTTACCCTTCTTATAAATTCCATGTCCAATTTTATCTGCATCTATAATTAAGGCACCCATCTCTTTTAACCAACCGGAAACGCTGGATTTACCACTAGCGATACCACCTAAAAGAATCTAATAAATGCACAAAAATTAATCAGTTAAGAGATATATATACCTGTGAGTCCGATAACATAAGGCTTTGAAGGAATGCTTTTATTAATTTTCACAGGTTTTATAAGAGTTCCAAGCAGTCTCATCCTCATAGTACTAGAACTAATTTTTTTTTCTTCCTCTGGACCACTATCTGGTTGCTCCAACAGTTCTACAGGATGTACATAGAGTTTCGATAGATTTCTTGACTCACGCACTAAAATTTTAGGTATGTATTATTTTAAACTATGTGGACAGTTGAGAGACTCACTTTCATTGACTTTATGTCCACCTCTAAGAGTTTCCCGGCTAACAACTAGTATATCCATTGTGGGATCAACAATGGAAGGTCCAAATGAATCAGATATAGGTACAATATCACAGGGGACCTCTGGGCATATATCCTTCATAAAACTTTTCACATTATTCACCCTTACGTCAAGACTTTCAATAAGCTCACTGAGAATTTTTCCTGGAAAAAAATTATACATGAATAAAGTGAAAAAAACTTGTATAGCAAAACTTACCTTTAATCATTTCATCATCGGTAATACCTATTGTTACCTTAGATTCACTTCTTAAGGCCAATTCACTAAGTAACAACTTATGAGCAATGTGCAATCTATCAAATGTGCCTCCAATAACACCATGCTTAAACAGTTTATTTTCGACATTCGAAGCAAATCCTCCTAACTTAACGTCTTCTTTATTGTGTCCTTGTATATTATCCAAAGTTAGAACTTGGTAATTTTGAGTTAATGTGCTGATCTTTTTATTCAAAAAGTCTTCTACTTCAGCCTTATTATAATCCTTGTCGAATATTACAACATCTATTGGATTTTGGGTCTTTATCTCTGGCTTATTGTATTTCAATCCAGAGAGAAGTACTCTCACATCCAAATTTTCACAGTGTTTGGCTGCCTAAAGATGAAATAAAAATTTCAGATACACTATATTTCAAATACAATTAATAATAATACTACAATTAATATCAATTATTTATTTTTATTAAACAGAAATAAAAGAGATCAAGTATTTATTTTCGTGTTTCATGAATTACTCACCTGTGTATAGACCCCATGAATCTCTTTACTGTATTTAGATAGCGACGAAACCAAATTATTCTGGATATTAACCGTATTTTCCGAAATTGCGTTTAAAAGTTGAATATATAAGATACTGGATACTTTCTTCTGAACAGAGGATAAAACAGAGCCTACTTGTTTAAAATTTGTTAACACCAATAATCCGGTATTAAAAGCCATTTCAGTGTTAATAAATAACTATTATGTGAATATTAAATAAAATTCCAATAAAAATATTAGATGTAACATGCAGAAATAAAATTGATCTAACTCAAGAAAATCAGAAAAAAATAAGATGAACTGAACTCCTTCGCTCACTTTTGGTATGGTTCAAATTTCATGATGTGAAATCATGATCTGAATAGCTCCCAAAAGATAACATTATTTATTTGATAAATAATAACTGGGAAATTAAAAAAAACATGCCAAATTAATTAAACCAAAGTAGAGCGATTAACTCCTGATGAAGGTCACGGAGATCATAGAACAGTACGATTATGAAATTTAATTTTTATTGCATCTAAAACGAATTGACCAGAGACTATACCTATAAAAATCAATTAAACTTGCTCTATTGTGAATTCCGTTTAAGATCGACTCAACTATGTTTTTTGCGGTATCGGTTAATCAAAATATTTTCTAAATTTCATAGGTTAGGTTACCATTTTTTGAGGCCACTTTAATTGTATTTTAGGAATCTCCGAAGAATGATTTTTTAGTTTTTTTTGTAATTATTAGTGCCTATAAAGATTGTTTAAGACGCAAGAAATAAACAATAGCGCCTATTTCCAAACTCTATTTTCCTAGCTGTATCTAGCGGCTGATAAACGAACTCACGATTTGTAGAGATCTATATTTAATTTAGTTCATTTAGTTAGTGGTCAATGTTGGTAAGCAACGATTTTGAGATATCTGATTTTAAAAAATGGCGAAAAGTCGAAACGGAAAGTCATGAAAATGGAAAATACATTATTAAAAGGTTGCATCCTTCTCCTTTCGATCTGCATCGTTCCATATAGGCAAGAGTGTAAAAGAATATTTTCAACTAAATTTCATAAAATTTTCATCCCTGCTTTTCGAAAATAGTTGAAAAGTTAAATTTCAAATGAGAGTAACTCAGGAACCGTTGAGCGAGCCATTGTGTCCATTTTTTAATAAAACTGATATATTTAAGCTCAAAACCTGCCCAGAAAATTCAAAGTTTCTAGGACTTTTCGTTAGGAAATTACCATTTTTACCTGCAATCTGCCCAGAATTACTCAGACTACGGATTCTATATCAGCGAGTTTGCGACTATTTCCGGCGGTAAATTCGAAAATTACAGGCATTTGGGGAAAATGAGCATGCTGTTCTCAAGAACAAGTGCTCAAACATTTATTTTGTATATTCGATCCAATTCGAAAATGTAGGTAAATAATTTTGAACCTTAGTAGTATGCATTTCTTATTATTGATAAATCCCTTATTGATTATTATTAAACAGGAATTAATTTAATAGTACTTTTACTTTTGTAATTTTGATGTTTTTTCCTGGCACTAAATTAAAGAAAGAAATAAAAAATTAACATTCAGATATCTCGAAAATGGCTGTTGAAATCAATTACTAGGTACATTTTTTTAGTTAAAACAAAATAGGAATTTTCATTTAAAAATTAAATATGAAGACGTCACTTTTGGACTGAGGTAAGTGGGGTTAGATTATGATATTTCAGCCTCTCTAGACACGTTTTCACATGTTTCCGCACCTCTTAAAGACCTTTTATATATTATACTAATTATTAAAAATATATTATACAATTATTGAATAATATACTACTCTGTCAAGAAAGTACCGGGAATTTTCAATTAAAACAACATTTTTACATTTAATCGTCAAAATTTATTGGGTCGCCTTCAAAATAGGCTCCATTTGCTCCAATACATCTATGCCAACGGCACTTCCAATTATCGAAACATTTTTTATAGGCGCTTTCCGGGATGGACTTTAGCTCTCGCGCCGAATTTTGTTTTATGGCTTCAATCGACTCAAAACGGGTGCCACGAAGGGGCAATTTTAGTTTTGGGAAGAGGAAAAAGTCGCAGGGAGCCAAATCCGGCGAATACGGTGGTTGCTGAAGCACGTTTGTTGAGTTTTTGGCGAGAAAGTCAGTCACAATCGTAGCTCAGTGAGAAGGCGCGTTATCGTCATGCAAAATCCATGAGTTGTTCGCCCACAAATTTGGCCTCTTCTTACGGATACGCTCACGCAAACGTTTCATAACGCCTAGGTAATACTCCTTGTTTACCGTCTGACCCTCTGGAACGAATTCGTAGTGCACCACGCCACGGATATCGAAGAAAACAATGAGCATCACCTTCATTTTCGAGCGGCTTTGGCGTGGTTTTTTCGGTTTCGGCTCATTTTTTGCCACCCATTCCGATGATTGCTGGCTTGTTTGCATATCGTACTCGTAGACCCAGGTCTCATCACCAGTTATAATGCGTTCCATGAATGTAGAATCGGAATTACAGCGATCCAGCATGTCTGAAGCAACCTGTTCGCGATGACGTTTTTGAAGAAAATTCAGGTCTTTCGGTACGAGTCGTGCGGCCACCTTTCTCATGCCCAAAATATCAATCAAAATCGTACGTGCGGACTCCTGGGATATCTTAAGATCATGTGCTATCTCTCTCAAGCTGGTACGACGGTTTTCCAGCACCCTTTCCTTAATTTTATCGACGTTATCTTCGATCGAAGCCGTCGATGTGCGACCACTTCACGACCGTCCTTGAAGGCTCTGTACCACTGATATGCACGAGTTTTCGATAGAGCATTATCACCAAAGGCCTTTTGCAACATTTTCAATGCATCGGCTCACGAAAATTCATTTGCAACACAAAACTTTAAACAAATTCTTTGCTCAACGTAATCACCCATAGTAAAAATCGGCACGCACTCTGACATCGACTGACTTAATCAGCTGTTGCAAACACACTAGTTGACAGATCCCGCTCAAGCTTGGCATAGTAATTAAGGACAGTGGTACCAACCTAGGAAAAAAAATTTTTACCTGCCTCATTGCCCCGCTAGATTTAAATCGATAATTCCCGGTACTTTCTTGACAGAATGTATAATATGGAAATAGGTTTTGTAGGGTTATTCAAAAAAGATAGACACAAACTTGTAACTTGAATAAAATCACACATAATATTTCATATTTAATAAGGCACAATAATAAAGTATACATCAATGGCACTTATTAAATTCAATTTCTCTTAAATAACATCAAAAATATACAAAAATTGACAACATATATTTCATAAAAATACTTTTGTTGCGATAATCACAAAACAGCAAGCATTGACTGAATTATATAAAAATATGATTAATACATTTTAGTTGATTCGTAAATCTTTTAGTAAGTACGCGATACATACAGACGTCATTCGACCATCTGTATGAAACCTGAAAATTTAAAGTCTTAAAACAAAAGAAGGCACCAGATAGAATATCTAAAATTCACTTATTAATGATTGTATATCGTTTCAAAAATAATTTCAACAACTTAAACAACCGTTCCATAAAATCTTTCAACAATAAATGAAAACTTAAAAACCCCCAACATTTCAAGTCTTCAGTTTTCACAGCGCTGTAATAAAACCTTTGAAAAAATATATAAAAACCGAATTTTTGTACTTAACAATAAATAAATTTTAATCGTTCAAGTTCAGAGAGATAATTATGTAAAATATTAGAATTTATCATGTTAAAAATCACATTTTGCTTTATACGTTCGTTCCTCAAAGAGAAGTATACCGAAATCGTTTCACTGGTACATTCAACATTTTATATAATTATTTCCATTGCCATTTTCCACTATGGCATAATTTGACGGAAGCATGTACAGTATGGTGTTGTTAGGTCCCTTCTTGAAGGTGGGTGCTGTCACTTCTGAACTTACTTGAATGTTTATAACCTTTTTCTTGCCACCCAGCGAACAAGAGATTGTTTTGCTAACGTTAACTGGTAATTCAGTGTTGGTTAGTCTGAAAATAACAATTTCAGTTTCAATAACAATAAACAATATGGCTCAAACTTAGAAATGCTATATTTGCAGCATAGATCAGCAGAATCTTTATAGAAATTATTTATTGTTGATTTATTAATGAAAAGCATGTTTCTATTCTTATCTGATAAATATTGATATCAGCTTAGGGAATACAAATGAAGTGAATGAAACACTAGAAGAATTCAAAAGAATTGCCAAACAAGCTACTCGAGAGACAAAAGAAAGAAAGAGAATACACAATATTCCAGAAAGTATAAAGACACTCTTAGCACAAAAATTAAAATCAAAAAAATGTATATGAGATAGTAATTAGACTAACTAGAATTAGAATAACTACAATGAAATGGCAATGGACACTCTCCAGGAGATAAAACTACCTTGAATAGGATAACGAATGAACTAAAATTCAGAATTAAAGAAACAAGAGAAAAATCATTCAACGAGTATGTGACCAATCTGAATAGAAATGATAATTCAGTGTGGGAACCCATAAAGAACTTGAAAGGACCAAAGAAACATATTCCATCGTTGTGCAACATAAGAGGATCAATGATAAAATGGGCAAGGACCGACCAACAAAAGGCACAAATATTTGCTGAACATTTTGCTACAGTATTCACTCTAAATGATGACGATCTGGAACTAGGGCTGCTGGAAATTCCTGCAAGTACCACACCTATAGCGAAAATCACTAAAAGCAAGTTTAAAATGAAAGAAAATATCCGAATATCAGAAAAGCTGCAGGAAATGATAAAATTACACCGAAAATGATCGAGGAATTGTCAAAGAAAGGACTGTTGGTAATTACTTACATATTCAATGTCATTCTAAAATTGAACTGGCCAGAACAACAGAAAGCAGTCGAAATTATACTTGTCCCTAAACCAGGTAAAGATACAAACACCATCACATCCTATCGACCAATTTGCTTGCTCCCAGTTCTATCAAAAATCTTGGAAAGGCTGGTGCTTCAAAGAATAAACTCCAACCCAAATACAGAGGAGTGGATACCAGATCATCAGTTTGGATTCAGCTCAAACCATTCCACAATACAGAAAATTCATAGAATTAAGCACGAAATAAGTAAAGCGCTTGAACACAGGCAATACTATACATCAGCATTCTTGGACAGTCAGGCTTTTGATAAAGTTGTTATTGTGAATTATTGAAGTCTTATCTTAGTGAAAGACGATTCAGAGTGAGGAATCGAACTACTTCCCAATACGATCAGGAGTTCCTCAGGGAAATGTCATTGGACCACTGCTGTATGTGTGTAATTTGTGTTGTCTGTACCTGCCTACAAGTCATCGTGCCATATTGGGAACTTTCGCAGATGATACAGGAATTCTAGCGGAAACATTTGAATGAAATCCAAAAATGACAGATACGAGGGAGGTTCAAATATGATCGAGACAAACTCTGTATGTATGTTTCGAAGGTCGTGGCTTGAGTATGTGATAGCTGGGTCTCTTACGAACAGTGTGGCATTTGTTTTCGTCGGAGCACGTGTTTCACGCGTGTGCTACGACCATGAATGATCGTCAAGTGCCGACTGGCGTTGCGCAACGTATTATCATTCGTTTTTTAGTGGGAGAAGACGTTAAAAACACGGATATTTTTGTGAGTTTGCAAAAGCAGTTCGGTAGTGAGTGCCTGAGTAGGGCTGCCGTGTTTAAATGGCCCAAAGCATTCAAGGATGGCCGCGAAACCGTCGAGAATGAGCCGCATGATCGTCGACCGCGAACCAGCGTCACACCAGACAACATTCGCCGCGTAGAACAACTCGTTTTGGAGGACCGTAGGATGAATGTTCGAGACATTTCGGCTGAAGTCGGCATCAGTATTGGTAGTGTAGAGTCTATCATCCACGAACACCTTCAATATCGCAAAATAACGGCGCGATGGGTTCCTAAACTGTTGAACTTTGAGCAAAAATTAACACGGTTGGAAGTTTGTCGCCGCTTACTGACGCGATACGAGACGGAGGGGGGCGGTTTTTTAACGCGAATCTTCACTACAGACGAAACAGGGGTACACTATTACACTCCCAGAACCAAGGTGTCAAGTAAAGAGTGGAGGAAAAAGGAGGAAGGGGCGCCAGTCAAAGCGAAGACAACCTGGTGCGCGGGTAAGATAATGTGTACTGTGTCGATCTCCTGCGCACTCAACGTATCATCAATGCTGCATACTACTCTAACCTTCTGAAAACACACGTGAAATCGCTCGAAACGAAGGAATATTGCAGCACGAAGTGCGATTCTCTCCCCCCGATAACGCGCGCCCTCATACCGCGCGTATCAGGCTCGATACAATATCGGAATTCAGGTGGAAGGTACTGGAACACCCTCCTACAGTCTGGATTTATCGCCCTGCGACTACCACACGTTTGGACCACTGAAAGAGGCCCTCGGAGGTCAAAAGTTCAACACCGACGACGAGGTAGAGGGGTTCGTGCGCACATGACTGTCCGACTTGCCCAAGGAATTTTTCGATACCGGCATCAAAAAACTTCCGGAAAGGTGGACGAAATGTGTAAATAGAAAAAATGTGATATTTTGTAAATTTTTCGATAATAAATAAGTTAGAGTATTTGTTGTTGATCATATTTGAGCCACCCTCGTAATAATGACAAAAAATGTATGGAACTAACATATTATGGACCAATCTCGCAAAAATAGCTAGATATTTTCAAAACTAACATAGTAACAGCTCTTTCACACCCTCACATGAAATTGCCAACCTATATTTTGATGCAAAAGACAAAAACAACCTTCTGAAAAATTCTGGAGCATAAAATCAAGTCGTCAACGGTGCAGTAGCATATATACATTCTGTCAAGAAAGTACCGGGAATTATCGATTTAAATCTGGCGGGGCAATGAGGCAGGTAAAATTTTTTTCCTAGGTTGGTACCAGTGTCCTTAATTACTATGCCAAGCTTGAGCGAGATCTGTCAACTAGTGTGTTTGCAACAGCTGATTAAGTCAGTCGATGTCACAGTGCGTGCCGATTTTTACTATGGGTGATTACGTTGAGCAAAGAATTTGTTTAAAGTTTTGTGTTGCAAATGAATTTTCGTGTGCCGATGCATTGAAAATGTTGCAAAAGGCCTTCGGTGATAATGCTCTATCGAAAACTCGTGCATATCAGTGGTACAGAGCCTTCAAGGACGGTCGTGAAGTGGTCGCCCATCGACGGCTTCGATCGAAGATAACGTCGATAAAATTAAGGAAAGGGTGCTGGAAAACCGTCGTACCACCTTGAGAGAGATAGCACATGATCTTAAGATATCCCACGAGTCCGCACGTACGATTTTGATTGATATTTTGGGCATGAGAAAGGTGGCCGCACGACTCGTACCGAAAGACCTGAATTTTCTTCAAAAACGTCATCGCGAACAGGTTGCTTCAGACATGCTGGATCGCTGTATTTCCGATTCTACATTCATGGAACGCATTATAACTGGTGATGAGACCTCGGTCTACGAGTACGATATGCAAACAAGCCAGCAATCATCGGAATGGGTGGCAAAAAATGAGCCGAAACCGAAAAAACCACGCCAAAGCCGCTCGAAAATGAAGGTGATGCTCATTGTTTTCTTCGATATCCGTGGCGTGGTGCACTACGAATTCGTTCCAGAGGGTCAGACGGTAAACAAGGAGTATTACCTAGGCGTTATGAAACGTTTGCGTGAGCGTATCCGTAAGAAGCGGCCAAATTTGTGGGCGAACAACTCATGGATTTTGCATGACGATAACGCGCCTTCTCACCGAGCTACGATTGTGACTGACTTTCTCGCCAAAAACTCAACAAACGTGCTTCAGCAACCACCGTATTCGCCGGATTTGGCTCCCTGCGACTTTTTCCTCTTCCCAAAACTAAAATTGCCCCTTCGTGGCACCCGTTTTGAGTCGATTGAAGCCATAAAACAAAATTCGGCGCGAGAGCTAAAGTCCATCCCGGAAAGCGCCTATAAAAAATGTTTCGATAATTGGAAGTGCCGTTGGCATAGATGTATTGGAGCAAATGGAGCCTATTTTGAAGGCGACCCAATAAATTTTGACGATTAAATGTAAAAATGTTGTTTTAATTGAAAATTCCCGGTACTTTCTTGACAGAGTAGTATAATATAAAAATATTTTGATTGATGCATTGTATATTAATTGTCGTGTAAGTGTATTATTTCTGAAGTGGTCCATTTTGGACCACTTTTGATGAATAATGTGTTTCATTCACTGAAATTTTTTGACACTGTAGGATTTGTTATAATTCGTGTTATCAAATAAATAATTCAAAAGAGCCACATTAAACAAACTGTCGTCCGATCATTTACCAAGATACTCACTGTACGTATCTGCTCAGGACAATACCCAGAAGTTCTCCTATCCTGTCTTCCTGCGAGTCGCAGTGCAAAGAAACCGCAAGGTCGTTACCACCGGGACAATGAAGAACTATCAACTGATCATTACCCGGACTTACGGTTATGCCAGTGAGTTCTTTTATCGCCACGCCTTCCTTCATGTTCCTGAATTTCATGTTGTCCAACTTGAAAATGTACATGTCGGTGATGAGTAACACTCTTTCTGCTACCTAAAATGGAAAATCTTATAGCTCAGTTATACAGACGTTTCGATTTTGAAAAGTTGGCAGTAGTGGTCCAACAACCCACCTTGTTAAATTTATTAAATTTCGTGACGAAAGCCGAGAACAACACAGAACTGAAGTGCTGGGTGTTCTTCAAGTTATTGACGGCGTCGTTAAAAGGCGTGTAATTGTTATTTTCCGCGTGTTTGCTCAAGTAGTTACCCTCCCACTTCCTTGAGACACCCCAGTTGGCCCTCTTATGCAGCAGCGCGCTAGCCGCCATGATTTTAAGTTTCATTTCCGGCCACTGCACCTGCGGTATCTTCCTTAGCACCATGTACGCCCGCCATCTGTTGAACATCGTCCGAAGTACCTTCGTGGATTCACGCATGGTCAAGGGAGGCGCTGGCCATATTATACTCTTGCCGTAATCCTTCAAGGTCTTGGCGTTGGCGAACTTCTTCTGAAGCGCGTTCACGTAGCAACGCGTCTTTTTCATGCGGTAGGCCTTGATCATAACCATGGCAGCCTTCATTTTTTTGTAATGCTGTCTTGCCTGGTAACCTAAAAAGGGATTTCCCTAATGAAATTTAACTTGATCACTGTTCAACCCTGGTTAGCAATTATACAAGGATGTAGTGATATGTAATTGACCTAGACCAGTTCCATGGATAAAAAAAATATTGCAATATCATAGCAAAGAACAATAACTATCTCATCTGAAATTACAGTGTAAAGTTTCACCTCAATACGTCAAACCAGAGCTTCGCATTAAAATTTGGAGAGAGAATATCGACCTCAACTTGTGTCATCATCAATAACCGGTTTTTGAAAGGATTAAAAAATGAACAGATTAATATACTTCATATGCTTTTGTTTGGTTCTACAGTAGACTAAAAATTTTTCGATGCATCTTCATACTTTTATTTTACCAGCAATATAATGCTTTGTGTTTCTACATACACTATATGAAGTCCTGATCATCGATTAAAAATTAAAACTTGTTGAATACTTAGCTGTTTAAATTTAATGTAGACAAATTATTTAACTTTCTGATCCATCTTTACTTCAACATAATGAACCTTTTCTATCATATAAAACGTCCTGTCTCGTAAATTTAACTAGTTATTTCACAAAAAATACTAATAGAATATTAAATTTGACTCTTTGGCTTCTCAACTGAGTTATTTCAAAATTAACTTCATTTAAAAGTTCAGATGAAGAGACAATAGTTTAAAGATAGCATAAAATTTACTTCCTTTGAGGATTTGTCCATGTGTTCAATTAAAAATTATTTAAATATTTTAATATTAGCCTTCTACATATTTAATTTCAAAAAATTATATTTAATGATAATAATTTCTTAAAATTTTAATTTTAATTTATTTTCAGAAGTTATAATCATTAAATATAATTTTTTGAAATTAAATATGCAGAAGGCTAATATTAAAATATTTAAATAATTTTATATACCTTCTATCAAGAATCAACCTCTAGTTATGTTATTTTATTCTTAATATATAATTATTTGGTTTCCTTAACATTCTTTATACAGATAGTCCTTGTGCTATAACAAAGGCCGTTAAATTGTCTTTCAATCTTTTAGATCAAGGGTAAACCACAGAAATATTTATATATAGTTAACCGTTACAGTTAACAGTTTACCAGAAGTTTTCTAAATGGTTAAAGGGTGAGTAAATATTTGTTGTTGATTGATGTTATATTTATTGAATATGAATTATTTGAATACCGACGAAGCAAAGTCTCTCTTAAAACTTGTTTTTCAGTAATGTTTTTACATATCTTGAGTTTTTATATAAAGTAACTTAGTTAGATATCCAATAATATTGAATATTTTAAGTAATATAGTTTTATGATGAAATTCTTAAGATTATGTTTGACATTTTTGAAAGATATCTGTTTTCATAAGATTGATCAGCAGAAACAATATTTTGTCTATTCAAAATATTTAATTTATAGGATTTTGGTTAACAATTTATATTTATTGGATTTTGTTTTATCATTTGGATGACTTATAATGAATGTTTATTTTATATGTCATTTGATATAAGTGGTACTTATATGACATTATTTTAATTTAATTTATTTTCAGAAGTTATAATCATTAAATATAATTTTTTGGAATTAAGTATGTAGAAGGCTAATATTAAAATATTCAAATAATTTTATATACCTTCTATCAAGAATTAACCTCTATTTATGTTAAAAATTATAACAACATTGAAAACAGGAAAAGAATCGAACCCTGTGGAACTCCAAGATCTCAATAAAACTGACAAGAACGCTCTAAAACTAGTTCTTACCTCTCCAAGTCTTCTGTATGAGGGTGGCTATACCCGGAATGAGTTCGTTTCTTGCGCTTTCCAAAGCGAAGATAGTTTTGGGAGACCTGATGAAAATTTTCGTCTTTCCATACTTGACGTCTTTACTGAACCCCCTCTCGTCCATTATGATCTTAATTCCGTCTCTATCCAGGCCAGATCGGAAGTTTGGCCAAGTGAATTGGGATATCATTTTATACCTAGAAGAGAACGATCAGTTTATTGATGATAATTCCAAGTGATAAGCCAGTTTAGGACCTCGGTTATGAATATACTACTCTGTCAAGAAAGTACCGGGAATTTTCAATTAAAACAACATTTTTACATTTAATCGTCAAAATTTATTGGGTCGCCTTCAAAATAGGCTCCATTTGCTCCAATACATCTATGCCAACGGCACTTCCAATTATCGAAACATTTTTTATAGGCGCTTTCCGGGATGGACTTTAGCTCTCGAGCCGAATTCTGTTTTATGGCTTCAATCGACTCAAAACGGGTGCCACGAAGGGGCAATTTTAGTTTTGGGAAGAGGAAAAAGTCGCAGGGAGCCAAATCCGGCGAATACGGTGGTTGCTGAAGCACGTTTGTTGAGTTTTTGGCGAGAAAGTCAGTCACAATCGTAGCTCGGTGAGAAGGCGCGTTATCGTCATGCAAAATCCATGAGTTGTTCGCTCACAAATTTGGCTGCTTCTTACGGATACGCTCACGTAAACGTTTCATAACGCCTAGGTAATACTCCTTGTTTACCGTCTGACCCTCTGGAATGAATTCGTAGTGCACCACGCCACGGATATCGAAGAAAACAATGAGCATCACCTTCATTTTCGAGCGACTTTGGCGTGGTTTTTTCGGTTTCGGCTCATTTTTTGCCACCCATTCCGATGATTGCTGGCTTGTTTGCATATCGTACTCGTAGACCCAGGTCTCATCACCAGTTATAATGCGTTCCATGAATGTAGAATCGGAATTACAGCGATCCAGCATGTCTGAAGCAACCTGTTCGCGATGACGTTTTTGAAGAAAATTCAGGTCTTTCGGTAAGAGTCGTGCGACCACCTTTCTCATGCCCAAAATATCAATCAAAATCGTACGTGCGGACTCGTGGGATATCTTAAGATCATGTGCTATCTCTCTCAAGCTGGTACGACGGTTTTCCAGCACCCTTTCCTTAATTTTATCGACGTTATCTTCGATCGAAACCGTCGATGGGCGACCACTTCACGACCGTCCTTGAAGGCTCTGTACCACTGATATGCACGAGTTTTCGATAGAGCATTATCAGCAAAGGTCTTTTGCAATATTTTCAATGCATCGGCACACGAAAATTCATTTGCAACACAAAACTTTAAACAAATTCTTTGCTCAACGTAATCACCCATAGTAAAAATCGGCACGCACTCTGACATCGACTGACTTAATCAGCTGTTGCAAACACACTAGTTGACAGATCCCGCTCAAGCTTGGCATAGTAATTAAGGACAGTGGTACCAACCTAGGAAAAAAAATTTTACCTGCCTCATTGCCCCGCCAGATTTAAATCGATAATTCCCGGTACTTTCTTGACAGAATGTAAGCTGACATTTCAATACGCATGCATGATCTCTGATCCCGATAAACTATTCTAAACAGAGGGAAGAATTCATCAAAATACACCTCTAAAAAATATTTATGCAGACATAGATATAAGACTTTAAACTTGAATTCGATGCTGTGAAACGTCAAGTACGGTTCTGTTACTTCTGGCGATGCACATTCATATGAAGACCACATGTCTACAATTCAAGCACTGCATCAAGACTGAGAGTTCAGTGTGCATAAACGTAAACAGTCAGACGTCTTGTCTGTTATTGTGAACTTTTGGCTCTTGTGAAGTTTTTTTAAATATGTTACATTCAAATATCGAACTTAAAAACATGATTTTGATGTATGGCGAGTGCAAGCAAAATGTGATCGCATCAAGTAGACTGTGGTAAGTAACAATTGAATGTTCATTGTGGATTAATGTAACTACAGTGGCTAGAGGTGCCTCATAATGATTAAACATTGAACAAAAATGAAATATTATAAATATTAACTGCGACAAAGTGAATATTTCCTTTACCTTTTTAAAAATCTGTCGTATCTCTGCCTATAAGCAAAACCAGCTCTTCTCACCCTAACATTTTCCACCAGTCCCAAGTAACTGACCTGGTGCTTCACCCTCTCTTCGTCGAAAGCTGATGGCGATTTCATTTCGTTAGGCTTTATGCATCTGACGTAATGGGGTTCTTTGCTCAGCAGATTTTTGACTAGCTCTTGCATTGAATTCTTGAAGAGTGTGCCTGCCGTCGCCGGCCTCTTTGTCGTCTAAAATAAAGATTAATCCCCATGACTTTTGCGCTTATTTCAACCTTTGTCACTTGTAAAATTTTTAATTGGATCAGTCTTCACTTGATGAATACAAAAGAAAATTTTAAATACCAAACTATAAACACTGTTTCGATCAAGTACCAACAATTTGATCCAATTTAGGAAACATTTCAATTGAATGAAATGAAATTGCACAATATAATAAATAATTGTCGACGTTTACATTGTTTGTCTTCAAGTAAATATATTTTTTGTAATTACTAGAACAAAAAACAGGTTCTGTGATTTGTTATTCTTCTTTACACAAATTGATCAATCAAACTGCTTTGCTTACTTCTGAAATGTGCAGAGAACCCTCCGGCCACATATTCCTCAAATTCTGATCCTTAGAACTGTACAGTAGCCTCTTGAAGTCTTGGAAGAGCGTGTCCTTATTCTTGTCCAGAAAACCGTTGATACAGTAAGTCACCTCGCCTGCGTAGTGAGTTATTTGGAAGTCAATCTTGAATCAGAAGGTAAACCTTGAGTGATATTCCTCGAGCTTCATAATAAAAGAGTCTCACCTTGTGCCTCAGCTGTTTGTTGGCAGGTTTCAACCCTCTCGAACAATAATGCTGATGTCCCTTCAGTTTCTTGTCCATATTTTCGAGGAGTAGTTCATCTGTAACTTTTTCTGCGGTCATCTTGCAGGCGTCATCCATTATCGATAAAATACCTTGAGAAAATTGAAAAGTGTATTTTAAAAGTGCCTCTTTCGGTGATCCGTTATTATACCTTACCTGTATGTTGGGCTTCAACTAAATCACATATGATTTGGTTGTTGAAGTAATCTATATTTTGCCATTCTATACCTTCCTTATTATATTCTTCCTGCTCTTGTTTCAGTACCAATTCTTAAAAAAGAAAATCAGATTGTACCACGTCATGGGTTCATAAACATAATTTAGACTGGGCCTTTACAAATTTTGATCTAAAAAATCTTTTAATATAATGTCCAAGAAACACTGTTTCTTTTTATAAACATATATGATTATCAACATATGGAATGACCTACATAATTCATGCCGTCACCCTAAGTTTTGTCATTCTGTCTACTTCAAAGTCATTCAGGTGTAAAAAGAATTAAAAGGCTTCGAAAATCGCCAGGAACGGATGGAGTAACTACAAAAATGGTAAAAGAGTTGCCGAAAAGTAATCCTGCTGGCATATTTTATTAATTAAAACAAATTGTAGAAATTACTGTTTTACTACCAATAAAAATATATATTACACATTTTCATGTGACTCGAGTTTCGGGAAATGAACTATCCCATCATCCCATCATCAGACAAATGAAGACCTAACAGTGGTACAGAGGTATTTAAACAAAAGTGATACATATTTTGAATATTTCAATAGATTCTAGGTAACACCTAATAGTGGTACAGAGGTTTACAAGCGAAACGTGATAAAAACCGGGTTAAAAAAGAGGGGCCTTCTAACAGATATCGGAATGTCGGCAATCGACAAAGAAGGTTGTTAAACAGATGGTACCCATTTAAATATCTCAAATAATTTTTGGGATTACATAGCTCCGTACAGTCATTCATTATTTTTACATTATTTTGTTGTATATCTCAAATATTTGGATTTACATAGCTCCGTCATTACTTTTTACATTATAATTATTGTGAACTTATTTGAAAATTTCAATAATCAAGTTTCTTTCCTTTTGAATCTACATGTAAAATTTTTCTTAAGATTTTCTTTTGTCGAAAGGAATTACTGTTTTCTAAAGAATGAGTGGCAAAAGTTGAATTTTTGTTTACTTTTCATTAAATTAATTTTATGTTCGTTGAAAAAGGTTTTAAACAGATGTTACTGTTTGAATATCTCAAATATTTTCGATTTACATAGCTCCGTACAATCATTCATTATTTTTACATTATTGTTATTGTAAACTAATTTGAAAATTTCAACACATTCTAGATAATCGAGTTTCTTCCCTTTTGATTCTACATGTAAAATTTTAAGATTATCAATTGTGGGAAAGGAATGACCGTTTTCTAGACAATGAGTGGCAAAAGTAGAATTTTGTTTATTTTTTATGAAACTCATTTTATGTTCGTTGAACCTCGTCTTGAAGGAACGTCCTGTTTGTCCTATATATTTATTACTACACGTAGAACAAGATAACGCATAAACTCCTGATTTGTGTATGTTTTGAGCAGGGTCCTTTGCGTTAAATAATACCGATGATAATTTGTTTTGCGTGTTGAAGGCAATATTGACATCTGATTTTGAAAAACTATTGGCCACTTTTTGACTTATGCTACCAAAGTACATTTCTCTATCGTACTTTGGTAGTCAAAAAGTGGCCAATAGTTTTTCAAAATCAGATGTCAATATTGCCTTCAAAACGCAAAACAAATTATCATCGGTATTATTTAACGCAAAGGACCCTACTCCAAACATACACAAATCAGGAGTTTATGAGTTATCTTGTTCTACGTGCAGTAATAAATATATAGGACAAACAGGACGTTCCTTCAAGACGAGGTTCAACGAACATAAACTGAGTTTCATAAAAAATAAACAAAAATTCTACTTTTGCCACTCATTGTCTAGAAAACGGTCATTCCTTTCCCACAATAGATTATCTTAAAATTTTACATGTAGAATCAAAAGGGAAGAAACTCGATATTCTAAAATCTGTTGAAATTTTCAAATTAGTTCACAATAACAATAATGTAAAAATAATGAATGACTGTACGGAGCTATGTTAATCGGAAATATTTGAGATATTCAAAAAGTAACATCTGTTCAAAACCTTTTTCAACGAACATAAAATAAATTTAATGAAAAGTAAACAAAAATTCAATTTTTGCCACTCATTCTTTAGAAAACAGTTATTCCTTTCGACAAAAGAAAATCTTAAGAAAATTTTACATGTAGATTCAAATGAAAAGAAACTTCATTATTGAAATTTTCAAATTCGTTCACAATAAAAATAATTTAAAAAATAATGAATGACTGTATGGAGCTATGTAAATCCAAATATTTGAGATATACAACAAAATAACGTAAACATAATGAATGACTGTACGGAGCTATGTAACCCCAAAAATTATTTGAGATATTTAAATGGGTACCATCTGTTTAACAACCTTCTTTGTCGATTGCCGACAGTCCGATATCTGTTAGAAGGCCCCTCTTTTTTCACCCGGTTTTTTATCACGTTCCGCTTGTAAACCTCTGTACCACTATTAGGTGTTACCTAGAATCTTTTGAAACATTCAAAATATTTATCAGTTTTGTTTAAATACCTCTGTACCACTGTTAGGTCTTCAGTTGTCTGATGATGGGATAGTTCATTTCCCGAAACTCGAGTCACAAGAAAACGTGTAATATATATTTTTATTGGTAGTAAAACATAGTAATTTCTACAATTTGTTTTAATTATGATCAACTACCAAATAGTAACGGCTGAAACAATTCAGTATATTTTATCAATGCCATCATGAAAAAAAATTATTGGCCAAAACTGAAATCTGCAGATATAATCCTTATTCCCAAACCAGAACATAGCAAGGTCAATTCATACCGTTCTATAAGTTTACTTTCCGTTACCTCAAAAATCCTGGAAACGCTTCTGATGCACAACTTCTGAAGACGTATCTGAGTGACAGAGAGTTTATGATCAGGATAAATGACAAAGCATCTGAAAAGTACCCAGTAACATCTGGAGGACCACAGGGTAGTGTTCTGGGGCCATTTCTCTATCTGCTTATACAGCAGATCTGCCTTCAACCAGCCACATCCTCATGGGAACATTTACTGATGATAGAGCTATTCTTGCCAGAAATAAAGATCCAGGCGTCCAGCCACCTAGAAGATCATCTAAATGATCTTGAAAAATGGCTGCAGAAGTAGAGAATTGAAATTAATGAGACTAAGTCTACAAAAGTGAACTTCACACTAAGAAGAGATCAATGCCCATCTGTTTTCATTAACAATGTACAGATACCAGAGTCCACAATTATCAAATACTTGGGAATGCATTTGGATAGGAGAATCGCCTGGAAAAAGCACGTTTGCAAAGAACAGAACCAAATTGATTTTGGAGTGAAAGATCTATATTGGATGATAGGAGATCCTAAGGGCAACCTTTCGATATACGAAACTGTCATCAGACCAATATAGATAGACGTATGAAATAGAATTGTGGGACTGCACAAACATGGCTATCAAACAGATAGCCATGTTTGACTATGTATGATAGCAACTGCTCCATGGTGTGTTACTAATCAGACCTTATACGAAGACCTGAAGGTGCCATATGTGAAGGACATCATCAAAGAAAAAAGTATAAATCACAATGAAAAATTACTAGATCACATCTCCAACCATTACTTGATCCACAAGATGGCAGAAGACTCAAAAGGAACCGGCCAGCAGATCTCATGGAGGATTGAAAGGCAGACTACTCACTTCATCACGTCATCTGCATGCAGCTCTTAAGCCATCACATTATCCTATAGAGTAAATATTATGAAGAATAATGGACCAGTAATTCATTGGAAAGTTAACTAGTTCGTAATCATGTAGTTAAAAGCTGATAATTTGTGGTTAAAAAGGTTCCATTTATCGTGTATAATTGTATCTGTATTTGTGGGTTTGCGAGAAATTGAATACTGATATGAATTGCTATATTGGATCACAGATCATAAACTCACCTATAAACAGCTGCTGCAACTTCTCGTTGCAATAATTGATGCAAAACTGCTCGAAGCTGTTGTTGTCGAAGATCTCGAAACCGTAAATGTCCAAAACACCAATGAGCGAACTCTTGTACTTATACTGATAATTGCTATCGTCCACGGATATAGCGGAATTGATCCTTTCCACTATCCATCCGAAGAGTCTGTCGTACACAGCCTTCGCCAGAGCGTCCCGTCCATAGTTGGCCTCGCTCTCCGTGTGCTCCTTCCTCATTATATCGCCCCTGGCGGCGATCACCCTCTCGCAAAGCGCCCTCTCCAGGTCCTTTCTCTCCACCTGCAGCAGCGAGGCCACGTACTCCACGGACCCGCTGTTCTTCACGGCCAGTTTGTCGTCCTGATTCGAGAACTCGATGTTGCCGAGGTGCAGGATGGCCGCCACTATCCTCCAGATGGAATCCTGCGAAATCGGGAGGTTCAGGGAAATGGTCGACGGTTCGGCAACGTCGCGTCGACGTTGTCGAAACGTCGGAAATTTCCGAAAAGACGGGAATCACGCCTACCTGTTCCTCCTTGTTGAAATCTAAGGTGTTCATGGAGTGGGTGACGTCTTTGAAGTCGCTCTTGTCGTTTATGGTGCTCACTTTGGTGGCGTTTCCCTGCTTGACGTAGAAGTAGTCGGTTGGGTTCCTCGATAGGTTCAACTTCTTCAACATATCGTCGCTGCATCCCGACAGAAGCTGAAAGGTAAATTTTTTCAAATTTAATTATAGCAAACAGAACACCTGACATAAATGTTCTCTTTCTATAAGTTTCCCATATAACACCTATCCTTTTGTAGGTTCCATGGGCGCAACTTCCGATGATAAAGAAGAAAAGAATTCGACCAACCTGATAGAAGCAATGAAAATTCCTCTCCCCGTTCTGCTGATAAATAACACGGCACTTCTCCAGAAGGTACTTATTGATATGACCACCAATCGGGTCTCCTTTGAAATCGAAATGGATGTCCATATATTTCCCGAACCTCGAAGAATTATCATTTCTATTCGTCTTAGCATTACCAAACGCTTCCAGTATCGAATTTGACTGTATTAAAATATTTTTAACCCGTTCTATATCCTGTAGTCCACCTTAAAAAGACATAGATTGAATAGGAATAAACGCTAAATGCGAACATGAAAAGATTTAAGGAGTTTGAAGAATGTCTTTTACCTTGATTGGTAACAGCAGCGATGTATTTCATAATAATTTTTGAAGCTTCCGTTTTTCCAGAACCAGATTCACCACTTATGACTATACAAGTGTCCCTTCCTTGCTGTTTCATCACTTTATGAGAAGCATCAGCTATCGCGAATATATGTGGAGGATTTTCGAAAAGTTCCCTTCCTGAAAACAATTGAAGTATTATATTATAGGGTGACGGAACACAGTGAAACACTATCAACACTACTCTAGGTTCTTCAGTTTCTAAATTGAAGCGTTGAAGTCAAATGAATACAATGGGTAATCAAACCACAACCATTAAGACAACAAGTGGCGAATCTGAAGTATTAGTGTTGTTTTCTCTAATCGAAAGCCTTGAAGTCAAACAAAACTACTCTTGGCGCATCTTAAATAGGTATGTCCTCAACTTCAATCCCTAAATCGAAGTCTTGAAGTAAGATAGATGTATGAAACAACAGTGAGTAATCAAGCACCAAGTGCTGAATATAAAGTAGATGTGTTCTTCATATTCTCTAATCTGAAGCTTTAAAGTCAAATGGATGTATGAGAGAACAGTGCGTAATCAAGAACTACTATTGGTGCATATTAAATAGGATCATCCCTTCTTTAATCTCTAAATTAACGTCTTGCAGCCAAATGGATGTATGAAAGAGCAGTGGGTAATCAAAGAACTACCATCAAAACGACAAGAGTCACATCTAAAGTAAGAGTGTTTTATCCTCTAATCTGAAGCCTTGAAGTCAAACGGATGTGTGAGAGAACAACTCTTGGCGCATCTTAAATAAGAATGTTCTATCCTTTAATCTCTAAGATGAAGTCAAATGGGTTTATGAAATAACCATGGGTAATCAAACGCCTACTGTCAACACAACAAGTGATAAATCTAAGGTAGAAGTGTCATATCCTCCAATCTAAAGCCTTGAGATCAAATGGATGTATGAGCGAACAGTATGTAATCGAAGAACTAATATCAAAACTACTCTTGGCGCATCTAAAATAGGAGCATAATCTTCTTTAATCTCTAAATTAAAGCCTTAATGTCAAATAGATGTATGGAAGAGCAGTGGGTAATCAAACAAGTACCATCAAAACAACAAGTGGCGCATCTAAAGTAAAAGTGTCTATTCTTTAATCCGAAGCCTTGAAGTCAAACGGATGTATGAGGGAACAGTTCAAAACAACTCTTGGCGCATCTTAAATGAGAGTGTTCTGTCCTTTAATCCCTAAGTTGAAGTCAAAATGGGTGTATGAAATAACCATGGCTAATCAAACCCCTACAATCAGAACAACAAATGACAAATCCAAGGTAGACGTGTCATATCCTCAAATCTAAAGCATTGAGATCAAATGGATCTACGAGAGGACAGTATGTAATCTAAGAACTACTATCAAAACTACTCTTGGCGCATCTTAAATAAGAGCATCATCTTCTTTAATCTATAAATTAAAGCAATTAAGTCAAATGGACACTTGGAAGACCAGTGAGTAATCAATCCGCTACCACCAAAATAACAACTTACGAATTTAAAGTAGAAGTATCCTATTCTCTGATCAAATGTATTTATGATCAGAACGTGAGCATAGAATTACTATCAAAGCTACTCCTGACACATCTAAAATAAGACTGTCTTCTTCTTTAATTTTCTGAATTGAAGCCCTGCAGTGAAATGGATACAACTACCATCAAAACAACAAGTGGCGAATCTAAAGCACTATCCTCTAATCTAAAGTTTGAAGTCAAACGAATGTATGAGAAGAACACTGCAAAACTACTGGTGATAAATCTAAATCAGGAGTGTTCTCGCCTATAATCTGGTGCCTTGAGGTCAAATGGTGTATGAAATGCTGATCAAAAGTATAGCAGAGTGACCAGTGGGTAGCCAAATTACTATATATCAATTTTTGAAAGGTTAGAATAAAATTAGCCCCCAAAATCAAATCCTATTTTGAGAACGACTTCGAAATAAACACGGGATGACTTGACATGCCTTTATGAAATTAAATGTTTAGACTGCCACAATTTCGACCAGGAACAACATTCACCCAAATATAAGTCGATTGTAGTTAATAGCAGTCATACGCAATATTTATTTGAAGATATAACTTCAGCTGTTTTTAATTCGGATGTGAATTTCCATGTTCCTAACTTCATGTTGTAGGATGACAGCAATCATAGAATTAATCAATTAAAAACGTCGTACATACATCTCAATTTAAGCTATTATTATTTTGACACTTTCACGCCAAATACCACAGAAATAAATCGCAATACGATCAAATCTCCCCTTCGCTTCCGTGAACGCTCCGATGATCCGACCTTTAGTCCTTGTGGCAATCTGCGATGACCTTTTAATCCGCTTTTAATTGGTACTCACCCTTATATTGATTTACGTAAGCGTTGTCGTATATATTCATAGTTCTGTACGGATTCACCGAGACGCATACTTCTCCGATGTAGGTGTAGATCTTTCCATTTTTAAACCTGAAAAGAGAGAGAGAGAGGGGAAATGAATTTCAGTTGACAATGGGAATGACTTTTCTGAAAATCAAATAGAGTACGAATGGCGAAAAGGGTCATAAAAAATTGTGCGGATACTGGGCAATGACCAGGTACTTTGTGTGGGATAAGTAGCTAATTCTACCTACTCTGTTATTCGAATAACATTCATGTGGTTTGCAAGTTGCGTGTTGTAGTTCGCGAATGTGAATTAATAACGATAAATAAAACATATTTCAACCAGAAGACTTCCTTAATTAACTCATTTCTTATATAGTCCGTCTAGAAAGTATTCGGAATTTATTATTTTTCATAATTCTAATATACATCTTTTTTGTAACAGTTTAAGACAAAAGTAATGTATAAAAGGGGTTGTACAGATAGTTGTCTATGGCCACAGTTGGCAACACTATTTGTCAAATATTGTTGCTTGTCAACAGGTATACAATTTATGAAATAATGTCGCAACTAGAAAAAAGAAAACAGGTAGAATATTTGTATAGAAAAAGAAAAGAAAAATTTAGTGCAATTGACTGAACTGGGAAGAAGTATATGAGACAATAAAGAGGATGAAAAAAGGCATGGATATGAGGCATAGAACAGTTTCAGAATTGAAAGAAACAATTTAAACGCTTTATTGGCCTTAGGACGACACAATTCCGCGCCAGGGGTTTCGCAAATTGGCTAACAGATTTGGAAATCAACGAAATATAAAAGCATGTACAGAAACTGCCGGTATGTCACTGAAAATACAAGGTTACACACCAAGGAAACAAAAAAAAAATCCCTATAATGACACCTTCACAAAAGGAACGAAAGATATAATTGTTTCAACGTTTTCAAGAAGATAATTTTAATGATGTCTTAAGATCTGATGAAGGTTGTTTCCAACTTGGTGGAAATCACTTAAAAATCCTACCAAGACAACCTTTAGCTTCCAAACTTCCACCAAAATAATGGTTTGGGAAGCAATATCTCAGCGTGGTGCTATGCCTTTCTGTACAGTTGATGGTACCATTAAAAGGGAAAAGTATTTTGTCATTCTAAACGATTTTCTCCTTGAAACGGCGCATGCTTTATATCTAGAGTGGTGGCGTTTTCAGCAGGATAATGCAAGATGCCATACTTCAGCCTATACTCAAGCTTGTATGTAAGAACACAAAGTGACAACCAATTCATGGCCAGCAGCTTCACCAGATCTTAGTCCCATTGAACTAATGAAAGTTGAAGTTGAACGAACAGCATCACGAAATAAAGATGATTTAATTCAGTCAGTTTTACAGTTCTGGACTACCATGCCCGAAAATTATAGTGGTGACCTAGTTTCGGGTGTACCTCGACGTTCAGTTAAGTTAAGGTAAGGTTATATCACAGAAATATATACAATGAATCATTGTATATTTTTGTGATATAACCTTATTTTCGTATAGGCCATGCTTATCCCAAAATTGGTTAGTTGTTGCAGAAATGTGTTGTGTTAAAAAAGGTATTTTTGTATATTTTTGAATGATTATTTTGTTTATTAAAATAACTCCTTACTGAAGAGATTTTGGGTCCGAATGTATCAGGTTCTTTCTCTGGAGAATGTGCCATTTATTCTTTAAAAAAGAAAAATGAAAAAAGGCCTTTTTGAATTATATGTTAACACTTTTTGGTGATGGAATTTGATTCTTCAACATCCAATTGAAACATATATCGGGTGTTTTTTTTTTTTAATTGAAATAAAACAAATTAAGATTGAAGCCAATTTTTTTTATTTGAAAGATAATTTTATGACATTTATGTTTTAAAAATAATTTCCAGCAAATGTCCACCACGAACCGCATTCGACCAGACCAGTTTTGGACTACTTTTTCGAGTAATTCAGACCTTATTTCATCAATAATACGAGTTATGTTGGCTTCCAAAGCGTCTATTGTTTCTGGTTTATCAGCATAAACCAATGACTTGACATAACCCCTTAGAAAATAATCCAGTGCCAATTAATTGGACCATTTCTCGAAATATTGTTATCGCCAAATCTTTCTTTCAATAAATCAATTGTTACGGTAGCAGTGCGAAGTGTAGCATCTTGTTGGAAACAAAACACTTCTGGGTTGATGCCATTCAAATTTTGAAACAGATAATCATTGATCATCGATCTGTAACGAGCACCATTCACTGAAACATTAGCTCCAGAACGTTTTTAAAGAAATATTGACCGATGATGCTTCCAGCGTGTAAAGCACACCATACAGTGCATTTTTCAGGTGCACTGGAACCTGCAGAACTTCTTGAGGATTGTTTTCACTCCATATACGGAAATTTTGCTTGTTTACATAGCCGTTCAACCAGAAATGAGCTTCATCACTAAACACAATTTTACGATTAAAAAAGTGGATCAACTTCAAGCTGTTCTAGGGCACAATCAACAAACAAACGACGCTTATTATGGTCAAGCGGCTCTAGTTCTTGAACCAGTTGGATCTTGATGGGTGTAGACCAAGATCTTCACGCAAAATTTTCATGTGGTGGATGCATAAAGTCCAACTTGTGAACGTCGACGATTAGACAAATCTGGATCATCATTAACACTATGACTTACAGCAACGATATTTTCTTCTGTACGTACAGTTCTTTGATTTTGAAAATGAATTTACTTACTGAACAGAAATGTCAAAACAATATGGCTCCTACCTTCTGTCAAATCACAGTTATCTCTATCGAAAGTTCTATCACTCTAAAAAAAAACACCCGATATATGTATAAGGTGATGTCTAAATAATTTGTTAATTATTTTATATTTCTTTTGGATTCTTTATTAGTTAATTTTCACCACATGTGATGATAATATATGTCTATAAAGTGATACAGTGTATTCAGGACATGTTTTAGAATTTAATTCTAAATATTTTATCAAAATCAGTGCTCATTTGTGAAAACTGTGAAAAATTTAGGAATTCATGGACGACATTATTTCGTTAATTCGTCATATTGTAGACAAATTAGAGAGTGAGTTTTTTTTACATGATACAAAACTACCCGTAGGACCAAGAAAAGAAGAAATTCAAATTTATCGGTTACAGATCGTTTTCAACAATCAAATCATTCTCAAACAACAACTTTGAGAAAAGAAATGGCTTCACATCCTTAAAGTCAACTGGTTCATTCGATTATTCTAGTATTTCAGAAGTTTAAGTTCTCGGGATATCTGGAGACATATTGTCTGAAAAACTAGGTAAACTAAGTAGGCGTAGGCCGCAAACTATAAAGTAAGCAATTTCTTTGTGTTTTCAGATAGTTGGCTGTCATGAAGAGTCTCATTCGTGGGAAATGGACGCCATTTCCTACACGACTAATCGCGAAAAGTGACGTTTAATCGTAGAATGGGTGTAATTCTCAGGCGTCCGGCAACCTTATTTCCCGTCTATGATTAATGGGAGCGAGAGAATCTTTCCGATTTTCTATTTACAAACGCAAGGATCGATGTACCTCGTTTCCGGTGAGGCTCCAACCTCGGGAACTATCGCGAATTTTCACGAAATAGACGGTTGCGGACCTTGACATAAAATACGGACATGAAAAGTTGATAACGAAAACGAATTTATTACAAATATATGGGTAGCGTGTGGTGTTACATCATTGGAGAAAAATTCTATAGCGAATTGTGCAAGTGAAGTTTGGAATACAGTAGATGACTAACACTTTGTGGTTTAAACGTAATAAAAAAGATGTACTCTGTGATTCTACTCGATTCAAAATGGTTGGCATGACGACGGTTACTAAGGTTCACTAAAGTTATGTACGGGGCTTATCCAACTATTGAAACAAATTGTACTGAACTATCTATTTTCTTTTAGCGTGCTATTTTTACTGAGTTTTCCATGATGATATTGAATATATTCATCGAAATTCCCTTATGAAATATTTTTTATATTGTTATAGATATGTAGACGATATTTTCTGTTGGTACAGACAGACTATCTTAATATTATTAATATTTATCTCGTTACAAAAGGTTACATTTCAGAGCAAACAGAAACTGTGTTGTTTACACTTCAGCGAAATGACAGATATTGAAAAGTAATGAAGGTGTTACCATATGAACAACTGATAAATCCTACATAAACATTATGTGTCCCTAACGGCCAGTTTCATAAACGAAATTAAAGCCTCCTTTTTCCCAAAAAGTCTCCTTCAATGATAAAACGTGTTTCATAAGCAAATTTTAAGGTTAAAGGGAACTTGAAAGCGTCCTTTATCTTAAAGTGAGAAAATCGACCCTTTACGGCTGGAAAAGGATCCTTTAACGAGAAGCTCGACACAGCGCAGGTGCTCGATAAACACGAAAACAGTGTTATAACCTTCCTCCGTCACATTTGCCCATTTTGTTTAATTTTAGCGTACTAGGAAATATGTTACACCAAATGTTGAGTGCTGATTTTAGCTCTAGTTCTTCATCAAATGATGAAGAAATAATTATGAGAAGACCAAAAATTTACAGAAGGAGAGACATTTTTCCACGTTAGATGATCTAGATTTCTTCTATCGTTTTCGCCTGACAAAACTGTTTTATCTTTGCTTCAAAAAATTGCAGATCAATTGTACTTCCCATCTAACCGGTAAACAAATTTCGATTTATTATTTTGTTGATATAATTTTCTGTATACCAAATCATTATGTTGACAATTTTCAAAGGCAGCTGTATTGAACCGATGAACCCAACTAGTTTTGACATTGAGATTCTATGGAACTGGAAATATGCTTATTTCAAACAGCCGGAGATTTCATGGGAATTTCTAAACCTTTTGCTTCTAGAATTATTCGAAGAGTTTCTTTTGCAATCGCATCCCTGTGTTCACAATATATAAAGATGTGTGAAGGTGATCATGACATGTAAGCAGCAGAAAAGTTTTATGCAATTGCTAGTTTTCAACGTGTCATTGGTGCTATAGATTGCACATTAATTGAAATAAATTCTTCGGATGGTGATGATGCAGAGATCTTTTGATGTCGAAAACATTATTTTGCTCTTTACGTTCAAACCGTGTGTGATTCAGACTTGAGAATCAGAATTATTGTAGCTAGATGACCTGGCTCAACACATGATCAAACCATCTTCAATAACAGTGTCTTGAAGAGACAATTTGAGAGTGGTAAATTTGGACGGTATTTGTTACTTGGTGATAGTGGTTATAATTTGCAGACTTATGTCAAAGTTACCGGAAGCTGAAAATTTATATAAGCAGTCAATTATACGAACTAGAAATGTGGTGGAGAGAAAGTATGGAGTTTGGAAACGTCATTTTCCTATATTTTCTAAAGGAATGAGTGTTAAGTTAACGACCATAAGGGCAAGTATTGTTGCTACCGCTATATTGCACAATATAGCTGATATGCTAGATATGAACGAAATATTTCCAAATTAATGATTGCATGATGTGCAGGAGGAAGAGGACTTTCAAACAAATTCAACTATTGTTAATGCAGCCCGTCAAGTGAGAGAGTCTATTATTAATGAACATTTTGCCAATTTACAATTTACATTTGTGTGATAACTGAAAATAAATTTGCTTGTCACTTGTGAAACTATTCTTCATATTCAATTTGTGTCTTCAACATGACAAGATTTCATATAATTTTTATAAGATTTCACAAGGTATTAGGAATACAAATAAGTTTCCGCCGTTTTATTGTAGATGGCGCGGCACGGAGTTTCGGTTAGCTTTCGCAGATGATAACCGGCTTAAAAAAATAGTTTGGACATTCAAGAACAACATAACCTATCAATATCATTGATTTTATATTGGTAAAATATAATTTTTATAAGTTGAAAATGTCAAAATTTGAGCCAAGTAAGCGTCATTTGCGGGAAATATTAGTTTACTTCTTTAATTTAAAGAAATCTGCTGCTGAGGCGCATCAATTGCTCGTAGAAGCATATGGTGAGGGTGCTTTGAGTGAGAAAACGTGTCGAGAGTGGTTTCAAAAGTTTAAAAACGGTGATTTCGGCGTAGAAGACAAAGATCGCAGTGGAAGGCCAAAAATTTACGAGGATGCAGAATTGGAGGAAGATTCATCTCAAACACAAAAAGAACTTGCTTTAACATTAGAAGTCACTCAGCAAGCAGTCTCACATCGTTTAAAATCATTAGGAATGATTCATAAACAAGGAAATTGGGTTCCGTACGAATTAAAGCCGAGATATATTGAACGCCGATTATGCTTAAGTGAAATGCTGCTAGCTAGACATAAAAAAAGCGTTTTTTACATCGTATCGTAACTGGTGATGAGAAGTGAATTCATTATGACAATCCAAAAAGAAGAAAATCATGGGGATTACCTGGCCACGCGTCAAAATCAACAAGAAAACCGAATATTCACGGAAAAAAACTTATGCTGTGTATTTGGTGGGATCAGCTAGGTGTACTGTATTATGAGTTGCTTAATCCGAGCGAAACAATTACTGGAGCCCTCTATCGAACACAATTGATGAGATTGAGCCGAGCTCTGAAGGAAAAACGCCCTCAATACTATTCTAGACACGAAAAAATCATTCTTCTGCATGACAATGTCCGTCCTCATGTTGCGTCCCGTGAAAAAGTACTTGGAAACACTTGATTGGGAAGTGTTACCCCACCCCGCCGTATTCACCAGACATTGCACCGTCCGATTATCACCAGTTCCGGTCCATGGCACATGCTCTGGCGGCGCAGCGGTTCACATCTTATGAGGATACCAAAAATTGGGTTGATTCGTGGATAGGACAAAAGACAAGGACTTCTTCAGACGTGGGATTCGAATGCTGCCTGAGAGATGGGAAAAAGTGGTTGCAAGTGATGGGCAATATTTTAAATAAATTTATATTACGGTTCTTCTATAATAAATATTTAATTTGTGTTAAAAAACGGCGGAAACTTATTTGTACTCCTAATATGTATTTTTTTTCTATGTTTGTATTTCAGATTCATTGTTTTACTTTAGGTAACATCTGAAAAAGTTTCAAGTGAGAATAAAGAAATAAAAATATTGTGTTATTGAAATTTCTGTTTTCAATTCAAATTCAAGGGGACTTCATGGTCTGCAGCAATGCTGATAACATTCTAATACCGCTTTTCCCTGAAATTGCATTCAAAATAAAAAAGATTTAATTATTATTATTTAATTTTCTCTTCATCTCCATAATTTGCAAATCTAATATTTTGAGCTTAGAATGCTCCTCTCTTTTTCTTCTATTCTCTTCCTTTATAGACACTATTTGAGCTGTTTTTTTTATAATACATCTTTTTCGCTTCGGCAAGTGGATTTGTGACAGTTGGGTTAAACTGTTTGTAAATTAGCTCCCTCAATTCCAATGGAGCCCCACCACCAGTCCCTTTAATATGACTGCGTCGAGCAGCTACCACCTTCTAGTTTTAGTTTTTATACTGTCATATTTAGATTTGAGCTGGTCCCCATTTCTCCAATGGAGAACTGTTGCATTGAAATCAGTTTCTATTCTCTGCCAGACTTTATCCTATAACATTAAAATTCTCTTTTTCAATCAATTCCAAGAGACGTAGTTCCTCTTCTGGTTTTAAAGTAATACTTTTTTCTCTTTTCTTCCATATTGGTTCATATAACTCACGTTCACTAAAATATTGCAATTCGCACGTAATAATGATATAAATTCCAATCTACTGTCTTCTGCACATAACCATGTTTATGCAAAAACTGATTTATGCTTCTTTTCTTTTTCTTTTTACAAGTTCCGACGCATAGCTTACAATTTTTACAGAATATCACCAACCATATTCGTAAAATCACTAGTTCTCAGGGTAGCCAACAGTCGGAAACATATGACTGGCGCATTAAAGGAAGCTTTAAGTAAAGGACGGTCGATGTGCGTTTATGAAACTGATGATCCCATTTAAAGGCTCCTTTTTCATAAAGGGACTTTATCATAAAGGAGCCTTTTGATGTCGTTTATGAAACTGGCCGTAAATCGAAGAAGTAGATTCCATGTTTGCCCTTCCTAGTCTTTAACATACAGACTTTTCGACAACCATGTGTGTGTTCCATCGAGATCCCCCTTCTATACTAGTTGCAATATCAATTAGCCGTCCTGAAATAATTTCCTACTACATCTATTTCCAGTTCGGTCAATTATGCGAAGAGGAAAAACGAGAAAACCAGTGAACAGCGAAAGTTAATCGTTAGGATGAGTCAGGTTACGTATAATTAAAGATGAACAGACGAGAAACACACTAATATGATACCGATAGTGAAATTAAATGCGGAAACCGTTCGATGCTCTAGGGATACAATTGTTTCTCGATGAGCAATAGATTCTTGCATTAGAACTCATTTCAGCGTTATCTGATGATTGAATGAGACAGTCGTTACAGAAAACTACAATTTAGACAACTTAGGTTACACGGGTGGTCCAAAGAAAACTCAACACCTCGATTTTCATTCCCGTAACTTCAACCCCCTAACGGGGGTGAGCACAACCCCTTGATTTTAAATAAGGATCAGGGGTGTTGCGATAACTAATTTTGAAGATATTGGATGGAGTAGTCCGTTACTTTGTGAAAGTTCATTTTAATGGAATGAAATAAGAAATTACTTTGTTTTCTATCACTTTTTATTATAACTGATATACAGTGACTCGAGTTTCCTAGTGTTTACTACATTTTCAAACTGAATGTATAAATTAGATCTCAACTATTATATATGCTGATTGTAGGCTTCGGCAGAGCTTCGAAGAGAGGGGTTTTCTAAAGTTCCGTCTGTTCGTTTAGTAGTTTTATTATTGGTACGTGCCTCTTATATTTTTCAATTCTATGGATTCCAGGATGTCAAGTTTTTTCCCTTTCGCTTCCACGCGCAAGATAACAAGGTTGTTCAATTCTGGGAACGTGTGATCTGTATTGAAGAAATGGTTCGCAAAATTGGAATTATTCTTCCGGTTCCTAAAAGCAGATTGATGCTCTTTGTACCTTTTATGGAAAGGTCGGCCCGTTTGTCCTATATACACAATATTACACTCTTGACAACTTAATTTATAGCCTCTAGAATTTTTCTGGAACCATTTCTTCAATACAGATCACACGTTCCCAGAATTGAACAACCTTGTTATCTTGCACGTGGAAGCGAAAGGGAAAAAACTTGACATCCTGGAATCCATAGAAATTGAAAAATATAAGAGGCACGTACCAATAATAAAACTACTAAACGAACAGACGGAACTTTCGAAAATCCCTCTCTTCGAAGCTCTGCCGAAGCCTACAATCCCCATATATAATAGTTGAGATCTAATTTGTTCGTTCCGTTTGAAAATGTAGTAAACACTACGAAACTCGAGTTACTGTATATCAGTTATAATAAAAAGTGATAGAAAACAAAGTAATTTCTTATTTCATTCCATTAATATTGAAGATCTTCTCGAGTAGTATCTTACCCTAAAATTTCGCTTCAAAATTGCCTTATATAGAGTGGAAACTATCCTCAAGAAATTCTGCAGGTTCCATTGCATCCTGAAAAATGTACTGTATGGTGTGCTTTACACGCTAGAGGCATCATCGGTCCATATTTCTTTAAAAAGGATGCTGGAGCTAATGTTACAGTGAATGGTGCCCGTTACAGAACGATGATCAATGATTATTTGTTTCAAAATTTGAATGGTATCGTTTTGGTTCCATCAAAATGATGCTCACCTCATGCTGCTACCGTAACAATTGATTTATTGAAAGAAATATTTCGGCGTTAACATTATTTCGAGAAATAAATTGGCCTCCAAGATCATGCGACATAACTCCACTGGATTATTTTCTTAGTGGTTATGTCAAGTCATTGGTTTATGCTGATAAACCAGAAACAATAGACGCTTTGGAAGCCAACATAACTCATGTTTTTGATGAAATAAGGCCTGAATTACTCGAAAAAGTGTTCCAAAATTGGTCTGGTCTTCTTTTCGTTATTTCACATACAGAGAACAAATGCAATAGACTGTACCTTTTATAAGCATTAGAAATCAAGCGACATCATAAAAGTCGAATACTGTTTTGATACCATCATCCAGGAAGTGTCTATTGCTTCTCAGAATATTGTAAATTTATACAGGGTGATCCAACGAAATCTTAACACCTTGATTTTCCGACTTTAAAATGAAAGTGTGGAAAATCGCTCGGATCAGTCAATTTCTGATTCGACCATTTCTCGAAATAATGTTATCGCCAAATCTTTCTTTTAATAAATCAATTGTTACGGTAGCAGCATGAGATGTAGCACCATCTTGTTGGAACCAAAACACTTCTGGGTCCATACCATTCTATTTTGAAACAAATAATCAATGATCATCGATCTGTAACGAGCACCATTCACTGTAGCATCGTTTTTAAAGAAATATCAACCGATGATGCCTCCAGCGTGTAAAGCACACCATACAGTGCATTTTTCAGGATGCAATGGAACCTGCAGAATTTCTTGAGGATTGTTTTCACTCCATATACGGCAATTTGCATGTTTACATAGCCGTTCATTCAGAAATGACCTTCATTACTGAACACAATTTTACGATAAAAAAGTGGATCGACTTCAAGCTGTTCTAGGGCCCAGTCAGCAAACAAACGACGCTTATAATGGTCAATTGGCTTTAGTTCTTGAACCAGTTGGTTCTTGTATGGGTGTAGACCAAGATCTTTACGAAAAATTTTCCATATAGTGGATGCACAGAGTACAACTTGTTGTGAACGTCGACGAATAGACAAATCTGGATCATAATTAACACTATTACTTACAGCAGCGATATTTTCTTCTGTACGTACAGTTCTTTGTCTTGTTGTTGTTGCATCGAGTAGAGAAAATGTTGTCCCAAATCTATCGATAGTTCGACGAATAAGCTGCTCTGATGGACGATTATGTAAACCATAAATTTCATGAAGTGCTCTATAAGTTCGGCGAAGAGAACACTGATTTTGAAAATAAATTTCAACAATTTGTAAACGTTGTTGCGGCGTGAGTCTTTACATGATCATTTGTTAATGCTTGCTGAACAGAAATGTCAAAACAACATGGCTTCTACCTTCTGTCAAATCACAGTTATCCTTATTGAAAGTTCTATCACTCTAAAAAAAACACCCGTACAAATAATGACTAGTCAAATCGGACAAAGTGATTAATAATCATTTAAACTTAATTTATCACAGTGCCTGGGCATTATGAATGTTGATGTATGATAGTTGGGCAATTTGATAACTGTAGCATAAGCTACAGGGTGCCAGTCATTTGGGGTTAACGTTAACAAACACGTGATACCTGCTAACCAATCAGAGCTCCTGATGCTTGATACTGAGCGCTGCTTGAGAAAAATAAGTGGTTAGATTAGGTTAGGTGACTTTATTATCCTGCCCAAAAGATGAAGGACATAATTCACACTGTCCGGTCAATTTGATTATTTCTGTAGTTATTTACATATTGACCCTTTATGTTAGGCGTTATGAAATAAGTTTTCAATATTTGCTAAATTTGTTCGAGCGTAAATCGGCCCATTTCGTTGATGTCAAATATTAAACTAACTTTCTGTCGAAACTCGAATGACTCGACCACTATTTAAAAATGCAAATCCTTCAAAGAGTTACAGGAGATATAATTCTTCCTTGGATCGATTTCCATATTATCCATATACCAAATTTCGTGAGGATCGGTGATATTGAGAAGCGAGCAAAAGCTCCTGATTTTTCTCGAATTTTTGAAAGTAAAACATTAATTTCTAAAAACTTGTTTCATTTGTTATCAACTACCAAATAGTAACGGCTGAAACAGTTCAATAATTAAAAGTAAGTTACTGAAATGTCACGTATGCTATTCTGAGCGGGGATATCCCCTTCTAAATCCACCACTGGAGAAAGTAGTTGTTTCTACTGTTATTATTATCATGAAAATATAAAATCATCTCGCTGGTGTCATTGAAGGAATCGTTCTTCCGTGACCTCTTCGCGTATTTTTTCAGTTGAAGACATCATAACAAATTCCACAACACATTTCACATCGATACGTAGTCGGAAGCAATAACCGTGTAAAGGACTACAACAATAACATGAAAACGATCCAACTGTGAAATATATTCATGAGAAACGTGCCTCTATTCTGAAACTCCCGTAAAATCATGTGAATTCCTCCCAGTCGAAGGTTTTATTGCCGATCTCGAAAGCAAGAGTTCTCGTAAAACGGAATAAAAAGTCTAATTGACTTTGGGAATTTTAACGAAATAATTGCCTGCAAGGACGCACCGGCGATACGCCCGGTATACTGATCGAATTAATTCGATGCGACTGTAATAGATGTGAAATGGGTGAAATTTCAACATTTTTCCGCCTCTGTGTGCATACGAGAACGATCGGGAAGGGTTCAAATTTTATACAACTACTAGCTGACCCCGCCACGCGTTGCTGTGGCTAAAGTTTTTGTTATCTTAATATATATAAATCTCGTGTCACAATGTTTGTCCTCAATGGACTCTTTTATAGCGTCAACAACACGTGGTAATTATGCTGTTAAAATGTAGCTTATATGACACGTTCGTAGATTTACCATAGCAGCGCCATCTATTGATTACTTACTCAACCCATTCGAAAGGTATCGACATCTGTTAGAATCATTTGGAGTTAACAGATAATTGTGACTGTCAAATAATAACAGACAAATAATTAGCAATAAATTGAAATTGCGACTATAATTTGAGATTTAAACTATCCTATCTCTCAAGTTGGATCGAACTGCACATGGTGTGCGAATTTTATTATAATCGGTTAAGTGGTTTAGGAGTCCATTGAGGACAAACATTGTGACACGAGATTTATATATATTAAGATATATAACTATGCTGGAGCTAATGTTACAGTGAATGGTGCACGTTACAGATCGATGATCAATGATTATTTGTTTCAAAATTTGAATGGTATCGACCCAGAAGCATTTTGGTTCCAACAAGATGGTGCTACACCTCGTGCTGCTACCGTAACAATTGATTTATTGAAATGAAGATTTGGCGATAACATTATTTCGAGAAATGGTCCAATTAATTGGACCATGCGACATAACTCCACTGGATTATTCTCTTTGGGGTTATGTCAAGTCGTTGGTTTATGTTGATAAACCAGAAACAATAGACGCTTTGGAAGTCAACATAACTCGTGTTATTGATGAAATAAGTCTTGAATTACTCGAAAAAAAGTCCAAAATGTCATAAAATTATCTTTCAAATAAAAAAAATTTGGCTTCAATCTTAATTTAAATGTGTTTTATTTCAATTTAAAGTTCTATCACTCTAAAAAAAAAGTCCCGATACATGTCTACTAAATTGACACAGTGTGTTCTAAGACATTTATTCAATTTAATTTTAAAAGCTTTTGAATAAAAATTTGTGAAATTAACATTTGTAGGAGAATAAATCTGTATGATATTTCGAATTTTTTCTAGTTCGGAATTTTGTGATAATAGTTGAATTTACATATGCTTTCAAATAGTGTTCTCTAGATATTAGGAGTACAAATAAGTTTTCGCCGTTTTATTGTAGATGGCGCGGCACGGAGTTTCGGTTAGCTTTCACAGATGATAACCGGCTTAAAAAATAGTTTGGACATTCAAGAACAACATAACCTATTAATATCATTGATTTTATATTGGTAAAATATAATTTTTATAAGTTGAAAATGTCAAAATTTGAGCCAAGTAAGCGTCATTTGCGGGAAATATTAGTTTACTTCTTTAATTTAAAGAAATCTGCTGCTGAGGCCTATCAATTGCTCGTAGAAGCATATGGCGAGGGTGCTTTGAGTGAGAGAACGTGTCGAGAGTGGTTTCGAAAGTTTAAAAACGGTGATTTCGACGTAGAAGACAAAGATCGCAGTGGAAGGCCAAAAATTTACGAGGATGCAGAATTGGAGGAAGATTCATCTCAAACACAAAAAGAACTTGCTCTAACATTAGAAGTCACTCAGCAAGCAGTCTCACATCGTTTAAAATCATTAGGAATGATTCATAAACAAAAAACGTTAAAAAACGGCGGAAACTTATTTGTACTCCTAATATTTTTGTTGGAAGTTCGCTCTGCCGGACGACAACCCAAGATACAACCGCATGTAACTTATGTTGCATGACGGACATTAAGACGGTATCACTAAAGAAGACTCAAGCGATTCTATGGATGAAGGGGATGACAGAGGTTAACCCCACTTAAGAAGTTCTGTTCGTTGTTAACCTTAACCGGTAGCACATATAGATGTTAGAGTTGTTTTTAACGACGCTTAGAGGTTTTTAAGATTGTACGAGTAAATAAAGATTATTGAAGACGAATCCTTGTTTCTTAATTCACCAACTCCAACAGGTTATGGTAGCCCAGTGCACGTTTACACTGCGATTGTGATTAAATTGGTGAGAACAAGTGATTGTTTATTTTGTTTACCACGTGTAAATAGAAAAGGAAGTAACAAATATTCGAGGTAAGTTTGTACTTCAACTTAAGATGATTTAGAATAAACAATTAAGATGTTAGATGCATTTCTAAAAGTTTCATTTCAATTGAAACACTTAAGAGTTTAGATGTTTATAAATGTTTCATTTTAAATGAAACACTTAAGAGTTTAGATGTTTATAAATGTTTCATCTCAATTGAAACACTTAAGACTTTAGATGTTTATAGATACATTTCTATATGTTTCATTTTAATTGAAACACTTAGGAGTTTAGATGTTTATAGATGCATATCTAGAAGTATAATGCATTGCCCATTATAGATGAAATCGATCAATTAAGATGTTTCTACCATGCATTTTTAGAAGTATAATGCATTGTTCATTCTAGATGAAATACTTTAGAGTTTTTATATTTATTTGATGCATTATTAGATGAATGATTCATTAAAACATCACTTAATTAAATTGAATGATGTGATTAAGAGTTCAGATGATAAGATGATGGATTGTTAGATGTTTGATCCATAAAAAGTGTTTAGGCACACTAAAGATGAATTAAGAGGTTAAGATGTTGAAATATTAGAAGTAAAGATGTTAAAATTTTAGAAGCTTAGAGATAAAAATTATACTTTTTTACTTGAACTATCTATAAGTTCAGTAAAAATTTCATAAAAAAATTATTTCGGGGCTTGGTTCATACAAAACTTGTTGTACGGTATTGTTTGTTCTTGAGCTAGGGATATCATAGGAATCAACATGCATCCCGTACATGTGCTATTGGCCAAACCTATCGACAGGTATTCATTGTAGTACGTGATGCCACAGTTGAATGGTGCACATTTGCGAGGTGGTGCTGTTTGAGGACTTGACTTCCTGTTTCGAATTGCCAAAGATTGCTGTGCGTCCGAGGCAATTCAGAAGCACGAAACAAATGTTTATATCTAATACCTGGTTTTAGATGACACAAAGAGTTAAGAATGTGCATAATGCACGTATTTTGTTGAAATACATGATATAAATATTTTTGTTTCATAATCCCGAAATAGATGGCAGAATTTGGAAGATTAGTCGAATATGACAGTATGTCAGGTATGTGAAGGTAATTCTACAGACTATACCATGGATGATGCACGAGAAAGACAATTTTTAGATGACAATAATGATACGTCCCGAGGTAAGAATTTTCCAATACTTGAGACTGAAGAGAGAAAAATATATACTGTTCTTCTCGATCATACCAAAGGTACCTCTTTCTGCTATCAAAATTTAGAGAGGAAGAGTACTGTAAAATTTTAAGAGTTTAGATGATACTTAAGAATTATGAATTATTTAGAGGTTAGATGGTAGAATATAATTCATAGAATAAGATGTTAGATGATTTAGATGAAAACTTAAGATGAAGGCCTTACAAATTAGAGTTTAGATGAAATCCAGGTATTACAAATTTTCATTTTTACAGTACGATCAAGAGAAGGCTTGAACATCATCAATGATGTGTTACTAAGAGAAGCTAATGAGAGGAATATGGTTAGTGAAGCCGCTACCAAAATTTTAGAGGCAGCAAAAATGCTGAAAGATGTCATGGAAGGGGCTAAGTCGATGGTGGAAACATTAGGTCAAATAGCCAGAGACAACGTAGAAGCGGAGAGGACTCGCCTGAAAATCCTGACTGAAAAAAACCGTGGTTCTGCTCAAACCAGCCCGCTAAAGAGGAAAATAGATGAGGAAGAGGGCTCTTCTGGAAAGAAAATTGCGTTGGCAAATAAAGATGTTTCGAAAGAAAATAAAGAGGTAGAGCACTTGAAGAAGGTGGTGGAACAGGAATTGCTTTCTACCAAAATAGTCATCAAGAGAGACTATAAGCTCTCTAAAGAAAGCAATTTCGATATCTGGATGGACTATCTCAGGTCAGAATTAACATGTAATGATATCCTTGATGTCATCGAACCCAGCAACGATGGTGCTTGCTCTAGATCGGAGGCAAGCACACTAAAGAGGAAGAATTGGGTTCGAGACATCATCATTAACCGTTTAGATGAAAATTACCATAAGAAGGTGGTTAATGTTAGAGAGCCCATGGAGATTATTAAAATCTTGAGAAGCTCCAGAAAGTGTGAGAGTAATATCACTCACACTTCTGTGAGATCTCGGCTATATGCCATTAAGATGAATAAGGGCGAAACGGTTAATGACTTCTGCGATAGGTTCGACTCCATCGTGAGGGAGTATGAAACCTGTGAGGATGTTATTGCATTGACCACTCAAGAGATCAGATCAGCATTTTATCAGGCAGTTTCCCCGGTGATACCGGAACTAAGGAATGCTGATCTGATAAAGAGGCAGACCACTTCAATGGAGATGACTCTAGAGGAGATAAAATCATTTATCTCCCAATTAGAAGCAGAGAAAAACTCTGAGAAGAAAGAGTCATCTCCGAAACTTCAGAGAGTAGTTGGACCTAAATTAAGATGTTTTAGATGTAATAAAGAAGGTCATAGGTCCAACGAATGCTTCCTGAAGCAGCAGAATAAGTGGTTCTGCTATAGGTGCCAGTCCATCAAGAGCCATAGAGGTGATGAGTGCACCAACACAATTTCTAAGAAGACGTCCAATGCCTCATCTAAGCGAAACGGGAACTTGAAAAAGAAGAGGTTTGAGCACAATCGGGTTAACAGGAGGGAGGTGGTAAGAACACAAATGAAGGCTCGAAGAGCTTCAGGGATTGTTCAAAAAACCCCAGGTGAGTGCTATTCCAATGATTTTATTAGTTTTGTTGCTGACTCTGGAGCTACTGATCATATAGTAAATGATCAATTGTTTCTGAGTAATTTTAAGAGGTTAGAGAACAAAACAATTAAGAGTGCAAATAAAAATCAAATAGCTGACATTGAAATAGATGGTAAAGGAGATCTTATTTTATATACAGATCCAATTAAGAGTAAGAGTTTAAGATTGTTAAATGTACTTTCTGCTAAAGATGTGTCCGAGAATCTGCTGTCACTTCGAAGGTTAGCAGATTCGGGACTTAAAATTTATTTAGATGATAGAGTTTTGAAAGTTCATGATGGACGAACCAATAAGATTGTTTTAGAGGGAGAATATGAAAAACCTAATTGGATTCTAAACTTCAAAGTGAAAAAGCCGAACCAGATTCAGCTGAACGATGAAGTAGAATATGACCATTATTGCTGCAGAGCAGTAATGTTCAAAGAGAATGAGACGTCTGGACAATCACAGAAATCCAATAAAGAGGTAGAGTTATTAAATTCGGAGGGAGAACCTGAAATAGAAGTATCCCATTCTGTGATTGGGAGGGAGGAAGACGAACATCTCATTTCTCTCTTAGACGAGAAGGTTCTCAAAACCTCAACTGAAGAAGTAGAATCGGAAAAACCTCTAGATGAAATAAAGAATTGGGATTGTAGTTCGAAGAATAGAAATGTAGTAAAATTAGATGACTTAGATGAACTACAAAACTTAGAGGAACTATTCATTAATAATCCTTTAGAAGACGATATTAATCGAACTAAGAGTTTCAACGAAGCCATGCTATGGCACTTAAGATTAGGTCATGCTTCTGTGAACTATCTGAAAAAGCTGCAAAAGCTAGATAAGAGGTTGGAAAAAGTCATATTTGACGATTCCATATTAGAATGCGAAGTTTGTATCATGTCAAAGATGCAAAAACTGCCTTTCAAAGAGACTCGTAAAAGAGCCGAAAGACCACTTCAGGTCATACATACTGACATTATGGGTCCGATTACACCAAAATCTCACCCTGGACAAAAGAGGTTCATTAATGTCTATGTAGATGATTACTCAAGATTAGCTAGAGCTTATTGTTTGAGAACTAAAGATGAATCAGGCGAAGCATTAGAAAAATTCCTAATATCCACTCGTAATCTATTAGGCCATAACGAGAAGGTATGTTATATCAGATCTGATCAAGGCACTGAATTTACTGGAAGAAAATTCTTAGATGTATTAAAGAGAGAAAATATCGAAACTGATTTCACACCACCTTATACACCTGAACATAACGGGGTATCTGAAAGATTTAATGCAACCATACAAAGAAAAGTGAGAGCTTACATGTTTGATTCTGGACTACCCAAGAGTATGTGGGAGTTAGCTGTCGATGCTGCTGTGCACGCATACAACAGAACACCACATAAATCTATAGAGTATGAAACACCTTTAACAAGATTTGCATCAAATTCTAGATGTCATTTTGATCAAATCAGAAGGTTTGGATGTATAACATACATCAAAATTCCCAAGCCCAATCTGAAATTTGGAGAACGTGCATTGAAAGCTGTCCTCGTGGGGTATACTTCCACGGGATACTTGATATGGCACCCAAGCTCAAAGAAATTCTTTGAGTCAAGACATGTTAGATTTAACGAGAAACTTGTCTATAAAGATGTTTATAAAAGAGATCCTTTAGAAGAATTAAACAACTCTCCAACTTTAGATGACAAAACAGATTGGGATTGGATGAAAGATTGTAGAGGTGAAACTAAAGAGAATATAGAAGCACCAAACATAAAGATGAGAAAAAGAGGTAGACCAAGAAAAGAATCCAAACAGTTAGAGTTACCGAAAGGTATAGTCGACAAGGTTTTCGAAAAACCATGCACTAGAAGCTCACTAAAGAGACCATTAGAAGAAAACAAAAAGGTTGTAGATGATATTAGTTATGCTAAATACTTATATGTTTTAGATAACCCTTTAGATGAAAACTTTAGAGATGCTGAAAAAGAAGACGAATTGAGGAGATGCCTCTTGGCCACTTTGAACAGAGAACCATTAAATTATAAAGATGCTATAAACTCAAGAGAAGGTAATCTGTGGAAGATGGCGGTCCAAGAGGAAATCAACTCAATGATACAAAATAATGTGTGGAAATTAGTCGATAAAAATAAAATTCAAGCAGCAAATAAAAGAGCGAATATCATAGATTCGAAGTGGGTATTTAAAAGGAAACTAGAATTAGATGGTGCAACTCGATATAAAGCACGACTAGTTATTAGAGGCTTCAAAGATAAGAATAAGTATGATTTAAAAGATACTTACGCACCAGTCTCTAGACTTCCAGTCATTAGAGCTGTGTTTGCAATAATAAACAAGTTTGACTTGTATGCCTGTCAATTAGATGTTAAGACAGCGTTCCTTAATGGAACTTTAGATGAAGAAATATTCATGGAAATTCCAGATGGTTTAGAGGTAGATTTGGAAATAAAAAATTCGAAGGTATGCAAATTAGAGAAAGCATTATATGGCTTGAAAATAAGCCCAAAAAGATGGAATCAGAGGTTCACAGAAGAAGCCAAAAAGCTTGGATTAGAAAATGACCTACACGAACCATGTCTATATACCTGGAGGAAAAATGGGAAAATGGCAATACTAGTTATATACGTAGACGATATTCTAGTAGCCACTAACGATGAAAATAAACTCCAGGAAATTAAGAGTCACTTGGGTAATGCATTCGATATGAAAGATCTTGGAGAACCGAAAAGTTTTCTAGGCATTAATGTTGAAAGAAACAAACTTAAGAAGTATACGATGTTAAATCAATCCACATATACGATGAGTATTTTAGAGAGATTCAACATGATCGAATGCAACCCACAAAATACACCGATGGTGACAAGACAGGTTCAAAATAGAAAGAAGAGAAATAATTTAGATGTATTAGATGATGACAACAAAGATGATATTAAGATGAAGGTCCCATACAGAGAAGCGATAGGAAGCTTGATGTACTTGGCAAATGGAACACGGCCGGATATAGCATTCGCTGTGAACTATTTGGCAAGAAAACAACTAGCTCCCACTGAAGATGATTGGAAAGAGGTGAAAAGAATTTTCAGATACTTAAGAGGAACTGTTGATTCAGGGTTGAAATATACCACTGAAACAGACAATCTGGAAGCTTACACCGATGCCAGTTTTAGAGACCATATTGACTCAACTTCCACTGGAGGTTATGTTATAAAATTGTTTGGTGATGTTATAGCATGGAGAAGTCACAAACAATCCTATGTTACTCTGTCCACCTGTCAGGCGGAATATCTAGCCATGAGTGACGCATGCCAGGAAGTAATCTCTTTGGATAAAGCTACCCGATTTATGATCGGTAAAACTTTATTTCCTATAACAGTTTATTGCGACAATAAATCTGCTGGAGATTGCACTAAGAAAGATGGTAGTCACAAACTAAAGATGTTCGATGATCAATTAGATGTGATCCATGAAACCTTATTAGAGAGAGAAAGGACTGGATCAAAAAGACATATGGCTGACACACATGGAGATTTTATAAAACAGTGTGTGGAAGAAAAAAGGGTCATAGTTGGATGGATTGCAACTAAAGAGAATATTGCAGATATCATGACAAAACCTTTACCTTTAGATGCTCATAAATATCTTAGAGATAAGATATTAAATTAAGATGTATTTAAGATTTTTATTTATGTTTCTTTTCAGACAACTAAGATGATATGATAGATGTCCCGCAGAGGGAGGGAGTGTTGGAAGTTCGCTCTGCCGGACGACAACCCAAGATACAACCGCATGTAACTTATGTTGCATGACGGACATTAAGACGGTATCACTAAAGAAGACTCAAGCGATTCTATGGATGAAGGGGATGACAGAGGTTAACCCCACTTAAGAAGTTCTGTTCGTTGTTAACCTTAACCGGTAGCACATATAGATGTTAGAGTTGTTTTTAACGACGCTTAGAGGTTTTTAAGATTGTACGAGTAAATAAAGATTATTGAAGACGAATCCTTGTTTCTTAATTCACCAACTCCAACAATTTTTAATCCTTATTAATATTGATGATAATTTTACGTAAGGGTTTCAGAATTTACTTCTATAAAAATTTAAAATTTCCAATTTCTAAGAATTCAATGAGAATATCTTAGATAATAGCAGGCTTAACGAAAGCGGTACTTTCGTTATCTTTGTAAAACGAGCCGATAAAAATAAAATAATTTTGTTCCACGCCGACGTTAAAAAAAATGACAAATATCTATTATCTCTTGATTTATCACAGGGTTCGTAGTTTTCTGAAGTAATGAATCGTTTAGTAAATTTATGATTTCCAAGACCGATACACTTGGAAACAAATTCTGTACATCTAAAGACATATTCACCCTATAAGTAATCAGACAATAAATAATTCGCTTATATCGGATGTTTTTTTTAGAGTGATAGAACTTTCGATAGGGATATCTGTGATTTGACAGAAGGAGAAGCCATGTTGTTTTGACATTTCTGTTCAGTAAGCATTGACAAATTATTATGGAAAGACTCACGTCGCAACAACGTTTATAAATTGTTGAAATTCATTTTGAAAATCAGTGTTCTATTCGTCAAACTTATAGAGTACTTCATGAAATTTATGATTTACATAATCGTCCATCAGAGCAACTTATTCGTCGAACTATCGATAGATTTCGGACAACATTTTCTCTACTCGATGCAACAACAACAACAAGACAAAGAACTGTACGTACAGAAGAAAATATCGCTGCTGTGAGTCATAGTGTTAATGACGACCCAGATTTGTCTAATCGTCGACGTTCACAACAAGTTGGACTTTGTGCATCCACCACATGGAACATTTTGCGTAAAGATCTTGGTCTACACCCATACAAGATCCAACTTGTTCAAGAACTAAAGCCACTTGACCATAACAGCTTGGAATTGATCCACTTTTCTATCGTAAAATTTTGTTTAGTGATGAAGCTCATATCTGGTTGAACGGCTATGTAAACAAGCAAAATTGTCGTATATGGAGTGAAAACAATCCTCAAGAAGTTCTGCAGGTTCCATTGCATCCTGAAAAATGCACTGTATGGTGTGCTTTACACGCTGGAGGCATCATCGGTCCATATTTCTTTAAAAACGATGCTGGAGCTAATGTTACAATGAATGGTGCTCGTTACAAATCGATGATCAATGATTATTTGTTTGAAAATTGGAATGGTATCGACCCAGAAGTGTTGCATGATATTCCGTTGCATCCCGAAAAACTCAATGTGTGATGCGGTCTTCAACTATTTAACGAAGAATACTATCTTGATTCACCAAAATCGACAAATCAACTTTATCTGTGATTTAGCAGCGATTCTAGGTTAATGCACAAAATGTTTTGTGGAACCCAATTTGTACTTGATCGATGATCACAGAAGTTAATATGTCATAGTTTGACACAGTGACTAAATCTGTGATCAGCACTTTGGAAACATAGAACTAAATGAATTGTATAAGGACTCCGTAATCAAAAAGCTTGATCCGATGACTAAAGTTTTTTGAAACCCATCGTTAGTGGAATACCCTTTATAAGATAAAAGGGGATGACTATGCCACACCATTGCGTGTTGCTAAATGTCTATTTGCGCATCACTTTCCAGTTAGGACGTGCAAAGTTCATTGGTACAAGTATGTCCGATAAGACATGAACAAAATTACAATCATAGAAGAAAATTCCAATCAAAAATCCATTGATGTCCAACAGAAACGGAATGATAACGAAGGAACTCATTATTGCCGTTATTAAAACTACAACAAACAATAACTCTTCTCGCGAGGCAGCAGAAGCGAACCACAAATCTTAAAATCCAAGAATAACACATATCGTTCTGTATCTGCTGGAACGATTTACTGAAACAATTCAGATTTGACCCGTCTGTGATGTCATGGGCGGACAAGTGACTCATCAAGATGAACAACTTGTTATGCTGTTATGGAATTACGCGAATCATGGCCGGTTACTAGTCTCAAAACAGGCGCTCGTGAGTTACGAATCTGTCAGGATCGTGAATTAACCAGTGATTCATCGTTTGGTGTTAGAAATAGGAAGTAATGAATGAAAATTATCGGAAAAGAGAGAGAAAATATTGATCCTGATAAGGGGGGCTTGGTTTCTGGAATTACCGTGAACGAGCCTTGCTGGGACGCGGTTTTAATGTTCAGGTTGACTGAAATGCCGGATAGAAACAGTGGCGTACCCAGACATGAGCCTTGGAGGGGGATAAAAAAGTTATAAACGAAAAAAATTGGTTATTCGGAGGATATACTTTTATAAAACAAAATCTAGTCGCCTAGGTCTTTTTGAAAGTTCATCAATAATTTCATCTTCGGAAATAGGCAACTCCCTATGAATAGACATCATTGCTACGCCCTTGAGCCTGTTTTGAGAAGTAGAATTTCGGAGATAGTTCTTTATTCTTTTCAATGTTGCGAATGATCTCTCTGGAGTAGCTGAAGAAACTCGTATTGTACAGAATATTAGTAATAGCTTGTACACATTAGGAAAAGCTTGCACATTTCAAGATGAGACAAAGCTGGACTATTACTTTTGGTATCTGGATCATTACTCAGATGAATGTGCGACAAATTAATTTCAGTTTTTGAAATACATCTGGGTACATCAGGTATATAGAAATCTAAGTTCGTCATACTCGTCGGCATCAGTTGTTTTTTCTCCTGTCAGCAGATACAAAGCCCTTGTAAATTTGTTTATGGTTTGTAAATCTTTCCTCTAAAATAGCTGATGAAAGAATCAATGAATGGAATGTAAATGGTATCCCTGAAATAGTCCACTGCTGGTGCTTTTGAATCTTGCAAAATGATAGGATTTGCCCTTTTTTTTGGCGTGAAACAATTCTTTTTACCTTAATGTTGGTTCCAATACTTGAGGCAAGAGACTGAAATATGCAAGAAAATAAAAAACTGACAAACACATCTTATATTCTAACTTTTACCTGAGCTTTATTGAAGATCGAGTCGAAATGTGTTTTGGCATCTTGACGTATGATTTTCAGGCAAGAAATAGTATTTTCCGTCATAGTTACAACTTCTCTGAGGTCGATTCCAGATTTTTGCAGGAATCGGCAAAGGCAAACAAAATATTTGATTCACGACTTGAAGTGCGACAAGATAGTCGGAATCATTCAGTGTGTTTCGCAACTTTTTTGCATCTCCAGAATCTTTCCAGTTTAATATTTCCTCTAAACTTTCAACGTAATCAAATAATTCCAAAAAATCTTGAACTGCTTCATACTTAGATGTCCACCGAGTTGCACATAAGTTTTTGCGCAAGGACTTCATTAGACTCATCAATATTTTTCAGTTTATCTCTTTGGAGTGTTGAAGAAATCATACAATTTTTCTATGGTATTGAGGCAGTTTCTATCTTGTGGAATTTCGCAAGCTTTTGATATGGCTGAATTCAAAGAATGGGCAGCACAGTGCACATAAATCACCTTAGGGTAGTTACGACGCATAATCGCTTGAACGCCATTGAATTTGCCTGACATATTACTTGCAGAACACCAAGTGATCAAGTGAAGACGGACTTTATTAAGGCGAATTTTTTCGGAAAATACATTTGGGATAAACGATTCCCTGGAACTAGCGCGCAAAAACAGCTTGAAACACGGTTTAAGGAAAAAGATATATGGGATATGCACCATTTTCAAGCCAATACGCCACCATATAACCTGCTGAAACCCGACATCCATGCGTGTCGTTCAGTACTCCGTTGTGAATTCTTAATTGTTCCCGACTAATGGGCGAAATTAATGAACTTCGAACGTTAATAACGCTAATCTGCACTTGGAATAACTGCGAAACGCCAGTCGTTACCGGTCGCAGAACTTACGAAATCATAAATGCAACTTTCAACCGCTTTAATCGGCTGAAAAAATCTCTTCCGTTAGTTCACCTACACGATCGGCTGGCCGGCGCTCTCTATTTTTTTTTTTAGTTAATGCGATCGAAATCGCATCGGAAATTAAGTTTTTAACGCGCGAGATTTCACAGAAATTAATTGGCCAGATTCGTCTGCATCCGTGGACACAGCGTTATGTCATCATTTACAGTCTGTGAACCGCATACTCTATGTTTCGGAACACGGTCGCAAAAATGGAATTGTTTCGGTGGTTCAAAATATGGACGGTGTCAAAAACTTACTGTCAATGTCAACACGAAATATGTATTATTCATCCAAAATTATTGCATCGCCATTTAAAATTTGCATTTTTGATCGGCTATAAATAAAAAACTGATACATATTTTTTCCAAGTTATGAGTTTATAAAAAGGTTGAACCTTTGTAATTTACCAACGAAAAACAATATCAATTAAATAATAAGAAGAGGATTATTACTTGATAGAAGGATTATTACAAAATTTGAATATCAAAACAGATTTAATCTGTTAGTCTCCTATAATTTTAGTTTCCAAAAATTTCATTCAAAAACTTTTCGAATTAAATTAATGTTCTATAAGCACTATGCTTATAAGACGTTAATTTAGTCTCCTATAACTTTAATTTCAAAAAATTTTACCCAAAAACTTTTAGAATTAGAAATTAATGTCTCATAAGCTTTGTGCTTATAAGACATTAATTTAGTCTCTTATAATTTTAATATCAAAAAATTTTATTCAAAAACTTTTAGAATTAAACTAATGTCTTATAAGCACAGTGCTTATAGGACATTAATTTAGTCTCCTATAATTTTAATTTAAAAAATTTTTATTCAAAAACTTTTAGAATTAAATTAATGTCTTATAAGCACAGTGCTTATAAGATGTTTCCAGTATTAACCCAGATGTCCAAGTTTCCTAATAAGGACTTGTATGCATTAGCGTCGCTTGTATTCGAAAGCCGAACCGCTAGTAATATGGCGCGGAATTCACTAAAAATGTTACTGATATTCAACAACTGGTTCAAACTGACTCCATGTGTAAAGATTATGGGACAAGTTAATGCAGTGGTTACAAAAAAACATTAACAGAAAATTGACAATATGAATTGAAAAAAACAACACAAAGTATAATCATTCAAAAATCTATAGTTAATAATACACAATTGCTACACGCAAAATATTTACAAAATTTCATACCTCATATATTCCAAATACTAAAAGGTTTTCCAATAAGAGGTTTCATTTTGAATAGCCGACTATCTTGGCAGCTGTCACTTTTGAAGCTGTAGTCTCTTGACATTTGACAAGTGTAATCTATGTCATTACTAAAAATGGAACGATACGCGCTGCAACAACGCAGTGAAATTGTTTAAATTCACTACAAAAATGGTGAAAGTCTTGCAGTCACAGTTCGCAAAATTAAAGCGCTTTTTGGTTGTCATGAAGTATCTTCTCCGGCCGACAATAGTGAAATTGTTGGGACAAGTTAGTGATATGGAGAATCGAAAGCGTTGACAAAAACCCAGGTTTGTTGATTCCTCGTCGATCTTTGAAATTAAGCATTCCACAAACGACATTACCACGTATTTTGCATAAAGACTTAGGTCTTAAGGTCCTGGCACGGATCCCTGTGTGATTCCAAGATCAATATCATTTATATCTGAAAGTTATCTGAACAGCGCGAAAAAATACTCCTAAAGTCTAAATTATTCAACCTACTGAATACAAAGACAAGATTGGGACAGTCAAATGTTCTCGATAAATCGAAGAACGTCAAAGACTCTATAGGAACCTTCTCCGATACGGTACATATCGTGCAGGACGAACAGAATTTAATTTGACCAAGAACCAAGGATTCGTCTTCAGTGAGTCGAACTCGTTTGAGACCATTCCGGGGTCAAAATTTGAAAATTACAATCGTGACGAAATAATATAGCACTCGTTTATGTAGTACCTAGAACGAGCCCTCAAAAATGACTTTTTACGATTTGAAGTTTGATATGAGAATTACTAATTACAAAGCGTATTCATTCTGTGGTATCACGTGTGTACTGCAACTATAAATAAATTTACTTGATATAAATATTATATACCTACTTACCAATTCAAAGCGAGAAAACAACTGAATACAAAAGTAACTGTTGTCTGTATAATTTATAACTGAAATACTGCTAATACTAAACACAATATATCAACACAAGTAATACAACGTAATGAGAGGAGTTTTGTTTCAAGGATAACCAAGAATAAGAAGAATAAATCGGAAGCTGAAATATCAAAAGATTTACAAAACAACATCAGTTGGCGCTTTTATCATAGTACGCCGACAAGTTCAATCATGCCGACAAACTCCAACAACGCGAAAAACTCGTAAATATAAGAAATTGCAGGGAATCCTATGTCGACTGGAATATTATTTATGACACGAATCGGCATTTGTAATGGTTTTTTATAATAGTTAAATTCGTCGGTATTCCTCTAGGCTAGACCCTAAATTACTTCCTCTTTCAGCATTTTGAATATGCTGCCCCTCCCCCGGCAATGTACCTGAGAGAAACACTGCAAAGCAGCCACATGCCATATGACACAAAAGACCTTTCAAAATATCACCTCCTGACCTTAGTATCCCCCAAAACGAATAATTAAAGGTCAGAAGCCTAAATTGTCCATAAACAACAATTTTTATACCGCAATAAATTTCTCTGTTATGTCAATCAGACAAATGGATCCAGTTACGACCCTTTCTTGCATTATTGAGGTTCAAGCAATCGAAATGACCCTTTTCACCTCTCAATAGTAAATTATTGCCATTATATAGGTCCTACGATTGATTTATTCGAAAAATGCCATTATTTTCAGACCGAAATCGTTTAGAGTTTCATCTCTGATACGAAGACGTCCTACCCACAATGGGATTCCACTGGCCGAAGATGCATGCCGCGGATGTTAAAAAAACACCAACGACACTTAAGTCGAGCGAATAAATTACGATATGAGACATGAGAACCAAACAGATGAGTTTGGTACCACCCGGGCAGTGTTGCCAGACTCAACATAGTATAACACTTTCAATATAAACCGATTAGATGGCAGGTTTAAATCATCTTATTGAATTTTACGTCTCGTTACGGTAGAGTTCATTTCGTTTTTAGCGAAAATACGCATACTGTCGTATTTCTAACAATATTTTGTATTGAATAAAAGATTGGTTAGACAAACATTCCCTTCGAATTCTAAAATTGGCGCCAAAAGGTTCACTGTTGTTTGTACTCGTACTATTTTCCGTTTATTCGCTTCGAATGAAAGAAAATGTGACATTTCTCAATTCTGCACGTGATTTGGAGATCACAGACAACAATAAGACTCTTGACAAATGTCATACCGGTTCATTTGATTCATCGGCTACTAATTGAACTACTTCTAATTTATCGATCGCTTATATTGATCAATTGACTCACCTAGTCCTACACTAATAGAGCAGCAATCGTTCTTGAACACGAACCACAGAAGACTAACCTAAAAAATGCTCTTTTTGTGACTCGAACGAATATATTTCGAATGTCGAAAGACCAAATTAACTAATAAAAACATTTTTATTTCCGTATTATTCTCCATTTATTTGCTGCGAATGAAAGAAACTGTGACATTTCTCAATTTTGCACGTATTTCGGTGATTACAGACAAAAATTAGGCACTCCTTCTCGCCGCAACTATCATACCGGTTGATTTGACCCACCAGCTCATTGAACTGCCCGAAAATTTTTATCAAACGATTATATTGATCAACCTTTTCCAACCAGATAGCTTATAAGAGGTGGGCCCTTTAAAATTTGCATTTTTGATCGGCTATAAATAAAAAGCTGATGAATATTTTTTCAAAGTTATGAGTTCATTTACGAATGAAATACAATATCATTCAAATGAACGCCACGGCTGGCTACAGAACCCCATGGAATCAACCCATTTGTGCATTGTCGATTGTTTGGGGCTTAATTTCTTTCTGGAATTAAAAAATATATGAGACAGTATTTTAATTTCCACAAAAATGTTTACGATGCAACAATTGTTCATACATGCAATGACATAATAATGCCTAGTCTCAATGTCAGTTGAGTAACTGGATAACATTACAGAGGTTTTAAAAGGAGAAATTTTTTAGATGAAATAATTCTTAGTTATTTTTTGGCCAAATTTACTAAGACATATAAAAAACTTTACGGAATCAATGCCTAAGAAGGAAATTTAACATAATATCAAGTTGAAGCTGACTATACTGGCAACAACGCACCGTCATTTTTATCCGGTTTTAGACCATACCGTCTGTCACATGCCTCGCGATTTAGTTATTAATTCGTATGTCTTCAGTTACTGGGAATAGTTAAAATAGGACATTCCTTTTATCTGCGAGAAATGACCGACTATGTTGTGAAAAAAGGTTGCCAAGTTGTTAGAATTTCACGTGTTTGGAAGGAGAGATTTATGAAAGACTAAGATGAAATTTTCTCATATCCATAAATCTATACACGGAAGAATTATATCTCCTGTAACTTTTTGGAGGATTTGCATTTTTAAATAGTGGTCGAGTCATTCGAGTTTAGACAGAAAGTTAGTTTAATATTTGACATTAACGAAATGCGTCGATTTACGCTCGAACAAAACTGGCAAATATTGGAAACTTACTTCATAACGCCCAACATAAAGGGTCAATATGTAAATACCTACAGAAATAATCAAATTGACCGGGCAGTGTGAATTATGTCCTTTATCTTTTGGGCGGGATAATAAAGTCACCTAACCTAATCTAACCACTTATTTTTCTCAAGCGGCGCTCAGTATCAAGCACCAGGAGCTCTGATTGGTTAGCAGGTATCACGTGTTTGTTAACGTTAACCCCAAATAACTGGCACCCTGTAGTTTATGCTAAAGTTATCAAATTGCCCAACTATCATACATCAACATTCATAATGCCCAGGCATTGTGATAAATTAAGATAAATTAAGTTTAAATGATTATTAATCACTTTGTCCGATTTGACTAGTCATTATTTCTACGGGTGTTTTTTTTAGAGTGACAGAACTTTCGATAAGGATAACTGTGATTTGACAGAAGGTAGAAGCCATGTTGTTTTGACATTTCTGTTCAGTAAGCATTGACAAATGATCATGGAAAGACTCACGCCGCAACAACGTTTACAAGTTGTTGAAATTTATTTTCAAAATCAGTGTTCTATTCGCCAAACTTATAGAGCACTTCGTGAAATTTATGGTTTACGTAATCGTCCATCAAAGCAGTTTATTCATCGAACTATAGATAGATTTCGGACAACATTTTCTATACTCGTTGCAACAACAAGACAAAGAACTGTACGTACAGAAGAAAATATCGCTGCTGTAAGTCATAGTGTTAATGATGATCCAGATTTGTCTATTCGTCGACGTTCACAACAAGTTGGACTCTGTGCATCTACCACATGGAAAATTTTGCGTAAAGATCTTAGTCTATACCCATACATAATCCATATTGTTCAAGAACTAAAGCCACTTGACCATAATAAGCGTCGTTTGTTCGCTGATTGGGCCCTAGAACAGCTTGAAGTTGATCCACTTTTTCATCGTAAAATTGTGTTTAGTGATGAAGCTCATTTATGATTGAACAGCTATGTAAACAAGCAAAATTGCCATATATTGAGTGAAAATAATCCTCAAGAAGTTCTGCAGGTTTCATTGCATTCTGAAAAATGCACTGTATGGTGTACTTTACACGCTGGAGGCATCATCGGTCCATATTTCTTTAAAAACGATGCTGGAGCTAATGTTACAGTGAATGATGCTTGTTACAGATCGATGATCAATGATTATTTGTTTCAAAATTTGAATAGTATCGACCCAGAAGTGCATTGGTTCCAACAAGATGGTGCTACACCTCATGCTGCTACCGTAATAATTGATTTATTGATGATATTATTTCGAGAAATGGTCCAATTAATTGGCCTCCAAGATCATGGGACATAATTCCACTGGATTTTTTTCTTTGGGGTTATGTCAAGTCATTGGTTGATAAACCAGAAACAATAGACGCTTTGGAAGCCAACATAATTCGTGTTATTGATGGAATCAGGCCTGAATTACTCGAAAAAGTGGTCCATAATTGGTCTGGTCGAATGCTGTTCCTCAGAGCTAGTCGTGGTGGACATATGCCGGAAATTATTTTTAAAACATAAATGTCATAAAATTATCTTTCAAATAAAAAAAAATTGGCTTCAATCCTAATTTAAGTCTGTTTTATCACAATTTATATCACTCCATATCACTCCAAAAAAAATATCCGATAGTATACAATGAAGTCGCTTAGATCTTTTAAACTATTCATCGGATTTTAATGCAGTTTTCAGCAATAGATTGAGTGATTTAAGAGGAAGGTTTATAGGTATAAAACATAGATATTGCAGTACAGAAAAGCCGGGAAAATCAAAGATTTATAATGTGATATCGTAACAAACATATTTTTGTGCGCTTAAATCGCAAATGCTGGCTAAACCTTACGAGATAGATCAAATTAACGTACTACGGAATTGTATATCTTAAAAAGATCGATAAAAAAGTCCTCAATGGTATACATTTATCTCCAAAGGACAATCCACAGTAACTATTTTTATCTTTTACATATTTCAAAAGTACTCTTCCACTATTTTACCTGTCATTTCGCTATCGATGGAAATTTTGAAGCGAAATTTCAGGATCAGGTAGTACTCGATAAGATCTTCAAAATGAGGTATCGCAACGCCTCTCCTTCCTATTCAAAATCATGGGGTTGTACTCACCCCCGTTAGGGGGTTGCAGTTACGGGGATGCGAAGAGCGAAAAGTTGTTCTCCCTCGAATCAGAAATTGACGGGTTCGAGCGATTTTCCACACTTTCATTTTAAAGCCGGAAAATCGAGATGTTAAACTTTCGTTGAATCACACTGTATAAACAAAATAACTTCGCAAACTCATTGTAATCCTTTAAATTTTAAGTCTAAATACACATTCACTGGAAACTGAATAAAAGTTTCATTATGCTGAATTGAAACTTTATTCAAACAAAATAAAGATAAGAATGAAATAATACAGAGAAACAATAAACCATTATGCAAAATTCACAGAGTAAATATTGAACAATAATTAGTCATCAAATTTTCCCGTTTCAGCTGATTAAATTTAAAACAAATACAAAAGCACTCCATATTTCTATGCAAGGCTTTTCTCGAGTTTCGGACTTAGCAGAATTAATCTGATCGATTATAAAACCATAATACCGCTAAAAAGATACTAGAGAAAATTTTGCAACGATAATCTGCATATCTAATCTTATCAGAAATGATCTAATACAAACTGATAGAGATAGAACACACAGCGGAAAAATGCAACAGGTAAGCACCAAGCGGTTAACAATAATCAAATTCCAATGCGACTTAATTATTATTCAACACTAGCAGTTCTTGAAACACTTTTGGAAGTAGGTACCCAAACCCCATTTCAGCATAATACATAAAAACGAACGTAACTGAACTGCAATTTCGTACATTATCGGAAAATTTTCCGTCGATAACGTAAATTATTCCTAATTTGAGCGCAGATAAAACTAATCATACCTGAGTTCCAAGTTATTCATAAAGTTTTCCAGGTCGATTTTGTCCAAAAGGACAAAATCTCCCACACCGACGGGCTGTTGAGTGGACATTCTATTTTTTTCGCACAATGTCTAATTAATTAAGCATTATTTCGCAAAGATGGGAAGAAAGTTTTTGGGGTTCTTTGTTTACAAAGGCAACACGTTGAGTATATCACAACACCTGTGTGGGGTCACACGAAAACGTTAAGCAACTGTCAATTTTTGAACGCGGCAAAACGTCAACGTCATACCACTAATCGCGCATCGAAACGACTGAAATGTAAGTCGACGAAAAAAACCGAAGTGACGTCACGCCGATAAAAATCCCAAGAATGTCAAGATTGCCAGGGATGTCCCCCCACTCTAAAGAAAACTTTGCACACAGAAAATTGATCTTACTTTTAAAAATAAAAAATATGAAAGTAATAGTTTTTACGTTACTCATTTGAAATGAAACTATTACTACAATTACTAATTTGTAGAAATTAAACGTTAGACAACGACTAGTCAGAATAAATGTTTTGTTTATATACACTTTTCTATGTTTCCGATCATATGTAAATTTTTACGTTCTATATTGTGCAATATTTAGCAAAATTTCAACAGGTCAATTATAGGAGCTGAACTAATAACAACAAATTTTCAATATTCTTGACTGGTACAGCAGTGTTAATCGATTGCATTTGAGGTAAGAACCCAGCAGGTATTTTTTTAATTCCAAAATGGTTAATTTTCATCGGTCTTTAGTGGTTTTCTCGTAATCGTGATGACAATATACGACAATATGTATACCAGCACCCCAGTAAGAAGTGTAAAGGCCGAGGAAACCGGCCCAAGTGAAAAAAAGTTAGCATATTATGGAGCCTTACTTGCTTTATGCATCATTGCAGCTAAATTATATTTTCAAAAAAGTAAGTGAACGCTGAAGTGATTATTGTCTTATCTAATAAGAAAATGTGATCCTTATTATACTGTGGTTGGAATTTTCAGTGGACGATTTGAAGAATTTCATATTTGAAACTAAACTTGTTTCGTACGAGCAGATAGTGACGGATGGAGATGTAATGTTAACCTATGCTTGGAAAACTACTATAAGATACAGTCAGTATTGGCTACCAATACTTTGCGGAGGTGTTGTGACTTATTTCACCTGGTTGATGGTTTATTTGGACTCTAAAGATCCTGGACGGGTGCCTCCGAGTCCATTTTCGCCAACAAGACACAAGTCGTATTTGCCTATTTTTCATCTCAATTACGCTTTTGCTATATTGATGGGAGTTTTGGTAGCTTCCTATTGTTATTATAAAGGTTTTTCTTTGGAATATTAAGTTATATATGTTTATATTAATATAGTTTGTAAGTATTTATTTTTGACCTCGATTTTAAATATTTCTGATTAATATGGTCTGTTTTTTTGGGATTATTAAAGAAACAAATATAATTATTATGTAATACTGTTGTTAACAGTAACAGGAATTATGACCTAATTAATAAAAAAGTCAATAAATATTGCTCTGTCTTTATTTGCTATCCTTATAATTCCTTTTATAATGAAACCAAATGCTTCAGCTTCTAACCTTTAAAAATTATTGATTTTAAAATTTCAGCACTTGACTATGGAGACGGTGAATGTTTTCAATGAAAAATTTGAGGAAATTTTGAACTCTGATTTAAGAAGTGTCCTACTGGAGAATGCAGATCAAGGTAGGCTAATCTAATATTCAAAACAATTGATGTCATGAAGAACAGGGTACAAATTTTTTTGTAAGAATGTATCTATGTAAGAAACTACTCATTTGACCTCAATTTGTTCACATAGTCCGTTTTACTGTCTTGCTTAGTAACATTAACCTCTTTTTTCCCTTATATTAACTTCAGAACCAGAAAACCCGCTTGAAAAATTGTGGGAGAGTCAAACTACAAGCAGTATGAGTTGTTCTTACTGCCGCATGGACTTCCAGGACGTTGGGGCTCAACGTGAGCATTTCAAGCTAGACTGGCATCGTTTCAATCTGAAACAATCCCTATCGGGTAAAAATTCCATCAGTGAATACGAGTTTAATGAAAGAAATGGCAATGGTTGGTCAATTCATAACAATTTAATGTTTCTGTGAAACAAAGTGAAAATTTCTGTTTTAGATGATATTTCAAGTATATCTGGATCCGAGTCAGAAAACGAAGATACATTAGATACTTTTGTTACTGCTCAAGGAAAAATGTTTCTACAAAATGACAGGGCACAAATATTTTCTATTTATAAATGTCTGGTTTTCAATAAAAAGGTAAACGATAAGAGTTATAATTTAAGTTGGTATTTTAATCTTTTCTTTATAATTTTAGGATGACGTTGATGAAAAAATACTTTGCGAAAGGCTTAAACGTTGTTGTATCGAGAACCAACAATGGACCGTTATCATGTTAGGTGGTGGACACTTTGCCGGAGCTGTATTTAAAGGTGACAAACCCATCCTACACAAAACTTTCCACTGTTACACAGTCCGACAAGGGCAGGGGGGTTCACAGTCCACTAGAGACAATAAAGGGGGCTCGCATCCTAAGAGCGCGGGCGCATCTTTGAGGAGATACAATGAGCAAGCTTTAGTCCAAGTAAAAAAAAATTTTCAACTTTTGTTTTTATTATATATTTAGTGGAGACCAGAAAGCAATGTCATATTTCTGCATCAAACTAAAACGGGTAAATTCTTAACAAGTTTTTATTTTAAATCAATGAGAGGATTGAGTCAGTCATTACTTGATGGAAACTCATGTTTAACTTTGAACACAGGGAGTTTTTAAAGGTAAGTCCTTTTTTTTAATAGGTGGTAGGAACCTTCGAAGTAAATTATTTCACCAAAAATTACCTATATAAAATTTAAAAATAGCAAAGTTGAAAAAAATTATTTATAAAATAGATCCTATTACGACCCTACTAGGTGTAAAATTTCTCTATAGATGGTATTAGCCAACAGTTAAGACCGCTTCTGCAGTCTTTAACAGTTGACAAAGATTTTGAACACCCAACAATCCAAGTTCCATACACCGGTATATTTTTTATAACCTTCAACATGTCTAGTTTTGTGCCTACAAATCACCATTTGTGGACAGCATAGGTTTTTCATAACATTTAAAAAAAACTGTTGTAAAGATGATTCTCAAACTCAACAAGACCTCGCGGATCAATTGAATGTTATTTCCGAACCTCTTACGTTTATAATAAGCAGATGTTTTCCCAGATTCGCAGAAGAATACGAAAATAGTTCCTGTTTAAAAACAAAGCGGTGATACTAGCATGCCCAATAATTACAGACCAATATAAGTTTTTCCTACGATATCGAAAATAATAATAATAATAGACCTTTATTTGATCTGAAAATATCACAAAATGATGTAGATCACGTCACAAAAAATCGTAACTCAAATATTAAAGTTCATTAAAGTCTTTCTCAGCCATAAACTCTTTCACACTGTAGTAGCCTTTTTTGTATAAAAATTTTTTCAAAGTTTTCTTTTGTATAATTTTGGGTCTTGTTTTGAATGTTTGTGGTAATTTGTTCCAAATTTTCACTAAAATATGAACAACAATCTTCTGTATGTAAGCATAATTTGGTTTTTCTAAACTAAGATGAGTTTTTCATCTGGTATTATAATCATGATCAAGCATTAACATTTCAAATTTTGTGAAATTATTGATTATATACATAATGCACTCATATATACATTCTGTCAAGAAAGTACCGGGAATTATCGATTTAAATCTGGCGGGGCAATGAGGCAGGTAAAAACTCCTGCATATCAGTGGTACAGAGCCTTCAAGGACGGTCGTGAAGTGGTCGCCCATCGACGGCTTCGATCGAAGATAACGTCGATAAAATTAAGGAAAGGGTGCTGGAAAACCGTCGTACCAGCTTGAGAGAGATAGCACATGATCTTAAGATATCCCACGAGTCCGCACGTACGATTTTGATTGATATTTTGGGCATAAGAAAGGTGGCCGCACGACTCGTACCGAAAGACCTGAATTTTCTTCAAAAACGTCATCGCGAACAGGTTGCTTCAGACATGCTGGATCGTTGTAATTCCGATTCTACATTCATGGAACGCATTATAACTGGTGATGAGACCTGGGTCTACGAGTACGATATGCAAACAAGCCAGCAATCATCGGAATGGGTGGCAAAAAATGAGCCGAAACAGAAAAAACCACGCCAAAGCCGCTCGAAAATGAAGGTGATGCTCATTGTTTTCTTCGATATCCGTGGCGTGGTGCACTACGAATTCGTTCCAGAGGGTCAGACGGTAAACAAGGAGTATTACCTAGGCGTTATGAAACGTTTGCGTGAGCGTATCCGTAAGAAGCGGCCAAATTTGTGGGCAAACAACTCATGGATTTTGCATGACGATAACGCACCTTCTCACCGAGCTACGATTGTGACTGACTTTCTCGCCAAAAACTCAACAAACGTGCTTCAGCAACCACCGTATTCACCGGATTTGGCTCCCTGCGACTTTTTCCTCTTCCCAAAACTAAAATTGCCCCTTCGTGGCACCCGTTTTGAGTCGATTGAAGCCATAAAACAAAATTCGGCGCGAGAGCTAAAGTCCATCCCGGAAAGCGCCTATAAAAAATGTTTACATAATTGGAAGTGCCGTTGGCATAGATGTATTGGAGCAAATGGAGCCTATTTTGAAGGCGACCCAATAAATTTTGACGATTAAATGTAAAAATGTTGTTTTAATTGAAAATTCCCGGTACTTTCTTCACAGAGTAGTATACAGGCAGTATAGTGTTAATATATTATTATTCCTAAATATATCTCTACATGATTCGCTATATTCTAGTTTAAAGACAGTTCTCAAACATTTTTTTTGTATGATGAAGACTCTTTCAGCATCAACAGAATTCGCCCAGAAGATGATCCCATACCTGAGTCTAGAGTGGACGTATGCATGATATGCTGTTAGGGAAGCATCTGACCCAATTGTTCTTGTAAGGATCCTTAAAGCATAGCAGTACCTTGTAAGGCTTGTTGCCAAATATTCAATGTGTGGCCACCAATTCAAATCCCGATCTGAATGGATTCCCAAGAATGATAGAGTATCTTCAGCTCTTATGTTCTCACCATGATGAATTAAGTTGATGGCATGTTGATTCTTTTCTCTAAACATCATCAGTTTGGTCTTGGTGATGTTCATTGTGAGATTATTCTTCCCGAACCAATTTTCAAGGTTTTCCAATTCTTTTTCAATTCCGGCTTTGCATTCATCTGGAGTGGAACCAACGTAGATTACTGATACGTCATCGGCATACATTACAGTATCATTTGATGTTACTTTAATCAAATCATTTGTGTAGATTATATAAAGTAGGGGACCTAATATTGATCCTTGGGGAACCCCTCTATCTACATGCAAGGCATTTGATATTATTTGCTTGCCATTTTTTCCTTTTTCAGTTGTCCTCTGAATTCTCCCTGTTCAGTATGATCGAAATAACTTTGACGTTATACCTCTTATACCATATCTTTCCAATTTTTGCACTAAGATGTTATGATTCACTGTATCAAACGCTTTCGTCAAGTCTAAGAAAAGTGTCGCTGTTATCTGATTTTTATTCAATGATTTTATCACAGCGTTAAGAATTCGATATAATGCATCTACGGTCGATTTGCCTTTTCTAAATCCACATTGTTGTTCCACTAATATGTTTTTCTTCTCAAAAAACTTAATTACTCTATCAAAAATTATTCTTTCAAATATTTTATTAACATTTGAGAGTAGAGATATTGGACGGTAGTTATTGAAATTGTCTTTTTCTCCTTTCTTATGAATCGGTTTAACCCAGGCTTCTTTGAGGGTTTGTGGATATTTTCCGTATTGAAACATTTGGTTTATTATGTGTGTTAGGGGTAACGTCAATATCGGTGCACATTTTTTCAGTAGATCTACAGGTATCTCGTCATATCCTGTAGATTTTTTATTTTTGAGTTGAATTATGTAATGATACATTTCTTGCTCAATAACTGGATTCAGATAAATGCTTGAATCACGTTGATTTATGGTTTCTGCATCATCAGTGTTCTTATTGTTGTTTAAAACATTAGATTTCAGAAAGAATTCATTAATTTTGTTTAATAGCTTTTTTTAATTTTTTCCAGGAAATGATTCAAACAATGTATCATCAGTAGCACTTCTATTTTTCGTCGCGTTATTAATTAAAGTCCAAGTTGCTTTCCGATTTATTTATAAAGTCCTGATAAGAGATTTTCTTAGATAATTCCACAACGCGTTTCAATATGGCTGAATATTTTTTATAGTATTCTTCAGTCACCATTCCTTTGAACATTTTTTCTTGAAGCTCCCGTTTGTATTTGCTCGATATTCTTATACCCAGAGTAAGCCATGTTCGATTCCTCTTCCTTCTCAATTTCATTTTTTTCCGTGGAATGATCTGATTCATATTTGCCCTCATTGTGTTGTAGAACAGTTCGTAGGCCACATCTGGATCTATCTCTGATATCAAACGATCCCAATTCAAATCACTCAAACAAACAAAAAAATCTTTTAGTTTGGTCTTTGTAAAAAATCTTTTTTCAATAACTTCAACTGTTTTCGGTCCTATAGGAAATGTGCTTTCTACTGAAATGAACTGCGCCATATGATCGGAGAGCGCGGATATTATGTTTTTATTATTACTTATCTTAAATGTATTTACGAATATATTATGTATAAGGGAACTTGTAGTCTTTGTAACTCTAGTGGGATTAAATATTGTCTGTGTATAATTCAAGGTGGTTAACAAATCTATGAACAAGCATTTGGAATTATCTTCATTCATAAGATTTATATTGAAATCGCCACATATGATAACATCGAAATCAACAAAATGACCTTGAACTACAGTGAGAACACCCTCAAGGGCGGCTAAAAAAATCTGCATATTTCCCAAACATGTTTCTATATATAGACGTAACTACTAGTTTTCTAGATCTACTCACCGTACCTGATATTTCAGCCTCACACTCAATACTGATATGTTCTATAATTAATAGTGGAAAGCTTAATACGAACGAGATTAATGAAATATTTATTTAGATGAACAACTATGTCACAAATCAACAACATGGATACACAAATGAGAGAACAACTATCACGGCTTTAGTTGAAGTGATTGAAAAAATAACAGAAGTTATTAGTTTGCAATCTTTCAATAGCTTTTGATAGCATTTCCTATGAGATTATTTTGAGTAAACATGAATATAATGGAGTTTTGGGCTCACCACTCAAATTGCGTTTGTTCTTTTTCTGGAGGGAAGGCAGCAACAGGACAGGTGAAAAAAAAACAAACAATTTGGATGAAGATACATGAGGGAGTACCTCAGGGATCCATCTCGGGATCATTACTCTTTATCTTACGTATCAAAGACCTTCCAAACAGCATAACATGCCACTATGCTTGTAACCATGAGAATGACACTTATTTTCTGAATATATCAAAAAAATCAGTTAGAATAAAAACTAAAAGGATCCTCGAAAGAGTCTGAGGGTTGGTTCAACTCTAAATGAAGAAAAAACAAACATCTTGAGAATACGATCAAACTACAAGTGGTGTAAGATTGCAGTAACAAAGTCTACCCAGAATACAACTGAACTCCTAACTGGCACAAGCTGAAAAAGCTTCTGAGAGATCTTCACAGAAGATCTAGGAGTATCAGGGTGATATATAATAATATAGAGAATTTCACCAAGATGTGTCAGCAGTCATATTGCAATGCAATTATGCTTCATGTTTATGGAAACGGGAATAAGTACATTTAAAGTGGCGAATCCCATACGTAAGAGGCACGACCTTTGTGTGTCTTATCACAGAAATCAGAGGGCCACAAATAATTTAGCCATTAAATTATCTAACCAACTTCCAGAGAAAGTTAAATTACCTGTACCATTGTTGTAAAAAACATATCAGAATTTTTTATCGTCTAAATAATTGACAAACGCAGAAAGGACATTACTTTCAGGTCCTCATAATACCTTTTATTGTTTTGAAAAGGCTGTAATGAAACATTGTTTTAGCACGTGCAAGACATTGCAGAGCAGTGGAAAGTAGAAATTGCAAACAGTAGTATTATATTTTATAGAGCACCGGGTCCTTATAATCGATCTGTTTTATTTGGGGGAGCCAATCCCATTTTGAATAGATCCGATGATAGGCTTCGGTCGATACCTTTTTCAACTCGAAGAGCCACTTACACTGAAGTTCAGAGGGTGCATGATCTACTTGCTACAACAAATCTATACGGTAAGTGTAAAAAGTCAAGTTAACTTCAATTAGCAAGTCTCATGAGAACATTTGAAAAATGCCTCTTATATTTGTATACAACATTTTATATGTTGCAGAAAACTTGGATAAAGCTGTCAAACAACTTGATAAACATAGGCTCTTGAACCGAGAATCTAAAAGAAACAGAATTCGCGGTCCACAAGTCAATAGGGCAAAATCTAGAGAAATAATAGAAAGGCCTCTTCCTACTAAACACAGTTCGGAAACCAACAGTATAGCAGATTCCATCCCCGACGAAGGTGATATCGAAGATGACCTGCATCTTAATGCATCAGACATAGAAATATCTTTTGAGCATTTGAAAGTGTTCGAAGATACAGAACCAAAAAATAGTAAAAGGAAAAAACCCAAGAAGAGCAAAGCGAAAAGATTACAAGAGAAAGAAGACGAGAGAAAAAAAGAATTGATAAAAGTTTTATGCTCCGGTAATGTGATTAAGATAAAAGAATTACTTAATAATGTAGGAAAAGATACAGAGGGACAGTTGAATATAATTGATGATTTGAGGCAAAACTTCCTGAATGAAGTGTTGGATGAAGAGGGTAATTCCTTCATGCACATAGCAGCCATGAATGAACACGTAGATTTAGTTAGGTTTCTGTTAGATAACAACTCCGATCCGTGTTTGAAAAATAAGAAACTACAAACACCTTATAGCAGCACTTCCAGTAAAGAGGTTCGAGACGCTATGAGAGAATTTGCAAGGGAGAATCCTGAGAAATACAATTATAATAAGGTTAGTGCAAACTGACAGTTGAAACGTCAAATAACAACATGACAGATCAAAATTATAACCTCTGAAAGATTTTTTAGTGAAAGTTACCATGACGACCAGCTTTAGTTATTACAAATAATATGGTTTGTATTAGGGGTACTGGTCATTTTTCTACGTTAAATTCAAATAGATAAATTTTTAACAAGACAGTATTTTTGACATCATCCAAATTTGTTTTTTTGACCCTCAAAAAACATGATGATGATACATGGTGGTCCAACGAAAACTTAACACCTCGATTTTCCGACTTTAAAATGAAAATGTGGAAAATTTCTGATTCGAGGGGGAACAACTTTTCCTCATTTTTCATCCCTGTAACTTCAACGCCCTAACAGGGGTGAGGACAATCCCTTGATTTTGAATAGGGATGAGAGGTGTTGCGATAACTAATTTTGAAGATCGTATAGAGTACTATCTGACCCTAAAATTTCGCTTCAAAATATCCATCAATAATGAAATAACAGCGAAAATAGTGAACGAGGCAATGTAGAATTTATTTCGAGAATATTATTCGTATCTGACACATTTCAAAGGTATTTAGTAGTTATGTTGGTAATTTTTTGTCCAATAAAATAGACGGACCATGTTTTTGATTAACCTTAGTCTATCGTGAATTTTTCAGAACGTTACAAATGTGTCAAAGCGATTGTAAATTTGTAGTATGTAACTCTATAGTGTTTTGCTCGACATTTCACCATAATTGGGACCAAAAATTATGATAAACCATTATTAATTGTCATTCATATTGGAAAACTCACTCTTAGGTATTTTTATTATATTCGAAACAAATTGTAGGCACAAATTCCTCTCAATAGTTTAACTCGGGAAGAACAGGCCGAAAAGAAAAAACAACAAAGGAAAATAAAACGGGAGAAGGAAAAAGTGAAGAAAGAAGAAAATAAACTCAAGAGAATAGAGGAGACCGAAAAGGAACGTTTTCTGAAACTGAGCGATAGAGAAAAGGTCAGTTCTTGTATTTCAAAAAGAAAACAAAAATAATTCTATTCATTTTTAGAGAGCGTTGGCTGCAGAACGAAGAATCTTGATGCAGAATGGTAACGTAAGCGCACGTTGTTTCCTGTGCGCTGCCGACATAACCGGAAAAGTACCATTTGAATATTTAAACAACAGATTCTGTAGCATGGACTGCTTGAAGGCCCATAGATTACAAAATCCAATCAGTTAAATTTAAATTTTTTATTTATGTTGATAAATCTTTTTAATAACCAATATTCATTTTATCCGCCATGTTGATTTGTTTTTATACCGATTGTTGTGCAGAAATAAAAATGTCTTCACTCACAAACATTTATTGAAAAGAAAAACCTCTGTATCAGTAAACATTAAACTAAACTAAAATGGTACAAATAATCCTTGGAAATAAACTTGACAACTAGCGACACACGCTTACAGGAATTTTACATCCTTCAGGTTTTCAGGCATGCATCCTGCATAAAATCCTGGTTTTCCATAACCTGAAATGAAAGAAGTCATTTTAAAAAATATGAAACCAATTGTTGAATATGTTCTATAACATTTGTCCACTGGTTTGCAGGTTTTTTAACTTGATTCACTAACATTAAATATTTATGATGGCTAGGAAAAAATGAATTTGTACTTGATAGAAGGCTTTTAAAATCTTAAATATCGCACAGATTAATTAGAGTTGTGCTGTGCATTTTTGGAGAGGAATTTGGTTTTCACAATACATCGTTATGAAACAACATTTGTATTCTTCAAGTATTTATTTAATAATTTTAATTAATATTCTGTATTTTCCTTGAGAATGCTTTACAAACTTTTTGATAGAAGTTCTCAAAACTATGTTGTGTATTTTTGAAAAAGATTTAGTTTTCATAAATATAAGATCAGAAACAAGACATTTTGTTATACTGAATTGTTTCAGCCGTTACTATTTGGTAGTTGATCATAATTAAAACAAATTGTAAAAATTACCATGTTTTATTACCAATAAAATATATTACACATTTTCTTGTGACTTGAGTTTCGGGAAATGAACTATCCCATCATCAGACAACTGAAGACCTAACAGTGGTACAGAAGTATTTAAACAAAAGTGATAAATATTTTGAATATTTCGATAGATTCTAGGTAACACCTAATAGTGGTACAGAGGTTTACAAGCGGAACGTGATGAAAAACTGGATTAAAAAAGAGGGGCCTTCTAACAGATATCGGAATGTCGGCAATCAACAAAGGAGGTTGTTAAACAGAAGGTACCCATTTAAATATCTTAAATTTTTGGGGTTACATAACTCCGTACAGTCATTCATTATTTTTACATTATTTTGTTGTATATCTCAAATATTTGGATTTACATAAATCCGTACAGTCATTAATTATTTTTTAAATTATTTTTATTGTGAACGAATTTGAAGATTTCAATAATTAAGTTTCTTTTTTTTTGAATCTACATGTAAAATTTTCTTTTGTCGAAAGGAATTACTGTTTTCTAAAGAATGAGTGAAAATAGTAATTCCTTTCGACAAAAGAAAATTTAAAATAAGAAGGAACGGTTTTTTACTTGATAGAAGGATTATTACAAAATTTGAATATCAAAACAGATTTAATCTGTTGTCTTCTACAATTTTAATTTAAATTAAATTAATTTAATTCTTAAAGTTTCTTCAAAAAAATTTATTGAAATCAAAATTGTAGAAGACAACAGATTAAATCTGTTTTGATATTCAAATTTTTTAAAAGAAAATTTTACATGTAGATTCAAAAGATAAGGAACTTGATTATTGAAATTTTCAAATTCGTTCACAATAAAAATAATGAATGACTGTACGGAGCTATGTAAATCCAAATATTTGAGATATACAACAAAATAATGTAAAAATAATGAATGACTGTACGGAGCTATGTAACCCCCAAAAATTATTTGAGATATTTAAATGGGTACCATCTGTTTAACAACCTTCTTTGTCGATTGCCGGCATTCCGATACCTGTTAGAAGGCCCCTCTTTTTTAACCCGGTTTTTTATCACGTTCCGCTTGTAAACCTCTGTACCACTATTAGGTGTTATCTAGAATCTATTGAAATATCCAAAATATTTATCACTTTTATTTATTTAAATACCTCTATACCACTGTTAGGTCTTCAGTTGTCTGATGATGGGATAGTTCATTTCCCGAAACTCGAGTCACAAGAAAATGTGTAATATATATTTTTATTGGTAGTAAAACATAGTCATTTCTACAATTTGTTTTAATTACAACATTTTGTCACAGGCAGACATGCCTGTCTGATAAGTTCGGGTGCGCATGCTTGGAACGAAACATTCAAATATTAATTTTAATTAACAATTTATATTTGTTGGGTTTTTTAATCCATTTGATATTGAATAATTATAATGAATTTTGACATTATACGTCTATTAAATATAAGCAGTGCTTATAAGACATTAATTTAATTCTAAAAGTAAAAAAAATTTTTTTTTAAAATTAAAATTGTAGGAAACATATTAAATCTGTTTTGATGTTCTAAGTTTGTAATAATCCTTCTATCAAGTAAAAACCCCTTCTTATTATTTTATTTTCATTTTTTGAAGTGGGACTGAGGAGTATCGTAATGGAATTCCAAATGGCCATTCTGAAACGTTCTGCATGTTTTTTTAAGGAGTTATTTTCGAAGAAATTCTTGAGGTTATGTTTTGCATTTTTGGAGAGGAATTTGGTTTTTTTAATAATTTTAATCAATATTCTATCTTTTCCTTTGATTCTTTTATTCCTTTTGGCGCTGTGCAATGAGTTTACAATAATTAATCTGTGTGATATTCAGGATATTTATGATGGCTCATTGGATTCACAATACTTGCTACGAAGTATTAAGATATGAAAGCACTGATGTGAATGTGTCAAATCTGACATTGTCAACATGTTTGTCATTTATAATGGTTAATACTCGTTATCATAAGTCTTATTTTTTAATTCACTTTAATATCATACTATTGCAATTAACTGTAGTATAATTAATGGATCTTTCAATGGCAACGTCCCATTTTTGACTTGACATTACTCACGAATGGCAGCCATTGTTTATTTGTGACATTGACAGTTGAATTCATCAATGTCTACCATTTAATCATGGAAACTCTCACTCCAACAACGTTTACAAATAATCCAAATTTATTATGAAAAATCGCGATGTTACTCTAACTTTACGTGCTTCAACTCCAATTTTTGGTCAATCGTACGGATAAAAGAACAGTTGAACGTTGAGTGAAGAAGTTTGAAACAAATTTTACACTTCATGATGTTACAGTGCCGGCGAGACAAAGAAATGGAAGAAGTGAAGAGAATATTGCTGCAGTACGTGAAAGAGTTTGCGAAGACCAAAATTTATCGATTTCTCGACGTTCACAAGAACTAGGCATCTCCCGGACGTTTTTGTGGCGAATTTTACGAAAAGACCTTGGTTTATATACACACAAAATTGTTTTAACCCAAGAACTCAAACCAACAGATCATTTAAAGCGTCTTGTATGCAGTAATTTGTGTTTAGAAAAATCAGCAATGATGCAGATTTTCATAAGAAAATCATTATCAACCGTTCAATATCTGAGTAATTAAACATACCCAAATCCTTCATCAGCTTTGTCGGGGCATTTCTCAAATGTAAAGGAACAGTTGGTTGATTGCCCTGATGTTCAGCAATGCAAGTTTTGGCTTTGCCAAGAGCAGTGTCGATTTTTCTGCTTTTAGAAGCCTTAGCTAAGTAAACAGCGCACTGGGCGAGCAACACGTCAGCTTCTGGCATTCCCAACATCTGGCATCCCTGCATTGTAGACACTGCCAACTGAAGAGCTTGAGGATCTGCCTCCCCTAAAGAAAATGTTTAAATCGTAAGATATCCTTCGCCTACGTACAATTTTCAACTTACCAATATCTTCACTTGCCGCTCGGATTAGTCTACGAGCAATGTAGAGTGGATTTTCCCCTCCCATGATCATTCTAGTTGTCCAATATAGAGCTGCGTCAGGATCTGAACCCCTGATACTCTTATGGAGTGCCGAAATCATGTTGTAATGTTCATCTCCTTTTTTATCATGCACAAGATGGGACTTCTACCAAAAGTTAATAAAAAAGTGAAAAATTAGTATTGAGAACCTTACATAGCAATAAAAAAATCAAAACCTTACCTTAACACCTTCTTTAACATCATAGTACGTTATAACTTTTCCATCATGGCTGAAATACTTCTGTATCATCTCAAAATTGTTTAATGCGAATCTGGCATCACCGTTACAAGTATCGCCTAACCATTCTAAAGCAGCTTCTTCAATATAAGTCCTGAATAATAACAAAGATAAGGATCGATTAAATTAATTATAAATGAAAAACTCACCTATCTTCCTGGAATTCGTTCTTGTCTCCTTTAGAAAATACGTCAATGCCCATTACTTCAGCAGCCTTCTTTAAAATTTTGTTTACGTCTCCACATGACAATTTTTCGAATACGATAAGTCTGCACCTACTAAGAAGCGCCTTGTTGATCTCAAAAGACGGATTTTCGGTAGTGGCACCAATGAGAATGATTTCTCCTTGTTCGATGGGGCCCAAGAAAACATCCTGTTGCTTCTTGTTGAATTTATGAATTTCGTCCATGAACACTACTGTTTTCTTACCATTCTTTAAATCATTGGCAGCAGTTGTTACAAGAGTTTGGACATCTTTAACACCAGACTGAGCAGCATTCAAAGAATGATAAATCAGTCTTTCAGGTTCTGATCTACAGATGTGCTTGATTATTGATGCAAGAGATGTTTTTCCGCTGCCTGGTGGGCCCCATAATATCATGTTGGGAATATCACCTTGTTTGAGCAGAGAGAATAATATCGTATTTTCGCCGAGTACATGTGATTGTCCGACGAAGTCATCAATTTTCTTAGGAATAACTTGCTTAGATAATGGAATGTTGGTAGAATCAGTTCCGTTCAAAGCAGGTGATTTTTTCCTTTCATGCCTATGGGAATGTGTACTATCAGAAGGAGAAACTGATCGCTTACGTTTAGTGGTAGTGGAGGCATCTGAATTCAGGAAAATACATTTATTTGCGTGTGCCTCAATTTCACCAGCGGGAAATGATTTATTGCATATCGGACAGGCTTGATCGGCTTTGTCACTCATGATGAAAGAGATTATTTGCGTACTCAGAGTAAAAATATAAAACTATTTCAATAAATCGATAGAGAAGCCGGCCACAGTTACACCAAAAGAAAATTTCAAGCACAGAACGCTAAACCGACGCCAAGTGATGTCACAGATACATTGACATTGACATTTATTGATTCCTAGATTTTTTATGTCGATGGTTAAAAAGTTAATATGGAATTGCTCAATATAAATTCACGAAAAATAATCAAATAGGATGGTGAAAAACACAGCGTTAAAATCTCAGGGATAATCACGAAGAAAACACCTAGTAATAAATTTATGCTAGAAGGAGTAGATGGATAGTTTACCTACTGTAGAAAGGGACAATTGACAAGTAAAACTACTGTATTGACAGTAGTTAAGTGGGGGAATTCATTGCGTTCTCAAATATTTATATTTAAATTTTGGGAAAAACAAATTTTGACCGCACAATGTGATGTCATCAATTTGAATTATTATTCGGTGCAATCTTGCCAGACATCCAAAAATTTGGAAAGTAACTATCCCAGACCTATCCACGAACTAGAGTTAACTCCGTTAATGGAAAAATAAGTTTAATGGCATCAAAATCAGGTACAGGTTTGGTTCGTTTTGGGATATTGCACATTATGTTATTTTACTAACAATTGGCTTTGCAGACTAACCCTAATAAGATTCTGGCGTGCATTTTCAAAATTTTCATTAAAATTAGCTTTCGTTATTCGGTTTTTTGTGGTGACATCAAGGCAAAATGAAAAGAAATAAAGATGGTAAAATTACTCTAGCCATGTTAAAAGGTAAAAAGGTATATGTCGTGTCGTTTATCAAACAATTTAATTGCTTGCACTATGCACGGAATGGAGTTCTGATTGCAGGAAATTAGTTTTTGGGCACAGTTTTCTACACCAGTTTTATGCTACCTTTTACTTATATCAAAGTCTAGTCTTACAAGTTATTGCCATATCAGTGGAATTAAATATTCCAATAATGTTGAATGATATTGGCGACTTCTTGGAAATACTAAAAGTGTTATCTGTACAAGCCTTTTAGATAATCAATCAATGATTAATGTAACATAGTCATTATTTCTCATCTGAAATCTACAATATTATCTGGAAATCATGTAATATTAGATTTGAATGTTATTGAAAACCCTATAGGAATTTTACTGCATGAATTATATTACTCCTTAGATCTTTTTCAAATCTTATATCCTCAACCTGCATCTATAAAATCCAATCTTCTTGATGATCCGTGTTTACAGGCAAGTCTATAACAACTTCAGTTCCATCAATATCGATTAAGTTTCATGCAAATGCTGAACAACTAGAGGAATTGTATGGAAGCGATGATGAGCAAAAAAGTGAGATTAATGAGAAAAAATTAACGGCAGCTACAAGAGAAAAAGGCAGCAATTCCACAGGTGATTTTGCTTATACTCTTGTAACTTTTGGGATCAAAATTTTTTCAAATAAATTGGATACTATTTTCCATATGAAAGAAAACTGAATGATATCTGTAGCCAATGTAGTGCTTTTTATTTTACTGATTTTTGCTTAAAATCATCTTTTTGAACATTTTATTATCTCTTATTTATTCACGTAACTTACACAGGTGTCCCAGAAGTCCATGTCAAGCCGGAATCAGGTAACAGGTTAAGTCAGTCATCAGAAAAATATAAAAGAAAATCCAAGTACTGTATTTTTCAAATTATATTGCACTTTCTTTTATTCAATAAAATGCACACCTGTGATGATTTTTGAACTCCTAAAATAGGGGAAGTTAATATTTGTTTTTCTTATATTGAAGATGAATTTCCGTCAAGTAAAGACCGAGACAATCAAAAATTTGATGTAGTAAAGTTTTTTTTCAGTACAGTCGGTGAAAGTTGTGCGAAATTTTAATTTCGAATACTTGGTTCGGCAAAAAGTGACATTATTAATAATTTGAAAAGTACACGACTTGGATTTTTTAAAATATTTGACTACTATGACAGCCTGTTACCCGATCCCGGCTCGACGTCGACTTCTGGGACACCCTGTATGCACATAAGGGAAATTTATGACTAATTTATATCCAAAATGATCACAACGTGGGCATGTTTACAGTGTGATTTACCCTTTACTTAAATCACCACAATGATGGCTCGCAAAATTTCGTGAGGATCATGGGTGATATGAAGAAGCGCGCAAAAGCACCCAACTTTTTGTCAGGCTTTCATCATTTTTGACGTGACAACGTCTTATAAATTGGTTTGCCGGGTGACACTTCAAGAAACTGCGTTACGCTCCGCTCACGTTATGCGCTCACAATGAGAGCGAGTGAGAGTCACGCGTCCCTTCCACTCGGGCATGGTTAGCCCGCCTAAGAGCGAGAGAGACAGACATAAAAAGTGAAAGGCACGCGTCCCTTCCACTCGAGCACAGTTAGCCCGCCTAAGAGCAAGAGAGAGAGAGCGAGAGAGAGAGAGAGTGAGAGAGATAGGCATACACACCGGTTCATGTCTTGCGCTTCTATTTCGCTTAGGCGCCTGCATACAAGTTTACACGTTGCCAGTTAATTGTAAAACGATTGTGTAGTGATAATGTGAAGGTAGTTTCGTCAATCGCAACAATTCAAACAGCAAAGATAAATAATTTCAGACTGATAATATAACATGATGAAATAAATGACTAAGATCTATGATTGTTTCGGTCTTTACTTGACGGAAATTCATCTTGAAAATATGAATAAAAACAATATTCTCATTTCCGCTAATATTTTATTGACACTACGATCGTTACGTCATACCATGACTTCTTCAGGTGAGTATTACAAGATACTGAGTATACCGTGAACAAGAACTTCATTTTATAGTACATGGATATAACGAAAATAGAAGAGGGGGTGAAGAGAGTTTTACAATACTTTTGGGAAACTGAAAAATGGTTCACTATGGGAAATCCTTTGAGTCCGTTACTATCCGAAATTTTTATGGATTCCTTAGAAACTAGAATAATAAATAGCCCTTATTTTAAATGTTTCATTTATTGGTATAGATATGTCGACGACGTTCTATGTTTATTCAATGGCACTGAGAGACAATTTTCTTTGTTTGTGGATTTCATAAACAAATTATCCCCAACCATACAATTCACTTATGAAGGGGAAAAAAACAATAGTATAAACTTTTTAGACTTAACCATCACAAAAATTAATAATAAACACGCTTTTTCAATATACCGGAAACCAACCCATACAGATAGCACAATTCACTTCACATCAAACCACCCATACTCACAAAAATTAGCAGCATACAATAGCATGTTATATAGATTAGCCAACATACCCATGTCACGTGAGAATTTTGACAAAGAATATAACATCATAAAACAGATTGCGTTGAACAACGGTTTCAACGTCCCGATTATTGAGAATCTTTTCTTAAAAATACAATTAAAGCTGGCCTTGAAATTAGTATATCCCATTAATAATGATCCAATTGAAAGTAAATACATTTCGTTGACATACTTGGGACCAAAAACAGAAAAGGTAGCTAGATATTTAAAGAAGAATCACAATTTTAGAATTTCTTATAAAACGAATAACTCCCTAGGAAAATTAATAAAAAATAATAAAGATAAATCATCTAAGAACAAGAAATCAGGTGTTTATAAGTTAACTTGCGGTACTTGCCATTTCGTATATGTTGGTCAGACAGGAAGATCGTTCCAGACGAGACTCAGGGAACATGAAAAATGCTATTGTAACAAAAAGGGAAATTCAACCTACGCAGAGCACCTTCTAGACACAGGACATAGTTTTAATAGTAACTTTGAAATTTTACACTTAGAAAACAAAAGTTTTAGATTAAACTTATTAGAAACTTTAGAAATTAATAGATATCACAAAAGAAAAATATTATTGAATGACCAAACTGAATTAAGTAACTCCCCTTTGTTGAATCTTTTTTGAACCATTTTTCAGTTTCCCAAAAGTATTGTAAAACTCTCTTCACCCCCTCTTCTATTTTTGTTATATCCATGTACTATAAAATGAAGTTCTTGTTCACGGTATACTCAGTATCTTGTAATACTCACCTGAAGAAGTCATGGTATGACGTAACGATCGTAGTGTCAATAAAATATTAGCGGAAATGAGAATATTGTTTTTATTCATATTTTCAAAATGACTAAGACATAAGTGAATAGGTTATGTTGTAGTAATCACAATGTTGTGGTAGTTTTCAATCAAAAAAGTAGTAGAAATCGTTTCTCAACCAATAATAATTTGTTTAACTTGAAAAAATGAGCGCGACTTGCTATGTAAAAAATTGAAATAACAATGTTTAACCTCCAACCTGTCAAATCGAAACTTTCAAACATTCAAACCGAGACGACTAATCACTGCGCAAGGTCGTAAGCGCGCGATTTACAAATTCAAAGATCAAATGTGAATTAGTTTTCTCCTTTTTTCGAGTTTTGAGATATCCTTGGCTGGACGGTTTTTTTTATAACTTTTTTTATGTCAGGAATGAGGTTCTGATTTTTTTCGGTATTGTATTTGTTAATCAGAATATGTTTGTGCCCCATTCAAAATTGGTTCATAATTCTGTTACAGTTAATGTTCTTGTTCATCTGTTTGGATTATTAAGTTAAATTTCTAAGTTTTCTTTTAATTACTTTTTCATCAAGTAGTTCATTCGTTTACATCTTTTCAATCACTGGAATAACTATCGATATTATATAATTTTGACTACACCACGGTGTAGTCTATTTCATTATTTTGTGATTAATTCTTGAGGACTAGCAGGCATAATTTGTTAATTCGTCATCATTTGCAGCTTTTATATTTATATAGGTTTGTTTATCAATTGCCTATCGCTTCTTCTTTATTTTCACTTCTCCCAATTAAAACACTTGATGTACTTTATACACGTATATTTGAAGGTATTTATACAAATGGCCAAACCTCTTTATCTCTCGTCTTTATCGCCCACTCTCGGCTGACTGGGCTTTATTGCCTGTCTTCCGATTCTCTTCCTTGACTGATTGACGTTTCTCGCCCTGTGTTCCGAAGTACACGATTTCCACCCCACTCTCTTACTTTAGGGTAGATAATGCCTCCTTTGACTTCTAATTGGACAAGCAGTAATTCAGGAATCTACTCTCAAATATTCAAAATCGTGGGAAACACTATATGATTCACCCTGGGGTCAATTATTTTCTGTCATAAATAATCTTTTAGTCTGAAAAGTGTCAGCTGTCAACCCAAAACAAAATGAATTGGAACCTTGTAGATACTGAATTGTTTCAGCCGTTACTATTTGGTAGTTGATCATAATTAAAACAACTTTTAGAAATTACTATGTTTTAGTACCAATAAAAATATATTTTACACATTTTCTTGTGACTCGAGATTCGGGAAATGAACTATCCCATCATCAGACAGCTGAAGACCTAACAGTGGTACAGAGGTATTTAAACAAAAGTGATAAATATTTTGAATATTTCAATAGATAACACCTAATAGTGGTACAGAGGTTTACAAGCGGAACGTGATAAAATATATCTGTTAGAAGGCCCCTCTTTTTTAACCGGGTTTTTATCGTTCGAGTCGAGATGTCGTCGAGTAAGGATGTCGAAGCGAGTGTTTCTCTTCAACTTACGATTCCCCAATGCGGTTACTGTAGAAATTCAATCGTGAAGAATAGTTGTAGATGTAATATCTGCAAGAAACTGTTCCACCCTAGTTGCAGTGTTAAGAAAAAAAAAATGCTGTGAGGTCGATCTATCCAACGGAGGTGATATATCTCCATCAGTTGAAACAACAGTGAAATCAATTTCTGGTGATTCATCCCAAAAAGATCTTCTGCTGAAAATTATCTTCGAACTTGAATCAAAGAATAATATATTGATTGAAAATAACTCCCTACTTAAATTCAAAATATCTACAATGGAAGATATCATTCTAAAAAAGGATCGTGAAATAAACATACTAAAGAAAGAAAAACCGTCAACACATTTGATGAATCAAGTGAACGGAAATCCCACCGGTGGTACATGTGCAAATTCCCGCAGCAGTGTTTCGGTATCGTTGGGGTGCGGCGCAGCTGGGAATCATGAACGTTCGTCAACATCGACCGATGTAAACCCGGTTGTGCGTTCTTCAACATACGCTCTTGCTACCTCTAACGCCAAATCTAATACACAGGGTGTATCTAAAGACGCTGGTGCGAACGTAATTCAAGATGTAGCGCTTTCGAATGAAATAGAGGGACCAAATAGTAACAATGGTGTTCCTTTCGGTCCGGAAAATACGGAATGGCGAGTTGTGAATCGCAAACCCATTCGAAAACAACGGAAAGCACTTGTTGTTGGTAGTTTTTCGGGTTCTACCTCTGTTGTGGGACTGGGTAAATTAAGAGCTTTACATGTGTCGAACCTGAAACCGGATACAAGTGAAGAGAATTTTATGTCATTTTTAAAACAAAATTTCTCTGATGTCGTCTGTGAAAAGTTGGAATCGCGTTATCCAAAGCATTATTCGTAATTTAAAGTTCTGATTCCAGACTCGGAATATGACAGGGCACTCGATGGCTCTAACTGGCCAAACGGTGTGAGTGTTCATCATTTTTTCGATCGGCGAAAAATCCAACGACCTCGGGTGGACTGAGATCCTTCACAAGTGGTGCTTTCATTGCTCAGAAACGAATCATTCGTTTGATATTTAATCTTGGTTCTCGCACATCTTGTAGACCAGTTTTCATTAAAAATAATTTGCTATGTCTACCTTGTGTATATATAATGAAATGTCTGGTATACGCTAAGGAAAATCTATTGAATTGGACCAAATTATGTGACAACCATGAATACAGTACAAGGAACACAGAAACTCTGCTTATACCTAAGCATAGAACAAAAAAATTTGAGTATTCCCCCATGTATCAGAGTATAAAACTATATAATTGCCTACCTAAAACTTTGAAGGCTCTCAAATTGAAATCCTTCAAAAAAAAAAAATAAAAGAGTTGTTAACTAATAAATGTTATTATTCCATTGTAGAATTTTGTGACGATTGTCCGTCACTTATCACTGTTTAATTGTTTATTATTATAGTTGACCTGTCCTATGCACTTTGTTGTCTTAAAGGATCAATAAAATATTCTATTCTATTCTATTCTATTCTATCACGTTCCGCTTGTAAACCTCTGTACCACTTATTAGGTGTTATCTATTGAAATATTCAAAATATTTATCACTTTTGTTTAAATACCACTGTACCACTGTTAGGTCTTCAGTTGTCTGATTATGGGATAGATCATTTCCCGAAACTCGAGTCACAAGAAAATGTGTAAAATATATTTTTATTGGTAGTAAAACATAGTAATTTCTAAAATTTGTTTTAATTGGAACCTCGTAGAATCAGAGGTAAAACCGAGCGGTATCTGAAAATTTGTGGGACATCTAGATTTAGGTGCCTAGGTACTATCTGCTTCGATTTATATGATATACAATTAAGAATTAAATTTCTCCATACGAGAAATTCAAATCCTATATTCTGTCTCTTAATTTTTATTATAATTGTCTTATAATTTTTATCCACTGTGAAAACAGCAAAAAAGAGAATAACAATGAAATGAGAAAACAAAAATTTGAAGAATTAAAACAAATGAATAAGATAAAATTCGAAATATGACTCTATTTGAGGATTGTGGAAAAATATGCTTAAGAATTTTTACACCACTTCTTTTTGTACGCTTTTTCTAAGGAACACCGATCGTTTCGTGCAAATGTCTCTAAATTTCTAATTTGGAGCCGAAAATGGCCTCAAGCGCCTAGATTGGACTCACTGGTGAAGAATCTTGAAGATCAACAGTAATTCTGTCCGGTCGTCCGTAAATACTTTCGAATGGAAAGAGTAAGAGACTTTCAGGGTAGGTTTTTGCCCTAAATGAAATTAAAATTTCATTTTCCGAATATTTTGAAGTTGCAAATCCGATCGAATATAAATTTGACATTTAGATGTAAAATAACAAGAAAGCTAATGAGTGATAGAAATTTCGATAGGGATAACTGCGATTTGACAGAAGGTAGAAGCCATGTTGTTTTGACATTTCTGTTCAGTAAGCATTGACAAATTATCATGGAAAGACTCACGCCGCAACAACGTTTACAAATTGTTGAAATTTATTTTCAAAACCAGTGTTCTATTCGCCAAACTTATAGACCACTAGACAAAGAACTGTAGGTACAGAAGAAAATATCACTGCTCTTAGTCATAGTGTTGATGATGATCCAGATTCGTCTATTCGTCGACGTTCACAACAAGTTATGTCAAGTCATTGATTTATGCTGATAAACAATAGACGCTTTGGCAGCCAATATAACTCGTGTTATTGATGAAATAAGGCCTGAATTACTCGAAAAAGTGTTCCAAAATAGGTCTGGTCGAATCCGGTTCCTCAGAGCTAGTCGACGTGAACATATGCCGGAAATTATTTTCAAAACGTAAATGTCATGAAATTATCTTTCAAATAAAAAAAAGGTGGCTTCAATCTTAATTTGAACGTGTTTTATTTCAATTTAAAGTTCCATCACTCTAAAAAAACACCCAATAGGTGATAGTAAAATAGTTTATTAAACTCAATCTGATACTTACGTTGAGTCTACCAACGTTCCTTGAAATTTTCATTATATTTACGCAACGTTTGAAGTTCAAGGATACCAACTTCCCGAGAAAAATTTTCGTTTGCAAATGTACGTCATAATATGTCGATTAAAATTACACGTTAACAATAAAATTTCTTAATTACGTTATATTAAAATTTGATTGACTTGGGATAAATTAATAGATAATAACACTTAATTATTATTATTTGACCTGAAGGTCATAGAATGTCTATAACTACACAAGTTCATAGTTGATAATTCCAGCTGAAATATATTCGGGATTATGTTAATTTAAATAATAAAACTTCAAAATGGAGAACAGTTTTTTTTGAAATTACTGACATGGTGATAGGAATTTTAGAACTGTCCTACATTATTAGATGAATGATTTGCAACACACAAAAAAGTCAAAACGATCAAAATTAAATAAAAGGAAAGATTTTTTTGACTAAAATATAACGATTAGACCAAATATATTGAAATATTGCCGTGGGAAAAGTTAAAGGGCGTTAAAATTACAGTTTTCTTCGTTTTGCGAAAATAATTTCACTATTTCTTAATTTGCGTTTAATTCTTCTTTACTGTTGAAACAGAACCCTTACGTAACAAGTTTCTTTGTTGTCTGTCATTTGAAATTCTCTTCTGGGACGATGAACTTTTCAATTGCGTTTTTCTCAAAAACGAATGAAATTATCATATTCAAACAAGGGTACCAATATCACTTAAAAATCATTTTTACATCAGCAACATTTTTATGACAGTCCAAAGCATACTTTTCATAAATGGAATAATATCGGGTGTTTTTTTTTAGAGTGATAGAACTTTCGATAGGGATAACTGTGATTTGACAGAAGGTAGAAGCCATATTGTTTTGACATTTCTGTTCATTAAGCATTGACAAATTATCATGGAAAGACTCACGTCGCAACAACGTTCACAAATTGTTGAAATTCATTTTCAAAATTAGTGTTCTATTCGCCAAACTTATAGAGCACTTCGTGAAATTTATGGTTTACATAATCGTTCATCAGAGCAGCTTATTCGTCCAACTATCGATCAACATTTTCTCAACTCGATGCAACAACAACAAGACAAAGAACTGTACGTACAGAAGAAAATATCGCTGCTGTCAGTCATAGTGTTAATGATGATCCAGATTTGTCCACACGTCGACGTTCACAACAAAGTTGGACTCTGTGCATCCACCACATGGAAAATTTTGCGTAAAGTTCTTGGTCTACATCCATACAAGATCCAACTAGTTCAAGAACTAAAACCACTTGACCATAATAAGCATCGTTTGTTTGCTGATTGGGCCCTAGAACAGCTTGAAGTTGATCCACTTCGTTATCATAAAATTGTGTTTAATGATGAAGCTGATTTCTGGTTGAACGGCTATGTAAACAAGGAAAATTGCCGTATATGGAAGGAAAACAATCCTCAAGGAGTTTTGGAGGTTCCATTGTATCCTGATAAATGCACAGTATGGTGTGATTTACACGCTGGAGGCATCATCGGCCAATATTTCTCTAAAAACGACGCTGGAGCTAATGTTACAGTGAATGGTGCTCGTTACAGATCGATGATCAATGATTATTTGTTTCAAAATTTGAATGGATCCCAGAAATGTTTTGGTTTCAACAAGATGGTGCTACACCTCATGCTGCTACCGTAACAATTGATTTATTGAAAGAACAAAATAACAATTAATTGGCCTCCAAGATCATGCGACATAACTACACTGGATTATTTTCTTTGGAGTTATGTTAAGTCATTGGTTTATGCTGACAAACCAGAAACAATAGATGCTTTGGAAGCCAACATAACTCGTGTTATGATGAAATAAGGCCTGAATGACTCGAAAAAGTGGTATGGTCGAATGCGGTTCCTCAGAGCTAGTCGTGGTGGACATATGCCGGAAACAATTTTTAAAACATAAATGTCATAAAATTATCTTTAAAATAAAGAAAAAATTTGGCTTCAATCTAAATTGAAACGTGTTTTGTTTCAATTTAATGTTCTATCACCCTAAAAAAAACACCCGATATTTGAAATCCCCCTGAGACAATCAACTCTTCAATTGCGGAAACGGTGAAATTATCGTGTATAAACAATAGTACCAATATTACGTAAAAATAATTTCTACATCGTATTTTCTAATCGAAATCACTATCAAATTTCGTCAAAAAGAGCTACCACTTAATTTCAACATCAGGAATGATTCACCTAGCGCCACCTATAACAAAAAGTGGAGTAATACATCAAAATAATATTCCTGTCCGAACTTATACGTCTGTGTCGATTTTGATAACAATAAAGAGTGAAATTATTAATTAAGCAGGCAAAAAAACAGCTTTAATGCTATGTATTTTTTTTCACAGCAATATTTCATTAAGGCATATTTGGTTCAATCGCCATATGTCCAAATAACCTGTCCTTCACCGTCTGAATAGATCATTGAAAAATGTTTGATTGTATCGGTCTCTACTTGTCGGAAATACATCTTGATGATTAAAGTAAAACAACTTAATTTCCGCTAATTTATTTAATTTCACAACAATTGTTTCGTCATGACAACACAACTTCATCATGTGAATTTGGTACTGGTCATTGAAGAGTTCTACCACTCGTTGAAACAAAGACACCTATAAAAACACTCTGTATATTACGGACGAATCGATAGAAAAGTTTTCACATTTTCTAACATTTATTTCACATAATTGTACTGGCCTATATGAAGTATGATGCTTTGGAAACCACACATTCGTCATTTATGATTCATTCGGCTTTGCTTTAAATTTAGAATAGATTGATCAGTGAATAATATGTTTAATTAGAAGGAAGACATCGAAACTGAGTGTACGCCTAGATAAAATTCCAACAAATGACCAATTTGGTGCGATTAAATATTCGATTAAGTTAGGGATATCGAATATATTCAATTGTTACGGAGAACTAATTAATTTTGTTTGTGATATCAGTTTGGCCGGGTTAATGAAGTGAAAGAGGTAGGATTTATAATTTTTCATGAAATAATATGTTTTTTTAGAGTGGTAGAACTTTCGGTATGGATAACTGTGATTTGACAGAAGGTAGAAGCCATGTTGTTTTGACATTTCTGTTCAGTAAGCATTGACAGATTATCATGGGAAGAATCACGCCGCAACAACGTTTACAAATTGTTGAAATTGATTTTCAAAATCAGTGTTCTATTCGCCAAACATATAGAGCACTTTGTGAATTTTATGGTTTACATAATCGTCCATCAAAGCAGTTTATTCATCGAACTATAGATATATTTCGGACAACGTTTTCTCTACTCGATGCAACAACAACAACAAGACAAAGAACTGTACGTACGGAAGAAAATATCGCTGCTGTAAGTCATAGTGTTAATGATGATCCAAATTAGTCTATTCGTTGACGTTCACAACAAGTTGGACTCTGTGCATCCACTACATGAAAAATTTTGTGCAAAGATCTTGGTCTACGCCCATACAAGACCCAACTGGTTCAAGAACTAAAGCCACTTGACCATAATAAGCGTCGTTTGTTTGCTGATTGGGCCCTAGAACAGCTTGAAGTTGATCCACTTTTTTATCGTAAAATTGTGTTTAGTGATGAAGCTCATTTCTGGTTGAACGGCTATGTAAACAAGCAAAACTGCGTATATGGAGTGAAAACAATCCTCGATAAGTTCTTCAGGTTCCATGGCATCCTGAAAACTGCACTGTATGGTATGCTTCACACGCTGGAGGCATCATCGGTCCATATTTCTTTAAAAACGATGCTGGAGCTAATGTTACAGTGAATGGTGCTCGTTATAGATGGATGATCAATGATTATTTGTTTCAAAATTTGAATGGTATCAACCCTGAAGTGTTTTCGTTCCAACAAGATGGTGCTACACCTATTGCTGCTACCGAAACAATTGATTTATTGAAAGAAAGATTTTGCGATAACATTATTTCGAGAAATGGTCCAATTAATTGGCCTCCAAGATCATGCGACATAACTACTGGATTATTTTCTTTGGAGTTATGTCAAGTCATTGGTTTATGCTGATAAACCAGAAACAATATACGCTTTGGAAGCCAACATAACTCGTGTTATTGATGGAATAAGGCCTGAATTACTCGAAAAAGTGTTCCAAAATAGGTCTGGTCGAATCCGGTTCCTCAGAGCTAGTCGACGTGAACATATGCCGGAAATAATTTTTAAAACATAAATGTCATAAAATTATCTTTCAAATAAAAAAAAATTTGTCTTCAATCTTAATTTAAATGTGTTTTATTTCAATTTAAAGTTCTATCACTCTAAAAAGCACCCGATACTTAACTTCTTTAACAAATAGACTGTTGAACAAGCTCACTGACTTCACGTTAGTTTGTTTACGTTTTCTTTTAAGAATAGCGGTCCCACATAAACATGTTGACACGTTCCCTAGAAGTTTTTATTCACATGTTTTTATAACAGATAAGTATCCAAAAACTGTACGTTATCAAAATTAGACGAACAGGTTTTAGAGGAACAAGTTGAAAATTTCTTGATTCCTATAAAAAGAAAGATTTAAATGTCTGCTGGCTCCAGAGGCACAAAACGCAGAAAATAATTTATAATGTATACAATAGGGTGGGTCAAAAAAATCGAATAATTTATTTTTGACTTTATACTCTGAAAAATAGGTTCGTAGACACCTAAAAAGAATTATCTCCAAGTATGAGCTCTTAATTATAACGGAAAGGTCCTCCGCTTTGCGGGTTTCTATTTTTTTCGAATAATCAGATAAAAAAACATGAACATGACAAAAATGGTCTCCTATAATTTTTCGATTAAGTGAAGCCGTTACGAGATATCCATCGTCAAACATTAACGAATATCAATATTTCCAGTTTTTGATCAATAATTCGATAAATTTCAATTTAAATTATTAGTTTCAGGAAAATTTACATAAATTTGAGTTTCGATGGTAAAGAAATGTCATAAACAATTTTTTTAATATTGTTTTCAGTCTTGAGCTTGTTTGATTGCATTAAAACAAGAAATTAGATTTCGTTTTTCATTGTAGAATTATTGATAATAAATAAATTTATATGATGAGAAAATGACTCATTTCGAAAAAATTGTTTTTATCATGTATACAAAATGATGAGTTTTTGGAGCACTGAAAATGTAGTAATAAACGAGTAGACAACGAAGATAGTTAAGAAAAAAAAACATAGGTGGCGTTAGCTTTAGAGTACCAACAGAAGAAGTAATGTAATTCAGAACAAAAAGCCTCTATCACAAAAAAATTTATGTATAATTGGTAGAATAAAATTTGAAAATACATACTAAACAACCGTAATAATATGAAATGCCAATGCAAATGACATTTTAAATTATTACAAATAAAGCTTACAAAAAATATCATTAGAACAAAAACTTCTTAATGAATTTTTGAACAAATAACTCCTGAAGGAGTGACTTTTTTGATAGAAATTCAAATTTATGTAAATTTTCCTGAAACTAATAATTTAAATTGAAATTTATGGAATTATTGATCAAAAACTGGAAATATTGATATTCGTTAATGTTTGACGATGGATATCTCGTAACGGCTTCACTTAATCGAAAAATCATAAGAGACCATTTTTGTAGAGCAGTAAATTTCCTACAAAATCATGAGTTCCGCAATTCGAAATAATTCTTTTTCATCGACTTATAAAATTTATGATAAAAACGAATATTTTACTTAAAATAGCCAAACTTCAACTATGAATATCTTTTAATCGGTTGAGTTTTTGAAAAAATCATAAGAGACCTTTTTTGTAAAGCATTCAATTTCTTAAAAAGTCTATGCCACGGAATATTTTTCCAAGCAGTTGGAAGCGAGCGAGATATAAATTTTTTTATCTGATTATTCGAAAAAAATAGAAACTCGCAAAGCGGAGGACCTTCCCGTTATAATTAAGAGTTCATACTTGGAGAGAATTCTTTCTAGGTGTCTACGAACCTACTTTTCAGAGTATAAAGTCAAAAATAAATTATTCGATTTTTTTCACCCACCCTAGTATACAAGGACGTCTTTAATTGGGACGTAACAACAATATTGAACCAGTTTTTCTACTCGTAATGTTATAATGAAGCCCAAACTCTAATAATTACTGAGTAAGAGGTACTCTGAACATCCTGATCAAAAAATATTAAAATCGCATAAGCGTTTTATTTTCTTGGTCAGTCAGTATATTTCGGCTTTTTCATATTACTGATTTTATTTTGTGAATATTAAGATCAATTTTTACTTTAGATGTGTATAATTCAATTAAAACTTTACAGACTGGAAGTGTCTATTACAGGCACTCAAAAAGTTCCTAATTCATATTTAGCAATTTCATTTTTGGTGCATTGTTGAAAATTTAATACAGTGTAAGGTCATTAATATGTTACAGATAATAGCTGATTTAAATCTCCGAAACCTCCACAGATTTATCTGATAATCTATATGGCAATAAAGTGACACAGTGTTTTCTTTCATTCGATTTAATTCTGAAGAGTTTTCAAGATATTTTGTAGATTAAATCTGAAGAGGTTTCGGGGGATTTACCCATCTCTAATCTGTAATATTAAAAAAAATCTTCGTAGTAAATTTTAACTAACTCGTTAATATGAACACAAAAAAATCTGTCTTATTCATATTACAGGGATTTTCATATTTGGGAAGGTAGAAAAAAATCAATCTGTCATATATTTTATAACTTTATTCTTCCTATTCCTTTAATCTATGTTTTGTGTTGTGTATTCCACAGGTTGTGAAGCTTTAAGAAAGGAAATTGTTTGTCTAACAATAGAATCCATAACTGTCGTCTCAGTAGGCTATTTCTGCAAAACTGATAGTAGGGAATTTTCTTCATCTAGTAGATTTTGGTAATTTTCAGCCTCATATCTTATTCCAACATTTTTGGGGGGTAATTTTGTTCAATGCGGCAGTTAAATTCGTTATTGCTGCCCTCGTAATTTTGGTGAGGGGTATATTCTACCGGTTCAATTAAAAAATATGTAAGAAACAGTATTTTAATTTGCACAAAAATTTTTATAATAAAACGATTGTTTCACTACGATGTGGTTTCTTCAGGTATCTGCTTTCTACTGGCTAATGGTGTACAGTGTAACCGAGTTTAAATACAGTGTTAAGTACGTGACAAAATAATGGAAGAACAAGTCATAAAAACTCAAGGTGTTTATTGGAATTTGCCGCTGAAAAATACCATTAGGAAAATATCTGGTGTTTTTTTAGAGTGATAGAACTTTCGATAGAGATAACTGTGATTTGACTGAAGGTAGAAGCCATATTGTTTTGACATTTCTGTTCAGTAAGCATTGACAAACTATCATGGAAAGATTCACGCCGCAACAACGTTTACAAATTGTTGAAATTTTTTTTCAAAATCAGTGTTCTATTCGCTAAACTTATAGAGCACTTCGTGAAATTTATGGTTTACATAATCGTCCATCAGAGCAGCTTATTCGTCGAATTATCGATAGATTTCGGATAACATTTTCTCTACGCGATGCAACAACAACAACAAGACAAAGAACTGTACGTACAGAAGAAAATATCGCTGCTGTAAGTCATAGTGTTAATGATGATCCAAATTAGTCTATTCGTTGACGTTCACAACAAGTTGGACTCTGTGCATCCACCACATGGAAAATTTTGTGTAAAGATCTTGGTCTACGCCCATACAAGACCCAACTGGTTCAAGAACTAAAGCCACTTGACCATAATAGGCGTTGTTTGTTTGCTGATTGGGCCCTAAAACAGATTGAAGTTGATCCACTTTTTTATCGTAAAATTGTGTTTAGTGATGAAGCTCATTTTCTGGTTGAACGGCTATGCAAACAAGCAAAATTGCCGTATATGGAGTGAAAACAATCCTCAAGAAGGTCTGCAGGTTTCATTGCATCCTGAAAAATGCACTGTATGGTGTGCTTTACACGCTGGAGGCATCATCGGTCCATATTACTTTAAAAACGATGCTGGAGCTAATGTTACAGTGAATGGTGCTTGTTACAGATCGATGATCAATAATTATTTGTTTCAAAATTTGAATGGTATCGACCCAGAAGTGTTTTGGTTCCAACAAGATGGTGCTACACCTCATGCTGCTACCGTAACGATTGATGAAAGAAAGATTATGTCAAGTCATTGGTTTATGCTGATAGAAACAATAGATGCTTTGGAAGCCAACATAACTCGTGTTATTGATGAAATAAGGCCTGAATTACTCGAAAAAGTGGTCCAAAATTGGTCTGGTCGAATGGGGTTCCTCAGGGCTAGTCGTGGTGGACATATGCCGGAAATTATTTTTAAAACATAAATGTCTTAAAATTATCTTTCGAATAAAAAACAAATTTGGCTTCAATCTTAATTAAATGTATTTTATTTCAATTTAAAGTTCTATCACCCTAAAAAAAACACCCGATAGTAGACGATAGAACACAGACATCGAACTGTTGCCCATTTCAAAAGATGCGCAGAAGTTTCAAGAATCGACTGGAAAAAAGATGATTGAATTATGTTGAACAGCAGACGCACACAACTCTTCAACATGTGGGATGAAACTGAACGTGGAATCAAAGAGGACTTCAAGGTCATATATTTGATCTTTATCGCTAACATAGTTGTCAGCTATATGATAGCTATACCGTTGTGACCTTCTACTGAATGTAACTTTAAAACACTTCTCCATATTCAGCATGAGTTTGTTGCATAAACACCAACTATGAATATACTCCAAGCTTGACTGGAACAGCACCAAATCACAAGGACCGCGTATTCTCAAGTAAATCTTCAAGTCATCGGCAAACGCTAAAACAGGACACTTAAGAGAAGTGAGAAGATCATTTATATACATGATAAATAATAATGGTCCCAAATTTGATCCCTGAGGCACTCCACATGAAAGAACCTACTCAAGTGATCTATAACCATTGTAGAAGACATAATTTATTCTATCCTTCAAGTATGATCTGGTGAGCTTCACATATGCCGGATTGAAACCGAAGGACGAGATCTTTTTCAGCAGAATATCGTGATCGACAGAGTCGAAGGCTCGTGATAAGTCAGTATACACCACTCAACCTTAACGTTCAGTAATATACTGTGCGATTGTTGCCAAGTTAGTCACAGTAGATCTTGCTTTAACAAAACCGTGATGACATGAACTGGCTCTAAAATACATATCTCCATTTAACAGTACCTCATAAACCTTCGCAAAATTGGACAGTATCGAAATTGGTCTATAATTTTCAATCAGGGAGCCATCTCCCTTCTTGAATACAGGGACCACACGAGCTCCCTTCCATTTCTTAGGGAAGATCCATGTTTTCAGACGTAAACTAATAATATAGGGGCTTTGCAAGCACGAAACTGTAATCCCTTATGACATATGATGGAATGCCATCATCACCAGCTGTAGCCTTGTTCGGAAATTTGGACATGATTGAATTATGTTGAACGGTTCCGAAGTTATGACGTTTTCTGCGGGTCTACGCACGACGCTGTTTCGACACATAAATTGACATAGGTCAAAAATTAATGCAGATAAGTCAATGAAACCTGGGTGCGCTTTATCTAAAATTAAGGGGCCAATCCAAAGATGTATGGAAAATAGGGAGGGGGTTGCCATTTAAAAAAGCCGAACCTATGTATGTATTTCGTTTTCGGACATCCTGTATGTGGATGAAAATATTTTCAAGATGTGCTAATTGTACCACGTATCGTTTGGAAAAATCAATCAAGTCGATAGCTTGAATAGAAACGAAGTTATGGACCCCTGGGTCACCCTGTATATTTTTTAATTAAAATGAGTTTCCCCTAAGTAAAGACCCAATCAATCGAACACCTACCGATTCATCTCTAATGTTGATAGAACTACGAAGGCAGTTCCTATAATGAAGTTTTGTGAGCCTGAGAATATTCTGATCCATCATACTAGTGCGATTGTACTATGTTCATATTACAGATTAATGAATACAAAAAACGCTGTGTTAACATTATGGAGTAGTTTACACTAGCGCGTGTTCATATTAACGCGATTGTACTGTATTTCATTTAAATAGTCCGTCCCATGCAATGTATCAACAATGCTATTGAAGTATTTCAAGCTGTTATCTCTGAATGAGAATTGCGGTAAACCACGTCGTGTGAAAAAATTGTGGTTTGCTTGCACTTCCTGATGACAAATATTTTCCTGTTTAAAACTATCTGAGGAACAGACAGGAATGATTATATTTTACATATAGGCTCCTACCATTCAGTTTTTTAAGGGAGCGATTAGATTAGATAAAAATGAGAAGATACAGCACAGGTTAGATGCGATGAAAATTAGACGCTTCGCTAATCCTATTGTCTGAATGAGTTCACGATGTTTCAAAATATTTTCTCTTCAGGAAATATCCAAGATACGGCTGAGGGGAGTCCCCTGAAGTATCTGCGACTGAATAAACGTTCCAACAGCACGGAAGTATCGACAGTTTCCGATTCTTCTCCACCTTCAGATCCATGGAAGTTTCTCTCGGAGATAAAGGTAACATTTTTGATATTAATGGTAAATATTTCTGCACCTCCATTTTTCGAATTCTGAACTTTCATTCATTTCACGAATTCTGTTTCGTTATTTCTCAAATTCCGAACCTCTATTTCTGGAATTCGGAGCTTAAATTTCTCGAATTGTGGACTTTCATTTCCCGAATTCTAAACCTCTTTTATAGAATTATAAAGGCCGAATCAGTCAAACATTTATAAATCTCTATTTCTCGAATTCTGAATCTTGATTTTTCTAATTCTGAACCTCCACTTTATAAATTCTGACCTTCCATTTCTGGAATTCTGAATCTCTATTTCTTGAATTTTGAATATATGTTTCACGAATTTTGAATCACTATTTCTCGAATTCTGAACCTCCTCTCCTCAATTCTGAACCTCCTTTTCTCGAATTCTGAACAGGAATTTCTTGAAGTTTAAACCTCTATTTCTTGAATTCTGCATCACTTCGTCAAATTTTGACCTTCTATTTCTCTAATTCAATCACCATTTCTCAAATTCTGAACTTCAATTTCTCGAATTCTGAATCTCTATTTCTTGAATTTTGAATATATGTCTCTCGAATTATGAATCTCTATTTCTCGAATTCTGAACCTCCTCTCATCAATTCTGAACCTCCATTTCTCGAATTCTGAACAGGAATTTCTTGAATTTTGAACCTCTTTTTCTTGAATTCCGCTTCACTGTTTGTCAAATTTTGACCTTCCATTTCTCTAATTCTGAATCATCATTTCTCAAATTCTGAACTTCAATTTCTCGAATTCTGAATCTCTATTTCTTGAATTTTGAATATATGTTTCTCGAATTTTGAATCTCTTATTTCTCGAATTCTGAACCTCCTCTCATCAATTCTGAACCCCCATTTCTCGAATTCTGAACAGGAATTTCTTGAATGTTAAACCTCTATTTCTTGAATTCTGCATCACTGTTCGTCAAATTTTTACCTTCCATTTCTCGAATTCTGAATCTCTATTTCTTGAATTTTGAATATATGTTTCTCGAATTATGAATCTCTATTTCTCGAATTATGAACCTCCTCTCATCAATTCTGAACCTCCATTTCTCGAATTCTGAACAGGAATTTCTTGAATTTTAAACCTCTTTTTCTTGAATTCCGCTTCACTGTTTGTCAAATTTTGACCCTCCATTTCTCTAATTCTGAACTTCAATTTCTCGAATTCTGAACCTCAATTTATCGAATTGTTAACCTTTTTTTGTCGAATTTTGAATCTTTATTTCTCGAATTCTGAACTTTTCCCCGAATTTTGAACCTTTATTGCATCTAGAATTCGGTGACAAAAATTTTGTGAAAAGATTTCCTAGCATTTCCATGTCTAAATTTCCGTCCTAGGTTAACGCCCCATTTCTAAATTGACATTACTCACTCATGGAGGCCATTGTTCATTTGTGACATTGACAGTTGTATTTGTCAATGTCTACCATTTAATCGTGGAAAGGTACACATGCCAACAACGTTTAAAAATAATCGAAATTTATTATGAAAAATCGTTATAATTGTCCGGATAAAAGAACGGTTGAACGTTTAGTAAAGAAGTTTGAAACAAATTTTACACTTCATGATTTTACAGTGCCAGTGAGACAAAGAAATGCAAGAAGTGAAGTTAATATTGCTGGTGTACGTGAAAGTGTTCGTGAAGATCACAATTTATCGATTTCTCGACGTTCACAAGAATAGACGTTTCCCTGGTCTGAATTGGTTCGTCTTGATTTTCAGAACATGTGGTTTCGACAGGACGGTGCCACTTGTCATACTTCCACTGACACAATGACTTTATTTAAAGCAAAATTCGGTGATTCGATTATTTCAAGTAACGGGCCGATAAATTATTCGCCTCGTTCCTGCGATTTAACTCCATTGGACTTCTTTCTTTGGATTTACATTAGGTCATTGTTTTACAGCAATCATCCAGCAAATTTAGACGATTAACAGATCAATAATGAACGAGTAATTGCTAACATACGACCTGATTTGTGTGGGAGAGTCATGGAAAATTGGGTTCAACGTCTTCATTTCTGCCAGCGTTTCTGTGGTGGACATTTAAATGATGTTTTATTTCATAATTAATGTTCTTTATAATGAAATGAAAATTTCAATAATTTTCAAATAAATAATGTGTTTTATTTACTAAACAAAATGGGGCGCTGTTAACGAAAGACTCTTTATGTTTCCTCTAGCTCCCTCCTAACAGACATCAATTTTGTTATATAAATTTAGTTTTTCAGAATGTAGAAGAAGATGCTGTGGTTGAATTTTAATTGTTCGTTTCATAGGAAAAAATCGCCAAGAGCGTAGAAGAGAAGATAACGGAGATCAAGGCTAAAAATCAAGAAGACGGGTCGCCATCCAAAACAAAAGCAGAGGGTAAAGTCGAAAAGCCAACTCGAGAGAACTCGAATTTGTCCGATTCTGAGGACTTATCAGAAAGCAGCTTATCAAGGACTTGCGGTATCGTTTCAACAACCGAAGGTGAGAAAAAGCAACAGCTTAGAATAATATGAAAGAGGTAACAGGGTGTCTTTTTTAACAGACGATTGAGCTCTTCAAAATAAATATTCATAAAAAACTGTCTATATAAAACTTCAAAATATTGCATTGAATCAGTCCTACTTGATGAAAATCCATATTAAATAATATTTAAATAAGGTTATTCTGATTTTCACAAATTTTTATTGTTACGTTTACAACAATCGTTTCGCTATCACAGTAGCATCATCAGGCAGGTTTCCGAAATCCGTTGCTATTTAATAATAATAATAGACTTTTATTTGATCTGAAAATATCACAAAATGATGTAGATCACGTCACAAAAAAATCATAACTTAAATATTAAAGTTCATTAAAGTCTTTCTCAGCCATAAACTCTTTCACACTGTAGTAGCCTTTTTCATATAAAAATTTTTTCAAAATTTTCTTTTGTATAACTTTGGGTCTTGTTTTGAATGTTTGTGGTAATTTGTTCCAAATTTTCACTAAAATATGAACAACATTCTTCTGTACGTAAGCATAATTTGGTTTTTCTAAACAAAGATGAGTTTTTCCTCTGGTATTATAATCATGATCAAGCATTAACATTTCAAATTTTGTGAAATTATTGATTATATAAATAATGCCCTCATATATATACAGGCAGTATAGTGTTAATATATTATTATTCCTAAATATATCTCTACATGATTCGCTATATTCTAGTTTAAAGACAGTTCTCAAACATTTATTTTTATGATGAAGACTCTTTGAGCATCAACAGAATTCGCCCAGAAGATGATTCCATACCTGAGTCTTAACTTTTTTATCACGTTCCGCTTGTGAACACCTGTACCACTATTAGGTGTTACCTAGAATCTATTGAAATATTCAAAATAGTTATCACTTTTGTTTAAATTCCTCTGTACCTTTGTTAGGTCTTCAGTTGTCTGATGATGGGATAGTTCATTTCCCGACGCATAACTCACCGGAAAACAGCCAACAGTCGGAAACATGACCCACGCATTAAAGGAAGCTTTAAGTAAAGGACGGTCGATGTTCGTTTATGAAACTGATGGTCCCATTTAAAGGTTCCTTTTTCATAAAGTGACTTTATCATAACGGAGCCTTTTGATGTTGTTCATGAAACTGGCCGTAAGATGAAGGACGCTTTTAAATTCCCTTTAACCTTAAAATAAGCTTATGAAACACATTCTATCATTAAAGGAGACTTTTTGGGAAAAATGAGGCTTTAATTTCGTTTATGAAACTGGCCGTTAATCAACTAATCACAAAAGTAACTTCTCTTCCACTATTTTACCCGTCATTTCGTTATCGATGGAAATTTTGAAGCGAAATTTCAGGATCAGATAGTACTCGATAAGATCTTCAAAATGAGGTATCGCAACACCTCTCATCCTCATTCAAAATCAAGGGGGTGTTCTCACCCCCGTCAGGGGATTGCAGTTACAGGGATGCGAAGAGCGGAAAAGTTGTTCCCCCTCGAACCAGAAATTGATGGGTCCTAGCGATTTTCCACATTTTCATTTTAAAGCCGGAAACTCGAGGTGTTAAGTTTTCGTTGAACCGCACTGTATGTGTAATAACCTAATAATCATTTTCATAATTTTCACGCTCAGGCGCAGAGATGGCCAGCGACGAAGACTCCCTATCTTTAAAAAACGACACTCCCACCAATCTCAAACCTTCGCCAGCAACCCCAACAGCTAGACAAAGGTTCAGGCTGTTGAAAACGTCCAAGAACGGCGTGAGCACATCCAAGGAGGGCACCGTGTCCTTGTCCAACCTCACAAAGATGTACAACGTGAACGTGGACGACGTTAAACAGATGCTGCCCGATCATGCCGAAGAGGTGGAAAGCGCGGTCGACGTCTTAGCGGATGCGAACTTTAAAGAGGGTCCGAAAGGTGGCGCTGCCAAGATGGTACACAGCAGGTCCATGGTGCTGAGCTCTTTGGAAAAGAGCATCGATAACATAGAGATCGATGAAGACGGCACCCTTAACATAAAGGAGGTGGCCGGTGTTGTTTGGAGAGGGGATAGCGATGACGAGCAGAGGGAGATCAAGACTGTCTTTGCTCCAACCGGATTTGTGGACTTCAGATACAGGATGCACAAGGAGAACAGTAATTTCTTGTAAGTATCCCATGTAAAATGTCGGAATTAATTATGATTCTTCATTGGTCTCCAAAATATTTCCTATGAAGACGGGACATTTTTATATTTTATCCAAAAGGTTAATTGACAACATGTGGCCGTGCAGTAATAACTTTATAGTGTCTGTATGTTTTAAATGTCTAGTTTACATTCATTGAAAATGCTGATTATTTTATTTTGCAGGTTATGCATGTTGGTATTGACAATTTCAGTTTTGTACCTTTTAATACAGAGGTACTCGGTGTATACCGCGGGCATGATAGCTGGCATAGCTATAACCTGCTTATCTTACTATATCTTGAATAAAATTTCGCCGAAGAACGAGAAACTTGCAATGGAGAAAACTTCAAAGGACATCTGGGAAGTACCTGTAATCAAAGAGTACCAACCTATGTTGAAATATGAGGTAAGGATAGTCTTTGTGTATTCCACAAATACAAAATTAATATTTCCATTAAAAAGTAGCGACTTTCAAAAGATAAATGTGAAAATTCTCTGATTTTCTAACTTTGCTTCAGAATTATTTAAATATTTCAATATTATTTAAATATTTTTAAAATTTTAAAATTAGCCTTCTACATATTTAATTCCAAAAGATTATATTTAATGATTATAACTTCTGAAAATAAATTAAAATAATGTCGTATAAGTACCACTTATATCATGACATATAAAATAAACATTCATTATAAGACATCCGAATGGTATAACAAAATCCAATAAATAAAAATTATTAACCAAAATCCTATAAATTAAATATTTTGAATAGACAAAATTTTGTTTCTGCTGATCAATCTTATGAAAACCAATATCTTTCAAGAATATCCAACATAATCTTAAGAATTTCATCATAAAACTATCTTACTCAGACTATTCAATATTATTGGATATCTAACCAAGGTACTTTATATAAAAACTCAAGATATGTAAAACATTACTGAAAAACAAGTTTTAAGATCAACTTTGCTTCTTCAGTATTCAAATATTCATATTCAATAAATATAACATCAATTAACAACAAATATTCACTTACCCTTCATTCCTCTAGAAAAAGTTCTACCGATATGAAACTTTAAATGTGGTGTTTACTACACACAAAAATATATCTGTGGTTTACCCTTGATCTAGAAGATTGAAAGACAATTTAACGGCTTCTGCTATAGCACAAGGACTATCTGTATAAAGAATGTTAAGAAAACCAAATAATTATATATTATGAATCAAGGGTAAACCACAGATATATTTTTGTGTGTAGTGAACACCACATTTAAAGTTTCATTTCGGTAGAACTTTTTCTAGAGGAATGAAGGGTAAGTGAATATTTGTTGTTAATTGATGTTATATTTATTGAATATGAATATTTGAATACTGAAGAAGCAAAGTTGATCTTAAAACTTGTTTTTCAGTAATGTTTTACATATCTTGAGTTTTTATATAAAGTACCTTGGTTAGATATCCAATAATATTGAATAGTCTGAGTAAGATAGTTTTATGATGAAATTCTTAAGATTATGTTGGATATTCTTGAAAAATATTGGTTTTCATAAGATTGATCAGCAGAAACAAAATTTTGTCTATTCAAAATATTTAATTTATAGGATTTTGGTTAATAATTTTTATTTATTGGATTTTGTTATACCATTCGGATGTCTTATAATGAATGTTTATTTTATATGTCATGATATAAGTGGTACTTATACGACATTATTTTAATTTATTTTCAGAAGTTATAATCATTAAATATAATCTTTTGGAATTAAATATGTAGAAGGCTAATTTTAAAATTTTTTAAATATTTAAATAATTTTATATACCTTCTATCAAGAATTAACCTCTTTTTATGTTATTTTAATATTAGCCTTCTACATATTTCATTTCAAAAAATTATATTCAATAATTATAACTTCAGGAATTAAATTAAATTAATGTCATATAAGTACCACTTATATCAAACGACATATAAAATAAACATTCATTATAAGACATCCAAATGATATAACAAAATCCAATAAATAAAAATTGTTAACCAAAATCCTATAAATTAAATATTTTGAATAGACAAAATTTTGTTTCTGCTGATCAATCTTATGAAAACAAATATCTTTCAAAAATGTTTAACATAATCTTAAGAATTTCATCATAAAACTATCTTACTTAGAATAGTCAATATTATTGGATATCTAACTAAGTTACTTTCTATAAAATCTCAAGATATGTAAAAACATTACTGAAAAACAAGTTTTAAGAAAGACTTTGCTTCGTCAGTATTCAAATAATTCATATTTAATAAAATATAACATCAATCAACAACAAATATTTACTCATCCTTCAACAATTTAGAAAACTTCTGGTAAACGAATATTGAAAAATTTAAATGGAGTAAGGTTAACTACAAATAAATAATTCTGTGGTTTACCCTTGATCTAAAAGATTGAAAGAAAATTTAACGGCCTCTGTTATAGTACAAGGACTATCTGTTTGAAGAATGTTAAGGAAACCAAATAATTATATATTATGAATAAAATAACATAAATAGAGGTAAATACTTGATAGAAGGTATATAAAATTATTTTAATATTAGCATATTTAAGTTCAAAAAATTTTATTTAATAATTATAACTTCAGGAATTAAATTAAAATAATGTCATATAAGTACCACTTATATCAAACGACATATAAAATAAATATTCATTATAAGACATCCAAATGATATAACAAAATTGAAATTAAATATGTAGAAGGCTAATATTAAAATATTTAAATAATTTTATATACCTTATATCAAGTATTAACCTCTATTTATGTTATTTGCTTCAGATGTTACATTTTTCAAGTGATAACAGTTATTAGTCTTGTCAAGTGTCATGTGTTTGATGTATAAATCTTATGGTATTCATGTATTCTTTTCTTAAAAGATCTACCAGTTTTAATTAATTAATTAATTAAAAACTTTATTATTAGCATATTTAATTTCAAAAAATTATATTTAATAATTATAACTGCAGAAATTAAATTAAAATAATGTCTTATGAGTACCACTTATATCAAACGACATATAAAATAAGAAAGACTTTACTTCGTCAGTATTCAAATAATTCATATTCAATAAAATATAACATCAATTAACAACAAATATTTACTCACCCTTCAACAATTTAGAAAACTTCTGATAAATGAATACTGAAAAATTTAAATGGAGTAAGGTCAACTACAAATAAATAATTCTGTGGTTTACCCTTGATCTAAAAAATTGAAAGACAATTTAACGGCCTCTGTTATAGCACAAGGACTATCTATATAAAGAATGTCAAGGAAACCAAATAATTATATATTATGAATAAAATAACATAAATAGAGGTTAATACTTGATAGAAGGTATATAAAATTATTTTAATATTAGCATATTTGAGTTCAAAAAATTTCATTTAATAATTATAACTTCAGGAATTAAATTAAAATAATGTCATATAAGTACCACTTATATCAAACGACATATAAAATAAACATTCATTATAAGACATCAAAATGATATAACAAAATTGAAATTAAATATGTAGAAGGCTAATATTAAAATAATTTTTTATACCTTCTATCAAGTATTAACCTCTATTTATGTTATTTGCTTCAGAAGTTATATTTTTCAAGTGATAACAGTTATTAGTATTGTCAAGTGTGATGAGTTTGATGTATAACTCTTAGGTATTCATGTATTCTTTTCTTAAAAGATCTACCAGTTTTAATTAATTAAAAACTTTATTATTAGCATATTTAATTTCAAAAAATTATATTTAATAATTATAACTGCAGAAATTAAATTAAAATAATGTCTTATGAGTACCACTTATATCAAACGACATATAAAATAAGAAAGACTTCACTTCGTCAGTATTCAAATAATTCATATTCAATAAAATATAACATCAATTAACAACAAATATTTACTCACCCTTCAACAATTTAGAAAACTTCTGATAAATGAATACTGAAAAATTTAAATGGAGTAAGGTCAACTACAAAAAAATAATTCTGTGGTTTACCCTTGATCTAAAAGATTGAAAGACAATTTAACGGCCTCTGTTATAGCACAAGGACTATCTATATAAAGAATGTCAAGGAAACCAAATAATTATATATTATGAATAAAATAACATAAATAGAGGTAAATACTTGATAGAAGGTATATAAAATTATTTTAATATTAGCATATTTGAGTTCAAAAAATTTCATTTAATAATTATAACTTCAGGAATTAAATTAAAATAATGTCATATAAGTACCACTTATATCAAACGACATATAAAATAAATATTCATTATAAGACATCCAAATGATATAACAAAATTGAAATTAAATATGTAGAAGGCTAATATTAAATTATTTGAATAATTTTATATATTTATGGTATTCATGTATTCTTTTCTTAAAAGATCTACCAGTTTGCCCAATATATACCATAGAGCAAGCATCACTAGTTAACTCAAGATTTATTGCCATTATTTGTCTTATCCTTGTTGTTTTTGGTAAAAATTTGTAGATTATTAAGCTTTTCAAAAGCTACATTTCTTTAAATTGTTCGGCAATGTTATATGATATTCTATCCACTTAAGGAATAGAAATCCCCATTCTATTTTCAAATATTGACGAAATTTCGCATCTTTCAATGTTATGAATCATGAAGGAGCTAAAAAATGCCCCAAATTGTAATTTTTAGGGATGGTTGAACGAATATCCAGATCATTACGATCCTTCCACCTATCACATCAGTTTAACGCAGCCGGTATATTTGAAACTGGATGGTAATTGGCTCACGATAAGTAACACAATCTCGAAGGTACCGAAGAGGGCGATGTGGAACGAGAAGGAGATCAAGAAAAATTTTAAACATGGTCGGATCTACAGTTTGCTGGGGGCCAAAGTGTCTCTTATGCCCGTAGGCTTGGCCAAAATTAGGTAGGTCCTTATTGAGATTTTAAATTCGTTTCTCATCATGTCCACGTAGAAAAAACTATATTTAATGGCCGTTGAATATCTTGGTCTCCAATAAATTAAATTTTAATATATTTATTTTAATTTTAAAAAATGGTGAAAAGCTTTGACGTGAATTCAGGAGCTTTTGCGCGCCTGTACATGTCACCCACGATATAATATTTTTTTTAGATCTTATAATATTACTAGCTGACCCGGCCACGCGTTGCTGTGGCTAAAGTTTTAATGTAAAGTTTTTTACATTATAGACACGTGGTAATTATGCTGTTAAAATGTAACTTATATGACACGTTCGTAGATTTACCATAGCAGCGCCATCTATTGATTACTCACTCAACCCAGTCGAAAGGTATCGACATCTGTTAGAATCATTTGGAGTTAACAGATAATTGTGACTGTCAAATAGTAACAGACAAATAATTAGCAATAAATTAAAATTGCGACTATAATTTGAGATTTAAACTATCCTATCTCTCAAGTTGGATCGAACTGCACATGGTGTGCGAATTTTATTATAATCGGTTAAGTGGTTTAGGAGTCCATTGAGGACAAACATTGTGACACGAGATTTATATATATTAAAGATAATACGATCATCGCGAAATTTTGCGCGTCCATGCGTGTCATTATTCTACTCTAAGTACCACATTTCAGATTTGTAGTTTGGATAAATGAGGAACAAAGGGATTGTTTTTGCTCCTTGAGTAACTCTTTCCGTTGGAAAGTTAGGGTGTAGATATTTTCGGCTCAAAATTCAAAACTCAGAGATATTTGGGAAAAACGATTTCCCAGAAAAAGCACGCATCATCAAGAAATTACACTTCATGAACCACTTAAATGTTTAAAACAGGCATTGGAGCAAGAAGTACCCGATTTGCGTCACCATTTCAAGAGATCCGCTTGAACTTGACGACGATCTTGTCTCGAAAGATACAGACGACGAAAAGGATAGTCCACCATTTCTGAAGAAGGGATCGACGTTCAGCTTTAGGAAGAGGATGTCAACAGTACCTTCGGTAAGGGTTTGATCATTGAAACAGATGCCGAAATTAACTCCACCTCCTCCTCTTTCAGCCTCAAAGGTTCAGTAAATTGTTTGCGGAGCAGGATAACTTTTATGTAGATTTGGACTCTAGATCAGATACGTCATCTCCGATACACGTGAGTTTAAAATATTTCCGAAGCGAGGGTGGTTTTCAATTTGCCTTTTTGATGTAGGAAGAGGAAAAACTTGCTACCGAAGAGGTGGAAAAGATTTTAGAACCGGAGGAGGACAACGATAATCAAAGCAATCTGGACGACAGCTGGTCCAATTGTACTTTGGATGTAAGTATTGATTTGTCGCATGTTGCTGTGATCTAATTTGGTGAAATTGAAATTAAATTTGAAAGGTTTAACAATGCACGTGGTTATAAAGGGTATTTTAGAAGGTAGAACGCATCAAAATAAACCATTTCACCCAAAAAATTCTACATAATTAATTAACACTGAATTATCTGTTTCCGAATGTCTTTTCCATACCTGTAAATTTGACGACACACCTTGTCAATCGAGGCCACATGCTGGCCTCAATTAACTGTGTCTCTGGAACTAACAAAATGGGACTTAAAATTGAATGGCATCGAATTGGACTTAAAGTGCTTATAAAGGGTCTTTCAATGGGAACGTCCCATTTTTAAGTTGACATTACTCACGCATGGCAGCCATTGTTCATTTGTGACATTGACAGTTGTATTTGTCAGTTGAACGTTCAGTGAAGACAAATTTTACACTTCATGATGTTACAGTGCCAGTGAGACAAAGAAATGCAAGAAGTGAAGAGAATATTGGGTGAAAGTGTTCGTGAAGACCAAAATTTATCGATTTCTCGACGTTCACAAGCACTAGGCATCTCCCAGACGTCTTTGCGGCGAATTTTACTAGAAGACCTTGGTTTACGTCCATAAAAAATTGTTTTAAACCCGGAACCTCAAACCAACCGATCATTTAAAACACTCTTTATATTATTTTCAGCATGCTTTCATTTAAGTAACGAAATCTTTTCAGGTGATATATTCAGTTAGGTTTAACTGAAATGGACCTTCCATTTAAATTGATATTTCAACTAAGGTCATTCTAATTTGTACATATTTACCATAAATATTACAATTATTTCACTATCGCTGCAGCTTTGTTATGTCTAATTAAGTTGAATACCTGAACCTGAATTTTGTTTGTAGGAGAGTCCAACGGAAACGAAAATTTACCTGTTTGGCAGAACTGATAGAGAGAAAGAAGACTGGTTTAGGAGATTGTGCATGGCCACCCATCCCCAACCTTCTAACATTCCTACAGAAAACGGAGGCGATTTGAAAAAGGCAGCTTCGGTTGAGTCTATACTCAAAGAAAGCGAGTACTCTTCATACATGTCAGCGATCTTAAAGGTACCAAATCCTTGACAGCATTTCAATTATTTAATATTTGAAAAAACTGATTTTTAAATCCATCAATAATGCTTTCCCTCCTTAAAACCACTGTTTTTAGATATGGCAACATTGGCAACATGTAAAATTTGACATGTCATAGTAAAGTTTGACATTTCCAAAGAATGAGAATGTGTCGTCATGCACGTGATATCTGTATTTTCAGGCCTTCAAGAAGAGGGATGAAAACGTGTCGGTATTCTCCAGCAACATGATCGATGTGGAGAACGTGTCTTGGGTGAACGCGTTCTTAGGAAGGATTCTCTTTGACTGCATGTGCGATGAAATTTTCCCATCCAAACTCAAGGAGCGAATCCAAAGAAAACTGGCAGCCATAAAGCTCCCTTACTTCATCGAGGGACTGTCGATAACGGAACTGAACCTGGGAAAAACGGTGCCACTGTTCAAGAAAATCGGCAAACCTACAATTGACGATAGAGGGCTCTGGGTCGACATGAACATGATATATGAGGGGCTGGCAGTGTTGACCCTCACCACCAAATTGAACCTAATGAAGTTAAAGCAACCTCCGACGGAAGGTAACGATACGAAGTAGTAGTTTTCCATAGATTCTGATTGTTGCTTTTTAGCCGAAAGAGAGATGCAGGGTAAATCTGCGATTTTCAACTCCGATGTCGACGATTCTGCCGAAAGTAGTTCAGATGACGACAGTATAATTTTCTCAAATATTCCGGATCCTACAGGTTCATCCTCCGGACCGGTGGCTCCTGTAAATAAGAACAAGAAGTTTATGAAAATGGTAGACAAGATTACAGAGTCCAAATTATTTCAGGCAGCTACTGATAATAAATATATAAAAAGGGCAATGGAAGGTAATGAATGGAAAATGTGCCTAGGAATCTTTGAGGTTATATTTTTTGACATTTGATTCACGTCATTTCGTTTCAGGCGTCTCCAACACTGAATTGAGGCTGAAAGTTGAGGTTAGGGCTTTAGAAGGCACGTTGGTCTTGAACATTCCACCTCCTCCCTCCGATAGAATATGGATAGGCTTCCGACCCTTACCGGAACTATCCTTATCCGCACATCCAATCGTTGGCGAGAGAAACATCTCGCTTATGAATGTCACCAGTCTGATAGAGAAGAAACTGGTACAGGAGTTTCAGGTGTGTATTCTGTTAATAATCCAGTAATGATGCAATAAAGGGAATGATGAACAAGTTGATTTTTGGTGAAACAAAATTACACAAATTTTAAAATTAAAGGTTACAGAATACATTAGGTTCCTACTTTAATACAGAGAACATAACTTTTCTTATAATTTGGTTTTAATCATCAACATAGTCTCCTTCAAGAACCATTCAAGGCTTCTTTAACCTTTCGAAACCCTTCTTAAAGAACGAGTTATCTTTGGACACAAAATAAGCATCTGGGTCGTAATTTATTCCATTCCTGAGATGTTTAAAATAATATACCAGTGGAAAGCATTCATCAGATGTTGGTTTAAATTTGTACATCAAAATCTTACACCGCCAATATATTGTTTGTTCTCCTACTCTGTTCAGTAATTTTTTTTATTTTTCCTAGTGAAAAATCTATTCAAAATAGATTTACTCTATACTGAATTGTTTAAGCCGTTACTATTTGGTAGTTGATTAAAATTAAAACAAATCTATTTAGAAATTACTATGTTTTACTACCAATAAAAATATATATTACACATTTTCTTGTGACTCGAGTTTCGGGAAATGAACTATCCCATCATCAGACAACTGAAGACCTAACAGTGGTACAGTGGTATTTAAACAAAAGTGATAAATATTTTGAATATTTCAATAGATTCTAGATAACACCTAATAGTGGTACAGAGGTTTACAAGCGGAACGTGATAAAAAACCTGGTTAAGAAATAGGGGCCTTCTAACAGATATAGGAATGTCGGCAATCGACAAAGAAGGTTGTTAAACAGATGGTACCCATTTAAATATCTAAAATAATTTTTGGGGTTACATAGCTCTGTACAGTCATTCATTATTTTTACGTAATTTTGTTGTACATCTCAATATTTGGATTTACAAAGCTCCATAAAGTCATTCATTATTTTTATTGTGAACGAACTTGAAAATTTCAATAATCAAGTTTCTTTTCATTTGAATCTATATGTAAAATTTTCTTACGATTTTCTTTTGTCGAAAGGAATTACTGTTTTCTAAAGAATGAGTGGCAAAAGTTGAATTTTTGTTTACTTTTCATTAAATTTATTTTATGTTCGTTGAAAAAGGTTTTAAAGAGATGTTACTTTTTGAATATCTCAAATATTTTCGATTTACATAGCTCCGTACGGAGCTATTCCGATATCTGTTAGAATTCTAATATCTGTTAGAAGGCCCCTCTTTTTTAACCCGGTTTTTTATCACGTTCTGCTTGTAAACCTCTGTACCACTATTAGGTGTTATCTAGAATCTATTGAAATATTCAAAATATTTATCACTTTTGTTTAAATACCTCTGTACCACTGTTAGGTCTTCAGTTGTCTGATGATGGGATAGTTCATTTCCCTAAACTCGAGTCACAAGAAAATGTGTAATATATATTTTTATTGGTAGTAAAACATAGTAATTGCTACAATTTGTTTTAATTAGATTTATTCTTTCTAGAATTGAAGTATATTTGTACAAATATTGTATACACAACCTTTAGAGGTAGTAATTATTCTATTAAACTTGGAAGTAGATACTGCATCGCTCTTAAAGGATGCTATCTTGATGAATCAATCAAATTTTACGATAAAGCTGTTATTATTCATCAAACTTATCGGCCAATGTGTTAGGCGCTTGTTATAATAAAGTTTGAAACGCTTTTCTTTTCAGAAATTACTGGTGATACCAAACATGGAGGACGTGATCATTCCAGTGATGATGTCGAAGCTCCCCAACTGAGGCATTTCGATGTTGTTGATGTTTTGTGTGATAATTTCAGGGTATTTTGCACTCTGATAAGTGTTTATCTGTCCTTTAAACACCCGGTTAAGTATTGGTAGTAAGTTTGAAACTGAAGAAACCGTTTTAATTAGATATATTGGGCATTACCAAATTTTCAAAACGGTTATCGTAATTTTACATCATCAAGTACCAAATATTAGGGAATTTATCGTTGAAGCATGTTGAGTCCAACTTGAACCAAGTGTACTCGAAGTAAATTCGCATCAGCAAGATTTACTATTTCTATGTTTTTTTATGTTATAAACATAAAGTGAATTATCTAAGTTGAAATATGATAGATAAATTTATTCTTTTTGATATTTAGTAATTTTCAAGGTCATTTTGTAAAACTAATTGGTACCATCCTTTTCCTTCAATTTTATAATTGAGAATACTTTTCCTATTTGTACTAGTTATCGTCTTGCTGAAGTACTTATAATTCCTTCAAAATTTTGTGATAAATACTACCTGTATCTATAACGTGTATTTTCTTACAAAAACTAGTTAATTGTTGAACATATGAGTAATTTAAAGATGAAGAAGCATTTTGAATTCTCTAGCAAAAACAAAGAACTTGCCAGTTTGCCATTAGCACTGTTTAAGTGATTCAAGCTATGTTCCTTGTGATATGTGAAAATTTTGCGATGGAATTTTTTTATTTTGACTTTCTTCTCACTTTCTGGTGATATTTACAATGGGTTTCTTTATATTTTGTTGCACTGGGCTTCCAAAGCAGTTTGTAAATCACAATCGATTTATGTCCGCACTATATTTTTTCATCACTATGCCGTATTATATCCAAAGATGGTTAATTTTTTTTATTATAATTTTATGTTTGCAATCGAGTATGAAATGTTGTTACCTTATTTTTGAAGAATTTATTAAATATTCGTCTTTGTAAAATTTACTTGATTCACATGACTTACCTTTGAAAATCCTTTGTATAATTGTCTTGAGATTATGGAGGCCTGCAGTTGTACTGCAAAAATTCATAAATTGTGGTTAACCTGGATTTGATGTCAATTAATTAACCGAAAGTATTACAGCGGGAAATTGAATGAAAATAATAATCCCCAACCTCGTAATATCTTGAACGTGAAAAAGATTTCAAAAACTAAGAATAGAAACAATTTGTTTCAATTGATTTTGATTACGAATATCTATTGGCAGAATTTTTGTACACAATATAACATAAATAGAGGTTAATTCTTGATAGAAGGTATATAAAATTATTTGAATATCAAAACAAATTAAAATATGTTTATCTTCTACAATTTTAATTTCAAAAAATTTTTATTCAAAACTTTTAGAATTAAATTAATGTCTAAAACAAGCACCACATACATTTTTTGAAATTAAAATTGTAGAAGATAAACATATTTTAATTTGTTTTGATATTCAAATTTTGTTATATTTCTTCTATCAAGTAAAAGGCCTTTCTATTTTATTTTATATAAAATTATTTTAATATTAGCCTTATACATATTTAATTTAAAAAAATTATATTTAATGATTATAACTTCTGAAAATATTGTTTTTCAGTAATGTTTTTACATATCTTGAGTTTTTTTATATAAAGTAACTTGTTCGATATCCAATAATATTGAATATTCTAAGTAAGATAGTTTTATGATGAAATTCTTAAGATTATGTTAAACATTTTTGAAAGATATTTGTATTCATATTCATTTATAGGATTTTGGTTAACAATTTTTATTTACTGGATTTTGTTATACCATTTGGATGTCTTATAATGAATGTTTATTTTATATGTCATTTGATATACTACTCTGTCAAGAAAGTACCGGGAATTTTCAATTAAAACAACATTTTTACATTTAATCGTCAAAATTTATTGGGTCGCCTTCAAAATAGGCTCCATTTGCTCCAATACATCTATGCCAACGGCACTTCCAATTATCGAAACATTTTTTAAAGGCGCTTTCCGGGATGGACTTTAGCTCTCGCGCCGAATTTTGTTTTATGGCTTCAATCGACTCAAAACGGGTGCCACGAAGGGGCAATTTTAGTTTTGGGAAGAGGAAAAAGTCGCAGGGAGCCAAATCCGGCGAATACGGTGGTTGCTGAAGCTCGTTTGTTGAGTTTTTGGCGAGAAAGTCAGTCACAATCGTAGCTCGGTGAGAAGGCGCGTTATCGTCATGCAAAATCCATGAGTTGTTCGCCCACAAATTTGGCCGCTTCTTACGGATACGCTCACGCAAACGTTTCATAACGCCTAGGTAATACTCCTTGTTTACCGTCTGACCCTCTGGAACGAATTCGTAGTGCACCACGCCACGGATATCGAAGAAAACAATGAGCATCACCTTCATTTTCGGGCGGCTTTGGCGTGGTTTTTTCGGTTTCGGCTCATTTTTTGCCACCCATTCCGATGATTGCTGGCTTGTTTGCATATCGTACTCGTAGACCCAGGTCTCATCACCAGTTATAATGCGTTCCATGAATGTAGAATCGGAATTACAGCGATCCAGCATGTCTGAATCAACCTGTTCGCGATGACGTTTTTGAAGAAAATTCAGGTCTTTCGGTACGAGTCGTGCGGCCACCTTTCTCATGCCCAAAATATCAATCAAAATCGTACGTGCGGACTCGTGGGATATCTTAAGATCATGTGCTATCTCTCTCAAGCTGGTACGACGGTTTTCCAGCACCCTTTCCTTAATTTTATCGACGTTATCTTCGATCGAAGCCGTCGATGGGCGACCACTTCACGACCGTCCTTGAAGGCTCTGTACCACTGATATGTACGAGTTTTCGATAGAGCATTATCACCAAAGGGCTTTTGCAACATTTTCAATGCATCGGCACACGAAAATTCATTTGCAACACAAAACTTTAAACAAATTCTTTGCTCAACGTAATCACCCATAGTAAAAATCGGCACGCACTCTTACATCGACTGACTTAATCAGCTGTTGCAAACACACTAGTTGTTAGATCCAGCTCAAGCTTGGCATAGTAATTAAGGACAGTGGTACCAACCTAGGAAAAAAAAATTTTACCTGCCGCATTGCCCCGCCAGATTTAAATCGATAATTCCCGGTACTTTCTTGACAGAATGTAAGTGGTACTTATATGACATTATTTTAATTTAATTCCTGAAGTTATAATTATTAAATATAATTTTTTGAAATTAAATATGTAGAAGGCTAATATTAAAATAATTGTACACAATATACGTTAATGTGGAAAAAACAGAAATCTTCAAAGAATATGATTAACAGCTACAGCTGATGTATGCGGTACCTAGATTAGGAAGGTTTTTAAAGACATTGAAATTTAATAGGATATTAATCTTTGAAATTGTTATTAGGAGTACAAATAAGTTTCCGCCGTTTTTTAACACAAATTAAATATTTATTATAGAAGAACGGTAATATAAATTAATTTAAAATATTGCCCATCACTTGCAACCACTTTTTCCCATCTCTCAGGCAGCATTCGAATCCCACGTCTGAAGAACTCCTTTTTTTTTGAGGCTATCCACGAATCAACCCAATTTTTGGTATCCTCATAAGATGTGAACCGCTGCGCTGTCAGAGCATGTGCCATGGATCGGAACAGGTGATAATCGGACGGTGCAATGTCTGGTGAATACGGCGGGTGGGGTAACACTTCCCAATCAAGTGTTTCCAAGTACTTTTTCACGGGAGCCGCAACATGTGGACGAGCATTGTTCAATATCTCTCGGCTTTAATTCGTACGGAACCTAATTTCCTTGTTTATGAATCATTCCTAATGATTTTAAACGATGTGAGACTGCTTGCTGAGTGACTTCTAATGTTAAAGCAAGTTCTTTTTGTGTTTGAGATGAATCTTCCTCCAATAATTCCTCCAATTCTGCTCCTCGTAAATTTTTGGCCTTCCACTGCGATCTTTGTCTTCTACGTCGAAATAACCGTTCTTAAACTTTTGAAACCACTCTCGATACGTTCTCTCGCTCAAAGCACCCTCACCATATGCTTCTACGAGCGATTGATGCGCCTCAGCAGCAGATTTCTTTAAATTAAAGAAGTAAACTAATATTTACCGCAAATGTCGCTTACTTGGCTCAAATTTTGACATTTTCAACTTATAAAAATTATATTTTACCAATATAAAATCAATGATATTGATAGGTTATGTTGTTCTTGAATGTCCAAACTATTTTTTAAGCCAGTTATCATCTGCGAAAGCTAACCGAAACTCCGTGCCGCGCCATCTACAATAAAACGGCGGAGACTTATTTGTACTCCTAATAGATCTAAGAAAATCAAAATATTGCTTCTCCTATTTAAACTGTGAATTTTATTTTGGGACGGATTGAGTTCGAAAATTTTACAAATCCATTAATTATGTCTTCTTTTCTCAATATAAAACGGAAGCTCCTTTATATAATGAGCAATAGTCAACCCAGAGAATTTAGGGAAAATGCATATTAATGGTGTATAAAAATCCAAAGATATCAGCTTTGCAAAACACATCTAAAAAAATTGAAAAAATAAAATTACCAAAAAAGTTATATTTTACATATATTCACATAAAAGGCCTAATATATTCCAGTCTCATTTACGTTGTTGGGCAACTTTTGTTATGGTATCAATTATTTGTTTCCTAACTTTAAGATCCTCTAGAACTTCGTGTAGCTCTTCGTTTTTACTCTGCAGCAGTTCATTCTTCTGTATCAGCTGTTGTTCCAAATCTCTTATTTGCTGAAAAACAAGAAAAAAAAAAATAAGTTGCGCACCAAATAAGTGAATATATTTTGTACCATTGTCAAATCTTCTATCTGAGTAGCTGATTTCTTCAAAGCCTCTTCCTTCTTCAGCAGATTTTTCTCTAACCTTGAACAGTTTTCTTCCAACTTGGATACAAGGTGCTTCAGTTTCGTCTGCTGCTCTTCAAGCTGATCCCTAGAGGCAACTACTTCCGTTAGCTTTTTCGAGGTATCGTCTAATTCTTCTTGCAGTTTGGCTGTTTTTTTTTCTTCGTTTGTTAGTTTGCTTTGAACGATTTTGCATCTTCCTTTTTCCGCTTCGAAGGAATTTGTTCTAAGCTAAAATGGCAAAATCTTAGGCTATAACATGTGATGCATTTTATAAGATGGGAACCATCCGACAACTAGAAGAATAATTAAAACAAATTGTAGAAATTACTATGTTTTACCACCAAAAAATATATATTACACATTTTCTTGTGACTCGAGTTTTGGGAACTGAACTATCCCATCATCAGACAACTGAAGACCTAACAGTGGTACAGTGGTATTTAAACAAAAGTGATAAATATTTTGAATATTTCAACAGATTCTAGGTAACACCTAATAGTGGTACAGAGGTTTACAAGCGGAACGTGATAAGAAAGCGGGTTAGAAAAGAGGGACCTTCTAACAGATATCGTAATGTCGGCAATCGACAAAGAACGTTGTTAAACAGATGGTACCCATTTACATATCTCAAATAATTTTTGGGGTTGCATAGCTTCATTATTTTTACATTATTTTGTTGTATATCTCAAATATTTGGATTTACAAAGCTCCATACAGTTATTATTTTTATTGTGAACGAATTTGAAAATTTCAATAATCAAGTTTCTTTTCTTTTGAATCTACATGTAAAATTTCCTTAAGATTTTCTTTTGTCGAAAGGAATTATTGTTTTCTAAAGAATGAGTGGCAAAAGTTGAATTTTTGTTTACTTGATTATTGAAATTTTAAAATTCGTTCACAATAAAAATAATGTAAAAAATAATGAATGACCGTATGGAGCTTTGTAAATCCAAATATTTGAGATATACAACAAAATAATGTAAAAATAATGAATGACTGTACGGAGCTATGTAACCCCAAAAATTATTTGAGATATTTAAATGGGTACCATCTATTTAACAACCTTCTTTGTCGATTGCCGACATTCCGATATCTGTTAGAAGGCCCCTCTTTTTTAATCCGGTTTTTTATCAAAAAAACTCGAGTCACAAGAAAATGTGTAATATATATTTTTTGGTAGAAAAACATAGTAATTTCTACAATTTGTTTTAATTATGATCAACTACCAAATAGTAACGGCTGAAACAATTCAGTATCTGAACTAGAAGAATGTCATTTTCAAGAAGTATGATCAGTCTTGACTGTGAGGCCATAATCATCAAGTGAAAATATAGACAGTAGACAGACACAGAAACGCTTTGATTATGCAGCAGTTTTCTTCAAGTCAGAACAGAAAATCAACGCTGACATGTTTAAAGTTATAGAAAAATATACCAGTTAAGGTACTTGGGTTGCTGTGTGTTTAAAATATTTGTCAGTTGTTACACCTGGTAAAGTGATCGTTAATTTTTCAACAAAGTATCAATTAATATAAATATTTAAAAAAATTTTAAACAATTTTAAAAAATTAGCCTTCTACATATTTAATTCCAAAAAATTATATTAAATGATTATAACTTCTGAAAATAAATTAAAATAATGTCGTATAAGTACCACTTATATCATGACATAAAATAAACATTCATTATAAGACATCCAAATGGTATAACAAAATCCAATAAATAAAAATTATTAATTAAAATCCCATAAATTAAACATTTTGAATAGACAAAATTTTGTTTCTGCTTATCAATCCTATGAAAACCAATATCTTTCAAGAATATCCAACATAATCTTAAGAATTTTATCACAAAACTATCTTACTTAGACTATTCAATATTATTGGATATCTAACCAAGGTACTTTATACAAAAAACTCAAGATATGCAAAACATTACTGAAAAACAAGTTTTAAAATCGACTTTGCTCATCAGTATTCAAATATTCATATTCAATAAATATAAAATTAATCAATAACACATATTCAAACTCACCCTTCGTCTTCCAGAAAAAGTTCTATTTAAATTTTTTAAAATTGTTTAAAATTTTTTAAAATATTTATATTATTTTATATACCTTCTATCAAGAATGACCTCTATTTACGTTAAAGTATCAATTGACTGTTTACAGTGTAGTAATTTCTACTAAACTGTTTCTGGTCAAAAATTTGACTTAATTTGTTGCAAATGACCTCAACATGTAAAATTTCTAATGACCTTGTATAAAGTAACAATTGCATAACACTTTGCTTTGGACGACATTATAGAGGATGTTTCAAAAAACATATAACTACCGACAACAAATCCGCCTTCTTCGAATATTGCCAGTATTAAACATGTAGTACCCTCAGATAACCTGGGAGTCATACAAAGTGTAACAAAGGGAGAAAAAAGAATTTGTTAGAATCTGCTAACATTATTTAAATACCTGCAACTATTGCCTTGATAATGACCTAATAGTCGAAAGCTCATACTTATTGAAATTAGATAAAAGTGTTCTCTTTCTCACTTGAAAAACGAACATTCGTAACTCACCTGGATGACTTCCTCCAACTGCTTCTTCACTTTGGTCAACTCCTCGTGTCTTTGCTGCGTGTGAAACAGCAGTTGGTGCAACCTGTTCATCTCTGCAGTCAGCTGGGCCGTCCTATGCTGCAGGTGGGTGCATCTTTCAGAGGCTGCCTCCACGCTAGCTATAGCCGCCCGTTCTGCGTGTCCCATTGAGGCCACTTTGTATTCATATAGTTCCATCACATCTGATGTCGAGATGTCCACAAAATTTCTATTGGCTATCACGTCCTAAGAATCGGTAAATAAGCTTAAGGCAGACAGCACGGCGCAAACGTGAGCAGAAAGAAAATGTTCACAGAAAAGTTCGAAAAGCTCAATAACTGGCTTGTTTCAAAGAACAGTATTTTTGGTGTGGCATTCATAAACTGCCAGAGAGATGGGAAAAATGTACATTCTTCTTTACCTGGTATTTTCCGCTCCTTTTGAAGGAGGGGGATTCTACATGCATCCGAGACTCACCTCGAGTTTGGTCATTAGAGAGTCCAATTTTTCCACCTGTGTAACCGACAAAACTGGTGTGGATATCTGGCTTATGACGTGGTTGCTTTTAGCGGGAGGTAGCGAAGTGAGAGATACCAGGTTCTGCATGGAGCTCATCGCTTCAGCCACCGGTTCTTTTGGGAAGTTTGGAAGACTAGCCATTTCTAAAATTAAAGCCTTAACTTCCTTGGAACCACTATATAGGGCTTGCGAAATAACAAAATGAATTTGCCTGTGGATAATATACGATAAAAATATAAAGACATTCATTAGAAAATATACTGCCCCATAAAAGTCAAGAAAATTCACTAATTTTGAGATTGAATTAAAAGAAGCCTCTGTTGAACGATGTGACAGATACTAAATGATTCTTTGCCAGTAGATACTGTTAAAAACCCATCTTAGGCATGTGTGACGAGTGGTACATCCTGAACGTCCAGTTCTTGGCCTTTTGGTCACGTTTCTCCGTCCTCAATAGTGCTTAAAATTACGCTTTTACTAACCTGAAAGAAGTCTGCAACTTTTCCTTGAAGACGTCCCACTTCAATCAACATGTAGTCCTACTAAGTTCATTCGCACTTAGTTCACGTCTAAGAATTATTAGAAAACTAAATCTAGAATCTGAGTAGACACAAAAAAACGTAAAATAATTACTGATCTCAACTTATTGACAACAGAAAATTTCAGATACGAAAGAAAACACGCAAAATGTCAATATTTGGTGAGAATCACCAGGCATCGCTTGAAATAGATCGAGAATTTGTGAACTTCCTGAACTTTCGTGGGCCGTTCATTTTATTAATTCTCACAGAAGCACCAACCTTTGCTGCAATAAATTTTCTCTTATCGACACCCAGTTGCCGCTGTTTCTGGCCAGTTCGTCCACTAAAGCGACAGCGTGCGTGTACAAATTGACTGCTTCCTCAGAACAAGTGTTCACGTTGTTAGCTCTGAGACGAGGCGAATCGTCTCCCAGGAGAGGATAAAACACTTTGCATATGGTTTCTTCCTTCATTTCGACAAGAATTCTGCATGAAACAAATTGTTGAAAATCAGGTAGAGCAAAGTTGTATATCATACTAAGAAGGGTATATTAAACATAGGGTAAAAATTTAAGAAATGAATTAAATTAAAAATACCTAAGAAAAATTGTATATCATACTAAGAATGGCATATTAAACATAGGGTAAAAATTTAAGAAATAAATTAAATTAAAAATACCTTAGAAAAACGTCTCCCATGTTTCAGAATTTTGTACAATATTTGAAATTTCATATGTCTGACAAAATATAAAACAAAGTTTTTCCAACACATTTATTCATTAAAAATTCAATAAAGGTTACAAAATGTTCTGATTTTATATTCAAAAATAAATATCAACCTTTATTAATTATAAGCTCAAGGAAGTCAGTTTTTATTTTATTCCTCCTAAGCATATTTGGTAAATGTCTTCACTTCTGAGTAAATCAAGAACAAAAGTGGACCAAGAATGGACCCCTGCAGTACTCCCAACAAAACCAATGGAAAACCAGAGTACTCTCCCTCCACAATCCTTAGCATTATCGAGTGTGAGCAGAGCCTCTGCCATCGTACCACCCATGGCATGATGTAATCCATAACTTGTACATTAACTACCTTTTTCAATATTTTCGTGAGAGCCGGCAGTATATTGATTAGTGTTAGATCATTCAAGCATGTAGAAGTTTTTCTTTGGCATCAGTATAATGATTGCTGAATGCCAATTCTTCAGACAATAGACCTCTTCAAGACAGACATTGATGACATGTGTTAGATAAGACAATTATATCAGTAGGCTCATTTTCAACATCGTGACACTCTCAAACCATCATGGTGTTTAGAATTGCCTTTGTGTCCAAATAATTTTGAAAAAAAAAATAGCTAATTATTATTATTAAAACAAATTGTAAAAATTACTATGTTTTACTACCAATAAAAATATATATTACACATATTCTTGTGACTCTAGTTTCGGAAAATGAACTATCCCATCATCAGACAACTGAAGACCTAACAGTGGTTCAGGGGTATTGAAACAAAAGTGATACATATTTTGAATATTTCAATAGATTCTAGGTAACACCTAATAGTGGTACAGATGTTTACAAGCGGAACGTGATAAAAAACCGGGTTAAAAAAGGGGCCTTCTAACAGATATTGGAATGTCGGCAATCGACAAAGAAGGTTGTTAAGCAGATGGTACCCATTTAAATATCTCAAATAATTTTTGGAATTACATAGCTCCGTACATTCATTCATTATTTTTTACATTATTTTTATTGTGAACTAATTTGAAAATTTCAATAATCAAGTTTCTTTTCTTTTGAATCTACTACAAATTCGTTCACAATAAAAATAATGTAAAAAATAATGAATGACTGTATGGAGCTTTGTAAATCCAAATATTTGAGATATACAACAAAATAATGTAAAAATAATGAATGACTGTACGGAGCTATGTAACCCCAAAAATTATTTGAGATATTTAAATGGGTACCATCTGTTTATCAACCTTCTTTGTCGATTGCCGACATTCCGATATCTGTTGGAAGGCCCCTCTTTTTTAACCCGGTTTTTTATCACGTTCCGCTTGTAAACCTCTGTACCACTATTAGGTGTTATCTAGAATCTATTGAAATATTCAAAATATTTATCACTTTTGTTTAAATACCTCTGTACCACTGTTAGGTCTTCAGTTGTCTGATGATGGGATAGTTCATTTCCCGAAACTCGAGTCACAAGAAAATGTGTAATATATATGTTTTTTTTTGGTAGTAAACCATAGTAATTTATACAATTTGTTTTAATTATGATCAACTACCAAATAGTAACGGCTGAAACAATTCAGTATAAGACAATATTATCAGTAGGCTCATTTTCAACATCGTGATACTCTCAACCCATCATGGTGTTTAGAATTTCCTTTATGTCCAAATATCTTTGAAAAAAAAAACAGCTAAAAACAACATATCTTCAAAATTGTCTACTAAATAATCCCTTTAATTTTACCCTGAATTTATCTAAACATCCTGTATATTATTACTTCATTTCTAATATTCACCTGTTACTACTACTAGAAACTATAGTAATGTTCACTTAAGAAGTAATGAAATGTAAAAATAGGCAACTTTCCTTCAAAAATAAAAAAAGTTGGACCAAGTAAACAGCCTTGAGGGACACCAAAGCTACTGATTATACCGAATCCCTCACGGTAATTCTCTTTATAAATATTTGAGAAAAAATCTACACAAGTACTGAAATTAACTCACTTCGGTCTCAAATGATCAACTTTCATCAGAACCCTAAGTAACTCCAACAGGGCCCCAATTTTCCTATTGTGTTCAGAGTGCGTAGGTACGTCCTCCTGGCTTCCGGACTCTAAGGACATTAAAAACACCGGCAAACTGATCCCTATCGGTTTTAAAATGTCGGCACCTTCGAGCGGAGTCCTAATTGCTATCGTCTTCAAAATCGCTATAGACTGAGGCGAAACGATGTCGCTTTGAATCCAATCTAGACTCATCTGAATGAATTTCGGATAGAACTGTTTAAGACATTGAATATTCGCTTCTACCAGATAGTGGATGAATTGAAATATTAGCGCTATACATTCTCCCAAATTGTAAATGTCACCTTGTCCCTCTTCTGTGTTCGTGGCAGCAACCGTCCTTTCCAACACCTGTTAAAATAGTGTTATAAATAGAGTAATAACCTAGAAAATAATTTATACTCACTCCAACGAGATCCAGTACTTCCCTCTCATATATTTCTGTTAGTTCTGAACTTTGCTCGTCAGGATTTTGCTTTTTTACATCTATATAAAACTCGACAAGTTGCCGCAACAGTATATGGTCTCGAGATTCGAATGCTTTTTTCATAGATATGAAAGTTATGCTAACCAATTTGATAAAATTCTTAGCTGGTCCCATTTCATCCATGTGATCACAGATTATTATGAGCTTACAAGCGTGAGCTTCAACAATTGGACCCTTAAAATAAAGACACCAAATGATTCCTGTCCAACATGGTAAAGTATTGAACTAATCTACCAAAAAATATAACTATAACATTACCACTTCTAACTTCAATTTCCTAAGCTAAGACCTAAGATATCTCAGTCTAACCTAATATAACCTCAATTAAACAAATTATAGCATTTAGACATACAAAACATTGGTTACGCAGGATAAGACCTGTATATCATAAACAATATTTCACCTTCGTTACTAAACATTTCCTAATCAATTTCTTCATATTCACATTTGAAGCATACATGTCTAACCTCAAACAACTTATAAATTTTAAACAAATAAAATATTACTTGTATGGGATTGGAACTATCATTTTATAAACAACATCTCACCTTCATTGTTAAACATGCCCTAATCAGTTTCTTCATGTCCACATTTGAAGTAAGCGTATACATTGCCGGTAAATTTTTATAACACAAATTCACAAGAACGCCAAGCGAAAGAGCTACAATATCTCTATCCTGATTTTCAACCCACTTGGCCAGAGTTGTCATAAGGTGTGGTAAATGTGGAATTTGCCAAGATATTTTGATACCGCAAGTTAGATCCTGAAAAACCGAAACTTATCAAGGACAGTCAATATATGTATATAGAATGACAATTCTATTACCTGCATGAGTTTTAATAATCTCAATTTTTTGTCTGCAGTAATTTGGTCCCCTAATATCCTTGATAGTGATGGTAAAAACTGGTAGGTATGAATTAAAGCTATCCTGGCTGCCGAATTTCTGCAAGCAGTACTCAAAACATCCACACAATTCCACGTAAACTGAGATCTTGGTTCAATTTTGCTCATAAGTTCGTACAAACTAACAAAAAATTCAGAAGCAATATTTGTGTGTGGATCGAATATACTCAAGTCTATAGTAACACTCAGTGCCTGAAAAATGTGTCAAACTAGCAACCTTATTCAAATCATACAAAATATTCTGCTTACTTGTAAATATCTGTTTACCAAACTACCAATTTCCTCAGTACTATTATGCAGATATTCCTTAATTGCGATTACTAATTTTTTCATTTTATAATACTTGGATTCTGGACCACTATTTGAACTGGATACTGAAGAATTCCTAGAAGTAGTACTAGGTCTTGAACGGACGTTTGGCATCTTCCTGGCATTCCTCCCTTTAAAATATTTAGCTTCTGGAGAACCAAATCCATCCAATTCGGCATTCGAATTACTCATCCTAATTTCTGCTCAAATACGAATGTTTTAAATTAGACTTCAACGGTTTTCACAACAGTCAGATTTGAAAAGCAAGTAACAAATATCGTAGCTTTCTTATAAAAATAACTTCAAAGGAAACTATTGTAATTTTTATTTACCTAAATCCTGTGATTTTTCAATGTTTGAAATGTGGTTTTTCTAATAATTTAAAAACAAAAATTTAAAAAAGAAACGTCATGTGTGTAATGCATAAAGTTTTATTAGTGCCATGCAAGATTTGTTCTGTTATGACATCAGTTATCCTTTTTTAAGGAACTATTTAATGGTGTTTTCTCTCTCATCACCTGGGACGTATTTCTTTATTTCATTTTGTTTTGACAAAGGAACGTAGACATGCGTACACAGAGTACGAATTACATGTATAATCTGTGCATGCGTAATTACGAGAAGTCGGCACAGAAGTATAACTTATTGTTGTTTGGGAATGGAATTGAATTTCAATTCGTTATTTAATTTTTAAATTTATTATGTACTCAAAACATATATGAAAATAGTCTTTTAAGCATGGATCTTGCTGAAAAATGATCATCTTAATTCAAAGGAGCTGTCCAGGTATACGTCAATATTTCCTTCAGTGAAACGAGATCTTTCTTCCAGTTTCAAATAGGACTCGTCCGTATTAAAATCCTGGATTAACGTAAACACTCTAGTTCTCATTCGTGGAAACTCTAATTCATAAAAAATCCATATAAATATTACGCAGGCGCTTTTCCCTTTCCAAAAGGGTGAGTTTAATTCGAAAGCACGCGTTTTTAGACACACTGTAACTCGACGCTCTTCTTTGTATTGATTCAATGTATGTTTAAATGTCTGAAATATTTTTTACGTTCTCGCACTAACTATATGTATGTGAAGTTTTAATAGAAATTAAGATAAAAACAAATATCAACACGTAAAATTTTGACAGTACTTACTCCACAGTTTAAATCAATTAATACTATTTTTCCACTTGTAACTGCCCATTTCTGATATAAAGTTGCGAAAAAATTATTCATTCTAAATTTTGATAACAGGCGAACTCTTCGGAGGCAATCATTCATACTGAAATATCAAGAATTAACAGATGAGCAGCATGAACATCAGTTACAGCATCTCGTAGTTATCAAATTGTACCCCTTCGGGATACAGGAGTTTAGTTTCATTGGTCAGTTCCAATTTGTGGCCTAAGCAAGGACGGTGTTGGCCAGCTTCGCGAACGATTTTGACAGTTAGATCGCGGCGTTTTGTTTGTGTTGTTCATCGGGGGAATCACATGGACTATTCAAGTGAAAAAAACAACAAACTAACACCTTGCAGCGCAGAATCGAGTGAGTAGAGATGCACAAACGTAAAGACTGGCGGCCCAATGAATCATATAGAAATTTTCTGATTGCATTTTGAGAAATCGGATTACCGGTGACCTTTTAATTCGGAACACTCATAGAATTTCAGATATCTCATAGAATCAAATGACCTATGATGAATTCTAATAGGAATGTTATTGCTGTTTCCCCTTTTCTTTGTAGAATTAAAAGGAATATATATTTTGCCGTTAAATCGCTGTAATTGGTATAAAGTTGTATACAGATTTTACCGACATTCTTTAGCGGCTTTATCTTGGTTGATGCTGGCCGGTCTCCGAGGTCTCTTCTATTTATTTCGAACATTAGTTGAATGCGCGGCCTTTCCTGTTTAGGCCTTAAGAGGTTAATGACACTGCAACTAACGAGCGCTCTGTGGTCAAAGCGCACTTAACTCAATTAGCAGTACTTTAGGATTATTGTTGGAAGCTAGAACCTGCTGGGATTTGCTTTTCCCTACGATATTAATATTCAAGTCAGAAATACAGCTGCGACGTTTTTGAATGATATAACTTTAGAATTGAAGTTTAATTCTTTTTGCAAAGTGAAGTGGAGAGTATAGAACTTTCAGTTTATAATGATATTTAATGTAGTCCTCTTATATAAAACATTTTTAGTATTTTTCCATTTAAGGTATTAGATATAGCTGTTGGTATTCAAATGGATTTATGTAGTTACTGGTAAAAAATATCTGATGATTTTAATCGTTATTAATAGGACAGCTAAAATGCTTCCTATGTAAATTACGATTGCACGAAGGTTTCACAAATCCGATTAGCTGAATAAAATAAGATTTAAAACCTACGCTTTATGAATAGAACACAGGCCAGTTTGAAATTTTTTCAGACCATACTAGATGCAAATCAATTGAAAGAGATTTCAATGAAAGAACTATGTGAGAAGTCAATGTCAACAAATTTATGAAATTTTTTGACTAACCCTTAGCAAAAACCAAAACCATCTAGGGTCCAGGTGATATTGGCAAAAACCGACAGATTTTAAGCAGGTATGGTTGAATTTGACGAAAAAGTGATAGAAAAGAAAGTAGTTTTCTTATCCTGTACAGCAATTTGAACACAGAATAAACTTTAATGTAGGTCTATGTTCTAACCTTATTGAAACAATTCTCTATAATTTTTATTCCAGAGAAGAAATAACTCCGTTAGCACTTTAAACAATAAAAAAATTATATGAAGAAATCTGAGAATAATAGACGCTAACGTGAACAAAGATACAAAACTGTTGATCTAAAGTAAAATGAACAGAAAGTTACAATTGGAACATAGGTTCAGGGAAGTTCAATGAATGTAAAAGAATACATGGTAGCAAATAGGACTTACGTAAATATATGCTATAGCATCAAAAAAGCATCGGGAACCAGTAATTGAAATATTGAATATATATCATTTATCCAAATTTATTGCATTGGCAGGTAAGATAGTATGAAACAGGTTTTTTTTTTGTAAAAATTACACATCTGTTGTATCAAAATGATGAAAAATATCCACCTGTCCAGCAGGTTATAAATGCCACGTCAAGAAAACAATTCTTCTCTTGAAGCGAACCAGTACATGAGAATTGAAGCGTTGTTAAGCGAGAGCGTGTCTCAGTGATACGAACAAATAATCGGACGGAGCCAAGTCTGGAGAATAAGCCACATGTGCTAGTATTTTCCAACTGAAGGCCTCGATAGGTTCCCTGCCTCGTTTTGCTCTATGTGATGGGGCATTATCATGGGGAAAAATATCTTTTGTTGCCTTTATCTATATTCTGATCGTTTTTGACGTAACTCTCGATTGAAATACAACATTTGCTTTTGGTAGCGACCAGTTATAACTGTTTTAGCAGCTCATAATAGATTCGCCATTTTGATCCCAACAAACACAGAGCATTGAATTCTTTCCAAAGCGATTTGATCTTGCAGTGGATGTCGATCGTTCGCCTGGATTCATCCAAGATTTACTACGCTTGGAATTCTCAAAATATATCCATTTTTCATCACCTGTCACGATTCGATGAAGAAATGACTTTTTTGTATCGGCCAAGCAGCATTCCACAAATGTTTTTTATTTTCATGAAGTTCATGCGAAAGCGATTTTTCTACTTTCTGAATCTTTTCCATAATTTTTTTCATAGGGTGATATAAATTTAAATAATATTGAAGTGTGTTACTGAAGATCTCAAAGCATATACTAGTATTCTCTGAGTTGACGTCTAAGATTGTTGCGATTCTCGCGAAATTAACACACTTGGTTCATCGACAACGCTGGTCGCTGCAGCTGCAATGTTCTCCTCACTTTGCACGTTTTGACGCCTTTTAGATGGCTTATTGTCTTGTAAAGTTAGCTTACGTTCAGACTTTTTCACAATGCGGCGTATTACCTGCGCAGAGTACCGATAACAGTGACCCAATTCTTGAGTGGATAAACGCTGAGTACCCACAACTGAGGTAATACTTGCTGTTGCTACAATCTTTTACTTTCTTCAAATTTTATTTTTCTTATGTTATCCCGAATAGTGCTTCTGTAACCTGTAATCTTCAATTCTAAGTCAATTACTCCAGTTTAGAAAATAATGTCACTTTTTTACGTACTAAGTATTCAAAATTAATATTTCGCACATCTTTAACTGACTGTACTGAAAAAAAAACTGTACTACATCAGTTTGGCAAATTACTTTAAGTTAGCGCATTTATTAGGAATTCTAAAATGGTACACTTGCTACATTATTCCTTAGATCGGTCCAAAAACGGTCTTTCTTAAAGAAACACAGTTTCGAACAATTTCTTCGAAATTTCTAAAAATGATTCTAGTGCATCAATACTTTATGAATCTGGTTTGAATGAGATGAGAGTAAGTCCTTCCATAAAGTGCGAGTGAGACAGAGTGTGACGCCACTATTTGGTATTGGCACACGTAAACGCAATACAGATCATTACGCTACGCCCCTTGGTCTACTGCGTATCTTTCCGTATTTGATCGTGTTATTTGTGTACTTACGACTTTTGGCTTCGTTTATTAGATTTGTTTGCTTGTGATTAGATAGTTTTGATCTCTTTACGACGAAATTTGATTTTACCTGGACTAACCTGTGACTGTTTTTTGAACATCTCTTGTGAATTTATTAAATGTTGTCATAAAACGAAACTAGGTTTCTTTGAGAAATACCTGTTTTTGTCCAATCTAAAGAAGAATGTAGTTAATGTTATAGCGTTTTAAAATCCTTATTAAATGTGCTAATTTTTGGGTTAACTTGCCAAACTGATGTAGTAAAATTTTTCCTCAGTACAGTCAATTGAAGTTGGGTGAAATTTTAATTATGTTTATTTGGTTCTGCAAAAAGTGACATTATATTTCAAGCTGGAGCAATTGGCTTAGAATTGAAGATTACAGGTTACAGAAGCACTTTCGGGATAACATAGGCAAAATAATATTTGAAAAAAGTAAAAAATTGTAGCAATTGGAGTTCAAAAATCATCACAAGGTGTGCATTTTATTGAATAAAAGAAAGTGCATTATCATCTGAAAAATACAGGACTTGGATTTTCTTATATATTTTTCTGATGACTATTATGACTTAACCTGAATTGTTTCAGCCGTTACTATTTGGTAGTTGATCATAATTAAAACAAATTGTAGAAATTACTGTTTTACTACCAATAAAAATATATTTTACACATTTTCTTGTGACTCCAGTTTCGGGAAATGAACTATCCCATCATCAGACAACTGAAGACCTAACAGTGGTACAAAGGTATTTAAACAAAAGTGATAAATATTTTGAATATTTCAATAGATAACACCTAATAGCGGTACAGAGGTTTACAAGCGGAACGTGATAAAAACCCGGTTAAAAAAGAGGGGCCTTCTAACAGATATCGGAATGTCGGCAATCGACAAAGAAGGTTATTAAACAGATGGTACCCAAATATCTCAAATAATTTTTTGGGGTTACATAGCTCCGTACAGTTATTCATTATTTTTACGTTATTTTGTTGTACATCTCAAATATTTGGATTTACATAGCTCCATACAGTCATTCATTATTTTTTAAATTATTCCTTTCGATAAAAGAAAATCTTAAGAAAATTTCACATGTAGATTCAAATGAAAAGAAACTTGATTATTAAAATTTTCAAATTCGTTCACAATAAAAATAATTTAAAAAATAATGAATGACTGTATGGAGCTATGTAAATCCAAATATTTGAGATGTACAAAAAAATAACGTAAAAATAATGAATAACTGAACGGAGCTCTGTAACCCCAAAAATTATTTGAGATATTTAAATGGGTACCATCTGTTTATCAACCTTTTTTGTCGATTACCGACATTCCGATATCTGTTAGAAGGCCCATCTTTTTTAACCCGGTTTTTTATCACGTTCGGATTGTAAACCTCTGTACCACTATTAGGTGTTACCTAGAATCTGTTGAAATACTCAAAATATTTATCACTTTTGTTTAAATACCACTGTACCACTGTTAGGTCTTCAGTTGTCTGATGATGGGATAGTTCATTTCCCGAAACATGAGTCACTAGAAAATGTTTAATATATTTTTATTGGTAGTAAAACATAGTAATTTCTACAATTTGTTTCAATTATGACTTAACCTGTTACCTGATTTCAGCTTGACCTCGACTTCTGGGACACCCTGTGTAAATTAAGTGAATAAATAAGAGATAATAAAATATTGAAAAAGATGATTTTAAGCAAAAATCAGTAAAATAAAAAGCACCACATGGGCTACAGATATCTGATTCCGGCTTGACGTCGACTTCTGGGACAATCTATTCACTTCAGTTTTTGAGCAGTGTATTTCGTTCAATTTCGACTCAACCCGATTAATCACTGGCTGACAATCAGCGCATTAACGGTGTGAAAAAAGATCGAAATACACGGTGTAAAAACGTCCTTGAAACTTCCATAGAACAAAATCCGATTAGAATCCGCGCGTTTCCTCATTCATTAGCTAATTTCGAGAAGAATAATAACGTTGCCGCATAACCATTTACGAATTCCCCGTCAGGGAACGCGCAAATTAATCAAAAGATCACACGGCTTGGGACTTTCGGGTGTAATACCCTAGAACAATGGGGCGCGTTGATTAAGATATATTTCAGCACATGCAGTCACAGAAATCTCTCCATAGTTTGTTTTGTGGAGTAAAGCGCGATTTTGTGGGTGGCTTTGAGGAAGTCTGATGAGAAATCGATGGGCTTCCTGCAATATATTCCATTCCCGCATCGAAACAAGGATTTTCGTACAATGAACAATATACAGTATGGTCCAACGAAAATTTAACACCTCGATTTTCCGGCTTTAAAATGAAAATGTGGAAAATCGCTTGGACCCTTCAATTTCTGATTCGAGGGGAACAATTTTTCCGCCCTTCGCATCCCCGTAACTGCAACCACCTAACGGGGGTGAGTACAACCCTTTGATTTTGAATAGGGATGCGGGGTGTTGTGATACCTCATTTTAAAGATCTTATCGAGTACTACCTGATCCTGAAATTTCGCTTCAAAATTTCCAGCGATAACGAAATGACAGGTAAAATAGTGGAACAGTACTTACTTTTGTGATTAGTGTATTAAATGCTCGAAATGGGCACCATTCACTTTGCTTGGTAGCGTAAATCTTGGATTTTAGATGACCCCATGGAAAAAAGTCCAATCCAGGCGTGAGGAAAATTTTCATCTAAGAACTGACGCACCGGTTGAATGAAATGAAGTGGTACGCCATCTTGTTGGAAAATGATCGTTTGATGGTCTTCTGCATTCTTCAATACTTGCACGAGGTCTGGATAAATAGCGTTCTCCAATAGATCTAAGTAAATTTGGCCAGTGAGATTAGAGGGCTGTTCGCGTAGAGTTGTTATTTCTAAGAAATAATTTAACCCTTACCCGCTGTTCGCGCAGAGTTGTTATTTCCAAGAAAAAATTTAACCCTTACCCTTTCTTCTACGGATTACACCATTTTAATTCGACTACAAATTTAGAATCGCTTTGACACACTTGTACGTTTTTAAAAATTCACGATAGACCAAGGTAAATCAAAAACATGGTCCATCTACTTTTTTGGACAAGAAATTAATACTTTTTCGGACAAAAAATACCTTTGAAATGTGTCGGAACGAATAATATTCTCGAGATAAATTCCGCATTGCTCTTTTACTATTTTCGCTGTCATTTCATTATCGATGGAAATTTTGAAGCGAAATTTCAGGGTCAGATAGTACTCGATATGATCTTCAAAATTAGTTATCGTAACACCTCTCATCCCTATTCAAAATTTGAAGTTACGGGGAAAAAACTTATTCCCCTCGAATCAGAAATTGATGGGTCCGAGCGATTTTCCACATCTTCATTTTATGGTCGGAAAATCGAGGCGTTAAGTTTTCGTTGGACCACTCTGTATAAGTGTATAATGTCTTTGATCAGTAACTATAATAATTCTAAAATATTACTCCTGGAGCATGAATATAATGCTAGCGGTAAAAAGTACCTATTTGTAGAAAAATAGACTATACGTATATCTAAAAAATGCTATATAGCAGAAGAAAATTCTGAAAAAAGTTGTAGTCAGAAAATACTACTATAGTTCTTCTTCAGAAAGATTATGGTTCTTCCTTTCTCTATTTCCCCATGCTCCAAATATATGTTCCTGATTTGTCATTGAAATATAATTCTGGTTTTTATCACAGGTAAACTCAGAACATAAAAAATGCTACTTGATCAAGTAGTCATCAACACTGATATCAGATTTCAATTAACTTTATGTCTGTCGAACAAATTCGCTCGGTGGTTGGATGATACAGAAGCAACATAATGTTTCATTCCTTCTGAACATTGAAACCTAAATACTAGATCAGATTCACAGGCGAACATCTATTTTTCAATTATTCCGTATCGGCTAACGATACGAAATCGATTTGGAAGGGGAAAAATGGGGAAAGAGACAACTACTCGTCATGGAAACCTTGTGTAGGTCACGTTTCTGACCATGTGGTAATGGTCACTCTATTTCTGTGAAATAGAAACAGAAAACGTATTTATTTTCTCTCTATGTAAAACGGCCTTAAAGCTAAATCCAGTGAACAGTACGTGAAAAGAGAAACGGTAGACATTTGAACGTATTTATATATCATACATAATGGCTTCATTCAAATAAAAGAAGAATTTCGTTAAACAATGGTTTTCCAATAAGGGGTTTCATTTTGAAGTTGTCATCTTTTGACATTTGACAAATAAAAACTGCGCCATTACTGGAAATGGAACGATACACGTCACAGTTCCCAAAACTAAAGCACTTTTGGATCGTCGTGAAGCACCTTCTCAATAGAACAAGTTAGTGATGTGAAGAATCGAAACTGTGTGCGTCCCTCAAGAACAACTGAGAATATAGCTGCTGTAGCCAGTAGTGTTGACGAAAACCCAGGTTTCGTTGATTCCTCGTCGATCTTTGGAATAAGGCATTCCACAAACGAAATTACACAGTACTTAAGTAACTTAAGGCTTTTAAAGTTCAATTAACACAAGAACTTAAGCCGCGGTCGATCACCAGCAACGTCGTATCTTCGCTGACTGGATCCTTGAAATGTATCAAAATGATCCGGATTTTCATCGAAGAATCATCTTCAGTGATGAGGCCTATTTTTACCTCAGAGGCTGTGAATAAAGAGAATTGTCACTTTTGGCTCTCAGAATGTCCAAGAATTATTGTTGAAAAGTCTCTCCATCCACAACGTGTCACTTTTTCGTGAGGTTTTTGGGCTGGTGGTGTGATTGGACCTAACTTATTTGTAATTGCAACTGTTATAGTGAATGAATTGCGGTACCGAGCTATGAAAAATGATTTTTATGGTCGCAATTGGAAGATTTTGATATGGACGACATTTATTTTCAATAAGACGACGCTATGTGCTACACAAGCAACGAAACAATCAAAATTTTACAAGAAAAGTTTCCATTTTCATTTCTCGAATAGTTTACCACAATTGTCCACTGAGATCTTATGATTTAACACTCTTAGGACTCTTTTCTTTGGGGCCATGTGAAAAATAAGGTCTATGCCAATTCTCCACAATCGATTCGAGATTTTAGAGATGATATCCATGAAGTTATCGATGACGTACAGCCGCAAATGTACGAATGTGTCATAGAAAATTTCATAAAAAGAATATGGTGCTGCAACTGCAGCCGTAGAGGCGATTTGGCTGATATCGTTTTCCATTGTTAATTACAAACCTTCCTGTTTATAATGGAATCAGCATTTATTGATTCCTCTTAAAATATACTCTTTTTTTTCAATATCAAAATGAAACTCCTTTTTCGAAAACCCTTTATTTCACACACATTTTGTTTCATTCCATTTCAACATCTACTCGCTGTTACTGAAAAACCTTGTACATACTAAAACTTGTACGAAACGATAGTGTTCAGGGGGCCTAAAAAACTGATAAGATAGTATTTCACTGATGGCCTGCGGTATAGAAAAAAACCCGTTAATGCATAGATAACGCTAGGGTAAATGGCCTTTAGGCGGGAAATGGCCACAGAGTATGCCGCTAATGAATCTTGACGTGAGGCTTTATAGGTTGGTATTGATTTTAGCTCATTAGCAATTCAAAACATGTCGAACACAATGGTAGATTGTGTTAACGTTTTCATGAAGACTTTTTACTCAGTTCGACAGGTTGAATTAACTAGAACATTACGTTCTGAGATTGAGTTGTATCATTTTTTTGATAAATTTCCTTGAAGTACTGTATCATATTTGAATTTATTATTTTACTGAATACATATTACACATTTTCTGTGTTTTTTCGCTATGAGATCCGTCAAATTGTCAAACCAAACTTTGAACCTTGAATACTTAACCAATTTTTCACAATAAAGCTTCAATTTTAGACAAAAAAACCGCACGAACTTACTTATCCTAATAAAATTAATTCAATAGTAAATTTTTTCTTATTTGTGGAGATTTCAATATCAATGTTAATATTAATATCGAATAAACATGATTAAATATCTCAAGTTGGCTAGATTTTTTTACCTCAGGGAGTAAAAGACTCACTTTACTTTCGCTTTTGAGGAAGTAAATTCGCCTATAATATATTATAAAGGACGTATCAGAAAATATTTCTTCCATTAAAACTGTTTTGCCCTCTATTCACCTAAATTTACTTGATTTTATCATAATTGGGTTATTGGGTAATCGATAAGAAAGGGAAACATCCCCGTAAACCACGACGTACATTACCAATCTTGCCAATCTCGTTCTTCAACCTTTACGGATCACAGAAAACCATCCGACCAAATGTTCCACGGACTCGAGCGTAAAATCGCCCCGATCAATGCGTGATAACTCGTTATCGCAAGAACTAAACGCTGCAATGAATTCCGTTCGATCAAATAATTAACGCTTGATACCCTGATCTCTGCACGCGGTACGTGTCCAAATCGTTACGGTACATAATTAGACACTCGCTTCTCTATGTCACTGGTCCCGATGTTGTCATTAGGCGATAGTAGAAATTGTCGATGTTCCGTGATATGTGCAGGGTGATGTAGGCTTTACGGATACGGAACACGGTCTAATTAAGGCAATGTCAAGTATGTTGGTATTCTGTGGTAATATTATGAGACTTAATGATTACGTCAACGTCAATAGAACAATAAAGATTAGATGACTGAAGAGTTATAAAAAATTAAAAAAACTATAATAATGGACAGATTTTGATAGAATAATAATGAAGAATGAGATTATTGGAATATCTTAGATTGAGTGCTATTTACTAGTGTACTAATTCCATCTTAAAATCTCCGAGAACTCTTAGGACTTGGAAAGTTTTTGTAGAAACGACGAAACATTTTTAATGTTTTGAATTGGAGCCTATTTTTTGCTGACGTCTTGGCGTCAATTATTATTGTTTCTTCTTGCTCAATAACATATGATACTTGGGATGTTTGGCATGGCACTCTTGCATGATCAATGGTGTCTTCTAGGTGATGTAGTGTATTCTGGAAGTTTCTTCCTTATACAATCTAACAATGATATGAAATATTTTCTATTAACAGTAAGTATGTGCTAATCTCGTATTTTTTTTTCATTTATTTTATTCTTATAGACTCCAACTACTGATATTCACAAAAAACTTAGGATATTGATTCTCATTGCTCTAATAAAAAAGGTGAATATCGCTCACAATATTCAGAATTTTTTTTTGGATTTCTGATTATACGATCTTCATGAAATTTGGCAAGAATATGTGCTCTATTATTCTACTTCTAAATGCTGAATTTCAGATCGATCGATTATGTAGTTTCGCAAATTCTGGGAAAAACATGAAAACATTTTTAAACGTAACTGCAAAAGTATTGAACAGATTTCACTCATTAACGAACTTAGCTGCGGAATTTAGAGCCCAAACATTCTCTGAAAGTTTCAAGACTCTAGCTTTCCGTTAGTAAGTTAGGTTGAGACCATTTACGGCTCAAAATTCGAAAATTACAACCATTAGGGTGAAACGATAGCACGCTGTTATTTTCGCAAAGCTGGGCTCAAACGCATGAATTGTCGTCGGTAGACCTCTCTGATAATCCTTTCGTTCGATTGTAGAAGCTCGTAATACACCACACCTGGCTGGTCTCACCAAATACACAGCATGATATTCTCGCCATGAATATTCGGCTTGATAGTTAATGCTGAGGAATCCATATGTTGCCTGACGTTTTGGATTATCGTAATGGACTCACTTTTCATCGCCAGTCACAATTCGATGCAAAAACCTGGCTCCTCTTTACCACAGTTGTTGGAGCAGTTGTTCACTCATGAAAAAACGGTGTCGACGTTTCTGGACTTAAGCATCCCAAGGAGTTTACGAACCGTAGGTTTAAGGAAAGGTAGACGTTTCGTTCCACCTGACCCAAGCACTCTTCAGATTGGCTATATGGGTGAAACATGCCCATGAAGCATGTGTGTCTTATTTACAGAGGAACGAAGCTAGTAGACGGCTGCTATGCTCAAAACTGGATAGAACTCAGCGGGAAGACAGCGGTTGCGCTCTCTGTGAGGAGATACTGGTGAAGTTGGGGAGTGTTTGTCGCTCTCTCACGTACGGGAGGATTGAATGATAGAGTAGGGTCGTGCATCGCCACAAAACCCTCCCCCCAGTGAACATGCGTGCGTCTCGACAAACTGTGAGTGATGTGTGAAGGCTGGATAAGGGTTTTTAAATGAGACATAGAGCTTTTTTAAAGATTCATAGAGACATCGTTGAGCTGTCACCGAAGAAGCTTTTGAGGAATTGAAGTTGTGAGTGGAGCTTACAGATCTCTTGTTTGTTTGGTCGTGCGTCACCACAAGTGATTTCCTTATAATTATTTATATTTGGAATAAAAATTGATAAATTCCGTAGATGAAACATACGTGAGATTTGGAGTTCTACGATCGTAGAGTGCGAAAGTCATTAATAAAATCGGAGTGTACTTCGACCTCGCAAATGTCACGACAATTAAAAAACATATGAAGGATATCAGCAAATCTAGTGGCAAACGGCAAGCAGGTGGCTCTCCGCACGCTTCATTGTTTATCGTGTTAGCTTTCAGCGTTCACGCTTTAAAATTTCAACGGCGATAACGTTATCGCTACAACTAAATATAGAAGGACAGATTGGAATAATTATATAATGGCTTTAAATCCCACTCATTGAATAATGAGGTTTCTTTGGACGATTTGTGAATGGATTTAGATAAGGATGAATGGACGTATACATTCATATTTGTGCGCGAGAGAATAATAAAGTCTTTTCTGTGTGGAGACTTATGATTCCACTTGGTCTGTACTTTTGTAATAATTGATGCAATGTCTGATCTTTTTCATGTAATTGCAAAGAATACAGACGTGCTCAAAGTTAATGTCCGGACTTCTCCCGGGGCTTCTGACGAGTCACTACAGACGTGTGTGACCTGTCGTTGTCCTTAAGGAACACAACACCTCTTCTGTTGGTAAATTCTGGCCGTTTCTGATCAATCGATTGCTTCAAACGGTGCAGTTATTGACGTTGGAGATTACAGGCCAACCCAGCAAAATCAAAGCTTGTCCAACTCAATCACAAAATCAATACCAATTCTTCGTGCATTAGAATAAACAACAACACAATAAGCCCTAGAAACATCTGCAAGTACTTAGGAATTCACATAGACAACAAGCTCAGCTTCAAAAGCACACACAAGATTCCAAAAAACATCAGCCACTATACGAGCGCGTCATTTCAGATCACTCACTTATAAAAACTCAATGGGCAAGATTGCTAGTTCAATTAATAAGATGATATTATTATTAAAAGACAAGCGCTGATACTATGCCTTTGAAGCTCAGAAACAAGAAAAAATAGAAACAGTACTAAAGTCATAAAGTACAAATAAATTACATGAAAAATATATACAAATATAAGCATTCGATGAGGCAACAAGTGTGTGAAATCCATGCGAATCAAATCTGTTCACGCAGGGAGGACAAAACACATCAACAGTCAATCCGTTCCAGGTTGAAAAAATTCTGTTGGACAGGAAGTTTTGTCGCTGGGTAGTCCTGAAGTTCTCTTTCTTCAACTTGTACATGTTACCACGTAAGTTATTAGTGTTGAAGGTGATGATAGGTTGACACCAATCATATTATTGGTAGCCCGGAAGCTAAATATGAGATCACCTCTCAGTTGGCGATCTTGAAATGGGGATAAACCGAAAATACCGAGTCTCTCTTCATATACAGGATGGTTGGGACCATAAGGAATGCGAGTAACCCCACGTTGTACCGCCTTCAACTGCTCCATGTCAGCATTTAGGATAGGGCACCAGGCAGGGCCAAATTCGAGAATTGTTCTTATATAAGCTAGAACAGACAGTGTGATAACAACCACGAAAACACTTTGAGACCATGAAGACGAGGCTCCTGGATATTACCTTCTTCACATGAGGAGACTAGTTCAAATCAGGTGTGATGGTTGATCCTAGGTCCTCATGTGACTCTATTGTATCTAGCTGATGTCCATCGAGAAAGTAAAGAAGCCTCGGGCTCCGCTTGCCAATCACTTCTCAAGGAAACCAAACGATCCTTGGATCAGTTGCAAGCCCCTTCTGGAGTACGGACATACAATTTTTCTGAACTCTTCTAGATCAACGCTCAATAATTTAGAAGTAGCCGAAAGAACAAATTTGAAAAAATTTACCAAAATTAGACAACTTAACAAGTCGTTGCACATATCGGGTGTTTTTTTAGAGTGATAGAACTTTAAATTGAAATAAAACACATTTAAATTAAGATTGAAGCCAAACTTTTTTTTTGTTTGAAAGATAATTTTATGACATTTATGTGTTGAAAATAATTTCCGGCATATGTCCACCACGGCTAGCTCTGAGGAACCGCATTCGACCAGACCAATTTTGGGTCACTTTTTCGTGTAATTCAGGCCTTATTTCATCAATAACACGAGTTATGTTGGCTTCCAAAGCGTCTAATTTTTCTGGTTTATCAGCATAAACCAATGACTTGACATAACCCCAAAGAAAATAATCCAATGGAGTTATGTCGCATGATCTTGTAGGCCAATTAATTGGACCAATTCTCAAAATAATGTTATCGCCAAATCTATGTGCTACAATGCATCAATATGCTTCAAGAATGAAGCGACACAAAAACTTTGACCCAGATTTTTTAGGAAGTCATATTCTTTCCATCGATCATTTCAGGAGAAATATAACTTCATTATGTTCCTTTTATCGCCTTGTTCATGCATATTCCCGGAATATCCGAAGTACCTCGACACTCGGAACCAGTGTAATTTTTCCACCATCGGTTTTCAGTTGCATGTGGCGCATGAACGTTCCTTCGCAATTGATTACGAACAAAGCGGGCTCGCAATTTGTACACAGAAACACAGAGCAGACAGAGAAACGGTTGGGTAGAATAACGCGATTTGAAACAGCAGCTCTGTGCTTTCTTTGATGCTTATCCCGTAATTAGACTTGTTTCGATATGGGGCTATTCAATCCCACAGCCAGCTCAGTCAATTTAATGCTGATATACTAGAGTATCGAAAACGGTCTGTGAAACACGAAATTATTCATCCAAATTTATTGTATCGCCTTTAGAATACCCCCCTTCCGAAATAATACACTCAAGCCAACGTGATATCCAATCATTCAAAATATATGTAAACGCAAATTCTGATTCGCCTTCTATTGACTCAAAAAGGATGCCTCTAAATGATGATTTGAGTTTTTCAAGAGAAAAAAGACGATCGGAGCCATATCAACGGAATATGATGGTTGGCCGGTAAGATTTGTTGCATTTCCACAACAAATTCTTTCACAACGATAACCTTGTGAGACGGCTGAATATTCCGCCATTTTTCCACAAATCTGGTCCTCTACTTTCAAACAACTTGTAACGTTCAAATTATGTTCTCTCAATAAAAAGTACCACTCAATACAAAACTAGTCTCTTTTGATGTTGTAAATTTGTTTCCTAGTGTACCATCTGAAGACGCAATAATCCTTATCGAAAAATGCCATTCGAAAATAAAGTGAATTCTTTAATATCAGATATCATACACTTAATGAAAAGTGGCTTCAATCAAAATTATTTCATTCTTGATTGTTTCAGTCTCTAATTGACCGTAATTCATCGTAAATGATTTGAAGTAAAACACTTTATTTCCGCTTATTTTTATTTTTCAACGTTACCATACTCACCTGACGAAGTCAATATGTGATTGACGAAACAATTGTCGTTGAAATATAAAAATAAGCGGAAATAAAGTGTTTTACTTCAAAAAATTATTTCAGTTTTAAAGGAGAAATTTACAGTAGTACAAAAGGCTTAATTATGAGGAGCCCTTTGAGCCCACTTTTAGCTGACATCTTCATGGATAGTTTGGAAATAACTATTCATGAAAAAAAGTAAAATCGCTAAAAAAGTTTTTTTTAGAGTGATAAAACTTTAAATTGAAATAAAACACATTTAAATTAAGATTGAAGCCAAATTTTTGGAACCGCATTCGACCAGACCAATTTTGGACCACTTTTTCGTGTAATTCAGGACTTATTTTATCAATTACACTAGTTATGTTGGCTTCCAAAGCGTCTATCGTTTCTTGGCTTTTCCCAACCTTTTTTATTTTTTAAGCAATGACAGTGAAAACTTCAAAGGGATTTCATGGATTGCTTGACGTTGGGAAGATGAAATAACTTCTATTGGCCATCAAATCTTTCCAAAACGTTAACCAGCTGTTGATATTGTCTAGCGTGGGTGCGTCCCGCATAAAAACGTCTTAATAACTCCCGTTTCCGATTCAAGCCGATCCAAGGCATCCAGATACGTTAATCGCCGCCCGAATTAAAATTGGGATGAAATATAACCGGACGTTTCAGTCCGCCCCCAACTTCTGACGGCTATGAACGTCAGAACGTTCGAAATTTGAATCCGACAACAGTCCACTCGGATTCGACGATTCAAACGAAATTTTAAGCCGCTGAATCGATGATGTTAGTCCAGTCAAAATAGACGTTTAACATGGCCGAAATTCGCATAGAGCTGAAAACTGATTGAGACGTTAAAAGAACTATTACAAATGAAATGTTGATAATCCCTTACGATCCTACTGCAAAGAAATTTATTCAAGGTCAAAGGTGAAAATTTCAGGATTTTTCCATTCTTCTCTGAAACGGTGAGTTTTATAGTAAAAATAGGTCAGACAAAAGTTGTAGATCATACAATTTTCTAGAAAAATTATTCATATGCTTTTTACGTACGAAACACAGTTCGTGAGATATTGCGGTTTTAAGAAATGAAAAATACGTAATATGCACACATTGCATACTTAGTGAATTTTTTTTAACGTGGTTTCCCCAGTACGCATACTCCACGATCTATTGTGGTAAAGAAAGTTGATCAGATCGTATCCTATTGATTGAAATAATAGTTCTATTGCTAATGATCCAAGTGGAACGGGTTTGTTTCTTCAAAATGTTATTATGATAGATACTTATCTTATTCTATTCCAATAATTATTTCATCTCTACGCTGGTCTAAGAGATCCATCAATTGAATCTGTTGTCATCTGTTGTACTTGATTCAATACTGGATCAAGTCTGACCCTGACAGTTGATACCTACTGGCGAATAAAATAATACCAATTTTTCCTACAATCTGTCTTGCAGTTACAAAAATGGTATCAAGCAGTATTTCTGGAGTAGGGGGTAGTAGTATTTGAATTCGCTCCAAACAATTAGCTGTTATCTTCCAACCACATTCTTCTGGGTCCAGTTCAAGACCTAGCCACACTTGAACTTGATAATACACACGATACAAGTGTTGAGAGGCAGTCAAGACAACTGTACTGTTTTATTGTTCCATGCAGATCTTACAAACCTAAAATCTCTTTACTTGTCTATGGCATCAATTTTTTTGGAGCACATTGCCAGAAGAAAATGATTTCCATTTGTGGTACGATGTCATCTTTGTAAATACTTCTGCGTAATCAATTAAATCATTACGATTCTCAAACAATTTAAATACTGGTGTTTCAACTCTTTCAAGGATTGCTGATGTAGTTTTGCAACTAGCTACTATTAAAATATGAGTTTAATATTTTGGATATGCAGTTAGTCTTGGTGATCAATTTAGAATCTCTAGAATCCAGCTGTTGTACATCGAAAACAGTCTGGAATTGTCGCACGGCTCGTTCACTCTTGTTTGGATACCGAGCCAGTCAAAATATTTCGGTAACGAAGAGGCAAATCGGCTGGCATTTGCTGGAGCCACGCTGCCTCTGGTAGGCCCGGAACCATTTCCGGGAATACCACATGATGTGGCTAGGCGGAATGAATTCTACACTAGAGTCTTTCTGGTTGAGTCATCCAGGCCTGAAAAATTCGAAGGCGTACCTTGGAACCGCTTCGAATCAAAAGATGGCAGACCTAGGCTAGGTCTGGACAAAACCAAACTCAGAATACACTGCAGGCTGAGAGCACATTTGCACAAAATTGGTCTGGCTGAAGAAGATAAATGTAGGCTATGTCTTGAGAACACTGAAACAGCCATGCACATCGTCTCAGAGTGCCCAGCGGTGCGTCAGATTCCAGGTCTTTAGTCAAGCTATTACAGCCCACTGCGAACTGTAAAAAATACCCCTGAATTAGATGGGTTTCATTCAAAAACCGGATCTCATCTGAGAAATATAAATTAGGAGTGAACCACAGTCCGCGCTGACGTAATGGTAAGATGGAAACCAGTTACCAGTTCTTGCAGTCAGTAGTACCAACAAATCAACATCTTCACCGACAACGAAGCTGTATTTTGTCTTTTGAATTGTTTTATTGCTGTTTCAATCATAAAGACATCAGCTTGTTTTATTGGAATACCAGCAGCTGTAAATTCTTCACATAGCACTGAAATGCAATGAGACTTATATTGGCTATTAGCAATAAATTGTTGGAACTTTCATAGATCGATCAAAACCGATATCAACAGGTGGAGATGTTTCTATGGTCCGACGACGTTGTTCTGCAGCTTTAATATTTTTTATGATCAGTATAACCACCAAATACAATCGTTCTGTTATGAGCAAAACACCTTTGTACAGAGTGAACATATTTTTCAAAATAACATGAAATGTTTCTCTGTCCCATACAACGGTAATAAAATTTGAATATTAAAACAAATTGAAATATGTTTATCTTCTACAATTTTAATTTCAAAAAAATTTTTTATTCAAAAAACTTTTGGAATTAAATATATGTCTAAAACAAGCACCGCTTACATTTAATAGACGTATATAATCAAAACTCAATATATAATGTCAAATGGAATAAACAACAGATATAGAATTAATAAATAAATATTTAAAGGAGACAAAATTTTGTTTCAGGTCTTACCTTTAAGAACACCAATTGCCTTTAAAAACATTAACACACTTAAAGGACTTCTCAAAGAATATAATTTATTTGAAATATTTAATATATTTAAATGTTCGAATAAGTTAATTCAGAAATCTCTAAAAAGGTGTAATAAATACCCTCCATCGATGACGTAGATAGTATTTATGTTATCAGTTTCAATATTTACACATTCAAAGCAATCATAAAGAGCTGACTTTATATCATATAGGTCAGTGGCTCCCAATCTTCCTTATTTATTCAATCCAAAAGTACCCCCAAAAATGTATCCTTCGTTTATACTACATAGCGTTATAAAAGCAAGTGTCACGCGATGGAAGACACTTTGAAATAATCTACTACCCATATATTCTGATTAAAAGTATTTGTTTATATTTGTATCTAAGCTGTATAATATCGGGTGTTTTTTTAGAGTGATAGAACTTTCGATAGGGATAACTGTGATTTGACAGAAGGAATGTTGTTTTGACATTTCTGTTCAGTAAGCATTTACAAATTATCATGGAAAGACTCACGCCGCAACAACGTTTACAAATTGTTGAAATTTGTTTTCAAAATCAGTGTTCTATTCGCCAAACTCATGGAGCACTTCGTGAAATTTATGGTTTACATAATCGTCCATCGGAGCAGCTTATTCGTCGAACTATCGATAGATTTTGGACAAAATTTTCTCTAATCGACGCAACAACAACAATAAGACAAAGAACTATACGTACAGAAGAAAATATCGCTGCTGTAAGTCATAGTGTTAATAACGATCCAGATTTGTCTATTCGTTCACAACAAGTTGGACTCTGTGCATCCACCACATGGAAAATTTTGCGTAAAGATCTTGGTCTACACCCATACAAGATCCAACTGGTTCAAGAACTAAAGCCACTTGACCATACTAAGTGTCGTTTGTCTGCTGATTGTGCCTTAGAACACCTTGAATTTGATCCACTTTTTTATCGTAAAATTGTGTTTAGTGATGAAGCTCATTTCTGGTTGAACGGCTATGTAAACAAGCAAAATTGCCATATGTGGAGTGAAAACAATCTTCAAGAAGTTCTGCAGGTTCCATTGCATCCTGAAAAATGCACTGTGTGGTGTGCTTTACACGCTGGAGGCATCATGGGTCCATGTTTCTTTAAAAACGATGCTGGAACTAATGTTACAGTGAATGGTGCTCATTACAGATCGATGATCAATGATTATTTGTTTCAAAATTTGAATGGTATCGACCCAGAAGTGTTTTGGTTCCAACAAGGTGGTGCTACACCTCATGGTGCTAACGTAAGAATTGATTTATTGAAAGAAAGATTTGGCGATAACATTATTTCGAAAAACGGTCCAATTAATTGGCCTCCAAGATCATGCGACATAACTCCACTGGATTATTTTCTTTGGGGTTATGTCAAGTCATTGTTTATGCTGATAAACCAGAAACAATAGACGCTTTGGAAGCTAACATTACTCGTGTTATTGATGAAATAAGGTCTGAATTACTCTAAAAAGTCGTTCAAAATCGGTCTGGTCGGATGCGGTTTCTCAGAGGTAGTCTTGGTGGACATATGACGGAAATTATTTTCAAAACATAAATGTCATAAAATTATCGTTCAATTTAAAAAAAATTGACTCCTATCTTAATTTAAATGTGTTTTATTTCAATTTAAAGTTCTATCACTCTAAAAAAAACACCCGATATGTAAAATATGTACCAAGGTGACAGGGCAAACAGCATCTGCTGTTGATGATGGTTGCTGTTCATCAAGACTGTGCCCCGTCGTTATCCACCGTTCAAAAGTTGTCAGCTGAATTCAAAAGAGGCAGAGAAAGCATTGAAGAGGTCCCTCGCTCGGGCGGGCCTGTAAGAGGCACCACAGAAGAAAATGTGAAAGTTGGAAAAGCTGGTACTTGAAGATGCCAGAATTAAAATCAAGATGTTAGCAGAGATGACAGACCTATCCGTGGGTACCATAAATGCTATCTCTCATGGCCATCTTAACCTCTCAAAGATCAGTGCAAGATGGGTACCGAGAACGCTCACCGCACTTCAGAGGCAAGTGCGAATCGAGTGTTGTTTTTAGAGCTTTGTGAAGAAGACATATCCACTATTTTCAATCAGGTTTACTGGGGATGAGACGTGGGTTCCTCACTATGACCCTGAGAGTTAAAATGAATTCATGCAGTGGATTGAACAGGATGCACAGCCCCCAAAGAAGTTTAAAGTCACCTCGTCTGCTGGAAAAATAATGGCTGAGGTCTTTTGGGATTCTAAAGGTATTTTATTGATAGAATACACTAAAAAAGGTGAAAGCACCACAGCAGCATCATACGCAACCACTTTGCGTAATTTAAGAGAAGCAATTAAAGGAAGAAGGTCAGGAAAACTCACAGCAGGGGTAATGCTGCTTCACGACAACGCGCCGGTTCCCTGGACTTGCCCAGTGACTATTACCTATTCCCAAATGTGAAAAAATATCTTCGTGGAAAGCGATTTTCCGACGATGAAGAAATAAAGGTAGCAAATAATACCTATTTTGAGGCGAAGCCGGAAGAATACTCTTTACAAGGTTTAGAGAAGCTTATTTATCGATCTAACAAGTTTTCTTTCATGCCTACACCGAGAATACATTGAACGACCCTCGTACGTAGGAAGCAAATGTATCAGAAACCCGGAAATTTCTATTTGAAAAAATTATCTCCCATATTGAAAGACCCTTTATCACGTTGAAAATGAACCCTTTTGTTGGAAGACCCCATACATCAGAATTAAATGCTCCCCATATCGATTCAGTTCTTAACGTAGCGAAGCGTTAATACCCCTCACGTCAAAGTTAATTCCCCTCCAAAACTTCCGCTGATACACACTACTCGGGCTCAAGTACATCTTCTAATTGCCCATAATGGTACCGTCATTGTACTAATTTTGAATATACCCGAAGTCGTCTCCCGTCTAGCTCGGAGCTGCACAAGGCCCAAAGATAATAATTATTCAGATAAGTCCCCTGTACGAAGTTGGCAGACGGGAGGAGGAGGATTGGGATTCGGGATTCGTCTAGTTACTACGTTTGTATTCATTTTATAACTCTCAAGACGTTAATCTTTTCCGCCACGTAGCTCGTGGCGGAACGTAAGAGAAATAACCGAAGTCTACTGCTGCTTGAGCCGGGGGGTTATATTATTTGGGACGGGATCATAGAAGCTGGGGTGAGGTGAGGTGCTGGGCGAATTTCAATTAAGGATGTTCTGTGAATGATATTTCGAGGATACCGTGGTTGTCGTGGGGGGAATTCAGAATACCGTTATTAAGAAACAATTTTCTATGGTCTTCGGGCTGTCAGATATTTGACAATGTCATTATTATGTAACTATCTATGTTTGAAACTATTATATCAAATTACAACCACAGTAAAGTCACAGGGTTTCCAATAGGAATAATACAATTTAAGATGGTTACAATGGCAATATTTTATATTATAATTTCCACTGGTCGACAATATTTTTGTAACACAAAGCAGATCTTAATTTTTTTTGAAGGAAATACCCTTCTAATTATAGGAAAAATATTACTAAAGCCCTAACCACTTTTCAATAGCTCAATAAGACCATTTTACACCAGCAAGTAGTCATTTTTACGAGGGGACGGTTAAAATGGATGCATTTTATAACAGGAAAAGTACCTAAATTGTGTTGTTTACGATATTAGACATAAAATTAAGATTAAAAATCAGTCTTCTGTTGAGTTTGGAAGTGTGTGGTTGCCTATGTGTAGATAAGAAACTGTTTTAAGGACGAAAATGTCGAGATAGACAGTTGCGAAATCCCTCCTGACAAATTTTGTTATATTTGTGGAGAATTTATGGTGGAATCATAAGCCAGGACATTTTCTGGAAATGTTTAAAAAGCCTACTTCCAATTTTTTTGGTGTCTTTTGGAGACCAAGGCAAGGAGTGGGCTCCTCATGTGGGCTGTGTTAGTTGCAGTGTATCATTGGTGCAGTAGATGAATGGAAAGAGAAAAAGCATTCCTTTTGCACTCCCTATGGTATGGCTAGAACCACTAATCATGTAGACGATTGCTATTTTGGCAAAGACTGAAGGTTATTTCAAGGGAAAGCACAAGATCGACTATCCAAATTTGAAGTCTGCAATACGACCTGTTCCTGATAATGCAGATTTACCAGTGCAGATTGTACCTTTAGATCCGCAAAATGTTGTTTTGGAAGATATTGGAGACAACGCATCATCAGGCAGCTCCGAAGAACAGTTCACCGACCTAACTTTTACTTCAGGTCCCAGTTCCGGCGAGCCACTTGTTCAAAGCGAGTTAAATGATTTAGTACGTGATTTGAGGTTATCAAAGCAACAGTCAGAACTTCTTGGTTACCCTCTTAAGGAATGGATGTACAGTATGGAAAATTCTTTGTGTGCGTGTACTTATATATTGATGGTTCAATGTAGGAACTTGATATTGAGCATTTCCCCTCTGAGTGGCCTTTATTTATAGATTCGTATAAACAGCTCTGTTTATTGCATAATGGAAATTTGAGACCCTCTATGCCAGTTGCGCATTCAGTGACGCTGAAAGAAAGTTATGAAAAAATGCGCATTCTTCTGGATGAAATAAACTACAACACGTATAAATGGTAGATATGTGGCGACTTAAAAGCTATTGGAATTTTAGTGGGGCATTAGGAAGGAATTGCAAAATAATGCTGATTTCTTGGTCTATGGGACAGTCGTGCAATAAATCAGCATTATATAACAAAAATTCGGCCAGAAAGAAGTGTATTTCAAGCGGGATCTGAAAATATTAAGTTCAGACCTTTTGTAGACCCTAAAAATGTCCTTCTGCCTACTCTTCACATTAATCTTGGGCTGATGAAAAACTTTCAAATACTTTAAACAAGTCTTTCTCAAGTTTAGTGATACCAAATTTGAGGAAAAAATTTTTAAAGGATCACAAATAAAAAAATTGCTGGACGACGTTAATTTTACAGAAAAGCTTATGAGGTAGGAACTCAGAGCGTGAAACTCATTTGTAAGTGTATTAAGAGGATTTTTGGGTAACAATATGAATGCAAAATATCGGGTGTTTTCTTAAAACTGACAGAACTCTCGATAGGAATAACTGTGATTTGACAGAAGGTAGTAGCCATGTTGTTTTGACATTTCTGTTTGGTAAGCATTGACAAATTATCATGGAAAGACTCACGCCGCAACAACGTTTATAAATTGTTGAAATTTATTTTCAAAATCAGTGTTCTATTCGCCAAACTTATAGAGCACTTCGTGAAATTTATGGTTTACATAATAGTCCATCAGAGCAGCTTATTCGTTGAACTATTGATAGATTTCGGACAACATTTTCTTTACTCGCTGCAACAATAACAAGAAGAAAAAGAATTGTACGTACAGAAGAAAATATCGCTGCTGTAAGTCATGGTGTTAATGATGATCCAGATTTGTCTATTCATCGACATTCACAACAAGTTGGTGTCAGTGCATCCACCCCATGGAAAATTTTGCGTGAAGATGTTGGTCTATACCCATACAAGATCCAACTGGTTCAAGAACTAAGGCCAGTTGACCATAATAAGCGTTGTTTGTTCGCTGATTGGGCCCTAGAACAGCTTGAAGTTGATCCAATTTTTTATCGTAAAATGGTGTTTAGTGATGAAGCTCATTTCTGGCTATGTAAACAAGCAAAATTGCCGTATATGGAGTGAAAACAATTCTCAAGAAGTTCGGCAGGTTCCATTGCATCCTGAAAAATGCAGGGAATGGTACTCGTTACAGATCGATGATCAATAATGATTATTTGTTTCAAAATTTGAATGGTATCGACCCAGAAGTGTTTTGGTTCCAACAAGATGGTGTTACACCTCATGCTGCTACCGTAATAATTGATTTATTGAAAGAAAGATTTGGCGATAACATTATTTTGAGAAATGGTCCAATTAATTGGCCTCCAAGATCATGCGTCATAACTCCACCGGATTATTTTCTTTGGGGTTATGTCAAGTCATTGGTTTATGCTGATAAACCAGAAACAATAGACGCTTTGGAAGCCAACATAACTCGTGTTATTGATGAAATAAGGCTTGAATTACTCGAAAAAGTGGTCCAAACTTTGTCTGGTCGAATGTGGTTCCTCAGAGCTAGTCGTGGTGGACATATGCTGGAAATTATTTTTAAAACATAAATATCATAAAATTATCTTTGAAATAAAAAAATATGCTTCAATCTTAATTTAAATGTGTTTTATTTCAATTTAAAGTTCTAGCACTCTTAAAAAAAACACCCGATACTTAGTATTTTAAGTCAATATTTTCAAACTTTGTGTTTTTCGTAAATTTAAGGTACGTTCAGTAGGTGCCAATCTAAACAAAGTCGATATATACGGTTAAAAAATTCTGGAATAATTTTTTTCAATACACAGCAGACATTAAATGTGGTTCTATGAATGTAACGAGAAAACCTATTTGGATACGTCCATTCTAACATAATATGCTATTCAGTTTTATTATTTTTTTGCCGGCCATTGTTATTTTTGATGTTTCCCAGAAGCCTTAGGTGTGTAAGGACACAGTAACTCGCACAAGTTACATAAAGATTCTGAGCGATCTGAATATTTAGGAGTATTAGAATGTTATCAAAAATATTGTTGTAAAATTTTCACAAGACGATACGCACTCCAGCCTTTGACAACGGAAATAATCAGAAAAGAAATGAAAATAATCCATGAATATTCTGATATAATATATTGCCTATACATTTTTCTCCATGATCGAAAATAATAGCTTAGATTATGTATTATCAAAGATTGAAGTGAACTGAAACTTGACCTTGTTGACAATATCTCAATTTTTCATAGTTTCGACTCATATTAGTCATAATCCTAAAATGTCCCTGAACTGAATAATAAAAATATCAAATTAAAATATTCTTCTGTCCCAAAAATGGCTGGTATGCGGAAATCAGCTTTTTAGAAAATTTTCGAAACTTCTAATTTCACCGAAGCGTAGAATAATAAAGGTCATAGACCGAATAAAAAAACGTGTTTGTAGAAGTTACTGTTTTACTACCAAAAACCAAAATATACATATTTTTGTGACTACAGTCTCGACGTATTAACTTTGTTTATCGGACAACAGGAAACTTGACAGGGTTTTATGGAAGTTCAGGTATAAGTAACGATAATAAAAATAAAGAGAAGTGACCAGTATGCGTTGTTTAAATACTTTGAAAGGTTGATTCCATAGATCGATTGATTAATATAATGGATTGATAATTTTTTGTTGGTAGTTCAATGAGCCGGTAGGTCGAATGAACCGGAATGACAATTGCAACTAGAGGGCATATTGTTGTCTGTGATTCCGAAAATCGTGCAAAATTAAGAAATGCCACATTGTCTTTCGTTCGTAGCGAATAAACGGTAAATCATACGAGGATCGAAAGGCTTTTAATAGTTGTATCGGTTTTTCCACATTCGACTTGGACCCGCACTTTTTTCGGGCCCTGCCGTAAAAAAGCCTTTGAGCTCACCAAAAGAGTTATTTTTGAGGTTAGTTCGTGTTTAATTACGGTTACTGCTTTGATTATCAGTATAGGGCTAATTTGAACATTCCAACAGATTCTTAATAGTGAAGTGAGTGCTGGTTTTAGAATGAAAGAAGAGGACTATTTTTTTAGGGGGCAAAAATCAAGGAAGCAAGAAAAATTTTTCAAAACCTTCACGTTGTAGATCCTTCAGAATGAACCTTCGGGTTATTCTTCAAAAGGTCTTTCTAGACGTGGTTCGGAATATTCGAGAGTTGAGCTGAAGATTTATGAAGTTAAAAACTACCTCTTGTCTATCTGGTTCTTTTTGCAAATTGAAATATAATACTTCCATTCAATAATAAACTTTGGAAAGCTCTCTCTCTTAAACTCATACGACACCGCTAATGAAAGAGCACAGAATTAAATTGCGTCATACTTGCATAACCTAAAACATCAGAACGCACTCTGCATCGTTATCTCTCACCTTTCTTACCCTTCCGTTGCATAACCTGGTAGCTCCAGGATAGTTTTTGTTCCCGAACAACCGCCAAAGTATCATAGTTTAATTCGTAACGGAAAACGCAGAAGCCGAAAACTGGGTAATACGTACCCCCAGAGTAATATTCGTTATCTGCACGTCCCTGGAAGAAACGGTAATTATTTCTTATTCTGGAATTAGGGAAATTACGCCGTTTAATTTCGGGGCATTAGGGCCGTAACAACTCATAATGCAGCGCCGCAACGTTGGCGATGTTTTTATTTTCGATGAGTTGGGGGTGAAGTTGCGCACTTATACGCTTCTGTGGGCTGCCTGTTAGCTGGGTGCGAGGAGTAGAACATAGCGAACGATAAGGTCACAGAAAATGAGTGATATTGAATGATATATTTCAGGTTTTTCTTTTTTATTGAATTTTAGAGTAAAATCACAAGATAAACTACTTTTTGCGATTAGTGACTGTTGTTGTCTCGTATATAGTTTCGGTTAAAGTGCAGAGAAGGATGCAGCCAGCATAATTCATTGATAACTTTGCTTCTTTATCCATCATTCCCACCAACAACTAAAGGAACGCGCTATGAATATTCGGCTTGACAGCTGATGATGAGGCATCCATACGGATTAGATTATCGTAATGGACACATTTCTCATCGCCGTTCACAATTCTATGCAAAAACTTCTTTTTTTTTGGCGTTGGAGCAGTTGTTCTGACGTAAAAAAACGGTGTTCGACATCTCTTGGCTGGTTCAGTGACGCCAAGTGTTTTTGCGAGTTCCTTATGCGTTTGTGATGGATCTTCATCGAGCCTTGCCTCTCATTCTTAAACTTTGAGGTCACATGTTCAAGAACATTCCTTGCATAAACGTTGGACGTCAATAAAAACCCTTCAACAGCGTATGAACAAATGAATAAAATTCATGAAATAGACACAGCTGTATTCAAAGATGGGCGCTCTGGAGCGAGCACCAGCTAAAACGCCCTTGATAACAAGAATCCAAATTCAAAAGCGACCGAGTTTCCCGGGAATAAAGTCCAGAGCCGCCGCTCGTTATTTATATCCCGTTTTATCATGTTCGAAACAGTCACAAATCACGTCTTCCCCATTGTCTCAATCCCGTCTCAACCCTTCTTTTGCAATCTCCGTCCCAACGCGGATCCTTCCGGGAAGTAGATGACAAACCTCAATTCGGCGCCTTCGGAACGACGTCCCGCGTCTCGTAAACCGACCGCCGAAACATGCCTTGCCGCGATAAAAGTGTGGTAGTAAAAGATAACAGGTGAAATCGTTCGCTGCCAAACTTCGTGTATGTAGCGCCGCTGCGCAATTTAGGCCTCCCGCTGCCTTCGGAAAATCCAATTTTAATCCTTTATTCCGGGGCTGAAAGGACTCGTACGAACTTGTCGTTTTACGATCGGGATCGGTTGTTTTGATGTGGATTGTTTGTGGTCCCTGATCAGCGGTATGTGAGGTTATTTTGATTTTTAATTTGTTAGAGAATCGGCGAATATTAGGTTCCAAATTTGCACCATTTTGTGCGCTTGTTTCAGGAAACGGCGTGCTATCGCTTCGAACAAATGTTCGAATTTTGAGCCGAAAATTGTTTTGAACGACATCCAGTTCCTTTCCACTTAATTTTTTAAATAATAGGTACTTCTATGTCCGTGCAGGCCAACATGAATCTTCCAGATATCCAAATTGGGATACCGCAGGGTTCTGTTTTGGTACCTCTTTTATTCATTCTGTTCGTCAATGATCTTCCTCTTTACGCCATCAATATTAAGATAGATTATATCAAGATAGTTTCGTTTGCTGACGATACATCCTTTATAATTTTTGCATCCAGTCTTGTGGAACTCGCAGCCAGGTGTGAACTTGTGGTCCGCTATTTCACTGATTGGTGTTTTCGAAACTCCATGATTCTGAATGTCAGCAAAACTGACGAAAATGAAAATTTTTTGAAATTAAAATTAATAAAGTAAATAAAAACAACTTGGCTTGAGTTTCACTGTTTATTTGATGTCTGTTGAGATATGCTTCGGGTTTTTAGTCCATTTTCAAAACTGAAGAGAACAAACTTAAAAATCCTATTTATAATGGTAGTGTAGATCACAGGTACAACAGTGTGAAAATATGATGTTAGTTGAGTCCTAATCTTTCACAGATAAGAGCAATGCTGATAAATTAAATTGAAGTTGTTCATTTGTGATTGGTAGCTTCTTCCCGTCTGCTAAACAAATTTCCAAACTTTCTAAAAGGTCCATTCTTCTGCTTTTATTACCTACGTGTAAAATCTCAGTTCTACTGAAATCTATGGAATGGTTGTTATTTATACAATGTTCCGAAAAACCAGATGTTATTTTTTATGTAATATACTTTTTATGTTCTTCTACCCTTATGTTTTTAGGTCGTCCTGTCTGACCTATGTAAGATGTAGGGCATTCATTACAATATGGTTTGTATAAACCGCTTTTTTCACACGTTTCACGACAGTCTTTGCTATTGACTAAGAGTGAACCTAAGTTTTTCTTATTTGTACAAATAATGTAAATATTATTCTGTTTTAGTCTATTGCAAATTTTATAACCTATTTGTGATATGAAATTTATCCGATAGAAACGTAATTTGATACATCAGAACTCAATTTATTAGAAAAAGGTTTGAAATATTGTCCCAATACTTTCAATAAAAAAGATTTTAAGTTTTGTTCTCTTCAGTTTCGAAAATGGGCTAAAAACCCGAAACACATATGTCAACAGACATCAAATAAACAGTGGAACTTAAGCCGACTTGTTCTTATTTACTTTATTAATTTAAAAATGTTTTACCAAGTGACATGCGAGAAATCAATATCATTCATCAAGAAATTGAAATTTGTAGGAGGTTAACAGAACATGAGCGTATGATATTTAAAATTTTTGTTATAATCCTTCTATTAAGAAAAAACCTCTTTTTATTATTTTATTGAATTTAATATTAATCATATTGTAAAGGTTTTCAGAATATTTCGATTTTTATTGTATGAATTTAATCCTTATCAAGAAGCACTCATAAATTTATATCGGGTGTTTTTTTAGAGTGATATAACTTTGAATTAATATGAACACATTTAAATTAAGGTTGAAGCCAAATTTTTTTTTATTTGAAAGATAATTTTATGACATTTATGTTTTGAAAATAATTTCCGGCATATGTCCGCCACGACTAGCTCTGAGAAACCGCATTCGACCAGACAAATTTTGGACCACTTTTTCGAGTAATTCAGGCCTTATTTCATCAATAACACGAGTTATGTTGGCTTCCAAAGCGTCTATTGTTTCTGGTTTATCAGCATAAACCAATGACTTCACATAACCCCAAAGAAAATAATCCAGTGGAGTTATGTTGCATGATCTTGGAGGCCAATTAATTGGACTATTTCTGGAAATAATGTTATCGCCAAATCGTTCTTTCAATAAATCAATTGTTATGGTAGCAGCATGAGGCATAGCACCATCTTGTTGGACCCAAAACACTTCTGGGTCGATAACATTCAAACTTTGAAACTAATAATCATTGATCATCGATGTGTAACGGGCACCATTTACTGTAACATTAGCTCCAGCATCGTTTTTAAGGAAATATGGACCGATGATGCCTCCAGCGTGTAAACCACACCATACAGTGCATTTTTCAGGGTGCAATGAACCTGCAGAACTTCTTGAGGATTGTTTTCACTCCATATACGACAATTTTGCTTGTTTACATAGCCGTTCAATCAGAAATGAGCTTCATCACTAAACACAATTTCATGATAAAAAAGTGGATCAATTTCAAACTGTTCTAGGGTCCAATCAGCAAACAAACGACGCTTATTATGGTCAAGTGGCTTTAGTTCTTGAACCAGTTGGATCTTGTATGGGTGTGGACCAAGATCTTTACGCAAAATTTTCCAAGTGGTGGATACACAGAGTCCAACTTGTTGTGAACGTCGACGAATAGACAAATTTGAATCATCATTAACACTATGACTAACAGCAGCGATATTTCCTCCTGTACGTACCGTTCTTTGTCTTGTTGTTGTTGTTGCATCGAGTAGAGAAAATGTTGTCCGAAATCTATCTATAGCTCGACGAATAAGCTGCTCTGATGGACGATTATGTAAACCATAAATTTCACGAAGTGCTCTATACGTTTGGCGAATAGAACACTGGTTTTGAAAATAAATTTCAACAATTTGTAAACGTTGTTGCGGCGTGAGTCTTGCCTTGATAATTTGTCAATGCTTACTGAACAGAAATGTCAAAACAACATGACTTCTATTAGGAGTACAAATAAGTTTCCGCCGTTTTTTAACACAAATTGAATTTGAACGATGTGGGACTGCTTGCTGAGTGACTTCTAGTGTTAGAGCAACATCTTTTTGTGTTTGAGATGAATCTTCCTCCAATTCTGCATCCTCGTAAATTTTTGGCCTTCCACTGCGATCTTTGTCTTCTACGTCGAAATCACCGTTTTTAAACTTTTGAAACCACTCTCGACACGTTCTCTCACTCAAAGCACCCTCACCATATGCTTCTACGAGCAATTGATGCGCCTCAGCAGCAGATTTCTTTAAATTAAAGAAGTAAACTAATATTTCCCGCAAATGACGCTTACTTGGCTCAAATTTTGACATTTTCAACTTATAAAAATTACATTTTACTAATATAATATCAATGATATTAATCGGTTATGTTGTTCTTGAATGTCCAAACTATTTTTTAGCCGGTTATCATCTGCGAAAGCTAACGGAAACTCCGTCCCGCGCCATCTACAAAAAAACGGCGGAAACTTATTTGTACTCCTAATAACTTCTGTCAAATCATGGTTATCCCTATCGAAAGTCCTATCACTCAAAAAAAAACACCCGATACTTATCCTTTCGCGACCCTTTCATCCAATAGAAAACAATTATTCTCAAAGGGCCCCTTCTATATACGCTTCCCCTCCAAAAACTGAAAGGACTCGAGCCAATTATTTTCAGATAATTAGTGAAAGCTTTATGCAGGACTTAATTATCCCGCGAAATCCATTAGAAGCAAAGGAAGGACCGGTTTGGGGCGTCGTTTCAGAGCTTTCGGCTGAAAAAGATGCCTTCCGTTAAGCTAATCGGTCACGTTCGCCAAAGAGACATTAACCTTTTCAAATGTAAGTTGGGGCTGTTTTGAGGTTCGATTTACAACAATTATCTCTTGCAAAATGGAAAGGGTCCCACAATTGAAGGAAAGCCACTTAAGAGAACTGTTGAACGGTTTCCAGCAATTTCTTTATGGGCACCAAAAACTGAGCGTTGTAGAGCAAAAGAGAATTTGAGCAAATTATACGTTTTTACAAATTTTTAAATTAAAAAAAACGATTTTACATTGTTTTCTCCAACAGACTGACGTCTTCAAATTGATTCAATAATATTTTGTTCATCATCTATCTTTCATTAAAAAATCAACAAAGCATGCGCAAAATGTAGCCATATGGGCATGGACAGTTCAGTGGGGGAGCATTGGGCTCGTGACCGGAAGGTCCGGGTTCGAATCCCGTTCAGGTGGAAAATAAATTTTCTGGTTGGACGGGTGTCTGCCACCATTTCACTGTAGGGTCAAAAATTAATAGTGCTGTGACCTTAAGTGGCGCAAGATCGCAGTAACAAAGTCTCCCCAGAACACAAGTGAACTCCTGACTTTCACAAGCTGAAACAGATTCTGAGGGATCTTCACAGAAGATCTTGGAATATCAGGATAATAATAGTAATAATAATGTTAGTAATGGGCTAAGAAACTTGATAAAAGAAACCATCTTGGAATAATTCTTCACGAAAAATTCGAACGAAAAATTTTTTTTCCTGTCCAGACACGATCCGGACCCCCTGCCCCCCGGCCCCTACGCCATGGACCCACCATATTTCCGGAAAAACCCCCGACCGCAATCGAGACTCTCAATTCCTGGAATTCTAACTGCCTACACGTCTACGCCTTGTGACGTCACTTCCGATCTAGGAACGGCTTACACGATTTGAGACAGATCGCTTGTGAGCCAGCACCGGCCTTATATGACTACTATCGTTTATCAGTTGCGTTCAACATTGGTCATTGAAAAGTTTTTTTTCCACTCTCTGAAAGAATTTTCACATTCTGTATTACATCGAGCAGGGGGAGCCATATGGGAGGGACTTCTACGCTTGGGTGGCTGTAGACATTTTGATTTTGTTTGATGAAGACTGCTTCTTTGAACTTGGCTTTCTCCAGTGTTGTTCCCGGTGGATAATCTTCGCTTGATTCCATTGAATATTATGATGCTCGTCCCAGGTGTGCTCTGCTATTCCTGATTTGGTCGTTTCTCCTCTGTTTGTATGCTTTTTGTGTTCTTTGACCCTGACCTCTAAAGGGTCGTTTCGTTTCTCCTATATAGGTCGCTCCGCATTCACAAGGTATCGAGTAGATGCAGTTCTTGTTGTCTATTGATTCTTCCGGCTTGATTTTTGTGAGAAAACTTCTTAAGGTATTATCGACTGGATGTTGTTGTCATGATCTATTCTGCAGATTTTCTCTGATAAGCCTTTTACATATGGTATTGATATTCTTGTCTCGCCCTCTGGAAATTCAGACTTTTCGTCACTCAGCAACAACAAAAAGAGGTATCATAAGGTCGTTATACCTTCGTGCAAAAACCATCTGTAATAACAAAGACGATTTAGAGAAAGAAGTGAGAAACATCAAGAAGGATCTCTCAGCGAATGTTTACAGTCCTTAAATAATTGAAGATACTATAGAGAAATGCGACCAGCAAACGGAAAAGTCTGAATTTCCAGAGGGTGAGACAAGAATATCAATACCATGTGTAAAAGGCCTATCAGAGAAAATCCGCAGAATAGCTCATGAGTACAACGTCCAGGCGGCGTTCAAATCAGATAATACCTTAAGAAGTTTTCTTACAAAAACCAAGACGGAAGAATCAATAGATAACAAGAACTGCATCTACTCGATACCTTGTGAATGCTAGCGACCTATATAGGAGAAACTAAACGACTCTTGGAGGTCAGGGTCAAAGAACACAAAAATCATACAATCTGAGGAGAAACGACCAAATCAGAAATAGAAGAGCACACCTAGGACGAGCATCATAATATCCAATGGAATCAAGCGAAGATTATCCACCAGGAACAACACTGGAGAAAGCGCAAGTTCAAAGAAGCAGTCTTCATCATACAAAATCGAAATGTCTACAGCCACCCAAGCGTAGAAGTCTCTCCCATATGGCTCCCCCTACTCGATCATCATCAAACTAGGGATATATAAAGACGCGTAGCCACGACCATTTTCAGTTGACACTTGATAAGGGTCAGAGATACTTCACTGCCCGAAACCTCGTGTTATACACAACATAATTTTTTCATCTTTATTTTTAGAGTAAATTTGTAATTGTATATATATTTTTAAATTTAATTCAACTTGAATTTTAAAGAGACAATTATTAATTTATTGAAGTTTTCTGTTTTCTAAGATCTCTTAACGTGCATATTGTGTATATGAAGCAATTGTGAATTCAGATTCAATCCATGATTAATCTCTCCGTTTCACAGTATATGTTAGATATTTGTTAAAATTTTTGTAGTATTAATTTTTAGTAAGTTTTCTGTTTTTCAGGTTAGAATATATTGTGTATGTAAAGAATTCAGGCAATGGATGTCCGAAATCAAAATTATCAAAATACCTTGCCTTCAACATTTAAAAAAGATGATTAACTTGTCCCAGCAGCTCAAATGTTTCAGTCAGTTTTAATATTGCCGGCGAAGAAAGTGCTTCACGACATCCCAAAAGTGATTTAGTTTTGTGACTGCAAAATTTTCACCTTTTTTGCAGTGAATTTTAATAACTTCAACGCATTGTTGAAGTGTGTATCGTTCCATTTTCAGTAATGGCGTAATTTTTATTTGTCAAATGTCAAAAGATGACTGCTGACCAGATAGCGGGCTGTTCAAAATGAAAACCCTTCATTAGTGACGCAGGTAAAAATTCTATTTCGGCTAATGTTGAAGCGACATTTGTCTAATTGCTTTCTGGGTGACTACTATGTTCGATGAGATTTTCACGAAGATTGAGGAATATTTCTGAAGTTTAGTTCAGGGAGTTTAAGATGATGACATCATTAGGGCATGCCTTGTTCGATTTCGAAGAAATCAAACAATAAGGATGAAGTTAAAATAAGAAAAGTAAAAATTTTCATTTCCATTCCTGTCAAGACTAAAAGGGATTGTCCATATACGTCTTCATCTAGTCAATCGACGTCTCCTGTTAAACACCAATTACAATTCTTCAACACATCCGAGCCCTCGTTTCGGACCAATTGATCCGCATCAGATAATGGGACGCATTCGTATAAACAAATTTCGACCGTGGGGATGCTGAATTTAATGTCCCCATAAATCGGATAGGGCCAGATTTCGTTCACGAAACGGTACCCGGCCTCATGAATTGCCCCCCCGGGTATGCCTGCTCACCTCCCCCGCCTAATCGTTACAACGTAAAGGTCACAGAATAATTTACTGTACCTAGCGGATTTTTATGGCCTCGTTTCGGGATCTATGAGGAGTTCCTCTGGATTTATTCGGGATAATTTAGCGTATTTCGTTGGGTATGAATGGGGTCACTTCGTGAATATCGCTGGTTTTCCCATGTGCGTATTTCGCTCTTGTTTCGCCCAAATGTCTACAATTTTTGAATTTTGAGCCGAAATTGGTCTATCTAAGATCGTAAACACGCTATCTATCGAACAGAAAGAGCTGAGGCCTAGAAACTTTCAGAGAAAGTTTGAATATCTCAGCTTAGTTCGTTAATGGTTCAAATCGGTTCAATAGTTTTGCCATTTTCCACGTTTGAAAATTGTTCATATTCTTCCCAATATTTCAGAAACCACAGATGCGATGGATCTGAAATTCGGCATTTGAAAATAGCATTATAACGCGCATACTTGAGCAAAATTTCGTGAGCGCTGCCTTAAACACTTCGTGCTTCGTCGCTGAAGAAAATTCAATGCGAAAAATCGTAATCCAAAAGGTGGAATCCTGCTAATACCAAAAGATGCCAGAATGTGTTGGTACCAGAATGCCCAATACATTATTCATTATACGAAAATTGTCTTCCATTTCCCCCCCAAAAAAAAAACGAAATTACTTTCCGAACAACCCAATAAATGAAATTATGAAATATCGGGTGTTTTTTTAGAGTGATAGAACTTTCGATAGGGATAACTGTGATTCGACAGAAGGTAGAAGCCATGTTGTTTTGACATTTCTGTTCAGTAAGCATCGACAAATTATCATGGAAAGACTCACGCCGCAACAAAGTTTACAAATTGTTGAAATTTATTTTCAAAATTAGTGTTCTATTCGCCAAACTTATAGAGCACTTCGTGAAATTTATGGTTCACATAATCGTTCATCAGAGCAGCTTATTCGTCGAACTATCGATAGATTTCGGACAACATTTTCTCTAGTCTATGCACCAACAACAACAACAAGACAAAGAACTGTACGTATAGAAGAAAATAACGCTGTTTCAAGTCATAGTGTTAAGGATGATCCAGATTTGACCATTCGTTGACGTTAATAACAAGTTGGACGCTGTGCATCCACCACATGGAAAATTTTGCGTAAAGATCTTGGTCTACACCCATACAAGATCCAACTGGTTCAAGAACTAAAGCCTCTTGACCATAATAAGCGTCGTTTGTTTGCTGATTGGGCCCTAGAACAGCTTGAAGTTGATCCCCTTTTTCATCGTGAAATTGTGTTTAGTGATGAAGCTCATTTCTGGTTGAACGACTATGCAAACAAGCAAAATTGCCGTACATGGAGTAAAAACAATCCTCAAGATGTTCTACAGGTTCCATTGCATCCTGAAAAATGAACTGTATGGTGTGCTTTACACGCTGGAGACATCATTGGTGCATATTTCTTCAGAAACGATGCTGGAGCTAATGTTACAGTGAATGGTGCTCGTTACAGGTCGATGATCAATGATTAATAGTTTCAAAATTTGGATGGTATCAATCCATAAGTGTTTTGGTTCCAACAAGACGGTGCTACACCTCATGCTGCTGCCGTAACAATTGATTTATTGAAAGAAAGATTTGCCGATAACATTATTCCGAGAAATGGTCCAATTAATTGGCCTCTAAGATCATGCGATATAACTCCACTGGATTATTTTCTTTGGGGTTATATCAAGTCATTTGTTGATAATCCAGAAACAATAGACGCTTTGGAAGCCAACATAACTCGTGTTTTTGATGAAATAAGACCTAAATTACTCGAAAAAGTGGTCCAAAATTGGTCTGGTCGAATGCGGTTCCTCAGAGCTAGTCGGGGTGGACATATGCCGAAAATTATTTTTAAAACATAAATGTTATAAAATTATCTTTCAAATAAGAAGAAATTTTGGTTCAATCTTAATTTAAATGTGTTTTATCTCAATTTAAAGTTCTATCTCTTCATCTTGAATCTTTGGTGGTGCTCCAGGTCACCTAGTTAATGTGTGTCATAAAGCCAGAATGGGTTTCTGGATTTGCAGGCAGACCTGTGGTAAAACCTGGGGCCTAAAGCCCAGGCAGATGTACTGGCTATACACTATGGTAATCAGATCACGGATAATGTATGGCGCTTTAGTGTGATGGAACAAAGGCCAACAAACGGTTGGCTAACATAGGTTCAACCGACTAACAGAGACAGGCTTGCCTTGCGATTATAGGTGCGTTTCGCACCCTACCCACTGCAGCCATGGAAGTCCTACTAAATCTACCACCCCTACACTTACTCATGCAGAGGGAGGCGGAACGGACCACATACAAACTTCATCAACTGGCGTTTGACAGGCCATAGGCAGTAGTGATGGGAGGCTTAGGACTGCTGGACGAGCTTTTAATGAACAACACCCTATCGATGCCCTCGGATCTAATGTCAAAAGTCACCAGCCAAGAACGGCATTTCAATGTAATCGTCCCCAGCCGAGACGAATGGACCCAGCATGCTGAGGTTCTATTAAGGACCGACCTTGGCTTGTTTACAGACGGCTCGCGAACGACGAACGGAACGAGTCCATGGGTGCAAACCGAAAATTAACATTTCATTGAATCATGGTCAATACGCAACCATATTCCAGGCAGAACTATTTGCTATTGAGACCGCGGCAGAACTGCTGATAAAACGGAAAATCCACTACGGTAAAATCAAAATATTTACTGATAGTCTGTCAGTACTAAAAGCTCTGGAATCCAGCTCTAGTACCTCGAGTCTGGAGTTGCCGCACGGCTTTGAATAGGCTCGGTATGTATAACAGAGTCATTCTGGTTTGGATACCGAGCCACTCAAACTATTTGGGTAACGAGGAGGCAGATCGGCTGGCGTTTGCTGTAGCTGCGCTGCCTCTGGTAAGACCGGAACCATTCGTGGAAATACCACATGACGTGGCTAACGAGGCGATAACAGGCAGAATGAGTCATTATGGCCTGAAACATTCGAAGTTATTCCTTGGAACAGCTTCGAACAAAAAGATGGCGAACCTAGCGCTAGGTCTGGATAGGGCCAAACTAAGAACACTTGTCGGAATTATGACAGGTCACTGCAGACTGAAAGCACATTTGCACAAAATCGGTCTGGCTGAAGACAATGAACGCAGGCTGTGTCTTGAGGACACTGAATCAGCCATGCACATCGTCTCAGAGTGCCCAGCGGTGAGTCGCATCAGATTCGAGGTCTTTGGTCAGGCTTTTATAGCCCACTGCGAACTGACAAAATTACCCCTGAACAAGGTTATCAGTTTTTTGGCCAAAAACTGGATCTCGTCAGGGAGATATTAATTAGAGGTGAACCACAATAGTTCGTGCGGACGCAGTGCTACGGCGGACAGACGCCCGCTCGCCATAAATAACATAACATCCACAAGGGGCCCGAAGTTTTGGATTGTCATAATGGACCCACTTTTCATCGCCAGTCAAAATTGATGTCAGAACACCTTTCTTTTATGCTGTTGGAGCACTTGTTCACGTCTCTTGCCTTCAGTTTATAAAGCATCCAATTTCCTACCTTTCGGATCACTTCCGTTGCTTCTAAACGATGGCAAATGGCCGTTTGGGTGGCTCCAAGTGTTTTGCGAGTTCCTCTTGCATTTGTGATGGATATTCATCGAGCCTCGCCTCTTATTCTTCATCTTGAATCTTTGGTGGTGCTCCAGGTCATTCAGAGTTTTGTGGGCAGGGCAGCATTGAACGCTTTGGTAAATCATAGCAACAGTTTCAATCTAGCATTTAAATGTAAAATAACGACACAATCGTAGTCTATATAAACAACCGCGCAGAATCTTTTGAATTGACGTCTATTTTACATATTTAACCTTAACAAATTAATCTCATTGCCTTTGAAATGCTAGTAAATTGTGTCCTTCGATCATCGGTTGGAATCAATATTACCGTACCAAAAAAATACTCGCGTGTGTACACATTCAAACTACGACCGTTTCCCCCCGCCTCGTATCGCGTCAGTAAGCGGCGACAAACTTCCAACCGCGTTAATTTTTGCTCAAACTTCAACAGTTTAGGAACCCATCGCGCCGTTATTTTGCGATATTGAAGGTGTTCGAGGATGATTGACTCTGCACTATCAATACTGATGCCGACATCAGCCGAAATGTCTCGAACATTCATCCTACGGTCCTCCAAAATGAGTTGTTCTACGCGGCGAATGTTGTCTGGTGTGACGCTGGTTCACGGTCGACGATCATGCGGCTCATTTTCGACGGTTTCGTGGCCATATTTGAATGCTCTGGCCCATTTAAACACGGCAGTCCTACTCAGGCACTCACTACCGAACTGCTTTTGCAAACTCACAAAAATATCGGTGTTTTTAACTTCTTCTCCCACTAAAAAACGAATGATAATTCGTTGCGCAACGGCAGTCGGCACTCGACGTTCACTCATGGTCGTAGCACACGCTTGAAATACGTGCTCCGACGAAAACAAATGCAAGACCCAGCTATCACATACTAAAGCCACGACCTTCGAAACATACATGCGCGCCATGTACAGAGTTTGTCTCGATCATATTTGAACCACCCTCGTAATAAGAAAACAAATTTAAATGTACCATTTTATTGTAAATTAAACGATTTCGTTTGAGTTGGCACTCCGTGTGACGTCATTGCCGCAATCGAATGGAAGGCGCTGATTGGTGAGAAAGTTACGATGCAACCTGTCTCTCTATAAACTGAGCGACTGAGCGCTTAGGCGATGATATAAACTCGCACAGAAAACATCCCACAGTGACAGATATACCGAGGCGACATAGAATATGCGATCGAGTTCGGAATTTTTCTCCTTTCCTTTTCCCCGCTTCGCATCCAATAAAATTTCTATTTCCGAGCCTCCGATAAAGAACCTCATCCTCATTTCTCCGTTATTGCCTGTTGTCCCGGACCCGTTTTACGGACGAAACAGGAGCATAATCTGACGGATTCCGGGACAATTCGGGTTCACAGCAGATCTGCGGTCTTGCCCGCGCGCGAAAACGAATGGAGCAAGGTGTGCTCCTGAACTGCGCCCTTGGGAAATTTCAGTTTTGGTATACTTGACGTTACCCCCGCGTTGCCAATTACTTCCCGAACCCGTCATGACCCGCACGATACTCTATGGTCCACTAAAGTAATTGAGTGAGGATATTTGTTGTTTTTCGATTTTTTTTTCTATTGTGACGCGGAGAGAATGAAGCGTATCTTATTAGAAGTCTGATGGGGAACGATGTGAATATACAAGGTGCCCAGGTTATCTCTAGCCAAATTTCACAAGGTGATTCTACAGGCAATTTGCATGGTCCAGTTATTTTTCGTTTTGAAGATATTCAAGATTCTACTATTTTGTAACGTTTCACAATTTCTAAAACATAGCATAAATATAATCTGAGTCAAAATTCAGTGTACAGAGAGCGGAAAATTCTCCTCAGACTAGCGTGGTTTCATGAAGATTTTCATAGAATACTCACTTATTCTAGGGTGGTTAGGAAAAGATGATTATGAAATTTTCTTCAGCCATGATCTTTGGTCAAAGTTTACTCTGAAGACGCCTCGTGAATCTCCATGTAAGTAAGACAAGATTAATGGTTGTGAATAGACAGCAGCATGCAAACGTCCAACTTATAATAGATAACGCACCAATTGAAAGAGTCGATAAATTCAAATATCGTGGTTCCACCCTGAACACGAAGGAAGATTGCGACGAGGAAATGGAGGTTAGAATCGGGATGGCCAGGGAATGCTTACACCAAATTCATCAACTATCTTATACGCAGAGAAACACCACTAAACCTTCGACTACGAGTAATTTTTCACATTTATTCCTAGGACCATTTTTATGGATTGTAGAAGAAACCAGCACATATTCACAGTTACATTAGTTAGAGACTATTTTGGTATAGAATGAACTGGTCGAGTCAGTTTTTGAAGGAATTAACCGAATTTGCACCAACAACACCATGCGGCAATCCATTCCATCTGCCGAAAACTCTGTTGATTTGTGTGGTCTGTTTGATCTGTGTGGTCTTGAAATTCTCTTACGTCAGTTTGAAGGCATGGCCACGCAGTTCGGTGCTGCTTCTCATGTAGAGGTGATCCAGATTCACACCAATGAACCCGATATGTCACAATAAGATCACCTCTATCTCGTCTCCAAAAGTTTACAGGCGAGCCTGATAGTCTGGTCTTATCCTCCAAAGGAAATCCTTGTTTTCCAACGCTGAACAGACTCGAGGAGAAATTGATCGCTCCTGAGAGAAAGGCACCACACCGGTCCCTCATATTCCATCAAAGGACGCACATAGCTGCAAAAAGTGCTCGACATGTTGCGAGGCTGCAACCCCTAAACGACCTCTGAATCATGTAGGCCATCTGTCTGGCCTTTGCTACCATAGAGGCAGATCAGACGTATAAAACAAGAAGAGAATCGGGCCCAGTATGGATCCCTGCGGGACGCCACTGGACACGAAATATTCCGCAGATGAATGAACGTCTGCCAGTCTCATTCGGAAAGTTCTATTGGAGAGGAAAGCCCCGATCCACGAGTGCAACTCTCCCCCTATGCCTAGGTGCTGTAGTTTATACAGAAGGCGACGATGTGGGACCCGGTCGAATGCCTTGGAAAACTCCAAATACCGGATATCCATAAGAATACCCCGATCCAAGGAGCGAATCCAATCATCCAGGCAGCACAGTAGATTGGTCATTGTAGAACGACCAGTAACAAATCAACGAGGTATAACATCATGTGTCAACGCAAAGTCCAGAAGCTGCTCACAGATAATTCTCTCCTTGAACACTGAGGAAGTAAGGCTTATGGGTCGATAATTATTACGAAAGAGCTTGTCATAAATATAGGTGCAACCGAAGCCCTTAACCAATCCTTCGGGAGAGAGGAAGTGTCTTACGACTTCCTGGAAATGAGAGACAGGGGAGAGCAATGGCAGAAATACACCCTCTCAAGGTATAAGGGGAAAGGCCATCAGAACCAGAAGAGGACGCTTCCTTGAAATTCATCAGATGTTTAGGCACCAATTCCTCATTGACAGCCACAGTCCCAAGTTCTGCATTCGGACCAGGAATACCAGGAAGAGTGGGTAATGAACGGCCCGTCCGGTTCGGAACAGTAGACGACAGCAAAAACTTGTTGCCCTCAAGTATTTACCAACTTAACTTTTTGTTCTTGCCAGAGGCAGGAGCAGTGCTTGATATTTTTCCTTATTTATGTATCTGGTGAACAATTCTTTGTACTTCAATGTTGTACCTCCATCTTTAAGTAGCTCTGGCGGAAATCCCAGGGAGTTTTTCAAGGAATTTATGGCCTTTTTTATCAATTTTAACTAATGCAGCAAATAAGCAAAATTTGATCAACTATTGATGTACAAGTACGCTGATGCAGAATCAGCAATCTTTTTTCGGCGAATTCGCAGACGTCGTTTCTCTGAACGGTTGAAAAACGTTCGTGACTCTCCTTTCAGAATCAGGAATCCTTCAACTTAAGAGAACCGACATCGGTATTCATCAGCGTTCCGTTTCACAAAGAAAGCCTGCGAATGCCGTTGGCACCATTGGATATTTCTAGCTGAATCTTATCGCACCGATAACCGCGAGAGAAAAATTCAAATTAATTTGCGGTTTTCACTGAAATTGATAACTTCGAGATTAGGGACCTCTCAGAAAACCGGACCAGCCTAATAATCAGCTCTGTGGGCCGATAAGCGCCTTGACAGGAAAGGACTGCGGATCACTGACGTTTAGAAATGTCAGATGCGAAAAAGTGGGAACATTTTCTTTCACTTGTCGCGGTCGTTCCTTCGGGAAAAATTTTACGAGGGAGAAAGGCGGTGCGATAACGAGAATTGGAGATAATCCCCGCCGAAGGACCAGGGATAATGAGGATTGATACGCACTGTAAGAGTGAAGTAACTTCGATGTATGACTTGATTATGATTCTTGGGGAATGAGCATTTGTTTGGTTTTATTTAGAGACGTTCTTGTCTGCTTTATAAAATATTTTCTGTACGTCTGAGCAGGCTGCATTAAAATATTTCTCGTTAGAAGAATTCCAGACTGATCATGGTACCAGCGCCTTCAATCCGGCCTGTACGTCAAGAGCCACGAACCCTTGTGAAGTTGTTCGATTGATCCTTGCTTCAAGCCACAACGGCCATATAGTCGAGATTCACAAACCCCAGAAACGTCTCGCAATCGATCTTGGTTCAGGACGAGGTCGGTCGAATCATCAAGTCCCGCTAAACCCTGAAGCACCTCTCGAGATATCCTGAACATGAGTTTCTGCGAACGTATAGATGGAATACCCTTCTATTCCCAGGCTTAAAACCACTGCCCACTTGAGTTCAACACCAAATGGATGGCCAAGTCGTACGAATACTTTCCGAGGACTACCCTCCCGATAAAACGCGGTATACTATATAAGGAAATTCGGCCATTGGACAGAAAAATCCCCAAATTTACTGCAATAGGGTGGAGTACGTTAGTTTCAAGGGTGAAGCCCTTTGCTGCCACAGACACCCTTGTCACTGAGTTGGACAACGCGGCTCAGCCCTCCATTTCACCTTTACGGTGAAACTAGGGCCCCATTCGGTTGAACTTGCATCACACGGGTCCAGTGACGGGCGCGAGTGATATTGTTTTAGGCATCAAGACTTAATACTCCATTTCACCGGGATGAAACTAGGATCTTAGTCAAGACAAGCGCCCCCAGCGCGCTAAGCTACAATGTCATGGGGGCGTACTAGAATAATACTCAGAATTGTACATGTCGGTTCTTAACCGACATTGGAGTACCATTATCATTGCTGTCCCGGGTTTCTGCTCAAGTTTTGTCACTCCAGCAGAGCCCCGATAAGCTGAAAGAGAAAGAAAGGATGTTTGAAGGAAGATAATAGAGAATCTACGCCAGCACGGATCACACCTCTCATGAAGGGATCGCCGTGTCGACCTCAGTACTCAGCTGCATGAGCAGAGTGCCCCTATCTGGTGGTTGTGAAAGACCAAAGCATCTAAACAACACAAATAACAGCTTTCCAGCAGGGATCCCCCACCCTGAAGGACCGCTGTTGCTGTTTTGACTGCTAAAAGCGAGGCTCCGAAGCATCGTAGAGGGATGGCTTAAGGATCTTCCCGGACTCCACCTAGGTCGAAACGTCGTAGTCTCCCTTTTTCCTCCAAAGTATCATTTCTGACCCAGCAGTAGATAAGTAGCTTAAGGATCCAGGAATGGAGCCGACGTTGGAGGCGAGCAGAGCGAGTCTTCCAAGATCCCACCCTGGTCGAAACATCGTAGTCTCCTTTTTTCCTCCAGCGGGTCATTCAGGACCCCGCAGGGGGAGCTGAAGGATCAAAAGATGAGGCCGAAGTTGGGAGCGAGCAGAGCGTGTCTTCCCAGGTCCAATCCGGGTCGAAACGTCGTAGTCTCCTTTTTTTCTCCAGCGGACCATTTGGGATGCCTTAGCGGAAAAGTGACAAAGGTTGGAAAGTCAATGCCCTCAGCGTGGTCTTTTCAGTAGGGTTTCGTCTTTGCCCTTGTATGGATTACAAAACTCTTATCGATCGCAGGATAGCATGACCCCGTCAATCTCTAGAGTCACAACTACCCCGTACGATTCCAAGTTTTGTTGAAAGGATAGGGACGGTTGTGGGACAACATGATGGGATGGTATGCAAGAAAGAAAGTCAGGAAGTTCGAATGAAAGTCTCTGCTTTAGGGATCATAACTCTATCCTCCATTCCATCGTAATGAAACTAGGATTAAAGTCATGACAAGCACCCCCACCAGACAAGGTACAGAGACAATTGGGGGTCGCGTACTGGGATAATAGTGGGAATACCAGGATTATCTCGATTCAGAAAACCTTCTCTTAGCCATACCTTGATACTCTCCAGATTTTTGGACAACATATCCGTCGTTACTTAATTCAATTTCCAGTAGTTTCCCATAAACCTATCAACTAGGCTCATGGAGAATGACGTCGTGTATCCCGTTTAAACGTAATGTGCAAGACGCAAGATATATAACGACCAAGACCCAGTCGTCAAGACGTTGTATCTTCCTCGAAACAACCTAACCCATGCACTTTCGAACTCTGTTAACTCCACTTGACTACAAGCCCCCAAATCTCAACTTTATCAAATATGACTCGAATTTGCGCGGTCAAAATGACGTAACCGACTCCTACGGAGAAGAGATACGATGTTTGCCTTCATGTTCTCGGTTTATTATACGATACTCGAGGGCCGACAATCAGAAGTTTACGTCAAACTTTCGGCGATGGAGTTCCGCCCCCGAAATTCGGAGCAAATGAAGGGTGGGCTATTACTCGCGACGCGTATATTCCGCGGAAACTTTGTTTCACATCTGCGTCGACTTTACGACCTTGCCGCTGGGGAAGCGTGGTCTTAGGAGTGACATTTCGGGAATGGGGAAGCCGGCGGGAATGCATCCATCAAGTATATAATTCATTTGACGTTTACATAATGTTCGATTTCTACGAAAATGAACAAAATATTGTCAACCTTGGCAGGTAGGAAAGGATCCCTTGCAACTCCGTTTTTACAGGCCCTTTCCCTGTCGTAGAAATTTTAATGCGACATTAATCATCCCGAAAACATGTAGACAATAATGTCGCTCTGACATAAGTCACTCTCTTCACTCATTCGCTCAATACAGTCATTCTTTGCTCTTTCAACAAGTCATTTATATTCACACCTGCTCTTGAACAAGTCTAAATTCTCATTCATTCAACTCATAGTCTCATCTTTCTGGCAATGTTACATGTATTCAACGAAAGAACCCTCTATTCGCATTCACTTCACAAATTCAGACCCAAGGAATATTTTCACCCTCTCGTGATTATACAATATCGCAATAAAAGGCATAGAAGTGAATGTATAATCTGTAATATTAACTTGTAATTAAATCAGTATATGTGTCAAGTGAACCCAGATGAACTCAGTGAAAGTGAACAACAGTGAAAAAGCCCGGCGATCTACTCCATTTCGTGCAAGATATTGTTTTCATCTCAAGAGCAGATCAAAACTACATCCAACAGTTTCCTCAATTTTGGGCGAAACAATTCAAAATTGTACACTGTGATTTATTTTTAGGGTGTAAATGAACGAACTTAAGTGTATTTATATTTCTCTCAATCCCCAAGAATTATCCTCATGCTAGAATTTGCATACTAATTGATTAACGTTCAATCAATTACAGCGAAAAATTCAAGAAGGTATCGGGTGTTTTTTTTAGAGTGAAAGATCATTTAAATCAATATTGAAGCTTAATTTTTTTTTATTTGAGAGATAATTTTTATGACATTATGTTTTAAAAATAATTTCTGGGATATGTCCCGTGTATTTGGAACCGCATTCGACCAAACCAATTTTGGACCACTTTTTCGAATAATTCAGGCCTTCTTTCATCAATAACACGAGTTATGTTGGCTTCCAGAGCGTCTATTTTTTTTGTTTTATCAGTATAAACCAATGATTTCACATAACCCTAAAGAAAATAATCCAGTGGAGTGTAGCACTATCTCGTTGGGACCAAAACACTTCTGGGTCGATACCATTCAAATTTTGAAACAAATAATCATTGATCATCGATGTGTAACGAGCACTATTCACTGTAACATTAGCTCCAGCATGGTTTTTAAAGAAATATGGACCGATGATGCCTCCAGCGTGTAAAGCACACCATACAGTGAATTTTTCAGGATGCAATGGAACCTGCAGAACTTCTTGAGAAATGTTTTCACTCCATATACGGCAATTTTGCTTGTTTACATAACCGTTCAACCAGAAACGAGCATCATCACTAAACACAATTTCACGATAAAACAGTGGATCAACTTCAAACTGTTCTAGGGTCCAATCAGCAAACAAACGATGCTTTATGGTCAAGTGAATTTAGTTCTTGAACCAGTTGGATCTTGTATGGGCGTAGACCAGGATCTTCAAGCAAAATTTTTCGTGTGGTTGATGCTTAGAGTCCAACTTGTTGTGAATGGTGACGAATAGACAAATCTGGATCATCATTAACGCTATGACTTGTTGTTGTTGCATCGAGTAGAGAAAATGTTATCCGAAATCTATCGATAGTTCGACGAATAGGCTGTTCTGATAGACGATTATGTAAACCATAAATTTCACGAAGTGCTCTGTAAGTTTGGCGAATAGGGCACTGATTTTGGAAATAAATTTAAACAATTTGTAAACGTTGTTGTGGCGTGACTCTTTCCATGATAATTTGTCAATGCTTACTGATCAGAAATATTAAAAAAACTTGGCTTCTATCTTCTGTCAAATCACAGTTATCCCTATCTAAAGTACCATCACTAAAAAAACACCCGGTATATGTACATACCAAACAATTCTTTCAGTTGTTTTTAACGGAATAGACCGAGAATCAAATACACATAGAAACAAAGATTAAATAAAATCTCACATATTCAACAATTTCTGATGCTGGCTTTCATGGAGATTCGGTGATCACTGGATCAACAGATATTCTTGTCATACCATACTACGTACTTCGCTATTAGTATTACTTGTGTGTTTGCAAAATGGAAGGCTGTTTCAAACTCCTGTCTCTAATAATTCCGGGTCTTCGAATTTCACTTAAATCTTCTTCTAATGATTTCGAAAAGCAATCAACAATTATATCATTTGAATAAAGTAAACAATACACTTCACTTGAACTTAACGATCTTGATTTACCAAAATCGACCAACACACTGTGATTTAGCAGCGACTCTAGGTTAGATCAGAGCACAAAATGTTTTGTGGAACCCATTTCAACTTGATCGATGATCAGCAGAAGTTAATCTGTCATAGTTTGACACACTGACTAAATCTGTGATCAGCACTTTAGGAACATAGAACTTGACGAAGGAACCTCAATGCTTTGTGAAACTCACTGTAAGAATAAAAACCTATTAAATTTGAACGTCTCTAGAAAAAGTAACATTTACAGATGCTATCATATACCTACCAAGATTCTTCAAGTCCCTATAATCATAAAATTTCCGCTCTCAGGCAAACTTTTCGCATTAAGTATTCTGTTGTAAAGAGATCACGTTGAAGAAATTATTTCTTCTGGGTGTTACACTCCTAATTTCATTGAGTATATAAAATTGTACAACACAAGAATAATTGAAGGATATAATGCCGTCAATTTTCCATCGAACTTCACGACGCTGTAAATCTGTTGAACACGACGTTTTCAATGTTTTATTTTCTGCGATCAGTTGTACCTGATGAATTCTCTACCTTTCCCATTCTGTTTGTCGTTCCGTTTACTTATTCTGCTTGGATAAATGGGAGACGTTTCAAGGATTCCTTTTCAATTTTTCGCGAAGCCCCTCACAAAAATATCAAATATTGGGAAGACCTGCGAGCTTTTCTTTATAAACCAACTCTACATCAAATAACAATAGATACCAAATTGATTTTCATAGCTATATCCGGAAAGAAAGCTTAGGAAAAAACAATTTCAGAGGAATCATTTCTATGTTTCCACGTCATACACGATGATCAACTACCCACTCGAATAATTTCAGAAGGGGAGGAATTGAATGTAAAGTTTTCCCGTAAGAATTTCATAAGATATATCATTATAACGGGTCTTCCAATAGGTATAGCGGCCATATTGCTGAAGCTAAATCTGTCGAATTGGTTGTCATTGCTGAAAGAATTGATGGTATGTAGAGATACCTTTTTGAATTCTAAAATTTCAGAAAGTTCTACAAATCGAGACAGTGTAACATACATCTGTATATCAATTCCATACTCAAACAAACTCGATAAGGTTTTGTTGATCACATACGCACGTTTCAAACTGGTTGGTTTTCATCGGTACAATGTATGCCAGTGACTACAAATCTGTCAAGTACCAATATTCGCTATACACAGAGACGCAGTGAGTCATACACTAGTGCCATCTAGAGTATGCAAACATACTTTTCTTTGTAATCGATTAACCTCAATCAATTAGTATGCAAATTCTAGGATAAACATACTTCTATGGCGATTAGGAAAGATGTATTAGACTTAAATGGGTTTATTTTAGCCTAAATATTATACATATATCATAGTGTACAAATTTGTGTTGTTAACCAAAATGTTGAAGAAATATTTGAGGTGTGGTTTTGAACTTGAATTGCGGTGAAAAAACTATATTGCTCGTAGAGGAGTAGATCTATGAGCTTTTTCACCGTTGTTCACTTTCAATGGGCTGACCTTTACTGGGTTCACTTTTCGATTCACCTCACACCATACATTCTAATTACAAACAAATAATGTTGATAATACACTCACTTCCAGTCCTTTTCATGCGTTTTGGTGTTATCACTAGAGGATGTTACTTGGAAAGTTAAAAGATAGCGCTAAAGCTATACTGTTCCCTAGAAGGTACCGAACTCGAGGGCAGGTACACTTTAATCCCAAATTTCGAAGTATCGGGTGTTTTTTTAGAGTGATAGAACTTTCGATAGGGATAACTGTGATTTGACAGAAGGTAGAAGCCATGTTGTTATAAAATTTCTGTTCAGTAAACATTGACAAATTATCATGGAAAGACTGACGCTGCAACAAAGTTTACGAATTGTTGAAATTTATTTTCGAAATCAGTGTTCTATTCGCCAAACTTATAGAGCACTTCGTGAAATTTATGGTTTACATAATCGTCCATCAGAGCAACTTATTCGTCGAACTATCGATAGATTTCGGAAAACATTTTCTCTACTCGATGCACCAAGACAAAGAACTTTACATACAGAAGAAAACATCGCTGCTATAAGTCATGGTTAATGATGATCCAGATTTGTCTATTCGTCGACGTTCACAACAAGTTGGACTCTGTGCATCCACCACATGGAAACTTTTGCGTAAAAATCTTGGTCTACACCCATACAAGATCCAACTGGTTCAAGAACTAAAGCCACTTGACCAAAATAAGCGTCGTTTGTTTGCTGATTGGGCCCTAGAACAGCTTGAAGTTGATCCCCTTTTTCATCGTAAAGTTGTGTTTAGTGATGAAGCTCATTTCTGGTTGAACGACTATGCAAACAAGCAAAATTGCCGTACATGGAGTAAAAACAATCCTCAAGATGTTCTACAGGTTCCATTGCATCCTGAAAAATGAACTGTATGGTGTGCTTTACACGCTGGAGACATCATTGGTGCATATTTCTTCAGAAACGATGCTGGAGCTAATGTTACAGTGAATAGTGCTCGTTACAGGTCGATGATCAATGATTAATAGTTTCAAAATTTGAATGGTATCAATCCATAAGTGTTTTGGTTCCAACAAGATGGTGCTACATCTCATGCTGCAATCGTAACAATTTTATTATTTAAAGGTCGCTCCAAATTTTTCAAGGTTTCCAAGACAAGTACTTTATATCTTTTCGAGCTACTTCTGAATATGAATATCAACGAACTTGATATTTTTTTCTTGCATTTGACATACCAAAGAATGGAATTAAAGCACGAGAAACAAAAAAAATCAAATAAATTTTTTTTACGATTCTAGTGTAATTGTCAAAAAATCATAATTTTTTTAATTCTTTAAATTCACTTATTCTTCAAAAATAAACATTTTGATTAAGTTTTTATAACTTTTTATTAACTTTGAACCCAATAATAATTGACTATTTTTTAAAGTTTATAAATATGTTATAAAAAGTCATAAAAATTTAATTAAAATGTTTATTTTTGAAAAATAGATAAATTTAAAGAATTAAAAAAATTATGATTTTTTGACAATTACACTATAATCGTAAAAAAAATTTATTCAATTTTTTTTGTTTCTCGTGCTTTAATTCCATTCTTTGGTATGTCAAATGTAAGAAAAAAAATATCAAGTTCATTGATATTCATATTCAGAAGTAGCTGGAAAAGATATAAAGTACTCGTCTTGGAAACCTTGAAACATTTGGAGCGACCTTTGAATATTGAAATTTCGACTTGAGATTTTCAGGATCTTTATCATTTTTCTTGTAGAAAGAAATAAAATAATGAGAAAAAATAATTAAAAAAAATCGATTTTTGACGATTTTGCATATTTTTAAAAATTTGGAGTGACCCTTAAAAAAATTTTTTTTGACTTGTCGTTTGGAGGGGACCCTTAAAACATTATAAACTTACATATTTTGGTACGAGGCCCGAAAAAAAAAATTTCGTTTTTTTTGGGCCACCCTACTGTAGAAGTTAGAATATATAATTCTGAATTTCATTTATTATCGGATTCTTCTGATTTTTGAATTGTTCGTTTTTAATATTTTCAATTATTTATTGTTTCGTTGATGTTACAAATCAATTGAATTTATCACTCAGAAGCTCTTTTTCTTATGGAAGTGCATCACCACTAACAAGCTCTAGATGTTACAAGTTAATTGAATTTTTTCACTTTTTAAAGTTCAATCAATCTAAAGCTCTTGTCACCATGTCAGTACTCTATAATGTTTTTATATCCTCGAATGTTTTGTATACTTTAATGGTTTTCTAGAGTGGACTAAATATTGTTGACAGATCAGTTACAATCTGGGAATAAATAACAAAACAAGAGAGGAGCTAGTTTTTTTTAAACTTTTATTTTCATCGATATATTTAGCGTACAAAATTAAATGAAGGACATTATGCAGTGCACAAGGAGTATATAATAGTTATAATAATAAGCTTTGGTTGCTTCCAAACTGAAAACTACCCATTTCTCAAACAGCTGAAGTGGATAATCTTCAGCCGTATTCCACCGAAATCACACGAAACCTATTCTTGACTAGTAAAACATCACATCGTGGCGTTGACGAGCCAGTTTTTACCATTTCTCTTCGGGTTGCCATTTTGGTTCCGGTTGCCAGCCCTTGTGTTTAACGGTTTCAGCTGCCAAAGCTGCCAAATGGGCCTTCCTTGCGTGCTGTACTTCGGGTGTGTCGATTGGTACGCCATTGTGGTCCAAGACTGGCATATGTTCAGGTCCGTGCCATTTTGGGGTATGATCGTGGTTGACCTTGTAGGAGGTGTGGACTGGGGTTGATGGCCAGCCGGCAGATTGTCTGAAATTAAATGGAATATGAATAAAAATGGTTATTAGAAGATAATGGGACCAAACAAGGGCTCTTGTGGTATCCCAATATGATATAACATTTTGAAGTAAATCTAACTTAAGACTTTTGAGCGGAGTCTTGGGTGATCTTCTCAACTTACGGTGGTCCGTAGACTGGAGCATGTGCTGCTTCTTGTTTCCAAGCGCTGTGGTCTTCTTCTACGTATCCTGAGGCGTGAGCGCGAGCAGCTGCTTCACTGAGTGCTTGTTGGTGGAGCCATTTAGCCTTTTGGACTTCAGGGGTATCGGCAGGTACTCCTTCTTCGGTGATGTGGGGCACGTGGATTGGACCTTGGTATTTTGGTTCAGCCCATTCGCTGGCGGATCTTCTGTAGCGGTGTTGTTGTTTCCTGGGGGCTGAAGCGCGGGCCAGAGCGGTTGCGAAGGCCTGAAAGATTTTACGGGATAAGCAAGGTAATGCAGTTATTTATTATACACTAATCTTCACAAACCTTGAAGTGGGATACTTTGGCTTTTTGTACTTCAGGGGTATCTACTGGGACGTAGGCACTGTGGTCGTAGGTTACTTGTTGGACGCTGTGGTCGTAGGCAGAGTTGTCTTGGACGCCATGGTCGTATGCGCTGTTGTCATATTGTACATATTCTGAAAAGTTGATGAAGTGAGCATTTTCAAGGGGAATCTGTTAAAAATCTGAACTCTACTCTGAAGAATGAATAAATAAATCGAAATAAATTTGGATTACGTTATGCATTAGATTTACCTTGTGCGTTATTCCAGATTTCCGTGGGTTGTTCGTAGGATACCCTGAAAAAAATTAAGGTTAGTTCTGTTGATAAATGAAGTGTGTGTTTGTGTATTTATGAATTTTGACGAATCAACTGTAGTTTCAACGAATTTTTTTTCAATTTGAAGTGTTATTGTGTTGATATTTATTCAATTGAAATTTTAAATTTGAAACAATGAAGAACATTTCGAGATATTGAAATTTTCTGGGGGGTATATCTCCGAAACTAATGGACGAATTTGATCTTTCTTGAGCTTGAAACCTTTCTTGCAAAATGCAGAGTTGTTAGGTATTTTTTGGAAAATTTTCGTGCCGTGTCCCTTTGGACAGAATTGAATTTGGTCAAGATATTTTACTCATTATTTGTGTAATAGTTGGAGACCATTTGGGGCTCAAAATTCGCGCTTCAATATGAAAGATCAACAGACATATTTTCAGATGATACAAGTACCACTTTCAGTATTTCAATAAACCTCCGGTAGAGGTCGCCAAAGGACAATGAATAAACTATCATTAACCACGATATCGAAGTCCAATCGCGAATCACGAAGAACGTGAGAGAGTGATCTTGGCAGGTCACAAGGCACTGCACCGTATGAGAAAATCACACAAAGGAAAGTTCGATTTTACCTGTCGTTGGTAATGAGATTCTTCTTTTTTGGTTTCATAACGAATTATTACAGTTATAATATTGTATTCTCTCATCGGATAGTGAAATAGAATCAGTTGTTCAGTCTCCAGCGCAATTTATAAAAGCAATTTCATTACTGAACTCAGTCGACTGGATTTTAAATTGTTAATAACAACATTGGGTCGACGAACATCAGTTGAATGGAAGAAATTGGGTGAATTATCAAGAGAATAATCGCTTAATAATTTGAAAAAAATTTAAGTTGATTTTCTACTAGTTATAAGTGTGAAATAGCAACGTTGTTTACCATATGAAAATAATTATGTTAAGTAGAAATTTTCCATGACAACTGGATTGACGCAGAGGAGATTTCTACATGTTCGGATCAATTTCTTATACAACATATTGTGGCCTGGAGAAAATTGTCGGAACACATATGGATCCATGGGGAACACCAGTGCATAATAGGAAACAGGATTGAAAGTTATATTTTCTACTTGAAAGTTTGAAGATATTGACAATTATCGTGCTGTTTTCCAACCACATACTGAAATTGAAATTAATATGGAGTAGATTTAGTTTGCCATCACTTCTGTTTTGTGAAGAGACATGACTATGAAAATGATTCATTGTTTTCGAAGGTTTTCGAGTATTCATGAGTGAATTTGCATATTAAAGGTTGTATACGAAAATAGAGACATGAAATCATGAGTCAATGAGGATGACAGGAACAAGTTCTATGAAATCCTATATTGACAGATGCCGTCATCATTCTCAATGATAGATTCTCTCGTTTGCTTGGTATTTTAGATATATACAAGTATGTCAAATCTTATCACTCAGGCACTGCAGAGAACCTAATTCAGAAAAGGTTCAGTTGAGGTTGGACGTCTATGAGTGTATCTATCATCTTGTATCTGTAGAAGGAATTTTGAAAGTGAGTTTCTCAAACCACCCTTGAGATCAACCTGTCTAGAAAACAACCTGTCGATAGAAGATAATCGTCATCAAAAGAGACTCTTCCTTTGATTATAGCATCCTATTTAATGATTGTTATCACGTACGAGTAACATAACTTATCTAAACAATAATCCCTGCATATTTCGAAGAGCTAATGATGCTAGTTACGTGTTCCTCTAGATACTACTGCAAGTTTCGCATCTGCGAACTAACAATCCCACCCAGGATTGATTACTTCAGCTCGCACAAAACATCTTGTCTCTGATTCACCGCAAACTTAAAGCTCATTACCCCAATTAGCAGCTTTGCCCTTCGTAGTTTTGCATCTTACCATCACGTGCCTATTTTGGTATTCGGAAATGGTAGTAAGGATGCATCGTCTAATTCTTCTGGAAGGAACATCGGGATTATTTCATTAGTGTTCGTTTCAGCCGAAACGAAATACGGAATAGAAACCAATAATGAAGAATCAATAGTGACTCTGTGTAGAGACTAAGTTCATTTTAATGTAACGATCTCTTGACCTAATTTCTGCTTGAGCTACAGGTCGATATAGTTGGATATAACTTTGATGAGAACATTGGAATGCACTTGTTGTGTTGGATGTTGTGGCGTGAGGAGTTTGACGTACGACACGTGTTTGTCCTTATAGCAATAACAGGGTTGGTGGATAACCTGATGCTTGACCACGATTAGAAGTTGCGTTGAGGGAGAATGAAAATGGATTTGATTCTGATCTTGTCAGTCAACAGTAACAGAATCACTGAGACTGTAACTCGAAATTTAGGAGGATTAATCCTGAAGAAGAAATATCAGTGTCAATTTGCATTAGAAAGACCAAGAAGGCTGTTTAAAATTAACTGAAAGGGAGTCCGAAAACTTCAATTTTGCAAAGGGGTTGGGTTCTCCAGGTTTTGGACGTCTGAAGTGGTTCGAAGGTGTATTCAACGGTCGTAAGCTAATGATAACCATGGGTTTGTGTTATTTTGTCGTTTGGGAAGCCAGGCGGATCAATTACGTGTACTTTATACTACAATTTGAAGTGAAATACGTAGCTTTTGCAGTTGTAGACAGAAAGATGTCTTTCTGTCTACAACTGTTCTCTTTGACAGAAGTTCTGGGTCGTTTTGAGGTTCGAGCATCCAGTGCATTTTATGGTGTTCCTAGTCTTTTATACCAGTGATCAATTAAAGGAACTATGGATCGTTTCCTCAATAGGCGTATTCTAGAATATACGACGATTGGAATGTGTCAGTTCGTCATCGTTCTCAATGATGACGAACAACTGATTTTTTTCTCTTCCTTTGGTCACATGTTGGAAAATACGAAATTATGTGTTGAATTGAGCGTTTTTGAAAGACTTTTGTGGTATAGTGAGTGGATATATTTCTAAAGGTTTTTTTGGAATGTAGTCATCAGACCAAACTACTTACCTCTTATCAGCAGTCCAACCATGGCTGACCGGCAGGTATTTCTCATGTCCATGATCGCCGGCATACTGACCATTCAGAGGATCAGGTTTTTGAGCGGCCAAAGCTGCGGATCTTGCGTATTCGTGATAGAAATGAGCCTTGGCGGCCTGCACCTCAGGAGTCTCGACCGGCACACCGTTATGGATCACCGGAACGTGCTCCTGGGTCCACCCGGCCTGGGAAGAGCCTGCTGCCCATCCCTGAGGATGCAGCTGATGCCCCGCGGAGCTGCTGAAGCTGGACGGATACCCGGCGTGACCCCCGCACACCACAGACACAGCACTGAGTACCAGAACAATGACCTTCATATTGTACACTTGGTTTGGACTGTTTTGAACCTCCTACTCACAGGACTGTTCAAACTGAAGTGATTTGGAAGAGGGCCGGTGGATCTTTTATACCAAACGCGAAAGAGCAACGTTTCGGTAATAGAAAACGATCGGGCCGCGGAGCGTGAAATTTAGGCACATAATGGGCCGATTATTTTTGGTGCTTGAGATGGACGAATGGTATTAATTGGGGATTCTAATAGATTCTTCGTATCATAAAGCAAGTGGAGTGTTGCGAACGTTGGTTGGGTGTAACTGAATAATGAATTATGTAGTTGAGAAAGGGGATTTCGTAGTTCGACTTCCTAGGTAGGTGATTGATCTTTGAAATGTAGCAATTTGTTGAAAATGCCTATTTCGAAATCAGTTGCGATCAAATTTCCAAGGGACAATCAAAACTATACAGTTTCATCCTAAAATTCTCATACGAGCAGGAAAAATGAGTAATTATACAGGATGAATCATAACTATTGGGCTAAAGTTTATTTGGACTAAAATATGGCGATTGGACCAAATATGCCATAATGAAATATTGCTGTGGAAAAAGATATAGGGCGTTAAAGTTGAGTTCAGTATGAGGAATGAATTCTAATTTTACGCACTTTTCTCAGGGTAGAAATTTTGGGACGAAACATTTCGGAGAATATTGCGAGAAAGAGGACATAGAAGACGTTAGAATTTAAGATACCTTTTCGAATATGCTATTTTCAGATTAAATCTGTCATAATCTGCGTCTTTCAGTTTGTTTCCAATGTTTTCTAAAGGGTCTGCACTTGTAGTTAATAGCAGATAAGCTAAGTATTCCAAAACCAATAAATTTCATAATTCAAACAAGAGGCTTGAAGGAAACACATTGAAGATGTCATTATTCATTATAAACAGAAAGATTGTCATGTGTTCAAACACACAGTACACAAAAATTATTTTTTGATGTAAAATGGGACGTAACACAGACTTAAAGGTAAGTTCCGTTAAAGGCGCTCATTTCCAGCTAGAGCGAGGCAAATCTTTCATCACATTTAGAGCGTTTTTAAACGCGTTGTACCACTCATACTTACGCGTTTTTGATCAAAGCGATTCATCGTAAACCTTTAGAACGCTAACGCACATAAAATTCTATTTACAATACAGGAATGATGACAGATTCCTTGTTCGATATTGTTATTCATTGTGAAAATTGCAGGACAAGCTGACGGTAAAAGACAGATTACATTTTAACTTAGAATAAGTATCGAGCACATCTATATCATTTTAACGACAGAAAAAATTCCGAGAGTTATTCAAATCAACAATTCCTAGTATCTTCTTGACGGAATGTAGGTCTTCAATTCAAAATTATTGTACTTTCTTTCGAATATTTCCCTAATTGAATTTTTGGATAAGAATAATATTGATTGGCATCATTGGTTCACATATGACAAATGAGAGTAAAACGGCTAAATAACGGTCTAATAACAGGAATAATTTGACGTAGAAAACACATAAAAATTTAAATTCGTTGAATAATGAAGTAGTTTTCACACAGAAATAGAGTGAAATTCTCTCATAAGTATGAAATAATATGATGAATTGTTTTTTTCAACTCAAAGGTGACGTAAAACTAATCCTTATTGTTTCAATTTTTTTATCAGATTTTATTTCAGCTGGTTCAAAGAACTCGTGAAATACATTCTGTCAAGAGAGTACCGGGAATTATCGATTTAAATCTGGCGGGGCAATGAGGTAGGTAAAATTTTTTTTCCTAGGTTGGTACCACTGTCCTTAATTACTATGCCAAGCTTGAGCGGGATCTGTCAACTAGTGTGTTTGCAACAGCTGATTAAGTCAGTCGATGTCAGAGTGCGTGCCGATTTTTACTATGGGTGATTACGTTGAGCAAAGAATTTGTTTAAAGTTTTGTGTTGCAAATGAATTTTCGTGTGTCGATGCATTGAAAATGTTCCAAAAGGCCTTTGGTGATAATGCTCTATCGAAAACTCGTGCATATCAGTGGTACAGAGCCTTCAAGGACGGTCGTGAAGTGGTCGAAGACTTGCCTCGTTTCGGACGCCCATCGACGGCTTCGATCGAAGATAACGTCGATAAAATTAAGGAAAGGGTGCTGGAAAACCGTCGTACCAGCTTGAGAGAGATAGCACATGATCTTAAGATATCCCACGAGTCCGCTCGTACGATTTTGATTGATATTTTGGGCATGAGAAAGGTGGCCGCACGACTCGTACCGAAAGACCTGGATTTTCTTCAAAAACGTCATCGCGAACAGGTTGCTTCAGACATGCTGGATCGCTGTAATTCCGATTCTACATTCATGGAACGCATTATAACTGGTGATGAGACCTGGGTCTACGAGTACGATATGCAAACAAGCCAGCAATCATCGGAATGGGTGGCAAAAAATGAGCCGAAACCGAAAAAACCACGCCAAAGCCGCTCGAAAATGAAGGTGATGCTCATTGTTTTCTTCGATATCCGTGGCGTGGTGCACTACGAATTCGTTCCAGAGGGTCAGACGGTAAACAAGGAGTATTACCTAGGCGTTATGAAACGTTTGCGTGAGCGTATCCGTAAGAAGCGGCCAAATTTGTGGGCGAACAACTCATGGATTTTGCATGACGATAACGCGCCTTCTCACCGAGCTACGATAGTGACTGACTTTCTCGCCAAAAACTCAACAAACGTGCTTCAGCAACCGCCGTATTCGCCGGATTTGGCTCCCTGCGACTTTTTCCTCTTCCCAAAACTAAAATTGTCCCTTCGTGGCACCCGTTTTGAGTCGATTGAAGCCATAAAACAAAATTCGGCGCGGGAGCTAAAGTCCATCCCGGAAAGCGCCTATAAAAAATGTTTCGATAATTGGAAGTGCCGTTGGCATGGATGTATTGGAGCAAATGGAGCCTATTTTGAAGGCGACCCAATAAATTTTGACGATCAAATGTAAAAATGTTGTTTTAATTGAAAATTCCCGGTACTTTCTTGACAGGGTAGTATACTCGAATATTATTAAGGAGCATTTTGAGCTTTTATGGCAGGAAAAGTAACTTTTGATGATACACAAGGCGTTCCATAAGTGTCGTATCGATATCATTCAGAAGATTATTCTGTTCTTTCAATTTTGAATCGTTTTTCCACAAAGTAGACTCAAAAGCCAGTAATTTATGTGTTCACTCAATAGTTATACCTGGAACAATTCAAAATTTTGGACATTAAGAGTTTTTCATATATGTAAATTGTATTAAGAAGCTGATTTATCTAACAAATCAACCATAAAGTTGTTTAACCTTATGGGAAAGAGTTTTTTTTCGAAAACCGAGTCGATTGAAACAATATCACTCGATATGAAATTGATATACTGTTTATGTATTCTCATATCTCTGAAAAAAACCATAGATAAAGTTACTTCGGTATTAGAACTAGAAATGAAACATTCATTCTTTCGCGAATAACATTGATATTTTAAGCAGTGAATTTTGGGATTTCAGACTGAATTTATGGGAAATATATGAATCAATAGACATAAAAGTGAGAATAATCTTCAAAACGAATGAACAGCATTTTATTGAACCTTCCTCCTCAATGTTTCGAATAGTCTTCTTAAAAATATTACAGAATTGTCTTTTTTCTTGAAAATTATGAATTCCATGATCAAAACTGTAAATCTGTATATAGAAAAATCTCCAATTCCAAAATTATATGAAGATTCTGAAAATAAGAGACAGAACGAAAAATAGTATAACCAGAACTTTAAGATATGGCGAAATTTATTTCAACCGAAAAAGCGGGTCTGTAATTGTTCCATATTCTGTTTTATGTATTTCCGCTTATTCTGGATTCTCCAAGTTCGTCACTATTTTACTTGTTTCCATGTCAAGTTATTTTCGCTGATTTGCTTGACTTATACAAGCTTGAAATGTTGAATCTTTCCATTATAGGTTCAGGTATCTTTTTTTAGGTTCTGGGAAATATTTTCCTTGGATGAGTATTTTTAAAAGGATCGACGTGGTCTGATCTCTGATGAATTTCATACTAAATGACGTTTTGTGTGCAACTTCCTTTTATAGCTTCACGAAAAATCGCATGAATTTGTCAAAATTTTTCGAGAATGAAAAATTACAGTGTTTTCTGAACTATTCTAGAAAATTTGCCTGAATTTTGATCTAAATTTTGATACCAATTATATTTCATACGGTTAAGTTTTCATTAAAATATTTTTAAAAAATTCATCAAGTTTTCAAAGTTTGTATTTAACTTTCAAGAACTCCTAGTTAATACTCGTAAAATTTTCAAAGTTAGTGACGGAAGACACTTCTCTTCCATAAATTTATCGAATCTTGTTGTTGGTGAAAAATTTACCTTGTTTTGATATGCCTTTCTGGAGAATGTGCTATATATTTTTAATTTTGATGCTTTCAATATGCAATATTATCTTTCAATTCTTTTATCGATTGACATTAGTTCGATAATTCTATCTATGTGTCAACTGAAGAAAATCAGTGTTCCTGAGAGATTCAATTTGATTTTTGAAAAAAGTTAAGAGATTTTTTAGATTAAAATGTGTAGAGGTTTCAGGGAATTATTCTGATATATTATATATTGTATATTATATATTATATATTATATATTATATATTATATATTATATATTATATATTATATATTATATATTATATATTATATATTATATATTATATATTATATATTATATATTATATATTATATATTATATATTATATATTATATATTATATATTATATATTATATATTATATATTATATATTATATATTATATATTATATATTATATATTATATATCATATACTATATATTATACATTATATATTAAATATTATATATTATGTGTTATATTTCATATGTTGTATATTACATGTTATATATTATATGTTATATATTGTATATTATATATTCAACAGAATGTTTACCGTTGATAGGAGTGAGTGCCGCAGAAGGCATTTTACCGCTCTTTTCCACATTAGGAGGAAATTGATATCTTCGTCTTTATCTAAAGAACTTAGACAAAAATACAACGTCCGTTCCATGCCCATCAGAAAAGACGATGAAGTTCAAGTAGTCCATGGATACTACAAAGGCCAGCAGGTTGGTTGTCCAAGTGTACAGAAAAAAATTCGTTGTATATATTGGGTGGATTCTAAGAGAGAAAGCTAATGAAGTCACTGTGTATGTGGGAATCGATCCATCCAAAGTTCTTATTATAAAACTGAAGATGGATAAGGACCGTAAAAACATCATCGATAGGAGAGCTGATGGCTCTTGAAAAAGACAAAGGAAAATACAAAGGAGCTACTTCTCCTGTAGAAACGTCTTAGATATATTTTTTTTTATACTAATTACAATATATTATATATAATATATTATATATAATATACATATAGTATATCTCACGATATCGCGTACTGCATGTTCTTCGCGTATCTTCAAGTTATGTATACGATCTCTTAATGTGTAGCATTCTTCTGATCATTCTCATTTCTGCAGTTCTCAAGATTGACTTCGTTTTACTGTTATCAGCTCTCGTCTCTATTGTATACGTCATGAATGGTCTAACACAGGACTTGTAGACTCACTTTTGCCTCCATGCTCATACATTTAATGTTCTTTATTACATCCACTAAGCATCTAGAGATGCTATTCGCTTTGTTCACTTGGCTTGGTAATTGAAGGCCATAACCTGCTCTATGGGTTTGTCATCCACCACTAGCTTGCATATTAATTACTAATGAAGTGGTCTTCTTTATTAGCTCAATTATACTCAGAGGTAGGAAGCAGAGAAGCGAGCAGAAAAATGGGCGACGTAAGAATGTAATCACAGCACCTCTCATGTACATACCACTCTTCCCAAGAGGAAACAGAACTCTTTTAAATCTCGATTAGGCGCAGATGATGTGGACCAACCAATTTGGTTTGCGTTCGATATCATGGAAAGGTTTTTGGGACCCACGTATGTTTTCAAGACATATATTCATACAAATTAACGAGACAAAATGCCGTGGGAACAATTTCGTCGTCTGCCATTGCCTAAACTTGATCACGAGAGAAGTGATGAAGCAAAGTGTGAATACTCACTGCCTGTCTATACTGCCGCAGAAGTATTTCTGGAAATTTTTAGACAGCGCGGGTAGCAGCTGAGTGTTATCAAGGTTTATGGATATTCTCATGTTCAATTGCTTACTTATCGTGTGAAATGCCTATAGGAGTCTTTGAATATCGTCTTCGATTTCTTATACAACAACAGCATCAACATAACATAATATTTTGATTCCACCCATATTTACTTTATAGCCTGGGGCCGCTCTTTTAACGTATTCAATTATTCGATCCATCACTGAGTTGAACAGTAATGGACTATTTTGTGTTTCGTTCAATTTCGACAGCATGTTTTCTTATGGTGAAAACATTATATAACCCTTACAAGCAACGTAACAGATTCAACTGCCTGCCCCAATAATAAAGCGTCCCCTACTGAAAAGACTCTAACCTCACATCAAATATGCAACCTAAGATTTAAAAAAATTCATCCCTTCTCAGTTGATCCACCTGTTCCCCGGGGATCCAACTTACGACGTGGTTCTCCCGGATCCAGGTTGTAAAGTGGAGGTCGTAAAGTTTGTAGTCGATCATTCTAACGTCTACATGTAGCAGTCTCGGTTTTGGGGCTGAGGCCGCATAAACACGCTACAACGTCGTACGGCGCCCCGGAAGGCGGTCTTTCTTCCCTTGAACGTCGTCATTCACGCGCTTTTGGGAGTTATATATCCGCCCGTCGTTTTGGGGGGATTAGTAATCAAATTACGAATGGTAAATCGCTTGTTTGTATATAGCGAGTTTGGGGACTGGTATTAAGTAGCATGTTTGGATATGTTTGTATGTGTGTTGAAGGTTGATATAACTGTTGGAAGATGGATTAGGGACGCTGAGTTTATGCTGATACAGTGGGAGTTCAAGATGGCGAACAGCATCCCATAGACTAGAAGCGTATGTTTTATATCGAGCTTCGAGCTGGTGCACAAGTCTTAGGAGAGACTAATTGGAAACTAAGCAGTGAGACGTTCAAAATTTGGATTTTTGATTGGCTATACATGAAAAATTAATGAATATTTGTATATTTTGTATCGTTTTGGCTTTCACTTGATAGAAATCCATTGTTCACTTCAGTTGAAATTTGGTAAAATACAGTATAACAATAATAATAGCTGTTCATCTAGTGAGCTATGCCGTGTCATACGGAATACTCTAAGAGATCTAGGAATTTACGAAGTACTCTTAAAGATCTTGGATTATACGGACTACTCTAAAGAACGCTAACCTTTTATCGTGATCATCTAGTGGCGACAATGAATGGAAACGAACATTAATCAGCCTGTGGTTAAATCTACTCTACTCAGTGGTTCGAAAAGCTCCACAGTGAACCTAATATATAAATGACTTATTTCTACAAATCGTTAGGTCGGTAACTCGCTCAAATCAGATATCATTCTTATGCAGCGGAAAGAGTTAAAGAGAACAGGATACATCAAGCATACACCTTCGGTGACCAGTGCAGAACCTAACAGTTACAAGGGGTAAGTTTGAATGGACAGTAAGGTAAGGGTCGCTGTGATATGCCCAGGAGAAATCCTTGAAGAGGGATCCAACAAAATTCGAGTCGATCGGAAAAGTTACTATTAAATGGACTGTATCTGGCTTCCTCGGGATGGCCAAGGCCCAGGAAGGTTCAGATATTACTAAAGAACGAACCGAACACTACCTGGAGGGTCACGCAAACTAATCCTGGCGATATGACAATACCTCGGAACAATGATCCAGCAATTCTCACAGTAGCGTTGGATATCCCGAGCTATTTACTGTCTCTATGCGATACGTCGTCCTCCACCAGGACTACTCAGCGATTTCCCCTAAAGAACGCCACTGGTTCACAAGGAATGCAATCACTCATAGTAAGCGAGCACGTGCATATGGCAAATATGTAACACAAACTGTCTAGGACATTATAAAATAGATACACCCATCAACTGGGCGTGTTAATGAACGTTACAATAAAAGCAAACAATGAAATAGCTAACAGGAGGATCACACAAGAGTACATGCAAATCAGTTACATATCAGGCTCTGTGAATACCATGAACAGTACAAATAAAGAACCACTATTAATAAATACAACAAAGAGTAACCAGGCACCGAGATAAAGTATACAGTTCAAATAGATAATTTATGGGGGTCGTGCCGTTTTAGTTATATACTAAACAAATGCAATTTAGTAAAACGTTCCGGTCGGATTAAATAACACTGAAGCAAAAATACAAGAATGAAAAACGATGAGTGAAAGTACTAATAAACAAGGGTGCAATCACTGAGAATCTTACATTAAAACTAAAGTGGTATTCAAAAATATAAAGCATGCAATTAATCAAAAGCATTTGAAAGAAGTTTACTTACTAAGAGTTACCAAAAAAAGCTGTTATAAGTACTTTTATCTCGAGTATGTTTTTAAGTCACTCAGGAGGTTTATTTCCAAGAAATGCCCCCTCAAAATACAATGGGGACGCCGCAGGGACGTTGTTCTCTTTGTTATTGCCACCGATCACATACGTGTCAAGTTACAGTGCCACATAATATTTGACACATAAATAACACGTGTAAATACCGAGATGTAATGATGTAATTTACATAATCTATGGGGGATTCCGTCACTCGTATGATTCTCAGATAATACGGATCTCTTCAATAGATAGAAAGTTTCTAATAGAGCCAGAATTAAAGCAGCAAAAACTCTGGAAGTGAATATACACTTGTTTTGAGCTATTTGCTATACAATATAAGACAAACACAATAAACTATTTTTCCTGTTTGGAAATTACTTATACATTATTAAAACGCTTAGTTTCTATCAGATCGTGAAATCTCTCTCTGGGCACTGACAATATAAATGTTTTCATTTCTCTATTATAACCACATATATTTTTGAGCACTTTTATTGATTTTGGAATTGTGTAATATATATCGGATGTTTTTTTTTAGAGTGATAGAATTTTCGAATGGGATAACTGTGATTTGACAGAAGGTAGAAGCCATGTTGTTTTGACATTTCTGTTCAGTAAGCATTGACAAATTATTATGGAAAGACTCACGCCGCAACAACGTTTACAAATTGTTGAAATTTATTTTTAAAATCAGTGTTCTATTCGTCAAACTTATAGAGCACTTCGTGAAATATATGGCTTACATAATCGTCCATCAGAGCAGCTTATTCGTCGAACTATCGATAGATTTCTGACAACATTTTCTCTACTCGATGCAACAACAACAACAAAAAAAAGAACTGTACGTACAGAAAAAAATATCGCTGCTGTAAGTCATAGTGTTAATGATGACCCAGATTTGTCTATTCGTCGACGTTCACAACAAGTTGGACTCTGTACATCTAGCACATGGAAAATTTTGCGTAAACATCTTGGTCTACCCCCATACAAGATCCAACTGTTTCAAGAACTAAAGCCACTTGACCATAATAAGCATCTTTTGTTTGCTGATTGAGCCCTAGTACAGCTTGAAGTTGATCCACTTTTTTATCGTAAAATTGTGTTTAGTGATGAAGCTCATTTCTGGTTGAACGGCTATGTAAACAAGCAGAATTGCCGTATATGGAGTGAAAACAATTCTCAAGAAGTTCTGCAGGTTTCATTCCATCCTGAAAAATGCACTGTATGGTGTGCTTTACACGCTGGAGGCATCATCGGTCCATATTTCTTTAAAAACGATGCTGGAACTGATGGCACAGTGAATGGTGCTCGTTACAGATCGATGGTCAATGATTATTTGTTTCAAAATTTGAATGGTATCGACTTAGAAGTGAAATAAGAAGGAACGGTTCTTTACTTGATAGAAGGATTATTACAAAATTTGAATATCAAAACAGATTCAATCTGTTAGCCTTCTACAATTTTAATTTTTTTGAAATTAAAATTGTAGAAGGCTAACAGATTAAATCTGTTTTGATATTCAAATTTTGACTTAGAAGTGTTTTCGTTCCAACAAGATGGTGCTACGTCTCATGCTGCTAGCGTAACAATTGATTTATTGAAAGAAAGATTTGGCAATAAAATTGTTTCTGTCAAGTATTTATATTCGCTATACACAGAGACACAACGATATTACTAATACACTAGCGCCGTCTAAAGTATGCAAAATACATACACAGAAACTTTAAGATATTGATTATAATTAAAAAAAATGTATATGAGACAGTAATTAATTTCCACAAAAATGTTTGTACTACTGCAACAATTGTTTCACCGCGATGTGGCTTCTTTAGGTATTACATTGAACTGAATCAATCAAATATATATTAATAATTATTATGCTATCTAGAGTATGCAAAATACATATAAGACGTACCTTTGCGAGTTAATTCAAGTAAAAAATGTATTCTCGATGTTTTCATGTTACCAAAGCAGAAAAAACTTTCCTCAAGCTCAAATCAGACCATTATTTGCCGTAATGCTAGTTACTAGCATAACTAACATTGCACGGACGAAAACTAATGAATTTGAAACGTGCGCATGTTTGCAATTTGCGTCTGTGATCAACAAAACCTTGTCGAGTTTGTTTGAGTATAGAATTGTTATACAGATGTATGTTACACTGTCTCGATTTCTAGAACTTTCTATTATCATAGCTTATACTCCTTATCAATGAATTTTGGTAAAGATCAGCTGAATTAATTTATTTGAACATCCTTCATTATTGATTTACGAATTTTACCATTCCTAAGACAGAATAGTTGCTTTCCATGCATCTCCTCCCAACTTTAACCACTCTAGATCCATGGAACATCCCTGCTACGTGAACATTTCTTGAAATGAGAAGGAATAACACATATGCTCGCGCGTTTTCATTCTCTAGAGTGGTATCCTCCACCGGCGAGGCTTTTAAAAACGACCGGTCCTTCATGGGTCATCAACACGGTCGGCCCCGAGCTTCAGACGCCCCTGCCTTCGTTAGTTTAATTGCTTTCATGCCACGACGGTTCGTGTATATGCGAGGGGAACCGGGCTTTAGGGATCCCGGAAGCCCTTATTCCTGATAATTATTCTTTTCGTACCATGTTAATTAGGTTTTTTGTTGCAGATGAGGAGTTTTGCCCCGCCGTCGGAATTGACCTGAGGGATTGTGAGTATTTTGAGCGTCTCATGGCGCGCCACGATTTGAATTTCAATGAATTGCGCGGAGATTTCTGATATTTATCGTTGGAGTTGTTAGTGTGGCAAGTCGTGCTTATCAATGAAGCTGGTTGGGATTCGAGAAAGGTACACGTGAATAAAATTATGAAATTGTTAGATGGAGTAGTTCACTTCTTTCTGATAGTCCGGTCCGAATGGAAATATCGGGTGTTTTTTCAGGGTGATAGAAATTTCGATAGAGATAACAGAAGGTAGAAGCCATGTTGTTTTGGCATTTCTGTCCAGTAAGCATTGACAAATTATCATGGAAAGACTCACGCCGCAACAACGTTTACAAATTGTTAAAATTTATTTGCAAAATTAGTGTTCTATTCGCCAAACTTATAGAGCACTTCGAGAAATTTATGGTTTACATAATCGCAGCTTATTCGTCGAACTTTCGATAGATTTCTGACAACATTTCCTCTACTCGATGCAACAACAACAACAAGACAAAGAGCTGTACGTACAGAAGAAAATATCGCTGCTGTAAGTCATAGTATTAATGGTGATCCAGATTTGTCCATTCGTCGACGTTCACGACAAGTTGGACTCTGTGCATCCACCACATGGAAAATTTTGCGTAAAGATCTTGGTCTACACCGATACAAGATTCAAGTGGTTTAAGAACTAAAGCCACTTGACCATAATAAGGGCCGTTTGTTTGCTGATTTGGCCCTAGAACAGCTTGAAGTTGATCCACTTTCTTATCGTAAAATTGTGTTTAGTAATAAAGCTCATTTCTGGTTGAACGGTTATGTAAACAAGCAAAATTGCCACATATGGAGTGAAAACAATCCTCAAGAAGTTCTGCAGGTTCCACTGCATCCTGAAAAATGCACTGTATGGTGTGGTTTAACGCTGGAGGCTTCATCGGTCTATATTTCTTCAAAAACGATGCTGGAGCTATTGCTGCAGTGAATGGTGCTCGTTACAGATCGATGATCAATGATTATTTGTTTCAAAATTTGAATGGTATCGACCCAGAAGTGTTTTGGTTCCAACAAGATGATGCTACACCTCGTGCTGCTACTCTAACAATTGATTTATTGAAAGAAAGATTTGAGGATAACATTACTTACTTGGTCTGGCCAAATGCGGTTCCTCAGAGCTAGTCGTGGTGGACATATACCGGATATTATTTCTAAAACATAAATGTCCTAAAATTACCTTTCAAATGAAAAAAAAAATGGCTTCAATCTTAATTTATATGTGTATTATTTCAATTTAAAGTTCTATTTCTCTATAAAAAACACCCGGAATTTCCATTCGGAACGAACAATCAGAAAGTATTGAACTACTCCATCCAAGAATCGGAATCCCTGATATCTTGATTAACCTTTTCGATTTCTTCAACAGTTAGTGATTGAACGTGAATTAATTATTCCAGGATAAACATACTTTGAGGGGAATATACATTTGCATTTGGTGAACTGGTAGATCTACCTACCGGTAGTTCAATTAACCTAGCAGATAGATCCACCTGCTGAATAGATCGTCCCAGCTGGTAGATCTACATAGAGCATAGGTCCACATCGAGTTTTTACGAATGTGCACCGCCTACTCTTCACAGCGTGCCGACTTACAAACAGAGTGCATTCCTTATCTTACGACGATATTGTGCTTCAAGAAGATCCAAGTACTTCGGTACGTGAAATTTAGTGAAGCACAGAAGTGCCCAAAAGTATAGCTCACCAACTATAGAAAAAACACAAGCTCTGTTACCTCGGTATTATGCAACTCGGGACAATAGATGTAAAACTGTGAAAGTACAAACAGGGAGATATCAACTGGAGAAAAATTATTATTTGGGACATTGTTCATTATTCAAACAAGTTTGCAACTTATCAAAAAAATTTCGAAAATGGCTGTCGGCTTCTGTAAAGCAAAGTCTACTTCGTTTTCGGATAGAATCCACGGCTTTCCGCAATTCCTCCCGTCGTTGCCTTAGCACATTGCAGCAGTTATGTATTCTTTCGATGAGCTAATGACGAGTATGAATTGGGTTAGTATACACCATATCTTTTAAAACACCCCAAAGGAAGAAGTCTAGAGGTGTAAGGTAGGGACTTCGAGCAGGTCATCTGATCGGTCCAAATCTTCCCATTCATTTTTCCTTCAAATTAAACCTCCTTCTGTAACTATTCTACTATTGTGTTCTGGACAAACTTCCAGTTGAAAGCAAATTTGGAGCCGTTGTTATGTATACAGCTTTTCAACGACATTAAAATGGAATGAGTCTTACTATTATTATTTAAAAAAATATATATATGAGACAGTAATTTATTTCCACAAAAATTAACTGTCTCATATATATTTTTTTAATTAAAATGAGTTTCCACCAAGTAAAGTCCGAATCAGTCAAATATTTACTATTATTACTTTTATTACTACGTTATTACTACGTAACAACTACTCCTCAGAATTCCCGACCTCACACCTTTAGGCTTTTGGTTGATCCAATTTCCCAAATAGAGAGTTTGATTTGAATGAATTAATTTTGCTGATCCGTACCAAATATCGGGTGTTTTTTAAAAATGATAGACCTTGAAATTGAAATAAAACACATTTAAATTAAGATTCAAGTCAAATTTTTTTTATTTGAAAGATAATTTTATGACATTTATGTTTTAATAATTATTTCCGGCATATGTCCACCACGACTAGCTCTGAGGAACCGCATTCGACCAGACCAATTTTGCACCATTTTTTCGAGTAATTCAGGCCTTATTTCATCAGTAACACGAGTTATGTTGGCTTCCAAAGCGTCTATTGTTTCTGGTTTATCAGCATAAACCAATGACTTGACATAACTCCAAATAAAATCATCTAGTGGAGTTAGGTCGCATGATCGATTCGACCATTCTCGAAATAATGTTATCGCCAAACCTTTCTTTCAATAAATCAATTGTTATTGCAGCATGAGGTGTAGCATCATCTTGTTGAAACCAAAACACTTCTGGATCTTTACGCAAAATTTTCCATGTGGTGGATGCACAGAGTCCAACTTGTTGTGAACGTTGACGAATAGACAAATCCAGTTAAATCTGGATCATCATTAACACTATGAGTTACAGCAGCGATATTTTTTTCTGTACATACAGTTCTTTGTCTTGTTGTTGTTGTTGCATCGAGTAGAGAAAGTGTTGTCAGAAATCTATCGATAGTTCGACGAATAAGCTGCTCTGATGAATGATTATGTAAACCATACATTTCACGAAGTGCTCTATAAGTTTGGTGAATAGAACACTGATTTAGAAAATAACTTTCAAGAATTTCTAAACGTTGTTGTCGCGTGAGTCTTTCCATGACAATTTGTCAATGTTTACTGAACAGAAATGTCACAACAACATGGCCTGTAGCTTCGGTCAAATCTTAGTTATCCCTATCGAAAGTTCTATCACTCTAAAAAAAACACCCGATATCATTAATACGGAGTATGAGCTATGGGAATTTGTTGTTTGAGTATAGAATTGTTATACACTGTCTTGATTTGTATAACTTTGTATTTCCATAGCTCACACTCGTTATTAATGATAGAGCGTTTGAAAGTTAATCAAATGAAAAAAAAACTGTCAGTAGTCTAGCGTCGTATCTCAATTTGTAAAAAGTGACCACTGAGTGAAATTAGGGACCAATAGCGTGCTTGGCTCATGTTGCCATTTGATTTCTAAGAAGAGCTACGTTTTTTAGAGGAATGACGTTTTTTTCATTAACGGTAATCGACGCCATCTGTAGAGAAACTAACGAAAGTTCACCGCAACTACAGAGAGCACAGAAATTAATCTTAACTTCACCTTGTCGACATCGAACGCAAAGGGCGAACATACTCCTCTACTCCTCCCAACATTTGCTTATCCTACAGACGTCCGTATTCCTGTTTCAAGTCCCAATTTCCAGACTCCATAATTGCCGAAAAGCGACGGCACAAATTAATTTAATCGTCCTTATCGCTGGGTAGTCCTTGTTCTTGGAAACGCGCCTTAATTTAGATCCCAAGCGAGAGTTATTGTCCCATAAAATTTGATGGATAACTGTTTCTGGATCATTTCATACGCGCGGGAAAGGATGGCAAGGATCTAGGATCATCAGCTGTTCAGGAAATGTGTTTTCTGAAGAAAAAACTCCACATGGTTACTCTCGTTATCTTCGTACGATGCTGTTGTATTTCAGAAATAATACTGATGGTATTTAAAGTTGGGAAAAAAGAAATCCACTATATTTTCGGTAAAGCTCGATGAAACAATTTTAGATTGATGCAAGTAGGACTGTTGATAAAATAGCGAAATATCGATATTATTAGTCAGAAATATCGATGTTTATTACTTATACTTTTTTGGACGATATATCGATAGTTCGATATTGAAACATAGATATCGACGGTCGATATATTTTTTATAAATTTTTATTTTTCACTGGTCACTGTTCACTGTTAATAGCTTCAGCATATCTTCCTCTACTTAGTCTGTGTATAATCTATGATATGTGTTGTAATAAATTAATTCGGCTGATCTGTACCAAAAATCATTAATAAGGAGTATGGTAATAGAAAGCTCTAGAAATCGAGACAGTGTAACATACTACTGTGTCAAGAAAGTACCGGGAATTTTCAATTAAAACAACATTTTTACATTTAATCGTCAAAATTTATTGGGTCGCCTTCAAAATAGGCTCCATTTGCTCCAATACATCTATGCCAACGGCACTTCCAATTATCGAAACATTTTTTATAGGCGCTTTCCGGGATGAACTTTAGCTCTCGCGCCGAATTTTGTTTTATGGCTTCAATCGACTCAAAACGGGTGCCACGAAGGGGCAATTTTAGTTTTGGGAAAAGGAAAAAGTCGCAGGGAGCCAAATCCGGCGAATACGGTGGTTGCTGAAGCACGTTTGTTGAGTTTTTGGCGAGAAAGTCAGTCACAATCGTAGCTCGGTGAGAAGGCGCGTTATCGTCATGCAAAATCTATGAGTTGTTCGCCCACAAATTTGGCCGCTTCTTACGGATACGCTCACGCAAACGTTTCATAACGCCTAGGTAATACTCCTTGTTTACCGTCTGACCCTCTGGAACGAATTCGTAGTGCACCACGCCACGGATATCGAAGAAAACAATGAGCATCACCTTCATTTTCGAGCGGCTTTGGCGTGGTTTTTTCGGTTTCGGCTCATTTTTTGCCACCCATTCCGATGATTGCTGGCTTGTTTGCATATCGTACTCGTAGACCCAGGTCTCATCACCAGTTATAATGCGTTCCATGAATGTAGAATCGGAATTACAGCGATCCAGCATGTCTGAAGCAACCTGTTCGCGATGACGTTTTTGAAGAAAATTCAGGTCTTTCGGTACGAGTCGTGCGGCCACCTTTCTCATGCCCAAAATATCAATCAAAATCGTACGTGCGGACTCGTGGGATATCTTAAGATCATGTGCTATCTCTCACAAGCTGGTACGACGGTTTTCCAGCACCCTTTCCTTAATTTTATCGACGTTACCTTCGATCGAAGCCGTCGATGGGCGACTACTTCACGACCGTCCCTGAAGGCTCTGTACCACTGATATGCACGAGTTTTCGATAGAGCATTATCACCAAAGGCCTTTTGCAACATTTTCAATGCATCGGCACACGAAAATCCATTTGCAACACAAAACTTTAAACAAATTATTTGCCCAACGTAATCACCCATAGTAAAAATCGGCACGCACTCTGACATCGACTGACTTAATCAGCTGTTGCAAACACACTAGTTGACAGATCCCGCTCAAGCTTGGCATAAAAATTAAGGACAGTGGTACCAACCTAGGAAAAAAAATTTTTACCTGCCTCATTGCCCCGCCAGATTTAAATCGATAATTCCCGGTACTTTCTTGACAGAATTTATATTTTCTATAATAAATATTCAATTTGTGTTAAAAAACGGCTGAAACTTATTTGTACAACTGATAAATAATAACAATTGAGCTTTGTTTTTTCTAGATGCACTATAAATGACAGATGATCCTCAAACTAAGCATTAGCGTAGAGAAAAGTTGTGCCAATTGAGCGACAAAAAAATTTCGACAGTGCCTTCAATGGACTTTTTATATTATCAATTCCCGTTGGAGGAATAATTCAAACGAGACCATCGTCCATTTCCGTTTTTTTTCGATTGGGAAAATATTAAGAGGGCCGAGGACCGTTTCATTAATACCAACGATTCAATTCCGTCGGGCGTTACGTTTTGCATTTCTATTCCCTGCTATTTCCAGGGAAAAATCACCTATTATTCCTCCTCTAATTCAATCTTTCATGGACTCGTTGAATTATTAAGTTTTCCTCTATAGTCCAAAAAGAGACAATCAAAAGTTAATTGACTCTAGTGGGAAATTACAAGGAAATTTTACGAATAATTCCGAAGGTCCTGCCTTTTCCGATTTAACTTGGTGAGTTTTTCCCGATGAAGTTTTTCTTCTGTCCCGATGTTTCAATCAAAATGAGTCGGAAAAGTGAGCAGGGGCGGACCAGAGATATTTTCGACGGAATGAAATGAGAAATTACTTTGTTTTCTATCACTTTATTTACTGATTATACAGTGACTCGAGCTCGTAGTGATGCTGCATTATCAAACTGTATAAGCAAATTATGTCTCAACTATTATATATATTGTCATGGTATTTACAGTTAAAATAAATAATTACATAAATATATTAAGGAAAAGACTCACCTTTGTATATAAGTTGACTCGTTAGAGTATAACCAGAGCACATTTAATTAAATAATATCCATTCTGACAGAAATATTAATAATTCAATTCATTTAAATACTCACAAGCTAAAAATTATGAAGAAAAAGCATATTCAGGATACATAACGACTAGTCGATTGAAAATTCTTTGAACGGTAATCAAAAAACAGTACTCTTGTTGACAGTTTATAAATAAAATTCACAGGGAGATTTCAATTCACAATTATTCAATATAAAACCAGCCAAAGTTGCAATAAATAGAAGTAATTTGAATTTAGATATCCAATTTGAAATTGATGAAGAATTTGTTGAAAAGATTTGTTATTATAATGAATCACATATAAACTTTAGTGAAATTGTTGACAAAGAACAAGCTAAATTAAATATAACTCACCAGAATGATGTAAATAGGACAAATTTGATCAAAATTCACTTAATTCAATGAAAGATAGCATCTACGTCAGATATTTTCAAATGATTAATGTAAGAGAGATCCTTGAAAATGTTTAGGCATCAATAGTATTGTAATAGCATCTGAGCTAAAGAAATTCAATCAATTTCATAAGTAATATTAAGTATTTTATAAGTTATAAGCATTAGAAGTTAAAATTTGTTAAATTTTGACACTTGAAATACTGTACGAACGAAAAGCAAGACTTTTACTGTTCTGTTTAACATGAAACATACATCAAAATGTAGTTTAAAAAATGAGCTAATTTTCAAAAGTAATTTCAAACCAAGAAATATTATAAATTTTGTAAAATCATCAAAAGCATCATTTTTATATAATTTTGACAGAAGCTAGTTAGCTTTGAAATTCAACTTTTCTTGAAAACTATAAATAGGGCAGACACAGAAAAAGTCGGCAGTCTCCAATTATATGCAGAGCAGAATCCTTGTCGGTCCATAATTAAAAAAGTGCCAAAAAAGTATCATCATCTGAAAAAAGAAGATTATTTGGTTATTGTGAATGGAAATTGAATCCAGAAAATACATTACCTGAATGTGAATGGAAAAATATCACATAGAAATCAAGTTTCAAACGAATTGGATATATCGAAGAAAATCAACAAAGTAGCCTGTGAATTTCAGAACGTTCTAGAAGTGTTGTTTCCAACGAAACCAGTGTTATTCCTGAAACAAAGAAGACAATTAAAAGGAACATACATAAATTGATGAACAAACTTACCAAAGGTATTAAAATTCAATCCTGTTAATCTTTTCCAAAAGAAGTTTAGAAATAGCAAACACTGTTTACATTAGAATTACGTTAGGATATTTAGATAAGGTTAGGTTAACATAGAATTAGATTTAGGTTATTGATCACTGATTATAATATTTCAAATTACTTCCATAAAATATAATTTAAAAATTCAATCTTTTAGAAAATACAAATTGAACCCTCCCTCAAATATTAATCAAATTTAATAATATTTTAATTTCAATTATTCAAAATTATAATCTTAAGAGCTAGCCGGAATCATAGAATACATAACTTACATACAAGGGTGATCTAATAAGTGATCTAATTAGTATTCATTCACTAAATTTCTTTAATATAATTACATAACAATATATACCGGGTGTTTTTTTAGAGTGATAGAACTTTTAATTAAAATAAAACACATTTTAATTCCGATTCAAGCCAATTTTTTTTTTATTTGAAAGATAATTTTATGACATTGATGTTTTAAAAATAATTTCTGGTATTTGTCGACCACGACTAGCTCTGAGGAACCGCATTCGACCAGACCAATTTTGGACCACTTTTTCGAGTAATTCAGGCCTTATTTCATCAATAACACGAGTTATGTTGGCTTCCAAAGCGTCTATTGTTTCTGGTTCTGGCAGCATAAACCAATGAATTGACATAACTCCAAATAAAATAATCCAGTGGAGTTATGTCGCATGATCTTGGAGGCCAATTAATTGGACCATTTCTCGAAATACTCTTATCTCCAAATTTTTCTTTCAATAAATCAATTGTTACGGTAGCAGCATGAGGTGTAGCACTATCTTGTTGGAACTAAAACACTTCTGGGTCGACACTATTCAAATTTTGAAACAAATAATCATTGAATATCGATCTGTAACGAGCACTATTCATTTGTGGCGGCAGCCCAAATGGTATCTAATTCCGCCAAAAGATGGCGTCCACTAAATGTGCAGCACAGGGTAGGAATCATCTAAAGAGATACCCGGGGGAAAAACGCCAGCGAAATATGGACCAATAGATGACAGCACTAAATACAAACAACCGAACTCAAACTCTTGGAAGGAGATAAAACCTGGTAAGAAATTAGAGACGGCACAGCGTTGCTCTTGTAGTACATCTTTATACATGTTATTTAAGTCGTGATATAGATTGTGTTACAAAGTGTTACTGTCGCTTATTTGATGTTGTAGTGTTGCATGTTTTTATGTCCTTGTTATTTATCTGTTATTTCATTTCTATTGTGTTTATAATAAAGTATATTGTTGGGTGATTGTTCTTTCACAACACTACCCACAATTTATGACCCCGACGTGATTGGCGGGAACGGTAAGTCACGAACCTGTTGACTGGTCGGGTCCTCTATCGAAACGCCGGTCAAACTTACGACAGAGCAAGGCAGGTTTCCGGACGAGGAGCGAAGAAGTTGTCCGCTACACAATCCCCCTCCAGTGAGCGTCGACAAGGTCACGAAATAGGGCGTTGGGAGCAGGCAAGGATACAGTCCGCCGCTGGGATGGTCGCGGTGCCATCTCCAGCGGGGATCTGTGGAACGAAAGGAAAGGGCCATCTCGGAAATATGAATAGGGGGCAATTAGAGCCACCTAATGAATGGGTTGGTTCGCTCTTAAAGCAAACCCCCCCAATCACGTCGCGGTCACCAATGAAGATCTCGAATGGAATGTGGATATTGCGAGGGAGCTTCCACCCTTTAGTTCGGGAGACGGCGTTTCATTTCCGAGCATGCGCATCTGAAACTCATCAGACAGGCTTGATGCGCAGGCTCTGCCTGTGACGCCGGTGACCATGCGTCCGCTTGGAACTCTGATTTTCAAACGCAGTGCCTTACTCTATTTGAACCTGGCGGGGACGGTTGGTAACGAATCTGTTGACTGGTCGGGTCCTCTATCGGTACACCGGTCAAGCTACGATAGAGCAAGGTAGGAGGAGCGAAGAAGTTCTTCGCTACACACTCCTCCAGTGCCGATAAGGTCACGAAATAGGACGTTGGGTGCAGGCAAGAATACAGTCCGCCGCTGGTCAACTTCAAGCTGAGATACAATTCTTTGTCTTGTTGTTGTTGTTGCATTGAGTAGAGAAAATGTTTTCCGAAATCTATTGACAGTTCGACGAATAAGCTGCTCTGATGGATGATTATGTAAACCATAAATTTCACGAAGTGCACTATAAGTTGTGAAAAGTGCTCTATAAGTTTGGCGAATAGAACACTGATTTTGAAAACAAATTTTAACAATTTGTTAAAGTTTTTGCAACGTGAGTCTTTCCAGGATAATTTGTCAATGCTTACTGAACAGAAATGTCGAAACAACATGGCTTTTACCTTCTGTTAAATCACAGTTATCCCTATCGAAAGTTCTATCACTCTAAAAAACACCCGATATGTATTTTTTGATGGCTTCGGCAAAACTTAAAAAAAATGGGGTTTGCCGCAGATCCGTCTGCTCATTTAATTGTTTTATTGTCGGTACGTGCTTTTTGTATTTGTGGATTTCTATGGATTCCAGGATGTCTAGTTTTTTCCTTCCGCTTCTACGTACAATATTTCGAGATGGTCTAATTCTGTGAAGATATGGTCGGTTACGAAAAAAATGTTTCGCAAAATTGGAGTTATCTTTCCAGTTGCTAAAGGCAGATTGATGTTCTTTGTACCTTTTGTGGAAATATCTTCCGGTTTGTCCTATATATATACGCTGCTGCACTGTTGACAACTCAATTTATAGACTCCAGAATTATTCAGTCGGTTTTTTTGTCTTCTGCATCGAAAAAGAGGTTGAAAATTTTATATGAGGATGTGAAAGGTGTTGTTATAATAATTTTCGACAAAATTTGAACTATTTTTCGTGAGAATTGTCCAAAATGTGTTAATTTTATGAATTTCTTGTCTATATTATCTGATATGAAAATTGGGTATATTTGCTTACGAATAAGTTGTTTTTGTTTTTGTATTTATGAGGGAATTTATTATTTTATTTCATAAATTATGATTTGTGACTATTTGTTTGATTGTAATAATCATTTCGAAAACTAAATTAATAAATTGTCTCATATATCGGGTGTTGCTTTTAGAGTGGTAGAAGACTCACGCCGCAACAATGTTTACAAATTGTTGAATTTTATTTTCAAAATCATTTTCGCCAACCTTACAGAGCACTTCGTGAATTTTATGGCTTACATAATCGTCTATCAGAGTAGCTTATTTGTCGAACTATTGATAAATTGGGACAAAATTTTCTCTCCTCGATGCAACAACAAGACAAAGAACTGTACGTACAGAAGAAAATATCGCTGCTGTAAGTCATAGTGTTAATGATGATCGAGATTTGTCTATTTGTCGACGTTCACAACAAGTTGGACTCTGTGCATCTACCACATTGAAAATTTTGCGTAAAAATCTTCGTCTACACCCATACAAGATCCAACTGGTTCAAGAACTAAAGCCACTTGACCATAATAAGCTTCGTTTGTTTGCTGATTTGGCCCTAGAACAGCTTGAAGTTGATACACTTTTTTTCGTAAAGTTGTGTTTAGTGATGAAGCTCGTTTCTGGTTGAACGGCTATGTAAACAAGCAAAATTGCCGTATATGGAGTGAAAACAATACTCAAGAAGTTCTGCAGGTTCCATTGCATCCTGAAAATGCACCGTATGGTGTGCTTTACACGCTGGAAGCATCATCGGTTCATATTTCTTTAAAAACGATGCTGGAGCTATAGTTACAGTGAATGGTGCTCGTTACAGATCGATGATCAATGATTATTTGTTTCAAAATTTGAATGGTATCGACCCAGAAGTGTTTTAGTTTCAACAAGATGGTGCTACACCTCATACTGCTACCGTAACAATTGATTTATTGAAAGAAAGATTTGGCGATAACATTATTTCGAGAAATTAATTGACCTCCAAGATCATGCGACATTACTCCACTGAATTATTTACATTAGGGTTATGTCAAGTCATTGGTTTATGCTGATAAACCAGAAACCATACGCGCTTTGGAAGCCAACATAACTCGTGTTATTGATGAAATAAGGCCTGAATTACTCGAAAAAGTGGTCCAAAATTGGTCTGGTCGAATGCGGTTCTTCAGAGCTTGTCGTGGTGGACATATGCCGGAAATTATTTTTGAAACATAAATGTCATAAAATTATCTTTGAAATAAAAAAAAATTGACTTCAATCTTAATTTAAATGTGTTTCATTTCAATTTGAAGTCTATCACTCTAAAAAAAAAACGCCGTTATAAACTACGTTGGAAGGCTATATTAGGCGCGGCTTAGACTCACGGGAAGCCCGTACGGCCCTGATCTTATCCGCTGTCTTCGAAGCCGCCTACTTCGACGTACCAACTCCCGGAGTCTCCCGTCCCGATTCCGCGCGGATCCATCGGACCTTCCCGAATCAATCTGTTAGTGCTGCGTTTGTCAGAGATCAAACCGGGATTTCATAATTGATTCGTTCCCTCTCATCCGCGAACGAGTAATGAGATTTTTTTTTCTGCGAAACTGTCACTTTGAAGGTTGAACGAACGTAGGGCGGCGGGGTCTCTTTGGGGATCGGGAGGTTTAGGGCTGAAATGGATTATGGGTGGATGAAATGAATTGGGAGAAAGTTTTAGACTTTTTGAATTAATTGGAATTCGACTTTTAAAGCGATAGGAATGTTATGGAAGTGACGGACTGTATTGGCTGCTTGAGATGATGGGACCGTTAGTCAGAATTGCTCGGACAGTGGCGTGGGAGCTCCTTGAGTAGATTTTGGCTTGCTGGAAGGAATCTTTAAAGTTGGGAAGCATTTTGTTTCACGTTAATCTCGCACGATGGCACGGGTCAAGGTTGATTTTTGGCGGAGTCGCTTGCGATGTGATACTCGTAGTATCCTTAGTAAACATCGAAATGCTTGTGGTTTTCAGGGTAGGAAGCAGGGAAATGGGCAACGTAGGAATGTAATCACTTCACTTCTCGTGTCCATACCGCTGCTGCTTGCGCTGCCCAAGGCTCCCCTCAGTGTGTTATTACATTTTCAACCTAGATACGGTCGTCCGAAAACGAAAAATGCGTACCTACATTGTTATTCTTATGAATTTTTCAATGAAAAATGTCTTCTCAAACGCCGACAGTGTGGAGTGACTATAAAATAATAACCCTTTCAGAACTTCTTGAGACTGAAAGAGATATTTACGACTGCACGGATAAAAATCACAAACTAAGCACCATGTGCACGATGCTTGAAAAAGAATTAGTCAGAATATGGGGATACTCCAATTGGGGAAACCTTTTTGGTGTGAAATTGAATGATGTTTAAGTGCACCTAAAATTTTGATTGATAAATTTAACCTTAAAAAAGTTAAGGTCAATGCTACTCGGTACGAATGTGTAACTAGCGCCCTCTATGAGAGTCAGATATAAACATTCATGGGATGTATCAGCTTCCAAAATATATTCCTAAGAAATTTCATTACAATGTTGCCACTAGTTTCGGCAAAATCGTAAAAAATTTATATACATTTTTTACTTCAACACCCTTTATCTTGAATACGGATGGTGTTCACGAATATTTTTCTTCAACGCCTTTTATCTTGAATACGGATAGCTTTTACAAATATATTGAAAAAAATTGTCTAATAGAATCCTTAAAATTAATTAATTTTCCCCATCTGAATCTTAACTTAATCCTTACATACACTAACTGACAAAGAAACTGCAACACCCAGAAGGAGCTGTTTGAATTTTAATTTTTTTTTTGGTAAAACATAGACAGTATAGCAAGGAGTAAATGATTGAAATTTGAAGCAAAAAAAAGAGAGGGTTTACAAGTTTTTTTAATAAATTTGTTAATAATGTGTTTGTTCACCACGGTTATCTATACACTCCCGAACACGTCTTGGCATTGATGCCATAAGATGGTCTATTTCTTCTTGAGGGACCTGTAGTTCATGTCTCAGAGCCGCCAAAGTGCTTGGGGGCTGGGGTAAATTTCCAAACCTTCTACCCATGGTGTCCCAAACAGGCTCTATGGGCGAAAGATAGGGGGATCTGGGCAGCCGTGGCAAAAGATTCACATGGGTCGCTTCAAACTAACTCTGGCAACCGGAGGTCGCATTCATTATCTTGCTGAAATATTGGATTCTCGAGCCGGTTAAGGTAAGGGAGAACATATGGCTCCACTATTTCTTGAAGCTAACGCAGCGCTGTCATGTTACCTCGAATAAAGACAAAAGGTGACCTTCTTGCATGTGCAATAGCACCCCATATCATAACGCCTACTGTCCGGTGTACATGACGCTCAATATCAAACTGCGGTTCACGTCTTTCTCCCCGAAGTCGTCTAAACCTTCTTCGGCGATCATGTACACCCAAAGAGAATCGAGATTCATCAGAAAAGACGACTTGATACCATTCCACATTCAAATGTTGACGTTCTCTGCGCCACTGTAATCGTTGCCGGCGATGCTCAACCGTCAGAGGTAACACAAGATGGGGTCGATAATGCTGCAGTCCAAAAGACCGTTCGGACAGTTACAGGATGGCCTTGTTCTCCTAACCACTCATCAGCCAAAGATCGAGTTGTCGCAAATCGGTCTCTAATAGCCATAAGCCTTAGACGTCGATCTTGAACTTCATTTGTGCCCCTTCGACGTCCGGTGCCTACTCTTCTTCGATTTTGGACATTATCAAACCACGCTTGCCAACATCTCACAACAGTAGTTGGATTTCTGTTCGTACGGTTAGCGATTTCTCGAAATGATAACCCTGTCTCCCTTAGACTAATAATTCGACCTCTTTCAAATTCACTTAGCTGGCGATAAATTCCGCGTACACGTGCTCTAGTCATTTTAACAACAAATAAACATCGACTTTAGATCTCCTCGAACAGCTGGTTTGTGGTAAAATCTAAAAAATTTGCAAAAAACGACTACATATTCAAGTAACAAAAAATGTTTACATGAAAAGACCTTCACGATTTTTTTCTCCAAATTTTAATAATTTAGTCCTTGCTATACTATCTATGTTTTACCAAAAAACATTTAAAATTTAAATAGCTCCTTCTGGGTGTTGCATTTTCTTTGCCAGGTAGTATATATGCTTATCATATTCCTAACTGTTTTCCTAATGTCTTTTCATTTAAAAAATTTTTAAACACGATATTAGTCTTTTCAATGTGTATGTGACGCTTTAGCGTAGTAACTTTCTAGTCTTTGTTTTGACCTTAACGTCAGTGTTTTGACCTTAAAGTCAGTGTTTTGACCTTAACGTCCTTGTTTTGACCTCAACGTCCTTGTTTTGACCTCAACGTCCTTGTTTTGACCTTAACGTCCTTGTTTTGACTTTAACGTCCTTGTTTTGACCAGAGAATTTTTTTATTCGATGCTGGCTGTTGTCGTTTTCAATCGGGCTTGCTTCTGTGTTCCAGTTTCCATAACCTCCATTTGTTGTTTATATTCACTATTTTGCTGGCTCGTTGCATTCCCGGATTACGTTCCTTTCTTCTTTCTTCTGTTCTTTGATTTGAAATTTGGTTTTAACTTGAGTTTCGGACTTTTCGGACTTCAACTTTCCAGTGAATCACTCTGACTTAATTTGGGCTTTACTGGTTTTTCTACACTGGAGGTTCTAACTCACACTGATTTCAACTCACAGTCTCACTGACTGCAACTCATTTCTCTCCATCCTTATATATCTTGAGGTAATTTTCAATTGTTTTTAACGAATCGAATTTTCTAGAATAAATTTTCAAATTTTACGTTTTTTTCGAATTCTATTAACAAAATGTCACTTTTTTCCTCATCAAATTAAAAACATAAGTGAATAATATCCTTCTATACAGATTTTACCTAATTTTTCTCAAGATTTCCACAAGATTTCAAACAATTTGAATATAGTTTTATACTTCCTTTTTTTCCGAACATTTGCTTTATAATTCACATTTTCTTTATCAGTCGAATGGTTTACAAATGATCCAATTTTGAATAGTTTACATTTTCCAATCCATTTTCTCCCTGAAAATTGGCTTAAATGGGTAAATTGAACATTTATCTAGAACTTTCCATTATGAAATTTTCCTTTCCTGGTCAAATTTTCATCAAATACAATAAATAATAATTAATAAGTAGTATAAGCTACGGTAAAAGAAGGTTCTAGAAATCGAGACAGTGTAACATGCGCACGTTTCAAACTGATTGTTTTTCGTCATTGCAATCAATGTATGCTAGTGACTCCAAATCTGTCAAGTATCTATATTCGCCATACACAGAGACTCTAGACTATTAATAATACACTAGTGTCATCTGGGTAGGTAAAATACATACATGACATATCTTCACGAGTTGATTCAAGTAAAGAAATGTATTCTCGATATTTTCACGTTACCAACGTGGAGTAAACTTTCCTCATGCTCAAATCAGACCATAATTTGCAGATGTATGTTACACTGTCTCGATTTCTAGAACTTTCTATTACCATACCTTATACTCCTTATTAATGATTGTTGGTACATATCAGCCGAAATAATTCATCTAAAATAAATAATGATATGAATTTTGATTTGAATAGATAATTCTTTTGAATATCAACACAAATTAAATAATCTTCTACAATTTTAATTTCAAAAAAATTTTTATTCAAAAAACTTTTAGAATTGAATTAATGTCTAAAGTAAGCACCGCTTACGTTTAATAGACGTATATAATCAAAACTCAATATATAATGTCAAATGGAATAAATAAACCAACAGATATACGAAAGTCATTAAAATTAATAAATAAATATTTAAAGGAGACAAAATTTTGTTTCTGATCTCATCTTCAAGAACACCAATTGCCTTTTACAAACATGAACACACCTTAAGGACTTCTCAAAGAATATAATTTATTTGAAATATTTAATATATTTAAATATTCGAATAAGTTAATTCAGAAATCTCTCAAAACATGCACTATATCTTCAAAAAACAAATATAATTCTAAGTAATCCCTTCGTCGGTCCTAGATTATATTCCAAATATCAAAATAAAAAAAACTACACCTATATCATAACGTCCACGTTAAGAAAGAATGCTTCGAAAACAAGCCAACTTTAGAATTCAAGATTGATCTATGTTCTAACAAAATCACAGAACAGTGTAAGTTATTTTAAGATTATTTAAATTCATTGACATTCCATAATGAGATTTATTGAAGCCAAAATATAATTTTATATTATATATAAAATAAAATAGAAAAAGGCTTTTTTCTTGATAGAAGAAATATAACAAAATAATTCTTTTTATTTCAATCGTATTTTCTCATTTTAAGGTCTGAATTATTCTAGAAAGGCTTTGAATGAATAAAATTGAAGATTGGCCAAAACTTTCGTGATATGAATGTCCTTGCATTTATTGAAATTAAATTGAACGAAATTGTATGGGATTATTTCTGAATGCTTCTGGAATATATTGGAGTTTATGGAGTTATGAATTTTGATAACAAAATTGAGATTTTACCTTGAGTGAATTACGTAACAAATTTAAATTTTAGTGGATTCGCTGACAAGCTCTTTTAATTTTTTTACTGAATAAGGTAATGGCTAATATTTCCTTTTGATTTATTTTCGTTACTGTTAATGAAATAGAATAAATCATGACAGTGCATACATGTTGTATTTAAACAAAGTATACATTGAAATAGGTTTTTTCTCAAATATCAGAAAACATTTTATATTTATTATATATTATGAAACAATTTCAATAGTCCAATATATAAATTTAATATCTGTTGTAGAAGTTTCCAGAAATAATTCTGGATTAAATTTTATTCTGGAAACCTTACAATATGATCAATCTTGAAAATAATACTTTGTATGAAGGGAAATTGAAAGATTAGGATGAATATTCGTTTAACATTTTATTCAGTTTCTATATACTCCAATATTTCTTTAATTCATTTCATTCTAATGACTTAATTTTCTCAATATAATGTTTCTATCAGAAACTTTGTTTCTTAGTCTACTGGAAATTCAACAGAAGTTGCAGAATATTCTGTGTTTCGAATTGAATTCAAGTCCAAATCAACGAACCTTCCCTTTCGTCTCAACTGACCGAACGTTCCAGTCTTCCTTTTCCGCGGAATCACCATCAATCCCTATTGTACCCTGTATTTTTCCAATTCTCCAGGAAAAATCCATTTCCATCCCTTCAGAACCCGTCCATTCCAACGCCCCAATACAGACAGATTACTCCCGGCAGTTTGCTTTGATCCTCGGCAGCCCCTCGTCGAACTTGAACAGGCCAAATCGACCGTGTATTGATGACTTCTTACGGCAGGAATGCCAAAACTGACCCTTCGTGCAGTCCTCGATATCCTAGACAAGACAGGTCCTGACCACACGGAGTGATAAGTGGGAGAGGCTTAGTTCTTACTCCTCGTTACAAGGTTGGGGTGGGCCTCGATTAGAGTTTGGACGCCCTACAGACGTTACAGGGTTTTATTTATGGAGTGTTTTGTTTTTCGAGAAAAACCTTCGATAAATTCTGAGAATTTCCAGATATACTGAGGAACAATGAAAAAAAACACCTAGTAATGGTTTAAATAATGGAGTGTCAAAAAGTATTATCTATAATGAAACTTTTACATTGAATAATCGGTTAGAAAATTCGTACTGAAAAACAATAAGCACTTAAAAACAACATATCCTTTCATTTGAATATTAAAACATATTCGATCTGTTAGTCTCCTATAATTTTAATTCAAAAAAATTTAGTCAAAAACTTTTAAAATTAAATTAATGTCTCATAAGCACAGCTTGTATTTAATAGACATATAAAATCAAAACTCATTATATAATTACCAAATGGAATAAATAACCCAACAAATATAAATTGTCAATTAAAATTAATAAATTAATATTTGAAGGAGAGAAATTTTTTTTTCTGATCTTACAATTATGAAAACTAAATCCTTTTTCAAAAATACAAAACATAATTTTGAGAACTTCTCGAAAAAAATTTATTTGAAATATTTAATATATTTAAATAAGTTACTTCAAAAATCTCTCAAAACATGAATCACATTCTCAAAAAACAATTAGAATTCAGATAAGTTCTTCATCAGTCATACTTCACTTCACATATTTATTATAGAAGAACTTGCTGAGTGACTTCTAATGTTAGAGCAAGTTCATTTTGTGTTTGAGATGGATCTTCCTCCAATAATTCCTCCAATTCTGCATCCTCGTAAATTTTTGGCCTTCCACTGCGATCTTTGTCTTCTACGTCGAAATCACCGTTTTTAAACTTTTGAAACCACTCTCGACACGTTCTCTCACTCAAAGCACCCTCACCATATGCTTCTACGAGCAATTGATGCGCCTTAGTAGCAGATTTCTTTAAATTAAAGAAGTAAACTAATATTTCCCGCAAATGACGCTTACTTGGCTCAAATTTTTACATTTTCAACTTATGAAAATTATATTTTACCAATATAAAATCAATGATTTTAATAGGTTATGTTGTTCTTGAATGTCCAAACTATTTTTTAAGCCGGTTATCATCTGCGAAAGCTAACCGAAACTCCGTGCCGCGCCATCTACAATAAAACGGCGGAAACTTATTTGTACTCCTAATAAGATCTCGTGATAGACTCGTTTGAACACATTTACTTTAAAATCCAAGGTAATCTTTTTCAAAAATACAAAACATAATTTCAAGAACTGCACAAAAAAATAATTTATTTGAAATATTTAATACATATATATCCTTTAATGTTTATGTTCAAAATGAAGTCGCTTCTGCTGTCGGTTTACTTGGATCTGTTAAACTATTCAACGGATTTTGATGCAATTTTCAGCAATAGATAGAGTGATTCAAGAAAAAGGTTTAAATGTCTAATACATACATATTATAGTACAGAAAAGCCGAAAAATTCGAAGATTTGTAATGGGAGGTGGATGTTGGCAATGATAACTGTGTGTCGGCTGCATATCTTATATTATCTATAACAATGTACTGTAAATAAAATAATAGTACTGCTTTTTATCAAAAACTCACTTTGGATGTTGTAATAGAATTTTTGACCGACAAGGAGATAGAAACTGTGTCATGTGAATTGATGGCCATCACCGTCTCATGTTGTCTTGTTATTCACACATGGATCAGGCTCATCTTCCTCGGCCGCCTCGGGTTGTAGAAGACCCCGAAGAGTTCGAGCACGATCTTCAACCGGTTCGGACGTCCTGGTCCCTCCGCATCGGATTTATTCGCGACTGCGAAACGGCTTAAGCCTCGCGACCGCATTCTGACCTATTGAACTTCACAGCAATAATTGTTTGGGTCAGAATGAGGAAGAAAATGGGTATTCCCTTGTTTGATAGATCAGGGCTTGCACGTTGAATATTGAAAATTTTGTTTGTTAGCGAAACGTACATACATCAATATATATGTATTGAGTTTGGTGAAATATTATTATCAAACTACAATAAAAGTATGCACTCAAAAAAGTAACGAAAAAATAATTCTGCTAGTACTTATGAAGGGTGATTCATTCAGAGGTACTTTTTGTGGTGGGGATTTAATTGCAGATTGCGCATGCCTCGTGTTGAATGAAGTGCCATTTCTGTTCAGTGTTGTTTGACAATTCATAATGGATAGACTAAGCCCGGCACAGCGTCTACAAATTGTTCAATTTTATTACGAAAATGGGCGTTCTACGAGGAATGTATATCGGGCAAGCTTGTCAAGAGTTCAAGGACTAAAACGGAAATCATTCGGAAGGTCGGTCGGCTTCAGTTCTTGCACTAGTTGAATTTTGTAAGCTTTTGAAGAAAGATCCTTACGTAAAATACGCCAAGTTGTTGGATATGATAGGCCAAGCTGTTGAGAACGGCGACGAATCGACCCCTCACGGTCTTCGCGTACACTCTCGGCTACCGCCTCTATATTTTCTTCACTACGTGCAGGGTGTGGTCTAACTCTGTTAGACACAAAGTTCATTCAGCGTGAGGTTCCTAATGCTTCTTTGGTTGATTTGAAATTGTACTCCTATTTGAAAGGAATAAATACTAAAGGTCCACACCCAAGAATCCATGCATCGTCCTGTAGCCCCTAGCAGGTCGATCCTCGAAGCTGGTCAGTCCAAATACCCCTTATCTTTTCTGATAGCCAAGTCGAGAGAAATAGGAAAATATGATTCGTGTATACCATCTTTGAACACACCCAAGAAGTTGAGAGTCAGATTCTAGACGACCCTCCACACAGGCTCTCGCAATTGGCCTCGCGTACAGATCACAGAAAGGGGTTGTCCAACCAGGGTATACGGAAGTTTAATTTTGTTCGTGCCAATGTGCAGCATACAACATTTGTCCATGTGTCAATCCATGAGCCAATCCTTAACCCACCGAGCATTACTATTAAGATCCTTCTGTGATTGGTTAGAGATAAATGATGTAAAAAGAAAAATAATTGGACCAAGAACTGAACCCTGGGGTACCTTGCTTGTGATTCTTTTATCGTATGTAGAAAAAACCAACAACCTTGACCCTTTCACAGAGTTACGATTCAATCCAGATGGACAAGTAACCTCGAATTCCCATATAATCCAATAAGGTGATGTACTTTTTGTACGCTGTTCTAAGAAGAGAGATGCATCAGTTGTTTCTTCACTTTTTTATAATGTTTAATTCCTTTTAATAGAATTAGAAGTTGCTTTCTGGTCTGCCACAGCTAGATAACCTTTTATAGCAATAATGAAATTACTACAATATTTGTTGCGAAAATTCAACAGTTCCCATCGATTAATCATTCTGAACAAATGCAGGAAATCGGCGAAAAACTGCAGCTCATAAATCGGTATACCAGGTATATTATGTACGTTCCGCTAAAACATCACGGGCGCGGATGATTTAACTCCCGATATTTCACAGCCCCTGCAATAACCCCCATCGAATGCCGTACCCACACGAAAAGCCGATCAATATTCCATTCGGATCTCCAGTTTCGACGTCGAAATTTACATTTAATTCAATCCCAAAAGGAAAGCCGCGAGATCCAAGTTCGACGCCGGGAAATATCACTTCTAACCTTCTGCCCCGCGTGCGCCCTTCTTGAAGCCACCTTCGTAGACGTTCGCCGCATATATCGGAAGTTTGATGGCCAAAGTTCGGAGCGGCATCTATTGAAATTAGCTATTCCAACTTCCGGACAGCGGGAGATGGCCATTAACGGCACTCCCGGACAACTCTGTCGATATGACATTGGAAAATCGAAGATGTAATGGTCATTTTTACCACATGGCTGGAAAAATCAAGTCTACAGTCAAAAAGGACATGTGAATTCTATCAGTTGGTTGAATTGGCATATGGGCGTAGCTCTTTCACCAAGTAACTACTTAGCAGTCTCCACAGCTACCCCCAGAGGCAGAAAGTGTGATAAGGATTACGCCATATCATCGCACGAATCGAGAACCCCTCCGAAGAGATGAACCACCAGCTTCCAGTTTGGGCTTCAGTTCGAAAACCTGGAACCGTCAGACTGGTAGCAGCAAAGCACTATCTAACCTATACCGGCTCTGCATGGTCAGTACCCGACTTGTTTGGAACGCAATTCACACGCTGACAGGGCTTCTTATCCATCCACTCGAACGCAGTCTCATGAACTAAGATAATCCCAAGATTGATGACTCAATTCATCCTGGTATGAGCACCGTCAACACGGCCTGTACGTCATGACGCTCAGTATGCTACATAACGCACTCGGCCATTGGACAGACAAATTTGGGGATTTACTGCAATAGGGTAGAGTACGCTAGTTTTAAGGGAGAGGCCCTGTGCTGCGACAAACTCCCTGCTCCATTCGGAAGATCTTCCATCACACAGGTCCAGTGACTGGCGCGAATGGCATTACTTTAGGCATCGAGACTTAACCCTCCATTTCACCGGGATGAAACTAGGGTCCTAGTCAAGCCATCGCAACAAGATATAATTCCATGGGGGCGAGTCAAAAGGGACACCAAGATTCCTCCTCCCCCCTTATGGCTCAGGGTGAGAGGCTGACCGTCGATGCTCGATGATATTCGTCGCAACATTACAAACACTTTGGAGGTTGCAGGCAATCTGCTGGGAAGCTAGATCTTGATCATCCATATCAAATGAATAAATGACCCTTTTGTCGTCAGCATACGTCTGTGCAGAACAAAATTTCAAGACCTCAAGAATAAAAGCGTATAAATCATGAAGATAAATGACCCAAAAATTGATCCCTGTGGGACCCCAAAACGAAAAAACGTCGGCTCAAGAACCCTACCGTCAACCTCAACCACTCGACCCCGCAAGGACATATAAGAACTAATCAGAGAATCAGCAAGTGGGATAAAACGGTCAAGTTTCAACTTTACGCCTGATGAAAGATGATTAATGGCGTCAGGGGCCTTTTGGAAGTTGAACAACATTAAAACAGAGAAAAGACTTATGGAAATCAGCCTGATAGTCGGTAGAAAGTTATTTTTAGAAAATATACTTCTGCTCTGAGAAAGACTTCTTGATAATTTTTGAAAGAGATGCGAGTAACTGTTTACGTTGACTTCATTGACATGGATCGGAGATTTCAGGAAACCGCACAACAAAAAGTCTAGCGGCTACAAATCTCACGATCTTGGTGGCCAGTTTACCTTTGCGAGAGATAATCATGCCCTCAAATTCGAAAATGATCGTTTGTTGGTTTTCTGCATTCTGCAATACTTGCACGAGGGTTGGATAAAGAGCGTTTTTCAATAGATCTAAATAAATTGGGCCAGTGAGATAACTGGTTATGAAAAATGGGTAGATTATGTGATTTCCATCAATACCCGACCAAAAATTCAATTTTTGGGGAAGCTGAGTATGCACCTCACGAAATAAGCTTGGATTTTCATCTGACCAATACCGACAGTTATGCCGGTTTACAATGCTGTTAAGGTAAAATCATCACTCATCCGAAACAGATATCGAACATATAGTTTTGATTACCGTTAATCATTTCACTGACCAGGAATAAATGTTGTTTCAGGATTTCCATAATTGTTGTGTGTGAAACACCACATCCATCGGACAATTTCCTAGTACTCAAGATCGGATCCATTGCTACATGACCGAAGACTGCCACGTCCCTCGCTTCATCTCTTTCATGCACCCTCCTTTTGTTTCCGACTGAACCAGTAGCGTCAAATTTGGCAACCAGTTGCACAACGTAAGCAGCGGATACGTTTTTTCCAGTATGTCGTTCGTTAAATAAAGCGCTGTTGTTCGCGCAGAATCGTTATTACTAAGAAATAATTTCATCATTTCCACCATTTTTTCTACGGAATAAACCATTTTAATTCTACTACAAATTTACAATCGCTTTGAGACACTTGTAACGTTCTTAAAAATTCACGATAGACTGAGGTAAATCAAAAACATGGTCCGTCTACTTTTGTGGACAAGAATTTATAATACTCTTTGGACAAAAATTTAACAACATAACTACTAAATATCTTTGAAATGTGTCGGATACGAATAATATTTTCGAGATAAATTCCACATTGCCTCTTTCACTATTCTCGCTGTTATTTCATTATCAATGGATAGTTATTCGTGAACATGATCCCCATCTGTGCGCGTTCCATTTCTCATGTCCAAGAGCCCAACGATATCCTATCCGGTGCTTCCTACTCAATCGCGGGTGCCTCGCTGATCTCCTTGCCCATACATTGTGTGTAGTACGCAAACATACGTCGCTTTACATGTTATATATAATCCTGAAAATTGGATTCAAGTGCAAAAAGTCAGTTTTCTGTCGGATATCCACTTCAATTTTTGAGCAGTGTACATATAGCAGATCATAATAGTATATTCAGAGTTTCACGGAATGAGATGAAGACTTCTCTCTATTACTACGTCATAATAATGAAATATTCCCCAACTTCATGCTCATTTAATTTCCTTAGCAAACGTCAAAGGTTAAGTCTTCTTCCGTTGCATGCGCGGTCTCAGTTTCTTCGTTCAGACAAATAATGAAATTAATATCGGTGTCACATTCAATAGCATAGCGATTGTTATTTACCATTTCCATTAACTCAGGCAGATTGAATACAATGGGTGTGCATTTACACGAGAAATTTGAATAATTTGAGTGTTGTTGATTCACTTTACCGGGTTTATAACGTGCCTTTATGCCTGGAGCTGAGGAAATATATTGTAGTGATGCACTGTGACCTGAATTAATGAGCTGTTAGAGAATGAATTATATCGGGGGAAAATATTCTATGAAAGATTTTTCGACATGCGTGTTCGAAATTCGATCCATTACAATAGTGATGATATACTGTTTTACTGTTTTTCCTAATGAATGTGATTGCTCAAATTGACCGGTTAAAATGCTGCAATATGAATAAATCAGGGCGAGATTCACTAACCGCATGGATCAATACGTGAAATTTGAGTATCTATGGAATAAATGTCATTTACTACCAAGAGTAATAAAAATATTTATAGTCCGTCTAGAAAGTATCCGGAAAAAACAAAGCTCAATTGTAATTTTTGATTGTCTCGATCTTTACTTGACGGAAATTCATCTACAATATAAGAAAAACAAATGTAACCTTCCGCTATTTTATTGATTTACACGACAATTGTTTCGTCGTACCATGACTTCATCAGGTGAGTATTTAAACTGGTTTAAATACTCACCCAATATTCAACCATCTTCCAGACAAATTGAAGGTTTTGGAGTATAGAAGATTCAAGAGTGAGGTTAAGGCCTTGCTGCTCGAGAAGTGGGAGGAATATTTCAGTTGGGTAGCGAGGTAGCGTGCAGATGTTTTCTGCTCTTTGTAAGTTACCTGTATTTTATTTTAATTGGGGAAATAACATAAATAAATTTTTGATTGTCTCGGTCTTTACTTGACGGAAATTCATCTTCAATAAAAGTTCAAATACTCACCTGATGAAGTCATGGTATGACGAAACAATTGTCGTGTGAATCAATAAAATTGTTTTTCTTATATTGAACATAAATAGAGGTTAATACTTGATAGAAGGTATATAGAATTATTTAAATATTTTAATATTAGCCTTCTCCATATTTAATTTTAAAAAGTTATATTTTATAATTATAACTTCAGGAATTGAATTAAAAATAATGTCATATAAGTACCACTTATATCAAACGACATATAAAATAAACATTCATTATAAGACATCCAAATTATATAACAAAATCCAATAAATAAAATTTTTTAACCAAAATCCTATAAATTAAATATTTTGAATAGACAAAATTTTGTTTCTGCTGATCAACCTCATAAAAACAAATATCTTTCAAAAATGTTTAACATAATTTTAAGAATTTCATCATAAAACTATCTTATTTAGAATATTCAATATTACTGGATATCTTATTGAAAAACAAGTTTTAAGAGAGACTTTGCTTCGTTAGTATTCAAATAATTCATATTCAATAAAATAAAACATCAATCAACAACAAATATTTACTCACCCTTCAACAATTTAGAGAACTTCTGGTAAATGAATACTGAAAAATTTAAATGGAGTAAGGTTAACTAACAAATAAATAATTCTATGGTTTACCCTTGATCTAGAAGATTGAAAGAGAAATTTAACGGCATCTGTTATAGCACAAGGACTATCTGTGTAAAGAATGTTAAGGAAACCAAATAATTATATATTATGAATAAAATAACATAAATAGAGGTTAATACTTGATAGAAGGTATATGAAATTATTTGAATATTTCAATAATTGTCTTCTACATATTTAATTTCAAAAAATTATATTCAATAATGATAACTTTAGAGCTGAAACATCGATTGTTTTTTAGGGTTAGAATTTGTTTCGACATCTCCAGCAATTCACAAATTAAATCATGAAAAATTTCAAACATAGAAAATCGAGAAAAGCACTTATAATCAAATACAAAAAGACGAAAAAATTTATAAGTTACCCAAAGTTCGCATGGAGTTGAAAATTGGTACAGACGTTCTATTTTATTTTATATATAATATATGATATAATTATATTTAGGCTTAAATAAATCTCATTATGGAATGTCAATGATTTAAATATAACCTTGAAAATACCTTACACTTTTCTGTGATTTTGTTAGAACATAGACCATCTTGAATTTTAAAGTTAGTCTGTTTGAAGCAATCATCCTTTAACACGTGTAAGTTGAGATATAGTGATAGTTATTTGATTCTGATATTTGGAATATTATTTTGGACCGATGAAGAGATTACCTAGAATTATATTCATTTTTTGAAGGTATAGTGCATGTTTTGAGAGATTTCTGAATTAACTTATTCGAATATTTAAATATATTAAATATTTCAAATAAATTATATTTTTTGAGAAGTCCTTAAGTTGTGTTCATGTTTTTAAAAAGCAATTGGTGTTCTTAAAGGTAAAATCAGAAACAAAATTTTGTCTCCTTTAAATATTTATTTATTAATTTCAAGGACTTTGTTATATCTGTTGGTTTATTTATTCCATTTGACATTATATATTGAGTTTTGATTATATACGTCTATTAAATATAAGCGGTGCTCATTGTAGACATTAATTTAATTCTAAAAGTTTTTCGAACAAAAATTTTTTTGAAATTAAAATTGTAGAAGACTAACAGATTAAATCTGTTTTTGATATTCATATTAAGTACATACTATTGAACTGAATCAGTCATTACTTGGTGAAAATCCTAATTAAATAATATTCAAATAAGGTTATTGTGATTTTCACAAATTTCTATTGTTATGTGTACAACAATCGTTTCGTTATCACATTAGCATCATCAGGCAGGTGTACATTTTGAATAACTAAGCTTGTTTCCGAAATCCGTTGCTATTTATATTACAGTAAGTACAATAAATTTTTATTGAGAACTAAAACCCAAAAAAGGTCTCTGCAAATTCCAGCTTATCTGAATATATTCAATAGAGGCGAGTTATTTAAATCTAATTGTTCGTTAAGTAATATTCCAATTTTATTGTGTTTATTTATCTCTAGGGATTCTAATAGGTTCAAGGCATAAATTTTACTTTCTATATATGGAATTTCAAAATTATGGTTGAAAGTATGTGTAACTTTAGGGCAATCACCGCAGGTTAACTTATAAACCCCCGATTTATCATCTTTATGTGTACAGTATTTATTATTTTTAATGCATTTACTCCAGTTTGAATTGGTTTTAAATGAAGTTCTTAAATTATATTTATTTTTGAGGTATGTAGCAATTTTCTCAGAAATACCTTTATTGTATTTTAAGGAAATGTACTTAACATTTTCTTTTATATTAGGATATACCATATTTAAAGTTATTTTATTATTTTTATTCCTCAACAAAGTATCAGATATTTCAATTTCAAATGCAGCGCCAAAACAAAAACCCGATACGCTTTTAGGACACGCTGTAGTTGAACTTGAAAAAATAATGCCTGTGGGGAGATAGAGAAGGTTATCCTTGATATCCTGAGTTTTTCCACTGCACAGCACATTTAGATTCAGTACAGGTTTTAACAGGGTGTCCCTAATGAATTGGTCACAGTCTATATATTAATTAGACTTCAACTCGACGGGCTCTCGAGGAAACCCTTGAATCCTAAAGGGAATTTGTAGTTTATCCCTTTCGCTCTTTGGCCTGCAATATATTATTAACTAACACTTCGAACCGCTCACCTTTATCAATTATTCATCCGGAATTGAGGCGCGTATTTTACATGTAAATGGGCATTTGATCAATTCTCGAAAATTTTATGATTATGTACCTAATTGACTTGTAGTAGGTTATTTAGCATTTTTTTATTCTTCCATCTTTCTCAAAAACATTTGAAGCAATCATTAAAGATAGGTCTGCCACAATCTTCAAAGTACGAAAAATATTCTGCATGAAACAACATTGATTCCTAACGTGTAGATCAGTGGAAACAGTACTGAGTAACTACCTTAATGGAAATTATTCGATGTCAGCATTCAAGTCATGGTGCCCCCAGGGTTCTATATTAGGGCCACTCCTGTTCCGTATATAATTCAATGATTTTCCGGAGAGTGTGGAAGCAGACCAGACTGTACTCTTTGCTGACGACACATCTTTTTGAATATGAAAGCAGGTGAGAAAAATATATCCAAACCAGGCTAAACTCTGGTTTGATGAAAATAAGATGAAGATCAATATGGAAAAACTCACAAGCTTCTATTCGAAAGTAAAACAACATCGAGCATAAACCTCAAGATTCTTGCTATAACATTGCAGCCAACTATAAAATTCTCAAAGCATATCAACAAACTGGCCTGAAACACTCGAAGTTGTTCCTTGGAGCAGCTTCGAACAAAAAGATGGCGAACCTAGCGCTAGGTCTGGATAGGACCAAACTAAGAACACTTGTCGGAATTATGACAGGTCACTGCAGACTGAAAGCGCATTTGCACAAAATCGGTCTGGCTGAAGACAATGAATGCAGGCTGTGTCTTGAGGACACTGAAACAGCCATGCACATCGTCTCAGTGTGTCCAGCGGTGAGTCGCATCAGATTCGAGGTCTTTGGCAAGGCTTTTATAGCCCACAGCGAACTGAAAAAATTACCCCTGAAGAAGATTATCAGTTTTATCGAAAAACTGGATCTCGTCGGGGAGATATAAATTAGGGGTGAACCACAATAGTCCGTGCGGACGCAATGGTAGGGTGGACAGACGCCCGCTCATCATAAATAATAATAATATCAACAAACTGATGCAAAAATTATCAAGAGCAACTTATGGATTTAGAGCAGTTAAACAGATAAAAGGTCCAGAAGGGACAGAAACAGCTCACTTTGGTTGTTTCCCTAGCAATGTGAACTATGGTGTACTTTTTTGGGGAGGATCCAAGATAGCTGAAGAGTGTTCATAAAACGAAATAATATGGTGAGAATACTTATTGCTATGAGTAGCAGATACAGCTGCAGAAGTATCTTTCCAAGTGAGAATACCTTACCACCTATTTTCATACTTACCTGTGTACTGTTTAGACACGATCACAAAGACAGCCAATTCGAAATGACTACAATATGAAATGCGAACAATTTCACCACCCAATACCATAGGATGTTTGTCTCTATCCAGTTTTTTCTGGCCACTTGAAGGTGGTTCTGATTTATTTATGGGATGATATACATTATTAAAGTCATTAAAACTTGTGAAAATATTGGTATGTACAGAAAAAGTTGGTGAAGTTTCATTTGGCAGACCATCTTTCAAGTAGTTATCTGTCTTCATTAGCAGCATGGAACACAATAAATAAAACATCACCATTTGAACTCTGGACTAACATTTACGACTGAGAGTCCCTCTTGTATTAGCCACCATCCCTCTTTTCATCCATTCCAATCTTCACATTAGCTCTCAAGCGACAAGGAAATACCATTACCTCCCTAGTATTCCGCACCTGTACCTCTCGAACGGCAAACACCGGCCAAATGACTACGCAATCCCGAATAGACGGACTAACTTGATTTTGAGGCGAATTCCGACGGTATCGCTCAGAAATCTAACTGGTCTGGTTAATTACGACGGGCACTGATAAGCCCTTATCTCCAGAACCGAGAACTCGCCCGAATTAAACGTGTTACGCTCAAGCAGTCTTTAATTACTTCTCGCTCGACTGGATGGCTGGTCCCCAGGTGGCGATCGGCACCTAGGGATCCCAGATCGGTCGATACTCACGCGACCGGCGAACGTGAGGTTTCAGCTGGCCCGATTACCGACAGTTGAGTCCCTTAATGACTATTTAAAGACTTGAGGTTGAACCTCCTCCTGAAATTATGAAAGATTGATTCATATACCGGCATATAACTAAAGGTTCTGATTCGATCTGGTCCATGATGAAAAGTGTGATAGAGGAAAGAGCAGTTTTCATAGTGCATCAGAAGAGATTTTTCTATTAGTTTCATATCATTAGTTGTGAGCTATGTGACAGAATTGTACATGTTGGCATGTGAACATAGCTCTTAACTGACGTTGATGTACCATTGTCATCATTGCTGACCCGTGTTTCTACTCGAGTTTTGACACTCCAGCAGACCCCCGATAATCTGAAAGAGAAAGACAGGGATGCCTGGAAAGGAATAATAGAGAACCTGCGTTAGTACAACCGAGGAGGAACCAGCAGGGATCTCCCTCCTCCAAAAGGTATCGTTGTGTCGATCCCAGCACTCAGCTGCATTAGCAAAGTGTCTCTATTTGGTTATAAAAGACCTAAAAGCAGAAACAACACAAATAACAGCTTTCCAGCAGGAATCCACCTCCCCAAGAGGACCGGTGTTGCTGTTCGACTGTTAAAAGCGAGGCTCCGAGGCATCATAGAGGAAAGGTTCAGAGATACAAAAATGAGGCCGAAGTTGGGGGTGAGTCTTCCCAGATAGAAAGCGTCTTAAGTTTCCCCTTGTACTCTAGCCAGCGCGCATTGTTCTTAGGTCAAGAATGGGAGAGCAACAGAGTTCGCTACCACAAAGAGTCATAAGTCCCTTTGTTTCTTCTGAAGCGCAAACCATTCAAAGGCTGAAAAGGGGAAGGCATAGAGTTGGAGGCGAGCAAAGAGCGAATCCACGCAGGTCGAAACGGCTTAAGTCTCCCTTTTACCTTCCGCAACGGACAAGCGACGAAGGGTGGAAAGCCCGTGCCGAGATTAAGTAGTGTTTTATCTTCGTCCGCGAAGTGAGTGTTTTGCTCCTAGTTCGCACAATGAGACAGGAGAGAATGACAGGTCCCAACCATGATTCTTCGCCCATATTCACGTTCCAGGAGCGAAAAGTATGGATTAAAATACTCTAATCGGTCGTAGGATAGCATGCCTCTGTCTTGCATTCAGAGCCACAGCTAACCCGTACGATTCCAAGCTTTATTAAAGGATATGAATGATTGTGAGACAACATGACACAATGGTATGCAATAAAGAAAGCAAGGAAAATAAGCATAGGAAGTCTCTGCTTTAGACATCATAACTTTTTCCTCAATTTCATGGTTATGAAACTAGGATTTCAGTTGTGACAAGCACCCCCACCACGTCAAGAGACAATTGGGGAGCGGAGCTATCTGACATACTCAGAGATCTTCACCAACGTTAAAGTCCATTGTCATCATTGCTGTCCAGGGTTTCTGCTCAAGTTTTGACACTCCAGCAGACCCCCGTTAATCTGAAAGAGAAAATAAAGGAATTTTGAAGAAAGATTATAGAGAACTTTGCGCCAGCACAACTAGGTGAGGGACCTCCAGAAGTCACCTCCCTCCTCCAAAAAAGGATGGCCGTGTCGATCCAAATACTTAGTCATTTGAGCAGAGTGTCTCTATGGTTGTGATAGATTGAAGCATCGGAACAACACAAATAACAGCGTCCCAGAATGGACCCCCAACCCCTTAAGGACCGCTGTTGCTGTTCGACTGCTGAAAGCGAGGCTCCGAAGCATCAAAGAGGATGGGCTTTAGAATCAAAAAGTGGGGCCAGAGTCGTAGTCTCCCTTTTTCTCCAACAGACCACTTCCGACCCGGCAGCAGATAAGATAAGCTTAAGGATCCACGAATGGGACCGAAGTTGGGGGCGAGCAGAGCGATTCTTCCAAGGCCTCCAAACTTGGTCAAAACATCGTAGTCTCCCTTTTTTCTCCAGCGGACCAATCAGGGCACCGTAGCGGAAGCTTAAAGATCTAAAGATGGAGCCAAATTTGGGGGCGAGCTATTCGAATCTTCCGAGATCTCACCCCGGTCGAAACGTCGTAGTCTCTCTTTTTCCTTCAGCAACCATTTAAGATCCCTCAGTGGATAAGTAGACGAAGGTTGGAAAACCCACGCTGAGATTCAGCAGGGTAGCGCCTTCGCCCGTGTATGGTTACAAAACTCTAATCGATGGCAGGGTCGCGTGATTCTGGTCGTCAATCAAAGCCACAACTTCCCCGTACAATTCCAAGTCTTGCGGAAGGACATGGATGGAAGTGGGACAACATGATGGAACAGTATGTAAGTAAGAAAGAAAGTAAGGAAGTTTGGAAGGCGAGTCTCTGCTTTAGGCATCGTAACCATATCCTCCATTTCATAAATGAAACTATGACAAGCTCCCCCACCACGGCAAGGTACAGAGACAGGGGTGGATCTGACAACCTGCAGAGAACTCTTTTTGTCTACTTTTCAACCATGCAAATCTAAAGATGCTTTAGTAACCTTGCGTTAGAAAAAGAATTATAGCTGGACTATAAAGCAATTACATTTGGTACGTTTGTGGATGAGGAATGTGCTTCGATCACTCACCTTCTACGTCATCCGTAGAGATGGTTTGTTGAGAAGAATAGCTGCGATACATGCTTATAGTTTGTGGAGTATTAATAGACCTTAGAGGAGTCTGCAATAATCACCACTGTTACAAGATGACCGCAAGGTTGAGTCTTATCATTCGTATAGCTGAGGATGTTGGAACTCAAAACTTGGAACACTTTAATCATCATCATTTTTGAAGATTTATATGAATCACAAGGTCATAAAATGCTTCTCAGGGTAATCCCTTCTAGATATAATAGTGTTTCGGCAATGACTCCTGTATCGCTGAAAAAATTTTCAACTATATTGCGGAGCTTTAGCGTATGTTTATGATGAATCGCCAAACCTGAAAACAATCGGCTGTTACAGAGAACAGTGTTGCCAATTTAATGTTCCCAGCCACAAAAAAACACCCTACAGCAACGCAGCGTTCGCTTTCCTAAGATAATTCGTCACTTTCCTTCTCGATAACTTCTTTGCAGATGTGACGTAATCAGGGAAGACCAGACAGTTTTATCTGGGCTTGTATCGTTACATATAAAATTACCGTTTCGCATGTGTACGACTAAGCTTTCATTGGTTTTGAAGCAGGTAATAAACATTTCAGGAAGCCACTTTCAATATTGTGCTCCTAATTGTTGTTCGACATGCGATACTCCCATCTTTCTCAGTCTGTAATGGACAGGAAACGAACTTTAGACGAGACTTGTATCGAATTAGCTTCTGGCGGGTGTCCATTATTCATTAGATTGGTTCACCGCAGGTTCTAGAAACCCATCGTGGTGTCGCTGCTTTCTTTCAAGGATGAATTTCATATTTGGATTCATAATGATACTAGTTAATTATTCTGAATCCTTTCATCATTCACTGTACAATGGTATAAATAAATTTTTATCACATTTCAAGCATCAATCAGTGATTGATGTTACTGTAGCTCCCTTGGAATTATAGAGCTGATATTTTTCCATATTCTTGTACTAAGAACTTTTCTCTAGTTCTCTCCTTGTGGTCATGCTTGTGGTATATCCAGCGTGAAGGACCATAAAAGTGATGGGGAAATTTTAAGAAGCTTAATGAATACTAAGCCGGATATATCTACCTTATATTGTGGACTGTAATTTGTTTGGGATGGATACAGGTACTGGGTGGTGGATAGAATACAAGTAACAATTAACAGGTTTATTTGATGTTCACATGGTTCACTCTATACTGGTGAATACACGTGGCTTTGAAAGTACACTTGTTGTTGCATAGTGTATAGTTCACTTTGACATGAACGCCTTATATTGATTGACACTATACTTGGCCAATTTCTGGCTTGAACTACTAGTCGACCTTGTATGAAACTGAAACAACAATACTTAGGTAACTTGTATCTTGAATTACCCCATCGACACTCTCAGATTGCACTTTCCAGCTTGAAGCACAATTCGGAATATTTATGAGAATCAACACACGTTGTTATAATAACTCCTAGAAACAAATGTCTCTAGGAGGCATTGGTTGTTATCAAAACAAACAGGAGAGTGATCGGACGAGAAGGGAAAGGAAGAGGGTTTATGTTTGCTTTTCAAGACTAAGGTTAGAATTTTGACCACAGAATATTCGCCAACATAGCGTATTCATTTGTTCTTGTCCGTTCAAGTGAAACAACCATTAAAGTTACAACAGAAAGACAACAAATTAGAAACATATTATTATTATTATCCTGATACATCTAGATCTTCTGTAGAGATCCTTCAGAAGCTTTTTCAGCTTGTACGAGATAGCAGTTCAGTTGTTTTCTGGGTAGGCTTTGTTACTGCGATCTTGCGCCACTTTAGGTCACAGCACTGTTAATTTTTGACCCAACAGTGAAATATGGATGCGTCATTTTGTTACTTATGTACAGGATATACGCAACGATACCAAGAGCAGCAATTCAGGTTTTCTTAATTCAGACAAAAACTGTACATACAACAGAACTGAAATCCAAAAGTCAAGGACAAAAACTAAAGATAAAGATCATCCACCAATAAGACAACAAGGTGAAACAAATGAACAGCAAGAAGTTATGTTGGCTTCCAAAGCGTCTATTGTTTATCAGCATAAACCAATGGCTTGCCATAACCCCAAAGAAAATAATGTGTTATGAGTTTTAGCGCATGATCTTGGAGGCCAATAAATTGACCATTTCTCAAAACAATGTTATCGTCAAATCTTTCTTTCGATAAATCAATTGTTACGGTAGCAGCATGAGGTGTAGCACCGTCTTGTTGGAACCAAAACAATTCTGGGTTGATGCCAGTCAAATTTTGAAACAAATAATCATTGATCATCCATCTGTAACGAGCACCATTCACTGTAACATTAGCTCCAACATCGTTTATAAAGAAATATGAACCCATGATGCCTCCAGCGTGTGAAGCACACCATACAGTGCATTTTTCAGGATGCAATGGAACCTGCAGAACTTCTTGAGGATTGTTTTCACTCCATATACGGCAATTTTGCTTGTTTACATAGCCTTTCAATCAGAAATGAGCTTCATCACTGAACACAATTTTACTATAAAAAAGTGGATCAACTTCAAGTTGTTCTAGGATCCAATCAGCAAACAAACGATGGTTATAATGGTCAAGTGGCTTTAGTTCTTGAACCAGTTGGATCTTGTATAGGTGTAGAACAAGATCTTTACGCAAAATTTTTCATGTGGTGGATACACAGAGTCCAACTTGTTGTGAACGTCGACGAATAGACAAATCTGGATCATCATTAACACTATGACTCACAGCAGCGATATTTTCTTCTGTACGTACAGTTCTTTATCTTTTTGTTGTTGTTGCATCGAGTAAAGAAAGTGATGTCTGAAATCTATCAATAATTTGACGAATAAGCTGCTCTGATGGTCAATTATGTAGACCATGAATTTCACGAAGTACTCTATAAGTTTGGCGAATAGAACACTGATATTGAAAATAAATTTCAACAATTTGTAAACGTTGTTGCGGCGTGAGTCTTTCCATGATAATTTGTCAATGCTTACTGAACAGAAATGTCAAAACAACTTGGCTTCTACCTTCTGTCAAATCACAGTTATCTCCATCGAAAGTTCTATCACTCTAAAAAAACACCCGATACGACATTTTATGAACAGCCATAAACACCGTGTATTTTGCTCAATTTATGACCATCACAAGTTCAAGTAAATCATAATTATTTATTGCAGGATTCAACGATTAAGTAATAAAACGGAATTCACTGAATAAACACAAAATTTCTGTCGTCCAAAATACAATATATCTATAATACTATAATATTTTATGCAGTCAACAAGATCAGGACATACTGCCCATATCATTCGAACAGCCGGAAATTTCTACGTGAGCCAACTCCTAAACTACTCAAGATACCCCTATTATGTGGGGTATCAATTCACGAAACCCGTGGACGCCCTGACCGATTTCGAAGTGACCAACCGCATAAATTCATTACTTCAGGATTTATTCGTCAATAGTAACCCTTTACCACCCTCTACGGCTATGATAAACCGGCGAGTTAATTCCGAGTAATCTTTCCGTGAACGCGGATTACGGCCGGTCGTCGGGATAGAATATAGCGCGTCCATTAGGATCCTACACGCCCGTCTAACGCCGATAGCTTGCGAAAAACAACGCAATTAAAACCGGGCGTTATTCGCGGCGTAAAAGGACAAAATAAGAGGCGGGCGGAACCTGTGAACTGGCGAATTTATCCGACGCCGAGAAATTAAACGCGAAATATAAAGGGTTAGCAGATGGCGCCACGGGAAAATGTTCCGGAAAACCGGCTAGGTCCAGATCATTCACGATAATTCGGGAGTTTATTTCTGATACGAATGCTGATGCCTCACGATTATGGGCGTAATTAAATTCCGTTACCGAGGGATATTAGGAAATTTATTATTATTATATATAAAGTTTCACTTGATAAAGCTAGGGGAAAACTCTCGACTTCGAAAGGCTTCGAAATACTAGTTTTGTTTATGGAGGAACAGATGAACGCCGTTTCGAAATTTGGGGTAAAATTCTGCATTACTTCGAATTCAGCCTTTTCTTGGGCCCGCACTAACATCTATCAGTATGCCTTTAGCTCTCGGCCAAGATACATCGACACACTCTCTCGTTGTGTTCCGACCAAACGGTCACGCAACATTCTCTACTCCTCGAACAATTAAGTTCTATTCACACACACACCCTCTCTGCTCTTGAACAGGTAAGTGCTATTCACACTGTCACTCTGCTCTTGAATAACTTTATATTCACGTTCATTCAACGCAGTCTGTTTTTGCCATTCACCTACGACGCATATTAAAATCGCTCTCTAGTTAACGTTCAGTCAATTCGCAATCACTTTCAGCTTCTCAAGGGATATCCTCTCATGATAACACAATATCGTATTAAAATGCCTTAAAGGGCTGGAAGTGAATATATTATCTGCATTATTCACTTGTAATTAGGTAGTGCATGTGTAAAGTGACCCCAAAAGTGGATTCAGTAAAAGTGAACAATGGTGAAAAAGCCCATCGATCTGCTCCTCTATGAGCAAGATAGACTTTTCACCGCAATTCAAGTTCAAAACTATACCGCATCAATTTTGTGTCGAACAATTGAAGCTTGTAAATGCTCTTTAATTAACAGCGCCCCATTTTGTTCTGTAAATAAAACACATTATTTATTTGAAAATTATTGAAATTTTCATCATAAAACAATGGATACCATCAGTTAACAAAACATCTTTTAAATCTCTACCACGGAAACGCTGATTCATTGAACCCAATTTTCCATGACTCTCACACAAATCAGATCGTATGTTAGCAATTTCTCGTTCACTATTTATCTGTTAATCGTAATTGCTTTAAACCAATGACTTAATGTAACCCCAATGAAAGAAGTCCTATGGAGTTAAATCGTAGGAACGAGGCGGATTATTTCAATAAAGTCATTGTGTCATTGGAAGTATGACAAGTGGCAACGTATTGTTGAAACCACATGTTCTGCGAATCAAAACGAACCAATTCAGGCCATAAAAAATCAGTCAACAGTGATCGATAACGATTTCCATTGACAGTTACCGCCTCATGAGCTTCGTTGAAAAAAAAAAGGTGTAATGGCTCCTCCAGCATGAAATCCGCACCAAACAGTGAATTTGTCGGAATTTAATGGCAGTTCTTCGGGCTTATCACCACTCCAATTCTACTTGTTTACACAATCGTTTAACCAGAAACGAGCCCCATCGATTAGAATGATTTTCTTATGAAAATCTGCATCATTTCCGATGTATTCCAAGCACCAATTACTGAATACATGACGCATTAAATGATCTATTGGTTTGAGTTCTTGGGTTACAACAATTTTGTATGGATGCAAACCAAGGTCTTTCCGTGAAATTCTGCACAAAGACGTCTGTGAGATGTCTAGTTCTTGTGAACGTCGAGAAATCGATGAATTTTGGTCTTCACGAACACTTTCAAGTACGGCAGCAATATTCTCTTCGCTTCTTGTATTTCTTTGTCTCACTGGCACTCTAACATCACGAAGTCTAAATTTGTTACAAACTTCTTCACTGTCCTTTTATCCGGACGATTATGAACCAAAAATTGAAGATCAAGCACGTAACGTTAGAGAAACAGATCGTGACCTTTCCATGATTAAATGGTAGACACAAATACAACTGTCAATGTCACAAATAAACAATGGCTGCCATGCGTGAGTATTGTCAATTTTTTCCATTGAAAGACCTTTTACATTTGTGAAATATATATATTTAGAGGTAAATAAACTGATTAAAGTCTAATATATCTTAATATAAATATTTTAAAAAAATTTTTAAACAATTTTAAAAAATTAGCCTTCTACATATTTAATTCCAAAAGATTATATTCAATGATTATAACTTCTGAAAATAAATTAAAATAATGTCGTATAAGTACCACTTATATCATGACATAAAATAAACATTCATTATAAGACATCCAAATGGTATATTTACGTTATCTAATATATCTGTACTGTCCCCATGAAGAATGCCTGTTCAAGAATTTGCATACTAATTGATTGATGTTAATCGATTATAAAGAAGAATTCAAAAATTGTAAATCATTAACGAAATTTTCTTGTTAGACTTATAGATTTTCAATGTCAACCCTTATCATTTATTCAAAAAAATAGTCATCAGTATTACTTCCAATCTGTCAGACAAAAATTGAGGCAAGAACTGTCGTAATTTCTGCTAAATTTTCCTCTAGACAAATTGAACGGTCAGGAAACCTTTTGTGCGCGTTGGACACTTTCCATTGAAAACGGGACAATACGAAATTAAGTTAATTTATTGTTCGTCTAGAGTAAGACCGTACGATGAAAAATTAAATCTGTTGTGAATTCTGAAGGGTACAAATTGAAGCAGATCGGAAGACTCGTCGAGTGTGTTATTTTCAATGGATCTATGTGGAAGTTTTTTTGGGCTACCGTTATCGCGCGAATGAAAAACTAGGGAAAGATAAAAAATATTCATTTTACGGATCGAAATCATCTTTGCTGTTGATTCATAGCAATCAGTTAGCTTGTTTATTCAGCTTTTGTTGTTTTTTATGTGCGACTACATCGATTTTTCGACTGCTATAGAAATGTTTGAGACTTAAGGGAATATTCTAGATGGATTCACTTTTTATATTCATATACAGTGTGGAAACCACTTATGGAATCAAATTGTTTGTGTCTTTATGTAAGAACATTATAAAAAACACAAATTCATTAGTGTGTTTTTTATAAATTTAAATATACAGGGTGATTCGCGCAAATCCAGCACAGTTCGTCCTCTTTATTCAAAATGGAACAACCTGATATTTTAAAAAATTTTAAAGCTCCTCAACAACGTGATTTTAACGAACTCTATACTGTATGGTCTATTATGAATAATAATTTATCACGCATTAAAAAATGGTATTTTTTAAATAACCTAAATACAGACATATGAAATTTCTGAACTATAAATTAAATTGGGAAAATTTTTAAAATCAATTTTTGCTCATGGATCTTAGTTCTGTTAACATTTCGTGTCATGAACACCTAAAGAATTACATATGCCGATAAATAGAGAAAATCTGCAAATAAAGTGGATTGTTATCAGTCAAATGTTGCGGTGTTGAGATTTACATTGAAATTGTAAATTCCTAATTGAAAACTATTACCTAGTATTTCTAGCAACATTAATAATGAAACATTTAACTGAGACTCACCGAATTAAGATTTTAATGATGATCGATTGCGGAGATAATTGCAGAAGTCAAGTTGAAGTGGCAAACTTATTTAATCAGAGGTAGCCTCAGTCGCCTAATGTTCCACAAGGTACTGTGCGTTAAATTGATGCACAATTCAGAGAACTTGGACATTAAAAAGGAAATCGAAATTCGTTGAAGATACCGTGAAATTGGATATTTTGTTAGGTTTTTCAGTGGATCCAACGAGAAGTACACGTCAAATTGACCGTGAAAAGTCAGACAACTGTCATACGGTGTCTCCACAAAGGAAGACTTTATCCATAAAAAAATGCGTTTTGTGCAACAGCTAACAGAAGACGATCCAGATCGTAGAATGCATTTCTGCGAAAAAATGATGAATAAACTGAACAGAAATGAAATAGCTGTTGGTATCGAGTGTTATTTTTACAGTGATAGAACTTTAAATTGAAATAAACACATTTAAATTGAGATTGAAGCCAATTTCTTTTATTTGAAAGGTAATTTTATGACATTTATGTTTTGAAAATAATTTTCGGCATATATCCACCACGACTAGCTCTGAGGAACCGCATTCGACCAGACCAATTTTGGACCACTTTTTCGAGTAATTCAGGCCTTATTTAATCAATAACACGAGTTATGTTGGCTTCGAAGCGTCTATTATTTCTGGATTATCAGCATAAACCAATGACTTGACATAACCCCAAAGAAAATAATCCAGTGAAGTTATGTCGCATGATCTTGGAGGTCAATTAATTGGATCATTTCTCGAAATAATATTATCGCCAAATCTTTCTTTCCATAAATCAAATGTTACGGTAGCAGCATGAGGTGTAGCACCATCTTGTTGGAACCAAAACATTTCTGGGTCGATACCATTCAAATTTTGAAACAAATAATCATTGATCATCGATCTGTAACGAACACTTTTCACTGTAACATTAGCTCCAGCATCGTTTTTAAAGAAATATGGACCGATGATGCCTCCAGCGTGTAAATCACTCCATACAGTGTATTTTTCAGGATGCAAAGGAACCTGCAGAACTTCTTTAGGATTGTTTTCACTCCATTTACCACAACTCTGCTTGTTTACATAGCCGTTCAACCAGTAATGATCATCAACACAATTTTACGATAAAAAAGTGGATCAACTTCAAGCTGTTCTAGGGCCCAATCAGCAAACAAACGACGCTGATTATGGTCAAGTGGCTCTAGTTCTTGAACCAATTGGATCTTGTATGGGTGAAGACCAAGATCCTTAGGAAAAATTCTCCAATATAAACTCTAAAAAAACACCCCTTTTCCTGATGAATCAACATTTACATTGAACGAAATTGTAAATATTGGTCAGCAAAGAATCCTCATTGAATGCGTGAGACACTTACTCAGTATCTTCAAAAGGTGATCTTTTTGGCAGGTATCATAGGTGACCATATTATTGTTCCTATTATTTATAAATGGAACTTAAATAGCCGAAAAATATTTGACGAAGTTGTTCCTGCGTCAACTTATTTCCTAATGCAATAGATCCAAGCCTACTGAATGAAAATGTCTAGTTCTAGCAGCATGGAGAACTATGCCATTATGCCTCAATAGTCAGAACTTACTTAAACGCAGTCTTCCCCAATAAATGGATTGGACGAAGAGGAAATATTGAATGGCCAGTCAGATCCCCAGACCTTAAGCCGTTGGAGTTTTTCTGTGGTGTTATCTCAAGAACAAAATTTATGCAACACAGCCGACGAATATCACAGACCACAAAGAAAGGATAACTACAGAAATGCGGAATATTTTAACTCAAATTTTAAACAATGTTAGGAACGAGTTTTATAGGGGACTGTGTATGTGCCAAGAATAAGGTGGAGAACATTTTTTTTAATGTGTTTAAATCAATTATATCATGTAATTCAAGTATTCAGTTTCTTGAAACCAATTATAAATACACTCAAAATTTCATTCGGTATTATTCATAATAGACGACCATACATGATATAGTTCATTGAAATCAGGTTATTAGGAGCTTCAACATACAGGGTTTTCCATTTAAAATGAAGAGGATGGTCTATGCTGGACTTGCGCAAATCACCCTGCACTCTGTCTGATTGTTTTTTATAATTTCCACAAATAATTTCAGAGCTTTTCATTTAAAAATATCGTTATAATTTCCTATCACATGACCTTTATAATTAATTTCCACAAAAATTACCCTGTATTATTCCCAAAAGGAACCACGCCGAAATTTACCCTTATGTAGACTTTCGGCGAAACAATAACCTCGTCTTTCCACGGAAGCAACCCTTAATACCGAATCTGCCCTTTTCGCCCCATTTAAATCAGCCGACATATGCGAAACGTCTGTGTGGGGCCCCATAAACGAAAACTGGTAGCAGAATTCTACACTGAAATGAAAGCGAACAAAGGGGGAAGAAACTATTGGCATTATTAATTCTCGAAGAGTTTTCCGAGATGTTGCATTTATTTCATCGAGTTTTAAGATATTTCCACGGTTCGAGCTTCTAAGGAAACGAGCTAGCAAAATGAGAGATAATGATAATAAAATCAATAATACGAATGGAATAACACAAAAGTATCTGAATTTTAATTATTTTTTGAGGATGTGCGGAATGTTTTGAAATTTTTTGAAGTAATTTATTTAAATATATTAAATATTTCAAATAAATCAGTTCTTGAGGAGTTCTTGAAATTATGTTATATATTTTTGAGAAAGAGTTAGTTTCCATAAATATAGGATCAGAAAACAATACATTTTGTAACAAAGAGTGCTTCGTACGTTTGTCTGAAGAGTTCAGTACGCATGCCTGGAACGAAACAAAAAATGTTTATTTATTTATTAATTTTAATTGATAATTTATATTCGTTGGTTTTTCTTAATTCCATTTGATATTGTATGATGAATTTCGATTTTATACGTCTATTAAATATGAGCAGTGCTTAAAAAGACATTAATTTAATTCTTAAAGTTTCTTTGATAAATTTTTTGAAATTAAAATTGTTGAAGACTAACAGATTAAATCTGTTTTGATATTCAAATTTTGTGGTAATCCTTCTATCAAGTAAAAAACCGTTCCTTATTATTTTATTTTACTGTTGATCATGATATTCTGTTGAAAAGGCAGTTCGATGAAGCTCATCAGAACATACTTGCAGGGTAGAATTAATTATGTCTACTACAATGCTTATAGTTCGCTTGAATATGTCCCTTCTTGTGGAGTACCCCAGGGATCAAATTAAGGACCATTATTATTTATCATCTATGTAAACGATCTTATTACTTCACTTAAATGTCCAGTTTTAGCGTTCGCCAATGACTTGGGATATATTTGAGAATACGCAGTGCTGATGATTTAATGCTGCTTCAGTCAAGCTTGGAGTATATTCATAGTTGGTGTTTATGTAACAAACTCAAGTTGAGTATGGAGAAGTTACATTCAGTAACAACCGCAGACTTATAACTGTTATATAGATGACAACTATGTAAGCGATTAAGATCAAATATATGACTTTCATTCCACGTTCAGTTTCGTCCCACACGTTGAGAAGTTGTGTGCGTCTGCTAGCCAAACTTTAGGCTTTGTCTTAAGATGTGGCAGGGACATCAGTGACCTGTCGGTTTTGAGGAGTCATCAGTAAGTTGGAGTATGCACACTTGACATAGTTTCCTATTTAACTTGTCGGAGCGGGCACCGGTGAACTGCATATGTGAATGTGCTGATGAACTTGTAGTGAATATATTTAGTTAATTTTGTGAATTATTGATTTTTCAATGTTTTGTTAATAATTACACTGTAATATTCCGCATTTGTGACATGTTACCCGGTAATTGGGATATTGCTGTTGGATAAAAATGGAGAAATATATTTAATTATTCAAATATTTTAATTTTACGGATATATACTGTTAGCCTTCTACATATTTGATTTCAAAAAATTATATTTAATATTATAACTTCAGGAATTAAATTAATGTCATATAAGTACTACTGATATCAAACTACATGTAAAATAAACATTCGTTTAAAGACGTCCAAATGATATAACAAAATCCAATAAATATAAATTGTTAACAAAAATCCTATAAATCAAATATTTTGAGTAGACAAAATTTTGTTTCTGCTTATCCCTCTTATGAAAACAAATATCTTTCAAAAATGTTCAACATAATCTTGAGAATTTCATCATAAAACTGTCTTACTTAGAATATTCCATATTATTGGATATCTAATTGAGTTACTTTTTAGAAAATCTCAAGATATGTAAAAACATTACTAAAAAACATGTTTTAAGAGCGACTGCTTCGTCAGTACTCAATCATATTCATATTCAATAAACTATAACATCAATCAACAAAAAATATTTACTTACCTTTAACAATTCAGAAGCTTCTGGTAAATGAATACTGAAAATTCAAATGGAGTGTAATGTTAACTCAAATAAATAATTCTGTGGTTTACCATTGATCTAAAAGATGAAAAGGCAATTTAACGGCCTCTGTTATAGCACAAGAACCATCTGTATAAAGAATGTTAAGGAAACCAAATGATTAAGTATTATGAATTGTAGTATTCATTTAGCAGAAGCTTTCCGAATTGTTAAAAGGTGAGAAAATATTTTTTGTTGATCGATGTTATATTTCATTAAATATGAGTATGATTGAGTACCGAAGAAGCAAAGTCTCTCTTGAAACTCGTTTTTCAATAATGTCTTTACATATCTTGAGATTCTCTAAAAAGTAACTTAGATATCCAATAATATTAACAAGTTTTGAATATCAAAACAGATTTAACCTGTTAGTCTTCTACAATTTTGATTTAAAATTTTTTTTTGAAAATCTTTTAGAATTAAATTAATGTCTAATAATGAGCACTGCTCATATTTAATAGACTTATACAAATCAAAATTCACTATACAATATCAAATGGAATAAAAAACGCAAAAATATAACCAAAAATTCAAACATTTGAAAACATGTTCAGTTTCTGGTCTTATATTTATGAAAACTAAATATTTTTCAAAAATACACGACATAATTTTAAGAACCTCTCCAAAACTAATTTATTTGAAATATTTAATATGTTGAAATATTTAAATAAGTTACTTCAAAAATATGTAGCACATCCTCAAAAACAATTAGAATTCAGATAAGGTCAGTTCAACTTTACATTTATGAAATTAATTGAATTAAAAATAAATAAACTTGTAATCTTACCAAACAACTTTTGGAAAATCTGTGAATGCAATTAAACTAGGTAGGTACATCTAATATCTAAGGTATCTATTTTTTATGCTAAACACAGAAATCACACAAAGTTTGTAAGGCATTTTAGGGCCTTCATTAAACCACTGGCAACTTTATAATAAATTTCATTATTCAGAAACCTAATTTAATTATATAGTATATATAAAATAAAATAATAAGACGCGGTTTTTTACCTGATAGAAGGATAACTACAAACTTTGAATATTAAAACAGATTTAATCTGTTAGTCTTCTACAATTTTAATTTGAAAAATATTAGGTTTTTGAATAATGAATTATATTAAACAGTTTCCAGTGGTTTAATGAAGGCCATACAATGCCTTACAAACTTTGTGTGATTTCTGTGTTTAGCATAGAACATAGATTACCTTGGATATTAGATGTACCTACCTATTTTCACACATTCACAGATTTTCCAGAAGTTGTTTGGTAAGATTACAAGTTTATTTATTTTTAATTGAATTTATATTATAAATGTAAAGTTGAACTGACCTTATCTGAATTCTAATTGTTTTTGAGGATATGCTACATATTTTTGAAGTAACTTATTCAACTATTTAAACATATTAAATATTTCAAATAAATTAGTTTTGGAGAAGTTCTTGAAATTATGTTGTGTATTTTTGAAAAATATTTAGTTTTCATAAATATAAGACCAGAAACTGAATATGTTTTCAAATGTTTGTCCAAGGCAAAAACATACGTACCACGGCCTTTCTGATGAGTTCAGATGCGTATGTTTGGAACGAAACATTCGATACTACTTATTCTTAATCTTAATTAATAATTTATTTTTTTGCGTTTTTTATTCCATTTGATATTGTATAGTGAATTTTGCATGTTATACGTCTATCAAATATGAGCAGTGCTTATTATTAGACATTAATTTAATTCTAAAAGTTTAAAAAAAATTTTTGGAAATTAAAATTGTAGAAGACTAACAGATTAAATCTGTTTTGATATTCAAAGTTTGTAATTATCCTTCTATCAAGTAAAAAACCGCATTTTATTATTTTATCCAATAATATCGAATATTCTAAGTAAGATAATTTTATGATGAAATTCTTAAGATTGTGTTAAAAATTTTTGAAAGATATCTGTTTTCATAAGAGGGATAAGCAGAAACAAAATTTTTTTACTCAAAATATTCAATTTGTAGGATTTTTGTTAACTATTTATATTTTTTGGATTTTGTTATATCATTTGGATGTCTTATAATGAATGTTTATTCTATATGTCATTTGATATAAGTAGTACTCATATGACATTAATTTAATTCCTGAAGTTATAATATTAAATATAATTTTTTGAAATTAAATATGTGGAAGGCTAACAGAATATATCTGTAAATACTAAAATATTTAAATAATTTTATATACCTTCTATCAAGTATAAACCTCCATTTATTTTAAAGAAATATATATTGTTACGTGTATTACAAGACGGTTCTGCCTGCTTTATACTAATTCATTATTGCTGTTATTGCACGTGGCCCTGAAAGCTCTTAAATCTTTCATGTTGATACTTCCAATCGACTTGTTGCTGATCCATGTTGACTATTTGTTCTCTAATGAGTATATATGGAACTAAGAAAGCATGGAATGATTTGAATGCTCTTAATATATTGAGTGCTTAGTATTAAGTTATATTCAACGCAGTGAATATTATATTCTCTCTCATTCCTTCTTTATCGGTCAGCAGATATTCGAAATGTTCCATCCCAAAATTCCCATTCCAAGAGAATGTTATCAGTAAGAATCTATTCCATTGGGATATATTATATTATTATTCTTTTTCTCCATATTAAGGTATATTGTGAGCAAAAAGGGACCTCCGAAATCAAAATATTTTATAATGCCATCTGTGAAATCATTGTTTTGTCTTAGAGTCCCATTCTGGTGTATTGAAAGTGATAAACCGAAACGTCCAGCTTCCTGTCGATTTTCTACCCCAAACTAGGCATCCTGATGACTCACCCTATCCTCCTGCAACGCGTTCAAGTACGACGCAACCCCAACCTCCAATGAATTAACCATTAGGCCGGAATTACACCGACAGAGTACATCCTCGGCCATCCTCGCGAGGCTGTAAATCTCTTTTTTCCGGTAAGAACTCCACCCCGACAGTTACCAAGATGCCCGCTGTCCCAGTCCTTCCTCTCTCCCCCGTTCATTATCCTGCAAAATTCGAGAAGACAGGGTGGTTTTTGCCCGTCGGCGCGAGCAGGAGAAGCGTCTGAATCCGGGACCATAAGACAAACTTGGAAAACAATGTCGTCGCATACTGACTTACGGGCGGTTCGTTAGGCACGATTTCGGGACGTTTTGGGGTTGGAGTAGGTAATTTACGACAGTTTGAGGTTGTTTCGAATTGCCAAGATCATACGAGGAAGAAATTATTTAAGGGATATTGTTAAGGTCGATTTGTACTCTTCTTGCAATATGGTATATTTCGCCAGTGAGTACCAATACGTTAAGTTTTGTTGTGGTATTTATTTCTTTTTTTGTTTCCTTCTTCACAATGGCTTTCGACATCTGTGACGTCTGTTTACAAGAATGGGGATGATTTTCCTTCTAATTACCCCCTATCACTTCGGTGTCCGCTGTCTCCAAAGTCCAAGAAAGAATAATAACTGGCCACTTTTTTGAGTTTTCTGAATCCAATACACTATTCAAAAATTGATGTGTTGACATGTATTTAGGACATGTTTTAAGTTTTAATTCTAAATGTTTTCATGAAATTTATTTAGATTAAAATCTGTGGAGGTTCTAGTGAATTAACTCTAGCTATTATTCTGTAATATGCAAATACTTCTTCATAGTAGTTTTCAATTTACGTAGTTCAATAATTGAGCAATTTCTTTGTATTACATCACATACAGAGTCTAAGTCGTATCTTCTTTCATTGTATATTTCTGTGATATAACCTAATTTTCGTATAGGCCATGCTTATCCTAAAATTGGTTAGTTGTTGCAGAAATGTGTTCTGTTAAAAAAGGTATAATATTTTTATATATTTTTAGATGATTATTTTGTTTATTCAAAGAACTCCTTACTGAAGAGATTTTGGATCTGAATGTATAGATTCTTTCTCTGGAGAATGTGCTATATATTTATGAAAGAAGGAAAATAAAAAAAGACCTTTTTGAATTATATGTTGAACATTTTTTGGTGATGGAACTTGTGATATCCAATCGAAACATATATATGTAAAAGTTGATGTCTAAATAATTCGTTCATTATTTTATATTTCTTTTGATTCTTTATTAGTTAATTTGCACCACATGTGATGATGATATATATTAAAATAGGAAAAGGCTTTTTACTTGATAGAAGGAATATAACAAAATTTGAATATCAAAACAGATTCAATCGGTCAGTTTTTACAATTTTAATTTAAAAAAAATTTTCATTCTAAAAACTTTTTGAATTAAAATAATGTCTTACAGGCACAGACAGCTTTTATTTAATAGACGTAATAATCAAATTCCAATATACAATATCGAATGGAATAAATAAACCAACATATATAAATTGTCAATTAAAATTGATAAATAAATATGTGAAGGAGACAAAATTTTGTTTCTGATCTTACAATTATGAAAACTAATTCCTTTTCGAATATGCAAAACATAATTTAAGGACTTCTCAGAAAATAAAATTTATTTTAAATATTTTATATATGTAAATAAGTTATTTCAATGAAATAAATGGAGGTTTATATTTGATAGAAGGTATATAAATTTTTTTAAATATTTTAATATTAACAGATATATTCTGTTAGCCTTCTACTAATATTGAATATTCCAAATCAGACGAAATTCTTAGGATTATGTTAAACATTTTTGAAAGATATCTGTTTTCATAATAGAGATGAGCAAAAGCAAAATTTTGTCTGCTCAAAATAATCAATTCATAGGATTTTTGTTAAAAATTTATATTTATTGGATTTTTTTATCTCATTTGGATGTCTCATAATCAATGTTTATTTTATATGTCGTTTGATATAAGTGGTGCTTATATGACATTAATTTAATTCCTGAAGTTATAATATTAAATATAATTTTTTGAAATTAAATATGTAGAAGGCTAACAGAATATATATGTTCATATTGGAATATTTAAAAAATTTTATATACCTTCTATCAAGTATAAACCTCCATTTATTTCATTTTATTCCTAATATATAATTATTTGGTTTCCTCAACATTCTTTATACAGATGTCCTTGAGCTATAACAGAGGCCGTTAAATTGTCGGCCAATCTTTAAGATCTATGGTAAACATCAGAACTATTTGTTTGAGGTTAGATGGGACACCATTTAAATGTTCAGTATTCATTTGCCAAGATGTTCCAATTATTTGGTTTCCTTAACATTCTTTATACAGATGTCCTTGAGCTATAACAGAGGCCGTTAAATTGTCGGTCAATCTTTAAGATCTATGGTAAACATCAGAACTATTTGTTTGAGGTTACATGGGACACCATTTAAATGTTCAGTATTCTTTTGCCAAGATGTTTCTGGATTGACAAGGCGAGTTAATATTTTTTGTTGATTGATGTTATATTTTTAAAATGTGATTGGGTACTAACGATCAAAGTATCACTTAAAAGGTGTTTTTTAGTAATGTTTTTACATGTCTTGAGGTTTTTTAAAAAGTAACTTAGTTGGATATTCAATAATATTGAGTATTCCAAGTAAGATAGTTTCATGATGAAATTCTTAGGATTATGTGGAACATTTGTGAAAAATATCTGTTCTCATAAGAGGGATGAGTAGAAACAAAATTTTGTCTACTCAAATTGTAATTCATATGATTTTTGTTAACAATTTATATTTATTGGATTTTGTTATCTTATTTGGATGTCTTATAATGAATATTTATTTTATATGTCGTTTGATATAAGCGGTGCTTATATGATATCAATTTAATTCATGAAGTTATAATATTTAATATAATTTTTCGAAATTAAATATGTAGAAGGCTAACAGAATATATCTGTTAATATTGAAATATTTAAAGAAGTTATCCCAAAAATCTCTCAAAACATGCATTATATCTTCAAAAAACAATAAGAATTCCGATATCTTCATCGGTCCTAAATTATATTCAAAAAATAAAATGAACGAACAATAAATAAAAGTCACCTAAAAGTCGTTCTGAATTCATCGCTGCGAACAACTTACTTTAAAATCCAAGATATTCTATGTTCGTCACAAAAATCAGATGAAGGTCTTCCTATTTTATTTGGCTGTAAACATCACAGAAAGCTGTAAGGTACTATAAGATCTTTTGTAAACCATTGATATTCCATAATGCGATTTTCATTCAAGCCTAAGTATAATTATATATTATGTATAAAATAAAATTGAAAGACCTTATAATACCTTACAGCTTTCTGTGATTTTTGTGAAGAACATAGAATATCTTGGATTTTAAAGTTAGTTCTTCACAGCGATGATCCCAGGACGACTTTTTGGTGAGTTATATTTATTGTTAATTGCTTTTATTTTTTGAATATTATTATGGACCGATGAAGATATTAACGGAATTCAAATTGTTTTTTGAAGATATAATGCACGATTTGAGAGATTTTTGAATTAACTTATTTGAATATTTAAATATATTAAATATTTCAAATAAATTTTATTTTCTGAGAAGTCCTTAAATTATGCTTTGTATTTTTGAGAATTAATTTTCATAATTGTAAGATCAGATACAAAATTTTGTCTCCTTCACATATTTGTTTATTAATTTTAGTAGAGGTTCTGGTGAATTAATTCCAGCTATTATTCTGTAATATGCGAATACTTCTTCATAGTAATTTTCAGGAAGATACTGTATACCTGTTTGTAATAACGGTTTCGAATTCTTATCGCAAAATGAAGAAATCCATGGGTAAGAAATGGATAAAAAATTTTATAACGCTCAACTCATAATGAATTATTGTGCGCCGTTTTTCCTCTTGGGCAATTTTTAGAGCCCCATAAAATAATAATATGTATCAGAACGGACATAAATCAAGGAAATTTTTCAGGTCACTCTCAGACCTATGCAAGTTATTTCCATTTACGTAGGAACACAGACATTTCCACTTAGTGACATCACCACTTCCTGACTAAAGAATTCGAACACCGCCATAGAAGTCGGTTTTATCTCTACCAAAGAATAGAGTCGTGCTTTTTTCTAACCCGCAGAAATTTAAAATGCGGAATTTTATCAGCGGTTCGTGAACGATTGCCGTGTCTGAAATAGTATTTCGCCAATTCTATGTATAGTTGCTATTTTTATTGCTTCGGTTTTTGGAATTAGCGAGTTCGGAAAACTGTTTTTCAATTCGGTTTTATGACGTTCAGTGGGGAAGTCGGATGAAATAGTTTTTTGCTTGTTTGCTTTTGTGTAAAATAAGGTTTGGGTTTACGAAGTAGATCATTTTATCAACCCTTGGAGAAAAATTTATGCAGGGGGGGTTTCTGGTTTGTACTGGAGTAATAAGTTTGTAACCAATACGTGTCACTTCTATGGTTGAAGGACGTAGCTTGATATTCAGGGTAAGTTTTCTATCCATAATTTCACAAGAATTGAACGATTGATTTAAAGGGTATATTCATTGGAAGAGGTTCTCTCTGATAGAAGGATATAAGAAGGAAATACAGATTTAAAATAGTAAGAAAGCGGTTTTTTACTTGCTAGAAGGAATATTACGAAATTTGAATATCAAAACAGATTTAATCTGTTAGTCTTCTACAATTTTAATTTCAACAAATTTATTCAAAAATTAAATTAATGTCTTATAAGCACTGCTTATATTTAATAGACGTATAAAATCGAAATATCAAATGGAGTTTAGACAAACCCAACGAATATAAATTGTCAATTAAAATTAATAAATAAATAAATGTTTTTGTTTCGTTTCGAACATGCGTACTGAACTCTTCAGACAAGCGGAAACGCAGCTTTGCTTGTGATAAAATGTTTTGTTTTCTGATCTTATATTTATGAAAACTAAATCTTTCTCAAAAATATACAACATAATTCTGAGAACTACTTAAAAACTAATTTATTTGAAATGTTTAATATATTTGAATAAATTACTTCAAAAACTCTCAAAACATGTAGTAAGTCCTCAAAAAATAATTAGAATTCAAATAAGACCAGTTCATCTTCACATTTAAAAAACAAAATCAATTAACAATAAATAAACTTATCCAATACGATGTCTAGGAATATGTTTTTGTTGAACATTCAGACTAGGTATATCTAATATCGAAGGTACTCTATGTTCTATGCTCACAAAAAAATCACATAAAGTTTATAAGGCATTTTAATGTTCTTAGTTAAAACATTCAACACTGCATAATAAATTTCTTTATTTAAAAACCCAATATAATTAAATATTATATATAAAATATAAAATTATTTTAAACGTCTATTAAATATAAGCAATGCTTATAAGATATTAATATAATTCTTGAATAAATTTTTTGACATTAAAATTGTAGGAGACTAACAGATTATATCTGTTTTGATATTTAAATTTTGTAATATTCCTTCTATCAAGTAAAAAACAGCTTTCTTATTATTTTTATATAATAAATAATTATATTATGTTTTCAAATAAAGAAATTTATTATGCAGTGTTGAATGTTTTAACTAAGACCATTAAAGTGCTTTATAAACTTTGTGTAATTTTGTTGTGAGCATAGAACATAGAGTACCTTGGATATTAGGTATACCTAGTCTAATTGTTCAACAAACACATATTCCTAGACTTCCTATTGGGTAAGTTTATTTATTGTTAATTGATTTTGTCTTTTAAATGTGAATTTGAACTGATCTTATCTGAATTCTAATTATTTTTTGAGAATTTGCTACATGTTTTGAGAGATTTTGAAGTAATTTATTTGAATATATTAAATATTTCAAATAAATTAGTTTTTGAGAAGTTCTTAAAATTATGTTGTATATTTTTGAGAAAGGTTTAGTTTTCATGAATATAAGATCAGAAAACAAAACATTTTGTCACTAGCAAAGCTGCATTTCCGCTTGTCTGAAGAGTTCAGTACGCATACTTGGAACGAAACAAAAAACCCTTATTTATTTATTGATTTTAATTGATGATATATATTTGCTGGGTTCTTTCTTAATTCCATTGGATATTTTATAATGAATTTCGATTTTATACGTCTATTAAATATAAGCAGTGCTTATAAGAAGACATTAATTTAATTCTTGAATTTTCTTGAATAAATTTTTTGAAATTAAAATTGTAGAAGACTAACAGATTGAATCTATTTTTATACAGATTTATTTTATTAACCTCCTTAATATCACAATTTCAAAAAAAGTTCATTCAAAAACTTTCGGAATTAAATTGAATAAATGTCTTTAGAAAACACTGTTTCAATTCAGCAGACATATAGAATTAACACTTTTCATGCAGTGCCAAAAGAAAATGAAAGAATTCGAAGAAATACAAATTGTTAATTAAAATTACTTACTTGAAGGGTACAAAATTATGTTTCGTACCTTGTTTCATGAAAACCAAATTCGTTTAAAAAACGCATAGCATAACCTCGAGAAATTCTTCAAAAACAACTTGCCCAAAAAAATTAAACATGCAGAACTTCTTTAAAAAGATATTTAGAATTGAGAAAGTAAAAATAATTGAGAACAAATATCTTACCCGACAAACTGTATGTACTTATCTGAACAAACACTAGAATGAAATGAACTTCAGAAATCTTTCAAGTAATTGTTCAGTAATTTCAAGTAATATACTAACTGACAAAGAAACTGCAACACCCCGAAAGAGCTGTTTAAATTTTAAATTTTTTTTGGTGGAGTAAATGATTGAAATTCAAAGAAAAAAAACGAAGGGTTTACAATTTTTTTTCAATAAATTTGTTAATAATGTGTTTGTCCACCGCGATTATCTATACACTCCCCAACACGTCTTGGCATTGATGCAATAAGATGGTCTATTTCTTCTTGAGGGATTCTATTCCAGGCTACCTGAAGTTCATGTCTCAGAGCCGCCAAAGTGCTTGAGGGCTGGGGTAAATTTCCAAGCCTTCTACCCATGAACCCATGATGTCCCAAACATGCTCTATGGGCGAAAGATCGGGGGATCTGGACGGCCATGGCCAAAGATTCACATGGGTCGCTTCAAAAAAGTTTAAACTAACTCTGGCAACATGAGGTCGAGCATTATCTTGCTGAAATATTGGATTCTCGAGCCGATTAAGGTAAGGAAGAACATTGACTCCACCATTTCTTGAAGGTAACGCAGCGCTGTCATGCTACCTCGAATAAAGACTAAAGGTGACCTACTTGCATGTGCAATAGCACCCTATACCATAACGCCTACTGTCCGGTGTACATGACGCTCAATATCAAACTGAAGTTCACGTCTTTCTCCCCGACGTCGTCTAACCCTTCATCGGCCATCATGTGCACCCAAGGAGAATCAAGATTCATCAAAAAAGATGACCTGATGCTATTCCACATTTCAGTGTTGACGTCCTCCCCACCACTGTAATCGTTGCCGGCGATGCTCAACCGTCATAGGTACCACAAGATGGGGTCGATAATGCTGTAGCCCAAAAGATCATATTCGGCGGTAAATCGTTCGGACAGTTACAGGATGGCCTTGTTCTTCTAACCACTCATCAGTCAAAGATCGAGTTGTCGCAAGTCGGTCTCTAATAGCCATAAGTCTTAGACGTCGATCTTGAACTTCATTGGTGCCCCTTCGATGTCCGGTGCCTAATCTTCTTCGATTTTGGCAGTATCAAACCACGCTTGACAACATCTCATAACAGTAGTTGGATTTCTGTTCGTACGGTTAGCGATTTCTCGAAATGCCTTCCGTAGACCAATAATTAGACCTCTTTCAAATTCACTCAGCTGGCGAAAAACGTACACGTGCTCTAGGCATTTTAACAACAAGTAAATATCGACTTTGGATCTCCTCGAACAGCTAGTTTGTTGTAAAATTTAAAAAAATTTGCAACAAACGACTGAATATTTAAGTAACAAATAATGTTTACATGAAAAGATCTTCACGATTATTTTCTCCAAATTTTAATCATTTGCTCCTTGCTTATACTATCTATCTATGTTTTACCAAAAAAAATTAAAATTTAAACAGCTCCTTCTGAGTGTTGTAGTTTCTTTGTAAGTTAGTATATATCATATACCAGTAGATGGGTTATTCAAAAAATTTGATATTCTGAATTTTGATCTTATAATTTTAAAAATATAAGAACAAATCTGCTGAAACTTTCGTTAACTAGAAATAAATGCAATTTTTCCACCATCTGCAGAAAGGCTGTTCTGAAGAGTGCCTCAATATATCTTCTAAAGTTGAGGAAATTACGCGGAGACAACCCTGTATAGATCGTGAAATGCGGATCTGGATGGTGGGATGCTTTCGCGAAAAGACTATCGATGAAATCTCTAAAAATGCGTGTTAAAGGAACAAGTTCAGCAAACAATATTTCAAAGATGCATTTGCGGCATACTTTCTACGGAGGTCAGATATCTGAAGATGGTGGGGTAGACAGGGCCGGCTTCAATATTCTTAGACAGCTTTTCACATTTTTCATTTGGTTTCAGGACGATTAGTAACTATGTTGAAGTGAACATTGACTGTTATTTTCAAGTAGGAACATTGAAATCGCTAAGACTTAAAGATTCAGAATAATTTTTGATATTTAATTTCTATTTGTGAATACTTTAAGGCAGAGAGGTTATCCTTAAAAAAGGAAGACTTGAATAAGGTATACGTTGCTATAAATCTTCTCAAGTAGTAGTGCGAAATTGAAGGTCGACAAATTTATATTTAAATGATCCACCTTGTTGAGCCAAACAGTAGCCAAATCTATTATAGAGAAATTATTTCATATCTCTGATAAGATTCGGCATAATTGCTATTTTGGCACAAAGTTGGATTATTTTGAACCTTAATTAATTAATATTCGTCGCTCTATCAATTTCATGCCCATAAACCAATTTTTCAGATTTCCCCAAAGAAAAAAATCATTGGGAGGTAAATCTGGTGATCTGGGGGACCATTTGATGGTGCTATTTGGACGAACGTATCTCAGATTTGAATCGCTGACTGCACCAGCCACTATCGTTGAGAGAGGACACTCGTTTATTAGTCATCGCGCCTCGCTGAGGTTTTGATTCTTCCACTGCTCCATTGGACCAACGTTGTTTATATATTAACATTGAATTTCCTATGTTTCCGACTGTCTTTTCCATACCTGTATACGGCCACCATCTACATCAAATCGGCACAACATCCTCATTACTCCCTGACCGTTAGGACCTTGAGACGCACCCGTTAACCCCCACCCTTTATTATGACTGTCCTCAACAGCCTCATCCGCAATCGAAACGACCACTTCGGTTACCGTCTGTAACTCAAACTTTATGTATCAGTCAAGATTGCGACCATTCGAGATAAGCGTTTGTTAAATGGCGGGAAATAACCTAGGCCATCTACGATTTATGGAACATCTGCTAGCGCGCCATCTAGTATTAATTTCCGCGATATTTCAGACGACCGGGTGGTTTGGGAGTTAGCGAAACTGCCTCGATATTAAGTGGATAACGATTGCTAATAAAGTGAGGTTGTTTTCTTCTCGGTCTCCCGTGGGATTTGTAGGCGAGCTGTTGTTCGAATCTATGGAAATTTATAAAGGCTGGGCCATCTAGAGTGTGTATTTTGAAGTAGTGGTTTTCGAGTCTTGCTACACTTCGGTCATTCGTGTTTTGACATAAACGAAATGGACCGATTTACGCTTAAACTTAACTGGGAAATATTAATCACTCAAATAAAACTAAATAAGGTTATTCCGATTTTTACAACATGTTACATTGCTCTAAATATGAAAATCGTTATTAAAGGTAAACGGGTTAGATGAAGATCGAAGATTTTAATCATCAATATACTATTAACGAATTAAACTCAAAAATAAAGAAAAAAACTCTAAATCAATAAAATAAACTCTAAATTAACAAAGTAAAAACGACCTCAGCGTATAATATAGGATATATTCTGAAACTTGTAAAAAAATATTGATTATAAATTGAAATCGTAAGTTCTTAAAATTAGAATTTTTTATAGACCAAAGGAATTCTGCGGTTCTTTTGTTCAGCGGAATTATCTATTCCCTCATCTATAAAAATGTTATCATCCTATGATTTTATGAATACTTTTTCAATTTAAATCTTTGCAATATTACTCAGTCGCACCTGAGTAATACAATTTTTAATTGTTTTCAACGCGGATAAATTTCTTCCTGTATAGAAGCAGTTGTCACTGGCAAAACAACAAGACATAATAATTCAAAGAGTTCTGGCAAAAAAAAATTTAAGTCAGTATCGTGAACAAAATTTGACATTTCATAAGGTTTTGTGCAATACAGTGCATTTTTCAGGATGCAATGGAAGCTGCAGAAATTATTGACGATTGTTTTCACGCCATATACGGCAATTTTGGTTGTTTACATAGCCGTTCAAATGAAATGAGCTTCACCAATTAACACAATTCTACGATAAAAAAGAAGATCAACTTCAAGCTGTTCTAGGGCCCAATCAGCAAACAAACGACGCTTATATATGGTTATTATGGCTTTAGTTCTAGAACCAGTTGAATCTTGTATCGGTGTAGACTAAGATCTTCACGCAAAATTTTCCATGTGGTAGATGCAGAGTCCAACTTGTTGTGAACGTCGACGAATAGACAAATCTGGATCATCATCAACACTATGACTTACACCAGCGATATTTTCTTCTGAACGTACAGTTCTTTGTCTTGTTGTTGTTGCATCAAGTAGAGGAAATGTTGTCCGAAATTTATTGATAGTTCGACGAATAAGCTGCTCTGATGGACGATTATGTAATCCATAAATTTCACGAAGTGCTCTATAAGTTGGGCGAATAGAACACTGATTTTGAAATTAAATTTCAATAATTTGTAAACGTTGTTGCGGCGTGAGTCTTCCCATGATAATTTGTCAATGCTTACGGAACAGAAATGTCAAAACAACATGGCTTCTACTTTCCGTCAAATCACAGTTATCTATATCAACACTCTATCACTCTAAAAAAACACACTCGATACTTCGAATATTTTCATTTACCTTGGGAATTTCAGATGACTCACTCGGTCCTGCTAAATCCATTTCGTCTTATAGTAGAAATTAAGTCGATTAACAAAGCGAAACATTTTCGAAAAAAGTTCACACGGAAACAAACTTACATGAGACAATCGAGACACAGCAGACGGTACCACCAAATCACAACAAAGTGAAAAATAACTAGATTTCCCGCTTTTCGTTTAACCCGAATAGGGCAGAATAATTGCAGTTCGCCCTTTGGCGAGGCATGCCTTAAATCTATCTTTAGAAGCCGTCTTCAAAGGCGTTGGAATAAAATCGATTTCTCGTCACGTCGATGTAGATAACACGTTAGACAAAGAAGCGCGTGAGGCATGCCTCGAACCGTTTCAACTTAGAGAGGAAGTGAGAAGAATATACAAGAATCGTGAGACTGAGCATGGATATTATGGAACAGAGATCCAGTGCCGTACCGTATGATGTGAAATTGAGGATGAAATGAATTAATAAAACATTCGATTGATACGTAGTGAGCCTTATAGGAGGTGTTACTGAATTGTAGATCGAAAATCAAATTTTTCATAATAACAAAATTCAAATATAACTAGTTAGACGACAGCACACAATACTCTCAACTTTATACACGGGGGATCGAATAAGTATTCAAATCAACATTTCTTTAAAAGTAAAGTATAATAATTAATAAAAAACTCATTACTAAAATTCATAACAGTACTTACTCTGATATAAATAGAAGCCGATTTAGAAAACAAATTTAGTTATTCAAAAATGTAAGATATACCACCTACCTGAAGATGCTACTGTGTTAGCGAAAAGATCGATTTTTTACCACAATAACGAAATTTGTGGAAATCAGAATAACCTTATTTGATATGGATTTTCATCGAGTAATGACTGATTCAATTGAATTTCAAGAACTTATAACTAAAGTGGCGAATCTTACATTCAAACTGTTGGAAATTCACGTAGGAAATTCAATAGAAATGGAATGCTCTCACGCCAATTTGTGAATCAATTGTGTGAAGCGAGGTCGTGAAACTGGATCGTTATTTGATAAAACAACTCGTTCACGTCCAGTGAGCACCCCGGAAAACATTGCTGCTGTAGTCCAGAATGTGTCTGAACATCCATCAGCATCAACTTGTCATCGTGCTCAAGAACTGAACATTGCTTGCACTTCTCTGAGGGGAAGTGTGCATGAAGACACAAATTGCAAGAAGTTAAGCCTGGTAACCATCCGATGCGTTTCCACTTAGATCTATGGGCTGATGATCTATGTCTCAAAATGAGCATTTTCCCAGAAAAATCCTCTTTAGCGATGAAGCTAATATCAAGGTCATGTTTGGAGCCAATGAGTTGTAGGTATAAAATTCAGGGAATTTCTGGAATCTACTTAAGTGATTAAGTGATCGGATATCTTCTGAAGCTACGAGTAACGACCTAAATGTTCACTTCGGTATTGAAATCCTCATTCTGCTACCCTGTGTTCGCGTTTCTTGCTTCAGATACTGTAGGCGTGACCTAGACTGGTCCAATAATTCACCAAGCAAACCCATGTTGCAAGTCGAACATTCCGAGAGTGAATCATATGGCAACAATAAAGATCGTTTTCTCCCGCAATCCCTGACCTTTCGACGTTCTATTTCGAGTGATCTCAAAAACGATTTTTTTCAGGACGTCTTCTCGTGCCGACACTAAATTTCCTGACATTGGATGACTTCTATCAAGGTAAGTCTGCCAGATGTTGTTAATTTGTACGCGAAATTTTTTGTTTTTGATCATGATGCGTCGGGGAAAGCGAGCACAGAGATCTTCGGACCGTAGGTTGGCAAGCGTGGTGGTCTTGAATTTATGTCCGGTTGTCGAGTGCGTGATGCATGGCACTTCGCGATTTTAAATTGTTGCCAATGCAGCACTTTGACGGGAATGGATATTCTTGTAAATGTGTTTTTTTGAGTAGGAGAGACCTATTTATAATAATGAAATATAAATGGTGTCAAAAACGTACACGGAATCGGTTAATGAGACACAAAATATGTTTTATTTGTCTGACTTTATAGTATCGGTTCCAAAATAAACCTCTCTCCAAATTATATACTTATGCCGACGAATCACCAAACATCAAAATATACATTGGCGAGCGAGAAAACGGGTAACTACGGTTTTACACACTGTTTTTGTTCATTGTCTATCTTTCATTAAAAAATCCACTAAATATGCGCAAAGGGTAGACATTGAGCTATCCCGTACATTACAGAGTACTCTAAAAGATCCGGGATGTTACGGAGTACTCTAAGATCTGGGGGTTTACGGAGTACTCTAAAAGATCTAGGGGTTTACGGAGTACTCTTAAAGATCTTGGAAATATACGAAGTAATCTAAAGAGTGCTAACCTTTTTATCGGGATCGTCTAGTGGCGTCTAGTGATCGTCAGATATCATTCTTATGCAGCGGAAAGGGTTAAAGTTATGCAGGAAAAGGGGATACAGCCAGCATTAGCACCTTCAACTGTACTTCCGGTAATCAGTGCTGAACCTTCCATTACAAGGGGTAAGTTTAAATGGAAAGTAAGGTAAGGGTAATTGTGGCATGCCCAGGAGATCTCCTTGAAGAGAGGATCTAACATAATTCGAGTCGACCGGAGAAGGCTCAGATATTACTGAAGAACGAACCGAACACTACCTGAAGGGCCACGTAAACTAATTCCAGGGGATATCACAATACCTCGGAACAATTATCTAGCAATCACTCACACATTCTCACAGTAGCGTTGGATATCTGGAGTTATTTACTTTCTCTATACGATATGTTGTCCTCTACCAGGACTACCCAGCAATTTACCCTAAAGAACGCCACCGGTTCACATGGAATACAACCCCTTAAAGTAAGCGGGCACATGCATATGACAAATATGTACATAATAAAATAGATACAGTACCCCATCACCTAGGCGTGTTAATGGACGTTACAATAAGAACAAACAAAGAAATGGGTATCCAGGGGATCACACAAGAGTACATACAAATCAGTTACATATCAAGCATCGCAATTAGTAAGAAAAGATAATACAAATCCCTATTAGCAAGTATTACGCAGATAAAGAACCACTATTTACAAATACACCAAAAAGCAATCAGGTACCGAGAGAAAGTATCACAAACAGAAAGCTTGTGAGGGTCGCCTTAGTTATGTACAAAGGCAATGCAATTTAGTTAAAACATTCCGGTTGGATTAAATAACAGTGAAGTAAATATACAGGAAGGAAAAACGATGAATGGAATTACAAAGAACGAGCGTGCAATCACTAATTTCACATTAACAATAAGGTGGTATTAAAAAATGTAAAGCATGCAATTAATCAGAAGTATTTAAAAGAAGTTTACTTACTAAGATTTACCAAGGGGGACCGTTATAAGTACTATTATCTCGAGTATGTTACTAAATTTCTCAGGAGGTTTATTTCCAAGAACCTTCCTCTTGAAAGCTTTAAAATACCATGGGGACTCTATCAGGACATTGTTCTCCTTTGTTATTGTCACTAATCCCGTATGTGTCAAGTTACAGCGCCACAGAGTATTTTGACATAGAAATAACGCGGGTAAATACAATGACATAATGGTGGAATTTATATAATCTATGAGGGACTCTGTGACTAGTATGATCCTTAGAGGATCTGGATCTCTTCAACATATTGGCTGAAACACTTGATAAAAGAAACTATCTTTGAATAAAAGATGAATTCATCGTTTATAATTGGTCCTTGAAAAGTTTCCTTTCCACTCTCTGAAGAAACGATTTCATAAAATGACTTTAACAATTGAAGATTGTGCGAGCATAGTGGCACTTATTGAAAATGGGCTGATCTAGGTATGCTGCTAGAAGAATGAATGTAACCCTTATCTTCTGTCCAAGGAATATTATCAAGGCATCAGGAAACAAGCAGGCTGACTAGAAGACCTGGATCTGGAAGAAGACGGTGCACATCGTTGAGGGATAACAGATTCATGGTGTCCACAATCATCGAAATCGCCATCTTAAATGGATGGATGGAGGTACATCAGGTAAACGTAAGTGAATGGACCGTGAGACGACGTTTCTCAGAATCCAATTCACAACCATACAGACCTGCGACATGTCGAGAACTTCTCAGAGAGCATCGAATTGCGCGCCTTCAATTTGCACGAAAGTACACAAACTGATTAGAACAGTGGACCCAGGTACTTTTCTCTGATGAATCCAGATTCAGCATTCGGGAAACTGATGGTCGCATACGCGTTCATAGACTTCCAGGAGGAAGATACGCCGATTCCTGTATAGAGGAGCGAGTTTCATTCGGTGGAGGATCTGGAGAGATGTCTTTAGAGGGCCGTACATAGTTGGTTTTTATGAATGGATCTTTAACAGCAGTAAGGTACATAGAGGAAATTCTTATGGACCTTGTTGTACCTTGAATCCTATTTCTGAGAGAGCAGGGAATTTTTATGCATGTCAATGTACGCCCACATACTGCTCGAATAGTGACAGCGTACTTGAATGATGTTGGATTTTCAAGGTTCAACTGACCAGCTCGAAGTCCTGACTTGAAATCCCATCGAACATCTATGAAACCATGTCAGAAATTTCATGATTCTCTAGAAAATTTCAACTAAGAAGGAGACTACCCCGCAAATTATTATTTATTAAAACGATATTTCGAATGAGTATATAAGTATTCAAGGGAGTATCAAAGAGTAATGCAACGCAGTTAAACGCTTTAAATGACCTTCCTACCTGCTGGGTCTTTGGTCACTGCCCCCATAAGCGCGAGATTAGGATGGATCCAATCAGCGCGCAAATTTAGGAAAACTTCCATTTACTTCCAGTATAGACTGAAAGCACCTTCCTACCTCACTGGCTATGGAAGGAAAGGATGCTTAATGTGACCTATCAGCTTTCAGGCCTAAAGGACGCGGAATTGGGATACGCCAAATCAGCGCGTAACGATGGGAATTGTCACTTCCAGTTTGGCTTCAATTTCCAAGACTTAGGCCCCCATTGGCAAGGGCGGAGCACTATCCAAACCTCTTCTGACTATGCAGGTTAACTCCTGAGGTGGAAAACGCAACTCAAACTTCGAGAAGACATACTGAGAATTGTACATGTCGGCATATGGGCAGAGTTCTTAACCCACGTTAAAGTATCATTGTCATCATTGCTGTCCCGGGTTTCGGCTCAAGTTTTGACGCTCCAGCGGACCCCTGATGAGCTGAAAGAGTATGATAGGAATTTTGAAGGAAGGTTATAGAGAACTCTGCGCCAGTATAACTAGGTGAGGGACCTCCACAAGTCAACTCCCCTCTCAAAAAAGAATCACCGTGACGATCCCAACACTCAGTCATTTGAGCAGAGTGTCTCTATGGTTGTGAAAGATTGAAGTAACGAAACAACACAAATAACAGCTTCCCAGCATGGATCCCCAACCCCTTAAGGACCGCTGTTGCTGTTCGACTACTTATAGCGATGCTCCGAAGCATCGAAGAGGATGGGCTTTAGAATCAAAAAGTGGCGCCAGAGTTAGGGGCGAGCAGAGCGAATCTTTCGAGATCTCACCCCGGTCGAAACGTCGTAGTCTCTCTTTTCCTCCAACGGACCACTTCCGACCCCGCATCAGATAAGATAAGCTTAAGGATCCACGAATGGGGCCGAAGTTGGGGGCGAGCAGAGCGATTCTTCCAGGACCTCCAAACCTGGTAGAAACTTCGTAGTTTCCCTTTTTCCTCCAACGGACTAATCAGGACCCCGCAGCGGAAGCTTATGGATCTAAAGATAGAGCCAAATTTGGGGACGAGCAGAGCGAATATTCCGAGATCTCACCCCGGTCGAAACGTCGTAGTCTCCCTTTTTCCTTTAGCAACCATTTAAGATCCCTTAGCAGATAAGTAGACGAAGATTGGAAAACCCACGCTGAGATTCAGCAGGGTATTGCCTTCGCCCGTGTATGGATTCCAAAACTCTAATCGATAGCAGGGTCGCAGATTCTGGTCATCAATCAGAGCCAGCTTCCCCGTAAGATTCCAAGTCTTGCAGAAAGAAATGGATGGAGTGGGACAACATGATGGAACGGTATGTAAGTATGAAAGAAAGTAAGGAAGTTTGGATTGCGAGTCATCTGCTTTAGGGATCATAACCATATCCTCCATTCCATAAATGAAACTAGGACACTCGTTATGGCAGGCTCCCCAATCACGACAAGGTACAGAAGCAGACATCGAGGAGACAGAACCCCTCTAGCCCAGAATTCAGGCTTTCACCCCATCCCGTGGTAGCCTTGTTTCCAAAAGAAGCCTAAAAGGCTATCGGTCCCCAAGAGGAGTTCTACTCGATGCCAGAAACCACGAACTCTAGAATTCTAACACATCACCGTATTCCTCCTCTTAAAGCTAGCACAGATCTATTATTAACGTATTCGTACCTGAAATCGCTAAAATGCTAGTTTTACGGGCGAAATCCCTGTGTTGCAACGCTTAACCCGAGTATCAAATAATAGACAAACATCATATCTACAATATTCATCTTCCACAAATTCTCACCGTAAAAATTTCGTGGGAAAAAACATTTTGAGATATCAATTTACAGATTAAATACATTTCCTCTGCCCGCACCGAAAAGTTTCAGAACTGTACGATTATGAACGCTCGATTACAACTGCACAAAAACATTTTTTCTAATTTTCGATCAGCAACGGACATAACTTGTGCGGAGAGGCTTTTTGAAGCATGTTAATTAGACCGAATAGGTTTATGGAGGATTCATGTAGTCCAATTATTTTTTTCGTTTATATTGTTGATCATTGCATCGGCGCTAACTGGTGTAAATATGATAAATCCTCTTTACCTGCAATGGGTATTTTCGGAACGAGATTACGAAATTTCGTGGAATGAAGAGGTGCAATAGTTGAGTGATACAATTGCACTGATGAATATTGGTATAGGGTATTTTTTTTAGAGTGATCGAACTTTAAATTGAGATAAAACACATTTAAATTGGGTTTGAAGCCAATTTTTTTTATTTAAATAAAATAGAAAGGCTTTTTACTTGATAGAAGAAATATAACAAAATTTGAATATCAAAACAAATTGAAATATGTTTATCTTTTACAATTTTATTTTCCAAAAGAATTTTTTATTCAAAAAACTTTTAGAATTAAATTAATGTCTAAAACAAGCACCGCTCACATTCAATAGAGGTTTATAATCAAAACTCAATATACAATGTCAAATGAAATAAATAACCCAACAGATATACGAAAGTAATTAAAATTAATAAATAAATATTCAAAGGAGACAAAATTTTGTTTCTGGTTTTATCTTTAAAAAATACTACTTGCCTTATAAAAACATGAACACACTTAAAGGACTTCCCAAAGAATATAATTTATTTGAAATATTTAATATATTTAAATATTCGAACAAATTATTTCAAAAATCTCTAAAAAATGTGCACTATATCTTCAAAAAACAAATATAATTCTAGATAATCCCTTCTTCAGCCCTTTTTCAATATTACAAATATCAAAATCAAAAACATATAGACACATAGAATGTCAATGAATTTAAGTAAACCTTATATATATAGTTGATCTGTAGTTCGAAGCTTAAGTCTTTTAACACGTGAGTGATGTAGGTTATGTTTTTGATATTTGTTATATTAAAAAAGGGCTGAAGAAGGGATTATCTAGAATTATATTTGTTTTTTGAAGATATAGTGCACATTTTTTAGAGATTTTTGAAATAATTTGTTCGAATATTTAAATATATTAAATATTTCAAATAAATTATATTCTTTGGGAAGTCCTTTAAGTGTGTTCATGTTTTTATAAGGCAAGTAGTATTTTTTAAAGATAAAACCAGAAACAAAATTTTGTCTCCTTTGAATATTTATTTATTAATTTTAATTACTTTCGTATATCTGTTGGGTTATTTATTTCATTTGACATTGTATATTGAGTTTTGCTTATAAACGTCTATTAAATGTGAGCGGTGCTTGTTTTAGACATTAATTCAATTCTAAAAGTTTTTTGAATAGAAAATTCTTTTGGAAATTAAAATTGTAGAAGATAAACATATTTCAATTTGTTTTGATATTCAAATTTTTTTTTTTTTTCATTTGAAAGATAATTTTATGTTTTGGATAATGTTTTGATGATTTTCGGCATATGTCTACCACGACTAGCTCTGAGGAACCGTATTCGACCAGAACACTTTTTCGAATAATTCGGGCCTTATTTAATCAATAACACGAGTTATGTTGGCTTCCAAATCGTCTATTGTTTCTGGTTTATCAGCATAAACCAATGACTTGATATAACAACCCCAGAGAAAATAGTCCAGTGGAGTTATGTCGCATGATCTTGGAGGCCAATTAATTGGACCATGAAATAATGTTATCGCCAAATCTTTTTTTCAATAAAGCAATTGTTACGGAAGCAGCATGAGGTAAAGCACCATCTTGTTGGAACCAAAACACTTCTGGGTCGAACCATTCAAATTTTGAAACAAACAATCATTGATCATCGATCTGTAACGAGCCGGCAATCGAATGTCGATTGCCGACTTTCCGATATCTGTTAGAAGACCCCTCTTTTTTAACCCGGTTTTTTATCACGTTCCGATTGTAAACCTCTGTATCACTATTAGAGGTTACCGAGAATCTGTTGACATATTCAAAATAATTATCACTTTTGTTTGAATACAACTGTACCACTTTCAAGTCTTCAGTTGTCTGATGATGGGATAGTTCATTTCCCGAAACTCGAGTCACAAGAAAATGTGTAATATATATTTTTTCGTAGTAAAACATAGTAATTTCTACAATTTGTTTTAATTATGATCAACTACCAAATAGTAACGGCTGAAACAATTCAGTATCTGTTTACATAGCCGTTTAACCAGAAATGAGCGTCATCACTAAACACAATTTCACGATAAAAAAGTGGATCAACTTCAAGTTGTTCTAGGGCCCAATCAGCAAACAAACGACGCTTTAATAAGCGTCCATAATTGGTCAAGTGGCTTTAGTTCTTGAACCAGTTGGATCTTGTATGGGTGTAGACCAAGATCCTTACGCAAAATATTCCATGTGGTGGATGCATTGAGTTTAACTTCTTGTGGACGTCGACGAATAGACAAATATGGATCATCATTCACACTATGACCTACATCAGCGGTATTTTCCTCTGCACTTACAGTTCTTTGTCTTGTTATTGTTGTTGCATCCAGTAGAGAAAATTTTGTCCGAAATCTATCGATAGTTCGACGAATAAGCTGCTCTGATGGTCGATTATGTAATTCGTAAATTTCACGAAGTGCTCTATAAGTTTGGCGAATAGAACACTGTTTTTGAAAATAAATTTCAACAGTTTGTAAACGTTGTTGCGGCGTCAGTCTTTCCACGATAATTTGTCAATGCTTGCTGAACAGAAAGGTCAAAACAACATGGCTTTTGCCTTCTGTCAAATCACAGTTGTCCCTATCGAAAGTTCTATCACTTGAAAAAAACACCCGATATAAGCATGAAGAGAAATGAGTTGCAGTTAGTGAGCGTGTCAGTTGAAATCAGTGCAAGTTAGAACCCATCTAAAGGCATCTAAAGGTCTCGAATTCAAGGGAAACCCAAATTTTAAGTCAAAGAAAAAGGACCATAATCCGGGAAATCATCGAGTCAGCAAAAACGTGAATATAAACAACAAATGGAGGTTATGGAAACTGGACCATAGAAGCCCGATTGGAAACGACAGAAGACACCATCGAATAAAATAAATTCTCTGGTCAAGGACAACAAGGAAGTTGAGGAGACTGATATCGTTAGTTAAAAAAAAAAATTAGAGTGAAAAAACATTGCCATTAGGAAAATAGTTAGGAATTAGATAGGAAAAATTAATTAACTTTAAGAATTAAGATTAGACACTTTTTTTTTTAAATATTTGTAAAGTTTAAAAACTTAAAATTATTTTTATTTCAATCATGAAAATTTCAAATTCATTTTTGTTTCCAAGTCGACAGAGAAGCGAATAGTTCCTTTCGGAAAATCTTAATAAGTGAGACCTCTGGTATATGTTTCAATAAACTGAAAGTTTTAGGCATTAGAATGGTCAACTCAGTTTTTAATAAAAGTTTGGGGAAAGAAAAATCCATTTTTTTTGTATATGGCTGTAGTGATCGAGATCTCGTAAGGTATCCATCGAACGATTTCAGATTTAAGCTCGTTTTGTCAAGGTGACATTTCAAATTGAACAAATTTTTCGCTGTTTTTTGTTTGGTCCATTCAGTTGTTGTTGCAGGGTGTTGAAAATGGAAGTTAACAGAGAGAAAACTCAGTACATTTCACAGTTTTCTTTAATAAAGGCTAAAATGCAAGCCAGGCCGCTGAAATTGTGAATGGCGTTTATGAACCCGATACTGTAACAGTTAATCACGTGCAATTTTGGTTTCATCGATACCGTTCAGGGATTTTTGATGTTAAATATGCACCCCGCACAGATAGGCTCGTCGTCGAAAATTTCGATAAAATCACAGAAATAATCGAAGCTAAGCGGCATGTCCATCGCTTGTTGTTTGAATCGAGTAGAGAAAATGTTGTCTGAAATCTATCGATAGTTCGACGAATAAGCTGCTCTGATGGACGATCATGTAAACCATAAATTTCACGAAGTCTGTATAAGTTTGGCGAATAAAACACTGATTTTGAAAATAAATTTCAATAATTTGTAAACGTTGTTGCGGTGTGAGTCTTTTCATGATAATTTGTCAATGCTTACTGAATAGAAATGTCAAAACAACCTTCTGTCAAATCACAGTTATCCCTATCGAAAGTTCTATCACTCTAAAAAAAAACACCCGATAGTAGCGCAACCAAATACGATAAATTACAGAAGATATTCGAGAGGTTTTTGACTTCTAGTGTTTGACAGAAGATGTTACATTTGATCACCGTCTATTTGACAGGATAGTTCAATCCGATGTTGCAACTCTTCGATGTTATTCACTGACGTTGCATACGCTAAACTTTTCAAATAACCCCAAATACAAAAGTCCAATGGATTCAAATCAGGAGATCTAACGGGCCATCGCACTGGGCCTCTTCGTCGTATCCATCTTCCGGGAAATGTTTGATCTAAGGATAAGTCTCTGCATAAAGGCGACGTACTTCAGGATCGCTTCCGTTGGCCATACATGAAAGCCATATCACTTATTTCAATAATAGAATAAGTTATTTCATTTCTTAGCAACAAAGTGGAAGAAAGTATCGGATGAAAAATACTCAATAAAAGTACGTTAATATCATACGAATGTTTGATAAAACTTTTTACGTCATTTAAATCTTCTTATGAACATTTCATGGAATATCGCGAAACATTTTTTCACCCAAATTGCTCGAACGAATAACTCATATTCCGTCACGACGATTTTAACATTTAATATCATCTCTTCCAAATGTCACGCGACAAATACTTCCCCACGTGACAGTGCCCTTTCGCGTCTCAGAATGTGGAACGAACACGATGAAGGCACGCTTAATATCCTTCATAATAAATCGCAACAATTCTTCCTTGCCATTTCACCTCTCAAGTGTCTCTTCACACAGCAAACGCAACTTTTACTTCTCCGACGCGACCTGCCTCAACTCCAAAGGTGATAGTCTCGAAGAAATGTCAAACGTCAAACTCGACCGCGTGACATATACCCGCCTGCTGTCTCTGGGATATGTTTGTTGCCCGGTAATTTCGAACGGAGCGAAATATGGACGATTAGTTGTGACATTTACGCTAATTAACCGATAACGAAGTCGCTATTAAAGTATAATCAGGGCTTAACGAGTGTTGATTCGACGACAATGTGTGCAGGATGATTGGTTGGTTTTCTGTGGAAGCTCTCTTTGTGCTTACGATCACAGATCGTTTTGACTGATGGGGCTTGTTGGAAGGTCCTTTCTTTGTGTCTGTCAATGTCATTTCGATAGGTTAGGAATGGCATCTGTGTGTGAAGCAATTGAAATTTCGAAACGCTTTGATTAGTTAATGGATAAGGATTGATTTGCTAACGCGATTTGGCGATTGTGTTAAAACGTTGAACTTTAAATTGTTTATTTGGAACTATTATACCATCGTTGAGGGTATTCCTGGAGAACTAATTAAATGCGGCACAGAAAACATGGTGTATAAATGAATTCCTTAAGGGCGCCCTAATACCAGCAGAAACTCACAAAAAGGCAGTGCGGTAACTATAGCGGTATATCAGTATTCAGTACCTTGAGTTGATTGTGTGGACGAGTTCTTCGTGACCTAATAGAACTGGAATATACCAAGACGGGAAGGAGTAGACTGGTTTTCGTTCCGGGAGAATTTGCACAAGTAATGTTTTCTTTCTAAAACAACTCATAGAGAAGAAAACTGGCACGAATCAAGAGACCTTATGTTGATGAGTCACACAAAGCGTACGATTTGGTCCCAGTCAGCAGAAACTTCCAAACCTAACAGGAAACCAACATAAATCCAACCCTGATCAGAGCCATAAAAGACCTTCAAGAAGAATCAACATCGCACATCAAGGTGGGTAATAAAACTATCTGAGAGTTTTTTTAGTAATGAGGGACTATGACAAGGCTGCTGTATTTGCCCACTTTGTTTAAAATTTCGAGAGAATGTACACAATATAAATGAGTAAATTGTGAGGGTTGTAATGTTAAGTTACATAGGGACAGAACACAATCTAGCTCTTCGACTCCGTCAATATCACTTAAAAACAATACGAATGAAATAAAAAGACATCGAGAGAGATGACACAGAAAGAACATGCAACATCTGAAAATAATCTGAGAGTTTTTATAAACCAAGCTGAACATTCAAAGGTCTAAAACATGCCGTTAATTAAGAAGTCTCACCAATATTTGCCAAGGGAAACTGTTATTATACTGGGGTACGTTGGAGTGGATGTTTATTTTTCACAGTCTTCTTCTCTGCCGACTTGAAACCAGACAGATCCCCTGTTCCTTACAAATAGTGGAACGTCCTGTATTTGACGTACGCGTACAGCCAGTGAATACCCCGATATACTCTGTATAATCTATGTGGGATTCTCTTCTCTTTCGCCCGTACGATCGTTAGAGAATTAGAATCCCATCGAAGTTGAAATATTTCCTTGGATGAGAAAAAATTCATTATCATTGCGTAAACTTCAAGACTTTATTTAACATGATTTAGGTCAAATATGCACTGTCTTGTGCTATAATTTAATGCCATTTTAAAGGTAGCTTTATAATGCCTCTCTCACAGAAGTCTTGGTCCTCATTGGCGAGAAACTCTAGCAATCTTCTCTTGATGCCACTTTCTTATCATTCAGAAAGTTTTCCAATGCAAGGAAAAGATGGTAACGGCTTGGTGCCACATTCGGATTATATGGTGGATGCATTGAAACTTCCCAACCAAGCTTCAGGTATTTCTGGCGAGCTACTACAGACGTGTGTGGCCTGGCGTTGTCCTGATCCAACACCTCTTTTGTTGGTCAATTCTAGCCGTTCCGGGTCAATCGCTAGCTTCAATCGGTCCAGTTGTTGACAGTTATTGACATATGGAAGCAACTCATAATAAACGATTCCTTTTCAAGTCCCACCAAATGCAGTCAGTAGAATCTTCCTAGATGTTAATCTTGGTTTGGCCACCATTTCAGCTGCTTCACCGCGCAATTTTGTCGTATGTGACCCATTTCACATTTCCAGTCACCATCCCTTTGAGAAGTCGGTCGATTTCATTTCTTTTGGCCAATGCTTCGCAGATGGAAATTCGATCCATCATGTTTTTGGGTGTTAATTGATGTGTCACCCAAACAACGAGCTTCCTTTTGAATCCAGCTTTGCGTAAATGGTTTAAAATTGTTTTATAGTCGATTTTTAGCTCCTGGGCGATGCAACGACTACTAACATGCCGGTTAACTTCGATTATTTCTGCGATTTTATCGAAATTTTCGACGATGAGCCTGTCACATGCGAGATGTATCTTTAACATCAAAAATACCTGAACGGTCTCGATGAAACCAAAATGCACGGGATTAACTGTTACAGTATCGGGTTCATAAACACCATTCACAATTTCAGTGGCCTGGCTTGCATTTTAGCCTTTATCAAAGAAAACTGTGAAACGATTTGAATTTTCTCTTTGTGTTGACTTGCAAATAAGCAAATAAGCAAAATTGCCGTATATGGAGTGAAAACAATCTTCAAGAAGTTCTTCAGGGTCCATTGCATCCTGAAAAATGTACTGTACGGTGTGTTTTACACGGTGGAGGCATCATCGGTCCATATTTGATTAAAAACGATGCTGCAGCTAATGTTACATTGAATGGTGCTCGTTACAGATCGATGATCAATGATTATTTGCTTCAAAATTTGAATGGTATCGACCCAGAAGTGATTTGGTTCCAACAAGATGGTGCTTCACCTCATGCTGCTACATTTGAACAAATGATTTATTGAAAGAAAGATTTGGGGATAACATTATTTCGAGAAATGGTCCAATTAATTGGCGTCCAAGATCATGCGACATAACTCCACTGGATTATTTTCTTTTGGGTTATGTCAAGTCATTGTGGCTTATGCTGATGAACCAGAAACCATAGACGGTTTGGAAGCCAACATAACTCGTCTTATTGGTGAAATAAGGCATGAATTGCTCGAAAAAGTGTTCCAAAATTGGTCTGGTCGAATGCGGTTCCTCAGAGTTAGTCGTGGTGGACATATGCTGGAAATTATTTTTAAAATATAAATGTCATAAAATTATCTTTCGAATAAAAAAAAATTTGGCTTCAATCTTAATTTAAATGTGTTTTATTTCAATTTAAAATTCTGTCACTTTAAAAAAACTGAGGTAACTTTCAATTGCTTTCAATGAATCGAATTTTCTAGAATCGGATTTTTTTAGAACAAATTTCTAAATTCTCCATTATTCTCGAATTCTATCAACAGATTTACAGATTTTACCTAATATTTCTCAAGATTTCAAACATTTTTGATATAGTACTTTTCTACTTTTTAAAAAATCTGCCTTATAATCAACATCTTCTTGAGTCAAATTGCTAACAAATGATCTTATTTTGAATAGTCTATATTTCCAAGCCATTTTTCTTATGAAAATTGCGTTAAATGGGTAACTTGAAAATTTTTCTAGAGTTTCCATAGAATTTTCCTTTTCTGGTCAAATTTTCATCGAATACAATGATAAATAATGATAAGAATTTTGATTTGAATTGATAGTTCTTTTTATTTTAATCATATTTTCTCATTTTCAGGTATGAATTATCCTAAAAAGGTTTCGAATGAATTAAGTTAAAGTTAAACTTTCATGATGCATTTTTTGAAATTATATTGAACAATATTGATTATTTCTAAGATTATTTCTGGATGCTTTTGGAATAAAATAGAAAAAACAGATTTATTCTGTTAGTCTTCTACAATTTTAATTTAAAAAAAAATTTTATTCAAAAAACTTCAAGAATTAATGTCTACAATAAGCGGTGCTTATTGTTGACATTAATTTAATTCTAAATGTTTTTTGAATCAAAATTTTTCTGAAATTAAAATTGTAGAAGACTAACAGATTAAATCGCTTTGGGAATATATTAAAGTTTATGGAGTTTTGAATTTTGATGATTAAATTGAGATTTTATCTTGATAAAAGAATTACGTTAAAAATTTAAACTTTGGTGGATTCGCTGATAATCTCTTTCAAATTTTTAGTGAACAAGGTAATGCTTAATATTTTCTTTTTAATTATTGTCGTTAGTGATAATGAAGTAAAGTTAATCATGACAATATGTTTCAGTGTTATAGAGCGCAAGTGTACAGTTAAGTTACAGTATCGTAGACCTGTATTTGAGGTAGACATAGGCGGGTACAGCGAGTGAATACCCTGAGACACTCTGTATAATTTACGTAGGATTCTCTTCTCTGTCGCTCGTATGATCCTTAGATAATTCGGATCTACTGAACTTTTTTTTGGAAGATATATCTACGTGCACTAAATTGATAAGAAATGTTCGTGGAAGATTCTTTTTTTGGAGCAATCACCTTTTTGTGGTGCTCAAAAGCTGTGAATTGTGAATTAGATGATGCTGTGAATGATCTTGAATCAGAACATTGAAGACTCAATCAAACCGCTGATGAAACCCTGTTCAAAGGTTCATTATGTCGAAATAATAAGGCAGACGAGAGAGAAGAAGGATAACCAAATCAAAGTCTGGAACTGGCTCGAACTCAATAACACATGCTACACCAAGTTTGATAATCTCCAAACATCCATCCAAGACTCGATGGAGAATGAACAGGCAAACTTCGCTTCTCCAGCATACATATTTCAAGACGTCCTGTAAACTTTCTATGCCCTTCCACGTTTCCCATCCCGTCTACCAAAAAGCCGGACAATGATCCTGCCATGATATTTCGACATCAGTAGCGAACCAGACGTATCCCTCTCCTTCCCGGTGTCATATAAGGGAACGCGTCCCCTCCAAACTTTTGGCAGTCTATGAAATCTCGAACTTCTCATATTAGTTTTCGGAACTAGGCAGCTATGTCATTCGTGACTTTCTTCTGCTGCGGTATACGTGACGCGAAAGGAAAAACCAGATTTCCTTCGGCGAATGTTAATGACGTCGCGACGCGGATACGATCTAAACGGGAGGTCGTATATTGATCTGTGACGCGGAAATTGTCATGTTGTCACGGCAGAATTCTAAAGAGCTCGATTCGGGGTTGTCGTATGAGCTGGAAATGATGTGTTGATATTTTATGTTGTACTTGCCCCACGGGCGTAGACGTGGGTTAAACTTAGGTTCATTCAGTTATTGCCACCTTCGTGGATAAGCATATTATTAGTAGTGTTAGTTCGTCTTATTTTCGAAAATTGGAGTTTTATTGTGTAAAATTGGATATACAGTCAAAGTTCAAAGTATTATCTGTCACTAGCCACAACTTTCCCCATCTTTCTGTTAATTAGTTTGACATTAGTTTGATGAGTTGAAAATGTCATCGGAGGTCTTGATGCTGCCTAGATTGGAGGAAGTATCCCCTCGGTTCTTGAATGTTTGATTAACATCTATTTCCTACCCTTCAAGCCTCATCATGAGTGCTTCTATGGACGAAGGTGTTCTGCAAGCAGCATGGCTGGTTGCGAGCGTGACTCCAATATTAATGAACGATGACAAGCTGGATCCAGACATCTTTCCATACGTTTTTATTACATATATACAAATGATAAGAGTTAAGGCAGAGCCTATCTATAAACTCACATAGTAGTACATGAAATAAATACAAACGAAAGGGAAGTGCAATGCCAAAGAGATGAAAAAAATGAACCTTCATATTCACAAGTGGCACTGACTCACGTCGAAACCAAGCATCGAAACTGTTTTTGAAGGCGTCAACAGACACTGAGCTAACCATTCCACCAGTTTTGCCTCTGTGGCATCTTAAAACTTCCCCTATTCAACTTGGCGTGACCTCGAAGACGGTTATCAAGGTTCAACTTGAAAAGATAACCTAGATCAATTCCGAACAGGTTTTGAAGAGCGCGTTAAGTGATGATGAGATCACCACGCTCCATCCTGACATCAAATGTGAGCAAGTTCATTATGACAGTCTTTCGCTGTAGCTGGGGCGCAAGATGCCGTGAGGTAGACGAGTTGCACGACGCTGAACCCTCTCGAGCAAGGCAGAATCTCTACTCAACAATGGACCCCACAAACTCCCTTGTAGAGAGTAGCACACGTGGACGGATCACAACCACCAATAGCTGGATCATAAATAATGATTTTTTGGCCTTATTCACCATGTGGAGAATAAGGTCGGACTAGTTCAGATTCTTGGTGACAATCACACCAAGGTCAGCATAACAACTACAAGTAGCGATGGAAGTGCAGTTCAGGAAGAACTGACGACGCGGATTGTGAGCATCTAAGTGCAGGACAGCATAGTTTTCACGATTGAGAGGCAACTTCCAATCCTGGCAGCAACGGTTTAATATCTCCAGATCTTCCTGGATTAGATGACCGGTCTCATAGGGGTTGCCGAACAATTTGGTGTCGTCGGCAAATTGGGAACATCGAGATTTAAGGATCTAGAGTAACTATGAGATATATAGGATGAAGAGGAGCGGACCCAAAACAGAACCTTGGGGAACTCCACTAGCAACAGGTCTAGCTGACAAGAAGGATCTACTGAAACGATTCTGGAAGGTTCGATCGGTAAGAAATGCTTCGATCCAAGAAAGCAGGCGTCCTCGAATTCCGAGATGCTCGAGCTTGTATATGAGGAGATCAAATGCTCGAGAAAATTCCAGATAGACAACAACAACTGGGCAGGATTTATCTAAGGCCAAGGATCAATGCATTCAAGTTTGGTGTCGATCGTGGCAGGGTGATCTGTAATAGGATGATGGACTTTCTTGTGGAGCTGGGGGTGATACCTGAGGGGAAACATGTTTTTTATCTGGTCGGTCGATTATCACAGACCTCATGAATTGGATCGCGGCGGTAGACGACTGGAGGTGCGACAAACAAATACGTCATCTTCAAGTACTTGGAGGACACTTAAAGAGCAGCAGCTACATCCTTATCATTACAGACAAGTCCAAGAGCTCTTGCCAGACTATCTACCGGTTAGAGTGGATTTTTGTTAAACATTACAAGAAAGGACAGCCCTCAACCTAATTTGTTTTAAATGTATTCTTTTCACGGACACCTTCACGCGACAAGGTATGTTCAACTCCCATAATGCACAAGACTGGTGTGATGAGAATCCACAAGTCAAAAGGGTATCACATTACCAACACTCATTTGAAGTTAATGTTTGAGCAGCAACTTTAGGTAACAAATTAACAGGTTATCACATTCTACCTGAAAATTTAAATGGTGATAATATGTACCTGGCTTTTTTAAACAATAACTTATTGGAGATATTAGAGGATTTGACTCAAAATGAACGAAGATCTCTATTTTTTATGCCCAATGGAGCACTTTGATAGAAGGGGTCGTAATTGGTTGAGTAACCATTTTCCGAATGGATGGATTGGTAGAGGTGCAGAATCTCCGATTCATTGGCCTCCTCGGTCAAGCGATTTAAATCCTTTGGACTATACAGTTTGGTCGTATCTCAAGGAAAAGGTCTATGCTACAGAGGTAAATTCACGTCCGGACTTAGAATAAGGACTCAACGTCAGTTTAATGACCTGATAACTGATCCCCAATCGTTTAGAAGATTAATGTATTCTTTAGAAAAAAGAATAGACTTGTGTATTCGTGAAAACGCAGGACATTTTGAACACTTACTCTGATTGAATTTTATTTTATGTTCTTAATCACACCACAGAGTGATTTTTTGTGGATGTTATGGTCCCTCAGCAGTTACATGAGGATTTTCACTGCTCCAGATGCGACAATTTTGCTTGTTGTTTTGAGAGTGATAGAACTTCGAATTGAAATAAAACACATTTAAATTAAGCTTGAAGCCAATGGACAGCTTCCAGCGTGTAGAGCACACCATACAGTGCATTTTTCAGGATGCAATGGAACCTGCAGAACTTCTTGAGGATTGTTTTCACTCCATATACGGCAATTTTGCTTGTTTACATAGCCGTTCAACCAGAAATGAGCTTCACCACTAACCACAATTTTACAATAAAGAAGTGGATCAACTTCAAGCTCTTCTAGGGCCCAATCAGGAAACAAACGACACTTATTATGGTCAAGTGGGTTTAGTTCTTGAACCAGTTGGATCTTGTATGGGTGTAGACCAAGATCTTTAAAAAGTTTTCATGTGGTGGATGCACAGAGTCCAACTTGTTGTGAACGTCGACGAATAGACAAATCTGGATCATCATTAGCACTATGACTTACAGCAGCGATATTTTCTTCTGTAGGTACAGTTCTTTGTCTTGTTGTTGTTGTTGCATCGAGTAGTGAAAATGTTGTCCAAAATCTATCGATAGTTCGACGAATAAGCTGCTCTGATGGTCGATTATCTAAACCATAAACTTCACGAAGTTGCTCTATAAGTTTGGCGAATAGAACACCGATTTAGAAAATAAATTTCAACAATTTGTAAACGTTGTTGCGGCGTGAGTTTTTCCATGATAATTTGTCATGGCTTACTGAACAGAAATGTCATAAACAACATGGCGTCTCCCTTCTGTCAAATCACAGTTATCCCTATCGAAAGATATGTCACTCTAAAAAAACACCCGATATTATAAAAGCAGGAACTCGTCAAGAATCCTAAACCTTTCAACCGACAAAACAACAATCAATGAAAACAATCCGTGTATTTTGGCGCAGTTCATCAACACCGAATTGAATAATGGATTAAATTACACGCGTGGGTACTATTGTCAATTTTCATTGTTCTCACGCCCATTGTTAAACCCATAGGTACCCATCGTAAGATTAGAATCGAATGCCCTCGCAATAGGAATATTCTCAAATGGATCAAGAGGAAGCGTAATGTTATGACGAATTCTATTTGGCTTACTTTCACTGACTGTTTCTTCTCATTTAGAATATCGAACGTAACACGAGATGCCGTCTTTCCCATCCAAATATCCGCAGGAAAAAAGAGATGGAGGTATAACACTTCCTCAATTGTATTTTTCGATAAATTATCTAATCGTCGAACGGGAAGGCGCTGCGTGGTGAATTAGATTGTGAGAATGTGGATTGCTAGATGGTTTTAAAGTGGAGATGTGTATGATGGCCCTTCACTTAGATTCACTTTCATTCCATGCACTTCATCCTGATTATCAAGAACATATTTAATTTCTTTTGGAATTGAATACGGAAATATTACACATAATATAGTCTTTCCAGAAAGTATCCTGAATTTATTATTTTTGATAATTTAAATATGAAGGGTGTTTTTTTAGAGTGATAGAACTTTCCATAGGGATAACTGTGAATTGACAGAAGTAGAAGCCATGTTGTTTTGACATTTCTGTTCAGTAAGCATTGACAAATTATCATGGAGAGACTCACGCCGCAACAACGTTTACAAATTGTTGAAATTTATTTTCAAAATCAGTCTTCTATTCGTCAAACTTATAGAGCACTTCGTGAAATTTATAGTTTACACAATCGTCCACCAGAGCAGCTTATTCGTCGAACTATCGATAGATTTCGGTCAACATTTTCTCTACTCGATGCAAAAACAACAAGACAAAGAACTGTACATACAGAAGAAAATATCGCTGCTGTAAGTCATAGCGTTAATAATGACGCAGTTTGTCTATTCGTCGGCGTTAACAACACGTTAGACCCTGTGCATCCACCACTTGGAAAATTTTGCGTGAAGATCTTGGTCTACACCCATACCAACTGGTTTAAGAACTGAAGCCACTTGACCATAACAAGCGTCGTTTGTTTGCTGATTGGGCCCTAGAACAGCTTGAAGTTGATCCACTCTTTTATGGTAAAATTGTGTTTAGTGATGAAGCTCATTTCTGAATGAACGGCTATGTAAACAAGCAAAATTGCCGTATATGGAGTGAAAACAATCCTCAAGAAGTTCTGCAGGTTCCATTGCATCCTGAAAAATGCGCTGTGTGGAGTGTTTTACATGCTGGAGGCATCATGGGTCCATGTTTCTTTAAAAACGATGCTGCAGCTAATGTTACAGTGAATGGTGCTCGTTACAGATCGATGATCAATGATTATTTGTTTCAAAATTTGAATGGTATCGACCCAGAAGTGTTTTGGTTCCAACAAGATAGTGCTACACCTCATGGTGCTACCGTAACAATTGATTTATTGAAAGAAAGATTTGGCGATAACATTATTTCGACAAATGGCCTCCAAGATCATGCGACATAACTCCCACTGGATTATTTTCTTTGGGGTTATGTCAAGTCATTGGTTTATGCTGATGAACCAGAAACAATAGACGCTTTGGAAGCCAACATAACTCGTGTTATTGATGAAATAAGGCCTGAATTACTCGAAAAAGTGGTCCAAAATTGGTTCTGTTGAATACTGCTCCTCAGGGCTAGTCGTGGTGGACATATGCCGGAAATTATTTTTAAAACATAAATGTCATAAAATTATGTTTCGAATAAATGAAAAATTTTGCTTCAATCTTGATTGAAATGTGTTTTATTTCAATTTGAAGTTCTATTACTGTAAAAAAAAAACCCGATAGTTTTAGGTACATCTCGACGTTTAGCGAAGTGTTTACAGTTAGATGGAGGTTTTATAAGTAAATAAGATGAATACTTTGTTAAAATTTTCTACTTAAAGAATTAAAAATATTCACTAAATAATTACCATTGAAATGACTTTAAATTCAGAATTATATGTTCTAACTTCTACATTATATATTGAAACTATATACAAAAACTATCAAATTGATATCCTTATATATAATCAATATAAAATATTTTTTTTAATACATTTGTATCAATACATTTCAAGTCGGGATGTAAAAAGGTTTTTTCCGAGACATTGAAAAATATTTTATATTGATTATATATAAGGATATCAATTTGATAGTTTTTGTATATAGTTTCAATATATAATGTAGAAGTTAGAACATATAATTCTGAATTTAAAGTCATTTAAATTTTACTTCTATCAAGTATTGACTCACATTGGTTAGTTACCATTGATCTTTGTTTTTTCCGGATACTTTCAAGACAGTGTTTTACTACCAAGAAATTAATATTCTACATATTTAATTGTGACTCGAGTTTCGGGAATTAACTATTCCAGTTGTCCGAAGATGGAAAAGTTAATTCCCGAAGCTAGAATCACACTTAAATGTCTGAAATATCAATTTATTGGTAGTAAAATATAATTATTTCTACAACTTGTTTTAATTGAATGCATGTCTTGAAAACTTTCCAGAATTTAAATGAATAATATGCCTTACAAACAATCTTTCACTTTATACAGGGTTTCCCAACGAAAATTTGACTTCTCCTATAAGTCAGAAACGAACAATTTTTGAAGATTTTGAAAATGCAGGTCAACTTTTATTTGAGGGGGACGAATTTACATCATGAGCTTAATCCGAGTGTTGCTTAGTTTAAAAGTTATTTATGTTCTGTGCATAACCCAGTTAAAATTTTTAAAATCGGTTCACACTATTAACGAAATAATTTAATATTGAAGTTACTGTCAAAAGGTGATGTTGAACAGACAGTTTAATCGCCCCATCTCAAGAACCTGAGAGTTTTGAAGAATCCAAATATAATTTTCAAGTTCTGTATTAGGGAGAAAGAATTCCTATGACGTCATTGTTCCGAAAAATTCACCAATTTTTTTTTAGTAGGAAAGATGGCGGATGCGTTTTAGTTAAAAACCTTTTTTTGTTCTCTAAACATCCTAAAAAGTTTTCAAATTCGGTGATTAAACGTTAAAAATATTGACTTAAAGTAATATTTGAATTCCATTCTTTCCTTTTATGAGGGGACATATCTTCTCCCTTCAAAAACCAGAGCAGTATTCAACCATCGTCCTTGATAGCGAATTTCCATTCATCCATGGCACCAATGATACGTTACAACTAACACAGCACACATGGAGAACCCACTGCTTGTCTTGATCTCTAATTGAAAAATCAAAATATTGGAAGTACGCTTTCTAAACATTTTCAGAAAATGGCATGGCTTGTGATTTCAACATAAATTCTCCACAAATATATCAAAATATGTCAGGAGAGATTTTGCAACTGCCTGTCTGTCTCGACATTTTCATCCTTAAAACACTTTCTTATCTACACACAGAGAAGCACTCACTTCGAAATTGAACAGAAAACTGAGTTTTAATCTCAATTATATGTCTCATATTGTACACAACACAGTTAAGGTACTTTTCCTGTTATAAAATGCATCCATTTGAACCGTCCCCACATGAAATTGACTACTTGCTAATGTAAAATGGTCTTATTGAGCTGTTGAAAAGTGGTTAGGGCTTTGGGAAATTTTTTTCCTATTGTTAGAAGGGTATTTCCACCAAAAAAGCTGCATTGTGTGACAAAAATCTTGTCGACCAGTGTATTTGTTGTTTAGATTATCTCCATGAAATTAATTTGTATTTATTGAATTTAGTTCAATTTATGTGTGCACTGAAGCAGAGCCGAGATTTTAATTACTCTATACAGTCCCATTCAGCAATAGACGAACTTCCCAACCCTCAGTATGTTAATGAACAACCCTTACTCCATGCATTAGGCCTTTAAGTCCCTCCATCTTCATTAAGTCTCTTCCCATGCGAAATTAACACCTGTAAATCGCGCGACCTCAGTCGCGTCCCTCGAAAAACACCGATCCTTAGGCCTAATTTACACGCGCAACATAACTGAACTCGTAATTGGGTGTATATGTTATCATTAAAGCCCTTGAATTAAGGTAATGTCCCCGTATTTTACCCGCGCTCGACCCTAGAGGGCGGCGCTGTCGCGATAATGGCACCGCATCCGCAGCCATGGGACGAGCGGAAACGGAAAAGTGTAGAGCGATTTCTGGTCCTTCGGCCTGGATGGGCAACTGAAGGGACTTGCGAGGGGTCTCGAACGTAAAAATACAGCGCGTTGGAACGGGGGGAATGTACATAATGCTCATAGTGCATAAATAAATATAGTGAAACTATTACGGTAACAATTCGTTAAGTTAACCACTTTTTCGATAGTCATCAAGCTTATCTTTGCTCTGCTATAGCGAAATTTATGTCATATTTCATTTATCATATTGCGGGGATCATATGTTCAGGAGTCAGCGGTTATATGTTGAGGAGATGTTCTTTCAATCTCGCTCCAAAGCTCTCACATGTTAAACCAACGTGCGTTTGTTGCGGTCATTTCAAATGATTCTGTAGATTCCCGAAACTTTTGAATTATTATTAACTTATTTTGCATAGTTACCAAGTATCGGGTGTTTTTTTTTTAGAGTGATAAACTTCAAAATGGAATAAAACACATTTAAATTAAGCCTTTTTTTATTTGAAGGATAATTTTATGACATTTATGTTTTGAAAATAATTTCTGGCATATGTCCACCACAAATAATTCTGAGGAACTGCATTCGACCAGACCAATATTGGACTAATTTTTCGGGTAATTCAGGCTTTATTTCATCAATAACACGAGTTATTTTGGCTTCCAAAGCGTCTTTTGTTTCTGGTTTATCAGCATAAACCAATGACTTGACATAAGCTTAAAGAAAATAATCTAGTGGAGTTATGTCGCCTGATCTTGGAGGCCAATTAATTGGATCATTTCTAGAAATAATGTTATCGCGAAATCTTTCTTTCAATGAATCAATTGTTACGCTAGCAGCATAAGGTGTGGCACCATCTTGTTGGAACCAAGAAATATTGACCGATGATGCCTCCAGCGTGTGAAGCACTCTTAGGATTGTTTTCACTCTATATACGGCAATTTTGCTTGTTTACATAGCCGTTCAACCAGAAATGAGCTTCATCACTAAACACAATTTTACGATAAAAAAGTGGATCAACTTCAAGCTGTTCTAAGGCCCAATCAGCAAACAAACGACGCTTATTATGGTCAAGTGGCTTTAGTTCTTGAACCAATTGGATCTTGTGTGGGTGTAGACCAAGATTTTCACGCAAAATTTTCCATGTGGTGGGTGCGCAGAGTACAACCATTCATATCGATTAAGCGCACAAAATCTTTAGATCGCAAAAGTCAATAACGTACCAAAATTTTCAACTCGGTTGGACAGATAGAAACCTGTAAAAATGAACATTCCAAACGCTCCCACCAAGTCAATCTCACTATATGTTCAACGGAATTTTGAGACCGTGACAGAGTGTAATCAGCTACGGGGTCGCCGAACATATACATTCTTTTCGGATTATAGATATGTTTAGAAAATTTTCTGTGAACGTTATCGTTTCATTCTTTATGTAAGATTACCGCATAACCAAGAAATCAGGTTGAAGAAATTATTCCTTCTGTGTTAATACTTTTGATATCACTAAGTATACGAGGGGCGTTCGATGTATTCTCGGTATAGGCATGAAAGAAATTGTAGTCCCCTAAAGCTTCAATGCATTTGTTAGATCGAGTAATAAGCTTCTCTAAACCTTGAAAAATATTCTTTCGCCTTCTCCTCAAAATAGGTATTGATTGTCACCTTCAGTTCTTCATCGTCGGAAAATCACTTTCCACGAAGATATTTTTTCACATTTGGGAATAGGTTGTAGTCACTGGAGGCCAAGTCTGAGCTGTACGGAGGATGAGTAATTTCTTCGAAGTCACATTCCCGCGCAGCAACCTTCTTCACGGATGTTTAAGTGTATTCTATCAATAAAACACCTTTAGAATCCCAAAAGACCGTAGCAATTATTTTTCCAGCGGATGGGTTGACTTTTAACTTCTTTGTGGGCTGTGCACCCTTTCCAAGTCCACTTACCTCTTGTTTACTTTCAGGGTCATAGAGATGAACTCACGTCTCATCCACAGTAACCAACCGGTTGAAAATAATCGATGGGCCTTCTCAACAGAGCTCCAAAAACTCCTTACAGCACTCGACTCGCACTTGCTTTTGCGGGGCGCATCTTGTACTGACCTTTGAAGGTTTAAGATGGTCATGAAAGCGTGTGTGGTACCCACGGATTGATTTGTCATCTGTGCTAACATCTCTATTTTTATCACGGCATCTTCAAGTGCCAGCTTTTCCACTTTTTTCATATTTTCTTCAGTGGAGCCGGTAACCTGCCCGCCCGAGCGAGGGTCGTCTTCAATGCTTTCTCTGCCTCTTTTGAATTGACTTGAGCACTTTCCAACGGTGGATAATGTTTTGATATGCAGCAACCATCTCTTCATGATCGATTTTATTACATTTCCCCCGCTTAGTAAGGAACTTTATAACGGCGCGATGCTCTATTTTCTTCATCATTGTAGCGTCAGTCATTCTGGTCTCTTTCACTGCGGATACCTATAAAACTAATGATCATTAGTAAATGAGATAATGAAATTACACACATTATGAGCAAATCACCTCCATACCGAGAATACATTGAACGCCCCTCGTAGTATCTTATATACCTTGTATAACTCAATAAAACGTTCATCACCTTTCGCTGTTAGAAAAACCATACCACTCCATTTGCCATCGTGTGGAGCAACTTCGTTCTGTTTGCTCGACCACTTCAAACTGAATGTACCCCTTTGAACACTTCAACGGTGCCGATGGGGCTTCAACCTCTCCATAAACAAGAGCCAATCGGTAGCTCAGCTCTCGTTGCCAACGAGAATATGACGCGAAACTTCATTATGCCGAAAATGTTCCGGGAATTAAATTGAGGGAAAAGGTCGACTGGCTGGAACAAAAGGGAATAATTTGTAGTTCCGTTTGAACTATCCGACAATTGGAAGGGGCCGGGGGTGGATTCTTCTGTCGCTACCGCGGGACGGACCCTCTACTTTGTCTGTGTCTGTTTCCACCCCCAAGAAGGAAGATGATTTGTGTCCGGAAAATAGAAATGTTCAGTGTTCCCTCAAGGGAAATAGCCAGTTCGGAAACTGGTTACATTTCAGCAACAAAGTAATTAGTTGTGCTTCGGATGAAATGATTCTGATAATGAATTCATTGAGGCACTTCATACCATTGGTATTTGTCTAACGTTTCTCAGAATTCTTCATTACATATTCGTTATAATCGAACATTATAACTCATTAACTTATATGGAACGTAAGCATTACATCATCAGCGCCACACTCATGTAACACAGCCATGCCTAAACAATTCTGCGAGCCAAAGTCTCAGCCCAACAAGGCACTCTTTTAATCTGGATTCGTACAAGTAAAAGAACTTTTCCTCAAATAATTGTTGGGTGGGATATTGCTATTTTTCACGATAAGTAATTTTGAAGAACGTTTTTTGAGTCAACATTTGTCTCTGGTTTATTCTACGCACCATAAAAATTGCTGTCGAAAGTCTACCACATAGTCACTCAATATGTTCTCTCCAGGAAAGCAGAACATCCATTGTGAACCCCCGCAACAACAAACTGTCAGAACTCGGGAGTTTCTTGGTACAGAAAGACAGTTCCTGTGTTTTTTTCGTATTTATTTCAAGGTGGTGCTCTTCAAGCCATTTCATCGCACTTCCCAGGGCATCTCCCGAAATCAGGCCCAAACTGCAGTCTCCGTTAGCTGTGTTAATGGTAGTGGTATAATCTGCATACTGTGTTAATGGTAGTGGTATAATCTGCATACGTCACTACCTTTCCTCGTTGACTGTTCTGCATGACGTCATTCAGGTATATAATGAAGAGCACCGGACCAAGTACAGAACCCTGTGGTACTCTCTGCGTTATTTCTTTTCTTCTTGATATAGATAGAGCACCCCCTTCCTTCCACACGTCGAAATCATCACTTTTGAATTGTTTTGGATCACTACAGAAGCAGTCGGAAGAAATTTCGGTTATACTTTGTAACGGGCTTGTTATTTCCAAGTCGACTGAAAAAGTGATCACTAAACAAACATCTGCAACGTTCAAGAAGAAATGATTGAACCCTTTGAAAGTCGTCCACAGCAAATCCCACCCTAAATTTTCATCGCGACAAAAAGCCGAGCGGCTCTCTCTTTTCCAGATGGCCAAACATCAATTTATAAAGAGGTCCAATGAATTCGAAACAATAAGAGAACAGGAAAACGGGGAAGCACAAAGTTAATTTATAACGGCGTAAAAAGATCGCGCGAAATATTTATTCAGAAGGGCGGCAAGGGAGTTTATCTCGAACGTTGGAGGCTTCAGGGGGGCCGGACGGAATTAATGTCCGACTTGGGGGAAGTTTAGATTAGCCGATTCATAATAAAGGAGCCGGAGCGCGTCTAAACAGGTGCGATACTTCGAAGTTTCAAGAAGAAAACACCGAACAGATGAGACAGTTTCTTATGAACTGTGTCGGGGGAAGTTGGCATCGATTCTCGAGGATTTGGATTTAAGGGTACACTCGTTTTGTTTCGGCTGGAATATAATATTTCGTGGTCCGGATATCACAGCCCTGTTTCAATGACATATGTCGAACAGAACTGTGATCCGAAGCCTCATATGCTTAATTGAAGGTTAGCCATTTAACAATATGGAGCGTTCATCTACTGCTGAACTTGTGAAAACTTACTACAAAAACAATGATTCTGTAGTAACTATCGTGTGTATTTTTAGAGTGATAAAATTTTCGATAGGGATAACTGTGATTTGACAGAAGGAAGAAGCCATGTTGTTTTGCCATTTCTGTTCAGTAAGCATTGACAAATTATCATGGAAGTCTCAGGCCGCAACAACGTATTTAAATTGTTGAAATTTATTTTCAAAATCAGTGTTCTATTCGCCAAACTTATAGAGCACTTCGTGAAATATATGGTTCACATAATCGTCCATCAGAGCAGCTTATTCGTCGATCTATCGATAGATTTCAGACAACATTTTCTCTACTCGATGCAACAACAACAGAAAGATGAAGAACTGTACGTACAGAAGAAAATATAGCTGCTGTGAGTGATAGTGTTAATGATGATCCAGATTTGTCTATTCGTCGACGTTCACAACAAGTTGGACTCTGTGTATCCATCACCTGAAAAATTTTGCGTAAAGATCTTGGTCTACACCTATACAAGATCCAACTGGTTCAAGAACTAAAGTCAGTTGACCATAATAAGTGTCGTTTGTTTGCTGATTGAGGCCTAGAACAGCTCGAAGTTGATCCACTTTTTTATCGTTAAATTGTGTTTAATGATGAAGCTCATTTCTGGTTGAACCGCTATGTAAATAAGCAAAATTACCGTATATGGAGTGAAAACAATTCTCGAAAAGTTCCAAAGATTCCATTGCATCCTGAAAAATGCACTGTATGGTGTGCTTTACACGCTGGAGGCATCATGGGTACATATTTCTTTAAAAACTATGCTGAAGCTAATGTTACAGTGAGTGGTGCTCGTTACAGAACGATGATCAATGATTATTTGTTTCAAAATTTGAATGAAATCGACCCAGAAGTGTTTTGGTTTCAACAAGATGGTGCTTTACCTCATGCTGCCACCGTAACAATTGATCTATTGAAAGAAAGTTTTGGCGAGAAATGGTCCAATTAATTGGCCTGCAAGATCATGCGACATAACTCCACTGGGTTATTTTCTTGGGATTATGTCAAGTTATTGGTTTATGCTAATAAACCAGAAAGAAAAATAAACCAGGCTGAGCTTTTTCACTGTCGTTCACTTTCACTGAGTTCATTTCTGCCAACATAACTCTTGTTATCGATTAAATAAGGCCTGAATTACTCGAAAACGTGGTCCAAAATTTGTCTCGTCGAATGCGGTTCTTCAGAGCTAATCGTGGTTCCATATGCCGGAAATTATTTTTAAAACATGAATTTCATAAAATTATCTTTCAGATTAAAAAAAATTTGGCTTCAATCTTGATTTAAATGTGTTTTATTTCAATTTGAAGTTCTATCATTTCAAAGAAAACACCCGATATTTCATTTTGTGCAATCATTTTGAAAAAATTCAGTTGATTTCGTACAACTTTTGTGAATAACTTTTTTTTGTATCTCTATTTGTAACAGAGTTGAAGGAGGTGTCAAATCATAGTGCATCTGAAGCAAACTTATTGATCTAAATATGTTTCTCGCTCCAGGAGACTTCGATACAGTAATAATCAAATAATAAGCCAATCGAGATAAAGTTTTCCCGGAAAGTTCATTTTTACGATATCTCCAGGAAATTCTACAACATTGCATAATTATCGTATAGTTGGAATGAATAATTATCAATACCAACCTCTCCAATCACAATTGCACAAATATCCGCTCGACAAAGGGTCTCTATTCATTGTGGAAATCATGGAATAACGTTGAAGTCCCCGTCTATCGGATACAATGTCGCTATATTTCCGTTAATTTCCTTGAAGGGGGCACGTCCCACTGTAGAAGAACGATGCTGTCACATCCTTTGAGGATAAACATAGCTAGGATATCTAGAAACGTTGAAATATTTGCCTTTACGAATCGATAGCGAGTCGCGAACTTCTTCCAACGCAGGGAAATGACGTGTCGAGATGTGGGTTTTCCTGCTATTGAGGAAATTTTAATAATATACACGGTGTTCTAAATGGTGCAAAAGGTAGAAGAAACTACACTTATTATTAATATGGATTGTGAGCTATGGTAAATAGAAAGTTATACAAATATGTTTGTATGTGTTTCTGTATTTTTTGCGAGTAAGAAATTCAGTTGTGTTCGGTTATATTTCTATATTCTGTTTTGGGTTTTCACATCAATAGATGAATGTTGGAACCAATTTCATAAAAAAGGATATTTTCTAGGCAAAGTTAAATCTCATATTAATCTTATATATACAGGGTGACAGGAAACTTCGAACAAATTTTACTGTGTTCTGAAACAAAAGAATTTCAGCGCAGCCAAATAATTTTTATTCTATTAGATTCTCTCCACTTTCTTGTACTAATATGTGAATTTTCAGTTTGATTTCACTTCATCTTGCAGAGTGTTAGAATGTCAAATAAACGTAATGCAATTTTCGATCTGAAAATTTCAAGCGTCTGGAGGTATGTATCGCCGCCAAAGAAAGCTACTTCGAAATCGCTTAAATATATTATTACCAAATGTTTATGCTATTACTATTCTGAATAAAATAAAATAAATATAAGTTAATACTTGATAGAAGGTATATAAAATTATTTGAATATTTTAATATTAGACTTCTACATATTTAATTTCAAAATATTATATTAAATAATTATAACTTCAGGAATTAAATTAAATTAATGTCATATAAGTACCACTTGCATCAAACGACATATAAAATAAACATTATAAGACATCCAAATGATATAACAAAATCCAATAAATGAAAATTGTTAACCAAAATCCTATAAATTAAATATTTTGAGTAGACAAAATTTTGTTACTGCTGATCAATCTTATGAAAACAGATATCTTTCAAAAATGTTGAACATGATCTTGAGAATTTCATCATAAAGCTATCTTAATTAGGATGTTCAATATTATTGGATATCTAACTAAGTTACTTTCTATAATATCTCAAGATATGTAAAAACGAAGCAAAGTCTCTCTTAAAACTTCTTTTTCAGTAATGTTTTTACACATCTTGAGATTTTATAGAAAGTAACTTAGATATCCAATAATATTGAATATTCTAAGTAAGATAGCTTTATGATGAAATTCTCAAGATTATGTTGAACATTTTTGAAAGATATCTGTTTTCATAAGATTGATCAGCAGAAACAAAATTTTGTCTACTCAAAATAACAATTTTGATTTATTGGATTTTGTTATATCATTTGGATATCCTATAAAGAATGTTTATTTTATACGTCGTTTGATATAAGTGGTACTTATATGACATTAATTTAATATAATTCCGAAAGTTATGATTATTAAATATAATTTTTTGAAATTAAATATGTAGAAGGCTAATATAAAAATATTTAAATAATTAAATAGTAAAAAATACTATTACTATTCGTTGTTGTTTGGTTTAATTTCTTGTATTTAATGAAGTTGAAAGAAAAAAAGTTTGTCCGAGGTTTTTCTTGTCACTGTATTTTGAAATACATTCTGTCAAGAAAGTACCGGGAATTATCGATTTAAATCTGGCGGGGCAATGAGGCAGGTAAAATTTTTTTTTTCCTAGGTTGGTACCACTGTCCTTAATTACTATGCCAAGCTTGAGCGGTATCTGTCAACTAGTGTGTTTGCAACAGCTGATTAAGTCAGTCGATGTCAGAGTGCGTGCCGATTTTTACTATGGGTGATTACGTTGAGCAAAGAATTTGTTTAAAGTTTTGTGTTGCAAATGAATTTTCGTGTGCCGATGCATTGAAAATGTTGCAAAAGGCCTTTGGTGATAATGCTTTATCGAAAACTCGTGCATATCAGTGGTACAGAGCCTTCAAGGACGGTCGTGAAGTGGTCGCCCATCGACGGCTTCGATCGAAGATAACGTGGATAAAATTAAGGAAAGGGTGCTGGAAAACCGTCGTACCAGCTTGAGAGAGATAGCACATGATCTTAAGATATCCCACCAGTCCGCACGTACGATTTTGATTGATATTTTGGGCATGAGAAAGGTGGCCGCACGACTCGTACCGAAAGACCTGAATTTTCTTCAAAAACGTCATCGCGAACAGGTTGCTTCAGACATGCTGGATCGCTGTAATTCCGATTCTACATTCATGGAACGCATTATAACTGGTGATGAGACCTGGGTCTACGAGTACGATATGCAAACAAGCCAACAATCATCGGAATGGGTGGCAAAAAATGAGCCGAAACCGAAAAAACCACGCCAAAGCCGCTCGAAAATGAAGGTGATGCTCATTGTTTTCTTCGATATCCGTGGCGTGGTGCACTACGAATTCGTTCCAGAGGGTCAGACGGTAAACAAGGAGTATTACCTAGGCGTTATGAAACGTTTTCGTGAGCGTATCCGTAAGAAGCGGATTTGTGGGCGAACAACTCATGGATTTTGCATGACGATAACGCGCCTTCTCACCGAGCTACGATTGTGACTGACTTTCTCGCCAAAAACTCAACAAACGTGCTTCAGCAACCACCGTATTCGCCGGATTTGGCTCCCTGCGACTTTTTCCTCTTCGCAAAACTAAAATTGCCTCTTCGTGGCACCCGTTTTGAGTCGATTGAAGCCATAAAACAAAATTCGGCGCGAGAGCTAAAGTCCATCCCGGAAAGCGCCTATAAAAAATGTTTCGATAATTGGAAGTGCCGTTGGCATAGATGTATTGGAGCAAATGGAGCCTATTTTGAAGGCGACCCAATAAATTTTGACGATTAAATGTAAAAATGTTGTTTTAATTGAAAATTCCCGGTACTTTCTTGACAGAGTAGTATATCTGGTGAAATTTTTTCACAACTCCCCAACGTAAAAAACCCTTCAGCAAACTTTTACCTTGACTATATAACAGAAGAATCCAACATCTAAACCATTCAAATTGTTCTACAAGATAAATATTTCAGTAATAAACTGAAATAAACGATAAAAGAGATATTGATATCTTATCAGAAGGTGACACCCAAATATTTTGTGAAAATTTTCGATTGTAATGCTCAATTTTTGGTCTTTGCTGGCAAAAAACTGATCAAGGTGATTTTTAACCTCCTCATTTGAAGTAAAGATTTTACCGTACAAAAATTTTGCAACGACCGGAACAAATAATAATGTGAAGGCCCCAGATCTGGACAATATGGTGTGTATGGCAGTGTATCCCATTCAAGCTGTAAAAGCATTTGCCGAGTGACCAAACTTGTATGGGGTCTCGCATTATCTTGATGGAACACTATACCTTTTCTGTTGTTTAATTTTGGCCTTTTATATTGAAGTGCATCATTCAGTTTGTCTAGCTGACGACAAGACACTCCCGAGTTAATTGTTGTTTTATCCGGTTCAAGCATGAATCGACCCATTTCATGTATGACAAATATTAAACTAACTTTCTGCCAAAATACGAGGAAGTGTTGCCAGACTCGAAATAACCACTCCTTCAAAATAGAAAATCTAGATGACCTATTCTTTATAATACATGTCGTATTATTTTGACTTCCAAAGCAGTTATATAGGGATAATTCCATAAAATTTGGCGCCCAACGCGGGGCTAAAATTTCACAAACTTTTGAACTGTTACATTGGCGAAATGGTTAATTTCGAAGAGTTTTACCACCTGTACAATTAAAAACACTTTGTACGTTTCGTAAACTGTGAGTCTAAAAATTCGTCATACAGGAAGAACCTCCCGTGAGCAAACGAGAAGCTCACACCCCGCCGTTCCGCTACAAACATCCCATTAATTCGGTAGATTTACCGAAACGAACCCCTCACCACCCCGTCCTACGTCCGAAATGTAAATTGAGGTTATAATTCCGCTGACATTTTGTATGCATTCAAACGACTAGTTGGCTGCGAATTTGCATGCAGGTAGGACGCGTTCGCGGCGCTGCTGAAATAGTGTCGACTAGTCGTTACGCCTGTCTTTTCGCCGCTCGTAAACCAGCCGTTTTTTTTTGCAATTTTTTTTTTGTTGGGTTTGGAACGTCCCGCGTGTCGACTCGGTCGCCGTTGTTTTTGTTCGGCTTCGACTTGGAGAGCGATAAGGGCGAATGCGGCATGCGAACCGAGCGCCATTTATGATTCGATCTCTTTGTTTCGGTGACGTATGTTGAAGTATGTCAAATTCCGTATTTCCAGAGAAATAATGAATAATTCCCAAACAAGGTCACGATAACTTTCGAACGAAACTAGCTTGAGACAGTAAAGTAAATATTTCGTTTATATTCCACAGAATCCGTCTAATGGTTTCGTAGTTATTCATAAAGTGTTGGCCATCTAGAGTTTGCGTTTTGAAGTAGTGTAATTTGAATGATATTATGCTTTTGTTGTAAATTTCAAGGTTAAGCCCCGCGTTGGGCGCCAAGTTGTTTTAGAATGGGCCATCTAGAGTTTGTATTTTAAAGTAGTGTTTATTTCGAGACCGGTAATACTTTTGTTATTCGTGTTTTCACAAAAAGTTAGTTTAATATTTGACATTGAAGAAATGGAGTGACTAACGCTTGAACAAAACTGGGAAATATCAAAAAATTTGAAACTTACACGGAAAATTCAATGGAAATTAAATGCCCTCCTGGCAATTCGTGAATCAATCTGTTCGTGAAAATTGGATCGTTAGTGGATAGAAAAACCTGTTCACAATCTCGCACAATGAGCACACATGAAAACATTGCTTCTGTAGTCCAGAATGTGGCTGAATATTGAATCAGCATCAACTTGTCATTGAGCTCGAGAATTCTCTGAATTTCGCACAAAGACCTCGGTATGAAGGCTTACAGAGTTCAATTAGAGCAAGGAATGAAGCCTCGTGAGCATCCGATGCGTTTGCACTTCGCTCAAGAAGAAGATAGGTATCGGGTGTTTTTTTTTTAGAGTGTAGAGTGATAGTAGTTCCGATAGGGATAATTGAGATTTGATAGAAGGTAGAAGCCATGTTGTTTTGACATTTCTGTTCAATAATCATTGTGAAATTATCATGGAAAGACTCACGCCGCAACAACGTTTCCAAATTGTTGATTTTTTTTTCAAAATCAAAGTTCTATTCGCCAAACTTATAGAGCACGTGAAATTTATGGTTTACATAATCGTCCATCAGAGCAGCTTATTCGTCGAACTATCGATAGATTTCGGACAACAATTTCTTTAGTCGATGCAACAACAACAACAAGACAAAGAACTGTACGTACAGAAGAAAATATCGCTGCTGTAAGTCATAGTATTAATGATGATCCAGAGTTGTCTATTCGTCGACTTTCACATCAAGTTGGATTCTGTGCATCCACCACATGGAGAATTTTGCGTAAAAATCTTGGTCTACAACCATACAAGATTCAACTGGTTCAAGAACTAAAGCCACTTGACCATGATAAGCATCGTTTGTGTGCTGATTGGGCCCTTAAACAGCTTGAAGTTGATCTACTTTTTTATCGTAAAATTGGGCTGGGCTTTTTCATTGTCGTTCACTTTCACTGAGTTCATTTCTGCCAACATAACTCTTGTTATCGATTAAATAAGGCCTAAATTACTCAAAAAAGTGGTTCAAAATTGGTCTGGTCGAATGCGGTTCCTCAGAGCTAGCCTTGGTGGACATATGCCGAAAATTATTTTCAAAACATTAATGTCATAAAATTATCTTTCAAATGAAGGAAGATTTGAATGTATTTCATTCCAATTCAAAGTTCTATCACTCTAAAAAAAACACCCGATTCCTTCTTGAATTTTTCGCTGTAATTGATTGAACGTTAATCAGTTAGTATGCAAATTCTGGGATGAGCATAATTCTTGTGGATTGGGAGAGATATGAATATACTTAAGTTCGTTTATTTACAGCCTGCATATAAATCAAAGTGTACAATTTTGAGTTGTTTCACCCAAAATTGAGGAAACTGTTGGGTGTTGTTTTGATCTGTTCTTGTGATGAAAACACTATCTTGCACGAAGAGGAGTAGATCGCTGGGCTTTTTCACTGTTGTTCACTTTCACTGAGTTAATTTCTGCCAACATAACTCTGTTATTGATGAAATAAGGCCTGAATTACTCGAAAAAGTGGTTCAAAATTGGTCTGGTCGAATGCGGTTCCTCAGAGCTAATCTTGGTGAACATCTGCCGAGAATTATTTTCAAAACATAAATGTCATAAAATTATCTTTCAAATAAAAAAAACTTGGCTTCAATCTCAATTTAAATGTTTGATTTCAATTTGAAGTTACATCACTCTAAAAAAAAACACCCGATACGTGGTTGTGTTGCATTCGTCGGCATTACAGCATTGCACTGATGAAGAGCAGAAAAACTTTAATGCACACATGTTTACATTCGTTATTATATTTCAGAATATATATCTGCCGATTCAATTAATTCACTATTTTTATTCCAAACGAATCACACAAAAAAACTATGAAGACTGGTTATGGTCTATCCAAACGAAAAAAAAATCGTCCAACCCTTGTACGTCCAGGTGACTCCATTACGTCACTAACGATATCGTTCCGCCCCTTGTTCGTTACGATCTCATTCCCCCACACGTCCGCTGAAAATGAACACGATGTTTCAACCCGGGCGTCAGGGCGAAATGAAAATGTTAATGTAATATATCTTCGGTTGTCAACCTGGAAAAACAAAATGACAGGTAATATCTTTATTACGCGAAAATCCTATTTCGCGATGGAACAGTCTGAAGACAAAAAATTTTTTAAGATACATCACTCAGAGGGCGCGTTACGCTGCATGTGTTACAAGTGTGATTGAAACGTATAAGGGTGGTATGAGTAGATAACCAGCTTAAAATGAAGATGATAATAAGAAGTTCCCTGTTGGTACCACGATTAGTTTATCTTAGTCTGGAAACTTATGTAACCTTAATAAATACATGGGCCGACAAAAAATTATTTTTGGTTGTAACGTTAAGCTGAATAGCATATTATGGAATCTCTACTCAACAAAGGGCCCGCAAACTCCAACAAGTGGCACACATACAGCTTGTAGAGAGTAGCACACGTGGACGGATCACAGCCACCAAAAGCTTTCTGGATCATAAATAATGATTTCTTGGCCTTATTCATCGTGTGAAGAATGTTGTCTGACCAGCTCAGGTTCTCGATGACAATCACACCAAGGTCAGTATGACTACTACAAGAAGCGATGGAAGTGCAGTTCAGGAAGTACTGACGACGCGGATTGTGAGCAGTGTGCAGGACAGCACACTTTTCACGATTGAGAGACAACTTCCAGTCCTGGCACCAACGGTTTAATATCTCCAGATCTTCCTGGATTAGATGACCGGTCTTACAGGGGTCGCCGAACAATTTGGTGTCGTCGGAAAATTGGGAACATCGAGATTTGAGGATCTTGGGTAGATCTGAGATGTATAGGATGAAGAGGAGTGGGCCCAAAACAGATCCTTGGGGAACTTCACGCGCAATAGTTCTAACCGATGAGAAGGATCTATCGACACGAACCTGGAAGGTTCGATCGGTGAGAAATGCTTTAATCCAAGAAAGCAGACGTCCTCGAATTCCTAGATGCTCGAGCTTGTATAGGAGGAGATCATGTGACAAAATCAACTGGGCAGGATTCATCTAAGGACTCGGACCAGGAATTAATGCATTCGAGGATGTTACAATATCTGATGTGTATTGAAAAAAATTATTTCAGAATTTTGTAACCGTATATATCCACTTCATTTAGTTTTGCACCTACTCAACGTATCTTACATTCAAGAAAAACACAAATATTTAAAATATTTACTTAAAATACTAATTAAATTCTATTTTTCCTTTTATGAGGGGTCACATCTTCTCTCTTCAAAAACCAGCAGTAATCACCCATCATGGCGGGATACCATCGTCCTTGATAGGGAATTTCCTTTGTCCTAATACCTTGATGGAATCTTTCACCCTGATCGTCACTGACAGCTCCCAAATTTTCCGGAAAAAATGATGTGAATGGAGGAAAGGACATTCGGGCACCAAGCGATTTGTACATGTCTAATACTTATTTAACTAACTGTTGCTAGTTTGCATCCATATTGTTGCCCAAAAACTCTCTTACTGCACTTCCAAATGAGTTCCATGCTTCGTGTCTGTAAAATCAACATGGTCCAGCAATTTTTGGTCCAATAAGAATGCTTTCCTTTAATTTGGCACCACAACTTGGGGAAGACTTGTCTTAAGTATTTGAATCCATCACCATCTTTATTCATAGCCTTCACAAAGTTTATCAGCTCAAGTTTAATGTGAAGAGGAGGCAGAAGAACATATTTGGGGTCTAGAAGGAGTCTGAACTACACATTTTGAGATCCTGGTTGTAAAACACTTCTTTGTTGCTGAATAATTTGTTATATAATGCTGATTTACTGCACGAATGTTCCATAGACAGAGAAAACAGCAATATTTTGTAGATCCTCCCTAAAATCGCACTAAATTTCCTGTAACTTTTGAGTCCCGACATATCTGCCATTTATACGTGTTGTAGTTTATTTTATCCAAATGTGCGCATATTTTCATAACTTTTATCGCCACTGAATGGTTAACTGGTCGACAGGGTTTTAAATTTCCATTATGCAATAACACAGTTTTTAAACTTTATTCAGACGAATAATAATAATACTGAGTTTATTTCGCATTCTAATTCTATAAACATGATATAACATAAATAAAAAAGAAAATAAAAATTAAAGAATGCAAAAATACGAAGTCCAGATGAGCACCTCCAAGAGTTGCTACTCAACCTAAATTAAAGTAACGTACATTTATTGAGGTGAGTGAATGAATAGAACATATGCAAAAAATACAATAATCTTGTATAAAATGAATGAATAAATCTTGACAGAGACACATAAGCAATAATAAATGAGACTACGTTGTGGGGAAAACAAAAAATCTAATAGAAGAACACAACAATAGTAATGGAAAAACTGATTAATGATGTGATCCTCCAGCATCCATAAAAAACTTTTTATATTTTTATTTGAAAGTGGACCTTGAAAGACCATAAAATGAACAAAGAAGAGAATTGAAAAATCCTGCGATATTATATGAAAAGCTACGTTCGTACATAGCAGTTCTATGAATAGGTGGTGTTATCTTTGTTATCAAACGAATCTTCAAATTATGAACAGATGAGCTGAACGCCACTTGCTTGTATAGGTAACTCGGCTTTTTGAAAGAAATAATGTTGTAGAACAGTTGAGTTTTTATATAAAGTACCTTGGTTAGATATCCAATAATATTGAATAGTCTAAGTAAGATAGTTTTATGATGAAATTCTTAAGATTATGTTGGATATTCTTGAAAGATATTGGTTTTCATAAGATTGATCAGCAGAAACAAAATTTTGTCTATTCAAAATATTTAATTTATAGGATTTTGGTTAATAATTTTTATTTATTGGATTTTGTTATACCATTCGGATGTCTTATAATGAATGTTTATTTTATATGTCATGATATAAGTGGTACTTATACGACTTTATTTTAATTTATTTTCAGAAGTTATAATCATTAAATATAATCTTTTGGAATTAAATATGTAGGCTAATTTTAAAATTTTTTAAAATTTTTGAAATATTTAAATAATTTTATAACTTCTATCAAAAATTAACCTCTATTTATGTTATGATGTTGTAGAAGAAACAAGCGCGATGGAGGTCCCTCCTCTGCTCCATGCTCAACAATCTCGCCGTGCTCAACCAACAAGAAACGTGCTATGATCTTCGAATTCCATAAATTAGTCTGAGGCATGAGTTTTGAACAAGTTGAATCCTTCTCTTGTCTTCTCGATAAAAATTGGAGCTAACCATAAAGAAGTTTTGATCTCATATACGCTCTTCCCACAATCCCAGGAACATGGAAACTGATGGATCCCTGAGTAATACCCTGGGAGAGCATTTCTCGCTCCGATATATCAGCGTCGATCATCACGCGTTGGGATCAATTGGTCAAAAATCCGAAAAAATAAAATGGAACCATCATCAAGGCCAGCAAAGTGCAGAATAGCCAGGAGCAGTTCATGACCTATAATATCATATGCTTTAGTGAAGTCTAACAACGCCAGAGCAGTCCCTTACCCTTACCCTCATTATTCATCATGTCGGCGAGTAGTAAAGACATCGATGCTGTTCTCTCTTTGAAGATTGTTCCCCAATGTGGATTTTGTAAACGGCAAATCGTTAAAAGTAGTTGCAGGTGTCAAATTTGCAGCAAAAGTTTCCATCCAGGATGTGGTGCTAAAGTGAAAAAGTGCTGTGACGTCGAATTATCCGGTCCTATTTCCGAAAAATCGACCGGCGAGATTTCCCCGATGCCCGATATTGGCAGTAAAAATATTACGAACGAATCTACGCACCAAGATCTCCTTCTGAAAATTATTGCAGAATTGGAATCTAAAAATAACGTATTAATGGAAAACAATTCTCTGCTGAAATTTAAAATCAAAACACTGGAAAATGAGCTGAAATCAAAACAAACAGGAAAAAATAGATTCAACGAGGTGTTGTCAACGTGGGATTCCCAAGATAAGCGTGTTCAGGCTAGTCGCGAATGTGTGGTCAACATAGGTTCAACTGAGCATTTAAGTTCTGAGCGTGCTGTAACTGATGCTTCCCACCGTCAGACGTACGCCGAGAGAGTGGTCGTTGATAAATCTTCAACTGCCGGTCCCTCTAATCCAGGAAAGAAACAGTTAGCCGGACAGGAACGAAATCGAACAAATCTTAAAGGTTTAAGTTATCTGGGCACACCAACTGGCCTCGATGACAACGAAATATCGCCTAAAGAGGACTCAAACTGGAAGGTAGTTAGCCACAAACGACCAAAACGTCGACCCAGGGAAACCTTGGTAACTGGAACATATTCTGGGAATTCAGAGGTGGAAGGGTTGGACAAATTCAAGGCTTTTCATGTGTCGAATCTCAGACCCGATACCTCAGTCGAAAATTTAGAAAATTTCCTAAAACGGAATTTTTCCAATATAAAATGCGAAAAACTAAACTCGAAATACCCGGACTCGTATTCCTCATTTAAGGTTCTGATTTCTGCCTCAGAATATGAGAAGGCTCTCGTGAGCTCGAATTGGCCTAATAAGGTCAATGTAAACCGTTTTTTCCAGCGTGGGAAATTCAAAGAACGACTGGAATAAGTTCCCCTTCAAATGATCCGTATATTGGGGAATTCAATATTGTCCAATTGAACGTGCAATCTATTTCAAATAAACTAGATGCCCTGGAGATACTTGTGGAGGAAATACACCCCGATGTGCTGAGTGTGGCGGAGCACTGGTGCAGTTCGGATAGTGTAAGTGTTGTGTCAATCGCGGGTTATGTTCTGGCTGATTATTTTTGTCGTAATCAGAGACAACACGGTGGCTCAATGCTATATACCAGGGTAGGTCTTCAAGTGAATAAACTTTCTGTATCGAAATTTTCTATGGAAATGCATATAGAGATGTGTGGTATCGTAATATCTGTCAAGAATTCCCGTCTTGGTATCATAAGCATTTACAGACCTGGCACTGGAAATCTTGAGTTGTTTTTTGATAAATTGTTTTGCGCTCTTCAGGCTTGTTTTGATAAAATAGATTATGTCTTCCTGTGTGGAGACTTAAATATAGATTACCTGAGTCCTGATTCCAATGAATTCAGATTACTGAATGAATTGATGGATTGTTTTCATTTGAAGGTTTCATCTACTGAAGCAACTAGAGTTTTCACATACAGTAACGGTAGAACTTCTATTTCTAAACTTGATTACATCATCATGAATGACCATCTGGAGAATTATAGAGCTACTGTTTTTGAGGCGCATTTGAGTGATCATCGAGCCATACTTCTGAGACTAAATTTTGTACCGGTTTACAGTGATAAATCGAAAATGTCTTTAATTAGAGACTTGAGTCCGGACTGTTTGGCTAATTTAGTAACTCGACTAGCTGAGTATGAATTTGTGGAAATTTATAAGGAATATGATGTTGATCAATGTTTTGAAATGTTTATCAATGCTATATCTTACTATTTAGATTTGTGTTGCCCCTTGAGAAAGGTCAATAAAGCGGCAGGGAAGCGAAGCTGGATAACATCCGAAATAATGCAGAGTAAAAAAAATCTTAATAGCCTGTATTGGCTCCACATGAATATCGGTTCAAATACTACCTACGTAAACTATAAAAATCAAAAAAAACATCATAACTCATTAATAAGGTCCACCAAATTTAATGCTCATTGTGCAACTATAGCTGAATCTGAAAATAAAAGCAAAACGGTCTGGAATATTGTTAACAATATCATTGGCAGATCAGGAAATAATAATAATTCTATGTCGATCGTGGTAGATGGGGCAAAGTTCTCCGAACCTGCAGAAGTTTCAGACTTGTTTGCGAGTTATTTTTCCACCACAGCTAGAGATAGACTGTACACTTGCTACGGTAACAACTTGTCACTATCTTGTACTGTTACACCATCCTTAAACTGCAATTTCTTTTTTTATCCTGTTTCTCTTTCTGAAATTGAGGAAACCGTGAAGAAATTGAAAAATAAAAAGAGCGTGGGATATGATCGCATTTCAGTAAGAATCCTTAAAGAGATTTCTCCAGCAATTGGCCGTCACTTAGCTTATCTGATAGACTTATCCGTAACATCGGGTAAGTTTCCAAAAATTCTCAAGAGGTCCATTGTTGTCCCTGTATTCAAGAAAGGCACTTTAGAGGATATAACAAACTATCGCCCAATATCCATTTTAAGTGTTTATTCAAAAGTATTTGAAAAAGTCGTCTTTTCGAGAATGGTAGATTATCTTACCAGGTTCAAAATATTGAACTCAGCTCAACATGGTTTCCGTAACGGTCATTCTACTCAAACGGCGGCACTTAGCTTCGTGGAGTCAATATATGAGTGTTTGGATAAGAATATGCAGGTGGCTGGGATATTTTTTGATCTCTCCTGCGCTTTTGACACTCAAATTCGATTTCATTATTGACAAGTGTTATAATATGGGTTTTAGAGGGATATTCTTGGACTGGTTACAAGATTACTTAAATGGAAGAACCTTGTCTGTTAGAGTGAACGAATGTTTTTCTGTAGACAACAGTATAGAGATGGGAGTTCCTCAGGGTTCCGTGCTGGGGCCGCTACTCTTTCTGTTGTTCATAAATGATTTGCCCAGTCATCTAACTTGTCTCCTGTCGATATTGTTTGCTGACGACACATCCGTGGTGGTTTCGGCGCGCAGTCGTGATGAGCTCCAACGGGCTTGTGAAGGTTTAATGGCGGAGTTTTTCGCATGGTGCCGCGCGAACAATTTGATGGTTAATGTCGGGAAAACCGTTTGTTTACATTTTGGCCTTGGTGGCATCGAGATGGAACCTCTGAGATTAACTTTGTCAGACGGCGTGGTGGTGGCGGCTAATTCTACGAGATTTCTTGGCGTACATGTCGACAGAGGTCTCGGTTGGTCATCCCACGTTGACTATGTATGCAAGAAGATCAATTGTTCATTCTTTGCTTTAAATAGGCTCAAAAACACTCTGCCTCGTAGTTCTCTTATTGAAATATACTATAGTCTGGTTTATAGCCATCTTGTATACAATATTTTGCTGTGGGGAAACTGCACTTCTGTTTCGAGAGTTTTCGTTGCTCAAAAGAGGATTATGAGGTTAATTTTTAACTTAACTCCCCGTTCCTCTTGCAAACCAATATTTGTAGCAAACAAAATATTGCCGCTGCCATGTATTTATATTTTGAAATGCCTAACTTACGCTAAAGAAAATGTATCAAAATGGAAGTCTGTTTCGAATTGTCACGATTATGAAACAAGAAACTCTGATATTTTTCTCATTCCCAAACATAGAACACATAAATTTGAATGCTCTCCATTATATCAGAGTATAAAATTGTATAATCATTTACCATCATCAGTTAAGTCGTTGAATGTAATTCAGTTCAGGAGAGAGGTTAAGGGTATTCTCACATCGAAATGTTTCTACTCGGTGGGTGAGTATTTTTCCGATCTCTTGATTTGAACAACTATGTATATGTATCTAATTGCTAAATGCATTTTTCTTTTTATGACATGTCCTATACACTGTTAATTGTGTCTTACAGGATCAATAAAGAATGTTATGTTATGTTATGTTATGTTATTCGAAACCCTTAAGATATCACAGTCACGTTACTCAATGCCGTGGAACAGCTGTGATTTCTCCTAAATCTATTAATAAACGCCACTCAGAGGAGGAATGCTCAATATCAAGTTCCTGCATTAAACTATCAATATCAGTTCACGCACACAACGAATTTTCCATACTGTAGAATACAGAAAACAGAGCATTTCTCTTTCTGAAACTCGTAATTTTCGTTTCGTTTCCTAACAAGTTCAATGCCTTAGAAGGAAACCGAGAATTTCTGACTGTTGCTTTGGTAACCCGAAATCACGTACTAAATCATTTAACTCACTTTGATCAATCAAATGTGGCTTGCCGGAACTGGGACCTGGAGTAAAAGTAGGGTCGGTGCTCTGTTCTTCGGAGCTGCCTGATGATGTGTTGTCTCCAATATCTTACAAAACAACATTTTGCGGATCTAAAGGTGTGATCGGCACTGGTAAATCTGCATTATGACGAACAGGGCGTATTGCTGAATGCAAATTTGGATAGTCGATCTTGTGCTTTCCCTTTTTGGAATAACCTTCAGTCTTAGTCAGTCAAAATTAACAATCGTCTAAATGATTAGTGGATTCTCGTCATACCATATGGAGTGCAAAGGGCATGCTTTTCGTCTTCCCATTCATCTGCTGCACCAATGATGTGCTACAACTAACACAGCACATATGGGGGGCCCACTGTTCGTCTTAATCTACAATTAAAACACAAAAATATTGGAAGTAGGATTTTTAACATTTTCAGAAAATGGACTGGCTTGTGATTTCTTCATAAATTCGTCACAACTATAACAAAACTTATTAGTTATTGCAACTGCGGCACGCGCTTCTGTCTCGAGATTTTCGTCCTTAAAACACTTTCTTATCTACACCCAGGGACCCACTCATTTCGAAACTCAATAGAAGAATTTTTAATATTAATTTTATACAGAATTTTGAGCAAAGCCAAAAGTCAAAAGTGCATAGCATAAAAGATAAAAGTCTCTCGAATTGTAGAACTTGCGTAGCTGCCGACACTTTGTGTCTTAAGCAAAATGAACAAACTTTGTTCTTTGCGTTTGAGAACTATTTCTTGAACCAACTAGATTAAAACATATAACCAAATTAGCTCTTAGGCTTCTTCGCCTATCTGAAGGTCAATCCACCTAGCGAAGGTCAATCCACCTAGCTCCAAACGTTACAGATTTTCGAACCAAAGAATCCTTTTACTTCTTGGGATTCAGAGACTTTCGCTTTTGAACAAAAGTGTCATACGCGCCACAAATTTGGGGAGAATTGCAAAATTCCAAAAGTTTCTTTGCTTTTGATGATTATGATAGAGTGGATTGTAAAGCTTTCGACCTTTGTATGTTTCATCAGTTAGGCGATGAAGTCTAAGACAAGTTGGTATTTTTCTGTTTTTGAAGTTAATGAACAGAATTTTGACCAAAGACAAAAGTCAAAAGTGCATAGCATAAAGCTCGAATTGTAGAACTTGCGATTTTTTGGATTTTTTGTGGGGTTATACGGAGGATCGTGTTTATGCCGATAATACTCAGACTCGCCTCATGATTTTGTAGCTTGACGCGCTGGGGGCGCTTGTCTTGATTAAGATACTAATTTCATCCCACTTAATGCCTAAAAAAATCTCACTCATGCCAGTCACTAGACCCGTGTGGTGGAAATTCAACCGAATGGAGACCTAATTTCACCGTAAAGGTGAAATGGAGGGCTGAGCCACGTTGTCCATTTATGACAAGGGTGTCTGTCGCAACATAGGGCTTCACCCTTAAAACTAACACTAAATCTCCGGATTTTTCTGTCAGTGGGGGCAGTGGTTAAAAGTCCGTATGCTGGACTAAAAGGGTATTCCATCTATCTGTTCGCAGAAACTCATGTTCAGGATATCTCGATGAATGATTCAGGATTTAGCTGAACTTGACGGTTCGACCGGTCTCGTTCTGAACCAGGATCGATTGCGAGACGTTTCAGGGGTTTTTGGATCTCGACGGTATGGCTAGACCGTTGGTGTTTGAAGCCAGGATCAATTGAAAGACTTCACATGGGTTCGTGGATTTTGACGTCATGCCGGATTGACGGTGCTCGTACCAGGATCAATTGAGGCATTAAATCTTAAGACCATCTGGTTTCATGGGACTGAGTTCCGGTGGGTGGATAAGAAGATTCTTCGGCGAGTGAGTTACGTCACAAAACAACTCGTCTACTGACATTGCAGAGCCAGTAGAGGTTGGATAGTGCTTCGCTGCTACTACTCACGGTGTCGGTTTTCGGACTTGAAGCTGGTGGGTTCAACTCTTCGGACTGGTTCTTGCTACTTTCTGCTTCTTGGGGCAGATTCTGAAGTCTGCTTAGTAGTCACTTGGTAAAAGAGCTATGCTCACATGCCAATACACGAATTCTCAGACTATTGACGATCTTCAAAGCAACGTCCGTCATGTTTTTGGGAAGATATTGCCCGAAATGTGCCGGCGAGTGATAGAAGAAACCTCATAAGAATCGAGTACGCAAGAGATCTAGCGGAGGACATTTAAATAATGTTATATTTCACACATAATGGCAAAGTCCAAGCATTATATTGAAATAAAAAGTTGATCGATATTCTAAACGAAGGAGTCTTTTACTTATGGTTACTTTTGGAAGCACAAAATGTATTACCCTGTATTAGCAGCAACGTACCAATGCAGGACCTTGTACGCTTGAGATTTTATTATCCATCGTTCAGTATGAAAATTTCCGAATAATTCACGAGAACCCTGAAGCTCTTACTTCAGTTACACTGCTTCCTGGAACATAAATAACATCAGAGATGCAACTCTTTCCATTTCTCTCCCAGGGTCCATTCAAATCAGACTGCTCTTATTGCTTATATAATCCCTTATCCACTCGTGCAATATTTTTCCTCGAAAATCTCCAAGGAAATAGAATGAATATCCAACTCCTGGATACACTCAGGTAGCCTGAAACATCACTGATATTATGTCTCGATGGTCCTTCAACATTTCTCCCTCAATTCTAAAGCCTCCGCCATTTCATAAGATAAAGAAACTGGTTACGGAACGCATACACCATTTTTCCCCAATTCAAGAATCCTGCCAATCGAGGCTTATAAATGCGAGCAAGCAATTCAATAAGTCGAAACGTCGTACTTAGCCCGGCGGAAAAATCCTCATCAACTTGTCAAGTGTCTAACAGATGTCGCTGGTTGTTTCTCGTTCCCCCAGTACACCCTTATTACTTGCTCTCCTTTCAGAAACATCCAATTCAGGAGCGAACTTTTCATTATTCCAGGGAAAAACTGAGATCTGATACGAAAACTCTGCGACAAATTATATCCATATTTCATTTTCACCTCATTGCAATGCATATCGGGACGAAAGACGTACTGGAAGGAATTTGTTTCTTCGAAATTAATATTCAAACGTTGTTCTGGCTCCCCTACGGGGGTCTTATTCTTGCTCTGCCGTCGTTTCGTACGGGACATTTGCATAGTTTGGCCGCCTCTCCGAAGAATTAGAGCTTCCGAGATAAGGGGTCGGGTGTGATTTGCTTTCTTTCGGGTCTGAATGGAAGTTAACTGTATTTAAGTTGGTTAGACGCGTCTCCGAGATTTAAAAAATGAGGATAAAGTTGAATATCGCGAGTTTCTCACAAACATCATAAAATTCATTATTGAATTAATTGAGACTGTTAATTTTTTCGGTTCGTTAATACGCTGATCTCAGTGCGTTATCGTTTACTTTAGTGCCCCACGTTGGGCGCCAAATGATTTACTTCTCTAAGGACAATATCTCATGCTGGTTTCCATGAAGATTCGGTGATTACTGGATCAACAGATACTTTTGTCGACAAACGGATCAACTAATTTGGGTTTCACTACACAAGTTCTGATGGCTGATCACGTGATTACCACCAGAATTTCTCCAAAGAACTCAATATAATCAAACAAAATAGAATTCAACTATGGTTTCAACCCAACCGTTATAGATAAAACGATGAACAATAAACAGGGAAAGATAGCTTTAACTCACGTTTATCCTACCACAAAAGACCCAATTCCAAGAAAATTCATAGAAAGTTCATATATGAATAGAATATTTTAATTACACAGCAGTTTTCAGAACCATTAATAACATATATAAATATCGGATGTTTTTTAGGGTGAAAAATTTTAAATTGAAATAAAAAACATTCAAATTAAGATTGAAGCCAAATTTTTTCTTTATTGGAAAGATAATTTTATCACATTTATGTTTTGAAAATAATTTCTGGCATATGTCCACCACGACTAGCTCTGAGGAACCGCATTCGACCAGAGCAATTTTGGACCACTTTTTCCAGTAATCCAGGCCTTATTTCATCAATAACCCGAGTTATGTCAGCTTACAAAGCGTCTATTGTTTCTGGATTATTAGTATAAACCAATGACTTGACATAGCCCCAAAGAAAATAATCCAGTGGAGTCATGTCGCATGATCTTGGAGGCCAATTAATGGGACCATTTCTCGAAATAATGTTATCGCCAAATCTTTCTTTCAATAAATCAACCCTTACGGTAGCAGCTGAGCCCCAAACATGAGAGCAGTATTCGAGTCTGAGCTGGGCTTTGTACAGTAGAAGAATCTGATCTGCAGAGAAAAATTTCCTAGCCTTAAACAAATATCCCAGACTTAACCCTCCATTTCGCCGGGACGAAACTAGGATCCTAGTCAAGGCAAGCATCCCCATTACGACAAGATCTAATGCCTGAGGAGCGCGGACGGTATGACATGTGGAACCGTCCTGATGAAACCATATGCCATCAAGAGCAATAGCGTCCAAATGAGGCACAAGAAACTGTGTTATCATAACTTTCGCCATTCACCGGAGCTGCAGTACCTTCTTCGTTTTCGAAGAAAAACGGCCATATATTTCTCTAGACCATAATGCTCACCAAACAGTGACCCGTTGTGGATGCATTGCTTTCTCAAGAATCATTCGTGGATTTTCTAAGCCCCAAACGCGACATTTTTGCCTATTAACGAAGCCATCGAGATGAAAATGAGCCCCACTGTAAATGATTTTGTTTGCAAAATCAGCAAGTTGCTCAAGAATCCAATTGGTGAATCCTCTTCTACTGGCAGAAGTTGTTGAGTAAGTTGGATTTTGTAGGCTTGCAGCTGTAAATCTTTAGTGAGAATTCGCTGAAGAGTGCCAGTTGAAATGTCCAATTCTTGTGCCTGATGGTGAATTGACGTCTCTGGCCTTTCTATCACACTCTCGCAAACTGCCGTGATATTTTGTTCTGAACGACCTCTACGAGTTTGTATCGTATGTTTCACATCACCAACCGAACCAGAACTTTCGAATTTTTTGGTTATTCTTTCCACAGTAGATGAATTAGGCACATTATTTCGACCGAACATTGGACGGACTTTACGAATTAAACTTTCACCAATTTGATGATAATTTTTGACAGTTAGGACGCGTTGTATAACGTGTAATGCTCCATGTTCACCAACTTCCATTTGAAAACTTTCGATCTGTCACGTCATAATCATGTGACATTATGACTGTCAAACATGGCGCGCAATTCAAATATTGCGCTTCTATTGAAACACCCATTATAAGAGCTCTAGTACGAACGCCTAGTAGAAAGAGAATATTTTCACATAAGCACGACAAACCTCCAACAAAACCCCAATGCATTTCCTTTCTACAGAATGCGCAAGAAAGAACTAACGCGGTAACAGATGATGTAAAAATATCCCCTAATATCCCCGCGGCCGACAAAAGGAAAATCCCGGAGAATCCTCAACCGACGTGGCGTCCCGCGCTCCACCAACCCCCTCCCATCTACTTCTCAACGTTCTCCCGTCTGGCGTAACGGACGCGTTATTGAATAACTCGGCCAACGGGGAGAAAACGTCTTATTTTTCCCGATATCACCGGGACATAAATTTTCCCGTATAATAAAGTCCTCCCTGAAATAGAAATTTATGACTTTCTTTCGCTTCAAACGGTCCTAATGGTCGCGCTGACGTGTTTCCGCCCAGGTTTTCCGGTCTTTGCATGCGCTTGATTTAGTGCGATCTCTCTTTGGGGGATGACGGGAAAAAGTGGTAGCGTCGGCGTAGTAGCCGAAGAGAATATTCAGGAGATGTGGCAACTGTGGAACAGACTATGGTCGAAAACTTCCTGTTTATTCTGGGTAGACGTTTTGCGAAGGATAACTTGACCATAAAGCGCTTGAAGACGCTGGTTAATATCATTATAACACATAGACTGGATGTCCGTCAGTTAAGCAAGGTGTTTTTATGGCCCGCATGAGAACATTTAATCAAACAAATCACATAGTGGTTTCATGAATGTTTAGAAGCTTAATTCTTTCATATTTGACGGTCTGAGGAAAGGGAAACCTTTGTCACCTAGTTGTTGCTCTGAGAGAAAAGAGCTTTACTCTGGTCTTGAAGTGCTAAAGGTTATCACTGAAGGAAACATCAGCTGGAAGCGTGTTCCAAAACCATCCAGTTCGGTGGACCTCTGATGAACAGAGAGGTGCTCGTTGTGCAACTCTAGTACCGCTTGCGAATTTGGCGGTAGCTTCTCCTTCAGTTGCGGGAAGCACAAGTCTCCTTCTATATTCCAGCGACCGCATACTGGCTGTTATCGTTGAGCAATCAATCAGTCGTACTGCTCTCTTCTGGACGGAATCCAAAACTTTTAACGATTACCTGGGTGATGAGCCCCAAACATGAGAGAAGTATTCGAGTCCTGGACTGTGCTGGGCTTTGTACAGTAGAAGAATCTGATCTGCAGAGAAATATGCCCTAGCCTTAAACAAATACCCTAGCTTTGCATTGTCAGTACATGTTCTCCCTAAAAGAACGAATAGTTGACAGTCACGTCAAGAAGATGCATGAAATCACCTGGCTGTAGCACCAGGTTTTCCATAATCAAGTCAGAAGTCACGATTTGAGTTTTCCGAGAAAAAGTTGTTGTTTGGGTCTTCGAAACATTGAATTGCACTCGATTCCGTTGACCCCATTCATTTATCGTTTTGAGATCTTCGTTTGGGAATCGATTTGCTGGCATTTACGGAGGTGAGACACAACGCTGCTCAAAGGTTTGTCCCTGTTGCAAGAAGACATCAGCGTGCTAACATCCGCGAAGCTCACAACATGGTTATCGGTCGTTCTAAAAAGATCTTTTATGTGGGTGGGCGTCAAAATTGAGCCTTGGTCGTACTATTCGTACGACCTGGCCACCTAAATGGTGTTGGAATCTAGAGGGTTGTGGTTGAAAGTCCGCATCCATCTATCTGTTCGCAGAAACTCATCTTCAGGATATCTCGAGAAATGCTTCAAGGTTAAGCGGGACTTGACGGTTCGACCAGCCTCGTCCTGAACCAGGAACGATTGCGAGAAGTTCCTGGGATTTGTGGATCTCGACGATACGGCTAGACCGCTGGTGCTTGAAGTCAGAATCAATTGAAAGACTTCACAAGGATTCGCGGGCCTTGATGTACAGACCGGGTTGACGGTGCTCCTACCAGTATAAATTGAGGCATCAATCTTGAGACCCTTGGTTGTGTTTTTTTAGAGTGATAGTACTTTCGATATGGATAACTGTGATTTAGCAGAAGGTAGAAGCCATATTGCTTTGCCATTTCTGTTCAGTAAGCATTGACAAATTATCATGGAAAGACTCACGCCGCAACGACATTTACAAATTGTTGATATTCATTTTCAGAATCAGTGTTCTATTCACCAAACTTATAGAGCACTTCGTGAAATTTATGATTTACATAATCGTCTATTAGAGCAGCTTATTGGTCGAACTATCGATAGATTTCGGACATTTCCTCTACTCGATCCATCAACAACAACAAGAAGACAAAGAACGGTACGTACAGAAGAAAATATCGCTGCTGTAAGTCATAGTGATAATGATGACCAGATTTGTCTATTCGTCGACGTTCACAAGTTGAAATATGTGCATCCAAAATTTTGCGTAAAGATCTTTTGCATACAAGATCCAACTGGTTCTAGAACTAAAGCCACTTGACCATAATGAGCGTTGTTTGTTTTTTGATTGGGCCGTAGAACAGCTTGAAGTTGATCCACTTTTTATCGTAAAATTGTATTTAGTGATGAAGCTCATTTCTGGTTGAACGGCTATATAAACACCACCCTTTTAGGTATAATTGGAGGAATACATATTTTAGTAGATATATAGAATTAACAAATATCATACAATATGAAATGAAGATAAAAAGAATCTTAAGAAAATATAGACCGGTATTACCTCTATTCAACGAATATAAGATAAGCTTCTACTTCGTCTCTTACGATCAGTTACATTTAAAAAAATATATTCGCTTATAAATTCTGAAGAGTTTTTGTATCCTCCTCTGAAAATTCGAGTATTTTTGGAGAGTTTAATATTCCGTGTCTTCAGATATCCATTATTCAGAAGTGATAAATGGAACTATGTTTAAGTTATTTCTTCATTTTACTAAGAAAAGATAATTTATTATGATAGTTTAATTTGTGACTAGCCTTTTACGTTTCGTTTTATTACATTGGCATTCTAATGTATTTTTTATTTACAGGTGAGTTTGCGGAAGTAAAATACACTGCGCCATAAAATTCACAACGAATAAATCACAGGTAAGAATATAATTAATGCGAAAAAAACAATATTTGCAAATATAAATACGAGGTGGTATCAAAAAGTTGCCAGAACTTCGAAAGTCTGTTCTCTTCTCGTTCGAATTTTATTCAATAGTTTGTTGATTGCAGTAAATAATGAGTAGAACCCATCAATTATCGACAAACTATCGAATAAAATTCAATAAAAACAATCCATGTTGTTAGTTTAGCCACAAATTAGAATGAAAAATATTATATTTGCTTACCGTATATAAAACAAAAATCTCAACTGATAACCAGATATTTGAAGGAAAATCGAAATTTCTATATTTCAAGTGAAACCATAAATTCTTTAGGTAAATCGATAGAAGAATAATGAAGGTATCGTCAATAAGAACAAGAGATCAGTAGGATATAGGTTAACCTGCGGTAGATGTCCAAATGTATACATTGGCCAAACACGCAGAGCTTTCGAGAATAGGATCAAAGAACATCAGATTTCATTCGTTAAAAATAAATCAAATTCTACCTATGCTAACCACCTCCAAGAATCAGGACATGATTTTGACCATAGTTTCGAAGTTATCCACATCAAGAACGAATAAAGTGGAGTGGATCTTTTAGAAGCACTAGAAATAACCCGCCATCATGAAAAACACATACTTAACGATCATACAGATTTGAACCGATCCCTATCGAACATTCTTGAATAAATTCCGAAAATTCCCAAAACAAGCCTTCATTTTATCACGTTTCTTTTTGCTCAGACTTGGTCTTCTTTTTGGGAGACGGTGAGTTATGGTGTACCGCAGGGTTCTGTGTTGGGTCCCCTTTTGTTTGTGATGATAGACTTGCTAGCTGATGTGAAAACAGATCAAACCGTCCTCTTTGCTGATGACACTTCTTTTCTGAATAAAGGGATGGACACAACCAGGAATTGGAAGAGAAAGACAAGAAGACACTAAAGGAAGTTCAGGTATGGTTCAGCGCAAACCAAATGATGATGAACAATGACAAAACACAGAGACTACTTTTTGAACCAGAGATGTCTTCGGACAATCACATGAGGCTTCTTGGTGTCTTTTTGCAATCAAATCTCAAGTTTTCTGTCCACATTGATGAAATGGTTCCTAAGTTGTCAAGAGTTGCCTATGCAGTTAGGAGAATAAAGCAAATAGCCGGAGTTGAAACAGCCAAGATTACTTACTTCAGCTGCTTTAATAGTGTCTTTACCTTCGGCATTCCTTTTGGGGGGGGATTTGTCTGAAAGTATTCAAAAAACATAAGAATACTATGTGGCGTAAGTAGTAGATATAGTTTTAGAGAGCTATTCCACAGAGAAAAAATTCTCACCTTGACGTCCATTCTTATATGGGGGTGTTCTTTTAGAGTGATAGAACTTTCGATAGGGATAACTGTGATTTGACAGAAGGTAGAAGCCAAGTTATTGTAACATTTCTGTTCAGTAAGCATTGACAAATTATCATGGAAAGACTCACGCCGCAACAACGTTTACAAATTGTTGAAATTTATTTTCAAAATGAGTGTTCCATTCGCGAAATTATAGAGCACTTCGTGAAATTATGGTTCACATAATCATCCATCAGAGCAGATTATTCGTCGAACTATTGATAGATTTCGGACAACATTTTCTCTACTCGATGCAACAACAACAAGACAAAGAACTGTACGTACAGAAAAAAATATCGCTGCTGTAAGTCATAGTGTTAATGATGATCCAGATTTATCTATTCGTCGACGTTCACAACAAGTTGGACTGAGTGCATCCAACACAAGGGGAAATTTGGCGTTAAGATCTTGGTCTACACCCATAAAAGATCAAACTGGTTAAAGAACTGAAGCCACTTGACCATAATAAGTGTCGTTTGTTTGCTGATTGGGCCCTAGAAAAACTTGAAGTTGATCCACTTTTTTATCGCAAAATTGTGTTTGGTGATGAAGCTCATTTCTGATTGAACGGCTATGTAAATAAGCAAAATTGCCGTATATTGAGTGAAAACAATCCTTAAAAAGTTCTGCAGGTTCCATTGCATCCTGAAAAATGCACTGTATGGTGTGATTTACGCGCTGAAGGCATCATCGGTCCATATTTATTTAAAAACGATGCTGGACCTGATGTAACAGTGAATGGTGCTTGTGATTATTTGTTTCAAAATTTGAATGGTATAGACCTAGAAGTGTTTTGGCTCCAACAATATGGTGCTACACTTCCTGCTGCTACCGTAACCATTGATTTACTGAAATAAAGATTTGGCGGTAACATTATTTCGAGAAGTGGTCCAATTAATTGGCCTCCAAGATCATGCGACATAGCTCCACTGGATTATTTTCTTTGGGGTTATGTCAAGTCATTGGTTTATGCTGATAAACCAGAAACAATAGATGCTTTGGAAGCCAACATAACTCGTGTTATTGATGAAATAAGGCTTGAATTACTCGAAAAAGGGGTCCAAAATTGATCTGGTTGAATGCGATTCCTCAGAGCTAGTCGTGGTGGACATATGCCGAAAATTTTTTTCAAAACATGAATGTCATAAAATTATCTTCCAAATAGAAAAAAAAATTGGCTTCAATCTCAATTTAAATGTGTTTTATTTCAATTGAAAATTCTTTCACTCTAAAAAAACACCTGATACTTACCTGTGTAATGTACATCCATGATAATAAGGACATACTTTTGAAAGACAACTTTAATCACAACTATGATACTAGAAACAATAACAACTTCATCATACCATACCATCGTATAAAAGTATCACAGAATGAAGGAATTAAATCGAATAAAGCTGAAGACTGAAATAAATGTCTCCTAATGAATAAAGCATACTATTCAATACATGAATACCTGAATGATACTTTTAATACTTTCAAAAAAAAATGTGTATTTGTATGAAATATATTGTCTGGCCAAATTTATCTATTTATTGTTTGTTTGACTAATGTTTTGTCTTGTTTTTATACATTTTTTATTTATATATACTTATGACAAAATTGTACCTAATTCCTCATGAAATTTTTGATGGTTTAAAAATTTATTCATATTCCGTGATATGTACTTTATTGGAAATGAATAAATGAATTACTATTATCATTGTATTTAGGGAGACCGATTCTGTTAAAATAGTTAGTTACCATACTCACTTGAAGTCAAAATTTAATTGACGAAACAATTGTTGTGTAAACAATAAATACAGCGTGTTCAAAAAGCGTATGGAGTATTTGTTTTGGCGCTGCATTTGAAACTGAGCGACGGAGAGGAGTGGGGAGGGCATCGTGGTGTCCGCCATTTTGTGGAGTTTTAGTCACGATGGAGCATTACCCGGAAACGCTTCGCGCTTTTTGCGTACGAGCGTATTATCGCTGCAGTAATTCAATAGTGGCTTCTCAAAGTTTTCATCGTGCGGAATATCGTACACACCAGGCACCAAGTGACGACAGCATTAGAAGTGGATCCGGCTTAGAATACAGGTGCGACGGTAAAATTCAACACTCTGGCCGTCCTCGTTCAGTCTGCAACGAAGAAACGATTCGAGAAGTGGAGGCGTCGGTTCATCAAAATTCATCCTTATCCATCCAAAAGCGAGGCTAACCATTAAACAAAGAAAATCGACCTTGCATTTGGTTTTGAAGAAAGATTTGCATTTAAAAGCCAATAAAAATCAATTGGTTTAAGAATTGAAGGATACAGACTATGCTCATCGATTGAAGTTTGCCAACGAAACAATTTTGATAACATACTCGTAGGGGAAACATCAACTGGCCTCCCAGAAGCCCCGACCTTAGTCCACTTGACTATTTTGCATGGGGATACCTTAAAAGTAAGGTGTATGAGAATAATCCGATGAACCTGACGCAATTGAAGCAAAACATCAGGTCAGAAATGACAGCAATATCGAGAGCTATGTGTCAGCTTAACGGTCACCATTTAGATAACGTCATCTACTGAATAATTTTCCACTTTACATTCTAATAATTAACAACAAATTTCTTTTATTTTGAGTAATTTTTGTTTTATCGAAGTAATCGACGCTCTTTTTGGACACCTTACATTCGCGGAAATAAAGTGTTTTAGTTTAAATCATATCTTAACTTTTTGTTTGCATGTTACCACGTGAATGAAGTCACGAGCGTCAGCTAGTTCTTCCATAGGAGTGTTAGTAAACTCTGTCCACGTCAAGTAATTACTAAGCCACATAACGGGTCTTTCAGCTAATCGAATATTAACTCGCCCAAAACTCTTGAAAAAGTTCGAAAGATTATAAAGACTTGTATGTCGCGTTCCCTTGTTCTGTCTTCGAAACGAGTTTTATGAATAATATAAATTGGTGGATTTGAATGAAACGACGGATGATTGAGTTGAGGTACTCAGGCTCTTTTTCAGGAAATGTGATAACTGTAGTCTGTGGAATGTCGTTTAAACCAGAAATTGTTAATAATGGTTTTGTGTTTTCCTGGCATGTGTTTTTATGGTTTGTGTATGGCTTTTTGATGCCGATCATCATGCAGAAATCGGACTTCGTTTAGCTGAAACGTGTTGCTTTAAGAGTACGTTTTTTCCACGGATAAATATCCGTCAATATTCTCAATACAAGCAGTTGGTTTTACGAGGAGGTATTTTAAAATTTGCAGCCTCCTGTAGAAGTAAACAAAGTTTCTAATTCAAAATATTTTCAATATTAAAGTGAAATGAGTCTTTCCCTCGAGTGTTTTTTTTTAGAGTGATAGAACTTTCGATAGGGATAACTGTGATTTGACAGAAGGTAGATACCATGTTGTTTTGACATTTCTGTTCAGTAAGCATTGATAAATTATCATGGAAAGATTCACGCCGCAACAACGTTTACAAATTGTTGAAATTCATTTTCAGAACCAGTGTTCTATTCGCCAAACTTATAGATCACTTGGTGAAATTTATGGTTCACATAATCGTCCATCAGAGCAGCTTATTCGTCGAACTATCGATAGATTTCGGACAAAATTTTCTCTACTCGATGCAACAACAACAACAAGACAAAGAACTGTACGTACAGAAGAAAATATCGCTGCTGTAAGTCATAGTGTTAATGATGATCCAGATTTGTCGACGTTCACAACAAGTTGGACTCCGTGCATCTACCACATGGAAAATTTTGCGTAAAGATACCCATTTCCTTGTCAGATGTGATTTCCTTAAAAACGCAAAACAAATTATCATCGGTATTATTTCACGCAAAGGACTCTACTCCAAACAGACACAAATCAGGAGTTTATGAGTTATCTTGTTCTACGTGCAGTAATAAATATATAGGACAAACAGGACGTTCCTTCAAGACGAGGTTCAACGAACATAAAATAAGTTTCATAAAAAATAAACAAAATTCTACTTTTGCCACTCATTGTCTAGAAAACGGTCATTCCTTGCCCACAATAGATAATCTTAAAATTTTAAAAGTAGAATCAGAAGGGAAGAAACTCGATTATCTAGAATCTGTTGAAATTTTCAAATAAGTTCACAATAACAATAATGTAAAAATAATGAATGACTGTACGGAGCTATGTAAATCGAAAACATTTGAGATATTCAAAAAGTAACATCTGTTTAAAACCTTTTTCAACGAACATAAAATGAATTTAATGAAAAGTAAACAAAAATTCAACTTTTGCCACTCATTCTTTAGAAAACAGTAATTCCTTTCGACAAAAGAAAATCTCAAGAAAATTTAACATGTAGATTCAAATCTATTATTAATGAAATATTCAAATTCGTTCACAATAAAAATAACTTAAAAAAATAATGAATGACTGTATGGAGCTATGTAAATCCAAATATTTGAGATGTAAAACAAAATAACGTAAAAATAATGAATGACTGTACAGAGCTATGTAATCCCAAAAATTATTTGAGATATTTGAATGGGTACCATCTGTTTAACAACCTTCTTTGTCGATTGCCGACATTCCGATATCTGTTAGAAGGCCCCTCTTTTTAACCCAGTTTTTTATCATGTTCTGCTTGTGAACCTCTGTACCACTATTAGGTGTTATCTAGAATCTAATGAAATATTCAAAATATTTATCACTTTTGTTTAAATACCTCTGTACCACTGTTAGGTCTTCAGTTGTCTGATGATGGGATAGTTCATTTCCCGAAACTCGAGTCACAAGAAAATGTGTAATATATATTTTTATTGGTAGTAAAACATAGTAATTTCTACAATTTGTTTTAACTAAGTGCGTTTTAAGGACAATTAAGTGGCAAATCCAAAGATGTATGAAAAATAGGGGGTTGCCATTTAAAAAACCGAACCTATGTATGTATTTCATTTTCAGACATCCTGTATGTGGATGAATATATTTTCAGGATGTGCGGATTGTACCGACTATCGTTCGGAAAAAACAATCAAGTCGATAGCGTGAATAGAAACGAAGTTATGGACCATTTACGCACCCCTAGGTCGTCCTGTATATATGAAACTCAAATGATGGCTTCAATGACATGACGTTTTAAAAATATCATTTTCAGCATTGAAAGAATTCCAAAGACGATTAATCAAATAACCAATCAGAGCATCATTGAATGTAATACATAAGACCAATTCCCCTTTTGCCATCGAAGAAAAAGAGAAATTCTATGGAGCGATTCAGATTTTAATACCGTGATCCCCATAGAAAAACATCGTATTACGATAATGAGGATCTCTAACATCCTCCCCGTAAGCCATGAATAACAACGAGAAGGAAGAAGTTCCCATTCTCCAAGAAACTTAACCGCAACATTGTTTTCGTTCTTTTCCGATTCAGGTTCCCCGCGGCAACCAGCTACGTATTGTTAAACTTCTCTCGTTCGGTCGTAACAATAATAGACCATAGAGAAAAGTTGTTATCCCCGATCCCCACTCATAGAAAATATATTCCGCCCACATTTTGGCCCATTGTGCTGTGGCATTCGACTGTACCATAGAAGAGAGAGGTGTCTGCAGAGCCTCCGTCGAGTTTATCGCACAATGGTTTGGTATCATAATCTGCGAAGTTTATTGAGATAAGCAAATTTAATTTCGGCCATTGTCGTACTGGCCGACTGACGGATGGTATGTAAGTATATACGAGACTAACTTAATGGCTTAAACATCGTTCATACCGTGGCGCGAGGAGTTGGGATGAGTTTTATACCGTGTCTGGATGTCTCGAGACAGCTTTATGGTCGATGTATTCTGTTGTGAGATTCGAGTTTTGCATTAATGACGTAGCTGGAGCTTTTTGATGGAAAGAGGGGACTTTTAATGGAAGACATGTACAGGTGTGTATGTGGATGACAAGTAATTTTCGCTCAAAATATTAAACATGAAGTTCTAAGTTGATACTGAATTGTACTGGATGACTAGAAAACTTAAACAATGAAATACATTGCTCAAGAATTGAAGTGAATAATTTACGTACATATAGGGTGTAAGGGTCTTTCAATGGGGAAGCCGCATTTTTAAATTGACATTACTCACGCATAGCAGCCATTGTTTATTTGTGACATTGACAGTTGTATTTGTCAATGTCTTATCAGTTAATCAAGGAAAGGTACACAATCCAACAACGTTTACAAATAATCTAAATTCATTATAAAATATCGCGATCTGTTGCTCTATTTTTACGTGCTTCAACTCCAATTTTTGATCGTTATAATTGTCTGGATAGAAGAACAGTTGAATAAATTTGAAAATTTGAATATCAAAACAGATTTAATCTGTTGTCTTCTACAATTTTAATTTAAAAAAATTTTTTCAAGAAACTTTAAGAATTAAATTAATGTCTTTATAAGCACTGCTCATATTTAATAGACGTATAAAATCAAAATTCATCATACAATATCAAATGGAATTAAGAAAAACAAACGAATATAAATTGTCAATTGAAATTAAAATATAAATAAGCAAACATTTTTTTGTTTCGTTCCAGGCATGCGTACTGAACTCTTCAGACAAACGTACGAAGCCCTGTTTGTTACAAAATGTATTGTTTTCTGATCCTATATTAATGAAAAATAACTCTTTCTCAAAAATATAAAACATAATTTCAAGAACTTCTCAAAAACTAATTTATTCGAAATATTCAATATATTTAAATAAATTACTTCAAAAAATCTCAAAACATGTAGCACATCCTCAAGAAATAATTAAAATGACGATAAGATCAGTTCAACATATAAAAAAAATAATAAAATCAATTAAACAATATATAGACTTACCGAGTGCCATCTTAGAAATACATGATCTTCAAAAAACATGCAAATAGGTACATTTATATCCTAGGTACTCTATGTTCCATGTTCACAAAAAATCATACAAAGCTTATTTTTTGTGAACATGAAATTATGTTTTTTATATATATATATATATATATATAAACGTTGAGATACAATTTGTTTTATTCATTTTGAAAATGTAGTAAATACTACGAGTCTCTGTATATTCAGTTAATGAAAAGTGATAGAAGACTAAAATATATCTCATGTAATTTTTTTATCCTATTTAGGGCAATTTTTCATAAACAGGTCCTATATGTTCTGTGGATAACATCCCACTATATCACCCTATACATGAGAGAATTAGAGAATCTACTTGCAGTCTCTATGAGCCCGTCTACCCCCTCGGAATTCAACGCATCCGCCCGTACAGCGATCTCTCCATTAATCGTCCGCCTAATCCCCCAGATTTGCATCCTGCGAAATATCGAAGCGCGACCAGCCGATCAATTAATGTGTTTTCACGCCCGAACGATCGGATCATGTCGAACCTTCCGATCACGGCCCCGGATCCAATACCGCCTGTGTTTGCCGAGACATAGAATAACGTGGTTGTGTTGACGGATACCTACGGGGCGTTTGAACTACCCCCCGGAAAGCGTTGTTTGTTCGATTCCGACGTTAATCACCCAATATGGGGGACGTGCTCAATTGTCGCGGTGATTGAATGCCGTTCCGGGCGTTCGCGGGGTCGGGGGGCGCGGAAGACGGAATCTGATAGTATGTACCGTGAATAACTTCCGAGGAATCATGAACGCCTCATGTTCTGTGGTTGGCGAGATTGGGAACTTCAGCTAATTGCTGCTCAGCAACACTTCTTCTGCAGAAGAGGAAATTGGGAGTAATTAGGAAATTCAGAGAATCAAAACTGTTTTACGTTCACTTTTTATGTTAACACAACAATTGTTTCGTTAAGTTGAATTATGGTACATATAGAGCAGAATATTCGTATACCAAATACATAGACTTATACATCCCTTGGTTAAAGTCTTATAAGTTGTGAGGCCAATAATAAGATTATTTGGATGAAGACGAATATAGCAGAACCAACTAGTGCGCAAGGATGAAAAATCTGTCAGTTCGGCGCCGGCAACGTTGCAAGAAATTCAATATTCTTCGAATTCATAACACCACGGACGTATAATGAGTGTTTTTGTCTTGTTGATCACAGAGGAAAATCGCAGACATGCGCACGTTTCGAAGTGATTGGTTTTCGTCAGTACAATGTACGTCAGTGACTTCGAATCTGTCAAGTATCCATCCAAGAGGCTCCAAGGTATTAATAATACACTAGCGCCATCTAGAGTATGCAAAATACACACAAGACATACCTTCGCGAGTCAACTCAAGTAAAGAAATGTATTCTCGATATTTTCACGTTACTAACGCAGAATAAACTTTTCTCATGCTCTAATCAGACCATAATTTGCCGTTCTGCTCATAATTAGCGTATTATGGATATAGTTTAAGTATAGAATTGTTATACAGATGTATGATACACTGTCTCGATTTCTAGAACTTTCTATTACCATAGCTCCTTCTCCTTATCAATAAATTTTGGTACAGATTAGGCGAATTCATTTATTTGAATATGAATATGCTAATTATGAGCATTACGGCAAAGTATAGTCTGATTAGAGCATGAGGAAAGTTTATGCTGCGTTAGTAACGTGAAAATATCGAGAATACATTTCTTTACTTGAGTTGTTTCGCGAAGGTGTGTCTTGTGTTTATTTTGCGTACTCTAGATGGCCCTAGTGTATTATTAATACATTGGAGCCTCTGTGTATTGCGAATATGGATACTTGACAGATTTGGAGTCACTAACATACATTGCATTGATGAAAACCAATCAGTTTGAAACGTGCACATGTCTGTAATTTTCCTCTGTGATCAACCAAACCTTTTAGTATGGCATTGTTATACAGATGTATGTTACACTGTCTCGATTTCTAGAACTTTCCATTACCATACTCCTTATTAATGATTTTTGGTATCAGCCGAATTAATTTATTTCTCGAAATAAATATTTAAACTTGAAATGTATGTATATTTGAAGAAAGGAAAGGTGAACCGCCCTTCAAAACATGGTCTATGAGAGCTATGCAAAGTCGTGTGATTAAGTTCCTTAGAATACAGGGTTACCACCCTGTACAAGAAATTTCTTGTACACGGTATTATCATAAGAGAAAAATGTTTACAAACTCTGAATATCAAAACCGATTTGATCTGTTAGTCTTCTACAATTTTAATTCCAAAAATTTTTTTTTAAAAAACTGTCAGAATTAAATTGATGTCTTAAATAAGCACTGCGTATATTTAATGGACGTATAAAAATCGTAAAAAAATGTTTCGTTCCAAACATACGCACCTGAACTCGTCAGAAAGGCACATGGTACCTATGTTTTGCCCTTGACAAACATTTGAAAACATGTTCAGTTTCTGGTCTTATATTTATGAAAATTAAATCTTTTTCAAAAATACACAACATAATTTTAAGAACTTCTCCAACACTAATTTAGTTGAAATATTTAATGTTTAAATAAAATTTGAATATCAAAACAAATTAAAATATGTTTGTCTTCTACAATTTTAATTTCAAAAAAATTTTTATTCAAAAAACTTTTAGAATTAAATTAATCTCTAAAATAAGCACCGCTTACGTTTAATGAACGTATATAATCAAAACTCAATATATAATGTCAAATGGAATAAATAAACCAACAGATACACGAAAGTCATTAAAATTAATAAATAAATATTTAAAGGAGACAAAATTTTGTTTCTGATCTTACCTTTAAGAACACCAATTGCCTTTTAAAAACACGAACACACCTTAAGGACTTCTCGAAGAATATAATTTATTTGAAATATTTAATATATTCAAATATTCGAATAAGTTAATTCAGAAATCTCTCAGAACATGCACTATATCTTCAAAAAACAACTTTATAATTCAAGATTGATCTATGTTCTAACAAAATCAAAGAACAGTGTAAGTTATTTGATTGTTTCTGGTTTACCAGCATAAACCAATGAATAGACATAACCCCAAAGAAAATAATCCAGTGGAGTTATGTCGCATGATCTTGGAAGCCAATTAAGTGGACTATTTCTCGAAATAACGTTATCGAAAAATCTTTCTTTCAATAAATCAATCTTGTTGGAACCAAAAAACTTCTGGGTCGATACGATTAAGAAATGTAGATATCAGAAGAAAAACAGAAATAAAAGATGTAGGCAAAGAACTGTTCTACAAAAAGTGGACTTGGGCTGGTCATGTTGCAAGGATCTCAACTAAAAATGAACCAATTTGGTGCAGGAATAGTATCCAAGAGATGGTAGAAGAAATCGTGAGCAACAAGATGACAGGATTCTATTAATAAAAAGAAAGGAAAGAAATTATGTACACAAATCACTTAAAACAGGGATAAATCAATTGTTACGGTAGCAGCATGAGGTGTAGCACCATCTTGTTGGAACCAAAAAACTTCTGGGTAGATACGATTAAGAAATGTAGATATCAGAAGAAAAACTTGAATAAAAGATGTAGGCAAAGAACTGTTCTACAAAAAGTGGACTTGGTCTGGTCATGTTGCAAGGATGTCAACTGAAAATGGACCAAGTTGGTGTATCCAAGAGATGGTAGAAGAAATCGTGGTCGTCCAGCAACAATATGTCAGGATTCTATTAATAAAAAGAAAGGAAAGAAATTATGGACACAAATCGCTTAAAACAGGGATAAATCAATTGTTACGGTAGCAGCATGAGGTGTAGCACCATCTTGTTGGAACCAAAAAACTTCTGGGTCGATACGAATAAGAAATGTAGATATCAGAAGAAAAACATGAATAAAAGATGTAGGCAAAGAACTGTTCTAAAAAAAGTGGACTTGGGCTGGCCATGTTGCAAGGATGTCAACTGAAAATGGACCAAGTTACTGCAGGAATAGTATTCAAGAGATAGTAGAAGAAATCGTGGTCGTCCAGCAAAAAGATGACAGGATTCTATTAAGAAAAAGAAAGGAAAGAAATTATGGACACAAATCGCTCAAAACACGGAACAGTGGAAGAAATTTGGAGAGCCTTTGCTCCGAATGGGGGTTATATGGGCTCATGATGATGATTATGACTTAGTAGTATTTAGATTGGACAAGGGGCGAAATAATGTAAGCCTCAGTTAAAAATGTACATAATTGGGTATCTTCAAACACGTCTATGACCAAACATATCAACACCCTTGCTACGTTGCCCTATGTCATCAAAATTCCTAGTTTCCAAAACTCCTCCACGTCGAATCCACGAGAACTCAACAAATCCTAAAGGCACTCATCTCCAGGTTTATAAATCGTCCAAAGTCCCATCTGCGAACCCCTCTGGATCCAGTGCCCCTCTTTCCTTCGCCGGAAACGTCCGGCAGGCATTAGGACCGCCCCCTAAATACGTTAAAATCCCCGAAAGCTCTCGGGGGCACTTTCTCTAATCGAGTAGAAGGACGAATCGAATTGCGAAAACCCCTTTTTCCGCGCGACAGGAGCATTCCCTCATACGTCAATCAGGACAGGGCAACCATGGTCCGATTCCAGTCCTTTCACGATCCCCAAAGTCGATTTCGCGGAGTCCCGGTTTGTTTGTCGGATGCCTACGGGATTTCAATGAATCCGAGCACTTTTCGTGGAGTGAGAGGGGGAATGTTCCTTGGGAGGATGAAGAGAAGTTGAAGTTAATTGATCGTTTCATTCATTACGTTTTCATTAAGATCTAGTAGGTCGTTCCAGCGATTAGAGTCAGGTAAAACAGCGGTTTTTCAGTGGCTGAGACTTTTTAAACATAAAGTATAATTTCGTAACTTTAAATTAATTTTGGACAGTTTAATATTACTTTATTTTACAGAGTTATGTTCTCTGTTTATTTGGGGATAACTTTCGATGAAACCGGTACAGACGCAGAGGAAATTGAAAAACGTATCGTCCAGGCAAAAAAGGTAATTGGCTGTCTCAATGGAATATTGTGGAGTAAGGAAATATTGAGATGAACTAAATTCAATATTTATGAGACGATGGTCAAGAGTACACTACTATATGGTGCCGAAACATGGAGAATAACAGAAAACACAAGAAAAAGGTGGAGGTAGTGGAAATGGACGCGATACGACGATCTTTATGTATTTCAAAAAAAGACCACATAAGAAACGAGAACATCAAAGAGATTATGGGAATCGAAGGTTAAATAACACAGGATATAGAAAATAAACAACTATCATGGTACGGACATGTAAGACGTATGCCTGAAACAAGACTCCCGAAACAAGTACAATCATGGCAACCTGTACAATCGAGGAAAAGAGGGGACCCAAAATTGAGTGGCACAAATCCGTACAAAAATCCATGAGTGCAAGAAACTTAAGAGAAGAAGACTGTGCAGATAGGAAGAAATGGCGATTAGGCGTCGGACAACGTAGAAAAACGTTTTAAACGGACTTATATATATATATATATATATATATATATATATAGTTATGTTATGTTAATATGTTATTTATGGCGAGCGGGAGTCTGTCCACCCTACCACTGCCTCGGCACGGACTATTGTGGTGCACCCCTAATTTATATCTCCCCGACGAAATCCAGTTTTTGGACAAAACTGGTAATCTTGTTCGGGGGTAGTTTTTTCAGTTCGTAGTGGGCTGTAAAAGCCTGGCCAAAGACCTCGAATCTGATGCGACTCACCGCTGGGCACTCTGAGACGATGTGCATGGCTGTTTCAGTTTACTCAAGACATAGCCTGCATTCATCGTCTTCAGCCAGACCGATTTTGTGCAAATGCGCTTTCAGTCTGCAGTGATCTGTCATAATTCCGACAAGTGTTCTTAGTTTAGCCCTATCCAGACCTAGCGCTAGGTTCGCCATCTTTTTGTTCGAAGCTGTTCCAAGGAATAATTTCGAATGTTTCAGGCCATAATGACTCCGCCAGAAAGACTCTAGCCTTGAGTTCATTCTGCCTGTTATCGCCTCGTTAGCCACGTCATGTGGTATTCCCAGGAATGGTTCCGGTCTTACCAGAGGCAGCGCAGCTACAGCAAACGCCAGCCGATCTGCCTTCTCGTTGCCCAAATAGTTTGAGTGGCTCGGTATCCAAATCAGAGTGACTCCGTTATACATACCGTGCCTGTCTGAAGCCGTGCGGCAACTCCAGACTGTTCTCGAGTTACAAGAGCTGGATTCCAAAGCTTTTAGTACTAACTGACTATCAGTAGATATTTTGATTTTATCGTGGTGGATTTCCCGTTTTATCAGCAGTTCTGCCGCGGTCTGAATGGCAAATAGTTCTGCCTGAAATATGGTTGCGTTTTGACCGAGACTCAATGAGATGTTAATTCTCGGTTTGCTCCCATAGACTCCCGCTCTTGTTCATCAGAAGTTTTGTATGAAGTATTGTGAATTTCAAATTGGAATTTAAATCTTCTACGTTTAATCACGGACCTGAATATTGCAAATTGGGCGGATGTCAATTTTTCAGCGGACGGGTGCGCGGTCCTTTCTACACACTCCCCGTAAACGCAGTCACCGCATCAATTCGCACCATTACCTCGAGCGCGCCCGCGACGCCGTCTTTTTTCCCCGTTGACATTTTCTAGCAAAGGTCGACACCGAAAAGACGGGGGAAAAGTGAAAGGATCATCCGAACCATCGAGCAAAAACATTTTCGGCTCGATGACCACCGACCTTGCTCATCTCGCCGTTTCACCTCCAATCGACTTAACTATGAACTTTTAACGGTTAATCGCGCTCGCCGCTCGCCTCACCTGTCGGACGACGTGATTTACCCACGGTGGTATGCGCTGGAGATGCCCGAAGAGGCCTGTTAGTCGTCGTGGAAGCGCGACGAGTCAAAGACTTCGGGTTCGACGCGTCAACGGTGCGTTCGCATATGTTCTGTGGTTGTGTGTGAAGTGCTTCTCGATCCCTCTGTGTCCCCGTGCAAGAATCTGTGGATGTTGATATGGATTTTCAGAAGAGGTAGGGTATTTTCTTATTCCGGATCTTCGACAACGATTATAATGATTTGATTATGGGAAATCGAATATGTTGTTCTGTGGGTTCACGTATCGGTGATTTTTTTGACAGTTCAATGGTCTAGAAAGCATAAACCTTGATGTCACAGAAATATTTTCTTTATTTCAGACAGATTGGTCGCTGGAATAATAAAAGAGTGTTCAACAATCATCGTTTTCGAAGAAGACCTCCTAAGGAATGGGCCATATAAAATTTGCATTTTTGATTGGCTATAAATGGAAAACTATTGAATATTCTTTCGAAGTTATGGGTTTATTAGAAAGGTTGAACATGAACATTTACGAATGATAAACAATTTCATTCAAATGCTCACCACGACTGGCTATAATACCTATTGAATTTTCCAGGCAAATTTCCAACGGTGTAGATTGAAGATTCACCAAAATTTGAATATCAAAACAGATTAAATCTGTTAGTCTTCTACAATTTTAATTTCAAAGAAATTTGTTTTCAAAAAACTTTTAGAATTGAATTAATGTCTAAAATAAGCACCGCTTATGTTTAATAGACGTATTTAATCAAAACTCAATATATAATGTCAAATGGAATAAATAAATCAACAGATATAAGAAAGTCATTAAAATTAATAAATAAATATTTAAAGGAGACAAAATTTTGTTTCTGATCTTACCTTCAAGAACACCAATTGTCTTTTAAAACCATGAACACAACTTAAGGACTTCTCAAAGAATATAATATGTTTGAAATATTCAATATATTTAAATATTCGAATAAGTTAATTCAGAAATCTCTCAAAACATGCACTATATCTTCAAAAAACAAATATAATTCTAGGTAATCTCTTCTTCGGTCCTAAATAATATTCCAAATATCAAAAAGCCTTTTTCTATATTATTTTATATATAATATATAATTATATTTAGGCTTCAATAAATCTCATTATGGAATTTCAATGATTTTAAATATAACCTTAAAAATAACTTACACTGTTCTGTGATTTTGTTAGAACATAGACAAATCTTGAATTTTAAAGTTAGTCTGTTTGAAGCATCCATCCTTAACACGTGTAAGTTGTGATATAGTGATAGTTATTTGATTTTGATATTTGGAATATTATTTAGGACCGAAGAAGAGATTACCTAGAATTATATTTGTTTTTTGAAGATATAATGCATGTTTTGAGAGATGTACGAGACGTACTGTTCTATTCCACTTTCAGAGGCATTCCTTGACACTTACTGAAAAGAACGCAAAATATATGTGTAAGTGTATAAGATTGTTCAATGTACAACCTAAGCAGTTCATCAATGTATCTAATAAAAGGAAATTCAAAATCGAAATTACTAAGAGTATTGTAAATATAGAGCCATATTCGATTAGGGAATTTTTGGAATATTCTTTCAGATCTTGTTGAAATTGTGATATTTTTTGACGGTTTCCTCTTTTCATTTGTATGAGTTCATCGATTATGAGAATAAAGTTTGTTATGTTATCATAAATAAAGTGTATGCGCTATGGTAACAGAGAGTTCTACAAATCAAGACATCTGTATAACAATTATTTATTCAAACTCGATAAGGTTTGGCTGATCACAAGAGCATATTGCAGACATGCACACGTTTCAAACTTGTTAGTTTTTATCAGTGCAATTAATGCCAACGACTACAAATCTGTCAAGTACCTATATTCGCTAAGACAGAGACACCGAAACACTAAGGTATTAATCATATACTAGCGCCATCTAAAGCATGCGAATATACATATCGGGTGTTTTTTTTCGGAGTGATAGAATTTTAAATTGAAATAAAACACATTTAAATTAAGATTGAAGCCAAATTTATTTTTAATTTGAAAGATAATTTAATGACATATATGTTTTGAAACTAATTTCCGCCATATGTCCACCACAACTAGCTCTGAGGAACCGCATTCGTCTAGACCAATTTTTGACCACTTTTTCGAGTAATTCAGGCCTTATTTAATCAATAACACGAGTTATGTTGCCTTCTAATGAGTCTATTGTTTCTGCTTTATCAGCATAAAACAAATGACTTGACATAACCCCAAAGAAAATAATCTAGTGGAGTTATGTCGCATGATCTTGAAGGCCAATTAATTGGACCATTTCTGGAAATAATGTTATCGCCAAATCTTTCTTTCAATAAATATATTGTTACGGTAGCAGCATGAGGTGTAGCACCATCTTGTTGGAACCAAAACACTTCTGGGTAGATACCTTTCAAATTTTGAAAAAAATAATCATTGATCATCGATCTGTAAAGAGCACCATTCACTGTAACATTAGCTCCAGCATCGTTTTTAAAGAAATATGTACCGATGATGCCTCCAGCTTGTAAAGCACACCATGCAGTGCATTTTTCAGGATGCAATCCAACCTGCAGAACTTTTTGACGACTGTTTCCATTCCATATAAGGCAAGTTTGCTTTTTTACATAGCCGTTGAACCAGAAATGAGCTTCATCACTAAACTCAATTTAACGATAAAAAAATGCAGCGTGAGTCTTTTTATGATAATTTGTCAATGCTTATTGAACAGAAATGTCAAAACAACATGGCTTCCACCCTCTGTCAAATCACAGTTATCCCTATCGAAAGTTCTATCACTCTAAAAAAACACCCGATACAAGACAATCCTTTGCGAGCTAATTCAAGCAAAGAAATGTATTCCCTAAGGATTTGTTTGAGTATAGACTTGTTATACCGATGTATGTTACACTGTCTTGATTTGCAAAACTTGATATTGCCATAGCACACACTCCTTATTATTTGGTACAGATCAGCCGAATGAATTTATTTGAAAGTTCTTTAGAATTCTGATATGAATTCTTTCATTTTCCATATATTGTTCTATATTACTCATCTAACAGTTCTGTGAAGTCACAGAGTGTCGAAACATATCCCGTATGGCAATAAATTGTGGAAATTTCATATGCCTTTTATTTAATTAAGTCCAATTGCACAGTATGCAAATGAAGACGGTTAGATTCATCCTCTGCACCCAATTATGGTAATTTCCCATATCAAAATCCCATGTCTCTTCGCGTTGCTCATATACTGCCATGTCTCTTTGAATTGCTGATCTAATCCCCTGTCCGACCAAACTTTTCAGACTGATTTCGACCATTACTCACTCAATCTCCACAGTTCCCACACCCGAAACAACAACTTTCTTGTTCTCTCGCATTCAGAAGATGAAATTTATTGTTTGGCAATCGTCTAACGCTAATATAATAAGGCTGCGTTTGCATCGATCGTACGGAGTACCATCTTCGAAAGTTGGTTATATTGCTGTTGATAGATTATAAAATATGCCAGGAGAAATTTTGTGCATCATCATCATTAATTGTATCTGGTGAAGTCGAGTTTAACGTCGATGAATGACTGACTGTTGGTAAATGTGATGATTAATTGGTTATTTGTTCCATGGAAATTTTTGAAGACTTTCGAGTCAATGAATGATTAATCAGTTTGGAAAATAATGAATTAATTAAATCAGTTTTTTTCGTGCTATCATATCGTCCAAATGTCTGTATCTTTGGACTTATTATCCTAAAGAGACGGAACATCCCTTATTTGTTGTGACAACATTGTTTGGATGAAGACGAATATAACAAAACTAACGAGTGCGACAAGGATGAACAAATCTGATGGTTCTGCGCTGGCAACGTTGTAGAAAATTCAATATCCTTCAAATTCATGACACCACTGGCATATTATTAGTGTTATTTAAATATTTTAATATTAACAGATATATTTTGCTAGCCTTCTACATATTTAATTCAAAAAAATTATATTTAATATTATAACTTCAAGAATTAAATTAAATTAATGTCATATAAGTACCACTTATATCAAACGACATATAAAATAAACATTCATCATAAGACATCCAAATTATATAACAAAATCCAATAAATATATATTGTTAATAAAAGTCCTATAAATTAAATATTTTGAGTAGACAAAATTTTGTTTCTGCTTATCCCTCTTATGAAAACAGGTATCTTTAAAAAATGTTTAACATAATCTTAAGAATTTCATCATAAAACTATCTAACTAAGTTACTTTTTAGAAAGTCTCAAGATATGTAAAAACATTACTAAAAAACAAGTTTTAAGAGAGACTTTGCTTCGTCAGTACTCAATCATTCATATTCAATAACATATTCATATTCAATAACATATTCATATTCAATAACATATAACAATAATCAACAAAAAATATTTTCTCACCTTCTAACAATTCAGAAAGCTTCTTGGTAAATGAATACTGAAAATTTAAATGGAGTGTAATGTTGACTCGAAATAAATAATTCTGTGGTTTACCATTGATCTAAAAGATTGAAAGGCAATTTAACTGCCTCTGTTATAGCACAAGCACCATCTGTATAAAGAATATTAAGGAAACCAAATTATTATATATTATGAATAAAATAAAATAAATATATAGATTTATCTTGATAGAAGGTATATAAAATTATTTAAATATTTTAGTATATACAGATATATTCTGTTAACCTTCTACATATTTCATTTCAAAAAATTATATTTGATATTATAACTTCAGGAATTAAATTAATGTCATATAAGTACCACTCTTTTAGTAATGTTTTTACACATCTTGAGATTTTTTTAAAAGTAACTTAGACATCCAATAATATTCTAAGTAAGATAGTTTTATGATGAAATTCTTAAGATTATGTTGAACATTTTTGAAAGATATCTGTTTTTATAAGAGGGACGAGCAGAAACAAAATTTTGTGTACTCAAAATATTTAATTTATAGGATTTTTTTTAACAATTTATATTTACTGGATTTTGTGATATCATTTGGATGTCTTATTATGAATGTTTATTTTATATGTAGTTTGATATAAGTGGTTCTTATAAGACATTCATTCAATTCCTGAAGTTATAATATTAAACATAATTCTTTGAAATATGAATATATCTGTAAATATTAAAATATTTATATAAGAAATGAAAATGGGCCTAATCACTGAAAATAATTTTGTTTGCATCGTTGATGTAGCCTTTTAACCAAGTGTTGAACCAAGTGTCAAAGTTCAACCTGTCTAATAAACTTATAATTTCAAAAAAATATTCATTCGTTTTTTGTTTATAGCCAAGAATGCACATTTTAAATGGCCCACCCCTTACGTGCACGAGAGAGCTGATAAATCTGGGGACATTTAAGTTCTAATTTTATTACAGGGAAACACTAGAATTTTTATAACGTACCAATAAAAACTAATTTTCTCCTCAACGAGATCGTAAATGGGTTTATATCGATCAATCACCGCCGAAACAACTTCCAAAGAGCTTATTGAAGCAGTGAAACTGAAAGGTATAAAATCGAAGATAATAAAATCGCAATAAACTTGCTATATTCAATTGGGAACTAGATTCCAGCGTTTTGAATTAAAAGTGGCCTTTCACTTTTTTAATTTTCTATTATCGCTGTATAAACCGTAGATCCTCCTCATTTCTGTGGAATTGTAATTCTGATTTGTAAATGAGATATAAACGAGTTGTGGAAATTTAATCCTCAGTTAGTCAAGGTGAAATCTGCATCATAGAAAATTGACGTTTGTTTATTAATGACGAATAAAATGAGGAAATCTCTCTGATGATGTTTTGAAAAGTTGAGTATAGTTGTATCTATCGTTGTGAGTTTTATGAATTAATAAGAAATTTCATCATTATTCTTAGTTGAAGAAAATGTAGTGAACTACGAAACTCGAGTCTGTATATTCAGTTAAGTGCATGAGATGTAGCATCATCTTGTTGGAACCAAAACACTTCTGGGTCGATACCATTCAAAGTTTTAAACAAATGATCATTGATCATCGATCTGTAACGAGCACCATTCATTTAAACATTAGCTCCAGCATCGTTTTTAAAGAAATATGGACCGATGATGCCTCCAGCGTGTAAAGCACACCATATAGTACATTTTTCAGGATGCAATGGAATCTGCAGAACTTTTTGAGGATTTTTTCACTCCATATACGACAATTGTGCTTGTTTAAATAGACGTTCAATCAGAAATGAGCTTCATCACTAAACACAATTTTACGATAAAAAAGTGGATCAATTTCAAGTTGTTCTAGGACCCAATCAGCAAACAAAGGACCCTTATTATGGTCAAGTGGCTTCAGTTCTTGAACCAGTTGGATCTTGTACGGGTGTAGACCAAGATTTTTACGAAAAATTCCAACTTGTTTTAAACGTCGACGAATAGACAAAACTAGATCATCATTAACATTATGACTTACAGCAGAAATATTCGGTTATATACATTATTTAAGACATTAATTTAATTCTTAAAGCTTTTCAAAATTTTTTTTAATTAAAATTGTTGAAGACTAACAGATTAAATCTGTTTTGATATTCAAGGTTTGTAATTATTCTTCTATCAAGTGAAAAACCGTATCTTATTATTTTAAAATATTTCAATTTCACATCAAAATATTTTTTGTTTACCTTAGTATTACGATATTTAGAGATAAGGTTAGTTTATCATAGAAGCATAAGAGCATAGACATCAGACTAGTTTGGTGTTCACAATTTCATTTTTCAGATTACTTTGATTCAATATATATTCTAAAATTTAACCTATTAAAATACAAATTGGATCCTTCCTATTGAAACTTATCAAATCAATTGAATTCAAATTTCAATAACAAAATTATAATATTAACACACACAAAACATTGAATTAGATACAAGAGTGGTCCAACAAGTATTCATATAAAGGGTAAATTCCATGAAAATATCAACCCATTCAAAAGTGAACTATTCTAATTAATTCTATTCCAAAATTATCTAAAATTCTCAAAATATAGGATCAAAAAAAAATTGAACGAGAATTCCAACATTTGATAGCTTGTTCGGTCTCTAGACCTCTTCAGAATTGTATTGAATTCAGAGAGTCTGAATATCCACAATATAATTATTAATTTTGAAATTCTGATCATTTTTCTTGTCATGGGACATTATTTGGGGTGAATAATTTTTGTTATGTTTTGTTCCGAGTTCAAATGGTTATAGGTTAAACGTAACAACACGTTCATCGTATCTGTTTTAGTTTGGATATTTTAAAGCTTACTTCGGGTTTATTCGTTTTTTATCTTATTTGGTGAGTTAAATTTTGATCCTGTGATATATTTTAATTTGAATTCGATTTTGAAGAGGTCTAGAAACCGAAATAGCTATCAAATGTTGGAATTCTCTTACAATTATTTTTATTTGATCCTTCATTTCCAGAATTTCAGATAATTTTGGAAGAGTGGATTTTCTTGTATTTGTGTCGGGTATTTTTTCAGAGTGATAGAGAGTTAAATTGGAATAAAACAAATTTAAATCAAGATTGAAGCAGATTCTTTTTATTTGAAAGATAATTTTATGACATTTATGTTTTAAGAATAATTTCCGGCCTATGTTCACCACGACTAGCTCTGAGGAACCACATTCGACCAGACCAATTTTGGACGACTCTTTCGAGTAATTCAGGCCTTATTTCATCAAACACAGGAGTTATGTTGGCTTCCAAACCGTCTATTGTTTCTGGGTTATCAGCATAAACCAATGACTTGACATAACCCCAAAGAAAATAATCCAGTGGAGTAATGTCGCATGATCTTGGGGGCCCAATAATTGGACCATTTTTCGAAATAATGTTATCGCCAAATCTTTCTTTCAATAAATCAATAGTTACGATAGCTGCATGAGGTGTAGCACTATCTTGTTGGAACCAAAACACTTCTGAGTCCATACCATTCAAATTTTGAAACACATAATCTTTGACCATCGATCTGTAACGAGCACCATTCACTGTAACATTAGCTCCAGCATCGTTTTTAAAGAAATATAAACCGATGGTGACTCTAGCGTGTAAAGCACACCATACGGTGCATTTTTCAGGATGAGTATTGAGTATTGTTTTCACACTATTTACGGCAATTTTGCTTATTTACATAGCCGTTCAACCAGAAATGAGCTTCATCACTAAACACAATTTTACGATGAAAAAGTGGATCAACTTCGAGCTGTTCTAGGGCCCAATCAGCAAACAAACGAAGCTTATTATGGTCAAGTGGCTTTAGTTCTTGAACCAGTTGGATATTGTATGGGTGTAGACCAAGATCTCTACGCAAAATTTTCCATGTGGTGGATGCACAGAGTCCAACCTGTTGTGAACCTCGTCGAATAGATAAATCTGGGCCATCATTAACAATATGACTTACAGCAGTGATATTTTCTTCTGTACGTACAGTTCTTTGTCTTGTTGATGTTGTTGCATCGAATAGAGACAATGTTGTCCAAAATCTATCGATAGTTCGACGAATAAGCTGCTCTGATGGACGATTATATAAACGACAAAGTTCACGAAGTGCTCTGTAAGTTTGGCGAATAGAACACTGATTTTGAAAATAAATTTCAACAATTTGTAAACGTTGTTAGGGCGTGAGTCTTTCCATGATAATTTGTTAATGCTTACTGAACAGAAACGTCAAAACAACATGGCTTCTACCTCCTGTCAAATCACAGTTATCCCTATCTTAAGTTCTATCATTCTGAAAAAACATCCGATACCTGACAGATTTTTAGTCGCCTCATGTCTGCAATTATGCCTCAGGGGTCAACAAAACCTTATCGGGTTCGTTTGAGTATACAATAGTTATACAGGGAATTCTACCAGAATAGTTATTGGCTATTTGAGGAAGGCCTCTTTTCCAAGTGACTACCAAGCAGTCTCCACAGTCCACCCCTAGAGGTAGAAAGTGTGATAAGGATTACGCCATATCATCGCGCTCGGCGAGAACCCCTCCGAAGAGATGAACCCACCAGCTTCCAGTTTGGGCCCCGACTCGAAAGCCAGAACCGTCTGACTGGTAGCAGCGAAGCACTATCCAACCTCTACTGGCTCAGCAGGTCAGTACCCGAGTTGGTTTGAGACGCAACTCACCCGCCGGAGGGAATTCTTATCCATCCACCCGAACGCAGTCCCATAAACTAAGATAAACTCAAGATTGACGACTACAATTGATCCTGGTACGAGCACCGTCTAGCGGACTATACGTTCTGACCCACCGAACCCATGTGAAGTCATTTGATTGATCCTGGCGTCAAGCACTAATGGCGGAGCCATTTCGTCGAGATCCACAAACCCTAAATTGTTACGCACAGATCCAGGGGCCAGGACAGGCCGGTCGAACCGTCAAGTCCCGTTAAACCCCGAGTCGTTTCATGAGAATATCCCGAAAATGGGGGTCTGCGAACAGATAAATGAAATACCCCCCTAGTCCAGCATGCGGACTTTCAACCACTGCCCCCTCGAGTCCAACACCAATTGGGGTGGCCAGGTGGTACAAGTAACACCTGAGGGCAAGACCACCCCCCCGAGGTAACGCAGTATGCTACATAACGCACTCGGCCATTACACAGAATCCGGAGATTTATACTGCGATAGGGTAGAGTACGCCAGTTTTAAGGGAGAAGCCCTGTGCTGCGACAGACTCCCTTGTCACTGAGTTAATCAACCGGCTCAGCCCTCCATTTCACCTGAGTAAAACTAGGGCCCCATTCGGAGATCTTCCACCATACAGGTCCAGTGACTGGCGCGAAATGGCATTACGTTAGACACCAAGACTTAATCCTCCAATTCGCCGGGACGAATCTAGGGTCCTAGTCAAGAGAGCGCCCCCATCACGTCAAGATCTAATGCCTGGGGGGCGACAATAGTTATACAGATGTATGTTATATTCACAAAAAAATGTCAGCGTGTCAATCGATGATCCATAGAGCCTTCGCATTACCCTTATCAAAAAATGACCGCGAAGCTGAAGTCCAAACTATAAAATCAATAGCCGCGAACAACGGTTTCAACCCCAATATAATAGATAATCTAATTCGACAGAAACTATCTAAAATAGCTATGAGCCAAATTTATCCCATCATAAAAACCGAAAAAAATAAAAAATTCATTTCTCTGTCGTACTTTGGTAGTATAAGTTAAAAAGTGGCCAATAGTTTTTCAAAATCAGATGTCAATATTGCTTTCAAAACGCAAAACAAATTATCATCGGTATTATTTAACGCAAAGGACCCTACTCCAAACATACACAAATCAGGAGTTTATGAGTTATCTTGTTCTACGTGCAGTAATAAATATATAGGACAAACAGGACGTTCCTTCAAGACGAGCTTCAACGAACATAAAATGAGTTTCAGGAAAAATAAACAAAATTCTACTTTTGCCACTCATTGTCTAGAAAACGGTCATTCCTTTCCCACAATAATCTTAAAATTTTACATGTAGAATCAAAAGGGAAGAAACTCGGTTATCTAGAATCTGTTGAAATTTTCAAATTAGTTCACAATGAGAATAATGTTAAAATAATGAATGACTGTACTGGAGCTATGTAAATCGAAAATATTTTAGATATTCAAAAAGTTACATCTCTTTAAAACCTTTTTCAACGAACATAAGATGAATTTAATGAAAAGTAAACAAAAATTCATTTTTTGCCACTAATTCTTTAGAAAACAGTAATTCCTTTCGATAAAAGAAAATCTTAAGAAAATTTCACATGTAGATTCAAAAGAAAAGAAACTTGATTATTGAAATTTTCAAATTCGTTCACAATAAAAATAATGAATGACTGTATGGAGCTTTGTAAATTCAAATATTTGAGATATACAACAAAATAATGTAAAAATAATGAATGACTGTACGGAGCTATGTAAATCGAAAACATTTGAGATATTCAAAAAGTAACATCTGTTTAAAACCTTTTTCAACGAACATAAAATGAATTTAATGAAAAGTAAACAAAAATTCAACTTTTGCCACTCATTCTTTAGAAAACAGTTATTCCTTTCGACAAAAGAAAATCTTAAGAAAATTTTACATGTAGATTCAAATCTAAAGAAACTTGATTATTGAAATATTCAAATTCGTTCACATTAAAAATAATTTAAAAAATAATGAATGACTCTATGGAGCTATGTTAATCCAAATATTTGAGATTTACAACAAAATTACGTAAAAATAATGAATGACTGTGCAGAGCTGTGTAACCCCAAAAATTATTTGAGATATTTAAAGGGGTACCATCTGTTTAACAACCTTCTTTGTCGATTGCCGACATTCCGATATCTGTTAGAAGGCCTCTCTTTTTTAACCCAGTTTTTTATCACGTTCCACTTGTGAACCTCTCTACCACTATTAGGTGTTATCTAGAATCTAATGAAATATTCAAAATATTTATCACTTTTGTTTGAATACCTCTGTACCACTGTTAGGTCTTCAGTTGTCTGATGTTGGGATAGTTCATTTCCCGAAACTCGAGTCACAAGAAAATGTGTAATTTATATTTTTATTGGTAGTAAAACATAGTAATTTCTACAATTTGTTTTCACTAGGTGCGTTTTAAGGACAATTAAGTGGCAAATCCAAAGATGTATGAAAAATAGGGGGTTGATATTTAAAAAACCGAACCTATGTATGTATTTCATTTTCAGACATCCTGTATGTGGATGAATATATTTTCAGGATGTGCGGATTGTACCGACTATCGTTCGGAAAAAACAATCAAGTCGATAGCGTGAATAGAAACGAAGTTATGGACCATTTACGCACCCCTAGGTCGTCCTGTATATATGAAACTCAAATGATGGCTTCAATGACATGACGTTTTAAAAATATCATTTTCATCATTGAAAGAATTCCAAAGACGATTAATCAAATAACCAATCAGAGCATCATTGAATGTAATACGTAAGACCAATTCCCCTTTTGCCATCGAAGAAAAAGAGAAATTCTATGGAGCGATTCAGATTTTAATACCGTGATCCCCATAGAAAAACATCGTAACCCCAAAAATTATTTGAGATATTTAAATGGGCACCATCTGTTCAACAACCTTCTTTGTCGATTGCCGACATTCCGATATCTGTTAGAAGGCCCCTCTTTTTTAACCCGGTTTTTTATCACGTTCCGCTTGTAAACCTCTGTACCACTATTAGGTGTTATCTAGAATCTATTGAAATATTCAAAATATGTATCACTTTTGTTTAAATGCCTCTGTACCACTGTTAGGTCTTCAGTTGTCTGATGATGGGGTAGTTCATTTCCTGAAACTCGAGTCACAAGAAAATGTGTAATATATATTTCTTGGTAGTAAAACATAGTAATTTCTACAATTTGTTTTAATTAGATGTATGTTACACTGTCTCGATTTATAGTAACTTTGTGTTAACATAGCTTACACTCTTTATTAATGATATTTGGTACGATCAATTCATCAATTTATTTGATTGAGTAATTCTTTATTTCGTTCCATTTTAAAATTATCCTAGTAATGTGAAATCTTTTCGATTCAAGCGATTTTTGGGATCGTAGTTATGTACACGATCTTCTATAAATAAAAATGTTTATTCTCCCCGTTTTTGCTTACCCGCATATGTGCAATTTGTTTAGAAACAATATTTTGCATCTTCGATGCAATAATTCCAATTTTCTCGAACGCGCGTTCGCAAATAGGAGAAAATAATACGCTGCGTCTTTTCGATTGCAAAAACGGTCTCTATGAAATGGAAACCAAACAAAATGCAAGCGTATGTACGGACCAAAACGGTGTTTACACACACTACCTGGTAATGTTTCTATTTCTTCATTCGGGATATTGTAATTGGCACGTACTTTCTACGTAATTTTCGAGTAATCGTTAATATTTTTTTTATAACCATCAGATCCCCATCTCGGAAATTGTGAAATCGACCGTCGAGTGTTTGTACATAACGAATAAATATTGGTTCAGGCACGAATTATTTGTCTAATATGTCGCTAAATAACTCGTTGCTGTCTTGGGAAAAAGCGTCGAGTATTACGACATGGTCAATTAGGACGATTAAACGGAAAATTGATGGTTATGACATTTTAAATCGATCGACCATCGCCGTACGTTCGACTTTCGTTAGGCGTTACAAGGAAGATGAATTTTCCTTTTACGTTAACGACGAATCGAGATGTAAATAGTTTTCACTTAAGTACAAGGGCCTAAGTTATCCCTGGCCAATTTTCACAAAGTGATTCTACAGACAATTTGCAACACAAAAGTTCCTATACAATATGGTCCAATTACCTTTCGTTGTGAAGTTATTCAAGATTCTACTGTAATATTTCACAATTTTTTCACTTAAAACAGTGGCGAACCCAAGGGGGGATAACGGGGATATATCCCATCCAGGAGGAATATCCATGTAACGGCCAGTTTCATAAACGAAATTAAAGCCTCCTTTTCCCAAAATGTCTCCTTTAATGATAAAACGTGTTTCATAAGCAAATTTGAAGGTTAAAGGGAACTTAAAAGCGTCCTTCATCTTAAAGTGAGAAAATCGGCCATTTACGGCTGGAAAAGGATTCTTTAACGAGAAGCTCGACACTGCGCAGGTGCTCGATAAACACGAAAACAGTGGACATAACCTTCCTCTGTCACATTAGCCCGTTTTGTTTGATTTTAGCGTACTACGAAATATGTTAACGTTCAAACCGTGTGTAACTCAGACTTGAGAATCAGGATTATTGTAGCTAGATGACCTGGCTCAACAAATGATCAAACCATCTTTAATAACAGTGTCTTGAAGAGACAATTTGAGAATGGTAAATTTGTACGGTATTTGTTACTTGGTGATAGTGGCTATAGTTTGCAGACTTATCTTATGACAAAGTTACCGGAAGCTATAACTGCAGCTGAAAATTTATACATTCTGTCAAGAAAGTACCGGGAATTATCGATTTAAATCTGGCGGGGCAATGAGGCAGGTAAAAATTTTTTCCTAGGTTGGTACCACTGTCCTTAATTACTATGCCAAGCTTGAGCGGGATCTGTTAACTAGTGTGTTTGCAACAGCTGATTAAGTCAGTCGATGTCAGAGTGCGTGCCGATTTTTACTATGGGTGATTACGTTGAGCAAAGAATTTGTTTAAAGTTTTGTGTTGCAAATGAATTTTCGTGTGCCGATGCATTGAAAATGTTGCAAAAGGCCTTTGGTAATAATGCTCTATCGAAAACTCGTGCATATCAGTGGTACAGAACCTTCAAGGACGGTCGTGAAGTGGTCGCCCATCGACGGCTTCGATCGAAGATAACGTCGATAAAATTAAGGAAAGGGTGCTGGAAAACCGTCGTACCAGCTTGAGAGAGATAGCACATGATCTTAAGATATCCCACGAGTCCGCACGTACGATTTTGATTGATATTTTGGACATGAGAAAGGTGGCCGCACGACTCGTACCGAAAGACCTGAATTTTCTTCAAAAACGTCATCGCGAACAGGTTGCTTCAGACATGCTGGATCGCTGTAATTCCGATTCTACATTCATGGAACGCATTATAACTGGTGATGAGACCTGGGTCTACGAGTACGATATGCAAACAAGCCAGCAATCATCGGAATTGGTGGCAAACAATGAGCCGAAACCGAAAAAACTACGCCAAAGCCGCTCGAAAATGAAGGTGATGCTCATTGTTTTCTTCGATATCCGTGGCGTGGTGCACTACGAATTCGTTCCAGAGGGTCAGACGGTAAACAAGGAGTATTACCTAGGCGTTATGAAACGTTTGCGTGAGCGTATCCGTAAGAAGCAGCCAATTTTGTGGGCGAACAACTCATGGATTTTGCATGACGATAACGCGCCTTCTCACCGAGCTACGATTGTGACTGACTTTCTCGCCAAAAACTCAACAAACGTGCTTCAGCAACCACCGTATTCGCCGGATTTGGCTCCCTGCGACTTTTTCCTCTTCGCAAAACTAAAATTGCCCCTTCGTGGCACCCGTTTTGAGTCGATTGAAGCCATAAAACAAAATTCGGCGCGAGAGCTAAAGTCCATCCCGGAAAGCGCCTATAAAAAATGTTTCGATAATTGGAAGTGCCGTTGGCATAGATTTATTGGAGCAAATGGAGCCTATTTTGAAGGCGACCCAATAAATTTTGACGATTAAATTTAAAAATGTTGTTTTAATAGAAAATTCCCGGTACTTTCTTGACAGAGTAGTATACCATCAATGTTCATCAAGTAGGACTGATAAACTTGAATCTGTTTTCTTACATAGCGGAAAAGTTTTATCGACCTAATCACCCTATCAAAACTAATTTCGTACAAACAAAACAACAATAAAAATCGTGCACTTCCTCAGTATCTGTTTCATAAATTTCATTAGTTATGTCCTCATTTGTCCGTCAATATTGGAGCGTTTTTAAATTCTTCCATTTCTAAAAGGATATCACAGTTGGTTTTCATGCCACCCACAATTTTCCCGATATTTACCCGTTATTGGGAATGATGGGTAAAAAATTTCTGCGGTACCCAAACTTTCCGATCGCGAAATAAATCGCCGCGTAGCGTTTGTTCAGTCGCCGCCGCAATTAAACGTACAACAAATCGATGCTACGGCCACGTTGCCGCACCTGCCCCCAAATATTTGCCGAAAAATCGTCAACTGGCGCGTTTATCGGTCGCGAATTTCGAAATTCTGCCCGAGCTGTCAGGGGCGATTAGATGTGTTCATTTTATGTGCGGTCCGCGAACGCGCGATCCCATTTGTTTATTGTCGGATTTCGTAATCGGAAAATGTTTAAATATCGTTGCGAATGTTGTTTACGGCGCGTTGCGATCCATTGTTTTCGGTATTCGCGGGTAAATATTGAATTGTGAAGAGCTTTATAATGTTGACGCTCCTAAATGATATCGAAAATTAAATCTAGGCTTGATAATACGGCGTTCGTCAACAGAGAATTTCTAGGAATTATTTATTTAGTTTATTGTTTCATCAAATCCTACATTTTTTTGATCTTGCATCAATGAAATATTGCTGGGGGTACGTCGGTGCTCCCTGTTACTTCGCTGTGGACACAGCTGAAAGGTTTTCCAATAAGAAAATTCATTTCGAATAGTTGGCTCTCTGGGCAGCTGTCATCTTTTGACATTCGACAAGTAAAAACTACGCCATTACTAAAATGGAACGATACACGCTTTAAAAACGCATTTGAGTTGTTAAAATCCACTACAAAAAAGGTAATAGCCGGCAATATTGATGTAAAAAATCTAAACCGTGCGTAGCTCAAAATCAACTGAATCAACTGCAGCTGTAGCCTGTAGTATTGAGGAAAACCCAAGTTTACCGATTCCTCGTCGATCTTTGGAATTAGGCATTTCAAAGGCGACATTATATCGTATTTTTCGTAAAGACTTAGGTCTTAAAGTTCAGTTAACACAAGAACTCAAGCCGGTTAATCACCAGCAACGTCGTATCTTCGCTGATCGGGTTCTTGAAATGCATTAAAATGATCCAGTTTTCATCGAAAAATCATCTTCAGTGATGAGGCCCATTTTCACTCCGTAGGCTACGTTAATAAGCAGAATTTTCACGTTTGGGTCAAGAATTATTGTTGGAAAGTCTCTCCATCCTGTTTGGTGGGGTTTTTGGGCAAGAGATGTAACTGGACCTTACTTATTCGAAAATGAGGCTGGTGCAACTGTTACGGTGAATGTATCGCGCTACAGAGCTATGATAAATGATTTTTTACGGGCTAATTTTGATGTGGACAACGTTTATTTTCGACAAGACGGCGCTATGTTGCACACAAGCAACGAAACAATCGTAATTTTGCAAGAAAGAGGTGATCAAAATTGGGCACAGAGATCTTGTGGTTCAACACCGTTAGACGTTTTCTTTGAGACCACGTGAAAGATTAGGTCTATGACAATGCTCCACAAACAATTCAAGACCTTAAAGATGAATTTCGTGAAGTTATCGAGGACATCTTGAAAAGGATATTGTTCCGTACCATGGTTAGTTTACCGCAGTATTTTGCCTATTATTTCCGTAATAATATAGCAGGCAGTTGCAAGTTGATTAATACCGATGATTAATTTCGATGGGTTTGAGTTTAAAGAAATATGGACCGATGATGCCTCCAGCGTGTAAAGCACACCATACAGTTGCATTCTTCAGGATGCAATGGAACCTGTAGAACTTCTTGAGGATTGTTTTCACTCCATATACGGCAATTTTGCTTGTTTACGTAGCCGTTCAACCAAAAATGAGCTTTATCACTAAACAAAATTTTACGATAAAAAAGTGGATCAACTACAAGCTATTCTAGTGCCCAATTAGCAAACAAACGACGCTTATTATGGTCTAGTGACTTTAGTTCTTGAACCAGTTGGATCTTTTATGGGTGTAAACAAAGATCTTTATGCAAAATTTTCCATGTGGTGGATGCACTTAGTCCAACTTGTTGTGAACGTCGACGAATAGACAAATCTGGTCATCATTAACACTATGACTTACAGCAGCGATATTTTCTTCTGTACAGTTCTTTGTCTTGTTGCTATTGTTGCATCGAAAAGAGAAAATGTTGTCCGAAATCTATCGATAGTTTGACGAATAAGCTGCTCTGATGGACGATTATGTGAACCATAAATTTCACGAAGTGCTCTATAAGTTTGGCGAATAGAACACTGATTTTGAAAATAAATTTCAACAATTTGTAAACGTTGTTGCGGCGTGAGCCCTCCCATGATAATTTGGCAATGCTCACTGAACAAAAATGTCAAAACAACATGGCAGGTAGGTATCTAGATCATGAACTAGCTTTGTTTATCCAATAAGATAAACCAACGAAAATGATCAGGAATCACTCGTAATACACTATGATAACAACAAATCATAATTCTTGGTTTACTGATATAAACCAAGTCAAAAGATATGATCGTTACACTAAAAAAAAAAAGAAATGAATTAACCAATACTTTGGCAATCGACTGAAATACTATATTAACAATAATAACCGCTATAGCGTGGATCGAAATGTCACAAGCTACGTACGACAAATTTGACTATCCGAATGATAGTGCATAATGTAGCAAAGGCTACATGCGACAAGTTCGACTATTACTAGAATAATAATTTTACAGTCTTTTCAAAGACTGAACTTCAGAGGGAAATTAACATGTAACGCAATTTAGTTAGGTGCATTAGGATTTGTCACTTCACTGACAGTTTTATTGTTTTGTAAAGATTAATTGTTTTTACAAGAATTGACTTTTTATTCTCGATCTTTTTTAAAGGTATGTTGATTTGTATTTATTTGATTGATTCGGTCTTTACTTGGTGGAAACTCATTTTAATTCAAAAATTGTATATGAAACAGTAATTTATTTCCACAAAAATTTTTGTGGAAATAAATTACTGTTTCATATAAATTTTTTCAATTGATTTGTCTTTACTGAATAAAATTTGTTATAGAAACTTACAGCGAGAGAAGTTAATGAAGAATAAGGAAAAAAATTCAGAATCATAAATCGAGAATGAAAAGTCAATTCTTCTAGAAACAAGCAGTCTAGTTAGCTGCATTAGATTTGTCACTGACAGTTTTGTTGTTTTGTAAAGATTAATTGTCTCTAGAAGAATTATAAACTTAATTGATTGGAAGGTCCATTTGGAGGTGTACTGAATGAACGAAATAAACCTTCTTATTGGTTACAGAAAAATTATGAGATTAATGCCAGTAAAGAAGAATAGTTTACAATTCCGAATGCTGTATCATGTCAAATTAAAAGGCATTAATGTATCAAAATCTCTAAATGACTTTCTATGTATTCTAAGGCCATAAATAATCATTAGAGAACAAATAATCTGAAGTGTAAACAGTTCGAACGGAAATTCTAAAAACTGCTAGATCGAAATGTCAACTTGAAATGCCTAAGTATCGATGACAAACTAGTGCCGTCTCTAATGAGACGGAACACTAGGTAAAATTTCATTTTCACACTTAAAGTCCACGTGAACAAAAAGACGGACATGGGCTAGTTGAAGAATATGACGATTTTGAAAGTTTTTCCGATAGCACACGCTGTGAGTGTAATCAATTTCTGACTCATTGCATTAATCCCATCTCCGCGATTGTTCGGACCTCTTCAACCAAATCGAATAAGCGTTTTATCTGATTGCTGAAACCTCTCAATCAGCGTTTAATAACGCTCGTTAAAGACCGCTCAAGGCTGACCGATCGAATCTGGATGCAGGTTCTGATTATGCAACGTGTAATTGATTATTATTCGCCATCAAATCAGACCTTTGACTAAGATCCACCGATTGGAAAAACGACGGTAGTGATGACATTGAGGATGCTACCATGGGTTCTTCAAGGGAATCAACAATTTCCGATGGCGCGATTACCATATGCTATGATGATGTGGACGTTAAGAATGTACGCGTTGTAGAAAGTGGCAAAATATCGATGAGAATCGAGTTAGATCATATTTCGAGTGCCATCAAGGTGGGATGAAGTGTGCTCAGTTCATCAGTGATTGATGTTCTAGGTTAACTTTGATGGTCGAAGGTTTTGAAGCTATTCACTTTTTCCATTGATGTGGCACAAGTGAAGATGCGTCATGTTTATTTGGGCGATTAGTATCATTAATTACATCCCTGTATTCAACCTTGATTAATTATAGTTATTCCACAACTGAAACCAAATTGAAGGGTCCGTATTACCACCTCTTCTTTCAATCAACTGCCCAATACGCCTAAGCATCCCAAGAATCAAGTCATCAATAAAATTTATCGTTCCAATCTTCCTGAAGGAATAATTTGAATTCCTGAAAAGTTGAAGGTGGGTTTTGGCCATTGGTTATTGCCCTCCCTAAGTAATCTTGCTCAATTGGACTCATGTTTGGTGAGTTTGCTGGCCAGTTCATTCTCTGGATATTGTTCTCTTGAAGAATGTTCTGAACCCTTCGTATGCGATGTGGTGGATCGTTATCATCCTGATGAATGAAATTATCTCCAAATTCGTTGTTCAGGGGAACAATGATGTTTTCTATGTGGATGGCACCCGTCATTGTTCGTTCAACATGATAAGAGGGGTACGGTGACCGAACATTATACATTAGCCTTGGAGGGAGATAAAAAATATATATAAACGAAAAAAAAAATGGTTATTCGGAGTATATACTTTCATAAAACAAAATCTAGTCGCCTTGGTCTTTTTAAGAAGTAGAATTTCGGAGATAGTTCTTTATTCTTTTCAATGTTGTTGAGAATGATATCTCTGGAGTGGCTGTAGAAACTGGTATTGTACAGAATATTAGTAATAGCTTGTACAGATTAGGAAAAGCTTATGGATTACATATTTTCAGACTATTACTTTTGATATCTGGATGATTACTCAGACGAATGTGTCACAATTTAATTTCAGTTTTTGAAATACATTCCGTCAAGAAAGTACCGGGAATTATCGATTTAAATCTGGCGGGGCAATGAGGCAAGTAAAAATTTTTTTTTCCTAGGTTGGTACCACTGTCCTTAATTACTATGCCAAGTTTGAGCGGGATCTGTCAACTAGTGTGTTTATAATAATAATAATAATATAATCATAATTTATTTTTGCCTTCCCATTATTGAACAATTATAATACAAGCATATATTATCCTAAGAAACAAAAATATACTTCAGTCACAGAAGTAGTGCTATACTACTTGTAAGTGACATAATAAATACAACTCAATGGTATCAGCTACATCACAAAAAAAATGAATAAAACTTCTCAAAATTCAAACAAAATGAATAACAGTTCCAAAAACCACACAGAAACCGTTAGCAAAAAAGGATCACAGCATCCGATCAACATATTCATTCCCAATGTCATCGAATTAATTCCGACTGATCAAATCACGCACAATCCCTCTATCGATATTCCGCAACCAATTTTTTATCTTCTTCTTGAACCCAATGCCACATACCGATGTCTTGAGCTCCTCCGGGAGGAAGTTGAAGAGCCTAGGAGCAATGTATGAGGCGCATCTTTGCCCAACGGTCTTGAATGCTCTAGGTACAACTGCACCGTCCTCTTTCAATCTCGTGTCGTGTTGGTGGCCAATTGGGGTAATCTTTATCTTCTGCCGATTTATGTCCATTAGAAGATTCAGGGCGAACAACTGTCTGATATCACTCTTTCCTGTCTCCATATATAGTCTATCGGAGGGAAGTCTAATCTTTTTTTTGTATATGATCTTTAATATCCACTTCTGTAGTACTTCGAGGCTTCGAAGATAGCAATCAGCCAAACCTCCCCAAGCCGATATTCCGTAAGTCAGTTGCGATTGTACCAATGCATAATACAGAATATTTAGATGTTTTTCTTCTAAAAATTCCCTCAGAACTCGAAATCTCTGGATCAGTCCCCTCAATTTTCCCTTTAGATTTTTTATATGCAGGTCCCATCTAAGATGCTCATCAATTGTTATTCCAAGATATCTGACATGTTTTGTGGTTGGAATTGAAGTATTTGCTCCTATCTCGAGCGGTGCATCATCAGGTAAGTTACTTAAATATGAAGTGAATTTCATATATTTAGTCTTTGCGCAATTTAGTGTCAGTTGGTTACTATCCAACCACATCTTAACATTAACCAAATCATTTTCTGCCTTCCACTTTAGGGTATCCCAACATTCAGACTTATATATGATGGCCATATCATCTGCGAAGACGACCATCTCACCAACCGTTTTTTGCCGAAGTAGATTATTCAAATAAATAATGAAGAAAATGGGACCGAGGACGGTGCCCTGTGGAACACCGGACTCTACAACAATCGGATTGCTTTTTGATCCATTTATGTCCACTTACCTGTGTTCTATCAGATAGGTAACTCTTCATAAGTTGAAGTGAGACTCCTCTCATTCCATAGTCCTCCATTCTTTCCAACATTATCCTATGGTTCACTGTGTCGAATGCCTTTGTGAGGTCGATGAATAAACAAAGCGCCGTGATTTTCTTATCGATAGCTCCATACAGCTCCGAAGTTAACTTCAAAATTGCATCCTCTGTCGACTTCCCCTCTCTAAAACCAAATTGTTTTTCAGAGAGAATGTTATTTTCATTCAAAAATCCTAGCATTCGAATCTTGATAACCTTCTCTACAATTTTTGATAGGTTCGAAATCAATGTTATCGGTCTGTAATTATTCATATTACTTTTAGAGCCCCCTTTATGTAATGGTTTGATTATCCCCAACTTCCAGATGTCCGGAAACTCACCTGATTCAAAACATAAATTAATAATATAGGCCATTGGTGAACATATTTCTTCAGCTACCTCTTTCAGTGTTTCCGATCGTAAATCATCATATCCTGCTGTTTGCAACAGCTGATTAAGTCAGTCGATGTCAGAGTGCGTGCCGATTTTTACTATGGGTGATTACGTTGAGCAAAGAATTTGTTTAAAGTTTTGTGTTGCAAATGAATTTTCGTGTGCCGATGCATTGAAAATGTTGCAAAAGGCCTTTGGTGATAATGCTCTATCGAAAACTCGTGCATATCAGTGGTACAGAGCCTTCAAGGACGGTCGTGAAGTGGTCGCCCATCGACGGCTTCGATCGAAGATAACGTCGATAAAATTAAGAAAAGGGTGCTGGAAAACCGTCGTACCAGCTTGAGAGAGATAGCACATGATCTTAAGATATCCCACGAGTCCGCACGTACGATTTTGATTGATATTTTGGGCATGAGAAAGGTGGCCGCACGACTCGTACCGAAAGACCTGAATTTTCTTCAAAAACGTCATCGCGAATAGGTTGCTTCAGACATGCTGGATCGCTGTAATTCCGATTCTACATTCATGGAACGCATTATAACTGGTGATGAGACCTGGGTCTACGAGTACGATATGCAAACAAGCCAGCAATCATCGGAATGGGTGGCAAAAAATGAGCCGAAACCGAAAAAACCACGCCAAAGCCGCTCGAAAATGAACGTGATGCTCATTGTTTTCTTCGATATCCGTGGCGTGGTGCACTACGAATTTGTTCCAGAGGGTCAGACGGTAAACAAGGAGTATTACCTAGGCGTTATGAAACGTTTGCGTGAGCGTATCCGTAAGAGCGGCCAAATTTGTAGGCGAACAACTCATGGATTTTGCATGACGATAACGCGCCTTCTCACCGAGCTACGATTGTGACTAACTTTCTCGCCAAAAACTCAACAAACGTGCTTCAGCAACCACCGTATTCGCCGGATTTTGCTCCCTGCGACTTTTTCCTCTTCCCAAAACTAAAATTGCCCCTTCGTGGCACCCGTTTTGAGTCGATTGAAGCCATAAAAGAAAATTCGGCGCGAGAGCTAAAGTCCATCCCGGAAAGCGCCTATAAAAAATGTTTCGATAATTGGAAGTGCCGTTGGCATAGATGTATTGGAGCAAATGGAGCCCATTTTGAAGGCGACCCAATAAATTTTGACGATTAAATGTAAAAATGTTGTTTTAAATGAAAATTCCCGGTACTTTCTTGACAGAGTAGTATATGCCAAATTCGAAATATTTGAATCGATCTCTTGACCTCCATTTTCACCTGATGTGACACCCACTGGTTCTCCAGACAAGTGAATTGAAATTTCTGAAGCTTAATTGAACAAAAAATTGCTTAACCAATAAACCTTAACATTTAAGGCCAGATAAAACACTTCGTATATTCGCTACGCCATCCTCGAGGCCATGGAACGTCGGACAACGAACGTACAGCACGCTCTGGTCTATTATAAGAGCTGAAGCGCTGTCCTGAAAAGGCGATAATTAAATTTTCCAATAATTCATCTGGGTTTTAGCCCGTCATGACGCGACAAAAACGATGTCGCGGTAATTAGAAGATACAAAAGAAACGAGGTTAGTCGTTCGCCTGCTATTAAATGCAGATGAATGGGGGACGAGACAACGGATTTCTGTACCGTCACAGGCTTCTGAATGTTGAGCCCTTCGTCCTAGCGCTGCGTCTCTTTTGTATGGAAGCAGGGATAACGTCAAATTGGCAATATCTCTGATATAACGTCCGTGGCAAAGTTTTGGTTGAGATCTGCTCGCTATTATTGCTTCGCATCGGTGAGTTAAAACTACAGGACAATTTCTAAGTTGAAACTTCCTAATTATTGTGCGAATTCCACCTCTGATAGATCCAAGAACTGTTAGGAATGAAGAACAATTTTGCTACCAAAGCCTACACTCACCATCTGCAGTACTTGTTATCTTTAATAGACTTATTTGGGTTTTAAAGTCACTGTTAACCACATGAAGGATATTTCAATGGAAACGGCCCATTTTTAAATTGACGTTACCCACGCATGGCATTCACTGTTTATTCGTGACATTGACAGTAGTATTTGTCAATGTCTACCATTTAATTATAGAAAGGTACACACTTCAACAACGTTTACAAATAATAAAAATTTATTAGGAAAAATCTGAATTTATCGATTATTTATTTTTGATTAATTATAGTTATTCCACAACTGAATCCAAATTCAGTAGTCCGCATTACCACCTCTTCTTTCAATCACCTCCCAATACGCCTAGGAATCCCCCGAATCAAGTCATTAATGAAATTTTCAAGCATATCGTTCAATTTTTCCCGAAGGGCTAAAATCAATCCCTGAAAAGTTGAAGGTGGGTTTCGGCGATTAATTATTGCTCTCCCTAAGTAATCCCATAGTGTTCAATTGGATTCATGTCTGGTGAATTTGCTGGCCAGTTGATTCTCTGGATATTGTTCTTTTGAAGAATGTGACAACAAGTTTAGAGTTGATAGGGGGCAAGACTTTTGACGATGTGTGTATATAGGATAGACAGGCTGATGTTAATAACATAGAATCAAAGAACATACGATGTCTATTTTGAAAAATCAGAAATCAACCAGTTTTCCAATACATTGTATAGAAAATAATAATTTTTTTAATGAGAAAGATGTCACTTTACTATATAATGTTAATATGGATAAATTGATGGACTATTTGGAGATTCTTTCAGTCAAAAAAGCCATTGAGCATAAGGGAATTTAACAAATTCCCAAATACTCTTTGGCAACAGCCCTAAATTGGATGCTGTTATTTCCATGCGCCAATAGAATACACAGATGTCCTAAGTATTATAAAAAAACCTTGTCAATTTCAAGTGAAGTTCCTTCTTGTACTCCTTTGAAGATGGTCGAAAGACCGATACACGTGTCAGGATTCTGAATAAACCGTGAAACATAAAAACTGTGTGAATTTTTTTCAAATGAAATTGTTAAATGACCTTAGAGCCACCTTAAGAACTCAAGAGATGAACCTGAAAATTTATTCAACTGTTGTTTGTGATGTAATATCTGGCCATGTGAAAAATCATTGAAATCTCATGAACATGCATGAGTATCACCATTTTTTGTTATTCAATACATTCAATTATCAGCAATATTTATTCAAACCGCCTCTCACTTTCAGTAGTGCATCTTACTCTTTTCTGCATGACATTTTTTTATCTTGACGCAATATCTCTCAATGTATGATTGTACTGACTATGATTCATTATATTCTCTCTATCAACTATACATTGTATGTAATGTTTCTTTCGCCAAATCCTGTTTCAAGCAATCCTAGAAATACCTATGTTTATGTCTGCAGAATTCCTGACCAATTTTCTCCTCCAAGATGTAGCCCGAGAATGTTAAAACAATAATTGTAAAGTATCGAAATAAAAGTATTCCTAATCACCTTCCTTCTACCAGTCTTCAAAAGGAAGATTTATGGCCATGAGTGGTGTTGAATCTGACATCTCAATCAGTCTTCGACTTGTAGATCTCATGCCAGATATAGAGCAACTTGACTCTTGAATTCTTTTTTTGATATCAATGAGGTTTGCTCTTCTGTATCTTACCGACAGATATCTCAAAATTCGCCCCTCTCTAGAGATTATTGAATATTTTCATCAACCACCACCATTCCAAACATCCACAAAGGATTGGTTCCCTGCAGTTTTGAGCTCAGTCATCAAGAATAGAAGTCTGAATGAATGACTTTTTGCTAAACAATTTAAAATACATACCCAGACTCAACGTCACTTGTTTACTCTTTAACTTGAAAAACAGTGTTCTTTGAAGTAAATCTAATGAATTCATCAGCTGCACATGTTGTTGTAGCATTTTCCTAATCCTCTAGTAATATGAAATGTCCCTTTTATATGTGGTGTAAACTACTAGAGCTAAAATTTACAAGACAAGGAATAATTGAGTATTTCTGAAGCCAAAGTCATTCTGTCCATAAAAGAACAACAATATAAAACGGCATCTTATCTGCAATACCCTCTTCTGAGTCTGCAGCTTCGTTTATTTTATGAAACCTACGTAAAACAATATGTCAAGGTAGACTTCTTATATCGGGTATTTTTTTAGAGTGATAAAACTTTAAATTGAAATAAAATGCATTTAAATTAATATTGAAGCCAAATTTTCTTTTATTTGAAAGATAATTTCATGACATTTATGCTTTAGAACTAATTGCCGGCATATGTCCACCACGGCTAGCTCTGAGAAACCGCATTCGACCAGACCAATTTTGGACCACTTTTTCGAGTAATTCAGGCCTTATTTCATCAATAACACGAGTTATATTGGCTTCCAAAGCGTCTATAGTTTCTAGTTTATCAGCTGTAAACTAATGATTTGATATAACCCCAAAGAAAATAATCCAGTGGAATTATGTCGCATGATCTTGGAGACCAATTAATTGGAGCGTTTCTCGAGATAATGTTATCGCCAAATCTTTCTTTCAATAAATCAATTGTTACGGTAGCAGCAAGAGGTGAAGCACCATCTTGTTGAAACCAAAACACTTCTGGGTGGATACCATTCAAATTTTGAAACAAATAATCATTGATCATCGATCTGTAACGAGCACCATTCACTGTAACAATAGCTCCAGCATCGTTATTGAGAAATATGGACCGATGATGCCTCCAGCGTGTAAAGCACACCATACAGTGCTTTTTTCAGGATGCAATGGAACCTGCAGAACTTCTTGAGGATTGTTTTCACTCCTTAAACGGCAATTTTGCTTGTTTACATAGCCAGAAATGAGCTTCATCACTAAACACAATTTTACGATAAAGAAGTGGCTTTCGTTCTTGAAACAGTTGGATCTTGCATGGGTGTAGACTAAGATGTTGTGGAAGTCGACGAATAGACAAATCTGGATCATCATTAACACTATGACTTCCAGCACCGATATTTTCTTCTGTACGTACAGTTCTTTGTCTTGTTGTTGTTGTTGCATCGAGTAGGAAAATGTTGTCCGAAATCTATCGATAGTTCGAGGAATAAGCTGCTCTGATGGACGATTATGTAAACCGAAAATTTCACGAAGTGCTCTATGAGTTTGGCGGATAGAGCACTGATTTTGAAAATAAATTTTAACAATTTTTAAACGTTGTTGCGGCGTGAGTCTTTTCATGACAATTTGTCAATGCTTACTGAACAGAAATGTCAAAACAACATGGCTACTGCCTTCTGTCAAATCACAGTTATCCTTATCGAAAGTGCTTTCACTCTAAAAAAACACAGGATACCTCAAAATGTTGAAATTGAAGGTAATTCGAAAAAAAATAATTCTTCTATTCTATAATTGGAAAACCTCCAGAAATCAATTGAAACTTCTGAACTTCTATTTCAGTTGTTGCAGACTGAGTTCGAACAAAACAATAGCACTTATCTGCTGGTATACTTTATCACTTTACACAGGTGCATGCCCGATCAACCTTGAAGGAGTATAATTTGACTGGCACATGAATTAACTGGTCGAGGGCGTTGTACCTTGATCATTAAATTCGTCCGCGTATAGTGTGGATATCTTATCGATCAGGTGGGGCAGTAAACAGGAGCTTTTAATTCTTCCCAAAGTAGGTACCCATTGTGATCGCCAAATAAACAAGATCAAAACAGATGACTGATACAAAGGATGGTGAAGGTCAACAAGAATTTTGAATATTCCTTATATCGAGCACATAAATACATTCTCTAATGAAGACTATATGTTATTAAAACGCAATAACAGCCATATTTGATATGATGAAATTCTGATTCATTTATTTTTTGAAGTTCTAGAAGATTTGACAGTAAGACTGACCGTTTCGTGAAGAACCTTTATCAAACACTCGTCATATATCGGGTGTTTTTTTAGAGTGATAGAACTTCAAATTGAAATAAGACACATTTAAATTAAGATTGAAGCCAATATTATTTTTTGTTTGAAAGATAATTTTATGACATTTATGTTTTAAGAATCATTTCCGGTATATGTCCACCACGACTAGCTCTGAGGAACCGCATTTGACCAGACCAATTTTGGACCACTTTTTCGAGTAATTCAGGCCTTATTTCATCAATAACACGAGTTATGTTGGCTTCCAATGCGTCTATTGTTTCTGGTTCATCAGCATAAACCAATGACTTGATATAACCCCAAAAAAAAATAATCCAGTGGAGTTATGTCGCGTGATCTTGGAGCATTTCTCGAAATAACGTTATCGCCAATCTTTCTTTCAATGAATCAATTGTTACGGTAGCAGCATGAGGTGTAGCACCATCTTGTTGGAACCAAAACACTTCTGGGTCGAAACCATTCAAATTTTGAAACAAATAATCATTAATCATCAATCTGTAACGAGCACCATTCACTGCAACATTAGCTCCAGCATCGTTTTTAAAGAAATATTTACCGATGATGCCTCCAGCGTGTAAAGCACACCATACAGTGCATTTTTCATGATATATTGGAACCTGCAGAACTTCTTGAGGATTGTTTTCACTCCATATACGGCAATTTTGCTTGTTTACATAGCCGTTCAACCAGTAATGAGCTTCATAACTAAACACAATTTTACGATAAAAAAGCTGTCCTAGGACCCAAGCAGCAAACAAACGACCCTTATTATGGTCAAGTGGCTCTAGTTCTTGAACCAGTTGGATCTTGTATGAGTGTAGATCAGGATCTTTGAGCAAAATTTTCCATGTGGTGGATGCACAGAGTCTAAATTGTTGTGAAGGTCGCAGAATATACTTTCTTCTGTACGTACAGTCCTTTGCCTCGTTGTTGTTGTTGCATCGAGTAGAGAAACTGTTGTCCAAAATTTATCGATAGTTCGACGAATGAGCTGCTTTGATAGACGATTATGTAAACCATGAATTTCACGAAGTGCTCTATAAGTTTGGCGAATAGAACACTGATTTTGAAAATAAATTTCAACATTTTGTAAACGTTGTTGCGACGTGAGTCTTTCCATGATAATTTGTCAGTGGTTACTGAACAGAAATGTCAAAGCAACATGGCTTCTACCATCTGTCAAATCACAGTTATCACTATCGAAAGTTCTATCATTCTTAAAATCACCCGCAACATAGATTTAAAGATGATCATGATCAGGCGAAAGTTTGAAGGAACAACCTCGGCCCTGAGCTAAAACATCATCGATATCATTAATCGATGGTGTCAGGGGAAGGATTTAGTCAATCCCACCAAAACTCTTACGATTCCGTTCACAGGTCGCAGGAAGCTTAAATTGACAGTGTCTGTGTTGAAGGGATTAGAAATAAAGTTTTCCGAGAAGGTTAAATGTCTGGAAGTCATTTTGGATAAAAAACTTAATTAGAACTTGCTCTTGGATAAATTTGTTGCCACACTATAGCTGCGGTTTGGATATATCGCAAACTGTTTGGCACAAGTTGAGGTCTGAAACCTAGAATGATCCATTGGATATGATGATGAGATCTATTATTAAGTATGTATCTCTAGTCTGGGGAAAGAGCAAGCTGTACTTCAAAGACTTACTCATCTATGTATACAACTTTAAACACAGCAGCAATACAGGTTTTATTGGATCTTAAACTGCTGCAATATATGTGAAAAAAGAAAGTCTCATGAATGCCCTTAGAATGGTACAGATGCTGATTTTGGGATCACTTAGTGCTGAACTTCTTTCGTTCCAGAGAGATTCTAAGCCCGCGTTGAGTGTGAGCTTGATGTTAACTGTGAAATGATCAAAGGTGACCACGAAGAAGACAAGGAAAAATTAGGCCGAAAAGCCTATCTCATTTGGTTTACTGATGGTTCTCCAAGCAGGGAGAAGGCACTGAAGCAATTGAAGGCCGTTAAGCATGGGTAAATGATAATACAGGTGATCTTTGGTGGAATGTTGGATATTCAAGGAAAATCCAGCTTGAATTCGATTCCTCATTCCAACAACTTCGCCCTTGCTGGCGCGTAACCCACCCTCGAAGCCGAAAATTTCAGAGATCAATCGTGATTAACCCAAATCCCCAAAGCTTCCTACCAAAAATACAATCCCTGTTCGAACGCTCACACGGCTCAAGAGCTGTCAATCATCGATTCGGCGCCATACGCGAAAGCGTCCTCTGAAACGTCGATCTGGCACAATCCAGGCCCGTTCTAATTGTCGTTTATCTTGGTACTCATCATCAATTACGACGTTTTCCACGGCCGCCCATGAATATTATTCAGCTTACGGGGTCGATGTCAACAAGTCGCGACACGTCGCCCGACAAAAACGTTGATAAATTGTGACGGATCGTACTGAACACTGTTACGCGCGAAGCATCGATCAGACTGAACGGAAGAACATACACACAGGAATTACGGGGATTATCTCGTACGCATTCTAGGTATTAGTCGCGTTTGAGAAATGGGGTAGATTCAATTTCAGCGTGTTTCTTTTAATGCTGTTCCGCGGCAGATACGAAACTGCGTTTTTGACTTGTCGAAATGGAGCGCTATAACTTTTGGTGGTGTTGGTAGGATGTTGCTAACCCCTTTGTTCCGTCTCATTAGATACGGCCCTGTCTAAGTTCGATGTAATTTATTCTCTTCTTTCTTTCAGTCTAGCAGTTTTGAGTTTTGTCATTCAAACTGTGAAGTGTTATTTGACATTTCACTTAATTTGTTTCTTAATAATTATATATGACCTTAGAAAACAGAGTGTTTTAGAGCATTTTGATATATTTATGCCTGTTAATTCCGACGACGCAGCATTTGGAATCATAAACTGTTTCATTCTATCCTTATCTCATAATTTTTCTTTAACCAATAAGGTTTGAAATATTGGATGGAGTAGTCCGTTACTTTGTGAAAGTTCATTTTAATGGAATGAGTTAAGGAATTACTTTGTTTTCTATCACTTTTTTTTATAACTGATATACAGTGACTCGAGTTTCGTAGTGTTTACTACATTCTCAAACTGAATGAACAAATTAGATCTCAACTATTATATATGGGGATTGTAGGCTTCGGCAGAGCTTCGAAGAGAGGGGTTTTCCAAAGTTCCGTCTGTTCGTTAAGTAGTTTTATAATTGGTACGTGTCTTTTATATTTTTCAATTTCTATGGATTCCAGGATGTCAAGATGGGGTAAATTTGTTTACGAATTAGTTGCTTCTGTTTTTTGCTAGCAGCTAGTTTATGAAACTAGCTGCTTATAGATCAATGGTACATAGAGCATTTTCAATTCCTTTAGATAATATTACGTTAAAGGGGGAATTGAATACAATCAGACAAATAGCAACAAAGAATCAGTTCGAAACCAAAACTATAAATTCCATCATGAACAAAAAACAGAAGCAACTAATTCGTAAACAAATTTACCCCATCTCCAAATCAGATCATAATAACAATAAATTCATAAAACTAACATATTTTGGACCAATTTCACAAAAATAGCTCAAATTTTATCAAAAATTAACATAGTAACAGCTTTCACACCCTCCCATAAAATTTCTAAACTCTTTTTTAATCCGAAAGACAAAGAGAACCGACTGAATAATTCTGGAGTCTATAAATTAAGTTGCCAAGAGTGTAATAGTGTGTGTATAGGACAAACGGGACGACTTTTTCATAAAAGGTACAAAGAGCATCAATCTGCTTTTAGGAACCGGAAGAATAATTCCAATTTTGCGAACCATTTCTTCACTACAGATCACACGTTCCCAGAATTGAACAACCTTGTTATCTTGCACGTGGAAGCAAGGGAAAAAACTTGACATCCTGGAATCCATAGAAATTGAGAAATATAAAAGACACGTACCAATAATAAAACTACTTAACGAACAGACGGAACTTTGGAAAACCCCTCTCTTCGAAGCTCTGCCGAAGCCTACAATCCCCATATATAATAGTTGAGATCTAATTTGTTCATTCAGTTTGAAAATGTAGTAAACACTACGAAACTCGAGTCACTGTATATCAGTTATAATAAAAAAGTGATAGAAAACAAAGTAATTCCTTATTTCATTCCAATAAGGTTTCGTTAGTTTCCCTCTTTTTGTTAGAAGGGGTGCATTGACCACCTCTGCGAATAGTTTATACATCTGAACTGTGATATATAGTGTGATCAATTACTTGAGGTGCACCCCACGCATTTGCATTAATAATACTATGCCTTCAGGATTCGTGTAATTTGATACTACTTTGATACAGTTATAGGTTTTATCAGTTAAGCCAAGTTGAGGTTGATATGTGATCAAAGTTCACTGATTCATTTATTATTGGGTATTTGGTTCAAAAAGAGAAATCTAGTGGGCCTTCTGGCGCTCGGTATAAGCTTTATAGTTTTGTTGAGGTATTTATTCAGTATTATTTCTTGAGTATATAGTTATAAGTTATTGGTAGCTTATGATATTTTGTGTTTTCTTTTGTGTCGTATTGACCGCTGCACTGTTTCTGATAAATAATTGAAATTGGATTTTTGGGCGATATTTTCTCTTCTGCTATTCTGGTAGAGGAGTACGCAGCTAATTCCCTTTAGATAAGTAGGAATATCTCTACCTGGCGTCCATTTTATCAGTCTGATAAACTCACGCATATCTTCACTGAGTTATAGCCCCGAGCCTGATTGCCTTGTGACCGGTTTCCTCAAAGTCCACATCAAAATGGTTACCATAAAAATCCATCTATGCCACCTGTCAGCGTAAACATCTAGGGTTTCATGTCCATGTAAAGTGTAGGAAAAACTTTATGATACTCGAACAAAATAGCATGATAACGAGGTGACGACAAGAGTGATTTTTGTATTTATTTACTTCTACAACCTCCATTTAAGTGTAAACACTTGATTAAACCTGAAACTAGATCACCTCCATATTTTTCGGTGATTGTAGACCAGGACTGTGAAACTGACTGAATTAAACCATCTTCATTTCGTGGTGCTGCTCCTTCAATTTTAATCTTCATTAATCCTCATGTTTTCAATAGGACTATGATCTGGTGAAGCTGCTGGCCATGAAATGGTTGTCACTTGGTGTTCTTGCATCCAAGCTTGAGTAAGCGCCGAAGTATGGCATCCTGCAACAAGAATGAGTCCCTTTAGTGGCGCAAGACACCCCTAAACGCGTGTTTTTCGCCCATTTATACCGTGGCGGCCTGCTACGATGAAATTGAAACAAATGCGTGACGCTGGCTCGGATAACGTCAAGGCATAATCGCTGGCTGGAAATCGGTATCCCGCTGTCACTGTGCATCGAGCTGTATGATCGATGGAAACGGGACTAGGTTGAAAATAGAAACGCAAATCGCTTATCTACCTCGATTTACCTGTTATCTATGCGCGACGGGCTGAATTATGACGGCGGGCGCAGGAGACATTTAAGAATTTCTCGAAAAATATGAAGAATTAATTCCGCGAAAAGCAAATGTAACCTCTCCATTCACTCCGTACGTGCTGGGAAACGCGAAAGGGCCGCTTCGGTGAATTGAAACGTAATTTACCGACTGGCTCTATCCTGATGCGATTTATTCACGTGAGGGTCGCGTGTAAACTTGTTCGCTGAAAAGTTGAAATAAATGTTAGCTCGATGAAAAATTTTCATCTAAATCTGCATATCACACACAGATTGAAGGTTATGGAGTTTTCAGTTACCTCTTCGTTATCTGTCCAAATTATCAGCGAAATTGGATTTGCGATTTCGTGGAAGTTTGTTTATGCCTGCATATAATTAAAATGTTTATTACTACTTAGAGTATATCCATAAAAAGGTGTGATTATTCAATTCATATGAGATTTTATCAACATCTTAATTATCAAACTGAGTAATTCTGTTATATAGGGTGTTTTTTTTAGAGTGATAGAACTTTCGATAACTGTGACTTTGACAGAAGGTAGAAGCCATGTTGTTTTGACATTTCTGTTCAGACTCACGCCGCAACAACGTTTACAAATTGTTGAAATTTATTTTCAAAATCAGTGTTCTATTCGCCAAACTTATATAGCACTTCGTGAAATTTATGGCTTACATAATCGTCCAACAGAGCAGCCTATTCGTCAAACTATCGATAGATTTCGGACCACATTTTCTCTACTCGGTGCAACAACAACAAGACAAAGAAATTGACGTACAGAAGAAAATATCGCTGCTGTTAATGATGATCCACATTTGTCTATTCATCGCCGTTCACAAGTTGGACTCTGTGCATCCACCACATGGAAAATTTTGCGTAAAGATCTTGGTCTACACCCATACAAGGTCCAACTAGATTATTGAAGTAAAACAACTTAATTTCCGCTAATTTATTTAATTTCACAACAATTGTTGTGAGTATGGTACCATACTCACCTGACGAACTCATGTTATCATGACGAAACAACTGTTGTGAAATTAAATAAATCAGCGGAAATTAAGTTGTTTTACTTTTATTATCAAGATGTATTTCCGACAAGTAGAGACCGATACAATCAAGCTTAGGATCAAACTAGTTCAAGAACTAACGGATATTATTTTTGAAATTCTGGTTATTTTTCTAATCATGTGGACATTAGTTGGGGTGAATAAGTTTTGTTATTGTTTTTCTGTGTTCCGAGTACAAATAGTTATAGGTTATACGTAACAATACGTTGATCATTTCTGTTTTATTTTGGATACTTTAAAGCTTACTTCAAGTTTATTCGTTCCATGTTTTATCTTATTTTGGTAAGTTGAATTTTGATCTTGTTATATATTTGAATCTGAATTCAATACATTTCTGATGAGACCATATAGGCCGAAATAGCTATTAAATGTTCCAGTTCTCGTTCAATTATTTTTATTTGATCCTTTATTTTGATAATTTCAGATAATTTTGGAATAGTGGATTTTCTTGTATTTGTATGTTAATATACATACTTATTTAGTTTTTGTTTATACATTTCAAGTCGGGATGTAAAAAGGTTTTTTCCGAGACATTGAAAAATATTTTATATTGATTATATATAAGGATATCAATTTGATAGTTTTTGTATATGGTTTCAATATATAATGTAGAATAGAAGAAAAACAAATGTTAATGTGAGTATTTAAATACTCACCTGATGAAGTCATGGTATGACGAAATAATGGTTGTGAAATTCAATAAAATAGCGGTTAAAGTTAACATTTGTTTTTCTTATATTGAAGATGAATTTCCGTCAAGTAAAGACCGAGATAATCAAAAATATAATGTAGAAGTTAGAATATATATAATTCTGAATTTAAAATCAAGAACTGAAGTCACCTGACCATAATGAGCGTCGTTTGTTTGCTGATTGGACCCTAGAACAGCTTTTTTATCGTAAAATTGTGTTTAGTGATGAAGCTCATTTCTGGTTGAACGGCTATGTAAACAAGCAAAATTGCCGTATAGGGAGTGAAAACAATCCTCAAGAAGTTCTGCAGGTTCCATTGCATCCTGAAAAATGCACTGTATGGTGTGCTTTACACGCTGGAGGCATTATCGGTCCATATTTCTTTAAAAACGATGCTGGATCTAATGTTACAGTGAATGGTGCTCGCTACAGATCGATGATCAATGATTATTTGTTTCAAAATTTGAATGGTATCGACCCAGAAGTGTTTTGGTTCCAACAAGATGGTGCTACATCTCATGCTGCTACCGTAACAATTGTTTGATCGAAAGAAAGATTTGGCGATAATATTATTTCGAGAAATGGTCCAATTAATTGGCCTCCAAGATCATGCGACATAACTCCACTGGATTATTTCCTTGGTATTGTGTTTATGCTGATAAACCAGAAACAAAAGACGCTTTGGAAGAAAACACAATTCGTGTTATTGATGAAATAAGGCCTGAATTACTCGAAAAAGTGTTCGAAAATCGGTCTGGTCGAATGGTTCCTCAGAGCTAGACATATGCCGGAAATTATTTTTAAAACATAAATGTCCTAAAATTATTTGTCAAATAAAAAAAATTTGGCTTCAATTTTAATTTAAATGTGTTTTATTACAATTTAACGTTCTATCACTTAAAAAAAAACACCCGATAGTTACAATATTGCTGAATGTTTACGATACCTCCGATGGATACCCTTTGAAACCTTCTTCTAGAAGCTGAGCTCCCCATACTGTGACATTACGACTTCTTCATTTCATGGCATTCTCGGTTCTATTGTAGCCAGAACCTACACTGCGGTCTTGAAGCCATCTGTTGAACGTCGGTCATTCTGCTGCTTCATATTTCACCCGATAAATAAAAACAAATCAATAAACAATAATAGGGAGAACGAAAAGTAATGTCGTATCTGCACATGACGATATTTGATGGTCATTTGTCAGCTCATTGTGTCGTGTCAAAGACATTTTAAGGTTATTTTGACTTGTTCACTTCTGGATAGTTGAATATTAGACTTTTTTTTGCAATTTGGGATGAAATGGCCAGCCAAATACCGGCATATCCGGCATTGTATTTGAAAATAAATATCCGCTAGATTGATTAATTAATTTGAAGTCATCTATATTATATATCAGGGTTTTTTTTTAGTGATAAAACTTTAAATTGAAATAAAACACATTTAAATTAAGATTGAAGCCTAATTTTGGTTGTTTGAAAGATATGACATTTATGTTTTAAAAATAATTTCCGGCATATGTCCACCACGACTAGCTCTGATGTACCGCATTCGCCCAGACTAATTTGGGACCACTTTTTCGAGTAATTCTGGCCTTATTTAATCAATAACACGAGTTATGTTGGCTGCCAAAGCGTTTTTGGTTTATCAGCATAAACCAATGACTTGTCATAAGCCTAAAGAAAATAATCCAGTGGAGTTATGTCGCATGATCTTGGAGGCCAATTAATTAGGACATTTCGCGAAGTAATGTTATCGCCAAATCTTTCTTTCAATAAATCAATTGTTAAGGTCGCAGCATGAGGTGTAGCACCATCTTTTTGGAACCAAAAGACTTCTGGGTCGATTCCAATCAAATTTTGAAACAAATGATCATTGATCATCGATCTGTAACGAGCACTATTCACTGTAACATTAGCTCCAGCATCGTTTTTGATGAAATATGGACCGATGATGCCTCCAGCGTATAAAGCACACTAAACAGTGCATTTTTCAGGATGTAATGGAACCTGCAGAATTTCTTGAGGATTGTTTTCACTCCATATACGGCAATTTTGCTTGTTCAAATAGCCGTTCAACCAGAAATGAGCTTCATCGCTTAACAAAATTTTACGATACAAAAGTGGATCAACTTCAAGCTGTTCTAGGGCCCAGTCAGTAAACAAAGAACGCTTATTTTAGTCAAGTGGCTCCAGTTCTTAAATAAGTTGGATCTTGTATGTGTGTAGACCAAGATCTTTGTCGACGTCGACGAATAGATAAAACATTAACACTATGACTTACAGCACCAATATTTTCTTCTGTACGTACAGTTCTTCTTCTTGTTGTTGTTGTTGCATCGAGTAGAGAAAATGTCCAAAATCTATCGATAGCTCGACGAATAAGCTGCTCTGATGGACGATTATGAAAACCATAAATTTCACGAAGTGCTTTATAAGTTTGGCGAATAGAACACTGGTTTTGAGAGTAAATCTCAACAATTTATAAACGTTATTGCGGCATGAATCTTTCCATGATAATTTGTCAATGCTCACTGAACAGAAATGTCAAAACATCATGGCTTCTACCTTCTGTCACAGTTATCCTTATCGAAAGTTCTATCACTCTTAAAAAAATACCCGATATATTATGAATGAAAAAGTACTGATTATTTGATAAGATTGTCTTATTCCATAGATTTCAGTTGTTCACATGTTGCTTCCGATATATACATATTTTTCGTTTTGCAATTCAAATACGAGGTGCTTGCGAGACTTTTGAAAGCGAGTCTAACACACAGTCGACTCGAACAAAGAATCCTGCACGACCTATCGAAACAGCGTCACGCGAATCAACCTTCAGACCGTTCGAAGCATCCTTTATCTGAAAGTTCACGAGATCCGTCACACCAGAAGGATGCATCATCCCGTACCACTCTTCTCTGTCACGATCTCGCTCACCTTCAAAGGTGCGTAAGAAGAGAACCTTTTGATGTGCTGCTCGCCGTCGGTAAATAAATTATCCCGGCAAATGGAAGAGTATGGGAGGGGGGAGCTGTTAATCATCGGTCTGTAGGATCCCGGATGGAGAGAATTGATAATTTGGGACGCGAAAGGTTGCCGATGAGGGGAATCGAACGCTTCTGATCGTATAATTTTCCGTCCGATTTGACTGAAGACGTGAACGGAGGAAGACGTCTACCAGTTGTGGGTATGTTGGAATTTCCGGCGGACGAGGAACTCTTTGGGTGGATTTAAAATGGTCGATATTCCTTGCACGCGAAGTTAATTTCTTCGTACAGTTTTAAAGGTCCCCACTCAATTGAAGGCAGTTTAGGTTTATTCTGCAAGAAATCGACGAAATGAAGGATCAGAGTGATATAAATGTGGGTCCTTATTTCCATTTACAGAGTACCCCAAAAAGAACGCAGAGGATGCATTGAAAAATTCTTGGTCTACTAAAGAAGCAAACGAAAGTGTCTCTTTATGAATATTTAGTTCAAAGTCCTCAAGAAATACACATAGTGTGTCATCTTCCCTTCCTAGGTGTGCCGCAGGGGTCATTTCTGGGGCACACCTTTTCTATTTATTATTCATATTTCATGAATATGAATGATGATACCCAACTGTATATCTTCTTTTTAGATTAATCTGTTCAGGCAATTTCAGTTTTATGACTGGATCATCATCAATTAGGTGTTCGGTAAGCATTGCATACAGATTAATAGAGATCAGACCGTTGCCATGGATTTGGGAAAGGAGGCGACAGACATTAAGTTTTTAGAAGATCAATATAAATCCAACCCCTCCTAAATTATATGGCCTCATCAAAATCCATAAAGAGAATCAACCAATACGCCCTGTTGTATCTATCGGGTATTTTTCTTAGAGTGACATAACTTTAAATTGAAATAAAATACATTTAAATTTAGATGCAAGCCATATTCTTTTTTTATTTGAGAGATAATTTTAGGACATTTATGTTTTGAAGATAGTTTCCGGCATATATGTACCACCACTAGCTCTGAGGAACCACATTCGATCAGACCAATTTTGGACCACTTTTTCGAGAAATTTAGGCCTTATTTCATCAATAACACTAGTTATGTTGACTTCGAAAGCGTCTATTGTTTCTGGTGTATCAGCATAAACCAATGACCAATAATGCAGTGGAGTTATGATCTTGGATGCCTATTAATTGGACCAATTCTCGAAATAATGTTATTGCCAAATCTTTCTTTCTATAAATCAATTGTTACGGTAGCAGCATGAAGTTTAGCACCATCTTGTTTAAACCAAAACACTTCTGGGTCGATATCATTCAACTTTTGAAACAAATAATCATTGATCATCGATCTGTAATGAACACCATTCCCTGTAACATTAGCTCCAGCATCGTTTTTAAAGAAATATGGACCGATGATGCCTCCAGGGTGCAAAGCACACCATACAGTGCATTTTTCAGGATGCAGTGGACCTGTAGAATTTCTTGAGGATTGTTTTCACTCCATATACGGCAATTTTGCTAGTTAACATAGCCGTTCAATCAGTAATGAGCTTCATCACTAAACACAATTTTACGATAAAAAAGTGAATCAACTTCAAGCTGTTCTAGGGCCAAATCAGCAAACAAAGGACGCTTATTATGGTCAAGTGGCTTTAGTTCTTGAACCAGTTGGATATTGTATGGCTGTAGACTAAGATGTTTACTCAAAATATTCCATGTGGTGGATGGACGTCAACGAATAAACAAATCTGGATCATCATTAACACTATGACTTACAGCAGCGTTATATTTTCTGCACATACAGTTCTTTGTCTTGTCTTCTTGTCTTTGCATCAAGTAGAGAAACTGTTCTCCGAAATCTATCGATAGTTCGACGAATAAGCTGCTCTGATGGACGATAATGTAAACCATAAATTTCACGAAGTGCTCTATAAGTTTGGCGAAGAACACTGATTTAGAAAATGAATTCCAACAATTTGTAAATGTTGTTGCGGCGTGAGTCTTTCCATGATAAATTGTCAATTCCTACAGGCATAAGTAACGGAAAAGTTCCTATAGATTATGGTCCGATTATCTTTCGTTGTGAAGTTATTCAACAATTCTTCCATTTTGGATTTTTTGAGGATTTCGAGAGAATGGTTCAATTGTTTTTCTCGAAATCGGATGCAGATACAATAAAACTACAAGAGTCCATAAAGTTAAGTATAACAACAAAACTCCTTTGTATAATTCTTCAAACTAACAATGGCTCACCAGAAAAATTTTTTGAAGTAAAACAGGGGACAATGTTCCAGAAAAAATGTCACCAGGTAGATTTGCAATCGAAGTTGGCATGTCACATGGTGTAAACTCTAAATTGTAATAATTGTGCCAAATTTCACTTAAATATCTTGTGAAATGCAGATACTATGAGAAAAAAATTCTAACTTCAACGCCCTGTATCTCGAAAACGAAACGTTTGCGGTCCCATGTTCATGGGACTTCTTTTTCTTGAAATTATTCATGGAATTTCCCCCCTTTGTTGTACTTCCAATACAGGAACACCTTGTATGATGAAAAAATTCAACAATTAAATCTTATGAACCTGGAAAGTGAACGGAGTAATTCGACATAGTTGGCTGGATAGTATTTGAAAGGTTCTCTAGAAAGAAACAGCTGAACTTGGAGAATCCAGAATGAGCGAAAATTCCTAAAACAGAAAATGGAGGAAATTAATAGGAATAATATTAAATAAGGTTATTCTGAATTTCACAAATTTTATTGTTATTATAATACAAAGATCTGCATTCATTTACGAAAGCGACTCCTATTTATGATTATTCAGGGTTCCAATAGCTTCCTATCTCTTTTTATAAACTGAATACACAGAGACTCGAGTTTCGTAGTGTTTACTACTAAATTCAGTTTGAAAATAATTATTACGTCTAGACAGTATTCGGTAAAAACAAAGCTCAATTGTAATTATTAATAAAGAATAAGCTGCTCTGATGGACGATTATGTGAACCATAAATTTCACTGAGTGCTCTATAAGTTTGGCGAATAGAACACTGATTTTGAAAATAAATTTCAACAATTTGTAAACGTTGTTGCGCCGTTAGTCTTTCCATGATAATTTGTCAATGCCTACTGAACATAAATGTCAAAACAATATGACTTCTACCTTCTGTCAAATCACAGTTATCCCTATCGAAAGTTCTATCACTCTAAAAAAACACCCGATATATTAAAATCATGAAAAATAATAAATTCCGGATACTTTCTAGACGGACTATACCTATATCTGAACAGTAACTGGTCTGCGGTCCTCTCCGTTATATCACCCTGTACTGTAGAGATGAGGATGTCCGCCAACTGATCATTATATCATAGGACAACTGGACAACAGACGTAACAGCATCTAAAAGTGTCTTCTATCTCATATTATTAACACCGTCGTTTGGAAGTAGAGTAACATGTTCTGTGAATTCTGGATCAGTTTTATGCTTGCAAGATCTCGACACTGACAAACAAAAACCCAACGCCGACAATCTCTACACAAATAGAGCATTCGACCACACCAAATCCCCTTCTATTCAGGGAAAATCATTTTTCACGTTTCCACTTCCAGACCTAAACGTTTTCAATCACGAACGAATCTCCTTACGCGGGAATGAAGGATGTAGTCCCATCTTTTCCGAAACACTGGACCAAATGGCCGTCATTCTTCATTTCTCGCCGTATTTTTCCCCCGGCCCGCGACCGAACGATTCGGAAGAGCGTTTTCCCGGTATATATCCGGGGTGAAAAATACTGTAACAAATTGGAGAGTACAGGGGGCCCCTTCCTGTTGGAAGAACGGCCCGAAAAGGGGCCCTGGATCGATGAGTTCAATCAAGTGACTGACGGGACTGTTTCGGGATGCTCGGATTTTTGGGTTCGGTGATGAATAGGCGGAATGTACGTGATGTTATCTTATGTCTAAGTTGTTTTCACATCATAACGTACGTTTGGGTGCTTTGTTCTAGCGGTTGAATTTTTCGAACTAAGACCATTTGAAGGTTGGATAATTTTGGTCCAGGACGGCTCAGGCAGAAAGACTAGTCTTGAGTTCATTCTGCCTGTTATCATCCGCTTAGCCACGTCATTAGACCGGTCAATTTAGACATAAAAATAGTGATCAAATAAAGAAAATTCCTACAGAGCCAAATCTTCGTAGACACCTTAGGTTTACCACAAGGAATAAAGTGTCAAAAGTCCCAATCAGTCCCATGTGCGCTAAGGGACTTATTCGGGGCCCAAGGTCAAAATTTTAGGTTTTTTGGATTTTTCCCGCAAACAGTAAGTTCTATCGAAAATGTACCGTGGAGCAAAGTTGTAGATCTTAATATTCTCTACAAAAATGGTGCCCATGATTTTCTCTTTAAGACCCACTATTTCCCAGATATTGCGCTTGTAAGAATCACGTTCTATATATCATATGCACACATTTCCACACCACCTGTGAGGTAGTGTAGCGCGTTTTTTTTTAACGTGGTATTCTCGGTAGGCCTATTCCACGAACCTTTATGACGTTATTTTCAGGAACAATAATTATTTAAAAGCATGAAGATTATTGATATGGGTTACTGAGTTTAACTGTCGTTATAACTTTTTTTTATTACTTTAATCTGACTCATACTCTTCATATTCAACTTCAACAATCATGTTTTCTTCAATTTCTTCTTGTTCTTCTTCTTCTCCTTCCTGTTGATGAATGCTTAGAAATTGTTCAAATGAAGATGAATCAGTTGTCTCTTCAAATTATGACGCTTGTTTTTAAGAATGATTTGTTCCAAAAAAAAAAAGATAATGATTCGGGAATATCGTTATTTATATCTTCAAACATTCTACCCTGTGGCGGGTACATAGTATTATCAAATGCACAAGATTGAATATCTTCTCGAATAATTTCTGCCGCACCTTTTAAAGTTTTTCACCGTTTTTCCTTTTCATTCAAGTTTTTTTTATCAGTCCAGACTTGACTTAAAATGTCTTGGTAATTGTCTACAAAACAAATAAATGTTAATTTTCCAGGCTCCTCTGTAATAATAATTCTACTACCATACTTTAATTTCAATCGTTTTTTTATAATCCCGTTTTCTAAAGCCACATTTTGGCAAACATTCTTCAGTTCATCTAACGAAAACTGGCAGTCATCGCTACTTTCAATGAAATTGAAAATTTCCTCCATTGCAGAGTTTATAGCCTCACTTTGAGGACGGCCAAATTTATCGCCAGCATTAGGTCTCAGGAAGGATTTGTAACAACTGTCATGGTATTTAGCGTCAGCAGCAACCAAATCATTCTGAAAATCAATACGCGCAAAGACAGCTTTTGACACATCATCAGAACGATCTTTAGCTAATTTTAAAATGGAATCTTTGAATGTAGGTGTAGAAACTTTATTAATTTTTCGGCGATAATTCTTTTCTTTCTTTTTTTCTGCTTCTTCATCCGCTTCATCGCCACAAAATAATCAGTGTTTTTTAAAACGAAAGTTGGATTCACTTATTTGCGCTCTAGTATGAGGTGGACTTACTTTGAAGTACTGGCCTGTTATTTCTCACGTTGTCTTTTTGATGCAGAGATTGAAGTTTTCCGGGTGTATGATTTTCTGCAATCCACGTGAATTCTAACGGACTTTTGGCTTCTTAAATAATCAGCAAATCCATCACTTCTCGCGACACTTGCATCGATTAAAGTTGGCATTCCACGACTGACCACAACAGTTTCATCTTCAGTCAAAAGTTTATTACACATAAAGCAAATTTGTGACATTTTTTTGATATTGATCGGCACTAACTACAATAGTAGACGCTTGTAATAAAAACGTATAGTCACTCGAACTGCTCGTTCAACACTAAAAGAAGCAGGTATACGTGAATGACACCACACGGACAAAAGAATAGGCAGATGTTATTCAAGGCCAGATATTATTCAAGTAGAGGGGATTCGGTAGGGGACCGGCGGTCCCTTATATTTTAGTATAATGTATACATAAAATAGACACGAGTAGGCATTTTTGCTTGCTGGAGTACCTAAAAATGTATATACGTGGCATATGTGTGCATACTATGTAGAACATGATTCTTACAAGCGCAATATCTGGGAAATAGTGAATCTTCGAGGAAAAATCATAATACCAGCTGATCTGCCTCTTTGTTATCCAAATAGTTTGAGTGGCTCGGTATCCAAACAAGAGTTACTCTGTTATACATACCGAGCTTGTTTAAAGCCGTGCGGCATATTCAGACTATTTTCGATGTACAACAGCTGGATCCCAGAACTTTTAGTACAGACTGACTATCGCTAAATATTTTGATTTTACCGTAGTGAAGTTGCCGTTTCATCACCAGATAAAACTGGCTGGAAACGATTACATCGAAATGCCGTTCTTGGCTCGTGACTTTTGACATTAGATCCGACCCTCCCATCACAATTGCCTCTGGCCTGTCGATCGTCAGTTGCTTCTTCACATATTACTTTGATTTGAAGTGTTAAATAAGAAAAAATCGTGCAATATCTCAAATTTTTAGCTGTAAAAAGGACATCTAATAATGAAGCCTAAAATAAAATGAATTCGATGAGTATAGAGTGTTTTTTTTAAAATGATAGAACTTTAAATTGAAATAAAACACATTTAAATTAAGATTGAAGCCAAACTTACTTTTTATTTGAAAGATAATTTTATGACATTTATGTTTCAAGAAAAATTTCCGCCATATGTCCACCACGACTAGCTCTGAGGAACCGCATTCGACCATACCAATTTTGGACCACTTTTTCAAGTAATTCAGGCCTTATTTAAACAATAACACGAGTTATGTTGACTTCCAAAGCGTCTATTGTTTATGGTTTATCTGCATAAACCAATGACTTGACATAACCCCAAAGAAAATAATCCAGTGGAGTTATGTCGCATGATTTTGAAGGCCAATTAATTGGACCATTTCTCGCAATAATGTTATTTCTTTCAATCAATTGTTACAGTAGCGGCATGAGGTGTAGCACCATCGTTTTGAAACCAAAACACTTCTGGGTCGATACCATTCAAATTTTGAAACAAATCATTATTGATCATCGATCTGTAACGAGCACCATTCACTGTAACATTAGCTCCAGCATCGTTTTTAAGGAAATATAGATCGAAGATGCCTCCAGCGTGTAAAGCCACCATACAGCGCATTTTTCAGGATGCAATGGAACCTGCCGAACTTCTTGAGGATTGTTTTCACTCCATTAACGGCAATTTTGCTGGTTTACATAGCCGTTCACCAGAAATGAGCTTCATAACTAAACACAATTTCACGATACAAAAGAGGATAAACTTCAAGCTGTTCTAGGGCCCAATCAGTAAACAAACAACGCTTTTTATAGTCAAGTGGCTCTAGTTCTTGAATAAGTTGGATCTTGTATGGGTGTAGAGCAAAATTTTCCATGTGGTAGATGCACAGAGTACAACTTGTTGTGAACGTCGACGAATAGATGAAACTGGATCATCATTAACACTATGACTTACAGCAGCGATATTTTCTTCTGTACGTACAGTTCTTAGTCTTGTTGTTGTTGTTGCATCGAGCAGAGAAAATGTTGTCCGAAATCTATAGATAGTTCGACGAATAAGCTGCTCTGATGGACGATTATGTAAACCATAAATTTCGCGAAGTGCTCCATAAGTTTGGCGAATAGAACACTGATTTTGAAAATAAATTTCAACAATTTGTGAACGTTGTTGCGGCGTGAGTCTTTCCATTATAATTTGTCAATGCTTACTAAACAGAAATGTCAAAACATCATTCTGTCAAATCGCAGTTAACCCTATCGAAAATTCTATCTTTCTGAAAAAAAGGCCCGATATTTGAAGATCTAAAGGTAGCAATTACTGACTATTTTGGGTAGAAGCCGGAAGAATATATTTGACGTGGTTTGGAGAATCTTATTTCTTGATCTAACAAATATATTGAAGTTCTAAGACACTATATTAAAAAAATTTTCCAAAATTTCTGAGATTTCTTCCATGCCTATACCGAGAATACCTTGAACAATCCTCGTTCTTCATTGAGAAAAGAAAAAGTTTACAAACAGTAGTGCACCATGAAATCAACATCATTATCCACTAAATCTTCAACACCCTTCTCAGATTATGAAACAATTCCAGTTAGACTGGACTGGAGAGATGACCTACCCGCGAAATAACCGGCTCGAAATAACAAAAAAAAAGGTACTTGCGATCATGTCCGATAATACCAGTTAGAAAGGATTTGCGACAGACGATAATCAGGGACAGAAAAGTTCATACTACGACCTTCTTAAGTTTGTCGATCCAACTGGATCAGATACGTTGAATGAGGCAAGTACAACAAGTAGCGTGCTAAAAACTTGTTTTATGCGAAACACAATTAGGTTTTCTTTGTTTCGGGATACTCGTCTATCTTGATAGTTTTAAATGTCACCTTTTAAATGTCGTATTCCACCTTCTTTTTGTAGGATTTGCATATGTATGCATTATTATTAGGGTATGGTTCTTTATCACTCCTTACTATTCCTCGTTTAAAATATGCAGTATCTTATAAAACTCGTTGAACTTTGTTCAAAGTTTGAGTTGAAATATTCCGCATTTATGTAGTTATCCTTCATTCGAGGTCTGCCATGCAGTCCTGCAATCTAGCTGGCCACCCAATAGTTTTTGTCCAATCCGTGCACTGTCTGAAGAGTTCAGGTATTCATGCTCAGAACGAAACACTGCCTCCCAAATTAAGAGGTAGAAGCTCACTCACAACATCGCATTCCCTTCAGAGCTTCACTTTTTATGATAGTTTTTTATCTTAACATCTAACATGTCCTTGGAATTATTCAAAAAATTACTTATTGAAACAAATTGTAGAAATTACTATGTTTTACTACCAATAAAGAAATATATTACACATTTTCTTGTGACTCGAGTTTCGGGAAATGAACTATCCCATCATCAGACAACTGAAGACTGAAGAACAGTGGTACAGAGGTATTTAAACAAAAGTGATAAATATTTTGAATATTTCAATAGATTCTAGGTAACACCTAATAGAGGTTTACAAGCGGAACGTGATAAAAAACCGGGTTGAAAAAGAGGGGCCTTTTAACAGATATCGGAATGCCGGCAATCGACAAAGAAGGTTGTTAAACAGATGGTACCCATTTAAATATCTCAAATAACATATCATTTTATTTATTTATTTATTTATTTATTTAAAGGAATACAAGACAGGACGAACCCAAAATTATGTATTCACTAATAATCCAATCACAATGTTACTTAAAAACCAATAACAACGAAAACAGTAAATTCATTTGAACCATAAATTAAATAAAATACAAATATGAAACAAAATTCAGTAATTTCCCAGAAATCGTTTCAAAGTGCAAGAGAAGGCCAATAAAGAATCAGAAAAAACGTCAACGGCAGCGAGATTAGATAGTGTATTATAAGTTTTGCAGCATCTCATCAATGGTGAATTCAGGTGATAATTGGAAGAACTTTGATCTATATGGAACAAAAACTTAGTTCTTGTGCAATATTTAGGTACATTGAAACTGAGCATATTCACAATTTCAGTGGAATCGAGAGAATTAATAATCTTGTAAATAAATTTGCGTCCCTCAACATTCTCTGGTCAGCCAAAGTAGTTAACCCTAACTTCCTCATAACTCGATCCCGATCATCAGTAATATGTTTATAACATTTTTTGTTGACTATTGATTGTTTTTTGTCGACTATTGAATCAGTAAGCCACGTCTCTGCAAGGCACACAATATCACAACTGCAAGCCAAAGAACTATTGTAAATGTTGGACAATTTTGATCTCAATCCCCGTACATTCCGATACAGAAAAGACAGTATCATCATAAAACACTGCAATTAAACTTTCAAGTGGAGCAAGAAGTAAATTAATTTAGTCTTTCCAAGTCAGATTCGGTGAATATTCTAAAGACTTTGGCTTTATCATCTTTCCTTGCATAAATAGTGCCCTCTCTGACCCATATATATTTGTAGTTATTTTTTCGTGCATATTCCTTCGCCTTATTCAATAAAATTTTATTGTATCTTGTGAGATGTTCGTTTATGAACAGCTGATCAGAAATGTTATCAATCTTGAGTCCGGGAGACGACGTTCTATTTGATTTGCGCTTCATTCTGGAAGCGGACAAGAATTCATCTCTAGCGACTTTTCGATTGAACTTGACGATGATTGGCCTAGGCTTACCAATGATGCTAGTGTTTGATCTGAACAAGGCATCAACATCACCTGAAGATATGGGAAACTCAATATTTTCGGAGATCTTCTGCAAAATAACCGGTAATTTCTCATTCGACTTCTCTGGCACACCCAGAATTTCCAAGTTATTTGACTTCAACTGTTGTTCCATTGATTCAACTCTATTAGTTAAATTAATTACCTCCTTCTTCAGACTAATATTTTCCTGTGTTAATCTTTCGATTATATCCAATTTATCATTGACCTTATTGATAATCATCTGAAAAGATGATATTTGATCACTGCAAAAGGAGACGGAATGAATAATTTCCCGCTGTTTCTTATTCAAATTTGATATATCATCTTGGGTTTTCTGAACAATTTTCAAGGTGAGAGCCGATGTAGGTGGATCCATATCCTCCCTCACACCAGGAGAAACCACAACGGACGATCGAACTTTGTTTTCGACCAATCTGCATTCAGGACACTGCCATGACGCACCAGGAAGCTGAAGATCCACCACAGACTGCTTACTCATGCCAACACATTTTCCATGGTAAAATAATGAGCAAGAACCTGCTCATTTCAACCCTGGAGTCTTGCTTGTCAAGCCTGCGGTGCAAACGTTACATATCACCATGATGCTCCCGTACAGTCCACCTCACTAAACACCAGGGCGCTCCAGATGTGAACTGCGTGCCGTCTCTCAAGGCGGAAATTTCTCACGGGAATCGGGATCAAAATATTGACAGAAATCAGCCGATAAACTTCTCAAATACAAAAACAGAGTCGCGAAAAATATTTCCCGACACTTTTGGAATGGTTTGATATAAAACTCACTTTTAAAAAGTAACAAAATACTATAATAAAACAACAATTCGTAGAGAGCGATGTAAATACACCTTATCTCCACAACATGCGTTTATGTTTTATATCAATCATCTCAAATATTTAGATTTACATAGCTCCATACAGTCATTCATTATTTTTAAATTATTTTTATTGTGAACGAATTTGAAAATTTCAATAATCAAGTTTCTTTTCATTTGAATCTACATGTAAAATTTTCTTAAGATTTTCTTTTGTCGAAAGGAATTACCGTTTTCTAAAGAATGAGTGGCAAAAGTTGAATTTTTGTTTACTTTTCATTAAATTCATTTTATGTTCGTTGAAAAAGGTTTCAAACAGATGTTACGTTTTGAATATCTCAAATATTCTCGATTTACATAGCTGCGTACAGTCATTCATTATTTTTACATTATTGTTATTGTGAACTAATTTGAAAATTTCAACAGATTCTAGATAATCGAGTTTCTTCCCTTTTGATTCTACATGTAAAATTTTAAGATTATCTATTGTGGGAAAGGAATGACCGTTTTCTAGACAATGAGTGGCAAAAGTAGAATTTCGTTTATTTTTTCTGAAACTCATTTTATGTTCGTTGAACTTCGTCTTGAAGGAACGTCCTGTTTGTCCTATATATTTATTACTGCACGTAGAACAAGATAACTCATAAACTCCTGATTTGTGTATGTTTGGAGGGTCCTTTGCGTTAAATAATACCGATGATAACTTGTGTTAGTGCAGCATTCAAGTTTCCCTAATTTATTTCTGAAATTGCGCATATATGCACCACTCATCTTTCAGATGACACTGTGCGCATGCGAGAGACTTTTTCTTCGACCAGAATCTTAATGATCACGGATCGACATTACGTTCGATATTTTTCCGGCTTATGAGTTTTTTAATTCTTTCAAAGCAAAAAGTGTTCAGAATTTCTTATTACAAGAACGATAGTTCAACAAGGTGTTGGTGTCAGAGTTCCAGACAAGGGGATCCCCAACTAACCAGGAATTCAGTGGATGAGGGTGAGTGTCCATCTGAGATTTGTGGTGTATTTCTAATCATTATCAAATTTACACATACAGTCTGCTAATTTTCTACCGAAGTGCTAACATTTTGGTCCATTCGAACCGGTTGACTAGTGATTTCTTATTTTCTTTCTTTTCATTTCGAGATTTCCACGTAGGTCACCATCAAATTATTATTAATTTTCATTCATATCGATTGTAGGAAATCGATAAATCCGTACAAGCAGTATACGCTTATCGCTTCATACAAAAAAACCATATGTTCAACTTAGGTTCACTTCAATCGATATAAACATATTCTTTCATTCCGCATATTTCTTCTTTCAATTCATATTGGAAAATAATTAAAACTCAAATACGATTACAACTTCCAAAGTTTTCGTTGACACCCTTTCTGTTCTAATAAACTTTCTTTATATTATCTTTTCTTCGCATAATTTGGTTCTTTACATATATCACTTTATATTTACATTCATTCAATAAAATATTTCACAAAAAATGAGTAACATCAAAAGATTTGAAAGCAAACGTAAAATATACGTTAGTCGAATTTCGGAATTTTACATTATTGCAAAGCAAAGCTTAACTGATACGTCGAAAAGAGGGCAATTAAAGGCTAGGTATGATGATATTAAAAAATTATTTGAGCGGTTTTCAGAATGTCATAATGAGATTATAATGCTGATTGAGGATGAGGCGGAATTTGATACACATGAGAAAATAAGAAGGGAGACTGAAAACTTTTATTATGAAGGTTTGTCTATTTATCATAACATGAGTAAAAATGATACTTCTAATTCGTCGTCGGTGTTGAAGCTTCTGCAAAACTCCCACCTCTTAATATACCCACTTTTGACGGTGATCCAAAAATTTGGTCAACTTTTCATGATCTGTTCGAGAAATTAATTCATGATAATTCCAATCTTTCAAATGTTGAAAAGTTCAGATATTTATTTTCCTTCCTAAAAGACGAGCCTTTGAAATTACTAAATGGTATCGCCATAAATAACGACAATTATAACACCGCTTTCAAAAAACTTATTGACAGATATCAAAATAAAAGACTTATAGCTTCGAATGCATTAGATTCAATTTTTTTCATTTCACTAAAGGGCAATACTGCAAAAGATTTTCGTATTCTACTCAATACCTTTTCCGAATCATTGGCAGTTCTTAATGCTTTAAATTTCAATACAGATCAGTGGGATTTTTTACTTTTCTATATACTTCTAGGGAAACTAGATATTGAGACTCGAACTAATTTTGAAATTCAAACTGATTCTAGCAAAATTCCAGAATATAAGGAACTTTATAATTTTGTTGAAATTAAATGCAAGGCCCTAGAATCCGTTCAACATTTGACTACTTCTAAAAATAAAGTATTTGCAGTAAGCAAAGAGAAGTGTAATAATAAATATAATTCCAAGACCAGCAATAGTTTTTCATTACAAACAAAAAATACTCATTATAATTCCAATGTTAAGTGTTACCTTTGCAAAGGTTCACATGGATTGTCGAAATGCTCTGATTTCTTGTCAAAATCTCCGAATGATCGTTTTTCTTTCGTCAAACAAAATAAACTGTGTTTGAATTGCTTACATCATTCGCATAATCTGGATAATTGTCTTTCGTCGTACAAATGTCGCACTTGTAATAACCGTCATCACTCTCTGATCCATATTAATAGTTCAACTATCATAGAAAATATTCCACATTCTTCGACTGTATCAGGTAACACCTTTTCCGAACAAAATACAGTATTATTGGCTACTGCGGCGGTAGATATCCGTGATAGATATGGCACATTTCAACGTGTTCGCATTCTTATTGATTCAGGAAGTCAATCAAATTTCATAAGCGAAAAATGTTTTCGTAATCTTGGGTTACAGAGACATCAATTTTCTACAACTATTTTTGGTTTGAACGAAATGACTTCATTTTCTTCAAAAGGTATTACTGCATGCGATATCAAACCTACAAATTCCGACAGCCCTGTACTTTCTTTCGATGCTATTGTTGTTCCAAAATTATGTTCTAATATACCTGCTTTTTCTATTAAAAAGGGACAATGGGACCATTTACAGGGTTTACCTCTCGCAGATGAAAATTATTTTCTCTCAAGTCCAATAGACATTCTGATTGGTGCTGAGCTTTTCACTCATATTTTACTCAATGGACGTATCGTTGGAAAATTAGGCCAGCCTACCGCCCTTGAAACTATTTTCGGTTGGGTTCTTTTGGGTAAAGTTAACAATCCGTCTACAAGTTCAGAAACAAAAACTTTTCTTCTTCAATCCGATGTTCGTGTCGACATCTGTATTCCTAAGTTCTGGGAATTAGAGCAAATTCCTGATAAGCATTTTTACTCCGTCGAAGATGAAAAGTGTGAGACCTTTTTCAAAGAAACGACCACTCGTGATTCCACCGGTCGATTCATAGTTTCGCTTCCTTTCAGAAATTCGAAACCATTTCTAGGAGATACTTATACTCAAGCTTATCGTAGATTTTTCTTACTTGAAAAACGTTTATTAAAAAATCCATCTTTGTATTCTTCTTATTCCGATTTCATGAAAGAATATCTTGACAGTGGACATATGTCTTTAGCCACATCGGAAGCTATACCCAATGATAATTTTTGTTACTTACCCCATCATTGTGTTCTGAAGCCTGAGAGCGTAAGCACAAAACTTCGTGTAGTTTGGGATGGATCGGCAAAAGGCTCGAGAGGTGTGAGCTTAAATGACACTTTACTTCCTGGTCCAAAATTACAAAAGGATATAGTTTCTTTACTTTTACTTTTCCGTTTAGACGCAGTGGTATTCATAGCTGATATAAAGCAAATGTTCAGACAAATTTTAATATCTCCTTCTGATAGAAATTTCCAAAGAATTCTATGGCGTTTTAATCCAAACGATTCACTTTCAGAGTATACCTTAAATACAGTTACTTTCGGACTCAATTGTAGCCCGTATTTGGCAATGCGTACCGTTCGTGAGCTAGCTCTCCTAGAGAGAGAAAACTTTCCAATGGCTAGTAAGATACTAGAGGATCAAACTTATATTGATGATGTGCTGGGTAGTGCATCATCTGATTCTGAAGCTTTGTCTCTTCAAAAGGATTTAATCGATCTGCTTAGTCGCGGAGGTTTTATGTTGAGGAAGTGGGCTAGTAATTCTCCAGCATTGCTTTCTTCCTTAGACCATTCTGACTGTCAGATTCCTTTGTCCTTTGATAAGGATGAACCACCATTTCTGAAGGTTCTAGGTCTTCAGTGGTACCCTTCTCTCGATATATTTTCTTACAAGTGCCAAAATATATCAAAAGACCTCACAAAACGAGGCATCTTGTCCGATATAGGTCGGATTTTCGATCCATTGGGTTTTCTGTGTCCCATTCTTTTAAAGGCAAAATACATTATGCAATGTATTTGGTCCTTGAAAAAGGATTGGGACGAAGAACTTCCCGAGTCCATTAAAAATTCATGGACACAATTGAAGTGTGAACTTTCAGAACTCTCTGGATTACGTCTCCCTAGGCGAATCACCTTTGATCAATATGAGAGATGTGAGTTACATGGATTTTGTGACGCTTCAAGCATAGGTTACGCAGCGGTAATTTACCTCAGATTACAGAGAGGCGATTCTATTCACGTATTTCTAATCTGTTCTAAAGGGAGAGTTGCCCCCTTAAAAACAATTACTCTTCCTAAACTTGAGCTGACTGCTGCAAAGCTTTTGGCTGATTTGGTCAAATTTGTGACTGACACATTTTCTAGTCGACTCTTATTCGATCAAATCACTTGCTGGACTGATTCACAGGTAGTTCTTTCTTGGCTCAATGCTTCACCGAGCCGTTGGAAAACTTTTGTTGCCAATCGAGTACACCATATTCAGGAACTGGTATCTCCCGATTCATGGATGTATATTCCTTCATCTCTAAATGCTGCCGATTGTGCATCTAGAGGAATGAACCCATTGCAATTGATTCGTTTCGAAATGTGGTGGAATGGACCGGAATTCCTATCCAGCCCAAAAACCGAGTGGCCAAATTTTTCTGCTCAAACTTCAGAACTTAATAATGATGTAGTCTCTGCCGAAGAAAAAAGTATATCTTTATATGTAGATATTCCAATGGACGATTTAGATAACCTTTTAAATAAATTTTCCTCTCTTGAAAAAATAAAAAGAATTTTAAGTTACTGTTTACGATTTTCGAAAATTTCAAAACCCGGTTCCCTTAAACAAACAGGCATTTTAACAATTCATGAGTTGAATGAATCGTTGATGTGTTTAATAAAACATACGCAATATTCGGTATTTTCTGATATCATAGAAATTATTAACAAAAACAAAATTTTACCTAAACCCTTTCGGAAACTTTCACTCTTTCTAGATTCTCTAGGTTTTCTCAGGGTGGGCGGCCGCTTAAAGAAATCCAGTTATATTGAATATGCCGCAAAACACCCTCTTTTGATGCCTAGCTCACATAAATTAACGATTTTGATTGTAGAGTCGGTTCACAAGCAATATTTACATCCCGGTTCAAAAACGTTACATAATTTACTTCTTCAAAAATATTGGATACTATCAGCTCGTCGAACAATAAGAAAAGTTATTTCTAATTGTTTTCAATGTTTTCGTGCCCGTCCAAATACTTACAAACCACCTGAAATGGCTGATCTTCCAAGTTTCAGAATTTCTAAATTAAAGCCATTTTCTCACGTTGCTATTGATTTCTGCGGACCTTTCTTCGTAACTATGCATCGCATAAAGGGTGCAAAATATTTAAAATCTTATATATGCGTTTTTGTGTGCACTACAACCAAAGCTATTCACTTAGAATTAACGCAGGAGCTTTCTACGTGTAGTTTTATCGCGGCATTCCGTCGATTCATTTCTCGACGTGGCATGATTCAGGCGTGCTACTCAGATAACGGTCGGAATTTCATTGGAGCTCAAAATGAATTTTTGAAGTTAGCTCAAGAAACTTCTGGAACTCTAAGTTTCCAGTGGCATTTCAATCCCCCTACGGGTGCACATTTTAATGGCCTTGCCGAAGCGGGTGTAAAAATGGTTAAATCTCATTTACTACGAGTGGTAGGAGATCAGCGACTATCCTATGAAGAATTTACAACTTTGATTTGTCAAATCGAAGCTGTTCTGAATTCGAGGCCATTATGTTCTCAGAGCTCAGATCCTAATGATTTAATTCCGCTCACACCAGGGCATTTTCTCACTTTAGAACCCTTGAATTCAACAATTCCTGATGTTGATGTTTCTCATTTGAAATTAAACAGACTGTCTAGATGGCAGCTTATACAGAAAATGCAGCGAGATTTTTGGAAAAGGTACTTCGCGGAATATGTTAATACACTTCAGCAGCGTTTCAAGTGGGCTGAGCCGGCCAAAGAAATTGAGCTCGACGACCTTGTTTTGATCAAAAGCGATGTCGTTTCGCCTTTTAAATGGCCGGTTGGTCGCATTGTGGAATTATTTCCGGGAGAGGATGGACACAATAGGGTAGCTGCGGTGAAAACAGCTAATGGTATTTTCCGTAGACCCGTTGTGAAGCTTTGTCCACTTCCGAGAAATTGATTTTCAAATTATTTTCCTTTATAAAAATAATGTATTTCTATATTTGTTATTATTTTTCTTTTCTATTATTTAAATTTAATTTTCTGGTGACTTACATGGTGTTCTTTTTAAAAGGAGGAAACTTTTTTTTTCTGTTTTCTTTAGAAAAACCCATAGGGGTTTTTGTGGGCGGCTATGTTAGTGCAGCATTCAAGTTTCCCTAATTTATTTCTGAAATTGCGCATATATGCACCACTCATCTTTCAGATGACACTGTGCGCATGCGAGAGACTTTTTCTTCGACCAGAATCTTAATGATCACGGATCGACATTACGTTCGATATTTTTCCGGCTTATGAGTTTTTTAATTCTTTCAAAGCAAAAAGTGTTCAGAATTTCTTATTACAAGAACGATAGTTCAACAAGGTGTTGGTGTCAGAGTTCCAGACAAGGGGATCCCCAACTAACCAGGAATTCAGTGGATGAGGGTGAGTGTCCATCTGAGATTTGTGGTGTATTTCTAATCATTATCAAATTTACACATACAGTCTGCTAATTTTCTACCGAAGTGCTAACAACTTGTTTTGCGTTTTGAAGGCAATATTGACATCTGATTTTGAAAAACTATTGGCCACTTTTTGACTTATGCTACCAAAGTACGATAGAGAAATGAATTTTTTATTTTCTTCAGTTTTTATGATGGGATAAATTTAGCACATAGCTATTTTAGATAGTTTCTGTCGAATTAGATTATCTATTATATTGGGGTTGAAACCGTTGTTCGCGGCTATTGATTTTATAATTTGGACTTCAGCTTCGCGGTCATTTTTGGATAAGGGTAATGCGGAGGCTCTATGGATCATCGATTGATACGCTGATATTTTTTGTGAAAATGGGTGATTGGAATCAATAGGAATACATATATCAGTGGATGTGGGTTTTCTGAATTCTATTTTTCTATTTGAGTGTGATATCGAGAGGTCTAAAAATGTTATACTGTTCGTCGATTCTTTTTCTAATTTGAATTTAATTTTTGGGAGAATATTATTCAAGAAATTCAAAAATTGACTCAGTTGTCTGGATGTTCCGGAGATACACGTGCGAATATCGTCTACGTATCTATACCAGAAATGCATATTTACAGGTAGTTTCGAATTGAAGATTTTATTTTCTATTTCTGACATGAATATGTCTACAAGGAGTGGACTCAGTGGTGAGCCCATAGCTAGGCCGTTTAATTGTTCGTATATTTTATTATTAAATTGAAAATTCAGTATCTAAAAAATTACTGATTATTACTCAACAGATTTTCTTCATAAGTGTATTTGAATCATGAAATTTCAAAAGTGCAACACATTATTTTCTTTGCATTTCGTAACTTAATTTCATTATTCAATCGATTTTCTTGTTCTTGAACAGTTATTCGGAACGTAAAACAGCTTCTTCATCCCGATATCCTCTTCCCCAATTTTTACTCTTCTTCCTTCTCGCGGCGCTCTCAAGCTCATACAGACGTTTCAGACAGTTGTACATCTTCCGGTATGATGTGCTGCAAGCTCCAAAATATTTCAATACGACGTTTTCTCCCTTACATCGAGCGTAGCCATTTGTGAGATCCTCACAGGTGTCGTATTCTGTCTGAGGTACTCCTTCCATGCTGAAATACCCAATTTATACGATAAAAATAACGATTTTCGTTAGCTGATTTAACCTCGAAATCGATTTAGGGGAAACTGACAGTTCCTTTGAAACACAAAACTAGGTAGAAATGTTCGATGGTCTGGAATTGGGAATATCGAAACTGATGAATATCTATGCTTGGTAGGAATAGGTTCCAATGAGGTTAAAAGGAAATGCATATTTGATATGGCCAATATCAATATTTCTTGCATCGTTTTTATAATCGATTCATTCACCAAATTTCATATTAGGAGTACAAATAAGTTTCCGCCGTTTTTTAACACAAATTAAATATTTATTATAGAAGAAAGCTTGCTGAGTGACTTCTAATGTTAGAGCAATTTCTTTTTGTGTTTGAGATGAATCTTCCTCCAATAATTTCTCCAATTCTGCATCCTCGTAAATTTTTGGCCTTCCACTGCGATCTTTGTCTTCTACGTCGAAATCACCGTTTTAAAGTTTTGAAACCACTCTCGACACGTTCTCTCACTCAAAGCACCCTCACCATATGCTTCTAGGAGCAATTGATGCGCCTCAGCAGCAGATTTCTTTAAATTAAAGAAGTAAACTAATATTTCCCACAAATGACGCTTACTTGGCTCAAATTTTGACGTTTTCAACTTATTAAAATTATATTTTACCAATATAAAATCAATGATATTAATAGGTTATGTTGTTCTTGAATGTCCAAACTATTTTTTAAGCCGGTTATCATCTGCGAAAGCTAACCGAAACTCCGTGCCGCGCCATCTACAATAAAACGGCGGAAACTTATTTGTACTCCTAATAAGTTTTCAACGAATATTTCCAGAAAAACTTTTGAGGTGGCATATTTCGAAATCATATAAGATTTGGCAAGTTTTCTTGTGCTGCTTGATTCAAAGGGTTTATCATTAAGGGAAATAATGAATCAAGATTACAAAATCAAATAAACGTGTTTCGAATATAAGGTTGAATCATAGTGATATCGGGTGTTTTTTTTTAGAGTGATAGAACTTTGAATTTGAAATAAAACACATTTAAATCAAGACTGAAGCCAATTCTTTTTTATTTGAAAGATAATTTTATGCCATTTATGTTTTAAAAATAATTTTCGGCATATATCCACCACGACTAGCTCTGAGGAACCGCATTCGACCAGACCAATTTTGGACCACTTTTTCGAGTAATTCAGGCCTTATTTCACCAATAACACGAGTTATGTTGGCTTCCAAAGCATCTATTGTTCTGGTTTATCAGCATAAACCAATGACTTGACATAACCCAAAAGAAAATAATCCAGTGGAGTTATGTCGCATGATATTGGAGGCCAATTAATTGGACCATTTTCGAAATAATGTTATCGCCATATCTTTTTTTCAATAAATCAATTGTTACGGTAACAGCATGAGGTGTAGCGTCATCTTGTTGGAACCAAAACACTTCTTGGTCGAAACTATTCTAATTTTGAAACAAATAATCATTGATCATCCATCTGTAACGAGCACCATCCTCTGTAACATTAGCTCCATAATCGTTTTTAAAGAAATATGGACCGATGATGCCTCCAGCGTGTAAAGCACACCATACACTAAATTTTGAGGATTCAATGGAGCCTGCAGAACTTTTTGAGGATTATTTTCACTCCATATACGGCAATTTTGCTTGTTTACATAACCGTTCAACCAGAACATCACCAAACGCAATTTTACGATAAAAAAGTACATCAACTTCAAGCTGTTCTAGATCCCAATCAGCAAAGAAACGACGCTTATTATGGCCAAGTAACTTTAGTTATTGAACCAGTTCGATCTTGTGTGGGTGTAGACCCAGATCTTCACGCAAAATTTTCCATGTGATGGATTCATAGAGTCCAACTTGTTGTGAATGTCGACGAATAGACAAATCTGGATCACTATTAACACTCTGACTTACAGCAGCGATATTTTCTTCTATACGTACAGTTCTTTATCTCGTCTTTGTTGTTGCATCGAGTAGAGAAAATGTTGTCCGAAATCTATCGATAGTTCGACGAATAAGCTGCTCTGATGGACTATTATGTAAACCATAAATTTCACGAAGTGCTCTATAAGTTTTGCGAATAGAACACTGATTTTGAAAATAACTTTCAACAATTTGTAAACTATGTTGCGGTGTAAGTCTTTCCATGATAATTTGACAATGCTCATTGAACAGAAATGTCAAAACAACATGGTTTCTACCTTCTGTCAAATCATAGTTATCCCTATCGAAAGTTCCATCACTCTAAAAAAAACACCCGATAGTTCGCTCTGAAAGTAAACGTACCCATGATAGAATATACAGGGGGTGTTCAATGTATTCTCGATATATACATGGAAGACAATTTTGCAAAAATTCTATTTTTCAAAGTAGTCTCCTGGAACTTCAATACATTCGTTTGATCGAGAAATAAGCTGTTCTGAACCTTGTAAAAATATCCTTCCGGCTTCTCCTCAAAATAGGTATTAATTGTTGCCGTCAGTTCTTCATCGTCGGAAAATTTCTTCCCACGAAGATGTTTTTTCACATTTGGGGCCAAATCTAGACTGTACGGAGTATCATTAATTTCATCGAAACCACATCCCCGCACAGCAGTCCTTTCCACGCGAGCCTTTTGAGCAGGCGCGTTGTCGTGAAGTAGCAATACCCCTGCTGTGAGTTTTCTTCTTTTTTCCTTTTGAAGATAAGTTCAATATTACATTATTTCGATGGACCGATATTGAAAATTTTTGCTACAGAACATAAATAACTTTCAAACTAATCAATACTCGACATCTCTTCCCTATTCAAAAAATGTTGGGGGTTGATGCCACCTTCATGGATGTGGTTTTTTCGGAGCCAACTCCTGATGGAAATTCCCCCGCTCAAACCAGTCGTCTAAAATCTTCGAAAATTCTTCGTTTCTGAGATTTGGGGCGTCAAATTTTCGTTGGGACACCCTGTATAGACATTTCGATCAAATGATGACAAACGCGCAAAAAACCGGACCTGAATCAAACATATGTTCCACGACACCGCGCTCTTTTTAGAAAACAGAGACATTCAACGATCACCCATTATGCCATATTCTCCAATTCTTCGTTCTAACAGAGAAAGAGTTTTTATTCAGTTCTATGGTATTGAAACCACTGGCCAACATAACGGTCGTTTCTTTCGAGAAAAATGATAATGTGAGCCAACGTCCGGATTAAATAACTAATTGTAGCTATTCCCATAATTTATTTTCACATCGGGTGTTAATGACGTCCTGTTATAAGTTTATAGTTTTCCCATCTTGTCGTTTTGATTCGTGTTAATCAGTGAATATTTAACTTATTGTGGGAATTCATGCGGGACTATTATATTATAACATAATGTGTACTTATTGACGTTAGAAGTGTTACATTCGGAAGGAATATTATTTGAAGTGTTACTTCAGAAGGTGAATAATAAATATTGGATTTGGCGAACCTGTAGTATACTCCCGTAGGCATCGAACCTCGTTTCAAAAATTTTGACAGTGGCGGCTTGTCCTGTGACTCGAGTGAGGCTGTGCCTCATCAAATAAATTCTGGAAATTACACGCATTAATCGAATATTTATTTTCTTGATCCATTTCATCTTCAATTTCACATCATACGGCACGGCACTGGATCTTTGTCCCATGCTCAATCTCACGATTCTTGTATAATCACTCTCTTTAGAAGTAAACGATTCAAGGCATGCCTCACGCGCTTCCTTGTCTAGCGCGTTATCTACATCGAGGCAATGAGAAATCGAGAATATTCCTTCGCCCTTGAAGTCGACTTCTAAAGATAGATTTGAGGCATGCCTTGACGAAGGTTGAGCTGTAATTGTTCTGCACTATTCCGGTTTATAGAGCCTACAAAAGTAGGCACGGCCAAATTCAATCATATCGAAAAAGTGTTGCACGCATGTGACAAACAAAGAACTCAATGTATGAATTCAATGCTATACAGGTTATCTACTTTTAAGAAGGCCAAACTTCAAGGGCGGATCATATAAGTTATTTGCAACAAAAAATATCTATAACACATGGTCGAAATGTTGATGGTTATTCTTCAATTTGACATTTCTTGATTTCACGAAATATTTCTAGTTTTTCCATAAAATAAATTGTACTGCTGTAGTCCTTGTAGCCTCATCAAATTTGACCACATGTCTGGAAACGGCATTGAATTTGCTACAAGATAAAAAGTTCTGTGTGCTAAAAAATCCTTATTGAGGGCGTAGTGGGGTGATTAATATCACGATTCTGAAGTGAACAAAATCAGTCATATTTTTCCAATGGTTTTATCGATGAAAAATTATGATTGAGGACATGTTTTCATTTCAGCAAAATATACCTCATTTAGTGTGCTTTCGAATAACATATCAACTTTTGTGCTAGAAGCTTGTCTTAATATCATGGCTAAGAAGATACCAACGAAAAGTTGAAATATTCCAAAAATGAATTTACTCTATCTTGAAGTTTCTTGTGAATGAATATCAAAGTGAACGTCGAATTCAAAATCTGACAGTTTCTGTCGCTTAATAATTTTGGGTATAAGTACGTTTTCTTGAATCTAACGAATTAACTCAATTTATAAAAAGTAATCTAGAAAATTATGCCGGTAATGGAAATACTCGCGCAGCAGTTCGAGAGATAAATATGCGAAATAGCCATATAAGGAAAAGAGAAAACCCCCATGCGACTATTGTTTCTCATTTACAACAAGAGTTAAGGGTCAAAGTCTGGTTGGGAGTCAATAGAGGTGAACTTTTCGGATCAGTAATACTCCCTGATCGCCTCAACGGTGAAGAATTCATTACATTAATCTAAAGCAACTAAACAGACATATTGGATGAAATGACCCTGGCTAAAAGACAAAATGTCTGGTTTCAAATGGATTGCTGCCCAGCTCATAATAGCCGGAATGTATGGGACTTAATGAATGAATATTTTGGGGTTCAATGCATTGGAAGGCACTGTCATGGATTTTATAAAATAAATCTTGTAAAACGAGTTATAATGACTCATTATTGAGAACTCATAAGATGAAAAATTACAACGCAAGGAAAAGATTCACCTCAATATAAAATGTCAAATGGAATGAATAAACCAACCAATATAAAAAGTCATTTAAAATTAATGAATAAATATTTGAAGGAGACAAAATTTTGTTTCTGATCTTACCATCATGAACACCAATTCTTTTTCAAAAACATAAAACACAACTTAAGGACTTCTCAAAATATATAATTTATTTGAAATATTTAATATATTTAAATATTCAAATGAGTTAATTCTAAAATCTTTCAAAACATGCACTATACCTTCAAAAAACAATGAGAATTCCGATAATCTCTTCATCGGCCCTAGATAAAAATTTATTTGAAATTAAAATTGAAGAGAAGACTTACAGATTAAATCTGTTTTGATATTCAAATTTTGTTATATTTCTTCTATCAAGTAAAAAGCTTTTTTTAATATCATTTCATATATAATATATAATTATATTTAGGCTAGAATAAATCTCATTATGGAATGTCAATGGTTTAAAGAAAACCTTATCATACCTTACAGTTTTCTGTGATTTTGTGACGAACATAGACTATCTGGATTATTAAAGTTAGTCTCTTTAAGCAATTTCCGTTTACACTTCAAGATAAGATATACAGATTGGACTGGGCCGAAAAAAACGACTATTTTTTTTAATAATACTGTGAAACTATCATTCATTATGATAAAAAAAAATTATCGTGAAAGTTCGAGCCCTTAATAATAGTATTAAGCGGTGTATCGTTACGACTCTTGGTTTTTTAACACTAATCGCATTTTTTCACTCAAACCTTATCAATTATTAAACTGAAAATTTTGAGCGATGTGTATTTTCAAAGGAAATTAAATTCCCTACAAAAAAGCTCTCTTTGTAAATTAATATAAAACAAGCCGTTTGCTTGTTTTCGTGCCTTAAACATTGATTAATTTTTTCCATTTTGGCGTTTCGATTTTGCATTTTTGTAACTACCAGAAATATCGATATTTTTATGGTACAAAATTCGTATTTTAAAAGAAATTTATCACTCTATAAAAAAGTTTCTTAACAATTTTCATTAATTTCACTCCTTCCAAAGTTATTCGACGTTGAAGTTAAATTCAAAAGTAATTTATCGTTTTTTTCGCGTTACACATGATTCTTTCAACTTGATTGAAAAATTTATCACTTAAATATTGAAAGTAACTTTTTTCTGTTGGACCACTAAACTTTTTTTTATAAAATCATAATTTATTAATGTATTATTTTGCTTTTTAACGATTAGTCATATACATAGAATCATTTTTGATGTATTTAACTAACTCTTATAATACAAAAAATTTGAGTAGGTATAAAAAAATTAACTTGACTGTATCGCAAGCTGCTCTCAAGAAATTGATGAGACATTTATGGTATTTGAGTTATCAGTTTGCCATAATGTCTCTATTTGATGATTCTTTTGACCTGACGGTGAAGAAGAAATGATTGAAAACCTGATAAATAAAAAATCTTCAAATACTAACACCAGAAAATATGAAGTAGCAAGCGATTCAGATGAATTGCTAGAAAAAGATATCAGTGACTTCATTTCTGTCGAATCGCTCACCATATTCAAATAATTTGATTTACCGTATGATTTTATTAATGAAGATATAAGCAATTGGCCCCATAATGATAGTTTTCAAAAGTGTAAGCAATTTTTCGGAAAATTAACTGTCGTCGAATGATGTTCTGAGCGTCATGTATCATTAATTGAAGAAGTGTCTCCTTAAACGAAGAACAACTTCAATATTTGTTTCTAGCTCTTAGTGAACATCGAAAAAAGTTTCCAAATTTTAATAAAAGTAATTTCATTGAGTAGTTATTTTTTCAATTGATCATTCTCCATGACTTGATAATAATTAAAGCAATATGAGCTTTTTTTTGTGAAATATGAATTATAAGTGAAAATAAAATGATTGTTTATCTCTTTTATTACTTCTATTTGTTTTGACTTATTATTCAACTTTTTTCTGTAAATAAAACTCTGTCTCTACACAAATAAATAACTTATGATTAAGAAACCAAATTTTTTGTATTATAATAGTTAGTTAAATACATTAAAAATGATTTTATGTATATAAGTAATCGTTAAAAAGCAAAATAATACATTAATAAATTATGATTTTATAGGAAAAAGTTTATTGGTTCAACAGAAAAACGTTACTTTCAATATTTAAGTGATGAATTTTTCAATCAAGTGGTAAAAATCATGTATAACGCGAAAAAACAATACATTACTTTTGAACTTAACTTCAACGTCGAATAACTTTGGAAGGAGTGAAATTCATGAAAAATGTTAAGAAACTTTTTTTGTAGAGTATTAAATTTCCTTTAAAATACGTATTTTACACCATAAAAATATTGATATTTCTGGTAGTTACAAAAATGCAAAATCGAAACGCAAAATTAAAAGAATTAATCAATGTTCAAGGCACGATAACAAGCAAAGGCTTGTTTTACATTAATTTACAAGGAGAGCTTTTTTGTAGGGAATATAATTTCCTTTGGAAATACGCATCGCTCAAATTTTTCTGATTAATAATTGACGAGGTTTGAGTGAAAAAATGTGATTACTGTTAAAAAACCAAGAGTCGTGACGATACACCCCTTAATACTATTGTTAAGGGCTCAAACTTTCACGATATTTTTTTTATCATCATGAATGATATTTTCACAGTATCATCAAAAAAAAATTGTCTTTTTTTGGCCCAGTCTAATACAGATTGTTAGTTGATTTTGATATTTTGAATATTATCTAGGGCCGATGAAGAGATTATCGGAATTCTGATTGTTTTTTGAAGGTATAGTGCATATCTTGAGAGATTTTTGAATTAACTTATTTGAATATTTAAATATATTAAATATTTTAAATAAATCATATTTTTGAGAAGTTTTATGTTTTTGAAAAAGAATTGGTGAGATCAGAAACAAAATTTTGTCTCCTTCAAATATTTATTTATTAATTTCAAATGACTTTTTATATTGGCTGGTTTATTTATTCCATTTGACATTGTATAATGAGTTTTGATTATATACGTAGATTAAATATGAGCGGTGCTTATGTAGACATTAATTTAATTCTAAAAGTTTTTTGAATAAAAGTTTTTTTGAAATTAAAATTGTAGAAGACTGACAGATTAAATCTGTTTTGATATTCAAATTAGGTTTGGAATGTTCCAACTTTTGGGAGGTATCTTCTTAGCCATGAAATTATGGCAGAGGACAAGCAGCTGGCACACAGTTGATATGTCATTCGAAAGCACAGAAAATGCAGAAAATAAAAATGTCCGTAATTAATAAACTTTTGTGTGTCTGTCAAAACATGTCAAACTAACCTACCTCTATAACCCTATTTTGTTTGTTTTCAGATAATCCCATCAAAAATGCACCAAAAATCGACCAACCCAGCAACGTTGCCCACAACGATATCGATCTCCCGCCACAGCCTGTACCTGGAGATAAGCCTGTGATAAACCCACAACGTCATCAACACCTTATCAGAAAAGATGAGATGTTGATCAAATAGATCGTTCCAAATCAAGATTAAATGCAGTATTGTGTAAAAGTGTCCGAAGTAGGTGTTCGAATAGATACTCGTTTATAAATTACTCCAAACAAAATGGGAGTTCTCTGGAGGAAACGTTCCGTTTTGCTCAAGATCGTGGTGGTTGGAACTACGGTGTGGTTCACCATAGCGTTTTTGTTGTACAGTGATAACAGGGGTGGTGAGAACGCGGTGGACGAAGTGGACAATGAGTTGGGTCATAGGGAGGAAGATAGTGTCGATAAGGTGCCTATAAGGCCGATGCCGTTGAGGCAGGAGGAACACCAGCAAAACGAGGTGGAAAAGAAACAGTCCGATAGTGTTCTTCTGCCCCCGCAGGATATGGCTGGGGAAATGGGGAAGCCGGTCATCTTGCCTGCCACTCTGTCGAGTAAGTAATATAATACTCTTAAGACTAATTAAAGTTGGGCGACTTTCATTTGGATTTTATTCCTTCCATATGCTCCATTAAAATCTCCAAAAGGTTTAGTAGTTTGAAATGAGAAATTATTTCAATTTGATTCGAAAATTCACACAGTTTTTATGTTTCACAGTTGATTCAGAATCCTGACACGTTTTTTCAGAGTGATAGAGCTTTAAATTGAGATAAAACACATTCAAATTACGATTGAGGCCAATTTTTTTTTTATTTGAAAGATAATTTTATGACATTTATGTTTTCAAAATAATTTCCGCCATATGTCCACCACGACTCGCTCTGAGGAACCTTTTCGACCAGACCAATTTTGGAACACTTTTTGGAGTAATTCAGGCCTTATTTCATCAAAAACACGAGTTATGTTGGCTTCCAAAGCGTCTATTGTTTCTGATTTATCAGCATAAACCAATGACTTGACATAACCCTAAAGATAAGAACCCTACCACTGCGTCCTAAAGGACTATTGTGGTTCACCCCTAATTTATATCTCCCCGACGAGGTCCAATTTTTGGATAAAACCGATAATCTTGTTCCGGGGTAATTTTTTCAGTTCGCTGTGGGCTATAAAAGCTTGGCCAAAGACCTCGAATCTGATGCGACTCACCGCTGGGCACTCTGAGCGATGTGCATGGCTGTTTCAGTGTCCTCAAGACACAGCCTGCATTCATCGTCTTCAGCCAGACCGATTTTGTGCAAATGCACTTTCAGTCTGCAGTGACCTGTCATAATTCCGACAAGTGTTCTTAGTTTGACCCTCTCCAGACCTAGCGCTAGGTTCGCCATCTTTTTGTTCGAAGCTGTTCCAAGGATCAACTTCATGTTTCAGGCCAGAATGGCTCCGCCAGAAAGACTCTGGTCTTGAGTTCATTCTGCCTGTTATCGCCTCGTTAGCCACGTCATGTGGTATTCCCAGGAATGGTTCCGGTCCTACCAGAGGCAGCACAGCTACAGCAAACGCCAGCCGATCTGCCTCCTCGTTACCCAAATAGTTTGAGTGGCTCGGATTCCAAACCAGAGTGACTCCGTTATACATACCGAGCCTGTTTATAGCCGTGCGGCAACTCCAGACTGTTCTTGAGGTACAATAGCTGGATTCCAAAGCTTTTAGTACTGACTGACTATCAGTAAATATTTTGATTTTACCATGGTGGATTTGCCGTTTTATCAGCAGTTCTGCCGCGGTCTCAATGGCAAATAGTTCGGTCTGGAATATGGTTGAGTTTTGACCGAGACTCAATGAGATGTTAATTCTCGGTTTGCTCCCATAGACTCCCGCTCCTGTTGCGTTCGTCGTTCGCGAGCCGTCTGTGAACAAGCCAAGGTCGGTTCTCAATAGAACCTCAGAATGCTGGGTCCATTGAAATTCCGTTCTTGGCTCGTGACTTTTGACATTAGATCTGAGGGCATCGATAGGATACTGTTCGTTAAAAGGTCGTCCAGCAGTCCTGAGCCTCCCATCACTATTGCCTCTGACCTATCAATCGCCAGTTGATATAGTTTGTATGTAGTCCGTTCCGCCTCCCTCTGCACGAGTAGGTGCAGGGGTGGTAGATTTAGTAGAACCTCCATGGCTGCCATGGGTGTGTAATTGCAAGGCAAGCCTGTTTCTGTAGTCGCGTGAGCTTTTGTTCGCCTACCGTTTGTTGGCCTTTCTTCCACCACGCTACAGCGCCATGAATTATCCGTGGTCTAATTACCATAGTGTATAGCCAGTACATCTGCCTGGGCTTTAGACCCCTGGTTTTACCACAGATCCGCCTGCAAGTCCAGAAACCCATTCATGTTTTCAAAATAATTTCCGCCATATGTCAACCACGACTCGCTCTGAGGAACCGCATTCGACCAGACCATTTTTGGAACAATTTTTTGAGTAATTCAGGCCTTATTTCATCAATAACACGAGTTATGTTGGCTTCCAAAGCGTCTATTGTTTCTGGCTTATCAGCATAAACCAATGACTTGACAGAACTCCAAAGAAAAGAATTCAGTGGAGTTATGTCGCATGATCTTGTAGGCCATTTAATTGGACCATTTTTCCGGAATAATGTTATCGCCAAATCTTCCATTTAATAAATCAATTGTTACGGTAACACCATGAATGTAGCACTATCTTGTTGGAACCAAAACTTCTGGGTCGATACCATTCAAATTTTGAAACAAATAATCATTGATCATCGACCTGTTACGAGCACCATTCACTTTAACATTAGCTGCAGCATCGTTTTTAAAGAAATATGGACCGATGATGCTTCTAACGTGTAAAGCACACCATACAGTGCATTTTTCAGGATGCAATGGAACCTGCAGAACTTCTTGAGGATTGTTTTCTTTCCATATACGGCAATTTTGCTTGTTTACATAGCTGTTCAACCAGAAATGAGCTTCATCACCAAACACAATTTTACGATGAAAAAGTGGGTCAACTTCAAGCTGTTCTAATGCCCAATAAGCAAACAAACGAACCTTATTATGGTCAAGTGGCTTTACTTCTTGAACCAGTTGGATCTTGAATGGGTGTAGACCAAGATCTTTACGCAAAATTTTCCATGTGGTGGATGCACAGAGTCCAACTTGTTGTGAACGTCCGTTGTGTACGTACAGTTCTTTGTCTTGTTGTTATTGTTGCATCGAGTAGAGAAAATGTCTTGAATCTATCGATAGTTCGACGAATAAGCTGCTTTGATGCACGATTATGTAAACCATAAGTGCTTTATAGTTTTGGCGAATAGAACACTGATTTTGAAAATAAATTTCAACAATTTGTAAACGTTGTTGCGGCGTGAGTCTTTCCATGATAATTTGTCAATACTTACTGAACAGTTATCCCTATCGAAAGTTCTATCACTCTAAAAAAACACCCGATAGATACCAACGTCAATAAGTAGTGAGTTCATCCAATTTCACTAAGCGGGAATGGCTTTCATCTGCTTTGGTATTCATATTCGACCTTCCTTCTACATGACTATATATCTATCGGCTTCTCCGATGCAAATTTACGAGAGCAAAACTTAACTAGACGCCTCCACTCGAACACTTCAGACAAATGTATCGCATCCTCGAACAAAACTCCTTATCACTTTCATCGGAAAACTCCCTTTTTCAATCTACATAATAATTGACTCGGATTTCCCGTATGAATTGGACCATCCTCCATTTTCGCAGATCCTTAAAGGAATCCCGCCAGTCTTTTCTGGCGTCCCGGGGGAATCGACGTTTCAAAGGAAGCGCGAAAAGGAGGAGGGGTGGCGTGTACGAATCTCCCCGTCCTCCTTGGAGATCCGGGAGCAATTTAGACAACGCTATTATCTACGGCTCCTCTGCTGTCCCGAAAGAGAATAGGAAGAAGGTGGTAACTGGTTTTAGATGGGGTTTGAGGATGGGATCCATCCAGGTGATGATTTTGAGAGGCTCGAATATAATAGATACATGTGGCTGGAGGAAAATGTGAAGAGAATTCCGTGGATTGGATGAAAAACTGTTTTTTTTTTCAAATTCCAATAGTCTATCTCTTCATCTGAGTTGAGCCTGGAAAAATTGGTGAAGGAAAAAGTGTTTCATTTGATGAGAGAAACCTATGGTTAAATTTAATGTACAACTTGAAGACTCATCCTGTATAATTTTACAAAGTGCTCTTTATGTCCGCGTGGGCATAAAAAGAATGAAAAAATCGTGAAGGTCTTTTCATGTAAACATTTTTTGTTACAATAAAATAAAAAGGCCTTTTACTTGATAGAAGAAATATAACAAAATTTGAATATTAAAACAAATTGAAATATGTTTATCTTCTACAATTTTAATTTCAAAAAAATTTTTTATTCAAAAAACTTTTAGAATCAAATTAATGTCTAAAACAAGCACCGCTTACATTTAATAGACGTATATAATCAAAAATCAATATATAAAGTCAAATGGAATAAATAAACCAACAGATATACGAAAGTCATTAAAATTAATAAATAAATATTTAAAGGAGACAAAATTTTGTTTCTGGTCTTACCTTTAAGAACACCAATTGCATTTTAAAAACATGAACACACTTAAAGGACTTCTCAAAGAATATAATTTATTTGGAATATTTAATATATTTAAATATTCGAATAAGTTAATTCAGAAATCTCTAAAAACATGTACTATATCTTCAAAAAACAAATATAATTCTAAGCAATTCCTTCTTCAGTCCTCAATAATATTCCAAATATCAAAATCAAAAAACTAACCTATATCCAAACCCTCAGCACGTGTAAAAGGACTAATGCTTCGAAACACAGATCAACTTTATAATTCAAGATTGATCTATGTTCTAACAAAATCAAAGAACGTGCTGAGGGTTTGGATATAGGTTAGTTTTTTGATTTTGATATTTGGAATATTATTGAGGACTGAAGAAGGAATTGCTTAGAATTATATTTGTTTTTTGAAGATATAGTACATGTTTTTAGAGATTTCTGAATTAACTTATTCGAATATTTAAATATATTAAATATTCCAAATAAATTATATTCTTTGAGAAGTCCTTTAAGTGTGTTCATGTTTTTAAAAGGCAATTGGTGTTCTTAAAGGTAAGATCAGGAACAAAATTTCGTCTCCTTTAAATATTTATTTATTAATATTAACGACTTTCGTATATCTGTCGGTTTATTTATTCCATTTGACATTATATATTGAGTTTTGATTATATACTTCTATTAAATGTAAGCGGTGCTTATTTTGGACATTAATTTAATTCTAAAAGTTTTTTGAATAAAATTTTTTTTTAATCAAAATTTTAGAAGATAAACATATTTTAATTGGTTTTGATAAAAAAAAAATTAAATTAAATCTAATATCTACAAAGACTATAATTTAAGAATCATAGGAAAGGTATATTTTTGATAATGTCATTCATATTTTCGTGGCATAAAATGAAGGTTTTTATTGGAGTTAAGTTTCAGCAAATCTAGTCAACCCTTTTAGAATTCATTGTTTTCATTTTCAGAGGACGTGAAGGCGATGGTGGACCTGGGTTGGAAAAACAACGCATTTAATCAATACGTTAGCGATATGATTAGTGTTCATAGGAGTTTACCTGATCCTAGAGACGAATGGTAAGTGTCAGTTACAATGGATTGTGTTTTTTTCAGTCTATAATAGCGATATCAAACATAGGACAGTAGGTTGAATATTATTTTTTTATGTCAGTTGGATTGGGTGGCGGTGATGAAAATGATACAGAAATGCCTCTTAGTTAAAAATTCATTACAGAGCATAAAATCCTATAATTAAATGAATTAGGATTCGAGTCGATACCTGATGAAGTATTCGAATAATCATCACTAAGGAGTATGAGTTATAGTAATATTAAGTTCTAGAAATCGAGGCAGTGTAACATACATCTGTATAACAATTCTATACTCGAACAAACTCGACAAGGTTTTGTAGATCACAGAGACAAGTTGCAGACGTGCGCACGCTTCAAACTGATTGGTGCATTGTATGCTAGTGAGTCCAAATCTGTCTATTACCTTTATTCGCTATAAACAGAGACTCCAAAGATATTACTAATACACTAGCGCCATCTAGAGTATGCAAAATACATACAAGACATATTTTTGAGAGTTAATTCAAGTAAAGAAATGTATTCTCGCAATTTTCACGTTACTAACGCAGAAAAAACCTACCTCATGCTCAAATCAGACCATAATGCTCATAATTGGCATATTCATATTCAAATAAATCAATTGTTATTGAGTTAATATCTGTTAATAATTGACGTTGTTTCCAGTTTTTACTTCCGTTGTGAACGCAACATTTTTATATAATGAATTTGTGTAATTCAGCATATCAACAAATATCTCATGATACTATTATGGAAAAACGTAATCCTCAACTTAAAATTGACAACATTTCAATAAAGCAAAGTAACGTCTACAAAGCCTATCGGACTTTATGCCGTCGTAAAAGTTCAACAGTCGTTCTCTACACAGGTTTTCATTCTAGTAGAACGACGCAATCAGCCCTGTAAATCTGTTTATCTCCAGCACTAAATTGGGCCGTTTGAATGGAAAATAGTAGTAATTTCACGGTAGTCATGTCGGTTGCCTCGTAAATTTCGGCGCAGTTTGAAGTGCACGACGGATATATAGAGGGAGAAAAATGTCCCTTTCACCAGATTCATGAACTATTATTTCATTTCCACATATTTCTGCAGTTGAAAATTTCAAAGTAAGGGTCGTAAAATGTGGTGGAGTCCAACTTGTTGTGAACGTCCACGAATAGACAAATCTAGATCATCATTAACACTTTGACTTACAGCAGCGATATTTTCTTCTGTACGTTCAGTTCTTTGTCTTCTTGTGGTTGTTGCATCGAGTAGAGAAAATGTTGTCCGAATCTATCGATAATTCGACGAATAAGCTGCTCTGATGGACGCTTATGTAAACCATGAATTTCACGAAATGCTCAATAAGTTTGGCGAATAGAACACTGATTTTGAAAATATATTATATATAAGAATGTAATCAATTCCTATATTTATAATTGAAGAGATAGACGATTTGATGTCATGATTCTGGAAGAATTTATTTTCTTTAGTTTAAAATATACCAGAATAACATAAACAAAATGAAATAATAACATACAAAGAAATAAAAAAAATAGGTTACTAACCTGGAAGAAATCAAAAACAATGCTATTTCTTCGGGTTTCTCAATTCACATTTCTAACAGCTAACTAAATATGACATGTGACACTTTTAGGTTAAAATATAAGACATAGAACATAGATCATAGAACATAGAAGTTACAAAGTTGTTTTCCCTAAAAATAACAGTTTTATTTTTACATATATTCCAACAATTTGTAAACGTTGTTGCGGTGTGAGCCTTTCCATGATTATTTGTAAATGCTTACTGAACAGAAATGTCAAAACAACATAGTTTCTACCTTCTGTTAAATCACAGTTATTCCTATCGAAAGTTCTATCATTTTGAAAAAACAGCCGATATGTTAAACTGTCTCGATTTCTAGAACTTTCTATCATCATAGTTCATACTCCTTATTAATAATTTTTGGTACAGATCAGCCACATTAATTTATTTCAATAACAAACGTTATTTTTCCATTTTTCATATAAATATAACAATCCCAGGAAACTCCTATCATCGAATTCAACGTAAGTTATCAGGTCATCATAATAGTACTTGAGGATTATCCACAATCCCTTCATCGCTGAAAATTTTCAATCATTGATCGAATCAAATCAAACAAATAACCAACTAATCACAGTTATTCGTCATCAATAATAGACAGTATGATTGCCAGTCAATGATATTCAAGATATATACCCTAAGTGAGGACAATGTGGCGATTAAATTATATAAATATTAACCAAGCAACAGAAAAAAAATCAACTGGTTAGTAATAATTTTTGATGACCTCATTATTGATACATGTTGGAAGGTGGAGATACTCTGATAAAACCATACATTTTGTAGGCCAAATATTTATTTTAATAAAATGGCGAAAATCTTTATTCGGTTTACAGATCACGATTCACAGTGGGTATTTTCTATCGGGTGTTTTCTTTAGAGTGATAGAACTTTAAATTGAAATAAAACACACTCAAATGAAGATTGAAGCCAAATTTTTTTCTATTTCAAAGATAATTTTATGACATTTATGTTTTGAAAATAATTTCCGGCATATGTCCACCACGACTAGCTCTGAGGAACCGCATTCGACCAGACCAATTTTGGACCACTTTTTCGAGTAATTTAGGCCTTATTCCATCAATAACACGAGTTATGTTGACTCACAAAGCGTCTATTGTTTCTGGTTTATCAGCATAAACAAATGACCTGACATAACCCCAAAGAAAATAATCTAGTGGAGTTATGTCGCATGATCTTGTAGGCCATTTAATTGGACCATTTTTCCGGAATAATGTTATCGCCATATCTTTCTTTTAATAAATCAATTGTTACGGTAGCAGCATGAGGTGTAGCACCATCTTGTTGAAATCAAAATTTCTGGGTCGATACCATTCAAATTTTGAAACAAATAATCAATGATCATCGATCTGTAACGAGCACCATTCACTGTAACATTAGCTCCAGCATCGTTTTTGAAGAAATATAGACCGATGAAGCCTCCAGCGTTAAAGCACACCATACAGTGCATTTTTCAGGATGCAATGGAACCTGCAGAACTTCTTGAGGATTGTTTTCACTCCATATACGGCAATTTTGCTTGTTTACATAGCCGTTCAACCAGAAATGAGCTTCATCACTAAACACAATTTTACGATAAAAAGTGGATCAACTTCAAGCTGTTCTAAGACCCAATCAGCAAACAAACGACGCTTATTATAGTTAAGTGGCTTTAGTTCTTGAACCAGTTGAATCTTGTAGGGGTGCAGACCAAGATCTTTACGCAAAATTTTCCATGTGGTGGATGGACAGAGTCCAACTTGTTGTGAACGTCGACGAATAGACGAATCTGGATCATCATTAACACTATGACTTACAGCAGCGATATTTTCTTCTGTACGTACAGTTCTTTGTCTTGTTGTTGTTGTTGCATCGAGTAGAGAAAATGTTGTCCGAAACCTATCGATAGTTCGACTAATAAACTGCTCTGATGGACGATTACGTAATCCATAAATTTTTGGCGAATAGAACACTGATTTTGAAAATAAATTTCGACAATTTTTTAACGTTGTTGCGGCGTGAGTCTTTCCATGATAATTTGTCAATGCTTGCTGAACAGAAATTTCAAAAGAATATGGCTTCTTCCTTCTGTCAAATCACAGTTATCCCTATCGAAAGTTCTAGCACTCTAAAAAAACACAGTTACTTATGATTGATAAACTCCCTGATTTTCTGTTCTGATTACAACACGATGCAACATTTCTTATATATTGTGATAACACAATCTTCTGAGAAAATTATGTTATTCTGATTTCAAAAACTTGGTGCGAAGTTCTCAACATATTTGTATTTATAGTTTTATAACCGGAATGAAATACGTATGTAATACATATTCTTATAAAAACATTATTTATATACTAATTTGTGGAAATTTGTCGTGATAAATAACATTTCGCAAGTTCACATAGAAAATTAATTCTATTTAAATATGCGTGTAGCCCTCTCTTTATATAGATGGTAGTCATGAATATGAATAGTCCAAAATAATCGGTTTTTCATTTTAATTTCGATTCAATATGTTGTGTGAAGAAGTGGAGACTCTACAATCTTCTCTCTCTGGCTCTTTGGCCGCGATACTTGCATCGATCCATCTTTTGACTTCATCGTAATTGGAGAGGTGCTGGTCAGCCAAGTCATGTTGCATCGATTGGAAGAGATGGTAATTAGAAGCAGCAATATTTGAGCTATACCTCGTTTTGGGTAGGACTTCCCATTTAATCGTTTGTAGGTACGTTTTAACTGGCGCCGTATTATGTGGCCGTGCATTGGCATGCATTGAAAATAACTTTGTCGTGTCTGTCGGCTTATTGCGGCCATTTTTCTCGGAATGCTCGGCCTGAACGTATCAATTGTCGTCGGTAGACCTCGCTTGTAGCAGCTCATGATACACTAGACCCAGTTGTTTCCCCCAAATACAGAGCATGATCTTCTTGTTATTGAATGCTCGGCTTGACAATTGATGATGAGGTAGCCATACGTTGAATTATCATAATAGAGCCACTTTTTCCGTTAGAGTAGTTTTTCACACGGCTATCGACGTTGTTTGGTTTCATTTCATACGGCATCCAATTTACCACTTTTAGGATCATTCCCATTGCTTTTGAACGATGGCAAATGGCTGGTTGAGTAACTCCAAGTGTTTTTGAGAGTTCCTTTTGCGTTTGTGATGGATCTTCATCGCGCCTTGCCTCTGATTCTTCATACATGAACCTTTATCTTCCAAATCAAATCGGGCAAACCACTTCTGACACGTTCGTTCAGCTAGAGCATAAACATCCACTAAACTACGATGACTTCGGGCAGCCTTTCTCCACATAATGAAGTACTGAAGTGAAAATCACGTTAAAAATACATTATTCAATACAAAAGTTGACGTTGTTGGAGCACAACTGTTTCGTTTGAACTTCAGTGAAATGACATATACTGAAAAGAAAGTCTAATGATAACACTTCAAAATAAAGGTATCGCCAGATGAAATAATGTAATAACAACTTAGTGGCAACATCTCTTATCAAAACCGCGCGAACTTATATTTACTCCAAATAGGTCGGGTCGACTCGGTAATTTTTTTCGTCACTTCTTTGTAGACTCCTAGAAGACAATGACTTGACTTAGCTCAGTATCACCACTTGTATCATGAATTCATCATTCGAATCCGACTCGAAGGACCAATATTCCCAATTGAGTTTTTAACATCATAGCGTCCCTGAGTATAACTTTCGGAAGGCTGATACATTCCAGAATCTAAAGGAATCTCCTCTTGTATCATTCCCACGCGAGAAACGGAACGCTACAAGCTCCGGCATCCGATACAACGCTCTTCAATCAAAAATTCCCATACCTCCGAGAGTCGTACAACGTGCCGATAAAAAATACATGGCCCCTTTCCCGAGGGTGCCGTACTAAATCTCCCGATAAGCCGACATCCCTACGCCCCCTGACAAGGGGCAGATGCGACGATACGAGCCGTTCCGACGTTCGCCCCTGTCACGATCCGGGGTATCCTTGGAATGCATACTAAAGGGGCGGTTGGGGATTGCAAACTGTCCCGCTATGTATATTTGTGTCTTGCCTGGTGACTAGTTGATGTAGGTGAGGAGGCTCGACGAGGAGGAAGAAGATGGAATGTCAATTAGGCGCCGTATGATTTGGGGTGAGCAGTGTGGGATACTACTCTACTTGTAGTTGATAAAACTATCGAGTTTTTTTTTTCAAGAGTGATAGAACTTTAACTGTTTTTAGCCGTTCAACCAGAAATGAGCTTCATCACTGAACACAATTTCACGTTAAAAAAGTGGATCAACTTCAAGCTGTTCTAGGGCCCAATCAGCAAACAAACAACGCTCATTATGGTCAAGTGGCTTCAGTTCTTGAACCAGTTGGATCTTGTATGGGTGTAGACCAAGATCTTTTCGAAAAATTTTCCATGTGGTGGATGCACAGAGTCCAATTTGTTGTGAGCGTCGACGAATAGACAAATCTGGATCATCATTAACACTATGACTTACAGCAGCAATATTTTCTTCTGTATGTACAGTTCTTTGATGGACGATTATGTAAACCATACATTTCACGAAGTACTCTACAAGTTTGGAGAATAGAACACTGATTTTGAGAATGAATTTCAACAATTTGTAAACGTTGTTGCGGCGTGAATCATTTCATGATAATTTGTCAATGCTCACTGAACAGAAATGTCAAAACAACATGGCTTCTATCTCCTATCAAATCACAGTTATTCCCATCGAAAGTCCTAGCACTCTAAAAAGAACACCCGATACATTCAAAGTTCAAAGTATTGTTAAAAATGCAAAGTCTAAATGGCCCAACTCTTTTTGAAAGAATTATTCTTTATCTTTAGGAATATTATAACGTATCGAATGATACGAGTGTATTATTCAATGTAAATGGTATATTAGTGAAATCCATAGCAGCACCTAGACAGAATCGCGACTGCTCGTTGAAGATGAGAGCGATTTTATTTGTTGTAGGAAAATAGTCTCGTAGAGCTTATTTGGAGCTTTGTTTCGGTTGTTTCATGATAAGACAAATCGACATGTAGTTTGGTAACGATTTTACCCCCGTTCATGTCTTTGACATAGTGATAATGTTGACGTTTTCGAAGTCAAGACATTCTGTTGCGCTTAACATTAGTGGATAATTATCGAAGACGAAATATTGATCTCAGCATACCTTGATTAAAGTAGTCATTTTATAGCAAAACAAGTTGAAGCTGAAGTCTTCAGCTGAACACTTCCAATATCACTGAGTATACGAGTATAAACAGAGTACAAGGAAGGTCGTTTCTGCGAATTGGCTCCGAAGTTCGTCCGTACAACCACTCAATTCTTCTGTCATCTGTTTGCACTTCCAAGGACTCCCACGTTTCGGATATATTTGACGAAGACGTGTCCTTACATTCGACACTGTTCGTGACAGTTTCAGTCAGTCGTTTCCCGTTCAATCTCAGACTTGTGCATACACGTCATAATAGGGGAAAATAGCCGGGGGTGTTCTCCGAGGGCATTGAGAATTTGTGTCGAAATTCTCTCTGGAGGACGGGCGAGTCACTGCTTAGTATTTTAATACAGGTTCAACATACTGAGGAGATTGAACAAGGCTTGATTCATTAGGTGTGGGTCATTTGAAATTTGCGTGTTTGATCTGCTTTAAATGAAAAACTAATGAATATTTTTCAATGTTATGAGTTTGATAGAAATATTGAAACTTGACATTTGAGAATAAAAATAAATGTCATTCATATGACCGCCACGACTGACTACAATACCCTATACCATAAACCAAAATTTTTGTACATCGTCGATTGTTTGGGGCTCAATTTCTTGAATGACAACTTCGATGTATTTTAGGGGATTTAACCATCACAGTTTAATTGATGAGTTATTACCAAGAGCAGAGATGTAATGCGTACTAAGATCTCAATCATAAATGATCGAGATAGTACTAAATTCAATAATATACTATGTAACGTTGTAAAGTCGCGAGACTGCGTAGAATCTTTTCTGAGCGGTACTTATGGAAACGTCACTGGCGCAATAATTCATTATCATGTTCCTTATTGTGCATGACGCATGTATTGTTCCAAATTTGTATTATGAGTTGCGTACCCTTCAGTTGGTATGATTTAAATATCGGGTGTTTTTTTTTTAGATTGACAGAACTGTGATTTGACACAAGGTAGAAGCCATGTTGTTTCGACATTTCTGTTCAGTAAGCATTGTCAAATTGTCATGGAAAGATTCACGCTGCAACAACGTTTACAAATTGTTGAAATTTATTTTCAAAATCAGCGTTCTATTCGCCAAACTTCGTGAAATTAATAGTTTACATAATCGTCAATCAGAGTAGAATATTCGTCAAACTATCGATAGATTTCGGACAACGTTTTCTCTACTCGATTCAACAACAACAAGACAAAGAACTGTACGTACAGAAGAAAATATCGCTGCTGTAAGTCATAGTGTTAATGATGATCCAGATTTGTCTATTCGTCGACGTTCACAACAAGTTGGACTCTGTGCATCCACCACATGGAAAATTTTCCCTAAAGATCTTGGTCTACACCCATGCAAGATCCAACTGATTCAAGAACTAAAGCCACATGTTCATAATAAGCGTCGTTTGTTTTCTGATTGGGCCCTAGAACAGCTTGAAGTTGATCCACTTTGAAGCTCATTTCTGGTTGAACGGCTATGTGAACAAGCAAAATTCCCGTATATGGAGTGAAAACAATCCCCAAGAAGCTCTGCAGGTTCCATTGCATCCTGAAAAATGCACTGTGTGGTGTGCTTCACACGCTGGAGGTATCACCGGTCCATATTTCTTCAAAAACGATGCTGGAGCTAACGTTACAGTGAATGGTGGTCGTTACAGATGGATGATCAATTATTATTCGTTTCAAAATTTGAATTGTATTGACCCAGAAGTGTTTTGGTTCCAACAAGATGATGCTACACCTCATGCTGCTTCCGTAACAATTGATTTAATGGAAGGAAGATTTGGCGGTAACATTATTTCGAGAAATGGTCCAATTAATTGGCCTCCAAGATCATGCGACATAACTCCACTGGATTATTTTCGTTGGAGTTATGTCAAGTCATTGGTTTATGCTGATAAACCAATCAACGCTTTCGAAGCCAACATAACTCGTGTTATTGATGGAAAAAGTCCTGAATTACTCGAAAAAGTGGTCCGAAATTTGTTTGGTCGAATGCGGTTCCTCAGAGCAAGTTATAGTGGACATATGCCGGAAATTATTTTTAAAACATTATCATGAAATCATCTTTCAAATTAAAAAAAATCGTCTTCAATCTTAATTTGAATGTGTTTTATTTTAATCTAAAGTTCTATCACCCTAAAAAAACAAACGATATATACTTCATACACTCCTCAAAAATTCAAGTGGATAATTTGCGTAAATATAATAATATATGAAGGAAAATAAAAGATAGATTTTGTAAACTAATTGATGTATTAAGTATCTACATACGTTCAACCTGCCTAAAATGGCAACAGTACGCTACAACATAGTAGAGGACAAAACAAAATGAACATTCTGACCTGCTGGAGTCTGCAGGCATAAAAAAAAACGATTTCATATGTGAGAAACGCCTTGAAATCACCATTTAATATCGAGTGGTACCTTCTCCAGCTCTTGATACTGCTGCTCTTATTCTATTCGGCATAGTCTTCAAAGCATTGACATAGATGTTGCAGTGGATCAGGTCACCGGTGTAATTGCTGTGACATTGAAGACTAGACATGTTCGATACAATTTTGATCTGGATAGACGGCGGGCCAATTCATTCGGTTGATACAATGCATTTCTATGTAGCCGTCGACAATTCTTGACGTACTCTTTTGACGAAATTTTCAATAACGTTATTGAATGGTATTTCATTGAGACAGCGTCTAATTTCGGCTTTCAATGCTTCGATGGTTGCAGGCTATGCAGGCATAAACCTATGACTTCAACCCCACATCCAGAACTCTAAAGGTATTAAACGCAAGAGCGTGGAGGCCAATTCTGTTCACCAAATCGGGAAATGACACGAACAGGAGTAAACTCGTGCAAAATCGTCAATGTTTCACGGGCGATGTCACATATGCTGAAACCACATGTCATCAAGAGCAATATCTACCAAATGGGGCACAATAAACTGTGTTATTATAGCACGATAACGTTCGCCATTCACCATTGCTGCATTACCTTCTTCGTTTTTGAAGAAAAACGGTCCAATTATTCCTCCAGGCCATAATGCACACCATACAGTGGTCCGCTGTGATGCATTGCTTTCTGATGAATCATTCATAGATTCCCCTCCCCCCCAAATGCGACAGTTTTGCCTATTAACGAAGCCATCGAGGTAAAAATAAGCCTCATCACTGTGCGTGCAATTCAAATCTTGCGCTCTTCTTGAAATACCCATTCTTATCTCTTCACTTACCAAAGAGAATGTGACATTCTGGAGTTGTACGCTCGCTTAAAGAGTCCTTCGCCATACAGGCAACAAGATACATTAGAGCGAAGCGTTTCTCTAGGAACCGAACGACCACTTCTTATTTTTCTATCTATATGGATGAACCCTTCAGTGCACATTCCTACTTCGATTAACGGTTCAATATACAAGTAGCGTTCCATCCAGAATCCGACAAGATGCATATATCCAATTGGGAAAACCCGGTATCTTTAGCATTTCAATTTACCGAGGCGATGCGAATCCAAATCTTCCAACCTACGCCAAGATTTACATAAACTCGACGTCGCCTCCCCTTCAGCTTCCGACCGCCCGAAAATATTCAGCCGGAGAAAACTGCACCCCCGCGATCATATCGACATCAAGAGCTCCTGATTTCGCCGGATTTTTCTGCTTACCGCGGATATATTAACCCCCGCAACTTCCGGCCGACGGAAGTCGAAAGGACGGGATATCGAAAGGGCTCGTTAGACGAGCGCGGCCCTTTCGTTTCGTCTGTAGGGCCGGGGTGAGATTTTCCTGGAATTTTCCAGGGGAAAGTGTGCGCCAGAGTCTTAATGAAGTTTTTGGCTAGAGATCTTATCTGGTTGTGATATATTCCGTATTCAGAATGGAATGAAGGGTTTTCCAATATATGAAAAAAGAATCTAAGTACCTACCTCAGAATTTTCACTGAAGTTGTGAATAACATTATCACCAATCCAAGGAAGATAGCAGCTTTTCTCACGAAAGTTATAACCCATCCACTGCCCAAAGGCTCACAAGATGCTGGTGATCCGAAAAATCAGATCATTCTGCATAAATCGACCAATTTATACCAGCTTTAAGCGAAATACATTGAAACTGAACAGGTAGAGAGTTGAAGGGGTTCCAAGAAATAACTTTGACTTCACTCTATAACCTTTAACTAGGGCTACCAGAAGAAGAAATATCTGCTATAGACTTTTGGGATTACAGGAATCCTTCGTTTATCAGTATATCTCAAAAATTTGGAAATAAAAATGTTCAAAATCGATCCTTACCTAATTAAATTCCCCAAAAATGCCATTAATGTCAACTTAACGTGAGCCACGTCCTGTAGCCATAACAAGAGGAGTATCTCTAAGATCTTGAGTACTCTATTGTTCTCTAAAACGAGGAACACATTATCTAGTTAACTGAGATTCAGGAGAAATTTATTCAGTCTAACAGCTGTCAGATTAATATAGTCAAGCACATGGAAGACATGGTTCATCCTGAACTGATGGCGGCAAACTTAATCCAGTTAAATGAGTTGATCAAACCCGTGGAAGATCTTCTATACTACCGAACGCAGATGAAGTAAAAACAATACAAGCAACGCTACCTGTGAATAGAGCAATGTTGTACAATAGTGTAAAAGTGATGATATATACACTAACAACATAGTTCACCAGATGATTAACCAAAATCTTGAAGACTAATCCCAACACCAAGAGTCAGAAAAAAAACATGAGAACTCGGCTTTCATCTACACACTTGCTGTCGCAAAATAGGGCAACATAGGCTTTGACCAACTTCGACGAAAAATCATAAGAAGAACACCAAACTGAAAGTTGTATCAATAGAACGAATTGTTTATTCACTTGGCCAATCATGGGAATCATAACCTTCACGTAATCTGCATAAAGTGGGCCTCACAGAGCCTCAGTATGATAGTTATTTTTCCATTAAAGATTATATTAATTAAGGTTATTTCATTCAGTGATAGTCTCTCTGCACTGTGAATAATAAGGTGTTTTTTTGCGTTACCATACTCCTTAGTTTTGTTCAGGAAGGTTATCTCCTTCGCAAAGTTGGTATTCCCCTGGGAGACTTGGCTTGTTGAATAAGAACAGAAGAATTGAACAATCTGCCAAAAACTCGACAAAAATTGGTGCAACGAGGCAGTGTTAATCGTAAAAAATTCCGTAATTTTTTTCCTTGAATTGAAGGTCACACATTCCCCGCTAAAACTTCACGAAAATTGAGTTTCCCTCCCTGCCAACCCCTCCTCTTTCACTGTAAATTTTTAATAATTTTAATGGGTTTTCGACCGTCTTAATCGCAGATCGACGTCGAAACCGAATACGCAACGTTCGTATCCGATTCTCGGCGGTTTCGGATAGGTTATGGGCCTACGTGCGCTCATCACCTAAGTGCGCCTTCAAAGGCTGAGACGAGACGGCGGCGAGAAGGTTGGCTTCCGCGGTTGTTGCGGCCTTTTGAGCCTTTGGAGACCGCGAGACTTCAAAGCGGAACCGAGTCACGTTTCGTTTTCGCCCCAGCCTAAGGGCCCATTTTGTTGACTCGGTTTCCACGCATTTTTCCGGAAAACTCATACATCATTCAAATATCTTTAGGAACATCGAAATGTTTGCACCATAGAAATGTTGGATGGCCATAAGATATATAGCATATATATTTAAAAGAATTACAGGGTGCACCCTGAAGGACGAACGATTTTCAAACGGCTAGTACTCCTCTTCTGTTAGGTGGACAGATGTCCGATTTTTACCAGTGTTTTTGTGAATAACATCATCAAAAACGGACACCACTTGACTTATCTGGTGTTTCACACTTAACTCAAATTGGTATTCAATATTATGGAGATATTTGTTTTGGGCGAGAATTAATGTTTTGGGAATTTTTCAAACCGTCATTTTTGTGTGAGCGAAATTTCTGTTCATTATAACCAACGTAATCTTCGAAAATTTCTGTATTGTTAAGCATTTACCGGTTGCTCCACATGAATAAGGGCAAATGAATCACATTTTACAAACCGAACACCACGCAGTCAAACGAGTAGATCAGCAACGCCGGTTCTGCAACATTTCTGGGTGTCTGATGCCACAAACGTCTACGTTGACTTTGACGTGATGATTATTAATATCCATAAATACTCGAGAGATTCGCAAACCTTGAAAGCATAATTTTTAATAGCCTTCAAGTAAATTTTGCGCCATTTACTTAACGACACCTGGTGGTTATGGGATAATATCGTCGTAGAACAGTTACGCCATCATTCACGGAATAATTACTGATAACATTTAGTTTCTTGTAATTATCAGCAATAAAGAGCATGAAATTACTTAAAATCGTAAATCCTACAACCGATATATTCCAACAATTACACACTTCGCCATCCTCATTCAGTTTTCGGAATTATTAATTTAAATAGCATATTCGAATTGATAATGGCAAGCAATAATCTCCATAATTCTTGGAGTAATAAATTTTAACACCTAATTCACCTGTGAACAAGCGAATATTTGGTCCCCAAACATGGTCATGTGATCCAGTTTTTACGAACAAATTGATCCACAATTCACTATGAGAGCATTTAATTTCTATTGAATTCTCCACGTGAATCTCTGACAGTTTGGATAAAAGATTCGCCAATTCGGAAATGAGTTTTTCATATTTCCCAGTTTTTTTCAAGCGTAAATCGACCCATTTCGTCAAATATTAAACTAACTTTCTATCAAAACACGAACGACTGAAATGTTGCCATACTCGTAGATTTTCAGTTATAAACAAATTATTTTTGTTATCACGATGTAGATTTCTATATATTCAATTTTTGTAATTGATGGCATTCAAATATGGGGATCTGCAAGGCTTTTAGAAATGAGTACATTCAAGGTACTAGTGAGATTTGTTTCGAATTTTTCAATGATTCGAGTAAATGAAGTACAGAGGGACATTTGAATTGACCACATATCTTTGAGGTGGGGTTGGAATTTAACCTTTGTCTCATGAAATAAATTGAGGTTGCCATAAACATAACGAAAAACATTATTTTTTGTGATCGTTGATTTTTTTAAGATACGTTATGTTTTGGTTGCCTTCCAAATATGTAATTATCAAATAATAATAAGCAACTAACATAAAAAAAGAATAAAAACCCAAGGAATAACATACAACAACCACCACAGCAAACATGCAATCAGGTTTTAACGTTGGATTCCCTAAAACAGACCAACGAAGCTACGCTCCGCGATGACAGTACTTTAATTTGTCACTCTTGCTAATAATAAAAAATCGTCTGAAGAATTTTCCACTTTAAGAGATACTCTTTCTCAATTCTTTCGAGTTAAAAGTCGCGTTTAGTGGAGTACCAACCCCATATTTCAGCATTTACGAATCTGCTCATAAACCCTCGCAAAGTTGCATAATCTCACTTCTGGTGTCCTTGTAGAAGACTGTGAAAGTTCCGATGTTTTTACCAGTGGCGGCTCGTGGCCCTTATGGGAAAGCAAGTTAGGTTTTTAATGAGCACCTTTAATGATTAGGCAACGTTTCGTTCACCGAAGAGTACATTTTGCAAGATGAAGCTATATGTTCTTTTGATTCAGAATGTCTTCTGACAGATCGAGATGAATTCTTCAAATCAAACAATCCTGTTTTGAACCTGGAAGTATATTCTGATGTGAACACAATGAACAGAGCCTACAAAAAATGGTTTTCCATTTGGTCGAACAGCTTAACGATTCACATTTGTTAGAATCATCACCATTTGAACCTATCGGGTGTTTTTTTTAGAGTCATAGAACTTCAAATTGAAATAAAACACATTTAAATTAGGATTCAAGCCAAATTTTTTCTTATTTGAAAGATAATTTCATGACATTTATGTTTCAAAAATAATTTCCAGCATATGTTCACCACGACTAGCTCTGAGGAACCGCGACCAGACCAATTTTGGATCACTTTTTTGAGTAATTCAGGCCTTATTTCATCCATAACACGAGTTATTAGACACTGAATTGTTTCAGCCGTTACTATTTGGTAGTTGATCATAATTAAAACAAATTGTAGAAATTACTGTTTCACTACCAAAAAAAAATATGTATATATATTACACATTTTCTTGTGACTCGAGTTTCGGGAAATGAACTATCCCATCATCAGACAACTGTCTGTGATGGGATAGTTCATTTCCCGAAACTCGAGTCACAAGAAAATGTGTAATATATATTTTTTTGGTAGTAAAACATAGTAATTTCTACAATTTGTTTTAACACGAGTTATGTTGGCTTCCAAAGCGTCTATTGTTTCTGGTTAATCAGCATAAACCAATGACTTGACATAACCACAAAGAAAATAATCCAGTGTCCCATGATCTTGGAGGATTGTTTTCACTCCATATACGGCAATTTTGCTTGTTTACATAGCTGTTCAACTAGAAATGAGCTTCATTACTAAACATAATTTTACGATAAATAAGTGAATCAACTTCTCTAGGGCTGTTCTAGGGTCCAATCAGCAAACAAACGACGCTTATTATGGTCAGGTGGCTTTAGTTCTTCAACCAGTTGGGTGTAGACCAAGATCTTCACGCAAAATTTTCCATGTGGTGGATGCAGAGTCCAACTTGTTGTGAACGTCGACAAATAGACAAATCTGGATCATCATTTACACTATGACTTACAGAAGCGATATTTTCTTCTGTACGTACAGTTCTTTGTCTTGTTGTTGCATCGAGTAGAGAAAATGTTGTCCGAAATCTATCGATAGTTCGACGAATAAGCTGCTCTGATGGACGACTATGTAAAATATAAATTTCACGAAGTGCTCTATAAGTTTGGCGAAGAGAACACTGATTTTGAAAACGAATTTCAATAATTTGTGAACGTTTTTGCGGCGTGAGTGTTTACATGATAATTGGTCAATGCTTACTGACCAGAAATATCGAAACAACATGGCTTCTACCTTCTGTCAAATCACAGTTATCCCTATCGAAAGTTTTATCACTCTAAAAAAAGAAACCGATACTATGACGTCTGATTGTTTCGTTTTGAAGAAAATTAATCGCTATCAAGATTCAGTTGATAAATATAGATAAATCCCAGACTTCCATAGGGAAAGAGCTAAAGACTTCACACTTCTAGGGTAGCTTTGGAGCCCAAACATATTGGTCAAGTCCGTTAGTGGGCCAAATCGGTATAATTGTTTCGAAGTTATTTGAACTTGTCTCCATATTTTCTGAACTTCAAATACGATCTGTTTGAAATTTGGTATTTGGGAGTAGAATAATGACCCGCATATTATTGCAGAATTTCATAAGGATCGTACAATTGAAAAATTCAAAGAAATGTAAGTGAAGCAGCGTTGAGCGCTACCAAAAGCATAGCAACAGTTCCACGATCGAGTTTCAACATAACATTCAGATGTAGAATAACGACATGAAGGCTAATGCTAAATTTTGGGAGGATTATATAATTAGAAGAGAAAAAAACAATATTCTGTTTGCGTAGCAGCGTTGAGCGATACCCAAACCATAGCAACGATACCCAAACCATAGAGACGAGACAAAGTTATTCTGCAGTTTGACACATGAAAGAGAAATACAGCTGCAGGGAAGAAAATCGAATACCTGCAGAACCAACAAGACTTGGAGGAACCAACAACAAGAGGTCATTTTCAGGTCTTTGATCAAATCCAATCGGAGAAGACAATCTAGCACCAGAGATGAAAATCATTGCCAAACTCCCACGAAATGATCCAAAGTGTAGTAAAATTGTGAGGTCAATCATCAAACCACTACCACAATTAATCCCTTCATCACCTTCATGGAGAAGAACACAAATAGATCAAAATTGGTCAAGAATTAAAGAAGATCCTGACATATTTCTGAAGAAGAATGGAGCACGTTAAAACCTTGAAGGGTTAATAGAAATACTCTCCGATTATCGTGATTATTTCAAACAAGATTTATCGGGTCAGATCGGCAAATGGTACGGAGAAATGAAGACCTGCATCTCTTATTTCGAATGCATTACGGAATAGCAACAATCTCTAAGTTCTTCAACTTCATATGTTCAAATATTTGGAGCTACCAAAATAATTGAGAACCAGAAACATCCTAAAACTCAAGAATTCCAAGAAGGAAACCTCACACGAATCTGGCTAGACATAGAAGCACCTCACGAGCAGATATTAACTATGATGTAGTAACCCATTAAAAAAGCAGCATGTTCACGAGGACTATAAAGCAAGCTATGGCCAGATCATCTGAAAAGTGTGGAGTTAAAAAACTAGGCGTTGTCGCCTAGGAAGACAGTTTTTGATTCATTAAATTATTATGGAGAGTTTGTATGTTTTCCTAGGACATATACGAGAAAGGGCTGATCCTTCAGGAGTTTTCCGGTCTTTTTTACATTTCTGAGGAGCCGCCACTGCTAGAAAACCTCCTGTAGTTGCATCATCACATTTCTGATGTCCCACAGCAGTAGTCTATAAAAGTTCCCGACGTTTTGTCCCATTTACGCTCGCGTTAGTTATATTCCCACCATTAGGGGTAATTAACCCCCGTGCAGAATAAGCGCGCTCGCGTCCTCCCTAGGCTTTCCGAGTAACTCCCCTCGCCGACTTATCCCTTACGAGATTAAAACCCGTGAATTTTAAAAGCGACAAAATCTCCCCGCGACGGGAGTCTCGCCCCCACGTACGAGGCACCCCCCGGAGGTTTTCCCGATGTGTTTTTCGTGTTGCTCACCGGTGTTTTTTCTCTTTCCGTTTTTCAGGCTTCATTGTTATTCATTACGGCGGTGGAGACGTAGGTTTGGAGTGGAAAAGGTGAAAAAAAAAGGGTGGAAATTTAGAGCGTCTGGTTTTTTTGCGCGAAGTTGCTTTATGAGGTCGCTGGATGGAGAGGAGGTGTTTTGTAGCTAATTTCGTGAAAGTGGAGGCTTAAAGTTAATTATCAAATGTTAGTATTTGAATGAGTTTTGCCCAACTTGCTCTACTATCTCTGTTCACTGCGATTCTTCCAATAACTCCTTCATTTTCGTAAATAAAAGACATGAACACTTTGAATATTTGTTTGTTTTTAGTAGGAGTTGAACGAACATGAGATTTTGAAGAAAAATTTAAACATTTTTATGATATTTAAGAAAAATCAGTAGTTTGTTGGTCCTTCCTCAGCAGCTATCATGGACAGGATCCCATGTTGCATGCTTTTGATGCAGTTTTCTACTATTTTTTTCCAATTATCATTGTGGTTCCAATACTTAATGATTCTTTTTATCAGTCGAAGCCTTGTTGTGATTTTTTCCTTTCCCAATTCCTTTTTCGAGCACTCCCAGACATTTTAGATAGGATTCATGTCGGGAGAATTTCCAGGCCATCGGAGCAATGGAGTTTCCTTGTCCTCAACAAATTTTATCACTCTCTTAGCCTTATGGCATGGCGTAGAGTCTTGCATTAATATTGCATACCCATTTGGGGACCAATCTCTCACTTGGGGCAACAACATGCTCTCCAATACCTTCATGCATTGGTCTTGACGCATAGTTCCTTCCACAATATAAAGGAAGCCCAACCCTTTAGCACTAAAAATTGACCAAATCATTGCTGAGGTGGGGTGTTTCACTGTTTTTATAGCAAATTCTGGATGATATTTCTAACCAACTCTCCTTTTCATAAACTTTCGTTTGTCATCAAGAATTTGGATCGTTGATTCGTCACTGTAGCATACCTGGTAACCAGGTAAGAGTAGCTTACGGTAGCCAATCTTTCTCACCCCAATTAAATCTACCTTTTACCATTTTGGAGGTCAGTTTTAGTTCACAAGGCTTCTGAAGCCCATCTATCAACAGATTTCTGCTAACTGTTCTTACGGAAACATTGCATCCTGCCTCTCTAAATTTTTTTTATGTCAAGATGGACAGACTCCTATTTTCCATGATAATATTCTTGGGCACTTCTTGACTTCTTAGAGTTACTAGCTTTTTTCTACCACAGTGACCTTTTCTGTTGTTGCAGACTCATCGGTTAGCAATTTTTGGCTAATCTGCTTCACAGATAATTGTGAAACGATTTTTCTTTGATTATATTTCGAATGTTTGAGCATGGATTCAATTTCCACAATTTTTAGCTCATTGAGATTTTTTTCCGTCCCGTTGCATAAAAGATTGTTGCGATCCTAGTGAAATCGACAAATTTGGCTCATCGACAACACTGGCCGCTGCAGCTGCAATATACTCCTCACTTCGTACGTTTGGTCTTCTTTTTGGTGGCTTATTGCCTTAACGAGTTCGAACTTTTTAGTGTACCGATGACGGCAATGAGTGAATAAACTTTAAGTACCCACAATTGAGCTACTAATTTGGAAATGTTTTTTCATTACTTCCAGCTGATCGAGGGCAGTTAAACCTATCATCAAAAACTGCACCGCTGCACCCTATGCTTGATATACCTGGAAATAAGAAAGAATGTATTAGAAAACGAGAAATCTCTAGTTGAATAACTATCACCTGAATCGATACAAAATATCTATCATTCCAAGTATCGGGTGTTTTTTTGGGGTGATAGAACTGTCGATAGGGATGACTGTGATTTGGCAGAAGGAAGAAGCCATGTTGTTTTGACATTTCTGTTCAGTAAGCATTGAAAAATTATTCTATCCTTCGCCAAACTTATAGATCACTTCGTGAAATTTATGCTTTACATAATCGTCCATCAGAGCAGCTTATTCGTCGAACTATCGATAGATTTTGCACAACATTTTCTCTACTCGAAGCAACATCAACAACAAGACAAAAAACTGTACGTACAGAAGAAAATATCGCTGCTGTAAGTCATACAAGATCCAACTGGTTCAAGAACTGAAGCCACTTGATCATAATAAGGGTCCTTTGTTTGCTGATTTGGCCCTAGAACAGCTTGAAGTAGATCCACTTTTTCATCGTAAAATTGTATTTTGTGATAAAGCTTATTTCTGGTTGAACGGTTATGTAAACAAGCAAAATTGCCGTATATAGAGTGAAAACTATCCTCAAGAAGTTCTGCAGGTTCCATTGCATCCTGAAAACTGCACTGTATGGTGTGCTTTACACGCTGGAGGCATCATCGGTCCATATTTCTTTAAAAACTATGCTGGAGCTAATGTTACAGTGAATGGTGCTCGTTACAGATCGGTAATCAATGATTATTTGTTTCAAAATTTGAATGGTATCAACCTAGAAGTGTTTTGATTTCAGTTATATGGTTCTACACCTCATGTTGCTACCGGAACAATTGATTTATTGAAAGAAATATTTGGCGATTACATTATTTTTAGAAATGACCAAATTAATTGGCCTCCAAGATCATGCGACAACTCCACTGGATTATTTTCTTTGGGGTTATGTCAAGTCATTGGGTTATGCTGATAAACCAGAAACAATAGATGCTTTGGAAGCCAACATAACTCTTGTTATTGATGAAGTAAGGCCTGAATCACTCGAAAAAGTGGTCCAAAATTGGTCTGGTCGAATGCTGTTCCTCAGAGCTAGTCGTGGTGGACGTATACCGGAAATAATTTTCAAAACATGAATGTCATGAAATTATCTTTCAAATAAAATAAAATCATTCTAAAAAAACACCCGATATTAATCGAATTTTTCCCTTGCAGGTGTAAAGAAAACGACCAATTCTCAGAGGATCTACCCAGTACGTCCGTTATAATCTGTTTCCACAACGAAGCTTGGTCTGTCTTACTAAGGACTGTCCATTCAGTCTTGGACAGGTCTCCTTCTAATCTGATCGAGGAGATCATTCTTGTGGACGATTTTTCGGACATGGAACATCTGAAGGACCCTCTAGAGGAGTATTGGGCCAAAGAACCCAAGGTCAAAATCGTTAGAGCCAAGAGGAGGGAGGGATTGATCAGAGCTAGACTTTTGGGTGAGTTTCCATTCAATCTAGTGTGTGACTGTGAGTCAATTTGGCTTTAACGAAGTCACTTTGACTTCGGTTTAGACTTTGATGTTGACTTTGACTTAAACCTTGACTTTGTCTCAGCCTTGATCCAAACTTTGACGTTGTTTCTGACTGAGGTTTTCAACTGAATTAGATTTAAGCTTCGAATTTCATCTTGAACTCAATTTACAATTTGACTTGGGTTTTAAGAGTTTAACGCTGATATTGACTTCATCTTGGACCTGGACTTTGACCTAGTTTCTGATTGAGACTTCAACTTTTACTTTGAATTTGACTATATTGAATTCGAATTTTACTTTAACTTTGATTTTGACTTTGAATTTAACCTTGACTTCGAATTTGACTTTGATTCGGTCAATCGTTTCACCATAAATCGACCACGAATCGAAAGGAGGATACCTTGAGCACGCTGCGAACAAAGTCATAATCAACTTGAGATGTGCGGACTTGTAGGATCAAAGTGTCGTTTTTGTTTCTTCCGGCAGTGTAATATTTTTGAAAACTTGCTCAATCTTGCGATTTTTGATAAGTTTATATTAGGAGTGGATTCGTGAACTCTACCGGTTAGGTTACTGGCATGTAGGCATGGCTCTTTCACCGGGTGACTACTCAGTAGTTTCCACAATCTGCCCAGGAAGCATATAGTGCGATAAGGATACGCCTTATCATCGCGCATTAGCGAACCACTCCGAAGAGTTGAACTCACCAAGCTTCCAGTTTCGGTTTCTGTCCGAAAACCTACACCGTGACTGGTAGCAGCGAAGCACTATCCAACCTCTACTGGCTATGCAGTGTCAGTACCCGAGTATTTTGTGACGCAACTCAAAGGCCGGAGGGGCTTCTTATCCACCCACCCGAACGCAGTCCCATGAACGAAGATAGTCTCAAGAATTGATGCCTCAATTGATCCTGCTACGAGCACTTTCAATCTGGCCTGTACGTCAAGACCCACGAACCCTTGTGAAGTCTTTCAATTGTTCCTGGCTTCACGCACCAACGGTCTAAGCCGTATCGTCGAGATCCACAAACCCCAGAAACGTCTCGCAAACGATCATGGTTCAGAACGTGGCCGGTGAAACCGTCAAGTCCCACTAAAGCCTGAAGCACATCTCAAGATATCCTGAACATGAGTTTCTGCGAACAGATAGATAGAAAATAGCCTTCTGGTCCAGCATGCGGACTTCAACCACTGCCCCTCGAGTCCAACACCAATTGAGCGGCCAGGTCGTACGAATACTTCCCGAAGGACCTCCACCCTCCCGAGGTGATGCAATATGCTACATAACGCACTCACACGGACAGAAAAATCCGGAGATTTACTGCAGTATGGTAGAGTACGTTAGTTGCTGTCCCTTGCTGACCCTTGTCACTGAGTTGGACAAGGTTGCTCAACTCTACATTTCGCCTTTACGGTGGAACTAAGGCCCCATTCGGTTTAACTTTCACCACACGAGGCCAGTGACTGCCGCGAGTGACATTGCTTTAGGCATCAAAACTTAATCCTCCATTTCAACGGAATGAAACTAGGATCTTAGTCAAGACAAGCGCCCCCAGCGCGTCAAGCTAAAATGTCATGGGGAGCGTGCCAAATGAAACAATAAAATATTAATCTGCTGATGACATATGTTGACAAAACTGCAGGATCTTATTTCCACTCCTTACATCATGGTCCGTACATCGCGCCTCTTCAGCGTCGCGCCCGGCCGACTCTATAAGAGCGCCGAAAATTGAACTATCCACGTTAAGCCCCTCTCACGTGCCCGATACGCGGGCATAATGGCGAGATCGGGATATCCTGTTAGGACAATCAATATGACGTCGCATGAATAAAACATCACGGCTCGTTTCTTCCTACGGCGCCCGGGCGCCGGTGGGCGGTTCGACTTTTGCGGGCGTTTCATCCGAAAATGACGGGATCCTCTACCTTTGTGACATGCATCCTCGAACCGGACGTGCACATATCTGACGTTATGTTGCCGGGGCGAACGAAAAAGCCGGCGCGATTGTCATTCGATAAATGGAAGAATGTCCGAGTGTGGAATTACTTCCGATGTCCGCTGGTAGGTATGGATGTCGACCTATGTAATTCGAGAGGGAAGATCAGAGTATTATGTGGAATTCGTGGAACGGGAATGTGACGTCAAAATCTGCTGTAACGTGTCTGTGATATCGTTGTTTTTGAGTGGGAGTATATATAGCCGAGCCAAAGAAAAACGAATTCATTTCACCCTATTTTTTTTACAGCGTTTTTATCCGAAAATCGATTGGAAAGAGAGTTGTTACGTCTCGTATAAGACGTCTTTATTGAATTTACCACAAAGATTTCTAACCGTTCGGATAGAAGATTCACCACTTTGGAATTAAGTTTTAACACTTACCAGTTCTGTCCAAGTGTAAATCGACCCATTTCGTTAATGTCAGATTTTAAACTAACTTTCAGTCAAAACACGAATGACAGAAGTATTGGCCCACGCTTTACTATCAGGTGTTTTTTGAAGTGATGGAACTTTCGATAGGGATAACTGTGATTTGACAGAAGGTTGAAGCCATGCGTCTATTGTTTCTAGTTTATCAGAATAAACCAATGACTTGACATAACCCCAAAGAATATAATTCAGTGGAGTTATGTCGCATGATCTGGGAGGCCAATTAATTGGGCCGTTTCTCGAAATAATGTAATCGCCTAATCTTTCTTTCAATATATCAATTGTTACGGTAGCAGCATAAGTTTTAGCACCATCTTGTTGGAACCAAAACACTTCTGGGTCGATACCATTCAAATTTTGAAACAAATAATCATTGATCATCGATCTGTAACGAGTACCATTACTGTAACATTAGCTCCAGCGTCGTTTTTAAAGAAATATGGACCGATGATGCCTCCAGAGTGTAAAGCACACCATAAAGTACATTTTTCAGGATGCAATGGAACCTGTAGAACTTCTTGAGGATTGTTTTCACTCCATATACGGCAATTTTGCTTGTTTACATAGCCGTTCAATCAGAAATGATCTTCATCACGAAACACAATTTAATGATAAAAAAGTGGATCAACTTCAAGCAGTTCTAGGGCCCAATCAGCAAACAAACGACGCTTATTATGGTCAAGTGGCTTTAGTTCTTGAACCAGTTGGATCTTGTATGGGTGTACCAAGATCTTTACGCAAAATTCAAGTTCAACTTGTTGTGAACGTCAACGAATAAACAAATCTGGATCATCATCAACACTATGACTGTGAAGATCTTGGTCTACACCCAGACCAAGATCTTTACATAAAATTTTCCATGTGGTGGATTCACAGAGTCCAACTTGTTGTGAAATCTGGATCATCATTTACACTATGACTTACACACTTCTGTACGTACAGTTCTTTGTCTTGTTGTTGTTGCATCGAGTGGAGAAAATGTTGTTCGAAATCTATCGTTAGTTCCACGAATAAGCTGCTCTGATGGACGATTATGTAAAATTAAAATTTCAAGAAGTGCTCTATAAGTTTGGCGAATAGAACACTGATTTTGAAATAAGAAAATCAACAATTTGTGCGGCGTGAGTCTTTCCATAATGATTTGTCAATGCTTACTGAACAAAAATGTCAAAACAACATAGCTTCTACCTTCTGACAAATCACAGTTATTCCTATCGAAAGTTCTATTACTCTAAAAAAAACACCCAATACAAATTTTATAGTAATAAATGCTCTGCATTTTACATAGGTCGGCCAGGATGATCTACAGGGTGTCTAGTATTAAAGGGGAGATCATACAAGTTATTTACAACAAAAATTGTCATATAACAAATGTCGAAATTCTTGATGGTTATTCTTCAATTTAACATTTCTTGAGTTCTTCGGTCTCTACTTGACGGAAATTCATCGTAAATGATTTGTTGATTTATTTCTTGAGTATACGAAATATTTCAAGTTTTTCGATAAAATCAATTATACTTCAGTTATTCTTGTAGCCCCAACAAATTTGACGACATATCTGAAAACGGCATTGAATTTGCTACAAGATAAGAAGTTCTGTGTGCCGAAAATTCTTATTCCGGGCGTGGTGAGGAGATGAATATCACGATTCTGATCAGTGAAGTGAACTAAATCAGTAATATTTCGCCAATGGTTTCATCGATGAAAAATTATTAATAATGGACATGATTTCTTTTCAGCAAAAAATACCTCTTTAGCGTGCGTTCGAATGATATCGAGTTTTTTTTTTAGAGTGATAGAACTTTCGATAGGAAAAACTGTGATTTGACAGAAGGTAGAAGCCATGTTGTTTTAACATTTCTCTTCAGTAAGCATTGACAAATTATCATGGAAAGACTCACACCGCAACAACGTTTACAAATTAATGAAATTTATTTTCAAAATCAGTGTTCTATTCGCCAAACTCATAAAGCACTTCGTAAAATTTATGGTTTCCATAATCGTCCATCACAACAGCTTATTCGTCGAACTATCGATAGATTTCGGACAACATTTTCTCTACTCGATGCAACAACAACAACAAGACAAAAAGACTGTACGTACAGAGAAAATATCGCTGTTGTAAGTCATAGTGTTAATTATGATCCAGATTTGTTAATTCGTCAACGTTCACAACAATTTGGACTCTGTGCATCCACCACATGGAAAATTTTGCGTAAAGATCTTGGTCTACGCCCATACAAGATCCAACTGGTTCAAGAACTAAAGCCACTTGACCATAATAAGCGTCGTTCGTTTGCTGATTAGGGCCTAGAACATTTTGAAGTTGATCCACTTTTTATGGTGAAATTGTGTTTAGTGATTTCTGGTTGAACGGCTATGTAAACCAGCAAAATTGCCGTATATGGAGTGAAAACAATTCTCAAAAAGTTTTGCAGGTTCCATTACTTCCTGAAATTTATTGTATGGTGTACTTTACACGCTGGAGGCATCATCGGTCCATATTTCTTTAAAAACGATGCTGGGGCTAATGTTACAGTGAATGGTGCTTGTTACAGATCGACGATCGATGATTATTTCAAAATTTGAGTGGTATCGACCCAGAAGTGTTTTGGTTCCAACAATATGATGCTACACCTCATGCTGCTACTGTAACAATTGTTTTATTGAAAAAATGATTTGGCGATAACATTATTTCGAGGAATGGTCCAATTAATTGGCCTCGAAGATCATGCGACATAACTCTGGATTATCTGGATTTTTTTCTTTGCGGTTATGTCAAGTCATAGATTGATGCTTGATAGACCAGAAACAATAGGCGCTTTGGAGGCCAACATATTTCATGTTCTTGATTAAATAAGGCTTGAATTATTCAAAAAATTGGTCCGGTGGAATGCGGTTCCTCAGAGCTACTGGTGGTGGACATATGCCGGAAATTATTTTCAAAACATAAATGTCATCAAATTTTCTTCAAAATAAAAAAAAATGGTCTCTATCTTAGTTCAAATGTGATTTATTTCAATTTAAAGTTCTATCACCGTAAAAAAAACACCTGATATTATCACTGTAGTGACATGAATATCATTAATTTTTCAATTACTTAAGTCGCCAATTTCATTCATGTATTGAATTCTTACAGGGGCCAGAAAGGCAAGAGGCAAGGTCCTGACCTACCTAGATTCTCACTGCGAGTGCACCGTCGGATGGTTAGAACCACTCCTGGATAGGATAGCGAAAAACTCCACCACCGTGGTCTGCCCTGTGATCGACGTCATCGACGACACCACACTGGAGTACCATTACCACGATAGTGGCGGAGTGAACGTGGGCGGTTTCGATTGGAACCTCCAGTTCAACTGGCACGCCGTCCCAGACAGGGAGAAGAAACGTCATAAGAATTCTGCTGAGCCAGTTTGGAGTCCCACGATGGCTGGTGGACTCTTCAGTATTGATAGGGTGAGTTTGTTCGTTTTCTGAGTAGTATACTTCAAAACGTAAGTTCAAGGTATCGAATGATCACAATTTTGAAGAAAAAAAATCAAATATAAGCATAGTTGTTGTTGATACTGTACTTGTACACCACAGTAGGTACAAATTTTTCTACCCATAATATAGATTCGAGCTAATGATCGATTTTTTGCGTTATTGCACCTTCAGAAACCTATAATTCTTGGTGTTGTTAATCTTGGCAACAACAGCGGAGCAAGACATAACTTCTCCAGTCTTTCCATGAGGTTGGTATACCAAAATCGGGAGATGGGTATGTGAAGGCTCTTTGGACATTGATCTGGTATAACTAGTTGCAATATGGCTACAGGTATTATCCTCATGGAAGAATACTCTGATGAATACCCTTCAAAACCTTCTTCTAGAAGGTGAGCTCCCCATACCGTGACATTACGACTTCTTCATCCAATGGCACTCTCGGTTTTAGTGTAGCCACAACCTACACTGCGGTCTTAAAGCCATCTGTTGAACTTCGGTTCTTCTGTTGCTGCAAATTTCTTTCTTACTCTCTTTGGATGGATGTGCCGATCCTGTAGTACGTCGACTGATGATATGTCTCGAGTTTGATACACAAAAGACTACACGAAGATTAATATTTGCGTTAGAGAGTACAAGTCTTCAGAAGATAACTGTAAAGATCTGACTTGAAATTCAAGAGTGGTTTGAGTTGAAACAAGTTCCCTGATTTTCAAAACAATGGAATAAGTAATGTTTTGAAGAAACGTTGCCTATCGATGAAAAAAAGTACCGTTGGCGAATTATAGACAACCAATAAAATCCAAACTTCAGTTGTTATGATTCAAGAATTTGGTTTACTTTTACGCACGAAAACAAGTGAATACTCTATGCTCGCCAATACTCTGGGGTCAAAATTCTAACCTAAGTCTATAAAACCTTACATAAAACCACTCTTCTCTTCTCTTCTAGTCTGATCTCTCTTCAATTTATTTATTTTGATAACAACCAATGCCTCCTAGAAATATGTGTTTCTATACGTTGACCGCATATAAGTTTTCTCAGATTAAAATTTGTAATGAAGAAAACAAACTGTTGCTAGGTTGCAGAATACACAATAAACGGAAATTTTTCTGGAAATAATATATTAAGTGGAAAGGAAACTCGCCAGAAATTTTCCTCAGAATTCAACATTAACGTTTTGGATTATAATTGAGGTTAGAGTTAAACCAAGAAAAATATAGAATTCGATTATGCTGTTCACGGTTTTTATTCCAGATCATTTTTCGATTCAATATAGATTTCAGAATAAAAATGAAAAATTCAAAATAGAACCCTCTCTAATATACCAATTAATTTCTAAAGTTAAAACTGCAAATTGAAACCACAATTCACTTCTGTAGTTAGCCGGGCAGCCCGCAATACAAAGTCAAACCTATATACGAGGGTAATCGAACAAATTTCGATCCAAAATTTCTATAAAAGCGTCAACAGGACGGTTGTTCAACTCACAACGAACGAGCAGTCACACAATTTCTCAGAACCACTTTTTTGCACCACCAATCACCGGAGTTTCTGTTTGCTTTTAGATTTTTTGTAGAACTCATTTTATTTTCAAACCAATTATGGCAAAAATGGACCCAAGTACTGATTTTCAGAGATGAAATTATCTGCGTCATTCATTGTCGCAAAAAACTTCCTCACATGCAATATGCTATGAAATTGGAATGACGGATCGTACTGTATTTGATTTTCAAGCGTTATGGACTACACGCCAGCATCTGAATGAGGTGTCCAACTCCATATAGGGGGTATATCTGTGTGAGAGAGAAGAGCATTATTTTCGAATTATACACTGGATTATTCATTATCATAAGATGCATATCTTTCGATTTTTCCAGTGTTCGACTGGACGTCGGAGTTATCTGTCTTATGCATTGAGTATGCAATCATTAAAACGAGATTTTCCAAACCTGTATATAAATATTTTATCAACTTGCTGATCCCTTCGATCCATCATTTGCCTAAAAAATTAAACGTTTCCATACCAACCGCTCACCTCCTTTTCGAAGGCCTGACATTTTCGAAATTAGATTTTTTTAATGGTGTTTTCAACGAGGACACATTCATATATCTTCCGCCGAACTGTCCGATATGATAACGTACCCGCGTTTCGAATTAGATGCTATCATCATTCATCACGGTCTCTATTCATCCGATATGTCGATGCATAACGAGCAAGGGAACTCTGTCGGCGTAGATCGTTACGTCCGATTGGGGCAAAAATGGCGAAACACGTCCCTCCATCATGGCGTCGCTGATGATCTCTTAATAATGTCCGCTTTTCGATGCGGGGTGTTGTGGAGTCGCGTCGGAAAGTTCTTGGTGTTAGATTTGAATAGGGGTTAAGTTTGTGGGAGAGCCAGGAGAGCCAGGATATTATTGGAATGGTACATAGTTATCTGCCGTTTTCCCTTGATATTTCATGAAGAAAAAAAGTTTAGCAGAAACAGCTCTTGTACGCAGGAACTACGCAGTCTCTCTTCCACTTATTAAAGAAAATGCTTGTTCTTAGACTTAAAATTATAATATAATTTACCTCTTTTGAAGCTGGCAATTCAATTTTACTCGGTGACGTACGAAGGACATTGATCGCCAAGGATATTAAGCATATCTTCGTAAATCATTACCCTCGAAACCTTTCAAATACAGTTATGATGATAGTAAAGTTCTCTATTTTTTACATTTTCACGATTTCGGCCAACATCCAACCTTCAAAATTTCATTGCGCTGCTCTGGTTCGATTTTTTGACGCGGAATTCTACTCTGACATTTCTGAGGAGTTATTTTTCGTTGCCATGGTATCTCCAGATTTCCTTCATCTATGGAAACGATTAGGCCAACTAGATCCTCGTTATTCGCCACTAACGAGTCCCCTCAAATCGACGCTAAATAACCGAGCTACGCAACAATGGATCGTGTAACCCGAGGAGCGATAAATCGACGAAACGCTCCAAGATCACGCCAGGAAATATTCGGGAATTTTACGAACCCTGAGGCGAAATACAGCCGGTTATGTCGATAAATATCAACTTTTTCCGAAGGGCCATATTTCAGCTGACTCGACGGGGATGCCTCGATACCCTGGCCTTCAATTTAAACTTCGGATATTAAGGAGATTGAATATTTTTCGGCAAAAGTCGACGATATTATGAGATATTCATCAGCCAATTAAGCGTGAGCTCGTAAATCTCCAACTTTTGAACGGACGACGTAAATCAGCGACCTCTAAGAACGAGGGTAGGGATTAATCGTTCATCGGGTGCATATTTTGCCTTCCGTCGTTCTAGAGATTTTTCATGGTTCCTACGCCCTCAACATGAAGACGAAGCGGATTTGGTATCTTATGTTGATGCCAGGGGGAGAATGAATAACTAGAATTAACTTTAAAGATAAAGAAAAAAGTTTCAGCGTCTGCATTCAACTCTTAACTGACGTCTTGAGCTTGCTATATCTGTACACGCAGGTGTTAGATTCTTCTTCTTCTTGTGCTATCTCCATCAGTGGAAGTTGGATATCACTTCGGCAAATTACTCTCTGCTTTCAGCGGTTCTTATTAGCTTCTCGTAGTCCATTGGCGTATATTCCTCATCTTTTTCTTTCCCAGTACTCGCCTACCTTCAATTCTTCCCTTCACTATTAACTGTGCTTACCGATACTTGTCATTCCTCATGATGTGGCCCAAGTATGATGCTATTTTACGTATTATTAGATCAAATAGTTCACGTTCTGTTCATACGCGAGACAAAACCTCTTTTTTTGTGGTATGTGACGTCCATGTTATTTTTAGGATTCTCCAATATGTCCACACCTCGAAGGCTTCCAACTTATTGATGGTTTGAGCCTTCAGGTTGATCCGTGAATCTCAGAGAATCTTATTACGTCGTACAAAGCTCGTTCAATTCTTGATATTATTCCTACGTCTTGATACAATTTGCAATCTAAGTATCGAAATCTGTTCACTTGCTCTAGCACCTCTCCGTTTATCTGAAGTGGTTGTGGGACATTCTTTATTTTCTTATGGACATTACTTTGGTTTTCCCCACATTTTTTTTATACCATGATCCTCACAGGCCGTGTGGACTCTGTCGAGAAATAGTTGTAGGTCCTCATCTGACTCGGCAATCAAGACTGCATCGTGTGCGTATCTGATAGTGTTGATGTTTACATCATTAACCTTTAATCCATCAAGTTCATCAAGGCTCTGAGTAAAGGTTGGACAGTAACGGTGACAAAACGCATCCCTGTCTGTCTCCCCTATGGTTCCTGATTCTTCCTAAATTCTGACCCTAACACTCGGTTCCAATATAAGTTCTTAATCAGAGTGATATCCTTCCCGTCCAGTCCGGCATTAAGAAGAGTGTCTATCAACATATAGTGTCTCACTCTGTCAAATGACTTCTCGAAGTGGATGAAGCAGATGAAAATGTCCCGATACTGATCATGGAATTTTTGCGCTAATGATAGTAGGCTGAACAAAGCTTGTCTCGTACCCAATCCGCTCCTGAAGCCAAATTGATCATCTCCGATGTGTGTTTCGCATTTTCTGTGAATTTGATCATAAATTATTTAAGTAAGACTTTAAATACATGAAGCGCTGAAGTATAGGGGTACTCAATCTTTTGAGTGAATACGGGTTTTGTGAAGGAGCGTCTACCTCTAAGCATGCGCACTGAACTCTTCAGATAAGCGTGGTGCGTCTACTTGTGACGCCAGTGACCTTGTGTTCCACGTCGGAACGGTCGTCGTACGCTGTATGCCTTGCCCTACTTGAACTCGGCGAGGACGGCCAGCAAGCTGCAGCAAAGCAAAGCAGAATTCTGGACGAGGAGCAAAGAAGGTGATCGCTACAGTACAAACTGTACCATAGATGGATCTGTACGTCAATATTTCCAAATGCTCGAATTTCCACGTCGAAATTAAAGCGTGACAAGTCATTTCGCATGCTTTTGATCGAATATCTTAGAGTAAGAGGCGTCGTTGAACGGCTTATTTCAACAGAGCGACAAATGTCCTACGTCAAGAAACTTTGAGTTGTCAAACATGACCGGAATGACCAAACTAACCTAAAGTAAGCAAAACTCCCCCTAATTTAGTTCAAAACCGGAAACGGTCACTTGTCACACATTTCCCCCTCCGCACACATCGATCCTGAAGGATAACCTTCCGGATTAACGTCCGTTCGGTGATATTTTCGTCATGAATATTCAAGCGCGCGTTTCCGCCAGTCCGCTACGATTAATTCATTATAAACTTTCGTTTTCCGCACCGCGTGCGTCCGACGCTAGTAATCCGTCAGTCCGCGGCGGAGCCTAGCCGTTATTTTTCTTCTGGATCACGCCGGGCGTCCGTCGTGCACGGACGTAGAGGATGGAAATGAGGTCCTTCCTGGCTTATTTAAATTGCGCCGCGGCCGCACGACGTGATACGAAATTAGGGGCGCAAATTGAGGGATTAGGGGCGTCATCTGTATCGACGCAGGGTCTGGATGGTGGGCCGCGTCTTGACGTATTCGGTTACCGGGATTTATCGGGGGAGATTCGGGATAATTTGGTGATGGATCGTGGACGTTGGATTTGGAATATGGTTTCTGGGAAGAAGCTATTCTTATCTATCATGGTGGAGCTTATGTTTTTTGAATGTTTGAGGCGAAGGAAACCTAGTTGATGTCCCGAACAGAAAGTTATGTCCTGTTTACTCTTGTCTTGAACTGTTGAATATTATACACTGAAAAAACACATCAACTGGAAGCTTGTTCCACACCTGGCCTGTTCAGTGGAAGATTTCTGATGAACAGGAGTTCTCGAGTTGTTAATTTAACTGCATGTTGCATTTTGTGCGGCCCTAGTGCCGTGTGCGAATCAGGCGTCAACTAGCGTCATTCCTTTCAGTTGCGTGAATAATCTACCGTGATAATATCTATAAACAAGCCCAAGTTAGCAACTCTCCTTCTATTTTCCAACGAATGCAAACTGGCTGTTATATTTGGGCAGTCAAGCAGTCGTACTGGTCTTTTCTATGTGAAACCGAAAGTTTTAACGAATGCTTGGGTGCTGATCTCCAAACATGAGAGCAGTATTGAAGTCCTGATCTGATCTGGGCTTTATACAGTAGAAGAACCTGGTCTACAGAGAAATATTTTCTATCACTGAAACAAATATGCCAGTTTAGTAGCAGCAGGCTCTGCAATCCTAATCACATGTTCCCCTAACAGACTGAAGAGTTAACAGTCACGCCAAGAAGATGCATGGAATTCTTTGGCTGGTTTCTGGTTTTTATCATCAAGTCAGAAGTCATGGAGAGAGAAAAAGTTGATGTTCTGTTAACACCAGTCGTTTTTTTTAAATCTTCGTTCATGGAATCGATTTACTGGTATCTATGGAGCTGAGACTCAGCGGTGCTCAAAGGTTTGTCATTGGTGAAAGGAGACATCAGCGTGCTATCATTTGCGATTCTTGGTCATACTAAGAAGATTGTTTATGTGGGTGGGCTATAAAACAGAGCCTTGGGGCTTACCAGCTTCCATGTTGAAACCACGGAAACCGACACCATCCATCACCACATGAATGTTTCTATTGCTGAGGAAACTCTTCATCTAAGTGACAAGGGAGTCCGTCTCAGCACAGGGTATCTCCCTTAAAACTAGCGTACTCTGCCCTATTGCAGTAAATCTCTGGATGTATCTTTATAATGGCCGAGTGCGTTATTTAGCACTGCGTTACCTCGGGAGGGTGGATGCCCACAGGTGGTACTTGTACCACCTGGCCACGCTATTGGTGATGGACTCGACGGGGTAGTGGTTGAAAGTCCGCATGCTGGACTAGGGAGGTATTTCGTTTATCTGTTCGCAGACACTCATGTTCGGTATATTCTGATGGAATGTCTCAGGGTTTAGCTGGACTTGACTGGCCTCGTCCTGAATCTGGATCTATTGTGAGACATTTCAGGGTTTGTGGATCTCGACGGAATGGCTAGTCCGTTGGTGTTTGATGCCAGGATCAATCGAAAGACTTCACATGGGTTCGTGGGTCTTGACGTACAGGCCGGATTGACGGTGCTGGTACCAGGATTAATTGAGGTATCAATTTTGGGATTATCTTAGTTCATGAGACTGCGTTCGGATAGATGGATAAGAAGCCTTTCCGGCGTGTGAGTTGCGTGTCAAATAACTTGGGTACTGACCATGCAGAGCCAGTAGAGGTTTGATAGTGCTTCGCTGCTACCAGTCAGACGGTTGTAGGTTTTCGAACTGAAGCCCAAACTGGAAGTTGGTGGGTTCATCTTTTCGGAGTGGTTCTCACCTCGCGCGATGATAAGGCGTAAAACCCTTATTACACTTTCTGCCTCTGGGGTCAAACTGTGGAGACTGCTGAGTAGTCACTTGGTGAAAGAGCTACGTTCACATGCCAATACAACTAACTGGTAGAATTCACATCGACGTTAAATCAAGTGTTTACAGTTAAGTGGAGGTTGTATAAGTAAATAAGATGAATATTTTGTTATAATTTTCTAATTCAAGAATTGAAAATATATACTGAATAATTACAATTGAGCTTTGTTTTTTCCGGATACTTTCTTGACTATATTATCCATGCAAAAATGTAACTTTTGCCGAGCTTCGCTATCTGGAAATAGGATAAAGAATAAAATCACACTTCCCATTTTCAGCAACTCACCACTGTGAAATATCGACCAATCTAACTTTCCCGATTCGACGGGCAATTTTCCGACGTTTGTCCCGACACCTACGAACCATTGTTTTCCATTACCTCCAGACGGCTCCCCAGTCCCGGAAAAACGCCCGCGGAACGTGAAAAAGGCCGTGGAAGATTGGGCCCGAATTCCGAAGCGATGTAGCTGACATTTTCGATTTAACCCTCTTCACGTCGACCGTAATGCGGGGCGCCGGCCGGAATCCTCGAAGTTTTCCCGCGGAAAATTCGAGGAGCGCGTCCGCGGTCGAACAGGTGGGGATCCCGCAGGGGCTTCGTCTCAGCCGAAGGCGTCGATTTTTTCGGCCAGAATTTTCCGGCGCAATTGCGCCCCATTTGTTCTTCGGATGGGGCGTGACGGATATTTCGCGTTTGATGCGGGACGGCATGTAAATTAAACACTTTGGGAATGTCGAAGTTTTCCGGGATATGTGGGCGAATAAGTCTTCGTGTCTTCATTTTTTCTCTTCCGTTTTAGTGGGGTTTTCGCATGGTATGCAGTTCTGTTCGGATCGAAAATTCCTGGGGGAGAATGACGGTTGTTTATCCCGGAAGTTTGTAATTTGTTGCCTTATACAGTTTCTTGGGGGTTCGAGGGATGTGAAACGTAATTTTAGGATCGAAACTGATGTGGAATACGTAGGGTTTAATATTATGAAAAAACACTACAGTTCTACAAGGTTTTCCTAAATCGGAGGTACAAACAAAGAGGGGAGATTCCTTGAATAATTTCAAGAAAAAAAGTCCCATAAACCGCAAACGTTTCCTTTTCGAGATACAGGGTGTTAAAATTTGAAGTTTTATCAAGTTTTCTTCTTATAGTATCTGCATTTCACAAGATATTCAACTGAATTTGGCATAATTATTACAATTTAGAGTTTACACCATGTGACATGCCAATTTTGATTGCTTATTTTCATTTGATATTTTTTCTGGAAGACTATCCCCTGTTTAACTGGACCTAACACCAATCCAGAGTTGAGTGAGAAACTGTTGAAAAACAAAAAGATTAAAATTTCACGCTCCCAACGACCCCAACGACACCGGAGGAAGTTATAAAGGTTGTGGCAGAGATGAAAAATAAATCTTCACAAGATATATATGGTTTCACGGTAAAAATGCTGAAAAACGTCATCAATCATTTAGCAGATACTATTTCAGACCTTATAAATGATTGCTTCCAGCAGGGCTACTTTCCCGATGAATTGAAGGTCGCAAGGGTGATACCTGTATACAAGAAGGGAGATGAAGAGGTATACGAAAACTATAGGCCAATCTTGATACTGCCAGTTATTTCGAAAATTTTCGAGTCCCTCCTCAAAAAAAGGTTGAACTCATTTCTGGAGAGCAATTCGTTGCTAGGAAATTACCAGCATGGCTTTAGAGAGGGTAGGTCAACTATCACTGCTTTGGTCCACATTATCGAATTCATCATGGAGGCATTGGACGATGCAGATGACGTAATGTTGACGTGCATGGATTTGACTAGAGCATTCGATTGTGTCAATCATGAAAAGCTTCTGCGCAAGTTGGAATGTATGGGCATAAGAGGCACAGCTTTGGATCTGATGAGGTCCTACCTTGAGGATCGCTACCAGATAGTAGATTTGGAACGCAAGCGGTCTTCAAGAATGAAAATTAGTACAGGAGTGACCCAGGGATCGGTGCTGGGACCGACTTTATTCCTAATTTATATAGATGATCTGGTGTGTAATACTGTTGCAGATGATGAAACCCTCTTTGCTGATGACACATCATTCTTGAATAAAGCGAAGAATAGAAATTTGCTACTGAATAAGTCAGAGGAAACTGTGAAGGGCGCTGTAGAGTGATTCAATGTAAATAACATGAAAGTAAATCCAGAGAAAACACAACAGCTGCTTGTGAGCACAAAGTACCAAAACCTGGAAAGCATTTCAATGCTCGGAGTGTCAATTAGCGCAAATTTAACTTGGAAGAAGCATGTAAATGAGGTATGCCATAAGCTCTCTACGGCGTTATTCGCAATACGGCGAATAAAAAGCATACTCACAGAGGAAGAGGCGGTACTTGCTTATTATGCACAATTTCACTGCAGAATGACCTATGGGGCGCATCTTCAGATGCTGGAGGAGTTTTTCTGAAACAGAAAAAGGCCATAAGACTGATAGCAGGAGTGGGCCAGACCACTAGCTGTAGACCTCTTTTCAAGCAATATGGTATACTTACCTTTGCATGCTGCTATATCCTTGAATGCCTTATGTATATACACAAGAATAAGAAAACTTTCCAAAAACACTCAGCGGTTCACAATCATGAAACAAGATCAAGGTATAATTTCATGGCTCCACGTCATAGACTGAAGAGAACACAAAATACACATATATTCAATGGTATGAAAATGTATAATAAACTTCCTCAGCACCTGAAGTCGCTGCATTGTACAACATTCAAACGGAAAGTTAAGATGATTCTTGCTGATTGTAGTTTTTATTCAATGGATGAATTTATGACGTACCAATTCTAGTCGTCAATTAATTTTTGTAATTGTTTATAATCGTGTCTATATTAATGTCTAATAATTTTTATATTTTGACTTTGAGAAATTTTAAATTTGATCTAATATCAGTTATTGTTATTAATTAACTATTATTTTATTCATATTTATTGCTTTTATTTATACATATATGTATATTATCGTATATATATATATACATGACATTCCCTGTAAAATTTTGAGGGTAATTAATAAATTATTATTATTGTAATTATTAATTATTATTATTTTACCCCAGAAATTTTTTCTGGTGAGGCACTGTTAGTTTGAAAAATTATGAAAATAAGTTTTGTTGTTATATCGGTTGTTTTTTTTTAGAGTGATAGAACTTGAATAATTTCCCGCATATGTCCACCACGACTAGCTCTGAGGAACCGCATTCGACTAGACCAATTTTGGACCACTTTTTCGAATAATTCAGGCCTTATTTCTTCAACAACACCAGTTATATTGGCTTCCAAAGCGTCTATTGTGTCTGGTTCATCAGCATAAACCAATGACTTGACATAACCCCCAAAGAAAATAATGCATAAAAAAGATAGAGTTCTGAAGCTTAACTTCTCAAAAAGTTTAGAAATGAATCGATTAAGAAGATTATGAGAATTTAAAAATTTTTTTGAGTACCATACAGATTTATTATGTTAAGCTCCTAAAAATTTTAATTCCAAGAAATTTTTATCCAAAAACTTTTTGAATTAAATTAAATAAATGTCTTAGAACACATAGTGTCAATTTGGTAGACATAGAATAAAACACTTATTACACAGTACCAAAGGGAATAAAATAATTCAAAGAGAATTTATTTTTTTAACTTATAGGTCCTCGAAATTAACAGTGATGTTTTTGTATTATTGTTTGTTATTATATATTTCACAAGAAGTCTTCTAAATTGGTTTACATGGGAATTTCTTTTTTTCAGGAATTTTTCGAGAAACTTGGCACCTATGACGACGGATTCGACATTTGGGGAGGGGAAAACTTGGAATTATCTTTCAAGACGTGGATGTGTGGAGGTACATTGGAAATCGTCCCCTGTTCCCATGTGGGCCACATATTCAGAAAAAGGTAATAGTTCATATTTGAGCAGCGTTGCCAAATTTCAGAATTTTCCTCGAATTGAAATAATGAACTGGCCAACTAAATTTTGATGACTTCTAAGGTCGCCATACAAGTGGAGGAGCGGAGTGAACGTCCTAAGAAGGAACTCGGTGAGATTAGCTGAAGTTTGGCTGGACGAATACGCCAAATACTACTACCAGAGGATAGGTAACGACAAAGGTGCTTTTGGAGACGTGTCTTCGAGGAAGAGACTCAGAGAAAGGTTGGGATGCAAGAGCTTCAAGTGGTTCCTCGATGAGATCTATCCTGAACTCTTCATCCCAGGAGAGGCTGTGGCGAGCGGAGAGGTATTTTGAAGTTTTTCTTCTTAACATTTTTGATAATGACTCTTTTGAATTACAAAAGTTTCAGATTCCCTTGAACCTTATGGTGAAATTTCTTCTATATGAAGAATTTCGGAAATCTTATGTTGCCAAATCGTCAGCTTCATTCCCAATTTCCAGAATTTTCGGTTTATCTATTTTTTTCGAGCCGAAACGAAACGTTAGAGATTATTCCGTTCGAGCAGTAAAAGGAGGGATAGGGGCACCTCAGACGGGGCAATTTCATATCTCAGCGGGCCGTTAGAGTTCCAAGAGTGGAATTTAATATCGTTCGGTGCATAATCAAATACGCTACTTCAGCATGTTTTCGTAATAAGTCCGTTTAGGTCGGAATTTCCTCCGTTTGAAGTCGGGAAATTAGCAGTGATTATTAGGTAAGCATTCGGTCACTTTGAAAGCGAGTCGATCGGGGGAAATTGCGGTTGAACAAAATCCTAAATAGTGCCTTTTTCGGTATGGATCTTCTTCTCATCTTTGCTCGTTTGCACGAGAACAGTTCGATAAATCAGCCATTTTTTTCAATTCCTTACATGGTGATTTCTAATACAAGACTACTTGTGTAATTACCAAGTATTTTAAGTGATATTTTATAACAGTCGAACTGAAAAATAATATGTGGACCGGAAAGTAATGTCATTTCTGGACATGTCGATATTTAATTGTCAATTGTCAGCTCATTCTGATACGATAAAGTTTTGTGTTATGATTTAATAACCGTTTCATTATATTACCTACTCTTGATATCTCTTTGCCCCATATGCTGCACTACTTGGTTGTAGTAATTTTTTCTCCAATAAGTTTTACGCCTTTAGTCTTGCCTTTCATTGTGTTAATGGCTAGTTCTATAAACAGGTTAAACAAAAAGGGTGACATAGGACGACAACCTCGTCGAAATCCCTTTCAATGTCAACAAAGAAAAATGAATACGTGGTACAGAAGAATGGTACAGAAAAAAATTACCTTGAGACCAGTTACAATTCTATACAATACAATAATTTTATACCCTGTTTGGCTACTTAGATCGATTCCTTTCTGTGGCTACTCTTTCCAGCACATTGGCGTTCTTTTTATAACAAGTATGAGAGTCACCCTCACATATGTTCTGTTCTAACAATTAGCCGTCATAATCAGGTTTATGTTTACACCGAGCAAGTCTACGCTTCTATCATAAAAGATCCATTTTTTACAACAGGAGATCCATTGTCTATCACAGAAAATCCATTTTCTTTCACAGATTATCCATTTTCTACCACAGAAGATCCATTTTCTACCATATAAGATCCATTTTCTACCATATAAGATCCATTTTCTACCACAGAAGATCCATTTTCTACCTCAGAAGATCCATTTTCTATCACACATTATCCATTTTCTACCACAGAAGATCCATTTTTTATCACAAATAATCCATTTTCTACCATAGAAGATCCATTTTCTACCATATAAGATCCATTTTCTACCACAGAAGATGCATTTTCTATCACGAAAGATCCATTTCTACCACAGAAGATCCATTTTCTATCACAAAAGATTCGTTTCTACCACAGAAGATCCATTTTCTATCACAGAAGATCTATTTTCTACCAAAGAAGATCTATTTTCTACCAAAGAAGATCTATTTTCTATCACAGAAGATTCATTTTCAACCACAGAAGATCCATTTCCTACCACAAAAGATTCGTTTTCTACCACAGAAGATAAATTTTCTACCATGGAATATTTACTTTCTACCACAGAAGATCTATTTTCACCACAGAATATCTATTTTCTAACAGAAGTAGACGTTGTTCCGAAAAGTTCTCAGCGTGATTCATTTCGCTTAATTCCCTGTTATTTAAATATATGGATCGCCTCTGTATTAGCCTTGCATAGGTCAAAATATTCCGTTTTCGACATGCGTGGATGCATTTTATACCTCCAAAGATACCTTTTCTTCCACAGAAGAAAGATCCATTTTCTACCACAGAAGATCTAATTTCTACCACAAAAGATCCATTTTCCACCACAGAAGATCTATTTTCTAACAGAAGTAGACGTTGTTCCGAAAGTTCTCAACGTCATTCATATCGCTTAATTTCCTGTTATCTAAATATATGGATCGCCCTTGTATAAGCCTTGTCGAGATGCGTGGATACATTTTCGACCACAAAAGATCCTTTTTCTACCATAGAAGATCTATTTTCTACCACAGAAGATCCATTTTTCACCACAGAAGATCTATTTTCTAACAGAAGTTGACGATGTCCCGAAAGTTCTCAACGAGATTCCTTTCGCGTAATTTCCTGTTATTTAAATATTTGGATCGCTTCAGTATAAGCATTGTATAGGTCAAAATATTCCGCTCACGTCTTCGAGATGCGTGGATACACCCTCAATTAAACGTTCTCTTAATCCTTCCCCCCGGCTCGCGGCGTTCTCGAAACGTTCCGGGATGAACTTTCCCGAGTTCACTCCGGGTTACAAATGTCGAACTATTACTCATCCTGTCCGCGCCTTCCTTTTTATTGCATTCCAACCCGTCCGAGCGGGCGTCTAACTTGTTTTTATTAGCGCCGAGATATAATTACTGGAACGCCTCTACTCGGGGTCCCGGAAATATCGGCAAAACTGCTCTTTTTCCGCTCCTTCGGCCGTTTCAGAACGAGAAAGCGTCGCCCGTAGGGCGGCAGTACGTGTTACGACGGATGGTTTCAATTCGAGGGGTTGATATTGAAGAGTTTTGAGGGTATCTGGCCCAGGATTAATTGAGGAATGCTAAAGATGAAAAAATTTAAATAGTTATTATTATTAGCAGTATAAATGAATTCGTGCGGTTATTTTTCGAAAATTGAAGCTTTATTGTGAAAAATTGGTCATACATTCAAAGTTCAAAGTGTTGCCCGTCGCTAGCCAGTACTTTTTCTTATCTTTCTGGAAATTTACGGATCCCATCGCGAAAACAGGCCGGCTGGTCAGCCAGACCATGTTGCATAGATCGGAAGAGATGGTAACCGGAAAGACAATGAACCAAAACACTTCTGGGTCGATACCATTCAAATTTTGAAACAAATAATCAATGATCATCGATCTGTAACGAGCGCCATTCACTGTAACATTAGCTCCAGCATCCTTCAAAGAAAAGCGTGTAAAGCACACCATACAGTGCATTTTTCAGGATGCAATAGAACCTCCAGAACACCTTGAGGATTATTTTCACTCCATATACGGCAATTTTGCTTTTTTACATAGCCTTTCAACCAGAAATAAGCTTCATCACTAAACACAATTTTACGATGAAAAAGTGGATCAACTTCAAGCTGTTCTAATGCCCAATCAGCAAACAAACGACGCTTATTATGGTCAAGTGGCTTTAGCTCTTGAACCATTTGGATCTTGTATGGGTGTAGACCAAGATCTTTACACAAAGTTTTCCATGTGGTAGATGTATAGAGTCCAACTTGTTGTGAACGTCGACGAATAGACAAATCTGGATAATCATTAACACTTACAGCAGCGATATTTTCTTCTGTACGTACAGTTCTTTGTCCTGTTTTTGCATCGAGTAGAGAAAATGTTGTCCGAAATCTATCGATTGTTTGACGAATAAGCTGCTCTGATAGACGTTTACGTAAACCATAAATTTCACCAAGTGCTCTATAAGTTTGGCGAATAGAACACTGATTTTGAAAATAAATTTCCACAATTTGTACGTTGTTGCGACATGAGTCTTTCCATGATAATTTGTCAATGCTTACTGAACAAAAATGTTAAAACAGCTTCTTTCTTCTGTCATATCACAGTCATCCCTATCAAAATTTCTATCCCTCTAAAAAAACACCTGATATATTCGCTATACATGGAGGCTCTAAGGTATTATTAATACACTAGCGCCATCTAAAGAATGCAGAATACATACAAGACATACCTTTGCGAGTAAATTCAAGTAAAGAAATGCATTCCCGATATTTCCACGTTACTAACGCAGAATAAACTTTCCTCGTGCTCTTGTCAGACCAAAATTTGCCGTAATGCTCATAATTTATTTGTTGGGTTAATGTTTGTCATGATTTTTTTCGTCACCTCGGTAAATTCACTACACGCGCCTCAACATCTTCCATTTCATCCCGAAACTAAGACAACTTCATTGCGACAGTTTTTCCCTCACGGGACAATCTGGACCCTTTCCAAACCAATAGTCGAGTCCTTCGGAAACTTGTTGACCCGTCCCGTGCTAGGAATGCCGCACGTATTTTACGAGCGGACGTCGGTATAACTCTCGAGCCCCCCAACAGATTGCGTCCGAACAGTCTATACACCCTTCTGCAGAACTTTGCATTCGCTGGAATTCCCAGGGGCGATCTCGATTATCCCGGAAGTTTTTTCGGGATCACATATGTACCGAACTCACGAGTTAGGGGATTTCGAAGCACGCCTACGCGGACGTCACGACGCACCAGTGGCGGAGTGGATATTTTTTCAGGATGTCTTAGGCAACAGTTTCAAGGATCTTCAAAGTTTTCATTACGGTAAATTCAGGTCCCATTTGAGCATGAGGGAAGTTTTTTCTGCGTTAGTAACGTGAAAATATCGAGAATACATTTCTTTACTTGAATTGACTCAAAAAGGTATGTCTTGTATGTATTTTGCATACTCTAGATGGCGTTAGTGTATTGTTAATACCTTAGTGTCTCTGTGTATAGCCAATATAGATACTTGATAGTTGCAGAAAACTAATCAGTTTGAAACACTACCTGAAGGTCACGCAAATTAATCCCTGGGGATATCACAACACCTCGGAACAATCATCTAGCAATCACTTACACATTCTCACAGTAGAGTTGGATATCTAGAGCTAGTTACTGTCTCTATACGATGTGTCGTCCTCTACCAGGACTACTCAGCAATTTACCCTAAAGAACGCCACTGGTTCACAAGGAATACAATCCCTCAAAGGAAGCGGGTACAACATTCATATGGCAAATATGTAACACAAACTGACTAGGGCATTATGAAACAGATGCAGAACCCCATCACCTAGGCGTGTTAATGGACATTACAATCAAAGCAAACAAAGAAATAAGTATCCGAGGGATCACACAAGAGTACATGCAAATCAGTTACATACCAAGCACCGTAATTATTAAGAACAGATAATATAAAATCCCTATTAGCAAGTATTATGCAGACAAAGAACCACTAAGAACCACTATTTACAAATACAGCAAAAAGCAAGCAAGTATACAATACAAACAGATAACTTGTGAGGGTCGCTTTAGTTATATACAAAGGCAATAAAATGTAGTTAAAACATTCCGCTCGGATTAAATAACAGTGAAGCAAAAATACAAGAATGAAAAGCGATGAATGGAAGTACAATGAACGAGCGTGCAATCACTAATTTCACATAAGTTGGTATTCAGAAATGTAAAGCACGCAATTAATCAGAAGCATTTAAAAAAAGTTTACTTACTAAGAGTTACCAAGTACTATTATCTCGAGTATGTTATTAAGTTGCTCAGGAGGTTTATTTCCAAGAACCTTCCTCTCGAATTCTTTAAAATACAACTCCTTTGTTAGTGTCACTATCATACGTGTCAAGTTACAGCGCCACAGAGTATTTGATACATAAATAACGCGGGTAAATACAATGACATAATGGTGGAATTTATATAATCTATGAGTGACTCTGTAACTCGTATGATCCTTAGAGGATCCGGATCTCTTCAATACGAGCATTATATTGAAATGAAAATTTGATCGATTTTCCAAATGAAAGAGCGTTTTATTCACGTTTAATTTCGGAAACACAAAATGGATAAACCTGTTGCTTTAATTTTCGACAAAAAACCGCACGAATTTATGCAAACTCCTAATTTAAGTTCGATATTGTTAAACAAACCGCGTGTGTTGTAAATACAAAGCTAATTATTGAGAGAAAAAAGTTCAGAGATAACGCCTCATTCACCAAATGGCCCATATAACGATCACCCCTAAATTCACCCAAAAAAAAAACGTAGAAAGCGATGTTCCCCGCGAAAAACAAGCGGATCGAACGTTAACATCCCCGTTCGAACCAATATCCGCGTAGTTGCAGCCTCGGCACACGCTGTAAACGTCTCATTTCTCCCGGAAAATTCTTCCGTTCTCAATTTTCCCGACAAAATGACCCGTGGAAAATCCCGCGAATTCGTACATAAATTTTCCGACCGATAAGGCCCGTTTAGCGAGGCGAAGGGGGCTGGATGCAGTTCGTCGGATTGTTACGGGACAAAAACAACGATACCGGGTGAGTATCGTCGACCTTTCTTCGTCGGATGTTGCATCCGCATAGGAGCCGGGAAAATGGATGCGGTGGAAAAGCGGAAATGGGCGGCGGACACGGTAGATCGCGGGATCGCGCGTCGTTCGGAATTTTGAGCTCGTTTCGGGACAGGCGGAATTGTTGATCGTTAAACTGCACGTCGTGTTTTGTGTCGTTTGTTTTTTCGTTTGGTCGAGATGAATACGAATCTTATTAGATCGTTGATCTTTGTCCTCGTGACTTCATCAGCAACGTCGTATCTTCGCTGATTGGGTCCTCGAAATGCACCAAAATGATCCGGATTTTCGTGGAAGAACCATATTCAGTGTCTTCAGCCCATTTTCATCTCGAAAGCTACATTCACAAGCAGAACCCTCAACGTGTCACTGTTTGGCGCGGTTTTTGGACTGGAGGTCTGATTGGACCTTATTCATTCGAAAATGAGGCTGGTGCAACTGTTACGGTGGAGAGAATGGACTTGGAACGACATGTGAACGACGTGTATTTTCAACAAGCCACACAAAAAGCAAAACGAAAAAATCGCAATTCTGCAAGAAAAGTTTCCTGGCCGTGTTATTTCTCGAAGAGGTTGGCCTCCGAGTTCTTGTGCTTTAACATCTTCAGACTTTTATTTGGGAACACGTTGCAAATTTGTGAAGATCATGGAAATTTTCATGAAAATGATTGGGTGCTGTAACTTATGGATGATATCGTTTGTTCCGTCTCATAAGAGACGGCTCTGTTGTTTGAAATTAGTTTGTCATTCGATACTTATGTCTTTTAAGTTGATACTTCGATCTAATAGTTTCGATAATTGCTGTTGGAACTGTTTACACTTTTTTATATTTTGATATATTTATGCCTGTTAATTTTACATGACGCAGCATTCGTAATTACAAACTGACTATCCTTCTTTACTTGCATTAATTTCATAATTTTTCTGTAACCAATAAGAATGTCTAATTCGTTCATTCAGTCCACCTCCAAATGGACCTTCCAATCGCTAACGTTAATCTCCCTCTTTTTATGTTAGAAGGGATGCATCGAGCACCTCTAACGTTCAGTCTTTGAAAAGACTGCAAAATCATTATTATTCCTAATAGTCAAAGTGTTCGCATGTAGCCCTTGCTAAATCATACATCATTATTCGAGTAATAGTCAAACTTGTCGCATATAGCAGTAGCTACATTATGCACTATCATTCGGATAGTCAAATTTGTTGTACGTATCTTGTGACATTTGGGTCCAAGCTATCGCGGTTATCATTGGTAACATAGTAATCCAGTGGATTGCCAAAGTATTGGCAAATTCATTACATTTGTTGTTTGTGTAATAATCATTCCTTTAACTCGGGTTATATACAGTAAATCAAGAATTATAGTTCGCTGTTATCATAGTGTAATACGAGTGTTTTACTTTAATTCGTTATCATTTTCGTTGGTTTATCTTATTGGATAAACAAATCTAGTTCATCATCGAGATAACTACATACAAGTGCCCTTAAAGTAAAACTATTCGCTGAACTACGTCAAAAATACAGTCCACTAAACCTTTCGAAATTAATCATCGAGATAAATTAATTTGCATTTGCCTGTTATTTCAAAATACTGAAATAATTGGCAGAATGCTGCGGTTAACTAACCGTAGTGCGAAAGACCATTGTTAATAGCATACTTTACTCTTCACAATGAAATAATTATCCGTTGATTCCTCTCAAAATGTACCCGCTTTTTTTAAATGACCAAAATGAAACCCCTTATTGAAAACCCCCTTATAAAATATTCAAGACGTTTTGTTATTTGTGTAAATACCTGTGAATATACCTGGTGTTCTAGTTGGTCAAGGCGGGAATAAAGAATAAGTGTTAGATGTTTTAAAAATCAATCCAGCACACCGCTTTTTCTCGTTAATTCGAATAAATATGTAAGTGTCTTGAACACATACGTGAGCACCAAAAACACGTCCACGGTATCGCATGAAAACCAAAATTGGTGGTCCACATCATCTGCGCCCAATCCAGATTTAAAAGAATTCCTCTTATGACAAACAATTAAAAATATCTTACTTTTTAGGAGTTTTTGCATGTTCAAATAGTCTAATTACTGCATATCGCTTTCGAAATATCTACCCCATATAGATGCCAACAACTAAGACAGCATTCTTCACATTGTCAAATAGCCGATCAGTGAAAAAAGAATCCGGCTCGAAGGAGCAACGTATCGAATCGTATTTTTTTCTGTCTTATCGAAAATTCCAGAGAACCAGGCGGCTTAAATAACAGATGTGACCATCTACAATCCCCTTCTGTCTCATAAAACCTTGGCAGGCGACGTCCCGTCGTCAATCGTACGGACGCACGACCGATCATTACCTCCAATCAAACGCGACGTAACGTTGACAAATCGCCGGTTTGACGTCCGCGGCGGTCACCGGGGTTATAAATCGACGCGTACGTCGTCGATACGCGGCTTTCGTCTTCCCTCCCCCGTTCGCCGCCTCGCAGAAGTCGACCGCTCGTTCCTCCAAATTGGCCCCGGTCCCAAGCCGTGAGGGACTCATTTGGCCCGGGAGGTCGTTCCGTCGAATTGCGGTAGTTCTGGCGTTTATTAGCCAGGCCTAATAGACGCCGCGACCCTTTCGCAAGGATAATTGTTATGGATGCGGACGGGCGGACGGGATGCGGACTCTTTTTTGAGTCGTGGTCTACTAAATGTTTCGCATCTTATACTGATGGGAGTTTCAACCCATATTCACTCAACAGTAGCTGCGCGTTCCTCAATAAACTTCTCCGCAAAATTTGAGGAAGTTGCTGGCCAGTTGAACCTTGAAATTCCAACCTCATTCAAGTACGCTGTCACAATTCGAGCAGTATGTGGGCGTGCATTGTCATGCATAAAAAATTCCCTGCTCGCTTAGAAATGGTATATAAGGTATAACATGGCATGGTCCATAAGGATTTCCTCTGTGTACCTTACTGCTGTTGAATATCCATGCTCTGTGCGGCCTTCTAAAGACACATCATCCCCGACCATAATAGATCCTCCACCGAATGGAACTTGCTCGTCTATACAGGCATCGGCATATTTTTCTCCTAGACTTCTATAAACGCGTCTACGACCATCAGCTCCTCAAATGCTGAATCTGGATTCATCAGAGAAAAGTACCTGGACCCACTGAGCTTATAACCAGTTTATGTGATCTCGTGCGGATTGAAGACGCGCAATTCGATACTATCTGAGAAGTTCTGGACTTGTCGCAGGTCTGTATGGTTGTAAGTTTGATTCTTAGAGACGTCGTAGCACGATCCATTCACTTACGTTTACCTAACGTACCTCCATCAATCTATTTCAACAGTCAACGTCAACAGCAGTAAGATAGCGATTTCAAAGACTTGTGGCAACTATGGCTCAGTTATCCCTCATTGAAGTGCACCGTCTTCATCCAGGTCTTCTGGTCGGCCTGCCTTTCTTCTGGTGCCTTGTCTATATTCTTTGGACTGTAGATAGAGTTACATTCATTCTTCTAGCAACAGATCTCTGGTTCAGCCAATAAGTGCCAGTATTCTCACACAATCTTCAATTGGTAAAATCATTTCATTAAATTGTTTCTTTCAGAGAGTGTGAAATAAATATTTCAATGACCAATGTTAACTGATAAACGATGAATTTTCGTGACAAATTATTCAAAGATGGTTTCTGTTATCAAGTTTTTTAGCCCATATCTCTACATTTTGCGCATATTTAGTTGGTTTTCTATTGAAAGATAAGTGATGAACAAATATTATTGGATCAATAACTGATTCATGAGTCGACATTTCAAGCTTGGCGAAGAACAGATTAAATTCAAATAATTTTTTTCAAATTAATCATGATAAGTTGAAACCAACCGAGCTTCCATTGGCGCACTAACAACTTCATCATTGAATCATCGAATCTAACCTATATTTTTTGACAGATCCGCAACCTTGGAATGGGCGGGAAGACCTGTCTGGACTCGCCGGCGCGTAGGAGCGACCTGCACAAACCTGCGGGACTCTACCCCTGCCACAGACAGGGTGGAAATCAGGTAAAATCATTTTCATGTTCTTAACGTTCTTCTTTTCTCGATTACAGATTGCCAGCGACGCCACCGGCTATTGCGTGGACTCTGCCTGCAAACCAGAAGACATGCACAAACCGGTCGGTTTGTGGCGTTGTCATCAACAGGGCGGCAACCAGGTAAAAAATTGACGTGTTTGCGTCCTCGGCTGACGATGAGGGCTCTGCGCATGCCTCTGTTTAACAACGTTAATAAACTGGTATCTGGTTGCTTGGTCTGTCGATGTGGCCCTCAGTGGTCTGCTTAACTGATTTTTTGGCGCCAAGACTAGCAAATGTCAGGGAAATATTTTTCGATTGTGCCAAACTACATCAAAGTCAAACTTTTGAAGATACAGAAAAAGTCAACTTACACACTCCAGGTTTACTGTCTCTACGCATTTTAATCCCAAAATATTAATGATTCTTAAAGTTACTGACGAACTGAATTAAACAAATTGTTTCTTAACTATGACATACAGGAATGGAAGAGACAGTCGGAAAGATACGAAATTCAGTGCTAATCAAGACGACAACCAAGGTCCAGTGGAGCGGTGGAAGAATCAAAATCTCAGCGCGATGCGACGACGAATCCTTCGATCGAAACGCTCTGCAGTCTGATTTCATTCGCACTTCAAACGTGAGACGCGTTAGACCATATCAGTTGAAAATAAAAACGACAATCTATTATATGCAAGGAATTCATTTGCCACGATTAATGACACAAATAATTTCCTCTGTGAAATATTGAAATTGCTGACAATTCGACTGTAATTCTCCCACCATTTGCTAGTGTCGGCCCATCTCATTAATATCGAAGCTTTCTTTTCAGCATAACCAAGTACTTAATTAGCAGAAAACCCCTCTACAGTAAAATCGGGATCTAATACCTACCACAGATCCCTACGATTGTATATATATGTTGTTGTAAATATTTCCCAATTAATTTTTTTTCAGGCCGGATGGAGTAGTATTAAAATGTAGATTCAGACTCATTCGTTTCCCAGCTCTAGCTCTATCAAACCGGACATTTCCATTTCGCGTCCCCGGTTTTGCACGAAACGTGCCCCGCGGCAGTCTAAACACGCGAATTCCTCCTTAATTTGCCGAATTTTACGCGGAAATATAGGGTGTGGGGTGGGGGAAGCAACATCAATCACCGCGGCGTTTGTTCGATGTAATCGCGCCTATCCGAAATTAGTCGATTCGTCATTGCATAACAACGATATGATAGATGGTCCTTCGAGCCGGATAGCTCTGTGGAACGTGGGGCTAGGTTTTCGTTCGGATTGGTATCGAATTAGCGAGTCGCGATCTATCGGGTCGTGCAACAAAGGTGGATAATTTGATGTCTTTTTTGGAGTGTTCAAATAAAACCGGCATGGATATTGCGGTAAATGTCTTCATTTCGGAATCGGACAGATGTTGGGGTAAAAGTTGATTTCATGCGAACCTAAATCTGAAATCAAAACAGGGTGGTCCTTTCTGATATAGGGGTTATGGGTCCCAAAGTTTAAGAATCTTCAAGTCTTTTTTCCACCATTAAATCAATCACTCTACATTTCCATATCGCCCACTCTTTAAACCTTTTTCTCAACGATACGTGACATTTTATTGTGAAATCTCTAATTATTAATGTATAGATTGGAAATCACCGAAAGCCATATCAGCTGTTTTCTATGGAATTTCGTCATTCTTAAAGTTTCGCAATGGCGCCAACTTCATCAGTATTCATTTCGAATCTCCTGTCAGAAATGTCACATACCGATAACTTTGGCACTGTTCCGTCTCATCAGAGACGGCCCTGTCTTTCGAATTTAGTTTTTCATCGATTCTCAGGTCCTTCATGTTAATATTTAGATCGAGCAATTTTGAGAATTGTCGTTGGAACTGTTTACACTTTAGATTATTTGTTGTCATGATCATATATGGCCTTAGAAAATATGCAGAGTCATTTAGAAATTTTGATATATTTATGCCTGTTAATTTAACATGACGCAGCATTCGGAGTTATAAAGTGACTCTATCCTTCTTTACTTGCATTGATCTCGTTATTTTTTTGTAACCAATAAGAAGTGTCATTTCGTTCATTCAATCCATCTCTAAATAAGCCTTCCAAACAATTACGTTAATTTCCCTCTTTTTGTTAGAAGGGATGAATCGAGCACCTCTAACGTTCAGTCTTTGAAAAGACTGTAAAATCATTATTCCAGTAATAGTCAAACTTGTAGCCTTTGCTACATTATGCACTATCATACGGATAGTCAAATTTGTCGTTCGTAGCTTGTGACATTTCAGTCCTATATTGTTAATATAGTAATCCAGTCGATTACCAAAGTATTGGCAAATTCATTACATTTGTTTTTAGTGTAATAATCATACCTTTTGACTTGGTTTATATACAGTAAATCAAGAATTGTAGTTCGTTTTTATTAGAGTGAATTACGAGTGTTTTACTTTAATTCCTTACAATCTTCGTTGGTTTATCTTATTAGATAAATAAAGTTAGTTCATCATCGACATAACTTCACACTATTCAGTGCCCTTAAAGTAAAACTCTTCACTGAACTACATCAAAATACAGTCCACTAAATTGGTCGAAATTAGTCATCGAGATTAATTAAATTTTTATTGCCTGTTATTCAAAAAAACTGTAATAAAAGGCAAAATACTGCGGTAAACTAACCGTGGTACGTTACAGGCGCTATTGCCAAACTTCATTTTGAGAATGACTGCAATTCCGTAAAAAAACAATTGATATAACTGTCCGATAATTTCTATTATTCCTCTGGTTTTAACCGATTAAGATCATTAATTTTTCTCAAATAATTTGGTACGAGTTTGAAAACTTTCGGACCGAAATACATATATGTCTTCTGAGTTACTATTTCCTTTAAAAATCTTACATGGATATCCCTGTTATGAGCTGACCTGATTATCTGTTTCTTTCTACTGAATTTGCAAAAAAAAAAGTTTCTAGAGTATGGTCCAACTTTCTTTCGTTGTAAAGTTATTCAGGATTCTACTATTTTGTACCTTTTCACAATTTTTCCACCTAAAACATAGCTTAACTTCAAAAGTATCGTCTCAATCGAAATTCAGTGTACACCATTGGAAAGAGCAAAAAATGCTCCTTATATCAGGGTGGTCTCATGAAGATTTTAATGAAATACTCAATCATTATAGGGGGTTAAGAAAAAGGTGATTATAAAATTTTCTACAACTGCCATAGGATGTGGTAAGATGGGCATTAAACCGGCGAAGGGAATGAGCACGTGGACAGAATGTCAGAGGATCGGTTGGCAAAGATTGCAAAGGAGAAAAAACACAATATACTCCTACCTCCAGAACGAACACCTACATGATGGTATTCTATTAAGGACCGACCTTGGCTTATCCACAGACGGCTCGCGAATGACGAACGGAACGGGAGTGGGAGTATATGGGAGTAAACCGAGAGTCGGTATCTCATTGAGTCTTGTTCAATACGCAACCATATTCCAGGCAGAACTATTTGCCATTCGGACCGCGACAGACCTGCAAATTGACCACGCCAAAATCAAAATATTTAGCGACAATCGGTCAACACTAGAAGCTCTAGAATCCAGCTGTCGTACATCTAAAACAGTCTGGAGTTGCCGCAAGACTCAAAACAGGCTCGGTATGTATAACAGAATCACTCTTGTTTGGATACCAAGCCACTCAAACTATTTGGGTAACGAAGAGGCAGATCGGCTAGCTTTTGCTGGAGCCACGTTGCATATTGGCCCGAAATTATTCCTGGAAATACCACATGACCTGGCTAAGCGGACAATAACAGGCAGAATGAACTCTAGGCTAGAGTCTTTCTGGATGAGCCATCCAGGCCTGAAACACTCGATGGCTCAGCTTCGGAACAAAAGATGCCAGACCTATCGCTAGGTCTAAATAAAACCAAACTCAGAACACTTGTCGAGATTGTGACAGGTCACTGCAGGCTGAAAGCGCATTTGCACAAAATCGGTCTGGCTGAAGACGATGAATACACATTATAGCCCACTACGAACTGAAAAAAATACTCCCGAACAAGATTATCGGTTTTATCCAAAAACTGTGAACCACAATAGTCCGCGCTGATGCAGTGGTACCCGGACGCCTGCTCACCATAAATGATAATAATGGTATGAAAGCTGGTTTTCACCATCTCCAGCTGCAGCCAAGAAACCATTGATGGAAATACAGGAATGAGTCCTAAAGTACCATGAAGAAAAGATTCAGGAAATTATTTCTTTCGAATGTAACTCTTCTAATGTCACTGAGTATAATTGGGTGGATTTGTTAATGAACAGCAAGCACCCACAGGTGCACACTCAAAAAAAACCCAAACGCAAAAACTGTTCCAACATATTTCATCAGCTGCAAAACTGTGGATTCCCTCGAAACGACACCCAACTACATGAAATCGTTCCACCGTTTTTTTTCACCCCAACCCAACATTTCGACCAATCATCGAATACCACCGGATTAATTAGCCCTGCCCGGCGCCGGATATGAAAAATTATCCCACGGGTCGCCGAAAAAAAACCAGTAAACACCAGCGCAACCCTTCAGCGCCCACCGGGCGTATGTACGCCCGCCCGACCGATCCGAATTCCCCCCGAACAAATATGATATACAATTCAAATTTTGAATTTAATTTGCCGGCGTCGAGTTACGTCGTTGTTTTCCCCCCCGGGCGTCGGTAGAATTGCGGTTTCAGTTATTAATGACGCCCGGCGAACGGGGGACGGGCGCCCTGGCCGTCCGACGGAACCCGCCGTTTTGTTTTACTTGTCCGACGCTCTCTTTGCGTTTGCGAAGTTGGGATCGGGGGTGGTCGATTTCGTTCCGTGACGATTTTCGAGGGGGATTAGGTTATATCTCGTTCGAATTTAATGGGGTTGTTTGGGGGCGTCGCACAGCAGGTGTGCAGTAGGGTTTGGATTTGGGGTTGATTGCTGCATATTATTTTCTTTTAATTGTTTTCAATCTAGAAGGTGTGTCCGAATGGTGCGAAAAAATGCTGAAATATGTCGGTCTAACCTTCTTCTCACTCCAGTCCAAGGGTGAATGATTTTGAAGAGTTTCAAAAGTTCAATTTGTGGATAATATTTTCAGTTATACATTTATTCGGCTAAGAAGAGTTTATTAGTTATTTTTGTGTGAATCGAGGATCTGTGCACTACTCGGGGTAGCAAATCAAGAACAAAAGTGGACCAGGAATAGACCCCTGCAGTACCCCCGACCAAACCAATTGAAAATCAGGACTTTTCTGATTTTGGTTATGTTCTCCCTTCATGTAAACGTACTGCTCTCTATCGATCAAATACCGATATTTCATCAAAAAACACAGAGTACTTGTTGGTTAATTGTAGCGAAACACTTAGCATAATCGAGTTTGAGCAAAGCCACTGCTATCTCACTGTCGACTAGTGTTGTTATGGTACTGTCAACCTTACGAAATCCAGAGTGGAACTTAGGTAGATTATTGCAAGTTGTAATGCAATCCTTAACTTGTACGTTCACTATCTTTTTTGATATTTTGGACAGGGCCATCAGCATACTGATTAGTCTTAGATTATTCAAACATGTAGGAGCTATTTCATTTGGCACCGGTATAACGATTTCTGAACGTCAATTCTTCGGAACATAGACATGTCTTCCTGAAGTACTCTCTACCTTCGACTCAAAAAATGTCGGATATAGGTGCCTAAATGTCGGATATAGGTTCAATGAAGTTCACAGCTATCAGAAAATTCAAAAGTGTTATCCTCAATCTTATATAAATTTTGATAATTGCTGTCTTTACTGTGATCCTTCATTTCCTTTTTTAGTATTTATATTGTTGTTTTGTTAAACTCATTTTCTTTCGAAAATATAATTATCATCCTGAAAATAAACATAATTATTCTTACGGAAAGAATCATCCGTTTATGCGGAGGTTTTCGAGATTTTCCCCCACTTTTCAGGAAGAACGCTTATTCGATTCAACTAATCATCCACATCGAAGGACCAGCATCGATACTACGTTAGCAACAAGCGCATAAATTCGACGCTCGAGGTGGCTGTGCTTCGAAAACCCATTTCGCTCAAATTTATTTAAGCCTCGCAATTTCCTGCATATTATTTCGCGAGGCGGCGATCTCACCCCCCCTCCACCCATCCGAGCTTCGCTCAATGATCGCTCCTCGATTAGGCCATAAATTCGGCGTGATTTAGGCCCCGGGCCCACCTGGCCCGGACGCGAGAGGCTGACACCTCTTATAATTGGTAAAATAATCGAGAATGAGCAGTTTCGCGATCGCGCGGCGGTCGTGATTAATCGTCTCGTGAAAAATGGCCTTTAGGAGCCGGCGACGGCGGTTCCTGATCGATTTACCTTGGATAATGACGGCCTAACCCGTTAATGGTTTCTTTTTTTTTGATCGACTGGGGGCGATGGGAGATTTTGAATAAAGGAAGTATTTGGTTATTACATTATCGGCGGAAGATTGATTGGTTCATTCATAACCGTGAATTTGGTCGTCCGAATTTACATTAGGAAACGAGCTGGTGAATATTTTTCAAATTAGTCTGGGATGAACAAATTTGGAAGTCTTTTGAGCAAATATTTTCTTTATTGGTCCTATGTCTGTCTGTTGGGGAGAACAAGTGACTGACGTAAGCATGGCTTTTTCACCATGTGACCACTTAGCAGTCTACATAACGCCGTAAAGCAGTTTGTGCGATAAGGATACGCCTTAATCGCGCAAAGCATTGGAGTTGAGTTTAACACACTCCGCTTCCAGTTTGGACTTCAGTTCAAACATTCACACCGTGACCGATAGCAGTGAAACTTTATCCAGACGCTACTGGGTCTGCAGGTCAGTACCCGAGTTATTTGGGACGCATCTCACACGCCGAAAGTGCTTTTTATTCGCACCACCCAGTTGCAATCTTCAGAAACAGGAAAATTCTCAAGAATAGAGGCTTTATTCGATCCTGGTTCGAGCACTAACGGTCTCCAACCCTATCGTCAAGAACCCAAAAATGTCTCACGAACAATTCTGGTTCGAGACGAAATTGTCTCGCTGAACCCTAATGTACTCCTCGAGCAATCCGAGTCACGGATTAGAGGCGACCAGATGAGTGAAATACCCTTATAGCCTAGCAAGTCAGGACCAACAAACCCGTGTGAAGTCTTTTAATCGATCCTGGTTCGAGTATTAAGCTTTCAAAACCGTATCGTTAAGACGTTATCTAATTTGTCTAAAAAATACATTCCAGTTCCTTGAATAGAATATCGAGCATTTCCAAGTATTTCGAAAGAAGTAAGTAATGATTGCTCTATGGTTTAATCGGTCAAAGCGTACACCCATCAAGAACACCAGATGAGTTACACATTAGAAACCTTACACTCGAATACAACAACTGTAAAATTATCCATAATGAATATGAAGGTACCAGACTAACAATCACTGCCTTGCCTTAACGCAATCGATTCCTGTAGTACCGATGGGTAGAGCAATTCTGCATAATACAAGCTGGATTCAGCAAGATCTGGGTTTCAAGATCCTAAGTTAGCAAGGAAATGTTCCAGCAATGGCGCAGCATGTCCCAGCAATGGCGGTATGATTGACATGAGACACTATTTCTATACGTCCTATTGCGACAGGTTTCGTGGAAGAAGTGGCTGAAATACTACATGCTAGACTAGAGGAGTTCTATTTTCCTTGCATGAGTTGTAGTCTTCAATTCGGGCACTGAATTGCATAGTAGATAAAGTTGCCTCCTACCATTAGTGAACCTTAAGTTCTTGGAAACTAAAGCCAACTAATATTTTGTTACAAGCATATCACAATACTGCGCCAATGGAGGCTAGACCGTAGGCTTGAAGACTGTAAGCTCACATAAATCACCTTCGATTTCTCCTTCGGTACTCCTAGTAGCAATCGAAAACTCAGCCCGATCTCGTCGAAAACATACATCTTTCCACTAGCTTCCTTACTTTCTTACTATCTTAGAGTGAGATAAGGCTTGGAAAAAACTTATGACTCACCAATGGAAATCAATGCGAAGTTTGTTTCAATCAAAACGGTTGCTGTCAAAGGTCATCAGAACTTTTTACCGGGATAGGAAACCATAGATATATCTTAGTCAGTTCACGAAATTATAGTTTTTTCTCAATACCAAATTGATAAGTATCATTGTTTGCTGCATTCTCCTCTGATCTCGCTTTGGTTTAGGTATTTTTTTAACCAAAAAGAACTCCACTACTGAATTTTCCTTCTGTGATAAGTGCTAGAGCTTAATTTCAGATTAAATCAGTAAACATGTATTATTTCTCAACAATCGCTTTACTATAGAACGTAATACTACTCCATCTGTCTCTGCCAGATTGATCTAAAGTTCATCAAAAGCCCCGAAAGCCTTCTCTAACCAAACACAACCATTTTTTCAGTTCTGGATGTACAGTAAGGCAGGTGAGATACGCAGAGACGAGGCTTGCTTGGACTACAGCGGCCAGGAAGTGATTCTGTATCCCTGCCACGGTAGCAAAGGTAACCAGTACTGGGAATATGATCCGGATAGCAAACTGCTTCGCCATGGAAGCTCCAACAAATGCCTGACTATCAACGAGTCGAAAACAAAGCTGTTGATGGAATCGTGCGACAGCAACACCGCCAGACAGACCTGGTCTTTAGAGAACTACGACCCCAAGAAGTTGTGATTCAAGAAGATGAAGAATCAGTATTGAGTAGAAGGAAACGGCAAGAGTAATATTGAGGTTAGATAACAGTAACCGGGAGGAAAACGTTGTGTATGAGTATTTTGAATCGTGTAAAAATTTTATGTACATATCCTGCTATTTTTTTCTTGTTGGACCAAGCATTAGAGTTTCTTACGTGGGTGAAGACCCAGGAAGAACTATTGTTAATGAAATAATAGAAATTTGGAGACGAAGGAGAGATGAATGTTATGTTTCACATTCACCAAAAGTCTTTATTCATGTTTATATGGTCTGTCGTTGTAGAATGGAAGCTCATGAAGAAATTTGCGTCAACTATTCTACATCTTACCGGTCTCACTCACTCAGTATTTTTGCGAGCATTTCTCACCCATTTTGAAGCGTTTTGATACAAAATTAGAATAAACGTTTCATAAATATGCTTCTTCTTTTTAAATTAGTTCGGGAAATTTGAATTGGATGATCCAGAGAGTAACCAGGTGAAATTCAAGGTCAAAGTCTTGTAACTGCAGCTATGCAAAATGTGATTATCTCACACAAACCTCTCCAATTCAAAAAATAACAATGGTGTGGAATTTCGGTTATTTTCTCTTCAATAATTATAACCATACTTGAACCAGTTTCCTTTGCAACTTGATTCTCTTCATCAGAAAGAAGATTTTTTTACCTTTGGATGAAAGTAAAGATTCAGCCAACAATAAATGCCAGTCGGACATATCACTGATCATAAACGGACTGTCTTTCATATCTTCTAATTCTTGTTTTGTAACAGTAAAGAATCTTGTTCTATTGCTTGGTCTACGTGAAGAGTTTTTCTCGTCTAAAATTAATATCATTCCAAACATGTACGTATAACATTTTTTGACTGTTTTATCTCGAACCTGAAACGGTTGCCATACGACCTAAAATTGACGAACTCATCCATACTTTCGAATGTACCATATCAGGACTTTAGGTACCAATCTTCAAGTTTTTGTGATAATTTATCACTCGATTTTTGAAGTGATCCATTCATACTTGAGGACTTTATATATCCACAATTACATATTATCTACTATTATTTTATTGTATATAAAATTCGCATTGTTAGTTAGGATGTTGTATAAATTTTATGGTTTCGTATTTTTAAGGCTTTCCGTTTTTAGTTTTTAAGTTAGACTACGTTAGGTACATTCCATGTTTTATATTTCGACAATTCTTATTGTTGTTCCTGAATTAGGATATTGGAGTCAATTTGAAGTGTGCGATTTGCTCAAATGTATATTTCGAATACTAAATTTCGTTATTTATGGTTAAATGGTTAATTTTCACCATTCCAAATATCCAATTCCAACATATCAATTTCTTCAATATATATTTTGAATATTCATGTGATCTTAGTTTCCTTCTCTTTAATTGAATTATCATGCAATTTATGAGAGATATATTGTAAATTTTGATGTTCGAACTTTTATAGGGATAAAAATAAGGACGAAATAGCTTCTATACTCCTCGAAATTGTCGTTTGATTTTTTAAAATTGTATTTATATTATTGAGGATGACTTTGAAGTTGCCATATTTTTGTCAGTTGAACATTTTTCAGGAGTACAGAATGATTTTTCTGAATAGGTGTGAGGCCAGTCAATCTGTGTAAATTAAAATATTCTTGAAATGTGCCTTAATTTTCCTGTATATTGAAAGTTGAATAAATATGTTATAAAAAATTCTAAAACATTATTTTGTCTATATAGAAAATTTCTGTATGGTGTTCGTTTAGGTGTGAAGAACACCTTTGGAAGTGATGGGTGAAGTGCAATAACTGATAGTACCTCTGAACGAATTTTAATAAAGATGTTCACATTTTCCTTACATCATATAATGATTTGGTAGTGACGATAGCTTGGAGTCGTTTTTCAAGTTTTTTTTAATATTTCGAGATATATCGTCAATTCTCTGAGAGATGGCAATTGCTAGTTGGAATGTTTTTTCATACCAGTATGCTACTTGCTTAGATACTCACGACGGAACGGCGTCAAGAACCAAATAATTTCAAAAATTTGGCAGTTTTTCAGGTGGAAGGGTTCGAAGTTGTTCCTTGGAACAGCTTCGAACAAAAAGATGGCGAACCTAGCGCTAGGTCTGGATAGGGCCAAACTAAGAAGACTTGTCGGAAGTATGACAGGTCACTGCAGACTGAAAACGCATTTGCACAAAATCAGTCTGGCTGAAGACAATGAATGCAGGCTGTGTCTTGAGGACACTGAAACAGCCATGCACATCGTCTCAGAGTGCCCAGCGGTGAGTCACATCAGATTCGAAGCCTTTGGCGCCCACAGCGAACTGAAAAAATTACCCCTGAACAAGATTATCGGTTTTATCCAAAAACTGGATCTCGTCGGGGAGATATAAATTAGGGTTGAACCACAATAGTCCGTGCGGACGCAGTAGTAGTGAGGACAGACGCCAGCTCGCCATAAATAACATAACATAACATAACCTTCCATTTCACTGGGATGAAACAAGGGTCCTTGTCAAGACAAGCGCCCCCAGTGCGTCGAGCTTTATAGCTTGACGCGCATTATTGCGCTCAGGGGCGCGAATCGGCGGACAGTGCAACATGAACCTGTATAACAAAAATCCGCGAATAGGTTTTGTTGATCGCTGGTACAAAAGCTGCAGACATGCGCCCACATACGCTCTGCACAAGAACACCAAGGTATTTATCATACACTAGCACCATCTAGTGCACGCAAATATACATACTCGACATACCTGATCGGGCCAATTTCGAGAGAAAATCTTTGGGAATGCCACAATACATTTCACTTTCAATGGTACCATCAAATATACAGAGAGTCGTAGCACCACACTGAGATATGGCTCCCCAAACCATTATTTTGGTGGGAAATTTGGAAATTTGAAAGGTAAGAGGTTGTTTTGATAGTATTTTTAAGTGATTTACACCAAGTTCGAAACAACTTTCATCAGATATAAAGACATCATTAAAATTATTTGTTGAAAACGTTGACAAAATTCTATCCTTCGTTCCTTTTGTAAAGGTGTCATTGAAGGTTTTTTTTTGTTTCCTTGACATGTAGCCTTGTCTTTTCAGTAACATACGGGCGGTTCCTGGACTTCCTGGCTTTTAAATTTCGTTTATTTCCAAATCTGTTAGCCAATTTGCGAAACTCCAGGAGCGGATTGTGTCGTCCTAAGGCCAATAAAGCGTTCAAATTGTTTCTTTTTATAAAATGAAATAGAGGAAGGCTTTTTACTTGATAGAAGAAATATAACAAAATTTGAATATCAAAATAGATTAAATCTGTTAGTCTTCTACAATTTTAATTTCAAAAAAATTTTATTCAAAAAACTTGCAGAATTAAATTAATGTCTAAAATAAGCACCGCTCACGTTTAATAGACGTATATAATCAAAACTCAATATATAATGTCAAATGGAATAAATAAACCAACAGATATAAAAAAGTCATTAAAATTAATAAATAAATATTTAAAGGAGACAAAATTTTGTTACTGATCTTACCTTTGAGAACACCAATTGCCTTTTAAAAACATGAACACAACTTAAGGACTTCTCAAAGAATATAATTTATTTGAAATATTTAATATATTTAAATATTCGAATAAATTAATTCAGAAATTTCTCAAAACATGCACTATATCTTCAAAAAACAAATATAATTCTAAGTAATCCCTTCTTCGGTCCTAGATAATATTCCAAATATCAAAATCAAAAAACTACAACTATATCACAACAAACACGTGTTAAGAATGGATGCTTCGAAACAGACCAACTTTAGAATTCAAGATTGGTCTATGTTCTAACAAAATCACGTATGTAAGTTATTTTTAAGGTTATTTAAATTCATTGACATTCCATAATGAGATTTATTGAAGCCAAAATATAAATATATATTATATATAAAATAAAATAGAAAAAGGCTTTTTACTTGATAGAAGAAATATAACAAAATTTGAATATCAAAACAGATTGAATCTGTTACTCTTCTACAATTTTAATTTCGAAAAAATTTTATTCAAAAAACTTTTAGAATTAAATTAATGTCTAAAATAAGCACCGCTTACGTTTAATAGACGTATATAATCAAAACTCAATATATAATGTCAAATGGAATAAATAAACCAACAGATATAAGAAATTTTTTTGAAATTAAAATTGTAGAAGACTAACAGATTTAATCTGTTTTGAAACTGATCTATGCCTCATATCCATGCAATTTTAACCTCTTTATTGTCTCATATACAGCACTTTTTCCCAGTTCAATCAATTGCACAAATTTTTTAACGTTTCGAAAACCTTTTCTATATAAATATTGTACCTATTTTTTTTTATAATTGCCACATAATTTCATAAAGTGTATATCTGTTGAAAATCAACATTATTTGACGAATACTGTTGCCATGCAATTTTGATCATAAACGACTACCCGAATAACCTATTTTATACATTACTTTTGTCTTAAAATGTTACAAAAAAATTATATTAATATTATAAAAATAATAAATTTCGGATACTTTCTAGATGGACTATATTTCTATGAACATTATATTCAATTATATTTTCAATATAAAAGCCAATTTCTGTATAATATGAGGACCAATGATTCCAAATGGAATGAATCATGACTTTGCTTAGGTTATTTTTATAAATGAAAATGATTATTATATAAACTCACCCTGATTTTTCTGAACTCTCTATGTAGCACAATTTGAAAGTAATAATATTTCAAACTTCACCACTTACACAGAATTATTAGGTAGGCATTAAGAAATGCAAACCTGCACAAGAAAATAAACATAAATATAGAAATCTATACTTGAAATGATTGAAGTCCAGGCAACTAATGCCCTCTCTAGGAATACGAATAAGCAATAAGAAGATGTTTAGTGACATCTAGTGATTAATAGGAGCACTTATTGCTGATGCCAAATTGCATCACTGGGCTAGAAAGGGTTAAATAGTTTGGGATTTGGAAAATGTATAGGACTTGATGGAAATATTTTATATTCGTCAAAACGTGATATATTAAAATAGGTTTCTATTCAATTAATTGATTGTTCTTGAGGTTCTCAATGTTCTTTTAAACTTATTCATACTTACAATAATTTCTGCTATTTTTGAGACAAAATACATCCTAACACTAATGAGTTAACTTGAAATTAAAAACATTCCACAAACATCATATTAATTAAAACTTGGATACACGAAATTTTCTAAGTATACGTATAAAACATTACTTAAGATCATGTCTAGTTAGGTTTAGCTTCCGCCATCTTCTTTGTTGCATACGTCATAGCCACCGTCAACATTTTTGACCAAGCAGCAAACACTTCGTCATTTGCGATCGGTCTCAAGGCATCCTCGATGATTGGTTGAATGTTCTGAAGAGAAAAAATGTTATATCGGGTGTTTTTTTAGAGTGATAGAACTTACGATACGAATGATTTGACAGAAGGTAGAAGCCATGTTGTTTTGACATTTCTGTTCAGTAAGCATTGACAAATTATCATGCAAAGACTCACGTCGCAACAACGTTTACAAATTGTTGAAATTTATTTTCAAAATCAGTGTTATATTCGCCAAACTTATGGAGCACTTCGTGAAATTTATGGTTTACCTAATCGTCCATCAGAGCAGCTTATTCGTCGAACTATCGATAGATTTCGGACAATATTTTCTCTACTCGATGCAACAACAACCAGAAAAAGAACCACATGGAAACAATCACAACAAGTTGGAGTCTGTGGACCCACCACATGGAAAATTTTGCGTAAAGATCTTGGACTACACCCATACAAGATCCAACTGGTTCAAGAACTAAAGCCACTTGACCATTATAAGCGTCGTTTGTTTGCTGATTGGGCCCTAGAAAAGCTTGAAGTTGATCCACTTTTTTGTCGTAAAATTGTGTTTATTGGTGAAGCTCATTTCTGGTTGAACGGCTATTTAAACAAGCAAAATTTCCGTATACGGAGTGAAAACAATCCTCAAGAAGTTCTACAGATTCCATTGCATCCTGAAAAATGCATTGCATGGTGTGCTTTACACGCTGGAGTCATCATCGGTCCATATTTCTTTAAAAACGATGCTGGAGCTAATGGTTCAGTGAATGGTGCTCTTTACAGATCGATGATCAATGATTATTTGTTCAAAAATTTGAATGGTATCGACCCAGAAGTGTTTTGGTTCCAACAAAATGGTGCTACACCTCATGCTGCTACCGTAACAATTGAAAGAAAGATTTGGCGATAACATTATTACGAGAAATGGTCCAAATAATTGGCCTCAAAGATCATAACTCCACTGGATTATTTTCTTTGGGGTTATGTCAAGTTATTGGTTTATGCTGATAAACCAGAAACAATAGACGTTTTGGAAGCCAACATAACTCGTTTTATCGATGAAATAAGGCCCCAATTACTCGAAAAAGTGGTCCAAAATTGGTCAGGTCGAATGCAGTTCCTCAGAGCTAGTCGTGGCGGACATATGCCGGAAATTATCTTTAAAACATAAATTTAAAGTTCTATCACCCAAAAAAAACACCCGATAGATCAATTTGTCAAGTTATTTCACATGTCAAATCACTTATATGGGTGTAAAAATGAATAATAAGTTGGAGAAAAATCAAGACTTTATTTAACGTGTTTCGAATCGTCCGATTTGGGTGAAATGTGAACCGTTTTGTTCTATAATTTGTTGCCATTTTAAAGGTATCTTCTCTCATGGAGTCTTGGTCCTTATGGGTGAAAAACTCCAGTAATTGGTTTTCTTATCACTCAGGAAGTTTTGCAATGCGGGAAGATGGTAATCGCTTGGTGCTAGGTCCAGACCTTATCGTGGATGCATTAAATCTTCCTAACGAAACTCCCGGAGTTTCTGGTGAGTTGCTACAGACGTGTGTGGTCTGGCGTTGTGATGGAACTGAACTTCTGTTGGTCAATTCTGGCCATCCATGGTCAATCCTCAATCAAACGGTCGAGTTGTTGACAATAGAAATACGAATTAAGTGTTTAGCCATATGGGAGCAACTCAAATGTTTCGATTTCATTCCGTTTGGTCAAGTCTTGGCAGATGGAAATTCGATCCATCATGTTTTTTGGTGTTAATTGTGTGTCTTTCTTTAATCCAGCTTTGCGCAAGCGATTTAAAACTGTTTCATGGTCAATCTTTAGCTCCTAGGCTATGGTACGACTACTAACATGAACTCTGATATTTTCGACGTCGGCTTTGCCTGTGTGAGATTCATCTTTAGCATCAAAAATACGGAATCATAAGGAATCGAAACCAAAGTTACGCGTAATTAGCTGTAGCAGAATCGGGACCTCAAACATCATTCACAATTTCATCCGCCTGCCTTGCATTTTCGCTTTCATCAAAGAAAAAATGTAAAATGTACCGAAATTTCTCTTCGTCGAATTCCATTAAAATTCCCTGTAACTCACAACTGAATGGACAGAACAAAAAAAGTTTTTAGTGTAAATGTCTTTTTTCGTAGTTTTTTCCATTCTGAAACTCAATAAAAAGGAGTGAAAACATCAATCCCGCGATATTCTGATCAATCCTGAAGATTGATTCAGGAAGATGACTACAGTAGGCGATTTTTTTGGTGTTTCAACAATTTTCAAACTGAAAAATTGATTTGAGGAAGATAAATACAAAAAGAAATTTTTTTGTCTTGGCTTTTTCTAGTTTATTACACAGCAAAAAATAAAAAAAAAATTCAGAATCATGCATTCGTCGTCATTACAGCATTACACTGAAGATAAGCCACAAAGTTATGAAAAATATGCTCGACGATGAACCTATTCGGGTGTATTTAAGCTTTGAACTGCAAACACAGGTGCAAGTTGTACTATTCCTATTCGAAAAGCTTCGTTTTTACCATAGCTCAAGGACGAATTAAGTTTTCACTCACCAAGAAGCCCTCAACAGGAGATCCATGTTTGATATGATTATCGGCCAATTTATCGAGCATGGCTATAAGAAGTTCTGTGTTTTCCAAATTATCTACAAGTTGTCCTAAACTGTACACGACAGTATTACAGTGAACTTTGAATTTAAGATTATCCTTCAACTGGTCGTCTGGTATGTCTTTGAATGGGAAGTACTGCTTGTATTCTGGATATTTTTGGAAAAGTCTGAAACAGATTTCAGTCACGTTTTATTGGAACATTTTGGTTTGTCAGTTCCAGGAAGATCAAGCAAAAATATAATTTCCAAACAGAATTTACGTTATCGCTTTCATCTTTGAAATGTTTATTAGAAATTACCACAGGGATTTCTGATAGGAGGTTTCATTTTGAAAGCTGTCAACGTATGACATTTGACAAGTAAAAACTACGCCATTACTGAAAATGAAACAATATGCGCTTCAACAACGCACTAAAAACGTTTAAATTCACAACAAAAATGGTGAAAATTTCGCACTCTTGAGTTGTTGTGAAGCAACTTCTCGGTCGGCAATAATGAAACTAATGCAAAAATTCGAGCTGTTGGAACAAGTCAGTGATGTGAAAATTCGAAACCGTGAGTGTCGCTCAAGGACAACTGAGAATATTGCTGATGAAACCCACCTCTGTCGATTACTCGACGATCTTTAGAATAAGGCATTACACCGTATTTTGCATAAAGACTAAGGTCTTTACGTTTTTACAGTTCAGTTAACACGGGAACTCGAGCCGGTTGATCACCAGTGACGTCGTATCTTCGCTGATCGGGTCCTTTAAATGCGTCAAAATGATCCGGGTTTTCATCGAAAAATCATCTTAAGTGATGAGGCACATTTTCACGTAGGAGGCTACGTTAATGAGGCACATTTTCACGTAGGAGGCTACGTTAATGAGCAGAATTGTGGCATTTGGAGCTCTGGAAATCCAAGAATGATTGTTGAAAAGTCTCTCCAACCTCAACGTATCATTTTTTGGTGTGGTTTTTGGGCTAGCAATGTGATTTGTCCTTACTGATTCGAAAAGGAAGCTGGTGCAACTGTTATGGTGAATGAACTGAGCTACCAAGCTATGATTAATAACTTTTTATTACAAGATATTGATGTGGGCAACGTTCATTTTCAACAAAACGGCGCTACGGGCCACACAAGCAAAGATACAATCGCAATTCTGCAAGAAAAGTTTCCAGACGTGTTATTTCTCAGAGATGATCATAATTGGCCATAGAGATCCGACCCCACGGCACTTGAGCTTGACGCGCTGGGGGCGCTTGTTTTGACTAGGACCCTAGTTTTATCCCAGTGAAATGGAGGGTTAAGTCTCGACGAAACGGCTAGTCCGTTGGTGCTTGACGCCAGGATCAATTGGAAGACTTTACATGGGTTCGTGGGTCCTGACGTACAGGCATCAATCTTGAGATTATCTTAGTTCATGAGACTGCGTTCGGGTGGATGAATAAGAAACCCTTCCAACGTGTGAGGTGCGTTCCAAACAACTCGGGTACTGACCATGCAGAGCCATTAGAGGTTGGATAGTGGTTCGCTGCTACCAGTCAGATGGTTGTAGGTTTTCGAACTGAAGCCCAAACTGGGAGCCGGTGGGTTCATCTCTTCGGAGTAGTTTCCACCACGCGCGATTATAAGGCGTAACCCTTATTACACTTTCTGCCTCTGTGGAGACTGCTAACTAGTCAATTGGTGAAAGAGCTACACTAACTGGTAAAATTCACTTGGCCATAGAGATCTTGTGAATTAACACCTTTAAACTTTTTTCTTTAGGGCCACGTGAAAGATAAGGTCTATTCTAATGATCCATAATCCATTCAGGACTTTATAGCAAGGAATCGTGAAGTTACTGAGGAAATACTGTCGCAAATGTGCTAATCGTTGATGAGGTATGACATCAACGATCAGTGAAATAAACAATGAAATAAACATCCATTGGTTCCTCCTAAAACATACTCTTTTTTTTCAATATCAAAATGAAACCTCCCCATGGAAAACCCTTTAGATTAAGAGCTTGTGAACTTTCTTAAGATTTGTGGGGTTTATTTCTTCATGAAGTTCAGATGATCCCCAGATACTTACGATATCATGATGGTAGAACCGATTTGTGTTCGGTCTTTAGAGGTTTTTGCCCATGATGTTTTTATGAGTCCTACTTCTCGAGGAGTCAAGCCTGTCACTGGGTCTGGTTCCTCTGGAGATGAAGTCCATCCTAATAGACTGTAGATTATTCCCATACCTAAAAAAAGTAGATGATGGTAGATGATCATAGTAAAAACAAGTTGCAGAAATTACTATCGGGTGTTTTTTAGAGTGAAAGAAATTTCGATAGGGATAACTGTGATTTGACAGAAGGTGGAAGCCATGTTGTTTTGAAATTTCTGTTCAGTAAGTATCGACAAATTATCATGGAGAGATTCATGCTGCAACAACGTTTACAAATTGTTGAAATTTATTTTCAAAATCAGTGTTCTATTCGCCAAACTTGAAGAGCACTTTCGTCGAACTTTCGATAGATTTCGGACAACATTTTCTCTACTCGATGCAACAACAACAAGACAAACAACTGTACGTACACGAGAAATTATCGCTGCTGTAAATCATAGTGTTAATGATGATCCAGATTTGTCTATTCGTCGACGTTCGCAACAAGTTGGACTATGTGCATCCACCACATAGAAAATTTTGGGCAAAGATCTTGGCCTACACCCACACAAGATCCAACTGGTTCAAGAACTAAAGCCACTTGATCATAATAAGCGTCCTTTGTTTGCTGATTGAGCCCTAGAACAGCTTGAAGTTGATCCACTTTTTTATCGTAAAATTGTATTTAGTGATGAAGCTCATTTCTAGTTTAACGGTTATGTAAACAAGCAAAATTGCCATATATGGAGTGAAAACAATCCTCAAGAAGTTCTGCAGGTTCCATTTCATCCTGAAAATGCACTCTATGGTGTGCTTTACACGCTGGAGGCTTCATCGGTCCATATTGCTTTGAAAACGATGCTGGAGCTAATGTTACAGTGAATGGTGCTTGTTACAGATCGATGATAAATGATTAATTGTTTCAAAATTTGAATGGTATCTACCCAGAAGTGGTTTGGTTCTGACAAGATGGTGCTAAACCTTATACTGCTACCGTAACAATTGATTTATTGAAAGAAATAATTGGCGATAACGTTATTTCGAGAAATGGTCCAATTAATTGGCCTCCAAGATTATGCGACATAACTCCACTGGATTATTTTCTTTGGGGTTATGTCAAGTCATTGGTTTATGGTGATAAACCAGAAACCATAGACGCTTTGGAATCCGACATAACTCGTGTTATTGATGAAATAAGGCCTGAATTACTCGAAAAAGTGGTCCAAAATTGGTCTGGTCGAATGCGGTTCCTCAGAGCTAGTCGTGGTCGACATAAGCCGGAAATTATTTTTTAAACATAAATGTCATGAAATTATCTTTCAAATAAAAAAAATTTGGCTCCAATCCTAATTTAGATGTGTTTTATTTCAATTTAGAGTTCTATTACTCTAAAAAAAAACACCCGATAGAATCAAAAGGAAAGAAACTTGATTATTTAGAATCTGTTGAAATTTTCAAATTAGTTCACAATAAAAATAATGTAAAAATAATGAATGACTGTAAATTCAGAATTTTTGAGATATTTAAATAAGTAACATATCTTTACCAATCCTCTTTGACGTGCCGACGTTAGTTGTCAAGCGTCCTCTCATTTCAAACCTTTTTTAAACTGTTTTTATTACCTCTTCTGCCTCTGTATATTCATAAATACCCTGTTCTGCTTGTTGAGTCTTCAGTTGCCTCAAGATGGGATAGTTAATTCCCGAAACTCGAGTCACAATTAAATGTGTGAATTATCAATTTATTGGTAGTAAAACATAGTAATTTCTACAACTTGTTTTAATAATAATTGCTTGCATAAAGTTGTCATTCTATCTCAATCAAATTCTTCAAGAAAAAATTGATAATATTTATGAAAATCCACAGGAAAAACTTATGCTGTTCTTGATAACAATATCTTTTCTGTTACTCAACTTGCGGTTCGAACAATAATAAATAAACATGCACTCATCCCATATGAATGGTTAATTGTTTTTCATAATGAACCTATTCGAATGAACCAAAAAATTATTTCAACGCTCTGAAATTATTACTTTTTGAAATCTTTAAACGAATAGAAATAGAACACACTAACGTATAGAAATGAAAGAAGGATTTACTCTTAAGTTAACGAAAGTTTGGATGTAAAAATTTCAGTTGATTAAGTATAAAAATATGAAAAAAACAGTTTCAGGTTTTTGCTGAAATGTGACATTTCACACTAAAAAATTATTTTGCTATTTTTTATTTGGTTCATTCAGTTGTGAGTTACAGCGTGTTAAAAATCAAAATCAACAAAGAAAAATTACAGTTATTCTTAAGTTGACTATCAAAACAGATCAAATCTGTTAGTCTACTATAATTTTAATTTCAAAAAATTTCATTCAAAAACTTTTCTAATTAAATTAATGTCTTATAAGCACTGCTTATATTCAATATACATATAAAATCGAAACTCTTTATATAATATCAAATGAAATTAAAAAACCCAACAAATATAAATTGTCAATTAAAATAAATAAATGAATATCTGATCTTATATTCATGAAAACTAAATCTTTCACAAATATACGAAACATAATTTTGAGAATTTCTCCAAAACTAATTTATTTGAAATATTTAATATATTCAAATATTTGAATGAGTTACTTCAAAAATCTCTCAAAACATGTAGCACATCCTCAAAAAACAATTAGAATTCAGATGAGGTGTTTTTCAGTCCAACACATTTAAAAAATAAAATCAATTAACAATTAATGACTTACCCCTAAGACCTCTTAGGGGTAAGTAAAGCTTGTAAACATACAAGCTTTGTGTATCTTAGGGGTAAGTTATTTATTGTTAATCAATTTTATTTTTTAAATGTGAAGTTGGACTGAAGAAGACCTTATCTGAATTCTAATTGTTTTTTGAGGATGTGCTACATATTTTGAGAGATTTTTTAAGTAATTTATTTAAATATTCATTATAAATATATTAAATATATCAAATGAATAAGTTTTTAAAATTATGTTTTGTATTTTTAAAAAAGAATTAGTTTTCATAAATATAAGATCCGAAATAAACCTTTCGTCTTCTTCAAATATTTATTTGTTAATTTTAATTGACAAATTATATTTGTTGATTTTTTTGTTCCATTTAATTTTATATAATGAGTCTTAGTTTTATTTGTCTATTAAATATAACCAGTGCTTATAAGACATTAATTTAATTCTAAAACTTTTTGAATAAAAATTCTTGAAATTAAAATTATAGGAGGCTAACAGATTGAAACTGTTTTGATATTCAACTTCTGTAATAATCCTTCTATCAAGCAAAAAAATCTCTTTTTATTATTTTACATTTATTATTTCTTCCCTTTTAATTTTTTTGTTTTTATTGTTCTCCACGTAAAATATAGGATAGATTTATAGTATTAGTAATGATGTATTTGCATGTATTAATTTGTTGAAATATAATTGATTGTTGATTCATCACAGCCTACCTACCACTTGACAACCGATTAATGAACCTACCAGGTGGCTCTTCGAATTTGAGTCTCTGAAGTTCTCAAAATAAGAGGGACAAACCGATACATGCATATATATTCGTAATCAAGAGAGAAATAGCTAACCAATAGTGAGAAAATATACAGGGTGGTCCATTTGAAAATTTGAAGTTGCACTCAATATCTTGTGCACCCTGTATATATTCCATTTTGTGAAATCATTCTGAAAAAATTCAGTTGATTTCGTACAACTTTTGTCAATAATTTTTTTCTTTATCTTCATTTGTAACAAAGTTAAAGTGGGGGCTTAAATTATAGTGAAGAACCCGGTACAATAATTTCTGAAAATGTTATTGCACAATTGAATGGGCTGATGAGAAACAATAGAAATCATCTATTGTTATATATTTTATTTCAAACTGATTGAGTAGACAAGCACGTAAGGTAAGTCAGTTGAGGATTATGAAGACCCTTGAAATACTAATTCTAGTTTTTTTGACACAAGTAAGTGAAAAAATATTTTTCTCCGTTAATTTTCAAATGCTATTTTAGCTCAGGTGTGTGAAAAGTGGCATCTGGTATTACGAAGAGGAAGAAATAGATCCTGTAACTGGTATGACTAGAACGGAGAAGTCATATATAAAGTCTGCATGGAAATATATGATGAAAGATCCGACTAGATATGGTTCTATGATTTTACAAAGGTAAGGTTTCTAAAAATACACTGCCTTGTATTTATTCATTCTTCAGTTGCAATCATTTTTATGCTAACAAGAATTCTTATTATTCTATTCTCAATAATCTTTAATACCACACCACATCAGTTCTTCATAAATCCAGGGCATTGTTCAATATATTGAGATAAACTCAAAAAAATAATAAATTTATAGAGCTATTACTTTGCGTGGTCTTTAATACGCTTGAACTCCAATAATACGTAGGATTTTTAAAAGTTCACTTCAGTCTAGTGTTTGTTCAGATAACTATCGGGTGTTTTTTTTAGAGTGATAGAACTTTCGATAGGGATAACTGTAAACTTTGAATATCAAAACAGATTTGATCTGTTAGTCTTCTACAATTTTAATTTCAAAATATATTTTTGAAAAAACTTTCAGAATTAAATTAATGTCTTAAATTATGTGGTTTATTTTTGAAAAAGATTTAGATTTCATAAATATAAGACCAGAAACTGAACATGTTTTCAAATGTTTGTCAAGGGCAAAACATAGGTACCACGTGCCTTTCTGACGAGTTCAGGTGCGTATGTTTGGAACGAAACATTCGAAATTACTTATTTTCAATTTTAATTAATAATTTATTTTTTGGGTTTTTTTTATTCCATTTCATATTGTATATTGAATTTTGATTTTTATACGTCTATTAAATATAAGCAGTGCTTATTTAACACATTAATTTATTTCTAAATGTTTTTTTTTTATTTTTTCGAAATTAAAATTGTATAAGATTAACAGATTAAATCTGTTTTGATATTCAAAGTTTGTGATTATTCTTCTATCAAGTAAAGAACCGCATCTTATTATTTTAGGGAGAACTGATTTGACTGAAGGTAGAAGCCATGTTGTTTTGATATTTCTGTTCAGTAGGCTTTGACAAATTATCATGTAAAGACTGACGCCGCAAGAACGTTCACAAATTGTTGAAATTTATTTTCAAAATCAGTGTTCTATTCGCCAAACTTAAAGGGCACTTCGTGAAATTTATGGTTTACATAATCGTCCATCAAAGCAGCTTATTCGTCGAACTATCGATAGATTTTGGATAACATTTTCTCTACTCGATGCAACAACAACAACAATTAGGCAAAGAACTGTACGTACAGAAGAAAATATCGCTGCTGTAAGTCATAGTCTTAATAATGATCCAGATTTGTCTATTCGTCGACGTTCACAACAAGTTGGACTCAGTACATCCACCACATGTTAACTTTTGCGTAAAGATCTTGGTCTACACCCAAACAAGATTAAACTGGTTCAAGAACTAAAGCCACTTGAACATAATAAGCGTCGTTTGTTTGCTGATTGGCCCTAAAACAGCTTGAAGTTGATCCACTTTTTCATCGTAAAATTGTGTTTAGTGATGAAGCTCACAAAACTGCCTTATATGGATTGAAAACAAACCTCAAGAAGTTCTGCCGGTTCCATTGAATCCTGAAAAATGCACTGTATGGTGTGCTTTACACGTTGGAAGCATCATCGGTCCATATTTCTTTAAAAACCATGCTGGAGCTAATGTTACAGTGAATGGTGCTCATTATAGATCGATGATCAATGATTATATGATTCAAAATTTGAATGGTATCGACCCAGAAGTGTTTTGGTTCCAACAAGATGATGCTACACCTCATGCTGCTATAGTAACTATTAATTTATTGAAAGAAAGATTTGGCGATAACATTATTTCGAGAAATGGTCCAATTAATTGTCTTCCAAGATCATGCGACATGACTCCACTGGATTATTTTCTTTGGGGTTATGTCAAGTCATTGGTTTATGGTGATAAACCATAAACAATAGACGCTTTGGTAGCCATATTGATGAAATAAGGCCTGAATTACTCGAAAAAGTGCTCCAAAATTGATCTGGTCGAATGCGGTTCCTCAAAGCTAGTCGTGGTAGACATATGCCGGAAATTATCTTTAAAACATACATGTCATAAAATTATCTTCCGAATAAAACAAATTTTGGCTTCAATCTTAATTTAAATGTGTTTAATTTTTTTTCTATAAAAAACACCCAATATTTATTTAGTTGATTTGATTGATAATTTATATTTCCTTGAATTCTTTTATTCCCTTTTGTACTGTGTAATAAGTGTTTAATTCTATATGTCTACTAAATTGACACAGTGTTTTCTAAGACATTTATTTAACTTAATTTTAAGAAAATATATTCTTGAAATTTTGAATATCAAAACAGATTTAATTAGTCAGTCTTCTACAATTTTAATTTAAAAAAAAATTTTCATTCAAAAAACTTATAAAATTAAATTAATGTCTACATAAGCACCGCTTAATGAAAAAAAATTTTTATCCAAAAAACTTTTAGAATTAAATTAATGTCTATATAAGCACCGCTCAATTTAAAAAAAAATTATTCAAAAACTTTTAGAATTAAATTAATGTCTACATAAGCACCGCTATATTTAATAGACGTATAAAATCGAAACTCAATACACAATATCAAAATTTTGTTTCTGATCTTACCGTTATGAACACCTTTTCAAAAACATAAAACACAATTTAAGAACTTTTCAAAAAATATAATTTATTTGAAATATTCAACATATTTAAATATTCGAATAAGTTAATTCAAAAATCTCTCCAAACATGCACTATATCTTCAAAAAACAATTAGACTTCCGATAGTCTCTTCATCGGCCTTAAATCATATTTAAAAAATCAAAATTAACTCACAATCAGTATATCTTACGTTAGAAAATCAAGATATTATCAACATTTAGGGCCGATGAAGAGATTATCGGAAGTCTAATTGTTTTAATCTGTTAGTCTTCTACAATTTTAATTTCAAAAAAAGTTTTATTCAAAAAATTTTTAGAACTAAAGTAATGTCTACAATAAGCACCGCTTATATTTAATAGACTTATATAATCTTATATTATTATACCTTACACTTTTCTGTGATTTTTGTTAAGAACATAGACTATCTTGAATTTTAAAGTGAGTCTGTTTAAAGCAATTTATCCTGTTAAACACGTGGAGATGAGATATAGTGATAGTTATTTGATTTTGATATTTGGAATATTATTTAGGTCCGATGAAGAGATTACCAGAATTATAATTGTTTTTTGAAGATATAGTGCATGTTCTGAGAGATTTTTGAAATAACTTATTTGAATGTTTAAATATATTGAATATTTCAAATGAATTATATTTTTTGAGAAGTCCTTAAGTTGTGTTCATGTTTTTGAAAAGCAATTGATGTTCTTAATGGTAAGATCAGAAACAAAATTTTGTCTCCTTTAAATATTTATTCATTGATTTTAATGACCTTTTTTATATCTGTTGGTTTATTTATTCCATTTGACATTATATATTGAGTTTTGATTATATACGTCTATTAAATATAAGCGGTGCTTATTGTAGACATTAGTTTAATTCTAAAAGTTTTTTGAATAAAAATTTTTTTGAAATTAAAATTTTAGAAGACTAACAGATTACATCTGTTTTGATATTCAAATTTTGTTATATTTCTTCTGTCAAGTAAAAAGCCTTTTTCTATTTTATCTAATTGTTTTGTGAAGATATAGTGCATGTTTTGAGAAATTTTTGAATTAACTTATTTGAATATCTAAATATATTGAATATTTCAATATATTGAATATTTCAAATAAATTATATTTTTTGAGAAGTCCTTAAGTTGTGTTCATGTTTTTGAAAAGCAATTGATGTTCTTAATGGTAAGATCAGAAACAAAATTTTGTCTCCTTTAAATATTTATTCATTGATTTTAATGACCTTTTTTATATCTGTTGGTTTATTTATTCCATTTGACATTATATATTGAGTTTTGATTATATACGTCTATTAAATATAAGCGGTGCTTATTGTAGACATTAGTTTAATTCTAAAAGTTTTTTGAATAAAAATTTTTTTGAAATTAAAATTTTAGAAGACTAACAGATTAAATCTGTTTTGATATTCAAATTTTGTTATATTTCTTCTGTCAAGTAAAAAGCCTTTTTCTATTTTATCTAATTGTTTTGTGAAGATATAGTGCATGTTTTGAGAAATTTTTGAATTAACTTATTTGAATATCTAAATATAATGAATATTTCAATATATTGAATATTTCAAATAAATTATATTTTTTGAGAAGTCCTTGAATTGTGATTTATGTTTTTGAAAAGGAATTGGTATTTATTTATTAATTTTAATTGACAATTTATATCTTTTGGTTTATTTATTCCATTTGATATTGTATATTAAGTTTGTCTATTAAATATAAGCGGTGCTTATTGTAGACATTAATTTAATTCTAAAAGTTTTTTGAATAAAAATTTTTCCGAAATTAAAAGTTTAGAAGACTGACAGATTAAATCTGTTTTGATATTCAAATTTTGTTATATCCCTTCCATGAAGTAAAAAGCCTTCGTCTATTTATTTCATAAAAAAATATATATTTTTAATATCAAAATGGAACCTCTTATTGGAAAACCCCCCACTATGTTTAGGACTGTTTTCTTCTCCTATAAGATTTTGAGATTCTAACACCTACATACACATTTATAAACCGTATGAAATATTTGCTTCAAAATTTCAGGTATTTCGAGAAATATCCACAATACCTCAGTTACTACCCCTTCAAGGATGGACTTCCTGAAGAACTAGAAAACCAAAAAGACTTCAAAGTGTATCTGAATCTCATGATGTACACCCTAGATTCAATAATCGACAATTTAGAAACGAACCCAACTGTCATGAGAGACATCTTGATGAAGCTGGGAAAGAACCATTTCAAAAACAATATAAAGGTGGAACCATTTTGGGTAAGTACCAAACAGAATTCAATTTCAAGGATGCATTCTTGTTGTTTCAGAGCCTACGTGATACGATTCTGGATATCATCCAACCAATGTTGAATACAAAGATGTACAATGCTTGGGAGAAATATTTGAACGTATCAACGGCATACATCACATCTAGTATGAAGGAACCGAAGAATAGTTTTAACAGTAGCTCTACGCACGATATTCTTTAATTATTAAAACTTTGATGAGAAGTTTATTTCATTTCGATAATGGTGTATATAGATTGTTCAGTGAATCGTTTTGAAGGAATATAAGTGGAGAATACGGTAACACACAGTATTTATCAAACATTGAATTTGTGAAGGTTCTGGAAGAAATACGTATTTAAGGTCGTGAGCATCTAAAGGGTCTTTCATTAACAGCGCCCCATTTTGTTTTGTGAATAAAACACATTATTCATTTGAGAATAATTGAAATTTTTATTTCATTATAGAGTACAAGGGATACCATTAGTTATGAAATAAAACATCATTCAAATGTCCACCACAGAAACGCTGGCAGGAATGAAGTCGTTGAACCCAATTTTCCATGACTCTCACACAAATCAGGTCGTATGTTAGCAATTATTCGCTCAATATCGATCTGTAAATCGTCTAAATTGCTTTAAAGCAATGACCTAATGTAACCCCAAAGAAAGAAGTTAAATCGCAGAAACGAGGCGGATAAATAATGTGTTCATTCCTTACTAAAAGGACATTCAGGGTACGTGTAGATGATAAAGTCTCGTATAAGCATCCAATCCAATCCGGGGTTCCCCAAGGAAGCGTTCTTGGGCCCCTTCTATATATATTGTACACAGCAGACCTCCCCATAAGTGTGAATACAGTAATGGAATTTTTTGCAGATGATACAGCAATTCTTGCAATCGATGCAGACCATGCAGAGACATCAAACAAAATACAGTGTCATCTCCATCAGATAGAAAAGAGGCTTCATAAGTGGAGAATCAAGATCAATGAAACAAAGTCCTACAGGTAAACTTCACCCTTCGTAAACAACAGCGTCCCTCCATATATCGGGTGGTTTTTTTTTTAGAGTGATAGAACTTTCTATAGGGATAACTGTGATTTGACAGAAGGTAGAAGCCATGTTGTTTTGACATTTCTGTTCAGTAAGCATTGACAAATTATCATGAAAAGACTCACGCCGCAACATTAAAAAATTGTTGAAATTTATTCTCAAAATCAGTGTTCTATTTGCCAAACTTATAGAGCACTTCGTGAAATTTATGGTTTACATAATCGTTGATCAGAGCAGCTTATTCGACGAACTATCGATAGATTTCGGACAACACTTTCTCTACTCGATGCAACAACAACAAGACAAAGAACTATATGTGCAGAAGAAAATATCGCTGCTGTAAGTCATAGTGTTAATGATTATCTAGATTTGTCTATTCATCGACGTTCACAACAAGTTGTGCACTCTGTGCATCCACCATATGGAAAATCTTGCGTAAAGATCTTGGTCTACACCCATACAAGATCCAACTGATTCAAGAACTAAAGCCACTTGACCATAATAAGCGTCGTTTGTTTGCTGATTGAGACCTAGAACAGCTTGAAGTTGATCCACTTTTTTATCGTAAAATTTTGTTTAGCGATGAAGGTCATTTTTGGTTGAACGGCTATGTTAACAAGCAAAATTGCCGTATATGGAGTGAAAACAATCCTCAAGAAGTTTTGCAGATTCCAGTGCATCCTTAAAATTGCACTGCATGGTGTGCTTTACACGCCGGAGGCACCATCGGTCCATATCTCTTTAAAAAACGATGGTGGAGCTAATGTTACAGTGAATGGTGCTCGTTACAGATCGATGATTAATGATTATTTGTTTCAAAATTTGAATGGTATCGACCCATAAGTGTTTTGGTTCCAACGAGATGATGCCACACCTCATACTGCTACCGTAACAATTGGTTTATTGAAAGAAAGATTTGGCGATAACATTATTCAAGAAATGGTCCAATTAATTGGCCTCCAAGATCATGCAACATTACTCCACTGGATTATTTTCTTTGGGATCATGTCAAGTCAATGGTTTATGCTGATAAACCAGAAACAACAGACGCTTCGGAAGCCAACATAACTCGTGTTCTTGATGAAATAAGCTCTGAATTACTCGAAAAATTGGTCCAAAATTGGTCTGGTCGAATGCGTTTCTTTAAAGCTAGTCATGGTGGACATATGCCGGAAATTATTTTTAAAACATAAATGTCGTAAAATTTACTTTCAAATAAAAAAATTGGCTTCAATATTAATTTAAATGTGTGTTATTTCAATTTAAACTTCTATCACTCTAAAAAAAAACACCCGATACATGAATAATATCAAAATACGAGATTCCCCGTCCACCAAATATTTGGATATATTTCTGTACAATAAATTGACTTGGAAGGGACATATTGTTGAGAAAAGGAAACAAATAGACCTAAAAAAGAAAGAACTCAACTGGCTTATCGGTAGAAAATCCAAGCTCTCACTAGAAAACAAAATTCTTTTATAAAAAACAGTTATAAAACCCATATGGGTGTATAGAATTGAGCTCTGGGAATGTTCAAGTAAATCGAATACAGCCATTATACAAAGAAGTCAATCAAAAATTTTGAGAATAATAACCAAGCTCCTTGGCATGTAACAAAATAACTCTACATGTAGATCTAAAAATACCGTATGTGAAGGATGCCATTAAAGAAAAAGTTAAAAACACCACATCAAACTAGAGGTTCAAGTAAACAACATACTACGTCCACTAATTCAACCTTTGAACTGTAGAAGACCTAGAAAGAGCTGGCGAGTAGACCTGAAGTAAGTCTCTCAATGGAGGAGACCTTTCAAGGTTCATTAAGGGCACAATGCTCTTATAGATAGCAGATTAGCTTATAGAAATATTGTATTTTTGATTGCTAATAAACAATGAATAAAAAAAAATTTCTTGAAATAATCGAATCACCGAATACACGACGCTTTAAATGATCTGTTGGTTCGAGTTCTTAGGTTGAAACGATTTTGAATTGATGTAAACTAAGATCTTTTCGTAAAATTCACCACAAACACGTCTGGGAGATGCCTAGTTCTTGTGAACGTCAAGAAATCGATCAATTTTCACGTACGGCAACAATATTCTTTTCACTTCAAACTTCTTCACTAAACGTTCAACTGTTCTTTCATCCGGATGATTATAACGACCAAAAATTGGAGTTAAAGCACGTAAAGTTAGAGTGACAGATCGCGATTTTTCATAATGAATTTGGATTATTCGTAAACGTCGATGGAGTGTATACCTTTTCATGATTAAATAGTAAACATTGACAAATACAACTGTCAATGTCACAAATAAACAATGGCTGCCATGCGTGAGGAATGTCAATTCAAAAATGGGGCGTTTCCATTGAAAGTCCCTCTATTTCATCTTCGTCGAATTTGTACTGTTGTGTTTAATCAAGTTAATGCGTGCGGTTTTGATAACAGATGTCACTGCTAGTTTATTATTCAATTGTTTCATCTGGCAACACCTTCATTTTTCAGTGTCATCATTAGGATTTCTTTTCAGTATCTGTCATTTCGCTGAAGTAAAGGGTTGATGCATCATGGCGCATGAGTTAATCGGTGGGGGTATCTTCAGTGTTGCCGGTTTTGCTCCCACGAATAAATATACTGTAGTATCATAACTGAACTAGAAAAAACGGATTTAAATGCTTCGTACTCTAATTTCAGTTCATTTCGAGAAGAAGTGTTAAATTTCTTCAGGTGGCTGTAATAATTTGATGATCCACTGTAGGTAGTTCATCTAGATTATCTGAATCTTTCTCTTAGAGAATGTAGTAAGTGTCCACAACACTGTCTAGTCTTTTTTTAATTTTGTAGGGTATGTTTCGATCTCACCAATCCGCATTACCCATTTCCTGCTTGCCAATTCCATCCTTGTTAATAACTAGGTACTCTGTTTTCTTCAAACTAACTTGTAGTCCCCATTTCTTATGTTCATCATAAAGCCTCTTTATCATAAACCCCGGATCGTAGGAGTCTTGTGCAATCACAAGCTGGTCATTAGAGAAGCTAAGTGAATGTTCCATTCACAATAGGTCTTCCATCCCCTTGCATCTACTCTTCCAATCTTCCAGTACCACTTCGATATAGGCATTAAAAAGCAGAACAGACAAGCTGCATCCCTGTCTTAAACCGTTCATGGTCCTCTAAGGGTTCCATAGTCTATGTCGGATTTTAACATAAGACTGATTTTCTTTGTAGAGTTCGAGAAGTGATCCATCTACTTCTAGGGCTTCGAGAGCTTCCCAGATTTTTTTCGAGGTATTGAGTCTTCATAACTTCAATATGCAGAGAAAGTCTGCCGAAAGTAGATGTTTATGGTGACTATCCTCCAGCTGAACGAACGATTTGAAAGTGGCAATTTTAATTTGGAAGACGAAGAAGGACCTGGGCGCCACCAAACATTAAGGATGAGGAATTAGAGGCAATGCTAGATCAAGAGCCACCACAAACGCAAGGAGAACTTGCAAAAACCCTCACCCTGTCATGTGCCATCGTTTAAAAGCAATAGGTATGATCCGCAATTGGAGAAGCCAAGAGATGTCGACAAAAAAGAAAGGGGTTTTACATAGACTTGTGACTGGCGATCATTATGGCTTCATAACGACAATCCAAAACGTCGGGTAACGTATGGATGACTCATTATCAACTGTCCAGCCCAATATTCATAGTGAGAAGATCATACTATGTATTTGGTAGGACCAGCTGGATGTGGTGTATTATGAGCTGTTACAAACAAACCAAAGGATCTCAGGGGAGGTCTACCGACGACAATCGATGCGTTTGCGCCGAGCATTGAGAGAAAAACGGCCGCAGTACGCTAACAAACACAAAAGAATTATTTGGCGGTCGGCCACATATGGAATCGCCCGGTAAAACATACTTAGAAACGCACAAATGAGAAGTCCCACCCCACCCGTCTTAAAAACGGCCCCCTTTTTGCGATGGGATCCGACTTTTATCAGAAAGATGGAAAAAGTAGTGACTAGCGATGCACAATACTTTGAACTTTGAATATATAACCAATTTTTATCAATAAAGCTCCAATTTTCGTCAAAAAACAGCACGAAGTTATCTCAAGTCATCAACAGTTAGATATTGAAACAGTCAATATCGTTGATCGCTCATTAAAATATAATTTGCATTAACTGATCGTTGAAGAAAATCACTCCAATAAGCAGTTTCCACATTTTTAACCTAAACTTACTCAATTTTCAACGAATACAAAAATTCCTTATCTATCTCATTGCTTTCAATGAAAATCAGCCGGTGACAAATTCAACTTTACGACTTTCTGGCGAATTGTCTGCCTGATTAATAATTAATCTCTAAATTGGCCCTTTCGGCGAAGTAATTGTGGAATTATTTGATGAACAAGTCTCCTGTTTTGTTAGGTTTTAAAAGGAATGCCGCCAGCTTTGAAAGATAAATATCAAGAGTTTCTATAGTCTATTAATTTTTTTATTAGCTCAGTGACGTGCCCGCTCCTCTCGAATAATTCTACTCTGCTTTGCTACAGCTTCCGATGTAGCATATGAGGGGGTTCGACTGGTAGCAAAAAATACCTTTCAAATCCGTCCTCACCGGGGTTAAGTAGGGCAGAGTTCAAGCGAGGAACTCTGGCGCCACAGGCAGATATGTGCACAACGCCTGTCTGAAGAGTTCAGGTGCGCAGACTCATAACGAACCGCCGTCTCCCTAATTAAGAGGTAGAAGCTGCCTCGTAAGAACGGTATTTCTTTAAGAGCTTCAGCTCTGATAGAGACCATCTCAAATTGTTAGATCTGTTATAAGAGTTTACTTATTATGTTCCCAAATAATTGAATGTTTAAACGGCTGATCTGTACCAAATATCATTGATTATTCATATATGAATATGCTTATTATGAGCATTACTGCAAATTATGGTTTAATTATGATTAACAACCAAATAAAAACGGCTTAAACAGTTCAGATAAATTCTAGTTCGGAAATAAATCCAGCCTTCACGACTCACGATATCATGTTGATAAATCATTTTTTTCTCAAAAACCTTGAATTTTAGCAAAGAATTACAAGAGACCTTATTTGTTACGAATGGATCGAGCTATCCGAAATTATTTTTTTTATTGTAAAATGGGAATTTGGAGGAAAGTTTCTTGCGAAAGAAGTTTTAGCGGTGGCTTTTTCTACCCCTTGCAATCATAGAGGAACACCACGAAAATAATTTTGAGTACCTTCTCGCCCGCATAAAATGTCTTCTTAATTTCATTCTTGTCAGTTTTTTTGTTTTTAACGAAAAAATTGAAAACTGTTTTTCGGAAGCCATCTTTAGGGGGCTGTTACTAAAAAGGGGACGCTCAAAGGAATTAAGTTTATATGAAAGATCCACCCTATTTTTTGACAAGAAATCACCCCCTAAATTTTTTTGCAATTATTTATATACACCCTGTATAATAAACCAGGCATACAACGTATGTGTTTTCTGGGATGCTCTTAACGTAGCCATTATAACACCCTTATTCAATTGTAGCGAACAACTTCTGAGCTCCTCGTCCAGAAACCTGTCTTCCTCTGTTGCAGTTTGGCCGGCGTATCATATAGAGAACACGACCAGTCTAAAGATTCTTGACTAACTGTCCCCGCCGACTTCAAATAGGGCAAGGCGCACAGCGTTTGACGACCTTTCCAAGCAGAACACATGATCACTGGCGTCACAGACAAAGCGCACCACGCCTGTCTGAAGAGTTTCAGGTGCGCAGACTCCGAACGAAACGCCGTCTCCCAAATCAAGAGGTGGAAGCTCCCTCGCAACATCATATTTCCTTCGAGACCTTCACCAGAACAGTGATCATGAAAAATTTGAAAATTATAGACCAATTATACGTTTAACTGCATTCTCTAAGATATTCGAAAAGGTTTCGGCTGATTTTTTTAATGAATTCAAGATTTTCAACAAAGCCCAGCACAGATCTTTCACAGAAAAGAGCACAGAAACTGCTATGTTCGAGCTTGTACAAAACATAATGGGAGCCTTTGAGACAGGAGAAATTACTTTTAGTCCCTTCCTTGACTTACCAAAAGCATTCGATTCTGCCGATCACGGACGTCTTCTAGAAAAACTGGAACAATATGGTATCAGAGACAAGCAACATGAATTAATTAGGAGTTATTTGGAGAACCGGTCTCAACGTGTTCTACTGGAATCAGATGGACAAACTTGTGAGTCATCTGAGAAATAAATAAACAAGGGGTTCCACAAGGAAGCATGCATGGGCCTATATTATTTGTGGTTTATGTTAACACCTATCAGATGAATCCGAGGATGCAGATGATGACAGAATGTATCTCTGACAGACAGAATGTATCTCTGTGTCAACAACTGGAGCGTTTGAAGCCTGCAATTGACCAGAAACAGCCAGAATTCACAACAGAAGAGGTATTGAATTCCATCAGGACAACGCCAGGTCACACACGTCTGTAGGGACTCGCTAGAAACTCCGGAAGCTTGGTTGAGAAGTTTTGATGTATCCACCATATAGTCCGGACCTGGCACCAAGTGATTACCATCCTCTCCTTGCAATTCAAAACTTCCTGAGTGATATGAAATTGCCATCACGAGAAGATTATAAAAATCGATAAGTAGAGTTTTTCGCTATTGAGCACTAAGACTATGAGATAGTCATTATGAAGCCCTTCAAAATGGCAACAAATTCCAGAACACAACGGTGCATATTTGACACAAATCGGACATTCTGAAACTTGTGACATAAAGTCTTGGAGTTCACGCCAAAAAATGGATTTTTTTCATAACCCGCTATATATCGGGTGTTTTTTTAGAGTGATACAACTGGAAATTCAAATAAAACACATTGAAATTAAGACTTAAGCCAATTTTTTTTTATTTGAAAGATAATTTTATGACATTTATGTTTTGAAAATAATTTCTGGAATATGTCCACCACGACTAGCTCTGAGGAACCGCATTCGACCAGACCAATTTTGGACCACTTTTTCGAGTAATTCAGGCCTTATTTCATCAATAACACGAGTTATGTTGGCTTCTAGAGCGTCTATTGTTTCTAGTTTATCAGCAAAGACCAATGACTTGACATTACCCCAAAGAAAATATTCCAGTGGAGTTGGATGATCTTGGAGGCAAATTAATTGGACCGTTTCTCGAAATAATGTTATCGCCAAATCTTTCTTGGAATAAATCAATTGTTACGGTAGCAGCATGAGGTATAGCACCATCTTGTTGGAACCAAAACATTTCTGGGTCGAAACCATTCAAATTTTGAAACAAATAATCATTGATCATCGATCTTTAATGAGCACCATTCACTGTTACATTAGCTCCAGCATCGTTTTTAAAGAAATATGGACCGATGATGCCTCCAGCGTGTAAAGCACACCATACAGTGTATTTTTCAGGATGCAATCGAACCTGCAGAACTTTTTGAGTATCTCACGATACAATTTTACGATAAGAAAGTGGATCAACTTCAAGCTGTTCTAGGGCCCAATCAGCAGATAAACGACGCTTATTATGGTCAAAAGGATTAAGTTCTTGTACCGGTTGGATCTTAGGTGTAGACCAAGATCTTTACACAAAATTTTTCATGTGGCAGATACACAGAGTCCAACTTGTTATGAACGTCGACGAATAGACAAATCTAGATCATCATTAACACTATGACATACACCACCGATATTTTCTTCTGTACGTACAGTTCATTGTCTTGTTGTTGTTGTTGAATCGAGTAGAGAAAATGTTGTCCGAAATCTATCGATAGTTCGACGAATAAGCTGCTCTGATGCACGATTATGTAAACCATAAATTTCACGAAGTGCTCTGTAAGTTTGACGAATAGAACACTGATTTTGAAAATAAATTTCAACAATTTGTGAACGTTGTTGCGGCGTGAGTCTTTCCATGATAATTTGTCAATGCTTACTGAACAGAAATGTCAAAACAACATGGCTTCTACCTTCTACACAGTTATTCCAATCGAAATTTCTATCACTCTAAAAAACACCCTATATAAGACAATTGAGATTCCTTTGTACTGCTCATCGTTCCTTGGTTTATGATGTTTTTCAAGGAATTTCAAATTACTTAATTGTGCTTGAAGAATATAATTCTTTCTGCTTCAGAGGTTCCAAGCAAAAAATATAATGTAATTGTACCTAAATCGAAAAAAGCGATTCGGAAATCACGCAATCGTTAGATGATATATTCTAATCTCATCCTGGTGATGCTTGGAAGAAAATATCATCATTTACACTTAAGACTAAAATGTTTCTCGAATAAAACTTTCACATGGTCTGAAACGTACATTTATTATCACAATGTTTTGAGTAGTTCATCTGTAAATTTTAGGATCTGGATCCGAACATATTTGTTTGCTGAAAGGAATCTATTTCTGTCAAAACAACTTCCATTCCGAATGATCGTTGTGAAATCAATAAAAATTATATTTAGTACACAAGCGTGATGTGCATGTTTTTCAAGGATTTCATACTGACAAAATACGAGAAATCTACTGGACTGGTGCATGTAAATAATGCAATCAGAACTGAAAATGAAAAATAATAATAAAATTGAATATCCTTTGTTGGACGTAGTTCTAAGAAAACTACAGGAGTCTCCTTTAACCCCACTGAATGTTGTAAAAATACAGGGGGGATACTTTCAAAAGATTCATATATCGGGTGTTTTTCAGAGTGATAGAACTTTCGATAGGGATAACTGTGATTTGACAGAAGGTATGTCATGTTTTTTTGATAATTCTGTTCAGTAACCATTGACAAATTGTCATGAAAAGTCTGACGCCGTAACAGCGTTAACAAATTGTTTAAATTTATTTTCAAAATCAGTGTTCTATTCGCTAAACTTATAGAGCACTTCGTGAAATTTATGGTTCACATAATCGTCCATCAGAGCAGCATATTCGTCGAACTATCGATAGATCGACAACAAGAAGACAAAGAACGTACGTACGAAAGAAAATATCGCTGCTGTAAGTCATAGTGTTAATGATGGTCCTGGTTTGTCTATTCATCGACGTTCACAAGTTGTTTAGTTCAAGAACTAAAGCCACTTGACCATAATAAGCGTCGTTTGTTTGCTGATTGGGCCCTAGAACAGCTTGAAGTTGATCCATTTTTTTATCGAATTATTTTTTTATTGAACAGCTATGTGAACAAGCAAAATTGCCATATATGGAGTGAAAACAATCCTGAAGAAGTTCTACAGGTACCATTGCATCCTGAAATATGCACTGTATGGTGTTCTTTACACGCTGAAGGAATCATCGGTCCATATTTCTTTAAAAACGATGCTGAAGCTAATGTTACAGTGAATGGTGCTCGTTACAGATCGATGATCAATGATTATTATTTTCAAAATTTAAATGGTATCGACCCAGAAGTGTTTGGTTCCAACAAGATGGTGCTACACCTCAAGCTGCTACCGTAACAATTGATTTATTGAAATGAAGATTTGGCGACAACATTATTTCGAGAAATGGTCCAATTAATTGGCCTCCAAGATCATGCGAAATAACTCCACTGGATTATTTTCTTTGGGGTTATGTCAAGTCATTGGTTTATGCTGATAAACCAGAAACAATAGACGCTTCGGAAGCCAACATAACTCGTGTTATTGATTAAATAAGACCTGAATTAATCGAAGAAGTGGTCCAAAATTGGTCTGGTAGAATGCGGTTCCTCAGAGCTGGTCGTGGTAGACTTAAATGTCATAAAATTACTCTCCAAATAAAAAAAAATTGGCTTCAATATTAATTTAAATGTGTTTTATTTAAATTTAAAGTTCTATCACTCTAAAAAAACACCCGATACCTACATACCAAGAATAAATGAGGAAGAATTTGCCACAAAGTGATAGAAGATGATTTACCAGCAAAATTCAACAGGCAGAATATTATCAATATTTATTAATATTCACGATGTTAAAACCGAAAAAACATTCAATTACCTCGGCTACTGTGGTGAACCATCTCAACAAATAAAGAATTTCCTTAATGAACAAATATTCCTTCGGCAAAAATTTCAAAAAATCCTATACCTACAATAAATAAATCAAAGTTATCAGGTGATCAGGAAGTCCTTTGATACTAGAATAAAGGAACATAGACGATCTTTCCACAATAATAAGTTGGATTCCACGTATGCAGAACATCTTATAACAGGAAAACATAATTTCGATAAACGTTTTGAGATTTCGTATGAAAAAAACTGTAGTTGAACTTCGTAAAAAGTTCAAAAATAAACCGATTAAGAAATTCTGGGACTTAACTGAATGACCAGACAGGATCATCGAGTTAACCCCTATTTGGTTTATTCTTGTAGGATCCCAGTGGTTTTTCCGAAATAACAAAATGGGTCTCAAATGTGTTTCAGTCTTTCGTTTCTGCATCATAATTCGACATCTCTTTCCTATTCAAAAAAATGTTGGGATTTGATGCCACTTTCATGTGGGTGTTTTTTTCGGAACAAACTCAGGATTTAAATTCATCCCCCTCAAAACAGAAATTGACCTTCAAATATTCATCCCCCTCAAAACAGAAATTGACCTTCAAATATTCATCCCCCTCAAAACAGAAATTGACCTTCAAATATTCATCCCTCTCAAAACAGAAATTGACCTTCAAATATTCATCCCCCTCAAAACAGAAATTGACCTTCAAATATTCTTCGTTTATGAGTTCTGCTGGGTCAAATTTTCGTTTTGACACCCTGTATAAACTGCACCAACTGCACCAAACTGATGAAAGTGATCAATTTCTGACTGAAAGATTCATCCGAGTCAAAATTAAAAATGAAACATCATCTCAACAAGCCCTCTCAACAAGGTTCACCCCTATTGCCTTTTCTCTATAATTTATATTGCTACGACATATATAACAATAAACACTATGTTTTTTTCAGAGTGATAGAATTTTAAATTGAAATAAAACACATTTAAATTAAGATTGAAGCCAAAATGTTTTCTTACTTGAAAGATAATTTTATGACATTTATGTTTTAAAAATAACTTCCTGCATATGTCCATTATGACTAGCTCTGAGGTACCGCATTCGACCAGACCAATTTTGAACCACCTATTCGAGTAATTTTGGTCTTATTTCATCAATAACAGGGGTTATGTTGGCTTCCAAAACGTCTATTGTTTCTGGTTTATCAGCAAAAACCAATGACTTGACATAACCCCAAAGAAAATAATCCAGTGGAGTTATGTCGCATGATCTTGGAGGCCAATTAATTGGACCAATTCTCGAAATAATGTTATCGCCAAATCTTTCCTTCAATGAATCAATTGTTACGGTAGCAGCATGAGGTGTAGCACCATCTTCTTCAAAACACTTCTTGGTCGATGCCAATCAAATTTTGTAACAAATTATCATTGATTATCGATCTGTAACGAGCACCATTCACTGTAACATTAGCTCCAGCATCGTTTTTGAAGAAATATGGACCGATGATGCCTCCAGCGTGTAAAGCACACCATACAGTGCATCTTTCAGGATGCAATGGAACCTGCAGAACTTCTTGAGGATTGATTTCACTCCATATACGGCAATTTTGCTTGTTTACATAGCCGTCCAACCAAAAATGAGCTTCATCACTAAACACAATTTTACGATAAAAAAGTGGATCAACTTCAAGCTGTTCTAGGGCCTAATCAGCAAACAAACGACGCTTATTATGGGCAAGTGGCTTTAGTTCTTGAACCAGTTGGATCTTGTATGGGTGTAGACCAAGATCTTAACGCAAAATTTTCCATGTGGTAGATGCATAGAGTCCAACTTGTTGTGAACGTCGACCAATAGACAAATCTGGAGCATCATTATGACTTACAGCAGCGATATTTTCTTCTGTACGTACAGTTCTTTGTATTGTTGTTGTTGCATCGTGTAGAGATAATGTTGCACGAAATCTATCGATAGTTCGACGAATAAGCTGCTCAATACTTACTGAACAGAAATGTCAAAACAACATGGCTTCTTACTTCTGTTAAATCACACCCTATCGAAAAGTCTATCACTCTGCAAAAAACACCCGATATTTGGGAATACACATAGACACAAGCTCAGCTTCCAGATTCCAAAAAACATCGGCCATTACACGTCAATTTCATTAGTTCAATTTATAAGATGATATGGAGTATCTGGAGTATGGACCAACAATTTTTCTGACCTCTTCTAGATACATGCTCCATAATTTAAGCAGGTGAAAGAACAACTTCGACAAAAATTTCCACGCACTAATGACTCGTTTCATAACCAACTCTTATACTAATCAACAAAAATATAGCCAATATTGCCCAGACTAGAAGAACTCAGCAAAAAATTTGTCCAGAAGCACACCAACAAGGCTAATATGCAACTGATACATCATTATGACGTAGAAATAACACCAATGGCCAAACTACAAGCGCTACCAATTTTGGAATACCTGTTACCTTCATAGTAAACTTTTTTCTCCATACAATAAAATAAACCTTATTTAACATTAATTATGAATATAACTGGCAGGAAGACTTTGGTCGATAGCCATTTGATTACCATCAATAAAGTTGATTGTTACTGTTTTAGAAACTTCCTGATATAAGGTCAGATAAAATTGTTTACACAAGTCACCAAATGGCATTAAAATGTGTGTATGACATTTCCTGGATGGATTCACGTCATAGTGATGTTATCAATTTAGGAACTCTCAATATTAAAGGTTCAAATTTTTAGTCACTGTTATCAATCAATCAAGAAAAACATGATGCGAGACTTAACTCAGCGACATTGTCGAAATGCCATAAAATGTTAATATGTATCTCACCAAGATATCAATGTCAATGATATGTAGAATTTGCATCAGTCTGATGGATCTTCACCAATCCAGTATGTTCCCAGATGTCTTAAACGCAAAAATCTGTTATTCAAAATCTGCAAATCTACTCACAAGTCGCACCTTTTGTGTAAGTTTCTAATTAGAAGTTCTAGGAAGAAGGCTAGACTACAAAGAATGTTACATGGGGAATAAATTAAAATGTGGTTAAATACTCCCAACTAATCAATGAATTTACCGTGCAATTGTTAACAGTTTTCAAGGATCCGTTGAACTTGGATGAGTCAAATCATACAATATTGTGAAATACGAGGTTTAGATCATGATGAAGCTATATTTATGGAGTATGGTACGAAAATTTGTTGAAATTATTCGTTACAGGCATCGTAAAACTCTTGATGTGGGAAAATTATACATATTTTTGAATAATTTCGTACTTTTATAACTTAAAAATGAATTCGTCAATCTGACCATATTCTTATAAGCCCTAAAATATTCATAAAAAATAAGATTTCTGGGTCTACTTTATGTAAAATCGATTTAAAATCAAAAATAGAAAATTATATTCCTCAAAAAATTTGAATATCAAAACAGATTTAATCTGTTAGTCTTCTACAATTTTAATTTCAAAAAAGTTTTTATTCATAAAACTTTCAGAATTAAAATTTGAATATCAAGACAGATTTAATCTGTTAGCCTTCTACAATTTGATATTCAAATTTTGTACTAATCCTTCTATCAAGTAAAAAACCGTTCCTTCTTATTTTATTTTAGAATTAAATTAATGTCTACAATAAGCACTGCTTATATTTAACAGACGTATAAAATCAACACTCAATATAAAACTTGTTTTACAGTAATGTTTTTACATATCTTAAGATTTCATACAAAGTAACTCAGATATACAATAATATTGAATATTCTAAGTAAGATAGTTTTATGATGAAATTCTTAAGATTATGTTAAACATTTTTGAAAGATATTTGTTTTCATGAGATTGATCAGCAGAAACAAAATTTTGTCTATTCAAAATATTTAATTTATGGAATTTTGGTTAACAATTTTTATTCATTGGATTTTGTTATATCATTTGGATGTCTTATAATGAATGTTTATTTTATAGGTCGTTTGATATAAGTGGTACTTATATGACATTATTTCAATTTAATTCCTGAAGTTATAATTATTAAATATAATTTCTTTAAATGAAATATGTAGAAGGCTAATATTAAAATATTTAAATGATTTTATACACCTTCTATCAAGTATTAACCTATATTTATGTTATTTTATTCATGATATATAATTATTTGGTTTCCTTAACATTCTTTATACAGATAGTCCTTGTGCCATAACAGAGGCCGTTAAATGTCTTTCAATCTTTTGGATCAAAGGTAAACCACAGAGTTATTTATTTACTTGTAAGATAACCTTATATTACATTTAAATTTTTTAGTACTCATTTACCAGAAGTTTCTAAATTGTTGAAGGGTGAGTAAATGTTTGTTGTTGATTGATGTTATATTTTATTGAATATGAATTATTATAATACTGACGAAGCAAAGTCTCTCTTAAAACTTGGTTTTCAGTAATGTTTTCACATATCTTAAGATTTTATACAAAGTAACTTAGTTAGATATCCAATAATATTGAATATTCTAAGTAAGATAGTTTTATGATGAAATTCTTAAGATTATGTTAAACATTTTCGAAAGATATTTGTTTTCATAAGATTGATCAGCATAAACAAAATTTTGTCTATTCAAAATATTTAATTTATAGAATTTTGGTTAACAATTTTTATTTATTGGATTTTGTTATATCATTTGGATGTCTTATAATGAATGTTTATTTTATATGTCGTTTGATAAAAGTGGTACTTATATGACATTATTTCAATTTAATTCCTGAAGTTATTATTATTAAACATAATTTTTTAAATTAAATATGTAAAGGCTAATATTATTAGGAGTACAAATAAGTTTCCGCCGTTTTTTAACACAAATTAATTATTTATTATAGAAGAAGATGTGAGACTGCTTGCTGAGTGACTTCTAATGTTAGAGCAAGTTCTTTTTGTGTTTGCGATGAATCTTATTACAACAATTATAATTCTGGTAATCTCTTCATCCGACCTAAATAATATTCCAAATATCAAAATCAAATAACTATCACTATATCTCACCTCCACGTGTTTAACAGGATAAATTGCTTTAAACAGACTAACTTTAAAATTTAAGATAGATTAAATCTGTTTTGATATTCAAATTCTATTATATTTCTTCTATCATATTTTATAACATTAGTATTCTTGTAATAAATTCTTTTATACTTGTTGCAAGAAAATTATGATTTTTTCATTTTAAATTAGTATATAACACTAAGAAATTATAAAATAAATACCTTTCTTGTTGAATATAACCCGCAAAATTGCAGAATTGTTAAGATACTTCAGGATATTTTTCAAAAATCACTGCACACATAAAAAAATTGAATCACTACCTCCAAAATTCCAGCACGAAATCCAATCTATAGACCAAGCTTTATTGTCTCGCAAGAACCACGACGAAATTTGTTAGCACCTGCTGTTGTCCGCACATAAATAATTGTTAACTTAATATCGCGCCGCTATTTAATTCTGTACACTGATAAATTTTCGATTCATCCAGGCTATAAAACGTATCACATTATGAAAACTGAGGTCATCATTTGTCATCGTAGTCCTACTTAGCTATCAATCATACGATTGGAGCAAAATAGTATCAATTAATTTACAGATATCGTCAGGTCAATGTGTTGACGCTGATGTTTTCCTAAAAGTCCATTATTGCGCCTGGAAAAATCCGAATCGAAAACAATTCGAAAGAAAAAGTAATAAAAACGTTGCGGTGAAGGATTTCCTTGGCATAGAGCAGAAGGATGATTGCTCAGATTTGGTGAGGGTATAAATTCAGAAAAAAATCAAAACATTCAACTAACTTCTTTTAGTATCAGAAATATGTTCGTACGATTTCATGAAACAAACGTCGCAACTAGTTTATTATTCCATTCTTCCATCTGACTACACACTCATATTGAAGTTTTATAATTAGGCTTTCTTTTCAGTAACTATCATTTCGCTGAAGGTTAAACAAGGTAGTTTCTGTGTGCTCTGAAAATATCGATTTGGTACTGAATAATGTGGTTTTACGGGGTTTTTTTTTTAGAATGATAGAACATTCGATAGGGATAACTGTGATTTGATTGAAGGTAAAAGCCATGTTGATTTGACATTTCTGTTCAGTAAGCATTGACAAATTACCATGGAAATACTCACGCCGCAACAACGTTTACAAATTGTTGGAATTTATTTTCAAAATCAGTGTTCTATTCGCCAAACTCATAGAGCACTTTGTGAAATTTATGGTTTATAATCGTCCATCAGAGCAGCTTATTCGTCGAACTATCGATAGATTTCGGATCACATTTTCTCTACTCGATGCAACAACCACAACAAGATAAAGAACTGTACGTACAGAAGAAAAAATCGATGCTGTAAGTCATAATGTTAATGATGATCCAGATTTGTCTATTCACCGACGTTCACAACAAGTTGGACTCTGTGCATCCACCACATGGAAAATTTTGCGTAAAGATCTTGGTCTACACCCATACAAGATCCAACCGGTTCAAGAACTAAAGCCACTTGACCAGAATAGCGTCGTTTGTTTGCTGATTGGGTCCTAGAACAGCTTGAAGTTGATCCACTTTTTTATCGTAAAGTTGTATTTAGTGATGAAGCTCATTTCTGGTTGAACGGCTATGTAAACAAGCAAAATTGCCATATATGGAGAAAACAATCCTCAAGAAGTTCTGAAGGTTCCATTGCATTCTGAAAAATGCACTGTATGGTGTGCTTTACACGCTGGAGGCATCATCGGTCCATATTTCTTTAAAGAATAACGCTGGAGCTAATGTTACAGTGAATGGTACTCGTTACAGATTGACGATCAATCATTATTTGTTTCAAAATTTGAATGGTATCGACCCAGAAGTGTTTTAGTTCCAACAAGATGGTGCTACACCTCATACTGCTACCGTAACAATTGATTTATTGAAAGAAAGATTTGGCGACAACATTATTTCGAGAAATTGTCCAATAATTGGCCTCCAAGATCATGCGACATAACTCCACTGGATTATTTTCTTTGGGGTTATGTCAAGTCATTGGTTTATGCTGATAAACCAGAAATGATAGACGCTTTGGAAAACAACATAACTCGTGTTATTGATGAAATACGGCCTGATTTTTTTATGGTCCAAAATTGGTCTGGTCGAAAGCGGTTCCTCAGAGCTAGTCGTGGTGGACATATTGCGGAAATTATTTTTTAAACATAAATGTCATACAATTATCTTTGAAATAAAAAAAAATTGGCTTCAATCTTAATTTAAATGTATTTTATTTCAATTTAAAGTTATATCACTCTAAAAAAATACACCCGATATGAATAACAAACATTTTATAGATATCAGTGGAATTGAGATCTTACACGCAGGTAATAAAAGCAGAAGAATGGACCTTTAAGTAAGTTCGGGAATTTCTTTAGCACACAGAAGACATTTACCAATAACGAATGACCAACTGGAATTTAATGTATCACCATTGCTTTTATCTGTAAAAGATTAAACCGTCCCAACACCTTATCCTTCCTCAAAATTCTACCTGACCCACTATTATAAATTTGATTTTGAATTATGTTCTCTTTAGTTTCGAGAATGGGTTAAAACATGATACATATACAGGGTGACCCAGGGGTGCGTAAATGGTCCATAACGTTTCTATTCAAGCTATCGACTTGATTGTTTTTTCCAAACGATAGTTTGTACAATCCGCACATCCTGCGGATTTTCATTTCCATACAGAATGTCCGAAAATAAAATACATACATAAGTCCGGTTTTTTCAAATGACCACCCCCTATTTTTCATGCATCTTTGGATTGGCCACTTAATTGTCGATAAAACGCAGCCAGGTTTCGTTGACTTATCTGCGTTAGTTTTTGACGTATGTCAATTTATGCTTCGAAATAGCGTCGTGCGTAGACCCACAGAAAAGTCATAACTTCGGAACCGTTCAACATAATTCAATCATCTTTTTTTCATTCGATTCCTTAAGCTTTTGTGCATTTTATGAAACAGGCATACATTTGAGTTCGGTATTCTATCACCTACTACATTGTTTTTTAAATGTCAAATAACAAATTGAATTAACTCGATTTTTTCAAATGCAACACTCTATATTTTATTACACCATTGCATGAAATTTCGTACGAGCTTTTCGTCGATATAAGGTTTGTGGAGTCTACTTCGTGAAATTCGTGAAATAAAATCCAAAATAAGAAATGAGGATTGTTTTAGTAGAATTCTGGTAGAACGTTGTCGTAAAATCCTAAACATGTAGACAAAATAATTGAAAAAAATGTTTTCGAAATTGTAATAGCAGCGTCTAAAGAATAGTGGTAATAGAAACAGGATATCAAGAATCAAACAATTATAGTAACAAGAATATGAAGCGGTGAATAACAAAAAACCATGTACAAAAAAATGTTGAGGTCTTCTTATAAATGCTGCAATCAACACTTGAACATGTGTTGCATCTTGGGCGTCTTCAAGGCCTTTTGGTCACCTTTTCCATTTCTCAATAATGATGGGTGATCCTCAAAATCACACATTCACTAATCAGAAGGAAATCGGATATATGACCTGTTTCGGCATTTATAAGAAGGCTTTCCTCAACATTTTTTCACATGGTTCTCTGTTATTCACCGCTTAATGTCCTTGTTCCTTCTTGATATTCTCCTGTTTGTATTACCACTATTCTTCAAACACTGCTATTACATTATTTAAATATTTTAATATCTACATATATATTCTGTTAGCCGTCTACATATTTAATTTCAAAAAATTTATATTTAATATTATAACCCCTGGAATTAAATTAATGTCATATAAGCACTGCTCATATCGAACGACATATAAAATAAACATTCATTATAAGACATCCAAATGAGATAACAAAATCCAATAAATATAAATTGTTAACAAAAATCCTATAAATTAAATATTTTGAGTAGACAAAATTTTGTTTCTGTTCATCCCTCTTATGAAAACAGATATCTTTCAAAAATGTTTAACATAATCTTAAGAATTTCATCATAAAACTATCTTACTTAGAATATTCAATATTATTGGATATCTAACTAAGTTACTTTTTAGAAAATCTCAAGATATGTAAAAACATTACTAAAAAACAAGTTTTAAGAGAGACTTTGCTCGTCAGTACTCGATCACATTCAATAAAATATAACATCAATCAACGAAAAATATATTTACTTACCTTTAACAATTTAGAAAGCGTCTTGGCAAATGAATACTGAACATTTAAATGGAGTCTAATGTTGACTCGAAATGAATAGTTCTGTGGTTTACAATTGATCTTAAAGATTGAAAGGCAATTTAACGGCCTCTGTTATAGCACAAGAACCCTCTGTATAAAGAATGTTAAGGAAACCAAATAATTATATATTATGAATAAAATAAAATAAATGGCGGTTTATACCTGACAGAAGGTATATAAAATTATTATAGCACAAGGACCATCTGTATAAAGAATGTTAAGGAAACCTAATAATTATATATTGTGAATAAAATAAAATGAAAGGAAGTTTATAGAAGGTATATAAAATTATTTAAATATTTTAAGATAATATTACAATATTTAAATGATTTTATATACCTTCTATCAAGTATAAAGAAACCTCCATTTATTTCCGATTTTACGGCAACGTTCTACTAGATTCTACTAAAATAATACACATTTCTTATTTTGGAATTTATTTAATGAATTTCACCAAGTATACTCCATAAACCTTCTATCGACGAAAAGCTCTTACAAAATGTCATGCAATGGTGTAATATAAAATAGAAAAAGGATTTTTACTTGATAGAAGAAATATGACAAAATTTGAATATCAAAACAGATTCAATCTGTTAGTCTTCTACAATTTTAATTTAAAAAAAAAATTCATTCAAAAAATTTTAGACTTTAATTAATGTCTACAATAAGCACCGCTTATATTTAATAGACGTATATAATCAAAACTCAATATACAATGTCAAATGGAATAAACTAACCAACCAATATAAAAAAGACAATTAAAATTAATAAATAAATATGTGAAGGAGACAAAATTTTGTTTCTGATCTTACCATAATGAAACCAATTCCTTATTGTAGACATTAATTTAATTCTAAAAGTTTTTTGAATAAAATTTTTTTTGAAATTAAAATTGTAGAAGACTAACAGATTAAATCTGTTTTGATATTCAAACAATGGTGTAATGAAATACAGCTGTGTTGCATTTGAAAAAATCGAGTTGATTCAATTTGTTATTTGTCATTAGGCGATAGAACACCTACATAAAATTTATGCTGATTTCAAAAGATGCACAGAAGCTTAAGGAATTGACTGAAAAAAAGATGATTGAATTATGTTGAACTGTACCGAAGTTATGACTTTTTCTGTGGGTCCAAGTACCACGCTACTTCGAAACATAAATTGACATATATATATAATTGACAAGGTATATAAAATTATATAAATATTTTAATATTTACAGATGTATTCTTTTAGCCTTCTACATATTTAATTTCAAAAAATTTCATTTAATATTATAACTTCAGAAATTAAATTAATGTCATATAAGTACTACTCATATCAAACCACATATAAAATAAACATTCATTATAAGACATCCAAATGATATAACAAAATCCAATAAATATAAATTGTTAACCAAAATCCGAAATCCTATAAATTAAATATTTTGAACAGACCAAATTTTGTTTCTGCTGATCCCTCTTATAAAAGCAGATATCTTTCAAAAATGTTTAACATAATCTTAATAATTTCATCATAAAACTATCATACTTAGAATATTCGACATTATTGGATATCTAAGTTAAATTTTGGAAAATCTCGAGATATGTAAAAACATTACTAAAAAACAAGTTTCAAGAGAGATTTTGCTTCGTCAGTACTCAATCATATTCCATAAAATATAACATTAATCAACAAAAAATATACTTACTTACTTTAACAATTCAGAAAGCGTCTTGGCAAATGAATACTGAACATTTAAATGGAGTCTAATTTTGACTCGAAATGAATAGTTCTGTGGTTTACCATCGATCTTAAAGATTGAAAGGCAATTTAACAGCCTCTGTTATAGCACAAGAACCCTCTGAATAAAGAATGTTAAGGAAACCAAATAATTATATATTATGAATAAAATAAAATAAATGGAGGTTTATACCTGACAGAAGGAATATAAAATTATTTAAATATTTCAATATTTACAGATATATTCAAATTTCGTCTACTCAAAATATTTAATTTATGGGATTTTTTATCAATTTATATTTACTGGATTTTATTATATCATTTGGATGTCTTATAATGAATGTTTAGTTTATATGTCGTTTGATATAAGTAGTACTTATATGACATTAATTTAATTCCTGAAGTTATAATATTATATTAAATATAATTTTTTGAAATTGAATATGTAGAAGGCTAACAGAATATATCTGTAAATATTAAAATATTAAAAAATAATTCAGATAAGTCAAGGAAACCTAGGTGCGTTTTATCGACAATTAAGTGGCAAATCCAAAGATGTATGGAAAATAGGGGATTGCTATTTGAATAAACCGAACCTTTGTATGTATTTCATTTTCGGACATTCTGTATGTGGATGAAAATATTTTAAGGATGTGCGGATTGTACCAACTATCGTTTGGAAAAAAAAACATCAAAACGATAGCTTGAATAGAAACAAAGTTATGGACAATTTACACACCCCTGCGCCACCCTATATCTCAACAGACATGACATCAACAGTGAAACTTAAGCCAAGTGTTTTTATTTACCTTATTAATCTTGTCTTAATTTTTGAATATCAAAACAGATTTAATCGGTTAGTCTTCTACAATTTTAATTTCAAAAAATTTACTTAAGAATTTTTAAGAATTGAAATAATGTCTTCATAAAGACTGCTCATATTTAATAGACGAATTAAATCAAAATTCATCATACAATATTAAATGGAATTTAGAAAAACCAACGAATATAAATTGTCAATTAAAATTAATAAATAAATAAACAAACATTTTTTGTTTCGTTCCAGGCATGCGTACTGAACTCTTCAGACAAACGTACGAAGCCCTGTTTGTTACAAAATGTATTGTTTTCTGATCCTATTATTATAAAAAATAACTCTTTCTCAAAAATATAAAACATAATTTTAAGAACTTCTCGAAAACTAATTCATTTGAAATATTCAATATATTTAAATAAATTACTTCAAAAAATCTCAAAACACGTAGCACATCCTCAAAAAATAATTAAAATTCAGAGAAGACCGGTTCAACTTTACATATATTGTTAATTGATTTTATTATTTTTTATATGTAAAGTTGAACCGGTCTTATCTGAATTTTAATTATTTTTTGAGGATGTGCTACATGTTTTGAGATTTTTTGAAGTAATTTATTTAAATGTATTGAATATTTCAAATGAATTAGTTTTTGAGAAGTTCTTAAAATTATGTATTATATTTTTGAGAAAGAGTTATTTTTTATAAATATAGGATCAGAAAACAATACATTTTGTAACAAACAGGGCTTCGTACGTTTGTTTGAAGAGTTCAGTACGCATGCCTGGAACGAAACAAAAAATGTCTGTTTATTTATTTATTAATTTTAATTGACAATTTATATTCGTTGGTTTTTCTTAATTCCATTTGGTATTGTATGATGATTTTATACGTCTATTAAATATGAGCAGTGCTTATGAAGACATTAATTTAATTCTTAAAGTTTCTCAAGTGAATTTTTTGAAATTAAAATTGTAGAAGACTAACAGATTAAATCTGTTTTGATATTCAAATTTTGTAATAATCCTTCTACCAAGTAAAAAACCGTTCCTTATTACTTTAATCTTATCTTAGCCTATGCCCCAATTGTTATGATTCACCTGTATATTTTATTGATTGGAGTTTAAATTACCGAATATTTTTCTTTATAAAGTGCATAAACGGCAAATATCAAGCTACGCCACTGATTCATTTCAAACATTTAACCCACTTAGCCCACGTGAATACGTGAAGAACCCTACATGAAAATGAATTTTCGAAAAAATTGATCAATTTCAAGTTCAACTCCTCACCTTGACGTTGCAAGCGGAATTCACTGTTGACGATCACTGTCCCTGATCACTGGCGTCTCTATCGTACACTAATCGAGTGCATGAAGTTACTCCAACTACTGACGGAGTGACCGAGGTTAAAAGGAAATGTCCAGCGAATCTCCGACCCGCTAAATTGAAGCAGTTTCGAACTCACGCAGTCTGTTCTCGAAGGAAATTCGTTACTAAATAGATATATCTACGGCCCCATGCGATGCCATGTCAATTATTATTCAGCGGTAGGTACGAAATTTAATAACGCGCCAAATTGGAACGTTGAAACGCGACCGAGACCAGAAATTGAGGGAGCGAGGGTGATCTCTTTGCGAAAAAGGCGCTCCGTAGGGATCATCTTGATGTCTGCTTCTCGCCTCGATTCAATTCCGACAAGGATTTTATCGCGGTTCTGGAATAAGGTGCAATTTCAAAATGGTGGATGCGCGAACCATAAGCCTATCATTGATTCACAGCGGCGCCTTGGAAAGTATAAGATATGCCTACTAGATGGAGCGACTAATTCCATAACAATATACAGTGTGGAAACCACTCATGGAATAAAATAATTCCTGTCCTCATGTAAGGATATTATAAAAAACACTGGGACGCGTTAACTTTTAAATTCAATAGTGCGCTTTTTAAACATTAATTATTATTATTATTATCCTGATACTCCTAAATCTCCTGTGAAGATTCCTCAGAAGCTTTTTCAGCTTGTGCGAGTTCATTTGTGTTCGAGGTAGGCTTTGTTACTGCGATCTTGCGCCACTTTAGGTCACAGCACTATTAATTTTTGACCCAACAGTGAAATGGTGGCAAACACCCGTCCAACTAGAAAATTTCTTTTCCACCTGAACAGGATTCGAACCCGGACCTTCCGGTCACGAGCCCGCCGCTCTCCCACTGAGCTGTCCACACTCATTTAAATATACAGGTTGATTCGTGCAAGTCCGCCCTCTTTCTTTTGAATGGAACACCCTGTATATTTTTGAAGTTCCTTAATAACCTGATTTCATCGAACTGTAGCAACCAACTCTGCTTGGCTTTGCTGCAGTTAGCCGACGTATCATAAGAGGACATGACAAGTCTTATAAAACCTGACTGACCGTCCCCGCCGAGTTTAAGTAGAGCAAGGCACATAGCGTTCGACGACCGAACGCCACTAGCGTCGCAGGCGCATCACGCCTGTCTGAAGAGTTTAGGTGCGCATGCTCGGAACGAAACGCCTTCCAAATTGGAAGCTCCTCACAACACCCGCATTTTCTTAAGAGCTCCATTGGCGACCCCGACCTGATTGGATGGGTTTGCTTCAAGAGCGAACCAACCCATTTATTGGTGGCGCTAATTGCCCCATCCTAATTTCGTTCCACAGTAACCCGCTGGAGATGGCACCGCGTCCAACCCAGCAGTGGACCGTTTCCTTGCCTGATCCCAACGCCATATTCCGTAACCTTACCGACGCTCACTGGAGAGGGAGTGTGTAGCGACCACCTACTTAATTCCTCGTCCAGAATTCTGCTTGGCTCCGCTGCAGCTTGCTGGAGTGTAATAATAACAGAGGACACGACTACTCTTAAAATACCTGACGTGATCAGTGTTCTATTCGCCAAACTTACAGGGCACTTCGAGAAATGTATGGTTTACATAATCTTCCATCAGAGCAGCTTATTCATCGAACTATCGATAGATTTCGGACAACATTTTCTCTACTCGATGCAACAACAACAAGACAAAGAACTGTACGTGCAGAATAAAATATCGCTGCTGTAAGTCATAGTATTAATGATGATCCAGATTTGTCTATTCGTCGACGTTCACAACAAGTTGGATTCTGCGCATCCACCACATGGAAAAATTTGCGTGAAGATCTTGGTCTTCAGCCATACAAGATCCAAGTGGTTCAAGACCTAAAGCCACTAGACCATAATTAGCGTCGTTTGTTTGATGTTTAGTCCCTAGAACAGCTTGAAGTTGATCCACCTTTATATCGTGAAATTGTGTTTAGTGATGAAGCTCATTTCTGGTTGAATGGCTATGTAAACTAGCAAAATTGCCGTATGTGGACTGAAAACAATCTTCAAGAAGTTCTGCAGGTTCCATTGCATCCTGAATGCACAGTATGGAGTGCTTTACGTGCTGGAGGCATATTTCTTCAAAAACGATGATGGAGCTAATGTTACAGTGAATGGTTCTCGTTACAGATTGATGATCAATGATTATTTGTTTCAAAATTTGAATGGTATCGACCCAGAAGTGTTTCGGTTCCAACAAGATGGTGCTATATCTCATGCTTCTACCGTAACAATTGAGATATTGGAAGAAAGTTTTGGCGATAACATTATTTCGAGAACTGGTCCAATTAATTGGCCTCCAAGACCATGCGACATAACCCCACTGGATCATTTTCTTTGGGATTATGTCAAGTCATTGGTTTATGCTAATAAACCAGAAACAATAAACGCTTTGTAAGCCTCTAAAAAGTGGTACAAAATTGGTCTGGTCGAATGCGGTTCCTCAGAGCTAGTCGTGGTGGACATATGCGGAAAATTATTTTTCAAACATAAATTTCATGAAGTTAACTTTCAAATTTAAAAAAATTGGCTTCAATCTTAATTTAAAAGTGTTTTATTTCCAGTTAAAGTTCTATCAATCTAAAAAAACACCCGATATTTATAATTGGTTTAAAGAATCTGTATACTTAAATTACATGATGTACTTGATTATAATTCATTAAAATAAATGCTCAAATTGTTCTTCACCTCGTGCTTGGCAATAATACAGTCTATTATAAAACTCGTTCCTTACTTTGTTTAAAGTTTGAGTTGAAATATTCCACATTTCTTAAGTTATCCTTTCGTATCTGCGTCATTCGTTGTCAGAAATAAATTCCTCACATACAATATGCAATGAAATGGAATGTCGTATCGTGCTGTATTTGATTTTCAAGCGTTATGGACTTACACGTCAGCACTTCTTAAATGATTTGAAGTAAAACACTTTATTTCCGCTTATTTTTCTTTTTCAACGACAATTGTTTCGTCAATTACATATCGACTTCGTCAGGTGAGTATGGGAACTGACCGAAACAATCAAGAATCAGCACTTCTGACTTCGATGTACCGAATTAATTTATTCATCCGAAACGAAATGAGGTGTCCAACTCCTCAATCCCCACACATCTGTGTGAGAGAGAAGAGTATTAATTTCGAGTTAAACACTGGATAATTCATTATCATATCTTTCCATTATTTCAATGTTCGACTGGACGTTCGGAGTTCTCTGTCTTATGCATTGAATATCATATCAATAAAACCTGTATATGAAACCATAAACATAATTAATAAGTACTATAAGCTATAGTATCAGAAAGTTCTTCGTACCAGTACAGTTCAACATACATCTGTATGAAAATTCACAACTCAAATAAGCCGATTAGGTTTTATTGATCGCTGGGACATAAGCAAAAGACATGCACATGTTTCGAAGCTTTTTGACTTCAATTATCACCACCATTACGTGGGGTAAGACAGGGCTATATCCTCTAGCCTTTGACACTCAACTTGTACCCCGACACAATGTTCTTGAAGGGGTGGAAAAAGGTATTCTTTTAAACAGTGTTTAAAATCTCTGGCTCGCCGGAACTGGTACCTGGAGTAAAAATAGGATCGGTGTACTGTTCTTCGGAGCTGCCTGATGATGCGTTGTCTCCAATATCTTCCAAGACCACATTTTGCGGATCTAAAGGCGTGATCGGCTCTAGTAAATCTGCTTTATAAGGAACAGGTCATATTGCAGACTGCAAATTTGGATAGTCGATCTTGTGCTTTCCCTTTTTGTAAAAACCTTCAGTCTTTGTCAGGCAATAATAGTAATCGTCTAAATGATTAGTGGGCTATACCATAGGGACTGCAAAAGGCATGTTTTGTCTCCAATTTAAACACCTACTATGTAAATATTAGAAGTAAGCTTTTTTAACATTTTCAGAAAATGTCCTGGCTTGTGATTCCACTATAACTTCTCTACAAACATGTCTCGACATTTTCGTCCTTAAAACACTTTCTTATATACACACAGGGACCATTCACTTCGGAACTCAACAGAAGACAACTTAGTTAAGGGACTTTTCCTGTCATAAAATGCATCCATTTTAACCGTCCCCTCATAAAATTGACTACTTGCTAAAGTAAAAAGGTCTTATTGAGCTATCGAAAAGTTGTACGTGTTAGTTCTTTAGGAATATTTTTCCTATTAAAAGAAGGGTATTTCCATGAAAAAAATTAAGATCTGCTTTGTGTTACAAAAATTTTGTCAACCAGTGATCGCCATAATCAAAATGGTGCATGCGAAACGCGTAAGTCTTCAGAGATGTCAAATTGAGACGAGATACCAAAAAATCGCTTCCTGCTTTGAATAATTCAGATTTTTACCCTCTGATATGAAAAACTGAAACCCGTAACGACCTTGAATATATGGGAAGCTGTTATTTTCTATATATAACTTTATGTACCATGAATATTCAACAATAATCCGATTTATATCGGATGTTGTGATGTCACCCACTCGGTGTCACTCTTTGTTTAGGCTTTTGTGCTTGGCTGCTGAATTAAGTCAACCAGTTCGGTTCATTGCCGGGCTAATAAAAATATTCTGAATGAAAAGGCCTATTATTAATATTTCAAAGAAAAAGTTCACGAGTTGGATCTGTAAAAGCCGAGATGAATTAGTATATCCGTTCATCCATTTATTTCATGTAGTCGGTATAGGCATGAAAGAAAGCTCAGAAAGTTTTGGGAAAATTCAAATTCTCAATGTAGTCCACTATAACTTCAATACATCAGTTAGATCGAAAAATAAGCTTCTTTCAACCTTTTAAAAAATATTCTTCCGGCTCATTCTCAAAATAGGTATTAATTACCTTTGGAAATAGGTAGTAGTCACTGGGGGCCAAATCTGGACTGTACGGAGGATGAGTCACATTATTACACAGCAACCTTAGCCTTGTGAACCGGTGCGTTGTCGTGAAGCAGCAACACCCCTGCTGTGAGTTTTACTCGCCTATTTCCTTTCATTGGTTATCTCAAATTGAGCAAAGTGGTTACTTATGAAGCTACTGTGATGCTTTCACCCTTTTCAGTGTATTCTATCAATAAAATAGCTTTAGAATCCTAGAAGACCATTATTTTCCAGCGGATGGGGGTGACTAAAACTTTCCTTGGGAACTGTGCACCCTTTTCAATCTACTGCATGGACTTTTGTTTACTCTCAGGGTCATAGTGATGAACCCAGTAACCAGCCGGTTAAAAATTGTCGATGGGTCTTCTCTACAGTGCACTAAAAACTCCTTATAGCACTAGACTCGCACTTGCTCTGACCTTTTAGTGGTTAAGATACCAGCTTCTCCACTTTTTTCACATTTTCTTCAGTGGTGCCGTTAACGGGCCCTCCCGAGCGAAGGTCGTCTTCAATGCTTTCACTACCCCTTTTCAATTCACTTGACCACTTTTGAACGGTGCATAAAGACGTGGCAAAGTCTTGGTAAACAGCAACCATTTCTTCATGATTATGATCGTAGATCGTAAATAGTGTTGTAGCGACCACGTTCTTCGCGTCCAGAATTCTGTTTTGCTCTGCTGCAGCTTGACGGCGTATCGTACAGAGGACACGACTAGTCTTAAATCACCTGACTGACCGTCCCTGCCGAGTTCGAGTAGGGAAAGGCACACAGCGTTCGGCGACCGTTCCAATGTGGAACACAAGATCACTGGCGTCACAGGCAGACATACACACCACGACTATCTGAAGAATTCAGGTGCGCATGCTCAGAACGAAACGTCGCTTTCCAAATTAATAAGTAGAAGCTCCTTTATGACACCCGCATTCCTTCAGAACTTCATTGGTGAACCCGACGATCCGACCTTGATTGCCCCATCCATAATTCCGAGGCAATCTTTCCTTTCGTTCCACAGTAACATCGCTGGAGATTGCACCGCGTCCACCAGAGAGATGGACTGTTTTCTGCCACATTCCAACGCCTCATTCCGTGAAATTACCGACGCTCACTGGAAGGGGAGTGTGTAGCGACCACCTTCTTCGCTACTCGTCCAGAATTCTGCTTGCCGGCGTATCATATAGAGGACACGTCTAGTCTTAAAAAGCCTGACTGACCGTCCCCGCCGAGTTCGAGTAGGGCAAGGCTCACAGCGTTCGACGACCGTTCCGACGAGGAACACAAGGTCACTGGCGTCAAAGTCAGACATGCAGATTCGCCTTTCTGAAGGGTTCAGGTGCGCATGCTCAAAACGAAACACCGCTTCTCAAATCAAAAGGTAGAAGCTCCCTCGTAACACCCGAATTCCTTCAGAGCTTCAGTGTCATTAGTAAATGAGATAATTAGATTACTCACATTCTTAGGAAATCAATTTAGAGTAAACTTCGACCAAAAATTATGGCTGAAGAAAAACTTATAATAATTTTTTTAACCACCCTATAGTAAGTGAGTATGTCATAAAAATCTTCATGAGACCACCTTAGTCTAAAAAGAATTTTCCGCTCTTTCCGATGGTGTACACACAGTATTTTGATTATGTTGATAGTTTTCAAGTTATGCTATGTTTTTAGCGAAAAAAATTTCAAAAAGAAACATCTTTGGACCATACTCTATAGAAATTTTTGTGTTGCAATTTGTCTGCAGAATCACCTTGTGAAATTTGGCCAGGGATAACTTAGGTACCCTGTATACAAACTAATAAAATAGAGTAATAAAAAGAGGTTTTTTCTTGATAGGAGGACTGTTACAGAAATCCAAATATATACAGATTTATTCTGTTAACCTACTACAAATTCAAATTTCGAAAAATTTTTCATTCAAAAACTTTTACAATTAAGTTACTTCATAAATCTCTCAAAACATATATCGTATTTAGAAGTGAATTAATGTCTTATAAGCACAGCTTATATTTAATAGACATATAAAATCAAAACACATTATACGATGTCAAATGGAATAAATAACCCAACAAATATGCATTGTCATTTAAAATTAATAAATAAATATTTGAAGTTATATAAATGTCTTAGAAAAACATTGTTTTAATTTAGTAGACATATAGAATGAACACTTAATACACAGTACCAAAAGGAAATGAAAGAATTCAAAGAAATATAAATTTTTAATTCAAATAACCAAATAAATACTTAAGGAGTACAAAATTTAGTTTCGTACCTTGTTTTATGAAAACCAAATCCCTTTACAAAGGTGCAGCACATGACCTTAAGAACCTCTTCAAAAACAACTTGCTCAAAATAAGTTCCTTCAAAAAATTCCTTATACATGGAACGTCTTCAAAAAGCAATTTAGAATTCCCAAAATTTTTTGAAATTAAGATTTATAGGTTAACCGAATACTTATGATATTTAAAATTTGAATATTAAAACAAATTGAAATTAAAATTGTAGAAGATAAGCATATTTCAATTTGTTTTAATATTCAAATTTTGTTATATTTCTTCTATCAAGTAAAAGGCCTTTCTATTTTATCTTATGATATTTAAAAATTTTGTAATAATCCTTCTATCAAGAGAAAACTTTTTTTTTATTATTTTATTGTATACCTATATAATAATTAATAATTGTATATTTTGGTTTACACTTAAAATATTATCATTTGGTTTTAAAGGGTCCATAAAATACCTTACAACCTTGTGCAATTTCTGTGACGAACATAGAATACATAGAATTTTCAAAAGTTCACTTCATTCTAGTTTATGTTCAGATGAATACATTCAGATTGCCTGGTTAGATATTTTTTGTTAATTATTTCTATTTTTAAATATGAAGTTTTTCTGTTGTGGGAATTATAAATTGCTTCATTAAGATGTTCTGCATTTTTTGGGAATTTTTTTGAAGGAACTTATTTTGAGCAAGTTGTTGAGGTGATGTTTTGCATTTTTGGAAAGGTATTTGGTTTTCATAGAACAAAATTTTGAAATGTTCAAGTATTTATTTAGTATATTTAATTAATAATTTATATTTCTTTGAATTCTTCTATTCCCTTCCGGTACTGTGTATTAAGTGTTAATTCTATATACCTACTGAATTGAAACAGTGTTATTCTAACACATTTATTTAATTAATTTCTAAAAAATTTTGAAAAAAAATTTTTTTAAATTAAAATTTTTGGGAGGAGAATAAATCTGTATAATATTTAAAATTTTGAAAAAAGTAGGTCTTCTCCATTCAACCAATATTAAATCGAATAATAAGAAGAGGTTTTTCACTTGATGGAAGAATTATTACAAAATTCTCATATTAAAACAGATTTAATCTGTTAGTCTCCTATAATTTTAATTTCAAAACCGATTAAGTCTGTTTCAATATTTAAATTTTGTAATAATCTTTCTATCAAGTAGAAAACCATTTCTTATTATTCTATTTTATTTATAATATATAATTAGGTTTTAAAAAATTTCATTATATAAATATCATGTGGTTTAACTAAGACCATAAAATATCTTACAAGCTTTTTGTGATTTTTGTGGTGAGCATAGAACATATAATACCTCGGATTTTAAAGGTCTATAATTTAAGTGTGTTCAAACGAGGATACCACCAGGTCTTAGGGGTAAGTTCTTTATTGTTATAATAATTGATTTTATTTTTAAATATTGGCCTGAAGAAGACCTTATCTGAATTCTTATTTTTTTTTTGAGGATGTAATACATTTTTTGAGCTATTTTTGAAGTAACTTATTTAAATATATTAAACATTTCAAATAAATAAGTTTTTGAGAAGTTCTTAAAATTATGATCTGTATTTTTGAAAATGATTTAGTTTTCAGAAGTATAAGATCAGAAACAAAATTGTGTCTCCTTGAAATATTCATTTATTAATTTTAAATGACAATTTTTATTTTTTGGGTTTTTATTCCATTTGATATTATATAATGTGTTACGATTTTATATGTCTATTAAATATAAGCTGTGCTTTTAAGACATGAATTTAATTCTGAAAGTTTTTGAATAATATTTTTTTGAATTGTAGGAGGCCAACAGATTAAATCTGTTTTAATACAATTTTTTTAATTTTAAATCAAGAATATGAACTGAAGATACACCGAAACGTTTTATAGGCGCTACAAACGAAAATGAAAGTGACGGATGCGCCATAAAACTATTAAACCCAAAGGAATCTTAACATCCTTCCGCGTCGTGTAACAAAACAATCCCGAAATCAGATGATTGTTCGAATAAACGCATAAAATTTCTAAAGCTACACAATACTTCTTCGGTTCGTTCATCTTCTAACAGCTGCCAGGTTATATAGATCGCTATAAATGCGAGTAAATCGACTATTGCACCTTTCTAGTAATTCGAGAATCAATAGAATTACACTCTGTTACACCAATATACCAATACCATAAGCGATAAAAACTGCAAATACCAGCGGATGCCCCCATTAGTTCCACGCTACAGGGTACGTTGGAGAAGTTTGAAGGTAGAAACTTTCAACAAGACGCCTCGAAATGAGATTATAACTTTATAAGATCAAGTAACTTTGTTTTCTGTCACTTTTTTATCGAGTTTCGTAGTGTACATGTTCAAACTGAATAAAAACGAATTGTATCTTAACTTTTATTCAGGATGTCTACTTTTCAAAGGGAAGATCATACAAGTTATTTGCAACAAAAGATGTCATATAACAAATGGTCGAAATGTTGATGGTTATTCTTCAATTCAACATGTCTCAATTTCACGAAATATTGCACGTTTTTCCATAAAATCACTTATATCCTTGTAGCCTCATCAAATTTGACCACATATCGGGAAACGGCATTAAATTTGCTACAAGATAAGAAGTTCTGTCTGCCAAAAAATTCCTATTCCGGGCGTGGTAAGGAGATGAATATCACAGTTCTGAAGTGAACTAAATCAGTCATTTTTCTCCAATGGTTTTATCGATGGAGAGTCATTAATTATGGACATGTTTTCTTTTCAGCAAAAATGTCCCATTAAGTGTGCTTTAAATGACATATCAACTTTTGTGCTGGCTGCTTGTCCTCTGCCATAATATCATGGCTAAGAAAATAACAACGAAAAGTTGAAATATTCCAAACCTCAATTTGCCCTATCTTGAAGCTCTTTATGATTGAATATTAAAGTAATACTCATGGAAATCATGAATTTATCTGTGGAATCAGAATAATTCGAACGAATAAAATAAATGTTAATAATACAGATTTTATGAAAAAATTTAAGAGGAACCAGACAATAATCGGGTGTTTTTTTTACAGTGATAGAACTTTAAATTGAAATGAAACACATTTAAATTAAGATTGAGGGCAAATTTTTTTTTATTTGAAAGATAATTTTATGACATTTATGTTTCAAAAATAATTTCCGGCATATGTCCACCGTGACTAGCTCTGAGGAACCGCATTCGACCAGACCAATTTTGGACCACTTTTTCGAGTAATTTAGGTCTTATTTCATCAATAGCACGAGTTATGTTGGCTTCCAAAGCGTCTATTGTTTCTGGTTTATCAGCAAAAACCAATGACATGACATAACCCCTAAGAAAATAATCCAGTGGAGTTATGTCGCATGATCTTGGAGCATTTCTCGAAATAATGTTATCGCCAAATCTTTCTTTCAATAAATCAAATGTTACGGTAGCAACATGAGCTGTAGCACCATCTTGTTGGAAGCAAAACACTTCTGGGTCGTTACCATTCAAATTTTGAAACAAATAATCATTGATCATCGATCTGTAATGAGCACCATTTACTGTAACATTAGCTCCAGCATCGTTTTTAAAGAAATATGGACCGATGATGCCTCCAGCGTGTAAAGCACACCATACAGTGCATTTTTCAGGATGCAATGGAATCTGCAGAATTTCTTGAGGATTGTTTTCACTCTATATACGGGAATTTTGCTTGTTTACATAGCCTCTCAACCAGAAATAAGCTTCATCACTGAACACAATTTCAAAATAAAAAAGTGGATCAACTTCAAGCTGTTTTAGGGCGCAATCAGCAAACAAACGACGCTTATTATGGTCAAGTGGCTTTAGTTCTTGAACCAGTTGGATCTTGTATGGGTGTAGACCAAGATCTTTACGCAAAATTTTCCATGTGGTGGATGCACAGAGTTCAACTTGTTGTGAACGTCAACGAATAGACAAATCGGGATTATCATTAACACTATGACCTACAGCAGCGATATTTTCTTCTATACGCACAGTTCTTTGTCTTGTTGTTGTTGCATTGAGTAGAGAAAATGTTGTCCGAAATGTATCGATAATTCGTCGAATAAGCTGCTCTAACGGACGATTATGTCAACCATAAATTTCACAAAGTGCTCTATAACTTTGGCGAATAGAACACTGATTTTGAAAATAAATTTCAACAATTTGTAAACGTTGTTGCGGCGTGAGTGTTTCCATGATAATTTGTCAATGCTAACTGAACAGAAATGTCAAGACAACTTGACTTCTACCTTCTGTCAATTTTCAAAATGTATCTTATCATTTGAATTAAACAATCGTTTTGCTAACCAATTACTTCTTCAGATATTACATTGTGAGAAACTAGAATACTTTCTAGACGCTGACTTGGCATTACTCCGCTTTTTCTTATTTCCTCCATCTTATAATGTGTTTTCCATGATTTTTCCTTTTATCCTACTTCAGTTGGCCTATGATTTGTTTTCATTTGAATGTGCCCCTATTTTTCTATTGTATTCTCTTTCAGCTTTTGTAAATATTCTGTGATTTTTTTGAATTGTGTAACTTATAAACTTTTTCGTTTGTTCGGTCACGGGGCATTTAACACATTGGCTTATAATTCATCAGTTTAATGAAGAAAACGCAAGGTTTTAATAAAATTATACTTCAATCATCAGCATAGTCTCTTTCAAGAGCGATACAAAAATTACAGCCCTTCTTTAACCTTCTAAAATCTTTCACAAAGAACAATTGACCTTTATCTTCTTCTTTCGGCAATCGCCTTCTCATTCGAGCCAAATCTGTTTCCGATGATAAACCTTCGCATCCCAAAATACGGACGCCATAACTTTTCCACCATTTTATTGCGCGTTTACCGGTGTTTTCCATCAATATCACTTTTGAACGCAGGAATCCTGTATATTCCTCGAATCCAGCATCAAATAGCGCTCGGAATTAAATTTCGCAAACATCAAAAGAAAATTATATCACCTCTTCACGAAAGCGTCAAATTCAAGCAAGTATTCTTACCAAACGCCTTCAAAGCATCTCACTTTTCCTCCATTCCTCGTATACACCTGTTAGCTTTCACCTGTTGGTAGACATCCAATATTCATAGCCACTTCTGATAGTCCCCGGCAAGCTCTGTTGATTATAGAAAGATCTTGTAAGTTTTATTTAATTTGATCGCAGTCGGCTTTTCTCATTCAACGCGCTCATTTCTTTTGTTTACCCAAAAAACGCGCGCGGAACGTGACTCGAGTCCACTTCGCGAAATTCTTCGGGGTACATCCGTCTTTCCCATATTTGAAGTAAAAGGTAATTTCTTCAAACTATTTCGAAAAAATCAAAGACTCTTTGAAAACTATGTGAAAAAAATTCCCACAGATTCACTCAAAAACTTTTCTGTTCAAACTTGGGTATATGTTAATCAGCTAAATGAATATTTTCTCTGTGATCCTTACTTGTCAAAAATTCTTTATTCTCATCCATGTCAGTTTCAGAAAAAAACTATTCAATTTATTTTGTATTATCCATAACCTATTACCTATTTACATCAGAATCTTGTAACTAGTTTTCATTTTTAAGAAGATGGTCATTTTTCTAGATTATATCAAATATAACTTCAAATAAATCAAAAACCTATGTGAGGAAAGTTTTCCAAGTATTGTCATTCCAAATATTTTAACTCAAACTTGTGAATCGGTTAAACAGAATTTCACTCCGTGATTCTATCCTTTCAAAAATTCTATAACATCATCTCAATCAGAGGAAAATCAATTCAATCTATTGTGTATCATTCATTACCTCATAACACAGTTCTGATGAGAATCTTATTACATCAAGTTTGTCCACAGATAACACAGAATCATCTCACCATAATGGGAGAATAATAGTATTCCCATCATTTTGTAATTGATTACGATCGTTAAACCTCCTCAAACCGCAATGGACATCAAGGAAGACATGAACATCGACGAAACAGTGTCAAATCCACCGATGGTCACAGATCTAGACGACCCCACAGATAACGAGGGGGTTGCACCATCGAAGAGGAACAGTGACGCAGGTCTTGGCAAAATATCGGTGGACCAGCTTATCGCTAAATCGCCAATTGACAATTTGAGTGTTTCGGCGAAATCTTCGTTGAAAGAAGTGAAATGTGCGAGGAAAAGTGTCGTTTTTGACGGTAGTGTGTTCTGGCTTGGGGTTCTGCAGATTTTCTTCGGGGTTTTCATGATGACCTTTGGTGTCTATGCTATCTTGCACGAAGCTTCTATGTCATTGGTGAGCCGCTTATTCTATATACCGATAAAATATTCTATGTTTTCGTGTACACAGTTGATTAATATTGAATATGATTTGAGAAGCTTTTCAAATTTTATGATGATAAGGAAATAACCTTTTCCCGGTGAAGTTCTTTGAAATGTGAAATAATTTTAAGATGAATTTGGTTTCTGAAATAGTTTCTAAATGATAGATGAGAGGGTTATTACAATGGATGTATAAATTTTTGTATTTTTAATGCACTAATTCACACCCTAGCTGTTTAATACAGGTAATATTAAATTTAAACTCAATCATAGGACTATTGTTATGGCTCCGGTAGCGCTCAATGCTCTGCTCAGAAAATATATTTTTTTTTAATATATTTTTATTTAAGTATCCTAACAAAATTCTACAAGAACAGGTCATGATTCTGCTTTCAAATACAAAATTTTAGACCTCTCGAATTTGTAGTTTTAAAAATATCAAGAAAAATAAGGAAAATTTCTGCGGAATCGATTCTACTTATTAGCAAAATTAAGCCCAGTCGTTTGGAACTATTTTTGGATCAAAATTCGAAAATAACAGTACTTGAGCAAAACTATAGCACGCTGTTCCCTGGAACAAGCGTCAAATAAACAATTATATAAAAATAGTAGAACTCGTTTATGAAAACATGAAATTTCAGTGTATAATTCACAGGCAAAGTTGAACAAGTCATAAGACTGTTATTTTTGTAATATAAAGAAAATATTTCTTTTTTATGAAAAAAAAATTTTTTAATCGTAGGAAAAAATGGGTTCCCTTCAAAAATCCTTAATGAACAAACAAATGTTTTATGGGGTCTACTGAATAGGCCTGACAAATTTTCCGAAATTTTTCTTTCAAATGAATCGATCCTTACTTGACGGAAATTTGTTTTAATCAAATAAAATAATAATTAATTTATTAATTAATGAAGAAAATTATCGTTAATTACCAAATTGTGGAAATATCGTTTATTATTTTATTTATTAAAATTTTTCGAATACAGAATTTCTAAATTGAGTAATTAAATATCAGCTGGGTGAAAAATCTTGGAAAATTCGTGACAGTTGTTCCCTAATCTTCACATGCAATAAATTCATCGAGTATTTACTTGAAAAAGGTTATAATTAAAATCAAAATTTCATTAAAATTAACTCAAAAACTATCATTTACCTTAATTGGCCATTATTCTATTACAGAATTTTAAATATCGGGTGTGTTTTTTAAAGTGATAGAACTTTTGATAGGGATAACTGTGATTTGACAGAAGGTTAATAGAAGTCATGTTTTTTTGACATTTCTGTTCAGTAAGCTTTGACAAATTATCATGGAAATACTCACGTCGCAACAACGTTTACAAATTGTTGAAAAATATTTTCAATATCAGTGTTCTATTCGCCAAATTCATAGAGCACTTCGTGAAATTTATGGTTTAAATAATCGTCCATCAGAGCAGCTTATTCGTCGAACTATCGATAGATTTCGGACAACATTTTCTCTACTCGATGCAACAACAAGAACAAGACAAAGAACTGAACGTAAAGAATTAAATATCGCTGCTGTAAGCTCAAAGTGTTAATGATGATCCAGATTTGTTTATTCGTCGACGTTCACAACAAGTTGGACTCTGTGCATCCACCACATGGAAAATTTTGCGTAAAGATCTTGGTCTACACCCATACAAGATACAACTGGTTCAAGAACTAAAACCACTCGACCATAATAAGCGTCGTTTGTTTGCTGATTGGTTGAAAATGATCCACTTTTTTATCGTAAATTTATTATCAATAAAGCTCAAATCTGCCTATGTAAACAAGCAAAATTGCTGTATATGGAGTGAAAACAATCCTCAAGAAATTCTGCAGGTTCCATTGCATCCTGAAAAATGCACTGTATGATTTGTTTTACACGCTGGAGGCATCATCGGTCCATATTTCTTTAAAAACGATGCTGGAGCTAATGTTACAGTGAATGGTGTTCGTTACAGATCGATGATCAATGATTATTTGTTTCAAAATTTGAATGGTATCGACCCAGAAGTGTTTTGGTTTCAACAAGATGGTGCTACACCTCATGCTGCTACCGTAACAATTGATTTATTGAGAGAAAGATTTGGCGATAACAATATTCGAGAAATGGTCCAATTAATTGGCCTCCAAGATCCTGCGACATAACTCCACTGGATTATTTTCTTCGGGGTTATGTCAAGTCATTGGTTTATATCGATAAACCAGAAACAATAAACGCTTTGAAAGCCCAAATAACTCGTATTATTGATGAAGTAAGGCCTTCATTACTCGAAAAAGTGGTCTAAAATTGGTCTGGTCGAATGCGGTTCCTCAGAGCTAGTCGTGGTGGACATATGCCGAAAATTATTTTGAAAACATAAATGTCATAAAATTATCTTTCGAATAAAAAAGAATTTGGCTTCAATCTTAATTTAAATGTGTTTTATTTCAATTTAAAGTTCTATCACTCTAAAAAAAACACCCGATATATCACAGATTCATTCTGTTAACCTCCTCCAAATTCTAATTTCAAAAAAATGTTATGCAAACATTTTTAGAATCAAATAAAAGTCTTGAGACATTTGTGTCAATTCAATTAATACTTATTATACAGTACGAAAGGATATGAATGATATTCAAAGAAATATAAATTGCCAACTAAAAATTATTAAATAAATAATTGGAGAGCGAAAATTTTGTTTCGTTCCTTGTTTTATGAAAACTAAATTCCCTTCCAAAAATGCAAAACATAACCTCAAGAATTTCTTTAAAAACAACTTGCTCAAAATGAGTTACTTCAAAAAAATTCCTAAAACATGTAGAACATCTTTTTTATTATTCTATTATTATTAAAGCTAATAATAATTTCCATAGGGATCTCAGAATTAATTTCTGTAAAATAAAAATAAAAATTTTGTTGAAAGAAATATACAGTATTCTGACATAAAATAAAAATTTAAACTATGTAGGAACGACAACGAATGTTGTAAGTTAGAAACAATTTCAGAGAAGTCCTGATTATTCTAAAACTGTATTATTTGCACTAGATACATTTTTATTTCTTATAATAGGTAGTGAATTTGTTTATCATCTTTTTAATTTATTTTTATTTCTCTATTACCTCTTGTCTTGTCTTTATTCCTTTTTTTATCTAATATTTGATGTTTTTAATTCAGACTGCCTCGGGTATCTGGACGGGACTCATTGCAATATCCACAGGCATTTTCGGAATTTTGGCAACTGCAACTCGTTGCTGCCCCGTAGAAGAAAGATGGAGGAAATTGTCGAAAACTTTATTTTTGGCCTTGAGTTTGATCAGTGTGGCTCTATCGCAACTAGTTGTTGTCTTGGCAGGCATTGGATTAGCTAGAGATTTGAACAACAACGAGAATAAGGAGGAAAATCCAGAAATGGAGGTGAGATCTCATATAATTTTAATAATTTTGATTTTTTCCATACCCTACGTAGGGGAAAGAAATAATCGTGAAGATTCTAATCTTAAAAAATTAATTTTTCATCAAGAAAATTTCAGTGGGGTTCATATTAAGGTCAGGTTTATTGTTTAACAATTAAAAAATTCATTAGACTATTATAGTCCGTCTAGAAAGTTTAAGGAACTTATTATTTTTCATAACTTTAATATACTTCTTTTTTGTAACATTCTAAGACAAAAGATATGTATAAAATAGGTTGTGCAGATAGTCGACTATGGCCAAAGTTTCATGGCAACACTATTTGTCAAATATTGTTGATTGTCAACACGTATACAATTTATGAAATAATGTCGCAACTAGAAAAAAGAAAACAGGTAGAATATTTGTATAGAAAAGGTTTTCGAAACGTTAAAAAATTAGTGCAATGGAGTGAACTGGGGAAAGTGATATATCCCATAAGAGGGATGAGCAGAAACAAAATTTTGTCTACTCAAAATATTTAATTTATAGGATTTTTGTTAACAGTTTATATTTAGTGGATTTTGTTATCTCATTGGAATGTCTTATAATGAATGTTTATTTTATATGTCGTTCGATATAATCGGTGCTTATATGACAATTATTTATTTAAGTTATGATATTGAATATAATTTTTTGAAATTAAATATGTAGAAGGCTAACAGAATATATCTGTAAATATCAAAATATTTAAATAATTATCATTATTAAAACAAATTGTAGAAATTACTATGTTTTAGTACCAAAAAATATATATTACACATTTTCTTGTGACTCGAGTTTCGTGAAATGAACTATCCCATCATCAGACAACTGAAGACCTAACAGTGGTACAGTGGTATTTCAACAAAAGTGATAAATATGTCGAATATTTCAACAGATTCTCGGTAACACCTAATAGTGGTACAGAGTTTTACAAGCGGAACGTAATAAAAAAAAACCGGGTTAAAAAAGAGGGGCCTTCTAACAGATATCGGAATGTCGGCAATCCACAAAGAAGGTTGTTAAACAGATGGTACCCATTTAAATATCTCAAATAATTTTTGGGGTTACATAGCTCCGTAGTCATTCATTAGTTTTACATTATTTTGTTGAATATCTCAAATATTTGGATTTAGAGAGCTCCATACAGTCATTCATTATTTTTACTGTGAACGAATTTGAAAATTTCAATAATCAAGTTTCTCTTCTTTTGAATCTACACGTAAAATTTTCTTAAGATTTTCACAATAACAATAATGTAAAAATAATAAATGACTGTACGGAGCTATGTAAATCGAAAATATTCGAGATATTTGAAAAGTAACATCTGTTTTAAACCTTTTTCAACGAACATAAAAAAAATTTTATGATTTTTTCTTTTTTTCTTCATTCTTTAGAGAACAGTAATTCCTTTCGACAAAAGAAAATCTTAAGAAAATTTTACATGTATATTCAAAAGAAAAGAAACTTGATTATTGAAATTTTCAAATTCGTTCACAATAAAAATAATGTAAAGAATAATGAATGACTGTATGGAGATATATAAATCCAAATATTTTAGATGTACAACAAAATAACGTAAAAATAATGAATGACTGTACGGAGCTATGTAACCCCAAAAATTATTTGAGATATTTAAATAGGTACCATTTGTTTAACAACCTTCTTTGTCGATTGCCGACATTCCGATATCTGTTAGAAGGCCCTTCTTTTTTAACCCGGTTTTTTATCACGTTTCGATTGTAAACCTCTGTACCACTATTAGGTGTTACCGAGAATCTGTTGAAATATTCAAAATATTTATCACTTTTGTTTAGATACCACTGTACCACTGTTAAGTCTTCAGTTGTCTGATGATGGGATAGTTCATTTCCCGAAATTCGAGTCACAAGAAAATGTGTAATATATATTTTTTGGTAGTAAAACATAGTAATTTCTACAATTTGTATTAATTATGATCAACTACCAAATAGTAACGGCTGAAACAATTCAGTATCTAAATAATTATCTGTAATATTTGGAAAAAACCCTTCGAAGTAAATTTTCATTAGCAATAATATCATAGGGTCATAGAATCAGAAGAATTTTGATGATGTTTAGACTCAGTATTTCATGGTTTCACAAGCAATTCAACTTTAAAAAAAAAACTTTAATATGATAAATTGAAACCCAATCTGCTACCTATCAAGATGAAACATAAGTCTTTTAAACCCTAACATTGGCTTTATCCGTTGTTATCGATCTATTGTATAACGACACTGTTCAAACAGCCGGTTGTTGTTCCTTAGAAATAAAAAACTCACAAAAATATACATAACTGCAAGCAAAAAAACTCGCTGAACCTGATCAGTCCAAAATGTTTCTTTTCGTAATATCACTTGGCTATTGACCCGAAATCGAGGAACATTCAACTTGGTCCAGTAAAAGGAAAAGTGATTGAAACTTCGACATGGTGCATATGTCCCAGATTTTTTCACTCTTGCTTTCGTAGATGCCTCAGGCCGCAAGAAATCGAAAATATATCTAGTGAAACTTTCCAAATAGAATATCTCGGATACCTGCAGATCAATGACACGGTATTCGTTCAGAAATTAGGGAAAAACACTCGGAAGAAAGCTTCAAACTGATGAAAATAATGCTACGTTGAATATTATTCAAATTCAAATAGAACAAGAAAATTACTGTCCCAGTTAATATCGGGTGTTTTTTTAAGAATGGTATAACTTTAATTTGAAATAGAACACATTTAAATTAAGATGGAAGCCAAATTTATATTTTAAAAATAAATTCCGGCATAATTCACCTTTCACTAGCTCTGAGTTCACCTTGACTAGCTTTGACTAGCTCTGAGGAACCGAATTCGACCAGACCAATTTTGGACCACTTTTTCGAGTTATTCAGGCCTTATTTCATCAATAACACAAGTTATGTTGGCTTCCAAAACGTCTATTGTTTCTAGTTTATTAGCACAAACCAATAACTTGACATAACCCCAAAGAAATTAATCCAGTGGAGTTATGTCGCATGATCTTGGAGGCTAATTAATTGGACCATTTCTCGAAATAATATCATCGCCAAATCTTTCTTTCAATAAATCAATTGTTACGGTAGCAGCATGAGGTGTAGCACCATCTTGTTGGAACCAAAACACTTCTGGGTCGATACCATTTAAATTTTGAAACAAATAATCATTGATCATCGATCTGTAACGAGCACCTTTATTCACTGTAACATTAGCTCCAGCATCGATTTTAAAGAAATATGGACCGATGATGACTCAATCGTGTAAAACACACCATACAGCAGCGTTATCATCTTTTTATCAAGGAATCTACTAACTATCCGCCAAAAATCTATCGAAAATCTACTAAACAACTCTCAGAATCTACCATAAAATCTACCGAGTCGTTCAAAGAACTCAGACTGATTGAAATAAAAAAAAATGTGATCTATTAATGAAAATTAGGTACTTTAAAATTAATTCTAGCAATTCCACCTTTGTGAAAAGTATATCAGTAACTTATATCTGCAATAATTTCATACCGTTACAGAGTTTTACACCAAATTAACCTACAAAATACAGACGAAATATAAGTTTGTTCTACTATTATAGATGGCAACAATATTTAAATAAGGTTGTTCTGATTTTCACAGTAGCATCATCAGGCAAGTTTACATTTTGAATAATAATAAGTTATTCAAAATGTAAACCTGCCTGATAATGCTACAGTGATAGCGAAACGATTGTTGTTAACAAAACAACAAAAGTTTGTAAAAATTAGAATTACCTTATTTAAATATTATTTAATATGGATTTTGACCAAGTAAGGACTGATTCAATTGAATAGCTGCATTATTCAAGCAGACCGGTAGAGGGGGAATTTTAGCGTGAAGCGGGAATTCATGAAATTTTAAAATCAGGGTGTGAATGAAATAATTGAAAAAACACACAGACTCTGTGGTCAGTGGTTCACATACCACAGACTCTGTAATCTACATACTACAGAGTCTGTGGTCCCCATACCACAGACTCTGTGGTCGAACTATTATTCAGTATTTTCATCAGGAGCTAAAATCTACCATAAAAAGTTAACTACTAAATTTTGGACGGATATGCCGAAAATCTACCAAAAAAGTAGAAATCTACTTAATGTGGTAACGCTGTCATACAGTGCATTTTTCAGGATGCAATGGAACCTGCTGAACTCTTGAGGATTGTTTTCACTCCATATATGGCAATTTTGCTTGTTTACGTAGCCGTTCAACCAGAAATGAGTTTCATCACTAAACACAATTTTACGATAAAAAAGTGGATCAACTTCAAGCTGTTCTAGGGCCCAATCAGCAAAAAACGACCCTAATTATGATCAAGTGGCTTTAGTTCTTGAACCAGTTGTATCTTGTATGGGTATAGATCAAGATCTTCACGTAAAATTTTCCATGTGGTAGATGCACAGAGTCCAACTTGTTGTGAACGTCGACTAATAAACAAATCTGGATCATCATTAACACTATGACTTACAGCAGCCATATTTTCTTCTATATGTACAGTTCTTTGTCTTGTTGTTGCATCGAGTAGAGAAAATGTTGTGCGAAATCTATCGATATCGACGAATAAGCTGTTCTGATGGACGATTATGTAAACCATATATTTTACGAAGTGCTCTATAAGTTTGGCTAATAGAATAGAATAATTTTTCAATGCTTACTGAACAGAAATGTCAAAACAACATGGCTTCTACCTTCTGTCAAATCACAGTTATCCCTATCCAAAGTTCTATCACTCTAAAAAAAACACCCGATACTTCCCTATAGAGTGGATAAAACGAACTATTATAACAGTACATAGGTAAACACGGCATAGACTATAACCAAGTGTCTAGTTATCAGCCCATAACCCTTTTACCAATTTTATGAAAAACATTTTAAAAAATCGTGAATGTTCGTCTAGAAAATTCTATTGGACAAAACATCCCTCTTTCACAGTTTAGATTCAAGAAAATCAATCAATTCAGCAACCATCAGAACACTACAACATTATGTAAAACCAACCCAACACACTCAATACCTAGATGGATAATAAGATCAATTTTAAAATACATTCCTAAATTAAAAGAATCAAATAATTTCTGGATCAAAACACTTTCGACCCCTCACGTACAAAAACCACAGCATAAATCCGATAACAGCTTCAAGAATCTACCAAACTATATGCAGACCAATATTAGAATATGGACATCTAATATTCATATAACAACTGTAGAAGACCCACCCACACTTAATAATATCGAAGTAGCAGAACGCACTAGTTTGGGAATTTTGAGTAAAATACGCCATCCAGCAAATCCATAATCCACCAAATGACCTTCTTCTCTATGAAAAATGAAGATAGACCCGATTCTATGTAGAGGTCAAATCTTAGGAAAGAAACTTGTGAGCAAACCACAAAACCTCCAAGTCTTCCAGCCCGTTATTCCTACAATATCTGAACCAAGAACAGAATAAAATACTCAATCAAACCCCTAATGGATGTAATAAGGAACCTTCCCATTGATAACACCGTCTACTCCAACTTAAATAAACGTGTTCACTTAAGTGAGCACCATTCATAAAACTAGGCCTTCCACAGTTCAGTTATTCTCTAAGATCTCACAAATTTTTGCGGTGAAAAGATTGCGTTGGAAGACTTGCCACTTTACATTTGATGTTTTCGATTGTATCTAATTGTCTACAGTCCAAAAGTATTGTTTATGAAAGTTATTAGTCGCAAGGTGCATCACTTAATTGCACCGGTTAAGTGAAAATTCTCAAGTACGAATTTGAACATCGAAAGTGCCAACAATATATTTCTATGCACTTTCATTCAATTTTTCGAACCATATAAGTGTACGTAACTTACGTAGTTTTATTGAATACAAATTTGCTTTACTGCCGTTATTAAAACAATACGGAACTCACACGATGGGTTCACTTTCGATTTTATTGAAGCTACTTGCGAATTGAAGCAATAAAGTTGGGTTACATATTCTGTCTATTACCGATCTATGGCTGTAAATCCGTGTGACTTTCCAAAGAAAGTGAAGAAATGGCAACTTTTAATAACTAGTAATAATATATATGATTCGGAAATAATCTACCGTGAACAAATATTGTATTGTGGAAATTAATGGAATCATCATTACTTTTCATGATTTCTGTGATTGGTACCATTGCAATTGACATAAGATATGATTGATATGATTATAAAATTATGAATTTTTTTGAATCTAGTATCTAAACGCACCTACATTATTCTTTACTTTATCGAATTGAAACAATTTACGAAACAATCCCTCAGTTTTCTGATGTCATTCACTGAAATTTTAAGGTTATGCAAATTAATTTTAGGGCCGTAGAATACCACAGAATATTAATTAAAAACTTTAACTCACTTTAGAGTTAATGTTTACTATTTATTATTTCAGAACTTTTTCAAATTCTCGAAATGCTTTTAATTGTCATTTGATTTTGTTTGAATAAATAGAATAACAAGAAAATTTTTGGCAATTTAGTAATTAACAACAATTGTTTGGATAATACTGTGGCTTCGTTAGGTTTACATTTTGAATTTACTCTCTTAAAAGGGATACAAATAACCGTAAAATATCAATTTTCCAAAAAAAACAACTTAGCAGACATATTCAACAAAGGAGATGTTTTTGTATCTATTATTTTGACTGCTTTCAACAGTGGGAGTTTTAAAACAAGTTGTAGAAATTACTTTTTTTACTACCAATAAATTGATACTTTACATATTTAATTGTGACTCGAGTTTCGAGAATTAACTATCCCATCTTTAGACAACTGAAGACTTAACAAGCAGGACAGGGTATTTCATGCATAAACAGGTAGAATAGGTGATGAAACAGGTTAAAAAAGAGCCTAACAACTATTAGAATGTCGGCACGTCAAAGAAGATTGGTAAACAGGTGTTACTTATTTAAATATTTCAAATATTTTGGATTTATATAGATCCGTACAGTCCTTCATTATTTTTACATAATTTTTATTGTGAATTAATTTGACAATTTCAACAGATTCTGAATAATCAAGTTTCTCTCTTTTTGATTTTACATGTGAATTTTTAAGATTATCTATTGTTGGAAAAGGATGACCTTTTTCTAAACAATGAGTGGCAAAAGTAGAAGTCCGTTTATTTTTCATGATATTCATTTTATATTCATTGAATCTCGTCTTGAAGGAACGTCCCGCCTGTCATATATATGTATTACTGCACGTCGAACAAGATAACTCATAAACTCCCGATTTGTGTATGTTTGGAGTAGGGTCCTCTGCGTTAAATAATACGGATGATAATTTCTTTTATGTTTTGAAAGTAATATTAACATCTAATTTTGATAAACTGTTGTCCACTTTATAACTTATGCTACCGAAGTACGATAGAGAAATGAATTTTTTGTTTTCTCTGGTTTTTTTGTGGGATAAATTGGGTTTATAGCTATTCTAGATTGTTTCTGTCGAATTAAATTATCTATTATATTGGGGTTGAGACCGTTGTTCGCGGCTATTGATTTTATAGTTTGGACTTCAGCTTCACGGTAATTTTTTTATTGCGAAAGCTCTATGGATCGTCCAATGATACGCTGACATTTTTTATGAATATGGGTCATTGAAGTTATTAGGAATACATATATCAGTAGATGTGGGTTTTCTTCAGAAAATATAAACGAAGGTAGAACTCATCAGAATAATCTATTTGAACAAGAATCATCTATACATAATATTCAAAGGGGCATCGAATTTAGTAAAATTCCATTTCCAGTAATTGAAGCCCGATTCTGTTAGTTTTGGTGAGCATGAGGCCTCGATCATGTGTCAATTCAAACGCTGAACCGAGATTAAAAATCGATGTAATTATGCAACAGACTTGAAATTTTTTTTAACTCTTGTTAATTTATCGAAATATTTTGTTTTTATAATTCAAATATAAAGGGGATGCAAATCGATTGTGTTTTGAATATCAGGCAGTGTACGAGTGTAAGTCGATGCTTTTAAATTTTTTTCAGCTGTGACGCCAGTACGATCGACTATAGAAAAAGCTGAAACCGTCAATCAGCGATTTAAATGGGAATTAATGATAGTATTAATTCCGATTGAAAAAGTCATGGTCTATAATTACGAAGATGGTTTTTCATGACCTGCAATGCGTGATGCGGAATAATCATTTTGTAAAACACTCCACTATCTCCGTAAGCATGCATTTGGTCAGTTGGCGTGAAAGACGGATCACAGAAAGAAATTGGCCATTCATAATCTGATCTAATTATCCAGTGGCTTGAACATAGGGTAGCCGATAATAATATACAGGGTGTCCTATATTGAAGGAACAAATGGAGTGGTGAGATTCCTTGAATAATTTTGAAAAAAAAAGTTCTTTAAACATGGGACCGCAAACGTTTCGTTTTCGTGATACAGGGTCAAAAAGTTTGAAGTAAAACAGGGGACAGTGTTCCAGAAAAAATATCACCCAGTAGATTTGCAATCAAAATTGGCATGTCACATGGTGTAAACTCTAAATTGTAATAACTATGCCAAATTTAATTGTCAAATGCAGATATTATGAGACAAAAACTTTAAAGAAATAAAACTTAACACACTATATCTCGAAAACGAAAGGTTTGCGGTGCCATGTTCATGGAACTTTTTTTCTTGAAATTATTCATGGAATCTCCCCTCTTTGTTTGTACTTCTTTTAGGAACACTCTGTATTAAAGAGTGTATTTTATGGCAGGAAGTCGTTAGTTAGTTGCCAGGGCAATAAATATCTTTTCTATCTCGCTCTCTCTATTCTTTAGATTTTATTTATAGCCAATCAAAAATGCTAATTGTAAATAGCCCACTCCACATAAATTATTTTTGTCACAAATGTATAAATTTATTCAACAATGATAATTAACGCGATCTCTCAAATCACCTGACATAATGTCACTTCTAAAATTTTTAATTCGTGAATTCTGTTGATGATCGTGACTATAATTCCGGATAATCGATTTCGAGACAATCACAGATTTTCACTCGACTAATTCCTAACAAAAAATATACCGCTTGCAGACCGCAACAATGCTATTCATGGGCCTGAATACTTAACGCAATACATATTTCTCACTAATCGATCATTTTGCTCTTGTTTTTCCGCGTCTGTTACATTCACCAAGAGTTTCTAAACGTTCCAGATTAAAATAAGATCATCGAGAGGTATTATCGAGTTTATGACAGATTGGCACAAAAAACGCCAAAAAAACTTAGGAAAATGTTTTTCTTTCGAAATGAGCGAGTGAAATTTTATTGGGAATATATCGGGTGTTTTCTTAAGAGTGATAGAAATTTCTATAGGCATACTGTGATTTGGCAGAAGATAGAAACCATGTTGTTTTGACATTTCTGTTCAGTAAGCATTGACAAATTATCATGGAAAGACTGACACCTCAACAACGTTTACAAATTGTTGAAACTCATTTTCCAAATCAGTGTTCAATTCGCCAATCTTATAAGAGCACTTCGTGAAATTTATGGTTTAAATAATCGTCCATCAGAACAGCTTATTCGTCGAATTATCGATAGATTTCGGACAACATTTTCTATACTCAAACAACAACAAGACAAAGAACTGTACGTACAGAAGCAAATATCGCTGTTGTAAGTCATAGTGTTAATGAAGATCCAGATTTGTCTATTCGTCGACATTCACAACAAGTTGGACTCTGTGCATCCACCACATGGAAAATTTTGCGTAAAGATCTTGGTCTACACACATACAAGATCCAACTGGTTCAAGAACTAAAGCTACTTGATCATAATAAGCGTCGTTTCTTTCGTGTTTAGTGATGAAGCTCATTTCTGGTTGAACGGCTATGCAAACAAGCAGAATTGCCTTATATTGAGTGAAAACAATCCTCAAGAAGTTCTGCAGGTTCCATTGCATCCTGAAAAATGCACTGTATGATGTGCTTTACACGCTGGAGGCATCATTGGCCCATATTTCTTTAAAAACGATGCTGGAGCTAATGTTACAGTGAATGGTGTTCGTTGCAGATCGATGATCAATGATTATTTGTTTGAAAATTTGAATGGTATCGACCCAGAAGTGTTTTGGTTCCCACAAGATGGTGCTACACCTCATGCTGCTACCGTAACAATTGATTTATTGAAAGAAAGAGGATAATATTATTTCGAGAAATTGGCCTCCAAGATCATGCGACATAACTTTACTGGGTTATTTTCTTTGGAGTTATGTCAAGTCATTGGTTTATGCTAATAAACCAGAAACAATAGACGCTTTGGTAGCTAACATAACTATGAGAAGAGACTTTACAAGTATCTTCGCTCCTGCATGAACAGCAAGGTTGAAATACCCTTTGTTTATGACTCTGCCGGTGAGGCTTGCGAGAACCTTACTCGGGTTGCTGACGTGATGGCGCAATCTTTTGCCTCCGCTTTTGTGTCGGAATCTAATTTCTGATCCCAATTTTCCATGTATTGTCGATGAAGTGGAGAGCATCAATGTCGATCGGGAGCTGGTCCTGGGAGACCTCTCCAAGATGAAGAAGCACTCTGCCCCTGGTCGCGATGGATTTTCTTCGCAACTGCTACATTCCTGCGCCGATGTCTTGACTGAGACACTGTCTATGATATTTTCGTATTCTCTTCAATCCTCCTCCCTCCCTCAAGATTGGTTGTCAGCTTCTGTTACACCTATATTCAAGAAAGGCGATAAGCTTTCTGCTCAGAACTACAGACCAATAAGCTTAACATCTCAAGTTTGCAAGCTGCTGGAGCGAACCATTAGCGATAAATTGATAGACTTTGCCCTACAAAACGATATAGTTCCCAAGGAACAGCATGGGTTTCTTCCGGGTCGGTCCACCATTACGAACCTCCACTCCTGTGTCAACGATTGGACTAAGTGCATTGATTATGACTGTCCGGTGGATGTTGTTTATTTCGACTTTGCGCGAGCATTTGATCGTGTTCCCCATCGTCGTCTCCTGAGGAAGCTTGAGTTCTTGGGAGTGAGGGGTCCTCTGCTTTCGTGGATTCAGTCATTTTTGTCGCCTCGCACTTTGCGGGTGAGGGTCGGTGACTCTTTCTCTTCCTCTGATGTGGAAGTCCTTATTGGAGTTCCGCAGGGCTCGGTTTTGGGTCCTATCTTGTTCCTGTTGTACACTTCTGATCTCCCCCGACTTTTTTCATCCAATTGTGCAATGTTCGCAGATGACACAAAGCTTTACAACTGTCCCTTGGTTAATACGGGACACCTCCAGGAAGACCTCAATAAGCTCTCTGAGTGGTGTGGGAGGTGGTTGCTACCTCTTAATATCGGGAAGTGTTGCGTGCTCCATATCGGCAAAAAACTCCCAGGACTCCCTACTTCGTTGGCCAGTAGAAGCTAGCTGCTCTCTCAGCATTGTGACCTGGGTGTTACCGTCACGGATGACTTAAGTTATTCTGCTCACATTTCCACTGTTGTGTCTAAAGCGAGACAATTCACCTACCAGCTGTCTAAAACATTTGCAAGATGCGATGTAGCCACAAGCAGGACTCTCTACACAACCTATGTGCGTCCTATTCTGGAATATGCGGGCCCTGTTTGGTGGGCCAATCTGAAGGGTGATCGGGATCTTTTGGAATCTGTCCAGCGGTGGAACACCCGTCTTCCATTTGGCACAATCCGCCCTGATTACCAATCGAGGCTGCGGTTGTTTGAATTGCCCTCCTTCTCGGATCGTAGAAGAAGGGGAGATCTGATTACCACCTATCGAGCACTTCACTCCCTCTTCGGTTTGGATATGTCTTACCTCTTTCCACTTAACCATTATCGAGCCTTAAGAGGACACCGTTTAAAGCTTACCAAGGAGAACATTAGGACGACACCGAGGAGCCAGTTTCTTCCCAACAGAGTGTTCGAGGCGTGGAATCGACTCCCTGCTGAAGTTGTGTCATCGCCATTGGTGAATTCTTTCAAGAACGCTCTGGATGGATGGTCTACAAGGGTTCAGTAATTAATTCTATTACATTGCATTCACCGCTTAATTGTTTCACTTCTAGAGTACTTTCTCAGTTTCATTTTATTTTTGTTTCTTGAGTTTATAGGTTTACCTTTACTCTTATCACTTATGCAATAATAATAATAATAATAAACTACTAGCTTATTTCTTCTTCTATTATTATTGATCTTCTGAAGTTTCTTCACAGAATACGAAGAATTATCAGACGAATTATCAAACTATTTTGTGAAGAAAATTTTTTGACACAATTGAATTTTTTCAGGTTGCCGTAGGAAATCCATTCATCCAATCGAAATTCTCCATAATCATCCCCGAAAACTACTACGGTATCCTCGCGAACGTAGCTCTTCTCATAGTGTCAGCACTGGAGTTCATATGCGCCCTTCTTTCGTCCTACAAAGGGGCTAAAGTCCTGTGTCCCTGCTTCGAGAAGGAGAACATCGTGTACACCGGCTTGCCTGTCAACAACAGCCACGCTTTGGTCAGTTCTTGGTTGGGCAAACATACACCTCCACCCCAGTTGTATGTGGTGACTTCTTCGTCTACTCTAGGGAGGGGAACCAAGGTAAGGAAATTCAAATTTTCATCCCAAATCTACCGTTTAGAAAAACATTGTTCGATATATAAATGTCGACAGCTCAGTGGTAGAGCATTGAGGTCGTGACCGGGAGATACGGGTTCGAATCCGGTTCAGGTGGACAGGAAATTTTCTAGTTGGACGGGTGTTTGCCACCGCTTCACTGTTGGGTCAAAAATTAACAGTGCTGTGACTAAAGTGGCGCAAGATCGCAGTAACAAAGCCTACCCAGAACACAACTGAACTTCTAACTCGCACAGGCTTCTGGAGGGCCTTCACAGAAGATCTAGGAGTATCAGGAAAATAAAAATAATAATATAGAGATGAGGATCAAAAATTATGCAAAAGTCTAGGTTTCAATAACTTATTTCATGACCTATCACAATGATTAAAAGTATAGTCCGTCTAGAAAGTATCCGGAAAAAACGAAGCTCAATTGTAATTATTCAGTATATATTTTAATTCTTGAATTAGAAAATTATAACAAAATATTCATCTTACTTACCTATATAACGTTCATTTAACTGTAGACACTTGTCTAGACGTCGAAACTAGATCACCTTCATAATTTTCGGTGATGGTAGTCGAGGACTGTAAAACTGACTGAATTAAAATACATTTAAATTAAGAAAGAAGCTAACTTTTTTTTATTTGAAAGATAATTTTATGACACTTATGTTTTAACAATAATTTCCGGCATATGTCCACCACAACTAGCTCTGGGAAACCTCATTCGACCAGACCAATTTTGGACCACTTTTTCGAGTAATTCAGGCTTTATTTCATCAATAACACGAATTATGTTTGCCTTCCAAAGCGTCTATTGTTTCTGGTTTATCAGAATGAACCAATGACTTGACATAACCCCAAAGAAAATAATCCAGTGGAGTTATGTCGCATGATCTTGGAGGCCAATTAATTGGACCATTTCTCGAAATAATGTTATCGCCAAATCTTTCTTTTAATAAATCAATTGCTACGGTTGCACCATGATGTGTAGCACCATCTTGTTGAAACCAAAACACTTCTGGGTCGATGCCATTCAAATTTTGAAACGAGTAATCATTGGTCATCGATCTGTAACGAGCACCATTCACTGTAACATTAGCTACAGCATCGTTTTTGAAGAAATATGGACCGATGATGCCTTCAGCGTGTAAAGCACACCATACAGTGCATTTTTCAGGATGCAATGGAACCTGCGGAACTTCTTGAGGATTGTTTTCACTCCACATACGGCAATTTTGCTTATTTACATAGCCGTTCAACCAGAAATGAGCCTCATCACTAAACACAATTTTACGATAAAAAAGTGGATCAACTTCAAGCTGTTCTAGGGTCCAATCAGCAAACAAACGACGCTCATTATGGTCAAGTGGCTGTGGACCAAGATCTTTACGCAAAACTTTCCATGTGGTGGATGCATGGTGGATTACAGCAGCGATATTTTCTTCAGTACGTACAGTTCTTTGTCTTGTTGTTGTTGTTGCATCGAGTAGAGAAAATGTTGTCCGAAATCTATCGATAGTTTGACGAATAGGCTGCTGTGATGGACGATTATGAAAACCATAAATTCTCTATAAGTTTGGCGAACAGAACACTGATTTTGAAAATAAATTACAACAATTTGTAAACGTTGTTTCGGCGTGAGTCTTTCCATGATAATTTGTCAATGCTTACTGAACAGAAAGGTCAGAACAACATGGCTTCTAACTTCTGTCAAATCACAGTTATCCCTATCGAAAGTTCTATCACTCTAAAAAAACACACGATATTAGAATGGAATTTAATTAGATGTAAGTGAAATTTATTTCATTTACTGATAATAGGGGGACCCAAAAGTAATGTCGTTTCTCTGCATGTCGATATTTGACTGTCGTTTGTCGGCTCATTGTGTACTTCGAAATCATGTTAAAGACATTTTAAGGTTGTTGTGACTTGTTCACTTCTAAATAATTGAATATTAGACTTTTTTGCAATTTGGGATGAAATGGCCAGCACCCGAAGAGCATATCTAGCATTCTATGCTTTTTGAGTTACGCAAGGGTGATAACGCAACAGTTGCATCCAAAAACATTTGCGATGTTTATCAAAGTGCAGTAGACGTTCGTAATTGCCAAAGATGGTTCTCTAGGTTCAGATCTGGTCATTTTGATCTCTCTGATTCCTATCAGGAAGATCAACAACATTAAGCAACGACATGTTAAGGGCAAAAGTGGAAGCAAATCCATGTCAGACAATCGAGGAACTCTCAATTGTGATCGCTGGAAAAATGGGTCCTATATGATTATCCAAAACGCAAAAGGCAGTGGCTCTCTCAAAATGAATCCTTACGAAGTACTGCAAAGCCGGGTTCACATCCCAGACGGCGCTTCCGCGTGTTTGGTGAAGTATACCTGAAATTGTTAGTTTTGAAGTGCTGAAAGCTGGACAAACTGTTAATGACTATTATGTGAACCGTAAATTTCACGAAATTCTCTATAAGTTTGGCGAATAAAACACTGATTTTGTTACGGCGTGAGTCTTTCCATGATAATTTGTCAATGCTTACTGAGCAGAAATGTCAAAACAACATGGCTTCTACCTTCTGTCAAATCACAGTTATCCCTATCGAAAGTTCCCTCCCTCTAAAAAAACCCCGATACTTGAAATCGCGAAGAAGTTTAAACGCAATAGGACTCAAAATCCATCAACAGGCTCGATATTACCCGGCAAACAGCCTTGTTTAACCGCCTAGGGATTCAATTCGCTTTCACTTGTTTCCGAACCTGTATCCTCGCATTTTCAGAATTCGGACACGCTCTTTACACGCATCATCGATCTTCTGCAACAACTGACCAATCAACTGAAATCAACAGGTAATGACACCGCTTCTTTCTCAAGAATGAACCGGCATTTCGCAAGGATCAAAGAATCCGTGTGGGCAAAAACGTATTCGTGCACGTGAGTGAGGAATCTCGTATCTAGTCAAGGCTGAGAAAAACTTAGACATTTACGTCGGCGTTAATCAACTGGAAGTGAATAGCAAACGACTAATTGGTAGGTAGCGTTGAATGACGCCCCCTAAAAGTGCATCTTCGTGTTGAAAATGCCTTTCATTGTTCGTGGAAAAGGAGGAAGAACAAATTGATCCTTGAAGCTCATTCCAAGAGTAAACATCATTGAAGGGGGAAGAGAAATTGGAATAGTCGCTTGATTGAATCTTCCAGTCGATGTTATCGCCTTCTTTATGGTCGTTTGATGACTTTTTTATCGTTCAGTTAATACAGGTTTTACGAAAATCAATTTGAATGTTTATCGTCGAAATCAGCTACCACATAAATTTGAATACGTAAAATTCTAGAGGATTCTATTAACGAGCGTCTTGTTCGTAAAGATGAAAAATGATTTCACCAGATAGTTTTAGGTATCGTTCGGTCACGTGGCTTTGAAGTACGGACAACTCAGCAAGATTGCAGTAACAAAGCCTACCCAGAACACAACTGAACTCCTAAGTCGCACAAACTGAATAAGCTTCTGAGGAATCTTCACAAAAGATCTAGGAGTTTGAATATCAAATCAGATTTAATCTGTTAGTATACTATAATTTTAATTTCAAAAAAATTTTATTCGAAATTTTTATTATATTTAATGGGCGTATAAAAACAAGAACCAATGGAAAAAATAACCCAACAAATATAAATTGTCAATTAAAATTAATAAATAAATATTTGAAGGAGAAAAGAATTTTGTTTCTGATATTACAATTATGAAAACTAATTCCTTTTCAAAAATACAAAATATAATTTAAGGACTTCTCAGAAAATATAATTTATTTGAAATATTTTATATATTAGAATATTTAAATGAATTACTTCAAAATTCTCCCAAAACATGTATTATATCTAAAAAAACAATTAGAATTTCGATAAGGTCTTCATATTCGAAAAATAAAATTAATTAACAGCAAAGATAACTCACCTATCAAACCTAATGATATCCTTGTTTTGAAAGGTATTATATATGGTTTTCTTTAAAATTATAGGAGACTAACAGATTAAATCTGTTTTGATATTCAAATTTTGTAATATTCCTTCTATCGAGTAAAAAACCTCTTCTTATTATTTTATTTTATATATAACATATAATTATACTAGGTTTGAATAAAACTCATTATGGAATATCAAGTGGTTTAAAGAAAACCATATAATACCTTACAGCTTTCTGTGATTTTTGTGACGAACATAGAATATCTTGGATTTTAAAGTTTGTGTGTTCAAAACAAGGATATCACTAGGTTTGTCAGGTGCGTTATATTTGTTGTTAATTAATTTTATTTTTTAAATGTGAAGTAGGATCGATGAAGACCTTATCGGAATTCTAATTGTTTTTTGAAGATATAATACATGTTTTGAGAGGATTTTGAAGTAACTTATTCAAATATATTAAATATTTCGAAAAAATTACATTTTCTGAGAGGTCCTTAAATTATGTTTTGTATTTTTGAGAAGGAATTAGTTTTCATAATTGTAAGATCAAAAACAAAATTTTGTCTCCTTCAAATATTTATTTATTAATTTTATTAATAAGGAGTATGAGCTATGATTTTTGGTACAGATCAGCCGAATTAATTTATTTCAATAATTAATTTTAATTGACAATTTATATTTGTAGGGTTATTCATTCCATTTGATATTATATATTGAGTTTTGATTTTATACGTCAATTAAATATAATCTGTGCTCATAAGACATTAATTTCATTCTAAAAATTTTTGAATAAAATTTTTTTGAAATTAAAATTATAGGAGACTAATAGATTGAATATGTTTTGATATTCAAATATTGTAATATTTCTTCTATTAAGAAAAACCTCTTCTTATTATTTTATTTAGATCTAGGAGTATCAGGATAATAATAATAAAACATTAAAAAGGTGGTCCATCTAGCGTTTGCATTTTGAAGTAGCGGTTATTTCGAGTTAGGCAACATTTCTGTCATTCGTGCTTTGACAGAAAGATAGTTCAATATTTTACATTAACGAAATGGGTCGATTTACGCTTGAACAAACCTAGGAAATATCAAAAACTTAGTTCCAAATTGGTGAAGCTTCTATCTAAGCTGTTAGAAGCTTAATTTAATAGAAAATGAAATATCCATCATGATCATATGTAAAAACATTACTAAAAAACAAGTTTTAAGAGAGACTTTACTTTGTCAGTACTCAATAATATTATTCAATTTAACATCAATCAATAAAAAATATTTTCTCACCTTTCAGAAAGCTTCTTGGTAAATGAATACTGAAAATTTCAATGGAGTTCACTGTTAACTCGAAATAAATAGTTCTGTGGTAACCATTGATCTTAAAGATTGAAAGGCAATTTAATGGCTTCTGTTATAGCACAAGAACCATCTGTATAAAGAATGTTTGATATAAGTGGTACTTACATGACATTAATTTAATTTCTGAAGTTATAATATTAAATATAATTTTTTGTGAAATCAAATATGTAGAAGACTAACAGAATATATCTGTAAATGTTAAAATATTTAAATAATTTTTTATACCTTCTATCAAGTATAAACCTCCATTTATTTCATTTTATTCATAATATATAATTATTTGGTTTCCTTAAGATGTTATATTGAATAATATGATTGAGTACTGACGAAGTCTCTCTTAAAACTTGTTTTTTAGTAATGTTTTTACATATCTTGAGATTTTATAACAAGTAACTTAGTTAGATATCCAATAATATTGAATATTCTAAGTAAGATAGTTTTATGATGAAATTCTTAAGATTATGTTGAACATTGTTTAAAGATATCAGATTTCATAAGAGGAATGAGCAGAAACAAAATTTTGTCTGCTCAAAATATTCAATTTATAGGATTTTTGTTAACAATTTATATTTATTGGATTTTGTTATATCATTTGGATGTCTTATAATGAGTGTTTATTTTATATGTCGTTTGATATAAGTGGCACTTATATGACATTAATTTAATTCCTGGAGTTATAATATTAAATGTAATTTTTTGTGAAATTAAATATGTAGAAGGCTAACAGAATATATCTGTAAATGTTAAAATATTTAAATAATTTTATATACCTTCTATCAAATATAAACCTCCATTTATTTCATTTGGTCGAATTTTAACGAAATTTCAATAACGAATATGAAATTATCCATGTCGAGAGTAACGGGTCTACCGAAAAAGAATGGATTTCTTTTCCCCAAACTTTTCACAATGAATGCAACACCTGTATTTGTCTGAGTGTTGACATATCGTCCCTATTAAAAAACATATTTTCATCCATCATTCTACGAGTGGTATGACAAGGTCGTTTCTGGAATCTTTCAATTGCTTATGTACTTCTTCAGCAATGTATTGACCACTCCTTAGTCTTCCTGCCATCCTCTAAGACCATCGTGATCCTTTACCGGTATACATGACGCAGAAGGTGCTACCAACATTCCAGCTTAATGATCATTTATACAGTACGGTCAAGGAAATCCTCAATTGTCAACAACAATAATATCTCCTGTTATCAACGCGTAAAAATTCGCTTTCTCAACGTCTTCAGGCGATCGCAGTCTTTAACTGCCGAAGGCAGTCTGCGCCAAGGTAACCAAACGACTCCACGATCGTTTTAAATGTTAGATGTAATAGCTTTCACATTTGAAAAGCCAGAATATGTCAGGTAGAGGTAGGTAAGTTAAGAGATGTGTGGTTGAAGATGACCGAGAATTCTAGTAAGCCACCCGTGTATGACTCTTTGTTAATTGTGTGTGGTACACTTTTACATGGGGTAATTAATAATTAGTTATATAGGTCGTTATTCACCACAAGTAGGTGTTGAGGTAGCTTGACGTTTTAGTTTGTCGGCCTTGGAAAGATTGAAGACTTTCCAAGTTCGTTGGTATATATGAAATGTATTATTGGAAAATTATGGGTTCACTGCTTGTCTGGAGTTCTTGAACTTGAAAATATTTCAGAGTAATCAACACGTCTTCCACGGTTATCACAAGTTGAAACATTCTTAATAAAGAATTAAATAAATTAAAAAATATATAAGAGACAGTATTTTAATTTCCATAAAAAATTTTTATAATAGAACAATTGTTTCTTCACGATGTGTCTTCTTTAGGTATCTACATCCTACTGGCTGATGGTGACCAGTGTAATCGAGTTTGAATACATTGTTAAGTACGTGACAAAATACGGGAAGAACAAGTCATAAAAAACTTAAGGTGTTTTTTGGAGTTTGCCGCTAAAAAATACCATTAGGGAAAGATATTCAGTAATGGCGATTTGTGAACATCTGTTTGTTCATTCAAGAATATTTTACGGGCATTGTATCTGTTGATTTCAAGAAATTCTAAAAGTGTTAATCTAACTTTTGCTTCCGAGGTGGATAATTTCATGAAATAACTGGAGGTTTATACTTGATAGAAGGTATATGAAATTATTTAAGTATTTTAATAATTACAGATATATTCTGTTAGGCTTCTACATATTCAATTTCAAAAAATTATATTTCATATTATAACTTCAGGAATTAAATTAATGTCATATAAGCACTGCTTATATCAAACGACATAAAATAAACATTCATTATAAGACATCCAAATGAGATAACAAAATCCAATGAATATAAATTGTTAACAAAAATCCTATAAACTAATTATTTTTAGTAGGAGATTTGATATTAATAGGAATTTGTTTCATCCAAAACTCAGGAGTTGTCAGATACACTTTTTCGAGTAATTCAGGCCTTATTTCATCAAAAACACGAGTTATATTGGTTTCCAAAGCGTCCATTGTTTCTGGTTTATCAGCATAAACCAATGACTTGACATAACCGCAAAGAAAATAATCCGGTAGAGTTATGTCGCATGATCTTGGACGCCAATTAATTGGACCATTTCTCGAAATAATATTATCGCCAAATCTTTCTTTCAATAAATCAATTGTTACGGTAGCAGCATGAGGTGTAGCACCATCTTGTTGGAACCAAAACACTTCTGGTTCGATACCATTCAAATTTTGAAACAAATAATCATTGATCATCGATCTGTAACGAGCACCATTCACTGTAACATTAGCTCCAGCATCGTTTTTAAAGAAATATGAACCGATGATGCCTCCAGCGTGTAAAGCACACCATACAGAGCATTTTTCAGGATGCAATGAAACCTGTAGAACTTCTTGAGGATTGTTTTCACTCCTTTTAGATAGCCTCTTAACCAGAAATAAGCTTCATCACTGAACACAATTTCACGATAAAAAAGTGGATCAACTTCAAGCTGTTCTAGGGCGCAATCAGCAAACAAACGGCGCTTATTATGGTCTAGTGGCTTTAGTTCTTGAACCAGTTGGATCTTGTATGGGTGTAGACCAAGATCTGTACGCAAAATTTTCCATGTGGTGAATGCACAGATTCCAACTTGTTGTGAACGTCGGCGAATATCTGGATCATCATTAACACTATTACTTACAGCAGCGATATTTTCTTCTGTACGTACAGTTCTTTCTCTTGTTGTTGTTGTTGCATCGAGTAGAGAAAATATTGTCCGAAATCTATCAATAGTTCTACGAATAAGCTGCTCTGATGGACGATTATGTAAACCATAAATTTCACGAAGTGCTCTATAAGTTTGGCGAATAGAATACTGATTTTGAAAATGAACTTCAACAATTTGTAAACGTTGTTGCGACGTGAGTCTTTCCTTGATAATTTGTCAATGCTTAAAACAGAAATGTCAAAACAACATGTCTTCTACCTTCTGTCAAATCACAGTTATCCCTATCGAAAGTTCTATCACTCTAAAAAAACCCCCGATACTATGCAGGCAAATAAGTATAGTGATGTGAGAGTTAGAATATTTTCTCGTTTGAAGTAGGTTCTACAACTTTCATTATATTTTAGATCACAGATGATACGTACGGCCCTCTTTTGTTCAACGAATATTCTAACACTTTCATGTGTTCCACACCAGAACAACACTCCATATTTGTGTTTATTGTGAAAATTTATAATTGTAGTTCTTGAGAAATAGCCTTCATGAGTGATTTGACAATCAAAATGGGAACTGTTTAATAGTTTATTGAGGCACCACTGGAAAAAAATAATCCTGGGATGAAAATCTCGATTCAGGAGCACCTGCACTCTCTGAATATTCTTCTTTTTCTATTGAAACAAATTAATATATGTTTATCTTCTACAATTTTAATTTAAAAAATTTTTATTCAAAAAAACTTTTAGAATTAAATTAATTTCTTCTTTGATTCTGTTAGAGCATAGATAAATCTTGAATTATAAAGATGATCTATGTCTCGAAACATTATTCATTTACACGTGTTGAGTGGTTTGGTACAGGTTAGTTTTTGATTTTGATATTTTGAATATATTTCAGGACTGATGACGGAATTGTTTTGAACTATATTTGTTTTTTGAAGATATAGTGCATGCTTTGAGAGATTTCTGAATTTACTTATTCAAATATTTAAATATATTAAATATTTCAAATAAATTATATTCTTTGAGAGGTCCTTTAAGTGTGTTCATGTTTTCAAGGTACAAATGGCGTTTTGAGGACAAGACCAGAAACAAAATTTGTCTCCTTTAAATATTTATTTATTAATTTTAGGGACTTTCGTGTATCTTTTGGTTTATTTATTCCATTTGACATTGTATATTGAGTTTAGATTATATACGTCTATTAAATATAAGCGGTGCTTGTTTTAGACATTTAATTCTAAAAGTTTTTTTGAATAAAAATTTTTTAAATTAAAATTGTAGAAGATAAACATATATTAATTTGTTTCAATATTCAAATTTTGTTATATTTCTTCTATCAAGTAAAAGGCCTTTCTATTTTATTCTTCTTTTTCGTTCAGAAATGCCTCTCCGAGTCGTGGTGTTCTCACCCTGTAAATATGACAGAACATTCGATGACCAGGCACCACTTTATTATGGTTCCATGTAAAAACGCTTAGCTTCTCCTAAATTTCCATTTGCAAGACCATACATGAAATGCATGTCATCCATTTCGGAATTCGAGAAATTCGACAGGTTTTGATATCAAATTGCAACCACCTTTTTTTTTAAAAGCACAGGAGTTTAATTTGATGTGTCAAAACTAACAATGAATTTATTCACCACAGCTTACTAACTGAATTTTTATGAAAATTTGGATTTTTCTGAGGATTTAAAGAGAATCGTTCAAAATTTTTTTCTCGAAATCGGCAGCAAATACGACAAAACTACAAGAAGCCATAAAGTTTAGTAAACCAACAAAACTTCTTTTTACAATTTTTCAAACTAACAGTGGCTCACCAAAAAAACGTTCTGGGGTAAAACAGGGTACAGTGTTTCAGAAAAAATATCACCCTGTAGATTTGGTATCGAAATTGGCATGTCACATAGTGCTAACTTCAAATTTAACTGTCTATGCCAAATTTCAGTTAATTATCTTGTGAAATGCAGTTACTATGAGAAAAAAACTTGAAAAAAATTCAAACTTCAACACTTTGTATCTCGAAAACGAAACGTTTGCGGTCCCATGTTCATGGGAATTTTCTTCTTATAATTATGCAAAGAATCTCCTTTCTTCGTTTGTACCTTGAATTTAGGAACACCCAGTATATACGCAAATTAACCACTAAAGCATTTGAGCAGTGTAATTTGAATACCACCGTGTAAAAAAAATGAAATGTTGAAGAAAAAGATTTCTGCAGGATAAACTTCGCGGAGTATTATTTATTCATCAATAAAATTCATTGAATTACACGAGTGTATTATTGAAGTCTTAAAATAAGTAGTAATAATTTCGACCATACTGATTTAATTCAACTGAAAGTAGTCCAATTCCTAGATTACACAACCAAATTCCCAAGCGTTCAAATCATTCAAATCATAGACTTGATTAGAATAAATATAATAACGCATTTTAATATACTGTCAAGGTCACAGAAAAAACAAGAATTGTTCCGTGTCTGTCACTGAATATCATTACAGAGGCAGAAAAACGCGAGTCGGGGAGCGGTTCCGAAATTCCAAAGCACGCCAAGATGATATCTCGTCATTTCTGTGAATATTAATATCGTGAGTTTCACCGAAATTTCGTTGAAACGATATCATCTCCAGAAAAAAGGATTGTAGACGACTACGAACGTTGAATTGAGTGGATTGAAACCAGCGTACTGCAACTCAAGTTGCCCAACCTGATTCCACGTTGAATATGAATGAAGGAAAAGGCGAATGATGAATTTATTCAGCAAAATGCGAAACGCACACGAGAAAAACATGTGCTGCATTCTGTATCGGGTATGTCGATAACTGTCCAGTGAAACTAGACCATATTTTATTGAATAGGACAAGGATTATTGGTTGGACAGGGTCGGAGCAAATACTTTCCCAGTAAATCGAAAAAGTTCAGCTTGGAAGGTTTTATCAAAGAAAAAGTATTGAACAGTTTCAGCCCTTTTTATTTGATTCAGTGTTAGTACCACAATTAGTTTGTCGTGGTAATTTTTGTTGTTTCATTACTTATATTTTTAATTGAATCGGTCTTCACTTGAGGAAAATCGATTTAAAATGTTAATTTTAAATGAGATCATTCTATAATTCATCGAGAAAGTATCCGGAATTTATTATTTTTCATAACTTCAATAAACTTCTTTTTTGTAATTCAAGAATTAAAAATATATACTAAATAATTACAATTGGGCTTTGTTTTTCCGGATACTTTCTAGATGAACGCATTTTCATCATAAATAAAATAATCTGAGTTATTGTTTGCTGATTTCCAAAAAGTTTAAATGTGCCAAACTGGTAGAACTTTCATTCAAAAAGTTTCCTCAGTGGAATAAATAATAAATTAATTCGGCTGATCTGTACCAGATATCACTAATAAGAAGTGTGAGCTATGGTGATAGAAAATTCTACAAATCAAGGCAGTGTAACATACATTTGTATAACAATTCTATACTCAAACAAATTATATATGCCGTTATGCTCATAATTAGTATTGTAGCGTGCCCGCTCCTCTCGTAGAATTATAATCAGCTCTGCTACAGCTTCCGATGTAGCTTATGAGAGGGCGCGACAGGTAGCAAACAATACCTTATAAATCCGTCCTCACCGGGGTTAAGTAGGGCAGAGTACAAGCGTTCGATGACTGACCTTCCCATGAGCTCTCCCACAATAATTCCATTTCGAGAGCTTCAGTATATTCATATTTGAATAAATTAATTCGGCTGATCTGTCCAAATATCATTAACACGGAATGTGAGCTATAATAATAGAAAGTTCTGCAAATCGAGACAGTGTTACTACATACATATGTATAACAAATCTATACTCAAACTCGATAAGGTTTTGTGGATAACAGGGGCAATTTGCAGACATGCGCAGGTTTCAAACTTGTTGGTTCTCATCAGTGCAATGAATGGCAGCGACTAAAGTTTTGTCACTTTTTCACCTCAGAAGGCTATTTTTGTGGGGATCCGATAAAATATAGAAAAATTGGGTTGTACGGTCACTTGAATGGTATTGTTTTTCATTCGTAAACGTCAAGGTTCAATCTTTCTAATAAATTCATAACTTTGAAAAGATATCCATTAGTTTTTATTTATAGCCAATCAAAAATATAAATTTTAAGTGGCCCATACCTTAGACATCAAACTGTTATTTCCACATATATGAAATCGAAGAGGTTCAAAAGGGTTTCTTTTGTTAAAAAGAATGGTATGTATCCATTTATGGGCTCTTATAGATCAACGCTAAAAATATTTGATTTGGGTTTAAGCACCAAAAAATAGCTCAAGAATACTGTCCTTTGATCTCTTTTTTATTGATAGCAGAAGCCTTTTCCCCCCACTCACATGCATGCTCAAAGTGTGCAGCGATATACTGTTCGATAATATGGTTGCTGACCTTGAACTTGCTTCATCAGGATTTGAACCCTATTGAAATGTGGATAATAACGAAAATAAACATTGTGAATAGAAAGTTTTTAGAATCTGTGTTACAGTTCGAAACTTAAATAAAACCATATAGGTTTTGTTGAGCGCCTGCCATAAGCAGCATACATGCATATTTCATAGTTTTTTGGATATTCATCAGTGCATTGCTCTAATGCCAACGAATCCAATACAGCCACGCACCTATATTCGCCCTGCATAGCAACCCTACTGATTAGTCAAACAACAGCGCCATCTAATGCACGCGTATACAATCGCGTGCATTAGATACAGAATTCTGTGTTTTGGTCATTTTAAGTAGTTTTGTTTGAGAACTAATTCACAGATTTGAATTTTTCACGGCAAATGGACTGTTCAACAAGCGCGCAAAAGCTTTCGATTTCGCGTCAGAGCTTTTTACCATTTTTCATACAATTGCCTCATGACAACCTTCAGTCTTTTGAATTATTTTCATCAATTACAATACAAGAATGCGAATAATCAAAGATATTCTTCCACGCATACTCGTCCCAGTTGCGGTCCTGCGTCCTCGATCCTTTTCTAGGATGATTTCACTTTCCATATCCCCACCACACGTGACGCCGCTGGGCACAAATTGCAAAAACGTTCTAGAAACGTGACTTTGAATTTCTATTAAACGTCAATTTTTCTCTGGTTTACCGTTAACATACCATAAGCGAAGAAATCTGCATAACTATCGACAATTAACATGGAATTATTGTTTGATAAGTCTATCCGTTATGCAGAGTTTGCCACGGACTCGTCTAATTTTCTGTTAGGTGATTCTGAGGAAATTTCAGCAGTTGAATGGGGAAATTTTTCTTATATCAAGCGTTAAAAAATGCTAGGTTTTTTGTCGCAATTCTTATTCGTCTGGTCGCTTTTTTGATTAAAATTCTTCGTGTTATTCTCTATGCATATACAAAGTGAACCGGAAAGTAATGTCGGATTCAAACGAATAAATTATTAACAAGTTTTATTTTTAATCTATAATGTAATCAACTTCGTTACCAACAACTTTTTTCCATCTAGTGCGCAAATTTTCAATGACGGACCGATAAAAATCAATCGGTTCTTGAGTGAAATATCTTGAGATGGCATTTTGGACATTATCCAAATACTCCAGTACCTCCCTCCCTTAAGTAATTTTTTCCAAGCTTCGTCTTGCATAGTGCGGTCCTGCATTGTCCTGTTGCAGAATAACGCCTTTTCTGTTGACAATCCCCGGATACTTTTCGATTAAAGATTGGTTCACTCGAGCCAATTGTTCACAATAAAGATCTGCATTCAAAGTTTCTCCAGCTTATACTTCTACCACTATACTACTTGGATTGTCATATAGGACCCATTTTTCGTATCCAGTGATCAAACGATAAAAAAAGGTTCTGTATGGTGCCGTTGAAGCAATACGTTGCATGTGATGGATCGGTTGGCTTTGTTCTGAAGCTCTCGAATGGATGAACTGTTATAAGAGAGCTTCTGCCTGTTAATTTGGGAGGCGGCGTTTCGTTCTGAGCATGCGCACCTAAACTCTTCAGACAAGCGTGGTACGCATGTCTGCCTGTGACGTCAGTGACCTTGTGTACCATATCACAATGGTTATCGAACGCTGTATGCCTTGTTATACTCGGACTCGGCGGGGACGATCAATCAGGAATTTTAAGACTAGTCGTGTCCTCTATATGATACGTTGGCAAGCTGCAGCAGAGCAAAGCCGAATTCTGGATGAGACGCGAAGGAGGTGGTGGCTCTTGGGACAGATTATGGGAAACCCAAACACTTGCTCTGCTACAAATGTTCTTGGATGGTCGACCAAGGTTTGTTAAAGGTGCTGGTGAGTTTCTCGATTGTCTGACATGCATTTGCTTCTACTTCTGCCCTTAGCATGTCGTTGCCTAATATTGTTGGTCTTCCTGATCGATAGAAGTCAGAGAGAACCATATTTGACATTTACGAACGTTTAATGCACTTGGATAAACATCACAAATGTTTTAGAAACAATAGACGCTTTGGAAGCCAACATAACTCGTGTTATTGATGAAATAAGGAATTACTCGAAAAAGTGGTCCAAAATTGGACTGGTCGAATGCGGTTCCTCAGAGCTAGGCGTGGTGGACATATGCCGGAAATTATTTTCAAAACATAAATGCCATAAAATCATCTTTCAAATAAAGAAAAATTTGACTTCAATCTTAATTTAAATGTGTTATATTCCAATTTAAAGTTCTATCACTCCAAAAAAACACCTGATACAACATCTATCTTTTGAAGAATAGCTCTTTTTAACGAGAATATTTTGTTTGTATTTTTGGTACCATCTGTGTGTAAAACCAGAAACTTATCAGCAGACGTATTCTTAAGCGCTTCCTCATACCACAATTCTTTTTTCAGAATTCTAGCGGTCTGTCAATAACTCCAGTGTTCACCTATCCGCCACCTGTAATGGCACCGCAGATAGTGGGTGTACCATTAATACCTGCACCTTTGGGAAACATCCCTTCACCCCTCATACCACCAAATAAAAAGCACCATCATGTAAGTAGAAAATGAAACATATTTAGATCTTATTATGTGTTATATGAAAATAGGAAAAAAAATTATCACTACTGGATTATTTTTTGATATCTCTTCACATTTGACACACTTTTTTTAGACTCGTGCTGGAAAAGTGTTATAATTTGGATTCAAGGATTGTAGTCACTGACTGGTTACCAAATTTTCTTAATGGTAAAACTACTTTTGTTAAAATAGAAGAGCATTATTCTGTAAGACCTCATATCGACCTTGGGGTTCCTCAGGGGTCTGGTTTGAGACCACTTTTGTTTATCCACAATTTGCCTGTTAGGTTATCTTGCTTTTTGTTGATATTATACGCCGATGGCAGTTCTTTACTTGTTTCAGCTCGAAGTCGTGAGTAACTTCAAACGGCCTGTCAATATACTGTAAGGGAATTTGTGGGTTGGTATGAATAGCCAAATGGTGTTCAAGGAAAATAATAGGGATACTTTTTAGTACTTTAGAGAGTTTCTGAAAACTATTTCTTTTCTGTTGTGATCGTTCACGAATGCGAAAGACGTTACATTGGGTAGACAACCCAAATTACACTTAAACTAGCAAGGAAACAGTGGCGGGAAGTTAAAATATTCAGAACATATCAAAAGTCAAATAGTATATCTTTATTGATAACGGTGGAAGGAAAGAATCCTCAGTGAACTGAAACAAACATCTATCAGCCTGCTGAAACATTTACTCTACTCAATAGTTCGTGAAGGTACAGAGTGAACCAGATAGTACCCCGGGTATATGTGACTATCTTATTTATACATATTGTTGGTTCGGTAAGTCTCATATAAGATATCATTCTTACACAGCAGAGGGAATCTTATAGTCAGCATGTACTGTACTCCTTTTAGCCAGCGCTTAACCTCCAGCTGAAAAGGTCGCGTAAGAGGGGATCTGAATGGATAGAAAGGAGGTTAATGTGGTATTGCCAAAAGGTAAGCTAGAATCAACCTAAAGCGATACTACCAAAATGCCACCCATCGGGATGGCCAGGAACTGGGAATACTCAGATAATAATCTGAAAATTGCAACCGCCGAAGGGCCGCGCAAACTAATTTTGGGGCGACCTCGGGAATAATGCTTTATCATTCACTTCACACAGGAATACAATTTCTCAAAGTAAGCGGGCGCAGCAATAAATGAATTTAAACAGCAGATAGTCTCTTTCAAATATCGGGCATTCTTTTAAAGTGATAGAACTTTGAATTGAAACAAAACACATTTAAATTGAAATCTATCGATAGTTCAACGAATAGGCTGCTCTGATGGACGATTATGTAAACCATAAAATTCACGAAGTGCTCTATAAGTTTGGCGAATAGAACACTGATTTTGAAAATAAATTTCAATAATTTGTAAAGGTTGTTGCGACGTGAGTCTTTCTATGATAATTTGTCAATGCTTACTAAACAGAAATGTCAAAACAACATGGCTTCTACCTTCTGTCAAATCACAGTTATCCCTATCGAAAGTTCTATCACTTAAAAAAAAACACTCGATACAAACAGTTAGATATGCATTATCTGGGGAAAAATTATTATTTACGACATTCTTCATTATTCATAAAAGTTTAAAACTTATCACAAAAAATTCTGAAAATGCCTGCTACCTTCTCTAATGCAAAGCCTACATCGTTTTCGGATAGAATCCACAGCTTTCCGCAACTGTCCTCACCGTTGCCTCAGCATATTGCAGCAGTTATGTATTCTTTCAATAGGCTGATCACGAGAATGAATTGGGGTAGTGCACACCATATCTTTCAAAACACCCCAAAGGAATAAGTCGAGAGGTGTAAGGTCGGAACTTCGAGCGGGCCATCTGATCGGTCTGAATCTTCCTATCCATTTCCCTTCAAAATGAACCTCTATCTATTCTGTAACTATTCTACTACTATGTTCTAGACAATCGTCCATTTGAAACCAAATTTGGAAATGGAATATTTGATTAATTGGAAGACATGCCTCTGAACCAACAGCTCCAAATTTTGTTTCAAATGGACGATTATCCATTATTCATTATTTGTACTACACAATCACCAAAATCGTTTCAGCTTGATTCATTATTGATACCTCACTTCCAAAATTCCAGCTCTACAGCAGACACATGGCGAAATCGAAGACATTCCCGCATCGTCCCAGGGAGAAAACACCCCGCCCCTCCAGATCGAGATCCAGATCGCAATCGAAAACCCACGAGGATATCTTGACCGAGAAGGACGTAGCCAAAACTTACACCGGTCTCGACAAGGAAATCGCCGAACAATTCATAGAAAGGTGCGAAACCAAGAAGCAAAGCTCGAGCACGGTATCCAGCAAAACCAGCTGCGACAACAGTTCTTCTTCTTCCCTTCCAACGGCCAGCACTTCAGGGTCTTCCACTGACACTACAACAAACTCAAAGGATGCGCTCGTCAAATGACGAGATCGTTAGCAATAAAATGCTCAATTGTTTCCACAAAGAAGAGGTCGGGTCGATGCAAATAAGAGTATATAATTATTTTGACATTAATGTACAAATTTCTCTTTTAAATTTTTTGACGATTGTATTTTTAAATATTTTATAGTCTAAGTTTTTATTGGATCATTATAGAGTTTATTTCAATTTGTATATAAATTGTATATAAATAAGAAGTAGATATATGAACGTTACCATTTATTATATTGTATTATTTTATGTTATTATCCAATTATTTACCATATAGAAATACCGAGGAGCTATCCTTAGTGCTCGTTATTACGACTAATCTGCTGTATAATTATTTACCTGTGATTATAACCTAATTTTCCCTAATATTACATTGTTATCCCCATTATTCAGTGTAATATATTCGTCATTAATATCCACGTCTATTTTTTTCCTCCTCTTCATACGACAAAAGTTGTTCTCTTGAACCCCTGACCTGATGCAAAAATAATTGCGATATCAAATATGTTAGAAACTATAAACCATTAACGCACCAATACTACTCAGCATCATGGCCAACTCGTATTTCCTTTTAGTGTAGAAAACGTAACATGTGAACTGGCCAGGCTCGTCTTTGATGTTCCTGCAAAAAAAAACCAAAGTTTCTTAACATACGATATGTTTTCGGAAGCGAGTTTTCTTTTCAAAAGAATGTGGATCACGTGTTGTCGATTAATTGGATTTTATCACAATAAATAGTTTACAAACTACAGTATCCTCCTTTCTCAACATCTACAAAGTTTCCGAGGGTCAACATTTTGGTCCTTCGAGCCGTAATATTAACAAAAAGTGAGGATAGCAGAAAGCAGAGAATACTTAACGTAATAACAGATTTTGCTGTCATTTGGAGTTTGATTAAGCCATCAAATCATTTAACTGTCATGAATTTGCTCCAGCTTTGGAATGCCGTACCTATAGACCAACCAAAGAAATGTTATAAAATTAATGGATACTCACCCTTTGACATATCCGAAATAATTGTAAAAGATTGAGGAAGATCCACAAGATGAAATATCCATATAGGAGTGATCAAAGAGTACCTGAAATCATTGAAATTATCTCAAAAAAAATTGAGTCTCCTGAAGCCTTCTACCTTTCCAGTTTCGGGGTCTATAATTTTCACACCCATCTCCCCAATTTGAAAATAAACGTGCTTGTTGATCTTGTTCCAGGATTTCACGTTCGTATGATAGCGATATTTCATTATGTCCTTTATGGTTTTTTCCACCTGTCTAGCATCTCCTTCCATGCCTATTTTAACGGAGCCCACGTATACACATCTGAACCCATCCCTACAATGGAATTTTAGCGTTTATGTCCAAGAAAAAGATATCTGACGGTCTTTCACGCGTCTCGGCAAAAAACCAATACCAGTATACGGAAGTTTCATCTTGAATTGATTTCTCCGAAAAATGCTGATGCATACACTAAACCTTACCAAAAACCATGATTTTTAATGAGTTTCATCCGTTTACCTCAAATCATCTTTCGATGTCTCTTCACATTTAACCTGCTTTTTCCTGTCTTGAATTTGCAGAACATCGAGATTAACATCCAGCAAATATTTGCGTAACGGAATATACAGAGTGTTATTGCTTGACGCTTTTAAGGCTTTGATAACAGTCAGTCTTATCGGCAGGGATTTTTGCTTTTTCAGAAGATGGCTCAATTTTCCACGACTGGTTGAATCGATGGGTATATCATTTATACTCTCCAGAATATCGCCGATTTCTATCCGGCCCTGTAGATTAAAAATTTTCAATAAAATCCATATTTTCATATAACATATTTCATAAGTTAAGTCTGCAGCACTCACTAGATTCACGAAACTCCAGTAATCGGATCAAGCCTTTTGATCACGGAGTGCTTCTACAATCTATCTAGTTCTATGTTCCTAAAGTCCTGATCACAGATTTAGTCACTGTGTCAAACTATGACCTCATTTTGTGCTCTACATAGATAAACGGAATGTACATTCTCGTTTACATATGCTGTTCTGATCTAACCTAGAATCGCTGATAAATCACAGATCAAGTTGATTTGTCGATTTTGGTGAATCAAGATCTTTGTATTTTTCGTTAAATAGTTGAAGTGTATTGTTCATTGTTTACTTTCTTCAAGTTATATAATAGCAAAATGATTTTCGAAATTAGTTCAACGTCGTCATCAGAAGAAAATTTGAGTGAAATTCCAAGGCCCTGAATTATTAGAGACAGGAGTGATTCTTTTGCAAAAATATGATGATCTTGTTTCAAAATACGTTTTCGTTTCAACAAAAATGACGTGATGGAATTATTACACAAAAATTGGATCAGAAATTGAACCAAGCAGTAGAAGGAATATATCTATCCATGCGAGATTACAATTATTAGTTTGTCTACGATTTTATGCGACTAGTGGTTTTCAAATGACGATAGCAGATAACATTGGAAAATCATCGGTATGCAGAATTGTTAAAAGGGAGTCAGTTGAAATTGCCGGTTTGACACCGCCTTCCATTTCGCACCCACGCACAAGTAATACTGATAACGTTGTTCGTAGTAGTGTATTATGACAAGCATATAAACAATAACGATTCGTTTCCAAATTCTCACCCTACATTAACATCGCTACCACAGAAATATATACATTCTTATTCTACTTCTTTCTATTTCTATGGTGTAACGATCAAGTTTTAGACGTTGTTAGATTGTTTTCTCGAATCAACTCATTCACATGATAAACTACCTGAACTTTCTACTCGCTAAGTTACCTACGTTTTCAGCTGCAGGTCCGTATGGTTCCATGTTAACTATGACTGCCTTCTCTTCGGAAAAACTGGAACAAAAGGTCGTAAAATTTTTATTTAACTTTACTCTGGTCAACTTACGACACTGATAAACCCAAAGAACAACTGGGGACAAGTTCGATACGAACAACATCTGGAAGGAGCCACGTCGACTCCAAGAAGTATACATTGGATAAGTCGAGGTCAAATTTTATGGTTCCACATTGCAAAAATACAGACAGTAATATTTGGCTCAAAATTTCGTCTCCTAATATATAGTTTTCACGGTAAAACTGCGTAGATTTGCCGTTTTTCACCTAAGAGTAAGAATAAAATGAAACATAAGAAAGCAAGTTCAATTATCGGTACAATACAGAAAATATAACAAACATTTTAAGAAATGGTCCAGACAAAAAACATATCTCTATTTATTTCATGCTTCGAAACATATCACCGCAATGAATAAAAGCCTACCTTTTTGTTCTACGACCAAAAGCAGGTAGTTAGAGCTGCAATTCCTCCAGCTCTAATGACATCACCACGGACCGGCTCTCTAATCTAAATCTCTCAAAAATTTTTCGTAAGAATCCTAATGGGGTAGTGGACGCCCGAAAAGCAATTAGACAAATGTTGGTTCAACATTAGTCACAGTAGAATTTTGACCTGTCCATTTTAGAAGACCCGTTAAATGTGAAAATTGAACATCATTGAGAATGACATTCTAGTAAAATTAATAGAAATGGTTTCAAATTAAAACAATGAACAAATATTCATGTTGCAGCTTTCATGAAAATACTCACTAAATACTCCACTGGCACATGCAAGCATCTATTCACCAGACAGTACCTTAGAAGCAACCTGAATTTTCCAATCGTACTCCTCAAACTTGCATTCTTCTTCACCTCGTAGAGCGAGTTCAAATACTGAAACGAAAATTTCCAATTCGTGTCTTTGGCGACCTCAGCCATCCAATCGAAGGGTTCTCCGTTTTTCGAAAAGTATTTCTTAGGGTTTCTCAGGCCGGTATAAAAGATTGTTTCTATTTTCTGGCAGAAAGGAGCCAGGTAACGATGTTCATCGTCTATTTTTGCTGACTTATCTTCGAGGAACTTTTGGACGCATGCTGAAGAAAGCAATAACTGATAGCTATAGTACAATCTCTAATCGCAATAGTTTTAGGAATAAATAAAAAAGTTGGAAATAACCGAAAATTTATGCAACCTCTACAGATTTAATCTAAAAAATCTTTTGGGGCCAAATATGAATCGTTCTTCAAGAATGGTATCGAAAAGAGAATTTCTGAAATGATTGTATCGCTCTTGAAGAATGTTGATGAATAAAGTCAAATTTGATGAAAAAGTTGTGGTCTCTTCATTAAATCGAGAACTTATCAACCGATAAAGGGTTTTCCAATAAAAAAAACGAGTATATTTCGAGAGAAATCAGTGGATGTTCATTTCATTGTAAAGAGAGTTTTGCGAATTGTGATTCGCCATTTTTCACTGAATTTCAACAACTCCAATGCGTTGTTGAACATATATCGTTCCATTATCAGTAATGGCGTAGTTTTACTTGTCAAATGTCAAAATATGAGAGCTCGAAAATGACAGCTGCCCAGATAGAGGGCTATTCAAAATGAAACCTCTGATTGAAAAACCCCTGTGTCTATGTATTTGCTCAAAGGTTTATTAAAACTATAACTTCAAATTGGAAAATGTTTCATCAAAGGTAGCAAAAACTACAAAATTTTATCTACTCCTAACTCAGAGAACCGCAAAACCTGGGAACATAGCACAAGCTGTACGGTATAAATTCGATATACGAAGAAAATCTACAACTTGCATCTCGGAAAAGTACGTACTTATTCTATAAATAAATAATATCCTCGTGAATGTTCAATTTTCGATGTAAGCTCGGAGATTCTATTTCTCAACATTTGTTTTTAATATGTCAAATTATTAGATAAGGTAATACTTGTTTATTTACCTTTCAAATCTTTGATAGCCGGGTCATTTACTGACATTTTATGGAATCGTTATCTGTCCAAATGCCCTTCTCATAAATGAATCTCCTAAATGTCCGGTCAATGTCGTAGAAATCTTCAGTTTTGTAGCATCTGTACACGAATACGTCGACACAGTTATTCGGCCATATAAAACGCGTAAAATTCTACAAAATTCTTATCAACGCTAGGGCTAAAAATTGAAATTCATAAAAGTTTCCAACTGACGGAATGCATTGCTGTTTCAGTGTTCTGTAACAGAGCATCATTGGACCATAGACTTTGAATTGTACGAGGGTCGGACATAATTTCAAACATCGAAAAATTTCGTTTTTGTTCTAGGGAACAGCGTACTATCGTATTGTCCAATAGTCTGTAATTTTCAAATTTTGAGTCATTGACATTCGACAGTTTCCTTTATTTTTCCCAATATTTTTGGAATAACAAATCGAAACGATCTGAAATTTAGTATTTTGAAGTAGAGGAAATTAACGTGGCAAATTCAATAGAAATGGAATGCTCTCACGGCAATTTGTGGATCAATTTGTGAAGCGAGTTTGTCACATACAGTTTCAGAGTTACAGTACCAACAGCTAGCTCTATATAAATGATCGCCACTGTCTTTAAGCAGAATGTCAAGGTGAAGAGTGTGGAAGATTTACAATTTAAAGAAGGAAATATAATCACTTGAATGATTTATTGAAATACTACAAACTGTATGCTCATTAAAAGGGGGATAGGGAAATATTCTTTTAAGAAGATACGTTTACTTTAGCAGGCTAGTGTATAATACAAAATGGTATTCAACTGCTTCAACTCGGATGATCTATTGAAAATGTACAATGAGTAAATGATCGAAAATAAGATCCCAGATATCTGTTCACATAATTAATCCAGACCACTGAATGTTAAACTTAGGAATTCGCATTCGAGGCACACACATATTGTAATAACAAACTGCAGATAAAGAGTCCGTAAGAGCTGATTGTGCAAAACGTAAATATATTCCTTCATATGAGTTACTGAACGGAAAGTTTGACCGAAAAACGCTGACGTTGGAGTTGACACTTGTGGCTCGATAAGAGCCAAAGCTTTCGAAAATTGCTAAGTAGGAATTTTGGAAGGAGAAAACCGACTCGTACGAGGTATTAAAAAGGCCAAAAAGAGAGTTTATCGGAGAGTCTTGACATGCCGGAAAAACTAAGAAGATCGCCGAGAAAATATCGTGGTACGAGGCTCGAATTGGTCTCAGAATTCAACATTATTATAATTAGATAGAGATATATTAGTAATTTTTATCTAAGAATTGAGTCAAAAGATTCAGAGAAATTGAACAGATAGTGCTAAGTTCCGGGACTAAGGAATTAAGAGTACTGGTAGTCGTTTATTGTTCGTGTAAAATAGGCCGTTTATCGTAGAAAATCGCGTGTACTCAGTTTTGGTTTGAATTTATGGTCTTGGAGTTTAGTAGTAGCCCTTAGAAGTATCTAAAAATTTTATATATTATTCCTTCTAACCAAAGTTGAATCAAAAATTAAGGAATGAAAGTTTATTAACTCAAAGGCCTTCCAATTTCGCGAAGGCCGTACCCTTCCTTAGACCGCTCGACTAGGATTGGTTCGCACGCCTTTCGTAAATAAGTCAATCTAGTAATATTTTCCATTCAACCACCTCCCACAAAGAGGTGGCTTATTACAGCTTTCTCTTTACAATTAAATACAGGGTGACAAGAAAAACTTCGGACAAATTTTACTGTTCTGGAACAAAAGTATTTTAGCGCAGCCAAATAATCTTTATTCTATTAGATTCTCTACACTTTCTTGTACTTATATGAGAATTTTCAGTTTGGTATTACTTTATTTTGCAGATTGTTAGAATGTCAAACAAACCTAGCGCAATTTTGGAGGTGTTTCGTTAAGGTAAGCGGCAATGCAAAGCCGCCAGTCAGCATTCTCTTCACAGACGAGAAGCTTTTCACCGTAGAACAATCCCACAACCACCAAAACGACAGTCTGGTCCACAGAGGCTCCCGGTTCGTCGGCCATCGTCGAACATCGTCAAAATCCGCAATCTGTGATGGTCTGGGGCGAAATTTGCGACAGCGGCAAAACACCCTTGGTTTTCGTGGATCAAGAAGAATCAGCAGAATGGCCGCCCTACTCACCGGATCTCAACCCAATGGACTACAGCGTGTGGTCGATTTTGGAGCTCAAGGAGTGTGCTAAACATCACAAAAGTTTGGAGTCGCTGAAGCAATCTCTGCGCCTGGAATGGGACCGATTGAGCCCGAAGAGCCCATTGCCGAAAATTTCAAGAAGTATCTGAAGCTACGTATCGCCGCCAAAGGGAGCCACTTTCAAACCAATTAAGTATATTATTTTCAAATGTTTATGTTACTATTATTCGTTGTTGTGTTGTTTAATTTCTTTTGTTTAATAAATTTTGATGAAAAAATGTTTGTCCGAGGTTTTTCTTGCCAACCTGTCAATATCTATTGATTTCTCTTAAAATGTACTCGTTTTTTTTCAATATCAAAATGAAACCTCTTATTGGAAAACCCTTCAAATGGCAAATTTAATTCAAACATTGTCATCCGATCAAAAATGTCGGATCGCAACACACTCAACTAACAAGCCTGAATTATGGCACCATCGAACCTGTTTATTTATTTTTCGGAACTCCCCCGTATCATAGTGTAATTCATATCTATGTTCCTACGGTTATCAGCGAAGATCGTCAGTTGCATATTTCTCTAACTGACAACCGCTAATTCTCCAAATTCCAAAATTTATTTTCTTCATTTATATCGTTGACCTGTTACAAAATATTTGCTGACATATTATCAGTGCGCATCAAAATTAATTCTGCACAACCTTGCGTTGTTTTGGTGAAAAGTAAGATATTTCTCCATTGAAAGTTTGCCAAAGTCTCGAAAATGGTTGAAAATATCCCTAGTTTGGAAGTTATGGTCCAATCTGCGACAGAATTATTTAAAAAAGTATACAGGGAGGATCCAAGTGTTGTGGTGCAAGCTCCTGGAAGAGTGAATCTTATAGGTGAACATACCGACTATAATGACGGTTACGTTTTGCCTATGGTAAGTTGCTCAACAGTTGTAGCATTTTTTTCCTAAAATTTTCATTTGAAAATATTCGTGAAATAATTTAATTATAATAAGTTGGGGAAAAAATCCGTTATTTTTGCGTGAACTTCAAGACTTTAATTAAGATGTTTCTTATTGCTCGATTTGGGTCAAATATGCACCGTTTTGTTCTATAATTTGTTGTCATTTTAAAGTCTTGGTTCTTATTGGCGAAAAATTCTAATAATCGACTTTTAGAATTTTCTCTTGATGCCAATTTCTTATCAGTCGGGAAGTTTGGGGGGGTCAAACTTTCGTTGGGACATCCTGTAATGTAATATATTATCCTGATATGGAAAATTCAATTAGTATACAGCATTCCGAACCGGAAAAAATCCTCATAACAGATTGGTAAAAATGTAATTCAGATAAGTGTTAGACATGTGTTTCAGATAATTCAATCCAAACACTCAAAATAAAATAAAATCCTTACTGAAATACAAAGACTTTCACTCCATGTATCCGAACATCGAGTAACTTAAAAAAGATGTAAATTCTATGACAAGTACGAACACCTGGTGGCAAGGCTGTGTTCCAGAAAAAATAAAACCAATTTTATCGACTGTATAATTGATGGAGGTCAATAGTGAATTTGAAATTTCATAAAAACATTATCCATAATTGTATAATCACTCTTCCAAACAGGGGAGACAACAGTGATCCCGCAAAGTATTAAATTATTTATCGTATACTCTAATAGTAGCCATAAAACAATATCGTTATTATTAGTTTCTATGGATACGTCAATTTCTCTTATTATTCTTGAATAAAAATTGCTTTTTCGCTTGTCAAGTATAATAAATATATTTCTACTCATATAATTTTATCTACGTATTTGAAATATTGACGCGGAAAACAAGAATATTCTTTTAATACCCATTTCAATTGTTGAGCAGTTTGGTTGTGTCTTTTTTAATCAATTGTCCGAAAGTTATTGATTTCAATGCCATATAATTTATCTTAGACCCTTGAGTCATGTATATTGTCAATTACGATCAAAGATTGGGTCTTTTTCAAAGATTTAAACGTTTTAAGTTGTTTCACGTAAATCGGTCAATCTTCTGATTTCTTCAAATTTGCACGGAAATGCACTATACATTTAATACTTAACTCAACTATCGTCTCGCGACTTCAGGTGTTCTGTGAAATTCTTCAGTTTACCCTAAAATGGCATCAAGTTTACTGTATTCCATAGATTTATCTAATGAGTTTTATGCACCTACGGTTATTCCAACGCACCTAAAAACCTGTACATTTTACCTACCTGTATAGTTTATGGTGATGGACAGATATAGACACTGTGGATGTTAGCACTGACAGGATCAGTTACGAATGAGCTATCATATACATACCATATTATTGCGATCCAGGAAATTTTTTTTGTATGGTCAACGTGCCTTCAAGCATATAATCCTAGCCAATCAGCTCACAATAACGGACTTAGTCTGCCATTTGGCTTCAGTTTCCAAGAATTTAGACTAATTGGTGGTAGCGAGGCACTAGTCAATCTCTGTTAGCTATGTAGCTTGGCAACCGAGTTGAAGAACGCAACTTTCAGACCGAGAGGAACAGAACCCCTCCAGCCAATCATGAGGTCTTCAACTAGTGCCTCCAGACCTAACCCTAACTCGTGCTGATAATAATAGCGTCATTGCTGGGACATGCTGCAGGAACCCATTCCATGCAAATGTAGGATCTTAGAGCCCAGGTTTTGCTGAAACCAGCTAGAGTATTATTACACCTATAGACATTTTTACCTCTTTCACCGGACATATTTACCAAGCATATACGCCTTCACCTTTCAACCAAGAGGAGAAGACTGTCTTCTTTCTTTTAGAAGACTGCTTTACATACTCCCATCATCCAAATGGTATTATACTGTAAAATTATATTAATACATTCTCTTGAGTAGTTAAATGAACACCACTCACCCTTGAAAAACTAAAAACACGAACATTTTTAGGCTTTACCGCTCAGAACAGTGATAGTGGGAAGATCTATATGTGGTTTTGTCGCGTCTATGGTTTCCATGGCCTCCGAAGCTGAAGAAGGACAAAAACCCTACGTTTGCAATATTTCCAAAGGAGCCCTGAAACCGGGCGAGCCAAAATGGACCAACTACGTAAAAGGTTACACGAATTTCCAAAAAATATTGGTTCGTTTCTGACATATCAATTTTCAGGCGTTTTAGCAAACTATAAAGGAGGTCCATTTCCCGCCTTTCAGGCAGCTATTGTCAGCAGCGTGCCAATTGGAGGAGGGCTGTCTAGCAGTGCATCCCTTGAAGTAGCGACGTACATGTTCGTGGACGCCATTTCCGATAAAAAAATTAAAGTTTCGTAGGTTTATAGAATATAGAACTTGAAGCATTTTCAAATATATTATTTTTAGAAAAGTTGAAAAAGCTTTAGCTTGTCAGAAGGCCGAACATGAGTTCGCTGGAGTGCCTTGTGGTATCATGGACCAATTTATTTCTCTGTTAGCAGAAGAATCGAATGCATTATTGATAGACTGTAGGTAATAAATTAACATGAAAGGTGATGGTTGCCTTACTCCTATATCACATTATTATATATCGGGTGTTTTTTAAGAGTGATAGAACCTTCGATAGGGATCTGTGATTTGACAGAAGGTAGAAGCCATGTTGTTTTGACATTTCTGTTCAGGAAGCATTGATAAATTATCATGGGAAGACTCACGTCGCAACAACGTTTACAAGTTGTTGAAATTTATTTTCAAAATCAGTGTTCTATTCGCCAAACTTATAGAGCACTTCGTGAAATTTACGGTTTACATAATCGTCCATCAAAGCAGCTTATTCGTCGAACTATAGATAGATTTCGGACAACATTTTCTCTACTCGATGCAACAACAACAACAAGACAAAGAACTGTACGTACAGAAGAAAATATCGCTGCTGTAAGTCATAGTGTTAATGATGATTCAGATTTGTTTCGTTGAAGTTCACAAGTTGGACTCTATGCATCCACCACATGGAAAATTTTGCGTGAAGATCTTGGTCTTCAAGATCCAACTGGTTCAAGAACTAGAGCTACTTGACCATAATAAACGTCGTTTGTTTGCTGATTGGGCCCTAGAACAGCTTGAAATTGATTTACTTTTTTATCGTAAAATTGTGTTTATTGATGAAGCTCATTTCTGGTTGAACGGCTATGTAAACAAGCAAAATTGCCGTATATGGAGTGAAAACAACCCTCAAGAAGTTCTGCATGTTCCATTGCATCCTGAAAAATGCTCTGTGTGGTGTGCTTTACACAGTTGAGGCATCATCGGTTCATATTTCTTTAAAAACGATACTGAAGCTAATGTTACAGTGAATTGTGCTCGTAACAGATCGATGATCAATGATTATTTGTTTCAAAATTTGAATGGTATCGACCCAGAAGTGTTTTGGTTCCAACAAGATGGTGCTACACCTCATGCTGCTACCGTAACAATTGATTTATTGAAAGAAAGATTTGGCGATAACATTATTTCGAGAAATGGTCCAATTAATTGGCCCCCAAGATCATGCGACATAACTCCACTGGATTGTTTTCTTTGGGGTTATGTCAAGTCATTGTTTTATGCTGATAAACCAGAAACAATAGACGCTTTGGAAGCCAACATAACTAGTGTTATTGATGAAATAATGCCTGAATTACTCGAAAAAGTGGTCCAAAATTGGTCCTGTCGAATGCGGTTCCTCAGAGATAGTCGTGGTGGACATACGCCGGAAATTATTTTTAAAACATAAATGTGATAAAATTATCTTTCAAATAAGAGAAAATTTGGCTTCAATCTTAATTTAAATGTGTTTTATTTCAATTTAAAGTTCTATTACTCTAAAAAAAACACCCGATATATGTGACGTTTTATTTCAAAATGCAAAACCTTTAGCGTTCAGAATATTTTTGCGCGCTTGTTCCAGGGAACATAAGATTGTTATATTAATAAAATAAAAAATTCAGCCATATGCAAATCATTCGCTAGAAACAGGACATAATTTTAAAACCTGCTACAAAATATTACAAACTGTTAATAAAAATCATATTTAAATACTTTAATATTAGCCTTCAACATATTTAATTTCAAAAAATTATATTTAATGATTATAACTTCTGAAAATAAATTAAAATAATGTCATATAAGTACCACTTATATCAAATGACATATAAAATAAACATTCATTATAAGACATCCGAATGGTATAACAAAATCCAATAAATAAAAATTGTTAACCAAAATCCTATATCTATATTTATTTATTGGATTTTGTTATACCATTTGGATGTCTTATAATGAATGTTTATTTTATATGTCATTTGATATAAGTGGTACTTATATGATATTATTTTAATTTATTTTCAGAAATTATAATCATTATAATAATATAAGAATAATAATAGTTTATTTGCCCATAATTAATAAACAATATAAAAATTTCAAAAAATATAATTTTTTGAAATTAAATATGTAGAAGGCTAATATTAAAATATTTAAATAATTTTATATACCTCTATTTATAAAAATCATAGACTTAATCTCTTGGAAAGCTCATAAATCAACAGATACAATAAAAAACAAATAGTTTTGCACGATCAACCAGATATTTTTGAATAATATTCCGAAACTCCCCCAATGATTGTAAAGTTATTTCTTCACTCCTGTTTTCATAACACAGTGTAGTGCTTAAGAAACATTTCTGCATTTGTATTCTCAGTTAAATACTCACCTGATGGTATGAGAACAGCGTAAACAATAAAATTTTGCGGAAGTTAAAATTGTTTTTTATTTAAATGAATTTATTCAGCTGATGATAAACCATAGCTCATACTCTCTATTAATTATATTTGTTTTTTATTCATAAATTTTAAAGATTTGCCACCTCTCTTGTGTTTTAAACAAATATTTATGTCGATACTTCCAGGGATATGACATATTCTTTAGTTCCATTTGATGATCCAAACATCGTGATTTTAATAACGAATTCTAACGTAAAACATTCCCTATCTGGAAGCGAATACCCAACCAGGAGAAGACAGTGCAAAGAGGCTGCAACGTTATTGGGCAAAAACAGTTTACGTGAATGCACCCTAGAAGATGTACAAAGTAAATAAATGTTCCACTAGACATAAAGAATGGACTGATGATGAGCAATGTCAATAATTTAATAATTAAACCATTTCATGCCCTGTTTTCCGCAAGTCCCATAGACCATAAATATGAACTGTGCCAACACGATCATGTTTTTTAACGTTCTGATGACAGTATCAATAGGATCAGTCCATTCTGTGCGTCTACGTGTGCAACACTGCAAATTTCATGAACTGAAGGTGAATTTCCCACTTTCAGATCTACCAGCTCTGGGGGCATCTGAAGAGCACATAAAAAGGGCAAGACATGCCGTATCGGAAATAATAAGAACTGAGCAGGCGGCCAAGCTATTCTCTGAAAGGAAGTTCGAAGAAGTTGGAAAATTAATGGTGCAAAGTCACAGTTCCCTTAGAGACGATTATGATGTCTCTTGTCCGGAACTAAATCAGTTGGTGGAGTTGGCCATGGAGGTGGAGGGAGTTTTAGGTGCTAGAATGACGGGAGGAGGTTTTGGAGGATGTACAGTCACTATGGTGAGATTCTCAAATATTCCAAAGGCACGAGTTTCCATTAAGATAGTTCATTGATAAATGTAAGCTGTATACGTTCATAATGTAAATGTTACAACTATGAGCGTACAGCAGTGGCTTGCAATCGATTGAAGCATTGCTTCCCTTAATTACTAACAAAAATTCTTGCTTAGAATCATTATTAATATGTTTACGGGAAACAAAGTACAAAGTTCTTCATTAGTTTTATTACTCTCTAATTTTCAGGTGAAATCGTCAGCTGTGGATAAAGTTATAGAGAACATAAAAGAAAATTACCCACACAATCCAAAGTTTTATATTTGCAAACCAAGTCACGGTGCCAGTGTGATAAAAGGAGTGATTCAGTAACCTTAAGAACAAAGTGGCAATGTGATATATCCAAAATAATACCTAGTACCATAAGAAATCTTCCAGATGATTTTCAAGCTTTACTAAACCTCAAACTCCTTGTGTTCTAACTGATCACTCAGAACGCCACCTTGAGGTGCAGATTAAGACCTTCATCTATCCCCCAATAATAGAAATAATACAAATCGACTGACAATCATCCAGTTTATTTTCACTACAGTTTTCATTACATCATCATAATAATAAGAAAGTAAAAATTATAAAAATATAACAATTAAAAGAACTATTTAATTTAAAATTGTATAATTTTTTCACAAAAATATATCCTCCACACATTTATTAGTTTAGGAAAGCCCCGTGTTAGAGTTCCGTGTGCATATCAGGAACTAAAGAACTAAAAAAACGTAGAAAAATCTCAGTGTTAGTCTTATAACAAAGCAGAAATCAAATAATTTTTGACTGCACAAGTATTTTGGAGCATATTGGAAGTATTTATCTAGGCCTGATTGAATTAGGTTAAGTACTCACATGACCATAGAAAATATCAAAAATCCAAAGAGAGTTTTCGTATATTCATAGCAGTTTACGCCACTTTTCAATGAAGGTTCGTTATCAGTATCATTAGCCATTAATTTCTCCGACGATATCGAACTGACAAAATAAACAAATTGAAAGCTGTAGTACAAAGCGCAACAATTCTCCTAAAGTAAATCGTCAAACAAAGTATCATCTCAAATACCCTGCATAATGTAAGTATTGTCTTTTTATTGTTCGTATTTGATCATATAATAATTGACATTGTCAAAGAGAGCTTCAAACGGACTACAATCATTAACATGTATATAAATTATTAAAAAATTGCTTTAAAAAAAATATATGGTAACAAAAATCAACTTAATGATCCCAATTAATCACAGATTTAAATTAAGTTCACAGTGCGTATGCAAATATCATTTCTTGTAATAAACCCTTAAAATATTCAAGTTCTGCCTCTTTAATTACCTAGTACTATTTGTCGTCGTTTTTTGGGTTAATAAATTCAAGAAGTTAGTTAATAAATCAATATGATACCTACATGTGTAGGTACCGGGCGACAAAGAGTTGGATCGTTAAATTCAAATCATGAATTGAATCTGGATCTAAATTTTCGTAAGTATCCCTGCTTGTGTGCCACTCGTCGGGGAAAGGTAAAGGAATTAAATGCAGAATAGGAACTCCTGAAATAAAAATTGTTAATTGTGGAAATTTCATCAATTTGTTCACACTGTATCAAACAGCTTACCTTTATTCAAGAATGGAATATGATCATCTTCGATAAATGCACTTCTAGAGTTCGTTATGAAAAAAGAATTTGCATTTGCTCTTTTTAATAGCCCCAAGTTATATAGTTTTCTTTCTGAATCACTCAGAAGAAGGAACCTAAAAACAACTGTACTATTTATATGAACTAACTTTCAGATTAAATAAAATAATGTAGATTATTTTCACAATTTTTTAACTTAAAGACAATTGTTTCGCAAACACTCTGGTTTTATCAAGTTTACATTTTGAACTAACTCTTAAAATTACACATTGATTTATTTTATTTATTGGTCAATTAGGATATCAACAGGCATAAGCCCAAAATGACAACATGACAAAATACAAATTTAACAGCTTAATATTTCTCTTGAATGAACCAATTGATAGGAAAAATATATCATTGTCCTTATACTTAAAATTATATATTAGGAGTACAAATAAGTTTCCGCCGTTTTATTGTAGATGGCGCGGCACGGAGTTTCGGTTAGCTTTCGCAGATGATAACCGGCTTAAAAAATTGTTTGGAGATTCAAGACCAACATAACCTATTAATATCATTGATTTTATATTGGTAGTTGAAAATGTCAAAATTTGAGCCAAGTAAGCGTCATTTGCGGGAAATATTAGTTTACTTCTTTAATTTAAAGAAATCTGCTGCTGAGGCGCATCAATTGCTCGTAGAAGCATATGGTGAGGGTGCTTTGAGTGAGAGAATGTGTCGAGAGTGGTTTCAAAAGTTTAAAAACGGTGATTTCGACGTAGAAAACAAAGATCGCAGTGGAAGGCCAAAAATTTACGAGGATGCAGAATTGGAGGAATTATTGGAGGAAGATTCATCTCAAACACAAAAAGAACTTGCTCTAACATTAGAAGTCACTCAGTCACTCAGCAATCAGTCTCACATCGTTTAAAATCATTAGGAATGATTCATAAACAAGGAAATTGGGTTCCGTACGGCGGAAACTTATTTGTACTCCTAATACTTTCACGGTTCTGTTGACCAGAGGGTGCTTTTTCAAATTTGTTCTATGTAACCTCAAAAACAGTGAGAAATAGTTTATTTTCAATGCAGAAGTTATTGAATGCATCTAAGTCTTGTTGGAAGTTAAAGCAGTCCAAAGCGTCAGCTACACGGGAAAAGATCTTCACATCCTCCGCAAATATCAAAAATTTCCAAATTTCAAACATCCGCTTATATCATTGATATAAATTATAAATAAAAGAAACCCAAGGAGAGACCCCTGAAGCACCCCCGAGGTCACACAGAAAGATGATGAAAAAGGTCTGTTAACAATTTGAGATGATCTATTATTGAGATATTAAGATAACCAACGTAGCAAGTCTCCATGCACTCCTATCTCGGACAATTTTTTCATCAATATGTTATGACCGATTTTATCGAAGGCCTTCGAAAAATCGGTGTACACAGGTCAAAGATCAGTGCAATATGGGGTATCGAGAATGCTCACCGCACCTCAGAAGCAAATGCGAGTCGAGTGTTGTAAGTTTTTAGAGCTCTGTGCAGTGGATTGAAAAGGGTGCACATCCCCCAAACAAGTTTAAAATCATCCCATCCGCTGGAAAAACAATGGCTACAGTCTTTAGGGATTCTGAAGGTATTTTTTTGATAGAATACACTAAAAAAAGTGAACACATCATAGTAGCATCATACGCAACCATTAATTTAAGAGAAGCAATTAAAGGAAAAAGACAAGGAAAACTCAAAGCAAAGTTGTTGCTGCTTCATGACAACGCGTCAGTTCAGAAGACCCGCGTGGCGAAGGATACTGTGCAGGAGTGTGGCTTTGAAGAAATTACTCATTCACCCTACAGTCCAGTCTTGGCCCCCCATCATCTCTGCTAATATCTTGATTTTGATTTTGGCATCTTCAAGTACATTTCAACTTATTTCTTCCGTTGTCCCGAACGGGCCCGCCCGAGTGAGGGTCGTCTTCAATGCTTTCTCTGCCTCTTTTGAATTCACTTGACCACTTTTGAACAAAGGATAATGACAGGGCACAGGCTTGGTAAACAGCAACCACCTTTTCGTGAATGATTTTTTGACTGTTCCCCGCTGAGTGAAGAACTTGAACTCAATGCTCGATTTTCTTCATCATTGTGGCGTCAGTCATTCTGGTCGTCTTTCACTGAGGATACCTAGAAAACTAATGATCGTAAATTAGTGAAATTTTATATTTATATCCTCGGATAGTGTCATTAGTAAATGAAATAAGAAGGAACGGTTTTTTACTTGATAGAAGGATTATTACAAAATTTGAAAATCAAAACAGATTTAATCTGTTGTCTTCTACAATTTTAATTTCAAAAAAATTCTTTGAAGAAACTTCAAGAATTAAATTAATGTCTTTATAAGCACTGCTCATATTTAATAGACGTCAAAATTCATCATACAATATCAAACGGAATTAAGAAAAACCAACGAATATAAACTGTCAATTAAAATTAAAATATAAATAAGCAAACATTTTTTGTTTCGTTCCAGGCATGCGTAATGAACTCTTCAGACAAACTTACGAAGCCCTGTTTGTTACAAAATGCATTGTTTTCCGATCCCATATGAATGAAAAATAACTCTTTCTCAAAATTATAAAACATAATTTCAAGAACTTCTCAAAAACTAATTTATTTGAAATATTCAATATATTTAAATAAATTACTTCAAAAAATCTCAAAACATGTAGCACATTCTCAAGAAATAATTAAAGTTACGATAAGATCAGTTCAACTTTACATATAAAAAATAATAAAATCAATTAAACAATGTATAGATTCACTGAGTAAGTCTATACATTGTTTAATTGATTTTATTATTTTTTATATGTAAAGTTGAACTGATCTTATCGTAACTTTAATTATTTCTTGAGAATGTGCTACATGTTTTGAGATTTTTTGAAGTAATTTATTTAAATATATTGAATATTTCAAATAAATTAGTTTTTGAGAAGTTCTTGAAATTATGTTTTATAATTTTGAGAAAGAGTTATTTTTCATTCATATGGGATCGGAAAACAATGCATTTTGTAACAAACAGGGCTTCGTAAGTTTGTCTGAAGAGTTCATTACGCATGCCTGGAACGAAACAAAAAATGTTTGCTTATTTATATTTTAATTTTAATTGACAGTTTATATTCGTTGGTTTTTCTTAATTCCGTTTGATATTGTATGATGAATTTTGACGTCTATCAAATATGAGCAGTGCTTATGAAGACATTAATTTAATTCTTAAAGTTTCTTCAAAGAATTTTTTTGAAATTAAAATTCTAGAAGACAACAGATTAAATCTGTTTTGATTTTCATTAGTAAATGAGATAATTAGATTACTCACATTATTAGCAAATCACCTTGATACCGAGAATATATTGAACACCCCTCGTAAGAAGTGAATGTGAAAATTTTAAGAGTTAGTTCAAAATGTAAACTTTGCGAAACAATTGTCGTTAACTTAATCAATTGTAGAAATAATCTATATTATTTTATTCAATTAAAATGAATTTCCATCAAGTATGGACCAATTCAATTCAATTTTTAACTTTCAGATATCGTTTTCTGGCCAAACTTGTTAGACCACAGAATGACACGAAGATTTATATATGCTATGATTTCATAATTAATAATTAGATACTAATGTACGAGAATTAATATATTTACCATAATCTAGTATTTCGAAAATAGTTGTAAATGGTTGGATTTGCTTGTCCCAAAAGATCGAGCAACATCAAACAGTCTATCCGCTGCAAATCTGTAACCTTCTCCCCTGTTAGTCTAGATAAAGATTGAGATTTTTCTAACGTTTGAACCAAATGTCTGGCACCGTAGATGGAGTCTTTGGGGCCCCACTGTACAAAGGCTTCCTCCCCATCGAAAAATATGATCTTGAGCGAAACGTCATTTTTCATTTCGAAATTTACACGTTTTAGCATTCTTGCAATTTGTAGCAACATCGCGCATGGTACTGCGGAATCAGTGGCTCCTGTTCAAAAGATTCAAGGTCAAACTAATAATTTTTAACTCAACGGAGATTTTATCATACCTACAAAATCATCATTATCAAAATATTTACTATCGTAATGAGCTGCTACCACCAGGTATCTCTCCGCTTTAGGATCAAGAGTTGCAATTATATTTTTGAAAGTTAAATTTCCAAAAGGCGTCTGGTCGACGAATTCATCAATTGTCACCTCATATTCAAGACTTTTCAAGGTTTTAATGATATAATTTTGGACTCTTTTGTGCCCTTTACTTCCCACAACTCTTGGAATAAGTATTTTTTCCAAATCCTTATTGAATTGATTCACGTCTTGTAAATCTGCGAGAAGCTTAATTTCATCTTCAGCCAGTTCTTTCGGAGAATGTAGTTCCTGAAAAAATTATAAAAGTGTGTGAACGTACACATAATGAAATGAATTATTCATATTTAAACATTTTCCTTCTAAACTTCAACCACAGTAATTTAAACGAAAAGATGCTGATTTACCTTCAAACGGTTGAATTTTTGTGCCGTTATTAGAATTACAGCTGTTAGGAAAATGAGTGTTAACCCTATACTTCTACACATATTGTATCACACATAAATTAATAATTCAGTATTAGATTCATTTATTAGTATTGTCAACAACGTAACATTTTTCGATATTTATTACAAGGCTCCGAATACTTAAACTTTCCCAATTTCTTGATAAGATTTGGAGGGAGGAGGGGGTTCCCTCTGTCTTGTTTTCAAGTGAGGTTAGAGTTGAAATAAAATCAAAAAGTTTATTTTTAGCACAAGAAGCGTCAATGGACAGCCACAGAAATTAATTAGCGGTAAAAAAGAATTTTTCCTGTAATTCCTGGTGAATGCTCCAACCAACCTTGAAGAATCCAATTGATTTCAAAAGAATTAAAATCGGTTCATAACTTATTGGTTAAATCACCTACATCCAGTACCGCTTTTATCATAAACGAATGGAATTTAACCCATATGGAATAAATAAACTCATTAGTAAAACCAAATTCAGTGAATTTTATAGGAAAAATCATGCAGAATAGATGATTCCATAGACTTATTATCCTAATACGTCTATGGCTGATTCACTTTGGAAATAATGCTTTATATTTGCCATTGGAAATACGAATGCTAACATCTAGTATTAGAGCAATTTCATTTTGTTTCCTTTAATCGAAATTTAAAAAATTTGAAGACAAAAAATTTATCACAGCATTAGCCGTTCTGAGCTAGAACTTATTATTCAATACCTTATTAATTCAGCAATATTCGTTCTTACCCAAGTGATTGAAAATGAAATTCTGTCTGTTTCGATAAACAAATAGTGGAGGAGATTCAAGTAAAATGTATCAATAATTTTATTCAGTTAAGAGAACATTTGACTTTTTATTTAACATTAAGGATTTATTCTTTCTCGAGATATTGAGGAAACAAAATTTCAAACGGACTTATTTCCAACATTTCTGAAGAAGTCTATTATGAATAAAGCATATAATTTTGAGATCACTGTGGACATGAATAAGCTATATAAAGCGAGTAGCTAGACCACGTTTGCAAATAAATTTCATCTGTAAATTCATTAAGTTCCTTGATTGTTACGGTCTCTACTTGACGGAAATTCATCGTATATAATTTAGAGTATTTCCGCTAATATTTATTGTTTATACAATAATTGTTTCGTCAATTACATTTTGACTTCAGGTAAGTATGGTAATAACTAACTACTTTTACAAAATCGGTCTCCTTAAATAAAAGAGTAAAAAGAAACGTGACAAAATGGAGATTATTGGGAATTTTCAGAATTTATTCAAAGAGGTTCAATAACGGGGATCGGTTTAAATCTGTTTGGTCATTAAGTAAAATAGGTTTTTTATGATGGTGTCATAAACCTACAAAATATAGAATTAATGAAATGATACAGGGGTTAATTCAGTGCACATTTAAATCGAGGTTCAATGCCCTGGATTAATTCGTTCATTCTAATCTCCAGACCACTTAATGTTAAACTTAGGAATTCGCTTTCGAGACACGTACGAACGGCTTCATGAAAGGAAATTCTTTCACTATGGCCTATATATTGTAATAAGTACAGATTGAAAAGTTTATAAGAGCTGATTGTACAAAACGTAAATATACTCCTTCAGATGAGTTAATGAACGGAAAGTTTCAGCGAAAAACGCTGACGTCGGGATTGACACGTGTGGCTCGACAAGGAGCCGAAGTTTTCGAAAAGTGCTAAGTTGGAATTTTGAGCGAGTGAACGAATTAAAGGGCAGAAGTGGGAGTTTGTCGAAGACTCTTGACACGCCGGATAAACTAGTAAGATCGTCGAGATAATATAGTGACGCGAGGCTCGAATTGGTCTCAAAATTTAGTATTATTATAATTATATTGAGTGATATTAGTAATTATTTTTGAAAGTCTAAGAACCGAGTCAGAATGATTAGAGAAATTAATCAGATAGTGCCAAGTTCCGGGACCAAGGAATTAAGAGTAACAGTAGTCGTTTATTGTTGGTGTGCACCAACCAAAAACTAATGCGTAGAATTAATTGAACTTTTTCACACAGAAGCCTTGCTATATCAGCTCTCAAAACATATAATAATTATGCGGTTTAAGCGTGAAGTTGGGTTCGAAATAATACAATTGAATCCTCTGTCGGGAAAAAACCGAAATTACTTTTAGAACAACCTTATACAATACACCCTGACATGAAAACAGTAATTCAAAAGAATGAAGTTTGCATGCTCTACCAATTATTTGATGCAATTTATTCGCATTAGTTGTTCTTTACTCTTCACTTACTAAACATTCGCGGATATCGATGATTTCTCAACGGACACCTTCCTGTTGAATTTTGCTTGAACTCTACAAATATTCAATATTTTTAATAAAGTATTCAGTAGATTCACCGAAATTAAAAAACGAACATAGTCCTAATAATCACTAAATTGTTTATTTAAACACTGAACTCGATTGTGATTTGACATGTGGCCATCGAAGCTTTAAAGTAACCAATATCATAGAACCGAAATTTCAAGATTTCGAGATTATTGGTGAAATGGTTCATTTTGAAGAGTTCCTCCAGCAAAAATAATACTCACCTTCGAAAACATCTTGTATATCTCTTTGGGCAAAAAATTACATATGTGATCAAAAACATTCTATTTATTTATAAAAAAAAACATCAGAAATAAATATTAAAAACGTAATTTTACTATGACTATAGTCAATGATGAACAGTACCCTGTTGAAAAAAATTAACCCTTATTGAATAATCCAAATACAATTTATGATGAACTCAAAATTAAACTGCGCGGTAGGAAATATGTACGATAGCACATGTAAAAAAATATGTTTTAACAAATAACTATCCAATTATCGTTAAGATACTGTAAATAAACTCGTTAATACCTAACCAAAAATTAATGATGTTTATTCCAAAAATTTAATAAATTTATGTAAAATAATATTATCTAAATTCCCACTTATTTATTTTAAAAATAACAATTGTTTTACTAAATTTTACTTCATCGAGTAGACTACATTTCCAAAAACTACATTTGTATCAGAAATATTCTCTTTATATAACGGAGTTTTCACTTCAACAAGGATGTAAAGATATCACTGTTTAGTATGAATAAAATTTAACCAATTCAAAATAAACAAATTGTCCACATCTGTTTGTTTGTTAAGATTTTAATTTTATTATACTTTTTTGTTTTTAATATGTGAATTAAATAACAGGAATAAATTCCAAAAAGTTTACCTAGGAGAAGGAGGCAGAAAATTCCAAAAGGAAATAGAAAAACGTCTGAAAAATTGCATGAAAATAATTCATTCCACTTCCTATACAGTATGGTCCAATTATCTTTCGTTGTAAAGTTACTCAAGATTCTACTATTATGTAATGTCTCACAAAGATAGCTTGAAAACATCTGAATTTTGATTAAGATGATAGTTTTCAAGATATGCTATGTTTTTAGTGAAGAAATTGTGAACCGTTACACAATAATAGAATCTGGAATAACTTTACAACAAAAAATAATTGGACCTTACTTTATATGAACTTTTGTGTTGCAAATTGCTTGTGAAATTTGGCCAGAGATAACTTGACCTTCCCGTATATAAACGGGATATTTCCGATACTGTCATATCCAACAAACACGTGGAAATTTAAATGGTATCATTTAATATATCGTTTAAAATTTGTTTCATCGAATAAACACTAAATTGAAAAAAAAAGTGATGTACTTATACAGATTATATCGAGAATCTCCATCCATTGCTGCACTCAAAATCGTTCCTTAAGCCACTGTTGATGTCGTTTCTGGAAAATTCCTCTGGGCCTCGTTTTATGTCGGCGGTTTCCTAAAATTCGAAATACTCCTAAAATCATTTCGAAGCTGTAAAGAACGATTTAGTAAGTTTGCCGAAAAAGGGCATGGATGTGTTGATTCCGCATCTGCTAAAATTATTTAGAACAATTCTGGCTTGGGGGGTTATCCCTACAAGCTGGACACTAACTAAAGTGGTATATATACCAAAGGTGGGACGAACAGAACCGGAACCCTCTTCGTTCAGGCCAATAAGCTTGATATCGTTCTTGCTGAAGAGTCTGGAAAAGGTGATTGATGTCCATATCAGGGGAAGGTGCTAATTGACAGTGCCCCTAGCCCTCATCAATACGCCTACCAGGCTGGCAAATCGGCAGAACTTGCATTGCATAATCTGGTCGGAAAATTAAACCAATCTCTCGATAATAGAGAGATAGCACTAACTTCTGGACATTGAAGGTGCTTTTAACAATATGCTGTCGGCTTCTCTCGCTGAGGCTATCGCTGCGAGAGGAATCGACCCACTAATCTGTAGATGGATACAGGCAATGTTATGCGGCAGAACAATAACGACCTCATACCAGGGAGGTCTTCGAGTTCAAGGCTGCGAAGGGCTGTCCGCAGGGAGGTATTCTCTCATCCTTACTGTGGACCCCTCTCGTTGATGACCTGCTAGCGATCATTTCGCTGTGGGGAGTCGACGTTCAAGCATTTGCTGATGACCTGGCAATCATAGTGAAAGGTAAATCGGAGGTAACGATATCGGCCGTCCTTCAAGAGATACTGAACACTATTGACAAATGGTGTATAAGAGAAGACATGTCTCTTAACCCGCAAAAGGTAGTTATAGTACCATTCACTAAAAAACGGAAGTTAAATGGTTTAGAACCGCCGACTATCCGTGGTGAAATAATACAATTCTCATTTGAGGCAAAATACCTGGGAATAGTCCTGGACAAGACCCTCACCTGGAATGCACACCTGGATAAAGTGTCTCATAAAGCCAGAATGGGTTTCTGGATTTGCAGGCGGATCTGTGGTAAAACCTGGGGCCTAAAGCCCAGGCAGATGTACTGGCTATACACTATAGTAATTAGACCACGGATAGTGAATGGCGCTGTAGCGTGGTGGAAGAAAGACCAAAAATGGTTGGCGAACAAAAGCTCACCCGACTAGAGAGATAGGCTTGCCTTGCAATTACAGGTGCGTTTCGCACCACACCCACGGCAGCCATGGACGTCCTACTAAATATACCACCCCTCCACCTACTCGTGCAGAGGGAGGCGGAACGGACCACATACAAACTATATCTACTGGAGATTGACAGGCCAGAGGCAATAGTGATGGGAGGCTCAGGACTGCTGGACGAGTTTTTAACGAACAGTATCCTATCGATGCCCTCGGATCTAATGTCAAAAGTCACGAGCCAAGAACGGAATTTCAATGTAATCGTACCCAGCCGGGACGAATGGACCCAGCATGCTGAGGTTCTATTGAGAACCGACCTTGGCTTGTTCACAGACGGCTCGCGAACGACGAACGGAACAGGAACGGGAGTCTATGGGAGTAAACCGAGAATTAACATCTCATTGAGTCTCGGTCAAAACGCAACCATATTCCAGGCAGAAATATTTGCCATTGAGACCGCGGCGGAACTGCTGATAAAACGGCAAATCCACCACGGTAAAATCAAAATATTTACTGACAGTCAGTCAGTACTAAAAGCTCTGGACTCCAGCTGTTTTACATCCAAAACAGTCTGGAGTTGCCGCACGGCTTTAAACAGGCTCGGTATGTATAACGGAGTCACTCTGGTTTGGATACCGAGCCACTCAAACTATTTGGGTAACGAGGAGGCGGATCGGCTGGCATTTGCTGGAGCTGCGCTGCCTCTGGTAGGACCGGAACCATTCCTGGGAATACCACATGACGTGGCTAACGAGGCGATAACAGGCAGAATGAACTCAAGGCTAGAGTCTTTCTGGCGGAGCCATTCTGGCCTGAAACACTCGAAGTTGTTCCTTGGAACAGCTTCGAACAAAAAGATGGCGAACCTAGCGCTAGGTCTGGATAGGGCCAAACTAAGAACACTTGTCGGAATTATGACAGATCACTGCAGACTGAAAGCGCATTTGCACAAAATCGGTCAGACTGAAAACGATGAATGCAGGCTGTGTCTTGAGAACACTGAAACAGCCATGCACATCGTCTCAGAGTGTCCAGCGGTGAGTCGCATCAGATTCGAGGTCTTTGGCCAGGCTTTTATAGCCCACAGCGAACTGAAAAAATTACCCCTGAACAAGATTATCGGTTTTATCCAAAAACTGGATCTCGTCGGGGAAATATAAATTAGGGGTGAACCACAATAGTCCGTGCAGACGCAGTGGTAGGGTGGACAGACGCCCGCTCGTCATAAATAATAAATAAAAAAAAAAAATAATAAGTTTGCCGAAGAACCTGGGGGTACTTCTCTGTGATCGTTCGAATTAAAATCGTGCAGTTTAACATTTTGCGCTACCTTATGATTTAAGAAACCACCTCCAAGGACAGAAGTTCCACTCCCGGATTCTGTCATGAAATCACCCTGCACTCCCGATTCTTCAGAATCATTTCCTCCTGGTTTTTTCTGCTTGGAAGAAGATTTGCTAATGGATGAAAGTCCATTAGATAAAGGTGATGATTGATGGACATTCCCTTGATGAACAGCTAAGTTTGAGAATGATTCGTGTCCATCAGGAGGTAAAACTCTACTTTGGTAATTGGAAGAAGCATCATTTTGAGAACCTGAAAACGTCTTATTAGGATTAAAACAAGTTGAAGAGGTAGAAGAGGTGATAAAAACAGGTTAAAAAAGAGAGGGCGTCTAACAACTTAAGAATGTCGGCACGCCAAAGAATCCTAGCAAACAGATGTTACTTAATTGTATTTAAAATACTGACACGTGTTTCCATCTTCTGACTTTCAGTACAAAAAGGAACAGTTCGTTTTTGTATTCCTTTGAAGATGATCGAAAGACCGAAACACGTGTCATTTGAAAACTAGTATTGATGTGGGTATAATTCATATTATTTGTGATGTTCACGAGTATTCGTTTAGTGAAAGAATAATACTGAAAAAAAAGGTATAGCTTTTCCAGACATTAATTTAGAAGCTTATGTCCAGGAAAATTTTATGAAACACAATTCAGTCGGTAAATAAGTGGATTTGTGGGTGAAGCAAATAAAAGCGTTATATTGTTTTGCATACTTTTTAACGGTGAAGAATTGTGGTCGCAGACGAGTCTTACTGTACAGGAAAAAGGTTCTAATGTTTCTATTTATGTACTTTGATTAGGGCTTTGAAAATTTTTTTTATTTCTCTTACCTTGAACAAGTGGTGCAGAAACTGAAACCACATTCTCTGAGTAACTCGTCATCACTGACTCTCGTGACTCGTCTTTATTTGCCTGCAAATTCATCAAATGGAAGGAACTAATTAATATACAGCCGTTACTATTTGGTAGTTGATCATAATTAAAACAAATTGTAGAAATTACTATGTTTTACTACCAAAAAATATATATTACACATTTTCTTGTGACTCGAGTTTCGGGAAATGAACTATCCCATCATCGTACAACTGAAGACCTAACAGTGGTACAGTGGTATTTAAACAAAAGTGATAAATATTTGATTTTTTTTTAAATCAATAAAATAGCGGAAGTTAACATGTGTTTTTCTTATATTGAAGATGAATTTCCGTCAAGTAAAGACCGAGACAATCAAAAATTTTCTTGTTTGTTTGAAAAATGATCATAAATGTTTTCTCGTTCCTGTTTTCTTTATTTTGCACTAACCAATACTTCCGTCATCTGCCCCAATTCATTCTGTGTGATTCTCGTCCTTCCTGGAGATACCAGACTATTGATTATTTGCATGAAGATGTTTTTCTTTAACACACAACCAACGCCAGGTTCTTCTGCCATCAGTTTCTCTGCCGATTCTTCTCCATTCTGCCTCTTTCTTTGGTTGGCTATGTGAATAACAGATTCAATGTCTTTAATGAGAGTTCTAAAAATTTTTGCGTTTACCCTATCCACTAAACCAGCCAGAAGTCGCCCTGAACAAAAAAACCTGTGAATTTTTTTGAGTGATAGAACTTTAAATTGAAATAAAACACATTTAAATTAAGATTGAAGCCAATTTTTTTTTATTTGAAAGATAATTTTATGACATTTATGTTTTGAGAATAATTTCTGGCATATGTCCACCACGAATAGCTCTGAGAAGCCGCATTCGACCAGACCAATTTTGGACCACTTTTTCGAGTATTTCAGGCCTTATTTCATCAATAATACGAGTTACGTTGACTTCCAAAGCGTCTATTGTTTCTGGTTTATCAACATAAACCAATGACTTGACTTAACCCCAGAGAAAATAATCCAGTGGAGTTATGTCGCATGATCTTGGAGGCCAATTAATTGGACCGTTTCTCGAAATAATGTTATCGCCAATTCTTTCTTTCAATAAATCAATTGTTACGGTAGCAGCATGAGGTGTAGCATCATCTTGTTGGAACCAAAACACTTCTGGGTAGATACCATTAAAATTTTGAAACAAATAATCATTGATCATCGATCTGTAACGAGCACCATTCACTGTAACATTAGCTTCAGCATTATTTCAAAGAAATATGAACCGATGATACCTCAGGCGTGTAAAGCACACCATACAGAGCATTTTTCAGGATGTTATATTATTATGTTATTTATGGCGAGCGGGCGTCTGTCCACCCTACCACTGCGTCCGCACGGACTATTGTGGTTCACCCCTAATTTATATCTCCCCGACGAGATCCAGTTTTTGGATAAAATCGATCTTGTTCAGGGGTAATTTTTTCAGTTTGCTGTGGGCTATAAAAGCCTGGCCAAAGACTGATGCGACTAACCGTTGGGCACTCTGAGACTATGTGCATGGCTGTTTCAGTGTCCTCAAGACACAGCCTGCATTCATTGTCTTCAGCCAGACCGATTTTGTGCAAATGCGCTTTCAGTCTGCAGTGACCTGTCATAATTCCGACAAGTGTTCTTAGTTTGGCCCTATCCAGACCTAGCTGTAGGTTCGCCATCTTTCTGTTCGTTGTTCCAAGGAACAACTTCGAATGTTTCAGGCCAGAATGGCTCCGCCAGAGAGACTCTACCCTTGAGTTCATTCTGCCTGTTATCGCCTCGTTAGCCACGTCATGTGGTATTCCCAGGAATAGTTCCGGTCCTACCAGAGGCAGCGCAGCTCCAGCAAACGCCAGACGATCTACCTCCTCGTTACCCAAATAGTTTGAGTGGCTCGGTATCCAAACCAGAGTGACCCCGTTATACATACCGAGACTGTTTAAAGCCGTGCGGCAACTCCAGACTATTCTTGAGGTACAAGAACTGGATTCCAAAGCTTTTAGTACTGACTATCAGTAAATATTTTGATTTTATCGTAGTGGATTTGCCGTTTTATCAGCAGTTCCGCCGCGGTCTCAATGGCGAATATTTCTGCCTGGAATATGGTTGCATTTTGACCGAGACTCAATGAGATGTTAATTCTCGGTTTGCTCCCATAGACTCCCGCTCCTGTTCCGTTCGTCGTTCGCGAGCCGTCTGTGAACAAGCCAAGGTCGGTTCTCAATAGAATCTCAGCATGCTGGGTCCAATCGTCCCGGCTGGAGACGATTACATTGAAATTCCGTTCCTGGCTCGTGATTTTTTACCTTAGATCCGAGGGCATCGATAGGATACTGTTCGTTAAAAGCTCGTCCAGCAGTCTTGAGCCTCCCATCACTATTGCCTCTGGCCTGTCAATCGCCAGTTGATATAGTTTGTATGTGGTCCGGTCCGCCTCCCTCTGCACGAGTAGGTGCAGGGGTGGTAGATTTAATAGCACCTCCATGGCTGCCGTGGGTGTGGTGCGAAACGCACCTGTAATTGTAAGGCAAGCCTGTCTCTGTAGTCGGGTGAGCTTTTGTTCGCCAACCGTTTGTTGGCCTTTCTTCCACCACGCTACAGCGCCATACACTATCTGTGGTATAATTACCATAGTGTATAGCCAGTATATCTGCCTGGGCTTTAGGCCCCAGGTTTTACCACAGATCCGCCTGCAAGTCCAGAAACCCATTCTGGCTTTATGACACACTTTATCCAGGTGTGCATTCCAGGTGAGGGTCTTGTCCAGGACTATTCCCAGGTATTTTGCCTCAAATGAGAATTGTATTATTTCACCACGGATAGTCGCCGGTTCTAAACCATTCAACTTCCGTTTTTTAGTGAATGGTACTATAACTACCTTTTGCGGGTTAAGAGACATGTCTTCTCTTATACACCATTTGTCAATAGTGTTCAGTATCTCTTGAAGGATGGCCGATATCGTCACCTCCGATTTACCTTTCACTATGATTGCCAGGTCATCAGCAAATGCTTGAACGTTGACTGCCCACAGCGAAATGATCGCTAGCAGGTCATCAACGAGAAGGGTCCACAGTAAGGGTGAGAGAATATCTCCCTGCGGACAGCCCTTCGCAGCCTTGAACTCGAAGACCTCATCCTGGTATGAGCTCGTCATTGTTTTGCCGCATAGCATTGCCTGTATCCATCTACAGATTAGTGGGTCGATTCCTCTCGCAGCGATAGCCTCAGCGAGAGAAGCCGGCAGCGTATTGTTAAAAGCACCTTCAATGTCCAGAAACGCTGTTAGTGCTATCTCTCGATTACCGAGAGATTGGTTTCATTTTCCGACCAGATTATGCAATGCAAGTTCTGCCGATTTGCCAGCCTGGAAGGCGTATTGATGAGGGCTAGAGGGACTGTCAATTAGTACCTTCCCCATGATATGGACATCAATCACCTTTTCCAGACTCTTCAGCAGGAACGATATCAAGCTTATTGGTCTGAACGAAGAGGGTTCCGGTTCTGTTCGTCCCTCCTTTGGTATATATACCACTTTAGTTAGTGTCCAGCTTGTAGGGATAACCCCCCAAGCCAGACTTGTTCTAAATAATTTTAGCAGATACGCAATCAACAAATCCATGCCCTTTTAAAAAGTGATAGAAAACAAAGTAATTTCTTATTTCATTTTGAAGAAGGGCTGAAAAGATTCCGTCTACCCCCGGTGTTTTGAAAGGTTTTAAAGACCTTATTGCGTCTCTGACCGCTTGTGCAGTGACTATATTTTTGGATATTCGCCAGTTGCCCCTTCCAGGCCAGATTAAATGATCAAGGTTGAATCTGGCGTTTGTATCTTCCAAGATTTGACATCCAGGGAAGTGTTTGTTCGCAAGGAGCTCCAATGTTTTTTTTCTGGAATCAGTGAAACCACCCTCCGGTCGTTTGAACGAACCGGTTGTTCTCACTGGCTCTCTGGAGAGAATCTTGTGTATTCTGGGAGTTCCGGGGGCATCATTTATACCCTCACAGAACTTGCCCCACAAGTCCCTCCTGATCCTCCTAATGCTCTTATTGTAGAAGGTTAGAGCTTCCTTGTATTTGTCCCATTGACCGGTCACTTTGGCTCGGTTGAATAATCTCCGAACCTCCTTTCTTTGTTTATTTAGGTTGTTATTCCACCAAGATGAATTTCGGTTATCCTTTTTACATCTTAGTGGGCAGTTTTCGTGATAAGCGGAGACATGGCGGTTTTGATTTGCTCCGCCAAGATCTCCAAGTGATTCTGTTTACATAGCAGTTCAACCAGAAATGAGCTTCATCACTAAACACAATTTCACGATAAAAAAGTGGATCAACTTCAAGCTGTTCTAGGGCCCAATCAGCAAACAAACGACGCTTATTATGGTCAAGTGGCTTTAGTTCTTGAACTAGTTGGATCTTGTATGGGTGTAGACCAAGATCTTTACGCAAAATTCTCCATGTGGTGGATGCACAGAGTCCAACTTGTTGTGAACGTCGACGAATATACAAATCTGGATCATCATTAACACTATAACTTACAGCAGCGATATTTTCTTCTGCACGAGTGGAGAAAATGTTGTCCGAAATCTATCTAACTCCGATGGACAATTATGTAAACCATAAATTTCACGAAGTGCTCTATAAGTTTGGCGAATGGAATAGTATCGCTCTAAAAAAAACACCCGATACAATCTGAACATCCGATAATATGCTTTTCCGTTTAAAAATATCCTAGATGTCCTATTTGTCACAAAAACTCTAAATATAAAGGAAACTATCGAACCTAGCATATGCGTCTGAAACTCCCATCCAATAACACAGAGTTATAAATTGTTTCGTGGAAAATCATTACGTAGTATAAGCGAATTTCCATATAATGAGTGATCGTGAGATGACAAATATAGAAAATTAAAAAATACATTTCAATAAGTAGTTAACTGTAAATTACCTAACAAACTATAACTCTATGTTATCGGATAGAATCTTCAGTCGCATGTGCGATGTTCGATAATTTCCTTTATATTTGGAGCTTCTGATTTTCCGATTTAGCGGACTTAACTGATGAGAAGGTATACTGCGAAACATTAATGTAAAAGTGAAGTATGTATTTCTACTGATTAACTACCAAGAGATTTGAACAAAATTGCAACTCACCTCTGAGCTTTTCTGCTATAGTCATCAAAAGAGCATAGTTGAGTTCAATATCTAACAATTCCTCGGAACTGTTTGCCCTTTCATTCTCCTTAACCAAAGCATTAGTCAGTAAGTTTATCACTTTGGGTCCTAAAGACCCCAACTTATCTTCTATAGCCGTTAACAGTCTCAGAACAGAGATCAGGTTTATTTCATCGCCGCCTTTATATCTTGAGGTATCAGAATATTTATTATAAGAATCCCTTACGTTATACCTGAAAAAATTTTAGGATTTGAATATGATAGTATTAAATGAAGTTTAAGATTCTTGTTCAACACAATAAAACAAACCATCTCATGATAAAACATCGATAAGTTACAAATTAACAAAGCTGAAAAACTGATCAATAAAATTCATCTAATTACACCCCTGGTATTTTGGAGACAGTTTTGAGTAAGTCAGGTTCAATTCTGCGAATTCTGCATACTATAACATATTTGAAAACAGCCAAAATGTACCAAAATTTACATTCTGTCAAGAAAGTACCGGGAATTATCGATTTAAATCTGGCGGGGCAATGAGGCAGGTAAAAATTTTTTTTCCTAGGTTGGTACCACTGTCCTTAATTACTATGCCAAGCTTGAGCGGGATCTGTCAACTAGTGTGTTCGCAACAGCTGATTAAGTCAGTCGATGTCAGAGTGCGTGCCGATTTTTACTATGGGTGATTACGTTGAGCAAAGAATTCGTTTAAAGTTTTGTGTTGCAAATGAATTTTCGTGTGCCGATGCATTGAAAATGTTGCAAAAGGCCTTTGGTGATAATGCTCTATCGAAAACTCGTGCATATCAGTGGTACAGAGCCTTCAAGGACGGTCGTGAAGTGGTCGCCCATCGACGGCTTCGATCGAAGATAACGTCGATAAAATTAAGGAAAGGGTGCTGGAAAACCGTCGTACCAGCTTGAGAGAGATAGCACATGATCTTAAGATATCCCACGAATCCGCACGTACGATTTTGATTGATATTTTGGGCATGAGAAAGGTGGCCGCACGACTCGTACCGAAAGACCTGAATTTTCTTCAAAAACGTCATCGCGCACAGGTTGCTTCAGACATGCTGGACCGCTGTAATTCCGATTCTACATTCATGGAACGCATTATAACTGGCGATGAGACCTGGGTCTACGAGTACGATATGCAAACAAGCCAGCAATCATAACATAACATAACATAACATTCTTTATTGATCCTGTAAGACACAATTAACAGTGTATAGGACATGTCATAAAAAGAAAAATGCATTTAGCAATTAGATACATATACATAGTTGTTCAAATCAAGAGATCGGAAAAATACTCACCCACCGAGTAGAAACATTTCGATGTGAGAATACCCTTAACCTCTCTCCTGAACTGAATTACATTCAACGACTTAACTGATGATGGTAAATGATTATACAATTTTATACTCTGATATAATGGAGAGCATTCAAATTTATGTGTTCTATGTTTGGGAATGAGAAAAATATCAGAGTTTCTTGTTTCATAATCGTGACAGTTCGAAACAGACTTCCATTTTGATACATTTTCTTTAGCGTAAGTTAGGCATTTCAAAATATAAATACATGGCAGCGGCAATATTTTGTTTGATACAAATATTGGTTTGCACGAGGAACGGGGAGTTAAGTTAAAAATTAACCTCATAATCCTCTTTTGAGCAACGAAAACTCTCGAAACAGAAGTGCAGTTTCCCCACAGCAAAATATTGTATACAATATGGCTATAAACCAGACTATAGTATATTTCAATAAGAGAATTACGAGGCAGAGTGTTTTTGAGCCTATTTAAAGCAAAGAATGAACAATTGATCCTCTTGCATACATAGTCAACGTGGGATGACCAACCGAGACCTCTGTCGACATGTACGCCAAGAAATCTCGTAGAATTAGCCGCCACCACCACGCCGTCTGACAAAGTTAATCTCAGAGGTTCCATCTCGATGCCACCAAGGCCAAAATGTAAACAAACGGTTTTCCCGACATTAACCATCAAATTGTTCGCGCGGCACCATGCGAAAAACTCCGCCATTAAACCTTCACAAGCCCGTTGGAGCTCATCACGACTACGCGCCGAAACCACCACGGATGTGTCGTCAGCAAACAATATCGGAATCATCGGAATGGGTGGCAAAAAATGAGCCGAAACCGAAAAAACCACGCCAAAGCCGCTCGAAAATGAAGGTGATGCTCATTGTTTTCTTCGATATCCGTGGCGTGGTGCACTACGAATTCGTTCCAGAGGGTCAGACGGTAAACAAGGAGTATTACCTAGGCGTTATGAAACGTTTGCGTGAGCGTATCCGTAAGAAGCGGCCAAATTTGTGGGCGAACAACTCATGGATTTTGCATGATAACGCGCCTTCTCACCGAGCTACGATTGTGACTGACTTTCTCGCCAAAAACTCAACAAACCTGCTTCAGCAACCACCGTATTCGCCGGATTTGGCTCCCTGCGACTTTTTTCTCTTCCCAAAACTAAAATTGCCCCTTCGTGGCACCCGTTTTGAGTCGATTGAAGCCATAAAACAAAATTCGGCGCGAGAGCTAAAGTCCATCTCGGAAAGCGCCTATAAAAAATGTTTCGATAATTGGAAGTGCCGTTGGCATAGATGTATTGGAGCAAATGGAGCCTATTTTGAAGGCGACCCAATAAATTTTGACGATTAAATGTAAAAATGTTGTTTTAATTGAAAATTCCCGGTACTTTCTTGACAGAGTAGTATATTTAGCGAAAAAATACCTATACCTTTCTCTTTTAGAAACTATTTCAGGTGATTCCCTTCTGGATCTTGACCTTTCATTTGACATCTTTCTTGGACTTCTTGATCTATCTTTGTTTCGAAGTCGACCTCCCAGAGGTGATTGGTAATATCTCTCATCTCTATGACAGGAGGTAAAATCTCTTAGAGGAGATGGAGAATATCTGCGACGGTATGGAGAATCTCCACGGCGGGAGGGAGAATATCTGTGACTGTGTGAGGAATATCTGCAATGAGATGGAGAGTCTCTATAGCAAGAGGGAGGATATCTGCGGCAAGAGGGAGAATATCTGCGATGGGATGAAAGATCTTTATTGCGTGAGGAATAATTTCTGTGGGACGAGAGAGAATCTCCAAGGCCATCTTTACCACAAGAAGGGAAACCTATGTGTGAGGGAGAAACTCTACGATAAGAGGGAGAAACTCTACGATAAGGGGGAGAAACTCTACGATAAGAGGGAGAATCTCGTCTGTGAGAACGAGAACTGCTAGAAATTTCACATCTACATAATTGAGGAGAAGCGTCGGTACTCAAAGAAGACCTGGTTCCCTTTTTTGAAGAGTTTTCATGATTAACATCATCATCAATTATTACCTGGAAATAAAAAGAAAAAGTAGATAGAAAGTAGTTTTTTATTGAATAGAGAAAATCCTAATATTCATTATACATTCTTGAAAAGAGACAATATATGATAAAGAACAATAAATGAAATAACACTAGAATAACTAAAATATAAGGATTCTGATAGACATTTAGAAAAAAATACAACTACATCACAGGAATTCGGAAAGTTTTTTCTTCAAGATTATAACCGTATCACAAGCTTTAATTTCATTTGGTGAGAAGTTATATTCAATTAAACCTTGCATGAATAATGAGTTTATACTCGATACTTTACCTCTCTATCATTGTTAAGTACAGAAAATGTTGGAACAGGGGGTAATGGTTCATCAAGTAATTCTAATGTGTTGCTTAAAACAATTTTGTTAGCTTGGATTTCTTCATTGTGTAGTTGCAGCATACGTTCATTCCAAAATTTCATCCATTCCGGTTTGAAATCATATGTCGATGTGTCTTTTCCCTTGACTTTTAGATAAATAAACCTAGAACGTTGAAATTATAAGAAAAAAAGGTCTGTTAGTTGGATGTGCATCAACAATTTCTTAGATATGGTAAATTATGTAATTTTTTTGCAAAATATAGAGATTTTTTCCATCTGCAACATAGAGGAATAAGTAAACATAGAGATGATTTAAAGCATTTGTTGACATCGTTGTAACATTTTGTTGCCGCTTTAGAGAATGATATAAACTTTCCTTCTTTCTGTGGCACTGATGACAGTTTGGCTGAAAAATGGTCTGTGAGTTAGACAACACCATTCAAGTTATTGGTAAGATGCAAGGGTTCTAAAGGTGTTTATTTTAGGTTTACGACGTAAATCTCTGCAAGACAGGGCATGCCTGTTTTGACATCCCACAGCATCTTCGACTGGAATCAGAGAACATCTATCTACTCCATAGAAAAATCTTTCAGGAATAATAATTGATAAATCATTAAACTAGGACGATTATATCTCTGAGCTACGTAAAAATCTAACAAATGTATTCTCGTTTATGTCAGTAATTATCTAGAGACTGGTGCACTCAAGTCAATCTAGCAAGCTGTGGTTGTAGAATAACGACAGAAGAGCTAATGATAAAGATAAAGGATCGTAGGTGATATGAACAAGCGAGTAAAATCTCCACTCTTCGCATAAGTGCTTTTCACCATTTTTCTATCAAACTGTTGCAATTGACTATAATATAAGGAAATTTGAATATTAAAACAAATTGAAATATGTTTATCTTCTACAATTTTAATTTCAAAAAAATTTTTATTCAAAAAACTTTTAGAATTAAATTTATGTCTACAACAAGCACCGCTTACATTTAATAGACGTATATAAACAAAACTCAATATATAATGTCAAATGGAATAAATAACCCAACAGATATACGAAAGTAATTAAAATTAATAAATAAATATTTAAAGGAGACAAAATTTTGTTTCTGGTCTTACCTTTAAGAACACCAATTGCCTTTTAAAAACATAAACACACTTAAAGGACTTCTCAAAGAATATAATTTATTTGAAATATTTAATATATTTAAATATTCGAATAAGTTATTTCAAAAATCTCTAAAAAAATGTGCACTATATCTTCAAAAAACAAATATAAGTCTAAACAATCCCGTCTTCAGTCCTCATTTAATATTTCAAATATCAAAATCAAAAAACTAACCTATATCTCTCCACGTGTTAAAAGACTAAATCTTCGAAACACAGATCAACTATATAATTCAAGATTGATCTATGTTCTAACAAAATCAAAGAACAGTGTGAGTTATTTTAAGGTTTATTTATTCCATTTGACATTATATATTGAGTTTTGATTATATACATAAATTTAATTCTAAAAGTTTTTTGAATAAAAATTTTTTTGAAATTAAAATTGTAGAAGATAAACATATTTCAATTTGTTTTAATATTCAAATTTTGTTATATTTGTTCTATCAAGTAAAAGGCCTTTCTATTTTATTTTATATATAATATATAATTATATTTTGGCTTCAATAAATCTCATTATGGAATGTCAATGAATTTAAATAAACCTTAAAATAACTCACACTGTTATTTGATTTTGTTAGAACATAGATCAATCTTGAATTATATAGTTGATCTGTGTTTCGAAGCTTTAGTCTTTTAACACGTGGAGAGATATAGGTTAGTTTTTTGATTTTGATATTTGGAATATTAAATGAGGACTGAAGACGGGATTGTGTAGAAGATATAGTGCACATTTTTTAGAGATTTTTGAAATAACTTATTCGAATATTTAAATATATCAAATATTTCAAATAAATTATATTCTTTGAGAAGTCCTTTAAGTGTGTTTATGTTTTTAAAAGGCAATTGGTGTTCTTAAAGGTAAGACCAGAAACAAAATTTTGTCTCCTTAAAATATTTATTTATTTATTTTAATTACTTCCGTATATCTGTTGGGTTATTTATTCCATTTGACATTATATATTGAGTTTTGATTATATACGTCTATTAAATGTAAGCGGTGCTTGTTGTAGACATAAATTTAATTCTAAAAGTTTTTTGAATAAAAATTTTTTTGAAATTAAAATTGTAGAAGATAAACAGATTTCAATTTGTTTTAATATTCAAATTTTGTTATATTTCTTCTATCAAGTAAAACGCCTTTCTATTCTATTTTACAATATAAGGATATTTACATTTGAGGGCATCTCTTTGTTTACTTATTCTTGTGAGATATCCAAGTTACATACTTTCTTTCCCAAAATTTCTTCCATTCGTCATAATATTGTGGGTGATCATAAGGATTTTTCCTATATTTCATCAATACTTTCTCCATTTCATAATCATAAGCTGCGGCTAATGCATTGAATAGCATTAATTTATTTTCATAATCATCCTTATCATTCTCTATTATAACGCATTGATTATATATTCTAGGGTTTTGGCGTGGACACGTGGGATTTCCTTTCACTGAAGCGGGATTCCTAACCCTAGTGCATTTTTCCTCGCTGAAATCAATAAGAAACTTACAGAGAACATGCACTTGGTAAAACACGGTGTTTCGAGTGGTTAGTGGTGATTTTGACGTGAGAAACGAAGAGCATGGAAAAACACCGAAAAAGTTCAGAGACAACAAATATGTACAAGCCTCAAAATTAACACGATCAATTGAATGTAATGCAAAAATCGGTCTCCATGTGTTTCAAACCATAGACAAGAAATCCCGACATTCTTAGATCTGAACAAAGTCGACATCCTACTAGTTTCTGAGACACACTTTACTAGCCGAACTGTGTTCTCAATTCCACATTACTCTGTCTACCACACCACACATCCTGACGGAACAGCTCATGGAGGTTCTGCTGTAATTATTAAAAGTTCCCTTTCTCACCACGAGCAGGACAAATTCCAAACGGACGCCATTCAAGCAACCTCTGTAAAGATCACAACCAACACTGGACATGTATGCATAACATCGGTATACTGTTCACCACGACATACAATTTTAACCCACACTTACAAAGATTTCTTCGCTATTCATCGCTGGAGGCGACTGGAATGTCAAACGTACATGCTGGGGTTCCAGATTAACCACAACTAAAGGTCGTAACTTGCTACGGGCACTGAGAGAGAAAAACTATAAAGACCTGTCGAATGGAGAGCCCACTTACTGGCCAACAGACCCAAGAAAACTACCCGATCTCCTAGATTTCTTTATAGTGAACGGTATTGCTACACAGAACTGCCTCTTGGACTCCGGTTATGACTTAACATCCGATCATACTCCTGTTATCATGAATTCAAATAGTGCTACCATAAAGGCTGATACTCTGCCCAAATTATCCACGAAGTGTACTAGGTGAGACGACTTCAAGGAAGATATAAATGGAAAACTGACCAACCGGTGCATCAAAAAACCATCAGAAATAGACGCAGCTGTTCAACATTTCACTCAAACCGTTCAACAGGCAGCTTGGCACGTTACTTCTTGGATCAGAAAAGAAATCCCCAAAGAAATCAGCACTCCGCTTCATATACGACAACTCATTGCTGAAAAAAGGAGAGCAAGAGGTATATGGCAAGGATCACGTAACATCAATGATCTTCGCCACTACAGAAAACTGTCACGCAATTCAACAAGAACCTTAAGAGATGCACAAAATACCCCTTTTCAACAGTACACTGAAGAATTAACAACAGAAGATGACAGTTTATGGAGAGCCACAAAAAAATTCAAAAGACCAACACCCTCTGTTACCCCCATGCAAACATCTAATGGCTGGGCACGTTCAAACAAAGAAAAAGCAGAGGCGTTTGCATCGCACTCATCCAGGGTATACGAAGAGCCAGAGCAAATACCAGGATTTGAAAATGATGTTGGGGAATTCCTGGTTTCACCTTGTCAGTTGTCACTACCTATCCAAGCAGCAACTCCTAAGGAAGTTAAAGCGGAAATTCGCAAGCTTAAAAACAACAAAGCTCCTGGTCACGATTTAATCACTGCACAGGTCCTTAAGAATCTACCCAGAAAAGCAATAGTCTTCCTAACCACAATCTACAATCGCATGCCGAATTTTGGCTATTATCCAATACTATGGAAATACGCCCACGTGATCATGATTCATAAAAGTGGCAAATCTTCACATGAACCATCATCATATAGACCGATAAGTCTTCATCCAATCCCAGGAAAAAGGAATTCAAGATGACATTTCAGACTCATACCTGACTATCAATTTGGTTTTCGTCTAAAGATGTAAACATCCCATCAGATTCATAGAATCGTCAACGTCAATTCAAATTCTCTTGAAAAAAAAACAGTACTGCAATGGAGTATTTCTGGATGCTTCCCAGACGTTCGATAGGGTCTGGCATGCAGGTCTGTTATATAAAATGAAAAAGAGTTTGAACAATAACTACTATCAAGTTCTGAAATCCTACCTGTCTGATAGAAACTTTTCAGTGAAGTACAGTAACGAACTGTCTGGATACCTACCGATAAAATCGGGTGTACCACAAGGAAGTGTGCTAGGACCATTTCTGTACTTACTCTACACAGCTGATCTGCCTGATACCCCTGATACAACAATTGCCGCATTTGCTGATGACGTCGCGGTCCTATCTTCAGAAGATGATCCTATGACCTCCTCTAGAAACATTCAAGAACATCTGGACCAACTGAGCAACTGGTATAAGAAGTGGAGGATGACTTTAAACCAGAACAAATCCGTACAAGTAGTATTTACCACACGCATCAACACCTGCCCTAAAGTAACTCTTAATATTCCAACAAAGACGAATGTTAAATACCTTGGCATACATCTGGACCAGCGGCTTACATGGCAGAAGCATATAGACACAAAACGAAAACAATTAGACATAAAGATTCGACAAATGCATTGGCTTATTGGAATAAAATCAAAATTGACCATGGAAAATAAAATATTACTCTACAAGACTGTCCTTAAACCTATCTGGACTTATGGTATACAACTGTGGGGTTGCGCCAAACCATCTAGAAGAAAGACCATTTAAAGATTCCAATCCAAAACTCTACGTTTGATAGCCGACGCACCATGGTATGTCACTAACCTCCATGAAGACCTCCAAATACCCTATATAACAGATGTCATAAAATCCTTCTCTACCAACTATCAAGGACGACTGCAGGGCCACCCCAACGACCAAATACAAAACCTCTATATGGAAAGTCCAAACATCCGAAGACCGAAGAAGACATGGCCCGAAAATCTCACACAACACTGAAATAGTGAACGAGTAGAAATGTCACTGGAGACTTCACTCTCATGTTTTATTTTACAACACAATTACTTAATACTTGTATGAGTAGATTGTATATTATGCAATAAATGACAAAAAAAAAGTGTTTCAAAGCTATGAGGAAGATTCAAAAAGTGGGAAAATGGGTTTCATATACACTGAATGAAAGGCAGCAAGCAATTGAAAACCACTCGTGATATGCTGCTCTACAGATACAAAAGAAAGTCATTTTTCCATCGAATCGTGGCGGCCGACGAAAAGTGGATATATTTTGAGAATTCGAAGCATCGTAAATCATAGGGGAATTCAGTCAAATCCATCCACATCCACTGCAACACATTGTATATTTGATATGCTTTGAAGTTTGTCAAGCGAGATTGCATAGATTATACTTCAATACCTTTGTTCTTGGTGGAAGAAGGCAGGTACGCACACAAAAACCAATCTGAAGAGTCTGTGGGCTCGAGCCGAAACTTTTAACTCCCACAAACAAGAGGTCTGTAAATTACCTAATAACATTGCATCCAAAAGAGCTTCAAGTAACATATTTTTTAATTTATCGTTTATCGTACCATTCAATCAAGTTTCATCAGGAATAGAATAGTCTAGTCAACAAGTGCCTTTTGAGTCAACGTTTTTCAGCAGTCTCCGAAAATTATGATCAAGGTGTCATTCGATTCGGAATGGCATCTAGATGATTTTTGAAAAAAATGAAGTTCCGCTTGCAAAAATTGCAAAAGTTATTAACAATTAACTAAAAAAAAGAGGGTCTAGTTTTTTGTAAATATCTCAAAAACCAATAAAGATTTTTGAAATAAAAAAAATTCAAAAAGAGGAGGAAATTTCCTAAAAAAAGTGTCGACTCCCGGAATTGTAGTCCCAATATTAATAATTTTCCCAGAGGGATGAAAATACGACCGAAAACGGGTATTCTTGCTTTCGTAAGCCACGCCTACTTTGGACACTTTATTAATAAAAATTATATTAACAGATTAAATATGAAATTTAATAAATGAAAAAATTCAGAGGCATACTGGATAGATGAATGAACAATAATCCGCCAAAAAAAAATTTTTATCTCAATTTTTCAATTAGTTATGCAATAGTTAATTAATAATTTTTTTCTGCTTGGACATGAACATTTATGAACACAAATTTAAAAATGTTTATTTTTCAGTATTTTATTAACAATTTTCGTTGTTGCAAAATTAAAAACTCGGATTAATTATCGAAAAATTTTTTTTTTCAAAATATTATTAATGGTCCGTTTTTATGTTGTAGGAAGCTACATAAAAATATTTTTTAAAATTTTTATCTCTTATTGTTTAAAAAATTGTTATAAACAAATGCGTTGTTTATAAAATAATTGAAAATTTCTTTAAGGAATATCAATCTTTGATGCAAATAATGATTAAAAAAAAATTTTTCCTTATTTTCATTGCTTAAAAACGCATTTGTTAATTAACAATCGTTTTCTCCCACTTCTAACTAATATTAAGGAACAATTTTTTTCTTTGAAAATCATGATAAAAAAAGATAAGTAATTATCTTTTCCATATAAAAAAAAAATTTTGTTTTGTTTAATTCTTCATTGTTTATATAATAAACAATTTGTTATAAACAAATAAATTTTTACTTTATATTTTTTTCCTATTCTTCTTACTCCCACAAATACAGACATGATTTTTTTTTATTAATAAACATATAAAAAAAAATAATAAAAAAAAATCATATCTGTATTTGTGGCAGTAAGAAGAATAGGGAAAAAATATAAAGTAAAAATTTATTTCTTTATAACAAATTGTTTATTATATAAACAATGAAAAATTAAACAAAACGAAAAATTTTTTTTATATGGAAAAGAAAAGTAAATCATGATTTTTAAAGAAAAAATGGTTCCTTAATATTAGTTAGAAGTGGGAGAATACGATTGTTAATTAACAAATGCGTTTTTAAGTAATAAAAAAATTTTTTTAACGAAAATTTTTTTTAAAATCATTATTTGCATCAAAGATTGAAATTCCTCAAAAAAATTTTCAATTATAATATTTTATAAACAACGCATTTGTTTATAACAATTTTTATAAACATAAGAGAAAAAAATTAAAAAAAAAATAGTTCTATGTATAATAGTTTCCTACAATATAAAAACAGACCACTAATAATATTAAAAAAAAATTTTTTTTCGATAATTAATCTAAGTTTTTAATTTTGCAACAACGAAAATTGTTAATAAAAAACTGAAAAATAATCATTTTCAAATTTTTCCAACGGGATCTATTCTGAAGTCTTCCAAAAACTGCTTCAAGAGAGGAAAAAAATCTCAAGTTAATAGTTTAACAATTATCACACTTGCAATGTTCATGTCCAAGCAGAAAAAAATTATTCCATAAACTATTGCATAACTAATTGAAAAATTGAGATAAAATTTTTTTTTTGGCAGATTATTGTTCATTTATCTATCCAGTATGCCCCTGAATTTTTTCATTTATTAAATTTCATATTTAATCTGTTAAAATAATTTTTATTAATAGTGTCCAAAGTAGGCGTGGCTTACGAAAGTCAGAGTACCCCCGTTTTCGGCCGTATTTTCATCCCTCTGGGAAAATTATTAATATTGGGACTACAATTCCGGGAGTCGACACTTTTTTTTAGGAAATTTCCTCCTCTTTTTGAATATTTTTTTTCATTTCAAAAATATTTATTGGTTGTTGAGATATTTACAAAAAACTAAACCCTCTTTTTTTTAGTTAATTGTTAATAACTTTTGCAATTTTTGCAAGCGGAACTTCATTTTTTTCAAAAATCATCTAGATGCCATTCCGAATCGAATGACACCTTGATCATAATTTTCGGAGACTGCTGAAAAAAGTTGACCCAAAAGGCACTTGTTGACTAGACTAGAAGACATCAAATGGGAGTAAATTTGATGAAATAAAATTTCCTGAAATCATTGTGAATAGTGTTAACTTTTATCTTGTGCCTGTCATTCAAAATTATACATTTATTTTTGTATATTAATAGCTTGGCCTCCTCATCATAACTTTTGTGCTGCAATTAAATAAATATGATATTCTCACCCTTCTTCAACCAAACTCACATCCGAATTATTGGGACTTTTGATATCCTCTGATAACGAATCGGATGACAGACAGTCAATCATTTCGTTTTCCACTTCAGGTTCTTCTGTGCTCGATAGATGTTCATCTTCTTCAGATGAACATCTATCGAGCTCATCTACTTTTTTAGGCTTGCTGTCAGTTACTGCTTCTCGTGCTGAAATTTAAATTGAAATATATTGTAAATGTCTTCGTTTTGGAGTCTACCAGATAATGCGGAAAATTTGTTTTCATGCAAATCTTCTTCTGTTTCTTCCTGCAATTAGTTTACCATCAGGGATATTAATCCAGGTTGCGACCCGTTATGTTGTTATTTTGAGGTGTTGTACTTAAACACCAATTTGAATGGAGGGTGTAATGATTAAACGTGATTAAAAATGATAACCAATCGATGAAATGTATAGGTTCTAAATCTAAACACTTTCGTAGAAAAACGGGGTATGTTTTCTTGTTTCTCAACCTGAGATAACAAGAACGAAAAGAAATGTACACAATGATACTATTTGACAATTACCATTTTATACAAAAAAAGGGACTACAAGTTCTAAAGATCCACGGTGTCAATTATAACAAATGAACAAGTACTGAAGATGCAACCTACCTTGATTCGAACGGTGTGAAATCCTCAAATTTAGTTTTGGGGTTGAATCATGACATGAACGTGGAATATTAAGATGAAGATTTCCAATAAACATAAAGGTGGAAAAACTTTAACAAGAAACACCTTTCTAAAGTGATCCAAACACGTTTGGAAAGGCTTTATTAATCCTAGGTGAAAATTATAATTTTTAGTGATGCCATCGGAGACGTAATTTAAGAGTAGGTTTGGGGCCTAAACATCTCAGTTAAGTTTGTTAATGGATAAAACCGGTCCAATGGTATTTAATATATAAACCGACAGAAATTGTGTTAAGCTGCATGAAGAGGATGCCCAGAAGAATGAATGTATCGGGTGTTTTTTTAAGAGTGATAGAACTTTCGATAGGGATAACTGTATTTGACAGAAGGGAGAAAGCATGTTGTTTTGACATTTCTGTTCAGTAAGCATTGACAAATTATCATGGAAGACTCACGCCGCACCAACGTTTACAAATTGTTGAAATTTATTTTCAAAATCAGTGTTCTAATCGCCGAACTTATAGAGCACTTCGTGAAATTTATGGTTCACATAATAGTCCATCAGAGCAGCTTATTCGTCCAACTATCGATAGATTTCGGACAAAGTTTTCTCCACTCGATGCAACAACAACAACAAGACCACATGGAAAATTTTGCGTCTACACACATACAAGATCCAACTGGTTCAAGAACTAAAGCCACTTGACCATAATGAGCGTCGTTTGTTTGCTGATTGGGCCCTAGAACAGCTTGAAGTTGATCCACTTTTTTATCGTAAAATTGTGTTTAGTGATAAAGCTCATTTCTGGTTGAACGGCTATGTAAACAAGAAAAATTACCGTATATGGAGTGAAAAAAATCCTCAAGAAGTTCTGCAGGTTCCATTGCATCCTGAAAAATGCACTATATGGTGTGCTTTACACGCTGGAGGCATCATCGGTCCATATTTCTTTAAAAACGATGCTGGAGCTAATGTTACAGTCAATGTGCATTACAGATCGATGATCAATGATTATTTGTTTCAAAATTTGAATGGTATCGACCTAAAAGTGTTTTGGTTCCAACAAGATGGTGCTACACCTCATACTGCTACCGTAACAATTGATTTATTGAAAGAAAGATTTGGCGATAGCATTATTTCGAGAAATGGTCCAATTAATTGACCTCCAAGATCATGCGACATAACTCCACTGGATTATTTTCTTTGGGGTTATGTGAAGTCATTGGTATATGCTGATAAACCAGAAACAATAGACGCTTTGGAGGCCACCATAACTCGTGTTATTGATGAAATAAGGCCTGAATTATTCGAAAAAGTGGTCCAAAATTGGTCTGGTCGAATACGGTTCCTCAGAGCTAGTCGTGGTGGACATATGCCGGAAATTATTTTTGAAACGTAAATGTCATAAAATTATCTTTCAAATAAAAAAAAATTGGCTTCAATCTTAATTTAAATGTGTTTTATTTCAATTTAAAGTTCTATCACTCTAAAAAAACACCCGATACTATTGAAAGCTAGAGGCGTAAGTAAAATACTTTCATTAAGAATATCGATCAAATTTTTATTTCAATATAATGCTTGGACCTTGCCAACATCATTTAAATGTCCTCGTGAACTCTCATAGGACTCGATTCTTGCGAGGTATTTTTCGATGACTCCCATGACTACAGAATCAATGTTTTTGTAGTAAGTTTTCACAATTTTCGCAAGTCTAGCAGCAGATAAACGATCCATATTGTTAAATGGCTAACCTTCAACTAAACATATAAGGCTTCGGATCACAGTTCTGTTCGACATATGTCATTGAAACAGGGCTGTGAAATTTGGACCACTAAATAGATAACCTGTTACTTTCATATATACGAAGGTGGTTCAAATATGATCGAGACAAATTCTGTAGGTGGCGCGCATGTAAGTTTCGTTGTCGTGGCTTGAGTATGTGATAGCTGGGTCTCTTTCGAACAGTGTGGCATTTGTTTTCGTCCGAGCACGTGTTTCACGCGTGTGCTACGACCATGAGTGAACGTCAAGTGCAGACTGCCGTTGCGCAACGTATTTTCATTCGGTTCTTAGTGGGAGAAGGCGTTAAAAACACGGATATTTTTGTGCGTTTGCAAAAGCAGTTCGGTAGTGAGTGCCTGAGTAGGGCTGCCATGTTTAGATGGGCCAAAGCATTCAAGTATGGCCACGAAACCATCGAGAATGAGCCGCATGATCGTCGACCACGAACCAGCGTCACACCAGACAACATTCGCCGCGTAGAACAACTTATTTTGGAGGACCGTAGGATGAATTCTCGAGACATTTCGGCTGAAGTCGGCACCAGTATTGATAGTGTAGAGTCAATCATGTACGAGCACCTTCAATATCGCAAAATAACGGCGCGATGGGTTCCTAAACTCCCGAAACCAAGGTGCCAAGTAAAGAGTGGAGGAAAATGGAGGAAGGAGCGCCAGTCGAAGCGAAGACAACCTGGTCCGCGGCTAAGGTAATGTGTACTATGTTCTGGGACCGGCAGGGCGTGCTGTACGTCGATTTCCTGCGCACTCAACGTACCATCAATGCTGCATACTACTACTAACCTTCTGAAAACACACGTGAAACCCGCTTATCGCTCGAAACGGAGGAACATTCCAGCACGAAGTGCGATTCTCCCCCAGGATAACGCGCGCCCTCATACCGCGCGTCTCACGCTCGATACAATATCGGAATTGGATTGGAAGGTACTGGAACACCCCCCCTACAGTCCGGATTTATCGCCCTGCGACTACCACATGTTTGGACCACTGAAAGAGGCACTCGGAGGTAGAGGGGTTCGTGCGCACATGGCATCAAAAAATTCCGGAAAGATGGACAAAATGTGTAAATAGTGAGGGGAATTACCTAGAAAAAAGGGCGTGCGTACAAAGTACACATGTCAGAAGTGAAACTTCTTTGGCGAACTAATTTATCAGTCTTATTTATATTTAATGGAATGAAATAAGGAATTACTTTGTTTTCTATCACTTTTTATTATAACTGATATACAGTGACTCGAGTTTCGTAGTGTTTGTAGTGTTTCGTAGTGCGACGGGCGAAGCCCGTCGCGATATATATCCGTTTTTTCCGACGGTCCGAAAATTTTCGGACGGTCTCCGTACTTTACTTCGCGGATCGCCCCTATACGTAGACCACAGAAACGGTTCGAGGTCGCGGTGGGCGGGGCTCGTCGGAGTTCGCGGGAAAATTCCCGATTTTTATCTGCATTTATCTCGGGAACGGAGGGACATCCGGGAACGGGAACGGTACTACGGTCTGGAGGGAAGTGCGGACCTTCGGTCCGCACCGATATCCAGGCGACGGGCTTCGCCCGTCGGGATCCTATGCGTCTGGAAGTTAGCACTACGTGACGTCACTTCCGTTTCATATTTGCGTGACGTTACATTTGTAAAAATTTTAACCTCATGCGCCTAAAAAAGTTTCACTTCAAAAATGTGATTTTTTGTAAATTTTTCGATAATAAATAAACGTGTTAGAGTATTTGAACCACCCTCGTACTTTAAAACTAAGCCCTGTTTGCATTTAAGATATATGTTCAAGCAAATAAGTTTGTATGGAATCAAAAATTCCACAATATATGGTAAACATCGAAATTACGACTTTTATCGAATAATCTTATCCAAATGGTTGATTTATTCAACAGTGATAAATTGAATTTTATTTAATAATTATTGAAAATGAGTTTTCATCAAGTAAATATCGAATATTTATCATAAATTTACCTTTTCCTATTTCTTCTATGACTATATCCTCAAACGTTCGACCTTCAGTTTCTTCGAAATGTACACCATTACTCAAGCGTTCAATGGCTTTCTTTGGCATTTGCGCGTAATCCCGAGACGAGATCTGTTTTGCTTTTAAGCGTCCATAAGTATCTTGGATAGCCCAGGCGACTTTATCCACAAACCGCTCACATTCCTTGAGTAGAATATTGCACATAATAGTTTGAAGACACCTGTGAGCTTTTTTAAAATGGACGCTCAAATACTAAAAATTAAACAGAAATAAAATTCATCATATTCCCTAAAATCGTTTTTTATTTTCCAAATTTTTGAATTGAAGCTAAAAAATTTTTTTTTATTACAATCACCAGAATAAATACAACATGATTTCCAGTCGCTTCACGGCAAACGTTCCGGAGACATTTTTCACGGAGATGTCTTACCGCTGGTTTAATAAACGAAATTAAAGCCTCCTTTTTCCCAAAAAGTCTCCTTTAATGATAAAATGTCTTTCATAAACAAATTTTGAGGTTAAAGGGAACTTAAAAGCGTCCTTTATCTTAAAGTGAGAAAATCGGCCCTCTACGGCTGGAAAAGAATCCTTTAACGAGAAGCTCGACACTGCGCAGGTGCTCGATAAACACGAAAACAGTGGACATAACCTTGTTCTATCACATTTACCCATTTTGTTTAATTTTAGCTTACTACGAAATATGTTGCACCAAATGTTGAATGCTGATTTTAGTTCTACTTCTTCATCTAATGATGAAGAAATAATTGTGAGAAGACCAAAAATTTACAGGAGAGATATTTTTCCACGTTAGATGATCTAGATTTCTTCTATCGTTTTTGCCTGACAAAACCAACTGTTTAATCTTTGCTTCAAAAAATTGCAGATCGATTGTACTTCCCATTTTACAGGTAAACAAATTTCGATTTATTATTTTGTTGATATAATTTAAGGTATACCAAATCATTAAATTGACAATTTTCAGAGGCAGCTGTATTGAACCGATGAACCAACTACTTTTGACATTGAGATTCTATGGAACCAACTACTTTTGACATTGAGATTCTATGGAACCAACTACTTTTGACATTGAGATTCTATGGAACTGGAAATATATGATCAAACCATCTTTAATAACAGTGTCTTGAAGAGACAATTTGAGAGTGGTAAATTTGGACGGTATTTGTTACTTGGTGGTAGTGGTTATAGTTTGCAGACTTCTCTTATGACAAAGTTACCGGAAGCTATAACTGCAGCTGAAAATTTATATAAGCAGTCAATTATACGAACTAGAAATGTGGTGGAGAGAAAGTATGGAGTTTGGAAACATCATTTTCCTATACTTTCTAAAGGAATGAGTGTTAAGTTAACGACCATAAGGGCAATTATTGTTGCTACCGCTGTTTTGCACAATATGTAGATATGAACGAAATATTTCCAAATGAATGATTGCAGGAGGAAGAGGACTTTCAAACAAATTCAACTGCAGCTCGTCAAGCGAGAGTCTATTATTAATAAAAATTTTGCTAATTTAAAATTTATATTTGTGTGATAATTGAAAATAAATTTGCTTGTCACTTGTGGAACTATTCTTCATATACAATTTGTATCTTCAACATGACAAGATTTCATATAATTTTTATAAGATTTTACAAGGTATGTATTTAGATACATCACAATAAAGTTTCCAACCTCTTTCTTAATGTAGAAGACAAAAACAACCGGCTGAATAATTCTGGAGTCTATAAATTAAGCTGTCAATAGTGCAGTAGCATATATATAGGACAAATCGGTAGATCTTTCCCCAAAAGGTACAAAGAACAACAATCTTCATTTAGGAAGCGGAAAGATAACTAATTTTGTGAAACATTTTTTCTAAACCATCTTATCTTCCCAGAATCTTGAAATATTGCACTTGGAAGCGAAAGGAAAAAATCTAGACATCCCGGAATAATTAAGCACAAAAAGCATGTTCCAACAATAAAACTATTGAATGGGCAGCCGTACCTTTGGGACAGCCCATATTTCGAAGTTTTGCTGAAGCCTTCAACGAATATATATATTAATTGAGATACAATTTCTTTTATCCAGTTTGAAAATGTAGTAAACACAACCAAACTCGAGTCACTGTATATTCAGTTAATAAAAAGTGATAGAAAACAAAGTAATTTCTTTTTTCATTCCAATTAAAATGAACTATGATAAAGTAACGGACTAGTCCATCCAATATTCTTCTAACCGATCACCGATATTAGTCAACGTAAATGGTTTACCACATAAAATCCATAATATTGCTGAATGAACTATGCAGAATGACGAAAAAGACTTACCGTCATTTTATGTTTATAATTCGTTAGATGTTCTACGGGATCACACTTCTGAGTAGAACATAGGAGACATATATAAGTTATCTCCTTTTTCGAAGAAGAGGGCACAAGTTCTAGAATGTACTCCACCCCTATTAATGGCTTGTTTGTGATCTTATCCAGAGAAACCTAAAATCCCATTTAAATTGGTAGAAATGTACTAAATCATGAGTAAATTGCTGTTGAGGGGCTATAATGAAGCTCAACTTGAGTTTAAAAAATTTATTACGAGTGAAAGTTCTACAGTCCTTCTAGAAAGTATCTGGAATTTATTATTTTTTATAATTTTAATATACTTCTTTTTTGTAACATTCTAAGACAAAAGTAATGTATAAAATTGGTTGTGCCGATAGTCGGCTATGGCCAAAGTTGCATTGCAACACTATTTGTCAAATATTGTTGATTGTCCACAGGTATACAATTCATTAAATAATGTCGCAACTAGAAAAAAGAAAGTATACTGAATTGTTTCAGCCGTTACTATTTGGTAGTTGATCATAATTAAAACAAATTGTAAAAATTACTATGTTTTACTACCAATAAAAATATATATTACACATTTTCTTGTGACTCGAGTTTCGGGAAATGAACTATCCCATCATCAGACAACTAGTCTGAAGTTGTCTTATGATGTTCATTTCCCGAAACTCGAGTCACAAGAAAATGTGTAATATATCTTTTTTGGGGAGCAATATCTCAGCGTGGTGCTACGCCTCTCCGTCTAGTTAATGGTACCATTAATAGTGAAAAGTATTGTGGTATTCTAAAAGATTTTCTCCTTGAAACGGCGCATGCTTTATATCCAGAGGGGTAGCGTTTTCATCAGGATAATGCAAGATGCCATACTTCGGCTTATACTCAAGCTTGGATTCAAGAACACCAAGTGACAACCATTTCATGGCCAGCAGCTTCAGCAGATCTTAGTCCCATTGAAAACATATGGGGACTAATGAAGATTGAACTGAACGAGCAGCGCCACGAAATAAAGGTGATTTAATTCAGTTTTACAGTCCTGGACTACAATCACCGGTGGAGGATTTAGTCTGCCACTGTAGAAAGAAAAATATCCAGCTTATAATTGGATGTGATGCCAATGCTCACCACACAATTTGGGGCAGCACGGACATCAACTATAGAGGTGAGTCACTTTTAGATTACTTACTTCAAGAGGGCTTAACAGTAGTAAATAAAGGTAACAAACCAACGTTTGTTATCCCTTGTAGACAGGAGGTTTTAGACCTCACTATAAGTACTAATTTCATTAACAATAAGATTTCCGATTGGACGGTATCCACTGAACCATCATGTTCAGACCATAGGCATATACTCTTCAGTCTAAAAACAGGTCCTAAACCATTAGAATACTACAGAAATGCTAAGGAAACAGACTGTATTGGTTATGTAGAAACCCTCCGGGTTAACCTCAGCACGTACATATCTAAAATATTCAAACAGAATCACTTGGAGATCTTGGCGGAGCAAATCAAAACCGCCATGATCTCCACTTATCACGAAAACTGCCCACTAAGATGTAAAAAGGAAAACCAAAATTCATCTTGGTGGAATAACAACCTGAATAAACAAAGAAAGGAGGTTCGGAGATTATTCAACCGAGCCAGAGTGACCGGTCAATGGGACCAATACAAGAAAGCTCTAACCTTCTACAATCAGAGCATTAGGAGGATCAAGAGGGACTTGTGGGGCAAGTTCTGTGAGGGTATAAATGATGCCCCCGGATCTGCCAGAATACACAAGATTCTCTCCAGAGAGCCAGTGAGAACAACCGGTTCGCTCAAACGTCCGGAGGGTGGTTTCACTGGTTCCAGAAAAGAAACATTGGAGCTCCTTGCGAACAAACACTTCCCTGGATGTCAAATCTTGGAAGATACAAACGCCAGATCCAACCCTGACCATTTAATCTGGCCTGGGAAGGGCAACTGGCGAATATCCAAAAACATAGTCACTGCACAAGCGGTCAGAGACGCAATAAGGTCTTTTAAACCTTTCAAAACACCGGGGGTAGACGGAATCTTTCCAGCCCTTCTTCAAAAGGGCATGGATGTGTTGATTCCGCATCTGCTAAAATTATTTAGAACAAGTCTGGCTTGGGGGTTATCCCTACAAGCTGGACACTAACTAAAGTGGTATATATAACAAAGATGGGACGAACAGAACCGGAACCTTCTTCGTTCAGACCAATAAGCTTGTCATCGTTCCTGCTGAAGAGTCTGGAAAAGGTGATTGATGTCCATATCAGGGGGAAGGTGCTAATTGACAGTCCCCCTAACCCTCATCAATACTCCTACCAGGCTGTCAAATCGGCAGAACTTGCGGAAAATTAAACCAATCTCTCGATAATCGAGAGATAGCACTAACAGCGCTTCTGGACATTGAAGGTGCTTTTAACAATACGCTGCCGGCTTCTCTCGCTGAGGCTATCGCTGCGAGAGGAATCGACCCGCTAATCGGTAGATGGATACAGGCAATGCTATGCGACAGAACAATAACGACCTCATACCAGCATGAGGTCTTCGAGTTCAAGGCTGCGAAGGGCTGTCCGCAGGGAGGTATTCTCTCACCCTTACTGTGGATCCTTCTCGTTGATGACCTGCTAGCGATCATTTCGCTGTGGGGAGTCGACCTTCAAGCATTTGCTGATGACCTGGCAATCATAGTGAAAGGTAAATCGGAGGTGACGATATCGGCCGTCCTTCAAGAGATACTGAACACTATTGACAAATGGTGTATAAGAGAAGACATGTCTCTTAACCCGGTAGTTATAGTACCATTCACTAAAAAACGGAAGTTGAATGGTTTAGAACCGCCGACTATCCGTGGTGAAATAATACAATTCTCATTTGAGGCAAAATACCTGGGAATAGTCCTGGACAAGACCCTCAGCTGAAGTGCACAACTAGATAAAGTGTGTCATAAAGCCAGAACGGGTTTCTGGACTTGCAGGCGGATCTGTGTTAAAATCTGGGGCCTAAAGCCCAGGCAGATGTACTGGCTATACACTATGGTAATTAGACCACGGATAGTGTATGGCGCTGTAGCGTGGTTGAAGAAAGGCCAACAAACGGTTGGCGAACAAAAGCTCACCCTACTACAGAGACAGGCTTGCTTTGCAATTACAGGTGCGTTTCGCACCACACCCACGGAAGCCATGGACGTCCTACTAAATCTACCACCCCTCCACCTACTCGTGCAGAGGGAAGCGGAACGGACCACATACAAACTATATCAACTGGAGATTGACAGGCCAGAGGCAATAGTGATGGAAGGATCAGGACTGCTGGACGAGCTTTTAACGAACAGTATCCTATCGATGCCCTCGGATCTAAGGTCAAAAATCACGAGCCAGGAACGGAATTTCAATGTAATCGTCCCCAGCCGGGACGAATGGACCCAGCATGCTGAGGTTCTATTGAGAACCGACCTTGGCTTGTTCACAGACGGCTCGCGAACGACGAACGGAACAGGAGCGGGAGTCTATGGGAGCAAACTGAGAATTAACATCTCATTGAGTCTCGGTCAAAACGCAACCATATTCCAGGCAGAACTATTTGCCATTGAGACCGCGGCAGAACTGCTGATAAAACGGCAAATCCACCACGATAAAATCAAAATATTTACTGATAGTCAGTCAGTACTAAAAGCTTTGGAATCCAGCTCTTGTACCTCAAAAACAGTCTGGAGTTGCCGCACGGCTTTAAACAGTCTCGGTATGTATAACGAGGTCACTCTGGTTTGGATACCGAGCCACTCAAACTATTTGGGTAACGAGGAGTCGAATCGGCTGGCATTTGCTGGAGCTGCGCTGCCTCTGGTAGGATCGGAACCATTCCTGGGAATACCACATGACGTGGCTAACGAGGCGATAACAGGCAGAATGAACTCAAGGCTAGAGTCTTTCTGGCGGAGCCATTCTGGCCTGAAACATTCGAAGTTGTTCGTTGGAACAACGAACAAAAAGATGGCGAACCTACAGCTAGGTCTGGATAAGGCCAAACTAAGAACACTTGTCGGAATTATGACAGGTCACTGCAGACTGAAAGCGCATTTGCACAAAATCGGTCTGGCTGAAGACAATGAATGCAGGCTGTGTCTTGAGGACACTGAAACAGCCATGCACATCGTCTCAGAGTACCCAGCGGTGAGTCGCATCAGATTCGAGGTCTTTGGCCAGGCTTTTATAGCCCACAGCGAACTGAAAAAATTACCCCTGAACAAGATTATCGATTTTATCCAAAAACTGGATCTCGTCGGGGAGATATAAATTAGGGGTGAACCACAATAGTCCGTGCGGACGCAGTGGTAGGGCTCGCCATAAATAACATTGACGTTTTGTCAAGTGTTTACAGTTAAATGGAAGTTGAGCTTTGTTTTTCCGGATACTTTCTAGAAGGTCTATAAATTAACATTTCTAGAATCTCTTCAAGTTAACAGGCACAATTTTCTGAAGATTCTTTTGAACGAACAAACGTTCACACATCTACCTCGTGGAATATCTTCAGTTAATTTAAGAGGAATAAAATTTTGCTTTTTAGTTTTTCTCTCTTCTGCAGAACCTAAATTTAGGAGCAGTTTGAATTTTTCGTGAGGAATATGTTGAAAGATTGCCTTCTACTGCCTCGAGAAGTACTAAAGGATACTGAAGATTATTACCTGGAGTTTGGTAACTGGAGGATGAAGTTCAGAATCTTTGAGAAGCCTTATTTGTTGATTGACCAAAACCCTGTGAGCTCTACCACCGTTGTGAGATAAAATATCGTTTAAGTTTAGGTGTATGTTGCATACATGACATAACCACGATTCCCTGGGTATAAGTTCCTGGTAGATTTTGACAGGAGTTTTCGAATTCGGTAGAATAACTTTCTCTCCCAATACCTAACGAAGAAAAAAATTTCAGATTAGCATACAGATTCAAGGAGTATAAGCTATGGTGAAAAAAATTTCTTGAAATCTTGGAATCTACTACAATCGACTTTTTTTTATCATAATAAATTTATTAGTAATCAAAATATATATGTTCTATAAACTTATTTGATAACTATGCGAGCTTGAAGCTCTCACATGACATTATAAGGCCTTTTCCAGTGAATGACCCCTTCAACTCTATCGTCATCTAATGTTAGCTGGCCATTTCCTTTTTAGGTGTTAACTTAAGTTAACTTGCGGTACTTGACATTTTGTATATGTTGGTCAGACAGGAAGATCGTTCCAGACGAGACTTAGGGAACATGAAAAATGTTATTGTAACAAAAAGGGAAATTCAACCTACGCAGAGCACCTTCTAGACACAGGACATAGTTTTAATAGTAACTTTGAAATTTTACACTCAGAAAACAAAAGTTTTAGATTGAACTTTTTAGAAACTTTAGAAATTAATAGATATCATAAAAGAATAATGTTACTGAATAACCAAACAGAATTAAGTTGCTCCCCTTTGTTGAATCTTTTTCGAATCATTTTTCAGATTTCCAAAAGAATTGTAAAACTCTCTTCACCCCCTCTATTTTTGTTATATCCATGTACTATAAAATGAATTTCTTGTTCATGGTATACTCAGTATCTTGTAATACTCACCTGAAGAAGTCATGTTATGACGTAACGATCGTAGTGTTAATGAAATATTAGCGAAAATTAGAATATTGTTTTTATTCATATTTTAAAGATGAATTTCCGTCAAGTAAAGACCGAAACAATGATAGATTTCCTTTTTAGCCTTCATTATTGAGGCAGTACTAATGGATGTAATATCGGGTGTTTTTTTAGAGTGATAGAACTTTAAATTGAAATAAAACACATTTAACTTAAGATTGAAGCCAATTTTTTTTTATTTGATTATAATTCAAACCGCATCCGATCAGACCAATTTTGGACTACTTTTTGGAGTAATTCAGGCCTTATTTCATCAATTACACGAGTTATGTTGGCTTCCAAAGCGTCTATTGGAACAAAGTTCCTTATCGCGCGTTGCGAAAGGGGGCTAGACGAAATAAATTAAGACCAAAAATTGTAACGACACTTTTTGCTATAGATTATTTTTGTTGAGTGTATTAGGTTTATTTATCGTTACATTTGATGATGATGAAACTAAATTTCGATTTCATCATAATCGAGTACAAGCTTCATCAACAAAATCTCTACTACAAGAGTTTCAGAGATTAGGTTTCATTCAGAAGCTGAAGATGGGAGAAATGATATTGCATATCCTGTACGACCATCCGTGACTGTTTGAATCAACTGAGTTTCCTGTAAATTTGAAAATTTCGAAAGATGAAAAACATCCAGAATCTACTGACTCGACAAATATAAAGGGTTGCCCCATAACAGCTGCCATTTTTAATTGAGAGCATAACGCAATATTTTCATTTCAAATAATTCACACAGTTTTTATGTTCCACAATTTATTCAGAATCCTGACACGTGTATCGGTCTTTCGACCATCTTCAAATGACTACGAAAAGAAACTGAACTTAAAATTGAAAAAGGTTCTTTTATTACACATTTTTGTATTTTTATGGCGCATGGAAATAACAGCATCCAATATAGGGGTGCTCCAAAAGAGTATTTGGGAATTTGTTAAATCCCCCTTTTCCCTCTCTCTCATAGAAAGCAAGCTAGTTATTTTCGTTTCGTCTTTCTATTTCGTATTAAACAGTGTGGTGTCGCGACGATTAGTTTTGTTGAGTGTATTAGGTTTATTTATCGTTACATTTGATGATAATGAAACTAAATTTCGATTTCATCATAATCGAGTACAAGCTTCATCAACAATATCTCTAATACAAGAGTTTCAGAGATTGTCATTAAATAAGCTTGAAACGAAGGCAAAATCAGTCATTGATTTCATTACTAGAGATAAAGGCATTTTTCATTGTGTATGTTCAACGTCCAAAGCCTTCGTAAACATTCATTTGATTTAATCGACTCTGTTACAGAAAAAACGAACATTTTGTTATCATCAGAGACATGGTTGGACAATCAAGAAGAAAGTGATATCCCGAATTTTAATTCTATAGCTCACTTTAAACGTGATTTTGTTCGTTAAGGTGGAGTTGCGATTTATTACAACACAAATGATATGACCAATCTTGTAACACCAAATATGTCGGTCATTATGAACAATATTCAGGACTTGCACGTAAGACGTACAAGTGTTGCAGATTTATGTGCAGCAGAGTGTGTAATGGAAAACGGCGTTACTTTAATCATGACAGTCATATATGTCTCACCAAATAACAAATTAATAAATATTCAGGAGTTCATTCATCGAGAACTGCTAGAGTATTCTAAAGATGTATCTCAAACGCTTAGCAGATACAACATAAATTCAGATAAACGTCCACTCATTTTGGCTGGTGATTTTAACATTAACTTCAGTAATGAAGAATCAAAACCATTGCTACAGTTTCTAGAGGAAGAATTTGATTTAAGAATAAACAATAATCCAGCAGAATCAACAACAAAATATAATACTACCATCGATGTAGTTTTTTTCAAGACATTTAAATAAAATAGAATACCAAACATATGTTTCCTACTTCAGTTACCATAAGCCAATTATTACTAAAATTGAGCCTACTAATTAAGTTTATATTACATTATATGTGTTAATAATAAAAAAAATATTATTATAACTCAAAAAAAATAAAATTTTATTACAATTCCTTCACTAATTGATCGAAAGGAATTTCGTTCCATCCGGCTGTCCCTTGACACCTCTCAATTTTTTTGTTTCTAGTTTATCAGCATGAACCAATGACTTGACATAACCCCAAAGAAAATAATCCAGTGGAGTTATGTCGCATGATCTTGAAGGCCAATTAATTAGACCATTTCTCGAAGTAATGTTATCGCCAATAATCTTTCTTTCAATGAATCAATTGTTACGGTGGCAGCATGAGGTGTAGCACCATCTTATTGGAACCAAAACACTTCTGAGTCGATACCATTAAAATTTTAAAACAAATAATCATTGATCATCGATCTGTAACGAGCACCATTCACTGTAACGTTAGCTCCAGCATCGTTTTTAAAGAAATATGGACCGATGATGACTCCAGCATGTGAAGCACAGCATAAAATGGTGTTAGGGACGCACCTCACGTTAGGGCGTGTCGTATACTTCGCTTTAGAATTTTCCCCCTCATCGTGATGGTGCTGTAGGCGGAGTTCTTCAGCCGAGAAGGTACGATTGAACGTTAAACGTGTTATTACTTGTCCTCTATCCGTCGGCTTTCGACGTTCCCTTCGCATCTGTATGACGCTGTAGGTTGAGCTCCTCTGTGTACGTACGATACGATTGTGTGACGCGTTAGGGCGTGTCGTAGCCTTCGCTCTCGATAATCCCCCGCATCGTTGTGGTGCTGTAGGCGGATTTCGTTTGCTGAGAAGGTACGATGGAACGTTAAATGTGTGGTATCAGTCACATTCGACGTTCCCGAGGCATCTTCATTTCGCTGAGGTCGAGCTCGTCAGTTTTAGACGGTGTTAGGGACGTACCTCACGTTAGGGCGTGTCGTATACTTCGCTTTAGAATTTTCCCCCGCATCGTGATGGTGCTGTAGGCGGAGTTCTTCAGCCGAGAAGGTTGCAATGGAACCTGTAGAACTTCTTGAGGATTGTTTTCACTCCATAACGGCAATTTTGTTTGTTTACATAACCGTTCAACCAGAAATGAACTTCATTACTAAACACAATTTTATGATAAAAAAGTGGATCAACTTCAAGCTGTTCTAGGGCCCAATCAGCAAACAAATGACGCTCATTATGGTCAAGTGGCTTTAGTTCTTGAACCAGTTGGATCTTGTATGGGTGTAGACCAAAATCTTCACGCAAAATTTTCCATGTGGTGGATGCACAACTTGTTGTGAACGTCGACGAAAAGACAAATCTGGATCATCATTAACACTATGACTTACAGCAGTGATATATTCTTCTGTACGTACAGTTCTTTGTCTTGTTGTTGTTGTTGTTGCATCAAGTAGAGAAAATGTTGTCCGAAATCTATCGATAGTACGACGAATAAGCTGCTGTTTGGCGAATAGAACACTGATTTTGAAAATAAATGTCAACAATTTGTAAACGTTGTTGCGGCGTGAGTCTTTCCATGATAATTTGTGAATGCTTACTGAACAGAAATGTCAGGACAACATGGCTTCTACCTTCTGTCAAATCACAGTTATCCCTATCGAAAGTTCTATCACTCTAAAAAAAACACTCGATAGATTGTCCAGTTTACCATGATGTTTCCCGCTAAGTATCAGTACGTTTATTTGGAGGGTACCGAGCGACAGAGAACAAAACCAGAATGTACAGTTGCAGGGACAGAACAAACAAACGACTGATCTGCAGAGGCTCCGGTGCCTAGCAGCACTTCGGCGACACGCATTGGACCTGGAAATGGCGCAAGAATTGCAATTTTCCGGGTTTTATCACATCTGCCGCCCTACTCGCCGGATCTCAACCCAATAGACTACAGCGTGTGGTCGATTTCGAAGCTCCAGTCATGTGCTTAACACCACAAAAGTTTGGAGTCGCTGAAGTAATCCCTGCGCCAGAAAGTGGATCGATTAACGCCCGAAGAGCTCCGATGAGAGCCGAAAATTTCAAGAAGCGTCTGAATCTATGCATCGCCGCCAAATGAAGCCACTTCAAAACTGCTTAAATATATTATTACCAAATGTTTATGTTATTATTATTCGTTGATGTTTCATTTAATTTCTTTTTTTAATAAAGTTAAATGAAAACGAGTTTTTTCTTGTCAGCCTGTATATTCATTTCTATTGATTGCAATCACTGTATTCCCTTTGTCAGCTCTAGAAAACTACAATATTTTCTACAGTTTTTTCCATATTATCCCAACCGTAGTGTTTTTATATGGCGTTGATATTAAGATACTAGTTAAAGCATTTTTTGAATCTACAGCTACAAATTCTGAGAATTTTTGTTTATTCAGAAAATGCATTGAAAAATTGTCAACATTCAGATGTAGTTAGGTCAAGTAGAGACCGAAACAATCAAGAAATCATCATTAAAATTTACCCACCTGTTCAAGTTGGAGAAAGGCAGAACAACATAACTGTTCAAGCTTGCTTTCAATTATTGAGACAACAGAATTAGAAGCAAGGATATCTAGCTTACTCATGGTAGCCTAAAAAACATATCACCAAAAATGATTTATTTCAACAGATAATGAACTAACAAATTAATCAATCCAATCGATCCAATTTTGAAGCCAATTTTCGATTCGTTCGAAAGAAGTGAAGCGGTGGCCTATGTATCCAAACAGACAGTAGTCAGAAAGAGCGATGTCTGGAAAATATGGTGGTTGGGGCAAGATATTCCATTTGATCGTTTGACATGTTTTGCGACTTAAGGCCAAGTGTTGTGATGCAAAATAATAACATTATGTGTGTCCTTATGTGTTCAAACGAAGTAATTGCAGTTTCTACCGATCACCCATAATGAAATCAACAGGTTTTAGCACCGCATAGTACACAATGCCCTCTTGATTCCAGCAGATACACAGCATAACTTTTGAACCATGAATGTTCAGTTTTGGTGTTTGTTTTTCTTGCGGTTGTCTAGAATATCCACTTTTTGCCACCAGTCACTACCCTGCCTAAAAAACCCCTTCTTTTCCTTTGAAGCAGCTGTTCTCAAGAAAATAATCGCCTTTCCATATCTCTTGGTTTCAATTCATAATGAACCCACACTTTTGAATCAGGCCCATATATTTCAAATGCTCATTCTGCTTAGTAATAAATAAATCTGACATTTTCAACAGTGTAACAAAAATCGTTTTGTATGAAACTCAAAACATTTCAAACCGCGGCAGTCAACTATTACTATTTAAAAATTTTCTTTTGAAAACGGACCGAATTAATTTGTATTCCCAATATTAAAATATTTCAACAAATGTTCTTTCAATGTCACTTAGTATAAAATATGTTATACAATGATATTTTTGTACAATGACTGACAGGTAGTAGTGATTAAGATTGATTCACCTGTTGAAGTGATTTCTGATCAGGTTTGCCTTTCTGACTGTCAGTTATTTGGATAACAGTATTAGGAGCAGTGACATCCATTTCACTTATCACAGCCTAAGAAACATATCAAAAATGATCAAGATATTCACACTATTACACAGTGACAAATATGTACAATGACTGACGGACAATAGTCGTTAAGATTCACCCACCTGTTCAAGTTGTTTTTGATCGGGCTTGCTTTTCGGGCTATCAGTTGTTTGGACATCAGTATTAGAGGCAGTGAGATGCATTTTCAACTGAATTATTCGTAATTCATTTAAAATGAAATCATCAGAATATAGCACCTTAGATATTCATATATCCTTACTGTATTATTATCAGTTTGGCAGTTTTCTCCTGATGCTTACAAATTTAAATCGATACGTTATTTATCAAATGGTAATACTCGAAGTTAATATCATTCAATCACAATTGCATGTGCTTAGCATAAGTTCATATCAAATTCAAAATTTCGTGTTGAAATATTAAATGTCAAAAGAGGGTTAGGAGACCACAAAATTTTATTATTCATAGTTTTTCATGGCCCATGAACTTTAGCTGTGCAACCAGACACACTTTTTACCATTTTAATACTGCCAGAAGCGTAGATAAAAGGGGGCCAAGGTCAAAACATTGAAGAGATCCGAATTCTCTAAGGATCATACGAGTGACAGAATCCCTCATAGATTATATAAATCCTTCTATCAAGTAAAAACCTCTTCTTATTATTTTGTTTTATATTTATATATTATATATTTTTATCTAAATAGTTTTTTTTTTAAATTTATGTGAGTTCAAAATTTCAACATCATAACAGATTTAATCTGTTAGTCACCTACAATTTTAATTCCAAAAAAAATGTTTCAAACATTTTTAGAATTAAATTAATGTCTTATAAGCACAGCTTATATTTAATAGACGTATAAAATTAAAACTGAATATGAAATAACAAATGGAATAAACAACCCATCAAATATAAATTGACAATTAAAATTAGAAAATAAATATTTGAAGGAGTCAAAATTTTGTTTCTGATCTTACAATTATGAAAACTAATTTCTTTTCAAAAATACTAATTTTAAGGACTTCTCAGAAAATATAATTTATTTGAAATAAAATAAAATAAAAAAAGTCTTTTTACTTCATAGAAGAAATATATTTAGGGCCGATGAAGAGATTATCGGAATTTTAGTTGTTTTTTGAAGATATACTGTAGTGCATGTTTTGAGAGATTTTTGAATTAACTTATTTGAATATTTACATATATCGAATATTTCAAATAAATGATATTTTTTGAGAAGTCCTTAAGTTATGTTTTTGAAAAAGAATTGGTGTTCATTAAGGTAAGATCAGAAACAAAATTTTGTCTCCTTCAAATATTTATTTATTAATTTTAAATGTTTTTTTTTATATCTGTTGGTTTATTTATTCCATTTGACATTGTATATTGAGTTTTGATTATATACGTCTATTAAATATAAGCGGTGCTTATTGTAGACGTAAATTAAATTGTAAAAGTTTTTTGAATAAAACTTTTTTTGAAATTAAAATTGTAGAAGACTGACAGACAGTTTTGATATTCAAATTTTGTTATTTGAAATATTTAATATATTCAAATATTTAAATAAGTTACTTCAAAAATCTCTCAAAACATGTATTATATCTTCAAAAAACCATTAGAATTCCGATAAGGTCTTCATCGGTCCAACTTAATATTTAATAAATAAAATCAATCAACAATAAATACAACTTACCTACAGCTTCCTCCTTTGAACACCAATTTATATAATATTTATTAAATGTGAAGTTGGACTGTTGAAGACCTTATTGGAATTCAAATTGTTTTTTGAAGATATAATACATGTTTTGAGCGATGTTTGAAGTAACTTATTTAAATATATTGAATATTTCAAATAAATTATATTTTCTGAGAAGTCCTTAAAATTATGTTTTGTATTTTTGAAAAGGAATTAGTTTTCATAATTGTAAGATCAGAAACAAAATTCTGTCTCCTTCAAATATTTATTTTTTAATTTTAATTGACAATTTATATTTGTTGGGTTATTTATATTTCATATTGAGTTTTAATTTTATGTCTATTGAATATAAGCTGTGTTTTTAAGATATTAATTTAATTCTAGAAATTAAAATTGTAGGAGACTAACAGATTAAATCTGTTTTGATATTCAAATTTTGTAATATTCCTTCTATCAAGTAAAAAAACTCTTTTTATTATATATAAGTTCGTTTTCATGTTATACTACAGTGTCAAAGAAATACCAGGAATCGGCCAATGAAACAAAATATTTATTGTTTCTCCAAATTTATTATATCGCCTTCAAAGTACACTGCAACTAAATAGATCCATCATCAAAACATTTTTAAACACATTTTCAGGAGTTGACAGCTGCAATTTTTTTTGTCTTTCATAAACGAAAGTAATAATTTGAGTTTTGGAAAGGTACTTTTCACAGCTGTTATTACACCTGTATTTGTGTTAAAAAAAAGTTTCTTTTCCTTTTTATGCATATTTAGTTCTCACCAATACTCTCAACATTTCATTCAATTGTTCTTGTGTGATATCTTTTTTGCCGGCAGCTATCAAAGCATTAATAAATTGTCTTACAACGTTTTCCGTATCTACTGCACCAACACCTGTTATTATAGTCAGATTCTTTGAAGATTTTTCTTTTGTCTGCCCTATCCTTTGACGGCTTGCTTGAATGGCAGTTTCAATGTCTTTAATTGCAGTTCTGAAAACTTTCTCTTCCAATCCAGTTACTAAGCCAACTTGAATTTGTCCTGAAAAAGTATACAATTCAATTCAATTATTCTAACTACCCTCGATTCAGATAATAAATATTTCTGAAGTGGATTTTCTGGGAACTATTTGGCAGCAGACAGCAAGAATATATTGAATTGAAGAACATTGATAGTAAGCACATGTACTGATATGGAAGTTCAAGTGAAATTTCAAATACTACATAGGTTTGACAGAATAGGTCAGCAACAAACAAGATTTCTAGCGCATTAAAATTGAAACAAGTTGTAGAAATTACTATGTTTTACTACCAATAAATTGATTTTTTACACATTTAATTGTGACTCGAGTTTCGGGAATTAACTTTCCCATTTTTAGACAACTGAAGATTTAAAAAACAGATCAGGATATTTATGCATATACAAAGGTAGAAGAGGTAATAAAAACAGGTTAAAAAAGTTAAAACAAATTGCAGAAATGACTATGTTTTACTACCAATAAAAATATATATTACACATTTTCTTGTGACTCGAGTTTCAGGAAATGAACTATCCCATCATCAGACAACTGAAGACCTAACAGTGGTATAGAGGTATTTAAACAAAAGTGATATTTTGAATAGATTCTAGATAACACCTAATAGTGGTACAGAGGTTTACAAGCGGAACGTGATAAAAAACAGGGTTAAAAAAGAGGGGCCTCCTAACAGATATCGGAATGTCGGCAATCAACAAAGAAGGTTGTTAAACAGATGGTACCCATTTAAATATCTCAAATAATTTTTGGGGTTACATAGCTCCGTACAGTAATTCATTATTTTTACGTTATTTTATTGTACATCTCAAATATTTGGATTTACATGGCTCCATACAATCATTCATTATTTTTTAAATTATTTTTATTGTGAACGAATTTGAAAATTTCAATAATCAAGTTTCTTTGCATTTGAATCTACATGTAAAATTTTCTTAAGATTTTCTTAAAGATTTTAAACAGATGTCACTTTTTAAAACCTTTTTCAATGAACATAAAATGAATTTCATAAAAAATAAACAAACCTCTACTTTTGCCACTCATTGTTTAGAAAACGGCCATCCTTATCCGATAATAGGTAAACTTCAAATTTTATATGTAGAATCAAAAGTAAAGAAACTTGATTATTTAGAATCCGCTGAAATTTTCAAATTAGTTCACAATAAAAATAATGTAAAAACAATGAATGACTGTACGGATCTATGTAAATCCAAAATTTTTGAGATATCTAAATAAGTAACATATGTTTACCAATCTTCTTTGACATGCCGACGTTCTAATAGTTGTTAGGCGTCCTTTCATTTCAAACCTTTTTTAACCTGCTTTTATTACCTCTTCTACCTCTGTATATGCATCTTTGTTCTGTTTGTTAAGTCTTTAGTTGTCTGAAGATGGGATAGTTAATTCCTGAAACTGTAGTCACAATTAAATGTGTAAAAAATCAATTTATTGGTAGTAAAACATAGTAGTTTCTACAACTTGTTTTAATTATGATCAACTACCAAATAGTATCTGCTGAAACCATTCAGTAACATAATAATTTTAAATTTCATATGAAATTAAAATTATATTATTATTTTTAGATATAAAAACAGAATTATTCGGTAAAACCTCTAAATAATTTATTTAATTATAAGAATTAAATCGAAATGCCGTAGAAAAACTAAGTTTCTATTTTAGTAGAATTTTAATATTTCATACATTCCAAAATATAAAGGAATCCATGGAAAATAAAGATAATTCATAAAAAATAAAAATCATACATGGCTAATGTGGTACTATTGCAATTAATAAATAAATATCAAAGAATACAAATGTAAAAATACTTCGATAGGAAAAGAACGACAGATTAATATCAAAGCGAAATGAGTCTTACTATTAAGGGTAAAAATAAGTTTGTGCGTTTTGATAACAGATGTCGCTACTAGCTAATTATTCCATTTTGACATCTGGCAACACCTGCCTCAATTTTGGAAATATCTATTAAAGTAATGCAATCTTCATTCAACAAACTAAAAATTAGTTCCAAAATCATAGGGCACCAAAAAATTCCCTTAATAATAGTGATTATCAAATTCTTTCAACAATATTAATCTTACCTTTAAGTTTTTCTCTTACTATTTGCAACAGAAGGCAATTTTTCTCGTTATATAGTAGTTCCTTTGAACTTTTAGTTATTCTGCTTTCCATAGTCAAGGCACTAGATAGAAAATCTATCACTTCAGGTCCTAAAGATCCCAAATATTCTTCCAAACCTGCCAATATTCTCAAAAGCGCAACCATGTCAATTTCATCTTTGTATACAATGTTTTCTTTAGAATCTCTATGTTCCCTTCTGAAAAGACAAAAAATCAACGAAATTCTACAGAAAAAAATTGCGAAAAGCACTAACATAATGTCGATAGCTTTTTCGAGCTTGTTCAATGACACACGATCCTCGCAAAGTTTTTAGCCTTCTTGTCGTTATTTTACATCAAAGTGCTAAATTTAAAGTCGATCATAGAACTGTTGCTACTGATCCAGCACTGCTCACAAAAGACATATTTTTTTGATCTTCTGAGTATAAAGGGTGATTCATTTAGAAGTACTTTTTGTGGTGGTGATTTGATTGCAGATTGGGCATGCCTTGTGTTAACTGAAGTGCCATTTCTGTTCAGTAGTGTTTGACAATTCATGATGGAAAGACTTAGCCCGGCATTGCGTCTACAAATTGTTCAACTTTATTACGAAAATGGGCGTTCTACGAGGAATGTGTATCGGGCAAGCTTGTCAAGAGCCCAATGACTAACACGGAAACGGTTCGGAAGGTCGGTCGGCTTCAGTTCTTGCACTAGTTGAATTTTGTAAGCTTTTAAAGAAAGATCCTTATGTAAAATACGCCAAGTTGTTGAATATGACAGGCCAATCTGTTGAGAACGGCGACGAATCGACACTTGACGGTCTTCGCGTACACTCTCCCCTACCGCCCCTATATTTTCTTCACTACCTACTGGGTCTCAAACTTACGGATGGTAGAGCTAGCTAATTATGCGTTCGGTAGGCTGATTATGTGGACCATAAGTTGCTCTAAGCGCCCGATACACATTCCTCCTAGAACGCCCATTTTCCTAATAAAGTTGAACAATCTGTCGATGCTGTACCGGGATAAGTCTTCTCCATTATGAATTTTCATACACTACTGAACAGAAATGGCACTTCAGTTAACACGAGGCATGCGCAATCTGCAATTAAATCTCCACCACAAAAAAGTACCTTTAAATGAATCACCCTATACAATCTTAACGAAATTATACAAGGACATCCGCGTCATTTTTGCCTTCTAAATACCAAATTTCAGAATGATCGGATATGTATTTCAAAATATTGCACTTTTGCGATGCTTTCATGTTTTGATGTACTTATTTTGAATGTAAGGCTTAACAGATTCCTTCGGGAAATCCTAACCCTGTATGCCTTTTGTTACCAATGGCTGTTGTTACAATAAACGTATAAAAAATGTATATGAAACAGTAATTTATTTCCACAAAAATGTTTGTACTACTACAACAATTGTTTCACCACGATGTGGCTTTTTCAGGTATTACATTGTACTGTCTGATGGTATTCACATAAAAAACAATAAAGATCGAACAAATAGAGAAAATAAATCCAGAGTCTACAAGTTGACTTGCAAAGATTGCCCTTTAGTATACATTGGCCAGACTGGTAGATCATTCAAGAAACGTGTCCAAGAACACCAAAGGGGTTATATATCCAATTCTAAAAACTGAATACCATCAGACAGTACAATGTAATACCTGAAGAAGCCACATCGTGGTGAAACAATTGTTTTAGTAGTACAAGCATTTTTGTGGAAATAAATTACTGTTTCATATACATTTTTTTAATTAAAATGAGTTTCCACCAAGTAAAGACCGAATCAATCAAATATTTATTATTATTATTAATTTCAAATATGAATAATTGCGAAACCATTGGCCGATTTGCCCATTAAGGAACTTAACTGAGCTCCCAAGTCGCACAAGCTTCTGAGGGATCTTCATAGAAGATCTAGGAGTCTAAGGGTAATATCAAATATCGAAAATTTGGGCCCCAAACCTACCCTGAAAGTGTAACGTTAAAAAACCCTCCACTGTTGATTTGAATTACAATCGCTAAAAAATGCTCTAATGATGTGATTACACTAAGACCGTTAAGAAGTTTGGAATTTCCGCAATGAAAATCGACGCTGTTATGGCATGCGCTATAGAGTTGCATTGTTTTCAAGAAGCGTAGAATTTCCCAGATTTCTTTCTTTCGTATTGTGAGGTTGCACGAAGCCACACATTGTGGTATTTTTATCGAATTAACGTACCTAATCCATGAAAATCGTGGAATATTGAATTTTTATTGTTCTTTGTATCCGATGTTCTTAGAACTGAGCAATCTTGCTGGAGTGCCTTTTTGCTTGGATTGTATTAATACCAGACAATCTTCCAGGTGCCGGATTTAGAGTATATTATTACCGCACCATCTTGGTTCCGGACGCTCTACTGGTCATTCGGAACAATTTGAAACTGAACACCTGCTGATTATATGCAGAATAGGAACTATTCTTGGAGAAAACCCATCATTCCGACAATGATCCTTACGTAAATCTCAGACCTAGCGCTAATTGTAAAATTGTATTATATTGTAAATAAGAGTCACTATTTTAAATGTCAAGTTGACATAAATAGATAGGGAGTAAGAGTTTGTATTTTCACTATCAGGTTGACAATTTGGGAGTCATTCAGGAAAGACAAGTTTAATTTATCTTTTTCTTGGCGTACTATGAGGCATTTTACGAAATAGGATGTTACAAGTGCGGATGGACAAAATCGCTAGCTCAAGCTAGAGCGTTATAGTTTCATATCGTTTTAACTTTTTATTACAGCCTTCGCTGTGCTGGGTTAGCGGATTTTGGTTTCAAAAGTTTCAAATCTCTAACTCTTTCCGTTTGTTTACGGATGAACCAGCTAGATAGAATTACTTCAGATTCTTCATCAGTGAGTCCGACCTAATCGTTTGAGACCTTTTTCGGCTCAAATTACAGACTTTTGGGCAAACCGATAGCACAACAAATTTGAAGCACATTTATTTAGAGTGGTAATAATACAAATAAAGTCAAGTTAAAAAATATAAAGAAATTATTACCTTTCTTTTTCCTGAACAATCTCACTGGACTTCCCTTTTGATCCCGACATTTCATCAGACTTATCTTGCTTTTCAATTGGATTTCTTCCAGGAAATTCGGAATATCTCCCATCCTTACAACTACTACAAGAAGAGGAATCATCGATAATTATAGGGGATCTTGATCCGGTTTTCCTTTTTGAAGAGTTTCGGGAATCAGAAGAATCTTCATCAACCAATATAACCTACAAACAGAGAATGTTACAATTGATTACAGATGAAACAGAAGATTGTGATACCTCTTGATCATTGTTAAAATTGGATAGAGGCATCGGTTCATCTTGTAAGCCCAACATCCTTTTCAATACCGTTTTCTTAGATTTAGTTTTTTCGAAATGAAGTTCTCGCATACGATAATCCCAAAAATCTTTCCACTCCTGTTTGAAATCATATGTTGAACAGTCTTCTCCTCTGCTTCTTAGGTCCACGCACCTAGTACATTGAAAATTTTCAGAGAAGCACACCGTAACTTTACTAAGGGAGAGATCATATACAGGGTGTTCCTACGAGTAAATTGGTGATACAAACGAAGAGGGGAGATTCCCTGAATAATTTTAAGAAAATTTGTCCCGTAAAGATGGGACCGCAAACGTTTCGTTTTAGAGATACAGGGCGTTATAGTTTGAATTTTTTTCAAGTTTTTTTCTGCATTTCACAAGATATCCGACTGAGATTTGGCATAGCTGTTACAATTTAGAGTATACACCATGTGACATGCCAATTTTGATTGCAAACCTACAGGGTGATATTTTTTCTGGAACACTGTCCTCTGTTTTACTTCAGAACTTTTTTCTTGTGAGCCACTGTTGGTTTGAAAAATTGTTAAAAGAAGCTTCGTTATTATAGTAAACTTTATGGTCTTTTGTAGTTTTGTCGAATCTGCTACCAATTTCCGGAAAAAGATTTTGAATGATTCTCTCGAAATCCTCAGAAAAATCCAAGTTGTCATAAAAATGAAGTTAGTAAGCTATGGTGAATAAATTCATTGTTAGTTTTGACACATCAAATTAATCTCCTGTGGTTTGAAAAGTAAATGGGAAAAAAACCATTGAAACGAAAGTTTGGCTTGATAAGTGTTACCCAGATTCTGCATCGAGAAAATCAATCATTGTCGACTGGCTTGCTGAATTTAAATGTAGTCGTACAAACACCGATAATGCACTACAGACTAGTCTAACGCGCCTATTATAAAATTTCCAGTTCGTCTACGGTGTTCACTGGCGTTAAATACACTAGAGATTTCAGATGGCCCCATAAAAAGAAATCTAAACTATTTACATCTGGGGATGCGGCAGGCCATGACTGATGTCCACCCCGTCCAATCCACCTGCTTTCAAAATTTTCGTTCAAATACTCCCTAGCCAAAACTGAAAAATGAGAAGGAGCACCGTGGTGCATGAACCACATTTCACTTCGTAGCATAAAAGGTGAATCATCCAATAACAAGGGCAAATCGTTTTCTAAAAAATCTCTGTATGATTGACAGAGACTGGACACATTTTATAAAAATTGACCTTGAAAATGAGTTTCTACAATTTCATGTGGATTCTCCTCCGACCATATGTGCCCGTTATGCAAATTTATAATTGAAGTTCTTGAAAAACGGGCTACATCAGTGAATAGGATTTGGCAATCAAAATGAGGATTGTTGGACTATTGGCAAGGATGTAGCAACAAAACCCACAAGATCAGCCAAAGAACTTGGTGACTTGTATTCAAAGTAACACCAATTTTTCTTGTACTGGTTTCTGGCTGTTCTATTTCGTTTGATGACTAGGCATCACTCTATTGGGATAGCGCTCCACGTAAAGACGCTTAGCTTCTCTTGAATTTCCATTTGCAAGACCATACATGAAATGCATGTCAGCTATTTCGGAATTCGTGAAATCCGGTATGTTTCGATATTAAATTCCATCCACCCTTACTTTTAAAAACACAGGAGTTTCATTTGATGTGTTAAAACTAACAATGAATTTATTCACCACAGCTTACTAACTGAATTTTTATAACAATTTGGATTTTTCTGAGAATTTCGTGAGAATCATTCAAAATGTTTTTCTGGAAATTGGTAGCAGATACGACAAAACTACATGTTGTTATGCTAAACAAAAGTTTAGCATAACAACAAAGGTTCTTTTGTAGATTGCAATCGAAATTGGTATGTCACATGATGTAAAGTCTTAATTGTAATGACCCACAATACAACAAGAGAAGCAATATAGATCCTTTAAGGAAAAATCCAAAAGTGAGTTTATAACAAAAATAAGAGAACAAGACTGGTCATTTATTCACCAAGAAGAAAGGAATAACAACATTAATTTAAAATGGCAAAATTTTCTGAACAAATTTCAATCTATCTTCTATGAATGCTTTCCGATGAAAAAGTGGGTACAAAAAACAAGGAAGCAAACAATGAGATCGACAAATACAAAAGCCATTTCGACATTTTATTGTTGATGGTTAGAAAGAATCCCATTTATAAAGATCTATATAATAAGACCAAGAAGAAATATGACCAACTGATCAGGAATTATAAAGCACAAATTTTCGAAGAAAGAATCAGAAAATCAGATAACAAGAGCAAGACAATGTGGACAATTTGCAAGGAAATCAGAGGACAAAATAATATAGAGGAATGTCGGGTAGAAAGAGCTCCACTTGAGATAGCACAAATATTCAACTACCACTTTAATAACATAATTCCACAGACATTGACACAACCAATATGTAACATTGAACATAATGACCGATCTATGTACTTAAAACCAACTAATCCTACAGAAATTTTAGAAATAGGGAAACTCCTCAAAAATAAACATACCACTGGGTTAGATGAAATACCCACCAGCATAATCAAACTAGCTCTGCCTGAAATAAACGAGATCCTAGCACACCTGATCAATCTGTCATTTAAGGAAGGCGAATTCCCAGAACCACTAAAAACGGCAATTATCAAACCGATATTAAAATAGGGTAATCCTAAAGACATGGGTGACTATAGATCTATCAGCATTCTTCCAAGCTTCCCAAAATTTTTGAATTCATAATGTGCTCAAGAATAACAGAATTCCTGAATAGTTATGACTTTTTCGCCAGCACACAGCATGGTTTTTTAAAAGGAAAATCCACACAAACAGCTATATTTGAACTGACGAGAAATATACTGGAACTGCAATATTTCTGGATATGTCAAAAGCATATGATTCGATAAATCAAGAACATCTGCTCAAAAAACTTCAAGCCCATGGAATAAGAGGAAAGGCATTAAACTGGATCAAATCATACCTGTGCTAGAGAAAACAAAAGGTAAAAATCAACAAAGGTGGGGAGAATGCTGAATCTGAAGAACTTATTACTCTGTCAAGAAAGTACCGGGAATTTTCAATTAAAACAACATTTTTACATTTAATCGTCAAAATTTATTGGGTCGCCTTCAAAATAGGCTCCATTTGCTCCAATACATCTATGCCAACGGCACTTCCAATTATCGAAACATTTTTTATAGGCGCTTTCCGGGATGGACTTTAGCTCTTGCGCCGAATTTTGTTTTATGGCTTCAATCGAGTCTAAACGGGTGCCACGAAGGGGCAATTTTAGTTTTGGAAAGAAGAAAAAGTCGCAGGGAGCCAAATCCGGCGAATGCGGTGGTTGCTGAAGCACGTTTGTTGAGTTTTTGGCGAGAAAGTCAGTCACAATCGTAGCTCGGTGAGAAGGCGCGTTATCGTCATGCAAAATCCATGAGTTGTTCGCCCACAAATTTGGCCGCTTCTTACGGATACGCTCACGCAAACGTTTCATAACGCCTAGGTAATACTCCTTGTTTACCGTCTGACCCTCTGGAACGAATTCGTAGTGCACCACGCCACGGATATCGAAGAAAACAATGAGCATCACCTTCATTTTCGAGCGGCTTTGGCGTGGTTTTTTCGGTCTCTGTACCACTGATATGCACGAGTTTTCCATAGAGCATTATCACCAAAGGCCTTTTGCAACATTTTCAATGCATCGGCACACGAAAATTCATTTGCAACACAAAACTTTAAACAAATTCTTTGCTCAACGTAATCACCCATAGTAAAAATCGGCACGCACTCTGACATCGACTGACTTAATCAGCTGTTGCAAACACACTAGTTGACAGATTCCGCTCAAGCTTTGCATAGTAATTAAGGACAGTGGTACCAACCTAGGAAAAAAAATTTTTACCTACCTCATTGCCCCGCCAGATTTAAATCGATAATTCCCAGTACTTTCTTGACCGAATGTATTAACGATAGAGGTATCGCACAAGGAGGTATCCTGGGGCCTCTTTTGTTTCTTATTTTTCTCAATGACCTAAAAGACATCGCGAAGGAAGAAGAAGAGTCGTCATTGACAAGCTACGCAGATGACACCAACTTACTGGTTGGAGCAAAAGAAAAAAATGACTTAGTCAGAGCAGGAACCAACTTCTTCAATAGGACACAAGAATGGTTCAAAAATAACTAGTACTAGTACTGAATGTTGAAAAGACAAATCTTCTGATTTTTAGCACCAACGGGAATAATAGAAGCAAACCGACAAGCATAACATTGGGAAATGAGGAAATCCTTGTAACAAATAATACAAAATTCCTGGGGATTTTTGTAGACTCTTTTCTGTCCTTCAGAACGCATGCAGAATACTTAAGTCAAAAACTGAGTCAAATTAACTTTGCCATCAGAATATCTAAAAAATATTGAATTGTATCAGTCCTTACTTGGTGAAAATCCATATTAAATAATTTGAAATAAGGTTATTCTGATTTTCACAAATTTTTATTGTTAAACTCACAACAATTGTTTCGCTATCACAGTAGCATCATCAGGTAAGATCACATTTTGAATAACTAAGCTTGTTTCCGAAATCCGTGGCTATTTATATTACAGTAACTACAATAAATTTTTATTAGGCACTAAAACCCAAAAAAGGGTCCCTGCAAATTCCAGCTTATCTGAATATATTTAACAGAGGTGAGCTATTTAAATCTATTTGTTCGTTAAGTAATATTCCAATTTTATTATGTTTATTTATCTCTAGGGATTCTAACAGATTTAAGGCATAACTTTTGCTTTCTATATGTAGAATTTCAAAGTTATGGTTGAAATTATGTCCTGTTTCTAACAAATGGTTGGAATATGTGGAATTGCTTTTATTGTTGAGGAAACTCTTCAAATGTTCACACATCCTATGACGGAACGTTCTTCCAGTTTGACCTATGTAAATTTTAGGGCAATCACCGCAGGTTAACTTATAAACCCCAGATTTATCATCCTTATGTGTGTAGTCTTTATTATTTTTGATAAATTTACTCAAGTTTAAAAAAAAAAAAATTAAAACAAGTGTTGGAGCGATGTGTAGTTCGTGGTACTGTGCTGAGTCTTTTCGAAAACTATCTAAATGACCGCTCACAAAATGTAAAAGTCAATGGAAGCCTAAGTGATCCGCAACTGGTGAGAGTGGGTGTGCCGCAGGGGACGGTTCTGGGGCCTATACTCTTTACCATTTATATAAATTCTCTCTTAACACTTGACATAGATGGCAAAGTAATATCATATGCTGATGACACTGTTGCCATATTTAGTGGATATGATTGGGAAGTTGCTAAAGAAAGGGTTCAAGAGGGTATGAATACCATAAAGATGTGGTTGGATGGGTTTCAGCTGTCTCTAAATGCAAATAAGACCAATTATATAGCATTTACCATCACAGATATAAATAGACCCAAATTTCATAGCATTAATATTAAGGGCATTGGGGACATAAAAGAAGTTGAAAATATTAAATATTTAGGAATTATTATAGATAAAAATACAAAATGGAACCAACATGTAGCATATTTAACAAAGCGAATTAGAAAACTAATTTACAAGTTTTATCAGTTAAGGGATATTTTGAGTAAAAATATATTGATTTTGGTATATAAATCTCTAGTACAATCACTTTTGAGATATGGAATACTAGTTTGGGGAGCATTATATTAAAATTCATTAAAAACCTTGTCTACAATACAAAATTATATACTTAAAATTATCTACAAAAAAAGGAGACGATACCCAACCAGACTACTTTATGGAAGAGATGTATGCAACGTGAGATCGCTGTACTTTCATACATTGGTAATATTCATGCATAAAAAAGAACATCTAAAAAATCATATCTCGCATAATATTGTAACTCGTAGTATGACGAGCAAATTGCTGAAAGTTTCTAATTCTAATAAAAATGTACATGCAAGATTTGCTTACCATCTAGCCCCAAAGGCCTACAATCTATTACCCTTGAATATTAGAAATATTAAAGATTACAGGAAATTTTCAATGCAATGTAGGACGTTTATAAATTACAACTATTTTTCATTTATAACACTGATTGATTGATTTACTTTACTTTGTATTTATAATTATAAATTTATTCAATATAGTATAGGAAAGATGTTATGTTATCATGATAAATAAGCTCTGCACAAAACAAGTGTTAAATCACTTAGGTGCATATTTATAGAAAATAATATAGTGGTAGCGAAATTATATTGTATTAGATATAGTATGAAAAACATATGAATTTATTGTTAATCTTAGCAATAATTTGTTTTTGTATGAAACTGTTTATAAACTTGAGCTTGACAAATAAATAAATAAAATAAATAAATAAATAGCTCACCTCTGTTAAATATATTCAGATAAGCTGGAATTTGCAGGGACCCTTTTTTGGGTTTTAGTGCCTAATAAAAATTTATTGTAGTTACTGTAATATAAATAGCCACGGATTTCGGAAACAAGCTTAGTTATTCAAAATGTGATCTTACCTGATGATGCTACTGTGATAGCGAAACAATTGTTGTGAGTTTAACAATAAAAATTTGTGAAAATCAGAATAACCTTATTTCAAATTATCTAAAAAATATTTGAATGAGAAATCATTGAAAATATTGTATCGTGCGAATTTCGAATCTAGACTCCGATATGGTATAATTTTCTGGGGTATTAAGCAAAATTTGAAAGAAATGTTTTTGCTATAGAAAAGAACTCTGCGAACAATTTATAATTTAAAGTTTAGGGAGACATGTAGGAATTTGTTCAAACAAAACAATATATTCACAATTTACGGTTTACATATTTAAGAATGTACCGTATTTCTTCATAGGAACAAAGATAGGTTCATTGGATATAACACTAGTAATAAGTATAATACAAGAACACAAAATTTAAACTTTCCAATACACAGATAAACTTTGAGTGAAAAACATCCTGCATATCGCTGTACAAGAATTTTCAATCAGTTACCTAATAGTTCAAAGAATATAAGTAGCCCAAAAATTTTTTAAAATAGAATAGGATAATAAATCTTGAACCTTATGAACTAGGAGATTTTTTCAATGCTAAATTCAGTTGATTATGCTTAATTTTAAGACACTATTTCATTTCAGATTGTCATCTTGGTGAAACTTATTTAAAATAAAGAAATATTATTATTATATCCATGCTAAATGTCAGTTGAATATCTTATAAAATGCGGATACTATGAGGAAAAAACTTTTATAAAAAACGATTTATATATATATATTTCTGAGTGTAATATTTTTTAATTTTATCGCAATTACATACCTCTCTTCCCGAAACTTCTGCCATTCTTTGTTATATTGTGGGTGATCCTCAGGATTTTCTCTGTGTGTTAAAACGATTTCGTTCATCTCATCATCGATGTCTTCAGATAACTTATTGAACACTTCTAACTTGTTTCCGTAATCATCTATTTTCCTATCCGTATGAGTGACTGTTTCACTACAAATCAGACCTATTAACCTCGGTGAAAGAAATCGTTATAGTCACCTTTAATAGGCGAGATATGTTAAAGTATGAAAGTTTCAAATAGTCAAGATTTATCAGACTTACACAGTTCCGACCACTTCTTTGAGATTCTCATTATTTTTTGGTTCAGTTTCTGAAAGTTAGATCATACATTCAGTAATATTTTTAAACATTATAATTTCATTATTAAAACAAATTGTAAAAATTACTGTTTTACTACCAATAAAAATATATATTACACATTTTCTTGTGACTCGAGTTTCGGGAAATGAACTATCCCATCATCAGACAACTGAAGACCTAACAGTGGTACAGAGGTATTTAAACAAAAGTGATAAATATTTTGAATATTTCGATAGATTCTAGGTAACACCTAATAGTGGTACAGAGGTTTACAAGCGGAACGTGATAAAAAACCGGGTTAAAAAGAGGGGCCTTCTAACAGATATCGGAATGTCGGCAATCGACAAAGAAGGTTGTTTAACAGATGGTACCAATTTAAATATCTCAAATAATTTTCGGGTTTTTCGATAATTTCTACAATTTGTTTTAATTTATTCACAATGTGAACCTACCTGAAGATGCTACTGTGATAGCGAAACAATTGAAAAATTTGGAAAAATCAGAACAACCTTATTGAATATGAATTTCATCAAGTAAAGACTGATTGAATTAAATATTATTTGAGATATTTAAATGGGTACGATCTGTTTAACAACCTTCTTTGTCGATTGCCGACATTTCGATATCTTTTAGGAGGCCCCTCTTTTTTAACCCGGTTTTTTATCACGTTCCGATTGTAAACCTCTGTATCACTATTAGGTGTTACCTAGAATCTATTGAAATATTCAAAATATGTATCACTTTTGTTTAAATACCTCTGTACCACTGTTAGGTCTTCAGTTGTCTGATGATGGGATAGTTCATTTCCCGAAACTCGAGTCACAAGAAAATGTGTAATATATATTTTTATTGCTAGTAAAACATAGTAATTTTTACAATTTGTTTTAATTATGATCAACTACAAAATAGTAACGGCTGAAACAATTCAGTATATTATAATTTCAAATTGTTCTGTTCCTAATAAGTTATTCAAGTAAGTGGAAGTATGATTGTTAATACTTCCTTCTCTTATAACGGGTTACCTTTTTCGTGGTCCGGATTTCACGACCCTGTTTCAATGACATATGTCGAACAGAACTTTGAACCGAAGCCTCATATGTTTAGTTGAAGGCTAGGCATTTAACAATTTGGATCGTTTCTACTGCTGAACGTGTGAAAATTGCTACAAATACAATGATTCTGTAGTAAGTACGTTTCGTGCATTACGAGCAGACATAATTGAGCATACAATTGGTAACACGGGTAAAAATTCGAAGAGGCTGGATCTGTTACTGATGTCTTAAGGCTCATACATCATCGAAATCCGCGCTAGACCTAAAATATTTCTATTGTAAGTGAAAGTGTTGAAGATGATCAAAATTTATCAATTTATCGGTGCTCATAACATTTGGGACTCTCTTACGGCACGGTATGGCGTATTTTGAATCTGGATTTGCATCTCCATCCTTGTAAGAGTCAGTTGACACAAGAACTAGAGTCAGCTGAACCTAGACTGAGTAGAACATATGCCGATTGGGTGCTTGAACAACAACGTTCGGATGACGATTTTTCCCATGGAATTTTCTTCAGCGACAAAGCACATTTTTCACTCGGTGGCTAAACAAGCAGAATTGTCGTATCTGGGGCAGTGAAAATCCTCATGTAACTGCTGGGAGACCACTACACCCACAAAAAGCCACTGCAAGGTGCGCAATTTGGTCTGGTGGAGTGATTGGTCCATATTTCTTTGAAAATGAAGAACGAGTCACTCAAACCGTCAATTCTCATCGCTATAGCCAAATGATTACCGATTTTTTTGGCCTGAAATCTAAGATATGGAATTGGAAGGAATGTGATTCCAGCAAACAAGCCACACAACATGACGTGCAAGAAAAGTTCCCAGGACGCCTAATTTCTCGTTTCGGCATCGTGAATTGGCCACCAAGGACTTGTGATTTATCGCTTTTGGATTTTTTTGTGGGATTATGTGAAGGATCGTTATGCCGATAATCCTCAGATCTGAGAACCAACATCCGTCAAGTTATTGGTGAGATATTGCCCGAAATGTACTTGCGAGTCTTCCAAAATTACCTCCTAAGAATCGAATCCTGTAAGACACCACACGGAGGACATTTAAATGATGTAGTATTTCACACATAACGACAAGGTCCAAGCATTATATTGAAATAAAAATTTGATCGATATTCTAAATGAAAGAGTGTTTTATCTAACCACAAAATGGATAACCCTGTATTTTGGAATAATCAAAAGCTAACCTATGAAAAAAAGTTAAATAATTCATGTACCTTTAGACACTTCCTTTATCACCAAATTCTCGAATGTTTCACCGTCTGCTTCACTAAAGTGTTTCTTTCTATGTAACTTATCGATGAATTTCACCTTATTGTTTTCAAAAGCTACGGATTTCACCACCGTATGTTTTAGTCGTCCATAAGTCGCTTGTATAGCCCGAACGACTTTGTCCAAAACTGGTATATATTGCGGCAATACACTCTTTCCTTCATCAGTTGTTATATGTCCAAGAGCAGTTGGGAAATGACTTTTCAAATACTGAAACATGAAACAACTAGATCAGGGAACTTGAAGCATGTAGGACCTCATTTTGAATACCTCGCATATAAGTCACACTGGATAATGATTACTACAAACTTAAATTTAAAAAAAACTGTAGATAAAGTTTTCCTAAATGTGTTTTTTTAGAGTGCTTTAAATTGAAATAAAACATATTTAAATTAAGATTGAAGCCAAATTTTTTTTATATTTGGTTATAACTGGTCTATGCCTCATATCCATGTCATTTTTTATCCTCTTTATTGTATCATATACAGCACTTCTTCCCAGTTCAGTCAATTGCACTAATTTTTTAACGTTTCGAAAACCTTTTCTATACAAATATTCTACCTGTTTTGTTCTTTCTAGTTTGACATTATTTCATGAATTGTATACCTGTGGACAATCAACAATATTTGACAAATGGTGTTGCCATGCAACTTTGGCCATAGCCCACTATCTGCACAACCTATTTTATACATTACTTTTGTAAAATATAATAGAAAAAGGCTTTTTACTTGATAGAAGAAATAAAACAAAATTTGAATATCAAAACAGATTTAATCTGTTAGTCTTCTACAATTTTAATTTCAAAAAAATTTTTATTCAAAAAACTTTTAGAATTAAATTAATGTCTACAATAAGCACCGCTTATATTTAATAGACGTTTATAATCAAAACTCAATATATAATGTCAAATGGAAGAAATAAACCAACAGATATAAAAAAGTCATTCAAATTAATAAATGAATATTCCTTTAAATATTTAAAGGAGATAAAATTTTGTTTCTGATCTTACCTTTAAGAACACCAATTGCCTTATAAAAACATGAACACAACTTGGGGAGTTTTTTGAATAAAAATTTTTTTGAAATTAAAATTGTAGAAGACTAACAGACTAAATCTGTTTTGATATTAAAATTTCATTACTTTTGTCTTAGAATGTTACAAAAACGAAGTATATCAAAATTATGAAAAATAATAAATTCCGGATACTTTCTAGACTTTCTAGATACTTTCTAGAAAAGCCACGCCTACTTCTGAAGAAAGGTGCAAAACATATAATGTTCCAGAGGAAATCAAAAGACTTCTAGCACAGAAGAGAAGAGCTAGAAAGAAATGGCATCAGACACACTCGCCTACAGACAAGACCATCTTGAACAGATTAACAAATGAACTAAAATTTAAAATTAAAGAACACAAAGAATTGTCATTCAACAACTATGTGTTAAGTTTAAATAGATATGATAATTCAGTGTGGAAACCAATAAAAAACTCAAAAAAAAACAAAAATCCATATACCACATTTACGCAACATACCAGGATCAACTATTCAATGGGCAAGGACTGCCTCAAACATTTGCAGAACACCTAGCTGAAGTATTCACACCCAATGATGACATACACGATTACGAAGTTGAAAGAGAAGTATTAAATATTCCTTCTAATACGACTCCTATTAAAAGTAACACCATAAAAGAAGTACAACAAGAAATAAAATACCTGAACACACGAAAAGCTGTCGGAATAGATAAGGTTACACCAAAAATGATCAAGGAACTGCCTAAGAAATTAGTAGCAATGATGGCATATGGAATTATTGGCCAGAACACCTAAAAACTGCAGAAATAATCCTCATACTGAAACCCGGCAAGGATCCAAATGCTGTAACATCAAATAGACCAATTAGCTTACTGCCAACTTTATCTAAAATCTTGGAGAAAATGTTGCTATTGAGAATAAAGTCAGATCCCAACACCCAAGAATGGATTCCTCCACACCAATTTGGATTCAGAACAAATCACTCCACCATACAGCAGACACACAGAATAAGTCATGAGATAAGCAAAGCCCTGGAACTCAAACAATACTGCACATCTGCTTTTTTGGATGTAAGCCAGGCCTTTGATAAAGTCTGGCATTCTGGACTATTGTATAAAATAAAGAAATGTCTGCCATTATACTGCTACAAGCTGATGAGATCTTATCTTACTGGAAGGAGATTCAGAGTACAGGTGAATGATAAAGTGTCTTATTTTTATCCTATTCAGTCCGGTGCTCCCCAAGGAAGTGTTATGGGACCGTTTTTGTATATACGGTATACGGCAGATATGCCCACAAATGCGAATACGATAATGGGAACTTTTGCAGATGATGCTGCAATTCTTGCAAGCCATGAAGATCCCAAAGAGGCATCTAATAGATTGCAAATTCATCTTGATGAAATAAAAGAATGGCTGCATAAGTGGAAGATAAAAGTTAATGAAACCAAGTCAGTTCAAGTAAATTATACCCTTCGAAGAGACCAGTGTCCACCCATCTTTATAAACAATATAAAAATACCAAATTCCCCAACTGTTAAATATTTGGGAGTGCATTTAGATAGCAGATTAACCTGGAAGGAGCATATTATTAAAAAAAGGAAGCAAATAGACCTTAGAACTAAAGAACTGAATTGGCTTATAGGTAGAAAATCGAAACTTTCATTAGAAAACAAGGTGGTGATATATAAAACGGTCATAAAGCCCATATGGACATACGGAATTGAACTTTGGGGATGTACAAGTAAGTCCAATGTAACTCCAGTCCAGAGAAGCCAATCGAAAATACTGAGATTGCTAACAAATGCTCCATGGTATGTATCAAATCAAACCCTGCATGAAGATTTGAAAATACCTTATGTGAAGGATGTAATCAAGAAACAGAGCCAAAAACATCACACTAAGTTAGATGGTCATATAAACGACTTACTACAACCGTTGCTTCAACCTCAAGACATGAGAAGACTCAAAAGGACCTGGCCAGCTGATATGAAGTAGATTTAAAATGGTCTTTTCACTGGAGAAGACCATATCAAATCATTTGAGAGCTCAAAGCTCTGTAGACAGCAAATTAGCTCATAGAATTGTTGTATTCTGATTGCTAATGAATAAATGATAAAAAAAAAACTTTCTAGACAGACTATATTATCATATTGTGACAACTTACTGTAATTTATAGAAATTTGTTGAGTGAGTTCTATCAATATTCTATATTTTCTTTGAATTCTTTCATCTCATTTTGATGCTGTGTAATGAGTATTAATTCTACAGGTTTGGAAAATCACGTTTTAATGTTAGGATATTCAATGCATAAGACAGACAACTCGGACCATCCAAACCGGTGTATGTTTGTAGCGAGCTATAACAGAATTACTCAGTTTGATCTCGAAGACAATAACTTCGCCTACCAAACACCTACATTGTCTCAAATAAACAAGAGCTTATGATTTTCATGTCATGTCATGTTGATGTACTTACCATGAATTTATGAGAATTATGTAATAAATGTGAAGCTATCAAATCTGAATCGCCCTCCATATAGCACAAAGCACAGAAAAAATTGGTAAAGTAGGCCTTTTTTTCAGAAAGTTCCAATATGTACTCCACACCAATCACTGGATCTTCTTTGATTTTATCCAGGTTTTTCTAGAAAATTAATTGTAGTTGTTAATAACTCTTCAAGTGGAATTTCTCATCTGTAGATCCAATTTTCCAAATACAACAAGTAAAAATATCTGCATTGGTCAGGTTTCATTTATTCCGCAAAAAATCATCAAAGACGAAACGTTGCCATAGTCGCTAAAAATTCAAGTTCAAGAAATTATTGGTAATGAATTAAATTATTGGCGGATACTTTTAGAACTTGTGCCGATGATGAAGCCAACAAGCTTCGAAACATACAAGTCTAATTGGTACTGTCCAATTTGAAGGATTTTCTGTTAGCACAGCTCATACCCCTATTTTGTTTTATTTAGGAAAATTCAATTGTAAGACTCCTAATGTCACCGAGTATATTCCATCTATTGGGTGTTTTTTTTAGAGTGAGTACTTTAAATTGAAATAAAACACATTTAAATTAAGATAGAAGCCAATTTTTTTTATTTGAAAGATAATGTTATGACATTTATGTTTTAAAAATAATTTCCGGCATATGTCCACCACGACTAGCTCTGAGGAACTGCAATCGACTAATTTTGACTAATTTTGGACCACTTTGTCCAGTAATTCAGGCCTTATTTCATTAATAACAGGAGTTATGTTGGCTTCCAAAGCGTCTATTGTTTCTGGTTTATCAGCATAAACCAATGATTTGACATGTCCCCAAAGAAAATAATCCAGTGAAGTTATGTCGCATGATGTTGCAGACCAATTAATTGGACCATTTCTCAAAATAATGTTATCGCCAAATCTTTCTTTCAATAAATCAATTGTTACGGTAGCAGCATGAGGTGTAGCACCATCTTGTTGGAACCAAAACACTTCTGGGTCGATACCATTTAAATTTTGAAACAAATAATCATTGATCATCGATCTGTAACGAGCACCATTCACTATAACATTAGCTCCAGCATCATTTTTAAAGAAATATGGACCGATGATGCCTCCAGCGTGTAAAACACACTATACAGTGCATTTTTAGGATGCAATGAAACCGGCAGAACTTCTTGAGGATTGTTTTCACTCCATATACGGCAATTTAGCTTGTTTACATAGCTGTTCAGCCAGAAATGAGCCATCACTAAACACAATTTTATGATAAAAAAGTGGATCAACTTCAAGCTGTTCTAGGGCCCAATCAGCAAACAAACGACGCTTATTATGGTCAAGTGGCTTTAGTTCTTAAACCAGTTGGATCTTGTATGGGTGTAGACCAAAAATTTCCATGTGCACAGAGTCCAACTTGTTGTGAATGTCCACGAATAGACAAATCTGGATCATTAACACTATGACTTAAGCAGCGATATTTTCTTCTGTACATACAGTTCTTTGTCTTGTTGTTGTTGCATCAAGTAGAGAAAATGTTGTCCGAAATCTATCGATAGTTCGAAGAATAAGCTGCTCTGATGGACGATTATGTAAATAAATCATAAATTTCACGAAGGGCTCTATAATTTTGGCGAATAGAACACTGATTTTGAAAATAAATTTCAACAATTTGTAAACGTTGCGGCGTGATAATTCGTCAATGCTTACTGAACAGAAATGTCAAAACAACATGGCTTCTACCTTCTGTCAAATCACAGTTATCCCTATCGAAAATTCTATCACTCTAAAAAAAACCACCCGATACATGCTGAGATGCAATAGTACTATGATTAGATTCGTTCGAAATGTTTAGCGGATAATGGTTTAAAATGGACCTACAGATGAATAATTTGTTGTCACATTCAATTGTCAGCAATTGGGAGGCTGGCTTTTCATTGAGAGAATAAATCAAATACCATAAAAGTGTTGATCCAGTCAATTGGTCGACAACTGCTTGCTCATTCAGAAGAATTTTAAGGGTTTTGTACCAGTTGATTTCGAGTGCTTCTAATTGTTTGAGTCTGGTACTTTTAATTTCATTATGGACAATTTCATAGTTTTTATTACTGAAGGTCAGCTTCAGGCCGTTATTTTCCTTATGCAATATCTTAAAACGCTCGACAAAATAACGTTTTTCTTTTATGAGATGTTCTGCGTTCATAGAATTTCACTTATAACTGAGTATAGTCCGTTTAGAAAGTATCCGGACAAAACAAAGCTCAATTGTAATTATTTAGTATAATTCTTAAGTTAGAAAATTATAACAAAATATTCATCTTATTTACTTATACAACCTCTATTTAACTGACTAAACGTCAAGGTACACCCGAAACTAGATCACCTCCATAATTTTCGGTGATGGCAGTCCAGGACTGTAAAACGGACTGAATTAAATCATCTTTATTTCGCGGCGCTGCTCGTTCAGGTCAATCTTCATTAGTCCCCATACGTTTTCAATGGGACTAAGATCTGGTGAAGCTGCTGGCCATGAAATGGTTGTCACTTGGTGTTCTTGCATCCAAGCTTGAGTATAGGCCGAAGTATGGCATCTTGCATTATCCTGCTGAAAACTCCACCCCTCTGGATATAAAGCATGCTCCGTTTCAAGGAGAAAATCGTTTAGAATGCCACAATACTTTTCACTATTAATGGTACCATCAACTATACAGAAAGGCGTAGCACCACACTGAGATATTGCTCCCCAAATCATTATTTTGGCAGGAAATTTGGACATTTTTAAAATTATCTTCTTAAAAACGTTGACAAAATTCTATCCTTCGTTCCTTTTGTAAAAGTATCATTACAGGGATTTTTTTTGGTTTCCTTGATACGTATCCTTGTCTTTTCAGTGACATACGGACGGTTTCTGGACATACTTTTATATTTCGTTTATCTCCAAATCTGCCAATTTGCGAAACCCAGACGCGGATTGTGTGGTCCTAAGGCCAATAAAGTATTTAAATTGTTTCCTTTAATCTTAGGAGGTTTTCTTGAAACTGCTCTATGCCTCATATCCATGCCATTTTTTATCCACTTTAATGTCTCATATACAGCACTTTTTTCCAGTTCAATCAATTGCAATTTTTTTAAAGTTTCGAAAACTTTTTCTATACAAATATTCTACCTGTTTTCTTTCTTCTAGTGACATTATTTCATCAATTGTATTCCTGTTAGCAATCAACAATAACAAATAGTTTTTCCATGCAACTTTGGTCATAGCCCACTATCTGCACAAGCTATTTTATGCATTACATTTGTCTTAGAATGTTACAAAAACGAAATACTACTCTGTCAAGAAAGTACCGGGAATTTTCAACTAAAACAACATTTTTACATTTAATCGTCAAAATTTATTGGGTCGCCTTCAAAATAGGCTCCATTTGCTCCAATACATCTATGCCAACGGCACTTCCAATTATCGAAACATTTTTTATAGGCGCTTTCCGGGATGGACTTTAGCTCTCGCGCCGAATTTTGTTTTATGGCTTCAATCGACTCAAAACGGGTGCCACGAAGGGGCAATTTTAGTTTTGGGAAGAGGAAAAAGTCGCAGGGAGCCAAATCCGGCGAATACGGTGGTTGCTGAAGCACGTTTGTTGAGTTTTTGGCGAGAAAGTCAGTCACAATCGTAGCTCGGTGAGAAGGCGCGTTATCGTCATGCAAAATCCACGAGTTGTTCGCCCACAAATTTGGCCGCTTCTTACGGATACGCTCACGCAAACGTTTCATAACGCCTAGGTAATACTCCTTGTTTACCGTCTGACCCTCTGGAACGAATTCGTAGTGCACCACGCCACGGATATCGAAGAAACCAATGAGCATCACCTTCATTTTCGAGCGGCTTTGGCGTGGTTTTTTCGGTTTCGGCTCATTTTTTGCCACCCATTCCGATGATTGCTGGCTTGTTTGCATATCGTACTCGTAGACCCAGGTCTCATCGCCAGTTATAATGCGTTCCATGAATGTAGAATCGGAATTACAGCGATCCAGCATGTCTGAAGCAACCTGTTCGCGATGACGTTTTTGAAGAAAATTCAGGTCTTTCGGTACGAGTCGTGCGGCCACCTTTCTCATGCCCAAAATATCAATCAAAATCGTACGTGCGGACTCGTGGGATATCCTAAGATCATGTGCTATCTCTCTCAAGCTGGTACGACGGTTTTCCAGCACCCTTTCCTTAATTTTATCGACGTTATCTTCGATCGAAGCCGTCGATGGGCGACCACTTCACGACCGTCCTTGAAGGCTCTGTACCACTGATATGCACGAGTTTTCGATAGAGCATTATCACCAAAGGCCTTTTGCAACATTTTCAATGCATCGGCACACGAAAATTCATTTGCAACACAAAACTTTAAACAAATTCTTTGCTCAACGTAATCACCCATAGTAAAAATCGGCACGCACTCTGACATCGACTGACTTAATCAGCTGTTGCAAACACACTAGTTGACAGATCCCGCTCAAGCTTGGCATAGTAATTAAGGACAGTGGTACCAACCTAGGAAAAAAAAATTTTACCTGTCGAGGATAGCATCTCATCCCATTGTACACTGCTACAACACGAGGGAGAAGAAGAACTCTATGAGGGTACCTTACTGTTGCAAAACAGTAGGACAGAGGCACTGCGACTTCCTCGCCCCCAAGCTTTACAGCCAACTCCCAACCAACATAAAAAGTCTGAATAATATTAGTTTGTTTAAGAGAAGAACGAAGAGATGGATTCTCTTTTTTGGAAGGGGGCGGCTGCATGGTTTCGTCAACCAGAGGTAGGAGATCGGGATTGGATGGGGAGGGAGAGGAGATGGAAGAAGGTTTTATGTTGCTTACTGTGTAATAGTAGTTATCATGGATTTTGTTTTTATTTTTGTTCACTTACCACTTAGGAGATAGTCAATGTATGTAGCATCACGTACAAGCGATAGTTTCCAACTAAAGCTTCTGTGATGTATCACCCATTTATTCACCTCATTATGTAACCATCTCAGTGAATAAATATTATTATTATTATTATTATTGCCCCGCCAGATTTAAATCGATAATTCCCGGTACTTTCTTGACAGAATGTATATTAAAATTATGAAAAATAATCAATTCCGGATACTTTCTAGAAAGAGTATAATATCATATTGTGACAACGTACTGTAATTTATAGAAATTTGTTGAGTGAGTTCGATCAATATTCTATATTTTCTTTGGATTCTTTCATCTCATTTTGATGCTGTGTAATGAGTATTAATTCTACAGGTTTGGAAAATCACATTCTACTGTTAGGATATTCAATGCATAAGACAGATAACTCAGACCATTCAAACCGGTATATGTTTGTAGAGAGCTATAACAGAATTACTCAGTTTGATCTCAAAGACTTCGCCTACCAAACACCTACATTGTCTCAAATAAACAAAAGCTTATGATTTTCATTTGTCAGGTTGATGTACTTACCATAGATTCATGAGAAACATGTAATAAATGTGAAGCTATGAAATCTGAATCGCCCTCTATATAGCACAAAACACAGAATATAACAGATTATTTGAGTATGCAGAACATCTAATAACGAAAACACATGAATATGACAAGTGTTTCAAGATTTTCCATAAAAAAAATAAAGACCTGAAGCTGAACTTAGAAAATTTAGACATGACCAGACAGAATTATCGAATTCACGTCTATTGGATCTAATACCGGTGGTTTTCCAAAGGTAATAAGAACTTTATTGTACACTTATTTCAAAACTCTGAATCCATTCAAATATTGTATGTTAACAAATGCTTGAGTAGTTGTATAGTTCAACTATAACAATGAATAAAAATCAACATACAAGTGTATTATTCAAGCAAATATCTTTCTGCATACAACAAGTTCAATATTTTAATGAATTTTAAAGCATCTTTCTCTCTTTCATTCAAGAATGTCAAAAAACAATAGAGAATAAGTAGTAAGCGAGTTTGATTGTTTATGTTTGAATGAATACTGGCTCGTGTGTCCTTCATTCAAATTTTTGTTGATATGTTTCATTTTGATAAGTTTCACCTACTGTAACAAAGACTTACCTTTGAAAAACTTCAAAATTCCCAATGAAAAGCCACCTTAACTCAATGTTGTCAATACAAGTGCTTTCAAGATCTTTTGTGAAATCAACTGTGGAAAATAGTATCAGAAAAATCCTTACCTGTACACGGAGGCGGGGTTTATTCCTAACACCCGGAGGCAAAGGCTTTCCTTTATAAATCTCTTCATTCTCTTTCAAAATTTCAAGAGATATTGCATGTCTTTTACCAGAAACATGTTGTATGACCTCACGAGTTTTAAGTGAACAGCGGCATAATAAACACACATAATTGTTATCATCTTCTTTCTGTATCATTTTGAAGAAAATACCGGTTTCAGGTGAAATAAATCTTTCTGATAATACCTGAATAAAGAAAAATAAATCAGATTAAAAATAATACTGAAGAAATATTTGCAGGAAATCGTTTCCCACTAGAATCAATTTTTTTTTCGAATATGAACCCACATCAAAGTAAAATTCATATTGAAACTGAAATGGAATTCGAAAATTACTTAAATGAATGGAGTATGCAGTTGGCTTAAGGTGAAATAAGAATTTTTTTTTAAAAAATCACACACTTTATATGTTCCAGCACAACACAGACTTACTTTTAAGGTAAATAAATAGTATTCAGAATGTAACTGACAGAATTTGAACATTAATTAAAGAAACAGTTTTACTTGCCTTCTGAAAAGCCTCTGTTTTAACAATAGCTGCCAAAGTTTTTTTTTTTTGAGTTTTAGATAATTTAACCGAAGGGCCAGAAGGTTCCATTTCCTCCTAGATTTTATTTCTTTACTACAGTCTATTAACCTTATTTCTCGTAACCTGCAAAAAAAAACAAACTTAGATGGAGGAATATGAAACTCTAAAATATAGAATGTACCACTATTGTCTTCGGTTGATATTGAAGATTAAGGTATTCCTGTAATCTGTTACGTTTCTTTCAATTCACTATTATTTGAAATTCCTTCTTTATAGATCTACTATTAAATATTTGAACTAGTGGTCTTAAATGCAGTAAATAATATCCTATATATACCCTCTGAGCTCCGAGGTACATTAAATTCATGAAGTAAATTCTTCATTATACTATTCCCATTTTATTAACCAAAATTAGAATTTTGTGAAAAGGAAGAGATTTTGAATATATACAACAATGTGTGCTACCAAAACTAAGTGATTTCCATTAAAATATTAGAAACTTACCTAATTTAATCATAAAGCTGCTTAGGAAAACAAAAAAACGATCAACGTAATCTATAACATGTGCAGAAAACACAGATACAATTCAACACTCGTATTTGAATTTACCGGATTTTTGATAAATGTCAAACGAATTCGTTGATCAGTATATCAGATCCACAGAATACCATACTATGTATTACAGCTGGATTAATTCTACGAAACCTGTAGTTGATCTATGGATTATTCTATGATATCTGTGCTAATCTCGGAGTGATAAACATCTATGTTTATTATTTTGAGGTGCTAATTGAAGAGATCCGTATTCTCTAAGGATCATACGACTGACAGAATCTCTTATAGATTATATAAATAACATCACTACATCACGGTATTTACCCGATTATTTCGGTGTCAAATATTCTGTGGCACTTGACAAGACAATAACAAAAGACACGTCCTTATGGCAATTCTGTTGTATTTAAAAGCGGCAGAGGAAGGTTCTTAGAAATAAACCTCTTGAGCGATATAACAACCTAGTCGAGATAATAGTACATATAATAGTCCCCCTTGGTAACTAAACTTTTAAATGCTTCTGATTAATTGCATGCTTTACATTTTGGAATACCACTTTAGTTTTAATGTAAGATTCTCAGTGATTGCACGCTCGTTTATTTGTACTTCCACTCATCGCTTTTCATCTGGTATTTTTGCTTCAGTGTTATTCAATCCGATCGTAATGTTTTACTAAAATGCATTTTCTTGATATATTACTAAAGCAGCACGAGCCTCATAAGTTATCCATTTTTATTGTATACTTTCTCTCGGTGTATGGTTGCTGTTTGTTGTATTTATTAATAGTGGTTCTTTATTTGTAATGTTCATGGTATTCGCAGATCCTGATATCTAACTGATTTGCATGTACTCTTGTTTGATCCCCCGGTTACCTATTTTTTTCTTTGCTTTTATTGTAACGTTTATTAACACGCCCAGGTGATGAGGTACTGTATCTATTTTATAATGTCTTAGTCAGTTGGTGTTACATATTTGCCATATGCATGTGCCCGCTTACTTTGAGAGATTGTATTCCTTGTGAACCGGTGGCGTTCTTTAGGGTAAATCACTAAGTAATCCTGGTAGAGGACGACGTATCCTATAGAGACAGTAAATAGCTCCGGATATCCAACTCTACTGTGAGAATGTTTGAGTGATTGCTAGATAATTGTCCCAAGGTACCGTGATATCCCCAGAATTACTTCTCGTGACCCTTCAGGTAGAGTTCGGTTTGTTCCTCAGTAATATCTGAACCTTCCTGGGCCTTGGCCACCCCGAGAAGGCCAGATAGAATCCATTTGATAGTAACTTTTCTGGTTGACTTGAATTATGTTAGATCCCCTCTTCAATGAGATCTCCTGGGCATGATATACCTACCTTACTGTCCATCCAAATTATTATCCCTTGTAACTGCAGGTTCTGCACTGGTTACCGGAAGTGAAGTTGAAGGTGCATGCTGGCTGTATCCTGTTCCCTCTAACCCTTTCCGCTGTATAAGAATCATATCTGATTCGAACAAGTTACCGACCTAACGATATGTACAAATAAGTCATTTAAATCCAGGGCGCTATTGGGTTTACTGTGTCGCTTTACGAACCACTGAGTAGAGTAGATTTAACAGCAGGCTGTTAAATGTTTGATTCCATTCATTGAGGGTTGCATTTCAATATTACCAATATAAATAAAATAAAAAAAATAAGGTTCATTTTAACGTTTGTGATAGGTTATCCCAGAGAAATAGATCACAGAATACTTAACCTGTGGACATGGATATATTTCTGTGAGTTATCCACAGATTACTAAAGACTAGAGTTGGGTACTGAGTGAGTGATTATACTCACTGAATCTACTCTTTTGAACTGAGTCTATTTACTTTGCGGAAATAATCGTACTCTTTATTCAGTAATTCATGGAAGTAGCAGTTATATCTCCTATATCACAGGTTTTAATTGAGATCATTTTGAAAGAGTTGACCTAAAAGTTGAATGGAATTTTTACTCTTTTGAAAATCAAAGGATCGTACACATCAAATATGGGTCAAAATTTGATATCCAAGCTTCCAACTCTAAAGTTGACTTCCGATAAAGCTGTGGATGAAAATGTAAATATACCCCGTAAAGTCAAGTTATATACTGTAAAAACTGGAACTATTCCGAAAAAACTAATTACTTCATTATTCCAGAAGAATTAATGCTGAACAGAAGAGGGGTATTGATAGCCAATTATTAAAAATGATTCTCAAAGATTATCATCCTTAGTTTGGTTGAGAACCCAGATTTTACACATCATAAAAATTTAATTTGGTTTTTTCTGCTTAAAAACTTTAATTTATACAATGTGCTGAGCTATCCCAACCTTTAAAGAGTACTAAGATATCCGGGATTTTACGGAGTAATCTAAGATATCTGGTATTTTACGGAGTACTCTAAGGAACGCTAACCTTTTTATCGCGATCATCCAGTGGTGGGAGAATAGAACGTTACGTTGTGTAGATAACCCAAGGTACACTTGAACAAGAACGAAGAAACAGTGACTGGAAGTTCAAAATGTAAGAATAAGTAAAAATACAATATTTGTTTGCGGAAGGCAGGGCCCTGCATCTGACTCGGTGTATGAGAGCGAGGTTATACTTTAGGTCAAAAAAAGAGTCAGGGATAAAAAACCTTGACCTCTCTTCAGCTCCCATACATTCTTCAACCCTGTACTTCCCTTTATTCATAAAATTAAGGTTCTAGAGATCGACAACCTTTCTAATATCCTAAAACATAATAATTGTGCATGCAAAGGTATATACAGCAATCAATTGAGTGAACACATTGATAACCTGGCAGTAGGAACATGTAACAAAGATCTTCGAGATAATTTAACAATAACCCTTTGGTCAGGAATTCTCCATTCGCACACTTACTATCCAATTAGATTATTATAATCTGGGCGCATAATATCGTTGTTCAAGAATGTTTTGTTGCGACATTCTGAAGACACAGAGGTTGTGGTGTCTTTTTATTTAACTACCTATTCATTATAATATTTATATCTAATAATAGTTGTTCAAAAAGACCTTGTTGCGGCGCTTTCTGCAGACACATGGTTGTTGTGTCAGTATCTAATTGTGGATCCACATTTCATTCACTCTAAACACTCTGAATTCTCAAACAAAGTACCATTGTTAACCACCTCTTAGATCCCAATAAATGAAATGAAGATAAAGACGCTTACATGTATGAAATAATGTTAAATGGTCAATTCAGATTAAAGTAAAAAGGTCACCCCTAGCTGGAGCATCAATACAGTAAAATCCACCAATGGATAAAGAATACATGATACAAATAACACTCATGTTGACCTCAGGTAAATCAATATAATACAATAACCTTACATGTTAGGGCAGCTCAGTCGACTTCCCTTTGTGTTTAACCTTCACTTTTAATGGACAATGGCGTCTATTTCTAACAAAGGAAAACTAGACTCTCTGAAACCGGCGTTCAGTCGCCTAGGATTACCACCAATCTTCTGGAGCACCAAGGATCATCTCCCAGGGTTATGTTTACATTTTCAGACGCGCGAGCAAGTCTACGAAGCGACCATAGACTCTTAATCCTGTGATTGACAGTGACAAGTAGGCATAAAATTTGCTAGGTGGATCTTCCCGCCTAATCTTCCTTTATAAAAATATGTGGATCTCTTCAGTTTCCAAAGTTGATGTTATATCTATAAGAATATTTTTAATTTTTAGAGTATTTTTTCACATATTTCTTATTTAATTCATTGATCTCTACAATGTACGAAAGTTGATATCGTTATGTTTTTCTATGTATATTTATTTATTTTTTTTGGTTTTATTTATTCAATAAAAGCGATTGCTATTAATCAATATGTTAACGTAAGCAAGACTTGCCCAGAGTGGCAGCAGGCTTCGTCATTGTGGCAACCTCGCGATCGGACAACTGTGTACCTCATACGCAGAGGGAACTGAATAAGTGGTTGTAAACTGTTGATAGTGGTGCGTTCAGTTCTGTTTTAGACAAAGGACAGATAGGTCAACGTTAAAGCTATCAACAGTATATTCATTACTAAGTTAGTTATAGTTATTAGCGATACAAACTTCCCTACTGTTCTATTCGATTGTTAAACTGACTGTGAGACTGTACAAATATATGTTAAAACCAGGTGTTATCAGTTCAGATCCTTACAAGAGTTTATCATGTGACATGCCAATTTCGATTGTAAAGCTACAGGGTGATATGTTTTCTGGAAAACTGTCCCTTGTTTCACTCTAGAACTTTTTTTTGGTGAGCCACTGTTAGTTATACTAAACTTTATGGTCTCTAGTAGTTTTGTTCATAGATCAACAAGGCTATTTGTTAATCTGTGGTTTTGTCGTATTTGCTACCGATTTCCAGAAGAACATTTTGAACGATTCTCTCGAAATTCTCAGAAAAATTCAAATTGTGGACGAGAATTCGTGAATTGGAAAAAATCGTCGAGCCACGGACTTCACAAAACTCGAAAAAAAATTATATCTCGGAAAGTAGAAACCGCTCATTGATGATTTTTTTCGGTGTTTTAAAATAATCAACTTTCAGATGAATTTGGACCGCCGACGGGAATTCGTGAAATCGAAAAAATCTAATATAGTTCTCTATTGGTTGCCGACTTCGATAAACTTTTAACGTTGCTCAGGAAGAAAATGGGACGAATTTAGAAAATTTGATATAATATACTGTTCAAAAATTGAAGTGAATAATAAGTAAAAGGAAATTAAAATGTGATTTTGTATATGTAATGAAGTATTAAGTTAGGTTAACCTGTCTGAAATGCCAACAGTAAGCAAGACTGCTTTAGAAAGAATACATAGTACCCATTTTACTCTATTCGGCATTGTTTCAAGGAAGTTATCAATGAAATGTCCGTCAAAGTATTGACGAGCTGTTGTAATGTCTGCCGTGGGTCATGTGAGCGATGTAATTGCTGTGACATTGCAGAAGATATATGTTCAATAAAATTATTTTCTGCAGAGACAAAGGGCTAATCCATTCGGTTAATGCCATGCATTTCTATGCAGTCGTTAATAATTCTTGCCAGGTGTGGACGAGCATTATCGTATTAACGTGAAATTGTCACAAAAGGAACAATAAATGCTTCTACAATAAAATCACGATACCTTACCGCTGTCATGGTTGTGTCAGACTCATACAGCTGAAATCTGGACTCATCCGTGAACAGGCAGGATTTCCATCTGTTCATGTTCAAGAACCCGACGAAATCTTATAGCCCAGTGCCTGGCATCTTCTTGCCCACAAATTGAAACTGAGCAACCTATTCCAAATTGTGTGACCAGAACTTATCCTATCAATAGCTTGCCGGAATGAGCTGTTAATTAGGGATACTGTTAAGAAGAAATTTCGTGGTGTAGTTAATTGTATTAGCCAATCTTGTGCGACCGTTGTAGCTTTTGCTTTGCCACTCCCACGAGTATATGCAGCACTTCCACTATTACCATTACAAACTTTAACATCCAGTATCTCGAAAACGAAACGTTTGTGGTCCCAATTTTATGAGACTTTTTTTCTTAAAATTACTTAAATAATCAAAAATGCACAGAATTAGAGAAATATTTAAACCAGACAATATTTACAAAATTTGTTAAGATGTTTATCGAGACATGTGCCGACCCCCAGAAATTCAAGAGGGCTTTTCGTCCTACTGGTGCAAGAATGGGACAATTTTCTACAGTATGTGATCTGAAATCGGATCCAAAGCATGCCTCTTTGTTAGTGAAGTTTTTATATTTTTTTTGTTTGAACTAAAGGCATATCAAATTCAATTTTTTCGCTTTCATAATTTTCAATAAACTTCAAACAAAACAACAAGAACTTTTTTATTCAAGCAATAAAATTCCAGCATATATAATTTCAATAATAATATCCAAGTACCCTTAGATTTTTTTGAATGTGCAAACAGCAACCTATTGTACATAAGAAATGAAGAAGATTATGTTAAATTTATTAATTATTTTTATTCCTCCTCTTTTACATACTTGAACAATGCTCTCATTATTAATAAGGAGTATGAGCTATGGTAATAGAAAGTTCTAAAAATCGAGACAGTGTTAACATACATTTGTATGATATTTCTATACTCAAACAAACTCGACAAGATATTTGACAGATTCGGAGTCACTAGCTCACAAGTCTATGATTTTTGTCAGTATGGAATTTGTTTATCGAGTTTGTTTGAGTATGGAATTATTATACAGATGTATGTTACACTGTCTGGATTTCTAGAACTTCCTATTACCACCGCTCATACTCCTTGTTAATGATTTTTGGTATAGATCAGCTGAAATAATTTATTCGAATACTCTCATCATCTGCGTCAATTCTTCCTGTGTAATATTCGTCCTTCCTTGAGATACCAGAGCACAAATAAGTTGCAGGGCCATTTGATCCTTTAACACATAACCAACACCAGGTATTACCATAAGGTTCTTTGCTGATTCTTCTTCCTTTCTCTTTTTTCTTTGGTTGGTCATTTGAATAACAAATTCAATGTCTTTAATGAGAAATCTAAAAATGTTTTCATATACTCTATCTACTAAACCAGTCAGAATTTTTCCTGAAAAAAAAAGTAATGAATTTTACATACGGAGTACATTATTATACAATGAAAAAAATCCGTTCCGTGTTCTAGTAATTTCATAATTCTTATAGATTGCAATGAATTAAAAAGCTTTTATTAACTTGGTCCATATCCATGTATTTATAATGGGTGATTCATTTAGAGGTACTTTTTGTGTTGGGGATTTAATTGCAGATTGTGCATGCCTCGTGTTAACTGAAGTGCCATTTCTGTTCAGTAGTGGTTCAGTAGTGTTTGACAATTCATAATGTAAAGAATTAGCCCGGCACCCCGTCTACAAATTGAACTTTACTACGAAAATGGACGTTCTACGAGGAATGTGTATCGGGCAAGCTTGTCAAGAGCCCAACGACTAAAACGGAAACGATTCGGAAGGTTGATCGGCCGCAGTTCTTGCACTAATTGAATTTTGTCAGCTTCTAAAGAAAGATTCTTAAGTAAAATACGCCAAGTTATTGAATATGACAGGCCAAGCTGTTTAGAACGGCGACGAATCGACACTTCACGGTCTTCGCGTACACTCTCCGCTACCTTCCCCTAAATTTTCTTCACTACGTGCTGGGTGTGGTCTATTTGGTCAAGTATTATCCAATAACTTACGGATGTAGAGCTAATTGTGCGTTCGGTAGGCCGATTATGTGGACCATAAGTTACTCTAAGCGCCCGATACACATTACTCGTAGAACGCCCATTTTCGTAATAAAGTTGAACAATTTTTCGATGCTGTACCGTGCTAAGTCTTTCCATTATGAATTGTCAAACCCTACTGAACAGAAATTGCACTTCAGTTAACACGAGGCATGCGCAATCTGCAATTAAATCTCCACCATAAAAAAGTACCTCTAAATGAATCACCCTTTCCATTTCAGGGACATTGAAAGTGAATAATTTCTTCAGTTTTTCCAAACCACGTCCTATAAGTATACTTTCTGTTATCTCAAAAATTCCGGAGAAGCTTTTGATGCACAAATTGAATTCAGACTGTAACATAGAGAGGAAAGCATTCCACTGCACCAGTTCGGATTTAGAACAGAGCATTCTATCATACAGTAAAACCACTGAATAACATATTAAATTAGCCAAGGCATAGAACACAAAAAGTACTGTCCATCTGCATTCTTGGACGTTGCTCAGACATTCAATAAAGTCTGGCATCCTGGTATGTTGTTCAAAATAAAAAAAATTCTCCCTATTTCTAACTTCTGAAGTCGTATCTGAATGAGAGAGAATTTAGGACCAGGATAAATGACAAGGTGTGTGAAAAGTACCCGATAACCTCTTGGGTACCACAGGGTAATGTGCTGGGTCCATTTATCTATCTGCTTTATACAGCAGATCTGCCTACAAATAGGCACATCATCATGGGAACATTTGCTGATGATACAGCTTTTCATGTCAGACATAAGGATTCAGCATTGGCATCTAGCCATCTGCATAAGATAAAAAATGGTTGCAAGAGTGGAGAATTAAAATTAATGAGACTGAGTCTACAAAAGCGGACTTCGCACTGAGAAGAGATCATTTGTTTTCATTAACAGTGTTTAGATACCAGAGTCCACATCTACCAACAAATTGATTTGAGAGTGAATGATCTATATTGGATAATAGGAAGAAGGTCCAATTTATCACTGTTAACTGGAGAACACAATTTTAATGTAAAAAACTGTCATTAGACCAATACGGAATAGAATTGTGGGGCTGCATAAGCAAGTCAAACATGGCTATCATACAGAGAGCCAGTCAAAGGTACTACATATGATAACAAATTCTCCATGGTATGTTACTAATCAGACCTTATCCGAAGACGTGAAGGTGCCACATGTGAAGAACATCATCAAAGAAAAAATTATAAATCACCATGAAAAATTACATCATCACAAGAATAATGTTCTCCAACCATTACTTGATCCGGAAGATGGCAGAAGACTCAAAAGGAACTGGTCAGCAGATCTGGGAGGATTGAAGAGTATTATTCACTGGAGAAGCCCTCACCATGTCATCTGAGACCACGCAGCTCTTAAGCCTTCACATTAGCTAATTGCTAATAGTGTTAAATGGAAAGAAAATTAAATTTCCCACAGCCACTGCTTCGAAAATTCAATTTCCCTGACTAATCAAACATTTATTTTACACACATATTCCTCAGAAAAATATAACTAATCCCTCTAGCTAAAAACTTTCAGAAAGCCCACATCCACTGATATATGTATTCCTATTGACTCCAATCACCCATATTCACAACAACTGTCAGCGGATCAATCGATGATTCATAGAGCTTTCGCATCACCCTTATCAAAAAATAACCTCGAAGCAGAAGTCCAAACTATTAAATCAATAGCCGCGGACAACGGTTTCAACCCCAATATAATAGATAATCTAATTCGACAGAAACAATCTAAAATAGCTATAAACCAAATTTATCCCATAATAAGAACTAAAGAAAACAAAAAATTCATTTCTTTATCGTACTTCGGTAGTATAAGTGAAAAAGTGACCAATAATTTTTCAAAATTAGATGTTAATATTGCTTTCAAAACACAAAATAAATTATCACCCCTATTATTTAATGCAAAGGACCCAACTCCAAACATACATAAATCGGGAGTTTACGAGTTATCCTGTTCGACGTGCAGTAATAAATATATAGGACAGACGGGACGTCCCTTCAAGACGAAGTTCAACGAACATAAAATGAATTTCATAAAAAATAAACAAACCTCTACTTTTGCCACTCATTGTTTAGAAAACGGCCATCCTTTTCCGATAATAGATAAACTTCAAATTTTACATGTAGAATCAAAAGTAAAGAAACTTGATTATTTAGAATCTGTTGAAATTTTCCAATTAGTTCACAAAAATAATGTAAAAACAATGAATGACTCTACGAATCTATGTAAATCCAAAATTTTTCAGATATTTAAATAAGTAACATATGTTTACCAATCTTCTTTGACATGCCGACGTTTTAATAGTTGTTAGGCGTCCTCTCATTTCAAACCTTTTTTAACCTGCTTTTATTACCTCTTCTACCTCTGTATATGCATCCTTGTTCTGTTTGTTAAGTCTTTAGTTGTCTGAAGATGGGATAGTTAATTCCCGAAACTGTAGTCACAATTAAACGTGTAAAATATCAATGTATTGATGGTAAAACAGTAATTTCTACAACTTGTTTTAATTATGATGAACTACCAAATAATAACAGCTGAATCCGTTCAGTATCTTTCAGAGTAAGTTTGAGACCTTAATATCTTTTTCTTACTTTCCCAATAATTACCGAAAGTACAGATTCAATCGAAATCAAATTTGGTATTCAGTTGTATAACTTTCTCAACCTCTTTTTGTCCAGTGCCCACTTTAAGAATATGTTGATTTAGCTATAAACAATGATATATTGTACGAAGCTCAAAGTCCGTTATCTTCTTGCTCAGAAACTCATACAATCCTAACGAAATTTTGCATGACTACTTGACCGGTTTTACCCATTAACGAACTTAACCGAGATATTTAAGCCTTAAAAACCCTGAAACTTAACTTGTAATTCACAGTTTGAAAATGTAGTAACAATACGAAACTCACTATCGCTTCATACCTGTTCAATAAAAAGTGACAGAAAACAAAGTGATTTTCTTATTCCATCTGATGAAATGTGTTAACGACTGTTAAAGTCCTGGACAAAAAAGATCCAAGAAGACAATTCTTAGTTTTCATTTGAAAAAGTGAAATATGTATTTGTACTAATTTGAACGATATTAAAACTCACCTCTGAGCTTTTCTGCCACCGTCATTAAAAGAACAAGGTTGAGTTCAATATCTAACAGTTCCTCAGAGCTGTTTACCATTTCAGTCTCCATATCTGAAGCATAAGACAGTAAGTTTATCACTTTGGGTCTTAAAGATCCCAACTTATCTTCTATAATGGTCATTTGCCTCAGAACAGAGATCATGTTTATTTCGCTGCCTTTATATCCTGAGGTATCAGAATATTCATTGAGAGAATCCCAATCATTATCTCTGGAAAAAAATTAGGATTTGAAAACGATCGTGTTAAATGAAGTTGATAATTTTCAAAGTTAAAGATTCTTTTTCAACAGTATCACTATAGAGATATTTTTGAGTAGGCCAGGTTCGTTTTGGCGAATTCCTCATCCTGTCGAGATACTACAACACCTTTCAAAACAGCCTGCATTTATCAAAATGTGTATCAAGTGAAAAAGTACCTATAACTTTCTCTTTTAGGAATTATTTCAGATGATGCCCTTCTGGATCTTGACCTTTCTGATATCTTTCTTGTTCTTCGTGACCTATCTCTTGCTTTGGAGATTGATATCTCAAAGACAAATGGGAATATTTCTCGTCTTTATGAGGGAAGGTAAAATCCCCATGAGGAGAGGGAGAACATATATGATAATAGGGAGAATCTCTACGACGATAGGGAGAATTTATACGAGGGGAAGAATATCTCTGACTGTGTGGAGAATATCTACAGCGAGAGGGAGAATATCTACAGCGAGAGGGAGAATATCTACAGCGAGAGGGAGAATATCTACAGCGAGAGGGAGAATATCTACAGCGAGAGGGAGAATATCTACAGCGAGAGGGAGAATATCTACAGCGAGATGGAGAATATCTACAGCGAGAGGGAGAATATCTATGATGGTAGGGAGAATCTCTATAGTGGCAGGGAGAATATATACGGGAAGAAAGTGGAAAATCCCTATAAATAGAGAAAGAAATGGTGAGGTGAGAAATCTGTCAGGAGAAGGGGAACCTCTGTACGAGGGAGAAACTCTACGAGGGGAAGGAGAATCTCTTCTGCTAAAAGGAAAATATCTACTATGAAAAGAAGAAACTTTACATCTACGTAATTGAGGAGAATTACTGTCACTCATGGAAGATACCGACCTGGATCTCTTTTTTGAAGGGTTTTCGTGACTGGCATCATCATCATCATCATCAACTATCACCTGGAATTAAAAAAAAAATAGTAGATGGTAAGTTGTTTTTTTATTGAATAGAAAAAATCCAAATATTGATACTCTCGAAAAGAGACAATATAGAATAAAATATAAAATAACACTACATTAACTGAAGTAAATTAACTCTTTCTGGTATTGAATTTGTCTATAAGAAAGTTGTTTCAATTTTTAGTACACCCATTGTGGACTTACTGATTGAATATGATCAACAGGTCGGCATTTTAACTATCTTAAAAATGGAAATCATTACAGAGAAAGTGAATCTTTTGGTCACCAATTGCGACGAGAAAGTGTTTTACACAACGCAGTTTTCGAAGAGAAGTTTACTGCCATCGTCACTGTAGAAAGAAGAAGAATAATGTGGTTTAAGGAAACTAAGAATCAATAGAGATTAACAGACAAAAAAACCCTTAAAAACCTCTTGAATGGGCAAACAGATGTCGATAGAACTCCCTTGTTGAATATGTGTATCAGTTAAAAGGAGAACAATAGCAAAAATTGAAACGTTTACCAAACTTACTGTCAGGAATCAGTATAAAATAAAAGTCAGTCACATGATAACATGCAGACCTATCCTGTCCCTTTATTTATCTGCCTTGAAGTAGAGAACTGATTATTTACTCAATACCTTACCTCTCTATCTTTATTGAGTGCAGACCATGAAGGAACAGGGGGTGGTGGTCCATCAAATAAACCCAATGTGTTGCATAATGCAATTTTTTTAGATTCGGTTTCTTCATTATGAAGTTGCAGCATACGTTCATTCCAAAATTCTATCCATTCCGGTTTAAAATCATATGTCAATATTTCTTTCCCTTTGGCTTGTAGATCCATACATCTAGAACATTGAAAGTTTAAGGAAGAACGATTGGTTGGGTGAACCATGTGTTTGTTAAGGTAAAATGTGTCATATAGAGATTTTCTTCATCTTCAACTCAGAACAAGTAAACGTAGAGATGCTTTAAAGCATCACTGTAACATTTCTGTTTATCAATGTTTATATTAGGTGTTGCCACCTCAGAAAAAGATGTAAACTTTCCTTCTTGCTGTGGCACAACAATTGTTTCGTCAATTACATTTTGACTTCATCAAGTAAGTATGGTAACTAACTACTTTTGCAAAATCGGTCAGAATTTATTCAAAAAGGTTCAATAAAGAGAATCGGTTCAGATGTCTAGTCGTTAAGTAAAATGTGTTTTTATGATGCCGGTTTATTTCTGAAGGGTCCTTCAATGGAAAGACCCATTTTTAAATTGACATTACTCACGCATGGCAGCCATTGTTTATTTGTGACATTGACAGTTGTATTTGTCAATGTCTACCATTTAATCATGGAAAGATACGCACTCCAATAACCTTTACAAATAATCGAAATTTATGATAAAAAATCGCGATCTGTTACTCTAACTTTACGTGCTTTAACTCTAATTTTTTGTCGTTATGATCGCTTGGATAAAAAAACAGTCGAACGTTCAGTGAAGAAGTTTGAAACAAATTTTACACTTCATGATGTTACAGGGCCAGTGAGACAAGGAAATGCAAGAAGTGAAGAGAATATTGCTGCCGTGCCAATATTTATCGATTTCTCGACGTTCATAAGAACTAGGCATCCCCCAGACGTCTTTGTGGCGAATTTTACGAAAGACCTTGGTTTACATCCATACAAAATTGTTTAAAACCCAAGAACTCAAACCAACAGATCATTATTGGATGGGGTAGTCCGTTACTTTGTGATAGTTCATTTCAATAACGGAATAAATTAAATTACTTTGTTTACTATCACTATTTTATTTTGAGGATACAGTGACCCGAGTTTCATAGATTTTACTACATTTTCAAAACTGGTGTATATCAAGTTGTTTAGGAATTATATATCTTTAAGGGAGGCTTAGATTGGTGTAGGACTTCGAAAAGTGGGGAGGTCCACAGGTCTAAACGTGCTTTTATGGCACATGGTAATAGTATGAAAAAATATTCATCACTTTTTTATTTATAGCCGATCAAAAATCCATATTTTGAATGGCAAATTGCCACTGCATTATTATATAACCCATCAATTATCGACAAGCTATTAAATAAAATTCAACGAAAACAATCAATGCCATTAGTTTACCCACAAATTAGAATAAAAAATTAAAACTATATTTGCTTACTGTATATAGGACGCGCCCCCCCTGATATTGTAGCATTACGCGCTGGGGGCGCTTGTCTTGACTAGGGTCCCAGTTTAATCGTCCAATATTATTCATCGAAACACCAGGGAGATATTTAGATCGCCTGTAGAGGAAAATTATTGAATGGAATCAATATTCCTTAAAATGCATACGATAATTTTTGAATCACCCCTGTATGAAAATTTCGAAAAATTAAATATTCTTGATCGAAACAACTAAGAAATATCACCCCTGTATAACAGATTTAAAAAATCCAATATCATTCATTGAAACACCAGAGAGATATTTGGATCGCCCTGTAGAGTGAAATTATTCAAAGACACCACCAATATTCCTCAAAAATCCATTCAATAATTTTTGAATCACCCCTGTATAACCCCAGTTTCATCCCGGTGAAATGGAGGGTTAAGCCTTGTGATGCCTAAAGTAATGACATTTGCGTCAGTCACGGGACCTGTGTGGTGGAAGATCGACCGAATGGGGGCCCTAGTTTCACCGTAAGGTGGAACGGAGGGCTGAGACACATTGATCAACTCAGTGGCAAGGGAGTCCGTCGCAGCACAGAGACCCTCCCTTAAACCTAAGTACTCTACCCTATTGCAGTAAATCTCCGGATTTTTCTGTTCAATGGCGGAGTGCGTTATTTAGCATACTGCGTTACCTAGGGAGAGTGGAGGCCCTTGGGAAGTATTCGTACAACCTGGCCACCCAATTGGTGTTGGACTCGAGGGGGCAGTGGTTGACAGTCCGCATGCTGGACTAGGAGGGTATTCCTTCTATCTGTTCGCAGACACTCATGTTCAGGATATCTCAAGAAACGCTTCAGGGTTTAGAGGGACTTGACGGTTGGACCGGTCTCGTCCTGAACCAGCATCGATTGCGAGACGTTTCTGGGGTTTGTGGATCTCGACGATACCGCTAGACCGTTAGTGCTTGAAGCCAGGATCAATTGAAAGACTTCACAAGGGTTCGTGGGTCTTGACGTACTGGTCAGATTGACGGTGCTCTTACCAGGATCAATCTTGGTTCATGAGACTGCGTTCAGGTGGGTGGATAAGAAGCCCCTTCAACGTGTGAATTGCGTCCCAAACAACTCGGGTACTGATATTGCAGAGCCAGAAGAGGTTGGATAGTGTTTCGCTGCTACCAGTCACGGTGTAGGTTTTCGGACTGAGTGATTCTCGATAATGCACGATGATAAGGCGTATCCTTATCACACTATCTGCTTCCTAGGCAGATTGTGGAGACTATCGAGTAGTCACCTGGTAACCATGAATTCTTTAGGTAAATCGATAAAAAATAATAAAGATATCGTCAATCAGATCAAGAGATCAGGAGTACATAGGTTAACCTGCGGTACATGTTTACATTGGCCAAACAGGCAAAGCTTTCGAGAATAGGATCAAAGAACATCAGAATATATCTGTTAAAAATAAATCGAATTCTACCTATGCCAACCACCTTCAAGAATCAGAACATGATTTTGACCATAATTTCGAAGTTGCCCATATCGAGAACAAATAAACTGGACTTTTTAGAACCACCAGAAATAAACCGACATCGTAAAAAAACACCTTTTAATTAACGATCAGACAGATTTAAATCAATACCCGTTATTGACCTTTTTTTAACAAATTCTGAATATTCCCAAAACGAACCATTCTTTTTGCTTAGACTTGTATTTAAGGAGACCGATTTTGTAAAATTAGTTATCATACTCACCTGATGAAGTCAAAATGTAATCGACGAAACAATTGTTGTGTAAACAATAAACATTAGCGGAAAAAAGTGTTTTACTTTAAATCATATTATTATCACCCTGTTGCGATTGACTACAATATAATAATATTTAATTTGAGGGCATCTCTATGCTCACTTATTCCTGTGAAATCTTCAAATTACATACTTTCTTTTCCAGAATTTCTTCCATTCATCATTATATTGTGGATGATCGCCAGGATTTTCCTTACGCTTTGTCAATAATTTAGCCATTTCATCATCAATATCTTTCACTAATCTACGAAACACCACCAATTTATTTGTATAATCATCCTTTTCATCGTCTATTATAATGGGTGGATTATTTTTTCCACGGTTTTGCTGTGAAAATGTGGGACTCTTTTTCACTGAAACAGGATTGTCATCCATTTCCTTGCTGAAATCAACATAGCTTTTGTATTGAAAATATGACGAACTCGGATTCTCGAATATGGGTTCATATAAAGGGAACCAGAAAATAATGTCGCTTTCCTAAATTAAATTCAAACAAATAAATTATCAACAAATTTTATTTTTAATCAATAATGTAGGTTCCATCTCATTTCGAACGACCCTGTTGTTCGAAATTATTTTGTCATCGATACTTAGGTCTTTCACGTTGATAGTTCGATCTAGCAGTTCTGAGAATTGTCGTTCGAACTGTTTACACTTCAGATTTTATAACATGGAAAGTCATTTAGAGATTTTGATATATTTATGCCTGTTAATCTGACATGACACAGCATTCGGAATTGTAAACTATTCTATCCTTCTTTACTTGCATTAATTTCATAATTTTTCGTAGCCAATAAGAAGGTTTACTTTGTCCATTCAGTCCACCTCCAAATGGACCTTCCAATCAATTACATTAATTTCCCTCTTTTTGTTAGAAGGGATCAAGGACCTCTAACGTTCAGTCTTCGAAAAGACTGTAAAATTATTATTCTAGTAATAGTCAAACTTGTCGCATGTAGCCTTTGCTACATTATGTGCTATCATTCGGATAGTCAAATTTGTTGTACGTAGCTTGTGACATTTCGAGAATAAACAAGAGTCCACGCAGTGGGTTGAAAAGGGTGCACAGTCCCCAAACAAGTTTGAAGCCACCCCATCCGCTGGAAAAATAATGGCTACGGTCTTTTGGGATTCTAAAGGTATTTTATCCATAGAATATACTGAAAAGGGTGAAAGCATCACATCAGTATCATACGCACTTTGCCTAATTTAAGAGAAGAAATTGAAGGAAAAAGTCGAGGAAAACTCATAGTTGCTGCTTAATGACAACGCGCCGGTTCACAAGGCCTATATGGCTATTTCCAAATGTGAAAAATATCTTCTTTATTTTTGTACTTTGTCAGCTTGGTCCCATTATTTTAACTTTTTTACTGCAATTAAGGTTACATATAAATAAATATTATATCTCACCATTCTTCAATCACATCACCTGATTTACAGGGATGGTATTCAGTCCTTTCGTTTTCAAACTCAGGTTCTTCTGTTTCTGTGGAGGATTGATATTCTTCTTCAGACGAAACTTCTAAGTTTTTACGCATGCTGTCAGTTACTTCTTTTCGTGCTGAAATTTACATTAGAATATATTGTGAATGTTTTCACTTTGGAATCCATGGAAGTTATGAGTCTCAAAATAAAGGGTTTTCCAATAAGAGGTTTCATTTCATTGATATTAAAAAAAACGAGTATATTTTAAGAGAAATCAATAGATGTTTATTTTATTGTAAAGAGGAAGGTATCCCATTAACAATGGAAAACGATATCAGCTAAATAGGCTTCGGTTGCAGCACTATATACTTTTCATGAAATTTTCCATGGCCAACTCGCACATTTGCGGCTGTATGTTCTCAATAACCTCATGAACTCCATCTTCAAGGTCTTGAATCGATTGTGGAGCATTGGAATAGACCTTATCTTTCATATGGCCCCAAAGTGTTAAATCACACGATCTCGGTGGTCAATTGTATCACCTCTTCAAGAAATAATACGGCCAGGAAACTTTTCTTGCAAATTCATATTGTTTCGTTGCTTTTGTGGCATGTACCGATTTCGAGTTTTCGCATCACCAACTTGCCCCAACAGCTCAAACTTTTCCACCGGTATCACACTATTGCGAGCCAAAAAGGTGCTTCACAACGACCCAAAAGTGCTTTAGTTTTGCGAACTGTGACTGAAAAATTATCACCATTTTTGAAGCGAATTTTAATAATTTTATTGCGTTGTTGAAATGTGTATCGTTCCATTTTTAGTACTGGCGTAGTTTTTACTTGTCAAATGTCAAAATATGACAGCTGCCCAGATAGAGGGCTATTCAAAATGAAACCTCTTATTGGAAAACCTTTATAAGACCTCATTTTCAGGTGACCTTTTCAACTGTAAATAACTTTCAATCCACACTTTTATATAAGCTTTTTCATAATCTTATTCTTGATTGTTTCGGTTTATAATCTCAAGGAAAATCGATATTTAATTCAATCGCATCAAAGTGCCTCAGTATGAAGAACACTTTAGTTTCATCATCAAACAAATGAAGAAGGCCATGAAGTAATGCGGCATCTTCTTGTTCTTCTATCTACGTTCATTTCGTATCTCTCGCCATGAATAAATAGATCGTGGTGATAAAAATGGTGTCATTGCCAAAAATTACTTCAAGAATGGATGAAATTCCGTAGAAAAACAACTGATATTGCTGTCTGATAATTTCATTTAAAATGGGATATTTCGAAATAAGACAACATGAATTGTTGAAAAGGAGGTTCAGAAATTGATAGTGAACTGTATAAAAGTGTAAGATGAATGTTTTGCAGCAGGGCCGCTTTCGGTTGCTTGTGGGAGATATTAATGTGGACATATTGGATGATGAAGACGTGAATACCAATAAATATATTTCTGTAATGGCAAGACATGGATTTTTACCTCACATACAACTGCCGACTCGAGTAACTAAAAACACATCCACTTGCATAGACCATATATTTATCAAGAAGAAACATGTAGGAAATATAAGGGTTAATTCGTATATATTGACGTGCAGTATCACGGATCATTATGCTGTAACAGCTATATTTTATAGAGACACACTTGCTCGGATCCAAGAAAATAAAAACAAAGGATCTCAAAAAAATAAACACGGAAAAATTGCTTTCATTAATAGAAAACGAAAACTGGACAAAGGTCACTACAACAAATGACGCTCAAATAGCTGCAGATTTCTTTACAGACACTTTTCAGCATTTGGTAAATGAATGCACGGTAATAAAAATCATTCGGGAAAAAAAAGGCAAAAAAATCAAACCGTGGATTACGGAAGGCCTTACAAGGTCCATAATCACAAGAGATAAATTAAAAAAACGATTATGTAGTAATTTTTCGGTAGATTTAGAAGAACAATATAAAGCTTATAGAAATCAACTGAATAGTCTTTTAAAAAAATGTAAACACAACTACTATAAAAACATAATAACACAAAATCAAAATAACATGAAAAAAATATATCAAGTAATTTCTGAGTCAACAAATGAAAAGTCTGGAAAAAGTACAATAAGCTTTGATATATGCGATGATGATGGACAAACTTTCAATAACAATAAAGAAATGGCAAATTTTTGTAATGAATATTTCACTGGCATGGGCACTAAAATGATTGAAAACATAAAGGTACCACACAATTTCTCATTAAATAATACTCCCATTAATAAAAACTCCTTATTTTTAACCCCTGTTACAGAGAATGAAGTATTCCTACACATCAATTCATTAAAAAATGGTAGTGCACCTGGCTGTGATGGAATCACTCCATTTTTGTTGAAACTAACTGCAAAATACATTCTGCACCCTCTTAGCCATATCATTAACTTGATATTTAGTACTGGAAAATTCCCCAAACAATTCAAAAAATCTGTAATAACCCCTATTTACAAAGCAGGTGACAAAAATAAAATTTCAAATTATCGCCCCATTAGTTTAATCAATAATTTTGGAAAAATTACTGAAAAATGTCTAAAAACACGCTTAATAAACTTTTTAAATAGCAACAAAATACTAAGTGAATATCAATATGGGTTCCGAGAAGGTGAAAGCACATCGGATGCCATGTATGAGTTTATTAAGGAAGTTTCAAACAATCTTGATAACAATAAAAAATGTATCGCAGTATTCTTGGACTTGGCAAAGGCATTCGACACGGTACATCATGAAAAATTACTACAAGTGTTAGAGCGATGTGGAGTTTGTGGTACTGTGCTGAGTCTTTTCGAAAACTATCTAAATGACCGCTCACAAAGTGTAAAAGTCAATGGAAGCCTAAGTGATCCGCAACTGGTGAGAGTGGGTGTGCCGCAGGGGACGGTTCTAGGGCCTATACTCTTTACCATTTATATAAATTCTCTCTTAACACTTGACATAGATAGCAAAGTAATATCATATGCTGATGACACTGTTGCCATATTTAGTGGATATGATTGGGAAGTTGCTAAAGAAAGGGTTCAAGAAGGTATGAATACCATAAAGATGTGGTTGGATGGGTTTCAGCTGTCTCTAAATGCAAATAAGACCAATTATATAGCATTTACCATCACAGATATAAATAGACCCAAATTTCATAGCATTAATATTAAGGGCATTGGGGACATAAAAGAAGTTGAAAATATTAAATATTTAGGAATTATTATAGATAAAAATACAAAATGGAACCAACATGTAGCATATTTAACAAAGCGAATTAGAAAACTAATTTACAAGTTTTATCAGTTAAGGGATATTTTGAGTAAAAATATATTGATTTTGGTATATAAATCTCTAGTAGAATCACTTTTGAGATATGGAATACTAGTTTGGGGAGCATTATATGAAAATTCATTAAAAACCTTGTCTACAATACAAAATTATATACTTAAAATTATCTACAAAAAAAGGAGACGATACCCAACCAGACTACTTTATGGAAGAGATGTATGCAACGTGAGATCTCTGTACTTTCATACATTGGTAATATTCATGCATAAAAAAGAACATCTAAAAAATCATATCTCGCATAATATTGTGACTCGTAGTATGACGAGCAAATTGCTGAAAGTTTCTAATTCTAATAAAAATGTACATGCAAGATTTGCTTACCATCTAGCCCCAAAGGCCTACAATCTATTACCCTTGAATATTAGAAATATTAAAAATTACAAAAAATTTTCAATGCAATGTAGGACGTTTATAAATTACAACTATTTTTCATTTATAACACTGATTGATTGATTTACTTTACTTTGTATTTATAATTATAAATTTATTCAATATGGTATAGGAAAGATGTTATGTTATCATGATAAATAAGCTCTGCACAAAACAAGTGTTAAATCACTTAGGTGCATATTTATAGAAAATAATATAGTGGTAGCGAAATTATATTGTATTAGATATAGTATGAAAAACATATGAATTTATTGTTAATCTTAGCAATAATTTGTTTTTGTATGAGACTGTTTATAAACTTGAGCTTGACAAATAAAAAAAATATACAAGAAGAATTTACTTGAACATGGGACACTCTTTAATTATGTGGACTTCCAAACTAAGATAGGGCGCATCCTGTTTTCATTGGAAATTTATGTTTAGGACATTAAATAAGTTCATATGAAACCAATATCTAGTGGACTACCAAATAAAATTATTAAAACAGTTAATTTAACTTTTTTAAATTTCTTATTCAAAAATTTACCTCTTTCCATCTCTTCTATTACTATGTCCTCGAATGTAAGATGTTCAGTTTCATTGAAATGCATACCGGTTCCTAATCTTCTTTTTTTAATCCTCAAGAACTCTAAAGATTTGAACTGTCGTGCTTTTAAACGTCCATAATAATCTTCGATAGCCCAGGCGACTTTATCCAAAATCGGCTTAAATTTCTCCTGTACAAACTTGACTTTGCAAGTTCCAAAATGCCTGTGAGCTTGTTTGAAATGGACGCTCATATACTAAAAATTAAACAAACAAAACTAATCCTCAATAACTTTTTCCAAATATCGGACAAAAGGTTGTAGGAAAGAAAATCAGTATAAATATGAAAACTCGTTGATTACATCTATTCTCGAAAGAAGAATGAATAATTTATTATTTTTCAGTTGAAAATGAGTCAAAAGTAGTCAAACCAGAAGGTAGGAGTCGACTTTCAAAATATATTAAATGCAGTTATATGAACGAACAAAAACCAATGAAGAAATAATGCCCCAGAACATTCATATCATTATTTTAATTTAGTAAAACATACATAAATAAATAACGTTACCGTATACTGAATGAAAAAAAATACTTACCTTCATTTTATGTCTATAACTCAGCACATGTGATATAGGGTCACACCTCAGATTGGAACATAAAGCACATAAATAAGTTGGCTTCTGTTGTGGAGAAGGGGGCATAATTTCTACAATGTACTCCACCCCTATTAATGGCTTGTCTGTGATTTTATCCAGAGATTCCTGAAAACCCATTCAAATTTGTATAAATTTACTAAATCCTAAGTCAATTGCTGCAATTTATACTTATTCAAATGATGAAAGTCGTCTTTAAGTTGAAACAATTTAAATCTAATTGGTGTTAATATTCCATTTTATTGGAATATTACTTAACGAACAATTAGATTTGAATAACTCACCCCTGTTAAATATATTCAGATAATCCGAAATTTACAGAGATCTTTTTTGGGCTTTAGTGCGCAATGAAAACTTTTTGTACCTACTGTAATATAAATAGCAACGGATTTCGGAAACAAACTCAGTTATTCAAAATGTAAACCTGCCTGTTGATACTACTGTGATAGCAAAACAATTGTTGTAAACATAACAATAAAAATTGTGAAAATCAGAATAACCTTATTTAAATATGACATAATTATCTAGTCAACAAGTGCCTTTTGGGTCAACTTTTTTCAGCAGTCTCCGAAAATTATGATCAAGATGTCATTCGATTCGGAATGGCATCTAGATGATTTTTGAAAAAAATGAAGTTCCGCTTGCAAAAACTGCAAAAGTTATTAACAATTAACTAAAAAAAAAGGGTTTAGTTTTTTGTGAATATCTCAAAAACTAATAACGATTTTTGAAATAAAAAAAAAAGATTCAAAAAGAGGAGGAAATTTCCTAAAAAAAAGTGTCGACTCCCGGAATTGTAGTCCCAATATTAATAATTTTCCCAGAGGGATGAAAATGCGGCCGAAAACGGGTACTCTAGCTTTCGTACGCCACGCCTACTTTGGACCCTCAATTAATAAAAATTATTTTAACAGATTAAATATGAAATTTAATAAATGAAAAAATTCAGGGGCATACTGGATAGATGAATGAACAATAATCCGCCAAAAAAAAAATTTTATCTCAATTTTTAAATTAATTATGCAATAGTTAATTAATAATTTTTTTCTTCTTTCATTGCAAGTGTGATAATTGTTAAACTATTAACTTGAGATTTTTTCCTCTCTTGGAGCAATTTTTGGAAGACTTCAGAATAGATCCCCATTGGAAAAATTTAAAAATGTTTATTTTTCAGTTTTTTATTAACAATTTTCGTTGTTGCTAAATTAAAAACTTTAATTATCGAAAAAACATTTTTTTCAAAATATTATTAATGGTCCGTTTTTATGTTGTAGGAAGCTACATAGAAATATTTTTTTTAATTTTTTATCTCTTATTGTTTAAAAAATTGTTATAAACAAATGCGTGGTTTATAAGATAATTGAAAATTTCTTTAAGGAATATCAATCTTTGATGCAAATAATGATTTAGAAAAAAATTTTCTTATTGTTTAAAAACGCATTTGTTAATTAACAATCGTTTTCTCCCACTTCTAACTAATATTAAGGAACCATTTTTTCTTTAAAAATCATGATTTACTTTTCTTTTCCATATAAAAAATTTTCGTTTTGTTTAATTTTTCATTGTTTATATAATAGACAATTTGTTATAAACAAATAAATTTTTACTTTATATTTTTTCCCTATTCTTTTTACTGCCACAAATACAGACATGATTTTCTTTTATTAATTTTTTTATTATTAATTTTTTTATTTTTAAATATAAGTTCTCTTTAATATCGTCATCCTTACCTGGTTTTCCATCTTTAAGATTATTATAATTTATAAACTAATGGAGATACGATGAAAAAACTTAAGACTTATTTATTCTCCATTAGTTAAAGAATAAATTTAGCTAAAAAGTTTAGTTGTTATTAATTTATTTATTAAATTTATAGCGATTGTTTATGAAAAATACTTCGGAAAAATTTTTTTTGCTCTAATGCTTAAAAATCTAATCAACTATTAAAAATATGATTACTTCATTCAAGTATCTTGTCATTAATTGTTCATTACTAAACATTTTTACCTTACGAAGTATTTTTCATAAACAATCGCTATAAATTTAATAAATAAATTAAAAACAACTAAACCTTTTAGCTAAATTTATTATAAATAAGTCATAAGTTTTTTCATTCTATCTCCGTTAGTTTAAAAATTATTAGGAGTACAAATAAGTTTCCGCCGTTTTATTGTAGATGGCGAGGCACGGAGTTTCGGTTAGCTTTCGCAGATGATAACCGGCTTAAAAAATAGTTTGGACATTCAAGAACAACATAACCTATTAATATCATTGATTTTATATTGGTAAAATATAATATTTTTAAGTTGAAAATGTCAAAATTTGAGCCAAGTAAGCGTCGTTTGCGGGAAATATTAGTTTACTTCTTTAATTTAAAGAAATCTGCTGCTGAGGCGCATCAATTGCTCGTAGAAGCATATGGTGAGGGTGCTTTGAGTGAGAGAACGTGTCGAGAGTTGTTTCAAAAGTTTAGAAACGGTGATTTCGACGTAGAAGACAAAGATCGCGGTGGAAGGCCAAAAATTTACGAGGATGCAGAATTGGAGGAATTATTGGAGGAAGATTCATCTCAAACACAAAAAGAACTTGGTCTAACTTGCTGTTACCTCGGGTTGCGTTTTGTCAAACCGTGCTACAAAAGAACAAGGAAGACCCACAATTCTTAGAAAAAATGTTGTGGTCGGATGAATCAACATTTAAAAGACGGTTACATGAACCTACACAATCTACACGAGTGGCACGTAGAAAATCCGAATTTAATGAGACAAGATAGATCTCAATATCATATCAATAAAATAGGAAAAATAAAATTTGAGAAAAGTAAAAAATTGTAGCAACAGGAGTTCAGAATTTGCATTTTATTGCATAAAAGAAGGTGCAATATAATTTGAAAAATACAGGACTTGGATTTCCTTTTATATTTATCTGATGACTATTATGACTTAACCTGTTACCCGATTCCGGCTTGACGTCGACTTCTGGGACACCTGTATATTATTTTGGACTTAATCAAATCAGCTTTATTGATTTCAAACTGATTAACTGTTCAGTATTCTGAACACTTACGCTCACAACATTTCCCCCTTTCTGGTGAAGTGAGTTAAAAAGAATAATATGTTGCTCTTTGTACGCTTCTTAGTTTCTCAACATGTGTTCTGTAGAATCTAAAACTATGAGCAATCTGAATTTTTTATAAAAAATATTTTTCTATTAAACAATCTCGAAAACTACTTAACAATACTGAAGATTACCTGGATTTTGGCAACTGATCTTTCACCTCTTCTAACATATCTGGGAAGAAATTCAACATCTTTGTAAAGCTCGTTATGCATTTCGAGCAAATTCTTATGAGCTTTGGTCCCATTGTGAAGTAAAATATCGGTCATTTTAATGCGTTTCCTGCATACTCTACATAACCACAATCTCTTTTTCATAACTTTCTTGTAGAGTGTACCAGGAGTTCCACAAAATGGTAAAATAATTTTTTCTTTGAATACCTAAATGAAAGGAAAAATATCATATTAACATGTAGATTTAATGAAAATACAGGGTGTTTTCAGAAGTGGGTGAGTCTTGTTTTCAATGGGAGGTAGAACTCGTCAACAGAAACCATTTCACCAAAAATCGTTTACATAAAATAGTCAAGAGGACAAAGTTATAAGTAAAAAAATGTATATGAGACAGTAATTTATTTCCACAAAAATGTTTGTACTACTACAACAATTGTTTCATCACGATGTGGCTTCTTCAGGTATTACATTGTACTGTCTGATGGTATTCAGTGTTTAAATACATTTTTAGCTACGTGACCAAATAATGGAAGCACAAGTCATAAAAACTCTAGGTGTTTATTGGAGTTTGCCGCTAAAAATGCCATTAAGGAAAAATATTCAATAATGGAGACTTATCAACATCTGTTTGTTCGTTCAAAAGGATTTTACGGGCATTATACCTGTTGATTTCAAGAAATTCTAAAAGTGTTAACCTAGAACTTTCGCTTTCAACGTGGATAATTTCATAATTATTAAAAATAAAATAGAAAGGCTTTTTACTTGAAGAAATATAACAAAATTTGAATATCAAAACAAATTGAAATATGTTTAGCTTCTACAATTTTAATTTCCAAAAGAATTTTTTTATTCAAAAAATATATTAAATATATTAAATATTTCAAATAAATTATATTCTTTGGGAAGTCCTTCAAGTGTGTTCATGTTTTTATAAGGCAAGTAGTATTTCTTAAGATAAAACCAGAAACAAAATTTTGTCTCCTTTGAATATTTATTTATTAATTTTAATTACTTTCGTATATCTGTTGGGTTATTTATTTCATTTGACATTGTATATTGAGTTTTGATTATATACGTCTATTAAATGTGAGCGGTGCTTGTTTTAGACATTAATTTAATTCTAAAAGTTTTTTGAATAAAAAAATTCTTTTGGAAATTAAAATTGTAGAAGATAAACATATTTCAATTTGTTTTGATATTCAAATTTTGTTCATAATTATTGTTGAAATTATGCCTGAATTCCTTAAGATGATCAGCATATGTCGAATGTACAGAATTGGATATATAACCAATGAACTCTTTCAATTTAGTTCAAACTATAATTGAACATACACGAATAACAGACAAATCTAGGTCCTGCATAGACAATATATTCACTAATATTGAAAATTGGACATCTAAAACAATCGATTTACATATATCAGACCATAAGGCACAGGAACTATGCATTACCAACATAAGACCCACAATACAACAAGAGAAGCAATATAGATCCTTTAATGAAAAATCCAAAAGTGAGTTTATAACAAAAATAAGAGAACAAGACTGGTCATTTATTCACCAAGAAAGAAATAACAACATTAATTTAAAATGGCAAAATTTTCTGAACAAATTTCAATCTATCTTCTATGAATGCTTTCCGATGAAAAAGTGGGTACAAAAAACAAGGAAGCAAACAATGAGATCGACAAATACAAAAGCCATCTCCACATTTTATTGTTGATGGTTAGAAAGAATCCCATTTATAAAGATCTATATAATAAGACCAAGAAGAAATATGACCAACTGATCAGCAATTATAAGGCACAAATTTTCGAAGAAAGAATCAGATAACAAGAGCAAGACAATGTGGACAATTTGCAAGGAAATCAGAGGACAGAATAATATAGAGGAATGTGGGGTAGAAGAAGCTCCACTTGAGATAGCACAAAAATTCAACTACCACTTTAATAACATCATTCCACAGACATTGACACAACCAATATGTAACATTGAACATAATGTCCGATCTATGTACTTAAAACCAACTAATCCTACAGAAATTTTAGAAATAGGGAAACTCCTCAAAAATAAACATACCAGTGGGTTAGATGAAATACCCACCACCATAATCAAACTAGCTCTGCCTGAAATAAACGAGATCCTAGCACACCTGATCAATCTGTCATGTAAGGAAGGTGAATTCCCAGAACAACTAAAAACGGCAATTATCAAACGGATATTAAAAAAGGGGAATCCTAAAGACATGGGTAACTATAGGCCTATCAGCATTCTTCCAAGCTTTTCAAAAATTTTTGAATTGATAATGTGCTCAAGAATAACAGGATATTTCTACACCTGGTATGTTCAATAACTGGCAGACAATAATCAATTAGATTGACTCGCCTGATCAAGTAGTTCAGGGTTGATTTCCTGTCTATCTGTATCACAAGCAGTAAGATCTATTTTAACCATCGTAGCCTAAAAAACATAACATAAAAAATTATTAAAATATTTCAGTTATTACCATGAATTCTTATTTAATGTAACAGACAATAATCATTAAGATTGGCGCACCTGTTCAAGTAATTTTTAATGAGGCTTAACTTGCTGACTGTCAGTTAATTGGACAACATTATTAAATGCACAGAGATCCATTTCACTTATGTTAGCCTAAGAAACATATTATCAAAAATTATTAAGACTACTACATTTTCATATTCCAATGTCACTTAATATAAAATATATTATACAATGATTGACCCACCTGTTGAAGTTGATTTTGATCAGGCTTGTTTTCCTGACTATCACATGTTTGGATAACAGTATTAGAGCCAGCGAGATCCATTTTTCAATCGAACTATTCCTGAATTTCGTAAAATAAATTAATCAGAATAGATAACCTTCAATACTTATATATCCTTGCTAAAATATCTTCAGTTAAGCAGTTGTCTTCTGATACTTATAATTTACATCAATATGTTATTTCGCAAAACGTAATCTTAGATGGAAGTTAGTATCATTCAGTTAATATTAATTTAATACTCCCCTATACAAGTTCAAAACATTATTCAAAATTCCGGGTTAAAATTTTGTGATTTTTAAAAAGGCGGTTATGAGACCACAAAATATTTTTCAACATTTGCAAGATTTGTTTCTCGTGGCCCATGTACTTTGGCTGTGCAGCCAGATACACTTTTTATCATTTTCACAGCTTCATTACATACAGAGCATAAACTGCATCTGAGAGCGGTTACAATGAAAAATGTACCAACTAATGAAATGTTTATATAATATCAAAATTTGAATGTTCGTAATCATCGAGTTTACAGAAAAATCAATTTAAAGTAATCAATTTTTGCAATGTAAATACTGTCCCAAAATTCATGCAAAGTTTGACTTTGCCGCCATTGGTTTTGTGCATAGATAAACTATATTGCAAAGTTTTGTCTATGGTGTTGTGAAGTGTTGGCAACAAAAAAAAAAACAGTATTACTGCCACCGTTGCCTACAGTACGGTATTTACTATATTTGTACGGTAAATTGAGTCTAAATACGGTATACGGTCCGATTGGGCTACTGTACCCCGAAATACGGTAATTTCACAGATTCTTCTGTTTAACATTTTTTAACTAGTGCCATCTCTCAGCAAGATCCAGAACCAACAGAATGCTCAGTTAGCTCATCTGTAACGTTTGTTTATAAATAGATTCCTGCCAAGAACTTTGAGTTCTAAGGGGATTCCACAAATTTTGATTTAAATTTGCAATTTTTGGCAAAATATTATTAAGGAAAAGATAATATAACTCAAGGAAAGGATCGTTCAATGAATGGTGCATTTGCTCTACTGATAGCAGACGTTCATCTAAATATTTAGAGTTGGCTAGTGATTTGTGAAGCCTCCCCGAAGAGGCCACATGTAGTACATTTGATAGTAACTTTTCCGGTCGACTCGAATTATGTTAGATTCCCTATACAAGGAGATATGCTGGGCAGTTACTCTTACCTTACTGGTTCCTTGCTCTCGTTAGGTGTAATTTGTGTTGTTTACACAACGTAACATAAGAGGGGTTGTCAATGTCTGTAACCTTAATTTTATGTATCAAAACTGGCAATGAAACAGTCAGACCAACTATTAAGTGTAAATATATAGGAATACTGATAGACAACAAACTGACTTTCTAGCATCGCATAAAAACCCAGAAAAAAGCAGCCATCACATGAATGAAACTCATTCATAATTTTCAAATGATAATTATATTATCAGGAAAAACTTGAAACAGTGGATTCTCTCTAATCAAAGGTTCTGATTGTGATTAGATATAGTACTTTTTGCATGTTTTAATTTTATGGTTATTTTTTGTAGGTATTTGTTCACCCGTCGTAGGAAAAAGTCATTCAAACAGAATAGTTGTATAACGCACAAGCCATAGCTCCTCGGAGCTAAAGCTTCTGTGATATAATTTATTTATTCACCTTCTGTATTTCAATTTCTGAATGTGGTATTGAATGATTGTTGATGTGTAATTTACTCAGTGAATAAATATTATTATTATTTTGAAAAAATTAACTTGTAATTTCTAGAAATGTTTCCAGCTTATATTTTGAATTTGATAGTTCAAAGATCTAATAAAAAACATGATTCTAATTTGTCACAAAATATTATTTTTTATCTCTATAATTCAATTTTACCTTTGTGCGCTCGTCCCAGAGCACACTACAATGCCTGTATATTTTTTAAAATTTTCTGCCAAAAATGAACGATAAAAAGGAAAGACTTTCGATTTACAGGGCAGACTTTAAGACTAAATGAGAAGATAAAGTTCGAGAATACGCAAAATCCACCCATGAGACTCGAAGATTGGAAATTATATTTTTTTGCGCACTTGTTCTAGGGAACAGTGTGCTATCGTTTTGTTCAAATGTCTTAAGTTTTTATTTGAGCCAAAATTGGTCTCAAACGAGTGGGTTAATAAAATTCACATGTTTTAGGTACCACTGTTCAACAATCAGAAATGTTATGGTCCCTCGGGGCCCAAAGTCGAACACTTCGTGTTTGAGGTACTATATTCTGTGCTCCCTGCTCGATCTTCCGAAAACATGCTTGGCAAGCATCCATCACAAAATTTAAAATAATTTTTGTCACAGTGGCAACTTGTTTGAAAAACAAACTGCCTTCATCAAATTCACTATTATACTTCTATTCAACTCGCCAAGTTAATGGATATATCTGACCATCTACTTACTTCAGGTGTAATTAATCGTTTAAACAGATTTTCTAACAAAGCATCACTCTGTGATAAAACCATCAAATGAAGTTGAAACGTGGTTTCACTTACTGTAATAACTCTATTAAAACTAGGATAATAAATAATAATAACTTTATTTACCCAACGGGAAGATTCCCAATTACTAAATAACATTTTTATATTTCAGCAGCACGTAAGAAAATTGTCCATTTTCACTAGACTATCCACTTTTCAGTAACAAGTAAATTGTTTACAAGTTACTTCACGCACGATTCTTCAGGTGTAAGTCGAATTTCATTATATTTTCCACTTTTATCTAACACTTATAACAATTATTTATAAATTTTCCAGGCTCGCTTCGATAGAAGTATATTTTCAGTCAATTCTGTACTTTTCACTAATGCCAACAAATACTCTACATACATATCCCACGTTTGATTTGTCCAATAAATTAATTTCACTCCATTTTTCATTTTCACAACTTGAATAGGATCACTATGTTTACTTGATACTTGATATACGGGGTGCATCCGAAAGTATATCGGTAAGTTTAATTAAGATTTTTACTTCAAGTCTAGAAAAACATTATTTCGAGTTGAAATTGTACGAGGGGTATTCAATAAATTTTGTTATTAGATTTATGTCATTTAATTTATTTTCTTGATTGTTTCGGTCTTTATTTGACGGAAATTCATCGTATATGATTTAAAGTAAAACAAATTTTATTTCCGCTAATATTTATTGTTTACACAACAATTGTTTCGTCAATTACATTTTGACTCCATCAGGTGAGTATGGTACTTTTACAAAATCGGTCTCCTTAAATACAATTTTGAGCAAAAAGAACGTTGTAACCTGAAGGTTTGTTTTGGGAATTTTCGGAATCAATTCATATGTTGATTTCTATTTATTATCTTGAGTTGTTCACAAACACAGATTGCACAATACATTGCTCTTCAAACCTTCATGTTATCATGTTTCTTTTTGCTCAAAATTGTATTTAAGGAGACCGATTTTGTAAAAGTACCATACTCACCTGATGGAGTCAAAATGTAATTGACGAAACAATTGTTGTGTAAACAATAAATATTAGCGGAAATAAAATGTTTTACTTTAAATCATATACGATGAATTTCCGTCAAGTAAAGACCGAAACAATCAAGAAAATAAATTAAATGACATAAATCTAATAACAAAATTTATTGAATACCCCTCGTACAATTTCAACGAGAAATAATGTTTTTCTAGACTTGAAGTAAAAATCTTAATTAAACTTACCGATATACTTTCGGATGCACCCCGTATATGTTGCTGGAATATTCAACAGGTCAGTTAGATAACACCGTGCGTCAGGGGTGATTCAGGGACTGGTCATTATTTTAGGAAAGTATTTATTCAGTTTAATAATAGACAGCGCCAAGAACGGATCGCAATTATGTTCTCTTTCTAGTTTAATTTCGAATAGTGACGTGAAACCTAGTGATAAGTGAGCGTGATTAATGTGGTACTACATTCGAATGTATTCGGTTGGATATATCTTAGGTGAAAAACGATTTTCGCGACTTTTGGTGACGAGTTGAACGAAATTTCTAAAATATCAAGTAAACATAGTGATCCTATTCAAGTTGTGAAAATGAAAAATGGAGTGAAATTAATTTATTGGACAAATCAAACGTGGGATATGTATGTAGAGTATTTGTTGGCATTAGTGAAAAGTACAGAATTGACTGAAAATGTACTTCTATCGAAGCGAGCCTGGAAAATTTATAAATAATTGTTATAAGTGTTAGATAAAAGTGGAAAATATAATGAAATTCGACTTACACCTGAAGAATCGTGCGTGAAGTAACTTGTAAACAATTTACTTGTTACTGAAAAGTGTATAGTCTAGTGAAAATGGACAATTTTCTTACGTGCTGCTGAAATATAAAAATGTTATTTAGTAATTGGGAATCTTCCCGTTGGGTAAATAAAGTTATTATTATTTATTATCCTAGTTTTAATAGAGTTATTACAGTACGTGAAACCACGTTTCAACTTCATTTGATGGTTTTAGCACAGAGTGATGCTTTGTTAGAAAATCTGTTTAAACGATTGATTACACGTGAAGTAAGTAGATGGTCAAATATATCCATTAACTTGGCGAGTTGAATAGAAGTATAATAGTGAATTTGATCAAGGCAGTTTGTTTTTCAAACAAGTTGCCACTGTGACAAACATTATCTTAAATTTTGTGATGGATGTTTTTGGAAGATCGAGCAGGGAACACAGAATATAGTACCTCAAAACACGAAGAGTTTGACTTTGGGCCCCGAGGGACCATAACATTTCTGATTGTTGAACAGTGGTACGTAGAACATGTGAATTTTATTAACCCACTTGTTTGAGACCAATTTTGGATCAAATAAAAACTTAAAACATTTGAACAAAACGATAGCACATTGTTCCCTAGAACAAGTGCGCAAAAAAATATAATTTCCAATCTTCGAGTCTCATGGGTGGATTTTGCGTATTCTCGAACTTTATCTTTTCATTTAGTCTTAAAGTCTGCCCTGTAAATCGAAAGTCTTTCCTTTTAATCGAGTTCATTTTTGGCTGAAAATTTTAAAAAATATACAGGCTTTGTAGTGTGCTCTGGAATGAGCGCACAGAAATACAATTGAATTATAGAGATCAAAAATATATAAATGCATAAAATGATGGAGGATGCTTATAGAAGTTTTCTGTTATGCTACATGGAAAGACAATACGTAACAAAAACTGCAATATCTGAAATAGATCCATCAAATAAAACTTGATTTCTAGCAAAGAAAAATGTTTAGGTTGGCATAGAAGTACTGAATGAAATTTCGAAGCCAATTATTTCAGGAATGCCCAAGTTATTACAAAGGTTTTTTGGAATATGCCAGCTTTTCTACTCGTGTCTCTGTGTGGAAATTAGAAAACGGTAGGGTTTTCAGTATTTGTCATTTCGCTGAAGTGGTTTGACTGATTTAGTTGTGGTGATTTTAATTTGGAAGAAGAAGAACAACCCGGAGCTCTACCAAAATTTAACGATGAAGAAATAGAGCCGAGACTCGATAAGATCCATCACAAACGCAATTGGAACTCGCAAAAACGCTTGAAGTCATTCAACCAGCCATTTGCCTTGGTTTAAAAGCAATGGGAATGATCACTCAAGCCATCCCTGCGTTATCCCATCAAATTCAGAAAGAGGTTGGATCTGTACACGTGTGAATTTGGACAGTTTCAAGAATCACTCAGAAGTGCCTGAAAATATGTCCAGGCTGGCCTAAAATTCCAGCACATTTCGTAAAATCAACGATCACTCAATAAAAATCCATCAAGTGAAAAAATAAATGTGTCGAAGGATACCATAAATAGAAACTACGTCAAAATGTCGGTGGAGACTGCTTTCTAACATTTCGGTTTACAAAATTGAATCCGACTGAAGAAATTTTAAATATTTTGATGCCCAGGGTTATTGAATAGAGATAATTTTACAGATATTATAAAAACTTTTTATCCATTTATTTTCAGAATAATACATTGTATTAAAGTGTACCTGCTGATCGATCAAAACAATTCCATAAATTTTTACTCTCCTCTAAAAATTGTTATAATACATAACAGAAACTTAAGTTCAACAAATGATAAAAGTAAAAGTTCATTCAATAATTCTACATAACGTTAAATATATACAACTGTAAACAAAATACGGAATGGAAACATAACAATTAGAATGACTTGGTAATAGTGTTGATTAAAATATTTATTCATAAGGACGCTTTCGTGAATACTTCAATCTATCGGTATACTCTGAATCGCCCCTTGAATCACCAATATTACTTCTAAGATTATCAGAGGACCCTCTATAACTCATATAAGATGTCGTTAAAGTGGAAGTACTCTTATAGTCATCTCTAAAATCGTCAGGACCGCTTCTGGAACTCCCCCTATGTCTGTTCCAATCTCCCTGATAATCAAAGAGTCCTCCCCTGTAAACATCTTGTCCCATTCGATACTTAGACTGACCATCTCTAAAATCTCCCATTGAATCTGTCATTTCACCTCTGATATTACCAAGACTCCCTGATTTCAAAGTATTTTTTCCTTCGAAGCATTTAAATTCGTTCCGCTCCAGCATTGAAAAAGGGTCACTCCTTATATTAGAGAAGGGCGGGGATTTATTGACATTTCCTTTAAACAGCGCTCCTCCCACATTAAAACACGTCATGATTGCATCAGGAGGTGAAAATCTGCCTTGAGAAATAGAAGAAATATTCTTGCTTGCAAAACCTAAAAAATATGACATTAAATTTTGGTTGATAAAGGAATAGACCTAGAAATACCTGACATAACTGAAAAAACACAACAATTGGGAAATATATATGTATATAAGTTTCCGCGGTTGTTCATGTTAGGAATATGAAAAATCCGGGTTGGACCGCGTCTAGAATTTATAAGTGTTCGACGTTTCGGATCCGATTTTGAAGCCATTATGAAGAACAATAGTTGAATTTAGTGATTTAGAAGTGAAAAAATGTCTTCACGGTTACAAACTAACACACATGGAAATTTGAACTTATCGATAATGCTTCCTTTCAAATGCCACCTAGTTCCACCAATACCATCTGTTAGGGAACAATAAAAACTTATTCGAGGTCCTAATAATATTAAGATGGATTTTTATCATGTAAAGACTGATTCAATTAAATTAAAAAAAAATTAATTAACATCCTAATATGTCAGGTTGAGTATTTCTAGGACTATCCTCGTAACGGCATTAAAGTCAAGAAAAGTTAAAAAGTGACTATTTACCCAATGGTTTAACCAGCAAACTACTGCCAATAGATAACTGGACATCTCTGTTGAAACCAACTCCGGGCATACCCGTATCGCCACAATTTTGTGGTAAATCCAGAGAATGTCGAAGTCCGATGTTACTGTTAGAATAAAACTCACCGTATGGCTGTGTTGAAGCGGACAGAGCGTTTTTCCATTTCGAACCCATGTCTTGACTAGCTGCCATTGCTTCTTCATGCTTTGGTCTATACTCCTTGTGGAAATCGTGTGAATTGTCCAATCTACTTCCTGAAACAATTTAGGATTTGAAGAATTTATTCTATCGGGTGTTTTTTTCAGAGTGATAGAACTTTAAATTGAAATAAAACACATTTAAATTAAGATTGAAAGATAATTTTATCACATTTATGTTTTAAAAATAATTTCCGGCATATGTCCACCACGACTAGCTCTGAGGAACTGCATTCGACCAGACCAATTTTGGACCAGGCCTTATTTCACCAATAACACGAGTTATGTTGGCTTCTAAAGCGTCTATTGTTTCTGGTTCATCAGCATAAACCAATGACTTCAAATAACCCCAAAGAAAATAATCCAGAGGAGTTATGTCGCATGATCTTGAAGGTCAATTAATTGGACCATTTCTCGAAATAATGTTATTTCTTTCAATAAATCAATTGTTTCGGTAGCGGCATGAGGTGTAGCACCATCTTGTTGGAACCAAAACACTTCTAGGTTGATACCATTCAAATTTTGAAACAAATAATCATTGATCATCGACCTGTAACGAGCACCATTCACTGTAACATTAGCTCCAGCATCGTTTTTGAAGAAATATGGACCGATGATGCCCCCAGCGTGTAAAGCACACCATACAGTGCAATTTTCAGAATGCAAACTTGTTGAGAATTGTTTTCACTCCATGTACGACAATTTTGCTTGTTTATATAGCCGTTCAACCAGAAATGAGCTTCATCACTAAACACAATTTTACGATAAAAAAGTGGATCAACTTCAAGCTGTTCTAGGGCCCAATCAGCAAACAAATGACGCTTATTATGATCAAGTGGCTTTAGTTCTTGAACCAGTTTGATCTTGTATAGGTGTGTAGACCAAGAACTTTACGCAAAATTTTCCATGTGGTGGATGCACAACTTGTTGTAAACGTCAACGAATAGACAAATCTGGATCATCATTAACACTATGACTTAAAGCAGCGATATTTTCTTCTGTACTTACAGTTCTTTGTCTTGTTGTTGTTGTTGCATCGAGTAGAGAATATATTGTCCCAAATCTATCGATAGTTCGACGAATAAACTGCTCTGATGGACGATTATGTAAACCATAAATTTCACGAAGTGCTCTATAAGTTTGGAGAATAGAACACTGATTTTGAAAATAAATTTCAACAATTTGTAAACGTTGTTGCGGCGTTAATCTTTCCATGATAATTTGTCAATGCTTACTGAATAGAAATGTCAAAACAACATGGCTTCTACCTTCTGTCAAAGCACAGTTATCTCTATCGATAGTTCTATCACTCTAAAAAACAACACCCGATATGTGTAATTTGTCTGCATTGTTACTTTTTACATTACCTTGAACCAATAAAATCTTCGTATAGTAATTATAATGTTAGAATTGCAATGTACTTGTATATGGATCATTTTTGTTCATTACTTCTTTCTGTTTAATGAAAGAAATTTACACTAATTAATCCCTACCATCTTAGATTAAATAGAACCATTCTCCAACTTAAAGGGGCTACTGAGGAAAGGAGTAAAGACTGAAACAGGGAGTTGCAACCTTGTAAAGGGTTTTCCAATAAGAGATTTCATTTTGAATAGCCTGCTATCTGAGCAGCTGTCACTTTTGACATTTGCCATTAATAAAATTGGAACGATACACGTTTCAACAACCGCGCACAAGAGTATTATCGCAACGGTGATTCAATGGTGGCTTTTCAACGTTTGTATCGTGCGGAAAATCGTACACGCCATGCACAGAGTGACAATAGCATTAGAAAATGCATTCGGATTTTCGAAAATACAGGCGCGAAGGTAAAAATTCAACACTCTGGCCGCCCTCGTTCAATCAGCGATGAAGAAACCATCCGAAAGCGAGGCCAATCATTAAACATCAAAAAATCGTCCTTGCATTTGATTTTAAAGAAATATATGTATTTAAAAGCCTATGAAATTGAATTGGTTCAAGATTTGAAGGATACGGACTATGCTAATCGATTGAATTTTGCCTACGAGATGTTACTGTGGTTCAACAATTTTGATAACATAGTCTTCAGTGATGAAGCAAACTTTCATCTGAATGGTCATGTCAATAAACAGAATTGTCGGTACTGGGCAGAAGAAAATCCGAGACAAAAGCATGAACGACCCCTGCAAAGCCCAAAAGTCGGGCCGCTATGTCTGTTCGAGGCATAATTGGTCCTTATTTTCATGAAGATCGACGAGGCCGACCACTCATTGTGAATAGTGACCGTTATTGTGACATGCTGCGAAACTTTTCGGGTCCAGAGTTCCAGGAATTTCAAGGTTTCAACATGATGGGGCTACTTGCCATATATCAAATCCACGAATTATTCTCTAATAAGGTCATTTCACGTAGGGGTAACATCAACTGGCCTCCCAGAAGTCCCGACCTTAGTCCACTTGACTATTTTGCATGGGGATACCTTCAAAGTAAGGTCTATGAGAATAATCCGACGAACCTGACGCAATTAAACCAAAACATCAGGTCAGAATGGCAGTAATATCGAGAGCTATATGTCAGCGTACCATTTAGATAACATCATCTTTTCCAAATAATTTTCCACTTTATATTGTAATAATTAACAATAATTTTTTTTTAATTTCAAGTAGTTTTTGTTTTATCAAAGTAACAAATACCCCTTCTCTTATTGGACACCTTATACTTGAAGCTGGCGAAGGTCGTCGAAGAAGAAGTAAGCAGGGGAAGTAACCAGTCAAGAAAAATGTCTTCACAATTTGTGCCCAGACCTAAAAAAGTGCTCGCCCTTAGGAGATTTAGTTTTAATGAGGAGGTGATGGAGGAAAAAACGCCTTCTTTGAGGCCAAAGTTAAATCGTTCTTCGGGAAAGTTCTCCAATGGTAAGAGAAGCACTGGAATGATTATATCTCTTTTGAAGGATACTATGTTGATAAATGAAGTCAAATTTGTGTTTTCGAACGGGGAATTTATCAGTTAACGTGTCGTAATGTTATTTCCAGTCAAGGGTATCTCTATATATGCCAAGATGGCGTCGAATGAAAGTGACGCGGATGCGAGCTCCCAGAGAGACGGGGAATTTAACGATGTTAAATGTTCGTATTGTGCTAAAAAAGTGAGAGATTATGTGAAGTGTGGAAAGTGTTATAATAATTTCCACAAATCATGTCTTGTACGAGCAAGCAATTTGGAAAATACTATATGTAAACATGAGAGGTTAGAAAATCATGAAAGTTCAACAGAATTCAAAGATGCAATTGTTCAGAATAAAATGCTGGAATTGGAAAACAACTATCTAAAACAATTGATCAAGGAAATAACCGAAAAGAACCAAATCCTGATGCAAAACAATATCCTTTTATCAGAAAAAATACAGCTCCTGGAAGATAATGGAAAATACGAAATGAAAACATATTCAAAAGCAACGCAAAAAACTGAATCCTCAACTGTAAACAAAGTACAGCAAGTCACAAGGAGGTTATATAATAACACGAAACAAACTACTGCAGAAACATCCAAAGAAGATAATGGTACATCTGAGCTACCACCTACAACCAAAAATGACAGACACAAAGGTAACCTACAAATTACTCAAAGAAATGTCAACAATCCAGTTATTTTGATTTCAAAACCAACTACGGAAAAAGATGAAATGGAACAAGAACTCTCGCCTAAACCCACATCGGAAGAATTCATTACTGTTAGATCAAGAAGGCATAAGAAACCAAATGTTGGTACAGGACCACTGGAAGATACAACATTTAAATCTATAAAAGCAGACAAGCAAGAGAAGAAATTATGGCTATTTGTATCCCAAATAAAAGCAAATGTACAGGTTGAAGTAATAAAAGACTATGTAAGAGAAAAAGGTAATTTAGAAGAAAATGAAGTAAGCGTAAAACAACTGAACACAAAAAACCAAGAAAATTTAACCTATAAATGTGTTTTAGTAAGTGTTCCTCTAAAAATGAAGGAGGATATTTACAAAAATGATTTTTGGCCAACAGGGATAAAATATTCAAGATTTGATTTCAGAAGAGGGGAACATTTTTTAGAGAAAAAATCTCAAAATATATAACATGCTTCCAAAAAATATAAAAACTATAAAAAATATGAAATGTTTCAAAAGAAGATTATTCGAATATCTCATTGAGCTAGAACCATACAGTTTAGATGATTATATCATGTAATTCTTATTTCTGACACTATTCTATTTCATCTTCATATTATTATATTTATATGTGTATGGATGTGATCGAGAATAAAGAGCTATTATTATTATTATTATGTTTATTTATAGCTCTGAAAATAGTTTAAAAACGCTGGACTATTCTGTATTTGAATTGAAACACAAACTGTGATTCCAAACGTTTATTGCTTGGACCAAATCGAATTCTCTCAAAATTTATCGCAACTTACCAATACTAAACTCGTTGATCGTTATAGAACTGCCGGGAACACCAGAAATAATGTTAATTTTTCTATTCAAACTCTGGTTTATATTTGCAGAGTTTGAGACGACCGATGAACTGTTTGCCTCTCTTTTTTCGAAAGTGCCCATCAGAGTGTTAATCGGAGGTGTTTCGGGATCTTCATCCATCTTTCTACCCTTCTTCGTCTCTCGTATCTGTCCCCTTATCCTCTTCCGAGAAGCTGCCTCAAAAACGTCATCAAATTGATAGTCGTCTTCAGAATCTATGTCGATTAGCATCGATGACTTTTTATCTTCGTTTTCTTCCTTGTCATTTTTTTGTTTTTTAAAGCCTTGAAACATTTCATACGTTGGTGTTCTGTTATTAATACATTGTGAACTGTTTCTTTTCCTACTATAACTTGTCTCTGACGATTGCGATCCCTCCTTTTTGATCTGTAAATTCATCACGTACATGAGAAATTAAAAAGGGGTACTTTGGAGGGCTTTGAAACATTTCCCAAATATTTTGGTATAGACTGAACAAAATATGGCATGGTTTGACCTAAATATCTGCAATCGTACGATTTTTTATGTATTCCATTAAATTTTTCTTACTTCAACAGATTAGAAATCAGAAAATTCTCAAACTTCACAAAATGATTAATATAACGTCTAGAAAAAAACCTTTTCCATTTAATGACAAAAAATATATACTACTCTGTCAAGAAAGTACCGGGAATTTTCAATTAAAACAACATTTTTACATTTAATCGTCAAAATTAATTAATTTTGTTTTATGGCTTCAATTGACTCAAAACGGGTGCCACGAAGGGGCAATTTTAGTTTTGGGAAGAGGAAAAAGTCGCAGGGAGCCAAATCCGGCGAATACGGTGGTTGCTGAAGCACGTTTGTTGAGTTTTTGGCGAGAAAGTCAGTCACAATCGTAGCTCGGTGAGAAGGCGCGTTATCGTCATGCAAAATCCATGAGTTGTTCGACCACAAATTTGGCCGCTTCTTACGGATACGCTCACGCAAACGTTTCATAACGCCTAGGTAATACTCCTTGTTTACCGTCTGACCCTCTGGAACGAATTCGTAGTGCACCACACCACGGATATCGAAGAAAAAAATGAGCATCACCTTCATTTTCGAGCGGCTTTGGCGTGGTTTTTTCGGTTTCGGCTCATTTTTTGCCACCCATTCCGATGATTGCTGGCTTGTTTGCATATCGTACTCGTAGACCCAGGTCTCATCGCCAGTTATAATGCGTTCCATGAATGTAGAATCGGAATTACAGCGATCCAGCATGTCTGAAGCAACCTGTTCGCGATGACGTTTTTGAAGAAAATTCAGGTCTTTCGATACGAGTCGTGCGGCCACCTTTCTCATGCCCAAAATATCAATCAAAATCGTACGTGCGGACTCGTGGGATATCTTAAGATCATGTGCTATCTCTCTCAAGCTGGTACGACGGTTTTCCAGCACCCTTTCCTTAATTTTATCGACGTTATCTTCGATCGAAGCCGTCGATGGGCGTCCACTTCACGACCGTCCTTGAAGGCTCTGTACCACTGATATGCACGAGTTTTCGATAGAGCATTATCACCAAAGGCCTTTTGCAACATTTTCAATGCATCGGTACACGAAAATTCATTTGCAACACAAAACTTTAAACAAATTCTTTGCTCAACGTAATCACCCATAGTAAAAATCGGCACGCACTCTGACATCGACTGACTTAATCAGCTGTTGCAAACACACTAGTTGACAGATCCCGCTCAAACTTGGCATAGTAATTAAGGACAGTGGTACCAACCTAGGAAAAAAAATTTTTACCTGCCTCATTGCCCCGCCAGATTTAAATCGATAATTCCCAGTACTTTCTTGACAGAATGTATATTACAATTGTAAGGGAGTCTTCCAATAGGAATGATACAATTTGAAATGATTATATTGGTAACACTGGATATTATTTTTGACGTTTTCCATGTCATTCGTATTCAGTAGGATACGCCATTTAATCATGGAAAGATACATGCTTCAACAACGTTTAGAAATTGTTAAATTAGTTCATCAAAATCAATTTTTAAAACTGTGAGGAATTTGAATAGAATTTATGGACGACATTATTCAGTTAATCGACTCACTATTCATCGACAAATTTGAAAGTGAATTTTCTTTACACGATACAAGATTACCAGTACGACAAAGAAATGCAGGCACACAAGAGAATATTGGAGCAACACGACTATTTAATATTTCCATTGTTATCTATGTAGCCACTGCTCCCTAGAACAAGCGTGCAACAAGACAAATCTAGCAGTAAAATATGTTGGGTCAGTTATTCTTTTTTCAAAACATAAACGTTAACAACATAAATAAAACTTTTGTGAAACTTGAGCCTTTCCTTTTTAATGCAGATTTAATTACTAACCAATACTTTTAGCATTTCATCCAATTCCTTTTGTGTGATGTCTTTTTTCCCCTGAGCTATCAAAGTGTTCATAATTTGTGATGAAATTTTTTCCTTATCTAGTGTGCCAACACCCGGTACTACCATCGGGTCCTTTGATAATTCATCTTTTATCTGCCTTTTCCTTCCACGGCTTGCATGAATGGCAGTTTCAACGTCTTTAATTGCAGTTCTGAAGACTTTCTCTTCGACTCCAGTCAATAAGCCAGCTTGAAATTGTCCTGAATTAGTATAAAATTTAATTCAATTATTCTAACTTCAGATAATTTGTATTTTTGAACTGCCAGTAGACAAGAGAATTATTTGACAGTAGTTGACGAAAGCAGATGTACTGATATGGAATTTCATGTGAACTTTCAAAAAAATACAGAGGTTTGATATAATAGATCATCGATAAACAAAATTTTTAAGCTTAAATATACATTTAACATACATTCTGTCAAGAAAGTACCGGGAATTATCGATTTAAATCTGGCGGGGCAATGAGGCAGGTAAAATTTTTTTTTCCTAGGTTGGTACCACTGTCCTTAATTACTATGCCAAGCTTGGACGGGATCTGTCAACTAGTGTGTTTGCAACATCTGATTAAGTCAGTCGATGTCAGAGTGCGTGCCGATTTTTACTATGGGTGATTACGTTGAGCAAAGAATTTGTTTAAAGTTTTGTGTTGCAAATGAATTTTCGTGTACCGATGCATTGAAAATGTTGCAAAAGGTCTTTGGTGATAATGCTCTATCGAAAACTCGTGCATATCAGTGGTACAGAGCCTTCAAGGACGGTCGTGAAGTGGACGCCCATCGACGGCTTCGATCGAAGATAACGTCGATAAAATTAAGGAAAGGGTGCTGGAAAACCGTCGTACCAGCTTGAGAGAGATAGCACATGATCTTAAGATATCCCACGAGTCCGCACGTACGATTTTGATTGATATTTTGGGCATGAGAAAGGTGGCCGCACGACTCGTACCGAAAGACCTGAATTTTCTTCAAAAACGTCATCGCGAACAGGTTGCTTCAGACATGCTGGATCGCTGTAATTCCGATTCTACATTCATGGAACGCATTATAACTGGCGATGAGACCTGGGTCTACGAGTACGATATGCAAACAAGCCAGCAATCATCGGAATGGGTGGCAAAAAATGAGCCGAAACCGAAAAAACCACGCCAAAGCCGCTCGAAAATGAAGGTGATGCTCATTGTTTTCTTCGATATCCGTGGCGTGGTGCACTACGAATTCGTTCCAGAGGGTCAGACGGTAAACAAGGAGTATTACCTAGGCGTTATGAAACGTTTGCGTGAGCGTATCCGTAAGAAGCGGCCAAATTTGTGGGCGAACAACTCATGGATTTTGCATGACGATAACGCGCCTTCTCACCGAGCTACGATTGTGACTGACTTTCTCGCCAAAAACTCAACAAACGTGCTTCAGCAACCACCGTATTCGCCGGATTTGGCTCCCTGCGACTTTTTCCTCTTCCCAAAACTAAAATTGCCCCTTCGTGGCACCCGTTTCGAGTCGATTGAAGCCATAAAACAAAATTCGGCGCGAGAGCTAAAGTCCATCCCGGAAGGAATTGAATCTTAAATTCAAAATAAATAATCATTTTTGAAAATATTCCAGAAGGAAAAATCGCATTTATTTCTGAATATAAATAAACATGGAATTATTCCGTGACTAACATTCATACATAATTTATTTAATTTAAAAAAATTTAATCCAAATAGAAAAACATTTCTATTTTAGTAGACATATAGAATTAACATTTGTTTTGATATTCAAATTTTGTTATATTTCTTCTATCAAGTAAAAAGCCTTTCTATTTTATTTTATATAGAATTAAAATAAAATAGAAAAAGGCTTTTTACTTGATAGAAGAAATATAATCAAATTATAAAGGAATCTATAGAAAATAAAGAATTTATGGTCCTATATATATTAAGAGAATGCAATATTCATTAAACAAACTACAAATCAGTGTAATGAGTGTTAATTCTAGGTGTATACAAAAAAAAACAGTGTTTCTAAAGCATTCATTTAATTTAATTTTTAAAAGTTTTAAAGAAATTTCATGAATTTAAAATTGAACTCTGTTTGATATTTAAGATTCCATTGAGAGTCAACTAAAATGATAATAATAAAATTTATTGGCATATGCATTGTTAATGACATTTATCATGCGAAAACTATACAGGATGTTCCTAAATCGAAGATACAAACAAAGAGGGGAGATTCCTTAAATAATTGTAAGAAAAAAAATTTACATAAATATGGGACCGCAAACGTTTCGTTATCGAGATGCAGGGTGTTAAGTTTGAATTTTTTTCAAGTTTTTTTCTCATAGTACCATGCATGTCGTTTCGGAATTCGTGAAATTCGGCATGTTTTGATATTAAATTGCAACCACCTTTTTCAGAACACAGGAGTTTAATTTAATGTGTCAAAACAAACAATGAATTTGTTCACCACAGCTTACTAACTGAATTTTTATGACAATTTGGGTTTTTTTGAGGATTTCAAGAGAATCGTTCAAATTTTTTTGAAGTTTAGTATAATATCTTTTTGAAATTTTTAAAACAAACAGTGGCTCATCAAAAAAAGTTCTGGAGTAAAACAGGGAACAGTGTTTCAGAAAAAATATCACCCTGTAGATTTGCAATCGAAATTGGCGTGTCACATGGTGTAAACTCTAATTTGTAATACCTGTGCCAAATATATCTGGTGAAATGCAGATACCATGAGAAAAAAATTTATTTAAGGAATCTCCCCTCTTCGTTTGTACCTGGTATATAATTATAATTTGTTCAGATACTGAATTGTTTCATCCGTTACTATTTGGTAGTATTACTATGTTTAACTACCAAAAAAATATATATTACACATTTTCTTGTGACTCGAGTTTTGGGAAATGAACTATCCCATCATCAGACAACTGAAGACCTAACAGTGGTACAGAGGTATTAAAACAAAAGTGATAAATATTTTGAATATTTCAATGGATTCTAGGTAACATCTAATAGTGGTACAGAGGTTTACAATCGGAACGTGATAAAAAACCGGGTTAAAAAGAGGGGCCTTCTAACAGATATCGGAATGTCGGCAATCGACAAAGAAGGTTGTTAAATAGATGGTACCCATTTAAATATCTCAAATAATTTTTTTTTTTTTGGGTTACATAGCTCCGTAGTCATTCATTGTACGGAGCTATGTAACCCCAAAAATTATTTGAGATATTTAAATGGGTACCATCTGTTTAACAACCTTCTTTGTCGATTGCCGACATTCCAATATCTGTTAGAAGGCCCATCTTTTTAACCTGGTTTTTTATCACGTTCCGATTGTAAACCTCTGTACCACTATTAGTTGTTACCTAAAATCCATTGAAATATTCAAAATATTTATCACTTTTGTTTAAATACCACTGTACCACTGTTAGGTCTTCAGGTGTCTGATGATGGGATAATACATTTCTGGAAACTCGAGTCACAAGAAAATGTGTAATATATATTTTTTTGGAGTTAAACATAGTAATTTCTACAATTTGTTTTAATTTAATTTGTTTTTCTCTTATACACACAGTATTTTTTGGATATAACTGGGTATTGAAAAATACTTATACAACCTCTATGTATTTTCTGTGGACGAACATAGAATGTGAATGGTAAACGTTAAGAAACCATTAGTGTTCTTAGTTTGAAATTAACACGTAGTCATGTAAGTATGATAGATATTTTTTATTGATTGTTTTTATTTTACAGACATGAAAGACAATATACTATATTTTCCTTGGATTCTTATATCTTCTTTTGATGCTGTGTAACGAGTGTTATTTCTACATGCCTACTAAAAAAGAAAAAGTTTCTAATGCATTAATTTAATTTTAAAGTCTTTACGAAATATTATTAAAAAAAAATTTGTTGCAAGATGTAACAGAATTACCCTGTTTGATATTTAAGATAAAAATCAGTTCCAAAATGGTAGACACCAAAAAATCCCTTTACCATGATAACCTAATTATTTTAACAATATCAATCTCACCTTTGAGTTTTTCTCTTACAGTTTCCAATAGAAGGCAATTGTCTTCGTTATATAGTAATTCCTCTGAACTATTAGACTTTTTGTTTTCCATAACCAAGGCACTAGATAGTAAATTAATCACTTTAGGTCCTAAAGATCCCAACCTTTCCTCCAAAGCTGTCAGTTGTCTTAAAAGAGCAACCATGTTAATTTCAACTTTTTCTACATATGTGTCCCAAAGATTATCTCTATGTTCCCTTCTGAAAAGAGACTCGGGTTTCAAAATTTAACAGAAAAAAATGACGGAAAGCACATTTATATAGGCTAGAATAAACATAAAGTAAAGTTGAAAGATGCAAAAATTATCACCTTTTTTTCTTCGGAATAATCTCACTGGACTTCCCTCTGGATCTTGATCTTTCATCGGTTTTCTCAGACTTATCTTGCTTTGCATTTGGACTTCTCCCAGGAGATTTGGAATATCTCCTATCTTTGCGACTAATAGAAGAATCTCTAGAATTTATGTGGGATGCTAAACGATGAGAAGGATATCTATTACAAGAGGATTCCTTATGACGTCGAGAAAGTTCTCTATTCGGTGAACACGACGCTTTATAACGAGTAGGAGATTCTCCATAATGTGAAGAGGATTCCCTATAACGTGACGGGGATTCTCTACAACGTGAGGGGGATTCTCTATAACGCGAGGGGGATTCTCTATAACGCGAGGGGGATTCTCTATAACGCGAGGGGGATTCTCTATAACGTGAGAGGGATTCTCTATAATGTGAGGGAGATTCTCTATAACGTAAAGGGGATTCTCTATAACATGACAGAGATTCTCTATAACAAGTAGGGGATTCTCTATAGCGAGAATTAGAATCTCTACGTCTGCCTTGTGCAGAACTATCAATAAGTATGGGGGATCTTGATCTGGTTTTCCTTCTTGAAGAGTTTCGGGAATTAAAAGAATCTTCATCAACCAATATAACCTACAAACGGAGAATGTTTCAATTTATTATTGATGAAACAGAAGATTGTGAGATCGGTACCTCTCGATCACTATTGAAATTGGATAGAGACATCGGTCCCTCCAGTAAACCCAACATTCTTTTTAATACCATCTTCTTTGATTCCGTTTCTTTGTGATGAAGTACCAAGATACGATTATCCCAAAATTCTTTCCACTCCTGTTTGAAATCATACGTTGAAGGGTCTTCTCCTCTGCTTCTTAGGTCCATGCACCTATTACATTGAAATTTTTCAGAAAAGCACACCGTAACTTTACCAGAGATTAAAACATATATTACAAGAAGATGTAATTTTTGTTCCATATTGAAAATCGATTCAGATGCTTTTTTAGGTAAAATATTATTTGATTTTATCACATGGCATACCTTTCTTTCCAAAAATTCTGCCACTCTTTGTTATATTGTGGATGATCATCAGGATTTTCCCTGTGTTTTATCAACACTTGATCCATCTCATCATCGATGTCTTTGGATAATTTATTGAACACTTCTAACTTATTTCCGTAATCATCTATTTTTCTATCCCTACAGGTGACTGTTTCACTACAAGACAGATCCATTTAAGTTCAGTAAAAGGAATCAATAGGTGAGATCTATGTAAACATATGAAAATTTCAAATAATCAAGATTTATCACACTTACTTTGTTCCAAACACTTCTTTCGGATTCTCATAAAGTCTTGGTTCATTTTCTAAAACTTCGATTATTCAGTCAGTCAAGTAATATTTTTAAATGAAATTATGATTTTGGAATACATATGTTCTATTCCTAGTAAGTTATTCAAATAAGTGGAAGTATTATTATGACTGAATTAACTTTTAATACTTTCCCTTATTCTATTTTGAAATTTTCTGGCTATTTGTCCTATGAAAAGTTTTTGGCAATGCTCAAAAGTTAAATAACTCATTTACCTTTAGACACCTCCTCTATCGTCAATTTCTCGAACGTTTCACCGTCTGCTTCACTAAAATGTTGTCCTCCACGTAACATTTTAATGCAATTTATCTTGTCGACACTGAAAACGGGGGCTTTCACCTGCGTAGGTTTTAGACGCCCGTAAGTTGCTTCTATAGCCTGAATGACTTTGTCCAAAACTGGTTTATGTTGCAACAGTACTCTCTTTTTTTTATCGGCTGTTATATGTCTAAGAACAGTTGGGAAATGATTTTTTATATACTGAAACATGAAACAACTAGATCAGGACACTTGAAGCAAATAAAGCCTCGTTTCAATCAATTTTGGATACAATTTGCTGGATTGAGGTTAAAATGTTTACGATTTAAAATGAAATAAATTATCTGAACAGATATAGCTATTTTACTTCAATAATAAATAATGATTATGTCGGTGAAGTCTCAAACTTGAACTAAAAAGAAAACTCTTAATAGTTTCTCCTACCTATTTCTATAAAATTTGATTAGATGCACGTGAAATTCATTTAATTTATTAATGCATAAGTGCCCTAAAGCTTCTGAAAGTGTATTCACAAATTTTCAACTTTCATATCGATGATCTTCAGTGAAACTTCATTGTTTAAAATATTTTTCAGGGGATAAAATAGAAAAAGGCTTTTTACTTGATAGAAGAAATTTAACAAAATTTGAATATCAAAACAGATTAAATCTGTTAGTCTTCTACAATTTTAATTTCGAAAAAATTTTATTCAAAAAACTTTTAGAATTGAATTAATGTCTAAAATAAGCACCGCTTACGTTTAATAGACGTAAATAATCAAAACTCAATATATAATGTCAAATGGAATAAAAAAACCAACAGATATAAGAAAGTCATTAAAATTAATAAATAAATATTTGAAGTAGACAAAATTTTGTTTTTGATCTTACCTTTAAGAACACCAATTGCCTTTCAAAAACATGAACACAACATAAGGACTTCTCAAAGAATATAATTTATTTGAAATATTTAATATATTTAAATATTCGTATAAGTTAATTCAGAAATCTCTCAAAACATGCACTATATCTTCAAAAAACAAATATAATTCTAGGTAATCTCTTCTTCGATCCTAGATAATATTCCAAATATCAAAATCAAATAACTACAACTATATCAAAACTCACACAGTTCTGTGATTTTGTTAGAACATAGACCAATCTTGAATTTTAAAGTTAGTCTATTTGAAACATCCATCCTTAACATGTGTGAGTTGTGATAGAGTTGTAGTTATTTGATTTTGATATTTGGAATATTATCTAGGACCGAAGAAGAGATTACCTAGAATTATACTTGTTTTTTGGAGATATAGTGCATGTTTTGAGAGATTTCTGAATTAACGTATTCGAATATTTAAATATATAAAATATTTCAAATAAATTATATTCTTTGAGAAGTCCTTTAGTTGTGTTTTTAAAAGGCAATTGGTGTTCTTAAAGGTAAGATCAGAAACAAAATTTTGTCTCGTTTAAATATCTATTTATTAAATTTAATGACTTTCTTATATCTGTTGGTTTATTTATTCCATTTGATATTATATATTGAGTTTTGATTATATACGTCTATTCAACGTAAGCGGTGCTTATTTTAGATATTAATTTAATTCTAAAAGTTTTTTGAATAAAATCTTTTTGAAATTAAAATTGTAGAGGACTAACAGATTTAATCTGTTTTGATATTCAAATTTTTCAGGGGGTTATATAATAGTTTGCAAAAAGATTGATGAAATATCACAACTTCATATAGACAATTCAAAATAACCATGATAGGGCTAACAACATTCATGATAAGGCTAACAACATTCATGATAAGGCTAACAACAAATACAAGCTAGAACACTGGGTTATTTATTATTCATAAGCAAGCAGTATGTAATTTTAACGTTTGTATTGATTCTTTTACAAAAGAGTAAATAGTTCATGTTCGTTAATTGTCCAGTGCAAGTTTAATGGTCCTTAGGCATATACCCTTAATTGTAATCATGGCAAAATCTATAAGAATGTGAATAGTGTGTAAAACATGTAAGCTTTGAGTCCAAAGGCGTAGAAATTGTAAGAAATTATAAAACTAATTTTTGTGAGACATCTACTTTAAGAACCTCATAAAATAGAAAGCAAATGATAAAACTCAGTTTTCATTTTGAAGAAGCATCTTAAAGTATAAAGTATATGTTTACTTATTACTCTGTAGTGTAGACAATAATTTGACCTACCAAACGCCTACTTTATTATTAAAACAAATTGTAGAAATTACTATGTTTTACTACCAATAAAAATATATTTTACACATTTTCTTGTGACTCGAGTTTCGGGAAATGAACTATCCCATCATCAGACAACTGAAGACCAAACAGTGGTACAGAGGTATTTAAACAAAAGTGATAAATATTTTGAATATTTCAATAGATTCAACACCTAATAGTGGTACAGAGGTTTACAAGCGGAACGTGATTAAAAACCCGGTTAAAAAAGAGGGGCCTTCTAACAGATATCGGAATGTCGGCAATCGACAAAGAAGGTTGTTAAACAGATGGTACCCACTTAAATATTTTTTTAACCGGGTTTTTATCACGATCCGCTTGTAAACCTCTGTACCGCTATTAGGTGTTAGAATCTATTGAAATATTCAAAATATTTATCACTTTGTTTAAATACCTCTGTACCACTGTTAGGTCTTCAGTTGTCTGATGATGGGATTGTTCATTTCTCGAAAGTCGAGTCACAAGAAAATGTGTAAAATATATTTTTATTGGTAGTAAAACATAGTAATTTCTACAATTTGTTTTAATTATGATCAACTACCAAATAGTAACAGCTGAAACAATTCAGCGCCTACTTTGTCTCATATAAACAAAAGCTTATTATTTTCATTTGGCTGAAGGATGTACTCACCATAAATTTATGAGTATCACATGTTACATGTGAAGTTACCAACGTTGAAACACCCTTTTTATTACACAGAGTACAGAAGAAAAGAGAAAGCCTCGACTTGTTTTCATACACAATTTCCAGTAAGTATTCCAGACCTATCACTGGTTCTCTGATTTGATCCAGGGTTTTCTAGAATTTCATAGTGGTTTTTAAGAAAAGAAACATAAATCATCATCTGTATAGTGAAATTTCTCATCTGTAGATCCAATTTTCTGCATAAAAATTTCAAAGTATAAACGTTTCGACAAAGTGATAACTCATAATTTGTACCATTCGTCCTAATCATAATATTGTAGCAAGTTATTGGCTTGCACTCTACAAAATATTAGGGGAATCGGAGAGTAATGTCGCTTTCTTAAATTATTAACGTTATTTTATTTTTAATCAATAATGTAATCGATCACATTCGTTATCAACAACCTTTTGCCATCATGTGTGCAAATTTGCAATGCCAGACCGATAAAAATCAATTGATTTTTGAGTAAAGTATCTCCAGATGGCATTTTGGACATCATCTAAATTTCCAAATTTTTTGCCCCTAAGAAAATTTTGTACCAATCGGAATAAATAGAAATCCGAGGTTCCTCTTGCACGGTACGATCTTGTATTGTTGTGTTGCAGAATAACACCTTTTCTGTTGACAATCGCTGGATACTTTTCGATTAAAGATTGGTTCACGATCCAATTGTGCACAATGAAGATCTGCATTAACAGGTTTCTGCACTTCCAAATACAGAAGCGCCTTTTTGGGATGTAAACCAGACTTCGCAGTACTTCCTGTTGATCCATTTGAAGAGAACAACTGCCTTTTGCGTTTTGGATTGTCATATAGGATCCATTTTTCGTCTCCAGTGATCAAGCGATCAAAAGACGGTTCTGTATGGTGCCGTTGAAGCAATACGTTGCATGTGATGGATCGGTTGACTTTGTTCTCTTCAGACAGATTATAGGTGACCCAAATACCTGCTCTGCTTATTTTTCCAATCTGCTGCAAATGTTCTTTGACGGTCGACAAATGACAATCATATATCGACATGCGCAGAAACGACATTACATTGGGGTCCCCCTATGGAATCAACGTAAAATATTAAATATATTCGGTGAAATTCGAAGAAAAATAAAATCAGAACGAATAATTTCTTCAACTTGGTTATTTGGCAATACAGGAATGTTACGTGAAGAATTCAAACAATGCAACAAATTTTTCTAACATGTAATCCGAAAAAAAATTAATAATGTGTTTGGCGCTACCACAAATTCGGGAATTAACTGTATATCCTTTAAATATAGGTGCCAAAGAATGAAGAAATCACCCCCAATTAATTAAATTATCGGCGGATATTTTTAGAGCTGCCACTGATGATGAAGCCAACAAGCTTCGGAACGTGCATCAACGATACCTACTTGAGTTCTGAACTGTTACACGATTCGAAAAACTTTCTGCAACCATAGCTCATATTCCTTACTTTATTCAAGAAATTATTGCTCTAATACTTCTAATATCACCGAATATATTCCATCTTACACGCTAAGATGCAGTAACGATGTTTGGATTCGTTCATTCTAGAGCCACAATCAGCAAAAGATTTTCTGAATTTTTAATGGAGAATGGTCTTAAATGATTAGACTGGACCTACAGATGCATAATTTGCGGTCACATTTAATTTCAGCGGTTTGGAAGCACCATAAGGCTGGCTTTTCATTGGGAGATATATGTAATGATATATAATGCGTAATAATAATATATGTAACCTTGATGGATATTTGTCCATCAAAATCCAAAATTATTTTACAGGGTGACAAGAAAAACTTCGGACAAATTTTACTGTGATCTGGAACAAAAGTATTTCAGCGTAGCCAAATAAGTTTTATTTTTTTTATTTTTTTTTTTAGTGCTCAGGCACTAACTACCGAACTGCTTTTGCAAACTCACAAAAATATCCGTGTTTTTAACGTCTTCTCCCACTAAAAAACGAATGATAATACGTTGCGCAACGGCAGTCGACACATGACGTTCACTCATGGTCGTAGCACACGCGTGAAACACGTGCTCCGACGAAAACAAATACCACACTGTCCGTAAGAGTCCCAGCTATCACGTACTCAAGCCACGACTTTCGAAACATACGCGCCATCTACAGAGTTTGTCTCGATCATATTTGAACCACCCTCGTGGTATAATTTGCCGTTTCAAGGAGCTTGGGCATGATGTTCGTCGTCCAGGAAGTGGGAGAAAACGCACTGTCAATACGCCTAGCAATCGCAACATCGTCAAGAAGCGACTTAATCGAAATCCGAGGGTCTACATGAGGAAAACAGCCCGTGAGATCGGTACCTACAGTGAAACCGTTCGTCAAATGTCTAAAAAGCAGGTCAACCTCAAGCCATACAAGCTCCAAAAAGTTCAACTCCTCACGGATAAAAACAAGCGCGTACCACTCCAAAGGTGCCGCCAACTCCTTCGTCTCGCCGCTGGTCATCAATAGGAGAGCATTCTCTTCACAGGTGAGAAGCTTTTCACCATAGAACAATCCCTCAACCACCAAAACAACAGAGTCTGGTCCGCAGAGGCTCCCGTCGAACATCATCAAAATCCGCAATCCGTCATGGTACGGGGTGGCATTTGCGCCAGCGGCAAAACACCCTTGGTTTTAGTGGATTATTTTTTGTGGCCTCGAATATTTTATATAGGCGATTTTTGGTAAAATGTTTCATTTTGATTTCTATCTTCTGTAAAAAATGACTAAACTGAAAACACCTTGTATAAAATTCCCAACGAAAAGTTAGCTTAACTTGCAAAATGTTGTCAATCCAAGTGCTTTCATAAATTTTTGTTAAATCAATTCTGAGAAATACGAGGGAGATCCTTACCTGTAATTGGAGGTTGTGATTTTTCATAACACCTGGAGGCAAAGGTTCTCCATTAAAATATCCGCACTCTTCATTCTTTTTAAATGACTCAAGGGCTTTTGTATGTCTTTTACCAGAAACATGTGGTATAACCTCAAATGTCCTCAGGTGGCAGCGGCACAGGAAACATATAAAGTTTTTACGTCCGTCTCTCTGTATGATTTTGAAGAAAGTGCCCGTTGCAGGTGAAATCAATTGTTCTGATAATATCTGAACAAAAGAAAATAAATCAGATTGAAGATACACTAATGAAATATTTGCAGATCATTTTACGCTAGATGCAAAATTTACCATATTGAAATTCATATGCAATAAGAAAATTAACTTTTTTAATCACTATTTAATGAAAAAATACACCGTGACCATCGAATAGCACATCAGATCGGCCAACCCTTAGAACACAAAGAGTACTATCTATCTGTATTCTTGGATGTTAATCAGGCATTCGCTAAGCTGTTCAAAATAAAAAAGTTTCTCCCTATTTACTTTCAACTCCTGAAGTCATATCTGGGCGACAGAGAGTTTAGAAACAGGATAAATGTCAAAGTAGCTGAAAATTAGTCAATAACATCTGAAGTACCACAGGGTAGTGTGCTGGGTCCATTTCTTTATCTGCTTTATACATCAGATCTGCCTTCAAGTAGGCCCATCAAGGGAACATTTGCTGATGATACAGCTATCCTTGCCAGACATAAAGATGCAGCATTGGCATCTAGCCACCTACAAGATCGTCTAATTGAAATTGAAATATGGTTGCGGAAGTGAACAATCAATTTATTTTGATTGGAGACTTAAGTGGATCTCACTGAGAAAAGATAAATGACACCTGTGTCCATAAACAATAATCACAAAAATACTTCCGTCCTGTTCCACAGAATGGTAAAAGACTCAAAAGAAACTGGCCAGCAGATCTGATGAAAGATTGAAAAGGACTGAGCACACAAGAAGCCAGCCCCCTCATCACGACATCTGAAAGCACTCAGCTCATAAGCGATCACATTAACCCATAGAATAAATGTATTCTGATTGCTAGTAAACTGTTGAATTGAAAAAAAAATATTAGAGGGTTGTTTATTTTCTTGATAACTATCAGAAGTGGCTGAGCTGATTAGTGTGCTTAAAAATCTCCACCGATTCCAAGATGTCTAGTTTTTTAGTCTTTCAGTTCCTGATAGATTTCAAGATTATCTAATTCTGGGAAGACACAGTTAGCTTGGAACAAATGTTTTGCATTATAAGAGTTATCTTTCCAATGCTTAAATGAAGCCTGACGTTCCTCAAACCTTCTAGTAAAAATTCTTCCTTCGATAAATTTAAAAACTCACATCAACAGATACAACTATCTATATAGAGACCAATCAACAGATATTACACCTTTACTTAATCAGTCAACTTCAAAGTGATGAAAGAAAAGCTTAACTTTTTGCAGAAAACCTAACCAAGAATTACTTAATTTCAAGGTATATAATCGATATTCAAAATTTAACTGACAGTGCTGGAGCATTCATAAAAACAATAGCAACTTTTCCTTACCTTCCGAAAATCCTCTGCCATCTCTTTCTTCATCAAAAGCTTTTCTGTTTTTGAAATATTGGACGGTCTAGCCAAAGTGTCAGGAGCAGAAGCTTCCATGTTCATCCAATTTTTATTTCCTTATTATGACCTATTAAGGTTTTTTTTGTATTCTGTAAAATGAACCTTAAATAAGAGAATTTGAATATTAAAACAAATTGAAATATGTTTATCTTCTATAATTTTAATTTCAAAAAAACTTTTAGAATTAAATTTATGTATAAAGCAAGCACCGCTTACATTTAATAGACGTATATAATCAAAACTCAATATATAATGTCAAATGGTTTTAGACATAAATTTAATTCTAAAAGTTTTTTGAATAAAAAATCTTTTTGAAATTAAAATTGTAGAAGATAAACATATTTCAATTTGTTTTAATATTCAAATTTTGTTATATTTCTTCTATCAAGTAAAAGGCCTTTCTATTTTATTAAATAAGGGAATTTGAAACACTATTATTTAGGATGTACCACTATTCCCTTCAGTTGATATGGAAGATTAATATATTCCTGTTATCTGTTACTTTTCACCCAATTCACCACTATTTTAAACCTCATAATATTTACAAGTTAATCATTCAATATTTGAACTGGTATTGTTACATCGCACTTAATTGCAATGAATAATATCTTCTAGAAATTTACCTAATTTAATCATAGAGCTGAAAGGTAAATCTGGAACGAAATAATTAGTATATACAATTTTAAATTGCAAAAAAGGTACTTAGTGAATATTTTTGACAGTCGTCAAAGGAATTCATCGAACACTGAATACAATACAACCACAGATTATATATATTATTATATCTCAATTGGGCTGATGTGGATGGGGAGTATTTAATGATAGAGAAAAGATCTCTATCATTTTAAAAGAAACTTCTAAAAACGTCATCAAGTTTTGTTTTTCCTTTTTATTCGAGAAAATTTTTGACATCCGTCCTTTACCGACGTGAAGTTGGCTGGTTGAGCTAACTGCCAAAAGTACCGGAAATACCCGATCGGCCAGTGGCGTCGGAACATACTACCTGAAAGCGAAATTGAAGGCTTCCTTGAATTAAATGGAATAAATTAGTCTAATTACTTACACAAGAGTCCTTTTGAATATAATTAAATGATATTTTATGATGCTAAAGAGCATTAAATAAATGCTTGCTCTTGTGTGGAAAAAAATTCCACACTGGGAAAACATTTCCAAATTTTTTTTCAGTGCTATGATGCTAAAGAACATGTTTTTCATAAAATAATTAATAAGAATATTTTTTTATAACGTGGAAATTTTGTCTCATTCAAATGCAAAATTTTTTTTTATGAAAAATATGTTCTCAAGAATGATTGAAACATATCTAATTGTATTTCATATTACTATTTTGCAAAAGTACTCTAAAAAAATACTGAAAATTTTTTCCCAGCGTGGAAATTTTTTTCCGATCAAGAGCAAGTTATTATTCTATAGAAAATAATATTTTATTATATTTAAAACAACTCTAGTGTAACCGCGCTCTTTATACCATTCTACGAGTTCGGACAACACTATCAGAGTGAACATAAACTGAGTGGATCTCATTTAATTCAAGGCGGCGTTCAATTTCGCTCCGACGTCACTGGTCGATTTCCGGAACTTTTGGCAGCCAGCTCAGCTAGCCAACTTCACATCGGTAATTCCTTTATCCATTGCGCATGTTACCATTATTGTCAAAAAACTAACCTTGTTTCCCGCGATAATTACTATTGGAATTGAAACGGGAAAATTCGTTAAATATTCTTCTTATAATATTGTTTTTAGTCTATTGAAAACTGATTGATAAATCATACTTTTTATTGTTATTATTTCTTGCTCATATTATTATGGCTAAACAAGCTCCTAAGAAAAAAGGGGCTAATGGATACAAACTACCTGATCCTATACCTAAAGGAGAGGTTTTGGTGGATATTGCGAAGAAAAACTGGAAAATTGGGGCTTCCATCGGACAGGGAGGTTTCGGAGAAATTTACTCGGCACAAGAGGCCGATGCGAAAGGCACTAGTTTTCCTTATGTAGTTAAAATTGTATGTGAGACATTGTTTACTTGTTCAAAGAATGTAATTACATATAATACTTTTTAGGAACCACATGAGAATGGTCCGTTGTTTGTCGAAATCAATTTTTATATAAGAAATGCAAAACCGCAGGAAGGTAAATAGAATCATGAATAAAATTTACATAAAGGTAGTATCTTTCATTTCATGAAAATTGCTATCTGTTAAGCATTTCTTATCTAAAGATACTCAAAGTATTTTGCAGATCTGGATATTGCTAATTTGTTTTTTCAGTTGAAGAATTTAGAACCAAGAAAAAGCTTAAAGCATTGGGAATACCAACGTATTTGGGATCTGGTTCTCACGAACACAAAAATCAGAAATACAGATTTTTGGTGATGCATAAATTCGGAAAAGATATATGGAAGCTTTTCTTAGAGAACGCTCGAACATTTCCCATCACGACAGTATTCAAACTAGGAACTCAAATTGTATGTTAATGTTCACAAAACTTAACACAATCTGACAATATTGTTTTCAGTTGGATGTTTTAGAATACATACACGAACGGGGTTATGTTCATGCCGATATTAAAGGAGCGAATATATTGTTAGGCTTAACTAAAGGAAATGAGAACCAAACATACTTGGTAGATTTTGGACTTGCCACAAAATATCAAATCGGAGGTGAATTCAAACCAAATCCCAAGAAGGCACACGATGGAACCATTGAATATTTGAGCAGGGACGCACATAAGGGAGGTAATATCTCAAATCATTCATAACACTATAAAAACGGAGGAAAAACTGTACAAAGACCTATAATCAATCCAATAGTTTCACAGTTATTCAAATTTTTCTGAATATTTTCGAAATAACAGGTTTAATTGATCTCAAATTTAACATTTGGAAGTAAACCAGGGCGCAAAAGTTCATCATCTTTTTCATTCTTTCGAAATTGATATTTCTGGCGCCATCTGTGTGTCAGACCGGAACTTATCAGCCAGTGTAATATTTTAATTTTGGAGTAACAATTTTTTGTGATTGTTTCATATATATTCCAGTACCTACCAGAAGAGGAGACTTAGAGATATTAGCTTACAATTTGATCCAGTGGTTAGGGTGCACCTTACCTTGGGAAAGTGATTTATCAAATCCTGCTAAAGTACAAGAAAGTAAGGAACAACATATGGGAGATACTCAAAACTTTTTAAAGAAATGTTTTGGACCAAGGACTGTGCCAGGTAAGAATACTACTCTGTCAAGAAAGTACCGGGAATTTTCAATTAAAACAACATTTTTACATTTAATCGTCAAAATTTATTGGGTCGCCTTCAAAATAGGCTCCATTTGCTCCAATACATCTATGCCAACGGCACTTCCAATTATCGAAACATTTTTTATAGGCGCTTTCCGGGATGGACTTTAGCTCTCGCGCCGAATTTTGTTTTATGGCTTCAATCGACTCAAAACGGGTGCCACGAAGGGGCAATTTTAGTTTTGGGAAGAGGAAAAAGTCGCAGGGAGCCAAATCCGGCTAATACGGTGGTTGCTGAAGCACGTTTGTTGAGTTTTTGGCGAGAAAGTCATGCACAATCGTAGCTCGGTGAGAAGGCGCGTTATCGTCATGCAAAATCCATGATTTGTTCGCCACAAATTTGGCCGCTTCTTACGGATACGCTCACGCAAACGTTTCATAACGCCTAGGTAATACTCCTTGTTTACCGTCTGACCCTCTGGAACGAATTCGTAGTGCACCACGCCACGGATATCGAAGAAAACAATGAGCATCACTTTCATTTTCGAGCGGCTTTGGCGTGGTTTTTTCGGTTTCGGCTCATTTTTTGCCACCCATTCCGATGATTGCTGGCTTGTTTGCATATCGTACTCGTAGACCCAGGTCTCATCACCAGTTATAATGCGTTCCATGAATGTAGAATCGGAATTACAGCGATCCAGCATGTCTGAAGCAACCTGTTCGCGATGACGTTTTTGAAGAAAATTCAGGTCTTTCGGTACGAGTCGTGCGGCCACCTTTCTCATGCCCAAAATATCAATCAAAATCGTACGTGCGGACTGGTGGGATATCTTAAGATCATGTGCTATCTCTCTCAAGCTGGTAAGACGGTTTTCCAGCACCCTTTCCTTAATTTTATCGACGTTATCTTCGATCGAAGCCGTCGATGGGCGTCCACTTCACGACCGTCCTTGAAGGCTCTGTACCACTGATATGCACGAGTTTTCGATAGAGCATTATCACCAAAGGCCTTTTGCAACATTTTCAATGCATCGGCACACGAAAATTCATTTGCAACACAAAACTTTAAACAAATTCTTTGCTCAACGTAATCACCCATAGTAAAAATCGGCACGAACTCTGACATCGACTGACTTAATCAGCTGTTGCAAACACACTAGTTGACAGATCCCGCTCAAGCTTGGCATAGTAATTAAGGACAGTGGTACCAACCTAGGAAAAAAAAATTTACCTGCCTCATTGCCCCGCCAGATTTAAATCGATAATTCCCGGTACTTTCTTGACAGAATGTATATCAAAAATTCTGGTGAGCTTGAATGAAGATTTTGTTATGAGATACAACTTAGTTTATAAGTAATAGGTCCTCATTTAGATAACAATTTCAAGTGTTTTCTATCAAAATGATTAAATTTATGAATGACAGGCGGACCAGAAAATAATGTCATTTCTGTGCATGTCGTCGATATTTGATTGTCATTTATACTTCAAAGTCGTATCAAAGACATTTTAAGGTTATGACTTGATCACTTCCAAATAATTGAATATCAGACTTTTTTGCAATTTGGGGTGAAATGGCCAGCCAAATAGCAGAAGAGCATATTCGGCATTGTATGCCTTTTGATTTTCGCAATGATAGTAACACAACAGTTGTCTCTATCAAATCATGGACGAATCCAGGCGAACAATTGACATCACTGCAAGACCAAATCACTTTGGAATGAAGACAATGCTCTGTTTGGTGAAACCATCAACTACCAACAGCAAATGACCAGAATAAAAGCCAATTTGCTTCACATTAATGCCCCATCACATCCAGCAAAAGGGGTCAGGGAAACGATTGAGGCGTTCAGTTGGGAAATATTAGAACGTGCTACAGAATTGGCTACAATTTTCATCTATCTGCATCATTGGGACATGCTTTCGCTTAACAACACTTCAGTTCTTATGAAAATGTACAAAAATGGCTCAATAACTGATTCTCTTCAAAAGAACTGTTCTTTTGATGTGGCATTCTGATACTGGTGTATAGATGGGAAAAATGTATAAATAGCAATGGAGATTATTTTGCATAAAGTATTTTTTATCATTTTCAAACAGCAGATGTGTAATTTCTACAAAATAATCCTGTTCCATCTGTCTACACCCGGTATTCATTTAATCTTTATAATATGTGCGTCTTGAAAAGTGATGGGTTCCAAAACTTAAGATATAAAACAATGACTCCACACTTTTACCAACTAGTGGAAGTTTTTATTTATAAATTGGATCGTTTTGATAGAAAGCACTTGAAATGGTTGTTTAAATGTTCAAAGATAATGATTGTGGCCAATATAGGAATAATCTTGACTCATTGTTTTTACGTGAAACAAGCATGTTGAAGATGGGGGACCTATTACTTATGGTTTCAAACGACTGATCACATTTATTAAAAAATAAGTCATGTAATAGATAATGTATGTACATATACAGATTAACACAAGGTTTTTAATTTTCTCTCCCTTATCCCTGGGTTTCAGCATCTCTTACAGACTTTCTCAAATATATAAATAATTTGTCATTCGACCAAAAACCAGACTATGAGAAGATAAAGAAGATGTTTTCTAAAGAAATAGAAAAGAATGGAGATAAAGTAACAACACCATTGGTCTTCAAAAGTGGTAGACAAACGTCACCAAAAAGAAAGATTGAACATAAAGATACAACAAATAAAAAAATCAAGAGAGAAGAGGTTGAATCTGATGAAGAAACTGACGAAAATGATACAAAGCCCAAAAAGAAAAATACTAAAGAAAAAACTTCAAGAGTTAAGAAAACATTACCAAAGCCATCAGAAAAAACAAATGCCCAGGACGACTTCGATGGTTACACTCCAGAAATGAAGGCAATAGCTTTGAAAAAGTTAGAGAATGGAGTCAAGAAGGCCGTCCCAAAAAGTAAAAGAGTGCCAAAGGAGAATTCTGACACCAAAACAAGTCCAGTAAAAAATACCGAGAGTAAAAATTCAGATGATAAAGTTGCCCAAAATGGAAGAAATAGAAGAAATTTGAAACTAATAAATTATAATGAAGCTGCCTTATCTCCTAAGTGAATTTGTTAAATTGTATTAGATTTTCGTATTTCATTTCTTCTATTTTGAATTATTCATCTTCTGATTATGTGTATTTTTTTATTGCTTGTACTTTTTCTTATTTATTCCTGTTTTAAGGATTTTCATTATGTAATCAGTATTTTTTCAATAAAATGTACAAAATACTTTTATATTATTCTTAGGCATTTCTTTTTTTTTTAAATATATCACACAACAGGATGCAAAAAAGTAAAACGTATATATTTTGCGACTTTATTCGCTTTTTAACGAAAGATTGGTTAATTCACAACTTAAAATTTCCTTGATGATTCCAAACTATTTTTTCCATCCCTCCTCTTTATCTTTTATAATACATAGAGTTTAGTAATTAAGAAACACTTCTGCATTTGTATTCTCAGTTTAAACACTCACCTGATATGAAGTCATGGTATAATGAAACAATTGTGTGAACAATAAAATGTAGAGGAAGTCAAACAAATTTTTATTTAATTGAAAAAATTGTTGTAGTAGTACAAACATTTTTGTGGAAATAAATTACTGTCTCATATACATTTTTTTAATTAAAATGAGTTTCCACCAAGTAAAGACCGAATCTATCAAATATAAATTTTTATTTATAAATTGGACTATTCCGATAGAAAATACTTGATATTGTTGTGTATATCGAAGACAATTATGATTGTTGACAATATAAGAATGCTGACTTATTGTTCTTACTGTGAAACAAACAAGTTCAAGATTGGGACCTATAACTTATATAATAAGACGGAATAAGAAAGAAGTTTATATACCCCTGATAATTGAAATTTATCCATTTTTCGTTCATTATTTTTGATGAATCTGCTAATATTGTTATCGGTTTTGAAGCAACTTTTATTTTCTTTTGAGAGTAGTTTTTGATTGTGTACTGATATTTCCTAAATAAATTAGACTGAATATAAGAAAAACAAATGTTAACTTCCGCTATTTTATTGATTTTCACAACAATTGTTTCGTCATACCATGACTTCATCAGGTTAGTATTTAAACTACGAAACAATTGTTGTGAAAATCAATAAAATAGCGGAAGTTAACATTTGTTTTTCTTATATTGAAGATGAATTTCCGTCAAGTAAAGACGGAGACAATCAAAAATTAGACTGACGTATTCATTTTTTGATGGACCCAAAAAGGAACCTTGGGGGACTCCGAACTTCACACATCTGATGCTTCTGCTTACCTGTCCTACCATAACATACTGTACTGTATTCTCCAAGTAACTGTACTCTATTGTCCAAGTAACTGTACTCTATTGTCCAAGTAACTGTACTCTATTCTCCAAGTAACTGTACTCTATTCTCCAAGTAACTATACTCTATTCTCCAAGTAACTGTACTCTATTCTCCAAGTAACTGTACTCTATTCTCCAAGTAACTGTACTCTATTCTCCAAGTAACTGTACTCTATTCTCCAAGTAACTATACTCTATTCTCCAGTAACTGTACTCTATTCTCCAAGAAATTGTACTCTATTCTCCAAGTAACTGTACTCTATTCTCCAAGTAACTGTACTCTATTCTCCAAGTAACTGTACTCTATTCTCCAAGTAACTGTACTCTATTCTACAAGTAACAGTACTTTATTCTCCAAGTAACTGTAACAAATAACTAACCTTTGTTCAGAGACCGCTTTCACATGTTTGTGCGAAATTTCGTGAGGATTGCAAGATTAGTTTTAAAAGAAAAGAACTTGTGCATGGATCAATATTGAGTGAAGGAAACTATCGAAGGAAAGAGGTAGATGCATGTAAATTTCAGGGTAGGTTAAGTGCCTGAATATCTCGGTTAGGTTCGTTATTGAGCAATATCGGTCAAATGGTTTCACAGTTATTCACATTTGAAATTTCCGCTTTATTAATATTTTCCTAACTATAAATCCGATTGATCTGCAATTTGAGTTTTACAAGCAGAATGATTTAAAACAAAAACAAACATTTTGTGAGCGGAACAGTGCTGTGTGCTAAAGTAACCAAAGCAGCAGTCCCACAATAGTTTAAATTTAGCATTCAGATGTAAAATAATGACACAACGGCTAATACAATAATTTGTGAAGTTTAGTTAAATTGTTGAGCTCTACCTTAAACTGTTTCGGATGGAAAGAAAGAGAGACTTGAAACTTTCAATGTTTCGCATTTATTTACATTTGAAATTTTCCCAATATTCCCCAAACTTTAAATACGATCTATCTGAAACTTGGTATTCAGAAATAGATAACGCAAATGTTCGTGAGGATCATACGATTACAAGATACATTATTATCAAAAGAAATGAAAAACATTGATCTTATATGGAAAACTTTATTATTTTAATATCTTTAAATAAAAAATCATATTTATCGAGAAAATAAACTTAAACTAATCTTACTCTATATTAACAATCAATATCCTTCATTATAACCGCCGCCAAAACCTCCTCGTCCTCTTCCTCCACCGTATCCACCACCTCTACCTCCAAAACCACCTCTGTCCCCAAAACCTCCTCTGCCTCCAAAACCTCCTCTACCTCCATAATTTCCTCTACCTCCAAAACCACCACCTCCATAATTTCCTCCACCATAACCACCTCCTCTAGCTCCCCTGAACCCGCCTCTACCTCTTGAGAACTTAGGTGGGGGTCCGTTGTAGCCACCCAACGTGTGCCCCCTTGGCGGTCTATTCTGGAAATTGGAACTTCCCTGCTCTCTGGCGATGCCGTAGCTGCCAGCATTCAGCTCGCAAAGCTTCTTGATCACAGAGATAACCTTTTGGTCGATCGGACCCATGTCCAGAATGGACTCTGGTTCTTGAGAGGACCTCACAACCAAGCTTTCCAGGGCCGGACGAAGGGCCACAATTTCTGCTGCTTCCTCTGGGTTCATGTTCAGGTTTATCCAATTATCCAACCTGACTACATTATCCACCCATTCAACCTTCCGGGATCCAAAAAGGAGCAGATGAAGAGGCGTTATCATCGTCATCTGCTTGCAAGAAACTGCTTTGGTACGTATCTTCTCTCCAAACACGAAGAACGGATAGGGAAACTTCTGCTCAAAGTTAGAGCAATTCACGGAGGTTTTATGGATCAGGGCGGCCTTGCTTTCGGTCGTTAGAACCTTTCGTTTCTCCTTGTGGTAACACACATTCGGATATAACCCGTAACACATGAGAGACATTACAACATCCAGTTTCGGATCAGGCCCTACAGTTTCCATGGGAATGGAAGACATGGCTTCTTCGGGGATGCCGCAGTTCTGGAGTATCTGTTGCAGCTGATATTTGGCCTCCCAGGTGACCCTCATCGTAGCCATGCTAATACCTAGGGGACATAAGATAGCGTTTTGGAAAAGAAGAACGATGTATATACCTCGAAATTTGAGATACCAGATCTTTCTTCATATTTGCCAGCTCTATCTCAGAGCGAGTCCTATAAACTCATCGACGCTTCGAGGGACTTTGCAATTTCTCAAATTCAACACAATTGGGGCAGAACGAAGATGCTACCTGCTTCTGAAAAGAAAGTCTTCTTCCGATTGAAAATTCAGAATTGGAAAAAAGGGCAAAAACATAGTTATATGAGAGATTCCCCATATCTTAAAGTGGAAGATAAACTTCTAAATCTTCCTCCTAAAGATAGAAACTACATCATGAAAAATTAAAAATTGTTTTGAAATTAAGAAAAAAATTGATAATTTTCCATGAAATTTGTGATGTTTATATTTTAAAACAAAAAATGGCGATTAATGATGAAAAGGTTTCATCTGTTATTTAAACATCTAAAATTTTTTAAAAAGAGAAAGAAAATAAGAAAAAATCTAGAATTTGAAATAGGTAGCATCTTTTCCCTCGGTGACAATTCATCTTGGTGACAATCTATCAGAATTCCAAAAATTCGCACGAAAATTTCTGGAATTCTCAAGTCCTTAGAAAATCCGAAGAAAAATCGTGATATCTCCTACGCATCTAGAAAATCAGAGTCGCCTCAGAAACAAGCTTACAGATATGACGTTTTACCGACAAAAATAAAACGTCATATCTGTGAAATTAAGAGGTTTGGGAAAAAACTGATAGACATATCTCAAGAAAATTTGGGATATCGATCCATCAATTATTAAAAAATGAAGGCAATTTCACTTTTAGAATATTCCAAGTAATTCCTCAAGAATTTCTCAGAATATTCAACGTTTTGAACGAGACTCTGATTTTCCAGAATGGTTACTAAGTTAAATGCTACGACTGGACAATTAGATGTGAATAAATCAAAGATGAATCAAGTAGTAACTTGCTTTCGGTACAACCACATTTGTTAACTTTTACCATCTTTAATTAAAAGTTAAACATGACAAAAATCAAAACCGCAGTTGCACCGAAATATGATGAAATCATGACCAGTCAATCTGTCATTCAACTCGACACATTGACCTGTCAAAATAAAAAGAGAATGTAAAATTAGCATGACTGATGGTTTCTAACTACAAAGATATCGCCAAATTTAGATTTGTGCCATGATTAATGCTTAAACAATGGGTTTTCCAATAGGTTTCATTTTGAATAGCCCGCTATCTGGAAAGCTGTCATATTTTGACATTTGACAAGTAAAAACTACGCGATTAAAAATTGTTAAAATTTACCAAAAAAATTTACTCAAAACTAGAGCACTTTTGGATCGTGGTGGAGGACCTTCTTGGTCAGTAATAGTGAAACTAGTGAAAAAATTTGAGTTGTTGGGACAAGTTAGTGATGTGAAGAATCGAAACCGTGAGCGTCGCTCAAGAACAACTGAGAATATTGCTGCTGTAGCCCGTAGAGTCACGCTGAATGGATTGCGCTGCCGAGCTATGATTAATGAATTTTTTATGGCCGGAATTGGAAGATACACAAGCAATTAAATTAATTTTTCAAAAGTTTCCTGGCCGTGTCATATTAAACCACTTATTGGAAAACCCTTTATATGTCAAAGAGCATGGCGATTCAATTACACCTGAAAAGTTTAGGTTATAGCAATAATTTGTTTACTTAATAATTAGGTCAATTAAATCTCTACCATCAAATAGTTGATAGTAACAATTCTGTGGAGTACCTAATGGCTTCAACTTTACCGGAATATTGCAATATCTTTGTCACAAGAAGGTGCTTCAAGCAATACTTAAAATGACATACGGCATCGAGCGAAATAATGTGAACTGAGCATTTCTGCATCTTACTCTGACAACATGTTTGCATACAGAAGACCTAACCTCTTTTTCTGTATCGAATAATTGCAATGTCAGTAGGCTTTGCTTTCACTGAGTTACACATGTGTTTTCCAGATTTGTAAGAAACACCACATTTTAATTAATTTTTAAGCTTTTATAACGAACATTTTGCCGAGAAAATAAAAAAAAATAATTAAACTTAGTGAGCACACATCCATGACTCGGAAAAATATTGCTCAGAAGTGTCAGTAATTTTTTGGAGCTGTCAACAAGATAATATTCATTTGCGGTCTTAAGATGAGAAAATTAGGCAAAAATTGTCGAAAATTAATTGACTATGCCATAACTTGCAAGAGCAATTATAAAAGGCAATATAGGATATATTCCCAACTGAATAAGCCGTTAATATCATGTTAATAGTATAGTTGACTGATTGAATTTTTTCAGGTAGTTCATGAGGGGTGTAGGTCAAACAAACAGGTACGAACTTTAAGGCAAAGGGGCTTAAATTTTCTTTCGTTCGTAGCAAATAAATGGAAAATCGTACAGGAATGAAAATATTTTCATCAGCTGGACCAGTCTTTCGACATTTGACCCTTTACCTCGCTTTTTTCTAGGCACCACCGGAAGAAAGACATTCAATATATTTCTACCCATGTTCACCTTATTTCACACAGTACTGTAAACGTAATAAAAAAATCGCTTTTGTACTCGAATGAAATTTTGAAAACTGAAACTAATTTCAAGGTCAATACTAAAAGATCGAACCTATTAATGTGGGATATTCTACAGTTAACTGATTGCATTCCGATCAATTTTTCCGTTCTTGGTCACCCGATCTTACCTTTATATTCACAAAACCTTATCTCGGCCTCTTCGCCCCCTTGTCTTGCCCTATCCCACAATTCGAAAGCGGTCAACATGGCAACGTGGTCGGAGTGCCTGTCCCCGGCCAACGCTCTTTGGTGGTTACTTAACCTTCTCTGTCCCATCTCCATCTGGAAGATCTCTGGGAACGTAGTGGAATTGGCAGCCATGGTGGCCAGCGGTGCCCCGCACATAAAAATGCATCCCAACACCATCATCTTACCCAGGCGGGGTTCGATGGGGAGTTTGGCTATGATGCGACCCAATGGGGTTAGTTCATCGTTTGCGTCCAAGCATTTCATTTCGCGCAAGAGTACTTCTGCTTCGATGACAGCGTCTAACGGCGGCGGTTCGATTGCCTGAAACACAAGATTTAGGTTTAATTGTGTCAATCGACTTCGTTTTTCTTTCTATGTTTCATTGAGATAATTTTGATAACGGCTACAAATAACTTTCACTGTCAAATGCTTAATATAAGCACAGAGTGTTTGCTTGGCATATTAAAGTATTTTTAGTATATTAGTAAAGGGCGACAAACCGAAGCCTTGCATAAATATAATATAAATGGTTCTAAATTGAACAATATACCAAACAAAATCGAACTATTCTTATTTCTCACCTTACTCAAGAAATGACCTATAGAACCCAACCTGAGCAGTTTTATACTCAGCGCCAACTCGTGCAACGGGGTCCTGAACATCTCCGGCGTCATATGCTCCTCCAGTTTTGCGTGTCTCGCTTTAGAACAGAGGGTGAAGCAGAATCCCGGCCTCACCCTACCCGCCCTGCCCTTACGCTGCTCAAGATTGGTACGCGAGGCCCAAACTGTCGCGTAACTCGTCATGTTGTTGTGAGAGGTGAACATCTTCATCTTTGATTTACAGCTGTCAATGACAAACACCACGTCGTTGATGGTGATCGAAGTTTCCGCTATATTGGTCGAGAGGATGACCTTCGTCACGTTCGGAGGAGTGTTTTCGAACACCTTGCGTTGGTCCTCCCTCGGGATTTGAGAATGCAAGGGAAGGATGCTGTATTGTTGTCCCCCGAATATCGGGTGGTTCTGAAAAGAGAGATATTGAAGAAAAATGGAAGATAATTAATGAAATATGAAACATACTGAGCTTGCTATGTCATCTATTAAGGTAATATGCAAGTGCAGAAGGTTACGACTCACCTGTAGATGTTTCATCATGGCAAAAATGAGATTCCAACCAGGTAAAAATACAAGAACAGCTCCTGGAATGTTTTGTGCCTTGATGTACTTGAGGAGAGCTTCAAGAAGTTCAAAACTTATCTCCCTCTCACTTATTTTAGCCAACGCAGCCTTAGTGGCTTCGCTATAACCATCCTCTGAAAATATAGTCTATTGAAATTTTTAAATGAATTCATAGAAATATTATGAAAAAAATGAATGACCAAATCATGTATGAAAATCCATACAGGCGCACACTTACTAAACGAGGATTGCTACTGAAGTTTAAGAAATATGACAACACTGATGTAAACGTCAAATCTGACATTTGTCAACCTTAAGTTTGACATTGACGAGCGCTATTTGTGTTGTTTACAGATTGAAACATTTCTTTCAGTCAAATATGGAAATAAATAGTAAACATTGCAAAACAAGTAGAAATAAGTTCGTGTGCTTTTGATAAGAGATGTCACAATTAGTTTATTTTTCCGGCATGGTTCATTTTCCACCAGCAGCCCAAATATTTCTCTTTTAAATATTTTATACTTCTGAATATTTTGTATTCTTAATAAGAAGTATGAGCCATGGTAATGGAACGTTCTAGAAATCTAGACAGTGTAACGTACATCTGTACATTATATATTCTATACTCAAACAAACTCGACAAGGTTTTGTAGGTCACAGAGGCAAATTGCAGCAAATTATGGTCTGCTTTGAGCATGAAGAAAGTTTATTCTGGGTTAGTAACGTGAAAATATCGAGAATACATTTCTTTACTTGAATTAACTCGCGAAGGTATGTCTTGTATGTATTTTGCATACTCTAGATGGCGTTAGTGTATTATTAATATAGATTCTCTGTGTATGTATTTCGTATACTCTAGATGGCGATAGTGTGTTAGTTAATATACATTCTGTCAAGAAAGTATCGGGAATTATCGATTTAAATCTGGCGGGGCAATGAGGCAGGTAAAATTTTTTTTCCTAGGTTGGTACCACTGTCCTTGATTACTATGCCAAGCTTGAGCGGGATCTGTCAACTAGTGTGTTTGCAACAGCTGATTAAGTCAGTCGATGTCAGAGTGCGTGCCGATTTTTACTATGGGTGATTACGTTGAGCAAAGAATTCGTTTAAAGTTTTGTGTTGCAAATGAATTTTCGTGTGCCGATGCATTGAAAATGTTGCAAAAGGCCTTTGGTGATAATGCTCTATCGAAAACTCGTGCATATCAGTGGTACAGAGCCTTCAAGGACGGTCGTGAAGTGGTCGCCCATCGACGGCTTCGATCGAAGATAACGTCGATAAAATTAAGGAAAGGGTGCTGGAAAACCGTCTTACAAGCTTGAGAGAGATAGCACATGATCTTAAGATATCCCACGAGTCCGCACGTACGATTTTGATTGATATTTTGGGCATGAGAAAGGTGGCCGCACGACTCGTACCGAAAGACCTGAATTTTCTTCAAAAACGTCATCGCGAACAGGTTGCTTCAGACATGCTGGATCGCTGTAATTCCGATTCTACATTCATGGAACGCATTATAACTGGTGATGAGACCTGGGTCTACGAGTACGATATGCAAACAAGCCATCAATCATCGGAATGGGTGGCAAAAAATGAGCCGAAACCGAAAAAACCACGCCAAAGCCGCTCGAAAATGAAGGTAATGCTCATTGTTTTCTTCGATATCCGTGGCGTGGTGCACTACGAATTCGTTCCAGAGGGTCAGATGGTAAACAAGGAGTATTATCTAGGCGTTATGAAACGTTTGCGTGAGCGTATCCGTAAGAAGCGGCCAAATTTGTGGGCGAACAACTCATGGATTTTGCATGACGATAACGCGCCTTCTCACCGAGCTACGATTGTGACTGACTTTCTCGCCAAAAACTCAACAAACGTGCTTCAGCAACCACCATATTCGCCGGATTTGGCTCCCTGCGACTTTTTCCTCTTCCCAAAACTAAAATTGCCCCTTCGTGGCACCCGTTTTGAGTCGATTGAAGCCATAAAACAAAATTCGGCGCGAGAGCTAAAGTCCATCCCGGAAAGCGCCTATAAAAAATGTTTCGATAATTGGAAGTGCCGTTGGCATAGATGTATTGGAGCAAATGGAGCCTATTTTGAAGGCGACCCAATAAATTTTGACGATTAAATGTAAAAATGTTGTTTTTAATTGAAAATTCCCGGTACTTTCTTGACAGAGTAGTAGATACATGACAGATTTGAAGTCACTAGCATACATTGCTCCCATTGTCAAACAGCCCTCCATTCAAGGGGTTGTCATTTGTGATCAACCAGAATACCTCATTCTTAGGCTACACGATATAAATTTCATAGGCAAGAAATAACGCTTTTTTAGTCTTCAAAGCAGTGGCAACATCAACTTGACGTATTCCTGCTGCCACAATCATTCATAAGACTCTTAAACATATCTTTTTGTGCTAAAATTTCTTATCTGTCATTTCAATTTAGAATCTTTCTGTATTATTGTTTTTCATTATCAAAACAATTTGGAGACCAGATGATATTGTACTTTATAACATGAATGAATAGTAAATAATAAGTTATGGATTAAGAGATTAAAAAGGAAATCATTCATAATGCTCATTCTGTATAAATGACTAGTCACACAAAGTCCGACATCTATTCGATATAAGAAAAACAAATGTTAACTTCCGCTATTTTATTGATTTACACGACAATTGTTTCGTCATACCATGACTTCATCAGGTGAGTATTTAAACTGAGATATACAATGCAAAACATGACCTTAAATACACAGCTCTGGTAACAAAAAATAGAGGGGTGGAAAGAGATGGTATACAATTAATGAAAAATATTAAGTAGGGGGGATCTATTTAAATCTATTTGATCATTCAATAAAATTTGTCTTTTATTATATCTATTGATCTCTAAAGTTTCTAACAGATTTAGTTTGTGACTTGTTTTCAATATGTAATATTTCATAGTTCATGTTAAAATTATAGCCAGTCTTTAACAAATGGTTGGCATAAGTTGAATTCTGTTTATTATCAATGTAACATTTTTCATGTTCTCGTATCCTTGTTTGGAATGAACAGCCTGTCTGTCCCACATATACACATGGGCAATCACTACATGTTAACTCCAGATGTTTTGTTTTTAGGAATGACGTCTTTATTATTTTTTATTAAGCTGCCTTCTTATAAGATGAATTTCCGTCAAGTAAAGACCCAGACAATCAAAAATTATCTATCGATCAATAGTTTTTTTCGGGTAGTTCAAATGAACCATTATGATACTCTTTCGTTCATAGAAAATAAATGGAATATCATACCGAAATGAAAATGTTTTCATCAATTGCATGGGTCTTTAGACTTTCGACTTATACCTGCACGTTCTTTGCGGACCCCACCGGAAAAAGTCTTTTGACCCACAAAAATCAGTTTCTACCGTCGATTACCATGACGCTTACTGCTTTAATTATATGTACAAATACTATTCATGCAAAAATGGTACAAACTTGTTCAGTCACCAAGTAAACATGTAGTCTTTAAAATACTAGAAATACATAAAAATAACTCACCTATAACCTTGTTCAGATTCTCATCGTCTTCAGGCACTGCGTCCTCATCGTCATCCTTATCTTTGTTACCACCGCTCTTCCTCTTTCTTGTGTCTAATGGTGGCACGAATTTTGTCAATTCGATGCAATCCTCTAAGAAATACTGCTTGACGGGGAAAGCCCTTCCAGGCACCTCGATTACCGGGCAGTTATTGAAATACTTCGAGAACAATGTTGTATCAATGGTAGCCGACATAAGAATAACCCTGAGATCGGGATAGGTGTGGATCATATCCCTCAATACCACCATTATGAAGTCGCTGTTCACGTCCCTCTCGTGAATTTCGTCGACGATCACGTGACTGACACCTCTGAGTCCCCCCTCAAGCTTCTTGAGGAGCACCCCGACCGTGCAGAACATTATGGAGCCGTAAGGACGGGGCAGGACGCTCTCGAACCTGACCGAATAGCCTACGCTCTGTCCGAGGTCCTCGCATCGCTCCTGAGCTATCCTCTCTGAGACGGACACTGCCGAAATCCTTCTGGGTTGAGTGACTGCAATGTTGCACCAGGCTCCCTGCCCCGACATAATGTAATCCTCGATGATGAACTGGCAGACTTGCGTTGTCTTACCGCAGCCTGGGAATAAAGAATAAATAGAAGTAAAAGTTTCAAGTGATTTTAATTTATTTTGGAATCTAACCCGAAAATATCTTCGCTATATATTAAAAAAACTGAAACAGAAAAATGAAAGGACTGCTAGATATTGACAAAGAAAACAAAATTTTAATATCTCATTTAAAACTAACCGTCATTAAGTAAGAGTAATATCAAGGCTACTTTATATGCCATTTTTGACAAACGAAACAAAAAATTAAAATAAAATAAGAAGGAACGGTTTTTTACTTGATAGAAGGATTATTACAAAACTTGAATATCAAAACAGATTTAATCTGTTGTCTTCTACAATTTTAATTTCAAGAAATTCTTTGAAGAAACTTTAAGAATTAAATTAATGTCTTTATAAGCACTGCTCATATTTAATAGACGTATAAAGTCAAAGTTCATCATAAAATATCAAACGGAATTAAGAAAAACCAACGAATATAAATTGTCAATTGAAATTAAAATATAAATAAGCAAACATTTTTTGTTTCGTTCCAGGCATGCGTAATGAACTCTTCAGACAAACTTACGAAGCCCTGTTTGTTACAAAATATATTGTTTTCTGATCTTATATTAATGAAAAATAACTCTTTCTCAAAAATATAAAACATAATTTCAAGAACTTCTCAAAAACTAATTCATTTGAAATATTCAATATATTTAAATAAATTACTTCAAAAAATCTCAAAACATGTAGCACATCCTCAAGAAATAATTAAAGTTACGATAAGATCAGTTCAACTTTACATATAAAAAAATAATAAAATCAATTAAACAATGTATAGACTTACCACTGCCATCTTAGAAATACACGATTCTCAACAAACATCTAAGTAGGTACCTTTATATACGAGGTACTCTATGTTCCATGTTCACAGAAAATCATACAAGACATTAATTTAATTCTTAAAGTTTCTTCAAGGAATTTTTTGAAATTAAAATTGTAGAAGACAACAGATTAAATCTGTTTTGATATTCAAATTTTATTCAAACAAAAAATTAATACTAACCAGTGTTTCCCCTGATAATAATCACAGGATGTTCATTTATAGCTTCCATAATAGCCCCTTTCATACTATATACAGGAAGAGTCGCCCTATCCTTCATGCTATCTTGCACATTCTGATTATTTTGAGACATTCTCATATCTTCCAACAAATCCTCACTCAATTTCTCAAGTGTAGCTGATGCTAAAGGTCCTTCGTCAATGTTGCAACCTAACCAAGGATTCCAATTTTGCTGAGGTGGACTCCAAGGTACTACGCCCCCTTGGGTTGGTTTTGCGGCCTTAAAATCATCTAGTACCTGCTCAGACAACAATGACACCGGTTGACTGGATTGGTTCACGTTTACTTTAATCTGTAAAGTGCTTAAACACTCCTGAACTTCCTTGCGAAGCTGAGGATCCAATTTAACTTCAAAGGGGGTCATTTCACTGGCTGTTTTTTCCTTTTTAAGCGTACCTGAATATGCTTCTATCACACCTAAATGGAATAACTGTCTAACGATGGACAAAGCACAACTTTTACTTGCCGACTGTTTGTTTGAGGCCGTATCTCTCCCATGTATTGTTCTACCTAATTGTTTAACATAGAAACTCATTTCAGAAACGAAGGACTTGTTATGATCCTGGCCAATTTGTGAATATTTATAATCCGCGTTAATTTTATTACTCTGTAAAAATTGGTGAAGTTTTGATTTTGCATTTTCTATTGTCCAGTTTCCATGAATTGCGGAATTAACATCAAGGTCTTCTGCTTCTTCTAAACGTTTCTGTTCTTGTGCTCTATCCATATAATGCCAATCATTACCCTGCCTAAAGTTATCATTTCCACCTCTATTTACAGGCCGATAAGCTTCACCAAAATTCTCTGGGCCTTGTCCCTGCCCAAAAACAGAATGTGAGGGTCCACTAGGAACGGGTGTAGGTTCAATTGGAGCAGACGATGGTATACCAGCATCCAAATCAATAGGTACATCTGACTTATTGAGAAACCCTTGACGAACCAGATATAGAACGAAATCTTTTGATGCATTGACTTGAGCATCTTTTTTATTCGTAGAATTTCCGGCAGCAACGTAACTGTAACCATCTATACGCAATTCACAAAGAAATCTTTGCCTGTGTTTAGGGCCAGTTGGACGAACCTCAAAAACCGGCTCCTTCTGATTTTTCTGGCAAAATTGGTGCAAGAATGATTTTATGTCTGACATATTTATCAGCTAGTTTTGCCAATAAATGAAATAGAATACTGTAGTTATATATTTCCAAACCTAAAGCTACAGTACACAAATGAATCACTAAATGGCGCAAATTTATCGATTCATAATTTAGTTTTGGCGTGGCCTACCGAAATGAAACACAGAATCTTTTTCTTCAAAGCGCTGTGATCTGGCCAGCAAGCAGTCCTCTGCAACAACCAGAGAAGTAGCTGGCCTCAGCAGTGGTGCGGTGTACCCATACACTTATTATCTTAATTTTATACGTATATGTATGTACATATAATCTTTCCCATGCAAATACCAGTCATTCCACCATATGCAATGGACTAATTCCTGAGACTGAGGAAATCTTTCTTCAATTTATTGTTTGAGAATTTGACCTCACATTACTAAATTAGTAGCCTTCTGTAATCTATGGAATTTGGCCAACTGGCTTCAACTGAAGTATTCTAAAGAATGATCAATAATGTTTAATAACTTCTGCATATCTTTTTACAACACATCACATTTACTTAATACGTAAAAGGTAGATTGTGAATTTCAATAAATACTACAAAAAATAATTTTCTTCCTCAGCCCATAGATAAACTACAGAAATGGTTATCTATGCCTCAGCCTTATTAGCACGAAAGCCGCTCTTACGTAGAAGCCTGCCATAGCTATAGCCATAGATAAACGAGAGCTACTTCCATAAATTATTAAATAGAGTACGCAAAGTGAATAGACTCAATTATTCACTTCAAAAGAGTAGATTCAGTGAGTATAATCACTCACTCAGTACCCAACTCTAGTGCTGTTCATGGTATTTGGAGTGCCTTATACGAGGGGTGTTCATTACTCGAAGGGTCACGCAAACTAATCCTGGGGATATCACCATACCTCTGAACAGTGATCTACAATCACTCACACATTCTCACAGTAGCGTCCGGAGCTATTTATTGTCTCCATATGATATGTCGTCCTATATCAGGACTACTCAGTGATTTACCCTAAAGAACACAACCGGTTCACAAGGAATACAATTTCTCAAAGTAAGCAAACGCATGCATATGGCAAACATGTAACAAACTGACTAGGACATTATAAAATGGATACAGTACCCCATCACCTAGGCGTGTTAATGAACGTTACAATAAAAGAAAACAAAAAATATTTAACCGGGGAATCGCACAAGAGTACATGCAAATCAGTTGCGTATCAGGCACGGTGAATACCATGAACAGCACAAATAAAGAACCACTATTAATAACTACAACAAACAACAACCAGGCACCGAGAGAAAGTATACAATATAAATAGGTACTTGTGAGGGTCGTGCCGCTTTAGTTATATACAAAGGAAATGCATTTGAGTAAAACATTCTGGTCGGATTAAATAACGCTGAAGCAAAAATAGAAGAATGAAAAGCATTCACAAAAGATTTCACAAAAAAAAATTGTGAAAATCAGAATAACCTTATTTAAATATTATTTAATAAGGATTTTCACCAAGTAAGGACTGATTCAATCCAATATAAGAAAATTGTGTTTCCTTCATTAAAATGGGAACTTATCAGCCGATATGTTATTAAATCCATATTCACTATGTTGGATGAAGGTTAGAAGAACTTCCTTGAAATAATTAAAACGGAAATCTCAAAAATATATTTAAGTAACTATAATACAAATATAAAATTTACAAAACTAGTGACTAGCAAATCTGGTAAAACCAAAGTACCTTGGTTATAACTCAGTCGTGATTTCATCCTGAGGCCTAAAACCTAACTGCAAGAAGTCATCGTCAATCAGCCATGTACTGTTGAGATATTCTTTGCTACTCTTCCAGAGAGATGGGTTAAACTCCGTAGTCGGCGCACTGCTCGAAACTAAGGAATACTGAAACTTCCACTGTGGATTAAAGGAAGAAAGACATCTAGAATCATAATTTGAATTGAAGTTGTGTACAGCGATGTCTTGAAGGCTGGTTGACGCTGTGAGAGGCTGGTCTGGTTTAAAAGTTGACATCGTTGTCGATCCTTTGAGATCTTCGGTTGACTCTTGTTCTATGATCGCTGGTTTTTGTAGGAAATTAACCAGCTGTGTTACCTGACCTTGAGAACATCCACTAATTCGCTTGTAGCGCTGTAAGGTTTGTTCCGCCCAGGATAAAAGATGCTCCCAGTCATCTGGGACTGTAATTTGTTCTGGATTTCTATTGAGAAGAATTAGGATTTTCGTCAGATCTCTAACAACCGGTCTGTAAGCTTGTATAGCGCAATTATCACCGTCGCTAGACAGATCTCTCACCCTTTTACGAGTATCATTCAGCATGTCGAGAAAAATTTGAGCATAAGGCTTGAAACTCTCCAATTGTTTAAAGAATTCTCTACGTTTCTCGAGAGAATCTTCGATGTCACTCGATGACTCTATGCTTTGTGGCGTTTTCTTTCTTCTATATTTGAAGTATAGCAGCGTCCCGGTAACAATAATCAGGCAGATCAAAGTTCCTGTTAGGATGCCTGTGAAAATAGCCAGTAGATCGTAGGATAGGCCCAGAAAATTGCCGTTGGGTAAGCAGATCAGTCCCATGTATTCGGAATACGTACTCCAAGAAGGTTTGTGGCCGAAGGGACAGGTGTTTACGCATTTTCTGGTAGGAAACATGATCATCTGCGGGCACTTGACACATCCTGATGGACCACATTTCAGGCAGTCTGGATCTCCACATTCTGAAAAAAAGAGAATTTCATCAGTTTTTAGTTTTCTATAAATTTGAAGCAAGTACAAGAATGGTTATATTATTTCATAGAACGATGACATAAAATATACGAACTACGATTTGCGGACATCAATGGTTTTGTTATCATTTGAAGAAACTGCTGAATAATCGTATCGAATGCTTGTCGGAGCTAACGGTTATCATGCTCTTGGTAAAACGCAGTGTTTAGATTGGTTTGAAAATTCAAAAGTAGTGATTTTGACGTGAGAAACGGAGACCATGGGAATCAACTGAAAAAGTTCGCAGACAACGAATTGCAAGGCTTATTGGATGAAGATGATATTCAGATGGGAAAAAGTAGTGGCTAGCGAAGAATAATACTTTGAACTTTGTATGTATAACCAATTTTTCACCATAAAGCTTTAATTTTCGCCAAAAAAACGCACAAACTTGTTTATACTCCTAAAAGTTTCAATTGTAATTTCTATTTATAATTGCAGGGATTTTATTATTACATCATAACCGTACGTACTGACATACTGACTAATCTTTGTTGTTCTCCTGAAATATTGTCTTCCAAGGTGTCGGAAGTGATAATGCTTTCTCCATGGATAGTTTCTATTCTTCATATAGTAAGTAGGTCTTCAGTTTTAAATTGTTCCAAATGACCAGTAGAGCATCCAGAACTAAGATGGTTCGGTACTAAGATCTCCGGTACTAAGATCTTCGGTACTAAGATCTTCGGTACTAAGATCCCCGGTACTAAGATCTCCGGTACTAAGATAATCTGTCACTAAGATCTCCGGTACTAAAATCATCCGGTACTAAGATCTCCGGTACGCCTTCTGATTAGACGTCTTATAAGAAACAATAAAAATTCAATATTCCACGATAATCATGGGTTACGCACGTTAATTCTATAAAAATGCCACTATGTGTGTCTTCGAGTAACCTCACAATACGAAAAAAAGAAATCTGGGAAATTTTACGCTTCATGAAAACAATACAACTCTACATCACATTCGATAACAGCGTCGACTTTCATTGCGGAAACTCCAAACTTCTTAATGGTCTTAGTTTAATCACATTATTGGAGCATTTTTAGCGATTGAAATTCAAATTAATAGTGGAGCATTTTTTAACGTTACACGTTATAAGAAAAATGCTGTCAAGGTTATGACAATCAACCATAAATCAATGAACGAGCGCCAATATTTTTTCTTTCTACACGAATCAGCAACATATTATGCAATTATCAGTTTTTCCGTTTCCCAAAGTGTATATAACTGTTACACAGGATCTTGACTACGGTCCCTATCTACTATATAAGACTCGCCTTGAAAATTTTTCGAATGTTGCATTGAAGCGTTAATTATTTGATTTTACTTTAATATACACAACGCAACCAGTGATACAAATTTGTATCATGGGTTGCTGTTTGATTCTATGACATCTCAATAGATCACTAGATGTTGATCATGCAATAAGTAGAGAACAACGGTTGAAAGTGTTTGATGCTGTATTTAGAGGAGCGACGGAGTGATTTTCAGGGTTTTAAACTTAATTATTTCTGTTTCATACATCTTAATTGATGAGTATTGCTATTAGCAATGAAGTTATAATAATTATTTCCTGAAAATTATCAATAATTCAAAAATAAGATTACTCAACAAATAAAAAAATTACATTTCCCCACTTTGTTGTAAAATGGGACGAAAACAAGATCTAAGTGGGCACGAAATTGTGGAAATTGAAACCATGCCCAAACATTCGGGATATAGCCAAAGAAAAATCGCCAATACTTGCAATGTTTCACTCTCATCTGTGAAGCGGATTAGCCAAAAATTGCTAACCGGTGAGTCTGCAACAGCCCTAAGAAAAGGTCACTGTGTTAGAAGAAAGCTAGTAACTCCTATAAGTCAGAGAGTGCTCAAGAATATTGTGATGGAAAATAGAAGTCTGTTCCATGTTGACAAAAAAAAAATTTGAAGAGGTAGGATGCAATGTTTCCATAAGAACAGTTCGCAGAAATTTGTTTGACATGAGCTTCAGAGGAAAAAGACCTGTGAAAAAACCTAGACTGACCCCCAAAATGGTAAAAGAATAGATTCAGCTGGGCCAAATCCTATAAGCATTTCACAGAGAAAGATTGGAATACCGTAGCTACTCTTACCTGTCATTTAATTACTCTTTTGTCTGAAAATTGATTTTGTTTTTTCAGGTTTTCTTCAGCGACGAATCAACGATACAAATTATTGATTACAATACACAGTTAGTGAAAAGGAGGATTGGTGAGAAGTAAATTCTACCATTTAGTGTATTTGCATTTGAGCGTAGCTCTTTCACCAAGTGACTAATTAGGAGTCTCCAAGTCTGCCCCAAGAGACAGAAAGTGTGATGAGGGTTACGCCTTATCATCGCGCGAAGCGAGAACCCTTTCGAAGAGATCAACCTACCAGCTTCCAGTTTGGGCTTCAGTTCGAAAACCTACAACCGTCTGACTGGTAGCAGCGAAGCACTATCCAACCTCTACTGGCTCTGCATGGTCAGCACCCGAGTTCTTTGGGACGCAACTAACACGCCGAAGAGGCTTCTTATCCATCCACCCGAACGCAGTCTCATGAACTAAGATAATCTCAAGATTGATGCCTCAATTGATGTTGGTACGATCACCGTCAATCCAGCCTGTACAGTCTTGTACAGGCTGTTCGTGGGTCTCCACGAACCCTTGTGAAGTCTTTCAATTGATCCTGGCGTCAAGCACCAACGGACTAGCCGTATCGTCGAGATCCACAAACCCCAGAAACGTCTCACAATCGATCCAGGTTCAGGACGAGACCGGTCGAATCGTCAAGTCCCGCTGCCCCTTCGAGTCCAACACCAATTGGGTTGTCAGGTAGTACAAGTACTACCCGTGGGCATCCACCCTCCCGAGGTAACACAGTATGTTACATAACGCACTCGGCCATTGGACAGAAAAATCCGGGAATTTACTGCAATAGGGTAGAGTGCGCTAGTTTTAAGGGGGAGACCCTGTGCTGCGACGGACTCTCTTGCCACTGAGTTGATCAACGTGGCTCAGCTCTCCATTCCACCTTACGGTGAAACTAGAGCCCCATTCGGTGGCACCAAGACTTAACCCTCAGTAGATAAGCATTTCACCGAGATGAAACCAGGGTCCTAGTCAAGACAAGCGCCCCCAGAACGACAAGCTCTAATGTCGTTGGTGCGAAGTATCATCCAGACTGTACTATAAAAACAGTAAAACACCCCACCTCAGTAATGATATGGTCAGTTATTAGTGCTAAAGGATTGGACCGCCTTTAGATTGTAGAAGGAATCATGCGGAAGACCAATACATAAAGGTATTGGAGATCAGGTTGTTGTCCCAAGTGAGGAATTGGTTACCAAAAGTAATGCAATAAATATGCAAGACTGCACCTTGCCATAAGACTAAGAGAGTCATTAAATTTCTTGAGGACAAGAAAATTCCATTGGCCTGGAATTTCGTCCGACATGAATTCTATCGAAAAAGTTTGGGAGTGCTTGAAAAGGGAATTGAGAAGGAAAAACCACAACAAGGCTTCAACTGATAGAAAGAATCATTTACCATTGGAACCACAATGATGATTTTACAAAAATAGCAGAAAACTGCATCAAAAGCATACAATGTAGGATCCTGTCCTTGATAGCTCCTAAGAGAGGGCCAACAAAATACCGATTTTTTTTTAATACCAAAAAAATGTTTCAATTTTTCTTCACAAACCCATATTCTGTTCAACTCCTACTAAAAACAATCAAATATTCAAAGTGGTCACGTCTTTTATTTACGAAAATGAAGGAATAATTAGAAAAATCGCAGTGAGTGGACCAATCAGTCATAACCTTTTACAACGATTTCGGTGGGTCCACACCGCGTACCAATTTCGGAGCAGCCGCATTCTTTTTCACGGTCGTTCGGAGATTCTTTCAAAACAATAAGTCTTAGGCACGCCCAATCAGCCTGATCGGCATTCGACAAATTAACGGTTTAATTGGATCGCGATTCGCAACTGGGTTGAGTTTAGAAAGCATAAAACACTGCTGAAATTGCTAAATTTCACGCTGAAAGATCCCACGAGCGTTTTTTTAACCGAAGACGATCGGCGATAACCAGATCAAAGAGGCTGGGGCAATTAATAAACCGACAGAAATTCACAAATGACTCATTCCTTCGTTTAAATTTCATATCCTAGAGGTTCACCTTGATCAATTGGAGTTAAACGACGTGAAATGTGCATAAAACGAGGTGCAGAATATTATTCGCTCCGCAGCGAACGATTATCTAGTTCTATCCTATTTATTCCAAGTGTAGGAGTTTCTATTATGGACGGTTCATAATAGAAAGACTTGGAACTGTCTCTATTGTGCTCCAATATTTTTATTGCTGAGTACAGGAACTCTCTAAATTCGATTGAAGGCTTCCAGGCTGCTGCAGCGTTTGTTGGAAGGAACTTCCACACATTGGAGCAATAGGTGTTAAGAAGATACACTGAAGTTCACGCGAAGACACTTTCATAATATTGCCTACCGAATTCTCGTCCAAACAAATTACACAGTCCACACGTTTTTTTTTTATCTTAGTGTCGAAGATATTAGAACTGATTTACGCTATACATAAAAATCTAAATCCAAAAATGTAATCGGTTTTTCTCCATCAGTTCTACTTTCTTAGATATATTGATATTCCAGTCCGGCAACCCTTCTGTCATTCGTGTTTTGATAGAATGTTAGTTTAATATTTGACATTAACGAAATGCGTCGATTTACGCATTTGGAAATATAAAATTTCCAAAGTGGTGAATCTTCTATCCAAAGTGGTGAATCTTCTATCCAAACTGTTAGAAATTTACGTGGAAAATTCAATAGAAATGAAATGCCCTCACGACAATTTGTGGATGAATTTGTTCATGATCAATTTTCTAACATTCATCAACCAGTATTAATTCGACAGCAATAAATCCATGCATGCAAAATTATTTTCAATAGGACGAGCCTCAAACTAATTTCTTCCGACACTTATGTGAAATTCTTCTGGAAAATTCAGGTGAAATTCTACAAACGAAGTGCGAATCGTAATAATTTCGAATATTCTCAAAATAACTATTCAAATCCTATGTTTACTGAACATCAAGCAAACTTGTTCTCATAGAAAATATACATTTAACAGCCAAAAAACACAAAGGAAAGCAATAAATCTTCCGCTAATTTTCATCAATGGTTATTCAAGCAAACTTATTTCTGTGTTATTCTCGCGGAGTAAAAAGTTTGAAATCCATTATATTCACACTTAAGATAATATAATAAACGGATTCGGATACATGGAACATCAATTGCTAGAATGTTTATAATAATATAAAGGATATTCTAAAAGTCAAGGTTGTCCTGCTAATATAGGTCGCACTCAATCAATCTCTTCTGTACAAGTTGCCAGGTAGATGAATCTATGCATCTAATTCACGTAACGTTCTCAAGGTTGTCCAAAACAAAGAAGATCGATGATAAGTTCAAGAATATATAGAATCTCTATGTTATTTTTGCACCAAGCTTCGGTCACAGAATAGTTTCAAACAACAAAGTTGTTCATTTATTTGGTAATTGGGTACCGGATATAACATATTTCAAAATAATGGAAGCACGCCAATGATATGGAAATGCCAGTCGCCATATGGAGCGTTGGTATCTATTTGCAATTCGTTTTCTTCACATATCACGATTAAATAATTCCTTCCACAGTATGCAGTGAAAGTTCCGACGAATTCAGCCTAGAATTTGTTTTCCTTTTCCTCACACACACACGGCTTCGAATATGTTTATTATTCAGAATCGATTCTAATAACATAATACATAATCGGTGACGACATGCCAGACATCAAAACATATTGATAAACACGGGGAACTTACGAAACGGAATTCTATGCACGTGAATTCCGAATCTACGAAAACCAAAAAGTCATTTTGTTCGTCGAAGTGGAACATCCGTGGAATGGAATGCAAATGGACAGGTGTAACAATCGACGATAAATTGGCGTGAATCCTCCGGTGGTTTTTTGAACTTTTATTGTGCAGTAAGCGACGGAAGGTTGGCTGAGTAACAACCAGCCTATCTGGGTTAATCAATCGACGTGGCCTACGTACTACGTTGTGGAGTATTCGTTTCAACATCCAACACAAGAAGTCTTCCTCAATTTCTTCTGGGTCAGTTGGGGCCAACGGAGTACCATCTATTCTCGCGATTCTGACGCGTTCCATCAGAATTACTCACAGCGTAGAAACGCGTGAAGAGATTCTATGTTGAAATGAAGGATTTGTCATTTAACATCGAATTTTCACTGTTATCGGGTGAAGAAATCGCTGTCATCGAATCCATTTTACTCTATGATTACTTATAAAATTATACCGTTATTTTTCATTTCCAAGGAATCCATAGAGATCAATGTCAGTCTGGTGAATAAACCCATTATGAACACTTGCTATTCTAGGAACAGGCGAAACATTGTAAGATACATGCCCTGAATAGGCAGGTGGTTTGAATCTTTTATCGCGGGCTCATAAACGAACTGCAGAATCTGCAGGTAGTCTCAAATGCGTGCTTTCTCAGTATGTGTTGAAAAGCAGGATATCAATTCAAAAGCCGCTTTATTTCGTGAATGAATGGTACCCTGGAACACTGAAATTAATTGCAAAGAAGAAATAGGAGAATGGAAAGGTTGCACAGACTATCACGAGACGGATATAGATGTTCGAGCGAGATAAAAAACTGTATCCTCATTAAAAATGACTACTGAAAACTCATTCGTGATATTTATTCAACAATCGACGTCGTCTCGGAAGAATGGGATAATAAGAAACAGTTTCATTTTAAAACCGACTGAAAAATATTTCGCTTTCATACGGCGTGTTTTGTTCAGAATGCATTAAAAATCCTTAACCGCGATGCATAGAATTCAGAGGTGCCCACCTAATTTGTGCCTTAGAGCCCACTAAACAGGTTTTAGTGTAGCGTTAAGGCAGTATTTGAAGTAACTGAATTCTTGAAGATCAAACAATATGCTTTTCGTTTTTTTATTGATGGTTCAGGTGAACAAACTTTCCAAAAGTGCGTGGATGGGTTGACTTGGTGCTTGGATCGACTTAGGGAATGTAATGTACACAGGTGTAGTTTGGAAAATCGACCAAATCGAGAAAATTTGGCGGAAAGCGACGTTACGCTAGAGTTTATGGAACAAGATTTGTTCTTTTCTGGTTTGAGCGTTATTATTTAAAATGAAAAAATAATGCATTATATGCGCTTTATGATGTAGAGTATTGTTTTGAGCTACATATCACGTCGTACATTATTGAAACTTACACAAAGCAGTATTGCTTTGTGCTTTTGTACCATACCAATTGTAAATGGAATGAAATAAGAAATTACTTAGTTTTCTATTACTTTTTTTTAACTGAATAAACAGTGACTCGAGCGCTTACTACATTTTCAGACTGAATAAAACAAATTGTATCTCAACGATTATAGGAAGGCTTCGACTTGTGCAAAACTTCGAGAAGTGGAGTGTCTGCTCATTTAACAGTTTTATTTCTATAATGTTCTTGTGCTTAAATATTTATATGGATTCCAGGATATTATCTACAAGAATTTGATTCCAGGATGTCTAGATTTTTCCTTTCCAGGTGCAATATTCCAAGATTGTCCAGTTCTGGGAAGATATGATTGGTTTCGAAAAAACGTTTAACAAAATTAGAGTTATCTTACCGGTTCCTAAATGAAGATTGATGTTCTTTCAACCTTTTTTGAAAAGATTTTCTGGTTTGTCCCATATATACGCTCTGTTTACAACTCAATTCATAAACTCCAGAATTATTAGGGCGGTTGTTTTTGTCGTTTGCATTAAAAAAAGAGGTTGGAAATTTAGATGAGGATGTGAAAGCAGTTTGAGATTCTCTCAAAGGTCTAAAATCAGACTATGATAAATTCAGTCTTGTCAATACGAATCCAACCACTCCTAAATTATGAGGCCTTATTAAAATTCATAAAAAGAATTCGCAAATACCCCCTGTTGAATCACACACTAATAGCCCCCTTATGAAACTAGCCTCTAAATTAAACAAAGTTTTCAAAGAACAAACACACTTCAATTCACCTTATTCAATGGAAAATTCAGTTGAGCTCACTAAACTAAAAAATTTTAGCCCTTCACTTGACAGTATTCTAGTATAATTTGATGTAGTTAATATGATCCAGAGTATACCAAATGCAGAAAATATGAATATAATCGAAAATATCCTAACAAAAAATAACATAAATCTGGTCATAAAAAACGAAATTTTAACTGTTTTCGAACTTTGCGTGGAGGAAAATTACTTTCAATACAATAGTAACTTATACAAGGTGTCCAAAAAGATTATCCGATATTTGTTAGTTCGATAAAACAAAACTACTTGAAATAAAAAAATATATTGTTAATTATTACAATATAATGTGGAAAATTATTTGGAAAAGATGATGTTATCTAAATGGTGACCGTTACGCTGCTGGAACTCTTCTAATTGCGGCAGGTTCGTCGGATTATTCTCATAGACCTTACTTTTAAGGTATCCCCTTGCAAAATAGTCAAGTGGGCTAAAATCGGGGCTTCTGGGAGGCCAGTTTATGTTACTCCTACGCGAAATGACCTTAATAGGGAATAATTCGTTAACAGCTTCCATTGCTTGATTGGATGCTTTCGTCTCGGATTTTCCTCTGCCCAGTACCGACAATTCCGTTTATTGACATGACCATTCAGATGAAAGTTTGCTTCACCACTGAAGAGTATGTAATCAAAATTGTTGAACCTCCGTAACATTTCAAAATTCAGTCGATTAGCATATTTCGTATCCTTCATTTCTTGAACCCATTGAATTTTATAGGCTTTTAAATGCAAATCTCTCTTTAAAATCAAATGCAAGGACGATTATTTTAATGAGTGGCCTCGCTTTCGGAGATCACTTGAATTTATTGGGATAAGAGTATATTTTATCGAATTTTCACAGATTTGTTTGAAAAGAAAAGATACAGGCTAGCTACAACATCTCAATTAATAGCAATAACAGGTAGAAATTGCGTAGAGTAATCAAGTTCAATAACACGAAAAGGGATCTCAGGTTAAATAGGGGCGGGGGTATAGATTACAAATTGACCAGAGGATAAGGATCAAATTCTAACTTATAATAGTTTGAGAAAAACGAAATCCATTATTTTTTCGGTATATGGCTGATCGATATCTCGTAAAGTATCGATCAAACGATTTCAGACTTAAAGTCGCTATCAAGGTGACATTTAACCTGTTAGGTTCATTCATAAGCGCTCAAACTGTTGAAAAACAGATTTGAAACTTCCAAAGTTGGTTTGGGATATGAATATGTCGGTTAAGTTCATAAATGGCCAATCTGTCCAATGGTTTAGCAGTTATTCATTCGCATTTGAATATTTCCTTTATTTATCTCAATATCGGTGGAAATTAAAATACTGTCTCATATATTTTTTAAAATTTGAATAAAAAAACAGATTAAATCTGTTAGTCTTCTACAATTTTAATTTCAAAAAAATTTTATTCAAAAAACTTTTAGAATTAAATTAATGTCTAAAATAAGCACCGCTTACGTTTAATAGAAGTATATAATCAAAACTCAATATATAATGTCAAATGGAATAAATAAACCAACAGATATAAGAAAGACATTAAAATTAATAAATAAATATTTAAAGGAGACAAAATTTTGTTTCTGATCTTACCTTTAAGAACACCAATTGCCTTTTAAAAACATGAACACAACTTAAGGACTTCTCACAGAATATAATTTATTTGAAATATTTAATATATTTAAATATTCGAATAAGTTAATTCAGAAATCTCTCAAAACATGCACTATATCTTCAAAAAATAAATATAATTCTAGGTAATCTCTTCTTCGGTCCTAGATAATATTTGTTTTTTGAAGATATAGTGCATGTTTTGAGAGATTTCTGAATGAACTTATTGGAATATTTAAATATATTAAATATTTCAAATAAATTATATTCCGTGAGAAGTCCTTAAGTTGTGTTCTTGTTTTTAAAAGGCAATTGGTGTTCTTAAAGGTAAGATCAGAAACAGAATTTTGTCTCCTTTAAATATTTATTTATTAATTTCAATGACTTTCTTATATCTGTTGGTTTATTTATTCCATTTGACATTATATATTGAGTTTTGATTATAAACGTCTATTAAACGTAAGCGGTGCTTATTTTAGACATTAATTTAATTCTAAAAGTTTTTTCAATAAAATTTTTTTGAAATTAAAATTGTAGAAGACTAACAGATTTAATCTGTTTTGTTATTCAAATTTTGTTATATTTCTTCTATCAAGTAAAAGGCCTTTTTCTGTTTTATTATATATTTTTTAATTAAAATGAGTTTCCACCAAGTAAAGACTGAATCAATCAAACATTTCTTAAAACATACACACATAATAAGAACATGTTTTTTTACTTGATGAAAGGAATATTACAAAATTTTAACATCAAAACAGATTTAATCTGTTAATCTCCTACTAAGAACTTCTCCAAGAAAAATTATGTTTTGTATTTTTGAAAAGGATTTAGTTTTCATAATTGTAAGATCAAAATTTTGTCTCCTTCAAATATTTATTTATTAATTTTAATTGACAATTTATATTTGTTGGGTTATTTATTCCATTTGATATTGTATACTGAGGTTTGATTTTATACGTCTATTAAATATAAGCTGTACTTATAAGACATCAATTTAATTCTGAAAGTTTTTGAATAAATTTTTTTTTAAATTAAAATTGTAGCAGACTAACAGATTAAATCTGTTTTGATATTCAAATTTTTTAAAATATACTCGTTTTTTTAATATCAAAATGAAAATTCTTACTGCAATGATATTAAATAAGGTTATTCTGATTTTCACAAATTTAAATTGTTATTTAATACAATTGTTGCGCTATCACAGTAGCATTTTTCAAGTAGGTGGTATCTAACATTTTGCCTTTCTATTTTATTTTATAACTTAATTTGTTTTCGAAATCGGTTGCTATTTTTATTGGAGTAGGTACAAACATTTTTATTGGGCACAAAAACCCAAAAAGGTCACTGTAAATTACAGCTTATCTGAATATGTTTAACAGGGATGAATTATTTAAATCTAATTTTTCGTTAAGTAATATTCCAATTTTGCCGTGTTTATTTATCTAAATAAACAAGAAACAACCAAGAACCAGTACTAGAAAAATTAGTGTTACTTTAAATACAAGTCGTCAAGTTGTCTGGTGGATCTTGTGGGATTCTTTACTATATCCTTATCATATGTAGGCACTCCAGCCTCGACAATTTCATCCCGGGATTAATTTTTGTCAGTGGTACCTCAATAGACTATTAAACAATCCTCATTTTGATTGCCAAATTTTATTCACTGATGAAGCCCGTTTCTCAAGAACTTCAATTATAAATTTTCATAACGAACACATATGGGCTGACGAAAATCCACATGAAATTGTAGAAACTCATTTTCAAGAGCAATTTTCATTGAATGTGTGGAGTGGTAATATTGACGATTATTTGATATATACAGACATTTTTTTTTTAAACAATTTGCCCTTGTTAGTGGATGATTTACCTCTTATGCTACGACGTGAAATGTACTTCATGCACGACGGTGCTCCTGCTCAACTTAAATTTTGGTTTATTTATCTAAATAAACACAACAAAATTGGAATATTAACGAACAATTAGATTTAAATAACCCACCCCTGTTGAACATATTCAGATAACCCGGAATTTACAGATACCTTTTTTGGGTTTTAATACTCAATAAAAATGTTTGTACCTACTCAAATATAAATAGCAACCGATTTCGAAAAAAATTTAGTTATTCAAAATGTAAGATACAACCTTCCGAAGATGCTACTGTGATAGCGAAACAATTGTTGTATTGAATAATAAAAATTTGTAAAAATCAGAATAACCTTATTTAATATGAATTTTCATCAAGTAGAGACTGTTTCAGTTAAATTTCTTATTGGAACACCCTTTAGAAGTGTGGTAAAACATCTTATTTTTCGGACGGAATCAGAATTGGTCCTACATCTCATAAATGACGAATCTGTGTTCCCCCGATACTAATACTATTGAAAATTTGTAAGATATGGAAGAAGAAGAGTTAGAATTCGTCAGAAAAACCCGGAAAACAAATGATTTAAGCAGTTTCAGAAAAATTGGAATAACTTTTTCAACAGTTGCTTCAATAAAATTACACATTTTTCTTTAGTTCTGATATTATATGAAGTATTTTGTTTAATTTTTGTCTATTATTAGGAGTACAAATAAGTTTCCGCCGTTTTATTGTAGATGGCGCTGCACGGAGTTTCGGTTAGCTTTCGCAGATGATAACCGGCTTAAAAAATAGTTTGGACATTCAAGAACAACATAACCTATTAATATCATTGATTTTATATCGGTAAAATATAATTTTTATAAGTTGAAAATGTCAAAATTTGAGCCAAGTAAGCGTCATTTGCGGGAAATATTAGTTTACTTCTTTAATTTAAAGAAATCTGCTGCTTAGGCGCATCAATTGCTCGTAGAAGCATATGGTGAGGGTGCTTTGAGTGAGAGAACGTGTCGAGAGTGGTTTCAAAATTTTAAAAACGGTGATTTCGAAGTAGAAGACAAAGATCGCAGTGGAAGGCCAAAAATTTACGAGGATGCAGAATTGGAGGAATTATTGGAGGAAGATTAATCTCAAACACAAAAAGAACTTGCTCTAACATTAGAAGTCACTCAGCAAGCAGTCTCACATCGTTTAAAATCATTAGGAATGATTCATAAACAAGGAAATTGGGTTCCGTACGAATTAAAGCCGAGAGATATTGAACGTCGATTATGCTTAAGTGAAATGCTGCTAGCTAGACATAAAAAAGGGTTTTTTACATCGTATCGTAACTGGTGATGAGAAGTGGATACATTATGACAATCCAAAAAGAAGAAAATCATGGGGATTACCTGGCCACGCGTCAACATCAACAGCAAAACCGAATATTCACGGAAAAAAACTTATGCTGTGTATTTGGTGGGGTCAGCTAGGTGTAGTGTATTATGAGTTGCTTAATCCGAGCCTAACAATTACTGGAGCCCTCTATCGAACACAATTGATGAGATTGAGCCGAGCTCTGAAGGAAAAACGCCCTCAATACTATTCTAGACACGAAAAAATTATTCTTCTGCATGACAATGCTCGTCCAAATGTTGCGGCTCCCGTGAAAAAGTACTTGGAAACACTTGATTAGGAAGTGTTACCCCACCCGCCGTATTCACCAGACATTACATCGTCCGATTATCACCTGTTTCGGTCCATGGCACATGCTCTGACGGCGCAGCGGTTCACATCTTATGTGGATACCAAAAATTGGGTTGATTCGTGGATAGCCTCAAAAGACAAGGAGTTCTTCAGACGTGGGATTCGAATGCTGCCTCAGAGATGGGAAAAAGTGGTTTCAAGTGATGGTCAATATTTTAAATAAATTTATATTACCGTTCTTCTATAATAAATATTTAATTTGTGTTAAAAAACGGCGGAAACTTATTTGTACTCCTAATAATAAAATATATGGAAAGTATGAAGTATGAAATATATACGATTAGTACACAAGTTGTCAAGAATATGTCAAAATTTCGAGGAAACTGATACATACTTACAGTAGGTCGGTCAGTAAAACAAAAGGGTAGTCGGTCAATAAAACAAAATATTATAGTCCGTTAGTATCAGGAATTTATTATTTTTCATAATTTTATAATAATATAATTCTTTTTTTGTAACATTCTAAGACAAAAGTAATGTATAAATTAGGTTCTGCAGATAATCGACTATGGCTAAAGTTGTATGGAAACACTATTTTTCAAATATTGTTGATTGTCAGCAGGTATACAATTTATGAAATAATGTCCCAAGTATAAAACAGGTAGAATATTTCTATAGAAAAGGTTTTCGAAATTTTAAAAAATTTGTGCGATTGACTGAACTGGGAAAACGTGCTGTATATGAGGCAATAAAGAGGATAAAAAATGGCATGGATATGAGGCATATACCAGTTTCAGGAAGACCGCGTAAGATTAAAGGAAACAATTTAAACGCTTTATTGGCCTTAGGACGACACAATCTGCGCCTGGGGTTTCGCAAATTAGCAAACAGATTTGGAAATCAACGAAATATAAAAGTATGTCCAGAAACCGTCCGTATGTCACTGAAAAGACAAGGCTACTTATCAAGGAAACCAAAAAAATCCCTATGACACCTTTACAAAAGGAACGATATCTGATGAAAGTTGTTTCCAACTTGGTGGAAATCACTTAAAAATTCAATCAAAAAAACCTGTTACCGTTCAAATTTCCAAATATACCACCAAAATAATGGTTTGGAGAGCAATATCTCAGCGTGGTGCTACGCCTCTCCGTATAGTTGATGGTACCATTAATAGTGAAAAGTATTGTGGTATTCTCAACGTTTTTCTCCTTGAAACGGCGCATGCTTTATATCCAGAGTAGTGCAAGATTCCATACTTCGACCTATACTCAAGCTTGGATGCAAGAACACCAAGTGACAACCATTTCATGGCCAGCAACTTTACCAGATCTTAGTCCCATTGGAAATATATAAAACATATGGGGACTAATGAAGATTGAAGTTGAACGAGCAGCGCCACGAAATAAAGATGATTTCATTCAGTCAGTTTCACAGTCTTGGAATACCACAAAAAAATCCACAAAAAATTATGGAGTTGATCTAGTTTCGGGTGTACCTAGACGTTAAGTCAAGTGTTTACAGTTAAATGGAGTTTGTATAAGTAAATAATATGAATATTTTGTTATAATTTTCTAATTCAAGACTTAAAAATATATACTAAATAATTACAATTGAGCTTTGCTTTTTTCCGGACACTTTCTAGACGGACCGTACTATTAATCGGATAAATTAATTATATTGTCTTCCATTCGAAATCATATTCCAACGAATAGTCCAATCATCTAACCTTTTTTTAAACTCATTTTCAGTAAACGACTTCAGTACCCCCTGTGATTCCTCTTTTGCCTTTTATCGACTCAAAACAAGCGCCACGAATTCATAATTTGAGTTAAGGATAAAGAAAAAGCCGGCAGGCGCCTTCGAAAGTGATAAAGTATACCAGAAAATAGTCGTTCTCGAAACTATGCCTCAAAATTCGACTTGTCCGCGAATAAACGCTTAAAAGAGAAAACTCCAGAGAAATCACAGGTTACATTTTTTCCACACTACCAATTTTACGAGCGAATTTCTCCGAGCCCATTGTTTCAGATGCCTAATAAACCTAATAATTATGGGAGTCCATTAATTAATTCAACAAGATACGCTGTGTACGATACAAAAACTACAACTTTCAATTTAGAGCCAGTTATGACATGCTCCATTTGCGATATAGCTTATATCTTAGTTCGGATGAAGGTTATTTTCGGGAAGCCATATGAACTGAACTAGGTGATCCCTTCGCTTTTCTTTGGTTTCCAGGTGTTGTTGAACGCAGGAAGTTATGGTTTCACGGGATGAAATTAAGACGGATGTAGTAGCTGAACCAGGCACATCCGGTAGGTGCAGGGGAGTCAAAATGAATCTCAAAACAATCTAATAACTATCACTTTAACGAATATTAAAACATATATACGGAAAACATCCATGTTAAAAAAATATTTCAACTTGAACATATCAGGAAAATTTATCTATGACAATTTCTATCACAGAAATCTCCGAATTGCATTTTGTTCCTCAAATATTGATTGGAAATATCGATAAAACCAATGATAAATAAGTGCACACAATAATTATCTCAATAAAATGATGCCTTATTTATTTCCATTTAACCTTACTACCCGATATTGAACCTATTTGCCATGAAATGTTCAAATTATGGCCCGCAGCTTCTTTGACTCTGAAACTACTCTCAAACCCGCATGCAAGTACTTTAATAATTCTTTCTGTGACTTCTTGACCGAATACCATCAAGAAACTACTTTTTCTTATTATCAATTACCCACTCTACTTCCCTGAAAAAAATGCAGAGAAATTATTCTTCCACATCGGACCGGTACATTGCATGAACACAATTTAACTGATATATACGATATTCAACTGTGAAAACGAATGTAAAGGTAATTGCACCAATTGAAGCAATTATTCCAGCGCAATCACCAATTTTCCACAAATTGAAAAAATGTTTCCTTACTTCAGGATATAAACTAAAGAAATGTACTCTGCAATAAATGAAATACTTATACGTATTGACAGCCTTCTCCCACTGAAATGAAATAAAATAATTTAATTCTATAGTTTCAGTTTTCACTGTACGTAGAAAAATAATGTATAAAATCTATGCTACCCTCACAGATATTGCATAAAGTTTCACCTTCTATGAACGCATCAAATCATGTTTCACTCATAGATACCAAATAAGAAATTATTAACTTCAGTGTTCTGAGTATTGTTACTACATTTCAAAAAATGCACATTACGAAATTCATGCAGTATTCAGAAACTCCGTTATAAACAAAGTGATGTCATCCCGATAAAATATAAGCATGTTAGTCATCTGCTTGACATCTTAGTTAACATAAATAACCATAAGTAGTTTATGTTTCACGGGTTCCACTTAAGGAACGAAATAATGAACGAGAAATCTTAGGAAGCACAGAAAAATAATTAATGAATATTTTTAATTCGTTATGTAATTGTTGCACAGAATAAATTATGCACCGGGTCTATGATAGAACTTGAATTTATGCAATGAGGAACTGTGAAGAAATATTCTTTTTTTCGCAAATTAGATGTTTCTCAAATCAATTTCCTATATTGATTCGATAATATTCGACGCGAAGCGGATAACTGAATGTGTTGCGAGTTGTCCAATGAAAATAAATAATCACAGAAAATGTTTTCATGTAAAGAACGTAAGTCATAATGAACCCTTTTCTTTTATTGATTGTCTCAACGTCAATTAAACCAACCGTAATAAATTTTAATTAGGAGTATTCTTGTTGAATTTTCTCAGAAACGGAATGTGAGAACAAGACCGAAGAAGCAGTTTTTTTTATGTTATGTGTTTTCTAGCTTCAGTCGGGGCGCAATGTTTAATAAATACTAATTAATCACCTCGGGTGAAATTCTCCATGCAGCCCACTTGGATCACAACAAACACGGAAATAATCCAGTAGTTAGTAAACATATTTCACATATTCGTCGGGATATACACTGTAATTTCTCACAATTGTATTGTCAAGTTTATCACGACACTAGTCCTTAATTTTTCACACATTTGATCGTCTGTTCTATCTGATTCCAGTTCGTGGGAAAATATTTCATGAATGACTGGAGATAGACGCGCTCTGATATGAAGTACTGTTAGAAGAACTCTTTATGTCTTAGATGTGCGAACATTTGTTTATCTTACGAATAAAAACAACGGTATCGAGTACATTAGCTGCGTCCGTACCACACAGCCTGACGTTCAATACCGTTCTGAGCGCGATCACAAAGTCACACCGCTTGAACTTTCAAACTATCTGTGTTGCGGTCTGTGGTCATTGGTTCCGATTATTTCTTCGTAAATGACAGCTACCTCTATCGGCGCGTTTATTCCTTCGTCTTTCTTATTTTGTTCATGCCAGGAATATTCGGAGGTTTCTCTGGGATGTGATGTTACGTTTTTCTAGGGTTTAAATGTAATATACCTAATTCAACCAAGGAAGACAACTTTTTTCTTACGATTTGAGATATTCCTAAGGAAAATTACAACATTCTCACCGTTTCACAGAGAAATCTTCCATTTACCATGTAGAGAGTACGTCGCTTCGAAATTTCGACAGAAAAGCATGAAACCCAAAGCAAATCTGACTTTCGACTCGATCGTTGAATTTTATTTTATTATATCGTCTAATAATAAAGTATGGGACTAAAAAAATAACCTGTAATTTTCAAATGAAATGATCAATTGATTTTGGGAAATTATGCAGCTATGTCTAGCAAGCCTAGGCCGGTTTCACAGAAAAAGAAAATAATACAATACCATAGCAACGAACAATAATTTATTAGAAGAGTCAGTGTAAAGTTTCACGTTAAAAAGTCAAACCATAACTGCGTAAGAAACTTTTAAAAAAGTATGGAAATTGCGAAAATTAGATTATCGCCATCATCATCCAGTACCTGTATTTAAGAGGTTTAAAAGACAAGCAGATTTACGAAGATATGCCTAATGCCCTTAGCGATCAATCTTCGTATGTATAGCATGAAAAATTTTATTAGAAGTATCAAAAGAAATAAATTTTCCATTGATTCCACTGATCGAGCAAGCCAGTTTCTGTATCCGTCACCGAAAATATCGACACAGTTCATGGCATGATTTTTTTGAATTTTATTTTTCGTACCCAGGGATACAGACAGAAGTCCACTGTAGTATCCATATCGGGTTTATGTTCTGTCTAGACTTTGTTACTGTTTCCTTATGCCACTTTCAGAATAGCGCTGTTAATTGTTTACCCAACAGCGAATGGTTGGACGGCCCCCCGAAACCAGAAAATTTCTTTCCTGTCCCTCGGTCCGAACTCCCAACCTCACGATTATGAGTCCGATGTCTAAGCCACAAGATACCGCCGCTATAATTTTATCAGACACTTAATTTTTCCATTTTTAGTAAGGACGTAATTTTTACTTGTCAAATGTCAAAAAGTGACAGCTGCCCAGTTAGCGGGCTATTCAAAATTAAACTCCCTATTGGAAAACCCTTTACACTTTTAAGCATAAAACTAGGATCTCCACGTAATTTACATCTATTCTAGAAATATTTTGTTTGCTCGGATGGAACATAAAGGGTGTTTCACTAAGCGCCTCCTATCTTTGAATTTGAATAAAAAAACGTGTGTGAGAGATATCCTCGAAATTTTTTATTGACCATTTTGTAGCGAACAACTTCTTCGCTCCTCGTCCAGAAACCTGCCCTGCTCTGTTGCTGATTGACCGGCGTATCAATAGAGGACACGATCAGTCTAAAGATTCATGACTAACCGTCCCAGCCGAGTTCAAGTAGGGCAAGTTACAGTGTTTGATGATCACCGTTCCAAGCAGAACACATAGTAACCGGCGTATCACGCCTATCTGATGAGTTTCAGATGCGCCGACTGGGAAACGAAACGCCGTCTCCCTAATTAAGAGGTGGAAGCTCCCTTGCAACAACCGCATTTTCATCCGAGAGGTTCAATTTATTTATTTATAAGTATACCACTTCGATTAGCGGGATTGTATAATAAATTATTCACATTATTTTAGGAATACTTAAAAATGATATTTAACAAAATAAACTTGTACTCTTATTTATTAGATTTTAACGCTTATGGATTTGATGAATGCTATTGTGTTTAGGCAGGTTGATTTGTCAATCTTGAGGATTTCTTCCATGGTGTTGGCTACGTTATTGCATGTTGTACATCTTGAAGCGTTGTCCTTTGCTAATAGATGGCTGTCTGTCAAGAAACTGTGGTAAAGGACTATTGATGTCATTGTGTTTGGAATATAACATCTTGCAAATGTCCGCCGCGGCTTCGCTAGATGGCGCATATCCGAAATGTCCAATTTTCTATTACTTCCATGACACTGGCGTATAAATTAGGCTGAGTTTGACCGATGACATGGATTTATGGCTAATTCATATAGACTTGTGACTAAGATAACTCCACAAAAAAAAGTCTAACGATCTCGGTGGCCATTTCACATCACTTCCATGTGAGATGATCATGCCCTTAAATCTTTCGTGCAGAATATCCAATGTAGCGTGAGCTGTGTGTCATGTAGCTCCGTCCCGTTGATACTACATGTCGTTGGTGTCCATATCATCCAATTCAGGTCAAAAGAAGTTTGTAATCATCGACCTATAACGCTCGCCGTTGACGCTCTTGGATCTCATGTGGATTGGTATCGTCCCAAATTCGACAATTTCGTTTATTGACGTACCCATTCATTCTGAAATGGGCCTTATCGCTGAAGATGATTTTTTGATGAAAATTAGGGTAAGTTTCCAAATGTTTCTGGAGCCATTCAACGAACACGTCGTATTCTATGGTCGTTTACCTTCAGCTTTTGTATCAGCTAAATTTTGTACGGGTGCAGGTCCAAGTAACGACGTAAAATTTGCCAAGTTGTGGTGAGCCAAAAGCCGAGTTCTTATAAACGACATGAAATCGACTGCCTCGGATTCTCCTCCACAATCCTACGGACAACGGCGATGTTTTCGGCAGATCTTATGTTTTGTCGTCATACGGGTGTTAGTTCATTGTTTACTGAACCAGAGGACTCACATTTATCCACCATAAAAATAGTCTCTTGGTACGACGATTATGATGACCGCAAAATGGGCGAAGCGCGCGGAACGTTGCCTGAGCAGAAAACCCATTTTGATAAAACAATTTTATCGTTTACACATGATGTTGAATGCTATATCTGTTCATGGTGATTTGGCAAAACGTGAACACCAGTTGAATTTTCCACGAGAACACTTGGCTTGGACCATAGAGGATAGGAGTCGCGTATTATTTTCCGATGAATCGCGATTTTTTTTTTCAACAGACGTGTAAGAGAGATGCCTGATAGGGATTCTAGAAAACCATGCAGTATCATTCGTCCTACGCAACTTTTATGCATGATAATGCAAGACCTCACACTGCATCTAATGCACGCGAATACACATATGCAGCATACCACATCAAGTTAAGTCAAGAATTGAACTGGATTCCTGATTACTTCAATGCTAATTATTGGCACAGCGGCTTAATAGGATAATACTTGAGTATGAGGAAGATTTCTTAGTCTGTGACGCTTGAAGTAATCGGGAATACAGTTCAATTCTTGACTTAGCTTGATATGGTATGCTGCGTAAGTGTATTCGCGTGCATTAGATGGCGCTGTTATTTGGCAAAACATTAGTGTCCCTATGCAGCGCAAATATAGGTGCGTGGTTGTGTTACATTCGTCGGCATTGCACTGAAGATAAGCTAAAAAGCTTTGAAACATGCCTGGCGATCAAACTTATTCGGCTGTATTTGAGTTTTGAACTGTAACGCAAGTAAGTTCCAATTCGAAAAACTTCCTGTTAACCATAGAGCTCATTGTCCATATCATATTATGGAATGAGCCAAATTTTATGCTTGACAACATATATATGGGCAAAATGGAGAGAACTTTCACAAAAATGTTCAAGGCACTGGATTCATTCAAGTATGGGAAAGATGACTCTAATTTCACAAAAGATTTTTATCCAAATCAATCATGTCTTCTCAGAATTTGATAATCTTGGAAACCTAAATCTGAAACAGAAAAAACTAGACATCTTAGGATTAATAGATTTTTAGGTACAGTAATAACTTGGATAGAAACCTAAATAAACAGATAAACCTATGAAATTCCACATTTCTGGAAGTTCTCAAGACGAAAAGCATGTCTTTATTAGGGGGGAATGGAAAGTAATATCGCTTTCTTGAATTAAATTCAAACGAATAAACTATTAACAAGTTTTTACTTTTAATCAATAATCACCTCCGTTATCAACAATTTTTTGCCATCTAGTGTGCAAATTTTCAATGCCGGACCGATAAACATCAGTTGGTTTTTGAGTAAAATATCTCAAGACGGCATTTTGGACATGATCCAAATTTTCGAATTTTTTGCACTAAGAAAATGTTGTAGCGATCGGAATAAATAGAAATCCGAGGGTGCGATATCGGGCGAGTATGGTGGATGAGGCAGTACCTCCCACCCTAATTAATTAATTTTTTCCAAGGTTCATCTAGCACAATGCGTCTTGCATTGTCGTGTTGCAGAATAAGACTTTTTCTGTTGACAATTGCCGGATACTTTTCGATTAAAGATTGGTTCACTCGATCAAATTGTTCACAATAAAAATCTGCATCAACAGTTTGTCCAGGTTTCAGCACTTCAAAAAATGAATATGCACTCCACCAAACACACAGAAGCGCCTTGTTGATGTAGTTGAAGCAATGCATGCATGTGATGGATCAGTTGGCTTTGTTTTCTTCAAACAGATTACGGGGGACCCAAACACCTGCTGTGCTTATTTTTCCAATCTGCTGCAAATGTTCTTGGATCGTCAACCAAGGTTGGTTAAGAGTTCCTCGATTGTGAGCTGACGAATGACAATCAAATATTGGCAGAAACGACATTACTTTCCGTTCCCGCTATTATAATATAAAACCATTAGTCACAACTAAAAATTGACAGTTTGGAAATGAAGTAACACTACGAAACTTGGGTCACTATATAAAAATTCAATAAAGTGATAGAAAACTTTTCTTATTCCATTTGAAATGAACTATTACAAATTAATAGACTAGTCCATCCAATAATCGTGAAATGATAAACATTTTGTTGAGACAATACTTATAAATCTCGTTCATAATTTATTGTGTTAATTTTCAGATCTGGTAGGTCTACCTTAAAACTTAGAACACTGAAGGGATTGTAATGAGGATGAAAAGAACCAAGGCAGAAAAAATTCTATGTTATCTACATTTAAATTGATAATCATCTTTGTAAAATTTTTATTTAGTTATCCTGACACAGGTATATTATTTCCAAGTATTACAGATATTTACAAAACCAATAGGTAGTACTAACTCGTAAAATTAAAAATTAATAACATTACAAAATAGGCTGTACCTGAAGATCCAACTGTTGATGAGAAAATAGTTTCAACTTCATATCAGACATTTTTTCGTTACCTTTAAAAAAATGTTCTAATCATCAGAATCAATAAAAATCCATTAATTAGAACCATGTCTAAATGAAAGGTATAAGATTCTAGCTCTTAACAATGACATCTATTATAATTTCTTTAAAAAAAGAAGAAAATATGTACAATTTCTACAGCATCATGTCAAAAATTTCCTGCTAGATATACCTCGACAATTTTCGAATTTAAAATAAAAAGATTATTCTATATCACAGTATGTGAAAAAAAATTACCAAGATAAAATATGGTTGTGGGACTAAAAACAATGGGATTTTTCTCGCCCTTCACTATGCGAAGCTTTCGAGAAATTTACCGAGTACGATTAAAATTCTCCTTTCACCAGTTCGACCTCCCTACAACGAATCTAGGAGTTAAAACAGATTACAAATCATTCGGATCATCCCATTTTATCCCATTTTCGATGTTCATCACAAAAAGTCTTGAAACAGTCTTCGTCAAAGTCCCAATTCAGCGATCTCGCGCACCAAACATGCACTACTTTCATACAGCCCCTGTACAAACAACAAATATTCGCCCCCTTGTAGTTGCATCTGTTACACGACACATTACACGAAGTCCAAACGGCTTCTTGCAGGCCAATAATTTTCGGGCCCACCAGGTACACACCGGGGCTCCACACCAGGCAATCCTCGTGCACCCACACCTCGAAAGAGTTGTTGGTGGTCTCTATTATGCCTAAATACGGATCTGCCATCTCGCAGTCAATTTCAGAGTGTCTTTTTTTAGCCTTCTTAGCAGGCGGTTGCTTCGAGGCGTCCAGCACTTTTATTATCTTTTTGCTCTTGAAATTTTTATCGTACGGGTCTTCCAGCCTCCTCTCGTACTCCTCACAGTCCATGGTCACAAAGTAGGGACCGAAGAGATCTCCACTTGGAAAGGAGCAACTGACACCACTCGATTTTTCGTTAGTGTGCGGTCCCTTTTTGCAGAATACGCAGATCCAGGTCGCGTCTTTGGTTTGGGCGTCGTATTTGTGGCTCAACGTACTGCAATGTAAGCCTTTGGATCTCACTTTATGCCTGTACTCGCTGTCATCGTGGAACTTCTTCGTTTTAATTTTTTTCTCGGCATCGTCCTCGTCTTTTGTCGGTGTGTTAACAATACTTACTGATATCGGAGAGCTTCTGGGGCCTTTGATGTGCAAAAAGGGACCCTTGGATTTGGCCGAACTGGCATTACTGCTAGAGTCATAAGTTACTTCTTTGACAGTTTCTGGTTTCATTGGAGTTTTCAGTGTAACTTTCTTATTTTTCAAATTTTTCTTATTCGCTTTCTTTGATAATACTTTTTTGGATTCCTCTTTCTTTTTAACTATTTTGCTTTTTCTCGTTTTTACTGTTGTTTTAGGTGTTGTCAGGTCGTTGGATGTTGAAGATACATTGTCTTGACTGGTTAGTATGGCGACAGAATCGTCCAACAAGGGGTCTTCCATTTTAGATTCATCCAAGTTTAAATCGTCAGTTCTTAAGGGGTCTGTGGTATCTTCGATGCCTGCAAACATTTCTTCTAACTTATTTTCAATTTCCACAAAATGTGTTTCTTTTTTTTGTGCAGGTGTTATGAGGGTAGTAACTTTTGTCGTACTTTCCGATACTGTACTTTCTTGACAGATATTTTCGTCAATTTCTTCTTTGCTTTTGATGACGCTTACAGGTACGAAAGTAATGTCATTGCAGCTTTCTGCATTTGTTTCCATTTCCTTCTTCTTTTGTTCTTTTTCTTTCAAACCTTCCTGCACCATAGCTGCTATGTTGTCTATTGTTTCCGACTCTGATGACGTTTTTCTCCTTGTTTTGGCCGGAATTATGTTCAAATCTAAACTAGAGGACCTGCGTCTCTCTATAGGTAAGGGATTTGGGTTTACCGCTTCTACTAAAGGATCGATCAGTTTTTCAGGTGGAAACGGAGAGGTTTCAATAGGGTTACCTACAGACTTTGTATTAATTATTTCTTGTGCCTTTAAACTATCGTTTTCGGTGAAAAATTTTTCCTCGTTCTTTGTACACCTCAAAGTCTTGCTCGGTTTTCTTTTTCTTCTTGATTTGTTACTATCAAGACTGTCCTCAGTGTTGTAAGGGGAAATAGTTTCTTCCTCTTTTGAATTTGGTACGTTCAAGGTGCTAGAGTCACTGCTTTCATCTTGGGAGCATGTGGGGAGTACAATGACACCCTGCGACTTCTCCTGAACACCAGCGGGTACTGTCAAGTCCGATTTTTGGGGTAGATCGCTAATTTCCGGAATTTTCGACAATTCGACACCTTTATCCACAGAATTCACAAAACTCGGTTTTAGTCTTTCCAACACGGAATCTAGGGGACTTGTACGTTTCATTATCTTGACTTCACTCACAGATTCACAGTGTGCACTTTCCGAACTCTTTACTTTCGGTGTTAAACACTTCGGCTTCGAATCTACAGTCGTTTCCGATGCCCCGCTCGATTTTTTAGTATCTTTCACACTGAGACTGATCGGTGTCGTTGGAACTTCACCGTTGTGGCTGGCCCGAGACAGATCGACGCCTGGAGGTTGATTTGTTAGCGGTATATTTTCGAACATCTGATGGAGGGCGAAATTATGGGGAAGCTGACCGAGGACCTTCATGGATTCTGTAGTGGGAGGATGCCAGTTCGGCTGATGCATTATGGAATGTTTGTTCGCCATATGAGCGTGTTGCGGTTGCCTCCAGTTGGGAATCTGGAAATAATGATTCTTTTAAGATGTCAAGCCAAACATATGCTTTGAATACAAGACTGTTAATTGTTTACCCAACAGCGAATGGTTGGACAGTCCCCGAAACCAGAAAATTTCTTTCCTGGCCCTCGGCTCAAACTCTCGATTATGAGTCCAATATCTAAGCTACAAGATTACCGCCACAGTTTATTATGTAATATAATACAACATAAATGTTAAATCAAAGATTTAAACAATTTCTTTTTATTCACAAGAAAATCTATTCATTATTTAGTAATCTAATCTATAATTTTAAATATTAAACAATCCCACAATAGTAAATATCCAGTGAATAAAATTTACCTACAAACAAATGAGTAATTATGACTCAAAACTGCAAAATTATCAGTTCCCAGAATATCTGGTAATCACAAGACAGCTTCCGCTGGATTCTTGTGATTATAAACACCACAAAAGACTAGATAAAAACACTGAACTTGCACATATCTTTCTATTTCAAAAAGAATTAAAATTTACCATTCCAGACTGTTCTTATTGAATAGTGCTAACCTATTCTGATATGAAATATACTATTTGATTTATCTGAAATTGAGTATTAATACTTTTCCTAGTTATTAGCTGAGAAACATTTAAATCTTATCAAGAACCTAGATAATTTAAAGAAGGGATACACCAAAGCTATATTATCCCTATATTAATATACTGTAACCAGGTATCCCTCTAATAATTCCCATTTTATTGAGAAGACTTCCAAACATAAGTTCAAAACAAGACAAATAAAATCAAAACAACACTAATAAAGTACAACAAGAAACTTACCCCAATGTAATCCCATGGTCTATTATGGGGATGATGTGGAGGTTCACCTGACATATTTATCCTTATAAAATAAACTTCCAACTCTTTATTTTTATCCAGGGGACATTTTAAAGATCATACTGATCATTCTTGGACATTTTTACGTCCAATATTTTGAATCAACTAGAAAAAAATAAGTTTGTTTAATAAATAGTCAAAATTTAAAAAATATATCAATTTATAAATGAATACGATAAATTTCAGGCGTATAACGTATATCAAAATCATCAAATTTTTCAGAAAATATATTTTGATGAAATCAATATAGTGATGATGACAATATATCTCAATGAATATGAATGTAATCTATGGCTGCGCATCCACCAGTTTTATTATTTTTTACCCTTAAGTACTGTTATAGAAAAAGAATGATTATAGTCAATGATTTTTCATAGATTATTCTTTAACTTGACAATTAGGGCTATATGGCAGAAGTTAGTAGTTTCTAAAACTTCGTACGCAAATATTTCACAAAAATAGTCGACGTGGAATTTAACTTTAAATAATACAAAAAACATAAGAACTTTCTATCTGGAACTCTCAACTATCACTTGGATCATCAAACCCCTTGTACCACTGAATATTCCATCAAAAATTCCTTTCCATTTCACAACGTCCTTGTCAAAATAAATCATTAAATTCGGAATTGCACAGAACAGTTAATTCTACGTGTTAAAATACGAATCACCAATTCTAATTTTCAAATAGCATTAAAAAAGATGAGCAAAATTGTTAATAACGTCCAAAATTAAACCGTACCAAGTTGTGTTTTACTTGTACTGAGAATTGTCATTGGGAATCATTCACAAAACTATTTCTTTTATTACTCAGAATTCTCAAACTGCTGACCACAAGTAGGCAAACAGAATACGTTGAAGGCATTTAAGGAAAACTAAAAGCAGCTTTCTAGACAAGATCATACCAACTACCAAGGTAATGAAATGCAGGAATAGATTTAAATATGCTTTAATGTGTCCAAACATGCTTTGAAAGTAAAAATTAAATAATTTCTCACAAAAACCAAATCGAAGTGTGGACAGAATAAACACACACGAATAACACACAATCCAAGTGAAATCCTAAGAATGTCCAATCCATATAAAAATAAACACACCTAACTCATCTTGTCTTTGAGAAATAGACACCCAAAATTTATTACAGATTGATATTTAGGCACGGTCATAAAAGAATACACAATGGCGGACCGGTAGGTTTAGAGAATATTTGCTATTTCTACAACATACCAGGCCATCTATACACAAACTTGAAAAGTTGGGTCATAAAACATTGGTAGGATTCCTGTAAATTAGCCTGATAACCTAAATGACAAATATTTAACATTTTATATTGAAAATAAATTGACTACTTAAATACAGTTTTAAATTACGATTAGAGGCTATTATCATTATAATATATTTTGTGAAGTACGATGACTTGATTTCTGCCCTCAATAAAAGCAAAAATGAAAACAATGGATGACAGTAATGACATATCGGAATGAAAAAAAAGATTTGTAGACTTACCTTACTATGAGTGTATTCCCAGAGATCCAGCAAAATTTCACGTAAAAACACTATAAACCGATAAATATTTGCGTTCTCGAATAAAAAATCGGGATTGACTCAGACGTTCATGCGCTTTTCTACAAATACCGCACTATTATTTGACATGTGACAACACGAAAATCTCTGGTTTTATTTTGTAAAAAGTATGGCGTCTCAAGGAGAAAGAGGGGTTCCAAGAATTTTGGGAAAATTGGAAAACTCTATCAAGTCGGGAAATTACTATGAAGCTCACCAGATGTATCGTACTTTATATTTTAGGTGGGAATTTCGATTTCTCTAGTTTCATGCTCCATATGTAACCTATCTGGTAATTTTAGGTACTTAGGACAGGAAAAATATGATGATTTATTTCAAATGCTTTATAGTGGTTCATTATTATTCCTAGAACACGACCAGGTACTTTTTCGACAAATGTAAAAACAAAAACGGTTTATGACATCTAATTTGTAGCAAATAAGTGGAGCAGATCTTGCAAAATTGTTAGTAGATGTATTAGTCAAAGCAGGAGAATCTGACGTTGTGAAATGGAGCCCAAAATTATGCAGTATATTCTCAAAAATAGATCAGTTAAATCCAGAGAGAGAAACATTTATGGCAAACGTTATCAAATGGTCAGCCAAAGATAGCCCTAGGGGAAATCCATACTTACATCAGGCAAGTCTATATGTTACCAACCAAATTAACTGGAAATAAAAAGGAAGGATGAATTGCAGCCAATGTTACAAATAAGTATCTTGAATCATTGTCATTTTTAGTGTATAGCAGAGATCTATTGGAAAGAAAAGAACTATTCACAAGCTCGTCACCATTATATGCTCTCAAATGATGGCAAAAGTTGTGCAAAAATGTTAATAGAATATCACATGAAGCATGGATATAGAAGTGAAGTGGACCTTTTTATTACACAAGCTGTCTTACAGTTCTTAGCTTTGAAAAATTTAGAAACGGCCAACGAAACTTTTGAAACTTATGTGTCTCTACACCCTTGGATTAGGAGGAATAAAATACCGTTTTGTGAGCCGCTGCTTAATTTCTTGTCATTTATATTAACTGTTATCAATAAGTAAGTATTAGCTTCAGATAATAGAGATAATTCTAAAAATTTGTTGCTGATATATAACCTTAAAAGATCTTTTAAGATTATTTTTGTTATTTTTATTACAGAAATAGTTTTGGTTCCTTTTTAAGCCTTTGTGAATTGTACGAGATTGCTCTGAAGAAAGATCCAAGTTATGCTGATATGGTGGAAAGAGTAGGACAAGTTTTCTTCGGGATCAAACAGAAAGAAGATAGAAATCAAGGCCTATTTGGTAGTTTATTCGATATGATTAGGATGCGAACTAGAGATAGGGACAGCGATAGTGATGACGATTCAGCGTTTGGTACGTCCTCTTCTTCCCGAATCAGCAGTAGATTGTTGGATAATACAGATCTGGACTGACGTCTATATTGATCAACTTCGAGAAATCTTCCTTGGACTGTGGAATTTTGGACACGTTTTAATCGATTATATTTTCAAACGAGCAATGCGTTGTTAAGTGACAATTTAACATTTTAACGAAGGTTTGCGTGTTTTTGGTAGATTTGAAGGTTGAAAAGTCATCTGCTGAAGTGTTACCTATTTTCTTATGAATAAAACACAGTTATTCTATGTGCAATTTGAACATTTTCAAATTTAAATTGATTCTCGATTTAATAAAAGAACATCTCTGATATTAGCTAAAGTTGTTGCTCTAAAGAATTCTAGAACGTGAAGAACAAGAACCCTGCATCCTCATGGTTTGTTCACATTAAATTGAAAATAAAGTCGTAGCACTTTTACTCAGAGCTGTTCGTTGTATGTTATGAAGAGTATTCTTTCAATTTTCAGGTAGTTTGCATTACAAATATACAGTGTGTCCAAAGTAAGCATAGGATCTAAAAAAATGGTAAGAGATAGGAGGTTGGTTCAATTTGAAAAAAATTGTGTTTTTTAAACTTACGTACCTACCAAATGAACAATATACAGGTTGAAAATTTCAAAATTTTAGGTAGTTAAGGAGATATCTGAAAAAATCATTCAATTTTTTCCTGGCTTTATTTGAAAACAAATTTCACATTACATTGTCACTTTTTCCGTTTTATCCAATGACATCAACATTTTTTTTTAATCCAAAATTTCGTCTTCATAGGGGTGTCATAAATTTATTTATTTTTTTAATAATGCTGTTGTTTTTATGAAAAAATTTGTGGTCATTTTTAATTCTGACTAAGAGAGCTCTTGCAATCGCTTGAATAGGTTTTAAATTTTTTCTGAGTAGGATTTTGAGCACTTTAAAAATATGTACAACAATTTTTTTCAATCAATGATTCAAAAAAGTTTGAATGAAAAGGTAAAATGAATGAATGTCTTCACATTGTCAGAAGTTGAACAAAAGTTCGAAACTGCAGTAACATGTAATAAAATATAATAATATAGTAATTTTCACAAAATTGTTTTGATTTGATCAACTAACAAATAGTAACAGATAAATCAGTCAAATGTTCAAATGACTGTTATTTTCCAAATGTATGTGACACCGTCTAACTGTGGAACTTAAAACATTGTTGAGTACATCTGCTGTAATGGATTGAAATGCTTCTGAAATCAGAAGTTGTAATTTTTGTTCTGTTTGAATATTACGTTGCATCCTCGAAGACAGACAGACGTCCAGGGATGTCAGGTCTGCTATTTATGGAGGCTAAGAAATCACATTTTCCGTACCACTCATAAAAATCTCTTTGCCTTGTGTCATTGCCTGAACTCAGTTCCTGGCAAATCCTTTTGAAGTTCCAGTTACACTTTCAATGTTTTTAAGCAGCTAGCAACACATTGAATTTTTTTAAATGAGTCATACTCCAGCAAATTGGCAAAGATTATTTCAAAAACCATCTTACTTGTTTGTAATCTTTCAGGATATTACATTTGCTCAGCTCTGCCAGGATTACTGCAGAAGAAAATATAACACTTAATTTTTTTATGATGAACTTTCTGTTAAAAGGAAATTGTTTATCCATTTTTCGACTAGGTCGAAGAGTACATACTTCAATGAATTTTGTATTATAATTGACGGAAATCATCCGATTGAGATATTTTTTGCAAAGTCTTCTATATAATAATTAATTTGATTATAGCCGCCCGAAGAGGAAACGTTGGGTTAAAAAAATATTGACGTGATAGTATATATGAATTTTTTTCGGAATTCGTTTTCAAATAGAGTAAGAAAAAGATGGAACGACATGAGCGGGTTTTTCTAGATATCCCCCGAACTACCAGAATTTTAAAATTTTCTAAAGTATGTATTATTTAACATAAAAACACAAATTTTTTCCAATTTAACTGATCATGCATCTCTTACCGCTTCCTAGATCCTAATACTATCCCAATATTATCTTGAACGCACTGTATAGTTACGCAGTTAATTTATTTGCACCAGATCACAAAAAATTACTCTCATACTAACGAAAAAGTTTGAATATGTGAAAATTCATAACAGTTTGTTCTGTCAATCTTTCTATCTTGTATATTAAAATTCGAATTGTAACGAAAAGTGAATTTGAAATAGGTGAAAATGGGTAATAAATTTTTATAATGAAGGTATTGTACTTTTTATTCAGTATTTTTTAACATCTGAACACTGTGTCTATGTGATATTAACGAAATGGGCTGATTTACGCTTGAACAAAACTAGGAAATATTAAAAACTTATTTGCAAAGTGGTGAATCTTCTATCCGTATTGTTAAAAATTTACGTGGATCAATTTGTTTGTGAAAAGGCATCGTTATTTGATACATAACGAATTCTCTACAAATTTTAAGTTTATAATAATTTTTTCTCAAAAACTTTTTAAAATTAAATAAAGAAAACACAGTTTCCATTTAGTAAACATATAGAATTAACACTCATTATACAGCATCAAAAGAATTAAAAGAATCGAATAAAAAAAAAAAAACATTAATTAAAATTATTGAGTAAATATCTCAAATTTTAATAATAATTTTTATTATATATACAATAAAAAAAATAAAATGGGGTTTTTTAATTGATAGGATTATTCAAAAATTTTAAATATCACAAAGATTTATTCTGTTAACCCCTCCTACAAATTTTACTTTCAAAAACTTTTAGAATTAAATTTTTGATTGTCTCGGTCTTTACTTGACGGAAATTCATCTTCAATATAAGAAAAACAAATGTTAACTTCCGCTATTTTATTGATTTACACGATAATTGTACATAGGCCAAAAATCTGAAAAGATTGCTAGATATTTAAAGAAAAATATAACATCTCTTTTAAAACTATTAATTCTTTAGGCAGCTTAATAAAAAATAATAAAGAAGTCATTCCTAAAAAAAAAATCAGGAGTTTACAAGTTAACATGTAGTGATTGCCAATGTGTATATGTGGGACAGACAGGCCGTCCATTCCAAACAAGAATACGAGGACATGAAAAATGTTACATTAATAATAAACCGAATTCAACTTATGCCAACCATTTGTTAGAGACTGGCCATAATTTTAATATGAACTATGAAATATTACATATCGAAAACAAAAGTCAGAAACTAAATTTGTTAGAAACTTTAGAGATCAATAGATTTAATAAAAGACAAATTTTATTGAATGATCAAATAGATTTAAACAGATCCCTCTACTTAATATTTTTCATTAATTGTATACCATCTCTTTCCACCCCTCTATTTTTTGTACCAGAGCTGTGTATTTAAGGTCATGTTTTGGATTGTATACCTCAGTTTAAATACTCACCTGATGAAGTCATGGTATGACGAAACAGTTGTCGTGTAAATCAATAAAATAGCGGAAGTTAACATTGGTTTTTCTTATATTTTAGAATTAAATTAGATAAATGTCTAAGAACACACTGTGTCAATTTAGTAGACATATAGAATTAAACACTTAACACAGTTCCAAAGGAATAAAATAATTCAAAGTAATATAAATTATCAAATTAAATGTACTAAATAAATACTTGTAGGGTACACAAATTTGTTTCCTACCTTGTTTTATTAAAACCAAATTCCTTTCCCAAATTGCAAAACAACTTCCAGAACTTATGTTTTGCATTTCTTGGAAGGAATTCGGTTTAAATAAAACAAGGTTAGAAACAGAATTTTGTACCCTACAAGTATTTATTTAGTAGATTTAATTTGATAATTTATATTTCTTTGAATTCTTTCACTCCTTTGGCACTGTGTTAAGTGTTTAATTCTATGTCTACTAAATTGACACGGTGTGTCCTTAGACATTTATTTAATTTAATGCTAAAAGTTTTTGAAACTAAAATTTGTAGGAGGTTAACAGAATTTTTAAAATTTTTATTATTGTATATTTTTTTTAAATTCTTTTAATCATTTTTATATAATGACTGTTAATTCTATGTCTACTAAATTGAAACTGTTTTCTAAGACATTTATTTTATTTGATTTTAAAATTTTCTTCGTTGAATTTAAATTTGTAATGTTGTTAGCAGAATTAATCTGTGCTATATTGAAGATACTGTAAAAGTCTTTTTATTACTTTAGCGATGAAACTCATTTTCACCTTGTAGGACTAGTTTTTGTAGGGATCCATTAAGGATAAATGTTAAGCTAACCATCTAGAAACGAAATCGAAGTTACCACTCATGAGATTGAGCTCCAAACATTTGACAATGTACTAAAAAAATGGGTTGATCGATTAGTGTACTGTAGCCAGTTGTGGAGGTCGTTTGAATATTGTTTTTTCATTCGTTAACGTCAAGGTTCAACCTTTCTAATAGCTTTTGCATTAAATATTGATTAGTAGGTTTAAATGCAGTATTAATATCTGATTTCGAAGAACCTATCGCCTACTTTTTCACTTGTCACAGAAATTAATCATTTGGTTTTTCAGTTTTTATGATGGGGAATATTTGGTTGTGTAATCATCATTCTCGTTTTTTTCAAGGAAATTTTTGAAGGTCCACTTTCACTTACATCATCGAAATACAATACAGAAATGAACAAAAGGTGTTAAAAATAACCAAATATTGAAAATTGTGATTGCTTTTTGAAGTATTATTCCTAAAATTTTTGGTAGTGGCACACAGTAACATCTGAAAACTTATTTTAATTAAGATCGTTAATCAAATATTGACAGCGTAAAGTTGAATAAAAAAAATTCAGTTTATGATGGGGTGTATGTGGTATTTATAAAAACTAAAGAAATAAAACAAATTTCTTTATTGTTCTTCCATAACATAGTGACCAATAACTATTCAATTTAGCTTTCCAAAAACAAAACAAAATAGATCTTCATATCTCTTGATACGAAGATGTAGAAAATTCAAATACTCATTTTTTAAAGTTAAATCCGTTAATCAAATCATTTATCAAGTTCTCCGTTTAATTTCAAATAGTTTTATTGTGAAGAAAATTATAGTGAGGAAGATATTTGAGGAAACCAATATAATAGTTCAATAAAGAATAACGATAATGTGATCAATTAAAACTATATTTTAAATATAGGAATAAATTAATATTTCATCTAATTTGTACAGATTATTCTGCTATGACATGGACAAAAACTGTCATTCTGTGAATAACTAATACCGGTCTTGAAGAACATTCCCAAAAATGCCTCAAATTATCACACAAGGCAGTCCCGGTCCTTCACTAATAATGTTCTTGAAATTGACGATGAACAAATTTACTTCGTCGACTCCTTCAAGTAGGATATGAGATCTACCCTATCGTTCTCCTTCTTGAGACCAGCAAACACCATCTTGGTACCAGGGATGTACTTCTTGGGGTCCTTGAGGTAGATGAACAATGTATCTTCATTCCATGTGATTCCTGCATATAAAAATTGACTCTAAGAAAGGTCCCGTCTCTAGGTGGGAAGATATTATAACATATTGTGTAACATCATTTTTGTACAGTTCACAACTCAATATTACTAAAAATTTCGAATTAATGTCTGGGCATTTTCCAGGCTCTACAATATTAAAAATTGACTAGCCAACTATAAGACCCGAATTGCTATAGCACAGCTTCGACCCAAATGTACATTGATGTAGATTTGGGAGATACCATAGTGCAAAACTGTTGAAGCCACATAAATTAAAGGCATTTTTAATTCTCCTAGTCAATATTTCAAAACAGTTTTCATATAAAGAATAAGTTGATATTTTACAAACCTTTAGATTTGTTTGCATCAGTATAGGTAAAACCTGGTGCTTGTCCAGTTTTTCTACCGAAGAGTCCATTTAGATTGGGTCCAGTTTTGTGCTTGCCCCCCTTTTCTACAGTGTGACATTGTGCGCACCTGCTTACGAAAAGTTTTTTACCCTTTTCTACGTCTCCAGCTGGGATTCCCATTATTTATTTCTGAAAAAATAACGTTTTGAATTGAAATAATGCTTTGATATCTCCAAATACGTATTGTTTTTAGAGTGTTATTGTTTGGGCTTTAAATCCAGGCTCTACAACATAAAGAATTGTACAGCCAACTATGCCTATTGTCCCAAATTTATTTAGCACCGTTTACGACCTAAATGTACATTAACGTAGATTTAGGAGATACCATAGTGCAGAAAATTGTTTTTTATTATGGTTCAATACATAATCTCTTGAAAAAAAACAATTAATTGTGTTAAATTATTAGAAAACTTAGAATATTAGTCCTTTAATGATAATCAAAGATGTTACTTTTAAAATTGAGTTAACCTAAAATTTTATATTTCCATTAACCTTCACCATAAGAAATAGGATTCACTATAAAATATCTTTATTATGAAAGATATATTGCACTAAGGGTTTAATAGGTGAAATCCAAAGTTTAACTGAAATTGTTTCCAGATAAAACTGATAAAATGTGGACTCAAAGAGCAGAACCAAGATTCGCAACGTGTACACTAACCATGCGTGGAGTTGAGAGTTGCAGACGGAAGTCTGGACAATGGGCATTCCATTGAACTTTGCTCGTTGCATCATTGATACTTCTGGAAATTCCTTAGGTAATTGAAGAAATAGTACTGATAAACTCGTCATAATCTTATCACGAGATAAAATCATACTTAAATATTGTGAATAACACGCGCTCAGGTGTCACTGAAAATGCAACACACAGTATAGACACTGCTTTTTAAAAATAGAATTGCAAAAATTAAAAGCATAGAATTATTCAGATCAAGGACACATTACACAATAAATAGGTCGATAGAATGGATAAATTAAATACAGGAATTCCACGAGAATGTAACGGGAATCACATGAATGAACGATAATAATCCAGATCAAAGTTTCAAATATTAATGTTTCATTTACGATTAAAATAAATAGCGTTACTAATAACAAAATGGATAGATTCGTAAAAAACAAATGAAAGTATTGCAAAAATAATGGAAAATATAACTAATTGCGTTATGTAACGGATAATTCACTTACCTTAGCTTAGCCTATACGAGCAACCAATCTTCTACAACGAATCTCTCTGTGTCACGTATTTCGTTTCGCGCCTGATCAATAAATTTAATGACATACTCCCACCTCTAACGCGCAATTTCGTCAGCACAGAAATCTGAACATTTTGACGTTTTGTCATATTATGAAATTTTATGAAACACACGGAATTCGGATAGATGGAAAATTTAAGTGAACACATGTTTATTAAGTTTTCTGAATCGGTTTTTATTTATGACAGGATCATAAATTTGGCAAAAGTATTAAAATGAAAGCTTGCTCATTCGTAGCAGACCATATTGGTTTTTCGAATCATAGAATTCCAAACTTCTTCAATATTTGACTGTAAGAATAGGTTATGTTCCGAAGATTGTTTATTATATCATAAAAAAATAAAATGGGTGGACTCTCAAGCTACAAATTATTAGAAAAATTTCAATATTATATGAAATAGTGATACAAAATATTTTTAAAATAAAAAAATCATTAATATAAACATATTTAATCTGCTTCTTCTTCATACGCGGTTTCGTCCATATCATAAGCTGCTTTTTCTTGTTTTTTCGTTTGGCGATATAGATATTCCTTAGTCATGCTCATTGCTGAAAACATTTGTCGACTTTTTCTTAATATGGGATCACTGAGGTACCAACTATCACCAGGCCTAAAAACGTTTTCCCATTTGCATCTCCAGATCATTAATCTTATATAATAAATGGAATATCCAACGGTAGCAAAAATGGGTAGATAAGCTACTACGTTCACCATCTAAAATCAAATTTCAGGTTATTACCCTTAATGTGCGGACAGTTTAGTGGTAGAGCATTGGGCTTGTGACCGGAAGGTCCGGGTTCAAATCCTGTTCAGGTGGAAAAGAAATTTTCTAGTCGGACGGGTATCGTCACCATTTCACTGTTAGGTCAAAAATTAACAGTGTTGTGACCTAAAGTGGCGCAAGATCGCAGTAACAAATAGTTAAACTCGCACAAGCTGAAGAAGCTTCTGATGGATCTTCACAGAAGATCTAGGAGTGTCAGAATAATAATAATATCTTTCAGTTTGTAAATAAAAGGATAATTTAGAACTGTGTAGATATATACCACAAATTATCCTAATAATGTGTAGAATAATCTGTATTTTATATAAGTTACGAAAGACACATAGTTTCTTATGGCGCTTATATCGCTTTCAATCGAATTTTGTTATTTGTAACTTTTGAGATCATGTCAAAACACTCAGAAACAAATTTAAACTACGAAACTTACGGATTATATATTAAAATCATCCAAGATATTTAGTGAAACAATTTCGCTCTCATTTTCCAAAAAGCGCCATCTACAGAAGAGGCAAGAACTAATAATATCGTCTCAAAAGTATAAAAAAAATTTAATCAGTACATACACCAGGGTTTTAGATATCAGATATACATCTGTTAACACTTTGAGAGTTTAAATTTCGGACGCGACTATTACACGGTTAGGAAATAAGATTCCTATTCGATGTTTTGCCCTCAATTATTTTTAACATAAAAAAGTGCGTTTTGAGTTGCCAACAAACCACCGAATGTCAGATCCATGTGTATGTATATAGACTAACGTTTATTTACTGATCATAAAATGACTGTAACTTTATTGGTGTGCCAGCAATGAATTTGACATTTCAAATTGTTATTAGAAATAAACACATTGATGTAAATCAAGAACTTTTCTATTTTAAAGTATAATATTATAGTGTTATTTTTCAATGAAACATGAGTTAAATTAAATAATGCACATATTGAAGAGATCCGTATTCTCTGAGGATCATACGAGTCACAGAATCCCTCATAGATTATATAAATTCCACCATTACGTCATTGTATTTACCCACGTTATTTAGGTATCAAATACTCTGTGGCACTGTAACTTGCCTCGTAGGCGGTTAGTGACAATAACAAAGAAAAGAACGTCCTTATGGCATCCCGATTGTCTTTGAAGCGGCCGAGAGGAAGGTTCTTGGAAATAATAAACCTCCTGAGCAACTTAGTAACATACTCGAGATAATAGTAATTATAACAGTCCCCCTTGGTAACTCTTAGTAAGTGAACACTTTTTAAATGCTTCTGATTAATTGCATGCTTTACATTTTTGAATACCACCTTAGTGTTAATGTGAAATTAGTGATTGCACGCTCGTTCATTGTACTTCCGTTCAGCACTTTTCATTCATGTATTTTTGCTTCAGTGTTATTGAATCCGGAATGTTTTAACTAAAATGCATTGTCTTTGTATATAACTAAAGCGGCACGACCCTCAAAAGTTATCTATTTGTATTGTATACTCTCGGTACCTGGTTGCTGTTTACTGTATTTGTAAATAGTGGTTCTTTATTTGCGTTATAAATGCTAATAGGGATTTTTATTATCTGTTCCTACTAATTGCGGTGCTTGATATGTAACTGATTTGCATGTACTCTTGTGTGATCCCCCTGTCACCTATTTCTTTGTTTGTTCTTATTGTAAAGTTTATTAACACGCCTAGGTGATGGGGCACTGTATCTATTTTATAATGACCTAGTCAGTTTGTATTACATATTTGCCATATGCACGTGCCCGCTTACTTTGAGAGATTGTATTCCTTGTGAACCAGTGGCGTTCTTTAGATTAAATCGCCGAGTAGTCCTGATAGAGGACGACATATCGTATAGAGACAGTAAATAGTTCCGGATATCCAACGCTATTCTGAGAATGTGTGAGTGATTGCTAGATCATTGTTCCGAGGTATTGTGATATCCCCAGAGATCAGTTTGTGTGACCCTTCAGGTAGTGTTCGGGTCGTTCTTCAGTAATATCTGAGCCTTCCTGGGCCTTGACCACCCCAAAGACAAGGACAAAATTTCCGTCTAGATAGGATAGCAATATTTTATAGTAGTTTTATAGTATTCGCGGACACATAGCCCATGTTCTATTCCGGTAAATGACGTCATGTTACTAATACCCTCTATATGATGCTTTCACGTCTAATATCATTGCCACCTATATAACCTCACCTGCACGAAAGCAGCGGGCTCTTAAATATTAAGAGACAAGTCTGTATTATAGACGAGTGATGATTGACACTATACTTACCAATAACTCTGCTACTGGCAGGGCAGCCAGCTCAATTTTTTCGTAGAAGGTCCACAGATGCAGAATCAACATGACGAAAAAAATTGGTGGTGTAGATAGCAATATGATCTGCCAGTAGAAAGACATTCGAAATCCCAGCATGAAGTGGAGGTCGTCTACCACGGTTGTCAATCCATAAACGTACAAGATGGCAATGAGTTGAAGCAAATTCATTAATAATATCATAGGTCCTCTTATACTCATCCAAAGGATCTGCGTCAGTATGAAATTACCGAACGATGTGAACATCGGTGTGGAACATACAAAAGCCGAGAAATATATACCACAACTGGTCACCATAAAGTAGTTTTCAACCTTTGGGAACCTATTGAATATTGTCTTCACCAACACAAACATGATCATAATGCTCTTAGAGAACACTAAAAAAACATTGCATGATTTGTGGAATTAATGGCAGTTATACTTACGAATTAAGAAAATCTGGCAATAAAAAATCCACTGCCATAATCTCTTGGGGCCATCCAACCTCTGCAACATTCTGGGAACCTTCGACCAAAATTCTGGTTCATTATCTTTTATAATTTCCTCTAAGCCTTGGTTCGAAAAATAGCTCATATTTCCACAGAGACTAAGGTAGAGTAAAGTGTAAAGAAGGGTGACTGTTATGTTCACAAGGATTAACATCATTCCGTTCATGTAGGAATGTCCTCTGAACCTGTTTTGGGAGCCCAAAGTTTTCAGTCCGCCTTAAAAATTCGAATCATTGGCAGTTAATAGATCCGTATATTTTAAGAATATAAAACCTGAACATGTTTAGATCAAATCATTTTATCAATTGAGAACTCGTGGAACGCGTCCTCGAAGCATTGTCAAAATGGGTTCTGTGACAAAAATGTATACATGAACTCTGTGAACATAACCAAAAGCGTACCTTGTTCAGAAAAGTTTGCTATTGTTAGACCGGTAGCGTTTGAAATAGAAACAGTAGTGTTTTCAATAACAGTTCTGCCCCTTAATTCCTGTGAGTTAACTGATAAATATTCTTCTTCTTATGATGCCTGTCAGTTTTGGTTATTGGATATCATGTTGGCAATTTGTATATTGTATATTTGTTCATAGCTTGTCTGGTTGTATTATGTCCACAAGTTCTTCAAGTGAGATGGGACCTTTGCTAGGTTCTCTTTTGCCATACACTTTTCTTGTAAAATATTTTGCCGTTAAGAATATCGGCACTCATTTCTCATGAAGCGACGTGAGCTTGCATGAATTATAAGAGTGTTAGATATTCCTTTTTCTTCCGTCATTTTCATTAGTGTTGGTGACTTCATCTCTGGGAGACAACCTCGATATCCCCTGGTACAACCTCATCTCGAACGCTTTCAGTTTGCTAGATGTAGCCTTCATCATTCACCAAGTCTTAGAGAAGAGAATGTAGCAGCAAGAAGTCTTGTTTTTATTATATTTTCGGCGTTATAGGTTTTTAAAACTTTCTTCGTATTGTGGAACTTGTCTTTTCTATGCAGATTTTCATTTCTTTCTTGTACTCCGAAACTTCGTTAATGTTTTTTCCCGAGTACCTCTACTCTTCAACCATTTCTACCAGTGTTTCGTGTATGGTGACAATTCTGCAACTTTGTTCTTACTAATACCTATGAGTTCAGTCTTGGTGATGATGATTCATCGGGGTTTGTTAGCTTTTCAGTCTAAAGATTACCGTATCATCAACGTATCTGATATTTATCTTCTATCTAGTAGCAGTATCCCAGGGTATATTTGTGTATATTGAAAGATGAATATTGATGAAACAGGAATTCTGAATACATATTAAATACAGACCAGTTACAGTACACAGATTTGCCTAATTCTTCTCATATATTCAGCATTGTTTGATTGCAGTCCAACTGACTCTACCTAGTTCCGGTAGATATTACCTATTCTCTTCGGCATCATTGCCTATTTTCTTTAAAATCTGTATCATTCTGCATCTTTGACACTATCTGCGTGTTTGACACGATCAAAGTCTTTTTTGCAGTCGGCAAAACAGATATAAATGAGACAGATCTAAAACCTATAATACTAGAGATGCCCTTCTGCATTCAAGATCAGTTACAGCGATGTATAGATGTTAGCTGTTTCATTTATATCTGTTTTATCGAATGCAAAAAAGACTTTGACCGTGTCAAACGGAAGGATTTCGGTATACAACTCAAGCGCTCCTAAACCCAAAGTGAAAGTTCTTCTTTGCATCGATTCTAAGTCTAGCTATGAATTATTTTGAGGAATGTCTTAGCAAGTAGCTCGGCATGCTGATTGTTTGCATTTTTGTGCATTCTTTGCGAGTATAAACGACGGACAGTTTAAAAAAAAATCATAAAATCTGTAATTTTCACTTAATAAAAAATTACCGATAGATTCGACTTTAAACTTCAATATCATTAAGGAAAGTTAAGCGTGAAAATTCACACCAGTTAAGTGGTATCTGTTTTTGACGATGCATTGCTGGAAGCGTTCTTGGAAGTTCGCTTGAATTCTTTCCAACATTACTCTGCAATTTGGGTGACTTCCACGCAAATAGCTACCTCGTCTAGTGTTTGGGGTTTATGTTCGTATACACGTGTCTTGAGGTAACCCAACAGGAAAAAATCGCAGATGGCTAAATCCTATAAGGGAAGAGAGCAAATAACTTAATTATTCTCTGGCCGTGTAAGTTGTCCTACCAACCTGCTAGAACCACAAACGTCGGATTCGAACACGTTTTCGTTGTAATTCGGGCGAAACTGAGTTGTTTATTTGGAAAAAACTTCATTATCCTTGCGTGAAGTTCAAGACTTTGTGTAAAATGTTTCGGATCATCCGATTTGGGTCAGATATGCACCGTTTTATTCCATAATTTGTTGCCATTTTAAAGGTAGCTTCATACTACCTCTCTGATAGAAGTCTTGGTCTTTATTGGCGAATAACTCTAGTAATCGATTTTCACAATCTTCTCATGATGCTAAGTTCTTATCATTCAGGAAGTTTTGCAATGCTAGGAAAATATGGTAATCGCTTGGTGCCAAGTCCCCGACTATATGGTGGTTGCATTAAAACTTATCAACCAAGCTCCCAGAGTTTCTGGCGAGTCAGTGCAGACGTGTGTGGCCTGGCTTTGTCCTAATGGAACACAACACCTCTTCTGGTCATTTCTGGTCATTTGCTAGCTTCAAACAGTCCAGTGCTACATAGCACTTCGAGTAACAGCGTTGCTATTATCGTCTTCGAAGAAATAAGCGCCGTGGACGAAAGTTTGGGATACAGCTTACCCAACCGTCATTTTTGGGCTGTGCAGCGGTCTTTCGAGTAATCGGATTTTAATTTCCCAATAACGGAAATTCTGCAAATTAACAGATGAGACAGAAATGAGTTTCATCACTCATGAACAAAATGAGGTTTTCAATTTTCGACGAGCAAAGTTCAGGCATTGTACATAATCCCGAGGCTGTAGCTATTGTACAATGGACAATTTGTAGTATATATATATATATATATATATATATATATATATATATATATATATATATATATAATATATACTAGTCATTTTAAAACCGTTCGTCCTTTATACCGCACCCTGTATATGATAACCTACCTGAACCTACACCAGATGAAGTAAGGAAATATTGAAAACAAATTGTCCAAGGGGTCATTTTCTTAAACATATTCCAATCCCATTGAAAGAGATATACAAGACCAGTTCCAGAGCCGTGTTGTATGAAAGAACAGTACAGGAGAATGATGAATTGGACGGCTGCAAATATTAGCGCCCAGTACACGACTTTTTCTATCACCATCATACCTTTAAATGTCAACGCGAAGGCAATCAGGATAACTCCGAGGCAGTAGCCTACATTTTTCCACTGAAACATTCCTTGAAGAAGAAAGAACAATAGTTTGTAATAAAACCTGTTGTGTCTGTTGAGTTTTTAACTCACCTATCTCGATATTTTGAACCTCTAGCCACCAGTATTGGTTATGGCTGCTCTCCCACGTAGCCTTATCACATTTTACTTTCCCATGCAAGTCATAACAATCTAATCTTCTCGAAACGTTTGTTTCTAAAGTATAACAGTATTCTGTGTTCCACTCGTTATTACAGGAATCCCAACCTATGCGCAAAAATGAGTATAAGAGATATGTTCATCACAGATTAATACATACACAGTAATTTTCTATTAGGAGTAAAAATAAGTTCGTGCGGTTTTGATAACAGAAGTCCTACTAGTTTATTATTCAATTGTCTCATCAGGCAATACGTGGTTTGCCAGATTTAAAAGTGTCAATTTTGATTTAGAAGACAAAGAACGAACTGGAGTGCAGCCAAAGTTTAATGATGAAGAATTAGAGGCAAGGCTCAATGAAGATCCACCACAAACGCAAGAGGAAATCGCAAAAGCACTAAGAGGCGCTCAAACGGACATTTGCCATCGTTTTAAACTAATGATAATGACCCGAAACGTAGGAAATTAAGCGCCGTATGAATTGAAGCCAAGAGACGTCGAACGTCGTTTTTTCAAGTATGGATAACTGCTCCAACGGCAAATAAGAGAGGGGGTTTTGCATCGAATTGTGACTGGCGATGAGAAGTGGGTCCATTACGATAATCCAAAACGTCGGGCAATGTATGTATGCCCCATCATCAATTGTCAAGCCGAATATTCATAGCGAGAAGATCATGCTGTGTATTTGGTGGAACCAACTGGTGTAGTGTAATATGAGCTTCCATCATCGAACGAAAGGATCACAGGGGAAGTTTACCCCACCGCTGTACAGCCCAGACATTGCTCCTTCCGATGACCATCTCTTCCGATCTATACAACATGGCTTGGCGAACTGGCACTTCTCCAATTATGATGAAGTCAAAAAATGGATCGATGCATGGACAGCGGCCGAAGAGCCGCCCTTTTTCGCGATGGGATCCGTTAATTGCCAGAAAGATGAGAAAAGTAGTGGCTAGGGACGGGAGTACTTTAAATTATTCGGGATTATACGGAGTACTCTAAAGAATGCTAAACTTTTTATCATTTAGTGGCGGGAGAATAGGACGTTACGTTACGTTACGCACCTGACTCGATGTATGGAGCGAGGTTGAACTTTAGGACAAAAAGAGTCAGGGATAAAAACCTTGACCTTCCTTCAGCCTCATACATTCTTCAACCCTGTCCTTCCCTTTATTCATAAAATTAAGGTTGCAGAGATCGACAACCTTTCTAAGATCCTTACACATAAAAAGTGCGCAAGCAAAGGTAAATACAGCAATCATTTGAGTGAACATATGACAATAGGAACATGTAACAATGATCTTCGAGGTAGTTTAACAATAACCCTTTGGTCGGGAATTCCCCATTCACACGCCTACTTTCTAATCAGATTATTATAATCTGGGCGCATAATATCGTTGTTCAGGAATGTCTTGTTGCGGCATTCTGAAGACACAGAGGTTGTGGTGTCTGTTATTCTACTACTTATTCATTAAAATATTTATATCTAATAATATATTTGTTCAGGAATGTCTTGTTGCGGCATTCTGAAGACACAGGGTTATTGTGTCAATTTCTAATTGTGGATCCACATTTCATTCACTCTAAACACTCTGAATTCTCAAACAAAGTACCATTGTTAACCACCTCTAGATTCCAATAAATGATATGAAGATAAGACGCTTACATGTAAGAAAAAAAAAATGGTCAATTCAGATTAAAGTAAACAGGTCGCCCCTGGCTGGAGCATCAATGTAGTAAAATCCACCCATGAATAAAGAATACATGATACAAATAACACTCATGTTGACCTCAGGTAATTCAATAAAATACAATAACTTTATATGTGAGAGCAGCTTAGTCGACTTCGCTTTGTGTCTATCCTTAACTTTTAATAAACAATGGTCAATGGTGTTCTGTTTCTAAAAAAGGAAAACTGGACGCTCTTAAGCTGGCGTTCAGTCGCCGAAGATTACCACCACCATTCTGAATAAAACGGACGCTTCTCTCTCGAGGTTATTTTTACATTTACACGCGCAAGTCTACGAAGCGACCATAGACTCTTACTCCTGGCGTCGACAATGACAAGTAGGCATAAAATTCCCCAGATGGTTCTTCCCGCCTAATTTTCCTTTATAAAAATATGTGATCTCTTCAATACTTTGAATGTATAACCAATTTTTCACAATAAAGCTTCAATTTTCGAAAAAACCCGCACGAACTTCTAATGCCATACATTAATTTGCATTGGATTTTAAGCAATAAAAAAGTTTGAGAACCTGAGTTGGTTGTTTATTTAAATTTCATTTCTGCTTGAAACCTTCTTTATGTTTGGCACAAACCCTTTCTTTTTAATACAGTAAACTGAAGGTTGTTATTGAATTTACCTACAGTATTGACACTATATATATGGAATATATTCCATTGCGTGATAAATCTTAATCAATGGCTTAATTTTAGAAATTATATTATTTAGAGTCATCAGAATTTTGATAATATTTTTCGAATAATCCTAACGTATGCTTAATATTCAATATACTCACCGGTTGTTGTCGAAAATGAATTAATGAGATACCTTGCGAGATATGCAAGCATGCCTAGATCTTCCACAACCACCACAAATAAGTAGGTCAGACAAAGGTAACCCAATCCTTTAAATATTGGACATAGGGCCCAAATGCGTATCATTCCCTTCTGTCCATACTGACTCAAACTCAACTCCAAAATAATAAGTGGTATACCGAGTACAATACTGAAAAAAATGAAAGGACCTAAGAATCCAGGTCCTAGTGTTTTAATGTTATTGAAGAGGTACAAATTGTTGCTGAGTCCTAGAACGAATGATATTAAGCCTACTTCGTAGTAGCGATCAGTGCTCCATGTTGTTTGTAGATTTGTGTAACTTGATTCGTCACTCATTCTTCATCAAAAATATGTCTGTTCACAATCAATCGATGTCTATAGCAAATTAAATTAACTTCAAAGTATTGGCAGTTCTCGTTCGTTCCCTTGTTTGTATGGATATGTATAGAATATATATTTGTGAAATATTCTGTGGTGCAGACACAATTGAATACTTTCACCACAGATTAACCAGATATATATATATATATATATATATATATATATATATATATATATATCTGGTTAATCTGTGGTGAAAGTATTCAATTGTGTCTGCACCACAGAATATTTCACATATATATATATATATATATATTTTTTTTTTTGTGAAATATTCTGTGGTATATTATTAGATATAAATATTATAATGAATAGGTAGTTGAATAACAGACACCACAACCTGTCTTCAGAATGCGGCAACAAGACATTCCTGAATAACGATATAATGCGCCCAGATTATAATAATCTAATTAGATAGTAGGTGTGTGAATGAGGAATTCCTGATCAAAGGTTTATTGTTAAACTACCTCGAAGATCTTTGTTACATGTTCCTATTGCCAGGTTATCTGTATATTCACTCTATTGGTTACTGTATTTACCTTTGATTGCACACTAAATATGTTTTAGGATAATAGAAATGTTGTCTATCTCTGTAACCTTAATTTTATGAATAAAGGGAAGAACAGGGTTCAAGAATGTATGGGGCTGAAGAGAGGTCAAGGTTTTTATCCCTGACTCTTTTTTTGTCCTAAAGTACAACCTCGCTCTCATACATCGAGTCAGGTGCAGGACCCTGCCTTCCGCGAACTAATATTGTATTTTTACTTAACTTTGTATTCTGAACTTCCCTTCACCATTTCCTCCTTCTCATTCAAGTGTAACTTAGGTTATCTACACAACGTAACGTCCTATTCTCCCGCCAGTAGATGATCACGAAAAATAGATTAGCGTTCTTTAGAGTACTCCGTATAATCTCAGATATCTTGGAGTACTCCGTAAAATTCCGGATATCTTAGAGTACTCTGTAAAGTATGGGATATTATTAGGATAAGTCATGGTTTAGACCGTTTGTGTTTCAAGCCATGAACAATTGAAAGACTTCACAAGGGTTCGTGGGTCTTGGCGTACAGGCTGGATTGATGGTGCTCGTACCAGGATCAATTGAGGCATCAATCTTGAGATTATCTTGGTTCATGGGACTACATTCGAGTGGGTGGATAAGAAGTCCCTTTGGCGTGTGAGTTGCGTCCCAAACAACTCGGGTACTGACATTGCAGAGCCAGTAGAGGTTGGATAGTGCTTCGCTGCTACCAGTCACAGTGTAGGTTTTTGGACTGAAGCCAAAACTGGAAGCTTGGTGGGTTCGGCTCTTCGGAGTAGTTCTCACTAATGCGCGATGATAAGGCGTATCCTTATCACACTATCTGCTTCCTGTGCAGATTGTGGAGACTACTGAGTAGTCATTTTGTGAAAGAGCCATGCTTACATGCCAGTAACCTAACCCTAACAACGTTACTTATATTTCACTTCGAAATCCTAAATCGGATCACTAATTAGAACATACGACACATACGATGACATAGAAAAAGTCACTATCAAATTAGAAGATTTTGTTGTCATAGTACTCAAAGATGGTGGCGGAAGGTTTTGATTGTTGACATTTAAAAAAATATTGCTTATTGAAGTAGTGACCTTTTTTCTTATTTTTTTGCCAGGACTGGTACTCCCTAAGTGTTGATATTGAGAACACCTATAGATATAACAAGTATAAATAAAAACATAACAACTGAATTATGTAAAATGGTATTTATTGTGAACACTAAATTTTATTTAAATGTTATTGGCAAACTAACTTGATGACATCGGATGTTCATTACTTGAATATTTGAAAATGAAGGATTAGGAAAAAATTACGAAATGAAATAAAACTATGCTGTAAAAAGTTAAAAATATTGGAATATGTCCTGAAACAGACAAAGTCATTATAGATTCAATCTGAAAATTGAATTAATATCTCAATAGAATTGGATAATATTAAACAAATAAATAAAAATTGTTGGAATATATCCTGAATCAGAAACAATTATTACGGATTTAATCTGAAGCAAAAAATATTAAAAATGATTGAGAATAATTCCGATTACAGAACTAAGCCGAATAATTATTTTTAATATTTTCTGGCTTCAGATTTCAGGACATATTCAGACATTTTTTAATTTTTATCGTAATACTTTATTTTCCATGAAGATTTTGTTGATATTAAGGCATATTGTGTAAAAAAAAATTAAGGCAATGGTCATCCCAAATCAATATAACACTTAATTTTAACTATGACCATAGGTATTTATATATTACATATTTACAAATTTCAGAATTTATTTAACACTTAATATTAGAAATTAATATCACAGAATGTAGATTCCATATTATTTATACTCAAAATGGAACACTCCTTGGTCAAGGAACGCATAAACGGTACATAACATTCTTTGGCCAAAATAAAGATAATATACAATATTTTTTAATATTTACGATAAAATATTTTATATTGGTTATAATATATTGGGTTGTTGGGAAAGTAATTTCGTTTTTTTTTTTTTAGGGAATATGAAAGACAATTGTAGTATGATGAATAAAAATATTTTTAAAATCCAGGTGATTTTTGACCTCTTCATTTGATGTGAAGGTTTTACTGTCCAAAAAATTTTGAAATGACCGGAACAAATAATAATCCGAAGGCGCCAGATCTGGAGAATATGATGGATGTCATAGTGTATCCAATTCAAGCTGTAAAAGCTTTTGGCAAGTTAGCCAACTTGTATGAGGTCTCGCATTATCTTGGTGGAACACCTTTTATATTGAAATGCATCATTCAGTTTGTCCAACCTATGACAGTACACTTCCGAATGAATTGTTGTGTTATCCGGTAAAAGCTAAAAAAAAAAACGATTCTTTTAAAATCCCACCAAACAGACAGCATCGCCTTTTTTTATGGATATTGGCTTTCAAAATGCTTTGAGCCGGTTCATCTTTTTTATTCCATGATCTCTTACGTTCGACAGTGTTATATATAACCCATTTTTCCTCTCCAGTAATGATGCTCTTCAAAAACGGATCATTTTCGTAACGTTTGAGTAGCGAATCACAGACGTCAACGAGCCGACACAAATTTCTCTCCTTGAGAACATGAGTAACCCATATATAGAGCTTCGAGGTTAAACCCAGTCCTTTCAAGTGGTCATAAACAGTTGAATTCCATACATGTAAACTCTCAGGGAACTCACGTGATGTGATTCGCCGATTTGCATCAACTAATGCCTTTATCAGCTTCAACCGGTCTTCGACATCAAAATTGCAGAAAATTTTGCAAACGAGTTCTGGCACTGGCGTACTGCCAGCCCATCTTCTCCATACACATCCGTTAATTTCTTTCTGGCTTGAACTGATGATTTCTATAGTAAAAAAGTAAAATATGACGAAAATGCTGCTTATTGCTCTTCATATTTAAAAGGGCACCAACCAAAAACTACCGTGTAGAATTAATTGAACTTTTTCACACGCAACCTTTGCTATGTGAGCTCTCAAACATATAATGATTATGCGGCTTAAGTGCGGGAAAAAACGAAATCACTTTCGGAACAACCTTATATTATGATACTGGCTTAATATTTTAATATATGATTTTGGATACATAGTATAGAAGTATCCAGAAATTATTCCAAATTTAAATTTATTACAGTTGCTCGCACGACACGTTTCGTTTACATAGTAACTTCTTATAAACAACTGGTATGTTTCGTGACAAGATTTCGTTGAAAAATACCTAAAAATCTTTCTTGACGACTGCTCGGTAAAATTGCATGCAGATTATTAGCTTCTGTCCTCTAATGAGTATTATGAATAGACAAAAATTAGGATTTCTTATCATCTTATTCATAAGCCATCGGCAAAGGAAAAGTTGTTTAGTTATCTTCCAGACATTTTTTAAACAGAATTTTGAGGCAGATTACCGAAGTTATGTACCGTACTTAAAAATGACCTATATTCATGCATTAAACCAATTTCCGTTGGAGGGCCCTGGCATATTTTGTCCATAAAAAGGTCCATTGTTAAATTGGGCGCCTCGGGGGGGAGGAAAATTGCCTGGAGGGACATACTCATTAAATGGAGGATGAGAAGGCATAGGCGGAGGATAACTAGGTCTAGGAGGGAGATATGTAGGTCCACGAGTGGGATAAAATGTAGGAAGCCTATGACCTGGGGGCGGTACAGATGGATTAAAGGCGGGAACAAAAGAATTCCTGGCAACAGAAACCGGGTTCAATACACTCAAATTTTGTGCTCTAGGTGGCCTGTTAGCAAAGCCTGGTGGGTTGTTTCTTTTGTTGAATCCGCCGATTCGTCCTTCTTGGTTCCTATTTCTGCCCTGCGTTGAGGTGCTGTGTTGGGACATTCCTCCCTGTGGTAACCTGTCCGTTGTCACAGGATCCATTTTCCTTTTAACTCCTTTCTTAGGGGCTTTGCTAAGACGTTCCTGCTCGTCATCTGAGTAATCTTGAAGCTCCTCTGGCAGCTCATTGTCTCCTACTCCGGAGGCGTCAGATCCTCGCATTCTGAAAATATTTATTTTTAATGGATCTAATATTGGACAAAGTAGTCCATCACTTTGCTATGGTTCGTTTCGAATGCAATGAGAAAACGACTTTATTTCCTATCAATAAAGCTTCAATTTTCAAAAGAAACCGCACAAACTTATTTTCACTCCTAATTAATAAAGGATTTTCAGGGAGATGGGTTATTTTGACGAATTCTACTTTCTGTTGAAAAAAATCCCCTTCAAAAACAATTTAAAAGATAATTTAATACTTGCCTCATCACCTCCTGAAGGAGAACATATTTAGTATACTGGCTTCTTGGGGCACAATAAACCTTCATGCCAGTATTGAGTTCAAGTTGTTTTATTTTCACTGAATCCATCTGTAAAATATAGACAGGTTCTGAAATGGGGCCCATGACATCAATAACATAACCCAGAACTTTTTGTCCTTCTTCTAAAAATAGTAACGTGTCAAGATCGTAGGCAGGTGAGTTTGGAATACCAGCAACTAAAACTAGAAATGAGAAAACGTTCAATACCGATGAATAAAATATAAATGTTTGAATAATCGATGTAATAACGTGTTTTTTGAGATTTTTAAAATCCAAATTTCTGATAAAACAGATTTTGCCGATTAAAAAATTATTATTATCTGTACTTACCTATTATGTCTATTACATTTTGTAGATTTTCCATGTGTATAAATTCTTCCTTGTCGCTCAAACTTAAAGTAGAAATATCAGGTAATTCCGTAGACATGTTAACACCCAAAACTGACATCCAAGATTCTTCTCTTGGTTTTTTAATACTAAAAAACAAATTTAAATCATAAAATGGAGATCCAATGGCGTGTTTAAAATAAAAGTTTGACAAAACTTAACACATTACATTTTTAACAATGAAATGAAGTAACGGCAGATATGCTATCCAAAAATCTAAAAAAATATATGGCTAATAGAAAGTTCTTTGTATCGGCATAGTGCAATATACACCTGTCTACAGTTTGCAACTCAAATCAACCCGGATATATAACAATAGTTTGAACGAAAACGAATTCCTTAGGTAAAAAACTAAGCAGTAACATTTCAATACTCACTTGTCTTCATATACTGCATTATTACTATCCTGGTCAGAATCACTTCCACTATCGTCTTCAGAGGTACTATCTTCATCTGAATCACTTTCGCTATCCTTTTCAGAGTCCTCAGATTCACTATCAGAGATATCTGAATTATATTTTTTAATATCTCCTAACGATCCTAGCGTTTGGTTCTCTGGCATTATTTCAGTTCGTTTTTGTGAGATACCAGAACTACCCACATCATCAGTCAAATTTTCACCTATACATTGTTCTGAACTCTGGTCCTCATTAGGTGCTGTTTGGTTTATAGAAGATTTGTCATTAATAATTTCTTCTTGGGATATATCTGGATGATTTACTTCATCTAAATGGTTTCTTTCTGTGTGCTCATCATCTGCTTCTTCACTTGATTTTGCTGTATCATCATTTTTCTCTTCGGTAAATGAACTTTCCATTTCGACAGTCTCTTCGGGAGGAAATATTTCTTGAATTGTTGAATTCTCATGGTCATTTTTCGAATCAACTAATGAAGCTGAATTTTCTGGGTGACTATTTTCTTCCATAATTTTACTTGACATTATTCCACTGATTGTAATTGATCCTTACGATAATAGGAAATAATATTAAATGGGATATTCTTACAGTTACCAAATTAAATTAGTTTATCTTTATATTAAAATAAATTACAAATACACGAGGTATTTGAATTTAAATTTTCGCCATATCTATGGCGTATACCACAGAATATTTCACAAAAGAAAAATATATCTTCTTCTTCTTCTTTATCCTTTACTATGTGCTGGGTATCTATGACCATCTACACAGGAGTTTTCTTGTTTGTAAAGTTAAATCTTTGTATAGATATTGCATTTTGTGGAGAGTATACTTCACTAACGTGCTTTGTTAGGATTGTGGGAAGGAACATTGGGTGGACATTGATAAAGAAATTAGACATCACACTAGGATGTTAGTACACCACATATACATCGTCGTCACATACATTTTCCTACGGGCTACGGGACAAACCACACATTCTCATTTGAATAATTATCAAAGTCAATTTGAATTACTTCTCAGAGTTTAATTCCTGAAACAGATAGAAAGTTTACTATGATTTTGATCACTTGAATTTCACTCATAAACAGGACTTCCGAAAAATTTATTGGGAATGACAACCTATTTGCCAATAAACGGGTCAGGTCGGTGTGTAAATTAGCAATATTTTGTTCATTGTTGATACAATCATGGAATATATGAAAAATATCTCCCTTCTCTCCACAGTTACATAAGGGTGACTGATACACTCCTATCTTATGAAGATGAGCGGGGCTACTGCAATGAGAAGATCGCAATCTGATAATAGTAGACATATATATTCTAGGTAAAGAGATTGTGTTGAACCATGGACTGATAGGTAATTTCCTATTAAGGAATTCTACATATATTTTTCCCTTTTGAAGACCCATTCTCAACCACTGATCTTTCCATCTTTCCCAAATTACTCTTCGGAATTTAGGCCAAAATTCCCTCACGTCACCCTTGATATGTTTTTGATTGCGCAATTTTATGGCCTTTCTAGCTAATGAATCCGCCTTATCGTTTCCGTAGATTTGGGTGTGACTTGGAACCCAGGCCAATGAAATACAGAAACCTTTCTGTTTCAACTGATATAGATTTTTCCGAATATTCAAAGTTGCCATATCATTTGAACCGTGAATCCGCCAATTAGTGATCTTTTGAAGAGCACTCTTTGAATCTGAAATTATCACAGCTTTATGGATTCTTTTTGTTTGAATAAGGGTGATGGCTCTTTGGATAGCTGTGAGCTCCGCGGCGCATATGGAGAAAAAACCCGGCAGACGTTCCTTGTAGTCAATTGTTCTCAGACTATACACTCCTAAACCGACTCTATTATTATCCCTGGAAGCATCGGTAAAAACTCTAACTTCTTCTGGGAAAAGTTCATTACATCTGTCTAAGAATAATTGGGAATTATCTGGGTTATCCTTTCTTAAGCAGAATGAGTGATACTTAAATCTAGTGTAGTGAACTTCCAGGTCTAGAAGGAAACAAGGAAGAAGGAAGTTAGATTGTATATCGTCCGGATTTTCTAACAAATTGAGTGCTTCCATGAGAGGGGGCGGACAATTAACTGTCCAGAAGAATTGCAATGAGTGTAATTGTTTCAAAATGGATAATACTGGATTATTCCTAACCTTGAACTGTTTCGACAGATACTTTAAGGCTAGCCAGATCCTTCTGAGACCAAGAGGAAGTTCGCATGATTCCGCCAAAATTACGTTGGTTGGAGTTGATCTCATCACCCCCAACACAGATCTTAAAGCCGAGAATTGAGTGGTATCAAGTTTTTTTAATACTTTCTTGGAGCATCTCCCCAGAAAAATACCGCCGAAATCTAGATGAGAACGTACAATGGAATTGTATAGAATCATCAAGGTTGATGGATGAGAGCCCCACCAAGTTCTGCACAATGATCTTATTATGTTGATCCCCTGAAAGGCTTTAGTACACATATTGTCGATGTGTTCTGTCCATTTCAAGTTTCGCTGTACAGTAACACCCAAGTACCTGATCGAATCTACCCATCGAATGTCGTTATTAAAAAGTTTTAATGAAGGGAGATTAGTCCACTGTTTAGACCTGTGGCAGCACATTGCCTTGGATTTTTCTGAGGATATCTGCAGTCCCTTTTTCTGAGACCATAGTTCTAGCTGAGTTAACGCGGAGGACATCAGGTTGAAGGCTGTTATAAAATTGGGAGCTGATATTAACAATGTCATGTCATCTGCATATTTGAGTACTTTAACTCCATTACCTCTTATGAATGAACCGATATCTTTTACATATATGTTAAATAATACTGGACTGTAAGGAGATCCCTGTTCCAGCCCAAGACTTGCCTGGCTTGGACCTAAGAGTACTCTAGTAAGGGGGTCAATTATGAAGATTGATCTATTTAACGTTAGAGACTCCAATATTTGTATAATTCCCTCGGGAATTCCCTCCCTTACTAACAGTTCCCTCAATATGTGGAAATTGACCGAATCATATGCGTGTTTAATGTCCAGGAACACAGCTAAGGTTACCTCTTTTTTGGCAAAGGATGTGTAAATGAATGATGTTAGATAAGTGATTGCGTCCTCTACTGACTTACCCTTTCTAAAGCCAAATTGAAGTTCCTCTTTTGAGGAGTTTTTTTCATAAATTCTCTCGAGTCTAGTGGACAGAATAGAACCTAAGATTTTAATCAGACAGGAGCTCAAGGCAATTGGTCTGTAACTTCGAGAGTCATTGGGGGGTTTGCCCGGTTTACATATTGGAACTATAACCGTTTCTTTGAGGGAAGGGGGAATGTTCGGAGAGTGGATATTTGAATTAACTATATCAAGTAAGATAATTTTTGCGTTCAGGGGTAGATTCTTTAGCATACTATAGGTGATTCGGTCTTTACCCGGAGCTGAGTCTCCTTTCTGTTCAAGCACACAAAGGAGTTCATCCAATGATATGTCAGGAAAGGAGGACGTCTCTACTGAAACTTGGGGTAAGGCAGTGGGAGCTGGCAAGGGAGAACAAAGCCGATTCAAAATTTCTCTTCCGCATGTTACTAATGGGAACTGAGAGGAGCTAGAACTGACACCGAATTTAAATCTCTTAATGTTTTTCCACAATTGCGCACCATTCTTATGTGGGAGGTTTTCACAGAAGGTCCTGAAAGATGACTTTTTGGCTTGTTTAATTTTGCGTTTGGCACTCGATTGAGACCTCTTCGCGAGCAGAAAAGATTCTATTGATGGGTTGGACAAATAATTCGCGAATGCCGCCGATCTTTCCTTTACCGCTTGGGTTAGAGTATCATCCCACCAACATATTGAGTACTTTGATCCCAAACCAGTAGTTTTGATCTTTTTTCGAGGAATTGATTCATCTGCCGCGGATATTACCATCTGTTGGAATGACTCGAAATTAGGGGGAGAATGGCTTGTAATTGAGCCTTCAATCTTATCTTGAAATGATTCCCAGTTCGCTTTTTTGATATTGTATTTGAATGAAAAGTATCGATTCGAATTGGGAGATGAGCAGGGTATGTTGATGTTTTCTATGATTATTGGATAATGATCACTATTACCTGGGTCTGTTTTGACTGACCACGTAAGAGCAAGTTTGATATCTTTTGAGCAGATAGAAAGATCGGGAGCACTCACACCATCCACACATGAAGAAACTCTAGTGCCTGAGCCATCGTTTAACAAACATATATCATTCTCCAGGAGAACCTTTTGAAGGGTCAATCCATTTGAATTTGACGTAGTGGATCCCCAGATGGGATTCTGGGCGTTTAGATCGCCACAAATTAGAAAGGGAGGAAGGAGGTTCAGCAATATACCGTCCCATATTTTTTTGGTGAGACGTATTTGCGGGGGACAGTAAATATTTACTATAGAGTATTTGGCAATTCTTACCGCTTGGATTTGTAGTTCTTCGGGGATGGTTAGGTTGGAAAAGGACAGCGGATAGTGCTTAATGCCATTTCTTATGAGCGTTGCTATTCCACCTCCCCTTGAGGGTCGGTCGTCACGGATAATTGAAAAACCTGACAGACGAAAAGAGCTGTCTGGGGTTAGCCATGTTTCCGAAAGAAGGACAACAGATGGATTGTCCTCGTCTATTCTTATTTTTAAATTTTCAATATTGGATCTGAGGGATCTTATATTCCATTGTAGAATACTGTTCATTAATTGGGGAAAATGATTACTGAGACTAAGAAAAATAAAGTAAAATTTGGAATTTAGGTTTTGGAATAGACGAAGTACGACAAATAGTATAAGAATTAGTTAATGTGAATTAGAATCTGCTATAGTAGAATTGGTTTTATGTAGTATAGAATTTATTGAGGTTATAACCTCATTTAGATTTTTAATTAATTCAATATAGTTGCCTGACGAAAGACTCTGAACTATCATTTTCTGTATCTGTTCCGCTTGTGGGAGTTCTGGAGAAAGGGGTAAATAATTTAATGAAGGGGGTGAAGAATTTCTGATGATGGGGAGCTTCGGATCCGAGCTGTAGGAGATAAGCTGTTGTTGATGAGCAATTCTATCATAACCAGGAGGTGATGGGAGTCTCCTCTTTTTAGTAATTTCTGAATATTGGGTTTTGTTTTTTGGATCATCAAGGAGGGATCTCCGATTATGAACCGATATTATGTTCGCCTGCTTTGGTGAATTTAAAGGAGGAGAGGATTGCAGATGGGGAAATTCCTGTGGGGATCTTGAAGGGCTGGGAGTTGATGTTGAGTTAAGGGAGGTTGAGGGGCCGTAGGTTTTGGGCATTAATTTTACTGCGTCAAAGTAGAAAATGTTTTCGCAGGCTATTATATTATTTATTTGTTTTTGTCTTGAGAATTCTGGACAGTTGCGATCAGTTGATGCGTGTTTTCCCTCACAAAAAACACATTTATTGAGTTCTGGAGATTGATTAGAACACTCCTCTTCGTTGTGCTCTTCGCCGCAATTTCTGCACCTTTTCTTTCCGTTACAATTAGATAATGTGTGACCGTATCTTAAGTAGTTATAACATTGGATGACTGGTCCAACATAAAGTGATATACGCCTAATACATCCCCAGATGGAAATGAATTCAGGGAGATTTTTTCCTTCAAATGTTAGAACCCATGTATTAGAGGGAACATATTTAATGCCCTCGTCGGTTTTTGTTCTTCTATTGAGTTTTTTGGCGGAAATTATTTTAATTCGGGAGTCAGCGTAATTTAATACATCTTCAACTGTTATTTCATCACCTATATTTTTTATAACTCCTCTACAAGTTACCATTCTTGATGGTATGTAGACGTCTATGTTCTGATCAGTTGAGAATGGGTTGTTGGTTAAGAAAGAATTTGCGCTGGGAGCACTAGAGAATTCTAGGCTGATTCTGTTTTTACCTTTTTTTGAAATATTCTTTATTCCGGATGTACCTTCTTTTACTAACTTTTTTCCCAGATTCATTGGATGAATATTTCCAATATGATTATTAAATTTTGATTCGATAATAATAATATAGGGACCTACTGAAGAGATTGGATATTTAAATTTAGTTTTAGTAGCCTGAGGCCTGTGTGAGATTTGTGATAATTTAGATTTTTCTTGTACATCAATTAATTTTTGAGATAAGGAATTTGCCTCATTTATTATTTCAATATCTTCACTAAATTGTGCTTTTATTAATTCTATTTCTCTGGAGAGAAGAGATATATTTGCAGGTGAATATTGAGATTCATCATCGTCAGATCTGTTTTGAATTTTGGAGAAAATTCGTTTACAAGTTGGAGTTAAATGGTTGTAGATAGAGATATCTGAGTGAATGGACGAGGAACCATCAGGTTCCTCGTCAATTTGCCAGTCCATCCCTCTACTGATAACAGTAGGGGAGGAGACTGCCCTTCTTCAATGTAACTATAAAAGGATTTCCAAATAGACTTGATTGTACAACGAATAACTTACCCCTAACAGTCACTAGTACATACCCTAGTTAGTTAGAAAAAAGGAACGAACTAAATATTAATTATTATAATAATAACAAAAATAAAAATAAACTTCTAATCCTGGATACACGAAACCTCCGTTAGATCAAGGAAATATAAGAAATTCAAGGAAAATCGGAAAGACGTATAGCCACATTTTCTAATTCACTCGGAAAATTCAGAAAAATATATATATGTGAAATATTCTGTGGTGCAGACACAATTGAATACTTTCACCACAGATTAACCAGACATATGTATATATATATATACATATGTCTGGTTAATCTAATAATATATAATATATAAATAATATAATATATATATATAATATATAATAATATATATATATATATATATATATATATATACATATGTCTGGTTAATCTGTGGTGAAAGTATTCAATTGTGTCTGCACCACAGAATATTTCACATATATATATTTTTCTTTTGTGAAATATTCTGTGGTATACGCCATAGATATGGCGAAAATTTAAATACAAATAGTATCCCTATCTTCCTCGTGTATTTGTAATTTATTTTAATATAAAGATAAACTAATTTAATTTGGTAACTGTAAGAATATCCCATTTAATATTATTTCCTATTATCGTAAGGATCAATTACAATCAGTGGAATAATGTCAAGTAAAATTATGGAAGAAAATAGTCACCCAGAAAATTCAGCTTCATTAGTTGATTCGAAAAATGACCATGAGAATTCAACAATTCAAGAAATATTTCCTCCCGAAGAGACTGTCGAAATGGAAAGTTCATTTACCGAAGAGAAAAATGATGATACAGCAAAATCAAGTGAAGAAGCAGATGATGAGCACACAGAAAGAAACCATTTAGATGAAGTAAATCATCCAGATATATCCCAAGAAGAAATTATTAATGACAAATCTTCTATAAACCAAACAGCACCTAATGAGGACCAGAGTTCAGAACAATGTATAGGTGAAAATTTGACTGATGATGTGGGTAGTTCTGGTATCTCACAAAAACGAACTGAAATAATGCCAGAGAACCAAACGCTAGGATCGTTAGGAGATATTAAAAAATATAATTCAGATATCTCTGATAGTGAATCTGAGGACTCTGAAAAGGATAGCGAAAGTGATTCAGATGAAGATAGTACCTCTGAAGACGATAGTGGAAGTGATTCTGACCAGGATAGTAATAATGCAGTATATGAAGACAAGTGAGTATTGAAATGTTACTGCTTAGTTTTTTACCTAAGGAATTCGTTTTCGTTCAAACTATTGTTATATATCCGGGTTGATTTGAGTTGCAAACTGTAGACAGGTGTATATTGCACTATGCCGATACAAAGAACTTTCTATTAGCCATATATTTTTTTAGATTTTTGGACAGCATATCTGCCGTTACTTCATTTCATTGTTAAAAATGTAATGTGTTAAGTTTTGTCAAACTTTTATTTTAAACACGCCATTGGATCTCCATTTTATGATTTAAATTTGTTTTTTAGTATTAAAAAACCAAGAGAAGAATCTTGGATGTCAGTTTTGGGTGTTAACATGTCTACGGAATTACCTGATATTTCTACTTTAAGTTTGAGCGACAAGGAAGAATTTATACACATGGGAAATCTACAAAATGTAATAGACATAATAGGTAAGTACAGATAATAATAATTTTTTAATCGGCAAAATCTGTTTTATCAGAAATTTGGATTTTAAAAATCTCAAAAAACACGTTATTACATCGATTATTCAAACATTTATATTTTATTCATCGGTATTGAACGTTTTCCCATTTCTAGTTTTAGTTGCTGGTATTCCAAACTCACCTGCCTACGATCTTGACACGTTACTATTTTTAGAAGAAGGACAAAAAGTTCTGGGTTATGTTATTGATGTCATGGGCCCCATCTCAGAACCTGTCTATATTTTACAGATGGATTCAGTGAAAATAAAACAACTTGAACTCAATACTGGCATGAAGGTTTATTGTGCCCCAAGAAGCCAGTATACTAAATATGTTCTCCTTCAGGAGGTGATGAGGCAAGTATTAAATTATCTTTTAAATTGTTTTTGAAGGGGATTTTTTTCAACAGAAAGTAGAATTCGTCAAAATAACCCATCTCCCTGAAAATCCTTTATTAATTAGGAGTGAAAATAAGTTTGTGCGGTTTCTTTTGAAAATTGAAGCTTTATTGATAGGAAATAAAGTCGTTTTCTCATTGCATTCGAAACGAACCATAGCAAAGTGACGGACTACTTTGTCCAATATTAGATCCATTAAAAATAAATATTTTCAGAATGCGAGGATCTGACGCCTCCGGAGTAGGAGACAATGAGCTGCCAGAGGAGCTTCAAGATTACTCAGATGACGAGCAGGAACGTCTTAGCAAAGCCCCTAAGAAAGGAGTTAAAAGGAAAATGGATCCTGTGACAACGGACAGGTTACCACAGGGAGGAATGTCCCAACACAGCACCTCAACGCAGGGCAGAAATAGGAACCAAGAAGGACGAATCGGCGGATTCAACAAAAGAAACAACCCACCAGGCTTTGCTAACAGGCCACCTAGAGCACAAAATTTGAGTGTATTGAACCCGGTTTCTGTTGCCAGGAATTCTTTTGTTCCCGCCTTTAATCCATCTGTACCGCCCCCAAGTCATAGGCTTCCTACATTTTATCCCACTCGTGGACCTACATATCTCCCTCCTAGACCTAGTTATCCTCCGCCTATGCCTTCTCATCCTCCATTTAATGAGTATGTCCCTCCAGGCAATTTTCCTCCCCCCCGAGGCGCCCAATTTAACAATGGACCTTTTTATGGACAAAATATGCCAGGGCCCTCCAACGGAAATTGGTTTAATGAATGAATATAGGTCATTTTTAAGTACGGTACATAACTTCGGTAATCTGCCTCAAAATTCTGTTTAAAAAATGTCTGGAAGATAACTAAACAACTTTTCCTTTGCCGATGGCTTATGAATAAGATGATAAAAAATCCTAATTTTTGTCTATTCATAATACTCATCAGAGGACAGAAGCTAATAATCTGCATGCAATTTTACCGAGCAGTCGTCAAGAAAGATTTTCAGGTATTTTTCAACGAAATCTTGTCACGAAACATACCAGTTGTTTATAAGAAGTTACTATGTAAACGAAACGTGTCGTGCGAGCAACTGTAATAAATTTAAATTTGGAATAATTTCTGGAAACTTCTATACTATGTATCCAAAATCATATATTAAAATATTAAGCCAATATCATAATATAAGGTTGTTCCGAAAGTGATTTCGTTTTTTCCCGCACTTAAGCCGCATAATCATTATATGTTTGAGAGCTCACATAGCAAGGGTTGCGTGTGAAAAAGTTCAATTAATTCTACACGGTAGTTTTTGGTTGGTGCCCTTTTAAATATAATAATAATAATAATAATAATAAGTTTATTTTTTCGAAAATTTACAAAAACAAAATTTAATTCATTTTATATACCTACATGTTCATCAAAGAAAAAAAATAAACGTCCGTCACTGAAGTAGACTAGCTACTTGTATGTGACCTAGTGTGCTAACTCTAACATCTCTATGACATGCGATCCGGATGATACCAAAATACACAGATTTCACATCACAAACAGCAATGAGAAAAAGAACAAAAGAGATCAACATTTTCTATACCCGTGGATCAAGGAATTTACTTGTTGTTAATCAAGTTATGAATTATTCCCCGTTCTGTGTTCTGAAGCCACTTCTTCATTCTTGCTTTAAAATTCCTCCCATAAAGATTACGTTTCTCTTCCTCTGGTAGAATGTTGAATATTTTGGGCGCAAGGTATTGTGCGCTCCTCTGCCCGACTGTCTTGAGAGTTCTCGGCACGGCTACACAATCTTCCCTCGTTCTCGTATCGTGCTGATGTTTGATACGGTTTAATCTGATCTTTCTCCTACTTACGTTCATCAGAAGGTTCAGTGCGTAGAGTTGTCTTACATCCAATATCCCGGTCTCTGTATAAAGTTGGTCAGTTGGGTATCCGATTTCCTTATTGAAGATGATTTTTATAACCCACTTCTGCAGAGTCTCCAAACTTTTCAGGTGACAATCATTAATACCTCCCCAAGCAGATATCCCATAGAGCAACTGTGACTGCACCAACGCGCAGTAAAGGATTCTAAGATGTTCAAGCTCCAAAAATTCTCTCAGATATCTAAATCTCTGCAAAAGTCCCCTCATCTTTCCCTTAAGATCTCTCACGTGTATGTCCCATCTGAGATGTCTATCTATGACAACTCCGAGGTATTTCACTGACTCGGCAGATGGAATCTCAGTGTCTGATCCTATCTTAAGAGCTGCTTCATCAGGTAAGTTGTTGGCGTAAGATGTAAAAGCCAAATATTTAGTTTTCCCACAGTTCAGAGCCAGTTTATTGTTTTGTAACCAGAGTTGAATCCTGGTTAGGTCTTCCTCAGCTTTTAATTTCAGAGACCTCCAACAGTTAGAAGTGTATAGTATGGCCGTGTCGTCTGCAAAACTTATCATTCTTCCCGCTGTATTCTGCTGCAAAAGACTGTTCATGTATATGATAAATAGAATTGGACCCAGAACTGTGCCTTGTGGAACTCCCGATTTAACAACTACGGGGTCACTGGTTATGCCATCGATGTCAACAATCTGTGTTCGTTTAGACAAGTAGCTCTTTATCAATTGATTTGAAACTCCCCTTATTCCACAGTCCTCCAGCCTTTCCAGCAATATATTGTGGCTGATGGTGTCAAATGCCTTCGTAATATCAAGAAATATACAGGCAGCCTGTAATTTTTTATCCATTGCTTCATAAATATCCGTGGTTAACTTTAGAATGGCATCACTTGTCGATCTTCCTTCCCTGAATCCATACTGGTTATTCGAAATGATGTTATTTTTCTCCAGAAATTGAACTATCCTCCTTTTAATAATTTTTTCAAAAATCTTTGCCACATTCGATATCAAAGTAATCGGCCTGTAGTTATTCACTTCATTTCTTGAGCCCCCTTTATATATTGGCTTGATTATACCTAATTTCAAGATGTTCGGAAATCTGCCTTTCACAAAGCATAAGTTTGCAATATGGACCAGTGGTGAACATATTTTATCCGATATCTCCTTTAAAGTTTTCGATTGAATATTATCTTTACCGGCACACCCACCCGATTTCAGCTGTTTGATGACTAATGAAACCTCGGATTCATCTGTAGGCCACATGAATAATGATTCTTCATTAAAATTTCTCTTCTCCGTGCGTTCAACAGCATTCCCTAATCGGTTAGTAATTTTCTCGCCAATTTTCCCGAAAAATTCGTTCATTTCATTTGCTATATCCTTTTTCTCCGTTGTTACCTCACCGTTTTCCATCTGCATGCATTGAATATTCGTTTTCAGTTTAGTTTTCCCACAAATTTTATTAACATTCCTCCACAGGTTTTCCGACTTGTATGCATTCATTTGTATGTTATCCTGAATATATTTTATCTTTGTCACCCTAATCAATTTCGCCAGTGTCGACTTATATTTTCTGTATTCGTCCTTTAACAATTCATCGCTTTTATCCTTCTGTATGAGCATAAAGAGATGGTTTTTTTTGTTTATCGATCTAAGGAGTGATGGTGTAATCCACTCTTTAATTGTTGTATTCCTTCTATTGCTCCTGATCTTTCTTGTACGCTGTTCTATATGGAATTGAAGTCTTTCGACAAGTGCTGAGGTGGCCGTGTCAACATCGTCCGACGCATATACAGACTCCCAAGTCTCCGAACCCAAATCCACTTTGAGTTTGGCGTGATCAACATAGATTTTCGTTTTTCTATTTTCTCCATCTTGCAGTGTCTTCTTCTTTGCTGAGAAATTGAACAAGAGGGCAATAGGAAAGTGGTCTGTTATGTCTCTCTGCAGAATAAATGATCTTATATTACCAAAATCAGGCCGACATGACAATTTCACAAAAAAGTGATCTAAACAAGTTTTACTACTAAATCTTGTACACTTATTAATGTAAGACGAAAATTTGAAATATCCAAGGATGTTCTTGTATTCCTCCACATGGTCAGCTTCCGATAAAAGGTTTATGTTTAAATCACCAACAATAACGTGGTCTCGGATACGATTCCTGCATTCTAGGTATTGAAAAAAATCCGAATTAAACAACTGGGGATCCAGACTGGGCGATCTATAAATACAAGTGACCAATATTTTTCTATCGTTTTCAACAATTTCTATCTCTACGCACTTGATGGGACCCAAGCTAATCACTCAAGCTGTTTTTAACATAGACAACTACTCCATCACACTTATTAATATTTCCTTCATTATAAAAACATTCGTATCCCTCAACTCCATAAACACTCAAGTCATCAGTTCGATTTGTTTCAGTCAGAACTATCACATCGAATCTACTGGAGAAACCCTGTAGAAAACATACTAGCTCATCATAATTCTTTCGAAGACTCCTTATATTTAAATGAATGATCTTGAATTGCTCTACTCCCACAATATATCTATCAAATTCCGAGCAATCTGTGGCAATCAAAGTGTCTACGACTGTTTCCCGGTAATCTCTAATGTATTGATTCATCCTGATGAATTACAAAAAAAAAAAAAAAAAAAAAAAAAAAAAAACAACAAAATAAACACAATGAAGCATAAAACAACACGAAAAAAAAATCCCAATTATAATACACCAAAAAGGTTTCTACTTTACCAGCTTTTTTGCTGTCTTGGACGATGAAGAAGCTGTGCTTGGGGATGCTCTTTCTTTACTCGAGGAATTAAGCCTGGTTTTACGTTTTTGCTCCAAATCAGATGTGCTTTTTAATACTTTTTCTATGCCCTTTATTTCCTTTTGAATTTCTGACTGCTCGAGAAACTGGATATGTGTGTTTTCCCTGAGTAATTGCTGACCTCTAGTGACAGGAAATGGAGAGCTTGGTGCGCTTCTTTGTTCGACCTCTGTTTCATTCACATCAATGTCTTCTCGCATATTCTGATCCCCAAACTCAACCAGATCATTCAAAGTGTATTTCTCTCCGTTTATATAAATATTCCACCCTTTTCTGTAGGCTCTATAATTTTTCTGTCTTGCTTCCTTTAGATGTTTTATCAAAATTCTCTCCTTTTGCCTATCTTCCTCACACAAATCATCGTTTATGTAAACATTAGTGCCCTTCAGTCTAGATCTCTTGGAAGTTACTTCTGACTTGGTCAAGTATGATTTAAACTCAATCTTGATTGGGGCAGTTTTAGATTTTCCCAACTTATATATATTATCAATATTTTCCAACTTTACGTCGGTTTGCAGTATATCGTTTAATGCCACAATAGAGGAATTGACAACATCGTCATCATCTAGATCCAACCCATTGATCACAACATTATTTTTTCTTGACCTTCTCTTCAATTCGAGTATATCCCCCTCAATAATCTCGACACGCTTCTCTACCTCGAAGATTTTCTGCTGCGTCCTTTTACATATCTCTTTTATCTCCCTCTTTAGTTCCTCCAATTCCTTTTTGAATACAGCAGTCTGCTTCGCCAATTCTCCTTTGATTACAGCTACAAGATCTGATCCAGGCATATCAAACAAGTTCTGGTGAGTATGGAGAACTTTAAGATGGGAATTCCAGCTGAATACTGATAACAATATTTATCAGACCACAAGATTAGACGATGATTCACACCAACATTAAGTCTTTTTCTGTTTTAGAACTGTAAAAGGAATTTACCATTCCCACACATGTATCCTATTTCACCAACGTTCACTATTGAACGAGAAAAAAAAATTTTTCGTTGTTTGGGTCCAATGTAAATCAAAAATCCTTGAGAACTTCTCCGATTGCATCCGTTCGCACGCACGATGCTCAACACAAGAGCAATAAGCAGCATTTTCGTCATATTTTACTTTTTTACTATAGAAATCATCAGTTCAAGCCAGAAAGAAATTAACGGATGTGTGTGGAGAAGATGGGCTGGCAGTACGCCAGTGCCAGAACTCGTTTGCAAAATTTTCTGCAATTTTGATGTCGAAGACCGGTTGAAGCTGATAAAGGCATTAGTTGATGCAAATCGGCGAATCACATCACGTGAGTTCCCTGAGAGTTTACATTTATGGAATTCAACTGTTTATGACCACTTGAAAGGGCTGGGTTTAACCTCGAAGCTCTATATATGGGTTACTCATGTTCTCAAGGAGAGAAATTTGTGTCGGCTCGTTGACGTCTGTGATGCGCTACTCAAACATTACGAAAATGATCCGTTTTTGTAGCGCATCATTACTGGAGAGGAAAAATGGGTTATATATAACACTGTCGAACGTAAGAGATCATGGAACAAAAAAGATGAACCGGCTCAAAGCATTTTGAAAGCCAATAGCCATAAAAAAAGGCGATGCTGTCTGTTTGGTGGGATTTTAAAAGAATCGTTTTTTTTTTTAGCTTTTACCGGATAACACAACAATTCATTCGGAAGTGTACTGTCATAGGTTGGACAAACTGAATGATGCATTTCAATTTAAAAGGTGTTCCACCAAAATAATGCGAGACTTCATACAAGTTGGCTAACTTGCCAAAAGCTTTTACAGCTTGAATTGGATACACTATGACATCCATCATATTCTCCAGATCTGGCGCCTTCGGATTATTATTTGTTCCGGTCATTTCAAAATTTTTTGGACAGTAAAACCCTCACATCAAATGAAGAGGTCAAAAATCAACTGGATTTAATAAAATACTTTTATTCATCATACGACAATTGTCTTTCATATTCCCTAAAAAAAAAACGAAATTACTTTCCCAACAACCCAATATATTATAATCAATATAAAATATTTTATCGTAAATATTAAAAAATATTGTATATTATCTTTATTTTGGCCAAAGAATGTTATGTACCGTTTATGCGTTCCTTGACCAAGGAGTGTTCCATTTTGAGTATAAATAATATGGAATCTACATTCTGTGATATTAATTTCTAATATTAAGTGTTAAATAAATTCTGAAATTTGTAAATATGTAATATATAAATACCTATGGTCATAGTTAAAATTAAGTGTTATATTGATTTGGGATGACCATTGCCTTAATTTTTTTTTACACAATATGCCTTAATATCAACAAAATCTTCATGGAAAATAAAGTATTACGATAAAAATTAAAAAATGTCTGAATATGTCCTGAAATCTGAAGCCAGAAAATATTAAAAATAATTATTGGGCTTAGTTCTGTAATCGGAATTATTCTCAATCATTTTTAATATTTTTTGCTTCAGATTAAATCCGTAATAATTATTTCAGGATATATTCCAACAATTTTTATTTACTTGTTTAATATTATCCAATTGTATTAAGATATTAATTCAATTTTCAGATTGAATCTATAATGACTTTGTCTGTTTCAGGACATATTCCAATATTTTTAACTTTTTACAGCATAGTTTTTTTTTCATTTCGTAATTTTTTCCTAATCCTTCATTTTCAAATTTTCAAGTAATGAACATCCGATGTCATCAAGTTAGTTTGCCAATAACATTTAAATAAAATTTACTTTTCACAATAAATACCACTTTACATAATTCAGTTGTTATGTTTTTATTTATACTTGTTATATCTATAGGTGTTCTCAATCTCAACACTCAGGAGGTACCAGTCCTGGTAAAAAAATAAGAAAAAAGGCCACTACTTCAATAAGCAGTATTTTTTTAAATGTCAACAATCAACACCTTCCGCCACCATCTTTGAGTACTATGACAACAAAATCTTCTAATTTGATAGTGACTTTTTCTATGTCATCGTATGTGTCGTATGTTCTAATTAGTGATCCAATTTATGATTTAGGATTTCGAAGTGAAATATAAGAAACGTTGTTAGGGTTAGGTTACTGGCATGTAAGCATGACTCTTTCACAAAATGACTACTCAGTAGTCTCCACAATCTGCACAGGAAGCAGATAGTGTGATAAGGATACGCCTTATCATCGCGCATTAGCGAGAACTACTCCGAACAACCGAACCCACCAAGCTTCCAGTTTTGGCTTCAGTCCAAAAACTTACACTGTGACTGGTAGCAGCGAAGCACTATCCAACCTCTACTGGCTCTGCAATGTCAGTACCCGAGTTGTTTCGGACGCAATTCACACGCCAAAGGGACTTCTTATCCACCCACTCGAATGTAGTCCCATGAACCAAGATAATCTGAAGATTGATGCCTCAATTGATCCTGGTATGAGCACCATCAATCCAGCCTGTACGCCAAGACCCACGAACCCTTGTGAAGTCTTTCAATTGATCATGGCTTGAAGCACAAACGGTCTAAACCATGACTTATCCTAATAATATCCCATACTTTACAGAGTACACTAAGATATCCGGGATTTTACGGAGTACTCCAAGATATCTGAGATTATACGGAGTACTCTAAAGAACGGTAATCTTTTTATCGTGATCATCTAGTGGCGGGAGAATAGGACGTTACCTTGTGTAGACAACCCAAGTTACACTTGAATGAGAACGATGAAACAATGACGGGAAGTTCAGAATACAAAGTTAAGTAAAAATACAATATTAGTTTGCAGAAGGCAGAGTCCTGCACCTGACTCGATGTATGAGAGCGAGGTTGTACTTTAGGACAAAAAAAGAGTCAGGAATAAAAACCTTGACCTCTCTTCAGCCCCATACATTCTTCAACCCTGTCCTTCCCTTTATTCATAAAATTAAGGTTCCAGGGATAGACAATCTTTCTATTATCGTAAAACATATTTAGTGTACAATCAAAGGTAAATACAGTAGTAACCAATTGAGTGAATACACAGAAAACCTGGCAATAGGAACAAAGATCTTCGAGGTAGTTTAACAATAAACCTTTGCATAATATCGTTATTCAGGAATGTCTTATTGCGGCATTCTGAAGACAGGTTGTGGTGTCAACTACCTCATTCATTATAATATTTATATCTAATAATATAGTTGTTCAGGAATGTTTTGTTGCGGCATTCTGAAGACACAGGGTTATTATGTCAATTTCTAATCGTGGATCCACATTTCATTCACTCTAAACACTCTGAATTCTCAAACAAAGTATCATTGTTAACCACCTCTAGATTTCAATAAATGATATGAAGATAAGACGCTTACATATATAAAATAAAAATTGGTCAATTCAAATTAAAGTAAACCCCTGGCTGGAGCATCAATATACTAAATCCACCCATGAATAAAGAATACATGATACAAATAACACTCATGTTGACCTCAGGTAATTCAATACAATACAATAATTTTACATGTTAGGGCAGCTCATTCAACTTTCCTTTGTGTCTAACCTTCACATTTAACGAACAATGGACAATGCCTTTCCATTTTTAAAAAAGGAAAACTGGACTTCCTTTATAAAAATATGTGGATCTCTTCACTTATAAAAATGAATTGCGGTGAAAATTAAAGCTGAAATATTGCAAAAAAAATATTGAAATAATTAATATATTTGTATTGAATGATATACAAATCCAGCATTATTTATCGCAAATATAATAAAAATGATTTTCTCATTTGCCTGCGTGTCCTTTTTTTAATGAGCCAAATTTTAAGTTATCACAAAAGTGATTACAGCAGCTCTGGATACGTTTTCTATCCAACCATAGAATGTTTAGAAGAATCGTGCTTCTTTCCACGTTGTGGACTAGGTTAGAATATTGAATTTTCATGTACTACGAGAAATACTATTACCAACTATATTCCGAAAATATCAATCATTTATACCTTATAGTTTATAACTATCTAATAGCCAAATTCTCAGATTTTGTCGCTGACTCATCGATCATCAAAATTCTACTTTTAGCAAATACACAAATTTTTAATTTAGTTATTGTTTGGCCTACAAAGAAAGAAAAAAATTAAAACATCCAGAATTTTCATTTTCCTGAAAGTTCAGTCGATCTCACAAGTTTTTTAAGGTGATAAGCAACAAGATTATATTGTAGAGAATATTCACTTTTACTACGCTGTTTCCTCAATCTATATCTAAGTGAGGGGTGATCTAATCAGTGTTTTATGAGTTTTAAGGGAAATAAAGGGCAAATATTTCTGCACAACTACTTTATTCGAAAAACCAATTAATTACAACTGTTTATTGAAAATTATATAATTCAAATGTGATCCAACTAAGTGGATCTCATTGAATTCAAGGAAGCCTTCAATTTCGCTTTCAGGTAGTATATTCCGACGCCACTGGACGATCGGGTATTTCCGGAACTTTTGGCAGTTAGCTCAGCCAGCCAACTTCAAGGCAGTGCAATGATTTACGTTTACAACGTGACAGTTTAAAAGATGAAGAGATCCGGATCCTCTAAGGATCATACGAGTCACAGAGTCCCTGTTAGATTATATAAATTCCATCATTATGTCATTGTATTTACCCGCGTTATTTTTGTGTCAAAATACTCTGTGGCGCTGTAACTTGAGACGTAGGTGATTAGCGACAATAACAAAGGAGAACAAGGTCCTTATAGCGTCCCCATTGTATTTTAATTCATTCGAGAGGAAGGTTCTTGGAAATAAACCTCTTGAACAACTTAATAACATACTCGAGATAATACTAGTGTATAGTTTTGATTAGATACGTCTATTAAATATAAGCGCTGCATATTGTAGACATTAATTTGAAATTAAAATTGTAGAAGATTAACAGATTAAAATTGTTTTGATATTCAAATTTTCATCCAAGAATATTTGCAGCAGATTGGAAAACTAAGCAGAACAGGTGTTTGGTTCCCCCATAATCTGTCTGAAGGGAACAAAGCCAACTGATCCATCACATGCAATGTATTGCTTCAACAGCACCATACAGAACAGTTTTTTGATCACTTGATTATTGGAGACGAAAAATCGGCCCTAAATGATAATCCAAAATGCAAAAGGCAGTGGCTCTTTCCAAATGAATCACCACCAAGTACTGCGAAGGCGGGTTTATATCCCAAAAAGGCGTTTCTATGTGTTTGGTGGAGTATACACGGAATCGTTTATTTTGAAATGCTGAAACCTGGACAAACCGTTAATGCAGACCATTCTTGTGAACAATTTGATCGAGTGAACCAATCTTTAATCGACAAGTATCTCGCAATTATTGTCAATAGAACCTTGGAAAAAATTAATGAATTGGATAGGGAGGCAGCATACTCCCCGATATCTCATCCTGGGATTTCCATTTATTCCGATCGCTATAACATTTTCTTAGTGGCTTAAAATTTGGATGACGTTCAAAACGCCATCTCGAGATATTTTACTTAAAAACCTGATTTTTATCAGTCCGGCATTGAAATTCTGCGCACACTAGATGGCAAAAGGTTGTTTATAACGAAGTTGATTACATTATTGATTAAAATAAAACTTGTTAATAATTTATTTGTTTGAATTTAATTTAAAAACGCAATATTAGTTTCTGGTTCAACTCGTACATAAAAGATGCAACCATAATACAGTATTTTTTATTATTATTATACACAATTTTTTTTTTGTATTTTTACAAATCTATAAATTTTCAACAGTTTTATTATCTGACCAAATGTTTTTTTGTGCACATCTTGATGTTTACACCAATAGCTGCCAGTTCAAAAACCAACAATTTGAAAACATAGGGTAACTTCATGAGAGTCAAATCATCACCATGTCCACAAATTCTGCAAATTTCCTTTGATTCAACTAGATGTTTCTTATCTGATCGTCTGGTAATATGAGTCATTGTACTTATCATAGTTTCACAGGAGGTGCAAACGGTCATCTTAAAATAACAATGGATTAAAAATTCGATTATCTCGTTTTCATTTAGAAAAAAATACAAGCTAAATTAAAACAAATTGTAGAAATTACTATGTTTTACTACCAAAAAATATATAATACACATTTTCTTGCGACTCCAGTTTCGGGAAATGAACTATCCCATCATCAGACAACTGAAGACCTAACAGTGGTACAGAGGTATTTAAACAAAAGTGATAAATATCTTGAATATTTCAACAGATTCCCAGTAACACCTAATAGTGGTACAGAGGTTTACAATCGGAACATGATAAAAAACCGGGTTAAAAAAGAGGGGCCTTCTAACAGATATCGGAATGTCGGCAATCGACAAAGAAGGTTGTCAAACAGATGGTACCCATTTAAATATCTCAATTAATTTTTGGGGTTACATAGCTCCGTACAGTCATTCATTATTTTTACATTATTTTGTTGTATATCTCAAGTATTTGGATTTATATATATATATATATATATATATATATATATATATATATATATTTTTTTGTAAAACATAGTAATTTCTACAATTTGTTTTAATTATGATCAACTACCAAATAGTAACGGCTGAAACAATTCAGTATCTGAAAAATACAAGCAAAAATAAAAAAAGTCAATTTGAACTTACCATAGTCTCATCTGAATTATGAAGCAATCTATCCTGTAAAAGGAAAGAAGTTCCATGGGCTATCAAGCAATCCCTCTCCATTTCACCAAACCTCACAGCTCCTCCCTTCTTTCGTCCTTTAATAGGCTGTCGAGTTACCAGGTCTATGGGTCCAGTCGGTCTCACCTAAAAAATTTATTATATTACCAATCTGAAAACTTCATTTTCTTAGATTTTATTTACAATGAACTATCAATGTATCTTGGCAATAAGCCAAACGTTTCCCTTTTCATAGGAGACATGAATTTCAGCCACTTCATTAAGGTGTTTCAACTCTAAAAATATTAAGAGAGTGCAGCATGTTCTGTAAATAAATCTCAAAACAACAAATTATTTACTTGATGAAGGATTATATCAATATTAAAAAATGTATATGAGACAGTAATTTATTTCCACAAAAATGTTTGTACTACTACAACAATTGTTTCACTACGATGTGGCTTCTTCAGGAATTACATTGTACTGTCTGATGGTATTCAGTGTAACCGAGTTTAAATACATTTTTAGGTACGTGACCAAATAATGGAAACACAAGTCATAAAAACTCTAGGTGTTTATTGGAGTTTACCGCTAAAAATGCCATTAAGGAAAAATATTCAGTAATGGAGACTTATCAACATCTGTTTGTTCATTCAAAAGGATTTTACGGGCATTATACCTGTTGATTTCAAGAAATTCTAAAAGTGCTAATCTAGAACTTTTGCTTTCAACGTGGATAATTTCATAATTATTGTTGAAATTATGCCTGAATTCCTTAAGATGATTAGCATATGTCGAATGTACAGAATTGGATATATAACCCCTTTGGTATTCTTGGACACGTTTCTTGAATGATCTACCAGTCTGGCCAATGTATACTAAAGGGCAATCTTTGCAAGTCAACTTGTAGACTCCGGATTTATTTTCTTTATTTGTACGATCTTTATTGTTTTTTATGTAGGTACTAAGGTTATTAATTGTCTTAAAAGCCGCGTTATAATTGAAACAACTTTTGAAATAATTAGCAATATTTTCAAATGATCCATCGACATAAGATAACGAAAAATATTTCTGTGTATTATCCTCTTTTATGATTGGGTACACGAGATTTAATGCCATTTTCTTTTGTTTATTGGATACCATTTTGTCTATAAGAAAGGGATTGTAACCGTTATTTGACGCTATTTGTTTAATAATATTTGTTTCTTTCATGAAGTCTTCTGAATTTAAAGGGACATTCAATAATCTATGAATAAAACTATTATATGCTGACATCTTTTGGTTAGTGGGGTGGTTTGGAGTTTTATGTATTGTGATGTCTGTATGTGTTGGTTTGTGAAAAATACTAAAATCATGTAAATTATTTAATCTTGTTATAGTGAGGTCAAGAAAATTAATACTTTGATTCTTTTCTTCTTCGATTGTGAATTTGATTTTTGGGTGGAGTTTATTAATGAAATTCGTGAAGATATGTAGTTGTCGGTCGGTACCTTTGAAACAACATAAAATGTCGTCTACATATCTGTACCAATGTTGTTTCAAAGGTACCGACCGACAACTACATATCTTCACGAATTTCATTAATAAACTCCACCCAAAAATCAAATTCACAATCGAAGAAGAAAAGAATCAAAGTATTAATTTTCTTGACCTCACTATAACAAGATTAAATAATTTACATGATTTTAGTATTTTTCACAAACCAACACATACAGACATCACAATACATAAAACTCCAAACCACCCCACTAACCAAAAGATGTCAGCATATAATAGTTTTATTCATAGATTATTGAATGTCCCTTTAAATTCAGAAAACTTCATGAAAGAAACAAATATTATTAAACAAATAGCGTCAAATAACGGTTACAATCCCTTTCTGATAGACAAAATGGTATCCAATAAACAAAAGAAAATGGCATTAAATCTCGTGTACCCAATCATAAAAGAGGACAATACACAGAAATATTTTTCGTTATCTTATGTTAATGGATTATCTGAAAATATTGCTAAATATTTCAAAAGTTGTTTCAATTATAACGAGGCTTTTAAGATAATTAATAACCTTAGTACCTACATAAAAAACAATAAAGATCGTACAAATAAAGAAAATAAATCCGGAGTCTACAAGTTGACTTGCAAATATTGCCCTTTAGTATACATTGGCCAGACTGGTAGATCATTCAAGAACGTGTCCAAGAACACCAAAGGGGTTATATTTCCAATTCTGTACATTCGACATATGCTAATCATCTTAAGGAATTCAGGCATAATTTCAACAAAAATTATGAAATTATCCACGTTGCAAGCAAAAGTTTTAGATTAACACTTTTAACACTTTTTTTCTTGAAATCAACAGGTATAATGCCCGTAAAATCCTTTTGAACGAACAAACAGATGTCGATCATTTTCCATTACTGAATATTTTTCCTGAATGGCATTTTTAGCGGCAAACTCCAATAAACACCTAGAGTTTTTATGACTTGTGTTTCCATTATTTGGTCACGTACCTAAAAATGTATTTAAACTCGGTTACACTGAATACCATCAGACAGTACAATGTAATACCTGAAGAAGCCACATCGTGGTGAAACAATTGTTGTAGTAGTACATACATTTTTGTGGAAATAAATTACTGTCTCATATACATTTTTTAATTAAAATGAGTTTCCACCAAGTAAAGACCGAATCTATAAAATATTATATTAATACTGTGTCTCAGACAAATGCTCAGATAATCCAAATAATAATTTGGATGATCCAAGTTCATTGATTCATATTAATTATGTAACGATATATATATTTTTGTTGAAGTATGGCACCCGGAACTTAATAGGTCGATTGACCTGTTTTTTCAACCAATGCTGCGAGAAAAACTTGTTGTCTCGACTCTTTAGGAAAATTCTCCAGAAAAAGCTGGGAGATGATAGCATTGTTCATAAAATATCAGAGAATCAGAGCGGCCTTACACCTGGAAAATCCTGCGTGGACACCTCTTTATTCTGCACTAGATAATGGAAAAAAGATTTTGGTAAATCAAAAAATCTATTTGGCGTGTGTAGATCTTGAGAAAGCCTGCGATTCAATACCTCAAAACAAATCTGGGAAGCTCTCAAAACCTTAGAAATAGATGGAGCACTTCTCAAATTCATCAAAGAATTCTACAGCGAAAATCAATCTTATGCGAAAATCGGACATAGACTCTCGAATCCTATGATGGAAGAGGTGGATTCAATTTGGGCGACACCTTCATTTTGAAGTGTCATCATTAGGCTTTCTTTTCAGTATCTGTCATTTCTCTGAAGTGTAAACGACAGTTTCCGTGTGCTGTGAAAATGAAAATACTCGATTCATTTCAAAATTTTTCAATAATTTCCTAGTACGACAGTCCAAAAATATCATCTTAGGCATGGTACCTACAAAATTGTTCACCTTCAGCAATTTGTGAGCAGAAATCGTTCATTCTGAGGTTGTGCACCCACAAACTATTAAATCATGCGCAAACACCGCTTAAAATAATTCTTACCTGAAACTTATCAGATACCATATGCCTGAGCCTCTGATAATGGACTATTCCTGTGAATACTTGTGCAGTCATCTCTTGACCATCTATTCCAGAATAAAAAGTTTCTAGACCATAAGAATTGTAGCCTCCTGTAAACATAATTAATTAATAATGAAAAATAGTGGAAAACTTTAAGACTGTAATTTATAAAGAACGAAGTACTACCTTCAAAAGGAACAATTTACATTGATTTTCTGCGGAAACGTTTAAAATCTCGAGTTTACATCAACATTACTCATACTAAAGGGTTTTCCAATAAGAGGTTTCATATTGAAAAGCCCGCTATTTGGGCAGCTGTCATCTTTTGACATTTGACAAGTGAAAACGACGCCATTACTAAAAATGGAACGATTCACGCGTCAACAACTCAGTGAAATTGTTAAAATTCACTACAAAAATGATGAAAATTTTGCAGTCACAGTTCACAGAACTAAAGCACTTTTTGGTCGTCAATAGTGAAACCACTGGAAAAATTTGGTGTGTAATAATTTGTAGGCGAAGCAATTCTTGTGTCAAAAATAAAATTAGCAGAACTTGAAATTATAATTATTTGTCTATCTCAAAACTCAAGGAGCAACTCTAGTACATATCTAAGATAATTTAAAAACTTGAAAACTTAATTTAGAAGTGATAGAATATTTCTAGAGTTTCTAAAATATTAAGTCAGTGACTTTTCTTTTTGATGATAATATGTGGGCGAAGCAATTCTTGTGTAAACACAATAAAATTAGCAGAACTAGATATTATTCTTATTTATCCATCTCAAAACTTAAGGAACAACTCTAGTATATATCTAAGATAATTTAAAAACTTGAAAACTTAATTTAAAAGCGATAGAATACTTCTAGAGTTTCTAAAATATCAAGTCAGTGACTTATTTTTGATGATAATTTGTGGGCGGAGCAATTCTTGTGTAAACAATAAAATTAGCAGAACTAGATATTATTCTTATTTGTCTATCTCAAAACTTAAAGAGCAACTCTAGTACATATCTAAGATAATTTAAAAACTTGAAAACTTAATTTAAAAGTGATAGAATATTTCTAGAGTTTCTAAAATATTATGTCAGTGACTTATTTTTGATGATAATTTGTGGGCGAAGCAATTCTTGTGTAAACACAATAAAATTAGCAGAACTTGAAATTATTCTTATTTGTCTATCTCAAAACTTAAAGAGCAACTCTAGTACATATCTAAGATAATTTGAAAACTTAATTTAAAAGTGATAGAATATTTCTAGCGTTTCTAAAATATTAAGTCGGTGACTTATTTTTGATGATAATTTGTGGGCGAAGCAATTCTTGTGTAAACAATAAAATTAGCAGAACTAGATATTATTCTTATTTGTCTATCTCAAAACTTAAAGAGCAACTCTAGTACATATCTAAGATAATTTAAAAACTTGAAAACTTGATTTGAAAGTGATAGAATATTTCTAGAGTTTCTAAAATATTAAGTCAGTGACTTATTTTTGATGATAATTTGTGGGCGAAGCAATTCTTGTGTAAACACAATAAAATTAGCAGAACTTGAAATTATTCTTATTTGTCTATCTCAAAACTTAAAGAGCAACTCTAGTACATATCTAAGATAATTTAAAAACTTGAAAACTTAATTTAAAAGTGATAGAATATTTCTAGAGTTTCTAAAATATTCAGTAAGTGACTTATTTTTGATGATAATTTGTGGGCGAAGCAATTCTTGTGTAAACAATAAAATTAGCAGAACTAGATATTATTCTTATTTGCCCATCTCAAAACTTGAAGAGCAAGTACATATCTAAGATAATTTAAAAACTTGAAAACTTAATTTAAAAGTGATAGAATATTTCTAGAGTTTCTAAAATATTAAGTCAGTGACTTATTTTTGATGATAATTTGTGGGCGGACCAATTCTTGTGTAAACAATAAAATTAGCAGAACTTGAAATTATTCTCATTTGTCTATCTCAAAACTTAAGGATCAACTCTAGTACATATCTAAGATAATTTAAAAACTTGAAAATTAAATTTAAAAATGATAGAATATGTACTCACCTAATTGTAAAAGATTGGCAAAGTAATCTACTGCCTTTTCTTGCTCGTTCCATCTGAACGGTGTTGCATCGTGAACTAAACCATGAACGGCAGCTGATTTTCCAGCCATAACTTCGATCATCATAGCCACAGTCATCCTCGAGGGGAAACCATGAGGATTGAATATGATGTCAGGTATCATTCCTGTTTCGGAGAAAGGAAGATCTTCCTTATCATATAACCGGGATAAGATACCCTTCTGGCCAGCCCTACTGGCAAACTTATCACCTACCGATGGATTTCTCTGTAACAAAAAACCGGGAATTTTATAAATCTTACTCATATGATCGTTAAAAATGCAATTAAAAAAAAACCTTTATTGTGGGAATGGCAATGAATATGAATATATGTATTTTTCATGAATTAACACAATTGCCATTTTGATTTTGGACTATGGAATACTTACCGATATTCTGTATGTGATAGTTGCCATCCTGGGTGATTTAGGGCTGAAATCACTACACTGCTTCACGGCTTCAACCATATAATCCTCTTGTATAGTCAACTTTTCAACGACAAATTGAGATTTATCGTTACTGTAATAACAATAGAGGGGTTCACCACTTTTGATTTTTCGTCCTACAAACGGTAATCCATCATTGTCCATAAAGTCTGCTAATTCTGGCTTTTTAGGATCCATGCAGAAAAAATCGTCTGGATGGTCCAAATTGATAAATTGCGTCTTTATCACTGCACCGTGGAACATTCCTAGCTCAACGGAAGCCCGGTTTATTATTATCGCATCTTCCATGTCGTAGCCCTGTAAAATTTTCGACAATAACAATTTTGCGTAAGGGAATTTCAAATCTGGAAAACGTACACGGCAAGTCGGAAACAATGGATCAACATTCAACTACATATACTAATTTTTGATTGTCTCGGTCTTTACTTGACGGAAATTCATCTTCAATATAAGAAAAACCAATGTTAACTTCCGCCATTTTATTGATTTTCACAACAATTGTTTCGTCATACCATGACTTCATCAGGTGAGTATTTAAACTGAGGTATACAATGCAAAACATGACCTTAAATACACAGCTCTGGTACAAAAAATAGAGGGGTGGAAAGAGATGGTATACAATTAATGAAAAATATTAAGTAGGGGGAATCTATTTAAATCTATTTGATCATTCAATAAAATTTGCCTTTTATTATATCTATTGATTTCCAAAGTTTCTAATAGATTTAGTTTCTAACTTTTGTTTTCAATATGTAATATTTCATAGTTCATATTAAAATTATGGCCAGTCTCTAACAAATGGTTGGCATAAGTTGAATTCGGTTTCTTATTAATGTAACATTTTTTATGTTCTCGTATCCTTGTTTGGAATGGACGGCCTGTCTGTCCCACATATACACATGGGCAATCACTACATATTAACTTGCAAACTCCTGATTTTTTGTTTTTAGGAATGACGTCTTTATTATTTTTTATTAAGCTGCCTAAAGAATTAATAGTTTTAAAAGAGACGTTATATTTTTCTTTTTTCTTTAAATATCTAGCATCAATTTCAAAGATTTAAAAATCACTAAAATTATTAATAGACATGACTTTTCCATATACAGAAAACCTACACATACAGATGGTACGATTCATTATACTTCAAACCATCCATTTTCACAAAAATTGTCAGCTTATAATAGTATGCTTTATAGATTGGTTAACATACCCATGACGAAAGAAAATTTTGACAAAGAGTATAAAACGATTAAACAAATAGCTTTCAATAATGATTTTAATCCGTTAATTGTAGACAATTTACTTGATAAAATAAATTACAAGAAAGCAATATCACTTGTATATCCAAAATTTCAAAATTCAAACGAAACCAAATTTATTTCATTAAATTACATAGACCAAAAGTTGAAAAGATTGCTAGATATTTAAAGAAAAAAGAAAAATATAACATCTCTTTTAAAACTATTAATTCTTTAGGCAGCTTAATAAAAAATAATAAAGACGTCATTCATAAAAACAAAAAATCAGGAGTTTACAAGTTAACATGTAGGATTGCCCATGTGTATATGTGGGCCGTTCATTCCAAAAAAGGATACGAGAACATGAAAAATGTTACATTAATAATAAACCGAATTCAACTTATGCCAACCATTTGTTAGAGACTGGCCATAATTTTAATATGAACTATGAAATATTACATATTGAAAACAAAAGTCAGAAACTAAATATGTAAGAAACTTTAGAAATCAATAGATATAATAAAAGACAAATTTTATTGAATGATCAAATAGATATAAATAGATCCCCCCTACTTAATATTTTTCATTAATTGTATACAATCTCTTTCCACCCCTCTATTTTTTGTACCAGAGCTGTGTACATTCTGTCAAGAAAGTACCGGGAATTATCGATTTAAATCTGGCGGGGCAATGAGGCAGGTAAAAAATTTTTTTCCTAGGTTGGTACCACTGTCCTCAATTACTATGCCAAGCTTGAGCGGGATCTGTCAACTAGTGTGTTTGCAACAGCTGATCAAGTCAGTCGATGTCATAGTGCGTGCCGATTTTTACTATGGGTGATTACGTTGAGCAAAGAATTTGTTTAAAGTTTTGTGTTGCAAATGAATTTTCGTGTGCCGATGCATTGAAAATGTTGCAAAAGGCCTTTGGTGATAATGCTCTATCGAAAACTCGTGCATATCAGTGGTACAGAGCCTTCAAGGACTGTCGTGAAGTGGTCGCCCATCGACGGCTTCGATCGAAGATAACGTCGATAAAATTAAAGAAAGGGTGCTGGAAAACCGTCGTACCAGCTTGAGAGAGATAGCACATGATCTTAAGATATCCCACGAGTCCGCACGTACGATTTTGATTGATATTTTGGGCATGAGAAAGGTGGCCGCACGACTCGTATCGAAAGACCTGAATTTTCTTCAAAAACGTCATCGCGAACAGGTTGCTTCAGACATGCTGGATCGCTGTAATTCCGATTCTACATTCACGGAACGCATTATAACTGGTGATGAGACCTGGGTCTACGAGTACGATTTGCAAACAAGCCAGCAATCATCGGAATGGGTGGCAAAAAATGAGCCGAAACCGAAAAAACCACGCCAAAGCCGCTCGAAAATGAAGGTGATGCTCATTGTTTTCTTCGATATCCGTGGCGTGGTGCACTACGAATTCGTTCCAGAGGGTCAGACGGTAAACAAGGAGTATTACCTAGGCGTTATGAAACGTTTGCGTGAGCGTATCCGTAAGAAGCGGCCAAATTTGTGGGCGAACAACTCATGGATTTTGCATGACGATAACGCGCCTTCTCACAGAGCTACGATTGTGACTGACTTTCTCGCCAAAAACTCAACAAACGTGCTTCAGCAACCACCGTATTCGCCGGATTTGGCTCCCTGCGACTTTTTCCTCTTCCCTAAACTAAAATTGCCCCTTCGTGGCACCCGTTTTGAGTCGATTGAAGCCATAAAACAAAATTCGGCGCGAGAGCTAAAGTCCATCCCGGAAAGCGCCTATAAAAGATGTTTCGATAATTGGAAGTGCCGTTGGCATAGATGTATTGGAGCAAATGGAGCCTATTTTGAAGGCGACCCAATAAATTTTGACGATTAAATGTAAAAATGTTGTTTTAATTGAAAATTCCCGGTACTTTCTTGACAGAGTAGTATTTAAGGTCGTGTTTTGCATTGTATACCTCAGTTTAAATACTCACCTGATGAAGTCATGGTATGACGAAAAAATTGTTGTGAAAATCAATAAAATAGCGGAAGTTAACATTTGTTTTTCTTATATTACATATACTAAATTGGAAAAAAAAGAGATATAGAAAGATACACAGTACCAAAATTTTTTTCATAGTTATAAAATTTTTTAATTATAAGTCTACTTGCTAAAGGTGTTAACTCAAAACTAAAACTATATATATATTTTTAATATAATAGGGGGACCAGAAAGTAATGTCGTTTCTGGACATGTCCTTATTCGATTGTCATTCGTCAGTCCATTGTGTACTTCGAAGTAGTGTCAAAGACATTTTAAAATTATTGTGACTCGTTCACTTCTAAATAATTAAACATTACACTTTTTCTGCAATTTAGGGTAAGATGACAGGCCAAATACCAAAAGAATATATTCTGCATTGTATGCTTTTTGAGTTTTGCAAGGGTAGTAACGCAACAGTTGCCATGTTTATCCAAGTGCATTGGACGTTCGTAAATGCCAAAGACGGTTCTTTAGGTTCAGATCTGGTAATTTTGATCTCCTGATTCCTACCGAAGAACAACATCAGACAAAGACATGCTAAGGGCTGAAGTGGGAGCAAATTTTCTGAGTTTTCTTTCATACCCATACCGAGGATACATTTAACACGTAATTCCACGTATTCGAACCATTCGTTAGAAACTGGACATACTTTCAACCATAAATTTTGAAACTTTACATATAGAAAGTAAAAGTTACGCATTAAACCTTTTAGAGTCACTAGAGATAAATAAGTGCAACAAAGTTGGAATAGTACTTAACAAACAATGAATTTATTAAATATATTCAGATAAATTGGAATTTGCAGAGACTCCCTCTTTTGGATTTTAGTGTCCAATAAAAATTTTTGTACCTACTCAAATAAATAGAAGCCGATTTCGAAAACAATTTTAGTTGTTCGAAAATGTAAGATGCCTCATACCTAAAGAGAAACGATCGTTGTATTATAATAACAATAAAAATTTGTGAAAATCAGGATAACCTTGATAAACATGTCGGAGAACATACTGTGTCCTTAATATTTGTATACTAACTTTTGAATGAGCCTCAACTTTGAACCTCATGAATACTTATAACATATGAAAGAAAATCTTTTTATTTAAATTATTCAACTTACCGTATAGCCTAAAACAGCTATTACAGCGTTTGTTCCCATAGGAAAATCGTCCATTTTCAAGGTGTCGTAATGGGCAGGCCTAAAAAGTGGGCTAGCTGGATACGTCAGTCTGTACATTTTGTTTTGAGCCTGCTGGAGCCAGTTATGGCAAGGAGTACCCATCGTTTGTTTCCCCATCTGACACTGGTACATATTTCTTGGCGACTGATTAGAATCGGGCAACGGTATCAACCTTGCCAAATGGGACAGGAAGTCTGTCTTCGATATCTCCAAATGCGTAGTAAGGCCTGAAAAATTTAATGAATCAAATTATAAAGGGTTTTTCATTTCAATTAAGTCGATGTTGGTGACGGCCATTTTGTTTTTGAGGCTGTCTAGTCTGCTGTTCATTTTTCAGTCACAGATGTCAAATCAGCACGACAACTTACATGGTTGAGCATCACGATTGGGCCTACACCAGTATAACATCAAACCGATCCAGGAGCTCAAAGACAATAACCACAACACCATTTTTACTTTTTATTTAAAGGGTCTTTCAATGGGAACGCCTCAATTTTAAATTGACATTACTCACTCATGTCAGCCATTGTTTAATAATAATAATAATCTTTATTCATCCTGCAAGACATTTCTACAATGTATAGGACATGTCAATAATACAAAAGAAAAAGAGAATATTTACATGATTCACAGAGCTAATACTAAAACCTATCTAACAAATACTCGTCAACACTATAGTAAGCTTTATCATTTTGTTATAGGGAATTATACATCTATATGTAGTTGCTGTTTCAAACCTACTAGTAGTAGTAGTACAGTTCAATTTTAGCTGAAATATTCATGGACGATCTGGAATCAAAAATACACTTGAATCCGATAAGCAAATATTTTCTTTATTGGTACAGATATGTAGATGACATTTTTTGTTGTTTCAAAGGCACCGACCGACAACTACATATCTTCACGAATTTCATTAATAGACTCCACCCAAAAATCAAATTCACAATCGAAGAAGAAAAGAATCAAAGCATTGATTTTCTTGACCTCACTATAACAAGAGTAAATAATTTACATGATTTTAGTATTTTTCACAAACCAACACATACAGACATCACAATACATAAAACTTCAAACCACCCCACCGACCAAAAGATGTCAGCATAGCATAATAGTTTTATTCATAGATTATTGGATGTCCCTTTGAATTCAGAAAACTTTTTGAGAGAATTAAATATTATTAAACAAATAGCGTCAAACAACGGTTACAATCCCTTTCTTATAGACAAAATGGAATCCAATAAACAAAAGAAAATGGCATTAAATCTCGTGTACCCAATCATAAAAGAGACAGAACACAGAAATATTTTTCGTTATCTTACGTCAATGGATTATCTGAAAATATTGCTAAATATTTCAAAAGTAGTTTCAATTATAACGCGGCTTTTAAGACAATTAATAACGTTAGTACCTACATAAAAAACAATAAAGATCGAACAAATAGAGAAAATAAATCTGGAGTCTACAAGTTGACTTGCAAAGATTGCCCTTGAGTATACATTGCCCAGATTGATAGATCATTCAAGAAACGTGTCCAAAAACACCAAAGGGGTTATATATCCAATTCTGTACATTCGACATATGCTAATCATCTTAAGGAATTCAGGCATGATTTCAACAATAATTATGAAATTATCCACGTTGAAAGCAAAAGTTCTAGATTAACACTTTTAGAATTTCTTGAAATCAACAGGTATAATGCCCGTAATACCTTTTGAACGAACAAGCAGATGTCCATCATTCTCCATTACTGAATATTTTTCCTTAATGGCATTTTTAGCGGCAAACTCCAATAAACACCTAGAGTTTTTATGACTTGTGCTTCCATTATTTGGTCACGCACCAAAAAATGTATTTAAACTCGGTTACACTGAATACCATCAGACAGTACAATGTAATACCTGAAGAAGCCACATCGTGGTGAAACAATTGTTGTAGTAGTAGAAACATTTTTGTGGAAATAAATTACTGTCTCATATACATTATTTTAATTAAAATGAGTTTCCACCAAGTAAAGACCGAATCAATCAAATGGTTATGTAAGTAATATTGAACAGAAAATGGCAATTGATTTGTAAAAGATCATAATAAAATGATAAAATACCACTGTGGCAACAGATAAATCACATTATACCCAATGGATAGAATTCATCAAAAAAAGATATTTTAAATCACTGAAAAAAGACCCAACCGAATTATTCAATAAAAAAATAAAAAACATTAAAACAAACATGTAGTGTAAAGATATAAATAAATCAATGAACCTCCAAAAAACACAATTATTTAAATATTTTAATATTAGCCTACATATTTCATTTAAAAAAATTATATTTAATGATTATAACTTCTGAAAATAAATTAAAATAATGTCATATAAGTACCAGTTATATCAAATGACATATAAAATAAACATTCATTATAAGACATCCAAATGGTATAACAAAATCCAATAAAATAAAAATTGTTAACCAAATTCCTATAAATTAAATATTTTGAATAGACAAAATTTTGTTTCTGCTGATCAATCAATAGATTATAGTCGATTCAAAAAATTTTGTCTATTCAAAATATTTAATTTATAGGATTTTGGTTAACAATTTCTATTTTATTGGATTTTGTTATACCATTTGGATGTCTTATAATGAATGTTTATTTTATGTCATTTGATATAAGTGGTACTTATACGACATTATTTTAATTTATTTTCAGAAGTTATAATCATTAAATATAATTTTTTGAAATTGAATATTTAGGAGGCTAATATTAAAATATTTAAATAATTTTATATACCTTCTATCAAGAATTAACCTCTATTTATGTTACAATTATATTCACTTATAATACCACAAGAGCTTCAAAATTATCGGGTATTTCCCGATAGGTTCGTTGCAAACAAATGAAGGAGTCAAGTTTTTCAGGTTATTTTTCCTGAAAAACTTGACGACTTTATTTGTTTGCAGGGAACCTTGAGGGAAATGCCAGATAATTTTGAAGCTCGTGTGGTATTCGGGGGATTATTTTTCCGTCCCAAATGTCGGCCAATAGAATTGCACCATGAGATGAAATGAACAGTTAACAAATAAGAATTTCATAATGAATAAAACAACATTTAATTAAGATTCAGCATCCGAAAATGGGTTGATTTTGATGTCGAAATCGTTCAAATACTTTTCTTGAAGTGATTTGGCAGTCTGATTCCACATTGTTTTTATTGTACCTTCCTTATAGTCTTCTCCATCCATTTTCTTCATATTGTAAGCGTAATCTTTCATAATATTTGCCAATTGCGCTTCACTCGTTTCAGCACTCAATGTGTATTCCCTCTCAGTACAAAAAGTAGTAAATTGGTTCCAAACTGTTTTTTTTGCCTTCTCCGTATTAATGGGAACATTTCCTTTGACTTTTTTATCGATGGTGGACAGAGAACAAACTCCAAATCGACTCATTTTCATGCAAAATCTCCAATTTTCACAATTGAATTCAACCTGTCAGTTTGACGTGTGGTTAATTTGACTGGATCATGTTTTGTTTTTTATATATAGCAACTACCAGAGAAAATAATCAAAAAATTATCAGTATAATACCATGTAGGTTGTACCACGTGACGTCGAATGGTGCAATTCTATTGGTCGATATTTGGGTCGGAAAAATAATCCTTAATAAAATAGAATACGCGATCAGTAGTTTCATATTTCACTGGATTATTCGTATCATTCGATTACTCCAATGTTCGACTGGACGGTCGGAGTTCTCTTTCTTATGCATTGAATAAAAGGCTCGACAAAAAAAAAATTAAGCACCTACCTTTGTGAATTTCCGACGGCGTTGCAGCTACCTCCAAATAGACCTGTTCAAATGTGCCAATAAATTCTGTTTCGCGGGTTGAAAGGTTAAGAACAGGTCTCATCATCCTCGAAGGCCCCGTAAACAGGAAAATGCCCGCATATTGAGCCGGAAACTTCACTTTCGGCACATGGACGATCTCCATCGTGTTAGGGAATTCTTGGCCTCGGATTTTCAAGATTCTGAGGTTTTTTACATATTCGGCTGTGAAAGGAATACATTTTCATTAGATAGCGTCAAATATTGAAATTTCTATTGATTTATCATGTAAAACTACAAGAAAATGTGCTGTTCACTTAGAGATACTAATTTCATTCCGTAATTTGCATTTACTTTAGAAATATTTTGTTTTTTCGTTGCATCACTATCTGTATGAAGTGATTTTTTTATCCTGATTGTTCCTAATTTTGATTAGATTATTACCTATATACACACATCGTCAAAAGTCTTGGACCCCCCCTATCAACGCTCAACTTCTTGAATTTAACATGTAACAATTTTTTGTGTGTGGAATCTTCACTATCTATCACTTTGAAACAATAAACCAGCAAAAAATGTTTGTTGTTCGAGAGAATACAGGTGTATTCGAATATTCCACGGACTTCAGTAAGGCGCATAGTGGCCCTTTTCCTGGAAACCGGCAGGGTTGCTCAGAGACCGGTGCCTGATCGACCCAGAGTAACATCTGCAAGGAAAGACCATTATATCGCAAATTTTACTCGAAGGAATAGAAAGGTATCTGTAACAGCCCTTCGAAGTCATTTTTTGAGGACCTAGTAGACAAGTAGTCTCAACCAGTACCATAAGGAAACTGTTGCATTCCTCAAGGGCAAAAAGGTCTTTAAGAGTACCTCGGCTATCACCTGGACATAGAGCTACCCCTCGGCAATGGGGAGAAAACCACCAAGACTGGCTTTTACTACAATGGCGCAACGTACTTTTTTCGGACGAGTCACGATTCGGTTTACAAAGTGATAGTCGATAAGAATGAGTTTGGAGAGGTCCAGGCAGACTAGAGCGACTCAATTTCGCCCAGGAAATTGTGCCCTTTCAAGGCAGATCAATAATATGCTGGGGGGTCGCTGTTAAACAAGTTTGTACCAGGTATTTTAACCATAATTTGACCCCCCCCTTCAACAACTTTACAAATAGAGATACAAAAGAAAGTTTTTCACAAAAGTTGTACGAAATCAACTGAATTTTTTCAAAATTATTCCACAAAATGGAATATATACAGAGTGGACAAGATATTGAGTGCAACTTCATTTTTTTAAATGGCTCACCCTGTATATTTTCTTACTTTTGGTTAGCTCTGTCTTCCCTGATTACGAATATATATGCATGTATCGGTCTATCTCCCTTATTTTGAGAACTACAGAGTCTCAAATTCGAAGAACCACCTGGCAGGCTCAGTAATCGGTTGGTTGTGGTAGGCTGTGATAAATTAACAAATGACATTGCTTACAATATGACACACGTTGATATTCAATAAAATTATTTCTGAAACATGCATTACACAGAAGTGGAAAAAATCTAAATCGAATCAAATACACGCATTGCCAAAAGTCTTGTTCCCCCCAAACAACTTTCAACTTGTTGAATGTAACATGGCAATTTTTTGTGTGTGGAACCTTCACTATCTTATCACTTAAATGAAAACAAAAATTGAAAGGTGTCAAGGGACACCCGGATGGAACGAAGTTCCTATCAATTAATTAGTGAAGAAATTGCAATAAAATTTTATTTTTTTTAAGTTGTAATAATATTTTTTTTATTATTAACAAATATAATGTAATATAAACTTAATTAGTGGACTCAATTTTAGTAATAATTGGCTTGTGGTAACTGAAGTAGGAAACATATGTTTGGGATTCTATTTTATTTAAATGTCTTAAAAAAATTGCATCCATGGTAGTATTTTATTTTGTTGGTGATTCTGCTGAATTATTGTTTATTCTTAAATCAAATTCTTCCTCTAGAAACTGTAGCAAAGGTTTTGATTTTTCATTACCGAAGTTGATGTTAAAATCACCGGGCAAAATGAGTGGACGTTTACCTAAATTTCTGTTATATCTGCTAAGCGTTTGAGATACATCTTTAAAAGTCTCTAGCAGTGCTTGATGAATGAACTCCTAAATATCTTGTAGAAATTACTATGTTTTACTACCAAAAAATATATATTACACATTTTCTTGTGACTCGAGTTTCAGGAAATGAACTACCCCATCATCAGACAACTGAAGACCTAACAGTGGTACAGAGGCATTTAAACAAAAGTGATACATATTTTGAATATTTCAATAGATTCTAGGTAACCCCTAATAGTGGTACAGAGGTTTACAAGCGGAACGTGATAAAAAACCGGGTTAAAAAAAGGGGGCCTTCTAACAGATATCGGAATGTCAGCAATCGACAAAGAAGGTTGTTAAACAGATGGTACCCATTTAAATATCTCAAATAATTTTTGGGGTTACATAGCTCCTTACAGTCATTCATTATAATAATGTAAAAATAATGAATGACCGTATGGAGCTTTCTAAATCCAAATATTTGAGATATACAACAAAATAATGTAAAAATAATGAATGACTACGGAGCTATGTAACCCCAAAAATTATTTGAGATATTTAAATGGGTACCATCTGTTTAACAACCTTCTTTGTCGATTGCCGACATTCCGATATCTGCTTTGTTGCTTTCTATGAGAGTGAGAGAGAGTGTGAGAGTGTGTGTGAGAGAGAGAGAGAGAGAGAGAGAGAGAGAGAGAGAGAGACACGTGCACGCCGCACGGCTTGAAACTATAGCAAAAAGAGCAAAGAATTTGTTTAAAGTTTTGTGTTGCAAATGAATTTTCGTGTGCCGATGCATTGAAAATGTTGCAAAAGGACTTTGGTGATGATGCTCTATCGAAAACTCGTGCATATCAGTAGTACAGAGCCTTCAAGGACGGTCGTGAAGTGGACGCCCATCGACGGCTTCGATCGAAGATAACGTCGATAAAATTAAGGAAAGGGTGCTGGAAAACCGTCGTACCAGCTTGAGAGAGATAGCACATGATCTTAAGATATCCCACGAGTCCGCACGTACGATTTTGATTGATATTTTGGGCATGAGAAAGGTGGCCGCACGACTCGTACCGAAAGACCTGAATTTTCTTCAAAAACGTCATCGCGAACAGGTTGCTTCAGACATGCTGGATCGCTGTAATTCCGATTCTACATTCATGGAACGCATTATAACTGGTGATGAGACCTGGGTCTACGAGTACGATATGCAAACAAGCCAGCAATCATCGGAATGGGTGGCAAAAAAAGAGCCGAAACCGAAAAACCCACGCCAAAGCCGCTCGAAAATGAAGGTGATGCTCATTGTTTTCTTCGATATCCGTGGCGTGGTGCACTACGAATTCGTTCCAGAGTGTCAGACGGTAAACAAGGAGTATTACCTAGGCGTTATGAAACGTTTGCGTGAGCGTATCCGTAAGAAGCGGCCAAATTTGTGGGCGAACAACTCATGGATTTTGCATGACGATAACGCGCCTTCTCACCGAGCTACGATTGTGACTGTCTTTCTCGCCAAAAACTCAACAAACGTGCTTCAGCAACCACCGTATTCGCCGGATTTGGCTCCCTGCGACTTTTTCCTCTTCCCAAAACTAAAATTGCCCCTTCGTGGCACCCGTTTCGAGTCGATTGAAGCCATAAAACAAAATTCGGCGCGAGAGCTAAAGTCCATCCCGGAAAGCGCCTATAAAAAATGTTTCGATAATTGGAAGTGCCGTTGGCATAGATGTATTGGAGCAAATGGAGCCTATTTTGAAGGCGACCCAATAAATTTTGACGATTAAATGTAAAAATGTTGTTTTAATTGAAAATTCCCGGTACTTTCTTGACAGAGTAGTAGATTGTTTATTTCTTGAGAAACCCAGGGGGCCAAGACTTTTGAAGATGTGTGTATTTCACAATTAGAGGTTGCATTATATCCTAAACACTAGTAAATCTTTTACTTCATTAATTGGAAATGTTCTGTTAAATATTTAATTTGGCGAAAAACAAAGTTGTTTGTTACAGAGGTAATATTGAAAAGTTTTTATCCATTTGTTGTTGAAAAAGTTTAAAATTGTAGAATTCCAGTAATAATCTAATTGTGACATCTCTTCAAAGAGAGATAGATTCATGGAATGCAGAAGCTTCATGGAATTTTTAATTCATTCCTGGATTACCAAGGTTTACAATTGATTATGTTTCTGAAGTTTGATATTTTATATTTCTTCTATCAAGTAAAAAGCCTTTGCCTATTAGGAGTACAAATAAGTTTCCGCCGTTTTATTGTAGATGGTGCGGCACGGAGTTTCGGTTAGCTTTCGCAGATGATAACCGGCTTGAAAAATAGTTTGGACATTCAAGAACATAACCTATTAATATCATTGATTTTATATTGGTAATATATAATTTTTATAAGTAGAAAATGTCGAAATTTGAGCCAAGTAAGCGTCATTTGCGGGAAATATTAGTTTACTTCTTTAATTTAAAGAAATCTGCTGCTGAGGCGCATCAATTGCTCGTAGAAGCATATGGTGAGGGTGCTTTGAGTGAGAGAACGTGTCGAGAGTGGTTTCAAAAGTTTAAAAACGGTGATTTCGACGTAGAAGACAAAGATCGCAGTGGAAGGCCAAAAATTTACGAGGATGCAGAATTGGAGGAATTATTGGAGGAAGATTCATCTCAAACACAAAAAGAACTTGCCCTAACATTAGAAGTCACTCAGCAAGCAGTCTCACATCGTTTAAAATCATTATTATAACGATTTGTGTTAAAAAACGGCGGAAACTTATTTGTACTCCTAATATTATTTTATTTTATGAATCCAGTTTAGAATAATTTGGATTTCAATGTTGAAAGTTGTGAAAGAAAATATTTTAATTTTGATGAATTACTATTAGATACTATTCAAAGATACTTCGTTATGGATAAATTTGAAAACAGAAAATCGCACGCCATTGTGCTAGAAATTTAAACTCAGAATTTCTTATGTTATCAGATTTAGTCTCACTTATTAGTTCTGGTATATTCATCTTTATCCAAACAACCAAAGAATCGCATCACGATAATTAAGATGTTAGGATCTTTCGCCTCCTTAGGATAATAACTCTATGCTCCTAACAGATTACTTGTCGACAAACAAATAACACTTACCGGCGTCCTTGTCAAACACAAAACCCACAACTTTTCCATCTAGGATGACGAAAGTGCCCTCGTTGATAGGACAGAAACGGGTATAATCCAAATAAAGCATTCCATACTCCAGTAGCTTCATACGTAATTCTTTGAGAATCTTGGCATCTGGAGCTTTGGAAATGAAACAAGTAGACGTTAGATGGTTCAGAAGCCCGCAGGGAGTTCCGTCCGGAGTATGAACGGGACAAATGAAACCCCAAGCATCGGGAAGAAGTTTTCGAACTTCAGTTGTCCTCATTTCCTGCAAAAAATGATTTCTTTTCAGTTAAAAATAATTTTCGTTTCGTGAAAACCCGTTCGATATAGTTTTGAAATGAGATATTATGAACTTGTAGCCTGTAGTAGATGAGAGGCAATATCTGTCTTCTGAAGAACATTTATTTTATTATGAAAAAGAACCCACCTGGAAAAATGCTCCTCTATGCACGGATTTAAAATGTGACATGTACCTCAACCTATTGATGTTCTCCGCCATAATAACCAATCCTTTATTTTGCATCAGTCCCAAACCACTTTTAGAACTGATATTACCGGTGGCCAAAAAATATTCCATATCTGAAGTAAGTGATCCCGCATACTTTGTAGTTTTAACAACATCTGAGGGGACTACTTTATAGGAAGGACTGTTAAATGCTTTCTGTCTTAATCTGCTTCGTACACGTTCAAGCCAGACCCTCAGCTTTTCTTTCAATATTGTTAGATACAAATGACCTCCTAAAACGAGAAAATTTAGCAAAATTTGAATATCAAAACAGATTTAATCTGTTAGTCTTGTACAATTTTAATTAAAAAAAAAAATTTTTTTCATTCAAAAAACTTTTAGAATTAAATTAATGTCTACAATAAGCACCGCTTATATTTAATAGACATATATAATCAAAACTCAATATATAATGTCAAATGGAATAAATAAACCAACAGATATAAAAAAAAGTCATTAAAATTAATAAAAAAATTTTTAAAGGAGACAAAATTTTGTTGCTGATCTTACCATTAAGAACACCAATTGCCATTTAAAAACATGAACACAACTTAAGGACTTCTCAAAAAATATAATTTATTTGAAATATTTAATATATTTAAATATTCAAATAAGTTAATTCAGAAATCTCTCAAAACATGCACTATATCTTCAAAAAACAAATATAATTCTAGGTAATCTCTTCTTTGGTCCCAGATAATATTCCAAATATCAAAATCAAATAACTACAACTATATCACAACAAACATGTGTCAAGAATTGATGCTTCAAACTTTAAAATTCAAGATTGGTCTATGTTCTAACAAAATCACAGAACAGTGTAAGTTATTTTTAAGGTTATTTAAATTCATTGACATTCCATAATGAGATTTATTGAAGCCAAAATATAATTATATATTATATATAAAATAAAATAGAAAAAGGTTTTGTACTTGATAGAAGAAATATAACAAAATTTGAATATCAAAACAGATTAAATCTGTTAGTCTTCTACAATTTTAATTTAAAAAAAAGTTTTTTGAATAAAATTATTTTGAAAAAAATTATTTTGAAATTAAAATTGTAGAAGACTAACAGATTTAATCTGTTTTGATATTCAAATTTTGTTATATTTAATAATTATAACTTCAGGAATTAAATTGAAATGATGTCATATAAGTACCACTTATATCAAACGACATTTAAAATAAACATTCATTATAAGACATCCAAATGATATAACAAAATCCAATAAATAAAAATTGTTAACCAAAATACTATAAATGAAATATTTTAGATCAAGGGTAAACCACAGAGTTATTTATTTATTTGTAAGAGAACCTTATACTACATTTAAATTTTTCAGTACTCATTTACCAGAAGTTTCTAAATTGTTGAAGGGTGAGTAAATATTTGTTGTTGATTGATGTTATATTTTATATAATATGAATTATTTGAATAATGACGAAGCAAAGTCTCTCTTAAAACTTGTTTTTCAGTAATGTTTTTACATATCTTGAGATTTTATAGAAAGTAACTTAGATATCCAATAATATTGAATATTCTAAGTGAGATAGTTTTTTTTTTGAAAGATATTTGTTTTCATAAGATTGATCAGCAGAAACAAAATTTTGTCTATTCAAAATATTTAATTTATAGAATTTTGGTTAACAATTTTTATTTATTGGATTTTGTTATATCATTTGGATGTCTTATAATGATTTTATATATCGTTTGATATAATTGGTACTTATATGACATTATTTCAATTCAATTCCTGAAGTTATAATTATTGAATATAATTTTTTGAAATTAAATATAATATTAGGAGTACAAATAAGTTTCCGCCGTTTTATTGTATATGGCGCGGCACGGAGTTTCGGTTAGCTTTCGCAGATGATAACCGGCTTAAAAAATAGTTTGGACATTCAAGAACAACATAACCTATTAATATCATTGATTTTATATTGGTAAAATATAATTTTTATAAGTTGAAAATGTCAAAATTTGAGCCAAGTAAGCGTCATTTGCGGGAAATATTAGTTTACTTCTTCAATTTTAAGAAATCTGCTGCTGAGGCGCATCAATTGCTCGTAGAAGCATATGGTGAGGGTGCTTTGAGTGAGAGAACGTGTCGAGAGTGGTTTCAAAAGTTTAAAAACGGTGATTTCGACGTAGAAGACAAAGATCGCAGTGGAAGGCCAAAAATTTACGAGGATGCAGAATTGGAGGAATTATTGGAGGAAGATTCATCTCAAACACAAAAAGAACTTGCTCTAACATTAGAAGTCACTCAGCAAGCTTTCTTCTATAATAAATATTTGATTTGTGTTAAAACGGCGGAAACTTATTTGTACTCCTAATATGTAGAAGGCTAATATTAAAATATTTAAATAATTTTATATACCTTCTATCAAGTATTAACCTCTATTTATGTTATTCTATCACTCTAAAGAACACCCGATAATTTTTTATTTCGTTCTATTTTAGACTGAATCATGAATCAAAGACATAAACAGATTAACTCCATCCAATATTTTGGATCAATTTCACCAAAGATGGCTCAAATAATTGTGTTGAATTGTTTTATTAAGGTTGTGAATTGACTATACAACTGTTAGAATTATCTCATAAAATAGAAAGGCCTTTTACTTGATAGAAGAAATATAACAAAATTTGAATATTAAAACAAATTGAAATATGTTTATCTTCTACAATTTTAATTTAAAAAAACTTTTAGAAATAAATTTATGTTTACACAAGCATTAACATTTAATAGACGTATATAATCAAAACTCAATATATAATGTCAAATGGAATAAATAACCCAACAGATATACGAAAGTAATTAAAATTAATAAATAAATATTTAAAGGAGACAAAATTTTGTTTCTGGTCTTACCTTTAAGAACACCAATTGCCTTTTAAAAACATGAACACACTTAAAGGACTTCTCAAAGAATATAATTTATTTGAAATATTTAATATATTTAAATATTCGAACAAATTATTTTTTTTTAGAGATTTTTTAAATAATTTGTTCGAATATTTAAATATATTAAATATTTCAAATAAATTATATTCTTTGAGAAGTTCTTTAAGTGTGTTCATGTTTTTAAAAGGCAATTGGTGTTCTTAAAGGTAAGACCAGAAACAAAATTTTGTCTCCTTTAAATATTTATTTATTAATTTTAATTACTTTCGTATATCTGTTGGGTTATTTATTCCATTTGACATTATATATTGAGTTTTGATTATATACGTCTATTAAATGTAAGCGGTGCTTGTGTAGACATAAATTTATTTCTAAAAGTTTTTTGAATAAAAAAATTTTTTTTTTAAATTAAAATTGTAGAAGATAAACATATTTCAATTTGTTTTAATATTCAAATTTTAGAATTATCTCTATTGCGCAGACATTTTATAACACTTGTTTGTATTGTTGCTATCATTCATTGTACCTAAACCGGCATAAGTACTCTGTACCTTTTGTTGAATTTTCAATTATCTGAAGATGAAGTAATACTGCAGTCACAAAAATTTGTAGATATTTGAATATTTTTTGTAGTTAAATCGTTATTTTAAAAAACTTGTTGTAATTACGATCAACTATCAATTAGTAACGGCTGAAACAGTTCAATAATTAATTCTGGTTACAAAATTTGAATATCAAAACAAATTGAAATATGTTTATCTTCTACAATTTTAATTTCCAAAAGAATTTTTTTTATTCAAAAACTTTTAGAATTAAATTAATGTCTAAAACAAGCACCGCTTACATTTAATAGACGTATATAATCAAAACTCAATATACAATGTCAAATGAAATAAATAACCCAACAGATATACGAAAGTAATTAAAATTAATAAATAAATATTCAAACGAGACAAAATTTTGTTTCTGGTTTTATCTTAAGAAATACTACTTGCCCTATAAGAACATGAACACACTTGAAGGACTTCCCAAAGAATATAATTTATTTGAAATATTTAATACATTTAAATATTCGAACAAATAATTTCAAAAATCTCTAAAAAATGTGCACTATATTTTCAAAAAACAAATATAATTCTAGATAATCCCTTCATCAGCCGTTTTTCAATAATCCAAATATCAAAATCAAAAACATAACCTACATCACTCACGTGTTAAAAGACTTAAGCTTCGAACTACAGATCAACTATATATTCAAGATTGATCTATGTTCTAACAAAATCAAAGAACAAAGTGAGTTATTTTAAGGTTTACCTAAATCCATTGACACCGTATAAAGAGATTTATTGAAGCCAAAATATAATTATATATTATATATAAAATAAAATAGAAAGGCTTTTTACTTGATAGAAGAAATATAACAAAATTTGAATATCAAAACAAATTGAAATATGTTTATCTTCTACAATTTTAATTTCCAAAAGAATTTTTTTATTCAAAAACTTTTAGAATTAAATTAATGTCTAAAACAAGCACCGCTTACATTTAATAGACGTATATAATCAAAACTCAATATATAATGTCAAATGAAATAAATAACCCAGCAGATATACGAAAGTAATTAAAATTAATAAATAAATATTCAAACGAGACAAAATTTTGTTTCTGGTTTTATCTTAAGAAATACTACTTGCCTTATAAAAACATGAACACACTTGAAGGACTTCCCAAAGAATATAATTTATTTGAAATATTTAATACATTTAAATATTCGAACAAATTATTTCAAAAAACTCTAAAAAATGTGCACTATATTTTCAAAAAACAAATATAATTGGGATTATCTAGAATTATATTTGTTTTTTGAAAATATAGTGCACATTTTTTAGAGTTTTTTGAAATAATTTGTTCGAATATTTAAATGTATTAAATATTTCAAATAAATTATATTCTTTGGGAAGTCCTTCAAGTGTGTTCATGTTTTTATAAGGCAAGTAGTATTTCTTAAGATAAAACCAGAAACAAAATTTTGTCTCGTTTGAATATTTATTTATTAATTTTAATTACTTTCGTATATCTGCTGGGTTATTTATTTCATTTGACATTGTATATTGAGTTTTGATTATATACGTCTATTAAATGTAAGCGGTGCTTGTTTTAGACATTAATTTGATTCTAAAAGTTTTTGAATAAAAAAATTCTTTTGGAAATTAAAATTGTAGAAGATAAACATATTTCAATTTGTTTTGATATTCAAATTTTGTTATATTTCTTCTATCAAGTAAAAAGCCTTTCTATTTTATTTTACCCTATAATGAGATTTATTGAAGCCAAAATACAATTATATATTATATATAAAATAAAATAGAAAGGCTTTTTACTTGATAGAAAATTTTGTTATATTTCTTCTATCAAGTAAAAAGCCTTTCTATTTTAATTCTGGTTACCTTGAAGGACTTCTTGCATCATGACACAATCGGCTCCTTCAACTTGACATTCGTCTGTGGCAAACACAAACAATTTTCTCATCATGAATACAAGCATATCGAATTTTTCCTCATTTGTATCAAGGTGGATCATGATGTCATTTTTGAGAATATAATCAGTAACTTCTGAGTCGGTGTACCAAGGCGGACACTCTGGATACTTCACTCGGAACATTTTTCCCAGGTAATTTTTGGCGTATTCGAGCTTGCCAATTCCCTCTTCGTGGAGCTGCCTCATCATATTCATTATGCAGCTGCGGAAGAATATAAAATTAATTATTGTCGTAAAGTTTGAAAATTTTAGAAACTGCTTACATTTATTCAGTTAAAACAATCAAAAAATGTAATGTAATCAATCTTAAAATCCAAAAATTTAATCTAAAACAAAAATGAATGAAATAAATGAGAAAAACTGGATCTCTTCACCAAACAGCCACTTTGGTGAGTGAATCACAGAAAGATTGATAAGGAGGGTTCGGTTAAATTGATTAATAAGCCCTTGTTCTTGTTTTCAAACGACAGAGCAATTCCATCAAAAAAACGCAAATATATAAAAAACATCAAATTCAAATTCATTAGTTACCCTCAAAATTTTACAGGGAAATATGTCATACTAAAATATTTCAACTTTAAAACCTACAACATACAACAATCAATAAAAAACAAACTATTACACCAAGATACGAACTGAAACACAGCAAGTAGATGACTAGAACTGGTACTTCATAAACTCATCCATTGAATAAAATGCACATTCAGTTAGAATCGCTTTAACGTTTCGCTTGAACGTTGTAGAATGCAGTGTTGTTAGGAATTCTGGAAGTCGGTTATAGATTTTCATTCCATTAAATATATGGGTGTTCTGTGTCCTCTGCAGTCTATGTCTTGGGGCAACAAAGAGGTTCCTATGCCTGGTGACATGACTGTGAATCGTTGAGTGTGTCTGGAAATTATCCCGATTTTTGTGCATTCTAGGTTATAACAGCATGTTAAAGTAAGTATTCCATATTTCTTAAAGAGTGGTCTACAGCTAGTGACCTGGTTTACTCCCGCTACTAATCTTAAAGCTTTTTTCTGTTTCAGGAACACTCTTTCTGCCTCTGAAGACGCACCCCATAAAATGATGCTGTAGCTCATCCTGCTGTGGAAATGTGCGTGATGTGTAAGTAACGCTTCTTTTTCTGTGAGCAAGTTTTTTATTCTTCTTATTGAAAATAATGCTGTTGAGAGTCTTTGGCACAATTCATTTATGTGCTTCAGCCAAGTTAAATTGATTGAAACCCCAAGCAGAGAAATACTTTTTGATTCTAGACGTTTTGTGCTCACAATCAATTCCTGAGTTTTCTCTTCGTTCACTTTCATGTCATTTGAACTAAACCATTCTATCGCATCTTTGACTGTTTCATGAGATTTATTTAGGAGTAGATTTCTGCCCTTGGCTCTGTTAAAAAATGTTGTATGGTCAGCGAAGAGGGTCTCATCATCAGCACCAACGTTATATATCAGGTCATCGATATATAGGAGGAAAAGAATAGGCCCGAGCACAGATCTCTGGGGAACTCCTGCAGTAATTTTCATCTTGGAGGACCTTTTACCTTCCAAATCTACAATTTGGTACCTATCCTTAAGGAACGACTCCAACAGATTTAAAACTGGCCCTCTTATGCCAATGTACTCCAACTTATGCAAAAGCTTTTCATGGTTGACACAATCAAACGCTCGACTTAGATCCATGCAGGTTAGCATCACATCATCTGCATCATCCAATGCCTTCATGATGTACTCAACAATGTGGACCAAAGCTGTGGTAGTAGATTTTCCCTCTCTGAAACCATGCTGGAAACTGCCAAGCAAAGAAATTTTTTCTAGAAATGTGACAATTCTAGTTTTGAGGAGATTCTCATATAGTCTAGTCAACAAGTGCCTTTTGGGTCAACTTTTTTCAGCGGTCTCCGAAAATTATGATCAAGGTGTCATTCGACTCGGAATGGCATCTAGATGATTTGCAAAAGTTATTAACAATTAACTAAAAAAAAAGAGGGTTTAGTTTTTTTGTAAATATCTCAAAAACTAATAAAGATTTTTGAAATGAAAAAAAAAGATTCAAAGAGGGGGAAATTTCCTTAAAAAAGTGTTGACTCCCGGAATTGTAGTCCCAATATTAATAATTTTCCTAGAGGAATGAAAATACGGCCGAAAACGAGTAGTCTGGCTTTTGTAAGCCACGCCTACTTTGGACACTTTATTAATAAAAATTAGTTAATTAATCATTTTTTTCTGCTTGGACATGAACATTGCAAGTGTGATAATTGTTAAACTATTAACTTGATATTTTTTTCCTCTCTTGGAGCAATTTTTGGAAGACTTCAGAATAGATCCCCGTTGGAAAAATTTAAAAATGTTTATTTTTCAGTTTTTTATTAACAATTTTTGTTGTTGCAAAATTAAAAACTTAGATTAATTATCGAAAACAAATTTTTTTCAAAATATTATTAATGGTCCGTTTTTATATTGTAGGAAGCTACATAGAATTTTTTTTTTAAATTTTTATCTCTTATTGTTTAAAAAATTGTTATAAACAAATGCATTGTGTATAAAATATTATAATTGAAAATTTTTTTAAGGAATATCATTCTTTGATGCAAATAATGATTAAAAAAAATAAAAAAAATTTTTTATTGCTTAAAAACGCATTTGTTAATTAACAATACTTTTCTCCCACTTCTAACTAATATTAAGGAACCATTTTTTCTTTAAAAATTATGATTTACTTTTCTATTCCATATAAAAAAAAAATTTCGTTTTGTTTAATTTTTCATTGTTTATATAATAAACAATTTGTTATAAACAAATAAATTTTTACTTTATATTTTTTCCCTATTCTTCATACTGCCACAAATACAGACATGATTTTTTTTATTATTAAAATAATAATAATAATAATAAAATAATCAAAAAAGTTTTTAATTTTGCAACAACCAAAATTGTCAATAAAAAACTGAAAACTAAACATTTTAAATTTTGTCCAACGGGAATCTATTCTGAAGTCTTCCAAAAATTGCTCCCAGGGAGGAAAAAAATCTCAAGTTAATAGTTTAACAATTATCACACTTGCAATGTTAATGTCCAAGCAGAAAAAAATTATTAATTAACTATTGCATAACTAATTGAAAAATTGAGATAAAATTTTTTTTTGGCGGATTATTGTTCATTCATCTATCCAGTATGCCCCTGAATTTTTTCGTTTATTAAATTTCATATTTAATCTGTTAAAATAATTTTTATTAATAAAGTGTCCAAAGTAGGCGTGGCTTACTAAAGCCAGTTTTCGGCGGTATTTTCATCCCTCTAGGAAAATTATTAATATTGGGACTACAATTCCGGGAGTCGACACTTTCTTTTAGGAAATTTCTTCCTCTTTTTGAATCTTTTTTTTTATTTCAAAAATCTTTATTAGTTTTTGAGATATTTACAAAAAACTAAACCCTCTTTTTTTTAAATTAATTGTTAATAACTTTTGCAATTTTTGCAAGCGGAACTTCATTTTTTTCAAAAATCATCTAGATGCCATTCCGAATCGAATGACACCTTGATCATAATTTTCGGAGACTGCTGAAAAAAGTTGACCCAAAAGGCACTTGTTGACTAGACTAATAGATTTTTGAGACAACTGGCAGGATAGACATTGGCCTATAGTTCTCGTATAGCTCTCGATTTCCTTTTTTGTGGACCGGTATCACCCTCGCAACCTTCATGTCTTCCGGAAAGTAGCCCTGCTGGAAGCTATCGTTTATGAGGTACGAGATAGGATCAGCAAGACAATAGATGACCTCTTTCAACATTTTCACGGAGAAGCCATATACATCTTGGGAAGCTTTATTTTTCAATTCTGATACAACCCTCAAAATTTCCTCTGGTGTTGTGGGGGTCAAAAAGAATGAGCGTGAAGTTTTACCTTTATTTTTGTTTTTCAACATTTTTTTCACTCGATTCTGGATTGGTGTTAGCTCCAGTTAACTTTTCCGCAACCGTTGAATAATACCGGTTGAACGTTTCTTCTGACAGTGATGAGGGTTATACTTTTCCTGTCTCTGATTTTAATTTTGAATTTATTACCTGCCATATCGCACGACTCTTATTTTCTGCTTCATTAACGAATTTTGAACTTTTATGTTTGACGGTATCATTTAAAAGCTGTTTATATTCATTTTTCAATCTCATGTATAATTTCCTTGAACCATCTTCTCTTTTTTACCTCATATATTGTGTATGCTGCATTAAATTAAACCTTATAGAAAAAATCATTCAACTTACTCCTTATATCTGTTGTCCCCATAATCTCTCACAAAGCATTTTTTATAGAGAATATAATCATCCCTATGATCACACAAACACTTCAAAATTAGCATAATTGGGACATAGAAGGGCGTTTTATTATGGGTAAAATTCAGCTTCACCATTCCATCGGACAAGTAATGAAGAATGTTGGTCTGAAAAAGATAACAGATAGATAAATAAAAGAAATTTCATTTGGAGCTGTATTGCTGATCAGTACACAATTGGAGCCACCAATGCTTTCAAATTATATATGTCAAAATTTCATGGCACATTCGATTCAGTCGTTGTCAAGGTATTGAAGGTTAAGTGAAAAGAAATTTGCTTTTCTTTAAAGAATGGATAAAAAGGAGTTTCGTGCATTAATCAAACACTGTCTTTCAGCGTTCAAGCTCAGCCATAACTTGAAAAGCGCCAATCAAAAATACCAATTTGCCGATAGTATGGGGGTATATTGAATAAAAGAAAAAGTTCTGATGTCCGATCGTAAAGTGAAGTTAGTTACAAGATAAAGCTGCCATTCTTAAGATATCAAAAGGTAGAGTGTTCAAAATTGTGCATGAAAAAATTTTTTCAAAATGGGTGCTTTGCTCACAGGGAAACAAAAACAACAACAAATTGATTCGTATCGTGCTGGCCTTTACTTGATCCTTGTATTTAGTTTAATGAAACAGACATATATACGTAGATTTCTATTTATTATCTTGAGTTGTTCACATGACACCTTTCGTTATCATAGTTAACTTCTTCAGATGCTTACAAATAACTTACAAGCAAAATTGCTGTATATGGTCCAATTAATTGGCCTCCACGATCATGTGACATAACTCCACTGGATTATTTTCTTTGGGGTTATGTCAAGTCATTGGTTTATGCTGATAAACCAGAAACAATAGACGCTTTGGAAGCCAACATAAATCATGATATTGAAGAAATAAGGCCTGAATTACTCGAAAAAGTGGTCCAAAATTAGTCTGGTTGAATGCTGTTCCCCATAGCTAGTCGTGGTGGACATATGCCGGAAATTATTTTCAAAACATAAACGTTATAAAATTATCTTTCAAATAAGAAAAAATTTGGCTTCAGGCTTAATTTAAATGTGTTTTTTTTTTTCAATTTAAAGTTCTATCACTCTAAAAAAACACCCGATACCTGAAGAATATGAAGAGATCCCATTACATTCTGACAAACTTACTGTTTAGTGCTGATTTTAAGCTGGAGGAGTCTTTGGACCCTATTATAGACCAAAAGTATCCTCCCAACATTTTCAGAAAATACTAGAACTAGGAATCTGCACACAACTGGTATCATACCTACAGATAAAGATATCTCGACACCTTCCCAACATGGTTATGTGAAATGAATATGGAATAGATTGTGGGAACGTAGAAGCAAGTCAAAGATGGTTATCATCAAAAGAAGTCCGTATACTATGTATGATGACAAATGCTCCATGGTATGTTACTAATGCAACCCTACACGAAGACCTGAAGGTGCTAAATTTAAAGGACAACATCAAATAGAAAAGTGTAAAACACCATGAAAAATTACTTTATCTCAAAAATATGAAAAATTACTTTATCTCAAAAATATGAAAAATTACTTTATCTCAAAAATATGAAAAATTACTTTATCTCAAAAATATTTCTCTCTAACCATTACTTGATACATAGGATTTTCATTCAAAAGCAGATCTGATCTAAGCTCACACAACACAGCTCTTAATCCATCACATTAGCCCATAGAATAAATTTATTCAGATTGCTAATAAATTATAAAAAAGTTTATAATAAATCTTACCGTTGCTGTATTGTCTTCCTTAACACATCTCATTAAGACACCACGATTAGAAAAGTATTTACCCTTGTCTTTCCATCCATTTCTTTCAATAGCTATTGGGTAATTCCGTCTTGTCATTAAGAGCATTCTAATTAGTTTTTCATTTCCCTTCACTATAAAATAGCCTCCCCATTCTTCTTCATGTTCTTTAGCTTTAACCAGTTGTTCTGGAGTCATATTGTGCAGATGGCATTTATTTGACTGAAAACAAATAATTAAACTAAAATGAAACTAATTAGAACCCCAAACATACCTTAACCATTATGGGTATTTCTCCTAAATCTGCTGGAATAGGTTCTTGTTGTATGTCATTGAGCCACCAATCCATTTTAATCATCAGTTTTCCCCTGTAAGTTGCAGCCCTTTGTCTACATTCAGTCGGATAAATATTTTTATCTTTACAGATTGTCCCTAGAGGAACTCTAGGTTTATCAATAGAAATCTTTGTTATGGCAAATTTTAATTTATCATCATTTAAAAGATATTGAAGAACCAAATCGTCCTTAGCTTTGTCCAAGCCTTGCTCTATCATAAAATTGAAACTGTCGACATGTGGTGCCCCTAATTCTTGTAATACCTAGAAAAAGAAATAAATTATGAAAAGTTGAGTATAACTTACAAGAACGAGTTCACTTAATCAGTTGATATGAAAATAAATGTCGCCCAAGAGAACAACAATCAATTTTAATAACCTAACCTTTAAACCAATAATATAATAAGTTAGCAGGTATATCCAAATGGTAATCATATTATCGTATTTTGTATCAATAAAATAAAAACTCGTTAAATTTCAATTAGATATGGAAAAATCGAGAATTTATAAATGATTATTACGGCCATTTCAAGTGAACTAACGAGAATATCACATAATTCTTAATTTATTTGGAAATTAGCGACTTATTTGAACTGGATTTTGTACCAGTTCAGTAGGAAAAAACATAAAAGGCTTATTTTGAAATCGTACCGTGCACAACACTTTGGGGGAATCTCAATAAAACTTATTTTTACCTCATTTTGCTGTGCTGGGATTACGCCGAACTTACGATCTGTAAGATTTTTTAATGAAGGTTGAAGTGCCGTTGCCATTGCCATTGAACTTAATTTACACTATATATTAATACAAATATTAAACAGAAAATTCTTGGATTTAGAACATGGCAAACTTAACACACATTAACCACTCACATTTCAAATTAAGAGTCATAGATAGAAGTGACAAAAGCAATTAACCTTATATTCTATGTCTTCTTTTTCTTATATACTGTGATTCCTATTTCACATGCCCTGAAAAAGAGATGAAATCATCTTATATATTACTTACTATCCTAATAATACGTTTATGCCTGAAATTGGTCGGTCTATGGCGCTGCCTTTTGCATTTTGGATTATCATAATGAAGAGATCCACATATTTTTAAAAAGGAAGATTAGGCGGTAAGAACCACCTAGGGAATCTTATGCCTACTTGTCACTGTCGATGCAAGATGTAAGAGTCTATGGCGGTTCGTAGACTTGCGCGCGCATCTGAAAATGTAAATATAACCCCGGGAGATGATCGATGGTTCTACAAAAAGATTGGTGCTGAATCAAGTTTGTCGCTTTTTTTGTAACGACTGGTGCATGAAACAAATTCAACTAGAGAAAATTCTATTACCAACTCTCAAGAGAACTGCATTACCTCTGCTTTTAGAATATCGACACTTGGCGCGAATATTTGAATCTTCTTTCAGTTTTTCCTAGGGCTAAAATTAAGCAACTGAACACTTGCTGTTCAGTGTTCAGAAATTACAATATTTTACTACCAAAACATTGAAGTGCTTACATTCACACAACTTTACAATAAATACAGTAATTTCTGAACACTTGTTTTAATTTTAGGCCTAGGAAAAATGAAAGAAGATTCAAATATTCATTTCAATCCTCAAACTCATTATTTGAATAACAGATACATGTTTGAACTATAATTATTTATTCATTATAAAAAATAGAAACTATTAAGTAAAAAAGAGATGAAATTAACATATTTATTTACAATATTTACATTTGATTTTTTCGTTGTACAATATAGTAATTTCCAAAAACTTGTTTCAATATTCAAACTCACTATTTGAATAACAGAAATATGTTTGAACAATAATTATTTATTGGTTATAAAAAATAAAAACTATTAAATAAAAAAAGAGATAAAATTAACATATTTACAGTATTCCTAGGTGATAAGACAAAAATTGAACTTTGAGAACATTAATTTATGAGATCTTCTTTAAGATTCAAAATGTCTTTCAGCTTGGACCTTAATCGGGTCAATAAATCCCTTCTCTGGATTACTGAATAAAAATTTTGAATCAATTCTGGTTGCTATTTTATTCACTTTCTTACACCACCAGAATAAAGAACAGCTGTTTAGTCAAACATAATATTCGATAAAGATTATGTGATGCACACTTTATAATTTAAAAATAAAAATTCTTTAATATATTTTCAAGACATTTTGAGATTTTTCTTCTCTTACAAAGTCTTGGAATGAAATGAAAGAAAAAATTAAAATGCTGTTTAAATAAAAAGTAAGAATAGTGTCCCGGATTCATCAAATTACCAAATTGATATTTCCTACACTCAATAAAATCTAGATCTTTTAACAACTCATTATGACCAAGTAAATTAATCCTAGAGATTGCACAATTTCTAATAGATAAATCATTTGATATAATGTTACAAATTGCACCACCACCTAAAGGAGTTCTTTTCCTATCAACATTTGGCACTGATCCAGAAACATACCATTTCAATATCTGTTACCTCAGGAAAATCACATAGAGAAAAAATAATATTATTAGATCACCCAGAGCATTTTGTTGGTGTGTTACATAGCATTGATTTATATCTAGACTACATAGTAAATTAAAATGAACCAACCTGAAGAAATTATATTCCTCTCAATATTTGATCATCTGATAATTTGTGCCAATCAGTTGGCTGTATAATTTCAATCCACCTCTTAAATAACTTGGGATCTCTCTTGGGAAAACGATGTCTAGGGCTGGTTAGATCTTGACACCCATGTACACAACATTTCTTAGTATATTCCATTTTCAAGTACTGTATTGAACTCAATATTTGGAAAAACACTAGTTTAGATGCACTAAACTGTTTTGAACTTAACTCTCACGAAATTTAATCAAAAATAAATATGAGATGTACCCGAAGTTCGGCCATAACAAAACGTAAACAAAACCACCACTTGTTTTCGAAATATATGTCCATTACTACTAAAACTATGGCTAACGGCTGATGGTAGCGGTACCTAGCGGCGAAATCAAAAAGTATAAGTTGATGGTTAGCGACTGGTGCATCAAGTAAAAACTTAGTTTTAGGTGGGGGTAGGTAAGTGTCCAATCTATATATTATTGTTAATCTATTATCTATGGTGATAACCGTGGACGACTGAACGCATAGATTAACAATAACAGTCTTGTTGATTTATGACTGAACGCAGACTTCGAAAAGTCCAGTTTTCCTTTGTTAGAAATGGAACGACATCGTCCATTAAAAAGGAAGGTTAGACACAAAGGGAAGTCGACTGTGCTGCCCTAAGATGTAAAGTTATTGTATTGTATTGAAATACCTGAGGTCAACGTGAGTGTTATTTGTATCATGTATTCTTTATCCATTGGTGGATTTTACTGTATTGATGCTCCAGCTAGGGGCGACCTGTTTAGTTTAATTTGAGTTGACCATTTAACATATTTCATACATGCAAGAGTCTTTATCATCTCATTTCATTTTATTCGGATCTAAGAGGTGTTTAACAATGGAACTTTGTTTGAGAATTCAGAGTTTAGAGTGAATTAAATGTGGATCTACAATTAGATACTGACACAACAACCCTGTGTCTTCAGAAAGGGCCGCAACAAGGTCTTCCTGAACAACTATTATTAGATATAAATATTATAATGAATCGGTAGTTAAATTAAAGACACCACAACTTCTGTGTTTTCAGAATGTCGCAACAAAACATTCCTGGACAACGATATTATGCGCTCAGATTATAATAATCTAATTAGATAGTAGGTGTGTGAATGGGGAATTCCTGACCAAAGGGTTATTGTTGAACTACCCTGAAGATCTTTGTTACATGTTCCTACTGCCAGGTTACCAGTGTGTTCACTCAATTGATTACTATATTTACCTTTGAAATATTTTATTGTATCGGTCTCTACTTGTCGGAAATACATATTCATGATTAAAGTAAAATAACTTAATTTCCGCTAATTTATTTAATTTCACAACAATTATTTCGTGATGACAACGTCGGATGAGTATGGTCATTTTATTTACCTTTGCATGCACACTAATTATGTTTTAGGATATTAGAAAGGTTGTCGATCTCTGGAATCTTGATTTTATTAATAAAGTGTAGGACAGGGTTGAAGAATGTATGGGAGCTGAAGAGAGGTCAAGGTTTTTTTTCCCTGACTGTTTTTTTTTTGTCCTAAAGTATAACCTCGCTCTCATACATTGAGTCAGATGCTGAGCCCTACCTTCCGCAAACAAATATTGTATTTTTACGTATCCTTGCATTCTGAACTTCTTGTCATTGTTTCCTTGTTCTTGTTCAAGTGTAACTTGGGTTGTCTACACAACGTAACGTCCTATTCTCCAGCCACTAGATGATCACGATAAAAAGGTTGGCGTTCTTTAAAGTAATCCGTAAAATCCCAGATATCTTGGAGTACTCTTTAAAGGTTGGGATAGCTCAATAAGGAACTAATTTTTCGTCCCCAGTGATCAAGCGATCAAAAAACGGTTCTGTATGGTGCTCAATACGTTGCATGTAATGAATTGATTGGCTTTATTTTCTTCGGACAGATTATGGGGGACCCAAACACCTGCTCTGCTTATTTTTCCAATCTGCTGCAAATGTTCTTGGATGGTCAACTAAGGTTAGTTAAGGGTGTTTAGAATTCTTTGATTGTCTGACATGGATTTTCTTCCATTTCGGCCCTTAGCATGTCTTTGTCTAATGTTGTAATTCTTCCTGATCGATAGAAGTCAGAGAGATCAAAATTACCGGATCTGAACCTAGAGAACCACTAACGTCTAATGCACTTGGATAAACATCGCAAATTTTTTGGTCGCAACTGTTGTGTTACTACCCTTGCGAAACTCAATAAAAAATACAATACCGAATGTGCTCTTTTGGTATTTAGGTGGCCATTTTATCCTAAATTGCATAAAAAGTCTAATATTTAATTTAAGAAAAACAAATGTTAACTTCCGCTATAAATAGCGGATATATTCAACTAGATGTTGAAGAGAATGTGGTTTTGCACTGTTATTACATTTGCTGATATTATCAAGTCAACTGAAAAGAAAAATTGAAATATCTTAAAATATCAAAGTGTCTTTTTTTGTTATAATTATTCTATTGAAATGAAAATAGATCATACCACAAATTTTTTATTAGTTGTTTAGTTATATTACCAGATGTTGAAAAAATGTCAGCATTAAATTTTTGTTATGTTCATTCTATAGAAATGAAAATAGATCATATCACATGGTTTTTAATAATAATTTCAGTTAAGAGCTCAGAAGATGTTGAAGGAACTGCAGTTTTACACTATGTTCTTAGATTTGCTGACATTATCTCAGATGAACTGAAATAAGAAATAAAAAGTTTTGAAAATATCAAAGTATTACAATTTTTTGACATATTTACTCTATAGAATAATATGCATTTTCCTGTAAGATCTCAAGTGAACTGAAAGAAGAAATAAAATATCTTAAAATATGAAATAATTAAATTTTTGTTATATTCATTTTACAGAATTAAAAATACATCATATCACATGGTTTTCATCAGTAATTTCAGTTAAAAAAATAACCTTAAGTCGAAGAAAATGAGGTTTTACACTATGTTATTACATCTGCCAAACATTAATCTGAAGTCCAAACAGGTTGCTTTAGTTTGAATATTAAGATATAAGGTTGTTCGGAAAGTAATTTCGTTTTTTCCCGACAGAGGACTTAATTATATTTTTTCGAACCCAACTTCAGACTTAAGCCACTATAATCATTATTTTTGAGAGCTGATATAGCAAGGCTTGAGTGTGAAAAAGTTCAATTAATTCAACGTGGTAGTTTTTGGTTGGTGCCCTTTTTAATATGGAGAGCAATAAACAGCATTTTTGTCATATTTGGAGATGATTAGTGAACAATATAAAACAATTATTGAGTGAAAATATAACTCAAGCTTTTACAGCTTGAATGGGATACACTACCACACACACTAATTCTCCATATCTGGTGCCTTCAGATTATTATTTGTTCAGGTCATTGCAAAATTTTTTGGACGGTAAAACTTTTACTTCAAATGAAGAGGTCAAAAATCACTTGGATCAGTTTTTTGCCAGACAAGACCAGAAATCTTAAGAGTGTGGAATCATTCTACTACCAGAAAGATGACAAAAGGTGTTGGACCAGAATGGCCAATATATAATTTAATAAAATATTTATTCATTATACGAATATTGTCTTAATTTTCTCAAAAAAAAAAAAAAGAATTTACTTTCCGAACAACCCAATATATAATAATTAATATAAAATATTTTATCATAGACATTAAAAAATATTTTATATTAATTATAAAGCCAAGTTACCTTTATTTTAGCCGAAGAATATATTTCCAATGTTATCTAGGGTTCATTTACCAGTTACCTTGTACACTGCTTGACCAATTAAGAGGGTTCCATTTTGAGTATTATTATTAAAGAAATTACATTCTGTGACATCAGTTTCTAATATTAAGTTTCAAACAAAATCGGAAATTTGTAAATATGTAATATGAAAAAATGTATTGTTAAAATTAAGTGTTATATTTATTTGGGACGTCCATTGCCCTAATTGCCTTTAAATTAACAATAAACTTCATAGAAAATAAAGCATTAGGATAAAAAATCCGAAATGCAATTAAAAAGTATCGCCCTATATTAAAATAGAGAGTGATTGAAATATCTTAGAACCAGTTTCCCCTTAAAATTCAAGATGAAATTTGTGGAAGAATTTCTGACAGTTCTTTTGTCTCAATATTTATTCAAATATTGTTGCTACTGCATTTGATATATAATATTAAAATGATTTAGTTTAATATTCCAACATTTGATCATACCCGATGTGGTTGTCTGATAATTTCAATTTTTTTATTTAAATTTAATTATTTTTTGAATTGAATATCATGTATTATGAAAAGGTTTGGAGATCATTAGTGAATAATATAAAACAATTATCAAGTGAGAACATAACTTGAAGATAAAACTTCTTAGACCTTTGTTTAAGACAGCACCCTGTTACAACTGCAGATTAATATTCAAATGTAATATATTTTCAGCCAAGTAGTTTACTGAAATTACTTATTCTAATTTCGTATTTTTTTAATCTACGCAGTCCATTTTAAGCATCTAGTTTCTTGATGAATATGCATACACCTTATACTACAATATTTTATACCACATGAAACACATGTATACTTTGAGAAGAACCCGCAGACGTTACAGAATTTTCTTGCAACAAAATCGGCACTTCTTGCCTCGGCATCTAAATAAGAAGTTCTTACGTTTTTCTCGGCTTCTACTCGATCTTCTTCAACCATTTGTTCGAACGTCTTTCTGTATTTACTCTGATAATAATCCGCAGTACGCTCCCTTTTTTTGGTTCTCGTTGATCTTTGTTCTAAATCGGAGTCGAATTTCGGTAACTTTTTACTCATTACAAGATCAGCGTGAGGATCCTCTTGGTAATTGTCGCTTTCTAGAAGTTCTAGCATTCGCCGAAATCGTCTTCTTCGTGTGGAGTCATCTACTATTTTGCGTTTTTCGACCTCTTTTATGCGGCCAGAGCCACGAGTTTGTTTTTGTGTACTCATAATTCAATTACAATTAGAATACTTTATCCAAGAATTGAGTTTTGTGTATAAAAAATATAGGTTAATGTTTTGACAATTACATTATAGAACTAAACATTGTAATAATTTATTTGATCTACTACAAGGGATTTATAATGGCATAAAATCAGTTTTCATATAGTACTCTTTATTGTGTTGAAACTTGAATATATCGGGTACTATTCTAGTGAAGGATATGTACCATAATACAAAAATAACGAATTTGCTCCTTCCACGAATAGTCTACTCGTTGTAAACGTAATTCATTGTATCGACGTGAAGTTGGCTGGTTGAGCTAGCTGTCAAAAGTTTCGGAAATACCCGATCGGCCAGTGGCGTCGGAACATATTACTTGAAATCGAAAATGAAGGATTCCTTGAATTCAATGAGATTAAGATTAATTGTTTTATCAATGTCAGTTAATTATATTCCAAATAACTCTAGTGTGCGAAAGTAATGAGACAAATTTATGAAAAACCGCGTTTCTTGTATTATACTATATTCTCAGTTTGTATAAGATACAACTCTATCGGAGTGAACATAAACAACATCACCTGTTTAGGTGGTGTTGAGCCAGCTCAGTCAGCCAACTTCACGTCGGTAATCGTTGGTGGGCAAGTATGGATAACTTCATAGAACTTGTTCTTTAATTTTTATAGACTCTGTTCATCTGATCTGTCATGTGTCAATTTCAATTGTCAACCTAATTTATTGAATGAAAAATATTTGAGGAAACCTTTAAAATAATTTGTAAACACAAGGTTATAAAAATCTAAATCAGAACTTGATAATATTACTGAAAATTAAAGTGGCCCTGACAAAGTTGAACTTTTTTTGTGTTTTAAACATTCAAGTTGACATCTTAAGTAGTATGAAAACTGTTGAAACAAGTACTGATACCTTCCAAACAATTTCAAATGGAATTAGTAAGGCTCCTATAACTGAGGAAAAAAAGAGAAACAATGGATTGATGAAAGTGTCCAACTATGTATTAGCTCTACGTCCGTGGTCCTTAAGTGCAAGTCTTATGCCCACCTTGTTGGGGTCTACTATAGCTTATAAATATCCTGGTGAAGCAGACTTTAATTATTTCACGTTGTTGCTAACTGTTATAACTGTCATATCAGTGCATGGAGCTGGAAATGTGGTCAATACGTATTTTGATTATGTAAAAGGCATTGATAATCGAAAATCGGATGACAGAACTCTGGTCGATCACATCTTAACCAAAGATGAGGTGATGGTAATTTTGTTACAGAAGGAGGGCAAAACTTGGAAAACTAAATTTGCAATGGGATTGCGGGAATTTGATATTTCCGAGGACCATCGATTTTCGAAGTAGATTTATGTTAAAGTCAATTTTCCAAGTTTCATGCCATCCTTTATTGAATACTTTGTGAATGGTAATAACAAGTTTGTCGTTTTAGGTTGTATCCCTTGGTGCATATTTATATTTTGCTGGCTGTGTTGGGTTCATTCTTCTTGCTGTGCTATCACCCGCTAAAATGGAACATTTGGCCTTGGTTTATTTTGGTGGCCTATCCTCAAGTTTCCTCTACACCGGTGGTATAGGATTCAAATATATTGCCTTGGGTGATGTGTTAATACTCACAATATTTGGACCTATTTCCGTTCTCTTTGCTTTCATGTCCCAAACAGGTCATGTAGAATGGTCTACAATGTATTATGCTATACCTTTAGCACTCAATACTGAAGCTATTCTTCACAGTAATAATACCAGAGATTCTGAAGCTGACAACAAAGTAGGTATTGTAACTTTAGCTATTATTATTGGTCATACAGCGTCGCATGTGTTATATGCTTTCCTGCTGTTTACCCCTTATATAATGTTCATGGTGGCCTCATTGAAATACTCTAAATGGTTCATGCTACCACTGATAACATTACCGAATGCATTTAAAATTGAGAAGCAGTTCAGGTCCAACCACATGCATAGCGTACCGAAGAAGACCGCCAAACTCAATTTGTTCTTCGGCATTTTGTATGTTCTGGCGTGTAGTTTGGTGGCTACTTTACCCTACATTACAAAAAGATAATTTTACAATCTTGCAATTTGTAGGATCGGTAGGAGTTTTTTTCAATTTTGTGAACATATCGGGGACATTTCGAACCTTTTGCAACGTAATATGATTGTCAGGTCCTTAAGTCAATTTTTAACAATACATTTAAAAGTATGAACATTTTTTCTTCCCATTTCTGAACACTTTAATTTAAAATTTCATCCCATAAGAGTTGATGACTAGCAGAGTCTATTCTGACTTCAGTAAATACTTGAAAGAAAATTATGAAAAGGTTAACTTTGCTGTAATTGTATTCATTAATTAGCAAGTCATGTTTCTGACCCTAAAATTATTCCTTTAACATTTTTGTTCAAAATATCTGGTATATTATCAAATAATGTAAATTTCAGATAACCATTTGAGTTGTTTAACGCACGAATTTCACCAAGATAAATGTAGTTAATTATTAGTATTCTTAATTGTGGAAAGTCTCCTGAACACAAATTGTAAACGTTAGTCATGCAAATTTAGAGGAGGAAAAGCTGGTATGTGTACTTTTTAAAGGGATAACTAAGAATAATAATAAATACGTGGATATTTAAATAACATTATTAAATGAAAAGACCAGCTTAATCAAATATTATAACCCCTATCCCTGTTGTGAAGTCACTGTGAAGGGTTATAAGTATTAAGAGGACAAGAAAGTAATATCGCTTTTTTAAATTAAATTCAAACCAATAAATTATTAACAAGTTTTTATTTTTAATGAAAAATGTAATCACCTTCATTAGCAACAACCTTTTGCCATCTAGTGTGCAAATTTTCAATGCCAGACCGATAAAAATCAATCGGTTTTTGAGTAAAATATCTCGAGATGGATTCTTATCCCTGTAGACTATTTCAAGATATTCTGGAGTTAAACAGTCATAAGATTTTTCAGCAACTCCTCTTTCAATGTTTTCTATTAATAGCTATCTGTTTAATAACATTTACTTCGGTTTTCATCGAAATAAGCAAATCGTAAGTCTGAGAAGATTGCTACCTATCTTGAGAACGAATAAAGAATTTTTTTCGAAACACATTTGAATGTTTGTTAACTTATCTTTCAACGTTGGATTGTAGTTATTATTAACGAATATTTCTTTAATAATATTTAGTAATATGTAATTTTCTTGATTCATTTGAATGTTAACCAGTCGAATTGTTGTAAGCCGATAGTTTTTGGTTAATAAGGTGGTTTGAATTGTTTATGTGGGTTTTGTGAAATAATGATTCAATTATATGAAATAAATCAAAGCACTCTATTAACCAGAAATTATCAGCTGTCAACGAAATGATCTAGACATTTCCATGAAGCAAGAAAATTACATTTCCGAACTAAATATTATTAAACAAATAGCCATTAATAATCCAATATTGATAGATAAGTTGTTGATTAATAAAAATCCCAGTATTAAACTCCAACATAAAAGAGAAGTATATTGCATTGAAATATACAAAAGTTATTCCTGAGAAGATTGCTACATATCTTAAAAATAAGCATAATTTAAGAACCTCATTCAGAACAAATGACGAACTGACGAATAAATTCCAATTTGAATCGTTAATGAATATTTGGGATGAAATTTACAATATATTTTGGTCACGTCTTATATCATGAGAAATAAACTGTAATTCTCATTTAGCTGGCAATTATATTACTATGGGAGGATATAAAATATCAAAACACGATATCAGCTTATAGAAAGTGCAAAACATTTCAATACTTAATTACAATTGAGCAGCTCGAATGAAAAAGGCATTCAGTACAAATAATTCTTAAGTTGTTTTGACTAGAAGTGAACATTTGAAATACTTTAGGTAATGAAAACTGGGGTAAAGGTCTTCGTTTCGGACTGGACAAGATATTGCGTAAAAGTTGGTTTCGTACGAACTTAATTGAGCACAATAATGGTCTATCCCCTCTAATATAAAAAGCGTACAATGAAGGAAAACAGAGTGATACATTATTTCATTAAATACTCGTCATTAAAATAATGATGCTGTGACTTTTTTTGTTTGAATAGTAAGATGTTACTACATATTTGATAGTGAGGAACAAGAACTTCAGAAAATGTGAATTTGTATAAAACTAGCCTACTTCAATAAAGTAATAACGCATATAAACAACTTTATGTACAAAGTGAAACATACACACTATAAGTTTTATTCAGAATGTTCTTCTCGAAGAAGATCGTCTAGGGCTGTAGCCCTGGTATGCAGTTCATTGTAGGAAGCATGGTACCGGTGGAATGTGAACCAATAATTCCTGAAGGTTCTTAATTTTTTTTTATATATAAGTCTGACGTTAAGATATAACAAAGTCAGTTCTTCCTACAGAGGATACAGCTTTATTTAAGTTATTTTTTGTTCCAGTTGTTTTGTTCTTCTTTTTACATTACCACGACTTCAAACTTGCCTTTAAATTGGAATCGGAGAAACTTGTGACGAATTTCATTGACTGTGAAATCTTTTGAATTAACAATAAGATTGAACGTAAGAGCCATTTCTATATTTCCGCTTTGTCCACTGCATTGATCGCTGTACATAATGGGATTTGCTGTTTTGACAAAGTTCCTGCAACAGTTCAGGATTCAATTTATTCAGGACCCTCCTAGAACCACCGACTTCCAAAAATACATAAACGCCGTGCTCTTCGCCAAATTGTGAATTTTCAAGCAATAGGTCCGTAGTTGGCGTTGGTAATAAGTTACACCAGTAGATAAAACCAATGTAGGAAGCGTCTTTTCATCAAATCCAATGCAATAGCCCTCGGTGCGAAATGTTTAGAAGTTCCTCAACACTTAAGCAGATCCATCTACCTTGGATTGTGGATTGGAATCTGTTTGAGATGGATATCACACAGGTACTGAATGGTGGATAAAACACAATAGTTAACACGTTCATTTAACGTTGACGCTCCTCTTTTTGAATGTAAAGTTGCTGTACAGTCCATTCACTTTGATACGAACGCCTTATGTTGATTGACACTTCATATTGGCAATTTCTGGCCTGAATTACTCGTCGACCTTGAATAAAACTGAAACAACAATAATATGAGTAATTTCTATCTTGAATTACCCCATCGATTGATCTTGTTACAATACTGCCTAGAAACACACGTCTAGGAGGTATTGGTTGTTATCAAAACAAACTTGAGAAAAGATAGAGTTTATGTTTGGTTTTTCACACTAAAATTTCGACTTCAGAATATTTACTTGTTCTTGTCCGTAAAAGTTAAACTTAAGTCGTAACAATTAAAGGGCACGCAAACCATAATACAAGTTCGGAATGTCATGAAATTTTTACACGTTGTCTTTTGAAGGTTGGTACAACAGAAAAACAAAAGTGGCATGACATTGACGGCATCAATTGCGGGTGAGTCTTGTGACTTAATGATCTGATGATTGAGCATTCTTAAACTTCCAAACTAAGACAGAGTGCACTGTTTTATTTCAGATTTACTTCAGGAGTTCATTTAGTTTTGTATGAAACCACATTTTACGCAATGTCTGGTGGTTTCTGAAGACGTTTACCAAAACTGGGGTAGAGGCAATCTTAGTTTTACAACGGGTATACTGGTATGAATATAAGATTTTTTCAAAGTAATCCTCTCCCCACGAAAACATTCTGGAGTCACCCTTAAACATGATTTAAAATAAAATATACTAAATGTTATTTGGTAAAAAATAGGTAGATTTTCCATTGTATCATTCTGAACTACTAGAATGCTTTTGGCGAAGTTTGAACTAAGAGGACTTGAGTTGTTTTTACCCAACTACCGGTGATCTGTACCAACATTTAATTTATTTTAATTGTAATTTTTTTTATTATGTATATTTAGGCATTACCTCATCACCTATTGTACAATTTTTTTTCCTATTTTGGGTAGGTTTTGTATATGCGGTGCTATTTATGCAATTATTTAATGTAATGTACTTACGTATGAAACTGAGCCAATATACTGATTTTTGACAATAACAATCATGTTTGTATAGACAATATTATATTATAAATTGAGAATAGATTTTAATAATTTTATATTTTTTAGTGATTAAATTATTAATCTAAACAATACTATCTTTCATTATGTAGAGAAAAATTGTTTTTTGAAAGAAACATTCCCGACATGATTACAATTGACCTTCACTCCACATATGCAGGTTTTGCAATGGATGCTAAACTCACTTGATGTGGGAATTTATGAAAAAAATCTAGAAAAGTACTGACGTAAATTTGGAAGCTTTTGCGTGCTTGTCGAACAGTCCATATATCTTGAAAATTTCAAATCTTTGAATTACTTCTTAATGAAGCTACATATGATGGATTAAAATTAGTTGTAAAAGCTACAAGACAGTGTTTTGAAGTCTCTCTTTGATCAAGCTAATCATCAATAATTTGAATAGAGTTTGAACTTTCAATGCTCATTTTTGAGATACAAATCTTGGACCTTGGAGGGATCCATATATTTATTTTACAAATTAAAAGTAGGAGGAACAAAATGCATTAAGGACTTGAGGAACACACCTAGTTTTGTCAGAAAAGCATCTGTCAAATATCTCTTCTATGTTCCACCAAGATAATGTGAGACCTCATAAAAGTTTGGTCACTCGACAAAAGCTTTTACAGCTTGAATGGGATACACTGCCACACCCACCGTATTCTCCATATCTGGCGCCTTCGGATTATTTGTTCTGGTCATTGCAAAATTTTTTAGACCTTTACTTCAAATGAAGAGATCAAAAACCACCTGGATCGGTTTTTTGCCAGCAAAAGCCAAAAATTTCATGAGCACGGAATCATGCTACTGCTAGAAAGATGGCAAAAGGTGTTGGACCAGAATGGCCAATATATAATTTAATATAATATTTTTTCATTATACGAAAATTGTCTTTCATTTTCCCGAAAAAAAAACGAAATTACTTTCCAAACATCCCAATAGATTCAGAAATAAAAAAATTAAAGGGGGGGGATTTTTATATTCATTGTTCTATAATCGGGGTTAGCAACACTGCTTATTTTAATTCAGATTCACAATTTAACAGATTTCGTACATGATGAGGTCTTTCTTTATATACATTCTAGTTATTTTAATTTAGATGATATTATAATAAACATTTAATTAGATCAAAGCACTACAACCAAGTGCCTTCAGAATAAGTCGAAACAAAACATTTCATATTATTATTCACCAAGAATTTTTACTCAGTCGAGGAAGGAGACGATTGTCATATGGATTCAGAAAGGGTGAATAAGGGGGTTGTCCCAGTAATTCTAATTCTAACCCCACATGAGGAATTGTTCTGCAAAAACAAAACACTTTTCGACGTCTTCTCTCAATAATTACTTCTTGTAGAGTAGTACCAAAAAACTAAAGCAAGAACTATTTAAGTAGGCCCTGGAGAACCAGAAAAATTTTATGTATTGCTGTTTTGTTTCCGGGTCATAGAAATGTAACCAAGTTTTATTCACAGTAAAAACACGGTTAAAGAAGTCTGCACCTTCTTCAAACCGATCACAGATCGATATTCAGATAATTGAGGATCCATTTCGGCGGAATTTTTCCCATGTCCTAATATGTCCATAGGAATTGGTAAGTGCCGTTTTAGCCCAATTTGACGGTCTGATAAAATCATGTGAAGAATTGCTTAGATATTCCAGAAGACGAACACCGATCAATCTTCGTTTTCAATAGTATTTGAAGTTTGAAATACCATGTTTCATTGTCGCATACGAAAAACATCGTTCGCCAAGAGATTGAGCATATCTTTGTTAATCTTCTTACCTTTCGATTCCAGGTTTTTGGTGCTCCAATTTTCCGGTTTTCTCAATTTTGGTCAAGATCATTTTCTTAAATTTTATTGAGCGATTCTGGTTTGACTATTTGACATGAAATTGCATATTGAGATTTCTATTAAGTTATTGTTCGTTGCTATGGTATCTTAATATTTCTTCATCCACGGAACCTTTATGCTAAATATCAATACATATACAGTGAAACCTCTCTTAGGCGAACACAATTATTATTGAGAAAAGATCGCCTATGTTCCTTTATTCTATGATTAAAAGACCTTCCCCTTTGTCCACTATAAGTTTTTGGGCACTCCTGATAACTAATTTATGTCTGTACTCGTATTTTCCAATACCAATACGAAATTGTGAAAATTTTAAGGTATCTATTCCGAAAACACCAGAAAACTAAAAACAAAATTATCAAGTAAAAATTCTATTAGACCACAATTACAATTTAATTTCATATAAAAAATTTTTTTTTGTTCAGATGCAAACTGGACCTTTCCCGGATAATATTGTTTTAAAGAAACCAGAAAAGGTCAATTTGCAATTTCCTACCTTATATCTAATATTATCAATTTCCATGTTTCTACATATACATCTAGTCAATCTTTATATACAAAAAAGTGTTGGCAACTCAGTGGTAAATCACTATTTACTTTTTTTTTGAAAAGCAAAAATTGTCTATGTTATAACACTATGGCAGTTTTTTCTGTTTCTAAGTTCCTGTAGCAGCACAACTTAAACATAAAGAGATCCTTAATACCAAAATCAGCCTTTGTTGAAAAGAATGAATTGATATATATTTACCGTTTCAAATTAACAATAATAAATATCCGATTCGAAGATATTCAGGCTTAAATTATATATCTACATACATGATTTATTCGCATATAAAAATAATTACAATTCAAATATAACTTAACGAATTATTTAGTTTGATGATGAACGGGCTTTTTTGGACCTCCAGTTGACGATTTTCTCCTTCAAGTCCAAGGCTAAAACAGAAAAGTTAATGATAAACATATAGCATCGATGAACAGCGCTAAATAAATTTCAAAATTGAGGCTTTCCTTGTTGAAATCATATTTCATATTCGTATTACTCCTTAATGATTAAATTGTGATATTATAAAAATAGAAGAAATGCAATTTCAAAAAAAGCTCAGTATTTTTATACAAATCGAATAAGTCATTTCTTTCTGGGCAATTCTCTTTTCCCTACCATTTCAGAAATTTCATGATTTTCATAAAAATTTTAACTAAGAAAGCTTTGAACAGTAATGATCAAGTGACCCATTTTTCTGCTCGCCAGTGTAGTTTGAACCGAAACAGTGTTGTTGGAATTCTTTATTTCATTCCACTGTACTTATGCTCTGCATCTTGCTTAGTTTAATTTGGATCACAATTTAACATATTCCATATAAAGAGTCTATGAAAAACACTGGCAGATGATACGTGGGATGTTCAATGTATCTCGATATAGGCATGGAAGAAAACTCGGAAAATTTTGGAAAAATGCTATTTTTCGATGTAGTCCCCCAGAAAATGTAATATTGGTTGTCAAACGTAACCTAATATGCTAGAAATGTTCTATGGTTACTGTATATTGCAAATGGCTGTCAAACCTAACCTAATAAGTCATAAAAGTTCTATGGTTACACATTTGCAAACAACCCTACGAGTACAAAACATCGTTTGTAGTAAAATATGAAACGCTACGCAAACGGTCAAGAATAAAAATAAGTAAAATGCAAGTCAAGAATAGCATCCTAGGTATTCATCATGAAAAGAATGACAACGTGATAACTTACCAGGAACCAACATCTCCTCGGTCAGAGGTTGCCTGTTGAAGGGATCCGTGTTGCTGTTCAACAGATGCCTCATGATGACCGCTCTATCCATAATTTGTCCGCTGGGCAAGAAAACGGGATCCGTCATCAGAGTGTCCATAAGGGGATCCTTGAATTCGTCCGGCGCATCAGCCATCCAATCATCGGTCTTCTGATTGTTCAACCAGATCTTATGGGCCTTCTCTGCCAGAACTTGGAATTGCTCTATCTGCGTCAAAGACTTAATCCCTATCCTTTGCAATCGTGTTATAGCATCGTTGAATAATTCTCTTCTGAAGGATCTCTGTTGAGAAAAACGCCAACTTGATTAATCAAATTTAAGACAGAAACGTCCATTTTCAATATTCGGTCAAACTTTATTCATAATTAAAACAAATTGTAGAAATTGCTATTTTTTACTACCAAAAAATATATATTACACATTTTCTTGTGACTGGAGTTTCGGGAAATGAACTATCCCATCATCAGACAACTGAAGACCTAACAGTGGTACAGTGGTATTTAAACAAAAGTGATAAATATTTCGGATATTTCAACAGATTATCGGTAACACCTAATAGTGGTACAGAGGTTTACAATCGGAACGTGATAAAAAACCGGGTTAAAAAAGAGGGGCCTTCTAACAGATATCGGAATGTCGGCAATCGACAAAGAAGGTTGTTAAACAGATGGTACCCATTTCAATATCTCAACTAATTTTTGGGGTTACATAGCCTCCGTACAGTCATTATCTTATTATCATTATCATTATTTTTACATTATTTTGTTGTATACCTCAAATATTTGGATTTACAAAGCTCCATGCAGTCATTCATAATTTTTTGATTATTTTTATTGTGAACGAAAAATAATGTAAAAAATAATGAATGACTTTATGGAGCTTTGTAAATCCAAATATTTGAGATATACAACAAAATAATGAATGACTGTACTGAGCTATGTAACCCCAAAAATTATTTGAGATATTTAAATGGGTACCATCTGTTTAACAACCTTCTTTGTCGATTGCCGACATTCCCATATCTGTTAGAAGGCCCCTCTTTTTTAACCCGGTTTTTTATCACGTTCCGATTGTAAACCTCTGTACCACTATTAGGTGTTACCGATAATCTGTTGAAATATCCGAAATATTTATCACTTTTGTTTAAATACCACTGCACCACTGTTAGGTCTTCAGTTGTCCGATGATGGGATAGTTCATTTCCCGAAACTCGAGTCACAAGAAAATGTGTAATATATATTTTTTGGTAGTAAAACATAGTAATTTCTACAATTTGTTTTAATTATGATCAACTATCAAATAGTAACGGCTGAAACAATTCAGTAAACTTTATTCATTAAGTATGTGATACACGAACGATTTAAATTGTTATGTCATTGTCACTTGACAATGATATCCTGTTGCAGTGATATCGAGTCGCCCGTTAAAACGTACTAGAGTCCTACCATGTGTGATCAGTCTATAAATTGCAGGGAGTATGCTTCCTTCTCTATGCGATGTTCTAATTTATTATTCATCAAAAAAATTCCATTAACCTCTATCAGTTTTGCAGAAAGAGTTCACTGAGATGAGAGTTATGGATTCTGTTGTTGGACAAACAATTACAATTTTAATATTTTTATGCACATCATTATTATTGATACTCGTGCTCCTATTGAGAAATAAAAGCTAAGAAAACAGGTGAAATATTGATATTTTTCGACCTTTACAATTATGAACAGTTTCTGTTATATGAACAAACCAAACTTTTTTCGGTTCATATTAATGAGCGTGCACTGTATTTAAATAAATATCAATGCATCGTTTAAAATGAACTGCCATATAATAAAGACCGACTTAACCTACTAAATGAATCAGTACATTGTTAGACTCTTATTATTATTATTAGTTTGTGCAAATGTGCTTTCAGCCTGCAGTGACCTGTCATAATTCCGACAAGTGTTCTTAGTTTGGCCCTATCCAGACCTATCGCTTGGTCCGCCTTCTTTTTATTGGAAGCTGTTCCACCTTCGAATGTTTCAGGCCAGAATGACTCTAGTCTTGAGTTCATTCTATCTGTTATCGTCTGACTTAGCCACGTCAAGTGATACCAGAGGCAGCTCGGCTCCAGCAAACGCCAGCCGATCTGCCTCTTCGTTACCCAAATAGCTTGAGTGAAACATTAAAATGCCATTCTTAGCCCTTGACATTTGACATTAGATCCGAAGGCATCAATGTTAGAGATTTGGCCACTAAGAACTTTTGAGATCAGCTTAAACGACAAAGGGCAACAATATACTTACTTCATCACCAGCTAAAGCAGCAGCGAATTTATCACAGTCTAGATGCAGGTAAATGTCAACTAATTGACTCAGCAGTCTTCTAGGTTCCCATCCATATTTTTCGGGATTTTTTACCTTCAAATTTTTGCACTTTGGACCACATAATTGTTGAAGATTAAAATTAAGCATCGAAGCTAACCTACAAAAACAATAGGATACATATTTAGGAAATAAATAAGATGTTTAATTCGTTGTAAAAAAGAAGGTAGGCCACTAACAAATGGAAAACAATATCAGCCAAATGGCCATCAAGTTGCAGCGCCACATCCTTTTCATGAAATTTTCCATGTCCAATCTGGACATTTGCAGCTGTATGTCTTCGATAACTTCACAGATTCCTTTCACAATTTTTGTAGTACATTTTCAATTTCAACGTTGTTGATGTTCATTTTTAGTGATGGCGTAGTTTTTACTTGTCAAATGTCAAAAGATGACAGTTTCAAAAGTGACAGGTGCCCAGATAACGGGCTATTCAAAATGAAACCTTTTATTGGAAAACCCCTTAGAAGTACTAGATGAAAAATCAGAATATTGTGAAAACTTTTACAAAATATTCAATAAAGAAAAATACTACCGTGTCAATGACATGACAGATAGAGAGTTCTTTACTGACTACAAACAAGCCATTGACTTTAGGTCTTTCAGCTCGTGTAAATTTTGTTAATATTCTATTAGATTGAAAATCAGGTATTAATAATAATTAAGAAATGAAACTATGCTTATTTTCCAACATCTGAATGGTTGCTGCTACTGGGATAGTTCTCTTTGTGTTTGGAATAGGAGTCTTGATGGAAGAGTTGTAAAATTTCTTTAATATGGAATTTAATCGTCAGAATTGCTAACGAACCTACCTTTCAACCAATTCAGGACGAAGAAAAGGTTCCTTAATATCGATGGTCAGATAATGGAACATATCTACAGTTTCTCTACCCAGAGTCAGGTACGATCTACATTGTCGCTCATCAGCCGCAAGTTGTCTTGTCCTACTCTGCTGCTGTTCAGTGGTCAATTTCGACCACCTACTTTCGTCGCTCATCAGTTCCTGGATTTTATGTACCCGTTTCAAGCTCTCCAAAGATTCATCCAAGAGGAAGGTGGTGTCGTTCATCAGCATGTTCACAAAACGTACAAACTGCTTACCGTTCTTCGATTCGTTAACCAGGGACTGACGATGGACTGGGGAATCCCACATGCCTGGTAAAGAGAAGCAGAGCGAGATTAATCAATCTGTAACCAGTATGTTCAAACCTCAAGAAGAATGAAAAGAAACCTTAAGCTAACATCTAGTTTAAGTTAGTCGTTTTCTTTTCTACCTGTCTTATTTCTTTGTCGGAGTTCAAAAACATCATCTTCGAATTGAATATGGAAATACAAATGAATTAATTCGGCTGATCTGTACCAAATATCATTAATAAAGGTGTATGAGCTATGGTAATACAAAGCATCACGGTGTAATAAGACTTGAGCATCAGGAAAGTTTGTTTCTGCGTTTGTAACGTTGAAAAAATCGGGAATACTGTTCTTTATTTGAATTGGCTCCCTACGGTATGTCGTGTATGTATATTTGCGTGCACCAGATGGCGCTAGTGTATGATCAATACCTTAGTGCCCCTGTGCAGAGCGAATATAAAGACCTGGCAGATTTGTAGTTATTGGACATTTTTACAATAAGAAATATGGTAATGAATTCTTGCTTAGAGTAGTTATTTGTCAACTTACATCGGAGGTTGCAAAGTTAATAGGTAGGCTAAAAACTTGGGAGTGTTCTTTCAGGACAACCATCAATAAACTTGATGGTTTAAAGTAAGGACAACTAACTCTGCACTTAAATAGTGAAGTTAGATGAATTTCGTCTTGAGCCATTTTTAAAATTGAGATGAACATAAACTAAGCAAAACTTTGACGGCGTAAACAGCTGTGTGGCAAGGTTTTAGGGACAAATCTAATCGCTCGACTTCACTCACCTTTAATGATCAAGCTTATGTGATATCTGATCGAGAACTTGTCGTAAAACTCCGAGCTGGAACCGGTCGTTTCGACGTCGGTGTAGAATTTCATCAGGGCGCTGGGCAAAGCGTCTTGCGATAACGGATGGTGCATCAATCTAGCGTGCAAGTTCTCGCAACGGGTCTGTATGGCGGGGTTGATAACGAAGATCACCTCTACGATCTTAGCGATCAGATAGGGGTTCTTGATCATGGAAGACTTGCAAATGCAGGTGAGCAGCCATTCGATCATTGAGTTCTCCATATTGTCCGCTACGATCGACGGCATGGATCTGCGAAAAGAAAGAAGCATGAGATTTTGCTACCTATGAGTTGGGAGTGTCGATCTATCAATCTTTAAATCAATATTATGCCTTAGAAACACTGTTTCATTTTGAATAGCTCGTTATCTAGGCAGCTGTCACGTCTGAAGCTGTCATCTTTTGACATTTGACAAGTAAAAACAAGTTAGTGATGTGAAGTTTTCGATTGTTTAAATGAATACTTACTGCAAGGTGAACAGAAGAAATTCTGCAATATCTTCGATATACCACTCCGGGAGGGCAGAGAATAAAGCTGTGCTCTCTGCATCCTCCTTGTTCATCAGCATCAGAAGATATTCGGTGGCTGATGTGTAAAAAATTAACGTCCTTCTAATCATATTCTTATCCAAGAGGCCGGCATCAGCACATAGTTTGGAACTGGATGAACAAAGATAATATAACACATATTACATAAATACAAGGTGTCCAAAAAAAGTATCGGGTATTTGTTACTTCCATAAAACAAAAACTACTAAAAATTAAAAAAAGGTTTATTGTTAATTATTACAATATAAAGCGGAAAATTATTTGGAAAAGATGATGTCATCTAAATGGCGACTGTTAGGCTGCTGGCACTTCTAATCGGGAACGAAGATTGGCAATCACACGCTGACACATTACTCTTGATATTGCTGCCATTTCTTACCTGATGTTTTGCTTCAATTGCGTCAGGTTCGTCGGATTAATCTCATAGACCTTACTTTTACGGTATCCCCATGAAAAATAGTCAAGTGGACTAAGGTCCGGGCTTCTGGGAGGCGAGTTGATGTTATCCCTACGCGAAATGACCTTATTAGGGAATAATTCGTTAACAGCTTCCAGTGCTCGATTTGATGTATGGCAAGTGGCCCCATCTTGTTGAAATCACGTTCTTGAGATAAAACCTTGAAATTCCTGTAACTCTGGACCAAACAAGTTATCGCAATAACCTTCACTATTTACAATGAGTGGTCGGCCTCATCGATCTTCATGAAAATAAGGACATATTATGCCTCTAACAAACACAACAACCCAAACAACAGCCTTTGGGCTGTGCAGGGGTCGTTCATGCTTTCGTCTCGGACTTTCCTCTCCCAGTAACGACAATTCTGTTTATTGACATCACTGAAGAGTATGTTATCAAAATTGTTGAACCGCCGTAACATTTCGTGGGCAAAATACAATCGATTAGCATAGTCAGTATCCTTCAATTCTTGAACCAATTCAATTTCATAGCCTTCTAAATACAAATATTTCTTTAAAATCTAACGCAAGAACGATTTTTTGTTGTTTAATGATACGATCTGGCGCCTCCACTTCTCGAATCGTTTCTTCGTCGCTGACTGAACGAGGGCGGCCAGAGTGTTTAATTTTTAGCGTCGCACCTGTATATGGTGCATATGGCACGATATTCTGCACGATGCAAACGTTGAGAAGCCACTATTGAGTCACCATTGCGATGATAAGCATGTTTGATGAAATACAGAGCACCTAATAAGTTGATTTGTTTAACTAAATCGCTGGCAGAACAGGCAGTTTCAATATTGACTATCAAATGTTTCAGTATCATAGTTCCATAGCGCCCTTTAAAATTTGTAATGATTCCTTGACCGAGTGGTTGGCAAATAGACGTGCAGTTAGATGTCACAGACAGTAACTTAATGTTTCTCAAATTGATGTTTAATGGATGACCCATTTTCCTGTCAAACTTCTGTAACCAATCCCTCATTATTTCAGCCGTAACATTAGACTTCCAGGTAACAGGTAATAACAGGTAATTAAGTTATATTTTTAAAGACCCTTGGCTAAGCTGACTTGCCAATGACCAGAGCTTTTCTTTATTACCAGTCATATGTGACCAATGTAAAATTGTAAAATCAATTTGAAGTCTCTGGAAATACTGAGCGTCACAAATTGTCTGTTTAAAAGAAGGCCATAATATCGTCCGTCCTAAAGAGAGTCCGCTCAAAATAAAGCTAGCTCCCTCAATGTGAAAGAGGCGTCCCCTGAATAGGGATGTCCGTTAAGGGAGATTTCAGTGTATTTTTAACTTACTAGGAGTAAAAATAAGCTCGTACGGTTTTGATAACATATGTCGCTGTTAGTTTAGTATTCCGTTATTTCATTTGGCAACGTCTTCATTTTGAAGTGTCATCATTAGGCTTTTTTTCAATATCTGTCATTTCGTTGAAGTGTAAACAACATAGTTACTGTGTGCCCTGAAAATGTCTGCTTTTGTACCAAATAATATGTTTTTGAGGGAAGTTTTACTTCATCACTTCTTCATGAACGGACCTGAAGTGCCAGCAAAGGACGAAGAGTTAGAGGCAAGGCTCAATAAAGATCACAAACGCAAGATGAACTTACAAAAACACCTAACCAGCCATTTGCCATCGTTTAACGGCAATGGGAATGATCCGAAAGGTAGGAAATTGGGTACTGTACGACGCAAGATGGCTTGGTTGACCAGCACTTCTCCAATTACAATGAAGTCAAAGGATAGCGGCCAAAGAGCCGGCCTTTTTTAGTCAATTACCAGAAAAAATGGGAATAAGTAGTGACTAGTGACAGACAATACTTTGAACTTTGAATTTATTAAGAGTATAAATAAGTTCGTGTGGTTTTTTGTTCAAAATTGAATATTTATTACGATATATTGTTTATACATCATAATAAATTTTCAATTTTGGACAAAAAACCACACGAACTTATTTATACTCTTAACAGCATTTGTTAGATCGTGAGAACTACTTGAATAGTGGTAAATTTTCACGAAAATTCCGACCTACTTGTTCATTTTCTTCAATTCCAGCTTCCACCTCTTGATCACGATCTTATTCTGGTGGGCCTGGTTGGTATTTTTCCATTGGGGTTCGGTAGCTAACTTTTCATCCAACATCTTCTGCAACTCCCTGATCGATTTCAACAGTCTTTGATATTTCTGTAAAGCGGGCAGCAAGGATAAGTGATGGCAGTGTAAAGTGAGGAACCAGCAAATGGTCGAGAAGTTCGGTGGCAGGAACTTGATTGTATTCTCTAGAAAGAAAAAGGAAGTTCATAATACTGTCACATCATCTTTAATACAAAACGGTGTTTTATTTTTCAACGACACCCTGTAAAAATTACTTATAATCCAGTTTGTTGTACATTGATTTGATCTCTTAAAAAGAAAGCCAAAGTTGAAATTTGACGTTTTGTTTAATGTAACACACTGACGAGTAACGAAAAGGATATTACTGTGCAGGATATAGGGTGTCCACGGAGCTCTAAAAACTCCTTACGGCACTTTACTTGCACTTGCTTCTGAAGTGCAGTGAGCATTCTCGGTACCTGACCTTTGAATAAGATGGCCATGAAGGATAGCATGTATGGTAACCAAGGAACGTTTTGTCATCTCCACTAACATCTTGATTTTGATTCTGGCATCTTCAGTTATTATTATTATTATCCTGATACTCCTAGATCTTCTGTGAAGATCCCTAGGAAGCTTTTTCAGCTTGTGTGAGTTAGGAGTTCAGTTGTGTTCTGGGTAGGCTTTGTTACTGCGATCTTGCGCCACTTCAGGTCACAGCACTGTTAGTTTTCGACCCAACAGTGCAATCAAGGCCGACACTGGTTCAACCAGAAAATTTCTTTCCCACCTGAACGGGATTCGAACCTGTGACCTTCTAGTTACGAGCCCTGTGCTCTACCACTCATGCATCTTCGAGTACCAGTACTTTTTTTCACATTTTTTTCAGTGGTGCCCCTAATGGGCCCGCCTGAGGGTCGTCTTCAACGCTTTCTCTGACTCTTTTGAATTCACTTGACCACTTTTGAACGGTGGATAACCACGGGGCAGTCTTGGTAAACAGCAACCATCTCTTCATGACTGATTTTTTTACTTTTTCCCTGCTTAGTGAAGAACTTTATAACGTCGTTGTGCCCGATTTTCTTCATCATTGTGGCGTCAGTCATTCTGGTCGTCTTTCGCTGAGGATACTTAGAAAACTAATGATCGTCAATTGGTGAAATTTTATATTTATACCCCCAGATAGTGTCGTTAGTAAATGAGATAATTAGATTCATCACATTATCAGCAGATCACCCCTATACCGAGAATACATTGAAAGTTCCTCGTTCCGAGAAAATAATGGGTTTATTATTATGGCATTTGTTCCTTGAGTCATTGAAATCACTTACTCGAGTTGTCCAACCACACGTCGACCTCCTGCGACGAGTACTTTATCCTCGTTTCATTTTTCATGTTCACCATCGTCTCCGGATGGAAGGGATACAACGGATCGATCTTGTCCAGTTTTATCTTCACCGATAACGTCTGCAGGACGGTTTGGAGGTTCAACATGAACCCATCCCCAGCTAGGGCACCTTCGTTGGCCTGCATCTGGGTACGTTTTTCGTTGTATCTGAGGACGAGTGCGATGTAGTTCAAGGTGGGATCTCTGCTTTCCATGTTCGCCAACAGACAGTGAAAGATTCTGTAGAGACTTGTTCTTGTGTTTTCCAGTTCGAGCTGAATCAAACAAGGGTCGTAATTAAAAAAAAAAGGTTCAAATCGAAAGTTGAAGAAACCATGTTTCATTATTCTTCTCACTAATACAGATAGATCATTTCAAACTTCAAACATGATGGCTAACGAGACAGTATATGGTACTCCTCACCTGCAAAGTATGGTTGACCTCTTTATCCATTTGGGAATTCCCGGAGAAAAACTTTTCAGCAATCATTGGTTCATCCTCATCGAAAACCGATACTGATAGAAAAGGGGCCAGAAACGAGGTGCAGGTTATCTCTCTGCCCGGCACTGGGGTGCACATTTCTGGCAGGAATTGCGGCATCTTCGTTATGAAAGTACAGAAAGGTCTATAGCTGAATCTGAACTCTGCCAGTTCGAGAAGAGTTTGTATTGGTCCACGATGTTTGTCATCTACAAGGCTCGCCTCTTGCATGCTGGCATATAAACCTTAAAAAGTTACAAAAATTTAATTAGTTTTTTTATTGAAAGTTTTTTTATCCTTTGTCTTAAAGTTTTCAGTTGCCTTTAAACAGTTGATTAATTAAAAGAAAATATGGATCCAAAAACATTTTTAAGGGTATAGAGGTATATGACAAAGCATCAATACACAGGTTATTCGATTTTTTCATACTACTCTGTCAAGAAAGTACCGGAAATTTTCAATTAAAACAACATTTTTACATTTAATCGTCAAAATTTATTGGGTCGCCTTCAAAATAGGCTCCATTTGCTCCAATACATCTATGCCAACGGCACTTCCAATTATCGAAACATTTTTTAAAGGCGCTTTCCGGGATGGACTTCAGCTCTCGCGCCGAATTTTGTTTTATGGCTTCAATCGACTCAAAACGGGTGCCACGAAGGGGCAATTTTAGTTTTGGGAAGAGGAAAAAGTCGCAGGGAGCCAAATCCGGCGAATACGGTGGTTGCTGAAGCACGTTTGTTGAGTTTTTGGCGAGAAAGTCAGTCACAATCGTAGCTCGGTGAGAAGGCGCGTTATCGTCATGCAAAATCCATGAGTTGTTCGCCCACAAATTTGGCCGCTTCTTACGGATACGCTCACGCAGACGTTTCATAACGCCTAGGTAATACTCCTTGTTTACCGTCTGACCCTCTGGAACGAATTCGTAGTGCACCACGCCACGGATATCGAAGAAAACAATGAGCATCACCTTCATTTTTGAGCGGCTTTGGCGTGGTTTTTTCGGTTTCGGCTCATTTTTTGCCACCCATTCCGATGATTGCTGGCTTGTTTGCATATCGTACTCGTAGACCCAGGTCTCATCACCAGTTATAATGCGTTCCATGAATGTAGAATCGGAATTACAGCGATCCAGCATGTCTGAAGCAACCTGTTCGCGATGACGTTTTTGAAGAAAATTCAGGTCTTTCGGTACGAGTCGTGCGGCCACCTTTCTCATGCCCAAAATATCAATCAAAATCGTACGTGCGGACTCGTGGGATATCTTAAGATCATGTGCTATCTCTCTCAAGCTGGTACGACGGTTTTCCAGCACCCTTTCCTTAATTTTATCGACGTTATCTTCGATCGAAGCCGTCGATGGGCGACCACTTCACGACCGTCCTTGAAGGCTCTGTACCACTAATATGCACGAGTTTTCGATAGAGCATTATCACCAAAGTCCTTTTGCAACATTTTCAATGCATCGGCACACGAAAATTCATTTGCAACACAAAACTTTAAACAACTTCTTTGCTCAACGTAATCACCCATAGTAAAAATCGGCACGCACTCTGACATCGACTGACTTAATCAGCTGTTGCAAACACACTAGTTGACAGATCTCGCTCAAGCTTGGCATAGTAATTAAGGACAGTGGTACCAACCTAGGAAAAAAAATTTTTACCTGCCTCATTGCCCCGCCAGATTTAAATCGATAATTCCCGGTACTTTCTTGACAGAATGTATATCACTTGAGTCCATATTACATGATTATTAGTTGAAAAAGACAAAACCGTTTCACGCAATTACTACTTGACTTGAGAATAAAGCAGTTAATATCTAAAATAATTAGAATGGGTAGTGGAGTCCCACATGGCTCAATTATAGGGCCTCTATTGTTCATCATATTTCTTTGTTAAAACTGCAGGCTGCGGCTTTTACTGAAGACTCCAATCTCTGTGGCAACTCATAGAATGTGCCAGCATATATAAGAACTTGTGACATGAAGAAAAATTGTTTTTTTGCATATGGAGCTTTTTCTTCGAAATTTGCTCATTCAATAGATCTAGCTTGGCAATGTAGCTATCGAATACTTTGCCCTTTTCAAGGTAGTTGATAAACAAAAGACCATAAGCAGCTGATGAATGTTCATATTAGGAGTACAAATAAGTTTCCGCCGTTTTATTGTAGATGGCGCGGCACGGAGTTTCGGTTAGCTTTCGCAGATGATAACCGGCTTAAAAAATAGTTTGGACATTCAAGAACAACATAACCTATTAATATCATCGATTTTATATTGGTAAAATATAATTTTTATAAATTGAAAATGTCAAAATTTGAGCCAAGTAAGCGTCATTTGCGGGAAATATTAGTTTACTTCTTTAATTCAAAGAAATCTGCTGCTGAGGCGAATTGCTCGTAGAAGCATATGGTGAGGGTGCTTTGAGTGACAGAACGTGTCGAGAGTGGTTTCAAAAGTTTAAAAACGGTGATTTCGACGTAGAAGACAAAGATCGCAGTGGAAGGCCAAAAATTTACGAAACAATTACTGGAGCCCTCTATCGAACACAATTGATGAGATTGAGCCGAGCTCTGAAGGAAAAACGCCCTCAATACTATTCTAGACACGAAAAAATTATTCTTCTGCATGACAATGCTCGTCCACATGTTGCGGCTCCCGTGAAAAAGTACTTGGAAACACTTGATTGGGAAGTGTTATCGTATTCACCCGACATTGCACCGTCCGATTATCACCTGTTCCGGTCCGTGGCACATTCTCTGACGGCGCAGCGGTTCACATCTTATGAGGATACAAAAAATTGGGTTGATTCGTGGATAGCCTCAAAAGACAAGGAGTTCTTCAGACGTGGGATTCGAATGCTGCCTGAGAGATGGGAAAAAGTGGTTGCAAGTGATGGGCAATATTTTAAATAAATTTATATTACCGTTCTTCTATAATAAATATTTATTTTGTGTTTAAAACGGCGGAAACTTATTTGTACTCCTAATACAAAATAAAGCCTACACGTTCCTTAGATATCTTTAAATTATTAGCTCCTGCATCTTCACTTTACGGCTTGTCAAAACGATTTTGAGGACTTTTTAAAAACTTTTCCAGTGGAATCATCTCTTTTGGGAGACCAGAAAGCGTGGTGTTCGTTTGATCACTTTTAAATTTAGCAAACTAGTTAAAAATGGTAGATTTTCCTGGGAGTCAAACCAAGTTTTCGTTTCAAAATGTTGTCCGATTTTCGGAGATCACAGACAATTAAATACGCCCCCTCACCCTGAATGTCATACCGGTTCATTTGAACTACCCAAAAATTTTGGTCAATCAGCTACACTAGTACAGTATTATCTACGTAATTTGCCAGGTAGTTGAGTAAGTGTAGGTGCGTGTTGTTTGGTTATAGTCCAACCAATTTTATACAATTAACTCACCTGTAAGTATTGGGCCGAATATCAAGGACATCTGTTTTTCATTCGTGTGGATACTTGCAACGAACTCCGAAAAAAATCCTCGAGGCAGTACTTGACCTGTCAAATACAGGTGCGATTTAAGGTTATGTTTCGTCCTATCATCTATTGGAACGATAATCCCCTAGAATAAAAAAAAATAGGAACACTCCATTAATGAAGATGTTGCATTAATTCATATATCTTTTACAGGGGGACATGTTTGTATTTGTTTTTTAATTTTCATATATTTGGATTTCCTTATGTTCATAACGAAAGAACAATATCCGTTTTCTTGAGCTTTTTACATGATTTATAGAAAAGGTATTATGTAAGGGGAAATGGAAAGTAATGGCGTTTCTGCACATGTCAATATAACCAATGATTTAATGTAACCCCAAAGAAGGAAGTCCAATGGAGTTAAATCGCAGGTACTAGGCGGATAATTTATCCGTCCATTTCTCGAAATAATCGAATCACCGAATTTTGTTTTCAATAATGATCTGTTGGTTTGAGTTCTTGGGTTAAAACAATTTTGTATGGATGTAAACCAAGGTCTCTTCATAAAATTCGCGACAAAGACGTCTGGGAGATGCCTAGTTCTTGTGAACGTCGAGAAATCGATAAATTTTGGTCTTCACGAACAGTTTCACGCACGGCAGCACTATCCTCTTCACTTCTTGCATTTTCTTTGCCTCACTGGCAATGTAACATCATGAAGTGTAAAATTTGTTTCAAACTTCTTCACTAAACGACCAAAAATTTGAGTTGAAGCACGTAAAGTTAGACCAACAGATCGCGATTTTTCATAATAAATGCTAGACATTGACAAATACAACTGTCAATGTCACAAATAAACAATGGCTGCCATGTGTGAGTAATGTCCATTTAAAAATGGGGCGTTCCCATTGAAAGACCCTTTGCAAGAGTACACATTGACAAGGAACTAAATTACAACCAACATATAAAGACATTAAAAACACGGCAACATCTAGAGCAAATCTCTCTAAATTAATAATTAAAAATCAAGGTCTATCCATCCATCAAGTTATAAAAATGCAATCGACTCACCTGCAATACCAAACCCACATATTGGACTAATTGAGCTCGTATTTCGGCCAAGATAGCATTCAGAGGGGGGCTACTTGACCTTCTAGGGTGGTTCCTTTCTTCGACGCCGACCCTCGAGTAGGATTCTAACAAAAAGTTAAGTGCTTTACCGGTACGTGTCTTGTCGTCACAGTAACTGTCCTGAAATGGTGGCGCAGAAATCGGGCAACTGCTTACTGGACTTGGAGATGGACTGGAAAGAAAAGGCATCATTTATAGTCCATCCTAACAGTGGACTAAGCAAAGTTAAACTGGAAATCTATGAAAAAAAATGCCTATGTAAAATATTCAAGGGGACAAAGATATAAGCCCTTAAAGTTTAATTAGTTTCATGTCAAGGTGATGCACATTGGAGAGGAGGCCATATGTCAATAATCATCGAATTGAGATTACTAGTTCTGTATTTTTTGACAGATGGCGTATATTTACTCAAATATTAAACTTGTTGACATGGTTCTGACGTTTGGAAAATGCAAGTAGATTGTTTGCAGAAAGAATCCGCTGAGGAATCCTTCATATCCACGAGTGTTCATTAATTTAGCACAAAGGTGTAGAGATAATGAACACAATGAATAAATTGAATCAATTTTATTGGCCAGTTCCTTGTTTTCAATTTTACTCCCCTTTTAGTTATCTTCTTGTTGTTCTCCAGATAAAATACAGGATAGATTTATTGTATTAGTAATGATATCTTTGTACGTATTAATTTGTTGAAATATCACACAAATAAACAATCTATGTTCTGGAAATGAGATGAATATTTTCCTCTATTTCGATTGTAAAATATTTAAAATAAATTAATTCGGCTGATCTGTACCAAAAACCAAGACTTTTGACGGCGTGTATTTGATTCGATTTAGATTTTTTTCCGCTTCTGTGTAATGCATGTTTCAGAAATAATTTTATATTAGGAGTACAAATAAGTTTCCGCCGTTTTCTTGTAGATGGCGCGGCACGGAGTTTCGGTTAGCTTTCGCAGATGATAACCGGCTTAAAAAATAGTTTGGACATTCAAGAACAACATAAACTATTAATATCATTGATTTTATATTGGTAAAATATAATTTTTATAAGTTGAAAATGTCAAAATTTGAGAATATTAATTTACTTCTTTAATTTAAAGAAATCTGGTGTTGAGGCGCATCAATTGCTCGTAGAAGCATATGGTGAGGGTGCTTTGAGTGAGAGAACGTGTCGAGAGTGGTTTCAAAAGTTTAAAAACGGTGATTTCGACGTAGAAGACAAAGATCGCAGTGGAAGGCCAAAAATTTACGAGGATGCAGAATTGGAGGAATTATTGGAGGAAGATTCATCTCAAACACAAAAAGAACTTGCTCTAACATTAGAAGTCACTCAGCAAGCAGTCTCACATCGTTTAAAATCATTAGGAATGATTCATAAACGAGGAAATTGGGTTCCGTACGAATTAAAGCCGAGAGATATTGAACGCCGATTATGCTTAAGTGAAATGCTGCTAGCTAGACATAAAAAAAGGGTTTTTTACATCGTATCGTAACTGGTGATGAGAAGTGGATACATTATGACAATCCAAAAAGAAGAAAATCATGGGGATTACCTGGCCACGCGTCAACATCAACAGCAAAACCGAATATTCACGGAAAAAAACTTATGCTGTGTATTTGGTGGGATCGGCTAGGTGTAGTGTATTATGAGTTGCTTAATCCGAGCGAAACAATTACTGGAGCCCTCTATCGAACACAATTGATGAGATTGAACCGAGCTCTGAAGGAAAAACGCCCTCAATACTATTCTAGACACGAAAAAATTATTCTTCTGCATGACAATGCTCGTCCACATGTTGCGGCTCCCGTGAAAAAGTACTTGGAAACACTTGATTGGGAAGTGTTACCCCACCCGCCGTATTCACCGGACATTGCACCGTCCGATTATCACCTGTTCCGGTCCATGGCACATGCTCTGACGGCGCAGCGGTTCACATCTTATGAGGATACCAAAAATTGGGTTGATTCGTGGATAGCCTCAAAAGACAAGGAGTTCTTCAGACGTGGGATTCGAATGCTGCCTCAGAGATGGGAAAAAGTGGTTGCAAGTGATGGGCAATATTTTAAATAAATTTATATTACCGTTTCTTCTATAATAAAAATTTAATTTGTGTTAAAAAACGGCGGAAACTTATTTGCACTCCTAATAGAATATCAACGTGTCATATTGTAAGTAATGTCATTTGTTGATTTATCACAGCCTACCACAGCCAACCGATTACTGAGCCTGCCAGGTGGTTCTTCGAATTTGAGACTCTGTAATTGTCAAAATAAGGGAGATAGACCGATTCATGCATATATATTCGTAATCAGGAAAGACAGAGCTGACCAAAAGTAAGAAAATATACAGGGTGATCCATTTGAAAAAATGAAGTTGCACTCAATATCTTGTCAACCCTGCATATATTCCATTTTGCGGAATAATTTTGACGAAATTCAGTTGATTTCGTACAACTTCTGTGAATAACTTTTTTTGTATCTCCATTTGTGAAGTTGTTGAAGGGGGGGTCAAATTATGGTTAAAAAACCTGGTACGAACTTGTTTAACAGCGACTGCTTACGTTGTGTTTTGAAACAGCGAATGACAAAATCTGCAAGCAATTTACATGTTGAATTATACGTAACGGCAGGCAAGAATACAGTATGATAGATAAAACTATATTACCTTAAATTTAGAGTTGGACTTGCAGAGAATGATTTCATGCTGCTGCATTCGGCATTGTCCGCGTTAGCATCTATTGTGATATCTCGAAAAGGATCTCCAAACTCCCTTATCATGACCAACACCTCCACAATCGACATAGATGTCAACTCGGATATCCTGGGGCCCGCCGTTTGCGCTAAAACTTCCGCGGTCTCGGGCAGATACAGCCTAGATTTCACATCCGGCCTGTAGGCGACTTTAAGAACCCTCGCCACGGTGTTGTGCAGCTGCTCGTCCGTCATCTCTGTCGATCCAGCTCTCTTTCTTTCCCTCCTTATTTCGCTCTCGTCCACCTTTAATGACATATGTTAATGAGTATCTGTATAAGGTGTCTCATCAGAATAAACTATTTCACCAAAAATCCCCTATACAGGTTACTGAAGTCTTTCAGCCGTTACTCTTTGGTAGTTGATCATAATTAAAACAAGTTGTACAAATAACTATGTTTTACTACCAATAATATTTGAAAATTCAAATCCAGTTATAAATTATTTCACGTATGTTGATGATATGTAATATTTTTTCTGTAATATGTTACCAAGTATGTAAAAACTGTCCAAGTCAAAACCCAACTAACCTCCATGTTCTCAAATCCGGAATCGATGTCATTGTTAGCCCCCACGATCAAACCGCTACAATCGTCAACTTCCATATGGGTGGAACTGGTATCGGAGTCACTTCTCTGAGGTGGGGCTCTAGATCTTGGTCTGGTTCCGGTGGGTACATCAATCGGCTTACTGGGGATTTGAAACACGCCATCGCTAGTTCTCATTTCCTCACTACTCGAAGCGTTTTCCTCATTTGCCTTTTCCTCTGAAAAATGAAGAAAAACTTGAGTTTGGGCAATAATTTCATATATTCATAACTATGATGACTGTTTTACTAAAAATGCTAGCTTTCTAGCGATAAGCTTTTAGATCGTGCTAGGTTTAAGAGATCTTTTTCAACTAAAAGGTATCAACACTTTTTCACTTTTTTCTTTATAAAGAAATGCCTGCCATTATACTGCTGCAAGCTGATGAGATCTTATCTTGCTGGAAGGAGATTCAGAGTACGGGTGAACGATAAAGTGTCTGATTTTTATCCTATTCAGTCCGGTGTTCCCCAAGGAAGTGTTATGGGACCGTTTTTGTATATACTGTATACGGCAGATATGCCCACAAATGCGAATACGATAATGGAAACTTTTGCAGATGATGCTGCAATTCTTGCAAGCCATGAAGTTCCCAAAGAGGCATCTAATAGATTGCAAATTCATCTTGATGAAATAAAAGAATGGCTGCATAAGTGGAAGATAAAAGTTAATGAAACCAAGTCAGTTCAAGTAAATTATACCCTTCGAAAAGACCAGTGTCCACCCATCTTTATAAACAATATAAAAATACCAAATTCCCCAACTGTTAAATATTTGGGAGTGCATTTAGATAGCAGAATAACCTGGAAGGAGCATATTATTAAAAAAAGGAAGCAAATAGACCTTAGAACTAAAGAACTGAATTGGCTTATAGGTAGAAAATCGAAACTTTCATTAGAAAACAAGCTGCTGATATATAAAACGGTCATAAAGCCCATATGGACATACGGAATTGAACTTTGGGGATGTGCAAGTAAGTCCAATGTAACTCTAGTCCAGAAAAGCCAATTGAAAATACTGAGATTGCTAACAAATGCTCCATGGTATGTATCAAATCAAACCCTGCATGAAGATTTGAAAATACCTTATGTGAAGGATGTCATCAAGGAACAGAGCCAAAAACATCACACTAAGTTAGATGGTCATATAAACGACTTACTACAACCGTTGCTTCAACCTCAAGACATGAGAAGACTCAAAAGGACCTGGCCAGTTGATATGAAGTAGATTTAAAATGGTCTTTTCACTCGAGAAGACCATATCAAATCATGAGAGCTCAAAGCTCTGTAGACAGCAAATTAGCTCATAGAATTGTTGTATTCTGATTGCTAATGAATAAATGATAAAAAAAAAACTTTTTTCTTTGATAGGACAGGTCAAAAAGTGAACGAAAATCAATTGAATGAAGGTTCTGTGAGATTAAATTTCTAGTTAAGAAGTTACCAAAAGAAGTAGTGCTGCTGACATACTTTCAATGCCATTCTGAAACAGAATTATTGGACAAAACAGCTGAAATCTGCATAGACAATCCTTATTCCCAAACAAGGAAAATATCACAGCAAGCTGAATTAATATCGTCCTATCAGTTCACTTCTGTTATCCTAGAAAAGCTTTTGATGCACAAATTGAATTCACTTTGTCACACAGGGGAATGGTTACCACTGCACCAGTTTGAATTCAGAACAGAACATTTCACCATACAGCAAAACCATCGAATAACATATCAGATCAGCCAAGTCTTGGAACGCAAAGAGTACAGGGTGACAAGAAAAACTTCAGACAAATTTTACTGGGTTCTGGAACAAAAGTATTTTAGCACAGCCAAATAATTTTTATTACATTAGATTTTCTACACTTTTTTGTACTACTAGGTGAATTTTCAGTTTGATATTACTTTATTTTGCAGAATGTTAGAATGTCAAACAAGCGTAGTCCAATAGTGGAGCAGTTCCGTCAAGGTAAGCGTCAATGTGAATTGTTCGTCTGCTCAATGTGCCTCGACAAACCGTATCCGATGAAATATGCCGTTTCAAGGAGCTTGTCATGATGGTCGTTGTTCAGGAAGTGGGAGAAAACGCACTGTCAATACGCCTAACAATCGCAACAACGTCAAGAAGCGAATCAATCGGGTCTCCATGAGGAAAATAGCCCGTGAGACCAGTATCAACCGTGAATCCGTTCGTCAAATGTCCAAAAAGGAGCTCAACCTCAAGCCATACAAGCTCCAAAAAGTTCAACTCCTCAAGGATGAAAACAAGCGCGTACGACTTGAAAGGTGCCGCCAACTCCTTTGTCTCGCCGCCGGTCAGCTTTCTCTTCACAGACGAGAAGCTTTTCACTGTAGAACAATACCACAACCACCAAAACGACAGTCTGGTCCGCAGAGGCTCCCGGTACGTCAGCCATTGTCAAAATCCGCAATCCGTCATGGTCTGGCGCGGAACACCCTTAGTTTTCATGGATCAAGGGGTTAATTCAATCAAGAAGTCTACCGCTGCGACATTCTCGCGGCCGTAATACTTCCGTGGGGCAAGCAGCACTTCGGCATTGGACTTTTCAACGGGACTCCGCTTCGGCTCACAAACCGAAAATGACGCAAGAATGGTGTAAGGCCCATTGGACAGGAGACTCATCTAGAAAGAGCATGTTTGCAAAAAACGGGAACAAATTGATTAGAGAGTGAAATAACTTCCTGATAACAGGAATAAAGTCCAATTTATAGCTGGAGAGAAAAATTTTAATATATAAAACTGTCATCAGACCAAGCAAGTCAAACATGGCTGTGATACAGAGAAGCCAGTCAAAGATATTATGTATGATAGCAAATGCTCCATAGTGTGATACCTTACACAAAGACCTAAAGGTACCATATGTGCAACCCCTCATCAAAGAAAAAAGTATAAATCACCAAGAAAAATTATATGATAACAAAAATACTTCTCTCCAAGCATTACTTGATCCACAAGATGGTAAACATCAATGATCTTCGCCATTACAGAAAACTGTCACGCAATTTAACAAGAACCTTAAGAGATGAATAAAATACCTCTTTTGAACAGTACACTGAAGAATTAACAACAGAAGATCACAGTTTATGGAGAGCCACAAAAAAATTCAAAAGACCAACACCCTCTGTTACCCCCATACAAACATCTAATGGCTGGGCACGTTCAAACAAAGAAAAAGCAGAGGCATTTGCATCGCACTTATCCAGGGTATACAAAGAGCCAGAGCAAATACCAGGATTTGAAAATGATGTTGGGGAATTCCTGGTTTCAACTTGTCAGTTGTCACTACCTATCCAAGCAGCAACTCCTAAGGAAGTTAAAACGGAAATTCGCAAGCTTAAAAACAACAAAGTTCCTGGTCACGATTTAATCACTGCACAGGTCCTTAAGAATCTACCCAGAAAAGCAATAGTCTTCCTAACCACAATCTACAATCGCATGCCGAATTTGGGCTATTATCCAATACTATGGAAATACGCCCACGTGATCGTGATTAACAAAAGTGGCAAACCTTCACATGAACCATCATCATATAGACCGATAAGTCTCCTTCCAATCCCAGGAAAAATTTTTGAGAGAATTCTCTTAAAAAGAATTCAAGATGAACATGACATTTCAGAACTCATACCTGACTATCAATTTGGTTTTCGTCAAAAGATGTCAACATCCCATCAGATTCATAGAATCGTCAACGTCATTTCAAATTCTCTTGAAAAAAAAAACAGTACTGCAATGGAGTATTTCTGATGTTTCCAGGCGTTCGATAGGGTCTGGCATGCAGGCCTCTTATATAAAATAAAAAAGAGTTTGAACAATAACTACTATCAAGTTCTGAAATCGTACCTGTCTGATAGAAACTTCTCAGTGAAGTATAGTAACGAACTGTCTGGATACCTACCGATAAAATCGGGTGTACCACAAGGAAGTGTGCTAGGACCATTTCTGTACTTACTCTACACAGCTGATCTGCCTGATACCCCTGATACAACAATTGCCGCATTTGCTGATGACGTCGCGGTCCTATCTTCAGAAGATGATCCTATGACCTCTAGAAACATTGAAGAACATCTGAACCAACTGAGCAACTGGTATAAGAAGTGGAGGATGACTTTAAACCAGAACAAATCCGTACAAGTAGTATTTACCACACGCATCAACACCTGCCCTAAAGTAACTCTGAATGGAGTTAATATTCCAACAAAGACAAATGTTAAATACCTTGGCATACACCTGGACCAGCGGCTTACATGGCAGAAGCATATAGACACAAAACGAAAACAATTAGACATAAAGATTCGACAAATGCATTGGCTTATTGGAAGAAAATCAAAATTGACCATGGAAAATAAAATATTACTCTACAAGACTGCCCTTAAACCTATCTGGACTTATGGTATACAACTGTGGGGTTGTGCCAAACCATCTAGAAGAAAGACCATTCAAAGATTCCAATCCAAAACTCTACGTTTGATAGCCGACGCACCATGGTATATCACTAACCAAAGACTCCATGAAGACCTCCAAATACCCTATATAACAGATGTCATAAAATCCTTCCCTACCAACTATCAAGGAAGACTGCAGGGCCACCCCAACGACCAAATACAAAACCTCTATATGGAAGGTCCAAACATCCGAAGACTGAAGAAGACATGGCCCGAAGATCTCACACAATTCTGAAATAGTGAACGAGTAGAAATGTCACTGGACAGTTCACTCTCATGTTTTATTTTACAACACAATTACTTTATACTTGTATGAGTAGATTGTATATTATGCAATAAATGACAAAAAAAAAAAAAAAAAGATGGTAAACTCAAAAGGAACTGGCCAACAGATCTGATGGAGGATTGAGAGACTAATAACTCATCAAGTCATCACATTACCTTATAGAATAAATGTTTCTGATTGCTAATAAAGTGCCAAAAAAAAATGAATAAAATTTTCATTGATGAAAATATTTTATTATCAAATTTCCTAATGACAAATTCATAGATACCTTGTACAAATCATGGCAAAATAATCAGATTTCTACATAAAACACTGTTTGTAGAAATCATTTAAACAGCAGCATAAATCTTAACCTAGACTAAACCATTTATTATTAAAAAAAGTGAAACCTTATATCCATATACCAAATGAATAATATTGAAGTGAAACAATTTCACTTAGAAGTATTAGACTATTGATGAACTACTTGTCTCTGCAACAGTTCACAAGATGTTAATCAATTGAAGTTGTTTCCGGTCAGTTGAAGCCACTTTCAAATCGTTATGCAAAGAACAGATATAATCAGTTTTAATTAACATTTATTCAACTAGCTCATCCTTTAGATCGTTTAAATGAGTAAAAATTAGGAATTTATCTCATAAATAATTCATTACCTTTTTAAAAGGTAAAAGGTATTCAAAGAAAATGAACGAAATATACACACCACAGTCTTGGCCCCCTAGGTTTCTCAAGAAATAAACAATCTATGTTCTGGAAATGAGATGAATATTTTCCTCTATTTCAACTGCAATATATTTGATAGAAAATCTTTGTTTGTTAGTCTTTGCTTTATGCAGGATGAGATAAAATAGGAAAAATGAGAAAAAATCTAAATTTATCGATTAATTATAGTTATTCCACAACTGAATCCAAATTCAATAGTCCGTATTACCACCTCTTCTTTCAATCAACTGCCGAATACGCCCAGGCATCCCACAAATCAAGTCTTCAATGAAATTTTCAGGCATATTGTTCCATTCTTCCTGAAGGGCTAAACTCAATTTCTGAAAAATCGAAGGTGGGTTTTGGCCATTGAATATTGCTCTCTCTAAGTAATCCCATACGTGCTCAATTGGATTTATGTCTGGTGAGTTTGCTGGCCAGTTCATTCTCTGGATATTGTTCTCTTGAAGAATGTTTTGAACCCTTTGTATGCGGTGTGGTGGGGCGTTATCATCCTGATAAATGAAATTATCCCCAAATTTGTTGCGCAGAGGAACAATGATTGGTTCAATGATGTTTTCTACGTAGATGGTACTAGTCATTGTTCGTTCAAAGATAATAAGAGGGGTACGGCGACCGAATATTATACCCCCCAGCATATTATTGATCCACCTTGAAAGGGCACAACTTCCTGGGTGAAATTGAGTCGTTCTAGTCTGCCTGGACCTCTCCAAACCCTTTCTCGTCGACTATCACTTTGTACCTAATCGTGGTTCGTCCGACAAAAGTAAGTTGTGCCATTGTGGTAAAAGCCAATCCTGGTGGTGTTCTGCCCATTGCCGAAGGGAAGTTTTATGTTCAGGTGATAGTCAAGGTACTCTAAAAGGTCTTCTTGCCCTTAAATTTGAGGAATGCAACCGTCTCCTTATGGTACTGGTTGAGTCTACCCGTCTATAGGTCCTCAAAAAATGACTTCGAAGTTCTGTTACAGATACTGTTCGATTCCTTCAAGTAAAATTTGCGATATAATGGTCTTCCCTTGCAGATGTTACTCTGGGTCGATCAGGCACCGGTCTCTGGGCAACGCTGCCGGTTTCCAGGAAAAGGGCCACTATGCGCCTTACTGAAGTCCGTGGAATATTCAAACGTTGCCCAATCTGGTGGTTCGACATAGCTTCTTGATGTAAAGCTACTATTCTTGCCCCGGTCAAACTGAGAAATTGGATGTCCCGGTATTTTCCACGGAATATTCTCATTACTCTCATAATTCCCTGAAAACTGATTAACTTCGAATATATCGGGGTTCCTCAGGGCTCCATACTAGGGACTATCATGTTTATTTTATTTATTGATGATTTGTTTGGAAACATTATATCGGATGCAGTGTGTGGTTTTGCAGATGACACTTGGGTGATGAATAGATCCCAAAGCCAACATCAACTGAAAGGAAAATCGAGGGAAGCCATGGTTCGTACAGAGAAGTGGTTTTCTTCAAATGAATTTCTATTCAACATGGAGAAAATACAGAGAATAATGTTCTCTAACCAAAAGGACACTTCTTCCTCCATGAAATACCTGGGAGTAGAGTTTCAATCCTCTCTGAGCTGGAGTTCACATCAATAACTTATGCAAGAAACTATCCACTCACATATTTGTTTTAAGGAGGATGAGACATATAGCTGATGCAGATACTGTTAAACTTGCATATTATTCTGGGTTCCACAATACAGAGATTCATGGAATAATTCTGTGGGGACAGAGTCCTTTTACAACAAAAGAGTATAAGCTATAAGAACGATGTTTGGCTTGAAATCGACTGATTCCTGTAGGGAAATATTCAAAAAAGAAAAAATACCATAACATCTGTGTTTTTACTCACCTGCCTCAAATATGCCCACAATCATAAGGAAATATTTAAGACCAGTAAAGATTTCCATACCCACAATTATTATTATTATTATAAAGCAGTTTGTCGAGTTCTTGATTATCATTGCGTGAGACGCTACGTCTATTTCTCTTAAAACTTTTAGAATCTCTTAAACGATTGTAAGTATTAAGGAATGTATTTTCACTTGAAATTGGATCACCTGGATGTAATGCCATATAATCTCGCCTTGCAGCTTTCTTGCTTTTATTGTTCTTCAAATAAGGGGAAAATATTTCAAAACTTTCCGTTTCTGTGTAATGCATGTTTCAGAAATAATTTTATTGAATATCAGCGTGACATTGTTAGCAATGTCGTTTGTTTATTTATCACAGCCTACCACTGGATAACTGATTACTGAGCCTGCCAGGTGATTCTTCGAATTTCAGACTCTGTAATTCTCAAAATATGAAAGATACACTGATACATGCATATATATTTGTAATCAGGAGAGAAATAGCTAGCCAATAGTAAGAAAACATACAGAGTGATCCATTTCTAACAAAGTTAAAGGAGGGGTCAAATTATAGAGAAAAACCTGGTACAAATTCATGTGCAATGTCGAAAAAATTAAACTCGCCAGAGTTGCATTACTACCCTTAAAAGACAGTGTCTAGAAGAAGAAGCTGGTTCATCAAAAATAAGTCCTACTAGTACTAGAGCACGAGAATTTGCTTTTTGGTTCAATCAGTGTTGTTTATTTGTGAGGAAAATGAAGACATTACTTTAGAAGATCTATTCGATAATTATGAATCCAACGAATAATTTTTCATTGATAAACTACATAATTTCCACAGCTTTTATCATTTTTCGATAGTTCATAGAATACAATAAGATCACAATAGATCGTGAAACAGGCCTACTGGGGAAACCACGTTAAAAAAAAAGCGCCAAGCACACTACCTCATTAGTGATGTGGAAACGTATGCATATTACGAAGAAAATAATTTTTCATTTCTTTTAATCTCCATATCGCGGAAATGGCGATACTTTCGAAAAAAAGTGTGGAGCCATTTTTTGTAGAGAATTGGATGATCTACAATTTTCATCTGAACTATTTTTGCTGTAAACCTCACCTTTTAGCTGGAAAACACAAGAAATACATTTTTGCAAACTTTCACCATCAATAAAATTTTTTGCACAAGGGGAACTTTCCACAATGAATTCATACCAATTTTTTGGGAATTTTTGTAACCGTCTTATGTGTTATTTGACCGGACTACTTAATGGGTTTACATTTAGACAATAGATTTTAGAGAATATTGACACTTTGAAAATTTGAGTACTTCTCAAAGCCTCAGTCTTCCTTTGTTGTTTAACACAACAATACACTACAAATCTACTCTAATAATCATCTTTCATTGAAAACTATTCCCTCAACCTTTTACTTACCATCATTTGATTTCAAATCTTCTGAAGGTTCTTCGCTGGGCGCTCGAGTGGAATTTATCGGAGACTGGGAGATCGGTGTTGTCTGAGGGGAGATCGAACTAGGAGAACCCCTTTCCAAAGCTGCCAATCTTGCTATTCGTTTCCTACGTATCTGAGACAGAAAAAACTGTGTGAAAAACGAACAAGTTAACACAAATAACTACCTTGATCACATACCCAATTGAAAGCAAGCATATTCTCAAGAGAATGAATCACAACTATCTAATTACCACCATACTGTCTGGTAGCAAGAGTGATGGTGAACAAGGAATACCAACCAGTCTCAAGACGCCGGAAATATACAGTTATTTCCATCAGAACCGTGAGAAAGCTCTCTTTTTTTATTCTAAAATTGGCGAAAACTGTATCGAATTCTAGTAAAACAAAGACCCACTTTATGACAACAATTCAAATATTGCAAGGTTGAATTCTTGCGAATTAGGACGAAATAACATGATTCTTTCACATTTTTGGAAAAACATAATGAATGTTTCTTAATTGCAAAGGGTTCACTTTCTCGACTTCGTACCATGAAATCGGCTTTCTTCGATTGATTAATAGAGTCAAAAACTGCTTGTTTTCAGTCAAGTTCAATGACAAAAAACAGCCAAACATGAAAAAACCTACATCAAGTGAAAAAACAGGAAAAACTCACCTCTTCTTGGCTCAGTTCACTCATATTTGTTGATCACTAACACTTTAAAACTCACACTTTCATTAAAACAGACAAGAACTTTTGGATTATAGTTTCTCACTTCACTCCACACGAGCCTTTGGCTTTGTAAGCAGTAACGTCAGGAAAGTTGATTGTTCGAATGTCAGTCACCTCCAAAACAGCTGAGATTGAGCACAAAGCTTGTGAATGATTCTGCTAAAATTTCAATGACTTAAACCCCGGTGGTGCTATTAATGTACCCAGCAGTTTTCAATACTTGTAGGTTACTCTTTATGTTTGAGCTGATCGATTGATGACAAAACAAATTCAAAAACAAATCAATTTGGTTTTCCTCCAAAATTTTGGAATGACGATTGTTAACAAACGCAAGCGCATTCACTTATATTAATTTGATTAGTCAGCATTGACATCTTCTTCTTGGATAATTCTTCGAAGGTATGTAAGCTTTGGAAGAACCTCTGTGTGGCGAATAATGTAATAAATTAAGTGCAATAATTTTCGTTTACCACCTTTCAAACCTTTTGATCACCAACTAAAGAAAAAGGTTATTATTATTTAAGAGTAGTGATTTAAAATAAACCGCATAGCCAACTTCTTAAAAACAAATATTTCTACTTATCCCTTAGAGTAATAAACATATAATTTAAAAGATAACGTTCTGACAATCGAAAGATTATCTATCAAGATGTTCACGACCCAATTTTTTACTCTTTTAATTACTAATAATTCAATTAATACACATATGTCAAGATATGTGTGTACCGTAGAGATAAACACATATCCCTGGTTTTAGTTCGAATTTTTCATGTTTCAGGTTTTTCGATGTTATACCATGTGATGCGACCACGACGCCCAAAAAAAAAAAACGTTCGTGTCGTTCTGTCACTTGCAGATCACGGTCGTTGCGGGTGTGATCTGCAAGTGACAGAACGGCACGAGCGTTTTTTATATATTTATATATATTATTGTATTGTATATATTTAATATATTTCGACCGGGACAAGCCCGCGGAGACCCATGTTTGACGTGAGTCGAAATGTTTGGTTACATATTTTCGATCATGGCGACACAATCAACTCTGGTTTGCTCAGAGAGGAACCTTTTGGTGGAAGTAATTGTGTCTGCAGAGGATGCAAGACGTGCAGAAGAGGGCAAAGAATGATTATTATATATATATAATTCTTTATTACTTTCCCGTTTCATCCATTGTTTTTGAAATACACATAGACTTATTATCCTACGTCTATGGTTCTTATGCACGAAATTGATTGCATCATTTTCTCCTACATACTTTCACGTACCGCGGCAATGTTCTTGATCGTTCTGATGTTCCTTCAACGAGGTTTGGTTGATTATTCAGAGAACAGAGCGAGACGACGGTCCACCTTTAAGGGGCATATCCTTCTTCCCTCCCAGGAGTAGTCTTTGTTGACACTGCTCTATGACCTACTACAGTGGTGAGTAGGTTTCTTATTCTGTGGATCACCCACCAAAACACCCTCCAACTTTGATGAACTCTGAAAATCTAGCCCTGGTCGCGGGTTTTATAACGCCACGGGAGGAGGTCCTAGTAATCACACTCTCTAAAAATACAACAAATAAGAAGTTAAGATAAAGTGAAATTTAATTAAAAGAATGCGTCCACCAGTGCATCCCCCAATGGAAATAGATGGCGGATGCGTTCCCAAGTGAAAGTATCACCTATCGATTGAAGACTAGGCTTTACGGAGTCTGCTATTCGTCGGTAGATGGTAAGAAACTGAATGGTATCGCCCTGTAACGGATAGACGCGGTCTTTGCTGAGTACGTTATTATACCAACAGATGCGCGGGTTAAAGAGTGATCTGTTATGGTCTAGGGCAAACTCCTCGAGACCGGTTCTGGCCGATAGGGGGCGATATGAACAGCGCCGTCTGTTGTCCATGTCCATGAATATGTTGCTACTATCGTATTATCATTACCTAATTTTGAGAAAAAAATAATGCTTTCCTTTTTGAATATTTTGCTATTTTCTGTCTACTGTTAACTTGCTTACATTAAATTTCTTTTTAGTAATCTCCGAGCTCTGGAGTTGAAGGTCCTCTGACAGTAGAATAAAGGAACATTGACGCTCTATCCGCAATAATAACTTGGATTCAACGTATACGGAACATCTAATAAAAAGAAAATGATTTTGATGACCGTTTTAAGATTTTGCATGAAAAAAAGGTCTGAAGCTAAATCTGTTAGAAAGTTTAGAAATGAAAGATTGCGAAATTCAGAGAATTAATTGAATAAACAAACTGAGTTAACTAATTCACCTCTATTGGATCCTGATAGTTATACTAAAAGTAATGAAAAACTTTATTATACCCTTATTTTAGAACAACATCCATTTAAATATATCGGGTGTTTTTTTAGAGTGATAGAACTTTCGATAGGGATAACTGTGACTTGACAGAAGGTGGAAGCCATGTTGTTTTGACATTTCTGTTCAGTAAGCATTGACAACAAGCCGCAACAACGTTTACAAATTGTTGAAATTTATTTTCAAAATAAGTGTTCGCCAAACTTATAGAGCACTTCGGGAAAATTTATGGTTTACATAATCGTCCATCAGAGCAGCTTATTCGTCGAACTATCGATAGGTTTCGGACAACATTTTCTCTACTCGATGCAACAACAACAACAAGACAAAGAACTGTACGTACAGAAGAAAATATCACTACTGTTAGTCAACGTGTTAATGATGATCCAGATTTGTCTATTCGTCGACGTTCACAACAAATTGGACTCTGTGCATCCACCACATGGAAAATTTTGCATAAAGATCTTGGGCTACACCCAAACAAGATCCAACTGTTTCAAGAACTTAAGCCACTTGACCATAATAAGCGTCGTTTGTTTGCTGATTGGGCTCTATAACAGCTTAAAGTTGATCCACTTTTTTATCGTGAAATTGTGTTTAGTGATGAAGCTCATTTCTGGTTGAACGGCTATGTAAACAAGCAAAATTGCGGTATATGGAGTGAAAACAATCCTCAAGAAGTTCTGGAGGTTCCATTGCATCCTGAAAAATGCACTGCATGGTGTGCTCTACACGCTGGAGGCATTATCGGTCCATATTTCTTTAAAAACGATGCTGGAGCTAATGTTACAGTGATTGGTGCTAGTTACAGATCGATGATCAATGATTATTTGTTTCATAATTTGAATGGTATCGACCCAGAAGTGTTTTGGTTCCAACAAGATGGTGCTACACTTCATGCTGTTACCGTAACAATTGATTTATTGAAAGAAAGATTTGGCTATAACATTATTTCGAGAAATGGTCTAATTAATTGGCCACCAAGATCATGCGACATAACTCCACTGGATTATTTTCTTTGGGGTTATGTCAAGTCATTGGTTTATGCTGATAAACCAGAAACAATAGACGCAATAAGGCCTTAATTACTCGAAAAAGTGGTCCAAAATTGGTCTGGTCGGATGCGGTTCCTCAGAGCTAGTCGTGGTGGACATATGCCGGAAATTATTTGCGAAACATAAATGTCATAAAATTATCTTTCAAATAAAAAAAAATTTGGCTTCAATCTTAATTTGAATGTGTTTTATTTCAATTTAAAGTTCTATCACTCTAAAAAAAGCACCCGATAGTATGTTACCAAATTTTAGCCCAGTTGTCTATAGGCATTTGAAGAAGTTACTATGTGAACGAAAGGCGTCATTAAGTAACTAACAATCATGAACATATTTATGTGTATTATTTAATTAAAGTGTACAATTCATTTTTATCAAGTAAAGGCCAACATGATTCGAAGAATTCAATTAATTCCTAGAAACAAGTGATAAACAATTTTAACATGTCAGTACTTAAATTTGAAGACAATAACAGAAATATTGACTTGGAAAACTCCGTTTGTATTTTGATATGAAATCAGATTACAAAAAAATGTAAAAGATTTATTGTTTATGATATGACGAAACAATTATTCTGTAAAAGATAAAAATTAGCGGAAGTTAATATTGTATTAGTTGTTTTGAAATTTCTCAGTTGTTAAGGCACTGTAGTATTTCGCTCTAAGACACATATTTTTCCTGAAGGTATAATAAACCAAATTACATCGGGGACCAACTAATTATCGAATTTCAGATCGCAGCAGGCCTGATTTAACCGGAACAACTAGTTTTTTACCGGATGACACCCGCCTATAAATCATAAGTTAATTATTTCAAACCCGTTGATTGTTATCGAATATGTCCGATAGTGACATTAATTTGCCTGATCTATTTGCTTTCCATGATTCTAATTCGTCCTCTGTTCATTTTCAAAGCAAATAGAAAAGAGTCGCTATTAATCACTACTCGAGTGCTTTGTAATAAATAAAAATCTCCGGCCTTTACGTGACGTACAAGGTAGGTCCGAAAGGGAACTGTGTTTTGGTTCATTGTTTTCTCAAATGATGAACCATTTTTATCGTACGAAAAATTCAGGCCCTCCTGTAATTTTCACAGTTTTCAAGGATCGACAGAATTCTTTTTTATTTCTTCTAACAACTGAAAACGGGTGCCTTGAAGTGTTGGTTTGAGTTTTCGAAAGGGAAAAAAAGGTCCGTGAAAGGCTTGAAATAACCTGACACAACAAAGTCCAGAAACAAACTGAATGACAGTTGACAGATGATGCTCAATGATATACATTCTGTCAAGAAAGTACCGGGAATTATCGATTTAAATCTGGCGGGGCAATGAGGCAGGTAAAAATTTTTTTTCCTAGGTTGGTACCACTGTCCTTAATAACTATGCCAAGCTTGAGCGGGATCTGTCAGCTAGTGTGTTTGCAACAGCTGATTAAGTCAGTCGATGTCAGAGTGCGTGCCGATTTTTACTATGGGTGATTACGTTGAGCAAAGAATTTGTTTAAAGTTTTGTGTTGCAAATGAATTTTCGTGTGCCGATGCATTGAAAATGTTGCAAAAGGCCTTTGGTGATAATGCTCTATCGAAAACTCGTGCATATCAGTGGTACAGAGCCTTCAAGGACGGTCGTGAAGTGGTCGCCCATCGACGGCTTCGATCGAAGATAACGTCGATAAAATTAAGGAAAGGGTGCTGGAAAACCGTCGTACCAGCTTGAGGGAGATAGCACATGATCTTAAGATATCCCACGAGTCCGCACGTACGATTTTGATTGATATTTTGGGCATGAGAAAGGTGGCCGCACGACTCGTACCGAAAGACCTGAATTTTCTTCAAAAACGTCATCGCGAACAGGTTGCTTCAGACATGCTGGATCGCTGTAATTCCGATTCTACATTCATGGAACGCATTATAACTGGTGATGAGACCTGGGTCTACGAGTACGATATGCAAACAAGCCAGCAATCATCGGAATGGATGGCAAAAAATGAGCCGAAACCGAAAAAACCACGCCAAAGCCGCTCGAAAATGAAGGTGATGCTCATTGTTTTCTTCGATATCCGTGGCCTGGTGCACTACGAATTCGTTCCAGAGGGTCAGACGGTAAACAAGGAGTATTACCTAGGCGTTATGAAACGTTTGCGTGAGCGTATCCGTAAGAAGCGGCCAAATTTGTGGGCGAACAACTCATGGATTTTGCATGACGATAACGCGCCTTCTCACAGAGCTACGATTGTGACTGACTTTCTCGCCAAAAACTCAACAAACGTGCTTCAGCAACCACCGTATTCGCCGGATTTGGCTCCCTGTGACTTTTTCCTCTTCCCAAAACTAAAATTGCACCTTCGTGGCACCCGTTTTGAGTCGATTGAAGCCATAAAACAAAATTCGGCGCGAGAGCTAAAGTCCATCCCGGAAAGCGCCTATAAAAAATGTTTCGATAATTGGAAGTGCCGTTGGCATAGATGTATTGGAGCAAATGGAGCCTATTTTGAAGGCGACCCAATAAATTTTGACGATTAAATGTAAAAATGTTGTTTTAATTGAAAATTCCCGGTACTTTCTTGACAGAGTAGTATGTTAGACATTTGTTACAATTATTTTTGTATTAATTTTCAGGAAGTTTTCTATTTTTCAGGCTAGAATATATTGTGTATGTGAAGAATTGAGGCAATGGATGTCCGAAATTAAAATTATCAAAATACTTTGCCTTCAACATTTAAATCAATGTTAAGTTTTCGTTGGACCACACTGTACGTCAACAGACATGAAATGAACACCGAAATTTAAGCCAAGTGTTTTTATTTACTTTATTATTAACTGTTAATTCGTAATCCGTTGCATTATTTTTTTAGAATTAATTATCTAAAATATAGTAATTGAGGTTTATACCTAATTTGAACTGAAGATTTATTCCCAGAGAATCAATGGAAATTGAAACTAACATATATTTTTTTGTTGATTATTCCTTGGAAATAATACCTTTTATATCTCAGAACGAATCATCTCGACTCGAAGTTTCAAAACGGTCGCGTTTTGTCCAATCATCCTAATTAATACTATGAATTTAATAGGGTTCCCCCGTATATCTTCGCGAATGATAGCCAGTCCGCATTGAAAGTGTTGAATTCTTTTTTTTAATTCGACACTCTTGCGGTCTAGTCTCCATCAGAGTTGGTTTTGAAGACTGTTTCTCCTAGATGCGACCATGAAGAGTTGTTAAGGCAAATTGTGCGCTTAGTTTATGAATCAAGTGAGAAATGAACCTATTATTTTATTGAGTTGTGTTCTAATTTCGTAATAGTTGAGGTGACATCCGGTATAGAGACGAAGCGACTATCTTTTTCGAGATGTGTGAGGTGAGAATCGAAAAATTTCAAATCATTGTCCAAGAGGCTTTTACTGCTGCATTTATTGAACATTGAACAGTTAATTACAATTAGTGTGGAATATTACTTAGTTTTCTATCACTCTTTGTTAACTGAATATAAAATGACTCGAGTTTCGTAGTGTTTACTACATTTTCAAACTGAATAAAACAAATTGTGCAAATCTTCGAGAAGTGGGGTGTGCCAATTGCTCATTCAATAGTTTTCTTGCTAAAGCGTTTTTTTGCTTAAATATTATTATGTATTCCAGGATGCCTAGTTTTTTCATTTCCAGGTGCATTATTTCAAGATTTCCCAAAATCAGGGATGATATGATGGATTCCGAAACAATGTTTCGCAAAATTTGAGTTATTTTTTCGGTTCCTGCATGAAGACTGATGTTCTTTGAACCTTTTTAGGAAACATCTGCCGGTTTGTCCTATATTTCCGCGCGTGGATTGTTAACAACTCAATTTATAAACTCCAGAATTATTCAGCCGGTTGTTTTTGACTTTTGCATTAAAAAAGAAGTTGGAAATTTTACGTGAGGGTGTGAAAGTTTTTTTTAGGTTAGTTTTTAAGAATATTTGAGCTTTTGCGAGATTGGTCCAAAATATATTAGTTTTACAAGTTAATGTCATTCACAATTTGGGAGATTGTAAGGAGTCTTTCATTAACAACGCCCTATTTGGCTTTGTGAATAAAACACATTATTTATTTGAAGATTATTGAAATTTTTATTTAATTATAAAGAACAATGCATACCATTAATAAATCATCATTCAAATGTCAACCACGGAAATGCTGGCAGGAATGAAGTCGTTGAACCCAATTTTCCATGATTCTCTAACACAAATCAGGTCGTATGTTAGTAATTACTCGTTCAATATTTATCTGTGAATCGTCTAAATTTGCTCGATGATTGCTGTAAACCAATAACTTAATGTAACCCTAAATAATGAAGTCCAATGGAGTTAAATCGCAAGAACGAGGCGGATAATTTATCGGCCCATTTATTGAAATAATCGAATCACCGAATTTTGTTTTCAATAAATTCATTGTGTCTTTGGCAGTATGACAAGTGGCACCGTCCTTTTGAAACTACAAGTTCCGCAAATCAAGACGAATCAATTCAGGCCATAAAAAATCAGTCAGCATTGAACGATAACGATTTCCATTGACAGTTAGCGCCTCATGAGCTTCGTTGAAAAAAGAAATAAGGCCCAATGACTCCTCCAGCATAAAATCTGCAAAAAATAAGTTTGTCAGATTGTAATGGCAGTTCTTGATATTCTTCAAGTTTATCACCACTCCAGATACGGCAATTCTACTTGTTAACATAACCCTTTAACCAGAAATGAGTCTCATCGCTGAGAATGATTTTCTTATGAAAATCTACATCATTTCCGATTTTTTCTAAGCACCAAAGACTAAATACACGACGTTTTAAATGATCTGTTGGTTTGAGTTCTTGTATGGATGTAAACCAAGGTCTTTTCGTTAAATTCGCCACAATGACGTCTGGCAGATGCCTAGTCTTGTGAACGTCGAGAAATCGATAAATTTTGGTCTTCACGAACACTTTCGAGTACGGCAGCAATATTCTCTTGACTTCTTGCATTTTTTTGTTTCACTTGCACTGTAACATCATAAAGTGTGAAATGGGGCGTCCATAAATTACGTGAGGTGTTTTTTTAAATTTTCTTCAACGTTGAGGGCTACCGAAACTATAGCAATAGTCCTACGGTTAGGTTTAAATTTAGTAAAAAATAAAATAAATGGAGTTTTATACTTGATAGGAGGTATATAAAATTATTTGAATATTTTATTTTAATATTTACAGATATAGCGAGGAAGTTTCGATTCGAATGTAATGCTGTCTGTACTTGGAATGAAATAAGGAATTACTTTGTTTTCTATCACTTTTTATTATAACTGATATACAGTGACTCGAGTTTCGTAGTGTTTTCTACATTTTCAAACTGAATAAACAAATTAGATCTCAACTATTATACATGGGAATTGTAGGCTTCGGCAGAGCTTCGAAGAGAGGGGTTTTCCAAAGTTCCGTCTGTTCGTTAAGTAGTTTTATTATTGGTACGTGTCTTTTATATTTTTCAATTTCTATGGATTCCAGGATGTCAAGTTTTTTCCCTTTCGCTTCCACGTGCGAGATAACAAGGTTGTTCAATTCTGGGAACGTGTGATCTGTAGTGAAGAAATGGTTCGCAAAATTGGAATTATTCTTCCGGTTCCTAAAAGCAGATTGATGCTCTTTGTACTTTTTATGGAAAGGTCGGCCCGTTTGTCCTATATACACACTATTACACTCTTGACAACTTAATTTATAGACTCCAGAATTATTCAGTCGGTTCTCTTTGTCTTTCGGATTGAAAAAGAGATTAGAAATTTTATGGGAGGGTGTGAAAGCTGTTACTATGTTAATTTTTGATAAAATTTGAGCTATTTTTTGTGAAATTGGTCCAAAATATGTTAGTTTTATGAATTTATTGTTATTATGATCTGATTTGGAGATGGGGTAAATTTGTTTACGAATTAGTTGCTTCTGTTTTTTGTTTATGATGGAATTTATAGTTTTGATTTCGAACTGATTTTTTGTGGCTATTTGTCTGATTGTATTCAATTCCCTCTTTAACATAATATTATCTAAAGGAATTAAAAATGCTCTATGTACCATTGATCTATAAGCAGCTAGTTTATGATTGATCGGATGGTTTGAAAAATTTGGTATTGTTGTATCAGTTGATGTGGGTTTTTCTATATATATCAGTGGAAATTACTGTTAATTAAAGTTATGTCCAGAAAATTGTCTGTACTTATCATAGAATAATAGTCAAGAGATGCCCAGCTTATCTCTTTAATAAGTTAAGGTAAAGAGCTGATGTTCATAGTGTCAACATAAGATATAGGAATTTACTGTCATGTCCCCATCACAGAACATCTAGTTTTCAAAGAAGTTTTAGATATAACATTTATAGACTGTACAAAAATATACTTGAACACTCAAAATCGATTCAGGATAGACATAAAAAATTACTTCCTTAGCCTTCTCTAATTCAGTCTCCGAGGATAAAATGCAATATTATTTAGTATGCTCAGAAATGTATTTTCGTTTTTGTTTGTTATTTCATCTTTATTAGTGGGTCATGCTCAATTTGTTTAGTTTTTACAAGGGATAAGTGATAGAACACCTCTGGGTGAACTTCCCCTTGGGATTTATATTTCATGGAAATAAAGGCCTTAATTATTATTACTATTATATATTCTTTTAGTCTTCTACATATTTAATTTCAAAAAAGTATATTTAATATTATAACTTCAAGAATTAAATTGAAAATAATGTCATGTAAGTACTACCTATATCAAACGTTATATAGAATAAACATTCATTATAAGACATCCAAATGATATAACAAAATCCAATAAATATAAATTGTTAACAAAAATCCTGTGAATTAAATATTTTGAGTAGACAAAATTTTGTTTCTCAAAACAGATATCTTTCAAAAATCTTTAACATAATCTTAAGAATTTCATCATTAAACTATATTTTTGATTGATGTTATATTTTATTGAATAATATGATCGAAAACTGATGAAGCAAAGTCTCTCTTAAAACTTGTTTTTAAGTAATGTTTTTACATATCTTGAGATTTTCTAAAAAGTAACTTAGTTAGATATCCAATAATATTGAATATTCTAAGTAAGATAGTTTTATGATGAAATTCTTAAGATTATGTTAAACATTTTTGAAAGATATCTGTTTTCATATGAGGAATAAGCAGAAACAAAATTTTGTCTACTCAAAATATTTAATTTATAGGATTTTCGTTAACAATATATATTTATTGGATTTTGTTATATCATTTGGATGTCTTATAATGAATGTTTATTTTATATGTCGTTTGATATAAGTGGTACTTATATCACATTAATTTAATTCCTGAAGTTATAATATTAAATATAATTTTTTGAAATTGAATATGTAGAAGGCTAACACAATATATCTGTAAATTTTAAGATATTAAAATAATTAAATTTAGTATATAGTTGTAAAATAACGACAAGAAGTCTAACGCAAAATTTCTTAAGGATCCTGCATGATATGAACAAGTGCACAAAATCTCCTGACTTCATGTTAGGATTTTTTGATTTTGTTATAAATTCACTTATGAACTGAATTGTCATGAATGTAGTCTTCCCTCAATCAGACCCGATAATCTTGAAATCCTTCTTCTGAAACCGAAATGTTATTGTACAAGGTAATATAATTTTAAATGTTTGTTCTATCAGAAAACATTAATAAAGTTATTGTTGAAACTTTTCGAAAATTGAAATTTCGAAGGATAGTGTATTATTTGTCCTTCAAAATAAATCAAGGACAGTAATATAACACAATAACAATATACCTTCTAGGAAATACTGAGAAGTGAAATCAGAGTTATTTCAATTTGAATATTTATCTGATTGGAGAAAGTAACAATTAAATCAGTTCTTGATGAGTCTTTACCAACTTACCTCCTGATTCAACCTCAAAGAAGAAATTATTTGATATACATATATGTTAAATTATTTATGAATGTAAAGAAGATGTGTGTATAAAATCCTGTCTTCATATTCGATATGCAAAATTTTCAATTCAGAATAACCGGGGACAATATAATACATATTTAGTTGAAATACGTGGATAACAGTCAATTTCCGAATTATTCAAAGAGTATACAGGGTGTAGATGAATAGTTGCGAAAAAAAAAAGGGGTGATTTCTTGTCAAGAATAGGGTGGGTCTTTTACATAAAATTTATTTTTTTTGAGCCCCCCTGCTTAATTACAGCCTCCTAAAGATGGCGTCCGAAAAACAGTTTTTAATTTTTTTCTTAAAAACCAAAAAAATGATAAGAATAAAATTAAGCAGACATTTTATTCGGGCGAGAAATGATAGAAGTAGATACAAGGTATATAAAATTATTTAAATATTTTTATATTTACAGATATATTCTGTTAGACTTCTACATATTTAATTTCAAAAATTTATATTTAATATTATAACTTCAGGAATTAAATAAATGTCATATAAGCACTGCTTATATCAAACGACATATAAAATAAACACTGATTAAAGGGCATCCAAATGAGATAATAAAATCCAATAAATATAAATTGTTAACAAAAATCCTATAAATTAAATAATTTGATTAGACAAAATTTTGTTTCTGCTCATTCCTCTTATGAAAACAGATATCTTTCAAAAATTTTTAACATAATCTTAAGAATTTCATCATAAAACTATCTTACTGAGAATATTCAATATTTAACTGAGCTACTTTTTACTATTTTCAGTAAATTTTATTTTATTCATAACATATAATTATTTGGTTTCCTTAACATTCTTTATACAGATGTTCTTGTGCAATAACAGAGGCCGTTAAATTGCCGGTCAATCTTTAAGATCTATGGTAAACCACAGAAATATTTATTTGAATTCACATTGGACACCATTTAAATGTTCAGTATTCATTTGCCAAGATGCTTTCTGGATTGTTAAAGGTGAGTAAACATTTTTTTTGATTGATATTATATTTTTATTAAATGTGATTGGGTACTGACGAGCAAAGTCTCTCTTAAAACTTGTTTTTTAGTAATGTTTTAACATATCTTGAGATTTTCTAAAAAATTACTGAGTTAAATATTCAATATTATAGAATATTCTAAGTAAGATAGTTTTATGATGAAATTCTTAGGATTATGTTAAACATTTTTGAAAGATATCTGTTTCCATAAGAGGAATGAGCAAAAACAAAATTTTGTCTACTCCAAATATTTAATTTATAGGATTTTTGTTGATAATTTATATTTATTGGATTTTGTTATCTCATCTGGATGTCTTATAATGAATGTTTATTTTATATGTCGTTTGATATAAGCAGTGCTTATATGACTTTAATTTAATTCCTGAAGTTATAATATTAAATATAATTTTTAGAAGGCTAACAGAATATATCTGTAAATATCGAAATATTTAAATAATAATAAATTAAAATCGGACAGCTCTAAATCATCGAAAAAATGTTAACACTCGTGAATGAGAGATGTTCTCTCACAAATTGAGAATATTTACTTTATTCATGAACCGAGGCCGATTTTAATGACGAAAACTCAAACACGTAGAGACTATACGTTAATCAAACAATCAAATCGATTAAAAGGTCCTCCCATTAAATGCAAATCATCATCATTATTGAAATTTGTTTAGTACTTTTCGGAATGTATAATGCAGGAGATTTCTAATGTTTCATAATCTAATCGGTATTTCTCAGGAAATTTATTCAACACTAATCTTCGGCATTATCGCTGTTTGGTTGTCAATAAAAATTGTTTATATTATCGAAAGGAAAAGTCATCATCGATAGACAATTGACGAAAAAATTCTTAGATGTACAGAACAATGGTTGGGTGTAATTATAAAGTGTTCTCCAGTCACTTATTAGAGTTATTTATCGAAGAGGCAGGTTGAGAAACTGGTACCTATTATTTATTGATTTCAATGGTTTGATGATGGAAAGGGAATTTTCAACACCAAGTATTTTTACAAAGTGATTGATATCATATTGATACGGTAAAAATGTCACTAGCTGTTAATTATGGGTAGTTTATGTAGTTTATGGGTTAGTTTGACAATTAATCGTAGAAAAATATACACTGAAACAGCTTTTCGTTAATATGCAAAATTTTAATACAAATAGCACTGGCCGACAAAAAATTTTTTGGTTGTAACAAAAAGCTGAATAGTATATTATGGTAGAATGGACGTATCCAAATACGAAAATGGGAAAAAAAGTTGTAATACGTAAGGTTTTCTTGTTACATTTATAGAACCACATTTGATGTTACAATATCTGATATAATTAATTAAATATTTTAATATTTACACATATATTCTGTTAGCCTTCTACATATTTAATTTCAAAAAATTATATTTACTATTATATAATAACTTCAGGAATTAAATTAATGTCATATAAACACATAAACGACATATAAAATAAACATTCATAATATAAATTGTTAACAAAAATCCTATAAATTAAATATTTTAAGTGGACGAAATTTTTTTTCTGTTCATCCCTCTCATGAAAACAGATATCTTTCAAAAATGTTTAACATGATCTTAAGAATTTCATCATAAAACTATCTTACTTAGAATATTCAATATTATTGCACATCTAAGTTACTTTTTAGAAAATCTCAAGACATGTTAAAACATTACTAAGTAACAAGTTTTAAGAGAGACTTTGCTTCACCATAAAATATAACTTCAATCAACAAAACATATTTACTCACCTTTAACAATTCAGAAAGAGTCTTGGCAAATGAATACTGAACATTTAAATGGAGTCTAATATTGAAATAAATAGTTCTGAGGTTTACCATTGATCTTAAAGATTGAAAGGCAATTTAACGGCCTCTGTTATAACACAAGGACCATCTTTATAAAGAACACAAAGCAAACCAAATAATTATATATTATGAATAAAATAAATGGAGGTTTATACTTGATAGAAGGTATATAAAAATTATTTAAATATTTACAGATATATTCTGTTAGCCTTCTACATATTTAATTTCAAAGAATCATTAAATTTTTTTTTATTTCGAGTCAACATTAGACTCCATTTAAATATTCAGTATTCATTTGCCAAGACGCTTTCTGAATTGTTAAAGGTGAGATAATATTCTTTGTTGATTGATGTCATATTTTATTAAAAAGGATTGAGTACTGACGAAACAAAGTCTCTCTTAAAACTTGTTTTTTAACATAAATATAGGTTAATACTTGATAGAATGTATATAAAATTATTTGAATATTTTAATATTAGCCTTCTGTATATTTAATTTCAAAAAATTATATTTAATAATTATAACTTCAGGAATTAAATTAAAATAATGTCGGATAAGTACCACTTATATCAAACGACATATAAAATAAACATTCATTATAAGACATCCAAATGATATAACAAAATCCTATAAATAAAAATTGTTAACCAAAATCCTATAAATTAAATATTATAATGAAATTCTTAAGATTATGTTAAACATTTTTGAAAGATATTTGTTTTCATAAGATCGATCAGCAGAAACAAAATTTTGTCTATTCAAAATATTTAATTTATGGGATTTTGGTTAACAATTTTTATTTATTGGATTTCGTTATATCATTTGGATGTCTTATAATGTTTATTTTATATGTCTTTTGATATAAGTGGTACTTATATGACATTATTTCAGTTTAATTCCTGTAGTTATAATTATTAAATAAAATTTTTTGAAATTAAATATGTAGAAGGCTAGTATTAAAATATTTAAATAACTTTTTTTTAGTAATGTTTTTACATATCTTGAGATTTTCTAAAAAGGAACTTAGATATCCAATAATATTGAATATTTTAAGTAAGATAGTTTTATGATGAAATTCTTAAGATTATGTTAAACATTTTTGAAAGATATCTGTTTTCATAAGAGGGATGAGCAGAAGCAAAATTTTGTCTAATCAAATTATTCAATTTATAGGATTTTTAAAATAATAAGATGCGGTTTTTTACTTTATAGAAGAATAATCACAAACTTTGAATATCAAAACAGATTTAATCTGTTAGTCTTCTACAATTTTGATTTCAAAAAATAAAAAAAAAAACTTTCAGAATTAAATTAATGTCTTAAATAAGCACTACTTATATTTAATACACGTATAAAAATCGAAATTCACTATACAATATCAAATGGAATAAAAAAACCAAAAAAATAAATTATTAATTAATATTCAAAATAAGTAATATCGAATATTTCGTTCCAAACATACGCACCTGAACTCGTCAGAAAGGCACGTGGTACGTGCCCTTGATAAACATTTGAAAACATGTTCAGTTTCTGGTCTTATATTTATGAAAACTAAATCTTTTTCAAAAATACACAACATAATTTTAAGAACTTCTCCAAAACTAATTTATTTGAAATATTCAATATGTTTGAATATTTAAATAAGTTACTTGAAAAACTCTCAAAATCATCTGAATTTTTAAATGTTTTTGGGGATGTGCTATATGATTTTGAGAATTGTTGAAGTAACTTATTTAAATATTTAAACATATTAAATATTTCAGATAAATTAGTTTTGGAGAAGTTCTCAAAATTATGTTGTGTATTTTTGAAAAAGATTTAGTTTTCATAAATATAAGACCAGATACTGAACATGTTTTCGAATGTTTGTCAAGGACAAAACATACGTACCACGTGCCTTTCTGACGAGTTCAGGTGCGTATGTTTGGAACGAAACATTCGATATTACTTATTTTTAATTTTAAATAATAATTTATTTTTTGGGTTTTTTTATTCCATTTGACATTGTATAGTGAATTTCGATTTTTATACGTCTATAAAGTATAAGCAGTGCTTATTTAAGACATTAATTTGATTCTAAAAGTTTTTTTTTTAATTTTTCGAAATTAAAATTGTTCTCTTCAGAATCGTGATATTCAACTCCTTACCACGCCCGAAATAAGAATTTTTTGGCACACAGAACTTCTTATCTTGTAGCAAATTTAATGCCGTTTCCAGATATGTGATGCTACAAGGATAACTGGAGTGTTATTGATTTTATGGAAAAACTTGAAATATTTCGTGAAATCAAGACATGTTAAACTGAAGAATAACCATCAACATTTTGACCATGTGTTGTTATATGATTTTTTGTTGCAAATAACTTGTATGATCTCCCCTTGAAGTTTGTTCCTTTTAAAAGTAGACACCCTATATACAAATAATGTCTCTCATTTCTTCATTCCTTAAATGATTGTGACGAGGCATTCCAATCGAGAAAGCTCAAAAAAATGTTACAATAAACCATAATCGCACAGCAAAAATAATTCACTGAGATGAAATGACATTCGGAAAGCACACTTTTCATAACTTAAATCCCTTTCTGAGACAATTGCTTTTCACTCGAAAACGAGTGAAATTATCATGTTTGAACTGTACCAATATTACGTAGAAATGATTTTGGCATCGTATTTTCTAATCAAGATCACTATCAAGTTTCGTCAAAAAAAAATACCACTTAATTTAATCATCAAGAATGATTCACGTAATTGACAGCTTTAGTATATTCAAAGACGACCGATCTTTTGTTTATAGTCAGATGCTCCTTCAGTCTTGCTTCAAAACTTTTACCCGTTTGAACCATGTAAGTTTAGTTGCAATCATTGAAATGGATTCTGTAGACTACCGAACTTTTTGAATTATGTATTTTTTGCGTTAAGTGAAATATTTCGTACATTAGGACAACTTGTAGGTGCTGTTAAAATTGCGAAAAACATTTGAGATTTTCACATAATTATGAAACTTTTTGAACATCCCTTTTTGTTATAGTCTGCGAAAACTGAATATAAAATGAATATCCAAAGATGGTGACTGGCAACAATGTCAAACTCTAAATATTCACCAAGACCTCAGAAGCTCTTTCTGAAGCCAGGAGTTCTAGAAGACGAGGAAGATGTGATAAGTGTGAAGAGCTACGTTGGTACTAACCTATTAAGTCCACACCCTTACATAGAGATTACACCTACAGCGGCTCAGAGCCTTTCAAGAATATCTACCCAAAATTCTCTAACACACGTGGCCATTAGTAGACTGGATAGTGGAAGATCAGAAAGGTGAGTAACTAGAGTCTACTCAGATTGGTTTGGCTGAAAAGTTATATATGAGATCGCACTATATCTGTCAGAGTCGATAAGTCAAGCTCGGATAAGTATTGGGTGAACCTGGGGGTTCCTCAGGGCTCGGTTATGGGACAAATTATATTCTTATCATTTAGCTATGATCATTTGACAGCAGTGTTAATTGTACTTTTTGCTGATGATACTTCAATAATGCTTGAAGCGCTGAGCCTTGGGGAGCTGATAGCCTTGACTTCATCCGTCATTGGCATAGACTGACTTATCATCCTAATTAATACGTCTATGACTTTAACCGTCCCGTCATAAAATTGAGCTTTCGAAAAGTGGCACGTGTTAGGGCTTTAGGAATATTTTTCCTATTATTAGAAGGGTATTTCCATAAAAAATAAAAATTTCATATGTATCACAAAAATATTGTCGACCAGTGTAATCAAAAGTATCTTAAAATAACATAAATAGAGGTTTGTACTTAATAGAAGGTATATAAAATTATTTAAATATTTTAATATTAGCCTTCTACATATTTAATTTCCAAAAATTATATTTAATAATTATAACTTCAGGAATTAAATTAAATTAACATTCTTTATTCAGATGGTCCTTGTGCTATAACAGAGGCCGTTAACTTGCCTTTCAATCTTTTAGATCAATGGTAAACCACAGAATTATTTATTTGAGTTAACATTACACTCCATTTAAATTTTCAGTATTCATTTACCAGAAGCTTCCTGAATTGTTAAAAGGTGAGATAATATTTTTTGTTGATTGATATTATATTTTATTGAATATGAATATAATTGAGTACTGACGAAGCAAAGTCTCTCTTAAAACTTGTTGTTTAGTAATCTTTTTACATATCTTGAGATTTTATAAAAAGCAACATAGTTAGATATCCAATAATATTGAATATTCTAAGTAAGATTGTTTTATGATGAAATTCTTAAGATTATGTTAAACATTTTTGAAAGATATCTGTTTTCATAAGATTGATGAGCAGAAACAAAATTTTGTCTACTAAAAATATTTAATTTATGGGATTTTTGTTAACAATTTTTATTTATTGGATTTTGTTATATCATTTGGATGTATTACAATGAATGTTTATTTTATATGTCGTTCGATATAATTAGTACTTATATGACATTAATTTAATCCTAAAGTTATAATTATTAAATATAATTTTTTGAAATTAAATACGTAGAAGGCTAATATTAAAATATTTAAACAAAAGTATCTTGTTTGAAATGATTTCTATTGAAATATTTGAAAAATTAAAGCAAAGTATCATTTGGTCCGTAAGTTCAATTAGAATTCCCCAAATTTCTGTTCCATATTTGACGTTTCGCATCTGAATGTACATTATCGAATTGAAATCGATTTGAACGTTCTTGAATCCTTGAAACTATAGGAAATTACCTTATTTATGAATAAGATCCACTATTTCTGCATTTTTCGTACTAATAAATCCGTTTTTTATTATAAACACTGAAGTAAGTGCGAATATAAAATAAAATTATATTACCCGAATGTTTTTTTTTGATTCTTAGATTTAGGCACAGTTAGATAGACAACTTTGAAGTGAACTAAACGCATTTTTTTGGAAAATGTGTATCTTTTCCATAATCAGTTGCCTGAGGTGAGTCAGCTATAAGGTTGATATATGACCTGAAAAACAGCATTTCTTAGTTATAGGGTTTTTCGGCAATTAATTTAATTTTTGCCCGACAGAGGATTTAATTGTATTTTTTCGAACCCAACTTCACACTTGAGCTGCATAATCTTTATATGATTTGAGATCTGATATAACAAGGCTTGTGTGTGAAAAAGTTCAATTAATTCTTAGTAGTAGTTTTTGGTATTCAAATATGGAGATCAATAAGCAGCATTTTCATAATATTTTACTTTGTTACCATAGAAAAGGTAAAAATGTTGTAGAAGCCAGAAAAAAATTGACCGATGTGTATGGAGAACATGTGTTGACAATACGCCAGTGCCGAAACTGGTTTGCAAAATTTCTATCTGACAATTTTGATGTCGAAAATGTACCACGTTCCGGAAGGCCGGTTGAAGCTGATAATGATACGATAAAGGCATTAGTTGATGCAAATCGGCGAATTACAACACGTGAGAACAGTGAGAGGTTAAATTCATCGAAATCAACTGTTTATGACCACTTGAAAGGCCTGGATTTAGCCTCGAAGCTCGATATATGGGTTCCCCATGTTCTTACGGAGAGAAATTTGTGTCGTAGCGTTGACGTCTTTAATTCGCTTCTCAAACGTCACAAAAATGATCCATTTTTGAAGTGGATCATTACTGGGGACGACAAATGAGTTGTATATAGCAAACGCAAGGGATCATGAAGCAAAAAATATGAATCGGCTCAAAGCATTTCAAAAGCCAAGAAAAAGGTAAGGCTTTCTGTTTGATGGGATTTCGAAGGAATTGTTTCTTTAAGCTTTTACCGGATAACACAACAATTAATTCGGAAGCGTACAGTCAACTGAATGATGCACTTCAACAGAAAAGGCGAGAATTCATCAACAGAAAAGGTGTAGTGTTGCACCAAGATAAAGAGATACCTCATAAAAGTTTGGTCAATCGCCAAAAGGTTTTACAGCTTGAATGGGATACACTCGCCGTATTCTCCAGATCTGGCGCCTTCGGATTATTATTTGTTACTGTTATTGCAAAATTTTTCGAACGGTTAAACCTGGATCAGTTTTTTGCCAGTAAAGACCAAACATTTTATGAGCGTCTTATCAGGTTACTGCCAAAAAAATGGAAAAAGGTGTTGGACCAGAATGGCTAATATATAATTTATTAAAATATTTATTCCGTACACGAAAATTATATTTCATTTTTCAAAAAAAAACGAAATTACTTTCCGAACAACCCAATAGTTTTGAAAATTGCTTCTTTTATAGCAAAAAGGTAAATGCTAAGATAATGATGTTGAAATAAATTCTTTTTTATAGTGTGGAAGTTAATATGATCAGAGGAAAAATATTTGAAAAATGATTGTGAAATCTATTAACAGAGAGATGCTCTTTTAAAACTAAACTGTTTTCATTAAAATATTTATAATTTTGATTCTCTTCAGTATTAGTGAAAATGATACATGAAAAGTATGAACTTACTATCAAAATTATATGGTATCATCAAGTAATTAAAAAAATGGAAATATTTGCCACGAAACTATTGTCTGTTTTTCGAGATATATTATGACGAAAAGTGATAAACATTTTTTTTTGATTTGCAAGTTGTATAAATCTGGCATAAGTTTTGAATCACCCCTTGTGAATCACTTTCTATGGCAATGGCTCTGTGGAGACGCCGTGGTTTCCAGAAAAATTATTTTTTCACTCCGTACATCTGATAATGCACAAAGGCGTTTTCTCCAAATTATTTGAATTTTCTTTTCCAGTAAAATCTGCGATGTTACTTCAAGGTCATAAAATCAAGACTTTGATAATCTATTGATTACTCGCAAATCACTTGATCAAATATTCTGGATATTAATAAGGTAGACAAATGACTTGAAGTTTCACAAAAATTTAATTATTCAAATATTTACAGATATATTATGTAAACCTTCTAAATATTTAATTTCAAAAAATTATATTTAATATTATATTTTCAGGAATTAAATAAATGTCATTTAAGCACCACTTATATAAAACGATATATAAAATAACCATTCATTATAAGACATCCAAATTAGATAACAAAATGCAAAATAATATTAAATATAATTTTTTGAAATTAAATATGTAGAAGACTAACAGAATATATATGTAAATATTAAAATATTTAAATAATTTTATATACCTTCTATCAAGTAAAAACCTCCATTTATTTTATTTTATTATGAAAAATTTAATTCATGTTGTTGACATATGTTTCGGTTTTCAACCCATTTTCAAAACTTAGGAGAATTTACTTAACATTACAATATATATATATTTTTTTTTGACGGAGATCAATTATATCCCTTTTTTTGCATATTTTTCTTTATCGCTATTTCTGTGAATTAGTGGTTTCTTTATCGGTATTTCTGTGAATTGAAAATTATTTGTATCACCTTTTTGCAATGTTTTTCTCATCTTTCTTTCCGAGAATTGTTAGTTAGTTCCGCCATTTCTTTCAAGTTTTATTATTTTTCATAATTTTATATTAATATTAATATACTTCTTTTTTGTAACATTCAAAGACAAAAGTTATGTGTAAAATAGGTTACGCAGATAGAAGTTGCATGGCAATACTATTTGTCGAACATTGTTGATGGTCAACAGGTAAAGAATTTATGAAATAATGTCGCAACTAGAAAAAAAAACAGGTAGAATATTTATTTGATTGATTCGGTCTTTACTTGGTGGAAACTTATTTTAATTAAAAAAAATATATGAGACAGTATTTTATTTCCACAAAAATGTTTGTACTACTACAACAATTGTTTCACCACGATGTGGCTTCTTTAGGTATTACATTGTACTGCCTGATGGTATTCAGTGTAACCGAGTTTAAATACATTGTCAGGTACCTGACCAAATAATGGAAGCACATAAAAACTCTAGGTGTTTATTTGCCGCTAAAAATGCCATTAAGGAAAAATATTCTGTAATGGAGACTTATTAACATCTGCTTGTTCGTTCAAAAGGATTTTACGGGCATTAAACCTGTTGATTTCAAGAAATTCTAAAAGTGTTAATCTAGAACTTTTGCTTTCAAAGTGGATACTTTCATAATTATTGTTGAAATTATGCCTGAATTCCTTAAGATGATTAGCATATGTCGAATGTACAGAATCGGATATATAACCCCTTTGGTGTTCTTGGACTCGTTTCTTGAACGATCTAACAGTCTGGTCAATGTATACTAAAGGGCATTATTTGCGAGTCAACTTGTAGACTCCGGATTTATTTTCTTTATTTGTTCGATCTTTATTGTTTTTTATGTGGGTAATAAGGTTATTAATGCTCTTAAAAGCCGCGTTATAGTTGAGACAATTTTTGAAATATTTAGCAATATTTTCATATAATCCATTGACATACGAAAACGAAAAATACTTCTGTGTATTGTCCTCTTTTTTGATTGGGTACACGAAATTAATGCTATTTTATTTTGTTTATTGGATACCATTTTATCTATAAGAAATGGGTTGTAACCGTTGTTTGACGCTATTTGTTTAATAATATTTAATTCTTTCAGAAAGTTATCTGAATTCAAAGGGACATTCAATAATCTATGAATACAACTATTATATGTTGACATATGTATTGTGATGTCTGTATGTGTAGGTTTGTGAAAAATACTAAAATCATGTGAATTATCTACTCCTGTTATTGAGGCCAAGACAATTAATACTTTGATTCTTTTCTTCTTCGATTGTGAATTTGATTTTTGGGTGGAGTTTATTAATGAAATTCGTGATGATATGTAGTTGTCAGTCGGTGCCTTTGAAACAACAAAAAATGTCATCTACATATCTATACCAATAAAGGAAATATTTGCTTATCGGATTTAAGTGTATTTTCCATTCTAGATCATCCATAAATATTTCAGCTGAAATTGAACTGAGTGGATTTCCCATTATTAAACCATTGTTAGAAATATAGACGGTTCCGTTAAATTGAATGTAGTTTTGTTCAAGACATATTTCAAGTATCAAGAATCAAAGTACGAAAATTGTCTTTCATTAAAAAAAAAGACCACTTTCCGAACAACCCAATATTTCTCTTATATCGGTTGTTTTTTTTTATAGTGATAGAGCTTTAAATTGAAATAAACCATATTTAAATTAAGATTGAAGCCAATTTTTTTTTTATTTGAAAGATAATTTTATGGCACTTATGTTTTAAGAATGATTTCCGGCGTATGTCCACCAGGCTTTATTTCATCAATAACACGAGTTATGTTGGCGTCCAAAGCGTCTTTTGTTTCTGGTTTATCAGTACAAATAAAGCATAATAAAGAAAATAATCCAGTGGAGTTATGTCGCATAATCTCGGAGGCCAATTAATTGGACCATTTCTCGAAATAATGTTATCGCCAAATCTTTCTTTCAATAAATCAATTGTTACGGTAGCAGCATGAGGTGTAGCACCATCTTGTTGGAACCAAAACACTTCTGGGTTGATACCATTTAAATTTGGAAACAAATAGTCATTGATCATCGATCTGTAACGAGCACCATTCACTGTAACATTAGCTCCAGCATCGTTCTTAAAGAAATATGGACCGATGATTCCTCCAGCGTGTAAAGCTCACCTTACAGTGCATTTTTCAGGATGCAATGGAACCTGCAGAACTTCTTGAGGATTGTTTTCACTCCATATACGGCAATTTTGCTTGTTTACATAGCCGTTCAACCAAAAATCAGCTTCATCACTAAACACAATTTTACGATAAAAAAGTGGATCAACTTCAAGTTGTTCTAGGGCCCGATCAGCAAACAAACGACGCTTATTATGGTCAAGTGACTTTAGTTCTTGAACTAGTTGGATCTTGTATGGGTGTAGACCAAGATCTTTACGCAAAACTTTCCATGTGGTGGATGCACAGAGTCCAACTTATTGTGAACGTCGACGAATAGACAAATCTGGATCATCATTAAAACTATGACTTACAGCAGCGATATTTTCTTCTGTACGTACAGTTCTTTGTCTTGTTGTTGTTGCATCGAGTAGAGAAAATGTTGTCCGAAATCTATCGATAGTTCGACGAATAAGCTGCTCTGATGGACGATCATGTAAAGCATAAATTTCACGAAGTGTTCTATAAGTTTGGCGAATAGAACACTGATTTTAAAAATAAATTTCAACAATTTGTAAAGGTTTTTGCGACGTGAGTCTTTCCAAGATAATTTGTCAATGCTTACTGTACAGAAATGTCAAAACATCATGGCTTCTACCTTCTGTCAAATCACAGTTGTTCCTATCGAATGTTTTATCACTCTAAAAAAACACCCGATATAAGTAAATAAGAAGAATATTTTGTTATAATTTTCTAATTCAAGAAGTTAAAATATATACTGAATAGTTACAATTGAGCTTCGTTTTTCCTGGATACTTTTAAGACAGACTGTATAATTCAATGAAATATATTCATCATATCAAAATTGTCTTTCATTTTTCCCCCAAAAAACGAAATTACTTTCCGAACAAACCAATATTTTTCCTTTTTATTCAAAATAATTCACACAGTTGTTATGTTTCACAGTTTATTCAGAATCCTGACACGTATTTCGGTCTTTCGACCATCTTCAGAGGAGTACAAAAAGGAACTAAACAGTTCCGAGTTTCGAGGGTAAATCCAGGAAAAATTGTTATGATGTTTCAGCTAGTGCCAACCGCATACTCCATTCATGTTATCAATATTTTTCTTATTCCATTATTTCGAAAGTTGGACAATATGAACAGAATTATAATTTCACACCGCATATACACATCGTGACGATTTCGTAACTGAGAAAACAAGCGAGATAACGATCTCTCAGATCTGTGAGGTGTGAATAAGTATATCAAATTGATAAAATGTGTGAAAAAGAACAGCGTCTTCATGTTGCCAATCTCAATTTACACCCAAAGGTAAATTTGTTTTGTTTTCGGCGTCACGTGTAGCATAAATCTGATGCTGCGACAGTCGAAATAGATAGTCCAGTGATGTGAATCATGAATTTAGACCTCAGAAAGGAAGAAAGTCGGTTTTTGTTCGATAATGTTGGTATAACGCCGATTTTGACGAGTAGAAATTTGACACCTACGCTAGTTTATACCCCGAGCACACCTACATCAATATCGAGTGGAAGGTAATTAAAATAAATGAGTTCATTCAAAGTTAATTGAGAAATATTTGAAACAAATTTTTAGAAATAATTGTTTCACTTCATATTGAGACAACTGAAAACTTAACGAAAGATACAGAGTATTTATGCAAGTTCAGGTACGAAAGAATGATTACAAGAATACAAGTCTTAAAATAGTCCAGTCCAGTTGGAAAATAGGAATAAGGCCACAAAAATTCCCATAGAACTAAAAATTGTTTTGAATTTTCAGAATTCTATAATAAATTAATTGTGAAATGTCCCCATCGATCCCCTTATCCGCAAAATTTCTACAGTCATTCATTATAATGAATGACGGAGCCATGTAACCCCAAAAATTATTTGAGATATTTAAATGGGCAGCATCTGTTTAACCACCTTCTTTGTCGATTGCCGACATTCCGATATCTGTTAGAAGGCCCCTCTTTTTTAACCCGGTTTTTTATCACGTTCCGATTGTCAACCTCTGTACCACTATTAGGTGTTACCTAGAATCCATTGAAATATTCAAAATATTTATCACTTTTGTTTAAATACCTCTGTACCACTGTTAGGTCTTCAGTTGTCTGATGATGGGATAGTTCATTTCCCGAAACGTATGCTTTGAAAATAAAATATAAGGATTAATTTTTGTAAGCTACTCTGAATGTCTACAGTTTTAATACTCAGTATTATACAATAAAACTTGAAAAATATCACTCCTTCCAATTCTGTTAAAAACAAAACATGTTTGATATTCTTTTTCAGACGAACCTTTCGAAACAATACAAGCAGAAAACTCCGAAAACGGGCAATCTTCAAAAATGGCGACTGCAACATCATCCAATCCAGAATCGAGAGCAAGAAAAGGCTCAGGTTCCTTCAAGACCTTTTCACCACTCTGGTTGACGCCCAGTGGAGGTGGACCCTCATTGTTTTCTCCATAGCCTTCCTAGGGTCTTGGCTGGGCTTTGGACTCATCTGGTGGCTCATATCCTTCACCCATGGTGACTTGGAAGATGATCACTTACCTGACATGCAGGAAGAAACAAACTGGACCCCTTGCGTAACCCAAATTTACGACTACACCTCTTGTTTTTTATTCAGCATCGAAACGCAACATACCATAGGGTATGGAGGAAGGTCTACTACTGAGGAATGTCCCGAAGCCATCTTTATAATGTGTCTCCAAAGCATAGTCGGTAAGAGTCTTCAAATACTTTTATTCCTATTGGTGACTACAATAGACTAGGAGTAGATTCTAGGATCTATTCAACTCTTCTATTGGTCTAATATTCCTTTCATCCATTTCTCTTTCATTGCTTCAGGTATGATGATCCAAGCCTTCATGACCGGCATAGTTTTCGCCAAAATGACAAGGCCGAAACATAGAACGCAGACTCTTCTCTTCTCGAAGAATGCTGTGGTGTGCCAGAGAGATGGGGCCTTATGTCTCATGTTCAGGGTTGGTGACATGAGGAAAAGCCACATTATAGGTGCGAATGTGCGAGCACAGCTGATAAGACCTAGGAAGACGAAAGAAGGTGAAATTTTGAACCAGTTTCAGACTGAATTAACGATAACGGCTGATGGTTGCGATGGAAATATCTTCTTCATTTGGCCAATGACCATTGTGCATACCATCGATAATTCTTCGCCATTTTATCACTTGTCAGCCAGTGATCTGCTCCAGGAGAAGTTCGAAGTTGTGGTTATGTTGGAAGGTAAGAACACTAAAGGAAAATCGATAGGGCCAAATGATGTTTTTCATTTGATACCTTCAAACCAGAGGGAGTACAATCTTGTGGTAATTTTCAGGAACCATTGAGAGCACTGGTCAGTCCACACAAGCAAGATCAAGTTATCTGGCTAGCGAGATTCTATGGGGTCACAAGTTTGATCCTATTGTAAACTACAACAAAGACAGGCAGGGGTATGAGGTTAATTACTCGAAATTTGACAACACCCAACCGGTGGATACGCCACTGTGTTCAGGTGCTGAATTATTTGAATTTTACAAACTGAAGGACATTGATATAAGTGAGTTTATATTTAGAGCATAATCTCTATCCTTACAATTATGATTGATTTTAATTTCTCCTTCACGCGTGCTATTGTTTTGTCAAATGTCTGCTATTTTGGAATTTTGAGCCGTGAATGATCTCAAATGACTAGTTTTGGTTCACTGATGAAGAATTTGACATTACAAGTATGAGCGATCCGTCCGTAAACACTCTAACGGAAAGAGCTAGAGGCTCGAAATTTTCAGAGTAGGTTTGAAACCCAAATATCTCGATCAGATTCGTTAACCGGCCAAATCGGTCCATTGGTTTCGCAGTTATTTTATTGAAGTTTCTCATTTTTCCCAAAAGTTCCGAAATTAATAATCCGGTCGAAATTTAATTCGTTTCTTAGATGAGTAATAAAGGTGCAAAGAATTTCGTGAGGTCTGGACGGACGACTGAAGGTAAAAATGCGAATTTCCGAACGAAAAGAACTAGAGACTTGAAATTTTCAAGGTAGGTCTGAAATCTAAATATATCGGATATGTTGAAAAATGAATAGCATCGGCACAATGGTTTCTGAGTTATTTTCATTTGAAATTTCATTTTTCAAATATTTTCGAAAGTACAAATTCGATGGAAATCAAATTTAGTATTTAGATCTGAAATAACAACATTAAGGCTTTTGCATAATTCCACATAAATTACTATAATTTCTTGTATATATGTGTTTATAGCAATGCATATTGTAGGGAAAAAAATGAGAAACATTTTAACTATGTACTTTTCATTTTCAAGAAATTTTTCTTTCTTCAGGAGAATTGTTCCAAAATTGCAAAAAACGATGTCAAAATATTTCTACCGACTTTATTAACAAATAAGATTCTTTCACAGATTTGAGCATTTTTTTTTGTTAAAATTTTGTCTGATTATAAATGGAAAACACATCAGGGCTCAAATAGGCAGACTTGTACTTAGAATCAGATAAAAGGATATAAGTTATATCGGGTGTTTTTTTTAGAGTGATAGAACTTCAAATTGAAATTAAACACATTTAAATTAAGATTGAAGCCAAATTTTTTTTATTTGAAAGATAATTTTATGAAATTTATGTTTTAAAAATAATTTCCGGCATATGTCAACCACGTCTAGCTCTGAGGAACCGCATTCGACCAGAGCAATTTTGGACCACTTTTTTGAGTAATTCGGGCCTTATTTCATCAATAACACGAGTTATGTAAGCTTCCAAAGCGTCTATTGTTTCTGGTTTATCAGCATAAACTAATGACTTGACATAATCCCAAAGAAAATAATCCAGTGGAGTTATGTCGCATGATCTTCGAGGCCAATTAATTGGACCATTTCTCGAAATATTGTTATCCTCTCTTTCAATAAATCAATTGTTACGGTAGCAGCATGAGGTGTGGCACCATCTTGTTGGAACCAAAACACTTCTGGGTCGATACCTTTCAAATTTTGAAGCAAATAATCATTGATCCTCGATCTGTAACGAGCACCATTCTATATAACATTAGCTCCAGCATCGGTTTTGAAGAAATATGGACCGATGATGCCTCCAACGTGTAAAGCACACCTTACAGTCCATTTTTCAGGATGCAATGGAACCTGCAGAACTTCTTGAGGATTGTTTTCACTCCATATACGGCCATTTTGCTGGTTTACATAGCCATAGTCCAACTTGTTGTGAACGTCGACGAATAGACAAATCTGGACCATCATTAACTATAACTATGACTTACAGCAGCGATATTTTCTTCTGTACGTACAGTTCTTTCTCTTGTTGTTGTTGTTATTGCATCGAGTAGAGAAAATGTTTTCTGAAATCTATCGATAGTTCGACGAATAAGCTGCACTGATGGACGATTATGTACACCATAAATTTTACGAAGTGCTCTATAAGTTTGGCGAATAGAACACTGACATTGAAATAAATTTCAACAATTTGTAAACGTTGTTGCGGCGTGAGTCTTTCCATGATAATTTGTCAATGCTCACTGAACAGAAATGTCCAAACAACATGGCTTCTTCCTTCTGTCAAACTACACTTATTCCTATCGAAAGTTTTATCACTCTAAAAAGAACACCCGATATATTAGATATAACTTTAATTTTAATATCTTCATTCATTCAGTCTTCAATGAGAATCCTCAAATGAATCTTTCTCACTTAGTTTTTTCATGAAATACTTATCAATGTGTTCAGATATTTCATTAATCTAAATTAATGAAAGTGTTTTGATCAAATTATCAGCACATAAAATCCTTGCGTTTGGTATTATTTTGAAAATCACGAAAACTCTTACACTAAAATCACTCTAAACGAACGAAACGTAAGATTGTCGCAAAAATTTTACAGCAGTTTGAAGGTTAGTACTTGATGAAAATATTTATTTTGTATTTGTTAGACAGGACACTTTTTAACCAACGTGATACAAATAGACATAAGTAAGATACTGAATTTTGTACGAGTATGAGATACAAGTTTAAGTTGTAACTAAATCAAAAGTTTCAACGGTAACTTCAGGTATATACCGATTGAATCTCTATTCCAACACTCCTGGAGAATTTATTGAAAAACCTTCTTTTCTTTTAGATGGCATGCATGATGACTTTCAAGCTGTTGAAATCATTAAAGAGTGACATGGTATTGAAATGGATATTGGATTTCAAGAGGACAGAACAGACCTACCAAATAGATATAAGAATATTTATTTAATTTATTAGAGACATATAAACATGATAATATTATATTAAGATTACAGCATTTTTATTTATTCTCATATTCGATTGAAATTTCCCAAAGTTTCTTTGTGTGTCTACTTCTCATTTATGGTAAAAGTTTCACAATATTAGAAAATTGGACGAATTAAATCATAATTACTTCTGTTTGATTTTTAAAATTCGAGGTTTAATTTATTTAAAATTAAGTCAGTCACCTAATTTTCCAGCCAACCAAAATTTCTTCTACTTCATATGTGGAAACTGAATTTTTAGTTTTTTTAAAACTATATTCTTAATATTTGAGGTTATTATCAAACTTGCCCATGCAGTTTTCGGTATTCGTATAGCTCCGCCGCTGAACACAGGGGCGTGTCAACTGCTTGGGTTTGATCGAACTTCGAGTAATTTGCTTCATAGCCTTCTCTTTCCTTATTGAAGTGAACGATGGGTTTAAAAACATGTCCCCACAATATTTCATTAGCTAAGTAGCTGGAACGAGCCTGGGTTGCTTGACCGGTGTTTTCGGTTGTTCCTGAAAATGTTAATTGAAATATGTATACTGCAAAAAGTGACAAATATCTTTTAATCATTTTCAATTGAAGTGATCTATAACTTTTACAAATATTAAATTAGTTGAAGTAAATCGTATCTGTTGAACAAAACCCCATATTTCTAGTCACGATGACTGAGATACAGAAGTATCGGGTGTTTTTTAAATTGAAATAAAACACATTTAAATTGAGATTGAAGCCAATTTTTTTTTTATTTGAAAGATAATTTTATGACATTTATGTTTCAAGAATAATTTCCGGCATATGTCCACCACGACTAGCTCTGAGGAACCGCATTCGACCAGACCAATTTTGGACCACTTTTTCGAGTAATTCAGGCCTTATTTCATCAATAACACTTCCAAAGCGTCTATTGTTTCTGGTTTATCAGCATAAACCAATGACTTGACATAACCCCAAAGAAAATAATCCAGTGGAGTTATGTCGCATGATCTTCGAGGCCAATCAATTGGACCATTTCTCGAAATAATGTTATCCTTTTTTTCGATAAATCAATTGTTACGGTAGCAGCATGAGGTGTAGCACAATTTTATTGGAACCAAAACACTTCTGGGTCGATACTATTCAAACTTTGGAACAAATAATCATTGATCATCGATCTGTAACGAGCACCATTCACTGTACATAATATCCAGCATAGTTTTTAAAGAAATATGGACCGATGATGTCTCCAACGTGTAAAGCACACCATACAGTGCATTTTTCAGGAAACAACGGAACCTGCAGAACTTCTTGAGGATTTTTTTCACTCCACATACAGCAATTCACAGCAAATCACAGTTATCCCTATCGAAAGTTCTATTACTCTAAAAAAACACCTGAAACAGTACGTATAAATGAATAATACTCTTTTGAGAGTGGTTTTGTTCATTGCTCTATAAACTAAAGTAGCAACAAAGCGAAATCTACCTAGGTAGGTGAGGATTATAACACTTTGGGTGTATCCAATTGATGAGCTCGTAAGTGCTATTTTGTCCTATGTATTTTTTACTCATTGTTGAATTATGCTACTATTGAAGTATCCTATTCATTTACATTTAGATTGGTAATTTTATATATTACGTATACGAACCAGTTTCTTATGAATTCAGTGTGATTTGTCTGAATGAAATGTGGATTCATGATACCATGTGTCGTAGACATTTTTGCCCAGCAACATTACTATGCATAGATATATAGGAAGTTAAAACATTATGTTCCATAAAAATTTCACAATTTGTTCATCTAACGGAGTGGTACAGACCCGCAACCAGAAACTCGAAAATTTAATATTTTACCAACATCATTAATAAGGAGTACGAGTTCTACAAATTGAGACAGTGCAACATACGTCTATATAACAATTCTAAGATTCTAATTCTACCGAGTTCAAGAAAGTGTTGGAGACCAAGAAGGTGGAGGTTTATTTTCTTCTATCTTCATTATTCCAATAATTAAATTATCGCGTAGCTTTAACCTCCTGGACCAAGAATAGACCCCTGAGGCACCCCCGAGTTTACACAGAAAGATGATGAAAAATATCCGTTAATTTGAAGATAAGCAACGTATCCATGCACACCTATCTCAGACAATTTTTTCATGAAAATGTTATGATCAACCTTATTGAAGGCCTTTGAATCGTTGTACATAGAATCAACCTGCATTTGACTGTTCATTGCTTCAAGAATATACTCTGAATAAAGGATCAGATTGGACACAGTATGTCTTTTGGGAACAAATCCAAGTTGTTCAGGAATAATAAGAGATCTTACTAAATTCATGATCCCATCACGAGAGAAAAAATTGAGGATTATGCTTAAAATTTTCAATAAAATAGAAGGGCCTTTTACTTGATAGAAGAAATATAACAAAATTTGAATATTAAAACAAATTGAAATATGTTTATCTTCTACAATTTTGATTTCGAAAAAACTTTTTATTCAAAAAACTTTTAGAATTGAATTAATATCTAAAACAAGCACCGCTTACATTTAATAGACGTATATAATCAAAACTCAATATATAATGTCAAATGGAATAAATAAACCAACAGATATACGAAATTCATTAAAATTAATAAATAAATATTTAAAGGAGACAAAATTTTGTTTCTGGTCTTACCTTTGAGAACAATTGCCTTTTTAAACATGAACACACTTAAAGGACTTCTCAAAGAATAAAATTTATTTATTTAATATATTTAAATATACGGATAAGTTAATTCAGAAATCTCTAAAAACATGGACTATATCTTCAAAAAACAAATATAATTCTAAGCAATTCCGTCTTCAGTCCTCAATAATATTCCAAATATCAAAATCAAAAAACTAACCTATATCCAAATCCTCAGCACGTGTAAAAGGACAAATGCTTCGAAACACAGATCAACTTTATAATTCAAGATTGATCTATGTCTAACAAAATCAATAAATCTCATTATGGAATGTCAATGAATTTAAATAAGCCTTAAAAATAACTCACACTGTTCTTTGATTTTGTAAGAACATAGATCAATCTTGAATTATAAGTTGATCTGTGTTTGTCCTTTTACACGTGCTGAGGGTTTGGATATAGGTTAGTTTTTTGATTTTGATATTTGGAATATTATTGAGGACTGAAGACGGAATTGCTTAGAATTATATTTGTTTTTTGAAGATATAGTGCATGTTTTTAGAGATTTCTGAATTATTTATAATATATATAATTTTTTATATATCATTTTATTAGGAAACGAGGTACGACAATTCTTTAGGTACTGTAGAGGCAAATATAATATCAATTATTTTCACTAAAACTGTATGAATATAAATTCCCAAATATTTCAAATCCAATATTTTTTGGTGCTGTTTTTCGAATGATTGAACTGCTTGCAGTTTAGAAAACTGAGTACATCCTTCAATACAGTACAATATATACGTCACATAAAAACTGAAACTTACCTTCAAGGCTCACCAGAACCTCAAAATTCCCTTGTAACATGTCTCCAGCTGACAAATAATAAAAAGGTGATTTTTCGTCGATTACATGTACAATCGTCAAAGGCCAGATGAAAAACAGATTTCCATGTGCACTGTCAGCAGACAGTTCAAGTTCGGTATGGTAATTGTTGAGAACCTCTCCCTCTTTCGTCCTTCTAGACGCAACGACCTGTGCCCTGACGTCAACATTGATGATGTGGCTTTTTCTCATATCTCCTACTCTGAACATGAAGCAAAGTTGGTTATCTCTTTGGCAAACCACTGCGTTTTTTGAGAAGAGCAGTGTTTGAGTTCTTTGTTTTGGCCTGGTGAGTTTTGCATATACCACTCCGATCATCAATGCCTGGATCATCATACCTGTAAAAATAGTTTTCTGAAAGATGCAGAAGTAAACAAACGATAGAAATTCTTAGCGTCCCGGCACAGCTCTTCAACGTACAGTGTTTGACCTTGGGGCAACCAATCACAATGAAGAATTTTGTGCGGGAACTGCAAGGCAGAATATTTTCTGCAGGTTTTGACTTCAGCTGCCCGGGCTGCATTCAAAATTGCTCGTATTACCAGGATTGGCTCGTTTGTCTATGCTGTACGATTTGTTTGTAAATGTACTGTTTTGTAAATTGAAAACTGGATTTGGTTTTGCAATATAAGAAATGTTCAAGACTTAACATTGACGAAAAACTGGAAATTAAACGCTTATGCCTGACCCCAATTTCGAAGGGTCTTCTGCAAGTCAAGGAAAACCTATATAAGAAAAATAGTCCGAGCAGCCACTTGTATTACTTGAAAGAATAATAACTCTTGTTTTTTGATAAATGCAGATTCATCTATTGTTCTTTAAAAGTACCTTTATACTATCATCTGAAAGCAGAATTCTTCCAGCACTTACCAACAAGGCTCTGCAAGCACATGACAATGATGGCATCTAGACACTCCTCAGTTATAGCTCTTCCCCCATAACCCGTCGTTATCTGAGTCTCGACACTGAACAAAAAGGAGGAAGTGAAGTTATAAATTTCTGTGACGCAAGGAGTCCATCCATTCTTCTTCTGTAGGGGTGGTAAATGTTCTGGTTCTAGGTCTCCATGGCTCAAGCTGATCATCCACCAGATTATCGCGAAAGCCAAGAAAGATACGGAAAAACTTACGGTGAAAACCAAAAGAGTCCATCTCCATTTGGCATCTACCAAGGTGGTGAAAAGGTCTTGGAGGAATTTGAGTCGCTTCCTGCCCGCTATCCTGGACTGGATCACGTTGCAAGCGCCGTTCTTGAAGATGACGCGTTTGCGGGATTGTTGATTTAGAGGGGAAGCGAAGGGACGTCTGAAACATCGAAGAAGGTCTACAATATTAAAATGAAATTAAAGAATAATTTCTCCAAATTTATTGAAAACCACAATTTTTTAAAGAAGTAAATTTTAATTCCTACGTGAATAGAAAATCCGAAATCATTGCTGAGTATTTTACTGAGAATTTCACCATAATGTAGCTTTAAGAGTTCTCATCACTTGTAATGTCTGATCTATTGTATATATTGGCCAAACTACTGGATATTTCAAGAAAATAATACATGAATAACAGAGAAGTTATACTTAAAACACCTTACACTCGTTATATACTAACTAATAAAGATACTGCAATACCCAGATGGAGCTGATTGAATTTTAATTTTTTTTTGGTGAAACATAGATAGTATAGCAAGGAGTAAATGATTGAAATTTGAAGAAAAAAAACCAAGGGTTTACAGTTTTTTAAATAAATTTGTTAAAAATGTGTTTGTCCACTCCCCAACACGTCTTGGAATGGATGCAATAAGATGGTCTATTTCTTCTCGAGGGATACTATCCCAAGCTACCTGTAGTTCATGTCTCAGAGCCGCCAAAGTCCGTGGGGGCTGGGGTAAATTTCCAAGCCTTCTATCCATGATGTCCCAAACATGCTTTATGGCCGAAAGATCGGGGGATCTTTTGGCATGGCAAAAGATTCACATGAGTAGCTTCAAAAAAGTTTCAACTAACTCTGGCAACATGAGGTCGAGCATTATCTTGCTGAAATATTGGATTCTCGAGCCGGTTAAGGTAAGGAAGAGCATATGGCTCCACTATTTCTTGAAGGTAACGCAGCGCTGTGATGTTACCTCGAATAAAGACTAAAGGTGACCTATTTGCATGTGCAATAGCACCCCATACCATAACGCCTACTGTCCGGTGTACATGACGCTCAATATCAAACTGAGGTTCACGTATTTCTCCCCGACGTCGTCTAACCCTTCTTCGGCCATCATGTGCACCCTAAGAGAATCGAGATTCATCAGAGAAGAAGACCTGATGCCATTCCACATTCCAATGTTGACGTTCTCTGCACCACTGTAATCGTTGTCGGCGATGCTCAACCGTCAGGGGTAACACATGATGGGATCGATAATGCCGCAGTCCAAAAGATCTTATCCGGCGGTAAACCATACGCACAGTTACAGGATGGCCTTGTTCTCCTAACCACTCATCAGCCAAAGATCGAGTTGTCGCAAATCGGTCTCTAATAGCCATAAGTCTAAGACGTCGATATTGAACTTCATTTGTGCCCCTTCGACGTCCGGTGCCTACTCTTCTTCGATTTTGGACATTATCAAACCACGCTTGGCAACATCTCATAACAGTAGCTGGATTTCTGTTCGTACGATTAGCGATTTCTCGCCTCCCCCGCCTCCGGTAGACCAATAATTCGACCTCTTTCAAATTCACTTAGCTGGCGATACATTCCGCGTGCTCTAGGCATATTAACAACTAAATATTTACTCCTTGCTATACTATGTTTCACCAAAAAAAAAAAAATTTTAAATTTAAACAGCTCCTTCTGGGTGTTGCAGTCAGACAGTAGGCGTTATGGTATGGGCTGCTATTGCACATGCAAGTAGGTCACCTTTAGTCTTTATTCGAGGTAATATGATAGCGCTGCGTTACCTTCAAGAAATAGTGGAGCCATATGCTTTCCCTTACCTTAACCGGCTGGATAATCCAATATATCAGCAAGATAATGCTCGACCTCATGTTGCCAGAGTTAGTTTAAACTTTTTTGAAGCGACCCACGTGAATCTTTTGCCATGGTCGCCCAGATCCCCCGATCTTTCGCCCATAGAGCATATTTGGGACATCATGGGTAGAAGGCTTGGAAATTTACCCCAGCTCTTACTGACTTACTCTTAAGGAAAATTGTAAATCCTTCGTTTTTTTCCTTCAAATTTCAATAATTTACTCCTTGCTATACTATTTATGTTTTACCAAAAAAAATTAAAATTTAAACAGCTCCTTCTGGGTGTTGCAGTTTGTTTGTCAGTTAGTATATTTACGAGTTGGGAACTAGATCCAGGAATTAATAGTTTTTGTAGTAAATGGTGACAGTGGTAAGGTTTAGTAGAAAAAAAAGTTTGTATTGGATATTATTTAGTTTTTTCTTTTCGAAATTTTTGAGAAAAATGTTTCATTATTTAGAATGTGAAATTAATTATATACAAAATAAAATAGAAAGGCCTTTTACTTGATAGAAGAAATATAACAAAATTTGAATATTAAAACAAATTGAAATATGTTTATCTTCTACAATTTTAATTTCAAAAAAATTTTTTGAATCAAAAAAAAAAAAAAATTTTTTTTGAAATTAAAATTGTAGAAGATAAACATATTTCAATTTGTTTTAATATTCAAATTTTGTTATATTTCTTCTATCAAGTAAAAGGCCTTTCTATTTTATTTTATATATAATATATAATTATATTTTGGCTTCAATAAATCTCATTATAGAATGTCAATGAATTTAAGTAAACCTTAAAATAACTCACACTGTTCTTTGATTTTGTTAGAACATAGATCAATCTTGAATTATATAGTTGATCTGTAGTTCAAAGCTTAAGTCTTTTAACACGTGAGTGATGTAGGTTATGTTTTTGATTTTGATATTTGAATGTTGAAAAAGGGCTGAAGACGGGATTATCTAGAATTATATTTGTTTTTTGAAGATATAGTGCACATTTTTTAGAGATTTTTGAAATAATTTGTTCGAATATTTAAATATATTAAAAATTTCAAATAAATTATATTCTTTGAGAAGTCCTTAAAGTGTGTTCATGTTTCAATAAGGCAAGTAGTATTTCTCAAAGGTAAAACCAGAAACAAAATTTTGTCTCCTTTGAATATTTATTTATTAATTTTAATTACTTTCGTACATCTGTTGGGTTATTTATTTCATTTGACATTATATATTGAGGTTTGATTATATACGTCTATTAAATGTAAGCAGTGCTTGTTAGACATAAATTTATTTCTAAAAGTTTTTTGAATAAAAATTTTTTTTTAAATTAAAATTGTAGAAGATAAACATATTTCAATTTGTTTTAATATTCAAATTTTTTTTTTAATATTCAAATTTTAATTATATACTTTCGAAAGTAATAAATATAAAAAGTTTCACACAAATACACTTTTTATATTGAGTGTAAAAACCCTTATACATCAAGGGTAAACCACTCTGTATATTACATGATGATTTATAATAATTTTTTGATTGTCTCGGTCTTCACTTAACGGAAATTCATCTTCAATATAAGAAAAACAAATGTTGACTTCCGCTATTTTATTGATTTACACACCTAAAAACAAAAAATCAGGAGTTTACAAGTTAACATATAGAGATTGCCCATGTGTATATGTGGGACAGACAGGCCGTTCATTTCAAACAAGGATACGAGAACATGAAAAATGTTTTATTAATAATAAACCGAATTCAACTTATGCCAACCATTTGTTAGAGACTGGTCATAATTTTAATATGAACTATGAAATATTACATATCGAGTCAGAAACTAAATCTGTTAGAAACTTCAGAGATCAATAGATATAATAAAAGACAAATTTTATTGAATGATCAAATAGATCTAAACAGATCCCCCCTAGTTAATATTTTTTATTAATTGTAAACCATCTCTTTCCACCCCTCTATTTTTTATACCAGAGCTGTGTATTTAAGGTCATGTTTTGCATTGTATACCTCAGTTTAAATACTCACCTGATGAAGTCATGGTATGACGAAACAATTGTCGTGTAAATCAATAAAATAGCGGAAGTTAACATTTGATTTATAATAATTTATGTATCACTTAATGTGATAATTTTTAAATGAACTTGAAGTTATAATAGGAACTAATCAAATAAATTATATTCTTTGAGAAGTCCTTAAGACTTACCTTAAGGTAAGACCAGAAACAAAATTTTGTCTCCTTTAAATATTAATTTTAATGACTTTTTTATATCTGTTGGTTTATTTATTCCATTTGACATTATATATTGAGTTTTGATTATATACGTCTATTAAATGTAAGCAGTGCTTGTTTTAGACATTAATTTGATTATAAAAGGTTTTTGAATAAACATTTTTTTGAAATTAAAATTGTAGAAGACTAACAGATTAAATCTGTTTTGATATTCAAATTTTAGGAACTAATCGTTTTAAGTAAGAACATTCCAAGATAACTGTCATATACAAAGAATATAATTTATAGAAAAAAAATATTTTCACCTATTTGAGCTATTGGAGGTATTCGACCTCAGACTTGGTTGATGGAAAACTACGGGAGTCAACTTTTTCGTAGTCAATATAGGACTCACTTGGGGGTCATCCATAAAATTCACATTTTCTTCGAATTTTTCTGGCACATCACCCATATTCTCTTCAGAATATTCTCTATCGTTTCACTGTAACTTTTCCTAGGACACCACCTTGATTAAATATCGTCGATTTCTAAATATTATGTCTCATATAGTAATTTTATTGTTTTATCTTGAAGAGCGATCTTTATGAAAGAATCGAACTTGAAATCGTCTGATTAGCGGATTATCTGATATGGATTTGCCCGTAGGAGTTTTCCTTTTGACTTCTAGGTGAATTGTTTTTTTGTTGAGTCGTCTTGACCTAATAAATGATGAGATATTGTGGAAGGATGAATCATCGTCACCCTTCATATTTATATTCTTTGGGAATAACATTCATGGAACTTCATAATATAATTTACAATGTCCTAATTATATAGGGTGTCCATTTTTAGAAGGGCTTAACTTAAGGGAGATCATACCAATTATTTGCAACAAAAAATGTCGAAATGTTGATAGTTCTTCTTCAATTTAACATAACTTGATTTCACGAACCCCTGTCTCCACTAACTATATTAAGTTGTATCTAAATACTTGGTACAGAAAAAAGAACGATTCTTCTTTGTAGAAAAATCTTTGACTCATGTCCATATATTTCTTGAAGTGCTCTATAAGTTTGGTGAATGGAACACTGATTTTGAAAATAAATTTCAACAATTTGTAAACGTTGTTGCGGCGTGAGTCTTTCCATGATAATTTTTCAATGCATACTGAACAGAAAAGTCAAGACAATATGGCTTCTACCTTCTGTCAAATCACAGTTATCCCTATCGAAAGTTCTATCACCCTGAAAAAATACACGATACGTAATACAACATTCGATTTCTGTTCATGTATTAGTAGTAGAAATAGGTTCGTGCGGTTTTGATAATAGATGTCACTATTAGTTTATTATTCCATTGTTTCATCTGGCAACATCTTCATTTTGAAGTCTCATTTTTAGGCTTTTTTTTACATTTCTGTCATTTCGCTGCAGTATAACCGATATTGTTTCTGTGTGCTCTGAAATGTCAACTTTTGCATCGAATAATGTGTTTTTGTGACCATGCTCTAGCTGAACGAACGTGTGAGAAGTGGTTTGAAGATTTGAAAGTGGCAACATTGATTTGGAAAACGAAGGACGATCCGAAACGCCACCAGAGTTTAAAGATGAAGTATTAGAGGCAAGGCTCCATGAAGATCCATCACAAATGCAAGAAGAACTTTCAAAATCACTTGGAGTCACTCAACCGTCCATTTACGTTGTTCAAAAATAATGCAAATGATGCGGATGGTAGGAAAACGGCCGAAAAGAAAGGGGTTTTTGCATCGAATTGCCACTGGCGATGAAAAGTAGTTCAATTTCGATAATCCAAAACGTCGGGTAACGTATGGATGCCTCATCATCAACTGTCAAGCCGAATATTCACGACGAGAAGATCATGCTGTGTATTTCGCGGGACTAGCTAGGTGTTATGTGTTATGAGCACAGGGATTGATGACAATTGATGCGTTTGGGCTGAGCATTACGAAAAAACGGCTACAAAACGCCGACAGATACGACAAAGTAATTTGGAAGCATTACAAATGTTGCGTCGCTTGTTAAAACGTGCTTAGATGCGCCGTACAGCCAGACATTGCGGTCTTTTTTCGCGATATGAATCGTCAATTACCAGGAAGACGGACCATACTTTGAACTTTGAAAGTGTAACGTTGAAAAACGCTCCACTGTTGATTTGAATTACAATCGCTAAAAAATGCCCCAATGATGTGATTTCACTAAGACCATTAAGAAGTTTGGAGTTGCCGCAATGAAAGTCGACGTTATTATCGCATGCGCTGTAGAGTAGCATTGTTTTCAAGAAGCGTAGAATTTCCCAGATTTCTTTCTTTCGTATTGTGGGGCTAGACACGCATTGTGATATTTTATCAAATTAACCTACCTAATCCATGAAAATCGTGGAATACTAAAATTTTATTGTTTCTTATAAGACGTCTAATCAAAAGGCGGTAAGTACGTGTTGCACAGGCACTGTCTTATATATTTGAGATTTGCAGTCTTAGTACCGGAGATGCCTGATGTTCTTAGAACTGCACAATCTTAATGGATTGCCTTTTTGCTTGGATTATCTAAATACCAGACAGTCTTCCCTGTGTCGGTTAAGAGTATCTTATTACCGCACCATCTTGGTTCCGGACGCTCTAATAATCATTTGGAACGATTTGAGACTGAACATCTGCTGATTATATGCAGAATAGGAATTATTCTTGGAGAAAGCACTATCATTCCGACACCTGGGAGAACAATATTCCAGGATAACCCCAAATATAAGTCTTTACGTAAATCTCTGACCTCAGGCTTAGTGTAAAACTGTATTATATTGTAAGTAAGAGCCACTATTTTAATTGTAATGTTGAAATGAATAGATAGGGAGTAAAAGTTTGCATTTTCACTATCAGGTTGATAATTTGGGATTCATTCAGTGAAAATGACGCAAGAATAGTGTAAGACTCATTTTCCGGGTTTCATCACATCTGCAGAATGGCCGGCCTACTCACCAGATCTCAACCCAGCGTGTGGTCGATTTTGGAGCTCAGGGCTTGTACTAAACACCACAAAAGTTTGAAGTCGCTGAAGTCACCCTGCGCTGCGGCCCATTCCCGAAAATTTTAAGAAGCATCTGAAGCTATGTATCACCGCCAAAAGAAACCACGAAACCGCTTAAATATATTATTATCAAATGTTTATGTTATTGTTATTTGTTGTTGTTTTGTTTAATTTCTTTTGTTTAAAAACTTCGTCCGAAGATTTTCTTGTCACCCTGTAGAATCGCCAGTGCGCTTCTGGATAAAAAAAGTACCTATGGACACAAATTGGGAGCATATATGCTCTCTGAGTGACAAATAATGAGCCTCGTGTATAATATGCATCGCTTGTGCATCCATTTCGACTGATTAATCACCAAAGTGGGATCAATAGGCAACAGGACGAATACGAAAACAGAAAGAAAATGAGTTCGAAAATAATGAAGATCGGGCTTGCATTCAGCATTGATTTTCTGTCCATTTTCACCGGATGAAGTAAGCAAATAGCAACAATACACAAATTGGTGGATGCGCGACCGCTTCAGGGGCTTCACGCGGTTTGAGTGGTTTCCATTATCTCCTGAAATGATTAAGGTATGTTCCGCCCATTCTGTCAGGCTGGATATCGATACAATCGAAGCTGTCACACGTCCCGTATCCGGTATTAGCGGCAGAATTCGGTAATTGTATCCTCAATTCGTGATCAACATACCTGCCGTACGAAGTAGATGTCGTTTTTCATCGGCTGTAGCCGCCAATTTATCACTTTCTCTCTGTCAAATGGCCGTTTTACTAATGTTAATAACGGCAAGCCATTAATCACGATAAATACGCGGGCTTTGGCGGATCCTACGGGAACTAATGAAAAGGAAGGTGCACCTTAATTGAAGAATGGAAAGTGGGCACATGGAACGCTTTATTAATCCGTCGATGTTCGTGACTGTTTTATCTGAGTGTAATTCGTTCTCGAAAACTGAAATGGGACACGAATTTGAGAAAATCGTTCGTGAGATCGCCGTCATGAAGATGTATGGGTTTCTACCAATCATCCAGGAATTTTCGTCCTGATTTCGATGTAACGGATTTTAGAATGTGCTACATTGTTCGGGAAGTCAGGCTGAGTGGAATTACAGAGGTGGAGCACTTCTAGAGGTATTCAAGTCACAGACAAACTACTTTCATAGTCTAGGTTTCCGGTCACATGAACACTATATCTAATAAATATGTCTATTCACTCATTTACTATCACAAAATAATTAGAATTCAAAAATTTAAGAACGTAATGAAGACATCCACATATTTTATTAAGGAATGATTAGGCGGGAAGAATCATCTAGGGAATTTTATGCCTACTTGTCACTGTCGATGCCTGGAGTAAGAGTCTATGGTCGCTTCATAGACTTGCGCGCGTGTGAGAATGTAAACATAACCGCGGGAGACCATAGTTTTTGTTCTCTGCAAAATGGTGGTGATAATCTTCGACGACTGAACGCCGGTTTCAAACAGTCCAGTTTTCCTGTGTTAGAAATAAAACGCCATTGTCCATTGTTCATTAAAAGTGAAGGTTAGATATAAAGGAAAGTCAACGGAGCTGCCCTAACATGTGAAGTTATTGTATTGTATTGAATTACCTGAGGTCAACGTGAGTGTTATTTGTTTCATATATTCTTTATTCATTAGTGGATTTTACTGTTTTGATGTTCCAATTGGGGGCGAACTGATTACTTTAATCTGAATTGACCATTCAACATATTCCATAAATGTAAGCGTCTTTATCTTCATTTCATTTATAAGGATCTAAGAGGTGGTGAACAATGGTACTTTATTTGAGAATTCAGGGTGTTTGGAGTGAATGAAATGTGGATCCACAATTAGATACTGACACAACAACCATGTGTCTTCAGAAAGAGCCGCAACAAGGCCTTCTTGAACAACTATTATTAGATATAAATATTATAATGAATAGTAGTTGAATAAAAGACACCACAACCTCTGTGTCTTCAGAATGCCACAACAAGACATTCCTAAACAACGATATTATGCGCCCAGATTATAATAATATAATTAGATAGTAGGTGTGTGAATGAGGAATTCCTTATCAAAGGGTTATTGTTAAACTACCTCGAAGATCTTTGTTACATATTCCTATTGCCAGGTTATCTGTGTGTTCACTCAATTGATTGCTGTATTTACCTTTGCCTGCACACTAAATATGTTTAAGGATATTAGGAGTGTTGTCGATCTCTGGAACCTTAATTTTATGAATAAAGGGAAGGACAAGGTTGAAGAATGTATTGGAGCTGAAGAGAGGTCACGGTTTTTCTCTCTGACTCTTTTTCCTTAAAGCCGAACCTCGCTCTTATACACAAAGTCAGGCGTAGGACCCTGCATTTCCGCAAAAAAATATTGTATTTTTACTCAACCTTGTATTCTGAACTTCCCGTCACTGTTTGATTGTTCTTGTTCAATTGTAATTGGGGTTATCTACACAACGTAACGTCCTATTCTCCCGCCACTAGATGACCACGATAAAAAGGTTAGCGTTCTTTAGAGTACTCCGTATGATCCCAGATATCTTGGAGTACTCCGTAAAATTCCGGATATCTTACGAGTACGGGATAGCTCAGTAATGAAGAGATCCGTATTCTCTAAGGATCATACGAGTGACAAAATCCCCCATAGACTATCAATTACAACATGGTATTTACCCACTTATTTCCATAGGCGTACCCAGCGTGGAGCAGCTGCCCCCCCCCTGGAACAAAAAAATTAATCGTTATTAAATATTGATGCTGGAATACATCACAATTCTTGAAACAACTATTTTAATAATAAAAAATATTGGATAGGGTAGTCCGTTACTTTATGATAGATCATTTTAGTTAGAAAACCGAAATTATTTTGTTTACTATCACTAGCTTTACTTAATCACAGTTACTCGAGATTCGTAGTATTATTACATTTTCAAACTGAAAGATTCAGTTGCGTATTTTTTTCTTTATAGGTTATAATCTGCACGTTCAATAGATTTATTGCCGGGTCATTTTGGTGTTTATGAATTTCTAGTACTTCGAAAATAGTAATTTTTATGCCCTTTGTCGCAAGATGTATAATTTCTATATCTTCTAGTTTAAGGAATTTAAGGTTTATTTCAAAGACATGATTAACAGGTTAGATTAGCAGGTTAGACAATATACTCCTTGGTTGGTCTACTCAAGTCGTTTGAAAGATGCTTTATGTATGCACTATGTTCTTTTTCCTCCTAGTATTGGTACAGTTAAAGGAGATTTGGGGTAATCATGGTAAGGTCATACACGAAGTTTAAAGATATACATGAAGATTGTAGAAAACACGTCGGCAGTCACTACCACAAAACTTCAACAGCTGCTGCAAAAGCATTCCTTGAAAATGTTTCTGTTGATGCATAGTTGCAAAGTGGTCCCCAAAAGATGATTGAAGAAAACAAACAAATATTATCATCAATTATTCCTTGTATCATATTTTATGGAACTCATGATTTACCACTTAGAAGAAAGGAAGGAGATGAAGGAGTTTTCTTTGATCTTTTAAATTTGAGAATTGACTGTGGTGATCTGAAGCTAAAGCATCACTTGGATAGATGTAGAAAACATGCAGTCTACACTTCACTAAAAATTCAGAATGAAATTATAGGATTATGTGGTGAAGTTTTCAAAGAAAGAATTATTGATGACTGTAAACAAGCAAAAGCTTACGTTGTAATGGCCGATGAAACAGCAGATATTGCTGGAAGAGAACAGCTTTCTATCGGATTGCGGTTTTATGATGAGAATCAACAAAAAATCAGAGAGGAATTTTAGGCTTTGTTTAGCTGAAATCTTAAGATGCCCCTACAATGGCTAGCACAATTCAGAGTTTTTTAGTTGATCAAAATATTTCAGCAGAGAATTGTGTTGGATTTGGATTTGACGGATGTTCTAGGCTGGAAAAGAATATGGTGTACAGGCCATTTTGAGGAAACAGTCTTGATTTTTTCATTGCTCAAGCTACAAACTAAATCTTGTTGTCAATAATGCTAGCAAACTACTGGAAATAAGAAACTTGATTGCACAGGATACAATATCCTTCTTTTGTGAGTCACCAACCACCAGGACTTCGGCTCCTAATCCTAAGAAAATTTGTCTATCAATTGCACTGTCCAGTAACTAAACCAATTTTCATTATAGGTTTAGTGATGAGTACAAAGTACTCTACGATTTTGGAACCCGTTGTGAACAACCCGTTCTACAAGGTAAAAATATGGATTTGATTATGGTGAGAAAACACATTGGTGAAATCCTTGATGTCATCAAGAAGGATCATACTCAGAATTGTACAAGTTAAAATATGAGCAGAGCTCTCTAATAACATTAATGTACCATTGTCATCATTGTTGTCCCGATTTCTGCTCAAGTTTTGACACCCCAGCAGACCCCCGAAAAGCTGAAAGAGAAAGAAAGGAGTTTTGGAGAAAGGATTATAGAGCACTCTGCGCCAGCACAACTAGGTGAGGGACCCCCACAAGTCACCTCTCCCACACCAAAGAGGATCGCCGTAGCGATCCCACCACTCAATCATTTGAGCAGAGTGTCTATGGATTATGAAAGACTGAAGCAACGAAACAACACAAATAACAGCTTGTCAGCATGGACCCCCCCCCGCTACACAGGATCGCTGTTGACGTTCGCCACCAAAAGCGAGGCTCTGAAGCATCATAGGATTGGGCCTTAGGATCAAAAGGGCGCCAGAGTTTGGGGGAGAGCAGAGCGTATCTTGAAGGACCCTCAAACCTTGTCGAAACGTCGTAGTCTCCCTTTTTCTCCAGCGGACCGCTTCCGAACCCGCAGCGGAAAAAGATAAGCTTGAGGATCCACGAATGGGGCCGGAGTTAGGGAAATGCGCAGCGAATATCCCAAGGTCCCACACTTGTTCAAAACGTCGTAGTCTCCCTTTGTCCTCCAACGGACCAATCAGGACCCCGCAGCAGGAACTTCAGGAACTAAAAATGGAGCCAAATTTGGGGGCGAGCAGAGCGAATCTCTCAAACCCCCCAGCTTGTTCGAAACGTCGTAGTCTCCCTTTGTCATTCAGCAACCATTTAAGATCCTTCACCGGGCTAAGAGGACGAAGGTTGGAAACCCACGCTAAGGACTAGCGGGGATCGCCTTCGCCAATGAAAGGAAAAACAGAACTGTAATCGATCGCAGGGTCGCAGATTCTGGTCGTCAATCAGAGCCAGCTTCCCCGTACGATTCCAAGTCCTGCGGTAGGAAAAGGTAGGATTGGGACAACATCATGGAAAGGTATTATGCAAGAAAGAAACAAAGAAAGGAAATTAGGATTGCGAGTCTCTGCTTTAGGCATCATAACCATATCCTCCATCTCATAAATGAAACTAGGACACTCGTTACATCAAGAAGGATCAACAAGAAATTGAACATGTTTCTGAGGAAGTACTTAAAAAACACATGATATCGCGGAGAAAATCGGCGTTGAGTTAACAGGTCCGCGAATTGTTAAAAAGCAAATACACAGACGTAATCCGCCGTCTGAGACTGCGATTGAATACTGGAGACGATCGTTGATTATCCCTTATCTTGACTCTAACCTTATCCTTGAATGTTAGATTCCCACACAAGAATACACCTGCTTTTGCCTTATCCCATCTTCATCCTTCATAATCCCATATCCCATCTTTATCCTAAAAAGTACTTCGAAAGATTTGGAAAAAAACGCTAAATCTTTCATGGAATTTTTTGAGTTGGGTGATATCTTTGCAGAATTAGATTTGTGGCATAATCTGTGGAAAAAGAAAGATTAAGCAGGGGACAAATTGAAGGATATTGAAGTGGCTGCACTTTTGCAGGAGTCTAATTTTTTTTTTCCTGCAACAAGGCATGCTCTCCTCATTTTAAGTGCTTTCTCATCCAGTACGGCTACTGTTGAACGATCTTTCAGTACCCTTCGAAGGGTAAAGACCTGGCTGAGAAGTACAATGGGAGAGGACAGATTGAGAAAATCAGGACTGGATTGAAACGATAGTTTTGAACAAGTTTTCTACAAATTCAAGAAAAATGATAATAGAATGAGGCATGTAACTAGAATACATTTTTTTATGCAAATAATTGTAATAACTTAGTTGCTAAAGCACTGTTATAATTATACATATTTTTCTAAAAATGTTGGTTTCATTCACCTTTGAAAAAAAAACAGTCCCTCTTGGTAACTCTTAGTAAGTAAATTTCTTTTAAATGCTTCTGATTAATTGCGTGCTTTACGCTTTGAATACCATCTCAGTTTTAATGTAAGATTAGTTCATTGTACTTCCACTTATCGCTTTTTATATGGTATTTTTGCTTCAGTGTTATTCAATCCGACCAGAATGTTTTACTAATATGCATTGACTTTGTATATAACTAAAGTGGCACGACCCTCACAAGTTATCTATTTATTTTGTATACTTTTTCTCGGTGCCTGGTTGTATTTATTAATAGTGTTTTTGTATTTGTACTGTTCATGGTATTCGCGAACCTGATATGTGACCAATTTGCATGTACTCTTGTGTGATCCCGTGGTGACCTATTTCTTTGTTTCTTTTATTGTAACGTCCATTAACACGCCTAGGTGATGGGGTAATGTATCTATTATCTGTATCCGGATATTTTAGAGTACTCTGTATAATACAAGATATCTTAGTGAAGAATACTGATGACAATCTAGGATATTAATATTTCGAAATATACCTTTTCATTAGTTAGGTGGCTATTCGGAAAACAATAAGCTCCAAACTCGAGTTGGTAGTGAAACATAGTAATTTCTACAACTTGTTTTAATTATGATCAACTACTAAATAGTTGCGAGTGAAACCGTTCAGTATCTAATTTATTTGAAGCGAAACATAACATAAACTACTTTTTTCTTGATGAATTTGCATCGGAATTTTACCGCCAGATGGCGCAGATACCCGTCTGGGCCTTTTCTCCAGGAAAAATCGCCCCCATCTCTCAAATCCAAGAAAACTGACTAATCCACGTCGGAAGAAGGAATTAAGGGGCCCCGAGAATATGCGGTGAGCTAAAGCGCGGTTTATTTAATTTTGGTTGATTTCCCCCGGTTCATTTTGGATTCATAAGAGGACCGAGTCGGCCCTCTAGAAATGAAATATCGGCCAGTAAATTCAATTCCTCCGCTCGCGTGCGGCACAGAGCGCCGATTTTAACGGAAGCCCCGATGAAAAAGGGCGCTGCAGATTAGATCCGCGATACCGGATGGACGGGAGGATGGTCAGGTCCATCCTGAATGGGAACGTTGCGGTGAGTTCCAACGACGGTTTCATTCAGTAGCTGAAGATGGGAGAAATGATGTTGCATCTCCTGTACGACCATCCGTGGCTGTTTGAATCAACTGAGTTCCTTATCGCGCATTGTGAAAGGGGGCTAGACGGAATAAATTAAGACCAAAAGTTGTAACGACACTTTTTGCTATAGTCTCAAGCCGTGCGGCGTGCACGTGTTTCTCTGTCTGTCTCTCTTTGTCGCTCTCTCTCTTCTTAGAAAGCAAGCCAGTTATTTTCGTTTCGTCTTTCTATTTCGCATTGAACAGTGTGGTGTCGCGACGATTATTTTTGTTGAGTGTATTAGGTTTATTTATCGTTACATTTGATGATGATGAAACTAAATTTCGATTGAATCATAATCGAGTACAAGCTTCATCAACAATATCTCTAGTACAAGAGTTTCAGAGATTGGGTTTCATTCAGAAGCTGAAGATGGGATAAATGATGTTGCATCTCCTGTACGACCATCCGTGACTGTTTGAATCAACTGAGTTCCTTATCGCGCGTTGTGAAAGGGATCTAGACGGAATACATTAAGACCAAAAGTTGTAACGACACTTTTTGCTATAATCTCAAGCCGTGCGGCGTGCACGTGTTTCTCTGTCTTTGTCGCTCTCTCTCTTCTTAAAAAGCAAGCCAGTTATTTTCGTTTCGTCTTTCTATTTCGTACTAAACAGTGTGGTGTCGCAACTATTATTTCTGTTGAGTGTATTAGGTTTATTTATCGTTATATTTGATGATGATGAAACTAAATTTCGATTTAACCATAATCGAGTACAAGCTTCATCAACAATATCTCTAGTACAAGAGTTTCAGAGATTGGGTTTCATTCAGAAGCTGAAGATGGGAGATATGATGTTGCATCTCCTGTACGACCATCCGTGACTGTTTGAATCAACTGAGTTCCTTATCGCGCGTTGTGAAAGGGATCTAGACGGAATACATTAAGACCAAAAGTTGTAACGACACTTTTTGCTATAGTCTCAAGCCGTGCGGCGTGCACGTGTTTCTTCGTCTGTCTGTCTCTCTCTCTCTCTCTCTCTCTCTTTAGAAAGCAAGCCAGTTATTTTCGTTTCGTCTTTCTATGTCGTATTAAACAGTGTGGTGTCGCTACAATTATTTTTGTTGAGTGTATTAGGTTTATTTATCGTTACATTTGATGATAATGAAACTAAATTTCGATTTCATCATAATCGAGTACAAGCTTCATCAACAATATCTCTAGTACGAGAGTGTCAGAGATTGGGTTTCATTCAGAAGCTGAAGATGGGAGAAATGATGTTGCATATCCTGTACGACCATCCGTGACTGTTTGAATCAACTGAGTTTTCTGTAAATTTGAAAATTTCGAAAGATAAAAAACATCCAGAATCTACTGACTCGACAATCAGAAAGGGTTGTCCCATAACAGCTGCCATTTTTAATTGAGAGCATAACGCAGTGTTTTCATTTCAAATAATTCACAAAGTTTTTATGTTTCACAATTTATTCAGAATCCTGATACGTGTTTCGGTCTTTCGACCATCTTCAAAGGAGTACTCAAAGGAACTGAACTTAAAATTGAAAAAGGTTCTTTTATTACACATCTGTTTATTTTTATGGCGCTTGGAAATAACAGCATCCAATATAGGGGTGTGAATTTGTTAAATCCTCCTTATTCTCAAGGACTCTTGATTGAAAGAATCTCCAAAGAGTTCATCAATTTACCCTAATTACTATTATATATCGGGTGTTTTTGGAACGAAGTTCCTTATCGCGCGTTGCGAAAGGGGGCTAGATGAAATAAATTAAGACCAAAAGTTGTAACGACACTTTTTGCTATAGTCTCAAGTCGTGCGGCGTGTACGTGTTTCTCTGTCTGTCTCTCTCTCTCTCTCTCTCTCTCTCATAGAAAGCAAGCCAGTTATTTTCGTTTCGTCTTTCTATTTCGCATTGAACAGTGTGGTGTCGCGACGATTATTTTTGTTGAATGTATTAGGTTTATTTATCGTTACATTTGATGATGATGAAACTAAATTTCGATTTCATCATAATAGAGTACAAGCTTCATCAACAATATCTCTAGCACAAGAGTTTCAGAGATTGTAATTAAATAAGCTTGAAACGAAGGCAAAATTAGTCATTGATTTCATTACTAGAGATAAAGGCATTTCATTGTGTACATTCAACGTCCAAAGCTTTCGTAAACATTCAGTTGATTTAATCGACTCTATTACAGAAAAAACGAACATTTTGTTATTATCATAGACATGGTTGGACCATCAAGAAGAATGTGATATACCGAATTTTAATTGTATAGCTCACTTTAAACGTGATTTTGTTCGTTCAGGTAGAGGTGCGATTTATCACAGCACAAATGATATGACCAATCTTGTAACACCAAATATGTCGGTCATTATGAACAATATTCAGGACTTGCACGTCAGACGTTTGCAGTTTTATGTGCAGCAGAGTGTGTAATGGAAAACGGCTTTACTTTAATCATGGCAGTCATATATGTCTCACCAAATAACAAATTAATAGATATTCAGGAGTTCATTCATCGAGCACTGCTAGAGTATTCTAAAGATGTATCTCAAACGCTTAGCAGATACAACAGAAATTTAGATAAACGTCCACTCATTTTGGCTGGTGATTTTAACATCAACTTCAGTAATGAAAAATCAAAACCATTGCTACAGTTTCTAGAGGAAGAATTTGATTTAAGTATAAACAATAATCCAGCAGAATCAACAACAAAATATAATACTACCATCGATGCAGTTTTTTCGAGATATTTAAATAAAATAGAATCCCAAACATATGTTTCCTACTTCAGTTACCACAGCCAATTATTACTAAAATTGAGCCCACTAATTAAGTTTATATTACATTATATTTGTTAATAATAAAAAAATATTATTCTAACTTGAAAAAAAAATAAAATTTCATTACAATTCTTTCACTAATTAATCGAAAGGAACTTTGTTCCATCCAGGTGTCCCTCGACACCTCTCAATTTTTTTTTAGAGTAATAGAACTTTAAATTGAAATAAAACACATTTAAATTAAGATTGAAGCCAATTTTTTGAAAAGAAGAAAAATTAATTCAATATAATCACAGTAATAGTTACAACACAAGAACACAAAATTTAAATTTTCCAATTCCTAGATTGACTTTAAGCGAAAAACACCCGACATATAGTTGTATCAGAATATTTAATCATTCGCCAAATAACATTGAGAACATAATAATTCAAGAATCTTCAAAAACAGGGTAAAATCTTTGATTATAAAACTTGAGCCATATGAGCTAGAAGATTTTTTTAATGTCACATTAGAGAGCTAACCAATTAATTTTATTTAGACACTATTTCACTTATTTAAATATTTTAATATTAGCCTTCTACAAATTTAATTTAAAAAAATTATATTTAATAATTATAACTTCAGGAATTAAATTAAAATAATGTCATATGAGTACCATTCATATCAAACGACATATAAAATAAACATTCATTATAAGACATCCAAATGATATAACAAAATCAAATAAATAAAAATTGTCAACCAAAATCCTATAAATTAAATATTATTATTAAATATCTTTCAGAAATGTTTAACATATTCAATAAAATATAACATCAATCAACAATATATATTTACTCACCTTCAACAATTTAGAAAACTTCTGGTAACTGAATACTGAAAATTTTAAATGTGAGGTTAACTTACAAATAAATAATTCTGTGGTTTACCCTTGATCTAAAAGATTGAAAGACAATTTAACGGCCTCTGTTATAGCACAAGGACTATCTGTATAAAGAATTTTATATCATTTGGATGTCTTATAATGAATGTTTATTTTATATGTCGTTTGATATAAGTGGTACTTATATGACATTATATTAATTTAATTCCTGAAGTTATAATTATCGAATATTATTTAATTATTTGAAATTAAATATGTAGAAGGCTAATATTAAAATATTTAAATAATTTTATATATCTTCTATCAAGTATTAACCTCTATTTATATTATCTGTAAACCTTATTTGAAATAAAGAAGTATTATTATTATTATTATTACCCCTTGTATCTGAGGCCATAACCGAGCAGCTGTCAGTCGCAATACCCACACACTAGTTTAATCTATATTAAATTTGGGACAAAGATTTTCAACGATTTCTGTAATATTGTTTCTTGAATGATTTCCTTTTAAACATCAATCAACTTATTTTGTACAGTTTTGCTGCTGTATGTTGCGTTAGATGTAGAAGTTTATTCAATAATAATGGAAAAATTATCAATAGTCAACTTAGACTCAGCCCAAGGGGGGTAACGACCCCCATGACTCCCCCTGGATCCGCCTTTGCTGTCGTAAAAATATCTTCAGATTTACTCCAGAAACTGAGGATTTCAGTCATTACTAGGCTATACCGATCTCAAACCTGATACCCTTAATCAATTTTCCAAAGCTCGACTAGCGAACCACAAAACAAAATAAACAATCAGTTAATTAGAATCATCCAAGAGCTCATAAATATCCGGAAATTTACGAGGGTAACATATTTAACGTCAGACATCCCGATGAAAAATTGGACGGTAAATTGGTAAGGACAATGAAAAGATAATGAAAGGGAACCGAAATATAAACTTGATTTCCAGAAGGAACAATTTGCCCCAAGCTGGAAACGGGAGTCGAGCCTGACAATTGCTAATAAGTACGAACTTGGGCTTCGTTTGAACTTTATGGTTTTCTTGCCAAAGTGGGGCCAGAGCTCGGAAGCATTCTTTTTCGTGACGAAATCAAGTTTTTGGGATTTACTGGATTCCACTACTTGAATTGAAAAATTTACAGTATGTGAATTGAGAGGTCAAATTGTTGAATCGGCCTTCACCTGGTGAAAACTCATTTTAATTAATATACAGGGTGTATAGTGGATGTTTGGTGGAATAATAGGGAACCTGCGTCAGTACAACCAAGGAGGAACCAGCAGGGATCCTCCTCTCCCAAAAGAATCACCGTGCCGATCCCAGCACTCAGCTGCATGAGCAAAGTGTCCCTATTTGGTGGTTGTGAAAGACCGAAGCATGGAAACAACACGAATAACAGCTTTCCAGCAAAGGACCGTTGTTGCTGTTCGACTGCTGAAAACGAGGCTCCGAAGCATCGTAGAGGGACAGCTTAAGGAGCTAAAAATGGGACCGAAGTAGGGGGCAAGCTGAGGGCGAGTCTTCCTGGAGACCCAGGTCGAAACCTTGTAGTCTCCTTTTTTCCTCCAGCGGACCATTTTGGACCCCGCAGCGGATTAGAAGCTTCGTATCCACGAATGGGACCGAAGTTGGGGGCGAGCAAAGCGAGTCTACCAAGATCCCACCCTGGTTGAAACGTCGTAGTCTCCCTTTTTCTTCCAGCGGACCATTCAGGACCCCGCAGCGGGAGCTTAAGGATCCAAAGATAAGGCCGAAGTTGGAGGCGAGCAGAGCGAGTCTTCCCAGGTCCAACCCAGGTCGAAACGTCGTAGTTTCCCTTTTTCCGCCAGCGGACCATTTCGGATCCCGCAGCGGATTAGTGACGAAGGTTGGAAAGCCCGCGCTGAGATTCAGCAGGGTTTCGTCTTCACTTTGGATTACAAACCTCTAATCGATCGCAGGATACCATGACTCCGTCGTCACCAGAGCCACAACTACCCCGTACCATTCCAAGCCTTGTAGAAGTATATAGACGGTTGTGGGACAACATGATGGAAGGGTATGCAAGAAAGAAACAAAGTTGGATCGAGAGTCTCTGCTTTAGGCATCATAAGCATATCCTCCATTTCATAATGAAACTAGGATTTTAGTCATGACAAGCACCCCCACCACGACAAGGTACAGAGACAATGGGAGGCGGGAAACACCCATACAGTCGACTGATTTTTACTTTCGGGCTCATACGCTTGAACCCACGATTTGTCACTTGCCACGATGTCATAGACGTGTTTAGAAGCACCGTGATCGTATTTTTTGAGCATTTCTTTCGACCGATCGACAAGAGCCTCATTTTGAACGATTGACTAATTGTGTGAGATCCAACGAGAACAAATTTTTTTGACAGTCAAATGTTCATGCAGTATTGAATGTATGCTAGTCCCACTAATGCTTAAGGTTGTTTCAATCTCACGAATAGTCACATGACGATCTTTCAACAACAGTTCGCGCACAGCATCAATGGTTTCCGGAACAACAACTGATTTTGGACGACCTTCACGAAATTTGTCTGGGAGCGAACTACGACCTCGATTGAATTCACCATACCATCGATTAACACTGGTCCTTGATGTTCATCGATGAGTTAATCCACGTCTCAAGTTGTAAAACGAAAATGTTCACGATTTAATTCGAATTTTTGGCCGAGATGAATCTTTCAAGTTACTGTGAACAACACAAATAGCGCTAGTATGTCAAAACGTTCTGAGAACGTATAACCTCAAAAATGTCAAACCTTACGATAGAGCTGTCAGTTGCCAGATTGCAACACTAGGGTTGTCCATTACCGAAATATAGAAGGCAACCCTCGTATTTGAAATGAGCATAATTATATCGGGTGTTTTTTTTTAGAGTGATAGAACTTTCGATAGGGATATCTGTGATTTGACCGTAGGTAGAAGCCATGTTGTTTTGACATTGACAAGTTATCATGGAAAGACTCACGCCGCAACAACGTTTACAAATTGTTTTGTCATCAATTTTCACTCTTTGCCGCTTATTTAGTAGATAGCTTCTGAAAAGTTCATGTGGAATGCCCCTTATCCCCATATCTTCTAGAGTTTTGAGTAATATAGAGTGGTCCACGGTATCGAAGGCTTTTCTCAAGTCTATGAAGACACAGATTAATGGTTTAGACTCATCTAAACACTAATATATATTTTGTGTCAACATTTTTATATGAAGTGAAAACAATCCTCAAGAAGTTCTGTAGGTTCTATTGCATCCTGAATAATGCACTGTAGGTGTGCTTTACACGCTGGAGGCATCATCGGTCCATATTTCTTTAAAAACGATGGTGGAGCTAATGTTACAGTGAATGGTGATGATGATCATCAATTTGTTTCAAAATTTGAATGGTGTCGACCCAGAAGTGTTTTGGTTCCAGAAAGATGGTGCTACACCTCATTATTTCGAGAAACGCTCCAATTAATTGGCCTCCAAGATCATGCGACATAACTCCACTGAATTATTTTCTTTGGGGTTATGTCAAATCATTGGTTTATGCTGATAATAATTGGTCTGGTCGAATGCGGTTCCTCAGAGTTAGTCGTGGTTGACATATGCCGGAAATTATTTTTAACGTGACAACGTCTTATAAATTGGTTTGCCGGGTGACACTTCAAGAAACTGCGTTACGCTCCGCTCACGTTATGCGCTCACAATGAGAGCGAGTGAGAGGCACGCGTCCCTTCCACTCGGGCATGGTTAGCCCGCCTAAGAGCGAGAGAGACAGACATAAAAAGTGAAAGGCACGCGTCCCTTCCACTCGAGCACAGTTAGCCCGCCTAAGAGCAAGAGAGACAGAGCGAGAGAGAGAGAGAGTGAGAGAGATAGGCATACACACCGGTTCATATCTTGCGCTTCTATTTCGCTTAGGCGCCTGCATACAAGTTTACACGTTGCCAGTTAATTGTAAAACGATTGTGTAGTGATAATGTGAAGGTAGTTTCGTCCATCGCAACAATTCAAACAGCAAAGGTAAATAATTTCAGACTGATAATATAACATGATGAAATAAATGACTAAGACATAAGTGAATAGGTTATGTTGTAGTAATCACAATGTTGTGGTAGTTTTCAATCAAAAAATTAGTAGAAATCGTTTCTCAACCAATAATAATTTGTTTAACTTGAAAAAATGAGCGCGACTTGCTATGTAAAAAATTGAAATAACAATGTTTAACCTCCAACCTGTCAAATCGAAACTTTCAAACATTCAAACCGAGACGACTAATCACTGCGCAAGGTCATAAGCGCGCGATTTACAAATTCAAAGATCAAATGTGAATTAGTTTTCTCCTTTTAGAAAATACACTTTGAATTAAAATCGATTGATATTAACAATTAATGTGATTTAAATAAATGTTCTAACTTTTAAATTTAGTTTTTATATTTATAACAATGTAAAACAAGTTAAATTTATTAATAACTTATAACAACTGATTGATAAATAAAATTTTGTTAATATGAAATTCAGTGCGAGATTCTTTGTATAAATTAATGTTTTAAATATAATTCTTTGTATAAATAAATGTTTTAAATTGTTACTATTATTTCATCCTTCTTCCTACTATACGAATGAATATTCACATTAAAATTATTTTACCACTCAAAGTCGTTGTCACGTAAAACTTTCGCCCGTATACCGACTTTACAGGCAACAAATTTTTTTTAAAACATTAATGTCATCAAATTATCTTTCAGATAGAAAAAATTGGCTTCAATTTTAATTTAAATGTGTTTTATTTCAATTTAATGTTCTATCCCTCTTAAAAAACACCCGATATATTATTAAAGTTATCTTTCAATAAATCTGAGGACATTCATAGCCTGACAACGATGCACATCTCCACTACTCATATATCCAATAACATCATGAAAAATGGGATGAAATACGACCCCTCAGACTATTCGTCGATTCCCTAGATACGTCTCCATGAAACCAATGTTTTAAAGTACAATCCACACGGGCTGCAGCAGTAAAATCCATATCGATCCCCATTTTCCTACGGGATCCCGAGGGCCATAATTCTATCGCCGGCTCCAGTCTGTCCTAGTGCAACTGTTTACGGCAATTCAGAGAGTGCACCCGCAAAAACGTCGCATTTAACGGGAACATTGGACCTTTTCTGAATTTGGGGGGAAGCGGCCGAACGGCGGAACAAGTTGCGGTTGCAATCGAGGGAGGCGAGGGTTGATTTCCGACCTCGTTGGGGGGGAGGGGGTTGAAAGGTCCGGTTCTGCGTTTTGCATGCCGGGTTACGAGGTTTGTTTTCGTTGTGGCCGCGCGTATTGGATTTTGGACTCTATTATTGCCGATTTGTGTCAGTTGGCCGTCGAGGTGTTGCGGTTTGGGAACTTCCCCCTTCCCTTTCAGAAGGAATTGGTACGAGGGGCGTCCAATGTATTCTCAATATAGGCATGAAAGAAAACTTAGAAAATTTTGGAAACATTGTATTTTTCAGTGTAGTCTCCTAGAAGTCTAACATTCGTTAGATCGAGAAAAAAGCTTCTCTAAACCATGTAAGAAATATTGTTGCGGCTTCAAGTCAAAATAGGCATTAATTGCTACCGTCAGTTCTTCATCATCGGAAAATCGCTTTCCACAAAGATATTTGTTTACATTTGGGAATAGGTAGTTGTCACTGGGGGCCAAATCTGGACTGTACGGAGGATGCCTTGTGAACCGGCACGATGTGGTTAAGCAGCTACACCCCCGCTGTGAGTTTTCATCACCTTCTTCCTTCAGTTATTTCTCTTAAGTTACGCAAAGTGGTTGCAGATAATGCTGCTGTGACGCTTTTAAGTGTATTCTGTCGATAAAATACCTTTATAATCTCAAAAGACTGCTGCCATTATTTTGCTAGCGGATGGGTGACTTAAACTTGTTTGGAGGCCGTGCACCTTTTTCAATCCACTGCATAGATTCTTGTTTTCTCTCAGGGTAAAATTGATGGGTCTTCTCCATAAAGCTCTTAAAACTCCTAACAGCACTTGACTCGTATTTGCTTCCGAAGTGCGGCGAGCATTCTTGGTACCCATCTTGCACTGAGAGGTTAAGATGAAGAATAGCATGTATCGTACCCACGGATAGGTGGGTACGATAGGACTCTGAATCCACCACATGGAAAATTTTGCGTAAAGATCTTGGTCCACACCCATACAAGATCCAACTAGTTCAAGAACTAAAACCTCTTGACCATAATAAGCGCCATTTGTTTGCTGATTGGGCCCTAGAACAGCTTGAAGTTGATCCACTTTTTTAACGTAAAATTGTGTTTAGTGCTGAAGATCATTTCTGGATGAACGGCTATGTAAACAAGCAAAATTGTCGAATATGGAGTGAAAGCAATCCTTAAGAAGTTCTGGAGGTTCCATTGCATCCTGAAAAATGCACTGTATGGTGTGCTTTACACGCTGGAGGCATCATCGGTCCCTATTTCTTTAAAAACGATGCTGGAGCTAATGTTACCGTGAATGGTGCTCTTTACAGAAGGATGATCAATGATTGTTTGTTTCAAAATTTGAATGGTATCGATCCAGAAGTGTTTTGGTTCTAACAAGATGGTGCTACACCTCATGCTGCTACCGTAGCAATTGATTTATTGAAAGAAAGATTTGTCGATGACATTATTTCGAGAAATAGTCCAATTGGCCTTCAAGATCTTGAATTGATTGTGGAGCGTTGGTTTAGACCTTATCTTACTCAAAAGAAAAGGTCTAAAGGTGTTAAATCACAAGATCTCGGTGGCCAATTGTGATTACTTCATCGAGAAATTGTATTGTTGAAATAAACGTCGTCCACATCAATATCTTCCAATTACACACACAAAAATTATTAATCCTAGCTTGGTAGCGCAATTTATTCACCGTAACTGTTGCACAGCTTCATTTTCGAATAAGTAAGATCCAATCACACCCCCAGCCGAAATATCGCATCAAACAGTGACACGTTGAGGATGCAGAGGCTTTTCAATAATCATTCTTGGATTTTTCGAGCCTCAGATCCGACAATTCTGTTTATTAACGTAGCCTCCGAGTTAAAAATAGGCCCATCACTGAAGATAAAAATCCGGATCATTTTGATGTTTTTACTTGTCACGGCGCACCATTCAAGATGAAACCTCTAGTTGGAACTACCCCGCTCGGTATGTAATATACTATTAGATATCTTGAAAAAATTTACTAGATTTACTTACCTACCTATCTAAATGACTGCAAATTCGGAACTAGGCTCCCTTCCTCAGGGACTTTGTACGTCTTCCTTGGCCCCCAGTCCAACTCTGATCTTTAGGTAACTTGCAATGAAAGTTATCAAGTATTTTTTACGTTTTTAATCAGAAGACTTTGTAGCGACTCTTGACCAAGTTTCGAAACGAAACCCTCAATATTCAAGTCCGGTCCACTCTCAACTTCCTTATTCACAACCTCATTAAAACTAGGAAACTCAACCGAATTTTTTATCGAAAAACTTTCAGTTCAAAATCAATAAGATCAGTTCTCGACTTGGAAAATAAAGAGTCATCTGCATTATTATTCGGTACCGAGATCTGATGAAACATATCGATGAGCAAAACCCTGACTTTCTCTCGGAAAACTTTTAAATAATGGGGGAACGGGAAAGTGGTGTCGTTTCTGCGCATGTCGATATTTGATTGTCATTTGTCTGCTCATTGTGTACTTCGAAGTCGCGTCAAATACATTTTAAGGTTATTGTGACTTATTCACTTTTAAATAATCAAATATAAGTCTTTTGCCGCCGTTAAGGATGAAATGGCGAGCCAAATATCAGAAACGCATATCTGGCATTCTGTGCTTTTTGAGTTTCGCAAGGGTAGTAAGGCAACAGTTGCGACCAAAAACATTTGCGATATTTATACAAGTGCATTAGACGTTCGTAAATGCCAAAGATGGTTCTTTAGGTTCAGTTTCGGCAATTTTGATCTCTCTGACTCTTATGGATCAGGAAGACGAACAAATTAGACAACGACATGCTAAGGGCAGAAGTGGAAGCAAATTCATGCCAGACAATCAAGGAACCCTCAACTAACCTTGGTCTCTATTGTTCCGAAGAGAACAAAGCCAACCGATCCATCACATGCAACGTATTGCTTCAACGGCACTATACAGAACCATTTTGTTATCGCATGATCATTGGAGACGAAAATTGGGTACTGTATGACAATCTTAAACGCAAAAGGCATTGGCTTTTTCAAATGAATCACTACGAAGTACTGCGAAGCTGGGTTTACATCCCAAAAAGGATCTTCTGTGTGTTTGGTGGAGTATACGCAAAATTGTTCATTTTGTGTTGAAACTTGGACAAACGGTTAATGCAGATCTTTATTTTGAACAATTGGATCGAGTGAACCAATCTTTATCGAAAAGTATCCGGCGATTGTCAATAGAAAAGGCGTTATTCTGCATCACGACAATGCAACAACCTACTGTTAATCGGAAATGGACCTTGGAAAAATTAATGAATTGGGGTGGGAGGTACTACCTCACCCACCATACTCGCCAGATATCGCACCCTCGGATTTCCATTCATTCCGATCGCTACAACATGTTCTTAGTGGCAAAAAAATTTAAAATTTGGATGATGTACAAAATGTCATCTCGAAATATTTTACTTAAAAACCAATTGATTTGTATAGGTTCGGCATTGAAAATTTGCACACTAGGTGGCAAAAGGTTGTTGATAACGAAGGTGATTAAATTACACAGGCCGAAAAAAAAATTGTATAATAACAAGTAAGGTTTTCTTGTTACATTTATAGAACCACATTTAATGTTACAATAAATCGGGTGTTTTTTTTTAGAGTGATAGAACTTTCAATAGGGATAACTGTGATTTGACAGAAGGAAGAGGCCATGTTGTTTTGACATTTCAGTTCAGTAAGTACTGACAAATTATCATGGAAAGACTCACGCCGCAACAAGGTTTACAAATTGTTGAAATTTATTTGCAAAATCAGTGTTCTATTCGCCAAACTTACAGAGCACTTCGTGAAATTTATGGTTTACATAATCGTCCATCAGAGCTGCTTATTCGTCGAACTATCGGTAAATTACGGACAACATTTTCTCTACTCGATGCAACAACAACAACAAGACAAAGAACTGTAAACAGAAGAAAATATCGCTGCTGTGAATTATGTGTTCAGATTTGTCTATTCGTCGACGTTCACAACAAGTTGGACTCTGTGCATCTACCACATGGAAAATTTTGTGTAAAGATCTTGGTCTACACCCATACAAGATCCAACTGGTTCAAGAACTAAAGCCACTTGACCATAATAAGCGTCGTTTGTTTGCAGCTTGAAGTTGATCCACTTTTTTATCGTAAAATTGTGTTTGGTGATGAAGCTCATTTCTGGTTGAACGGCTATGTAAACAAGCAAAATTGCCGTATATGGAGTGAAAACAATACCCAAGAAGTTCTGCAGGTTCCATTGCATCCCGAAATTTGCAATGCATGGTGTGCTTTACACGCTGGAGGCATCATCGATCCATATTCAATCAAAAACGATGCTGGAGCTAATGTTACAGTGAATGGTGCTCGTTACAGATCGATGATCAATGATTATTTGTTTCAAAATTTGAATGCATTGACCCAGAAGTGTTTTGGTTCCAACAAGATGGTGCTACACCTCATGCTGTTACCCTAACAATTGATTTATTGAATGAAAGATTAGGGATAACATTATTCTGAGAAATGGTCCAATTCATTGGCCTCCATTGGCCTATATTTATTGGATTTCGTTATATCATTTGGATGTCTTATAACGAATGTTTATTTTATACGTCGTTTGATATTAGTAGTACTTATATGACATTAATTTAATTCCTGAAATTATAATATTGAATATAATTTGTTGAAATTAAATATGTAGAAGGCTAACAGAATATTTCTGTAAACATTTAAATAATTTGAAATACCTTCTATCAAGTATAAACCTCCATTTATTTTATAATAATCTATTCCTTTGAATTTGATTCAAAAAAGCGACATTACTTTCCGGACCATTATTAACGAATTCCGGGCTCCTGTTCAAATCAAGCAACCTTTCGGTTTAAACATTTTATACCTCGATTAATGAGCAACAAACTTAGTAATCAACTTACTCTGCATAATAAATATTTTTGGTCGGGGAAATTCCGCGTTTTCATTGGAACTTAGCGCGGTAAAGTTTCGAGCAGACGAATTCGGAAGTCAGTTATTAGTTTCCACGTTGACTGGCTGGGAAATTGAAGTTTCGGTTGAAAAGCCAGCTTGAGGCCAGGACAAAAACATAGAATTGAATACGGTTGTTGTTGCTGAGATTGGACGGAATGTAACTAGAATACCAATTTCTTTAACAAATGGAAAATACGCTGGGAAACAAGAATACTCTCGGTGTTATTGTTGATTTAAAATAATTCACTGACCCATTCGCAAACTTTACGAATTTCACATAATGATTCATTACTTTTTAGTGAAATATTTTAATTATTTAAACTTTCGCTTTCGCGCTCTGATTATTTTACTTCTGCACTTCAATTTCTCGACGACTTAAAAAATACAGGGTGCGGCAGGTAACTTTGCTGATTTTTATTAGGATATTAGGAGAATAAAATAGAAAAAGGCTTTTTACTTGATAGAAGGGATATAACAGAATTTGAATATCAAAACAGATTTAATCTGTCAGTCTTCTACAATTTTAATTTCAAAAAAATTTTATTCAAAAAACTTAGAATTAAATTAATGTCTCATAAGCACCGCTTATATTTTATAGACGTATACAATCAAAACTCAATATACAATATCAAATGGAATTAATAAACCAACAAATATAAATTATCAATAAAGATTAATAAATGAATATTTGAAGGAGACAAAATTTTGTTTTTGATCTTACCATTATGAACACCAATTCCTTTTCAAAAACATGAAACACAATTTAAGGACTTCTCAAAAAATATAATTTACTTGAAATATTCAATATATTCAAATATTCAATAAGTTAATCCAAAAATCTCTCAAAACATGCACTATATCTTCAAAAAACAATTAGACGATAATCTCTTCATCGGCGCTAAATCATATTTAAAAAATCAACTTACAATCGGTATATCTTACCTAAGAGTGGTAAGTGATAATTGCTTAAACAGACTTCAAAAAACAAGATATTCTTTGTTCGTCACAAAAATCAAAGAAAACTGTAAGGTATTATAAGGTTTTCTTTAAACCATTGACATCCCATAATGAGATTTTATTCAAGCCTAAATATAATTATATATTATGTATAAAATAAAAAAGAAAAAGGCTTTTTACTTGATAGAAGCGATATAACAAAAAAAATTAATTCAAAAAACTGATGGGATGAGATGATATGAGATGATGAGATGAGATGAGATGATGAGATGAGATGAGATGAGATGAGATGAGATGAGATGAGATGAGATGAGATGAGATGAGATGAGATGAGATGAGATGAGATGAGATGAGATGAGATGAGATGAGATGAGATGAGATGAGATGGGATGGGATGGGATGGGATGGGATGGGATGGGATGGGATGGGATGGGATGGGATGGGATGAGATGGGATGGGATGGGATGAGATGGGATGGGATGGGATGAGATGGGATGGGATGGGATGGGATGGGATGGGATGAGATGAGATGAGATGAGATGAGATGAGATGAGTTAATACACAACTTGGAATCCGATTTATGAAATGAGATGGGATGAGTTAATACAACTTGGAATCCGCTTTTACTCCTAGTTGATCAAAACGGTGCAGATGTGGATGGGTATAAGATTATTTAGGTTAATAGGAGGATCAACTATCTTTGCTAGCAATTACTAGAGTATTTTAGGCATAAGTGCATTTGTAAAGACCCTTTCCCATAATATTAATGTGCGGTTATGAGATAACAACAAGCAGCAATCCCCTGCACCCCCTTAGGCCTTGCAGCCCGATGCACACAACAACCGAATGCAGGTATCAGTGTTCTGTTGCGATCTAAACAATGGAACGGCGACAAGAGACGCCGTAAATCAGGCAGCGCGAAGCAGAATGACCACGCCAACGATCCCGAACTGTGGGCAATAACTCACCACCCGATTTCCGTCCTCCAGCCCTGCAAGAAAGGTGAAATTATGATGCCCGGCACCAGAAACGGAAGTGGGTAATGTTGCGTGGTATTTGGTTCAGGTGGGATGTATCGAAGTTCGTGATTCGAATTTTTTTTTTTGCTCGTTTTAGTTGTATATCGGGTGTTGGAGGTTGAAGGAAACAATTTTGGGTATTGTAATACCATGTTAGGAATTAGTGTTTTCGATTATTGCTTTCAGTCAGAGATTGATATCATAAACCATTTGAAAATCGTTTTACATAATTCGGTTTCAGGAAAACAAGTCCTTATGTTTGTGAAATGTCTGAACGCATTGAAAAGTACATTACTTACTGCAATCCGCTTATCGTCTATCGCATATTGCATATAGAACCCTTACAGTGTGATCCCGCGAAAACTTAACACCTCGATTTTCCGGCTTTGAAATGAAAATCTGGAAAATCGCCCAGACCCGTCAATTTCTGATTCGAATGGGAACAATTTCTCCGCTCTTCGTATCCCCGTAACTGCAACCCCCTAACGGGTGAGCACAACACCATGATTTTGAATAGGAATAGGGGTGTTGCGATACCTCATTTTGAAATAAAATAGAAAGGCTTTTTACTTGATAGAAGAAATATAACAAAATTTGAATATTAAAACAAATTGAAATATGTTTATCTTCTACAATTTTAATTTCAAAAAATTTTTTATTCAAAAAACTTTTAGAATTAAATTTATGTCTAAAACAAGCACCGCTTACATTTAATAGACGTATATAATCAAAACTCAATATATAATGTAAAATGGAATAAATAACCCAACAGATATACGAAGGTACAGTGAATGTGAGTGGAGTTTCTTCTTCTATGATCCTGATCCCCAGAATAGTAACAATATATTTAATTGAATCGATTCTTCTTGATGGAAATTCATTTTAACTGAATACAATAACAAACGTTAGTTCCACAATTAATTATTAAAGACAATTTATAATTATATTTATGTTAGTTCTTGTTAGTTTAACCGCCCCTTTCTTCTTTCTTCAAACTTTTTTTCAAGGTTTTAGCTATATAAGAAGTGTTGTGTAATGTTTTGGAGTTAGTTCGAGATGTCCACTTGACAAAGCCACGGTATTGGCGAATCAATTGTCGTTAATAATTAATTGTGGAAATAATCTATTTCATTTTATCCAATAAAAAGTTTTCATACTGAATAAAGTGGCAATCAAACCAAATATCGGGTGTTTTTTTAGAGTGACAGAACTTTCAATAGGGATAACTGTGATTTGACAGAAGGTGAAAGCCATGTTGTTGGCTCAGGCAGCAACAACGTTTACAAATTGTTGAAATTTATTTCCAAAATCAGTGTTCTATTCGCCAAACCTATAGAGCACTTCGTGAAAATTATGGTTTACATAATCGTCCATCAGAGCATTTTATTCGTCGAGCTATCGATAGATTTCGGACAACGTTTCCTTTACTCGATGCAACAACAACAATAAGAAAAAGAACTGTACGTACAGAAGAAAATATCGCTGCTGTAAGTCATAGCGTTAACGATAATCCAGATTTGTCTATTCGTCAACGTTCACAACAAGTTGGACTCTGTGCATCCACCACATGGAGAATTTTGCGTAAAGATCTTGGTTTAAACCCATACAAGATCCAACTGGTTCAAGAACTAAAGCATATTGACCCTAATAAGAGTCGTTTGTTTGCTGATTGGGGCCTAGAACAGCTTGAAGTTGATCCACTTTTTTATCGTAAAATTGTGTTTAGTGATGAAGCTCATTTCTGGTTGAACGGCTATGTAAACAAGCAAAATTGCCGTATATGGAGTGAAAATAATCCTCAAGAAGTTCTGCAGGTTCCATTGTATCCTGAAGAATGCACTGTATGGTGTGCTGGAGGCATCATCGGTCCATATTTCTTCAAAAACCTTGCTGGAGCTAATGTTACAGTAAGTGGTGCTCGTTACAGATCGATGATCAATGATAATTTGTTTCAAAATTTGAATGGTATCGACCCAGAAGTATTTTGGTTACAACAAGATGGTGTTACACCTCATGCTACTATCGTAACAATTGATTTATTAAAAGAAAGATTTGGCGATAACATTATTTCGAGAAATGGTCCAATTAATTGGCCTCTAAGATCAGGCGACATTACTCCACTGGATTATTTTTTTTTGGGGTTATGTCAAGTCATTGGTTCATGCTGATAAAACAATAGACGCTTTGGAAGCCAATATTACTCATGTTATTGTCAAATGCGGTTCCTCAGAGCTAGTCGTGGTGGACATATGCCGGAAATTATTTTCAGAACATAAATGTCATAAAATTATCTTTCAATCTTAATTGAAATGTGTTTTATTTCAATTTAAAGTTCTATCACTCTAAAAAAACACTCGATACCATCAATCGTCCTTAGGGACTTTCGGAATCTCCGGTTGCAGCTCCCCCAAAAACGGCCCGTACGCAGTTCGTCCTCCGTAAGGATATTCCGTAGTCCTGGCATCGGAAAAATCGTCTCTGCAGGATATCTCGCCTCACTTCGCAACAGACCGTGGAGGGTCCTATTTCACGGCCTGCTACGACTTGCGAGCGCGCTCGCGTCCGGTTTGTCACGACTTTTCCGCACGAAAAATCCGCGAGATACGTGGAATGTGTCCGTGATTTAGGAAAGTTGAAAGAGACACGATGTTAGGTGAATTTCGAGGATACGGCACCCTTTGGGGATTTCTGTTTCTCACAGGTGAGCGCAAAGAAAATTTGAGTGGGTTGAGCGGATTTCGCAGCCCTGCTTCAATGACATATGTTAAAAAGAAGTGTAATCCGAAGCCTCACATGTTTAGTTGAAGGTTAGCCTTTTAACAATATGAATCGCTTATCTACTGCTGAACGTGTGAAAATTATGAAAACTTACTACAAAAACATTGATTCTGCAGTGTGTACGTTTCGTGCATTATGGCATAATCGTCGATCTGAGCGGACAATCGGTAACACAGTGAAAAAATTTGAATCTGTTACTGATGTCATTTTGAATAACCATTCATTCACAATACTGAATTGTTTCAGCCGTTATTATTTGGTAGTTGATCATAATTAAAACAAATTGTAGAAATCACTATGTTTTACTACAATAAAAATATATATTACACATTTTCTTGTGACTCGAGTTTCGGGAAATGAACTATCCCATCATCAGACAACTGAAGACCTAACAGTGGTAGAGAGGTATTTAAACAAAAGTGATAAATATTTTGAATATTTCGATAGATTCTAGGTAACACCTAATAGTGGTACAGAGGTTTACAAGCGGAACGTGATAAAAACCCGGTTAAAAAAGAGGGGCCTTCTAACAGATATCGGAATGTCGGCAATCGACAAAGAAGGTTGTTAAACAGATGGTACCCATTTGAATATCTCAAAAAATTTTTGGGGTTTTTCGATAATTTCTACAATTTGTTTTAATTTATTCACAATGTGAACCTACCTGAAGATGCTACTGTGATAGCGAAACAATTGAAAAATTTGGAAAAATCAGAACAACCTTATTGAATATGGATTTTCATCAAGTAAAGAATGATTGAATTAAATATTTGCATTTCATTTAATTTTGAAAGTTTCTGGGAAAAAGTTTTTATAAATTAAAATTGTAGCGAGTTTAGCAGAATGAATCAATAACAATAACGATAACTCTATTCTCAGCATCATTGTTCACAAGGAAATTGAGAAATCGTCAAAAGAAAATGCATATAAAGAAAAAGAACTACATTCTGGAAATTCCAAGCCAATGATTAAAAAATTCTAAAATAGAATATGGTTCAATATCTACTACTCTGTCAAGAAAGTACCGGGAATTTTCAATTAAAACAACATTTTTACATTTAATCTTCAAAATTTATTGGGTCGCCTTCAAAATAGGCTCCATTTGCTCCAATACATCTATGCCAACGGCACTTCCAATTATCGAAACATTTTTTATAGGCGCTTTCCGGGATGGACTTTAGCTCTCGCGCCGAATTTTGTTTTATGGCTTCAATCGACTCAAAACGGGTGCCACGAAGGGGCAATTTTAGTTTTGGGAAGAGGAAAAAGTCGCAGGGAGCCAAATCCGGCGAATACGGTGGTTGCTGAAGCACGTTTGTTGAGTTTTTGGCGAGAAAGTCAGTCACAATCGTAGCTCGGTGAGAAGGCGCGTTATCGTCATGCAAAATCCATGAGTTGTTCGCCCACAAATTTGGCCGCTTCTTACGGATACGCTCACGCAAACGTTTCATAACGCCTAGGTAATACTCCTTGTTTACCGTCTGACCCTCTGGAACGAATTCATAGTGCACCACGCCACGGATATCGAAGAAAACAATGAGCATCACCTTCATTTTCGAGCGGCTTTGGCGTGGTTTTTTCGGTTTCGGCTCATTTTTTGCCACCCATTCCGATGATTGCTGGCTTGTTTGCATATCGTACTCGTAGACCCAGGTCTCATCACCAGTTATAATGCGTTCCATGAATGTAGAATCGGAATTACAGCAATCCAGCATGTCTGAAGCAACCTGTTCGCGATGACGTTTTTGAAGAAAATTCAGGTCTTTCGGTACGAGTCGTGCGGCCACCTTTCTCATGCCCAAAATATCAACCAAAATCGTACCTGCGGACTCGTGGGATATCTTAAGATCATGTGCTATGTCTCTCAAGCTGGTACGACGGTTTTCCAGCACCCTTTCCTTAATTTTATCGACGTTATCTTCGATCGAAGCCGTCGATGGGCGACCACTTCACGACCGTCCTTGAAGGCTGTGTACCACTGATATGCACAAGTTTTCGATAGAGCATTATCACCAAAGGCCTTTTGCAACATTTTCAATGCATCGGCACACGAAAATTCATTTGCAACACAAAACTTTAAACAAATTCTTTGCTTAACGTAATCACCCATAGTAAAAATCGGCACGCACTCTGACATCGACTGACTTAATCAGCTGTTGCAAACACACTAGTTGACAGATCCCGATAATTCCCGGTACTTTCTTGACAGAATGAATAATTAAATTGGTAATTTGTTTTTTGAACTTTGTTTGATTTCTAATATCTCTAATAAAATTTGGTAATATATTATAAATGTTTGATTGTATCGGTCTCTACTTGTCGAAAAAACATCTCGATGATTGAAGTAAAACAACTTAATTTTCGCTAATTTATTTAATTTCACAACAATTGTTTCGTCATGACAACATGACTTCGTCAGGTGAGTATGGTACTAACTACATAATTGAGATTGAGTTCTTTAAATATTCAAAATGTACAGAAAAGAAGGTAGTGATAATTTACAATAATTTGTTCTTTTATTATTACACAAAGTTTCAGAAAAGGTCAACTAAGGGGGATTTATTGAGGTCCGTCTGGTCGTTTAGGAGAATCTGTTTTTTATTGTATCTGTTGATTTCTAGGGCTTTTAGGTAGTTCAACCTAAGGTTCTTTTTTCTAGGTGTAAGATTTTGAAGTTATTGTCGAAATCATGTCCTGTCTACAAAAGATGGTCAGCATATGTTGAATTTCCGTTTTTTCCAAGATAAGCTTTCTCGTGGTAGCTGGTGGTAGACTAACTTGAAAAAACAAGTTATTCTATGTTCATCACAGAAAACTGTAAGGTATTATAAGGTTTTCTTTAAACCATTGACATTCCATAATAAGATTTTATTCAAGCCTAAATATATTTATATATTATGTATAAAATAAAATAGAAAAAGGCTTTTTACTTGATAGAAGGGATATAACAAAATTTGAATATCAAAGCAGATTTAATCTGTCAGTCTTCTACAATTTTAATTTCAAAAAAATTTTTATTCAAAAAACTTTTAGAATTAAATTATTGTCTACATAAGCACCATTTATATTTAATAGACGTATACAATCAAAACTCAATATACAATATCGAATGGAATAAATAAAACAACAAATATAAATTGTCATTTGAAATCAAGAAATTAATATTTGAAGAAGACAGAATTTTGTTTCTGATCTTACAATTATGAACACCAATTCCTCTTCAAAAACATAAAACAGAATTCAAGGACTTCTCAAAAAATATAATTCATTTAAAATATTCAATATATTTAAATATTTGAATAAGTTAATTCAAAAATCTCTCAAAACATGCACTATATCTTCAAAAAACAATTAGAATTTCGATAATCTCTTCATCCGCCCTAAATCATATTCAAAAAATCAAAATCAACTAACAATCAGTACATCTTGCCTCAGTGAGGTAACCGGATCATTGCTTGAACAGACTAACTTCAAAAATCAAGATATTCTATGTTCGTCTCATAAATCACAGAAAACTGTGAGGTATTATAAGGTTTTCTTTAAAGCATTGACATTCCATAATGAGATTTCAATCAAGCCTAAATATAATTATATATTATGTAGTCCTTAATTGTGTTTTGTGTTTTTGGAAAGGAATGGTGTTCATAATGGTAAGATCAGATACAAAGTTTTGTCTCCTTCTAATATTTATTTATTAATTTTAATTGACAATTTATATTTGTTGGTTTATTTATTCCATTTGATATTGTATATTGAGTTTTGATTGTATACGTCTATTAAATATAAGCCGTGCTTATGTAGACACTAATTTAATTCTTAAAGTTTTTTGAATGAAAATTTTTTTGAAATTAAAATTGTAGAAGACTGACAGATTAAATCTGTTTTGATATTCAAATTTTCTATGAAGTAAAAAGTCCTTTTCCATTTTATTTCAAAGACTGTTTTTCGGGCGGCATTTTTAGGGGCTGTAACTAAGCAAGGTGGGCTCAAATAAATAAAGTTTATATGAGAGATCCACCCTATTTTTGACAAGGAATCACCCCCTAAATTTTTTCGCAACCATTCATATACACCCTGTAGAGTGCAACGTGGTTGATTTGAGTATTCACTTCTGTCAGTTTTTTGTTGAATGTAACTAGTTGTTTCGAATTTTTGCCCTGCATTCTCTTGATACATCCTTTATATTGCCTACCTTGCAATTGAATTCTAAATATAGAAGATGAGCAGGCAATAATATAGTAAACAAAACCTTCAATCTCATTACATAACATGTGATGAGGCTGACGATATGAATTATTTATAAGAAGTTTATTCAGATTTTGTTGTTGCCAATGCAATCATTATCTTCAATTGTAATCAGAATATATATAAAAAAATAAAAAAAAAGTTTTGAATATATCACGTCCTCGACATTTATGTAGTACATTTATGTCTATTGAATAAAATTGAATCTGTCCTTACATCAGGATAGAAATTCATTTTTGTTCTCTAAACATCGTAGCTGAAATTTTCAAATTCGGTGATTTTCTTAAGCAATTTGATATTGAACATTATCAAAAGGGTAACTCAAACAGAAACTTAATACATTCAAATACACCAGATCTGTAAGTAAAAACACATCCAACAACTCCCAATTCACAAAATGTTGGGGTTTTTTTCGGAACAATGTCGTCACAGTAATTCTTTCTCCCTAACACAGAACTTGAAAATTATTTTTGGGTTCTTCAAAACTCTTAGGTTCTTGAGTTTGGGCGGTTCAATAGTCTGTTCAACATCACCTTGTGACGGTAAGTTCAATATTACACTATTTCGTGAATAATGAATCTGTATTGAAAATTTTTACTGGGTTGTGTACAGAACATAAATAACTTTCAAATTAACTAACACTCGACATCTCATCCCTATTAAAAAAATTTTGGGGTTGATGCCACCTTCATGGGGTTCATGTGGTTTTTTCGGAACAAACTCATGATGGAAATTCGTCCCCCTCAAAACAGTAGTTGACCTGTTCTCTTAAAATCTTCGAAAATTCTTCGTTAATGAGTTCTGGAAGGGGTAAAATTTTCGTTGGGACACCCTGTATACCCGCTGGTATACGAATATCAAATCTGCCAGAATTCTATTCCACCTCGTGAAACATTGTTCCTGTATTTATGTTGAAATGAAACAATGACTCCCCTGTGATTATTGTCTATATATTTGAATTGATCAGTAATTATAATAGATATATTGTTTTATAAAATTGTTAATTTTGTTTACACCTGTCGTTAAAGTAGATGCAACAATTTAGTGTTCCTGGCCCCACGTTGGGCGCCAATTGTCACGCTTCGGCCCAATTAGGACTCAATTTCGAAACGTGCAATGAATAAAACAAGGAAAATCGAATTGTTGCATCTACTTTAACGACAGGTATAAGCAAAATTAACAATTTAATAAAACAAAATATCTATTATAATTATTTCCCAATACAAATGGTCGCTGATCAATTCAAATATATAGACAATTATCACTGGGGAGTCATTGTTTCATTTCGACATAAATATCAAATTTTGAAACAAATAATCATTGATCGTCGATCTGTAACGAGCACCATTCACTGTAACATTAGCTTCAGCATCGTTTTTGAAGAAATATGGACCGATGATGCCTCCAGCGTGTAAAGCACACCATACAGTGCATTTTTCAGGATGCAATGGAACCTGCAGAACTTCTTTAGGATTGTTTTCACTCCATATACGGCAATTTTGCTGGTTTACATAGCCATTCAACCAGAAATGAGCTTCATCAATAAACACAATTTTACGATGAAAAAGTGGTTAATTTCCACCACATGTTATGATAATATATATGTCTATAAAGTGATACAGTGTATTTAGGACATGTTTTAAAATTTAATTCTAAATGTTTTAATGAGATTTATTCAGATTGAAATCTGTAGAGATTTTGGAGAATCAATTCCAGCTATTATATTATTCTGTAATATGCAAATACTTCTTCATAGTAATTTTCAATTTATATATTTTAAGATTTCAGTCCTTTCTCTAATGGATTTAATTGTATTTCATCAAAACTTTTTTTTGTGAGATTTTAACTGTATCATAAAAATGAATTCATAATTTAAATTTTCTTGGATTGCTTCAATTTGACTTGCTTCATCAGATCTTCTGAGACTATTTAACTTCTTAAGTTGACCTATATATGGTTAGCGAACTAGTAAGTTCATCTTTCAATGGCTTGGAACTCCTCAAATATTACCTTGTGGACCAATGCATCATGAATTAATTTCAAGTGGAGCTGGAGATAGTTTCGTCTTTGGTACCATTCATGAATTTCCTCATTTAGCCAATTGCAGTAGGCTCTGTGTACTGAGCGCTTCGCTTCGTTGAAATTATGGAAACATGTAGTTTTCATATATCCGGTGTTTTTTTTTAGAGTAATAGAACTTTAAATTGAAATAAAACAAATTCAAATTAAGATTGAAGGCAATTTTTTTTTATTTGAAAGATAATTTTATGACATTTATGTTTTCAAAATAATTTCCGGTCCACTACGACTATCTCTGAGAAACCGCATTCGACCAGACCAATTTTGGACCACTTTTTCCAGTAATTTAGGCCTTATTTCATGGATAATACGAGTTATGTTGGCTTCCAAAGCGTCTATTGTTTCTGGTTTATTAGCATAAACCAATGACTTGACAATAATCCCAAAGAAAATAATCCAGTGGAGTTATGCCGCATGATCTTGGAGGCCAATTAATTGGACCATTTCTCGAAATAATGTTATCACCAAATTTTTCTTTCAATAAATCAATTGTTACGGTAGCAGCATGAGGTGTAGCACAATCTTGTTGGAACCAAAACACTTCTGGGTCGATACCATCCAAATTTTGAAATAAATAATTATTGATCATCGATCTGTAACGAGCACCATTCACTGTTACATTAGCTCCAGCATCGTTTTCAAAGAAATCTGGACCGATGATGCCTCCAGCGTGTAAAGCACACCATACAGTGCATTTTTCAGGATGCAATGGAACCTGCAGAACTTTTTGAGGATTGTTTCTACTCCATGTACGACAATTTTGATTGTTTACATAGCAGTTCAACCAGAAATGAGCTCCATAACTAAACACAATTTCACGATAAAAAAGTGGATCAACTTCAAGCTGTTCTAGGACCCAATCAGCAAAGAAATATGGACCGATTATGCTTCCATCGTGTAAAGCACATCATACAGTGATGCAATGGAACCTGCAGAAACTCTTGAGGATTGTTTTCACTCCATATACGGCAATTTTGCCTGTTTACATAGCCGTTCAACCAGCAGTGAGCTTCATCACTAAACACAATTTTACGATAAAAAAGTGAATCAACTTCAAGCTGTTCTAAGGCTTAATCAGCTAACAAACGACGCTTATTATGGTCACGTGGCTTCAGTTTTTGAACCAGTTATATATTGTATGGGTGTAGACCAAGATCTTTATGCAAAATTTTCTATGTGGCAGATGCACAGAGTCCAACTTGTTCTGAACGTCGACGAATAGACAAATCTGGATCATCATTCACAGTATGACTTATAGCAGCGATATTTTCTTCTGTAGAGTTCTTTGTCTTGTTGCTGTTGTTGCATCGAGTGTCTGAAATCTATCCATAGTTCTACGAATAAGCTTTCTGATGGACGATTATGTTAACCATAAATTTCACGAAGTGCTCTATAAGTTTGACGAATAGAGCAATGATTTTGAAAATAAATGTCAACAATTTGTAAATGTTTTTGCGGCTTGAGTCTTTCCATGATAATTTATCATTGCTTACTGAACGGAAATGTCAAAATAACATGGCTCTCACAGTCCGTCAAATCACAGATATTCCTATCGAAAGTTTTATCACTCTGAAAAATTACCCGATACCTGAAAAATATCAAGTTATATTTAAACTAGAGTTCGGCGGTATTGGGAAGTAATTATAATAAATATTTTGTTTTATGAAATTGTTAATTTTGTTTACACCTGTCGTTGAAGTAGATGCAACAATTTAGTGTTCCTGGCCCCACGTTGGGCGCCAATTGTCACGCTTCAGCCCAGCTAGGAATTAATTTCGAAACGTGCAATAAATAAGACAGGGAAAACTGAATTTTTGCATCTACTTCAACGACAGGTATAAGCAAAATTAACTATTCAATAAAACAAAATATCTATTATAATTATTTCCCAAAACAAATTGTCGCGGATCAATTCAAATACATAGACAATTATCATTGGAGAGTCATGGTTTCATTTCGACATAGATACATGAATTATGTTTCACCAGGAAGGATAGAATTCTGGCAGATATGATATTCGTATACCAGCAGATATATAATACTTAAAGTTTGGTAATCTCTTGACTTGCCACTTATTCGAATCAAGTTGAACTGGTTCTTTATTGAATTGAAATGAATTTCCATTAAGCAAGAACTAATTCAATTGAATTTTTCTTGACATATGACAGAATAAATGACTAATTGACAGATAAGTATTGGAACCAAACCATAGAGCCGAGTGACAGGGCATAAAGCAATAAGGTTCCTCAATATTCATTATAAATGAGTGAATCTTTCTAGGAAGAAAATAGCATAAATTTATTTTATAGACCCTGATGAAGTAAAACAAGTAGAAGAACAAAGACAATCGTCTCTTCCTTATCGGTCTCCCAGCATTGAACGACAGATTACCGAGAAATATTCCCCGTCACTCCCGTACAGCTAAGAAATCTGACGACCGGAAACTTACACGAGTTTTCGCTCCGCGTCAACATCTATTGTTTGTTTTACGTTTTTCCCACACGAAACTTGGCCCTTTCAACCCTCGGATCCTTGTAAGCCGATTTGAGGGCGCCCGACAGCGGGGTGCGACGGAAAAAGCCAGAAAACTTTTAAGGGCAGCTACGGGAGGACACGCCAAGCGAGTCAAGTAGGCCCATTTCGAACGGGACATTCGATTAGGAGGTGTAGAGATGTATGACACAACGTTTGACGGGGAAATTGAGTTTATATCCGGGCATTTCGGGATGGAAATTTCGATTGTTGTCGGGAAGTTTCCCGGCGAAAGATGGGGAGGCGTAGATTCATGTTGGAGGGGTATACTCCTCCGTTTAAACTTGTGAAGGAATAATGATGAGAATCGTCGAAAGTTTAAACGATTTTCAGGGTGAGTTGAGTTGAATATTATATTAGTGGAGGGCTTTCCAAGGTTTCATTCTGAATAGCCCGCTATGTAGGCAACTGTCATCTTTTGACATTTCAAAAGTATAAACTACGCCATTGTTGAAAATGGAACGATACACACTTCAACAACGCACTGAAATTGTTAAAATTCACTACAAAATGGTGAAAATTGAGATCAAAGCAAGCAGTGGGCTGCCCATTTGTGCTGTCTTAGTTGTAGCGTATCATTGGTGCAGTGGATGAATGGGAAGAGAAAAAGCATGCCTTCTGGGGTCTCTATGGTATGACCAGACCCCACTAATCATTCAGACTATTGCTATTTTTGCCTAAAAAAGACTGAAGGTTATTCCGGAAAGAGAAAGCACATGATCGACTATCTAAATTTGCAGTCTGCAGATTTACCAGAGCCGATTGTACCTTTAGATCCGCAAAATGTTGTTTTGAAAGAAACTGGAGACAACGCATCATCAGGCAACTCCGAAGAATAGTGCAGCGATCCTACTTTTACTCCAGGTCCCAGTTCCGGCGAGGCACATTTAATTTTTCAAAGTGAGTTACATGTACGTGATTTGGGGTTATCAAAGCAGTCAAACAGTCAGAACTTCTTAAGGAATGGAACTTATTAGGCAACGAAACGAAAATTACGAATTTCAGAAAAAGGAATGCTTCGTTTTCTGCATTCTGCAATATGGAAAATTCGTTGTGTGCGTAAACTGATATTGATGGTTTAATGCAAGAACTTCATATTGAGCATTCCCTCTCTGAGTGGCGTTTATTTCTAGATTCGTCTATATGCAGTTTAAAAGCTGTGTTACCGCATAATGAAAATTCAGAACCCTCTATACCAGTTGCCCATTCAGTGACGATGATAGAAAGTTATTATATGAAAATATGGATAAAATAAACTATAACACATATAGATGTGGGAACTTAAAAGTCATGAGAATTTTAGTGAATTTACAAAATATTACTGTTTTCTTTGTCTATGGGACAGTCGTGCAGCAAATCAGCATTATAAAACAAAAATTCGGCCACGAAGAATGTGTGTTTCAACCGGGATCTCAAAATCTTAAGTTTAGACCTCTTGTAGACACCAGAAATGTGCATTTGTCTCCTCATCACTTGAGCTGATGAATCACTTTATGAAGCCATAAATAAACATGGTTATGGATTTAAATACTTCAAACAAGTCTTTCACAAGTTGAGTGATGACACATTGAAGGAAGGCATTTATTTGAGATGAATTGTGAGATAAGTGGAATCATTGTTATAGCCAATAAGTGCCGAATTGGCATCTTAAGTGTCTACCGACCGGGTTCCGGAAATTTAGAGGTATTTCTTGAGAGATTATCATGTGCCCTGAATCATTGTACAAATTTGGCAGATGTTATCTTTTTGTGTGGTGATATGAATGTTGACTATTTGAGAACTGAGTGTACAAAACTTAAACGGTTTATTGATTTATTTGAATGTTTCGGTCTGAGAATTTCATCAAAGAAGCCTACAAGAGTGTTCACAGATAGTAGAGGTAGAACAACTATTTCTAAAATTGATTATATATTAACAGATGCTGATCCCTCAAAATGTTGTGCTGAGGTTCTTGAAACACATTTAAGTGACCACAAGGCTATTATGGTAGACGTCAATGTAATGTTGGTGAATGTTGCGCGTTCTCTACCTAGATTAGTTAGAAACTTGAACCAATTTAACTTAGACAAGTTTGTTCTTCATTTATCGGCGTCGGACTTTCAGAATATTTACAAAAGCGATGATGCTGATTCATGTTTTGATTCATTTACTGGCACAATTCAAAGTGCATTCGAACTATGCTGCCCTCTTATTAAGTTGAGCACCAACAAACATCAGACCAAAGGTTGGATTACTCCTGAAGTAACTATAGCTAAACGCGAACTCATGAACCTGCATTGGCTACATTCCAATTTGAAGACCCAAGAAACCTTCACCCTGTACAAAAATGCGAAATTGAATTATAACGTGCTATTGAGGGACTCCAAATTCAAATTCCATAATACTCTCATATCTAGATCTAGCAATAAAAGTAAAACGGTATGGAACATGGTTAATGCTGTGACCGGAAGGAACAGAAAAAGTAATCAACCAATTGAACTTGATGTCGATGGAATCTCCCATAATGATCCGAAACAGGTTGCTGAAATATTTGCTTATTATTTTTCAACGGTAGCGGAGAAGACACTTCTCCATTTTTACAATAGTAGTCTATCTACGGTATGTACCACCTCCTATATGGCAAATTCTACATTTTTTTTCCATCCAGTTTCTGAGCTTGAAGTTACTGACGCAATAAGGTCATTGAAAAATAACAAAATTTCAGGTCCGGATTCCGTCTCAGCCAGAATTCTGAAAACAATAGGTCCATCGATATGTCGGCATTTTGCACACTGTATCAATTTGTCAGTAAATCTAGGTATTTTTCCTTCATCGTTGAAAAAAGCTACGGTCATTCCAGTTTTCAAAAAGAATAATATTCATGATGTTACCAACTATAGGCCAATTTCACTACTAAACTCGTTTTCAAAAATATTCGAAAAAATAGTCCTGGGCAGAATGAATAAATATATGGAAAAATATGATGTTTTGAATTCTTCTCAGCATGGCTTTAGATCTGGCCGCTCAACCCAATCGGCCGCTGTTGAGTTCACTGAATATATATATGAGTGTCTTGACGATGGGTTCTATGTCGCTGGACTATTTTTTGACCTTTCAAGAGCATTCGACAGTCTCTCTTTCAACTTTATTATGGATAAATGTTATAATGTTGGTTTCAGGGGTATATTCCTGGAATGGTTGAAGAGTTATCTCGAGAAAAGACCATCAAATGTCAAAGTCAGAGATATTCTGTCTCATGAGTACACTTTGAAATTAGGAATACCACAGGGATCTGTTCTAGGACCTCTGCTGTTCCTCCTTTTCATTAACGACCTTCCTATAAGCCTGACAGATGAGTTGGCACAGTTTTGTTTGCGCCACGGTTTAACATCGTGTTCGAAGACGTGTTCTGTAGTTCTGTTTGCTGATGATACGTCATTTGCTGTTAGGGGTTCATCTTTTGAAGAGCTCCAAATATTGTGCGATTTTTTATTTGATTTTTTTGTTAAATGGTGCCGTACAAATAATCTTGTGATTAACATCGATAAGACCGAAATTATCCATTTTTCTATCGGTTCAAGTAGTAAGAAACTTGTGCTTCGTCACCAAGACGCGGTAACCACATCCAAAGATGCTGTCAGGTTTCTTGGAATTTTTCTGGACAAAAATTTGAGATGGTTTAATCATATTGATTCGGTGTGTTGTAGATTGAGTCGTTCTTTTTTTGCTATAAATAGAGTAAGACACTTGCTGCCAACGCCAACATTGGTCAGCATCTACTATAGCTTAGTTTATAGCCATTTGTCTTACAACGTCCTTCTTTGGGGAAATTCGTCAGAGGCTAATAGGGTTTTTATCATCCAGAAGCGCATTCTGCGAATGATCTTCGAAATTAGTCCAAGGTCGTCCTGTAGACCGGTTTTCACACATAATGGTATTCTCACGTTATGTAGTATTTTTATTCTAAAAACCTTGTTATATATTAAAGAGAAAGAGAATAGCCTCCCTAAATTATCTAGTTTTCATGATTACCGTACAAGAAGTGAAGGTATTCTCTTTATACCTAAACATAGATCTAGAAAATTTGAAATGTCGCCATTTTATCAGGGCATAAAATTATTTAACCATTTACCTTCTCATATTCGATCTCTTAATATCAGACAATTCAAAGGGAGTGTGAAAGCCTTATTGCTGAGAAAATGCTATTATTCCGTTAATGAATTCTTGGATGATATCTTTGATGACACACTGTATTAATTGTGTATTGATTATTGATTTGTTTTTCCTGACTTGTCTCATACATTTTCATGTCATGTGGGACCAATAAATGATTTATTTATTTATTTATTTATTTATATATAATTATTTGAATGTTTCGTTCCAAGCATGCGCACCTGAATTCTTCAGACAGGCGGTGTACAGCTCTGTCTGTGACAAAATGTTTTGTTTCTAATCTCATATTTATGAAAACCAAATCTTTTTCAAAAATACGCAACATAATTTTAGGAACTTCTCCAAGCTCATTTATTTGAAATATTTAATATGTTTGAATATTTAAATGAGTTACTTCAAAAACTCTCAAAACATCATCAAAAAACAACAAGAATTAAGATAAAATCAGTTCAACTTCACAATTAAAAGATGAAATCAATCAACAATAAATAACTTACCCATACGACCTGGATCTCCGTTTGATCAACATTAAAACTAGGTACATCTAATATCCAAGGTACTCTATGTTCTATGCTCACCATAAAAATCACACAAAGTTTGTAAGACACTTTATGGTCTCTGTTAAACCACTTTATTTTATATATAATATAAAATTATATTAGGTTTTTAAATAAAGAAATTCATTATATGAAAATCAAGTGGTTTAACTAAGACCATCAAGTTCCTAACAAACTTTGTGTGATTTTTGCGGTGAGCATAGAACATAGAGTAACTTAGATTTCAAATGTACCTCACCACAAAAATCAGACATCATATCGGGTGTTTTTTTCAGAGTGATAGAACTTTATATTAAAATAAAACACATTTAAATTAAGATTGAAGCCAAATTTTATTTTAATTGAAAGATAATTTTATGACATTCATGTTTTAAGAATAATTTCCGGCATATGTCCACGACTAGCTCTGAGGAACCGTATTCGACCAGATCAATTTTGGACCACTTTTTCGAGTAATTCAGGCCTTATTTCATCAATAACACGAGTTATGTTGGCTTCCAAAGCATCTATTGTTTCTGGTTTATCAGCATAAACGAATGACTTGATATAAACCCAAAGAAAATAATCCAGTGGAGTTATGTGGCATGAGGCCAATTAATTGGACCACTTCTCGAAATAATGTTATCGCCAAATCTTTCTTTCCATAAATCAATTGTTATGGTAGCAGCATGAAGTGTAGCACCATTTTGTTGGAACCAAAACACTTCTGGGTCGATACCATTCAAATTTTGAAACAAATAATCATTGATCATCGATCTGTAACGAGCACCATTCACTGTAACATTAGCTCCAGCATCGTTTTTAAAGAAATATGGAGCGATGATGCCTCCAGCGTGTAAAGCACAACATATAGTCCATTTTTCAGGATGCAATGGAACCTGCAGATCTTCTTGAGGATTGTTTTCACTCCATATACAGCAATTTTGCTTGTTCAAAGCCCTTCAACCAGGAATGAGCTTCATCACTTAGCACAATTTTACGACAAAAATGTGGATCAACTTCAAGCTGTACTAGGGCCCAATCAGCAAACAAACGATGCTTATTTTGGTCAAGTGGCTCCAGTTGGATCTTGTGAAGACCAAGATCTTCACGCAAAATTTTTCATGTGGTGGATGCACAGACTCCAACTTAGTGTGAACGTCGACGAATAGACAAATCTGGATAATCATTAATACTATGACTTACAGCAGCGATATTTTCTTCTGTAAGTACAGTTCTTTGTCTTGTTGACGCTGCATCGAGTAGAGAAAATGTTGTCCGAAATCTATCGATAGTTCGACGAATAAGCTGCTCTGATGGACGTTTATGTAAACCATAAATCTCACGAAGTGCTCTATGAGCTTGGCGCATAGAACACTGATTTTGAAAATAAATTTCAACACTTTGTAAACGTTGTGGTGGCGTGAGTTCCATGATAATTTGTCAATGCTTAATGAACAGAAATGTCAAAACAACATGGCTTCTCCCATCTGTCAAATATACAGTAATCCCTATCGAAAGCTCTATCACTCTAAAAAAAACACCCGATATACAAAATTAACGTCTATTTGGTGCTATGTCCCATGGTCTCGAGGAGCTGGTGTGTTGGAAGCCATTGGTGTGTGAAACCGTTTTGGAATACAATACTAATAGAACGAACTTTGAATATCAAAACAGATTTAATCAGTTAGTCTTCCACAATTTTAATTTCAAAAAAATTTTCATTCAAAAAACTTTTAGAATTGAATTAATGTCTACTATAAGCACCGCTTATATTTGATAGACGTATATAATCAAAACTCAATATACAATGTCAAATGGAATAAATAAACCAACCAATATAAAAAAGGCAATTAAAATTAATAAATAAATACTTGAAGGAGACAAAATTTTGTTTCTGATCTTACCATAGTGAAACCAATTCCTTTTCAAAAACATAAAATACAACTTAAGGATTTCTTAAAAATATAATTTATTTGAAATATTTAATATATTTGAATATTCAAATAAGTTAATTCAAAAATCTCTCAAAACATGTAATATATCTTCAAAAAACAATTAGAATACGGATAATCTCTTCATCGGCCCTAGATAACATGTAAAAATCAAAATCAACTAACTAACCATCACTATATCATACCTTACCTTAACACGTGAACTTGTTCAAAGAGACTAACTTTAAAAAACAGGTTGTCAGTTCGTCACAAAATCACAGAAAACTGTTAGGCATTCTATGGTCTTCTTCACGCCATTGACATTTTATAATGAGAATTATTCAAGCCTAAATATAATCATATATTATGTATAAAATAAAATAGAAAAAGGCTTTTTACTTGATAGAAGAAATATAACAAAATTTGCCTTACAGTTTTTTGTGATTTTGTGACGAACTGACAACCTGTTTTTTAAAGTTAGTCTCTTTGAACAAGTTCACGTGTTAAGTTGTAAGGTATGATATAGTGATGGTTAGTTAGTTGATTTTGATTTTTACATGTTATCTAGGGCCGATGAAGAGATTATCCGTATTCTAATTGTTTTTTGAAAATGTATTACATGTTTTGAGAGATTTTTGAATTAGCTTATTTGAATATTTAGATATATCAAATAAATTATATTTTTGAGGAATCCTTAAGTTGTGTTTTATGTTTTTGAAAAGGAATTGGTTTCACTATGGTAAGATCAGAAACAAAATTTTGTCTCCTTCAAATATTTATTTATTGATTTTAATTGCCTCTTTTATATTGGTTGGTTTATTTATTCCATTTGACATTGTATAGTGAGTTTTGAATATATACGTCTATTAAATATAAGCGGTGCTTATTGTAGACATCAATTTAATTCTAAAAGTTTTTTGAATAAAAATTTTTTTGAAATTAAAATTGTAGAAGACTAACAGATTAAATCTGTTTTGATATTCAAATTTTGTTATATTTCTTCTATCAAGTAAAAAGCCTTTTTCTATTCTATTTAATACTAATAGAATGTTCAAGACAGATTTGTCTTGGCATATCAAGAATAACATTGAATTTCGTCTATGGTTTCTGTGATTATTCTTTTTTCATAGAGAAACTAAGTTAATTTGGAAGCAACCACAGTATACAGATTATGCATTATATAACAATATTGAACAATATAGAATGTACATGCGCAAAATCATTTACGCATGAGATTACTTAGTGTGGCGGAACTTTACGCCTTAACAAAAATTTATACTGAATAATTAAAATTGAGCTTTGTTTTTTCGGATACTTTCTAGACGGACCATACTTTTTTTTAATATCAAAATTAAACCTCTTATTAGAAAACCCTATCGATCATTTGAGCCACGTTGTTTCGTTCCAAATGAACTCGTCAGGGTTTAACCCTGATATATTCTCCCAAGCCCCAACCTTTTGAACGCAGCAATTGCGAATAAATGAAAAGGCATCAACCAATCGTATTGTTGAAACTCCGGATTTTTTCCCATCTCCCGGACGAAATGAAAATTCCGGGCACTCTGGCTTGAACTTCCCGATTAGAAAACAACCCGTTGAGTGATTCAACTCTTCAGAACACACGTACATTTTCCGGGTTCCAAATGCCGAAAATTCAAACAGAAGGAAAAGTGCCCTTCCACATCGTAGGTCAAAGCGAGCCCTATTCCCTTTCGAGCTTTGTCGAAACGGCTTTTTTTTCCCAGAGCTGCTAACGATTGCAACATTCGCATTTTTGGGTTATGATGAGGTCTGCAGCGATTGTGAATAGCAGGTATTGTTCACGTCGCTGGTGATATTCGAGTCGATTTTAGCCCACGATGATGATTTGAAGCGATGATTATTGGAGACTGGAGAGTTTGGGGCGTCAAAAATTCCCGCGGACGGTGCATGGGAATGGCGGAAAATTCCACGGAAAATCCAGAAGAGAAACAAGGTGCAGAGAAAAATTCGCGAGAGCTCCAAATTGACGTTAAAAGGTTTGGAGCTCTCATATATGAATATCTATATTTTTTCATAAAAAAGTTAAATCCGCTTGGATTTGAATATACACAAACGGATTATTTTTTCCCGACCCAGAAGTCTAGAGTGCTATGAATGAGGATTAATATTAAAATGGAAGTATGATGTTCGTTTCACGTGAAACATAAGTTTGAGAAAAAAAAAATCGAATAATAAGAAGCGTTTTTTACTTGCTAGAGGGATTATTACAAACTTTGAATATCAAAACAGTTTCAATCTGTTGGTCTTCCAGAATTTTAATTTAAAAAAATTTTATTCAGAAACTTTTAGGAATATATTAATGTCTTATAAGCACTGCTTATATTTAATAGGCGTAAAAAATCAAAACTCATTATACAATATCAAATGGAATTAAAAAAGCCAACAAATATAAATTGTCAATTAGAATTGACATGATTATTTGAATGTTTCGTTCCAAACATGCGCACCTGAACTCTTCATACAGGCGGTGCAAAGCTCTGTCTGCGACAAAATGTTTTGTTTTTGATCTCATATTTATGAAAACTAAATCTTTCTCAAAAATACACAACATAATTTCTAGAACTTCTCCAAAACTATTTGAGATATTTAATATATTTAAATAATTTACTTCAAAAACTCTCAAAACATGTAGCCACATCCTCAAGAAACAACAAGAATTTAGATAAGATCAGTCCAACTCCACAATTAAAAGATAAAACCAATCAAAAATTAATAACTTACACATAAGACCTTCTGGAATCTCCGTTTGATCACCATTAAAACTAGGTACATCTAATATCCAAGGTACTCTATGTTCTATGCTCACCACAAAAATCACACAAAGTTTGTAAGGCACTTTATGGTCTTTGTTAAACCACTTTATTTTATATATAATATACGAGTATATTAGGTTTTCAAATAAAAAAATTCATTATTTAAATATGAAGTGATTTAACTAAGACCATAAAGTTCCTCACAAACTTTGTGTGATTTTTGTGGTGAGCGTAGAACATAGAGTACCTTAGATTTCAAATGTACCTCACCACAAAAATCAGACATCATATCGGGTGTTTTTTTAGAGTGAGAACTTTATATTGAAATAAAACACATTTAAATTAAGATTGAAGCCATTTTTTTTTATTTGAAGCATAATTTCTTAACATTTATGTTTTGAAAATAATTTTCGGCATATTTTTCACCACGACTAGCTCTGAGGAACCGTATTCGACCAGACCAAGTAGTTCAGGCTTTATTTCATCAATACCACGAGTTATGTTGGCTTCCAAAGCATCTATCGTTTCTGGTTTATCAGCATAAACTAATGACTTGACATTATCCCAAAGAAAATAATCCATTGGAGTTATGTCGCATCATCGTGGAGGCCAATTAATTGGACCATTTCTCGAAATAATGCTATCTACAAATATTTCTTTCAATAAATCAATTGTTACGGTAGCAGCATGAGGTGTAGCACCATCTTGTTGGAACCAAAACACTTCTGGGTCGATACCATTCAAATTTAGAAACGAATAATCATTGATCATCGATCTGTAATGAGCACCATTCACTGAAGCATTAGCTCCAGCATCGTTTTTAAAGAAATATAGAACGATGATTCCTCCAGCGTGTAAAGCACACCATATAGTGCATTTTTCAGGATGCAATGGAACCTGCAGAACTTCTTGAGGATTGTTTTCACTCCATATACGGCAATTTTGCTTCTTTACATAGCCGTCCAACCATCACTAAACACAATTTTCCAATAAAAAGTGGGTCAACTTCAAACGGGCCCAATCAGCAAACACACGACGCTTATTATGGTCAAGTAGCTTTAGTTCTTGAACCAGTTGGATCTTGTATGGGTGTAGACCAAGATTTTTACGCAAAATTTTCCATGTGGTGGATGCACAGAGTCTTACTTGTTGTGAACGTCGACGAAGAGACAAATTTGGGTCAACATTAACATTATGACCTACAGGAGCTATATTTTCTTATGTACGTAAAGTTCTTTGTCTTGTTATTGGTTATTGTTGTAGCATGGAATAGAGAAATTGTCGTCCGAAATCTATCGATACTTCGACGAATAAGCTGCTCTGATGGACGATTATGTAAACCATAAATTTCGCGAAGTGCTCTATAAGTTTGGCTAATAGAACAATGATTTTGAAAATAAATTTCAACAATTTGTAAACGTTGTTGCGGCGTGAGTCTTTCCATGATAATTTGTTAATGCTCACTTAACAGAAATGTCAAAACAACATGGATTCTACCTTCTGTCAAATCACAGTTATCCCTATCGAAGTTCTATCACTCTAAAAAAAAACACCCGATACCTATATAGCTTTCGTTATACATTTGTATCAATACGTTTCACATAGGGATGTAAAAAGGTCATTTCCGAGACATTGAAAAATATTTTATATAGATTATATCTTAGGATATTAATTTGATAGTTTTTTATATAGTTTCAATATATATTAAGTCTCTTAAAATTTTTCTTCTATCAAGTATTAACTCACATTTAAATTGATATTTAATATTTTCATTTATGCTATTCAGATAATTCAAAAATTGCGATAGCAGCCTGTCAGTTGCAGTCCAAATGTAGATGATGTATTTTGCATTTGGACTGGAACTGACAGACTGCTATCGCAATTTTTGAATTATCTTAATAGCATAAATAAAAATTTGAAATATCATACAGATTTCTTCTTTGAACCTTCTTAAAATTTTAATTTAAAAAAAGTTTTTATTAAAAAGGTTCAAAATTAAATTAAATAAATGTCTTTTGAACACACCGTGTCAATTTTGTAGGCATATAGAATTAATACTTATTACACAGTACCAAAGGGACTGAAAAAAAATATAAATTGTCAAGTGAAAATTATTAAATAAATACTTGAAGAGTATATAACTTTGTTTCATTCCTTGTTTTATGAAAACTAAATTCCCTTTAATATTTTAATATAAAACAAGGAATGAAACAAAAGTTTGTACTCTTCAAGAATTTATCTATTAAATTTTAGATGACAATTTGTATTTCAATTTTATTTAAATTTGAAAAAAATTCTTATAATGTTTCAGCTAGTGCCAACCGCATACTCCATTAATATAATTAATATATATTTCTTTGAATTTCTTTCATACCCTTCGGTACTGTGTAATAAGTATTAATTCTATATGTCTACTAAATTGACACTATGCGTTCTGAAGACATTTATTTTATTTAATTCCAAAAATTTTTTAATAAATTTTTTTTTTATTTGAAATTTGTAGAAGGTTAACAGAAGAAATATGTATGATATTTTAAATTTGGTAATAAATCTTTTATCAATAAAAAACATTTTTTATATTTGATAAATGAAAATATCAAATTTACAATAGCAATAGAAGAAAATAATTCAATCATCTTCTTAGATCATAATATAAGTTATTGTAACAATAAGTTCGATTTCGAAATTTTAGAAACGAGATAAATTGTGAATTGAATTGAATCAGTTACTTGGTGAAAATCTATATTAAATAATATTTGAATAAGGTTATTCTGATTTTCACAAATTTTTATTGTTATGTTTACAACAATCGTTTCGCTATCACAGTAGCATCATTAGGCAGGTATACATTTTGAATAACTAAGCTTGTTTCCGAAATTCGTTGCTATTTATATTACAGTGAGTACAATAAGTTTTTATTGAGCACTAAAACCCAAAAAAGGGTTTCTGCAAAATTCCAGCTTGACTGAATATATTTAACAGAGGTGAGGTATTTAAATCTAATTGTTCGTGAAGTAATATTCCAATTTTATTGTGTTTATTTATCTCTAGAGATTCTAACAGGTTTAAGGCATAATTTTTACTTTCTCTATGTAGAATTTCAAAATTATGGTTGAATGTATGTCCTGTTTCTAACAAATGGTTAGAATATGTGGAATTACTTTTATTATTGAGGAAACTCTTCAAATGTTCACAAATTCCATGTCGGAAACTTCTTCCAGTCTGTCCTATGTAAACTTTAGGACAATCACCGCAGGTTAACTCATAAACCCCCGATTTATCATCTTTATGTGTACAGTCTTTATTATTTTTAATGAATTAACTCAAGTTTGAATCAGTTTTAAATGAAGTTCTTAAATTTTATTTATTTTTGAGGTATGTAGCAATTTTCTCAGAAATACTTTTAGTGTATTTTAAGGAAATGTATTTAAAATTTTCTTCTGTATTGGGATATACCATATTTAAAGCTATTTTATTATTTTTATCCGTCAACAATTTGTCTACCAACTTAGGATCATAGTCGTTATTAATAGCTATTTCTTAATTATGTTAAGTTCTGAAATATAATTTTCCCGGTTCATGGGAATATTAACTAATCCATGGATCATACAATTGAATGCTGATAATTTTTGATTTAAGGGATGGTTTGATTTATTGTGTATGATAGAATCTGTATAGGTGGGTTGGTGAAATAATGAAAAATCACGTGAATTATTCATTCGAGTAATAGTTAAATCAAGAAAATCAATAGAATTATTGTTCGGTTCAATACGTTTCCTTAAAATACACTACATGTATTTCTGAGAAAATTGCTACATACCTCAAAAATTAATCTAATTTAAGAACTTCATTTGAAACCAATTTAAACTTGAGTAAATTCATTTAAAATAATAAAGTCTGTACACATAAAGGTGATAATTCGGGGGTTTATAAATTAACCTGCGGTGATTGCCCTAAAGTTTAAATAGGACAGACTGGAAAAACTTACCGACATAGAATTTGTGAACATTTGACGAGGTTCCTCAATAATAGAAGTAATTCCACATATTCTAATCATTTGTTAGAAACAGAACATACTTTCAACCATAATTTAGAAATTCTTCATATAGAAAGTAAAAGTTATGCCTTGAACCTGTTAGAATCCCTAGAGATAAATAAACACAATAAAATTGGAATATTACTTAACGAACAATTAGATCTAAATAACTCACCTCTGTTAAATACATTCAGATAAGCTGGAATTTGCAGAAGCCTTTTTTTGGGTTTTAGTGCTCAATAAAAATTTATTGTACTCACTGTAATATAAATAGCAACGGATTTCGGAAACAAGCTTAGTTATTCAAAATGTAAACCTGCCTTATGATGCTATTGTGATAGCGAAACGATTGCTGTAAACATAACAATAAAAATTGGAGAAAATCAGAATAACCTCATTTAAATATTATATTATACATTCTGTCAAGAAAGTACCGGGAATTATCGATTTAAATCTGGCGGGGCAATGAGGCAGGTAAAATTTTTTTTTTCCTAGGTTGGTACCACTGTCCTTAATTACTATGCTAAGCTTGAGCGGGATCTGTCAACTAGTGTGTTTGCAACAGCTGATTAAGTCAGTCGATGTCAGAGTGCGTGCCGATTTTTACTATGGGTGATTACGTTGAGCAAAGAATTTGTTTAAAGTTTTGTGTTGCAAATGAATTTTCGTGTGCCGATGTATTGAAAATGTTGCAAAAGGCCTTTAGTGATAATGCTCCATCGAAAACTCGTGCATATCAGTGGTACAGAGCCTTCAAGGACGGTCGTGAAGTGGTCGAAGACCGGACGCCCATCAACGGCTTCGATCGAAGATAACGTCGATAAAATTAAGGAAAGGGTGCTGGAAAACCGTCGTACCAGCTTGAGAGAGATAGCACATGATCTTAAGATATCCCACGAGTCCGCACGTACGATTTTGATTGATATTTTGGGCATGAGAAAGGTGGCCGCACGACTCGTACCGAAAGACCTGAATTTTCTTCAAAAACGTCATCGCGAACAGGTTGCTTCAGACATGCTCGATCGCTGTAATTCCGATTCTACATTCATGGAACGCATTATAACTGGTGATTATACCTGTGTCTACGAGTACGATATGCAAACAAGCCAGCAATCATCGGAATGGGTGGCAAAAAATGAGCCGAAACCGAAAAAACCACGCCAAAGCCGCTCGAAAATGAAGGTGATGCTCATTGTTTTCTTCGATATCCGTGGCGTGGTGCACTACGAATTCGTTCCAGAGGGTCAGACGGTGAACAAGGAGTATTACCTAGGCGTTATGAAACGTTTGCGTGAGCGTATCCGTAAAAAGCGGCCAAATTTGTGGGCGAACAACTCATGGATTTTGCATGACGATAACGCGCCTTCTCACCGAGCTACGATTGTGACTGACTTTCTCGCCAAAAACTCAACAAACGTGCTTCAGCAACCACCGTATTCGCCGGATTTGGCTCCCTGCGACTTTTTGCTCTTCCCAAAACTAAAATTGCCCCTTCGTGGCACCCGTTTTGAGTCGATTGAAGCCATAAAACAAAATTCGGCGCGAGAGCTAAAGTCCATCCCGGAAAGCGCCTATAAAAAATGATTCGATAATTGGAAGTGCCGTTGGCATAGATGTATTGGAGCAAATGGAGCCTATTTTGAAGGCGACCCAATAAATTTTGACGATTAAATGTAAAAATGTTGTTTTAATTGAAAATTCCCGGTACTTTCTTAACAGAGTAGTAGATAAATTGTAGAAGGACTCCGTGATCAACATGTTTGATCCGACCACTTAAGTGTCATCGAGAGCATCGAGAACATCCTACGAAAAGCATGAGGTTTCACATCTTCAATATGAATTCCTAGTCGAAAATTATGATTAGACTCTCTACATACCCGCTTTAAACCGGAATGACATCTTCATTAGTAGGATCCATCACTGAAAAGTTAATATTGCCCCATGAATTCCGAATGGCCTCAAGGAAATATAAAGGGATGACTTTAATGAGGAATATACACGGACAGGTTTCCGTTTTCATTAGCGAATTCATTAAAAATTTCCCTTGAATTTTTTCATAATGTCTGGATCTATAAGTTGAAAGGCAACGGAGCGTTTATCAATGAATTTTTTATTCGGGAATCATCCGAGGTAGAGGATTTTGTACGGTTTCCTGGTTAGCCCGGCTTCAGATGGAGATTACTGAAATTGTTCAAGGATTTCACTTTTGTGTCAGCGTTATCCAAATTTGAAAGCGATTTTCTTCTTAATTTCGAGGGTTCTGTTCGCGGTTAATTTAAGTTGGTTTACGTAAGACTTAAATTGCAATCGTGTACAAAAAATTTCAGAATAGAATCAATCATGTGTTTGAATGAGAAAGAAGTTATTAATTGATAGAAGGATTAGTACAAAACTTAAAATATCATTCAGATTTCTTCTGTAAACCTTCTACAATTTTTAATTAAAAAAAAACTTTAAAAAAAAATTAAATAACAGATTAAATCTGTTTTGATATTCTAAAAAACTTTTATTCCAAAATTTTTAGAATTAAATAAAATAAATGTCTGTAGAACACACCCTGTCAATTTAGTTGACATATAGAATTAATGCTTATAATACCAGAGGAAATGAAATGAAAGAAATTCAAAGAACTATAAATTATGAATTGATATTCTATGTCGACGAACGTAGAATATTTAGGATATTTATAAGTTCAACGTATTCTAATGTTCTTGTAGTAAACAGCATACAGTCAGTTCGCTTAGATATCTTTGTGGATTATTTTTATTAAAATTTGAGTGTCAAAACAGATTTAATCTGTCATTCTTCTACAATTTTAATTTCAAAAAAATTTTATTCGAAAAACTTTTAGAATTAAATTAATGTCTCATAAGTACCGCATATATTTAATAGACGTATACAATCAAAACTCAATATACAATAACAAATGGAATAAATAAACCAACAAATATAAATTGTCAATTAAAACAAATAAATAAATAATTGAAGGAGACAAAATTTTGTTTCCGATCTTACCATTATAAACACCAATTCCTTTTCAAAAACATAAAACACAATTTAAGGATATAACTAATTTGAAATATTCAATAAATTTAAATATTCAACTAAGTTAATTCAAAAATCTCTCAACATCTTTAATAAACAATTAGATTTCCGATAATCTCTTCATCGGCGCTAAATCATATTTAAAAAATCAAAATCAACTAACAATCAGTAAATCTTACCTCAGAATGGTAACCGGATCATTGCTTACACAGACTAACTTTAAAAATCAAGATATTCTATGTTTGTCACAAAAATCACTGTAAGGTATTATAAGGTTTTCTTTAAAGCGTTGAGATTACATAATGAAATTTTATTCAAGCCTAAATACATAATATATAATTATATTTAGGCTTGAATAAAATCTCATTATGGAATGTCAATGGTTTAAAAAAAAACCTTATAATACCTTACAGTTTTCTGTGATTTTTGTGACGAACATAGAATATCTTGATTTTCAAAGTTAATCTGTTTAAGCAATGATCCGGTTACCACTATGAGGTAAGATTACTGATTATTAGTTGATTTTAATTTTTTGAATATGATTTAGGGCCGATGAAGAGATTATCGGAACTCTAATTGTTTTTTGAAGCTATAGTGCATGTTTTGAGAAATTTTTGAATGAACTCATTTGAATATATTGAATATCTCAAATAAATTATATTTTTTGAGAAGGCCTTAAATTGTGTTTTGTTTTTGAAAAGGAATTGGTGTTCATAATGGTGTTCCTAAGATCAGAACCAAAATTTTGTCTCCTTCAAATATTTATTTATTCATTTTAATTGGCAATTTATATTTGTTGGTTTATTTATTCCATTTAATATTGTATATTGAGTTTTGATTTTATACGTCTATTAAATATAAGCTGTGCTTATAAGATATTAATTCAATTCTAAAAGTTTTTTGAATAAAATATTTTTGAAATTAAAATTGTAGAAGACCTCTTTTTTATTTAATTTAATGTATATAAGATAATTATATATTTTGGTTTACGTTTATTACATTATAATTTGGTTTTAAAGGAGTCCATAAAATACCTTGGAAACTTTATGTTATTTCTGTGATGAACATATAATATTTAGGATGTTTATAAGTTCACTGTATCCTAATGTTTGTGTAGTAGCAGCATACAGTCGGTTCGGTAAGATATCTTAGTAAATTATTTTTATTTTTTTATATGTGAAGTCTAGCTGATGATTTACCGCTGTTATAATTCTAAATTTTTTTTAAGGATGTTCTACATGTTTTAGGAATTTTTTAAATGAACTCATTTTGAGAAAGTTCATTTTGAAGAAGTTCTTGAGGGTATGTTTTGCATTTTTGAAAGGGAATTTAGTTTTCATAAAACAAGGAATGAAACAAAATTTCGTACTCTTCAAGTATTTACTCAATCCTTTTCAGTTGACAATTTATATTTCTTTGAATTTCTTTCATTCCCTTTGGTACAGTGTAATGAGTATTAATTCTATAAAATAAAATAGAAAAAGGCTTTTCACTTGATAGAAGATATATAACAAAATTTGAATATCAAAATCTGTTAGTTTTCTACAATTTTAATTTCAAAAAAATTTTCATTCAAAAAACTATTAGAATTAAATTAATGTCTACAATAAGCACCGCTCATATTTAATAGACGTATATAATTAAAACTCAATATATAATGTCAAATGGAATAAATGAACCAACAGATATAAAAAAGTCATTAAAATTAATAAATAAATATTTAAAGGAGAGAAAATTTTTGTTTCTGATCTTACCATTAGAACACCAATTGCCTTTTAAAAACATGAACACAACTTAAGGACTTCTCAAAAAATATAATTTATTTGAAATATTTAATATATTTAAATATTCAAATAAGTTAATTCAGAAATCTCTCAAAACATGCACTATATCTTCAAAAAACAAATATAATTCTGGTAATATCTTCATCGGTCCAAAATAATATTCCAAATATCAAAATCAAATAACTATCACTATATCTCACCTCACACGTATTTACAGGATGATTGCTTCAAACAGACTAACTTTAAAATTCAAGATGGTCTATGTTCTTAGCAAAATCACAGAAAAGTGTAAGTTGTTTTTAAGGTTATATTCAAATCATTGACATTCCATAATGAGATTTATTAAAGCTTAAATATAATTATATATTATATATAAAATAAAATAGGAAAAGGCTTTTTACTTGATAGGAGAAATGTAACAAAATTTGAATATCAAAAAAGATTTAATCTGTTAGTCTTTTACAATTTTAATTTCAGAAAAATTTTTATTCAAAAAACTTTTAGAATTAAATTAATGTCTACAATAAGCACCGCTTATATTTAATAGACGTATATAATCAAAAATCAATATATAATGTCAAATGGAATAACTAAACCAACAGATATAAAAAAGTCATTAAAATTAATAAATAAATTTGTAAAGGAGACAAAATTTTGTTTCTGATCTTATCATTAAGAACACCAATTGCCTTTTGAAAACATGAACGCAACTTAAGGACTTCTCAAAAAATATAATTTATTTGAAATATTTAATATATTTATATATTGAGTTTTGATTATATTCGTCTATTACATATGAGCGGTGCTTATTGTAGACATTAATTTAATTCTAAAAGTTTTTTGAATAAAAATTTTTTTGAAATTAAAATTGTAGAATACTAACAGATCAAATCTGTTTTGATATTCAAATTTTTTTAATTCTATATGTCTACTAAATTGACACGGTGTGTTCTAGAGATATTTATTTCATTTTATTCTAAAAATTTCTACAGAGGATTTACAGAAGAAATCTGTATGATATTTTAAATCATTTGTTTGATTCTATTCTGAAATTCTTTGTACACGATTGCAATTTGAGTCTTCCGTAAAATTTCCAGAAGACAATATCAAACGATTAGAATTTTGTGAAACAATGATGGAAAAAGTAATTGAAAATAGTTCATTCCTTAACAATATCTTATTCAATTATGAGACATCGTTTTATTTGAAAACAAAACATAACCCATCAGTAGTAAGATATTGGTCTAGGAGACATAAACATCTGAGTATTTCTGTGCGTTACCAGTTTCCCCAAAAAATTAATGTTTGGACAGGAATACTGGGGAATTTTGAATAATTTGTTTGATAGATATGGAGGTTCAACCTCCTAATGAACTCATAACCTTGAGAAATATTCATTGGTTTTTTATTTCTAGCCGATCAAAAATGCAAATTGTAAATGGCACACCCCTTACCTATTTCAAATGAACCACTAGATGAGTTCATCTTGAACTTGCTCATTGGAACAGCGCCTATGGAATTTCCCCTGATATTTCATTCAGTGTTCCGCTTTTTCTTATTTTCCCGAAGCTTGTACAACAAATCCAAAGGGGAAATAAGACGCAACCGAAGGGATTCCGGTCCAAGATTACATCCGTCTACTTCCGGAAATTTAGAGCCCTTCTGGTTGACGAGAGAACCAAAGTATAATCTGAAGTTCCATCTTAACCCGTCGATATATACAACGATTGTTCTTCGATTGTAGCTGGGAAATAATTGAGAATTATTTCGTTCATGAGATGATACGAAAACAAGGGAATAGGCAGACGAAGCAGAGCTTTCTAAAGGGTGTTTCAATATGATGGCAAGATTCGAATTAGGCAATCAAGCTTCTTACCATGTGCTAAACAAATTTCCAAACTTTCTTAAAGGTCCATTTTTCTGCTTTTATTACCTACGTGTAATATCTCAGTTCTACTGAAATCTATGAAATAGTTGTTAGTTATACAATGTTCCGAAAAACCAGATGTTATTTTATTATGTAATATGCTTTTTTGTGCTCTTCTACCCTCATGTTTATAGATCGTCCTGTCTGACCTATGTAGAATGCATTCATTACAATATAATTTTTAAATACCGCTTTTTTCACACGTATCACGACAGTCTTTGCTATTGACTAAGAGTGAACCTGAGATTTTCTTACTTGTACAAATAATATCGATGTTATTCTGTTTAAGTCTATTACAAATTTTGTTACCCTTTTGTTAACAAAGAAATTAAAGTTTTGAAGTCATTAGCGTCGAAAAATGGTCACATTACGAACGTAAACGATAAATTAATTTTTAAAAAACAGACTTATCTTATGACAAAGTTACCGGAAGCTATAACTGCAGCTGAAAATTTATATAAGCCGTCAATTATACGAACTAGAAATGTGGTGGAGAGAAAGTATGGAGTTTTGAAACGTCGTTTTCGTATCTTTTCTAAAGGAATGAGTGTTAAGTTAACGACCATAAGGGCAATTATTGTTGCTACCGCTGTTTTGCACAATATAGCTGTAGATGTGAACGAAATATTTCCAAATGAATGATTGCAGGAGAAAGAGGACTTTCAAACTAATTCAACTAATGTTAATGTAGCTCGTCAAGTGAGAGTCTATTATTAATAAACATTTTACTAATTTAAAATTCATATTTGTGTGATAATTGAAAATAAATTGGCTTGTCACTTGTGAAACTATTCTTCATATTCAATTTGTATCTTCAATATGACAATATTTCATATAATTTTTATAAGATATTTTACAAGGTATGTATTTAGATATAATAGGTTTCTATGTTTGTATTTCTGATTCATTGTTTTACTTTAGGTAACATCTGAAAAAGTTTCAAGTGAGAATAAAGAAATAAAAATATTATGTGTTATTGAAATTTCTGTTTTTAATTCAAATTTGAGGGGATTTCCTAGTCTGCAGCAATGCTGATAGAATCCTAATACCGCTTTTTCCAGAAAGTGCATTCAAAATAAAAAAGATTTAATTATAATTTTTAAATTTTCTCTTCATCTCCATAATTTGCAAATATAATATTTTAAGCATTGAATGCTCCTCTTTTTTTCTTCTATTCTCTTCCTTGATAGCCACTGTCTGAGCTTCTACTAGAGCTGTTTTTTTATAATACATCTCTTTTGCTTCGGCAAGTGGGTTCGTAACAGTTGGGTTAAACTGTTTGGAAATTGGCTCCCTCAATTTCAATGGAGCCCCACCACCAGTCCCTTTAATATGACTGCGTTGAGCAGCTACCACCTTTCTACTTTAAGCTTTTATATTGTCATATTTGGATTTGAGCTGGTCCCCATCTCTCCAATGGAAAACTGTTGCATTGAAAGCATTTGCTATTCTCTGCCAGACTTTATCCTATAGCAGTAAAATTCTCTTTTTCAATCAATTCAAAGAGACGAAGTTCCCCCTCTGGTTTTAAAGTAATAGATTTTTTATTTTCTTCTATATTCATTAATTAACTCACGTTTACTAAAATATAGCAATTCGCAAGTAATAATGATATAAATTCCAATATACTGTCTTCTGCACATAACCATGTTTATGCAAAGACTGATTTATGCTTCTTTTCTTTTTCTTTTTACAAGTTCCGACGCATATCTCACAATTTTGACAGAATATCACCAACTTTATTCGTAAAATCACTAGTTCTAAGGATAGCCAATAGTCGGAAACATATGACCAGCGCATTTAAGGAAGCTTTAAATAAAGGACGGTCGATGTGCATTTATGAAACTGATGGTCACATTTAAAGAATCCTTTTTCATAAAGGGACTTTATCATAAAGGAGCCTTTTGATGTTGCTTATGAAACTGGCCGTTAGTCAATAGAAAATACTGTCGTTAAAAGTGTGGAAAAAGCGGTATATACAAATTATATTGTAATGAATGCACTGCATTTTACATAGGTCAGACAGGACGATCTATAAACAAAAGCGTAAAAGAACATATAATAAAATAACATCAGGTTTTTCCGAACATTGTATAAATAACAACCATTTCATAGATTTCAGTCGAACTGAGATTTTACAGGTACGTAATAAATGCAGAAGAATGGACCTTTTAAAAAGTTTGGAAATTTGTTTAGCACATGGTAAGAAGCTACCAGTCACAAATGAAAAACTTCAATTTAATTTATCACCATTGCTCTCATCTGTAAAAGATTAGGACCGAACTAACACCATATTTTTACACCCTTCAAAATTGTACCTGTGATCTACCCTACCATTATAAATAGTATTATAAGTTTTGTTCTCTTCACTTCTGAAAATGGGCTAAAAACCCGAAACATATATGTCACCTGACATCAAATAAACAGTGAAACTTAAGTCAAGTTGTTTTTTATCGAATTTATTAATTTAAAAATATTTCACCAGGTGAAATACAAGAAATCAATATGATTTATGATTAATTTATCAAAATAACCTGACAGAATATTTTACGCCCAATTGAAAAATATTCAAATACACCAATTATTTGACCGACAGTGCAACCCCTGAAAAAGCAATTGGAATCCGATGCACGAATTCGTTAAAAAAAATATCGGACCGAATTGGAAACGAATTCCAGTAATAACCTGGATGAAGATATCAAAAACATATGCTTTTTTTCCACCGTTAATCCAACCCTTATAAAATGCTATCTACCCATGAAAAAACCTTTTTTCGAATATCGTTTTCAGTTCAGAGCTCAACCGTGCGTTTGATGGGACCTACGGACGAATGGGATTGTTTTTTCAGCCATTTAATAGTTTTTTGTCGAAATATACGGAAAATCAATCCGGAATGAGCTATTTCGATGGAAACTGCTAGAACTGCCGGAAACGTTTATGGGGTCAGAAAAAAGGTAGCTTTTGACGTCGAAAACAGAAATATCTCCCTCGAAAACAATGTGGGTATAAAACAATTGAACTGTCATAAATATCAATAATTTCGTTATGGCCGATATTCGCCATTTTGTTACAATGCTATGAATCTACTACTTTGTAGACATCATTCGTACACACCGTTTTAATACTAAAAGTACTATTAGTAACTTTTTTCAACAGTCTCCGAAAATTATGATCAACGTGTCATTCGATTGGGAATGGCATCTAGAGGATTTTTGAAAAAATGAAGTTCCGCTTGCAAAAATTGCAAAAGTTATTGACAATTAACGAAAAAAAAAGAAGGTTTAGTTTTTTGTAAATATCTCAAAAACCAATAAAGATTTTTGAAATAAAAAAAAATTCAAAAAGAGGGGGAAATTTCCTAAAAAAAAGTGTCGACTTCCGGAATTGTAGTCGCAATATTAATAATTTTCCCAGAGGGATGAAAATACGGCCGAAAACGGGTACTCTGGTTTTCGTAAGCCACGCCTACTTTGGGCTCTTCATCAATAAAAATTATTTCAACAGATTAAATATGAAATTTAATGAATGAAAAAATTCAGGGGCATACTGGAAAAAATCATGTCTCTATTTGTGGCAGTAAGAAGAATAGGGAAAAAATATAAAGTAAAAATTCATTTGTTTATAACAAATTGTTTATTATATAAACAATGAAAAATTGAACAAAACGAAATTTTTTTTTATATTAAAAAGAAAAGTGAATCATAATTTTTAAAGAGAAAATGGTTCCTTAATATTTGTTAGAAATGGGACAAAACGATTGTTAATTAACAAATGCGTAAATAAAAAAATTTTTTTAAGGAAAATTAAAAAAAAAAAAACATTATTTGCATCAAAGATTGATATTCTTTAAAAAAAATTCCAATTATTTTATGAACAACGCATTTGTTTATAACAATTTTTTAAACAATAAGAGATAAAAATTAAAAGAAAATATTTCTTTGCAGCCTCCTACAACATAAAAACGGACCATTAATAATATTTTGAGAAAAAATTTTTTTTCGATAATTAATCTGAGTTTTTAATTTTGCAACAAGGAAAATTGTTAATAAAAAACTAAAAAATAAACATTTTTGAATTTTTCCAACGGAGATCTTTTCTGAAGTCTTCCAAAAATTGCTTCAAGAGAGGAATAAAATCTCAAGTTAATAGTTTAATAATTATCACACTTGCAATGTTCATGTCCAAGCTGAAAAAAATTATTAATTAACTATTGCATTACTAATTGAAGAATTGAGATAAAATTTTTTTTTGGCGGATTATTGTTCATTCATCTATCCAGTATGACCCTGAATTTTTTCATTTATTAAATTTCATATTTAATCTGTTAAAATATGTTTTATTAATAAAGTGTCCAAAGTAGGCGTGGCTTACGAAAGCCAGAGTATCCGTTCTCGGCCGCATTTTCATCCCTCTGGGAAAATTATTAATATTGGGACTACAATTCCAAGAGTCGACACTTTTTATGGAAATTACCTCCTCTTTTTGAATATTTTTTTGATTTAAAAAATCTTTATTAGTTTTTGAGATATTTACAAAAAACTAAACCCTCTTTTTCTTTAGTTAATTGTTAATAACTTCTGCAATTTTTGCAAGCGGAATTTCATTTTTTTCAAAAATCATCTAGATGCCATTCCGAATCGAATGACACCTTGATCATAATTTTCGGAGACTGCTGAAAAAAGTTGACCCAAAAGGCACTTGTTGACTAGACTATATACAGGTGGTAGCGGGGCCGTTGGCTCATATTGGGTGTTTTTTTTCGACTGATAGAACAATTGATTTATTGAAAGAAAGATTTGGCGATAATATTATTTCGAGAATTGTCCAATTCATTGGCCTGCAAGATCATGCGACATAACTCCACTGGATTATTTTCTTTGGGATTATATCAAGTCATTGGTTTATGCTGATGAACCAGAAACAATAGACGCTTTGGAAGCCAACATAACTCGTCTTATTGATGAAATAAGGACTGAATTACCCGAAAAAGTGGTTCAAAATTGGTCTGGTCAAATGCGGTTCCTCAGAGCTAGTCGTGGTGGACATATGCCGGAAATTATTTTCAAAACGTAAATGCCATAAAATTATCTTTCAAATAAAAAATAAATTTGGCTTCAATCTTAATATAAATGTGTTTTATTTCAATTTAAAGTTTTATCACTCAAAAAAAAAACACCCGATATTATGTACCGCTCATTCACTTCATTTCATCTTCTCTCAAAATAGCTTTAATCAAAACCCTGCATAAGAAAGGAAATGTACATGACGTCAATAATTTCCGTCCAATTAGTTTACTCAGTTTTTTCGCAAAAATATTCGAGAAACTTTTGATCGGTAGGTTTTGCTCATTCATGTATAAGTTCAAAATTTTCTCTGAGAAACAACATGGCTATCTGAAAAACAGAAGCACAACTACAGCGATGTATGAAATAGTATGTGATATTGTTGATGCTTTGGAGAGTGATGAAGTGCCTGTTGGGCTTTGTCTAGATTTATCTAAGGCATTCAATAGCGTGAATCATGAATGCCTTTTGAAGGAACTCTCCGTATGTGGTATTCGCGATTGTCAGCTGGAGTTGTTCAGGAGCTACTTGTTTGATCGGTGTCAGAGGGATTGTATTGACAGTGAGGGACTAGCTTTTATGTCAGAGGATAAATATGTCAACGTAGGAGTTCCCCAAGGGAGTAATCTGGGACCCTTTTATTTATGATATACATCAATGAACTCGACCTCTTTTTGTTTGTTGACGATGCGAGTGCTTTGCTACGTAGCAGGAATCTTAATTCGAGTATTGAACAAACTAGACTAGACTTCGCTACAGTACAGCATTGGTGCATTCAAAATGAGTTACTTCTCAATATCAGTAAGACTGAGTGTGGGATTTTTAGTACGATGCAGTCTAAAAATATGTATCCTCAGACAATTACTGCGGATAATACCCAGGTCAGATTTTTGTCGTCGACGGAATTTCTTGGAGTTTCGTTTGATTGTCTGAAATGAAATGATCATGTGAGTTAGATCAGCAAAAAACATAATAAAGTTTTGTACATGATCAGGGTATTGTCACGGAGGGTGGACATGGAACTTTTAAAAAATAGTTTATTATGCAAATTTTGTTTCACTTCTGAGGAACAGGCTTGTTATATGGGGTGGAAGCAGTGATATAAATAGATTATTCATTCTGCAGAAATGCGAAATAGTATTGAAATATAAAGAATCATGCAGAGGTCATTTTAGAAATAATTCCATGCTCACAGTTCCGAGACAATATGTTTTGGAATGTCTGCATTTGTGAGAAAACATCCCCAATATTTTAATGATCTGTTGAATAAAAACAACACAAAATGTACTGTTCCATATCACTTTCCGAGGTATTCCTTGACACTTACTGAAAGAAATACAGAATATATGTGTATAAGATTGTTCAATGTACTACCTAATGAGTTCATCAATGTATCTAATATAAAAAAATTCAAAATCGAAATAACTAAGATTATGGTAGATATAGAACCATATTCGATTATGAATTTATGGAATGTTCTTTCAGATCAGAAGTTGTGATATTTTTTGACGGTTTCCTCTTTTCATTTGTATAATTACATTGATAATGAGAATAAAGTGTATGTTATGTTTAGAAGATCGATTTACGTTTTTAATTGCTTCAACTGTTATTCATAAAAAGAAGGAGAAAAAATCGTTATTTTTTCGGTAGATGCTTATAGTGACCGATATCTCGCGAAGTATCGATCAAAAAGTTTCAGATTTATGCTTATTGTTAAGGTGATATTTCACACTAAAAAATTCTTTTGCTATATTTTATTTGGTCCATTCAGTTACAGGATGTAAAAAATGGAAGAAAACAAAGACAAAATTCGGTACATTTCACAGTGCTTCTTTGATAAAGGGGAAAACGCAAGCCAGGCGGCTGATATTGTGTATGGTGGTTATGGTTCCGATATTGTAATAGTGTATTACGTGCAATTTTGGTTTCGTCGATTTAGCTCATGTACTTTTGTTGTTAAACCTCGGGCAGGCAGATCCGTCGTAGGAAATGTCGATAAAATCATAGAAATAATCGAAGTTGACCGGCATGTCAGTAGTTGTAGCATCGCTCAGGAATTAAAGATCGACCATAAAGCAGTTTTAAACCATTTGCGTGAAGCTGAATTCGAAAAGAAGCTCGATGTTTGTGTTCCACACCAATTAACACCAGAAGACATGATGGATCGAATTTCCATCCGCGAAGTCTTGGTCAAAAGGAATGGAATCGACGCATTTTTTAAATGGACTGTAACTGGGGATGTGAAATGGGTCACATATGACAATATTGTGCGAAAACGATGGTGGAAAAGCGCGATGAAGCAGTTCAAACGCTGGACTAATGGCCAGGAAGGTTTTACTGTTAATTTGGCGGGACTAGAAAAAAATAATTTATTATGAGTTGCTTCCATATGGCGAAACATTGAATTCGTATCTCTGCTGTCAACAATTGGACCGTTTGGAGCTTACGATTGATCAGAAACGGCCAGAATTGACCACCAGAAGAGATATGGTGCTGCAACCATAGCAATGCCGGCCATTTGGCTCCTCTTGTTGCCCTTTGTTAATGTCATTCCTTCCTCTTCATAGTGAAATGAAAATCCACTGAAATACGCTCGTTTTTCTTCAATATCAGAATGAAACCTCTCATGGAAGTCACTCTGCATGAACAACTCGTACGAAGAAAAATCCAGAGTCTAAGAACAGCTTTCTGCCCTCAACGGAAAAGACATCAGTTGAAATTTTTATGCCATACGCAACGTTCGCGGATTCCCTAGTCTCTTTTGTTCCGTTTTCAACCAGAAGAATTTCCAGATAATCCCTTAATGGCCAACATTTTACCGACTGTACTCCCGTGAAGTTTAAGCAGGGAAAATTTAGCCTAAAATGGCATTATTGCCTTTCCAAATAGCTGAACAATTGGAAGAAATGTCTGGGGTGTAATAACCATAAAATTCAGGGTGATTTGCATGTCCTATTCCTGGAGAGACTCCAGGATCTCCGGGGCCATTTGGTGTTATTGTCACTTCGAAAAAACCTTACGCAAAGACACCATCAAGGAAGTCCTCCCTTATCCTTTTCAGTACGCAACAGAAGGAAGAATTGCGGGGATACATTATAGTATGGGGGGTTAAAAAAAATCGTGCGGATTTCAATTGTTTCATCTGGTAAAACTTTAACTTTGAAGCGTCATCACTAGGCTTTCTTTTCAGTATCTGTCATTTCGCTGACGTGTAAACAACAAAGTTTCTGTGTGCTCCGAAAATGTCAACTTTTGTAGCAAATGATGTGCTTTTCTGGGGAGTTTTACTTCATTATTTCAACATGAAGAAAAAAGCTGCCGTATTTTAGTCGATGTTTGTGTTGAAGTGGTTTTTCTCCATTTAAAAGTGGCAATTTTGAACTGGAAGACGAAGGACGACGCAGAACGTCACCAGATTTTAAGGATAAAGAATTGGAGGCAAGGCCCGATGAAGATCCATCACAAACGCAAGAGAAACACGCAAAAACACTTGGAGTTACTCAACCAGCCATCTACCATCGTTTAAAACCAATGGGAATTTTATTTATTCATTCATATTTCTACAATTTCCACAGAACAATATTAATTTTGAATAATGAATCTACATGCTGTGTATTTGGAGGGTGTGGTGTGATTAAAGCTTCTAAAAATTGAACGAAAGGATCGCAGGGGAGCTTTACCGATGACAATTGATGCGCTTAGGCTGAGCATTGCAAGAAAAACGGCCGCAATACGCCAACAGACACGGCAAAGCTATTTTTCAGCATGATACGTGTTGCGTCGCCCATTAAAACGTACTTAGAAACGTTCGAATAGGAAGTCCTACCTCACTGTATGCATGGATAGCGGCCAAAAAGCCGGTCGATTTACATCATCAGTTCGAAAAAAACGCACGAAATTAGTTATACTCCTAACGACGGAACTGTACTTTGAAGGGATTATATTTTTACTTTTAGCGATTAAATTGATTGGATTTTCAATTTAACGGAACAATCTATATTTCAAACAGAGGTTCAAAAATGAGAAATCTACTAAGTTAAATTTTAGCTCAAATTTTCATGGATGATTTAGAATAAAAAATAAACCCACATCCAATAAGCATATACTCCCTTCATTGGTAGAGATATGTAAATGATATTTTCATTGTTTCAAAGGCACCGACCGAAAACTACATATCTTCACGAATTTTATCAATTATCTCCATCCAAAAATTAAATTAACAAACGAAGAAGAAAGAATCACAGCATTGGTTCCGTATCATTAGACACGGCCCTGTCGTTCGACATTATTTTGTCAACGATATTTAGATATTGGATTTCTTATTTCATTTCATTAACGATACTTAGGCCTTTCCATGTCAACAATTTCGATCTAGCAGTTTTGAGATTGTCGTTCGAACTGTTTAATATTATTCGACACTTCAGTTTATTTCTTTTCTAATAATTGTATATGGCTTTAGAAAACATGGAAAGTCTTTCAGAGATTTTTAGATATTCATGCCTGTTAATTTCACATGACACAGCATTCGGAATTATAAACTGTTTCTGTCCCTATTCTACTAGCATTGATCTTATTATTTTCTATACTTTTTATAAAATCTCTTATTACTCTTTATAAAATCTCAAGATATATCCAAACAAATAATTGAGTACTGACGAAGCAAAGTCTCTCTTAAAACTTGTTTTTTAGTAATGTTTTTACATATCTTGAGATTTTATGAAAAAAAACTTAGTAAGATATCCAATAATATTGAATATTTTAAGTAAGATAGTCTTAATATGAAATTCCTAAGATTATGTTTAAACATTTTTGAAAGATATTTGTTTTCATTAGATTGATCAGCAGAAACAAAATTTTGTCTATTCAAATTATTTGATTTATAGGATTTTGGTTAACAATTTTTATTTATTGGATTTTGTTATATCATTTGGATGTCTTATAATGTATGTTTATATTATATGTCGTTTGATATAAGTGGTATTTATATGACATTATTAATTATTATAATTATTAATTTAATTCCTGAAGTTATAATTATTAAATATATTATGATTTTTTGAAATTAAATATGTAGAAGGCTCTTATTAAAATATTTAAAAAATCCAACGTTATTGTTTGAAAATACTGTAAAACCATTATCGACATGGCAATCAAACTTGTCGTATGTAACTTTTGCTACATTATTCATTATCGTTCGAGTAGTCAAACTTGTCGTACGTTGCTTCTGCTACATTATGTATTATCATTCGGGTAGTCAAACAATGGTATCCAATAAACAAAAAAAACATGGCATTAAATCTCGTATACCCTATCATAAAATAGAGCAATACAGAGAAATACTTTTCACTATTTTATGTTAATAGATTATCTGAAAATAATGCTAAACATTTCAAAAATAGTTTCAATTACAGTGCAGCTTCTAAAACTGTCAATAATTAACTTGCAACCATTGCCTTTTAATGTATATTGGCCAGATAGGTAGATCTTTCAAGAAAAGAATCCAAGAACACCGAAGAAGTTACATATCGGATTCCCTACATTCGACATATGTTATTCATCTCAAGGAATTCAGGCATACTTTCAGCAATAACTTTGAAATTATCCATGTCGAAAGTGAAAGTTATGGATTAACACTTCTAGAATTTCTTTAAATCAATAGGTACAATTCAAATCCTTTGAATGAACAAAAAGATGTTTTCAGATCCCCATTACTGAATATCTTTCCCTAATGGTATTTTTTAGCGACAAACTCCAATAAACACCCTGAGTTTTTGTGGCTTGTTCTTACCATTATTTTGTCGCGTACTTAACTGTATTTAAACTCTGTTACATTAGACACCATCAGTCACTAGAATGTAGATACCTGAAGAAGCCACATCGTGGTGAAATAATTGTTGCATTGTGAGCATTTTTGTGGAAATTAAAATATTGTCTCATATATTTTTTTAATCATTTTGAACACTTCTAACTTTAATTGATAAAAATTGGGAAAACCCTGTATATAATACCGTCAGACAGAAGACGAGTTGCCGCCGCATTCCCCGCCACTTTTCCACGGCTGAAAACGATCATTGGGCTAGTTTTCCACGCTGTTATGCCTGGGAAAACGCGCAGATAGTTAATTGCGAATTCCGCCGAATGCAAATGAATTTTCCCCATTTATTATCGTTTGTTTGAAAAGTTAAATTAAAGACCTCCGCGAATATCTGGAAAATGCATTTGCTGGATCATTTCCCTCGACGGGCGAAGCCCGGTGCGTGCACGTCGGAACTAAGGGGGGTAGAAGGGGGCTTTTGTTCACGATAGGAGTGCATTCTTCATCGGCGGATCGCCTTATCGCGGGGAAAATTGGCCGAGGAGTGCATTAATTTCAGTCGGAAAAGTGGAAAACGAAGTGGATTAACTGGTTAATTTTTCCGTCATTGTGCACGCTAAGTGGAAGGAATTTTCCGGGCGGTTCGGCCGAGTGTTTCGGATTTTTCTTGGGAGATTTTAATCAGCATTTTTTCGCACTCACGCCGTGTTTTGTTGACGTTTGTTCGTTTGAGTTTTGATTAATAGATTAATTTGTTGACGTGAACAGTTCATTATGTATGTTGAACTCTCGGAGCATGTGTTTGCAGTACGTTCATTAAGACAGTTATAGTTAAACAAAATGGAATATTCTTCGGCAATTCATTTTCATCTATTAATGTGAGAATTTATCGAAAAATTCCTAAATTTTGTGAAAAGGACAACTCTGTGGTGAAGCAAGGCTGTGTTCAGAATCTTCACATATTAAAACATCTCACAGTAGTTGAATTTAATTCGAAAGTGAAATTATTTCACTGAATAATTTAAAGGAAATTATATAACATTGTAAAACTCAAATATTTACGAAGTTATTGTTGATGATAATTTTTGTGCGGGTTGAGGAATTAAATTGTGTGAAATTTGGGAATGGTTTCAGCATTTATATTAAGAAATTTTAAATGACTTTAGATTAAGAATTTTATATTCTAACTTCTACAATATACAGGGTGTTTCACGAATGATTGTAAGGGCTTTCAGAGCAGATGGAGGACATTTTGGTGAGTCTGAATCAGTGCTCGAAATATGTCCTAACTATATTCGTTTAAGAGATACAGGATGTTTTATGTATTTTATTGAAAACTTTCAATCGGCATACCTCTTGAACGCCTGCATGGATCTTCATGAAAATTTGAGAGAATGAGTATAACCCAATGTTAAATATTTGCCGTTACTGACTTATCCATAGCCCAGGTCCAGACTGAGAAAATTACATTCTTTATCCCACATCTTGTAAAACACCCTGTACATCCAATTTTCAAAAAAGCGAAATTCTCTTCAGAATCTACAATAAATACTCTTTCAAACAAGCCCATTAGGATCAATGGCACACTTCGCATCATCATTTTAGGAACCCTTGAATATTAGGAATTTTCAATTTATAGTAAAGTGAATCTCCGAACGTCTATTCATATTGAATCGATTGAAATTTTCAGTAACCTGACTTAGGTATTGTGCTGCATCTTATTTCATCTAATACATGAATGTAGGGGCAACATCGAATATATTTTGCAAAACTTAATTTAACCGAAAAATCGAATTAACATTGAACATTTAATTCGACTATTATAAAATGAACTTAATAATAAAAATATAAAATGTATCTTACAAAACATGTGTGGAACTGAACAAAATTGACAATAAATAAGAGAAAAAATTATAACTTGTTTTAGAAAATACCCCCTCTCTCTTCTAAACATTTTCTAGCTCTTGTGATCGAATGAGCTACAGCTTTCTTCAAAATTTCCGGTCGATTTCGTATTGCTTCACATGCAGCTTGAATACGATTAATCAGATGCTCCCTATCTATGATTTCTTCACAGTAAACTTCATTTTTTAAGTGCCCGCAGAGAAAACAATCCAAGCATGTAAGATCTGGGGATCTTGCAGGCCAGTCATGAGGCGTTCTGAAGATAGCTCGCTGGTTCCGCAAAACCCATCTGCAAAATCGCGTCATCGGTAGTTCATCGCCTGGTTCCAAGGTTTGGACGGATTGTGAATGAAATGGATGCTACTTTTCACGATGCAGAACTCGCCAGAACTGTAATTGTGGCAAACCTAAAACTGAACCAAGACGCCGAGTGCTGGTTGAGGGATTTTCTTGGACAGTTTCTATTATCTCTTCATGGTTTACCATCGAACTTGCTCTGTCTCGTTTACTTACTGACGGAAAATTTCCAGTTTCACGCAGTGAGCTATTAACATGTTCGAATGTTTGGTGGTTAGGAATTCGATGATTCGGATATAGCCTTCGATATTCCCTAGCAGCTCCATGACCATTGCACTTACAAAATCCATAAACTAACAACATATCAGTATACTCAGTATTCGTAAATGACGGCATTTCGATAATTCCCTTAATGAAAATTCTATGAAAACACAACAATTTTCCACTTGCGTATTTTTCTATTTCAATAATTACCCGACAATGGTTTCAAATGTCAAAATTCTTAGCATGAGCCACTCAGATTTTGAAATGGGTTGCTTTCACAGTAAACGAATTTCTTGTGTGCTCTTTCACATAGCATTTAAAATAAATATCTTAAGCTTCAGATCGATTCAAGCAGCATGTGAGAAGATAAATAGTGGACCAGAAAGAAAGGCAATGAAAGCTGCATATCATCCAATACAAGCGCTAGCAGGTGTCAAAAAGAAATAGGGAAAATTTCGAGAACAAATCACATAAAAAAATTGGTGGGGGAAGGGGTATAAAAGAATTTACTTGCGAAAGTGTAAATAAGATGTCGAAAAGCATTTCGTTTTGTATGCATGTGTGTGAATCGAAAATTCCAGATATTCAATAGTTCATTAAATATTGATGAGAAGTGTGCCATTATTTCAAATGAGCTTGTTTGAAACAGTATTCATTGTAGATTCTGAGGAGGATTCTACTTTTCGAAAATTCGATGTACAGGGTGGTTCACAAGATGTGGAATAAAGAATATAATTTTGTCAGCCCGGACCTGCGCTATCGAGAAGTGATTAGGTGTAAATATTAGGCATTGGCCTATACTCATTTCCTCAAATTTTCATGAAGATCCATGCAGGCCTTCAAGAGTTATGCTGATTGAAAGTTTTTGATAAAATACATAAAACATCCTGTAACTCTTAAACTAATATAGTTAAGACATATTTCGAGCACTGATTCAGATTCACCATAATGTCCTGCATCTGCCTCGAAAACCCGTACAATCATTAGTGAAACACCCTGTAATTGAAACTATGTACAAAAACGATCAAAATGGTATCCTTATATATCATTATAAAATATTTTTCAATATCTCGAAAAAAACTTTTTCACACCCCGACATGAAACGTATTAATACGAATGTATATATATTAACATAGAAATACAAGAAAATCCACTATTCCAAAATTATCTAATATTCTCAAAATAAAAGATCAAATTAAAATAATTCAAAAAGAATTCCAACATTTGATAGCTGTATCGGGCTCTAGACCTCTTCAGAAATTTATTGAATTCAGATTCCTATACATCACAATATCAAAATTTTAACTCACCAAATAAGATGAAACCTGGAACGAATAAACTCCAAGTAAGCTTTAAATTATCCAAAATAAAACAGGAATGATTAACGTGTTGTTACGTTCAACCTTAAAAATTTTGATCTTGTGATATATTTGAATCTGAATCTGATACATTTCTGGAGAGGTCTTGAAACCGAAATAGCTATCAAATGTTGGAATTCTGGTTCAATTATTTTTTCTGTCAAACACGAATGACAGACTCGAAATAACCACTACTTCAAAATGCAAACTCTAGATGGCCCTTAAAAAAAAACAACGGGACACAATTTCGAGAGATCTAATTACGAACCTCTCCGAACGGTCAAAAATTCATCCAGAAGGCCCGTTTCATCGTTACAATGACCGCATTGTGACATTGTCTTCCAGAATATCTACCTGTCATCCCTCTTTTAATTCTGGACATGCCCCTCTCTCATTTTCGCCGCGCCATGAATTAAGACAAAGGTAAAATTGAATTTCCCGGAAAATTTGGCCCCGGGAATTTTCGTCCCCGCACGCAGAACATCTAAGTTGGCGTCCCGTAAAGGAGAACAAAGGAGGCCGGGCATTATGCGGATGTCAACATTTTCCCTATTTGAAGTTATTTAGGGGATGATTTAAAGCTGAAGGGAGTCTCGATATTAGAGGAGTATCGGACAAAGGGACGAAATTGGGAGAGGGGAGGTGTTGCGGGAGGTTATGAATCATTGGGGCTCGAGCGGGAGAATTTACTGCGATAAACTATGAGGGGAGGTGGCTGTACTGAAGTTTCGATAAAGTAGATGAAGTTTCCGGTTATTTTGAAGTGATTTGTTGTCTCCTTTTTTGGTTTATTACAGTCCGTCTAGAAAGTATCCGGGAAAATAAAGCTTAATTGTAATTATTTAGGATATAATTTTAATTCTTGAATTAGAAAATTATAATAAAATTTCATCTTATTCACTTATACAACTGAAGCTCTCGGGTAAATGCGGTGTTCTGAGGGGGCTTCCACCTCTTAATTCGGGAGGCGTCGTTTCGTTTTCGAGTCTGCGCATCTGAAACTCATCAGATAGGCGTGATGCGCAGCTCTTCCTGTGACGCCGGTGACCATGTGTTCCGCTTGTAACGCTGATCGTCAAACGCTTTATGCTCTGCCTTACTTGAACTCGGCTGGGACGGTTAGTCATGAATCTTTAGAGTGGTCGCGTCCTCTATTGATACGCCGGTCAAGCTGCGACAGAGCGAGACAGGTTTCTGGACGAGGAGCGAAGAAGTTGTTCGCTACACACTCCCCATCCAGTGAGCTTCGATAAAATCACGGAATAGAGCGTTGGAATCAGGCAAGGAGACAGTACGCCGCTGGGCTGGTCGGGCTGCTATCTCCATGTGTGGAACGAAAGGAAAGGCCGTCTCGGAATTATGGATGGGGGGCAATGCATTTCGAAGGAAATGCGGTGTTGTGAGAAACTTCCACCCCTTAATTCGGCGTTTCGTTCGAAGTCTGCGCATCGGATACACATCAGACAGGCGTGATGCTCAGCTCTGCCTGTGACGCCAATGACCATGTGTTCGCTTGGAACGGTGATCGTCAAACGCTATATGCCTTGCCTTATTTGAATTCGGCGGGGGTTAGTCACGAATCTTTATACTGGTCGGGTCTCCTATTGGTACGCCGGTCAATCTGCGACAGAGCGAGGCAGGTTTCTGAACGAGGAGCGAAGAAGTAGTTCGCTACACAACTCCCTTTTTATTTTAAATGTAAACACTTGAGTAAACGTCGAGGTACATCCGAAACTAGATCACCCCTATAATTTTCGGTCATGGTAGTCCAGGACTGTAAAACTGACTGAATTAAATCATCTTCATTTCGTGGCGCTGCTTGTTCAACTTCAAACTGCATTAGTCCCCATGTGTTTTCAATGGGACTGAGATCTGGTGAAGCTGCTGGCCATGAAATGATTGTCACTTGGTGTTCTTCCATCCATGCTTGAGTATAGGCATCTTGCCTAATCCTGCTTACCTATACTTTTCACTATTTATGATACCATCAACTATGTAGAGAGGCGTAGCACCACGCTGAGATATTGCTCCCCAAACCATTATTTTGGTGAGAAATTTAAACGGTTACAGGTTGTTTTGATAGGATTGAGTAATTTTTTAACGTTTCGGAAACCATTTCCATACAAATATTCTACCTGTTTTCTTTTTTCTGTTGTGACATTCTTTCATCAATTCTATAGCTGTAAACAATCAACAATATTTGAAAAATGGTATGACATGCAACTTTGACCATAGCCCACTATCTGCACAACCTATTTTATACATTACTTTTGTCTTAGAATCTTACAAAAAAGAAGTAAATTAAAATTATGATAAATAATACATTCCGGATACTTTCTGGACGAACTATCAGGCATCACGTGTTACACAGACGTCAAGTAATTGCAATGACAACATTTTCACCAATTTGAATCGTTCCTTCTATAAAGCCACAACAATTAATTATCACTTGTCGGATCATCTGGCTCAGAGACTGTACTGCAGGCAAACATCCCTAAAAAACAAAAGTATAAGATGGTGCGCATTATAAATGAGGATAATATTAGCCGCTTTCGCGAACAGCTGCGGAACGTAGATTGGGGATGTATTTGTATGAGCTCAGACCAATGTTTTTTCAGGATCTTTCATCAAACAATAACGCACCATTTCAATGAGTGCTTTCCTGAAAGAAAAAAGAAAATTTTTGAAAGAAAAAAGAAACTTTTTGATTCTTGTGAAAAAAAATGCTTAAAAACACAAGAAAAGATTGACATTAAAAACAAATTAGATGCAACATACAAAATATATGGGGTGAAAAGAGATGATGGTTCAAGGAAATTATACATGAGATTGAAAAATGAATATAAACAGCTTTTAAATGATACCGTCAAAAATAAAAGTTCAAAATTCGTTAACGAAGCAGAAAATAAGAGTCGTGCGATATGGCAGGTAAAAAATTCAGAATTAAAATCAGAGACAGCAAAAGTATGCACCTCATAACTGTCAGAAGAAACATTCAACCGGTATTTTTCAACGGTTGCAGAAAAGTTAACTGGAGCTAACACCAATCCAGAATCGACATCATCCCATCATCAGACATGTCTGATGATGGGATAGTTCATTTCCCGAAACTCGAGTCACAAGAAAATGTACAACAAACTGGATTACTACTCTGTCAAGAAAGTACCGGGAATTTTCAATTAAAACAACATTCTTACATTTAATCGTCAAAAATTATTGGGTAGCCTTCAAAATAGGCTCCATTTGCTCCAATACATCTATGCCAACGGCACTTCCAATTATCGAAACATTTTTTATAGGCGCTTTCCGGGATGGACATTAGCTCTCGCGCCGAATTTTGTTTTATGGCTTCAATCGACTCAAAACGGGTGCCACGAAGGGGCAATTTTAGTTTTGGGAAGAGGAAAAAGTCGCAGGGAGCCAAATCCGGCGAATACGGTGGTTGCTGAAGCACGTTTGTTGAGTTTTTGGCGAGAAAGTCAGTCACAATCGTAGCTCGGTGAGAAGGCGCGTTATCGTCATGCAAAATCCATGAGTTGTTCGCCCACAAATTTGGCCGCTTCTTACGGATACGCTCACACAAACGTTTCATAACGCCTAGGTAATACTCCGTGTTTACCGTCTGACCCTCTGGAACGAATTCGTAGTGCACCACGCCACGGATATCGAAGAAAACAATGAGCATCACCTTCATTTTCGAGCGGCTTTGGCGTGGTTTTTTCGGTTTCGGCTCATTTTTTGCCACCCATTCCGATGATTGCTGGCTTGTTTGCATATCGTACTCGTAGACCCAGGTCTCATCACCAGTTATAATGCGTTCCATGAATGTAGAATCGGAATTACAGCGATCCAGCATGTATGAAGCAACCTGTTCGCGATGACGTTTTTGAAGAAAATTCAGGTCTTTCGGTACGAGTCGTGCGGCCACCTTTCTTATGCCCAAAATATCAATCAAAATCGTACGTGCGGACTCGTGGGATATCTTAAGATCATGTGCTATCTCTCTCAAGCTGGTACGACGGTTTTCCAGCACCCTTTCCTTAATTTTATCGACGTTATCTTCGATCGAAGCCGTCAATGGGCGACCACTTCACGACCGTCCTTGAAGGCTCTGTACCACTGATATGCACGAGTTTTCGATAGAGCATTATCACCAAAGGCCTTTTGCAACATTTTCAATGCATCGGCACACGAAAATTCATTTGCAACACAAAACTTTAAACAAATTCTTTGCTCAACGTAATCACCCAATTTTGATAAGTGTTAATTCCATATGTCTATTGACAAGTGAACGGCGTTCTCTGAGGGATTCATTTAATTTTAAAAGTTTTCAAGAAATTTTATAATTAAAATTTGTAGTAAAGTAGTACAGAATTTGTCTGTTTGATATTTAAGATATTTATTTCATAAATATTAATTATTAAAAGTAAATGTTTAGGGTGTTTACATGTTCTTTTTTGTATAAGGGATGCCTATAATTTAGTAAAAAGTTCACCGTTTAACGATGTATAACTTTGGAACGTCATCCATAATTTAATGCCTCCACCATCTGTCAACCGTATAATTCCAGAACACAGAGTTATATGGTTCCTCTTCTTCTTACACACGATACATATTGTTTGGACTTTATTATTGATGGACTTGCACAGTTGCCGCTGACGAAGATGCACGGTTTCAAAGTAACCTAACGCGAGTCGGTTCAACGCCTTCTCCCTTGCATCTTCGCCAACCCTGAACCCCCCCGGAAACCGTGGATAAACAGCTGCCACGGTAGCATCTCGCCCCCGTAAACGCCAGCTCGCGACGAGCCGGCGCCTCTAATAAAATTACAACAATTGTATAACAAAGTTTCCGAAGGAAATGTTTTCCAGTAAACTTCAGCCCCGCACTGTCTTGCGCGACCCTTTAGTCTTCCGATATTCTCGCTCGGCTGCCTGATACGGGAAAAATGGCAAAGTTGGGTAAAAAGTCCGGGCGGGGGATGATGAGTCGGAAGAGATAACGAACGCGGGTGGAATATGAAAAAATACGGTGGGAAGATACGACGACTTTGTGCGGAATATGGTTGATGTGTTTTGAGTAGTTGGAGTGTTGTTTAGAACTCCATTAATTATAGTCGTTGGATTTTATCTACGAGGGTGGTTCAAATATTCTAACATGTTTATTTATTATCAAGAAATTTACAAATAATCATATTTTTTCTAGGTAATTCTCCTCACTATTTCCGGAAGTTTTTTGATGCCGGTATCGAAAAATTCCTTGGGCAACTCGGACAGCCATGTGTGCACGAACCCCTCTACCTCTTCCTCGGTGTTGAACTTTTGATCCCGAGGGCCTCTTTCAGTGGTCCCAACATGTAGTAGTCGCAGGGCGATAAATCCGGACTGAAAGGGGGTTGTTCCAGTACCTTCCACCCCAATTCTGATTTTGTATCGAGCGTGAGATGCGTGGTATGGGGGCGCGCGTTACCCTGGTGGAGAATCGCACTTCGTGCTTGAATGCTCCTCCGTTAAGCTGGTTTCACGTGTGTTTTTCAGAAGGTTTGAGTAGTATGCAGCATTGATGGTACGTTAAGTGCGCAGGAAATCGAGGTACAGCACGCCCTGCCGGTCCCAGAACACAGTTATATTATTTATGGCGAGCAGGCGTCTGTCCACCCTACCACTGCATCCGCACGGACTATTGTGGTTTACCCCTAAGTTATATCTCCCCGACGAGATCCAGTTTTTGGATAAAACCGATAATCTTGTTCGGGGGTAATTTTTTCAGTTAGCAGTGGGCTATAAAAGCCTGACCAAAGACCTCGAATCTGATGCGACTTACCGTTGGGCGCTCTGAGATGATGTAAATGGCTGTTTCAGTGTCCTCAAGAGCGATTTTGTGCAAATGCGCTTTCAGTCTGCAGTCACCTGTCATACAGTGTTCCAAGTTTGGCCCTATCCAGACTTAGCGCTAGGTTCGCCATCTTTTTGTTCGAAGCTGTTCCAAGGAACAACTTCGAATGCTTCAGGCCAGAATGGCTCCGCCAGAAAGACTCTAGCCTTGAGTTCATTCTGTCTGTTTTCGCGAGCCGTCTGTGAACAAGCCAAGGTCGGTCTCCAATAGAACATGTGGTGGATACACAAAGTCCAACTTATTGTGAATGTCAACGAATAGACAAATCTGGACCATCATCAACACTATGACTTACACCAGCGTTATTTAATTCTGTACGTACAGTTCTTTGTCTTGTTGTTATTGTTGCATTGAGTAGATAAAATTTTGTCCGAAATCTATCGATAGTTCGACGAATAAGCTGCTCTGATGGACGATTATGTAAACCATAAATTTCACGAAGTGCTCTATAAGTTTGGTGAATAGAACACTGATTTTGAAAGTAAATTTCAACAATTTGTAAACGTTGTTACGGCGTGAGTCTTTCCTGGCCTGTTCTTTCTTGCCAATGCTTAGTGAACAGAAATGTCAAAACAACATGGCTTCTACCTTCTGTGAAATCACAGTTATCCTTGTCGAAAGTTCTATCACTCTGAAAAAAACACCCGATACATCCATTATATGCATATTATTTTTCTTGAAAAAGAGTGTACATAATTTTTGAGAAAAAAATTTAGAGTTATTGCATCCATAAGGGGTTCGATCGGATACTTTTTTTGTTCCGTTCTTGATTCGGATCTTGAAGAATCTTCAGAACAACGGGCTGGAGGACAATTTTTTTCCCAAGGTCTGTAGTCTACTCAAAATCAGTTCCATCTCAATTTTTTCATATAGAAGGTCCTCCTACAAATTGTACATTCTTGACGCTGTTGTGTGGTTTATGTCGCTGTTTTATTATTTATTATTATTACTGGAGTCCTGAACTTTTTACAAGCAAAAATAGGATTCCCCTTCATAAGACATCCAATTCCTAAATCCACATTTATAATAAATTCGAATATTTGTAATCGAAGATTTGTTTGAACGTTCTTCGAACTCTTTTGTGTTTCCTCTTCAAGAATAAACAAATTCAATTTCACATTCAGCTTCATCGCGTGGAGTTTTTGCGTGCCCCAGTACAAAACATATAAATAACCTCGTTGCGTTTCAAAAAAAAAGATACTACAAGGCATATAATTTACCTGGAACAAAGTGGGAGAGAGCTTCTCGCAAACTCGGAATATTTACGATCTCAACACTTAATGTGTTGGAAGCATATATCTTCTAGAACATGGACCAATTTTCAACAAATTATAACTCTACACATACAACAGAGGGGGTATAAACCACCTTTATCATTCCTGCGACAGTCGAAGAAGCTCCTAGTGAATTACAGCCCTGGAGCCTTAAGATTCATAACAAAATACAAGAAGTTCAAAATGTCTCGTGGTATTCAGCTTAAGTGGAACAAGCGAGGATGTTCAAATTTTGTTATATCCCATAATATTAAAGGACTGTTTAGAAATGAAAATTTCAATCAATCGACAAATGGTGAAAAGTACTTACGCGAAGACGAAAACCTTTGTAGTTTTTTTTCAGTCGTCCATTTACCTTGAAGAATTCAGTTTTCCTCAGCAGGCGTGTTCAACAGAAAGAATAGGCATTTTTGGAAAAACAAAAATCGAAGACTGCGCAAAGTATCTCAAATTATAAAATAAGAAACCCTGAATATTTCAAGTCTCTGGGTCTATTCGTTCGAAAATGAACATTTTTACCTCTAGTGGTCAGCAAAAACGGCAGATTCCAACGAAATATGGCGCAAATTTTCCTGTTATTATTTTAAGTTTACTCACTAAGTTTCAATTTGATCGAATCAACAGTTTCGGAACTAATGAGAAAATTGAAAAACGTTTCAAATGTGAATAACTGCGTAACTATTAGATATATGGATAAGTAATAGTTAGTTGTAGAGTGGTAAAATTTAAAAAAGTGAAATACATAAAAACTGCGTTCAAATAATAAAACGTTATTCGTTATTTAGAAAAACCACACTGGAACAAGCTCGTTCGCCATTTTGCAACGGGAAAGAAATGAGGTACCGACGCATTCGCCAGTTTGCAAATTTATGATTACGTTCTGCCAACATTGGGGTTATTGATTTAGAGGTACTTTTTGTAGTGGGGGTTTAATTGCAGATTGCACATTGCTCGTGTTAACTGAAGTGCCATTTCTGTTCAGTAGTGTTTGACAATTCATAATGGAAAGATTCAGCCCGGCACAGCGTCTACAAATTGTTCAACTTTTTGACATTTCAAATCATGGTCGGGTAATTATTGAAATAGAAAAATATCCAAGTGGTAGATTGTTGTGTTTTCATAAAATTTTCATTAAGAGAATTATCGAAATGCCGTCATTTACGAATACTGAGTATACTGTTATGTTGTAGTTAATGGATTTTGTAAGTGCAATGGTCGTGAAACTGCTAGGGAATATCGAAGGCTATATCCTGATCGTCGAATTCCTAACCACTAAACATTTGAACATGTTAATCGTTCACTTCGTGAAACTGGACACCTTCCGTCAGTAAGTAAACGAGAAAGAGTAAGTTCGATGGTAAACCATGAAGAGATAATAGAAGCTGTCCAAGAAAATCCCTCAACCAGCACTCGGTGTCTTGGTTCAGTTTTAGGTTTACCACATTGTCAGGTCTGGCGAGTTCTGCACCCTGAAAAGTGGCATCCATTTCATTTACAATCCGTCCAAGCCTTGGAGCCAGGAACTACCGAGGATGCGATTTTGCAGATGGGCTTAGCGGAACCAGCGAGCTATCTTCAGCACGCTTTTTACTGATGAAGCAACCTTCACAAAAGATGGCATTTTGAATGTTCGCAATGCACATATTTGGTGCAGAGTAAAGCCGAAAGTCACTAGGAAACGCAATTCACAACATCGTTTTTCAGTCAATATTTGATGTGGAATTTACAATACTCGCCTAATTGGACCATATATTCTTCCACACAGGCTGAATGGAGTGACATCCACAATTTTAAATCGAGCATTTGTCAGGGCTCTTGAATGATGGAAGCAATATTCCAAGAGAAATGTACTTCCAATATGTTGGAGCTCCGGCACATTTTATCCGTGAAATTGTAGCGCATTTGAATGAAGTTTATCCAGATCATTGGTTTGGTAGAAGGGGACCTCATGACTGGCCTGTAAGATCCCCAGATTTTACATGTGCGGATTATTTTCTCTGGGGTCACTTAAAAAATGAAGTTTACCCTGAAGAAATCATAAACTGGGAGCATCTGATTAATCGTATTCAAGCTGCATTTGAAGCAATACGAAATCGACCTGAAATTTTGAAGAAATCTGTAGCTCATTTGATCACAAGAGCTAGAAAATGTTTAGAAGAGAGAGCGGGTATTTTCGAAAACAAGTTATAATTTTTTCTCTTATTTATTATCAATTTCTTTCAGTTCCACACATGTTTATAAGATACATTTTATATATTTATTATTAAGTCCATTTTATAATAGTCCAATTAAATGTTCAATGTTAATACGAGTTTTCCGTTAAATTTAGTTTCGCAAAAAATATTTGATATTTCATGTATTGGATGGAATATGATGCAGTCATTTTACAAAGAATTTCAATCGATTCAATATGAATAGACGACGCATTATTCGGAGATTCACAGGTCCATATTTAGTATTAATTGAAAATTCCTAATATTCAATGGTTCATAAAATGATGATGCGAAGTGTGCCATTGATCCTAATAGGCTTGTTTGAAAGAGTATTTATTGCAAATTCTGATGAGAATATCGCTTTTTGAAAATTGGATGTACAGGGTGTTTCACAAGATGTGGGATAATGAATTTTCTCAGTCCGGACCTGTGCTATCGATAAGTCATTATGAGCAAATATTTGACATTGGGCTATACTCATTCCCTCAAGTTTTCATGAAGATCCATGCAGGCGTTCATGAGGTATGCCGATTGAAAGTTTTTGATATAATAAAATACATAAAACATCCTGTAACTCTTAAAGGAATCAAGTTAGGACATATTTCGAGCCAAAATGTCCTGCATCAGCCCTGAAAGCCCGTACAATCATTCGTGAAACACCCTGCATACGAGTTTCTTTGTCAATTTTAGTTTGTTTATGAATTCCATTTTATTTACTGAATTGTTTCAGCCGTAACTGTTTGGTAGTTGATCATAATTAAAACAAATTAGACCTCTCGATATCACACTGAAATAGAAAAATAGATTTCAACGTGTTCAGAAAACCCAAATCCACTGATATATGTATTCCTATTAATTCCAATCACCTATATTCACAAAAAATGTCAGCCTATCAATCGATGATCCATAGAGCCTTCGCATTACCCTTATCAAAAAATGATCGCGAAGCTGAAATCCAAACTATAAAATCAAAAGCCGCGAACAACGGTTTCAACCCCCATATAATAGATAATCTAATTCGACAGAAACTATCTAAAATAGCTATGAGCCAAATTTATCCCATCATAAAAACCGAAGAAAATAAAAAATTCATTTCTATGTCGTACTTTGGTAGCATAAGTCAAAAAGCGGCCAATAGTTTTTCAAAATCAGATGTCAATATTGCCTTCAAAACGCAAAACAAATTATCATCGGTATTATTTAATGCAAAGGACCCTACTCCAAACATACACAAATCAGGAGGTTATGAGTTATCTTGTTCTACGTGCAGTAATTAATATTATATATAGGACTAACAGGACGTTCCTTCATGACAAGGTTCAACGAACATAAAATGAGTTTCAGGAAAAATAAACAAAATTCTACTTTTGTCTATAAAACGGTCGTTCCTTTCCCACAATAGATAATCTTAAAATTTTACATGTAGAATCAAATGGGAAGAAACTCGATTATCTAGAATCTGTTGAAATTTTCAAATTAGTTCACAATAATGTAAAAATAATGAATGACTGTACGGAGCTATGTAAATCGAAAATATTTGAGATATTTAAAAAGTAACATCTGTTTAAAACCTTTTTCAACGAACATAAATGAATTCAATAAAAAGTAAACAAAAATTCAAATTTTGCCACTCATTCTTTAGAAAACAGTAATTTCTTTCGACAAAAGAAAATCTTAAGAAACAATTTTACATGTAGACTCAAAAAAAAAGAAACTTGATTATTGAAATTTTCAAATTCGTTCACAATAAAAATAATGAATGACTGTATGGAGCTTTCTAAATCCAAATATTTGAGATATACAACAAAATAATGTAAAAATAATGAATGACTACGGAGTTATGTAACCCCAAAAATTATTTGAGATATTTAAATGGGTACCATCTGTTTAACACCCTTCTTTGTCGATTGCCGACATTCCGATATCTGTTAGAAGGCCCCTCTTTTTTAACCTGATTTTTTATCACGTTGCGATTGTAAACCTCTGTACGACTATTAGGTATTACCGAGAATCTGTTGAAATATTCAAAATATTTTTCACTTTTGTTTAAATACCACTGTTAGGTCTTCAGTTGTCTGATGATGGGATAGTTCATTTCCCGAAACTCGAGTCACAAGAAAATGTGTAATATATATATTTTTGGTAGTAAAACATAGTATTTTCTAAAATTTGTTTTTAATTAATCCATTTTATTTCTTAAATTTGAGTTTATAGGTGAAAACCCCTACTATTTTTATTTCTTGATGACAATAATACAAAGTTACAAAAGTGACGTACAACATAGGCGAATTGCAACTCACCCCACTGAACCCCGGAAGTGCATCCTGTTCCAGAAGCCATTCATCCCATTCATTTGCCATATTTGAATAAGAATGGTCCCTTACAACTGTTCAAATGCTGAGCATTGCATGGTTACAGTTGAAGATGACGCGTATAATAAAAGCTCCTTCATGCGGCGTGTTCCCCCGGATCTCGACCCCAATGGGGTGAATAAATCCTCCATTCTGCCCCCATTGTGTTATTTACCGAGCATACAGGGACGCAAGAAGCTCCATTAAGGCTCTGCCTGTCTCATTTACATAGATATTAAAATTGTACATTTGTGTTGTTCACACATTCGAGTCACCTTGTATATGGTAGACGTGGAGACGAGTCTGGAGACGGGACGACGGTGTGAGTCCTCCAAGTGTTGGAGGGAGTGATGGATGAGGCACCCCGGCAGATAAATGTTCTGTTTATGGTTGATGATGAAAATAAAGGTATAACTCACGAGTGGGAGACGCTTTAACATGAAATAACATAAATTCGGTGTTAGATGATGAATTTATTTTATTTATAGACCCTTTCTCGGGGAAGAATTTGTTATATCCTTGAAATTGGAGATGTGGGGAACACAAAGTGTTCCTATTGCTAGTTGTTATTTCACAGAAGATGGAAATCATCGAAATAAAACACTTGAGCAGGAATTATCCCTACTGGATATTTCTAAGTGCTATTCTTTTCTAAAATTTGAACATCAAAACAGATTTAATCTGTTAGTCTCCTACAAATTTAATTTAAAAAATTTTTAGAATTAAATTAGTGTCTTATAAGCACTTATATTTAGTAGACGTATAAAATAAAAACTCAATATAAAACATTAAATAGAATGAATAACCCAACAAATATAAATTGTCAATTAAAATTAAAAAATAAATATTCGAAGGAGACAAAATTTTGTTTCTGATCATATAATCATGAGAACTAATTCCTTTTCGAAAATATAAAACATAATTTTAAGGACCTCTTACAGAAAATATAATTTATTTGAAATATTCAATTAAATTACTTCAAAAATATCTCAAAACGTTTGTTTTTACAGTGATAGAACTTTAAATGGAAATAAAACACATTTAAATCAAGATTGAAGGCAAATTTCTTTTTTTGTTTGAAAGATAATTTTATGACATTTATGTTTTGAAAATAATTTCCGGCATATGTCCACCACGACTAGCTTTGAGGAACCACATTCGACCAGACCAATTTTGGACCACTTTTCCAAGTAATTCAGGCCTTATTTCATCAATGACACCAGTTTGTTGGCTTCCAAAGTGTCTATTGTTCTTGGTTTATCAGCAAATACCAATGACTTGACATAACCACAAAGAAAATAATCCAGTGGAGTTATGTCGCATGAAATTGGCATGAAAGGCCAATTAATTGGACCATTACTCGAAATAATATTATCGCCAAATCGTTCTTTCAATAAATAAATTGTCATGGTAGCAGCATGAGGTGTAGCACCATCTTGTTGGAACCAAAACACTTCTGGGTCGATACCATTCAAATTTTGAAGCAAATAATAACAATCATTGATCATCGATCTGTAACGAGTACCATTCACTGTTACATTAGCATCGTTTTTAAAGAAATATGGACCGATGATGCCTCCAGCGTGTAAAGCACACCAAACAGTGCATTATTCACGATGCAATAGAACCTGCGGAACTTCTTGAGGATTGTTTTCACTCCATATACGGCAATTTTGCTTGTTTTCATAACCGTTCAACTGTAAATGAACTTCATAACTAAACACAATTTTACGATAATAAAGTGGATCAACTTCATGCTGTTCTAGGGCCCAATCAGCAAACAAACGACGCTTATTATCGTCAATTGGCTTTAGTTCTTGAACCAGTTGGATCTTGTATGGGTGTAGACCAAGATCTTCACGCAAAATTTTCCACAGAGTCCAATTTGTATGTGAACGTCTACGAATAGACAAATCTGGATCATCATTAACACTATGACTTACAGCAGCGATATTTTTTTCTGTCCTTTGTCTTGTTAATGTTGTTGCATCGAGTAGAGAAATGTTGTCCGAAATCTATCGATAGTTCGACGAATAAGCTGCTCTGATGAACTATTATGTAAACCATAAATTTCACGAAGTGCTCTATAAGTTTGGCGAATAGAACACTGATTTTGAAAATAAATTTCAATAATTTGTAAACGTTGTTGTAGCGTGAGTCTTTCCATGATAATTTGTCAATGTTTACTGAACAGAAATGTCAAAACAACATGGCTTCTACCTTCTGTCAAATTACAGTTACCCCTATCCAGAGTTCTATCTCTCTGAAAAAATACCCGATATAATATCTTCAAAAAACAATTCGAATTACGATAAGGTCTTGATCGGTCAAAATTCACATTCAAAAAATAGAATCAATAAACAACAAATACAGCTTACCTACAGATTTCTTGTTATCCTCGTTTGAACGCTAACTTCAAAATCCAAGATATTCGTCACAAAGATCACAGACAGTAAGCTATTATATGATTTCCTTTAAACCACCTGATATCCTATAAAGAGTTTTATTCAAACCTAGTATAATTACATATTATATTAATCATATCGGGTATTTTTTTTAGAGCGATAGAACTTTCGATAGAGATAATTGTGATTTGACAGAAGGTAGAAGATATGTTGTTTCGACATTTCTGTTCAGTGAGCATTGACAAATTATCATGGAAAGACTCAGGTCGCAACAACGTTCACAAATTTCTGTTTTTCATTTTCAAAATCAGTGTTCCATTCGCCAAACTTATAAAGTACTTCGTGAAATTTATGGTTTAAATAATCGTCCTTCAGAGCAGCTTATTAGTCGAACTATCGATAGATTTCGGACAACAATTTCTCTACTCGATGCAACAACATTAACAAGACAAAGGACTGTACGTACAGAAGAAAATATCGCCGCTGTAAGTCATAGTGTTAATGATGATCCAGATTTGTCTATTCGTCGACGTTCACATACAAGTTGGACTCTGTGCATCATTCACATGGAAAATTTTGCGTAAAGATCTTGGTCTGCACTCATACAAGATCCATGGTTCAAGAACTAAAGCCACTTGACCATAATAAGCGTCGTTTGTTTGGTGGTTGGGCCCTAGAACAGCTTGAAGTTGATCCACTTTTTTATCGTGAAATTGTGTTTAGTGATGAAGCTTTTTTCTGGTTGAACGGCTATGTAAACAAGCAAAATTGTTGTATATGGAGTGAAAACAATCCTCCATACAAGAAAGATTTGGCGATAACATTATTCCGAGAAATGGTCCAATTAATTGGCCTCCAAGATCATGCGACATAACTCCACTGGATGATTTTATTGGGGGTTCTGACAAGTCATTGGTTTATGCTGATAAACCAGAAACTATAGACGCTTTGAAAGCCAACATAACTCGTGTTATTGATGAAATAAGGCCTGAATTACTCGAAAGAGTGGTCCAAAATTTGTCTGGTCCGGTTACTTAGAGCTAGCCGTGGTAGACATATGTCGGAAATTATTTTCAAAACATAAATATCATAAAATTGTTTTTCAGATAAAAAATTTGGCTTCAATCCTAATTTAAATGTGTTTTATTTCAATTTAAAGTTCTATCACTCTAAAAAAACACTTGGTACAACTGTCAACGTCACAAATAAACAATGGCTGCCATGCGTGAGTGAAGTCAGTTTAAAAATGGGGCGTTCCCATTGAAAGACCCTTTAATACAAGTCCTTCAGAATCCTGATTCAAATTTTAATTTTGGACCTTATATTATCTGCAAACCAGTGTGTCTCTGAAAGAAACATATGCAAAATATAGACATTTGTACGAAATAATAATTCCCTGGCACGATCACGCTCGAAACAAGAAATTGCCAAGTACCAATTCCTATCTGCACGTTCCACACCTAGTGTTTTTCCATATCCACAGCCCCTAAACTAATTGTCGAAAAACTTTCCCCATATATCTTCCTTTCCCCACGCGGTTTACCTCCGCTTAAGTTCTCAACCTCCGAAATAAACCCCCCAAGCTCACATACAAGATGATCCCCCTCAAGGTTAACGTCGTTCCCCTTTAAAACATCGTCGGACTTGAAAATTAAGTCAACAAATTTCGCGCGTCAACCTTATGAAGACGGCAGCCGCCTGTGATGTAAGTTCGCAACCTGGGGTTGCGTAAATCGCGAAAATTGGTAAAATAACTCATTATGATATTCGGTTATAAGTTTAGGTAGGAATACATTATGGTTCCAAAGTTTGTGACTGAGTGGGTAAAGTTGTAGGAACGTTGGAAGACTACGCTTCTTTTTTAGAATCTGCTGTTTTACCGCCAAACCTGGGAAGTTTTTATTTTTGTGTGAATTAATGTTCTTCATTTTATACTAGGAATGCATATAAATAAGTTCGTGAGTTATTTGCTCTGAAAATTGCTCAACAAGCAGTGCCTCAAAGAAAATATTCATCCGAAATATGGGGTGTTTTTTTTAGAGTGATAGAATTTTCGATAGGGATTACTGTGTATTTGACAGAAGGTAGAAGCCATGTTGTTTTTGACATTTCTGTTCAGTAAGCATTGACTAATTATCATGGAAAGTCTCACGCCCCAACAACGTTTACAAATTGTGGAAATTTATTTTCAAAGTCAGTGTTCTACTCGCCAAACTTATAGAGCACTTCGTAAAATTTATGGTTTATATGATCGTCCATCAGAGCAGCTTATTCGTCGAACTATCGATAGACTTCGGACATTTTCTCTACTCGATGCAACAACAACAACAAGACAAAGAATTGTACGTACAGAAGAGAATATCGCTGTTGTGAGTCATAGTGTTAATAATGATCTAGATTTGTCTTAATCGTCGACGTTCACAACAAGTTGGACTCTGTGCATCCACCACATGGAAAATTTTGCGTAAAGATCTTGGTCTACACCCACACAAGATCCAACTGAATCAAGAACTTAAGCTACTTGGCCATAATTAGCGTCGTTTGTTTGCTGATTGGGCCCTAGAACAGCTTGAAGTTGATCCACTTTTTTATCATAAAATTGTGTTAAGTGATGAAGCTCATTTCTGGTTGAACGGCTATGTAAACATGCAAAATTGTTGTATATGGAGTGGAAACAATCCTCAAGAATTTCTGCAGGTTCCATTGCATCCTGAAAAATGCACTGTATGGTGTGATTTACACGCTGGAGGCATCATTGGTCCATATTTCTTTAAAAACGATGCTGGAGGTAATGTTACAGTGAATGGTGCTCGTTACAGATCAATGATCAATGATTATTTGTTTCAAAATTTGAATGATATTGACCCGGAAGTGTTTTGGTTCCAACAATATGGTGCTACAACTCATGCTGCTACCGTAACAATCGATTTATTGAAAGAAAGATTTGGCGATAACATTTTTTCGAGAAATGGTCCAATTAATTGGCCTCCAAGATCATGCGACATAACTTCACTGGATTATTTTCTTTGGGGTTAAGTCTTTGGTTTATGCTGATAAACCAGAAACAATAGACGTTTCGGAAGCCAACACAACTCGTGTTATTGATGAAATAAAGCCTGAATTACTCGAAAAAGTGGTACAAAATTGGTCTGGTCGAATGTGGTTCCTCAGAGCTAGTCGTGGTAGACATACGTCAGAAATTATCTTTGAAACATAAATGTCATAAAATCACCTTTCAAATAAGAAAAATTTGGCTTCAATCTTGATTTAAATTTGTTTTATTGCAATTTAAAGTTTTATCTCTCTAAAAAAACACCCTCTTGAATTGACTTATTTGAATATTTAAATATATTAAATATTTCAAATAAATTATATTTTTTTAGAAGTCTTTAAGTTGTGCTTTATGTTTTGAAAAAGAATTGGTGTTTATTATGATAAGATCAGAAACAAAATTTCGTCTTCTTCAAAAATTTATTTATTAGTTTTAATTGCCTTTTTTATATTTGTTGGTTTATTTATTCCATTTGACATTGTATATTGAGTTTTGATTATATACGTCTATTACGGTACCTTCTTTGAGCTGGATGTCAAGGTGATATACTGAACTCAGGGTGATGGATTGATTTAGTAAAATGGACACATCAATTTGATCTGTGATTTAGTGAGAGATTCTTGGTTAGTTTAGTTCAGAGCACAAAATTTTTTGTGGAACCCAATTTGTACTTGGTCGATGTGTGGTAAACCAACAAGGTTTAGAATTCATGAAAGGGCTGTAATGATACTGGGATTATTTCAGTACACAAAAGCAAATTCAACGCGAGCTTCAATGCCCCTGAATTAATTTGTTAATGTTTAACAAGAACTTGCTTTCGAGGCATGCACGAACGGCGGCTTCATGAAAGGAAATTATTTTACTCTGGCCTTTAGATTATAATAACAAACTACAGATTGAAAAGTTCATAAGAGTTGATTGTACGAAACGTAAACATATTCCGTCAGATGGGTTTAGGAACGGAAACTTTCAGAGAAAAACGCTTACGTCGAAATTAACACGTGTGGCTCGATGAAGAGCTGAAATTTTGAAGAGTGCTAAGTTACAATTTTGAGCAGGTGAAGGGATCAGAAATTTGGAAGGAGAAAACTGACGCATACAAGGTACTAAATGGGCTGAAACAGAGTTTGTTGGGAGTCTTGACACGTCGGAAAAACTAGTAAGATCGTCGAGAAAAGATCGCGGTGCTAGGCTCGAATTGGTCCGAGAATTGAACTTTATTTGAATATCAAAACAAATTAAAATATGTTTGTCTTCTACAATTTTAATTTAAAAAAAATTTTATTCAAAAAACTTTTAGAATTAAATTAATGTCTAAAATAAGCACCGCTCACATTTAATAGACGTATATAGTCAAAACTCAATATATAATTTCAAATGGAATAAATAAACCAACAGATATACGAAAGTCATTAAAAATTAATAAATAAATATTTAAAGGAGACAAAATTTTGTTTCTGGTCTTCCCTTAAAGAACACTAATTGCCTTTTAAAAACATAAACACACCTTAAGGATTTCTTAAAGAATCTAATTTATTTGAAATATTTAATATATTCAAATATTCGAATAAATTAATTCAGAAATCTCTCAAAACATGCACTATATCTTCAAAAAACAAATATAATTCTAAGCAATCCCTTCTTCGGTCCTGAATAATATTCCAAATATCAAAATCAACAACGCACACGTTTGAAGAAATGAATGTTTCGAAACACAGATCAATAATTCAAGATTGATCTATGTTTTAACAAAATCAAAGAACAGTGTAAGTTATTTTTGAGGCTTATTTAAATTCATTGACATTCCATAATGAGATTTATTGAAGCCAAAATATAATTATATATTATATATAAAATAAAATAGAAAGGTTCTTCACTTGATAGAAGAAATATAACAAAATTTGAATATCAAAACAAATTAAAATATGTTTGTACCTCTACAAGTTTAATTTCAAAAAAATTTTTATTCAAAAAACTTTTAGAATTAAATTAATGTCTAAAATAAGCACCGCTCACATTTAATAGACGTATATAGTCAAAACTCAATATATAATGTCAAATGGAATAAATGAACTATATACGTCTATTAAATGTGAGCGGTGCTTATTTTAGACATTAATTTAATTCTAAACGTTTTTTGAATAAAAATTTTTTTGAAATTAAAATTGTAGAAGACAAATGTATTTTAATTTGTTTTGATCTTCAAATTTTGTTATATTTCTTCTATCAAGTGAAAAGCCTTTCTATTTTATTTAACTTTATTATAATTATATTGAGTGATATTAGTAATTTTTTTAAGTTTAAGAATTTAGTCAGAAGAATTAGGGAAATTGAATATAGTGCTAAGTTCCGGGACCAAGGAATTGAAGAGAACCTGTAGTCGTTTGTGCCCAGTTTGGTTTTGAATCTATGGTCTTGGAGTCTAGGGGTAAGAAGTATCTAAAAATTTTGGTATATTATTCAGGTTGAAATTGTCTAATTGAAGTAGAGTCAGAAATTAAGAAGAAGGTTGACATATATCTTCGTAATTATTATGTTTGAAGAATTTAAACAGAATTAAGAATTATATAGATGATTCGCGGGATCCGCATCGCCCACTCCTTAATTATTCAGTGTCTCATCTTTATTTAGATTCTATTGATTTTAGGATTGGTAAAACTATTGCATTTTGGCACACTTTATCACTATACTTCTTAAAATCCATAATTGAGTTTCATTACCATTTTCATTATCACAGAGAAAATTTATTAACATCAAACACCTTCCATTTTCGCGGAGGCCGTACCCTTCCTAGAATCGCTCACTAGGATTGGTTCGCACCCCATTCGTAAATATGTCAATCTAGTAATATTTTCCATCCAACCACCCCCCACAAAGAGGTGGCTTATTGCAGATGATTAACCGAGGTTAATCTGTCATAGTTTGACATAGTGACTGAATCTGTGCTCAGCACTTTGGGAACATAGAACTAGATCAATGGTAGAAGGACTCATTGATCAACAGGCTTGATCCGATGATTAAACTTTTGTGAAACTCACTGTAACTGTTACAATTATTCTTTTAAAAGTTTAAGACATTATTTCTTTTTGGTCTAGTACTTACTGAGTAAACCTGGAATAATTATTACCTTTCAATCTTATTGACACTCGTGATCGATTTAAATCTGGCGGGGCAGTGAGGCAGGTAAAAATTTTTTTTCCTAGTTTGGTACCACTGTCCTTAATTACTATGCCAAGCTTGAGCGGGATCTGTCAACTAGTGTGTTTGAAACAGCTAATTAAGTCAGTCGATGTCAGAGTGCGTGCCGATTTTTACTATGGGTGATTACATTGAGCAAAGAATTTGTTTAAAGTTTTGTGTTGCAAATGAATTTTCGTGTGCCGATGCATTGAAAATAGTGCAAAAAGCCTTTGGTGATAATGCTCTATCGAAAACTCGTGCATATCAGTGGTACAGAGCCTTCAAGGACGGTCGTGAAGTGGTCGCCCATCGACGGCTTCGATCGAAGATAACGTCGATAAAATTAAGGAAAGGGTGCTGGAAAACCGTCGTACCAGCTTGAGAGAGATAGCACATGATCTTAAGATATCCCACGAGTCCGCACGTACGATTTTGATTGATATTTTGGGCATGAGAAAGGTGGCCGCACGACTCGTACCGAAAGACCTGAATTTTCTTCAAAAACGTCATCGCGAACAGGTTGCTTCAGACATGCTGGATCGCTGTAATTCCGATTCTACATTCATGGAACGCATTATAACTGGTGATGAGACCTGGGTCTACGAGTACGATATGCAAACAAGCCAGCAATCATCGGAATGGGTGGCAAAAAATGAGCCGAAACCGAAAAAACCACGCCAAAGCCGCTCGAAAATGAAGGTGATGCTCATTGTTTTCTTCGATATCCGTGGCGTGGTGCACTACGAATTCGTTCCAGAGGGTCAGACGGTAAACAAGGAGTATTACCTAGGCGTTATGAAACGTTTGCGTGAGCGTATCCGTAAGAAGCGGCCAAATTTGTGGGCGAACAACTCATGGATTTTGCATGACGATAACGCGCCTTCTCACCGAGCTACGATTGTGACTGACTTTCTCGCCAAAAACTCAACAAACGTGCTTTAGCAACCACCGTATTCGCCGGATTTGGCTCCCTGCGACTTTTTCCTCTTCCCAAAACTAAAATTGCCCCTTCGTGGCACCCGTTTTGAGTCGATTGCAGCCATAAAACAAAATTCGGCGCGAGAGCTAAAGTCCATCCCGGAAAGCGCCTATAAAAAATGTTTCGATAATTGGAAGTGCCGTTGGCATAGATGTATTGGAGCAAATGGAGCCTATTTTGAAGGCGACCCAATAAATTTTGACGATTAAATGTAAAAATGTTGTTTTAATTGAAAATTCCCGGTACTTTCTTGACAGAGTAGTATCTTACAAAAAATCGGCAAACATTGAGCGTTGAGCTGGTAGATCCCACTATTCCAAGAACCTCGGGCGAAATTAATTGTAGGAGACTATCTCCTTTGCGTGGAAACCGTCATCAATCCCGTCCATTTTCAAGGAAATTCCGAACAGGGGCGAAAAACTGATTGTGGAATGATTGAATGGATTACTGGCGCTATTCAAGAAATGAATGAAATTTATCAGGCCCTAATACCTCGGGCCGCGTTACCAGATGATGTTTTTGTTACATTTTTGAAGAACAAAAGGCTCGAAACGGGCCCTGAAAAAGATGGATGTAAATGGAAGTTTATGGTTGAGTGTTCCGGGCCGATTGAGAAGCGTTCACAGCGAAATTGAAATCGCTTATTACAGGATCGCCAGGGGTTGATTAGCTATTGCACAAAATGGAAATATTCGGACCCTTTTGTATCACGCGGCTTTTGGTTTATTGTTTCGACTTCCAGAATCGAACAACGGAAAGTTGTTCCTGAAATTTCCACAGTTCATGTATAGAAATAAAATTCAAATGCACTTTACCTGGTGTCCCAACGAAAATTTGACAAAATTTGAATATTGAAACAAATTGAAATATGTTTATCTCCTACAATTTTAATTTCAAAAAAATTTTTATTCAAAAAACTTTTAGAAATAAATTTAAGTCTACACAAGCACCGCTTACATTTAATAGACGTATATAATCAAAACTCAATATATAATGTCAAATGGAATAAATAACCCAACAGATATACGAAATTAATTGAAATTAATAAATAAATATTTAAAGGAGACAAAATTTTGTTTCTGGTCTTACTGGTCGAAGACTGACAGATTAAATCTGTTTTGATATTCAAATTTTGTTATATTCCTTCTATCAAGTGAAAAATCTCTTCCTATTATTTCATTTCCAAATATCGGGTGTTTTTTTTTAGAGTGATAGAACTTCAAATTGCAATAAAACACATTTAAATCAAGATTGAAGCCAAATTTATTTTTATTTGAAAGATAATTTTATGACATTTATGTTTTAAAAATAATTTCCGGCATATGTCCAGCACGACTAGCTCTGAGGAACCGCATTCGACCAGACCAACTTTGGACCACCTTTTCGAGTAATTCAGGCCTTATTCAATCAATGACACGAGTTATGTTGGCTTCCAAAGCGTCTATTGTTTCTGGTTCATCAGCATAAACCAATGACTTGACATAACCTCAAAGAAAATAATCCAGTGGAGTTATGTCGCATGATCTTGGAGGCCAATTACATGGACCATTTCTCGAAATAATGTTATCGCCAAATCTTTTCTTCAATAAATCAATTGTTACAGTAGCAGCATGAGATGTAGCACCATCTTGTTAGAACCAAAACACTCCTGAGTCGATACCATTCAAATTTTAAACAAATAATCATTGATCATCGATCTGTAACGAGCACCATTCACTGTAACATTAGTTCCAGCATAGTTTTTGAAGAAATATGGACCGATGATGCCTCCAGCATATAAAGTAGACCATACAGTGCATCTTTCAGGATGCAATGAAACCTGCAGAACTTCTTGGGGATTGTTTTCACTCCATATACGGCAATTTTGCTTGTTTACATAGCCGTTCAACCAAAAATGAGTTTCATCACTAAACACAATTTAACGATAATAAAGTGGATCAACTTCAAGCTGTTCTAGGGCCTCATCAGCAAACAAACGACGCTTATTATGGTCAAGCGGCTTTAGTTTTTGAACCAGTTGGACCTTGTATGGGTGCAGACCGAGATCTTCACGCAAAATTTTTCATGTGGTGGATGCACAGAGTCCAACTTGTTGTGAACGATGACGAATAGACAAATCTGGATCATCATTAACACTATGACTTACAGCAGTGATATTTTCTTTTGTACGTACAGTTCTTTGTCTTGTTGGTGTTGTTGCATCGAGTAGAGAAAATTTTGTCCGAAATCCATCTATAGTTCGACGAATAGGCTGCTCTGATGGATGGTTATGTAAACCATATATTTCACGAAGTGCTCTATAAGTTTGGCGAATAGAACACTTATTTTGAAAATAAATTTCAACAATTTGTAAACGTTGCTGCGGCGTCAGTATTTCCTGTCCAGTTCTTTCTTGTCAATGCTTAGTGAACGAAATGTCAAAACAACATGTCTTCTACCTTCTGTCAAATCACAGTTATCCCTAACGAAAGTTCTATCACTTAAAAAAAACACCCAAGGAGATACAAGGATCTCCTTTGATTCCAATGAACCATTTTGCATTCACTTGCACATTCAAGAGTTCAATTTACTTCTGGACCCCTCAAAAATCTTTTTTTTACTGCAAACGATGAAAGTTAATTTTTACAGCCAATAAATATCCAATTTTTCCATAAAATCGACTACATCATAAAAGTAACTGAACAAATAATCCGTATTCATGATTATAACACTTGATACGGCTTATAACTTCACCCTCACGTTAACACCACCCGTGGAGATATTTTTTCCATCGACCACATCTCTTAATGAGCTCCCCCACTCCAGTCAATTCACCGGGAGTGTTCTGGTAACCCCACGACCCGCGATCGGTTTATTGGCCATATCCCGGTTTTTATCATCCAGACTGAATTTCCAGATCATAACCGAGGGCCTCTGGTGATAAAACGGGTCTTTTACATTGTCGGGTAGTGGATGAGTATTGGGGGTGGGAATGACGCAAACAAATGGAGAAACCTTTCACTGGGTGGTTTCAGGGATGAAATATTTTTATTTCGAATATGATCGAGGATCATATTTGTATGCGGAAATCCGTGTAGATGCTCGGATTATGATTGATTTCGATTGAAATAGCTGAATTAAATTCTTCGTTAAGTGATCTAAAGAAGAAGAGATCAGACTGGTGATTCACAGGATGTCAAGACAATACGTGACTTTTTCTCAGCGCGGACTATTATGGTTCACTTCTAATTTATATGTCCCCGATAAAATCCAGTTTTTGGATAAAACCAATAATCTTGTTCGGAAGTAATTTTTTCAGTTCTCAGTGGGCTATAAAAGTCTCACCAAAGACCTCGAATCTGATGCTACTCACCGCTGGGCACTCTGAGAAGACGTGCATGGCTGTCCTCAGTGTCCTCAGGAAACAGCCTACATTCATCGTCTTCAGCCAGACCGATTTTGTGCAAATGCGCTTTCAGCCTGCAGTGATCTGTCATAATCCCGACAAGTAGTCTGGGTTTGGTTTTTTCCAGACCTAGCGCAAGGTCTGCCATCTTTTGGTTCGAAGCTGTTCCTTTCAAATGCTTCAGGACAAGATGGCTCAACCAGAAAGACTCATATTGAGTTCATTCTGTCTGTTACCGTCCGCATTGCCACGTCATGTGCTATTCCCAGGAATGGTTCTGGGCCTGCAAGAGGTAGCGTAGCAGCAAACGCCAGCCCATCTGCCTCTTCGTTACCCAAATAGTTTGAGTGGCTTGGTATCCAAACAAGAGTGATTCTGTTATACATACCGAGCCTGTTTGAGCAGCTCCAGTTCGGCAACTCCAGACTGTTCTCGATGTAAAACTGCTGGACTCCAGAGCTTTCAGACTTGCCTGACTATCGGTAAATATTTTCATTTTTATCAACAGATCTGTCGCGGTCTCAATGGCTAATGGTTCTGCCTGGAATATGGTTGCGTATGGAGTGAGACTCAATGAGATGCTGATTCTTGATTTGCTCCCATAGACTCCCGCTCCCGTTTCGTCCGTCGTTCGCGAGCCGTCTGTGAAGAAGCCAAGGTCAGGTTTGGATTTTTATCCTAAAGATGAGGGCTACTCCGTGGTAATCAGAAATCTTAGTCATGTCCAGCAAGCTGCTTCTAAGATTTCCGATCAGTATCATGCGCGACTTCTCTCTCTAAAGAGAGAGTTCATTCGTAGATATCATGCATGTCCCAGAGTAGGTGGAGAGACAGTGAGACCATTCATTAGATAGAATGAAGTTGACATTGTACTTATTGAATATCACATTAAAGTGTTACTTCTGCCTCACGAATGGCTGGTTGAATGACAAGTGCTTTTGCGAGTTTTTCTTGCATTTGTGATGGATCTCTTGCCTCTAATTCTTCATCCTTCTAATTTGTTAGCTTTTCGGGTAGTTCTTCGTCTTCCAAATAAAATTTGTCACTTTTTAATCGGGCGAAAGCACTTCTGATACGTTCGTTTAGGTAGAGCATGGTCACCATAAACATCCACTAAAATACGGTGACTTTCGGCAGGCTTGATATGATTATTGTACAAAAATGGACATTTTCAGAGCACACTTAAACTATGTTGTTTACACTTCAGCGAAATGACAGATACTAGCAAGAAAGCCTAATAATGATACCTTAAAATCAAAACCGCACGAACTCATTTCTACTCCTAATACTAACGGTAAATTGAAAAATTGAAGTTGAAAACCCAAGTGACGCTTCAAGTATGCTGAATGTAAGTGCTGCATGATGGTCATTGTAGCAAATTAGAACGAACCAAAGGGCTCTTGTCGCCGCAAAATCCATCCCGTTGCAAAACCTATCAGTCACTCCCACCACTCAACGTATTTCTCCGGAATACCCGCGAACAGACAGTAAAACGGAAATTGCGTGTTTAATTCGAGTTAGCACCCCAACCCGTCGTCTTTTCCGCCCCCTAACGTCCACCCCGACCCCTCGTAAACGTCGTGAGATATCGCGCTCAGGGTGGCGGCATGCAAAACACGTCTTCGATTTGTGGACCCGTCCTCCGGATCCTGCAGATCTTCCGGGATTCGAAGGGCCCGCTGTCCCGAACTCCAATTGCATTATTACCATCTAAACCGTGGGATCGTTAAAAGAGATCGCCTGGAGTCTAATTATAAACTTCTCCAGTGATTTGCATCGGTGTCGGATCAGCTATTGGGACTGTTTGTCAATTAGGGAAGCGGATACGGGAGGAACCGGCTTTTTCGGGAATGGCCCTTGGTGCTGGTCTGGAATTGCAGTTTTCTTCTTGTTTTGGGCTTAATTCTAGTTAATTGGATTCGCTTTCTGAATGGATGTTCTTAGAATTGAAGTGATCCATGTAGCGAACAAATATATTGAACGAAAGACAATTTTCTTCTGACGAATAAATATTTTATTGAATCACGAAAAAATGTTGAAAGGAATGGTGACTGAAGAATACTATAAAAAACATTCAGCCATATTGAAACGCGTTGTGGAATTATCTAAGAAAATCTCTGATCAGAACTTCATAAATGAATCGGAAAATAAGACTAAAGCAACTTGGATTTTAATTAATAACGCGACGAAAAATAGAAGTGCTACTGATGATACATTGTTTGAATAATTTCATGGAAAAAATGAAAAAAAGCTATTAGATTAAATTAATAAATTCTCTCTGAAATCTAATGTTTAAACAACAATAAGAACACTGATGTTGTAGAAACCATAAATCAATGTGATTCAAGCATTGTTCTGAATCTAGTTATTGAGCAAGAAATGTATCACTACATTATGCAACTTAAAAATAAAAAATCTACAGGATATGACGAGATACCTGTAGATCTACTGAATAAAGGTGCACCGATATTGACGTTACCCTTAACACATATAATAAATCAAATGTTTCAATACGAAAAATATCCACAAGCCCCCAAAAAGCTTGGGTTAAACCGATTCACAAGAAAAGAGAAAAAGACAATTTCAATAATAACCGTCCAATATCTCTACTCTCTAATGTTAATAAAATATTCGAAAGAATAATTTTTGATAGGCAATGAAGTTTTTTGAGAACAATAACATATTAGAGGAACAACAATGTGTATTTAGAAAAGGAAAATCGACCATAGATGCATTATATCGAGTTCTTAACTCTGTAATAAAATCATCGAATAAAAATCAGATAACAGCGACACTTTTCTTAGACTTGACGAAAGCGTTTGATACAGTGAATCTTAGTGCAAAAATTGGAAAGATATGGTATAAGAGGTATAACGTCAAAATTATTTCGATCATACTGAACGGGCAGAATTCAGAGGACAACAGGAAAAGGAGAAAATGGCAAGCAAATAATATCAAATGCCTTGCATGTAGATAGAGGGGTTCCCCAAGGATCAATATAAGGTCCCCTACTTTATATAATCTACACAAATGATTTGATTAAAGTAATATCAAATGATACTGTAATGTATGCCGATGACGTATCAGTAATCTGCGTTGGTTCCACTCCAGGTGAATGCAAAGCCGCAGTTGAAAAAGATTTGGAAAACTTTGAAAAATGGTTCAGGAAGAACAATCTCACAATGAACATCACCAAAACAGAACTGATAATATTTAGAGAAAATAATCAACATGCCATCAACTTAATTTATCATGGTGAGAACATAAGAGCTGAAGACAATCCATCATTCTTAGGAATCCATTTAGATCGGGATTCGAATTGGCGGCCACACATTGATTATTTGGCAACAAGCCTTGCAAGGTACTGCTATGCTTTAAGGATCCTAACAAGAACAACTGGGTCAGATGCTTCCCTGACAGCATATCATGCATACGTCCACTCTAGACTCAGGTATGGAATCATTTTCTGGGCGAATTCTGTTGATGCTGAAAGAGTCTTCATCATACAAAAAAAATGTTTGAGAACTGTCTTTAAACTAGAATATAGCGAATCACGTAGAGATATATTTAGGAATAATAATATATTAATACTATACTGCCTGTATATATATATATATATATATATATATATATATATATATATATATATATATATATATATATATATACATATATATATATGAATGCATTATGTATATAATCAATAATTTCACAAAATTTGAAATGTTAATGCTTGATCATGATTAGAATACCAGAGGAAAAACTCATCTTAGTTTAGAAAAACCAAATTAAGCTTACATACAGAAGAATGTTGTTCATCTTTTAGTGAAAATTTGGAACAAATTACCACAAATTTTACAAAAGAAAACTGAAAAAATTTTCATATAAAAAAGGCTACTACAGTGTGAAAGAGTTCATGGCTGAGAAAGACTTTAATGAACTTTAATATTTAATTAAAAAAATGTATATGAGACAGTAATTCATTTCCACAAAAATGTTTGTACTACTACAACAATTGTTTCACCACGATGTGGCTTCTTCAGGTATTACATTGTACTGTCTAAGACAGTATTCTTTTAGAATTCGTTTCTATTTTCCTTTAGATTTTTTTATTGTTGTAGAATTTATTTAATTTTTAAACCAGTTATCGCAAATGAAGACCTAAATACAGAGATTAAATTATCTGCGTCATTCATTGTCGCAAATAAATTCCTCACATGCAATATGTAATGAAATAGGAATGTCGTATTGTATTTGATTTTCAAGCGTTATGGACTACACGCCAGGACTTCTGAGCTCTATGTGCCGACTAAATTTGTATTATCATCCGAAACGAAATGAGGCGTCCAACTTTCCACAAGGTCTACATCTGTGTGAGTGAGAAGAGCTTTTTTTTCGAGATTATTCATAATCATAACGCGATTATACTAATGTTCGACTGGACGATTGGAATTCTGTCTTATGCATTGAATTTCCTTGTAGCATTGAAATGACTGCATTCGAGTTTATGTACAATTTTCCGCCTCAAAACCAGATCGATAGCATTCATAGACGACAGCGAGCATAACTAAGGCCATATTTCATACATTTCCCTGTTAAATCCCATTCCGTCCTTCGGAACGCAACTTTGGCATCGCTTCAACAAGAAGGAAGCAGAGAGGAGTTCCAAGATACTTCCGTTCTCTCAAAATAATGCAATCTCCCGCTTCTGCTCGCTTGGTCAGGCATTGTATCACCCGAATCAACTTGGGGGAGATAAATCTGACGGGAGTTTCACCCCGGAAATGCTTCACTATAATTTATCTGGGAGAAATCTAGCGGAATTACACGTTGGTGATATGAGTCATTGGAGGATTCACGGGCGGTACTGAGGATGGGAGTTTTCCGAAAAATAAATTCTTGTCATCATTAAGATTTCCTTGATTTCTGGGGGAAATCTTGAAAGTATCGGACGGAATGGGAAATACGTTAGCTTCTGCTGAGTTAATTGACGAAATCATAATATTCCAACTGACAAAGAAACTGCAACACCCAGAAAGAGCTGTTTAAATTTTAATTTTTTGGTAAAACATAGATAGTAGAGCAAGGAGTGAATGATTGAACTTTGAAGAAGAAAAAACGAAGGGTTTACATTTTTTTTCAGGAACTTTGATAATAATGTGTTTGTCCACGGCGATTATCTATACACTCCCTAACACGTCTTGGCATTGATGCAATAAGATGGTCTATTTCATCTTGAGGGATCTATCCCAAGCTACCTGAAGTTCATGTCTCAGAGCTGCCAAAGTCAGTGGAGCTGGGGTTAATTTCCAAGCCTTCTACCCATGATGTCCCAAACATGCTATATGGGCGAAAGATCGGGGGATCTGGGCGGTCATGGCAAAAGATTCACATGGGTCGCTTCAAAAAAGTTTAAACTAACTCTGGCAACATGAGGTCAAGCATTATGTTACTGAAATATTAGATTCTCGAGTCGGTTACGGTAAGGGAGAACGTATGGCTCCACTCTTTCTTGAAGGTAACGCAGCGCTGTCGTGTTACATCGAATAAAGACTTAAGGTGACTTACTTGCATCTGCAATAGCATCCCATACCATAACTGCCATCTGTTTGGTGTACATGACGCTCAATATCAAACTGAAGTTCACTTCTTTCTCCCGACGTCGTCTAACCCTTCTTCGGTCATCATGTGCACCCAAGGAGGATCGAGATTCATCAGAAAAGACGACCTGATGCCATTCCACATTCCAATGTTGACGTTCTCTGCACCACTGTAATCGTTGCCGGCGATGCTCAACCTTCTGAGGTAACACAAGATGGGGTCGATAATGCTGCTGTCCAAATGACCTTATCCGGCGATAAACTGTTCGGACAGTTACAAGATGGCCTTCTTTTCTCAAACACCCATCAGCCAAAGATCGAGTTGTCGCAAATCGGTATCTAATAGTAATAAGTCTTAGACGTCGATCTTGAAATTGATTTGTATCCCTTCGACATCCGGTGCCTAGTCTTCTTTGATTTTGGGCATTATCAAACCACGCTTGACAACATCTCATAACAGTTGTTGGATTTCTGTTCATACGGTTAGCGATTTGTCGAAATGACAACCCCGCCTCCCAATAACCAAATAATTCGACCTCTTTCAAATTCACTTAGCTGCCGATAAATTCCGCGTACACGTGCTCTATGCATTTTAACAACAAATAAATATCGACTCTGAATCTCCTCGAACAGCTGGTTTGTTGTAAAATTTAAAAAATTTGCAAAAAACGACTAAATATTTAAGTAACAGAAAATGTTTACATGAAAAGATCTTCACGATTTTTTTCTCCAAATATTAATCATTAACTCCTTTGCTATACTATCTATGTTTTACAAAAAAAAATTTAATTTAAACAGCTCCTTCTTGGTGTTGCAGTTTCTTTGTCAGTTAGTATAATAAATTCATAACATAAATAGAGGTTAATACATGATAGAAGGTATATAAAATTATTCAAATATTTTAATATTAGCCTTCTACATATTTAATTCCAAAAAATTATATTTAATAATTATAACTTCAGGAATTTAATTAAAATAATGTTATACACTTATATCAAACGACACATAAAATAAACATTCATTATAAGACATCCAAATTATATAACAAAATCCAATACATTAAATATTTCGAATAGACCAAATTTTGTTTCTGCTGATCAGTCTTATAATAATAATATAATAATAATAAGTTTATTTTTTCGAAAATTTACAAAAACAAAATTTAATTCATTTTATATACCTACATGTTCATCAAAGAAAAAAAATAAACGTCCGTCACTGAAGTAGACTAGCTACTTGTATGTGACCTAGTGTGCTAACTCTAACATCTCTATGACATGCGATCCGGATGATACCAAAATACACAGATTTCACATCACAAACAGCAATGAGAAAAAGAACAAAAGAGATCAACATTTTCTATACCCGTGGATCAAGGAATTTACTTGTTGTTAATCAAGTTATGAATTATTCCCCGTTCTGTGTTCTGAAGCCACTTCTTCATTCTTGCTTTAAAATTCCTCCCATAAAGATTACGTTTCTCTTCCTCTGGTAGAATGTTGAATATTTTGGGCGCAAGGTATTGTGCGCTCCTCTGCCCGACTGTCTTGAGAGTTCTCGGCACGGCTACACAATCTTCCCTCGTTCTCGTATCGTGCTGATGTTTGATACGGTTTAATCTGATCTTTCTCCTACTTACGTTCATCAGAAGGTTCAGTGCGTAGAGTTGTCTTACATCCAATATCCCGGTCTCTGTATAAAGTTGGTCAGTTGGGTATCCGATTTCCTTATTGAAGATGATTTTTATAACCCACTTCTGCAGAGTCTCCAAACTTTTCAGGTGACAATCATTAATACCTCCCCAAGCAGATATCCCATAGAGCAACTGTGACTGCACCAACGCGCAGTAAAGGATTCTAAGATGTTCAAGCTCCAAAAATTCTCTCAGATATCTAAATCTCTGCAAAAGTCCCCTCATCTTTCCCTTAAGATCTCTCACGTGTATGTCCCATCTGAGATGTCTATCTATGACAACTCCGAGGTATTTCACTGACTCGGCAGATGGAATCTCAGTGTCTGATCCTATCTTAAGAGCTGCTTCATCAGGTAAGTTGTTGGCGTAAGATGTAAAAGCCAAATATTTAGTTTTCCCACAGTTCAGAGCCAGTTTATTGTTTTGTAACCAGAGTTGAATCCTGGTTAGGTCTTCCTCAGCTTTTAATTTCAGAGACCTCCAACAGTTAGAAGTGTATAGTATGGCCGTGTCGTCTGCAAAACTTATCATTCTTCCCGCTGTATTCTGCTGCAAAAGACTGTTCATGTATATGATAAATAGAATTGGACCCAGAACTGTGCCTTGTGGAACTCCCGATTTAACAACTACGGGGTCACTGGTTATGCCATCGATGTCAACAATCTGTGTTCGTTTAGACAAGTAGCTCTTTATCAATTGATTTGAAACTCCCCTTATTCCACAGTCCTCCAGCCTTTCCAGCAATATATTGTGGCTGATGGTGTCAAATGCCTTCGTAATATCAAGAAATATACAGGCAGCCTGTAATTTTTTATCCATTGCTTCATAAATATCCGTGGTTAACTTTAGAATGGCATCACTTGTCGATCTTCCTTCCCTGAATCCATACTGGTTATTCGAAATGATGTTATTTTTCTCCAGAAATTGAACTATCCTCCTTTTAATAATTTTTTCAAAAATCTTTGCCACATTCGATATCAAAGTAATCGGCCTGTAGTTATTCACTTCATTTCTTGAGCCCCCTTTATATATTGGCTTGATTATACCTAATTTCAAGATGTTCGGAAATCTGCCTTTCACAAAGCATAAGTTTGCAATATGGACCAGTGGTGAACATATTTTATCCGATATCTCCTTTAAAGTTTTCGATTGAATATTATCTTTACCGGCACACCCACCCGATTTCAGCTGTTTGATGACTAATGAAACCTCGGATTCATCTGTAGGCCACATGAATAATGATTCTTCATTAAATTTTCTCTTCTCCGTGCGTTCAACAGCATTCCCTAATCGGTTAGTAATTTTTTCGCCAATTTTCCCGAAAAATTCGTTCATTTCATTTGCTATATCCTTTTTCTCCGTTGTTACCTCACCGTTTTCCATCTGCATGCATTGAATATTCGTTTTCAGTTTAGTTTTCCCACAAATTTTATTAACATTCCTCCACAGGTTTTCCGACTTGTATGCATTCATTTGTATGTTATCCTGAATATATTTTATCTTTGTCACCCTAATCAATTTCGCCAGTGTCGACTTATATTTTCTGTATTCGTCCTTTAACAATTCATCGCTTTTATCCTTCTGTATGAGCATAAAGAGATGGTTTTTTTTGTTTATCGATCTAAGGAGTGATGGTGTAATCCACTCTTTAATTGTTGTATTCCTTCTATTGCTCCTGATCTTTCTTGTACGCTGTTCTATATGGAATTGAAGTCTTTCGACAAGTGCTGAGGTGGCCGTGTCAACATCGTCCGACGCATATACAGACTCCCAAGTCTCCGAACCCAAATCCACTTTGAGTTTGGCGTGATCAACATAGATTTTCGTTTTTCTATTTTCTCCATCTTGCAGTGTCTTCTTCTTTGCTGAGAAATTGAACAAGAGGGCAATAGGAAAGTGGTCTGTTATGTCTCTCTGTAGAATAAATGATCTTATATTACCAAAATCAGGCCGACATGACAATTTCACAAAAAAGTGATCTAAACAAGTTTTACTACTAAATCTTGTACACTTATTAATGTAAGACGAAAATTTGAAATATCCAAGGATGTTCTTGTATTCCTCCACATGGTCAGCTTCCGATAAAAGGTTTATGTTTAAATCACCAACAATAACGTGGTCTCGTGGTTATGAAAACAAATATCTCCCAAAAATGTTTAACATAGTCTTAAGAATTTCATCATAAAACTATCTTACTTGGAATATTCAATATTATTGGATATCTAACTAAGTTACTTTCTATAAAATCACAAGTTAAAAACATTAATGAAAAACAAGTTTTAAGAGAGACTTTGCTTCGTCAGTATTCAAATAATTCATATTCAATAAAATATAACATTAATCATCAACAAATATTTGCTCACCCTTCAACAATTTAGAAAATTCTGGTAAATGAATACTGAAAAATTTAAATGGAGTGTAAGGTCAACTATAAATAAATAATTCTGTGGTTCACCCTTGATCTAAAAGATAGAAAGACAATTTAACGGCCTCTGTTATAGCACAAGGACTATCTGTATTGCTGTATTGCTATAACAGAGGCCGTTAAATTGTCTTTCAATCTTTCAGATCAAGGGTAAACCACAGAATTATTTATTTGTAGTTAACCTTACATTCCATTTAAATTTTTCGGTATTCATTTACCAGAAGTTTTCTAAATTGCTGAAGGGTGAGTAAATATTTGCTGTTGATTGATGTTATATTTTATTGAATATGAATTATTTGAATATTGACGAAGCAAAGTCTCTCTTAAAACTTGTTTTTCAGTAATGTCTTTACATATCTTGAGATTTTATAGAAAGTGACTTAGTTAGATATCCAATAATATTGAATATTCTAAGTCAGTTAGTTTATGATGAAATTCTTAAGATTAAGTTAAACCTTTTTAGAAGATATCTGTTTTCATAAGATTGATGAGCAGAAACAAAATTTTGTCTACTCAAAATATTTAATTTATAGGATTTTGGTTAACAATTTTTGTTAATTGGATTTTGTTATATCATTTGGATGTCTTATAATGAATGTTTATTTAATATGTCGTTGGATATAAGTGGTACTTATATGACATTATTTTAATTTAATTCCTGAAGTTATAATATAATTATTGAATATAATTTTTTGAAATTAAATATGTAGAAGGTTAATATTGAAATACTTAAATAATAACTTCATTTCTGCAACATATACATATGACTTTTTTATATATAGTCCGTCTAGAAAGTATCCGGAATTTATTATTTTTCCTAATTTTAATAAATATCTTTTTTGTAACATTCTAAGACAAAAGTAATGTATAAAATAGGTTGTGTAGATACTCGGCTATGGCGAAAGTTGCATGGCAACACTATGTTTCAAATGTTTCAATTGTTGATTTTCAACAGGTATACAATTTATGTAATAATGTCGCAACTAGAAAAAAGAATACAAGTAGAATATATAAAGAAAAGGTTTTCTAAATGTTCAAAAATAAGTGCAATTGACTGAACTGGAGGAAAGTTCTGTATATGAGGAAATAAAGAGGATAAAAATGGCATGGATATGAGGCATAGACCAGTTTCAGCAAGACTGTGTAAGATAGAAGGAAACAATTTAAACGCTTTATGGACCTTAGGACGACACAATTCGCGCCTGGGGTTTCGCAAACTTGCTAACAGATTTGGAAATCAACGAAATATAAAAGTATGTCCAGAAACCGTCCGTATGTCACCGAAAAGATGAGGCTTCATATCAAGGAAACGTTTCAGAGGGGTGGCGTTTTCAGCAGGATAATGCAAGATACTTCGGCCTATACTCAAGCTTGGACGCAAAAATACCAAGTGACAATCATTTCATGACCAGCAGCTGCACTAGATCTTAGCTCCATTGAAAACATATGGGGACTAATGAAGATTGAAGTTGAACGAGCAGCGCCGCGAAATAAACATGTTTTAATTCAGTCAGTTTTACACTCTTGGACTACCATCACCGAAAATTATAGAGGTGATCTAGTTTAGGGTGTACCTCAAAGTTTAGTCTAGTGTTTACAGTTAAATGGGGGTTGTATAAGTAAATAAGATGAATATTCTGTTATAATTTTTAATTCAAGAATTAAAAATATATACTAAATAATACTCTTTTTGGACGACTTGTATATATTTAATGAAATTATTTACGACCCTGATTGTGAAAAAGAACCCTAGGTATAGCTTGATTCAGGCTTGTTCTAGCTCAAGGGTGGATCCACACAACGAGTGCAATTTTTTGAATTTTTATCGTTTTTTATTACATTCAACGCCGGTTATCTCACAAATGACATATTTTAGGAGAAATGATGAAGATTCGTTAAAGTTTTATGGATCGGCGAGACTAAGGTTGAACCATTTGTAATTTGCGTTTTTGATCGGCTATGAATAAAAAACTAATGAATATTTTTTTAAAGTTATCATTTTATCAGAAAGGCCCAACCTTGACATGTTGAATGAAAAACAACCAAATTCTTTAGTACGTTGTCGATTTTTGGGGCTCAATCCCATGAATGGTGAAGAAAAGCTCCATTGCTAAGGATGATTTTTCTGGGAAAATGCTCTTCGGCCGTGCGATCATTAGCCGAGGGCTGAGCGAAAACGCATCGGATAGTTCACTTCTAGCAATAAATGAACTTCGTAAGCCCTTATAGCAAGGTCTCCATGCAGAAGAGAGGTCCGAGAAATGTTCAGTTCTTGAAGCACAATAACGAGTTGATGTTGATGGATGTTCTGCCACATTCTGGACTACAGCAGCAATGTTTTCAGGTGTGCCCACTGGACGGGAACGTGGACTATTGTTTTATCCAATGAGGATCCAGTTTTCACGAACAAATTGATCCACAAATTTCCGTAAGGATATTTCATTTCTATCGAATCTTCCACGTGAATTTCTAACAGTTTGGATAGAAGATTTTTAATATTTCCTAGTTTTGTTCAAGCTTAAATCGACCCATTTCGTTAAATTCAAATATTAAACTAACTTCCTGTCACAACACGAGTGACAGAAGTGTTTCCAGACTCGAAATAACCACTACTTCAAAATACAAACCCTAGATTGCGCACCCTTCACATCAACATATCACGCAATTTTTTCAGTCGGTTAAAAAACCCTTCAAAACAGTGACATTCCTCCAGAAAGCTGCAATATCAGCCCTCTCCAATTCGATACATCCCCAATAACCATAATCGTTTCCACCCCCAGTGGCTCGGACCCCGCAAAACGGAACGGAGACGCGTCGAGGACGTTGACACAAACAAGCGTCCGCCCCCTCCAAACTCATCCCCCAGGAAGAATCCGGGATAGGGTCGTTCTCGCGGATATTTCTGTACAAACAACGTTCGACCCCTCAACCGTTCGAGAGACTGGCGCCAAACATAAATTATAACCGATGTTATGCGGGGGATATTCACATAAAATCCCCGAAATGCCGTCAGGGATGTAGCCGAAGGGTTTATGGCTGGAAGGAGACCGTTAAATGCGGTAATTCAATTTTTTAAGCCGCCATGGTTCGGGAAAAGACTTGAGATGGGTTCGGTATTGGGCTGGATAAGTGCAGATGTAATAGTGAACATTAGAACAAACAGTATTATTTAAATATTTTAATATTAGCCTTCTACATATTTAATTACAAAAAATTATATTTAATAATTATAACTTCAGGAATTAAATTAAATTAATGTCATATAAGTACCACTTATATCAAACGACATAAAAAATAAACATTATTTTTGAATATCAAAACAGATTAAATCTGTTAGTCTTCTACAATTTTATTTCAAAAAAATTTTATTCAAAAAACTTTTAGAATTAAATTAATGTCTGAAATAAGCACCGCTTACGTTTAATAGACGTATATAATCAAAACTCAATATATAATGTCAAATGGAAAAATAAACCAACAGATATAAGAAAGTCATTAAAATTAATAAATAAATATTTAAAGGAGACGAAATTTTGTTTCTGATCTTACCTTTAAGAACACCAATTGCCTTTTAGAAACATGAACACAACATAAGGACTTCTCAAAGAATATAATTTATTTGAAATATTTAATATATTTAAATATTCGAATAAGTTAATTCAGAAATCTCTCAAAACATGCACTATATCTTCAAAAAACAAATATAATTCTAGGTAATCTCTTCTTCGGTCCTAGGTAATATTCCAAATATCAAAATCAAATAACTACAACTATATCACAACAAACACGTGTTAAGAATGGATGCTTTAAACAGACCAACTTTAAAATTCAAGATTCTAACAAAATCACAGAATAGTGCAAGTTATTTTTAAGGTTATTTAAATTCATTGACATTCCATAATGAGAATTATTGAAGCCAAAATATAATTATATATTATATATAAAATAAAATAGAAAAAGCGGTGCTTATTTTAGACATTAATTCAATTCTAAAAGTTTTTTGAATGAAATTTTTTTGAAATTAAAATTGTAGAAGACTAACACATTTAATCTGTTTTGATATTCAAATTTTGTTATATTTCTTCTATCAAGTAAAAAGCCTTTTTCTATTTTAAAATAAAGATTCATTATAAGACATCCAAATGATGAAGATGAAGAGTACGGCCGTTTTTCGTGAAAATTTTTGTTGTTTATATTTTCTAGTATGGTAATTTTGACACGAATTATAATATACCAGTTTTAAAAGTGCCAAACTTCAAAGGCAGATCGTACAAGTTATTTGCAACAAAAAATGTCATATAACACATGATCGAATTGTTGATGGTAATTCTCCAATTAAACATAAAATAAATAGAGGTTTATACTTGATAGATGGTATATAAAATTATTCAAAGATTTTAATATTAGCTTTCTACATATTTAATTTCAAAAAATTATATTCAATAATTGTAACTTTGGGAATTAAATTTGTCATATAAGAACCACTTATATCAAACGACAAATAGAATAAACATTCATTATAAGACATCCAAATGATATAACAGAATCCAATAAATAAAAATTGTTAACCAAAATCCTATAAATTAAATATTATGTGTAGACAAAATTTTGTTTCTGCTGATCAATCTTATGAAAACAAATATCTTTCAAAAATGTTTAACATAATCTTAAGAATTTCATCATAAAACTATCTTACTTAGAATAATCAATATTATTGGATGTAATGTTAATGTGTAATGTTAACTACAAATAAATAACTCTGTGGTTTGATCTAAAAGATTGAAAGACAATTTAACGGCTTCTGTTATAGCACAAGGACTAATTCCTGAAGTTATAATTATTAAATATAATTTTTTAAAATTAAATATTTATGTAAATTAGACTAATAATAAAAAATTTTAATAATTTTATATACCTTCTATCAAGTATTGACCTCTATTTATGTTATTTTATCCATAATATATAATTATTTGGTTTCCTCAACATTTTTTATACAGATAGTCCTTGTGCTATAACAGAGGCCGTTAAATTGCCTTTCAATCTTTTAGATCAATAGTAAACCACAGAATTATTTATTTTAGTTAACATTAAACCTCATTTAAATTTTCAGTATTCATTTACCAGAAGTTTTCTAAATTGTTGAAGAGTGAGTAAATATTTGTTTTTGATTGATGTTATATTTTATTGAATATGAATTATTTGAGTACTGTCGAAGCGAAGTACCTCTTAAAACTTGTTTTTCAGTAATGTTTTTACTTATCTTGAGATTTTATAGAAAGTAACTTAGTTAGATATCCAATAATATTGAATATTCTAAGATAGTTTTATGATGAAATTCTTAAGATCATGTTAAACATTTTTTAAAGAGATTTGTTTTCATAAGATTGATCAGCCGGAACAAAATTTTGTCTACTCAAAATATTTAATTTACAGGATTTTGGTTAACAATTTTTATTTATTGGATTTTATTATATCATTTGGATGTCTTATAATGAATGTTTATTTTATATGTCGTTTGATGTAAGTAGTACTTATATGACATTAATTCAATTTAATTCCTGAAGTTATAATTATTAAATATAATTTTTTGAAATAAAATATGTAGAAGGCTAATATTAAAATATTTAAATAATTTTATATACCTTCTATCAAGTATTAACTTCTATTTATGTTACAAACAGTATTTCTGAGACATAATTCTTTAAAAGATATCGATTTCACATAAATCACTAGCTGACAAATTTTTGAAGTAAATAAGATAAAGAGAACAATTCGCTTAAATTTCATTATTTATTCATACTTTTGACACATACAGAGTGACCCCGTCTCCAGGATAGGTATAAATACCTAACCTATCAAGGACCAAGAGGTCCCTTTACGTAAAAAATTGAATGATGTTTAAGTTCACTTGAAATTTTGATTGATAAATCTAACTTTAAAAATATATGTTCAATACTACTTGTATCATCTTCCAGTATATATTCGTATAAAATTTCATTACAATGTTGCCAGTAGTTTCGGCCAAATCGTAAAAAATGTGTATATTTTTTTTTCTTCAACGGCCTTTATCCTGAATACGAACGGCTTCACGAAAATTTTTTACTAAACAAACCCCAACTATTTTTCAGTTTTCTACCTGTCCTAGAGGCGGGGGTCACCTTTTTGGATACATCCTGTATATTTCGTGCTTCAATCCTTTATCAAAATTGATTGAGGAAATATACTTAATTATAAAATTTATTCTAGGCAACCTAATTAAGTTAAGGAAAAATAGGATATTGGGTAGATTCAATCTTCAAGATTTAATATTTCACAGACAAAATAAATGAGGACGAATTAAATTCTAATTTGTCCGAGACATACCTCGAGTAAAATCATTGCTTCCCGTTTAATTTCATTTCATGAATTATGCTTCAGACAAAACTATTTTAAGTTTGATTGTTTCGTTCTTTACTTGATGGAAAATTATCTTGAATTTGAAAATTTTCCGAGTGAATTATTTGTCACATTTCAATTTCGCCGCGCGCATTTGAAAATATTAACTTACAAATACATCTATGGCACAGTTTATCAAGTATCAATTACAAGTACCCCTAGTCTATATAGTTCCGTACTTCAACGCCAGGAACGCTGTTGTGTCGAGTTACTGCGTAATTATGTTTTTCTTATCAACGATATCGACGTCCATTTTGAACATATTAGTTGAATCTGATTGATTGATGAATTCGTGAGAATTGAACGAGTTATAATTTGGATTGCCGGACTCTCTTTCGAAGAATATGGTACCAACTAGTTCTGGCTTTTGGGATGATTATTTAGATCTAATAATTTTTTGTCGCGTGGAGTAATACCTACCGATAAGTAAACTAACGATGAATCAGCGAGGCGGAGAATAGTCATATGGAATATACTGCGGAGACGTTGAAGTTCCATAATTGATATAGTTTCGTTTCTGGAAATTTTCCATCGTTCTCTCGCTCAGCCTACAATGAGCTCAAACCTCCAGAGAACGCGTAGCAAGTTCAATTTCGAGTTGGATATAGTTGGCTGTTTACTCAGCACTCCTCCAACTCCGTAAAATACATTTATTCATCCGAGATCACGTGGAGGCGCCCCATAACGTCCGCAGAAAGAAGGAAAGCCATATTTCATCAGGCTAATTCATATTCATAAACATTTGTCGAAGCCGAGCCAGTCATCATGACTCCCCCTTGGAGGAAACTGGCGAATATATGGGTCTTTCCCATCATCCATCACTGGAGGTCTGTTCCATTAATATTCAATATTTCTGAAGATGACTGCGAAAAAATATTTTTGTCAATAGAGTACCACTCAGAAATGTTTCATCCTACAGTTTTTCAATCTTTCGATGGTAGTAGAGATGACTTATCAGATTCGGGAAACGCAAACGATATCAGACCTTGGAAGGTTACAGGATAGTATTTATGGTTTTCAGAAGGAACTGAAATAAATGTCACCAATCTACACAGGCTGTCCCACATAAGAGAATCCAATCGAATTTTTCCGTAAGTAGGTATTTTTCGAAATAATGCCGAGACAGTCATATTCAATTTGATGGGGTTATCAATTATTGGCTTCATGGTCTTGAGTTTACGATCATCTGTAATGGCCAAAAGATCCTATCATGAAGTACTGATCAATAGTTATTGAACGATCACATATATGGCTCTTTCCCATCATCCATCATTGGAAGTCTGTTCCATTAATATTCATTATTTCTGAAGATGACTGTGAAAAAATATTTTTGTCAATAGAGTACCACTTAGAAATGTTTTATACTAGTTTTTCAATCTGTCGATGGTAGAAGAGATGACTCATCATATTCGGGAAGCGCAAAGGATTTCCGACCTTAGAAGGTTACAGAATAGTATTCATGGTTTTCAGAAGGAACTGAAATGTCACCAATCTACATAGGCTGTCCCTCATAAAAGAGTCCAATCGAATATTTCCGTTAGTAGGTGTTTTTCAGAATAATGCCGTGACAGTCATATTCAATTTGATGGGGTAATCAATTATTGACTTCATGGTCTTGAGTGTACGATCATCTGTAATGGCCAAAAGATTCTATCATAAAGTATTGATCAATAGTTATTGAACTACAATCGAACGAAATGATCACAGGGAGGTCTACCGACAACAATTTATATGTTTCAGCCGAGAATTGCAAGAAAACGGCCGCAATACGCTGACAGACACGACCAAGTTATTGATAATGCATGAGACATGTTGCGTCTTTCGTTAAATCTTACATAGAAACTCTTGAATAAGAAGTCCTATCCCATACGCAGTATAGCCCTTCCGATTACCATCTCTTCCAATCGATGCAACACAGCCTGGTTGACCAGCATGCACACTCACGATTTATATTCACGAGACGCCGCTGGTCCAAAACTACCAATGAATTATGCTAATGATAGAAACATGTTATGAACAATTTGTACCAAGCATCGCAAAATCAATCCAATTTGAGAAATTAAAAACTCTTCAACAATATTATAGCGAAAATACATGCATAAATTATACAACAATAATTTATCTCAGTTTTGCATTATTACCTCCCCTTATTCAGAATTTATTTCAATCCCGAATAATTTAATTCCCGACCGGTTAATTTGCACAGTGACATTTTTAATTAATCGGGAACAGAACTAATCAGTAACACTGGCTCGCTGTTCCAAGTAACCAGGAAATTCATTACTTTTTCAAAGCTCATTATGATCCCCAAGGATAAAATTTTCACTACGTCTTTTGCAGGGAATCTTTCATAATAGATACTAATAGCTCCGTAAATACTTGAAGGGTTGAGGTTTTCAGTAACGTGAATATTTCATGCCTCATTAAAAAATCTCAATGTTATTGAGAACCAATAGCCCATTTTTCATTTCTATGGGTGAAAATCTTGCAATGTTGAACATGATGAACCAGAAAAGTTGGAGTGTGTGTTTTTCTCACACTCTATTCATTTCAATGGGAGTGCCGGCAAATATGTTGGAGGCACAAATAAAAAGGAAGGATTACTTGGATGTATCAAGAGTAACTGTCTCATGATCAAAGGCTCGCAAAGTCTTCTGTTTCGAGATGCAAAGTGTTAAAATTCGAACTATTTCAAAGTTTTTTCCTGACTGCATCTGCGTTAATCGAAATAATCAGTTGAAATTTTAGAAACATGCAGAACATTTTCAAAAAGTAATTTAGAATTCCCACAACGGAAAAAATCATCAGCCCTACTATATTTAAAAGAGTGAAAATAATTAAAAAAAAATATCTTTCCACGTAAGCTGAAACAAAATGAAATTTTTTGAAATTAAAATTTCTAGGAGGTCAACAGAATTAATCTGTGTGATATTAAAATTTTGTAATAATCGTTCTATCAAGAAAAAACTGCTTTTTATTATTTTATTTTATCATTTGGTTTTAAAGGAGTCCATAAAATACCTTACAAACTTTGTGTAATTTCTGTGACGAACATAGAATACGTAGGATTTTTAAAAGTTCACTTCATTCTAGTTTTGTTCAGATAAATACATTCAGCTTGTCTGGTGAGATATTTTTAGATAATTATTTTTAGTTTTTAAATGTGAAGTAGGGCTGATTAGTTTTTTTGTGGTAATTCTGAATTGCTCTTTTAAAATGTTCTGCATGTTTTAGGAATTTTTTCGAAGGATTTTATTTTGAGCAAGTTATTTTTGAAGAAGTTCTTGAGGTTATGTATTGCATTTTTGGAAAGGGATTTGGTTTTCACAAAACAAGGTACGAAAAAAATTTTGTATTCTTCAAGTATTTGTTCAGTAATTTTAATTAATGGTTTGTTTATATTTTTTTGAATTTTTTCATTTCCTTTTGGTAGTGTTAATTCTTCGGGTATTTTTTTAGAATGATAGAACTTTCGATAGGAATAACTGTGATTTGACAGAAGGCAGAAGTTATGTTGTTTTCACATTACTGTTCAGTAAGCATTGACAAATTATCATGGAAAGACTCACGCCGCAACAACGTTTACAAATTGTTGCAATTTATTTTGAGAATCATTGTTTTATTCGCCAAACTTATAGAGCACTTGGTGAAATTTATGGTTTACACAATCGTCCATTAGAGGAGCTTATTCGTCGAACTATCGATAGATTTCGGACAGTATTTTCTCTACTCGATGCAACAATAAGACAGAGAATTGTACGCACAGAAGAAAATATCGCTGCTGTGAGTCATAGTGTTAATGAGGATCAAGTCTTTACGTCGACGTTCACAACAAGTTGGAATCTGTGCATCCATACAAGATCCAACTGGTTCAAGAACTGAAGCCACTTGACCACAATAAGCGTCGTTTGCTTGCTGATTGAGCCCTAGAACAGCTTGAAGTTCATCCACTTTTTTATCGTAAAATTGTGTTCATTGATGAAGCTCATTTCTGGTTGAACGGCTATGTTAACATTATTTAAATATTTTAATACTAGCCTTCTACATATTTAATTTCAAAAAAGTATATTTAATAATTATAACTTCAGGAATTAAATTAAAATAATGTGTAATAAGTACCACTTATATCAAATGACATATAAAATAAACATTCATTATAAGACATCCAAATGATATAACAAAATCCAATAAATAAAAATTGTTAACCAAAATCCTATAAATTAAATATTTTGAATAGACGAAATTTTGTTTCTGCTGATCAAGCTTATGAAAACAAATATCTTTCAAAAATACATAACAACATAACAGCAACATAATCTTAAGAATTTCATCATAAAACTATCTTACTTAGAATATTCAATATTATTGGATATCTAAGTTACTTTCTATAAAAACTCAAGATATGTAAAAGCATTACTGAAAAACAAGTATTAAGAGATACTTTGCTTCGTCAGTATTCAAATAATTCATATTCAATAAAATATAACATCAATCAACAACAAATATTTACTCACCCTTCAACAATTTAGAAAACTTCTGGTAAATGAATACTGAAAAATTTAAATGTAGTGTGTGGTTAACTATAAATAAATAATTCTGAGGTTTACCCTTGATCTAAAAGATTGAAAGACAATTTAACGGCCTCTGTTATAGCACAAGGACTATCTGTATAACGAATGTTAAGGAAACCAAATAATTATATATTATTAAAATTACTACAATTTTTTTTAAATTAAAATTTGTGGTAGGTTAACAGAATGAATTCGTATGATATTTGAAATTCTTTATTATTTATTACTATCGTTGTAACAATAAACACTTTTTATTATTATTATCTTTTATGAGTCTGGAAAAACAAAGAAAAATTATACCGATTCAATTAGCAGGAAGTATCTAAATTTTCCAGATGATTCTTGTTTGCTGTCATTAGTATTTTTAATCAATCATGTTCATCAAAAAAATATTCCCAAGCAGATGACCATAATTTCAATAAAACTATGTGCATTTAAATCCTCATAATTGTCCAAGGACAAGAAAATTTTTTCATTTCCAGACAAGCAATGAATCAAACATGAAGCCTGTACCATTTTATCGCAGACGTGGCCGAGTCACAAGAATGGGAGTATACACGAGCCTTTGTGTACCGAGCATACCTCCGCCAGCTCGTATTTCTGTTATACATAACATAGGGCCCTTAAAAATCTGTTCTCGACGAGGATTTCATGCAAATTTCTCGCGAACATGTGTAATAAGAATTTCATTTTCTTGAGACGGGAAGTCTTTCATGTTAACCAGCCGATATACTGCACATTTTACTTGCTGACGTGTAATCATATTTTTCCGCAAGACCATTGGGTATGCAAATGTGCCGTACGAGAATTTTTCCGGTTTCGTGGAAACTATGTCGAAAAAAGACTTTCGTTGTGCATCCTTGTCAGGCCACGTCAGTGGGGTAAATGAAGAGTACGGCCGTTTTTCGTGAAAATTTTTGTTGTATATATTTTCTAGTATGGTAATTTTGACACGAATTATAAAATACCACTTTTGAAAGTGCCAAACTTCAAGGGGAGATCGTACAAGTTATTTCAACAAAAAATCTCATATAACACATGATCGAATTGTTGATGGTAATTCTTCGATTCAACATAAAATAAATACAGGTTTATACTTGATAAAAGGTATATGAAATTATTTAAATATTTTAATATTAGCCTATTACATATTTAATTTCAAAAAATTATATTTAATAATTATTTCAAGAATTGAATTAAATTCATGTCATAAAAGTACCACTTATATCAAACGACATATAAAATAAACATTCATTATACGACATCCAAATGAGATAACAAAATCCAATAAATAACAATTGTTAACCAAAATCCTATAAATTGAATATTTTGAGTAGACAAAATTTTGTTTCTGCTCATCAAACTTATAAAAGCATATATTTTTCGGAAATGTTTAACATAATCTTAAGAATTCCATCATAAAACTATCTTACTTAAAATATTCAATATTATTCGATATCTAACCAAGTTACTTTTTATAAAATATCAAGAAATGTAAAAACATTACTAAAAAACAAGTTTTAATACGCACTTCATTTTAATTTTCAGTATTCATTAACTAGAAGATTTCTGAATTGTTGAAGGTGAGAAAATATTTTTGTTGATAAATGTTGTATTTTATTGAATATGAATATAATTGAGTACTGACGAAGCAAAGTCCCTCTTTAAACTTGTTTTTATTCAAAAAACTTTTTGAAAAGCCTTTTTCTATTTTATTTTATATATTATATATAATTATGTTTAGGCTTCAATAAATCTCATTATGGAATGTCAATGGTTTAAAGATAACCTTATAACACCTAACACTTTTCTGTGATTTTGTTAAGAACATAGATTATCTTGAATTTTAAAATAAGTCTGTTTAAAGCAATTTATCTTGTTGAACACGTGGAGGTGAGATATAGTGATGGTTATTTGATTATGCTATTTGGAATATTATTATTATTATTAGGGCCGATGAAGAGATTACCAGAATTATAATTGTTTTTTGAAAATATAGTGCATGTTTTGACAGATTTTTGAATTAACTTATTTCAATATTTAGATATATTAAATGTTTCAAATAATTATATTTTTTGAGAAGTCCTTAAGTTGTGTTCATGTTTTTGCAAGGCAATTGGTGTTCTTAATGGGAAGATCAAAAACAGAATTTTGTCTCCTTTAAATATTTATTTATTAATTTTAATGAATTTTTTATATGTGTCGGTTTATTTATTCCATTTGACATTAAATATTGAGTTTTGATTATATACGTCTATTAAATATAAGCGGTGCTTATTGTAGACATTAATTCAATTCTAAAAGTTTTTCGAATAAAAATGTTTTTGAAATTAAAATTGTAGAAGACTAACAGTTTAAATCTGTTTTCATATTCAAATTTTGTTATATTTCTTCTATCAAGTAGGAAACCTTTTTCTATTTCAGTTAGATATCTAATAATATTGAATATTCTAAGATAGTTTTATTATAAAATTCTTGAGATTATGTTAAATATTTTTGAAATATGTCTGTTTTCATGAGATTGATGAGTAGAAACAAAATTTTGTCTACTCAAAATATTTAATTTATAGGATTTTTGTTTACAATTTATATTTTTTGGATTTGTTTCATTTGGATGTCTTATAATTAATGTTCATTTCATATGTCGTTTGATATACGTAGTACTTATATAAGATTAATTTAATTCCTGAAGTTATAATATTAAATATAATTTTTTGAAATTAAATATGTAGAAGGCTAACAGAATATATCTGTGAATATTAAAATATTTCAATAATTTCATAAACTGTCTATCAAGTATAAACCTCCATTTATTTTATTTAAATATTGTTGTATAATAGATAATCTGTATACTGCGGTTGTTTCCAAATTAACTAAGTTTCTCTATGAAAGAAGAATAATCACAGAAAATTAAACTAAATTTCATGTTATTGTTGATATACCAAGTCAAATCTCTCTTGAACATTTTATTCAACTGATTCAGTATTGTATTCAAAAACGGTTCCACACACCATCGACTATGGGACATAACACCTCAGAAGAAGTCCAGTAAGTTAGTTTTGTTTACATTATCATTTTATGACACATATTTTATACTTTGAATATATATCTTCTATATTTGTTCAAATGTAATATTCTTTCAATCCATTTATTACAGTCCGTTCTTCTATAATCTAGTTTTTTACTCTATTTTATTAGTTATATCTAATATAGTCTGCACACAGTCTACTTATATTGTTTATATCTTAGGTAATTCAATTCGCAACGTTGATTCCGAAAAACATAGGCTATTTCGATATATTGGCAATATTTCTAATCAGCTACCAAATCTTCAGGCAAGTTCGATCACACTGAAATTCCATTTGCAATAAACTAATTGCAAATTTACAACACTAAATGAGGTATTTTTTGCTGAAAAGGAAACATGTCCATAATTAATAACTTTTCATCGATAAAACCTTTGGAAAAATATGACTGATTTTGTTCACTTCAGAATCGAAATAATCATCTCCTTACCAAGCCCGCAATAAGAATTTTTTGACATACAGAACTTCTTATCTTGTAGCGAATTCAATGCCGTATGTGGTCAAATTTGATGAGGCTACAAGGATAACTGAAATATAATTGATTTTATGGAAAAACTCGAAATATTTTGTGAAATGAACAAATATTAAATTGAAGAATATCCATCAACATTTCGACCATGTGACATGTTTTGTTGCAAATAATCTCCCCTTGAAGTTTGGCCCATTTAAAAGTAGACACCCTGTATAATAATGACAATATAAAAAGATTGAAAGGGATAAAGAGCAACTCTGTCTCACACATTTTTGCTTCTTTTTGATGACAGTTTTTGTCTAAAACAGTAGATTGTGTCTTGTAATGGTTTAGGATGAATCTATGGTCTTTCCAGTCAAAGCCTGCTTTTCCTAATGATTTGAATAGAAGCTCCCGGTTTACTTTATCGAAGGCTTTTTCTAGATCTACAAAAATTAAATACCACAGATGACGAGACCATTTGAGAGTTCAACCTGCTTCTGATACTCTATCTTCCTTTCAGATTGATGTTGTAACCTTGCAACTTCTGAACGTAAAATGGAATTTTGAGTATTAACGTAGAATTTTGTGATTTCCAATATTTACTTGAATGGGTGACTTTCAGAGGATGCTCGATCTTTACAGGTTCAAAAGCGACCCCCTATCGTTCTGAACTAGCTAGAAGTTCAAGAAAATTCGCCAACGAAATAAATATCTCAAATCGAACTCAAGATACGCCTTCACAAACGCGCACTACGTAAAAAAGGCAAACAGCATTTCCCGGCAACGGAAGTCCAATTTGAATAGTGGGGCTCGATTTTCCACTGAAATAGGATATAAACAATCTCACACCCGTTGCGTCGAACACATTTTTGCTTTCAGAGCTCGTCTACTTCAGAGGGAATCGATATTTCTTATTTTGCGTATTGAATCAGATGGCATTCTGAGGGTTTTTTCTAAGCCGCTTTATTTCAGATTGAATCGCCTCCCTTTTATATTGCCTTTCGACTGCAATTTACTGTGAAAATAGCTGAGGAACGATTCTCGGTAAGAGTTTATTCCCGGCCAGGAGTGGGGGAATGCAGAGAATTGAATAATCGACGGGAAGACGGGATAATTCACGGGTCTGATTGAAGGGATGAGATGCTATTCAGGTTTTCTGGCCGTTTGCGTTCATCTGGATTCCCTAATTCTTTTCATTCCATTGAAATTATTGAGAAAATTATTTTCTAATGCTATGAAGAGCACAGTAGTACTAATAAAACTTCATGAAAAAGTCTGCTTGGTCCCTATTCAGAGACTTTCTGTCTGTACAGATGAAATAAATTATCTCGTTTTTGTTCACAACAACCAGGAAATAGATTAATGAAATGAACTATTTCGACCATGACTCTTTGTTAGTTGATCTATAAATTGATGTACAGTGTGGGAACCACTTATGGATCAAAATTATTTGTATCCTTATCTTAGAGAATTATAAAAAACAACACGTCATCTTTTGAATAAATATGGCGCTCTTTAAACATAAATATACATGGTGTTGAAGAGGAATATTTCGATATTTTGGGAGCTAATTCTAGGCCTCAAAATAAGTTTCATACAAACATGGGTCCGAAAATGATACGTTTTGGAGATATGAGCAATTTTCGGTTTTCAAAATATTCACTACTAGCGCAACCAAAAACAATAAACTACATAAGATATTCGATTCATTTTTGACTTCTAGTGTTTTACAGAAGATGTTCCATATGACCAGCGTCCATTTCAATGCAGATAGTACATCGTCGCATGAAGGAATTACGTACTCTTTCGAAAAGACCTGGTTGTGTTGGGATAGTTTGACAGGATAGTTCAATTTCATGTTGCAACTATTCGGTGTTATTCACTGACGTTGCATACACTGAACTTTTCAAGTAACCCTAAATACAAAAGTCCAAAGGACTCAAATCAGGAGATCTAGCGGGCCATGGCACTGGACCTCCTCGTCCTCTCCATCTTCTGGGAAATGTTTGCTGAATGTTCCCTAACAGCAAGTATGTAATGTGGGGGCGCTCCATCTTGCATAAACCAAATATTCATCCATTGATTTAAAGGTACTACGTCTAGAATATCTGGAAAGGTATTTTGAAGAAAGTATATGGTTCCTGTTGAATTCCATGGTGAAACTACTGGTCCTAACAAACGATCTCCTAAAATACATAACCATATATTTTTACTGAAACGATGTTGATGCCTGGATTCATCAATGGCGTGTGGATTTTCATCCGCCCAAATATGGCTTTTATGAAAATTAAAAAATCCATCTTTGGTAAAGCCGGCTTCATCAGTGAAAAGAATGTTAGAAGTAAAATGCGGATGTTCAGCAATATTTGTTAGAACCCATTGACAGAATGTCCTTCTGGCTTGATGATCAGGAGGATGAAGGGCTTGCACGCGTTGAAAATGGAATGGATAGATAAGTTGCTGATGCATAGTTCTCCAGACAACCGAGCCACTTATTCCTACTTCCGCTGAAATTATTCTAACACTTGTACCGGGCTTTTCAGTCACAATATTTAAAATTTGCTCTTTAACTTCTGGAGTACTTACAGATCTTGAACGTCCAGTATGGCAGGCGTTTTTTGTAAACAACCAGTTCCCTCAATCGTCTTAAAACTTGATTGGATGTCATATGAGAAGAAAGTTGACGATAGAGATAAGCCATACATGAAAACTCGAAATGGATGCAAAATACTCAATAAAAGTACGTAAATGTCATATGAAAACCCAATGTTTGATGTCGGTTGTGATTTCATTCAATGAACCGACTGAAAAACATTTTAATTGTTAGTTCAATAAACTAGACATCTGAAAGATGAAAATGAATCGAATATCGTATTTGTATTCGCTGGTATCTGTTGTTTTTTCAGAGTGATAGAACTTTAAATTGAAATAAAACACATTTGAATAAGGATTGAAGCCAAATATTTTTTATTAGAAAGATAAGTTCATGAGATTTATGTTTTAATAATAATTTCCGTCATATGTCCACCACGACTAGCTCTGAGGAACCGCATTCGACCAGACCAATATTGGACCACTTTTTCGAGTAATTCAGGCCTTATTTCATCAATAACACGAGTTATGTTGGCTTCCAAAGCGTCTATTGTTTCTGGTTTATCAGCATAAACCAATGATTTGACATAACCTCAAAGGAAATAATCCAGTGGAGTTATGTCGCATGATCTTGGAGGCTAATTAATTTTCTCGAAATAATGTCATCGCCAAATCTTTACTTCAATAAATCAATTGTAACGGTAGCAGCATGAGGTGTTGGAACAAATACTTCTGGGTCGATACCATTAAAATTTTAAAACAAATAATCATTGATCATCGATCTGCAACGAGCCCCATTCACTGTAACCTTAGCTTCAGCATCGTTTTTAAAGAAATATGGACCAATGATGCCTCCAGCGTGTAAAGCACACCGTACAGTGCATTTTTCAGAAAGCAATGGAACCTGCAGAACTTCTTGAGGATTGTTTCTATTACATATACGGCAATTTTGCTTGTTTACATAGCCCTTCAACCAGAAATGAGCTTCATTATTGACCACAAATTTACGATAAAAGAGTGGATCAAATTCAAGCTATTCTAGGGCCCAATCAGCAAACAAACAACGCCTATTATGGTCAAGTGGCTTCAGTTCTTGAACCTGTGGGATCTCTTATGGGTGTAGACCAAGATCTTTACTCAAAATTTTCCGTGTGGTGGATGCACAGCGTCCAACTTGTTGTGAACGTCGACGAATAGACAAATCTGGATCATCATTAACACTATAACTTACAGCAGCGTTATTTTCTTCTGTACGCGCAGTTCTTTGTCTTGTTGTTGTTGTTGCATCGAGTAGAGAAAATGTTGTCGGAAATCTATCGATAGTTCGACGAATAAGCTGCTCTGATGGTCGATTATGTAAACCATAAATTTCACGAAATGTTCTATAAGTTTGACGAATAGAACACTGATTTTGAAAATAAATTTCAATAATTTGTAAACGTTGTTGCGGCGTGAAAATTTGTCAATGCTTACTGAACAGAAATGTCAAAACATGGCTTCTACCTTCTGTCAAATCACAGTTATCCCTATCGAAAATTCTGTCACTCTAAAACAAACACCTGATAGTTAATTTGATAACCGAAAATCGCTTATATCTCCAAAACGGCTCATTTGCGGACCCAGGTTTATATGAATTTTCTACTTATTTTGAGGTCTATAACCAGCTCTCAAAATATTGAAACTATGTTTTTTAACACCCTGTTATTCGCATAGTCCGTCCTCTTTATTTGATATGAAACATCCTGTATATTCGTATATTGAGAGTTGAGGATAAAGTGGTTCCATAGATACTAACTGAAATAACTGACCTGGTTTCATGTGATCTCTTAAATTTTTGCGGTGGAATGACAACGTTGCCAGACTTGATATTTTTTCACATTTCTGCTTGGATTATGAACCTAATGAGTAGGATCTTAATTTTCATATCGTTGCTGGGACTTAATAAAACTTCCCCGTGTTATATCGTATAATCTCCCCTTCAATTGTTTAACGTTGCGAATCTTGAATCGATACGAATGAGGATGAACATATAATCCATTTATTGTTCAAAGAGGAAATTACGCCAGCTCCAGACTGCTGACGCGAGTGCCCCAATGGCTCTCGGTTAATCCCTCCGCATTCCTTCTCCAAACGATCCTCCTTTGTCTACCACCTCAGAGGAGTGTTTCGTAATGAACAACGCAATAAATAAACCTACATGATGTCTCCCGACACTTGACAAGCCAATAATAGAAACACTTTCAGCGACTGAAACCCCACCCTCAGGCTGATGGCAACAGTTTATCATACCGCTTATCAATTTCTCTCGACAGTGCTTCGTCGCGTTTCCTTAACCGATTACAGATGTTCTGGTAGACAAAGGGTTAGTTTTTAGAGGCGAATAGTTTTGAATTGAAATAAACCGCGGAAATTGGCTTAGTTGGCAATATGCCATAAAAGTATTCACTTGTCGATACCGTGAAATTTCAAGTCCAGTTCTGTTAATTGAAACTCTTCGCACCGGACATCTTAGAATGAAGACTGTAGAAGTCAATAACTGTACCCTTATTAATGATTAATGGGGAATATATTATTATTCTTCAAACAAATTAATTCGGCTGATCTGTACCAAATATTCAGAAATGTACATGTCGGCATGTAAGCATAGCTCTTACGCGACGTTGATGTACCATTATCTTCACTGCTGTGCTGGGTTTCTGCTCGAGTTTTGACACTCTAGCAGACCCCCGATAGGCTGAAAAAAAAGCATGCCTGGGAAGGAAAAATAGAGAACCTGCGTCAGTACAACCGAGGAGGAACCAGCAGGGATCTCCCTCCACCAAAAGGGATCACCGTGTTGATCCCAGCACTCAGCTGCATGAGCAAATTGTCCCTACTTGGTAGTGGAAGACCGAAGCACAGAAACACAGCTGGGATTCCACCCCAAAAGGACCAGTACTGCTATTCGACCGTTAAAAGCAAGAGTTCCAGGCAGCATAGAGGAGTGGCTTTTGATCCAAAAATGAGGCCAAAGTTGGGGGCGAGCAGAGGGCGAGTCTTTCCAGATAGAAAGTGTCCCAAGTCTCCCCTTGTCCTTCAGCCAGCGCGTATTATTCCTAGGCCAAGAATGGGAGAGCAACAGAGAGTCCGCTACCACAAAGCGTTATAAGTCCCTTTGTCCCTCCTGAAGCGCAGACCATTCAAGGACTGGAACGGGGGTGGCATAGAGTTGGGGGTGAGCAAAGAGCGAATCCACCCAGGTCGAAACGTTGTAAATTTCCCTTTTTCCTTCCAGTTCGCACAATGGGACAGGTGAAATTGACGGGTCGCAACCGCGATTCCCTGTCCATATGCACGTTCCAGGAGCGATAACTCTAATTGGCCGAAGGATAGCATGACTCCGTCATCGCCCAGAGCAACACCTACTCTGTACAATTCAAATCTCTGTTAGAAGATATAAATGGTTGTGACATGATGAAATGGTAAGCAATAAAGAAAAAAAACGGAAAAATAGGTATAGGAAGTCTCTGAATTAGGCATCATGACTTTATTATCCATTTCATCGTCCTAGCGTTAGGTCTGCTATCTTTTGGTTCGAAGCCGTTCCAAAGAACGCTTTCGAATGTTCCAGGCCAGGATAGCTCAGCCAGAAAGACTCTAGTCTTGAGTTCATTCTGCCTGTAATCGTCCGCTAAGCCACGTCATGTGGTATTCCCAGGAATGGTTCCAAGCCTACCAGAGGCAGCGTGGCTCCAGTAAAAGCCAGCCAATCTGCCTCTTTGTTACCCAAATAGTTTGAGTGGCTAGGTATTAGGGTGTCTGTAGTAGGGTGAGTTTGTATCCTTCTCATAGACCACGTTGCCAAGGATGGCTCACCTTTTTTCATTCCAATATCAGTTGGATCAACTAACCAATAGTAATGGTCAAAATTTTTCAATGAAATGATCAACTGTTTTTATGAACAAAAATTAGATAATTCAATTCATCTGGAAGATAGAAAGTCCCTGAATAGGGACCAAACAAAGTTTTCTATGAAGGTTTGATTGATTCGGTCTTTACTTGGTGGAAACTCATTTTAATTTAAAAATATATGAACGACAGTATTTTAATTTAAAAATTTTTATAATACATCAATTTTTTCACCACGATGTGGCTTCTCCAGGTATCTTCATTCTATTGGGTGATGGTGTCCAGTGTAACAGAGTAATTATTAACTCACCACTAAGAAATGCGGAATATGTCAACTCAAAGTTAGTAACAAGTTTTATATGAGACTGTGTTATTGGCAAGAACCAATTGAGGGCCCTAGAACAGCTTGAAGTTGATCCACTTTTTTATCGTAAAATTGTGTTTAGTGATGAAGCTCATTTCTGGTTGAACGGGCATGTAAACAAGCAAAATTGGAGTGGAAACAATCCTCAAGAAGTCGTGCAGGTTCCATTGCATCCTGAAAATGCACTGTATGGTGTACTTTACACGCTGAAGGCATCATCGGTCCATATTTCTTGAAAAACGATGCTGGAGCTGATGTTGCAGTGAATGGTGCTCGTGACAGATCGATGATCCATGATTATTTGTTTCAAAATTTGAATGGACTCGACCCAGAAGTGTTTTGGATCCAACAAGATGGTGCTACACTTCATACTGCTACCGTAACAATTGATTTATTGAAAGAAAGATTTGGCGATAACATTATTTCGAGAAATGGTCCAATTAATTGGCCTCCAAGATCATGCGACATAGTGTCACTAGTTTATTTTCTTTGGGGTTATGTTAAATCATTGGTTCATGCTGATAAACCAGAAACAATAGACGCTTTGAAAGTCAACATAACTTGTGTTATTGATGAAATAAGGCCTGAATGATTCGAAAAAGTGGTCCAAAATTGGTCTAGTCGATTGCGGTTCCTCAGAGCTAGACGTAGTGGACATATGGCGGAAATTATTCTTAAAACATAAATGTCATAAAATTATCTTTCAAATAAAAAAAAAATTGGCTTCAATCTTAATTTAAATGTGTTTTATTTCAATTTAAAGTTCTATCACTCTGAAAAAAAACACCCGATATATTACAGATTCATTCTTTTAACCTTCCCCAAATTTTAATTTCAAATAAATTTTATGCAAAAATTTTTAGAATTGAATAAAAGTCTTGAGACATTTGTGTCAATTCATTATACATACAAAATTAATATTTATTATACAGTACCAAAGGTAATGAGAGATATTAAAAGAAATATAAATTGTCAACTAAAAATTATTAAATAAATAATTATTTTTGAAACCTAAATGTCAGAAAATTATCTTTCAAATAAAAAAAAAATTTGACTTCAATCTCAATTTAAATGTGTTTTATTTAAATTTAAAGTTCTATCGCTCTAAATAAAAACAGTGGATATATTGAAGCCATATGCAAAAACTATCAAAATGATATCCTTATATAATCAATTTAGAATAATTTTCGATGTCCCGGAAAAAAACCTTTTTACATCATGAAATACCTTAAAGCTTACTTCGAGTTTATTCGTTTTCGGTTTTATCTTATTTGGTGAGTTGAATTTTGATCTTGTGATAGATTTGAATCTGAATTCAATAAATTTCAATTATTTTTATTTGATCCTTTATTTTGAAAATTTTAGATAATTTTTCAATAGTGGATTTTCTTGTTTTTGTATGTTAATATATATACTTATATAGTTTTTGTTATTACTTTTGTATAAATACGTTTCATGCCGAGAGGTAAAAATGTTTTCTCCGAGATATTGAAAAATATTTTATATTGATTAGATATAAGGAAATCATTTTGATAGTTTTTGTATATAGTTGCAACAAATATTGTAGAAGGCAGAACATATAATTCTGAATTCAAAGTCTTTTATGATAATGTATTAAAATCAATTACATCATGTAATTCAATTATAAATACTTTCGAAATTTCATCCGGTATTATTCATAATAGACCATACATGATATAGTTCGTTGAAATCAGGTTATTGAGAACCTTTGAAGAATGTAAAAATATACAGGGTGTTCTATTTCAAATAAAGTGGGCGGACTATGCTGGACTTGCGCGGATCACCCTGTATATTCCAACTTATGTTCAAAAAGCGCACTATTGAATGTAGGGGTTGTTTTTTACAATTTTCTAACATAAGAACACTAATAATTTAATTTCATAGATGGTTTCTACACTGTATGTATATTTTTAATTTTTGGATAGTAAAACATAATTTGTAGAAACTTTTTTCAATTGAGACAATCTTTTTCACGTTGTCAATTCGAATGTTACAACAAATATATTCCATCTGCAATCAGAGCCAATTATAGGAACACTTTCAGCTACTGGAACCCACCCTTAGCCTGACGGCTACAACTTATTACGCCGCCTATCAATTTCTTCCAATTCCGCCTTGAAGCATCTTCTTCAATTTGCCGCGGATGCGTTTGAGACAACGAGCATGGTGTACGTTCCAACATCCGGAGAATTACAGGGAATCGATAAAAATCCACGAAACCAGAAATACCGACGAGGCGTGCCAACTTAACATCCATATTCTGTATTCAGGCGGGCAAACGTCGGGCATATTATTTATAAGAAAATTCAATTTTGTGCCGACTTCGGGACAAGGGGTTGGGGTGGCTCCTGATGGCCTGGTTAGCGTCCCGGGTATCAATTCTGCCCGATGATCTTGACTGGGATTGGTTTCTGTTGCTACTGAGTCTGATTTGTCGAGCTGTGCGTTTCGGGTTATTTGGCAGCTTCCGCGGGTTTGACGGGAGATTGGGGGTAAGGGGTGGTTCGTTTGAATATGGAGATATCGTCTCAGCGTAGATAATCTGGGATTGAATACAGAATGATGCTTCTCAAATTGAGATTCAATTTCTTGTTAGAAAATACGTAAAGAACGATCCAATTAGTTCTTTGGAAATTTGAAGTGGCATAACGTCAATACTGGTACATGTGATGGATATATTATCAAACAGTAGCATACTAATCTTGGAATTGGATGTCTCTTATGGAGAAATCCATATCCAAGTAGTACATTCCACTACGTTTGAATAAGGTCTGAGAACTATAGATCTGGAAATCCCATAAACGTTCGTATATCGTTTGGTTTATATCTGACTCTCAGATGTTGTATGCCTGGTTCCAATTTTGCCACACTCCATTATGCATGATAGGAACTAACTGACATGAGCATGAATGGTTAGTCTGCGACGGAGGCTTTAGATGAATTCTGGCAAACACTGATGCTAGATTTTGACCAAACCTGCACTGCAGTTTGAGTATAATGATGGCCAGAAAGCTCATCAAATTTGAATAAGCTATGCTTACAGTTTAAAATTCAATTATAAATGTTTTCAGGAGATTTATTCAGATTAAAATCTGAAGAGGTTCTGGAGAATCCATTCCAGCTATTATCTGTAATATTCAAAAAACGTCTTCATTGGGAATTTTCAAAATCGTCTGCTTTGTTTTCATCCATCTTCTGAATGATGGTTTTTGTTTTTCCGATGTTTATTTTTTAATTGAATTTACTCAGCAAGTTATCTAATATTTCTAACATACGGTTCATTTCATTTTCTGATTCTGCTAGAATTACGATGTCATACAACCAATTACAGTGATATTTTGATCCATTTATTTTTATGCCTTAAATTGTGTAAATACCTAGTTCTAGTGATCATATAGGGTGACAGAAGACAACCTTGGCGAACTCCCTTTCTGATATCAGCTTATTTGGTTGTTTCATTTACATCAATTAATAGGGTTTGGGTTTTGTATGAGTTTGAAATGAGTTTCCTAGCTCTCCTAGCTTAGATTTAAAAAGAAACTTCCTATTGATTTTATCAAATGTCCTTTCAAGATCTGTAAAGGTGGCATAGGTTGTTTTATTCATTTCAATTTTTCTATCTCTATGCGAGAGAAATCGACCTCCTGATTTGTAGATCGATACAGGCAATGATATACAGCAGAATTATAACGACTTCATACCAGGTTGAGGTCTTCGAGTTTAAGGCTGCAAAGAGCTGTCCGCAGGGGGTATTCTCACAACCTTACTTATCGTCGATGACCTGCTAGCGATCATCTCGCTATGGGGAGGCGACGTTCAAGCATTTATTGATGACCTGGCAATTATAGTGAAAGGTAAATCGGAGGTGACGATATTGGCCGTCCTTCAAGAGATACTGGTGTCTAAGGGAAGATATTTCTCTTAACCCGCAAAAGGTAGTTATAGTACCACCAAGAAACGGAAGCTGTATGGTTTAGAACCGCCGACAATCCATGGTGAAACAATACCATTCTCTAATGAGGCAAAATACCTATGTCCTGCCCAAAACTCTCAGTTGGAATGCACACTTACACAAAGTGTGCCATATCCCCAGAATGGGATTCTGGACCTGAGGGCGAATCTGGGGTTCAAAGCCCAGCTTGGTGGAAGAAGGGCCAACATAAGCTCACCCGACTAAAGAAACAGGCTTGCCTTGCAATTACAGGTGCGTTTCGCTCCACACCAACGGCAACCACGGCAGGTCCTACTAAATCTATCACCCTTGCACCTGCTCGTGCAGAGGGAGGTGGAACGGACCACATACAAACTACATCAACTGGCGATCGACAGGCCAGAGGCAATAGTGATGGCAGGCTCAAGACTGCTGGACGAGATTTCAACGAAAGCACCCTAACGATGCCCTCGGATCTAATGTCAAAAGGCACAGGCCAACAACGGCATTTCAATGTAATCGTCCCCAGGCGGGACGAATGGATCCAGAATGCAGAGATTCTATTGAGGACCGACCTTGACTTGTTCACAGACGGCTCGCGAACGACGTACAGAGCAAACCGAGAATCAACATCTCATTAACTTTCGGTCAACCATATTCCAGGCAGAACTATTTGCTCGCGGCAGATCTGTTGATAAAATCCATCACGGCAAAATCAAAATATTTGCTGATAGTTGGTCAGTACTAAATGCTCTGGAATCCAGCTATCGTACATCGAAACGCCCCCCCAGGCATTAGATCTTGATGAGATGGGGGCGTTTGTCAGGACTAGGACCCTAGTTTCGTTCCGGCGAAATGGAAGGTTGAGTCTTGGTGCCTAACGTAATGTCATTCGCAGCAGTCACTGGACCTGTATGGTGGAAGATCCCCGAATGGGGACCTAGTTTTGCCGTTCTGGAGAAATGGAGGGACGAGCCGGTTGATTAACTCAGTGACAGGGAATCTGTCGAGGCACAGGGCTTCTCCCTTAAAACTGGCGTACTCTACCCTATCGCAGTATAAATCTCCGGATTCTGTGTAATGGCCGAGTGCGTTATGTAGCATACTGCGTTACCTCGGGGGGAGGTGGTTTGCCCTCAGGTGTTACTTGTACCACCTGGCCACCCCATTGGTGTTGGACTCGAGGGGGCAGTGGTTGAAAGTCCGCATGCTGGACTAGGGAGATATTTCATTCATCTGTTCGCAGACCCCCATGTTCGGGATATTCTCATGAAATGACCCGGGGTTAAACGGGACTTGACAGTTGGACTGGCTTGTCCTGGCCCTGGATCAATGCGTAACAATTTAGGGTTCGTTGATCTCGACGAAATGGTTTTGCCGTTACTGCTTGATGCTAGGATCAATCAAATGACTTCACATGGGGCGGTGAGTCAGGACGTACAGGCCGTTAGACGGTGCTCGTACCAGGATCAATAGAAGTCATCAATCTTGAGATCATCTTGGTTAATAGGACTGCGTTCGGATGCTTGGATAAGAATTTCTTCCGACGGGTGAGTTGCGTCACAAACCAACGCGGGTTATGACCTGCAGAGCCAGTAGAGGTTGAATAGTGCTTCGCTGCTACCAGTCAGACGATTCCGGCTTTCGAGTCGGGGCCCAAGCTGGTGGGTTCATCTCTTCGGAGGGATTCTCGCTTCGCGCGATGATATGGCGTGATTCTTATCACACTTTCTACCTCTTGGGGTGGACTGTGGAGACTGCTGAGTAGTCACTTGGTAAAAGGGCTATGCTCGTATGCCAATACTTAGTAGAATTCACGTGTTGTACATCGAAAATAGTCAGGAGTTGCCCCACTGCTTTAAGCAGGAGGCTCGGTATGCATAACAGAATCACTCTTGTTTGAATACTGAGCCACTTAAACTATTTGGGTAACGAAGAGACATATTGGCTGGTATTTCCTGCAGCACGCTGCCTCTGGTAGGCCCAAAATTATTCCTGGGAATAGCACATGACGTGGCTAAGCGGACGATAACAGGCATGAACTCACGGTCCTGCTTACTATAAATAATACTAATAACAAGAATCAAATGTTTGTCTCAGGGCTAAAATTGCCTCCCGAGTTCCACGTTCTTTTCTGATCTCCGTCGATTTGGTCTTTCAGCCTGTATAGAGTTGGTGCTCTATTCTGTCTTTCAGCTTGTACTTAACTATGTTTAGAAGGATTTTAGATGCGTGTGAAAGGATGGATATTATTCTATAGTGACAACCAGTAAGGGGTAACTGAATGAATGAAACTGAAAAATGCACGCCCCACATCATCGGAAACTTCCGAACAAAGCGCAAAAGGTAGAAACATCCTCGAGAACCATAAAATTCAATTAGTTCCCTCGAATGGTTCTATGGAACGCCGCAGATGATGTATAACCCCACTTGCTTCTCCATGAATTCTTTAAAGTGTTCAGTTCATTGGAGGAATTATATCTGCAAGCTCATTCATACGGGTTTATAACGAATTGATGTAGCTCGGGGCACTCCCTGCTTCCGAAGTTTGCTCTGCCTTCAAATTTCCGAAATTTACAACCGCAGAAATTGACTTTTGTTTACCCCGTTACTCCGCAGGGTGGCTATAAAGGCGTGAATTATGAAAGAAACCACGATCGCGAATGGGGTAGTTATTTCCGGCGTTCCGCATGTCAACCTGCTCGGTTTCCATGGGATGTTGGATGCTTGAGGTTGACGTGAGGGGTTGGTTCAAGTTGGCGGTGATCAATTGATATCGTAGGAGGTTTTTCGTTTCGTGAATTGCAGAGGCGTGGCTACGAATTTGTTAAGGAGGCAAAAAGGTTCTTGGTGAATGTCTGCATTTCGCATTTCAGCAGATATGGCGGAAAGTTTGATTCCATATTATTAGGAGTTTTGTTTTTGGAACGAAGATCCTTATCGCGCGTTGCGAAAGGGGGCTAGACGGAAAAAATTAAGACCAAAAGTTGTAACGACACTCTCTCTCTCTCTCTCTCTCTCTCTCTCTCTCTCATCTCTCTATCTCTCTCTCATAGAAAGCAAGCCAGTTATTTTAGTTTTGTCTTTCTATTTCGCATTAAACAGTGTGGTGTCGCGACGATTATTTTTGTGGAGTGTATTAGGTTTATTTATCGTTACATTTGATGATAATGAAACTAAATTTCGATTTCATCATAATCGAGTACAAGCTTCATCAACAATATCTCTAGTACAAGAGTTTCAGAGATTGTCATTGAATAAGCTTGAAACGAAGGCAAAATCAGTCATTGATTTCATTACTAGAGATGAAGGCATTTCATTGTGTACGTTCAACGTCCAAAGCCTTCGTAAACATTCAGTTGATTTAATCGACTCTGTTACAGAAAAAACGAACATGTTGTCATTATCAGAGACATGGTTGGACAATCAAGAAGAATGTGATATACCGAATTTTAATTGTATAGCTTACTTTGAACGTGATTGTGTTCGTTCAGGTGGAGTTGCGATTTATCACAACACAAATGATACGACCAATCCTGTAACACCAAATATGTCGGTCATTATGAACAATATTCAGGACTTGCACGTAAGGCGTACAAGTGTTGCAGATTTATGTGCAGCAGTGTGTGTAATGGAAAACGGCGTTACTTTAATAATCGTCCACTCATTTTGGCCGGTGATTTTAACATCAACTTCAGTAATGAAAAATCAAAACCATTGCTACAGTTTCTAGAGGAAGAATTTGATTTAAGAACAAACAATAATCCAGCAGAATCAACAACAAAATATAATACCACCATCGATGCAATTTTTTCAAGACATTTAAATAAAATCGAATCCCAAACATATGTTTCCTACTTCAGTTACCACAAGCCAATTATTACTGAAATGGAGCCTACTAATTAAGTTTATATTTCATTATATTTGTTAATAATAAAAAAATATTATAACTTAAAAAAAAAATTTTATTACGATTCCTTCACTAATTAATCGAAAGGAACTTTGTTCCATCCGGGTGTCCCTTGACACCTCTTATTTTTTTTTGCAATAGACTCAAAAAAGCAACATCAACACCATATGTACAAATAATAAAAATCAAAATCAACTAACAATCAGTATTTCTTACCTCAAAGTGGTACTGGATAGTTGCTTAAACAGACTTTACTTCAAAAATCAAGATAGTCTACGTTCGTCACAAAAGCACAGAAAACTGTAAGGTACTATAAGGTTTTCTTTAAACCATTTTAATTCCATAATGAGATTTATTCAAGCCTAAATATAATTATATATTATGGATAAAACAATATAGAAAAAGGCTTTTTACTTGATAGAAGAAATTTTGTTACAAATTTTGTTATATTTCTTCTATCAAGTAAAAAGCCTTTTTCTATTTTGTTTTATCCATAATATATAATTATATTTAGAGTTGAATAAATCTCATTATGGAATGTCAATGGTTTAAAGAAAACCTTATAGTACCTTACAGTTTTCTGTGCTTTTGTGACGAACGTAGACTATCTTGATAGAAGAAATTTTGTTATATTTCTTCTATCAAGTAAAAAGCCTTTTTCTATTCTATGATGAATGTCATTAATTTGCACAATACACCAACATAATTTGCACAACTCAAACCTTATATGATAATTTAATGAAGATTAATGCTGCAAAACCCTCAAGTTTGACAGTTGGTCGCTGTACACCGTCAGCGTTCCCCATAGAAATAACTGATAGCCACAGAATATCCAATAACACACGAATACCAATTCCATTATCCGAGGGGATCAAGATTAGGCCATCAACCTAATGGATAGAAGGCACAGTCACCGACAATTTCTTATTGATCAAACTCTATCGCAAATTAAAATGTTCAGCTTGCCGGAACAATATACGTAATGGGAAAGGTGCGAAATCCAGTTGTTATCTGGCTGTCAACTTTGATTTATGCATGGCGTAGATCCGTACAATTTTTCCTCCGGTGTCGACCGTGTTCATTGTTTCTTTTTCGTGTCGTTGGGGAATGTTATAAATATTCCTCGCACGTGGCACCAGGTTTAAGTTATACCCGATCGCTGCAATGCGGAGTAATATAGCCTGTTATCGATATATATGTTTGGTGGATATACTGGCCATTATGGAGTCTGCGAAATGATAAGCTATGGGAATTTAAGCTTTCTTGAAAATATTTTCATCCACATACAGATGTCCGAAAATGAAATACATACATAAGTCCGGTTTTTTTGAATGACAACCCCCCATTGTTCATACAACTTTGGATTTGCCACTTAATTGTCGATAAAACGCATCCAGGTTTCATTGACTTATCTGCATTAGTTTTTGACCATGTCAATTTATGGGTCGATATAACGTCGTGACCACAGAAAGAGTGAGTACTTCGGAACCGTTCAACATAATTCAATCTTCTTTTTTCCAGTCGATTCTTTGAGCTTCTGCGCATCTTTTGAAGTGGGCAAGAATTCGATGTCTGTGTTCTATCACCTACTACATTGGTTTTTAACTGACGAATTACAAGTTGAATTAACTCGATTTCTTCTTTGAATTTTATTGCACCATTGTATGACATTTCGTAAGAGCTATTTGTCGATATAAGGTTTGTTGGGTCTAGTTCGTGAATTTGTTGAAATAAATTTCAAAATAGAAATGTGGACGATTTTTGAAGATTCGAGTAGGACGTTGTCGTAAAATCCGAAACATCTGTGTACTGTCAATAATTGCACACATATCATTGTTAAGAATAGTATATGGATATTTATTAACACATGTTCGAGAAATGCTTCAATTGTATACTGAGAGTGATACCTTCAGTTTTGAATTAAACGGCTGAATATAAAGTATTCTTATCATTTAAATCCTGAAATTTGAATTTGAATATCAAAACAGATTTAATCTGTTAGTCTTCTACAATTTTAATTTCAAAATAATTTTCATTCAAAAAACTTTTAGAATTAAATTAATGTCTACAATAAGCATAGCTCATATTTAAAAGACGTATATAATCAAAACTCAATATACAATGTCAATTGGAATAAATAAACCAACAAATATAAAAAAGGCAGTTAAAATTAATGAATAAATATTTGAAGGGGACAAAATTTTGTTTCTGGTCTTATCATAGTGAACACCAATTCTTTTTCAAAAACATAAAACACAAGTTAAGGACTTCTAAAAAACTATAATTTATTTGAAATATTTAATATATTTAAATATTCAAATAAGTTAATTCAGAAATCTCTGAAAACATGCACTACATCCTCAAAAAACAATTAGAATTTTGATAATCTCTTCGTCAGCCCTAAATAATATTTAAAATATCAAAATCAACTGACAATCAATATATTATACCTTGAAGTGTAACCGGAACTTGCTCAAACAGACTACCTTTAAAAATCTACGTAGTCAATATTCGTCACATGTTTTTGAAAAAGAATTGGTGTTCACTATGATAAGATCAGAAACAAAATTTTGTCTCCTTCGAATATTTATTTATTAATTATAATTGCCTTTTTTAACATTTGTTGGTTTATTTATTCCATTTGACATTGTATATTGAGTTTTGATTATATACGTCTATTAAATATAAGCTTTGCTTATTGTAGACATTAATTTAATTCTAAAAGTTTTTTGAATAAAATTTTTTTTTAAATTAAAATTGTAGAAAACTAACAGATTAAATCTGTTTTGATATTCAAATTTTGTTATATTTCTCCTATCAAGGAAAAAGCCTTTTTCTATTTTATTTTATATATAATATATAATTATATTCAGGCTGGAATAAATCTCATTCTGGACTGTCAATGGTTTAAAGAAAACCTTATAATACCTTACAGTTTTCGGTGATTTTGTGACGAACCGGTTACACTCTAAGGTATGACATACTGATTGTTAGTTTATTTTGATATTTTAAATATTATCTAGGGCCGATGAAAAGATTATCCGAATCTAATTGTTTTTTGAAGATATAGTGCATGTTTTGAGAGATTTTTGAATTAATTTATTTGAATATTTAAATATTTCAAATAAATTATATTTTTTGAGAAGTTATAAAATATTCATTCAATTGGTCCAAGTAAAAACAATAACACGACAATGAATTTTACACGCGAAGAATTAGTGATAATGGTTTACTGTATAGGCGAAGCTGATAAAAATGTTTCAACAGCACACAGAATCTACCATGAAAAATATCCGAAAGTAAGAACTCTACAGGTGGTTTAATTCCAAAGGTTGAGAAAATCGATTTGAACTCACTGGTAGTGTTTCCTAACCTAAAAAAGAAATTGTTGGTGGTCGAGTTGATGGGGAGAATGAACTAAAGGTTTTATTGATGCTAGAGGAAAATTCTCAGGTGAGCACAAGGGAAATAGCAGCTGAAACGGATATTTCACAAAATATTGTGAACTAACTAAGTTACTTTTTATAAAATCTCAAGATATGTGAAATCATTGCTAAAAAACAAGTTTTAAGAGAGACTTTGCTTCGTCAGTACTCGATTATATTCATATTCAATAAAATATAACATCAATCAACAAAAATATTTTCTCACCTTTTAACAATTCAGAAAAAAAACTTTATTTTATTCATAATATATAATTATTTGGTTTCTTTAACATTCTTTATGCAGATAGTCCTTGTGCTATAACAGAGGCTGTTAAATTGCCTTTCAATCTACTAGATCAATAGTAAACCATAGAAATATTTATTTGAGTTAACATTACACTCCATTTAAATTTTCAGTATTCATTTACCAGAAGCTTTCTGAATTGTTAAAAGGTGAGAAAATATTTTTTGTTGATTGATGTTATATTTTATTAAATATGAATATTATTGAGTAGTGACGAAGCAAAGTCTCTCTTAAAACTTGTTTTTTAGTAATGTTTTTACATACCTTGAGATTTTCTAAAGGTAACTTAGGTATCCAATAATATTGAATATTCTAAGTAAGATATATTTGGTTTCATAAGATTAATGAGCAGAAACTAAATTTTGTCTATTCAAAATATTTAATTTATAGGATTTTGGTAAACAATTTTTATTTATTAGATTTTGTTATATAATTTGGATGTCTTATAATGAATGTTTATTTTTTATGTCGTTTGATATAAGTGGTACTTATATGACATTAATTCAATTTAATTCCTGAAGTTATAATCATCAAATATAATTTTTTGAAATTAAATATGTGGAAGGCTAATATTAAAATATTTAAATGAGTTCAGTTTTGTTCTGGGTAGGCTTTGTTACTGCGATCTGCGAGATTACAATTGCTAGTTTGTCAACTGGTGGTTTCCAAATGGCGATGGGATATCATATCAACATTGTAAAATCATTAGAATGCAGAATTGTTGAAAGGGTGTCATATTAAATAATATTCAAATAAGGTTTTTCTGATTTTCACAAATTTTTATTGTTATGTTTACAACAGTCGTTTCGCTATCACAGTAGCATCATCAGGCAGGTTTATATTTCGAATAACTATAAATAAAAGGGAATCAGTTGAAATTGTTCGTTTGAAATCTCCGTATATCTTTATGCCACGTACCTAGAAATATAAGAAAAAGGTCAAGGGTTCCATTTTGCACATAAACAAGTAATACTAATAACATAGTTCCTAGTAGTAGGGTATGACAAGCATATAATAATATTATAATAACTCGTTTCTTAATTCTAAACCTGCATTAACAGTGCTACCACAGAAATATATACATTCGTATTCTCCCTATTTCTATTTCTATGGTGTAGTGGCCAAATTTCAGAAAGTGCGACGTTGTCAGATTGGTTTATCGAATCAACTGATCCACGTGAGCAATTACCTGAACTTGTTTTGTGTAACCGTTGAGCCACTGATCACCGAAACCCAGCATCAAATATCTGATTTGTAATGTGTTCTGATTGATTTATTTTTTTCAGGTAAGTCCCAAGAGTGACATCAATCTGATTAAAATCTCCCTGAACAAACTAAAAACCTAACGACTGGCACAAGAACAAACATGTTCGGATATCGACAACGTCACGTACAGAAAGGATCCTCAAGGTAAACAACCATCCTGCATGAATATGCGATTTCTGAAGCGTCATCGAGGCCCAGAAATAGACCCGAGAGAACCCTCCGCACTCCCTACGACCCCTTGGAACCGCTGACCATAAAATCTCTAACGACCGTGACGATATTCAATAACCGAAAATTGATGGACCCCCTTCGAGGAGAATTTGAATGAGCGGCCCGTCGAAATAGTGCATTTTTACATAAATTTACATCGCGGAACCTGGAAGGCCAGTGTTTTTAAGCGTTTGCGTCGGTATCTGCGACTTTTTTTTAACGACGTCGGCTCGTAAAGTGCAGCACGGAGGGCGACTAAGGGTTAAGGAAAATTCGAATTTAATAGGTCGTTTAAGCGATAATTATCCCCGGCTTCGCCACTTTTTGTCGGCCTGTGTTTCTAAGAATAATTCCTATTATTTCACGAGAGCTTTTATTATTATGATCGGAATAATAGACTGCACACTTTCCGGGTTTTATTGCGCTTGACAATTATACGGGGGTACGTCGAAGAGTTCATGAAATTTGCATCTGTTTCAATCAACCTTCTGCAGGTGTTGGACTTCCTTATATGGTGCCTTCCTAACGCCTTGGTCTTGATAGAAGAGGATGGTTCACTTGCAAATACACCAAGAGCTTGATCCGATCTTCATGTGGTCATTTGCTGCAAACTCTCTAAACAGCAACCTACAACAATTCTAACTGTTTCATCTAGGATAAAGTGTATATACTTGCTTGGTGCTCGGTGGCCTCAATTCCGAGGAACTGGACTAGACGTGATTCCAGCCATTGTACTCGAAAAGTGTTCATCGAAACTTAAAACTGTTCTCTGTGAGATGTTCACTATGTTACACAGGGGAGGAATTTTGCCTGATTCATGGAGGAGTGCATGTCCATAGCGTATACCAAAGAAGGGGAGGACGTGCTCTCCATCAAAATATAGCTTAATAGCGATAATTTTCATTTCGTCGAAATTCATGGAAACGGTTGTCAATCTCGAAATGGTTAGATACCAGGAGAGCAAAGGTTTCAACAGTGACAGACCATGTGGTTTCCGCAAACAGAAGACCTTGTTATATATGTGACGCAAGTGGAGAATCAAGGTCATTTCCTATGGACATATTCAAGGCTTGGGATCGTATTAGGCATAACTTTTTCTTGAAAAACTCAGTTCGTGACTACTGACGATGGAAAACGAGGTGCTTCGGCCAAAGGATTCCATGCATCTTCTTGGCGTCAACTCTTTTGTTTTTTCAGGGGGAACATATGATTTATGTTGCATAATCTGCTGCAAATAAGCTGGGATATTTGTTCAAGTTTAGGCAATACTTCTCTGTAGATCAAGTTCTTCTACTATTAAAAGCCCAGATCAGACAAAGAACCGAATACTGCTCTCATGGTTGAAGTTCATCACAGAAGCATTTGCTTAAACTCTTGAGTTGCATCTAGAAAAGGTATGGACTTTCCAATTATAATAATATAATATGAGTGTGGATAGCTCAGCGGGAGAGCATCGGACTCGTGACCGGGAGGTCCAGGGTTCGAATCCTATTCAGGTAGAAAAGAAATTTTCTAGTTGGACGGGTATCTGCCACCATTTCACTGTTGGGTCAAAAATTAACAGTGCTGTGACCTAAAGTGGCGCAAGATCGCAGTAACAAAGCCTACACAGAACACAACTGAACTCCTAACTCGTACAAGCTGAAAAAGCTTCTGAGGGATCTTCACAGAAGATCTAGGAGTATCAGGATAATAATAATAATAATAATAATAATAATAGCCAGTTTGCAGTCGATGGAACATAAAGACTTTTCCAATGAGAGGTTTTATTTGAATAGCCAGCTTTCTGAGCAGCTGTCATATTTTGACATTTGACAGAACAACGCATTGAAAATGAGGCTGGGGCAAATGTTATGATGCTAGCTATGATTAATTTTTTTATGGCCGAAATTGGAAGATATTGATGTGGATGACGTTCCACACGTAGAGGGGATCACAATTGGCCACCGAGATCTTGTGATTTAATACCTACAGACTTTTTTCTGGTGGCCACAATCGCATACCTTCCTCCCCACAATGAAATAATTATCCATTGATTTCTCCCAAAATGTACTAATTTTTTTTTCAATATCTAAATGAAACCTCTTATCAGAAAACCCTAATTGTGACAGATGGGAGTTCACTGATAATAATTTATCGATATCTCAATGTGTAATTATACGACATGCTTGTTTTAATGCTGATTTTATATCTTTATAGAATTTTCCTGTTGGACCGTTTGTCGTTTTTTAAAATATATTGTTTCTTTCGGTATATTATTGTGATTTATTTATTTGTCACAATCGTATTTCTGTCATCTTATTTTGTGAATATATATCATTTTGTTCTGCTTTCTTTTTCGAATCAATGTCTGTTCCTTTTTGTTCAATATTACCTACATGTTTACTTAAATAAAATTCCTTTTCAATCATTTCTGAACATTGAAATTTATTATGTGAATTATTGAGGGAATTTCTCAATTTCATTTCTGATTCTATACCTAAAGTTTCTGTGTTCAACCCATGATAACAGAAATCAGCATATGTATTCAAGTAAGTATACAATGGATTTCCATCAAGCATGGGCCAACACAATTCAAAGCCATAAGTAACCTTAAAATCTCCAATAAATCTCCACCGGAACCAATACAAATCAATGATTAATTTCACTGTCACTTCCCTTAATCGACAATCGCAAAAACGACCTCAAATAATGGAACGCATCCGTTATCCCCTCGATATTTCCTCTGTGACAATACGAAGGAAGAACAGAGAGAAATAATCCGGCTTACATCTCTGTGATTTGTTCGACCCCCACGAAATATCATGGCGATCTATATTCCGCAGATGTTAAACCATAAAAATTTTTCTTTTTCTTCCCGAAACGTACTCTCTAATGTCTTGTCTAGACGGAATTGAATCGATAAAATTTTTATTTCAATGCATTCCGGTAGGATTCCATCGGAATTCCGGCGTTTCGGGGAAATAGTTTTCCGGGAATCGTTCGTTAGAGACAGGTAGAAGGTAATTGTTTATTCGATGGTGAAATTGCAGAATTGGTATAACGACTCATTTTTGCATCAGATCGAGTTCCTAGGGGAAGCGTTGGAACCGTTCTGCATGTTCACTGGGAAAATTTATAAAACTACGACAATGGATATTTTCCGTGGATTATTGGGTTGCTGATATTTGCGAACAATAATGTTGCAATTGTTAGAATAATTTTGTTTATTGATATGCCAAATGGTGAACATTTGCAACAGTATTCAGAAATATTTTCTGTAGCTGGCTAATAACTGGTCATATAGTCCATCTAGAAAGTATCCGAAATGTATTATTTTTCATAATTTTAATATACTTCTTTTATGTAACATTCTAAGACAAAAGTAATGTATAAAATATGTGCAGATAGTCAGCTATGGTCAAAGTTGCATGGAAACACTATTTGTCAAATATTGTTGATTCTCAATAGGTATACAATTCATGAAATAATGTTGCAACTAGAAAAAAAAACAGGTAGAATATTTGTATAAAAAAGTTTTTCGAAACGTTAAAAATTAGTGCATTAGAGACAATAAAAAATGGCATGGATATGAGGCATAGACCGCGTAAGGAAATAATTTAAACGCTTCATTGGGCGAAGAACGACACAATCGGCGTCTTGGGTTCCGCAAATTGGTTAACAAATTTGGAAATTAACGAAACATAAAAGTATGTCTAGAAACCGTCCATATGTCACTTAGAAGACAAGACTACATGTCAAGGAAACCAAAAAGCTACCTACAATGACACCTCTACAAAAGAAACGAAGGATAGAATTTTGTCATCGGTTTCAAGAAAATAATTTTAATAATAATAATATAACTTTATTCGAAGAAAAAGTGTTTACAAACATCATATAAATAAATGGGAATAAAGTCAATAAGTGCTGTGGCACTTGTTTCGCAAAAATGTAATAGAGTTAGTGAACATGTAAAAATTAAAACTCTGCATTTAGAAAGTACAGTACTTTTTTATCGTAAAATTGTGTCTTGTGATGAAGCTCATTTCTGGTTGAACGGCCATGTAAACCAGCAAAATTGCCGTATATGGATTGAAAACAATCCTCAAGAAGTTCCGCAGGTAACATTGCATCCTAAAAAATGAACTGTATGATGTGCTTTACACGCTGGAGGCATCAACTGTCCATATTTCCTTAAAAACGATGCTGGTCTAATGTTACAGTGAATGGTACTCGTTAATGATTATTTGTTTCAAAATTTGAATGGTATCGACCCAGAAGTGTTTTGGTTCCAACAAGATGGTGCTACACCTCATACTGCAATCGTAACAATTGATTTATTGAAAGAAAGATTTGGCGATAACATTATTTCGAGAAATGGTCCAATTAAGTGGCCTCCAAGTTCATGCGACATAACTCCACTGGATAATTTTCTTTGGGGTTATGTCAAGTCATTGGTTAATGTTGATAAACCAGAAACAATAGACGCTTTGAAAGCCAACATAACTCGTGTAATCGATGAAATGAGGCCTGAATTACTCGAAAAAAGGGTTCAAAATTGGTCTGGTCGAATGCGGTTCCTCAGAGCTAGTCGTGGTGGACATATGCCGGAAATTATTTTCAAAACATAAATGTCATAAAATTATCTTTCAAATGAAAAAAAATTTGGCTTTAATCTTGATATAAATGTGTTTTATTTCAATTTAAAGTTCTATCACTCTAAAAAAACACCTGATAGTTTTTAATTGTCAAATGTCAAAAGGTGACATATGTCCAGATAGCAGGCCATTCAAAATGAAACCTTTCATTGGAAAACCCTTTATTATTAACGATATCGGATGTAACGACATTTTTTACACGAAGTGAACGTTGAGTTTCAGTGTGATTCCTTTTCACCCATAATATACTCCATTTAATTCATCTTTGTCAATTTTCGTCGGAATTCGCAAAGTTTTTTATTTTCTATGACTGTCAATATTTGACAGAAGTCTACTGACAGATGGAAGTTTCCACTTGAAGTTTTGAGGGTACAAATTCAAAAGGTGACTGATTTATCAAACTGCCCTTATATTCGTGCGAAGAACGTTTACGAAGAAATGGAAAAAGGAAATTTTCCGTGCGATAAGACGATTATTTCGACTTCCACCTCACAACCCAATAACTCTAAACTCTTCGTAGGTAGTGATATCCTCGCCGATCTGAAGGGTTCCAGAAGGGCACCTGTAAAAAGGAAAGAGCGTATCCAAACTTCATATTTCTCTTACCCGCCTCCTTCCATTTCTCAACTTTCCGGCCGATTTACGTTGTAACTTCTGATTCAGATTAAATATGGATTTTTACACATGCCATAATACCATATATTCCCTTTTCCACCTGGAATAATATGTTTATGCGAATGGTTTTCGTTCGTTCCGATATGGGAAAAGTCACGAATATATCGGAGAGTTCACGTGGGTGGAAAATTTTCTCGGCCAACGGACACGTCTGAAAGGTCTTGCCCCATTTTCACCTGAAAGAAATATGGGTCGTATTCATGAGAATTCTCGTCGCGTTACTTAATCAGCAGATAATATTCGAACACACTGCTCAAAAATTGAAGTGGATATGCGAGAGAAAACTGACTTTTTGCACTTTTAGGATTGCGTTACATAACATGTGGATAGGCGTATGTTTGCGTATTAAACACACAGTGTATGACATTGAAAGGCTTAATCACAAAAAAAAAACAAAAAATTATGGTGTTTTGTAGTATACTTTGTGGATTAATTGTCAAGAGTTAAACATGTGTTTACAAAGCGACCAACTTGAACAATAAGTGTGTTGGTTAAACGAAGGTTTAACTGAACAAGAAGTTGCTAACCATCTCCGGGTTTCGCATAATATAGTTAGTAGAGCGTGGAATGTCTAAAGTATCAGTAGAATTGCTGAGTATACTCATGGGGGTGGAGAAGCAAGAGCTAAAACCGTGGCCCAAAATAGGCTAATACGGTTAACTGCACAAGCAACTCTCTTCTTCACCGCATCTAGTATTAAAAGTTCATTCCGGCAAGCTATTGGTCGGGTAGTTTCTGGTCAAGCAATCCGGAATAGGTTGCACAGTTTCAATTTGGGGGCAACAAGATCCGCTAGGCACCCGCGATTGAGAGGGGAGTACCAGGCTGTAAGATATCGTTGGGCTCTTCGCCAAACTTATAGAGCACTAAATTAAATTTATGGTTTACATAATCGTCAATCAGTGCAGCTTATTCGTCGAACTATCGATAGATTTCGGACAGCATTTTCTCTACTCGATGCAACAGAACAAGACAAAGAACTGTACGTACAGAAGAAAATATCGCTGCTGTAAGTCATGGTGTTAATGATGATCCAGATTTGTCTATTTGTTGACGTTGACAACAAGCTGAACTCTGTGCATCCACCACATGGAAAATTTTGCGTGAAGATCTTGGTCTACACCCAAACAAGGTGCAACTGGTTCAAGAACTAAAGTCACTTGACCATAATAAGCGTTTTCTGTTTGCTGATTGGGCCCTAGAACAGCTTGAAGTTGATCCACTTTCTTATCGTAAAATTGTTTAGTGATGAAGCTCATTTCTGGTTGAGCGGCTATGTAAACAAGCAAAATTGCCGTATATGGAGTAGAAACAATCCTCAAGAAGTTCTGCAGGTTCCATTGCATCCTGAAAAATGCACTGTATGGTGTGCTTTACACGCTGGATCCATATCCATCGGTCCATATTTCTTTAAAACGATACTGGTGCTAATGTTACAGATGGTTCAATTAATTGGCCTCCAAGATCATGCGACATAACTCCACTGGATTATTTTCTTTGGGGTTATGTCAAGTCATTGGTTTATGCTGATAAACCAGAAACAATAGACGCTTGAGAAACCAACATAACTCGTGTTATTGATGAAATAAGGCCTGAATTACCCGAAAAAGTGTTCCAAAATTGGTCTGGTCGAATGCAGTTCTTCAGAGCTAGTTGTGGTGGACATATTCAATCTTAATTTAAATGTGTTTTATTTCAATTTAAAATTCTATCACCTTAAAAAAATCGATACTTCAAAATGCAAACTCTAGATGGCTTGCCCTTCATAAAACAAATAACCTTTCCACATTAATAAGCAATCGAAACGAAATAGACAGGAAAATAATTGCAATATAGGGTTAGGTAGCAATAAATTTCAATCGCAAATAGTTATTTAAGCATTTAGTGTAGGTATCAGTATAAGTTGAATTGAACTCGATTAATAGTTAGTCAATAAATGACAGTTAATTGAGTCACTGTTTTATTGCTAATGGATCAGATGGCAACTGGATGATAAAATTGAACAATACTGTTGCTCAAATTTGAAACACAGATGTTGGTAAATATACCTCAGGCCGGTTCTAGCACAATACCAAGTTATATTCTGCAGTATTACCTTTCCTTCCTGTTTTCCGTTTAAGTTTTTATCGTTTCTACCCTTTCAGCGGAACGCTTGGCTGAAATACACATAGAATGTCATGTGAGGTTTGACTTGGAATGCAAGGATTGCAAATTGGAGGGTTGTTTATGCCCCTTTAGTCTTCCATTTTTCTTTTCTCGAACTTACCACCACTTTCCAATTTACTGTAAATTCAATACCTTTATTCTTTGAGAGCGTTCTGTTGTAGCGTTTTACCGTCCTACGTAGGTGCATTCTCGTGTTTTCAGGAATTATTTGATGGTGTTTCGCTTCATGAAGAAATTTCAACGGGAGAACTCGATTAGATCTCAAGTGGTCCATGCGAGAATGAATGAATACACGTGGAATGAATAAGTCTGAAACACTGGAATTTGAATTATCTGAAAAACGATTTCAATATTCAAATTTGTTCTGAATCCTCAAGATAGAGTATACATATAAGACATATCGAGAAAGTGCATGATAGAGAAATGTTCAGAATTTTCCTCAATATTCAAGCACATCATTCGCAGGTCTTCTATCTATCTTAGGTTGTAATTCGCTGTTGCCAGGTGTTGAACAAAACATTAATAACAGCTTTATTTGATGTTCACACAATTCACCCTATGCTATCAGGTTTTTCTTTAGACTGATATCGTCAATAATAAAGGATTTTCCAATCAAAGGTTTCATTTTGAATAGCCCGCTATTTGGACAGCTGTCACCTTTTGACATTTGACAATTAAAAACTATCGGATGTTTTTTGTGACAATGTTATCAATGCAAGTCGAAGAGGTGATCGTCACCCTTCTTGATTCATGAATCACAAATTTTGCATTGAAACCTTCAACAATAGATATAAACTTTTCAGCAACATTATTCCCTGAGAGAAAATCAATATTTAAGTCACATAATTATGAATTTACTACAATCTCTTGTGAGTTTATCAAGGATGTTGGGAAATTTCTCAGAGAAAATTTCAAAGTCAGATGCTCATAGTCTGTCATATCGGGTGTTTTTTTCAGAGTGATAGAACTTTAAATTGAAATGAAACACATTTGAATTAAGATTGAAGGCCAACCTTTTTTTATTCGAAAGATAATTTGATGACATTTATGTTTTGAAAATAATTTCCGGCATATGTTCACCAAGACTAGCTCTGAGGAACCGCATTCGTCCAGACCAATTTTAGACCACTTTTTCGAGCAATTCAGGTCTTATTTCATCAATAACACGAGTTATTTTGGCATCCAAAGCGTCTATTGTTTCTGGTTTATCAGCATAAACCAATGACATGATATAACCCCAAAGAAAATAATCCGTTGGAGTCATGTCACATGATCTTGGAGGCCAATTAATTGGACCATTGCTCGAAATAATGTTATCTCCAAATCTTTCCTTCAATAAATCAATTGTTACGGTAGCAGTATGAGGTATAGCACCATCTTGTTGGAACCAAAACACTGCTGGATCGATTCCATTCAAATTTTGAAACAAATCATTGATCCTCGATCTGTAACGAACACCAATCACTGTAACATTAGCAACAGCATCGTTTTTAAAGAAATATGGACCGATGATTCTTCCAGCGTGTAAAGCACACCATAGAGTGCATTTTTCAGGATGCAATGGAACCTGCAGAATTTATGGAGGATTATTTTCACTCCATATACGGCAATTTTGCTTGTTTACATAGCCCTTCAACCAGAAATGAGCTTCATCACTTAACACAATTTTACGATAACAAAAAGGATCAACTTCAAGCTGTTCTAGGGCCCAATCAGCAAACAAACGACGCTTATAATGGTCAGGTGGCTTTAGTTCTTCAATCAGTTAGATTTTGTATGCGTGTAGACCAAGATCTTTACGCAAAATTTTCCATGTGATGGATGCACAGAGTCCAGATTGTTGTGAACGTCCAGATGAATCTGGATCATCATTGACACCATGAGTTACAGCAGCGATATTTTCTTCTGTACGTACAGTTCTTTGCCTTGTTGTTGTCGTTGCATCGAGTAGAGAAAATGTTGTCCGAAATCTATCGATAGTTCGACGAATAAGCTGCTCTGATGAACGATTATGTAAACCATAAATTTCACGAAGTGCTCTATAAGTTTGGCGAATAGAACACTGAATTTGAAAATAAATTTCAACAATTTGTGAACGTTGTTGCGGCGTGAGTCTTCCCATGATAATTTGTCAATGCTTACTAAACAGAAATGTCAAAACAACATGGCTTTTGCCTTCTGTCAAATCACAGTTATCCCTATCAAAATTCTATCACTCTACAAAAACACCCGATAATAATACTGAATTGTTTCAGCCGGTACTATTTGGTAGTTGATCATAATTAAAACAAATAGTAGAAATTACTATGTTTTACTACCGACAAAAATATATTTTACACATTTTCTTGTGACTCGAGTTTCGGGAAATGAACTATCCCATCATCAGACAACTGAAGACCTAACAGTGGTACAGAAGTATTTAAACAAAAGTGATAAATATTTTGAATATTTCAATAGATTCTAGATAACACCTAATAGTGGTACAGAGGTTTACAAGCGGAACGTGATAAAAACCCGGTTAAAAAAGAGGGGACTTCTAACAGATATCGGAATGTCGGCAATTCACAAAGAAGGTTATTAAACAGATGGTACCCATTTAAATATCTCAAATAATTTTTGGGGTTACATAGCTCCGAGCAGTCATTCACTATTTTTACGTTATTTTATTGTACATCTCAAATATTTGGATTTACATAGATCCATACAGTCATTCATTATTTTTTAAATTATTTTTATTGTGAACGAATTTGAAAATTTCAATAATCAAGTTTCTTTTCATTTGAATCTACATGTAGAATTTTCTTAAGATTTTTTTTTGTCGAAAGGAATTACTGTTTTCTAAAGAATGAGTGGCAAAAGTTGAATTTTTGTTTACTTTTCATAAAATTTATTTTATGTTCGTTGAAAAAGGTTTTAAACAGATGTAAGTTCTTGAATATCTCAAATATTTTCGATTTACATAGCTCCGTACAGTCATTCATTATTTTTAAATTATTGTTATTGTGAACTAATTTGAAAATTTCAACAGATTCTAGATAATCGAGTTTCTTCCCTTTTGATTCTACATGTAAAATTTTAAGATTATCTATTGTGGGAAAGGAATGACCGTTTTCTAGACAATGAGTGGCAACAGTAGAATTTTGTTTATTTTTGTTTGTCCTATATATATATATATATATATATATATATATAGGACTACCTGGCCGTTCCTTCAAGATAAGGTTCAATGAACATAAAACGAGTTTCATAAAAAATAAACAAAATTCTACTTTTGTCACTCATTGTCTAGAAAACGGTCATTCCTTTCCCAAAATAGATAATCTTGAAATTTTACATGTAGAATCAAAAGGGAAGAAACTCGATTATCTAGAATCTGTTGAAATTTTCAAATTAGTTCACAATAACAATAATTTAAAAATAATGAATGACTGTACGGAGCTATGTAAATCGAAAATATTTGAGATATTCAAGAAGTAACATCTGTTTAAAACCTTTTTCAACGAAAATAAAATGAATTTAATGAAAAGTAAACAAAAGTTCAACTTTTGCCACTCATTCTTTAGAAAACAGTAATTCCTTTCGACAAAAGAAAATCGTAAGAAAATTTTACATGTAGATTCAAATGAAAAGAAACTTGATTATTGAAATTATCAAATTCGTTCACAATAATAATAATTTAGAAAATAATGAATGACTGTATGGAGCTTTGTTAATCCAAATATTTGAGATGTACAACAAAATAACGTGAAAATAATTAATGACTGTACGGAGCTATGTAAATCGAAAATATTTGAGATATTCAAAAAGTAACATCTGTTTAAAACCTTTTTCAACGAACATAAAATGAATTTAATGAAAAGTAAACAGAAATTCAACTTTTGCCACTCATTCTTTAGTGAACAGTAATTCCTTTCGACAAAAGAAAATCTTAAGAAAATTTTACATGTAGATTCAAATGAAAAAGAAACTTGATTATTGAAATTTTCAAATTCAATATCTACTCCATCCAATTTTCAAATTCGTTCACAATAAAAATAATTTAAAAAATAATGAATGACTGTACGGAGCTATGTAACCCCAAAAATTATTTGAGATATTTAAGTGGGTACCATCTGTTTAATAACCTTCTTTGTGGATTGCTGACATTCCGATATCTGTTAGAAGTCCCCTCTTTTTAACCCAGTTTTTTATAACGTTCCGCTTGTGAACCTCTGTACCACTATTAGGTGTTACCGAGAATCTGTTGAAATATTCAAAATATTTATCACTTTTGTTTAAATACCTCTGGACCACTGTTAGATCTTCAGTTATCTGATGATGGGATAGTTCATTTCCCGAAACTCGAGTCACAAGAAAATGTGTAATATATATTTTTATTGGTAGTAAAACATAGTAATTTCTACGATTTGTTTTAACGCGATAATAACTCAGTTTGTTCATTCGATAAATTCCCCAAATGTCTTAATCGGTTTATTACTGAACTTTCTAATAGGTTCAGCTTCAGATCCTAATTTTCTTTATGCGAAATCTTCAAACGATAATCAAAATCATGTTTCTCTTTTATGTACTGTTCCCCATATGTAGAATCAAACTTATTATCGAGGAAAGAGCTCATTTAACTTACAAGATTTGACTTCTTTTTCAGTGCAACAAGATCATCCTTCCATTGTTTTCATGTTTACAAGGCAAACTATCAATCTGCCAGTGCTATTGTTATCTGTTTCCTAACTTTTTCCATGAGACACCAAGTAAAAATCTGAATAAAACGTAAAAATTCGAATAAACTTAGGTAGTTCATTGGAGGCTCCAGCATTAAAGTTTACAAGCTCCATTTATTATCGGAAGTAAATAATTTTTTATTAGATATCGATCCAGCCTACTCGGGAGAGATTGATGGCTCTCAACCATAGCAGGACATATTTTTCGGCAAAAACTCCTAGATACGCAATAAAAATTTCAATTATCCCGATCGAGTCCGGGCTTAGCCTCGGGAATAATTTACCCTCACTCGGTCCGAAGACAAATGCATCTGCCATCTCCCGTCTATTTTAACAGGATGAAAAACGGGGCAAAAATGAAATTTGGACCCGGAATCAATCGCTGCTGCCATCTATTTTATCTTCTGCGCCCCCGATCCACCGACGTGAAAAATGTCCTCACATACGTAGTTAACTGAGGATTTAATCTGATAAAATGCACAATTTTATTAGGGTCTCGTATATATCTGGTGTATTTTTAGAGTGATAGAACTTTCGATAGGGATAACTGTGATTTGACAGAAGATAGAAGCCATGTTGTTTTGGCATTTCTGTTCAGTAAGCATTGACAAATTATCATGGAAAGACTCACGCCGCAACAACGTTTACAAATTGTGGAAATTTATTTTCAAAATCGGTGTTCTATTCGCCAAACTTATAAAGCACTTCGTGAAATTTATGGTTTACATAATCGTCCATCAGAGCAGCTTATTCGTTGAACTATCGATAGATTTCGGACAACATTTTCTCTACTCGATTCAACAACAACAACAACAAGACAAATATGTGTAGGTACAGAAGAAAATATGGCTGCTGTAAGTCATAATGATGATCCAAATTTGTCTATTCGTCGACGTTCACAACAAGTTGTACTCTGTTCATCCACCACAAGGAAAATTTTGCCTACAGATCTTGGTTTACACCCATACAAGATCCAACTGGTTCAAGAACTAAAGCCACTTGACCATAATATGCATCGTTTGTTTGCTGATTCGGCCCTAGAACAGCATAAAGTTGATCCACTTTTTCATCATAAAATTGTGTTTAGTGATGAAGCTCATTTCTGGTTGAACGGCTATGTAACCAAGCAAAATTGCCGTATATGGAGTGAAAACAATCCTTGAGAAGTTCTGCAAGTTCCATTTCATCCTGAAAAATGCATTGTATGATGTGCTTTTCACGCTGGATGCATCATCGGTCCATATTTCTTTAAAAATGACGCTGTAGCTAATATTACAGTGAATGGTGCTCGTTACAGATCGATGATTAATGATTATTTGTTTCAAAATTTGAATAGTATCGACCCAGAAGTGTTTTGGTTCCAACAAGATGGTGCTACACCTCATGTTGCTACCGTAACAATTGATATATTGAAAGAAAGATTTGGCGATAATATTATGTCGAGAAATGGCACAATTAATTGGTCTTGAGACATTTGTGTCAATTCAGTTACATATAGAATTAATACTTATTATACAGTACCATAGGGAATGAAAGTAATTAAAAGAAATATAAATCGTCAACTAAAAATTGTTAAATGAATAATTATTTTTGAAACCTAAATGTCATAAAATTATCTTTTAAATAAAAAAAATTTGGCTTCAACTTCAATTTAAATGTGTTTTATTTCAATTAAAAGTTCTATCACTCTAAAAAGCTAACCCGATATATTGAAACTATATACAAAAGCTATCAAAATGATATCCTTATAATATCAATTTGAAATATTTTTCGATGTCCCGAAAAACCTTTTTACATCCCAACATGAAATACTTTAAAGCTTATTTCGAGTTTATTCGTTTCTGGTTTTATCTTATTTGGTGAGTTGAATTTTTATCTTGTGATAGATTTGAATCTGAATTCAATAAATTTCAATTATTTTTATTTGATCCTTTATTTTGAAAATTTTAGATAATTTTTTAATAGTGCATTTTCTTGTTTTTGTATGTTAATATATATACTTATATAGTTTTTGTTATTACTTCTGTATAAATACGTTTCATGTCGAGAGGTAAAAAGGTTTTTTCCGAGACATTGAAAAATATTTTATATCGATTATATATAAGGAAATCATTTTGATAGTTTCTGTATATAGTTGTAACAAATATTGTAGAAGGCAGAATATATAATTCTGAATTCAAAGTCTTTTATGTTTATGTATTAAAATCAATTACATCATATAATTCAATTATAAATACTTTCGAAATTTCATCCCGTATTATTCATAATAGACCATACATGATATAGTTCGTTGAAATCAGGTTATTGAGGAGCTTTGAAGAATATAAAAATATACAGGGTGTTCCATTTCAAATAAAGTGGACGGACTATGCTGGACTTGCGCGAATCACCCTGTATATTCAAGCTTATGTTCAAAAAGCGCACTATTGAATGTAGGGATTGTTTTTCACAATTTTCTAACATAAGAACACTAATAATTTAATCTCAGAGTTTCAGAGTCCAAGATAATGCGACATAACTCCTCTGGATTATTTTCTTTGGGGTTATGTCAAGTCATTGGTTTATGCTGATAAACCAGAAACAATAGACGCTTTGGAAGCCAACATAACTCGTAATATTGATGGAATAAGGCCTGAATTACTCGAAGAAGTGGTCCAAATTTGGTCTGGTAGAATGCGGTTCCTCAGAGCTAGTCATGGTGGACATAAGCCGGAAATTATTCATGAAACATAAATGCCATAAAATTATCTTTCAAATAAAAAAAAAATTTGGCTTCAATTTTAATTTAAATGTGTTTTATTTCAATTTAATGTTCTATCACTCTAAAAAAACACCTGATACTTGTAGCATTTTAGTCAGAAAAAGTTCTCTGACTGTGGTCTGCGAATTTAAAATAAACTGTCTGTTAGGTGCAAGAAAAACCCATGTAGATATTTTACATCCTTATATTTCCAAATCTGGCATTCCAATCAAAAAAACTGTCTCCCTCTATGGCTTACGAAGAGTTGAATCTGATAACGAACTGGTCATTTTTATTATCCTCTAATATCAGGACTAATTGAATGTTCGGTCGATATGTCGGCCACGCGCTAAGCGGAATTCTAGTTGGCGTGTTCGCTCGCAATTTGGCCGGGGGGCCGCCAAAGAACGCCGTCCCGCTTTTTTCCAATCGGCCGTCCTCTGCAGCGTGTCGAAAGCGAGATTAATATCCGTTCTGGATCCAGTCCGCCACGCCACCCGATGCAGTTTTACGAAAATGCGACATACTTGCCAAATATCCTGCCATAAATATCGCGTACATCGTTTAACGAAAGGAAACGAGTTCAAAGATTGGAACTGCGGGCGTTGCTCTGGCACTGCCTTTTTTCGAATGTTCTGCGATACAATTCCAGCCTTTTCTATGACCTTTTCCATCGATTTCCATATGTCTTTTTTTCCAGTTCGAGATGCATAGAAGATCAGGTGTATATACTTAGTAGATACACCGTTCATTGCCTACTGCGTTACACTTTATTTTCGCCGTTGAAATCCGGATATTTGAAATATTGACGTTCATGTCCATCTATGGTACAGTTTTTCCAGTATCAATTATAAATCTTGAAAAGATCCACATATTTTTATGAAGGAAGATTAGTTATTAATTACCTAAAGCCAACGTGAGTGTTCTTTGTATCATTTATTCTTCATCCATCGTTGGATCCAACTAGGGGCGACCTGTTTACTTTAATCTGAATTGACCATTTAACATAAATATGTTAAATGGTCAATTTAGATTATAATATATATAAATAGTTGTTCAGGAACGCCTTGTTGCGCCCGATTTCGTACATGTAAGCATCTTTATCTTCATTTCATTTATTGGAATGTAAGAGGTGGTTGACAATGGTGCTTTGTTTGAGAATACAGAGTGTCTAGAGTGAATGAAACGGGGATTCACAATTAGATACTGACACAACAACCCTGTGTCTTCAGAAGGCTGCAACAAGGCGTTCCTGAACAACTATTTATAAAGGATAGGTAGTTAAATAACAGACACCACAACCTCTGTGTATTCAGAATGCCGCAACAAAGCATTCCTGAACAACGATATGCGTTCAGATTATAATAATCTAATTAGATAGTAGATGTGTGAATGAGGAATTCTTGACCAAAGGGTTATTGTTAAACTACCGCGAAGATCATTGATACATATTCCTATTGCCATGTGTTCACACAATTGGTTGTTGTATTTACATTTGCTTGCACATAACTATGTTTTAGGATATCAGAAAGATTGTCGATCTCTGGAACTTTAATTTTATGAATAAAGGGAATGACAGGCTTGAAGAATGTATGGGAGCTGAAGAGGGGTCAAGGTTTTTATCCCTGACTCTTTTTCTTGTCCTAAACTATAACCTCGCTCTCAGGTTTGCCTTCCGCAAACATATATTGTATTTTTACTTAACCTTGTATTCTGAACTTCACGTCACTGTTTCCTCGTTCTCGTTCAAGTGCAACTTGAGCTATCTTACACAACGTAACGTTGCCGCCACTAGATGATCACGATAAAAAGGTTAGTGTTCTTCAGAGTACTCTGTATAATCCTAGAATCTGAGAGTACTCCGTAAAATCATTTATTACACTTAGGAACATCTGTGTATTTTTATTGTACATGCAAGTACCATCCATTAGGGGCGTTTCCAAAGATTATTTGGGAATTTGTTAAATTCTCCTTTTTCTCAATGGCTTTTTTGAGTGGAAGAACCTCCAAATAGTCCATCAGTTTACCCTCTTTAAGTAAAGTGACACTTTCTCATTAAAAGATTGATTATTTTCTATACATTGTTCTGAAAAATCGGTTGATTTCTGGTTTTTCAAAATAGACATCCTATGTTCTTTGATTCTATGTTATAAATATCGGCCTGTCTGTCCTAAATATTTAGCATTACAATCATCACATTTAATTTGATACATCCCCGATTTGAAAAGGTTGGGGTTTCCTTTATTTATCGTTCACCAATATCTTAGCAGAATTATTTCTATTTACTACTAAAGAATTCCAATTTAATGAAGATCATTAGAGATCCTACTGTTGAAACCTTTTATATAAGCAGTGAATGTGCATTCACTGAGTGAATTTTTTTAAATATAATTGTTATAATGTTTCACCTAGAACCAATCGCATACTCCATTCATTTAATATGTTACACTGTCACGATTTGTAGAATTTCCTATTACCATATCTCACAATATTTATTAATGATATTTGGTACAGATCAGACGAATTTATTTATTTGAACTGGAATCTGGTACTCGTTTCGCGATGTGCGTTGAACAAAGGAAGTTTAAAATTTAAAAATATAGACTTTGACTCCCATCAGTTTTCACTGATGAAGGTCCAAAGCTTTCTCTTCAACAAGAATCCGAAAACATCCTTTCAGGTAGAAAAAGGTCGTATTGGAAGTTTGATCATTTGACAATTCAATACAAGGTCAGTGTATTTTCGACTTTAGACTACACAGAAATCCGGGTAATATGTAACAGTTATCAGATAATTCATATAGTTCTTTATTATTGTGCAAATTTATGTGATCATATCAGATGTTTTTTTTTAAAGTGATAGAACTTTCGATTGGGATAACTGTGAATTGACAAAAGGTAGAAGCCATGTGTTTTTGACATTTTTGTTCAGTAAGCATTGAAAAATTATCATGGAAAGTCTCACGGCGCAACAACGTTTACGAACTGTTCTACACGCTAGAGGCATCATCGGTCCATATTTGAAAACGATGCTGGAACTGATGTTTCAGTAAATGCTGCTCGTTACAGATCGATGATCAATGATTATTTGTTTCAAAATTTGAATGGTATCGACCCAGAAATGTTTTGGTTCCAACATGATGTTGCTATACCTCATGGGCTACCATAACAATTAATTTATTGAAAGAAAGATTTGGCGATAACATTATTTCGAGAAATGGTCCAATTAATTGGCCTCCAAGATCATGCGACATAACTCCACTGGTTATTTTATTTGGGGTTATGTCAGGTCATGAGTTTATGCTGATAAACCAGAAAAAATTTGGAAGCCAACATAACTCGTGTTATTGATGAAATAGGGCTTGAATTACTTGAAAAAGTGGTCCAAAATTGGGCTGGTCGAATGCGGTTTCCCAGAGCTAGTCGTGGTGGACATATACCGGAAATTATTTTTAAAACATAAATGTCAAAAATTGTCTTTCAAATAAAAAAAAATTTGTTTTTTATTTTAATTCAAATGTGTTTTATTTCAATTAAAAGTTCTATCACTCTAAAAAAAACACCCGATATCTGGGGTCTTTTATTTTTGATTATTTGCTTACCGTCCATGTTTATTAAATCATCTGATTTTTTATTCCACATCCAAAATCTATTTACACTAAACAAAATTACTTTCAATCAAAAAAAAATAAAAAAATTCGAAAAAGGTTTCATTATGGGAAATCCTTTAAGTACTTTATTAGTCAAAATATGCATGAAAAATATTGAATCTAAAATTCAACAAAATCAAAAATGAGATACTTTTTATACTGGTATAGATATGTAGACGATATTTTCTGTTGCTTCATAGGTACAGTCAGACTAAAATTTTTTTTGTTTATCAACGAACTATATCCTTGAATATTATTCACTATGGAAACGGAACATAATAACTGTAATAATTTTCTCGATTTACCATAAATGCTAAATATCGGGTGTTTTTTTTTAGAGTGATAGAATTTTAAATTGAAATAAAACACAGTTTAATTAAGATTGAAGCCAAATTTTTTTTTATTTGAAGGATAATTTTATGACATGTTTTAAAAATAATTTCCGGCATTTGTCCATCAAGCCTAGCCCTGAGGAACCGCATTCAACCAGACCAATTTTGGATATCTTTTTGGAGTAATTCAGGCCCTATTTCATCAATAACATGAGTAATGTTGGCTTCCAAAGCGTCTAATGTTTGTGGTTTATCAGCATAATCCAATGACTTGACATAACCCCAAAGAAAATAATCCAGTGGAGTTATGTCGCGTGATCTTGGAGGCCAATTAATTGGACTATTCTTCGACATAATGTTAACGCCAAATTTTTCTTTCAATAAATCAATTGTTACGATAGCAGCATGAGGTGTAGCACCATATCGATAGAACCAAAACACTTCTGGATCGATACCATTCAAATTTTGAAACAAATAATCATTGATCATCGATCTGTAACGAGCACCATTCACTGTAACATTAGCTCCAGCATCGTTTTTAATGAAATATGAACCGATGATGCCTCCAGCGTGTAAAGCACACCATACAGTGCATTTTCCAGGATGCAACGGAACCTGTAGATCTTCTTAAGGATTGTTTTCACTCCATATACGGCAATTTAACTTGTTCAGATAGCCGTTCAACCAGAAATGAGCTTCATCACTAAACACAATTTCACAATAAAAAAGTGGATCAACTTCAAGCTGTTCTAGGGCCCAATCAGCAATCAAACAACGCTTATTATGGTCAAATGGCTTTAGTTCTTGAACCGGTTGGATCTTGTATGGGTGTAGACCAAGATCTTCACGCAAAATTCTCCATGTAGTGGATGCACAGAGTCAAACTTGTTGTGAACGTCGACAAATAGATAAATCTGAGTCATAATTAACACTATGACTTACAGCAGCTATATTTTCTTCTGCACCTATACATCTTCACCTTGTTGTTGTATCGAGTCGAAAAAAGTTATCCGAAATCTATCGATAGTTCGACGAGTAAGCTGCTCTGATGGACGATTATGTAAACGATAAATTTCACGAAGTGCTCTATAAGTTTGGCGAATAGAACGTTGTTGCAGCGTGAGTCTTTCCATGATTATTTGCAGTGCTTACTGAACAGAAATGTCAAAACAATACGACTTCTACCTTCTGTCAAATTACAGTTATCCCTATCGAAAGTTTTATCACTCTAAATAAAACACCCGATACGTTGATTACCTTAAGACTTGTGAAGCAATTTTTATGAAATTTCAAGTACGTATTTGCACCATTTCAAGAAATTTGCATCATTCATACGTTTTTTCACTGAAATCTTAAATTTAGATTCGCCTCACGAAATTTTCCCACTTGTCCGTCTGGATCTACGGGAATCAAAGCGGAAACTGACTGATTTCTCATGAATTTTCAACAGTTTAAGCCCATCTATTCTCGGTGCTCGAAGACGGCCAAGAAGACGACAAATTTGAATTATTCCTCTTAGGACGGCAACCCTTTTCGCAGTCTTATACATATATTTTGACGGGGTCATAAAGTCAATTCGGCGACAATAAATGTTTCCCCCCTTTGAGTTACAGACAATGGCAGAAGTTTTTCCGCGAAACGACCGGAATATTTGGCAAAGTGCGGAGAATCGGGACCTCCGGCTCGTTTAAAATTCAGATTCTGTTGTACCGCACGTATCGCAGTTTTAAATGGAAAAAGAAAAATGCTTAATTCGATAAACGAGTTATGTTTCTTTTTCGTATGATACCTCTAGAAATTAAATTGGTCGATGTGGTCTTATACTAAGACAATCTAATTCGGATGATCGAATTAGTTCGCTATGGTATGTTGCGTATGTATATTTGCGCGCAATCGATGGCGCTAGTGTCTGATTAATACCTCAACGTTCCTATGAATAGGGAATAGGGGTACCTGACAAATTTGCGGTCGTTGGGCATTTTAGTGAACTGTAGAAGAACCAACAAGTTCGAAACGTGCGAATGTCGGTACATATGTCCATATGTGCAAAACCTTATCGGACTGGTTTGAGTTTAGAATTGTTACACAGATCTATACAGAAAAACACATCTATAACAAGAAAAACTTCGGACAAATTTTACATGAAGCTGAAGCTATGTATCGCCGCCAAAGGAAGCCATTTCAAAAACGCTCAGATATATAATTACCAGCTAATTATGTTATTATTATTCGTTGTGTTTGCTTGATTCATTTTGTTTAACGATGTTGGATGAAAAAAGTTTTTCCGAGGTTTCCCTTGTCACCCTGTAATAGACCGTCTTGATTGGAAGAACTTTCTATTACCATACTTCACACTCCTTATTAATTATGCTAAGTTTGTTCAGTGAATTGTCATCAAGAAATTTGGAATAACAAACCTTGAAAACAACAATTGCTAGGTCTTAACTATAGGGTGTTTTTTTTAGAGTGATAGAAGTTTCGATAGGATAATTATGATTTGACAGAAGGTAGAAGCTATGTTGTTTTGACATTAGTGTTCAGTGAGCATTGACAAATTATCATGGCAAGACTCAAGCCACAAAAAAATTTACAAATTGTTATAATTTATTTTCAAAATCAGTGTTCTATTCGCCAAACTCATAAAGCACTTCGTGAAATTTATGGTTTACATAATCATCCATCAGAGCAGCTTATTCGTCGAACTATCGATAGATTTCGGAGTACATTTCCTCTACTCGATGCAACAACAAGACAAAGAACTGTACGTACAGAAGAAAATATCGCTGCTATAAGTCGTAGTGTTAATGATGATCCAGATTTGTCTATTCGTCGACGTTAACAACAAGTTGGAATCTGTGCATCCACCACATGGAAAATTTTGCGTAAAGATTTTGGTCTACACCCATACAAGATCCAACTGGTTCAAGAACTAAAGCCACTTGACCATAATAATCGTCGTTTATTTGCTGATTGCGCCCTAGAACAGCTTGAAGTTGATCCACTTTTTTATCATAAAATTGTGTTTAGTGATGAAGCTCATTTCTGGTTGAACGGCTATGTAAGCAAGCAAAATTGCCGTATATGGAGTGAAAACAATGCTCAAGAAGATCTGCAGGTTCCCATGCATCCTGAAAAATGCACTGTATGGTGTGCTTTACACGCTGGAGGCATAATCAATCCACATTTCTTTAAAAACGATGCTGTACCTAATATTACAGTGAATGGTGCTCGTAACAGATCGATGATCAATGATTATTTGTTTCAAAATTTGAATAGTATCGACCCAGAAGTGTTTTGGTTCAAACAAGATGGTGCTTTACCTCATGTTGCTTTCGTAACAATTGATTTATGAAAGAAAGATTTGGCGATAACATAATTTCAAGAAATGGTCCAATTAATTGGCCTCCAAGATCGTGCGACATAACTCCACTGGATTATTTTCTTTCGGGTTATGTCAAGTCATTGGTTTATGCTGATAAACCAGAAACAATAGACGCTTTGGAAGCCAAAATAACTCGTGTTATTGATTAAATAAGGCCTGAATCACTCAAAGAAGTGGTCCAAAATTGGTCTAGTCGAATGCGGTTCCTCAAAACTAGTCGTGGTGGACATATGCGGAAAATTATTTTTAAAAGATAATGGCACGAAATTATCTTTAAAAAAAATTGTCTTCAATTTTAATTTAAATGTGTTTTATTTTTTTTTGAGAAAAAAAAATCTCATAAACATTGGACCGCAAACATTTCGTTTTCGAGATACAGGGTGTTAAAGTTTGAATTTTTTTCAAGTTTATTTCTCATAGTTTCTGCATTTCAAAAGATATTCAACTGAAATTTGGCATAATTGTTACAATTTAGTGTTCACATTATGTGACATGCCAATTTTGATTACAAATCTACAGGGTGATATTTTTTCTGGAACACTGTCCCCTGTTTTACTCGAGAAATTTTTTCTGGTTAGCCACTGTTAGGTTGAAAATTTGTAAAAAGAAGTTTTGTTGTTATACTGAACTTTATGGTCTCTATCATGACACAAAATATTATATATATCTTTCCAACGGTGCAAATTTTATCCAGAAGAGAAATCAGGCACAATATTTACCATTCTCAAATTCGTGTTAATATGTCTGGTGTTTTTTTAGAGTGATAGAACTTTAAATTGAAATAAAACACATTTAAATTACGATTGAAGCCAATTTTTTTATTTGAAAGATGACTTTTATGACATTTATGTTTTAAAAATAATTTCCGGCATATGTCCACCACGACTAGCTCTGAGGAACCGCAATTCGACCAGACCAATTTTGGACCACTTTTCCGAATAATTCAGGCCTTAGTTCATCAATAACACGAGTTATGTTGGCTTACAAAGCGTCTATTGTTTCTAGTTTATCAGCATAAACCAATGACGTGACACAACCCCTAAGAAAATAATCCAGTGGAGTTATGTCGCATTATCTTGGAGGCTAATAAATTGAACCATTTCTCGAAAAAACGTTATCGCCAAATTTTTCTTTCAATAAATCAATTGCAACGGTAGCAGCATGAGGTTTAGCACCATCTTGTTGGAACCAAAACACTTCTGAGTCGATACCATTCAAATTTTGAAACAATTAATCATTGATTATCGATCTGTAACGAGCATCATTCACTGTAACATTAGCTCCAGCGTCGTTTTCAAAGAAATTAAACCGATGATACCTCCAGCGTGTAAAGCACGCCATACAGTTGCATTTTTCAGGATGCAATGGAACCTGCAGAAAATCTTGAGGATTGTTTTCACTCCATATACAACAATTTTGCATGTTTACATAGTCGTTCAACCAGAAATGAGCTTCATCACTGAACACAATTTTACGATAAAAAAAATGGATCAACTTCAAGCTGTAGGGCCCAATCATCAATTAAACGACGCTCATTATGGTCAAGTGGCTTTAGTTCTTGAACCAGTTGGATTTTTCATGGGTGTAGATCAAGATCTTTAAGCAAAATTTCCCAGCTTGTTTTGAACATCATTAACACTATGACTTACAGCAGCGATATTTTCTTCTGTACGTACTGTTCTTTGTCTTGTTGTTGTTGCATCGAGTAGAGAAAATGTTGTCCGAAATCTATCGATAGTTCGACGAATAAGCTGCTCTGATGGACGATTATGAAAACCATAAATTTTACGAAGTGCTCTACAAGTTTGGCGAATATAACACTTATTTTGAAAATTAATTTCAACAATTTGTAAACGTTGTTGCTGCGTGAGTCTTTCCATGATAATTTGTCAATACTTACTGAACAGAAATATTAAAACAACGTGGCTTCTGTCAAATCACAGTTATCCCTATCGAAAGTTCTATCACTCTAAAAAAATACACCCGATACAAGAATCTCCTTCGATCCCAAAGAACCATTTCAGATTCACACGAACATTGGACATATTCCCGAGCCATCATGGACGAAACAACGACCCTATGAGCACGTGCTAACGGAATTCTAAGGAGTGAAATATCCGGGCCTAATGCTGCGGACGCTCCGGTGCCCTAGGTCCCTTAGTTTTCGTCGCTACAGGAAAAACTCCCATCTTTTCCGGGTTTAATACCCGTGCAAAAACTCCGGCATTCCGAATTCAATTAGGCGACGTCTTAAAAATTAATGGCGCCGTGCAGAAATAGCTCGAACGATACAGTTCCGGCGAATTCCTTCGGTTTGGGTTATCGGATCGACTAATTCATTGACACCTGGACGAATTAGGAGCGAAGGAATTTTCTCGGGGAAATCCATTTGAAGTTTTCCGTTGGATTACTTTCAGTGGGTCGTAATTGAAAAGGTTTTTACGTCATACAGAAAGTTTCGTAGGTGAAGGTATAAGTATTTCGGAAGATTAAGCAGAGCAATTCTGTCAGAATTCTCTACAATTATTACTATTAGAAAATTTAGTGAAATTTGACGAATTAAATGCCTAAGAAACACTGTTTATTTTTAGGAGAATAGAAAAGTTCTTGCGGGTTTTTCGAGAATTAGAGCTATATTGTGAAAAATTGATTAAATTGAAGCTATCGACGGAAATGCTGTGTTCTGAGGGATGTTCTACCTCTTTATTAGGGACACGGCGATTCGTTCTGAGTCTGTGCACCTGAACTCTTCGGACAGGCGTGATGTGCATCTCCGCCTGTGACGCCAGTGACCATGTGTGCCGCTTTGGGGCGGTCGTTTAACGCTGTGTGCCTTGCCCTATTTAAATTCGTCGAGGACGGTCAGTCAGGAATTCTAAGACTAGTTGCAACAGAGCAAAGTAGTATTCTGGACGAGATGCGAAGAAGGTGCTCGCTACAATACATTCAAAGTCTCAGCATTACAAAATTTATTTCAAATAAGAGATTAAGTTGACACTACCAGTTTCAAATTTATATCGCGTGTTTTTTTTTAGAGTGATAGAACTTTAAATTGAAATAAAACATATTTAAATTAAGATTGGAGCCAAATTTTTTTTATTTGACAGATAATTTTATTACAATTATGTTTTGAAAATAATTTCCGGTATATATCCACCACAACTAGCTCTGACGAACCGCATTCGACCAGACCATTTTGGACCACTTTTTCGAGTAAGTCGAGTAAGTAGGCCTTATTTCATCAGTTACACGAGTTATGTTGGCTTCCAGAGCGTCTATTGTTTCTGGTTAATGAGCATAAACCAAAGACTTGACATAACCCCAAAGAAAATAATCCAATGAAGCTATGTCGCATGATCTTGGAGGCCAATTATTTGGACCATTTCTCGAAATAATGTTATCTCCAAATCTTTCTTTCAATAAATCAATTGTTACGGTAGCAGCATGAGGTATAGCATCATCTTGTTGGAACCAAAACACTTCTTGATCGATACCATTCAAATTTTGAAACAAATAGCCATTGATCATCGATCTGTAACGAGCACCATTCACTGTAACATTAGCTCCAGCATCGTTTTTAAAGATATATGGACCGATTATGCTTCCAGCGTGTAAAGCACATCATATAGTGTATTTTCCAGGATGCAATGGAACCTGCAGAACTTCTTGAGGATTATTTTCACTCCATATACGGCGATTTTGCTTATTTACATAGCCTTTCAACCAGAAATGAGCTTCATCACTAAACACAATTTTACGCTAGAAGAGTGAATCAACTTCAAGCTGTTCTAGGGCCCAATCAGCAAACAAACGACGCTCGTTTGTGGCTTTAGTTCTTGAACCAGTTGGGTGTAGACTAAGATCTTTACGTAAAATTTTCCTTGTGGTGGATGCACAGAGTCCAACTCGTTTTGAACGTCGACGAATTGACAAATCTTGATCATAATTAACACTATGACTTACTCCTTCTGTACGTACAGTTCTTTTCTTGTTGTTGTTGCATCGAGTAGAAAAAATGTTGTCCGAAATATATCGAGAGTTCGACGAATAAGTTGCTCTGATGGACGATTATGTAAACCATAAATTTCACGAAGTGGTCTATAGAACACTGAATTTGAAAATTAATTTCAACAATTTGTAGACGTTGTTGCGGCGTGAGTCTTCCCATGATGATTTGTTAATGCTTACAGAACAGAAATGTCAAAACAACATGGCTTCTACCTTCTGTCAAATCAAAGTTATCGAAAGTTCTATCACTCTAAAAAATTAAGAGACGTTTCGTTTTCGAGATACAGGGTGTAAAAGTTTTTTTAACTTGTATCATCGCTATTGGAAAACCCTTCATAACTCAAACAATGATTAGATAGAAAGCGTTCACAAGTTCAAACGAAATTGTTAATCTTGAATATTATAGGATCCCATTGTTATCTAAAATAATGTTAAGACGTAATCTACCGGCACACAATGTAATCTCACGCGCAAATCACTTGCGCATATACATTCTATAATATTTCAATATTGTTTTATAATGCATAATCTGAATACTGTGGTTGGTTCCAAAATAACTAAGTTTCTCTATGAAAGGAGAATAATCAAAGAAACCATAGACGAAATAATATATAATTCTTGATATACCAAGCCAATTCTCTGTTCAAATTGTATTCCAAAACGGTTTCACACACCAGTGGCTTCCAACATACTTCGAGACCATGGGACATAGAAGGACACAGTAGAAGTCCAGTAAGTTAATTTTGTATACATCATCATTTTATGACACATATTTTAAACTTTAAATATCTTTTATACTTGTTCAAGTCTATTATTCTGTCAAACCATTTATTACAGTCCACTCACCTCTAATCTAGTTCTTTACTCTATTTTATTAGCTATATCTAATAATAATTTTAACACCTAGTCTGCACACAGATTACTTATATTGGGTATATCTTAGGGAATTCAAATCCAACGTTGATTCCGAAATACATAGGTTATTTTGATATATTTGCAATATTTCTAACCAGCTTCCAAATCTTTAGGCAATTTCGATCACACAGAAATTCAATTTGCAATAAAATAAATAAAAGTCAATTTGCTATGAACTAATTACAAATTTACAAATGTCATAATTAGTGCTTTTGCCTCCCATAAAGAAGACGCAAACTCTTTTCTGCACTAGAAGTAAGGTTAGGGTATTTTTAAGCACAGAACCAATATATTCACAGAAAAGCCTATGGTCGTAAAAACTCTTAGGATTCACGGTTTACATTTGTCGAGTTCATATGAAGTGAAGAAGAAATTTTATTTGTAAACTGGAATATTAAGTAAGTTCAACAACCTGACTCCAACTTGATTGGTTTCGTGATTCTCAAGAAAACGGGAGAACAAAATTTCAAATGGACGTCTTTCATATTTTTCAATGAGGGTGCGTATTTTGATCGTTCACTAAGTTGCACCAGCTAAAAATTTACATTGTAACTCACAAATCCCGATGTTATTTCTCGTGAAATACTTTGACGGGCAATTTCGACGAGAAATACGTGTGCAAGTTGTAGGGTAATTTCACCGATATTCAATACACTCATTGATATTTATGTATTCGATTTGTATAGCTTTCCGCTGAATTACCATTTTCGCCAGTGAATGTTCCCGTACAACTACTTCCTGTTGAATTTCCTTCAGCTACATAAGTTTTGGCCTTCGCAGAGAGAATTCCGGCCAGCTGGCGACTACAGATTTATTTCAATAATGGATTCGATGCGTGCGTGTGCTGATCCATCATAGAGAAGGATCAATTTTTCACGATGTTTTTCACCGAACAATGGAGAAATTCTAAGAATTTTTCGTGAGAATCGATATGATATGTTGTTCTACTAATGTACATTTCGCCTTCATTTCTATTATTTCGAGTGAAACTCATTTGTATAAGCTCTGCTGAGCTCATTCGTTCGTAATTTTGCCATTAATAAGTGCTTCCAGATTGTTCAGTGTAATAAAACACTAACATTGCTACGAAGCAAACATGTTTTCATTTTATTCTAATGACCAACTGATTACAATCATGTTTTGTAACATACACAGTGGATATCGCAAAACTTTAGTAATCCGACCAAGACAGTTGATCACGGAGTGCATCTAGAATTTATCTAGTTCTATGTTCCCAAAGTACTGATCACAGATTTAGTCACTGTGTCAAACTATGACAGATTAATCTCTGTTGATCATCGATCAAGTACAGATTGGGTTCCACAAATCATTTTGTGCTCTGATTTAACCTAGAATAGTTGCTAAATCACAGAACAAGTTGATTTGTCGATTTTTTTCAATCAAGATCTTCGTATTCTCCGTTCAATAGTTGGAGCGTAGTGCACTTATTATTGTTTAGTTTTTTCAAGTTTATAATTGTGAAATGCCATTCAAAATCAGTTCATCGTCATCATCAGAAAAAGATTCAGGTGAAATTCGAAGACACCAAATTATTGGAGACAGAAGTGATCATTTTCCAAAATATGATGATTTTGATTTTAAAATAAATTTTCGTTTGAACAAAAATTTCGTGATGAAATTATGAAAATTGGACCAGAAATGGAACCACGCAGGAAAAGCTATAAATCGACCGATTCGAGACTACAATTATTAATCAAATTGAATGTGAGTTTATTCGTTCCAGGTTTTATCTTATTTGGTGAGTCAAATCTTGGTCTTGGGATATATTTGAATCTAAATTCAATACACTTGTGAAGAGGTCTAGAGATCGAAATTGCTATCAAATGTTGGAATCCTCGTTCAATTATTTTTATTTGATCTTTTATTTTGAGAACTTTAGATAATTTTGGAAAAGTGAATTTTCTTGTATTTGTATGTTAATATACATACTTATATAGTTTTTGTTAATATATTTGAATTAATTCGTTTTATATAAGGATAAATATTTATGAATATTATATATGTTATATATAAGGATATCATTTTGATAGTTTTTGTATATAGTTTCAATATACAGGCTGGTCCAATGAAAACTTAACACCTCGATTTTCCGACTTCAAAATAAAAATGTGGAAAATCGCTCGGATATGTCAATTTGACTGTCTTAGGTCATGTACCAATGGATCCAACCTTGAGTATTAGGAAATTGTCCGATGTATCTTTTATTTCATGCACAACAATCATGAGAATCCTGAAACAACATGAATTCCATCCTTATAAGATACAAATGGTTCAGGAACTGAATGAGGATGACCCCGATCACCGACTCCAAATCTGTGAAGTACTCAGTGAAATGATAAAGGATAATCAAAACTACATGTTCGATATCTGTTTTTCGTACGAGAGTTCATTTTACCTTGACGGCATTGTAAACCGACATAACTGTCGGTATTGGTCAGATGAAAATCCAAGATTATGGACGGGTATTTATGGAAATCACATAATCGGCGCTTTTTTTATACCCGGTAATCTCACTGGCCAATTTTATTTAGGTACTGTTGGAGAACGCTATGTATCCAGCCCTCGTGCAAGTATTGGAGAATGCAGAAGACCATAAAACGATCATTTTTCATCAAGATGGTGCATCACCTCATTTCGTTTAACCAGTATGTCAGTTCTTAGATGAAAATTTTCCTCACGCCTGGATTGGAAGAAGGGGACAAATTGAGTGGTCGCCCAGAACACCTGATCTGGCTCCACTGGACTTTTTTCTATGGGGTCACCTGAAATTCAAGATTTACGCTACCCAGCCTCTGGATGATTAGCGAACTCGGATCATTAATGAATGCCTCAAATTACACCAGAAATCTTGAGTATCGTACGTAAACGTTTTCAGCAAAACTTACATTACTGCATGGAAGTGAATGGCACTTAATAAACTAAGCACTAAAGTGAGTACTCTTCCACTATTTTACCTGTAATTTCGTTATCGATGGAAATTTTGAGGCGAAATTTCAAGATCAGATAGTACTCGATAAGATCTTCAAAATGAGGTATCGCAACACCCCTTATCTCTATTCAAAATTAAGGGGTTGTGCTCACCCCCGTTAGGGAGTTACAGTTACGGGGATGCGAAAGGCGGAAAAGTTTTTCTTCTCGAATCAGAAATTGACGGGTCAGAGTGATTTTCCACATTTTCATTTTAAATCCGGAAAATCAAGCTGTTAAGTTTTCGTTGGACCATACTGTATATTGTAGAAGTTAGAATGTATAATTCTGAATTTAAAGTCATTATAATTATTAGTTTCTCTACGATTTTATACAACTGGTGTTTTCCAAATGATCATAACAACATTGCAAAATCATCGGTATGCAGAACTGTTCAAAGGGGAATCTTTATGAATTCCAGCAATATGGTTCAAATATGTTCCAAGGCTTTAATACTGTAAATTTTTTTTCATCTTTTCTTGAACAAAATAAAAATTGTACAGTATCAACTGTAATCCAAAAATTAGTACCCAAATTTGCCATAGACTCAAAAAAGCAACATCAACACCATATGTACAACTAAGAAAAATCTAGGGTCAATTTACAATTTGCATTGTAGTCAGTGCCCTACCTTTTACATAGGTCAAACTGGTCGTTCAATCAACATGAGAGTAGACGAACATGAAAATATATACTCCAAAATAAGACAACTACTGGCTTTTCTACCCATTGCATAAGAGAAAACTACTTCATAAACTTATATAAATTCTAGATTCAGGTAATAAAAGCAAAATGTTGGACCTGCTTGAATATGTGGAGATCTCTTCGGCTCATTAAAAACATTTGACGATAACAAACGATCAGTTAGAATTTCATCTATTCCCATTACTGACATCTGTTAATAACTAGTTTCTTCGAAAAATAAGCAAATATCGTCAACAGGTATAACTCACTGTCAAAAACCTGAAAAAAAAAACCCGTTACCGTTGTCCGGACACATATTAATATCCAAAATATTTGGTTTACGAAAAATCAATATATTTAACTCTCTTCAGTTTATCATCTCGACTCCGTGCTTAACAGAAATTGTTACCGATCTCTCGGGCATTGTAAACGTTAAAGCGCCATCTCTTGTATGACCGGAAAGTTGAATCGAGAATGTGTCAACGCGACACATTTTTTGAAATATACGAAATGAGAGGCATGTAGGAATAAAAGAAACAAATGCCCCTCATTTTTCGAAAGGGATCACGCCCTCTCAATTCATTAATTTGTCGTTCGTATGTAATATATACGTCAGGCGTCCCCATAAATTCGCTCTAAAGAGATCAAACCGGCCAAAAGTACACGCTCAGGCCAGATAAATTCTCCGGCTCCATCTCGAACGGGCGTTATTAATGAAACAAAGGTCCGCAGAAAGGGTTCGGAGTCTGCATGATTTATTTAGAGTCATCTCGGAGTGAAGAGTCGGCCATACATTTCGTTCAGAAGGGAGAGAATATCATATTTGCCAGGCTATTTGGCAAGCGTCTCTTTGTAACCCCGAAAAGATGCAGGATCTCTTGTAGTTAACCTTATTTTCGACGGCGACGGAGGCGTACTGTGGCCTTATTGCGTCGTCTGAATCGAATTTGTCTGCCAGAAGAGGGTGAATAAGCCTGTTTGTCGGGGGAAATTTTATCTCAGTGCGGTCTGATTAATTCGAATAGTGGAATATAGAGTTACTGAAGGATTTTCTCATACGAGGTTTCATTTGGAAAATTACGCTATCTGGACAGCTGTCATTTTGAAACTGTCAGTTCACCTACAACTTGAGTGGTATTTCTATTCCTTTTACGCTAAGAGCGCTTATTTTCATAGACTTACGACGTAATGACGTTTTGATCGACATCCATTTTGAACCTTTTTAGTTGAATCAGTTTGATTAGTAAGTGACTTGGTGGAGTTGAATAAGCTAAAAGTTGGTTTCGATTATTCGGAGGATTGTTTATACCTGGGGAAGATTATTGGTTCCTTTGATTTTGGTTTTAGAGTTAAATTGGTCCAATAAAGTCGATATTTTCAGATTAATCTTCTTTTGCTTCTTTATTTAAAGCCACCATTTCATATCAAATGAATCAACATCTGATCCAGTTTGAAGGAGAACATAATTTGTAACATTCCCATTAAAAGTCAGTACATTTTTGACTTCATTCAGAAATTTGAAATTGATACTCGTTTGACGGGGTGCCTTGAACAAAATGATTCAGAATTTCAAGACACAGCTTTACTGACGGAAGTCAGTAAAGAGCAAGGATGTTTTCAGATCCTTGCTCTTCATAAGTAGGCCATCAGCTTATTGGAATCATATAATTCAGGATATATTCGAGGTTTGATCACTATTTAATATCAAGATCATTGTATTTTCTTGAACCAATACATTGATGAATATTTCTATTGGATAATTTATTTAGTTCTTAATAATTGTGCAAATTTATGTGAACAGATATCTGAGATCTTTTATTTTTGATTATTTGCTTACTGTATATTTTTGATAGATCGCCTAATTTGAAATGAATAAATATCATTTAATATTAAAGCCTAGCCTGCGATAGTGAATCTACTTTAAAAGCACACAATCATTCCCTATTCCCCTTTTAATGACCATACATTGTAATATTTCAATAATGTATTTAAATGGCCATATTTCCTTCTTTAAATTATAAATCTCCCACACCCTGAATTCAATATATCACCTTGACATTCTGGTTGAAGAAGGTGGTGCCCATTTAGAGCTAGCTAGCCGGTGATACTGAAACTCTGAAACTGTATGTGACATGGTGTATACAGATTGACAAGAAAAACCTCGGACAAACTTTTTTCCATTTGACTTTATTGAATAAAGGAAATTAAACAAAACAACGAATAGTAATAACATAAAAATTTTGTAATGATATATTTAAGCGGTTGCGAAGTGGCTTCCCTTAGCGGCGATACATAGCTTCAGACTCTTCTTGAAATTTTCGACAATGGACCGCAGCTCTTCGGGCATTAATCGGTCCCATTCCCGGCGCAGGAATTACTTCAGCGACTCCAAACTTCTGTGATGTTCAGCACACACTCTGAGCTCCAAAATCGACCACACGCTGTAGTCCATTGGTTGAGATCCGGCTAGTAGGGCGGCCATTCTGTAGATGTGATGGAACCCGGAAAATGGGCCTTACACCATTCTTGCGTCATTTTCACTTTGTGAGCCGGAGCAGAATCCTGTTGAAAGGTCCAATGCGAGTCGCCGAAGTGCTGCTGGGCCCACGGAAGTACTACGGCCTCGAGAATATCGCAGCGGTCGACTTCTTGATGAAACGTGTCTGAGCACCTATTTTAACAGGCAAATGAAACGAAAAACAAAAGCTTTCTGGTGTACAGAATAGACTACTTTATTTTTCATTGTTAGCAAGAAGAGAATACATGAGTTCATATATAACATAATGACTTTTAGGTTTCGAAAATGGTTTCAACTCTAACTAACTATATTATGTCATGAGTTCAATTTAACAATTCACACTAAAGCTTGATGATAGCGTATTACCAACTTTAACATAATACCTATTGGTGGTCTTTGATCGCTTTTATATGCACGTGGTTGATTTCTTGATTCTGCAGTGCTACTCGCATATACAGAGGAAGGCTTACAATGGCTGTTGCAAGCGTTCAAAAACGAAGCCGAAGGACTCAACATGAAGATATCTACTGCAAAAACAAAATTATGGTGATATCGAGGGAGCCAGCAAGTCCCAGCTGTCAGCTACTTGGGAGTCAAAGTGTCGTCATGGCAAAACCTGGTGAGTGGTGTCAATAAGTCAACCAGGGTAGCGGGTGCCTTGAAATCGATAATATGGCGAAAAAATTTATAACCAGTCAATGTAAGGTCAGAATTTGCAAAATTAGCGTACGCCTGGTCATGACATATGCGGTTGAAACCAGACACATCCGAAACAGAGAGGATGATGCATACAAATGAGATGAGGACCTTGAGAGCCATAACAGGTTACGTGCTAGAAGAAGGTACTGGAATGAACATGTGTCCAGAATGGGCGAAGTTGCACGAAATGGCAAGCCAGCAACTAAGAGACCACCGGGACGCTCTCTGAAGAGATGGAAAGATAACTGGTGTTCAGCATCTCCAGAGGTCACGGGAGAGGTGAAACAAGCTTTTGGCTTTCGAAAAGATGAAGAAGAAGCATCGCTTGCCAGAGTTCCGATAGAGGTTGTAAGTATCAATATCAATTTAACTTTCACTAGTGAACTCAGATAAGACTCCGACGTTTCGATACAGTCGTTCGCGAAACCCACTAATAATATCGAAATCGACGTGCTCGGGAACTCGAAGTGAAAGTTCAATTTCCTCACCTTTCCCCCGGAATTTATCGGTTCATTTCGAAACCGAATCTGGGTATCAACTTCGCCGCAACTGGCTGCTCGCCCCACCTCGATACACCGAAACGAACTTCGGATTTCGTTAAATCCATGACAGGTCGCGCGGTATCGCTGACGAAAATCGAAAGACATTCCCCACATCTGGCGCGATTCAATTATGAAGAATTTTCGAGAAGAAGCCGTGCCTGCTTCGCGATCGCGGAGAGTTAGGTTCTCCGCGAAAAGCCTGAATTTTTAATGAAAACCGGAGACCTGAGCTTCTGTTGCCCCGCGATGTTGCGCATTTCTAATGAGGGAATGTATCATTTTCGTTTCCCTTCGTTCCGGTTCTTCGGGAACTTCGAACGCCGACTGGCCTGAAAGATCCGGGGGATTGTTTCAGTTACAGGGTGCGTTTGGGGTAATTTGATTATCCTGGGGGAGGTCCCGGAGAATATTGACAGGATGTAGAAATCTTCGCTCAAGACGCAGAAATGGGCTATGGGTTCCATTCTTCGACAGTTTTAGAGATTGAAAGCTTGAACAGCTGGACAGAATTGATTTTGAAATCCTTTCCATACGGAACTGTTATATTGGGCACTGTTTTGGCGTAAACTTCAAAACTTTATTTAACGTGTTTGGGATTGTCCGATTTGGGTTAAATATGCACCGTTTTGTTCCTTAATTTGATGTCATTTTAAAGCTAGCTTCATGATACCTCTCTTATAGAAGTCTTGGTCTTCATTGGCGAAAAACTCTTCCATAGTCTTCTTTTGATGCCAAATTCTTATCACTCAGGACGTTTTGATATACGATAAAAAGATTGTATTCGCTTGGTGACAATTCTGGCCGTTTCTGGTGGATCGCTAACTTCAAATGGTCCAGTTGTGACTACTTAGCGGTCTCCACAATCTGCCCTGGAAGCATAAAGTGTGATAATTATACACCTTATCATCGCGCATTAGCGAGAACCACTCCGAAGAGTTGAACTCACCAAGCTTCCAGTTTTGACTTCAGTCTGGAAACCTACACCGTGACTGGTAGCCATAGATCAACAACACTATATAGATGGGACACTGACTGTAAAAAGTCTGAATCAAGTTTGTCGCTTTCATTGTAGCGACTGGTGCGTGAAACAAATTCAACTAGAGAAAACTGTATTATCAACTCTCAAGAGAACTGCATTACCTCTGCTTTTAGAATACTGCATTATCGACGCTTGGCGCGATTATTTGAATCTTCTTTCAGTTTTTCTTTGGGCTAAAATTAAACAAGTGTTCAGAAATTACTATGTTTTACTACCAAAACATTGAAATGCTTACATTTACACAACTCGACAACAAATACATTTCAATTGTTTGGTAGTAAAACATAGTAATTTCTGAACACTTGTTTTAATTTTAACCCTAGAAAAAACTGAAAGAAGATTTGAATAACAGATACATGTTTGAACTATAATTATTTATTCATTATAAAAAATAGAAACTATTAAATAAAAAAGAGATGAAATTAATATATTTATTTACAATATTTACATTTAATTTTTCTGTAGTGCAACATAGTAATTTCCAAAACCTTGTTTCAATGTTCAAACTCACTATTTGAATAACAGAAATATGTTTGAACAATAATTATTCATTGGTTATAAAAAATAAAAACTATTAAAATAAAAAAAGAAATAAAATTAACATATATAAAGTATTCCTAGGTGTTAAGACAAAAATTGAACCTTGAGAACATTAATTTATAAGATCTTTAAGATTCAAAATGTCTTTCAGCCTAGTCCTTAATCGGGTCAACAAATTCCTTCTCTGGATTACTGAATAAAAATTTTTCCTCTCTCACAGAGTCTTGGAATGAAATGAAAGAGATAATTAAAACACTGATTGAATAAAAAGTAAGTATAGTGTCCCGGTTCCATCAAATTACTAAATTGATATTTCCTACACTTAATAAAATGTAAATCTTTCAATAACTCACTATGACCAAGTAAATTGATCCTACAGATTACACAGTTTCTAATAGATAAATCGTTTGATATAATTTTACAAATTGCACCCTGAAGAAGTTCTTTTCCTATCAACATTTGGCAATGATCCAGAAACTGGCCCATACCATTTCAATATCTGTTACCTCAGGAAAATCAGCTAGACAAAAAATAATATTATTAGATCACCCAGAGCAATTTGTTGGTGTGTTACATAGCATTGATTTATATTTTAAACTAACCAACTAAACATAAAAATAGTTAAGACGACTACATAGTAAATGAAAATTAACCAACCTGAAGAAATTATATTGCTCTCAATATTTGATCATCTGATAATTTGTGCCAATCAGTTGGCTGTATAATTTCGATCCACCTCTTAAATAACTTGGGATCTCTCTTGGGAAAACGATGTCTAGGGCTGGTTAGATCTTGACACGCATGTACACAACATTTCTTAGTATATCCCATTTTCAAGTACTGTATTGAACTCAATATTTGAAAATACACTAGTTTAGATGCACTGAACTGTTTTGAACTTAACTCTTACGAAATTTTATCAAAAAGAAATACGAGATATAATCGAGGTTGCGCCATAATAAAACGTAAACAAAATTTTCGAAATATATGATCATTATTACAACAATGGCTAACGGCTGATGGTAGCGGTACCTAGCGGCGAAATCAAAAAGTATAAGTTGATGGTTAGCGCTAACTATTGACTAGTGCATCAACTAAAAACTTAGTTTTAGGTGGGGGTAGGGAAGTGTCCAATCTATTTATTATTGTTAATTTAACTATATACGAGTAGAGTCCATTGATCTATATTTTTCGATCTATCCGCCTCGAAAAAATCAATATTTTTTATATTTTCTATAATTTTAGGTGGGATCTACTTTCCCTTGAAATTCCGTCTTTGGTCACCCCCGTTTGGTCATCCCTACGCGGCATACGCGTAGGGCGGTGCCCGTTTGGTAAGCGCGGGACATCTATGGTCGATTTGCCTTTTCTAAATCCACATTGTTGTTCCACTAATATGTTATTCTTCTCAAAAAACTTCATTACTCTATCAAAAATTATTCTTTCAAATATTTCATTAACATTTGAGAGTAGAGATATTGGACGGTTGTTATTGAAATTGTCTTTTTCTCCTTTCTTGTGAATCGGTTTAATCCAAGCTTCTTTGAGGGCTTGTGGATATTTTCCGTATTGAAACATTTGATTTATTATATGTGTTAAGGGTAACGTCAATATCGGTGCACATTTTTTCAGTAGATCTACGGGTATCTCGTCATATCCTGTAGATTTTTTAATTTTAAGTTGAATTATGTAATTATACATTTCGTGCTCAATAACTGGATTCAGAAAAATGCTTGAATCACATTGATTTATGGTTTCTGCAACATCAGTGTTCTCATTGTTGTTTAAAACATTAGATTTCAGAAAGAATTTCATCTAATAGCTTTCATTCATTTTTTCCAGGAAATGATTCAAAGAATGTATCATCATTAGCACTTCTATTTTTTGTCGCGTTATTAATTAAAGTCCAAGTTGCTTTGGTCTTATTTTCATAAGATCAGAGATTTTCTTAGATAATTCCACAACGCGTTTCAATATGGCTGAATATTTTTCATAGAATTCTTCAATCACCATTCCTTTCAACATTTTTTCGTGAAGCTCCCGTTTGTATTTACTCGATATTCTCATACCCAAAGTAGGCCATGTTCGATTCCTCTTCCTCTTCAATTTCATTTTTTTCCGTGGAATGATCTGATTCATATTTGCCATCATTGTGTTGTAGAACAGTTCGTAGGACACATCTGGATCTGTCTCTGATATCAAACCATCCCAATTTAAATCTATCAAACAAACAAAAAAATCTTCTAGTTTGATCTTTGTAAAAAATCTTTTTTCAAAGACTTCAACAGTTTTCGGTCCTAGAGGAAATGTGCTCTCTTCTGGAATGAACTGCGCCATATGATCGGAGAAGGCGGATATTATGTTTTTATTATTACTTATCTTAAGAGTATTTACGAATATATTATCTATAAGGGAATTTGCAGTCTTTGTAACTCTAGTGGGATTAAATATTGTCTGTGTATAACTGAAGGTGGTTAACAAATCTATGAACAAGCATTTGGAATTATCTTCATTTATAAAGTTTATATTGAAATCGCCACATATGATTACATGGAAATCAACAAAATGATCTTGAACTACAGTGAGAACACCCTTAAGAGTGGCTAAAAGAATCTGCATATTTCCCAAACATGTTCTATATATAGACATAACTACTAGTTTTCTTGATCTACTCACCGTACATGATATTTCACCTCACACTCAATACTGATGTGTTCTATAATTGGTACATTTTCAAAATCTTGTAAGGTGTCTTTTATTAAAATACATGACCCTCCATGAATGTACTTTTCTCGAGTGTAACACGATATTAACTTGTAATTTTCAATTTTTATTAGATCAACCTCACTTTTGTTAAGCCAATGCTCGGTGAGACACAGCAGATCTGGACTATTTTCTGAAGATGTTATGAATATTTCTACTTCCAAGATTTTATTTCTTATACTGGACGTTTTGATGTAGTATATTAAAGGTTTTCTTCAATTCTCTCGGAGGAAATATCGTCTGAGATGGAGAAAATGGTTCAGACTAATACCTTTTTCCCACTTGCTTGGATTCAAAATCATTTCTTTGGATTCATATGGTACATAAATTTTAAATGAACTTTTATATATATCCTGCATTGTTTTCATTTTTTCGCACGTAAAAGTTCCGGAAATATAGCTTTTCACTTGTTCTAGTGTTGTTTCTGGTTTGAAGCCAGTTAAAAACAGACAGCTTAGTTGTTTCGCAGCTAATAAAGTAGTTTTTTCTTTTTCTCCCTTAACAGGCTGAGGTCTATCCTTCTTCAATATATGTCTTTTCTTTCGATAGATCACCTTGAACATGAGTTTCACGAACAGATAGAGTAAATACCCTTCTAGTCCAGCATATAACTCACAACTGAATGGACCGAACAAAACACAGTAAAGGAATTTTTTCAGCGTGAAATGTCACCTTGACAATGGGCATAAATCTGAAACTGTTTGATGGATACCCAAACTTATATCCCTCCTTCATCCTCTACCACTTTCACGATATCGATTACAACGGCGAGAAAGAAAGTCTCTGTTAATTAAGCCTATTTCATATTGTCTTCAACAGCAGCAACATAAACCCTTTTTAAAACCCTACCCTCTGGCCAAAGAGATCCATTATCCTTATGACTCCGTTTAATACAGCATGTCCAATTCAGCCAGTCAGCAACTCCATAAAATTAACTTTTTATTCCATAACTCCATCAACCCTTTTTTTATAGGCCCATAACCTCCGACCAACCGCGGCAATTATATCGAACAAGAGAAGCTAAATCACTTTCGCTAATTCAGATCTGGGCCCTTGAAGTTTCCTTGAACCGGCCAAAGGGAACCCTCCGACGGACGGGATCCTGGAGAGTCGACACCGCGGCTCTAGGACTTCGACGCTGCGGTCGATTAACAAATTTGCGGACAAAGCTTTCAATAGCCCTTATTAGGGGTCGTTTGGATAAGAAGCAGACGTGGAGAGCTGGCAATTCCGAATGGGAATCGTGTGCGCCTCAATTAAGTGGGCTATGGGAGACTTAATGAGGCATTTGTTCGAGAACGGGCAGGTTAGGGTTGTTACTATGCATTTCTTCCAGGTGATTATGTCGAGGTAGGGATCAGCAGGCTAGAATTTTTCAGCTTTCGAAGTTTTGCTGCCACATCGCATCGAACTAAGGTCCATCTTGAACTAGATATAGAAAGATATTTGAGTGTACGTTGTTGTTAACTATAGACAAGTTAGATCTATGCGAAGACAAGGAAAGGTGATGGGACGTTCAAGAATGTTATAAGAAGTTTAATTAAGTTCCTGTGGTTTTTATTCGAAAGTTGACTGCACTATATATATCGGGTGTTTTTTTTTAGAGTGATAGAACTTTAAATTGAAATAAAACACATTTAAATTAAGATTGAGATTTTTTATTTGAAAGATAATTTTATGACATTTTTTTTTTAAATAATTTCTGGCATATGTCCGCCACGACTAGCTCTGAGGAAGCGCATTCGACCAGACCAACTTTGAATAATATTCAAATGAGGTTATTCTGATTTTCACAAATTTTTATTGTTATGTTTACAGCAATCGTTTCGCTATCACAATAGCATTATCAGGCAAGTTTACATTTTAAATAACTGACCATTTTTGGATCATTTTTTCGAGTAATTCAGGCCTTATTTCATCAATAACACGAGTTATGTTGGCTTCCAAAGCGTCTATCGTTTCTGGTTTATCAGCACAAACCAATGACTTAACATAACCCCAAAGAAAATAATCCAGTGGAGTTATGTCGCATGATCTTGGAGGCCAATTAATTGGACCATTTCTCGAAATAATGTTATCGCCAAATTTTTCTTTCAATAAATCGATTGTTACGGTAGCAGCATGAGGTGTAGCACCATCTTGTTGAAACCAAAACACTTCTGGGTCGATACTATTCAAATTTTGAAACAAATAATCATTGATTATCGATCTGTAACGAGCCGTTCAACCAGAAATGAGCTTCATCACTAAACACAATTTTACGATAAAAAAATGGATCAATTTGAAGCTGTTCTAGGTCCCAATCAGCAAACAAACGATGCTTCTTATGGTCGAGTGGCTTTAGTTCTTGAACGAGTTGGATATTGTATGGGTGTAGACCAAGACCTTTACGCAAAATTTTTTATGTGGTGGATGCACAGATACCAATCTGGATCATCATTACCACTATGACTTACAGCAGCGATATTTTCTTCTGTACGTACTTTTCTTGGTCCTGTTGTTGTTGCATCGAGTACAAAAAATGTGGTCCAAAATCTATCGTTAGTTCGACGGATAAGCTGCTCTGATGGACGATTATGTAAACCATAAATTTCACGAAGTGCTCTATAAGTTTGGCGAATAGAACACTGATTTTGAAAATAAATTTCAACAATTCGTAAACGTTGTTGCAGCGTGAGTCTTTCCATGATAATTTGTCAATGTCAATGTCAAATTGCACTACGTTTATTTGACATTCTTACATTCTAACTCAAAATAAAGTAATATCAAACAGAAAATTCACTTATTTATACAAGAAAATGTAGAGAATCTAATAGATCAAAAATTATTTGACTGCCCTTGAATAATTTTGTTCCAGAACGCAGTAAAATTTGTCCGAAGTTTTTCTTGTTACCCTGTATTGTGAGAAGATACGCCATAAACTCAGCATTGGAATTAGAATTATTACAGATTGAACTTATTATTCCGCAATATCCACTCGAAACAATTTGTATTAGGTGATGAATTTGAATAATTTAGTGAATACTTTATGTTTCCTTCGATTTTCTATTAGTTAATTACCACCACATGTGCTGATATCTCTGTAATGTGATATAGTGTTACCTGGGGCATGTTTAAAACTTAGTTCTGAATGTTTTCGAGAGATTTCTTCAGATTAAAATCTGTAGAGGTTTGGGATATAGTTTCAGTTTTCTTATGAGAGAACACGTCTCACATTTACGCTGCTTTGAATGTAGAGCATTCTCTGTGTTCCCTCGGCGACCACGGTACAATAATAATCACCTGACAGTTCTTCTTCACTTCAATCTTTATCAAATTAGACGAACACCTACAAGTTTTTCACTTAGGCGAGCAGCGGAGTTCATTTCGCAGGGACGCAGCGGAAAGTTTGCAATTTTCTGATTGCCGGTTCGGGAAATTCAACTTTTAATGAACTGCATCAACGACGCCGGTTCCCGATGTATCGTCGAAAGGCGGAAAGAGAAACTTTTGATTGCCACGCGTCTCGAACGCGATTTCTGTCAGCGAGAACAGAAGAAGACGGCGATCGAACGGCGAGATGGCTCGTCTAGTTGCTTTTCAATTTCTTCCGCGGAAGATACCGGAAGATAAATAGAACGAAATGATCATTTTAAGGAGAACGAGATGGTTTTCTTGGATATGAGGGGAAAGATGGATTCGGATGTTTAGATCTGCGTTCCCCGGGGGTTTTCGAGCACTTCCGTTTATTAAGTGAAGTGAGTTCATTTTCTTTCGCGTTCCACGTCCGTGGAGAGTGCTTGGATTTTGTATGTCGAAGGGGCTTCTTGTTATTCGATGGCTGTATTTCATAGTCTATTCGATGGTTTGAAAGAGTTCTAGTCTTCTGAAAGGAACGATTTTTGCTTCTATTCTCCTCCACAAATATAATGCAGTAAAATCCAGTGGCGGCTTGTCCTATGAGGCAGTGCCTCACCAAATAAATTCTGGAAATTACACGTAATAATCGAACATTTTATTAATCCATTTCATCCTCAATTTCACATCATACGGTACGGCATTGGGTCTCTGTTCCATAATATCCATGCCCAGTCTCACGATTCTTGTATATTCATCTCACTTCATCTTCAAGAAGTTAAACGGTTCGAGGCATGTCTCACGCGCTTCCTTATCTAGCGAGATATCTACATCGATACGACGAGAAATCAAGAATATTCCTACGTCTTTGAAGGCCGCTTCTAAGGATATATTTGAGGCATGCCTCGCTGAATGACGACTGCAATTATTCTGCACTATTCCGCTTAATCGGGAAGCGGAAAATCTAGTTAGTTTAGTTTTGTTGTGATTTGTTGGTAACGTTTGCTGTGTCTCAATTGTATCGTGTAAGTTTGTCTCCGTGTTCATGTGAAGTTTTTTCTAAAAGACTTTTCATTTTGTTCATTGATTTAATTATTACCAGAAGGCGAAATGGATTTAGCGTGACCGAGTGAGTCGTCTCAAATTTTCAAGGTAAATGAAAATATTATATTAAAAAAATATAACATATTTCAAGTCAATTTCAGATGAGGATAAATCATACATAATTAAAAAAGTAAATCGAACTGTTCCAGATCTGAGAAAATGTCTTGTGACTATGGTTGGGTTCAGAAAATTAAATCGAGGGTTTCAAAATAGATTGTATGAAAAGTACTGGTTTACTAGCAGTAAAACTTCAAATGAATTATTTTGTTCGCTATGCATTTTATTGCCAGCAACTAATACAAATTTCGACAGAGTTTGGTCAAAGAGTGGTTAAAGAAAGAGCGATTCGATAGAAATGAAGTCACTGATATCTTTTTCTAGCAATTCATCTGAATCGCTTGCTACTTCATATTTTCTGGTTTTAGTATTTGAAGATTTTTTATTTATCAGGTTTTCAATCATTTTCTTCTTCACTGTCAAGTCAATAGAATCATTAAATAGAGACATTATGGCTAATTGATCACTCAAATACCATGAATGTCTCACCTTTTTCTAGAGAGCAGCTTGCGATACAGTCAAGTTAATTTTTTATATAATATCAATTGTTGCATCAAGGTCAGATCATTATTTGGAGCCAAGATGGCCGAGGGTGAAGTAAACCAAGCTTTTATATAAGTTGTAATAATGGAAATACAAATATGATGAAGATTATTCAATTCACGAGCTGTCATCTTAAACTATGCTCGAAAAATAAACATTTTTATACAATAAATCGCCTTAGACATCCAATGAGCGTGACTCGTGTATTATTAGAGTTAGTTGAATACATTAAAAACGATTTTATGTATATAATCGTTAAAAAGCAAAGTAATACATAAATAAATTATGATTTTATAGAAAAAAGTTTAGTGGTCCAACAGAAAAAGAAACTTTCAATATTTAAGTGATAAACTTTTCAATCAAGTGGAAAAAAGCATGTGTAACGCGAAAAAAACGATAAATTACTTTTGAATTTAACTTCAACGTCGAATAACTTTGGAAGGAGTGAAAATAATAAAAAATGTTAGGAAACTTTTTTTGTAGAGTATTAAATTTCCTTTAAAATACGTATTTTGTACCATAAAAATATTGATATTTCTGGTAGTTACAAAAATGTAAAATCGAAACGCAAAATTGAAAAAATTAATCAATGTATAAGGCACGATAACAACGAAACGGCTTGTTTTACATTAATTAACAAGGAGAGCTTTTGTGTAGGGAATTTAATTTCCTTCGAAAATACGCATCGCTCAAATTTTTCAGATTAATAATTGACGAGGTTTGAGTGAAAAATTGCGATTACTGTTAAAAAACCAAGAGTCGTAACGATACACCCCTTAATACTATTAGTAAGGGCTCAAACTTTCACGATAATTTTTTTTTATCATCATGAATGATATTTCCACAATATCATTAAAAAAATAGTCGTTTTTTTTTGGCCCAGTTTAATCGACACATCTAAACTTTCACGATAATTTTTTTTTATCATCATGAATGATATTTCCACAATATCATTAAAAAAATAGTCGTTTTTGTTTGGCCCAGTCTAATCGACACATATAAGTAATAGACCACTAAGAATCGATAAGATAACAGTAGAGCGAGCAAAGAGAGACCGCCCAAATCAAGAGTAACATTTCCAGTCGACAAATTCCCAGCGAGAATCTGACGTACTACAAACAACCTTGTCATCCCCCAAAACCCCCGATTACATCCAGTCAAACGGTCCAAACTATCTTCTAACAACAACAAATCCCGCCTCGAAATCCGGCAAATCGCAAGGAGCGGCTGATAAAATTAACCCCCAAACCCCGGACTCCGAAAGTAGGTACACGTAAACGAGCAGCGACGCCATTTATGCAAAGCGTCTGAAGTGGCCTTTAGGCGACGTCATGATGCCGGTAACTAATTCACGGAAAGGCGCTAAATGCAACTAGCACACTGGGACAGGATGATTGCAGCCACTTCGACGGTATAACTAAGCAATTCGCCTCATATCCATTAATTCGAAATCACGTCGTAAAGTTTACCGTGCCGGGGAGTCTTTCACGCGAGCCTTTCGCAGGCCGCTTTGACGGAGGGCGGCAAAACGCCTTTGATCTCACGTACCTGCCTGCTACGATCCGTTTTTATGTCGGGCCGGTCCATAAGTCGGCTTGTGTTTGTTAGAGCTTCTTTTACAGATGGAGGCAATTCGGAATGATCCTCCGGGTTTTATTTTAGTGCGGAGTTTAAGATCCCTCCGGGGGTTTGTTCTCGTGCGGTCCATCACAAAGAAGGGAGACAACTTAAATGAAGGAAGGTTAATTATCATAAATAAGACGCATCGGATAATCACGAGGCTTCATTTCTTGCACTAGTTGAAATTTGTAAGCCTTCATACCGAGGTCGTTATCCAAAATTCTCCTCAGAGAACTGCGAGAAAACTTCAGTTCTTGAACAAGATGACGAGTTGATGTTGATGGATGTTCAGTTATTTCTGGGCTACAACAGCAATGGTTTCAGGTGTACTCACTGAACAGGAACGCGAACGGGTTGTTATGTCGAATAACGATCCAGTTCTACGAACTCGCTTTACAAATGGATCATTGCTTAAATGAATTGAGTATGCTGAAACATTTTAACTATTTTATTAAAAAAAATGCACAGCTTTTATGTGTCACAGTTTATTCAGAATCCTGACACGTGTTTCGGTCTTTCGACCATCTTCAAAGGAGTACAAAAAGTAAATAAACTTAAGATACTGAATTGTTTCAGCCGTTACTATTTGGTAGTTGATCATAATTAAAACAAATTGTAGAAATTACCATGTTTTACTACCAATAAAAATATATATTACACATTTTCTTGTGACTCGAGTTTCGGGAAATGAACTATCCCATCATCAGACAACTGAAGAGTTGACTACTTGATAGAAGGATAATAGCAAACTTAATATTAAAACAGATTTAATCTGTTAGTGTTTCGTTCCAAACATACGCACCTGAACTCGTCAGAAATATCTAAACATATTAAATATTTCACATAATTTAATTTTGGAGAAGTTCTTAAGATTATGTTGTGTATTTTTGAAAAAGATTTAGTTTTCATAAATGTAAGACTAGAAACTAAACATTTTGTCCAATAACATGAACAGAGGTTAATACTTGATAGAAGGTATATAAAATTATTTAAATATTTTGATATTAGCGTTCTACATATTTAATTTCAAAAAATTATATTTAATAATTATATAATACTTTGGGAATTAAATAATGTCATATAAGTACCACTTATATCAAAGGACATATACAATAAACATTCATTATAAGACATCCAAATTATATAATAAAATCCAATAAATACAAATTGTTAACCAAAATCCTATAAATTAAATATTTTGAATAGACAAAATTTTGTTTCTGCTGATCAATCTTATGAAAACAAATATCTTTCAAAAATGTTCAACATAATCTTAGGAATTTCATCATAAAGCTATCATACTTAGAATATTCAATATTATTGGATATCTAACTAAGTTACTTTCTATAAAATCTCAAGATATGTAAAAACATTACTGAAAAACAAGTTTGAAGAGAGACTTTGCTTCGTCAGTATTCAAATAATTCATATTCAATATTATTTGAATACTGACGAAGCAAAGTCTCTCTTAAAACTTTTTTTTCAGTAATGTTTTTACATATCTTGAGATTTTATAGAAAGTAACTTAGTTAAATATCCAATAATATTGAATATTCAAATAATTCATATTCAATATTATTTGAATACTGACGAAGCAGTCTCCCTTAAAACTGGTTTTTCAGTAATGTTTTCACATATCTTGAGATTTTTTTAAAAGTAACTTAGTTAGATATCCAATAATATTGAATATTCTAAGTATGATACTTTTATGATGAAATTCTTAAGATTATGTTAAACATTTTTGAAAGATATTTGTTTTCATAAGATCGATCAGCAGAAACAAAATTTTGTCTATTCAAAATATTTCAATTATAGGATTTTGGTTAACAATTTTTATTATTTGGATTTTGTTATATCATTTGGATGTCTTATAATGAATGTTTATTATATATATCGTTTGATATAAGTGTACTTATATGACATTATTTCAATTTGATTCCTGAAGTTATAATTATTAAATATAATTTGTTGAAATTAAAAATGTAGAAGGCTAATATTAAAATATTTAAATAACGTTGTCAAATGTTTGTCAAAGGCAAAACATACGTACCGCGGCCTTTCTGACGAGTTCAGGTGCGTATGTTTGGAACGAAACATTCGATATTACTTATTTTTGATTTTAATTTATAATTTAATTTTGTTGGGTTTTTTATTCCATTTGATATTCTATAGTGAATTTTGATTTTTATACGTCTATTTAATATAAGCAGTGTTTATTGTTAGACTTTAATTTATTTCTAAAAGTTTTTTTGAAATTTTTTTCTGAAATTAAAATTGTAGAAGACTAACAGATTAAATCTGTTTTGATATTTGATATTTGATAACGATTTCCATTGACACTTACCGTCTCATGAGTTTCGTTGAAAAAAAATAAGGTCCAATAACTCTTCCAGCATAAAATCCACACCAAACAGTAAGTTTGTCAGAATGTAATGGCAGTTCTTGATATCTTGCAGGTTTATCACCACTTTAGATACGTCAATTCTGCTTGTTAAGATAAACGTTTAACCAGAATTGATCCTCATCACTGAGAATGATTTTCTTATGAAAATCTGATTCATTTCCGATTTTTTTTAAGCACCAATTACCGAATACACGACGCTTTAAATGAACTGTTGGTTCAAATTCTTGGTTTTAAACAATTTTGTATGGATGTAAACCAAGGTATTTTCGTAAAATTCATCACGAAGACGTCTGGGAAATGCCTACTTTTTGTGAAAGTCGAGAAATCGATAAATTTTGGTGTTCACGAACACTTCCATGTACGGCAGCAATATTCTCTTCACTTCTTGCATTTATTTGTCTCACAGGACTGTAACATCATGAAGTGTGAAAATTATTTCATACTTCTTCACTAAATAACATGAATAGAGGTTAATACTTGATAGAAGGTATATAAAATTATTTAAATCTTTTAATATTAGCCTTCTACATATTTTATTTCAAAAATTTATATTTAATAATTATAACTTCAGGAATTGAATTAAAATAATGTCATATAAGTACCACTTATATCAAACAACATATAAAATAAACATTCATTATAAGACATCCAAATGATATAATAAAATCCAATAAATAAAAATTGTTAACCAAAATCCTATAAATTAAATATTTTGAATAGACAAAATTTTGTTTCTGCTGATCAATCGTATGAAAACAAATATCTTTCAAAATGTTTAACATAATCTTTAGAATTTCATCATAAAACTATCATACTTAGAATATTCAATATTATTGGATATATAACTAAGTTACTTCTTTATGTAAAAACATTACTGAAAAACAAGAGAGACTTTGCTTCGTCAGTATTCAAATAATTCATATTCAATAAAATATAACATCAATCAACAACAAATATTTACTCACCCCTCAACAATTTAGAGAACTTCTGGTAAATGAATACTAAAAAATTTAAATGGGGTAAGGTTAACTACAAATAAATAATGCTGTGGTTCACCCTTGATCTAAAAGATTGAAAGACAATCTCTGCCTCTGTTATAGCACAAGGACTATCTGTATAAAGAATGTTAAGGAAATCAAATAATTATAAAATATGAATAAAATACCATGAGAAGAGGTTTATACTTGATAGAAGGTATATAAAATTATTTGAATATTTTTACATTAGAACAATCAGTATTATTTAAATATTTCAATATTAGCCTTCTACATATTTAATTTCAAAAAATTATATTCAATAATTATAAGTTCAGGAATTTAATTAAAATAATGTCATATAAGTACCACTTCTATCAAACGACATATAAATAATTCTTCACTAAACGTTCAACTGTTCTTTCATTCGGACAATCATAACGACCAAAAATTGGAGTGAAAGCACCTAAAGTTAGAGTAACAAATCGCGATTTCTCAGAATAAATTTGGATTATTTTTAAACGTTGTTGGAGTGTGTACCTTTCCATGATTAATTGGTAACCATTGACAAATACAACTGTCAATGTCAAAAATGAACAATGGCTGCCATGCGTGAGTAATTGCAATTTGAAAATGGGGCGTTTCCATTGAAAGACTCTTTTGTTAATTACTGTACTCACCTGATGGAGTGAAAATGTTATTCACGAAACAGGTGTTATGTAAACAATAAATATTAGCGTAAATAAAGTGTTTGACTTAAAATCATATCGAGCGAGGATTAATATCGGTAATAAAAAACGAAAAATCAGCTCATGCACTCCGGCAATCCCATTAAAAATATATATATCTACAGCTTTGATGAAGCCTGCGAGCGTCCAAACTCAAGAGCCAAATCACGAAATAAAGCCCTCGTATCAAAGAGCGTATATCAAACGAATTGGACCGAAGAGCTTACATTCGCGTCTCCTTTATATTTCAATAAAGGATAATAAGGCAGATTATGACGTCTTCCGGGAGTTTCACCTTGTAATCCTGTAGCTAAACTCTTCGAAATCTTCTGCCAGCTCTTACAGACGACGAGATCCTTTCTTCGGCGATTACGCGAGTGTTTTTAGTTTATATCAGCCAGTTCTAATTGGAGAAGGCGTGGGTTCCTCTGAGAACTGAGATTTTGAATGTTTCTCTAATGAAAGGCGATAATTATCGAGTTCTAAGGAGTTGTACGTTCGGGTAGATTATACTCTTGTTCGAATCGATTGGAAAGGTGAGGACGCTTGCTCGAATAAATTGTTGAGAAGGGGCGGGAATTAATCTTTCGATGGGATATGGCTTATTTCTTTCACTTCTATGATCACGGATTAAATAGGAACAGGTTTATTGTACCAACAACTTTGTTGGCATGCCAGCGAGGTCTACTTGAAAGTTGAAAATTATTACCGTAAACTGGAGCTATTTTGACATAGTTTGGACAGTTTGCAGTTCATGAACCCCAAAGAGATGTGTAGTCCCAACCGATGGTCTCTGCTTCTTCATACTATGAAATCAGGGGTAAGGCTTTTGACCTGATGAAAAGTTATCTGACAAACAGGATGCAGAAAGCAAGCTTGGGAAGCAGGTCTTCTTCTTGAAAAACGGTGAGCCATGGTGTACCGCAGGGTTCTGTGTTGGGCCCACTTTCGTTTGTGATATACATGAATGATTTTCCAACTAATGTGAAATCAGATCAAACCGTCCTCTTGGCTGATGACACTTCTTTTCTGAATAAAGGAATGGACAACCAGGAATTGGAAGAGAAATACAAGAAGACACTCAAGGAAGCTCAGGTTTAATTCAGAGCAAACAAAATGATGAAGTGATAAAACACAGAGGCTACTTGGTGTCTTTTTGCAATCAAATTTCAAGTTTTCTGTCCACATTGATGAAATGATTCCTAAGTTGTCAAGAGCTACCTATGCAGTTAGGAGAATAAAGCAAATATCGAGAATTGAAGTAGTCAAGATAGTTTCATAGTGTCCTTAACTTCAGAAATCTTTTCTGGGGGATTTGAAAAGTAAAAAAGTATTCATAAAACAGGAGCAAGTACTGAGAATACTATGTGGCGAAAGTAGTATCCGGTGTTTGTTTTAGAGTGATAGAACTTTAAATTGAAATAAAACAATTTGAAGCCAAATTGTTTTTTATTTGAATCCCAATTTTATGGCATTTATGTTTTAAAAATAATTTCCGGCATATGTTCACCACGACTAGTTCTGAGGAACCCCATTCCACCAGACCAATTTAAGACCACTTTTTTGAAAAATTCAGGCCTTAGTTAATCAATAACAAGAGTTATGTTGCCTTCCAAAGCGTCTATTGTTTCTGGTTTATCAGCATAAACCAATGACTTGACATAAATCCTAAGAAAATAATCCAGTGGAGTTATGTCGCATGATCTTGGAGGCCAATTAATTGGATCATTTCTCATTATAATGTTATCGTCAATCTTTCTTTCAATGAATCAATTGTTACGGTAGCAGCATGAGGTGAAGCACCATCTTGTTGGAACTAAAACACCTCTGGGTCGATACCATTCAAATTTTGAAACAATCATTGATCATCGATCTGTAATGGGCACCATTCACTGTAACATTAGCTCCAGCATCGTTTTTAAAGAAATATGGACCAATGATGCCTCCAGCGTGTAAAGCACCCCATACAGTACATTTTTGAGGATGCAATGGAACCTGCAGAACTTCTTGAGGATTTCACTCCATATACGGCAATTTTGCTTGTTTACATAGCCTTTCAACCAGAAATGAGCTTCATCACTAAACACAATTTTACGATAAAAGAGTGGATCAACTTCAAGCTGTTCTAGGGCCCAATCAGCAAACAAACCACGCTTATTATGGTCAAGTGGCTTTAGTTCTTGAACCAGTTGAATCTTGTATGGGTGTAGACCAAGATCTTTACGCAAAATTTTCCATGTGGTGCATGCACAGAGTCCAACTTGTGAACGTTGACGAATAGACAAATCTGGATCATCATTAATACTACACTTACATCAGCGATATTTTCTTCTGTGCGTACAGTTGTTTGTCTTCTTGTTGTTGTTGGATCGAGTAGAGAAAATGTTGTCCGAAATCTATCGATAGTTCGACAAATAAACGGCTCTTATGGACGATTATGTAAACGATAAATTTCACGGAGTTTGACGAAAAGAATACTGATTTTGAAAATGAATTCCAACAATTTGTAAACGTTGTTGCGACGCGAGTCTTTCCATGATAATTTGTCAATGCTCACTGAACAGAAATGTCAAAACAACATGACTTCTACCTTCTGTCACATCACAGTTATCCTTATCGAAAGTTCTATCACTCTAAAAAAAACATCCGATAGCTAGACGAACGAAATGTCCATTTTTTATGACAAAAGCATACACAAACTATGACAAAAGCATACACAAACACCGGGCACATTATTTTTCCACCGTCGTACATCCCCGTCTTGTTTGCTCACGAACTTCTCGATTACACCTCGTATATATGCTTTTGTTAGGGGAACCCCCAATCACTTACAGTTCCCAGAGTTTGTTCAATCAATTCTTCTTCGACTTTGGATAAAACGGTTGAATGTCCGGGATTCCCTTCATGGGAATAACGAAGTTTGTACGATAACTTCGTTTTATTAATTTGATACTTTTCAGATGTTGCCCTCTGCGATAATCTACCGTATTTAACCTCACTTATAGCTCTTTGCACGTTTTCTTCGCTGTAGTTTCTGTATGCATCCTTTTTTGTAAGTTCTGACCATATTTGCACAGTTCTTTTTAAATATGGGGTGTTTTTTTAGAGTGATAGAATTTTCGATAGGGATAACTGTGATTTGACAGAAGGTAGAAGCCATGTTGTTTTGACATTTCCGTTTAGTAAGCATCGACAAATTATCATGAAAAGATTCACGCCGCAACAACGTTTACAAATTGTTGAAAATTTATTTTCAAAATCACTCTTCTATTCGCCAAACTTATAGAGCACTTCGTGAAACTTATGTACATAATCGTCCATCAGAACAGCTTATTGGTCGAATTATCGATAGATTTCGGACAACATTTTCTCTACTCGATGCAACAACAATAACAAGACAAAGAACTTTACGTACAGAAGAAAATATCGCTGCTGTAAGTCCTAGGGTTAATGATGATCCAGAATTGTCTATTCGTCGACGTACACCACATGAAAAAATTTGTGTAAAGATCTTGGTCTACACCCATACAAGATCCAACTGGTTCACCAACTAAAGCCACTCGACTGAAATAAGCGTCATTTGTTTGCTGCTTGGATCCTAGAACAGCTTGAAGTTGATCCACTTTTTCACCGTGAAATTGTGTGTAGTGATGAAGCTCATTTCTCGTTGAACGGCTATGTAAACAAGCAAAATTGCCATATATGGAGAGAAAACAATCCCCAAGAAGTTCTGCAGGTTCCATTGCATTCTGAAAAATGCAATGTACTTTACATGCTGGAGGCATCATTGGTCCATATTTCTTTAAAAACGATGCTGAAGCTAATGTTACAGTGAATGGTGCTCGTTACAGATCGATGATTAATGATTATTTGTTTTAAACTTTGAATGGTATCGACCCAGAAGTGTTTTGGTTCCAAAGAGATGCTGCTAGAGTAATAATTGATTTATTGAAAGAAAGATTTGGCGATAATTATTTCGAGAAATGGTACAATTAATTGGCCTCCAAGATTATGCGACGTGACTCCACTGGATTATTTTCTTTGAGGTTATGTCAAGTCATTGGCTTATGCGGATAAATCAAAAACAATAGACGCTTTGGAAGCCAAAATAACTCGTGTTATTGATGAAATAAGGCCTGATTTACTCGAAAAATTGGTTCAAAATTGGTCTGGTGGAATGTGCTTCCTCAGAGCTAGTTGTGATGCAGGAAATTATTTTTAAGACATAAATATCATAAAATTATATTTCAAATAAAAAAAATTGGTGTCAATCCTAATTCAAATGTGTTTTATTTAAATTTAAACTTCTATCACTCTAAAAAAACACCCGATAGTTGTTAAGTGTCTTCTCGTTTTAAACCTTTTCCAACCTGTTTTTATTACCCGGTTACCTCTGTATATTCATAAAAACCCTGTTCTGCTTGCTGAGTCTTCAGTTGTCTGAAGATGGTTTAGTTAATTCCCGAAACGCGAGTCACAGTAAAATGCGTAAAACATCGATTTATTGGTAATAAGGCATAGTAATTTCCACAACTTGTTTTTTAGTCAAATATTAAACTCTGTGTCAAAACAAAAATGACAGAAATAAGCACTACTTCAAAATTCAAATTCTAGATGGCCCAACCTCTATTTGGAAACTTCGGACTCAAACGTAATCTCCCTTGAAGAGCAAATCTTGAAAATCTTAGTTTCATACACTTTTTAAGAGGGGTATATCCATTCATTAATATTCAGAACTTCCCGTATTTCAGCCATTAACGAATACAGAATAATAACAAACTCGGTCGAACAAACATGTTGACATTGAAAAATATACCTCCACGCGAAAAAACAACGAAACCGTCGCAAATAGAAGGAATCGAGTAGGCTCGAACAAAACATCACATCAATCCTTATGGGGGTCTCCAATAAATCCACATGAAAACAGAATGAGACTCCAGAACAATGATGTGACCTCCCTTTCCGATCTTTGATACATATTGAAGCACAGTTCTTTCGGGAATCCCTTCCACGAGGCGGCAAAACAAAAAGAACCATACTCCATTAGCCGGAAAGCAAAGTAGGCCCCGGAATTGCACAGAGTAGTAAAAAAAGGACGAAGTTCAAAAGTGGGATCCGCTCGACCGTGTGATTGTACAAGACCGGCTAAATTCGACGTGAATGTTTAATGAATGTCCGAACGCAGAACCAAAGGGGCTTTTATCGAAATAAAATAATCCCAGACGTTTCGAATCAAAAGACTCAGACTTCTGAAGGGATATGACGGACTGAGCCAATATTTGACCGGTAGGTGCATGTTCTGAATGTTCCTGTGTAAACCTTCGAGTTTGCAGTATGCATACAGATTTTTTCAACTTTTATTCGCTACTGGAGCTCTGTATTCAGACAGCTCGGAAATATAAGCTACAACTTCGGGGACGCTAAAAAGGATTATTGACACTGTTCAACAAGAATATTTCGTTTCATTCGTGAACCTTTATGTCTGCTCGAGAAATTAATACTTGTTTTTTTCTTGGAGCCGGGATAAATATCTTCAAAACATTGGAAATGTGATACTTCACAACTGATTCTGAAGCTGCAAAACATTCAAAAGAAATCTGGAGGCATGGCAATGGCCTGGCCAAGTTGAGATCTTTACTGTCTCAGCGTCTACTGTCTTATTATTGTCTTGAATATGGAGCACCTTCGTCTAAGGTACTGAGTGAACTGCGTAAATACCTTCGTCTTCAACTGTCCACTCATATAGATCTGTTCATAACATCTTGGATGTGTCCTCTGTAACCCTCTTGGCACTTTGGAGTCTGGTCTCTAAAGTCTTCCTCATTTTGAAACCTCATCCGGATGCTTTGGTGCCGTAAAGAATATTCACGCCATCTGGAAATTCCGTCTAACTCTTGTGTGAATATATTGTAATCTTTCCTTCATCTATTACTTCACCTGGTTTGCTGTTATACTCAAGATCGCATGGCAACCATATCTGTAGTGATAATCTGTAAGCCATTGTGAACAGATGGATGTATTTGTACCAGTTTATTTGACACTACCTTAGTGAGATATTTTTCCACACTTCTATTCATTCTTTCAGCAACGCCATTTGACTGTGGATGGAGAGCTGTTGTCCAGGTCTTACGGATCCATAATAAGTTGCACACACTTTGGAATAGGTTGGATCGGAAGTGGCTCCCTGGTCAGAGTGTAGCTCCAGTGGGACTCCAAAGCGACCGAGAACATTTCTTTCATCAGCAAGATCCCCAACTGTGGTGGTTTCTTGATTTTGGATGTCATAGACTTCGGCCCATTCAGTAAAGTATTTCATCGCCATCAATATACATTTGTTTTATTCCGCAGTTCCTGAGAAAGAACTCGCAATATCAATACTCATTCGTTTTAAGGAACTACCTAAGTTATATTTCTATCCCAACATCCTCTACTTCCGTTGGCTAAAGCACATAACATGCACTTCCGGTGCCATTCCTTCAAACATCCTTACAATTGATTCAGTAGAAACTACTGCGCCAAGTAGCTTGATTTTAGGGTTAAGATGAGTCACTCTTTTCCAGCTTGGCCTTTGCCCTCTTTTCTCCATTCCATCAGTAGTTTCAACTCTGGGGCATTTTCTTGGTCTTCCTCAATACTTTTCAGCTGTCAACCGGTCGTGGTCCTCAAGCCTTGTACATTGTACTTATCAGGTTTGTCTTCTTTGGGTGGCTTTTTACAACGTCGGGGAATCTACCCTAATCCGCCACAGTTCCAATACCTAGGCCCTTAAAAAGAAAAACGTTTGAAGGATACTCAGCGGCTCTACGTCTTGGAACCCTGTTAACGTTCGAAAATCGTTTGGTTTCACATCTGACTCTCTGATGCTGAATGTTTGGTTCCAATTCGTTTTTTCATGCTCCTTTTGAGTTGACAAGTTGGATCGTGTGCTTTTCCCACATGCGACGGTAAAGAGGATAGTAAACGACATGGATATGAGGCATAGCCCAGTTTCAGGAAGACCGCCTAAGATTAAAGAAAACAATTTAAACGAAAGAACTGTTACCGTTCAAATTCCCAAATTTTCCACCAAAATAATGGTTTGAGGAGCAATATCTCAGCGTGGTGCTACGCCTCTCTGTGTAATTGATGGTACCATTAATAGTGAAAAGTATTGTGGCATTCTGAATGATTTTCTTCTTGAAACGGCGCATGCTTTATATCCAGAATGGTGACGTTTTCAGCAGGATAATGCAAGATGCCATTCTTTAGCCTCTACTCAAGTTTCGATGCAAGAACACCAAGTGATAACCATTTCATGGCCAGCGGCTTCACCAGATATTAGTACCATCAAACATATGGGGACTAATGAAGATTGAAGTTGAACAAGCTGCGCTACGAAATAAAGATGATGAGTGTACCTCGACGTTTAGTCAAGTGTTAACAGTTAAATGGAGGTTGTATGAGTAAAACAAGAGGAATAATCTGTTATAATTTTGTAATGTAAGGATTAAAAATATATACTCAATATTGAAATTATCAATATGCGACAAGTTAAGACCGAAACAATCATAAATTTGATGAGAACAACTAATAGCAGTTTTTGTTCATATGTTATCAAACGGGAATAGAATATTGTTTTTCATTTAAATTTCAAGATGAATTTCCTTCAAGTAAAGACCGAAACAGTCGTAGATATACTAAATAATTACAATTGAGCTTTGTTTTTTCCGGACACTTTCAGACGGACTTAATAATTTAATAGAATATTCATTAATTACACGAAAATTGTCTTTTATTTTTCCAGAACTTTCCGAACAATCCAATAGTTTTTCCACTAATAATGATCGATAACAGTCAGTGAAATTCTCCCAATAGAGACAATATGTTTTCCCGATATTTTGCAGTATGTCATCCAAAATAGTGTCTATTGTATTTGATTGCATAAGTGGAACTGAAATTGACATTTCAATGCCATTTTCATAACGTAATTGCTATTAATTGTTACATATCCATTTATTCTTAATAGATATCGACTGGATTGGAAATCCAAATTAACGCACTTAAGCTTTAGAAGCAACTAAAGTGTTCTAATACATTTCTGCTGTATCATTTGATAAAATGACATTATTTCACATAATATTTATAAGCATTTGTAACATAAGTCATAAAATAGTTTGGAGAAAAAGAAATCCATAATCATTTTGGAAGATGTCTCAAGTGATAGATATCTCATCTCGTAAAGTATCGATCAATCAACGAGAGTCATGCTCGTTGTAAAGGGGACATTTCACAATAAAAAAATTCTTCTGCTGTTTTTTGTTTGGTCTATTCAGTTGTGAGTTACGGGGGTGTTGAAAATGGAAGTCAACAAAGAGGAAATTCAGTACATTTTACAGTTGTTCTTCGATAAAGGCGAAAATGCGAAACAGGCCTGTCGTCGAAATGGTCGATGAAATTACAGAAATAATCTGAAAGACTGGGAAGATCTATCCTCACATATCAATTCGGATTTGAAAGTAAAACCTCTACCATTCAGCCCCTAACTATACTAATCACAAATATTCAGTGCAATAAGAAAAGAGGAAACCAAACGGCAGCCTTGGTCATGGATTTTAAAGGACTGAGGGAGGCATTATAAGGCTACCTTTAAAATAGCAACAAAAATAAATCGGACAATCTGAAATATTTTGAATTAAGTCTTGAAGTTGACGCTATAATAATGGACTATTTTCTGCGACCGATTTCATGAATTCAGTTTGATTCTAAGATCCCAAAGAAAATTTTTGTGCCTCTCACCGCATCATCTGCAATTCTCAAAAAAAGTCTGTGGTTCGTTTCACCAGATCAGCGAGATTAAAATTGGATTTCCTCATGAATTTTTAAGTCGGCCTCTATGCACCCGCCAGCAGCTACACTTTTTCCAACGAGTCCTGAAACGGCATCAAAAATTCACGACTTCGATGGACTTCTTGTGAACTACTTACTGCTCAAACGACGCCACGAACTTCCCTTTCAGCGTCTAAGCTCGACCTTGCCATGATCCCGATTCTGGTTGATAAATACGCCCGAATATCTATTCCCTGGAGACAGGAACAAAGTCCCGTGTTTACCTTTGATTGGGGCGTCATATTCGGGGAGTTAATCAAGTTAAGATCGTATTAATAGTTAGCATTCTCTATCCTTGTTTCTCGACGTGGCATCTTCCGTTTTCAGACGTCCAAAGAAGAGTCTAGAGTTTCGAGCTCTGTACATGGATTCATTACTGAGTTGCCATTGACTTGGTTGACCTTGGTCCTTGTCTTATACATAATTGGTTGCATTTTTGTACCAATAAAATGTATAAGGTCCACAAGACCATCGCTATACACGTGGAATCAAGAATCACGAAATACATTCTATTACAGGGTGACAAGAAAAACCTAGGACAAATTTTTTTCATTTAACTTTAGTTAACAAAAGAAATTGAACGAAACAATTACGAATAATAATGACATAAACATTTGGTAATTATATATTCAAGCAGTTTTGAAGTGGCTTCCTTTAATCGGTTAATCGGTCCCATTCCCAGAGCAGTGGTGTTTAGCATACGTCCTGAGCTCCAAAATCGACCACACGCTGTAGTCCATTGGACTTAGACTTGGCGAGTAGGGTGGCCATTCTGCAGATGTGATGAAACCCGGAAAATGGGTCTTACGCCGATCTTGCCACATTTTCGCTTTGTGGACCGGAGCGGAGTCCTGTTGAAAGGTCCAATGCGTGTTACCGAAGTGCTGCTGTACTACGGCCTCGAGAATGTCTCAACGTAGACTTCTTGATTGATTTTGACCCCTTGATCTACGAAAACCAAGGTTGTTTTGCCGCTGGCGCAAATTCTGCCCCAGGCCATAACGGATTGCGGATTTTGAAGATATTCGACGATGGTCGACTTAGCGAAAGCCTCTGAGGACCAGACTCTGTCATTTTTTTCTGTGATGAGTTTTCATCCGTGAGGAGTTGAACTTTTTGGAGCTTGTATGGCTTAATAATGAGTTTCGGACCTTTGTCGAACGTATTCACGGTTGATACCGGTCTCATGGGCTATTTTCCTCATGGACTCAAACTGAAAATCAAACCAATGATTTTCTTCTGAGCGCCCCATAAAACTACAATATTGTTGAGATGACAAATTACCACCCATAGTAGATGCTTAATAATGCATCCATCGGTAATGAATGTTTGAGACGATGAATGGCGTAAAACGACTTGTTTGACTTTTTGGAAAGATGATCGTTATGAAAATTCCATCTCAAACATCCATCAACGTATAATACAAGAAATTTGATGCATTCAACGGACTGCAGAGCTCCCTCATGTGTGTTGAGAACCATTGGTTCTAAACATTCGGTTCATATCCGAAATTTGACGAGTTGAGTCTTATTCACATTCGCAATGAGTGGATTTCTCCTACACCAGTCATTAAAAATTGGATCAGTAGTTCACATTCAGATATTAATTCCTTTATGCTATTAGCTTTAATTGACAACGAGGTGTCGTCCGCTAACAGAATGCAGCCAAGAAGGTACTCAGGCAAGTCGTTCATAAAGAAAAGGAAAAGGAGTTGGTCCCAGGACCGCCCCTTGAGGGACACCAAGATTATTATGGTACTCATTGGAAGTTTGTTCGTTGATTTGGAACGATTCGAGAGATAACTCAGAGTCCATCTTAAAAATAGGCCTCTAAAACCAATCTGGTAAAATTTGTCGTCAATTGATGATGAAGGCAATCAAATGCACGAGAAAGGTCAAAAAAGACGTAGACAAGTTCAATAAATTCAGTACAAGCAGTCTGGGTGGATCTAAAAATCCTAAAAGCGTGCTGCTGATTCAATAAGATAGAAAATTTGGTCAGAAATTTGCTCATACCATAGTGCAATATATTTTCGAAGACTTTAGATATTTAGCTCAGTATTGATATTGGGCGATTGTTAGCAATGTTGTCAGTTTGTGTACTGGAATGACCCTGGCCAGTTTAAGTACAGATGGAAAGATACTAGAAGAAACGGACGAGTTGGACAGAGTACTTGCTTCTGAGGTGCAATGAGCATTCTTGGTTCCCACCTTGCACTGACCTGTGAAAGGTTAAGATGATCGTGAAGGACAGCATGTATGGTACACATGGATACGTTTGTCATCTCTGCTAACATCTTGATTTTTTTTCTGGCATCTTCAAGTATCAGCTTTCGCACTAGTTTCACATGTTCTTCAGTGGTGTGGCTAACGGACCTGCCGGAGAGAAGGGGTCGTCTTCAATGTTTTCTCTGCATCTTTTGGATTCACTTGACCACTTTTGAATGGTGGATAACGACAAGGCGCAGCATTGGTAAACAGCAACCATCTCTTCATGAATGATTCTTTGGTATCAGTCATTGTGATCGTCTTTAACTGGGGATAGCTAGAAAACTATTGATCGTAAATTAGTGAAATTTTATATTCATATTCTCAGATAGTGAATGAAATAATTAGATTGCTCACATTATAAGCAAATCACCCAGATACCAAGAAAACATTGACCACACCTCGTAGATATAGCGCCCGCGTTTCTATCGCTAAAAGCCTTCAAAAAAATTAACTAACCCCTCAACATGGCAGAATAAACGTTCTAAATCAATTTTCCCTCGACGGACACGCAGGAAATCGTCAAACTCAATTTTCCACATTCCCCATTAGGGCATCGACAAGCGCTTCTGCCAGCATATAAATCATCAGAGATATTTTCGCCTTGGGTGGTTCGCGAGCGTTTTGGCATCAAACCAAATTGATAATGGCATCTCGCAAATCCGTATGAATGGTTGGTTTTGCCGCGATTTAGCGGTCTCTCGTTTCGACCAGAAACTAACTGGATCAGCCTCCTGGAATATCGGTGCGTAATGGAAGCTAAATACCTGACCAGGATGAACGCTGTTGGAAGGTGCATTAAGGGTTCGATAATAAATGGCAGTGTGCCTTGCCCTGCATGGAGCATTCGTTTTTCATCGGGCGGTCAGTATCGAGAAAATTAATCATGGGCAATTATGATCATAAATCAGTTAACTCTCTGTGAAATAATATTTCTTTAATCTTGAACAATCCCATACCAAAGGGTTTCCCAATAAGAGTTTGCATTTCAAATCGCCCGCTATCTGGACAGCTGTTATTTTTGACGTTTGACAAGTAAAAACTACGCCATTACTAAGAATGGAACCATGATACCTTCAACAACGCACTAAAATTGTAGAAATTCGCTACAAAAATTCTGTAGTTACTGTTTGCAATATCAAAGCACTATTAAGTCGTTGTGAGCACCTTCTCGGCATGCAATAGTGAAACTAGTGGAAAAATGTGAACTGTTGGGATAAGTTAGTGATTTGCAGAATCGAACAATGATTAGCCGCTCAAGAACAACTGAGAATATTGCTGCTATAGCCCATAATATTGACGAAAATCCAGATTGGTGGATTTTGTATAAAGACGGTTGATCATCATCAACGTCGTATCTTCGCTGATTGGTTCCTTGAAATGCATGAGAATAATCGAAAAATCGTCTACAGTGATCAAGCCTATTTTCACCTGGGAGGCTACGTTAATGAGCAGAATTTTGGGATACAATGGATTGCGAGGTACGGTCTGGTAAGATAGCCACCAAGGAGCCTCGACCTTACGCCGTTGGATTTTATGTCTGGATCACCTTAAAAAAAGTATATCAAATTCGCGTTCAGGGTCGATAGGATCTGATCGAAAGAATACAACTGTGTTGCGAAGAAATGCATCGGAAACGTTGTGAATTTCGCAGTGTTGTAGATTCAGCGCAAAAGCGATGTGTAAAATATGTTGAAAAAGTTGCTGGACATTTCGAAAAATTGTTATAAGTAGTAGTAGTCTGTTTTCTTCAGATTTTTTCAAAAAATCTGTATTATGGAAATTTAGTTTATTCGTTTGAATTATTTTGATTCGACAGATGATTTCCATGAGAATTACTTCAATATTCAAACATAAAGAGCTTCAAGATAGAGCAAATTTAGGTTTGGAATATTTCAACTTTTCGTTGTTATCTTCTTAGCCATGATATTATGACAGAGGACAACCTGCTAGTACAATCTCGATATGTCATTCGGATTTTATTCACTTCAGAATCGTGTTATTCATATCCTTACCACGCCCACAATAAGAACTTTTTGGCACACAGAACTTCTCATCATGTAGCCAATTCAATGCCGTTTCCGGATATGTGGTCAAAATTGAAGAGGCTACAAGGATAACTGAAGTATAATTGATTTTATGAAAAAACTTGAAATATTTCATGAAATAAAGAAATGAAATTTGAACATCAAAACAGATTTAATCTGTTAGTCTTCTACAACTTTAATTTCAAAAAATTTAATCAAGAAACTTTGAAACTTAAATTAATATCTAATAAATACTGCTTATATTCAAAAGACGTATAATATAAAATCGAGACTCTATGTTTTACCAAAAAAAATTTAAAATTTAAACAGCTCCTTCAGGGTGTTGCAGTTTCTTTGTCAGTTAGTATATTTAACAAATAGTGTGGCCATAGCTGACCCCTGCACAACCTATTTTATAGATTACTTTTGTCTTAGAATGTTACAAAAAAGAAGTATATTAAAAAGAGGAAAAATAATAAATTCCGGATACTATATTTTCCGACATGCGTTTCATCAACTGACACGTCATTGCATCCGCTATAACGAAATGGAAAATTCGGAAATAATAAATTAAATCCACCAAACCGAATTCCAAAATTTCGAAAATCGAATTTCATCGAACGTTCCATCTCCATCCAGAGGGCCGCCGTCAGATACTCGATGATGCTTCCAGTGTCAGCTTTCCCGACTGTTGAATTTGGGACGTAGTTAACAACGGTGAAGGATACAATTACACAACGACCGCGCGGTGTGTCCTACTCCAGCCCAGCTCATTAATTTGGCAGGACGACCACAAGTGGTCATGCAAACTCGCTCAACGGAAGAAGCGGAGCCCGGATAAGAGAGGCGATCAGCGCTGAATAATTAAAGGCCGAAGAGGGGATGAAAAATGTGGTATGTGTGTGGGGTCGATACGTGCTCTGTGGCCTTCGGTCGAGTGGATTGTACAAATTTGTGAGTGAAAGGTGAATCGGTTTGTTTTCTCTAATTGGTAACAGTTTTCGGAAAGCCAATTTGACAAGTGACAAGTGGCAGGTGATATATGATTTTTTAGTCATTTTCATTTAGGTTTCATTATGGATGGTCGTTATTGCCCTGAAAATACTTTATTGGTTATACATTCAAAATTCAAAGTATTGACCATCGGTAGCCTCTACTTCTTTCCATTTTTCTGGCAATTGACGGACCCCATCGCGACATAAGGCCCGCTATTCGGCCGCTATCCAATGAGTACAACTGAATTACCACTCTGTCAACGGTTATAAAATACATGGCTTCCTTAAATCTGCATCGTTACACATTGGCAGGTCTGAAGGAAGAATATATTGAGCATACACTGTTTTCACTGGCACCAGAACAGAAACATTGATACTCCTTGCGATCAAACACTTTCCTGGATGTCAAACCTTGGAAGATAAAAACGCCAGATCCAACCCAGATAATTCAATCTAGCCCAAGGGGGACAATTGGCGAATATTCGAAAACATAGTCACGGCACAAGCAGTCAGAGACGCAATAAAGCCTTCAAACCTTTCAAAACACCGGGGATAGACAGAATCTTTCCACTCCTGCTTCAAAAGGGCATCTAAAATTATTTAGAAAATGTCTGGAATAGGTGGTTATCCCTACAAGCTGGACATTAACTAACGTGGTCTATATACCAAAGGTTGGACGAACAGAACTGGACCCCCCATCGTTCAGGCCAATAAGTTCGACATCGTTCTTGCTGAAGAGTCTGGAAAAGCTCATTGATGTCTATATCAGGGGAAGGTGCTAATTGACAGTCCCCATAGCCCTCATCAATACGCCTACCTGGCCGGAAAATCAGCTGAACTTGCATTACACAATTTGGTCGGAAAATTGAACCAATCTCTCGATAATCGAGAGATGGCACTAACAGCCTTTCTCGACATTGAAGGTGCTTTTAATAATACGCTGCCGACTTCTGTCGCTGAGGCTATGTCTGCGAAAGGAATCGATCCGCTGATTTGTAGGTGGATATTATTCATTTATTATTTATGGCGAGCGGGCGTCTGTCCACCCTACCACTGCATCCGCACGAATTATTGTGGTTCACCCCTAATTTATATCTCCCTGACGATATCCAGTTTTTGGATAAAACAAATAATCTTGCTCAGGGGTAATTTTTTTAGTTCGCAGTGGGCTATAAATGCCTGACCAAAGTCCTCGAATCTGATGCGACTTACCGCTGGGAACTCTTAAACGATGTGCATGGCTGTTTCAGTGTCCTCAAGACACAGCCTGCAATCGTTGTCTTCAGCCAGACCAATTTTGTGCAAATGCGCTTTCAGTCTGCAGTGACCTGTCACAATTCCGACAAGTATTCTTAGTTTGGCCCTATCCACACCTAGCGCTAGGTTCGCCACCTTTTTGTTAGAAGCTGTTCAAGGAACACCTTCGAACGTTTCAGGCCAGAATGACTCCGCCAGAAAGACTCGTTTCGAGTTAATTCTGCCTATTATCGCCTGGATGGCAACGTCATGTGGTATTCCCAGGAAGTGTTCCGGTCCTACCAGAGGCAGCGCAGCTCCAGCAAACGCCAGCCGATCTGCCTTCTATTTACCCAAATAGTTTGAGTGGTTCGGTATTCAAATAAGAGTAACTCTGTTATACATACCGAGCCTGTTTAAAGCCGTACGACAACTCCAGGCTATTCTCGAGGTAATGAGCTGAATTCCAGAGCTTTTAATACTGACTGACTATCAGTAAATATTTTGATTTTGCCGTGGTGGATTTTCCTAGAATGGGATTCTGAACCTGCAGGTGAATCTGCGGTAAAAACTGGGGTTTTAAGTTCAGTCATATGTTTTGGCTATATACTGTGGTAATAAGACCACAGATAACGTATGGCGCTCTAGTATGATGAGAGAACGGCCAACAAACGATTGGTCAACGTAAGCTTGCTCAAGTATAGATAAAGGCTTTCCTTCCAATTACAAGTGCGTTTCGCACCACGCCCACGGCAGCATGGAGGTCCTACTAAATCTACCACTCCTGAACCTGCTAGTGCAGAAGGAGGCGGAACGGATCACCTACACACTACATCAACGTGCAATCGACATGCTAGAGGCAATAGTGATGGGAGACTCAGGACTGATGGACGAGCTTTTAACGAACATAAATCTATCGATGTCTTCGGATCTAATGTCACAAGTCACGAGCCAGCCTGCTGAAGTTCTTTTGAGAACCGACCTTAGAATCAAAATATTTTGCGATTGTCAGTCAGTGCTAAAAGCTCCAAAATCCAGCTGTTGTACATCGAAAACAGTCTGGAGTTGCCGCACGGCTCTAAACTGACTCGGTTTACATAACAGAATCACTCTTGTTTGGATACCGAGCTACTCAAACTATTTGGGAAACGAAGAGGCAGATCGGCTGACGTTTACTGGAGCCACGTTGCCTCTAGCACTTACCATTCCTGGTAATTCCGCTTGACGTGGCTAGATGGACGATAACAGGTAGAATGAATTCAAGCCTAGAGTCTGTCAGCCAACCTGGTCTGAAACATTTGGAACGGCTTCCAAAAGTTCAGGAAACACCAGGCTTCATTCAAATGCTGTGAAAATAACTCAAATTCCGCGAAGCATTTTCTTTGGAATCAATGTCTTTCCAGAATAAGATGACCTTGAAATGCTATATATGAAACAGAGAGGCAAAAACTAGACACCTTGGAATCAATAGAGATGGTTGGGGTACCAGCATTCCTAAGAACGTTCTTGACTTTTCCATTGAAGGTCGGTACGTTTTTGACTTTAAAACAGTACATATATTTTACAGCCATTTGATGATTGACTTAATTCAGAAATTGGAAACTGATACTCGCGGTTGACGAAGTGCTTTGAACAAAGGGATTTAGAATTTCTAGATACAGCTTGGATCCCCAATAGTGAAGAGCAAAGATCTGAACACTTTGTTTATAAGTGGACTATTAGCCTTTTGGTTTCATATAATGCAGACTATATTCGAGGTCTGATCACTATTCGATATCGAAGTCAGTATATTTTCTACTTTACACCTGTACATTGAAGAATTTATAACAGCTAATGGATCATGTATTTAGTTCTTAATTATTCTGCAAATTCATGTGAACTGATATCTGGGATCTTTCACTTTTTATTATTTGCTTATAAAAATAGTAATAAAGTATCATCTTGTATTAAAGCCTAGCCTGCGATAGTTGACCTGCTTCAAAATAAAGACACAATCATTCCCTTTTCCCCTTTAATGGCCATCATTTTGTAATATTTCAATAAATCATTCAAATAATTATACTTCCTTCCTTAAATTATAAATCTCCCACACTGAGTTCAGTATATTACCTTGACATTCTAATTAAAGAAGATGGCGCCCATTTACAACTAGCTACCTAGGTAATACTGAAACTCCAACTGTATGTGACAGTATGATGGTAAATTCTATAACAAAACATATTCAAACTATGATCATTCATCAGGTTCCCCCTACTCTCTCCCCAGAAGCTCGCCAGGGTTCGCAGATCCAAAATCTGTATCATGTTCGATAACGGTACCTCCATGCTTCGTTATACCGTGGTAATCTCATCTGGCCATCTCTTTCGGATCAGCTTCGCGACTCCTAAACTGTATCAGATTACCTTCCAGGCCCATTCTCCAGCTGAGAATGGAGGTTTATGTGCGGCCCGCGATATTATCGCGCGCTCAAAACTTTCCATTCAGGAAAATGGCTTACAAAATCCCTAATCTAGTTCATTTTTCAGTAACGAACGAATCAACTTTTCCTTTTATGCCCTTGGTTCGACCTGCGCCTCGCTGGGAATCATCCATTTCAATTAGGACCCTTTGAGTTATGAGTTCGGACGGGGCTACGCGGCCCCATTCATTATACATTCATCAGGACGCAATTCGGGGTCTATTCACGACGAATTAAACCGGCTTTGGTCAATTACACAACCGAGTCGTCTGTATTTTTCGCCGCAGATGCACAAGGGATCTCTTGTGCAGGTTCACACAGTTGGCGCCACTGTTTGCCTTTTAATAATGTATGCAGCTTCCGTCCTTTGGAGCATCTTTCGTTGTAGCTTGTTGTGATGGCCACTTGTGGGTTCTAGTTTGTTATTAAGGAGTAGTTTCGTGCGCTTGAAGCCACGTAGGGTTCGTTTATGGGAAAAATTGGGGTAAATGCGGGTGAACACCGGATCCTTTTGCTTGAGTTAGATCTTCTCTTTCATTAACACCAGTTAATGCTATCAAATTTTCTTCGTTTGCACTTGCAGAGGGCGGAATCGGCTTGTGAGGTGTTTGGAATGAAAATAAATATGAAAAGACCAAGGTAATGGTCATTGCAAGACCAAAAAATCTCCCGCGAGCAGTTCAGATTGACGGACAAAATCTAGAACAGGTAGATAGATTTCGATACTTAGGATGCTGGGTGGATTGCAAATTGGATCCAGATATGGAGGTTAGATCAAGGATGGAACGAGCCAGAAATGACTTTAAGTAACTTAGAAAGCTTCTGTTTGGGTTGCGAATCAGCCTGGGTTTGCGTCTGAGACTTTCGAAATGCTACGTCTGGTCAACACTCTTGCATGGAGCCGAAACATGGATGCTCAACGCGAATACCATCAATAAGTTGGAAGATTTCGCGATGTGGACCTATCGTAGAATACTTAAGATATCATGGACGACTCATACAACCAACGAAGAAGTATTGCGCCGGTAGAAGACGGAACGAGGGCTATTCAAAGTCATGAAGATTCGTAAACCATTCACATCCTGAGGAATGACAAATACCGATATGCTCAACTCATTATAAAGGGGAAAATTGAAGGCAACCGATGTTAACAACATAGAATCAAAGAACATGTCTACTATTTTTAAGTCGATGGAAGTTACTATATCGGCCGTCCTTCAAGAGATACTGGACACTATCGACAAATAGTGTATACTCAGAGTAGTACTCATTAGCATATGAGCAGAGCTCCTCGATAATTTTAAATGTACGTATATCATCATAGTAGTCCCGGGTTGCCGCTCAGACTTGTTCAGTCCCAACGGACTCCCAGACAGCTGTAAGAGAAGATATGATTAGATTTTACAAGAAATTACAAGAGAGATTGGAAGAACAGAAAAGAGAAGAAAAGGAGAGGCATTTGCTCTGGCTTGTAGGCCCCAGCAGACAGGATGAATATTAGTAATATGACATCTTCTTGAGCCACTGCAGAATGGTGTATCTGAAACATAGATAGTGTTAGTAAGTTTAAGTAAAGTATTACAAGGAAATTAATAATTGCAAGAAGAGAGAGGCATTTGCTCTGGCTTGTGGGCCGACAAATTATGTACAAGGGAAGATATGTCTCTTAACCCACAAAAGAGGTAGTTATAGTAGAATTTACCAAGAAACGGAAGCTGGATAATATTTAAAACCACCGACAATCCGGGGTTTTTAATATCAAAATGAAACCTCTTATTGGAAAACCCTCAAGAATGTTGCTTGTTTTGACGAACGTCTTTCCAAATCCAAATATTTGAGATATACAACAAAATAATGTAAAAATAATGAACGACTGTACGAAGCTATGTAACCCCAAAAATTATTTGAGATATTTAAATGGGTACCATCTGTTTAACAACCTTCTTTGTCGATTGCCGACATTCCGATATACAGATATCGGAATGTCTAACAGTAGAAGGCCCCACTTTTTTAACCCGGTTTTTTTATCACGTTCCGCTTGTAAACCTCTGTATCATTATTAGGTGTTACCGAGAATCTATTGAAATATGCAAAATATTTATCACTTTTGTTTAAATACCTCTGTACCACTGTTAGGTCTTCAGTTGTCTGATGATAGGATAGTTAATTTCCCGAAACTCGAGTCACAAGAAAATGTGTAATATATCTTTTTTGCTAGTAAAACATAGTAATTTCTACAATTTGTTTTAATTATGATCAACTACCAAATAGTAACGGCTGAAACAATTCAGTAAAATAATTCACTACTGACAATCAAAGATCTTAAGTCTATTAAGTCGAATATTTGTTTAGGTTATGTACAGAATTGCTAGAATAATAGAGGTCATAGAATATTTCTTTGGTTTTAAACTGAATTAGACATTTTGTCCATTGCCAACCTCTAACAAATAAATTACCGGTTGTAAATGAACCAACACCGAAGTCGCTATTTTGAAACATTTATCGGAAAGTTAACCAAGGAGTTTTGACGTTACAAAAAAGTTAACCGATATCATGAAACCATCTCTCAAAAGACTAGTTTCTACGCTCAATGTCACCAAGTGCAAGGAATCCAAAATTAAAAGTTTCCCCCTTCCGTCAGCGTTACCAAATTCACTAAATATTGATTCCGACATCCGGCAGCTCTCATCTTAATGAAAAACGATTTGAACTCTGGATATAATTCCTACAAGTTCGGCGTCCATAGGCTTAGCAATTTGCCTTAAAGAACGTCATTAAAAATGGAACCAGCACGGGCCTCTTGATCCCGACAAACTCCCTTTCATTACGTTTCAAACGTTTCTTTTGATCAAAGAAGAGCTCAGATAACGGCCTTGTTTTTTACGTAAGCGGGATCCGGGAAAGCTTCCCATAATACTGCCGAATGCCCTATCTGGAGTTTCCAGGTGATTATGGCAATGAAATTGAACATCTGTTCGAAGAATCAATTCTAGGGTAAGTACTAGGACATTAAATAAAATAAAACTCTCAATGACACAGTAACCTTCACACAGAGTATTGGATGGATTAGTACGTTACTTCGTGATAGTCCATTTTAATATCCAATGAAATATGAAATTAACATAAATAGAGGTTAATACTGGAAAGAAGGTATATAAAATTATTTAAATATTTTAATATTAGCCTTCTACATATTTAATTTCAAAAAATTATATTTAATAATTATAACTTCAACAATTAAATTAAATTAATGCCATATAAGTAACACTTATATCAAACGACATATAAAATAAACATTCATAATAAGACATCCAAATGATATAACAAAATCCAATAAATAAAAATTGTTAATCAAAATCCTATAAATTAAATATTTTGAATAGACAAAATTTTGTTCCTGCTTATCAATCTTATGAAAACAGATATCTTTCAAAAATGTTTATCATAATCTTAAGAATTTCATCATAAAACTATCTAACTTAGAATATTCAATATTATTGTATATCTAAGTAAGTTACTTTTCATAATAATAAATGAAATAAATAATAATAACAATAAATAAAAATTGTTAACCAAAATCCTATATATTAAATATTTTGAGTAGACAAAATTTTGTTCCTGCTTATCAATCTTATGAAAACAGATATCTTTCAAAAATGTTTAACAGAATCTTAAGAATTCCATCATAAAACTATAACTTACTTAGAATATTCAATATTACTGGATATCTAAGTAAGTTACTTTTTATAAAATCTCAAGATATGTAAAAAAATTACTAAAAAACAAGTTTTAGGAGGGACTTTGCTTCGTCAGTACTAAATTATATTTATATTCAATAAAATATAACATCAATCAACAACAAATATTAACTCACCTTTTAACAATTCAGAAAGCTTCGGGTAAATGAATACTGAAAAATTTAAAATGAGTGTAATGTTAACTCAAATAAATAATTCTGTGGTTAACCATTGATCTAAAGGATTGAAAGGCATTTTAACGGCCTTTGTTATAGCACGAGGACTATATGTATACAGAATGTTAAGGAAACCAAATAATTATATATTATGAATAAAATAAAATTAATAGAGGTTAATACTTGATAGGAGGTATATAAAATTATTTAAATATTTTAATACTAGCCTTCTACATATTTAATTTCAAAAAATTATATTTAATAATTATAACTTCAAGAATTAAATTAAATTAATGCCATATAAGTACCACTTATATCAAACGACATATAAAATAAACATTCATTATAAGACATCCAAATGATATAACAAAATCCAAAAATAAAAATTGTTAACCAAATCCTATAAATTAAATATTTTGAGTAGACAAAATTTTGTTTCTGCTTATCAATCTTATGAAAACAGATATGTTTCAAAAATGCTTAACATAATCTTAAGAATTTCATCAGAAAAGTATCTTACTTAGAATATTCAATAATATTATTCGATATCTAACTAAGTTACTTTTTATAAAATCTCAAGATATGTAAAAACATTACTAAAAAACAAGTTTTTGCTGCGTCAGTACTCAATTATATTCATATTCGATAAAATAAAACATCAATCAACAACAAATATTAACTCACCTTTTAACAATTCAGAAAGCTTCGGGTAAATGAATATTGAAAAATTTAAATGTATTATAGTATTATGTTAACTCAAATAAATAATTCTGTGGTTTAACACTGATCTAAAGGATTGAAAAGCAATTTAACGGCCTCTGTTATAGCACAAGGACTATCTGTATAAAGAATGTTAAGAAAACCAAATGATTATATATTATGAATAAAATAAAATAAATAGAGGTTAATTCTTGATAGAAGGTATACAAAATTATATTTATTTTAATATTAGCCTTCTACATATTTAATTTCAAAAAATTATATTTAATAATTATAACTTCAAGAATTAAATTAATTTGATGTCATATAAGTCACTTATATGATATAAGTTTGATATAAGTGGTACTTATATGACATTAATTCAATTTAATTCTTGAAGTTATAAGTATTTAATATAATTTTTTGAAATTAAATATGTAATATTCAAATATTTAAATAATGAAGTTATATAATTTTGACAAAAACCACTTAATGAAATTAAGTAACGAACAATTACACTTAATTGAATGATACATATACTACTCTGTCAAGAAAGTACCGGGAATTTTCAATTAAAACAACATTTTTACATTTAATCGTCAAAATTTATTGGGTCGCCTTCAAAATACACTCCATTTGCTCCAATACATCTATGACAACGGCACTTCCAATTATCGAAACATTTTTTTATAGGCGCTTTCCGGGATGGACTTTAGCTCTCGCGCCGAATTTTGTTTTATGGCTTCAATCGACTCAAAACGGGTGCCACGAAGGGGCAATTTTAGTTTTGGGAAGAGGAAAAAGTCGCAGGGAGCCAAATCCGGCGAATACGGTGGTTGCTGAAGCACGTTTGTTGAGTTTTTGGCGAGAAAGTCAGTCACAATCGTAGCTCGGTGAGAAGGCGCGTTATCGTCATGCAAAATCCATTAGTTGTTCGCCCACAAATTTGGCCGCTTCTTACGGATACTCTCACGCAAACGTTTCATAACGCCTAGGTAATACTCCTTGTTTACCGTCTGACCCTCTGGAACGAATTCGTAGTGCACCACGCCACGGATATCGAAGAAAACAATGAGCATCACCTTCATTTTCGAGCGGCTTTGGCGTGGTTTTTTCGGTTTCGGCTCATTTTTTGCCACCCATTCCGATGATTGCTGGCTTGTTTGCATATAGTACTCGTAGACCCAGGTCTCATCACCAGTTATAATGCTTTCCATGAATGTAGAATCGGAATTACAGCGATCCAGCATGTCTGAAGCAACCTGTTCGCGATGACGTTTCTGAAGAAAATTCAGGTCTTTCGGTACGAGTCGTGCGGCCACCTTTTTCATGCCCAAAATATCAATCAAAATCGTACGTGCGGACTCGTGGGATATCTTAAGATCATGTGCTATCTCTCTCAAGCTGGTACGACGGTTTTCCAGCACCCTTTCCTTAATTTTATCGACGTTATCTTCGATCGAAGCCGTCGATGGGCGATCACTTCACGACCGTCCTTGAAGGCTCTGTACCATTGATATGCACGAGTTTTCGATAGAGCATTATCACCAAAGGCCTTTTGCAACATTTTCAATGCATCGGCACACAAAAATTCATTTGCAACACAAAACTTTAAACAAATTCTTTGCTCAACGTAATCACCCATAGTAAAAATCGGCACGCACTCTGACATTGACTGACTTAATCAGCTGTTGCAAACACACTAGTTGACAGATCGCGCTCAAGCTTGGCATAGTAATTAAGGACAGTGGTACCAACCTAGGAAAAAAAAATTTATCTGCCTCATTGCCCCGCCAGATTTAAATCGATAATTCCCGGTACTTTCTTGACAGAATGTATATATGTTGATTTATATTTATTCTTAATTCGATTTACTCGAAAATGAACCCCAGAGTTAGTATGATCCCTTGCAGCTCCACTTTCCCCGGGCTTTGACCATTCCAATGACTTCTTCTTTCCTTTTTCTTTCTAAACTCAACCTTCTAAATCCGTTATTCATGAAATGAATCTCAATGTGATATTACCCAATATTAGCATTTAGACAAATGTCGTTTCGGCACTAGTTGCAAAAACATTTTAAACGGTCCTATTGACATAACTCGAAGTTAGTTAGAAACTCGTAACTAACAATCCTCTTCACTTCGGTAAATTGAAGAAGTACCCTCTCGCAATGAACTCCCTGCTCTTTGACCAAGGAAGTCGCGGAATTAACTATCTGCTCTTCGCTCAAATACGTCTTGTATAAAAAATAAAGAATGTCGTGAATGATAATTTTTCCGATTTTTTTCAGGTGGTGTATATCTCACTGTTTGTACAGTTTGTATGAGCCTAATCGCTAAGAATTATTTTCTTATGAAAATCTGCATCATTTCCGATTTTATCTCAGCACCAATTATTGAATACACTACGCTTTAAATGATCTAGTGGTTTGAGTTAAAATAATTTTGTATGAATGAGAACCAATGTGCACGTCCAGAAATCGATGAATGTCGGTTTTCACGAAAACTTTCACGTACGGCAGCAATATTCTCCTCACTTCTTGCATTTCTTTGTCTCACTGGCACTGTAACATGATGAAGTGTAAAATTTGCTTAAAAACTTCTTCTTGGAGTTGAAGCTCGTAAAGTTAGAGTAACAGATCGCAGTTTTTCCTAATAAATTTGGATTATTTGTAAACGTTGTTGGGTTGTGTATCTTTCTGTCACAATTAAACAGTGGCTGTCATGCGTGAGAAATGTCAATTTGAAATTGGAGCGTTCCCATTGAAAGATCCTTTATTATATTAGGAGTACAAATAAGTTTCCGCCGTTTTTTAACACTAATTAAATATTTATTATAGAAGACGATGTGAGACTACTTGCTGAGTGATTTCTAATGTTAGAGCAAGTTTTTTTGTGTTTGAGATGAATCTTCCTCCAATAATTCCTCCAATTCTGCATCCTCGTAAATTTTTGTCCTTCCACTGCGATCTTTGTCTTCTACGTCGAAATCACCGTTTTCAAACTTTTGAAACCACTCTCGACACGTTCTCTCACTCAAAGCACCCTCACCATATGCGTCTACTAGCAATTGATGCGCCTCAGCAGCAGATTTCTTTAAATTAAAGAAGTAAACTAATATTTCTCGCAAATGACGCTTACTTGGCTCAAATTTTGACATTTTCAACTTATAAAAATTATATTTTACCAATATAAAATCAATGATATTGATAGGTTATGTTGTTCTTGAATGTCCAAATTATTTTTTAAGCCGGTTATTATCTGCGAAAGCTAACCGAAACTCCGTGCCGCGCCATCTGCAATAAAACGGCGGAAACTTATTTGTACTCCTCATAGCTTCATGAATAAGGCAGTTTTTGCACGTAATTTCTATGTGGCTTTACGGAGTGGAGTTCAGAGTAAACTTTGAGCAAAAATTATGGCCGAAGAGAATTCTATAATCATTTTTTTTAACCAGCCTATAGTAAGTAAGTATTTCATAAAAATCCCGATGAAATCAGCCTAGTCTAAGGAGAATTTTCCGCTCTTTCCAAGGTATCACTGAATTTTTATTAAAATAAAAGTTTTCAAGTTTCGCTATGTTTTTAGTGAAAAAATTGTGGAACGTTACGAAGTAGTGGAATCTTTAATAACTTAACGACGAAAGATGATTGGATCAGAATCTATAGAAACCTTTGTGTTCTGCAAATGTGAAACTAGCAGAATCACCCTGTGAAATATGGCCGGGGATGACTTGGGCACCATGATAGTGATCCAAAATCTCTGACGTTCTGCGTATTAATTAAATTAAATCGATATTTCCCGTAGGATTGTACAATATGTTAATGGATATAAAGCCCGCATTAATCAGTTCAAATGAAGAGATGACCCTATTAATCCAAAACCTACACGAATTTAAATATACGGGCCAGTTCGAATCCAGCATTATACCGTATAAAACCCAAAACGCACAGTTGGGCGTCCAAATTAGGAGTAACGCCCACTTTGTATCAACTGTCATTATCACCGCACGAGCCCACGGGCAAAATCCCGGTATGGCGAGGGGTCAAATCGATAATATAATTCGATCGGGACCAGAGACCCCCGGGGACGTCTTGACAGGATTATCATCTTAACCACAATTTCCTTGGCGTATGTCGGGTGATCGCATTACCAGACATCATCCGACGTATTGATTGAGATATCAAGTCATGGCCGCCTGCGATTAACGGGATAATGTTAATTGTTGTCGGCTTGTAGTGCAGGAGATACGTCGGATCGGGCCTTAATTGGGGATCGTTGGAGGGTGGGATGATGTTCCCTGTTACGTTTCTGTGGGTAGAAAGAATGAATGGCACGTCATTTGAAGGGAACGTTGTCGTTTTCTGAATCGTTGTGGAAATTGTACGTTTAATGGGGGTTGGTGACGTTCGACAAAAAATAGTATTACGGATATTATCATAAATTAAATCAAACGTATCAGAGAATAGCAGATTTTATTGTAATGTAATGTAATTTTTTGCACGACAATGTTAATTGTGAGCTTCCAACGATTCTTTAAGATTAAATTAGATTAGTTATGGTCGTTTGGCTCAGTGACAGCAGCTCTGCACTGCGAGAAATAAGGTAGTTTGAGCGTTACTGTATTACTAAGTTTTCTCTGGAAGGTTATCTTCTTCACAAAGTTCTTTATTTTTCTGAGCTCTTCTGTCGGATGACATAAGGATGATGCTATCTAGTAGTGTTAGTTTGCGCCACCGCTTTGCATTGGCAGAATATGTGTTCGGTGGTTTCTTTTGGTTATTCACATAACCTACAGATATCAGAGTTTTCTTTACAGATCTTGTATGGGTGATATCTCGCGACCCAATGGTCGTCGTAAATTTTACCGGTTGTAGGTACAGGCATATAAGTATGGCTCTCTCACCATACTGTGTGATAAGGGTTGCAACTCATTATCGCGCAGTAGCGAGAACCACTACGAAGAATAAGACCCGCCAAGCTTCCAGTTTCGGCTTCAGTCCGAGAACCTACACCATGACTGGTAGCAGCGAAGCACCATCCAACCTCTACTGGCTCTGCAGTACCCGAGTTTTTTGTGATGCAACTTAATCGCCGAAGAGGCTTCTTATACACCCACCCAAATGCCATTAACCAAGATAATCTCAAGATTAATGCCTCAATTTATCCTGGTACGAGTACCGTCAATCCGGCATATACGCCAAGACCCACGAACCCTTGTGAAGTCTTTCAATTGATCCTGGCTTCAAGCACCAACAGTCTAGCCGTATCGTCGAGATCAAAAAATCCCAGAAACGTCCCGCAATCGATCTTGGTTCAGGACAAGGCTGGTACAAGTCCCGCTAAACCCTGACGCATTTCGGACTTTCCACCACTGCCCCCTCGAGTCCAATTGGTTCGCCAGTACGTTAGTTTTGAGGGTGAAGCCCTGTGCTACCACAGACACCCTTGTCACTGAGTTGAACAACGCGGCTCAGCCCTCCAATCCACCTTTACGGTGAACCTAGGGCCCCATTCGCTTGAACTTCCACCACACAGATCAAGGGTGACATTGCTTTAGACATCAGGACTTAATCCTCCATCTCATCGGTATGAAACTAGGATCCTAGTCAAGACAAGCGCCCCCAGCGCTTCCAGCTACAATATCATGGGGGCAGTAACCAGTAAAAAGCCCAGTAGGTAGCTTCAGGTCATTTTTCAATAAGGATATGGCTAATTGGGCATTTTCATTCGAGCATGTGATGATTGCCTTGCTTTGTCATTGTAGATTGTAGGTTCATTCATTGGATTTACTCTGCACCGCGGCCTCAAGGTCTATTGCGGTCCCCTATCAAAGTTGTACTGCAGCTCGCCTTTCCCTTTCATAGTTCTAATGAAGTACAATATCTATTGAACATTCATTATTATCCTCATCAAATACTGCAGCAATGCCCAATAAAGAAGCCAGTGAGGAGGTTAAGCATATATTGCTAACTTCTGAATCTTGCAGTATCGAAGTTTCCAATAATCTTTTTGTAGTGTCCCAGCCCAGAGTATCGAAACCTTTTCCTATTTTTCTATACCACAGAAGAGTTCCTTCAAGTGAAAGGCGTCTGTGATCTTTTTCTGGCAACTTCTTCGATTCCCATGTGACTGGAAACTCTGACTTAAGATACCTGCTATTTCTTCAACACTTCTATATCAGTTTTGAATCAATAATATGGGAACTTAAAGCTTTAACAGCTATATCACGTTTATAATAGTTTCTTTTCAGGTTTATTCTCACGCTTCTTCCAATCGCAAGTATTTCTGCCTAAAAAAAAGCATAGATATAAGTTTAACGATAATGAGTATTTGGTGCCTTGCTCAGACAGTTAGGCACCAGGACCTGTGATTTTTTTCAACAGTCTGTGTACAATATGATGGTACTTGTCTGAGAGTTTTGATTTTGGATTCCCTTTGCCACTCTTCTCTTCTGCTGAGCATCCTAGTAAAGTTCTTTTCGATGCTAACTTTCTTTGACATTACGTCATGGAGAAGATTTTCTGATAAAGAAATACCTGTCTCTTCCCTGGCTATTCTGAGACTGGCCTCCTAAGCCAATCTTTTTATCCGTAGAAAGGTGTGAGAGTCTTGACACACATCCATCATTAAGGTTACAGCCCGAAGTCTTACCAACTAGACTTCTGCACGTCATCAAAGCCCTTACTGCCTTCCAGCAGCAGCCTCAAAATTATTGTTCCATAGAAGCTTAGTGTCAGAAATTTTTCTCAAATATTTCATTTCCCAATTCGGTTCTATGATATCTCTATTCAGAGAGAAGGATTTCATAGCTGGAAGTTTATTTTTTTGGTGAATGGAATTACTGTTATCCTGCCCAGGTTGATGTGCCTCGAATTTTCCTCTTACTATTTGGACTACAGCATAGTTTATGCATTTTTTTTCTCGTTCCAACATTCTACTTACCACTTGGAGATCACTGTTTTCAGTCGATAGAAGACATGATAGTGAATTCGATAATTGGCACTTGGGCAGGTGTATTCATTCGGAGAGGGGAATAGAATAAATTTCGACTCAAAATTCACATATTTGGACAAAAAACCAACAATCAATTTCAAGTACACAAGAAACAGCATAGAAATCGAGCCGCCAATCCAGAATAGAATGCAATGTTTACACAGATGAAAGGATTTCTAAAGAGACCTCTTGAAAGGTTCATGTTTGCCGTAATTCCTTGGCATGTGTCAAGACCGGCACGCTAACAGAGGTTTGACATATTGATGGAGATATATAATCATGGCAGCTCGGATTAAATGTGTAACGTAAATCGTCCGGCTTGTATTGCATGTGAAACGTCTGATCTTTCATTATTTGGGGCTTCGTGTGAACTAACCTAGGAAATACGGCCCCTTATCCTTTTCTGTTCTGTGGGAAGAAAGAATGGATAATCTTAATATGGGTTATTATTTATAAATCATATTTTAAATTTTCTGTATTCTTCCTAATCTTATAAGTATTTGATCCACTTTGTGAGACAACCAGCCTTTTTATGTTGTCTGTTAGAGTATTCATAACAATTAGAGATATTATCTTAGACTAATACTAAATCTCGAGAGGTTGTCGACACATTTGTAATGTAAACAGGAATACAAACCTGATACTGATTCATGCATGGGAAGAGTTGGTACTGCATCAATATGTAGCCTCTTGGTTCCCGAGGAAATATATTTTGCCTCGAAATGATAATGATATAACAGATTTTTTCGATAAACTTCCTCTAGCTGCATTGCGTTGAGACTTCAATTTATCAAAATATCCATTGGAATCTGAATACGAGGTGTAGAACTCGAAACAATTTGAAAAGAAAAATCTGAGAATACCTGTTCATCATGTCCAATCGATTTGTCACAGATATTCAACTATTCTACACATTTATCTAACTCAAAATGGATGCAGTAGGTGGTAAACTACCTACCATAGCTACACAGTAGTTGGTCTATGGCAGTTGCGCTTAAGTGTCATGATGACGTGGCATCATCAGAGCCATTGTATCAGTTCTTTGAACTAACGGAACGTAACAAGAATTTTGCCTTAGTTGGTGGCCTACATAATAGTTTTTCTATGCTCTGTAGGAGAACGATTCGTCTTTATAGATAATGATTACAGTTCAAATCGCGCTCTAATCGTAAATGCCACAAAATTCACGCTAACACTGCGAAACTAGGGTTACCATTTGAGTACAACGTCATGAAACAATGTAATTTTCTTATTCTATGTTCTACTGTCATGCCAACGGGTTATTGATGTATCCCGAAGAAAGATTTTTTCACGTATTAACCTCCTATATCCACCAAATAGAAAATATAGATTCAACAAATAAAATAAAGCCCATAACCTTCCCCTATTCAATGTGCACGAACCGAATCTCTTTGATATTCTGGACGAAAAGCCCCCAAACGGTCTTATAACACGAATCAACATAATAATCCATCCCTGGACCGTGAAATTTTTTTCCCTGTCTGCTTTACATCTGCCCCAAAACAACTACACATTCATATTCAACGCACAGCTGAAGTTTATCCCAAGAATTCCAGCTCTTGGCGTTGGCAGAACGAGGGGCGAGAGAGAAGATGCAAGGAAAACAAGTGGCAGGCTAGGCGGAAGTAAAATCTGCATCCGCTTTGATCAGAAACCGCACACGTTTCGGCACATATCCTTAATGGGATATTTATGTTCTCTGCTCAGACTGCCAATGAGATCTTCGGTCGAAATACGGGGTCTAACCATTTATACGAGTATTGGTGTTCGGTATCTTAGGAGAGCTGCATACGAGTCTTCCTGTTAAGTATCTGATGTGAAATCTAATTTGGGTCTGTTGTTTCCTTTCGCGTTAGTCGAAGTTTTGATTGGAAATGCGATAGACTGAAGAGGTTTCAGCTAGTTCGGAAACTAATTTACAGATATTGACACTAACGAACAACAAATAAGAAATGGGATGGAAAACATTATAATGATGATTCAGAGATGATGAGCTCCCATATTGTAACTCTGATATTGTTGTCCTAAGGTTGTAACTTTGAAAATATAGTTCTGACATAGGAGTTTCGATATTTTAGCTCTGATAAATGATTCACCTCATTGTTGCTCTGAAATTTCAACTCTGACATTGTAGTTTTGCTATGACATCAAAACTGAGACATTTTTATCTCTGGCATTGTTGCTTTTATATAGAAACTCTCACTTAGTAGCTATGACATTGGTGCTCTGACAAAGTCTCTCTCTGACAATCTAGCTCTGGAATAGCTCTGACATTGAACTCTAATATTATATATCTGACAAAGTACCTATGGCATCGAAGCTATAATGTAGTAGCTTTGACATTCTACCTCTAATAGAGTACCTCTGATATTTTAGCTCAAATATCAAACATGATAACATGATAATTCAGAGCTACTGAGCTCACGTATTGTAGCTCTGACAACGAACTTTGAAGTAGAACTTACATTGTAGCTATGACATAATTTAAAATAGAAAAAGGCTTTTTACTTGATAGAAGAAATAAATCTGTTTTGGTATTCAAATTTTATGACATAATTATCCTGACAAAGCAGCTGTGGATTAGTATTTCTGATATTGAAGCTATAATATTTTAACTGTGATATTGTATCACTGACATATTTGCTCTGACGTTATTGGTTTAATAAAAGAACTATTACAGAGTGGATGTTACATTGTAGCTATGAAATTTTAGTTCTGATAATGTTGCTTTGATATAGTAACTCTTACATATTAGCTATGTCACTATAGTTTCTAGGGTGACACAGTAAATTAGATTAGTTGTGGTCATTTACTCAGTGATAGCCCCACTGCGACCAATTAGATGTGTTACCATACTACTGAGTTTTTCCCAGGAAAGTTACCTCCTTCGCATTGTTCATTCTTGATTTTTGACTCTTGGAAGACTTGGCTCTTGCATCAGTAGGCATGAGAGTGATGCTATCCAGTAGAGTAAGTTTGGTTTGCGTCAGCGCTTTGCATTGGCAGAGTATGTGTTCACTGGTTTCTATTTCCGAGTCACATTCATAACCTACACATATCTTGTGTTTGTAGTATCTTACAATCCAATGGCCAGTGAGGAGACCAGTAAGCCATCTCAGTTCGTTCTTTGGCAGGTCTAACTGGGCATTCTTCTTCGAGGGGGCCATGGCTTGTTGTTGGTTTGGGGTGTTAATCCAATGAGAGTTCTTCCCTCTCTTCTCATATTCACTGACATAGTAGATCTGACATTGATGCATTAATGACAGTGTAACTCTGACAGAATAGTTCTAACATAATAGCTCTGGTATTGTAGTTATGATATTCTCTTGAGTGAGAGCTATCCCGTACTATACGGAGTACTCTAAACTATCCAGGATTATACGTAGTACTCCAAAGAACGCTAACCTTTTTATCGTGGTCATCTAGTGGCAGGAGAATAAGACGCTACGTTGTGAAGAACAACCCAAATTACACCTAATGAGAACAAGGAAACATTGACGGGAGTTTTAAATATTCAAAATACAGTAACGTCAGAATAATATATTTAAATTAGTAATATTGAAAAGCAACAACCCTCGATGAATGGAAAGAAACATTTATCAGCGTGCGGTTAAATCTGCCTTACTCAGAGTAGTTCGTAAAGCTCCACAGTGATCCTAATAGCACCCTTGGTCTAAATGACTTATTTCTACATATCGTTAGGTCGGTAACTTACTCGAATCAGATATCATTATTATACAGCGGAAAGGGTTAGAGAGGCCAAGATACAGCCAGCATGCACCTTCAACTGCACTTACGGTAACCAGTGCAGAACCTAACAGTTACAAGGGGTATGTTTGAATGGACAGTAAGGTGGGTTGTCCAAGGCCCAAGAAGGCTCAGATATTACTACAACAATGATCTAGCTATCACCCACACATTCACCGATCACATACGTGTCAAGTTACAGTGCCACAGAATATTTGACACATAAATAACGCGGGTAAATACCGTGATGTAATTTATATAATCTATGAGGGATTTTGTCACTCATATGATCCTTAGAGAATACGTATACGTTTCATTCAATATCTTTATTTAATCTGAAAAATTTAGTGACTCGTCGAGATATTTCATTGTCCTTCAATTCTAGTCCAATCATACAAAATTAATATGAGTTGTGTTGATTCCATTTATCCTTAGAATCAATTCAGAATGCTTGGTGCCGGTGAAACAGTCATTTTCATTCAATCAATTATAATTTCTTGTGCGCAGAATGATAAATCGCATCTCGAAAATCTAACCGAATCAATTGCAGAATCCTCCACGTCGATACCAACCTAACCTAAACTCATCAATATTCATTCCAACCGAAATTGGAACGAAACGTGCGTTCCAGAAAATCTGGACCACCTCCTCCCAGAATCCCCCAGGAAACCCCAAAAGGCAAACATCGGCCTTTCTTCTCCCTATCATTGTACACTGGGGGTAATTCGATCTCGTCTATTGATCTTCAGCCGACAACAACAAATCGGACGTCTCAATCGGCCAATGTCAACGAAAATGGAAAACACCGATCCTCCTGCGCCGACTTCAATCAATTACGCGTTCCGGGGGGAACTCCGAAAATGGAGAAATTAGGTAAACAAGGGGAATTCTATCTGTCCGGCTTCGGCAAGGGTGAATGCACCGTTCCCGGTTGATTTATCGGGGATAGCAGCTCCGTGGTGGGAATTTTTTAGTGCTTCGTCCGGAAAAGGATGAATGGAGGGATTTCTAGAGCGTTTATTGCACAATCTGAGGTACCTTTCTATCAGAAGGTAAACTCAATTCCGAAAGTCTCGTAATACTCTTAAAACAGTGGAGAGAACAATCTTGAAACATTGATATGTTGGGATTCTAAATAGTACACGTGAGTACGTGCACTACTAAATTTGATAAATTTTTCTGAAAAAATACTCATTAATTCTCAAAACAATATTTGGCGTTCTGAAGGTTCTGAAGGACGTTCTGAAGGAATGGGGTGTTGTGAGGAGGCTTCTTCCTCTTAATTTGGGAGGCGGTGTTTCATTCTGAGCATGCGCACCTGAACTCCTCTGACAGGCATGGTGGGCATATCTGCCTATGACGCCAGTGACCATGTGTTCCATATCGGAACAGTCGTTGAACGATGTGTGCTTTGCCTTACTCGGACTCGGTGTGAATGGTCAGTCAGAAATTTTAAGACTAGTCGTGTCCTCTATATGATACGCCGGTGAGCGTATCATAGCGTAAGCGGTAAGCAAAGCAGAATTCTGGACGAGAAGGAAAGAAGATGTTAGCTATATAATTAACCTCTAATATGCAAATGAAACAATATCAAAGCAAGCTTTCCTACCGCGCCAACAAAGATCTAATGTATGGGTGTTTTTTTAGAGTGATAGAACTTTAAATTGAAATTAAACACTTTTATATTGAGATTGTAGCCAAATTTGTTTCTTATCTGAAAGATAATTTTATGACATTTATGTTTTTGAAATAATTTCCGGCATATATCCACCACGACTAGCTCTGAGGAGCCGCATTCGACCAGACCAATTTTGGACCAATTTTACGAGTAATTCAGGCCTTATTTCATCAACAACACGAGTTATGTTGGCTTCCAAAGCGTCTATTGCTTCTGGTTTATCAGCATAAACCAATGATTTGACATAACCCCATAGAAAATAATCCAGTTGAGTTATGTCGTATGATCTTGAAGGCCAATTAATTGGACCATTTCTCGAAAGAATGTTATCGCAAAATCTTCCTTTCAATAAATCACTTATTACGGTAGCAGCATGAGGTATAGCACCATCTTGTTGGTACCAAAACAATTCTGGGTCGATACCAATCAAATTTTGAAACAAATAATCATTGATCATCGATCTGTAACGAGCACCATTCACTGTAACATTAGCTCCAGCGTCGTTTTTAAAGAAATATGGACCGATGATGCCTCCAGCGTGTAAAGTATACCATACAGTGCATTTTTCAGGATGCAATGGAACCTGCAGAACTGCTTGAAGATTTTTTCTTTCCATATACGGCAATTTTGCTTGTTTACATAGCCTTTCAACCAGCAATGAGCTTCATCACTAAACACAATTTCATGATAAAAAAGTGTATCAACTCCAAGCTTTTCTTGGGCACAATCAGCAAACAAACGACGCTTATTATGCTCAAGTGGCTTTAGTTCTTGAACCAGTTGGATGTTTTATGGGTGTACACCAAAATCTTTACGCAAAATTTTTCATGTAGTGGATGCACAGAGTCCAACTTGTGAACGTCGACGAATAGACAAATCTGCATCATCATTAATACTATGATTTACAGCAGCGATATTTTCTTCTGTACGTACAGTTCTTTGTCTTGTTGTTGTTGTTGCATCGAGTAGAGAAAATGTTGTCTGAAATCTATCGATAGTTAGACGAATAAGCTGCTCTGATTGACAATTATGTAAACCATAAATTTCTACATATAAATTTCGATAGGGATAACTGTGATTTGACAGAAGGAAGATGCCATGTTGTTTTGACATTTCTGTTCGGTAAGCATTGACAAATTATCATGGAAAGACTGACGCCGCAACAACGTTCACAAACTATTGAAATTTATTTTCAAAATCAGTCTTCTATTCGCTAAACTTATAGAGCACTTCGTGAAATTCATGATTCACATAATCGTCCATCAGGGCAGCTTATTCGTCGAACTATCGATAGATTTTGGACAATATTTTCTCTACTCGATACACCAACAACAAGACAAAGAACATGGGAAATTTTGCGTAAAGATCTTGATCTATACCCATACAAAATCCAATTGGTTCACGAATTTAAGCCACTTGACCATAATAAGCGTCGTTTGTTTGCTGATTGGGCCCTAGAACAGCTTGAAGTTGATCCACTTTTCTATCGTGAAATTTTGTTTAGTGATGAAGCTCATTTCTGGTTGAACGGCTATGTAAACAAGCAACATGGCCATATATGGAGTGAAAATAATCCCTCAAGAAGTTCTAAAGGTTCTGTTAAGGCACAAAATGCCGCCACAGCATGTAATCTAATGCGCAAAGTGTTTGCGCATGTACATTCTATAGTCTTCCAATATTGTTGTATGAAGCATAATCGTTCCACCATGGTTGCTTCTAATTTCTCTATGAAAGAAGAACAACCATAGAAACCATAGACGAAATTTCGTGTAATTCCGGATGTACCAAGTCAATTATTCATTCAAACGAAGAACGAAGACATCCGAAGACAACCAGACAAGCAGTCAGTATTCCAAAACGGTTCCACTACACCGGAGGCTCCCAGAAGCTATGGGACATAGCACAAACAGAAGAAGTACAGTAAGTTAATTTTGTATACATTAACATTTTATGACACATATTTTATACTTGAACGCCTTTTATACTTCAATATATTTCTTATACTTGTAGTATTCTTTCAATCCCTGAAACCAGGTTCAAATAATTCAATACAATCATTTAATACAACATTTAATACAGTCCACTTATCTCTCATCTGGCAATATTTCTACCAGCGACAAATCTTAGGCAATTTCGATCACACAGAAATTCCATTTGCAATAAACTCACTGCAAATTTACAGGTTCCATTGTATCCCGAAAAATGCACTGTATGGTGTGCTTTACACGCTGGAGGCATCATCGGTTCATATTTCTTTGAAAACGATGACGGAGCTAATGTTACAGTGAATGGTGCTCGTTACAAATCGATGATAAATGATTATTTGTTTCAAAATTTGAATGGTATTGACCATGAAGTGTTTTGGTTCCAATAAGATGGTGCTACACCTCATGCTGCTACCGTAACAATTGATTTATTGAAAACAAGATTAGTCGATAACATCATTACGAGAAATGGTCCAATTAATTGGCCTCCAAGATCATGCAACATCACTCCACTGGATTATTTTCTTTGGGGTTATGTCAAGTCATTGGTTCATGCTGATAAACTAGAAACAATAGACGCTTTGGAAGCCGGCATTACTCGTGTTATTGAGGCCTGAATTACTCGAAAAAGTGGTCCAAAATTGGTCCGGTCGAATGCGGTTACTCAGAGCTAGTCGTGGTGGACATATTCCGGAAATTATTTTCAAAACATAACTGTCATAAAATTATCTCTCAAGTAAAAGAAAATTTGGCTTCAATCTTAATTTAAATGTGTTTTATTTCAATTTAAAGTTCTGTCCCCCTTAAAAAAAATACCCGATGCTTGAAGGCTTCATAAAAAAAAAAAAAAAAAAAAAATAAAAAAAAAAATTTGTTTATTGTCTAAACAGGAGGAATCCCAATTACAAGACAACATATTAATATATGGTACAAAGCCGATGAATATTGCAAAATTAAATACTAACTACATCAATGATGCAGAACAGAAAAAGGAAAATTTACAAAAACTCTTTCAATCTATAGGCAACTTTGCCTAAGATGCAGTAGTTCCCTCAGTTTCAGTTTAAAAATTCGTAAACCATCGCTGCAGACATCAACACCAACACATATCCTATTGAACTGCTGACACATAACATATATTGGTGATCTAATCATCGTGTTCGTTCTGGGTTTAGGGAGGTATAGCACCTGTTCAAGTCGACTACCATTGCGAGGAATGCGAAAGCTCAGCCTGGCCAGCAAATCAGGACAATCTATATAGAAATTAACCAGCTTGTAGAGGACAAGACACAAGTAGTAGACCCTCCTGTTCTCCAATGACAAGCATGCGAATCTGTTCAGAAGAGTGCGATGGTCAAAACCCTGGGCCGGGTACACACCATCTAATTTGAATGCTAAAAATTTCAAAAACTGCCTCTGAACAGACTCTAGTTGGTTGATGTGTACGTTATATATTGGACCCCAGACAGGACTGGCGTACTCAAGTTTTGAACGGACAAAGGAATTGAACAGGGTAATGAAACAGTTGGGATCCTTGAAGTCTCGACATACCCTGAAAATAAAGCCAAGCATTCGCTTCGCAGCAGCTGTGCCATTTCCATAATGCGGTACAAATGTTAACTTATGGTCAAATTGAACTCCCAAATCTTTAACTTGATGTACTCTCTCTAAAGCTAGATGGCTTATAGTGTAGTCGTACAAAATGGATGCGTTCCTCAGGGTGTAAGTTATGGTCTTACATTTATTAATATTCAATGGTAATTTATTCACAGTACACCAATTGCTCAGCCTATGAAGATCCTGCTGAAGCAGCCAACAGTCATGAACGGTAGATATGGTCCTGAACAGCTTGAGGTCGTCAGCAAACAATAGAGAGCAGCATAGCAGATTTTCTCCGACATCATTAATAAAAATTAGAAAAAGTAGTGGAGCCAAATTACTACCCTGAGGGACACCGCTGAGCGCTGGGAAGGAACATGATCTATGACCCCTAAATTCCACAAATGCAATACGATTAGTGAGGTAAGAGAGGAACAGCAGGAGCAGCCGACGATCGAAACCAAAGTGTTCCAGCTTCTGCAATAAAATTGAGTGATCTACCCTGTCGAAAGCTTTCGAAAAGTCAGTGTATACTGCATCAACCTGCAACTGATTGTCTACAGCCTCACAGACAAATTGTGTAAATATTGTTAAGTTGGTAGTGGTAGATCTTTTGTTAATAAAACCATGTTGACTATCCGATATGAGGCTCCTGACTGGGGAAAATATTCTGTTATATATACACATCTCAAATACTTTAGCAAAGTTGGATAAAAGGGAAATAGGTCTATAATTAGAAATGTCATCCATTTTTCCGGATTTAAAGACTGAGCACACCACGGAGGTCTTCCATAAGTCTGGAAAGCAACTATTCTCCAAGGCTAAATTATAAATGGTCTGCAGTGGTTTGGAAAATACATAAGCACAGTCCTTCAGAAGAAATGCTGGAATACCATCAAAACCATTGGTAAATTTAGGCTTTAGTGCCTTAAGGCAATACCGGACTTCGCATTCATCAAAGGACCTCAATGAAATAATTGGATTGTCGTTGTCTGAGATTGGGTTAGGATTAGGAGCAGAATTATCAGCTGAGCTTTCAATATATGCGCTTCGGAAAAAATCAGCAAATGCATTGACAATCGCAGAAGGATTATTGTACTCTACATCATTCCACCGCAAAATACTTGGAATTCTTGAAGTTCTCTCTTTATTGTGGAAATAACTCCAAAAGGTAGAAGGATCGCTTGTTATAGAACTTTCCGATCTGCGTTTGAAATCATCATAGGCGGCTGCAACTTTGGTCTTAATCAAACTTCTCAGTGATTTGAATTGAGCTCTAAAGTGTTCGCTATTACAGGTCTTCAACTTTTTGAACATTCTACTTTTCTTCCTAATAAGTTCAATTTTTTCTCAATATGAGAAAATAAACTAAAATACTAACGGAGAGATCCAGATATCCCCCCAGTAGAGAATGCCCCATTTCTGATACGAGCCAATATCTCCAAAGACATTCATTCTCAATGAATGGCTGTAGCTCAATCATCCTCATCGTGGTTATATTCAACTCCAAACGTTATCCTGCAGGGTATAACTCCCCACAAATTAACGAAGATAAACAGTATCAGCAACCAATTAGTGATTGCTCAACGAGCTGCCAAGGTAAATCTTCCGCATCTGATGGGCATGAATAGCGCTCTACATTCGAAATATTGTTATCTGGATGTTAAGCAGATGCAAACGCATCCGAAATGCCTAATTCTAGTTGATTTGCGGGAGCGAGCATACAAACGTATGAATTAAAGGCATATTTTGAACGGATTACGATGTGGAAGACACCCCTGTGGGCCAGGGTTGATTCAGTGTCATAGCTGAAGCTTTTTGTACCGGGGAAAATTGAAAAAAGCCTGCGAATTTGGCACTCAGGTTCAGTAAATACTCGGAATAGTATGAAAAAATTCAATTTTTGCACAACTTTCATTCTCAGGCAATTTTTCTCAAACGCAAGGGTAACATGTATTTTTCACTCACTAGGGTAAAAATTTAAAACCGAAAGTCGCCACAGCCCACTACAGCAAAAGCTATAATAAAAAGATAAAAGGAAATGAAACCAAAACGCTCTAGTTTGAGCTAACGATTTGGTACGTCTGCACTCGAAACATCCTACTTCCTCATAGTGCGCCAAGGAAAAGATAAATTAAACTTGTTTTTCCTGAATGAATCCCAAATTGTCAACCTGATAGTGAAAATGCAAACTCTTATTCCCCATCTATTCAGTTCAACATTACAATTAAAAAAGTGACTCTTATTTACAATATTATACAAATTTACAGTTAGCTTGAGGTGCGAGATTTACGTAAGGACTTATCCTTGAGGTTGTTTCAAGGAATATTGTTTTCCAAGGGATCGAAATTATAGTGCTTTCTCCAAGAATAGTTCCTATTCTGCATATAATCGGCAGGTGTTCAGTTTCAAATTGTTCCAAATGACCAGTAGAAGGTCCGGAACCAAGATGGTGCAGTAACAAGATAAATCCGGCACAAGGAAGATTAATAATAATAATAATACTTCTTTATTTCAAATAAGGTTTACAGATAATATGCTCACCTGAAGTGAAATAGTATCTGAATAAAATTAATAGGTTAGCTCTCTAATGTGACATTAAAAAAAATTTCCTAGCTCATAAGGCTCAAGTCTTATAATCAAAGATTTTACTATGTTTTTGAAGATTCTTAAATTATTTATGTTCTCAATGTTATTTGGCAAATGATTAAATATTCTTATACAACTATATGTCGGGTGTTGTTCGCTTAAAGTCAATCTATGAATTGGAAAATTTAAATTTTGTGTTCTTGTGTTGTAACTATAACTGTGATTATATACAGCATTCGTAAATGTATAAACCATAGACTGTGAAGATGTTATTTTACTCAAACAATTCTCTACAAGTTTCATTATATTTCAGCCCAAAAATTACCCTTATTGTTCTTTTTTGTATTTTAAACATTTCTTCTAAATTAAAAAAATGTATACGAGACAGTAATTTATTTCCACAAAAATGTTTGTACTACTACAACAATTGTTTCACCAAGATGTGGCTTCTTCGGGTATTACATTGTACTGTCTGATGATATTCAGTGTATCCTAGTTTAAATACATTTTTAGGTACGTGGCCAAATAATGGAAGCACAAGTCATAAAAACTCTAGGTGTTTATTGGAGTTTGCCGCTAAAAATGCCATTAAGGAAAATTATTCAGTAATGGAGACTGATCAACATCTGTTTGTTCGTTCAAAAGGATTTTACGGGCATTATACCTGTTGATTTCAAGAAATTCTAAGAGTGTTAATCTAGAACTTTTGCTTTCAACGTGGATAATTTCATAATTATTGTTGAAATTATGCCTGAATTCCTTAAGATGATTAGCATATGTCGAATGTACAGAATTGGATATATAACCCCTTTGGTGTTCTTGGACACGTTTCTTGAAAGATCTACCAGCCTGGCCAATGTATACTAAAGGGCAATCTTTGCAAGTCAACTTGTAGACTCGTATTTATTTTCTTTATTTGTACGATCTTTATTGTTTTTTATTTAGGTACTAAGGTTATTAATTGTCTTAAAAGCCGCGTTATAATTGAAACAACTTTTGAAATATTTAGCAATATTTTCAGATAATCCATTGACATAAGATAACGAAAAATATTTCTGTGTATTGTCCTCTTTTATGATTGGGTACACGAGATTTAATGCCATTTTCTTTTGTTGATTGGATACCATTTTGTCTATAAGAAAGGGGTTGTAACCGTTGTTTGACGCTATTTGTTTAATAATATTTAATTCTTTCATAAAGTTTTCTGAATTTGAAGGGACATTCAATAATCTATGAATTAAATTAAAATAATGTCATATAAGTACCACTTATATCAAATGAAATTTAAAATAAATATTCATTATAAGACATCCAAATAATATAACAAAATCCAATAAATAAAAATTGTCAACCAAAATCCTATAACTTAAGTATTTCGAATAGACAAAATTTTGTTTCTGCTGATCAATCTTATGAAAACAAATATCTTTCAAAAATGTTTAACATAATCTTTAGAATTTCATCATAAAACTATCTTAATTAGAATATTCAATATTATTGGATATCTAAGTTACTTTCTATAAAATCTCAAGATATGTAAAAACATTACTGAAAAACAAGTTTAAAGAGAGACTTTGCTTCGGCAGTATTCAAATAATTAATCTTCAATAAAATATAACATCAATCAACAAACATATCTACTCACCCTTCAACAATTTAGAAAACTTCTGGTAAATGAATACTGAAAAATTTAAATGTAGTGTAAGGTTAACTATAAATAAATAATTCTGTGGTTTACCCTTGATCTGAAAGATTGAAATTAAATATGTAGCAGGCTAATATTAAAATATTTGAATAATTTTATATACCTTCTATCAAGTATTAACCTCTATTTATGTTATTTGTTTTTCTTATATTGAAGATGAATTTCTGTCAAGTAAAGACCGAGACAATCAAAAAAAAGATTGCTTTATATGATATTATTCATTTAATTTCCCTTCTCACGCTCATGATCAAATAACGTGCCCTTAGTACTATGTTCTGGATATTTCATCTCATGTTTATTACCTTGTTAATAGTTTTAATAATGTCTAGAGTCACTGGGAGTAAGATCACGTGTTACAGTCTTAGTACCGAACCATCTTAGTACCGATTGATCTTAGTACCAGATAATCTTTGTACCGGATGATCTTAGAACAGAACAATGTTGCTGGAGTGCCTTTTTGCTTTGATGAACTTAATACCAGACAATCTTCCTTGTGCCAGATTTAGAGTATCTTATTACTAAACCATCTTAGTTCCGGACGCTCTATTTGTCATTTGGAACACTTTGAAACTGAAGACCTATTGATTATATGCAGAATGGTAACTATCGTTGGAGAAAGCATTATCACTCCGAGACCTTGGAAAACAAAATTCCAGGAAAAATTTAGGAGCAGCTGACCCTTCACCTTTCCTGAAACCATACTGGCAGTTGGTCACAATCTTAAATAGTAGTCTAACATCCGATTGACAATAATCGTTTCGAAGATCTACTACCATTACTACCATCGTTTCTTTTGAGAGCTGGCATGACAGTTGTATTTCAGTACAGAGATAAACTTTCTCGTAGAGATGGAATGATTCAACATGAACGATAAATGTTGAGCAATCTGCTTACATATACACTTCAAAACTCTTGCAGAGAAGCAAACAGTACCGGTAGTTTTTTTGTTTTTAGTGACTTAACGATAATTACAATCTCGCCATCAACAAGTTGTGTAAGAGTGCAAAGATGTACTCCTAAAAATATTGCTGAAGAGGTTCATTATTTATTGTTGAGAAGTAATCTCCAAACGCCGATACAACCTCTTCAGGTTCTGTGCTGGCCACACCATCAACATGGATTTAAAATTTATGTTTATTATAAAGTCTGTCTAGGAAGTATCCGGAATTCATTATTTTTTATAATTTTAATATATCAGGTGTTTTTTTAGAGAGATAGAACTTAAAATTGAAATAAAATACATTTAAATTAAGATTGAAGTCAATTTTTTTTATTTGGAAAATAGTTTTAAGACATTTATATATAAAAATAATTTCCGGCACATGTACACCATGACTAACTAACGGGAGGAACCGTATTCGATCAGACCAATTTTGGATCACTTTTTCGAGTAATTTACGCCTTCATTCATCAATAACACGAGTTATGTTGGCTTCCAAAGCGTCTTTTGTTTCTGGTTTATCAGCATAAACCAATGCTTGACATGACCCCAAAGAAAATAATCCAGTGGAGTTATGTCGCATGATCTTGGAGGCCAATTAATTGAACCATTTCTCGAAATAATGTTATCGCCAAATCTTTCGTTCAATAAATCAATTGCTACGGTGGCAGCATGAGGTGTAGCACCATCTTGTTGGTACCAAAACACTTCTGGGTCAATACCGTTCAAATTTTCAAACAAATAATCATTGACCATCGATCTGTAACGAGCACCATTCACTGTAACATTAGCTACAGCATCGTTTTTAAAGAAATAGGGAGCGATGATGCCTCTAGCGTGTAAAGCACACTATACAGTGCATTTTTCAGGATGCAATGGAACCTGCAGAACTTTTTGAAGATTGTTTTCACTACATATATGGCAATTTTGATTGTTCACATAGCCGTTCAACGAGAAATGAACTTCATCACTAAACACAATTTTACGATAAAAAAGTGGATCAACTTCAAGCTGTTCTAGGGCCCAATCAGCAAAAAAACGACACTTATTATGGTCAAGTGGCTTCATTTCTTGAACCAGTTGGACCTTGTATGGGTGTAGACCAAGATCTTTACGCAAAATTTTCCATGTGGTGGATTCACAGAGTCCAACTTGTTGTGAACGTCGACTAATAAAAAAATCTGGATCATCATTAACACTATGACTTACAGCAATGATATTTTCTTCTGTTCGTACAGTTCTTTGTCTTGTTGTTGTTGTTGCATCGAGTAAAGGAATTGTTGTCCGAAATTTATCGATAGTTCGATTTATAAGCTGCTCTGATGGACGATTATGTAAACCATAAATTTTACGAAGTGCTCTATAAGTTTGGCGAATGAAACACTGGTTTTGAAAGAATCGTGCTTACTAAACAAAACAACATGGCTTCTACCTTCTGTCAAATCACAGTTATCACTATCAAAAGTTCTATCACTCTAAAAAAAAACACCCTATATTAAAAAAGGAACAGTACATACTCAATGGATTCATTCCATTTTTTGCCAGCAACGTTTATTTCTTCAACCTCAGACCTGCAGTTCCATGAGTATACAGTCACGAAAATATCTAACTTTAGTGGATGGAGCTAAACTCTTCATTAGTACACAGAATTGAGGGATAATTTACCCAATTCAGTTCCCCATTGATGCTTTGAAGATTAGATACTTCCGCTGTCGTTAACAGAACTAATCAGGGTATTTCATGTTAAACAACTATTCGCCAACTTTTTGTCCTGAATATCCAGGAGAAATTTCTATTTTAAGACTTAACGACGTGGAAAGCTGCTTCATTGAATATTAAATGAAAGTTATACTGGCGACTTTTCGAAGGTTTTACTGACTAGATAAAAGTATTTTACATCGAAAAAGTTGAATCTAGGTTAACAGCAATGCGCAAACTTACAGCTGGCAGGCGAATGTGGCGTTTATGTACATGAAAAAACCCCTTGCTTATTTCACCCTCATATAGGCAGAGGAACGTCACTCCTAAAATCTCAAGACGGCTTCAGTTCGTAGCAATTTGATGTTTTTTATGTTTCTCTCGAATATGTTGGGATCAAAGCAAGAGGAATTTAAGCACAGTTTTGTATCAGCAATACTTTCCTAAAAAATCTCAAGTACGACCTTTTTATGGAAAGCTTATGTTTTTCATCATATTTCTTGAGCTAGGATCCTTTTAACCATTCATGGACTGAAATTCAAATGAGTCTATAATTAAAATAAATGGAGGTTTATACTTGATAGAAGGTATATAAAATTATTTAAATATTTTAATAGCAACAGATATATTCTTCAGGAATTCAATTAATTACTCATATCAAACTACATATAAAATAAACATTCACTGAAAGACATCCAAATGAGATAACAAAATCTAATAAATATAAATGGTTAAAACTCTGAATATCAAAACAGATTTAATCTGTTAGTCTTGTACAATTTTAATTTCAAAAAATTTTTTATGTTTTGATATTCAAAGTTTGTAATTATTCTTCTTTCAAGTAAAAAACCGCATCTTATTATTTCATTTTATATATAGTATATAATTATATTAGGATTTTTAATAATAAAATTCATTATACATTTTCCAGTCATTTAATGAAGGCCATAAAATGCCTTACAATCTTTGTGTGATTTCTGTGTTCAGCATAAAACATAAATTACCTTGGATATTAGATGTACCTACCTAGTTTATTTGCGTTCACAGATTTTGCAGAAATTGTCTAGTAAGATTACAAGTTTATTTATTTTTAATTGAATTTATATTATAAATGTAAAGTTGAACTGACCTTATCTGAATTTTTAATTGTTTTTGAGGATGTGCTATATGATTTTGAGAGTTTTTGAAGTAATTTATTTAAATATTTAAACATATTGAATATTTCAAATAAATTAGTTTTGGAGAAGCTCTTAAAATTATGTTGTGTATTTTTGAAAAAGATTTAGTTTTCATAAATATAAGACCAGAAACTGAACATGTTTTCAAATGCTTGTCAAGGGCAAAACATACGTACCACGTGCCTTTCTGACGAGTTCAGGTGCGTATGTTTGGAACGAAATATTATTTTTAATTTTAATTAATAATTTACTTTTTGGTTTCTTTTACTCCATTTGATATTGAATAGTAAATTTTGATTTTTATACGTCTATTAAATATAAGCAGTGCTCATTTAAGATATTAATTCAATTCTAAAAGTTTTTTTTTTTAAATTTTTGAAATTAAAATTGTAGAAGACTAACAGATTTAATCTGTTTTGATATTCAAAGTTTGTTATTATTCTTCTATCAAGTAAAAAACCGGATCTCATCATTTTATATAAATTGTTAATAAAAATCCTATAAATTAAATATTTTGAGTAGACGAAATTTTGTTTCTGCTCATCCCTCTTATGAAAACAAATATATTTCGAAATTTGAATATCAAAACAGATTTAAACTGTTGTCTTCTACAATTTTAATTAAAAAAAATTTTTTTGAAGAATTAAATTAATGTCTTTATAAGCACTGCTCATATTTAATAGACGTATAAAATCAAAATTCATCATACAATATCAAATGGAATTAAGAAAAACCAACGAATATAAATTGTCAATTGAAATTAAAATATAAATAAGCAAACATTTTCTGTTTCGTTCCAGGCATGCGTACTGAACTCTTCAGACAAACGTACGAAGCCCTGTTCGTTACAAAATGTATTGTTTTCTGATCCTATATTAATGAAAAATAACTCTTTCTCGAAAATATAAAACATAATTTCAAGAACTTCTCAAAAACTAATTTATTTGAAATATTCAATATATTTAAATAAATTACTTCAAAAAATCACAAAACATGTAGCACATCCTCAAGAAATAATTAAAATTAGGATAAGATCAGTTCAACTTTACATATAAAAAATAATAAAATCAATTAAACAATGTATAGACTTACCGAGTGCATCTTCAGAAATATTTGATATATGAACATGCAAATAGGTACATTTATATCCAAGGTACTCTATGTTCCATGTTCACAAAAAATCATACAAAGCTTATAAGGCACTTGATCTTAGTTAAAACCATTCAACACTGTATAATAAATTTCTTTATTTAAAAAACCTTATATATTATATATAAAATAAAATAAGAAGGAACGGTTTTTTACTTGATAGAAGGATTATTACAAAATTTGAATATCAAAACAGATTTAATCTAAAATTTGAATAACAAAACAAATTGAAATATGTTTATCTTCTACAATTTTAATTTCCAAAAGAATTTTTTTATTCAAAAACTTTTAGAATTAAGTTAATGTCTAAAACAAGCACCGCTTACATTTAATAGACGTATAAAATCAAAACTCAATATACAATGTCAAATGAAATAAATAACCCAGCAGATATACGAAAGTAATTAAAATTAATAAATAAATATTCAAACGAGACAAAATTTTGTTTCTGGTTTTATCTTAAGAAATACTACTTGCCTTATAAAAACATGAACACACTTGAAGGACTTCCCAAAGAATATAATTTATTTGAAATATTTAATACATTTAAATATTCGAACAAATTATTTCAAAAAACTCTAAAAAATGTGCACTATATTTTCAAAAAACAAATATAATTCTAGATAATCCCTTCATCAGCCATTTTTCAATAAACTAAATATCAAAATCAAAAACATAACCTACATCACTCACGTGTTAAAAGACTTAAGCTTCGAACTACAGATCAACTATATATTCAAGATTGATCTATGTTCTAACAAAATCAAAGAACAAAGTGAGTTATTTTAAGGTTTACCTACATCCATTGACACCGTATAAAAAGATTTATTGAAGCCAAAATATAATTATATATTATATATAAAATAAAATGGAAAGGCTTTTTACTTGATAGAAGAAATATAACAAAATTTGTTTAGAATTAAGTTAATGTCTAAAACAAGCACCGCTTACATTTAATAGACGTATAAAATCAAAACTCAATATACAATGTCAAATGAAATAAATAACCCAGCAGATATACGAAAGTAATTAAAATTAATAAATAAATATTCAAACGAGACAAAATTTTGTTTCTGGTTTTATCTTAAGAAAACCAAATTTTGTTATATTTCTTCTATCAAGTAAAAAGCCTTTCCATTTCAGATTTAATCTGTTGTCTTCTACAATTTTAATTTCAAAAAATTTTTCTGAAGAAACTTTAAGAATTAAATTAATGTCTTTATAAGCACTGCTCATATTTAATAGACGTACATATGGACATATTCCGGAAATTAGTTTTAAAACATAAATGTCATAAAATTATCTTTCAAATAAAAATGTTTCGCCTCAATCTTAATTAAAATGTGTTTTATTTCAATTTGAAGTTCTATCACTCAAAAAAAAACACCCGATAGTTCTCAAAATACAGTATACTGAAAAAGAAACATACATTCTATTTTCAGAACCAGAGCTATATCAGTATCTATATTACGTCTGTACATTTCGACAAATGATAATGTCCGATACATACATTTCCATTCAACGGTTAATCTGATCACTGAATTATTTGGAGCCAATTCCGAACAGCGTTATGATTTCAATTCGACATTCAGGTGTTATCTGAATCAATGTCTGAATCTAACGAATTATTACGCGGATTTGGCCAGATAACACGTCATTCAATCGGTGTATCTGTTGTTATCGTAAATTAACTCATTATTTCCACTATCAAATATATACTGGGGCGTTTGTTTATCATGGGTATTTCGATGGTGAATTTTCGACCAGAAATTGAGATTAATAGGATAAACAGACTTTTGCACTGAAAATATTTGTCAATTACACATATTGATCGTTTTCATTCAGATTTTGTATCTGAATTCTCTTATTTTCCTTTATTTCACATTCATCTTCGATGACTACAGATCTACTGATATTAAAACTTTGTAGTATTTTGAGGTTCCTGTAATGATTGTAAATTAACTTTTTCTACTACACTGAAATGAAAGAATACTGTTTGTGAGACAATATTTTATTATTTACAGTTAAGAACTATTTGCCCTGAAGGTGGGCTTGAAACATGGAACAGAAAGTTATGCTTCGTACGGCAACTTCTACTTGAATGCTATACAACAATGAATTTGTTACTGCAGGTAGTTTTCAATCACAGACTGGGAAAAGAAATATACTTAATCTGGCTTCAGTCTCAGAATAACAAAAAGCAGGCAAATTTTTAGGACACATTGGTGTCTACAGATTCTTTTTATTGGAATTTTACATAATTATCTGCTCTTCTTTAAGTTCCATTATGAATTAGTCGACGTAGTTCGTGAGAGTTTCGGTGGATTAGTTGTGGTCGTTTGGCTCAATTAGTGTACCTCTGCGACCAATAAGGTCGCAAGATTTATTTTTTTGATGGAAATAAACTTCTTATAATAGGAACAATATTCCTAAAGCCCTAACACGATTCACTTCAAATAGCTCAATAAGACCATTTTACATTATCAAGTAATCAATTTTATGAAGAGACGGTTGAAATGGCCGCATTTTATAACAGGAAAAGTACCTTAACTGTGTTGTTCACAATATTCGGCCTGAAATTTCGTCTGTGTAGATAAGAAAGTGTTTTACGGACGAAAATGTCGAGACAAATACACTGCAGTTGCAAAACCTCTCCTGACAAATTTTGTTATGCTTGTGGAAAATTTATGGTGAAATAACAAGCCAGGCCATTTTCTGAAAATGTTAGAAACGCTCACTTCGAATATTTTGGTGTTGTAATTGGAGATCGAGACGAGCAGTGGGCTATCATTGGTGCAGTGGATGAATGGAAAAAGCATGCCTTTTGCAGTCCCTATGGTATGGCAACTTAGACGATGGCTAACGACGATGGCTAATTTGCCTGACAAAGACTGAAGGTTATTCCAAAAAGGAAAAGCAAAAGATCTATCGGGTGTTTTTTTTATGGTGATATAACTAAATAATAATAAATTTTGCGTAAAGATCTTGGTCTACACCCATACAAGATCCAATTGGTTTAAGAACTAAAGCCACTTGACCATAATAAGCGTCGTTTGTTTATTTATTGAGGCCTAGAACAGCTTGAAGTTGATCCACTTTTTTATTGTAAAATTGTGTTTAGTGATGAAGCTCAGTTCTGGTTGAACGACTTTGTAAACAAGCAAAATTGCCATATATGGAGTGAAAACAATCCTCAAGAAGTTCTGCAGGTTCTATTGCATCCTGAAAAATGCACTGTATGGTGTGCTTCACAGGCTGCAGGCATCATCTGTCCATATGTCTTTAAAAACGATGCTGAAGCTAATGTTACAGTGAATGGTGCTCGTTACAGATCGATGATCAATGATTATTTGTATCAAAATTTGATTGGTATCGACCCAGAAGTGTTTTGGTTTCAGCAAGATGGTGCTTCACCTCATGCTGCTACCGTAACAATTGATTTATTGAAAGAAAAATTTGGCGATAACATTATTTCTGAGAAATGGTCCAATTAATTGGCCTCCAATATCTTGCGACATAACTCCACTGGATTATTTTCTTTGGGGTTATGTCAAGTCATTAGTTTATGCTGATAAACCAGAAACAATAGACGCTTTGAATGCCAACATAATTCGTGTTATTGATAAAATAAGGCCTGAATTAATGGAAAAAGTGATCCATCATTGGTACGGTCGCATGCGGTTTCTCAGAGCTATTATATTTGTAGTAGACATATGCTGAAAATTATTTTTGGAACAAATGTCATAAAATCATCTTTCAAATAAAAAAAATTGGCTTCAGTCTTAATTTAAATGTGTTTCATCTCAATTTAAAGTTGTATCACTTTAAAAAAAAACACCCGATACAACCAAATATGCAGTCTGCAATACGACCTGTTCCTCATAATGCAGATTTACCAGTGCCGATCGCACGTTTAGATCCGCAAAATGTTGTTTTAGAAGATATTGGAGACAACCCATCAACAGGCAGCTCCGAAGAACAGTGTACCAACCCTAATTTTACTCCAGGTCCCAGTTCCGGCGAGCCGCATTCAATTGTTCGAAGTGGGTTAAATGATTTCGAACGCGATTTGGGGTTATCAAAGCAAGAGTCATAACTTCTTGGTTTCCATCTTAAGGAAACGAAATTACGAATTTCAGAAAAAGAAATACTCCATTTTCTGCATTCTACAGTATGGAAAATTCGTTGAGTGTATGTACTGATATTGATTTAACGCAGGAACTTGATATTGAGCATTCCCCCTCTGAGTGGCGTTCACTCACAGATTCGTTTAAATACAGTTTAAAAGCTGTGTTTTTACATATTGAATATTCAGAACCCAATATACTAGTTGCCCATTCAATGACGGTGGAAGAAAGTTAGGAAAATATGCGCACTCTTTTGAATAAAACAAACTACAATACGTATAAATGGCAGATATGCGAGGACTTTAGAGTTATAGGAATTTTATTAGGATTTCAGGGAGGATTTACAAAAATTTTTTTTTTCTATGGAACAGTCGTGCAGTAAATCAGCAATATATAACGAAAATTTGGCCAGAAAGAAATGTTATGTTTAGGGCTCCTGTTGACCCCAAAAATGTCCTTCTCTTCACATAAAACTTGGGCTGATGAAAAACTTTGTGAAGACTATGAATAAAGATGGTGATGGATTCAAATATTTAAAAAAGGTCTTTCGCAAGTTGAGTGATGGCAAATCAGAGGAAGGCTTTATTATTGTACCACAAATCAGAAAATTGCTGGACGACGTTAATTTTACAGAGAAGCTTAAGAGGCAGGAACTGAGAGCATGGAACTCATTTGTTAGTGTAGTTATAGGATTTTTGGGCAACAAAATGGATGCAAACTAGCAACAGTTAGTTAATGCACTATTAGATGCCTACAAATCGCTTGGTGCCCGAAAGTCATTAAAAATTTATTTCCTCCATTCACATCTGTCATTTTTTCCTGAAAATTTGCGAGCTGTCACTGACGCGCGGGGTGGAAGATTTCACCAAGATATAAGAACAATGGAAATTCGCTATCAAGGACGATGGGATCCAGCCATAATGGGTGATTACTGTTGGTTTTTGAAGATATGACTCCTCATAAAAAGAAAAAATAGTATTTTATTTGTATTTTCAGTCAAAATCTTAAATTTTTGTGTTTTTCTCAAGTGTAAGGTACGTTTAGTAGGTGTAAAACTGAATAAAGTCGATATACTACTCTGTCAAGAAAGTACCGGGAATTTTCAATTAAAACAACATTTTTACATTTAATCGTCAAAATTTATTGGGTCGCCTTCAAAATAGGCTCCATTTGCTCCAATACATCTATGCCAACGGCACTTCCAATTATCGAAACATTTTTTATAGGCGCTTTCCGGGATGGACTTTAGCTCTCGCGCCGAATTTTGTTTTATGGCTTCAATCGACTCAAAACGGGTGCCAGGAAGGGGCAATTTTAGTTTTGGGAAGAGGAAAAAGTCGCAAGGAGCCAAATCCGGTGAATACGGTGGTTGCTGAAGCACGTTTGTTGAGTTTTTGGCGAGAAAGTAAGTCACAATCGTAGCTCGGTAAGAAGGCGCGTTATCGTCATGCAAAATCCATGAGTTGGTCGCCCACAAATTTGGCCGCTTCTTACGGATACACTCACGCAAACGTTTCATGACGCCTAGGTAATACTCCTTGTTTACCGTCTGACCCTCTGGAACGAATTCGTAGTGCATCACGCCACGGATATCGAAGAAAACAATGAGCATCACCTTCATTTTCGAGCGGCTTTGGCGTGGTTTTTTCGGTTTCGGCTCATTTTTTGCCACCCATTCCGATGATTGCTGGCTTGTTTGCATATCGTACTCGTAGACCCAGGTCTCATCACCAGTTATAATGCGTTCCATGAATGTAGAATCGGAATTACAGCGATCCAGCATGTCTGAAGCAACCTGTTCGCGATGACGTTTTTGAAGAAAATTCAGGTCTTTCGGTACGAGTCGTGCGGCCACCTTTCTCATGCCCAAAATATCAATCAAAATCGTACGTGCGGACTCGTGGGATATCTTAAGATCATGTGCTATCTCTCTCAAGCTGGTACGACGGTTTTCCAGCACCCTTTCCTCAATTTTATCGACGTTATCTTCGATCGAAGCCGTCGATGGGCGACCACTTCACGACCGTCCTTGAAGGCTCTGTACCACTGATATGCACGAGTTTTCGATAGAGCATTATCACCAAAGGCCTTTTGCAACATTTTCAATGCATCGGCACACGAAAATTCATTTGCAACACAAAACTTTAAACAAATTCTTTGCTCAACGTAATCACCCATAGTAAAAATCGGCACGCACTCTGACATCGACTGACTTAATCAGCCGTTGCAAACATACTAGTTGACAGATCCCGCTCAAGCTTGGCATAGTAATTAAGGACAGTGGTACCAACCTAGGAAAAAAAAATTTTACCTGCCTCATTGCCACGCCAGATTTAAATCGATAATTCCCGGTACTTTCTTGACAGAATGTATACAGTTAAAAAAATTTGAATTATTTTTTTTTAATACAAATCAGATATTGTAACATTAAGTGTGGTTCCATAAATGTAACAAGAAAACGTGAGCCTTCCAGAATTCTCCCACGAAATTTTGCGATCGCCACCTAAAGGAAGAGTAATGAGAACCCCGTGCCCCAATCGAAATCCATTTTCCGGTCAATTTCCAGGCAATATATCCGGTCCTTATTTCAGCGCTTCAACGCTAAAACATTACACTCTTCCGGTAAGTGCTGCCATTTTCAGCTGAAACACGTGCGAAGGAACTCTACGCATGTACGTGACAACTTACCGAATTGTTGTATTCAATTTGTACGTTAGAGACGAAAGATCATTCGCTGAAGACGCAGTTTTTATGTGAACGCAAATAATGAGGTTGGGCTGGACCTTTGTGGTGAAAATTGAAACCGTGAGGGAAAACGCCGGAAAATCTTGTTTGGACGCGACAGCTTTGAAAGTGAACGTGTAGCAGGTTGTTCGACAGAAATGTTATTGTCACGTCAAATTGGTACGAAATGTATTCTGTTCCACACAGGATGAAATGAGGGCAAATTCTATCGAAACATTTTCCAAGCAACGTTTAAGATATGGTGAAATTAATACCGGCTGGTGATTATGCAAGATTGGAAAATCACGTTTTGAGGATACGATATTCAATGCATAAGAAGGACAACTCCGATCGTCCAGTTGAACATTGGAATAATTGAAAGATAAGCACGTTATAATAATGAATAATCCAGTGTATAACTCGAGCAGAATGCTCTTCTCTCTCACACAGATGTTGCCCTTTGTTGGACACCTCATTTCGTTTCACGTGAATAAATTAAGTCGGCACATAGACCTCAGAAGTGATCGCGTGCAGTCTATAACGCTTGAAAATCAAATACAATACAATACCTACGACATTACTATTTCATTGCATATTGCGCGTGAGGAATTTACTTACGACAATGACTGACGTAGATCATTTCATCTCTGAAAATTAGTTCTTGGGTTTTTTTGCTGATAACATCTATAAAACGGCGAGATAAAATGAAAGTTTGGTTAAGAAGGAATTTCAATCCGGAGAACAATCGGAAATACAAAGAATATAGAAATTTACTAAATAGTCTGATAAGAAAAACTAAAGAATCTTATTTCATAAAACAGTTTGAACTTGCTGGTAATAATGCTAGGAAATTAAATCCAATATCCCTGGCGAAATAGTTAATGAGGGTGGTTGTTCTGTCACGGAAATAAAAGAGAAAGCAGATAAATTCAATTGTTTTTTTGTTAATATCGGTAAACGTTTAGCACAGGGTATAAATAGATCGACCATTGTTGATGCTTTGAATGTCCCTGCGAGTGTGTCCTCTATATTCCTCGAGCCTGTTGATAAGAATGAGATTGTGAGCACCATTGTTTCATTGAAGGATGGTGCTAGCCCTGGACCTGATGGTATTGCTTCATCCCTTATTAAGCACATTCATTCATTCATGTTGAAACCTCTAGTTCATATCTTTAATTTAAGTTTTTCAAATGGTATAGTTCCAACAGAATGGAAAGAGTCGCATGTAAGTTGCGTTTTTAAGGGTGGAAATAGATCTGAAATGACAAATTATCGCCCAATCTCTGTGATCAATAATTTTGCGGAGATCTTCGAAAAGTGTCTCAAGAGGAGACTGATCTTATTCCTCGACAAAAATAATTCCTCAAGTGGCAGACAATTTGGGTTTAGGGATAATACTTCTACCACGGATGCGATTCAGGAACTTGTTGATGGCGTCGTCCAATCTATGGACGAAAATAAAAAGGTAATAGCAGTATTTTTGGATTTGGCTAAGGCCTTTGATACCGTTGACCATACTCTACTTCTTGATAGACTGGAAAAGGTTGGTGTCAGAGGAGTTAGTTTGAAGTTGTTTCAGAGTTATTTGGATGGTCGGATTCAGTGGGTCAAGATAGAAAGCGTCTTGAGTCGGCCATTGAAGATTGATATCGGCGTCCCACAGGGGACTGTACTTGGTCCGATCTTCTTTTTGGTTTTTATTGACTGGTTGCTTCGTGCTACGAGTCTTGAGATGGTCGCGTATGCTGATGATTCTGTTTTAACTTTCAGGGGGATACATGGGAGGAAGCTTATCAGATTGCGGTTAAGGGTGTTAATACTATTTTTCAACTGTTATCACATTGTTTGTTAAGTTTGAATATATTTAAATTAAAGTTCATTACATTTTCACTTAGAGCATCTGATCAGCCGGAGTTTAAGTGGATACATCTTCATATGGATCAATGTAATTTGTTGACATGTCAGTGCCCGGCTGTTGTAAAGGCCGAGTCGGTCAGGTATTTGGGAGTTATTATCGATCAACATCTGAGATGGGGCGAGCATGCAGCTTACCTTATGAAATGTATTAAGAAACTGTTTCATATTTTCTATAATGTCCGGAATATTCTTTCTGTGAAGGAACTTTTCCGAGTGTACGACGCTTTAGTTTTGTCTGTACTGAGATATGGAATTATTATATGGGGTGATATAAATGAAAATAACATGCGAGGTCTCGAAATAGTACATAAGACGATATTGAAGATAATCTTGAAGTTGAGTAGAAGGTTCGGATCTAAAAGGCTGTATATGGAATCTGACCGGCTGAATATCAAACAGCTTTATATTTATGAAGTATTGTTGAATCAAATAAAAGGAAGAGGCGAATTGGTGCAGCATGCATTCCTAACAAGACAGGTTGTGAATAGAAATCTTCTCATTCCGCGGTTCCATAGAAAACATCTGCAAAAAAGTTGGTTGTACTATGGTCCCAAATTTTATAATCTTCTTCCTTATGAGCTGAAGGTATCTTTCAATGTAAAGAGTAAAGTATGTAAAGATCGTCTCCGGAAATACATTATGTTGAATTCTAGTAGATTCGAGACCATTCTTTCTGCTTGATTATGTTTTCCATTCGGTCGTAATTTTTTTTTCTTTTTGCTGTTCACCTTTTCAAGTATGCAAACTTATTTGTTATTTGATCACATTAGAAAGGGGTTATCATCGTTAGTATGTACAGAATATGACAGTATACAAGCTTGGCTTCGACTGTAATATTTCTGTGAACGAAATTGTTTATCTTTTATTTTTGTGAATTTTTTTTCTTGATGAATAAATTGAATTGAAATTGAATTGAATTGTATATTTTTCGATTATTCCAATGTTGAACTGGCCGTCGGAGTTCTCTGTCTTATGCATTGAATATGCTATCGTTAAATCAAGATTTCCCAAGCCTATATGAACATATTTCCATTCATTGAAACTCCTCAGTAATATTGTTCGAGCCGAAATGTTTCTAATTTTTCCACGTGAATTTCCTTTCAAGATCCACCCTGCATCTATAACAGTCGGTAAATCAAGTCGAATCCACCCCAGTATTTCTCCATTAGCAAACTTACGACTTGCATAATGAATGTGGTCGACTCTGCACGAAGTGTGCAGATCCTTTGTAAGAAGTTACAGCCCATCTTCATAGACGGTCAAATCTGTACAAACAACCTTTGGAGAATTCGTCTTCCTTAGGGATTTCGTAACTTGGTCAGGTTGATGGAAGGGTCTGAGCCATGAGTTGAGTTATTCAAGTTGGCCGGTATCGATTTCTGCGGTATTAATTTCTATGAAGTTAACAAGAGAGTGGGGTATCTGTGTTAACGCCCGCGTTTGAGTTATTATTGAGATTGTATTGTTAGTCTATTTGGTGTTTGACTTTGGCGTAATTTAAAAGCCTGAGTTGTTACGGTAAGCAGAGTTTTAGTTTCGGTTTACTTTAAGATAATGTATTGAAGTTATATGCAGTAAGGAATTTAGAACGTGATGGGTGAGCCAACGATAGTAATTTTTTAAAAGTACCTATCAATTTTTAACTCACTTTTAGTTCAACAACTTTGATTGCATCGTGAAAGCATTCCGAGGCTGAAATTCGACAATCTAAGTCTATCTGAAGGTTGAATGATTGCGAGGTAAAATTCCGACATATTTCTATTGAAGTACTTTATTTCAATTCACCTTCAGAAATTGTTCAATTTGAAAATGTAAACGTTGACCCCAGTAAGTGTTAATCTATGAAAGTGATGAAATATTTGAAGAGTATAGGAATAAGAGAAATTTAAAATGTTAGGTTGTAACACACAGGGTCGTTTACCCTTGAAATATAAGGCTGTTTGGAAAGTAATTTCATTTTTTCCCAACAGAGGAATTAATCATATTCCTTAATCATGAATTTTTAGAGAGCTTCTCTTGAGAACCTATTATTGGATGTTACTTGATGATATTCCACAGTGTCCTAAAGTTATTGGTTTCCTATAACTCCAAATGAGTTAGAAAAAAATTAAAACTTCAATGTACTCGTATAATATCCTTTATGGCATATTCTTTCATTTCAGGATGTTACGCACTCAAAGACCTTAAGGTATACGTTCCAATGGCCGTCATTAGAGGCCATGACGCCATATTGAACTGCACATACGACCTTGAAGGGGACGATCTGTACTCGGTAAAATGGTACAGGCACGGAAGGGAATTCTTCAGATATACGCCAAATGACGAGAAACCTATAAAAAAGTTCAGGATTCAAGGTCTTAGTTTAGATGTCCGAGAAGAAGCCTCAACGGCAACTGGAATAGTTCTGATGAATGTTGATCAAGATATAAGTGGAATGTTTAGCTGTGAAGTGACTGCAGATCAACCTTCTTTCTTCACAGATATAAAGGCGTCACATTTAGAGGTAGGTTGGAACAATATCACAGAAAATAGTAATTTCAATATCACTGGCGGAATCATATGAATCGAAACCTTCGTTCAATGTTATTCTGGTTCAAAAATTCTGTATTAATTGAAAGATATTATTCAATTCCTCATTTGTATCGAAGTAGTGCTTTGTGGGCAAGCTGTAAATAACTTATAACCCAAAAACTACAGAAATGATAATATGCTCAATTCAGCATATGAGCCATTAGGCGTATTTCATGATTATTCTCAATCTGCAGGTGGCTCTAACATTTATAATCAAACACAATAACAAGATTGAAAACCACCAAGTTCCGGAATAATAATCCATGTACAGTTAACCCTGATACATTGTTTGTCGGCTCAAATCTTCAGAATAAGTCAATTCTATATGGGGTGTTTTGTTAGAGTGATAGAACTTTCGAAGGTAAAAGCCATTTTGTTTTGACATTTCTGTTCAGTAAATATTGACAAATTATCATGGAAAGACTCACGCCGCAACAACGTTTACAAATTGTTGGAATTTATTTTCAAAATCAGTGTTCTATTCGCCAAACATACAGAGCATTTCGTGAAATTTATGGTTTACATAATCGTCCATCAGAGCAGCTTATTCGTCGAACTATCTCTTCATTTCTCTACTCGATGCAATAACAACAACAAGACAAAGAACTGTACGTACAGAATAAAATATCGCTGCTGTAAGTCATAGTGTTAATGATGATCCAGATTTGTCTATTTGTCGACATTCACAACAAGTTGGACTCTGTGCATCCACCACATGGATAATTTTGCGTAAAGATCTTGGTCTACACCCATACAAGATCCAAAAGCCACTTGACCTTAATAAGCGTCGTTTGTTTTCTGATTGGGCCCTAGAACAGCTTGAAGTTGATCCACTTTTTTATCCTAAAATTGTGTTTAGTGATGAAGCTCATTTTTGGTTGAACGGCTATGTAAATAAGCAAAATTGCCGTATATGGAGTGAAAACAACCCTCAAGAAATTCTGCAGGTTCCATTGCATCCTAAAAATGCACTGTATGGTGTGCATTACATGCTGGAAGCATCATCGGTCCAATTTCTTTAAAAACGATGCTAAAGCTAATGTCACAGTGAATGGTGCTCGTTACAGATCGATGATCAATGATTATTTGTTTCAAAATTTTAATGGTATCGACCCAGAAATATTTTGGTTCCAACAAGATGATGCTACACCTCATGCTGCTACCGTAACAATTGATTTATTGAAAGAAAGATTTGGCGAAAACATTATTTCGAGAAATGGTCCGATTAATTGGCCTCCAAGATCATGCGACATAACTCCACTGGATTATTTTTATTGGGTTATGTCAAGTCATTGGTTTATGCTGATAAACCAGAAACAATAAACGATTTGGAAGTCAACATATCTCGTGTTATGATGAAATAGGGACTAAATTACTGGAAGAAGTGGTCTAAAATTGGTCTGGTCTAATGCTTTTCCTCAGAGCTAGTCGTGGTGGACATATGTCGGAAATTATTTTCAGAGCATAAATATCATAAAATTATCAAATAAAAAAATTATTTGGCTTCAATCTCAATTTAATTGTGTTTTATTTTGATTTAGAGTTCTATCACTCTAAAAGAACACCTGATATTTTGGCCAAACAGGCTAGAAGTCACAGACGCATTGTATTTCTTCTGTGTAATATAATATTTAGGTAAATTCAAAATCTTTTTCCATTAAAAATATTCTAATTTCCGCTAATATTTTATTAACACTACGATCGTTACGTCATACCATGACTTCTTCAGGTGAGTATTACAAGATACTGAGTATACCATTATTATTATTATTATTATTATTATTATCCTGATACTCCTAGATCTTCTGTGAAGATCCCTCAGAAGCTTTTTCAGCTTGTACGAGTTAGGAGTTCAGTTGTGTTCTGTGTAGGCTTTGTTACTGCGATCTTGCGCCACTTTAGGTCACAGCACTGTTAATTTTTGACCCAACAGTGAAATGGTGGCAGATACCCGTCCAACTAGAAAATTTCTTTTCTACCTGAATAGGATTCGAACCCTGGACCTCCCGGTCACGAGTCCGATGCTCTCCCGCTAAGCTATCCACACTCACCATGAACAAGAACTTCATTTTATAGTACATGGATATAACAAAAATAGAAGAGGGGGTGAAGAGAGTGTTACAATTCTTTTGGGAAACTGAAAAATGGTTCAAAAAAGATTCAACAAGGGGGAGTTACTTAATTCTGTTTGGTTATTCAATAATATTTTTCTTTTATGATATCTATTAATTTATAAAGTTTCTAACAAGTTTAATCTAAAACTTGTGTTCTGAGTGTAAAACTTCAAAGTTACTATTAAAACTATGTCCTGTGTCTAGAAGGTGCTCTGCGTAGGTTGAATTTCCCTTTTTGTTACAATAGCATTTTTCATGTTCCCTGAGTCTCGTCTGGAACGATCTTCCTGTCTGACCAACATATACAAAATGGCAAGTACCGCAAATTAACTTATAAACACCTGATTTCTTGTTCTTAGATGTTTTATCTTTATTATTTTTTATTAATTTTCCTAGGGAGTTATTCGTTTTATAAGAAATTCTAAACTTGTGATTCTTCTTTAAATATCTAGCTACCTTTTCTGTTTTTGGTCCCAAGTATGTCAACGAAATGTATTTACTTTCAATTGGATCATCATTTATGGGATATACTAATTTCAAAGCCAGCTTTAATTGTATTTTTGTGAAAAGATTCTCAATAACCGGGACGTTGAAACCGTTGTTCCACGCAATCTGTTTGATAATGTTATATTCTTTGTCAAAATTCTCACGTGACATGGGTATGTTGGCTAATCTACATAACATGCTATTGTATGCTGCTAATTTTTGTGAGTATGGGTGGTTTGATGTGAAGTGAATTGTGCTATCTGTATGGGTTGGTTTCCGGTATATTGAAAAAACGTGTTTATTATTAATTTTTGTTTAGTTAAGTCTAAAAAGTTTATACTATTGTTTTTTTCCCATTCATAAGTGAATTGTATGGTTGGGGATACTTTGTTTATGAAATCTACAAACAAAGAAAGGAAAACTAATAAAAAATAATAAAGATAAAACATTTAAGAACAAGAAATCAGGTGTTTATAAGTTAACTTGCGGTACTTGCCATTTTCTATATGTTGGTCAGATAGGAAGATCGTTCCAGACGAGACTCAGGGAACATGAAAAATGCTATTGTAACAAAAAGGGAAATTCAACCTACGCAGAGCACCTTCTAGACATAGGACATAGTTTTAATAGTAACTTTGAAATTTTACACTCAGAAAACAAAAGTTTTAGATTAAACTTGTTGGAAACTTTAGAAATTAATAGATATCATAAAAGAAAAATATTATTGAATAACCAAACAGAATTAAGTAACTCCCCTTTGTTGAATCTTTTTTGAACCATTTTTCAGTTTCCCAAAAGAATTGTGAAACTCTCTTCACCCCCTCTTCTATTTTTGTTATATCCATGTACTATAAAATGAAGCTCTTGTTCATGGTATACTCAGTATCTTGTAATACTCACCTGAAGAAGTCATGGTATGACGTAACGATCGTAGTGTTAATAAAATATTAGCGGAAATTAGAATATTGTTTTTATTCATATTTTCAAGATGAATTTCCGTCAAGTAGAGACCGAAACAATCATAGACTTTTTCCATAATCTTTAAAAGGTCTCAACATTACCACTGAGTATAACTCTTGAGGGCATAGCAAAAGATTAAATTCAGAACACTTTTTCGATTCCTTTAATCTTGTTCTTGTGAATAATTCGAAATGTTTGCGAGAGTTTTCCAGAATTCTAATTTTAATTTTTGAATGCGAGTAACAACAAATATACATAAATGGTGAGGTATTAGTGTATCAATTATCACCTGTCGCTTCCTTCTTGTTTGTTTATCTAATTACACAGATAATTACACTAAGCATAACTAGTGAAATTATCGATCTTTGTTGTTCAAATACAAATACCAATCCATCATCTGTTTGTATCTCCATAAGTTGGTTACAGCACTAATCCCATGATTCACTATAGACAGGTTACGTGAATAATTTGTGGAATATAGGAGTCACCGTGCATTAACAACAGAAGCTATTCTCTCCCTCGCCTAGCGCAAGAATAACTTCATTCTACTTTATAAATGGTGACTAATATTCAACTGGATGGCTGTTTGAATTTTTCCCCACCTTTTCGCACTGCCTAGCATTCTGCTGCAAGCTTAACTAGGACTCTACATTGACAGTACGAAAATATGAGAGCGAGTGTGTTTATCTTACTAGTCTGGATTTGACTCAATGTTGCCACAAAGTTAAATGCTTAATGCATCAAGCTCTGCCGAAGTCATATCCATGAATAGATGGTTTCAGATATACCCATAGAAAAAAATCAATTGGAGATAAATCTGGTTATATGGGGGGCCACGACATTGTAACATTCGTAGATATTGCACGATCAGGAAACTTTCAGAAGTTGCAGCAACAAATCCAAATATTAGTGTGCGATGAATTTCGGTACAAAAAATAATTCCGAAGAGCACGGTGTGGGAAGTTCTTCGTGAACAATTACTCTATCCATATCTGCACAAGTTTCAAGCCTTGCAACCGGAAGACTTCCCAGCAGGAATTCTGTTATTGGTTAACAGAACAGTTAAGACCGAATGCTGCCTTCGGGAATATTTTGTTCACTGACAAAGCCAGATTCACAAGAGACGGTGTAGTCAATTTTCATAAAATCCACGTTTGGGCCCATGCAAGTTTGAAGTTAAACCAACAAGACAAATTCATCATAAATATCTGGAAGAGAATTATAACTGACTCTTTGATCGGGCCTTATGTACTGCCGAATCTTTTGAATCAAGAAAGCTTTTTCTATTTTTACAACATATTTTGCCAGATTTGATGGATGATGTTCCTTGCTTAAATAGACTGAATATGGTTTTTATGCATGATTGTGCATTTTTGTCGAGGTGTAAGGAAATATTTGGATCAAATTCATAATAGGATATGGATTGGCCGAGGAGGACCTGTACAGTGGCCAGCTCGGTCTCCGGATTTCAATCCCCTAGTTTTTTATGGGGATATTTGAAGAAATATGTGCACTCAGCTCCAGTTCGAAATATTCAAGAATTGAAGCGACGTGTAATAAATGGTTGCGAACACATTAGGACTATTGCAGTGCGAACGTCGATGCGAAAACGTATGACAGAATGTATTGAGGTGAACTAGGCATTTTGAACATTTACTGTGATTTATTTTATATCGTTCATGTTATAGAGATTTTGTTTTTTTTTATTTTGTCCTTCCCCCAGTTTAACTCGTTGATTAGAACTATCGGGTGTTTTTTTCAAAGTGATAGAACTTTAAGCTGAAACAAAACACATTTAAACTAAGATTGAATCCAAAATTTGTTTTATTTGAAAGATAATTTCATGACACTTATGTTTTAAAAATAATTTCCGATTAGCTCTGAGGAATCGCATTCGACCAGACCATATTTGGACCATTTTTTCGAGTAATTCAGGCCTTATTTCATCAATAACACGAATTATGTTGGCTTCCAAAGCGTCTATTGTTTCTGATTTATCATCATAAACCAATTACTGGATATAACCCCAAAGAAAATAATCCAGTGGAGTTATATCGCATGATCTTGGAGGCCATTTAATTGGACCATTCCTCGAAATAATGTTATTGCCAAATCTTTCTTTCAATAAAGCAATTGTTACGGTAGCAACATGGGGTGTAGCACCATCCTGTTGGAACCAAAACACTTCTGGATTGACACCATTCAAATTTTCATCATTGATCATCAATCTGTAACGAGCACCATTCACTGTAACATTAGCTCCAGCATCGTTTTTAATTAAATATGAACCGATGATGCATCTAGCGTGTAAAGTACACCATACGGTGCATTTTTCAGGAAGCAATGGAACCTGCAGAACTTCTTAAGGATTGTTTTCACTTCATATACGGAAATTTTGCTTGTTCAACCAAAAAAAGAACTTCATCACTAAACACAATTTTACTTTAAAAAAGTGGATCAACTTTAAGCTGTTTTAGGGTCCAATCAGCAAACAAACGACGCTCTTTATGGTCAAGTGGCTTTAGTTCTTGAACCAATTGGATCTTGTAGACCAAGATCTTTACGCAAAATTTTCCATGTGGTGGATGCACAGATTTCAACTTGTTGTGAACGTCGACGAATAGACAAATCTGGATCACTATGACTTACAGTACCGATATTTTCTTCTGTATGTACAGTTCTTTGTCTTGTTGTTGTTGTTGCATCGAGTAGAGAAAATGTCCGAAATCTATCGATCTTATTTTGGATTAGTTATCCCAAATTTGGTTTTTTTCAATACTATTCAGCATGTCAGAAGTCAGTATGACGTTGTTGCTGACGAATGCCATTAAAATTTCAATTTGATCACCCAGTCGAAAATTAGAAGTAAATTTATGAAAGACCCTTCCTGTTATTTCCGACATTGATGAGATTCAGGAAGTTTTTTGAACACCAGACGATTTATTTTATTCATGAACCTACATGTACTGAATATTATTCGAATCCACCAACTTTTGATAAAGACATCTATTGTTTATTGGATTTTGGTGGTCAAGTTGCAATTTAGGACCTAAATTGATGTGAAGTTGTCTTCATATTTAGAACCATCCCCTGAAATATATAAACGTTAAATCGGGATACCCTGTGTTCGGTTCCTCACAAATGAAAAATCTATTCATTTTAAGATGCACTGAAGGTCCTAGTTATCGAGAATATTCAAAATACGAAAATTTTTTTCAGGTCGTGGAATTACCCAGAACGGATCCTCATATCAGCGGATTCAAAACCAAGTATCGCGTAGGTGAAATATTGAGGGCTAACTGTTCTTCAGATTCCTCCTACCCAGCAGTTAACCTTACTTGGTACGTCAACGATCAATCTGTAGAACCGTCAAAAGTACACAAACATACGAGGATGAACTCTGGTGGTTATTTCCAGAGGTTAGTATTGTTTCCTTTTTTCATCTTTACTTAAACCCCATAATCTTATTTAATATTATATATCAACTGTATGTAAAAAAGGACGAAGGAAGAAAAATAAGGGATAATATTAAAGGTGGTTATTATGATTTTCATATTTTTTGAATAAACTTTGAATATCAAAACAGATTTAAACTGTTAGTCTACCACAATTTTAATTTCAAAAAAATTAAAAAAAAACTTTAAGAATTAAATTAATGTCTTAAATAAGCACTGCTTATATTTGATAGACGTATAAAAATCAAAATTCATTATACAATATCAAATGGAATAAAAAACCCAAAAAATAAATTATTAAAAAAAATTAAAAATAAGTGATATCGAATGTTTCGTTCCAAACATACGCACCTGAACTCGTCAGAAAGGCACGTGGTACGTATGTTTTGCCCTTGACAAGCATTTGAAAACATGTTCAGTTTCTGGTCTTATATTTATGAAAACTAAATCTTTTACAAAAATACACACCATAATTTTATAAACTTATCCAAAACTAATTTATTTAAAATATTTAATATGTTTGAATATTTGAATAAGTTACTTCAAAAACTCTCCAAATCATGTAGCACATGCTCAAAAACAATTAAAAATTCAGAGAAGGTCAGTTCAACTTAACATTTTTAATACAAATTCAATTAAAAATAAATGAACTTGTAATCTTACCAAACAATTTCTGCGAAATCTGTGAACGCAATTAAACTAGGTAGGTACATCTAATATCCAAGGTAATCTATGTTTTATGCTAAACACAGAAATCACACAAAGTTTGCAAGGCATTTTATGGCCTTCATTAAACCACTGGAAACTGTATAATAAATTTCATTATTCAAAAACCTAATATAATTATATTATATATAAAATAAAATGATAAGATGCGGTTTAAAAAAAAAAGATGGCGGCTTTTTGGACATCAGGTGAGGATAATCCCAGTGTAGTATTATTGTTAACGTGAAATCATTTTACCCTGCCCAAATTTCACAATATTTTTCATTCAAACTAAGCAAAATTGAAAGTCAAAAAAAGCATCCCGTCGACCTATATTGTACGGAAATTTATGAAACATGGATAGAACTTCTCGATTGCGGAAACTGGATCTCGTGGTGCTCATGTTTGTTTTAAGATGTAGCACACTCTAGAAACTAAGAGTTTTGAAGAATCCAAAAATAATTTTCAAGTTCCGTATTAGGGAGAAAGAATTCCTATAACGACATTGTTCCGAAAAAACCAGCTGAGAGTGCCAACAACCCCTAATTTTTTCTAAATAGGAAAGAGATGGCGGGTGTGTTTTAGTTAACAAGCTTTTTTTGTTCTCTGAACATCCTAGCAGTTTTTCCGGAACAAGGTCATTATAGAAATTCTTTCTACCTAAAACAGAACTTGAAAATTATTTTTGGATTCTTCAAAACTCTCAGGTTCTTGTGTTTGGGCGATTTAACTTTTTGCTCAACATCATCCTTTAACGGTAAGTTCAATATTACATTATTTCGGGAATAATGAACCCATTTCGGAATTTTCAACTGCGTTGTGTACAGAACATGAATAACTTTCAAACTAACCAACACTTGTTATGCAAAATTTTCCATGTGGTGGATGCACAGAGTCCAACTTGTTGTGAACGTCGACGAATAGACTCTGGATCATCATTAACACTATGACTTACAGCAGCGATATTTTCTTCTGTGCGTACAGTTCTTTGTCTTGTTGTTGTTGCATCGAGTAGAGAAAATGTCCGAAATCTATCGATAGTTCGACGAATAAACTGCTCTGATGGACGATTATGTAAACCATAAATTTCACGATGTGCTCTATAAGTTTGGCGAATAGAACACTGATTTTGAAAATAAATTTCAACAATTTGTAAACGTTGTGGCGTAAGTATTTCCACGGTAATTTGTCAATGCATACTGAACAGAAATGTCAAAAAACATGGCTTCTACCTTCTGTCAAATCACAGTTATCCCTATCGAAAGTTTTGTCACTCTAAAGAAACACCCGACACTTTCAACCATATCTTTGAAACTTCACATATAGAAAGTAAAAGTAATGCATTAAATCTGTTAGAGTCCCTAGAGACAAATAAATACAACAAAATTGGAATAGTACTCAAAGAACAATCAGATTTAAATAACTCACCCCTGTTAAACATATTCAGATAAGCTGAATTTACAGAGACTCCTTTTTGGGTTTAAGTGCTCAATAAAAAATTTTATACCCACTTTAATATACATATATTCGGATCAAGGTAGAAACTTCCGAGGGGCAGCTCGTGAAATTTAAGAAATTAGTAGGTTCCTTCAGGCTCAGAATAAGGATATAGGGGGTTATTTGGCATCTCGGGAAATTCAATGGAATTTTAACCCACCGAATTTTGGTGGGATTTGAGAGGCCGGTTTAAAGAGTGTCAAGTATCATTTGAAGAGGGTGATTGGATCTCAGGTCTTAACGATGGAAGAATTCTAAACGGTGTGCATCCGGATTGAGGCCATTTTGAATTCTCGCCCAATTGGTGTTCTATCTAGCTCACCGAACGATTTTCAAGCGCTGACTCCGGGTAATTTTTTGATTGGTGCGGAGCTTCTTTTGTCGTCCAGAGGCTGATATTATGGAAATTCCCATGGGAGTGTTAGATAGATGGCAATTAACCCAACAAATAGTTCAAGGGTTCTGGAAGCAATGGAGTCGCGAATGCATTGATAAGAATCTCAAACGATCAAAGTGGACTAAAACAATGCCGCCAATAAAGGTGGGTGACATCGTTTTGTGGTATGAACCTGGAGTTTCTCCGGCCGAATGGCCGCTTGGAATTATCCAGGAATTGTGTAAGGGCCCAGATGAAGTAGTAAGAGTTCTTAAAATTCGTACTCGTAAAGGTATCGGTACGAGGCCTACTAAAAAGGTGGTTTTACTGCCGTTCAATAATTGATGGTATCACACACAATTCATTAAAATTTTCTCGTTTATTCTTTTTTTGCTTTATTTTTCTGAAAAAAAAAATTTCAATTGAATTGGAGAGCGTATACATCGGTTCAATCGCAGTTGTTTTGAGTGGAGGGTATGTTTGATTTCGAATCTCGAGATAAGGACTTGAAAGGATTTGCGGCAATATTTCCATCTCTTCTGGATTCCTTCTGTTCCTCACCCCTCCACCTTCTTACCACACTTGGTCTTCGCATTTCGAGAAGAACACACAATCTTTAACGGCTCATCGCTTTCTCACGCAGAAAATTCGCACGATATTCATCGAAAATCCACAAAAGACTTTCAAGTTCTGTACAAGAAACTTTAGTATTCAGGTTTAAGTTGAGTGTTATTGGAGTACAAATAAGTTTCCGCCATTTTTTAACACAAATTAAATATTTATTATAGAAGAACGGTTATATAAATTTATTTAAAATATTGCCTATCACTTGCAACCACTTTTTCCCATCTCTCAGGCAGCATTCGAATCCCACGTCTGAAGAACTCCTTGTCTTTTGAGGCTATCCACGAATCAACCCAATTTTTGGTATCCTCATAAGATGTGAACCGCTGCGCCGTCAGAGCATGTGCCATAGACCGGAACAGTTGATAAGCGGACGGTGCAATGTCTGGTGAATACACTTCCCAATCAAGTGTTTCCAAGTACTTTTTCACGGGAGCCGCAACATGTGGACGAGCATTATCATGCAAAAGAATAATTTTTTAATAATTTTTTTTGTGAGACTGCTTGCTGAGTGACTTCTAATGTTAGAGCAAGTTTTTTTTGTGTTTGAGGTGAATCTTCCTCCAATAATTCCTCCAATTCTGCATTCTCGTAAATTTTTGGCCTTCCACTGCGATCTTTGTCTTCTACGTCGAAATCAACATTTTTAAACTTTTGAAACCACTCTCGACACGTTCTCTCACTCAAAGCACCCTCACCATATGATTCTACGAGCAATTCATGCGCCTCAGCAGCAGATTTCTTTAAATTTAAGAAGTAAACTAATATTTCGCGCAAATGGCGCTTACTTGGCCCAAATTCTGACATTTTCAAATCATAAAAATTATATTTTACCAATATAAAACCAATGATATTAATAGGTTATGTTGTTCTTGAATGTCCAAACTATTTTTTAAGCCGGTTATCATCTGCGAAAGCTAACCGAAACTCCGTGCCGCGCCATCTACAATAAAACGACGAAAACTTATTTGTACTCCTAATATTATTATGCAATATACTTGTTTATGTTCTTCTACCCTTATGTTTATAGATACTGTGTGGCAGCACTTTCCGTTTCGATATAAACATCCCTATGTACGTCTTCAGCTTCCCTTCCCATTGAAAACCGTTTCAGTTACCGAGTAAACTTGATGAAAAAATAGACAAAGAATCCCCGCGCTCTTTCTTCCCTAATTCAGAAGCCACCGCTCCATCCAAAGCTGTGAGAACCAGCAGAAAAGAGCCGAAGCGAGAGAAACGGCCTGGGAAATGCAAGAAAACTCCGTAACGAGTTTTCCCAGTGGAAGCAGGCGAGGATACCCGATGAGAAAGGGCGCCGAAATCGAAACGATGCACTTCACTATTAATCCTGCTAATTAGAGAAGGCTGTGAAATTACTTCTGAAGCGTCGAAAGGGTGGGGGAAGGAGCCAGCCTCACTTTATTAGAATTGCGAAGGTTGGGAATCGCTGCAGCAGAGTACAAAGGAATTATCCTTTATATCCGATATCACTGTCCCATGGAAATTTAATTAATTTAGGCGTAAATATGGGGGCCTTTTCGGGGACTCCCGAACAATGGGAGTTTGGGGGGTTGGTTGAATCATTCGAAAATGTGCCTATTGTTCGTAGTTTTATGAATGTCAAATCCTTTCGGGCTTACCCTAGGGGGTTAATATATATTGCTCATTTGGCACTCCACGTTGAGTTCTATAGGGCCCCCTTTTAGCTTGTCGTTATTTCCTCCGGCTCCTCAAAATTCCACGAAACAATGATAGAGTTTTTCGTTGTGAATTTTCCAGGAAAATTCATTAGTGGGTTTCGTTGACGTGACAACTACAATTCTAGCTCCTTGTTTGAAATTTTCTGAAATAATAAACCTTCAGAATAATGTTTAATTGAATCAGATAATATTAAAAAGGTCATTCTGATTTTCACAAATTTTTATTGTTATTCAATACAACAATTGTTTTGCTATCACTGCAGTATCTTAAGGTAGGTGGTATCTTACCTTTTGAATAAGTAAATTTGTTTTCGAAATCAGTTGTTATTTACTACTTTGTCAAGAAAGTACCGGGAATTTTCAATTAAAGCAACATTTTTACATTTAATCGTCGAAATTTATTGGGTCGCCTTCAAAATAGGCTCCATTTGCTCCAATTCATCTATGCCAACGGCAGTTCCAATTATCGAAACATTTTTTATAGGCGCTTTCCGGGATGGACTTTAGCTCTCGCGCCGAATTTTGTTTTATGGCTTCAATCGACTCAAAACGGGTGCCACGAAGGGGCAATTTTAGTTTTGGGAAGAGGAAAAAGTCGCGAGGAGCCAAATCCGGCGAATACGGTGGTTGCTGAAGCACGTTTGTTGAGTTTTTGGCGAGAAAGTCAGTCACAATCGTAGCTCGGTGAGAAGGCGCGTTATCGTCATGCAAAATCCATGAGTTGTTCGCCCACAAATTTGGCCGCTTCTTACGGATACAGTCACGCAAACGTTTCATAACGCCTAGGTAATACTCCTTGTTTACCGTCTGACCCTCTGGAACGAATTCGTAGTGCACCACGCCACGGATATCGAAGAAAACAATGAGCATCACCTTCATTTTCGAGCGGCTTTGGCGTGGTTTTTTCGGTTTCGGCTCATTTTTTTGCCACCCATTCCGATGATTGCTGGCTTGTTTGCATATCGTACTCGTAGACCCAGGTCTCATCACCAGTTATAATGCGTTCCATGAATGAAGAATCGGAATTACAGCGATCCAGCATGTCTGAAGCAACCTGTTCGCGATGACGTTTTTGAAGAAAATTCAGGTCTTTCGGTACGAGTCGTGCGGCCACCTTTCTCATGCCCAAAATATCAATCAAAATCGTACGTGCGGACTCGTGGGATATCTTAAGATCATGTGCTATCTCTCTCAAGCTGGTACGACGGTTTTCCAGCACCCTTTCCTTAATTTTATCGACGTTATCTTCGATCGAAGCCGTCGATGGGCGACCACTTCACGACCTTCCTTGAAGGCTCTGTACCACTGATATGCACGAGTTTTCGATAGAGCATTATCACCAAAGGCCTTTTGCAACATTTTCAAATGCAAATGAATTTTCGTGTGCCGATGCATTGAAAATGTTGCAAAAGGCCTTTGGTGATAATGCTCTATCGAAAACTCGTGCATATCAGTGGTACAGAGCCTTCAAGGACGGTCGTGAAGTGGTCGCCCATCGACGGCTTCGATCGAAGATAACGTCGATAAAATTAAGGAAAGGGTGCTGGAAAACCGTCGTACCAGCTTGAGAGAGATAGCACATGATCTTAAGATATCCCACGAGTCCGCACGTACGATTTTGATTGATATTTTGGGCATGAGAAAGGTGGCCGCACGACTCGTACCGAAAGACCTGAATTTTCTTCAAAAACGTCATCGCGAACAGGTTGCTTCAGACATGCTGGATCGCTGTAATTCCGATTCTTCATTCATGGAACGCATTATAACTGGTGATGAGACCTGGGTCTACGAGTACGATATGCAAACAAGCCAGCAATCATCGGAATGGGTGGCAAAAAAATGAGCCGAAACCGAAAAAACCACGCCAAAGCCGCTCGAAAATGAAGGTGATGCTCATTGTTTTCTTCGATATCCGTGGCGTGGTGCACTACGAATTCGTTCCAGAGGGTCAGACGGTAAACAAGGAGTATTACCTAGTCGTTATGAAACGTTTGCGTGAGCGTATCCGTAAGAAGCGGCCAAATTTGTGGGCGAACAACTCATGGATTTTGCATGACGATAACGCGCCTTCTCACCGAGCTACGATTGTGACTGACTTTCTCGCCAAAAACTCAACAAACGTGCTTCAGCAACCACCGTATTCGCCGGATTTGGCTCTCTGCGACTTTTTCCTCTTCCCAAAACTAAAATTGCCCCCTCGTGGCACCCGTTTTGAGTCGATTGAAGCCATAAAACAAAATTCGGCGCGAGAGCTACAGTCCATCCCGGAAAGCGCCTATAAAAAATGTTTCGATAATTGGAAGTGCCGTTGGCATAGATGTATTGGAGCGAATGGAGCCTATTTTGAAGGCGACCCAATAAATTTTGACGATTAAATGTAAAAATGTTGTTTTAATTGAAAATTCCCGGTACTTTCTTGACAGAGTAGTATATGTGATGGCATTCCCCTACGAGCTATAAAACGATCGAGATCAGCACCCATACAAGATCCAACTGGTTCAAAAACTGAAGCCATTTGACCATAATAAGCATCGTTTGTTTGCTGATTGGGCCCTAGAACAGCTTGAAGTGGATCGACTTTTTTATCGTAAAATTGTGTTTAATGATGAAGCTCATTTCTGATTGAAGGTTCATGTAAACAAGCAGAAATGCCGTATATGGAAGCCAACATAACTCGTGTTATTGATAAAATACAATTTTTTTTTTGTTTTTCTTATATTGATAAAATAAGACCTGAATTACTCGGAAAAGTGGTCCAAAATTGATCTGGTCGAATGCGTTTCCTCAGAGCTAGTCGTGGTGGACATAAGCCTGAAATTATTATTAAAACATAAATGTCATAAAATTATCTTTCAAATAAAGAAAAAATTTGGCTTCAATTTTAATTTGAATGTGTTTTATTTCAATTTAAAGTCCCATCACTCTAAAAAAGCACCCGATATTTGGATATGTTCGTTCTATCATAATATGCTATTCAGATTTATGTTGCAAGTAAAAAATTTTTGGTCCGTCAGAGTAATATTTTTCTTTCCCGAAGGCTCCATGGAAAAGTTGAATATACGGACGAATTGTATGAATCTATTTCAAGTTAGTCGTTTTCTTTTAAACTCTGGCACTTTCTGTGAGAACTCCAACACGTTCAGGTGAAATAATCCCCGGAAAGTATCATGATATTTTATCGAGGTGAGAGTTTCGCCTTTAGAAAACGACTCTTTATCGCGCTACTTTTTCGCCATAAAACATTCGAGTGGAATAATCACAGAAAAACTTGAAATTCAACCAATCATCAAACGGAGTAGGATTCTCGTTCGGCGCAGTTTCCGAACGGCCCTTTGATACCGGTTTTCTTTTCAATATTCCCCCAGTCTCAGTCACGCACCTTATTACCGCGCTCCTCTTTCCCTTCAAAGGAAACGCCGTTCTTTACACGGCCTACCACCCACAGCCGACGTTCGTGACCGGTATCGGGAACGGAAGATGCGTGCCTAAGGTTTTTTCCAGCGTTTCGATTATTATTTCCACCTGTCCGTCCGGAGGATCTCGGTCGTGCTCCGGAATCCGCGCGATAACATCTGCCGGCATTTCCGTCCGGATTTCCCGAGGTGTCATGGGGCATTCGGGCGATTCATCATTCAGCGTGGATGATACGTGTGGGAAATTGATTTCCTAAACGCCATTTTTCACGCGAGAATGTTACAGGGGACGGTTTTGGATTGTATAATTTTCCGACGAAAAAATTGAATTATTACAGGGTTTTCCATTAAGAGGTTTCTTTCTAATATCCAGGTATTTGTTACTTCGATAAAACGAAAACTGGTCAAAATAAAAGTTTATTGCTAATCATTACAATATGAAGTGGAAAATTATTAGGAAAATATCATGTTATCTATATGGTGACCGTTACGCTTTTGGCACTCTTCTAATCAGGAACGAACATTGGCGATCACACGCTGACACATAGCTCTCGATATTGCTGCAATTTCTGACCTGATGTATTGCTTGAATTGCGTCTGGTTCGTTGGATCATTCTCATAGACCTTACTTTTAAGGTATACCGAGGCAATATAGTCACGTGGACTAAGGTCGGGGCTTCTGGGAGGCCGGTTCATCGCGCATGGCGAGATCCGCTCCAAAGAGCTGAATCCACCAGCTTCCAGTTTCGGCTTCAGTTCGAAAACCTATATCGTATGACTCGTTAGTAGCGATATATATATATATATATATATATATATATATATATATATATATATATATATATATATATATATATATATATATCTATATATATCTATATATATATATATATATATATATATATATATATATATATATATATATCTATATATATCTATATATATATATATATATATATATATATATATATATATATATATCTATATATATCTATATATATATATATATATATATATATATATATATATATATATATATACTGGTTTTCTGCCAGGTTCATTGAGCTCATCGCTTTAGAAACCCCATCCAAGTTTTTCTCGGCCTTCCTCATTTTCTACGATGTGATGGTATTCACTCCATCATCTGCTTTGGTAGTCTAGCATCATCCATCCTTCGTACATGTCCGTACCACACAAGTTGCCTGAGTTCAACCTCTGTCATGAGCGATTCTTCTATTCCCATTCTCATTCGAACATCTTCATTCCGTATTCGGTCCCTTCTAGATATCCCTAATGTTCGTCTAAACACATCCATTTCTGTGGCCTCCAGTTTCCTTTTATAATTCTCTGTGATTCGCCACGTTTCCGATCCATACAATAATGAGCTCCTAATCATTGTTTCATAGATGTTGTATTTTCGCTTTTTTACTATTTCATTACTCCAAAAGACTCCGTTTAAACATGAGATAAGACCCCTGGCTTGGTTTATCCGTTTCTGAATTTCCCGACCGTCCTTGCCTGTAATATCAAATTCAACCCCCAAGTATGTGTAGGTAGTGCAGGAAGCGATTTCTTCTGTATCGAGTTGAATGTTTGCTAATTCCCCTCCGATGGGAAGATATTTGGTCTTTTCGGTGTTAAGTTCTAGACCCCATTGTTTATACTCTTCCTGCAACTTTCGGGTCATATATTCCAAGTCATCCTTTTCACTAGCAATTATGACTTGGTCATCAGCGAACTGGAGCGTAAAAAGACAAGTGTTGCCCAGGTCTATTCCCATTCCCCTACATTTTCTCTTCCAAAGAGCAAGAGCTCTGGCAACATAGATTTTGAAGAGCGTGGTTGATACACAGCAGCCTTGACGCAATCCTTTGCTGACCGGAAAACTTCTTGATATTCTATTACCTACTTTTATAAAACAAAATCTAGTCGCCTAGGTCTTTTTGAAAGTTCATCAATAATTTAATCTTCGGAAATAAGCAACTACCTATGAATAGATATCATTGCTATGCCGTTGAGCCTGTTTTGAGAAGTAGAATTTAGGAGATAGTTCTTTATTCTTTTCAATGTTGAGAATGATCTCTCTGGAGTGGCTTAAGAAACTGGTTTTGTACAGAATCTTAATAATAGCTATACACATTAGGAAAAGCTTGTGGATTGCATATTTCTAGATGAGCCAAAGCTAGACTATTACTTTTGATATCTGTATAATCACTCAGATGAATGTGCCACAATTTGATTTCATTTACTGAATTGTTTCAGCCGTCACTATTTGGTAGTTGATCATAATTAAAACAACTTGTAGAAATTACTATGTTTTACTACCAATAAATATATAATACACATTTTCTTGTGACTCGAGTTTCGGGATATGAACTATCCCATCATCAGACAACTGAAGACCTAACAGTGGTACAGTGGTATTTAAACAAAATTGATAAATATTTTGAATATTTCAACAGATTCTCGATAATACCTAATAGTGGTACAGAGGTTGACAATCGGAACGTGATAAAAACCGGGTTAAAAAAGAGGGGCCTTCTAACAGATATCGGAATGTCGGCAATCGACAAAGAAGGTTGTTAAACAGATGGTACCCATTTAAATATCTCAAATAATTTTTGGGCTTACATAGCTCCGTACAGTCATTCATTATTTCTACATTATTTTTTTGTATATCTCAAATATTTGGATTTACAAAGCTCCATACAGTCTTTCATTATTTTTTACATTATTTTTATTGTGAACGAATTTGAAAATTTCAATACTCAAGTTTCTTTCCTTTTGAATCTACATGTAAAATTTTTTTAAGATTTCCTTTTGTCGAAAGGAATTACTGTTTTCTGAAGAATGTGTGGCAAAAGTTGAATTTTTGTTTACTTTCCATTCAATTCATTTTATTTCCGTTGAAAAAGGTTTTAAAAAGATGTTACTTTTTAAATATCTCAAATATTTTCGATTTTATAGCTCCGTTCAGTCATTCATTATTTTTACATTATTGTTATTGTGAACTAATTTGAAAATTTCAACAGATTCTAGATAATCGAGTTTCTTCCCTTTTGATTCTACATGTAAAATTTTAAGATTATCTATTGTGGAAAAGGAATGACCGTTTTCTAGACAATGAGTGGCAAAAGTAGAAATTTGTTTATTTTTCCTGAAACTCATTTTATGTTCGTTGAACCTCGTCTTGAAGGAACGTCCTGTTTGTCCTATATATTTATTACTGCACGTAGAACAAGATAAGTCATAAACTCCTGATTTGTGTATGTTTGGAGTAGTGTCCTTTGCGTTAAATAATACCAATGATAATTTGTTTTGCGTTTTGAAGTTGGGTTCGCCACTGTTACTGGTAACAGCGAGTTGATCAACACGGTTAGTTCCTGCATTCCACCTTTAGGGTGAAGCTAGTGCCTCATTTGGTAGATCTTCCACCACACGGGTCCATCGTTCACAAGTTGTTAGTTACAGAGCACGAATGAAATTCGAATCGCTGTTGCACTCATATTTTTCTTCAGATTTGGCTCCCAGTTGATTTCACCTGTTCGTAGAACTGAAAAAATGCTTACCGGAAAGAGATATAGCCCGAATGAAGATTTGATCGAAAAAAATGCCTCTTTTGAGGCTAAAGATTAATCTTTTTCCAGGAAAGGTATCAAAAAATTAGAGAAACGTTGAATTATTGCGTGGCTCTTGAAGAAGAAAAAATTGACGAATAAAATAAAATTTGATTGAACAAGGTGTTTTTTCATCATACGTGAAATGGTCAGCCGATGTGTTACCCAGCTTTTCAGTTCTCAAATAAAGAAGAGCCATCTTTCCCTTTGAAGGTGAGCTTATCATTCTGTGAACCATAGGACCATAGAAGCTCCTCACGGTATACTTTTTATAGGCTTCTAAATGAATATCCGCTTCAGTTTGATGCATTTCAAGGACCCAATCAGTGATGATGCTGATGATCGATCGGCTTGAGTTCTTGTGTTAACTGAACTTTAAAGGCCTTCAGACCTAAGTCTTTAAACAAAATACGGTGTAAGGTCGTTTGTGGAATGTCTACGGTTCACACCAAGTAGTATTGGAGATAACTTTTTCGAAGTTAGATTTATTAATCAAAACTTCGAGTGAACTTAAACATCCTTCAATTTACACCAAAAAGGTGCCCTTGGTAAAACTCGATACTGGGTATCGTTTTCGGAATATTTTAATTTGAAAGTTTTTTACTGAGCAAACCCCAATTATTTATCAGTTGCCTACTTATCCTAGAGACAGTCACCTTTTTTATTTAGCGAAACAATCGGGGTTGAGCATCTTCTTGACAAACCATATCGAAAACAACAACAAATATATAATAAAATAGAAAGAAGGGGCTTTTTACTTGATAGAAGGAATATTACAAAATTGGAATATCAAAGCAGATTAAATCTGTTTTGATATTCAAATTAAACAAAATATATTTTCCAGAGCTTCCGGTAGATAATCCAGGCAAAAATTCCTATCAATATTTTGTTGATAGGAATTTACATAGCGCTTCGCGAGCAGCTATATATCGACTAAAATTGAATATTAGTTATTTCAAACGTAAAATAATTAACAGCATTCACGTATAAACGATAATTAATGGAATACTCTGTCACCATATTCCACTGATACAGCATCATTATATTTATATTCAGTATTCTTCAAACAGTCTGCTGAACATATTCTGTGTTCACATGCTATAAAACTAATGATAGTTTAGCTTTCAAACTAACTCTATTTGATGTAGCCTACAATTATGAAACTAATTTTAACAACTAGATGGAATAGGGTGTAACTCTTTTCCAAGTAGGATGGGGGAGCAACAAGCTCAAATGAGGATGGATTAGTGTTAGATGAACAGATTCCTGAATTACTCTTGCAGAAATTAGCTTGGAGGCTTTAATATTCAATCCTTTCGTGGTGGGATTTAGGACGTATAGTCCTAGAATTAAAAATTGTATGAATCGCCGCATTAAATCTAAAGTTTTCATTAATGTACGAAAATTTAGTGAGGTGTGTAAAAGTTCATTCGGAAAGTAAACAGTTTAAGCAAACTTAAAATAATAGTTTGGGGAAAAATCCATTATTTTTGCATGAGCTTCACGACTTCATTTATCAGGTTTTGGATTGTCCTATTGGCATGCGATCCAAAAGTTGAACTACCTCTGGCAGTATTACATTTAATCGTCAAAATTTATTGGGTCGCCTTCAAAATAGGCTCCATTTGCTCCAATACATCTATGCCAACGGCACTTCCAATTATCGAAACATTTTTTATAGGCGCTTTCCGGGATGGACTTTAGCTCTCGCGCCGAATTTTGTTTTATGGCTTCAATCGACTCAAAACGGGTGCCACGAAGGGGCAATTTTAGTTTTGGGAAGAGGAAAAAGTCGCAGGGAGCCAAATCCGGCGAATACGGTGGTTGCTGAAGCACGTTTGTTGAGTTTTTGGCGAGAAAGTCAGTCACAATCGTAGCTCGGTGAGAAGGCGCGTTATCGTCATGCAAAATCCATGAGTTGTTCGCCCATAAATTTGGCCGCTTCTTACGGATACGCTCACGCAAACGTTTCATAACGCCTAGGTAATACTCCTTGTTTACCGTCTGACCCTCTGGAACGAATTCGTAGTGCACCACGCCACGGATATCGAAGAAAACAATGAGCATCACCTTCATTTTCGAGCGGCTTTGGCGTGGTTTTTTCGGTTTCGGCTCATTTTTTGCCATCCATTCCGATGATTGCTGGCTTGTTTGCATATCGTACTCGTAGACCCAGGTCTCATCACCAGTTATAATGCGTTCCATGAATGTAGAATCGGAATTACAGCGATCCAGCATGTCTGAAGCAACCTGTTCGCGATGACGTTTTTGAAGAAAATTCAGGTCTTTCGGTACGAGTCGTGTGGCCACCTTTCTCATGCCCAAAATATCAATCAAAATCGTACGTGCGGACTGGTGGGATATCTTAAGTTCATGTGCTATCTCTCTCAAGCTGGTACGACGGTTTTCCAGCACCCTTTCCTTAATTTTATCGACGTTATCTTCGATCGAAGCCGTCGATGGGCGACCACTTCACGACCGTCCTTGAAGGCTCTGTACCACTGATATGCACGAGTTTTCGATAGAGCATTATCACCAAAGGCCTTTTGCAACATTTTCAATGCATCGGCACACGAAAATTCATTTGCAACACAAAACTTTAAACAAATTCTTTGCTCAACGTAATCACCCATAGTAAAAATCGGCACGCACTCTGACATCGACTGACTTAATCAGCTGTTGCAAACACACTAGTTGACAGATCCCGCTCAAGCTTGGCATGGTAGTTAAGGACAGTGGTACCAACCTAGGAAAAAAAAATTTTACCTGCCTCATTGCCCCGCCAGATTTAAATCGATAATTCCCGGTACTTTCTTGACAGAATGTATATTATGTATAAAATAAAATAGAAAAAGGCTTTTTACTTGATAGGACTTGATAGTCAAAAATATAGGCCCCACAATTTTATTATAAACAATACCACACCAAATGCTAACAGAATTTCTAGATTTTCTAATTTGAAATACTTCGCGTCTTCAATTTTTGTTTCACCAAGTGTAGTGTGACTGTAAATGAACTTTTTTCTGCTGCATTGAAATGAAAGAGTACTGTTTGAGAGACAATATTTTATTATTTACAGTTAAGAACTTTTTGCCTTGAAGGTGGGCTTGAAAAATGAAATAGATAGATATATGCTTCGTTCGGCAACTTCTGCCATACAAAATTAATTTGTCACTGCAGGTAGTTTTCAGTCACAGACCGGGAAAAAAGATACAAAATCTTGCTTCGTTCTGAGAATAACCAACAGCAGGCAAATTCTTAGGGCACATTGGTGTAGACACCAAGAATGTCTATTTTTTCTGTTGAAAACGCCTCCTGTGAAAAACTATCATTAATACGTTCACATTATGAAATTTAATAAATTAGGATCTTCCTTCGGTCTTTGCAGTATATGCTGTGAGTATTCTAAGCGTTTCCGCTTTTGGTCTTCTGTGAAGAGTTGTTCCAGCAGTAAGTTGTACATTCTGTCAAGAAAGTACCGGGAATTATCGATTTAAATCTGGCGGGGCAATGAGGCAGGTAAAAATTTTTTCCTAGGTTGGTACCACTGTCCTTAATTACTATGCCAAGCTTGAGCGGGATCTGTCAACTAGTGTGTTTGCAACAGCTGATTAAGTCAGTCGATGTCAGAGTGCGTGCCGATTTTTACTATGGGTGATTACGTTGAGCAAAGAATTTGTTTGAAGTTTTGTGTTGCAAATGAATTTTCGTGTGCTGATGCATTGAAAATGTTGCAAAAGGCCTTTGGTGATAATGCTCTATCGAAAACTCGTGCATATCAGTGGTACAGAGCCTTCAAGGACGGTCGTGAAGTGGTCGCCCATCGACGGCTTCGATCGAAGATAACGTCGATAAAATTAAGGAAAGGGTGCTGGAAAACCGTCGTACCAGCTTGAGAGAGATAGCACATGATCTTAAGATATCCCACGAGTCCGCACGTACGATTTTGATTGATATTTTGGGCATGAGAAAGGTGGCCGCACGACTCGTACCGAAAGACCTGAATTTTCTTCAAAAACGTCATCGCGAACAGGTTGCTTCAGACATGCTGGAACGCTGTAATTCCGATTCTACATTCATGGAACGCATTATAACTGGTGATGAGACCTGGGTCTACGAGTACGATATACAAACAAGCCAGCAATCATCGGAATGGGTGGCAAAAAATGAGCCGAAACCGAAAAAACCACGCCAAAGCCGCTCGAAAATGAAGGTGATGCTCATTGTTTTCTTCGATATCCGTGGCGTGGTGCACTACGAATTCGTTCCAGAGGTTCAGACGGTAAACAAGGAGTATTACCTAGGCGTTATGAAACGTTTGCGTGAGCGTATCCGTAAGAAGCGGCCAAATTTGTGGGCGAACAACTAATGGATTTTGCATGACGATAACGCGCCTTCTCACCGAGCTACGATTGTGACTGACTTTCTCGCCAAAAACTCAACAAACGTGCTTCAGCAACCACCGTATTCGCCGGATTTGGCTCCCTGCGACTTTTTCCTCTTCCCAAAACTAAAATTGCCCCTTCGTGGCACCCGTTTTGAGTCGATTGAAGCCATAAAACAAAATTCGACGTGAGAGCTAAAGTCCATCCCGGAAAGCGCCTATAAAAAATGTTTCGATAATTGGAAGTGCCGTTGGCATAGATGTATTGGAGCAAATGGAGCCTATTTTGACGATTAAATGTAAAAATGTTGTTTTAATTGAAAATTCCCGGTACTTTCTTGACAGAGTAGTATGGCGCCTATAATTGTTCTTTTTAACACTCTATGAATCTTCGAACAGCTTATTGCAAGTTCACCCAATTCCTTCAATCCATTTTCTGGATTTTTAAAAACAATTTTTATGAACTTCGGTTGATTTCAAATTCAATAATATTCAAATTTCAGTATTTATCAACAATTAATTATAGTAGCATCACCTTTCAAATAGAAATATGTGGAGTTCTTGATTCTCAATGCGTAAGACGCTACGTCTCCTTCTCTTAAAACTTTTAGAATCTCTTACATATATCGGGTGTTTTTTTTAGAGTGATAGATTTAAATTGGAATAAAACACATTTAAATTGAGATTGAAGCCAAATTCACTCTTTATTTGAAAGATAATTTTATGACATTTATGTTTGATATGTTATGACCAATTTTGGACCACTTTTTCGAGTAATTCAGGCCTTATTTCATCAATTACACGAGTAATGTTGGCTTCCAAAATGTTTATTGTTTCTGGTATATCAGCATAAACCAATAACTTGACATAAGCTCAAAAAAATAATTCAGTGGAGTCATGTCGCATGATCTTGGAGGCCAATTAATTGGACCATTTCTAGAAATAATGTTATCGCCAAATCTTTCTTACAATAAATCAATTGTTACGGTAGCAGCATGAGGTGTAGCACCATCTTGTTGGAACCAAAAAACTTCTGGGTCGATAACATTCAACAACAATTCTGAATCAAATAATGATTGATCATCGATCTGTAACGATCACCATTCACTGTAACCTTAGCTCCAGCATCGTTTTTAAAGTAATATGGACCGATGATGCCTCCAGCGTGTAAATCACATCATACAGTACATTTTTCAGGATGCAATGGAACCTGCACAACTTCTAGAAGATTTAAATATTTTAATATTAGCCTTCTATATATTTAATTCCAAAGAATTATATTTAAAAGTTATAACTTCAGGAATTAAATTAAATTGATGTCATGTAAGTACCACTCATATCAAACGACATATATATTAAACATTCATTATAAGACATCCAAAGGATATAACAAAATCCAATAAATAAAAATTGTTAACCAAAAGCCTATAAATTAAATATTTTGAGTAGATAAAATTTTGCTTCTGCTGATAAAACTTATGAAAACAAATATCTTTCAGAAATGTTTAACATAATCTAAAGAATTTCATCATAAAACTATCTTACTTAGAATATTCAATATTATTGGATATATTACTAAGTTACTTTCTATAAAATCTCAAGATATGTAAAAACATTAATGAAAAACAAGATTTAAGAGAGACTTTGCTTCGTCAGTACTCAAATAATTAATATTCAATAAAATATAACATTAATCAACAACAAATATTTACTCACCCTTCAACAATTTAGAAAACTTCTGGTAAATGAATACTGAAAAATTTAAATGGAGTGTAATCTTTACTACAAATAAATAATTCTGTGGTTTACCCTTGATCTAAAAGATTGAAAGACAATTTAACGGCCTCTGTTATAGCACAAGGACTATCTGTATAAAGAATGTTATGGAAACCAAATAATTATATATTATGAATAAAATAACATAAATAGAGGTTAATACTTGATAGAAGGTATATAAAACTATTTAAATATTTTTATATTAGCCTTCTACATATTTAATTTCAAAAAATTGTATTTTATAATTATAACTTCAGGAATCGAGGTAATAATTAATAAATATAATTTTTTGAAATCAAATATGTAGAAGGCTAATATTAAAATATTTAAATAATTTTATATACCTTCTATCAAGTATTAATTAAGTGAAAAAAAAAAAATATATATATATATATATATATATATATATTTATTTTTATAATTTAAGAAATAGACGATTTGATGTCATGATTCTGGAAGAATTAATTTTCTTTGGTTTGAAATATACCAGAATAACATACACAAAATAAAATAATAACATACAGAAAACTACAAAGAAATAAAAAAATAGCTTACTAACCTGGAAGAAATCAAAAACAATGCTATTTCTTCGGGTTTCTCAATTCACATTTCTAACAGCTAACTAAATATGACACGTGACACTTTTAGGTTAAAATCTTAGACATAGAACATAGATCATGGAACATAGAAGTTACAAAGTTGTTTTCCTAAAAATAACAGTTTTATTTTTACATATATTATCCGAATATACAAGTTATAAAATAAAAAAAAATGTATTTTCACTTGGAATTGGATTACCTGGATGTAATGCCATTTAATCTCTCGTTGCAGCTCGCTTGCTTTTATTGTTCTTCAAATGAGGTGAAAATAATTAAAAATTTTCCGTTGCTTTGTAAAGCATGTCAGAAATTATTTTATTGAATATCAACGTGTATTATATTATTAGCGATATCGTTTGTTGATTTATCACAGCCTTCTACTTGACAACCGATTAATAAGCCTACCAGGTGGTTCGTCGAATTTGAGACTCTGTAGTTCACAAAATAAGAGCAACACATGCAAATATATTCGTAATCAGTAGAGAAATAGCTAGCCAACAGTAAAAAACGTACAGGGTGATCCATTTGCAAAAATGAAGCTGCACTCAATGTCTTGTCCACCCTGTATATATTCCATTTTGAGGAAACATTTTAGGAAAAATAAATTGATTTCGTACAACTTTTGAGAATTATTTTTTTTATATCTCCAGTTGTAACAAAATTATAGTGTAAAAGCAGGTACTTTTCCAACTGATTTATTTGTATACTTGAAATTCCTCTTTCTAACTGGACAATTTGAAATTTTTAATAAACCAATCAACGAAGCAACTATTTTTATTTGCCACTCTATGGAGTAACGACCCGGACTGTGCCAGAATTTGTATGATAACATTTTTTCGATTTATTTTATATAAGTTTGTTTTGTTTAATTCACTTACATAATTAGATAACTAGGTGATTAGAAAAAAAAAAGAACGTACATAGTTATGACTTATCTTGCATATTAATCCAGAAAAACACAGATGAGTCCGTAGATTACCTCATCGACAGAATTCCAGTACCGATCGAGCTCTTTCGCCTTCTGACCCCCACTCAAAATCCCATAAATCAATCACTTTCAAACTCCAATTTCTTCGGCCAACTTTTCGACCCACGCGTACGTGTTCGAAACGGCCGGAACGTCCTTGAAAGTACGGACAAAGACGCTAATTTCTCCGGAATCCCACCCCCGGCGCTGTGGACCGTGGTGCCGGCCACCGCGGGACCCCTCGCTCGCCGCTGCGAACAGAGGATGATAATTACATAACAGAGGTATGAGGCCCTCGGTAATTCAATTTTATTAAAAAGTGGCCGGGGGAAGATGCCCTGTACTCCGGAGCTCGTTCGTTACAGTAGGAAGCTCTTCAAGGCCTGGAATTTTCGCCGGAATAATGGGACTGACGGTCAGGGTGATGTTTTCGATGGTCCTTTGAGTGGGGCAGCGGTCCCCAAACTTTCTGTCGTGAAAATGTCTTTGGGAAAACTGCCTGGGGATCTCAGAAAGTCAGCGGTGAAGTACTCCCATATATTATATATACACATACAGGGAGAATCACAACCATTGGGACATAGGTTAAGGACAGGTTATTTTCAGATACTGAATTGTGTCAGCCTTTACTATTTGGTAGTTGATCATAATTAAAACAAATTGTACAAATTACTATGTTTTACTACCAATAAAAATATATTTTACACATTTTCTTGTGACTCGAGTTTCGGGAAATACACTATCCCATCATCAGACAACTGAAGACCTACCAGCGGTACAGAGGTATTTAAACAAAAGTGATAAATATATTGAATATTTCCATAGATTCTAGGTAACACCTAATAGTGGTACAGAGGTTTACAAGCGGAACGTGATAAAAAACCGGGTTAAAAAAAAGGGGCCTTCTAACAGATATCGGAATGTCGGCAACCTACAAAGAAGGTTGTTAAACAGATGGTACCCATTTGAATATCTCAAATAATTTTTGGGGTTACATAGCTCCGTACAGTCATTCATTATTTTTACATTATTCTGCTGTATATCTCAAATATTTGGATTTACAAAGCTCCATACAGTCTTTCATTATTTTTTAAATTATTTTTATTGTGAACGAATTCGAAAATTTCAATAATCAAGTTTTTTTCTTTTGAATCTACATGTAACTTATTACTATTTTCTAAAGAATGAGTGGCAAAATTTGAATTTTTGTTTACTTTTCATTAAATTCATTTTGTGTTCGTTGAAAAAGGTTTTAAGCAGATGTTACTTTTTAAATAACTCAAATATTTTCGATTCACATAGCTCCGTACAATCATTCATCATTTTCACATTATTGTTATTGTGAACTAATTTGAAAATTTCAACAGATTCTAGATAATCGAGTTTCTTCCCTTTCGATTCTACATGTAAAATTTTAAGATTATCTATTGTGGAAAAGGAATCACCGTTTCTTAGACAATGAGTGGAAAAAGTAGAATTTTGTTTATTTTTCATGAAATTCATTCTATGAACCTCGTCTTGAAGGAACGTCCTGTTTGTCCTATATATTTATTACTGCACGTATAACAAGATAACTCAAAAACTCCTGATTTGTGTATGTTTGCAATAGGGTCCTTTGCGTTAAATAATACCGATAATACGAATTCGAAACTACCTGTAAATATTCATTTCTGGTACAGATACGTAGAAGATATTCTCACGTGTATCTCCGGAACATCCAGACAACTGAGGCAACTTTTGAATTTCTTGAATAATATTCACCCAAAAATTAAACTCATATTAGGAAAAGAATCGAAGAACAGTATTACATTTTTAGACCTCTCGATATCACACTCAAATAGAAAAATAGAATTCAACGTGTTCAGAAAACCCATTTCCACTGATATATGTATTCCTATTGATTCCAATCACTCATATTCACAAAAAATGTCATCGTATCAATCGATGATCCATAGAGCCTTCGCATTACCCTTATCAAAAAATGACCGCGAAGCTGAAGTCCAAACTATAAAGTCAATAGCCGCGAACAACGGTTTCAACCCCAATTTAGTAGATAATCTGATTCGACACAAACTATCTAAAATAGCTAAGAGCCAAATTTCTCCCATCATAAAAACTGAAGAAAATAAAAACATCATTTCTCTATCGTACTTTGGTAGCATAAGTCCAAAAGTGACCAATAGTTTTTCAAAATCAGATGTCAATATTGCCTTCAACACGCAAAACAAATTATCATCGTTATTATTAAACGCAAAGGACCCTACTCCAAACATACAGAAATCAGGAGTTTATGAGTTATCTTGTTCTACGTTCAGTAATAAATATATAGGACAAACAGGACGTTCCTTCAAGACGAGGTTCAACGAACATAGAATGAGTTTCATGAAAAATAAACAACATTCTACCTTCGCCACCCATTGTCTATAAAACGGTCATTCCTTTTCCACAATAGTGATCTTAAAATTTCACATGTAGAATCAAAAAGGAAGAAACTCGATTATCTAGAATCTGTTGAAATTTTCAAATCAGTTCACAATAACAATAAGGTAAAAATAATGAATGACTGTACGGAGCTATGTCAATCGAAAATATTTGAGATGTTTAAAAAGTAACCTTTTTCAACGAACATAAAATGAATTTAATGAAAAGTAAACAAAAATTTAACTTTTGCCTCTCATTATTAGAGAACAGTAATTCCTTTCCACAAAAGAAAATCTTAAGAAAATTTTACATGTAGATTCAAAAGAAAAGAAACATGATTATTGAAAATTTCAAATTCGTTCAAAATAAAAATAATGTAAAAAATAATTAATGAATGTACGGAGCTATGTAAATCCAAATATTTGAGATATAAATCAAAATAATGTAAAAATTATGAATGACTGTACGGAGTTATGTAACCCCAAAAATTATTTGAGATATTTAAATGGGTACCATCTGTTTAACAACCTTCTTTGTAGATTGCCGACATTCCGATATCTGTTAAAACGCCCCTCTTTTTTAACCCGGTTTTTTATCACGTTCCGCTTGTAAACCTCTGTACCACTATAAGGTGTTACCTAGAATCTATTGAAATATTCAAAATATGTATCACTGTTGTTTAAATACCTCTGTACCACTATTAGGTCTTCAATTGTCTGATGATGCCATAATTCATTTCCCGAAACTCGATTCACAAGAAAATGTGTGATATATATATTTTTATTGGTAGTAAAACATAGTAATTTCTACAATTTGTTTTAATTAGAGGTTATTTTGACCAAAATATGTCGATTTAACCAAATATCGCTCAAAATAAGGCATTAAATTTAAATTTTTCTTTCGTTTTTCGCTAAAAATTTCACTGTCCATTTCTCGGTTGTTCATTTTATGTATTACTTCACTGCAAGAATTGTTTGGTATGTAGAGATACCTTGATGAATCCTTCCTAGTAATCGATTTACGTCAATCGAATAGTGTGGAGAGCATCGGGCTCGTGACCGGGAGGTCACGGGTTCGAGTCCTGTTCAGGTGGAAAAGAAATTTTCTAGTTGGAAGGATGTCTGCCACCATTTCCCTGATGGGCGTAAGATCGCAGTAACAAAGCCTACCCAGAACACAACTGAACTCCTAACTCTCACAAGCTGAAAAAAACGCTTCTGAGAACGGAAGATCTAGAAGAGTCAGGATAATAATAATAATTAGTATGCAAAATCCAGATAAGCATTCTATAAAATGGGGTGTAGGAGAGGGATGTATCGGGTGTTTTTTTTAGAGTGATAGAACTTTCGATAGGGATAACTGTGATTTGACAGAAGGTAGAAGCCATGTTGTTTTGACATTTCTGTTCAGTAAGCATTGACAAATTATCATGGAAAGACTTACGCCGCAACAAAGTTTACAAATTGTTGAAATTTATTTTCCAAATCAGTGTTCTAGTCGCCAAACTTATAGAGCACTTCGTAAAATTTACATAATCGTCCAACAGAACAGATTTTTCGTCGAACTATCGATAGATTTTGGACAACATTTCTTATACTCGATTCAACAACAACAAGACAAAGAACTGTACGTACAAAAGAAAATGCTGCTCTGAGTCATAGTGCTAATGATGATATAGATTTGTCTATTCGTCGACGTTCATAACAAGTTGGAATCTGTGCATCCACCACATGGTAAATTTTGCGTAAAGATCTTGGTCTACACCCATACAAGATCCAACTGGTTCAAGAAGTAAAGTCACTTGACCATAATAAGCATCGTTTGTTTGCTGATTGGACCCATGAACAGCTTGAAGTTGATCCACTTTTTTATCGTAAAATTGTGTTTAGTGATGAAGCTGATTTCTGGTTGAACATCTATGTGAACAAGCAAAATTGCAGTAAATGTAGTGAAAACAATCCTCAAGAAGTTCTGCAGGTTCCATTGCATCCTGAAAAATGCACTGTATGGTGTGCTTTACACGCTGAAGGCATCATCGGTCAATATTTCTTCAAAAACGATGCTGTAGCTAATGTGACAGTGAATGGTGCTTGTTACAGATCGATGATCAATGATTATTTGTTTCAAAATTTGAATGGTATCGACCCAGAAGTGTTTTGGATCCAACAAGATGGTGCTACACTTCATGCTGCTACCGTAACAATTGATTTATAGAAAGAAAGATTTGGCGATAACATTATTTCGAGAAATGGTCCAATAGACAATAGACGTTTTAGAAGCCAACATAACTCGTGTTATTTATGAAATAAGGCCTCAATTACTCGAAAAAGTGCTCCAAAATTGGTGTGGTTGAATGCTGCTCCTCAGAGCTTGTCGTGGTGGACATATGCCGAAAATTATTTTTAGAACCTAAATATCATAAAATTATCTTTCAAATAAAAAAAATTGGCTTCATTCATAATTTAAATGTGTTTTATTTCAATTTAAAGTTCTATCACTCTAAAAAGAACACCCGATACCTGCCTAGTAAAAATTCATTGTTCGATGTAGAATTCGAACATTCACTTCTTGTCACAGGGGGGGCGCCACGTGCATCATTCCTGATGATCAAGTGGTAGCTTTTTTGGACGAAACTTGATGGCGATTTTGATCAGAAAATACGATGTAGAAAACATTTTTAAGTAATATTGGTACTTTTGTTTGAATACCATAATTTCACCCGTTTAAAAAAAAAATGCAAATGAATAGTTCATTGTCTGAGAAGGTTTCAAATAACAGCAATAGAGAAACTTGTAACATAGGGCTTCTATTTCAGCAGTAAAGAAGAATTAAAAACAATTCAACTTTCGATTGTCAGAGTAAACATAAGTCTTACCCCGTATAAAATAAGCCGCATTTTGTATTCTTCTCCAGATTTCGTCTCGTGAATTGACTTCAAGGGCACAAACTAAGGACTTTGTATGAAATCTCCAAACTTAAAAAAATGGTTTCAATAACATTAAGTAGAGTTAGCAGTTTTGAATCTATTCATATAGTTCCAGCTAATATTCGATTACACATTCAAGTTCTGGTACCATAGAATTGTTGATTGGTAAAATCTATGTGTTATTTCGAATCTGAAAAGAAGGCTTTGCATTCATTATTCCAGAAAATTTTTCGTTCTATCAGATTTTCAACGAAATTCTGTTCGAAATTGAAAAACCTTTACTGATAAGAGTTCATCCCTGTATCGTTGGAATATCAATTCCTCGGTTACTTTCAATTTATCCGTATGTTCTGAGATTAGTTGGATTATCTTCAGGATATTTTCAATATCGGATTTCCTAAAGTTGAATGCTGTGGCTAGTTGTAAGTTATTGATTTCTTGCAGAAGATAGCTTGAGCTAATAATTCCAATTAAGCCTCCTCTCTATCAGAAAGTTTTAATAAGATTCGGCGAAGTGTCGATACTAACCCCACAATATTAAATTTCAACACAAACTCGATTGGAGTTTGTAGTTTTAATAACTGAATGTATATTTCTGGGAAATCCAACGGATTTACTCGTATATGTTCTTAAATTCCATGCGTTGCTATACTTTCACGTATTTTATAGTGTAGGTTCCGAGTTTATGCTGGTGTATATTCCAATTTAAACAGGGTTTATATATACAATAAAATAATGAAAAGAGGTTTTTTGGGTTGATAGAAGGATCATTTAAAAGTTTCAAATACCATACAGATTTATTCTGTTAAGCCTCTAAAAATTCTAATTTCAAATAATTTTAATTCAAAAACTTTCAGAATTAAATTAAATAAATGTCTGAAAACACTTCGTGTCAAATTAGTGGACATAGAATTAAACACACATCACACAGTACAAAAGGAAACAGAACATTCAATTGATAATTTATATTTTTTTCAATTCTTTTATTCCGTTTGGTATCGTGTGTTTTTTTAGAGTGATAGAACTTTCAATAGGGATAACTGTGATGAAGAAAATATCGCTGCTGTAAGTAAAAGTGTTAATGATGATCCAGATTTGTCTATTCGTCGACGTTCACAACAAGTTGGAATCTGTGCATCCACGCCATAGAAAATTTTGAGTAGAGATCTTGGTCTACACCCAAACAAGATCCAACTAGTTCAAGAACTAAAGCCACTTGACCATAATAACCGTCGTTTGTTTGCTGATTGGGCCCTATAACAGCTTGAAGTTAATCCACTTTTTAATCGTAAAATTGTGTTTAGTGATGAAGCTCATTTCTGGTTGAACGGCTATGTAAACAAGCAAAATTGCCGTATATGGGGTGAAAACAATCCTCAAGAAGTTCTGCATGATTATGTGTTTCAAAATTTGAATGGTATCGACCAAGAAGTGTTTTGGTTCGAACAAGATGGTGCTACACCTCATGCTGCTACCCTAACAATTGATTTATTGAAAGAAAAATTTGGCTATAACATTATTTCGAGAAATGGTGCAATTAATTGGCCTCCAAAATCATGCGACATACCTCCACTGGATTATTTTCTTTGGGGTTATATAATAGACGCTTTGGAAACCAACATGACTCGTGTTATTGATGAAATTACTCGAAAAGGTGGTCCAAAATTTGTCTGGTCGAATGCGGTTCCTAAGAGCTAGTCGTGGTGGACATATGCCGGAAATTATTTTTAAAACAATAATGTCATAAAATTATCTTTCAAATAAAAAAATTGGCTTCAATCTTAATTTAAATGTGTTTATTTCAATTTAAACTTCTATCACTCTAAAAAAAACACCCGATACCTTTGGTTCCATAAAAATCAAATTCTATTTTTCAATGCAGTCTACTAGAACTTCAAGACATTTATTAGATCGATGAATAAACTTCTCTAACTCTTGAAACAAGTTTTCTTCGGGCTTCCCCTCAAAATAGCTATTAATTGCTACCTTAAGTTCCTAACCGTCGAAAAATTGCTTTCCACGAAGATATTTTTTCATAGTTAGGAATAGTTGGTAGTTACTGGGAGCAAAGTCTGGACTGTACGGAGGTTGAGTAATTTCTTCGAAGCCACATTTCCGCACAGCCTCCTTCATTACGCGGGCCTTCTGAACTGATGCGTTGTCGTGAAGAAGCAACACCCCAGCTGTGAGGTTTCTTCAGCTTTTTCCTTTAATTGCCTCTCTTAAATAACACAAAGTGGTTGTGTATGATGCTGCTTTGATGCATTCACTTCTTTTAGTGTATTATATCGATATAATCGATATACCTTCAGAATCCCTAAAGACCGTAACCATTATTTTTCCATCGGATGGGGTGACTTTAGACTTGCTGCGAGTCGTGCAGTGTTTTCAATCCACTACATGGACTCATTCATTCGTTTGTTATCGGCAAATGTTTTCCATGAGGCGTAGATATCTCCAAATATTGGACCTAGTCGAATATCTGGAAATCTCTTCGTCTCATAAAAACATTTGGCGAGAACAAACGATCAGTTGGAATGTCATCTTTCACCATTAGTGACATCTGTTAATAACTAATTCCTTTTGAAAAAAGCAAATATCGTCAACAGGTATAACTCTTAACGTTGTAAAAGTTGTTGCGGCGTGAGTCTTTCCATGATAATTTGTCAATGCTTACTTAACAGAAATGTCAAAACAACATGACCTTCTGTCAAATCACAGTTATCCCTATCGAAAGTTCTATTACTCTGAAAGAAACAACCAATATATAAACTGTAATGTTAAGTAAATTCTTCATAGTTATTATTCACATTGAGTGGTCGTACTTATTCACATTTAGTGGTCGAATTTTTCTCTGCCCAGTACCGACAATTCTGTTTATTGACATGACCATTCAGATTAAAGTTTGCTTCGTCACTGGAGAGTTCAATATTGTTGAACCGCTGTAACATTCCAATTCTTGAACCAATTGGATTTTATGGGCTTTTAAATGCAGATCTTTCTTCAAAATCAAACGCAAGGACGATTTTTTGATGTTTACTGATTCACCTCGCTTTCGGATCAATAAAGACGGATTTCGACGAACTGACGCCTCCACTTCTCGAATCGTTTCTTCGTCGCGGACTGAACGGGGGCGACCAGAGTGTTGAATTTTCACCATCGCACCTGTAGTCTCGAACATCCAGATCCATTTTCTAGTCATCATGTGGTGCATGGCGTGTACGATATTCCGCACGATACTAACGTTAAGAAGCCACTACTGAATCGTAATTGCGATAATACGCTCGTACGCAAACAGCGCGTTGCGTTCCCGGGTACTGCTCCATCGTGACTAAAACTCCAAAAAAAGGCGAACACCACAATCCCCGATACGCCTATTGGACAAGCTGTATATTAGATTAGTGAAATATAAATTTCAATCTAATTACACTAAAATATCAATATCAAACAGTTTCCATCGATTCCATGCACAATACCGATAAAACACCGCGATAAAACCGCCGCTTAGCTGAAAATACGAGTCCAGGGCACTCTTGGTAGTATTCCAAACTAACTACATCAAACCACTTTTCTCCATTAATCCTCCAAGGCCGTAATTCCGCCCCGGTTTTTCCCAGAACCTATAATCCCGAACGTTTCTATTATTCCCCTATAATTCCCATTAATACCGGAACAATAATTGTATCAGATGAACTTTCGCAGTTTGAACGTCGAAATTACCGGAATAACCAGGACCCAGGGCACGGGAGGCTCACGGGGTCGATTCAGAACAGCTGGCCGTCAATTCGCGCAACTTCAAACTACGTATCGCAACTTCCAAACTACGTATTTCAGACTAGACCTCGATCGTGATTGCCCCAATTTGAACCCAGACATGTCGTCCTGGAGTGAATACGCCTAGTTGGAGTCGAGATAATTGTGTGTTTCGGGGGTAGAGTTTCGTGAGCCGAACATGAGGACCGAATGCATCGGGGGGCTATTAGTGCGTGCTGAAGGTCTCTTGGGCCGGAGAAGTTCTAGTTGGGAATGGGGACGATTAGAAACGTTTTTTTATCGGGAACGCTAGCGTTCGGATGATTCGGAATTTATTGCGATAATAAAGACGAGTTGTTGAGATCTGTTTCGATTATTTCCTCAATTGGAATGGGTGGGGTATAAAAGGGTGTTTTTAAAGGTGAATCATTTTGTCATCGGTTGATAAGTGTTGCAGTTTCGAAATGTCGTTTGGAATGTTCTGAATTTAATTTGATGGATACTAGCCATTTTCTAATCTCTCTTTCTCCCTCTACGAATTGGACAATGGACTGTTCCGCACTTAAAGAAGTGCCTCATACCTTTCTATCGTGATCGTCTAGTTTTGAGAGAAAAGAATATAACGTTGTGTAGACCAGGACCACAATACTGCTCTGATGTTTGGACCTCAGCATCCAAGCATTCATTACAACGTTTGGGTTCCATACAGCAAAGAACAGTATGACTGACTAACTATAACAGCCAGTTTGCAGGCATTGGAACGCAGTAAATATCCCCAATATAGTGACAAGTATGTGAGGAAGGCTCACCAGGTGATCATAAACAGGCTAAACAAAGGTCTCCTCAAAGCTAAAACCCCTCCAACGGAGTTGAACCCACCCCGCATCCCGTTGCGGCTTCAGTTCAAAAATCTACACCGACTGGTTGCAGCGAAGCACTATTCAGTCGCTACTGGCTCTGCAGATAACAATCCGATTTGTTTGGGAGGTAACTTACACGCCGAAGAGTTTTCTTATTTCCGCCCATCCTGTCACAAACACAAGAAAGAAGAAAAATCTCGAGAATCGCAGCTTCAATCGATCGTACCGTCAAGAGCCACAACACCTTGTGAAGTCTTCAAATCGATCTTGGTTCGATCACCAACGGTATTCTCTTGACCATAAAATCCTAGAAATGTCTCGCAAACCTGATTCAGGATGAGATCGGTCATATCATCAAGTACTGCTGAACCCTTGAAGCACTTCGCGGGCAATCCTGAGTCATAAATCACGCGAGACCAGATGAATGAAATACCCTTCTAGTGTAGCACTCTCAACCATTGCCTCCTAGAATCCAACACCAGTTGGGTGGTCCTAAGTATGAATTCACCTGTAGGCTTCCTACCTCTCAAGGTCACGCATTGAATAACATCACGCACTCGGCCATTGGACAGAAAAATCTGACAGATTAATTTGCAATAGGGTAAAGTAACGCTAGTTTTAAGGGTGCATGTTTGGAACCACGATTTAGGTCTCCATTTCACTTAATCCCTAGTCCTGACAAGCTGCCCCAACGCGACAAAGTACGTTTTGCAAATGGTAGCTTTGGACATACAAGGAGAGTGGCCGACTTGTGCTTACTCTATAGATGTTATCACAGTTGGTCCTCCACGCAACTGAAGTTAGTTTTATTGAACAATAAACATTAGCGTTCTGTTTCTAACAAAGAAAAACTGAACAATCTTAAACCGGCGTTCTATCTTCAATGAGTTATTAATTTTTGCGGTCTAAAGACTTTCTTGCGCTTGCTCGATATGAATCGTTCTAATTGATTGTTCATACTGACTGAATTTCTAGTTGGAATCGCTTTGGATCGGATATTTGGGGCACTGAGTCGAGTTGAAGTTTCATATAATCCAGTCTCCATATCGTCAAGGCCAAATTTTTTCAACGCTTTTCTTGCACCATCTAACTCTGATTAAAATCTTAGTCCCCTGTATGTATTTCGCCGTGCCTGGACGTTTAGTAGATTGATCTTAAAAGTTTAAGATGTTACTTGGAAAAGTATTTAGGACCTCCTGAAAGCATTGAAGTCTCGCTGTATGAGTGGTTAGAAGAATATTGGTTATAGTTCTGTTGTCCCTGGTTTTGTAAATTAGAATTACATCTTGAAATCGACGTGAGAGACTATCAATTGTGAAAATCTCATGCAGTGGAAAGATTTGTAGCACAGTGGCCTTGCATCGGAAAGGCCGTGATTAACTGACAATTGTACCGAACTATCTATTCTCTTTTACTGTGTTATTTTATTGATGGTTTTTATAACGATATCAATTATAAGTTTATATACATCATACGAGCATCTGTACAATAAGGTTTAGAACTGATATAAATTATTATTAAAGTTAGTAGAGTTGTTATACCTTTGCTCGATTTTTTTTATTTTTTACTTTCTGGTCACAGCATGTATTGAAGAGATCCACATATTTCAGGGAAAATTAGGCAAGAAAAACCACTATCATTGCCAGGTCGCTTCGTAGACTTGCTGTCTGTGTGAACATAACACCAGAGAGGAGCGTCTGTTCTTTCATGATTATTTATTGTTGTTGTAATCCTCGGAGACTGAACGCCGGCTGAAGAGCGTCCAGTTTCCCCTTGTAAGAAATTTAGTGATAGAATTTTAATTGCAATTAAACACATTCAAATTAAGATTGCAGCCATTTTTTTTATTTGAAAGATAATTTTATGACATTTATGTTTTAAAAATAATTTCCGGCATAATTAACCACGACTAGCTCTGAGGAACCGCATTCGACCAGACCAATTTTGGACCAATTTTTTCGAGTAATACAGGCCTTATTTCATCAATAACACGAGTTATGTTGGCTTCCAAAGCGACTATTGTTTCTGGTTTATCAGCATAAACCAATGACTTGACATAACCCCAAAGAAAATAATCCAGTAGAGTTATGTCGCATGTTCTTGGAGGCCAATTAATTGGACCACTTCTCGAAATAATGTTATCGCCAAATCTTTCTTTCAATAAATCAATTTTCACGGTAGCAGCATGAGCTGTACCACCATCTTGTTGGAACCAAAATACTTCTTGGTCGATACCAGCGTATAATGCACACCATACAGTGCATTTTTCAGGATGCAATGAAACTTACAGAACTTCTTGAGGATTGTTTTCACTCCATATACGACAATTTTGCTTGTTTACCTAGCTGTTCAACCTGAAATGGATCGTGTATGGGTGCAGACAAAGATCTTTACGCAAAATTTTTCATGTGGTGAATGCACAGAGTCCAACTTGTTGTGTACGTCGACGAATAGACAAACCTAGATTATCATTAACGCAATGACTTACAGCAGCGATATTTTATTCTGTACGTACAGTTCTTTGTCTTGTTGTTGTTGTTGCATCGAGTAGAGAAAATGTTGTCCGAAATCAATCGATAGTTCGACGAATAAGCTGCTCTGATGGACGATTATGTCAACCCTAAGTGCTCTATAAGTTTGGCGAATAGAACACTGATTTTGAAAATAAATTTCAACAATTTGTAAACGTTGTTGCGGCGTGAGTCTTTCCATGATAATTTGTGAATGCTTACTGAACGTCAAAACAACATGGCTTCTACCTTCTGTCAAATCACAGTTATCCACATCGAAAATTTTATCACTCTAAAAAAACACCCCGTAGAATGCCATTGTCCGTTGTTCATTATAAAGTAACGATAGGCACAAAGGGAAGTCGACTGAGCTGCTCTAACATGTGAAGTTATTGTATTGTATTCAATAACCTGATTTCAACGTGAGTGTTATTTGTATCATGTATTCTTCATTCAATGGTGGATTTTACTGTATTGATGCTACAGTTGAGGACAACTTCTTTACTTTGATCTGAATTGACCTTTTTACATATTCCATACATGTAAGCACCTTCATCTTCATACTATTTATTTGAATCTAGAGGTGGTTAACAATGGTACTTTGTTTGAGAATGCCAAGTGTTTAGAGTGGATCCACCGTTAAGTAACTGACACAACAATCTCTGTGTCTTCAGAATGTCGCAACAAGACATTCCTGAACAACTATATTATTAGATATAAGTTCCATAATGAATAGGTAGTTGAATAACTGACACCGCAACCTGTGTGTCTTCAGAATGTCTCAACTAGACATCCCTGAACAACAATATTATGCGTCCAGATGATAATAATCTAATTAGATAATGGGAGTGTGAATGGGGAATTCCCAACCAAAGGGTTATTGTTAAACTACCTCGAAGATCTTTGTTACATGTGCCTATTGCCAAGATATCTGTGCATGCACTCAATAAACTGTTGTATTTACCTTCGCTTGCACATTAACTATGTTTTAGGATAAAAGAAAGGTTTTCGATCTCTGTAACCTTAAATTTATGAATAAAGGGAAGAACAGGGTTGGAGAATGTTTGGGAGCTGAAGATAGGTTTTATCTCTGACCCTTTATCTCATAAAAAGCAACCTCGCTCCCATACATCGAGTCAGGTGCTGAACCCTGCCTTTCCCAACCAAATATTGTGTTTTTACTTAACCTTGCATTCTGAACTTCCCATCACTGTTTCCTCTTTCTCGTTCAAGCATAACTTGGGTTGTCTACACAACGTAACGTCCTATTCTCCCGCCAGTAGATGATCACGATAGGTATGGGTTGAACCCAAGGCACGGAACGGTACAGTATATTGAGTAAAACTTCAATAAAAACCCTTTCTTTTCTTCCAACAACTTGAAATGAAAACCAAAAAGGATTTCAATACTCGTATTTCTATCAAGCGCGCATTCTTTAACTTCAACGTCGTGAAGCTAAAACAAGGTCATGACTTCCCGGAAAACTCGCAATATTCCATATAGCCGGTTGTGATTTATATCCATATGGATTGCAGGAGTCACCCTCTCGGAATCTTCCAGACGAGATATAAAAATACCTGGGATTTATCCACTCCCGGACTTCGGCTTCCATCACTTCTGTTAAAGTTACACCGTAAGTTCCAGGGGGCTATTTGCATTCAGAACTTCGTCCGAACTTCTGTGGATCATATATACGAATTTCGAAAGCCTCCACAGTCGATGTAATCGTCTGCGAGATGTGGACCCGTGCGCCAGATAAGAAGTCGGAATTGCAGTTGCCGGAATATAATGAACATCCTGTTATTTCCTGGAGATATAATTCAATTCCGACGTCAAACGTGAAATGCTGGAGGAAGTTTCGCCTTGTCTTGAGAACTGGAGGCAGACGGTTCATTGTTGCGTTTCGCTGTTTTGACTGTTGGGGGGGATGATCTAATAAATTCGTGAAAATATTGTTTCACTCCTTAATTGAAACAACTGGTTGGTTGATCTGATGGAATTAGAATTGATGAGGCGATGTCAGAAGGAATTCAGGTAGCTGAAAGAGTTAATGCCGGTTCGCACATTTTTCTGAGTCGGTGCCCCAAGCAGAAAGTCGGGTCTTGTTTATTCTCATGTTGAACTATTCGAAGATTACACACTGAAGGAAACGCATCAGCTGGAAGCCTGTTCCACAACGGACTAGTTCGGTGGAAGAAAAAGTTCTGATAAGGAGAAGTTCTGGGAAGTAGCACAGGTCGGCAACTCTCCTTCTATGTTCCGACGATTGGTTGTCATAGCTGGAGATTCAATCAGTTTGCTCCTTTCTGGATGAAATCAAAAAGTTATAACGGATGCTTGGGTGCTGAGCTCTAAACATGAGAGCCCTGGTCTGATCTGGCCCTAGTAGAAGAACCTGATCTGCAAAGAAATATTTCCTAGCCTTGAACAAGTATCCCAACTTATTTCCGACCTCGTTACGTCAGTGACACGTATGTCCTAACATACCCTTTGTTTTGTCAACTGTTCAGTTGACAATCACGCCAAGAAGATGCAGATCTTCGACTGAAGCATCTGGTTTTCCATCATCAAGTCACGAAGTAAGTTTTTCGATGAAAAATTGTGCAATTTTGTATTGCACCAGATTCCATTGTCTCCACTCGTTTCTTTTTTGGAGATTTTCGTTCAGGGAATCGATTCTCTGGCATCTATGGAGGTGAGACTTAACGGTGTTCAAAGGTTTGTCACTGAAGAAAGAAAGAATTAGCTTGCTATTATACGCGAAGCTCGCAATGTGGTTCTTGGACATACTAGGAAAAGGATGGGTGACAAAACTGAACCTTGGGGCACTGTAGTGTTCGTGTTGAAACCACGGGAACTGACTTCTTTCTCGACCACATAAATATTCCTCTTGGTGAGGAAACTCTTTATCAAGTCGCGGAGACTCCGGGAAAACCATACGAGGATAGCTTATTCGAAAGAGCCTTAAGCCCTGGATTTGTTCAGAGCAACTGAACTATCGGGTGTTAGAACTTTCGATAGAGATTACTGTAATTTAACAGAAGGTAGAAGCCAACAACGTTTACAAATTATTGAAATTTAGTTTCAAAATCAGTGTTCAATTGGCCAAACTTATAGAGCACTTCGTGAAATTTATGGTTTACATAATCGTCCATCAGAGCAGCTTATTCGTCGAACTATCGATAGATTTCGGACAACATTTTCTCTACTCAATGCAACAACAACAATACAAAGAACTGTACGTACAGAAGAAAATATCGCTGCTGTAAGTCATAGAAATAATGATATAGATTTGTCTATTCGTCGACGTTCATAACAACTTGGAATCTGTGCATGCACCACATGGAAAATTTTGAGTAAAAATCTTGGTCTACACCCTACAAGATCCAACTGGTTCAAGAACTAAAGCCACTTGACCATAATAAGCGTCGTTTGTTTGCTGATTGGTCCCGAGAACAGCTTGAAGTTGATCCACTTTTTTATCGTAAAATTGTGTCTAGTGATGAAGCTCATTTCTGGTTGAACAGCTATTCAAATAAGCAAAATTGCCGTATATGGAGTGGAAACAATCGTCAAGAAGTTCTGTAGGTTCCATTGCATCCTGAAAAATGCACTCTATGGTGTGCTTTACACGCTGGAGGCATCATCGGTCCATATTTCTTTAAAAACGATGCTGGAGCTAATGTTACAGTGAATGGTTCTCGTTACAGATAAATGATCAATCATTATTTGTTTCAAAATTTGAATGGTATCGACCAGCAGTGTTTTGGTTCCAGCAAGAAAGATTTGTCGATAACATTATTTAGAAAAGAAGTTCAATTAATTGGCCACCAAGATCATGCGACATAACTCCACTGGTTTATTCCCTTTGGGGTTATGTCAATTCATTGGTTTATGCTGATAAACCAGAAACAATAGACGCTTTGGAAGCCAACATAACTCGTGCTATTGATGAAGTAAGGCCTGAATTACTCGAAAAAGTGGTCCAAAATTGGTCTGGTCGAATGTGGTTCGTCATAGCTACTCGTGATGGACATATGCTGGAAATTTGTTTTAAAACATAAATGTCATAAATTTATCTTTCGAATAAAAAAAATGGCTTCAATCTTAATAAAAATGTGCTTTATTTCAATTTAAAGTTCTATCACTCTAAAAAAACACCCGATACATTCTCAATAGCGCTCAGAAACCCTTGTCCATACTTGGAATATTTTCATTCACCTTGAGAATTTGGGACGACTCACTCGGTCCCGCTAAATCCATTTCGCCTTCTGGTAGCATTTTAGTCGACCAACAAAATGAAAAGTCTTTTCGAAAAAAGCTCACACGAAAACGAAGACTCACTCACAACAGACAGTCGAGAAACAGCGAACGCTACAACCAAATCACAACAAAACGAAAACTAACCAGATTTTCTGCTTCCCGATTAACCCGAATCGTGCAGAATAATTGCAGTATTGAGGCATGCCTCAAATCTATCTTAAGAAGCCGCCTTCAAAGGAGTATAATCTCGATTTCTCGCGCTAGATAAGGAAGCGCATGAGGCATGCCTCGAACCGTTTACTTCTCAAAGAGGAAGTGAGATGAATATACAAGAATCGTGATATTGAGCATGGATATTATAACATAGACCCAGTGCCGTACCGTATGATGTGAAATTTAGGATAAAATGGATTAATAAAATACTCGATTAATACGTGTATTTGCATAATTTATTTGGTGAGGCACTGCCTCACCTGCCTCATAGGACAAGCCGCCAGCGATCCTGATCATATACACTAAATCCCCAACCAGCAAATACCCAATAAAGTATTTACCCGCATCTCAAATCCAACGATATGATACAATAATTAGATTTCCAAACACAGACGAGGGCCCCAAATGAAAAAACATCGACGAAATCCACGAAACAGTTCGTGCCACATCTACATGAACCCTCCGCCTCCCCTCCAAACCCCTTATGATTTCGATACCGGGCCACCCTTAGACGCGTGTTCGCGTAATCGCAATCATAACCTAAAAAGACACGCTGATTCAATCACGTCCGAAGCGGAGGAAAGCGAAATCACTGCGCGTAATTCAGAATCGCATCAGGCAGAGAGGGACCTGCTTTCTTTCCGTCCGACATAAACAAGAGAAATCGAAATAATCGAGTAAAACCCCTAATTGCCGCGCAAAGTGGTTATTCCTGCGAATCGTCCGAACCTGATTAGGGGACCGTCCTTGTTTGGCTTCTAATGAGATTTCGGCCGATTGGAGCGCCATCTGTACGAGATTGGCGCCGTTTCGGAAGAGCAGATTTGACAGATTCGTGCGACCGTCGGTAGATAACTTGGTTGTCTGATCGAATTCGTTTCCTTTCGTGAATTTAGTATTATATTTGTTGTTTCAATTATTGGGAAGGTGTAAAATTTTATTATAAAAACATTAACACAAGAAATCTTTTTAAAATAGATATTAATATCGCCAATAAATAACAAAACAAAAAGCCATCATTATTATGTGTTGGAAAGTTGAGGTGTTTGCAGCACCTCAATGCATATGCATTAAGGTATAGTTAGTTAATTATGAACACTCGAGTTGAAATCATAACCAATCAGTGGCTGCTTGTCGTATGAGCCAGGTGAGGTAGTGCCTCACCAAATAAATTCTGTAAATTATACGTATTAATCGAATATCTTATTAATCCATTTCATCCTCAATTTCACATCATATGATACGGCACTGGGTAACTGTTTCATAATTTCCATGTTCGGTCTCACGATTCTTGTATATTCATCTCACTTACTCTTCAATAGTAAGACAGTTTTTAATAATAGAGATAAATTACACTAAACCTTTCATTTTATGATCAATAGTTATAGTCGCGATTTTGATCAAAAATTAATTGGAGAAGCAGTAGGTTTGAAAAATTGTTTAGAGGGTGAATTTTTTTAGAAACATTTGTATTAATTTATTATATAATCAAACCGATACTGTTGTTTCTATTTTACATAATAGAAACATAGATTTTCTGAAAGCGAGAAATTTACTGCAGACAACACTGGATAAAATATGTGAATTTAAGTGTAACAACACTTATATTGATACAATTTATAAAAAACTGGATATCGCAGATTTACACTCAAAACGTTGAAAGGTAGTTGAAATGGCAAATAAAACACAACAATTTAGACAAATTTTTTTTGGAATTCTAGACAATACAGCGACTCAAATAGAGGTTAGGTTTTGCAACATTGAAAAACTACATTTCTTCTTCTCAGTTGTTTTTTTTTAGAGTGATAGAACTTTCGATAGGGATAACTGTGATTTGACAGAAGGTAGAAGCCATGTTGTTTTGACATTTCTGCTCAGTAAGCATTGACAAATTATCATGGAAAGACTCCATCGTCCATCAGAGCAGCTTATTCGTCAAACTATCGATAGATTCAGATTGCCCTAAAGTTTACATAGGACAGACTGGAAGAACTTTCCGACATAGAATTTGTGAACATTTCAAGAGTTTCCACAATAACAAAAGTAATTCTACATATTCCAACCATTTGTTCGAAACAGGACATACATTCAACCATAATTTTGAAATTCTACATATAGAAAGTAAAAGTTATGCCTTAAATATGTTAGAATCCCTAGAGATAAATAAACATAATCAAATTGACAAATAGATTTAAATGACTCACCTCTGTTAAATATATTCAGATAAGCTGGGTTTTAGTGCTCAATAAAAATTTATTGAACTTACTGTAATATAAATAGCAACGGATTCCGGAAACAAGCTTAGTTATTCAAAATGTAAATTTGCCTGATGATGCTACTGCGATAGCGAAACCATTGTTGTAAATGTAACAATAAAAATTTGTGAAAATCATAATAACCTTATTTAAATATTATTTAATATGGATTTTCACCAAGTAAGGACTGATTCAATTCAATATTTAAGACAAAATGTTGTTACTTATGAAAACAAATATCTTTTTCGAAAATGTTCAACATAATCTTAAAAATTTCATCATAAAACTATCTAACTTAGAATATTCAATATTATCTAAGTTACTTTTTAGAAAATCTAAAGATATGTAAAAATGTAACATCAATCAACAAAAAGTATTTACTTACCCTTAACAATTCAGAAAGCTTCTTGGTAAATGAATACTGAACATTTAAATGGAATCTAATATGACTCGAAATAAATAATTATGTGATTTACCATTGATCTTAAAGATTGAAAGGCAATTTAACGCCTCTGTTATAGGGGGATGGTCAGAAACAAAGTTTTGTCCACTCAAAATATTCAATTTATAGGATTTTTGTCAACAATTTATATTTATTGGATTTCGTTATATCATTTGAATGTCTTATAATGAATGTTCATTTTATATGTTGTTTGATGTAAGTGGTACTTATATGGCATTTATTTAATTCCTGAAGTTATAATATTAAATATATTTTTTTGAAATTAAATATGTAGAAGGCTAACAGAATATATCTGTAAATATTAAAATATTCAAAAAATTTCATATACCTTATCAAGTATAAACCTCCATTTATTTTATTTTAAAAAACAAATATATTACAATAATAATTAATGCATTGTTGAAGCGTGTATCGTTCCATTTTTAGTAATGGCATGGTTTTTACTTGTCAAATGTCAGAAGATGACAACTGCCCAGATAATGAGTTATTCAAAATGAGACTTCTTATTGCAAAATCTTTCATCATAACGTAATTGTATTTAATCAAATTGAAATATAGTAGTTTTTATGTGAAATAATGCCTTGAGCCGGAAATTCCAAATGACAAATTTGCAGCACCCATCGGGCATAATGTGTAGATCGTAGATCAAACAGAGGCTGAACAAATACAGGGCGTGATATTGAATAAAATCATAAGCACGAAAATCATCCTTCGGGAAACCTTGTTCTCTTAATCGAATTAAACCGATGCTTTGTTCATGTAGATCTTCGTTATTCGCTTTTGCTCTAATTAAACGGCGAAAATACAATTTTTTCGGGCAGATCCGTCCGTTAGCAACCAGAGTATCATGCCGTCATTTAATTGGGAAATAATGTCGCTTAATTAAAAACAGAAACAACTGTCGCTATAAAACTTAATTTATTGTAAAGCGGAACCAGCGTCCGGAATTAAATAAAACCGAACAAAAACGGGCATCGATCGCAGTTGGCGCTTCGCGAACTATTCCTGGCGGAAATAGCCAGGTTTGGATTTTTCGATCTGAGTGGGTTCCTGATCGGAATTTTAGAATTCGATTTGTAGATGGAATGAAATAAGAAATTTCCATAAGTTCTTATTAACTGAATAAACAACGACTCGAGTTTCGTAGTGTTTACTACATTTTCAAACTAAATAAATCAAATTGTATCTCAACTTTTATATACTGTGTAAACCACTTATGGAATAAAATTCTTTGTGTCCTTAAGATAAAAAATTATAAAAAAGACTGGGACACGTCAAGTTTCAATTTCAATGGTGCGCTTTATTTAACCATAAATCCCAGTGTGATTCGAGCAAATCCAACAAATTGCGTCCTCTTTATTTCAAATGGAACATCTGTATATTTTTATTTTTTCAAGGTCCTTAAGAACCTGATTTCATTAAGTTAAATATAGTATGCGGTTGGCTCTAGGTGAAACATTATAACAATTTCATTTAAAAAAAAACACGAAGTTTTTATGTTTCACAGTTCATTCATATTCAGAGGAGTATTTAAATATTTTAATATTGACCTTCTACATATTTAATTTCAAAAAATTATATTTAATAATTATAACTTCAGGAATTAAATTAAATTTTGTCATATAAGTACCACTATCAAACGACAGATAAAATAAACATTCATTATAAGACGTCCAAATGATATAACAAAATCCAATAGATAAAAATTGTTAACCAAAATCCTATAAATTAAATATTTTGAGTAGACAAAATTTTGTTCCTGCTCATCAATCTTATGAAAAATGTTCAACATAATCAAGAATTTCATCATAAAACTATCTTACTAAGAATATTCAATATTATTGGATATCTAACTAAGTTACTTTTTATAAAATCTCAAGATATGTAAAAACATTACTAAAAAACAAGTTTTAAGAGAGGCTTTGCCTCGTCAGTAGTCAATTATATTCATATTCAATAAAATATAACATCCATCAGCAAAAATATTTCCTCACCTTTTAACAATTCAGAAAGCTTATGGTAAATGAATAACTGAAAATTTAAATGGAGTGTAATGTTAACTCAAATAAATAATTCTGTGGTTTACCATTGATCTAAAAGATTGAAAGGCAATTTAACGGCCTCTGTTATAGCACAAGGACTATCTGTATAAAGAATGTTAAGGAAACCAAATAATTATGTATTGTGACTAAGATAATATAAATAGAGGTTTATACTTGATAGAAGGTATATAAAATTATTTAAAATAAAATAAGAAGAAACGGTTTTTTACTTGATAGAAGGATTATTACAAAATTTGAATAACAAAACAGATTCAATCTGTTGTCTTCTACAATTTTAATTTCAAAATTTTTTTTAAGAAACTTTAAGAATTAAATTAATGTCTTCATAAGCACTGCTCATATTTAATAGACGTATAAAATCAAAATTCATCATACAATATCAAATGGAATTAAGAAAAACCAACGAATATAAATTGTCAATTGAAATTAAAATATAAATAAGCAAACATTTTTTGTTTCGTTCCAGGCATGCGTACTGAACTCTTCAGACAAACGTACGAAGCCCTGTTTGTTACAGAATTTATTGTTTTCTGATCCTATATTGATGAAAAATAACTCTTTCTCAAAAATATAAAACATAATTTCCAGATCTTCTCAAAAACTAATTTATTTAAAATATTCAATATATTTAAATAAATTATTTCAAAAAATCTCAAAACAAGTAGCACATCCTCAAGAAATAATTAGAATTACGATAAGATCAGTTCAACTTTACGTATAAAAAATAATAAAATCAATTAAACAATGTATAGTCTTACCGAGTGCAATCTAAAGAAATATATGATCTTAAAAACATGCAAATAGGTACATTTATATCCAAGGTACTCTATGTTCCATGTTCACAAAAAATCATACAAAGCTTATAAGGCACTTGGTCTTAATTAAAACCATTCAACACTGTATAATGAATTTCTTTATTTAAAAAACCCAATATAATTATATATTATATATAAAATAAAATAAGAAGGAACGGTTTTTTACTTGATAGAAGGATTATTACAAAATTTGAATAACAAAACAGATTTAATCTGTTGTCTTCTACAATTTTAATTTCAAAAAATTTTTTTGAAGAAACTTTAAGAATTAAATTAATGTCTTTATAAGCACTTCTCATATTTAATAGACGTATAAAATCAAAATTCATCATACAATATCAAATGGAATTAAGAAAAACCAACGAATATAAATTGTTAATTGAAATTTTTTTTTCTTAATTCCATTTGATATTGTATGATGAATTTTGATTTTATACGTCTATTAAATATGAGCAGTGCTTATAAAGACATTAATTTAATTCTTAAAGTTTCTTCAAAAAAATTTTTTGAAATTAAAATTGTAGAAGACAACAGATTAAATAAAATAAGAAGGAACGGTTTTTTACTTGATAGAAGGATTGTTACAAAATTTGAAAATCAAAACAGATTTAATCTGTTGTCTTCTACAATTTTAATTTCAGAAAATTCTTTGAAGAAACTTTAAGAATTGAATTAATGTCTTTATAAGCACTGCTCATATTTAATAGACGTCAAAATTCATCATACAATATCAAACGGAATTAAGAAAAACCAACGAACATAAACTGTCAATTAAAATTAAAATATAAATAAATTAGTTTTTGAGAAGTTCTTGAAATTATGTTTTATATTTTTGAGAAAGAGTTATTTTTCATTCATATGGGATCGGAAAACAATACATTTTGTAACATTTTGTAACAAACAGGGCTTCGTAAGTTTGTCTGAAGAGTTCATTACGCATGCCTGGAACGAAACAAAAAATGTTCACTTATTTATATTTTAATTTTAATTGACAGTTTATGTTCGTTGGTTTTTCTTAATTCCGTTTGATATTGTATGATGAATTTTGACGTCTATTAAATATGAGCAGTGCTTATAAAGACATTAATTTAATTCTTAAAGTTTCTTCAAAGAATTTTTTGAAATTAAAATTGTAGAAGAAAACAGATTAAATCTGTTTTGATTTTCAAATTTTACAACAGATTAAATCTGTTTTGTTTTTCAAATTTTAAAATTATTTAAATATTTTAATATTAGCCTTCTACATATTTAATTTCAAAAAATTATAATTAATATTATAATTATATCTATTCAATTCGTGAAGTTATAATTATTAGATATAATTTTCTTCAATCAAATATGTAATAGGCTTATATTAAAATATTTAAATAATTTTATATACCATGTATTGAGTATTATATAAACCTCTATTGATTTTATTTTATTCATAATATATAATTATTTGGTTTCCTTAACATTCTTTATACAGATAGTTCTTGTGCTACATCAGAGGCCGTTAAATTGCCTTTCAATATTTTAGATCAATGGTAAACCCCAGAATTATTTATTTGAGTTAACATTACACTCCATTTAAATTTTCAGTTATTCATTTACCATAAGCTTTTTGAATTGTTAAAAGGTGAGAAAATATTTTTGTTGATTGATGTTTATATATTTTATTGAATATGAATATAATCGAGTAGTGATAGAGCAAACTCTCTTAAAACTTTTTTTAACGACAGAGTCGAGTCCGCAGATACTCCCGGTACCTCGGCCATATCGAACATCGTCAAAATCCGCAATCCGTCAGGGTCTAGGGCGGAATTTGCGCCAGCGGCAAAACACCCTTGGCTTTCGTGGACCAAGGGGTCAAAATCATTCAAGAAGTCTACCGCTGCGACATTCTCGAGGCCGTAGTACTTCCGTGGACCACAGCTGACAAGGCGAAAATGACGCAAGAATGGTGTAAGACCAATTTTCCGGGTTTCATCACATCTGCAGAATGGTCACCCTACTCGCCGGATCTCAATCCAATGGACTACAGCGTGTGGTCGATTTTGGAGCTCAGGACTTGTGCTAAACACCACAAAAGTTCGGAGTCGCTGAAGCAATCCCTGCGCCGGGAATGGTACCGATTAACGCCCGAAGAGCTGCAGCGCATTGTCGAAAACTTCAAGAAATATCTGAAGCTATGTATAGCCGCCAAAGGAAGCCACTTCGAAATCGCTTAAATATATTATTACCAAATGTTTATGTTGTTATTATTCCTTGTTGTTCTGTTTAATTTCTTTTGGTTAATAAAGTTAACTGAAAAAAGTTTGTCCGAGGTTTTTCTTGTCATCCTATAAAATGCATCTATTTTAACCTTTCCCTCATAAAATGTGAAATGGTTTTATTGAGCTATTGAAAAGTGGTATGGGTTACGGTTTAAGTAATATGTTTCCTATCAGTAGAAGGGTTTTTCCATCAAAAAAATAATGATCTTTGTGTTACAAAAATCTTGTCGACCAGTGTGAGTAAAGAAGTTGTCAGCAGAACTGCTGTTGTACTTTATTGCACAAACTACCAACTCATTACAATACTTCGACGTAGCTCCATGGCCACCCAGAGCATGTCATTTAGACTGTCCGCCCTTCCGAAGCAGCTCCGAACAAGCACTGCCCCAACAATCAATTTGTTAACGAGAATTCATGCCTGGAACGAGGCCTAACACGTCGCGAATATTGAAGACGAACAAACAACGCGCAAACCACAGGGTCGTCCGTCGCCTGCTACGTTCCAGAGGCTCATTTTCTGAGTTTAATTGGAACACTGTCATTCAGACCTGTCCGAACTCGTGAAAAGGGCGAAACTACAGTATCAGTCATCGAATTTTGTTGTTCCCGTTCCAGGGAATGTCGCCCAGGAGAATCCATCAGTTAATTGATTACGTTTGGTCGATATTTTGTTTGCGGAATGGTGGCAGTATTGGAAAGTTCGCTTCTGCACCGACTATTCGCCATTATTGATGGCGATAGGTGTATTTAGAGGGGGAATAACTGCTGTTTGTGTTCTTGATTGATAACACTTGGTAGCCTTTCAATTTTTGCGTTCTTTCATTAGGAGTTTTTTGAACTGTCATCATTACGATTTTTTTCAGTATCTGCCATTTCGCTGAAGTGTAAACAGCATTGTTTTGGTGTACTCTGACAATGACAACTTTTGCGTCGAATTACGTTAGACACCAAGACTTAACCCTCCATTTCACCGGGACGAAACTAGGGTCCTAGTCTTGACAAGCGCCCCCAGCGCGAGGTGATAAAAACAGGTTGAAAAGAAACGGCGCCTAACAACTATTGGAATGTCGGCACACCAAAAAAGATTCGTAAATAGATGTTACTCACGGCCAGTTTCATAAACAACATCAAAAGGCTCCTTTATGATAAATTCCCTACATGAAAAAGGATCCTTTAAATGGGACCATCAGTTTCATGAATACACATCGGCCGTCCTTTACTTGAAGCTTCCTTTAATGCTCCGGTCATATGTTTCCGACTGTTGGCTATCCTGAGAACTAGTGATTTTACGAATATAGTTGGTGTCATTATTACGTGCGAGTAGCTATATTTTAGTGAACGTCAGTTATATAAGTGAAAATGGAAGAAACGAGAAAAAAAGTATTACTTTAAAACCTGAGGAGGAACTACGCCTCTTATAATTGATTGAAAAGGTGAATTACAATGTTATAGGATAAAGTCCGGCAGAGAATAGCAACTACTTTCAATGCAACAGTTCTCCATTGGAGAAATGGGGGCCAGCTCAAATCCAAATATGATAATATAAAAACTAAAACTAGAAAGGTTGTAGCTGCTCAACGCAGTAATATTAAAGGGACTGATGGTGGGGCTCCATTGAAATTTAGAGAGCCAATTCCCAAACAGTTGAGCCCAACTGTTACGAATCCACTTGCCGAAGCGAAAGAGATGTATTATAAAAAAAACAGCTCTAGTAGAAGCTCAGATAGTGGCTATCAACGAAGAGAATAGAAGAAAAGAAGAGGAGCATTCGAAGCTAAAATATTATACTTGCAAATTATGGAGAAGGAGAGAAAAATAAATAATAATAATTAAATCTTTTTTATTTTGAATTTACTTTCTGGGAAAAGCGGTATTAGAATGTTATCAGCATTGCTGCAGACTATGAAATCCCGTCAAATTTGAATTTACTCAGAACTCAGTCAGAAATACAAACATACAAATCTATCTAAATATATACCTTGTAAAATATTATGAAAATTATATAAATCTTGTCATGCTGAAGACACAAATTGAATATGAAGAACAGTTTCACAAGTGACATAGAAATTTATTTTCAATTATCACACAAATATGAATTGTAAATTAGCAAAATCTTCATTAATTATAGACTCTTTCACTCCACGAGCTGCATTAAAATTAGTTGAATTTGTTTGAAAGCCCTCTACCTCCTGCAATCATTGAATGGAAATATTTCGTTCATATCTTCAGCTATAATTGCCCTTATGGTCGTTAAATTACACTCAATCCTTTAGAAAGTATAGGAAAACGACGTTTCCAAACTCCATACTTTCTCTCCACCACATGTCTAGTTCGTATAATTGACTGCTCATATAAATTTTCAGCTGCAGTTATAGCTTTCGGTAACTTTGTCATAAGATAAGTCTGCAAACTGTAACCACTATCATCAAGTAACAAATACCGTCCAAATTTACCAGTCTTAAATTGTCTCTTCAAGACACTGTTCTCCTTTGTTATTGTCACCAATCACCTATGTGTCAAGTCACGGCGCCACAGAGTATTTTGACACAGAAATAAGGCAGGTAAATACAATGACATAATGGTGGAATTTATATAATCTATGAGGGACTCTGTGACTCATATGACCCTTAGAGGATCCGGATCTCTTCAATACACCAAATCAATTCTATTCGTTGTATTCAAAAACGGTTCCATACACCAGCGACTTCTAACGCACGAGTCTCCTCAAGACCGTCGTACACAGAACACCACACAGAAGAAGTTCAGTAAGTTAATTTTGTATACATTTATCATTTTATGACATGATATGATATGATATTTTTATACTTTGAATATATATCTTCTCTACTTGTTCAAGTGTAGTATTCTTTCAATTCCTGAAACCAGGTACATCCATTAATACAGTCCGCTTATCTCTAATCTAGTTTTTTACTCTATTTTATAAGTTACTAGCTTTTTACCTGCGGCTTCGCCCGCAGTGGAGTCATTAAATAAGTATGAAAGATAAAGGGTAAGGGTATAATAATAGTAAAACTTCATTACTGAAGTAGCTAAATTTGACGATTTTTTGACAAACAATTGTTTTATCTTTCGTAAAAAAATTTTTTTTTTTGAAATATAAAGTACCCTATGTTACTTCTAATACCTTCAAGAGTATATGTACAAAGTTTCATGATGATCGGTTCAGTAGTTTTTGCGTGAAAGCGTAACAAACAAACTTACATTCGCATTTATAATATTACTAGCTTTTTACCCGCGGCTTCACCCGCAGTGGAGTCATTAAATAAGTATGAAAGATAAAGGGTAAGGGTATAATAATAGTAAAACTTCATTACTGAAGTAGCTAAATTTGACGATTTTTTGACAAACAATTGTTTTATCTTTCGTAAAAAAATTTTTTTTTTAAATATAAAGTACCCTATGTTACTTCTAATACCTTCAAGAGTATATGTACAAAGTTTCATGATGATCGGTTCAGTAGTTTTTGCGTGAAAGCGTAACAAACAAACTTACATTCGCATTTATAATATTATAAGTAGGGATTAGTAGGGATATCTAATAATTATTATATTGGCAATATTTCAAACCAGCTCCCAAATCTTTAGGCAATTTCTACCACACAGAAATTCCATTTGCCATAAACTAATTGCAAATTTACAGGTAGCATGAGTCAAAAAGTGGCCAATAGGTTTTCAGAATTAGATGTTGATATGGCTTTCAAAACACCAATTAAATTATCATCCGTATTATTCAACCATAGGACCATAGAAGCTCCTTAGGTTCACGGTATACTTTTTATTAATTCATGATATAAATTTCATATCAGATGAATAAAAAAATTTATACTTTAACCAGGGCATTACGGAATCTCCAGGAAAAAATTCACCCACCGAAATCTCAACCTAAATCCACCCTTGTCACCCTATACTGCCACGAAAAAATCAACAGACACGCCAATCAATCCTGTCAGTCCCACGTTCCCGTTATCCGCTTGCCGATAACAAGCCGAGATCACTTGATTATCGCCCTTTCAGACGTCTTTTCTTCCTTTTTCAGCGCCGACTCGATCCTTCGACTTCCGATCGTGAAACAGTTGTTTTCCCGGGGACGCCTGAAAATTAGATGCGTCGCCTCCCTTCATGACGTCTATTACAGAAGTTCGGAGAAGAGCGCCGAACTGGAAAAAAAGAAGCACAGGGACCAATACGCCCACGTGATAACGCTGCCGCATTGGAGCACCACGACGATGATGCCGTTGGTGCAGTGGGGGGTGATGCCGCAGGCATCTGAGAGGCATCCGGCGGACACAACACGTAAGTTAACAAAAAATGTTGAATGAATGTAATTAACTTTTTTCTGCTACTTTGAAATGGAAGAACCCTGTGTGTAAGACAATATTTCATTATTAACAGTTAAGAACTATTTGCCCAGAAGGTGGGCTTAAAAATGAAACAGAGATATACGGCAACTTCTACTTGAATGCAATGAATTTGTTGCTGCAGGTAGTTTCCAGTCTGTGACTGGGAAGAGAAATATACAAAATCTGGCCTCATTCTGATAATAACGGACAACAAGCAAAATTCTTAGGGCACATTGGCGTGGACAAATGTCTCAATACTAGAAGGTCTAAAAGTTATTATATTATATATATTAATAATATCTAATTCTTTCAAAAATTTTTCTGAATTCAAAAAATATTATTATACAAATAGCATCAAACAACGGTTCCAATCCCTTTCTTATAGACAAAATGGTATCCAATAAACAAAAGAAAATAGCATTAAATCTCGTGTACCCAATCATAAAAGAGGACAATACACAGAAATATTTTTCGTTATCTTATGTCAATGGATTATCCGAAAATATTGCTAAATATTTCAAAAGTTGTTTCAATTATAACGCGGCTTTTAAGACAATTAATAACCTTAGTACCTACATAAAAAACACTAAAGATCGTACAAATAAAGAAAATAAATCCGGAGTCTACAAGTTGACTTGCAAAGATTGCCCTTTAGTATACAGACTGGTCAGACTGGTAGATCATTCAAGAAACGTGTCCAAGAACACCAAAGGGGTTATATATCCAATTCTGTACATTCGACATATGCTAATCATCTTAAGGAATTCAGACATAATTTCAACAATAATTATGAAATTATCCACGTTGAAAGCAAAAGTTCTAGATTAACACTTTTAGAATTTCTTGAAATCAACAGGTATAATGCCCGTAAAATCCTTTTGAACGAACAAACAGATGTTGATAAGTCTCCATTACAGAATATTTTTTCTTAATGGCATTTTCAGCGACAAACTCCAATAAACACCTAGAGTTTTTATGACTTGTGCTTCCATTATTTAGTCACGTACCTAAAAATGTATTTAAACTCGGTTACACTGAATACCATCAGACAGTACAATGTAATACCTGAAGAAGCCACATCGTGGTGAAACAATTGTTGTAGTGGTACAAACATTTTAGTGGAAATTAATTACTGTCTCATATACATTTTTTCATGAAAGAAAGTTAATTATCTGATATTAACGAAATGGGTCGACTTACGCTTGAACAGAAGTGAAAATATTTAAAAGACATCGTTAACGATGAAGTTTATTTTCAAACAATCGACAATTATACATCGTGTACGGTAATTTTTTGATCTCGACTGAGCAACGAGGAAATAATCTCTTGATGAGGTAAATAAGCTTGCTAGCTTTGATCTCTATACCATTGATATGATGGAACCAACAGAAGTCGTCGGATACTATAACTCCAAGATCACTGTGGAAACAAGCACAAGATGCCCATCAGTGAAATAGTCATGCAAAGGGTTTATTTTACCCAAGTGCATAATCACACATTTCTCAATATTCAATGGCAAAAGCCACCTGTTGAACCACTCAAATAAGGTATTCCATTCTTGTAATAATTTAACGCTCGACGATGCATCTGCGAAGATTTCTAGGTCATCAGCATATGATTAGGATAGATTAAGCTTTTCAGCGACATGGCCCATAAAGAGGATTGGGCTGAAAACAGAGCCCTGCAGCAAGCCACTGCTAAGTGGAAAACACCCAGAAGCATCGTCAGCTATCGTCACTTGAAACTGGAGATCCTGGAGAAAAGATTCGATACACCAAAGTTGTCCTTTACAGACACCAAAATATTCGAGCTTTTGACAAAGCCTCCTATGTGGTCCACAATCGAATTCATGAGAGAAATCCAAATAGGCAACATCTATGGAATGTTTCAATCAATTGATTTAGAACACATCAATAGGGCGGTTATAACTGATTTCTTCGAAAAAAAATCTGTTTCACTAAAATGATAATGATTTGCTCAATAACGATAGAAGCCTTCTTCGAGATCTTACCGATGATCATAAACTGATTGGTCTATAATTTGAAACATCAAGCTTGTTCCCTTCTTTATATATCGAAGTCACTTTGGCACATTTCCAGACTGATGACAGTTTCATAGATCAGAAGACGTATTCAGTAGTCTAGCACCAGTTGACTACTCAGCAGTCTCCCCAATCTGCCCAGGAACAGATTTTCTGATGAGCATACGCCTTGTCATCACACACTCCGAAGAGTTGGAGCCACCAAGCTTCCAGTTTTGGCTTCAGTCCGAAAACCTACACCATCACTGGTAGCAGCGAAATACTATCCAACCTCCACTGGCTCTGCAGTATCAGTACCGAGTTGTTTTGTGATGCAACTCACTCGCCGAAGGAGCTTCTTATCCATCCACCTGAACGCAGTCCCATGAGCCAAGATAGTCCCAAGAATTAATACCTCAATTGATCCTGGTACGAGGACCGTCAATCCGGCCTGTACGTCAAGACCCAGGAATTCTCGTGAAATCTTTCAATTGATCCTGGCTTCAAGCACCAACGATCTGAGCCGTATCATCGAGATTCACAAACTCTAGAAACGCCTCGCAAGCGATACTGGTCGAACCGTCAAGTGCCGCTTGACTCTCAAGATATCCTGAACGCGAGTTTCTGCGAACAGATAGATGGAATATCCTCCTAGTCCAGGATGCAGACTACTGCCTCCTCGAGTCTAACACCAATTAAGTGACCAGATTGTACGAATACTTCCCGAGGGCCTCAACCTTCCCCAGTTAACGCAGTATGCTACATAACGTACTCGGCCATTGGACAAGAAAATCCGGAGATTTACTGCTATAAGATAGAGTACGTTGGTTTTTAGGGTGAAGCCCTTCATTTCACCTTTATGGCGTATTATAAGGAATAGGCGTACAGCTAGGGTCAAGCGATCTCAGGGTTCCATTGACTTCTGTGGAATCAAAAGTAATGCGATCTAACGTTTGACTGCATCGTGGTACCTTTACAGCTGGATTTCTCTCATATGGTTTGTGGATCTTTTGGTGTTTTCCAATCTTCGTTCGTATAACCACGCTTAAATGACTTTAAATTCAGAATTATATATTCTAACTTCTACATTATATATTGAAACTATATACACGTATTCAGCAAACCAGTCAATAATGGATGATTTCACTGGTGCAGTATCTGCAAAGTACCACCACGCGATTCTTTCTTTCTTTGGTTGTTTTGAAAATCCCAAAAGTGTTTCACTAAAACCACAGTAACTTTTAAATCAAACATCAGATTGTCAGAAAGTTATTACAGCTATTTGAAAGATTATTACTTTCTTTCAAGAATAATAATTTTTGGAGCCATTTTCTCATCAGACTGTAAATGAATCAGCCTACCAATATCACATGCAGTCAAATTATATCCTTAACTCCAAATTCCCAGACTATTCCTCCATTCAATCCTACATTCCTGAACGTTCCCCACCAAGAACATTTCTGCCTCGCTCCCATCCTTTTCGCCTCACAAGAAGTCATGTACCTAAGGATAAAAAAAGACGAACAAGACACCACTCAACTAACTGAGAGTGTAAGGCGTAATAAGACGAGATGTTTTAAAAGCATCCTAGGCATCCGGCTCTGAAATTTCAACTGAACCTCTTAGGGTCTCATATAATTACGTACTGTACCGATTCTGTCTCACCAGTATTAATTCCTCGTTGAACGAGAAGTAGGCGGGGGATCCTCATTCTGTCGGAATTATGGGATCGTTATAATTATGAAACGGCACTTTGAGAGGCGATATGAGGAAAATTTGATAAGAGTTAATTTAATAAGCGTAGGGTTACTCGTTCTGTATGAACACTCGAATATTGCAAGCCCCAAGTCGAGTATTTGTATTCGAAACAGAATGCCAATGGGTTTTGCGCCTTGATCCCTTGATCTTTACAGAGTTAAGGCCCGAGTTCATAATGAAATATTAATGGCTGCTTTAATGAATTTATCTTTTCATTTGAGGTGCAGGTTTCCCAAATAGGAAGATATGCTCTTGAAACGTATTAGCGGCCAAAATACACTGCTCAAAAGGGCCAGAAAAAAGCGATTTTGTGTATGTACTGATGTATTAGTTAAGTGTCTACATAGGGTTAATCTGCCTGAAATTGCAACAGTAGCAACCCTGCTTTAGGGCGGCAACATAGTACATATGACCAAATGAAGATTCTAACCTAGTAGAGGCTGCACGCTTAAAGAAAGTCACGGTTTAATATCGGTGGGGCCTCCTCTAGCTCTTGGTAGTGCTTTCACTCTATTCGGCATTGTGAAAACTTGAGGAATGTCTTGCCAAATGTCAGTCAAAGCATTGGCGAGCTGTTGTAATGTCTGCGCTAGGTCAGATTTGCGGTGTAATTGCTGTGACATGCAGACCAGACAAGTTCAATACAATTTTGGTCTGGAAAGACAGCGGGACAATCCATTATGCCTCCATTGATCCTGATATGAACACTGTCAATCGGGTCTGTACGTCAAGACCAACGAACTCTTGTGAAGTCTTTCAATTGCTCCTGGCTCCAAGCATCAATGATCTGAGCCCTATCGTCGAGATCCACAAACCCCAGAAACGTCTCGCAATCGATCTTGGTTCAGGACGAGGCTGGTCGAATCGTCAAGTCCCGCTTAACTCTGATGCATTTCTCAAGATATCCTAAACATGAGTTTCTGCGAACAGTTATATGGAATGCCCCTCTAGTCCAGCATGCGGACTTTCAACAACTGCCCCCTCAAATCCAACACCAATTGGGTGGCCAGGTTGTACAAATACTTCCCGAGAGCCTCCACACTCCCGAGGTAACGCAGTATGCTACAAAACTCACTAGGCCATTGGACATCAATATCATTTCGTCATCGTGCTCAAGACTTTACCATTTCTCGTCCTTCTCTGAGAGAGAATTTGGCATAAAGGCTTCGGTATGAAGGTTTATAAAGTTCAACTGGTGCAACAAGTCTCGTCACCTCGTGGGCATTTTCCCACAAAAATTATCCATAGTGATGAAGCTAGTTTTTACCTCGCAGGACTATTTTTGTGTTTATGTATTGAAAAATTGAGTTGATCCCGAAACCCCAAACAAGTGTCACAAAATTCATTAAAACCAGATAATCCACATCTGACAGTGAGATGTGGAACCAAACGATACTTGGACTTTCATATGACTTCCAGATTCATAGCCCCTAAACCCATCCTCTTTCTCATGAATTCCATAAACCAACGGTTCTGCTTTTAAACTATTTTTTTTACGATTATAAACTAGATTTTTCCGTTTATATCCGGACATACTATTCTACAAACAAGGATTAATGAACATATGTGTAAGAAAATATTACATGTCATAATTCCGACATGAAATTGAATTTGAGATTTGTTTTGAGTCATATCAAAAAATAGTTTCCACAATACTTAGGGCGAATTACAGTAAAGCGATAATTTTTAAGGGATAGTTCGACAAGAGCTTTATTTGTGTGTACTTTGGGTGAACTGTTCGAAAACAATTTGATTCTAAAGGACCATTTTTTGGAAGGACTTCGAAAACTACCCCTCCTCAAATTATTGAAATATTCAGAAAAGGCGTTATTCTGCAACAGGACAATGAAAGACGAACCTTGGAAAAAATTAATGAATTGGAAAGCGCTACAAATTTGAATATTTGGGATGTCCAAAATGCCATCTCGAGAAATTTTACTCGAAAACAAATTGATCGGTATCGGTCCAGCATTGAAAATTTGCACAACAAATGGAAAAAGGTTGTTGATAACCAAGGTGATTACATTAGTGATTAAAAATAAAAACTTGTAAATAATTTTTTTGAATTAAATTCAAGAAAGTGACATTAGTTTCTGGTGCCTCTGATATTTTTCAGGTTCAGTGGAAATCGCCCCAATCATAGATTAAACAAAACGGTTCTCCAATTTGCAACTGCCGTCCGAGAAAACCACTGAAGTAAAAAAGGCGTCACAGTCTAAAATATCAATTAAATGAATAGAGTATGCGGTTGGCTCTAGGTGAAACATTATAACAATTTTATTTTTGAAAATATATAGAGTTTTTATGTTCCATAATTTATTCAGAAACCTGACACGTGTTTCGTTCTTTCGACCATCTTCAAAGGAGTGCAAAAAGGAACTAAACTTAAAATTGAAAAGGTTCTTTGATTATATTTATGACATCTGTGTATTTTTATGGCGCATTGAAATAACAGAATCCGATATAGGAGTGTTACCAATGAGTATTTGGGAATTTGTTGAATTCTCCCCTTTTTCTCAAAGACTTCTTTGATTGAAAGAATCTCCAAATAGTCCATCAATTTACCCTTATTAACATTATATAGTAAAGTAACATCTTCCTCATTGCAAAAATTATTATTTTCTATACAATGTTCTGCAAAACTGGTTGATGTCCCATATATGTGGCATTTTTATCATCACATTTAATTCTTTAGCAGTAAATAGAAATAATTTCGTTCAGATGTTAGTGAATAATAAAGAAAAGAAGTCTCAACTTTTTCAAATTATCGAATTAAATGTGATGATTGTAATACTACATATATAGGACAGACAGGCCGATGTTCACAACATAGAATCAAAGAACAAAGAATGTCTATTTCGAAAAACCAGGAATCAACCAGTTTTGCAGAACATTGTATAGAAAATAATAATTTTTTTAAATATTTGATTGATTCTGTCTTTACTTGGTGGAAACTCATTTTAATCAAAAAATATATATGAAACATAATCATCCATCAGAGCAGCTTATTCGTCGAACTATCGATATATTTCGGACAACATTTTCTCTACTCGATGCAACAACAACAACAAGACAAAGAACTGTACGTACAGAAGAAAATATCGCTGCTATAAGTCATAGTGTTAATGATGATCCAGATTTGTCTATTCGTCGACGTTCACAACCAATTGGACTGTGTACATCCACCACATGGAAAATTTTGCATAAAGATCTTGGTCCACAAAAATATTTTTGTGGAAATAAATAACTGTCTCATATATATTTTTTTAATCATTTTTTTTTAATGAGAAAGATATCACTTTACTATATAATGTTAACAAAGGTAAATTGATGGACTATTTGGAGATTCTTTCAGTCAAAAAATCCATTGAGAAAAAGGGGAATTCAACAATTTCCCACAAATACTCTTTGGCAACACTCCTATATTGGATGCGCCATAAAAATACTCAGATTTCCTAAGTGTAATAAAACAACCTTTTCAAGTTCAATTCCTTTTTGTACTGCTTTGAAGATGGTTTAAAGACCGAAACACGTGTCATGATTCTGAGTAAATTATGAAACATAAAAACTGTGTGAATTTTTTCAAATAAAGTTGCTAAAATATCAATTTCATTTGGTAAAAGTGCTTCGGGTCATGCTTTTTTTCATGTATTGAGACTAACGAATTTTGAAATTCGTTTTCCTACCGATAACATACACTATAATCATAACAGTAACACTGTAACACTTACGATGTAATATCAGCGGGATATTGGATGGAGTAGTCCGTTACTTTGTGATAGTTCATTTTAATGGAATTTTTTTTTTTTTTTATTATCATTTATTCATTAGCAATCAGAATACAACAATTCTATGAGCTAATTTGCTGTCTACAGAGCTTTGAGCTCTCAAATGATTTGATATGGTCTTCTCCAGTGAAAAGACCATTTTAAATCTACCTCATATCAGCTGGCCAGGTCCTTTTGAGTCTTCTCATGTCTTGAAGCAACGGTTGTAGTAAGTCGTTTATATGACCATCTAACTTGGTGTGATGTTTTTGGCTCTGTTCCTTGATGACATCCTTCACATAGGGTATTTTCAAATCTTCATGCAGGGTTTGATTTGACACATACCATGGAGCATTTGTTAGCAATCTCAGTATTTTCGATTGGCATCTCTGGACTAGAGTTACATTGGACTTACTTGTACATCCCCAAAGTTCAATTCCGTATGTCCATATGGGCTTTATGACCGTTTTATATATCAGCAGCTTGTTTTCTAATGAGAGTTTCGATTTTCTACCTATAAGCCAGTTCAGTTCTTTAGTTCTAAGGTCTATTTGCTTCCTTTTTTTAATAATATGCTCCTTCCAGGTTAGTCTGGTGTCTAAATGCACTCCCAAATATTTAACAGTTGGGGAATTTGGTATCTTTATATTGTTCATAAAGATGGGTGGACACTGGTCTCTTCGAAGAGTATAATTTACTTGAACTGACTTGGTTTCATTAACTTTTATCTTCCACTTATGCAGCCATTCTTTTATTTCATCAAGATGAATTTGCAATCTATTAGATGCCTCTTTGGGATCTTCATGGCTTGCAAGAATTGCAGCATCATCTGCAAAAGTTCCCATTATCGTATTCGCATTTGTGGGCATATCTGCCGTATACAGCGTATACAAAAACGGTCCCATAACACTTCCTTGGGGAACACCGGACTGAATAGGATAAAAATCAGACACTTTATCATTCACCCGTACTCTGAATCTCCTTCCAGTAAGATAAGATCTCATCAACTTGTAGCAGTATAATGGCAGACATTTCTTTATCTTTACAATAGTCCAGAATGCCAGACTTTATCAAAGGCCTGGCTTACATCCAAAAAAGCAGATGTGCAGTATTGTTTGAGTTCCAGGGCTTTGCTTATCTCATGACTTATTCTGTGTGTCTGCTGTATGGTGGAGTGATTTGTTCTGAATCCAAATTAGTGTGGAGGAATCCATTCTTTGGTGTTGGGATCCGACTTTATTCTCAATAGCAAAATTTTCTCCAAGATCTTAGATAAAGTTGGTAGTAAGCTAATTGGTCTATATGATGTTACAGCGTTTGGATTCTTGCCGGGTTTCAGTATGAGGATTATTTCTGCAGTTTTTAGGTGTTCTGGCCAATAATTTTGTCTCAGGATAGCATTGAATATATATGCCATCATTGCTACTCCTTTCTTAGGCAGTTCCTTGATCATTTTTGGTGTGACCTCATCTATTCCAGCAGCTTTTCGTGTGTTCAGGTATTTTATTTCTTTTTGTAGTTTTTTTATGGTGATACTTTTCATAGGAGTCGTATTAGAAGGAATATTTAACATTTCTCTTTCAACCTCGTAATCGTGTATGTCATCATTGGGTGTGAATACTTCAGCCAGGTGTTCTGCAAATGTTTGAGCCTTTTCATTGTCAGTCCTTGCCCATTGAATAGTTGATCCTGGTATGTTGCGTAAAGGTGGTATATGGATTTTTGGTTTTTTTGAGTTTTTTATTGGTTTCCACACTGAATTATCATATCTATTTAAACTTAACACATAGTTGTTGAATGACAATTCTTTGTGTTCTTTCATCTTAAATTTTAGTTCATTTGTTAATCTGTTCAAGATGGTCTTGTCTGCAGGCGAGTGTGTCTGATGCCATCTCTTTCTAACTCTTCTCTTCTGTGCTAGAAGTCTTTTGATTTCCTCTGGAACATTATATGTTTTACACTTTTCTTCAGGAGTAGGCGTGACTTTTCCCACAGAATATTTAAGAAGATGAACAAATGATGTCAATACTCCATCTATTTCACTTGGTCTTTTAAGACTTACATTCAGGCATATATGTTCTTCGATTAAACTTCTGTATTCATTCCAGTCTGTTTTTCTACTATGCAATCGAGGAATTGATTTTTTATAAATTACAACGCTACTTATTGTGGCTATGATAGGGGAGTGATCTGATGATAGATCATAGCTTGGAACAATATTCATATAGGTAGAAGAAATACCATTTGTTATGAAAAAGTCTAGTAAGTCTGGTGTTTTATTAGGATCTGTTGGCCAATAAGTAGCTGTTCCAGTTGATAGTATGGAGTAATTATTTTCCTGGATGAGGTCCGCTAGTTCTCTACCCTTAGTTGTAATGAGTCGTGAACCAAATAAGATGTGCTTGCTGTTATAATCACCACCTGCAATGAATTTAGATCCCAGAATTTGGAAGAAAGCCTTGAAATCTTCCTTCTTGATGTTATGCCGAGGTGGACCATAGACTGCAGCAACAACTAAATCAAATGGTAGAGTTTGAACTTTTAACACTGTTGCCTGCAGATGGTCACATTGATATTTTGGTAGTTCTATATGGTTGATAGTGTTCTTGATTAAAATGGCAGTACCATCATGGGCAGTATTATCTGGATGATTTGTACAGTATGTGGTATAACTTGCTATATTGAAGTAGGATCTATGGGTGAAATGTGTTTCACTTATGAGAAGGACGTCTATGGAGTTCTGATGGAGAAAATACTCAACCTCATTTTTATGTTGCAGAAGACCATTGGAATTCCATTCTGCGACTTTTACAAACTTAGCGAATTTTACTTATGACTGTGGTTAGCATGTTTAATATCATATTATTCTGTTGTATGAGCTGTTGGAACATGGTTTTAAACTCATCTAAGAATCTATTCATAATACTATTTATATCAGTTGATGGTTCGATATTTATGTTCTTGGTAGCGTCTGCATAACTTCTGGTTTGTTGCTGTTGCGGAAATTGCATACCTGCATGCTCTCCAGTTGTCTTGGAAGCTGAAGCATTATTGGTTAGAGTTTATTTTAATGAAATGAAATAAGGAATTACTTTGTTTTCTATCACTTTTTATTATAACTGATATACAGTGACTCGAGTTTCGTAGTGTTTACTACATTTTCAAACTGAATGAACAAATTAGATCTCAACTATTATATATGGGGATTGTAGGCTTCGGCAGAGCTTCGAAGAGAGGGGTTTTCCAAAGTTCCGTCTGTTCGTTAAGTAGTTTTATTATTGGTATGTGCTTTTTATATTTTTCAATTTCTATGGATTCCAGGATGTCAAGTTTTTTCCCTTTCGCTTCCACGTGCAAGATAACAAGGTTGTTCAATTCTGGGAACGTGTGATCTGTAGTGAAGAAATGGTTCGCAAAATTAGAATTATTCCTTCGGTTCCTAAAAGCAGATTGGTGCTTTTTGTACCTTTTTATGGAAAGGTCGGCCCGTTTGTCCTACATACACACTATTACACTCTTGACAACTTAGTTTATAGACTCCAGAATTATTCAGTCGGTTCTCTTTGTCTTTCGGATTAAAAAAGTACTATGTTAATTTTTGATAAAATTTGAGCTATTTTATCAAAAATTAACATAGTAGCAGCTTTCACACCCTCCCATAAAATTTCTAATTTCTTTTTTAATCTGAAAGACAAAGAGAACCGACTGAATAATTCTGGAGTCTATAAATTAAGTTGTCAAGAGTGTAATAGTGTGTATATAGGAAAAACGGGCCGACCTTTCCATAAAAGGTACAAAGAGCACCAATCTGCTTTTAGGAACCGGAAGAATAATTCCAATTTTGCGAACCATTTCTTCACTACAGATCACACGTTCCCAGAATTGAACAACCTTGTTATCTTACACGTGGAAGCGAAAAGGAAAAAACTTGACATCCTGGAATCCATAGAAATTGAAAAATATAAAAAGCACGTACCAATAATAAAACTACTTAACGAACAGACGGAACTTTGGAAAACCCCTCTCTTCGAAGCTCTGCCGAAGCCTACAATCCCCATATATAATAGTTGAGATCTAATTTGTTCATTCAGTTTGAAAATGTAGTAAACACTACGAAACTCGAGTCACTGTATATCAGTTATAATAAAAAGTGATAGAAAACAAAGTAATTCCTTATTTCATTCCATCAGCGGGATATATTTTCCGATTTTTTATATCCAAGGTATATTCCGGCAAATCTGTCCATGTTTTTTCCATGACGTACATCGCCTAATTTGATTTCGAAAAGCGTCTCTCTCTCATTATGTTGAAAGTCCATATGCAAAAAGAGCTTATTTTCCGTTTCTACTTCAGCATACTTAATGAACTTCGAGCAACAATTCCTGCATCAGTCGCTTTGACGCAGAAATAACTAGTCGGATCCGGGTTTTTCCGTTGGAAAAGCTTCGTTTTCCGCCGGAAAATTCTCCTAATTAAAGCAGATGTTCGTAACGAAGATATATTCGATGATGAGTTCTCCCAATTGGCTTGTTACTGAGAAAATTTAAATTAGTTGAAATAAATTCTCGATTCGTGAGCATGTACTGTGGGAAAATTAATTATGGAAGGAAGTTGAATCGCGATAAAAATGGAAATCCGCTTCGATTGTTGGGAATTTTTGCCTGAAAGTATTATAATTCATTAATTAAAAATTTGAATCATACTGACTTGAATTTGTTCGAGGAAAGTTTCAGTAGTTAACTGGGATGAAATAAGATAATCTGAAAGACGAAATTTTCTCTGAAACCATCTCAGTCATTTGCAGGAAACTTGAGGAAAATTATAGTAATAGAACTTCACTTCAAACCACATTCATATCACTAAGTTACTTGAAAAATGAATGAACTTGCTATATGAAAGATTTTCAAAACAAGAGGCTTCATTTTAAATAGCCAGGTTTGCGATTCCTCGTCGATCTTTGAAATAAGAATTCGAATAAATTAATTCGACCGATCTGTACCAAATATCATTAATAAAAAAATTGTGAGCTGTTGTAATAGAAAGTTCTACAAATCGAGAGTTTGACATACATCTGTATAAAAATTCTATACTCAAACAAACTCGATAAGGTTTTGTTGATCACAGGAGCAAATTGCAGACAGGCTCACGTGTTAAACTTGTTGGTTTTTATCAGGGCAATGTATTCCAGCGACTACAAATCTTTCAAGTATCTATACTCGCTATACACAGACACACTAAGGTATTAATCATACACTAGCGCCATCTAGAGTATGCAAATATACATACAAGATATATTGGGTGTTTTTTTAGAGTGATAGAACTTTAAATTGAAATAAAACACATTTAAATTCAGATTGAAGCCAAATTTTTTTTCATTTGAAAGATAATTTTATGACATTAATGTTTTGAAAATAATTTCCCGCATATGTACACCACGACCAGCTCTGAGGAACCGCAATCGACCAGACCGGTTTTGTACCACTTTTTCGAGTAATTTAGGCCTTATTTCATCAATAATACGAATTATGTTGGCTTCCAAAGCGTCTATTGTTTTTGGTTTATCAGCATAAATCAATGACTTGACATAACCCCAAAGAAAATAATCCAGTGGAGTTATGTCGCATGATCTTGGAGGTCAATTAATTGGATCACTTCTCGAAATAATGTTATCGCCAAATCTTTCTTTCAATAAATCAATTTTTACGGTAGCAGCATGAGCTGTACCACCATCTTGTTGAAACCAAAATACTTCTTGGTCGATACCATTCAAATTTTGAAATAAATAATCATTGATCATCGATCTGTAACGAGCACCATTCACTGTAACAAATATGGACCGATGATGCCTCCAGCGTGTGAAGCACACCATACGGTGCACTTTCAGGATGCAATGGAACCTGCAGAACTTCTTGAGGATTGTTTTCACTCCATATACGGCATTTTGCTTGTTTACATAGCCGTTCAACCAGAAATGAGCTTCAATACTAAACAAAATTGGCTTTAGTTCTTGAACCAGTTGGATATTTTATGGGCGTAGACCAAGATTTTCACGCAAAATGTTTCATGTGGTGGATGCACAGAGTCCAATTTGTTGTGAACACTATGACTTACAGCAACGATATTTTCTAATGTACGTACAGTTCTATCTATCGATAGTTCGATGAATAACCTGCTCTGATGGACGATTATGTAAAACATACATTTCACGAAGTGCTCTATAAGTTTGGCGATTAAAACTCTGATTTTGAAAATAAACTTCAACAATTTGTAAACGTTGTTGTGGCGTGAGTCTTTCCATGATAATTTGTCAATGCTTACTGAACAGAAATATCAAAACAACATGGCTTCTTCCTGCTTGAAAATCACAATTATCCCTATCTCAAGTTCTATCACTCTAAAAAAGCACCCGATACCTTTGCGAGCTAATTCAAGTGAAGAGATGTACTCCCGGTATTTTCACGTTACAAACGCAGAAAACACTTTCCTTATGCTCAAATCAGACCATAATATGCCGTAATATTCATAATTAGCATATTCACATTCAAATAAATTGATTCGGCTGATCTGTTGCAAATAATTGAATTAAATCAAATTCGGAAAAGTTGGGGTTCCTTTCTTCATTTTTCACCAACATCTTAGCTGAATTATTTCTATTTACTGCTAAAGAATTATTTACCAACGTATCATATAGAGGACGCTACCGCTTTCTGAATACCAATCTCACGATCCTCGCCCGATTCAAGCAGAGCGCAGTACCATCATTCAACAATCGAGTTCCGACAAGAAACAAGGTCACTGGAATCATAGGCAGACTTACGCGCCACGCCTATCTGATTTGTTCAGGTACGCAAGTTCGGTACGAAACGCCGCTTCCGAATTAAGAGGTAGAAGCTCCCCCATAAGAACCCCATTTACTTCAGAGCTTCATTCCCATTTCATTAAGAACATTAGAGCTCCAACTGCTGAAACCTTTTATGTAAGCCAATGGAAACCTTATTCTCTTTTCTTCATAGGGTAGGTTTACAATGGCTTATATAAAAGGTTTCAGTAGTAAGATCTCTAATGGTCTTCATAAAATGGGAATTAATTCTTTAGCAACAAATAGAAATATTCAAACTAAGATGTTGGTGAACGATAAAGAAAGAAACCCCAACTTTTCCGAATCGGTGATTTATCAAATTGAATGTGCTGATTGTTGAGCCACATATATCGGACAGACAAGCCGATGTATATAACATAGAATCGAAGAACATATATTGTATATTTTGAAATACTATATATCAACCGGTTTTGCAGAACATTGTATAGAAAATAATCATTTTTCCAATGGTAAAGTTGTCACTTTACTCTATAATGTTAATAAGGGTAAATTGATGGACTATTTGGGGATTTTTTCAATCAAAAAAACCATTGAGGAAAAGCAGAATTTACCAAATTACCAAATACCCTTGGGACACACCCCTATATTGGATGCTGTTATTTCGATGCGCCATAAAAACCCACCGATGTCCTTAGTGTAATAAAAGAACCTTTTCTCAATTTTGAGTTCAGTTACTTTTTATACTCCTCTGAAGATGGCCGCAAGACCGAAACACGTGTCAGGTTTCTTAATACGTTTTGAAACAAATACTGTGTGAATTTTTCTAATAAAATTGGTATAATATTTCACCTAGAGCCAACTGCATACTCCATTCATTCAATTAGAGATCTTGTGATTTGACACCTTTGGAAACAATCGATCTTAAGATCTTAAAGATGGAAATCGTGAAGTTATCGAAGACATAAAGCCGCAACTTTGCGAATTGGTCTCTCAAAAAACACTCGTTTTTTTGAATATCAAAATGTAACCTCTTATTGGAAAACCGAATCCAAATACCTACGTAAAGTGTTCAATATTGTATTTCACCAATCAGTATTCACTTCCGATTGTTTATTCAATTCGTGATATAGAGAGATAGGTAATTATTCCGTAATATTCTGAATTGGGATTTGTTTCAGCTGCTTGATGTTTGGACATGATATATTATGATATGATTTACATAAACTACGTTGTCTTATGCAAAGGGCAAATTACCCTTTTCACGAGAAAAACTGACCTCATGACTAGAGGTAATTACTGTTAAGGGAGGCAATCAGAAAGATCAAAGTAACTGTTCGGTGAAACTAAAATATGACGTATCGGAACCGAAGAATTCTATGTCAAGTATGTATAGCTTTTTATTATTTCTAGAGGAAATTTCTCTGGTTGAATTCATCTCGTTGTATAACTATCATAGAGTTTAAAATTATACATAGGTATAATCTTTCACTTTTATACCTCATGTAAAATTTTGGTTTTGATGAAGTTTATGAAATGGTTTTCTTTAAAACAGTGTGCTGAAAAACCAGTTGATATTTTATGATGTAGTAAATTGAAGGCTCAGAGAACAGCCTGTTTTATTCAATATATCATTTAAGCAAATGAAAACCGAGTCAGTTAGAGATTCTGTTCTATAATTTAGGAGAAAACTCATAGATATCGGGTGTTTTTTTAGAGCGATAGAACTTTCGATAGGGATAACTGTGATTTGACAGAAGAAAGAAGCCATGTTGTTTTGACATTTCTGTTCAGTAAGCATTGACAAATTATCATGGAAAGACTCACTTTTACAAATTGTTGAAATTTATTTTCAAATCAATGTTCTATTCGCCAAACTTATAGATCACTTCGTGAAATTTATGGTTTACATAATCGTCCATCAGAGCAGCTTATTCGTCGAACTATCAATAGATTTCGGAAAACATTTTCTCTACTCGATGCAACAACAACAACAAGACAAATAACTACACGTACAGAAGAAAATATCGCTGCTATAAGTCATAGTGTTGATGATGATCCAGATTTATCTATTCGTTCACAAGTTGGACTCTGTGCATCCACCACATGGAAAATTTTGCGTAAAAATCTGGGTCTACACCCATACAAGAGCCATTTGGTTCAAGAACCAAAGCCACTTGACCATAATAAGCGTCGTTTGTTTGTTAATTGGGCCCTAGAACAGCTTGAAGTTGATCCACTTTTTTATCGTGAAATTGTGTTTAGTGATGAAGCTCATTTCTGGTTGAAGAAGTGTTTTGGTTCCAACAAGATGGTGCTACACCTCATGCTGCTACCGTGACAATCGATTTATCGAAAGAAAGATTTGGCGATAACATTATTTCGAGAAGTGATCCAATTAATTGGCCTCCCAAGAACATGGGACATAAGTCCACTGGATTATTGTCTTTGGGGTTATGTCAAGTCATTGGTTTATGCTGATAAACCAGAAACAATAGATGCTTTTGAAGCCAACACAACTCGTGTTATTGATTAAATAAGGCCTGAATTGCTCGAAAAAATAGTCCAAAATTGGTCTGGTCGAATGCGATTCCTCAGAGCTAGTCGTGGTGGACATATGCCGAAAATTATTTTCAAAGCATAAATTTCATAAAATTATCTTTTAAATAAAAAAAAATTGTCTTCCATCTTGATTTGAATGTGTTTTATTCCAATTTAAAGTTTACCCTAAAAAAATACACCCGATAGAAACAACCGGCGTGATTATTACTGAAGAGTTCATAATTCAGGTTGTTATGAATGCAGTATCATATTTGCAGATCAGAGAAAGAACATACACAAAAAGATTTAAGGATCATTTGATTTCATTCAAGTACCGGAATGATAGCTCTAAATTCGCATGATATTTTGTCCAAACCAATCAGGTATTCCGAAAACTAAATAATTTTTAAATCCTACATCTGGAACCAGAGAGCAAAAACTGGACATTTTGAAATTAATAGAGCCCTTAAAGTACCTCATACACCTGTTATTCACCTCCTTAATGAACAGACTCGCTCAATGTAAAACCATTAGACACTACATATACGAGGGGTGTTCAATTTAATGTGAGACATTAAATTCTCTACATTATCGTGAAAAAGTGCTTAATGTTACGTTTGAAAAAATCGAGCAAAAAAAAAGTTTTTCATATTTAGTCATTATTAACGGACACCTTCTATATAACAGGGTGATCATTTAGGAATGGCGATTAGGAAAATCTTTCAGTTAAATAAATTTCTGGTCAAATTCGTGTTACGAGGGACGTTCAATATTTTTTCACAAGGTTTCGAGAAGCTTATTTCTCGATCTAACAAATGTATTGAAATTCTAGGGGACTGCATTAAAAAATAGAATTTATCCAAATATTTCTGAGTTTTCTTTCATATACCGAGAATAGATTGAATGCCCCTCGTAATTCACAGTTTGATAATTTGGTAAAACCTACCTAATGAAAAGTGTTAGAAAACAGAGTAATTTTCTCATTTCATTAAAAAACACAAAGTAATTAATGAAAGAGTTTGTCTACGTGGTCTAAGTTGCCAAAGGAAGAAATAAAGAAAAAATTCCAAACAATTGTTTTTTGAGACCAATAAATCAGAGATATGGAAAACAATATTTTTTGACTCTAACATTTGTTTATATATCGGGTGTTTTTTTTAGAGTGATAGAACTTTAAATTGAAGTAAAACACATTTAAGTTCAGATTGAAGCCAATTTTTTTTTTATTTGTAAGATAATTTTATGACTTTTATGTTTTAAAAATAATTTCCGGTATATCTCCACCACGACTAGCTCTGAGGAACCGCATTCGACCAGATCAGTTTTGGACCACTTTTTCGAGTAATTCAGGCCTTATTTCATCAATAACGCGAGTTATGTTGGCTTCCAAAGCGTCTATTTTTTCTGGTTTATCAGCATAAACCAATGACTTGACATAATCCCAAAGAAAATAATAAAGTGGAGTTATGTCGCATTATCTTGGAGGCCAATTATTGGACCATTTCTCGAAATAATGTTGTCGCCAAATCTTTCTTTCAATAAATCAATTGTTACGGTAGCAGCATGAGGTATAGCACCATCTTGTTGGCACCAAAACAATTCTGGGTCGATACCATTCAAATTTTGAAACAAATAATCATTGATCATCGATCTGTAACGAGCACCATTCACTGTAACATTAGCTCCAGCATCGTTTTTAAAGAAATATGGACCAATGATGTCTCCAACGTGTAAAGCACACCATACAGTGCATTTTTCAGGATGCAATGCAACCTGCAGAACTTCTTGAAACTTGTTTTCACTCCATATACGGCAATTTTGCTTGTTCACATAGATGTTCAACCAGAAATGAGCTTCATCAGTAAACACAATTTCACTAAAAAAAGTGGATCAACATCAAGCTGTTCTAGGGCCCAATCAGCAAACAAACGACGCTTACTATGGTCAAGTGACTTTAGTTCTTGAACCACTTGGATCTTGTTTGGGTGTAGACCAAGATCTTTACGCAAAATTTTCCATGTGGTGGATGCACAGAGTACAACTTGTTGTGAACGTCGACGAATAGACAAATCTGGATCATCATTAACACTATGGCTTACAGCAGCGATATTTTCTTCTGTACGTACAGTTCTTTATCTTGGTGTTGTTGTTGCATCGAGTAGAGAAGATGTTGTCCGAAATCTTCCGATAGTTCGACGAATAAGCTGCTTTGATAGACGATTATGTAAAACATAAATTTCACGAGGTGCTCTATAAGTTTGGCTGTGATTTGACTTCTACCTCCTGTCAAATCACAGTTATTCCTATAGAAACTTCTATCACTCTAAAAAAAAACCCGATACTTTCACACAAATAACCTGCAATGCTTTCCTCGATCAACGCACGACAGATGGTGCTACAGTCAAACGAATTCCCGGGCATCCATCAAAGTTATTGTGTCAAACAATATAATCCCGGATCGTGAAAAGAGACGTATCTGCTACCGGCTTCCGGATTTTTCATCGGTTTCTCCCCAACCGTCCGAATCCCCGACAAATAGCGGGATTTTCCGTACGAACTTTTCATTGGAACATCTCCCACATCATAACAGTGGTGTCTCATGGTATGCCGGTTGGAAAACGTATGTAATATGGAGACTTCTTTCCAACCACTCGGGTTCATCTTGTTCACTTCCGAATCGTAATATTCATCTCCTTACCACGCCCGCAATAAGAATTTTTTGGCGCTCAGCACTTTGCATCTTGTAGCGATTTTAATGCCGGTTCCAGATACGTGGTCAAATTTGAAAAGGCCACAAGGATAACTGAAGTATAATTGATTTTGTGGAAAAATTCGAAATATTTCGTGAAATCAAGAAATGTTAAATTGAAGAATAACTATCAACATTTCCACCATGTGTTATATGACATTTTTTGTTGCAAATAACTTGTATGATCTCCCCTTGAAGTTTGGCGGTTTCGAAAGTAGACACCCTGTATATTCAATAACAATCACGTTGAAAGTATATGAGTAGATAAGTTTCCATTTAATTCACTCTACTTTACCGTTTTAGCGTCTATCGTCTATACTTATTGACTTGTATATTGAGTAGCTTCCTCAAATGTATCGGGTGTTTTTTTTAGAGATAGTGATAACTGTGATTTGACAGAAGGTAGAAACCATGTTGTTTTGACATTTCTGTTCAGTAAGCACCACATGGAAAATTTTGGGTAAAGATCTTGGTCTGCACCCATACAAGATCCAACTGGTTCAAGAACTAAAGCCACTTGACCATAAAAAGCGTCGTTTGTTTGCTGACTGGGCTCTAGAACAGCTTCAAATTGATCTACTTTTTCATCGTAAAATTGTGTTTAGTGATGAAGCTCATTTTTGGTTGAGCTGCAATGTAAACAAGCAAAATTGCAGTATATGGAGTGAAAACAATCCTCAAGAAGCTCTGCAGGTTCCATTGCATCCTGGAAAATTCACTGTATAGTGTGCTTTACACGCTGGAGGCATCATCGGTCCATATTTCTTGAAAAACGATGCTGGAGCTAATGTTACAGTGAAAGGTGCTCGTTACAGAACGATGATAAATGATTATTTGTTTCAAAATTTGAATGGTATCAACCTATAAATGTTTTGGTTCCAACAATATGGTGCTACACCTCATGCTGCTACCGTAACAATTTATTTATTGAAAGAAAGATTTGGCGATAACATTATTTCGAGAAATGGTCCAATTAACTGTCCTTCAAATCATGCGACATAACTCCACTGGATTATTTTCTTTGGGATTATGTCAAGTCATTGGTTTATGCTGATAAACTAGAAATAATAGACGCTTTGGAAGCCAAAATAACTCATGTTATTGATGAGATAAGGCCTGAATTACTCGAAAAAGTGGTCCAAAATTTATCTGATCGAATGCTGTTCCTCAGAGCTAGACGTGGTGGACATATGCCACAAATTATTTTCAAAACATAAATGTCATAAAACTATCTTTCAAAGAAAAAAGTTTGGCTTCAATCTTAATTTAAATGTGTTTTATTTCAATTCAAAGTTCTATCACTCAAAAAAAAACACCTGATATGAGCGATCCTTGTAGAAATGATTTATTTTGATGAATTCTACCTTCTGTTGAAAAAGTCTTACCTTTGTAGACATCCTGTACACCTAGATTAGCACTTTCTTGAAGGTTTCATGAGTAAGAGTATTAGACGGTTTTTCCGAAATTAAGTGAAGCTCTTAAGGTTTTCATGAATTCGTGAAGTCTGGTCGAAATTTCAGAAAAAACTCCGTTACTTCCCCATGAACCACCACTGGCGAAAAGGGGCAAACCCTAGAGGGTACGTTCGGCTCAAATTAGTTGTCCGATGATTCCGACGCGCGTGCGACGGGCGCGTTGTCGATCTGTGTTGATTTTTTGCTATCGGAAATTGCGAAGAAACGTGTTGATGCAGCGGTTTTTCTTTTCATTTTCGCGTGATGGAACTGGGTTGTGGGAAACGCGAAAATGAGAGATGCGGAACCTGAAAAAGAGCGGTTGATGCGAAAATGAATTTGTATTTTTTTTCTGATAGAATTCTGGATTATGGAGGTGGTTTGAATTATTTTTTTTTGTTTCCGTATTTCGGCGAGTGATGACGTTTCAGTGTGAAATCCATCGTATGTTTTTCGTAGTTTTCTATTTCAGATGTTATATAATTTTGATCCATCGAATATTTCGTTACACCGTGTCTTTGAAAGAGAAAAAAGTACACATTCGTCAGGCACTGCGAATACCATGAACAGCACAAATGTAGATCCACTATTAATTAATACAACAAACAACCATGCACCGAGAGAAAGTATACAATATAAATAGATAACTTGTGAGGGTCATATATAAAAAGGAAATGTATTTTAGTAAACCAATCCGGTCGAATTAATATCACTGAAGCAAACAAGAATGAAAAGCGATGAACGAACCTACAATAACTGAGAATCTTACATTAAAACTAAGGTAGTATTCAAAAGCGTAAAGCATGCAATCAATCAGAAGCATTTAAAAGAAGTTTACTTAGAGTTACCAAGGGGGACTGTTGTATGTACTAGCATCTCGAGTATGTTTTTTGATTCGTTCAGAAAGTTTATTTCCAACAATATTTCTCCCTCTTTGTTATCATCACATAGCTCATGGGTCAAGTTACAGCGCCACAGAATGTTTAACACAGAAATAGGCGGGTAAATACCGCGATATAATCTATGAGGAATTCTCTCACTCGTATGATCCTTAGAGAATACGGATCTCTTCAGAAAGAAAAGTAGTATTTGATCAATTTTTGTACAGAATTGTATGATCTTCTTTTATCCGACTTATTTTTACGATAAAACTCACCTTAAATGTATGGAATATACGATTGGCTCTAGGTGAAACATCATAACAATTTTATTTAAAAAAAACTCACACAATTTTTATGTTTCACAGTTTATTCATTATCCTGGCACGTGTTTCGGTCTTTCGACCATCTTCAATGGAGTACAAAAAGTAGCTTAACTTAAAATTGAAGAGGTTTTTTTTTATTACACTTAGGACTTTTGTCTATTTTTATGGCACATGAAAATAACAGCATCCAATATAGGGGGTTCCGAAAGAGTATTTAGGAATATGTTAATTTCTCCTTTTTCCCAACGGCTTTTTTGATGGAAAGAATCTCCAAATAGTCCATCAATTTGCCTTATTTAACATTATATAGTAAAGTGATATCTTTCTCATAAAAAAAATGATTTTTTTCTATACATTGTTCTGCAAAACCGGTTGATATATATATATATATATATATATATATATATATATATATATATATATATATATATATAAAATATATATAGCATTATCAAAATAAATGTGATGATTGTAATGCTTCATATATAGGACAGACAGGCCGATGTTTACAACATAGAATCAAAGAACATAGGATGTCTATTTTGGAAAACCAGAAATCAACCGGTTTTGCAGAATACTGCATAGAAAAAAATAATTTTTTCTACTATTCTTTCCATCAAAAAACCCGTTGAGAAAAAAAAATTAAACAAATTCCCAAATACCCTTTGGTGTAAAGTGTAAAAAAGAAGTTTTTACATTTTGAGTTTAGTTACTCATTTACTCCTTTTAAGATGATCGAAAGACCGAAACACGTGTCTTGTATCTTAAGAAACATAAAAACCGTTTGAATTTTTTCTAAATAAAATTATAAAACCGTTTCAGAGAAAAATGGAAAAAACCTGTAATGTGAAATTAATTTTGTATTGTTGGTCGATGATGTATTTTCAATGGCATTTATTCATTTTATGTGAGAAATGTATGTATCTTATATTGATATATTCTATTTACTTTCAGTGATTTTCGAGACAAGGCAACGACCTCTAAACAACGGCCCAAAAATGGAATGCAGCATCAGAATTGTCAAAATCATAGCTGTCATCTTCTCGCTATTGCTTAGGTGATTTCTATAAAACTTAAAAACAATCCCTTTCGAGGGTACTTCCACGAATTTGATGTGATATTTAGCATGAAATATGTTCAATAATATTAATTAATTAAGGTACATTCAGATCGAACTGTATATAAGATGAATATATGATAAAAAAAATGTAGCTTCAATTTTCTATGGAATAACAAAGATGAATTGATTCGGGAGATAAGATTAAAATAAATTAATGTATTGAAAATATGTTACTCAAGAGCTATAATTTTTGTGAATACTGCAATATTAATACGTGAAAAGCTGGAATTGCTATAATTAAAATATATATTGTTTCACTTCAGAATAAATAATTGTTCTTGTTTTTTGTTTTTTTTTATTTTTTGTTTTGTTAAGTTTTTGAATCCATAATATAAATTCGAATGTTTTATTTAGCTGTTTCAATCTTCAAGTAATGTAACCTCAAGATATGTTAAAATCAGGTAAGCTAACAGAAAAGGAGAACCTTGTCTTCAGTATTTGTTCAAGATATTGATTTCTCACTTGATGAAACATTTTGAAATTAATGAAGTTAAAAAAATTCACTTCGCTTGAGTTCCAATATTTATTCATGTTGTTGAACTAAGTTTCGAATTTTTTTGGTCCATTTTCAAAACTGAAGGGAATACACTCAGAAGTACCAATAGATTTAATCTTGCATAGATCAAATAATGGCTTAAAATCAAATTTTTACTGGTCGTTTGTTATCGGTAAATGTTTTCAATGTGTGGAAGAAATTTACAAACTTTCTGTTAGGTGTCATATTTTCGCTTTTGTGGAAATTTTAGCATGTGAAACTTCGGTTCTAATGAAGTCTATAAATTTATTTTGTTTTATTTGATATTTGAAATAATTGAGCACTATTTAAAAACTAGGCTATTCCACAGAAAAATGTTGGTAGGGAGATACTATCATAGACTCAGTATCTGAACCTTTTCCTTAATTTCGTTTGGTTTGTTGATAATAAATTCTATTGTTTCTAAAATTCGAAACAGATGACAAGAACATGAATAAAAAATGCAAAGTGTTTTTTTTTACTTTATTAATTGGTTAATGTCGTCCATATGGACTAATTATTTGAAAATTGAAAGAGACTATGTAGCATAATTTTCCATAGAGAGTGCCAAATATGAAAAAAATCTTTAGTTTGTCCTGTTGTTTCTAGAAACTGACCCGAGTGTAGTTAAGTGAAATAAATTGGCCGTTTAATATGAAGAATGTAATTATTTTATCGTTATTACTTCCAATTTCTTGTTTGTTATTGATACTTTGTAATTGTATTATATTTTTTTAGTCAAATTTTTGTCGATTATTGTTATGGGTTGAATATTTCTGTGGATGATTAAAGATATTTTACAATACCTGTGCATTTTTTGTATAGTGTTCTGCAAACTGTTAACCTTTTTCATACTTCCCAAAAATTTCATTTTTGATAAACTAAGAGAGTAGCAGAAGAAAAGAAAATTGAGGAGCAAGTCATGATAAAAAACATTGACGTGAAGTCGAAAGATTTTGTGCGCTTGTGTAACATTTTTCACTGGTGTTTAATTTACTGAAAATCTCATTAAAATAAAAATGCATGATTAAAAGGATTCATCCTTCTGCCCTCGATCTATCGGGTGTTTTTTTTAGAGTGATAGAATTTTCGATAGGGATAACTGTGATTTGACAGAAGGTAGAAGCCATGTTGTTTTGACATTTGGTTCAGTAAGCGTTGACAAATTATCATGGAAAGACTCATGCCGCAACAACGTTTACAAATTATTGAAATTTATTTTCAAAAACAGTGTTCTATTCGCCAAACTTATAGAGCACTTCGTGAAATTTATGGTTTACGAAATCGTCCATCAGAGCAGCTTATTCGTCGAACTATCGATAGATTTCGGACAACATTTTCTCTACTCAATGCAACAACAACAAAACAAGAAGAAAATATCGCTGCTGTAAGTCATAGTGTTAATGATGATCCAGATTTGTCTATTCGTCGACGTTCACAACAATTTGGGCTCTGTGCATTCCCCACATGGAAATATTTGCGTACAGATCTTGGTCTACACCCATACAAGATGTAACTGGTTCAAGAACTAAAGCCACTTACCATAATTAGCGTCGTTTGTTTGCTGATTGGGCCCTAGAACAGCGTGAAGTTGATCCACTTTTTTATCGTAAAATTGTGTTCAGTGATGAAGCTCATTTCTAGTTGAACGTTGATGTAAACAATCAAAATTGCCGTATATGGAGTGAAAACAATCCTCAAGAAGTTCTGCAGGTTCCATTGCATCCTGAAAAATGCACTGTATGGTGTGCTTTACACCCTGGAGGCATCATCGGTCCATATTTGTTTAAAAACGAAGCTGGAGCTAATGTTACAGTGAATGGTGCTCATTACAGATCGATGATCAATGATTATTTGTTTCAAAATTTGAATTTTATCGACCCAGAAGTGTTTTGGTTTCAACAAGATGATGCTACACCTCATGCTGCTACCGTAACAATTGATTTATTGAAAGAAAGATTTGGCGATAACATTATTTCTAGAAATGGTCCAATTAATTGGCCTCCAAGATCATGCGACATAACCCCACTGGATTATTTTCTTTGGGGGTTATGTCAAGTTATTGGTTTATGTTGATGAACCAAAAACAATAGACGCTTTGGAAGCCAACATAACTCGTGTTATTGATGAAATAAGGCCTGAATTACTCAAAAAATTGGTCCAAAATGGGTCTGGTCGAATTCGGTTTCTCAGAGCTAGTCGTGGTGGACATATGCCGGATATTATTTTCAAAACATAAATGTCATAAAATTATCTTTCAAATAAAAAAGAAATTTGGCTTCAATTTCAATTTAAATGTGTTTTATTTTAATTTAAAGTTCTATCACTCAAAAAAAACACTCGATACATAGCTACATGTTGATAAGAAAGACCGATTAAGATTTTTGCGTGCTGACTGAAGAACCACAAGTTGTACTTTATAATCACAGTGTAATGTACATTTCAGACTTGTAAATAACTCGGCTCTAACTTGTCTTTCTTGAATCTGTTTCGATGGGGGACCTTTTTGGGCTTAGAAAGTACCTGCAGTCACTCCTTCGAGTATCATAAGATTGGACGAGGAAGACAAAATTGCCAAAATTCCAACGTAGTGCAAGCTCCAGAATTTGATTTTCCACCGATTATTTCCATTTAACCGAAATATGAAATCTCTAAACCTATCCTGAATGTTTCAAGCTCATAACTCTTTCCGTTCGAAAGTTAAAGTACCGGACAGAATTACTTTTGACTTCAGAATCTTCATCAGTGGGTTCAACCTAGTAGTTAAGACGATAGCACTCTGTTAAATATTGTAATATCATCTGTCACATGAAGCCAAGTTGATTAAAAACATTTTCCTGAATTAAAAATTCTCCGCCTTCAGAAAAACCATCATCGAGAAAATCAAACAAAAATCATCCTCATTGCCGAGTTTATTCGTCTTAAATACAGGACTAGTTCATAAATATCACGCACCCCATAGATGCTTGTCTCCCCATACTTCATCTTCTACCAATATACTACCTCTAAGTACCCAAATAGGTACCCTAAAATTTTTCAGTCGCTTCCAAATTCATTTCTTAACCATGGATACTTTTGTGGACACTCTGAACACGTGTGAAAAACTCTCTCCTGCTGAAAAACCCTGCTGTAGACCCTGCACACATTCGGTGTGCTGCAAGCCACCTCGGATTTCCTGAAATACTTCTTACAATCCCAGTCTTCGAAAAATTCCAGCTGATTCACTTTCTTCGGGTTCTTCATCCATTTTATGGCCTGGGAGTTCGTCACAAACCAAACATCGGGTCTTTTCAAGACGTCATCCATGAATTTCTGAAAGAGAATTATTTGTGAAGGGTATCATTCAATACAATTATTCACTTGCTTCTCCATATTCAATTAGTTGGGAGATATTTTTTCTGAATGTTACCAAATACACGGAATCCACAGGATTCAGTAGTCAGCACGAAGTCCAAGTCTGAATCCTCCAGATTATTTTTTTGAGGAATGCTCAAAGAGAGGATATACGAAAATAAGCAAGATATGTCACAAGGATCTTTACATACTCCTACCACATGTAGGGTCCTTCAACAATATCGCGAAATGTCTTCTCCATTTCCTTTTGGATATATGGTAGTAATATGTTAAGTTACTTTTGGGAGACCTGTATGTCAGGTTTCCTGTCAACAGAGAAATTTTAGCCCAAGATTAGAACACCATAAACCTAGCAGACACCACTTCGATGATATAATCCAATATAAGATTTTTCAGAAGTGTTACCTGAAATGCGTGTTGGTAATCCCTCCTTTTGAACCACGTGGAGTGAAAATGAAGACCAAATGGTGCTCTGTTTGTATGATAGTGCCTCTTGAAATTATGCATCAAGAGAGTATACATTTCATCTCCAGTCAGGTTTGAAGAACAAGAATCTATCATAGGACATATTTTGTTCTGGACATCCAGTGGATTCATCACTAGCTCCCACAAACCAGGGTAGGATCTTGAAGGGCAGTTTTGTTTCGGTCCTGAAGAAAAAAGGTAATTTTGCAGGGAAAGGTGTGTATCAATTCTTACCTACACCATACAAACAACCTACCTGAACAACTGTGTGGCATCTTAAAGTCCAAAGTATAAGGCCAAAATGGAGGATTAGAGAAAGGAGCAATAACCGAACTATCGTACTCAAATCCAAACTCCTTCATCATCAAAAACTGCCGGTTCCAACCGACTCTCAAGAATGGTGCTCTTAATCCTCTCACTTCATCCATTCGAATCTTTGCGAACTTGTTGAGAATGTTCGCTTCTCCTACCATCTCATCGAACCAATCCTCTATGGTGGCATTATTGGACCACCAGTCTTCAGGTCCTCGATGTCTAAACACCAAATACAACTTAAAGTTCCCTTAAGCAAGCTAAAACTCAATTCAAAGTTCGATGGAGTACCACAAGGTTCTTTTAGAGCACTCCGAATTTATACCAGGACATAATTTACTCACGTGACTGAATGTACAGCGATTTCGTGTCCCAAATTCCATAACTTTTGGGTCATCTGATAATTATTGTATTGGTGACTTATGAAAAAGGTAGCCTTAATTGTACATCCGTTAGGATTCTTCCTCCTCGGAAGCAGAATCTGCTGGGAGTATATATTCCAATTCTCCTCGTTGACTGCGTCATCAAAAGTCAGTAGAATCATTTGGGGTGTTTCTTTAGGGTTTAAATCTGCTGGTATCCTTGTACCTTGAATTGAAAATACAAAGTGGGATTTAGGTCAGAAAATTAATAGGATAGATTAGTGAGAATGTGAAGAAAAAGAATGAATTATAATGAAACAGGCATTTTTGTAATGATAATGTATTGGAAGTATTGGAACTATGAATTGAGTAGAGCAGTATAACCAAGTCATCACATCTTCATTTCAATTAATTGATCTGTCACAAACAAAATCATGTAAAAGAGAAGAATACATGAACAGCGTATGGAAGATTTCTGAGTATGAGATAGGTATTAGCAGCTTTCTAAGCAAGGCTTAACCCTTACGTTGGAGTTGAAAGAAAACATTTGAATTCCATCTTTCGAGATAGTTACAATCGCTTACCATCTCTGGAGCAGAAGCAATGTGGTAATCTACATTTGGAAGGGTTGCAAGCTGGTGCGCCATTTGGGTCGTTCTTTCCACTACAATAACCTTCATCGCTACCATCCGGGCAATCTAAGGAACCATCACAAAAATAATCTTGAGGCAAGCAGGTGCCATCTGCACAGCCAAGTTGATCATAATCTTGACAGTTAGCTCTTTCCAATAGTGGCTTTGGGGTTGCTAACTCTGAAAAACATTGGTATTATTCTGCTACTTCTAAGCGGTCCTTTCATTGTGTAATTGAAGCGTTTGAAAATGAATTTTTTGTAAACGATCACCAACATGACTCTACCTATTGGACTCAAAAGTTGTTTAAAAGCAATCCCAATTTTCGTCAAAAATGATGAGGCTTATTTTTGATAGAAAAAAACGGAATTACCATAATTGGTGTGAGTTAAGATCTCAAGTGGTTCCACAACATTTGGAAAATCTCACTATCTGATGTGGACCACAGTACGGAGTTCTTAGATCTGTTAAAGGCATTGGACTGTGTGCCGTACGATGTGCTGCTTCATAAACTCGAGAAATATGGACTAAATAACTTTTCCTTGAATTTGGTAAAATCCTTTCTGATTTATCGGCGCCAGCTGGTTTATCTGGATGGGTACTCGGTTATAAAGCCTATGAGAAATGGGGTACCTCAAGGCTCAATAATGGGTCCAATTTTATTTTTTATTTTTATTAACGATTTGCCTGAGTAAGTGTTCTGTTCGCAGATGAACTAGATGGAGGTACGGTCGATGGCCTGTGAGTGGTTTGCAGCTAATAAGCTTAGTTTGAATAACGAAAAGACACAGAATCTACTTTTCAGCCTAAGACCTGTACCAGAGCGAACAATTGAAAGTGTGATTTTCCTGGGTGTACACTTGGATATGGGTCTCACTTGGGTGAGTCAAGTGGATAGCTTGGCTGCGAGAATTAGTAGGAATACCTTTGCCCTCGGGCAAGGATGACGCCCTAGGGCCCTGGTGTCATCATTGCCTGGTGACTCAATTGGGATAGCTTACTTGGCCATGGTTGAATCGCACTTAAAATACTGTATTATGGCTTGGGGAAATCTTCAGACAACAGAGAAGAGCTGTCAGAATTGTCGCTGGGTTGAAGTATCGCGATTACTGTAGGCAGAGTTTCAGGTATCTCAGAATACTAACTTTTTCGTCCCTTCTTGTTGATGAATCCTTGGTATATACTCACACAAATAGGCATAACCATAAATTACAGTCGAATATTCATGATCATGATACAAGAAATAAAATGCTGATAAGAAAGAACTCTGTTAGATTAAGCAGGGCTCCTCATTTTTTTGCCACGGACTTGTACATTCTGTCAAGAAAGTACCGGGAAAACCGTCGTACCAGATTGAGAGAGATAGCACATGATCTTAAGATATCCAACGAGTCCGCACGTACGATTTTGATTGATATTTTGGGCATGAGAAAGGTGGCCGCACGACTCGTACCGAAAGACCTGAATTTTCTTCAAAAACGTCATCGCGAACAGGTTGCTTCAGACATGCTGGATCGCTGTAATTCCGATTCTACATTCATGGAACGCATTATAACTGGTGATGAGACCTGGGTCTACGAGTACGATATGCAAACAATCCAGCAATCATCGGAATGGGTGGCAAAAAATGAGCCGAAACCGAAAAAACCACGCCAAAGCCGCTCGAAAATGAAGGTGATGCTCATTGTTTTCTTCGATATCCGTGGTGTGGTGCACTACGAATTCGTTCCAGAGGGTCAGACGGTAAACAAGGAGTATTACCTAGGCGTTATGAAACGTTTGCGTGAGGGTATCCGTAAGAAGTGGCCAAATTTGTGGGCGAACAACTCATGGATTTTGCATGACGATAACGCGCCTTCTCACCGAGCTACGATTGTGACTGACTTTCTCGCCAAAAACTCAACAAACGTGCTTCAGCAACTACCGTATTCGCCGGATTTGGCTCCCTGCGACCTTTTCCACTTCCCAAAACTAAAATTGCCCCTTCGTGGCACCCGTTTTGAGTCGATTGAAGCCGTAAAACAAAATTCGGCGCGAGAGCTAAAGTCTATCCCGGAAAGCGCCTATAAAAAATGTTTCGATAATTGGAAGTGCCGTTGGCATAGATGTATTGGAGCAAATGGAGCCTATTTTGAAGGCGACCCAATAAATTTTGACGATTAAATGTAAAAATGTTGTTTTAATTGAAAATTCCCGGTACTTTCTTGATAGAGTAGTATAATAGTTCCAGTGCACATGAAATATTTAACAGGTACAGTTTTCAAACACAAGTTGAAAGAAAATTTGTTGCAGCATGCCATTTACTCAATAGAAGATTTTTATGAAGTGTGTAAATCGTTTGATTAGAACATGTTTGTTGATGATAGTTTTGGAACATTTAAAAAACATATTTCCATCCATAATCGAAACTATTACTTTTGATTTACAAGTAAGGTATTATTGTTTCTTCAAATTCAATGTTAATCTAGAGGAGCACGGATGTCTAGTGGAGCAGTGGAACAATCAAATACCTTAGCGTTTCTCTCTCAATGGGAGATGCTTCGATCGAAACGAGGCTCTCCACTGCTTTCAGTTCAGCAATCAGAATCATTCGCACTTCAAACGTGGGATTAGTTTGTCCATATCGGTTGAAAATAAATACGATAATCCTATTCCATTGTGTGCCAGGAATTTATTTGCCACGATTAATGACACAAATAATTTTGAGTACCTAGGTTCTCTATCGCCATAACTGGTTTGAAAATAACATAAATTCAACGAAAATAAGAAATTCGAAAACAAAAACAAATTCTACAAAATGCGAAATCGAAGGTCGACAAATTTAAATTAAATTTTCAAATATGCCAACTTATTGGCCAAGCAGTAGTCAAATCTATCATAAAGAGATTCGGCATACTTACTATTTTGGCACAAAATTGTATTATTTTGAACCTTAACTCATTATTATTCGTCGCTCTATCAATTTCATGCCCATAAATCAAATTTTGCAGATATCCCCAAAGAAAAAAAAATCATTGGAAGATAAATCTGGTGATCTGGGCGGCCATTTGATAGTGTTATTCGTAGAAATGACACGGTCCGAAAAAATCGTCCTGAGATATTGTGTGACCACTCTTGCGTAGTTACTTGGACGAAATTAGTAACTGGCGAATTGACGGAATAATTTGATTCTCTAAAAGCTCCAGATATTTGGCAGCGTTTAAGTTACCATCGATTTAAAAATGGACCTTTGATGTAATTCCCCAGTATTCTTGTCCAAACATTAAATTTTTGGGTATACAGAAATACTCAGATGCTTCCTCTTCCTAGACCAATATCTTACTACTGATGGGTTATGTTTTCTATTCAAGGAAAACGATATGTGAATGATTCCGGGTTAATTCCCGGTATAGCAAGTTTGGACTGTAAATTTATTCGGTTCGCACTGGTTCTTAAAAAATGGGGATAATTTATGTGAAGAACGCAACAAGAGATTTTATAAAGTCAAAACTACTACAACATGACGAGAAATATTCTAACTTACCCTGGGTGTTTTGGTGGAGGATTTATGTATCGGGTGTTTTTTTAGAGTGATAGAACTTTAAATTGAAAAAAAAACACATTTAAATTAAGATTGAAGACAATTTTTTTCATTTGAAAGATAAGTTTATGATAATTATGTTTTAAAAATAATTTCCGGCATATGTCCACCAAGACTAGCTCTGAGGAACCACATTCAACCAGACCAAATTTGGACCACTTTTTCAAGTAATTCAGGCCTATTTTCATCAATAACACGAGTTATGTTGGCTTCCAAAGCGTCTATTGTTTCTGGTTTATCAGCATAAACCAATTACCTGACATAATCCCAAAGAAAATAATCCAGTGGAGTTATGTCGCATGATCCTGGAGGCCAATTAATTGGACCTTTTCTCGAAATAATGTAATTGCCAAATATTTCTTTCAATAAATCAATTGTTACGGTAGCAGCATGAGGTGTAGCACCATCTTGTTGGAACCAAAACACTTCCGGACCGATACCATTCAAATTTTGAAACAAATAATCATTGATCATCGATCTGTAACGAGCACCATTCACTCTAACATGAGCTCCAGTATCGTTTTTAAAGAAATATGGACCGATGATGTCTCCAGCGTGTAAAGCACACCATACAGTGCATTTTTCTGGATGCATTGGAACCTGCAGAACTTCGTGAGGATTGTTTTCACTTCATATACGGCAATTTTGCTTCTTTACATAGCCGTTCAACCAGAAATGAGCTTCATCACTAAACACAATATACGATAAAAAAGTGGATCAACTTCAAGCTGTTCTAGGGCTCAATCAGCAAACAAACGACGCTTATATGGTCAAGTGGCTTTAGTTCTTGAACCAGCTGGATCTTGTATGGGTGTAAACCAAGATCTTCAGGCGAAATTTTCCATGTGGTGGATGCACAGAGTACAACTTGTCGTGAACATCGACGAATAGACAAATCTAGATCATCATTAACACTATGACTTACAGCAGCGATATTTTCTTCTGTGAGTACAGTTCTTTGTCTGGTTGTCATTGCATCGTGTAGAGAACATTTTGTTTGAAATCTATCCATAGTTCGACGAATAAGCTGCTCTGATGGACTGTTATGTAAACCATAAATTTCACGAAGTGCTCTATAAGTTTGGCGAATAGAACATTGAACATTTCCATGTGGGGAATGCACAGAGCCCAACTTGTTGTGAACGTCGACGAATAGACAAATCTGGATCATCATTAACACTATGACTTACAGCAGCTATATTTTCTTCTTGTTTTGTTGTTGTTGCATTGAGTAGAGAAAATGTTGTCCGAAATCTATCGATAGTTCGACGAATAAGCTGCTCTGATGGACGATTTCGTAAACCATAAATTTCACGAAGTGCTCTATAAGTTTGGCGAATAGAACATTGAATTTGAAAATAAATCTCAACAATTCGTAAACGTTGTTGTGGCGTGAGTCTTTGCATGATAATTTGTTAATGCTTACTGAACAGAAATGTCAAAACAACATGGCTTCTATCTTCTGTCAAATCACAGTTATCTCTATCGAAAGTTCTGTCACTCTAAAAAAAACAGCCGATAGACGTGTTTGTCCCGTATTGCTTCCACTCTCGAGCCTCGATTGATTATTGTCAGCTCCGTTTGGTTGTTCGCTTGTTACTGTCGAGTCTCGACTAGTTATTGTCCGCTCCGTTTGGTTTTGGAGCACAGAATAGCTGTTGACATAAGTGATCTTCTTCTTGATACCGCAAGGTTTATAGAACAGACTCGAGTTTGCGTAGTCGAGACTTAATTTATTGCACATATGATTTCATTATGCACTCTTTTTGGGTAGCCAATATTAAAACTAAATTAAGAATAATAAAACTGAAGTTAAGAGCATATACACAAATTATATAATATTATTAAACGGGGACGAAACAATATGACTCATTAGTGAATAAGATATTATTAAGGAATTAACCATAATTATTCACTTTTTCCATCATAGTTTCACAAAATTATATGGCCTTCTGGAAAAATACCCACATTTCTCGAATTTTTTAATTAGTTTAGAAATAGCCGAGCTTGTAGGAATCGGCCCATGTTCAAAGGCAACAATTAATGAATTTATTGTCCTTTGAATCGATGCACCAAAAAAGTACCACTTTATGATAAATTTTTTTCTTCTACGCTGAATATTTCGATTTACTTTATTTTCAACCGATATGGACAAGCAATATTTTCAATCGATATGACAAACGTGGGAACGTTTGAAGTGCGAATGATTTTGATTGCTGAACTGAAAGCAGTGCATAGCCTCGTTTCGATCGAAGCATGCCTCCACTTGTCATGGCATCGCGCTAAAGTTTCGATTCTTCAATTGATCTACTAGACATTCGTGCTCCTCTAGATTAACATTGAATTTCCTTTGTTTCCGACTGTCTTTTCGATTCTTGTAAGTCTTCTTGAACGTAATATATCTAATAACGCGCCATTCCAACCCGAACTCCCATTTAACCAGCTCCCATATATCAAAAACTGCTGCGTCGTATAAAAAAACACATCTGACAAAAAACAACCTTCCAAACTGTAATTTTTCAACTTTTTATTCTCCCTTTCGCAATATACAGCAATTTCCTCACCTGACGTCACATCGCAGTTGTCTACGTTCCCTTTAAAGTCGCATATTTGCCGGTCCACGTCGAACAAGAGTCCCGTGGAACATTTGAACTCGAAAACCTCCCCTTCTAGGCATAGAAAATATTTGGAACACTCGTCCTCCGTCCATGTTCTGTGGGCGGCCCTGTTTGGATTCCTATAGAACTTGCCGTTTTCTATGCACTCTGTTTGTTTGGCTGATGTCACTGAAAATATATGTCTTATTGAATTCGAACTCCGCTTTTCCATTTATCAGATGAGAGAGCTGGGGTGTGGGTTCGCTTGAAGATGGCTTCGAAGACGGGGGGTATGTAAGTGATTAATTCTGTTGGAAAAGGGTGGTTGGTAAGGGAAGAAAGTGAAATGCTGTTTTTACGACTTATTTTATTGGACTTAATGTGGTAGAATATCTAGATGGTGTATATCGGAGATATTCCGGGGAAATACTTTAGCCTATGTGTTGACTGGATAGGAATATTCTGAATTGATTCTAAGAGTATTATACAGGATGTCTGGATTTGACGTTGATACGAGGAATTTTTTACCGATCTGGATGAACAGACGCTCTTCTTGTTATGCTGTGTTGGAAGGAATTGCTTAGGGAGGGGAAAAACAACGCTTCGGTTCACTGCAGTTGATTGGGCGTCATCAGCATAGATAAACTATATACCGTGGATGCCCAACTTCCCTACTAAGCATGTGATACAAATCAGCGACACCTGTGTCAGTCTCCTCGAACTAATTGCATATGGCGCGAAATATTCAAATTCAAATGGTACCCTAACCATATTTCACAAAATGTAGACTTCGACTTAGAGTTCGATCCAGTCTAAATTTAAGTGAATAGCTATTCACTCAATTTTTAAAACGCCCCAAACTCTCACCATGTGTGAAGGGTATTTCAAGGAAAAAATTTAAATAAAAATCACCTATTAACATCTCTTCATTCGTTTAATAATATAAAACCAGGCCAAATTATTTTTCTCAAAAATATTTGTGAGCTTTAAACATTTTATATGCCTACAAGATATATAAACAGTCGACAATTGGTACAAATTAAACAAACATTATTATATATATTATAAAAAATAATGAAACGATATATTATTACAAATGAGATTTAAATCACAATTGATTGCCCACATTGCTCTTCGTCTAATATAGCATAACAAGGTGGCATTTCAATAGGGCTATCGGATGAAACCAGCTCCTGTCCATAAACGTCTAAAAGAAAATTTGATTACAACATTGAAGAGATCCGTATTCTCTTAAGATCGTACGAGTGACAGAATCCCTCATAGATTATATAAATTACATCATTACATCACGGTATTTAGCCGCGTTATTCATGTGCCAAATATTCTGTGGCACTGTAACTTGACAGGTATGTGATTGATGATACTAACAAAGAGAACAAGGTCCTTATGGCGTTATCTCATCATCAGACAAGTTGTCTGATGATGGGATAGTTCATTTCCCGAATAATAATAAACATAGTAATTTCTACAATTTGTTTTAATTATGATCCACTACCAAATAGTAACGGCTGAAACAATTCAGTATCTGTAAAGTTAGCGATTGCACGCTCGTCCATTGTACTTGCACTCATCGCTTTTCATTCTTGTATTTTTGTTTCAGTGCTATTTAATCCAACCGGAATGTTTTTACTGAAATGCATTGTATATAACTAAAGTGGCACGACCCTCATGAGTTATCTATTTGTATTGTGTACTTTCTCTTGGTGCCTGGTTACTGTTTATTGTATTTATTAATAGTGGTTCTTTATTTGTACTGTTCATGGTATTCGCAGTGCCTGATGTGTATCTGATTTGCATGTACTTTTGTGTGATCCCCCGGTTACCTATTTGTTTGTTTGCTTTTATTTTAACTACTGCGTAGAATTAATTGAACTTTTTCACACACAAGCCTTGCTATATGAACTCTCAAAACATATAATAATAATAATGCGACTTAAGTGTGAAATTGGGTTCGAAAAAATACAATTAAATCCTCTGTCGACAAAAAACGAAATTACTTTCCGAACAACCTTATATATCTGTGCATTCCAAAAAATATTGGAGATTGCTTCGACCACTCTTCAAACAGTAGTTTCAATTTAACATTATTGGTGTTGATCCATATACAGCAAATCAAATTAAAAATATATTTTTGTAGCTTTAAACAACACTGCGTGATGAACTGGGTGTCACAATGAATGAACAAATATAAAACTCAATGGAGTGTATCTTCCACACAAGATCGCAACGTTTGTGTTCCATTCGGAACTCATCCATCGCCAAACAAATTAAGGACAGAATAAACACGGTTTGAATGTAATATGTATTCTCAGCGTTTTTTCGAGCCTATTCTACCAATTTATCACCTGTGTAACTTAAACATCTAACAACCTTTCCCATCGTTCAATTTAGACCACTGTTCGAAAATTGAAGGCCAAAATTTTTTACGTCCCAACAGAGTGGGAGTACTAAGGTGCAACGGCGGCAAAGATCCCGTCAAGAGGCAAAAACAATTGAGATTTGTAGAATTTTTTACCATGGAAAGAACTTTCGGAGATTTCGATGCCTATGTTCTCAACAATGTTATATAACAAAATTTGAATATTGAAACAAATTAATATATGTTTATCTTCTACAATTTTAATTTAAAAAATTTTTATTCAAAAAAACTTTTAGAATTAAATTAATGTCTAAAACAAGCACCGCTTATATTTAATAGACGTATATAATCTAAACTCAATATACAATGTCAAATGGAATAAATAAACCAAAAGATACACGAAAGTCCCTAAAATTAATAAATAAATATTTAAAGGAGACAAATTTTGTTTCTGGTCTTGCCCTCAAAACGCCATTTGTACCTTGAAAACATGAACACACTTAAAGGACCTCTCAAAGAATATAATTTATTTGAAATATTTAATATATTTAAATATTCGAATAAGTAAATTCAGAAATCTCTCAAAGCATGCACTATATCTTCAAAAAACAAATATAGTTCAAAACAATTCCGTCTTCAGTCCTGAAATATATTCAAAATATCAAAATCAAAAACTAACCTGTACCAAACCACTCAACACGTGTAAATGAATAATGTTTCGAGACATAGATTGTTATATTTCTTCTATCAAGTAAAAAGCCTTTCTTTTTTATTAATGTTATATAATTCTGCAGGCTCTTTCTATACTATCTATGTTTTACCAAAAAAAATTTTAAATTTAAACATCTCCTTCTAGGTGTTGCAGTTTCTTTGTCAGTTAGTATATTTAATCTACGCTGCTCAAAATTTGAAGTGGATATTCGAGAGTTAGCTGACTTTTTGCACTTGAATTAAATTTTCAGGATTGTTGTATATATCATGTGGAGAGGCGTATATTTGCATATTACACAGAAACAAAATATGGTCCTCATGACACTGAATGTCTTAAATACAAAAAACTCATTTCTTGTAGGTGTATGATTTTCTTTTTCGTAGTCCGTATATGCGATAATGTGCTATTACAATCGATCTGGTCTTGTGTAGTAGTAGTTGTGGCGTTTAGAAGCCACCCAACTTGAACAATTAATATGTTGATTAAACGAAGGTTCAACTGAAACAAAATTTTGCTAACCGTCTCCGAGTTGCGCAAAGTATAGTTATTAGAGCGTGGAATCGCTATAGTATTAGTGGTAACTGCATATACTCATGGGGTGACATCCGTCACGAAATCCCTTCTTCACAGCATCAGGAATTGATAGCTCATTCCGTCAAGTTACCGGTAGGATAGTTTCTGGTCGAATAATCGGGGATAGGTTACACACTTTCAATTTGAGGGTATGAAGATCCACCAGGCACCCGCGATTGAGTAGGGAGCACCGGGATGTAAGCTATCGTTGAGCTCTGGAATGTGAGAACTGGTACACGCACAGATGGAAATCCTGCCTGTTCGAATTTTACATCGAACAAGGAATTTTTAAGTTATTCTGCAGGTAGATACGTCCCCAGAGTTCAACAATTTAGGCCTTTCAAATTTTTCTCATTTTTCCCTAGAAACCTAAACGGGCCTAAACACCAATTAGGAAACGAAAATATTTGTCCTTCACATTTTTCGTAGGAACCCATAAAAATCGAAGGCGTTTCGACAAGAAAGGGCAGATTTCTCGCTACCTGGGCCACATTCCGAGCCCCAACACACTCTCTCATTTTTTGGTCAGTTAACCGAAAGGCTCACTTGAAGACATTCCTCGAAGTCGCTCATTGGCCCTCTCTTCCTGCTTCGACCAAACGGTCACGCAATATTCTCTAATCTCTTCGAACATTAAGTTCTGATCCGACACACATTCTCTAGAAGTAAGGTTTAATCACATTTCTATGTTTCTCTCAAGTTATAATTACACGTCTCTCTCTCTTAATAACCCATAACGCAGTAAAGGCCTGGAAGTGAATGTATTATCTACATTATTTGTAATTAGATATTAATTTGTGAAGAGTGAACCCAACAGTGAAACCAAAAAAAAGGTGAATTCGATGAAAGTGAACAACGGTGAAAAGACTCAAAGAGAAACTATTATCCCACAAACAAGATAGTATTTTCACCGCAATTAGAGTTCGATACTACACCAGAACACCTCCCTCAATTTGGGTAAACAATTCAAACTTGTAATTTGTAATATATATCCAGACTTTGTCTGTATCAGTCTGATGTAGTGGCGAGAATGGGGTCAACGGTATAATAAACATTTCATGAGTCCAACAACTCTTTTCGGTATGCGTAAGGGAAGGTATTCACTTTAATAGGGGCACAGATTTTATTAAATTCATTAACGCAACCATGACGTAATTTGATTGTAGAATCAATTATTGTTTCCTTTGTGGCAACCAGTGGCGACAATTTCACCTTAATCGGCGATAATACTCATCCACACCGGGCAAGAATTATCAACGACGGCATAGAAATACATGTCATCAACGGAATGGATTGGCCCACTGTCTCTCCAGACCAGAATTGTATTGAACGTGTCTGGTCTGTAATGTCACAGTAATTACTACGCTTACTTCACCCACCGCAAGTATTACAATAGCTCACCAATGCTTTGCCAGACATTTGGGAAAACATTCCTCAAGCTTCCATTGATGACCTCATTAACACAAGCCGAAAAGAAGAGCATTACAAGAAGCTAGAGGAAGCCCTACACGATATATTGGCCTTTGGACGACACAATCCGCGTCTGGAGCTTCGCAAATTGGCTTACAGATTTGGAAATCAAAGAAATATCGGGTGTTTTTTTTTAGAGTGATAGAACTTTCGATAGGGATAACTGTGATTCGACAGAAGGTAGAAGTCATGTTGTTTTCACATTTCTGTTCGGTAAGCATTAGCAAATTATCATGGAAAGACTCACGCCGAAACAACGTTTACAAATTGTTGGAATTCATTTTCAAAATCAGTGTTCTATTCGCCAAACTTATAGAGCACTTCGTGAAATTTATGGTTTGACGTTGATCCACTTTTTTATCGTAGAATTGTGTTTAGTGATGAAGTTCATTTCTGGTTGAACGGCTTTGTAAACAAGCAGAATTGCCGTATATGGAGTGAAAACAATCCTCAAGAAGTTCTGCAGGTTCCATTGCATCCTGAAAAATGCACTGTATTGTGTGCTTTATACGCTGGAGGTATCATCGGTCCATATTTCTTTAAAAACGATGCTGGAGCTAATGTTACAGTGAGTGGTGCTCGTTACAGATCGATGATCAATGATTACTTGTTTCAAAATTTGAATGGTATCGACCCAGAAGTGTTTTGGTTTCAACAAGATGGTACTACACCTCATGCTGCTACCGTAACAATTGATTTATTGAAAGAAAGATTTGGCGATAACATTATTTCGAGAAATTGTCTAATTAATTGGCCTCCAAGATCATGCGACATAACTCCACTGGATTATTTTCTTTGGGGTTTGGTCAAGTCATTGGTTTATGCTGATAAACCAGAAACAATAGACAAAACTCGTGTTTTTGGTGAAAAAGTGGTCCAAAATAGCTAGTCGTGGTGGCCATATTCCGGAAATTATTGTAAATCATAAATGTCATAAAATTATCTTTCAAATAAAAAAAACTTTGGCTTCAATCTTAATTTAAATGTGTTTTATTTCAATTTAAACTTCTATCACTCAAAAAAAACGCCCGATTTCTTCAGCCCAAGTTGTTCCGCCCCTGCGTCCCAGTTCTAATACCCTCCCACCCTAGGCAAAGCACACTACATATGTTTGAATATCATCCATGGATTCCGTGTTTATTTTCGATCTGTCTGCCCAAATGTAGGTTTTCACCATGTAAATGATGCATATATTTTAATCCGACCGTTCTGTTAGATCGGGTTAAATAGAGCCTAATAATTGGGCCCTTTCTGTTCGCGAATGACCACTTTTTTCGACTTACCAACCGATTAAATCTAGTTAACTGTTGGTCATCAATGCGGATGAAATTTGAAATATAAATTCGCAATTTTAGCGTTTGCCGTTTATTCCAATACGTGATATGGTTGACAAGAGAATGCACTATAAACGTCCGTTCGAAACGAATTCGGAAAATGTTTTTAATTGGAAGGGAGCTTTTCACGTTTAAACGGACAGGTGAAAAATTTCACACCGTGACTTTGAAACATTTTTTGAATCACTGGCTTCAGAATGTATCATAAATTGTGGCATTGTGAATTCTTTAAATTGCCTTTCAATCTTTAAGATCAATGGTAAAACACAGAACTATTTACTTGAGTCAACAGTGGACTCCATTGAAATGTTCAGTATTCATTAGCCAAGACGCTTTCTGGATTGTTAAAGGTAAGTAAATATTTTTTGTTGATTGATGTTATATTTTTTTGAATATGATTGAGTACTTACGAGCAAAGTCTCTCTTAAAACTTGATTTTCAGTAATGTTTTTACATATCTTGAGATTTTCTAAAAAAAAACTCAGATATAGAATAATATTGAATATTCTAAATAAGATAGTTTTATGATGAAAGTCTTTGTCTGGTGAAATGACGTAGAAAATACCAAAGTAGCCGGTATTTTTCTGATCATCATGTATGTTCATACAGGGTGCCTCAAATGTTACGTTCATTTTCGTCCAGAACAATTTAAGTTTATACGATTTTTTCAAATGGAACACCCTGTTTGTCTTCGCATTCTACATGAAATGATCTATCTGAGGATACCAACATGTTATATATTATTCCTAACAGTTTTTTAATTATTTGTGTTTTTCAAATTATTCTTACAAGTTTCGTTATATTGAAGGAACAATTTGAGAGAAGAGGCCACATCGAGTACGAAAAAAATAATCGTGCTAAAACAATATTGACGAATGAAAACCAATTAGCTATTAGTCTTGCAGTGGTAGAAGATCCCGACTTGAGTGTTAGAGAAATAAGCAGATATTTAGAGATATCGAAATCTTCAGTTGCCAGGAGTTTAAAATCTAACAAATTTTACCCTTACCACATGCAACTGCACCAGGAGTTGCTAGAGGCAGATTTTTTAAGAGAGTGCAGTTTTGTCGGACGATGCAGAATAAAATTATGGAATGAAATAGAAAAAGGCTTTTTACTTGCTAAAAATTTTAATATCCCAACAGATTTAATATGTTAGTCTTCTACAATTTTAATTTCAGAAAAATTTTTATTCAAAAAACTTTTAGAATTAAATTAATGTCTACAATAAGCACCGCTTATATTTAATGGACGTATATAATGAAAACTCAATATACAATGTCAAATGGAATAAATAAACCAACAAATATGAAAAAGACAATTAAAATTAATAAATAAATATTTGAAGGAGACAAAATTTTATTTCGGATCTTATCATAATGAACACCAATTCTTTTTCAAAAACATAAAGCACAACTTAAGGACTTCTCAAAAAATATAATTTATTTGAAATATTTAATATATTTGAATATTCAAATAAGTTAATTCAAAAATCTCCCAAAACATGCACTATATCCTCAAAAAACAATTAGAATTCCGATAATCTCTTCGTCGGCCCTAGATAATATTTAAAATATCAAAATCAACTAACAATCAGTATATCATACCTTAAATGGTACCGGAACTTGCTCAAACAGACTAACTTTAAAAATCGACGTAGTCAATATTCGTCACAAAATCACAGAAAACTGTAAGGTATTATAAGGTTTTCTTTAAACCATTGACATTCCATAATGAGATTTATTCAAGCCTAAATATAATTATATATTATGTATAAAATGCAATAGAAACAGGCTTTTTACTTGATAGAAGAAATATAACAAAATTTGAATATAAAAACAGATTTAATCTCTTAGTTATTTAAATATTTTAATATTAGCCTTCTACATATTATATTATATATATTAATATGTAGAAGGCTAATATTAAAATATTTAAATAATTTTATATACCTTCTATCAAGAATTAACCTCTATTTATATTAATCTGTTAGTCTTCTATTAATACAATTTTAATAAAAGTTTTAGAATTAAATTAATGCCTACAATAAGCTTATATTTCATTCCCCCAAAAAAATTCCCAGATTAACCGAACACCTACCTAATCACATTAAAAATGAAATGTGGTTTCATCTAGATGAGGCACCAGCACATTTTTTGGGAGAAGTACGAGAGGAGTTGGACGTTATGTTTCCTGATAAGTGGATAGGACGAGAAGGACCTATTTCTTGACCACCGAGGTCGCCGGACCTAACATCAATGGATTTTTATCCAGTGAAATCGGAGGTGTATCGTACAGCTGCTACAACACAGGAGGGTATGAAAATAAGAATTCGTGAGGCATTTCAAAGAAATATACCTTTTCATTTGAGCAGCGTGAGAACAAACTTCATGAAGAGATTTAGAAAATGTATGGAACAGGATGGAAGACATTTTGAACATGAATTGTAGTGTAATTGTTGTCTTTGCCTTTGTTTCACATTTAGGGAATTAAATATATTTCTTGAAAATGTAAAAATAATTTGAAAAACACAAATAATCAAAACACTGTTAGGAATAACATATAACATGTTGGTATCCTCAGATAGGTAATTTCATGTAGAGTGCGAAGACAAACTAATATACAGGGTAATTTGAGAAAATCGCATAAACTTAAATCGAAGCGGACGAAAATGAACGTAACATTTGAGGCATTCTGTATGAACATACGTGATGATCAGAACAATACCGCCAACTTTGGTATTTTCTACGTCACTTCGCCAGACAAAATTCCGACAAAACTGCACTCTCTTAAAAAATCTGCCTCTAGCAACTCCTGGTGCAGTTGCATGTGGTAAGGGTAAAATTTGTTAGATTTTAAACTCCTGGCAACTGAAGATTTCGATATCTCTAAATATCTGCTTATTTCTCTAACACTCAAGTCGGGATCTTCTACCACTGCAAGACTAATAGCTAATTGGTTTTCATTCGTCAATATTGTTTTAGCACGATTATTTTTTTCGTATTCGATGTGGCCTCTTATCTCAAATTGTTCATTCAATATAACGAAACTTGTAAGAATAATTTGAAAAACACAAATAATCAAAAAACTGTTAGGAATAACATATAACATGTTGGTATCCTCAGAAAGATCATTTCATGTAGAATGCGAAGACAAACAGGGTGTTCCATTTGAAAAAATCGCATAAACTTAAATTGAACTGGACGAAAATGAACGTAACATTTAAGGCACCCTGTATGAACATACATGATGATCAGAAAAATGCCGGCTACTTTGGTATTTTCTACGTCACTTCGCCAGACAAAATTCCGATCTTCGAAGAAACAGCTTAATTACAGTTATTTCAGTCAGAGTCTGCATCACTCCCCATTTTGTCGAAAAAATCAATAACTTGGTACCGACGCATTGTGGCTGAAAAAAAATTCAGTGCTGAATAGGGAACGAAGGGACCAATTCAATGACAAAAAAATAAACTAGTTGTTCCATTAAAAAAAAATACTCTTTTTGCTATTACGGAAAAATGCAACATCCTGTACATCTGGAACTACTTTCAAAACATGGCCTATTTGGTACCGTGTAACTTTTATATGAGACTTTTTTTCATATGAATCAGCCTTATCGATATATCGAGCAAATGCGCACTGTTGGGACACCCGGTATATATTTGAGATACAATTTGTTTTATTCCGTTTAAAAATGTAGTAAACACTGCAAAACTCGAGTCACTGCATATTCAGTTAAGAAAAAGTGACAAAAAACAAAGTAATTTCTCATGTCATTCCATTTAAAAACAAATGATAAAACATCATCTCTCACTAAACCTCCGCTTCAACCCCACACTCTACCGCCACCTCATCACCAAAAAATCTACTCACATGTGTCGAAAAATCGAAAAACAAGCAGGATCAAGAGCGCTCTGCTCGCGTTCGGGCACCGGAAACAAAAGTGTTCCATGTTCCGACAACTTCGAGTGAGGACTAAGTGGCATTTTCTTTTCTCTGGTTCCCGCGAAACTTTCTCGACGTTATATGGTAATTATCTCGGAGTTAAGTAGTTAACAGACTGCGTTCGTAAAAGTTTTCAGGTTCTCTCACGTATAAGCCATGCCACCGTTGATCGAGGGGATCTCGTTAGATGGATAACGCTTTTACTTTGTCGCGAATATAATATCTAGGTATGTCTTTCGGTGTTCATGTGACTGTCGCTTTTGACGACTGGTCAACCGGTTGCGTACACTTGTACTCGTGCTTATAAATGCTTGGGATGGAACTTGTTGGTCATTGATCTATGTGCATCGATATATCTATTAGGATTCAAATCCTAAGACTGCGCTGACCAAGTCCTCCTCGGCCAATCCATTTTTGATTATGAATTTGATCCAAATGGATCAGCAAAAATGCTCAGGTGCCCCATCATGCATGAAAATCATATTCAGGCTATTTAAGCAAGGGACATCATCCATCAAACCTGGTTTTTCGAGATAAACAATCCATGGATCAGTTAGAATGCATATCATCACAAAATCACTTTTTTCTCGAGAATGAAGAGTACCTTTTTTCTTTAAAAATGTAGAAGGAACCTATTTCTCTGATCAAAATTTCAATTTGATCACTCAGTCAAAAATTAGAAGCAATTTCATGAAAGACCACCCTATAATCTCAGCCACTGATAAGAATCAGTGAGTTTTTTAATCCCCAGACGATTCAGTTTATCCAAAAACCTCCATGTACCGAATTTCATTTGAATCCACCAAATTTTGACAAAGATATCACTAGTTCGTTGGATTTTGGAGGTCATATTGAAGAAGCTCTAGCGCCCATGGGGTGCATTTTAGGTTTCTTCATATTTTAACCTCTAGAATCACCCCCTGTTATATGTGAACATATATCACCCTGTATATTCAATGAAAATTTCTGAAAAGAAATGTTTTTTTCATTTTTCACACACATTTCGAAAAACTCTCCCACAATTTTTTATATTTTACACAATCAGATGAAGTTTGCACCCAGTTCGTTTATTTTCCCTTCAAAATACTCTATGTACAATAAAAATTACAAAAATAATTTCCTCACTGAATAACGCACATCGGGAACATCATTTCAATCACTGCTATAAAATATTTATTTTACAGATGCCTGCCTATTATTACTAGACAATATATAGCTCGATAATACACCATTTCCAATAACTAAAATTGGATTTCAATCCATACACTCGAAGCTATCAATACTGCAGTTAAAATCCACAAAAACTCCAATAACCCATTGAATTTTCATCATGAATGCCACATAACAGTAGGCTCTGCACGCCCAAAAGTGAAACAGCAATTGAATAAACATATCATCTCTTTATTGTGTAATTTATTAATAACACTAACAGAAGTCTTTCACTTCCCACATTATTCTCTGCCAGCAGGTTAATTGTTATAATTAAAAAAAAATTATAGAAGAACTTACATACTTGATCTAAGGAGTTTCGGAAATCATTAATTATTAGGCCAGTGCATAATCATCTACTTAATTATTTCAATTCTTTCTACTGAGAAAAATCTTACCTTTTACTGTCAAAAATAACTTTTTTTATTTACTTACTAAGAGTTACCAAGAGGGACGATTATTTCGAGTATGTTTTAGGTCAGGTGATTCACGAGTATTTCCAAAAACCTCCCTCTCTGCCGCTTCAAATTCAATAGAGACGCCATAAGGGCGTCCATCTTCTTTGTTATCGTCACAGAGCTGCATACATGCGTGAAGTTCCACAGTCACAGAATGTTTGACACCATATAGGCGAGTAAATACCGTGATATAATCTATCATTCGTATGTTCCTTAGAGAATACGGATCTCTTCAGAATGTTTTCTTATACTAATACACTTCGAGTGTTTCGTTGAACAGTGAAAATATAACGAAATAATATGGAAATAAATGCGGAGTGCTTGGTTGTTAAGTCCAATCTCTTTCCAGGCATCGTTTCCCTAATTACAATAGCGACACCATGTACAATCGTTCAAGACGATTCGAAACGAGTAGTCATAAAAATATAATGCAAATAAGCTGCCAGTTCAAAATTCAAAGACCTTTGAAAGTGAATGTGCTCATACAACGATATCCGCTCATACTGGAACTAACCCTCGAAACTTCATAGAAATGCGTTCCATGCATCTCTTTTCCACTATAGAAATCAATAGAAGGCAACCATCACATCTGTGAAATTAATTTATCCATAGAATAAAATCATACGTTTCGGCAATGAAATTTAATTATTATTAATAGTTAAACGCATTAGCGGTTTTCGAATCAAATACCGAATGGTTAATTCGACTTTTCAACGCCCGCGCTAGGGGCTGTTACGAATAAATTTCGATGTTCAATTCCCGAACATAAGTTAGCGGACCAGGAACATAACGGGCCCGCAATTTTGTCCATTATCCGCTAAACCGCGAAATGAATTGTTTTGCGGCCTGAATATTTAATGTTGCAATAATTGGCAGGGACAAATCGATGGAATGTTGTTAGAATTATGGACGCGCATATTTGGATTATGCATAAATTGTGACCGACTATGATTACCTGAAATTAAATGATTTTTTCTGAAATTTAAAAACGCAATAAATTTACACCATTTATTATAAAGTAGGCTCTGCTTCAATAGGCAATTTCTGAATCAGACTTGTCTGTCTATTGTGCAGCTAACAATTTCTCTTAAACAAAAACTCTAACAGTAAAGGTGATTCAATGTAACCAACCTGTATACAGAATGTCCGGACTTATCGTAAATGTATTGGGGATATCAATTGATTCGATCCGTCCTTTGCTCAAAAAATGCATTCTTCAAAAGATAATGAATGAACAAATTAATCAAAATAATGTCCATCACAGCTTAGTAGTTTTACCCACCTCTCAAGCAATTTCCAAATCTCATCTCGGAAAACCTTCTTGTCTTCTGAGGCGATCCAATTCTGAAGTCAATTTTCGATTTCTTCGAATGACAACATTCTGTTGCCCAAAAAACAAGTTGAAGAAAGTATGACTTGTGATGTCACCTAATATATCTCCTCTTCATATGATTATCAAACTTGAATTAAGAGAAATTATAAATAACAAGCCTTGAATGATTCAAGTTAAAAATGGAAAACAAGTCGACCGTATATGTTCTGCACATTTCAGTCGAGATGATTTCACCATCAATAAATCAAATACCACATTTCAAATAACATTAAACGTTATACAATGTAGCGTAAATTAAAGAACAAATAAAATTGTTCTTTTATGCTTCCAGCAATTTCTATGAAATTTAGGAATTCAGTGATACCAACCAAAAATCTGGAGCCTTAAAATCGTTGTAGCTGATATTTACATATTGATATGATATATTATCCTGATATACCTAGATCTTCTGCGAAGATCCCTCGGGAGCTTTTTCAGCTTATGCGTGTTAGGGAGTTTAGTTGTGTTCTGGTTAGATTTTGTCACTGCACCCTTAAGTCACTTTAGGTCACAGTACTGTCAATTTTCGACCGAACAATGAAATGTTTGGATTTCTCTGGTGAGGCATACAATGTAATCCAGTGTTAAATACCATTTTTGGATGAAAATTATCACATAAATTCAGACGAAATTACAATTACGTTGGAAAGAACGGAAAAATATAAATAAACACAAGTTCAATTCATAGAAATTTTTGGTTTATTAGCTGCATTTATTATTATTATATCTATTACCAATGACAGTTTTCGATTAAAGAAGAAAATTAACCCTATAGGATGTATGTCATTATGTATAATATAAAAGAGTATATATAATCATATATAACAGGTATAAATATTGTGAATTATTCAAATGCTCGAAAAATTTCGTATACTTCCAAACCGATATCATTTTTCTTCAAATAACTGAAGGATCTATACCAACATTCAATGAATAATTTCTATAATTGCCCGCTCTAGCCAAAACTTTGGTGAACTCCTGAACGTTGGGATAGAAAGCCGTTGGTACGCTGTGTATCGTTGGGGGATACCTAAAAGACCACAGAAAGATGACCTTGGTGCTCGAAGCCATCGTTTTTACTTACCGTCCATAATCGCTTGAAGTAGTCCTATAAAACGGATTCACAGGAGGAGATCGTTGAATACCGTAACCGTAGAACCAGGATGGATACTCGAATCTCTTCGGGAGGTTGCATGTACGATAAAACTCGGATGTTTTTTCTAGAGGTCGGTCAGAATCTGAACAATACATTTTGGACGCTCGTATCTTTGACAAAATTCGAAAAATATAGTGACACAAAACCTATACATCTAAAGTAACCATGGAAATGAAGAATTAAAGAATAAGTATTGATCTACAAATAATATCACAACGGTTAATGAAATAATTACTAATACTAATTAATAAAACAGTGAAATCTGATAGAAAGAATTCAATTGATAATTATTTTTATCAGTATTAAAATTTCTATGAACCAGGGGATAAAATTTGAATTTGACAACATGAAGTTAGCGACTGGAACACAATATGTCATTAGTCACTAAATCCTATAATTAAGAATCAAATATTCATATTTCGATGGTTATATAAGTCAGTCATGATATTTCGTTCAGTGAAATCGATAAATTATTTATCTTTCCGTACACATGATCCAAGAAATGATTGTTTGATAGCGAAATGTTAGTAGTCAGCTCAGTGTTCAATTGAAGTCGGCACTGTTGGTAACATTGCGAAACATAAAAGAACGCCAGAAATTGCTAGAAGAAAGGATAAAGAAAGACTAATTTTGCAATACGGAGGGTGGAAATTTTCGCTCAGAAGAAGCAGCTATGCCGGTAAGGGTGGATAGTGTACCTCCCCCACCGGCAAATTCTAAACAGCCGGGAATAGCAAAGACGTTGCTTTACAATGGCTCAAAATTCCAAGGGTTCCAGAAGTCCAAAGGCAGTTCTTACGAAGTGGAAGTAGTTTTGCAGGTTAGTTTTCACTTTATGATAAATTTGTAGATTTCCCAGATGTTCTCTTTGGAAATTGCAAATTATCCGAGTTAAAAACTGTGGAATCTTTCGAAATGTAATCAAAAGTAGCAGGTTAGGTTTTGCTCCAAATATGTCCCACTTTCACTTGTTGAGTAAAAGTGGATGACGTTCTGGTTGTTTTGATGAATGTTAATGATAGGTACATTCCTTATTGATGACTATAAGCCAACATTGTTTAAATATCCTTTCAGGCTTCGTCTGCATGAAATTAATTTAATTTATTTAATCTGTGTAAATATTGGAATAAGTTGACCATATGCTATGTATCCTGAGAATTTCCTCTTTTTGCAGCATGTGGACGAAGAAAATTCTTATTTATGTGGTTATCTTCAAATAAATGGACTTACAGATGAATATCCCACTTTAACTACATTCTTTGATGGAGAGATCATAAGTAAAAAGTACCCCTTTCTGACTAGAAAATGGGACGCAGATGAAGATGTTGACAAAAAGCATTGGGTAGGTTTATTATGTCAGTGAATCTATATTGGAAATTTAAATTATACTGAAATTTGTATGTTGATGAGAGGAATAAAAATGTGGTTCATATTTTGACAAATTGGGACCTTGAATAAGTTCTCGTTTCTTTAGATAAGGTATTATCAGGACAGATAGTAACATATCTTAAAGTACAGTTGGTAAGCTTAAATTTCTGTGTATGTAACTTTGGACGGAGTAAACGTTTTTCTTTTCTTATGTTTAAAAATGTAAAGTTTTGTGCGATGTATTTGGAATGATATCTATAGTAGAAGAATGGAGGATTTTGTAGAGACCTATGTTCAGTATGCTGTTTCAGAAATAATTTGCAGAGACTGGTTTGTACTTTTTAAAAATAATGATTTTGATCTTTATAACGAACACTCTGGCATACTGAAAAAGTTTGAAGATGGAGAGTTGGAGGACTTGATTAATGAAGAACCGGTTTAAATGTCGGCAGAAGTCAATTTGAGGTGCTATACATTCTGTCAAGAAAGTACCGGGAATTATCAATTTAAATCTGGCGGGGCAATGAGGCAGGTAAAATTTTTTTTTCCTAGGTTGGTACCACTGTCCTTAATTACTATGCCAAGCTTGAGCGGGATCTGTCAACTAGTGTGTTTGCAACAGCTGATTAAGTCAGTCGATGTCAGAGTGCGTGCCGATTTTTACTATGGTTGATTACGTTGAGCAAAGAATTTGTTTAAAGTTTTGTGTTGCAAATGAATTTTCGTGTGCCGATGCATTGAAAATGTTGCAAAAGGCCTTTGGTGATAATGCTCTATCGAAAACTCGTGCATATCAGTGGTACAGAGCCTTCAAGGACGGTCGTGAAGTGGTCGCCCATCGACGGCTTCGATCGAAGATAACGTCGATAAAATTAAGGAAAGGGTGCTGGAAAACCGTCGTACCAGCTTGAGAGAGATAGCACATGATCTTAAGATATCCCACGAGTCCGCACGTACGATTTTGATTGATATTTTGGGCATGAGAAAGGTGGCCACACGACTCGTACCGAAAGACCTGAATTTTCTTCAAAAACGTCATTGGAACAGGTTGCTTCAGACATGCTGGATCGCTGTAATTCCGATTCTACATTCATGGAACGCATTATAACTGGTGATGAGACCTGGGTCTACGAGTACGATATGCAAACAAGCCAGCAATCATCGGAATGGGTGGCAAAAAATGAGCCGAAACCGAAAAAACCACGCCAAAGCCGCTCGAAAATGAAGGTGATGCTCATTGTTTTCTTCGATATCCGTGGCGTGGTGCACTACGAATTCGTTCCAGAGGGTCAGACGGTAAACAAGGAGTATTACCTAGGCGTTATGAAACGTTTGCGTGAGCGTATCCGTAAGAAGCGGCCAAATTTGTGGGCGAACAACTCATGGATTTTGCATGACGATAACGCGCCTTCTCACCGAGCTAGGATTGTGACTGACTTTCTCGCCAAAAACTCAACAAACGTGCTTCAGCAACCACCGTATTCGCCGGATTTGGCTCCCTGCGACTTTTTCCTCTTCCCAAAACTAAAATTGCCCCTTCGTGGCACCCATTTTGAGTCAATTGAAGCCATAAAACAAAATTCGGCGCGAGAGCTAAAGTCCATCCCGGAAAGCGCCTATAAAAAATGTTTCGATAATTGGAAGCGCCGTTGGCATAGATGTGTTGGAGCAAATGGAGCCTATTTTGTAGGCGACCCAATAAATTTTGACGATTAAATGTAAAAATGTTGTTTTAATTGAAAATTCCCGGTACTTTCTTGACAGAGTAGTATAAGTTGAAGCATAGTATTTTCTCATTACTGCTTGCCCGACATGAAACGAAAGGTTTTTCACATTGTTTTATGATGACTAAAGGTGACTACAACCCGATAACCCTAAGCATATCATTGGGTAAGCCCTGCCGCATATCAACAGAGTTCTCAAAGCCAAATACCCATCGTTCGAAGCTTCTCTGCTTTCGATGAGACAGCAAGGTGTGATTTATTATCTGCTAACCAAACCAAATTGTCACAGAATATCGTTATCGACTGCAATTGTGCAGAGCTCTAAAGAAAAATGGCTGCTATAACGGCTCAGACGTGGCGAGGTAATTTTGTGGCAAAACTTTTGAAAACCTACTTGGAAATGTTTGAATGGAAAATTCTGTCCACAATAGCACTTGACTCAGCTGAGCAGCACTTCGATTCTTATGAAGACAAAAATTGTGGAATTTTTTAATATGGAACTCAAATTCTGCCAGAAAAGTGGGAAAAAATAATGCCTAATGATAGAGAATACTTAATGTGACATATGTTTCACTTCATACTTCATTAATTTCCACAAGAAAATGGCGATAGCTTATTCCAGGTCTAATTATAACTGCTCTTAAATCCGATTGGAAAACGTTTTGCTCAAAATTTCTGTTTTTCAGAGTAAATTTTCTTCCTTCGCCCAATTTTCAGAGACGTTCAACTCAGATACCTTTGATTATAAAGCCCTGGCGGACACAGATTTTGTATTCATGAGATGGAAGGAGCATTTTCTGGTGCCGGATCATACGATTAAGGATATCAGCGGCGCTTCCTTTGCTGGGTTCTACTATATCTGTTTTCAAAAGTCTACGGCAACCATCGAAGGCTATTATTATCACAGGAGTTCCGAGTGGTAAGTACGAGAGTTGGTAAATGTCTTCGTTTCAGAGTCCACCGGATATCGCGGAAAGGTGGTTTCGTACGGATCTAATTGATCCCCTTAACGTAAATCTGAAGTCGAAACAGGGTGCTCTGTCTTAGTTTGGAAATACTTAAAGAATGTCTCATGTTCAGATCATCATTAGATAAAACATATCAAAAAAAGATATTATGATATAATTGTGAAAAGGTTGAATTTTATTTGGGAAGTAAAAAAGTGTGAAAGGGTTGTTTTTATGGTGAAAAAAGTTACCTAAAGACAGCATTCTTAAACTTTGGGGGCCAATAACTAGGACAGAGCACCCTGTTCTAATTTCATACATTGCCAATCATAAAAGCACATGTTTTATCTGTCGCAAATTGTTCGATTGAGTTTTGTTGCGCTTATATATTGAAATAAAGATTGAATATTAAAACAAATTGAAATATGTTTATCTTCTACAATTTTAATTTCAAAAAAATTTTTATTCAAAAAACTTTTAGAATTAAATTTATGTCTACACAAGCACCGCTTACATTTAATAGACGTATGTAATCAAAACTCAATATATAATGTCAAATGGAATAAATAACCCAACAGATATACGAAAGTAATTAAAATTAATAAATAAATATTTAAAGGAGACAAAATTTTGTTTCTGGTCTAACCTTTAGGAACACCAATTGCCTTTTAAAAACATGAACACACTTAAAGGACTTCTCAAAGAATATAATTTATTTGAAATATTTAATATATTTAAATATTCGAATAAATAATTTCAAAAATCTCTAAAAAATGTGCACTATATCTTCAAAAAACAAATATAATTCTAGACAATCCCGTCTTCAGTCCTCATTTAATATTCCAAATATCTAAATCAAAAAACTAACCTATATCTCTCACGTGTTAAAAGACTAAAGCTTCGAAATACAGATCAACTATATAATTCAAGATTGATCTATGTTCTAACAAAATCAAAGAACAGTGTGAGTTATTTTAAGGTTTATTTAAATTCATTGACATTCCATAATGAGATTTATTGAAGCCAAAATATAAACATATATTATATATAAAAAATAAAATAGAAAGGCCTTTTACTTGATAGAAGAAATATAACAAAATTTGAATATCAAAACAAATTGAAATATGTTTATCTTCTACAATTTTAATTTAAAAAAAAATTTTATTCAAAAAACTTTTAGAATTAAATATGTCTACACAAGCACCGCTTACATTTAATAGACGTATAAAATTTTTTTTTTAAATTAAAATTGTAGAAGATAAACATATTTCAATTTGTTTTAATATTCAAATTTTGTTATATTTCTTCTATCAAGTAAAAGGCCTTTCTATTTTATGATATAAAGATTGTTGTGGCGGCTATAGAAGAGTCTGCGCAAAAGTGTGAGAAACTTTCGTGTAATTCCCTCCAGTGCGCAATGAGTATTTCAATATAAGGAAGAGGCTGGTCTGCTCACGAGAAGATCTGGTTCAGTATGAGGAAGTACTACGACAGCTGGAGATGACCACATTCTCGTTTCTAGTGCTTTGAGAAACCGAATGGTTACGGCAGTTTCCCTTCAAAATCATCTGCAAGATGCGCTTTCATGTAAACACCAGATTGCAAGGTTGAATGTTGCACAAGAACACTTGGCTTGGACAATAATGGATCGAAGTCGCCTACTGTTTTCCGATGAATCGATTTTGTCTTTTGAGCTCAGAGAGATATGTTTTTGGATAAAACTAATAATCTTGTTCGGGGGTAATTTTTTCAGTTCGGAGTGGGCTATAAAAGCCTGACCAAAGACCTCGAATCTGATGCCGCTCACCACTGGGCCCTCTGGGACGATGTGCACGGCTGTTTCAGCGTCCTCAAGGCACAGCCTGCGTTCATCGTCTTCAACCGGACCGATTTTGTGCAAATGCGCTTTCAGCCTGCACTGACCGACAAATAGTTTGGCCTTGTCCAGACCAAGCGCTAGGTCTGTCATCTTTCGGTTCGAAGCCGTTCCAAAGAACGTTTTTGAATGTTTAATACCAGGATGGCTCAGCCAGAAAGACTCTAGTCTTCAGTTCATTCAGACAGTAACAGTGTAGTGACAACAAGGCAGAAGATACGCTTCAGCATGTATTTCTGAGGAACTTTCATTTCGTGGAAGCTCAGTTATAGCGTATCTTTTGAAGCTCACGTAGAGTTAGTCTTTATTCAAAATGGGACTAACTGCTCATAGGTACCAGAAAGATATTGTTCCATTAATGGTTGTTCTTGGAGAAGACAGAACCTTCATGCATAATAATGGACATCCTCACACTGCCGATAGTTGCTGCTTATCCGGACAAGATTCAAATAATGAGATTGTTGAGAACATGTTTTGGATGATCTCATCCAAAAGGAGACATGTGCTGGCTCCCAGGAATTCTAGTTTCATGACATACTGGTGCAGAAATTGGCCAGTATTCTGCAGTATATGACCGAAGATCTGCTTAAAAGTATGCCTTGTCGTTTGCAAGCTATTATCGCTATTAGAGGAGGGAATACTCCCTACCGAAGGTCTTAAATTTTTCTCCTTTTATAAACAAACGAAACAAAAACTTTTATTCAAGTGATCCGGACAAAATCATCACTTGAAATTAGTTAGCTGTGTTACATCCGGAAAGATTTCTAAAACAAATTATGCTCGGCAAGGTATTTGTAGAAGATTAATTAAGTTTGTATGAAACAACTTTTCTGATATCTGATGGACTCGGAAATGAAGACATTTACCAAGTTTTTTTCAATTTAGTTAGTATAGACGTAAAGATCAAGATTCCCTTCAGATATTTTCGCCTATACAATATTTACTGGAATAAATTGAAACATCGATTAGGCTCAATTTTACTTGGTAACAATCTGGTGTTGTTGGATATCAAAATATAGCTCATTTCGACATATTTTATTCCTAAAATTGACAAAAACAATGCAGAGGGGCCAGAAGTAATATTAAAACAAATTGTAGAAATTACTATGTTTTACTACCAATAAAAATATATTTTACACATTTTCTTGTGACTCGGGTTTCGGGAAATAAACTATCCCCTCATCAGACAACTGAAAACCTAACAGTGGTATTTAAACAAAAGTGATAAATATTTTGAATATTTCAACAGATTTTCGGTAATACCTAATAGTGGTGCAGAGGTTTACAATCGGAACGTGATAAAAAACCGGGTTAAAAAAGAGGGGCCTTCTAACAGATATCGGAATGTCGGCAATCGACAAAGAAGGTTGTTAAACAGAATACTCATTTAAATATCTCAAATAATTTTTGGGGTTACATAGCTCCGTATAGTCATTCATTATTTTTACATTGTTTTGTTGTATATCTCAAATATTTCGATTTACAAAGCTCCATACAGTCATTCATTATTTGTATTGTGAACGAATTTGAAAATTTCAATAATCAAGCTTCTTTTCTTTTGAATGTACATGTAAAATTTTCTTAAGATTTTCCTTTGTCGAAAGGAATTACTGTTTTCTAAAGAATGAGTGGCAAAAGTTGAATTTTTGTTTACTTTTCATTAAATTCATTTTATGTTCGTTGAAAAAGGTTTTAAACTTTTTAAATATCTCAAATATTTTCGACTTACATAGCTCCATACAGTCATTCATTATTTTTACATTATTGTTATTGTGAACTAATTCGAAAATTTCAACAGATTCTAGATAATCGAGTTTTTACATGTAGAATCAAAAGGGAAGAAACTCGATTATCTAGAATCTGTTGAAATTTTCAAATTAGTTCACAATAAAAATAATGTAAAAATAATGAATGACTGTACGGAGCTATGTAAATCGAAAATATTTGAGATATTTAAAAAGTAACATCTGTTTAAAACCTTTTTCAACGAACATAAAATGAATTTAATGAAAAGTAAACAAAAATTCAACTTTTGCCACTCATTCTTTAGAAAACAGTAATTCCTTTCGACAAAAGAAAATTTCAAGAAAATTTTACATGTAGATTCAAATAAAAAGAAACTTGATTATTGGAATTTTCAAATTCGTTCACAATAAAAATAATGTAAAAAATAGTGAATGACTATATGGAGCTTTGTAAATCGAAATATTTGAGATATACAACAAAATAATGTAAAAATATTTGATAGATTCGGTCTTTACTTGGTGGAAACTCATTTTAATTAAAAAAATGTATATGAGACAGTAATTTATTTCAACAAAAATGTTTGTACTACTACAACAATTGTTTCACCACGATGTGGCAGACAGTACAATGTAATACCTGAAGAAGCCACATCGTGGTGAAACAATTGTTGTAGTAGTACAAACATTTTTGTGGAAATAAATTACTGTCTCATATACATTTTTTTAAATAATGTAAAAATAATGAATGACTGTACGGAGCTATGTAACCCCAAAAATTATTTGAGATATTTAAATGGGTACCATCTGTTTAACAACCTTCTTTGTCGATTGCCGACATTTCGATATCTGTTAGAAGGCCCCTCTTTTTTATCACGTTCCGATTGTAAACCTCTGCACCACTATTAGGTGTTACCAAGAATCTGTTGAAATATTCAAAATATTCATCACTTTTGTTTAAATACCACTGTACCACTGTTAGGTCTTCAGTTGTCCGATTATGGGATAGTTCATTTCCCGAAACTCGAGTCACAAGAAAATGTGTAATATATATTTTTTGGTAGTAAAACATAGTAATTTCTACAATTTGTTTTAATTATGATCAACTACCAAATAGTAACGGCTGAAACAATTCAGTATCAGAAGTAATATGGTTTTGCTACATTAAATTCAAATATAACCTTTTAACAAGTTCTTTTTGTTGATCAGCAATATCCTTTCACCTTTGAAGGCTCCCAACTGCTGAGCTAAGAAAAACCAGAAGTTCTCTTCCTCACATTTGAATTTAACAGATTGAAGTGAACAAATAACACTTAATCTGAAGGTAATCTTTGTCTCGACGTTTATGAAATGAAATTTCAATTTACTAAGTCATCAACCACCAGTTTTTCTCGCAGGTACCAATCTTTAAACTTGACACACGTGCCTGAAAATAGTATGCAGATCTATGAATTCAGGTGAATGACCTACGAAACCTCTTCATCTGTTACAAACCTACGAAGTAACCGAAACAGCAAATTTTGCAAGGTATCTTAGATGTTACTACGATTTTACTCGATTTTTCTGTTTTTCCCTGTTTACCACAACTATGTACGTTAGAATAGTTCAAACACAAAATTGAAAACTGTTAGAACAAGGATGTAACAGCTTCAAAACAAATTGTCATCCCTTCGAAGTCTGCCAAAGCAAACCTACCATGTTGAATTGTGCACCTTTTCAACTTGAAGATGTTTTAGGGTGATCTGAACTGTACTGAAATCATCTAAAATTTCATTATTCAGATTATCTGATGGATAGGATTGAGATTTTCCATCCATATACTTCAACAAATTTAGTTTTTAATAATATGAGCCATTTTGCTATTGATGATATTGTAATATGAAAAGTTTAGTTTGAACGAAAAAAACTGTTAATTGTTGAGTTTTAGTTGTATTCTGTGAAAAATAAAAAACTATTGTTATATTTTCAAGAATACGACATCCAATTTATTTTTTGTTTATTGTTTATTTGAAGTTTTATCTGCATTATTTTAAAGTTGGAAAGGATTAGAAAATTTTAAAACAATACAATACCATTGATGTTCTTGGTTGTGATACATTGAAAAAATAATTATTAGCTTAAAATACATAACCTCTACAATTGTGAATTTACCAGTCTAACAACTATTTCTAGCTCAGTATTAACCATATCAAAAAAATAATCGAACGTTGCACAATAATATTTTTTCTTTTATCATTTAGAGGCTGATTTTGAGTTTTTCGCATGTTTTATTTTCCCCAGTTGAACTTGTAAATATTTATATATCCATAATGTACTCTTAACTCCAAACTATTATGTGTATACAAATTGTTGTCTGATTTTTAATGTTTACCTTTTCGAATTGACAGAAACCATTGTTTGTTTAATTATTTGATAACTGTATAAAATTGATTTTTTAACACTGAGAAAAATATCAACCATGACTTGAAACAAAATTTTACTTCCTTTGTCCAGAACATATAATTGTTGTGTATATCATGTACAAATTGCATATATTTTTTTGAATTGTTTTCAATTCTGAACTTGGTTGAAATAAATTATTTTTCTTATATTGGCTTATTTTTCCTTGATAAAATAAAATACCCAAATACGGAAAATATCATATGGGTCATATCTGAGGGAAATATTTCGAGTCATAAACAATATTGGGGAAAAACAATAAAACGAATTGGTATAGTGAAAATATAATAAAAGCGACATTGCTTTCCGGTCCACTTATATATTTTTTTTCTAAAAAGTTGCAAAAAAATTAATGTTAATATATTTATTATCCTGTATTATTAAAAAAAAATGCTATGATCAACAAGTAATGGGAAATTGTTATTTAAATGAATCTTTGTCAACAGACAGGGTTATTTTTTTTTTGTTTCGCCAGATTGGCCTTTTTTTATTCTCCCAGCGAGTTACCCCTTCATGGATGAAAATTTGATCTCAAAAAATTGTTTTCCATAATTAGGGTTATCTTTCCACTTGACCCTTTTTTGCGAATGTTCTTTCCATTTGGCCCATATATAAGCATTCGTGACAATTTATAAACCATTGAAAAATAAAATTTAAATATCAACATTTATTCTGTTAGCCTCCTTTAAATTTTAATTTAAAAAAAATTTAGAATGAATGTCTTATAAACACTGCTTAAATTTAATAGACATGTAAAATCAAAACTCATATAATATCAAATGGGATAAAAAATCCCAACAAATATAATAATCAATATTATATAAAAAGTTTTGATTTTATATGTCTACTGAAGTTAAGCAGTGCTTATAAGACATTAATTCATGGATGAAAATTTTATCTCAAAAAATTGTTTTCCATAATTAGGGTTATCTTTCCATTTGACCCATATATAAGCATTCGTGACAATTTATAAACCATTGAAAAATAAAATTTAAATATCAACATTTATTCTGTTAGCCTCCTATAAATTTTAATTAAAAAAAATTTTAGAATGAATGTCTTATAAACACTGCTTAAATTTAATAGACATATAAAATCAAAACTCATATAATATCAAATGGGATAAAAAAGCCCAACAAATATAATAATCAATATTATATAAAAAGTTTTGATTTTATATGTCTACTGAAGTTAAGCATTGCTTATAAGACATTAATTCATGGATGAAAATTTGATCTCAAATAATTGTTTTCCATAATTAGAGTTATCTTTCCACTTGACCCTTTTTGCGAATGTTCTTTCCATTTGGCCCATATATAAGCATTCCTGACAATTTATAAACCATTGAAAAATAAAATTTAAATATCAACATTTATTCTGTTAGCCTCCTTTAAATTTTAATTTAAAAAATTTTTAGAATGAATGTCTTATAAACACTGCTTAAATTTAATAGACATATAAAATCAAAACTCATATTATAATATCAAATGGGATAAAAAAGCCCAACAAATATAATAATTAATATTATATAAAAAGTTTTGATTTTATTTGTCTACTGAAGTTAAGCAGTGCTTATAAGACATTAATTCTAAAAGTTTTTGAATAAAATTTATAGGAGGCTAACAGAATAAATCTGTTTTGATATTTAAATTTGGTTAAAATCGTCCTATCAAGAAAAAACCTCTTATTATTTCGTTGAAAAATAAATCGAAAATTTTACGAGATAAAAAAAAGCTATTATTGTTTCTTGAAATTATACAAAATTTTTTTGTGAAATGGGTCCAAAATATGTTAGCTTGCCATTTTTCAATATTGTTCTCCATTTTCCAAATAGGATATATTTAAAACAAATTGTAGAAATTACTATGTTTTACTACGGAGCTATGTAAATCGAAAATATTTGAGATATTCAAAAAGTAACATCTGTTTAAAACCTTTCTCAACGAACATAAAATGAATTTAATGAAAAATAAACAAAAAATTCAACTTTTGCCACTCATTCTTTAGAAAACAGTAATTTCTTTCGACAAAAGAAAATCCTAAGAAAATTTTACATGTAGATTCAAATGAAAAGAAACTAGATTATTGAAATTTTCAAATTCGTGCACAATAAAAATAATGAATGACTGTATGAAGCTATGTAAATCGAAAATATTTGAGATATTCAAAAAGTAACATCTGTTTAAAACCTTTCTCAACGAACATAAAATGAATTTAATGAAAAATAAACAAAAAATTCAACTTTTGCCACTCATTCTTTAGAAAACAGTAATTTCTTTCGACAAAAGAAAATCCTAAGAAAATTTTACATGTAGATTCAAATGAAAAGAAACTAGATTATTGAAATTTTCAAATTCGTGCACAATAAAAATAATGAATGACTGTATGAAGCTATGTAAATCCAAATATTTGAGATGTACAACAAAATAACGTAAAAATAATGAATGACTGTAAGGAGCCATGTAACCCCAAAAATTATTTGAGATATTTAAATGGATACCATCTGTTTAATAACCTTCTTTGTCGATTGCCGACATCCCGATATCTGTTAGAAGGCCCCTCTTTTTTAACCGGGTTCTTATCACGTTCCGCCTGTAAACCTCTGTACCACTATTAGGTGTTAGAATCTATTGAAATATTCAAATTATTTATCACTTTTGTTTAAATACCTCTGTACCACTGTTAGGTCTTCAGTTGTCTGATGATGAGATAGTTCATTTCCCGAAACTCGAGTCACAAGAAAATGTGTAAAATATATTTTTATTGGTAGTAAAACATAGTAATTTCTACAATTTGTTTTAATTATGATCAACTACCAAATAGTAACGGCTGAAACAATTCAGGATATATTTGTTTTTTTATGAGCTGTATTTTCTTTTTATTTATAAGAGAATTTATAATTTATTCCCATTTTAAGCTATTTTTTTTATTGATATTCAGCTCCCTTTTTGTGTACTATCAAAAAATAATTTATATAAAATTTAAATAAGGTTATTCTGATTTTCACAAATTTTTAAAGTTATGTTCACGACAATTGTTTCGCTATCACAGTAGCATCATCAGGCAAGATCACATTCTGTCGTGAGCATAACAATAAAAATTTGTGAAAATCAGAAAAACCTTATTTAAATATTATTTAATATGGATTTTCACCAAGTAAGGACCGATAAAATTCAATAAAAAATAATTTTCTTATTCCATTTAAAATGGACTATTACAAAGTAACAAACTTACTCCTTCCTATATATTATTGTTCTGAGGAAAGCTAAAGGAAAAACATTCTATTCAGTTTTAGTTGAATTATAATGAATTCAATTGTAACAAATTTTATTGCAATAAAAAAATATTTACAATAAGTAGGGTACACATTTAATAAAGTGTAAAAATTTGTAAGGACTCAAAATCTACTTTAAGTTCAAATCAGATCAAATAACATTAGTTTTTTTAATAACTCACTATGAGTTAACGACAATAATCATTAAAAAATGAGTAAAGAAGAAATGTTAGAAAATGTAATTTTTTCGAAATCCCATTATGAATGAATTGGGACACAAAATAAATTTCTGTCTATTTTTTCATTGTTGAAAGTTGATTAAAGTTAAAAAAATTCTCAGAAGCAATTAGTGCCATTTAAAATTTAATCTAAGTCATTTTGCCTAAACACTCAATAATTTCGAACTTTTAAACAAAATTTTAGTCATATTCTATAAAGCTTAGATAAACCCTGAAGCTTTAGGCGGTAGTTTAGCAATTATCAAAAAATATATTTTCTCCCTGATTTTTAAGTTTCTCTGTTAGTTCAGGTACTTCTAAATTAACTTCTTAGTTGTACTTCGAATTTAAAAATTTCAGAGGGATAAAAAAATTTCCTCTGCTTGATTCCAAAAGTTCATCACTTGCAAATAAAAAACCAAAATGAAATAAATATCCAAACTTCAAAAATCACTTTTATTCAGAGTGGTATTGAAAAAATACACCTCAAAATAATTTACAAATACAACAAAGATAGTTTAGTTTATCTTGGTTAATTCAAGTGTATCAAGCAGTGAAAATATCAAACTCCGGGGTGTAAAATATATACATGATTTGTTGTGTTATTGCTAAATATGTTACAGAAAATAATAGAATTAGATGCTTATGATTAAAATAAATACTGACTAAAAAGCATCGTAAAAAATGGATAAAATGCTTCGATAATAATTTACATGACATATGTACAGAATGTGGACGGTCAAAAACTGCCAAAAAAAAATGATTAAGTTTCAGTTCTAAGTTTAGTTTCAAAGGACGGTACCCATGTCAAAAAGTCCAAAATAGTAACATCAATTTCAACATTAAATATTTTACCGTCCAACAAATTAAGATACAGTCAAATTCACATTTAGTTTCTCCTTACTCTCCTACAAAAAATCCTTGGTTTAAATTCCAGGACACCGAGTCCGGGAAATATATCACACTTCCTTTCATATCGGAGGAACCTTTCAATGTCATCAGGATATCGAACAAGAGTTCCGTGGCACACAACTAGTTCTACTAGAATCAGATCCGGGTGACGTGGGGGTACTGACGTATTTTAATTTTTTACCATTACCCTTTCGAGTGCTGTGGGTGTACTTGAGTTGGGTGGAAATGTTCGTCAGTGCGTAAGATTTGAGGTGGGACTTGACGCATGTGGGTAACGGCAGCTGTTCGATGCTGTAGACGGTCGTTCGGGCTACGATGGCCCGACAGCAGAGCTCCTGTAGGCTGAGTACTGAAACGTGGGAATGAGTGTTTAAAAAAACTTACATAGAGTCTAATAGAAACAGAAATTTCAACTAGAATTTTATTTAATATGTTGATAAGAGCGCAAACCTTTGTTTTATTATTGATTCTTTATGTGATAAATTATCAATTTCTTTGTTGTGTTCTGCAATTACTATATAAATGGTCTTTCAATGAGAACGCCCCATTTTTAAATAGACATTACTCACGTATGGCAGCCATTGTTTATTTGTGACATTGACAGTTGTATTTGTCAATGTCTACCATTTAATCATGGAAAGATATACCCTCCAACGATATTCACAAATAATCCAAATTTATTATGTAAAATCATGATACATTACTCTAACTTTACGTGCTTTAACTCCAATTTTTATAATCGTCCGGATAAAAGAACAGTTGAACGTTTAGTGAAGAAGTTGGAAACAAATTTTACACTTCATGATGGGACAGTGCCAGTGAGACAAAGAAATGCAAGAAGTGGAGAGCATAATGCTGCCATACGTGAAAGTGTTTGTGAAGACCAAAATTTATCGGTTTCTCGACGTTCACAAGAACTAGGCATTTTACAGACGCCTTTATGGCGAATTTTAGGAAAAGATCTTGGTTTACATCCCTACAAAATTATTTTAACCTAAGAACTCATACCAACAGATCATTTAAAGCGTCGCGATTCGATTATTTAAAGAAATGAACCGATAAATCATCCGCCTCGTTCAAGCGATTAAACTCCATTGGACTTCTTTCTGTGGGCTTACATTAAGTGATTGGTTTACAGCAATCATCCAGCAAATTTAGACGATTTACGGATCAATATTGAACGAGTAATTGCTAATATACGACCTGATTTGTGTGAGAGTCGTGGAAAATTGGGATCAACGACTTCATCCCTACCAGCGCTTCCGTAGTAGACATTTAAATGATGTTTTGTTTCATAAATAATGATATCCATTCTACTTAATAAAGTTTTCAAATAAATAATGTGTTTTATTTACAAAACAAAATGGGGCGCTGTTAATGAAAGACCTTTATTTTTCACAATTCATTGGGAATTCCTAAAACAGATTGAGTAGAATATCTGTTAAGTATAATTTGATCAGTAAGAATTTATTCTTTATTATATCTATTGATCTCTAAAGTTAACTCATTCCGAATGATTTATCTTAGCATTTATATCTTCATTGTTCTTTAATGATTTTCCTAACGAATTATTAGTTTTGTGCCCACTGTAATTTTTGTTTCTCTTTAAATATCCAGAAAACTTTTCAGTTTTTCTCATATATAAGTAAGAGAAACATATTTTGTTCCATAAAGGTTCGTAATTTTAAGATATATCATCAATTTTAATTTTTGTGATATATCAAAACAACATTGAAGCTATTTTTGGATCAAAGTATTAAAAAAAATTATATTATATAGTAGTAACGATTTTTCAATGCAAAGCAGCAAGTAAAGATAGTAAATAATAATAATTATAATTAAAACAAAATGTAGAAATTACTATGTTTTACTACCAATAAAAATATATATTACACATTTTCTTGTGACTCGAGTTTCGGGAAATGAACTATCCCATCTTCAGACAACTGAAGACCTAACAGTGGTACAGAGATATTTAAATAAAGTGATAAATATTTTGAATATTTCAATAGATTCTAGATAACACCTAATAGTGGTACAGAGGTTTACAAGCGGAACGTGATAAAAAACCGGGTTAAAAAAGAGAGAGGTGAACAACAAAATAACGTAAAAATAATGAATGACTGTACGGAGCTATGTAACCCCAAAAATTATTTGAGATATTTAAATGGGTACCATCTGCTTAACAACCTTCTTTGTCGATTGCCAACATTCCGATATCTGTTAGAAGGCCCCTCTTTTTAACCCGGTTTTTTATCATGTTCCACTTGTAAACCTCTGTACCACTATTAGGTGTCTAGAATCTATTGAAATATTCAAAATATTTATCACTTTTGTTTAAATACCCATGTACCACGGTCTTCAGTTGTCTGATGTTGGGATAGTTCATTTCCCGAAACTCGAGTCACAAGAAAATGTGTAATATATATTTTTATTGGTAGTAAAACAGTAATTTCTACAGATAGTACTATACCACAAATCATCCATATTTTGACAAATTATCTTCTCATCGTGATGTGCTGTATGAATTAACATACCTATGACAAGAATTCAATATCACTAAACAAATAACGCATTCAATCCCAAAACTATAAAATCTCTTAAAGAAGTTGAAATACATGCAAGCAATAGCTTTGATATACCTTAAACTGTAATATGAAAGCGTTTAACTGGTCAAGGAGAATTATAGGCAACCTATAATTCCCTTAATTTGTACAATTTAAATGTTTGGTTTACTTTTACACATAAGAACAAGTGAATACTCTATGCTGGCGAATATTCTGTGGTTGTAATTTTAACCTTAGTTTTAAAACCATTCTCTTCTGATCTCTCACAAGTTTGTTTTGATAGCAACCAATGCTTCTTAGAAACATATGTTTATAAGAGGTAACCACATGTGATGATTCTCACTATAGATTCAGCAGAATTTTGCGTCATGCTAGAAAGTGCAATCTGAGAGTGTCGATGGGTAATTCAAGATAATTAGTCAAGGATTGTAGTTGTAGCTACACTCAAGGTCGATGGGTAATTCAAGCAAGTGTAGTGTTAATCAACATAAGGCATTCGTGTCAAAGTGAACTGTACACTGTTCCTTCCACTTAATTGTTGAGGAAACTTCCTTAACAGTTTCCCATCAACCGGTTGAGTTCTACAAGCTAAGACCATTCGAAAGTTGAATAATTCTGTGTTCTGAAAAGCCACCAATTTTCTTTCATTCTATAAATTCTATATTTTTATTTTAGGAACAAAATACATTCTGTCAAGAAAGTACCGGGAATTATCGATTTAAATCTGGCGGGGCAATGAGGCAGGTAAAAATTTTTTTTCCTAGGTTGGTACCACTGTCCTTAATTACTATGCCAAGCTTGAGCGGGATCTGTCAACTAGTGTGTTTGCAACAGCTGATTAAGTCAGTCGATGTCAGAGTGCGTGCCGATTTTTACTATGGGTGATTACGTTGAGCAAAGAATTTGTCATTATAAAATAAAACACTTGTTTACATTTTCTACTTTATTTTTATTTTTTATTCATCATTCTGATGAAGTCTTTCTAGCAAAGACGAAACGTACGTCAATACCAAAAATAAAGTAGAAAATGTAAACAAGTGTTTTATTTTATAATGACAATTACAACTGATTTCTACCAAGCAACGGCCCAATCTATCATAAATTTGAGAAATGCTAATACCAGCTTTTTGGCCCAGAAGGATTCTGATGAAGTCTTTCTAGCAAAGACGAAACGTACGTCAATACCAAAAATAAAGTAGAAAATGTAAACAAGTGTTTTATTTTATAATGACAATTACAACTGATTTCTACCAAGCAACGGCCCAATCTATCATAAAAGCAAAGAATTTGTTTAAAGTTTTGTGTTGCAAATGAATTTTCGTGTGCCGATGCATTGAAAATGTTGCAAAAGGCCTTTGGTGATAATGCTCTATCGAAAACTCGTGCATATCAGTGGTACAGAGCCTTCAACGACGGTCGTGAAGTGGTCGCCCATCGACGGCTTCGATCGAAGATAACGTCGACAAAATTAAGGAAAGGGTGCTGGAAAACCGTCGTACCAGCTTGAGAGGATAGCACATGATCTTAAGATATCCCACGAGTCCGCACGTACGATTTTGATTGATATTTTGGGCATGAGAAAGATGGCCGCACGACTCGTACCGAAAGACCTGAATTTTCTTCAAAAACGTCATCGCGAACAGGTTGCTTCAGACATGCTGGATCGCTGTAATTCCGATTCTACATTCATGGAACGCATTATAACTGGTGATGAGACTTGGGTCTACGAGTAGCCAGCAATCATCGGAATGGGTGGCAAAAAATGAGCCGAAACCGAAAAAACCACGCCAAAGCCGCTCGAAAATGAAGGTGATGCTCATTGTTTTCTTCGATATCCGTGGCGTGGTGCACTACGAATTCGTTCCAGATGGTCAGACGGTAAACAAGGAGTATTACCTAGGCGTTATGAAACGTTTGCGTGAGCGTATCCGTAAGAAGCGGCCAAATTTGTGGGCGAACAACTCATGGATTTTGCATGACGATAACGCGCCTTCTCACCGAGCTACGATTGTGACTGACTTTCTCGCCAAAAACTCAACAAACGTGCTTCAGCAACCACCGTATTCGCCGGATTTGGCTCCCTGCGACTTTTTCCTCTTCCCAAAACTAAAATTGCCCCTTCGTGGCACCCGTTTTGAGTCGATTGAAGCCATAAAACAAAATTCGGCGCGAGAGCTAAAGTCCATCCCGGAAAGCGCCTATAAAAAATGTTTCGATAATTGGAAGTGCCGTTGGCATAGATGTATTGGAGCAAATGGAGCCTATTTTGAAGGCGACCCAATAAATTTTGACGATTAAATGTAAAAATGTTGTTTTAATTGAAAAGTCCCGGTACTTTCTTGACAGAGTAGTATATTTCATGAATTTATATTTTTAAAGCAATTATAAAGCCTTGTACACTGAAAACAAAAACCGTAGACTCAATTTATTTGAAACTTAAGAGATCAAGAGATTGAAAGAAACAAAATTTAATAAATGAATAAACAAACTAAGTAAAATACTAACTTAATGAAGTCATGATATGGCAAAACAATTGTGAAATTTTAAAAAAGCGGAAATGAAAAATTGTTGTCTTTTTATTTTCTAATTTACCAACTCCATTAGCTGTGGGCTTATTTATACTTGTTATTGGCTCCATCAAAGTTCTTTATTTTATAAATCTTCCCACATGTTCTCTTCATTAATCTGTAAACTCCCCATATCTCGATATCTTTACAGCAAATTCATGAACATTAGAGGCATTTTTGAACATTAATTAAACGAAAATCCACAAAAATCGGGAAAATCTAGTAACTATGTTGTAATAATCAATCTATAGACCCTAGTCTAGCAAATCAGAAAGGTCCATAACATCAATTATTCGTAAGATAAGAAGTCTTAACAGGAAGACAACCACTAATTATGTAAATGATGATAAAATTTTAATGGAGTGAGTCATCTTAACTGTCTAAGATAACACTTCCAGAAAGTAAACGAATAGCCAAAAACTCACCTTTGTTGGATCTCCACAATCTCTCCATCCCATTTCTTTGCAAAGCCATTCTAGATAACTCGCAGAAACTCTCATGGATGTTAAAATTACAAAGAGGGGATACCTCGAAAAAGGCCATACTGTGTTTGTTCGCGTACGTTTGGGCGTCCCTCTCACCGACTTTTCGCTTGAAGGCTAAATGTAACCGATTTCCCACTAGTACTTTTGGCACACCTGGTGCATGCTTAAATGTAAAAAACAATGTTGAATCCCAGAAACTTCTCAAGAATTAGTACTTACTTCATCAACTTCTTTCAGCCACCTATCTAGTCCGTCGAATGACCATCTGTTAGTTATATCATACACTAATAAGACTCCTTGGGCTCCCCTTGAATATGAACGTATAATTGTACAAAATCTTCCTTGCCCGGAAGTGTCCCAAAGTTGCAATTTGACTCTTTTACCATCAAGTAATATAGTAGTGGTTTTATAAGCTAAAAAAATAACTATCAGAAAGTAAAAATAGCCTTTCATGAGTTTTGCAGACATTCCTTTCACCCTCTGTTGCGACTGTTGTGAACTAGACTAACACAAATATAATTGATCAAAAACAGTTTTTACTGAATGTCACAAAGTCAACAGGGAGCTAAAAACAATTAATTCGAGATGCATTTTGAATGAAGTAATAATAAAATGGTACATACACCTACCACTGTGGCCACAAAATGGGGACTCTGATGATCCATCATCAAGCTCGGAGAGTATCTCCTGCTTTCCAACGTCAGAATCTCCAACAAGCAGGAATTTCAACAAATAATCGTATTGTTTTTGGGGGGGCCTTCCAGAAGTATCCTCAGCCATAATAGGGGTATTAGGTCAATTTTAACCATAATAAACAGATGATGAGCCGTATAATGTCGCACACAATAATAATGTTTCCAATAAACTTTCGACGAGATCCAGTTTTTTCGTTATTTCTATTTCACTCGTTCTACTTAAAAATGCAAATACCTTTCATAATTTTATTTTTACCTGACAAGGTCGTTTGGCGATGAAAATAGAGGTGTCTTTTTATTCTATGTATGGTTTGTACGTATCAAAACTGATTGGTTTTAGAGAGACTGATGATTGTCGAAGTATAGTTATAGAATTTATCAGAAATAAATGATATTTTACAAAATCTTCGTTAAAAATAAAGACTGACATAAACCACCTTCACAATACTGTCACACTACTTCACTTGTCAGAGCTGTCACTTTTGTTATATTTTTATTTTTATGGCGGACCCCCTACTCCCAATACCAAAATTTCACCATAGTTGCCAACCTATTTATATATAGTTTATCAATGTGCCAACCATTTATTTGCTCTGATTCTTTTGAAATTCTTATTCTCTGTGGCACAGAATGGAATGGTCTCAATATAAAACTTATAATCGCATAAACAAGGCTAATTTAGTAATCTGTGTGTACATATCAAAGCGTTGAAAAGTGGTTTCAATTCAGGAAAACTTGGTGTCTCTTAACCAATCCTTTAATATATTTTTTACCTTTAGTTAGTAAATATATATATTACCTATTCATTTATTTTCTTATGGTTGAAACAAAAACTAATATATGTTTAGTGTGGGGGGCTAGTAAATTTTAGGAGGTAAATGAATTTCTGAAAAATTCGTTTCTACTTTCGATGAAAATATGGTAAAAGACCCATTATAATTGAGTAAAGCCTGCATATAACGCAAAACATTATTTCTTTTTCATAAAATGTACTGATCCTTTATGGTTTTTGGCAAACTTATCTAACAAATTTTGATTTTATTCATAATTCGCAACCTACTATTCGTAGGACATTGCGGAAAGAATGAAAAGCTTTCTAGAATTAAGATGTGACTATACCTGATTTTTCTCTTGCAAGTTTTTACAAAGAAATAGAATCCTCGTTTAATTTCTAGATGATAATTTCAAGAATGGATCTTTCATACCGAAGCATAATTATTTATTGAATGGTGAAATAAACCATCATTCCCATTTTCAGGTAACTGTTGAATTTCTAAAACATTCAGTTAGCATTTTTCAAAATTTCTGTAATTCAGTATAAAGTTCTTAGAAATGTAAGTCCTTCTGCTGCATGTCTTCATTAAATATACTGTAAAAATTCAAGCAGTTAGCCCCAAGAATTCAAAAGCCGCTTTTTCCGAAAAAACCTGCTCAAATTTTTTTTTCAAAACCGGTTTCATATTTATTATTGTCAGTTGCTCACATGACACGTTTCGTCTACATTGTAACTTCTTCAAATGCTTATAAGCAACTGGTCTAAAATTTACTATATTTAAATGATTTATGTTTCGAGATAAGGATAAAATGGTAAAATCACCGGGTCTCTAGGTGAATAAATCCAATAGAGGTGAATTAGATAAATTTTTTTCATTCAGTTAATTCTCCGAATTTCTAACTAGGTTTATTTCCAAACTTTCCAGCAGGTTAAGCTTCAAACCCCTATTTTATTTATGCAAAATCTTAAAACGCTCATCAAAATCACGTTGCTTTTTTGTTAGATGTTGCACATGATGTGCAACATGTCATATGTAGAATCCAACTTATTAAGGAAAGTGTTTCTTTATTTCCGTTTTATCCTGTCAAATGTGATTTGGTGATTTTCAAAGTCAGTAGGTTGTCCATTGAAAAAAGTGAATATTGACAACATTGCTCATATTGGACGTTGGCTTTTTCCGGGAATACTTAACAAGATATATAGACATTTAAAGAAGAGTTTTTAATTAAAAAAATGTATGAGACAGCAACTTATTTCCACAAAAATGTTTGTACTACTACAACAAGTGTTTCACCACGATGTGGCTTCTTCAGGTATTACATTGTACTGTCTGGTATTTTTGTGGAAATAAATTACTGTCTCGTATACATTTTTTTAATTAAAATGAGTTTCCACCAAGTAAAGACCGAATCAATCAAATAAGAGTTTTTATCGTTACCAACCAGAGACAGGTGGATCACACTTATATCTTACTCCTCCCATACTTACATTGACTGGACTATTTCCTTCAGAAGTATCTAAAATCGTTTACTTCAATGGAAAATGTAGAATACTTGAACAACTTCCGATAAGAAACCACCCCAGTGTTAAACGAGTTCAGCAGTCAATAAGATCAAATTCATGGATCTTCACTAGAGATAGTAATTGTTAACAACCATTAAATCAAGAAAGATCCTATTTCACCAGAATTGGATGGAATAGTCCTAAAATAGTTCAGTTACTAAACCCTTCAATTTTCAACTAATAAACATTTCATTATCCTTAAAAGCTGTTACTTCAAGAAGGCGTAAAAGGATTAGAATAAAAAACAAACTTAAATATGTAAAAATTTTTATTATCCATTGGAAATACGAAGATCCATACTTACCTACAACGCAACTGTATCTTATTTATCTTGAAACCCTGAAATAAATACGACATATCCCTAATAAATAATCTAGATTGCATTTCAATTAAGTGAATTGATTATGCAATCTTATATCGAAATCAGTATATTCGTAAATCCCCAAAAATTTTCCCTCTTTACTTTGCGCGGTTCTGTTGTCATTTCATTTGAATAAATTATTTTACCAAGAGTGTAGTTTTGGTTGAGGCAGCTACTTTAACTTTGTCGATCTCCACCACAGGGATTCAGGATATATTACATTCGGAATGCATCAGGCTTGATAAAAAAACTGATGTAAAATTTATATGAAATTCTCTTTTCGTTTCTTCCCGTTGCACTTTAGGTTTTGTAAAATTGTTTTTTGTAACAGACCATTCCCTCACGTTTATCATTCAACCAATTGGAGGAGTTCCAGTTTGAATTCCCATTAGTCTTTTTATGTTCAATTTCTAACCTAAGTTTTTATATCTGTTATTTCTGCAAGAGCAGGAATATTGATCACACGAAATAAAATTCTTTCAGGTCAGTCCAGTCTGTCCGTAAACAGTCTAACTTTCGAACAGAGTACAATCTGTCCAATGATTTCACAGTTATTCACATTTGAAATTTATTTTTTTCCAAATAGTTTAGAAACAACTGATCCGATCCAAATCAAATTCGGTATTCAGATGTATAATGAAGACAAAGATTTATGCCAAATTTCGTGAAGATCGGATATTTTTTTTCCAGTCTTTTTTGCCAATATGTAATGATGGGCCTTTTAACCCTGTATTTTTAATTTTTATCAGCTTTTTCGTTTCTTCAGGAGAAATTCTTAAAGTAATTAGGAGATTTGAAAATTTCATGGGAAATCGACCATGAACAAGCACGTTTTTCATCAATTTATGGGGTAAGGAAATATGAAAAATGTCTAAATATTATGTGGCGAGAAATCGATACATCACTGTCCAAATGTTTTCAATTGTATAGACCTGGCCTCTTCAATAACAGTAGAATTTGGTGCTGTTTTGCTCGAAGACATTTTTTCCCAACCAAATCAAATTCCAAATAATGGAATGGAATCACAAACCGACTAAACACCAAATAATGGCAAACACGGAGATTATGTTTTTGTTAACTTTACAATTGTAGCGGATATGAATCGTCAGAGGTTTAGTAGGCAGTGACGACTATTTGATTTAATGCCACAATTCACGTTTTAAACTATGAATCTCAGAATAAGACATTTTTAGGTTTCAACCGTAATCTTTGGGCATCGTAGAGCCAGGAAAACCCTAGCTTCTAAACAAACTTTCATTATTTAAAGGATGTAAGAAATTTCAGCAGCTATCTCTTTCGATGTTCAAAAACAATTTTCAATCGCGATTTCATTTACTTTAACGATGTCCAGGTCAATTGAAGACGATAATGTATGTTTTCAATAAAGTTGATTAACCGTAAACCTCATGTAAAGTTTTCAAAATTCCATTTGCAATGGAATTGAAGACAGATTCTTTGTTCGATATAATTCAGTATGAAAATTGCAAAACTGACAGAATGGAGCACTAGAGGAAAGTTGTGCCAATTTCACACAAGAAGAATTGATAATCCCTTCAAGCTGGCATCGTAAATGATATATTCGCGGTACTTGACAGTATGTGCAAACTGTTCCTGGAACCCTATCTGATAATATAAGTATATAATTTAATGTCTCCGTGTCAGTGTCATAATTATTGAATTGAGATGCCTGTCAGCTTAAACGAGAGACGCGCGCTTGATAGTGGAGCTTGCAATAAATGCTGTTTCGTAGAATGTTTCTCAAAATGTTGCAGGACGCATAAATTGTTGCGAGTCATTCTTGGAAATATTTTGTGGGCTAATATATCCGAGGCTAAACGACCTCAAGTGGTCAAAACAGGTGTCCAAGGCACGTAATGAATCACCGACTAACTCTCCGATACGTTCTTAAGCCTGATGCATCCCGAACCCAATAAACCCCAAAGGACGGCCCAAAGCGGCGGAGATTCCCCGAAAAACGGCTCCCCCTGGCGACAGGGCTGCGCTGCTAATCTGCACGGGTGTTACAAACTGCTAACACTCGGCTCGGCTTAAACTCTGCGCCTCAGCCACCGCCAACCACACAGCGCTCTCTGAACTGCGCCAAATCACCAATACAACTGCATTTACTCAGCACAAACTGCCACCATTCTCTGCGCCTGCTGTTTACAATAATTCAGTTAGTAAACTGGCGTATGCAACAATAAAAAAATGAGGTCGTCTTAAAAGCTAGCGGGAGACTCAAGTGATTGAAGAGCAATACTTAGCGATCACTAAACTTGCTTCGGCAACTGGAATGTGGTGAATGTTATCACAACTGCCTTACTTTTTTTGATATTCTATAGTCAAACACTGTCTCACGTTTGGAAGTTAGAGTACAAAAAAAAATTTTATTCGCTTTTCCTACCATAAAAAAACTACTTTTCATCAATTGAATTGATTTGGCCGATGCATTGTAAAAATTTTTTGTAATTTCTAAGTCCTTTAAGACAGACAAAACGTACATTAACACAAAGTAGAAATAGAAGCATATGTTCCATTAATAAATCAATCCTATTTCTCAAGAATCTTTGATTTTATAGGTTATAATTAAAAGCATTATGTCTAATTCTCTGCATTTATAGTCTGTGAGTAAACTAATTTGTTTTCAATTGAAGAAAGCGACTAATAACCTCCAAACTAAAACAGATCAGAGTTTCGCTTCAAATTTGTACTCAACAAGATCAAATTGAAAAAATCATAAATGCCGATTGTAATGGTAACTTTCACCAATAATTGTAATCGACAACATTTGTTTAATAACATTGAACTTTATCTTGGTCTGGTTACTCTAATTGACCAAAATTAGAAGAAACGACTTTTGAGGTTAGTCTTTGAAGACCATGACAGATGTCAGAAGTAAAAGTAAGGTTATATGAAACTTCAACGTCACCGATTGAGCAACTAAGAATATCAGTTTCAAGAGAAATCTTAATTAATGAACTTAAAATGTTTTGATGGCATGAAAGTAAAGGAATTTAAGACACGTATATGGAGGTTATTGACGAGAATAGGTGGTTTAAAACAAACAAAAGCTTAAGGTTATCTAAAGTTTCTGCTACGATCCCTACTGCAAATCAAAAAAATTTGACTGGTGCATGCAGATTTTTTTTTCAATAATATAATGACTATCCAAATATCCACAACACATAAAAATCGGTATATTTAGTAACTCGTATAGAAATTGCATGCTATGAAGACTATACTGGATATTTTGGAAAATCTCGAAAATTTCATAAAGAACAAAATTTAAACTGAATAACTTTGAATGGGAACACAGACTCTGTTCAGTTATATTGAACAGCTTATTGATATAAGAGTACAATTGTAAAATGGTATAGGAATTTTTGGTTTTGTAACATAAGAAAATTGATCGAAACAAATTTTCGAAGGTGATGTTATGCATTTTATTGATTCGTTGTGAATTTGGTTTATTAGTTGAGAAATTTGGATTTCTTACTCGTCTTAAGATCCTCAGTTAATAGAATAAAAGATAGCTCAACTTTTTCTTCACCAAATGAATTTAAAAAAGTTATATTCAATTTACTGATTCACCAGGGTCTTTGTTTATTAGGAGGAATTTGGTTCATTATTTTCTTAATAAACCTTTACGATCGAAAAAAAAAGGTTTAACCCTCCTACAAACTTGACAGTTCACATTTATAAGTATGTAGATTAAAAAAAAAATATGTCCATCTGACTTACTCCATTCTGGATAGATATTTCTCAGGAAGTATTTGACAATAATATGTTAACTCCTGAAATATATATATGGGGTGTTTCGTTAAGTAAACCTGATATAAATCATATTTTATTCAATTCAGGAGTTTCCCTACTCCCAATTTTCTTCAATGAAAATTTGTGTATTTTTGTAACCTTTTGATAACAATTCCAAGATAATTTATGTACTGTATAACAGTATTAAGAGATCGGTTATATAATGCAAAAGAAAAGTTAAGAATGGGATATTTTTGACCATTTCAGTCCAATTCCAATAAATTCTAAAATAAGTAAAAATTAAACATTTCGATGTCATACGCAGGAACAACAAATTAAGTGTGTAAATACAAAATACATTATTTGGGATATGCAGCGTTTCTCACAATAAAATTTACTCGATAATTCCGTATATTTCCACGGAGAATATCAAATCAATAACATGAGCCTCCCATAAATTCCTGATCCAACAAAAATACCTACATATATTCTTCACTCGAGTCAAGTTGATCATAATTTTTATTACTTAAGAATGACAGAACACAATGGAAATCAAGATTTATGAAACCAGGTAATTTACACATTTGACACAATACTCAGTCAAATTAGAAACTTCTAAAAGAGAAAAATTAACCTAATCATGAATGGCATCTCAAACGATGGCATTTCAAATTGAAAAAAAAATTAGAAGAGAATGCTTCAAAATTGAAAATTAATACACTGACACACTTTTTCATTTAAAAGTATTACGTTTACAAATAAATTTCATTTGGATGAGTAGATGATTCAATAATCTAGTAATTTGATACCACTGAAAGTTGGGGTATTCAAAATCTAAATATTATACCTGATTTCAACAGCACACTGCCAAAATCGTCAACATGGATCTGAAAAATAAAATAAACATTAATCTTCACTTCTATCGACAATAATATGTAACAATAAATGTAATAACCACCACCATATATGTTGAAACATGAATTACATGCAAATCAAGTCTTCTATGCAATAAGGACTAAAGTAAACAAATATTAAGATTGTTTAAACACTGACCTAAGACCTGGATCGTGATCTTGATTTACTAGCTGCTGGTCGTCTGTCATTTTCTCGAGACCTAGATCTGGATCTTCCTCTTGAGCTCTTACTGTCGGATCTAGAACGACTCCTACTTGCTGAACGACGTCCTCTGGACCTTGAACGACTCCTCCTGCCACGAGATCTATAAATTCAAATGTAACTTAGTCGGAACAACAGAATACATTAACCTAATTTATTGGGTAATTAAACAGAACAGACCTCCTGCGTCCTCGGAATCTTCGATGTGGGGAAGTTGGTCTTCCATATCTGGCCATTTGTACTCTCAACTCCCTGCCGTCCAACATCCTGCCATCCATAGCGTCCAATGCATCTTCAGCGTCTCTTTTGTCGTAAAATCTATAAAGTCCCTATGTAACACGTCTTTCTAAATAGGATCACAATACTCACCGAACAAACGCAAATCCTCTGCTCTCTCTGGTGAACCTGTCTCTGGGTATATAAATATCCCCTACTTCACCACACCTTTCGAACACCCGACGTAAATCCTCAGGTGTCGTACGATAAGTTAAATTATCAACTTTTAGAGAAACCATGCCATCGATACGAGGCGGCGGCCGACCGTAACTCATTTTTTTGGATTATTTTAACTGATTTTAAACACCCCAATTTCTAACTATGCGTGTAAAAACTCTCGGCGTCAATATGGCGGTCAAGCGTTCTTTTACGGATCATAGGTAACGGAACCATAGAAAATAATGATGTCTGTAATTTGAGGGATATTGCTTAAATGACCTTAGCATTATTGTATGCACGGTCATTGGAATTTCGATCATGAAAATGACCGTTACCGGTTTTACTGATCATCCAACAATTACTTGTTTATTTTTTAATCAACAAACTCTTATTACTCCTTGCTCCTTATTCGATTAATGTATGTCGTGCAAATTTTAGTAATAACATTAATTATTCAAAATATATTGATACCAATGGGTAATATTTTGAATTTATTGGTTATATTAATAATGAAAAGCCGAAACGACAAATGAGCATTTGTCAAATTTGAAAGTTTTAATATTCAAATCTGAAAGATACACATTTTAAAATGAAAATTATCTGATAAAATCTGAGGCACAAAATGTATAATTACGAACAAATAACCAACGAAGATGAAAGAGACGTAAATGATGGTTACTTCCTAAGGTCAAAAAGAAGAAAACTTGAAAACGATTCGGAAGAGGTGAAGTATTGCGAAAATGTCCTACCGGAGAGACAACGAAAGAAAAGATCGCCTATCCTTGGATTGCCTACAGAAGTCCTAGGTCACATTCTTCAGTTCGTATCGTTCCAGGACCTCGGTAGGTGATTTTTTTCGGAAAAAGATAATATTGATGAGATAACAATGATTATCTGAAACGTCAAAATTAATGAAGTTGCGAACCCCTATTACTAACCCACTCGCGTGACTTTTTTGAAATATATACAGGGTGTAAAAAAATAGTTGCAAAAAAATTCAGGAGGTGATTCCTTGTCAAAAAATAGGGTTACAGGCCCTTAAAGATGGCGCCCGAACAGTTTTTAATTTTTTTTTTTAAAACCAAAAAACTGACAAGAATAAAATTGAACAGACATTTTAGACGGGCGAGAAGGCACTCAAAAAATATTTGGTGGTGTTCCTCTGTGATTGCAAGGGGTAGAAAAAGCCACCCTTAAATCTTCTTTCGCAAGAAACTTTTTTCCTATTCATACTTTACAATAAGAAAGTTTGATTTGGATAACTTGATCCATTCTTAATAAATAAGGGTTCTTGTAATTTCACGCTTAAATTCAAGGTTTTTGAGAATAAAAAATATTAATGATAGCGTGAGTTGTAGAGGCTGGAATTATTTCCGAATTAGAATTTATCTAGTAAGCGGATGTCATTTTGTTATGAGAACTGACTAGTTTTGATCAACTTTGATTCAGTTACAATTATTATTTGAACTGGCTTATCATTTTGAGATTTTTGTCACATACTCATTAAGATGACGGTGTACACGAACACAGAAATGACCGATATTTATTTTGTTTACGGTCTTTCTGGTGGCAATTATCTGAAAGCATCCGGAAGATATGTAGAAATATGCAACGCGAAATTAGAATTCCAGTAATAGAAAAGGCAGTACTAAATTTCGTCGACGAGCAACCTGACATCAGTACTAGGAAAATTGCTCAGCAATTACAAATTCACCATATGACTTTGGTTTTGCGATATTAATGGAACAACTTTAATATCCATATCACATTCAATGTGTACAGGCTCTCTTATCTCGGAATTTTTCCGAATTGGCTCTAATTGTCCACTTGTATGTTGGGAATGATTGAGAAATATCCTCAATTTTTGAAAAAGGTTCTATTCACAGACGAGGCTAATTTTTGTAGAGATCAAATAACTAATTTTCATAATAACCACATATGGGCCGAAAGGAACCCTCACGCGATTACTGTTAATAAATTTAATTGGTCCAAAATTTCTACCACCTAGATTGAATGCAAATACAATTATCCGAAGGATAATGTGGTTTATGCATGATTGGGCCCCCGCACATTTCAGTGTTAGAGCACGTCAGCATTTAAATCATAAATATTCAAATCGATGGATGATAGGGCGAGGTGAACCTTAGTTCTGGCCTGCCCGATCACCAGAATTAAATCCTCTGGATTTTACTTTTTCAGACCATTTAAAAACATTGTTTTACAAGACTTAAGGAACCGCATTGTTCTTAATATAGGGTTATACAAAATACTCCTGGATTTTTTGCGCCGACGTCTAGACTCTTGTGTAACGGCTGAAGGTGGTCACTTTGAACATTCAATATGATGACAAAAAGCCAGAAAGAAATATTCAGCGATAGAAAGCAACAAATTTGTTGGTTACAATCGATGAATATTTCTTTCTTGCCATTTGTGATGTATTGATTGCAGTTGGCCTTTAGGCGTGTACCTCCTACCTATTTAATATGATATTTAATTTGTGAAAAGTTTAAAATTGTTTGTTTGATTACATTTATTTAATATTTGTACCAGTTCTCAATGAAAATGTCAACTTGACATCCGCCTAATGGATAAATTTAAGGTCGAAAATAATTCCAGCTTCTACGACTCGGGCGTATTATCTGTTGATAAATAATTTTTTTTGATCAGAGATGGTTGTATCCTCAAGATACAGCCTGCATTCATCGTCTTCAGCCAGACCGATTTTGTGCAAATGCGCTTTCAGCTTGCAGTGACCTGTCATAATTCCGACAAGTGTTCTTAGTTTGGCCCTATCCAGACCTAGCGCTAGGTCCGCCATCTTTTGGTTTGAAGCCGTTCCAAGGAACTTTTGACCGAGATTCTGTGAGATGTTGATTCTCGCTTTGCTTCCATAGACTCCCGCTCCCGTTGCGTTCGTCGTCCGCGAGTCTGTGAACAAGCCAAGGTCGGTCCTACATAGAACCTCGGCATACTGGGTCTATTCTTCAATTGGTTGTACTAGTAGTGAAATTCTCGATATTTATTCTTGGAAGTTTCCCCTTTCAACATCTAAACCGTCCAAGTACCTCGTAACGTCTTCAGCGACTCTTGGCTTGGCTGACTTTGAGCGACTTCTGTTGTGTGGCTGGCTTCATTGACCCCCTGGATTGAACTGACTGCCGTTTCTAATTCGGTGTTCCCAAGTCATCATTGGTTGTATGTATGGTCCAGGATATCTTAAGTAGTCTACGATAGGTCCACATCTCGAAAGCTTCCAACTTATTGATGTTATTCGCTTTGAGCTCCATACAAGAGTGTTGACCAGACGTAGCATTTCGAAAGTCTCAAACCCAGACCCAGGCTGATTCGTGTATCGGATAGAAGCTTTCTAAGACACACAAGGCAGTTTTTGGCTTCTCCTATGCTTGATCTTACCTCCATGTCTAGATCCGATTTGCAATCCACCCAGCATCCTGAGTACGGAAACCTATCTACCTGTCCGTCAATCTGAACTGGTCACGGGACATTTTTCAATCTTTTAATGACAAAAACCTTGGTCTTTTTTATATTAATTTCCATTCAAAACTCCTCGCTAGCCGTTGAGGAGCAATTGTAGACCTACATCTGAGTCGACGATCAAGACAGTATCGTCAAAAAGTATTGACGATAACTTTGATTCCTCAGAGACGTTTGTGCTCCGTAAAACCTCGGATCTCATAGAGTACTCCGTATAACACGGGATAGCTCAATATGAATAATAATGATTAATTTTACATCAGAACAATTATTCAAAATCGGTCATTTCTGATGTCGACATTCCCTCGTTTCAGGTTATAGCGTCAGACTTGTAAATCGTAGATTCCGAGAAGTGGCGGAGGATCTGATGGGTGTAAGTTTCAAAATGCTAGAGAAAAAAATTAAGAATCTACTGAAGTTCACTTTGGAATCAGTGCAGGCGGCAGAGGGTGATTCAGAGATCAAATGCTACTGCCGCCTTATTAATATGTTGGAAATATTAAATTTCCAGGTAAGGCTTTCAATTTTCGTAAGTTGACAACTTCAGTTAATGTTTCCAGGAAATCTCATATGGAGATATTTAATCCAACTCTATGGTTTGCACAAAATAAATATATATGAATGCAATCAATTTTTATTTTTATAATTGAAGAAATAGACGATTTGATGTCATGATTCGGGAAGAATTTATTTTCTTTAGTTTGAAATATACCAGAATAACATACACAAAGTAAAATGATAACATACAAAGAAATAAAAAAATAGCTTACTAACCTGGAAGAAATCAAAAACAATGCTATTTCTTCGGGTTTCTCAATTCACATTTCTAACAGCTAACTAAATATGATATGTGACAATTTTAGGTTAAAATCTCAGACACAGAACATAGAACATAGAAGTTACAAAGTTGTTTTCCCTAAAAATAACAGTTTTATTTTTACATCCCCCACACAAAGTATACACCCCTCATTACATGTCTGCGTTTTCACATGGGAACAACTTAGTTACATAAAAATAGTTATTGCCCTTTCTTTTATTTCCAATATCTATCTATTATATAGTGTTAGAAATTTTTTTCACTATTGGAACAGGTCCTATTTTTATTTTATCAAGTTTTTTTCTATTCAATTTTTATTTATTTTCAACGTAAATATAGTCTCCAATTTTAAAATCGTAATGTTTTCTATTCTTGTCAGTCTTTTATTGTATTCATGATAGCGTAAAGAATTTTTATAAGCTATTTCCTTATCTTTTGGTAAAATTCTCTCTTTACTAAGTTCTTCTGGAGCAATGGGATCAGTTCTTCTCATATTATTTATCTTTAAGAGATTATTCTGTTGATCGTATTTTATTTCATTTAATTCCAGCAAATTAACTGTTCTTATACATTCGTCCATATTCTCCGTTTCTTCCAGAAGTGGGTTTCTAGAAAGGCAATCTGCATCTACATTTCCTTTTCCTGGCTCATATCTAATCTCAAAATCAAATTGTGATAGAAAATTCATCATGTCACCCAGCTCTTCATCTGGTCTTGTACGAAATATTTTCCCTTCTAATGGCTTATGGTCAGTAACAACAATAAATTTATGTCCTATTAGCCAATATTTCCAAAATTTAATTGCCTCTTTAATTGCCAGACATTCTAGGAATATTGCTTTCTTGTTCTTTTGATATTTATTTAGTTTTTTAGAAAAATACGCTACGGGTTTCATTTCACCATTAATTTGTTTTTGTTTAAGAACAGCTCCTACTCCTTGAATACTGGAATCAGTATATATAGTAGTATATGCACTTGAGTCGAAAATTGCAAGAATTGGCTCAGAACAAAGGATGCCCTTAACCTTATTAAAATCTTCCTGACAAGCCAATGACCAATTGAATTTTACATCTTTTCTCAGTAAATTATGCAACGGTTCTAATAATCTAGCTGAATCTTTTATATATTTGTGATAAAAATTAACTTTACCCAAAAATTGCCCTATCTTCTTCCGATTATTTGGTAGGGAAAAATTCCTAATGGAAATTAAATTCTTATTTATAGATCGTACTGTATTGTTTCCTACAATATGTCCTGAATATTTGACTTCTTCTGCAAAATTACACTCGATTAATTTAAGTCTGAATCCTTCATTACATACTGCTTTCAAGAGACTCTCCAAATGTTCTCTATGTTGGTCAAATGTTGAAGAAAATATCAGAATATCATCTATATAATCTAGGCAGAATAAATTCAGGTTATATTTTCTGATAATATTATTCAATATACGTTGAAATATGGCCGCGGATGATTTAAGTCCAAAAGGTAAACATTTCCATTGCCAGTGACCATTTTGTGTCACAGAAGCAGTCTTATATCTCATTCATTATAAGACATCCAAATGGGATAACAAAATCCAATAAATATAAATTTTTAACAAAAATCCTATAAATTAAATATTTTGAGTAAACAAAATTTTGTTTCTGCTCATCTCTCTTATGAAAACAGATATGTTTGAAAAATGTTTAACATAATCCTAAGAATTTCATCATAAAACTATGTTACTTGGAATATTCAATATTATTGAATATCTAACTAAGTTACTTTTTAGAAAATCTCAAGGTATGTAAAAACATCAGTAAAAAACAAGTTTTAAGAGAGACTTTGCTCGTCAGTACCCAATCACATTTAAAAAATATAACATCAATCAACAAAATATATTTAACAATCTAGAAACATATTGGCAAATGAATAATAAACATTTAAATGGTGTCCCATGTGACCTCCAACAAATAGTTCTGTGGTTTACCATAGATCTTAAAGATTGGCCGGCAATTTAACGGTAATAATATTAAATATTCCAGGTTAGATTTTTTTATTTCATTTGGATGTCTTATAATTAATGTTTATTTTATATGTCGTTTGATATATGCTTATATGACATTAATTTAATTCTTGAAGTTATAATATTAAATATAATTTTTTGAAATTAATGTCAGAATACATTAGAATATAGAGCTGGGAGTTTTTGTTCCGAGAGTAAAGCCTTATATTTGTGGATTGTTGATGCTTTAAAGTTTGAATTTTAATTCTACACATAGCTTATGAAGTGGTGCATTTTGTGATAAATTCGTTTTTCGATATTTCAACGTGTTGAGGGTTGGTTGCTACTGTTGACTTTTAGTCCATTGTTGTTTTTGTGCCGCCGGAGTTATCTTCGTTGTGTTATCGTTAATCATCTGGATCACCTGGGCGCGTATGAACAAATTTGATCGAATCCGTTTTCGGGTAGAGTATTATACACACGCGAGGGTCCTCCTGCACATTCGGATATGGCTAGTTCTGGTACAAGGAGCAACAGGAGAGGGGTCACCCTTGAGGACATCATGGTTAAGCTTGAAAGCATGGAGAAGAAATATTCGGATATGGTGTTGAAGTTTGAGACTGTTGTTGAGGAAAATAAATGTCTAAAAGAACAGGTGAACGTGTTGAGTTCTGAGGTGGCGGTCTTGAAAAGCCAGAGTGGCCCGGGACAGGAGGAGATAATGGGGGAAATCAATGATCGAATGTCACGAGCCAATAATGTCATGGTTTTTAATCTGGTGGAATCTCCTAGTTCAACCTTGGAGGAGCGGATTGCATATGATAGGGAGAAGATCACTGGTATTGTCAGTTCTCTGGGTATTACTGAAGAGAAAGTCCTCAAGGTGGTTCGATTGGGAAAGAAGGGAAAGGCAGCTAGACCAACCAAGGTAGTGTTTTCTGAGCCGTCTATTGCAATGGCCGTTCTGAAAGGTTCCTCGGCCATTTCGAAGGAGTGTGGTGGTACAGTTAAGATCAGGAGTGACCAAACGGACATGCAGCGTCGACAGCTAGCTTCGATTCGTGAGGAGCTTGACCGCCGAAGGGGAGCTGGTGAGACTGAGATATTAATGAAGTTTATAAGAGGCAATCCAACCATAGTTTCCACTAAATCGAAAAACTAGGTTTCTCCCCAAAAGATCTTGTTGTTTATTATCACAACATGGGTGGTATACGCACCAAATTGAGAGACATTTATGCTTCGCTACAACATTCTTCTTATGATTTGGTGGTTCTTACGGAAAGTTGGCTTGGCGCTGACATTTTGGACTCGGAAATATGCCCGGATAGTTATAGTGTTTTTCGAATGGACAGAATTAGTGAAACAAGTTCCAAATCTAGAGGTGGCGGCGTTGTCGTTTTGGTTAGGTCTAAGCTTGGTGGCAGTATGATCGAACATTCATTCAATAGTGTTGAGCAGCTGTTCGTATTAATTAAAGGTAGCCATGACGTGATAGTTGGTGGAGTATATTTACCACCAAACTCGAGTGAACAAGACTATGCTGCCCACGGACAAGCTGTTGAAGAGGTTTCAATGCTGTATCCGGATTCAAGGATGTTCATCTGTGGCGACTGCAACGTGACTGGTGCTGGATTCAGTGGTGATCACTTTTCTCTTGGAGATGTGAATGAAAAGTATTTGATCATGGAAAACTCTATGCAATTCGCCAATCTGTCTCAGGTTTGCAAGGTACCCAATAGCCGCAACACATACCTAGACCTTGTGTTCACAAATGAGCAGTCAACGGAGGTAGTGGTAGCGTCGGATCCGTTGCAGTGTGCTGGTGTGCATCATACTGGCTTGCAGTTTTTGGTTCCAGTGAGAGTTGATCCCGATAGGTCGATTATTTGTGGTGGAGAGGAATTTGATTTCGCCAAGGGAAACTACGTTGGTCTGAACGACTTCTTGGCCTCGGTAGAGTGGAATTTTGGTGGAGGCGATGTCGATGTTGCTGTTGGTGAGTTTTATAACATATTGTATGCTGGTCTTCAACATTTTATACCACTGAAGCCCAGAAGATGCTCAAGATATCCACTTTGGTTCAGCGCCCGACTTATTAGAATGATAACGGCGAAGAAGAGAGCTCATAGAAGATTTTTGAGGTCCAAGGACTCTAGAGATTATGATGACTTTTCTGGTTTGAGACAAAATTGTAAGTCACTTAGTAAATCTCTTTATGATCGGTATTTAGAAAGGGTCGAGAACAACATATGTTCGAATCCGCGGTATTTTTGGTCTTATTTAAATTCTAAAAAGACATGTTCTGGTCTGCCTGAGCAGATGAAATTTCGCGATAAGTTGGTTTCTAGCGGCAAGGATGTAGTGGAACGATTTGCTGATTTTTTTTGCGAAGTTTACAATGGCGAGGTTGTTGTTCCGCCGGATATGGATTCGAAACATGAGATTAACCTTAGCTCATGTAGTTTTACTGCCGGAGAGATTTACGAGATCATAAGTAATGTAAAGTCGAAATTTTCTAGTGGTCCTGATGGGATACCTAACTTTGTTTTGAAGAAATGCGTCAATACTTTGACTTTGCCTCTTTGTGCGTTGTTCAATATGTCTCTCGAACGTGGGGTGTTTCCGGAAATGTGGAAGAAGAGTTTTATTGTGCCCATTTTCAAGTCGGGCTCTAGAATGGACGTGGAGAACTATCGCGGTGTATCGATTCAATCAGCAATTCCCAAACTTTTGGATAGTTTACTCAGTAGTTTTTTATCGTGGAATTGTAATAGTATTTTAATTGATCAGCAGCATGGCTTCCGGAAGGGCAGATCGACGGTGTCAAATTTGGTACTTTATGTTAATGACATTGTTGAATATTTTGAGGCTGGTACTCAGGTGGACGCGATTTATACGGATTTCTCGAAAGCGTTCGACAAAGTAAATCATAACCTCTTAATCGCTAAGTTGGGTGCACTCGGTTTGTCAGGTTCTCTGCTGCAATGGTTTCGATCATTTTTGTGCGGGCGTACCCAGCTGGTAAGATACAGAAGCTTCATGTCAAGGGAATTCATGGTGACTTCAGGCGTGCCTCAGGGATCCCACTTGGGACCAATTTTATTTATGTTATTCATAAATGATCTGAATACGATTCTGGATGTGAGGTTTCTGTTATTCGCTGATGACCTCAAGATGTATTCTCCGATCAAGAATCTTGAGAGTGCATTACAGTTGCAGCAGGAACTTGAAATATTTCATTCGTGGACGGTAAGAAATTGCTTGCATTTGAATGTCTCAAAGTGTAAGATTATTAGTTTTCATCGCGGCACTCGGTCTTTCACTTATTATTACAACATCAATGGCTGTTTATTGTCCAGAGTGGAGCTGATCGACGATTTGGGCATTAAATTGGATAGTGGACTCGATTTTAGGAATCATATTGTTGATATAACTAGCAGAGCTTACCGCACTCTGGGTTTTATTATGCGTAACAGCGCTGAGTTCTCTCCACATGTTTTGAAAATGTTATATGTTTCATTGGTTAGGCCCATTTTGGAGTACGGATCAGTTGTTTGGTCACCATTTTACAGCTGCCATATACGTGCTGTGGAGAGAATTCAGAGAAGGTTCTTGCGCTATTTCAGCTTCGGGACTGACGGCGTGTATGACTGTGACGTGGATATGGTTCGTAGGGGCTCAGGTTTGGACACTCTTGAGGTCCGCCGGTGGTTGGCAGATTTTTGCTTGCTGTTTAAGCTCCTTAATGGGACAGTTGACTCTCCTAGAATTTTGGAGCGTATCGGTTTCAGCATTCGTCCGAGATTTACCAGAACTGTTCGTTTGTTCCGTAACATAGCGCACAGAACAAATTATGGTAGGCACATGTTTCCGTCGCGTATTCTCGATTTTGATAATGGATGTGGTGAATTCGATTTCTTTTCTGTTTCACTGAGACGGTTTAGGAGCCGGACCCTTTCACGATTGAGAGAGATTTACTTATGCTGATTATTGTGGTTGACTTAATTGTGATTGTATATTCGAGGAAATTTATACTCTAATATTTTTATGTATTATCTTGTTTATTGGGGGTTTCCCGTTATACCTGTATATTACAGTGCTAAATAAATAAATAAATAAATAAATAAATAAATAAATTAAGTATGTAGAAGGCTAACAGAATATATCTGTTAATATTAAAATATTTGAAAAATTTTAAATACCTTCTATATAGTATAAACCTCCATTTATTTTATAGATTTTTCAGTTTTGGTGAAATAGCTGTGTAGCTATTTTTTTAGCTGAATCAGTAATTCGACACTATTTAACTTTGTGGATATTTTCAGCAATATATTATGGACTGTTTTATAGACATTCTGAATCTATTGAAATTGTTCTTCTAATCTATCGTTATGTCTTTACTTGACGGAAATCCATCTTAAAATTATGAGTAGCACTAGATAGTATTTAGTATCCATTAGTACTCACCTGATGAAGTCATGATACGACGAGACAATTGTTGTGAAATAAAATATTAGCGCAAATAGAATATTGTTCTTTATTCATAATTTAGTTCTTCTAATGTTTCATGTACCGGCTCAAAAAATTGAAGTGGATAGTTTGCGTACATATAATAATATATAAAGGGAAATAAAGCGATTTTGTACTGAAGTATTAAGTTAAACTGCCTGAAATGGCAGCAGTAAGATAAAACAATCCTTAGAACGACAACATACTCGTATTTGAGAAACGAACAAAATGAATATTCTGACCTGGTGTAGTCTACAGACTCAAAAAAGGTTGCTTCTGTTAGAAACACCTTGAAATCACGGTTTAATATCGGGTTCGGCCTCCTCTAGATCTTCATAGTGCTCTAACTCTATTCGAAATTGTGTCAATGAGGTTATCACTGAAAGTTTTGATGAATGTTTTGCCAAATATCCGTCAAAGCATTGGCGAGCTGTTGTAATGTCTGTGGTGGGTTAGGTAAGCGCTCATGTTTATTACAATTTTGGTCTAGAGAGACAACGGTTGATGCCATGCTTTTCTATGAGGTCGTTAATAATTCTTGCCCTGTGTGGACGAACATTATCGTCGATTAACGTAAAATTGTCGCCAATGGCTGCCGCAAAGGGAACAATAGTTAGTTCTACAATCAAACCACGATCCTAACCAATACGTTAATGAGAAAAATAAGATCTGTACGTCCATTAAATTAAATCCGGGCTCGTCGGTGAGCAGGCAAAATCTCCATTGTGCGCGTTTCAGTTCTCATGTTCAAGAGCCCAGCGATATCTTACAGCCCAGTGCTTCCTACTCAATCGCGGGTGCTTGACGGATCTTCTTGCCCTCAAATTGAAACTGTGCAACCTATTCCAGATTGTTTGACCAGAAATTATCCAACCGGTAGGTTGCCGGGATGAGCTATTAATTCTGAATGCTGTGAAGAAGCGATTTCGTCACCTAGTTAATCGTACTTTTCCTATTTTCGCAATTCTTCCGAAACTACTGATCGGATCGAAATTGAATTATTTAGGTGTATAATAACGACACGTATATTTAAACCAGATGTTTCGAAGATCTCCATCTCTATTCAACGTGATACACTCGTCCACTGTCACTTCGCATCAGATATTAACGAAAGATCTGTCGTTGCACACGTACTAAATTCAATTAATCCAAAAATTTAAGCTGGAGGACAATTCAAAACGTGATATCATCGATCTGGTTCATTGTAACACCCCATATATATCCGATTAAGATATTTCATTAGTAATTATTTTGCAGCAAAGCGTTGTCATATCCACCATTTGGAGGTACGCCTACAACAACAGATACGAGACTTACAAATCCTGCATGTACGGTGGATTATTATTAGATACATATCAACTGTTCCTGTGGAAATTTTCCTACTTTCCCGATCAGCTCTACGGCACTGTTCTAGGAAGGGATTACGTAAGATTAAACATTATATTCCATGTTCCGTCTCATTAGAGACGTCCCTGTCTACATTTGAACTGTAAAGTGTTATTCGACACTTCAGCTTATTTGTTTTCTAATGATTATATAGAAAACCATGGAAAATCTTTACACCATTTTGGTATATTTGTTGTTTATGAATTATAATCCACGACGCAGCATTCGGAATTGTAAACTGTTTCATTTTATCCTTATCGACTAGCCTTGATCGCATAATTTTTCTATGAGAAGGTATATTTCATTCATTCGGTTCACCCACAAATAGTCTTTCCATCAATTTCGTTAATTTCCCTCTTTTTGGTAGAAGGGATGCATTGAGTACCTCTAACATTCAGTCTTTGAACAGACTGTAAAATCATTATCTCTTCGGTAATCAAACGCGTCGCTTGTAACATTTCGGTCCAAGCTATTGCATCATTATCTCTGCGGTAATCAAACTTGTTGCTTGTGCCATTTCAGTCCAAGCTATCGCAAATTACTTCTCGCTTTGTCGCTTGTGTCTGCACACAATATTATCCCGATTAGTGTATAAACATAGTAATTCAAATACTTATTTCTTTAGTTTGATATCATATACAGTGATACCAAATATATTTGTTGTTGTTAAAGTGTTCAAGTTTTTACTTCATTCTCTTATATTTTCGTTGTTTTATCTTATTGGATAAACAAAGCTAGTTCATCACCGATATAACTATCGGGTGTTTTTTTAGAGTGATAGAACTTTCAACAGGGATAAGTGTGATTTGACAGAAGGTAGAAGCCATGTTGTTTTGACATTTCTGTTCAGTAAGCATTGACAAATTATCATGGAAAAACTCAAGCCGCAACAACGTTTACAAATTTTTGAAATTTATTTTCAAAATCAGTGTTCTATTCGCCAAACTTATAGAGCACTTCGTGAAATTTATGGTTTACATAAACGTTCATCAGAGCGGCTTATTCGTCGAACTATCGATAGATTTCGGACAACATTTTCTCTACTCGATGCAATAACAACAACAAGGCGAAGAACTGTACGTACAGAAGAAAATATCGCTGTTGTAAGTCATAGTGTTAATGATTATACAGATTTGTCTATTCGTCGACGTTCACAACAAGTTGTACTCTGTGCATCCACCACATGGAAAATTTTGCGTGAAGATCTTGGGGTACACCCATACAAGATCCAACTTGTTCAAGAACTAAAGCCACTTTACCATAATAAGCGTCGTTTGTTTGCTGATTGGGCCCGTGAACAGCTTGAAGTTGATCCACTTTTTTTTCGTAAAATTGTGTATAGTGAAGCTCATTTTTGGTTGAACGGCTATGTAAACAAGCAAAATTGCCATATATGGAGAGAAAACAATCCTTTAGAAGTTCTGCAGGTTCCATTGCATCCTGAAAAATGCACTCTATGGTGTGCTTTACACGCTGGAGGCATCATCGGTCCATATTTCTTTAAAAACGATGCTGGAGCTAATGTTACAGTGAATGGTGCTCGTTACAGATCGATGATCAATGATTATTTGTTTCAAAATTTGAATGGTATCGACTCAGAAGTGTTTTGGTTCCAACAAGATGGTGCTACACCTCATGCTGCTACCTTAACAATTGATTTATTGAAAGAAAGATTAGGCAATAATATTATTTCGAGTAATGCTCCTATTAATTGGCCTCCAAGATCATGCGACGTAACTCCACTGGATTATTTTCTTTGGGGTTATGTCAAGTCATTGGTTTATGCTGATAAACCAGAAACAATAGATGCTTTCGAAGACAACATAACTTGTGTTATTGATGGAACTTGGCTGAATTACTCGAAAAAATGATCCAAAATTGGTCCGGTCGAATGCGGTTCCTCACAACTAGTCGTGGTGGACATATGCCGAAAATTATTTTTAAAATGTAAATTTCATAAAATTATCTTTCAAATAAAAAAAAATTGGCTTCAATCTAAATTTAAATATGTTTTATTTCAATTTAAAGTTCTATCACTCTAAAAAAAAACACCCGATACATGTAAGTGAAGTTAAAATCCCCGCTACATCACGTCAAATACAGTCCACTAAACCTTTCGTAATTAAACATTGCGATTAATTAATTTGCAGTTGTTGTTTCAAAATACTGAATTAAAATAAGCAAATTACTGCGGTAAACTAACCGTGGTAGGTATGATACAATGTGCATATGAAACTTTTTGTGATATTTTGGAAAAGTTCGATATTACTGGTCGAAATATATTGGATAAAGATGAATATTTTTTGACACTAATATACTTGATAAAACAGTTTTGGTCTCAATTCATGTTTTGGTTGTAAATAAATTATTTGAACCACCCGAAAAATGGATTTTTGACCATTTCTTTATCAAAATCCATTTTCAGGCTATGCCCGCTGAAGTTACTGCAATAATCCAGTTGACGAAGTCTTTCTGTCTACATTTTGAGAAAACAAATGAAGAATTTGTCAATAATAGCCTCATGGTGAGCGGATCCAAGCTACTTGATCTATTGGACACTGCTTCTTTTGCCCAGAAAGACACCATTTATGAACGTGTAATGGGTGAACATTTTAAGGCACGGGTAAGGATGATATCACAAACAAGATTATCAATCTTGACTTCAGGATTGGCAATGTATGGTCTGCATTGAAAAATTTTTAGTTTGCCATAGAAGCAAACAAAATTTTTAAAGCCAAAATATCTTATAATTCAACCTACTGTCCTTTTAATTGGATACATTCATAAGAACCAACCTAGACTTATTATAAACAAACCAAGAACCAAGAAGAAAATTTACGACCTTCTCAACTTATTTTCAGTTAATGATAGTTGGGCGGAGCCAGATCAGGTGAATAAGGCGGGTTCTTAAATAATTCTAACCTTAAACCACGAAATGTTCCCATGGCAACATACGATTTGTTGTTGCTCTGTAAAAACAAAACACCTTTTGATAACTTTCCGCTCGTTCCCTGTATAATTATTTTTGGTAGAGTAGTTAGTAACGTCAATTAATAATGCTTTGCAATTTTTTAAGCGTTTTACAGATAATCAATAATCATTACACCATAGCAGTTCTAAAAAACTCGAGGCAAAAGATTTTCCAATCGATTTTTGAACTTCTTAGGCTACATTCCATCCAGCTGTGAAGCTGTGAAGTGAATGAGTTGTTACATTTTAATTCGGAGGTGGCGTGTCGTTCCGAATATGAGCACTTGAGCTCTTCAGATAGGCGTGGTGTCCAAGTCTGCCTATGACGCCAGTGACCTTGGCCCACGTTGGAACTCGATTGTCGAACGCTTGTACTCCGCTCTACTTGAACTGGGCGAGGACGGTGAGCTCGGTATTCAGCAAGCGGTAGTGTCCTCTATATACTACGCCGGGTAGCTGAAGCAAAGCGGAGGAGAACGGTGCAGGTCGCCACAGCTGTTTTACTTCTGGTCATAGGTTGGGATAATTCATGAGAACCTTGAAAAATGTTAACAGAATTCACATTCCGTTAAATAAAACTAAAAAATTCTAACCTCATCCCTGTTTCCTATTCAAGTATAGCTACTTCTTCAGCAACTCTTGGTTTGTGGCTTTGAACATTCAGGCAGAGAAGCAGATGACGTGGAAGCAGCGCCAAAGGATGATGCACATGAGGATACGCAGGATCCTTTTGGCCCATACCGAGATGTTCATGCAACAGTATCATTACGAGAGGGAAGCGATGCTTAGGAAGACGGAGGACGGAGAGGTCAAGCTAAAACAGCCCAGCAACAACGTCTATACCGGATATGGAGACATACAAGACAAGTTCTTTTACTATGGCGTCATGAACGATGGTGAGTAAGGGAAAAATTGTTTCTCCTTTTTTGAATGTCAGATCGTTTGGATTATTGTCGATCACCCAATTTTCTACCTTTCGAATCATTCCCATTGCTTTAAAACGATGGCAAATGGCTGGTTGCTATTGCGTTTGTGATGGATCTTCATCGAGCCTTGCCTCAAATTGAACTTTGGTAGCGCTCTGTAACGTTCCTCGTCCTCCAAATCAAAATTGCCATTTTTGAATTGGGTGAACTCCTTCTGGCCCGTTCGTTCAGCTAGAGCATAGTCACTATAAACATCCACTTAAAAACGGTGACTTTCGGTAGCCTTTTTCTTCATATTGAAGTAAAACTCCCCGCAAAAACACAGAAACTATATTGTTTACACTTCAGTGAAATGACAGATGCTGAAAAGACTGATGATGACACTTCAAAATGAAGGTGTTGTCAGATGAAACAATTGAATAATAAACTAGTGGCGACATATGCTACTAAAACCGTACGAACTTATTTGTACTCCTAGTAAATAAAATAATGAATAATATTTATTAATTAACGATAATTGTTTTTCCAACACTGTGACTTCTTCAGGTTCGAAATTTAAACATTTATACTATTCCACATAGGTATAAATGTCATGACAATTCAGGAACATATCGTCTTTTTTCAGAAAGTCTTTATCTACAAAATAACAAAACAGTTTAAATTTTAATGAAATTCGATGGCTTATTTTGACTGTGCTACAGCGTGTCCAAAAAGCGGACGTTTGAGAATACAGTGAAAATTCAATCCATCCCGATAAGAAGAGTGCCAGCCGCGTATCATGTTTTCCAAAAAGTTTTCCACTTTATATTGTAATAATTAATAATAAACTTTGTTTTAATAAAATAAACGGAGGTTTATACTTGATAGAAGGTATATAAAATTATTTAAATATTTAAATATTTACAGATATATTCTGTTAGCCTTCTACATATTCAATTTAAAAAAAATATATTTAATATTATAACTTCAGGAATTAAATTAATGTCATATAAGCACTGCTTATATCAAACGACATATAAAATAAACATTCATTATAAGACATCCAAATGAGATAACAAAATCCAATAAATATAAATTGTTAACAAAAATTCTATAAATTAAATATTTTGAGTAGACAAAATTTTGTTTCTGCTCATCAGTCTTATGAAGACAGATATCTTCCAAAAATGTTTATCATAATCTTAAGAATTTCATCATAAAACTATCTTACTTAGAATATTAACAATTCAGAAAGCGCCTTGGCAAATGAATACTTAACATTTAAATGGAGTCTAATGTTGACTCAGAATAAATAGTTCTGTGGTTTACCATTGATCTTATAGATTGAAAGGCAATTTAACGGCCTCTGTTATAGCACAAGGACCATCCGTATAAAGAATGTTAAGGAATCCAAATAATTATATATTATGGATAGAATAAAATAAATGGAGGTTTATACTTTTTGAATAAAGTTTGTTTTAATTTTAAATAGTTTTTGTTTTATCGAAGTAACAAATACCCTATAGTCCTTTTGGACACCTTGTATATATTTCATCCATTATCTGCCCTCTTCATCTCCCTCAAGGCTTCACCTGTCAAATAACACCAAGTAATACCCGCTTTCTTCAAATCTACCTCGATTTAATACGCAGAGCGAAATAATTTACGATTTTTCGAATATATATCCATTCTTCTCCAGATGCTCTTAATGGCTGCGAATTTAACCTGACATTGCATTAAATTTCTCCCCGCATTCCAGGGGCGTACGTCCAGAAATTCCACCCAAACGACCAGATCGATGACGATGATATCGATGATCTGCTAGATGAGATTCCGGAAGACTTGGCGGTCCACCAAAACGGATCCGAGGATCCGAGGAGCCCCCAGGTACCCTATCTAGGAACGCACGTTGACGTCAAGATTTCCTGTCCGTTGTCTCATGCTCCCCTGAAGTTCTTGGAGGATAAATATCCTATGGACACGGGGGAAAAGATGGCGAAGAAGTCTCATTACGAAAATTGGAAATTTTCGCTGAAATTGAAGTTTCACTGTCCAGGTGCCAAGTATCCGCGTTTGCCGACAACATATTTATATAAATTCAAACATACTTGATGATGACTTTTCGATTTTATTTATTTTATTTATTGTTTTATTCGTACCTGTTTTAAACTTTAACATTCAAATACATTTTAGGTATTTAAGTGTGTTTTCTTCATAAGAAATGTTAATGGCTATTGGATTTGCTTGATTTAATTTCGGACATTCATTTCCTGAATTTTTGGTACACAATATACTTCAATGTGAACAAAACTCTAATCAAAAAACCTCAAAGAAAATAAAAATCTTAGATTATTTAAAAAATATACAGAAGACTGTATTTTAATTTCCACAAAAATGTTTATAATACAATTGTTTCACCACGTGGCTTTTTCAGGTATCTACATTCTACTGGCTGATGGTGTCCAGTGTAACCGAGTTTAAATATAGTGTTAAGTCCATGACAAAATAATGGAATAACAAGCCATAAATAATTCTGAGAATATGAACTGAAAAGAAACCGAGTCCTGCATTTTATGTGACCATGTGACCTTAAGCAACTTTCGTATATTGTTCAATTGCCTACTGGACAGTATCCGTCTACCTGCTCCCTTTTCTAAGGTCCCAAAAAATCACGGTCAGTCTTAAACATCCCCTTATAGTAGAAACATGTGGTTAATTCGAATATTCTTTTTTTTTTGACAATTGTTAATACAAAACCTGTCTCAATTATTTTTCAATATTTTCTGGTTTCAGATTCAGTTATTTAATGATTTTCCCAATTAAATTAGTATTCTACGTTTATCTCTGATAATTATTGTTTCTGTTTCTGAATATAATCTAAGATTGATTCTGTCTTTACTTGGAGACAACTCATTCTAATTAAAAAATATTTAAGAGATAGTATTTTAATTTGCACAAAAATGTTTATAATGCAACAATTATTTTACCACGATCTGGCTTCTTCAGTGTTCAGTGTCCAGTGTAACCAAGTTTAAATACAGTGTTAAGTACGTCACAAAATAATGGAAGAATAAGTCATAAAAACTTGAGGTATTCATTTAGTTGGCTGCCAAAAAATACCATTAGAGAAAGATATTTAGTAATGAAGACTTGTCAACATCTGTTTGTTCATTCAAAAGTATTTTATGGGCATTGTACCTGTTGATTTCAAGAAATTCAAAAAGTGTTAATCTAGAACTTTTGCTTTCGACGTGGATAATTTCATAGTTAATGTTGAAATTATGCCTGAATTCCTTAAGATGATTAGCATATGTTGAATATACGGAATCCGATAGGTAACTCCTTTGGTGTTCTTGGATTATTTTCTTGAATGATCTACCTGTTTGGCCATTATATACTTAAGGATGCAACTCTTTAGTATATATTGGCCAGATAGGTAGATCATTCAAGAAAAGAATCCAAGAACACCAAAGAAGTTACATATCTGGTTCCGTAAATTTGACATATTGTAATCATCTTAAGGAATTAAGGCATAATTTCAACAATAACTATGAAATTATACACGTCGAAAGCAAAAGTTCTAGATCTACACTTTTAAAAATTCTTCAAATCAACAACCGTAAAGTCCCGTAAAGTCTTTCTGAATGAACAAACAGATGTTGAAAAGTCTCCATTACTAAATATCTTTCTCTAATGGCATTTTTTGGCAGCAAACTCCAATAAACACCTTAAGTTTGTATGACTTGTCCTTCCATCATTTTGTGACGTATTTAACACTGTATTTAAACTTGGTTACACTGAACACCATCAGCCAATAGAATGTAGATACCTGAAGAAGCCATATCGTGGTGAAACAGTTGTTGTATTATAAACATTTTTGTGAAAATTAAATACTATCTCTTATATATTTTTTAATTAAAATGAGTTTTCTCCAAGTAAAGGCGGAATCAATCTTAGATTATATTTAGAAACAATAATTATCAGAGATAAACCTAGAATACTAATTTAATTGAGAAAATCATTAAATAACTGAATCTGAAACCAGAAAATATTGAAAAATAATTGAGACAGGTTTTGTATTAACAATTGTCAAAAAAAGAATATTCGAATTAACCACATGTTTCCACTATAAGGGAATGTTTAAGACTGACCGTGATTTTTTGGGACCTTAGAAAAGGGAGCAGGTAGACGGATACTGTCCAGTAGGCAATTGAACAAACTACGTTGTTCAAGGCCACATGGTCACAGAAAATTCGGGACTCGGTTTCTTTTCAGTTCATATCATTCAATGTATTGAACTATCCCTGATCAAAAATAATGATTGAAATGAATTGAAAAACAATATATCTATATATACAAACTAAATAATTGAAATTAATGAAAAGAGTTCAAATTGATTATTTTTAACGAATTCAATCATTATTTTCAAGCAGGTATTAGTCATTCAGTAATAATTAGAAGTAGACTAATAGTTTTATTTACGAGGGATGTTCGATGTATTCTCGGTATCGAAGTGATTTGCTAATAATGTGAGTAATCTATAATAATTATCTCAATTACTAATGACACTATCTGAGGGTCTAAATGTGAAATTTCACTAATTTACAATTATTATTAGTTTTCTAGATATCCTCAGTGAAAGAAGAACCAGAATGACTGAGCCACAGTGATGAAGAAAGTTAAGCATCGCGCCATTATAAAGTTCCTTACTAAGCAGGAAAAAGTCAAAAAATCATTCATAAAGAGATAGTTACTGTTTACCAAGACTGTGCCTCGTCGTTATGCACCCTTCGAACGTGGTCAAGTGAATTCAAAAGAGGCAGAGAAACCATTGAAGACGACCTTCGCTCGGGCGGGCCCGTTAGCGGCGCTACTGAAGAAAATGCGAAAAAAGTGGAAAAGACGGTACTTGAAGATGCCAAAATAAATATCAAGATGTAAACAGAGATGACAGACCATCTTAACCTTAGCCAAAGATCAGTGGAAGATGGGTACCGAGAATACTCAGTGTACTTCACAAGCAAGTTCGAGTCGAGGAGGCTGTAAGGAGTTTAAGAGCTTTGTGGAGAAGACCCATCGACTATATTATCAACCTATTAGTTACTGTTGATGAGTCGTGGGTTCATCACTATGACCCTGAGGAACTGCATTCGACCAGACCAATTTTGGATCACTTTTTCGAGTAATTCAGGCCTTATTTCATCAATAACACGAGTTACGTTGGCCTTCAAAGCGACTAGCTTCTGGTTTATCAGCATGAACCAATGATTTGATATAACCCCAAAGAAAATAATCCAGTGGAGTTTGTCGCATGATCTTGGGGGCCAATTAATTGGATCATTTCTCGTAATACTCTTAACGTCAATCTTTCTTTCAATAAATCAATTGTTACGGTAGCAGCATGAGGTGTAGCACCATCTTTTTGGAACCAAAACACTTTTGCGTCGATACCATTCAAATTTTGGAACACATAATCATTGATCATCGATCTGTAACGACCATCATTCACTGTAACATTAACTCCACATCGTTTTTGAAGAAATATGGACCGATGATGCCTCCAGCGTGTAAAGCACACCATACAGTGTATTTTTCAGGATGCAGTGGAACTTGCAGAACTTCTTGAGAATTGTTTTCACTCCATATACGGCAATTTTGCTTGTTTACATTGCCGCTCAACCAGAAATGAGTTTCATCACCAAACACAATTTTACGATAAAAAATTGGATCAACTTCAAGCTGTTCTAGGGCCCAATCAGCAAACAAACGACGCTTATTATGGTCAAGTGGCGTTAGTTCTTGAACCAGTTGGATCTTGCATGTGTGTAGACCAAGATCATTATGCAAAATTTTCCATGTGGTAGAGGCACAGAGTCCAACTTGTTGTGAACGTCGACGAATATAGAAGTGCCCTATAAGTTTGGCGAATAGAACACTGATTTTGAAGATAAATTTCAACAATTTGTAATCGTTCTTACGGTGTGAATCTTTCCATGATAATTTGTCGATGCTTACTGCACAGAAATGTCAAAACAACATGGGGTCTATCTTCTGTCAAATCACAGTTATCCCTATCGAAAGTTCTATCACTCTAAAAAAACACCCGATACATAGGCAGCTTATGGACAAAACAACTAAAGTAAATTTTTGGAATGGTTTTTTCTCAGAAATGGTTCATGTTAAGAAAAAAGGTCTAGGAAAAGTTTTAGTAGATAATTACATGATCTACATTTTCCTCCCAAATATTTTTATCGTAAATCTAACTGTTTCGCTAAAAAATTCAATAAACCCAGTTTGGGAACTTTGACCTTGAATAAAATTGTTTGCACACAAGGGATCAACGGAACTTTCATTACAATGGTGTCCTTGATGCAAATTCTAAACTTGTTGGTGATTTAATTTAGGATATCCTTATTTTTTCGGCTTAATCGACTGGACTATTGAAAAACAAACACAAGCTTCCTGGAATTCAGTGGATCTGGACGTGAATTTGTTAATCTCAAAAACCCGGACATACAGCTGAAACTTCGTGGAACTGAAAATAACGACAAAACTTTTCCTCTAGTACAAGCCTCAAAAGTTCCCATCGAATAAAGGCCGCTTCGTCTCCAACGAAGTCAGCGATCTACGACTCTAGGAAACAAGAAAATAAAGCTAGCAAAGCCGTCCCAGTGGTTAGATACGTATTCCCATCGGAAATGAATCACCCTATAAGCTATAACGCTATCCAAACAAAATTACTAAGGAATGTACCCCAACAGGGGTATTTGAGACCCTAACGCCCCCAATTCCGTACACGTTATGTCATGAGGTGCCCCATCGATCGGGGAAAAGCGACGCGCATGCTCCCATCTCTGCACGGACGCTGCTGTACACTGTCACCGTCGGTTATCGTTTTCCTCCAGATAATTCGAACATTTTGACGGCAGTACGAGGCTCGATTCGCGAACTAGACGAAAAGTTTCGGAATTTTCGTGGGAATCGCCCGAAGATGTAGCAGCAGTGACGAAACGTCTGCAAGTTTCGAAGGCGGACTCTCCGGCCGTCAGCTGTTGTTTTCTGAGGATTGTAACTGGTGAAACAGCTTGGTATATGATGGTCGAGCTGCTAGGTGTCTAAAAGGTTAGATCGATGTAAAATCCTCCTTGTTTTTATTCCATATTTTCATTTAGCGTCAACTCAATTCCTACAGATTTCACGATTTCATGAATGTTGAATCTAAATGTGTCCAACATCCATCAAGAACATAAATAGAGCATTATTCAACATGTTACCCGAACATAAATGCGCTATTTCAAGCCTGAATATTTTGCATGTCTGAACGAGAAATGAAAACAAGATTCAAGCCGTCAATACTGCATGTTGTTCCCTTTGTTTTCTTTCTGTCCAGTGTGCCATGCTACATTTGAGACTAGCAATTTCTTCCTCTCCTTTTATGGAATAAGTTCGATTGATTTTCCATATGTGAAGATTGTTTTCCTTCCAATGGGACCTTATGGCTTGCTGCAGTCGAATGAGGTCATAATAAAGTTGTTGTCATGGTGTAAAATGATAACAACGTAGCAGTTTTCTTAAGTTTGAAAATTGTCCTCAGAGAAATATATAATATTTACATTACGTTCAAAATGCGTTCAAGATGATATATTCTTTATTATATTAACTTACCCAAACGACAAAATTCAGAAATGAATCAACACACACGTCTAATGCATTGAAGACGCTATAGAGATGTTTTTCAATGATTCATACCCATGTGTACTCACGAACATAGAAAACGCAAAAGAGATATATTTTTCCTAAACAATATCCTACGATAATAACAGAAATAACCAGTATTTAAGAAATTTTCTCTAGATTGTGGTTCTATATGAAATTAATCCTCAATCAACGAAATAAATTAACATTCGAGTCGTTACTTGATAGAAGGATTTAAATAAATATAATTCGAATGTTGATTCATTTCGTTAATTAGGGATTAATTTCATATAGAGGTAACCATCTACAAAAAATTCCTTCCCAGTTTCCAGAAATTCTGAATTTGAATTTGCCTGAAAGGTCACAGAATATAAGAGAAAATGACTTTAAATTCAGAATTATATATTATAACTTCTACAATATATATTGAAACTATATACAAAAATTATCAAAATGATATCCCTATATATAATCAATATAAAATATTCTTCAATGTCTCGGAAAAAACTTTTTTACATCCTGACATGAAACGTATTAAGACAAATGTATTATCAAATACTATATAAACATACAAATACAAGAAAATCCAGCAAAATTATCTGAAATTCTCAAAATAAAGGATCAAATGAAAATAATTGAACGGGAATTCCAACATTTGATGCTATTTCGGTGTCTAGACCTCTTCAGAAATGTATTGAATTCAGATTCAAATATATCACAAGATCAAAATTTAACTCACCAAGTTAGATAAAATCTTGAATGAATAAACTCTAAGTAAGCTTTAAAGTATACAAAATAAAGCAAAAATGATCAACGTGTTGTTATATTTAACCTATAACTATTTGTGCTCGGAACACAGAAAAACATAACAAAAATTATTCACCCCATATAATGTCCCATTGTAAGAAAAATAACCAGAATTTCAAAAATAATGAATTATCAAGGAATATTTTGTGGATATTTAGACTCTATATGAATTCATTTCATAATTTGAAAATCAAATCTTTTCCTATCTTATTCCTACACGTTGCAATAAATAAAAAGGTTCTTCGGGGTGGTGGTTGTTAATTTGGATGGAATGAAGTTAAAAAACAGGGACGTTTCAGATTATATTATCCAAGTAAGTTCTTGCTGAACTTCTTCAATAACCACGTGATATAAGATCGAATCTATGGTGAATAATTCAAACATTACTTAATAATTCAACAGTAAATGATTCAATTTCCAGAGGATGAATAAGCAATAAGTAGTGTAGTTCCTAATAAGGATTGAATAACATACTTTTTGTCGTTACTTCAAACTATGTGAAGCGATATAAAATATTTACAGAGTGACGTTAACGAAAATGTGTGGTGAGACATTTCGTTTTTCCAGAGTTGAGCTCTTGGAGTTTCATCGTTAATAACGGCTATTTTTTGAGTTTAACGCTTTTAATTATCTTTTTGCATATATCCTTATCTTTGTACTTATTGAAGTTTCTTTAGCTTCATCACACTCCAAATGCATACGTCAGTCGATAACACTGGTTCGAGAAGATTTTTGTAACACAAAGTAGATCTTCATTTTTTTGATAGAAATACCCTAATAATAGGAAAAATATTCATTCCTAAAGCCCTAATACGTACCACCTTTCAATAGCTCATTAAGACCATTTTACATTAGCAAGTAGTCAATTTTATGAGGAGACGGTTAAAATGCATGCATTTTATAATAGGAAAAGTACCTTAACTGTGTTTTTACAATATTAGACATAAAATTAAAATAAAAAATCAGTCTTCTGTTGAGTTTTCAAGTGAGTGGTTCCCTCTGTGTAGATAAGAAAAAGTTTTAAGGACGAATATGTCGAGACAGCAGTTGCAAAATCTTTCCTGACAAATTTTGTTAAATTTGTAGCGAATTTATGGTAAAATCACAAGCCTGGCTTTTTCTGAAAATGTTAAAAAAGCCTATTTCCAATATTTTAGTGTTTCAATTGGAGATCAAGACTAGCTATGGTTTCCCTATGTGTTCTGTGTTAGTTGTAGCATATCTTTGGTACAGTAGATGAATGGGAAGAGAAAAAGCATGCCTTTTGCAGTCTCTATAGTATAACGAGAACCTACTAATCATTTTGAGGATTGCTATTTCTGCCTGGCAAAGACTAAACGATATTCCAAAGAGGGAAAGCACAAGATCGACTATACAAATTTGCAGTCTGCAATACGACCTGTTCCTCATAATGCAGATTTACTAGTGCCGATCGCACCTTTAGATCCGCAAAATGTTGTTTTGGAAGATATTGGAGACAACGCATCATCAGGCAACTCCGAAGAAAAGTTAAATTTAAAACCCTCTATACACATTCAGTGAAGATGAAAGAAAGTTGATGAAAATAAGCGCACTCTTTTGGATCAAATAAACTACAACACGTATAAATTGCAGATATGTGGGGACTAAAAAGTTTTAGTGGGGCTTCACGGAGGATTTACCTAATATTGCTGTTTTCTTTCTCTATGGGACAGTCGTGCAGTAAATCATCATTAGATAACAAAAATTTGGCCAGAAAGAAGTGTATTTCAACCGGGAAGTTAAGACGTCTTGTAGATCTCAAAAATGTTCTTCTACCTCCTCTTCACATTGAACTTGGGCTGATGAAAAACTTTGTGAAGGCTATGAATAAAGATGGTGATGGATTCAAATACTGAAAACAAGTCTTTCCCAAGTTTAGTGATGCCAGATTAAAGGAAGGCATTTTTATTGGACCTCATATCAGAAAATTGCTGAACGACGTTAATTTTACAGAGAATTTAACAGGCAGGAACGCAGAGGGTTTTTGAGCAACAGAATTTTACTGTTTTAGCTAATAGCATTGACAAAAACCCAGGTTTGTCGATTCCTCGACGATCTTTGGAAATGGGCATTTCACAAACGACATTACACCGTATAAAGATTTAGGCTTCTAAAGTTAAGTTAACACAAAAACTCAACCAGTCGATCAGCATCAACGTCGTATCTTCGCTGATTGAGTCCTTGAAATGCATCAAAATGATTTTCATCGAAAAATAATCTTCAGTGACGAGGCCAATTTTCACCTCGAAGCATACGTTAACAAGCAGAATTGTCTCATTTAGGGCTCTGAAAATCCAAGAATGATTGTTGAAAAACCTCTCCATCGTGTCACTGTTTGGTGCGGTTTTTGGGTTGGCGGTGTGATTGGACCTCACTTATTCGAAAATGAGGCTGGTGCAATTGTTACGGTGAATGGATTGCGCTTCCGATCTATGATAAATGATTTTGCATGACTAATATCGATGCAGACGAAGTTTATTCTCAACAAGATGGCGCTTCGTGCCATACAAGCAACGAAACAATCGCAATATGCAAATAAGGTTTCCTGGTCCTGCTATTTTTCGAAGAGGTGATCATAATTTGCCACCGAGGCCTTGAAACCTTTACTCTTTTTTCTCTGGTGCCACCTAAAAGATGAGGTCTATGCCAAAGCTCCACAATCGATTTAAGACCTTGAAGATGGAATTCGTGAAGTTATCGAACACATACAACTTTTTATTGGTCTTAGTTTCGAAATGCAGGACTTGGTCCCATCATTATGGAACACTCAACTAATTCCTCCCTCAAAATAGTCCAACCAACTTAATGAAAGAATCATTCCTACCCTAACTGATGTTTTCGTTATTGAATACACTCAGCTCTTAATTACCAATTCAAACGGTGTTCCCAAATCCCTAATCTATTCTCGAATTCCTTGGCTAGATTATAGCCACGTTGTTCCTGATTCCCTTCCGTTCATTAAGCGGATACCGGAAGGTTTTTTCCTGGAATAGACCTTCATTAAGTCGAATGAAAACTGCAGGACTTTGCAGTCAATCCTAACGCCACCTATTTTCCTGGAATAATTGTAGTAAGTGAATTTTTAAATTCACTTGTGCACGCGATCGTTTTATGTGGATATTGACGGAAGGGGGTTTAATTACGGCACATTTGAAGTGGAATACACGATAACTGATGTAAAGATACAAGTTCGTTGCAAGTAGGTGGTAAAAAATTTCAGATGATAGAAAGCTATAGAAGAATGTATTAAAATTGTTCATTTTTAGTCTCGTAACGTTCGTGGACAACGTTGCATTTTTTCACTTAAAAAACTCTGGATATATTCAAGGTGAGTCTTCAACTTCTAAATTAAATTAAACCATAGAATACTCTCATGAAATAAAACTTTTTTTCTTTCGCCATTTTTCCAAATTTAGCTCAGGTAAAAAAATTATCTTTTTCCATTCTCTCTTGTCAATATGTAACGATGCAGATTAAAAGGTCATTCTAAACATGTTGTTTCCATTTTCCCAATTTTCCTTTCAAGAGAATAGTTCTAAAATTGCAAAAAATGACGTTTATTTGACTTTCGAAAGACAGAACACAGATTATGGTGTTTATATTTATTGTATAGTAGCTTGTTCAAGAAATAATCCACATATATAAATTGAAAATTTCTATGAAGAAGTATTTGCATATTACAGAATGATAGCTGGAATTAATTCACCAGAACGTCTAGAGATTTTGATCCAAATAAATCTCATGAAAACATTTAGAATTGAATTTTAAAACCTAAAAACACTGTTTCACTTTATAGCATATATTATTATCACATGTGGTGGAAATTAACTAATAAAGAATCAAAATAAATATAAAATAATGAACAAATTATTTATACATCGCCTTATACATGTATATGTTTCGAGTGGATGTTAAAGTTCCATTACCAAAAAATGTTCAACATATAATTCAAAAAGTCCTTTTGTTATTTTTCTTTTTTGAAGAATATATAGCACATTCTCCAGAGAAAGAACCTGATAAATTCGGACCCAAATCTCCCCAGTAAGGAGCTATTCAAATAAACAAAATAATCATTTATAAATATATGAAAATGCCTTTTTGTCACTAGAAATTTCTGCAACAACTGACCAATTTTCAGATAAGCATGGCCTATACGAAAATAAGGTTATATCACAGAAATATACAATGAAAGAAGACTCAGACTAGTGAAAAAAAGGTATTTTTATATATTTTTAAATGTTTTTTTTTTTTATTCAAATAACTCCTTACTGAAGAGTTTTGGGTCCGAATTTATCAGGTTCTTTCTCTGGAGAATGTGCTATATATTCTTTAAAAAAGGAAAATGAAGAGGGCCATTTTGAATTATATGTTGGACATTTTTTGGTGATGGAAATTGTGATTCTTTAACATCCAATCGAAACATTTATCTATGTAAAAGGTGATGTCTAAATAATTAAATAGTTCGTCGAACTATTGATAGATTTCGGACAACATTTTATCTACTCTATGAAACAACAACAACAAGACCAAGAGTACGTACAGAAGAAAATATCGCTGCTGTAAGTCATAGTGTAAATGATGATCCAGATTTGTCTTTTCGTCGACGTTCACAACAAGTTAGACTCTATGCATCCATGTGGAAAATTTTGTGTAAAGATCTTGGTCTTCACCCATACAAGATCCAACTGGTTCAAGAACTAAAGCCACTTGACCAATAAGCGTCGTTTGATTGCTGATTGGGCTCTAGAACTGATTGAAGAGTATCCACTTTTTTATCGTAAAATTGTGTTGGGTGATGAAGCTCATTTCTGGTTGAACGGCTATGTAAACAAGCAAAATTGCCGTATATGGAGTGAAAACAATCCTCAAGAAGTTCTGCAGGTTGCATTGCATCCTGAAAAATGCACTGTATGGTGTGCTTTACACGCTGGAGGCATAATCGGTTCATAATTCTTTAAAAATGATGCTGGAGCTAATATTACAGTGAATGGTGCTCGTTACAGATCGATGATCAACGATTATTTGTTTCAAAATTTGAATAGTATCGACCCAGAAGTGTTTTGGTTTCAACAAGATGGTGCTACACTTCATGCTGCTACCATAACAATTGATTTATTGAAAGGAAGATTTGGCGATAACAGTATTTCGAGAAATGGACCAATTAATTGGCCTCCAAGATCATGCGACATACCTCCACTGGATTATTCTCTTTGGGGTTATGTCAAGTCATTGGTTTATGCTGATAAACCAGAAACAAAAGACGCTTTGGAAGCGAACATAACTCGTGTTATTGATGAAATAAGGCCTGTATTACTCGAAAAAGTGGTCTGGTCGAATGCGGTTCCTCTGAGCTAGTCGTGGTAGACAATCTTAATTTAAATGTGTTTTATTTCAATTTAAAGTTCTATCACTCTAAAAAAAACACCCGATATGTATAAGGTGATGTCAAAATAATTTGGTCATTATTTTATATTTCTTTCGATTCTTTATCAGTTAAATTCCACCACATGTGATGATAAAATATATATCTATAAAGTGATACAGTGTATCTAGGACAAGTTTTTAATTTTCGAACGGAAAGAGTTAGAGCATTGAAATCTTCAGAGAAGGTTTGAGGTCTATGTGCCCCAATTAAGTTCCTTAAGTTGTATAAAATAAGAACTGAAAACCTTATCAATAAATTGATAACTTATCGCTTGGGCATAATATTATTGTTCAGGCGGTTTACTTCTCCTATTACAGATAAATTATTTTCACGTGTCAAATTACAAGAATTAATTTCATTATATATAAAGTGACTTATTTACTTATGAAGAAATTGACTCTATTGTGGTTTTACTAAAAGTAAATCTTTACTGGTTAGGTATATCTGTGGTGTATCTTAATTGATAAATTGTGAAAATTTGATGAATGTTTTATTCCAATATACAATTTATTTCCATAAAATAAAAGGTCATCAATATTGATTAATAATATTCTCTATTTGAATGAAGTTAGCTACAAAAGATTTGTATGTAACCAAAGAATTTTAACTAGAACACAGAGAATTTCTGCCAAAAGGAATAAAATAGGTACGTGTTGAAATATCAGCGAATCACATATTGGAACTCTGATTAATCTTTATTGGCGTAAAATGCCGCAAACTGCGAAACATAAATTGTTCTCCCCACACATTACACAGATCGGAGGTAGTAAAGAAAACCGCTGGAGCATGTGATTGAAATTGGATCTACCAGCCAGATATTAAAACCGGAGTTAGACGAATGTAACGGAAAATCATTCAATATCAATCTGCGAACTTTCACGAACATTAAATGCTTCATCGAACAAAGGACATATATTCCAAATTGATTATTTTCCTCTGTTACAGATCCGATCGTAATGGGTTCGAGCAGTGGGGGCAAAAAGAAGTATGTGAACTATAGGAACCGACAGAGGGCGCAGATGAGTTTTTTCATCGTCGTTATATTTTTCGCCATATTTGGAATCATAGTATTCGCCGAGATATTTTTGATAGACGAGAGGGGAAGGGGTGCTGGTGTTCTAGTGAGGCATGGATCCTTGGTGTACCACTCCAGACAGCAAGAGATAAACGAGTATGAAGAATCATTGCAGGTAAATAAAATACTGAGTGACAAAAAAAAATAAACACCCATACATCCGATTTCAATAATTTTTCACATGTGTAGGTATTCACAAACACATTATCGTCTCATTTCAATGATGTCTAAAGTTTTCGAAAGAATCATCTCTGTTAGAAAGTTTAATTATTCAAATAAATACAAAGAACTCAATTCAATGAATAAACTCAGCATAGCTTTGGAAGTGGTCGATCAACACAGACTCCTTCACTCGATTTCACAGAATCCCTTTACGAATGTGTGGACCACAAATCACATGTTGCTGACTTGTTTTTTGATTCATCTGCACTTGCATTTGAATTCATTCTAATTTCTGAAGTGCGTATAATTCGTTAGATTTCCCAGCTTATCATTGACTTTCAGAGGAAGGGAAGCATAAAGTCGGTATTCTCACAGAAGTTTCCAGAAGAACCAGTAGATCTTTATGTCTTATAATGCTGTGTGGAGACAAGAAGGCTGAGGAGGCAAAGCAAGGGGCTCTGGGCGTCCTAGAGGAATCCCACAGTGCCAAGATCGCCAATTCAGACTTATGGATCTTAGACATTAAGTGACATTCAGGCCATAATAAGATTAGAAAACCATGATAGGATAGTTGGTATGCGTACAATATATCGCCGAATACAAAGTTTTGGTCAATTGTCTTATTGTCCGCGCTGGGTGTAACCTCTCACAGCTGAACAATATGACCATTTGCTCTGGTATAGAGAGATAATCCAGTAGGACCAGAAATGGGTGATATTTTTAGTGAATAGTCCCACTAGTATAGGGATACATGACAGTCGGGTAATAATGAGATGGCTTTGGGGTGAAAAGCAGTTTAACAGTGAGCGGCATGTTCAAGCATTTGCTGATGACCTGGCAATCATAGTGAAAGATAAACCGGGGGTGACGATATCGGCCGTCCTTCAAGAGATACTATCGACAAATGGTATATAAGGGAAGATTTGTCTCTTAACCCACAAAAGGCAGTTATAGTATCATTCATTAAAAAACGGAAGCTGGATGGATTAGAACCGCCGACAATCCATAGTGAAACAATGCAATTCCCTAATTACGCAAAATACCTGGGAATATCCCTGGATAAAACTCTCAGTTGGAATGCACACCTAGACAAAGTGTGTCATAAAGTCAGAGTGGGATTATGGACCTGCAGGCGAATCTGCGGTGAAACCTGGTGTTTAAAACCAAGGCAGATGTATTGGCTATACACTATGGTAATTAAATCACAGATAATGTATGGCGCTGTAGCGTAATGGAAGAAGGGCCAACAAACCATTGGCCAACATAAGCTCACACGACTACAGAGACAGGCTTGCCTGCAATTACAGGTGCGTTTCGCACCACACTCACGGCAGCCATGGAAGTCCTCCTAACTCTACCACCCCTGCACCTGCTCGTGCAGAGGAAGGCGGAGCGGACCACATACAAACTACATCAACTAGCGAATCAGCATCTAATTGAGTCTCGGTCAATACGCAACCATATTCTAAGCAGAACAATTTACCATTGAGACCGCGGCTGATTTGCTGATAAAACTATAGCAAAATTAATATATTTAGCGATAGTCAGGAAGTACTAAAAGCTCTACAATCCAACTGTTGTTCGAAAAAAGTCTGGAATTGCCAAACGGCTCTAAACAGGCTCGGTATGCATGACAGAATCACTTTTGTTTAGATACCGAGCCACTCAAACTATTTAGGTAACGAAGATGCAGTGTGCTGGAGCCACGCTGCCTCTGGTAGGCCCGGAATCATTCCCGGGAATACCAAGTAACGTGGCTAAGCGGACGATAACAGGCAGAATGAACTCAAAACTAGAGTCTTGCTGGCTGAGCCATCCAGGTCTGAAGTCGTTCCTTGGAACGGTAGACCTAGCGCTAGGTCTGGACAAGGCCAAACTCAGAACACTTGTCCGAATTATGACAAATCACTGCAGACTGAAACCTCATTTGCAAAAAAATCGGTCTGACTGAAGACAATGAATGCACGCTGTGCCTTGAGGACACTGAAACAGCCATGCAAATTATCTCAGAGTGCCCAGCGGTGAGTCGCATCAGATTCAAGATCTTTGGTAAGGCTACTACTATAGCCCACTGCGAACTGAAAAAATTACCCTCGAACAAGATTATCGTTTTTATCCAAAAACTGGATCTCGCCGGGAAAATATAAATTAGGGATGAACCATAATAGTCCGCGCGGATGCAGTGGTAGGGTGGACAGTGGCCCGCTCACTATAAATAAAAATAATGTTCACCACACAGTGTTATAGTATGGGGTTCTAATGCATATGGAAGCAAATCACCTCATTAATGACAGCATGACGCTTAATTCAGGAAATAATTGAACCAGATGTGAAAGTTCGGGAGCATACAGAATCAATTGTAACCATTGCAACGCAACTTACGTGGGTCCAATAGGTAGGAACTAAAGACTAAAGGAGCATCTGACTGCAGACAAAAGGTCGATCATCTTTGAACATATTGAAGTTATCAATCACCATATGGATAGTAACAACATCAAGATCCTACATAGATTAATGTGCTTGGAAATAAACAAAGTACATAAAGCTCCCGAACATCAAATACTGAAAAATCAATTAAAAATCTTCAACATATTCTCCTATTCTTCTCAATTCACAACATGTAAGCACTCTCCGCTTCCTTCTTAACATGATACCCTATATATCTCATTGCGTCCTATAATCTTAGACTCTTAAAGATGATATTATGATCGAAACGCGTGCATCACGTACTCAATGAATGAATTGTTTTATTTTCCAATTTACAATAGATTTTCATAGAATAAATAAGTCATCAATATTATATATCAGTATATATCTGCTCATCTCCACAATAAAGTACTAATTACGTTGGAAATAGCAAAAAAAAATTAATTTTTTATAACACTTACCACACATTGTGACATAAGAGACCTTGGACTGTCATCTTTCATCATAATACAAAATCAACTGTAACAAAACGATATAATTTTTTCGATGAAATGGCCGAAAACGACGACGAAAGTCAGTTCAAGCAAGCTGTAGCTATGATCATACTAATAACGAACACAATATTCAATTATGGCTTCATACCTTTCGTAGTCTACCTTGGATATTCCCTAGGACCAGCCTGTAGATGCCATAACTTCCCTTTAACAAATCTACTTTGGTTTTACTGATTTTTCTTCAAATGAACTAGAATACATTCAAGAAATTGTAGTTTTATTCAAAATACATAGAGGTTAAGGTTCAATAATAGTTTATTAACAAACGTTCAGTATTTTTTCAACTCCAAATAAGTTGAGCAAGCTCAAATGGTTTGTCTGCTCCATCAGGTCCAAGTCTCCATCCAAGATATATTATAAAAGGTATGTAGGCAACATGGAAACACTTCTGCATCGCTCGTACAATTAACAGAAGACGATTTTTAATTTGTTCTTTCATTTTGCGATATTCAATCTATAATATCTTGATTGTAATTCTTGCAACAAATTTACTGACAAATATCAACGCCGATATTACAGATCACTACAGAGAAATATTATATCTCTATGGTGTATCCGAAATATCAGCAAATTTCATAGAGCTGGCCACAGAATGCATATATAACCTAGCTATGCCTTTACTATTGATGATAAATTTGGTTTCAGAACGATGATTACATATCAATCCGCCTAGGTTCAGACTTGGGTAGCCTTGACAATAGCATCGGAGCTCTTTTACTGGGAAGAAATCCGATGCCCTTACCTGGTGTTGAGGATGCTGAAATTCAGTCTTCCAAAGATATTTTAGATAACAATCACTCATTATATCCCACTCATTTGAATCCTTCGAAAGGGGCTTGGCAGAAAGTAAATGGAACTAGGTATTTTCGTGTTCAATTACCATGAATTTTTCGACGAAATCATTTTTGTTACAGATATAAGTTTTTTGTATTTTCCGCTTTTTATGACAGACGAAGATTGCAGAGGTCGATAAGAATAGTAGCAGCAACGAAAACCAGAGGGCCTGACAAAGTGTCGTGTAAATTTTGGTACAAATCTGCTGATGATAATCCAGCTAATTTCACCTCGAAATGGGTGCCAGCGAAGATAAGGGTGAGAAAATGCGTAATTTCGACTTACCTAATTTAATTTAATTATTTCCGAGCAGGTTATTCGGGAGAACTGGAATTTAAAATACAGCGCTTGTTTTGTGATGTGCCCTCTAGCACAGAATCAAACGCCACCAAATTTTGTATCTGTGGTCATTAAGAAGAACTCGATGCCGACAAATCTTCTCGAAGTCACAGATAATTTTAACGGCACGAAGGCAGCTAAGAAATTTGCAGTTTGTGTCAAACCTCTGCATTTTAATTACAATAGGGTAAGAAGAGTGTTTTCTAGAATTAATTCATTTTAGACATGAAATAAGTATTGTTCTATAAACTCTCATTACAAGGTGACATTGAAAATATTCTCTTCCGTTCTGTATCATAGATAACATAAAGTTTATATGATAGAGACCATTACATAACCTATTATTCAACTACAGATTCATGATATTATGTATGTAAACATTATTGAAAGATTTTAAAATACAAAATTATAAAAAGAAACGACTACTTGCAGTAATATTACTTTTTCTTTTTACTTGAGGGATATATAGAGAATGAGTGGACTATGTCTTTATATCTGTGCACTCTGAATAGTATTTATGGCATATTATTTATCGATGTATTTCTATGATGAATAGAAAGACATTCATAGAATACATAATCAACCTAGTCATTTATTTTAGCAGTAAAGGTAACAAATACTGAATAAATCTTCTTCTTAGGCACTGCAGATTTTAGAATTCATCGAACTGAATAGGATTATGGGAGTAGAACATTTTACTTTCTACAATCACACCATAGGACCACAAGTTAATTGTCTTTTAAAGGACTATATAGAACAAGGATTGGTAACACTGCTTCCTTGGCAACTTGACATGATCTCGCAGAAAGAAATAAGGACCGAGGGCCTCTTCGCTGCTTTGAACGACTGTTTGTACAGATCTATGTATAGGTATTCACACGTGTCGCTGATTGATTTGGACGAATATATAGTACCAAGGCATAACGATACTCTCCCACAGCTCATAGAGTAAGTACATCAATTCTCATACATAGAATCATAACCTACAAACTGTTTGTATTTAGTTATAGCACCCTGCATAAGACACCGTGAAAATTGGATGTGTTCCATGAATTTCATTTGAATAATCTCTTTCAGTTTTTTGAATCGACGCATGAATACAAGAACAACCGGTTCCTATTCTTTCCAAAACGCATTTTTCTATCTACAATGGGGGGATGACGACTCTGTTTTCAACTCCAATGATCCAATCGCCACCAACTTAGTTATTCTCAAAAAAACTAGGAGAAGAAGTAAATTACACCCGCATAAACAGAGATCGAAGTACATCTGTAGGCCAGAACTTGTGGTGGAAGCTGGTAACCACTTCGTTTGGGAATTCTTGCCAGGTCACGGTACCCTGAATGTACCACCGGACGCGGCCATCTTGCATCACTACAGAGTGTGCGAGTTCGGTGGTAACGACTGTATAAAGACACCTTCAACTGTTGATACTACGGCGTTTAGGTATAGGGACAGACTTGTGAGTAAAGTGAGCGCCAGTTGGGAGAAGAATAAGAGAAAGTGCGAATTGGTTGATCCACCTCTACCGCCCAGTAGGGTGTTCAGTAAAATTATGAATATATTGAAGTCTTCTGAGGAAAGGTAATGGTCAGAAAGAGAGGTTGTTGAATGAATTTTTTAAGTTGTATAGGAATAGATTGGAGAGTGATGAGTTATAAGCCGAATATGGGATCCCGGCCTTATTGCTGTTAGGTTGTTATGGCGCTAAGGCGATTAAGGTATCTTGAGATCAACTGAACTGGTGAGCAAATGGACTGAGCGTGGTTCTTAGTCAAATTGAGATATTCGGAAAATTGGGTAAATACGTATACCGTGATTTTAATTGAAGTGAAAGTTTTATACTCTATGATAATGTTGTGATTATAGACATAGACCAGATTTGGGAAAATACCATGTTTTACTATCAAAAACAGAGATGTACATTTTTGTTTGGGAAGAATACAAGAGCTATACAAAATCAGTACAGTTCAACTCTTCAAAATTTAATTTGCTTTCGTCTAAATCTCATTTAATGTGCAAACACACCTAAGACTAAATGTAGAATAAGGACTTAGCGACTAGAGCCTAGTGATTTATCTAGTATGTGTAACGCAGTAATATAAAGGTTCAAGAATGGTTGAAAGTGGACACAGGTCACAAGGTGACTTTGATAATCATCTTGGTAGGCCCTTGTTGGTCAGTTCTGTTAATAGATGGGTGTATTTTTAAAAGATGAATTGCAACAGTTTTTAAAAGAGAACCTTCCTGAAATTTATCTAATGATTTTCCTAAGAATATCATTGTTTTGGAGAAGGTTAGAGTCGAATTGTGAAGAGACAGAAATTTTAGGGAGTTTCTGAAATCTCTTATCTTTCGAACACGAATATCTCATTAAGAATATATACACAGCCAATGCTACAACCTTTAGCTAAAAGGAGGCGCAGGAGGTGATTTGGATGGGTACAAAGGGAGGTCCTGTGGTATTTCCAGAAGGTCACCCTGAAGAGGTGCAACATAATTTTAGTCTTCCGAAATCGAAATTACCAAGAGAACTGTATCTGACTTCATTGGGGTCAGAGGAAGGCTCAGATAAAAATCTGAAAAACCCGCATATTATCTGAAGAGTCGCGCGGACTATACTGGAGCAACTACAATACCTCGGGGGACAATGATTCACATATTTCATACCAGGAGTATTCAAGGATTCACCCTAAAATACGTTACAGCCTAACAAGAAATACAATTTTTCAAAGTAAGCGGGCACATGAAGACTGCTAGCATATTACCTAAACCGAATAGGACATTATAAAAATAATACAGTAGCCTTGTTAGTGAATGTTACAATAAAAACCAAAGAAATAGGCAACTTGAGGAATCATACAATAGGACATGCAAATCAGTTATGTACCAGGCACCGCGAATAAAATGAATATAACAATAAGTAACCATTAATAATGACAACAACAAACAATGAACGAGGCACCGAAAGAAAATATACAATATAAATAGGTAAAACGTAAGGTTGCAATGATTTAGTTTAAAGATGACAATAGCGCATTCCGATTCAATAAATATCACCTTCTTCGTCCTCGTCCAGAATTCTGCTTTGCTCTGCTGCAGCTTGCCGGCGTATCATATAGAGGACACGACTATTCTTAACAATACCTGACTGACCGTCCTCGGCGAGTTCGAGTAGGGCACGCATCGTTCGACGATCGTTCCGACGTGGAAGACAAGGTCACTGGCATCACAGGCAGACATGTGCACGACACCTGTCTGAAGAGTTCAGGTGCGCATGCTCAGAACGAATCGCCGCCTCCCAAATTAAGACGTTGAAGCTCCCTCACCCGCATTCCTTCAGAGCTTCACAATAATGCAAATAAAAATTAATAGACAACGAGAGGGATTGCAGCGAAAGAACATGAAATACTCGAGAATCACATTAAAACTGAGGTGTGCACTTCAAGGCGTAAAACCTGCAATTAATTACAACACTTACCAATGGGAACAGATGGGAACTGATATGTGTAAACCTATCTCGAGTACGTAACGGTAGCATCTCTCAGGAGTTTCATTTCTAAGAACCTTCTTTTCTACCAACTTAAAAATAATAAAATGAAGCCATATGTGCATCCATGATTGTTATTGTTACAGAGCGCATCCTAAAGTTCCGGTACCACAGAAAATTTGAGGTAGGTATAGGCAGGTACAGTGGATGATTACCGTGGTGTAATCTGTATAATTTGCGAGGAATTTTCTCACTCGTATGATCCTTAGTGAATGCGGATTTCTTCTGTACCAAATAATGATGATGATTTTAATCATCATGACAATTTTATTTATTTTTAAGTTATTGCTATGGATATATATTATTATATATAACAATTTTGATGAATCTCTCTAGGCTCTAAGCGCTAAGCTCACTATCTGTCATTGTGGACATATCCTGAGTTTATGGTATAGTGTTAGCTTAACTTTTGTCGAGCAGTTTATTTGAAGTCAATAAACCATAATTTTTCTCCTGAATTCTTTGTTGTTAAATTTACATCAAAACTCATTAAATGATAATGATTTCAATGCTGGTAATTCATTTCTTCTGCCAATTAAATTTGAAGAGTTTCTTTTAGTTGCCCTTTATTGAGAGTATTTAAATAAGAGTAGGGTACAAAACTCAATGAAAAAAATCTAAGAAGAATTGCAGAGAAGCAGACTTTGCTCGAGTGAACAAAGACAATTATACACTTATTGAACAAAAATATTGTTTAAATTCGAATAACTTGAATTTATGTGAATTTTTTAATTGTATTTGAAAAACTTAATTGTGGCTCAAAGCTGAAACTCTGCTAATTGAACAAACTCAAAATGAAATAAAGCAATTTTCATGAAGTTTCGGCATATAATTCACCAATACCTCAAAATAATGTTGAACCTCTTCAATGTCAGTTTAAAACATTATTTCACAGAAAATAAGAGAATTTATAGTCATAAAAAATGATGATTTTAAAATGTGAACATATCTTTTTTTAATGAGACTCTTCGAGGCGTTTTATCATTTAAATTCGATTCGTTAATCGATATGAAGATATCTCTCTTTCTTGAGATTGAGGAAAGATGGATTTTTGGATAAGTTGAATGCTCGAATTAATGTGAAGATACTCCGTGTATGAAAACTTATATTTCCTCAGAAAGTGAGGTTACATTTGAAAATAACGAGTAAAACTGAATTAATATAGAAGGAGGGGAATTTTTTGGAAAATCTTTTACTGAACTGTTGGATTTCCCCAGAAAAATATTTGTAAATTGAATGTAAATAATGTCTACTTTACCGAGGACTTCATTTGTAATCTCTTCATTATCAAACTGAAGTTTTGTGAATTTTAATCGTCTAAAAGTGATTCTACCTACTACACCTATGTATATTAGGCAAGCTTTTCCACGATGCTTTTTGGATCTTTTTGGAATTTATGTATACATCAACTCTATTGAAATCATATTTTTTATACCTATTTTGGTGACTTTCTATTGGTTGATCAAATCCTAACCTCACTTATCTATACATTTGGTCATCTTCATTGTGATTTCAATCGAACTGAATATACAAATTTTCATTCGTTTCGCCATGAACCACATAAATATTGAACATAAGAACGTCACTATACCTTTTTTCAGGTACTTTTGCAAAGGAATTGCTGGTAGCTCACATTTTTGTATATCATTCAGTCATCACCAATTTGTTTCGCACAGTTGGTATATTTGTAAATATATATTTTGTATGTAAAGTATTCTGTGATTTTTATATGGACTTTTGTTACACTTGCGTTGTTCTTATGCTGTGATTATTATTTTTCCTAATAAAATCAATTAAGTGAGTCAGATAGTCTTTCTGTTGGGGTGTAAATAGAAGAAACCAACATATACGTTGCTATCAATTTATTGAAGGTAGGTTATGGACATCTATATTTCGGTTTCACTCAGTTATTAGTTCTTGGTCTTACGGTCCTGTTGGTGAATTGAATGACAACATCTTGGACTCTCATGTTGGGTGTCAAGAACTGTTGCAGTGTTCTCACCCCATCGCGAGGAGTTCTGTCGAATGGATATCCCATGGATCTACGATCAGGGTAGAGTCTGTCCTTCAAACCACAGAAGGAATATGCATCGTTACAGGTTCCAGTGGTGTTTTGTTCAATCTGCAAATACGAAAGTTATATGAGTAACACTGCTGAGAAAAAGTTCCAGATATTCAATATACTTACATGGTCATTGGAATAATTAGAAATCATTACGAAAAGTTGACATTGATAGCCTTCAGGAGTTCCCTTTGGTATCAGCATGTGATGTGGCCAACCACATCCACAGAAATTGAATTGTGCCAATTCGTCTCCTCCCTGAGGTCTGTTGGTATCCCAATCTCTAAAGGACCTCTCGAAGGGAATAGTCACTGAAGACTGCATCGAAGAACGTGTTATAGTGTTCTGTCCTGCTCTCACTGAAGGATAAAAGAGAAAATTCAATCCATATTAACCAACATTCAGTCCATTTCAATCAACTTACGATTCACGGGGAATTTATCTAGCTCGATGAACATGTTCTTTTGGTCTCTGAATAACCATGGATTACCCCTTTCATCGAATTTGGGTGCTAAGAAGATCCTGCAAGTTCCCATCCTACTGCCACCTTGATTGTTCACAGTGATTCTATAGTTGAATTCTTGGTGTTGCAAGTGGGTGAATCTCACATAGACTGGTCCTCTAGGTTGGAAGTCCATGCCTCTGGACATATCAACGTCAGATTGTTGCCAGAAAGTGCTTATTCTGTTTCTTTCAGAACCTTGAGATTGAATCTCGATACTGCTCACAGTAACATCCTGGTAAGCCAACTAAAAAATATGGATAAGAAATTAGTTTGTGTGTAAGAAATGCTATAATTGGTTATGTAGAATAGTTTTACCTGATCTACTGGATATGAGGGAATGGTAGCTTTAAACTCTTGGAATATGTCATCGATGTGGGCATGCCATCTGTAGAAGACAGGATCTCTCATAGCAGTAGTGGAATCTCCTATAACTCCAAAGCTTTCCTGAAGGAATCAATTTGTGAGTTTCGTTCAGAGATTATAGAATAGAAAACTTACTAGATGTCTATGATCAGGATCATGAATGTATGAAAGGAATATATGTCCCATATTATGATAATCGCCGTAGAGAGTTCTATTTGGTGACAGTATACTTGATTCAATCATATTTCCAAGGATATCAATACCTTCATTTTCAGTCAATGTAACCCTTTGACCATTTTCCTATAATTTAAAACATAACGGCTCAATAAAAAAAATTAGAGTAATATTTACAGTTTCAACGTATCCGTGGTGGATGGCAGCAAAAATCCTATCCCTCCACCTTTCCATATCATCGATATCCTGATGAATTTGGTCAACTTCTCGGTTCAAGTTACTGATAGTCTGGTTGGCTACGCGAGCTGGATAGCTCCTGCTAGCCACCAAACTGTCCAACTTTGGGAAGTAGGCTTCTTTGATGGGTTCTCTAAGGTTTAAGAGACGTTCCGTTCGTTTCAAGTGATTACAAAGACGTTCGAAGTTGTATCTGAAACACATAAATATGTTTCGAATCGATGAGATGGTTTTTCGGCCAGTTTTACCTTGCGATTACTTGTTGATGCATATAGTAGAACAATTCACCTCTCCTGTTCTTGTTAACAACATCCATAGCGCCATCGAAGGGATACACCAAATGCCAATGCCAGTGATGCAAGTTGATACCAAGATCTTCCCTGAAGTAAGCAACGCGGTGCTCTTCCTCTAGATCTGACGCAGTGTAGTCACGTGGTATTTCGATGGGAGCCTTTAAAGCACAGCTTTCAGTATTATTTTGGTATATTAGTATATTTTACTCACTCTTGATCCATCAGGAACTATAGTGGCCTCTTCACGAGCTCTCGTAAAGACGGAGCTGTCGACATACTTGTCTGGAAAAGAATGGATGATGGAAGGGATGTCCAGATCTTTGGTGTCTTGGCGATGTAGAAGGCACACCGAGAGACAATAGTTGAACATGTAGGGATTCACATTGTCTCTGGCGTAGACGCAACAAGCTAGAAGGTCGTCTACATTTCGCATACCTATGAATGGAATAATTGTTGTATTCTCAAACGAGTTCTTTAACTAGAATGCTTGATTTTGATTCTACTTGTGTATTGATTTCTTACCCAAGAAGATGTTGATGAGTTTTGCTGCCAATCTTCGATGTCTTGGAATGAAAAGCGAGAAGTTTTCATGACGTCCAAGGGAAGTAATATCACCCAAGTTAGGTAGAGATATGTTTTTAACACTAATTTCTTCTCCTGCTTCTTCACCGAAACGATTCGCTAAGGTGACTCCTAAGGGTTTATAGCGGTCGGCCTAGAAGAAAAGTTACCTTTTACACTTGTATATAATTTCGGAAAATTTATCTGACAAGCATCAACACGCATAACTTACAAGGTAGTTGTTCGGCACCTTGAAGACTGACTTCTTGCTACCTTTGGCCACGAAAACAGGCTCCTGGGGGCGATCGTACAAAAGAAGAAGATGGTTCTTGGAGTTAGATGAAGAAGACATGGTTGAAAGCTGGAGAATAAAACCGAATTGATCAAGAAATACAAAAATAGAAATATTTTGAATTTTTTTTTCACCAAATTATTTTTTAGAAGTTCTAGTTTTACTTACCTAGATGACTCGATGACTTCACTGGAGAAACACAGAGACAGAATGATTTAGAAGGCCCTGAAACATGCTTTTATATGAATATTTTGACGGCATATGCCGAAAATGTGTGAGATTTTGGAAGTTTTTGATAGCATCGCGGTTTTAATATCACCTTATAGAGAGAATTGTCTAATTATGCGGTTTCTTAATTTAATTAATAAGAAGTGATAGATAAGAGGACGAAACCGAAAATTTGTCGTAGTTGGATAACGATTTCCTGTCTTCAGATTTTGTTGTAAATCTTTATCAACCAAGATTTTTCACTGAATTACAGGTATATGCTGTTTGAAATGAATTTTTTGGTTTCATACACTACATAGGATATTTCTCATATATTCACTTGAATCAGTCTTTACTTGATGAAGATCCGTATTAAATAAGGTTATTCTGATTTTCACGAATTTTATTATCATTATAATGCAACTATCGTTTCGCTAGCACAGTAGCATCTTCAGGTAGGTGCTATATCTTACGTATATTTTTGAATAACTAAATTTTTTTTCAAAATCGGCTTCTATTTATATTACAAATGGAACAAAATCCTACCGGGGAGTAAAACACAAAAAAGGGGATCTCTGGAAATTTCAGTTCAACTGAAAATATTTAACAATTGAGAGTTATTTAGGTCTAATTTTCCGTCGAGTACTATTCTGATTTTGTTGTGTTCATTTATCTCTAGTGCCTCTAACATGTTTAAGGCATATTTTTCAAGTACATTTCGAACATACAGATTTTCTTTGTTCCATTAAAATATTACATGCTTTACAGTGGCGTACCCAGACATGAGCCTTCGAGGGGGATAAAAAAGTTATAAACGAAAAAAAAATTGGTTATTCGGAGGATATAATTTTATAAAACAATATCTAGTCGCCTAGGTCTTTTTGAAAGTTTATCAATAATTTCATCTTCGGAAATAGGCAACTCCGTATGAATAGACAGACATCTTTGCTGTGCCTGTTTTGAGAAGTAGAATTTCGGAGATTCTCCTATAAAACTCGTTCCTGACTTTGTTTGAAGTTTGTGTTGAAATATTTCGTTTCTATAGTTATCCTTTCTTTGAGGTCTGCAATGCTTGTCGGCTGTGTTGCATAAACTTTGTACTTTAGATAACCCTATAGAAAACATTCAACGGCGTAAGGTCTTACACAGAAAACTCGATCACTAAAAACAATATACATCTTCCAAGCCGGTTGGTCACCGTGGAAAAATATGACCACAACCCTCCAATAAAAGGAATAAATACGAATAAACACCTTAAATTAGCCACCTACAATGTCAGATCACTCTCTACAGGAAACAACTGGCTTAAAGTGGCACATGACAGAGATAAATGGAAGGAATTGGAGGAGACCTATACCCTGCCAAAGGGATCCCAACAAAAAACCGAGAGAGAGGAAACAAAATGAAAACATATACCTAAAGATAATTTCAACAGATAGCACAACAATACCTAGCACATAGTAACAAAATTTCATACATGTAGATATATTGTTTTTTTTTTCTTTTTCTTTCTTAGTCTGTAAGGAAAAGCAAACTGTAATTTAACATTTTTACGGGAAATAAAAGGTTTATTATTGAGGTCTTGCGATCTAGCTGGCCACTCAACAGTATCTCTTGGTTCAATCCCTTTACTGGAGAAGTAAAGTTCTGACTATTGAAACATAATGGAGTGGGGCTCCATCCTGCTAGAACCAGACATCTTCATTCGGTAGGAAATTGACTAACGCAGAAACAACTTCGCCTCTAATCAAACTCCAATATTTTTCGGCTATCAAAGTCCCATCTATGTATAAATATAGGAGCCATTATATGGTCACCTATGATACCTGCTCAAACGTTCACCTTTAGAGGGTACTGAGTATGTGCCTCACGCATCTAATGAAGATTCTCAGCTGACCAATATCTACAATTTTGTCGGATTACCTCCCCGTTCAATGTAAATGTTGATTCATCAGAAAAAAGGATTTTACCAACAGCTATTTAATTTCTGTTCAGTTTATTCATCGTTATTCCGCAGAAATGCATTCTATGATCTGGATCGTCTCCTGTTTGCTCCTGTACAAAAGTCATTTGATATAGATGAAGTTTTTCTTTGTAGAGACACCTTACGACCCAGACGTCTGACTTATCATTGACGTATACTTGTCGTTGGATATTCTGCAACACCTAACAAAATATCCAATTTCACAGAATCTTCAACGAATTGCGGTTTTCTTTTTAATGAAATAATAAAAAGAGGTTTTTTATTTGATTATTTAAAAATTTTAAATATCATACATATTCAAAAAAAAGTTATTCAAAAACTTTTAGAATTGAATTAAATAAATGTCTGAGAACACACCGTGTCAAATCAGTAGAATTAAACATCACACAGTACCAAAGGGAATAAAAGAATCCAAAGAAATATAAACTATCAGTTAAATCCACTAAATAAATAACCGAAGGGTAGAAAATTTTGTTTCGCACCTTGTTTCATTAAAACCAACTTCCCCTCTAAAAATGTAAAACATAACCTCAAGAACTTCTTCAAAAACAACTTGCTCAAAATAAGTTCCTTCAAAAAAATTCCCAAAACATACAGAACATCTCGAAAAAGCAATTTAGTATCATCACAATGGAAACTCATCAGCCCCACTTCACACAAAAATAATTAACAAAATATATCTTATCAAATAAACTGAATGCAGCTGACATGTCTAAGTTCTCTGAATTGTTCATGCATTTTAGACACGGTATCTTATGTAATACTAGACAACTGATGATGCCTCTGCTTAAATAAGTTTGCCACTTCAACTTGACTTCTGTAATTATTCCCGTAACCTATCATCATTAAAATCTCAATTCGGCGAGTCTAAATTGGATTTTTCATTATTACTTCTACACGAAATACGTTTTTAATTAGGAATTCACTATTTCAATGTAAATTTCAACACCGCAACATCTGACTGATAAAAATGTACATTAATTGCAGGTTTTCTTTATTTATCGGCATATGTGAATAGCTTCTAGGTATTCACGACAAAAAATGTTAACAAAACCAAGATCCATCAGCGTATCCATAATTGATTTGAGAAATTTTCCCAACTTAATTAATAGTTAATTCAGAAATTTCATAAGCCTGTATTAAGGTTATTAAAAAAATACGTGATGATAAATTAATAATTTCATTAGTTTACCCAGTATTAAACATAATACACCGTGCATTAGTTGAAATCAGGTTGTTAAGGAGCTTTAAAAAATATGATCATATACAGGCTGTTCTATTTAAAATAAAGAGGAATCACCCTGTATCTTTAATATATGATTAAAAAGCGCACTATTGAATTTGAAAGTTAACGAGTCCCAGTGTTTTTATAATTTTCTGACATAAGGACACAAATAACTTTATTCCATAAGTGGTTTCCATCCTGAATAGCTTCTTCAAGAAGTTATACAGAGGTTTGAAATTTTCAGGGTGAATGGACTTTGAACAAGCGTTCAGAAGAAGCTTTTGACTTCACGTCAGTGCTTCTCTAGATTCTTTTTTCCTAAATCCGCTACTAATTAACGAATTTGTCTCCAAATTGATTTCAAGGTACTGTCCAGTTTTTCGTTGATCAATTCAACACATATGTTTTCCTCAAAATTGGGTGATCATCCTGGAAATGGACTAATGACGTTTTTATTTGTTTTCTATCATCGAATTGCTGAGAAATTTGGAAATTCGTTCAAAAATGTATACATCACTATACAGAATGTCCCGGCACTACGTGACTCTTTCTCAGGTATGAATGAAGTATATAAAGACGAGTCAATAATGCTTAAATTTGTGCAAAGAAATGTGCCTCCAAATGGTACTCCCCTAATTCAGTTTTTGTGATAACTTCCGAACGACTCAACCGATTCTGGTAATTTTTTGAGTTTGAACCAATACAAATATTAGTAATGATTTATTGCCAACACCTTCCTCATATGTCTTCAAGACCGCCAGGGACTCTAGCACTTAATGGTCTTAAACGATACAATTTTCATTGCATTGAATTTAGTTTACTCTGTTGAAAAAGCTTTGACTAAAAGATACATTTCTATTCCAAAATGAAATTTGACTTGAATGTAGCTTTTAGTACAGTTAATAATTTAGGAATTCATATAAAAATTAACAAAGATAAAACAAATAGAGACATTAAATCTGGAGTCTATAAGTTGACTTGTAGTGATTGCCCCATGGTATATATTGGTCAAACAGGAAGATCTTCTAAGAAAAGAATTCACGAACACCAGCGAAGTTAAACGTCAAACATCTTAGATTCAACATATGCCAGTCATTTAAAAGAATTTGGACATAATTTCAACAATAACTATCAAATTTATGAAAATATAAGAACCAGACTCATGCTTTTGGATGCAGTTGAAATAAGTAGGCACAAGAACCTTAAAATTCCTCTTAACGACCCAACACATGTTGCAAAATCCTCATTGTTTACTTATTGGGGTAGTTCCGATAATTGTCCCCAATATATTTTATGGTTATTTGTATCCTTTTGTGCCATATTTTCTTTACCGGTATTTCTGTGAATTGATGGTTATTTGCATCCCTTTTTGTTTTTCTTACCTTTATCTCCGAATATTGTTAGTTATACCGCCACTTTCTTCAAGTTTTTAGCTATATAAGAAGTGTTGTGTGATGTTTAGAGTTAGTTCAAGATGTAAACTTGACAAAGCCACAATATTGTCGAAACACTTCTCGTTAATAATAAATTGTGGAAATAATCTATTTTATTTTATTCAATTAGAATGAATTTTCATCAAGTAAGGATCGATCCACCTAAAAGTTTCAATTGAGTGAGGGTTGTATTTCAATTTGGTTTGTAAGGAAAAGAACCACAGTTTTCTATGCTTTCAATTTATTCAAAAAAGGTCAGAAATGGATACATTCACTTCGATTTCACTCATTACTTCTTGGTCTTACGGTCCTGTTGGTGAATTGAATGACAACATCTTGGACTCTCATGTTGGGCGTCAAGAACTGTTGCAGTGTTCTCACCCCATCGCGAGGAGTTCTGTCGAATGGATACCCCATGGATCTACGATCAGGGTAGAGTCTATCCTTCAAACCACAGAAGGAATAGGCATCGTTACAGGTTCCAGTAGTGTCTTGTTCAATCTGCAAGTGAAATACGAAAATTGTATGAGCAATATTGCTGAGAAAAAGTTTCAAAATTTACTTACATGGTCGTTGGAATAATTAGAAATCATCACAAAAAGCTGGCACTGGTAACCTTCAGGAGTTCCCTTCGGTATAAGCATGTGATGTGGCCAACCACATCCACAGAAATTGAATTGTGCCAATGCATCTCCTCCCTGTGGTCTGTTGGTATCCCAATCTCTGAAAGACCTCTCAAATGGAATAGTCACGGAAGACTGCATCGAAGAACGTGTTATTGTGTTCTGTCCAGATTTTACTGAAGAATAAATAACAAATATAATACATTCCATATTATATCGCACTCCATTTCAAACAACTTACAATTCACTGAGAATTTATCCAGTTCAATGAACATGTTCTTCTGGTCTCTGAATAACCATGGATTGCCCCTTTCATCGAATTTGGGTGCTAAGAAGATCCTGCAAGTTCCCATCCTACTGCCACCTTGGTTGTTCACAGTGATTCTGTAGTTGAATTCTTGGTGTTGCAAGTGGGTGAATCTCACATAAACTGGTCCTCTAGGTTGGAAGTCCATGCCTCTGGACATATCAACGTCAGATTGTTGCCAGAAAGTGCTAATTCTATTTCTATCAGAACCTTGAGATTGGATCTCGATACTGCTAACAGTAACACCTTGATAAGCCAACTGAAAAAATGTTTTAAATAATTAGTTTGAGTGAAATAATAAGGTAGAATTGTTTAAGAAAAATGGTGTTTACCTGATCTACGGGATATGAGGGAATGGTTGCTTTAAATTCTTGGAAGATGTCATCGATGTTAGCATGCCATCTGTAGAAAACAGGATCCCTCATAGCTGTAGTGGAATCTCCTATAACTCCAAAGCTTTCCTGAAAATGCTTCATTGATGATTCTGTTCAGAAGTTATTGAATATAAAACTTACTAGATGTCTATGATCAGGATCATGAATGTATGAAAGGAATATATGTCCCATATTATGATAATCGCCGTAGAGAGTTCTATTTGGTGACAGTATACTTGATTCAATCATATTTCCAAGGATATCAATACCTTCATTTTCAGTCAATGTAACCCTTTGACCATTTTCCTATAATTTAAAACATAATGACTAAATAAAAAAATATATGTAATATTTACAGTTTCAACGTATCCCTGGTGGATGGCGGCAAAAATCCTATCTCTCCACCTTTCCATATCATCGATATCCTGATGAATTTGGTCAACTTCTCGGTTCAAGTTACTGATAGTCTGGTTGGCTACGCGAGCTGGATAGCTCCTGCTAGCCACCAAACTGTCCAACTTTGGGAAGTAGGCTTCTTTGATGGGTTCTCTTAGGTTCAAGAGACGTTCCGTACGTTTCAAGTAATTACAAAGTCGTTCGAAATTGTATCTGAAATGGATAAAGGTCTGTGAAGTTCTAAGAGAAGGGTTATTGAACAGTTTTACCTTGCAATCACTTGTTGATGCATATAGTAGAATAATTCACCTCTCCTATTCTTATTCACAACTTCCATAGCACCCTCGAAGGGATACACCAAATGCCAATGCCAGTGATGCAGGTTGATACCAAGATCTTCCCTGAAGTAAGCAACGCGGTGTTCTTCTTCCAGATCTGACGCAGTGTAGTCACGTGGTATCTCGATGGGAGCCTTTAAAGCACAGCTTTCAGTATTATTTTGGTATATTAGTATATTTTACTCACTCTTGATCCATCAGGAACTATAGTGGCCTCTTCACGAGCTCTCGTAAAGACGGCACTGTCGACGTACTTGTCTGGAAAAGAATGGATGATGGAAGGGATGTCCAGATCTTTGGTGTCTTGACGATGTAGAAGGCACACCGAGAGACAATAGTTGAACATGTAGGGATTCACATTGTCTCTGGCGTAGACGCAACAAGCGAGAAGGTCGTCTACATTTCGCATACCTATGAATGGAATAATTGTTGTATTTCCGTAAGGAAGTAAAAAAATACTTTATAACATCTCAAACGAGTTCTTCAACTAGAATGTTTGATTTTGATTCTACTTGTGTATTGATTTCTTACCCAAGAAGATGTTGATGAGTTTTGCCGCCAATCTTCGATGTCTTGGAATGAAAAGCGAGAAGTTTTCATGACGTCCAAGGGAAGTAATATCACCCAAGTTAGGTAGAGATATGTTTTTAACGCTAATTTCTTCTCCTGCTTCTTCACCGAAACGATTCGCTAAGGTGACTCCTAAGGGTTTATAGCGGTCGGCCTAGAGGAAAAGTTGCCTTTTACACTTGTATATAATTTCGGAAAATTTATCTGGCAAGCATCAACACGCATCACTGTAACTTACAAGGTAGTTGTTTGGCACCTTGAAGACTGACTTCTTGCTACCTTTGGCCACGAAAACAGGCTCCTGGGGGCGATCGTACAAAAGAAGAAGATGGTTCTTGGAGTTAGATGAAGAAGACATGGTTGAAAGCTGAAGAATAAAACCGAATTGATCAGGAAATATAAAAATAAAAATATTTTGAATTTTTTTTTCACCAAATTATTTTTTAGATGTTCTAGTTTTACTTACCTAGATGACTCGATGACTTCACCGGAGGAACACAGAGACAGAATGATTTAGAAGGCCCTGAAACATGCTTTTATATGAATATTTTGACGGCATATGCCGAAAATGTGTGAAATTTTGGAAGCTTTTGATATCGTCGCGGTTTTGATATCATCTAACAGAGACTAATTATGCGGTTTCTTATTTTCATTATTAACAAGTGACAGATAATAAAAAAGATACCGAAAATTTGTCATCGTGGGATAATTGAATCCCAGTTTGAGATTTTTGGATTCATATAGTATTTTGTGGCAACATGCATTTCTTCACTATGGTACAGTTGCAGATTTCGAAATACACACTTTTGCTTCGTGACATTATACAGAGTGTTTCTAAAGTGAGTACATAAAATTCAGTCATAAATTCCTAAATTGAAAATGAGACTTTTATGCCATATGAATTATTTTCAATCTCACTATCCCTTTCTGATCAGCTATACTAACTGACAAAGAAACTGCAACACTCAGAAGGAGCTGTTTAAATTTAAAATTTTTTTTGGTAAACTATAGATAGTATAGCAAGAAGTAACTGATTGAAATCTGAAGAAAAAAACGAAGGGTTTACAATTTTTTTTTTTTAATTTGTTAATAATGTGTTTGTCCACCACGATTATCTATACACTCCCAGCACGTCTTGGCATTGATGCAATAGGATGGTCTATTTCATCTTGAGGTATAATATCCCAAGCTACCATGTCTCAGAGCCACCAAATTCCGTGGGGGCTGGGGTAAATTTCCAAGCCTTCTTCCCATGATGTCCCAAATATGCTCTATGGGCGAAAGATCGGGGGATCTGGGCGGCCATGGCAAAAGATTCACATGGGTCGCTTCAAAAAAGTTTAAACTAACTCTGGCAACATGAGGTCGAGCATTATCTTGCTGAAATATTGGATTCTCCAGCCGGTTAAGGTAAAGGAGGACATATGGCTCCACTATTTCTTGAAGGTAACGCAGCGCTGCCATGTAACCTCGAATAAAGACTAAAGGTGACCTTCTTGCATGTGCAATAGCACCCCATACCATAGCGCCTACTGTCCGGTGTACATGACGATCAATATCAAACTGAGGTTCACGTCTTTCTCCCCGACGTCGTCTAACCCTGATGCCATTCCACATTCCAATGTTGACGTTCTCTGCAGCACTGTAATCGTTGTCGGCGATGCTCAACCGTCAGAGGTAACACAAGATGGGGTCGATAATGCTGCAGTCTAAAAGACCTTATCCGGGGGTAAACCGTTCGGACAGTTACAGGGTGGCCTTGTTCTCCTAACCAATCATCAGCCAAAGATCGAGTTGTCGCAAATCGGTCTCTAATAGCCATAAGTCTTAGACGTTGATCTTGAACTTCATTTGTGCCACTTCGACGTCCGGTGCCTACTCTTCTTCTAATTTGGGCATTATCAAACCACGCTTGACAACATCTCATAACAGTAGTTGGATTTCTGTTCATATGGTTAGCGATAAATTCCGCGTACACGTATTCTAGACATTTTAACAACTAAACATCGACTTTGGATCTCCTCGAACAGCTGGTTTGTTGTAAAATTTAAAAAGTTTGCAAAAAACGACTACATATTTAAGTAACAAAAAATATTTACATGAAAAGACCTTCACGATTTTTTTTCCAAATTTTAATCATTTACTCGTTGCTATACTATCCATGTTTTACCAAAAAACATTCAAAAAGCTCCTTCTGGATGTTGCAGTTTCTTTGTCAGTTAGTATATATGGAAAAGACTCAAGTTTTAAATTTAATATAATTGGTCAGTCGAAGGGATGTATTTCCTCGTTTTTTTCTCGAACAGAAATCATAATCGTAGGTTCTGCTTGAGTGTGTTTTTGTTGAATTCTATTTAATAGTTTGTAGGTAATTGATGGGTTATACCCATTATTTATTGCAATTTCTTTGATTATATATAACTCTGTAGCAAAATTCTTCTGTGACATAGGTACGTTAACCAGTCTTTACAACATACTATTGTATGCTACTATACAGGGTGTCCCAACTAAACTTCGACGCCCCCCGAACTCAGAATTTTCGAAGATTTTAAAAAACATGTCAAGTTCTGTTTTGAGGGAGACAAATTTCCATCATGACTTCGTTCCGAAAAAACCACCCCCATGAAGGTGACACCAACCCCAAACATTTTTTGAATAGGGAAGAGATTTCGAGTCTTGGTTAGTTTGAAAGTTATTTATATTCTGTCATAACCCAGTTAAAATTTTCAAAATCGGTTCAATATTCACGAAATAATGTAATATTGAACTTACCAAATAATATTTAAATAAGGTTATTCAGATTTTCACAAATTTTTATTGTTATGTTCACAACAATCGTTTCGCTATCACAGTAGCATCATCAGGCAAGATTACATTTTGAATAACTAAGCTTGTTTCCGAAATCCGTTGCTATTTATATTACAGTAAGTACAATAAATTTTTGAATATCAAAACAAATTGAAATATGTTTATCTTCTACAATTTTAATTTCCAAAAGAATTTTTTATTCAAGAAACTTTTAGAATTAAATTAATGTCTAAAACAAGCACCGCTCACATTTAATAGACGTTTATAAACAAAACTCAATATACAATGTCAAATGAAATAAATAACCCAATAGATATACGAAAGTAATTAAAATTAATAAATAAATATTCAAAGGAGACAAAATTTTGTTTCTGGTCTTAACTTTAAAAAATACTACTTGCCTTATAAAAACATGAACACACTTAAAGGACTTCCCAAAGAATATAATTTATTTGAAATATTTAATATATTTAAATATTCGAACAAATTATTTCAAAAATCTCTAAAAAATGTGCACTATATCTTCAAAAAACAAATATAGTTCTAGATAATCCCTTCATCAGCCCTTTGTTTTCAATATTACAAATATCAAAATCAAAAACATAACCTACATCACTCACGTGTTAAAAGACTTCAGCTTCGAACTACAGATCAGCTATATATTCAAGATTGATCTATGTTCTAACAAAATCAAAGAACAAAGTGAGTTATTTTAAGTTTACTTAAAATCATTGACATTCTATAATGAGATTTATTGAAGCCAAAATATAGTTATATATTATATATAAAATAAAATAGAAAGGCTTTTTACTTGATAGAAGAAATATAACAAAATTTGAATATCAAAACAAATTGAAATATGTTTATCTTCTACAATTTTAATTTCCAAAAGAATTTTTTATTCAAGAAACTTTTAGAATTAAATTAATGTCTAAAACAAGCACCGCTCACATTTAATAGACGTTTATAAACAAAACTCAATATACAATGTCAAATGAAATAATATTTCAATTTGTTTTGATATTCAAATTTTGTTATATTTCTTCTATCAAGTAAAAAGCCTTTCTATTTTATTTTACAATAAATTTTATTGAGCACTAAAACTCAAAAAAGAGTCTCTGCAAATTCCAGCTTATCTGAATATTTTTAACAGATTATTTATTTATTTAAATTAAAGTGCCTCGACTACTAGGTCATTGGCACATGGTACTGTGTTAAATGTATATGGTGGAAATAACTGTTACAATGGTAAAGTGTATGGGACTAGTGATTATATAGTATTGTATAATTGGCATTCTTTAAGAAATTTTAGGGCTGCTTCTATTTGAGATGTTGAGCTGAGGATGTCCTTTAAGTTGTCCTTAAGTCCCATTCGCTGGTGGACTTCATCATATTTGGGGCAACAGGACAGGAGGTGTTCTACAGTTAAGCGAGTTCCATGACAGTGGTTGCATATAGGTGGTTCTTCTGATGACATCAGGTAGCTGTGTGTCATCCTGGTATGGGATATCCTTAGTCTCCTCATCACAATTTTGTCTTTCCTATTCAGATTGATGTTTATTCGGGGATTGATTTTAGGTTGGATTGCATATAGTTTGTTGTTACTACTGTTCCATTGAGTTTGCCAGTCTTGAAGAAATTTTAGCTTGATGGTCGCCTTTAGGTCCGAGTGTAGCTGGATGTTTGTAATAGGAAGATCAGAGGACTGTGCTAGTTTCGCGGACTTGTCTGCAGCTTCATTTCCCTCTATACCCACATGAGATGGTATCCAAATTATTGACGTTGTAATTGCTTTGTTGGTGTGTAGTATATGGCATCGTTCTTGGATTTTTTGTACAAGTGCGTTTTTAGAGTATATATTGGATATCGATTGAATTGAGGATAATGAATCTGTGAATATTGCAGTATGATGTCCTGGTATCATGGTGTTAAATAGTGACTTGTAGATTGCAAACAATTCACCGGTATGAATGCTACAGGTAGGTGGAAGTTTGAATGATTCTGGATTATTGGTCCCTTGGATTATTGAGCATGCAACTCCCTGTTCGTCTTTGGATGCGTCGGTGAAAAACTCCACATCAAATTTTTCACAGTTTTTTAATTCCAGGAAGGCTTGTTTCAGGATTGAGGCATGGGTTTCCTGTTTATTGTATCTATGTAAGGTAGTATTGAGATTCGGTAAATATCTGGACCAGGGGGCATGTTTTGAGTAAGCTATGGGAGCTATATTTTGAAAATCAATAGACTCTGAGTCTTGTCGTACAAGTTGTAGAATTGGGGGCAATGTCATAGGGTGTGCAGTGGTGATTGAAGTTTTCATCAGATCATGTGCCGGATGGTTTGGCATAGCAAGCACCTTACAAGCATACCAGAGAATATTCTGTTGTCGACGCAGTTTGAGAGGCATCTCCTGTGCTTCTATATGAAGGCTCTCAGATGGGCTAGATCGAAATGCTCCAAGGATGATCCGTAACGCTGTATTCGGTATGGTATTCAGTGATTTTAGGTTTGTTCTACTTGAAGTGGAATAGAGAATACTGCCATAGTCTAGTTTCGACCGTATTACTGATCTATAGATTCTCAGTAAGACTTCCTCATCGCATCCCCAGTGCTGGTGAGATAGGGTTCGAAGGATGTTCATAGCTCTCATGCATTCGCCTTTGATGTTTTTGATGTGTTGTGTCCAGGTAAGTCTGCGATCTAAAGTCATTCCTAAGAATTTTATTTGGTCGACTATTTCCAAAGGATGGTCGTTGATTGTGACATAAGGTTGTACGGTTGAATGTCCTCTTGTAAATCGGATAATTTTTGATTTTGAGGGGGAGAAGTTGAATCCAATGTTATTAGCCCAAGCAGTGATATCGTCAAGGGTTTTTTGTAACAGTTTACATGTGCTGTTTGTGCTTTTTCCTGAACAGGATAGTAAGAGGTCGTCAGCATATAGGACTAACTTGATTGGGGCTTTGATGACGTTGCAGATGTCGTTGATGGTTAGCAAGAATAGAGTGGCACTTAAGACGGAGCCTTGAGGGACGCCATTTTTTGTGATGTACGAGGCAGACATCTTTCCATTGACTTTTACCTTGAAACTTCTGTTAGTTAGGAAATTTTTCAGAAAAAGGTATGTATTACCATTGAGGTTTATGTTTCTCAATTTAGTCAGGATAGCTTCACGACTTGTGGTGTCGAAAGCACTATCTATGTCAATGAGTGCAGCAATTAGGTCTTGTTTAATTTTAAAGGTGTTCTCAATTTCAGCTTGTAGAATTACTAGGTTGTCAGTAGTATTGCGATTCGGTCGAAAGCCTGATTGTTTTGAGTAGATCAGAGAATTCCTCTCGAGATGCCACATAAGTCGCCGGTTAACCATTTTTTCCAGTATCTTACACAAGGTGCATGTTAAAGCAATTGGTCTGAAATTATTGGGTGAAGGTTCTGATTTACCAGGCTTTTTTATGGGTATAATGTGGGATTGTCTCCACTGAGAAGGAAACCGATAGTTGTTCCAAATGTCATTGTATATTTCTAGTATTCTAGCTAATGTTTCTCTCCGGAGATGTTTTATAAATATTATAGGGATATTGTCTGGGCCTGCTGCTGTGTTCTTCATGGAAAGTAGAGCTAAGTTGAGTTCTTGTAAAGTGAAGGATCGATTTATGGGATTTTCTGGATCATTTATAATTTGTTCTTCGTCTCCAAGGAATTGGGATGTTGATGAAGTCACCGTTTTGTTGAAGTAGAATTTAGCAAAGGTATTTGCCATTTCTTGACTGTCAGTGATTAGCTCATTGTTTTCATCTATCACAGAGGGTATTTTGTAGTTTGTGTTGTGCCCTTTTATTTGTCTTATTTTCTTCCAAATTTGATTGGTCGGAGTGTTTGGGGAGATTGTGGAGACATATTGAATCCAGGAAAGGCGTTTACTCTCTTTTAACACTCTCCTTGAGATGGCTCTGCATTTTTTAAAGTGTATCAAATCTTCTTGGTTACGGGTTCGTCGGTATCTGTTCAGAGCTTTTTTGCTTTCTGCAACCGCTTTTTTGCAGTCTTCATTCCACCATGGAACCATCTTCTTACCTGGAGTTAGCGTGCACTTCCCTATATGTTTCTCGGCAGCTAAAGTCAGAATGTTTGTGAGTTGGTTAATGGCCTGGTCAATGTTTGAAGAGAAAGCTGTCGTTTCCATTTGGATATTTACCTCACCTGAAAATAGTTCCCAGTTGGCGTTTGATATTTTCCATTTTGTGATGTTTTCTGTGTGGTTGGTATTTTTGTCGCTTATGGAAATGGGAAAGTGGTCACTGTCGTAGAGACTGTCTAGGGTATGCCAGAACAAGTGAGTTGCTATGACGGAATCACATAAGCTTAAATCTATTGTAGAAAATTTTCCAGTGGATATGTCAAAGTGTGTGCTTTCACCAGTGTTTAGTACGTTGATATCATTGTCTGAAATAATTTCCTCAACCAGCTTTCCTCTGCCGAATGTTTTTTCCGAACCCCACGTGGTATTATGTGAATTGAAATCACCAACCAAAAGGAAAGGTGTTGGTAACTGGTCAACAAGATTGGAGAGTTCTAGATAGGTGAGGTTGTGTTTCGGTGGTATATAGATGTTGCATATTGTGAGTTTTTGAGGACACCAGGAAATGACAGCAACGGCTTCCAGTGAGGTATTGAGAGGAAGTTCTCTGAAATATAAGTCAGATGAAATAAATATGGATGCTCCGCCACTGGCTATTGTGTTGGTGTTTCTAATGAAATGGTGACCGGTGTAGTTTCTCAGTTTTGGGTTGTGACTTTGTTTAAAATTAGTTTCTTGTAAGCAAATAATGTCTGGTGAAGTGTCAGATATCAACTGTTGGATTCGCTCTAGGCGTGGATAGAATCCGCTACAATTCCACTGAATTAGAGTGAATGTGGTTTTCGTTAATATTGGGAGTGTAGTGAGGAGCTATCAGAGGGGTCATCATCGTCTGTAATGGTCTTTAGGCTATTTAAGCTTCCAATCTCTACTGAATTTTCCATGAGTTTGGCTTTGATTTTCTTAGAAATTCGAGTTATTCTGTTTTTAGTTGATCTCTCTACATACGAGTAAATATTGTGCAGATCGTGGAGAAGTAATTTAACATCTGATGTGAATTTTTCTGCTTCTGTATAAGGAGAAGGGCTACCATAGGAGTTTTCCAAAAATGCAACAAGATTATCATGAGGAAGATGGAAGGTGTCTTCTGAGTATGCTCTCAAAATTGCGTTCTTGGTGGATTCACTTAAGGCGTGATCTTCAGGTGTGTCCATCTTTGGTTTTTTCTTTGCTCGTCTGCTGGTAGAAGAGTCTTTGGATGGTGTGTGTGGGGGAGGCATGGAGGTATCTTCGGTAGGCGCAGTTTCATATTGATTTTCAGATTGGTTAGTTGTATCGCTGGATGATAAAATCTCTGATATTCCTCTTTTAAGGGCGGGTGTTTCATGTGTTTCACTTACAAGGGGTGTCAGTGATCGAGGAATATTATCTCGTGTTTCGTTTGTAGAGGTTTGCGGCATTAATTGTATGCTATCTGGTCCTGCAGGTTGAGAATTTGGACAGTTTGTTGATATATGACCGGTTTGACGACAAATGAAGCATTCCATTTTGTCGGTTGATAGAAATATCCTGTTATCGTTGTCATCGTAGTGAATTAGTGTTGATGTTTGTAGTTCATAATTTTCACATGGTGGGAAGATGTAAACCTGTCTTCGGAAACTGAGGATATGTGAGTATTCCTCTCCTGGGATTCCAGCTTTAAGGAATGAAACAGGGGAGGCAAGTTTCAGTCCAAGATTTTGGATAACTTCTGTCACTAGTTCATGGGGAATACAGGGTGATATATTTGAGATTACTATTCTTTTAGTTGGAGAAACTAGTCTTCTGATGTTCAAGGTCATATCTCCTATGGAAACAGTTGGATTGGTTTTAATGAGTTCTTCGACTTGTTCTGCAGATGTCAGATAAATGCAAATTCTATTGTTAGAAATTCTTGAGGCGAAGCAAATGTTTTTCGGCTGAACAATCTTACCAATTGCTTGGACATAATCGTGTAGTTTCAGATTGTCTTCTGCGTGTATTACGATGGCTTGTTCCTTTTTAGGGAAGTTAAATTTAGGAATCGATTTGGCTGCAGCTACGTAAGACGTTTTTTGTGAGGTAGGTGTACTTTCAGTGTTTGAAGACATTGTTGTGGTAGAACTATTGGGTAACATGATGATTTATTTTTGATTTAACGCCCTTGTACTCAAGAGCGTTGGAATATTGGCTTGTTGAGATTAGGTGGTAGGCACAACAGAATACACCATAGTGTATTGTTGGTTGCCTATTCAAAAATGAGCGAAATGCCCAGTACTATTAGTTATCGTCTGTTTCACTAAAATACTGATATAAGGGAATTGTTTGTTTACCAATACAAATGTATCGGTAATATTGATTTCTAGTGAAATCGGTATTTACCAGCGAATTTTTCACCTTCCACTCGTGTAGAACGTCTCTGTTATCGTTCATGCACTAAATTTATTTATTTATTTTTCAATAAACATCAATAAACTCGTTCAATAAACGCGATTGAGGAACTCGGTCTCTTCCGTAACACGTTCCGACTTCGAATCCATTTTTAACAGAGGTGAGTTATTTAAATCTATTTGTTCGTTAAGTAATATTCCAATTTTATTATGTTTATTTATCTCTAGGGATTCTAAACGATTTAAGGCATAACTTTCACTTTCTATAGGTAGAATTTCAAAATTATGGTTGAAAGTATGTCCTGTTTCTAACAAATGGTTGGAATATGTAGAAATACTTTTATTATTGAGGAAACTCTTCAAATGTTCACAAATTCTATATCGGAAAGTTCTTCCAGTCTGTCCTATGTAAACTTTAGGGCAATCACCGCAGGTTAACTTATAAAACCCCGATTTATCATCTTTATGGGTACAGTCTTTATTATTTTTAATTAATTTACTCAAGTTTGAATTGGTTTTACATGAAGTTCTTAAATTATATTTATTTTTGAGGTATGTAGCAATTTTCTCAGAAATAGCTTTAGTGTATTTTAAGGAAATGTATTTAAAATTTACTTTTATATTAGGAAACACCATATTTAAAGCTATTTTATTATTTTTATTCATCAACAATTTGTCTATCAACATAGGATCATAGTCATTATTAATAGATATTTGTTTAATTATGTTAAGTTCTGAAATATAATTTTCTCGATTCTTGGGAATATTAACTAATCTATGGATCATATGGTTTGTGAAATATTGAAAAATCATGTGAATTATTCATTCGAGTAACAGTTAAATCAAGAAAATTAATAGAATTATTATGTTCGGTTTTCATAGTGAATTTAATTGAAGGATGTATTTCATTGATGAATAAAAAGAATTTTTTCAAAAGTCTGTCTGTACCTGTGAAGCAACAGAAAATATCGTCTAGATATCTATACCAATATAAAAAGTATTTCTTAAGAGGATTTTGGTGAATTTTAGTTAATATTGTCCATGAATATTTCTGCTAATAAAGGACTTAAGGGATTTCCCATAATCAAACCGTTTTCAGATTTATAAATTTTATTTTTGAATTGAAAATAATTTTGTTTAGTGCAAATATCTAGACATTCTAAAATATCTTCTTTGATAATTGTATGGCATCTGTTGTTGATTAATAGATTATCTACTAGTTCAATTGTTTCGTTTGGTGGTATACTTGGAAATAAATTTTGTATGTCAAATGCAATGAATTTAGCATTAGGTGGTAAGTGGATATTCTTTATTTTATTTATTAGCTGTAGTGAATTTTTATCGAGTATTTAGCTTGGAATTTAGTTTCTTTCAGAATAATCTGAATAAGTTCTCTGGAAAGTTTAAATGAAGGTGCACTAACAAACGAAACAACCGGTCTAATAGGATAATCTTCCTTGTGTAATTTAATCAAAGAATACATTTTTGGAGGTTGTGGATTCATTAAAATTAATTTATTTTTTGGGGTTGGTCGTTGGATTGTGTTTGATTAATTAAAAATTATTTAATTCTAGGAAAGTAACTGATTTACTAATATAATCACTTTCCGTTAAAGCAATAATAGTGTTACCTTTATCGGCTCGGGTGAAAATTAAATTATTTTCAGTGATTTTCTGATTTATAGTTTTATATTCTTCTTTCATTCTGAAATTTCTATAAGGTAATTTCTGATGGTTTGTAATCATATTGCTAATGATATGTTTGTCGATATTTGTGTTGTGGTAATTTTTAAGTGCTAGTTCTGAACCTATTGTTACATATTCTAAGTCTTTTTTGTTATTTGAATTAATATTATATTTGAATCCTCTACTCAAAAGATTAATTTCTGTTTCATTAAATTCTGTTCCGGAAAGATTTTTGAATCTAGGGTAAAATATGTGTTTTGAAAAATTTTCTTTTTTCAATTCAATATTGAACTTACCGTCAAAAGGTGATGTTGAACCGCCTAAACTCAAGAACCTCAAGAGTTTTGAAGAATCCAAAAATAATTTTCGAGTTCTGCATTAGGAAGAAAGAATTCCTATGACGACATTTTTCCGAAAAAAACACCTGAGAACGGCAACAACCCCTAACATTTTTTGAATAGGGAGGATATGTTGGATGTGGTTTAGTTGAGAAGTCTTTCTATTCTCTAAACATCGTAGTTAAAATTTTCAAATTTGATTATTTAATGACAGAACAATTTGAGTTTTTGAATGTTTTTACTTTGAAAACATTCGATTTTCTTATCGTTCATGATGGGAAAATGTGTGTGAAACGCATGAAATTCATTACAATGTATAATATTTTTTTGAAGATTCTTTCTCAGAAACGAAACATTTTGTCACAGGCAGACTTGCCTGTCTGAAGAGTTCAGGGCGCATGCTCGGTTCGAAACGCCACTCATTCAAATATTTATTCATTTAATTTCAATTGACAATTTATATTTGTTGGGTTTTTTATTCCATTGATATTGTATAATGAGTTTTTATTTTATACGTCTATTAAAAATCGGATGTTTTTTTAGAGCGATCTTGTATGGGCGTAGATCAAGATCTTTACGCAAAATTTTCCATGTGGTGGATGCACAGAGTCCAACTTGTGAACATTGAGGAATAGACAAATCTGGATCATCATTAACACTATGACTTACAGCAGCGATATTTTCTTCTGTACGTACAGTTATGTGTCTTGTTGTTATTGCATCGAGTAGAGAAAATTTTGTCCGAAATCTATCGATTCGACGTATAAGCTGCTCTGATGGACGATTATGTAAACCATAAATTTCATGAAGAGCTCTATAAGTTTGGCGAATAGAACACTTATTTTGAAAATAAAATTCAAAAATTTGTAAACGTTGTTGCACCGTGAGTCTTCTCATGATAATTTGTCAATGCTTACTGAACAGAAATGTCAAAACAACATGGCTCCTACCTTCTGTCAAATCACAGTTATCCCTATCGAAAGTTCTATCACTCTAAAAATATATACATGAAAGCATGAACATTCTCTTTAAATCCTTAAAAGAACTTTTAAAAGAGAAAATTTGTCTCTGGAAGGCACTTTTTTGGAGGATTCAGTGGGTAAAACCTTTGTTATATTTTTATTATACCGGGTGTCTCATGTGGAATCGGGCTATAGATAAAAAAGTATCACAGAATCAATTTGTTTCTATATTACCAATGGGCAAAGCTCCGCAATTTCCTATATAAAGAGTGGTTTGCTTGTTTGACCAAAATTTTGATCAATCATATTTTAAATATTGCATGAACTAGTCCGTGATATTTCATTTTAAAAATTAAATAAATAAGAAATTTCCTCGTTTTCTAATTACTTTTTAATTATTAGAAAATATATAAGAGACTGTATTTTAATTTCCACAAAAATGTTTATAATACAATTGTTCCACCACGATGTGGCTTCTTCGGGTATCTACATTCTACTGGCTGATGGTGTCCAGTGTAACAGAGTTAAAATACGCTGTTAAGTACGTGACAAAATAATGGAAGAAGTCATAAACACTCAAGGTTTTTATTTATTGGATTTTGCCGCTAAAAATGCCATTGGGAAAAGATATTCAATAATGGAGACTTAACATCTCTTTGTCAGTCAAAAGGATTTTACGGGCATTGTTCCTGTTGATTTCAAGAAATTCTAAATGTTAATCTAGAACATTTGCTTTCGACGTGGATAATTTTTCATATTTATTGTTAATTAAAACTCTTATATAATGACAAGATGTCAGCATTTTATAGTTTTATTCAAAGACTATTGAATGTCCCTTTGAATTCAGACAACTTTTAGAAAAAATTAAATATTATTAAACTGAGTATCAAATAACGGTTACAACCCCTTTCTTATAGACAAAATGGTATCCAATAAACAAAAAAAAGGCATTAAATCTCGTGTACCCAGTCATAAAATACACATAAATACTTTTCGTTATCTTATGTTGATGGATTATCTGAAAATATTGCTAAATATTTTAAAAATAGTTTCAATTACAACACAGCTTTTAAAACAAATAATAACCTTAGTACTTACATCAAAATAATAAGGATCGAAACAGTAAAGAAAATAAATCTGGAGTCTACAAGTTGACTTGCAACGATTGCCCTTCAGTATACATTGGCCAGACAGGTAGATCATTCAAGAAAAGAATCCAAGAACACCAAAGAAGTTACATATCGGAATCCGTACATTCGACAAGAACTATGATATTATCCACGTTGAAAGCAAAAGTTCTAGATTAACACTTTTAGAATTTCTTGAAATCAACAGGAACAATGCCCGTAAAATCCTTTTGAATAAACAAACAGATGTTCACAAGTCTCCATTACTGAAAATCTTTCCTAACGGTATTTTTTAGCGACAAACTCCAATAAACACCATGAGTTCTTTTGACTTGTTCTTCCATTATTTTATCACGTACTTAACACTGTTACTTAGTTACACTGGATACCATCAGCCAGTAGAATGTAGATACCTGAAGAAGCCATTGTTGTATTATAAACATTTTTGTAGAAATTAAAATACTATCTCGTATATATTTTTTAATTAAAATGAGTTTCCACCAAGTAAAGACGGAATCGATCAAATATTTTTTATTATTATTGAGGTATGAATGTAGTCGAAAATATGCTAACAGAAAATAACATGAAGCCGGTAATGAAAAATGAAATTTTAAATGTTTTCAAACTTTGCATGGAAGGAAAGAAGATTTTTATAAACAAAACGATGGACCAGCACTGGGCTCAGCTCTTAGTTCACTTCCTGCTGGAAAATTTGTGTCCTTTCTTGAAAGAATCTTGTAAAATTCACACAAGCACGGCATATCATATTTTGGTACATATCAGAGTTAAAAAATACACGGAAGTATCTTAATGGTTTACACCATAAGGCCAACTGTCCTATAGAACTAAAAAATAATAAATTTTTTGGACATAACTCTAATTAAGAATAATAATCAGATTTCCTTTGATGTTTAAAAAACCCAAAACCACAGATACAACCTTTCCGAACTTTTCAAACTCTTATAAACTGTCTATAGATAGATACATAGAGCATTTTCCATTCCCTAAAATAATATTGCAGTAAAGAGGAAAACAGATAAAATCCAATCAAAAGCCATAAAAAATAATATCTAAACGAAAATTATAAAAACTCCCAAACAAAAAAAAAACAACTCATTATAAAACAAATATACTCCACTTACAAAACAGAAAACAATAACAAAAAATTTGTAATTTTAGCATATTTTAGATAAATTTCACGAGAGACAGTTCAAATAATTTCAATAAATAACATAAAAGTAGCTTTCAAATCCAATTTCCAATCTATCTTTCAATAGTAAAGACAAAAACAAATGGCTTGATAATTCAAAAGTTTATAAAGTAAGTAGGTTCAAAAAACACTAAGCATCGTTGACGTTGAGAAACTAGACATCCTGGAATCAATAGCGGTTTATAAAAATTGCAATGATCCCGCAGTAAATCTATTCAAGGAGCAAACGGACCTGTGGTATTCCCCACTTTTCAAAGTTCTACATAAAACAAAGCCTTTCTAAAATACATAAAACCTTTTGACATAAAACTTATACCTCAGTTTGACGATGTAGTGAGACTGTAAAACTCGGGTCACTCATCCTCAATAATCGTAACAAAGTGATAGAACAAAATTTGAATATTAAAACAAATTGAAATATGTTTATCTTCTACAATTTTAATTTCAAAAAATTTTTATTCAAAAAACTTTTAGAAATAAATTTATGTCTAACAAACACTGCTTACATTTAATAGACGTATATAATCAAAACTTAATATATTATGTCAAATGGAATAAATAACCCAACAGATATACGAAAGTAATTAAAATTAATAAATAAGTATTTAAAGGAGACAAAATTTTGTTTCTGGTTTTACCTTTAAGAAATACCACTTGCCCTTTAAAAACATGAACACACTTAAAGGACTTCTCAAAGAATATAATTTATTTGAAATATTTAATATATTTAAATATTCCAATAAATTATTTCAAAAATAAAAGGTAAAACCAGAAACAAAATTTTGTCTCCTTTAAATATTTATTTATTAATTTTAATTACTTTCGTATATCTGTTGGGTTATTTATTCCATTTGACATTATATATTGAGTTTTGATTATATACGTCTATTAAATGTAAGCGGTGCTTGTTAGACATAAATTTATTTCTAAAAGTTTTTTTAAATTAAAATTGTAGAAGATAAACATATTTCAATTTGTTTTAATATTCAAATTTTGTTATATTTCTTCTACCAAGTAAAAGGCCTTTCTATTTTATTTTAAAGTGATAGAAAACCAAGTAAATTCTCGTTTATTCCATTTTTCTGTCATGTTTTCTTCAACGAATCGAGAGGATGGAAATAAGTTTCAAAAGTGTTTTTTACTGGATGTTTTCCAACAATTGTACTTTGCAGTCTAAAATTTGGGATTTGAATTTTTTTAAAATAGTTAACACAGACTCTGAAAAATATTTGCAGAAAAAACATGCTGTATTAATGGAAATTAAAACAACAGAAACAGGAAAATTAAGCAGTAACAGTAAAGATGTAACAAAAATATAACTTGATATTATACGAGGAAAAAATTATTAATTTTGCTATTAATTTCTCAAAGATAATTGTAATTTTTTAAGTGGCTTTCAATTATTTTTATTAATTCGTTAACTATTAGTTTAATCTTTTCTTTTCCTTGTCTATTTTAATTTCCAAAAATTGGATAAAAATTCAGATAATATATTCATTATTGATGAAATGAATGAGATTCTTTGTTCTTTTATGCAGGCAATTGGGCATTTAAGGGACCAGTAAAAACCATTTAATTCGGTAAAATTGTTGATCGAGGTCATTCGAAATTTTTGTGAAATCTTTAACCAGCCTATCCCATTATGGGGATAATATTGAACAGCCTTGATATCTGCTCCACTAGAGTACTCTTCACAGGACAGCCTGTATATGTGAAGAATGTCTGCTTGCAATTTTTTATTTAGAAAAATGTAGAAAAGGAAGCGATAAAAGTCCGAAAGAAATGTTAACTTCTTATAACTTAATTAAGATTTACTATAATAAAATATCTATACAGTTTTATACTTAAATTGGTTAATAATTCTTTCAATATTAATTTTACAGCTGTTAGAGTAGCTCAGTTAGACCAGTGAAGAATCATTCATAATTTTTTATTCTAAGGTATATATTAAATTAGATTCTAAAAATAGCTATTTGTGATGCTATTAAGGCACCAACGACATAATGCACTTTTATAATTCCAGTAAATGCATTCTACGAACCATTTTTCAACTCTCGAAATAACAATTTGAACAAAACTTTAGTATAAAACGCCTGTAGCAGGTGAATTGAGTCATGGCAAAGAAAATGCATCTCGTTTATTGAAATTTTTCTGAATAAATAAGACAAAGAAAACTAGTATTGTCGAATTCTGAACGTATCTAAAAATAAACTGAGAAAAAAAAAGTTCTCAGCTTTTTTTAACAGTCTCCAATATAATTTGTTATTTAAGAAAGTTGAAAAAGTTTCTAAGTAAAAATTTCAATCAGTACAATATAAACCGAGCTACCCATTTTTATCATCATCATATTATACATGGTGGAGTGGTGGCAAAAAATACTTCAGAGAATGGTACGATGGAAATTAAATAATGATATGTTGAGTTACAGTTTGATGTCATTTTTTAGTGATGATGCTATCTATGTATGCTGAAACCTTTCGATCCATCTGGCCCTTTAGGTTGCCTTATCACACAGACTACATCTTCTGATTTTAGCTTATTGATTATACTAAACCTAAAATTACAAATTCACATTGATTCTGATGTGAAATTGGTAGAACGTAATAATCACCTCTCTTCATTCTTATCCGAACTTGCTTCCCCTAATATCCTAAGTCTTGCTTCTGCATATTCTTGTTCTCTTTGTTGCAAAGTTTTTTTTGGTTGGAACACTTTAGAATCACAGTTCAGTTGTACAGTTTTTACAGGTCTCTTTAAAATTTTAACTGTGGGCCCAGGAGGTGTGGATCTGTGTGCATCATCTCCTGCCAACGTTATTCGAACAGGCTTTTTAGATGAGCCAGGGGCAAGACCATTACTGAAACATAAAAATTAATAGAATCGAAAATCAGAGTAAGACTTTGTTGATTTGTACCTCCCGTTGACTCTATTGTTTGGTTCCAATAATTTTTGAAAGTTTTGCTCCAAAACCTGAAAATTAAGAGAAATTAGGAAACTAACCTAACCAACTTCAATTTATAGATATTCAAAAGACATAGAAGTAAGATAAGACAATTTGAGTAGCTAGGTTGAAAGAGAATTTGTGTTGGAGATAAGAGAGCAAATTACTTCAGTATCTAACTCTTCCCAACTTTCTAGGAGTTGTAAATCTTGTTTGGAGGCCATGTTACGTTGGGAAAAAGGGCCATTGGAAATGCCATGATCATATGTAAATGTGATCCGTATGTCACTTGTTGTCAAATTTTTTACTCTACAAAACATAGAAACAAATAACTTTCGATTACTATGGGTAGATTACACTATAAATTCTATTCTTTTTACAAATTCTAAGTACTTCAAACTAGTTACCATTGTATGGACACAAAAGGCGACGATTAAAAGAGTCAACAATAGAGTATTCGGTGCCAGGACCTCTAACACATGAAGGGATTCAGCCACAGAACAATAATAACACAGCTGTTGTAGTTGACTGCAATACGTTTTCCTTATAATTGACAGATGTTGATATCTGTAAACAGTGGTCACAGATTACATATAGTTTTCAGTAATCTGTGACAGTAGATTTCTCGATGGTCCAGTTCAGTTTTCATTCACGGTATAATTGTGTAGGAGGTTAAAAACCCTTCCACTTTTCGTGTTGATAAAAGATAATATGAAATTTTGAAAATGACGCTAAATTTGCGTACATATAGTAAAAATTGTTCGATTAGTTAATTCGGACTGTTTGAATCTCGGTTGAGTTACAACTGGAACATTTGACGATTTGAGTGTGAATCACCTTCCTTTACTTTTAGAAATGGTACATCTTAGGCTAGGAAAATGGTAAGAAATTCATATTAGAATTTTATCAATATGCGTAGGATATCCGGGATTTTTATTTATTATCGTATAACTGATTTAATGGAATTACAGCTTCCTGTTACTCCTCACCAATTTACCTACATATTAACAGTATGCTGGGAAAGTGTAGCGTTTTTCCATCTAATATTTTGGAATTTTCTTTGTGGACATACATGTTTTATGTATCAAAATGTTCTGCTTCAATTTTATGGGAACAAATTGCTCTGATTGATTGATAAACATCTGGCAATATACAAAAGTGCTAAAAATCTTTCAGCAATTTTATTTTAAAATTTTTACAGTTTGATTAACACTTATGGAATGGAAAAGTTTAGAGCTGAGAAATTTTTTCACCGTCCACTGTGAGTCTTTGCTTGAAAGGATATTCAGGATGCTTCTCTACACCTTTAAAGAACAAGAAATCGAAAATTCTTCCTTTTTCACCCTTGTCTAAGCCATTCATTAATTGCATATCGTCCTCTGCCAGTTCGAAATCGAAAATATCAATGTTGTCTTTGATACGCTTGGGATTTAAACTTTTCGGTATCACCACAATTCCCTTTTGAATGATATGCCTCAGCAGGATTTGACCAGGGGTTTTCTTGTACTTTTGCGACAAACTTTTCACGGTGGGGTGACCTAAGATATCTGGGAAATCTTGTAATTCATAGTTGTATTTCGAACTGAAGTGCTGGTTGGCTCCGGGACTTCCTAGTGGTGAGTATGCGGTGACCGTGATACCTAGTTTTCTGCACCTTTCTACCAACTCGTTTTGCTGAAGATAAGCGTGGTGTTCTATTTGAAGTACTGCTGGTCTGATTTTGCAGGATAAACAGATTCTTTCAATTTGCTCAATGTTGTAGTTTGACAACCCTATGGATTTTGCTTTTCCTTTCTCTACCTAGAATAATGTTATGAAATGAGAAAATTTTTGTGGAGTACTATCATTAGGTGTAAGTGGGATTTAGACATTTTAGATATCCCAAAAACTGGTTACAGTGAGATATATCTTAAATATCATGCAGATTTATTGGACTAACCTCACAACAAATTTAAATTTTTTAAAAAATTTTTCTTAGAAACTTTTTAAAATTAAATTGTGTCTTCGAAAACACAGTTTTAATTTTGTTGACATATATAATTAACACTCATTACACAGCACTAAAAGAATAAATTATATTATATATAAATTATTAATTAAAAATATCAAATAAACACTTGAAGAAAATAAAATTTTGTTTCGTATCAATGTATTATTGAAAACCAAATTACTTTCTAAAAATGCACAATAAATGTGAAGAAATTCTTGAGATTATGTTGTGCATTTTTGGAATGGATTCTGGTTTTCATAATACTATGATACGAAACAAATTTTGTATCCTTCAAATATTTTTTCATTTATTTAATAATAAGAAGAGTTTTTACTTGATAGAAGGAATATTACAAAATTTGAATATTAAAACTAATTTAATCTGTTAGTCTCCTATAATTTTAATTTAAAAAAAAAATGTATTCAAAAATTTTAAACTTATAGGAGGCTAACAGATTAAATCTGTTTTGATATTCAAATTTTGTAATATTCCTTCTATTTTATTTTATATATAATTATACTAGTTTGGAATAAAACTCATTATGGAATATCAAGTGGTTTAAAGAAAACCATATAATACCCTACAGCTTTCTGTGATTTTTGTGACGAACATAGAATATCTTGGAGTTTAAAGTTTTATGTGTTCAAATCAAGGATATCAGTTTTGTCAGGTGAGATATATTTGTTGTTGATAATTTTTATTTTTTAAATGTGAAGTTGGACCGATGAAGACCTTATTGGAATTCTAATTGTTTTTTGTAGATACTACTCTGTCAAGAAAGTACCGGGAATTTTCAATTAAAACAACATTTTTACATTTAATCGTCAAAATTTATTGGGTCACCTTCAAAATAGGCTCCATTTGCTCCAATACATCTATGCCAACGGCACTTCCAATTATCGAAACATTTTTTATAGGCGCTTTCCGGGATGGACTTTAGCTCTCGCGCCGAATTTTGTTTTATGGCTTCAATCGACTCAAAACGGGTGCCACGAAGGGGCAATTTTAGTTTTGGGAAGAGGAAAAAGTCGCAGGGAGCCAAATCCGGCGAATACGGTGGTTGCTGAAGCACGTTTGTTGAGTTTTTGGCGAGAAAGTCAGTCACAATCGTAGCTCGGTGAGAAGGCGCGTTATCGTCATGCAAAATCCATGAGTTGTTCGCCCACAAATTTGGCCGCTTCTTACGGATACGCTCACGCAAACGTTTCATAACCTTCACCTTCATTTTCGAGCGGCTTTGGCGTGGTTTTTTCGGTTTCGGCTCATTTTTTGCCACCCATTCCGATGATTGCTGGCTTGTTTGCATATCGTACTCGTAGACCCAGGTCTCATCACCAGTTATAATGCGTTCCATGAATGTAGAATCGGAATTACAGCGATCCAGCATGTCTGAAGCAACCTGTTCGCGATGACGTTTTTGAAGAAAATTCAGGTCTTTCGGTACGAGTCGTGCGGCCACCTTTCTCATGCCCAAAATATCAATCAAAATCGTACGTGCGGACTCGTGGGATATCTTAAGATCATGTGCTATCTCTCTCAAGCTGGTACGACGGTTTTCCAGCACCCTTTCCTTAATTTTATCGACGTTATCTTCGATCGAAGCTGTCGATGGGCGTCCACTTCACGACCGTCCTTGACGGCTCTGTACCACTGATATGCACGAGTTTTCGATAGAGCATTATCACCAAAGGCCTTTTGTAACATTTTCAATGCATCGGCACACGAAAATTCATTTGCAACACAAAACTTTAAACAAATTCTTTGCTCAACGCAATCACCCATAGTAAAAATCGGCACGCACTCTGACATCGACTGACTTAATCAGCTGTTGCAAACACACTAGTTGACAGATCCCGCTCAAGCTTGGCATAGTAATTAAGGACAGTGGTACCAACCTAGGAAAAAAAATTTTACCTGCCTCATTGCCCCGCCAGATTTAAATCGATAATTCCCGGTATTTTCTTGACAGAATGTATAATGCATGTTTTGAGAGATTTTTCGAAGTAACTTATTTAAATATATTAAATATTTCAAGTAAATTTTATTTTCTGAGATTTCCTTCAATTATGTTTTGAATTTTAGAAAAGGAATTACTTTTCATAATTGTAAGATTAGAAACAAAATTTGTCTCCTTTAAATATTTATTAATTTTAATTGACAATTTATATTTGTTGGGTTATTTATTCCATTTGATATTGTATATTGAGTTTTGATTTTATACGTCTATTAAATATAAGCTATGCTTATAAGACAATAATTTAATTCTTGAAATTTTGAATACAATTTTTTGAAATTTAAATTATAGGAGACTAACATATTAAATATGTTTTGATATACAAATTTTATTTATTTAATATTTTTAATTAATAATTTATATTTTCTTTGTATTCTTCTATTCCCTTTGGGGCTGTAAAATGAGTATTAATTCTAAATGTCTACTAAATTGAAACTCTGTTTTCTAAGACATTTATTTTATTTAATTTTAATAAGTTTGTGTTAAAATTTTTTTATAAAATTAAAATTTGTAGTGAGGTTTGCAGAATTAATCTGTTTGACATTTAAAAGATTTCATATAAGTTTGGCGCCTTTTATCGAAGTATAATAACTCAAAATAAACAACAAATGGAAATCTATTTTTCTATGTAGTTTTTTATCAGTTTTCTCGCTCGTTTCCGCCGTTATTACTTATCGCCTTCGTTTTGTATGTCCCTTAATTTAAATTTCAAATAATGGCGAATTACCAATGAAAGAATTCAACTGTCGTCATTACTTTTTACTGCATTGTTCAGATAGTGAAAGTTCTTGAAGACCAATTGCGGAAATCCATAATACTAAATTCTAGGTATTTGAAGCGTCAGTGTAAAATTATTTTTTAATGTTTGCGAGAATTCGAAAAATGCTTATCGAATTAACTGAGTCAAGGTCTTTGAAATTTAACGCTCACCTGTATATTATGTTTTATACAGTTGGTTCTATATTAGAAATGTGACGTTTTTTCAGTCATAGCTTTTAGTCACTCTGATTTTTACAAAATTGGGAAACTACTATCATAATTTCATTAAAATTAATTAATCATTGAGATAATTTCTTTGAAACTTTTTATTGTTGGTTTTTTATTTATCTTTGAAAATTCAATACCATAAATAGAGGTTAATTCTTGATAGAAGGTATATAAAATTATTTAAATATTTTAATATTAGCCTTCTACATATTTAATTCCAAGAAATTATATTTAATGATTATAACTTCTGAAAATAAATTAAAATAATGTCATATAAGTACCACTTATATCAATTGACATATAAAATAAACATTCATTATAAGACATCCGAATGGTATAACAAAATCCAATAAATAAAAATTATTAACCAAAATCCTATAAATTAAATATTTTGAATAGACAAAATTTTGTTTCTGCTGATCAATCTTATGAAAACCAATATCTTTCAAAAATATCCAACATAATCTTAAGAATTTCATCATATAACTATCTTACTTAGACTATTCAATATTATTGGATATCTAACTAAGGTACTTTATATAAAAACTCAAGATATGTAAAACATTACTGAAAAACAAGTTTTAGATTTTGTTATACCATTCGGATGTCTTAGAATGAATGTTTATTTTATATGTCAATTGATATAAGTGGTACTTATATGACATTATTTTAATTTATTTTCAGAAGTTATAATCATTAAATATAATTTCTTGGAATTAAATATGTAGAAGGCTAATATTAAAATATTTAAATAAATTCAATACCGTCTCATTAAAAGTTTTATAGAGGGTTTTTCAACAAGATGTTTCATTTTGATTTTTAATTTGTTTTAAATATTGATTGCGAGGCTACTATTGAAAATTAATTTTCTTACTATTGAAAGATTTACCGAAACGTGAAATTTTTGTCGGTTACTTCTTTCGAATTGGGACTTTCTCTCTGTTTAAGTTCTTTTTAGTCACTTTGTACTTGGATTAAATGCAATTCGAACATTACAAATTGTTAAAGATTAAAGTTTTAGCCAACGCTTGCTAACATTGAAATTTTTTGTAAGTCACTTAGATCGAACTGTGACTTTGTTCTAGTCTTGGCTTCGTCTAAATCTAAAGTTTTGGTATGAATAAAATTCGACAGTATAGAAAATTTATTTTCCAACTTTTAAAACTTTCACCTTTGGTTTAGGAATATGGTGACTCTCTGTACAACTCTTAATTGGTCCTTCGACAAGGATAGTCTGTTTTGGCTAGTCACTTTAAACGTTGGACGAAACGTGATTCAACGATTAAAACAGATGCAACGTCAATTTAGTCATTGGAAATTTCCTTCAAGGCTTTAATAACTTAATAAATCCTCTTTAAACATTTTTTTAAGTTACATATTTCTAATTGCTACTTCCCTTCAGTCGTGTCTATTTCTTTGGTTTGGATAAGACACCATTTGAAGTTTGTAAAGTACTAAAATTTCACTTTTTAAACCTTTTCTAATTGAAACAAGTTCAGAAATAAATGTTTCACCAATAGAAAAATTAAATTTTTTACACATTTCTGTGGATAAAATACACTAACTTTTAAAAACTTGTTTTAATTTAAGCTTTAATTATTTTTAATTGAATTTTATCAAGAATTGATTAATTCGAGGAATAACTTTGAGTTACAACTTTAGAATTGTGGACTTCATACCTTAGTTTCACCCAACACTGTAATAATTTGGTGAATCTCTTTAAATGTTTTAACGGTTGATAAATCTCGATTTTTAATTCTTCATAAAAATTGGGATTAAAGGCAATTCGCATCTGAATTTTATTGGAAGTCTTAGTCGTCTAAAAAGTTTCACCCAAAACTCGAATAATTTGGTGAATCTCTTTGAAACGTTTTAGTTCGTGATGAATTTTGAATGGTGACTTTTACCTAAATTCTGCTGTGTCTAGTTATATTAAACTTGGATGTAAATGTAATTCGCATCTGAGTTCTAGTGAAATCTGTTGTGGGCTGTTAATAGTTTCACCCAATACTGTAATCATTTGGCGAATCTCCTCAAAAGTTTAAACGGGTGATAGATTTCGATTTGTAATTTTTTATAAAAATTGGGTCTAAAGACATTTCGCATCTGAATTATATTGGAAGTCTTAGTTGTGTAAGAAGTTTCACCTAAAACTCGAATAATTTGGTGAATCTCTTTGAAACGTTTCAGTTCGTGATGAATTTTGAATGGTGACTTTTACCTAAATTCTGCTGTGTCTAGTTATATTAAACTTGGATGTAAATGTAATTCGCATCTGAGTTCTAGTGAAATCTGTTGTGGGCTGTTAATAGTTTCACCCAATACTGTAATCATTTGGTGAATCTCCTCAAAAGTTTAAACGGGTGATAGATTTCGATTTGTAATTTTTTATAAAAATTGGGTCTAAAGGCAATTCGCATCTGAATTGTATTGGAAGTCTTAGTTGTGTAAGAAGTTTCACTTAAAACTCGAATAATTTGGTAAATCTCTTTAAAACGTTTTAGCTGGTGATGAATTTTTAATTGTGATTTTTACCTAAATTCTGCTGTGCCTAGTTATATTAAACTTGGATGTAAATGTTAGTCGCATCTGATTTCTATTGAAATCTCAGTTGTGGGCTATAAAAAGTTCCACCCAATACTGTAATCCTTTGGTGAATCTCCTTAAAGATTTTAACGGGTGATAGATTTCGATTTTTAATTTTTCGTAAAAATTGGGTCTAAAGGCAATTTCGCATCTGAATTCTATTGAAGTTTTAGTTTTCTTGTCACCCAACACTGAAATAATTTGGTCAATCTCCGTAAAACGTTTTAGGTGGCGATGAAGTTTGAATTGCGATTTTTATCTAAATTCTGCTGTGCCTAGTAATATTAAACTTGGATGTAAATGCAATTCGCACCTATGTTCTGTTGAAATCTCAGTTTTGGGCTATAAAAAGTTTCACCCAACACTGCAACAATTCGTTAAATATCTTTAAAACGTTTTAGCGGGTGATAAATCTCGAATTGTGATTTTTCCTCAAATTCAGCTGTGCCTAGTTGTATTAAGCTTGAATCTAAATACAATTCGCATATGGATTTGTTGAAGTATTAGTTGTGGGCTGTAAAAAGTTGCAACCAACACACGAATATTTTGGTGAATCTCTTATAAACCTTTTAGCTGGTGATAAATCTTGAATTCAACTGTGTCAAGTTAAATTAGGTTTGGGGTCTAAATAATACAGTCCACGTCTATATTCTATTGAAATCTTTAGTCCTAAAAATTTTCACCAAAAATCTAGTGTATTGGTGAATCTTTTCAAAACTGTTCAGGAGGTGATAAAATGTCTGTATTTTAAAGTAACACTTTCGTGCTATGTAGATGGTTCTAATAATTTGGTGAATATCTCTGAAACGCCCCAATCGATTGCATACTTAGATTAAGTAGTGACTTGGTTTTAATGTTCTGTCTAAACTTCTGCAAGTAAGTATTCAACTTATCAACTACCTGTTTCTCCAACTCTGACCATGTAGCGATAATGTCGTTATTGTTATCCAACTGGAAGGAACCATCTTCGTTAGTTAGAGGCGCATGAGTTTCTGGGTGTCCCCAAAAACTGAAAGGCATATGGACGAGGTAGAGGTCGACGTAACTCATCTGTAGCCTTTCCAGCGACATATGCAGGAACTTCTCGACGTCTTTCGGCCTGTTGCCTACGTTTGGCAGTTTGGTGGTGACGAACAGGTCTTCTCTCTTCACCTTACCGTCTTCTATCCATTTCTTGATTACTTGACCAATGGGTTCTTCCGTGTTATAGTTGAAGGCGGTATCTATGTGTCTGTAGCCTTTTTCTAAGGCTGCTTGGACCGCTTTCTCTATCTCCTCCGGTTGAGCTCTCCACGTGCCCAGGCCCACGATGGGCATTTCCTGACCCGAGTTGAGTGTTACGTTCTTCATACCTGTGGAATAGATCGAAATGTTAGACGGTAGCCACTGTTGTCTCTCTTTAAGAAATTTCGAACAAAATCGCATAAAAAACTTCGTTCTTCCAAAAACGGGGGCAGGAAATTAAAAAACAAAGTTGAGTAATCAGCAGCAACATTATTTCAAGTAAGTGCCGGGAATTTATCATTTAAAAATCCCGCCTTAATAAAAGGAGTGTCGAAATTCGTTAAGTCGCTTAGCTGGCACAACCGTCTTCTTTACTCTCGCGGATTTTGAGCGTTACTCATTCAGTTTGTCTACTGGGTTCCATTTCGCCAGATGGCCTACTAGATCACCGGATATCACCATGTCAGATCTTTTTGTGGGATCACATAGAGGAAATTGTGTATGATGAAGTTTCAGCAAATAGCTCTCAATATGCTGGAGAGAATACTGAATGTTTTTGGGGGCGTTACTCCAGCCATGCTGACCAAGGTTAGTAGGTCATCACCAATCGGATTGCTTTGTGTTTGAGAGAAGACGGACGATAATTTGAACAACTCGTGGATCATTAAAATTAAGAAATATGTACCGATTGTTCAAATGTGATGAAATTTTTCGCGTCTGCTGGGTGCAGGAGCGAAAATAACCTTAGAACCTTATAAATGACCATATTTGGTCATTAATAACGGACACCATCTATATAACAGGGTGATCATTTAGGAATGGCGATTAGGCAAATCTTTCAGTTAAATAAATTTCTGATCAAATTCGTGTTACGAGGGGCGTTCAATATATGTTCGGTATCGGGGAAATTTGCTAATAATGTAAGTGATTTAATTATTTCATTTACTAATGACACTATCTGAGGGTATAAATATGAAATTTTACTAATTTACGATCGTTAGTTTTCTAGGTATCCTCAGTGAAAGACGACCAGAATGACTGACGCCACACTGATGAAGAATATCGAGAATTGCGCCTTTATAAAGTTCCTCACTAAGCAGGAAAAAGTCAAAAAATCATTATTAAAGAGATGGTTGCTGTTTACCAAGTGCCCCGTCGTTATCCACTGCTCAAAAGTGGTCAAGTGAATTCAAAAGAGGCAGAGAAAGCATTGAAGACGATCCTCGCTTGTGCGGGCCCGTTAGCGGCACCACTGAAAAAAATGTGAAAAAAGTTGAAAAGCTGCTACTTGAAGATGCCAGAATAAAAATCAAGATGTTAGCAGAGATGACAAACCTATCCGTGGGTACCATACATCTCTGAGAGTGAACAAGAGTCCATGCAGTGGATTGAAAAGGGTGCGCAGCACCCAAAGAAGTTTAAAGTCACTCCATCCGCTGGAAAAATAATGGTCTTTTGGGATTCTAAAGGTATTTTATTGATAGAATACACTAAAAAGGGTGAAAGCATCATACGGACATATTGAAAGAAGTAATTATAGGAAAAAGCGAGTAAAACCCACAGCGGGGGTGTTGCTGCTTAACGACAATGCACCGGTTCACAAGGCGATGGCTGCTGTGCGGGAATGTGGCTTCCAAGAAATTCCCTCATCCTCCGTACAGCCCATACTTGGCCCCCAGTGACTACTACCAATTCCCAAATGTGAAAAAATGTCTTCGTGGAAACCGATTAACCGACGATGAAGAACTGAAGATAGCAATTAATACCTATTTTGAGGAGAAGCCGGAACAATACTTTTTACAAGGTTTAGAGAAGCTTATTTCTCGATCTAACAAATCTATTGAAGTTTTAACACGTATCTAACAAATACATTGAAAAATAGAATTTTTCCAAAATTTTCTTTCACTTCAATGTATTTAGGTGACAGGATTTTTATCCTATATATCTCTGATCAAATATGGGCGCGAATCTATTGCGATTAGTTATTTTTGGTAATATCTCGTAATTCAAAATGTATTTTTCAGTCTTTTGGAGATAAGATATTGAGCTCTATCAGTGAAGTTAAATGCTAATCAGTAATCTCGGTAGGTTTGGAAAAATCGACGAAACAATATTTTGTAAGATGGTACCGTTTGAAATTTCCATTTTTGATCGGCTATAAATGAAAAAGTAACGAATATTTTTTTTCAAAGTTATGATTTTATTAGAAAGGTTGAACCTCGAAATTTAAGAATGAAAAATAATATTTGAATGACTGGCTACAGTACCAAATCCGATCAACTCAATTCTTCAGTACGTTGTCGATTGTTTGGGGCTCAATCCTATAAATGACAACTTCGATTTCGTGTTGGAAGCATCAGTTCAAGTTCGATCATTGAACATATTGTTATTATTTTTTATAAAAAAAAATCCACACAGTTTTTATGGTTCACAGTTTATTACGAATTCTGTCACGTGTTTCGGTCTTTCGACCATCTTCAAAGGAGTACAAAAAGTAACTTAACTTAAAATTGAGAAAAGGTTTTTGATAGTCTCAGTTCTACAGTTCAGTAACAGATAGATGCCTAAATTGAAATAAAACGGTTTGGCGTTTTGTGGGAATCATGGAGACGAACTATCTCTGTCCTGTACATTATCACCTATGTTAAACAGTAATTTTTTCTTCTATTTTGTCTCTGGATTTGAAGTTGAGAATGCCATTAGGAGTTTGAAAAGTAAAAAAAGTGTTGGTGTTGACATATCTGCTAAACTGCTGAAAATATCTAATGAAATTATAAGTGGACATTTCGCACATCTCATCAATATGTCTATTGCAACTGCGAAGTTTCCTAATATTTTAAAGAAATCGGTGGTTATTCCGGTGTTTAAAAATGAAAATATGCATGAAATCACTAATTATCGACTAATATCTATCTTGAGTGTGTTTTAAAGGGTATTTGAAAAGATAGTTCTTTCTAGAACGATGGGTTATCTCAACAGATTTCGGATAATTAATCGCGCACAGCATGGCTTTAGAAACGGACACTCAACCCAGACAGCGTCAGTTCAATTTTTCGAATCTGTTTATGAGTGTCTGGATAAAAACTTGCTTGTTGCGGGTTTGTCTTTTGATTTGTCCTCGGCCTTTGATAGGCTATCCTTTGAATTTATACTAGACAAGTGTTATAACTTAGGATTCAGAGGCGTTTTCCTGGATTGGTTACGTAGTTACTTCAATCAAGGAACTATGTCAGTTAAAATTGGTGAGAGTTATTCTAAGAGTCAAGGTATTGGCCTTGGGGTTCCTCAGGGGTCGGTGCTGGGACCGTTGTTGTTTATTTTATTTATTAATGATCTTCCTGCCCATTTCAGCCGTTTTTTGATAACACTTTTTGCTGACGACACTTCGGTAGTGGTTTCTGGCGGGAGTCTTGGAGAACTCCAAGAGACCTGTGAGTATATTGTACGTGAATTTATGAGTTGGCGTCGAGCTAACAATTGGGTGGTGAATGTTGAGAATACTGTATGTGTTTATTTTGCTCTTAAAAATAAGGGGATCAGTTCGTTTACCGTGAGATGTGCTTTTGATGAGATCACATCTTCTGAGGCGATTAAATTTTTAGGAATTTATTTGGACCGATATTTAAGGTGACCATCCCATGTCGATGCTTTGTGTAAAAAATTAAACCAGTCATTTTTCGCCATTGTCAGGCTCAAAATGAATTCACCAAGGAGCTGTGTGCTCAATATTTATTATAGCCTTGTATATAGCCATATATCGTACAATATCTTGCTGTGGGGAAGTAGCCCAGATTTTTACAGAGTATTCGTAGCATAGAAGCGAATTTTGCGTTAGATATTTAATTTAAGGCCATTAACGTCATGTAAGCAAGTTTTTGTTGAAAACCGTATTCTTACTTTACCACGTATATATATTTTGAAATGTTTAGTGTATGCCAAGGAAAATGAAGGCGAATGGTTGAAATTATCAAGTCACCGTGAGTATGCTACTAGGAATGCACAAATAATGATGCTCCCTAAGCATAAAACTTTTAAATTCGAATGCTCTCCTTTATATCGAGGCATTAAGTTTTTCAACCATTTGCCTTCATCTTTGAAATCCTTGAATTTAAGAGGGTTTAAGAAAGAAGTCAAGAAACTTTTTTTGAGAAAGGGATTCCATTCAGTTGATGAATTTTTTTGTGATCCCTTGGCGGTTTAGTTTTCCAATTTTTTTCTCTATCTCTTATGACTTATCCTATACACTATGTATTGTCTTAATGGATTAAATAAAATTATTATTAATTATTATTACACTCAGAAAATCTGTGTATCTTTATGACCTATGGAAATAACAGCATCCAATATAGGGGCGTTCCAAAGAGTATTTGGGATTTTGTTTAAATCTGCTTTTTCTCAATGGCTTTTTTGATTGAAAGAATCTCCAAGTAGTCCATCAATTAACCCTTATCAACATTATATAGTAAAGTGACCCTTTTCTCTTAAAAAAAATTATTAATATATATAAAACACAGTGACTACTGTTTGAACCAAAGATGTCTTCGGACAATCTACTTGGTGTCTTTTTGCAATCAAATCTCAAGTTTTCTGATGAAATGATTCCTATGTTGTCAAGAGCTATCTATGCAGTTAGGAGAAAAAAGCAAATATTGGGAGATTACTTATTTCAGCTACTTTCATAATGTCCTTAACTTTGGCATTCTTTTCTGTGGGGATGTGTCTGAAAGTAAGAAAGTATTCAATAAAACAGTAGCAGGTAATGAGAATACTATGTAGCGTATGTAGTAGATATAGCTGTAGAGAGCTATTCCCTAGAGAAAAAATTCTTACCGTAACGTCCACTCTTATACTTACCTGGGTAATGTACATCCATGATAATAAGGACATACTGTTGAAAAACAACTTCAATCACAACTATGCTACAAGAATCAAAAAAATTTTATCATATACCATCGTACAAAAGTATCACAGTTGAATGTAAGTCATCTGGCTATAAAAATTTTCAACAAACTGCCGTCCAGAATGAAGGAATTAAATCGAGTAAAGCTTGAGAATGAACTAAAATGTCTCCTAATGAATGAAACATACTACTAAATACATGAAATACCTGAAATATATTTGTATGAAATTTGGATATCAAAACAGATTTAATCTGTTAGTCTTCTACAATTTTAATTTCAAAAAATGTATTCAAGAAACTTTAAGAATTAAATTAATGTCTTTATAAGCACTGCTTATATTTAATGGGCGTATAAAATCGAAACTCATCAAACAATATCAAATAGAACGAATATAAATTGTCAATTAAAATTAATAACTAAAAAAATATTTTTTGTTTCGTTCCAGGCATGCCTACTAAACTCTTCAGACAAACGTACGAAGCCCTGTTTGTTACAAAATGTATTGTTTTCTGATCTTATATTTATGAAGACTAAATCTGTCTCAAAAATATACAAAATAATTTTAAGAAATTCTCAAAACCAATTTATTTGAAATATTTAATATATTTAAATAAACTGCTTCAAAAACTCTCAAAACATGTAGCACATCCTCAAAAATGATTAGAATTCAGATAAGACCAGTTCAACTTTACATATAAAAAAATAATAATAAAATCAATCAATCAGAAAACAATACATTTTGTAACAAAGAGGGCTTCGTACGTTTGTCTGAAGAGTTCAGATTGATTTTATTATTATTCTTTTATATGTAATGTTGAAGTGGTCTCATCTGAATTCTAATTATTTTTGAAGTTGTGCTACATATTTTGGGAGTTTTTGAAGCAATTTATTTAAATATTTCAAATAAATTGGTTTTTGAGAAGTTCTTAAAATTATTTTGTATATTTTTGAGACAGATTTAGTCTTTATAAATATAAGATCAGAAAACAGTACATTTTGTAACAAACAGAGTTTCGTACGTTTGTCTGAAGAGTTCAGTACGCATGCCTGGAACGAAACAAAAAATATTTATTTATTAATTTTAATTGATAATTTATATTCGTTGGGTTTTCTTAATTCTATTGGATATTGTATAATGAGTTTCGATTTTATACGTCTATCTAATAAGAGCAGTGCTTATAAATACATCAATTTAATTCTTAAAGTTTCTTGAATAAATTTTTTGAAATTAAAATTGTAGAAGACTAACAGATTACATCTGTTTTGATATTCAAATTTTGTAATAATCCTTCTATCAAGTAAAAAACCGTTTCTTATTATTTTATTATATTTGTATGAAATACGTTGCCTGGCCAAATGTATTCATTTATTTATTGTTTTACTATTGTTTTGTCTCATACTTTTTTATTTATATATACTTATGTGTCTTTTTAGACAAAATTGTACCTGACTCTCCATGAAATTTTCGATGGGTTAAAAATTTATTCATATTCTGTGATATGTACTTTATCGGGAATGAATAAATTAATTATTATTAATGTTATTTCTCTACATGTTTCTAAGTACTTGTGCGATCTTTAAATGATTATCATCTTGTGGATGTCTTGTTGATGTTTGTTTATTCTTCTTTTAAGATAAAATAGAAAGGCTTTTTACTTGATAGAAGAAATATAACAAAATTTGAATATTAAAACAAATTGAAATATGTTTATCTTCTACAATTTTAATTTCAAAAAAATTTTTTATTCAAAAAACTTTTAGAATTAAGGCTTGGTTCATTGTTGGATCGATATTCACAATAAAGTTGTTTCTTTAGTCTTATCAGTCCTATAATGTAGGTTGGAAGACTTTGGATGAGAATTTTTTTTCTTAGTTTTGGAGTCTGCTCTGTTATTATTTTTGATAGTGAATTATGAGAATATCAAATATACCCTGGAGAAATTTCAGTTTCTGGCTAATTCTCCTAGTAACTTCTTCAATTTGTGAGAAAAAAGTTTAATAATACTTCGTGCCGATTATCTGATGGTTTTTTCACTTTGTTTATTTTGAATCGAATTGCGAGATGGTCAGATCCTAGATCTGGGGCGAGGCTAATGTTCTAGATGTTATTTATTATCATTCATTATATTTTTTACTCAGTTCCATAATCGAGAACTCGTTCATTCATCTCGATTTTCATTCAAATTCAAAGATTCAAATGGAAAATCTTCTGACATTGAAATAAAATCTTATACAAATATTTGAACGATTCGTTTGAATGTTGGTTTTCAGATTCTGTAAATCTGTCAAACGTATCTTTTGAAGATGCGATAAAAAATATCAGTTCTACAAGTGGACCACGATTAATCAGTGTAATTCGATGATAAATTTAATAATGTGTTGTGACTTGCTTGAATTACTTTTCAAATAATGTATTTTCTCCACGCGTTAAACGTATATTACACAAGTCTTCTGAAGGGTGTGCCCTCTAGAGTTGACATTTTGAAGTAGAGGTTATTTTGAGTCTGACAACACTTCTGTCATTCTAGTTTTGACATAAAGTTAGGTTAATATATGATATTAACAAAACTGGGAATTATTAAAAATTTATTTCCAAAATTCATTCGTAACTGTCAAGGTTCAACCTTACTAATAAACTCATGACTTAAAAAATATTCATTTCATAGTTTTTCATTCATAGCCGATCAAAAATTCAAATTTCATATGGATCAGCCCTTATAATCATATATATATTGAAAATTTACTATAAAGAAGTTTTTTTAATATTACAGATAATAGCTGGAATTAATTCTGCGGAATCTGTACAGATCTGAATCTAAATAAATCTCTTGAAAACATTCAGAATTAAATTTTTAAACTTGCCCTAGATAACACTATATCACTTTATAGACATATATATTATCATCACATGTGGTGGAAAATAAACTAATAAAGATTCAAAAGAAATATAAAATAATGACCAAATTATTTAAACATCACCTAATACAAAATTTGTTTCGATTGGATGTTAAAAGAATTACAAGTTCAATTACCAAAAAATGTTCTACATAGGATTCAAGGTCTTTTTTTTTCCTCTTTAAAAAATAGATATCACATTCTCCAGAGAAAAAATTCGAACCGAAGCTCTTCAGTAAGGAGTTATTTGAATAAATATATATTTCGGTGATATAACCTAATGTTTGTATAGGTCATGCTTATCAAAAATTTATTTAGTTTTTGCTGAGTATTTGGCGAAAGAAGGTATGTATATATTTTGTACGGATTATTTTATTTATTCAAATAACTCCTAACTGAAGGGTCCGAATTTATCAAGTTCTTTTTCTGAAGAATGTGCTATCTACTTTTTTGAAAGAAAAATAAAAAAAGACCTTTCTGAATTCTATGTATAACATTTTTTGGTAATTGAACTTGTAATTCTTTAACATCCAATCGAAACAAATTTTGTATTAGGTGATGTTTAAATAATTTGGTCGTTATTTCATATATATTTTGATTCTTTATTAGTTAATTTCCACCACATGTGATGATAATATCTATGTGTATAAAGTAGTAATTCATAACTGCAGCTTTTAAAACTATTAATAACCTTAGTACTTACATAAAAAACAATAGGGATCGAACAAATAAAGAAAATAAATCTGGAGTTTACAAGTTGACTTGCAACGATTGCTCTTTAGTATATATTGGCCAGACAGGTAGATCATTCAAGAAACGAATCCAAGAACACCAACGAAGTTACATGTCGGATTCTGTACATTCGACATATGCTAATCATCTTAAGGAATTTAGGCATAATTTCAACAATAACTATGAGAATTAACCACGTCGAAAGCAAAAGTTATAGATTAACACTTTTAGAATTTCTTGAAATCAACAGGAACAATGCCCGTAAAATCCTTTTGAATAAACAAACAGATGTTGACAAGTCTCCATTACTGAATATCTTTCTCTAATGGCATTTTTTAGCGGCAAACTCCAATAAACACCTTAAATTTTGTATGACCTGTTCTTCCATTATTTTGTCACGTACTTAACACTGTATTTAAACTCGGTTACACTGGACACCATCAGCCAGTAGAATGTAGATACCTGAAACGATGTATAATTTCCAATTGTTCTACCAGAAGTTGAGGAATTGTTGCGGTGTAGTATTGAACTCTAATTGCGGTGAAAACACTATATTGCTCGAATCGATGAGCTTTTTGACCGTTGTTCACTTTCACTGTGTTCACTTCTCTTGGGTTCACTGTTGAGTTCACTTTTCGATTCACTTTTCACAGTTACTATCTAATTACAAAAGAATAATGTAGATAATACATTCACTTCCAAGCCTTTAAGTGCGTTTTATTAAGAGAAACTTATTCAAGAGCAGAGAGAGAGTTTGTGATTATAACTTGATAGTTGAGACAGAGAGAATGAATGTGGGATCAGAACTTAATTGTTCGGAGAGTAGAGAATGTTGCGTGACCGTTTGGTCGAAAAACGGCGGGAGAGAGTGACTGTGTGTTTGTACGCCGAGTGTCAACGATCGACTTCGAGAGATGTGTCTTCAACAGCGCTGAAGCGATTGCAAGAAGTGAAGAGAATATCGCTGCCGTACGTGAAAGTGTTCGTGAAGACCAAAATTTGCCGATTTCTAGACGTTCACAAGAACTAGGCATCTCCCAGACGTCTTTTTGGCGAATTTTACGAAAAGACCCTGGTTTACATCCATACAAAATTGTTTTAACCCAAGAACTCAAATCAGTAGATCATTTAATGATATAAAAATTTCAATAATTTTCGAATAATGTGTTTTATTTACAAATTAAAATGGGGCGCTGTTAATGAAAGACCCTTTACATGAACGAAAAATGATTAAACTTTATAAAAACTTGCTTCACGAAGAGCCAAAAATATTATGAGGATAGGGAAAATATGCATTTTACGAAAACATTAATATTCTCAACTTTTGACGAGCAGTTTGTATGAAATCAATAGACATAAAGGTGACCATAACCCCTCTTTAAATTTTTTAAGCGATCAATTTGAGTAAGTTCTTGAAAAGGTGTCCAGAATATTGTTTTTCGATTTATTAACAATCTTAACTAAGTGGGACTCCTGAATTCATAAGAATGTCATGTTAGAATATAATATTTCGAAAAAAATATAATTAGTAAACCATAACAAATCGTTTAACCTGATTTGGTTGCCCTACCACTGAAATAGTCCTGTATATAATCTAAATGACTTACCGTTTACGATAAAAGTCACTTTTAGTCTGAATAATTTTCGTAAATTTCCACAGACAGTCACGAAGTATCGAAAAATCGTTTTCTGTTCTTTCTTGAGGAGAAAAATTTTGACTCACCCAAAATTCCAACTGATATTGGACCTCGATATATCCCAGTGAAACACTTGAGGATGAGGTTGAAATTTCTGATCAATCTAGAGCCTATTTTTGGCAGTTTTGTAGACCAGATCGCACCGTGACATAAGTCGCACGTTTGATGTCGTAACCTAGGAAACTGTTCTTACGCACGTAGGAAATTCGATGAAAAAAAATTGTTGTTACGATTTTATGGTTTGGTATGTGGACGAACTAACCTAGTGCACTAAAAATAACCCCGTTCTTGCGCTTGGCAGCGTTTATCGATTTTCGTTTCAGTTCTGAACTTGAAAACCGACCATTACCTGGGTCAACGTCGATGGCTTTTAGGGGGTTATTTTGTTAAGACATGTCAGACTATCTGATTTTGGATATATAATCTCTTCTCATGAAGTCCACATCTAAAATATAGTCCGTCTAGAAAGTGTCCGGAATTTATTATTTTTTATAATTTTAAGATACTTTTGTAACATTCTAAGACAAAAGTAATTTAAAAAATAGGTTGTGTAGATAGTCGGCTATGGTCAAAGTTGCATGGCATCACTATTTGTCAAATATTGTTGATTATCAACAGGTATACAATTTATGAAATAATGTCGCAGCTAGCAAAAATAAAACAGGTAGAAAATTAAAGCAATTGACTGAACTGGGGAAAAGTGGTGTATATGGGACAATAAAGAAGATGAAAAATGGCATTGATATGAGGCATAGACCAGTTTCAGGAAGACGTAGATTAAAGGAAACAATTTAAACGCTTTATTGGCCTTAGGACGACACAATCCGCGCCTGCAGTTTCGCAAATTGGCTAATGGATTTGGAAATCAACGAAATATCTAAGTATGTACAGAAACAGTCCGTATAGAGGAAACCAAAAAAATCCCTATGATGACACCTTTACAAAAGGAACGAAGGATAGAATTTTGTCAACGTTTTCAAAAAGATAATTTCAATGTCTTTATATCAGGTGTGTTTTTAGAGTGATTGAACTTTAAATAGAAATAAAACACATTTAAATTAAGATTGAAGCCAATTTTTTTTTATTTGAAAGATAATTCTATGACATTTGTTTTAAAAATAATTTCCGCCATATGTCCACCACGACTAACTCTGAGGCACCGCATTCGACCAGACCAATTTTGGACCACTTTTTCGAGTAATTCAGGCCTTATTTAATCAATAACACGACTTATGTTGGCTTCCAAAGCGTCTTTTGTTTCTGGTTTATCACCACAAACCAATGACTTGACATAACCACAAAGAAAATAATCCAGTGGAGTTATGTCGCATGATCTTGGGGGCCAATTAATTGGACCATTTCTCGAAATAATGTTATCGCCAAATCTTTCTTTCAATAAATAACGATCATTTTCCAAGAAGATGGCGCACCACGTCATTTCGTTCAACCGGTGCCTCAGTTCCTAGATAAAAATTTTTCTCAAGTCTGGATTGGAAGAAGGGGATATATTGAGTGGCCACCCAGATCACCTTATCTGGCCCCACTGGACTTTTTTCTATGGGGTCACCTGAAATCCAAGATTTACGCTACCCAGCCTGAGTTACTGAATGATTTGCGAACTAGGATCATTAATAAATGCCGCCAAATTACACCAGAAATCTTGAGTAACATACGTGAACGTTTTTAGCAAAACTTACATTACTGCATGGAAATGAATGGTGCCCATTTCCAGCCTTTAATAAACTAATCACAAAAGTAAGTTATGTTATTTATAGCGAGCGGGCGTCTGTCCACCCTACCACTGCGTCCGCACGGACTATTGTGGTTCACCCCTAATTTATATCTCCCCGACGAGATCAAGTTTTTGGATAAAACCTATAATCTTGTTCAAGGGTAATTTTTTCAGTTCGCTGTGGGCTATAAAAGCCTGGCCAAAGACCTTGAATCTGATGCGACTCACCGCTGGGCACTCTGAGACGATGTGCACGGCTGTTTCAGTGTCCTCAAGACACAGCCTGCATTCATCGTTTTCAGCCAGACCGATTTAGTGCAAATGCGCTTTCAGTCTGCAGTGACCTGTCATAATTCCGACAAGTGTTCTTAGTTTGGCCCTATCCAGACCTGGCGCTAGGTTCGCCTTCTTTTTGTTCGAAGCTGTTCCAAGGAACAACTTCGAATGTTTCAGGCCAGAATGGCTCCGCCAGAAAGACTCTAGCCTTGAGTTCATTCTGCCTGTTATCGCCTCGTTAGCCACGTCATGTGCTATTCCCAGGAATGGTTCCGGTCCTACCAGAGGCAGCGCAGCTCCAGCAAACGCCAGCCGATCTGCCTCCTCGTTACCCAAATAGTTGTGGCTCGGTGTCCAAACCAGACCGTTATACATACCGAGTCTGTTTAAAGCCGTGCGGCAACTCCAGACTGTTCTTGAGGTACAAGAGCTGGATTCCAAAGCTTTAGTACTAACTGACTATCAGTAAATATTTTGGTTTTACCGTGGTGGATATGCGGTTTTATCAGCAGTTCTGCCGCGGTCTCAATGGCAAAGAGTACTGCCTGGAATAAGGTTGCGTTTTGACCGAGACTCAATGAGATGTTAATTCTCGGTTTGCTCCCATAGACTCCCGCTCCTGTTCCGTTCGTCGTTCGCGAGCCGTCTGTGAACAAGCCAAGGTCGGTCCTCAATAGAACCTCAGCCTGCTGGATCCATTCGTCCCAAATGGGGACGATTACATTGAAATTCCGTTCTTGGCTCGTGACTTTTGACATTAGATCCGAGGGCATCGATAGGGTTCTGTTCGTTGAAAGCTCGTCCAGTGGTCCTGAGCCTCCCATCACTATTGCCTCTGGCCTGTCAATCGCCAGTTGATATAGTTTGTATGTGGTCCGTTCCGCCTCCCTCTGCACGAGTAGGTGCAGGGGTGGTAGATTTAGTAGGACCTCCATGGCTGCCGTGGGTGTGGTGCGAAACGCACCTGTAATTGCAAGGCAAGCCTGTCTCTGTAGTCGGGTGAGCTTTTGTTCGCCCACCGTTTGTTGGCCTTTCCTCCACCACGTTACGGCGCCATACACTATCCGTGGTCTAATTACCATAGTGTATAGCCAGTACATCTGCCTGGGCTTTAGGCCCCAGGTTTTACCACAGATCCGCCTGCAAGTCCAGAAACCCATTCTGGCTTTATGACACACTTTATCTAGGTGTGCACTCCAGCTGAGGGTCTTGTCCCGGACTATTCCCAGGTATTTTGCCTCAAATGAGAATTGTATTATTTCACCACGGATAGTCGGCGGTTCTAAACCATTCAACTTCCGTTTTTTAGTGAATGGTTCTACAACTACCTTTTGCGGGTTGAGAGACATGTCTTCCCTTATACACCATTTGTCAATAGTGTTCAGTATCTCTTGAAGGACGGCCGATATCGTCACCTCCGATTTACCTTTCACTATGATTGCCAGGTCATCAGCAAATGCTTAAACGTCGACTCCCCACAGCGAAATGATCGCTAGCAGGTCATCAACGAGAAAGGTCAACAGTAAGGGTGAGAGAATACCTCCCTGCGGATAGACCTCGCAGCCTTGAACTCGAAGACCTCATCCTGGTATGAGGTCGTTATTGTTCTGCCGCATAGCATTGCCTGTATCCATCTACAGATTAGCGGGTCGATTTACAAAAGTAAGTACTCTTCCACTCTTTTACCTGATTAATGAGGTATCGCCACACCCCTAATCCCTATTCAAAATCAAGGGGTAGTACTCACCTCCGTTAAGGGGTTGCAGTTACGGGGATGCAAAGAGCGGAAAAGTTGTTCCCCCATTCGAATAAAAAATTGACGGGTCCAGGTGATTTTCCACATTTTCATTATAAAGGCGGAAAATCGAGGTGTAATCATTGATAATCACTGATTAAGAAATAAAACCTAGGAAATTCTTGATTCTTGACCCTCAAAATAGTTCCTGTAAGATGAACAAGCCAGAATTATTTGTGTTCATATTAATGAGCTTGCACTGTTTTCTTTATTATTTTATCCAATTAATTTTATAGACGCCATATGTGTTTGGAAACTTATCAGCCGACGTAATATGTAACTAAAAATTAACGAGCTTGAAAACTCTTAGGACCAAGCAAGTACTTTCATTACCGTTTCCGTAGCAGAATCGCTGAAAATTTCAAGGACACTATCAACGTGTTTTATCGCCGATCGATTCATAGATTTAGGAAACAACAACGCGAAACACTCGGTATAAACAGTACCTATCCTATTACGACAGCGTGTGCTGTACGATTTAAAAAGACGATGATTTATTTATTTATTGTCGAATCGATCGATCGTTGAGGCAACATGCATCAAACGCTTAGGTAAGTGAATATATCGATAACGTAATTAAGGCGGGTAATTAGCTTTTCTCCATTGTTGGTAGTGAAATATGCCTGGTGGATTTACTTTCATATCCGTGAATGGACCGGTGTGAATCCTGGTTTAAATATTGGTTTTCCGTTATCAAGATTAATTTTATGTTGCCGGTACAAGGTTGCAGGCGATAATGGAATCGTGTTTGAAGAATGTTTATTGGTTTATTTTTTGTCTAAGTATGAACCTTTGTAATCGTACAAAACAGTTTTGAACCCCTGAAATTTTCATTGTTAACGTTTGGAAGTTTGTAAATTGAAGAATCGTCTGTAATCCAGAGCAACTACTGGACAGACAGACGTTCGTTGAACTTGGTACGAAATTTAGTTGTTATTCGTCATTGACACTACGTGCTTATCAGCGGAATCTGATGTGTTGAAAATTAAAGGTTGAAACAGAAAAAATATATCGGGTGTTTTTTTTTGTCAATGAACTTTAAATTGAAATAAAACACATTTAAATTAATATTGAAGCTAATTTTTTTTATTTGAGAGATAATTTTATGACATTTATGTTTCAAAAATAATTTCCGGCATATATTCACCACGACTAGCTCTGAGGAACCGCTTTCAATTTTGGAACACTTTTTCGAGTAATTCAGGACTTATTTCATCAATAACACGAGTTATGTTGGCTTCCAAAGCGTCTATTGTTTCTGGTTTATCAGCATAAACCAATGACTTGACATAACCCGAAAGAAAATAATCCAGTGGAGTTATGTCGCATGATCTTGGAGGCCAATTAATTGAATCATTTCTCAATAATGTTATCGTCAATCTTTCTTTCAATAAATCAATTGTTACGGTAGCAGCATGAGGTGTAGCACCATATTGTTGGAACCAAAACACTTCTGGGTCGATACCATTCAAATTTTGAAACAAATAATCATTGATCATCGATCTGTAACAAGCACTATTCACTGTAACATTAGCTCCAGCATCGTTTTTATAGAAATGTGGACCGATGATACCTCCAGCGTGTAAAGCACATCATACAGTGATTTTTCTGGATGCAATGGAACCTGCAGAATTTCTTGAGGATCGTTTTCACTCCATATACGGCAATTTAGCTTGTCTACATAGCCGTTCAACCAGAAATGAGCTTCATCACTAAACACAATTTTACGACAAAAAAGTGGATCAACTTCAAGCTGTTCTAGCGCTCAATCAGCAAAAAAATGACGCTTATTATGGTCAAATGGCTCCAGTTCTTGAACCAGTTGGATCTTGTATGGGTGTAGACCAAGATCTTTACGCAACTTTACGTCCAACTTGTTGTGAACGTAGACGAATGGACAAATCTGGATCATCATTAATACTATGACTTACAGCAGCGACATTTTCTTCTGTACGTACAGTTCTTTGTCTTGTTGTTGTTTTTGCATCGAGTAGAGAAAATGTTGTCAGAAATCTATCGATAGTTCGACGAATAAGCTGCTCTGATGGACGATTATGTAAACTATAAATTTCACGAAGTGCTCTATAAATTTGGCGAATAGAACACTAAATTTGACAATAAATTTCAACAATTTGTAAACGTTGTTGCGGCTTGAGTCTTTTCATGATAATTTCTCAATGCTTACTGAACAGAAATGTCAAAACAACATGGCTTCTACCTTCTGTCAAATCATAGTTATCCCTATCGAAAGTTCTATCACTCTAAAAAAACACCCGATATTATTCCATTTATGAAGTATGCTCTGGACTGTCATAAAAATGTGGCTGATTAAAAATTATTTTTAAGTGATATTGGTACCCTTGTTTGAATATGATAATTTCATTCGTTTTTGAGAAAAACGCAATTGAAAAGTTCATCGTCTCAGAAGAGAATTTCAAATAACAGACAACAAAGAAACTTGTAACGTAAGGGTGCTGTTTCAACAGTAAAGAAGAATTAAACGCAAATTAACATACAAATTAAGAAACAGTGAAATTATTAGCGCAAAACGAAGAAAACTTTAAATTACACGCCCTTTAACTGTTCCCACAGCAATATTTCAATATATTTGGTCTAATAGTTTTAATTTTAGTAAAAAAAATCTTTCCTTTTATTTATTTTTGATTGTTTTGAGTATTTTATGTGTTGCAAATCATTCATCTAATAATGTAGGTTAGTTCTAAAATTCCAGTCACCACATCAGTAATTTCAAAAAAACTGTTCTCCATTTTGAAGTTTTATTATTTAAATTAACATAATTCCGAATATATTTTAGCTGGAATTATCAACTATTCACCGAACTTGTGTAGTTATAGACATTTTATGACCTTCAGGTCAAATAATAATAATTAAGTGTTATTATCTATCAATTTATCCCAAGTCAATCAAATTTTAATATAACGTAATAAAGAAATCAAATGGCTTTAGTTCTTGAAACAGTTGGATCTTGTATGGGTATAGACCAAGATATTTACGCAAAATTTTCCATGTGGTGGATACACAGAGTCCAACTTGTTGTGAACGTCGACGAATGGACAAATCTGGATCATCATTAACACTATGATTTACAGCAGCGATATTTTCGTTTGTACGTACAGTTCTTTGTCTTCTTGTTGTTGTTGCATCGAGTATAGAAAATGTTGTCCGAAATCTATCGATAATTCGACGAATAAGCTGCTCTGATGGACGATTATGTAAACTATAATATAAATTTCACGAAGTGCTCTGTAAGTTTGGCGAATAGAACACTAAATTTGACAATAAATTCCAACAATTTGTAAATGTTGCGGCTTGAGTCTTTTCATGATAATTTGTCAATGCTTACTGAACAGAAAAGTCAAAACAACATGGCTTCTTCCTTCTGTCAAATCATAGTTATCCCTATCGAAAGTTTTATCACTCTAAAAAAACACCCGATATAAACATAAATTGAATATTTCAAAATACTGAAATAATAGGCAAAATACTGCGGTAAACTAACCGTGGTACGAAACAGATTGAAAATTATTTGGTGGCGCTAAAATACTTTTGTTCCAGAACACAGTAAAATTTGTCCGAAGTTTTTCTTGGCACTCTGTAATGATTATGCAGCTTAAGTGCAAAGTTGGGTTCGAAAAACTACAATTATATGAAATTACTTTCCGAACAACCTTATAAAAGTAACAAATACCTATTTTTCCGTCTATATATTTAAATTATAAATAGTCTTATACTAGGACGCAAAAATTATAATTTTTTGGCAAAACACAAATGGAGTTTGGAAAATATTCATAAGTGTTGTTGAATAATCTCCCCATATGCAAACATAATTATGATTTTAACGAGTACACCATATGTAACAAGTTAAATTATTCTAATGGTGATTATGTGGTTGGTGTGTCATATTTCATATGTCTCTCATAACAAATACCCAGGCAACTCGAAAATATATGATAGCAAAAACGCCGATTTTTTGGTGCAACTCAGTTTACGAACACTGTTAATGTAAATGATAGTTTGCAGTTTAATCTAGTGGGTAGTGTGTTTCAGACAACAACGTCAAACTTAAAATCGGTGATAAATAACAAAATAATGAAGAAAAAAAGGGTAAAGCACTGAAGTGAAGCCAGGAGCTTTGGGGCAATTGTTCATATCACCCACGATCTTCCAAAATAATTTTTTTTGTCTTCCAATTATAAAATAATTAATTTGCAATTTCAAATCAAAATTGACACTTTTAAATCCGACAAACCACTTATGACGTTCAACATGGCCACCATAAACATTCACTAAAATATAGTCCGTCTAGAAAGTATCCGGAATTTATTATTTGTCATAATTTTAATATACTGCTTTTTTGTAACATTCTAAGACAAAAGTAATGTATAAAATAGGTTGTGCAAATAGTCGGCTATGGCCAAAGTTGCACGGCAACACTATTTGTTAAATATTGTTGATTGTCAACAGGTGTACAATTTATGAAATAATTTCGCAACTAGAATAAAGGAAACAGGTAAAAAATAGGTATAGAAAAAATTTTCGAAACGTTAAAAAATTAGTGCAATTGACTGAACCTGGAAAAAGGTGCTGTATATGAGACAGTAAAGAGCTACCGTCCAAATTTCCCACCAAAATAATGGTTTGGGAGCAATATTTCAGCGTGGTGCTACGCCTCTCTGTATAGTTGATGGTACCATTAATTGTGAGAAGTATTGTGGCACTCTAAACGATTTTCTCTTTAAAACGGCGCATGCTTTATGTCCAGAGGTGTGGCGTTTTCAGCAGGAAAATGCAAGATGCCATACTTCGGCCTATACTCAAGCTTGGATGCAAGAACACCAAGTGATAACCATTTCATGGCCAGCAGCTTTACCAGATCTTAGTCCCATTGAAAACATATGGGGACTTATGAAGATTGAAGTTGAACGAGCAGTGCCACGAAATAAAGTTAATTTAATTCAGTCAGTTTTCGACAAAATATTTTGGACAGAAAACATAATAAAAGCAGGTGATTTCAACATCAACATACTAGACAGACAAGAAAAGTATACAAATGACTTCCTTGAACTTCTGAATTCATATGGTCTAACACCTACCATAACAGAGCCAACAAGGATAACCTCCAAAAGCCGGACATGTATTGACAACATACTCACAAACCATAAAGATAACTCAGCAAGAACACTGCCAACTGACATTTCAGATCATAACACAGCCCAAATTATCACAGTAAAGCTACAAGAAAAAGAACATAAGAGCATCATGACTCCAGATAACATAGAAGACCTAAAACAAAGATTACCAAATACAGATTGAAAAATATTAGATCCCAGAAAATGAAGTCAACACTCTGTGGACAAAGTTTGTGAATATCTTCAAAGCAGAATTTAACCATTCTTGCCCCATAAGAAAAATCCAAACGAAGGCTAACAAACGACCAACATCTGAAAGTGAATAATTGAAAGACTGTAAGGCCAGACTTGATGTTCTACATAGTTCTAAAATAATCAATCCAGTGTTTAACGAACTATACAAAGAAACAAAAAGAGAGTATGATAACGTTGTTCGGCAAGAAAAAGGTGGAAATTATAAACGGGAGTTAATGGAATCAGATGATAGAGGCAAGGCTCTATGGAAAATAGTGAAAAAAATCAAAGGTACCATAAATCAAAACACTGAAATACAAGGAAATCCGAATAAATTAGCGAGCCTATTCAATACCTATTTTTCATCAGTTGTAAAAGACAAAGCTAATGGCATCCAAAACTCACAACTCAGAATCAACGTAACAGGAACTAACGATGAAAACAATCTCCATGTTGAAAAATAAAAACAGCTACGGATGTGATGGAATCCCGATTAGATTGGTAAAATATTGTGCAGAACAAATAGTGAAACCCCTAACTCTTCTTATTAACATGTCTATAGAGTATGATCTAACTTAAGGAAGCATTGACAAAACCAGTATATAAGAAGGGCGAACTAGACAAACCACAGATCTATAGACCAATAAGTCTCCTACCTACGTTCTCTAAAATACTAGAGCTAACAATTTCAACCTGGTATCATATCTCATGGAAGGAAAAATCCTATCACCTTCATAACACAGCTATGTCAAAGGCAAATCAACTCAAACGGCAATCTTTGACTTTATCTCAGGGATCTTAACATTGGAGGATTCAAATGTCACGGTTGGTTTGATGATAGACCTATCGAGAAGGCATTCGATACCCTCTCTCACAACCTTATCCTTCAAAAACTACATGCCTATGGAGCTGAACTGATATAAATCATATCTGACAAACCGCAGACAAAGAGTGGTGATCTCTCAGAATGGGGACCAAATAATATCTGAAGAAGAATACAAAGAACTAGGAGTACCACAAGGAAGTATATTAGGTCCCATCATCTTTCTAAACGACCTATATACTATATTTGATGAAACAGCTACCAGAATGTTAAATTATGCAGATGATATAAATTTCACGGTGACGACCAAGACATTCCCAGAAACAAGCGAACTAGTAAAATCAACCCTAATATAGGCTAGCGAATGGTTTCAAGCGAATGGTTGATGCATGAACTCTGACAAAACGAATGCTATATTATTCAACACAGCACATTCAGGTTTTCAAACACCAGCCACCATTCCGCTATGCGACTTTACTCTAGATATGATTAAATCCTGTCAGTTCCTTAAAATGGAAGAAACTCTTGATTGGAGCGAACGCATTTCCAACCTTTGTGGTCAGTTAAGCTGAGTCTGCTACATGCTGGGGAGTAAATAACTGGATTCCCCATCACTAAGAACCATTTATCAAGCGGTCTTCGAATCAAAGATGAGGTATGGTATCGTTTTCTATGGTAGCTTATATGACTTGCCATTTCCTGGGTCTTAAAATGGAAGAAACTCTTGATTGGAGCGAACACATTTCCGACCTTTGTGGTCAGTTAAGCTGAGTCTGCTACATGCTATAAATAACTGGATTCCACATCACTAAGAACCATTTATGGTTCTTCGGTCTTTGAATCAAAGATGAGGTATAGTATCGTTTTCTATGGTAGCTCATATGACTTGGATAGAGTGCTGAAGATGCAAAAGAGAGCAGTTCGTATGATTTGGAAGCTGAGGAGAACGGAGTCATGTAGGGGAAAGTTCAGAAAAAATAACTTATTGGCTGCATCCGCCATAAATATTCAGGAATCCCTGATCTTCATTTACAAAAAAGGCACTATTTCGAAGGAAAAACACCTAGTAACTATAATACAAGGACAACGGCACTAAAATATCCGCAACACAGACTAACGGCCAGTTTCATAAACGAAATTGAAGCCTTCATTTTCCCAAAAAGTCTCCTTCAATGATAAAACGTGTTTCATAAGCAAATTTTAAGGTTAAAGGGAACTTAAAAGCGTCCTCCAAGATTATCGGTTTTATCCAAAAACTGGATCTCGTCGGGGAGATATAAATTAGGGGTGAACCACAATAGTCCGTGCGGACGCAGTGGTAGGGTGGACAGACGCCAGCTCGCCATAAATAACAACAATCCTCACTGAAAAAGGACCTGAATATAGATGTATTCGATACTATAATAAAATAGCACATAAACTAAGAAGAGAAATGACCCTTCAACAATATAAGAATTATATCTACAAATTATTACTTAACATCGAGCCATACAATGTGGAAGAATTCCTAGCTTACACGGTTTGATGTGTCAAATTATTTTATGACCCTGTTTCATCTCAAATGTACTCTGTATATTTTACTGCAAATGTGCATTTTACCTGAGATAAAGTGCATTATTATTATTATATCCGTAATTTCTTACAATTCTTTGTTCTTGAGAGAAATACGATTGTGACTTATTTTTTACAGGCAAACCGTGAACAAACAATTCATCCTTACGCTCTTCATAGGAATAACCGCCGGTTTTCTGGTAGCCTACGTTCTACTCACTCCGGACGCAATACGTCGAATCGATTTCCACACCAGTCAAGAGATGGCGCACCTGGCTGGTCCTACTATGGACCCCGGTGATCATAGCATAGAGGAGGAGTTTCATCAGATGGAAGACAGGGAAGTGGCTAACAGGATGTACAATAAGGTCCGGATCCTGTGCTGGGTGATGACCGGTCCTAATAATCACGAGAAGAGGGCCAAGCACGTGAAGAACACTTGGGGGAAGAGATGTAACATCATACTCTTTATGAGCTCTAAAGAAGGTGGGTAAAACAGAGACAATTCTGAGTTAAACTATTTAGAAGGATAAGGTACATCGCTTGTGATGATTCTTCTTATTTTTAAGACTTGCTTACATGACGTTAAATTCTTCAAATGCTTTCAAACAACCAGTCAAGAATGTTCCTAACATACAATATTTAAACGGATTCAGTTTTGAGATAAAGCTACCATAAATTTGTTTATTACTTTTGTCGAAACAACCCAGTGTCCCTACTGGAATAAACCCTATAGAGGTGGAGTACATAACTCAGTTTGGTCGTTCAATAAATTACCGGAAGCTCCAAGCTCTGAACAAGCCCATAGAATATACACAATTCTGATTGGTTGTAATATATTTTCAAATATTAAAAAATCCTTAAAATAAAAAATCTTCTTTTTTCAGATGAATCTCTGCCCGCAGTAGCTTTACCAGTGGGCGAAGGAAGAGATAACCTATGGGCCAAAACGAAAGAAGCCTTCAAATACGTGTACAACAATTATAAGGATAAGGCAGATTGGTTCATGAAAGCTGACGATGATACGTAAGTTTACCAAATCGTCCCAACTACGAACGAAGCTTCTTAACAAATGTTCTTACTAGGTACGTCGTGCTCGAGAACTTACGATACATGTTGTTGCCGTATAAGTCTTCAGAACCCATATATTTCGGATGCAAGTTCAAGCCCTATGTGAAACAGGGATATATGAGTGGAGGAGCAGGATACGTTTTGAGCCGGGAGGCTTTGAATAGATTCGTAGAGGTAAAATGGAATTATAGTTTATAGGGAAGTGTTCTCCGCAGTCAGGCAAAAATATTTTGTTCCGTACAAAATTTTTTTCATATCTGGCAGTAAGGAAGTTAAATTAACTGTACTACCTATGTGTTAGTTAATAAGTAGACCGAAAAGTATAGCCCGTCTAGAAAGTATCCGGACGTTCTTTCATAATTTCAATATACTTCTTTTTTGTAATATTCTAAGACAAAAGTAATGTATAAAAAAGGTTGTGCAGATAGTCGGCTATGGCCTAAGTTGCATGGCAACAGTTGATTGTCAACAGGTATAAATTTATGAAATAATGTCGCAACTAGAAAAGAGAAAACAGGTAGAATATTTGTATAGAAAAGGTTTCAGAAACGTCAGAAAATTAGTGCAATTGACTGAACTGGGAAAAAGTGCTGTATCTATTGAAAACATATGGGGGGACTAATGAAGATTGAAGTTGAACAGCAGCGCGACGAAATAAAGATGATTTAATGCAGTTAGTTGTATAGTCCTGGACTCCATCACCGAAAATTATGGAGGTGATCTAGTTTTGGGTGTACTGTAACGTATAAAAATTACTCATGAAGACCTGTAGCACTAAATTATAAAATTTGTTGTTTGTGTTGCCTATGCTTATTTTGATTTTCGTGTTTTTTTCGTTATTTCCCATATTAGCACATGTTGACAGAATTCCCGAAGATTAATTTTTAAATAATATTTAAATAAGGTTATTCTGATTTTCACAAATATTTATTGTTATGTTTACAACAATCGTTTCGCTATCACAGTAGCATCATCAGGCAAGATCACATTTTGAATAACTAAGTTTGTTTCCGAAATCCGTTGCTATTTGTATTACAGTAAGTACAATAAATTTTTATTGAGCACTAAAACCCAAAAAAGGGTCTCTGCAAATTCCAGCTTATCTGAATATATTTAACAGAGGTGAGTTATTTAAATCTATTTGTTCGTTAAGTAATAATTCAATTTTATTATGTTTATTTATCTCTAGGGATTCTAACAGATTTAAGGCATAACTTTTGCTTTCTATATGTAGAATTTCAAAGTTATGGTTGAAAGTATGTAACAAATGGTTGGAATATGTAGAATTACTTTTATTATTGAGGAAACTCTTCAAATGTTCACAAATTCTATGTCGGAAAGTTCTTCCAGTCTGTCCTATGAAACCTTTAGGGCAATCACCGCATGTTAACTTATAAACCCCCGATTTATCATCTTTATGTGTACAGTCTTTATTATTTAAATTTACTCAAGTTTGAATTGGTTTTAAATGAAGTTCTCAAATTATATTTATTTTTGAGGTATGTAGCAATTTTCTCAGAAATACCTTTAGTGTATTTTAAGGAAATGTATTTACAATTTTCTTTTATATTAGGAAACACCATATTTAAAGCTATTTTATTATTTTTATTCATCAACAATCTGTCTATCAACTTAGGATCATAGTCATTATTAATAGCTATTTGTTTAATTATGTTAAGTTCTGAAATATAATTTCCTCGATTAATTAACTAATCTATGGATCATACAATTAAATGCTGATAATTTTTTATTTAAAGGATGATTTGATTTATTGTATTATAATAGAATCCGTCAGTTCAGATTGTGATTTCATGGGAAGCACATGTCAGTGAATTTGATCAGTGTGATATTTCGGAAACGCGATAAATTAAAATTTCGCGATCAAACTCATACGGTGCCACAGATTTCGAGAAATTTTTCTCAAAAATGATTTCGGATGAAAAAAGTTCAGAAGAATCTACAGACGATCCATCGTTCAAGAAACCTTCTAATAGGAAACGTAAGAAGAAAGGATTATCTAAAAACAAAAACAAAAAAGTCAACGATAACAAAACTCCCGAGACAGAAATTAGCCAACCGCATCTGGAACCACAAAAAAACAACCAAGATAACAGTATCGCTATGGAAACAGACATCCCATCTCATTCTTCCACACAAAACATTTCAACTACTAAAGGAACCCATACACAGCAAGACAAAACTGAAGTACAACCACAAACAAATCCCAACAACAAGACTACCTTTAGGAATTATTCAGCAAGAATGAACGAAATAAACAAAACGGAATACAAACAACTATTTTATCTAACAGCAAATGAAAACTTAATAACAGACAGAATTAAAATGGCAGATGAATGGAACAAGAAATTTATAGAATCTACAGATATTGTGATAAAAACCAAAATCGGCTATCTTATCAAATCCAACAATGAGAAAGAAAAAATCGTTAATGCTTTAGAAGAAATGAAAACCCAGAAAATCATCACCCAATTTAAACAGACAATACCTTACATCCAAGGAAAGGAAAGACTAGAACCACAGCAAACTTTCTCAGTAGTAATAACCGGAGTGGAAAAATCTATCCAAGATGAAGAAATTAGTGAACATCTTAATAAATTGAATTTGAAGCACAGATTTTGCCGAAGAATTATATCTAGGAATTACAATACGCCCACAACTTACATAAGAATTATCACAGGAGAAGCTACAACATCCGAAAGATTACTCAATGAGGGAATGTTCTTCAAAAATAGGCACTATCTAGTTTATGCAAGTCATCCCCCTGAACCCATACCAATTCCATGCAACAAGTGCCAACAATTCGATCATATAACGGAAAACTGCACTCAACAAGCAAAATGCAACAAATGCCAAGGCGCCCACAAAACATCACAGTGCAGAACTAATCTACCACCTAAGTGCAGTGCCTGCGGTTCTGAAGAACATCAGGCATGGTCAGGCAAATGTCCAAAACATCCTAAAAAAACCCATCGAAGGTATTCCGAATGCAACCATAAGACGTCTTAATAAAATGACCAGGGAAATAGAAGACTTACATAAGAAGAATAACAGAATACATGCACCTATAACTATACACGACGAAATTGTAAATACCTATATGAGAAAACTGAACAAGCCCAAATACACAAACAGGGAGGAACTACTGCAGAAACTAAAGAGAAGATTCCTGACACAATTTAAAGTTGATACAACTGCAGTTTTTTCAGGAAACCGAGTATATATCCTCATGTTCGATGTGGAAGATCAGAATGAACCGTCACCAACAGAACCTATCGACAACAATATTAACCGCCAAGTTCAACTCTAAAATTAAAATTCTCTACAACAATATCAATAGTTATCTACCAAAAAAATATTTGATCAACAACTTCATTGAAGAGAATGAGATACAATTAGCCATGTTCGTAGAAGCCAAAACCAAAAAGGAACACAACATCTCCTACAGAGATTGGGATATTATACATAGGCTAGGACATACAATTATCAATACACGAGGCGGGAGTATAGTACAGTGCCACCCCAACCTGAAAATGGGTAAGGACAATTCACCTAGTATTAATAACAACCTCAATGAAGCAACACATTTCACAATCCCTTTTAAAGATGACAAACTGCACATCATTTTGATATATATACACCCTCATTCCAAAATCGACGAAACTATATTCACAAAAGCAGCCTTATATAAATATTCTATAATCATTGGCGACTTCAATCCCAATCGAACAAAAAATAGACAAATTAACAAATTTCTCCAGAGCGGTTCCTTCAAAAAATATATGACACCTCCAACATTCTTGATGGATAATAACCCTGATAGTACTCCTGATTTGTTGATATACTCCACAAATTTAGAAAGTAACATCACAGATATAGAGCTTGTGCCTGACCTGGGTTCCGATCACCTAGGAATGGTTATTACATTGGACATGAATACACAGCCAAAAGAAACTCAAAAGAAAAAAACGTTTCAATTCGACAAATGCAAGGTCAATAAAGTGAATGAGGAGATGGCCAAGTTCATTCACTCTCATAGAAAATCAAATATGGACGAGGACTACATCACAGCATTCAATAATAGACTATCTGAATGTATTCGAAAATATACACCTACTGTAACACATCACCCATTCCTTCATGAATTACCACCCTTCATAATTTCAATGATCAAGAACAAACGGAAAATGTACAGAGAATATCGCCGCTCCCACAACCCACATGTTAAAACCCAAATAAATGAATATAACTCTGCTATTCATAAAATGATCCAGCAGTATAGAATCCATAGATGGAATGAAGCCTGCAAATCAATTAGCAAAACCAAAGGAAGAACATTTTATCAGCAAATCAAAAAGCTTTCCAAGTACAAACAATTCCATAAGATTCCCACTATCATAGAAAACAATAAAGAATATAAGACAGATTCCGAAAAGGCAGAAATATTTGCAGAGCACTACAAACAAGTATTTCAATATGGCAAGGATAGGAATTTTGACGTTGAAACAGAGACAATGGTTGAGGGCTGGTACAGGGAATTTTTTAACAACCCACCTGTGAACACTGATTCAATCGAAATAGAAGAAGCCACCTACTATGAAATGCTACATAACACCAAGAACAGTTCACCAGGATCAGATAATATACCGTGGAATATCGTTAAAAAACTACAGCAGAGCATACATGAACATATAACAAAATTATTCAAATGGTGTCTCAATAACCAGTCCTTTCCGGAAGTATGGAAAACAGGAACAATCACCCTCATAGCAAAACAGAACAAGGATCACAAAAAAACAGAAAATTACAGACCCATAACGTTGCTACCTGTACTTGGAAAGCTTTTTGAAAAAATAATTAAAAACAAACTTGAAGAACATTTCCACGAATTAATTCCTAACTATCAGTTCGGCTTCCGCAAGAAAAAGGCTACTGTTCACCCACTGACTATCTTCATATCCAACTTACAAAATGCACAATTAAACAATAAAAGAACAGCAGTAGTTTGCATTGACAACAATAAAGCATTTGACAGTGTGTGGATAAAAGGATTACTATATAAAATGTTTAAGAAAGACACACCTGCATATTTGATACATATAGTAAGAGCATATCTGGAGAACAGAAAACTAAAAATTAAAATCAATGAAGCAATATCCACCATCTTCACCCCTATGCAAGGAACACCTCAAGGATCTCCTCTATCGCCCCTGATATACAACATCTATTGCAGTGACATGGGCACAATACACAACCAAAAACAATACATACTACAATATGCGGATGACACTACAATAATATCACATGAGAAATCATTGAAAAGCTGCATTGATAATCTACAAGAGTACATAACTACATTGACAATATGGTTTTCCAAGTGGAGGTTGAAGATTAACCCAGAAAAATCCCAACTGATAATTTTCAACCATAAAATTAATCATCAGTCCCCCATCATTTCAATAAACAATAAATCAGTCAAACCAACACCTTCAATAAAATATCTCGGAATTCAAATTGATAATAAAGCAACCCTTAAAATACACGCAAATAATACAAAGAAGAAAATTATCAGCAGAGCCAAGCACTTTAGAAAATTGACATACAGGAACGAAGGAATCAACATGAAAACAGCATCCATCATCTATAAATCCATATGCAGACCATTAATTGAATATGGACATCCCCTTTATGCAAACTGCAAAGAATCTGTGAAGAAAATTTTAAAGGTGGCAGAGACAACATCCCTAAGAGACATTACCAAAATGAGACACCCAAAGAACAGACTGTACAACCCTCCCAACGATCTCCTTTATCAGATAACCAGGATAGAACCCATAGAAGACAGAATTAAGAAACTGAACACAAAATTCAAGCAGCGCCTTTACGAACTGGAAGATATAAAGACTCTCATGCACAATGATCCAGTAGAACGCCCCCGAAGAAAATTCCCAACCCAAACGCTAATGCAGAGACTGAACACCTATCAAAACTAAGATATTGTAAAATTGTATAAATAATGACCTTTTTTTTTTTTTTTTTTTTTTTTTTTTTTTTTTTTTTTAACTTGCTCTAAGATTTTGTTAATATAACTTGGGCTGAAGGACCTCGGTCGATTGCCGGTTGATAACTTGTTATCAATAAAGATCAGTTATTATTATTATTATTAGAATCCGTATAGGTTGGTTTGTGAAATATTGAAAAATCATGTGAATTATTTATTTGAGTAACAGTTAAATCAAGAAAATTAATAAAATTATTATGTTCGGTTTCCATAGTGAATTTAATTGAAGGATGTATTTCATTGATGATAATTCACTATGGAAATCGAACATAATAATTCTATTAATTTTCTTGATTTAACTGTTACGCGAATAAATAATTCACATGATTTTTCAATATTTCACAAACCAACCTATACGGATTCTATTATACACAATAAATAGAATCATCCTTTAAATAAAAAATTATCAGCATTTAATTGTATGATCCATAGATTAGTTAATATTCCCATGAATCGAGAAAATCATATTTCAGAACTTAACATAATTAAACAAATAGCTATTAATAATGACTATGATCCTAAGTTGATAGACAAATTGTTGATGATTAAAAATAATAAAATAGCTTTGAATATGGTGTTTCCTAATATAAAAGAAAATTTTAAATACATTTCCTTAAAATACACTAAAGGTATTTCTGAGAAAATTGCTACATACCTCAAAAATAAATATAATTTGAGAACTTCATTTAAAACCAATTCAAACTTGAGTAAATTTATTAAAAATAATAAAGACTGTACACATAAAGATGATAAATCGAGGGTTTATAAGTTAACCTGCGGTGATTGCCCTAAAGTTTAATAGGACAGACTGGTAGAACTTTGCGTCATAGAATTTGTGAACATTTGAAGAGTTTCCTCAATAATAAAAGTAATTCTACATATTTCAACCATTTGTTAGAAACAGGACATACTTTCAACCATAATTTTGAAATTCTACATATAGAAAGCAAAAGTTATGCCTTAAATCTGTTAGAATCCCTAGAGATAAATAAACATAATAAAATTGAATTATTACTTAACGAACAAATAGATTTAAATAACTCACCTCTGTTAAATATATTCAGATAAGCTGGAATTTGCAGAGACCCTTTTTTGGGTTTTAGTGCTCAATAAAAATTTATTGTACTTACTGTATGTTAGAATATAAATTTTTATCTTCCGTAAATTGATATATTAAATATATAGGATGTACATGAATTGTATGGTATTATGAACACTAGGCTTGATCAAGCGTAGGGGGACAGTTTTTTGTATTAATTGAAGTTTACGTCTGAAATTCAGCTGTGGGAAGTTGATAATAGAATCATATCAATTTTATTTATTTTTATTACTGTTATAATTTGATTTGATCTGTTTCGGAATTTATGTATTTAGCTGGAGCATATTTCTTCGAAAAATTTACAATTTCCGTATACTGTCCTTTTGTCAATTTTTGTTGAATTGATTCGCTAGAATAAAATACGTTGGCGCCCTTTTCTAGTAAACTGAACTCACCCCATCTCCACGGTTAGTAAGCTGAGGTGATCCTAGCGTGTCTTTTTTTGTTCTGTTTTTTTTTTGCTTTCGGCAACATTCTTTTCCATTTCTAAATTGTAAAGTAACTTGATTCAGGCAAGAATTAAAAATATATACTAAATAATTACAATTGAGCTTTGCTTTTTTCCGGATACTTTCTAGACGGACTATAATGTTGTTTCTGCATATGTCTATATTTGATTGTCATTTTTAATCCGAAGTCGTGTCAAAGACATTTTGAGGTTATTGTGACTTGTTCACTTCTAAATAATTAAATATTGGACTTTTTTGTAATTTGAAGAACATCTGCGATGTTTATCCATATGCTTTAGACGATCGTTAATGTCAAACATGGTCCTCTAGGCTAAGATCCGGTAATTTTGATCTCTTTGACTCCTATCAATCAGGAAGACCAACAACATTAGACAGCAACATGCTAAGGGCAGAAGTTAAGCAAATCTATGTTAGACAATCGAGGAACTCTAAAACACCCCTAACCAACCGTGGTCGACCATCCAAGAACATTTGCAGCAGATTGGAAAAATAAACAGAGCAGGTGTTTGGGTTCCTCATAATCTGTCCGAAGAGAACATAGGCAACCGATCCATCACATGCAACGTTTCCCTTAAACGGCATCTTAGAGAGTCATTTTTTGATCGCTTGATCACTGGAGACGAAAAATGAATCGCTACGAAGTATTTCGAAGACGGGTTTACATCCCATAAAGGCGCTTTTGTGTGTTTGGTGAAGTGTACACGGCATTGTTCATTTTTAAGTGATGAAACCTGGACAATCTGTTAATGCAGATCTTTATTATGAACAATTGGATCGAGTGAATCAATCTTTAATTGAAAAGGATCTGGCGATTGTCAACAGAAAAGCCTTTATTCTGCAACACGACAATGCAAGAAGAATGGCTCAGCCAGAAAGACTCTTGAGTTCATTCTGCCTGTTATCGTCCGCTTAGCCACGTCATGTGGTATGTCCAGGAATGGTTCCGGGCCTACCAGAGGCAGCGCAGCTCCACCAAACGCCAGCCAATCTGCCTCCTTGTTACCCAAATAGTATCCAAACAAGAGTGATTCTGTTTAAAGCCGCGCGGCAACTCCAGGCCTTTTAGAACTTCTGTGAAGATCCCTCAGAATCTGTAGCTTGTGAGATTGAAATTTCTTTCTTGCCAGTATAAACAGACATTTCTTCACCAATAGGGTGAATTATTACAAACATTTTATTCATCGTTCGACAATTTATTTCTTCAATATTTTCTTAGGTGGGTCTGAATAACTCTACGGGGTGCTCTAAGAAGAACAGTGGTGCAGAAGATGTAGAGATGGGTAAGTGCATGGAAGCCCTAAATGTGGTAGCTGGGGATTCGAGAGATCCAATGGGAAGGGGTAGGTTTTTCCCTTTCGTTCCCGAGCATCATCTTATTCCTGGACATGTGAAAAAGGACTTCTGGTATTGGCAGTACATATATTATGAAAGTAAAGAGGTGAGGCATATGATGTAAAAAAAATTACTATGATTCTGGAATTATCCAATTTCCAAACTGTAAAAAATTTAATTCAATCTGTCCATACTTGATGGAAATTCATTTCAATGAAATAAAATAATTATAGTTGAAAGTACCAAACTCGAAAAGCTTAACTTCAAACTACACTACTTTGTTTGGTATTTGCTTGGCAGCTAATAATAATGTATTGAGGTGTCCGGTATTTTACAGAGTACTCTAAGAACGCTACCCTTTTTATGATGATCATCTAGAGGCAGGAGAATAATATGTTACGTTGTGTAGACAACGCAAACTACACCTAACAAGAACAAGGATACACTGACGGGAGGTTCAAATATTCAAAACACAGTAAATTCAGAAAAGTATATTTATATCAATAATATTGAAAAGCAACAACTCTCAATGAACAGAAACAAACATTTATCAGATTGGTAAATTATCATTCTGTCTCTATACGATATGTCGTCCTTTACCAGAACTACTCAGTGATTCACCCTGAAGAACACCACTAGTTCACAAGGAATAAAATTTCTCAAAGTAAGCAGGCGCATGCATATGGAAAACATGTAACACAAACTGAATAAAACATTATAAAATAGAAACAGTATCCCATCACCTCGGCGTGTTAATAAACGTTACAACAAAAGAAAACAAAGAAATAGGTAATTGGGGGATCACATAAGAGTACATGCAAATCAGTTTCATATCAGGCACTGCGAATACCATGAACGGCACAAATAAGGAATTACTATTAATAAACACAACAAACAACAATCAGGCACCAAGAGAAAGTATACAATATAAAGAGATCACTTGTGAGGGTCGCTTTAGATATATACAGAGGCAATGCATTTTAGTAAACCAATCCAGTCGAATGAATACCACTGAAGCAAACATGCAAGAATGAAAAGCGATGAGTGGAATTACAATGACTAGGAATCTTACATTAAAACTAAAGTGTTATTCAAAAGCGTAAAGCATGCAATTAATCAGAAGCATTTAAAAGAAGTTTACTTACTAAGAGTTACCAAGGAGGACTGTTATAAGTACTATTATCTCGAGTATGTTTTTAAATTGCTCGGGAGGCTTATTTCCAAGAACCTTCCTCTCTGCCGCTTCAAATACAATAGAGACGCCATAAGGGCGTCCCTCCTGTTTGTTATCATCATAGAGCTCATGCGTCAAGTTACAGTGCCACAGAATGTTTGACACAGAAATAGGCGGGTAAATACCGTGATATAATCTGTCACTCGTATGATACTTAGAGAATAAGGATATCATCAGTATCACTTCGATAAATTTGTAAACTATCATCTAAAAATTATACAAAATACTTCGAACAGCTGCGTAATCGTTTTTTCTTTAACATGGGAACTATTTTTTATTTATTGTATTGTATTAATCCAGATAAAGACCAAATCAAAACGACACCACCAAACTATCAAATTAAAAATCAGTCTCTGTTTATCATTTAAAAAACATGATTTTTTATTGTTGAAATTTGGAGCATCAGAATGGACCCCTGAAGAACCTGAAAGTGAAATTGACCTCATTACATAACTAATTTTTGTTTGCAGGGAATGAACTGTTGTTCAGACAATGCAGTATCATTCCATTACGTCAGTCCAAATCAGATGTACGTACTAGAGTATCTCATTTATCATTTGAGGCCCTATGGAATATCGTTCCATGTCGACATGCCTCAAGAACTGCAGGATACCGTTCTGGGAACCCTGAATAAGACGTCGAATCGGTAGGATGTACCGAAAACTAAAAGGCTGTGTTAGAACTAAGATATTGTACATAATTATTTTTAAGGAAAGTCGTATTCCTGTGTCAAATGTATTTGAAAGCGTGACCATAACGATGCTGTAATTTATATTTACGTTTTTGATTTGATCTCGTGAACACAAATCTAAAGATGAAGCTTGGAACTATGTCTTAGTTTGAAGGTTTTATCTGTGCCCCTTTAGGCACCTTTTACCTAATATTATGATAATATTCAGTTTGGTAGATGGTAGATCAATTTATTAGTGAGCAATCAATGGTTAAGGCTGTTTTCGCAGATAAGGTCATTCATAAAGCTAATGAAGATGGTTGAACCCAAAACGCTTCCTTGGGGTACTCCTAATTCCACCGACTTTGAAATAAATCGGGGTTTACCCGTGTTTAAGAGGAAATATATGATCTAAATGATTCTAGTGAAGCTCCTCTTATTCCATTGTTCATTTTTTGAAGTATATGCTCATGTTTCAGAGTATAAGAAACTTTGGAAAAATATAAATCAAGTTATTTGATTTCCCAGTATTATATTCTGCAAACTAAGAAAATTCACCTTTTTCATAGCATCTGTGGTTCACGTATAAATGTATGAGGTCTGTTCAACATTGCGTACAACTCTTACTATTATTTCTGGAAGTTTCTTCAAAAACTGGAACGATACTGTGAAATTTTTCCCCTGTGTAACGGAAAATTTTACATCGTATCGTTCCAGACAATCGAGCATTTCAAAAACTGGCACTAAAGCTTAAACAACTTTTACTCAAAGAGGGGTAGCACGAAAACTAACCGAGATAGCACCAAACAGAGAACATATGCTGACAGAAGAGGTTATGATCAAATACAGTGTCGCCAACCTGCGTAAATCAAAATAAACTGTATTGTTCCAAACAGGTCTCGTATTGTTATCTAGTTTGAAAAATGAGATAAAACCGAAAAACAGTAATTGAAGTCAAAGATCTAAACCAAGTGCTTTTTCTTTCTTTCAAATATTTAAAAACAGTCCAATTGAACTATATTTTGCAATTTTACTATCAAAATCGAAATTATTGAAATTTTTCAAACTAAGACAAGGATTTATATTCACTTGATCAAATTAAATTAAAATAAAAGACATAATGTGTAATATTCACTGAAGATCGTTATGGTAATGTTCACTGAAAGTATTTATGGAATAGATATGTTATGGTACGACCAGATATTGAGATTAGATCCCGATAGTAGAAGGCAACTGGTTTTTATTCGGTTACGTAGGAGAGATTGATGAAAGAAAAAATGTGTTTATCATATTCAAATGTCATAGCAGGTGAACTTGAGGAACCTTGCCCATTGATTTGCACAATTTTTTATTGATTATGAAAAGATTATTGTGATTTTTACCGTACTTTTATTTAATATGAAGAAATCTTCGAGGCGAAGATTAAATTTGTACAAATAGTCAAATGATAATTTTAGTAAATGTATATACCCTAGCCATTCAGTTTCATCTTCTATTCCAGTTTTACGTAGACTATAATGATTTGAATTTATTCAAGTCTTAAACATTCTGTTATTTCTCGAAGAATATTCAGTTCATATTTATAACGATCATTTCAGGCAGTTGTAACATATCAGACATGAATTTTAAAAAAGAAATATTTAATTTCATTCAGGTTGAACAATGTTCTAGTTGTTCGAAATGATTTTAGTCACAGATTCTGCGAGCGAAACAATTTTTCACTATGGTTTTTTGATGTATTGCCACTTTTGAAGATTTCTTCGAAACCAGAACTTAAAGAACATCGTTTAACAGTGAGAATGTGTATGATTGAGAATCAGGAAGTTTTATTCTTTTTATTATATATTTTGTGATCAAAATTGTGTATTGGAGAAAAGTATACCTATACGGTACTTACAAAATATGCTTGAATATCTGTAACTGCATATTGTACTTAAAGAATGCCATCTACGATGCCTAGTCTACCAGCTAAACTGGTATTCTTCAATATGCTCATTTTAATTTATAAATGTTAATTCAATTTATCGGGACCTTGAATAGGATCGGGCAGTTTTTCCATAATTTTTCGTCTTTCTGGCAGCTTCCCATTAGAATTGTGTGTGCCTCGGCTACATTATTTTCCAATAATCCGATCGAAATACTACCTTATTAGCATGAAATTGAACGGACGCTTAACGCCATAAAAAATCTTTACAGGACACTATAAAATATACTTTTTTCAAGTTTGCTTATGGTACCTAGGGATGCATTAACACATTAATTTACATTGCACCCAATTCTGGTAGCGCCATCTGTTGAAAAACGGGAAGAACATATTCAAGGTCCTTTATATGTTTACCAATATTTAAATTCAGTATTTCTTCTATGGAAGAATCGAAATTTAGGTTAAGTTGAAATATTTTATTTATTTCGAATAAATGTGATCCCTAAGTATTTTTTTTAGTAATATGTTTCCATATAAAATAACTAACCCACTATGGCAAGAAATGTTAGTATTTTAATTAAGTGAATGGATGAACCCTAATTCTTCATTTATGATATTTTCAAGTTGTGAGTTTATTACATAACAAAGGGAGCACAGTATATATGGAAGACAGCTCATTACCTTAGAAAGATAACTGAATATATATGGACGATAACTCATTATATAACAAAGGGAGCTCATTCTATAAGAAAAGATGCTCATTACATAACAAAGAGAGCTCATTAAATAACAGAGAAAACTCATTACAAAGTCACATTGTACTGGATTTCAGTTAGTTGATTAGGATGCTGAGATTGAGACAACACGATATAATTAACGAGGCACAAAACATGGTCTTCACCAGTTCTAAATAATTTTAAGTCTTGGACTAATTATTAATCGAAAATGTCAACCGACAATAATTAGAAACAATTGACTTTTTTACACTTGTATTTCATACATAATTTTCCAAGATACAATTTTACAATGGTCAAAACATGAAGCACCATGACATTTATAATTAAAACAAAAAAAAAATTTACTTGGTACATAAACTATCGTTTGATAAATCACAACAAGGAATGAAACCGATATGTAACAGTCTTTTTTCAGATTTGTAAATGCATATTTCCAAAGATACTGAAATCCCTTCAAGGAACGGATAAGTACTAAAAACTTCCATGGTAAATCGAAGGTAACTTGAATAAATCAGCTAAGCGTAATCTGATAAGTTTGGAAATTCAAAGAGATTCACTCAAAGTTTCCATGTAAAACTTAGAAACTATAAATGCAAGAAATTTAAGCCCAAATTATCACGATTAGGAAAGTTAATCAATTAAACATAAACTATATAATAAATTAAATATAAGTTAAATAAATAACAAATTTGAACTAAGATCATTGTCTAAATTAAACCCGTTGAATTTCAAACAGCTTAACATCAGTGTCGTACCATATCGGAGGATCAACGTTCCTGAAAAAAATCATTTTAATCACCAAAGAATTTAAGGCTGAGAATAATATTCACCTCAGATATATAACACCCCACATGTATGTCCGGAACCATGTGGTGGTTCCTGAATTCGCTTGATATTTTCTTATCAAAATGGGATGAGGAACTGGCAAGAGACCTACTAAGGTTCCATGTTGTAGAAATTTCAGAATTTCACTTTCGTCAGTCAATCCTCTGAAAAATGAAGCTATGTGACAACTGCATAAAATAAAACAGATGAAATTTGACAACTTGGCCTGAATGTCTTTGGTTCTAGAATGTGAAATAGTGAATTGAGTAACTGAAAAAAAAGTATAAAAGCTGAGTAAAATTCATTTAAACAAATTTGAACACCCAAAATTACATTAAAAGTCTATCGATAACATTTTGATTTTGAAGTTGTCAGTTACCAAATATTTCTACAATCTTCAATAGTAGTGCGAAATGCAGAGCCACCTCACTTTGAAAATTCAACAAAGTAATGTAGATGTACCTTTAATTCTTTGAGTGGTATCGAGTACAATAGTTTACCCAGCGTAGAAGTACGAAACAGGAATTTTTATGTAAAAATTACTCACCTTTTTTGAAAACGACAAGAAATTACAGGTGGACCGGAAAGTAATGTCGCTCTTTCAAATTAAATTCAAACGAATAAATTATTAACAAGTTTTTATTTTTAATCAATAATGTAATCACCTTCGTTATCAACAACCGTTTGCCATCTAGTGTGCAAATTTTCAATGCCGGACCGATAAAAATCAATTGGTTTTTGAGTAAAATATCTCGACATGGCATTTTGGACATCATCCAAATTTTCAAAATTGGTTCCGATTGGAATAAATGGAGATGCAAGGGTGTGATATCGGGTGAGTAAGGTGGGTGAGGCAGTACTTCCCACCCCAATTAATTAATTTTTTCCAAGGTTCGTCTTGCATTGTCGTGTTGTAGAATAACCCCTTTTCTTTAGACAACCGTCGGATACTTTTCGATTAAAGATCACTCGATCCAATTGTTCACAATAAAGATCTGCATTAACAGTTTGTCCAGGTTTCGGCAACAATTCCGCGTAAACTCCACTGAACAGAAGCACTTTTTTGGGATAATAACCTGACTTCGCAGCACTTCATGGTGTTTTATTTGGAGATAGCCGCTGCCTTATGCGTTTTTGATTATCATATAGGTCCCATTTCTCGTCTCCAGTGATCAAGCAATCAAAAATACTCTTCGTACAGATTATGGGGGACCCACGCTCTGCTTATTTTTCCAATCAACTGCAAATGTTCTTTGATTTTTCTTCATCTGTCATGATTTGATACAGAAATGGCTGTCTTTTGTGTCTGTGGAGCAGCATTTCGATTTTCATGCTGCCTTTCATTCAGTTCACGTGGAACCTATTTTCCCACTTTCTCTGAATCTTTCAAATAGCTCTTAATTAAATGGAGACGGCTTCCTGTATCAAATTAAATTGACCCATGACTTCTTGTTGAATTTGAATATCATCTTCATTCAATAAGTCTTGCAATTCTTTGTCTGCGAACTTTTTCGGTGGTTTCCCACACTCTTCGTTTCACCACTTTTGAATTCTTTGAACTACTCAAAACACTGTGTTTTACCAAGAGAATGTTATAATATATAAGCTTCGACAAGCATTCGATTAGATTCTGCATCATTTTTCTTCCAATGATACAGCAAACCCATACTGTCTGCAAATGGTAGTTCGTATGCACCAAACTCGACATGTTTAGGATTATAGACAAATATACGGGTGTATGGAATTGGTTGTTGTGTGTTGAAAATCTTGGTCGGCTGTTAGAGGGAGAAGATGGCGCTGCAGAAGCGATTGTACGGTTCCTAAACTGATGACTAGCAGTAGGGAAATTCCAGCTTCATACTTCTACACCTGGTGAGGTCATGTAGCGAAAGTGAATTTTAAGATCCTGGATGTGCTAATTGCTTGTCATCATGTATTCGTTTTTTGAGCAAATCTAAGTTTACCAATTGTTGCTATAAAATAGACGATAAAGGTATACTTACTTGTCAATGCAAATTTTTTCCACTTGCGGCACCAACACCTGTAGCAGCCTCATAATGGTTTGAAGGGGCAATTTAGATTTCCAGGAGTGCACCCATTCTCCTGTAGGAACCCACTGACCGTTTGGACCCTCCGGCACTTCTGTGACTCTAAGGCTATTTCTCTGTGTGCATAATGAAACATTTTGATGATTTTCTTCTTCTATACAGATCTACATACTTACAGTAGTTACACTTCTCTTCGAATACGTGCTGCTTCCTGCTAAACTGTTACTGGGACTCTTTGGGCGGGGTTCTTTGGTCTCGGACGGTTGCGGCTATCAAAATGAAAAGATGCACATTGGTTTGAACTAAGACATTGTACATAATTATTTTTAAGGAAAATCGTATTCCTGTGTCAAAAGTATTCCAAAACGTGACCATAACGATGCTGTAATTTATGTTTACATTTTTGATTTGATCTCGAGAACACGAATCTAAAGATGAAGCTTGGGACTATGTCTTAGTTTGAAGGTTTTATAGGTACCCCTTTAGGCACCCTTTACCTAATATTATAATAATATTCAGTTTGGTAGATGATAGATCAATTTATTAGTGAGCAATCAATGGTTGAGGCTGTTTTCGCAGATTAGGCCATTCATAAAGCTAATGAAGATGATTGGACCCAAAACGCTTCCTTGGGGTACTCCTAATTCAACCAGCTTTGAAATAACTCGGGATTTGCCCGTGCTCGAGAGGATAGATATGATCTACATGATTCTAGTGAAGTTCCTCTTATTCCATAGGTCATTTTTTGAATTATATGCTCATGGTTCACAGTATTAAAAACTTTGGAAAAATATAAATCAAGCTATTTGATTTCCCAGTATTTTATTCTGCAAACTAAGAAAATTCACCCATAAGCACCTTTTTTTATAGCATCTGGGGTTCACGTATAAATGTATGAGGTCTGTTGAACATTGCGTACAACTCTTAATATTATCTCTAGAAGTTTCTTGAAAAACTGAAACGATTCTGTGAAATTGTTCCCCTGTTTAACGGAAAATTTTATATCGTATCGTTCCAGACAGTTGAGCATTTCAAAAACTGGCACTAAAGCTTAAACAACTTTTACTCAAAGAGGAGTAGCACGAAAACTAACCGAGATAGCACCAAACAGAGAACATATGCTGACAGATGAGGTTATGATCAAATACAGTGTCGCCAACCTGCGTAAATCAAAATATACTGTATTATTCCGAACAGGTCTCATATCTAGTTTGAAAGATGAGATAAAACCCAAGTAGTTTAATGACTGAGTAAGATACGCCATCCAGGATATCCTCTCGAAACCCACCAAATGATCTTCTCTATGAAAAACTTGAGAATCTTAGTAAACTTCAAATCGTAGGAATGAAATTTGTAAGCAGATCACAATATCCAATCAAAGCCCTAATGGATGCAATAAGGGACCTTCCTGGTGAAGCGACAGAACACTGTCAACTTCACACTTTCAATTTTTTTTTCAATAATTATGCACTCTTCCTTTTCAATATAAAACTATTCATATAATAAATGTATTTTATACTGACAGAAAGACGCAAGTCGTTAGCCATTTGCTAGAGCAATAAATATCTTTTCTTTCTCTCTCTTTGGTTAGATCAAACTGAAAGCTGATGACTCTTTTATATTTATTAGTGCAAAATGAATAATAGCTCTACCATATTCTCTCACCTCATTCTTTTGTCCTGGCACCACATCACAATTTCCCTCTTGAGTCATATCGGGTGCGTTTATGCTCACCGTAGCCATACCATTAGTCAAAGTCACCTGCTCGAAGTGTTGAAAATTGGGATGAGCAGATTCCCTCTCCGTCATTTGGGCAATATTTGGAGTATCTGGCAAGGTCGCCTTCAACGTGCCAGGTTCTGCCGGAAGGGCAGGCTTGGAACCTTCCATAGGTATCTCGGAAACGTTCTCGTGTGACACTCCGGTAGACAGTTTCTTCGCCCTCTTATTCAAGGACTTCGATATAGTGCTGTAGTCTACCGGCAAATTGGCCAGGCTGTGGAACACCTGACGTTTCCTGATTATGGTATACACCAGATTGGAGTTACCGTCGAACTGATACTGGATTATGTTGTTGAAGATCTCGAGAAGGAAAAAGACTAGGTGGTGATTCGAAGGGGACGAAAAGAGGAACCAGGGAGTGCTGAAAGCCTCCAGAAGATGCAAGAGCTTTGTACTGGCAACCATCGATAGCGTCTTTAAATATGGAGAAACTAGAACAAAAACATTTCATTGAATTCAAGATTTATGAATAAAATAAGCAATTTTGTCTTACTAACCATTGACTAATATCGTCAACAAACAGTCAAACAGAGGTTGAAGTCTTTGATGTCCAGTCGTGATGATTTTATGAAAGACTATTATCAGAAGATCGGCATGTGTTCCAGTAAAAACCGGAATATCCATTGGTATCGTAGCCGTGTATGGTTTGTTCAGTCTTACCCCAAAGTTCCTTTCGCCCGACAAAAGAAGAAGAATGAATACGCCAATATGCATCAAACCCACTCTTGCTGTAACACAAAACTCAAGGAATAGGTGAACTGTCTCAATAAAAGACTATTCAACTTACACTGATCGGCTCTAGAGTCATTTAAATGGTAAAGAATAGGAACAAGGACTTCCAGTACATCGCTGCTCTTCAGCACAAAATAAAGGAATTTCTGAAATATTAACATGCTCAAAACACTGTTGCATATTTCCTGGTATCTTCTCACCTTATTGTAGTCGCATATCTTCCAGAAGAAAACCAGCAACTCTTGATGGAAATGTACCTTTTTGGTGGAGTTTGGTAGGTAGGTTTGAATCAATGGATTGTTGAGTAGTCTTGTGATACCCGTTAAGATGAAATGAAAGTCTTCATCTCTGTGTATTCTAGAGAGATAGTTAATGAATAAGTTGTCTGGTATTGATGTCTGAAACAGAAAACAAGAGTTTCGGTACACAAAGTTCAATCACTGAGAATCCGAGTTTGGAATGTAGACGAAGTTTTTCACAATCATTTTTCATCTTTCACCTATATTTCTGTCATTTATTCAACCCCTCCGGCAAGGCAATTTGTCAAACAATTTAAAAGATAAATACACCTATTTTCAAAAACCTTACATTCTGAAAATCAGTGTTGTCATTTGACAGATGGTACTTTAAGATATTAACTTAAGCTACAGTTTAATTAAAACACATTTGTTTATTTGAAGTGATGCCTTAATAATATTAATGTCTCAATAATATCAACAAATAGTGCTGTGCAAGAACTTTAAGCTTATACAGAAGAACTAATGAACCTAACTTAACCTGACATAACCTCTATGACTGACTTGGAGATTATGATTTATCCATTTCAAGAATAGAAAATTATGATAAACTGTGTAAATTCCAACATATAGTTATCCAGTGTATCAATTAGCTACCCTTTTTCAATTATTGTAGAGCATATTTCCATTTACAATAGATATTCGGGGAAAACTTCTCCTTTGGATAAAATCCTTTTTGTCTGACCGAGAGTTCTGCGTTCGCATCGGGAGTTTTTTTTCGACAGACAGAGTGGTACAGAGCGGCGTACCCCAGGGATCTGTTCTTGGGCCGCTGTTGTTTATATTATATGCCAGTGACTTATCTCGTCACACTGACTGTTCTTTTTATGCCGACGACACGAAGATTTTTAATTACTCCACCCAACACAAAACTCTACAGGAAGATCTGGATTCAATATCTCAATGGTGCTCGGACTGGCTTTTACCACTGAATATAGATAAATGTGTTGTTTTGCATCTCGGGGGCAATCATTCGCGTAGGACACATATGCTGGGTGAGCATCTTTTGGACACTGTACGATCCCATAACGATCTTGGTGTGACCGTTTGTGAGAATTTGTCGTGGTCAGAGCATATTACGAAAATTGTGAAAAAGGCGAATAGCAGGCTCATCATGTTAAAGAAATCGTTCCGAAAAATATCATTGAAATCATGGATACGATTATACTCCAGTTACGTAAGACCATTGTTGGAATATTGCGGGCCTGTGTGGAATGCTGATTTAGTGCGTGATCAACAGTGCTTGGAAAAACTACAGCGGAAGGCAACGCGACCTTGGTTTCGAGGTGCACGACCAAGCTATGAGGAAAGATTATGTATGGTGGGTCTCAGCACCTTCGAAAGGCGACGAGGCGACTTGATTATCACTTTTCGTATATTGAGGTACAATTATGGCATGCTGAGGGATATACATTCTGTCAAGAAAGTACCGGGAATTATCGATTTAAATCTGGCGGGGCAATGAGGCAGGTAAAAATTTTTTTCCTAGCTTGGTACCACTGTCCTTAATTACAATGCCAAGCTTGAGCGGGATCTGTCAACTAGTGTGTTTGCAACAGCTGATTAAGTCAGTCGATGTCAGAGTACGTGCCGATTTTTACTATGGGTGATTACGTTGAGCAAAGAATTTGTTTAAAGTTTTGTGTTGCAAATGAATTTTCGTGTGCCGATGTATTGAAAATGTTGCAAAAGGCCTTTGGTGATAATGCTCTATCGAAAACTCGTGCATATCAGTGGTACAGAGCCTTCAAGGACGGTCGTGAAGTGGTCGCCCATCGACGGCTTCGATCGAAGATAACGTCGATAAAATTAAGGAAAGGGTGCTGGAAAACCGTCGTACCAGCTTGAGAGAGATAGCACATGATCTTAAGATATCCCAGTCCGCACGTACGATTTTGATTGATATTTTGGGCATGAGAAAGGTGGCCGCACGACTCGTACCGAAAGACCTGAATTTTCTTCAAAAACGTCATCGCCAACAGGTTGCTTCAGACATGCTGGATCGCTGTAATTCCGATTCTACATTCATGGAACGCATTATAACTGGTAATGAGACCTGGGTCTACGAGTACGATATGCAAACAAGCCAGCAATTATCGGAATGGGTGGCAAAAAATGAGCCGAAACCGAAAAAACCACGCCAAAGCCGCTCGAAAATGAAGGTGATGCTCATTGTTTTCTTCAATATCTGTGGCGTGGTGCACTACGAATTCGTTCCAGAGGGTCAGACGGTAAACAAGGAGTATTACCTAGGCGTTATGAAACGTTTGCGTGAGCGTATCCGTAAGAAGCGGCCAAATTTGTGGGCGAACAACTCATGGATTTTGCATGACGATAACGCGCCTTCTCACCGAGCTACGATTGTGACTGACTTTCTCGCCAAAAACTCAACAAACGTGCTTCAGCAACCACCGTATTCGCCGGATTTGGCTCCCTGCGACTTTTTCCTCTTCCCAAAACTAAAATTGCCCCTTCGTGGCACCCGTTTCGAGTCGATTGAAGCCATAAAACAAAATTCGGCGCGAGAGCTAAAGTCCATCCCGGAAAGCGCCTATAAAAAATGTTTCGATAATTGGAAGTGCCGTTGGCATAGATGTATTGGAGCAAATGGAGCCTATTTTGAAGGCGACCTAATAAATTTTGACGATTAAGTGTAAAAATGTTGTTTTAATTGAAAATTCCCGGTACTTTCTTGACAGAGTAGTATATAGTATAAGCTCTGACACTCGTTTGAGAGATCACCATTTAAAACTTAAGAAGGAAAACTTTTCTGTCAGGTGCCGCAAGAATTGTTTAGTGAATCGCGTGTTCACAGTGTGGAATTCCCTACCTGCGGGAATTGTCGGTGCGAGTTCGGTTGGAGTGTTTAAGAGTGGATTGGACGGGTGGTTTGGCTGAGACATTAATGAAAATTTGTTTTTTTTTTGGCTTAGTTTGCTATCGGGTTTTTTATTGGACATTTAATGAGGTATGTTTACTACTGAGGCAACAAATTTTGTTAATTTTAGGGTTTATGGGTTCGCCCCTCCCTTTGTTTGCGTATTAATAATAATAATAATATTGAATAGTTGCAAGTCAACACTTTGAAATTTTTGACTAAATTAACTTTCAACCCTTTAGTACATAAAAAATGAACTAATCCTTTATTGAACTTACATCTTCACCTTCAGCTGAAGTTGAAGAACTCGTATCGTGGTCCAAAGTAACTATAAGAATTTGTAGACACGCTTCAACCAGCGGCTCAAGAGAATCATTAAAGATCAAATGATTGTATGGGACTCCCAAACCAACTGGGTCGTAAGAAGCCATCGTGTTCAGCAATGAAGTGAACATAGGCAAAGCGTGCCTGTTTTCCGACGATGTAAGATGCCTGCAAAAATCAACATTCGAATGACTGAAAATATTGTATCAGAGTAGACCTACGCGATCCATTTATTGGGATTGTGTGCGATATCAGTTGGCGGCTGATACATTGTCTCACTAAAACAAGTAAGTAACAATTTCAACAGTTCATTACGGTTCGATTCAAAATTGGGATTTTTGGGGGGTGAATGGGCGAAGCCAACACCTGCTTCCCAAATGTATTCACAGCTGTCAATTGTTGATAATTCTTCAGCTTTGTCCTGTAAACATTCATGAAATTACTTTCATTTAAAAATCTGATCTAAAAGCATAAGACGATGAATTAATTTCTAATTTTGGCTTTTCAATTAATTTCTGATTAAAAACTTACAGGCCCATTTTTTCTACCACCTACTACTGTAAAGTCTGGACAGAAAAGGAGATCCTAAAAAGAATTATTTCAATAATTGTTATATCTGAAACATAATTCCATAACATACACAGATGGCATTCAATAAGGATTGGGCTAAAGGTGTCGACTCATCTTCATCATTTCCTTGGCTTGGTAATGATGACCAGAAAAAGCCCTTCCATTCTGGGTCTTCAAAAATATATGGTAAAATTCTCGTCAAAAGTCTAGCACAGTTTAAGGCTGAAAATGTGATCTTTTACTTCTTCTATATGTACTTAATTGAAGGATCTCAATACCTGTCTGTTGCTCTCTTTGAGTTCTACAGCTAGTATCAACAACCTTAACAAGTTTCTCAACAGCTTTATAACATAAGGTTGCCAAATTTGAAGGCGCTTCTTCACGCAGACTTCTTATTTCCACTGCAGGCACTAAAGTAAATACATCCTGTACATTTGTTACATTTTCAGACCAGAACTGTTCCCAAAAAGATTCGTCGCCAGCATCAATAGGCTAAAATATTTCATTCATAAAAACTATACGCCAAAATTCGACTTTTATAGCAAGTCATACCTCTGCCTTTGTTGTTAATTCTACAACAGCTTGTCTGAAACTCAATTTGGTATCTACGTTACCCATGTTCTAAGTTTTGAAAGAATTCTTATCAAATTGTCATAATATAAATTGTATCTAGATGCAACAGGGCAATTTTGATCCTGGTATATGTTCCTGTATTATTCACATTTGAGGGTGAAAATTTTTTCGCTAATAATATTTTCAAGCAATGTAAATTCTCATAAAATATGTCCGATTGTGGTCAATTGTTAAACCCTAACAACGTTTACTTCGTATTAGATGTCAAAGTGACGTTTAGAAAAGGTCACGTCATAACATTGATGAAATAAATCACTGTCAAAAAACATAGAAGGTATGCCAGTGTAGCCAATAGTATATGAAATACTATTCTCTTGTCACTATGATGCCTTTCGTATTTTGATTGACTTAAATAGTTCTAACCATAGACTTATTATCCTATATAATATGTCTATGGTTCTAACAGTATTCGTAAATGTTTATTTTAGGACGTTAGAATACGTTATTGACATTCATTTTCTATGAACAAACTTTTACTTTCTGGTGTAACCTAGACATTTGAATCCGTTTGTATTTTGTATCAGTTTTGTGTTTTAGTGTTCCAAGACATCTTTGTTATATTTGATTAATTTGATTTCTAAGTGACGTAGTTTAACGATGAATACCAGAGAGAACAAGACAATTAATTGTCTTGGCTTTTATTCAGCTTACCTAATATTTCCATTCCTTGGGTTTTTGATGATTTGTATGATTAAAGAAACGTGGATATTATTTAATGGGTAAGATATTTTTAAATTTCTTTTATGTTATAAAATCTGTCGATTATATAGAAATTACTGCTTCATGTTTTTGAATGGAAATTCCCACCTAGGCATAGTATTAATCATTAAAAATCAATCATTTGGTGTAGGTCTATATATTATGTTCATTTTGATTAATAAATCCTTAATTTTCACAAAAAAATCAAGCTCTTAAATTGCAGTAATTAGGATACGCATAGAAATAAATACTGTGATAAAATTTTAATCCATATTTATTTGAATCAACATCGTTACATCAGGTATCAATAGCTGCAACATATTTATAAGTTGCAATTTATGTGAATTTACATTAATATTATTTACATACTTTATACAATATATTAATTCATAACAATACAATTTTTTCAAATCGAAAGACAGGTATAAAATATGATATCTTATAGTTTAATGAATTAATAGAGATATGTTCAAACTCCTCCTTAGTTCACGCAATGATTTAATAATTTTTGAGTCTACTTACAGGGGCTAAGTAAGAAGTCTCAAAAAGATTATTAGACTGGCTTACCTAAAATAATTCTCATAGTACGAAGGAAACATTTTTCAAACCCTTTTTATTGTCCGGAAAATTATTCTAGGTGATCCATATTCGAAAAAACATCTGTTTTCGACGTTGAGCATATTAAATTCTGATGAGCAAACCATTTTAATGTTAATATTTAATATAATAAATCACATTTTTATAATGAAGGCAACCAATCAAAATAAGTTTAATCAACATGCACTGCATTTATGATTAGATATTCTCACTTACGCCACTGACTTGAGTATATTCTATGGTAAAGTGAGATAATTACATTCGGCATTAATATTGTGGAAACATATTATCCATTCATACCAATATTGATAATTAAACAGAAATATTTTCAATATTATTACAGGAATATAATCAAGTCAGCGGAAAATAAATCTAGCTGAGCGGTGCTTAATTATTTATTCCTTAGCTCTTATCAGTGCTCCAAGATTCATAGAACTCAAAACTTTTTAAACCGTTACTTCCTCCGTGAATCTACTCTTATCATCCAAATTAATAACAATCGAGTGTGTCTTAGCATGGCCGGATTTCAGACACCTCCCATTTCTATCACTGCTCGGACTACTAGACTTGTCCTCTCTTTGTTTCAGTTCTATGGTCGGGGTGTGTTCGGTAATTGCACTCGAACTACCACATTCTTTCACTACTTCACAGCCTTCCTTACTAACTACAGATGCGCCGCCGTTGGACTCCGGTTCCGACGCGAAGGAGACGCTCGTTCTCTTTGATTTGGCCGATATTTCCTCGGGTGGGGCCAGGGCGAGAGCGTTATTCAGTTGAGCAATTCTGCATGTTGTCGACTCGTTTGGGGCGTTGTCGTAGGTCTTAGCAGCGTCTTGCATCGCTGTTATCTTCGAGGCCAGGTGCCGGTTACCTTTAAAAAAGACAGACATTAAATTTTGGTTCAGTTCAGTTTCTATGGTTGACGGATTTTTAAGTTTCTCTAGTTGAGCATATGTTCAAGCTTCTATGGTCGTGAAGAGATTCCCATAGAGTATATGGAATATGTCACTGTACCCGCCTATGCTCACCTCGCACATAGATTCTGTATGTAGATGCTTTTTATGACAATAACAAACATAGATTGGCAACCGGTAGAGAGGGTTCTTAAAAATAAATGCTATGAGCGATGCGACTACTCGAGATAATCTCACACATAGTAGTTCCCCTTGGCAAACTCTTGTAGGTGAAACCACTCTTATATGTTTGGATTAATTACACGTTTTACGCCTTTGAATGTTTACCTTAGTTTTAATGTAAGATCATCAGGTATTGTATGTTATTTCTGTGTCATCCGTCTTCGTTTCTGGATCACTTCACTGTTTTCTTCGCTTGGTATTGTGACGTTGTCCTTCTTGACCTCGGTCGTTTCTTATATTGTTTGTTATGTCTTAATGGTTTTTTTAATAATCTCAAGATTTTCAGAAGTTTATATGTTTTATTAGAAATATCGTTCACAACTTAACTAATAATGGCGGTATACAATGTTTTAACCAGTTGTTTTGGGTGTAATGTCTTCATCCTAAATTTTTTGTTTCATTAATATTGTAGCGTAGTAGCGCAAAATATTGAATAATGACAAATAACATTCTTTATACAGATGGTCCTTGTGCTATAACAGAGGCCATTAAATTGCCTTTCAATCTTTAAGATCAATGGTAAACCACAGAATTATTTATTTCGAGCCATATTAGACTCCAGTTAAATGTTCAGTTATCATTTACCAATAATCTTTCTGAATTGAAGGATAAGTAAATACTTTTGTTGATTGATGTTATATTTTATTGAATACGATTGAGTACTGACGAAGCAAAGTTTCTCTTAAAACTTTTTTTTTTTAGTAATGTTTTTACATATCTTGAGATTTTCTAAAAAGTAACTTAGATATCCAATAATATTGAATATTCTAAGTAAGATAGTTTTATGATGAAATTCTCAAGTTTATGTTAAACATTTTTGAAAGATATTTGTTTTCATAAGAGGGATGAGCAGCAACAAAATTTTGTCTACTCAAAATATTTAATTTATGAGATTTTTGTTGACAATTTATATTTATTGGATGTTGTTATATCATTTGGATGTTTTATAATGAAGGTTTGTTTTATATATCGTTTGATATAAGTGGTACTTATATGACATTAATTTAATTGCTGAAGTTATAATATTAAATATAATTTTTTGAAATTAAATATGTAGAAGGCTAAGGGAATATATCTGTAAATATTAAAATGGCAAATATGGTGGTTGATTGATGGCTTTTATCCATTTACAGTGGGTTTCATAAAACTTTAGCCATCGGATCAAGTTTGTAGTTCTATGTTCCCAAAGTGCTGATCACAGATTTAGTCACTATGACAGATTAACCTCTGTTGACCATCAATCAAGTACAAATTAAGTTCCACAAAACATTTTGTACTCTGATCTAACCTAGAATCATCGTTAAATCACAGATCAAGTTGATTTGTCGATTTTGGTACATTAAGATCTTTGTATTTTTCGTTAAATAGTTTAAGTGAAGTGTATTGTTTATCGTTTACTATTTTCAAGTGATATAATTGTAAATTACTTTTCGAAATTAGTTCATCGTCATCATCAGAAGAAGATTCAAGCGAAATTCGAAGACCCAGAATTATTAGACAGGAATGATCTTTTTGCAAAATATGATGATCTTGATTTCAAAATTCGTTTTCGAAATATATACATTCCTATTTTCCTCCTTTCTATTTCTATGATGTAGCGGTCAAATTCTAGAAAGTGCGACGTTGTCAGGTTGTTTCCGCGGATCAACTGACCTACCTAAACTTTTTTTGTGAAACCCAAACTCGTGGATCCGTCTGTCAAATTTGACATAAGTATCACCGAAGCGTTAGAGCCCTAAACGTATAACTAACTACTTATTCCAAACAATCCTTTACCTAGTATGGTAGGTAAAGTTTCCGTAACATTTCACCGATTTCTTATGCTACCTGTGGTGTATTTATTGCCATAAATACATATTAAATCGTAGCTCGGTGTGATAGCTGGTTATCATAATTGCGATCGCGTGCAAAAGCTGAAGTATCATCCAATAAAATTCCTCCTGGTTAACATGAAATCCCCTTAACAAGTAAACGTTCCGGGTATGGTTTTAATGTTCTTACCTATTCGCATGTTTTTCTCCCTAAGTAATTCTAGTTGAGTATAAAACCTCAAAAATTCCTCCTGGACATCCTGTTCCGAACATCCCATATACTCCACCACTCCCATGGAGGAATTCGTACTGGTGTATTGGGAGTTTGCAGATCGAGGCTTAGTAAGGAATTTTGAGGTTGTTGATTTCGACATCATCCCAGAACCATCTTCGTGGGGCTCATGGTGTTTGAATACCATATAGGCCTGCAAAAAACATGTTTTGAATTTTCCATACCACAAAAGTCGTTTTTATATTCATTTTTTAGAGGGTCATCATTTAATCCAAACTCTTCTGAGCAGTGGTCGTGATAGGTTCACTGGCGCATGAATTTATCACCATATATTTCAGTATAAAAAGTTAAAAACCAAACAAAACATTCAATTCTTTTAGCTTCTAAGGTGAAAAATCTCTACAAGAAGTTTCTCATAACATAGACATTAACATATCTTTCAGAACCGATAATTCTTTGGGAAGAATAAAAAAAAAACCCTAAACCTAGAATGAATACGAGGGTGGTTCAAATATGATCGAGACAAATACTTTTAACACGTTTATTTATTATCGAAAAATTTACAAAAAATCACATTATTTCTAGGTAATTCCTCTCACTATTTCCACATTTTGTCCACCTTTCCGGAAGTTTTCTGATGACGGTATCGAAAAATTCCTTAGGCAACTCGGACAGCCCTGTGCGCACGAACTCCTCTACCTCGTCGTCGGTGTTGAACTTTTGACCTCCGAGGACCTCTTTCAGTGGTCCAAACATATGGTAGTCGCAGGGCGATAAATAAGGACTGTACGGGGGGGTGTTCCAGAACCTTCCACCCCAATTCCGATATTGCATTGAGTGTGAGACGTACGGTATGAGGGCCCGCGTTATCCTGGAGGAGAATCGCATTTCGTGCTGGAATGCTCCTTTGTTTCAAGCGATAAGCGGGTTTCACGTGTGTTTTTAGAAGGTCAGAGTAGTATGCAGCATTGATGGTACGTTGAGTGCGCAAAAAAATCGACGTACAGTACGCCCTGCCGGTCTCAGAACACAGTACACATTACCTTAGGCGCAGACCAGGTTGTCTTCGCTTTGACTGGCGCCCCTTCCTCCTTCTCCTCCACTCTTTACTTGACATCTCGGTTTCGGGAGTGTAATAGTGTACCCATGTTTCGTCTGTAGTGAAGATTTGCGTTAAAAAACCGTCCTCCTCCGCCTCGTATCGCGTCAGTAAGCGGCGACAAACTTCCAACCGCGTTAATTTTTGCTCAAAGTTCAACAGCTTAGGAACCCATCGTGCCGTTATTTCGCGATATTGACGGTGTTCGTGGATGATAGACTCTACACTACCAATACTGATGCCGACTTCAGCCGAAATGTGTCGAACATTCATCCTACGGTCATCCAAAATAAGTTGTTCTACGCGGCGAATGTTGTCTGGTGTGACGCTGGGTCGCGGTCGACGATCATGCGGCTCATTCTCGACGGTTTCGCGGCCATCCTTGAATGCTTTGGCCCATTTAAACACGGCAGCCCTACTCAGGCACTCACTATCGAACGGCTTTTGCAAACGCACAAAAATATCCGTGTTTTTAACGTCTTCTCCCACTAAAAAACGAATAATAATACGTTGCGCAACGGCAGTCGGCACTTAACGTTCACTCATGGTCATAGCACACGCGTCAAACACGTGCTCCGAGGAAAACAAATGCCAAACTGTTCGTAAGAGACCCAGCTATCACATACTCAAGCCACGACCTTCGAAACATACATGCGCGTCATCTACAGAGTTTGTCTCGATCATTGAACCACCCTCGTAAATTGAAGTTTCAGGTATCCATTATAATGTGGTACCTGACCAAAAACTTATATTGGACAAATCGGAAAGTTCTTCAATACTCGAATATTATCTAAGAAGATAAAGCACAACGAAGATGAAGAAATGAAGAAAATCCGAACACTTTAATGACTTTACTGTATATAAACCAAACTAAAAGGTACGATTTTTACACGAAACAATGGTAATAAATAGCCAATACTTTGGCAATCGACAATATGTGGAACGCTATTTTAATAGCAGTAATAGCCCTAATCTTAGGCCGTGGGTCGCAATCGATAAAGTTCAATATTAAGAGAATAATAATGAATGGGATAATATTGGGCCAGTGCAGTGACCGCACGAAGCAAAGTTGTTTATTACACGAATAATATACACGAGGGGTGTTCAATGTATTCTCGGTATCGGGGTGATCTGCTAATAGTGTGAGTAATCTAATTATCTCATTTACTGATGACACTGTGTGAGGGTATAAATATAAAATTTCACTAATTTACGATCATTAGTTTTTTAGGTATCCCCAGTGAAAGAGGACCAGAATGACTGACGCTACAATGATGAAGAAAAACGAGCATCACGCCGTTATAAAGTTCCTTACTAAGAAGGGAAAAGGTAAAAAAAAAAATTTATGGAAAGATGGTTGTGGTTCACCAAGATTGTCGTTATCCATCGTTCAAAAGTGGTCAAGTGATTTCAACAGAGGCAGAGAAAGCATTGGAGACGATCTTCGCTCGGGTGGGCCCGTTAGCTGCACCACTGAAGAAAATGCGAAAAAAGCAAGACCGTCGTTATCCATCACCAAGACCGTCGTTATCCATCGTTCAAAAGTGGTCAAGTGATTTCAACAGAGGCAGAGAAAGCATTGGAGACGATCTTCGCTCGGGCGGGCCCGTTAGCGGCACCACTGAAGAAAATGCGAAAAAACCTAAAAAGCTGGTACGTGAAGATGCCAGAATAAAAATCAAGATGTTAGCAGAGATGACAATCCTTTCCGTGGATACCATACATGCTACTGCATGACCATCTTAACCTTTTAAAGGTCAGTGTAAGATGGGTACTGTGAATGCCCACCGCACCTCAGAAACAAGTGCGCATCGAGTGCCGTAAGGAGTTTTTAGAGCTATGTGAAGAAGTCCCATCGACTATTTTCAACCGACTGGTTACTGGGAATGAGACTTGAATTTAACACTATGACCCTGAGAGTAAACAAGAGTCCATGCAGTGGATTGAAAAGGGTGCACAGCCTCCTTCAAAGTTTAAAAGTCACCCCATCCGTTGGAAAAATAATGGCTACGGTCCTTTGCGATTCTAAAGGTATTTTATTGATAGAATACACTAAAAAGGGTGAAAGCATCATACGCAACCACTTCGCGTAATTTAAGAGAAGCAATTAGAGGGAAAAGGCGAGAAGAACTCACAGCGGGGGTGTTTGTGCTTAACGATTACGCGCCGGTTTACAAGGTCCGCGTGGTGAAGGCTGCTGTGTGAGAATGTGGCTTCGAAGAAATTACTCATCCTCCGTACAGTCCGGACTTGGTCCCCAGTGACTTCTATTTATTCCCAAATGTGAAAAAATATCTTCGTGGAAAGCGATTTTCCGACGATGAAGAACTGAAGGTAGCAATTAATACCTATTTTGAGGAGAAGCTGGAAAAATATTTTCACAAGGTTTAGAGTTTTTGTCATGCCTATACCGAGAACACATTGAACACCCCTCGTAATAGGCCGAAAGACCAGAAGCGAGAAGGTTGACTATTATTACTCTAATAATAATAAATGCGATAATCTTTATCCATGCAGTGACCACAAGCAACAAAGGTGATTATTACGCGAATAATAAAGGTTTTACAAGGTTTACATGTGTCTGAATGCATCCCTTCTTAGAAAAAGACTTCCACATGTTCTACAAGAGGTGCTATGCACATTCCATTAATATCGGGTGATTTTTTCAGGGTGATAGAACTTTAAATTGAAATAAAACACATTTAAATTACGATTGGAGCCATTTTTTTTAATTTGAAAGATAATTTTATGACATTTATGTTTTAAAAATAATTTCCGGCACATGTCCACCACGACCAGCTCCGAGGAACCGCATTCGACCAGACCAATTTTGGAGCACTTTTTCGAGTAATTCAGGCCTTATTTAATCAATAACACGAGTTATGTTAGCTTCCAAAGCGTCTATTGATTCTGGTTTATCAGCATAAACAAATGAATTGACATAACCCCAAAGAAAATAATTCAGTGGAGTTATGTCGCATGATCTTGGAGGCCATTTTTCGAAATAATGTTACCGCCAAATCTTTCTTTCAATAAATCAATGTAGCAGCATGAGGTGTAGAACCATCGTGTTGGAACCAAAACACTTCTGGGTCGATACCATTCAAATTTTGAAACAAATAATCATTGATCATCGATCTGTAACGAGCACCATTCACTGTAACATTAGCTCCAGCATCGTTTTTAAAGAAATATGGACCGATGTTGCCTCCAGCGTGTAAAGCACACCATACAGTGCATTTTTCAGGATGCAATGGAACCTGCAGGACTTCTTGCGGATTGTTTTCACTTCATATACGCCAATTTTGCTTGTTTACATAGCTGTTCAACCAGAAATGAGCTCCATCACTAAACACGATTTTACGATAAAAAAGTGGACCAACTTCAAGTTGTTCTAGGGCCTAATCAGCAAACAAACGACGCTTATTATGGTCATGTGCTTGAACCAGTTGGATCTTGTATGGGTGTAGTCCAAGATCTTCACGCAAAATTTGCCATATGGTGGATGCACAGAGTCCAATTCTTTGTGAACGTCAACGAATAGACAAATCTGGATCATCATTAACACTATGACTTACATCAGCGATATTTTCTTCTGTACGTACAGTTCTTTGTTGCCCGAGATCTATCGATAGTTCGACGAATAAGCTGCTCTGATGGACGATTATGTAAACCATAAGTTTCACGAAGTGCTCTACTAGTTTGGCGAATAGAACACTTATTTTGAAAATAAGGGATAAGCTAAATACCCAGAACCTCTAAATTCACAAGTTCGAACAAGAGATCGACGAAAACAAGTTGAAAAATATCATGGTTCTTCCTGCAGAGGTACAGGATGAAGCAATTATTTTATAATGCAAACTAAGACGTCTATAATGAGGCGATACAGATAGTATCTAAAAACATGGTTTATATTTATCGATAAAGTCTGTTAAAAAATCTGCAATGGTATTAATTTAAGAAGGTAGGATTTAATTGGTGCAGTTTTATCTCTAGGGCCCCATCGCAATTTTTAAGACCCTTAACATACCCCTCTGATTGCTACTTCTCGAAAAGAAGTAGCAAAAGTTTCCGGAAATAAAAAAAATAAAGAAGATATAATCCAGGGAGCGTTTTGCAAACTTTTCAATTAGATCTTGTCCGAGATTCGCCATTACCTTAATTTTCCCGATAGGAGCTGGAAGTCTCTAAATTAATGCCCCCTTTTAATCCACTTCTTATAAACAGGGATTAATTCGAAACTTCTGATTTCCATAGGGACCAGCTCTAATCGGGTCGGAATTCAATAGGCTCTTGACGTTTCAACGAACACGAACAGGCTTCTTCATTATGGAAGTTGACGCGTAATTTATCGAAGGAAGAGAATCAGAGCTAATTCTTCTCATTTTACCACGTTTTTTATTGATTCAGTTTCTTGTCGGTTCAACGCAAATTTTACAATCGATCTTGAGCAAACTTTCTGATAAGCTAGAGAATACTTCATATTTTATCATGTTCTATGATTAACACCCACAGGGACTTTCTGAACATGGACATTAGTTTTATATTTATAGCCGTTCAAAATGTAAATTTCAAATTGCCCACCTATTCCTTATATAGTTTAAAGAGCAGAACCTTTTGTGCATGGGTAAATTTAACTAGATGGATTTTTTGATTGACGTCTAAGGGCTATAAATCTAGATATCCCATAAAGTTTCGAATACCGTCACCTCTGATTCTCGAAGGTTTCAACTCTTGTTATCACACTTCTTTTGGGTTGTCTGTTGAAAAATGCTTTTCAGACTGAAAGGTTATTTATAATATAAACTAGTTGATCCGAGCATGAATCGTTTTCCACGATTTCGAATATTTGAGAGAAGAATCCTGAATTATGTTGAAGTCTATTGCTTGTCCAATTGAAGGTTGAAGGAAGAGTTCTCCACTCTAAGGTAGGGGGGTGGAAATCGTTGACTTCGGAACACAGGGTGAAAAGCGGCAGTCAGTCAAGCAAGGTCAGCGATAGAGACGGTACTTAGAAGATTTAGTCGTAAAAGTTGGAAGCTTCTGAGAGTGAAGTTATGGAAGCTCATTGATAGTAATATTGATTTGTAGTAGAGAGTTGAGACGTTTGACTATGAAATGAAATTTATGGTTTATATAATCGTCCATCAGAACAGCTTATTCATCGAACTATCGATAGATTTCAGACAACATTTTCTCTACTCGATGCAACAACAACAAGACAAAGAACTGTACGTACAAAAGAACATATCGCTGATGTAAGTCGTAGTGTTAATAAAGATCCAGATTAGTCTATTCGTCGACGTTCACAACAAGTTGGACTCTGTGCATCCACCACATGGAAAATTTTGTGTAAAGATCTTGGTTTCTTATCGTAAAATTGTGTTTAGTGATGAAGCTCATTTCTGGTTGAACGGCAAAAATGTAAACAAGCAGAATTGCCATATATGGAGTGGAAACAATCCTCAAGAATTTCTGCAGGTTCCATTGCATCCTGAAAAATGCACTGTATGATGTGCTTTACACGCTGGAGACATCATCGGTCCATGTTTCTTTAAAAACAGTCTCAACATGTTTATTCATTTAATTATATCTGTTTTTGTTAGTTTGTTAAGTTCAGCCTATTTAACTTCATTTCTATCATTGAGGTCTCTGAAGAAAATAAGAAACTCAGAGACCTCAATGATAGAAATGAAGTTAAATAAGTTGAACTCGACAAACTAACAAAAACAGATATAATTAAATGAATAAACATGTTAAGAGGTCACCGTTACTAAATTGCTACCACTGCTCTCTTGTAGGTATTGTAATATCCTGAATTTTTGTGGAGCAGTAAATGTATACATTTGTTAACTTGGAATCTTCAAAAATATTATAAGATCGAAAGTTTTAAGGGTTTTGTCCTGCTTCCCTCTGCGATACCCTTTCTTCTTAAGTTTCTCGACCAATTTGGATGCTCTATTTCGCGGGATTTTTGTATCTGAGCCAAAGTTTCGATAGAAAGGTAGTTTCGTTGATTACCAACTTGCAATTCTGTGATCGGCATTCACCCTTTTTCCCATTTCATTCTCACGCTGTCCGGATGACTCCAGAATAATAGATGTCGTTTCAGAGTAAGAAACTTTTCTCCAATTATTCACCCGGCTGGAGTCCGAAGTTTATCGTATTCCAGGTTCCAATGTCTAGGTGAGCGGAGCAAAAAAATCCTTGGAACTCTGTGAAGTCTGGACGTGAATCAGGTAAACTTCGTTTCATTCCAAAAGGGTTTGGAGATTTTGTTCTCCGTTATTCATTTAATGGAAATGTTCTTGCCCGTACCGATGTCTGCTATTAAAGAGGACTTATTTAAATTTTGAGTGCCATAAATGGAATTGAAGGAAATCTTGTAGATTTTAACTGGTATCGAGTGTTTTTTTTAGGGTGATAGAACTTTGAATAATAATAAAGATTTGAAGCCAATTTTTTTATTTGAAAGATAATTTTATGACATTTATGTTTTAAAAATAATTTCTGGCATGTGTTCACCACGACTAGCTCGGAGGAACCGCATTAGACCAGACCAATTTTGAACCACTTTTTCGAGTAGTTCAGGCATTATTTCATCAATAACATGAGTTATGTTGGCTTCCAAAGCGTCTATTGTTTCTGGTTTATCAGCATAAATCAATGACTTGACATAACCCCAAAGAAAATAATCCAGTGGAGTTATGTCGCATGATCTTGGAGGCCAATTAATTGGACTATTTTTCGAAGTAATGTTATTCCCAAATCTTTTTTTCAATAAATCAATTGTTACGGTAGCAGCATGAGGTGTAGCACCATCTTGTTGGAACCAAAACACTTCTGGGTCGATACCATTCAAATTTTGAAACAAATAATCATTGATCATCGATCTGTAACGAGCACCATTCACTGTAACATTAGCAACAGCATCGTTTTTAAAGAAATATGGACCGATGATGCCTCCAGAGTGTAAAGCACACTATACAGTGCATTTTTCAGGATGCAATAGAACCTGCAGAACTTCTTGAGTATTGTTTTTACTCCATATACGGCAATTTTGCTTGCTTACATAGCCGTTCAACCAGAAATGAGCTTCATCACTAAACACAATTTTACGATAAAAAAGTGGATCAACTTCAAGCTGTTCTAGGGCCCAATCAGCAAACAAACGACGCTTATTATTGTCAGGTGGCTCTAGTTATTGAACCAGTTGAATCTTGTATGGGTGTAGACCAAGATCTTCACGCACAATTTTCCATGTGGTGCATGCACAGAGTCCAACTTGTCGTGAACGTCGACGAATAGACAAATCTGGATCATCAATAACACTATGACTTTCAGCAGCGATATTTTCTTCTGTACGTACAGTTCTTTGTCTTGCTGTTGTTGTTGTATCGAATAGAGAAAATGTTGTCTGAAATCTATCGATAGTTCGACGAATAAGCTGATTATGTAAACCATAATTTTATTTGAAATATTTAATATATTCAAATATTCAAATAAGTTAATTAAAAAATCTCTCAGAACATGCACTATATCTTCAAAAAACAATTAGAATTCGGATAATCTCTTCATCGGCCCTAGATAATATTTAAAATATCAAAATCAACCAAAAATCAGTATATCATACCTTAGAGTATAACCGGAACTTGTTTAAAACAAACTAAATTTAAAAATCCAGGTAGTCAGTTCGTCACAAAATCACAGAAAACTGTAAAGTACATTATGGTAAGATAAGAAACAAAATTTTGTCTCCTTCAAATATTTATTTAATAATTTTAATTACCTTTTTTATATTTGTTGGTTTATTTATTCCATTTGACATTGTATATTGAGTTTTGATTATAAACGTCTATTAAATATAAGCGGTGCTTATTGTAGACATTAATTTAATTCTAAAAGTTTTTTGAATAAAAATTTTTTTGAAATTAAAATTGTAGAAGACTAACAGATTAAATCTGTTTTGATATTCAAAAATTCAAGTAAAGAAATGTATTCTTGAATTTTCACGTTACGAACGCAGAATAAACTTTCCTCATGCTTAAATAAAACCATAATTTGCCGTTATGCTCAAAAATTAGCATATTCATATTAAAATAAATTATTTCAGCTGATATTTTAATATGAATATGCTATTATTTTAATATGAATATGCTAATTTTTGAGCATTACGGCAAATTATGGTCTGATTTGAGCACGGGGAAAGTTTATTCTGCGTTGGTAACGTGAAAACGCCTGTTAGCGTTTTCCTTTATAAAAATCTATCTAATTGAGTTAATTTAATTCATTTGACTGAAACTTCATAAAAAGAAATAAAAGGGATACATACCTTACTGCCGAAAATGAGACAAAGTAACAATGTCACTGTGAGCTGTGTGTGACAGAAGAAAATGATGTAAAGAAGATCCGGATTGGCAGGTTTCTGCAAAAATAACCTGTAAAAAAATAATGAAAGGAATAAACAAGAATCTTATTGTTTGATTATGTTACATTCAATGTTATAGTTGACATATGGTTAACAATTTTGTTTCAGATTTGCACCTATGAAAGATGATCTAATTAGTATCGAGTGCTTTTTTTAGAGTGATAGAACTTCAAATTGAAAAAAAAAACACATTTAAATTAAGATTGAAGCCAATTTTTTTTATGACATTTATGTTTTAAAAATAATTTGTCTACCACGACTAGACCAATTTTGGACCACTTTTTCGAGTAATTCTGGCCTTATTAATAAAAAAGGAGTTATGCTGGCTTATGATGTGAAACACCATTTTGTTGGAACCAAAACACTTCTGGGTCGATACCATTCAAATTTTGAAACAAATAATCATTCACCATTCACTGTAACATTAGCTCCAGCATCTTTTTTAAAGAAATATGGACCTATGATGCCTCCAGCCTGTAAACCACAATATACAGTGCATGTTTCAGGATGCAATGAAACCCGCAGAACTTCTTGAGGATTTTTTTCTTTCTATATACGGCAATTTTGCTTGTTTACATAACCGTCCAACCAGAAATGAGCTTCATCACTAAACACTATTTTACGAGAAAAAAGTGTATCAACTTCAATCTGTTCTAGGGCCCAATCAGCAAACAAACGACGCTTATTATGGTCAAGTGGCTTTAGTTCTTGAACTAGTTGGATCTTTTTTGGGTGTAGGCGAAGATCTTTACGCAAAATTTTCCATGTGGTGGATGCACAGAGTCCAACTTGTTGTGAACATCGACGAATAGACAATTGAATTGACTTTCTGTCAAATCAAAGTTATCCCTATAGAAAGTTCTGTCACCCTAAAAAAAGCACCTGATACCTTAGGATTTTAGGTGGAATAAAGAAAATATTCTTACATTTGAGGAATGAACTAATATACTTATGTTTTTATTTCAATACTTGGACCGCACGAACTTATTTTTATTATACTTCTATTAGGAGTACAAATACGTTTCCGCCGTTTTATTGTAGATGGAGCGGCACGGAGTTTCGGTTAGCTTTCGCAGATGATAACCGGCTTAAAAAATAGTTTGGAACATTCAAGATTAACATAACCTATTAATATCATTGATTTTATATTGGTAAAATATAATTTTTATAAGTTGAAAATGTCAAAATTTGAGCCAAGTAAGCGTCATTTGCGGAAAATATTAGTTTACTTCTTTAATTTGAAGAAATCTGCTGCTGAGGCGCATCAATTGCTCGTAGAAGCATATGGTGAGGGTGCTTTGAGTGAGAGAACGTGTCGAGAGTGGTTTCAAAAGTTTATGAACGGTGATTTCGACGTAGAAGACAAAGATCGCAGTGGAAGGCCAAAAATTTACGAGGATGCAGAATTGGAGGAATTAATGAAGGAAGATTCATCTCAAACACAAAAAGAACTTGCTTTTACATTAGAAGTCACTCAGCAAGCAGTCTCACATCGTTTAAAATCATTTGGAATGATTCATAAACAAGTAAATTGGGTTCCGTACGAATTAAAGCCGGGAGATATTGAACGCCGATTATGCTTAAGTGAAATGCTGCTAGCTAGACATAAAAAATGGGTTTTTTACATCGTATCGTAACTGGTGATGAGAAGTGGATACATTATGACAATCCAAAAAGAAGAAAATCATGGGGATTACCTGGCCACGCGTCAACATCACCAGCAAAACCGAATATTCACGGAAAAAAACTTATGCTGTGTATTTGGTGGGATCAGCTAGGTGTAGTGTATTATGAGTTGCTTAATCCGAGCGAAACAATTACTGGAGCTCTCTATCGAACACAATTGATGAGATTGAGCCGAGCTCTGCAGGAAAAACGCCCTCAATACTATTCTAGACACGAAAAAATCATTCTTCTTCTTGATAATGCTCGTCCACATGTTGCGGCTGCCGTGAAAAAGTACTTGGAAACACTTGATTGGGAAGTGTTACCCCACCCGCCGTATTCACCAGACATTGCACCGTCCGATTATTACCTGTTCCGGTCCATGGCACATGCTCTGACGGCGCAGCGGTTCACATCTTATGAGGATACCAAAAATTGGGTTAATTCGTGGATAGCCTCAAAAGACAAGGAGTTCTTCAGACGTGGGATTCGAATGCTGCCTGAGAGATGGGAAAAAGTGGTTGCAAGTGATGGGCAATATTTTAAATGAATTTATATTACCGTTCTTCTATAATAAATATTTAATTTGTGTAAAAAAACGGCGGAAACTTATTTGTACTCCTAATAATAATAATAATAATAAACCAGAATCGGTATAGAATCCGAAGAATAGTAGGATAATCCAATTGATATGAATTTTTCACGGTATCGACGTCCTTTGACCGCCCTTTTATAACATTACCACGTTGCCGTTCTAAAAATATCCGAACCGTTCCTAACCGAACCCCTGGTGTCCCGAGCAGGCCCTAACATGTTTTTCGATTCCGCAGTTTCACGCCGAGATTCCCGCGGGGGCAAATGGAGACCTTTCGTCCTCCGGATCCGTTCGTTCGCGATATATAGCGTTAATAAAAGACGAAAAACGATGAATAGGTCTCAAATCGCCGATTACCGTACCGCTGGGGGGTCGTGACCTATCGATATCGACGCTTTCAGCGTGTTGCGGAAAGCGGAGCGTCCGCCATTAACACATCGGCTGATGAGTTTCAGAGAAAACCCAACATGTATAAATTATGAATTTTGGCCTACCTGAAGTTTCGATTTAGAATTAAAAATTAATGTCGGAAATCTGAAAAACATTCCCTATATACAGGCTGAATCGTAACTATTGGGACACATCAATTAATTGAATCGCCGATTCAATTAAATAATTTGGAGGGAAATTCTAATTTTGGCATAGCGGCTTAATTGGATATTACTTGAGCCCGAGCAAGTTTTCTCCGTTTGTAACGCTAGATGTAATTGGAAATACAGTTCCCTTCAAAAAGGTAGACAAATACACTTGGTTTGAGTTTCACAAAAATGTAATTTATGTTGTTGACATATATGTTTCGGTTTTCAACCCATTTTCAAAACTAAGGAGGAATAACTTAACATTACAATTTATATATTTCGGACAACAGATAGAAGCGACGGGGTTTTTTTATTTGAGTTGTTAACAGTAACACCTGCTGACGATATTTGCTTATTTTTCAAAGGAACTAGTTATTAACAGATGTCAGTACTGGGGATAGATGAAATTCCAACTGATCGTTTGTTATTGCCAAATGTCTTTTACGAGTCGAAGAGATCTCCTGATATTCGAGTAGGTCTATTGTGAATTGAGCTGTCTGTCAAGGTGGTGAATTGGAAATTAAAAATCAGTCTTCTGTTGAGTTTCGAAGTGAGTAGATAAGAAAGTGTTTCAAGGACGAAAATGTCGAGGCAGACACGCCGCAGTTGCAAAATCTCTCCTGACAAATTTTGTTCTATTTTTGGAGAATTTATGGAGATCATAAGCCAGGCCATTTACTGAAAATGTTAAATAAAGGTTCTTTCAATATTTTGGTGTTTTAATTGGAGATCAAGATAAGCAGTGTACTCACCATGTGTGCTTATTCGTGCAGTGGATGAACGGTAAAAGAAGAAGCATGTCTTTTGCCGTCCCTAAGGTGTGGCGAGAACCCACTAATCATTTAGACGATTCCTAATTTTGCTCGCGAAAACTGAAGGTTATTCCAAAAAGGGAAAGCACAAGATCGACTATCCAAATTTGCATCCGCTGCAGTATTGTTGAGGGGAAGTCTGCACGTAGGTTCGCGAGCACAAGTATTTGGGTGTCCTGGTAGACTCGGGACTTACTTTTCTGCCACACGTGAAGGCGCTGCGTGGGAAATCAAAGGCTGTAGCTTGTAGGTTGATGCGGTTGAGACGGTCCTTGGGAGGCACTCAATCTCGCTCATTCTCATTTTTATATAAGTGTATATTTCTCCTCATCATCTCCTATTGTACTGCGGCCTGGTTCCATCGAGTTGAGCATTCCCATGTCTGCACAGAGGCACTTCTTGCTCTTGGTTTCCCCAATGTGTCGCACTGCGGCTACGGCGACATTACAGGTGGTGACTGGAAGTATCTCGGTGCACGACTACATACTATATCGAGCAGCTCACTATCATCTAAAGAAAGGTCTTCCTTTCAATTTTGAATACACTTCTCTTCTTGCTATTTCTATCGGTTCAGAGGATCGGTCTCTAGTGGTGCGCCGCTACTCCGGGTCGTACTTTGAGGCGTTATTGTCTCGTTGGCAGTTGGACTGGGAGGAGTCCGAAACCGGTCGTTGCACCTTCGGCTAGATCCCGCTCGTCAGGTTTGTCCAGAACAACTCCTGGTTCAGACCAGCTTTTCCACTGGTTTGCTTTATTTCAGGTCATAGCCCATTCAGGGCAAACCTCTTCAGGCTGGGTCTTGTCGGGGATGATTCCTGTCCATGTGGTCACTTACAAACTAGTGACCACATACTGCGTGTCTGTCCTCTATTTCAGGATCTGCAGATCCGCGTGTTTTTTCTGGGCGATCTGTCTGATCTCATCTTATCCGACTTCTACCGGGTTAGAGTCAATTTCTTGGCGGTTTCTTTTTTCGCCGCTGATGCTGTCCAACGTCTGAACTCTTGGCATGTCGAATGATTTTGGATCTGGAACGGCAATGATGATATCGTGCTAAACCGTCAGTAGATAGTGTTTTAGACACTCAGTGACTGTCGTGTGCACTTGTCTGAGCTATCCAAATTTGCACTCCCCACCAGTCTCTGTACCTTGCCGTGGTAGGGGAGCTAGTCATAACGAGTGTCCTAGTTTCATTTATGAAATAGAGTATATGGTTATGATGCCTAAAGCAGATGACTCGCAATCCAAACTTCCTTACTTTGTTTCTTTCTTGCATACCATTCCATCATGTTGTCCCACTCCATCCTTTTCCTTCTGCAAGACTTGGAATCGTACGGGGAAGCTGGCTCTGATTGACGACCAGAATCTGCGACCCTGTGATCGATTAGAGTTTTATAATCCATACACGGACGAAGGCGATACCCTGCTGAATCTCAGCGTGGGTTTTTCCAACCTTCGTCTAATTATCCGCTGAGGGATCTCAAATGGTTGCTAAAGGAAAAAGGGTTACTACGACGTTTCGACCGGGGTGAGATCTCGGAAGATTCCCTCTGCTCGCCAAATTTGGCTCCATCTTTAGATCCTTAAGCTTTCGCTGCGGGGTCCTGATTGGTCTGCTGGAGGAAAAAGGGAAACTACGACGTTTCGACCAGGTTTGGAGCTCCTGGAAGACTCGCTCTGCTCGCCCCCAACTTCGGTCCCATTCGTGGCCCCTTAAGCTTATCTTATCTGCTGCGGTATCGGGTGGTCCGTTAGAGGGAAAGGGAGACTACGACGTTTCGACGAGGTTTGGAGGTCCTGGAAGGTTCGCTATGCTCGCCCTCAACTCTGGCGCCAATTTTCGATCCTAAAGCCCATCCTCTTCGATGCTTCGGAGCCTCGCTTTTAATAGTCGAACAGTAACAGCGGTCGTTCGTGCGGGGGGATCCATGCTGGGAAGCTGTTATTTGTGTTGCTTCGTTGCTTCAAACTTTCACAACCATACAGACACTCTGCTCGAATGACTAATGTTGGGATGGACACAGCGATCTTTTTTTTTTGGCGAGGGGAGAGGTGACTTGTGAAGGTCACTCACCTAGTTGTGCTGGCGCAAAGTTCTCTATAATCTTCCTTCAAAATTCCTATCTTTCTCTTTCAGCTCATCGGGGGTTTGTTGGAGTGTCAAAACTTGAGCAGAAACCCGGAACAGCAATGATGACAATGATACTTTAACGTTGGTCAAGACCTCTGCTCAGATGCTGACATGTACAATTCTGAGTATCCAAATTTGCAGCCTGCAATACGACTTGTTCTTCATAATGCAGATTTACCAGTGCCGATCGCACCTTTACATTCGCAAAATGTTGTTTTGGAAGATATTGGAGAGTCATCAGGCAGCTCCGAAGAACAGTGCACCGACCCTACTTTTACCTCAGGTCCTAGTTCCGGTGAGCCATATTTAATTTTTCAAAGTGAGTTAAATGATTAAGCACGTGATTTGGGGTTATCAAAGCAATAGTCAGAACTTCTTGATTCCCGGCAACGAAAATTACGAAGTTCAGAAAAAGAAATGCTCCGTTTTTTGCATTCTACAGTATGGAAAATTCGGTGTGTACGTGTACTGATTTTAATGGTTTAATGCAGCAACTTGATATGGAGCATTCCCTCTCTGAGTGGCGTTTATTTGTAGATTCGTCGAAATACAGTTTAAAAGCGGTATTATTGCAGAGTGGAAATTTAAAATCTTCTATATAATTTGCTCATTCAGTGACGATGAAAGAAAGTTATGAAATTATGCGTACTTTTTTGGATAAAATAAACTACATTACGTATAACTGGCAGATATGTGGGGACTTAAAAGCTATAGGAATTTTAGTGGGACTCCAGGGAGGATTTACAAAATATTGCTGTCTTTTGGACAGTCGCGCAGTAAATGAGCATTATATAATGAAAATTTGGCCAGAAAGCAGTGCATTTCAACCGGGATCTCAAAAGGTTAAGTTTAGATCTCTTGCAGACAAAAATGTCCTTCTGCCTCCTTCTCACCTTAAACTTGGGCCGATGAAAAACTTTGTGAAGGATATAAATAAAGATGGTGATAGAGTCAAATACTTAAAACAAGTCTTTTCCAAGTTAAGTGATGCCAAATTGAAGGAGGACGTTTTTATTGGACCACAAATCAGAAAATTGGATTTTTGGCCAACAATATGGATGCAAACTACCAACAGTTAGTTAATGAACTATGATACCTACAAATCGCTTGGCGCTCGAATGTCATTAAACGTTCATTTCCTCCATCAAGATCTGTTACTTTTTCCTGAAAAATTGGGAGCTGTCAGTGACGAGCAGGGTGGAAGATTCTACCTAGATATTAGGTCAGTGGAAAATCGCTATCAAGGACGATGGGATCCAGCCAAGATGGGCGATTAATGCTGTTTTTTGAAGAGAGAAGATATGACCCCTCATAAAAGGCAAAAATAGAATTTAATTAGTACTTTGAGTTACTATTTTCAATCTTTGTGTTTTTCTTAAATGTAAGGTACGTGTAGTAGGTGCAAAACTGAATAAAGTATTTCTTCTCAATGACAAGAATTCTTACGTGTTACAACTTTTTTTTCTCAATTTTGTGTAGGTTAATTGAAATTGAATTGAATTGAGTTTCATCAGAAAGAAAAATGGAAATTTTTACAAACATAGATCATTAATGAGAAGGCTACTCACATAGAAATGTTCAGGAACACAGACAGCAAGAACTCGTTGTATATTGCCATAGAGATGAATTTACTCTCGTTGAATTCAGATGGCGCCTTCCTCACTACAATACACAGTCTTATGCCCCAAACCAACATTATCACCTCCACTAAAAAAAAAGTTGGCTTGATCAACCTAGAAATTCGTTCATGGGATGTTGACTTACTTGTCGAAAATGAATGGTCCCACCAGTCTGTCCTGCAGAGGTAGGCTTTCAAGTCATCAGCTGTTCTTCCGACGATTACTATAGGTGGAGCCACGAGCGTTCTGATGACCAGGAAAACGGCAAAGATTGCCACTATAACTCCAAGGCGTTTGAGCAGGTTCATATCGGTGATTTTGACTGCTTTCGCCGATCTCACTCGAAAAATAACGGATATTCTGAAAATACAAAAAAAGTGATATGAAAGAACATTCAGATGATATTTATTTTTTTCCTGTCTTATCAGTTACTCAGCCAGGTACTTTAGAACGATACTCATTACAATAAACAGTGTGGAAACCACTTATGGAATCTAATTCTTTGTGTTCTTGTGTTGGAAAATTATAAATAACACTGGGACACGTCAACTATTTATTTTAAATGGAACACCAAGTATATTTTTTAAACCTCGTTAACAACCTGATTTCAAACAATGTTTAGTCTAAATTTGAATATCAAAACAGATTCAATCTGTTAGTCTTCTACAATTTTAATTGACAATTTATATTCGTCGGGTTTTCTTAATTCTATTTGATATTGTATAATGAGTTTCGATTTTATACGTCTATTAAATATTAGCAGTGCTTATAAAGACATTAAATTAATTCTTAAAGTTTCTTGAATAAATTTTTAGAAATTAAAATTGTAGAAGACTAACAGATTAAATCTGTTTTATTATTCGAATTCTGTAATAATCCTTCTATCAAGTAAAAAACCTTGTCTTATTATTTTATTCCATATATAATATATAATTATATTATATTTATTGTTAATTGATTTTATTATTATTTTTTATATGTAAAGTTGAACTGGTCTCATCTGAATTCTAATTATTTTTGAGGATGTGCTACATGTTTTGAGAGTTTTTGAAGCAATTTATTTAAATATATTAAATATTTCAAATAAATTGGTTTTCGAAAAGTTCTTAAAATTATGTTGTATATTTTTGAGACAGATTTAGTCTTCATAAATATAAGATCAGAAAATAATACATTTTGTAACAAACAGGGCTTCGTACGTTTGTCTGAAGAGTTCAGTACGCATGCCTGGAACGAAACAAAAAATATTTATTTATTAATTTTAATTGACAATTTATATTCGTTGGGTTTTCTTAATTCCATTTGATATTGTATAATGAGTTTCGATTTTATACGTCTATTAAATATGAGCAGTGCTTATAAAGACTTTAATTAAATTTAAATTTTTTGAAATTAAAATTGAATAGAATAGAAGACTAACAGATTAAATCTGTTTTGATATTCAAAGTTTGTAATAATCTTTCTATCAAGTAAAAACCGTTTCTTATTATTTTAATGTTTAGTTTATAATGTATAATACTGGGTGAAATTATGGAATTAATAATTTATCACGCGTTAAATAATGTTATTTTTTGAATAACATAAATGCAGACTTATGAAATTTCTGAACTATCAATTAAGTTGGGAAAATTTTTAAAATCACTTCTCGATACGCTCATGGGTTTTGTTTACAAAGAACTATCATATGGGTATTTCAATAGGAACGCCCCGTTTTCAGATTGAACTAAATGCAGGGCAGCCATTGTTTATTTGTGACATTGTTAGTTGTATTTGTCAATGTCTATCATTTAATCATGGAATGTTACACACTTCAATAACGTTCACAAATAATCCGCATTCATTATGGAAAACGCGATCTGTTGCTTCAACTTTACATGCTTTAACTCGAATATTTGGTCGTTATAATCCTCCGGATAAAAGAACAGTTGAACGTTTAGTGAAGTAGTTTGAAACAAATTTTACACTTCATGATGTTTCCGTGCCAGTGAGACAGAGAAATTGGAAAAGTGAAGAGAATATTGCTGCCGTAAGTGAAAGTGTTCGTGAAGACCAAAGTTTATCGATTACTCGACGTTCACAAGAACTAGGCATCTTCCAGACGGCTTTTAAATGTAAATCTTTCTTTAAAATTAAATGCAAGGACGATTTTTTTAAGTTATTGATTGGCCTCGCTTTCGGATGGATAAAGACGGATTTTGACGAACTGACGCTTCCACTTCTCGAATCGTTTCTTCGTCGCGGACTGAACGAGGGCGACCAGAGTGTTGAATTTTCATCGTCGCGCCTGTATTCTCAAACATACAGATTCATTTTCTAATTCTGTCGTCAATTGGCGCATGGCGTGTACGATATTCCGCATGATACAAATGTTGAGGAGCCATTTTTGAATTATGATAATACGCTCGTACGCAAAAAGCGCGATGCGTTCTCGGATACTGCTCCATCCTGACTGAAAACCCACAAGATGGCGGACACCTCGATCCTCTCCTCACTCCCGTGGCTCATTTCAAATGCAGCGCCTAAACAAATTTACAAATGAAGACAGAATCATCTAATAATTGTTCTTTGTTCAGGTGAGCGATTTCGTTCTTTGAATTTTTTTCTTGCCTGTCTTTGTCGCAACAAAGTGTGATAAACGACCCAGGTGTTCCTTCTCCCCAGGATCTCGCCTTCCTCAATCCAGAATGGGACAAATCTGACGTTAAATGTTCCTTAAAATCGAACGAGAGTAATCCAGAGACCCGTAAATATCCCACGTTTTCCGGATCAGACAAGCGAATGGAAGTGAGCAGTTTCCAAGGGTCAGGGTAGAAAGTTAGGGGTCGTCTCATGTTAATTTCCATTAGTAACAACAGCCTGTCGGATTTATCTACGTTTAGATCGTAACTAAGGGAGGATTTGAGACCGGCATATTCAAGGAGGATCTTGGAGAGTTAGAATTTTATGGAAAACTATCGATTTGGTTGCTTACTTTCTAATTTAACCTTATAGGTTTCCCAATGGCTACTTCTAAAACAGAGACTATAATCATGGATTGAATATGTATTCACAGTTTCTTCATATACACAATATATTCTAACGTGAAGTGATCTTGGAAAACAGAAAACTTCACGAAATGAATACTTCTCTTTAAAATATAGTAGGAAGAAGGATGAAATAATAGTAACAATTTAAAACATTTATTTATACAAAGAATTATATTTAAAACATTAATTTATACAAAGAATCTCGCACTGAATTTCATATTAACAAAAATTTATTTATCAATCAGTTGTTATAAGTTATTAATAAATTTAACTTGTTTTACATTGTTATAAATATTAAAACTAAATTTAAAAGTTAGAACATTTATTTAAATCACATTAATTGTTAATATCAATCGATTTTAATTCAAAGTGTATTTTCTAAAAGGAGAAAACTAATTCACATTTGATCTTTGAATTTGTAAATCGCGCGCTTACGACCTTGCGCAGTGATTAGTCGTCTCGGTTTGAATGTTTGAAAGTTTCGATTTGACAGGTTGGAGGTTAAACATTGTTATTTCAATTTTTTACATAGCAAGTCGCGCTCATTTTTTCAAGTTAAACAAATTATTATTGGTTGAGAAACGATTTCTACTACTTTTTTGATTGAAAACTACCACAACATTGTGATTACTACAACATAACCTATTCACTTATGTCTTAGTCATTTATTTCATCATGTTATATTATCAGTCTGAAATTATTTACCTTTGCTGTTTGAATTGTTGCGATGGACGAAACTACCTTCACATTATCACTACACAATCGTTTTACAATTAACTGGCAACGTGTAAACTTGTATGCAGGCGCCTAAGCGAAATAGAAGCGCAAGACATGAACCGGTGTGTATGCCTATCTCTCTCACTCTCTCCCTCTCTCGCTCTGTCTCTCTTGCTCTTAGGCGGGCTAACTGTGCTCGAGTGGAAGGGACGCGTGCCTTTCACTTTTTATGTCTGTCTCTCTCGCTCTTAGGCGGGCTAACCATGCCCGAGTGGAAGGGACGCGTGCCTCTCACTCGCTCTCATTGTGAGCGCATAACGTGAGCGGAGCGTAACGCAGTTTCTTGAAGTGTCACCCGGCAAACCAATTTATAAGACGTTGTCACGTCAAAACAAGTTGAATTAAATTTAAAAATATATATACAATTACAAATCTGGTCAAAAAATTAAGTTAAAATAAAAATTATGTTGTTTATCACACGACGTTTCGGCCAGTAAGTATCTCTGACCGATATCAAGTGTCAACTGAAAATGGTCGTGGCTACGCGTCTGTATGTATCTCTAGTTTGATGATGATGGAGGGGGTGGGGGTATTTTCACGTTCTGCATTCGATCGAGTAGGGGGAGCCATATGGGAGGGGGTTTCTACGCTTGGGTGGCTGTAGACATTTCGATTTTGTTTGATGAAGACTGCTTCTTTGAACTTGCGCTTTCTCCAGTGTTGTTCCTTGTGGATAATCTTCACTTGATTTCATTGGATATTATGATGCTCATTCCAGGTGTGCTCTGCTATTCCTGATTTGGTCGTTTCTCTTCTGATTGTATGATTTTTGTGTTCTTTGGAGGCCAGGGTCAAAGAACACAAGTGAAGTTTTCTGTTTTCTAAGATCACTTCACGTTAAAATATATTGAATATATGAAGAAGTTGTGAATTCAGATTCAATCAATGATTATTGTCTCTGTTTTACAGTATATGTTAGACATATGTTAGACAAGTTTTCTCTTTTTCAGGTTAGAATATATTATGTATGTAAAGAATTTAGGCAATGGATGTCCGAAATCAAAATTATCGAAATACTTTGCCTTCAACATTTAAATCAACAAAACGTGAGATAGGTGAAAGGTTAAATTAATCGAATTCAACTTGAAAGGCCTGGGAAGCTCGATATATGGGTTCCCCATGTTCTCACGGAGAGTAGTCAAAAATCACTAGATCAGTTTTTTGCCAGAAAAGACCAAAAATTTTATGCTACTACCAGAAAGATGGAAAAAGGTGTTGGACCAGAATGGCCATTATAGAATTCAATAAAATATTTATACGAAAAGTGTCTTTCATTGAAAAAAACTAAATTACTTTCCGAACAACCCAATAATTTTTTGGAATTCTGCATTTTATTTGATTCAACAAAAAGATAAGTAAGCACTCAACTCCTACCTCCATGTCTTCAACATTAATGCTCCGTAGGTTAAAGAAAAGCCTATTTCTCTCAACCAAACCCTTGCAGTGCAGGTGTAGACGCTTGGTCGGGGATACATAACGATAATCTGTAAAAAGAAGGATATATTCAATAACATTATTACAAGGGGAAGAAGAGATATTACTTGGAGACTTTTCGGACAAGATATGAAACACGAGAGTATGTTTTTCGTCACGGTCACATCGTCTTTACCATAATAGTTAAAACAGCGATAATGAAGAAAAACTCAATAATTAAAATAAATTTCTTACTGAAAAGTACAAGCAAGTTATTCTTATTTCATTTACTTCTTTTTACGAAGCGTAGTGCTAACATTTGACTTTGAACCTACTGGATCTCTCCAAAATCGATCCTGTGTTTACACAGGGACATAATTGATGATGGGACATATTTTATACAGGAATCATATTGTGGCCAAATTCTACATAACATTATGGAGGGTCACCCAAAAAACTGGCGTGGTTCTACCCGATTGCTGGTATTCTGTACATAAGGGCGAATGCGTCAGTAATTTGTGCTAGCTGTAGGGGGAGGGATACGATGACGTGTTAGACGTGGTTTCTGACATCGAGTAGAACTCTTCTTGGTGAACGTTAGCCTTCAAAGGCTCCTTTAAGAAACAAGGCTTCCACGGGAGTGTGATTCTTGAGGCTGGGTAGTCCGGGACTGCACTTGGAGGTTTAGGGCTCTCGACAAATGCACTTAGTGCTTGGCTTGAGACTGCAAAGAACGGGGAGTCCACGACGGATCCAGACCTGGAGCGGCGGCTTCGAAGCTAGCAGTCTTTACTGAAAGCGAAGGGAGACTTCTTCGTGCTGATTCGGCGTATTCCAATCCCGCGCCCATGGGACTATTGATCCATAGGTGGATCTTGCCACCACTAGGGCCCTAGTTTCACTGAGGTGAAATGGAGGGCTAAGTTGTAGTGACTAACATGGTGGTACGGGTGTCTGTTGCAGCTCAAACCTTACATCCTTAAAACTAGCGTTACCCTACCCTAATTCAGTGTAATCTTTCAGACTTTTCTGTTCAATGGCCGAGTGTGTTATGTAATTTACTGCGTTATCTTGGGAAGGTGGAGGCCTACAGGAGTATTCCTACTTCTGGCTACCCAATTAGTGTTGAACTCGAGGAGGTAGTGGTTGATAATCTGCATGCTAGGTTATTTCATGCACCTGGTAGCTGGTAATTCATGATTCAGGATTACTCGAGAAGTGCTTCAGGAGTTAAACGGAACTTGACGGTACAGCCGATCTTGTCATGAACCATGATTATTTGCGAGATATTTCTGGGGTTTTTCTTTCTTGACGATACGGTTTATGACCGTTGTTGCTTGGACCGAGATCGATTGAAAGACTACACAAATGTTCGTGGGTCTTGATGGCATGATAGATTGTCAGCGCTCGTACTAGGATCGATTGAAGCATCGGTTTTTGAGATTATTGTTCCTTGATTTTGCGCCCCGAGCAACTGGAGTAAGGACCTGCAGAGCCAGTAGCGGATGGATAAGGCTTTAATGCTATCGGTCACGGTATGTTTTCGAACTGAAGCCAAAACTGGGAGCGGGGTGAGTTCAACTACATTGGGGGATTCTCGTTTTGCGCCATGTTAAGGCGTATCCTTATCGCACAACTTGCCTTCGGGCGCTGTGAAGACTGCTTGGTGGTCAACTGGTGAAAGAGGCTCAGATGCAGATAACTACAATGGGGGTATTTACTCTGTACCAAAACGCATTTATTCACTCTTTGCATTTTGTATTATGGGACAATCAAATCGATAAAGACATGACTTACAGAGATCGTGAATTACATTATACTGACAACAGATAGTGAAATATCTTAGACACGGGTTCAATTTACAGCGAAGGATATTTTTATGGACACCAAAATCATTTAACCTCATCTCATTTCAATATAAAGTCCTACGTCTCTAAAAGAGACCCTTTACAAGCACCGATTTCGTTATTTCACGTAAATAGGCCCATAACCATACAGATAAATTACAGCGAGGGAAAATGCCGAAGGTAGCGAGATTATATGCAAACTGTGCCAGTTTCTCATGCCACACATTAATCAGTTAGTTACTTACGGTGCAATAAATGAAAAATGCCCCCAGGGTTATGACACGCAGAAGTACAGGACTGGCAGCACGTACAACCTGAAATTAAAATAATACATCAGGAATAATAGATTGCCCCCTCGTGAAAACTTCTCCTCGTCCGCAAATGTATGCAAATGCGAGGAAGAAAGTCCGAGCATGTTCGAACATGTTAATAAAGTAGTAGATAGAATCGGTCTCGTATTTTCAGTAATTCAAGCAATTTTTTGCAGTGGTTTCATGCATAATGGATCGCGGTAAATGGAAATGTAGGGATGGAAACTGGTTTTCCACGATGTCAGGTATCAGTTGAAAAACAACCTTAGGTGGGTGGTAAGAGACAGTTACAGTAGCTTCCAGTCGTTTGTTCATATCACTGACGATCCTCACGAAATTTTGCAGTGACCTTTTTGTCGTTATGCGTAATTCAAACTCATTCTTAGGACTGTTGCTTTGTTTTCGGTAGCGTTTACCGCTGTTCAGCTAACAATTTTTTCTTGGGATCGTAATTTAATTTTCAACTTCATATTAAGAGCAATTATTTGGTGAAAAGTTCAAAGATACTATCATTACTCAGTTCCTGGGTTCGAACTCACAGCTTAGCATTGCATTGGCAAAGACCACAGTCTCACTACTTTACTTGCGCGGCCACTGGGGCACTTGTTAGCTTTGTCGGTTTCCTTCTACTTTTATCATTTCAAGATTTCAAACTTTTGTGTAGCTTTTTCACATAGAAATACTAAATTTGAACTAAACAGGAGTATCCTACATTATCAACATCAGCGAAATCATGAAGAAATCAAGTGAGATAATGATCTAGCCACATACAAGTGGACAACTCTATTAAGCAACAGCAACTAACAACAAAATAAACAAAAATATTATTCTAAACCTAACCAATCACATCCAAACCCAGTCTATTAGCTCTTTTACACAGTACGCTGGTGTCCGCTGGGGCAAATTTTTACGAGGTGTTGGCAAATAGAAAGAAGACCAACCTCGTGCACAACATAGGAAAACTAAAAGCGATCCTCGATAACGAATAAGGTGAATTTATTCTTCCATTAAGTAGTTTCTGAGCAAATCTGGCACGTCTCTCAAGTAACGATGATTTTTCCATATCACTCATGACAGATCAGCTCCACACTCTGGATACCTAGCAGTCCGCTTCAACAATACGTAGTTGAAAAATTTCCTATGAATGCGTTCCAGAAGGATAAGATGACACTGATAGATAGGGAACCATATCAAATTTGCATATTCTGTCTAACTAATGACTAGAGTGAATCACAAATTTCGTAGCACCGACATGACATCAAAATCCTTCATGATCCTGAGTACAAAGCCCAAAGGTCTACTGGCTGATGCACATCATTTGGGGAATTGAGGTGAAGGTAGAGTCGAACAATACTCCAAGGCTATACATTTCATCTTTATTGACAATACAATTGTCAGCTATATGAAAACTGCAATCCAACTGTGTGGACTTTCTAGTATCTGTGACCTTGAAACACTTTTCAACTTTCAACCTTAGTTTGTTCAGCAAACACCAATCGTAGATATATTGCAAGTTGGACTGAAGCAACATCAAGTCTGAAGAATCAAGTATATTTAGTTAGATCTTTAAATTGTCAGCATATGCTAAAGCTTTACGATCGAGAGAGACCAAGAGGTCATAGATATTAAACAAAAGCGGTCCTAAATTCGATCCTTGGGGTTCTCCACATAAGCGCTCATAGTAATATGTTCTGAAGCCATTGTAGAAAACATAACTCAGTCTACTCTGTGATATGATTTTATGAGACTCGCATATTCCGGATTGAAGTAAAGGTCGGGAGCCTCGCCAGGAGAACACTTTGATCGATGGTGTCGAATGCCCGCGATAAATTGGTATATATCACGTCAACCTGACCACCATCTTCCAAGGATTCTGCAATAAACTCTATAACATAAACAATAGACACCTTAATTCCAAATTTGGTTCAGATCGGATCACTGAAATAGGAACTGTTGGTGGTATTCAAAAGCGTAAGGCATGCAATTAGAAGCATTTAGAAGAAGTTTACTTACTGAGAGTTACCAAGGGGGACTATCATCTCGAGTATGTTCTTAAGTCGCTAAGGATGTTCATTTCGAAAAACCTTTCTCCCTACCGCTTCAAATGCAGTAGAGACGTCATAAGGACGTCCCTGCTCTTTGTTATCGTCACAGAGCGTCAAGTTACTGCGACACAGAATGTTTGACAATGAAATAGGCGGGTAAATACCGTGATATAATCCATGAGAGATTGATTTAATTGTGACAAGTTTGCCAAATATTTTACAAGATAGAATCGATCGATCAAATGTAACAACTTTCGAGAAATTATTGGGTGGGTTGCGAAAGCTAGAAAGTTTAAAAAAATATGACAGCGATCGAAATAAAGAAAAAAATAGAATGAATACATCTGCCGAACAAATTCCTTCCTATTCACAAACAAATAGAAAACCAGTTAAGAAGGAACCATGCTCAATTTGTGAGAAGAAGACGGCTAAGGAATAAATCCAATAATTTTGAACAAAAGAACGAACCCGGTAACATAAGAACGGTTAACAATGTTGGGGTACAGGATAAATTAAATCAGGCCATTTCAAACCAAAAAAACTAAGACTGCTGCCATTGATAAAATTGAAGGTGTTTGTAAATAATAATGAATTATGTGGAATTTATGATTCGGGCTCAAATGTTAGTCTTCTGAATTCCAAAGTAGCAGAAAAGTTATGTCTACGCATTCAAGATAATAGAAACACATTCAAAACAGTCAGTGGCAAGGCAAAATTTTCAGGAAAAATAATTACAAAAATGAGAATCAATAATATCAAAAAAGAAGCTGTACTTTTTGTAGTTAATGAGAAAAATTTCGAGATTCTATTTCCAATTTTCAATTTAAACAAGATTTTGATTTGAATATTTATCAAAGATTAGATGTGAATGAAGGGAGAAAGATCGATTATGTCCATATTAATAATAACAATGATTACACCATCAATTTCAATGAAGGGATACCAACAGAACTTTTTGAATCGAAATTAGACCATTTGGAAATGAATCAGAGAAATAAAATTGAAGTTTTAATAATTAAATATGACCATATTTTTGTAAAACACAAGTTTGATATTGGTCAGGTGCAAAATAATGAGGCACATATAAAACTTTTAGAACACAAATTTATAGCAAAAAAACCATACAGATGCTGAATGGAGGATCAAAAAGAGATAGAATTTCAAATAGGGAGATTGTTGAAAGCGGATCTGACTGAGGAGTCCTCCTCACCTTTTGCATCACCCGTCACTTTAGCATATAAGAGAGATGAATGGTCTAAAACCAGATTATGTGTTGATTTTCGTGAACTCAATAAATTAATTGTTCCCGAACCACAGCCTTTCTCATTAATTGATGAAATCTTAGCCAAGACCCGAAATGCAAAATTCTTTACTACATTAGATGTAAATTCTGCCTTTTGGTCGATTCCTATTCGTATCAGAGATAGATATAAGACTGCTTTTGTGACGCAGAATGGTCACTGGCAATGGAAATGTTTACCTTTTGGACTTAAAACATCCCCGACCATATTTCAACGTATATTGAATAATATTATCAGGAAATATAACCTGAATTTATTCTACCTAAAGTATATAGATGATATTCTAATATTTTCTTCAACATTTAACCAACATAAAGAACATTTGGAGAGTCTCTTGAAAACAATATGTAATGAAGGATTCAGATTTGAAGTTATCAAGTGTAATTTTGCAGAAGAAGTCAAATATTTAGGACATACATTCTGTCAAGGAAGTACCGGGAATTATCGATTTAAATCTGGCGGGGCAATGAGGCAGGTAAATTTTTTTTTCCTAGGTTGGTACCACTGTCCTTAATTACTATGCCAAGCTTGAGCGGGATCTGTCAACTAGTGTGTTTGCAACAGCTGATTAAGTCAGTCGATGTCAGAGTGCGTGCCGATTTTTACTATGGGTGATTACGTTGAGCAAAGAATTTGTTTAAAGTTTTGTGTTGCAAATGAATTTTCATGTGCCGATGCATTGAAAATGTTGCAAAAGGCCTTTGGTGATAATGCTCTATCGAAAACTCGTGCATATCAGTGGTACAGCCGCTCGAAAATGAAGGTGATGCTCATTGTTTTCTTCGATATCCGTGGCGTGGTGCACTACGAATTCGTTCCAGAGGGTCAGACGGTAAACAAGGAGTATTACCTAGGCGTTATGAAACGTTTGCGTGAGCGTACCCGTAAGAAGCGGCCAAATTTGTGGGCGAACAACTCATGGATTTTGCATGACGATAACGCGCCTTCTCACCGAGCTAGGATTGTGACTGACTTTCTCGCCAAAAACTCAACAAACGTGCTTCAGCAACCTCCGTATTCGCCGGATTTGGCTCCCTGCGACTTTTTCCTCTTCCCAAAACTAAAATTGCCCCTTCGTGGCACCCGTTTTGTGGAGCCTATTTTGAAGGCGACCCAATAAATTTTGACGATTAAATGTAAAAATGTTGTTTTAATTGAAAATTCCCGGTACTTTCTTGACAGAGTAGTATTGTAGGAAACAATAAAGTACGACCTATAAATGACAATTTAATTTTCATTAGGAATTTTTCTCCACCAGATACTCGGAAGAAGATAAGGCAATTTTTGGGTAAAGTTAATTTTTAACACAAATACATAAAAGATTCAGCTAGATTATTAAAACCGTTGCATAATTTACTGAGAAAGGATGTAAAAATCAATTGGTCATTCGCTTGTCAGGAAGCTTTCAATAAGGTTAAGGAAATCCTTTGTTCTGAGCCAATTCTTGCAATTTTCGATCCATGTGCCTATAACTATATATAATGATGCCAGTATTCAAGGAGTAGGAGCTGTTCTTAAACAAAAACAGATTAATGGTGAAATGAAACCCGTAGCGTTTTTCTAAGAAACTAAATAAATATCAAAAGAACAAGAAAGCAATATTCCTAGAATGTCTGGCAATTAAAGAGGCAATTAAATTTTGGAAATATTGGCTAATAGGACATAAATTTATTGTGGTTACTGACCAGAAGCCATTAGAAGGGAAAGAATTTCGTACAAGACCAGAGGAAGAGGTGGGTGACATGATGAATTTTCTATCACAATTCGATTTTGAGATTAGATATGAACCAGGAAAATGAAATGTAGAAGCAGATTTCCTTTCTAGGAACCCAGTTCTGGAAGAAACGGACAATATGGACGAATGTATAAGAATAGTTAATTTGGTGGAATTAAATCAAATAAAAAACGATCAACAGAATAATCTCTTGAAGATAAATAATATAAGAAGAACTGATCCCATTGCTCCAGAAGAACTTATTGAAGAGAGAAATTTACCAAAAAATAAGGAGATAGCTTATAAAAATTCTTTACGCTCTGATGAATACAATAAAAGACTGATCGACAAGAAAAGGAAACATTATGATTTTAAAATTGGAGACCATGTTTACGTTGAAAATAAATCAAAATTGAATAGAAAAAAACTTGATGAAATAAGAATAGGACCTTTTCCGATAGTGAAAAAAATTTCTAACACTATATATGAGATGGATATTGGAAATAAAAGAAAGGACAATAACTATTTTCATGTAACTGAGTTGCTCCCATGTGAAAACGCAAACATGTAATGAGGGGGTGCATACTTTGTGTGGGAGGATGTAAAAATAAAACTGTTATTTTTAGGGAAATACAACTTTGTAACTTCTATGTTCTATGATCTATGTTCTATGTGCAAGATTTTAACCTAAAACTGTCACATGTCATATTTAGTTAGCTGTTAGAAATGTGAATTGTGAAACCCTAAGAAATAGCATTGTTTTTGATTTCTTCCAGGTTAGTAAACTATTTTTTCATTTCTTTTTATTTCTTTGTATGTTATTATTTTATTTTGTGTATGTTATTCTGGTATATTTTAAACTAAAGAAAATAAATTCTTCCAGAATCATGACATCAAATCGAACATTTCTTCAATTATAAAAATAACAATTGATTACATTCTTATATACATCTGGCCTTCGTACAAGATTGAAAAACCTAATAACACACCGGAAAAAATTGAAAATCCAACAGTATTGCATGCTTTAAACATTCAGCCAATAAAAAACGTAATTACCGAAGTAACATAAACAAACCCTTACTTCTTTAATGGCCCCCTCGAAATCGCGTTTTAGCTGAATTGTCCTGGCTGGGTGAACGAGTGACAAGAATTGATTAGGGAGTGCTCCTGACTTAATTGAAAAATGTCCTGTTGCTGATACATGCAATTAGCCTGATGCTTCAAAGGGGCGTACAAAATACGGAAAACGTCTGCACTTTGGAAAAAGGGACGTTCTGAATAGTTTTCCGAGCGGAATATGTAGTCGTTTCGAGATGTGTCTAATATCCACCGGGTTGAAATGAATAATTCATACGATACATTGGGGTATATTTCGGGTTTATTCGGAAGATTTTTATTCAGTTTGCCGGATTTTCTGGAGAGGCGAAGCACGTTTAGGGGAAGCATATGAACTATAAACATAAACGATGGAATCTGAAACCGATGCTGAAGAAGGGTAAATGGGAATATGTGAACATAGAATGTGTATATTTTCCAAAACACTGTTGAATTTAAAGGGTTTATTACAACGGAGGAGTTTAATTTCAATATTTTTGATATTCAGCAGTATAATTCTGTAATACCTCTACAAATATCCATTTAAAAAATTTCTTTGTGGCGGGTGACGTGCCCACTTCTTGCCCGGCTTCAAGTAGAGCAGAGTCGAGCGTTCTGACAACCGACGTTCTAACGTGGAACAAGGTCACAGTCTTCATTGGCAGACTTGCACCACCAATCTGAAGAGTTCAAGGCTGCAATCGACCCATTTCGACAATAAGTCAAATATAAAACTAATTTACTGTCAAAACACAAATGACAGAAGTATTGCCACTTTCGAAATAAACACTACTTCTAAATGCACACTCTAGATGGCCCACCTTTTATTTCCATTCTGTAAAACCACGGTATAACAGAGCAACGTGGAGCATAGAAATTAATACGGATGCGTTTCATTCACATAAAACCACTTTAAAACTTTTTTACGTGATCTAGAATATAAACCATCAAAACCTGCCAATTATGCACTTTTCAACTTCCATCCGATTAGGTTTCGCGCAAATAAAACCGTTTATTATTGTTACATACCGAATGCAAATTCTAGATGGTCCAATTTTAGTTCCATTCTAGGCAACCACGGTATAACAGAGCAACGTGGAGCATAGAAATTAATGCGGATGCGTTCCATTCATATAGAACTACTTTAAAACTTTTTTACAGGAATTTGGGGTATAAATCATCAAAAACTGCCCATTATACAACTTTCAACTTCCAACCGATTACGCTTCGCGCACATAAAACCGATTATTCATGTTACATACCGAACAACACAGTAAATAACCCAACGTGCTCAAGCGTCATTGTTGGACTTTGCAATTACATTCGCAAATTTTTATCCGACTAATCAAGGTTTCTCGGCATCACAATGACACTGAATTCGCTTTTACATTTTCTCGAATGGTAGATTTTCAATTATTCCGATGCGTACAAAGGGGCGAATATCGGCCCGTAAATCACCCCTTTTGATCGTTGAACGAATTCGGGACAATGGCGAATAACGCGCGTGCCATTGACCGAGGGAAGTCTTTTGTACGCCCGTCACGGGACGTGGCCAGACTTGACCGACAAAAATGGATGTCGTTTGACTTTTACAGGTGTACAACGGGAGACAGGATGAGAAGGACAGGAAGGACGTCCTAACTTACGAGGATCTCTTTGTGTCGGCAAACACCGGACTTGTTTTTGTGACAGTTGTGTTGAGGTCGTCCGCGTAGAAGGAAAATCGATCTGTTGTGTTATAAAGTCGGTATAAAGTTTATGGCGGGATTTACAAAGGAGAAACGATGCTAGAGGCGACATTGGAGGGAATATTTTCAGCGACAACGTGCATTTAACTGGTGTGAATATTGCAACACTGAAGCCGGGTTGGCGTTGCAACACAGGGTGCTCAACCGTGAAACTGGCGATTGCAGGTGCTCTGTCTATAAGGGCGAATACGTCAGAAATAGATCTGTGCTAGCTTTAAGTGGAGGGATAATATGGCGTGTTAGTTTCCTCGAGTTCATGGATTCTGGCATCCAGTTGAACTCTTCTTGGTGACCGTTAGCCTTTAATGGCTTCTTTTAGAAACAAGGCCACTCAATTTGGTGTTGGACTCGTAGGGACAGTGGTTGAAAGTCTGCTAGGTTAAAATGGCACTCTACATTTAAGGGTCGTAGTTCTTGTACTTTGTATAACAGGTGTAAACTGGTAAGACTGTTTTTCTTCTAGTGTCAACTTTGAGAGCATCTGTCAACCTAATTAGTGTTTCAGGAGCTTTACATTGAACGAAGTTAGAAATTACCTTTGAAACAAAACTATTGGGTGTTCTACATTAAACTCAGAAGGTACTTGAAGAGATCCTTATTCTCTAAGGATCAAACGAGTGAGAGAAACCCTTAGATTATGTATATTTTATCACGGCATTTACCCGCCTATTTCCGTGTCAATCATTCTGTGGCACTTACGGATGAGTTCTGCGAAGATAACAAAGAGGAGGGACGCCCTTGTGGCGTCTCTATTGCATTTGAAGGGGCAGAGGAAGATGCTTGGAAGTAAACCCCCTGAGCAACTTAAAATACTCGAGATAATAGTATTTATAACAGTCCCCCTTGTTAACTCTTAGTAAGTAAACTTCTTTTAAATGCTTCTGATTAATTGCATGCATTACGCTTTTGAATACCAGCTTAGTTTTCATGTATGATTTTCAGTTATTGCACCCTCGTTTATTGAAATTCCACTCATCTTCATTCTTGTATTTTTGCTTCAGTGATATTAATTCGACCGGATTGACTGAAATGTGTTGCCTTTGTATATAACCGAAGCGGACCACCCTCACAAGTTATCTATTTATATTGTATACTTTTTCTCGATGCCTGGTTATTGTTTTACTGATAGTGCTTCTTTATTTATGATGTTTATGGTATTCGCAGTACCTGATATGCAACTGATTTTCATGTACTCTTGTGTGATCCCTCGGTTACCTATTTATTTTATTGTAACGTTCATTAACACGCCCAGGTGATGGGGTACTGTATCTATTTTATAATGTCCTAATCAGTTTGTATTACTATATGTCCTAGATAACTTCACGAATTCCATCTTTAAGGCCTTGAATCGATTGTGGAGCATTGTTTTAGCTAGATCTAATCTTTCATGTGGCTCCAAAGAAAAGAGTCTAAGGGTGCAAAATCACAAAAGCTTTTTAGCTAATTGTGATCACCTCTTCTTTATGCCCAAAAACACACTAAATATGTATAAAGAACACGTTGACAACTATAGACAATTCAATTTAGTTAGAACATTATAATATCCTAACAAAGGATCAATGAACGTTTAAATCTTATGTTGCAAGGAATTAACACGACCAGGAAACTTTTCTAGCAAAATTGTGATTTTTTCATTGTTTGTATACACCTAGCGCCGCCTTGTTGAAATTAAACCTCGTTCACGTCAATATTTTCCAATTCCCGCCACAAAAACCATTAATCATATCTAGGTAGCCCAATTCATTCACCGTAACAGTTGGATCAGCCTCATTTTAGAATGCACAAGGTCCAATCACACCGCTAGCCTAAAAACCGCACCAAATAGTGACACGTTGACGATGGAGAGGCTTTTTAACAATTATTCTTGGACTTTCCGAGCCACAAATGAGAAAATTCTGCTTGTTAGCGTTGCCTCCAATGTGACAATGCACTCATCACTGAAGATGATTTTTCGATGAAAATCCGGGTCATTTTGATGCATTTTAAGGACACAATCAGCGAAGATACGACGTTGCTGGTGATCGACCGGCTCGAGTTCTTGTGTTAACTGAACTTGAGAAGCCTTAAGACCTAAGTCTTTATAAAATATACGGGGTTATGTCGTTCTGGAATGCCTAATTCGAAAGATCGTCAAGGAATCGTCAAACCTGGATGTTTTGTCAACACCATGGGATACAGCAGCAATATTCTCGGTGGTTTTTGAGCGACGCACATGGTTTCGATTCTTCACGTCAAGTTGACCCAACATTCTAAATTTTTCCATCAGTTTCACTATTGCTGACCCCCATGTTCGGGTTATTCTCATGAAATGACTTGGGGTTTAACGGGACTTGACGGTTCGACCGGCCTTGTCCTGGCCCCGGATCAGTGCGTAACTTTTTCGGGTTTATGGATATCGACGAAATGGCTTAGCCCTTAGTGCTTGACGCTAGGATCAATCAAATGACTTCACATGGGTTCGGTGCATCAACACGTACAGGCAGGTTGACGGTGCTCGTACCAGGATCAATAGAAGTAATCAATCTTGAGATCATCTTAGTTCATGGGACTGCCCTCGGGTGCTTGGATAAGAATTCCTTCTGGCGGGTGAGTTGCGTCACAAACCAATTCGGGTACTGATCTGCAGAGCCAGTAGAGGTTGAAAAGTGGTTCGCTGCTACCAGTCAGACTGTTCTGGCTTTCGAGTCGGGGCCCAAACTGGAAGCTGGTGGGTTCATCTCTTCGGAGGGGTTCTCGCCTCGCGCAATGATATGGCTTAATCCTTATCACATTTTCTACCTCTAGCGGTGGACTGTGGAGACTGCTGAGTAGTCACTTGGTGGGGAAGCCATGCTCGTTATGCCAATACGAAAACCTGGCATCCCTATCGAAAGCTCTATCACTCTGAAAAAAACACCCGATACTTCGTTTCATTCGAATGTAAAGATAGGGAGACCCTTTATAACCTGATGACATTGGTTCAGTCATTTCCTTTGCCTCTGCAGATCGGCACGAAAGGTTGCAACCGGAACTTCATTTTCGGCCGATAAATAAAATTAGCGCTCAATTCAGACTTTCCGCGTCGTTGGGTCGACTTCCTCTGCCCCGTTTTTGCCCGATATCTCCATCGTTATGGGAAAATATATGGCGCGGAAAGTGACAAGCGTATCTGAGAGGCGCACTGTCTCCATAAATTATGATCGGCAGGCCGAATTTGTATTCATTTTATTCCGGACCCCAGCCGTAAGGAGACAAATTGCGTTCGCTTTCCGGGCTAGCTTCCTCAGTCTAACAGGTTATCCGTATCGGGGGGCCGATGGCGCGGAAAAGGAAAAAAACACGATTCTGACGTTTTAATTTGTCGCCACAAGCTGGTGTTCAGAACGTTCTGGAAGATGGAAGGCTGTAATTAAGGAAGGGATGGAAAGATATGTTGACTCGACATGTGTATGGATCGATGACCTTGATATTGTTCGGTGAGGTTTAAACAGTGAAACCTGTCCACTTCCACTGCTCGAAGAAGTGGGAAACAGAGAATTGCGAAACGTAAAAATGTAATCACATCACTTCTTACGTCCATACCGCAGCTGCTCGTGCTGCCCAAGGCTCCCCGAATTGGCGATTTTTCGTGCGGAAGTCAAAGAGCTGGCGGCATTGCGAACGGCAGTGTGTAATTACTTTCAGCTTAGGTACGGTCATCTGAAAACGACAAATGCGTACCTACGTCGTAATTTTTGTAAATTTTTTAATGAAAAATGTTTTCACAAACGTCGACGGTGTGAGGTAACGATAATAATCGTTTCAGAACTTCTTAAGACTGAAAGAGAAATTTGGGAATGCACAGAAAAAACCAAAAACTCAAGCACGAAGTGAATGCTGCTTGGAGAAGAATTTGTCAGAACACGGAGGATTTATTTATTCATTCAGAGACTTGGGATACAAAGAGGCGTGGACCCAAAAACAGTATCCACAATAGAGGCATGGAGAACAAAAGTCTTCAACTCATAAACAGGTCACACAGGTAGTAACTTAAAATGCATATTAACAATAAGTACCAAGACTTTTACAGAACATAATAAAACTCAGTGTTAGATTTAAACACTTAAAAGTATAAAAGTATCCTGTGTTTTTTCCGAGTGATAGAATATTAAATTGAAATTAAACCGCATTCGACCAGAAAAAATTAATTTCTCGAAATGATAATGTTGTCGCCAAATCTTTCTTTCAATAAATAAATTGTTAGTAGCAGCATGACGTGAAGCACCATCTTGCTGGAACCAAAACACTTCTGGGTCGACCCCATTCAAATTTTGAATCAAATTATCATTGATCATCAATCTCTAACGAGCACCATTTACTGCAACATTAACTCCAGCATCGATTTTAAAGAAATATGGACCGAGGATGCCTCCAGCGTGTAAAGCACACCATACAGTTTATTTTTCAGGATGCAATGGAACCTGCAGGACTTCTTGAGGATTATTTTCACTCCACATACGACAATTTTGCACATCAACCAGAAATGAGCTTCATCACTAAACACAATTTCACGATAAAAAAGTGGATCAACTTCAAGCTGTTCTAGGGCCCAATCAGCAAACAAACAACGCTTATTATGGTCAAGTGGCTTTAGTTCTTGAAACAGTTGGATCTTCTATGGGTGTAAACCAAGATCTTTACGCAAAATTTTCCATGTGGTGGATCCACAGAGTCCAACTGGTTGTGAACGTCGACGAATAGACAAATCTGGATCATCATTAAGACTATGACTTACAGCAGCGATATTTTCTTCTGTACGTACAGTTCTTTGTCTTGTTTTTGTTGTTGCATCGAGTAGAGAAAATGTTGTCCGAAATCTATCGATAGTTGGACGAATAAGCTGCTCTGATGGACGATTATGTAAACCATAAATTTCACGAAGTGCCCTATAAGTTTGGCGAATAGAACACTGATTTTGAAGATAAATTTCAACAATTTGTAATCGTTCTTACGGTGTGAATCTTTCCATGATAATTTGTCGATGCTTGCTGCACAGAAATGTTAAAACAACATGGGGTCTACCTTCTGTCAAATCACAGTTATCCCTATCGAAAGTTCTATCACTCTAAAAAAAAACACCCGATACAAAGGCAGCTTATGGAAAAAACAACTAAAGTAAATTTTTGGAATGGTTTTTTCTCAGAAATGGTTCATGTTAAGAAAAAAAGTCTAGGAAAAGTTTTAGTAGATAATTGCATGATCTACATTTTTCTCCCAAATATTTTTATCGTAAATCTAACCGTTTCGCTAAAAAGTTCAATAAACCCAGTTTGGGAACTTTGACCTTGAATAAAATTGTTTGCATACAAGGGATCGACGGAACTTTCATTACAATGGTGTCCTTAATGCAAATTCTAAACTTGTTGGTAATTTAATCTAGGATATCCCTATTTTTTCGGCTTAATCGACCGGACATTAGAAAAAATGTTGTCCGAAATATATCGATAGTTCGACGAATAAGCTGCTGTGATGGACGATTATGTAAACCATAAATTTCACGAAGTGCTCTATGAGTTTGGCGAATAGAACACTGATTTTGAAAATAAATTTCAACAATTTGTAAACGTTGTTGCGACGTGACTCTTTCCATGATAATTTGTCAATGCTTACTTATCAGAAATGTCAAAACAACAGGACTTCTATCTTCTGTCAAATCACAGTTATCCTTATCAAAAGTTCTATCACTCTAAAAAAAACCCCCGATATTTTGATTGCATATGCGTGGTTGTGCAATCATTCCCCTAAGTTTTGCAATTCTGAAGAGTGGCTATCCAGAGTATGCATTTTGAAGTAGTGATTATTTTGAGTTTGGCAACACAACTGTCATTTGTGTTTCGAGAGAAAGTTAGTTCAAATATTTGACATTATCGAAATGGGTCGATTTTCGCTTGAACAAAACTGGGACATAATTTGAAATCAGAATAACCTTATTTCAAATTATTTAATATGGATTTTCATCAAGTAAGGACTGATACAATTCAATATTTTAAACTGGGACATATTAAAGACTCATTTCCAAAGTGGTCAATCTTTTATTCAAAATGCCCTCACAGCAACATCTGGATCAATTTGTTTGTGAAAACTGGATCGTTAGTTGATAAAACAACCCTTTCACTTTCTAGTGCAGTGAGCACATCTGAAAACATTGCTGGTGTAGCCCAGAATGTGGCTGAACATTCATCAACATTAACTCGTCATAGTGCTCAAGAACTGAACATTTTTCGCAATTCTCTGCAAAAAGACCTTGGTATGAAGACAAACTTGAACTAGTGCAAGATGTGTAGCCTTGTGACCTCCCTATGCTCTTCTTTTTTGCCCAATGGACTAATTATCGCATAGCTGAAGATGAGCATTTTCCCAGAAAAATCATCTTTAGCGATGAACCTATTTTCACCATGGATATTTTTTGTGGGCATCCGTTAAGGATAAGTGTTACGCTAACCATGCAGAAACGATTGATGCCTAGAAATTGCTTTTCATGAGATTGAGTCTCAAACAATCGACAATGTACTGAAAAATTGGGTTGGTCGTACGGGGTACTGTATGGCCAGTCGTGGCGGTAATTTGAATAATTTTATTTTCCATTCCATGTCAAGGTTCAAACTTTGTAAGAAACTCATAACTTTGAACAAGTATTCATTAGTTTTTTATTTATAGCCGATATAAAATGCTGCAAACGCCACCTTATCTGAAAAAACGCTTCGATGAATTACACTGGATTTTACCCTCTATATTCAGCTGTTGAACAGGAAGGGGATAAGACCGTGACAGGTCACAGGGTTGAAATATAATGGAATTCCTCCACTAGTAGGATGAAGTCGAAAAGCATTAGACACAGTTAACCTGTTCTGGGGTGGCAGGGGATTCCTCCGCAACAGAATCCTTTGAGACGCAAGTTGTAGACTAAATCTTATATCGTTAGCAGTTAGAGGGGACAATTACCGACCTGAAGCCAAACAGTACGGTTTGATGTGTTTGCATTTCCAACTTTGGACCATAGATTAAAGGAGAGATTTCATGTCGGAAGGTAGTCATTATACTGTGATTATATGGACCATAGATTAGGATAGGATGATGTATTAGAAGTTTTGGAGAACAAAGCGGTCATTATTTCTGTTTGGGATAGAGATAAATTGGAAGTTTTCTCCTGGTTTTCATCCTCGTTCGATAAACTGCGTAAATGATCTAATTATTACGTATGAATGAGTGATAAACTAGTTTCACTCATAAGGAAAAATCTTTCGTGACACCTCATTTGATTGATTCGGTATTTACTTGATGGAAATTCATTTTCAACAAGTAATAAATAAAATTCAACTTCCACAAACCTTTTATTGTTGGACAACAATTGTTTCGTCACACTTGATGTCATATTTTATTGAATATGAATTTAATTGAGTACTGAAGAAGCAAAGTCTCTATTAAAACTTGTTTTTGAGTAATGTTTTACATATCTTGGGATTTTATAAAAAGTAACTTAGTTAGATATCCAATAATATTGAATATTCTAAGTAAGATAGTTTTATGGTGAAATTCTTAAAATTAGGTTAAACATTTTTGAAAGATATCTGTTTTCATAGGATTGATGAGCAGAAACAAAATTTTGTCTACTCAAAATATTTAATTTATAGGATTTTGGTTAACAATTTTTATTTATTGGATTTTGTTATATCATTTGGATGTCTTATAATGAATGTTTATTTTATATGTCGTTTGATATAAGTGGTACTTATATAAAATTGATTTAATTTAATTCCTGAAGTTATAATTATTAAATATAATTTCTTGGAATTAATGTAGAAGGCTAATATTTAAATAATTTTTTGGAATAGGCTTAGCTGTAATTCAGGGGCCAATAGTAATCTCCTCCAAAGGATTTGGAATCATGAGAAATACTTGAAGATCAATGATTCGGGTTCACTAGACCCCAATCAATTACTCTTCATCTGAAAAGCATCTCACAAGCCGTAAACTCAAAATAAATGACATTCAATATTTGACAGAAATATGTGAACTAAACGATACATGAATGTTTATAGACTTTCAAGATTTGGTCACTTAAACCTTATTCAAACTTTCCTGTCCTTTCAAGGATGCCTTTACACTAGATCCAAGTAGAAATTGGATTTCTCAACATAGAAATCCATTTTCTAGCGTTATTATTTTGGAGTTACTGGACAAAATGTGTGAAAAATCATGATATATTGAGGTGATCTCCACTATTGCCAACAAAATAGAGAAATACGTTTAAACGATATAATATTAAGAACGTAATTGTATAGTCCATCTAGAAAGTATCCGGAAAAAACGAAGCTCCATTGTAATTATTTAGTATATATTTTTAATTCTTGAATTAGAAAACTATAACAAAATATACAACTTTCATTTAACTGTAAACACTTGATTAAACGTCGAGGTACACCCGATGTACTCCTACATAATTTTCATTAATCCTCATAAGTTTTCAATGGGACTAAGATCTGGTGAATCCGCTGGCCATGAAATGGTTGTCACTTGGTGTTTTTGCATCCAAGCTTGGGTATAGGACGATGTGTGGCATCTTGTATTATCCTGCTTAAAACGCCACCTCTCTGGATATAAAGCATGCGCCGTTTCAAGCAGAAAATCGTTCAGAATGCCCAAATACTTTCACCATTAATGGTGCCATCAACTATACAGAGAGGCGTAGCACCACGCTGTGATATTGCTGGTTGTATTGTTTCCTTGATATGTAGCCTTGTCTTTTAAGTCACATACGCACGGTTTCTGGACACACTTTTATATTTCGTTGATTTCCACATCTATTAGCCAATTTGCGAAACCCCAAGCACAGATTGTGTCTTCCTAAGGCCAATAAACCGTTTAAATTGTTTCCTTTAATCTTACGCGATCTGAAACTGGTCTATGCCTCATATCCATGCCATTTTCATCCTCTTTATTGTCTCATATATAGCACTTTCTCCCAGTACAGTCAATTGCAAAAATTTTTTAACGTTTCGAATATCTTTTCTATACAAATATTTTCCCTGTTTTCTTTTTTCTAGTTGCGACATTAGTTCATAAATTGTATACCAGTTGACAATCAACAATATTTGACAAATAGTGTTGCCATACAACTTTGACCATAGCCAACTATCTGCACAACCTATTTTATACATTACTTTTATCTTTGAATGTTACAAGAAAGAAGTATATTAAAATAATGAAAAATTATAAATTCCGGATATTTTCTAGACGGACTATTTTAGTCTGTTTTATCATTTCATTTCTAGAGAACCAATTGGAACATTTTAAAAAGAGGGAGAACTACTAGCAGCGATATTGTTTTATATTTCTTTCACTTCTCTATAATTTTGACAGTTATATCAGAAATGTCCAAGCGATGTCCCCACGCCTCTAAACACTCCCTAAGAAAACTGTCATTTCAGTATTTTTATACCGTGAATACTAACTACCATTTTATACTTACTTTGACGTTGCCATATTTCCAAGTGAACACTACCACAATTGGAAGACAGCAAATGATGACGCAAGAAAGCCCTAGAATGACAGATCTTAGGAGCCAATTCAAGGACACCACACATGGCCTATCATCTTCGCAGGCCTCACAACCTTCCGGACATCGTAGACATTCGAAAATTCCTGGTTTGCCATATCTGTTCTTCTCTCCCTATAAATGAGAAAAATTAACCTGAAGCACTGATAAGCCTACTACTAAGTGGTGGAATGTTTTCAAACGTTACACCACAGTGGGTGATCAAATTATTAGAGCCACCTTAAAAAATGGAACACTTCTTTATGAAATGAATGGAAATTAGGGTACCAAGCATTGTAATCTGCACCGGCAACACTGCAGATACCCTTACCAATTAACTCATGCGCCATGATGCATTGTTAGTTCCAGCAAACGAGCCTCGTGTTGCGGTTGTATATTTTCAGGTTATTAATGGTTTTCTAAGACGTTCTGGTTTGTTTTGGTACTTTTTATCGGCGTATTATATTGTTGTGATATATTTTCACGTGATTTTAGCAGTTAAGTATTTGTTCTGTGTTTCTTACACCACTTGATTGAACAAAAAATAGTATTATAATGGGAAAGTCAAAAGACATCAGACCCAGAAAAACAGCTAAGATAAAATCTTTGGTATCAAATACAGATTACTCCAACAGAAAATTTGCATCCACTACTAAAGTTTCGATGGCAACAGTAGACCGAATAAAGAAAAAAATGGATGAAAACTCAGATATGACCCCGCGACGCAAAAAAGAATGTGATTGAAAAAAAATTTTTACACCAAGAGATTAGAAATACGTGATGTTATGGCAAACAGAAAACAGTCTCGCATGATACTCACAAGAATCATTCAAGAATCAGGGGTGAACATTTCACTAATGACAGCTTCATGATGAATAAAGGATCTGGGGTTTTCAGCATGCTGACCTGCAAAAAAAATCTCTTCTCACCCCAGTCATGATAAAAAAAACATAAACAACACAAGGACTGGACAATTGATGATTGGAAACAGGTGATTCACAAATATAATGATAAATAAACGGTAAACTAGTAGGATTACTAAATATTCCAGGTCTGCTTTTCGGATAAATCAACCGTATAAATCTCAATTTGTGAGGAAAAGACAAGGAGAAAAATTTAGGGATGACTGCATCGTTAGAACGGTCAAGCATCCTTTAAGCATCATGGTGTTGTCTATGATCAGAAGTCAGGAAACAGGTCGCCTGTACATCGTTGAAGAAACAATCAGTAGGACCAGTATATGAATGTCCTTGAAAGAAATATGCTTTCTCAGGGCCAGGAGTGGTTCCCAGATGGGCGCTACATATTCATGCATGACTGCTCCATGCCACAAGGCCAAAGAGTTACTAAATTTCTTTCTGACAGCCGAGTAGAGGTTCTAGACTGACCTGGCAATTCTCAAGATCTCAACCCGATCGAGAACCTTTGGAAGTTGATGAAGAAAGAAATTGCAAGCGAAACAATCACCAGTAATAGTCAACTGATAGAGCATTTAATAAAAGTGTGGTATAGGAGCGAAAAAAATAAAGATAATTGTTAAAAATACATAGAAATCATGCCCGGAAGGTGCCAGGCAGTTATAGAGGCAAAAGGTGGTAGTACCAAGTATTAGGTCTGAGGCAAAATTTTGGATGTTAACAGGTTAATTCTCAATTATTATTGAACTCTTGTTTTTTCTTCTGTTTTTCTGTTTTCTACAATAATCAGAATTGCTTATTTTTCACTGTGGCTCTAAGAATTTTATCACCCCCTGTTATATTTCTACAGATAAAAACCATGATATGGAGTCTCTATAACAAAACGCCAGATCCCACCCTGACCATTCAATCTGGCCTGGGAGGGGCAACTGGCGAATATCCAAAAACATAGTCACTGCACAAGCGGTCATAGACGCAATAAGGTCTTTTAAACCTTTCAAAACACCGGGGGTAGACGGAATCTTTTCAGCCCTACTTCAAAAGTGCATGGATGTGTTGATTCCGCATCTGCTGAAATTATTTAGAACAAGTCTGGCTTGGGGGGTTATCCCTACAAGCTGGAAACTAACTAAAGTGGTCTATATACCAAAGGTGGGACGAATAGAACCGGAACCCTCTTCGTTCAGACCAATGAGTTTGACATTGTCCCAGCTGAAGAGTCTGGAAAAGGTGATTGATGTCCATATCAGGGGTAAGGTGGTAATTGACAGTTCCCCTAGCCCTCATCAATACGCCTACCAGGCCGGCAAATCGGCAGAACTTGCATTATATAATCTGGTCAAAAATTAAACCAATCTGTCGTTAATCGAGAGATAGCACTAACAGCGTTTCTGGACATTAAAGGTGCTTTTACAATATGCTGCCGGCTTCTTTCGCTGAGGCTATCTCTGCGAGAGGAATCGACCCACTAATCTGTAGATGGATACAGGCAATGCTATGCGGCAGAACAATAACGACCTCATACCAGGATGAGGTCTTCGAGTTCAAGGCTGCGAAGGGCTGTCCACAGGGAGGTATTCTCTCACCCTTACTGTGGACCCTTCTCGTTGGTGACCTGCTAGCGATCATTTCGCTGTGGGGAGTCGACGATCAAGCATTTGCTGATGACCTGGCAATCATAGTGAAAGGTAAATCGAAGGTGACGATATTGGCCGTCCTTCAAGAGATACTGAACACTATTGACAAGTGGTGTACAAGGAAAGACATGTCTCTTAACCAGCAAAAGGTATAATAGTGATAGTACCATTCACTAAAAAACGGAAGCTGAATGGCTTAGAACTGCCGACTATCCCTGGTGAAATAATACAATTCTCATTTGAGGCAAAACACCTGGGAATAGTCCTGGACAAGACCCTCAGTTGGAATGCACATCTAGATAAAGTGTGTCATAAAACCAGAATGGGTTTCTGGACTTGCAGGCGGATCTGCAGTAAAACCTGGGACCTAAAGCCCAGGCCGATTTACTGGCTATACACTATGGTAATTAGACCACGGATAGTGTATGGTGCTGAATCCTGGAGGAAGAAAGGCCAACAAACGTTTGGCGAACAAAAGCTCACGCGATTACAGAGATAGGCTTGCCTCGCAATTACAGGTGCGTTTCGCACCACACCCACGGCAGCCATGGAGGTCCTACTAAATCTACCACCCCTGCAACTACTCGTGCAGAGGGAGGCGGAACGGACCACATACAAAATATACCAACTGGCGATTGACAGGCCAGAGGCAATAGTGATGGGAGGCTCAGGACTGCCGGACGAGCTTTTAATGAACAGTACCCTATCGATGCCCTCAGATCTAATGTCAAAAGTCACCAGCCAAGAACGGAATTTCAATGTAATCGTCCCCAGCCGGGACAAATGGACCCAGCATGCTGAGGTTCTATTGAGAACCGACCTTGGCTTGTTCACAGACGGCTCGCGAACGACGAACGGAACAGGAGCAGGAGTCTATGAGAGCAAACCGAGAATTAACATCTCATTGAGTCTCGGTCAAAACGCAACCATATTCCAGGCAGAACTATTTGCCATTGAGAATGCGGCAGAACTGCTGATAAAACGGCAAATCCACCACGGTAAGATCAAAATATTTACTGTTAGTCAGTCAGTACTAAAAGCTTTGGAATCCAGCTCTTGTACCTCGAGAACAATCTGGAGTTGCAGCACGGCTTTAAACAGGCTCGGTATGTATAACGCAGTCACTCTGGTTTGGATACTGAGCCACTCAAACTATTTGGGTATCGAGGAGACAGATCGGCTGGCGTTTGCTGGAGCTGCGATGTCTCTGGTAGGACCGGAGCCATTCCTGGGAATATCACATGACGTGGGTAACGAGGCGATAACAGGCAGAATGAACTCAAGGCTAGAGTCCTTCTGGCGGAGCCATTCTGGCCTGAAACATTCGAAGTTGTTCCTTGGAACAGCTTCGAAAAAAAAGATGGAGAACCTAGCGCTAGGCCTGGATAGGGCCAAACTAAGAACCATTGTCGGAATTATGACAGGTCACTGCAGACTGAAAGCGTATTTGCACAAAATCGGTCTGGCTGAAGACGATGAATGCAGGCTGTGTCTTGAGGACACTGAAACAGCCATGCACATCGTCTCAGCGGTGAGTCGCATCAGATTCGAAGTTTTTGGTCACGCTTTTATAGCCCACTGCGAACTAAAAAAATTACCCCCGAACAAGATTATCAGTTTTATCCAAAAACTGGATCTCGGGGAGATATAAATTAGGGGTGAACCACAACAGTCCGTGCAGACGCAGTGGTAAGGTGGAAAGACGCCCGCTGGCCATAAATGACTAACTAATAACTAACTCTATAACAAAAGGTGGAGTAGTACATGAAATGATATTCCTCGAACTTGGCGAAACAGCTGTTGTGTACACAATAAATATCAGCGAAAATAAAGTGTTTACAATATCACTACAAAAATAAAGAAAACATAACGAAGTGAACAAAGCAGATAAAATCATTAATATCCAGAAAATTGAACTCACGATCATCAATTTCTCGTATTCCTCCTCGATGACGGTCCCGTTGTAATATCGCTTCCCCGCCTTGGTGTCTGGAAAGTAGAAACCATGTTTGCACACGCACTTGTAGCTTCCTCTCCGGAATCCGAGTCCGGGAATTGGGACGCACTGCAAGCGAATAAATGTAACGTGAGACTTATGGCCACCGAAGTTCCCGAAGATAAATTAGGGCTGGTGTTGACTTGTTGGCCCGAATTTAAATTGGCGAAACGCAGAGTAACCACGAGAACTTTGCGTGTGAGTCTTGATTTTGGATTGCCATAACGTTTATTTAGAGGTGGAAAGTCAGGTTTCCTGTCGACTCAGTGTTTTTAGATACTTCTTACCCCTAGACTCCAAGACCATACATTCGAAACAAAAATAGGCACACTTGATTTTCTACAAAATATGGCTCATTCAACACGAAGAATAAACGATAAAGAACGACTACCGATACTCTTATTTCCTTGGTTCCGGAACTTAGCACTATCTGTTCAATTTTTCTAATTCTTCTGACTCAATTGTTAAACTTCAAAAAAAATTACTAATATCACTCAATATAATTATAATAATGATAGCTTCTGGAGCCTCGCACCGCGATCTTTTCTCGACGATATTACTACGACGTGTCAAGACTCTCTGACAAACTCTCTTTTGGCCCTTTTAATACCTCATACGCGTCGGTTTTCCCCTTCCAAATTTTTAGTTCGTTCACCCGCTCAAAATTCCAACTTAGCGCTTTTCTAAAGCTCAACTCCTTGTCAATGCACACGTGTTAATTTCGACGTCAGCGTTTTCCGTCGAAACTTTCCGTTCATTAACTCATCTGAAGGAATATATTTACGTTTCGTACAATCAGCTCATGTGAAACTTTTTAATCTGTAGTTTGTTATTACAATATATAGACAGCTCTTATGGAGAGTAATAGTGATGACGAGTTCATTCTCATTGGGGGTTATTGGGTTATTTTTCAACCGATTATTGTTCATTATTAAGAATTTTCCACGTAGTCACTCATATCATTGATCATCGATCTGTAACATTAGCTCCAGCATCGTTTTCGAAGAAATATGGACCGACGATGCCTCCAGCGTGTAAAGCACACCATACAGTGCATTTTTCAGGATGCAATGGAACCTGCAGAACTTCTTGAGGAATGATTTCACTCCATATACGGCAATTTTGCTTGTTTACATAGTCGTTCAACCAGAAATGAACGTAAACACAATTTTACGATAAAAAAGTGGATCAACTTCAAGCTGTTCTAGGGCCCAATAAGCAAACAAACGACGCTTATTATGGTGGCTTTAGTTCTTGAACCAGTTGGATCTTGTATGGGTGTAGACTCAGATCTTTACGCTAAATTTTTCATATGGTGGATGCACAAAGTCTAACTTGTTGTGAACGTTGACGAATCTGGATCATCATTAACACTATGACTTACAGCAGCGATATTTTTTTCTGTACGTACAGTTCTTTGTCTTGTTGTTGTTGTTGCATGGAGTAGAGAAAATGTTGTCCGAAATCTATCAATAGTTCGACGAATAAGCTGATCTGATGGACGATTATGTAAACCATAAATTTCACGAAGTGCTCCATAAGTTTGGCGAATAGAACACTAATTTTGAAAATAAATTTCAACAATTTGTAAACGTTGTTGCGGCGTGAGTCTTTCCATGATAATTTGTCAATGCTTACTGAACAGAAATGGCTTTTACCTTCTGCCAAATCACAGTTATCCCTATCGAAAGTTCTATCACCCTAAAAAAAACACCCGATATATAAAATCTGTAACACATTTTAAATCAATTATTTCAATATTATGATTTGTCACTGTAAGATAAGCGATATCAGAACCTGATGTCCCTAAGCCTTCAACCGTGATTGTTTGATCTTATTTCTACGTTACGTCAACTATAAAAAGTCCCAATATGTCTGACTTCGACGTTTACCAATTAGTTTTAGCAGATTTATGACTTTCAGCCTGATCTCAGAGATGCCGAACTCTGATACAGAAGAATAATCGAAAAACTCCCTTTGTATCAAGTCCCCGAAGAAATTGATGAGTCAGCATTCGTTCCAGTAGAAAAACTGGGAAATCTCCCCTCTCTGTCAGGAATGTAGATTCCTTAGACAATTTTCAGGTGAAGTTAATATCGGTCTCCATTTTGGGTGAATGATAACACTACCTTGCTCGGTGAAGGGGTGTAAAACGACCGGGGCTGGTTTTCTTCTGGAGGTAATTCAATCTAATGGCCCTGGAAAAGTGAAATCTATTCGAGGTAAAAACCTCTATTTTCCGTCTTGAAGAAGCAGCGTTTATTTTCTAGCGAATAGGTTGTTTAGGATTTCGGAAATATTGCTATTATTCAAGAAGAGTTTGCGTTTGGTACTTAAGGAAATATAGTGGAGCCATTTTGCTACTTTATTTTTTCTTTATCAGTTATGAGTTTGATGTTGAGTGTGTGACAATTATTGGACAATCGGAATGTCAAATGACTCCATATGACATATCTGTGGATGATTTTTCACATTAAAAAATGAAAATCATAGAATCGCATCAAATTTGGTATACTCCAACGTGAAGATTGCTATCGGGTGTTTTTTTTTTAGAATGATAGAACTTTAAATTGAAATAAAACACATTTAAATTAAGATTGAAGCCAAATTTTTTTTTATTCAAAAGATAATTTTAAGACATTTATGTTTTGAAAATAATTTCCGTCATATGTCCACCACGACTAGCTCTGAGGAACCGCATTCGACCAGACCAATTTTGGACCACTTTTTCGAGTAATTCAGGCCTTATTTCATCAATAACGCGAGTTATGTTGGCTTCCAAAGCGTCTATTGTTTCTGGTTTATCAGCATAAATAATTGGCTTGACATAACCCCAAAGAAAATAATCCAATGGGGTTATGTCGCATGATCTTGTAGACCAATTAATTGAACCATTTCTCGAAATAATGTTATCGCCAAAGCTGTCTTTCAATGAATCAATTGTTACGGTAGCAGCATGAGGTGTAGCACCATCTTGTTGGAACCGAAACACTTCTGTGTCGATACCATTCAAATTTTAAAACAAATAATCATTGATCATCGATCTGCAACGAACACCATTCACTGTAACATTACCTCCAGCATCGTTTTTAAAAAAATATGGACCGATGATGCCTCCAGCGTGTAAAGCACACCATACAGTGCATTTTTCAGGAATGGAACCTGCAGAACTTCTTGGGGATTGTTTTCACTCCATATACGGCAATTTTGCTTGTTTAAACAGCCATTCAACCAGAAATGAGCTTCATCACTAAACACAATTTCCCGATAAAAAAGTGGATCAACTTTAAGCAGCGATATTTTCTTCTGTACATACAGTTCTTTGTATTGTTGTTGTTGCATCGAGTAGAGAAAAAGTTTGCCCGAAATCTATCGATAGTTTGACGAATAAGCTCCTCTGATGGACGATTACGTAAACCATAAATTTCATGAAGTCGACTATAAGTTTGTCGAATAGAACACCGATATTGAAAATAAATGTCAACAATTTGTAAAGCTTGTTGAGGCGTGAGTCTTTCCATGATAATTTATCAATGCTTACTGAACAGAAATATCAAAACAACATGACCTTCTTTCAAATCATAGTTATCCCTATCGAAAGTTCGCTCAAAAAAACACCCGATACATAGTAGGATGGAACAGTGAAGATTGACGTTTCCGTTCACATCCACTAAAAGAAACCGAAAAATTTTGAAATGATTTAGTGCCCCATCATATTGTGGCAAAATATGTGGAAAATTTGATAATAACCTTTCAAGATTAGAATACAAATTTTCCTTCAAACCGGTAAATAAACTACACACATCGTGCCTTCATTTTCCACGGAATATCCTCAATATTTCAACTTTCGTTATCCGCTGAAAAATTAACTTCAAATACACCTGTATTCTCCCGAACAAGAAACATTTTTGCTGGTTTATTATTTTCATTTAAGTGAAAAGATAGTGGTGATTCCACACACAAAAAATTGTCATGTTACATCCAACAGGTTCAGAGTTTTTTGACTATGTGTGTATCTTCATTATCATTCAACGCAAACGATCCAACCGAAAATATATTCTAGTTGGGAGTGTATTAGTTAACCTGTTCAGATACAATATAGAGACAACGAAAATAATTTTCGGAATATAGGATTCATCATGCATTTACAAGAAGAGCTATTAGGCCAGTCACCCAGCGCAAGAATAACTTGATTCTACGTTATAAATGGTGACTAATATTAAACTGGATGGTTGTTTGAATATTAACCCACCCTTTGCACAACCTAGCATTCTGCTGCAAACTTAACTCGGACTCTACACGTCAGTACTATAAAATCAATGTTCAGAGAATACTAGATCAATTTTTTTTTATAGATAGATTGAAAATTCATTCAATAACGAAGAATTCTCCCCAGTATAAAAAGATAGCATTTCAAATTTAAACTGTGCATTTCAAATCAAAATTAAAACAACATTTTCGTTTTCGGTGCTGTTAGTTCTTAAAGGAAATGTGGAAATTAAGGGAAGCTTTTTTCTGCTTCTTTTGTTTCAAAGAAACTTCAAGACATAAGGTTGTTCGGAAAGTAATTTCGTTTTTTGCCGATAGAGGATTTGATTAAATTTTTTCCAGCGAACTTGACACTTAAGCCGCTGTTTGCAAACCACGGGGAGAATTTTGTGTCGTCGCTTGGACCTCTGTGATTCACTTCTCATACGCGACGAAATGATCCATTTTTGAAGCGTATCAACTAGGGGCAAAAAATGGGTTGTATATAACAATGTTAAAAGCAAGAAATCATGGAGAAAAAAAGATGAAGCGGCTCAAAGCACTTCGAAAGCCAATATCCATCAAAAAACGTGATGTTATCTGTTTGGTGGGATTTTAAAGGAATTGTTTTTTTTTGAGCTCTTACCGGATAACACAACAATTAATTCGGAAATCTACTGTTATCACCTGGACAAACGGAATGATGCACTTCAACAGAAAAGGCCAGAATTAATCAACAGAAAAGGTGGGGAGTTTCACGAAGATAATGCGAGACCTCATACAAGTTTGGTCACTCGCCAAAAGCTTTTACAGCTTGAATGGGGTACATTGCCACACTCTCCATATTCTCCAAGTCTGGTACCTTCGGATTATTATTTGTTCCGGTCATCGCAAATTTTTTGGACAGTCAAACCTTCACTTCCAATGAAAAGGTCAAAAATCGCCGGGATCACCTGCCAGCAAAGACCAAAAAATTCATGAGAGTGGACTTAGCTACTACCAGAAAGATGGCAAAAGGTGTTAGACCAAAATGGCCAATACATAATTCAATAAAATATTTATTCATTATACGAAAATTGTCTTTCATTTTCCCCAAAAAAAAAAGAAATTACTTTCGAACAACCCAATATATCTGTACGAATATTAAATGAACTTTTTTGGTCATTATACTCATTTCCGTGGACGAGCTCTTGTATTTTGACATTTCAGATTGCTTATATCATAGCTTTAGGTTCACCGACCCCTGTACTGGTAAATTCACTGACCCCATAATTGAAACTTATCATCGTCCCACCGTAGTTTTATGTTCTGTCGGCTCGAGTGCATTAATTTAAAAGCGATATAAAACAGTTTAGCAGAAGCTGGAACGTGCTTGGTGTTGACAAGCTGACTCTGTAATATATTCAACACTTAGACTGACTTTGTGGCACTTTATACACGGACTTCTCTAAGGCTTTCGATGATCTAATGAGTTTATGATATCGGGTGTTTTTTTTAGAGTTATAGAACTTTCGATAGAGATAACTGAGATTTGACAGAAGGTAGAAGCCATGTTGTTTTGACATTTCTGTTCAGTAGGCATTGACAATTTTAAATTCCTAATTGAAAACGTATTTCTTATAGAAGTAATAATGAAATGTTCAACTGAGACTCACAGAATTGAGATTTTAATGATGTTCGTTACGGGGACGATTGCAGAAGTCAAGTTAAAGTGGCAACTTTAATCAGAGATGTCCTCAGTTGCCTAATATTTCCTAAGGTGCTGTGTCAAAAATTCATGCACAGTTCAGAGAACTTGGACATGTCAAACAATCAAAAAGAAAAACGGAATTCGTTGAAGATAGTGTGAATTTAGATATTTTGTTTGGTGCTACAGAGGATCCAACGACAAGTACACGTCAAATTTCCCATGAAAATAATGTAAGTCATACAACTATCCCCACAAAGAAAACCTTAATTCATATAAAATGACTTGTACAGGAGCTAACAGAAGACGATCCATTGACAAATGGTTGAAATTAATTAGAATCATCCAGAAACAATTGATGCCTTGAAACGCGAAATCGAAGTTGCCTTTCATGAGATTGAGCCCCAAACAATCTACAATGAGTTGAAAAATTGCGTTGATTGAAGGCTAATGTATGGCCAGTAATGGCAGTCATATCAATGTTACCCTTTTCCATTGGTAAATGTCAACATTCAACCTTTCTCTTAAACTTCGGCAAAATATTCATTGGTTTTATTTGACTCATTGCCTTCAGCGAATTGGTATAACTATGTATTTTATTGGCTTCAGTTAATAGAAATTTTGTTTGAATAATATTTTATTTTATACATAATATATAATTATATTTAGGCTTGAATAAATCTCATTGTGGAATGTCAATGGTTTAAAGAAAACCTTATAATACCTTACAGTGTTCTGTGATTTTGTGAAGAACACAGACTATCTGGATTTTTAAAGTTAGTCTGTTTAAGCAATTTCTGGTTAAAATTTAAGGTAAGATATACTGATTGTTTGTTGATTTTGATATTTTAAATATTATCTAGGGCCCATGAAGAGATTATCAGAATTATAATTGTTTTTTGAAGATATAGTGCATGTTTTGAGAGATTTTTGAATTAACTTATTTGAATATTTAAATATATTGAATATTTCAGATAAATTACATTTTTTGAGAAGTCCTTAAGTTGTGTTTTATGTTTTTGAAAAATAATTGTTTTTCATAATGATAAGATCAGAAACAAAATTTAGTCTCCTTCAAATATTTATTTATTAAGTTTAAATGACTTATTTTATACTAATTGCTTTATTTATTCCATTCGACATTGTGTATTGAGTTTTGATTATACTACTCTGTCAAGAAAGTACTGGGAATTTTCAATTAAACAACATTTTTACATTTAATCGTCAAAATTTATTGGGTCGCCTTCAAAATAGGCTCCATTTGCTCCAATACATCTATGCCAACGGCATTTCCAATTATCGAAACATTTTTTATAGGCGCTTTCCGGGATGGACTTTAGCTCTCGCGCCGACTTTTGTTTTATGGCTTCAATCGACTCAAAACGGGTGCCACGAAGGGGCAATTTTAGTTTTGGGAAGAGAAAAAAGTCGCAGGGAGCCAAATCCGGCGAAAACGGTGGTTGCTGAAGCACGTTTGTTGAGTTTTTGGCGAGAAGGTCAGTCACAATCGTAGCTCGGTGAGAAGGCGCGTTATCGTCATGCAAAATCCATGAGCTGTTCGCCCACAAATTTGGCGGCTTCTTAGGGATACGCTCACGCAAACGTTTTATAACGCCTAGGTAATACTCCTTGTTTACCGTCTGACCCTCTGGAACGAATTCGTAGTGCACCACGCCACGGATATCGAAGAAAACAATGAGCATCACCTTCATTTTCGAGCGGCTTTGGCGTGGTTTTTTCGGTTTCGGCTCATTTTTTGCCACCCATTCCGATGATTGCTGGCTTGTTTGCATATCGTACTCGTAGACCTAGGTCTCATCACCAGTTATAATGCGTTTCATGAATGTAGAATCGGAATTACAGCGATCCAGCATGTCTGAAGCAACCTGTTCGCGATGACGTTTTTGAAGAAAATTCAGGTCTTTCGGTACGAGTCGTGCGGCCACCTTTCTCATGCCCAAAATATCAATCAAAATCGTACGTGCGGACTCGTGGGATATCTTAAGATCATGTGCTATCTCTCTCAAGCTGGTACGACGGTTTTCCAGCACCCTTTCCTTAATTTTATCCACGTTATCTTCGATCGAAGCCGTCGATGGGCGACCACTTCACGACCGTCCTTGAAGGCTCTGTACCACTGATATGCACGAGTTTTCGATAGAGCATCATCACCAAAGGCCTTTTGCAACATTTTCAATGCATCGGCACACGAAAATTCATTTGCAACACAAAACTTTAAACAAATTCTTTGCTCAACTTAATCACCCATAGTAAAAATCGGCACGCACTCTGACATCGACTGACTTAATCAGCTGTTGCAAACACACTAGTTGACAGATCCCGCTCAAGCTTGGTATAGTAATTAAGGACAGTGGTACCAACCTAGGAAAAAAAATTTTACCTGCCTCATTGCCCCGCCAGATTTAAATCGATAATTCCCGGTACTTTCTTGACAGAATGTATACGTCTATTAAATATAAGCGGTGATTATTGTAGACATTAATTTAATTCTGAAAGTTTTTGAATAAAATTTTTTTTGAAATTAAATTTGTAGAAGACCAACAGGTTAAATCTGTTTTGATATTCAAATTTTGTTATATTTCTTCTATCAAGTAAAAAGCCTTTTTCTTTTTTATTTTATACATAATATATAATTATATTTATGCTTGAATAAAACTCATTATGGAATGTCAATGATTTAAAAAAACCTTATGATACCTTACAGTGTTCTGTGATTTTGTGAAGAACACAGACTGTCTGGATTTTTAAAGTTAGTCTGTTTAAGCAATTTCTGGTTACAATTCAAGGTAAGATATACTGATTGTAAGTTGATTTTGATATTTTAAATATTATCTAGGGCCGATGAAGAGATTATCAGAATTACAATTGTTTTTTGAAGATATGGTGTGTTTTGAGAGATTTTTGAATTAACTTATTCGAATATTCAAATATTATATTACATTTTTTGAGAAGTCCTCAAGTTGTGTTTTATGTTTTTGAAAAAGAATTGGTGTTCATAATGATAAGATCAGAAACAAAATTTAGTACCCTTCAAATATTTATTTATTAATTTTTATTGACAATTTATATTTATTCGTTTATTTATTCCATTTGATATTGTATATTGAGTTTTGATTTTATACGTCTATTAAACATAAGCCGTGCTTGTAAATTATTAATTTAATTCTAAAAGTTTTTTGAATAAAAATTTTTTTGAAATTAAAGTTGTAGAAGACTGACAGATTAAATCTGTTTTGATATTCAAATTTTTTATAAAGAGTAACATCCAGTGTAATTGTATCAAAGCGTTCTTACAGATAAGGTGGCGTTGCTCTTATTTTATAGAGGGTGAGCCATTTAAAATTTGCATTTTTTATAGGCAAAGTTATGAGTTTCTCACAAAGTTTGAACCTTGACATTTAGAAATGCTACAAATCCTTCAAATATTTATTAATTAATTTTAAATGACTTTTTTTATATTTGTTGTTTATTTATTCCATTTGACATTGTATATTGAGTTTTGATTATATACGTCTATTAAATATAAGCGGTGCTTATTGTTGACATTAATTTAATTCTAAAAGTTTTTTGAATAAAAATTTTTTTGAAATTAAAATTGTAGACGACTAACAGAGTAAATCTGTTTTGATATCCAAATTGAATGATATATTTTACTAGTTTAATGTAAATCTATTGATACTTTCATGAGCACGGTACCAACGTTAATTACCAGAAATATCCCCAAACCATTGAAATTGTTCGAATCCGCCTTCCATTCATCCTGAAATAGCTCACCCAGTTTTTCTCCCTTTCGTCATGATCTCCGCGTTTCAGCTCCATTGAGTCTAATCAGACTGGAGCACTGAGTATCTTCACCGTCTCGTGTTTCTATGACTGGAGGTGAACCCGATCCGAGTTCAGAATATTAGTTTCAGCTTTAATTGGATTTCCATCCGTGGATTCGCTGAAACAGTCGGCCTTCATGATTACAATCGAGAAAACAAGCTGCAAGACCCGTGCAGAACTGATGACTGCCGAAATTAATTCACGCGTGGGGTTAATTCCAACAAGGCCATTATGGGGGATGGATCCGGCTTCGATCGGGAGTTAAGAGTGGAAATTGTCGAAATGAGGTGGGAGAATCTCATAGAGCTTCGGCGGTACTTGTTCATATCGTCGACTCAGCAAGATCTCCTGAAGGTTCTTCTGATCGTGGATATATCGGATGTTTTTTTTTTAGAGTGTTAGAACTTTCGATAGGGATAACTGTGATTTGACAGAAGGTAGAAGCCATGTTATTTTGACATTTCTGTTCAGTAAGCATTGACAAATTATCATGGAAAGACTCACGCCGCAACAACGTTCACAAATTGTTGAAATTTATTCTCAAAATTAGTGTTGTACTCGCTAAACTTATTCGAGAGCAGCTTATTCGTCGAACTATCGATAGATTTCGGACAACTTTATCTCCACTCGATGCAACAACAGCAACAAGACAAAGAACTGTTAGTATAGAAGAAAATATCGCTGCTGAAAGTCATAGTGTTAATGATGACCCAGATTTGTCTATTCGTCGACGTTCACAACAAGTTGGACTCTGTGCATCCACTACATGGAAAATTTTGCGTAAGGATCTTGGTCTACACCCAAACAAGATCCAACCGTTTCAAGAACTAAAGAGAGAGAGAGAGAGAGAGACTTTATTGGTGCTTTTTACAATTGCAAGAATTGCTTTCACAGGTCAGAGCAACCAGATATAAGTACTAATGAAATACAATTATTACAGCACAAAGATAGAAACAGACAACCAAGCAGTTTTCCAGAGCGTCACAATAATTCCAAGATTGAAATTACAAAGATAAAGTCATATTTATAAATTAAAATAAACAAACACATACACATAAATATTTACATAGTGAGTAAAGATAAAATAACATTTACACCTCAAAATTAGATGTACAGGTAAAAATATTCAATACAATAGTGTTAAATTGAAGTAAAATAGAAAGGCCTTTTACTTGATAGAAGAAATATAACAAAATTTTAATATCAAAACAAATTTAAAATATGTTTATCTTCTACAATTTTAATTTCAAAAAATTTTTAGAATTAAATTAATGTCTGAAACAAGCACCGCTTACATTCAATAGACGTATATAATCAAAACTCAATATATAATATCGAATGGAATAAATAAACCAACAGTTATACGAAAGTCATTAAAATTAATAAATAAATATTTAATATTTGTTATATTTCTTCTATCAAGTAAAAGGCCTTTCTATTTTATTTTATATATAATATATTATTATATTTTGGCTTCAATAAATCTTATTATGGAATGTCAATGAATTTAAATAAGCCTTAAAAATAACTTACACTGTTCTTTGATTTTGTTAGAACATAGATCAATCTTGAATCATAAAGTTGATCTGTGTTTCGAAACATTCATTTCGTTACACGTGTTGAGTTGTTGATATAGGTTAGTTTTTTGATTTTGATATTTGGAATATTATTCAGGACCGAAGAAGAGATTGCTTAGAATTATATTTGTTTTTTGAAGATATAGTGCATGTTTTGAGAGATTTCTGAATGAACTTATTCGAATATTTAAATATATTAAATATTTCAAATAAATTATATTCTTTGAGAAGTCCTTAAGGTGTGTTCATGTTTTTAAAAGGCAATTGGTGTTCTTAAAGGTAAGACCAGAAACAAGATTTTGTCTCCTTTAAATATTTATTCATTAATTTTAATGACTTTCGTATATCTGTTGGTTTATTTATTCCATTTTACATTATATATTGAGTTTTGATTATATAGGTCTATTAAATGTGAGCGGTGCTTGTTTTAGACATTAATTTAATTCTAAAAGTTTTTGGAATAAAAAATTTTTTGAAATTAGAATTGTAGAAGATAAACATATTTAAATTTGTTTTGATATTCAAATTTTGTTAAATTGAAGTGTATAGATAAAAACAATATTACAAACTAAAATTAATAAATAATAAAGTATAAATATATATAAATTAAAGTGTATAGATAAAAGTTGTATCCACAATCCAAAATTAATAAATAATAAATTATCAATCAATTGTAAACATAAAATTAAACCAAAACAGACATGAATTTATTTTCCCCATAATGACTGGTATTCATCTATTGAGTAACAAACATTATCGATCAGTATTAACTGTATTTGTTTTTTGAACTTTGCAGCTGGTAGGCTTTTAAGTTCAACAGGTAGTCTATTATACAGGGACGTCGCATAATATTCCGGACCGTTCTGAAATGTTTTCAATCGTACAAAGTTTTTCCTAATGATTGATTTACTCCTGGTGTTATGCTCGTGTATATCAGATTGCAAACGATAACTTTTATTATTGTTATGTATATATACTGAGGTTTCAAGTATGAACATGGATGAAAAGGTAAGTAATTCAATCCTCTTAAAAACATGCTTGCAACTAGAGGCACGTGACCATAATGAGCGTCGTTTGTTTGCTGATTGGGCCCTAGAACAACTTGAAGTTGATCCACTATTTTATCGTAAAATTGTGTTTAGTGATGAAGCTCATTTCTGGTCGAACGGCTATGTAAACAAGCGAAATTTCTGTATATGGAGTGAAAACAGTCCTCAAGAATTTCTGCAGGTTTCATTGCATCCTGAAAAATGCACTGTATGGTGTGCTTTACACTCTGGAGGCATCATCGGTCTATATTTTTTTGAAAACGATGCTGGAGCTAATGTTACAGTGAATGGTGCTCGTTACAGATCGATGATCAATGATTATTTGTTTCAAAATTTGAATGGTATCGACACAGAAGTCTTTTGGTTCCAAAAAGATGGTGCTATACCTCATGCTGCTACGGTATCAATTGATTTATTGAAAGAAAGATTTGGCGATAATATTATACCGAGCAATGGTTGAATTAATTGGCCTCCAAGATCATGCGATATAACTCCACTAGATTATTTTCTTTGGGGTTATGTCAAGTCATTGGTTTATGCTGATAAACCAGAAACAATAGATGCTTTGGAAGCCAACATAACTCGTGTTATTGATGAAATAAGGCCTGAATTACTCGAAAAAGTGGTCCAAAATTGGTGTGGTGGAATGCGATTCCTCAGAGCTAGTCGTGGTGAACATATGCCGGAAATTATTTTTAAAACATAAATGTCATAAAATTATTTTTCAAATAAAAAAATGGCTTCAATCTTAATTCGAATATGTTTTATTTAAATTTAAAGTTCTATCACTGTTTTATCACACCCGATATAACCTTTCAACCTTTCAACAACATTCTTCCCTGAGAAAATATCAATATTGAAATTTGAATATCAGAACAGATTTAATCTGCTAGTCTTCTACAATTTTGAATTCAAAAAATTTCTATTCAAGAAACTTTAAGAATTAAATTAATGTCTAATAAGCAATGCTTATATTTAATAGACGTATAAAATCGAAACTCATTATACAATATCAAATGGAATTAAGAAAAAACCAACGAATAGAAATTGTCAATTAAAATGAATAAATAAAAAAATATTTTTTGTTTCGTTCCAAGCATGCGCACCGAACTCATCAGACAAGCGTATGCAGCTCTGCTTGTTACAAAATGTTTAGTTTTCTGATCCTATATTTATGAAAACTTAATCTTTCTCAAAAAATAATTTATTCGAAATATTAAATATATTTGAAAAAATTACTTCAAAAACTCTCAAAACTTGTAGCAAATCCTCAAAAAATAATTAGAATTCAGATAAGACCATTTCAACTTCACATTTATACAAAATGCTTAGTTTTCTGATCTTATATTTATGAAAACTAAATCTTTCTCAAAAATATACAACCTGATTTTAAGTACTTCTCAAAAACTAATTTATTTGAAAGATTTAATATATTCAAATAAATTACTTAAAAAACTCTCAATACATGTAGCAAATCCTCAAAAATAATTAGAATTCAGATAAGACCATTTCAACTTCACATTTAAAAAATAAAATCAAATCAACAATAAATAAACTTACCTACTCAATACCATCTCTAGGAATATATATGTGTTTGTTTGAAATTGTAGAAAACTAACAGATTAAATCTGTTTTGATATTCAAATTTTGTAATATTCCTTCTATCAAGTAAAAAAACGCTTTCTCATTATTTTATTCTATATATAATATATAATTATATTAGGTTTTTAAATAAAGAAATTTATTATACAGTGTTGAATCTTTTAACTAAGACCATAAAAGTGCCTTATGAACTTTGTGTTATTATGTTGTGAGCATAGAACATAGAGTACCTTGGATATTAGATATACCTAGTTTTAATGTTCAAACAAACACATATTCCTACAGTATGTGTATGGTATTGAGTAAGTTTATGTATTGTTAATTTGATTTTATGTTTTAAATGTGAAGTTGAAATGGTATTATCAGAATTCTAATTATTTTTGAGGATTTGCTACATGTTTTGAGAGTTTTTGAAGTAATTTATTTAAATATATTAAATATTTTAAATAATTTAGTTTTTGAGAAGTACTTAAAATCAGGTTGTATATTTTTGAGAAAGATTTAGTTCTCATAAACATAAGATCAGAAAACTATGCATTTTGTATAAATGTGGATTTGAAATGGTCTTATCTGAATTCTAATTATTTTTTGAGGATAATCTTCTTGTTTTGAGAGTTTCTGAGGTAATTTATTTAAATATATTAAATATTTAAGACAAATTAGTTTTTGAGAAGTTCTTAAAATTATGTTGTATATTTTTGAGAAAGATTTAGTTTTCATACATATAAGATCAGAAAACTAAACATTTTGTAACAATCAGAGCTGCTTACGCTTGTCTGATGAGTTCAGTGCGCATGCTTGGAACGAAAGAGAAAACATTTATTTATTTATTTTAATTGACCATTCATATTCGTTTCTTAATTCCATTTGATATTGTATAATGAGTTTCGATTTTATACGTTTATTAAATATAAGCATTGCTTATTAGACATTGATTTAATTATTAAAGTTTCCTGAATAAACATTTTTTGAAATAAAAATTGTGGAAGACGAACAGATTCAATCTGTTTTGATATTAAAATTTTGTAATATTCCTTCCATCAAGTAAAAAACCGCTTTCTTATTATTTAATCAATATTGAAGTCAGTGTTGGATGTTTTAATTTCGACTTCTCTTGTTATATTTATGCCGAGTTCAACTTCGGAATTCCTTTGAATCATTTGGCTCCAATGCTCCATATTATATCGCTGCATTTTCCCTGTTGCCTTCACTAATCTTTCCTCGAAACTTTCAACGACTTCCTTAAATTGCTGCTGGAACTTCTCGAAACGATTTCTGTATTGCAATCACGAAGGGGTTCAATGAATCGTGAAGAAAAATCCTTCGGAAAATGGCGATACTAACAGTTTTCGCGGCAAAAAGGCGGAAACCTGCCTATTCCAAATTCGACTCTAGTATTGACGGAAATAAAGAGTCCCGAAATTAGAACCGGCTGATAAATTAATACTGATATTTTTCATAAGGACTGGGGTTGTGCTCAGAATAGAAATCAAGGTTCATTTTGTTGCGTTGTTTTTCGGTGGAAGGACTTGGAGAAAATGAAAAAATGATGAAATTGCGTGGCATATTTGAATACTTCGTCACAATTATTTAATTGAGTCAATCTTCACTTGATGAAAATCTATATTGAATAAGGCTATTTTGATTATTCACTAACTGAAACCACTCTTCACCTCTACTTTGAGGGCTCTTTATCTTACTCAGTAATGCTGTATACAACATTTTTCTTCCATTCGGTGATTGCGTGTGAAGTTGCTGATGTAATAAAGTTAATGAAAAATAATAAGTGTGCAGGAGCTGATTTCATCGGGTGTTTTTTTAGAGTGATAGAACTTTCGATAAGGATAACTGTGATTTGACAGAAGGTAGAAGCCATGTTGTCTTGACATTTCTGTTAAGTGAGCATTGACAAATTCTCATGGCAAGACTCACGCCGCAACAAAGTTTACAAATTGTTGAAATTTATTTTTAAAATCAGTGTTCTATTCGCCAAACTTATAGGGCACTTCGTGAAATTTATGGTTTACATAATCGTCCATCAGAGCAGCTCATTCGTCGAACTATCGATAGATTTCGAACAACATTTTCTCTACTCGATGCAACAACAACAACAAGACAAAGAACTGTACGTACAGAAGAAAATGTCGCTGCTGTAAGTCATGGTGTTAATGATGATCCAGATTTGTCTTTTCATCGACGTTTACAACAAGTTGGACTCTGTGCATCTACCACATGGAAAATTTGCGTAAAGATCTTGGTCTACACCCATACAAGATCCAACTGGTTCAAGAACTAAAGCCACTTGTCCATAATAAGCGTCGTTTGTTTGCTGATTGGAGCTTAGAACAGTTTGAAGTTGATCTACTTTATTATCGTGAATTTGTGTTTAATGATGAAGCTCATTTCTGGTTGAACGGCTATGTAAACAAGCAACATTGCCGTATATGGAGTGAAAACAATCCTCAAGAAGTTCTACAGGTTCCATTGCATCCTGAAAAATGCATCGATCCATATTTCTTTAAAAAAGATGCTGGAGCTAATGTTACAGTGAATGGTGCTCGTTACAGATCGATGATCAATGATTATTTGTCTCAAAATCTGAATGGTATCGACCCTGAAGTGTTTTGGTTATAACAAGATGGTGCTATACCTCATGCTATTACCGTAACAATTGATTTATTGAAAGAAAGATTTGGCGATAACATTATTTTGAGAAATGGTCCAATTAATTGGCCTCCTAGATCATGCGACATAACTCCACTGGATTATTTTCTTTGCGGTTATGTCAAGTCATTGGTTTATGCTGATAAACCAGAAACAATAGACGCTTTGGAAGCCAACATAACTCCTGTTATTGATGAAACAAGGCCTAAATTACCCAAAAAAGTGGTCCACATTGGTCTGATCGAATGCGGTTCCTCGAACTAGTCGTGGTGTACATATGCCGGAAACTATTTTCTAAACATAAATGTCATAAAATTATCTTTCAAATAAAAAAAAAATTGGCTTCAATCTTAATTTAAATGTGTTTTATTTCAATTTAAAGTTCTATCACTGTAAAAATAACACCCGATATATCTGCAAGACTTCTGTAGTTGATAAACTCGGATATCTGTAAGCATTTTACTCACTGTATTAATCTTTCTGTAACTTCTGGCATCTTTCCTACCGTTCTGAAGAAAGCCTTAGTTGTTCCAATCTTCAAGAAGAATGAAATAAATAGTATCACGAATTATAGATCAATTTCTTTTATGAGCATATTTTCTAAAGTATTCGAAAGAGTTGTGTTTTACAGAATGATCAAGTATCTTGACAAGTTCGAAACTGTCAACGTATTCTCGGAGTTGTCTTCGGCCGTTTTCGTCGAAGAACCCATGAGTCCAATACCAATTCCTGGTAACACCTGAACGTGAGAACGTTGTTTTCGGTGAAGACACAATAAAAAAACACTTTTCTATCTCAAAATCTTCCTCAGCACCTGGCTCGAATGGTATATCAGAATTTTAGTTGAAGCAGTGTTCAGAAGCACTTACTTTGCCTTTGTTAATAATATTTCTCCAATCCTTTTCTTCTTCTAGGCTGTCTTTGGCTTGGCTCTCTTACTCATATTTTCAAGAGTGGTGACAAGCTTGATCCTAATAACTGCAGGCTTATTAGTCTGACGTCATTGTTAACTGATGGAGAGGATCATATGTGGAGTCATCTTAACCTTTACGGTTTCCAACAAAATTCTGCCTGAATAACAGCATGGCTTAAGTACCAGGACGCTCCATTTTAACAAACCTACTCCCTTGTATCGGTGATCTGACTAGAGCTTGGGACTTTGATGTGTCAGTAGAGGTCATCTACTTATACTTTGCGAAGGCGTTCGATCGTGTTCCTTATGGTCGCCTAGTTACTGAACTCGAACATCTAGGTATTAAAGGCGATTGTTTGTCGTGGATAAGCTCATTTTTACATAATAGGACTTTTCAGGTAAGAGTTGGCAATATCATGTCGTCAACTGATGCCTGTGTTATCAGCGGTATTCCCCAGGGCACGGTCCTCGGGCCCATTTTGTTTCTCTTATTTCCACCGTCCATAAAATCGAACTGTGCATTATTTGCCGATGACATGAAATTGTATAGTTGTCCTCCTACCGGCGCCAGAGTTCTCCAGGATGACTCGAACACGTTGAGTCGATGGTGTGAAGAATAGATACTGCCTCTCAACATTGAGATCATAGGCAGAAAAAAATCCAAAATTGACTATTTCATCGAGAGGAGATTGCTGAGGACTATTGACGAGCACTGTGATTTAGGAGGTTCCGTTACCTCTAATTTATCCTGGTCGTGCCATATTGTCAATATATGCAGCAAAACCAAGCAATTATCCTTATATCGCTCCTTCCATGGATGCAGTCTTCCAACGTGCAAGCTATTATACACCTCCTATGTCCGCCCGATAATGGAATTTGCCGGTCCAGCTTGGTGGTCTTCACTAATGGGTGATTTGGAAGCATTGGAGGCTGTTCAGCGCACATGTACACGATTGCCATATGGCCGCAACCGCCCTGATCATGACTCCGGACTGCAACTCTTGGGCATTCCTAGATTTGCGCATCGACGTGAGCGGGGTGATCTTATAATGACCTACTGGGCACTCCATGGATGTGCTGATAGTTGTCTACAAGCCTTATTCACAGGGAACCAAAATCACCTAAGGGGCCAAACATATGAGCTTGTCAAGAAGAAATTTAAAACTCCGGTTCGCCAAAACTTCCTATCCAATGGCATATTTGAGCGCTGGAATCGATTACCGCCTGATGTTGTTGGTGCGCCTTCAGTTAACGGATTCAAGAATCGCTTCAACATACTTCAAGTCTTTTGTATTTAATAATTAATAAAAATAAGTTCAATGTACTCGAAAATGCACAACATGGTTTTAGATCGGGTCACTCGACGGAAACAGCTGCAATTTCCTTTATTGATAATGTGTATGAATGCCTTGATAATGGTTTGCTTTAGCAGGTTTATTCTTTGACCTCTCGCGAGCATCCGATAGTCTTTCATTTCAGTTTATAGTTGATAAGTGTTCAAATTTGGGTTTTCGGTGTGTATTTTTTGATTGACTGCGAAGCTATCTCGAGAGTAGATCCATGTTTGTAAAAATTAAAGGCTGCCTATCTGATGAGCACGATCTTAGTCTGGGAGTGCCACAAGGGTCCTTCCTTGGGCCTCTTCTGTTTTTTATTTTCATCCCTGTAAATTTAAGAGCAATGTTCCTGAAATTGCTCGCGTGTAATCAAGTTTCGTCGTCGATAAGAAAGTTTTTGTTGAGTCTGTTCGCTGATGATGCTTGAGTAGTGATTTCGGCCCCAACATTCGAAGAACTTCAGGCGCTCTATGAGCTACTATTACAAAGCTTTGTTATAAAATTTTATGATCAATTGAATGTATCTATTTTACATAGTAGATCGTAAGCTAGTGATTCGCTATTTGATAGTGCTATTCTATCTAATAATGGTACTCATTCTTGACACACACCTTGATAACAATTTGAAATTGATTCTGTTTGCAAAAAACTAAGCAGTTTTTATTTTGCCATAAATAGGGTGAGAACCTTACTTCCCTTGGAATCAATCATAAATATCTATCATTATGGTTTGCTCTATAGACACCACAATATTCGATCTCTTGTTTCAAATAAATTCAAAAAACTGTTCAAATTTTAATATTGAGAAACTATGTTGTTTACTTCAGCGCACGGATAATGATAAGAAAGCCTAATGATGACTCTTCAAAATGAATGGTTGCTAGATGAAACAATGTTATAATACACTAGTTATGTTATTTAAACTTCACGATCTTATTTCTACTTCTAATTATTGAAATTTATAGAGGTTTCAGAGCATTATTCTGTTCAATATTCAAAATAACTCACCTCAGTCGTCCTCTTCTTGCATTTGTCGGAGGCGGCGAATATGTTCAGCTGAGTGCTCCCCTTTGGCAAAGGGCATTGGTCAATGTCAACCCTACGCAGATCCACGTCTATTCCGCTGGTCCCCCTGAAAATAAAAAGGGAATTAGATCAACAAGTTGGCGCTGCTTTTTGGACGGCGCTTAAGGCCGCTGGACGGCGACGAAAGTTATTCCCCAAGGCTTTTTATCTTCGGTCCGATTCAGTAGTCGTTTGATACCGCCGGGTTGAGTTTTTGCTGTCTGACCGAAGTTGGGTATGTTATGTCCTGAATTTTCATGGATCACTTTCAGATTCTTCAAAAAATATAATAATAAAAGATTGAATAGAGTGCTATATAGGCAGCTGTCACTTTTGAAGCTGTCATCTTTTGACATTTGACAAGTAACAAGTGAGTATAGTAACTAAATAAGTTACCAGGATTATAATAATCAATGTTTATCGGTAACAACAGTCATAAAGAGGGCCGGCTCGAATCTGGATCATCATTAACACTATGATTGACAGCGCGATATCTTCTTCTGTACGTACAATTCTTTGTCTTGTTGTTGTTGTAGCACAATTTTAATTTCAAAAAAAATTTTTATTCAAAAAACTTTTGGAATTAAATTTATGTCTAAAACAAGCACCGCTTACATTTAATAAACGTATATAATCAAAACTCAATATATAATGTCAAATGGAATGAATAAACCAACAGATATACGAAAATAATTAAAATTAATGAATAAATATTTAAAGGAGACAAAATTTTGTTTCTGGTCTTACCTTTAAGAACACCAATTGCCTTTCAAAATTGAAATTAAATAAACCTTAAAATTACTCACACTGTTCTTTGATTTTGTTAGAACATAGATCAATCTTGAATTATAAAGTTGATCTGTGTTTCGAAGCATTAGTCCTTTTACACTTTTGAGAGATATAGGTTAGTTTTTTTGATTTTGATATTTGGAATATTATTGAGGACTGAAGACGGAATTGCTTAGAATTATATTTGTTTTTTGAAGATATAGTGCATTTTTTCAGAGATTTCTGAATTAACTTATTCGAATATTTAAATATATTAAATATTTCAAATAAATTAAATTCTTTGAGAAGTCCTTTAAGTGTGTTCATGTTTTTGAAAAGCAATTGGTGTTCTTAAAGGTAAGACCAGAAACAAAATTTTGTCTCCTTTAAATATTTATTCATTAATTTTAATTACTTTCGTATATCTGTTGGTTTATTTATTCCATTTGACATTATGTATTGAGTTTTGATTATATACGTCTATTAAATGTAAGCGGTGCTTGTTTTAGACATAAATTCAATTCTAAAAGTTTTTTGAATAAAAAACTTTTTTGAAATTAAAATTGTAGAAGATAAACATATTTCAATTTGTTTTAATATTCAAATTTTGGAATTATATAAGGTGTATGTATACAGGGATATTTTCGAACAAAAGTTACTTGGAGGGAAATATTGAATTTGAATTCTATTCGAGCGAAAAACAATAAAGGTTTCGTCATTTTATTGACTTCCTACTGCGCTAACCGTCCCCAAGAACTTATAAATATTTAGGCAAATTTCGCCGCTAATTGAATTTATGCAGATCGAGTCATTTAGTCCTGAACCCGGAAGGATTTCAGATAACGGCGGGTCTATTAATGACTTTTCAACGAGAACACTGGGAACAAACCGAGAATGGTTTCGGAGATTCGTTGGATAGCAAACGATAACTTCCCAAATATTTGTTTATGGTAGAAATCAAACATCCATTTATTAATTCTCCATGACATTTCCATGAGAAAATTAATCAAATGAGTTACTTTCATCTAAAAAATAAAGGCCTCATTCGCAAAATGCAATTTTTTCAATCCATAAGAAAGGACCGCCTTCTCTTTGTGTTAATGTTCAGTTACTATCCTGAAATGTTTCAAATAAAAGTTCTTTCATACGTTGTATTAACGCCGAAGCTGTCAGTACGCAGCTTGGTCTAAGCTGGTTAATAGCAGAATATAGTGTTAAGACCAACATCTGAATGAACCATCAATTTGTATACCTTTTCTATGTCCAAGAATTAACCTCAGACGCTTGGTCACTAGAACTAATTCTCCCTGACATATTCAGTTTATATATTATGAATATCAAAATTTGAATATCAAAACAGATTTAATCTGTTAGTCTTCTACAATTTTAATTTCAAAAAAATTTTTATTCAAAAAACCTTTAGAATTAAATTAATGTCTACAATAAGCACCGCTTACATTTAATAGACGTATATAATCAAAACTCAATATATAATGTCAAATGGAATAAATAAACCAACAGATATAAAAAAAGTCATTAAAATTAATAAATAAATATTTAAGGGTGACAAAAACCTTTAAGAACACCAATTGCCTTTTAAAAACAAGAACACAACTTAAGGACTTCTCAAAGAATATAATTTATTTGAAATATTTAATATATTTAAATATTCGAATAAGTTAATTCAGAAATCTCTCAAAACATGCACCACATCTTCAAAAAACAAATATAGGCAATCCCTTCATCGGCCCAAAATAATATTCCTAATATCAAAATCAAATAACTATCACTATATCTCACTTACACGTGTTAAGGATGAATGCTTCAAACAGACTAACTTTAAAATTCAAGATGGTCTATGTTCTAACAAAATCACAGAACAGTGTAAGGTATTTTTGAGGTTATATTTAAAATCATTGACATTCGATGATGAGATTTATTGAAACCTAGATATAATTATGAATTTTATATAAAATGAAATAGAAAAAGGCTTAATTTAATTCTAAAAGTTTTTTGAATAAAAATTTTTTCGAAATTAAAATTGTAGAAGACTAACAGATTAAATCTGTTTTGATATTCAAATTTTGTTATATTTCTTCTATCAAGTAGAAAGTCTTTTTCTATTTTATTTTATTATGAATATCGTTTATATTGTATTAAGCTGAACTAAACTTCTATTGTTGTGAATAAATGTTAAAAAGTGATTTTGTATACTTAATATTTTCGTATCGCAACAATTGATACCGAAGGTAGCTTTATATCGTATTTAGTAAACGCAACATCTTCGAAATAGAAAAAAATTGACTTCATTCTTAATTTAATTGTGTTTTATTTCCATTTAAAGTTCTATCGCTCTTAAAAGACCACCCGATATGTCCGGCAGTCCTAAAAATGAGATTTTTAAGCAGTGTATGTCATTCGTAATGTGTTTTACAAGAAGATTCAATTCAATATTGAATATAAATCAGCGACTAGCTTTGAAGGCTTGCATATTTTAGCTGTATTCCCCTTTATACAACAATCCAGTACGAATAGTCCAGTAGAATGAAAATAAAAAGCAAACGCTACTTTCAGTTCGAGTCTATTGCTTTATAGTCGATTGTTTCGAGAGAAAACCATTAGTTCTAATTTCCATAGTCCAATTGGATTCACGTCGAACAAACATGATGGTATTAGCTACAATAACACGTCGTCTAAAATGAAAAGAACACATCCGAAATGTTGTCGCAATGTTCCATTGAAGTTCGCGCGTTTTGCGCTCGCGCGCAAGCCACCCGTACAAAAGAGCATCGAAACGAAAATCGGAAAACGCATTATTCAGGCTGGCAATTGTACCGGCAGAAAATTTAATTAGAGATGAGGGATTCATGTGTTGTATACACCTGAAGGATACGCATTTCCTGTTTGATTTCCACCAGCCCGTATGATTGGAACGTAACGAGAGGAAACTCTTTGTTAATTATTTTACAGGGTGGTCCAACGAAAACTAAAAAACCTCGATTTTCCGACTTTAAAATGAAAATGTGGAAAATCACTCGAACCCGTCGATTTCTGATTCGAGCGGGAACAACTTTTCCGCTTTTTTCATCCCAGTAACTACAACCCCCTAACGGGGGTGAGCACAACATCTTGATTTTGAATAGAATAAGGGGTGTTTCGATAACTAATTTTGAAGATCGTATCGAGTACTATCTGACCCTAAAGTTTCGCTTAAAAATACCCATCGATCATGAAATAACAGCGAACATAATGAAAGAGGCATTGTGGAATTTATCTCGAGAATATTATTCGTATACGAAACATTTCAAAGGTGAAGTCCAAACTATAAAATCAATAGCTGCGAACAACGGTTTCAACCCCAATGCAATAGATAATCTAATTCGACAGAAACTATCTAAAATAGCTATGAGCCAAATTTATCCCTTCATAAAAACTGAAGTAAATAAAATATTAATTTATCTATCGTACTTTGGTAGCATAAGTTAAAAAGTGGCCAATGGTTTTTCAAAACCAGAGGTCCATATTGCTTTCAAAACGCAAAACAAATCATCATCGCAAATTATTATTTAACGCAAAGGACCCTACTCCAAACATACACAAGTCAGGAGTTTATGAGTTATCTTGTTCTACGTGCAGTAATAAATATATAGGACAAACAGGACGTTCCTTCAAGACGAGGTTCAACGAACATAAAATGAGTTTAATGAAAAATAAACAAAATTCTACTTTTGCCACTCATTGTCTAGAAAACGGTCATTCCTTTCCCACAATAGATAATCTTGAAATTTTACATGTATAATCAAAAGGGAAGAAACTCGATTATCTAGAATCTGTTGAAATTTTCAAATTAGTTCACAATAACAATAATGTAAAAATAATGAATGACTGTACGGAGCTATGTAAATCGAAAATATTTGAGATATTTAAAAAGTAACATCTGTTTAAAACCTTTTTCAACGAACATAAAATGAATTTAATGAAAGTAAACAAAAATTCAACTTTTGCCACTCATTCTTTAGAAAACAGTATTTCCTTTCGACAAAAGAAAATCTTAAGGAAATTTTACATGTAGTTCAAAAGAAAAGAAACTTGATTATTGAAATTTTCAAATTCGTTCACAATAAAAATAATGTAAAAAATAATGAATTACTGTATAAAGCTATGCAAATCCAAATATTCGAGATATACAACAAAATAATGTAAAAATAATGAATGACTATACAGAGCTATGTAACCCCAAAAATTATTTGAGATATTTAAATGGGTACCATCTGTTTAACAACCTTCTTTGTCCATTGCCGATATTCGGATATCTGTTAGAAGACCCCTCTTTTTTAACCCGGTTTTTTATCACGTTCCGCTTGTAAACCTTTGTACCACTAATAGGTGTTATCAAGAATCTATTGAAATATTCAAAATATTTATCACTTTTGTTTAAATACCTCTGTACCACTGTTAGGTCTTCAGTTGTCTGATGATGGGATAGTTCATTTCCCGAAACTCCAGTCACAAGAAAATGTGTAATATAATATATCTTTTTTGGTAGTAAAACATAGTAATCTCTACAATTTGTTTTAATTTCCTACTTAAAGTCCCATTTGCTGTAATACCTGTCAATACATATATAAGATCCTATGTAAGTTTTCACACAGTATCAGTTCAAACGTAGAACATGATTAAGCCACAGTGTGGCGTATATATTGTCGTTCAATAATAAAAAAAGTTTGTGGAAATTGAATTTTACTTATTACTAGTTGAAAATGTATTTCGATCAAGTCCGAATCCATCAAATATTTAACGGAATCACATAAAACCACTTTCAATTAGCCTCTACTCTCCACCCTTGCCCCCCGGGAATAAACCACACCTCCCGGAAAAATAACAGCTGCAAAATCTCCACGCCAACTGCGCCAAATCGCCTGAATAATTACCGAGGGCTTCATGTTTCCCAGACGACTAGGTAGTTGAACGAAAATATGGTAATCGTTATGTTATTGTCCGGAACCGACGGGAAAATTCATATTTCACCGGAAATTTATGCATGAAAATTGCGAACTTCTAATATCGACTGCTCGTAAATTCTTCTCGTCCCTGCACTTCCTGGGGAATGAGTGGGAACAAGTAGCTTGGATAGAAGAGGAGAAGAAGACTTGTTTACCGGATATTTGACAATGCCAAAGGGTGGAAGCGAATATGAGTTGCTTCCAGACGTTATTGGTTGAGGAATATGTAACTACAGGGAATTTTGATGGATTACGATAATGCTCTGGAGAAATATTAGTTCAGTCGGAAAGGCTATGAAAATCCCAGACATATCATTAATTCTGTTGTTGAAAATATACATTATTATTCTATTATTTATAGTGAGTGGGTGTCTGTCCACCCTGCCACTGCGTCCCCAAGAACTATTGTGGTTCTCCCCTAATTTAAATTTGCCTGACGAGATCCAGTTTTTGGGTAAAACCGATAATCTTCTTCGGTAATTTTTTTATTTCGCAGTGGGCTATGAGAGCCTGACCAAAGACCTCGAATCTGATGTAGCTGAACGCTGGGCACTCTGAGAAGATGTGCATGGCTGTTTCAGTGTCCTCAAGACACAGCCTGCATTCATCGTCTTCAGCCAGATTTTGTGCAAATGCGCTATCAGCCTGCAGTGAACTGCCATAATTCCGGCAAGTGTTCTGAGTTTGATGCTAGGTTCGCCATATTTTGGTTCGAAGTTGTTCCAAGAAAGACCATAGAATGTTTCAGGTCAGGATAGCTCAGCCAGAAAGACTCTAGTCTTGAGTTCATTCTGCCTGTTATCGTCCGCTTAGCCACGTCATGTGGTATTTCCAGGAAAAGTTCCAGTCCTATCAGGGGCAGCGTGGCTCCAGCAAACGCCAGCTGATCTGCGTCGCTGAAGAACAACTGAGAATATTGCTGGTGTAGTCCTTAGTGTTGACGAACACCCTGGTTTGTTGATTTCTCATCGATCTTTAGAATGAAGCATTCCACAAACCACATGTTGCATAAAGGCATAGTTCTCAAGGCCTTCAAAGTTCAGTGAACACAAGAACTCAAGAAAATCACATACTTGGAGATTGTCGTTCTTCTCGAGGATAATAGTTTGCTAACTAACCGTCAATATGGTTTTCGTGAGAACAGAAACACAATTGAAGCAATTATTCATTTTGTCTCTATATGTCTAATTTTACTCTAGAAAGCTGCAAGAATAAAGAATGTCTTCTGGTCACGTTTGCGAATCTTCCGAGGGCCTTTGATTAGGTATCTCATTACAAATTACTTGCGAAGCTAAAAAGATTTGGTTTCATTGAGAAGGCGATCGGTAGGGTGGGATCTTTTTTTAGAAAGAGGTACCAAGTGGTCAGTTCACGTGCTACATACTCTGGAACGAGTTCCGTTACCATGGGAGTGCCCCAGGGATCAACTTTGGGACCGGTATTGTTCCTGATGTACATTAATGAATTACCAGCTTACATACCAGAAATTGAATCCATCTTTTTTGTCGATGATGCAACTGTTGCAGTTAAGGTCTCGGATTCACAGACGTTGTCTGAGCAGTCGCGTTCAACACGTTGAGGCTTTTAGAATGGTTCTCCGCAAATTGTCTGAGTTTGAATGAAGCTAAGGCTCATTACATGATTATGACGCTGTGACCATTGGATGATAGAAGCGGCAAGGTCGATTTGGTCAAGTTTCTCATGTGGAAGCTACACTCACACGTATATCACATATTGACAACCTCTTCACCAGGCTTACCAGAAATATGTTTGCCCTGAGAACGCTGTCCTTTTCTCTAACATCGTGTGCGTTGCTCTTTGTGTATTTTGCTCTGAAAGAAACCCATTTGAGGTATGATATTTTACTGTAGGGCGGCTGCGCACATCGTGAGGCCGTTTTCCGACTGCAACTAAGAGCAGTAAGGAATGACTGCTGTAAAAACACCTTTAAGTCTTTGATTATTCTCACATTTCCGTCTTGACTTATTTTGGAGTGTTCAATTTATATACATAAAAAAAGATTCAGAAATGCATGGATATGATACACGAATTGAAGACTTCATAAGACTGGGAAAATCTCAGCAGGCTCCTGGATTCCGCATGGTGTCTCTGTAAAATAAACTTCCTGGTGGGATGAAAAATCTGCCAATAAATGCGTTCAAATATAAAATAGAGAAGATGTAACGAGTTAATGTTTTTTATTCAATTAACGCATTTTATAATTTGACACGGGGTGAAACTAATTTTATGTTAACTTCCGTGGAGCCGTTTTTATCAATAATTGATCTATTTGCTAGTTTGTAAATTTTTAGTTTTTGACCTTTTTATTATGTGTCAAAACACAGTGCTCTCTGAAGCACTGTTCTGTGGCGTGCGCGCTCCTTTCGCAGTACTCTGTTCTGCTGCAGCTTTCTGGCGTAGCATATAGAGGACGCTATCGCTTTCTGAACACTGAGCTCACCGTCCTCGTCCGGTTCAAGCAGAGCAGAGTACAAGTGTTCGACAACCGAGTTCCGATGTGGAACAAAGTCACTGGCGTCTGTGACGTGGACTTGGGGGAAGTCGGTCGCAAGGCTCGCGGCTATAACTTAGTGAAGATGGGCGTGAGTTTAACAAACTGGAAAAATGGGCGCCAGGTAGAGATATGCCTGTCTATCTGAAGGAAATTAGCTGTGTACTCCTCTACCAGAGTACTCGATATCCCTTATTGAATCAAATACTCAATAATAAATCAAACTTTGATCACTTATCAGCGTAGACTTAGCTTAGAATCTCATATGATAAAACCTATAACTGTATCAAAATTTTAATGAAAACATTTAATAAATAAAAAAAAATTGAATGAATTCATTAAAATTAAAATTAGAACTTTAATGTTACCTCAGGTAATTGCTCACACTATATATCACAATTCAAATGTATAAACTATTATTAAATATAATTACGAAATGAAGCTTATCCTAGCACTTAGATACTTCCTTATCCCAGCACTTGGATGTGAATACCGGCTTTGCACTTGGATATTGGCCAAACACTTGGATATTGGCTTATCCCAGCACTTGGACCTCTTGGTTTTTGTTCGAGGGAATGTATACGAGTTATAACCTCCAACTCTTCGTGTCCCATGCGAAGTTCGAGAATCGTCACGATTCTAAACCTCTTAGATGTTCCGAAGGAAGATTGACCTCGTGAAAAAATTTTTGATCGCGTATTAAACGGTGTTCCCATCGATATTCCAAATGAAAATATATCCAAAGGAAACAATCAAATTGAAGATATAATCATTTGTAACAAGGATGATTCTAGAACACAATATTCATCAACTTGATTTAATTTTTGCAGAAACTCTCTTCCAAAAATGACAGTATAAAATAAACTTTTCTTTCAGTTTATCATATGCCTCGAACAAGTTGACAGATATGTCAATTGTCAGAGAAATCTTTCATCGAAAAAGATGAGCTCCCTCAATAGAACCCTATTCACCCAACAGCTTCAGTTCCACAAATGACAAATTTTCAAATATTATCAGCTACAGAAATGTTGGATCTGAAATTTGGCATTTGGAAGTAGAATAATGACACGCATGATTGTGCAAAAATTTCACAAAAAAAGGCATGTTTTGTAGGAACCGCATTCGACCAGATCAATTTTGGACCACTTTTTTGAGTAATTCAGGCCTTATTTCATCAATAATACGAGTTATGTTGGCTTACGAAGTGTCTATTGTTTCTGGTTCATCGGCATAACCAATGACTTGACATAACCCCAAAGATAGTAATCCAGTGTCGCATCATCCTGGAGGCCAATTAATTGGACCATTTCTCGAAATAATGTTATCGCCAAATATTTTTTTCAATAAATCAACTGTTACGGTAGCACCATAAGGTGTAGCACTATCCTGTTGGATCCAAAACACTTCTGGGTCGATACCATTCAAATTTTGAAACAAATAATCATTGACCATCGATCTGTAACGAGCACCATTCAAGTGTAACATTAGCTCCAGCATCGTTTTTAAAGAAATATGGACCAATGATGCCTCTAGCGTGTAAAGCATACTATACAGTTCATTTTTCAGGATGCAGTGGAATCTGCAGAACTTCTTTTTTTTGCTTCTTCACAAATGTTCAACCAGAAATGAGCTTCATCACTAAACACAATGTTACGATAAAAAAGTGGATCAACTTCAAGCTGTTTTAGGGCACAATCAGCAAACAAACGACGGTTATTTTAGTCAAGTGGCTTTAGTTCATGAACCAGTTGAATCTTGTTGGGGTGTAGACCAGGATCTTTACGCTAAATTTTCCATGTGGTGGATGCACAGAGTTCAACTTGTTGTGAAGGTCGACGAATAGACAAATGTGGAACCTCATTGACACTATGATTTACAGCAGCGATATTTTCTTCTGTACGTACAGTTCTTTGTCTTGTTGTTGTTGTTGCATCGAGTAGAGAAAATATTGTCGGAAATCTATCGATAGTTCGACGAATAAGCTGCTTTGATGGATGATTATGTAAACCATAAATTTCACGAAGTGTTCTATAAGTTTGGCGAATAAAATACTGATTTTGAAAATAAATTTCAACAATTTGTGAACGTTGTTGCGGCGTGAGTCTTCCCATGATAATTTGTCAATGCTTACTGTACAGAAATGTCAAAACAACATGGCTTCTACCTTCTGTCAAATCACAGTTATTCCTATAGAAAGTTATAGCACTCTAAAAAAACACCCGATATTATTAAATTCGGAGATGTTTATTTCGATTTGAAATGAAAAATCTGCTTTCTCTTCTCAATTTGAGATGAAACTCTTGATGGGAAACCCTTCATAACCTATAACAGACCTATTCTGTCCCATTAAGCGTTCAACGTGCCACAAAAGCACTTCACCGCACTCTTACCCTTATCTGCCCACGTAAAATCATCAATGGGATTTTTTCCGTCACATAAAACCTTATTTAAGGTTGGAACACAGAAGAAAGACAGCATTACGGCTTCCGTTGTCCCGGTTAGCGTGGCGGCCCTGCATATTGAGTACCTGTTCAGGGATACCAACCTCGGAAATCTTATAAATGAACGCCATTTTAGAAACGATGGGAACTACGAAAAAACCATCGAAGCAGTCTTCATTTTGTTTCTAGAACGGCCGTGTGGGAATTCAGGTATTCTTTGATCTTACTTTTATGCGAAATTTCGTTCGGCTAATTTGCGAGGAGATGCTGGAGGTATATGGAGGCATTCTCTGATATTTCCCTTTCAGTTGAATCTATGGCATCAGGTGCATGAGGGAAATAATGAATGTTGAGCCTCTTCTTTGATGGCTTGAACGAGTATACGTTTGAAAGGGAGGAATGAAGGAAATTGAGACATTTATATCTTTTCTTTGCATACTAGAGAACATAATTGATTCGCAGTCTTCATTACTTCTACGAATGAAACCTAATTTGCATATAACATTGTAAAGTGTAAGTGTGCAATTTCTATGTACAGGGTTATCTTTTTTGTGCTTCCGAAAGTAAACGTGAGGATAATCGGTATAAACACGATTCTTCGCATAAGGTGATAAATCACAAGATTGGTGGCGAATTCACATCGCCGAACCAAGAAATTACACGTCCTAGGAATATTTCTTGCGATAAAGCTAAAACGGATCGTGTTGTCTGGCTTGTTGCACCACCTTGCTAGAACCACATCTCTTTCAATTCCATCTAATTAATTTCAGGTAAAAAACTCGGTAATCAAAGTCGTACCACTGCTATTTTACCTTCAAATGTTTACTGAAGTCATAATATTTGATGGTTGAATTACTGATATCTAGGCTTCGTTCCAATGTGAATGACAAGTAAAGTTGCAGAACCGGAATTGAAATTTCAATGCATCAAATTTGAATTTAAGGGATTACATCTTTGTTCTATTGAGTAGCTTATACACGTTTGGAAAATAGCGTTTTACGCTAAGGATATTCAATGCATATGAAAGAGAACTTCGAGCGTCCAGTCTAACATTGGAATAATCGAGAGATATACGCGTTATGAAGAATAATCCAGTGTACAACTCGAAAATAATGTACATTGAAAATTACTCTGAAGAAGTATTTGCATATAACAGATAATCGTTGGAATTAATTCTCCAGAACCTCTACGGATTTTAATCTTAATAAATCTCATGAAAACATTTAGAATTAAAGTTCAAAACATGTCCTAGATACACTGTATAACTTTATAGACATATATATTATCAGCACATGTAGTGTAAATTAACTAATGAAGAATAGAAAGAAATATAAAATTATGACCAAATTATTTAGACATCACCTTATATTGGGTGTTTTTTTAGAGTGATAGAAATTACGATAGGGATAACTGTGATTTGACAGAAGGTAGAAGCCATGTTGTTTTGACATTTCTGTTCAGTAAGCATCGAAAAATTATCATGGAAAGATTCACGCCGCAACAACGTTTACAAATTGTTGACATTTATTTTCAAAATCAGTGTTATATTCGCCAAACTTATAGAGCACTTCGTGAAATTTATGGTTTACATAATCGTCCATCAGAACAGCTTATTCGTCGAACTATCGATAGATTTCGAACAAAACTTTCTCTACTCGATGCAATAAAAACAACAAGACGAAGAACTGTAGGTACAGAAGAAAATATTGCTGCTGTAGGTCATAGTGTTAATGAAGATCCAGATTTGTCTATTCTTCGACGGCCACAACAAGTTGGACTCTGAATATCTTGGTCTACACCCATACAAGATCCAACTGGTTCAAGAACTAAAGCCACTTGACCATAATAAGCGTCGTTTGTTTGCTGATTGGGCCCTAGTACAGTTTGAAGTTGATCCCCTTTTTTATCGTAAAATTGTGTTTAGTGATGAAGTTTTTTTCTGGTTGAACGGCTATGTAAACAAGCAAAATTGCCGTATATGGAGTGAAGACAATTCTCAAGAAGTTCTGCAGGTTCCATTGCATCCCGAAAAATGCACTGTATGGTATGCTTTACACGCTGGAGGTATCATCGGTCCATATTTCTTTAAATACGATGCTGGAGCTAATGTTACAGTGAAAAGTACTCGACACAGATCGATAATCAATGATTATTTGTTTCAAAATTTGAATGGCATCGAACCAGAAGTGATACACCTCATGCTGCTACCGTAAAAATTGATTTATTGGAAGAAAAATTTGGCGATAACATTATTTCGAGAAATGGTCCAATTAATTGGCCTCCAAAATCATGCGACATAACTCCACTGGATTATTCTCTTTGGGGTTATGTGAAGTCATTGGTTTATGCGGATAAAACAGAAACAATAGACGCTTTGGAAGCTAACATGTCTCGTTTTATTGATGAAATAAGGCCTGAAGTACTCGAAAAAATGGTCCAAAATTGGTCTGGTCGAATGCGGTCCCTCAGAACTAGTCGTGGTGGACATAAGCCAGAAATTATTTTTTGAAACACACATGTCATAACATTATCTTTCAAAAAAAAATTTGCTTTAATCTTAATTTAAATGTGTATTATTTCAGTTTAAAGTTATATCACTCAAAAAAAACACGCGATATATGTTTCGATTGGATGTTGAAAAATCATAAGTTTCACCACCAAAAAGTGCTCAACATATAATTCAAAAAGGCCTCATTTTTATTTACCATTTTCAAAGAATATATAGCACATTCTCCAGAGAAAGAACCTGATAAATTCGGACCCAAAATCTCTTCAGTAAGGAGTTATTTGAATGAACAAAATAATCATTTAAATATATATAAAAATATCTTCTTCATCACAAGACTTTTCTGCACTAACTAACCAATTCTGGGATAAGCATGGCCTGTACGAAAATTAGGTTATATCACAGAAATATGCAGTGAAAGAATATACGATTCTGCATTAGGTAATCGCCACGTCCATGTGATGTGATACAAAAGAAATTTCTCAATTATTTAAATATATAAATTGAAAATTGCTATAAAGAAGTATTTGCATATAACAGAATAATAGCTAATTCTCCAGAACCTCTACAGATTTTAATCTAAATAAATCTCATGAAAACATTTAGAATTAAATTTTAAAACATGTCCCAGATACACTGTATCATTTTATAGGTATAATATATACATTCTGTCAAGAAAGTACCGGGAATTATCGATTTTAATCTGGCGGGGCAATGAGGCAGGTAAAATTTTTTTTTCCTAGGTTGGTACCACTGTCCTTAATTACTATGCCAAGCTTGAGCGGGATCTGTCAACTAGTGTGTTTGCAACAGCTGATTAAGTCGGTCGATGTCAGAGTGCGTGCCGATTTTTACTATGGGTGATTACGTTGAGCGAAGAATTTGTTTAAAGTTTTGTGTTGCAAATGAATTTTCGTGTGCCGATGCATTGAAAATGTTGCAAAAGGCCTTTGGTGATAATGCTCTATCGAAAACTCGTGCATATCAGTGGTACAGAGCCTTCAAGGACGGTCGTGAAGTGGTCGCCCATCGACGGCTTCGATCGAAGATAACGTCGATAAAATTAAGGAAAGGGTGCTGGAAAACAGTCGTACCAGCTTGAGAGAGATAGCACATGATCTTAAGATATCCCACGAGTCCGCACGTACGATTTTGATTGATATTTTGGGCATGAGAAAGGTGGCCGCACGACTCGTACCGAAAGACCTGAATTTTCTTCAAAAACGTCATCGCGAACAGGTTGCTTCAGACATGCTGGATCGCTGTAATTCCGATTCTACATTCATGGAACGCATTATAACTGGTGATGAGACCTGGGTCTACGAGTACGATATGCAAACAAGCCAGCAATCATCGGAATGGGTGGCAAAAAATGAGCCGAAACCGAAAAAACCACGCCAAAGCTGCTCGAAAATTAAGGTGATGCTCATTGTTTTCTTCGATATCCGTGGCATGGTGCACTACGAATTCGTTCCAGAGGGTCAGACGGTAAACAAGGAGTATTACCTAGGCGTTATGAAACGTTTGCGTGAGCGTATCCGTAAAAAGCGGCCAAATTTGTGGGCGAACAACTCATGGATTTTGCATGACGATAACGCGCCCTCTCACCGAGCTACGATTGTGACTGACTTTCTCGCCAAAAACTCAACAAACGTGCTTCAGCAACCACCGTATTCGCCGGATTTGGCTCCCTGCGACTTTTTCCTCTTCCCAAAACTAAAATTGCCCCTTCGTGGCACCCGTTTTGAGTCGATTGAAGCCATAAAACAAAATTCGGCGCGAGAACTAAAGTCCATCCCGGAAAGCGCCTATAAAACATGTTTCGATAATGGGAAGTGCCGTTGGCATAGATGTATTGGAGCAAATGGAGCCTATTTTGAAGGTGACCCAATAAATTTTGACGATTAAATGTAAAAATGTTGTCCCGGTACTTTCTTGACAGAGTAGTATATTATGGAAACATATATGTATAAGGTGATGTCTAAATAATTTGTTCATTGTTTCTTGCATTTCGTTTGAAACGTTTTCATGAGATTTATTTAGATTAAAATCTGTAGAGGTTCTAGAGAATTAATTCCAGCTATTATTCTGTAATATGCAAAAACTTCTTCATGTAATTTTCAATTTATATATTATAATATCATATAAACTTGTTCAGCAATTTCTCTATTCGAACAAGGTGCACTGGTTTCAAGAGCAGCACACACATCTCTCTTTCTCTTCAGACGATTTTCACTCATGGATTTTGGTTGTTTATTAACGTTGCAATTTTAACATGTTTGAAACATCCACATTCCTCAAACTTTCAGTGAAAAATAACTTGAAGGAATTAACAAATACGTGATTTTCCAAACCTGTATAGGCGATTCTTAGTGAAACGGTTCATTTTGACTATTTCTTCTCATGAAAACGGCTTACCTTTGAAAACGCCCTGTATAGGGTACTTCATTTCGTTAATGTAGATTCGAATTTGAACTATTAGTTCATTTGTGCCATTGAATTTCCTCCTACTGGCCACACTGAAGACCTTCTGTAATCCATTTATAATCAATCATTCAGTGTTCTACTACACCTAGAAATTTCATTGCCTACCGTTTGTCAGACGTAAAATGCGTCCTTAACGGCCATTAGCATGAAAATTTCATTATTTTCGGAATGGATGGAGCTAATTATCATAACATGGAAATGAAGCATTATTCAGTTGAGTACTGAATTAAATTTTCCGATAGCAAAGCGCACGAGTGTGAGCATTAAATGGATATAACAAGACCTGACGTTGACAGGCGTTTGGGGTAACAAGTGACCTTTAACGTGATGTTTATTCATGATTGCCAACACAGATAAATTGGATGTGATAGATAGATGGATTGGTATTTAAGGAATGTGTTCATTCGATATAGAGGGCGTAAGTAATCCCTACTATAAAATTTCCATTTATTCTATCAGGAGTCTGCTGAAGAAATAATTGAATTTTACAGTGTTTTACGTCAAAATATTTTTTCTTCGGCCATCTGGATGAAGACAGCCCTTACGCTCTTTTGTTTCGAGACTGGAAATCAATTACCGTTAGATGATTGAGTGGATGTATCGTGTGTTTTTTTTTAGGAGTGATAGTACTTTCGATAGGGATATATGATTTGATAGAGAGGTAGAAGCCATGTTGTTTTGACATGTCTGTCCGCCAAGCATTGACAAATTTTCATGGAAAGACTCACGCCGCAAAAACGTTTACAAATTGTTGAAATTTATTTTCAACATCAGTTTTCTATTGGCCAAATTTATGGAGCACTTCGTGAAACTTATTAATTACATAATCGTCCATCGGAGCAGGTTATTCGTCGAGGGTCTCATCATCAGCACCAACGTTATAAATCAGGTCATCGATATGTAGAAGGAAAAGAATAGGCCCGAGCACAGATCCCTGGGAAACTCCTGCAGTAATTTTCATCTTGGAAGACCTTTTACTTTCCAAATCAACAATTTGGTACCTATCTCCAACGACTCCAACAGATTCAAAAATCTTATAAGCCCTCTTATGCCAATGTACTCCAACTTATGCAGAAGCTTTTCATGGTTGACACAATCAAACGCTCGACTTAGATCCATGCAGGTAACATCACATCATCTGCATCATTCAATACCTTCATGATGTACTCAACAATGTGGACCAAAGCTGTGGTAGTAGATTTTCCCTCTCTGAAACCATGCTGGAAACTGCCAAGCAACGAATTTTTTTCCAGAAATGTGACAATTCTAGTTTTGAGGAGATTCTTATAGATTTTTGAGACAACTGGCAGGATAGATATTGGCCTATAGTTCTCGTATAGCTCTTGATTTTCTTTTTTGTGGACCGGCATCACCCTCGCAATCTTCAGTTCTTTCGGAAAGTAGCCCTGCTGGAAGCAATCCTTTATGAGGTAAGAGATAGGACCAGCAAGACAATAGATGACCTCTTTCAACATTTTCACGGAGAAGCCATATACATCTGGGGAAGCTTTATTTTTCATTTCTGAAACAACCCTCAAAATTTCCTCTGGTGTTGTGGGGGTCAAAAAATATGGACCGATGATGCCTCCAGCGTGTAAAGCACACCATACAGTGCATGGAACCTGGCAGATGCAATGGAACCTGCAGAACTTCTTGAGGATTGTTTTCACTTCATATACGGCAAATTTGCTTGTTTATATAGCCGTTCAACCAGAAATGAGCTTCATCACTAAACACAATTTTACGATAGAAGAGTGGATCAACTTCAAGCTGTTCTAGGACCCAATCAGAAAACAAACGACGCTTATTATGGTCAAGTGGCTTTAGTTCTTAAACCAATTGGATCTTGTATATGTGTAGACCAAGATTTTTCCGCAAAATTTTCCATGTGGTGGATGCACAACTTGTTGCTTACAGCAGAGATATTATCTTCTGTACGTACAGTTCTTTGTCTTGTTGTTGTTGCATCGAGAAGAGAAAATGTTGTCCGAAATCTATCGATAGTTCGACGAATAAGCTGCTCTGATGGACGATTATATAAACCATAAATTTCACGAAGTGCTCTATATGTTCGGCGAATAGAATACTGATTTTGAAAATAAATTTCAACAATTTGTGAACGTTGTTGCGACGTGAGTCTTTCCATGACAATTTGTCAATGCTTACTCAATTATTGAAATATATTATTATTATTTTTAATTCTCTAAACACCCAATATCTATTGGGTTATTCGGAAAGTAATTTTGTTTTTTTTTTGGCAAAATGAAAGACAATATTCGTATCATGAAGAAATATGTCATTAAATTAAATATTGGCCATTCTGGTCGAATACGTTTTGCCATCTTTCTGATAGTAGCATGATTTCACGCTCATAAAATTTATGGTCTTTGCTGGCAAAAACCTGTTCCACGTGATTTTTGAACTCTTCATTTGAAGTAAAGGTTTTGCCGTCCAAAAAATTTTGCAATGACCGGAACAAATAATAATCCGAAGGCGCCAGATCTGGAGAATATGGTGGGTGTCGCAGTGTATCTCATTCAAGCTGTAAAACCTTTCGGAAATCTTGGTGGTACACTACACCTTTTCTGTTTATTAATTCTGGTCTTTTCGGCTGAAGTGCAGTTTGTGCAGCTGTTGACAGCAGACTTCCGAATTAATTGTTGTGTTATACGATTCTTTAAAATGACACCAAAAAGACAGAATCTTCTTTTTGGTGAATAAAAAGGCTTTCGAAATGCCTTATAAACTTCAATATTAATCATCATGCTGAGATTTTCAGAATATTCTGATCCTTAACTTATGAATTTCATTGGCTATTAAAGTTCACCCTGCTCTGAAAAGGAACAAACGGATCAGCAAGCGGATAATTCCAGAGTTGCCAACCCACCAGAAAGAGAACCGTCATCGAACAGCCTACGGCAATTGTAGCCAATCGTGACACTTGCAAATTGAAACCATTATCCGGTATAGCTTTGGGAAATTCGATTTCTAGCTGCAGCCGTGGAATTTCAAAAGGTAATTAATGGTAAGTGATCCATGCCCGTGAAATGGCGTATCATGTCGGGGAGGGAGGGGGGGTAGGGTCAAGGGTTGCCACCCACATAACCATCCGTAAAACCATCTTTATTCACGTGCGCACAGGTAAGCTCGTTTCGCCGAGCATTAACGCGATTCGACATGGTTAATTGAAAATTGGTGTGGATGTGGACGGTGATATTGGCGATTATTATGTTGGTACAGTGCCGACTTGTCGCTTAGTGGTGAGATATTGTTTCCGGCACGTCACACGAAGTAACAGAAATGGACGTTAGATTTTGATATTGTCTGAATTATATCGGGTGTTTTTTAAGAGTGATAGAACTTTAAATTGAAATAAAACAGATTTAAATTAAGATTGATTATGTTTTAGAAATAATTTCAGGCATATGTCAACCTCGACTAGCTCTGAGGAACCGCATTCGACCAGTCCAATTTTGGACCACTTTTTCGAGTAATTCATGCTTTATTTCATCAATAACACGAGTCATGTTGGCTTACGAAGCGTCTATTGTTTCTGGTTTATCAGCATAAACTAATGACTTGACATAACCCCAAAGAGAATAATCCAGTGGAGTTATATCGCATGATCTTGGAGGCCAATTAATTGGACCATTTCTCGAAATAATGTTATCGCCAGATTTTTCTTCCAATGAATCAATTTTTACGGTAGCAGCATGAGGTGTATCACTATCCTGTTGGATCCAAAACACTTCTGGGTCGATACCATTAAAATTTTGAAACAAATAATCCTTGATCATCGATCTATAACGAGCACCATTCCCTGTAAAGTTAGCTCCCGCATCTTTTTCAAAGAAATAATGTCAAATTTCAAATTTATTAGTTACCCTCAAAATTTTACAAGGATTGTCAAAGAAATATATGATAATGTACATCATAAAAGAAAAAATAGTAAATATGTCATACTAAAATATTTAAACGTTGAAACCTACAACAATCAATAAAAAACAAACTATTACACCAAGATACGAACTGAAACCCAGCAAGTAAATGACTAGAACCGGTACTTCATAAACTCATCCACTGAATAAAATGCACATTCAGTTAGAATCGCTTTAACTTTTCTCTTGAATGTTGTAGAATGCAGTGTTGTAAGGGATTTTGGAAGTCGGTTATAGATTTTCATTCCATTAAATATATGGGTGTTCTGCGTCCTCTGCAGTCTATGTCTTGGGGCAACAAAGTTGTTCCTATACCTGGTGGCATGACTGTGAATCGTTGAGTGTGTTTGGAAATTATCCCGATTTTTGTGCACGTACATAAGACACTCTAGGATATAACAGCATGTTAAAGTAAGTATTCCATATTTCTTAAAGTCTTCAGCTAGTGACCTGGTTTACTCCCGCTACTAATATTAAAGCTTTTTTCTGTTTCAGGAACACTCTTTCTGCCTCTGAAGAGGCACCCCATAAAATGATGCTGTAACTCATCCTGCTGTGGAAATGTGCGTGATATGTAAGTAACGCTTCTTTTTCTGTGAGCAAGTTTGTATTCTTCTCATTGAAAATAATACTGTTGAGAGTCCTTGGCACAATTCATTTATGTGCTTCAGCCAAGTTAAATTGATTGAAACCCCAAGCGGAGAAATACTTTTTGGTTCTTGACGTTTTATGCTCGCAATCAACTCCTGAGTTGTCTCTTCGTTCACTTTCGTGTCATTTGAACTAAACCATTCTATCGCATCTTTAAATGTTTCATGAGATTTATTTAGGAGTAGATTTCTGCCCTTGGCTCTCTTCAAAAATATTGTATCGTCAGCGAAGAGGGTCTCATAATCAGCACCAACGTTATATATCAGGTCATCAATATATAGGAAGAAAAGAATAGACTCGAGCACAGATCCCTGGGGAACTCTTGCAGTAATTTTCATCTTGGAAGACCTTTTACCTTCCAAATCAACAATTTGGTACCTATCTTTAAGGAACGACTCCAACAGATTCAAAACTGGCCCTCTTATGCCAATGTACTCCAACTTATGCAGAAGCTTTTCATGTTTGACACAATCAAACGCTCGACTTAGATCCACGCAGGTCAGCATCACATCATCTGCATCATCCAATGCCTTCATGATGTACTCAACAATGTGGACGAGAGCTGTGGTAGTAGATTTTCCCTCTCTGAAACCATCCTGGAAACTGCCAAGCAACGCATTTTTTTCCAGAAATGTGACAATTGACAATTGAGGAGATTCTCATAGATTTTTGAGACATCTGGCAGGATAGATATTGGCCTATAGTTCTCGTATAGCTCTCGATTTCCTTTTTTGTGGACCGGTATCACCCTCGCAATCTTCAGTTCTTTCGGAAAGTAGCCCTGCTGGAAGTAATCCTTTATGAGAAATAGGATTAGCAAGACAATAGATGACCTCTTTCAAAATTTTCACGGAGAAGCCATATATATCCTGGAAACCTTTATTTTTCATTTCTGATACAACCCCTAAAATTTCCTCTGGTGTTGTGGGGGTCAAAAAATATGGACCGATGATGCGTGTAAAGCACACCATACAGTGCATTTTTCAGGATGCAATGGAACCTGCAGAACTTCTTGAGGATTGTTTTCACTCCATATACGGCAATTTTGCTCGTTCAGATAGCCGTTTAACCAGAAATGAGCTTCATTCACTAACACAATTTTAAGATAGAAAAGTGGATCAACTTCAAGCTGTTCTAGGTCCCAATCAGAAAACAAATGACGCCTATTATGGTCAAGTGGCTCTAGTTCTTGAACCAGTTGGATCTTGTATGGGTGTGGACCAAGATCTTCACGCAAAATTTTTCATGTGGTGGATACACAGAATCCAACTTGTTGTTGTATTGTTGGATCATCATTAACACTATGACTTACAGCAGCGATATTTTCTTCTGTACGTACAGTTCTTTGTCTTGTTGTTGTTGTTACTGCATCGAGTAGATATAATGTTGTCCGAAATCTATCGATAGTTCGACGAATAAGCTGCTCTGATGGACGATTATATAAACCATAAATTTCACGAAGTGCTCTATAAGTTCGGCGAATAGAATACTGATTTTGAAAATAAATTTCAATAATTTGTAAACGTTGTTGCGACGTGACTCTTTCCATGATAATTTGTCAATGCTTACTGAACAGAAATTTCAAAACAACATGGCTTCTACCTTCTGTCAAAGCACAGTTATCCCAATCGACAGCTCTATCACTCTAAAAAAACACCCGATAGTTTATTCTATTCAGTATGAGTTCGATCCCTTCGAAATTGGACAAGGTTTGTCAATTTTGTACGTGCCAAGCAGTTGAAGCTGCAATTCCTCCAGCCCTAATGATGTCGCCATTTTTCAAAATCAATTAAATGAACGGATTATGCGGTTAGCTCTAAGTGAAACATTATAACAGTCTCATTTAAAAAATTCACACAGTTTTAATGTTTCACAGTTTATCAAAGAAGTACAGAAAGCAACTAAACTTACACTTGAAAAAAGGTTTTTTTATTACACTTAGGAAATCTGTGTATCTTATAACAGCATCCAATATAGAAATGTTCCCAAAGAGTATTTGGGAATTTGTTAAATTCTCCCTTTTCTCAATGGCTGTTCTGATTGAAATAATCTTCATATAGTCCATTAATTTACCCTTTTTAACATTATATAGTAAAGTGACATCTTTCTCATTAAGGAATGATTATTTTGTATACAAATATACCAACCTTCTGTCAAATCACAGTTGTTCCTATCGAAAGTTCCATCATTTAAAAAAAACACCAGATAGAATAACGACAAGAATGCTAAAGTAAAATTTCCAGAGAATCGTAGGTGATATGAAGAAGCGAACAAAAGTTTCTTTCCTTACGTCAGTGCTTATCACCATTTTTCAGAAACTTGTAGTAGCATATACATCATAAAGAGCTTATTTCTAGCAAGTTAGCAAAGTGATTGAACAAACTGAGACCCCTTCGAAATAGCGAAAGTTGATAAATTATTCTGCTGAGATCGTGCCCAGATTTAAATAAATAACACTTTTCGACATTCATTCAAAATATTTTCGTTACGAAACTTTCACTAGGTTCATATTCTTTCCACGTAGCAGAAAACTCGACCGGAATTTTTTTCACGTCATATTTCACACAGAAACGTTCAGCATCACGTCTGTACGCTACGCCGTTGTCTTTTCAATAAACGTTTTTTTTTTGCGCGGACAGAATGGATGGGCTTGTGAGAACACAAGATGAAATAAACGTTCATTTTGTGGATAGCTGTATTCCGATGCTCCCAGAATTTCTAATTTATATGGAGATGTGAATAAAAATAAGAATGATAAATTTTCGGAGTTGATTAAAGCGCCATACTGACTCATGTTGCAAGTATGACGTTGAAAAATGACTTGTCAGGGTTGGATCTCTTGAATTGAATTGATGTTGCTGTTTCGTGATGTATCAGTTTTTTTAATAATGTGCTATGAATATTTTTTTCCTCTCCTTGATGTCCTCAGTAACTAAGTCTCTAGAGACAGCTTCTAATTTATTCATTCCACTAAATGATGCTTGCTCATACCAACATATACTACTCTGTCAAGAAAGTACCGGGAATTTTCAATTAAAACAACATTTTTACATTTAATCGTCAAAATTTATTGGGTCGCCTTCAAAATAGGCTCCATTTGCTCCAATACATCTATGCCAACGGCACTTCCAATTATCGAAACATTTTTTATTTCCGGGATGGACTTTAGCTCTCGCGCCGAATTTTGTTTTATGGCTTCAAAAGACTCAAAACGGGTGCCACGAAGGGGCAATTTTAGTTTTGGGAAGAGAAAAAAGTCGCAGGGAGCCAAATCCGGCTAATACGGTGGTTGCTGAAGCACGTTTGTTGAGTTTTTGGCGAGAAAGTCAGTCACAATCGTAGCTCGGTGAGAAGGCGCGTTAACGTCATACAAAATCCATGAGTTGTTCGCCCACAAATTTGGCCGCTTCTTACGGATACGCTCACGCAAACGTTTCATAACGCCTAGGTAATACTCCTTGTTCACAGTCTGACCCTCTGGAACGAATTCGTAGTGCACCACGCCACGGATATCGAAGAAAACAATGAGCATCACCTTCATTTTCGAGCGGCTTTGGCGTGGTTTTTTCGGTTTCGGCTCATTTTTTGCCACCCATTCCGATAATTGCTGGCTTGTTTGCATATCGTACTCGTAGACCCAGGTCTCATCACCAGTTATAATGCGTTCCATGAATGTAGAATCGGAATTACAGCGATCCAGCATGTCTGAAGCAACCTGTTCGCGATGACGTTTTTGAAGAAAATTCAGGTCTTTCGGTACGAGTCGTACGGCCACCTTTCTCATGCCCAAAATATCAATCAAAATCGTACGTGCGGACTCGTGGGATATCTTAAGATCATGTGCTATCTCTCTCAAGCTGGTACGACGGTTTTCCAGCACCATTTCCTTAATTTTATCGACGTTATCTTCGATCGAAGCCGTCGATGGGCGTCCATTTCACGACCGTTCTTGAAGGCTCTGTACCACTGATATGCACGAGTTTTCGATAGAGCCTTATCACCAAAGGCCTTTTGCAACATTTTCAATGCATCGGCACACGAAAATTCATTTGCAACACAAAACTTTAAACAAATTCTTTGCTCAACGTAATCACCCATAGTAAAAATCGGCACGCACTCTGACATCGACTGACTTAATCAGCTGTTGCAAACACACTAGTTGACAGATCCCGCTCAAGCTTGGCATAGTAATTAAGGACAGTGGTACCAACCTAGGAAAGAAATTTTTTACCTGCCTCATTGCCCCGCCAGATTTAAATCGATAATTCCCGGTACTTTTTGACAGAATGTAAGTTAAGATGCAACAAATGTACATTTTATGGTTGGACTTTGGCATGAAGACATCGTTTCCACCAGTACCCTACCACAACTGCGTTGATGCAATCATAGGACGCAAGTACTGTCATGGATTTTATAAAATAAATCTTGTAAACGAGTTATAATGACTCCTTATTGAAAACTCATAAGATGAAAAATTACAACGCAAAGAAAAGTTCGACCTTTGTATAAAAGTTGACTCGTTAGAACACAAATAGATCAAAATTAATATATTTATATCGATTCAGACAGAAACATGATTAATTCAAATTATAATAATACTCACATGTCAAAATTATAAATTAAAACATATTTAGAACACATAACCTTCAGTCGAGTAAAAATTCTTTTTAACGTTTAAAATTAAACATTCATCGTTTTGAAAATTTTAGACAGAACTCACAGGGAGCATTCAATTCATGAATATAAAATGTTTAGGACAGCAAAAGTTGCTAGAAAAAGAAGTATTTTGAATTAGAATATCTATCTTGAAATGCTTGAAGAAAAACTGAGTTGAAATTGATGTTTTCATCATTATTATATTATTCTGTAGTGAAATACTTAATAATGGAAAACCTTAATGAAATCTAACTCACTAGAATTATGTATATAAGACAATATTAATCAAAATTCAATAATTAAAAGAAACATAATGTCTACGACACAAATGTTCAAATCATGTGATAAGGAATTATCCTCAAAGATGTTTAGGTGTGTGGAAAGTTGTAATAGTATATAAACTTCAAGAATTGTAATCAATTTGATAGATAATTTTAAGTAATTTTTAAATTAGAAGCAAAAGAAGTTAAAACTTTATAAACGTTTGACATTTGGAAAACTCTTTAGGAGAAAAAAGTATTTAAAATTCAACCAATTTTCATGAAAGACGTTTCAAATTGTTTATAAAAAAATTAGCTAATTTTCTTGAATAATTTCAAGACACGAAATATTGTCAAATTTGTATAATCATTGAAAGCATAATTTTTAAGAAGATTGACAGATTACTAAGATAGCTATGTAATTCAAATATTCATGAAAACTATAAAAGGAAGAAGCACAGAAAATAGCAGTCAGTCTCCAAATTTTCAGAGTAGAATCCATGTCGGTCTATAATTAAAAAGTTCACAAAAGTATCATCACCTAAAAAGGAAGATTATATGGTTATTGTGAATTCAAATTGAATCTAGAAAATAGATTACGTGAATGTGAATGGAAAGATTCCAAGTATAAATCAAGTTTGAAACGAAGTGGATATATAGAAGAAAATCAACAAAGTTGCCGGTGAATTTCAGAATGTTCTAGAAGTGTTGTTTCCAACGAAACCAGTGTTATTTCTGAAACGAAGAAGGGACAATTAAAAGGAACAATCATAAATTGATGAACAAACTTACCAAAGGTACTAAAAATTCAATCCTGTTAATCTTTCCAGAAAGAAATTTAGAAATAACAATCATTGTTCACGTTAGGATTACGTTAGAATTAAAGTTAGTTAGATCATAAGACCATAGAAGTAGGATTATTTAGGTAGTTTACATATGAAATATTAATTTCACTTTATATTCAATATAAATATTTTAAAATTCAATTAGACACCTTAAATTTGAACCTTCCCTTTGAAAACAAATAAAAATTCAATAAAATTACAGATTTTCAATAAAGATTATATGAACCATAGAGCTAGCTGGGAATCCTCGAATAGATCACTTATATTCAGGGGTGATCTAAGATTCATTCGAAACTGAGGAATTTTAAAACTAAATTGCATAATCTTAAGTGGAATTATGGTTTGAATAATCAAAATCAAAATTTAACTGAAAAATATAAAAAACAATATAAATAAATCCATAACAGTACCTAGTCAGTCTGTCCTAGGCCAGCCACTAGTTATGTTATGTTGCCAATCAAAATATATCATTACGTTTATTTTATTCACGATAATAATCACTGTGTTAACTCAATAAACTCTTTAAAGACTCTAGTGGCCATTTTATTCTTGTCCAAAAAGGTTAGGAGCTCTCTGTTTTCGTAAGTACTAAGCGTAAGCAGAACCTTTCACGTTGAATTTTACAAGTGCAAACAATGCAAAAAACATGGGTGACACGTATCGTTCTTCAATACAGAAGTTAAATACGGAAAATTATGGAATATGAGGTAAGATGGAAATACTTCTCATAAGGACAAAAGTCTGCGATGTTGTGAATAAAAGAAAACCCATATTCAGAGAAGATGAAGAATTTAAGGAACAGGCCAGGCAAAATAAAGATGATTTAGTATGATTATCAATAGGTCCTCTCATCGAAGACAGTCAGTTTTTACATATACAGGTCAAACTGCAAAGAAATATTGGGACAAACTCAAGAATTACCATCAAAAATCAACATATGTAGGTATTATATTTTTATATAGAAAACTTTTCAATCTTCCCCTGTAGGAAGGGGACAACATTGAGGATCACATCATACAGGCACGTAACCTTTTCAACAATCTAATTGCATTAGAGGAACTGATATACAAATTTACAAGTACGTTAGTTCTGATCAGTTTGCCAGAATCCTATAACACGCTGATAACTTCTCTAGAAGACCAGAAAAATGAAAATTTTACTCTAGGTCCAGTGAAAAGCCGAGTTATTGACTAGTACAGTGGAAGAAAAGAGAATCAAGTATCAGGGAACATTGAAGCAGTTTAAAAACAGTACAGTCTAAAGGAAAGAGTCACACAAAATCAAACATGTTTTTTTTGCAAGAAACCAGGACACCAGAAAAAAAATGTTTCGCTTACAATAAGTGGAAAAACAATCAGAATAACAAAGAAAGAGGACAGGCCAGCAGGGCAACTGAAGAATAACTTCTAAGTAGGTTCTGCAAGGATTCTGTGAAGACTACAAATTGATGATATGTAGACTCAAGTGCCACAAGTCACAAATGTTTCATTACCTGGATGAAACAAAGAAGGGATGCATACAGCTGGCAGAAGAAGATGAAATTTATAAGATGGAAGGTAATGAATCGTTATTTATTAAATGCAGTTGAGTAAACACTTCTTAAAGACGTTCTATTTGCAGCATCTCTCAAATTTAGCCTATTATCAGTGGAGGATTTTGCTATAAATGGTTATAATGTAGATTTTAAGAAAAATGTATGCAACATCATGAAGGATGGAAGAACTTTTGCTAAAGCATATACAGGCAACAGATGGGAGGATCTGTATAGGTTGGACACAACAACTGAAGCAGCCATATACTCAGAGAAGCATGGTGAAAACTACTGCCACATCTAGCATAGGCGTTTCAGTCACAGAGACACCAAGAAAATAACTCTCTCTCTTCTGTTTTAATGAATGCCAAGAATGCATTTGAAATGAAACTTGTTTAGTCTAAAGATCGAAGAAGCCTCTTCAAATATGTTCGGTCCACTTTGAATTCTAAGATTGATGTTCCACTGATCTTCAGTCAAAACAACCAACTGTGCTCAAGGTCAGATGATGCTGCTAACATTTTGGCTGATTCTTTTGCAGCATCTTTTACCCAAGAGGTTGGTTCACCCCTTTCTGTTGATAGCCCTCGCATCCCCACTGAAAAATGTGACATAATTTTCCTTACTTCCATCGTTGAGGCTCATATTTCTTCTGTCAACTGTCGCTCTTCGCCCGTTGCTGACGGTGTTTCTGCTAGCAATGTGCTCATACTTTCGCATTCCCCCTCTGTGATTTTTTCAACCTCATTTGAAACTTTCTCTTTACCTTCCTGTTGGTGAACTGCAGGTGTAACGCCTATTTTCAACAAGGGGGACAAACGGTGCGCTGACAACTATCATCCCATCAGTTTGGTCCCGATAACAGCGAAGATTTGTGAGAGGACTCTATTGGATAGAATTCTTCATTTAACACGAAGTCACGGTAAAATCCCACAGTGACAACATGGTTTTCCCCCAGGCGGCTCGGTCATTACAAATCTCTACTTTGCTCGGAATTTTGACTGTGTAACCCACAGCCTCCTCCTACGCAAATTGAAGCAACTTGACATTCGTGGTAGTCTCCTTTCGTGGATTGAGGCGTTTCTTTCGGATCGCTTTTTCCAGGTTCGTGTTGGGAATACTTTGTCCTCGCCTAGATCTGTTGTAAGTGGAGTTCCTCAGGGATCCGTATTGGGTCCCCTGTTGTTTTTACTCTACATCTCAGAATTCAAGATCAATTCGGACGAGTGTTTGCGTGGCCGTATCCTCAAGATCAAAAAACAACTTTTAAACAGTTTAGAGACGATACTTTTTGACAAATCGTGTGTTTGGTACCTGGAACGCTTTACCTTCAGCTGTGGTGAGTTCAGTTTCGGTGAATTATCTTCAGAAATTATACGACAATTGGCTTCAATGTGAATTAAAGGATGTGATGATTGAAACCATTTCTTTATTTGTGCTCTTCAAGCACTTTTTGCTTACATATCTTTATTGATTGTATTTTTTTTGAGTTTAAAGGTAATGCCTAAACGCTAATCAACATGTAATAACAGAAATAAAACTTACTCAATAAATATTTAATGGATACAACGCTGTTTCATTTCTTTAAAATTAAAATTTGTAGTGAGGTTAGAAGAATTAATCTGGTTGATATTTAAGATATCGATAATGTCATATAAGAGAACTTCAAAAGTAATGAGAAACAGTGACATCTTGCGAATTCTTCAAATAACCTCATAAACTTGAACACTTCAGGGAATAATTTGCTGTGAAATGAAGCTCTGTCTGCTTATGAAAGAGAAAATGTGCTCAAATTGCTCAGAGTCATCTGGTTAATCCTATTCTCCCGTGTACATTCGAAAAATGTGCATAGCACACCGTTATATTCCCGTTACTCTCGCCAGCTAAAACACCAACGGTAGCGAATTTAATAACGGGATGAATATGCATTTGGCTCTTTAATAGGACAGAAAACTGTAGGATCAGCTACGCTGTTACGTTTTATTAAAAATTGTAGCGATCCCAGCCTGGTCTCTCTCCAATTTCGACCGAGAACTGGCTGTTGAAAGCCAGAAACTGAAAGAAATGTGGGTAAGAACGAAGGAATTCAAAGGAAATATGGCACCGAGAATATTGCAGTAACGTTAGAAAGCTGAGACTAATAAATTGAACGTGAATAATTGAAAACTGACAATGAAATGAAACTTGCTTATAAAGAGACGCAGTGATTTTGATGTTTCTCCATTTAATTTCGCATTTTTCTCGTACGGTAAGTGATTTTATGAAATTTTATTAACTAGATATCTCAAATATAAAACAGAGTGATTCTGTAATAAATGGTTACAAATTTTAATCTTATAAGATTTCTTGAAAAGCCTTTGAAATTGAATTAATGCCTCAGAAAAAACTGTGTCTTTTTCAGTAGACATATATGATTACACAGCATCAAAAGGAGATAAAAGAATCCAAAAAACATATAGAATATTGATCGAACTTACACAACAAACTTAGAGTGGAGACAGTATGTTTCATATCGGCCTAATGAAAAACAAATTTCGCTCTAAAAACGCCCACCATAAACTCAAGAAATTCTTCGAAACAACCTCTCTTCAAGAAACTATTCAAAAATATGTAGCACATCTTCAAGAGGCGATTTGATCTCACCAATAATCTTTCAGTCCATTTTCATGTCAGCAAAATAAAAACAATCAATATAAAATATTTATCATACTTTTATGACCTTGTGTAATTTATAAATTAAGATATAATACAAAGGGTTTCTTAATGGTTATCATTTGTTCGTCCACAGAAAATACACAGAGGTTGTGTAAAATATGTGTTTCAAGATCTAGTTGTATCCAAAAAATGTGTGAATAAGTGATAAAATAAATAGTGATATAGATGTAAGGAATTGCTCGGTATGTAGAGATACCTTTTTGAATTCTTCGTAAGTAATCGATTAAACGTTAACCAATAAGTATGCAAATACTAGGTTAAGCATACTTCAAAAATGGTCAAGAGTAGGAGGTATATTAGACTTAAATGGTTTATTTTTAGTCTAAATACATATATTACAAATTTAAAGTTTCATTTGTTTACCCAAATTGAAAAAGTTGTTGCGGTGTAGTTTAAACTATGCGGTGAAAACACTTTCTTGTTCGTGGAATATATCGATGAGCTTTTTTACCGTTGTTCACTTGCACTGAGTTCACTGTGTTCAATTTACTGGTTTCACTGTTTGGTTCACTTTTTACAAATTACTATCTGATTACAAATAACGAGGATAATACATAATATTAATACGTTTCATGTTGCGCTGTAAAAAGGTTTTCTCCGAGAAAAATATTTTATATTGTTTATATATATAAGAATACAATTTTGATGGTTTTTGTATATAGTTTCAATATATACTGTAGAAGTAAGAATATCTAATTCTGAATTTAAAGTCATCTAAATTTTACTTCTATCAAGTTTTGACTCACATTCAAATTCATTCTTAAATTATGAAATAAATTTATATAGAGTCTAAAAATATCCACAACATATTCCTCAATTATTCATTCTGTTTGAAATTCGGGTTATTTTTTTTGTCATGATACATAATTTGGGGTGAATAATTTTTGTTATGTTTTTCTGTGTTCCTAGAACAAATGGTTATAGGTTAAACGTAACAACACGTTGATCATTTCTGTTCTATTTTGGATACTTTGAAGCTAACTTCGAGTTTATTTGTTTCAGGTTTTATCTTATTTGGTGAGTTAAATTTTGATCTTATGATATATGAAATGTTGGAATTCTCGTTCGAATATTTTTATTTGATCCTTTATTTTGAGAATTTTAGATAATTTTGGAATAGTGGATTTTGTCGTATTTATATGTTGATATGCATACTTATATGGTTTTTGTTAATACATTTTCATGAATAGGTTTCATGTCGAGATGTAAAAAAGTTTTGTCCGAGACATTGAAAAATATTTTATATTCATTATATATAAGGATATAATTTCAATATATATTGTAGAAGTTAACCAATTGCCTTTTAAAAACATGAACACACTGAAAGGACTTCTCAAAGAATATAATTCATTTGAAATATTTAATAAATTTAAATATTCGAATAAATTATTTCAAAAAACTCTAAAAAATGTGCACTATATCTTCAAAAAACAAATATAATTCTAGACAATCCCGTCTTCAGTCCTCATTTAATATTTTCTATTTTATTTTTTGATATTAGGTTTTTTCAATATCTCAAACATCAAACAGAGTAATTCTGTTACACCTTGCAACGAATTTCAATTTTATAAAATTTCTCAAGAATGTTTTAAAATTGAATTAACTTAATGCCCTAGAAACACTGTTTCTTTTTTGGTAGACATATGGAATAAACATTCATTACACAACATCAAAAAGAGATGTCTGCCGATAACATCCATTTTGAATTTTTTTGTGTTCAAACAAAACATTATTTGTTACGTTCTTGAAAATGTCAGATTTTTTATTAAGTAAACAAGTAAGTTTTAATTTTTGTTTCAACTGGAAAAAAACGCTGCTGAAGCTCATCATATGCTTGTGTAAGTTTACGGTGATAATGCTTCAACTTACAAGTCACGTATTGAATGGTTTCAGCACTTCAAAAGTGATGATTTCATCGTTGAAGGAAGACGTCACTTGGGACAGTCAAACAAATTCGAAGAAGATGAATTACAGACATTACTCGATAAGGATCAGGGTCTAACGCAAGACGAGTTTGCACTTACGTTGGAGATGATCCAATAAGCAGTGTATGTACGTTTAAAATATACAGACAAGGCAATTGGGTTCCTTATGAATTGAAACCAAGACATCTGGAAATGCAACATAACCTGAATTCCTTACAACGGATTCAGAAACACGTATGAATGAAGAAACTATGAAAATTAACTCATTGAAAAAAATTTCATGTTCTGCATTTATTCTAGTGTAATATATTTCAATGGATGAACGATTAATTCAAACTCCAATCGACCGTGCATCAATGTCAACATGCCTTTTTCAGGAAATAGAATTTTTGATTAAAATAGCACGAAATATTGCCCTACCCAGAATAAATGGCATATATTCGTTTTCCCAAACAGATATTATTCTGATTAATTACTGCCACCTGATATAATGGTTTTTAAATAAAATATAAATACTTGTGCATTTTTGATTTAATGGAATTTTTGATTTGATTTGTTCGAGGAAAATTCTCTGATTTCGAAGAGATATATATTCATTGTTTTTTGGATTAAAATCAGAAAATATTCTTGATGAATAAATATGTTTCATACATTTTTTACATATTTATGACGAAATGAAATTCTATTCACTGACATCTAATCCGTTGCATGAAAAAATTGGAAACAGAATTATCAGGGTATAATTTTTGTAATTAATGAAAATATCCAACTCGATCTGAAGCTAGATAATGAGTTTGAATGAAAAATGCAAATTTTACGTTTCATTTTCTGCATTAATAGTTTTTTTTTCTTCAGAAGAATACGGATGTATCCACTTTCATGAAAAATCCCTACCTCAAGAATTCAATGGCAAATGCTGTAACACGTCTTGGAATAGACTGGGGTTAAGGGTCGCTACCCTAACTTCCCCCTATTCCTTCAGATTCGAATATTCTCTCGATCAATCTGGGAACAAACGAATCGGAATGAACCGGCACAGTCTACTGGATCAACATGTGATGAGCTTCCCGCCAATATCACTTCCGATTTTTGACCGGATGGTTTTCTATCTCGACGGTTCTCTGTTGATTTCTCACTTCCAGATCGGGATTTAATGGAAGATGGAGGTCAAGGTTTTGGGCCGATGTTGCAGCTAACAGTTCTCGACCAAACGATGGCTTAACCATTAAATTTAATGAGTGTGTCGGGGATTTTGTTGAGGGGATTTGCTTCGCACCACTTAATGAATTTATGGAGTACAGATTGGGTCAATAATTGATGTGAAAATGCTATATTGTTAAGAGGTCCTTATATACGGTGTGTAAATTTCCCAATAATTATGATTCACTCTTTATTAACATTTTATTTTGATGAGAAAGTAACTTTGTGACCTCAGACGATCCAATCCCTTTCATCATTCCGAGGTACCTTTCCCATTTTCGTTCCACAGTAACCCCGTTGGTGATGGCACTGCGTCCAGTCTAGCGGAGTACTGTTTCCTGCCACATTCCAACTCCCAATTCTGTGACCCTATCGACACTCACTGGAGGGGGAGTGTGTAGCGACCTTCCTTGCCCAGAATTCAACCCTGCTCTGTTGCAGCTTCCTGGCGTAGCATATAGAGGACGCTACCGTTTTATGAATGCTGAGCTCACCGTCCTCGCTTGGTTCAAGTAGAGCAGAGCAGGAGCGTTCCGACTTGAAACAAGGTCACTGGCGGTATAGGCACTATCATGAGAATTCTATCCATCAGAGCTTCACTGCTTACTTATTGGGGTGATGGTAAGACTGTTGGAAGTGGCTGTTTTTTTGTTATGGCACACTGATTTACATAAGGACCTATATTGTGGCCAAATCGTTTGTATTACACTAACTTTTAACTGCACCCTACTGTTTCGTATTATGCTACTTTTATTCGTTCTCTACGTGATCTTTGTATATCGGGCACATTATAAGGTGTAGATATAAACGAGAGAGTATCGTGGAATATAGCGGGCTCAACACTAAACGCCCTCCCTCACTGGAATAATCGGAGTATTTTATGTGCTAACGATATTATTTTTTCAATACACGGATTTTAATAAAAGAGAGAAGTCATCGATCTCATCTACCAGCGTAATGAATGTTTGATGCACTATTCTTCAGCTACTTCTATTTCAAATTTCATGCTGTTCACACGTAGACTCCTCGTCGATTTTATCCAGAATGTGACTGATTTCACAATTCAAATATTTGAATTCGTCGAGACGTTCTTTTCGGGAAATTAATATACCTGTTACAGTTTTTCACTATAATTTGACTCCTTCTTTCAGTTCGTTACAAATTATTTCACAAAATGGAATATATACAGGTTGGTTAAGATATTGAGTGCAACTTCTGTTTTTCATATAGGTCACCCTGTATATTTTCTTATTTTTGTCTAGCTCTTTTTCTCCTGATTACGAATATGTAGTCCGTCTACAAAGTATCCGTAATTTATTATTTTTCATAATTTTAATATACTTCTTTTTTGTAACATTTTAAGACAAAAGTAATGTATGAATCAGGTTGTGCAGATAGTCGGCTATGGCCAAAGTTGCATGGCAACACTATTTGTCAAATATTGTTGATTGTCAACAGGTATACAATTCAAGAAATAATGTCGCTACTAGAAAAAATAAAACACGTAGAATATTTGTATAGAAAAGGTTTAAATAACGTTAAAAAAATTAGTGCAATTGACTGAACTGATAAAAAGTGCTGTATATGAAACAGTAAAGAGGATACAAAATGGCATGGATAAGAGGCATAGACCAGTTGTAGGAAGATCGCTTTAGATTAAAGGAAACAAATTAAACGCTTCATTGGCCTTAGGACGACACAATCCGCGCCTAGAGTTTCGCAAATTGGCTAACAGATTTGAAAATCAACGACATACAAAAGTAGGTCCAGGAACCGTCTTTATGTCACTGAAAAGACAAGGTACTGTTATGGATTTATTTATATTGTTTTTTATATTTTTTATTTAAATTTTGATTTCGATTATTTAATCCATAATTCCACTTAAGATTATGCAATTTAGTTTTAAAATTTCTCAGTTTCGAATGAATCTTAGATCACCCCTGTATATAAGTGATATGTTCCAGGGTTCCCAGCTATAATTCATATAATTTTGATTGAAAATTTTTAATATTATTAAATTTTGATTTGTTTTCAATTGAGGGGTTCCAATTGAAGTTCTCTTATTCAATTTTAAAATATTTATATTGAATATGAAGTGAAATTAATATTTCATATGTAAACTACCTAAATATCTAAATAAATAAAAATCCTACTTCTATGGTCTTATGATCTAACTAACCTTAATTCTAACGTAATCCAAACGTGAACAATGATTGTTATTTCTAAATTTCTTTCTGGGAAGATTAATACGATTGAATATTTAGTACCTTTGGTAAGTTTGTTCATCAATTTATGATTGTTCCTCTTAATTGTCCCCTTATTCATTTCAGTAATAACACTGGTTTCGTTGGAAACAACACTTCTAGAACATTCTGAAATTCACAGGAAACTTTGTTGATTTCCTTCTATATATCCAATTCGTTTGAAAAATGATTTATACTTGTGATATTTCCATTCAGGTAATGTATTGTCTGGATTCAACTTCAATTCACAATAACCATATAATCTTCTTTTTAAGGTGATGATATTTTTGGGAACTTTTTAATTATGGACCGACATGGATTCTACTCTGAAAATTTTGAGACTGCCTGCTGTTTTCCGTGCTCTTCCTTTTATAGTTTTCATGAACATTTGAATTCCATAGCTATCTTAGTAATCTGTAAATCTTCTTAAAAATTATGCTTTTAATGATTATACAAATTTTACAATATTTCCTGTCTTGAAATTATTCTAGAAAACTAGCTAATTTTTTAATGAAGAATTTGATACCTCTTTTATGAAAATTGGTTGAATTTTAAATACTTTTTTCTTCTGAAGAGTTTTCCCAATGTCAAACGTTTACAAAGTTTTAACTTCTTTTGCTTCTAATTTCGAAATTACTTAAAATTATCTATCAAATTGATTACAATTCTTGAAGTTTATATACTATTACAACTTTCCACACACCTAAACATCTTTGAGGATAATTGCTTTTCACATGATTTGAACATTTCTGTCGTAGACACTATGTTTCTTTTAATTTTTGAATTTTGATTAATATTGTCTTATATACATAATTCTAGTGAGTTAGATTTCATTAAGGTTTTCCATTATTAAGTTTTTCACTACAGAATAATATAATAATGATGAAAACATCAGTTTCAACTCAGTTTTTCTTCAAGCATTTCAAGATAGATATTCTAATTCAAAATACTTCTATTTCTAGCAACTTTGGCTATCCTAAACATTTTATATTAATGAATTGAATGCTCCCTGTGAGTTCTGTCTAAAATTTTCAAAAGGATGAATGTTTAATTTTAAACGTTAAAAAGAATTTTTACTCGACTGAAGGTTATGTGTTCTCAATATGTTTTTATTTATAATTTTGACATGTGAGTATCATTATAATTTGAATTAATCATGTTTCTGTCTGAATCCATATAAATATATTAATTTTGATCTATTTGTGTTCTAACGTGTCAACTTATATACAAAGGTCGAACTTTTCTTTGCGCTGTAATTTTTCATCTTATGAGTTTTCAATAAGAAGTCATTGTAACTCCTTTACAAGATTCGTTTTATAAAATCCATGACAGTACATATCAAGAAAACCAGAAAAAATTCCTTATAATGACACTTTTAAAAAAGAAACGAAGGAAATAATTTTGTCAACGTTTTCAAAAAGATAATTTTAATAATGTCTTTATATCTGATGAAAGTTGTTTTTAACTTGGAGGAAATCACTTGAAAATATTATCAAGACAACCTGTTACCATTCAAATTTCCCAGCAAAATAATGATTTGGGAAGCAATACCTCGTCGTGGTGCTACGGCGTTCTAGACTATTTTCTCCTTGAAACAGCTCATGCTTTAAATCCAGACGGATGACGTTTTCAGCAGGACAGTGCAAGATGCCAAACTTCGGATTATACTCAAGCTTGAAAAAATGGAGTAGCTCTCAATATATTGTCCAGCCTGTGAAATTATTTTCAAAAAATTCAGTTGATTTCATACAACTTTGGTCGATAACTTTTTTATGTACCTCCATTTGTAACAAATTTAAAGGGAGGTCAAATTATAGTGAAAAACCCGGTACTTCACAATAAAAAATATAAATTGTCATTATAAAATAAAACACTTGTTTACATTTTCTACTTTATTTCTACTTTCTACTTTATCAATATATATATATATATATATATATATATATATATATATATATATATATATATATATATATATATATATATATATATTATCTATCTACATTGTAGATAACTAATCGTTAAAAAGCAAAATAATACATTGATAAATTATGATTTTATGAAAAAAAAATTTAGTAGTCCAATAAAATGAAGTTATTCTCAATATTCAAGTGATAAATTTTTCGATCAAGTGTAATCATGTGTAACGCGAAAAAAAAACGATAAATTACTGTTGAATTTACCTTCAACGTCGAATAACTTTGGAAGAAGTGAACTTAATTAAAAATGTTACGAAACTTTTTTTGAAAATCAAAACAGATTTAATCTGTTGTCTTCTACAATTTTGATTTCAAAAAATTCTTTGAAGAAACTTTAAGAATTAAATTAATGTCTTTATAAGCACTGCTCATATTTAATAGACGTCAAAATTCATCATACAATATCAAACGGAATTAAGAAAAACCAACGAATATAAACTGTCAATTAAAATTAAAATATAAATAAGCAAACCTTTTTTGTTTCGTTCCAGGCATGCGTAATGAACTCTTCAGACAAACTTACGAAGCCCTGTTTGTTACAATGCACTGTTTTCCGATCCCATATGAATGAAAAATAACCCTTTCTCAAAAATATAAAACATAATTTCAAGAACTTCTCAAAAACTAATTCATTTGAAATATTCAATATATTTAAATAAATTACTTCAAAAAATCTCAAAACATGTAGCACATTCTCAAGAAATAATTAAAGTTACGATAAGATCAGTTCAACATTACATATAAAAAATAATAAAATCAATTAAACAATGTATAGACTTACTCAGTGAATCTTAGGAATACACGGTCCTCAATAGAAATAAAAGTAAAACTTTTATAAATCCAAGGTACTTATGTTCCACGTTCACAGAAAAACATACAAAGCTTATAAGGCACTTGCTCTCAGTTAAAACCGTTCAACACTGCATAATGAATTTCTTTATTTAAAAAACCTAATATAATTATATATTATATATAAAATAAAATAAGAAGGAACGGTTTTTTACTTGATAGAAGGATTATTACAAAATTTGAAAATCAAAACAGATTTAATCTGTTGTCTTCTACAATTTTAATTTCAAAAAATTCTTTGAAGAAACTTTAAGAATTAAATTAATGTCTTTATAAGCACTGCTCATATTTAATAGACGTCAAAATTCATCATACAATATCAAACGGAATTAAGAAAAACCAACGAATATAAACTGTCAATTAAAATTAAAATATAAATAAGCAAACCTTTTTTGTTTCGTTCCAGGCATGCGTAATGAACTCTTCAGACAAACTTACGAAGCCCTGTTTGTTACAATGCACTGTTTTCCGATCCCATATGAATGAAAAATAACCCTTTCTCAAAAATATAAAACATAATTTCAAGAACTTCTCAAAAACTAATTTATTGGAAATATTCAATATATTTAAATAAATTACTTAAAAAAATCTCAAAACATGTAGCACATTCTCAAGAAATAATTAAAGTTACGATAAGATCAGTTCAACATTACATATAAAAAATAATAAAATCAATTAAACAATGTATAGACTTACTCAGTGAATCTTAGGAATACACGGTCCTCAATAGAAATAAAAGTAAAACTTTTATAAATCCAAGGTACTTATGTTCCACGTTCACAGAAAAACATACAAAGCTTATAAGGCACTTGGTCTCAGTTAAAACCGTTCAACACTGCATAATGAAACTTTTTTTGTAGAGTATTCATCAAATTTCTTTTAAAAATAAGTATTTTGAACCATAAAAATATTGATATTTAGGTTAGTTACGAAAATGCTAAGTCGAAACGCAAAATTGAAAAAATAAATCAATGTTCAAGCATGATTACAAGCAAACGGCTAGGTTTACATAAATTCACAAGGATAGCTTTTTCTAGGGAATTTAATTTCCTTTAAGAATACGCATCGCTCGAATTTTTCAGCTTGATAATTGACGAGTTTTGAGTAAAAGAATGCGATTACTGTTAAAAAACCAATATGAAAACCAATATGAAATAAAACACTTGTTTACATTTTCTACTTTATTTACATCTATTTATATATATATATATATATATATATATATATATATACATATATAGATAAATAGATGTAAATAAAGAAGAAAATGTAAACAAGTGCTTCATTTCATAATGACAATTACAACTGATTTTTACCAAGCCCAATCTATCATAAAAAATATGAAGATTTTCTGAAAACCCTATGACTCAAACGAACAGAAACCATGTGCCTTCGTATAACTAATAAAAAATACACATTTCAATTCACTTGTGGTTCAAAATAAGGTTAAAACTCAATTAATATTTGAGTGGCATAACCTATTACGCATTTATTCCTTCAATTAGTTTTCCGCCACTTCATTTTTACTTCCTCTACCAATCGAGTCTTCCGAAATACGGCTCTCAAGGTAGGTCCATAAATTGTGACATCGTGGACACGTTATTTCTTCCTTCGCTCGAAGATAATACGTATGAAATGAAATAAGGGGCTTAACGGACTATGTCGCTTCAGTTCAGTTAATCGCGTTAGAAAGTGACAAAACAGGTCTTCCCGAAATTAACAAAGAAAAACTCGCCTGGAGTGTTAACTTTGTTATTAATCCATTTTGTCGGGAACACACAAGAAATTGTGATAGTCATTAAAAATTCATGTCCTCCATTCACATCTGTCAGTGAAAGATTCTACTAAGATTTTAGGACAATGAAGATTCACTATCAAGGATGATTGGCCATTGTTAGGATATTAGTGGAACGCACCTGTTCTTTATCTAATTTATATTCTATGAATCTATGATAGAGAAGCAACAATAAAAAACCTCCCTTCAACAGTTGTAATATAGATACACGTTTAAGTAAATGTACAGTTATTGAATAAAGTTGGTTCTAAAACAGTCATAATAAATTATTTATAAACAAGAACCTTCACGCTACATGACGCTGTGAACAGTTTAAGCATTGGTAATCAATGTGAACTCCACACAATGTGAACAATTGTTAGACTATATTCGAGAAGTATGTTTTCGAATATATACGACGTTCACATTTGAAGAAGATGAAAAGAACAAACTGTCGAATCTAATCGAAAAATTTGAACAACATTTTCTACGAAAGGAAAATTTTACTTATGGAAGGTACACATTTTTTTCAAATCGAAAACACAGTGGCTTTTTACTGGAATATTTTGTAACAAGTTTGAAAGAAGCATCGATGTAATGTAAGTAGGGAAGCCTTCTGGAAAGCTTAACGAAAACTGTCCTTATCTGTGGTATACTGAACAAGGGAGAAATTACTACAGGACGATGGAGACGACAAAATAATTCTAGAAGAAGCTGTCCACATATGTCAGATACTAGAATCATCCAAACAAATAAGTGAGGTCAGAATTACCCCGTGGAAGTCGATTCAGTAAACAGAAGAAATTACATTCACACTGTGTGAGGATCTTTAACAAGCTGCAATATTCAGATATCAGTATGAAAGCAACTAAAACGACTAAGTTCGTCCCCTGATTTGGAGATATTAACAGTTAAACTATTCTTGTAAACCATTTCGTCCCTTGTTCATGATTTGGTTAAAAATGAAGTCAACTTGGTCCCACGTCTTCTCCTTAAATATAATGACATCATGAGCAAAAGCAACTAAAATAGCTTCAGTTCCACTAAAAATAGACCGTTTATATGAATGAGAATTCTAATTGAAGCTGGAACGGATCCTTGAGTGACTTCAAAATGAATTTCATGATACGTTTCAAATCTTAAATTTCAACAAGTTGGGAAAGAATGAGGTGAAAAGTTTCAATTACTTCGGAAACTCTAGAAGAAGCTGTCCACATATGTTAGATACAAGAATCATCCAAACAAGAAGTAAGGCGATTCAAGGTCAAAATGATCCCGTGGAACTCGATGCAGTAAACAGAAGAAATTACATTCACACTGCGTGAAGATCTTTAATAAGCTGCAATCTTCAGATCTCAGTATGGAAGCAGCTGAGCAAATAACTACGTTCGTCCTCCGATTTGGAGATATTTAAGGTTGAACTGTTCTTGTAAACCATTTCGTCACCTTGTTCATGATTTGGTTAAAACTGGAGTCAACTTTGTCCCACGTCTCCTCCTTAAATATATAATGACATAATGAGCAAAACCAATAAATATAACTTCAATTTCCACAAAACAGACCGTTTATATGAATGAGAATTCAAATTGAAGCTGGAACGGATCCTTGAATGACTTCAAGATGAATTTCATGATAAGTTTTAAATCTTACATTTCAACAAGTTGGAAAAGAATGAAGTGAATAGTTTCAATAACTTCGGGAAGCATCCTGGAAGAATCCCAGGTTGTTCTTGGATATTTTCATACATGCATAAACTTCGGAACTACAATTTAAAAAAAGGAAGAGAATTCTTTCAACTTTTATGGCTCAAACTAATGTTATTTGAGGAATAATAAACCAGAAGAACTTTCCACGTTGTGTAACGTGCGTTTGGAGTTCTTAGTGCGTTTGGAGTTCTTAGTGCATCTTACGGCAAAGCTTTATTCGCCTAACTTTTTTCATAACGATGTCGAACATATAAAATGAAGATTAAATTGAACGAAACTCGCTTCAAAGAAAGATATTGTTGGCGTATCCGAAGAACGGTACTTTATAGGTTTGAAAGAAGCATCGATGAAATGTAAGTTGGGAAACCTTCAGGAAAGCTTAACGAAAACTGTCCTTATTTGTGGCATGCTGGACTCCTGTACAAGAAAGAAATTTCTACAGGACAATAAAGACGACAAAATGACTCTAGAAGAAGCTGTCCACATATGTAGATATAAGAATCATCCAAACAAGAAGTACGGCAATTCAAAGTCAAAATGACCCCGTGGAACTCGATGCAGTAAACAGAAGAAATTACATTCACACTGCGTGAAGATCTTCAATAAGCTGCAATCTTCAAATCTCAGTGTGGAAGCAACTGAGCAAATGATTAAGTTCGTCCCCCGATTTGGAGATATTTACAGTTAAACTGTTCTTGTAAACCATTTCGTCACCTTGTTCATGATTTGGTTAAAACTGGTGTCAACTTTGTCACACGTCTTCTCCTTAAATATATAATGACATCATGAGCAAAAGCAACAAATATAACTTTAATTTCCACAAAAACAGACCGTTTATATGAATGAGAATTAATTGAAGCTGGAACGGATCCTTGAATGATTTCAAGATGAATTTCATGATACGTTTCAAATCTTAAATTTCAACAAGTTGGAAAGGAATGAAGTGAATAGTTTCAATAACTTCGGGAAGCATGCTGGAAGACTCTCAGGTTGTTCTTGGATATTTCTATACATGCATATACTTCGGAACTACAATTTAGAAAAAGCAAGAGAATTCTTTCAACTTTTATGGCTCAAACTAATGTTATTTGAAGAATAATAAACCAGAAGAACTTTCCACGTTGTGTAAACTGCGTTTGGAGTTCTTTGTGCATCTTACGGCGAAACTTTATTCGCCTAACTTTTTCATTACGATGTCGAACATATAAAATGAAGATTAAATTGAACGAAACTCGCTTCAAAAAAAGATATTGTTGGTGTATCCGAAGAACGATACTGTATAGGTTTAAAAAAGCATCGATGAAATGTAAGTTGGGAAACCTTCAGGAAAGCTTAACGAAAACTGTCCTTATTTGTGGTATGCTGGACTCCTGTATAAGGGAGAAATTGCTACAGGACGATAAAGACGACAAAATGACTCTAGAAGAAGCTGTCCGCATATGTTAGATATAAGAATCATCCAAACAAGAAGTAAGGCAATTCAAGGTCAAAATGACCCCGTGGAACTCGATGCAGTAAACAGAAGAAATTACATTCACACTGCGTGAAGAACTCAATAAGCTGCAATCTTCAAATCTCAGTATGGAAGCAGCTGAGCAAATGACTAAGTTCGTCCCCCGATTTGGAGATATTTACAGTTAAACTGTTCTTGTAAACCATTTCGTCACCTTGTTCATGATTTGGTTAAAACTGGTGTCAACTTTGTCACACGTCTTCTCCTTAAATATATAATGACATCATGAGCAAAAGCAATAAATATAACTTCAATTTCCACAAAACAGACCGTTTATATGAATGAGAATTCAAATTGAAGCTGGAACGCATCCTTGAATGACTTCAAGATGAATTTCATGATAAGTTTTAAATCTTACATTTCAGCAAGTTGGAAAAGAATGAAGTGAATAGTTTCAATTACTTCGGGAAGCATGCTGGAAGACTCTCAGTTTGTTCTTGGATATTTTTATACATGCATATACTTCGGAACTACAATTTAAAAAAAGGAAGAGAATTCTTTCAACTTTTATGGCTCAAACTAATGTTATTTGAAGAATAATAAACCAGAAGAACTTTCCACGTTGTGTAAAGTGCGTTTGGAGTTCTTAGTGCATCTTACGGTGAAACTTTATTCGCCTAACTTCTTTCATTACGATGTCGAACATATGAAATGAAGATTAAATTGAACGAAACTCGCTTCAAAAAAAGATATTTGAATATCAAAACAAATTGAAATATGTTTATCTTCTACAATTTTAATTTCCAAAAGAATTTTTTATTCAAAAACTTTTAGAATTAAATTAATGTCTAAAACAAGCACCGCTTACATTTAATAGACGTAATAGACGTAATAGGCGTATCCGAAGAACGATACTGTAAAGGTTTACAAGAAGCATCGATGAAATGTAAGTTCGGAAACCTTCAGGAAAGCTTAACGAAAACTGTCCTTATTTGTGGTATGCTGGACTCCTGTACAAGGGAGAAATTGCTACAGGACGATAAAGAGGACAAAATTACTCTAGAAGAAGCTGTCCACATATGTTGGATACAAGAATCACCCAAACAAGAAGTAAGGCAATTCAAGGTCAAAATGACCCCGTGGAACTCGATGCAGTAAACAGAAGAAATTACATTCACACTGCGTGAAGATCTTCAATAAGCTGCAATCTTCAAATCACAGTATAGAAGCAACTGAGCAAATGACCAAGTTCTTCTCCCGATTTGGAGATATTTACAGTTAAACTGTTCTTGTAAACCATTTCGTCACCTTGTTCATGATTTGGTTAAAACTGGAGTCAACGTTGTCCCACGTCTTCTCCTTAAATATATAATGACATCATGAGCAAAAGCAATAAATATAACTTCAATTTCGACAAAAACAGACCGTTTATATGAATGAGAATTCAAATTGAAGCTGGAACGGATCCTTGAATGACTTCAAGATGAATATCATGATACGTTTCAAATCTTAAATATCAACAAGTTGTAAAAGAATGAAGTGAATAGTTTCAATTACTTCGGGAAGCATACTGGAAGACTCTGAGGTTCTTCTTGGATATTTTCATACATGCATATACTTCGGAACTACAATTAAAAAATTCAGGAGACTTCGTTCAACTTTTATGGCTCAAACTAATGTTATTTGAAGAATAATGAACCAGAACGACTTTCCACGTTGTGGAATGTGCGTTTGGAGTTCTTATGGCAAAACTTTATCCGCCTTACTTTTTCCATAACAATGTCGAACTTATAAAATGAAAATTAAATTGAACGAAACTCACTTGAAAAAATAGGTGTTGTTGGCGTATCCGAAGAACGGTACTGTATAAGTTAACATCCATATATTTCCACCACCGCAATCATAGTAGGGCTTAGACCATTTGCCATCTTCATAGCGTACAGATAGAATCACGTCGGGTATCTTCTCGCTGTGTGAGCTACCATTGAACGTGTAGGTGTTATAACCTGAAATATAAAGACAAATATATAAGTTCAATCCTTAGGAGACATAAAAGCACAATTTAATTATAATCAAATCAACATAGTTATTTCTAGAAACTTTGTTTCAAGTAATTATTCGGTTCCCTTCAGTTGAGATCAAAAGTCTTAGACAGAGAATTCCCCGCTGTTAATCGAAATCGACCCCGATTGTAAAGGAACCAATTCTATGATCGACAACTCGCTTCCCGAACGCAGCCCCACCATTCCACGAGGCTTCCAGAACACAGAATTAGCATCCACAGAAGCTCTCAATACACGTATACTTCCGTCCGAGATTTAAATTTAGATACGGCCGGTCGCTGCGATCTCGATATGATTTATTGCCATCGGTGGCGTTCCCTTCGATTGCGATAATATCGGAACGTGTCCTTTCGCAGAAGTGAAAAAAATCGTAATTTCTCCGTATTCGATTCCGTGATAATGGAGAGTTGGCGTGTCGAACTTGCGTAGGCGGCGACTGGGCTGAAAAACACGGAAAATTATGTAAATCCGCGTACGGTTTTTTATAATCTGAAAATTGTGACGTTACTCGAACTGGAGGAGATTAAGGTATAAGGGGTGTTTGGTTGGGAAAAGTCGGGAAGTGAACTAATGGTTCATTAATAATTTCGTATTCTGTTTCCCCGATGTATCTGGCTTATTTTTATTTCAGGTTTTCTGGGAAATTATCTAATCTTAGTAGATTTGTTTTGAAGCTCTCGAGTGAATGCGAATGTTTATAAGGGAGCTCCTATCTCTTAATTAGAAGGGCGGCGTTTCGTTCCCAGCATGCATACCTGAACTCTTCAGACAGGCGTGTTGCGCATTTTTGCCTGTGACGCCAGTGACCATGCGTTCCACTTTGGAACGGTCGTTGTGTCATAAGCCCCTTTGTGGAAGGTGGTTGGATTGAAAATATTACTAGATTGACTTGTTTTATCAATTCTAAACTCAATAAAATCTAAATAAAGATGACACACTGAATAATCAAGGAGAGGGCGATGCGGATCCCTCAAGAATCATTTATATAATTCTTAATTCTTTTCAAATTCTTCAAACATAAAAATTACGAAGAGATATGTCAACCTACTTCTTAGTTTCTGATTCTACTCTAATTAGGCAATTTCAACCTGACTAATATACTAAAATTTTATTTACTTCTTACACCTAGACTCCAAGACCATAGATTCAAAACAAAACGTGGCACACGCGATTTTATACAATAAACGACCTATTTAACACTAACGATAAACGATAAAGAACGAATACCGGTACTCTTTAATTCCTTGACCCCGGCATAATATTCAATTTCTCTAATTCTTCTGACTCAATTCTTAAACTTAAGAAAAAATTACTAATATCACTCAATATAATTATAATAATGCTAAATTCTGAGACCAATTCGAGCCTCGCACCGCATCTTTTCTCAACGATCTTACTAGTTTTTCCGACGTGTCAAGACTGACCCACAAACTCTCTTTTGGCCGTTATAATACCTCGTACGCGCCGGTTTTCTCCTTCCAAATTTCTGATCCGTTCAACCGCTCAAAATTGCACCTGAGCACTTCAAAATTTCAGCTCTTTGTCGAGCCACACATTTCGACGTCAGCGTTTTTCTTTGAAACTTTCCGTTCCTAAACTCATCTAAAGGAATATGTTTACGTTTCGTACAATCAGCTTTTATGAATTTTTCAATCTGTAGTTTGTTATTATAATATATAGACCACAGTAAAAGAATCTCCTTTCATGAAGCCGCCGTCCGTGCGTGCTTCGAAAGCGAATTCCTAAGTTCAACATCAACTGATCTGGAGATTAGAATAAACAAATTAATTCAGGGGCATTGAACCTCGCGTCGAATCAGCTTTTGTCCATTGAATTAATTTGACTATTTAATGTCAAGGTCAGTGTATTTTTGGTCAGTAAATTGAATAATATATAACAGCTATTAGATAATTATTTAGTTATTGGGCAAATTTGTGTGGAAAGATATCTGGGATCTTTCACTTTTGATTATTTGCTTAGTAAGTAAATGAATATCATCTTATATTATAGCCTAGCCTGCGATAGTTATGTTATGTTATTTATGGCGAGCGGGCGTCTGTCCACCCTACCACTGCGTCCGCACGGACCATTGTGCTTTACCCCTAATTTATGTCTCCTCGACGAGATCCAGTTTTTGGATAAAACTAATAATCTTGTTCAGGGGTAATTTTTTCAGTTCACAGTGGGCTACAAAAGGCTGACCAAAGACTTCGAATCTGAGACGATGTGCATGGCTGTTTCAGTGTCCTCAAGACACAGCCTGCATTCACTGTCTTCAGCTAGACGAATTTTGTGCAAATGCGCTTCTAGTCTGCAGTGACCTGTCCGACAAGTGTTTTTAGTTTGGCCCGATCCAGACCTAGCGCTTGGTTCGCCAACTTTTTGTTCGAAGCTGTTCCAAGGAACACCTTCGAATGTTTCAGGCCAGAATGGCTCCGCCAGAAAGACTCTAGCCTTAAGTTAATTCTGCCTGTTATCGCCTCGTTAGCCACCTTATGTGGTATTTCCAGGAATGGTTTCGGTCCTACCAGAGGCAGCTCCAGCAAACGCCATCCGATCTGCCTCCTTGTTACCCAAATAGTTTGAGTGGCTCGGTATCCTGCGATAGTAAACCTACTCTAAAAAGCACACAATCATTCCCTCTTCCCTTTTAATAACTATACAGTTAGTGATATTTTAATGAATAATTTAAGTGACTATATTTCCTTCTTTAAATTATAGATCTCACACATCCTGAGTACAGTCTTACCTCGACATCAAGCTTAAAGACGGTGGCGTGCATTTACAACTATCTAACGATATTGAAACTCTGAAACTGTATGTGACACAGTGTTTATCAGTCGACTGCGCGAGACTCTGATCGGTTGAAGACGAATGCCCCCCAGGCATTAGATCTTGATGAGATGGGGGCGCTTGTCAGGACTAGGAACCGAGTTTCATCCCAGCGAAATGGAGGGTTGAGTCTTGGTGCCTAACGTAATGCCATTCCCGCCAGTCACTGGACCTGTATGGTGGAAGATCTCCAAATGGGGCTCTAGTTTTGCCATTCTGGTGAAATTGAGGGCTGGGCCAGCAAAGGGCTTTTCCCTCAAAACTGGCGTACTCTACCCTATCGCAGTAAATCTCCGGATTTTTCTGTCATGACTGAGTGCGGTATGTAGCATACCGCGTTACCTCGGGGGTGTGGATTGCCCTCAAGTGTTACTTGTACCACCTGGCCATCCCATTGATGTTGGACTCGAGGGGGCAGTGGTTGAAAGTCGGTATGCTGGACTAGGGAGTTATTTCATTTATCCGTTCGCAGACCCCCATGTTCGGGATATTCTCATGAAATGATTCGGGGTTTAGCGGGACTTGACGGTTCGACCGGCCTTGCCCTGGCCCCGGATCAATGCGTAACTTTTTAGTGTTTGTGAATCTCGACGAAATGGCTTAGCCGTTAGTGATTGACGCCAGGATAAATCAAATGACTTCACATGGGTTCGGTGGGTCAAGACGTATAGGCCGTCTTGACGGTGCTCGTACCAGGATGAAAAGAATTAATCAATCTTGAGATTATCTTACTTAATGGGACTGGGTTCGTGTGCTTGGATAAGAATTCCTTCCGGCGGATGCGTTGCGCCACAAAACAACTCAGGTACTGAACTGCAGAGCCAGTAGAGGTTGAATAGTGCTTCGCTGCTACCAGCCATAGGGTTCTGGCTTTTGAGCCGGGGCGCAAAATGGAAGCTGGTGGGTTCATCTCTTCGGAGGGGTTCTCGCTTCGCGCGATGATATGGCGTAATCCTTATCACACTTTCTATCTCTAGGGGTGGAATGTGGAGACTGCTGAGTAGTCACTTGGTGAAGAGCCATCCTCACTATGCCAATAAGAAAACCTGGTAGAATTCACGTGGTTGAAGATGGAATAGCCTGAGACAACCCTGAGCATGTATGTGTTATATTAGTGTGAAATTGATTAATTTTGGAGTCCGTGCGTTTTGCCTAGAGCAATTTTTTAATTTTCTTCAACTGAAAAATCCAGTGTATCAATACACGTTGTCGTGATAATGGCTGCATGGCATGTGAAGCGTAGGCGTTCTGCGCCTTGAACGCATGGAATTATGTAAATTCTCATATTTCCTTTTCTTTGTTGTGTTTCGAGCGACGCAAATTTCACGCACCCGCTGGTCCTTTTACGTTTCTCGAGTCGCAAATTCAGGATTCTTCCGACGTGAGAACGTGATGTTATCGAAGGAAACAGGAGCTTGGAGGGTTGGTTGTGGAGCTGAAGAACTCGTTTTATTACGGACGTAATGGCCTCTAGGGCGCGAAATTCACTAAGGGGATATTTGGAATTTTTATTGTTTTTTATAAAGAGGACTTATTGCTTTTGATGTATCTTGACAAGTTGATAGAGTAATTCGTTCCCAGCTTATGATATATTTCATTTTTTTTTAAATCTCCTTGCATTTAACTTGAACTAAAATTCACTAGAAATTCATTTCCGTTTTTTGTGGTTAGAGGGTGATCTAATTAATACTCTCTTGTGTGTAGAAATCTAATTTCTGGTTGTACGGAGGTGGTTCAAATATGATCGAGACAAATACTCTAATACGTTTATTTATTATCGAAAAATAAAAAAAATCACATTTTTTCTAGATGATTCCCCTCACTTTTCACACATATTGTCCACCTTTCCGGAAGTTTTTTGTTATTATTATTATTATTATTACTAATACACAAACAAAGGGAGGGGCGAACCCATAAACCCTAAAATTAACAAAATTTGTTGCCTCAGTAGTAAACATACCTCATTAAATGTCCAATAGAAAAACCCGATAGCAAATTAAGCCAAAAAAGAACAAATTTTCATTAATGTCACAATAGTCTCAGCCAAACCACCCGTCCAATCCACTCTTAAACACTCCAACCGAACTCGCACCGACAATTCCCGCAGGTAGGGAATTCCACACTGTGAACACGCGATTCACTAAACAATACTTGCGGCACCTGACAGAAAAGTTTTCCTTCTTAAGTTTTAAATGGTGGTCTCTCAAACGAGTGTCAGGGCTTACACTATATATGTCCCTCAGCATAATTGTACTTCAATATACGAAAAGTGATAATCAAGTCTCCTCGTAGCCTGCGCCTTTCGAAGGTGCTGAGTCCCACCATACATAATCTTTCCTCATAGCTCGGTCGTGCACCTCGAAACCAAAGTCGCGTTGCCTTCCGTTGTACTTTTTCCAGAAACTGTTGATCACGCACTAAATCAGCATTCCACACAGGCCCGCAACATTCCAACAATGGTCTTACGTAACTGGAGTATAATCGTATCCAAGATCTCAATGATATTTTTCGGAACGATTTCTTTAACATGAAGAGCCTGCTATTCGCCTTTTTCACAATTTTCGTAATATGCTCTGACCACGACAAATTCTCACAAACGGTCACACCAAGATCGTTATGGGATTGTACAGTGTCCAAAAGATGCTCACCCAGCATGTATGTCCTATGCGAATGATTGCCCCCGAGATGCAAAACAACACATTTATTTATATTCAGTGGCAAAAGCCAGTCCGAGCACCATTGAGATATTGAATCCAGATCTTCCTGTAGAGTTTTGTGTTGGGTGGAGTAATTAAAAATCTTCGTGTCGTCGGCATAAAAAGCACAGTCCGACCGGATGTGACGAGATAAGTCACTGGCATATAATATAAACAACAGCGGCCCAAGAACAGATCCCTGGGGTACGCCGCTCGTTACCACTCTGTCTGTCGAAAAAGAACTCCCGATGCGAACGCAGAATTCTCGTTCAGACAAAAATCCAAAGGAGAAGTTTTCCCCGAATCCCACAATGTTCCAACTTATGAAACAACCTTTGCCTAGGCACCCGATCAAAGGCCTTGGAGAAATAAATAACGTCCACCGCCTTCCCCCCTGTCTAAAGCCGCAGTCCAGCTGTTGATGCACCCCAGTAGATTCGTCATGGTTGATTTACCATTGACGAAGCCATGTTGCTGTTTTGGAACCAATTTGTGTTCATTGGCAAAATTAAGAATTTTCTCAGCAATGATAGATTCCATTATTCTGCATACAACCGGTGTAACACTGATAGGGCGATAGTTATTAGGGTCAAGCTTACTACCTGTCTTGAATACTGGTGTGATGCAAGCTTTTCTCCAAAGAGCAGGCACTGTAGACTCATTGAATGATAAATTCAATACAATAGAAAGTGGAAAGGCCAAGTATTCAGACAAGGACCTCAGGAGTAGTGGTGACAAATAATCCGGTCCAGGGGAAAAACTTTTCTTCAGTAAATTTAGATGTCGCTTTATATCATCTGGAGTGAACTCCATCTTTTCCAGGGAAGACAGCAATCTTGAACTCTTGATTTCTGGATATTGAGCTGGAGTATCCTCAAGTGTGTAAACCAACGAGAAAGTATCAGCAAGCAGGTTGGCGGTATCCAGACCATCCCGACATAACTCATCACCACTCTTCAACAATGGAATGCCCAACTTGGATAATAAATTTGAGCGGATATATTTGTGCAGCTTTTTTGGGTTGTTGGAGGTGGCAATGGATTCCTCATATCTTTCTCGTGAACAATTTATGCACTTTTTCAACATATTCGAAAACTCCTTGTGGGCATGGAAATCATTATCATCTTTAGAACGTTTATACCTACACCATACTTTCTTTTTATGTTTTACCATGGAAAGAATTTCGCTGTTCAACCAAGGCTTAAGTTTATTCTGAACAATGGTTTTATGCTCGGTACACTAATTCCTATGGAAAGCAAGGGCATCAAGAAAATGTTTCCAAACGGTGTTAGGATCACAAGAGTCTCCCAGTACTTCCTGCCAGCTCACATCTGCCAATCTGAACTTTAATGCTTCTATATTCAACACATGCCGGTATCGAAAAATTCCTAGGGCAACTCGGACAGCCATGTGCGCACGAACCCCTCTACCTCATTGTTGGTGTTGAACTTTTGACCTCCGAAGGCCTCATTCAGTGGTCCAAACATGTGGTAGTCGCAGGGCGATAAATCCGGACTGTAGAGGGGGTGTTTCAGTACCTTCCACCCCAATTCCGGTATTGTATCGAGTGTGAGACGCGCGGTATGAGTGCGCGCGTTTTCCTGGAGGAGAATCGCACTTCGTGCTGGAGTGCTCCTCCGTTTCGAGCGTTAAGCGGGTTTCACGTGTGTTTTCAGAAGGTTAGAGTAGTATACAGCATTGATGGTACGTAAAGTGTGCAGGAAATCGACGTACAGCACGCCCTGCCGGTCCCGGAACACAGTACACATTACCTTACCCGCGGATCAGGTTGGCTTCGCTTTGACTGGCACCCCTTCGTACTTATTCCTCCACTCTTTACTTGACACTTTGGTTTCGGGAGTGTGATAGTGTACACATGTTTCGTCTGTAGTGAAGATTTGCGTTAAAAAACCGTCCTCCTCCGCCTCGTATCGCGTCAAACTTCCAACCGCGTTAATTTTTGCTCAAAGTTCAACAGCTTAGGAACCCATCGCGCCGTTATTTTGCGATATTGAAGGTGTTCGTGCATGAAAGACTCCACAATACCAATACTGATGCCGACTTCAGCCGAAATGTGTCAAATAGTTATCCTACGGTCCTCCAAAATGAGTTGTTCTACGCTGTGAATGTTGTCTGGTGTGACGCTGGTTCGCGGTCGACGATCATGTGGCTCATTCTCGATGGTTTCACGGCCACCCTTGAATGATTTGGCCCATTTAAACACGGCAGCCCTACTCAGGCACTCACTACCGAACTGCTTTTGCAAACGCACAAACATATCCGTATTTTCAACGTCTTCTCCCACTAAAAAACGAATGAAAATACGTTGTGCAACGGCAGTCGGCACTTGACGTTCACTCATGGTCGCAGCACACGCGTGAAACACGTGCTCCGACGAAAACAAATGCCACACTGTTCGTAAGATACCCAGCTATCACATATTCAAGATCTTCGAAACATACATGCGCGCCATCTACAGAGTTTGTCTCTATCATATTTGAACCACCCTCGTATATAGGAGGGGTGTTGACGTTATTCTCGGTACAGGCATGAAAGAAAATTCAGTAGTCTCCTACAACTTCAATACATTTGTTAGATCGAGAAATAAGCTTCTCTAAACCTTGTAAAAATTATTCTTCCGGCTCCTCCTCAAAATAGGTTTTAATTGCTACCTTCAGTTCTTCATCGTCGGAAAACGCTTTCCAGGAAGATATTTTTTCACATTTGGAAATAGGTAGTAGTCACTGGGGGCCAAGTCTGGACTGTACGGAGGATGAGTAATTTCTTCGAAGACACATTTCCGCACAGCATCTTTTGCCACGCAGGCCTTGTGAACCGGCGAGTTGTCGTTAAGCAGCAAGCCCGTTATAAGCTTTCCTCGCCTTTTTCCTTTGATAGCTCCTTTCAAATTACGCAAAATGGTTGAATATGATGCTGCTGTGATGGTCCCACCCTTTTTAGTGGATTCTATCAATAAAATACCCTCAGAATCCCAAAAAAACGATTTTTCTAGCAGATAAGGTGACTTTAAACTTCTTTGGGAGCTGTGCACTCTTTTCAATTCACTGCATGGACTCTTGTTTACTCTCAGGATCATAGTGATGAACTGAAAGAACTTTCCGACATAGAATTTGTGAACATTTGAAAAGATTCCTCAATAACAAGAGTAATTCCAGTTATTCGAATCATTAGTTAGAAATAGGAGATACTTTCACCCATAATTTTGAAAGTTTACATAGAGAAGGTTGAAGTTATGCCTTTAATATGTTAAAATCATTAAAGATACAACAAAATCGGAATAGTACTTAACGAACAATTGGACCTAAATAACTCACCCATGTTAAATACAGTGTGGTCCAACGAAAATTTAACACCTAGATTTTCCAGCTTTAAAATGAAAATGTCGAAAACCACTCGTACCCGTCAATTTCTGCTTCGAGGGCTAACAACTTTTCCGCTCTTCGCATCCCCTGTAACCTCCTAACGGGGGTGAGTACAACCCCTTGATTTTGAATGAGGATGTGGGGTGTTGCGATACCTCATTTTAAAGATCTTATCGAGTACTATCTGATCCTAAAATTTCGCTTCGAAATTTGCATCGATAACGAAATGACAGGTAAAATAGTGGAAAAGCATTTTCTTTTGTGATTAGTTTATTAAATACTGGAAATGGGCACTATTCACTTCCTTGCAGTAATGTAAGTTTTGCTGAAAACGTTCACGTACGTTACTCAAGATTTCTGGTGTGACTTGACGGCATTCATTAATGATCTGAGTTCTCAAATCATCCAGTGACTAAGGCTGGGTAGCGTAAATCTTGGATTTCAGGTGACCCCATAGAAAAAAGTTCAGTGGAGCCAGATCAGGTGATATGGCGCACCGGTTGAACCAAATGTAGTGGTGCGCCATCTTCTTGGAAAATGATCGTTTGATGATCTTCTGCATTCTCCAATACTTGCACGAGGGCTGGATTAATAGCGTAGAGAGATTACCATAAAGACACTACTAAACATTTAATTTTTGAGGAAGTTGACTATGCACCTCACGAAACTTTCGGATTTTCATCTGACCAATATCGACTGGTTATGCCGGTTTACAATACCGTTACTGGAATTTACGGAGACATTTTTTTTGGGTTTCAGTACACGATAAAAATTTTTGTACCTACTCTAATATAAATTGAAGCCAATTTCGAAAGCTAATTTAGTTATTCAAAAATGTAAGATACCACCTACATGAAGATGCTACTGTGATAGCAAAACAATTGTTGTATTATAATAACAACACAAATTCGTGAAAATAAGAATACCTAACCTTATTCAATATTTAATTTCATCAAGCAAAGAATGATTCAATGAAACACTTATGAGTATAGGATGTCGGGAGCATGGATTTTCAGGTAATTTCCAACTCATAAAGCCAGCATTAAACGTCCTCAAAAACCATTATTGAGAGGATTGTAGCACAAGCAGGGACTCGTTATTTGAAAGTTGGTCTGAGGGCCTGAAACGAAACCACCGAACGTTTTCTGTTGGCAGATGAAAGAGATTCATTAAAGTATCTGAACAGCACTGGAGGCAGATTGGGGTAATCTATAGTCTAAAGAGGCAATAACAACATTTACTGGATGAAATTCAAATCTCCATTGGATTTTATGGGGACCATATTCGAGCAGATGGCTTTATACGTTGTACGATATTTAGAGGCGAATAGAAATTAAGTTATTAAGTTGCCTTTTGATGGATAAATATGACTTCATTGTGGCTTTAATATAGCGTTTTTCCCGTATTTACCATATTTATTCACGTTTGAAATTTAACTTTATTTTTTTTTTACTGCCGGGACGCTAATTTAATCAGGCTACAGATGTAGTGATTATGTTCATCCAGCTTTGATATCTTCAATTTGTTTTATATTATATTTATTTTTCGTGTTTTTTGTTTCATCTGATGCAGATTAATGACACAAATAATTTCCTCTGTGTAAATGAGTACTTAGGTTTTTTCGCCATAACTGGCTTGAAAATGAAATAGATTCTACGAAAATAAGAAATCGAAAACAAAAACGAATTCTAGAAAATGTTAAATCGAAGGTAGATAAATTTAAATTGAATGTCAAAATAATCCATCTTGTTGAGCCAAACAGTATACTCAGATGCTAATTCTTCCTAGACCTATACCTTACTAGTGACAGGTTATATTTTCTGTTCAAGGAAAACGTTGACCCCTTAGTGAATTAGATATTTTTAAGGAATGAACTATTTTCATTTACTGTTTCCATCATAGTTTCACAAAATTTCATTCATTTTCATTAATGATTTTTGGTGGCTTATCAATCTTGCAAGCCTGCATGTTCGTGAACGCCCACATTTCTCGAGTTTATTAATTATTTTAGAAATAGCCAAACTTCAAGGAATCGACTTACCTTCAAAAGCAATGATTTATTGTCTCTTGAATTTATTGACTACCAGAAAGGAGATTTGGCTCAAATAAGAAGGGGGCGTCTGTTCTGATGCCAAAGATGATTTGTTTCTCAAGAAAGGTATCATAAGCGCTCTTGAAGTAATTTGTGTTGATGAATAAAGTCCGATTTGATCATAAAATATGTGTTTTCTCCATCGAATGGGGAATTTATCAGCCGTTAGTGTTCCTTACAGCTCCATATATTCCAACAATCTCGTTCGACGTCAAAAAATATCCAATGATAAACATAATCATGCTTCTGACATATCGTTAAGTCTCATTCGCACGTGTTGTGAAAGAAATATAATCAAACAGAAAGTGCATATGGTCATGACACTCGGACTCTGTAACTGTCTTTCGCAACGACCCCGTTCAGCAGTTGACTTTAACATGCATGTGTTTGCCATGCCGTGAAATATTCGCTTCAATTCAAAACAAGTCACACTAGAACGTATTTACTGGTGTTAACTCTATCACTAATTTCCCTCGGTCTCATTAGGAAAAGGCGACCCAATTCTAGAGGAACCTTACAAACAAGAGGCTAGTGGTAAATTCAGGAAGTTTGATGATGCTCTGTGTTCGCAAATAAATTTCTCTTGATTGTCGGTGGGTGAAGTTGGAACGCACCGCTTTATTCGTCTGTGCGTGAGGTGAGGTTGCAATCGCTTTTAGTTCGATGACTGTAACTAGATTAAATTAAAAATTCTGCGTTTTATATGAGTTGAATCAAGTTTTGGGGGACAAACCTCTTAAATTGACTATTTACACATACGGAATAACAAAAAAAGTTGAATACTCATATACCGTCAAACTTTCAACATAAATTACTTGAGAAAAAATAGAACTTTTCATTCGTATAATCATTTGTCTTTGCTTTTTTTTCGATATACAGAGTGTCAATGTCCACAAAAATATCGGTCTTCTATTCATTTCGTGGAAAAGATTAGGGAATTTTTGTTGAGTATGAAGAAAATTTTTTCTGCGTTTAGCGTGAAAATATCGAGAATACATTTCTTTACTTGAATAATCTAGCAAAGGTTTACCTTGTTTGCATACTCTAGATGGCACTAGTGTATGATTAATATCTCAGTGTCTCTGTGTATAGCGAATATAGATACTTGACTGATTTTTAGTCATTGGCATATATTGTACTGATGAAAACCAACCAAGTTTGAAACGTGCGCGTGTATGCAATTTCTCCCTGTGATCAACAAAACCTTATCGAGTTTGTTTGAGTACGAAATTGTTAAACAGATGTGTGTTACACTGTCTCGATTTCTAGAACTTTCTATTTCCATACCTTACAATCCTTAATGATAATATTTGGTACAGATCAGCCGAATTTATTAATTTGAACTTCTATATTGTTTGAATATCCCAATTGATACTGTTTCATGTTATGCTGATAGAGTCAGAACCCTCATTGCTATACTACTGAATCAAGATTAACTATGGTGAGGACGAAACAGTTCAATATCTATACATATGATATGATGAATTTAGGACTCATTGAAAAATATGAGAAGATACACCTTTCTTTATTTCTTCACAACAATCGCCAATAGTGTAGTCAATTCTTAATAGACTAAACTAACGTAACCCTTTGCTATTGTCGTTCTAAGCAAGGAATCCAATCTCGTAATTAATCTGATAAATCTCCAATAATATATTTTGACCATTCAGATTTGAATTTTTGTATTAAACAGAGCCCTTTATTACAGCCACAAATAGAGCTTAACTTAGTTTATTTACCCAACTAAATCGATCTCAAATTGGTTCATTTCTTCAACGGAATATTCCGATGTGATTGTAAAGAGTCCTAACTAGTTGGCGTAATTGACTCGTTAGGAAATAAAGGAAAACAATTCGTTTTAATCGAAGTATATTAAGGATAATAATGGTGAAACACAAAAAATGTTGGGGGTTATTGCCATCCTTAGGTGATTTTTTCTGAACATTGTCGTCATAGGAATTCTCTCTCCCTAATACAGAATTTGAAAATTATTTTTGGATTCTTCAAACTCATAGGTTCTTCAGTTTGGGCGGTTTAACTGTATGTTCAGCATCACCATTTGACGGTAAGTTTAATAATGCATTATTTCGTGAATTTTGAACCGTTTTTGAAAATTTCAACTGGGTTGTGTACAGAACATGAATAACTTTCAAACTACTTTCAAATAATTCTTTAAAATTCTCCTCATCAAGACTTATTGAAATTATAATTCTATTTTCTGAGAAAAGACAGTCTGTCTCATTCTCTTGAGAACCAATTACGAAAGGGAAACTACGTTTATGCTCTGAGTAACTGAGAAAATTCCCCCACAAAAGAAATTGCTAAAGTATTCGTTAGAAAGATCCATTGAAAGTGTAAGAAGAAAACTTATTTATACAGTTGCTCGTTATTTCCAGTTGTAGCCACTCTCGTCAAAACATCTCCCCTTTCAGATGCATATTTTCTTCTCCGACAAAATAAAAGAGCGAAATCTGAATGTGATGGGAAAAGTTTTCCTGGAAATATATCTGGGTAAGAAGAAGTCGGTGCTGGTAAATACAATTTATTCTTTGGTAAATACAGCTCGGCTGTAACTCTCACTGGTTTTAGTGAGGCGAAAGAAGTTGAGTTTTGTGAATGAAAAGTTTTCCTTGAAATTGAGTGTTTTTTAGAGTGCTAGAACTTCAAATTGAAATAAAACACATTTAAATTAAAATCGAAGCCAATTTTTTTTTATTTGAAAGATAGTTTTATGACATTAATGTTTTAAAAATAATTACCGGCATATGTCCACCACGGCCAGCTCTGAGGAACCGCTTTCGACCAGACCAATTTTGGACCACTTTTTCGAGTAATTCAAGCCTTATTTCATCAATAAAACGAGTTATGTGGGCTTCCAAAGTGTATATTGCTTCTGATTTATCAGCATAAACCAATGACTTGACAAAACCCAAAGAAAATAATCCAATGTAGTTATATCGCATGATCTTGAAGGCCAATTAATTGGAGCATTTCTCGAAATAATGCTATCTAAAGTTCTATCACTCTAAAAATACACCCGATATGGTAAGATCTATATGCAGTGAAAATAGCTGTTTTTGAAGCCATAGTGTTCGACCCGAATTAGTGTAACGTTAACTCATGGGAGAGAATCAAAATAAGACATAAGATCACAAATGAACCTGTGTCCTTCCGCCATATTGAAAAATGAAATTGGATTTATTTTGACATTGGAATATGCGTATACCCAATTTGAATATTCATCATGCTTCTGACATATCGTTAAGTATCATTCACACGTGTTGTGAAAGAAATATAATCAGACTCGAAGTGCATATGGTTATGACGCTCGGACTTTCAACTGTCTTTCGCAACGACCCCGTTTAGCAGTTGACTGTAACATGAATGTGTTTGCCATGCCATGAAATATTCGCTTCAATTTAAAACAAGTCACACTAGAACGCATTTACTGGTGTTAACTCTATCAGTCATTTCCCTCGGTCTCATTGGGAAAAGGCGACCCAATTCTAGAGGAACCTTACAGACAAGAGGCTAGTGGTAGTTTGATGATGCTCTGTGTTCGCAAATTAATTTCCCTTGATCGTCGGTAGGCGAAGTTGGAACGCACCACTTTATTCGTCTGTGCGTGAGGTTAGGTTGCTACCGCTTTAAGTTCGATGACTGTATCCAGATTTCATTAAAAATTCTGCGTTTTATATAAGGAGATAAATTTTTGGGGGACAAACCTTTAAATTGATTATTTACACATACGGAATAACAAAGAAAGTTGAATAGTCATATACAGGATTATCCATGACTGAACCGCCAAATTTTCAACATCAAATACTTACGAAAAAATGAAAATTTTCATTCATATAATCATTTGTCCAACCTAATTAGTTTTCGATATACAGAGTGTCAATTTTAACACAATAAATCGGTTCGATTGTTTGAACATCCCAATTGATACAGTTTTATGTTATGTTCATAGAGTCAGAACTGTCGTTGCTATACTACTGAATCATGATCAACTACTACATGGTAACGACAAATATATTTCAACAATTTGTAAACGTTGTTGCGGCGTGAGTCTTTCCATGATAGTTTGTCAATGCTTACTGAACAGAAAACATTGCTTCTACCTTCTGTCAAATCCCAGTTATCCCTATCGAAAGTTCTATCACCCTAAAAAAACACTCGATGGAGTAAGACGTGAAGATCTGTCTGCAAAGGAAATCGCTGTTTTCGAAGCCATAGTGTTGAAAGTCGATTATGGACTCGAATTAGTGAATGGATCTGTAACATTTACCCATGGGAGAGGATCAAAATGAGACACATGATCACAAATGAACCTGTGTCCTTCTGCCATATTGAAAAAGGAAATTCGATTAATTTTGACCTTGGAATATGCGTATACGTATTAACCCATCGTTTTGGTCTTAAGACAAAGCAACTTTCTGCGAGGTTCGAAAAAAACCCGATACTTTCTGAGGTATGGGAAATCTCGAAAATCTTTAATTTCGGAGTCTACCAGATATTGCAACAAATTTAGTTCAATATGAACATTTAATCTCTTGAATATACAGTTCACAAAAAATCTCCAAACCTAATTTCCAACGATTCGTCGTCGTCTTATTCCAAGATATAAGAAGTAGACATAAGTTCGTGCGGTCTTGATAACGGATGTCGCTACTAGCTTACTATTCCATTGTTTCATCTGACAACACCTTCATTTTGAAGTGTCATCATTAACCTTTCCTTTGATTGTCTGTCATTATGCTGAGCCGTAAACAACATAGACTCTGTGTTCTCCAAAATGTGTTTTTGCGGGGAGTTTTACTTAATTCAAAGGTTTGAAGTCATCGTATTTTAGTGGATGTTTATGTTGACCATGCTCTAGCTGAACGAACATGTCAGAAATGGGTTTCCCTATTCGAAAGTGGCAACTGATTCAAGAACTAATGCCACTTGACCATAATAAGCACGTTTGTTTGCTGATTGGGCCCTAGAACATCTTGAAGTTGATCCACTTTTTTATCGTAAAATTGTGTTTACTGATGAAGCTCATTTCTGGGTGAACGGCTATGTAAACAAGCAGAATTGACGTATATGGAGTGAAAACAATCCCCAAGAGGTTCTGCAGGTTCCATTGCATCCTGAAAATGCACTGTATGATGTGCTCTACACACTGGAGGCATCATCGGTCCATATTTCTTCAACAACGATGCTGGAGCTAATGCTACAGTGAATGGTGCTCGTTATAGATCGATGATCAATGATTATTTGTTTCAAAATTGGAATGGTATCGACCCAGAAGTGTTTTGGTTCCAACCAGATGGTGCTACACCTCATGCTACTACCGTAACAATTGATTTATTGAAAGAAAGATTTGGCGACAACATTATGTCGAGAAATGGTCCAATTAATTGGCCTCCAAGATCATTTCTAACTCCATTGGATTATTTTCTTTGAGGTTATATGAAGTCATTGGTTTATGCTGATAAACCAGAAACAATAGACGCTTTGGAAGCCAACATAACTCGTGTTATTGATTAAATAAGGCGTGAAAAGTGGTCCAAAATTGGTCTGCTCGAAAGCTAGTCGTGGTGGACATATGCCGCAAATGATTTTCAACACATAAATGTCATAAAATTATCTTTCAAATAAAAAAAAATTGGCTTCAATCTTAATTCAAATTTGTTTTATTTCAATTTAAAATTCTATCACTCTAAAAAAAACACCCGATACAAATGGCACGATCAAACGGCCTCTCAGATTAATCTCCCAATGATTTTTTTCTTTGGGGACATCTGAAAGATTTGATGTATGGGCATGAAATTGATGGAGCAACGAATATTAACGAATTGAGGTTCAAATTAATCCAACTTTGTGCCAAAATACAACTATGCCGAATCTGTTTATGGTGGTAGATTATTTGAACATTTCATTTGAATTTGTCAACCTTCGATTTCGCATATTCTAGAATTTGCTTTCGTTTTCGAACAACCTATGTAGATTTTTATCTTCATCATCAGACCCATAATTCAATAAACCTGACAAAATGGGTATTTCACTCGAATAAAATTAGAAACAGAATTACCAAGTTCACAGGGATCACAGTTTTCTGTGATTTTTTGACGAACTGACTACCTGTATTTTTAAAGTTAGTATGTTTGAAGCAAGTCACGTGTTAAATTGTAAGGTATGATATAGTAATGGTTAGTTGATTTTGATATTTAAATATTATCTAGGGCCGATGAAGAGATTATCCGTATTCTAATTGTTTTTTGAAGATATATTACATGTTTTGAGAGATTTTTGAATTAACTTATTTGAATATTTAAATATATTAAATATTTCAAATAAATTATATTTTTTGAGAAATCCTTAAGTTGTGTTTTATGTTTTTGAAAAGGAATTGGTTTCACTATGGTAAGATCAGACACAAAATTTTGTCTCCTTCAAATATTTATTTATTAATTTTAATTGCCTTTTCTATATCGGTTGGTTTATTTATTCCATTTGACATTGTATATTGAATTTTTGAATATATACGTCTATCAAATATAAGCGGTGCTTATTGTAGACATTGATTTAATTCTAAAAGTTTTTTTAATGAAAATTTTTTTGAAATTAAAATTGTAGAAGACTAACAGAATAAATCTGTTTTGATGTTCAAATTTTGTTATATTTCTTCTATCAAGAAAAAAGCCTTTTTCTATTTTATTTCACAAGGAACGAGTTCAGGGTTTAATCAGTTTCAATCAGTCTCGAAATTAATGTAAAAATAAACAGTGGAAACAAAACAGCAAACATAAGAGCGAGGAAATGAAATATATTTCCTGAGAGAGCTTCCATGAATGGTCTCAAATAAATACATCGCATTAACTGAAACAATTTGTGCTGATCAAAAACCCACCCTAATTTCACTTCGGGAATTACTGAACAAACTTTAAAGCAGCAGAACGAAATTTAATATTCCCAGAGTTGACAACTCACTTCAGGCATGTAATTACCCCAAATGGAGGACAATATTAATCATATCCAGGTTTCCCGGCCTACGACAGAACACAAAACTTGCATGAAAGTTGGAAAATCCAACGCAAAGGGTCGCTGAAATTTTCTCAAACTTGAACACTCTAGATTTTCGATATGTCTTTTTGGCGAATCCATTTGAAGTACGACATTCACTAATATTGAATGTGTGTGAATTTTTTCTTGAATATTTTCTCAGAATTTTTACTTTTAACATGAAATTTTCTGAAGAAAGGTCTTTATGACCCCATATAAGTGGTTTCATTTTGAACTCTATACAGACATCGATGTATCTTTTTCCTGGACGTCAATAAACGCGTTTACGACCATAAGTTCCTCGAATGCTGAATCTGGATTCATCAGAGAAAAGTATCCGGGCCCACTGAGCTTCTACCACTTTATTTGATCTCGTGCAATTTGAAGACGCGCAATTTGATGCTCTCTCAGAAGTTCTTGACCTGTCGCAGATCTGTATGGTTGTAAATTCGATTAAGAGAGACGTCGTCTCACGGTCCATTTACTCACGTTTACCTGACGTAGCTCCATAAATCGATTTCGAACTTCAACAGCAGTTAAATGGCGATTTTCAAGACTTGTGGAAACCATGAATCTGTTATCCCTCAACGATGTGCACCGTCTTCTTCAAGATCCAGGTCATCTGGTCAGCCTGACTGTCTCCTGATGCCTTGCCAATATTCTTTGGACTGTAGATAGGGTAACATTAATTCTTCTAGTAACAGATCTCTGGCTCAGCCCATTTTCTATAAGTTTCCTTCAATGATAAAACGTGTTTCATGAGCAAATTTTAAGGTTGAAGGGAACTTAAAAGCGTCCTTCATCTTAAAGTGAGAAAATCAGCCCTTAATGGCTGAAAAAGGATCCTTTAACGAGAAGTTCGACATTGCGCAGGTGCTCGATAAACACGAAACCAGTGGACATAACCTTCCTTTGTCACATTTGCCCATTTTGTTTGATTTTAGCGTACTACAAAATATGTTGCACCAAATGTTGAATGCTGATTCAAGCTCTAGTTTATAGAAGGAGAAACATTTTTCCACGTTAGATGATCTAGATTTCTTCGATCGTTTTCGCCTGACAAAACCAACTGTTTTATCTTTGCTTTAAAAAATTGCAGATCAATTGTACTTCCCATCTAACGGGTAAACAAATTTCGATTTATTATTTTGTTGATATAATATAATTTTCTGTATACCAAATCATTAAATTGACAATTTTCAAAGGCAGCTGTATTGAACCGATGAACCAACTACTTTTGACATTGAGAATCTATGGAACTCCAGACATGCTGATATAAAACAGTCGGAGATTTAATGGGAATTTCCAAACCTTCTGCTTCTAAAATTATTCGAAGAGTTTCTTTCGTAATCGCTACCCTGTGTCCACAATATATAAAGATGTGTGGAGGTGATCATGAAATGCAAGCAGCAGAAAAGTTTTATGCAACTGCTAGTTTTCCACGTGTCATTGGTGCTATAGATTGTACATTTATTAAAATCCCTTATCCGGTTGGTGATGATGCAGAGATCTTTCGATGACGAAAACATTATTTTGACCTTAACGTTCAAAACGTGTGTGATTCAGACATGAGAATCAGAATTATTGTAGCTAGATGACCTGGCTCAACACATGATCAAACCTTCTTTAATAACAGTGTCTTGAAGAGACAATTTAAGAGTGGTAAATTTGGACGGTATTTGTTACTTGGTGATAATGGTTATAGTTTGCAGACTCATCATATGGCAAAGTTACCGGAAGCTATAACTGCACCTGAAATTTATATAAGCAGTTATACGAACTAGAAATGTGGTGGAGAGATAGTATGGAATTTGGAAACGTCGTTTTTCTATCCTTCCTAAAGGAATGAGTTTTAAGTTAACGACCAAAAGGGCAATTATTGTTGCTACCGCTGTTTTGCACAATATAGCTGTAGATATGAAGGAAATATTTCCAGATGAATGATTACAGGAGGAAGAAGACTTTCATACAAATTCAACTAATGTTAATGCAGCTTGTCAGTGAGAGAGTCTATTATAAATGAACATTTTGCTAATTTACAATTTATATTTGTGTGTTATAATAATTGAAAATAAATTTGTTTGTCACTTGTGGAACTATTCTTCATATTCAATTTGTGTCTTCAACATGACAAGATTTCATATAATTTTTATAAGATTTTAGAAGGTATGTATTTAGGTAGGTTTCTATGTTTGTTTTTCTGATTCAGTGTTTTACATCAGGTAACATCTGAAAATGTTTATTATGTGTTATTGAAATTTCTATTTTCAATTCAAATTCGAGGGGATTTCATAGTCTGCAGTAATGCTGATAAAATTCTAATACCGCTTTTCCCAGAAAGTGCATTCAAAATAAAAAAGATTTAATTATTATTATTTAATTTTCTCTTCATCCCCATAATTTGAAAATCTAATATTTCAAGCTTCGAATGCTCCTCTTCTTTTCTTCTATTCTCTTCCTTGATAGTCACTATCTGAGCTTCTACTAGAGCTGTTTTTTTTTTATAATTCATCATTTTCACTTCGGCAAGTGGGTTCGTAACAGTTGGGCTCAACTGTTTGGAAATTGGCTCTCTTAATTTCAATGGAGCCCCACCACCAGTCCCTTCAATATGACTGCGTTGAGCAGCTACCATCTTTCTAGTTTTAGTTATTATATTGTCATATTTGGATTCGAGCTGGTCTCCAATGGAGAACTGTTGCATTGAAAGCAGTTGCTATTCTCTGCGAGACTTTATCGTATAACATTAAAAATTCTCTTTTTCAATCAATTCCAAGAGACGTAGTTCCTCCTAAGGTTTTATAGTAATACTTTTTTTCTCTTTTCTTCCATATACATTCATATATTTCACGTTTACTGAAATATAACAATCTGCACGTAATAATGATACAAATTCCAATATACTGTCTTCTGCACATAACCCTGTTTATGCAACGACTGATTTATGCTTCTTTTCATTTTCTTTTTACAACTTCCGACGCATAACTCACCAACTATATTCGTAAAATCACTAGTTCTCAGGATAGCCAACAGTCGGAAATATATGACCGACGCATTAAAGGAAGCTTTAAGTAAAGGACGGTCGATGTGCGTTTATGAAACTGATGGTCCCATTAAAGGATCCTTTTTCATGAAGGGACTTTATCATAAAGGAGCCTTTTGATTTTGTTTATGAAACTGGTCGTAAGTGCCACAATTCTCGCTCAATCTGCAATTGATAAACTCCTTTTATGAAATTTCTATCAGAGAGTGGAAACAAACGTTTAAATGATCAATAACATAAATAGAGGTTAATTATTGATAGAAGGTATATAAAATTATATAAATATTTAAAAAAATTAGCCTTCTACATATTTAATTCCAAAAGATTATATTTGATGATTATAACTTCTGAAAATAAATTAAAATAATGTCGTATAAGTACCACTTATATCATGACATAAAATAAACATTCATTATAAGACATCCGAATGGTATAACAAAATCCAATAAATAAAAATTATTAACCAAAATCCTATAAATTAAACATTTTGAATAGACAAAATTTTGTTTCTGCTTATCAATCCTATGAAAACCAATATCTTTCAAGAATATCCAACATAATCTTAAGAATTTCATCACAAAACTATCTTACTTAGACTATTCAATATTATTGGATATCTAACCAAGGTACTTTATATAAAAACTCAAGATATGCAAAACATTACTGAAAAACAAGTTTTAAGATCGACTTTGCTCATCAGTATTCAAATATTTATATTCAATAAATATTTTATTGCGGAAGCTGGAACACTTTGGTTTCGATCGTCGGCTGCTCCTGCTGTTCCTCTCTTACCTCACTAATCGTATTGCATTTGTGGAATTTAGGGGTCATAGATCATGTTCCTTCCCAGCGCTCAGCGGTGTCCCTCAAGGTAGTAATTTGGCTCCACTACTTTTCCTAATTTTTATTAATGATGTCGGAGAAAATCTGCTATGCTGCTCTCTATTGTTTGCTGACGACCTCAAGCTGTTCAGGACCATATCTACCGTTCATGACTGTTGGCTGCTTCAGCAGGATCTTCATAGGCTGAGCAATTGGTGTACTGTGAATAAATTACCATTGAATATTAATAAATGTAAGACCATAACTTACACCCTGAGGAACGCATCCATTTTGTACGACTACACTATAAGCCATCTAGCTTTAGAGAGAGTACATCAAGTTAAAGATTTGGGAGTTCAATTTGACCATAAGTTAACATTTGTACCGCATTATGGAAATGTCACAGCTGCTGCGAAGCGAATGCTTGGCTTTATTTTCAGGGTATGTCGAGACTTCAAGGATCCCAACTGTTTCATTACCCTGTTCAATTCCTTTGTCCGTTCAAAACTTGAGTACGCCAGTCCTGTCTGGGGTCCAATATATAACGTACACATCAACCAACTAGAGTCTGTTCAGAGGCAGTTTTTGAAATTTTTAGCATTCAAATTAGATGGTGTGTACCCGGCCCAGGGTTTTGACCATCGCACTCTTCTGAACAGATTCGCATGCTTGGCATTGGAGAACAGGAGGGTCTACTACTTGTGTCTTGTCCTCTACAAGCTGGTTAATTTCTATATAGATTGTCCTGATTTGCTGGCCAGGCTGAGCTTTCGCATTCCTCGCAATGGTAGTCGACTTGAACAGATGCTATACCTCCCTAAACCCAGAACGAACACGATGATTAGATCACCAATATATGTTATGTGTCAGCAGTTCAATAGGATATGTGTTGATGTTGATGTCTGCAGCGATGGTTTACGAATTTTTAAACTGAAACTGAGGGAACTACTGCATCTTAGGCAAAGTTGCCTATAGATTGAAAGAGTTTTTGTAAATTTTCCTTTTTCTGTTCTGCATCATTGATGTAGTTAGTATTTAATTTTGCAATATTCATCGGCTTTGTACCATATATTAATATGTTGTCTTGTAATTGGGATTCCTCCTGTTTAGACAATAAACAATTTTTTTTTTTTTTTTTTTTTTTTTTTTTTTTATAACATCAATCAATAATAAATATTCAACTCACCCTTCATCCTCTAGAAAAAGTTCTACTAAAATGAGACCTTTAAATATGGTATTCACTACACACAGAAATATATCTATGGTTTACCCTTGATCTAGAAGATTGAAAGACAAATTTAACGGCCTCTGATATAGCACAAGGACTATCTGTATAAAGAATGTTAAGGAAACCAAATAATTATATATTATGAATAAAATAACATAAATAGAGGTTAATTCTTGATAGAAGGTATATAAAATTATATAAATATTTTAAAAAAATTTTAAAAAATTAGTCTTCTACATATTTAATTCCAAAAGATTATATTTAATGATTATAACTTCTGAAAATAAATTAAAATAATGTCGTATAAGTACCACTTATATCATGACTTGATGTTATATTTATTGAATATGAATATTTGAATACTGATGAGCAAAGTCGATCTTAAAACTTGTTTTTCAGTAATGTTTTGCATATCTTGATTTTTTATATAAAGTACCTTGGTTAGATATCCAATAATATTGAATAGTCTAAGTAAGATAGTTTTGTGATGAAATTCTTAAGATTATGTTGGATATTCTTGAAAGATATTGGTTTTCATAGGATTGATAAGCAGAAACAAAATTTTGTCTATTCAAAATGTTTAATTTATAGGATTTTGGTTAATAATTTTTATTTATTGGATTTTGTTATACCATTCGGATGTCTTATAATGAATGTTTATTTTATGTCATGATATAAGTGGTACTTATACGACATTATTTTAATTTATTTTCAGAAGTTATAATCATTAAATATAATCTTTTGGAATTAAATATGTAGAAGGCTAATTTTTCAAAATTTTTTAAAATTTTTTTAAAATATTTATATAATAATAAATGATCAATGTTGAACGCAACTGATAAACGATGAATTTATCGTGAAGATGGTTTCTTCCATCAAGTTTTTTTAGCCCATATGTCTACATTTTGCGCATACTTAGTTGTTTTTCTTATGAAATATAGATAATGAACAAAATATTATTGAATCAATATGAACACGCGAGTCTATAGGAAAAACAGTGTAAAATTTTAGTGACCCGTTTTTTTTTCGCTCGCTAGTGTATGATGATAATAATGTACTCTATTTGCAAAAAGTAGAAAAAATGAAACAATAATAAACCTAATAATTTCACAGATAACATAACTATAAAAATATAATTTATGGGTATCCTTTCATAAATAAAATTAAACAGCACAAAGTCGGAGACTAAAATTATCTCAAAACACCAAAGTGGTTTCAAACACATTATACGATTAAATGAAATTTAATCTATTTTGCAAAAATTCCCAACGTAAAAATATTCCCACAATTTCATCTCCAAACCAGACGATTGATCTCACATCAATCTCGTGTACTCAAAAATGACTTCAATCTTTTCCTGAATGCACTAAAACTACTTGAGAATCTAATATCGTTCGGCAAATAGTTGAAGAAACGTGGAACCATGTAAGAATATCCTAGTTATCCTTTTCATTTCCCAGAGGGGTTACATCCAAATCATTTGAAAAAAGGTGCATGACCTGTTACCAGTAGATACTGATACGAGATTAACATTTTGTAATAAGGAGTATGAGCTATAGTAATAGAAAGTTCCAGAAATCGAGACAGTGTAACATACATCTGTATAACAATTCTATACTCGAACAAACTCGACTAGGTTTTGTATATCACAGAGGCAAATTGCAAACATGCGCACGTTTCAAACTGATTGGTTTTGGTCAAAGCAATGTATGCTAGTGACTCCAAATCTGTCCAGTATCTATACTCGCTATACACAGAGACTCCAAAGATATTACCAATGCACTAGCGTTAGAGTATGAAAAATACTCTAGATGGATAGAATTTGTAAATGTTCTCGACAAGTTTATTATCCTCAATGGACAATATTGCATTTCCCGATATAACTTCACCGCAATTTGAACATATGCGGTGTGGAGTTACACGGTTAGACATCTGAGGAAAAATACAACTTTCGAACAATTACGACGTGAAAACTTTTTCGTATAAAAACCAACCAGAACGTTATCGCTGCATTCGAGTTTGCACTCCACTATCGTTGGAAAACTTCCACCATTTCCTCAGTATTTGCATTTTTATCGAATTAATAGAATGCTAAACGAATCCACTCGAGTTCATTTAAACCGGGAAATTTTATATTTTCCTCATGGTCTCCTTCAGCCTCATCTGAATTCCACTAATACACGTACGGCTACGGGATACAGAAAGGATTCACGTTACCAAAGCCTGTGCACCTGAAGGGAATACGGACAAGACACATACACGTGCAGGGCTTTGTGTCATATTTTGTCAGTCTTTTTGTCTCCGTAACTCCATATTTATTGCTGCCTCTCCAGTAATTGAATTCTGGGATTTCTACGCCTTAACCGGATATTTAGTTCAATGAAACTTTCTCAGGGCTCATACAAAATTATTCACAAGTTCCACAATGAAGCTTTCTTTCAAACTGAATGTCGAAGATTCATTCAAACATTATAATGAAAATACAGAGTTCGCTCATTAACACAGTTCCAGACATCTCGAAATGAAGCTTTATTGTGAAATATTGGTTATACATTTAAAATTCGAAGTATTGTCCCGTAATGAAGGGTCTATGTTGTACTTAGGAATGCAGAAATAAATTTTGATCTAAAGGAATCTATCAAATAAAACTCGAAGATTTAGGATCGCACCCGACGAGCGGCGGTAATAATTGAAGTTGAAAGTTTGCAAAAACAAAGGGAGAGAATTTTAAAGCAACAATGTATTAATCCATGGGCCGATTCATTAAGGTACAACCAATGGATCGATTCATTTAAATTTGGAAGATCTTGGAAACGGAGTTAGCGTTTATGATTAAAGTGCAGACGACGCAAAAGACTTGTCGAGATACGAAATCGACAAGTCAAAAGATCTGGATAGTTTAGCCGTGCGTAGGTGTTTTATGCGATGGGAACTTCGAAAAAGCCGACGTAGGAAAATTTTGAGTAGGAGGAAGGAACTCAACAGTTGAAAAGTTGGGAAGAGGAAAATGGGGTCATCGTTGATCTCTAGGGACAGACATCCACTAATCGATTTGTGGTCGCTATAGTTCAGTTTACTTACGTATGAAAAATAGAGGGCTAAAATAAAGTGTTTGTTCTTGAAGGAGTGATGTGCCTTTGGGCTAAGGCCAACACCCCAATTGTAGAGAGTTCTGCTCTTGAACATGGTATCTGGTTTTGCGGATAGTTGTCCCGAAAAAGGTACGATTTTTTGCCCATAACTTCACTAACATTTTCCTATTGGCTTCAAATAGAAATTTTTTATAAGTGAGAATGACAATATGACTTGCTAAAATTAACAGTCCAGGGCCCTGAAGTCTCACCAAAAATTGATTTGAATAATAACTATGATTTGATTTTAGAATATCGTTTTACATTTATTGCTTTTCAAAAGATTGTGAAGAATTGTAAATATGGATGATTTCATATTCGTTATTGAAATTATTTTCAAATTCTATTGAACGGTTGGCGTATGTGGAATGTGTGGAATTTGAAGTGTGGATCTTTTGATGATTGTCGATTCTCTTCTTGAACGATCATTGGGCAATCCTTACAAGTTAACTTATAGACTCCTGATTGATCATATTTGTTTGATTTATTTTTAATATTTTTAATGTATTTGTCTATGTTATCAATGGCTCTGGAAACTGCTGTGTAATTAAAATTTTTCCTGAAATAATTGGCAATAAACAATTAAAAAAATCTGTAATAACCCCTATTTACAAAGCAGGTGACAAAAAAAAATTTGTTGCCTGTAAAGTCGGTATACGGGCGAAAGTTTTACGTGACAACGACTTTGAGTGGTAAAATAATTTTAATGTGAATATTCATTCGTATAGTAGGAAGAAGGATGAAATAATAGTAACAATTTAAAACATTTATTTATACAAAGAATTATATTTAAAACATTAATTTATACAAAGAATCTCGCACTGAATTTCATATTAACAAAATTTTATTTATCAATCAGTTGTTATAAGTTATTAATAAATTTAACTTGTTTTACATTGTTATAAATATAAAAACTAAATTTAAAAGTTAGAACATTTATTTAAATCACATTAATTGTTAATATCAATCGATTTTAATTCAAAGTGTATTTTCTAAAAGGAGAAAACTAATTCACATTTGATCTTTGAATTTGTAAATCGCGCGCTTACGACCTTGCGCAGTGATTAGTCGTCTCGGTTTGAATGTTTGAAAGTTTCGATTTGACAGGTTGGAGGTTAAACATTGTTATTTCAATTTTTTACATAGCAAGTCGCGCTCATTTTTTCAAGTTAAACAAATTATTATTGTAAATATGAATAAAAACAATATTCTCATTTCCGCTAATATTTTATTGACACTACGATCGTTACGTCATACCATGACTTCTTCAGGTGAGTATTACAAGATACAGTCAGTATCTTGTAATAGTCACCTGAAGAAGTCATGGTATGACGTAACGATCGTAGTGTCAATAAAATATTAGCGGAAATGAGAATATTGTTTTTATTCATATTTTCAAGATGAATTTCCGTCAAGTAAAGACCGAAACAATCATAAATTATTATTGGTTGAGAAACGATTTCTACTACTTTTTTGATTGAAAACTACCACAACATTGTGATTACTACAACATAACCTATTCACTTATGTCTTAGTCATTTATTTCATCATGTTATATTATCAGTCTGAAATTATTTACCTTTGCTGTTTGAATTGTTGCGATGGACGAAACTACCTTCACATTATCACTACACAATCGTTTTACAATTAACTGGCAACGTGTAAACTTGTATGCAGGCGCCTAAGCGAAATAGAAGCGCAAGACATGAACCGGTGTGTATGCCTATCTCTCTCACTCTCTCTCTCTCTCGCTCTGTCTCTCTTGCTCTTAGGCGGGCTAACTGTGCTCGAGTGGAAGGGACGCGTGCCTTTCACTTTTTATGTCTGTCTCTCTCGCTCTTAGGCGGGCTAACCATGCCCGAGTGGAAGGGACGCGTGCCTCTCACTCGCTCTCATTGTGAGCGCATAACGTGAGCGGAGCATAACGCAGTTTCTTGAAGTGTCACCCGGCAAACCAATTTATAAGACGTTGTCACGTCAAAATAAAATTTCAAATTATCGCCCCATTAGTTTAATCAATAATTTTGGAAAAATTACTGAAAAATGTCTAAAAACACGCTTAATAAACTTTTTAAATAGCAACAAAATACTAAGTGAATATCAATATGGGTTCCGAGAAGGTGGAAGCACATCGGATGCCATGTATGAGGTTATTAAGGAAGTTTCAAACAATCTTGATAACAATAAAAAATGTATCGGAGTATTCTTGGACTTGGCAAAGGCATTCGACACGGTACATCATGAAAAATTACTACAAGTGTTAGAGCGATGTGGAGTTCGTGGTACTGTGCTGAGTCTTTTCGAAAACTATCTAAATGACCGCTCACAAAATGTAAAAGTCAATGGAAGCCTAAGTGATCCGCAACTGGTGAGAGTGGGTGTGCCGCAGGGGACGGTTCTAGGGCCTATACTCTTTACCATTTATATAAATTCTCTCTTAACACTTGACATAGATAGCAAAGTAATATCATATGCTGATGACACTGTTGCCATATTTAGTGGATGTGATTGGGAAGTTGCTAAAGAAAGGGTTCAAGAAGGTATGAATACCATAAAGATGTGGTTGGATGGGTTTCAGCTGTCTCTAAATGCAAATGAGACCAATTATATAGCATTTACCATCACAGATATAAATAGACCCAAATTTCATAGCATTAATATTAAGGGCATTGGGGACATAAAAGAAGTTGAAAATATTAAATATTTAGGAATTATTATAGATAAAAATACAAAATGAAACCAACATGTAGCATATTTAACAAAGCGAATTAGAAAACTAATTTACAAGTTTTATCAGTTAAGGGATATTTTGAGTAAAAATATATTGATTTTGGTATATAAATCTCTAGTAGAATCACTTTTGAGATATGGAATACTAGTTTGGGGAGCATTATATGAAAATTCATTAAAAACCTTGTCTACAATACAAAATTATATACTTAAAATTATCTACAAAAAAAGGAGACGATACCCAACCAGACTACTTTATGGAAGAGATGTATGCAACGTGAGATCGCTGTACTTTCATACATTGGTAATATTCATGCATAAAAAAGAACATCTAAAAAATCATATCTCGCATAATGTTTTGACTCGTAGTATGACGAGCAAATTGCTGAAAGTTTCTAATTCTAATAAAAATGTACATGCAAGATTTGCTTACCATCTAGCCCCAAAGGCCTACAATCTATTACCCTTGAATACTAGAAACATTAAAGATTACAGAAAATTTTCAATGCAATGTAGGACGTTTATAAATTACAACTATTTTTCATTTATAACACTGATTGATTGATTTACTTTACTTTGTATTTATAATTATAAATTTATTCAATATAGTATAGGAAAGATGTTATATTATCATGATAAATAAGCTCTGCACAAAACAAGTGTTAAATCACTTAGGTGCATATTTATAGAAAATAATATAGTGGTAGCGAAATTATATTGTATTAGATATAGTATGAAAAACATATGAATTTATTGTTAATCTTAGCAATAATTTGTTTTTGTATGAAACTGTTTATAAACTTGAGCTTGACAAATAAATATCTTCGGATATTCTACTTATATAAGAAATCTGTATGAATTTTTTCTGGATGGGGTCTTTTGTGGTAGGATAAACGTGAGAATCCATCAAATATTTATTTTTATTCTGTTCAGAAAATTGTAGAAATCATTTTACTGAACCTTTCAGCAAGAAAGCTCTCTTCTGAAAGCATCTCAGTCTCTTGAAGAATATCCAATAAAACATTCGCTGAATCAGTATTAAATATTTCCAGAATACTAAATCAAACAAGTTTCATCCTGAGATTCTCGAATTTCAGATATCATAAACAAAAAACTCCGCCTACACGATCGTGAGGGTGGATTGAGTAGCTCAGCGGTCATGTTGCCGGTCCCAAGCCCGGATAAAGGAGGAGGGTTGTTAGGTTAGGTTAGCTACCTACCTGACGAAAAATAAAGCACAAGCTCACAGAACCGATAACTCGCCTCGGAATAGGACTGATACACTGATGACGATCCATGCTAGAAAACGGATAACGAGTTGGAAAAGAAAAAACATCACCAGTATAGCCTCTTGGAATGTTAGATCCTTCAATAATAAAGAAGAAGAAATTGTGCAGGAGCTTAAAAATCGAAAAAAGACATTGCTGCACTCCAAGAAACGAAGAAGAAAGGCAAAGGCCAAAAATACACGGTGAATATATTGTGATATATAGTGGTGTTGAAAAGAGCGAACGAGGTAAGGAGGGTGTCGCTATTGCCTTACATAAAAAATTCATCAACCAGATCGAAAGCTGTCAATACATATCATCATGAATTGTCCTGCTCAAGTTGCTGACCGATTCGTCCCCCCTAAATATCTTATCCATTTATGCACTAGACGATAATAAAGCGAAGCAGAAACGGGAAGACTTCTACAAAGAACTTGAATGTATCGTTGAATCATTACCTCCGAGGGAACGAGTAGTAATTTTAGGGGACTTTAACGCTCGTATTGGTCATCAACCGATCCCCGGCATAATGCAGAGATTCAATGAGCAAACGCTGAATGACAACGGAAAACTCATGATAGACTTCTGCTCCCTAAATGGATTCAGAATTACCAGCACATTTTTCAGCCATAAAGAACAGCATAAACACACTTTCTGTAACAAACGGGGTCAACGTTCAACCATTGATTATATTTTAACTAACAGTTATATACCATCGTCTGAAATCTTGGATGTGAGAACACCTAACTCGGACGACGTTGGAAGCGACCACAGTCTACTTCTTGGTAAATTTAGAATCAAATGCCACCATAAAAGAAAAGATCAAAATCACTTATCAAATGGAGATATAATAAAAGGATACAACAAGAATTATACAGAAGACGTCTAGGAGAAAAAATTGCATTGAATCCAGCTGATGATCGAGACGAAGTAAACACTATCTGGCTGAAATTGAAAACAAACATTAAAAGAGCGGCTATAGAAGCATTGGGAACCAAAAAATGTAAAAAACGAGAAGTCACAAATAATAGAACTCCATGGTTCTGCGAAGAGGTAAAGGCACAATGTAAAAATAAAAAACAAGCCTACATTAAGTATCTAACAACTAGAACTGCTGAGTCTTATAACGCTTACAAAAACATCAGGAACGAAACTGGTACGCTGATTAGAAGAATGAAGGACATGCATTGGGAAAAGTTCTCAAAACAACTAGAGAAGCATTTTTACGGTCTCCAAAAACAAATGTGGAGATTCATTAGAGGCCAAAAGAAATTGCTGAATTAATACCAGTAAGTCAAATTGATAAGGAAACATGGACCACATACCTAAAAGACCTATACAAGGATGACCAACCTGATACAACAGAAGGTGCCCCAGATATCATGATAAATAATAACATCTCTATCAATGAAGCTGACGTGAGAAAAACGCTATATGGGTTGAAAAACAGGAAGAGCCCTGGTCAAGACGACATTGTAAATGAACTCCTCAAGTACGGTGGAGAAAGATTGATTCAGGAGCTGACCATTCTCACGCAAAGGATCCTCGAACAACAAAAAATTCCGGACGAATGGAGAACAAGCACAATGAGTTTACTCTTTAAAAAGGGAGATAAAAAACAGCCCTAGAACTATAGAGGAATAAATTTGCTATGCACTACCTTGAAATTAGTCACCAAAGTAATTTCAAATCTTATCAGTGAACGAATAACACTAGCTGACGAGCAACAAGGTTTCAGACCTGGACGATCGTGTACAGATGCGGCGTTCGTCGTGAGACAAATAACTGAGAAATCAATAGAGTATAATAAACCGGCGTTCTTCTGTTTCATAGATCTAAAAAAAGGGTTCGACAGGATACGATTAGCTGATGTGGTTCATCTCCTCTATAACAGACAAATACTGAGCAACATCATTAAAACAATAGAAGATATATATCAGAACAACAACATACAGATAGATAACGAGTTAATAGAACCCATACCACTGGGAAGAGGCATTAGACAGGGAGACTCATTGAGCCCGTTACTATTCAATATTATCATGGATGAAATTATAAAAAAAGTCTGTAGACAGAGAGGTTATAAGATGGGAGATAAAGAACTGAAAATTATATGCTATGCAGACGATGCAGTTTTAATAGCGGAAAATGAAGATGATTTGCAGAGGCTTCTAGATGTGTTCAACACAATGGCTCAATCTCTTGGGTTGATAATATCCACATGCAAAACTATGTGCATGACCACATCCAAGATACCCCTTAGATGTAAATTGGTTGTTGATGGGAGCATTATACAACAAGTGATGAAGTTTAATTACTTAGGCATAGAAATTTCCAGTTTTGGCGAAGTAGAAACGGAAGTAAGATCACAAGTGGTTAAGGCAACAAGAGCTGCTGCACAACTTAATAACACCATATTTCGCAACAAACATCTCTCATATTTACAAGGCCACAATAAGACCCATACTAACATACTACTCTGTCAAGAAAGTACCGGAAATTTTCAATTAAAACAACATTTTTACATTTAATCGTCAAAATTTATTGAGTCGCCTTCAAAATAGGCTCCATTCGCTCCAATACATCTATGCCAACGGCACTTCCAATTATCGAAACATTTTTTATAGGCGCTTTCCGGGATGGACTTTAGCTCTCGCGCCGAATTTTGTTTTATGGCTTCAATCGACTCAAAACGGGAGCCACGGAGGGGCAATTTTAGTTTTGGGAGGAGGAAAAAGTCGCAGGCAGCCAAATCCGGCGAATACGGTGCTGAAGCACGTTTGTTGAGTTTTTGGCGAGAAAGTCAGTCACAATCGTAGCTCGGTGAGAAGGCGCGTTATCGTCATGCAAAATCCATGAGTTGTTCGCCCACAAATTTGGCCGCTTCTTACGGATACGCTCACGCAAACGTTTCATAACGCCTAGGTCATACTCCTTATTTACCGTCTGACCCTCTGGAACGAATTCATAGTGCACCACGCCACGGATATCGAAGAAAACAATGAGCATCACCTTCATTTTCGAGCGGCTTTGGCGTGGTTTTTTCGGTTTCGGCTCATTTTTTGCCACCCATTCCGATGATTGCTGGCTTGTTTGCATATCGTACTCGTAGACCCAGGTCTCATCACCAGTTATAATGCGTTCCATGAATGTAGAATCGGAATTACAGCGATTCAGCATGTCTGAAGCAACCTGTTCGCGATGACGTTTTTGAAGAAAATTCAGGTCTTTCGGTACGAGTCGTGCGGCCACCTTTCTAATGCCCAAAATATCAATCAAAATCGTACGTGCGGACTCGTGGGATATCTTGAGATCATGTGCTATCTCTCTCAAGCTGGTACGACGGTTTTCCAGCACCCTTTCCTTAATTTTATCGACGTTATCTTCGATCGAAGCCGTCGATGGGCGACCACTTCACGACCCTCCTTGAAGGCTCTGTACCACTGATATGCACGAGTTTTCGATAGAGCATTATCACCAAAGGCCTTTTGCAACATTTTCAATGCATCGGCACACGGAAATTCATTTGCAACACAAAACTTTAAACAAATTCTTTGCTCAACGTAATCACCCATAGTAAAAATCGGCACGCACTCTGACATCGACTGACTTAATCAGCTGTTGCAAACACACTGGTTGACAGATCCCGCTCAAGCTTGGCATAGTAATTAAGGACAGTGGTACCAACCTAGGAAAAAAATTTTACCTGCCTCATTGCCCCGCCAGATTTAAATCGATAATTCCCGGTACTTTCTTGACAGAAGGTATGCGGCGGAAACAGGACCCGAGACATCTAAAACTCGCCAGATGATGGAGGCAGCGGAAATGAAAATAGTCCGGAGAATAACTGGAAAATCTCTATGGGATAGGCAGAGAAGTGAAGCCCTCAGAAGAACATGCCAAATCGATAACATCAATGCTTGGGTATTGGAGAGAAAAATTCAGTGGAATGATCATATAACACGAATGACAGGGACCGAATCGTGAAGATCGCTAGGGATAGGTCACCATTGGGAAAACGAAGCCCAGGGAGACCTCGAAAACGATGGATGGATGGTATACCTATATGAATCGAGTTGCGATGAAGAACAGGCATTGTGCCTATATGGACGCTGGAAGAAGAAGAAGAAGAAGAAGATAAACAACAAAATGAAGGTTTCCTATGCAGATTCAATGCTTTAACACCCCGCTCTCCTGAAGAGAATATTAAATTGCAGATATTTCAAGCTGATAATCGTTTATTCATTTTTTTTCCTCAATTCCGCTGAAGCTTTCTACGTAGTTAATCACAAATATGTTCTGCCATGCAAAAGTGAGTCCATGTCACAAAGAAAATACAAATCACGGTTAGGAAAGCCATAAATTCTATCTGAGGATAAACAACTAATATTTGTTGCAGGAAAGCCAACAAAACAACCAATATAATGTCTAATTACCACGTTGCTCTGTGTATTTAATATCCTCCAGTATTAAGTTGGACCCCTGCATTTCCTTAGGCTCTCTTCCGAAACTTGCGCGCTCATTTTCAAGGCCTAAAGGGCTCATGAACAAACACGCAATTCTAACGAACATCCTTTGAGAAAAACAGCTAATTTTCACCGAGTTCCATTATTTCCATAAAAAATTCTAATTACTTCTATCCTGCATACAGCACTTATGGAATTAAATTATTGGCGTCCTTATGTTAGAAAATTATGAAAAACACTAGGACACGTCAACTTTTAAATTAATTAATGCGACTTTCAAACATAAATTCAAATATACAGGGTGATTCCCGCAAGTCCAGCACAATCAATTACATCATGTAATTCAAGAATTCAGTTTCTTGAAACGAATTATAATACTTTCGAAATTTTACCCAGTATTGTACATAAAAAGCCATACATGATATAGTTCGTTGAATTCATGTTATTGGGGAGCTTTTAAACATAAAAATATACAGGGTGTTCCATTTAAAATAGAGAGGACGGCCTATGCTGGACTTGCGCGAATCATCCTGTATATATAGATTCTGGTTTAAAAAGCGCCCTGTTGAATTTAAAAGTTGACGTGTCTCATTGTTTTTCGTAATTTTTTAACAAGAGGACACAAATAATTTCATTTCATAAGTAGTTTTCACACTGTTAATATGATATAATAACAAATACATAATTTAAGTTTCCTGTTGTCTCATTTTTTTATTCCGAGAATAAGATATAGTTCATCTTAATCGAAACGAGTTGTAGAAATTACTATGTTTTACTACCAATAAATTGATATATTGCGCATTTAATTATTACTCGAGTTTCGGGAATTAACCATCTTATCTTCAGACAACTGAAGACTCAACAAGCAGAAGAGGGTATTTATGAATATACAGAGGTAGAAGGGGTAATAAAAACAGGTTAACAAAGGTTTAAAATGAGAGGACGCTAAACAACTATTAGAATGTCGGCACGTCAAAGAATATTGGTAAACAGATGTCATTCATTTGGATATCTCAAAAATTTTGGATTTACATAAATCCGTACAGTCATTCATTATTTTCAAATTATTTTTATTGTGAACTAATTTGAAAATTTCAACAGATTCTAAATAATCAAATTTCTTTTCTCTTGATTCTACATGTAAAATTTTAAGATTATCTATTGTGGAAAAGGAATTACCGTTTTCTAGACAATGAGTGGCAAAAGTGGAATTTTGTTTATTTTTCATGAAACTCATTGTATGTTCGTTGAACCTCGTCTTAAGGGAAATCTCTCTGTCCTATAGATTCATTATTGCACGTCGAACAAGATAACTCATAAACTCCCCTGTTCTGCTTGTTAAGTCTTCAGTTGTCTGAAGATGGGATAGTTAATTAAATGTGTAAAATATCAATTTATTGTAGTAAAACATAGTAATTTCTATAACTTGTTTTAATTATGATCAACTACCAAAGAGTAACAGCTGAAATAGTTCAGTAGTTCATCATATTTAAACCTAAGATATTCACTACCATTGAATTTTCTCTGATACTTTTCCATTATGACATAAAAATAAAAAGAGTTTATGTCTGATAATTTTTATTCAAAACGTCATTTAACAACGAAACGAACTATGATATGCCATAATTGATTATTGCTCGTAGTGTAACTGTGGAAGTGACATAATCGGATCACAATAAAATGAATAATGAATGTTTTGCGTGTGGAATTCTGTAAAAATCTGCGCAATAATAAAATATATTAGCTTCTACTTTGTGCTGGAAGAATAACTCGTGAAGTTCATGGAATGGAATGAACATTTATATCGATTGTAAATGGAATTTATGGCGTGCAATAGTACAAATTCAATGAATAAAACGGTTTTTTACTATCATTAGAAAGGAAACCATGAAATAAAATAGTTTCAAATCACTACTCACAATATCAGAATTTCTGCTTAATCGGATATAAATAAAGCGTGATGGAGGTTTATATAATTGAAATCTATATGAAGTTCATTGGTTGAATTGACTGCACGAGAAAAGCTGTGATATGTATCGTCGTATTTAGGTGGCGTTAGTTGATACAATAGCTCTGATGTCCCTATGTGGAAACAGTTTACACAGAACCATCTCAAAATTTCTCTTCTCACTAAAAAAATTCACTTGTACATAAAAAATCTTGTTTATGTCGATAAGAATCATTTGGTTTGTGAAAACTAAATCTAATTCCTTTATGGAGTGGCTTTCAAAACTTGAACATCTCACTTTCATGACTCTCATCCTAGTATATATGTAATTTTAAGTCGTTTTGTCAACTTTTAGAATGTAATATGTAGAAATACCTTTCGTTTTGATTTCAAAGATTTTTTTATTCCAAATACTTTATTTATGTGAAACGAAAACTAATCCTGTTCAAATTTTGTTTAGTCCATATCCATATTTCACTGCAAGTATTATTTTTATTATTATTACTAAGCAAAGAGTAGGGGATTTCACACATAAACTCAAAATTACAAAATGAAATGGAATTGATAAACAACTAAAATTAACAAAGAAGCCCGCACATACCCACAGTTACATAATTAGGTTAGAGGCGATTCTAGTCTCGAATGAACTGGTCGAGTCAGTTTTTGAAGGAATTCACCGAATTTGCATCAACAACACCATGTAGCAAACTGAGGGGTCCTCGCATTCGATACACAGTTATATATCTTCGTGTCATCTGCAAAAAGTGCACATGGAGATTTCAGTAGTCGAAGCAGATCAGACGTATAAATCAAGAAGAGAATGGGACCCTGAACTGATCCCTGCGGGACGCCACTGGACACGAAATTATTCGCAGATGAGTGAGCGTCCGCCACTCTCACTCAAAATGTTCTATTGGATAGGAAAGCCTTGATAGAAGAGTGCAACTCTCCCCCTAAGCCTAGGTGTAGTTTATACAGAAGACGACGATGTGGGACCCGGACCAATGACTTGGAAAAATCCAAATACAAGACATCCATAGGAATACCTCGTTCCAAAGAGCGAGTCCATTCGTTCAGGCAGCACAATGGATTGGTCATTGTAGAACGACCAGGAACAAATCGATGTTGTTCACGAGGTACACTGAGAAAGTTGCGTATAAATGAATTACGATACTCAATGATATTACTGGCGCCCAACATGGGGCGTTATTATGTTTTGTTGTATTGTGTTATTTGCTTTGGTGAGGTAATTTCATGGCTGGAAACGATCTGCTGAAGATTATGAATGAAAATATAACATTATATTCATAAATGTCTCCAATATAAAACTATTCAGGTAAGCGCTGAGATTCCAAATTGTGATAGTTTCATGTAATTAGTATTCTATAATCTAGCTATATACAAAACTAAATGCGATTTCATGTGGCTCAGTTAATTACTTCCACATGTAGTATTTTGCATTTTAGCAGAAATTGCTAATTTCAAACAACTACGTATATAATTCACTATATATTAGTAGATGTGTACAGCTAATTGGACAATTTCTCTGATTAAAACTGTTTGTAAATGCAGAGGTCCCCTTGGATAATCAAATTGAAGTGATAAATTGAACAGGGATAACAAAATTGCTGTTAAATTAAGAACTAAGTGCACCAACTGCATATAACAGTTAGTAGAATCAATATTCCTGCCGTACAAGTTCAAACACGCAATCAGTTTCGGAGTGAATTATATCGTGAGACAAACTTCCATCAATCGAAGAGATGAAGAGATTATTGATATGAAAAATGAACGAGTGCCTGCAACATATGACTTTGAAATGTGATATTTATCTTCCCATGGTCGATTTATATTCAGACAATGGTATTATTCGAACCTAAATTGTCGAGAGGAGCAATTAGATAGTAACTTTCAAGTAGTAATTAATGAAATTGCAGTATCAGAGTACTGTTAATGGCTGCATGGCTGAAATATTGAATCGGAGATAAGGATTTTGTGGCAATCTAAAATTAATTCCTTTCCTCCCATCATTTACTGGATACAGTGTTCCCCGATATTAAGGATAAATATGTTGTAGCTTACTGGTCGCAGAAGTGTATACACCGAATGTTAATATTGACTCGAGCTGGTTATCATATACATATCGAAGCATCCTACTGAAACACGCTACATTCTTTCATTAGTCACACAACTGAAAATCCAAAATCGACATTATAAATGAAGAATACGTTTCTATTCATACCATATTCCATTGCTACTGACATATGTTTCGTCTTTACTTAAGAACTTCATCAGTCTAGAAGATATACAGTTGGAATATTCAAATTTTATTCTATTTGAAAGTGAACTTTTGATAAATGTGTTCAACGAGTTGGGTAATTAAAAAATTAGACTATTTCACAGAAAAATGTCGAAAGGACGATACAATTGTCTTTCAAAAATAAACACAAACTCCCACACTTGAATATTTTTGTCCCTTCTATATTTTGGTATGCAAACAAGATCTTGAAATACAACTCTTTTATATTCAGCGCTCATATTGGATCCGAAACTATTTCATATCCGAACCACAGATATTGCAAAATTCCCACTCGCCCAATATCTGTGATGTGAAAAATAATTCTGTGCATGAACACAGAGTTGCATTATCTCCGACGCTGACGTTTATGGATTTTACCGTCTTGTGAATTCGAAAAATGAGATTGTTATTTTTGTGCTGCAATACGCGTTTTACGAATATACAACATAAATGCTCTGTTTTCCGTTTGTGTGTTTAACACTCGTTTTGTATTCCATGAATTCGAGAGGATATGGAAGGTCGTATAATTTGTAGGATGATGAAGTGCATAAATATTTTCACACGAGACTATTTTGTGAATGCATATTCTTCTCGACAAGTCAGAATAAATGCATGAGGTCCTAGCAGCATATAAAGGGCTGTGAAAGAATTGCTTGGAATTTTTGAATTCTTCGATGTCTTTGATTAACGTCAATCAATTATTAAGCAAATTCTAGGATAAGCATACTTCAATGGGAATTGAGAGAGATGTCATAGACTTAAATGGGTTTATTTACAGCCTAAATACATATATCGGGTATATTTTTTAGAGTGATAGAAATTTCGATAGGGCTAACTGTGATTTGACAAGGTAGAAGCCATGTTGTTTTGACATTTCTGTTCAGTAAATTTTGACAAATTTTCATGGAAAGACTCCCACCGCAAGAACATTTACAAATTGTTGGAATTTATTTTCAAAATCAGTGTTCTATTCGCCAAACTTATAAAGCACTTCGTGAAATTTATGGTTTACATAATCGTCCATCAGAGCAACTTATTCGTCGAACTATCAATAGATTTCGGACAACATTTTCTTTACTTGATGCAACAATAACAACAAGACAAAGAACTGTACGTACAGAAGAAAATATTGTTTCTGTAAGTCATAGTGTTAATGATGATCCAGATTTGTCTATTCGTCGACGTTTACAACAAGTTGGACTCTGCGCATCCACCACATGGAAAATTTAGCGTAAAGATCTTGGTCTACACCCATACAAGATCCAACTGGTTCAAGAACTAAAGCTACTTGACCATAATAAGCGTCGTTTGTTTGCTGATTGGGCACTAGAACAGCTTAAAGTTGATCCACTTTGATATCGTAAAATTGTGTTTAGTGATGCAGCTCATTTCTGGTTGAACGGCTATGCAAACAAGCAAAATTGCCGTATATGGAGTGGAAACAATCCTCAAGAAGTTCTGCAGGTTCCATTGCATCCTGAAAATGCACCGTATGGTGTGCTTTACACGCTGAAGGCATCATCAGTCCATATTTCTTCAAATTAGCTGCAGCTTATGTTACAGTGAGTGGTGCTCGTTACAGATCGATTATCAATGATTATTTGTTTCAAAATTTGAATAGTATCGACTCAGAAGTGTTTTGGTTCCAACAAGATGGTGCTACACCTCATGCTGCTACCATAACATTGATTTATTAAAAGAAAGATTTGGCGATAACATTATTTCGAGAAATGGTCCAATTAAATGGCTTCCAAGATCATGCGACATAACTCCACTGAATTATTTTCTTAGGGGTTATGTCAAGTCATTGGTTTATACTGATAAACCAGAAACAATAGACGCTTTGGAAGCTAATATAACTCGTGTTATTGATAAAATAAGGCCTGAACTACTCGAAAAAGTGGTCCAAAATTGGTCTGGTCGAATGCGGTTCCTTGGAATTAGTTGTGGTGAACATATTCCGGAAATTATTTTTAAAACATAAATGTCATAAAACCATCTTTCAAATAAAAAAAAAATTAGCTTCAATCTAAATTTAAATTTGTTATATTTCAATTTAAAGTCCTATCATTCTAAAAAAAACACCAGATATTACAGATTACATCTTTGACTTGTTTTGCCACTTCCAGATTTTTCAATGGGTTATGCGTTATCAAGAGCGGGTGTTCTTTAAGAAGATAAAGTGAATGCGAATATAAACGTATTCAAGAGCAGAGAGAGATAATGTGTGATTATAACTTGCTTGTTCAGGGAAAGTGTGTGCGTGAATATTGCGTGACCGTTTGATCGAAGCTCAAAGAGAGGGACGGTGTGCGTGTTTCTAGAGCCGAATGCTAACGATATACTGTCGTTGTGTCTTCACCGAGGCTTAAAGGGATTATACTTGTGTATTTAGCGCGGGCTCAAAAAGAGGCCGAACTCGAGGCAAGTAGAATTTCGAAGCGACATTTAGCTAATTTCGTTTCTAGTACTACCGTCTCTAGGAAAAATGAGAGATTTTTGAGAGGCTTGGATTACTGGATCCTGGGAACGTCATTGTAATGTACCTGTCTAATAAAGATGTGAAATAGCTTTTTCAATCACGTAGAAATCGAACAAGCTGTCTCACCAACGTCAGATTGAGGGCATTTTGGTAGTTGTTGGAACGAAGCTCCTGTCTCTTTTAATATCACTGCTTGCAGTGCAGCTAGGTTCTACTGTGCATTTGGTGCGACTGGAAAGGAATCATTCATTATGAGTTTCTTCCATACGGCCAAATACTGAATTCGTATCTCTCCTGTCAGCAACTGGACCTTTTTAAGCTAGCTATTGACCAGAAATGGGCAGAATTGACCAACAGAAGAGGTGTTATGTTCTATCAGGACTACGCCAGACAACATCTGTAAAGACTCGCCAGAAACTCCGGAAAGCTTGATTGGAAAGTTTTAATGCATCCACAAGATAGCCTTGACCTAGCACCAAGGTATTACAATCTTTTTCTCGCATTGCAAAACTTCCTAAGTGAAATAAAAAATTTCATCAAGAAAGGATTGTAAAAATCGCTCACCAGAGTTTTTCACCAAAAAGGACCAAGACTTTTATGAAAGAGGAATTATAAAGCTACCTTTAAAATAGCAAAAAATCATAGAATAAAAAGATACATATCTAACCCAAATCGAACATTCGGAAACATATTAAATGAAGTCTTGAAGGTGACACAAAAATAATGGACATTTTTTCCCAAACCTATTAATAGAATCTGTACTGATTAGGTAAACCAACAAGAAACTGAGTCAATGAAAACGTTGTGAAAACCAACATTGCCTTCAAAATTCATGGAAAAGAATGCGGATTTTCAGATGAATCCTTGAGCAACTCACTTGAAACCAACGATTTGAAGCTATCTCTGAATAACTAATGTGTTCCATTCCAATAAATTGGTTTCTGCAAATAGTGGTTGGAACGGTGAAGTCCATTGTGCTATCGGTTAAGTTTATGACTGCTCAGTAACGAGATCCGATGTTCGAAAATGGGAATTTGTTGATATGAACTTTTCCAGAGACTGTAAATCCTTCAAAATGTCTATATGAATGTTCGCTTAACTTGTGCCATTCGTTGAAAGTTTTCCAATAGCAACCCATTTTCACCGCGAACAAGCGCTATGTTTTGACAGTCTAGTTGTACTTCATTCATTGCACTTTTCAGTTATTATCGGTGCCACAGAACACACGGTGTTTTTAAAGATGAATCATTTTTCAACAGTAGTAGAAAAATCAGAAAAATGATTGATTTCACAGAAATCTCCTAAAAGAAAAACCTTGGACAAACTTTTATTCATTTAACTTTATTAAATAAAAGAAATTAAACAAAAAACAACGAATAATAATAACATGAACATTTAGTAATAATATAAAACTGGAATTGTTGAGTTGTTACCTCAAGAATAGAATAGAGAGAGTTTCTGTTGAAACTTGCGGAAGGAATCACTTGTCCTAAGGATGAAACGGAAGTTATGGGTGTACCTCAGGGTAATATTCTGGGATCTCTACAGTTTGTGATATACATGATTTACCTGAGTCTTTGTTTCTTCCATTTCAAGAAGGATAAAAATGCTTTTGTTTGCTGATGACGCAAACGCTTTAGTGCGTAATGGAAATTTAAACTCCAGCATGGAGCAAATTCAGATAGTTTTCGACTCGATAAGTGTCTGGTGTGCTCAAAATAGGCTCCTTCTAAATGTTGAAAAATCCAAGCACACCTGGTGAAGCAGTCGTTCAAACAAGGCAAGTTCCCGGAACAATTGAAAACAGCTTTCATCAAACCCATATTAAAAAACGGAAACCTTAGGAGCTAGGAAACTATAAACCTATCAGTATTCTGCCAAGCTTTTCAAAAATATTCGAACTGGTAATGTGCTTCAGAATCACAGAATTCTTGAATAGTTGTGATTTTTTCAGTAACACACAACACGGATTTCTGAAAGGAAAATCTACCCAAACAGACAAATTTGAATTAACAAAGAACATATTGGTACTGTTGGAAGGAGACAACTTAGCACTGGCCATATTTTTGGATATGTCAAAAGCATACGACTCAATAAACCGGGAACACCTGTTAAAGAAACTTCAAGCTTATGGAATAAGAGGAAATGCATACAAGTAGATTAAATCATATATATGCAAACGAAAACAAAAAGAGAAAATCATCAAGGAAGGAGAAAATGCTGAATCTACTGAGCTGATAAATAAAAGAGGGATAGTACAAGGAGGTGTATTGGGGCCACTTCTATTCCTAATATTCCTGAATGATTTGGAAGATATAGCAGAGGAAGATGAAAATGAATCAATTATGTGGGCGACACCAACCTGTTGGTAGGAGCAAAAGATGAGAATACTTTGATTCGTGCAGGTACCAACTTCTTCAATAGGACACATCAATTCATGTGTCCTATTGAAGAAGTTGGTACCTGCACCTGCAGAAAAACGAATTGAGCATAAATTAAAAAAAAAAACTAACCTTATAGTTTTCATTACTAACAGAAGTAATGAAAGCAAACCAACCAGCATTACTTCAGAAAATAAGGTTATAAATATTATATTATAGACAGTACTGAATTTCTGGGTGTATTCATGGACTCATTCATGAATTTAAGAGCACATGTGGAAATTGATTCAGGTTAATTTTGCAATTAGAATATCTAGAAAATACCTGAATGATAAATCATTGAAATTTTCATATTATACAAATTTTGAATCTAGATTATTTTTTGGGAAACTGAAAGAAATTTAGAAGAAATATTTAATATATAAAATAGAACAATAAGGGTAATTTTTAAGCTGAAATATAATGGAACTTGTAGAGAATTGTTTGAGCAATCTTCACAGTTTACGGTTTGTACATTTACGAATGTGCTGTATTCTTACATAAGAACAAAGAAAAATTCATTCAATATAATCACAGTAATAGTTACAACACGAGAACACAAAATTTTTATTTTACAATTCATGAATTGACCATCAGCGAACAACACGTGACATATAGTTGTATCAGAATATTTAATCATTTGCCAAATAACATTAATAACATAAATACTCTAAGAATCTTCAAAAACAGGGTGAAATCTTTGATTATAAAACTTGAGCCTTATGAGCTAGGAGATTTTTTTAATGTCACATTAGAGAGCTAACCAATAAATTTTATTTAGACACTATTTCACTTCAGGTAAGCATCCTATGTGTAAACTTCATTTGAAATAGAGAAAATATGAATAAAAACAATATTCTAATTTCCGCTAATATTTTATTAACACTACGATAGCTACGTCATACCATGACTACTTCAGGTGAGTATTACAAGATATAACAAAAATAGAGGGGTCGAAGAGAGTTTTACAATTCTTTTGGAAATCTGAAAAATGATTCAAAAAAGATTCAACAAAGGGGAGCTACTTAATTCTGTTCGGTTATTCAATGATATTTTTTTATGATATCTATTAATTTCTAAAGTTTCGAACAAGTTTAATCTAAAACTTTTGTTTTCTGAGTGTAAAATTTCAAAGTTACTATTAAAACTATGTCCTGTGTCTAGAAGGGGCTCTGCGTAGATTGAATTTCCCTTTTTGTTACAATAACATTTTTCATGTTCCCTAAGTCTCGTCTGGAACGATCTTCCTGTCTGACCAACATATACGAAATGGCAAGTACCGTAAGTTAACTTATAAACACCTCACTATGGGAAATCCTTTGAGTCCGTTACTATCCGAAATGTTTATGAATTCCTTAGAAACTAGCATAATAAAAAGCCCTTATTTTAAATGTTTCATTTATTGGTACAGATATGTTGACGACGTTATATGTTTATTCAATGGCACTGATAGGCAATTTTCTTTGTTTGTGGATTTCATAAACAAATTATACCCAATCATACAATTCACTTATGAAAAGGAAAAAAACAATGGTATACACTTTTTAGACTTAACTATCACAAAAATTAATGATAAACACGTTTTTTCAACATACCGGAAACCAACCCATACAGATAGCACAATTCACTTCACATTAAACCACCCATACTCACAAAAATTAGCAGCATACAATAGTATGTTATATAGATTAGCCAACATACCCATGTCACGTGAGAATTTTGACAAAGAATATAACATTATCAAACAGATTGCGTTGAACAACGGTTTCAACGTCCCGATTATTGAGAATCTTTTCACAAAAATACAATTAAACCTGGCTTTGAAATTAGTATATCCCATAAATAATGATTCAATTGAAAGTAAATACATTTCGTTGACGTACTTGGGACCAAAAACAGAAAAAGTAGCTAGATATTTAAAGAAGAACCACAATTTCAGAATTTCTCATAAAACGAATAACTCCCTAGGAAAACTAATAAAAAATAATAAAGATTAAACATCTAAGTACAAGAAATCAGGTGTTTATAAGTTAACTTGCGGTACTTGCCATTTTGTATATGTTGGTCAGACAGGAAGATCGTTCCAGACGGGACTTAGGGAACATGAAAAATGTTATTGTAACAAAAAGAGAAATTCAACCTACGCAGAGCACCTTCTAGACACAGGACATAGTTTTAATAGTAACTTTGAAATTTTACACACAGAAAACAAAAGTTTTAGATTAAACTTGTTAGAAACTTTAGAAATTAATAGATATCATAAAAGAAAAATATTATTGAATAACCAAACAGAATTAAGTAGCTCCCCTTTTTTGAATGTTTTTTGAATCATTTTTCAGATTTCCAAAAGAATTGTAAAACTCTCTTCACCCCTTCTAATTTTGTTATATCCATGTACTATAAAATGAATTCCTTGTTCATGGTTTACTCAGTATCTTGTAATACTCACCTGAAGAAGTCATGGTATGACGTAACGATCGTAGTGTTAATAAAATATTAGCGGAAGTAAAGACCGAAAGAATCATAGATGAAATAAAGAAGTATTATTACTATTATTATTATTATTATTATATTTGAAAAGCGTACTACTGAATTTAAAAGTAGACGTATCCCATTGTGTTTCATAATTCTCTAACATAAAAACATAAAAAATGTTATTGTATAAGTGGTGTCCACACTGAATAACAAACTCATTAGTGCGCAAGAATAGTTGCATCCTATTCTGAAGAACCCCGTCTCATCATATTCGCGCCCGTCATCCCCTGCACTCCTAATCCCACCTGGCCCTCAGCCATCGAGCTCGAAATTCAGGGAAATAAACCGGAAGTTGCTGATCTATGCCCGAATGAATCTCGAATTATGTACCAGAGCGCGCTCCAGTCCGAAGATAGTCCGTTTTTATGATCCTCGCAAGTACCTCGTAAAATTTCCCCTAATGAATCCCTTTGAAAAGTGGTCCTTGAAGCTAGAAACTTTCAGCTATCGCCTGATTTCGGCGCCCTCACGCTTCGGTTCACTCGAAAATTGACTTTCCAGTTCTGTACTGTATAACTCCTCTTATTTATCGAGGCCCTGGAAAAATAATAGGGTACCTCGAAGAAGGAGATCGACGAATATGTGTTGCAGTTTGTTAGTTGATTGCCCCTTTGAGAACCGCTCCCGAAGTTTTCGACGTCTTAATTGAGATAGCTTCGTATTTTAACTTTTCGTTTGTTTTTTCATGCGAAAATACAAGAGTTTGATATTGGGAATTAAAGGGAGGCTAAAGGAAGCTCTGCGGAAATTTCTTTTTCCTTGTCGATACTGTTTACTTCCGTCTCAAAATACTATTGCTTTCTGAATTCTCAGTCCCAACAAATGGAGAGATCCATACATTTTTCGAGTATAAAAATTACTCCATTTTCAAGAATGTTGCTTTGTCTGAGATGTCAATGTACATTAATGGAAGAAAACTCAACTACTTCCTCTGTATAGGCGCAAGCGTCATATCGTAGATCATGGCGTCACAGTATTCCAACGACAGTCAATTGTTATGAAGATAACTAGGGGGACAATAGGATATAATTTCCAGTTTACACTATTTATTTAATATAATCAGTCTTTACTTTAAATTCTGAATTTTCTAACTTCTACAATATATAGTCTGTCTAGAAAGTATCCGGAAAAAGAAAGCTCAATTGTAATTATTTAGTATATATTTTGAATTATTGATAACATAAATAGAGGTTAATACTTGATAGAAGGTATATAAAATTATTTAAATATTTTAATATTAGCCTTCTACATATTTAATTTCAAAAAATTATATTCAATAATTATAACTTCAGGAATTAAATCAAATTAATGTCATCTAAGTACCAGTTATATCAAACGACATATAAAATAAACATTCATTATAAGACATCCAAATTATATAATAAAATCCAATAAATAAAAATTGTTAACCCCAATCCTATAAATTGAATATTTTGAGTAGACAAAATTTTGTTTCTGCTGATCAATCTTATGAAAACAAATATCTTTCAAAAATGTTCAACATAATCTTGGGAATTTCATCATGAAACTATCCTACTTAGAATATTCAATATTATTGAATATCTAAGTTACTTTCTATAAAATCTCAAGATACGTAAAAACATTACTGAAAAACAAGTTTTAAGAGAAACTTCGATTCGTGAGTACTCAAATAATTAATATTCAATAAAATATAATATAACATCAATCAACAACAAATATTTACTCACCCTTCAACAATTTAGAAAACTTCTGGTAAATGAATACTGAAAATTTTAAATGGAGTGTAATGTTAACTACAAATAAATAATTCTGTGGTAATGTTTTTACATATCTTGTGATTTTATAGAAAGTAACTCAGTTAGATATCCAATAATATTGAATATTCTATGTAAGATAGTTTTATGATGAAATTCTTAAGATCATGTTGAACATTTTCGAAAGATATTTGTTTTCATAAGATTGATCAGCAGAAACAAAATTTTGTCTACTCAAAATATTTCATTCATAGGATTTCGGCCAACAATTTTTATTTATTTGATTTTTTTATATCATTTAGATCATCAGGAAGCGAATTGTAAAGCGATACTGCACAATAAATGAACGACCTCCAGAACATGGCCGTCCGATGACGTGGCATAAGAAATCGACCACCGAACCTTGTATCTCTGCCGTGTCTAGAATCCACAGGGATGAACTTATCTCTGAGATAGCGGGATGAATCAGTAGACACCAATATTCGGTGGGTGAAGTTAGCCAGATGAAGTGTTCTCATGTTGAGCCATCCTGTATCCATCATAGCACGCGATATATGATCGAACATTCGCAACCCACAAACCAAACGACAACAACTGTTCTGAACTTTTTGAACACGATTTTTTTGCGTTTGCCGCAAAATGAACCATACAAAAAATCGCAATAAGTGAAATGCGAAAGGACTGAGGTCTCGCATAGCATTTTTCTCAATCCCTGGCTCAACAGATGCCTACTGCAATAGAGCAGTTTCAGATTGCTGTGAGATCTCACCATTAAGTTTTTTATATGTTCACTGAACTCATTATCCAAATGAAAACCCAAAACTTTTACTACACTGCTGACAGAAAGTTGGGTATCACCAATGTCAATTCTCGATTGAGATCGTCCCTGACCATTTTAGATAAAAAACAAACAAGTTTTGATTTTTCAGCGTTGAGTTGGGCTGTCTAGAGATTCGTGATTTATTCACAAGTTCAGAGTTAAAGCGATCATTGACAATGTTGACATCACTAAAATTAAAACTGGTATAAATCTGGACGTCATCAGCATATGCTTGGACGCTACAATATTCAACCGAATTGAGAATATCTACAGTATACACTATAAAGAGCAACGGGCCTAGAATCGAACCCTGGGGTACCCTGTCTGAACACTCATACCAGATGAGTATTTCCCATTATTAGAAATTATTTGGGTTCTATCCCGGATGTAAGAATCTAATAAGAGTACAAGCAGGCTCATCGAAGCTATATTATTTCAATTTAGAAATGAGGAGTACATGATCTAAGGTATCCAAAGCCTTCGAATAGTCCAACACAACTAAGAGGCTAGCTAACCCTTTATCTTGAGCCCTCATTATATCGTCCAGTATGGGTATAAGTGCCGTAGTCGTGCTGAACCCCCAAAGCCTAAAGCCGCATTGACTTTGAGGCAAGATATTATTTTTTTTAAATATTCAAATATTCGAACATTTAACACACGTTCGAATATTTCAGAAATGGAAGGCAATATACTTATCAACCGCAGATCCTCATAATGCTCTTAATCTGCTTGTTTGGGAATATGTCGGCCAAGAGAAATCTTGCAAGAATCGGGAAAATATTCTTGTTCAATACAGTTATTGACAACATTGTCTATTACCTCATCGATGAACGATCTGCAATATTTCAACATAGTAGCACCGATATTGTCAATATCATACGCATCAGACCCCAAACTGTTAAGAATGGAATTAACTTCTTCAACAGATGTCATTGAAATTGAAAAACTAGTATTAGAATGAAACCTTGAGTCATCATGAAAATTTATTGTACTAGCGGTTTCATTTGATACATTGCTGAGTAGAGGTGAGAAGTAACTTTTTAAATTTTCTGGGTCAGAGATGTTATTTGGAAGAGCGTGGTCTTTTGTAGAACGAGCACTCAGATCCTTAAGTGCTCTCCAAGTCACACGAGAATTATTCTCAGCACAGACATAATTGAGATAAGCCGCTTTTTCGTTTCTGGTAGTAGTGACTGCAAAATTTCGTAATCTCTTATACGACAGCCAATCCACCTCTAAGCGAGTATGCTTAAATTTTTGAACAGCTTTGTCGCGCTGTCTCATAATTGATTGTAGATTTCTCGTTAGATAAGGTGCTTTTGGCTTAGAAACTTTTATTTCTTTTAAAGGCGCATGGTTACTGAAAATTTCTAATATGAAGTTGTTAAACTTTGCTATTTTAGCTTCCAAATTCATTTCCAGCACAACATTAATCCATGGTAGACTGTATAATTCATTAAGAAAACTGTCCAATTTAAAATTCTCCTCAGTATCAGCTCGACATTTACCATCTTATGATCCGAAATACCGTCAAATGGAAGAGTCCTCACTGCCTTAACTATATCAGTATTAGAAATAAAGATTGGGTCGATCAGAGTACTCGAGGAGCATCATCTTTATTTCGTGGCGGTGCTCGATCAACTTAAATCTTCATTAGTCCCCATATATTCTCAATGGGAGTAAGATCTGGGGAAACCACTGGCCATGAAATGGTTGTCACTTGGTGTTCTTGCGTCCAAGCTTGAGTATAGGCCGAAAATGGTATCTTGTACTATCCTGCTGAAAACGCCAATACGAATAAAAAGCATGCGCCGTTTCAAGAACAAAGTCATTTAGAATGCCTCAATACTTTTCACCACGCTGACCCAAAACCATTATTTTGGTGGGAAATTCGAAATTGTGGAAATATCACCAGATCAAAATTTAACTAACCAAATAAAATGAAACCTGAAACGAAAAAACTCGAAATAAGTCTTAAAGTATCCAGAAAAAAACAGAACTAATCAACGTGTTGTTGCCATTTACCAATAACTATTTGTACTGGGAACACAGAAAAACATAAAAAAAATTATTCACCCCAAATAATGTCCCATGATAAGAAAAATAATCAGAATTTCAAAAATAATAAATGATCAATGAGTATATTGCTCTATATGAATTCAATTCATAATTTAACAGTTTATTCGTTCCAGATTTTATCTTATTTGGTGAGTTAAATTATGATCTTGTGATATTTTTATTTTATTTTTTCACACAGCAACGTTCACAAATAATCTAAATTTATTATGAAAAATCACGATCTGTTATTCAAACTTTACGTGCTTTAACTCCAATTTTTAATAATCACCCGGATAAAAGAACAGTTGAACATTTAGTGAAGACGTTTGAAACATATTTTACACTTCAAGATGTTACAGTGCCAGTGAGATAAAGAAATACAAGAAGTGTAGAGACTATTGCTGCCGTACGTGGAAGTGTTCGTGGAGATCAATATTTATCGATTTCCGACGTTTATAAGAACTAGGCATCTCCCAGACGTCTTTGTGGCAAATTTTACGAAAAGACCTTGGTTTACATCCATACAAAATTGTTTTATTTCAAAAACCCAAACCAGCAGATCATTTAAAGCGTCGTGTATTCAGTAATTGAACAGTCGTAAGAAATGGACCGATAAATTATCCGCCATCTTCCTGCGATTTAACTCCATTGGACTTTCTCGACGATTTTATTTATACTCCTAATTAATAAGTTACCCCACATCATAGAATAATACTCCATTCTCATTTCCTCCATGAAATATGAATTTCTACTATGAATGGGCTAGATAAAGCCGAACGTGTTCTGAATACATCGTTTGTCGTTTCGAAATAGACTACAACGATAAATTCTGTTATAGTAGCACCAATAGATCCCGACATGAAACAAAGGGTATGAATGGAACAGATTACTTATTGTTATACCATAAATTCTGATTTGTAATTTTATTACTTTACCCCGACAAGAATTATGCTTCGTCTACAATTGTGACTTGAGCGAAACGTCAATTCTATTCTTTCGGATCGTCAGATGTTTCAGAGATTCCAATTATCGATACGAAAAGTGCTTCATTGTAGAAATTATGAGGTCCTTCGTGCTTACGACTAAAAAGCGGCGAGTTTGTGCTTTTATTAAGGACCAGCTGTTGCTGACAGAGATTTAATTCTTTTTGTTTCCTCGAGAAAGGAGTTGCTTTGCCTAAAAAAGCTGAAATAATTCGAAGTCAGTGACAGAAACGCTGAATGTTCTATCCAAGTTCTTGTGATTTTCATAGCAGTTGTTTTCATAGCTCACGGAGACCTTAATGTTGAAAAAAAAATGAATCAGTATAAACAAAACCTGATTCTTCTCTTATTTTTGTACAAATTTTTTTGAGGAGTATGAGTTATGGTAATAGAAAAGTCTAGAAATCGAGACAGTATAACAAACATCTGTATAACAATTGTATGCTCAAACAAACTCGATATGCTCAATATGCTTAACGACAAATTATGGTCTGATTTGAGCACGAGGAGAGTTTATTCTGTGTTAGTAACGGGAAAATATCGAAAATACATTTCTTTACTTGAATTAGCCCGCAAAGGTATGTCTTGTATGTATTTTGCATACTCCAGATGGCGATAGTGTGTTTTTAATACCTAAGAGTCTCTATGTATACCGAATATAGATACTTGACAGATTTGAAATCACTAGCATACATTGCACTGAAGAAAACCAATCAGTTTGAAATGTGCGCATATCTGCAATTTGCCTCTGTGATCTACAAATCCTTGTCTAGTTTTTTTGAGTACAGAATTGTTATACAGATGTGTGTTATACTGTCTCGATTTCTAGAACTTTCTATTACCATAGCTCATACTCCTTATTAATGATTTTTGGTATAGATCACCCGAATTAATTTATTTTAATACAAATATTTTTTTATGAGAGATTTTTTTATTTCAATCCCGCAGCTTTTAAATCACTGGAAGGCTAACTTCGTTTCATTTGACCTTCAGAATTTATTTTCGAGTATTCCACCTAAAAAAACTGTTGAACCCGTAAAAAATTCACTTATCAAAAATGGATGTTATACACTCATCAAAAAGGATGTTTCAGAATGCCTTAAAATTTGCACCAAGCAAAATCTCTTTCAATTTAAAAATAAAATATATAAATCTTAAAAAGGTTTGATTATGGGAAATCATTTAAGTCTTTTAATATCCGAAATATTCATGAAAAATATTAAATCTAAAATAAACCAAAATTCCCTTATGAAATATATCTCATATTGCTGTAGATATTTAGACGATATTTTCTGTTACTTCTTAGGTACAGGCAGACCATTAAAAAAACACTTTTTGTTTATAAACGAACTACGTCCTATAATATTATTCACTATGGAAACAGAGCATAATAACTCTCTTAACTTTATTGATTCAACAGTTACCAGAATCACTATTCCACATAAATTTTCAATATTTCAACATACACTGATACTATTTCATACAATAAATAATCATCATATTAACCAAAAATTATCAGCATTTACAGGGTGGCAAGAAAATCCTCGGACAAACTTTTTTCATTTACCTTCATTAATCAAAGGAAATTAAACAAAACAACAACGAATAATAGTTACCTAAACATTCGGTAATAATATATTCAAACAGTTTCGAAGTGGCTTCCTTTGGCAGCGATACATATCGGGTGTTTTTTTAGAGTTATAGAACTTTCGATAGGGATAACTGTGATTTGACAGAAGCTAGAAGCCATGCTGTTTTGACATTTCTATTCAGTAAGCATTTACAAATTATCATGGAAAGACTCACGCCGCAACAACGTTTACAAATTGTTGAAATTCATTTTCAAAATCAGTGTTCTATTCGCCAAATTTATAGAGCACTTCGTAAAATTTATGGTTTACATAATCGTCCATCAGAGCAACTTATTCGTCGAACTATCGATAGATTTCGGACAAAATTTTCTCTACTCGATGCAACAACAACAACAAGACAAAGAATTGTACGTACAGAAGAAAATATCGCTGCTGTAAGTCATAGTGTTAATGATGATCCAGATTTGTCAGTTCGTCGACGTTTACAACAAGTTGGACTCTGTGCGTCCACCACATGGAAAATTTTGCGCGAAAATCTTGGTGTAAACCCATACAGGATCAAACTGGTTCAAGAACTAGAGCCACTTGATCATAATAAGTGTCGTTTGTTTTCTGATTGGGCCCTAGAACAGCTTGAAATTGATCCACTTTTTTATCGTAAAATTGTGTTTAGTGATGAAGCTCATTTTTAGTTCAACGGCTATGTAAAAAAGCAAAATTGCCGTAAATGGAGTGAAAACAATCCTCAAAAAGTTCTGCAGGTTCCATTTCATCCTGAAAAATGCACTGTATGGTGTGCTTTACACGCTGGAGGCATCATCGGTCCATATTTCTTCAAAAACTAATGTTACAATGAATGGTGCTTGTTACAGATCGATGATCAATGATTATTTGTTTCAAAATTTGAATGGTATCGACCCAGAAGTGTTTTGGTTCCAACAAGATGGTGCTACATCTAATGCTGTTACCGTAAGAATTGATTTATTGAAAGAAAGATTTGGCGATAACATTATTTCGAGAAATGGTTCAATTAATTGGCCTCCAAGATCATGCGACATAACTCCACTGGATTATTTTCTTTGGGGTTATGTCAAGTCATTGGTTTATGCTGATAAACCAGGAACAATAGACGCTTTGGAAGCCAACATAACTCGTGTTATTGATAAAAATAAGGCCTGAATTACTGGAAAAAGTGGTCCAAATTTGGTCTGGTCGAATGCAGTTTCTCAGAGCTAGTCGTGGTGGACATATTCCATATTTATTTTGAAAACATAAATGTCATAAAATTATCTTTCAAATGAAAAAAATTGTTTCAATCTTAATTTGAATGTGAGAGTTATGACGAAACAATTGTTGTTAAATAAAAAAAAAGTGAGCGGAAATTAAGTTGTGTTACTTTAACCCTCGGATATCGATTGACTCGCTTCTTGACGATGTTGCGAGTGATTTGCGTATTGACAGTGTGTTTTCTCCAACTTCCTGAACTATAACACCAATTCCTTTTCAAAAACATAAAACACAACTCAAGTACTTCTCAAAAAATGTAATTTATTTGAAATATTTAATATATTTAAATATTCAAATAAGTTAATTCAAAAATCTCCCAAAACATGCACTATATCTTCAAAAAACAATTAGAATTCTGATAATCTCTTCATCGGCCCTAAATAACATTTAAAATATCAAAATCAACTAACAATCAGTATATCTTACCTCAATGTGGTAACCGGATAATTGCTTAAACAGACTAACTTTAAAAATCAAGTTAGTCTACGTTCGTCACAAAATCACAGAAAACTGTAAGGTATTATAAGGTTTCCTATTTTATTTTATACATAATATACAATTAAATTTAGGCTTGAATAAATCTCATTATGGAACGTCAATAGTTCAAAGAAAACCCTATAATACCTTACAATTTTCTGTGATTTTGTGACGGACGTAGACTATCTTGATTTTTAAAGTTAGTCTGTTTAAGCAATTTCCGGTTACACTTTAAGGTAAGATATACTGATTGTTAGTTGATTTTGATGTTTTGAATATTATTTAGGGCCGATGAATAAGATTGTCGGAATTCTAATTGTTTTTTCAAGATATAGTGCATGTTTTGAGAGATTTTTGAATTAACTTATTTGAATATTTAAATATATTAAATATTTCAAATAAATTATATTTTTTCAGAAGTCCCTAAGTTGTGTTTTTGAAAAGGAATTGGTGTTCATAATGGTTAGATCAGAAACAAAATTAAGCCTCCGTCAAATATTTATTTATTAATTTTAAATGACTATTTATATTTGTTGGTTTATTTATTCCACTTAACATTATATATTGAGTTTTGATTTTTTCCGTCTATTAAATATGAGCGGTGCTTATGTAGACATCAATTTAATTCTAAAAGTTTTTTGAATAAAAATGATTTTTGAAATTAAAATTGTAGAAGACTGACATATTAAATCTGTTTTGATATTCAAATTTCATTAGATATTATGATAAGCTAAGTACAGGAACAGATCTGATTGACGATTTGTCATAAGGATCTCAGAAAATCCATCTAACTGTCTCACGTTGCCTCTCAGAGAACACCCACACTGGATTTTCCCCATTTTGAGCCTCTGAAAGGCTCCATATAATCCAAGATAAGCAGGGGCTGTCAGAAAATTATAAATGGGGTGTTGTTGACTAAAATCTGCCTGAAACATGATAATCTTGATTGAAACGAACCCAGAGCTCTGATACAATAATTAAATGTAAATGCGATCATAATACGCTAGGAAATAACGGGAATATTCAGAAGGGTGTTTGAGTAGGGGTATAATAATGATATCGAACAAGGCGGTGACAACAAACTCGTAAGATTTGACTAATGACTTTTATTCGTTGTCTTAGGGATAAGTTTTCAGCCCGGGTTCCCGAGGAGAGATTCCGGAAGACAGAACGTGCCTCATTTAGAATTCAATCCATCCCCATTTCGACACATTCTGATGACTGGAATTATGAGCTTGGATCCGACTGGAAGCAGACTCCGGATGAATAATTAAGGTTTCGGTAATTCAACGAGAATACGGTTGAAATTTCGGAACAATGGGTATAAATTTACTGGGTATCTTCTCTGAATGTTGATTTTCAGTTTCCATTTTTATGCAAAGGCAGTCTCGTTTCTTGCTTAGATCAATAAAGGTCTTTACCACTACCACCTCTTTAGTGCTCACTTTGATTTGCTCTGGATGTCTGTATTTTGTGAATTCTGAGACAAAGGTGCTCTTAAACTATTACATTATACTATAGTCCGTTATTTAGTATGAATTTTTAATTCTTTAATTAGAGAATGATAACAAAATATTCATCTTATTTACTTATACAACCTCCATTTAACTGTTAACACTTGACTTAACGTCGAGGTACACCCTAAACTAGATCGCCTTCATAATTTTCTTTATGGTAGTCCAGGACTGTAAAACTGACTGAATTAAATCATCTTTTTTTCGTGGCGCTGCTCATTCAACTTCAATCTTCATTAGTTCCCATACGTTTTCAATGGGACTAAGATCTGTTTAAGCTGCAGGCCATGAAATGGCTGCCACTTGGTTTAAATTGTTTTCTTCAATCTACGTGTTCCTGAAACTGGTCTATGCCTTATATTCATGTCATTCTTATCCTCTTTATTGTCTCATATAAAGCACTTTTTACTAGTTCAGTCAATTGCAGTAATTTTAAAACGTTTCGAAAACCTTCTATACAAATATTCTACCTATTTTCTTTTTTCTAGTTGTGACATTATTTCATAAATTGTATACCTGTTGACAATCAACAATATTTAACAAATAGGGTTGCCATGCAACTTAGGCCATATCCAACCTATTTTTTACATTACTTTGGTCTTATAATGTTACAAAAAAGAAGTATATTGAAATTAGGAAAAATAATAAATTTTCTAGACCGACTACGGTATTTTCATGGAAAATTCAATATAATGCCACATGATTGGAAAAATAAATAAGGTTGTACGGTTTTTTATCGAAGGTTGAATCTTTATTGTGAAAAATTCTGCCGAATGAATGGGAGGCAGTATTCAAAGAAAAAATATCTTCAATATTACAAGATTATTTCTGCTAACCAAACTACAGATATCAATTTTATAGAAAAATTTTCCTCAAAAACTTGAAATTAAATGGAATAAATGTCTTAGAAAACACAGTTTTCTAGTAGTCATATTGAATTAACACTCACTACACCAGAAGGAATGAAAAAAAATCCCAAGAAAATATAGAATATTAATAGAAAATATTTAATGAATACTTGAAGGATAGAAGCTTTATTCCGTACCGATGTATTATGAGAACCAAATTCATTTCCAAAATGCATAACATAATCTCAAGAATTTTCATGGAAAATAACTCTCTTTAAAAGAGTTCCTATAAAAAAACTCCAAAATTATGCAGCACATCTTTAAAAGGGCCATTTGGAATTCACACGTCGATTTCAAATCCCACTTCGTATCAAAAAATAAAAATAATTAATAAAAATATTTCCTACGTTTTTTGAATTTTTCTGAAGGAAAAATTTTTAAAAAGAGTTATTTTTCGAAGAAATTCTTGTAGTTATATTGGGCATTTTTGGAAAGGAATTTGATTTTCATAATACATCGTTACGAAACAAAGTTTGTATCATATTCAGATTCAAATGAATTAATTCGTCTGATCTGTACCAAAAATCATAAGAAAGGAGTAAGAGCTATAGCAATAGAAACTTTTAGAAATCGCTACAGTGTAACATACATCTGTATAACAAGAAGCTCAAAAACCTTCTGAGGAATTTTCTGTTAAGATCAAGGCGTATCAGGATAAAAATAATAATAAGACTATACTCAAACAAACTCGACTAGGTTTTTTTGATCACAGGGGAAAATTGCAGACATGCGCATGTTTCAAACTGAATGGCTTTGGTCAGTGCAATTTATGCTAGTGACTCCAAATCTGTCAAGTATCTACTGTTATAAATTTATTTATATTGTTTTTTTACATTATCAATTTAAATTTTGATTTTGATTATTTAATCCATAATTCCACTTAAGATTATGCAATGAATCTTAGATCACTCCTGTATATAAGTGATCTCGAGTTCGAGGGTTCTTAGCTAGTTCTATAGTTAATATAATTTTTATTGAAAATTTGTAATATTATTAAATTTCAATTTGTTTTCAAAGGAAGGGGTCAAATTTAAGTCCTCTAATCGAATTTTAAAATATTCATGTTGAATATAAAGTGAAATTAATATTTCATATGTAAACTACCTTAATAATCCTAATTCTATGATCTTATGATCTAACTAACCTTAATTCTAACATGAACAATGATTGTTATTCCTAAATTTCTTTCTGGAAAGATTAACAGGATTGAATTTTTACTACCTTTGGTGAGTTTGTTCATCAATTTATGATTATTTAAGTAGTTTAATATTGGCCTTGTACATATTTAATTTCAAAAAATTATATTCAATAATTATAGCTTCAGGAATTAAATTAAATTGATGTCATATAAGTACCACCATATATCAAATGACATATAAAATAAACATTCATTATAAGACATCCAAATGATATAACAAAATCTAATAAATAAAAATTGTTAATCAAAATCCTATAAATTAAATATTTTGAGTAGACAAAATTTTGTTTCTGCTGATCAATCTTATGAAAACAAATATCTTTCAAAAATGTTTAACATACTCTTAAGAATTTCATCATTAAACTATCTTACTTAGAATATTCAATATTATTGGATATCTAAGTTACTTTCTATAAAATCTCAAGATATGTAAAAACATTACTAAAAAACAAGTTTAAAGAGAGACTTTGCTTCGTCAGTACTCAATTAATTCATATTCAATAAAATATAACAACATCAACCAACAACATATATTTACTCACCTTTCAAGACTTTAGAAAACTTCTGGTGAATGAATACTGAAAAATTAAAATGGAGTGTAATGTTAACTACCAATAAATTACACTCCATTAAAAAAATTTTCAGTATTCATTTACCACAAGTTTTCTAAAGATTTTGTTAAACATTTTTGAAAGATATTTGTTTTCATAAGATTGATCAGCAGAAACAAAATTTTGTCTACTCAAAATATTTAATTTATAGGATTTTGATTAACAATTTTTATTTATTAGATTTTGTTATATCATTTGGATGTCTTATAATGAATGTTTATTTTATATGTCATTTGATATATGGTGGTACTTATATGACATCAATTTAATTTAATTCCTGAAGCTATAATTATTAAATATAATTTTTTGAAATTAAATATGTAGAAGGCTAATACTAAAATATTTAAATAATTTTATATACCTTCTATCCAATATTAACCTCTATTTATGTTTATTTATGATTGTTTCTGTTAATTGTCCCTTCTTCGTTTCAGGAAGAACACTGGTTTCATTGAAAACAACACTTCTAGAACCTTCTGAAATTGACAGGCAACTTTGTTGATTTTCTTCTATATATCCAATTCGTTTGAAACTTGATTTATACTAGGAATCTTTTCATTCACATTCAGGTAATGCACTTTTTTTAGGATTCAACCTCAATTCACATTAACCATATAATCTTCTTTTTTAGGTGATGATTCGTTTGGGATTTTTTCCTTGTCTTCCTTATTTATAGTTTTCACGAAAAATTTCAAAGCTTATTAGCTTCTGTCAAATTTATTGAAAAATGATGCTTTCGATGATTTTACAAAATTTACAATATTTCTTGGGTTGAAATTACTGTTGAAAATTAGCCTATTTTTTAAACTACATTTTGATGTATGTTTCACGTTGAACAGAACAGTGAAAATCTTGCTTTTCATCCGTAAAGTATTTCAAGTGTCAAAATTCAACAATGTTTACCTTCTAATGCTTATAACTTGTAAATTACTAAATATTACTTATGAAGTTGATTAAATTTCTTTAGCTTAGATGCTATTACAATTCTATTGATACCTAAACATCTCGAAGGATATCTCTTACATTAATAATTTCAGAATATCTGACGTAGATGCTATCTTTCATTGAATTAATTGAATTTTGATCAAATTTGTCTTATTTACATCATTCTGGTGAGTTATATTTAATTTAGGTTGTTCTTTGTCAAGAATTTCACAGAAGTTTATATGTGATTCATGATAGTAACAAATCTTTTCAACAATTTCTTCATCAATTTTAAATTAAATATCTAAATTCAAATAACTTCTATTTCTTGCAACTTTGGCAGTTTTTACATTAAATAATTGTGAATTGAAATCTCCCTGTTAATTCTATTTATAAACTGTCAACAAGGTTACTGATTTTTGATTACCGTTCTAAGAATTTTCACTCGACTAGTCGTTACGTACTCTGAATATGTTTTTTCTTCATAATATGAGCTTGTGAGTACTTTTATCTATTGAATTAATAATATTTCAGAATGTTATTTAATTAATTTTGGTCTGGTTACACTTTAACGAGTCAACTTATATACAAAGGTGAGTCTTTTCCTTGGATTTTATTAATTTTTATTATCTGAGATTTTGAATAATGATAACACTTTAACAAAGTGTAATACATAAAATTCATGACACTTCAGTCGCTATACACAGAGACACTAGGGTATTAATATTACACTAGCGCCATCTAGAGTTTGGAAAATAGATACAGGACATACTTTTGCGAGTTAATTCTGTATGAGTGTTAATTTTATATATCCACTGAATTGAAACTGTGCTTTCTAAGACATTCATTTATTTCAATTTTAAAAAGCTTCTGGGAAAAACCTTTCATAAAATAGATTTGTAGTGAAGTTAACATAATTAATCTGTGTGATATTTAAAATATTATAAGAGCCTTGTATCAAGTGAAAGCTTATTTTATGAAAAAAAATGTTGGAGGGTCTCTAGAACAAACCATTCGAAATGTTTTCGTTGAACTTCCATATTTTCTTTTTCTTTGAAAAACAGTTGATAATTATGCATAATTTCATTATTATTCTGAATTTTCCGCTCCACATTACACCATGCGTTTTATCAGAAAACTTAATATCCAATCCCGTAAAAATCAACCCCATTCGTTCGAGCATCGCCCTACCGTCCGAGAAAGACACCAGCGATCGGTAAACGCTGCGCGTGACTCAATTACGACTTCCCAACAATCGCTGCGCAAAAAAACCACCCGTCATCCTACGAAGATCGCGAAAAAAAAAGAACGGAGCATCCTCGATTTTTTCGTGTCCCGATTCCGTCCGCAACAGCGGCGCAGTCTGAGATTTGACAAACAAAGTTAATTGACACTTCATCACGGCCGGAATAGGAACACAATCCCGGCCTAAATGAGCAACCCTCCAGCGGTTGCTGACGGCGGGAACGACGATCGAATAATCTTTTAGGGGTCGAAAGGGGTGGGGGCGATCGGAAAAGTTCACAAATTGACTCGCTGTGTTTCATTTTACGGGATTTCCGTTCAGATCGCAATCAGGAGAATTACGAGCCGACGTAGGACGCGCGAGCGTCGGAGATTCGTTTTGGAAAATGAATTTGTCTAATTCGCGATTGGGATGAGTGGGGTTTTGAGGGGTTTTGTCTGATGGATTCGACGATGCGGGGGGTTTTGTTCGTGAAATTCAGTAGCTGGTCTTTTTGTCGTACCCATGCGAGCTCCGGAGGACGTTATTTAATATACGGGGTTATCCAATTTATGCTTCCGAAAGTAAACGTAAATAAAACACTTTTCATTCTATAAATATTTTAATATTAAGCCTTCTACATATTTGATTTAAAAAAAATTATATATAATAATTATAACTTCAAGAATTAAATTAAAATAATATCATATAAGTACCACTTGTATCAAACGTCATTGTAAGACATCCAAATGATATATTAAAATCCAATAAATAAAAATTGTTAACCAAAATCCCATAAATTAAATATTTTGAATAGACAAAATTTTGTTTCTGCTGATCAATCTTATGAAAACAAATATCTTTCAAAAATGTTTAACATAATCTTAAGTATTTCATCATAAAACAATCTTACTTAGAATATTCAATATTATTGGATATCTAACTGAGATACTCTCTATAAAACCTCAAGAAATGTAAAAACATTTACTGAAAAAAAAGATTTAAGAGAGACTTTGCTTCGTCAGTATTCAAATAATTCATATTCAATAAAACATAACATCAATCAACAAAAAATATTGACTCACCCTTCAACTATTTAAAAAAATTTGAATATTAAAACAAATTGAAATATGTTTATATTCTACAATTTTAATTTCAAAAAGATTTTTTATTGAAAAAATTTTTAGAATTGAATTTATGTCTAAAACAAGCACCGCTTACATTTAATAGACGTATATAATCAAAACTCAATATATAATGTCAAATGGAATAAATAAACCAACAGATATACGAAAGTAATTAAAATTAATAAATAAATATTTGAAGGAGACAAAATTTTGTTTCTGGTCTTACCTTTAAGAACACCAATTGCCTTTTAAAAACATGAACACACTTAAAGGACTTCTCAAAGAATATAATTTATTTGAAATATTTAATATATTTAAATATTCGAATAAATTATTTCAGAAACCTATAAAAAAATGTGCACTATATCTTCAAAAAACAAATATAATTCTAGACAATCCCGTCTTCAGTCCTCTTTTAATATTCCAAATATCAAAATCAAAAACTTAACCTATATCTCTCACGTGTTAAAAGACTTAAGCTGCTTCGAAACACAGATCAACTATATAATTCAAGATTGATCTATGTTCTAACAAAATCAAAGAACAGTGTGAGTTATTTCAAGGTTTATTTAAATTCATTGACATTCCATAATGAGATTTATTGAAGCCAGAATATAATTATATATTATATATTAAATAAAATAGGAAGGCCTTTTACTTGATAGACGAAATATAACAAAATTTGAATATTAAAACAAATTGAAATATGTTTATCTTCTACAATTTTAATTTCAAAAAGATTTTTTATTCGAAAAACTTTTAGAATTAAATTTATGTCTAAAACAAGCACCGCTAACATATAATAGACGTATATAATCAAAACTCAATATATAATGTCAAATGGAATAAATAAACCAACAGATATACGAAAGTAATCAAAATTAATAAATAAATATTTGAAGGAGACAAAATTTTGTTTCTGGTCTTACCTTCAAGAACACCAATTGCCTTTTAAAATATAATAATATAATAAAATAATAATAAATTTAATTCTAAAATTTTTTTCAATAAAAAATCTTTTTGAAATTAAAATTGTAGAAGATAAACATATTTCAATTTGTTTTAATATTCAAATTTTGTTATATTTCTTCTATCAAAGTAAAAGGCCTTTCTATTTTATTCAACTATTTAGAAAACTTCTGGTAAATAAATACTGAAAAATTTAAATGGAGTGTAATGTTAACTACAAATGAATAATTCTGTGGTTTACCTTGATCTAAAAGATTGAAAGACAATTAACGGCCTCTGTTATAGCACAAGGACTGTATAAAGAATGTTAAGGAAACCAAATAATTATATATTATGAATAAAATAACATAAATAGAGGTTGATACTTGATAGAACGTATATAAAATGATTTAAATATTTCAATATTAGCCTCCTACATATTTAATTTCAAAAAATTAAATTCAATAATTTTAACTTCATGATTTTAATTTAATTCTTGAAGTTATAATTATTGAATATAATTTTTTGAAATTAAATATGTATAAGGCTAATATTAAAATATTTAAATAATTTTATATACCTTCTATCAAGTATTAACCTCTATTTATGTTACTTTTTCATTCAGAATATCAATAAAATTTTTATTTCAATACAGTGCTTGGACCTTGCCATTATGTCTGAAATACAACATCATTTAAATGTATTCCGCGTGATCTCTTACAGGACTCGATTCTTGTGAGGTAATTTTCGATGACTCGACGACACATTTCGGGCAATATCTCACCAAAAACTTGACAGATGTTGGTTTTCAGATCGTCAATAGTCTGAGAATTACCGGCATAAACACGATGCTTCGCATAACCCCACAAAAACATCCCAGGGCGATAAGTCACAAGATCTTGGTGGCCAATTCACATCGTCGAAACGAGAATTCACGAGTCTTGGGAAGTTTTACAGTCGTGTTATGTGGCTCGTTGTACCATCTTGCTGAAACCACATGTCTTCCTATTCTATATCAATAATTCTAAATTTCAAATCTTTCCTACATAACAATGCATTAAATTATTCAAACATTCACCTTATAATCTAAGAGTTTATCCTAAAAGAATCTTCAAATCAAGTCCTTCCTTCATAGTAAAGCTCTTGAGTTGAACAGTTCTTTCAAGGTAATGTCACAGTAGATTTGAGTTAGCTTACAAATTCATATTAGTATAAGATATTTTGACATGTCTAAAAGAAATCATCATTTCTATTGGAATCAATCATTATTATTATTATTATTTAGGAGTTGGAATAATTAAGTCGCCAATGTTCAAATTGAAACAGGCTTTGAGGTTAGGTTCCAGAGAAGCATAGAATAGGATATTGCCTTGTTATTTTCACTCAGTTTATAGAATTTTCTTTAAATATTTTAATATTAGCCTTCTACATGTTTAATTTCGAAAAATTATGCTCAATAATTATAACTTCAGGAATTGAATCAAATTAATGTCATATAAGTACCACTTATATCAAACGACATATAAAATGAACATTCATTATAAGACATCCAAATGATATAACAAAATCCAATAAATAAAAATTGTTAACCAAAGTCCTATAAATTAAGTATTTTGAGTAGACAAAATTTTGTTAGAATATTCAATATTATCGGATATCTAACTAAGTTACTTTTTATAAAATCTCAAGATATGTAAAAACATTACTAAAAAACAAGTTTTAAGAAAGACTTTGCTTCGTCAGTACTTAATTATATTCATATTGAATAAAATATAACATCAATCAACAAAAATACTTTCTCACCTTTTAACAATTCAGAAAGCTTCTGGTAAATGAATACTGAAAATTTAAATGGAGTGTAATGTTAACTCAAATAAATAATTCTGTGGTTAACCATTGATCTGAAAGATTGAAAGACGATTTAACGGCCTCTGCTATAGCAAAAGAACTATTTGTATAAAGAATGTTAAGGACACCAAATAATTATATATTATGAATGAATAAAATAAAAAGAGGTTTATATTTGATAGAAGGATTAAAAGGCAATTTAATGGCCTCTGTTTAAACACAAGGACTATCTGTATAAAGAATGTTAAGGAAACAAAATAATTATATATTATGAATAAAATAAAATAAATAGAGGTTTATACTTGATAGAAGGTATATAAAATTATTTAAATATTTTAATATTAGCCTTTCACATATTTGATTTAAAAAAATTATATTTAATAATTATAACTTCAGGCATTAAATTGAATTAATGTCATATAAGTACCACTTATATCAAACAACATATAAAATAAACATTCATTATAAGACATCAAAATGATATAATGAAATCCAATAAATAAAAATTGTTAACCAAAATCTTATAACTTAAATATTTTGAGTAGGCAAAATTTTGTTTCTGCTCATCAGTCTTATGAAAACAGGTATCTTTCAAAAATGTTTATACAGATAGTCCTTGTGCTATAACAGAGGCCGTTAAATTACCTTTCAATCTTTTAGGTCAATGGTAAACCACAGAATTATTTATTTGAGTTAACATTACACTCCATTTAAACTTTCAGTATTCAATTACAAGAAGCTTTCTGAATTGTTAAAAGGTGACAGTACATACCAGAAGAAGCCACATCGTGGTGAAACAATTATTGTAGAGGTACAAACATTTTTGTGGAAATAAATTACTGTGTATATACATTTTTTTAATTATTGGATTTTGGTTAACAAGTTCTATTTATTGGATGTTGTTATATCATGTGCATGTCTTAAAATGAATGTTAATTATATATGTCATTTGATATAAGTGGTACTGATATGACATTAATTTAATCCAATTCCTGAAGTTATAGTTATTAAATATAATTTTTTTGAAATTGAATATGTAGAAGGCTAATATTAAAATATTCAAATAATTTTATAAACCTTCTATCAAGTATGAACCTCTATTTATTTTATAGAATATTCTTGATTGTTTCGGTCTATACTTGACGGAAATTCATCGTAAATGATTTGAAGTAAAACACTTTATTTCTGCTTAATAAGCGGAAATAAAGTGTTTTACTTCAAATCATTATAGAATATTCATTTATTTGTTGGTGAATCTTAATTAATTCAAAAACAAATTGAGAACTAAAGCACACAAATCTGAGTGAAATAAGTATTATTAATATCTGATAAAATACCGATTAAATTTAAGGGATCTGACATCAGAATGGCCCATTGAGATCAAATGGGTATACTGTATGAATCCGTAAAAAATCTTTTATAGAAAAAAAGAATAGAAATTTTCCCAACAGGTTGCCAGTCCAACACTGTGAGAAATGATCCCTTACCTCTTCATGAGCCTTTCAAGTCACCCTGATTAATATATCACCCCATTGAGAAAAATCAAATTACTCGCGTTAAAAACTTCTAGCACTGCATATCTGTAAGTTTGAAAAAACTTCCGCGTAGAAAAAAAAGTCGAGATATTCAGTTCCACCTGTCACAGTATGAGAAATTTACTGCATCAGGCTGGCTGGAAAAAAATGAGTAAAGATGATGGATATTCCGAATATTGCAGGAAAACAAGTTTAATCTCAGGTAGTTTTCTGTTCGCTAGAATGTTTATGAAGTTTTAATCAGTCAGACGCCAGAGAAAGATTTCAGAGAAGATGAGAAAGTATGGCGTTATGTCCGATAAAAAGTTAACAGTTTTGATGCAGTTTCGAAATCCAGTTGATCTGACTCGATCAAACTCTCAAAGTTTAATTACTTAAATATACTGGTAAGACATTCAAGAAGTAGATCGACGAATATACATTCTGTCAAGAAAGTACCGGGAATTATCGATTTAAATCTGGCGGGGCAATGAGGCAGGTAAAAATTTTTTTTTCCTAGCTTGGTACCACTGTCCTTAATTACTATGCCAAGCTTGAGCGGGATCTGTCAATTAGTGTGTTTGCAACAGCTGATTAAGTCAGTCGATGTCAGAGTTCGTGCCGATTTTTACTATGGGTGATTACGTTGAGCAAAGAATTTGTTTAAAGTTTTGTGTTGCAAATGAATTTTCGTGTGCCGATGCATTGAAAATGTTGCAAAAGGCCTTTGGTGATAATGCTCTATCGAAAACTCGTGCATATCAGTAGTACAGAGCCTTCAAGGACGGTCGTGAAGTGGTCGCCCATCGACGGCTTCGATCGAAGATAACGTCGATAAAATTAAGGAAAGGGTGCTGGAAAACCGTCGTACCAGCTTAAGAGAGATAGCACATGATCTTAAGATATCCCACGAGTCCGGACGTACGATTTTGATTGAAATTTTGGACATGAGAAAGGTAGCCGCACGACTCGTACCGAAAGACCTGAATTTTCTTCAAAAACGTCATCGCGAACAGGTTGCTTCAGACATGCTGGATCGCTGTAATTCAGATTCTACATTCATGGAACGCATTATAACTGGTAATGAGACCTGGGTCTACGAGTACGATATGCAAACAAGCCAGCAATCATCGGAATGGGTGGCAAAAAATGAGCCGAAACCGAAAAAACCACGCCAAAGCCGCTCGAAAATGAAGGTGATGCTCATTGTTTTCTTCGATATTCGTGGCGTGGTGCACTACGAATTCGTTCCAGAGGGTCAGACGGTAAACAAGGAGTATTACCTAGGCGTTATGAAACGTTTGCTTGAGCGTATCCGTAAGAAGCGGCCAAATTTGTGGGCGAACAACTCATGGATTTTGCATGACGATAACGCGCCTTCTCACCGAGCTACGATTGTGACTAACTTTCTCGCCAAAAACCCAACAAACGTGCTTCAGCAACCACCGTATTCGACGGATTTGGCTCCCTGCGACTTTTTCCTCTTCCCAAAACTAAAATTACCCCTTCGTGGCACCCGTTTTGAGTCGATTGAAGCCATAAAACAAAATTCGGCGCGAGAGCTAAAGTCCATCCCGGAAAGCGCCTATAAAAAATGTTTCGATAATTGGAAGTGCCGTTAGCATAGATGTATTGGAGCAAATGGAGGCGACCCAATAAATTTTGACGACTAAATATAAAAATGTTGTTTTAATTGAAAATTCCTGGTACTTTCTTGACAGAGTAGTACTCGGTGACTTATGGAGCGTTATATCTAGAAGGAATAATTTCTGAAACTTAACTATTTGGCAACAGAATACCTTTTTAATAGATCATCTTATTTGAAATATTGTCTCAAAAGCCTAGCCTGCGATATTGAACCTACTTTAAAAAGCATATAATCATTTCCTTTTACACTTTTAATGACCATAAATTTGTAACAATTCCATAGCTAGTCGGTGATACTGAAATTCTGCATCGAATAGACGACGAGAAAATACCAGTTTTCCTACAACGACAAAGCGCTTTCTATGAAGACCATCTAACTAAAAGAAGCTTGCGAAATCTTTCTATCGGACAAAAAGGACATTTTTCGCAACCTCAGCCTGTATTCTGCATACATATTTCATTCAAAATAACTGTCAAGGTAAAATCCGGCTCATCAAAGAAATATGGGTTTTTCACATGCATCGTCGAGCTGCATTATTCAGATATGCGAACCTTTATGATATCGCTTCTCCCATTTGGAATTTATCCTCTTGGACCTGAGAATACATTGCAGGTTTCGGTTTGGCGAAATATATCATCTGACATTGAAGCACGAAGAATCGGGATTTAGTTACATATAGCCGTAATCATGTAGAGGTGATATATACAGTGTATCAATTTGAAAACGTAGCATCCTGGGTATTCTGTAGAAAACTCAGTACCAGGGTAGCCGTTTAAGCAACAAAAAAAATTGAATACTTTTAAATTTGGAGGAGATATTCACGATAAACAATAATATTTCAATTTCAAATATTATATCAGAATTATTCCACGAAACCTCTTTATATTTTCAGTTTTCGACAAAATATAACCTCCACGAAACATACTTTTTGCATACCTCATTACTTCCGTATTAAATGAATAGGCATATTGATATTATCGAGATTGAGATCGACAGTGGCGTTGGTGAGCTACTCAATCCACCCTAGCAACTAACCTTAGGCAAAGCACGTTTCGTTCTTAGGTCCCGGCTATCAACAAAGCCTAGTGGGGCTTGTTTCAGGTTAAGATATAATTAAAAGACTTTTTGCATACCTCATTATTTCCCCAATAAATGGGTAAGCAAATTGATACTATCCGGGCTTGAGAGCATTGGTGATCTACTCAATCCACCCTTGCAACTAACTCTAGGCAGAACACGTTTCCTTCTTATGCCCCATCCATCGACAAAACCTGATGGGGCTAGTTTGGGGTTAGAATTATAATACAGAAGTATATTGGACTGACAACAAAACCTAGAGGGGCTTGTTTCAGGTTAGAATTATAGTACAGAATTATATGTTGCACTGTCTCGATTTGTAGAACTTTCTATTACCATAACTTATTCAACAAAGCTTATATAACCTTCATGATAGAATTAAAAGACTTTTTACATACCTCATTAGTTCCGTAATAAATTGATAGGCATATTGATATTATCTGAGCTTGAGAGCGTTGGTGAGCTACTCAATCCACCCTAGCAACTAACCTTAGGCAAAGCATGTTTCCTTCTTATGTCCCAGCTATCAACAAAACCTAGTGGGGCTTGTTTCAGGTTAGAATTATAGTACAGAATTATATGTTGCACTGTCTCGATTTATATTGTTATATCCACGATATAATTAAAAGACTTCTTGCATACCTCACTACTTCCGCAATAAATGGGTAGGCATATTGATATTATCCAGGCTTGACGGCGTTGGTGAGCTACTCAATCCACCCTTGCAACTAACTCTAGGCAAAGCACGTTTCCTTCTTATGCCCCAGCTATCGACAAAACCTAATGGGGCTAGTTTGGGGTTAGAATTATAATACAGAAGTATGTTGGACTGTCTCGATTAGTATAACTTTCTATTATCATAGCTTATTCAACAAAGCTTATATAACCTCCACGATAAAATTAAAAGACTTTTTGTATACCTGATTACTTCCGCGATAAATGGGTAGGCATATTGATATTATCCGGGCTTGAGAGCGTTGGTGAGCTACTCAGTCCATCCTTGCAACTAACCCTAGGAAATGCACGTTTCCTTTTTATGTCCCAGCCACCAACGAAACCTAATTGGCCTTTTTTTGATTTGAATATCAAAACAGATTTAATCTGTTTTGATATTCAACTTTTGTTATATTTCTTCTATCAAGTGAAAAGCCTTCTTCTATTCTATCTAATGGGGCTTGTTTGTGGTTAGAATCATAATACAGAAGTATGTTGCAATGTCTCGATTTGTAGAACTTTCTATTACCATAGCTTATTCAATAAAGCTTATTTAACCTCCACCATAGAATTAAAAGACTTTTTGCATACCTGATTACTTCCGCAATAAATGGGTAGGCATATTGATATTATCCTAATTTGAGAGCGTTGGTGAGCAACTCAATCCACCATAGCAACTAACTGTAGGCAAAGCACGTTTCCTTCTTATGCCCCAGCTATCGACAAAACCTAATGGGGCTCGTTTGAGGTGAGAATTATAATACAGAAGTATGTTGGACTGTCTCGATTAGTATAACTTTCTATTATCATAGCTTATTCAACAAAGCTTATATAACCTCCACGATAAAATTAAAAGACTTTTTGTATACCTGATTACTTCCGCGATAAATGGGTAGGCATATTGATATTATCCGGGCTTGAGAGCGTTGGTGAGCTACTCAGTCCATCCTTGCAACTAACCCTAGGAAATGCACGTTTCCTTCTTATGTCCCAGCCACCAACGAAACCTAATTGGCCCTTTTTTGATTTGAATATCAAAACAGATTTAATCTGTTTTGATATTCAACTTTTGTTATATTTCTTCTATCAAGTGAAAAGCCTTCTTCTATTCTATCTAATGGGGCTTGTTTGTGGTTAGAATCATAATACAGAAGTATGTTGCAATGTCTCGATTTGTAGAACTTTCTATTACCATAGCTTATTCAATAAAGCTTATTTAACCTCCACCATAGAATTAAAAGACTTTTTGCATACCTGATTACTTCCGCAATAAATGGGTAGGCATATTGATATTATCCTAATTTGAGAGCGTTGGTGAGCAACTCAATCCACCATAGCAACTAACTGTAGGCAAAGCACGTTTCCTTCTTATGCCCCAGCTATCGACAAAACCTAATGGGGCTCGTTTGAGGTGAGAATTATAATACAGAAGTATGTTGGACTGTCTCGATTAGTATAACTTTCTATTATCATAGCTTATTCAACAAAGCTTATATAACCTCCACGATAAAATTAAAAGACTTTTTGTATACCTGATTACTTCCGCGATAAATGGGTAGGCATATTGATATTATCCGGGCTTGAGAGCGTTGGTGAGCTACTCAGTCCATCCTTGCAACTAACCCTAGGAAATGCACGTTTCCTTCTTATGTCCCAGCCACCAACGAAACCTAATTGGCCCTTTTTTGATTTGAATATCAAAACAGATTTAATCTGTTTTGATATTCAACTTTTGTTATATTTCTTCTATCAAGTGAAAAGCCTTCTTCTATTCTATCTAATGGGGCTTGTTTGTGGTTAGAATCATAATACAGAAGTATGTTGCAATGTCTCGATTTGTAGAACTTTCTATTACCATAGCTTATTCAATAAAGCTTATTTAACCTCCACCATAGAATTAAAAGACTTTTTGCATACCTGATTACTTCCGCAATAAATGGGTAGGCATATTGATATTATCCTAATTTGAGAGCGTTGGTGAGCAACTCAATCCACCATAGCAACTAACTGTAGGCAAAGCACGTTTCCTTCTTATGCCCCAGCTATCGACAAAACCTAATGGGGCTCGTTTGAGGTGAGAATTATAATACAGAAGAATGTTGGACTGTCTCGATTAGTATAACTTTCTATTATCATAGCTTATTCAACAAAGCTTATATAACCTCCACGATAAAATTAATAGACATACCTGATTACTTCCGCAATAAATGGGTAGGCATATTGATATTATCCGGGCTTGAGAGCGTTGGTGAGCTACTCAGTCCACCCTTGCAACTAACCCTAGGAAATGCACGTTTCCTTCTTATGTCCCAGCCACCAACGAAACCTAATGGGGCTTTTTTTGATTTGAATATCGAAACAGATTAAATCTGTTAGTCTTCTACAATTTTAATTAAAATTTTTGAAGACTAACAGATTTAATCTGTTTTGATATTCAAATTTTGTTATATTTCTTCTATCAAGTAAAAAGTCTTCTTTTATTTTATCTAATGGGGCTTGTTTGTGGTTAGAATCATAATACAGAAATATGTTGCAATGTCTCGATTTGTAGAACTTTTTATTACCATAGCTTATTCAACAAAGCTTATATAACCTCCACCATAGAATTGAAAGACTTTTTGCATACCTGATTACTTCCGCAATAAATGGGAAGGCATTGATATTATCCGGGCTTGAGAGCGTTGGTGAGAAACTCAATCCACCATAGCAACTAACTGTAGGCAGAGCACGTTTCCTTCTTATGCCCCAGCTATCGTTAGAATTATAAAACAGAAGTATTCAAGACTGTCTCGATTAGTAGAACTTTCTATTACCATAGTTTATTCAACAAAGCTTATGTAACCTCCACAATAGAATTGAAAGACTTTTTGTAAACCTCATTATTTCTGCAATAATTTGATAGGCATATCGATATTATCCGGACTTGAGATCGGCAGTGGCGTTGGTGAGCTACTGAATCCATCCTAGCAACTAACCCTAGGCAAAGTACGTCTCCTTCCTATGTCCCAGCCATCAACAAAACCTAATCGAGCTATGTAATCAACAAAACCTAATCGAGCTGTTTGCTAACATACAGATGTATGTTAAACTGTCTCGATTTGTAGAACTTTCTATTAGCAAAGCTTATAGAAACAAAACTTATATAACCTCCAAGATAGAATTAAAATTGTTTTTGCATACCTCATTATTTCCGCAATAAATTGATAGGCATATTGATATTATAAGGATTTGAGATCGGTAGCGGCGTTAGTGAGCTACTCAATCCACCCTAGCAACTAACCCTTGTCTCTTTCTTATGTCCTAACCATCAACAAAACCTAATCGAGCTTGTTTGAGGTTAGAATTTTTATAAAGAAGTATGTTGCAAGGTCTCGATTTGTATAACTTTCTATTAACATAGCTTTCTTATGTCCCAGCTGTCAGCAAAACCTAATTGGAATTGTTTGAGGGTCGAATTATAATACAGAAGTATGTTGCACTGTCTCTATTTGTAGAACTTTCTATTACCATGGCTTATACAGTTTTTGACAAAATTGAATCAAAATGTCTTAGAAAAATCGTGTGTTCAATTAAGTAGACGGTTTTTTTTTAGAAAAATAAAGCTTCATTGTGAAAAATTGGTTATACATTCAAAGTTAAAAGTATTGTCTATCGCTAGGCACTACTCTTGGGCAATTGGCGGATCTCATAGCGAAAAAACTGGGCTCTTTAACATCGATCCATTTTTTGACTTCATCGTAATTGGATAACTGCTGGTCAGCCAGGTCATGTTGCGACGATCGGAATAGGGGGTAATCGAAAGGAGTAATGTCTGAGCTGTACGGTGGGTGGGGTAGATGTTCTCATTTGATCGTTTTCAAGTATGTTTAACGGGCGACGCAACATGTATCATGCTGCAAAATAACTCTATGTCGGCGTATTTCTAACGTTTGTCTCGCAATTCTCGGCCCAAACGCATCAATTGCCGTCGGTAGGTCTTTCCTGTAATCCTTTTGTTCGATTCTAACAGCTCTGGTTATTTAGTTTAGTTATTATGGCGAGCGGGCGTCTGTCCACCCTATCACTGCGTCCGCACGGACTATTGTGGTTCACCCCTAATTTATATCTCCCCGACGAGATCCAGTTTTTGGATAAAATTGATAATCTTGTTCGGGGGTAATTTTTTCAGTTCGCAGTGGGCTATAACAGCCTTGCCAAAGACCTCGAATCTGATGCGATTTACCGCTGGGCACTCTGAGACGATGTGCATGGCTGTTTCAGTGTCCTCAAGACACAGCCTGCATTCATCATCTTCAGCCAGACCGATTTTGTGCAAATGCGCTTTCAGTCTGCAGTGACCTGTCATAATTCCGACAAGTGTTCTTAGTTTGGCCCTATCCAGACCTAGCGCTAGGTTCGCCATCTTTTTGTTCGAAGCTGTTCTAAGGAACAACTTCTAATGTTTCAGGCCAGAATAGCTCAGCCAGAAAGACTCTAGCCTTGAGTTCATTCTGCCTGTTATCGCCTCGTTAGCCACGTCATGTGGTATTCCCAGGAATGGTTCTGGTCCTACTAGAGGTAGCGCAGCTCCAGCAAACGCCAGTTGATCTGCCTCCTCGTTACCCAAATAGTTTGAGAGGTTCGGTATCCAAACCAGAGCGACTCCGTTATACATACCGAGCCTGTAAAAAAATATACAGCATGACATTCTCACCATAGATATTCGACTTGACAGTTGATGATGAGACATCCATACATTGCCCGACCTTTTGGATTATCCAAGATATTCAATTGATAATTATTAATGTTCAGTTTTTGAGCACGATGACCAGTTGATGTTGATGGAAGGTCAGCAGCAATTTTTTAAGGTGTTCTCACTGGACGGGAATGTGGATGGGTTGTTTCATCAAATAACGATCCAGTTTCATGAACTCGCTTCACAAGTTGCTCTTTCATATCCATTGAATTTTCCATGTAACTTTCTAACAGTTTGGCTGGAAGATTCACCATTTTGGAAATAAGTTACGATGCTTCCCAGTCTTTTTCGAGCGTAAATCGACTCATTTCACTAATGTCAAATATTTAACTGACTTCCTGTCGAAACACAAATAACAGAAGTGTTGCCAGACTCTAAACAACTACTACTTCAAAACGCAAACTCTAGATAGCCCACCCTTTATATGGTATTTCGACAAAAAATGTTGTTATTTTCAGCAGTCTTGCTTTCTTTTTCGAATAAAAACTGGACAGATAGAAAATGTAATTAGAAAAGCCCAGTCGTTGCTCTCTAGGCATATGTTCACTTTTTCAACACTTCCCCCTCCCAAAATCCAATGACACCCTTCTTGCCATTCCTCTGTTTCCAATTTAACCGCCAACTGTCCTCCGTTGACATTTCATCTAATAAATTCAGAGGATATTAAATTTGGACCTCGCGAAACACTCAGTCATCTGTCACAGTTAGGTAAGAAGGAGGCAGAGCATCACGTAATTTCTCATCACGTGCCACCGCCATTGATAAACTTGGGTGCTACTTTATGAAGTGGCTGTGAATTAAATTCACGAGATATCCCGAAGCTCATCTCCTATTACTGGTTGAAAGGAGAGCGAACAATAGGGGCTCCTATTCCTCTCTGAACAGGGGAAGAGAGCTCGATGCCTTGTCGAAATCCCTGTTGATGAGCTAGAAAGTTACTCCATCTTGGGGCAAACATCGACAAATGCTGAGCTGTTAAGTGAGAGAAGAAGATAAGATGGAGGTATTGCGTATGGGGCTAGAAACAAGGCGGTTTTGACATATTAAAGATAATGTAAGAGCTAATTAAAATCACCCGCAAAGATGAAAAGAAGAGAAATTGATTCTTTTCTCTAATCGAATCCTCATTGCCAAGAAGTCACGATAAAGAGGATATTGCAATAAAACTTCATAAAATACTTGATAATCCAATAACTATCATAAGTAAGCTATGGTACTTAATGAATAATTTAATACTCCATTCCTTGAAAATCCCATCAAACAGACAGCATCACCTTTTTTGATGCATATTCGACTTCTAAATGCTTTGAGCCGATTCATCGTTTTTGCTCCATGTTCTCTTGCGTTTGACATTGTTATATACAATCCATTTTCTGTCCCCAGGGAATGATGAGCTTTAAAAATGGATCATTTTCGTGACGTTTTAGAAGCGATTCACAGACGTCAATGCGACGTCATAAATTTCTCTCCGTGAGAACAGGGGAAACTCATGTATCCAGCTTCGCGGTTAAACACAGGACTTTCAAGTTGTCATAAAGAGTTAAATTCGATAAATTTAACCTCTCGCCGATCTCACGTGTTGTTATTCACCGATTTGCATCAATTTATGCCTTTATCATATCTTTATCAGCTTCAACCGGCCTTCCGGAATGTGATTCTGGCACTGGCACTGGCGTACTGCCAATACATCTTCTCCATACACATTGGTTAATTTCCTTGTGGCTTGAATATTATTCTTACCTTTGAATATCAAAACAGATTCAATCTATAAGTCTTCTAAAATTTTAATTTCAAAGAAATTTCTATTCAAAAAACTTTTAGAATAAAATGAATGTCTACAGAAGCACCGCTCATATTTAATAGACGAATATAATCAAAACTCAATATACAATGTTAAATGGAATAAATAAACCAACAAATATAAATAGTCATTTGAAATTAATAAATAAATATTTGAAGGAGACAAATTTTTGTTTCTGATCCTACCATTATGAACATCAATTCCTTTTCAAAAACATAAAACACAACTTATGGACTTCTCAAAAAATATAATTTATTTCAAATATTTAATATATTTGAATATTCAAATAAGTTAATTCGAAAATCTGCATCTTCAAAACATGCACTATATCTTCAAAAACAATTAGAATTCCGATAATCTCTTCATCGGCCCTAAATAATATTTAAAATATCAAAATCAACTAACAATCCGTGTATCTTACCTTAAAGTGTAACCGGAAATTGCTTAAACAGACTAAATTTGAAAATCCAGATAGTCTATGTTCGTCACAAAATCACAAAAAACTATAAGGTATTATAAGGTTTTCTTTAAACCATAGACATTCCATAATGAGATTTATTCAAGCCTAAATATAATTATATATTATGTATACAATAAAATAGAGAATGGCTTTTTACTTGATAGAAGAAATATAACAAAATTTGACTATCAAAACAGATTTAATTTGCTAGTCTTCTGCAATTTTAATTTCAAAAAATGTTTTATTCAAAGAACTTTTAGAATCAAATTAATGTCTACATAATTTTTTTTGCGTTTTGAAGGATATATTGACATCTGATTTTGAAAAACTTATGCTACCAAAGTACGACAGAGAAATGAAATTTTTATTTTTAAGGGAGTCTTCGCATTACCCTTATACAAAACTGACCGCGAATCTGAAGTCCAAACTATGAAATCAATAGCCGCGAACAACGGTTTCAACCCCAATACAATAGATAATCTAATTCGACAGAAACTATCTTAAATAGCTATGAGCCAAATTTATCCCATCATAAAAACCGAAGAAAATAAAAAATTCATTTCTCTGTCCTACATTGGTAGCATAAGTCAAAAAGTGGCCAATAGTTTTTCAAAATCAGATGTCAATATTGCCTTCAAAACGCAAAACAAATTATCATCGGTATTATTTAACGCAAAGGACCCTACTTCAAACATACACAAATCAGGAGTTTATGAGTTATCTTGTTCTACGTGCAGTAATAAATATATAGGACAAACAGAACGTTCCTTCAAGACGAGGTTCAACGAACATAAAATGAGTTTCAGGAAAAATAAACAAAATTCTACTTTTGCCACTCATTGTCTAGAAAACGCTCATTCCTTTCCCACAATAGATAATCTTAAAATTTTACATGTAGAATCAAAAGGGAAGAAACTCGATTATCTAGAATCTGTTGAAATTTTCAAATTAGTTCACAATAACAATAATGTAAAAATAATGAATGACTGTACGAAGCTATGTAAATCGAAAATATTTGAGATATTTAAAGAGTAACATCTGTTTAAAACCTTTTTCAACGAACATAAAATGAATTTAATAAAAAGTTAACAAAAATTCAACTTCTGCCACTCAATCTTCAGAAAACAGTAATTCCTTTCGACAAAAGAAAATCTTAAGAATATTTTACATGTAGATTCAAAAGAAAAGAAACTTGATTATTGAAATTTTCAAATTCGTTCACATTAAAAATGATGTAAAAAATAATGAATGACTGTATAGAGCTTTGTAAATCCAAATATTTGAGATATACAACAAAATAACGTAAAAATAATGAATGACTGTACGGAGCTATGTAACCCCAAAAATTATTTGAGATATTTGAATGGGTACCATCTGTTTAACAACCTTCTTTGTCGATTGCCGACATTCCGATATCTGTTAGAAGGCCCCTCTTTTTTAACCCAGTTTTTTATCACGTTCCGATTATAAACCTCTGTACCACTATTAGGTGTTACCGAGAATCTGTTGAAATATTCAAAATATTCATCACTTTTGTTCAAATACCACTGTACCACTGTTAGGTCTTCAGTTGTCTGATGATGGGATAGTTCATTTCCCGAAACTCGAGTCACAAGAAAATGTGTAATATATATTTTTTGGTAGTAAAACATAGTAATTTCTACAATTTGTTTTAATTTAAAAAAGTTTGATGAAAATGCTGCTTATTCCTCTCCGTATTCAAAAGGGCGCCAATTAAACGGCAATAATTGAAATTTTGCACACACAATCCTTGCTATATCAGCTCTTAAAACATTTATGCGGCTCAAGTGTGAAGTTGAGCTCGAAAAAACACAACGAAATCTTATGTCGGGAAAAACGAAATTACTTTCCGAACAACCATATATTTTGTACACTTCCATACACGAAAATGTTCAGCCTAACTATATTCGAACTTCTTAAGAGAGTTAAACCAGGAACTCGATCTCTACTCAAGGACTTTCCAAAAACTCTCCACTTTTTGCCACTTAGCGCGATGTTTTGAATCATTTTCCTGATGGAAGTTTCAGAGAATGGATCAGGGTTTTCAGGTGAAAAAATTCTGGGACCCTTTCGTTCGACTGCGACAAAGTTCTTGGCGTAACTCGTAATTTAATGCGCTGCCTGGAATCTGCAGGTCATAAATCTTGTTCGGACAGGGTGTTCGAGATAGATGGGCGTTCAAGAATTCCTCCCTTGTACCACCGCTAGCCTTTACAGTATTGTATTCAGGACATAATGAAATGCGAAGTCATTAAGGAACTGAAATTATAATTTAAAAAACCAAAGCTTCATCTGTTCATTTAATAGTTTTATTTCTAAAACGTGCTTGCACTCAAAGTTTTCTATGGATTCTAGGATGTTTAGTTTTTTGTCTTTCGCTTCCAAGTGTAATATTTCAAAGTGGTCCGATTCTGGGAAGATATGATTAGTTTCAAGAAAATGTTTCACAAAAAAAAGAGTTATTCTTCCGGTTCCTAAAATTCAATTAATATTCTTTGAACATTCTTTGGAGAGATCTCCTGGTTTGTCCTATACAGTCCATGGTCGAATTTTGGACGCACCATCGATTCGATGCAAAATCTCAATTAAACACGATCACAAGATCAAACTTTAACTCACCAAATAAGGTAAAACCTGGAACGAATAAACTCGAACTAAGCTTTGAAGTATCCAAAATAAAACAGACATCATGGGACATTATTTGGGGTGAATAATTTTTGTCATGTTTTTCTGTGTTCTGAGTACAAGTAGTTATAGATTATACGTTACAACAAGTCGATTATTTCTGTTTTATTTTGTATACTTTAACTTACTTCGAGTTTGTTCGTTCCAGGTTTTATCTTATTTGGTGAGTTGAATTTTGATCTTGTGATATATTTGAACCTGAATTCAATACATTTCTGGAGAGGTCTATAGATCGAAATAGCAATCAAATCTTGGAATTCTCGTTCAAATATATCGGGTGTTTTTTCAGAGTGATAGAACTTCAAATTGAAATAAAACACATTCAAATTGAGATTGAAGCCAATTTTTTTTATTTGAAAGACGATTTTATGACATTTATGTTTTACAATTAATTTATGGCATATGTCCAACACGACTAGCTCTGAGGAACCGCATTCAACCAGACCAATTTTGGACCACTTTTTCGAGTAATTCCGCCTTTTTTCATCAATAACACGAGTTATATTGGCTTCCAAAACGTCTTTTGTTTCTGGTTTATCAGCATAAACCAATGACTTGACATAAGAAAATAGAAAAATAATCTAGTGGAGTTATGTCGCAGGATCTTAAAGGCCAATTAATGGGACCATTTTTCAAAAACTTTTAGTTCCAGCATCGTTTTAAAAGAATTATGGACCGATGATGCCTCCAGCGTGTAAAGCAAACCATACAGTGCATTTTTCAGGATGCAATAGAACCTGCAGAACTTCTTGAGGATTGTTTTCACTCAAAATACGGCAATTTTGCTTGTTTACATAGCCGTTCAACCAGAAATGAGCTTTATCACTTAACACAATTTAACGATAAAAAGGTGAATCAACTTGAAGCTATTCTAGGGCCCAATCAGCAAACAAACGGCGCTTATTATGGTCAAGTGGCTTTAGTTCTTGAACCAGTTGGATCTTGTATGGGTGTAGACCAAGATCTTTACGCAAAATTTTCCATGTGGTGGATGCACAAAGTCCAACTTGTTGTGAACGTCGACGAATAGACAAATCTGGATCATCATTACAGCAGCGATATTTTCTTCTGTACGTACAGTTCTTTGTCTTGTTGTTGTTGTTGCATCGAGTGAAGAATATTTTGTCCGAAATCTATCGATAGTTCGACGAATAAGCTGCTCTGATTGACGAATATGTAAACCATAAGTTTCACGAAGTTCCCTATAAGTTTGGCGAATAGAACACTGATTTCGAAAATACATTTCTACCATTTGAGAAGGTTGTTACTGCGTGAGTCTTTCCATGATAATTTGTCAATACCTACTGAACAGAAATGTCTTCTACTTTCTGTCCAATCACAGTTAACCCTATCGAAAGTTCTATCACTTAAAAAAAAACACCCGATATAATTCTGAATTTAAAGTCTTCTACATGATTTAATTCCCCTGCTACGAAATTAAAACCACTGATATTTTTTGTTAACTATTGACCTCTGTCGAACATTAAAAGAACTTAATTATTAAAACAAATTGTAGAAATTACTATGTTTCACTACCAATAAAAATATATATTACACATTTTCTTGTCACTCGAGTTTCAGGAAATGAACTATCCCATCATCAGACAACTGAAGACCTAACAGTGGTACAGAGGTATTTAAACAAAAGTGATTAATATTTTGAATAATTCAATAGATTCTAGATAACACCTAATAGCGATACAGAGGTTTACAAGCGGAACGTGATAAAAACCCGGGTTAAAAAAGAGGGGCCTTCTAACAGATATCGGGATGTCGGCAATCAACAAAGAAGGTTGTTAAACAGATGGTACCCCTTTAAATATCTCAAATAATTTTTGGTGTTACATAGCTCCCTACAGCCATTCTTTTATTTACATTATTTTGTTGTATATCTCGAATATTTGGATTTACATAGCTCCATACAGTCATTCATTATTTTTTAAATTATTTTTATTGTGAACGAATTTGAAAATTTCAATAATCGAGTTTCTTTTCTTTTGAATCTACATGTAAAATTTTCTTAAGATTTTCTTTTGTCGAAAGGAATTTCTGTTTTCTAAAGAATGAGTGGCAAAACTTGAATTTTTGTTTACTTTCCATTAAATTCATTTTATGTTCGTTGAAAAAGGTTGTAAACAGATGTTACTTTTTCAATATCTTAAATATTTTCGATTAACATAGTTCCGTCATTCATTATTTTTACATTATTGTTATTGTGAACTAATTCAAAAATTTCAACAGATTCTAGATAATCGAGTTTCTTTCCTTTTGATTCTTCATGTAAAATTTTAAGATTATCTATTGTGGAAAAGGAATAACCGTTTTCTAGACAATAAGTGACAAAAGTAGAATTTTCTTCATTTTTCATGAAACTCATTGCATGTTCGTTGAACCTCGTCTTGAAGCAACTTCCTGTTTGTCCTATATATTAATTACTGCACGTAGAACAAGATAACTCATAAACTCCTGATTTGGTATTAAAACATAGTAATTTCTAAGATTTATTTTAATTATGATCAACTATCAAATAGTAACGGCTAGAAAAATTCAGTATCTGAAGAACTTTATTGTTCAAAAATCGTTTATTGAAACATCTTTTATCACTTGCACCTTAGGATCTGAGAAATTGTATGTTTTTCCCCACTTTCAACCCCTATTCCGACTGAAAATACGTTTTTTAATCCTGTTTGTTCAACTCAAAACAACGGGGTCATGACAAAATCCACCGAATCGTTGTATAAAATTTCTCGTTTCTGTTCGCAACTTTGAAGCCACGTGTCGGCTTTGTGGAAACATTCATATTTTGCATCCAGAGTTTTGCTAACTTTCATCGTATTTCATATTCCCTTAGCGGCAAACGATCAGAGGAGTGGAAAGAAGGAATTTCGTTGAAAAATTTCCGTTTTTCAATAGAGGAAATGAGCTAAATCCATGGACGTTAGGAGATTAGAATCGTGCAATTTGGATGAGTAATCGTTTGTCGGAAATCAACGCCTGTCTTGGCTTGAGTTGAGGAAATCTGCTTGGCTTTTTTGAGTTTCCCCAGTTTGAATATTCCGTAATACATCAAGATGTTTTTACATTCATTTCTGGCAATACTCATTTGTTTTGTTTTAGATCTGATACGAAAATTTCGGTTGGAAACTTTTACTAAGAAAAATAATTCCCCAATTAATACATTTATTCTTCATACATTCATGAGTATAATTTGCTGGAGATTTAAATAAAAATTTTAAATAAAAATATCAAAATGATTCAGATCATACATTATATACCTGGGTGAAGCTTCTTCAACTTAGGGATATAAATAATTATAGTTTGGGGAGAAATCCATTATTTTCGCGTGAACTTCAAGAAATATACCAAGATAAAGTTTCATATAAACATAGGTTCGCAAATGAGCCGATTTGGAGATTACCAAATACGATATATTACAGCAGATTTTCGATCTCTCTTTGACTTCTAGTGCTTTACAGAAGATGTTCCAAATTACCACCGTCTATTTCAATGCAGGAAGTTCATCGTCGCATGAAGGAATTAGGTAGTCTTTCTAAAAGACCTGGTTGTGTTTGGATCGTTTGACAGGATAGTACGATCCGATGTTACAACTCTTTGATGTTACTCATTGACGTTGCATACACTAAACTTTTCAAATAACCCCAAATACAAGAGTCCAAAGGATTCAAATCGGGAGATCTAGCAGGCCATGGCACTAGGCCTCCTCGTCCTAACCATCTTCTGGGAAATGTTTGATCTAAATGTTCCTTAACAGCAAGTATATAATATTATCCCATATTATATATAATCAAGTTTCTTTTCATTTGAATCTACATGTAAAATTTTTCTTAAGATTTTCTTTTATCGAAAGGAATTACTGTTTTCTAAAGAATGAGTGGCAAAAGTTGAATTTTTGTTTACTTTTTATTAAATTCATTTTATGTTCGTTGAAAAAGGTTTTGAACAGATGTTACTTTTTGAATATCTCAAATATTTTCGATTTACATAGCTCCGTACAGTCATTCATTATTTTTACATTATTGTTATTGTGAACTAATTCGAAGATTTCAACAGATTCTAGATAATCGAGTTTCTTCCCTTGTCTAACATGTCTAACATAATCTTAAGAATTACATTATAAAACTATCTTACTTAGAATATTCAATATTATTGGATATCTAAGTTACTTTCTATGAAATCTCAAGATATGTAAAAACATTACTGAAAAACAAGTTTTTAATGTTTTTACATATCTTGAGTTTTTATATGAAGTAACTTAGTTAGATATCCAATAATATTGAATATTCTAAGTAAGATAGTTTTATGATGAAATTCTTAAGATTATGTTAGACATTTTTGAAAGATATTTGTTTTCATAAGATGGATCAGCAGGAACAAAATTTTGTCCATTCAAAATATTTAATTTATAGGATTTTGGTTAACAATTTTTATTTATTGGAATTTGTTATATCATTTGGATGTCTTATAATGAATGTTTATTTTATGTCATTTTATATATGTGGTACTTATATGACATTATTTAAATTTATTTTCAGAAGTTGAAATCATTAAATATAATTCTTTGTAATTAAATATGTAGAAGGCTAATATTTAAATAATTTTATATACCTTCTATCAAAAATGAACCTCTATTTATGTTAATTTCAATAAGTTTTATTCCGTTTTCATCCACTTATTTATCATTTCATTATCAAAAATGACGTCCGCATCCTACTTTGGCTGAATGCAGAAGGTTTTCTAACGGTGCTGATTAGAACTTGCAACCAAAATATTCTGAAATCTTCACAATATGCTTGACCTAACGGTATATAGTTAAAAACATATCAGAGTTAAGGCGCTGTCCAAGCATTGTGGCGTCGCGCTCCTTTCGCAGAATTCTGATCTGCTCTGCTGCAGCTTCCCGGCGTAGCATATAGATTACGCTACCGCTTTCTGAATACTAAGCTCACCGACCTCGTCCAGTTCAAGTAGAGCGGAGTACAAGCGATCGACAACCGAGTTCCGACGTGTAAGAATGTCACTGGCGCACCACGCCTGTCTGAAGAGTTTAGGTGTGCAAGTTTGGGACGAAACGCCGCCTCCGAATTAAGAGGTAGGAGCTCCCTCATAAGAACCCCATTCAATTCAGAGCTTCAGCATAAGTCCGCGGGTGGTAACTTAACACCATCAATCACTCGATGGAGTACGTCAGTTGATTGAGTTTTCTTCCTACTGCAGGAGATAACTTATCAGTAGACTCAATACTTACTTCTGACGTATTCACGGTGCTTCTATACACATTATTGATTAGGATTTGCCGCAATCACTACGCACCAATCCAACAGAATCATGAATTATCATTGAAGGAATAGATAGAACCAAACCACCCTCGTTCAACTCCATCCAACCACAGAATAATGAATATTTCAACTCCCCAATCTATCAATATTCATTCAGCATCCAAATGAAATAGCAGAAATCTGACCGTTCATTCCTTTCGCATGCAAATCGGTCCTCGCATGTCGAAAATTTCGAATTCAATACGGAAGGATGTTCAAAAATTCCGCGTTCGAAGCCAGAGGCCGTTCAGGGAGCGAGGGTTGGTGGGTTATTCCGTCGGGAGACGAACGGATCCGGCTTCCGCAAACGACACGTCAAAGCAACTTAAACGGCTCAACTTTTCCGGGGGAAAAGCCGTCTACGGAATTCGGTTATACAGGGAAGATCCTCTTGTGGCGTTTTCCGAAGTGGCGCGAGTTCGATATTCCGGGAACGTACGTAAGTGGTGGGAGGGGAGGTTCATCGATGTCCCGGATCGGCAGAAGTTCACGAATTCCCCGATATCAATTTCAGGTATGTCAGATGTCTATCGGGAAATTGGTAGTCGATGCTCCTATTCTAGAAGGAAATATAGTGGAGGTGTCAGAAATGAAAGGTACTACAGATGAAGTGTAACTCGAGTATAATGTTATTTGTGCGAATTCTGAGAAATGCTAGGATTGGCATTCGGTAGAATCATTTGAGCTCATCCCTTTGGGATATTGTAGAGTCTACAGTCTGAGACGCAATGAATGGATAAAAGAGGGTACTACAGATTGAGGACATTGTAGCAGCTCAGATGAACATGTTCTACATTCAGTAGAAATCCTTTAATTTTCGATATAATCGATTCATCAGTTTTGGTTCAAATGCATATTTCTTCCGAAACAATATTTTTACATTTACAATCCATATATAGACCAATAATTGAGCACGGACATCCTTTGACGCGAATTGCAGAGGGTCGGTGACGAAAATTCTAGAGGTAGCTGAAGCATCATCAATTAGAACGATAACAAAGATGAGGTACCTAAGTAACATACGGCACAAACCCCAATCAGTTATTATACCAGAGAACAAGAATCAACCTATCAATGAGCGTATAAAGAACTTAAACATGAATTTCGTGCTGGATGAGTGATCTCGTCTCCGGGTATTTCACTATAATTTGCACCCCCTTTAACTTTGTAACAAATGGATTCAAACTGATTTCACAAATTGGAATATATACAGGATGGACAACATATTAAGTGCAACTTCATTTTTCAAATGTGTCTAGAAAACTTCAGGTAAATGAATACTGAAATTTTTTTATATATATACCTTCTGTCAATTATTAACCTCTATTTCTGTTATTTTATTGATAATATATAATTATTTGGTTTCCTTTACATTCTTTATACAAATAGTCCTTGTGCTATAACAGAGGCTGTTATATTGTCTTTTAATATTTTATATCAAGGGTAAACAACGGAATTATTTATTTGTAGTTAACCTTACTGCATTTAAATTTTTCAGTATTCATTTACCAGAAGTTTTCTAAATTGTTGCAGGGTGAGTAAATATTTGTTGTTGATTGATGTTATATTTTATTGAATATGAATTATTTGAGTACTGACGAAGCAAAGTCTTTCTTAGAACTTGTTTTTCAGTAATGTTTTTACATATCTTGAGATTTCATAGAAAGTAACTTAATTAGATATCCAATAATATTGAATATTCTTAGTAAGATAGTTTTATAATGAAATTCTTAAGCTTATGTCGAACATTTTTGAAAGATATTTGTTTTCATGAGATTGATCAGCAGAAACAAAATTTTGTCTATTCAAAATATTTAATTTATAGGATTTTGGTTAACAATTTTTATTTATTGGATTTTGTTATATCATTTGGATGTCTTATAATGAATGTTTATTTTATATGTCGTTTGATATAAGTAGTACTTATATGACATTATTTTAATTCAATTCCTGAAGTTATAATTATTAAATATAATTTTTTGAAATTAAATATAATATCTAGAAGGCTAATATTAAAATATTTGAATAAGAGAAAGACTAGCCTTGATGGTCAGGCTACCTTGATCTCGATACATATCGGGTGTTTTTTTTACAGTGATAGAACTTTAAATTGACACAAAACACATTTAAATCAAGATTGAAATCAGCTTTTCTTATTTGAATTTTATGACAATTATGTTTATGTCCACCACAACTAGCAATGAGGATTCGCATTCGAGCAGAGCAATTTTTGACCACTTTTTCGAGTAATTAAGGACTAATTTCATCAATAACACGAGTTTTGTTGGCTTCCAAAGTGTCTATTGTTTCGGGTTTATCAGATAAACCACTGACTTAACATAACCCCAAAGAAAATAATCCAATGGAGTTATGTCGCATGATCTTGGAGGCCAATTAATTGGACCACTTCTCGAAATAATGTTATCGCGAAATCTTCCTTTCAATAAATCAATTGTTACGGTAGCAGCATGAGGTGTACCATCATCTTGTTGGAACCAAAACAATTCTGGATCGATACCATTCAAATTTTGAAACAAATAATCATTGATCATCGATCTATAACGAGCACCATTCATTGTAACATTAGCTCCAGCATCGTTTTTAAAGAAATATGGACCGATGATGCCTCCAGCGTGTAAAGCACACCATACAGTGCATTTTTCAGGATGCAATGGAACCTGCAGATCTTTTTGAGGATTGTTTTCACTCCTTATATGGCAATTTTGCTTGTTTACATAGCCGTTCAACTAGAAATGAGCTTCATCACTAAACACGATTTTATGATAAGAAAGTGGATCAACTTCAAGATGTTCTAGGGCCCAATGAGCAAACAAACGACGCTTATTATGGTCAAGTGGCTTTAGTTCTTGAACCAGTTGTATCTTGTGTGGGTGTAAACCAAGATCTTTAAGCAAAATTTTCCATGTGGTGGATGCACAGAGTCCAACTTGTTGTGAACGTAGACGAATAGACAAATCGTCCATTAACACTATGACTTACAGCAGCGATATTTTCTTCTTTACTTTGTTTTGTTGTTGTTGTATCGAGTAGAGAAAATTTTGTCCGAAATTAATCAATAGTTCGATGAATAAGCTGCTCTGATGGACGATTATGTAAACCATAAATTTCACGAAGTGCTCTATAAGTTTGGCGAATAGAGCACTGATTTTGAAAATAAATTTCAACAATTTGTAAACGTTGATGCGGCGTGAGTCTTTCCATGATAATTTGTCAATGCTTACTGAACAGAAATGTCAAAACAACATGGTTTCTACCTTCTGTCAAATCACAGTTATCCCTATCGAATGTTCTATAACTCCAAAAAAATACCCGATAGAACACATTATTTTGCCGTTAACAAGCTATAAGAAGAATGAGTATCAACGCCAATATCGACGTTAACTGTTACCAACTAAACTGATTTAGTTTCAAATGAGATTAAACAGTTTTTTTTAGGGTGAAACGACTGCATTACAAGACCTAGTATTTTTTCACATTCCATGTTTTCGATTCATTTCACATCATTCTCAAGCAACAGTTCGGTGTTTTACACCCTCTAATGTCGCATTTCATCCCACACGTATCCCAGATCACACCAGTGCTGTAAGGTAAAATCTTCGCCCGCGAGAACTCCAAATCTGACCGCAACTGTCGTGAACTTGACATTCACACCGCCTCGACCCAACTTAACCTAACTTATTTCGCTCGGGGAGCGGCAGAAAGGGGATTGGAAGGTTCGCTAGTGCGGAACAAGTTTGGGATCGGATGGGGAGCCGGTTTCCTGCCACAAGGGCAGGTCGATTCCAGACGGAATGTAGGGATCCGGGACTATGGCAGCGATTGTTCAATTCAGGCTGTTTAGGGTGTCCTACCCATGAATTGTTGCCCGCTCTTCGAATGAGTATTTTACGAGTTGTTACCTCATGGATCGATGGGGGAACACGGTGTTTAATCTTGCTCGAATACTTGGTTAACATACTGGCCTGTGTTGATTGGGAGTTGAAATATACAGAGAAATTAACGAAGTGCCCTTGTAGACGGAGGAATTTTTACGATTTGGTAAGATTCGAATCCAGATTCGATGTTGAAGCTGTGTTATCCTAGCCTGTTGTCTGCCTGGCAGATCTATATTAACGAGGTAACAACGTACGCCACGATGAAATGATTAGTTTAGCGTAGTGAAATTGTTTTGTTTTAGAGATCTACAATTTGAAACATTGGATCGATTAGGGTTCACTATGACCAAATCATGAACGTAAAATAGATGCGAAAGAATTGCTGATACACCCTTTGGAATTCTTCGATAGTAATTGATTGAACGTTAACCAGTCAGTTTGCAAATTCTGGTATGAGCATACTTCAGGGGGAATATAGGGATATAATAATAGACTAGCGTAATCGATTGATCAATATTTATAGATCGATTCGCCTGTTCGATCGATAATAATCGATTGATCAATTTTTTCGGGCGGTTCGATAATTTTCGAATGACCCTCGTAAATTTTATAGATAACCCTGGTACGTAGACCACAGAAGCGGTTCGAGGTCGAGATGGGCGGGGCTTAGTTGCTTACAAACGTCGAGCGCAGAAAAAATCGTGAAATGTCACGTTTTCTTTCATTCGTAGGGAACGAATAGAAAGTCGTGCGGAAAATATAATAGATTTACGGTGGAGCTGGATTTTCGGACTTTCGATCCGTACCCGGGAGGTCGCGATGGGCTTCGCCCATCGCTATTTTTACGAAATCGAAGTAAGCACTACTGAACATTAACGCATCTATGGTGATTGCCATGACACCCTTATTACTTTTTTGTATGTATATCTCAAAAAATATAAGTGTCATGACAACTGACCACACTCCGCTACGAACGAAAGAAAACGCGAAATGTCATGATGTTTCCCGCGCTCGCCATTTGCGAACAAACAAGCCCCGCCCTCCTCGGCCTTAAATCGCTTCAGTGGTCTACGTACCGGGGTGATCCGTGAAGTAATACGACGGTCGTTCGAAAATTATCGAATCGCGCGGAAAAAAGTAGATCCGTCGATTTATACGAATCGATCGATAAATATTGATCAATCGAACATGCTAGTATATAGGTATAACTATAATTCGTTTATTCTAGTCTAAATATTATAGGATACAGTGTACAATCTTGAGTTTCGATTTGCCCTTGGGGTGAAATCATTTCCTCGCTTGTAGAGGAGTAGACCGCTAGGCTTTTTCACCATCATTCACTTTCACTAAGTTCACTTGGGTTCATTTAACTAATTCACTAATCTCAATCGCAAACGTGAATATTATAGATAATACATTTACTCTCATGCTTTTTGATAACGGTTTCGTAGAGGGTGAACGAAAATAGTCCTTGAAATTGAAATTTTGATGTTTCAAATGAGTGCGAATAAAGTTCTTTCTTTGAATGCGTTTGAGCTGTTGTGTGTTGTAGCGAAATAGATAAGTTTCAGTGCTAGAGTGACTTGAGTGAATGTTGACTTATTTGTTCGAAAAGCCGATACTTAATTCCGTGACCGCTTGGTTGAAGCGCAGCGAGTTAATGCTATTGAGATGTGACTTGAACGGATGAGTTTTTGCCATCAATTTATTAGTTCAAATAACAGGAATAGATTCACAACCACTCTCCTTTCCCCCTCCACCTCAAGCAACCGCCTGGACTATAAAACCTGCCATCAATTTCTCAGTCTAACCTCCTCAGTTAGCGTAAAAAATGAATTCTCCATTTTATCGGGCATCGGACCTTTTTTCAGGGAAACAAATTACGATTTCTTACCCTTTCGGACGTCAGGTTAGGCTCCATAAACCGTAAATGAGAAAGGGCGACCTCCGACCTCCGAAACATGTGGCACACTAGATCCTGTCACGGAAACTCATAACAACAGGACGACGTAAGAAATAAACAGTAATTTGGGGAAGTCAGGGAGGTCATAACTCAATTTTTTCGCGAAATTGCCGGTTGACCAGGGTGCAAGGGCGAGGAGGGGAGGGCGCCGATTACTTCATGAATTACGATCGGAAGTTTTTGTCTGACTTGGAATATTTCCAGGTCTAGGGTTGATGTGTTTTCATGAATTAATTATTCTAATACTTAATTAATCACTGATTCACGAATTAAAAGTTTAAATTATAGTTGAGGCTTTAATAAAATGAAATAAAATAGAAAAACGCTTTTCACTTGACAGAGGAAATATGACAAAATTTGAATATCAAATCAGATTTAATCTGTTAGTCTTCTACAATGTTAATTTCAGAAAAATTTTATTCAAAAAACTTTTAGAATAGAATTTATTTATTAATTTTAATTGCCTTTTTTATATTGGTTGGTTTATTTATTCCATTTAACATTATATATTGAGTTTTGAATATATACGTCTATTAAATATAAGCGGTGCTTATTGTAGACATTAATTTAATTCTGAAAGTTTTTCGAATAAAAATTTTTTCGAAATTAAAATTGTATAAGACTAACAGATTAAATCTGTTTTGATATTCAAATTTAGTTAAGGCTTTATTTATATAGGCTTATCCGTGGCGGCTGTTGTATAAGAGCTGCAGAACTGCAGCACCTACTTTGAAAATGAGAAGGCCATATAGCTCATTACTTTTTGTTACTTTTGTCAAATAGTTTTCCAACAACAAGATAAATAATTATAGATATTTAGTTGGATTTAGGTCAAGTTAAATATTCGTTGGAGGTAAATATGTTGTATTTGCCCTGGCCAACTAAATATTTATAATAAGATACACTGAGGTGACAAATTTTATTAAAGACGAATAATTTTGTTATTTCATTAACGTAATTTTTATCCAGCTGCGCTACCCCAGAGTGACGCCTATGTTCGTTTACTTGTATTCGATCACTAGTCCTATGACTATATACGTCAACGTCTCGGCACAGTTCTTCAAGGTACAGTGTTTGACCTTGGGGCAACCAATAGAAAGAATTTTGTACAGAAACTGCAAGGCAGAATATTTTCAATGCAGGTTTTGACGTAAGCTACTCGAGCTGCATTCAAAATTGCTCGAATCGCTAGAATTGGCTCATTTGTCTATTCTGTACGATTTGTTTGTGAATGCACTGTATTGTAAATTGGAAAATAGATTTAGTTTCGATACATAAGAACTTTCTGAGATTAAACATTGACGCAGAACTAGAAATTAAACGGAATGGACGCTATATGCCTGACCTCAATTTTTACAGGAACGTCGAAAGAAATTGTATATGATATATTGGATTGCATTTTCGAAGTTTACCTGGAAGTTGTTTGTACAGAAATACAAAATGCCGACTTTCTATCATGTATCATGTAAGATGGCTTTTTCTCGAAGTTACAGTTAAAGATGGTAAACCAGCTGAACGGTTTTGGGGATTTTTTACCAGCGAGCAACAAACTGCTGGGGCCATCTAATCTTAAAAAAACTTGAGCTTTTAGTGGATAAAAAGCCTAATGAATTAGGCTACAATTGACAATAACCTACAAGAAGTTTTTACAGAAACAATAAAATTGCTTCAGTCAATTTTTGCATGACATGGTGTCACTGAAGGATCATGAATTCATGGTCACCAATAGATATAAAACTAGTTATGATAATATCGCAGAAACATATAAGATTGGGTAATGTTACTCATTTATTGAAGACAAATGGAATAATGTTTCACTCTCGTCTTTGAGAATTTATTATTGAAACCTAGGATTCAGTTCCGGCCATCCTATTGTGAATTGAATCTGATCTATCCCAAGGTGAATTAATGATAAATATCACTTCATTATCAAGGTAGATAGCGTTTCTCGAATTGATCGACTAATGGGATACCTATTTCAATTGTCCCCGCTTTAATCTCGGGCTTTGTTGGTTGGACTATCGGAGAATCTATCATTCAGGTCTATCTGGAAGAGATTAATGTTGGATTCAGTTCACGTTCAGCTCTACTAAGCACATTCATAGCACAAATCCCAAATCTATATACCATTGAAGAAATGAGGCATAACTTATCGGCCATGGAAAGGACTGGTAATAGTCTTCCTTTATCTTCTCGTATCAAGCCTGTGCTGTTACTTCTAATGATGTAAAATTAGTGCTTCAAGATTTTGAAGCGATACGCAAACATTGCTGTGTAGCTAAAATGTTTCTACTTCAATTAATAATTAAAATTGTGTCTCAACAATTCCTTAGTTCTAATCTGAAGATATTGCAAATCATTCAAAAAAAGATTTATTTTAAAACAGCTTTCAGGCTCACTAAAAACTTAGATACTTACATTGAAACTAATAATGACAAATGGACAAGGAGAAATATACAGATCTTCAAATATTCAGTGATTTTATTCATATAAGTTATAAACAATAAGGGACCCAAAGTGGAGCCTTAAAGTACACCAGAAGTTGCTAAAAAGTATCGTAATTTAAACCCCTCTAACGTTGAATCACTAAATCAAGTGATTAGCAAGTGAATGCTCATTTTATCAAACACCTTTCTTGAAGTATATGTATCTAGCGTTGATATGTTGAGTACCTTCATCAAGACCTTCATGAAGATATTCCGTGAAAGTTATCAAATTGGTTTCAACTGGACGTCCCTTGAAAAACCTGCTGTTCGAGTATTATTGGAGATTAGACAAGATGAAACAATATAAAATATTCTATGGAATCGAAACAAGAATATGTCTGTGATTGGGAATCATAGACATGGATTCTGCATCAGCCGCATAAATTGAACCTTTGAAGTAAATTGATGAAATCATTTGAAAATATAACAAAAATTCTAGGCCAAATATAATACTGGACTCAAAAAATGGAATAAACTGCTGTAAAAATAGTTCGCCGAAAGTCTGACATAGAAAACAACGACTGGCACTTTTTTATGTTGAAAGTTCACCCTTGTTCTGACGTTTGTTTTTATGGTCACCTTATATTTCCCTTCGACCCACCCTCAAGGTCAACTGTTTTTGTCTAGTTAGTTGGGCCATAAAAAATTTACGATTCCAATATAAATCTCAATATTAGGAAAGACTTCCATCGGGATTATTAGAAATTCGATGAGGAAAGAAATGAAAAAGTTCCCGAAATCACAGAATTGGATTCATGGCGAGTTTACGACCGACGATGACGATATTCATATTCCAGAAGAGGAATTTATCTCATCTGATTGGGGTTCTCCCTTTGTAGCAACTTTCGTTTTAAGATGGAAATTATTTCAACGAGTCTTCTAGGATCGAGATTATGCAAACTTGGGTGTGCTTTCGTTTGGTCCAAATGTATTTAATTTTCGAATTTCGAGCCAAAAATGGTCCTACGCTACCTTAAATACTATCAGTTCCGAATAGAAGGACATGAAGACTTGAAACTTAAGGATATGTTTTGAAGGTTGAATATCTCGGTTGAGTTCGTTATTAGGCGTAATCAGTCCAATGGTTTCTCAGTTATTCGCTTGAAGTGTGTTCTTATTTTTCCCAATAGTTCCAAAAGTGCTGATCCGATCGAAATGATATTTGGTACTTACGTGTATAATAATTGCACAAGAATATATGCCGAATTTGGTGAGGTAGCTATGAAACGAAACGTGTTATGTCAGAAACTCTTAAGAATAAATGGAAATATCGGTTTTTTTTTAGAGTGATAGATCTTTAGATTGAAATAAAACACATTTAAATTAAGATTAAAGCCAAATTTTTTTTTATTTGAAAGATAATTTTACGATTTTTATGTTTCAAAAATAATTTCCGGCATATGTCCACCACGACTAGCTCTGAGGAACCGTGTTCGACCAGACCAATTTTGGACCACTTTTTCGAGTAATTCAGGCCTTATTTTAATCCAGTGGAGTTGTGTCGCATGATCTTGGAGGCCAATTAATTGGACAAATTCTTGAAATAATGTTTTCGCCAAATCTTTCTTTCAATAAATCAATTGTTACGGTAGCAGCATGAGGTGTAGCATCATCTGTGCATCATGAGTGTGGATAGCTCAGCGGGAGAGCATCGGACTCGTGACCGGGAGGTCCAGGGTTCGAATCCTATTCAGGTAGAAAAGAAATTTTCTAGTTGGACGGGTATCTGCCACCATTTCACTGTTGGGTCAAAAATTAACAGTGCTGTGACCTAAAGTGGCGCAAGATCGCAGTAACAAAGCCTACACAGAACACAACTGAACTCCCAACTCGTACAAGCTGAAAAAGCTTCTGAGGGATCTTCACAGAAGATCTAGGAGTATCAGGATAATAATAATAATAATCTTGTTGGAACCAAAAGACTTCTGGGTCGATAACATTCAAATTTTGGAACAAATAATCATTGATAATCGATCTGTAATGAGCAACATTGACTGTAACATTAACTCCACCATCATTTTTAAGGAAATATTGACCGATGATCCCTCCAGCGTGTAAAGCACACCATACAGTGCATTTTTCAGGATGCAATGGAACCTGCAGAACTTCTTGAGGATTGTTTCTATTCCATATACGGCAATTTTGCTTGTTTACATAGCCGTTCAAACGAAGCTTATCATGTTGTGAACGTCAACGAATAGACAAATCTGGATCATCATTAACACTATGACTTACAGCAGCGATATTTTCTTCTGTACGTACAGTTCTTTGTCTTGTTGTTGTCGCTGCATGGAGTAGAGAAAATGTTGTCCGAAATCTATCGATAGTTCGACGAATAAGCTACTCTGATGGACGATTATGTAAACCATAAATTTCGCGGAGTGCTCTATAAGTTTGGCGAATAGAAAACTGATTTTGAAAATAAATTTCAACAATTTGTAAACCTTGTTGCGACGTGAGTCTTTCCAAGATAATTTTTCAGTACTTACTGAACAGAAATGTCAAACCATGGCTTCTACCTTCTGTCAAATCACAATTATCCCTATCGAAACTTCTATCACTCTAAAAAAACACCCTATATTATTCAACTAAATTTCTATTAACTGAAGCTAATAAAATACGAAGTTATACCAATTCGCTGAAGGCAATGAGTCAAAAAAAAACAATGAATATTTTACCGAAGTTTAAGAGAAATATTGAATCTTGAATATTCCAATGGAAAAGAGTAACATTTAAATGACTGCCATTCTGGCTATACATTAGCCTCCAATCAACGCAATTTTTCAATATATTGTCGATTGTTTGGGGCTCAACCTCATGAAAGGCATCTTCGATTTCGCGTTTCAAGGCATCAATAATTTCTGGATGATTTATCCTTAACGGATCTCCACAGAAAATGATCGAGCGGAGTCAAATCACAGCCTCGAGGCGGCCAATTGACATCAGCTTTCCCACTTATTATTCTAATTTCAAAAGTGCGCAAAAGATCGATGGTTACTTGTGCTAAATAGTCCTGTCATTTTGAAACCAAATGTTGTTTACGACATCCAATAACTTCTCCAATTTTTTATCAGTAGTATTCTTCTAATGTTATTAAGACTATACTTATGCAAAGAACTCATGAATCATTATAATACCACAAATGATGAACTAATTAATTCGACTATCAAGGATCATTATCTCAATAACTAATTAACACATAGAACAGATTGAAGATGGTGCTGATAACTAATGAAGGTAGGTTAATGATATATATATTATATTAATTATGTAGGTACAGGCATTAGGAGCAGTTAGTCGAGATTTTACAAGTTGAACACGGAATTTATTAGGTTGAATTTTCATTTTTTTTTTCATTCTACCTCATTGTTCATTACGCAGATATACTCTTGTGTGTAATGTATATTTCTGCTGGATCTCGTACGTGACATAATTAATATTGGTAGAGTAGTCCATTACATTTCGAATAAAATAAGAAGAATATTACTTTTATTATCACTGTTCAGCATTTGTATGTATTTTAGAAGTTATTTTATTAGCATATAACAGTGGCATGGTTATTGTCTTATTCCCATTCTGAGAGAAGAACAGGAAATTGTACTTACTCTGTACTCTCTTCAGAATTTGTGTGAAAAACTCCATAGAATGTTGAATTAAATCTAAATATCGGATGTTTTTTGTAGAGTGATAGAACTTTAAATTGAAACAGAACATATTTAAATTAAGATTGAAGTCAATTTTTTTTTATTTGAAAGATAATTTTATGACATTTATATTTAAAAAATAATTTTCGGCATATGTCCACCACGGCTAGCTCTGAGGAACCGCATTCGACCAGACCACTTTTTCGAGTAATTCAGGCCATATGTAATCAATAACACGAGTTATGTTGGCTTCCAAAGCGTCTTTTGTTTCTGGTTCATCATAAACCAATGCACCCCAAAGAAAATAATCCAGTGGGGTTACGTTGCATGATCTTGGAGGCCAATTAATTGCACCATTTCTCGAAATAATGTTATCACCAAATCTTTCTTTCTATAAATCGATTGATACGGAAACAGCATGAGGTGTAGCACCATCTTGTTGGAACCAAAACACTTTTGGGTCGATACCATTCAAATGGTAAAAAACAAATAATGATTGATCATCGATCTGTAAAGAGCACCATTCACTGTAAGATTAGCTCCAGCATCGATTTTGAAGAAATATGGACCGATGATGCCTTCAGCGTGTAAAGCACACCATACAGTGCATTTTTCGGGATGCAATGGAACCTGCAGAACTTCTGCCGTTCAACCAGAAATGAGCTTCATCACTAAACACAATTTTACGGTAAAGAAGAGGATCAACTTCAAACTGCTCTAGAGTCCAATCAGCAAACAAACGACGCTTATTATGGTCAAGTGGCTTTAGTTCTTGAACCAGTTGGATCTTGTATGGGTGCTGACCAAGAACGTTACGCAAAATTTTCCATGTGGTGGATGCACAGAGTCCAACTTGTTGTGAACGTCGACGAATAGACAAATCTGGATCATTATCAACACTATGGCTTACAGCAGCGATATCTTCTTCTGTACGTACAGTTCTTTGTCTTGTTTTTGTTGTTGCTTCGACTAGAGAAAATGTTGTCCGAAATCTATCGATAGTTCGACGAATAAGCTGCTCTAATAGTTGATTATGTAAACCATAAATTTCACGAAGTGCTCTATAAGTTTGGCGAATAGAAAACTGATTTTGAAAAGGAAATTCAACAATTTGTAAACGTTGCTGCGTTGTGTGTTTTTCCATGCTAATTTGTCAATGCTCACTGAACAGAAATGTCAAAACCACAGTTATCCCTATCGAAAGTACTATCACTGTAAAAAAACACCCGATATAAGTTGAAGAAGCACCTTGTCTAGATTGTAAAAAAGTTCAAAGTGAAAAAAGCTTTTATCAAACCTCAAAGATGGTTCGGGAGTCAACTCAAAATTTTAAAGGTCTTCTAGATCTTAAACATCCATATTGTTATATCAGAACTTATAAATAACGAATTTTGGGAATATTCTTAATGATTTTAAAAAATTAACAATTCATATCTTGAAAGATTCCCCTTATTCTGAGATTTACAAACATTTACCATCACACAACAACAAGAACTCAAAAATAAGGGCAATGAAATTATGTAGTCCGTCTAGGAAGTATCCAGAATTTATTATTTTTCATAATTTTGATTTACATTTTAACATTCTAAGACAAAAGTAATGTATAAAATAGGTTTCAAATTTCATTCAAATAAAATCATTTTGTCAATGATTTTATTTCTTTGTTCACCGGTATAGTTTTAATTACACTGACTTCTTCTCGGAAATTGACGTCGTTTAACGGGATGCTCAAAAGTCAATTTGCGAAAAGAATTCAATATAATTAAAACTATAGCGGTGAACAGCGGCTATCTAACTGAAATCATTGAAAAAGGGATTAATGAGAAAACTTACCACAAAATTTTAAAAAAGTTTTGTATCAATATGAATGATCCTTAAGAAGAAAGGAAATATGGTTTTCAATGGGTTATATAAAGGATTTCAGCAGTAGAATCTCTGATGGTCTTCATAAAATGGGAATTAATTCTTTAGCAGTAGATAGAAATGATTTAGCTCAGATTTTGGTGAACAATAAAGAAGGAAACCCTAACTTTTCCGAATCGGGTATTTATCAAATTATTCTAATGATTGTAATGCTACAAATATAGGACAGACAGGCCGATGTTTATAACATAGAATCAAAGAACATGGGATGTCTATTTTGAAAAACCAGATATAAACCGGTTTTGCAGAACATTGAATAGAGAATAATAATTTTTTTAATGAGAAAAATGTCACTTTACTGTATAATTTTAATAAGAGTGAATTGATATATTATTTGGAGATTCTTTCCATCAAAAAAGCCATTGAGACAAAGGAGAATTCAACAAATTCCGAAATACTATTCGGCAACACGTTGGATGCTGTTATTTCCACGCGCCACAAAAAAACACAGATGTCCTAAGAGTAATAAAAGAATCTTTTCAATTTTAAGTTCAGTTGCTTTTGGTACTTCTTCAAAGATGGTCGAAAGTCCGAAACACGTGTTAGGTTTCTGAATGAATTGTGAAATATAAAAATTGTGTGAATTATTTTTTTTTAATGAAATGGTTATAATGTTTCACATAGTTTGACTTCGCCTTCTTATGTATGGTAGACAAGTGAAGAAGACATAACGTATTTATAACGTATTATTAGTTCTATGAATAAAAATGAAATTATTCCCCATTTTAACGTTTCAATATTCAAAATACGAGCAAGCAACATGGCAAGACATGTAGAAAAACAGTCTTAAAATCAGATTAAATATTATCAAACAGTTTGTTTGAATCTCCCCTTCTAGTTTCTTTAACAACCGCTACTTCAATAAGAAAGTGCCGAATCGGCAAAGTTACACCGCTGTCGGTGCTTGAGTATTAACCTTCAACTACTGCAAATTTTCCCCCAAGAACCCTTTGGAGGACAAAGATTACACTGATAAAGGAGCGTCAAGCCAGCGGGGGATTATTTTGAATTCTAAGAGATGGGTCTCCGAAGTTCTGAAGTTGTGAGTCACACTTTTGTTATCTTCAGTATTCAAGCGTCTATGTATTTAGCTTATTCAATAATAAACTTCGATTGTTGTTGATTTATTTCTTTGTGAATTTACTTTTCTATCCGTTCCTTTTAATTTTCGGAGTATGATTTATTTTGGTCCATTTGAGATCCAAAATACTCATTCTAGTAGGATCAGCAACCGTCAAAAGCATTTTTGATTTGTGGGGATCAAATATTCCTGAAGAACTGACTTAGATGTGACAGTTAAGTAAAGGGTAGGCAATCTAGAGTTTCCTTAACTTCGGATAAATCCGTAAAACTCACCAAGAGCTCCAAAACACCTGGCACTCTACATGATATAAATATACCAAGGGATATAATCAAGGGCAATATTGATCCAAATATTGTGGTACATGAATAAGATTTCAGTTACTGTAGCAATTCTTTCATAAAGAACAAAAACATTCTCGAAATCTACTCCAGACGCTTAATTTGTTCAGGAATAATAATGTCGTTTCTCGCCGAATTATTCATCAGTATTCCTTCAGATTTTAAGTTATGTCTGTCTGGATAATCGACTGAGTGTGTCCCTGGGTCCTCCAGGGGACACTTCAACAACGCCAATAAGATAAAGGCCCCAGAATTCGGACCCTCTCAAACAGTAGTTAACATTCAAGATAGGAGGCCATCTTTCATGAATCGACTTTTCAAGGGGGCACTTGAGCTGCGAATAAAATATCAGCATTTTCCAACCCGCGCTGTGTTAATATAATCTTGAATCTCTGGAAACCCTAGAACCCCTATGTTCCACTCTTTGTGCTTTCTAGCTAAGCATTGGATAACAATCGAGTCGGGTGAAATTAGAGGAAAATGCAGGAAAATAAGTTGAAAGAGCTGGAAACTTTTTAGACGGATACGAAGAGGTCTTTTTTTGAAGCAGAGGATTACATTTGGGAATTTGGCTATCAGTTTAGATGAATATGGATGTTTAACTGAGGACGCAGACGAAAGAAAGGATGATACATCAAGGATGAAAAGTCTCTCTGTCTTTGTTGAATATAAATTAAGAACCACGAGGTCTTCTTGACTGGTTCATTACATTTCCTCTTCTTCATCTTATTGATTCAAATGCTCTGATGACTGGTTTCAATCTCATTCAGTTAAGGTACAAATATCATCCTGTTGTTACTTATGGATAAATATGAGATATGACGCTACACTTCTGTCAGGGTTTGTGAGAGTTGATCCACAGAAACAGAAAAGTTATGGGTTCAGAGGCAAAAAAGGCTGCGCAAAACGCTTTATAAGGTTGGGAAAAAAGATATCCATAATTTTGTAAAGTATCGATCAACTAATTTCAGATTTATGCTCGTTGCCAAGGTGAAATTTCACACCAAAAAAATTCTTCGGCCAAACACTTAATTCGTATTTCTACTGTTCATAACTGAACCGTTAGAAGCTAGCGATTGACTAGAAACAATCAGATCTGACCATCAGAAGAGGTGTTGCCCTCCATCAGGACAACGCCAGGCTGCACGTCTGTAGTGGCTCGCCAGAAACTCCAAGAGCTTGGTTGGGGAGTTTTAATGCATCCACCACATAGTCCAAACCTAGCACCAAGCTATTACCATCTTTTTATCGAATTGCAAAACTTCCTGAGTGATCCAAACCTATTATTCCAATGAAAAATTGACTAGCAGGGTGACTAGCGGGATTCTATGGAAGCAAACCGAGAATCAACATCCCATTGACTCTCGGTCTATACGAAACCATATTCCAGGCAGAACTATTTGACATTAAGACCACGCAGTCTGCTGATAATACGGCAAATCCACCGCAGCAAATTTAAAATATCTACTGATAGTCAATCGGTTCTTGAAGCTCTGAAATCCAGCTGTTGTACATCGAAAACAGTCTGGAGTTGCCGCAAGGCTTTAAACAGGCTCGGTATGTATAACAGAGTCACTCTTGTTCGGATAACTTCGGATAACGAACCACTCAAACTATTTGGGTAACGAAGAGGCTGGTCGGCTGGCGTTTGCTGGAGCCACGCTGCCTCTAGTAGGCCCGGAACCATTCTTGGGAATACCACATGACGTGGCTAAACGGACGATAACAGGCAGAATGAACTCAAGCTGAGTCATCCTAGCCTGAAACATCGAAGGTGTTTCTTGGAACAGCTTCGAACCAAAAGATATGGCGGACCTAGCGCTAGGTCTATATAGCGCGAAACTCAGAGCACATGTCGAAAATATGACAGGTAACTGCAGGCTGAAAGCTCATTCGCAAGAAATGAGTTTGACTGAAGACGATGAATGCAGGCTGTGTCTTGAGGACACTGAAACAGCTAAGCACATCGTCTCAGAGTGTCCGGTGGCGACTTGTATCAGATTAGAGGTCTTTGGTCAGGCTATTATAGCCCACTACCAACTGAAATAATTACTTTCGAGCAAGATTATCGATTTTATCCAAAAGCTGGATCTCCTCGAGGAAATATAAATTAGGGGTGAACCAGAATAGTCCGTGTGGACGCAGAGGTAGGGTGTACAGACGCCCGCTCACTATAAATAATAATAGAGTACATCAGGTGTTTTATCTGGCGAAAGCGAGAGTTAAGAAAAAGGTTAGGCATTTGACAATCAAGCAACCCGTAGACTATTGGTAAAAAAGCCTAAATACATTACATAAGTTGATGTACTAAGCCCTTATTCGCTTAGTCTAGAAACATTGTATTACCATTTAGCACAAATGTATTGGAAAATTCCTCTTTCAATTCTTGTGAAGTACCAACACTTGAGAATGATTGCTAGCCTTCGTGAACTTCCTTTTCTCCTCTACACAGCCATCACTGCAAATTTGTTTATCTCTATCAAATTTCCGAAATTCCATCATCATAAAAACACAAACCGTATCAGATTTTCCTCTCATCCTAACTGCAAACATTAATTTTGTATCTGCTATCCGAAAATACTTTTCAACGATTAAATCCAAGCCATATCCCATAGCCTCGTGAAACGATTCTCGTGAAATAAACTGACAAGAAGAGTAAAGAATGAACGAATCAATAAGCCATCAACTCATCGACGAACTCCCGACGCTAATAAAAATTTTATTATATCGCTCCAGCCTATTTTTTCGACACTCAATATTACCATGCGGGAGAGGATCGCAAGCTCTCAAGACCGCGAGATAATGTTGCAATATGTCTGAAGACTGGAAACTTGCCAAAAGAGCGACAAGAATTGTTATGGAATGGAAGTTCAGTTTACCAGAAAACTGGTGGCTTGAAATGTGTTCTGGGAAAATTACAGATGAGGCGCTTACTTACTGGATCTAAAAGAGTTGTAATCCCAGCGATTACTCTGAAAATTTCAAGTTTCTATGAGACTTCTCTAAGTGAAGTAATATTTCAAATTGTACGCCATTTTTTTGTCCGAACATAGAATAATGTTTTACAACTGGTATCAGTTCACACAGCTACTGTTAAGTTCCGGGTTCAATGAAGAAGACCCAACTTGTCGATTAGATTCTACTTTATTCATCAACAAAGTCTTCTTGAGAATATTCTTCAATATGTTTCTAAAAACTGAAGAATCTAGAATGAACAAATCACATTTGCCAGGTTGTAATTTTGCAATTAGTTTGTTCCAAATGGAATTTCAATGTAATCGAAATGGTCTGGAGATTGGACAGCTAGTTAGAAATATTGCTAATATATCAAAATACGTTGCATTGCATTCCTCAAGATATTACCAATATGCATAGTGTGTGTATAGACCGTGTGTCAAGGATCATTATTATTAGATATAACTAATATAAATAGGGTTAAAACCTGAAGATTAGAGAAAAAAGAATAATGGGCTGTATTGGAATATATGTACCTGTTATCAGGGATTAAAAGAATATTACACCTGAACAAGTATAGAAAATTCATTGAAGTATAAAATATATGTCATAAAATTATTGAAGTATTCAAAAATTACTTATTGAACTTTTGCTGTGAGGTGCTGTGTGTCAGATTGTCTCGAGGAAACTCGTGTGTTGAATGTTTTGTAATAGAATGCTTAGAGACTAAATTGATTTTGGCATATCAAAATAATATGAAATTTAGTCTATGGTTTCTGTGCTTACACTTCTTTTATAGATAAACTTAGCCCCTTGGAAGCAACCAACGTATGCAGATTATGCTTTAGCAATTTTGGGGACATTTACTTCCAATGAGATGGTTGCCCAAGTCAACTCACGAAAAGTGAATCAGTTTCTCCAAAACACGTTTCTTGATCGAGTAATATCTACGAATTTTCTGAGAGCGTGGTCGAGTGTGTGCTTCGAGTTCCAACATTCAATAAGAATCAACAGAATATGATTGTTTCTCCTAGAAACAAAAGATTACTCAAGAAGACTCCTGCTCATGATAGGTCCAAAGGCTATAAATTCGTTTAAGTGAAAAATGGTAGCATATTGATGAGGAAGGATGAAAATAGTCTCAGAACTGAGTAAGTTTATTGAATACATAAGGACACATGCTTGGTGAAACAGAGCTCTTCGTCCAAAATCACTCCCAAATTCCGAGCCAATGTAACGTCAGAAACCTCCATTTACTCTTATATCTAGTTGATCTTTCATGTTCCTGCTTTCTCTACCGAAGATGAGTACCTTAGTCTTATGCCAATTCAGCAAAAGTTGGATGAAATGTTCAGCAGTCTGTCAAGATCAGCATTAACCTCATTATTTGCTCGTTCAGTTTCCGCAGCTTTGAACGAATAGAGGAGCTGACTTCATCTGCGTATCTGAACTCAGTATAATTTTTTTTCCATCAGTGGTGAAAAATGTGTGGATTCAGAACAAAATTGGAGCAAGCACTGAGCCCTGTAGTACTCCACTTCCAATAGTTCCAATAGTACACTTCTCTCTCGATCAGTTTAAGGGCAACTTCTGACAATCCTATGTGCTGTAAAATCGCTCCTAATATTTATATAATGATCAATGGAAATAAAAGTTTCATTTAATGGGAGGAATCAGGGTTGAATTTAATTCGGAACTTGAAGACACATCCAGTATAAAGTGAATATTTCGAAAAGAATTCAATTTGTCACAATGTAGTATCTGAAGGAGCTTATATAAGGCGAAATAGTTGTTATATTTGAATGATCATTAGAAAATATGAAATTATGAGTCAGCATATTGTTTAAAAGGGTTATTCCATCAAGAAAAGACCGACTCAATCCAACTTTAAGAAATTGAAGCTACGAACATATAACCTGTTAGCTGTCAGGAAATTGTTTTGTCGGTTTATCGTTGAACCTTTACTGACCTATTTTTCGTTACTGAGAGATGATTAATATCATTCTCTTGACCATAAACCCTCTTTCTCTTCTAAGAAAGCCTGGGTAGAATGGCTACTATACTAGTTAACGTGGCCAATTTTTCTATTTTGATCCCGTTTTCATTTAAGCTGGTGATATAAGATGTGTTTTTGTGTGCTTATTTTTGTCAGTCTACATGATGCATGTTATTTCGTTCGATCAAAATGCCGAACTCGGAAAAAGAAATTCTAAACTTGATGAACGTTTTTCACATTGAATTCTTTGAATTGTCGATCGTAAAAAACTTGCTCTGGATTTATAGTTGATTCTTAACTATGTCGACACTCAAAGTTGCAGGGATGTTCATCAATGTATGAAATGAACTTTTATTAGAGCACTGACATGACATCAAGAGTTTAGTGCTCCTGTTCTGAACTATTCAGATTAATTCACTTGTGTGTTCGCTATTTCGATAAAAAATACAAAATACTGATTAGGAATAATATCTTTGGTTTCATTTAGTTTTATGAAAATGAGAATTCAGTATTTATATTCAAACTCTGAGAATTGATAAACTCATTAATTATCTTCACGTTATCTGTTAAGCTGAATAACCAAGAATCAAAAACTAACTAACTGTGGAAATTTCAGTATCAGTATGACGTATGATCTCTTCTAGCTCTGATTACAGCTTCAAAACGTCTGCATGCTCGTGATGAGTCTTCGAATATTCCCATTCATGACGAAGAGCTTCACGGAGCTCTTGTGAATTATTGGGTGATGAAACCATAGTTCTGACTTGCCCCCCCCAGTTGGTCCCATAGATGTTCGATGGAATTCAATTCAGGATTTCGTGCTGGCCAGTTAAACCTTGAAATTCCAACCTCTTTCAAGTAGGCTGTCACTTTTCGACCAGTATGTGGGCGTGCATTGTCACGTATAAAAATTCCCTGCTCTCCTAGAAATGGTAAGTGAGGTACAGAATGGTCTATTAGAATTTCCTCTATATACCTTACTGCTCCTAAAGATCCATTTATAAAAACAAACTCTGTTCAGCCCTCTAAAGACATACCTTCCCAGACCATAACAGATCTTCCACCGAATGGAACTCGCTCATCTATACAGCAATCGACGAATCTTTCTCCTGGACGGCTATAAACGCATCTACGACCATCAGCTTCTCAAATGCTGAATCTGGTTTCATCAGAGAAAAGTACCTGGGCCTACTGAGTTTATGTGATCTCGTGCAAATTGAAGACGCGCAATTCGATGCTCTCTGAGAAGTTATAGATCTGTCTTAGGTCTGTATGGTTGTGACTTCGATTCTAAGAGACGTCTCCTAACGGTCACTCACGTTTACCTGACGTAGCTCCATCAATCGACTTCGAAGTTGTGGAAACCATTAATCTGTTATCCCTGAACGATGTGCACCGTCTTCTTCCAGATCTAGGTCTTCTGGTCAGCCTGCCAGGTCACCTGATGCCTTGTCAATATTCTGTGGACTGTAGATAGCGTAACATTGTTTCTTCTAGCGACAGATCTCCAGCTCAGTCCATTTTCAATAAGTGCCACTATCCTTGCACAATCTTCAATTTGTAAACTTTTTTATGAGAATGTTTCTTTCAGAGAGTGGAAAACAAACTTTTCACAGGCGAACTGATAAACAGCGAATTCATAGTGAAGAATTATTCGAAGGTGGTTTTTATTATCAAGTGTTATAGCTTATATGTCTACATTTTGCGCCTATTTAGTTGATTTTCTAATGAAAGATAGGTGATGAACCGAATATTATTGAATCAATACGAACACGTAAGTCTATTGGAAAAAACAGTGTAGAATCTTAGTGGCTCGTCTGTTTTTGCTCGCCAGTGTAGTTGTTAGGAGCTCTTAAATACCCTGTCATCCTTGATAGCATTTTTCATTTGTCTGAAGATGGGATAGTTAATTTCCGGAACTCGAGTCACAAACAGAATGTGTAAAATAGCAATTTATTGGTGGTAAAACATAATATTTTCTACAACTTGTTTCAATTATGATCAACTACAAAATAGTAAAGTCTGAAACACTTCAGAATCTAAATCAGAAGTTTACGTTCTACTGAAAACACCTTAAGGGCGTATCTCTGAAATATCCAAGTAATTCAGTTCGGTCCACATGACACTAACTTACACTTCTTCATGTAGCTAACTGCTAGCGACAACGTGGCACGAAGTTAAAATTTCACACTCAAGTTGTACTAATCGCATTTCTTCTTCATCGCGGAAAGTTTTCCGGGCAGCGGTAACTTTACACTTACCAATTGAATTTCAAAACGACGACTTCGCGGATTAAACGTCAGCTGTCGAGTACAAGAGAAGTTATAAAATGGACACCAACTTAAGAGCGAAAAATTGACGATGAAAGATGGTTTCAGTTGCGACTACAAAGATAAATTCCAGTTTATGCAGATCTTGCTTGGAGAATGTTGAGACTACTCGACAAGTTTTCAAAATTAATTACATTTTGCGGGGTGTCACAATTCAACGTTAATATATTTCAGGACGTGATTAATGATGTCAAAATATGGAAAAAACTTCATATCTTCCTATGTCCTGGGGAGTTAGAGCCTCTTCATCATAACACCCGAAAATCATTATTTTTGCGATTGGTTTGTCAAATTTTTAAGATATAAATGAAATTCCGTATTCTGGTGAGCAAAACTCTCGCCAGCGAAAGAATTATTGGAGTATAAATATGTTTTAGTGGTTTTTGGTCGAAAATTGAAGCTTTATTGTGAAAAACTTGTATTGTCCGTTGCTAGTCGCTACTTTTTTTCAAACCACAGTTATCACACAATACCAAAGGAAATGAAAGAATTTAAAAATACAAATTATCCATTAAATCTACTAAATAAATATTTGAAGGTACAAAATTTTGTTATGTATCGGGTGTTTTTTTTTCGAGAGATTAAATTGAGATAAAGTACATTTAAATTGGGATTGAAGCCACATTTTTTTTATATTTGAAAGATAATTTCATGACATTTATGTTCTAGAAATAATTTCCGGCATATGTCCACCACGACTAGCTTCGAGGAACCGCATTCGACCAGACCAATTTTGGACCTTTTTTTCGAGTAATTCAGGCCTTATTTCATCAATAACACGAGTTATGTTGGCTTCCAAAGCGTCGATTGTTTCTTATTATTGATAAACCATCAGCATAAACCAACGACTTCACATAACTCCAAAGAAAATGATCCAATGGAGTTATGCCGCATGATATTGGAGGCAAATTAATTGGATCGTTTTTCGAAAAAATGTTATCGCCAAATCTCTGCTTCAATAAATCAATTGTTACGGTAGCAGCATGAGGTGTAGCACCGTCTTGTTGGAACCAAAACACTTCTGGGTCGATACCATTGAAATTTTGGGACAAATAATCATTGATCATCGATCTGTAACAAGCACCATTCACTGTAACATTAGCTCCAGCATCGTTCTTGGAGAAATGTGGACCGATGATGCCTCCAACGTGTAAAGCACACCATATAATGCATTTTCAGGATGCAATTGAACCTGCAGAACTTCTCGAGGATTATTTTCACTCCATATACGGCAATTTTGCTTTTTCACATATCCGTTAAACCACAAATGAGCTTCATCACTAAACACAATTTTACGATAAAAAAGTGGATCAACTTCAAGTTGTCTAGGGCTCAATCAGCGAACAAACGACGCTTATTATGGTCAAGTGGCTTAGTTCTTGAACCAGTTGGATCTTGTTTGGGTGTAGACCAAGATATTTACGCAAAATTTTCCATGTGGTGGATGCACAGAGTCCAACTTGTTGTGAACCTCGACAAATGGACAAATCTGGTTTAATATTAACACTATGACTTACAGCAGCGATATTTTCTTCTGTACGTACAGTTCTTTGTCTTGTTATTGTTGTTGCATCGAGTGGAGAAAATTTTGTCCGAAATCTGTCGATAGTTCGACGAATAAGCTTCTCTAATGGACAATTATGTAAATCATAAATTTCACGAAGTGCTCCCTCTATATGTTTGGCGAATAGAACACTGATTCTGAAAATAAATTTCAATAATTTGTAAACGTTGTTGCGGCGTGAGTCTTTCCATAATAATTAGTCAATGATTACTGAACAAAATTGTTAAAACAACATGGCTTCTACCTTCAGTCAAATCACAGATCCCTATCGAAAGTTCTATTACTTTAAAAAAAACACTCATTACCTTGTTTTATTAAAACCAAATTCCTTTCCTTTAACCTCAAGCATTCCTTAAATTACAACTTGCTCAAAATAAGTTCCTTCAAAAAATTCCTAAAACATGCAGCCATCTGAACATTCAGTTTGATCGGTAAGATATATTTTGTTAATTATTTTTATTTTTTGAATGTGAAGTATTTCACATCAAAAAAATCAGTTTCCTTTGTGATAATGTTAAAGCGTTTTTTGAAGATTTTCTGCACGTTTAAGGAATTTTTTTGAAGGAACTTATTTTGAGCAAGTTGTTTTTGAAGAAGTTCTTGAGATTATGTTTTGCAGTTTTGGAAAGGAGTTTGGTTTCAATAAACAAGGAACGAAACTAAATTTTTCACCCTTCAAGTATTTATTTGGTAGATTTAATTGATAACTTGTATTTTTTTTAATTCTTTCATTCCCTTTGGTACTGAAAGTTTTTGAAATTAGAATTTGAAGTAGGTTAACAGAATTAATTTGTATGATATTTAAAATTTTTAAATAATACTTCTATCAAGTAAAAAACGTGTTTATTATTTTTTTATATGAAAGCCTTTCAATACAGATAGAATCTGAATTACTTTATATCAATTCAGATTTGTTAATAATTATAATGTTTATAAAACAAAACAGTGTTTCTAAGATATTTATTCAATTCGATAATGAAACTGAAAAGTTTTTAGGATATTTAACTCGTAGAGGTTTTTGAGTATTAATCCAACTATTATCTGTAACTCCTCGATAATTTAAGGCTAAAATAATATGGCAAAAAGAGTTGAAACCTCTTTCAAGCATTTTTAATTGAATCCTCTGAAGACAGATCCAGTTTTCAGTTGCCTCAGACACTTGAATTTAATTTGTGAATACTGTCGTTCGTTTAGGGACGACCTCAAATTAATGGAACGCAGCCCAAACAAACCGAAACGTCAGTGGATGCAACACATATTTGTCTTTGTGAAACTCGTCAGAATGCATATGTTGTTAGTGGGGTATTAGTTGACAGGTCTCGAGAGTAATCCAGACACATTAAACAGTTCGTTTCAGGTTACGGGTCAGTGGTTCTCGAACTGGTTTTGCGAAATTATGTACCACATAATGTGGCATATAACTTGCTCGATTGCTGGTAGGAATGATGATGTAGAATTCGAACACTAATATTTAGTTAGTTGTTATGTTGGTTTGTGAGTTGCATTTGAATTGAGTGGCAGCCATTTCTCGCCTCCTTGCAGTAAGTGACAGAATTGCCACAGGAAAGGTTAAATGTTACAAACTTCACTTTGTTGTATTGTTTATATCTGTATTTCAATCTTCAGTGCTTGATATTTGTCTGTACGTTTCATGAGAAAAGTTTATGTGGAGCTGGTGCTTTAATTTATGAAACTTATGGTATTGAACTTTCGTCTTGAAAAGCACCAATTTTTGAAATGAAGATGTCTTTTACAGTTGAAGAAAACATTGGCAGTACAAATCAATTCGTTCGTTTTTCAAAAGATGGCTGTAAAAACTCAAAATATTCAAGTATCATGTGTTTTTTTTTAGATGGGAATAACTGTGATTTGACAGAAGGAAGAAGCCATGTTGTTTTGACATTTCTTTTCAGTAAGCATTGAAAAATTATTATGGAAAGACTTAGGCCGTAACAACGTTTACAAATTGTTGAAATTTATTTTCAAAATCAGTGTACTATTCGCCAAACTCATAGAGCACTTCGTGAAATTTATGGTTTACATATTCCATCAGAGCGGCTTATTCGTCGAACTATCGATAGATTTCGGACAACATTTTCTCTACTCGATGCAACAAGACAAAGAACTGTACATACAAAAGAAAATATCGCTGCTGTAGTCATAGTGTTAATGACGATCCACATTTGTCTATTCGTCGACGTTCATAACAAGTTGGACTCTGTGCATCTACCACATGGAAAATTTTGCGTAAAGATCTTATTCTACACCCATAGAAGATCCAACTGGTTCAAGAACTAAAGCCACTTGATCATAATAAGGGTCGTTTGGTTGCTGATTGGTCCCTAGAACTGCTTGAAGTTGATCCACTTTTTTATCGTAGAATTGTGTTCAGTGATGAAGCTCATTTCTGGTTGAACGGCTATGTAAACAAGCAAAATTGCTGTATATGGAACGAAAAAATCCTCAAGAAGTTCTGCAGGTTCCATTGCATCCTGAAAAATGAACTGTATGATGTGCTTTACACGCTGAAGGCATCATCGGTCCATATTTCTCTAAAAACAATACTGGAGCTAATGTTACAGTGTATGGTGCTCGTTACAAATCGATGATCAATGATTATTCGTTTCAAAATTTGAATGGTATCGACCCAGAATTATTTTGGGTACAACAAGATGGTGCTACACCTCATGCTGCTAACGTAACAATTGATTTATTGAAAGAAAGATTTGGCGATAACATTATTTCGAGAAAGAGTCCAATTAATTGGCCTCCAAGATCATGCGACATAATTCCACTGTATTATTTTCTTTGGGGTCATGTCAAGTCATTGGTTTATTCTGATAAACCAGAAACAATAGACGCTTTTGAAGCCAACATAACTCGTGTTATTGATGAAATAAGGCCTGAATTTTTTTATTTTATTTATTTTCAAAGCATAAATTACATAAAATTATCTTTCAAATAACTGATAACTGATCGTAGCGGTTTTAGACAGATTGGAGATTTGCTGGTAACATCCAGTTTGAATTGTTTTGAAGTTTCATACAAAACGTTCTTGTTACACTTACTATTTGTCAATAGAGTCCCCTAGAACTTCAATTCATTTGTTAGATCGAGAAATAAGCTTCTCCAAACCTTGTAAAGAAATTCTTCCGGCTTCCCCTCAAAATAGGTTTAAATAACTACCTTCAGTTGTTCATCGTTCACATTTTGGAATAGGAAGTAATCGCTGGGTGCCAAGTCTGGACGAGTAATTTCTTTGAAGGAGGCGCATTCCCGCACAGCAGCCTCTGCCACGCGAGCCTTGTGAACTAGAGCGTTGCCGTGAAGCAGTAACACCCTTGCTGTGAGGTTTTTCTCATAATTGCTTCTCTTAAACTAGGCAAAGTAGTTGCGTATGATGCTGCTGTAATGCTTTCACCCTTTTTAGTGTATTCTATCAATAAAATACGTTCGGAATCCCAAACTACCGTAGCCATTATTTACCAGCGGATGGGGTAACTTTAAACTTCTTTGAGGACTGTACACCCTTTTCAATCCACTGCATGGACTCTTGTTTACTTCTGAAATGTGATGAGCATTCTCGGTACCCATGTTGCACTGACATTTGAGAGCTTAATATGGTCATGAAATTGCCTCAATTGGTTTGTCATCTCTATTAACATCTTGAGTTTTATTCTGGCATCTTCAAGCAGCAGCTTTTCTCACATTTTCTTCAGTGATGCCTTTTTTGAATTCACTTGACCACTTTGAGGGGTGGATAACGACGCGGCACAGTCTTGTTAAACAGCAACCATCTCATCATGAATGATTTTTCTGACTTTTTTTTGACCTTCTTGGTCAGGAACTTTATAACGCCTCGATGATCGACTTCCTTCATCATCTGAATCTGACGAAGGCGTTTGATACGGTAGGTCACTCGCTCTTGTTGAACTCTTTGGAAGACATAGGGATAAAAGGTACACCACTGGATCTATTCAGTAGTTATTCGAAAGATAGGGTTCAGAATGTGAGAATTAACGGAGTAAGAAGTGGTTATGGAATAAAGGAATACGGTGTTCCCCAAGGTGCGGTATTAGGACCTGTACTCTTCAGCATATATGTTGATATGCCATTCAACTTGGATATTGTAGGGCTATTTTCGTCATGAAGACCCTCGGATTTCGATTGACTAGCTTCTTGACGATGTTGGGATTTGCTTGGCATATTGGCAGTGCGTTTTCTCCCATATCCTGGACGATGACCATCATGGCCAAGCTTCTTGAAACGGCAAATTGCATCGGTTTGTCGAGGTACATTGAGCAAGCGAACAATTTTGCATTGATGCTAACCTTCACGAAACAGTTCCAAAATTGCACTACGTTTCTTTAACATTTAACACTCTGGAAAATTAGGTAATATACTACTGAAAATTCAAATATTAGTATGAGAAAAAATAGAGAATCTGATAGAATAAAAATTATTTGGCTGCGCTTAAATACAGTAAAATTTGTCCGAAGTTTTTCTTGTACATATACACACACAGCATCATCTTCAATTATCACAGACACTCACTGAATTCTACATGGTCCACCGCATCGAACTCTACATGGTCCTTCGATCCGAACTTTTTACAGTTATTGCAGTTTTAAACTTTCGTTCAGCGCTTCAGTCGAGCGAGTTCAGTTGAATTCATTTCGCTTGAACGATTCCGCTCTTGGTGTAGTAATTCAGTGGTAACAAGAAGCTACATAATGAAGGAGCGAAAAATTCAAAGAAACTTCGTGTTAGGTTTGTAAGGTTTCTTCAAGTTCAATCTATTCTTCCTTTTTCCACGCAACGAACGCTGAAGTAGGGCTTCGGCCGAAGATTTACTTTCTGTTTTATTAGCTGTCACCTTAAAGTGAAACCTGCTCTTTACATAATGTTGAACCAATGGCCCTAAGATCCATTCTGACTCATCCTTTATGCCGAAACTTTCTGTTCTGCGGTGCGATCAAGTTTGTACTCACAAATCGAATTTCCCTAGTGATTACGTCGGGAAAGGGGACAAAAATGTTTCTGCGTCAAAGGAACAAAGCTAAATTGGGAATCTTACGTCGGCACCTCGTTGACAAGAGCAGAGTATAATTCAACCTAGTGGATTGGGTTTCTGAAGAAGTTTTAAAATCAGTTTATCCGAGACGAAAGTAGATTATATTATAGATTTACGATAGATAATAGGAAGAAGTTGTTTCGAAATTATGAATAAAAACAATATTCTATCGAGTGTTTTTTTTAGGTTGATAGAACTTTAAATTGAAATTAAACACATTTAAATTGAGATTGAAGCCAAATTTTCGTTATTTGATAGATAATTTTATGAAATTCATGTTTCGAAAATAATTTTTGGCATATGTCCACCACGAATAGCTCTGAGGAACCGCATTTGACCAGACCAATTTTGGACCACTTTTTCGAGTTTTCATGCCTTATTTCGTCACTAACACGAGTTATGTTGGCTTCCAGAGCGTCTATAGTTTCATAACCCCAAAGAAAACAATCGAGTGGAGTTATGTCGCATGATATTGGAGGCCAATTAATTAGACCATTTCTCGAAATAATGTTATCGCCAAATCTTTCTTTCAATAAATCAATTGTTACAGTAGCACCATGAGGTATAGCACCACATTGTTGGAAGCAAAACACTTCTGGGTCGATACCATTCAAATTTTGAAACAAATAATCATTGATCATCGATCTGTAACGAGCACCATACACTGTAACATTAGCTCCAGCATCGTTTTCAAAGAAATATGGACCGATGATGCCTCCAGCATGTAAAGCACACCATAAGGTGCATTTTTCAGGATGCATAGGAACCTGCAGAACTTCTTGAGGATTGTTTTAACTCCTTATACGGCAATTGTGCTTGTTTACATAGCCTTTCAACCAGAAATTAAATAAAATAAAAAGGCCGTTTACTTGATAGAAGAAATATAACAAAATTTGAATATCAAAACAAATTAAAATATTTTTATCTTCTACAATTTTAATTTAAAAAAATTTTTATTCAAAAAAACTTTTAGAATTAAATTATTATCTAAAGCATGCACCGCTTACATTTAATAGACGTATATAATCAAAACTCAATATATAATGTCAAATGGAATAAATAAACCAAAAGATATACGAAAGTCATTAAAATTAATGGATAAATATTTAAAGGAGACAAAATTTTGTTTCTGGTCTTACCTTCAAGAACGCCAATTGCCTTTTAAAAACAGTAACACACTCAAAGGACTTCTCAAAGAATATAATTTATTTGAAATATTAAATAGATTTAAATATTCGAATGAGTAAATTCAGAAATCTCTCAAAGCATGCACTATATCTTCAAAAAACAAATATAATTTTAAGCAATTCCGTCTTCAGTCCTGAAATATATTCAAAATATCAAAATCAAAAAACTAACCTATATCAAACAACGTTCCATGTGCAAATGAATAATGTTTCGAGACACAGATCATCTTTATAATTCAAGATTGATCTATGTTCTAACAGAATCAAAGAACAGTGTGAGTTATTTTTAAGGCTTATTTAAATTCATTGACATTCCATAATGAGATTTATTGAAGCCAAAATATAATTATTTATTATACATAAAATAAAATAGAAAGGCCTTTTACTTGATAGAAGAAATATAACAAAATTTGAATATCAAGACAAATTAAAATATGTTTATCTTCTACAATTTTAATTTCAAAAATTTTTTATTCAAAAAAAACTTTTAGAATTAAATTAATGTCTAAAACAAGCACCGCTTACATTTAATAGACGTATATAATCAAAACTCAATATATAATGTCAAATGGAATAAATAAACCAAAAGATATACGAAAGTCATTAAATATAATAAATAAATATTTAAAGGAGACAAAATTTTGTTTCCGGTCTTACCTTCCAAAGAACGCCAATTGCCTTTTAAAAACATGAACACACTTAAAGGACTTCTCAAAGAATATAATTTATTTGAAATATTCAATATATATATATAAATATTCGAATAAGTAAATTCAGAAATCTCTCAAAGCATGCACTATATCTTCAAAAAACAAATATAATTCTAAGCAATTCCGTCTTCAGTCCTGAAATTGTTCTCAAAGAATATAATTTATTTGAAATATTTAATATATTTAAATATTCGAATAAGTAAATTCAGAAATCTCTCAAAGCATGCACTATATCTTCAAAAAACAAATATAATTCTAAGCCATTCCGTCTTCAGTCCTGAATTGCTTAGAATTATATTTGTTTTTTGAAGATATAGTGCATGCTTCGAGAGATTTCTGAATTTACTTATTCGAATATTTGAATATATTGAATATTTCAAATAAATTATATTCTTTGAGAAGTCCTTTAAGTGTGTTCATGTTTTTAAAAGGCAATTGGTGTTCTTAAAGTTAAGATCAGAAACAAAATTTTGTCTCCTTTAAATATTTATTTATTAATTTTAATGACTTTCGTATATCTTTTGGTTTATTTATTCCATTTGACATTATATATTGAGTTTTGATTATATACGTCTATTAAATGAAAGCGGTGCTTGTTTTAGACATTATCTTAATTCTAAAAGTTTTTTTGAATGAAAATTTTTTAAAATTGAAATTGTAGAAGATAAACATATTTTAATTTGTTTTGATATTCAAACCAGAAATGAGTTTCATCACTAAATACAATTTTACGACAAAAAAGTGGATCAACTTCAACCTGTTCTAGGGCCAATCAGCAAACAAACAACACTCATTATGGCTTTAGTTCTTGAACCAGTTAGATCTTGTAAGTGTAGACAAGGATCTTTACGCAAAATTTTCCATGTGGTGGATGCACAGGGTCAAACTTTCTGTGAACGTCGACGAATAGACAAATGTGGGCCACAGTTATCCCTATCGAAAGTTCTATCACTCTAAATAAACACCCGATATTTCCGCTTATATTTTTCACAAGAATTTTTTCATTATACTATGACTACATCAGGTGAGAATTGACAAAATAGAGCACTGCGAATAAACCTTAATGACAGAGGATGCTCCAACAAAGCGTGATTATAGAGAACAGTTGAGGCAGCTTGGTGATGATTAATAAATCAATCCAAGATGAATTTCCGAAGGATAAATTCGCGGTTCCTTCTTGACTGATTGTGAAAAGGCGTTTCTTACTGAAATGGCGAAATAATAATCTTTGTGTGGAATTTACAGCGTTCTTCAAAGACTTCAGTCTTTCTCCCTGAACAAGATTCAAGGTAAAGAGACTGCTTAATGTTCCAATTTCTAATTACGCGAATTTTACGACTTCTATGGCGTTAAAACCAGGTTTTCCTTGCAGAATTACAGACGTCAGCAAGCGCCTTCTCGATTCCGCTGCACCACGCTGTTCTGAAACCGAATTGCGAATCTTACACAGAATTTCAATTAGAGGTAATTGTGCAAACGGAATGGTGGATGATGGCGGTGGATTATAACAAAACGACAAACTTTCGACGTTCTGGAGTAGGTGTGATGGTTTTACGAGGAGGTTTCCTGAGTTATACCCATTACTCCGATTGCAAGCCAACAGAGTAAGGCGGAAGTTGTGACGGTCTAATTCGGCAATATGAATGAGTGCTTCGGATGGCAATCTTCTATACTGGCAGTATCGAAATGTTTTCTTTGTTCGTAACTTTGATTTATTGTCCTTTCACCTCGTTCCGATCACTTTGGAAGTCTGAATGTTTAGACTACACGGTTTCTCAAAAGGTAAATCTATGTTCGCCTAATTTCACCTAGGAAGAGGTCCAGTAAATTATAACGTAAGCTGGTGAGTTTCCGCGTTGTTTTTTATAAAGGCAACGCCCCATTTTTAAATTGACATTACTCACGCATGGCAGCCATTGTCTATTTGTGACATTGACAGTTGTATCTGTCAATGTTACAACGGTTGCAACCCCTTTCTCATAGATAAAATTGTATCCAATAAACAAGAAAACATGGCATGAAACCTCGTGTACCCAATCGTAAAAGAGGACAATACACAGAAATACTTTTCGTTATTTTATGTTAATGGATTATCTGAAAATATTGCTAAACATTGAAAAATAGTTTCAATCACAATGTAGCTTTTAAAACCATCAATAACCTTAGTATTTATATAAAAAACCGTAAGGATCGAACAAAAAAAGAAAAAAGCTGGAGTCTACAAGTTGACTTGCAACGATTGTCCTGTAGTTAATATATTATAGCCAGATAGGTAGATCATTCAAGAAGTGAATCCAAAAAAACCAAAGAAGTTACATGCTGAATTCCGTACATTCGACATATGCTAACCTTCTTAAGGAATTCGGGCATAATTTCAATAACTATGAAATTATTCACGTCGAAAGCAAAAGTTCTAGATTAACACTTTTAGAATCTTTGGAAATCAACAGGTGCAATGCCCGTAAAATCCTATTTAATGAACAAACAGATGTTGACGGATCCCCATTACTGAATATTTTTCCCAATTGGCATTTTTTAGCGGCAAATTCCAATAAACACCTTGAGTTTTTATGACTTTTATTTTGTCACGTACTTAACAGTATTTAAACTCTGTTATACTAATAGTCCGGTCAATTTAGACAATTGAAACAAATAAGATTCCGACAGAGCCAAATCTTCGTAGAGACCTTAGGTTTACCACAAGGAATAAAATGTCAAAATTCCCAATCAGTCCCATGTGCGCTAAGGGACTTATTCGGGGCCCAAGGTCAAAATTTTAGGTTTTTTGGATTTTTCTCGAAAACGGTAAGTTTTATCGAAAGAGTACTTCATAGCAAAGTTGTAGATCTTGAAATTCTCTATAAAATGGTTTTTATGATATTTTTCTCTAAGACCCACTATTTCCCAGATATTGCGCTTGTAAGAATCATGTTCTACATAATATGCACACATATGCCACGTATATACATATTTAGGTACTCAAGCAAGCAAAAATGACTACTCGTGTCCCTTTTATGTATACATTATACTATTCTAAGAAAATATACTCTAAAAAGACCGCCGGTCCCTTACCGAATCCCCTCTACTTAAATAACATCTGGCCTTGAATAACATCTGCCAATTCTTTTCTCCGTGTGGTGTCGTTCACGTATACTTGCTTCTTTTAGTGTTGAACGAGCAGTTCGAGTGACTATATGAATTTATTACCAGCGTCTACTATTGTAGTTTGTGCTGATCAATATTGAAAAAAATGTCACAATTTTGCTTTATTTGTAAAAAACTTTTGACTGAAGATTAAACTGTTGTGGTCAGTCGTGGAATGCCAACTTTAATCGATGCAAGTGTCGCGAGAAGTGATGAGTCTGCTGATTATTTAAGAAGCCAAAGGTCCGTTACAATTCACGTGGATTGCAGAAAATCATACACCCGGAAAACCTAAGGTCTCTACAAAGATTTGGCTCTGTCGGAATTTTCTTTATTTGATCACTATTTTTATGTCTAAATTGACCGGTCTGTAAACACCAACAGTCAGTAGAAGGTCGATACCTGAAGAAGCCACATCGTGATGAAAAAATTGTTGTATTAAACATTTTTGTGCAAGTTTAAATACTGTCCCTTGTATATTTTTTAATTAAAATGAGTGTCCACCAAGTAAAGACCGAATCAATCAAACATTTTGCAAATTTTCCATTTGTAAAATATATGACTCTCTTCAACATCAAGCAGACAACGGGTGAAATGTTCTAAAAGTAACACAATCTCTTCTTGCGATGAAAGGCTGAAAAATCGTTCCGTTAAACAGCAGTAAGGCAAAGCTGCAAAATCACGTTGGGGCACATCGCCTTCAGTCAGATATCAGGTCGACAGCGTGGGATTATCTGCAAGTCCCGTAACCCGGATTCGAATTTCCGAAGGGAGGTTTCCGGTTTCTTATTAGGAGACAAGGATACGAAAGGCGAATCACCATAGCGCCGTGTACAAATGAATCGTTTTTTTTTGTGGTTTGCGGCTTTAGAGGAAAGGTCTGGGAGTTTACTTAGGATCAGTTCATAAATAAATTATCCTAATTTTAGCGTTTTCTTGAACCCTACACTGCGGACGACTGGTTCGGTTTTATAGGCTGAGGGATTTTCTTTACCTTTAGTCCTTATAATGGGAAAATTCTACGTTGAAACTTCGTATAGTGCTGGATAATATCGCAATGTGCTTTTATGCAGGAAACAATTATGTAAGTTTATCTCAAGGTGTGTTGCAATTTTATTGGGTTGCTAGGAGAGTAATTTCGTTTTTTTTGGGAAAATAAAATATTTTGTTAAATTATATATTGGAAATTCTGGTCCAATACCTTTCGCCATCTTTCTGATAGTAGCATGATTCCACGCTCATAAAACAATAACCTGAAGGGGCCAGATCTGGAGAATATGGTGGGTGTGGCAATGTATCCCATTCAAGCTGTAAAAGCTTTTGGCGAGTGACCAAACTTGTATGAGGTCTTCCATTTTCTTGGCGGAATACTACACTTTTTCTATTGATCAATTCTGACCTTTCCTATTGAAGTGCATCATTCAGTTTGTTCGGTAGATGACAGTACTGATACCATAATCCATTCAAATTCCAATCAGTCATGGCAAATTAAAATGTCAACATTCCATAGTATAAAATAAAATAGAAAAAGGCTTTTTACTTGATAGAAGAAATATAACAAAATTTGAATATCAAAACAGATTTAATCTGTTAGTCTTCTACAATTTTAATTTCTAAAAAATTTTTATTTGAAAAACTTTTAGAATTAAATTAATGTCTACAATAAGCACCGCTTATATTTAATAGACGCATATATTCAAAACTCAATATACAATCTCAAATGGAATAAATAAACCAACCAATATAAAAAAGGCAATTAAAATAAATAAATAAAGGGAAGGGGACAAAATTTTGTTTCTGATCTTACCATAGTGAAACCAATTCCTTTTCAAAAACATAAAACACAACTTGAGGATTTCTCAAAAAATATAATTCATTTGAAATATTTAATATATTTGAATATTCAAATAAGTTAATTCAAAAATCTCTCAAAACATGCAATATATCTTTTTTTTTGTTTTTTTTTTGAAGATATATTGCATGTTTTGAGAGATTTTTGAATGAACTTATTTGAATATTTGAATATATTAAATATTTCAAATAAATTATATTTTTTTAGAAATCCTCAAGTTGTGTTTTATGGTAAGATCAGAAACAAAATTTTGTCTCCTTCAAATATTTATTTATTAATTTTAATTGCCTTTTCATATTGGTTGGTTTATTTATTCCATTTGACATTGTATATTGAGTTTTGAATATATACGTCTTTTAAATATAAGCGGTGCTTATTGTAGACATTAATTTAATTCTAAAAGTTTTTTGAATAAAAATTTTTTTGAAATTAAAATCGTAGAAGACTAACAGATTAAATCTGTTTTGATATTCAAAAATTCCATAGTATTATTCATATACTTTTGAGCATCCCATTGAAGTCAATTTCCGAACAGAAGTCAATATAATCAGAGCTATATGGGTGAACAATGGCTATAGAAAATTTGAATATCAACACAGATTTTTTTCTATTTTATTTAATGGCTATAGAACTGAAATCATTCACAAAATGCTTAAAAAGAAAACCTACCACAATATTTGTAAAAAAATGTATATCAATATAAATGATAAATGAAGAAAAAAAATATGGTTTTCAGTAGCTTATTTATATATATCGGGTGTTTTTTTAGGGTGATAGAACTTTAAATTGAAATAAAACACTACGACTAGCTCTGAGGAACTAACCAGACTAATTTTGAACCACTTTTTCGAGTAATTCAGGCCTTATTTCATCAATAACACGAGTTATGTTGGCTGCCAAAGCGTCTATTGTTTATAGTTTATCAGCATAAACCAATGACTTGACATGACCCCAAAGAAAATAATACAGTGGAGTTATGTCGCATGATCTTGGAGGCCAATTAATTGTATCATTTCTCGAAATAATACTGTCGCCAATTCTTTTTTTTCAATAAATCAATTGTTACGGTAGCACCATGAGGTGTAGTACCATGAGGTGTATCACCATCTTGTTGGAACCAAAACACTTCTGGGTCGATAACATTCAAATTTTGGAACAAATAATCATTGATCATCGATATGTAACGAGCACCATTCACTGTAACATTATCTCCAGCATGTAAAGCACACAATACAGTGCATTTTTCAAGATGCGATGGAACCAGCAGAACTTCTTGAGGATTGTTTTCACTAAAATAAGAAGGAACGGTTTTTTACTTGATAGAAGGATTATTACAAAATATGATTTTCATAGATTGTTTTCACTTCAAATACGGCAATTTTGCTTGTTTACATAGCCGTTAAACCAGAAATGAGTTTCATCACGATACAAAATTTTACGATAAAAAAGTGGATCAACTTCAAGCTGTTCTGGGGCCCAATCAGCAAACAAACGACGCTTATTATGGTCAAGTGGCTTCAGTTCTTGAACCAGTTGGATTTTGTATTAGTGTAGACCAAGATCTTTACGCAAAATTTTCCATGTCGTGGATACACAGAGTCCAATCTGTTGTGAACGTCGACGAATAGACAAATCTGAATCATCATTAACACTATGACTTACAGCAGCGATATTTTCTTCTGTACGTACAGTTTTTTCTCTTGTTGTTGTTGGTGCATCGAGTAGAGAAAATGTTGTCCGAAATCTATCGATAGTTCGACGAATAAGCTGCCCTGATGGACGATTATGTAAACCATCAATTTCACGAAGTGCTCTATAAGAACACTGATTTTGAAAATAAAATTCACCAATTTGTAAACGTTGTTGCGGCGTAGGTAAGTCTTTCCATGATAATTTGTTAATGCTCACTGAACAGAAATGTCAAAATAACATGGCTCCTACCTTCTGTCAAATCACAGTTATCCTTATCGAAATTTCTATCACTATAAAAAAAACGCTCGAAATATATATGAGTGTGGACAGCTCAGTGGGTGAGTATAGGGCTCGTGACCGGGAGGTCCGGGTTCGAATCCTGTTCAGGTGAAAAATAAATTTTCACCATTTTACTGTTGAGTCAAAAATTAACAGTGCTGTGACCTAAAGTGGCGCAAGATCGCAGTAACAAAGCCTACCCAGAACACAACTGAACTCCTAACTCGCACTAGCTGAAAAAGCTTCTGAGGGATCTTCACAGAAGATCACAGAGTATCAGGAAAATAATAAATGAAAATATAGAAGGTTTTAGCAGTAGAATCTCTAATGGTCTTCATAAAATGGGAATTATTTCTTTAGCAGTAAATGGAAATAATTTCGCTAAGATGTTGGTAAACAATAAAGAAAGGAACAGAAAAAGAACTTTTACGAATCGGGGATTTATCAAATTGAATGTGATGATTGTATTGCTACTTCTATAGGAGAGAGAAAGGAGGTTCGGAGATTATTCAACCGAGCCAAAGCGACCAGCCAATGGTACAAATACAGGGAAGCTCTAACCCTCTACAATAAGAGCATTAGGAGGATCAAGAGGAACTTGTGGGGTAAGTTCTGTGAGGGCATGAATGATGCCCCCGGAACTACCAGAATGCACAAGATTCTCTCCAGAGAGCCAGTGAGAACAAACGGTTCGCTCAAACGACCGGAGGATGGTTCTACCCTGGTACCAGAACAGAAACATTGGAGCTCCTTGCGAACAAACTCTTCTCTGGATGTCAAACCTTGGAAGATACAAACGCCAGATCCAACCGTGACCATTCAACCTGGCCTGGGAGAACCAAATGGTGAATATCCAAAACATAGTCACACCACAGGCGGTCAGAGACGCAATAAGATCCTTCAAACCTTTCAAAACACCGAGGGTAGACGGAATATTTCCAGCCCTAGTTCAAAAGGGCATGAATGTGTTGATTCCACATCTGCTAAAATTATTTAGGACAAGTCTGGCTTGGGGGTTATTCCAACAAGGTGGACACTAACTGAAGTGGTCAGGTCAATAAGTTTGACATCGTTCTTAATGAAGAGTCTGGAAAAGGTGATTGATGTCCATACCAGGGCGAAGATGCTAATTAACAGTCCCTCTAGCCCTCATCGATAAACCTGCCAGGCCGGACATTCGGCAGAACTTGCATTACAAAATTTGGTCGGAAAATTAAAGCAATCTCTTAATAATCGAGAGACAGCGCTAACAGCGTTTCTAGACATTGAAGATGCTTTTAACAATACGCTACCCTCTTCTTTCGTTGAAGCTATCTCTGCGAGGGGAATCGATCCGCAAATTTGTAGATGGTACAGGCAATGCTATGCGGCAGAATAATCACGACCTCATACCAGGATGAGGTCTTCGAGTTCAAGGCTGCGAAGAGCTGTCCGCAGGGAGGTATTCTCGTACCCTTACTGTAGACCTTTTTCGTTGATGACCTGCTAGCGATCATTTTGTGGGGAGTCGACGTTCAAACATTTTTCTGGTGACCTGGCAATCATAGTGACAGGTAAATCAGAGGTGACGATATCGACCGTCCTTCAAGAGATACTGAACAGTATTTTAACCCACAAAAGGTAGTTATAGTACCATTCACTAAGAAACGGAAGTTAAATGGTTGAGAACCGTCGACTAACCATGGTGAAACAATACAATTCTCATTTGAGGTAAAATACCTGGGAATAGTCCTGGACAAAATTTCAGTTGGAATGCAAACCTAGGTAAAGTATGAAACATAAAAACTGTGTGAATTATTTTAAACAAAATTGTTTTAATGTTTCACCTAGACCAACTGCATACTCCATTCATTCAATTAGGAAGAAAATTATTTAACTTTTTTTCTGAAGACTTCAGAACAATAGATAAAACTAGAGCTAATACTAACTAGTCAGTTCTAGAAGCTCAGTCCTTCAATAACCCAATCACTAAAGGTCAATGTTCAATGAAAAATATGACGTTACAACATGAAATTCCCTTTTAAAAGTATAACTACAATATCCGGAATCAAACCCTTCACACTCCACATCCAATCATTGATGTCCTCTACTTCATGAGATGTCAATACAATTACCACAGCGTTAAGCAAGAGAACTCTTCTATCGATAGTGCAAAACACGAACCGGATGCTTTTCCATTCGGATTAATGAAGAAAAAAACTATTTCATCAGGAGCGACTATCCATTGACATATATGTCAGCTTGCGTGATGAAAACTGTCGATTATTACGCGGATGAGAAAACCCAATATGTCGTTTGAATTCGAACAACTTTCCTCTGTGTCAAAGGCGGAAGAGAGGACGCGAAATGGGATTTCCACAATTCGCCGGGAAATATGAAGCCAGGATTGCAAAGTCGCGAGGACATAGATGTCAAGTGCAGCTGCATGAGGTGTTTGAAATGAACACCATTTATATTTTCCATTTCACGCCTTCGTCCTTCTTCAGTTGAGCCGCGGATTTCAAGACAGTGAATGGAATGGGGAAGGATCAGGAATATGTTATCACCTATCTAGTATTATTGCTTTTCATCTGGACTTTTCTGTCACTTGGTAGATATTGGATTTCTCTTAATCGGTCATGGAATCTTTTGAGTTTCGAAAATTTGATGCTCTAGGGTTTGCATTTTGAAGTAGTGGTTATTTCGAGTCTTGTGTCATTCGTGTTTTGACAAGTTAGTTTCATATTTCATAAATAACAGTTCTCTGATTTGTATCGTTGAACAATAAATTAGATGAAAACATTACAGAGGATTCATTCAGGTAAAATATGCAGTGTGTCTAATTTTAAAAGGGCTAAACTTCAAGGAAAGATCACAAAAGTTATTTGCAACAAAAAATGTCATTATTCGAATATTTTAATATTAGCCTTTTACATATTTAATTTCAAAAAATTATATTCAATGATTATAACTTCTGAAAATAAATTAAAATAATGTCATATAAGTACCACTTATATCAAATGACATATAAAATAAACATTCATTATAAGACATCCAATTGGTATACCAAAATCCAATAAATAAAAATTGTTAACCAAAATCCTATAAATTAAATATTTTGAATAGACAAAATTTTGTTTATGCTGATCAATCTTATGAAAACAAATATCTTTCAAAAATGTCTAACATAATCTTAAGAATTTCATCATAAAACTATCTTACTTAGAATATTCAATATTACTGGATATCTAACTGAGTTACTTTATATAAAAACTCAAGATATGTAAAAACATAAAAAAATTAGATAAAATTTTGTCCATTCAAAATATTTAATTTATAAAATTTTGGTTCGAAATTTTTATTTATTGGATTTTGTTATACCATTTGGATAACTTATAATGAATGTTTATTTTATATGTCATTTGATATAAGTGGTACTTATATTATTTTAATTTATTTTCAGAAGTTATAATCATTAAATATAATTTTTTGAAATTAAATATGTAGAAGGCTAATATTAAAATATTTAAATAATTTTATATACCTTCTATCAAGAATTAACGTCTATTTATGTCATTTTATTCATTATATATAATTATTTGGTTTCCTTAACATTCTTTATACAGATAGTCCTTGTGCCATAACAGAGGCCGTTAAATTGTCTATCAATATATTAGATCAAGGGTAAACCATAGAAATATTTATATATATAGTGAACCGTTACACTACATTTAAAGATTTGTCAGTTTACCAGAAGTTTTCTAAACGGTTAAAAGGTGAGTAAATATTTGTTGTTGATTGGTGTTATATTTATTGAATATGAATTATTGAAATATTGACGAAGCAGTGTCGTTCTTAACACTTGTTTTTTAGTAATGTTTTCACATATCTTGAGTTTTTATAGAAAGTTACTTAGTTAGATATCCAATAATATTGAATATTCTAAGTAAAATTGTTTTATGATGAAATTCTTAAGATTATGTTAGACATTTTTGAAAGATATTTGTTTTCATAAGATTGATCAGCAGAAACAAAATTTTGTCTATTCAAAATATTTAATTTATAGGATTTTGGTTAACAATGAAGAATGGAATTCGATTTCTAACAAAAAAAAACTGCACTCTCTGAAGCCGGCGTTTAGTCGTCGAAGATCCCACCACCATTCTAGAGAGAACAGAAGCTCCTCTCTCGGGGTTATGTTTACATACGCGCGCAAGTCTACGAAGCGACCATAGACTCTTACTGGAGGCATCGATAGTGACAAGTAGGCATGAAATTCCCTAGGTGGTTCTTCCCGATAAAATTATTTCGAGAAATGGTCCAATTGATTGGCCTCCAATATCATGCGACATACCTCCACTACATTATTTTCTTTGGGGTTATGTCAAGTCATTAGTTTATGCTGATAAACCAGAAACAAAAGACACTCTGGAAGCCAACATAACTCGTGTTATTGATGAAAAAAAAGTGTGTGTGTCCGCTCCGACGCACGACTGGAGTTTACTCCTCAAGAACGATTATAAAATAAATAAATAGATAAGGGAATACGGGTATAAATGAATGCATTTTTGATGATACTTAGATTATGCACGGTAGATTTTTATTCTATTAATTATACAATAAATTTTTTGACATACATAAGGAAGCCATGAAATTAAATCATCGATGTGTATTCGTTTTTCTATGGAGTCAGAATCCACAGAGTGAGTGTGATTTGCTGTTTCAGAGGATGGAAGCTCTTGCACATCATCTTGTCTACTCGATCCTCCTGTATCCGTGTAATCAATTATGACTTTCTCACCATTGGATGTAAACCAAGCATCATCCACTTTAATTTGGAAGTGCTTATACAGAGGTGTTTCAATTAAATACGTCAACCATTTTTTAATGACAATACCTTTAACCAATCCGTGAAGGTAACTTGTTTTATGAATAAGTTTCTTCTTAATATGAACATTAATACAATAGTCTTCTTCATTTCCATCAAGCGGCCTTGGTAAAAGTTTTATCATATTATCAACCGAGACAGGCACATTAATTATTTGGCCAGTTATAGCAAATTGACCATTGAAATGGCGTAATCTACGTATTTGCATAAACGGAAGCCTTGGTGAAATAAGTCTCTCAGCAATAATATCCAATTCCGGCAAATCCACTGGTCTTTGTGGATATTTAAAACCATTATACGTAGCTAAAAAGGGAATATTGCCTTTTAAGATACTGGCTCTGCAAGTTTTGCACATCATGACTTGAGTGACATCCGTAAAATTCTGAAAAATATCATATAATTAGAGTTGGTAAGATATTAGATAATTGTAAATTATAAGGGACTACTTTACCGTAATTCGTTTAAGTAAGATTTCTTCATCTGCTGATCCACATTTAAGATCTTCTAAAAACCATAAACGATCACAAACATTAGAGGCGTGACCAAAGGAATTCTGTAGGATCTTTTTTTTAAATAGCTTATGTGCTGATTTATGAGTTTGATAGCTACGGTATGGCAGGCTAGAATTTGGCTCCGATGTTGACTCTTCAGACATGTTGATATTGTCTTCATTTTCAATGAATTCATTCTCGGCTGGTTGTAAAATTTCCATTTCATTAGTTAGCAAACGAGGAGTCAGTATAGGTTGGCTGGGAAGCTGACAAATCTCATCAAAATTAAGGTTTCTGGTTTGATTTGGTTTCCTTTTTTTTTGTACACATCACTAACACTTTCGTGCTGTTGTACGTTTTGACGTTTTTTTGTTGATACCGGTGCAGTCTCAATAACTACTTCGTGGTGTGTAATGACAGGTCCATCGTCAGGACTTGAAGGTACCACCTGTGCTGTAGTTACCGATGTCAAGTAGTTGGAAGGTCCTGCATCTTGCCTCGGTAAAATTTCAGTAACGTCTGAGTTTGACTCTGCGTTGATGTTTTGATTCGCTCGGAGTTTTTTTCTCAACCTGCATTCCCGTTGACGCTCCGCTGCGGACTTTTTGGCTGGTCTGTCCTCTTTCTGTTTTTTAGGCCCAGATTTTTCTTTCATCCGAAGTCTGTATTCTTGTTGTCGAATTGCTTGAGTTTTTTTATGACCGGTTGTTGTTGATGGACAGGTTTCAGGACTGTGAATAAACAAATTCAAGCACATTTAATAAGAAAAAAAATAAATAGCTATTTTAATAGCATGTAATTAAATATAAAAGCACAACATAAAAAGTATAGATATACACTGATAAAAAGATTCATTAACTATTTAATAATTTAAATTATTTGAAAGCAATTGTTTAATTTTAATAAATATTTTTCTACATTTAATTAACATTTATTTAGAAGGAAAATATATTTATTAACATTTAATAAGTATTTATTAATAATTAACAAATACTTATTAACAGTTAATAAATATTTTTTAACAACTAATAAATATTACGTTGATTTGTATTTGATTTGTACTTCATAAATTATTTTTAATAAACATGGATTAACTTTTAATAAACCTTTTTTTAGTAGCTAACAAATATTTATTCATACATTTGATAAATTGCATTTCATAAATAATTTATTAACTGTTAATAAATACTTATTAAATTCTTTGACGTTAAAAAATCATTTATTAATAAAGTTTATTAAATATAAACAATTCCTTCTATCAGTGAATGGACAACTTATATATTAATTGTAAAAGTGAATTATATAGACTTACTTAATTACCGCATCCACGTGTTCCGCAACTCCCGGATCATTCTCACTAGAATACGTAACTTCCATATTTTACTGTATTCAACTGACACAAATTTATATTTATATCGATTATAAATAAATTATAAAATTTAAAACAATATCTCCGCAAGTTCAAAGTGTTTGTAGGTTAATATCGAATAAATAAATGTTTAGAAATGTATTGATATAGTTATGCAGGCGCTACACTGTACATGTATAATGTGTATGCTATTATACACACACAGATATATACTAAACATATACAAGTACATGGAGCCGAGCATACCGTGTGGTGGGGAATGGTCAGACTATAGCGCATAACGCATTTCGTGTGACATGCTATACTCTCTAGTACGATTTTGGTCCCCATAATTTTCATACCCCGGGCCTATATATGTAAATCGATTCTTAAGGAGTAAACTCCAAAAAACCCTTAATTTCTCGAAAAAGTGGTCCAAAATTGGTCTGGTCGGATGAGGTTCCTCAGAGCTAGTCGTGGTGGACATATGCCGGAAATTATTTTTAAAACATAAATGTCATAAAATTATCTTTCAAATAAAAAAAAATTGTCTCCAATCTTAATTTAAATGTGTTTATGTCAATTCAAACTTCTTTAACTCTTAAAAAAACACCCGATACATCCGCAAATGATAATAACCCTGGAAGCCAGATGACTTACGCTTTTAACATCTTAATTTCTAATAATGGGAGTGTGCTCTTCTTCGACCATACCCACATAATATCATTGAAATCTTTCAAATCCATCACATTGATGCGAATTGTGAAATCTGCTACCATTTGAACGTTATTTTATGTCGCTGGATTAAAACAAAAGGTGCTGAATTTCATCAAGTTAATCTACTCCTCTGAAACTTAATGTTTAATTTAAAGCTCAAAACTTCCCCTCCGGCTTCCTTTCGCAGAAAATCTCTGAATGAAACAGGTGACCTGTAACTAACGTTTAGTATTATTTCCCGGAAAAAACGTGGCAACAACGAAAACGTTCAGATCTTCACGGTAAGTTACCCCCTTTGTCAACTACTAATTTCTCCTCTACGTGAAGAATTTTCCAGCGCGTCGGGATATGACAGCTCTCGGATGTAAGGACAATGAAAATTTCGTCGATTCATAAGACAAAGTACAAACAAAACGGTATGCAACTTCGACACAAAGAAGGGCTAGAACCGTCGATTTATCGCGAAGATATTGAAGTTGGCAGAGCGTACACAATCCGGACGTCTGAGAAAGTTTAATCATATGACCATTTCGAGATTATATAAGAAGTCGACTTTCTTTGTACTTGGATGTTTATTTTAACTTTCTTGGATGTTGAAGCGAGATTAGAATTTCATTGATTGGTTGAGCTGAAGCTGAGGTGAGTCCAGAGATACTTCCTACGAAATTTTGATTCATTCTTACGGAAGTTTCACTTCATCATGAAGAATAGGGATGAAGGTTTTGATCGTGAGTTACATACAATTAGAATTCAGTTAAGGTCAGTCCAAGTTCCCATTCAAAAGATAAAATCAATTGGCAATAAATAACTTAGCCATACATGCTCGTGGAATCTTTGTTTGATCAACATTAAAACTAGGTACATTTAAAATTCAAGATAGCATGTGTTCTATGATCACCACAAAAACCACAAAAAGTTTGTAAAGCACTTTATGGTCTTAGTTAAACCACTTGATATTTATATAATGAAATTTTTTATTTAAAAACCTAATATAATTATACTTTATATATAGAATAAAATAATAAGGAGTGGTTTTTTTACTTAATAGAAGGATTCTTACAAACTTTGAATATCGAAACAGATTTAATCTGTTAGTCTCCTACAATTTTAATATCGAAAAATTTTATTCAAAAACTTTTAGAATTAAATTAATGGCTTACAAGCCCTGCTTATATTTAATAGACGTATAAAATCAAATGGAATAAAAAACCCAACATATATTAATTATCAATTGAAATTAATGAAATAAATGGAGGTTTATACTTGATAGAAAGTATATAAAATTATTTGAATATTTTAATATTCACAGATATATCTGATATATTCTACATATTTGATTTCAAAAAATTATATTTAATATAATAACTTCAGGAATTAAATTAATGTCATATAATTCATTTACCAAGACGCTTTCTTGATTGTTGAAGGTGATTAAATATTTTTTGTTGATTGATATTATATTTTATTGAATATGATTGGGTACTGACGAGCAAAGTCTCTCTTGAAACTTGTTTTTTAGTGATGTTTTCACATATCTTGAGATTTTCTAAAAAGTAACTTAGTTAGATATCCAATAATATTGAATATTTTAAATAATATAGTTTTATGATGGAATTCTTAGGATTATGCTGAACATTTTTGAAAAATATCTGTTTTCATAAGAGGGATGAGCAGAAACAAAATTTTGTCTTTTAATACCTGTAGATATTAAAATATTTAAATAAAATTAATAAATATATAAATATTTGAATGTTTCGTTCCAAGCATGCGCACCTGAACTCTTTAAGTCAGGCGGTACACAGCTCTGCCTGTAACACAATATTTTGTTTCTGCTCTCATGTTTATGAAAACTAAATCTTTTTCAAAAATACACAACATAATTTAAAGAACTTCTCCAAAACAAAACTATTTGAAATATTTAATATATTTGTTGGGCTTTTTTCATTCCATTTGATATTGTAAAATGAGTTCTGACATTATACGTCTATTAAATATAGGCAGTGCTTATAAGACGTTAATTCAATTCTAACATTATTTGAATAAAATTTTTTGATATTAAAATTGTAGGAGACTAACATATCAAATATGTTTTTATATTCAAAGTTTGTGATGATCCTTCTATCAAGTAAAAAAACGCTTTTTATTATTTTATTCTAAATTTTCGAAACAAGGGACAAAACTCGATGTTACGAAAATCATATAAAAAGCCATAAGTATGATAACGGATTATTCTCGTGTGATGAAAGAATTTTTTTTATCAATTTCACCGAAAGGATATAGCGGCGTAAAGGTTTATTCATGTGCAATTCGGGAATTTTGAGATTACGGAATGCTTCCGCGGGCCGTTCCATCAGAATTATTTCCCATTATCTGCCTCGGATTCTGTTGACGATTTTACGATGTACTAAAACCTTTTCAATGTAGAAAACACTCAAAAATTTATTTCCGATTTTACGATTCCCCTCCCTGGAGCATTTTTTCCTGCAGACATGAATATTCAATAGCTGATGCTGTCGTTTCCAATGCTTAGAAATATATGACAGACTCGGGGTCTCATTTCCAAATTACATCGGGTTATTCGATGAATATTTTATTGGTCGGGTACTGAATACCATCGTAAAGTATGATACATTTACTTATAGAACGCATCGATTATTCTTGACATTAAACGTAATTTCAAGCGGATGCAAACAAGCCAACTTCAATAAATCTCTTATTCTGATTGATGACGGAACTCCGTTGCGGTAACATCAAACATTACGTTAATTTAATAAACTTCAAAACGTTATTTTATTCATTCATTAGTTCGAAAAACCTTGTTCTCATTTATTTTAAAATTGAAAATTGTTTCGCTTGAGCTGTAGATTCTTTATACAAGTTACGAAAATCCTTTACGGAATATGGAAATTATCAGGCATTGGAAGCGATTGTGCCAATCGCTCAGCTTAAGAATAACTTCACTATGTGTTATAAATGATGACGAATATTCAATTGGACCGCTCTTTGAATCTTTCCCTATTCCTTCCGACTGTCCAGAGTGGGGCGCCATGGCATTAGAGCTTGTCGCGCTTGCCTTGACTAGGACCCTAGTTTCATCCCTGTGAAATGAAGGGTCAAGTCTTGGTGCCCATTAATGCCATTCGGGGCAGTCATTGAACCCGTGTGGTGGAAAATCGACGGAATGGTGCCCTAGGTTCTCTGTGGCAAGGGAGTCCGTCGCAGCACAAGGCCTCTCCCTTAAAACTAGCGTTCTCTATCCTATAGCAGTAAATACCCGGATTTTTCTTTCCAATGGCCGAGTGCGTTATGCAGCATACTGCGTTACCTAGAGAGGGTGGATGCCCACGGGTAGTATCGGGTATTTTTTTTAGAGTGATAGAACATTCGATAGGGATAACTGTGATTTGACAGAAGGTAGAAGCCATGTTGTTTTGACATTTCTTTCCAGTAAGCATTGACAAATTATCATTGAAACACTCACGCCGCAACAGCGTTTACAAATTGTTGAAATTTCAGATACTGAATTGTTTCAGCCGTTACTATTTGGTAGTTGATCATAATTAAAACAAATTGTAGAAATTACTTTGTTTTACTACCAATAAAAAGATATATTACACATTTTCTTGTGATTCGAGTTTCGGGAAATGAACTATCCCATCATCAGACAACTAAAGACCTAACAGTGGTACAGAAGTATTTAAACAAAAGTGATAAATATTTTGAATATTTCAATAGATTCTAGGTAACACCTTATAGTGGTACAGAAGTTTACAAGCGGAACGTGATAAAAAACCGTGTTAAAAAAAGAGGGGCCTTCTAACAGATATCGGAATGTCGGCAATCGACAAAGAAGGTTGTTAAACAGATGGTTAAATATCTCAAATAATTTTTGGGGTTACATAGCTCCGTACAGTCATTCATTATTTTTACATTATTTTGTTGTATATCTCAAATATTTGGATTTACATAGCTCCGCTCAGTCATTCAGTATTTTTTACATTATTTTTATTGTGAACGAATTTGAAAATTTCAATAATCCAGTTTCTTATCTTTTGAATCTACATGTGAAATTTTTCTTTAGATTTTCTTTTGTCGAAAGGAATTACTGTTTTCTAAAGAATGAGTGGCAAAAGTTCAATTTCTGTTTATTTTTCATTAAATTCATTTCATGTTCGTTGAAAAAGGTTTTAAACTGATGTTACTTTTTAAATATCTCTAATATTTTCGATTTACATAGCTCCGTACAGTTATTCTTATTTTTACATAATTGTTATCGTGAACTAATTTGAAAATTTCAACAGATTCTAGATAATCGAGTTTTTTCTCATTTGATTCTACATGTAAAATTTTAAGATTATCTATTGTGGAAAAGGAATGACCGTTTTCTAGACAATGAGTGGCAAAAGTAGAATTTTGTTTATTTTTCAAGAAACTCATTTTATGTTGGTTGAACCTCGTCTTGAAGGAACGTACTGTTTGTCCTATATATTTATTACTGCACGTAGAACAAGATAACTCATAAACTCCTGATTTGTGTATGTTTGGAGTAGGGTCCTTTGCGTTAAATTATACCGATGATAATTTGTTTTGCGTTTTGAAGGCAATATTGACACCTGATTTTGAAAAACTATTTACCATTTTTTGACTTATGCTACCAAAGTACGATAGAGAAATGAATTTTTTATTTTCTTCAGTTTTTATGATGGGATAAATTTGGCTCATAGCTATTTTAGATAGTTTCTGTCGAATTAGATTATCTATTATATTGGGGTTGAAACTGCTGTTCGCGGCTTTTGATTTTATAGTTTGGACTTCAGCTTCGCGGTCATTTTTTGATAAGGGTAATGCGAAGGCTCTATGGATCATCGATTGATACGCTGACATTTTTTGGGAATATGGGTGATCAGCGTATCAATCGATTATCCATAGAACCTTCGCATTTCCCCTATCAAAAAATGACCACGAAGCTGAAGTCTAAACTATAAAATCAATAGCTGTGAACCATGAACTGTTTACTTCATCATCCATCAGAGCAGCTTATTCGTCGAACATCGATAGATTTCAGACTACATTCTCTCTACTCGATGCAACAACAACAACAAGACAAAGAACTGTACGTACAGAAGAAAATATCGATACTGTAAGTCATGATGTTAATGATGATCCAGATTTGTCTATTCGTCGACCTTCACAACAAGTTGGACTTCTGTCAAATCACAGTTATCCCTATCGAAAGTTCTATCACTCTAAAAACACACCTGATACTAATTGTAATTTTTTTGACACGTATCAATTTTTTGCTCGGACCAATTTTTGTGACCCGGATTGATTTTTGGTTCAGATCAACCAGAATTGCTTCTTACATGAAAGCTTCATATAAAACTTGGAATCGAAAGATAACTTTCTGCTAAATAGATACTTGAATGCTGGAGAGACACGTTCAACGCCTTCTAGGGAAAAACCCCACTATCGGTTTATAATATGTTATGATAGTTACAGAAAATATAAACCGAATTAAACTGGCATGGCCCATCTTACCCTCCAAACCGAACTGCCTAGTCCTGCCCTGCTCTCCAAAGACTCTCGGAGTGGGGCGAAGTGAAAACTAAGTATTCCGATTGGGCAAGGGACGTAAAGAATTGGAAGAGTGTGCGAATTAAGAAGAGACCGGGTTTTTATTTCATTTGCATTCTTTCTTGTTTCACTTATGCCCTATATGAGGCTGAAGACGTAGAGGAAGTTTCAGACGGAATGAAACGAGATATTTGCATCTTCCTCTTTCTCTGTCCGTGTGAAAAGCAAGCCACGAATTTTTAATTATTCTACGTATTGGCGTTTGCTCGGATCTTGGGTTTCACGATGGGCGAGAAAATTCAAGTATCGAGTACGGAATCGTTGAAAAAGGGAATCTGTTTTATATAGGAGAAATTTCTATGACAACCGATGATTTTCGGAAAATGATACTAAATGGCGAATGCGCGGGTTATTTGAACTATAAGTTATTTGTCTTAGATATTAACTAGAACTGGAAAATCTTCTCCCACTTTTTCTCAAATTAAATGAAAAACAATATCTTACAACCACTGTTACTCTTTATAGACATAACGAATGATCAAAACATACAGTTTGGAACATACATCATCATTTACATACGTAAACGCAATCTTCCCCAACAAATGGATTGGTCGAGGGGGTATCGGATGTTTTTTTTAGAGTGATAGAACTTTCGATATGGATAACTGTGAGTTGACAGAAGTTAGAGGCCATGTTGTTTTGACATTTCTGTTCAGTAAGCATTGACAAATTATCATGGAAAGACTCACGCCGCAACAACGTTTACAAATTGTTGGAATTTATTTTCATAATCAGTATTCTATTCGACAAACTTATAGAGCACCTCGTGAAATTTATGATTTACATAATCGTCCATCCTAGCAGCTTATTCGTCGAACTATCTATAGATTTCGGACAACATTTTCTCTTCTCGATGCAAAAACAACAACAAGACAAAGTCATAATTTTATTTGTAAATGAAACATAATCTATTCGTTGTACGATATTGATTCCGAAAGAATCAGCACTGGGGTATTTGCATCAAAACTTAGTATACTAAAGCACTCAATAATTGGACAGGCATTTTAGTAGACTTCATCATTGATGATGAATGCTTCCTAGAGCTTTCACAAACGCGAATTATTCCGACAAATTTTCAACTTCCTATCAATTTTGAGGGCATTTGATTCAACAGAATGGTTGCCTTAGTCATAACTGACGAGAAGTGACACAGTTTCTTCAAAACACGTTTCCTGATCGAATAATATCTCCGAATAGTACAATTTCGTGGCCCTCCAGATCACCAGATTCATCCCCAAATGACTTTTTTCTATGAGGATATCCGTAAACATCTAACCATGGACATGTCTTCGGCAGAGCTTCAAATCTTGCTGACTTAAGGTTGAAAATTATTCAGTGATTTTCTTATGATTTTTAGAATATATTTTATTTTATCAGAATTTATTTTATGTTCGCCGAAGTCAGTTTAGTTTCAAGGTGGTTATGGAAAAAAAAATTGAAACGATTATTTTCAGAAGAGAAATCATTTGTTGCATTTATTTTTATTGATATATCGCATATCACTTGGTAACACTTCTTTAAATTAAATAAAGTAAATAAAAACACTGTTTATTTGATGTTTGTTAACATAAATGTTTCGAGCTTTTAGTCCATTTTCAAAACTGAAGAGAACAAAACTTAAAATCCTATTTATAATGGTAGGGTAGATCATAGGTACAATTTTGAACAGTGTTAATATGGTGTTAGTTGGGTCCTCATCTTCTACAGATAAGAGCAATGGTGATAAATTAAATTGAAGTTGTTCATTTGTAATTGGTAGCTTCTTACCATGTGCTAAACAAATTTCCAAACTTTCTAAAAAATCCATTCTTCTGCTTTTATTACCTACGTGTAAAATCTCAGTTCTAGTGAAATCTATGAAATGGTTGTTATTTATACAATGTTCCGAAAAACCAGATGTTATTTTATTATGTGATATACTTATTTTATGTTCTTCCACCCTTATGTTTATAGATCGTCCTGTTTGACCTTTGTAAAATGCAATTACAATATAATTTGAATATACCGATTTTTTCACACTTTTCACGACAGTCTTTGCTATTGACTAAAAGTGAACGTAAGTTTTTCTTATTTGTACAAATAATATTAATATTATTCTGTTTTAGTTTATTGCAAATTTTGTTACTTAATTGTGATATGAAATTTATGCTATGGAATTTTCTTTTTCTTTATACTAAAGAATAGTGTTAAGAGAAGCTAGAGCTTTTTAATGCTGTTTTTCAAGAATTTTTAGAAAACAGCAGATTGATATCAGTGGAACTGAGATTTTATACGTAGGTAATAAAAGCAGAAGTATGGACCTTTAAGAAAGTTTGGAAATTTGTTTAGCACATGGTAAGAGGTTACCAATCACAAATGAACAACTTTAATTTAATTATCACCATTGCTCTTATCTGTAAAAGATTAGGACCCAACTAAGAGCGTATTTTTACACTGTTCAAAATTGTACCTGTTCAAACAGCCATCCAGTTAAATATTAGTCACTATTTATAACGTTATCCCTCTCTTCGGAAGAGTAACTAACATTTTGGATGAAAATCAACCACATGAGCAAGCAGGATTTAGAGCTGGCTACTACCAAGAACCACCTGTTCCTTGTAACCCAAGTCAATGGAAAATACAAAGAATACAACAAAAAATTGCATCTAGCATTTGTAAACTACAACAACGCCCTTGATATGGTACATAATACCTTTTTTATAAATGCTTTACTCAATCAAGGTCTACCAGAACCATACATTCATATCCTATAATAAATGTATCACAATTGAACAGCAAAAATCGAACTTGAAAATGTAGAAAAGCCCTTTAAAATCGGAAAAGGTATAAGTCAAGCAAATCTCATTTCCCGAAAGCTATTTACATCATTGTAAGAAAAAATATTCAGAACCATTGAGGAAGTGAACAAGGCACCAAAATCAATGGGAAGTATTTATCTAACCTCAGAGTCCTGGAAGATATTGTCCCCTTTTCAGAAAGCCAAGAAGAACTTCAACAAAAGCTGAAAGACCTGAATACTCATAATATGGAAGCTGGACTAACGATTGATGAAACCAAAACTAAAGTGATGACATACAAGGAGAAAGAAATAAAAATTAATTATAAAACCATTGACTAGGAATGTTGTTATCTTGGCCAGATCGTTTCCTTTACAAATCGTCCGGACAAAGAGATTAAGAGAAGAATAGAAAACGCTTGGAGTCAGGTCTGGTAAATTGCGTTTATACTGAAGGGTTGCTTTCCCATGAATATCAAGAGGGAAGATGTGTGTACTGCCTGTTCTATCATATGACGCTGAAACTTAGTCCTTGGCTGAGAAACAAACACAAAGGTTGAAAATATGTCAAAGAAGAATGGAGAGTAGTTTATTAGGAATCAAATGAAAAGACCGAATAAGAAATGTAGATATCAGAGAAAAAAACAGAAATGAAAGATGTGGGCAAAGAACTGTCCAAGAAAAAGTGGACTTGAGTTAGCCGTGTAGCAATGATGTCAACTGAAAAATGACCAAGCTGGTGTGGGATGGTATCCAAGAGATAGTAAAAGAATCCGTGGTCGTCCAGCAACAAGATGGCAGAATTCAATTTAAAAACAGAAAGGAATATTATGGTCAAAATAGGAAACAGTGGAGGAAATTTGGAGAGGCCCTTACTCCAGACGGCTCATGATGATGATTTATAACGTGGAATAAAATTATTTTTGTGCTGGAGGACTGCAATGACAAAATCATATATTCCGAAAATAATTTTCTTCATATGTATACATGAAATAAATAATAAAGATTTAAATTTTGAACTAACTCTCAAAATTACACATTCACTGCTTACATAGCTGAAAATTTGAAAAAAGAGGCTGTACAACTAACAATTATCCGAAATAAAGATAAGATAAACTTATGCAAAAAGTAAAACAAGTTACCATCAATTGACACTCCAGGGAAGCCTATGAAAAAAGCATAGTTTGAATGAAGTTCAAGGGCTAAAAACCTGGAAGTCTCATAAACGTTCAAGTATCGTTTAGTGTCACATCTTTCTGTCAGATGCTTAATGTCTTTTGATTACATTTAATCTCAGAAATAAGTTTGAATTTTTGGATTTGATGATTGAATTCAGCAATTTTATGTTCAAGATTAACTTTCAAGAATATTTTCACAATATGCTTGAATTATAGGCTCTGGTAGCATCGAGAAAATGATATTAGCTTCAGTTAACTCAGAATCGAATTCTTATCGCGTGCTATTGTACGCCATTGAAAACTACAAATTTCCACGTTGTCCCTACCGAACTATGAAATCTTCCCTGATCCTGCCAAACAGAACACTTGCCGAGGCAATTGTTCCGGACGGTGATTGGATGGGCTCATGATGATGATTTATAACGTAGAATCAAGTTATACTTGTGCTGGAGGACTGCAATTATATCATCTCTGGTAAATGCATGATGAATCCTATATTCCGAAAAATATTTTCTTCATCTGTATACGTTAAATAAAATAATAAATATTTACGTTTTGAACTAACTCTCAAAATTACACATTCACTGCTCATATAGCTGAAAACTTGAAAAGAGAGGCTGTACAACTAACTAACCATTATCCGAATTAAAGATAAGAAAAACTTATGCAAAAACCGATACAAATAACCAGCAATTGACACTTCAGCGAAACCTATGAAAAAAGCATAGTTTGACTGAGGTTAAAGGGCTATAAACCTGGAAGTCCCATAAACGTTCAAGTATCGTTTAGTATCACATCTTTCTGTCAGATGCTTAATGTCTTTTGATTTCATTCAGTTTCAGAAATATGTTTGATGATTGAAATCAGCAATTTTCCAAGGTTAACCTTCAAGAATATTTTTGCAGTATGTAGACACTTGAATTATAGGCTCTGGTAGCATGGAAAAAATAATATTAGCTTCAGTTAACTCAGAATCGAATTCTTATCGCGTACTTTTATATTTCTACCCTTCGAGCCATTATAAACTATAAATTTTCACGTTGTCCAAACCGAACAATGAAACCTTCGCCGCTCCTGCCAAACAGAACATTTGCCGAGAGAATTGTTGTCTGGAACCCACCCCTACCATGTCGTACAGTCGCAATTTTTTCTACATCCTTTTATGATCCCAATATAAACATCCCTCGCCTGGGGTTGTTATTCAATTCGAAAAAGCCAAGACAACGGATACAGCGGCAAACGTACGAGGGAGTTAAACTGTCATCAATATTTCCAGCGAGCTTCAGGCGTACAGCATTCGATGGAGTTCTGCAAATAGCCCTCAGATCGATAGGAAAATATCGCCCGACCTTCAGGAGAATATTTGAATGTACAATCCGGTTCGGAAGGTTTTTTCGAACATAAGTCCATTTCTCCAAGGGGTGATTTATAAATCTACCGTAAAGATATCCGAATATTGTTGTTTGATGGAGGAAATTGAATTCTGTGCATGTACATTTGTTGTCTAAGTGCTTTTCCGAAAGGGTCTTTCTGATTGTGTATATTTTTGTTTTTGTAGTGATTTTAGGGTAGATTTGATCAAGATGGTTGAATTTCAGCGATGAGCAATAATGAAATAAAGGGTATGCCTTCTATTGTTTGCATTCTAAAGTAGTGATAATTTCGATTCTGGGAACACATGTTCAATATTGAAACAGATTGAAACAGATTGGGAAACTACGGGAGTGTTTGTGGAGGGGGACAACTCATCTGGAAAAGCCACGAATATTGGTAAAACACCTAAAATCCAAAACACGGAGAAACCACCTAAGAAGAAATCATCGAATAAGAAGGATTCAAGATTGGCCATGAAACTCAGGACTGGGTCAACTAGAACATAATTGTATGTACCGATAAATTTTTTTTCTTATTTTCATTATTGTTATTTGATGAATGTATTTTGTTTTTGTTGGTTTATTTATGAAACTATGAATTCGTTTATTCGAGAGTATAAGGAGGGAAAATACGAGACGAAAATAATTGAAAATATCAACACCTTCAAACACAATGGTAGCAGGGGTGAGCTAAAAATTTTTCACATGAATGTAAGAAGCACCGCAAAGAACTTTGACGAACTGTTAGTTCTACTGGAAAAGCTTACATTGAAATTTGATATCATAGTCTTAACGGAAACTTTCCAGATGAGTAGTATAGAAATTTTCAACATTGATGGTTACGAAACTATATACAGTGAAGGTTTGTTCAATAAAAATGATGGCGTTTTGGTATATCTCAGAATACCCAACTATACTTATAAAATAATCAAACTGGGAGAAAGTAGATCCTTAGAAATAAGTACTAGCGGAGATGATGACCTTACATTGACGGCAATTTATAGATCGCCCAGAACATGTGTGAATGCCTTCAATTCGGATCTTTATTCGTATCTGGGAAATATGCACCATGTTAAAACACACGTGTTAATAGGAGATATTAATATCAACTTGCTGGACAATGATGACTTCGTTGATGAATATAAAAATATCCTATATAGCTTCGGATTCATATCGATAATAAATAGTTGCACAAGACCTGCGGGAAAAAGTTGTATAGACCATATATTCATTAAGATAGATCACTTAGAAGATCAATTGGAGGGTATCAGTGGATATGTTTTGGACTATCTGATAACTGATCATTTTCCTATCATATTGACCATGAGTTCTCGTAGTAGGGTGAAGACACATAAAATTAGGGAATCAAGGATAAAGAAATTTATAGATTTTAATAATTTGAGAAAAGATTTATGTAGAGAGTCCTGGTCGGAAATGTATTCAAAAAAAGATGTTAATAATATGGTAGATTCATACATTGATACACTAAAAAATCATATAGTGAACAACACTAACTCTGTTAAACTAAAAAAAGAAGAAATACCCCGTAAAAAATGGATTACTCCGACGATATTGAAAGCAATTACAAGGAAGAATGAACTCTACTTGCAGTCAAAAAATAATCCTAATGACGAAATCTTAAGATCACAATATACTAAATATCGAAATAGAGTTCAAATTTTAATAAAAAATTCCAAGAAAGAATATTTAAAGAAAATAGTCAATGCCAGTAAGTGTGAGTCAAAGGCAGTATGGGAATGCATGAAGAATCTATGTGGTAGCGTAAAAAACTCTAAAACTAAAATAGCAAACATAAATTATGGGGGAAAACTAATTCAGGATGGAGAGGAAATAGTAAATTTGTTCAATAAACATTATAGTCATATCGGAAAAATGTATGCAGATAAAATCATTTGTCCACCAGATTATATCGAACCGAGTAACAGTCAATGTAACACTTTTTATTTGGTTCCTGTTGACCCATTAGAGATAGAAGACATCATAGGAAGATTGAAGACAGGAAAAGCCGAAGTTCTGGATACACTCAGGTCTGAAACATTGAAGGAGATAAAGCATGAAATATCAACACCTTTAGCCTATTTAGTGAACAAATGTTTCGACGCAGGATGCTTTCCTGACACATTGAAAATGGGTGTTATCAAACCGCTTTTTAAGAGCGGAGACCGTTCTGAGATTGTTAACTATCGACCTATAACATTGGTATCAAACTTAGCAAAAATTTTTGAAAAATGCTTAAAAAATCGCATGATGAATTACCTGAAAAAATATAATATCATAGATAAAAGGCAATATGGATTCGTCGAAGGTAGCTCAACGGAGGATGCCATAAGGGAGTTAACAGGTAAATTGTACGAATGTCTAGATAAGAAAATTCCATCATTGTGCATATTTGTTGACTTATGTAAAGCATTCGACACTGTTTGTCATGAAAGATTGCTGGAAAAGTTACAGAAATTTGGATTCAGAGGCCCCATATACGAGTTACTCAAGAACTATTTATCAAACAGAAGGCAAGTTGTGGAAATCGCTGGTTCGAGGAGTTCGGAGGAGAAAGTAACGTATGGAGTGCCGCAAGGTACAGTCCTGGGACCCATAATGTTTCTTATATACGTCAACAGTTTGCTAAAGATAAAAGCAGCTGAGGATGCGATTTGTTTCGCAGACGATTTGGTTGTTCATCTCAGGGGATCTTCTTGGGAAGAGTTAAAGGAAGAAGCGCAAAGAAAATTTCAGGAGATAAATAAATGGCTCAAAAGTAATAAACTCACATTAAATATCGAAAAAACAAAATATATGATCTTCAGCTCTTATTCTAATGATCTGCCTAGTATGGGAAATCTTGTGATTGACGGCGACACTTCTATAGTTGAAACTAAAAATATGAAGTATTTGGGAGTGACGATTGATCAACAATTAAAGTGGGATGAGCACATTAAGAATCTCACAAATAGAATAAGAGGCTTGTTGTTCAAATTCAAGTACTTAAGAGCTCATTTGGATAACAGTAAATATTTGAAAATTTTCTACAAAGCATTGGTTCAAACACAAATTAGCTATGGTATTATGGCGTGGGGTGGAGCTTACCGAAACCACTTGAGACCATTGGAAGTTATTCAAAAATGGGTCTTGAAACTAATTCACAGAAAACCACGTTCCTTTTCAAGCCACGAGTTATTTAAGCTAGCCGAAGTTCATGATGTAGGACAATTGTATGCCATCAAAATCCTATCCCACGTAATGACTAAAAAAATATCAGTAAACCTCCTGCAACATGATTACGAAACCAGAAACAGAGATATTACTTACCGAACACCTAGATGCATGAAGACTATTGGCCAACGATGCTATATCTATCTTGCGCCAAAAATTCTGAACGTAATTCCAAATGATTTAAAAAATATAAAAAATATTCAAACATTCAAAAGGAAACTAAAAGTATGGATGAATAGTAATACAAGGCTTCTTATCAGGAATGTAATAAATTTCAACTAAGAGACGTTTATTAACCGATGTTAAGTAATTTGAATTAAAAGTGCTGATAACAAATTGGACATTCGCTTGCCTGTTTTGAAGATTTAGCACCGAGACCCGCTGTGGATGGATCTGACCGCTTGGATGTTTCTCTCTTTGTTTTTTTTTTTTTTTTTTTTTTTCATTTTCTTTGTTGATTGTTTCTCTCATAGGGGATTTTTAGAATTATTATTAATTTAATATTGCGTACAGGTTATAATTTCATTATATACCTCAGCGATGTATTCAGTTTATTTAGCCAAATAAACTTTATTATTATTATTATTATTATTATATTTGACATTAAATAAATGGGTCGACTTAAGCTCGAAAAACACTAGTAAATGTTGGAAACTTAATTCCAAAGTAATGAATCTTCTATACTGACTGTTTTCAAAAGGGCATGGATGTGTTGATTCCGTATCTGTTAAAATTATTTAGAACAAGTCTGGCTTGGGGAGTTCTCCCTTCAAGCTGGAAACTAACTAAAGTGGTCTATATACCATGTGGTGAGACGAACAGAAGCAAAACCCTCAACGTTCAGACCAATAAGTTTGACATGGTTCCTGCTGAAGAGTCTGGAAAAGGTGATTGACGTCCATATCAGTGGAAAGGTGCTAATTCGAGTTTGAGGCTGCAAAGGGCTGTCCGCAGGGAAGTATTCTCTCACCCTTACTGTGGACCCTTCCCGTTGATGACCTGCTAGCTATCATTTCTCTGTGGGGAGTCAACGTTCAAGTATTTGCTGTTGACCTGGCAATCATAGTGAAATGTAAACCGGAGGTGACGATATCGGCCATCCTTCAAGAAATACTGAACACTATTGACAAATTGTGTATAAGGGAAGACAGGTCTCTCAACCCACAAAAGAAGTTGAATGGTTTAGAACCGCCAACTATCCATGGTGAAATAATACAATTTTCAATTGAGGCAAAATATCTGGAAATAGTCCCTCGGATCTAATATCAAAAGTCACGGGCCAAGAACGGCATTTCAATGTAATCGTCCCCAGCCGAATGGACGAATGGACGAAGGGACGAATGGACCCAGCATGCTGAGGTTCTATGGAAGACCGACCTTGGCTTGTTCACAGATGGCTCGCGAACGACGAACGGAACAGGAGCAGGAGTCTATGGGAGCAAAACGAGAATCAACATCTCATTGAGTATCGGTCAAAACGCAACCATATTCCAGGCAGAACTATTTGCCATTGAGACTGCGGCAGAACTGCTGATAAAACGGCAAATCCACCACAGCAAAATCTAAATATTTACTGATAGTCAGTCAGTACTAAAAGCTCTGGAATCCAGCTCTAGTACCTCGAGAAAAGTCTGGGATTGCCGCACGGCCTTAAACAGGCTCTGTATGTATAACAGAGTCACTCTGGTTTGGATACCGAGTCACTCAAACTATTTAGATAACGAGAAGGCAGATCGGCTGGTGTTTGCTGGAGCTGCGCTACCTCTGGTAGAACCGGAACCATTCCTGGGAATATCACATGACGTGGCTAAGCAGGCGAAAACAGACAGAATGAACTCAAGTCTTTCTGGCGGAGCCATTCTGGCCTGAAACATTCGAAGGTGTTCCTTGGAACAGCTTCGAGCAAAAAGATGGCGAACCTAGCGCTAGGTTTGGATAGAGCCAAACTAAGAACACTTGTCGGAATTATGACAGGTCACTACAGACAAAAAGCGCATCTGCTCAAAATCGGTCTGGCTGAAGACGATGAATGCAGGCTGTGTCTTGAGGATACTGAAACAGCCATGCACTTTGTCTCAGAGTGCCCAGCGGTGGGTCGCATCAGATTCGAGGTATTTGATCAGGCTTTTATAGCCCACTGTGAACTGAAGAAATTACCCCTGAACAAGATTATCGGTTTTATCCAAAAGCTTAGTCTCGTCGGGGATATATAAATTACGGATCGCTCGCCATAAATAATGATAATACTGACTGTCAGAAATTCACATTCTGAATTTTATTATTCCATCCTTCGTTGTAAATTTTTGGATCTTGTAAAAATTCTAGCGTATATTGTTTTAGCTGTGGTATCTGGCAATTTACAATAATATGTTTACCTATTAATAAGAAAAGGGTTTCATACATGCTGACCTAACATTTGCGTTTTTTTCAAAGTAACATAAGGCTTTAAGAGAAGTTTGAATTTTTATTCGATTAAAATGATAAAAAATTCTGGCGCCCAATATACTAGAGTAATTTCGTGCACCCCCTCGACAGAAGCCGCTGAAAAATATAGAGTAAATCGGAAATTGCTGAAGTAGCTACAAGAATTTACTCTAGCTTTTCAATTGCTAGCTGCGGTTGACAAATTCCCCTTGGGATGGCAAACTAAATCGGCGCCCAACATGGGGCCCGAACGCACGACCCAGAGAACCTGATCTAGCCAGGCTAGCTTCAAATGTTTTCGTGATTTCTCGACAACTAAATGCTCATTGATAAAGATTGGGAGCTATGATAACAGAAAGTTCTACAAACCGACACAATACATACATCATTCTTAATGTCATCAAGCTTTCAGATAAAACATACCAATGCTGCAGTATCGTTCGGTGGAATGTAGACACAGATAGATCTTTAATCCAGTGATTGAGATCTTAATCCACATATCCACTTTGGAACTCAGGGGCCGGATGCAGATCATTTCTTACCCCCACGAGAACACCACCACCCTCACGTTTAGCACTTGATCTTATGAAGCGATCTCTCCGAAGAATGTGATATTCACAGGAATTCACAATTTCCGAATCATACACACTTCCATTGAGCCAAGTTTCAGTAATCAATAAAACACATGTTCTTTGACCGCGAAAATTTTGCTAGTAAACGCTTAACGACATTTTAAAATGAAAAAAAAAATTTTGAGAGGCTGTAATTCTACCGGAATTTGAGTTTATCTATATACGAAATATTGGTTACATGCACAATTTTTGAGGTCCCATTTTTGCGCATCAAGACATTTTCATTTTTTGATTGATTCGGTCTTAACTTGATAGAAACTCATTATAATTAAAAAATATATAGGAGACAGTTTTTTAATTTCCACAAAAATGTTTATAATACAACAATTGTTTCATCACGATGTGGCTCCTTCAGGTATCTACATTCTACTGGCTGATGGTGTCCAGTGTAACCGATGTTAAATACAGTGTTAAGTACTTGATAAAATAATGGCACAACAAGTCATAAAAACTCGAGGTGTTTATTGGAGTTTGCCGCTCAAAATGCCATTACGAAAAGATATTCAGTAATGGAAATTTGTCAACATTTGTTTGTTCATTGAAAAGTATTTTACGGGCAAGTGTTAATCTAGAACTTTTGCTTTCGATGTGGATAATTTTATAGTTATTATTGGAATTATGCCTGAATTCTTCAAGATGATTAGCATATGTCGAATGTACGGAATTCGATATGTAACTTCTTTGGTGTTCTTGAATTCTTTTCTTGAATGATCTACCTGTCCAAGTAAACTTGTAAACTTCAGATTTATTTTCTTTACTTGTTCCTAAGTACTGAGGTTATTAATAGTTTTAAAAGCTGCGTTGTAATTGAAACTATCTTTGAAATATTCAGCAATATTTACAGATAATCCATTAACATAAGGTAACGAAAAGTATTTCTGTGTATGGTCCTCTGTTATGACTGGGTACACAAGATTTAATGTTCTTCTGTTTATTGGATACCATTTTGTCTATAAGAAAGGGGTTGCAACCGTTGTTTGATGCGTTAAATAGCGTTACCCAAAATTAGGAGAACTGGTGCGGTAGAGTTTTGATCTATAATTAGGATGAAAATACATTTTTTCTCGTCAATAGATGCGCATTTTCACCGTTTTTCACTTTCACTGAGTCCGCTTAGGCTTACTTCACATATTTACTAAACCCAATTATAAGCATAAATATTATAGATAAATCAATAACTTTCAGGCCTTTTATTCCGGTATAACTGTGACTGAAAGTGTTGCTCAAGATCAAATTCGTGAAGCAACAAATGAATGCGAATAGAGTTTTTGCTTTGGATGTGTTCAAACTCTGTAGTATTGTGGTGAGAGAGATAGATTTCTGTGCTAGAGATAAGATTTGAAGGGGGTTAATGAGTTACCTGTGACTTTAGTGAAGGGAAGCGAGTCAATACATTGACTGTGACTTGAGTGAATTTTGACTGTGACTTGAGTGAATGCTAATCTTCTTCCTTGAATAGCAAAGAGTTAATGTCGTGACCGCTTGGTCAAAGTGCAGCAAGTTGGTGCTTTCATTGCCTTTATACTAACTCTTAGTTATACAGGTAGATAGAATTCTACTGCTGTCTAATCGCTTTTTGAGTGACCACTGTCCTATTAAGATTCCTACGAAAATTCTTGAGAGTTTTAGAAGAAGAAAGAATCGTTCAGTTGTGACGTCATTAGGAACCTGAAAATGCAGCTCCAACTACCTGCCAGATAAAAAGTCGATAAATCTTGCTCCATTTCGAAGAACTCGAACAATATTATTGAAGTAATTTCAGTGATTATGTGAGAAGATTTTTTATTTGTCTAAAAAACCGGAACCTACTTCGTGGACAACAGAAATATATTTGCATGGCCGCCGTTGATGGTTATAACAAAACCCCAAACAAGCCTTCATTTCAGATCTCCTTTCAACAAAAGATCCCCCAAGTCCCATAATCCTAAAAATCCAAATCCCTTCAGAAATCCCTGCTGAATGTTAACGCACAAAACCTCCCGGAGATGCTGATAGAAACAGAACAACTTGCGGCCGCAACTCTAAAGCACTAAAGTGAAATCGCTCCAATCGGAACCAGGCTGGTCTGAAAACTCGCCAAAACACCGCAGAATATATCATTCAAGTTATGTGCCCCTTTTTCAAACTTTCCAGACTAGCTGCCGGATAAATCTTTTCTTCTGGAACGCGGCGATTTGTTCCTTTCAGTTTTTTCGCATTTTCTGGGTTCGTTTAAAGGTGAGCGAGGTTTCGAGACTGGAGGTTTTCCTTGCGTGGTCCATTAAGGGGACGAAAAGGAGAATTATGGGCAGGATACGACATCTGTTGCAATTTCGCAAGTTTGGACTGGAATTTTAAATGAACCCTGATGAAAATAAAGGGTTGAAGTAATTTAGATTTCGAGTAAATGGGGTTATGTGTTGTGGATAGGGTCGTTCACCCATCAATTGTGTGCAGCTGCTCAATCCCAACTTCGTCCATTAATGGAAGCTTCTGTATAAGTATGATTAAATATCAAATAAAGTATTTTGCAGCTCTGAGATCATAAAAATACAGACATTGAGTCAAAATACTTTGCAACATTATCCAATAACATTCAACAAATTTTGAGGTAGCTGTTGAGTCGTTAGATGATGAAAGAGTACTCAGTTGTGGGGTAGTAACGAGTAAATATAAAGCTAGCCCGACTGGCTCAGGCGGTAGAACATGAGACTCTTAATCTATAGGTCGTGGTTTCGGGCCCCATGTTGGGCGCTAATTGAGGGGTTAATTTATTTACCCCGGCTAGCTAATGAAAAAATGAGGTGGATTCTCGTGGTTCTTTTTCCGATTTCCTTTTTATTTTCTGGAAAACGGATGAAAGAAATTACTACTGTATTGAATGGAGTGATAGTCCATTTTTAAATGGAATGGAATAAGAAAATACTCAGTTTTCTATCACTTTTTAACAACTTAATATACAGTGATCCGAGTTGCGTAATGTTTACTACAAATTCAAACTGAATGAAACCAATTATATCTCAAGCCGGGTGTTGTAAAACAAAGTTTCGATATTTTGGGAGCTGATTTAGACCTCAAAATAAGTAAAATATTTCATATAAACATGGGTCCGCAAATGAGCCGTGTTGGAGATTTAGTTTTCATATGAAATTTACGTACTTTCATTGATTATTTTGCATCTGAAGCACGTCGTCTTTATGGATGGGCTTATCCCGATTGTTAACTTACTTCTCGTGTGACGTTTAATCAAGTTTTCAGACGATTGAGGTAAACTGGTTCCTTAAAAAAAAACGCTAGTGAAACTGGACGTCCAAGATCTGTAAGTACTCTAGAAATTGAAGAGCAAATTTTAAATATTGTGACTGAAATCCCAGTATAAGTGTGAGAATAATTACAGCGGAAGTAGGAATAAGTGGCCCCTTGTCTGGAGAACTATGAATCAACAACTTCTCTATTTATTCCATATTCAAGTTCTTAATCCTCCTGATCATCAAGCCAGGAGGACATTCTGCCAATGGGTTTCAACAAAGATTGGTGAGCATTCGCATTTTACTTCTAATATCCTTTTCACCGATGAAGCCGACTTCACCAAAGATGGAATCTTTAACTTTCATAATAGCCATAGTTGGGCGGATGAAAATCCACACGCCATTCATGAATCCAGGCATCAACAGCCTTTCAGTATAAATCTCTGGCTAGCTAATTTAGGAGATCGTTTCTTAGAACCAGTAGTTTTACCACGGAATTTAACAGAAGCCAAATACCTTAAGTTTCTTCCAAATACCTTGCCCTATTTTCTAGACTTGGTACCTTTGATCAGCAGATGACCATTTGGCTTATGCAAGATGGAGCGTGCCCACATTATACACTTGCTGTTAGGGAACTTTTAGATCAAGCATTTCCCAAAAGATGGATAGGACAAGGAGGCCCAGTGCCGTGACACGCTAGATCTCCCTATTGGAATCCTTTGGATTTTTGTATTTGCGTTATTTGAAAAGTTTAGTTTACGCAATGTCAGTGAATAACATCGAAAAGTTGCAACATCGGATTGAACTAGCCAGTCAAACGATCCGAAGACAACCAGGTACTTCCTGCATTGAAATGGACGATGATCATATGGAACATCTTCTGCAAAATACTAAAAGTCAAAACAAATCGAATATCTTCTGTAATTTATCGTATTGAGTTGTGTCAATAGTTAATATTTTGAAAACCGAATATCGTTCATATCTCCAACACGGCTCATTTGCGGACCCATGTTTTGAACCTTTTCACTTATTTTGAGGTCTGAAATTAGATCCCAAAATATTGAAACTACTACCTGTCTTATCATATGGCGCTGAAACTCGGTCCTTGACTGAAAAATACACACAAAAGTTAAAAGTATGTCAAAGAGGAATGAAAAGAAGTTTATTGGGAATCAAATTAGAAGACCGAATAAGAAATGTAGATATCAGAGAAAAAATACAAATAAAAGATGTAGGTAAAAAACTGTTCAAGATAAAGTGGACTTGGGCTGGCCATGTATCAAGGATGTCATGAAAAATGAATCAAGTTGGTGCATATGTGGCTACAGATGGTCTTTCACTGACAAGACAAAATTTGAGAGATAAATTACTCGAAGAAGAACCTGAGTATGACACTGCCGAAATTAGTTTCATCTGACTTCCAATGGAAACAACGAAATTATTTGATAATATTTCAATCCACAGAGGAGGCGGGAAATCTCCGAAGAAATTTGTTTCGCTGGCAAGCGTATCGCATAGAATGGAACGGAAACTTTTCTAAATTATGCATATGCCAGATTTTGGGACTCCCGAGGTGGTATGTTGAATGTTCTCTTTTGTTGAACAGCAGTACGTCGAATATATTGTCTCATTTGAATATATAGAGGCTGGGAAAACTTTTGTTATGTTGTCATGAACGCAGTCTAAAAGTTTGTATAATATGGTAGAGCTAGTTTTGGTGAGATGTGATTTCGCTTGGATGCAGAAGAGTTTTGAGTATTGAGATGAATAATTCAATGTGTAATTGAATAACGGTCAGTGTCACTGGATATATGTCCAACAGATTTATAGAAACTTCAATAAAGAAATGAGACAATCGTACTGAAATTCACATATGGTTCGAGAATACAAGGTGACAAGAAAAACTTCGGACAAATGTGCTCTGGAACAAGAGTATTTTAGCGCAGCTAAATAATTTTCATTCTTTAATACACATCTGGAGGGTGGAGGCGATCGTGGTCCTGCTGAAGTCTCTGGATAAACCCAGAATGGAGGTGGAATCGTATTGGCCGATTTGTTTCCTCCCGGTGCTTGGGAAGATACAAGAACGTATCATGGTCAATAGACTGAGGGACAATATTGATGAAAGACAGTTTGGCTTTACCAAAAGTAGGTCAACTGTCGATGGTTATTAGTTGAAAGGCTGGTGAAATAGTCTCAAGACAAGTATGTACTGAGAATATTTGTGGATTTTAAAGGTGATTTTGACCACCTGGAATGGAAGTATATCCTAAACAGGTTGAATGATGAGGGATGTGAAGAAATGGCATTGTGGGAATCTTACTTCTCTACTGGAGAGATAAGAGTGTTGAGTGCATATGAGAGGGTGGTGCGTATGCTCACAGTTCACAGGGTTGAATTGCTGGACCCGAGGTATGGAATGTATGTGTGAATGAGCTACAGGAACAGTATGGGTCATGTTGCGTATGCGAATGACGTGCTCCCCCTGTTGGAGGAATTCAGTCGGCTCCAATTGGAGACGAAGGCTACTCATTTTATGAGTCTGTTGAGCGAATGGGCCTCAAAGGCGGGAGTGCCTGTATCGGAGAGGAAGACAGTTTGTATGTTGCTGAAGGGGAGGTCGGCCGCTAGTCGGCCACCTAATATACACCTGTATGGAAAGGCTGTGAAGTATGTGAGGGGTACTAAGCATCTAGGCATAAAAGTGGAGGAGGGGCTCAGTTTTTCTGGCCACTTCTCGGAAGTAAGAGCAAAGTTGGCGATGCTGACGGGGTGTCTGGGAAAAGTTCTCAGGAAAGAATGTGAAAAGGAAGTCTATAGTCTAATGGTGCATGGGTATGCAAGGGCTGAGATCAACAGATCTCAGAGGGTTGTGATGACGTCATGGCTTCAGGTATGCAGGACGGTGTCCACTAAAGCCATGAATGTATTGATGGGTGTCCCTCCATGGGACCTAGTGGCTGTTGAGATGGCTGTAAGGTACAAGCTCAAAAAGAGTTTGGCCTTGGATGAGTTTGATCGTTTGCTGGTGAAAGAAACGTTGGTCTCATGGAAAGAATAGAAGTGGTGAGCAAACACTGAGGGCAGAATGGCAAAGAAGATGTAATGAAAGTTGTAAAGGGAGGATCACATTCGGGTTTATCCCGGATGTAACGTTTGTGGAAAAGAATGAATGGTTTCTTCCTGGTCTGTGTTTGGGTTATATCCTCACGGGCCATAGGAGCTTGAATGAGTTCCTTTATAAAAGGAACCTCAGTGGGAGCGACAGGTGTCTGAGGCCAGTAGACTGATTCTGGAAGGAATGACGAGAGTTATGCATGAGAGGAGCGAATTGAGCTGGTTAATCCAGACGAGAAAGAGGTATAAATGCATGGAGAATTATTCCAGAGCTGTGTTCGGGAGAAGAAGAACACGATTGGTAGACTCTTTGAGATTGTCCCTGCCCGGAAATGGGTAGGACACGATGATGGTTTGTCCCCTGATGGGGGTCGGTTGAAATAGAGTCTGTCTGATTGCGTGCTAGGTAGACTCTGGCCTGGCTGGATGTCGCTTCCCCTGGGGATAGCCCTAACAGCAAACCCGCCAATAAATGAGAAGCCCATCTAGATCTGGATAATTTCTCGTGCCGCAGATCCATGAATTAGAGGACGCCAGACCTAAGCTATTCGTGAAATGGACTGGTTTGCTGGGGTAGATTCTTGGGCGGGCGCGGTGTCTGGTGTGGATGGATCTGTCCGTTCCCCTCTGACGGATTTCAATTCCAGAAGAACTGACGGTTACTAGCAAACCCGCATTACTTGATGTGCTGGCCTCGACAAGGTCTGGATTCCAAGGTCTTTAATTGCTAGAGAATACGTTCCCGGAGCATGTCCTAGTAATGACGCTTTTATTACTACCACGGGAGGGCGGTAGCCCCCAGGAGTAAATCCTGGCTGCCATACTAGAGGATAGGTTTCGTGGGGGCAGGGGTTGAAAGCCTGCCTGCTGAGTTAGTGGGGTTCTGATCCCCTCGGCGTGTGAGTTGCGTCTCCAACTCGGGAAGTAGCCCAAGAGGTTAGATAGGCCTCCTTCTGCCAGTGAGGCTTTAGGTCTTGGAAACCGAAGCCGTACTGGAAGTCAGACGGTGATGGGGCGTTTGGTTCGCTGATTCGGTGTTTCCGAATCCCTCGCCCATGGGGGCCGTGACTATTGAGCCTTAGGGTAGGTGCGTCACGTTAAACTCGTCCTTCGTTCGTTTCATCACATCTGCAGAATGGTAGCCCTACTCGCCGGATCTCAACCCAATGGACGTGGTCTGTTTTGGAGCTTAGGGCTTAACACTACAAAAGTTTGGAGTCGCTGAAGCAATCCCTGCGCCTGGAATGGAACCGGTTAAGGCCCGAAGAGCTGCGGCCCAATGTCGAAAATTTCAAGAAGTGTCTGAAACTATATATATCGCCGCCAAAGGAAGCCACTTCGAAGCCACTTAAATATATTATTACCAAATGTTTATGTTATTATTATTCGTTCTTGTTTTGTTTAATTTCTTTTGTTCGATAAAGTTAAATGAAGTTGCCGAGGTTTTTCTTATATTTGAGGGATTTGATCTTTACTTGATGGAAATTCAGTTTAAACTAGTAACAAGTATGTCATGTTCTACATTTGAACTGAATAGTGTGAAAACTTACATTGGTTTTTCTATGGGGTGTTTCAATAAGAGGGCAAGATTTGAATTGAGCGCTATGTTTGACAATCATAATGTCACATGATTATGACGTGACAGATTGAAAGTTGACATATGGGAGTTAGTAAACATGGAGCATTACACGGTAAAAAAACGCGTCCTGATTGTCAAAAATTATTACCAAAATGTTGAAAGTTTAATTGCCACTATTCTTAAAGTGCGTCTAATGTTCGGTCGAAATAATGTGGTTTATTCATCTACTGTGAAAAAAATCATGCTGGTTCGTTCAGGAGAATCTTCTTGGAATTATAGAGGTTCATTTCAAGTGATTCTAGGAATGCTAATCTACACTCTTCACTCTCGATATGGATAATTTCATATTCGTTATTGAACTTATGTTCAATTTCTATTGAATGGTTGGCGTATGTAGAATGTGAACGGAAGATTGAAGACCTTCTGTTTCCACATCCCTGAAATGAACTCGTATTGTAACTTCATATGGTGGAAAGTATATAAAAAATGTTTTCGTGTTCATAAGAAAAGGCTAAAATTCAGATATCTGCTTCCGCATCTTGAAAGAACAATTTTTCATGAAAGAAGGATCCTCATAAATCTCCATTCACGTCCGCATTCATAAAATCACCATTACCAACTGCCTTCTGGACGTTTCCCTTGCAAACAAGCGCCTCGCTTCTTGTTTGACCTTTTCCGGCTACATCAGACAATTTAAAACGTTTCATTCTTTTTGCCCTGCTGAATTTCCGTTTGAAGTTCGTTACAAATGCCATCTGGACCGGTACCGTTTGAGAAGGGACAAATAACGCTTTCATCATTTAAATTTCAATGGCAGAATTTGGAGATGATGTGATTGGGAGAGCTGTATAGTTCCCGGGATTAATTATCATTTCGGACACATCGCTCCAGCAGATGAAGATTGTATGATTTTCACGATTTCGCCGAAATCGCAATTTAGGTCTTAGAGGAATCATGATGTGGAAAGAATTGAGTGTTTCACAAGAATTCACGATGAAACATTTTAGATATTTATAAGGTAGACAAATACATTCGGCTTAGTTTCACAAAAATTTAATTTATGTCGTTAAAAAACAGGCTGTCCCAACGAAAATCTGACACCAACAAAACTCAGAAATGAAGAATTTTAAAAAAACAAGTTCTGTTTTGAGGAGGACGAATTTCCATAATGAACTTGTTCCGGAAAAGACACCCACATGAATGTGGCATCAACTCCCAACATTTTTTGAATAGGGAAGAGATGTCGAGTGTTGGTTAGTTTGAAAGTTATTGATGTTGTGTGCACAACCTAGTTGAAATTTTCTTAATCGGTTCACTATTCACGAAATAATGTAAAGTTGAACTCACCGTCAAAAGCTGATGTTGAATGGACAGTTGAACCGCCAAAACTCAAGAACCTAAGAGTTTTGAAGAATCCACAAATAATTATTCTGTATTAGGGAGAAAGAATTCCAATGACGACATTTTCCCGGAAAACCCAGGGTTGCAACAACCCTCAATTTTTTTTAATGAGGAAAAAAAGGCGTGTTTGTTTTAGTTGAAAAGCTTTTTTTGATCTCTGAACATCATAGTTAAAATTTTCAAATTCGTGGATTTTTTTTAGGCAATTGGACTTAATCTAGAATTTTTGGTCATTCCGATAGTATCGAGTGTTTTTTTAGAATGATAGAACTTTCAATAGGGATAACTATGATCTGACAGAAGGTAGAAGCCATGTTGTTTTGCATTTCTGTTCAGTAAGCATTGACAAATTATCATGGAAACATTCACGTCGCAACAACATCTGTGAAAATGGGAACAGGAAATTATAGGACTTGGAAGGATTAAATTTTTTTCTTGGGTAGCTTGGATTTTGTGTGATTATTATGCCAACTTTGAACGCGATATACGAACCAATGTTTGATTGATTGTATAAAGTTTCAATATATCGGGAGTTTATTTTTAGAGTGGTAGAACTTTCGATAGGGATAACTGTGATTTGACAGAAGGTAGAAGCCATGTTGTTTTAACATTTCTGTTCAGTATGCATTGAAAAATTATCATGGAAAGATTAACGCCGCAACAACGTTCACAAATTGTTGAAATTTATTTTCAAAATCAGTGTTCTATTCGCCAAACCTGTAGAGCACTTCGTGAAATTTATGCTTTACATAATCGTCCATCAGAGCAGCTTATTCGTCGAAATATCGATAGATTTCAGACAAACATTTTCTCTACTCGATGCAACAGTAACAACAAGACAAAGAATGGTACGTACAGAAGAAAATATCGCTGCTGTAAGTCATAGTGTTAATGATAATCCAGATTTGTCAATTCGTCGACGTTCACAACAAGTTGGACTCTGTGCATCCACCACATGAAAAATTTTACGTAAAGATCTTGGTCTGCACCCAAACAAGATCCGACTGGTTCAAGAACTAAAACCACTTGACCATAATAAGCGTCCTTTATTTGCTGATTAGGCCCTAGAACAGCTTGAAGTTGATCAAATTTTTTATCGTAAAATTGTGTTTGTAATCAAGCTCATTTCTGGTTGAACGGCTATGTAAACGAGCAAAATTGCCGTATATGGAGTGGAAACCATCCTCAAGAAGTGCTGCAGGTTCCATTGCATCCTGACAAATGCACTGTATGGTGCGCTATACACGCTGGAGGCATCATCGGACCATATTTCTTTGAAAACGATGCTGAAGCTAATGTTACAGTGAATGGCGCACGTTACAGATCGATGATCAATGATTATTTCTCACTCAGAAGTATTTTGAATCCAACAAGATGGTGCTACACCTCATGCTGCTACCGTAACAATTGATTTATTGAAAAAAAGATTTGGCTCTAACATTATTTCGAGAAATTATCCAATTAATTGGCCTCTAATTTCTGATAAACCAAAAACAATAGACGCTTTGGAAGCCAACATAACTCGTGTTATTAATGAAATAAGGCCTGAATTACTCGAGTGGTCCAAAATTGGTCTGGTCGAATGCGGTTCCTCAGAGCTAGTCGTGGTGGACATATGCCGGAAATTATTTTTAAAACATAAATGTCATGAAATTATCCTTCAAATAAAAAAAAAATTGGCTCCAATCTTAATTTAAATGTGTTTTATTTCGATTTAAAGTTCTTTCACTCTAAAAAAAAACCCCGATTTGATTTGAAAATTTCTATTCTTTCTTCCATGGAATAAAATATTTTCGCCCACTTAGGTCTCAAACCCAATTATGGTGCAGAAACGAAGGACTGAAACACATTTGAGAAAGAATCTTCAAAAAAATAGTATACTGTCAAGAATTGTTTGGTACCTTTTTAAATTCTTCGCAAGTAATCGATTAAATTTTAACCAATTAGTATGCAAATTCTTGGTTAAGCCTACTTCAGATGGTGGTGAAAGGGGGATGTATATTAGACTTTAATGCTTTATTTACAGCCTAAATGCATATAGCATACAAGTTTACAGAATTGAATTATTTACCCAAATTGAGGGAGTTGTTTCGGTGCGGTTTTAAATCTAAATGCTGTGAAAACACTATCTTCATCCTGGAATAGTTCTTCTTTGAGCTTTTTCGATTGTTCTTCACGTCACAGACTTCAATTTTATTGGTTTCACTTTTGGGTTCACTTTTTACAAATTTATATCTTATTACAAATAAATAATGTAGATAATACATTAACTTCCAGGCCTTTACTGCGTTATGAGAGAGAGTTCCTTGGACGGTTAAAATGAAATGCGAATAGAAATGAACAATTCAACAGTATAGATAAATGTGTTTCTTCAAGGGTGTTTGTAGCTAACTTAGATAAGAGGATTGTTTGATTATAACTTGAGAAACAAAGGGAAATGTGATTAAAACTTACTTTTAGAGAATGTGCGTGGAATCAGAACTTAATGTTAGAAGAGAGAATATTGCGTGACCGTTTGGCCGAGGGAATGTTTTCAACTGAACTTTTTTGACTAACAGGTTTATATAGCGTAAGTATCGCATGACCGTCTGGTCGAGGTAATGTCTTCAATTGTACCTTTCGGCTAACTGTAGTGAGAGAATTGTTTGTCAGATAAATTCCGAGACGACATTCGACTGTTGTCTTAAAACGGCTAACGGGTCTAATGGGTTTATATGAAAAATCTACTTTTTCATCTTAAAATTGTGTTTAGTGATGAAGATCATTTCTGGTTGAACGGCTATGTAAACAAGCAAAATTGCCGTATATGGAGTGAAAACAATCCTCAAGAAGTTCTGCAGGTTCCACTGCATCCTGAAAAATGCACTGTATGGTGTGCTTTACACGCTGGAGGCATCATCAGTCCATATTTCTTTAAAACGATGCTGGAGTTGATGTTATAGTAAATGGTGCACGTTACAAATCGATGATCAATAATAATTTGTTTCAAAATGTGAATGATATCGACACAGAAGTGTTTTGGTTTCAACAAGACGGTGCTACACCTCAGGCTGCTACCGTATCAATCAATTTATTGAAAGAAAGATTTGGCGATAATATTATTTCGAGAAATGGTCCAATTATTTGGCCTCCAAGATCATGCGATATGACTCCAGTGGATTATTTTCTTTGGGATCATGTGAAGTAATTGATTTATGCTGATAAACCAGAAAAAATAGGCGCTCTGGAAGCCAACATAACTCGTGTTATTGATAAAATAAGGCCAGAATTACTAAAGTAATTAATAAAGTGGTCCAAAATTGGTCAGGCGAATGCGGTTCCTCAGAGCTAGTCGTGGTGGACATATGTCGGAAATAATTTTTGAAACATAAAAGTCATAAAATTATCTTACGAATAAAAAAAATTGGTTCAATCTTAATTTAAATGTGTTTTATTTCAATTTTAAATTCTATCACTCTATAAAAATCGCCCGATATATGTCTATAAAGTGATACAGTGTATTTAGGACATGTTTTTAAATTTAATTCTAAATGTTTCGTCATTTGGAAACCACTAGTGGCGTAAAATAGTAGATAAACTAATAATTGTAAATATTTGATAGATTCGGCCTTTACTTGGTGGAAACTCATTTTAATTAAAAAACTGTATATGAGACAGTAATTTATTTCCACAAAAATATTTTTGTGGAAATAAATTACTGTCTCATATACATTTTTTTAATAATAATTGTAATCTCGCATCGATCGATTTGCTATTTTTACTGCATGGCTGAATTTCTGGTCCAATTTCACGTAAAAATGTCTTCGCGACATATTTGTTCAAACGAAAACGTATCATCATATTCTGCAAAAGGATCACTCCTGTCTCTAATAATTCGAGGTCTTCGAATTTCACTTAAATCTTCTTTTGACGATGACGATAAACTGTTTTAGAAAAGCATTTTACAATTATATCACTTGAAAGAAATGAACAATAAACAATACACTTCAATTCAACTATTTAACGAAGATCTTGATTCACCAAAATCGACAAATCAACTTGATCTGTGATTTAGCAGCGATTCTAGATTGGATCGGAGCACAAAACGTTTTGTGGAACTCAATTTGTACTTACTTGATCGATGATCAACAGAGGTTAATCTGTCATAGTTTGACACAGTGAATGAATCTGTGATTAGCACTTTGGGAACATAGAACTAGATAAATTGTAAAAAGACTCCGTGATCAACAGGCTTGTTCGATGACTAAAGTCATACCTTTTTTGCCAGTTAGTATATATTATTTCATTCCTCAGGATGACCAATGACGGGCAATAATATAGCAAAACTCTGGACATTGGACGAATGGATTTATTGATTCCAATATTCAAATCGTGAGCTGCGTAAATTTCAGCAGGGCTGATTTTTTTTTATTTTCACTAACGAAGCGTCCCCTTTACACACCTGAAAATATCAGCAGTTGAAATTATTCCAACGTAAATAAAAATTCGGCCTTCAAAACAAAGGGTTGTTGACTTTCATTACCAGAAGCTTTTTTGTCGTCCCATCTGACTTGCTGAATAAAAAAAAGAAAAAATATGAATTATGAATTGTTAATTCGAAATCCATTTCAAACGCTCCTCGGAGATTACAGAGTGCGAGATTAATTCTGAGCAGAAAATCGGAAAAGCTGAAGCTATCCTCGCGCTCGTGAATTTTTTTCTTGTTTCAGTAAAAATACTGAAATAATTATTCCACTTCAGTTTCATCAAGCTGGTATGATTTTCAGAGAAAATGCATTTCTAAATATCCATATTTGAAATGTCTGAAAATAGTTTCAAAGGAACGTCTAGAGATAAAGTTAAGATAATGAACTTGTAGCGACATCTGTTATCAAAACCGAACAAATCTATTTCTACGCCTAATATAGTAATATTGTAGTAAAAAAACTTCTATTATTTATTAAATATACTAAAATTGTTTCTTCAAACCTGTAGGTTAACGTTCTCAATCAATTGAACAATTACAGTGATTAAAATGAATTCTATTTTATTTTATACATAATATTCAATTATATTTAGGCTTTAATAAATCTCATGGAATGTTAATGGTTTAAAGAAAACCTTATAATACCTTACAGTCTTCTGTGATTTTGTGACGAACATAGACTATCTGGATTTTTAAAGTTAGCCTGTTTAAGGAAGTTCCGGTTACACTTTAACGTAAGATATACTGATTGTTAGTTGATTTTGATATTTTAAATATTATCTAGGCCCGATGAAGAGATTATCGGAATTCTAATTGTTTTTTGAAGTCATAGTGCATGTTTTGAGAGATTTTTGAATTAACTTATTTGAATATTTACATATATTGAATATTTCACATAGATTATATTTTTTGAGAAGTCCTCAAGTTGTATTTTATGTTTTTGGACTTTTCTGAATCTGATCTTATTGATGCTTATTTAGAAATTAATTTAATTCTTAAATTTTTTTGGATAAAAATTTTTTTGAAATTAAAATTGTAGAAGACTGACAGGTTAAATCTGTTTTGGTATTCAAATTTTGTTATATTTCTTCTATCAAGTAAAAAGCCTTTTTCTATTCCATTTAATACATAATATATAATTATATTTACGCTTGAATAAATCTCATTATGAAATGTCAATAGTTTAAAGAAAACCTTATAATACCTTACAATTTTCTGTGATTTTGTGACGAACATACTATCTGGATCTTTAAAGTTAGTCTGTTTAAGCAAGTTCCGGTTACACTTTAAGTTAAGATATACTGATTGTTAGTTGATTTTGATATTTTAAATATTATCTAGGGTCCATGAAGAGATTATCGAAATTCTAATTGTTTTTTGAAGATATAGTGCATGTTTTGAGAGATTTTTGACTTAACTCATTTGAATATTTAAATATATTAAACATTTCAAATAAATTATATTTTTTGAGAAGTCCTCAAGTTGTATTTTATGTTTTTGAAAAAGAATTGGTGTTCCTAATGATAAGATCAGAAAGAAAATTTCGCCTCCTTCAAATATTTATTTATTAATTTTAAATGACTTTCTTTATATTCGTTGGTTTATTTATTCCATTCGACATTGTATATTGAGTTTTGATTATATACGTCTATTAACTATGAGCGGTGCTTATTTAGACATTAATTTAATTCTAAAAGTTTTTTGAATAAAATTTTTTTTGAAATTATAATTGTAGAAGACTAACAGATTAAATCTGTTTTGATATTCAAATTTTATCATCTTTCCATTTTTTTTTTACTTAAAAATGAATTTTCATCAATTGAGAACAGATTTAATTCAATATTTTGAAATGTAAACCTGATGAAGCCACGGTGTTGACTGCTCCTCAACGTAATCTCATGCGCAGATCACTTGCGCATGTACATTGTTGAATATTTAAGTATTATTGTATAATGCATAATCTGTATACCTTGGTTGCTTCCAAAAGAACTAAGTTGAACTATGAAAGAAACCAGAACTAAATGTCATGTTATTTTGATATACCAAAGCGAGTCAATTCATTCTATTCAAAAACACTCAATACATGAAACACTCAGACCCACAGCACCACACAGAAGATAACTAAGTTGTTTTTGTATACCTTAATCATTTTATGACACTAATTTCATACCTGAAATATATTTTCTATGCTTGTTCAAGTTTAGTATTCGTTTAATCCCTGACACGAGGTAAATATCGGGAGTTTTTTTCAGATCGAATTTTAAATTGAAATAAAACACATTTTAAACAGTTATGAGGAACCTCATTCGACCAGACCAATTTTGGACCACTTTTTCGATTCATTCAGGCCTTATTTCATCAATAACACGACTTATGTTGGCTTCCAAAGCGTCTATGTTTCTGGTTTATAAGCATAAACCAATGACTTGGCATAACCCTAAAGAAAATAATCCAGTGGAGTTATGTCGCATGATCTTGGAGGCCAATTAATTGGACCATTTCTCGAAATAATGTTATCGCCAAATCTTTCTTTCAATAAATCAATTGTTACGGTAGCAGCATGAGGTGTAGCACCATCTTGTTGGAACCAAAACAATTCTGGGTCGATACCATTCAAATTTTGAAACAAATAATCATTGATCATCGATCTGTAACGAGCACCATTCATTGTAACATATGCTCCAGCATCGTTTTAAAAAAAATAGGGACGGATGATGCCTCCAGCTTGTAAAGCACACCATACAGTGCATTTTCCAGGATGCAATGGAACCTTCAGAACTTCTTGAGGATTGTTTTTACCCCATATATGGCAATTTTGCTTGTTTACATAGCCGTTCAACTAGAAATGAGCTTCATCACTAAACACAATTTTACGGTGAAAACGTGGATCAACTTCAAGCTGTTCTAGGGCCCAATTAGCAAACAAACGACGCTTATTATGGCCAAGTGGCTTTAGTTCTTGAACTAGTTGGATCTTGTATGGGTTTAGACCAAGATCTTCACGTCCAACTTGTTGTGAACGTCGACGAATAGAAAAATCTGGATGATCATTAACACTATGACTTACAGCAGCGATATTTTCTTCTGTACGTACAGTTCTTTGTCTTGTTGTTTCATCGAGTAGAGAAAATGTTGTCCGAAATCTATCGATATCGACGAATAAGCTTGTTTTGAAGAACGATTAGGTAAACCATAAATTTCACGAAGTTCTTTATAAGTTTAGCGGATAGAACACTGATTATGAAAATAAATTTCAACAATTCGTAAACGTTGTTGCGGCGTGAGTCTCTCCATGATAATTTGTCAATGCTTACTGAACAGAAATGCCAAAACAACATGGCTTCTACCTTCTGTCAAATCACAGTTATCCCTATTGAAAGTTCTATCACTCTAAAAAAAAACAACCGATACATCTTAATACAGTTTATTTATCTCTGACGCCATGTTTGCCAGTCATAATGTCACATGATTATAACGTGACAGATCTAAAGTGGACAGATAGGAGTTGGTAAACATGGAGCAATACAAGTAGATCAACGCGTCCTGTTTTTCAAAAGTTAATATCAAGATGGTGAAAGTTTAATTGTCACTAGTTCGCAGTTCACGAGAGCGTGACAGAAAGGCCAGAGACGTCAATTCGCCATCGGGCGCAAGAATTTGACATTTCAACAGGCACTCTTTAGCGACTACTCACTAAAGATTAACAGCTGCATGCCTTATAATCCAACTGACGCAACAACTTCTGCCGGTAGACAATGAACAGCGAAGGGATTCACCAATTGGATCCTTGAGTAACCTGCTGATTTTGCAAACAAAATTATTTTCAGTGATGAGGCCTATTTGAACTCGTTTTTCCTTCGTTAATAGGCAAAATTGTCGCATTCGGGGCTAAGACAATCCAAGAATGATTCATCAGAAAGCAATGCATCCACAACGGGTCAATGTATAGTGCGCATTATGGTCTGGAGGAATAATTGGACGGTGCCACATGTCATACCGCCCGTGAAACATTAACGATCTTGCACAATTTTGCTCCTGGTCGTGTTATTTCTCGATTTGGTGACCAGAAATGGCCTCCACGCTCTTGCGATTTAACGCCTTCAGACTTCTGGCTGTGGGGTTACCTGAAATCATAGGTTTATGCCAATAAGCCTGAACCATCGAAGCATTGAAAGCCGAAATTAGATGCTGTGTCAATGAAATACCACCAGATGTATTCAATAACGTTATTGAAAGTTTCGTTATGAGATATTTTGTTTCATCAATAATTCCCAAATGTATATTTTTTATATCAACAAATATTTCAATACTTTGCTTAAGAAATCATGTTTCATTCAGCACTGAAATCTTGAGCTCTTACTGAAACACCCATTATTTATTATATTTAATAATAATCATAATCCCTGACACCAGGTTTTCACACACAGTTTATTTTATATTGGTTATATCTTAAGGAATGCAATGCAACGTTGATTGAGAAACACACAGGTTATTTTGATATATTGGCAATATTTATAACCAGCTCCCTAATCTCTAGACAATTTCGATCTCATTGAAATTCCATTTGCAATAAATTAATTGTAAATTTACAACCTCTTATTGAGAATCTCTTTACAACAACTTGTTTGATAGACAAGTTCTCCGTATGAAATTCAATATTTGTCCTTTTTAAATTCAAATTTCCAACTAAACGAACTTCATCGAAACCCCAACGTTTCGCACAACTGGGAATGTTCAGATATCGATTAAACGTTCAATTCACAAGAAGACAAGAAGAGTCCTGTGAAATGTGTTTCTGAAATTTCCATTTGCAGAATACTCGAGATAACCAGACCCCGTTCGAAAACCCTGTTTAAATATATTGTTTTTCCGGGAAAATTTAATTAACGTTTCGCGCTGTGCGGGTTGTATCCGACTTCAATAAATTAATTTGGACTTAATATTTCGAAGTGGGAATTTCGTACAAGCGCTGCAGTATTTGCATCTGCAATATTTTCTAGAAAACGACCCTGTGAATGATGTAACTGGGACAGTGTTGGATGAATTACTCCAACGTGAACTGCAAATTTTATTCATCATTTGTCCCCGCCAAACAACGGAAAACAACTGCAAGGGAATTTATCACATTTCTACGGGCAAATATTTAATTTTAATTTTTTTGTAACTGAAAATGACTCTTGTTTCGTCGAATTAACTAAATGATCCTCGGTGATTTTGAAAATGGCACAGCCAGAAGGAATAATTTCTTGGACTTTTTATTTTTTGGCAATATGATAGTTGTTCGATTTATTTCAAATTGAACGAGGTTTTTGTTATCTTTAATAGGCAGGTCCATCACAATGACATTCCAGGGTCCGGCTATCTAATCTTAACCTCTCATATTTCGTAAAACCAGGCCTAGAAACGGATTTAAACCTACGCCGCTTCGAAATTCTACCTATCTTCGAGTTCAGCCTCTTCTTGGCGCTACGCATCTATAGTCTAGTAAAGTTAGTCCTAAAATTAAGGATAAGTAAAACAAATACAGGTTTATACTTGGTAGAAGGTATATAAGATTATTTGAATATTTTAATATTAGCCTTCTACATATTCAATTTCAAAAATTATATTTGATAATTATAACTTCAGGAATCAAATTAAATCAATGTCATATTAGTACGACTTATATCAAACGACATATAAAATATTGGATGGAGTAGTCCGTTACTTTGTAAAAGCAGATTGATACTCCTTGTACCTTTTATGGAAAGGTCGGCTTGGTTGTCCTATATACACTTTATCACACTGTTGAAAACTTAATTTATAGACTCTAGAATTATTCCGTCGGTTCTCTTTGTCTTTAGCATTAAAAAAGAGGTTAGAAATTTTATGAAAGGGTGTGAAAGCTGTTATTATGTAAATTTTTGACAGAATTTGATCTATTTTTTGTGAAATTGGTCCGAAATATGTTACTTTTATGAATTCATTGTTATTATCATCCGATTTGGAAATGGGGTAAATTTGCTTACGAATTAGTTGCTTCCGTTTTTTGTTTATGATAGAATTTATAGTTTTTGTTTCGAACTGATTTTTTGTGGCTATTTGTCTGAGTGTATTCAATTCCCTCTTTAACGTAATATTATCTAAAGGAATTGAAAATGCTCTATGCACCATTGATCTATATGCAGCTAGTTTATGATTGATCGGATGGTTTGAAGAATTGGTATTATTGTATCAGTTGATAAGTGGGTTTTCTATATATATATATATATATATATATATATATATATATATATATATATATATATATATATATATATATTGTGCAATTGTGCAAACTATTAAGATATTCTAATATTTCATTCAATTCTGAATGTGTTCCGCAGAAGCAAGCCAATATATCGTCTACATACCTGTACCAAAAAGTGATATGCTTTGCGTATGTGGATTTTAGAATTTTTCTTTCAAAACAGGACATAAAAATTTCAGCGAGTAATGGGTTGAGAGGTGAACCCATGGCAAGTCCATCTTTCTGTTTGTAAAATTTACTATTGTATTGAAAGTAATTTTCTTCCACGCAAAGTTCGAAAATGGTTAAAATTTCATTTTTTATGACAGGATTGATGTTATTTTTTGTCAATCCTGTCATAAAAAAAATGAAATTAGTTGTCAACAGTGTAATAGTGTGTATATAGGACAAACCGGCCGACCTTTCCATAAAAGGTACAAAGAGCATCAATCTGCTTTTAGGAACCGGAAGAATAATTCCAATTTTGCGAACCATTTCTTCAATACAGATCACACGTTCCCAGAATTGAACACCCTTCCTCTAGCACGTGGAAGCGAAAGGAAAAAAACTCGACATCCTGGAATCCATAGAAATTGAAAAATATAAGAGGCACGTACCACTAATAAAACTACTAAACGAACAGACGGAACTTTGGAAAACCCATCTCTTCGAAGCTCTGCCGAAGCCTACAATCAGCATATATAATAGTTGAGATCTTATTTGTTCATTCAGTTTGAAAATGTAGTAAACACTACGAAACTCGAGTCACTGTATATCAGTAATAATAAAAAGTGATAGAAAACAAAGTATAATAATTTCATTCCGACATATACATTCTGTCAAGAAAGTACCGGGAATTATCGATTTAAATCTGGCGGGGCAATGAGGCAGGTAAAAATTTTTTTTCCTAGGTTGGTACCACTGTCCTTAAATACTATGCCAAGCTTGAGCGGGATCTGTCGACTAGTGTGTTTTCAACAGCTGATTAAGTCAGTCGATGTCAGAGTGCGTGCCGATTTTTACTATGGGTGATTACGTTTAGCAAAGAATTTGTTTAAAGTTTTGTGTTGCAAATGAATTTTCGTGTGCCGATGCATTAAAAATGTTGCAAAAGGCCTTTGGTGATAATGCTCTATCGAAAACTCGTGCATATCAGTGGTACAGAGCCTTCAAGGACGGTCGTGAAGTGGTCGAAGACTTGCCTCGTTCCGGACGCCCATCGACGGCTTCGATCAAAGATAACGTCGATAAAATTAAGGAAAGGGTGCTGGAAAACCGTCGTACCAGCTTGAGAGAGATAGCACATGATCTCAAGATATCCCACGAGTCCGCACGTACGATTTTGATTGATATTTTGGGCATGAGAAAGGTGGCCGCACGACTCGTACCGAAAGACCTGCATTTTCTTCAAAAACGTCATCGCGAACAGGTTGCTTCAGACATGCTGGATCGCAGTAATTCCGATTCTACATTCATGGAACGCATTATAACTGTTGATGAGACCTGGGTCTACGAGTACGATATGCAAACAAGCCAGCAATCATCGGAATTGGTGGCAAAAAATGAGCCGAAACCGAAAAAACCACGCCAAAGCCGCTCGAAAATGAAGGTGATGCTCATTGTTTTCTTCGATATCCGTGGCGTGGTGCACTACGAATTCGTTCCAGAGGGTCAGACGGTAAACAAGGAGTATTACCTAGGCGTTATGAAACGTTTGCGTGAGCGTATCCGTAAGAAGCGGCCAAATTTGTGGGCGAACAACTCATGGATTTTGCATGACGATAACGCGCCTTCTCACCGAGCTACGATTGTGTCTGACTTTCTCGCCAAAAACTCAACAAACGTGCTTCAGCAACCACCGTATTCGCCGGATTTGGCTCCCTGCGACTTTTTCCTCTTCCCAAAACTAAAATTGCCCCTTCGTGGCACCCGTTTTGAGTCGATTGAAGCCATAAAACAAAATTCGGCGCGAGAGCTAAAGTCCATCCCGGAAAGCGCCTATAAAAAATGTTTCGATAGTTGGAAGTGCCGTTGGCATAGATGTATTGGAGCAAATGGAGCCTATTTTGAAGGCGACCCAATAAATTTTGACGATTAAATGTAGAAATGTTGTTTTAATTGAAAATTTCCGGTACTTTCTTGACAGAGTAGTAAAATAAATATTCATTATATGACATCCAAATGATATAACAAAATCCAATGAAGGAAAATTGTTAACCAAAATCCTATAAATTCAATATTTTGAGTAGACAAAATTTTGTTTCTGCTCATCAGTCTTATGAAAACAGATATCTTTCAAAAACGTTTAACATAATCTTAAGAATTTCATTGAAACTATCTTACTTAGACTATTCTCAATATTATTGGATATCTAACTAAGTTACTTTTTATAAAATCTCAAGATATGTAAAATATTACTAAAATACAAAGTCTCTCTTAAAAGTTGTTTTTTAGTAATGTTTTTACATATAAATTCAATTTAATTCCTGAAGTTATAATTATTAAATATGATTTTTTGAAATTAAATATTTAGAAGGCTTATATTAATATATTTAAATAATCATAAAATATATGTTATTCAATTAAATGATTCAGAATTTCAAGAAACCCAGTTACTTGAACTGCTGATCTCCCGTTTGAAATTGCATAAATTACCTTAAGAAGGTTGTCAATTACCAACCCTCAAAACATCCTCGAATTTAATTCAGATTCGAATATTCGGCATTCAACGCTGAAACTAAAATGATCAAACCGAATCTTCCTGCTTATTTAAACACCACTAATTTCATCCCAAATGACCCTCCTACGCTTAAGGGATGAAATAATTCAATTCAATCACAAATCTACCTCCATTGACAAATTCCCATCTAACAAGCTGCCTTTTCATGTAACGAAGATGGGTCGTTAAATGATGTAACCGACCGTATTAAAGTTGCTTTGAACTCAAGATTGCCTCACTAAGAGGGTAAATATCAACAATTCGTTCCTCTAGGCCAATTAGGTACTTTTCAGGTGGAAACTGCGAGTTGGCTCAGGACACGTAGTCAAACTTTTCCGACCGTGATATTTACAAGCTTAGTTTCCTTCAAACTTGCTCGTGGATTGTCTATAGGTAACTGTATTTTGAAATATTAATTCAAAGGGGCCAAATTACCCAGGTTCACTAAAAAATCTAATTTGAGGCTAAAACTGGAGGAAAAAATATAGTCCATCTAGAAAGTTTCCGGAAAAAAAGCTCAATTGTAATCATTACAAAATAGTCATCTTATTTACTTATACAATCTCCATCTAACTGTAAACACTTGACTAAACGTCGAGGTACACCCGAATATGATCACCTCAATAATTTTCGGTGACGCTAGTCCAGGACGTAAGACTGAGTGAATTAAATCATCTTTAGATGGTGGCGCTGCTCGTTCAACTTCAATCTTCATTAGTCCCCATATGTTTTCAATGGGACTAAGAAGCTGCTGGCGATGAAATGGTTGTCACTTGGTGTTCTTGCATCCAAGCTTGAGTATAGATCGAAGTATGGGATCTTGCATTATCCTGCTGAAAACGCGACCCCCTGGGTATAAAGCATGCGCCATTTCAAGGAGAAAATCGTTTAGAATGCCACAATACTTTTCGCTATTGATAGTACCATCAACTATACAGAGAGGTGTAATATCCAATCTAAACTATGACCATACTCACATGTTCCCATCTTGAAAGCCTTCATAAGTATTTTATTCATAGCCGATCAGAAATGAAAATCTTAAATGGGCCATCCCTTAGAATACAACTGAGAGGAAATTAATATCAAAGGGTGATAACAAACTGAATAACATGTATTTTATTCATTCACTACTCCATATAAGTATTAAATTTTCTTCAATGGATATACCACAGCATTCATTAGCCATTTAGGTATTTTCTAAGCTATAAATCCGTTCGAGAGACAAGCTACAAGCACTTGAAAGAGCTTTTCAGATTTGCTCGCTCTTCTACATCGTTCAAGATGATATATAGATCGTACGAAATTAAACGACCGTTTTACCGTTGGCTACCATCCTCATGATTATGTTCGGAAGAAACCTGAATATGGAAAAGCACGAAGAAGTCATTGTAAGATCTTTATATAATATCTTTTCCCTTTTTCTCTCTTATCTGAATGTTGGTCGATTAGAAGTATAATCATTGACTGCTACGAGATTAACGTGTGTAAAGAGTTCATAAATTTCATCTTGAAGAGACAGTGGCGTTTTTGCTCTGGGAGGAATTTGCGTGGATAATAATGCGCAACATATTACTGTTGCTAGAATTAGTCAATATACCAATGTACGAAAATTTTTATCTTCAAACATTGAGAACTTCTGAATGGGTTAATATTTTACCTTTCAGATATTGAACTTTCTAGTTCTATCACTCTAAAAAGCACACCCGATATTTTTGAGATTTTGCGTTTTAATAGAAATGGTGAAGGTCATTGAAAATACATGAAAATATACAGGGTAATCCATTTAAAAAAACACCAGTTTGTTGAATATATTTTTTGGGAACATCGTGTATGTTGGAAAATAATTTCTTGAGATGCAGAAATTGAAATACAAGAAACTTGTTTTTGAACTAAATTTCTAAGATGTCTGGTTCGGCAGCTATGGAAGAAGAACGTGCTATTGCAGGACCCTGTGTATTGAGGAAACCCTTTCAGAATTTTGTGTTCAATCAATGAAATTTTCTAGTTGGTTGAAATATTCAGTAAAATATTGGGTGTATTTTCAGAGCGATAGAACTTTAAATTGAAATAAAACACATTTAAATTAAGATTGAAGCCACATTTTTTTTATTTGAAAGATAATTTTATGACATTTATGTTTTGAAAATAATTTCCGACATATGTCCACCACGACTAGCTCTGAGGAACCGCATTCGACCAGACCAATTTTGGACTACTTTTTCGAGTAATTCAAGCATTATTTCATCAATAACACGAGTTATTGTATCTGGTTTATCAGCATAAACCAATGACTTCACATAACCCCAAATAAATTAATCCAGTGGAGTTAGGTCGCATGATCTTGGAGGCCATTTAATTGGACCATTTCTGGAAATAATGTTATCGCCAAATCTTTCTTTCAATAAATCAATTGTAACGGGAGCAGAATGAGGTGTATCACCATCTTGTTGGAACCAAAACACTTCTGGTTCGATACCATTAAAATTTTGAAACAAATAAGTAAAATTTTGAACAAAATAAGTAATAATAAGAACATAATATCCGCGCTCTCCGATCATATGGCGCAGTTCCATTCAGTAGAGAGCACATTTCCTATAGGACCGAAAACTGTTGAAGTTATTGAAAAAAGATTTCTTACAAAGACCAAACTAGAAGATATTTCTGTTTGTTTGAGGGATTTGAATTGAGATGGTTTGATATCAGAGACAGATCCAGATGTGGCCTACGAACTGTTCTACAACACAATGATGGCAAATATGAATCAGATCATTCCACGGAAAAAGATTAAATTGATAAGGAAGAGGAATCGAACATGGCTTACTCTGGGTATAAGAATATCGAGTAAATACAAACGGGAGCTTCACCTAAAAATGTTGAAAGGAATGGTGACTGAAGAATACTATAAAAAATATTCAGCCATATTGAAACGCGTTGTTGAATTATCTAAGAAAATCTCTGATCAGGACTTTATAAATAAATCGGAAAATAATACCAAAGCAACTTGGACTTTAATTAATAATGCGACGAAAAATAGAAGTGCTACTGATGATACATTGTTTGAATTATTTCCTGGAAAAAATTAAAAGAAGCTATTAGATGAAATTAATGAATTCTTTCTGAAATCTAATGTTTTAAACAACAATAAGGATACTGATGATACAGAAACCATAAATCAATGTGATTCAAGCATTTTTCTGAATCCAGTTATTGGGCAAGAAATGTATCATTACATAATTCAACTTAAAAATAAAAAATCTACAGGATATGACGAGATACCTGTAGATCTACTGAAAAAATGTGCACCGATATTGACGTTACCCCTACCACATATAATAAATCAAATGTTTCAATACGGAAAATATTCACAAGCACTCAAAGAAGCTTAGGTTAAACCGATTCATAAGAAAGGAGAAAAAGACAATTTCAATAACTACCGTCCAATATCTCTTGTCTCAAATGTTAATGAAATATTTGAAAGAATAATTTTTGATAGAGTAATTAAGTTTTTTGAGAAGAATAACATATTAGTGGAACAACAATGTGGATTTAGAAAAGCCAAATCGACCATAGATGCATTATATCGAGTTCTTAACTCTGTGATAAAATCATTGAATAAAAATCAGATAACAGCGACACTTTTCTTAGACTTGGCGAAAGCGTTTCATACAGTGAATCATAACATCTTAGTGCAAAAATTGGAAAGATATGGTATAAGAGGTATAACGTTAAAATTATTTCGATCATACTTAACAGGGAGATTTCAGAGGACAACAGAAAAAGGAAAAAATGGCAAGCAAATAATATCAAATGCCTTGCATGTAGATAGAGCGGTTCCCCAAGGATCAATATTAGGTCCCCTTCTTTATATAATCTACACAAATGATTTGATTAAAGTAACATCAAATGATACTGAAAGAGTCTTCATCATACAAGAAAAATGTTGAAGAACTGTGTTTAAACTAGAATATAGCGAATCATGTAGAAATATATTCAGGAATAATAATATATTAACACTATACTGCCTGTATATATATGAGTGCATTATGTATATAATCAATAATTTCGAAAAATTTGAAATGTTAATGCTTGATCATGATTATAATACCAGGGGAAAAACTCATCTTAGTTTAGAAAAACCAAATTATGCTTACATGAAGAAGAATATTGTTCATATTTTAGTGAAAATTTGGAACAAATTACCAAAAAAATTCAAAACAAGTACCAAAATTATACGAAAGAAAACTTTGAAAAAATTTTCATATAAAGAAGGCTACTACAGTGTGAAAGAATTTATGGATGAGAAAGACTTTAACGAAGTTTAATATTTAAGTTATGATTTTTTGTGACGTGATCTTCATCATTTTGTGATATTGTCAGATCAAATAAAGGTCTATTATTATTATTATTATTAATCATTGATCATCGATCTGTAACGAGTACCATTCACTGTAACATTAGCTCCAGTTTTTAAAGAAATATGAACCGATGATGCCCCCAGCGTGTAAAGCACACAATACAGTGCGTTTTCCAGGATGCAATGGAACCTGCAGAACTTATTGAGGATTGTTTTCACCACATATACGGCAATTTTGCTTGTTCACATAGCCTTTAAACCAGAAATGAGCTTCATCACTAAACACAATTTTACGATAAAAAAGTGGATCAACTTCAAGCTGTTCTAGGGCCCAATCAGCAAACAAACGACGCTCATTATGATCAAGTGGCTTTAGTTCTTGAACCAGTTGGATGTTGTATGGGTGTAGATCAAAATATTTACGCAAAATTTTCCATGTGGTGGATGCACTGAGCCCAACTTTTTGTGAATGTCGACGAATAGACCAATCTGGATCATTAATACTATGACTAACAGCAGCAATATTTTCTTATGTACATGCAGTTCTTTGTCTTGTTGTTGTTGATGCATCAAGTAGAGAAAATGTTGTCCGAAATCTATCGATAGTTCAACAATCAAGCTGCTCTGGTGGACGATTAGGTAAACCATAAATTTCATGAAGTGCTCTATAAGTTTGGCGAATAGAACACTGATTTTGAATATAAATTTCAACGATTTGTAAACGCTGTTGCGGCGTGAGTCTTTCCATGATAATTTGTCAATACTTACTGAACAGAAATGTCAAAACAACATGACTTCTACCTTATGTCAAATCACAGTTATCCCTATCGAAATTTCTATCACTCTAAAAAAACACCCGATATATTCAGGAAGAAACCGTATCAGAATTTTGTGTTCAATGATTGAAATTTTGTAGATGGTGAAAATATTCAGTAAATTATAATAAAAGTAAAGAATTTCTCATGTATCGTATCAAAAATTTTTGACATTGGATCTCTCAACTGAGAGATTTCCTTAAATTCAAGAGCTCATAAGGATTTTTTATGTCAGCGTGTACCTTTGTAATGAAATCGCATTGGCCCTGGTAGCGCTCTTTGGACTACAATATAGGTAATGTGAAGTTGAAAGGGCCAGTTGAAAAATTCATGTAGTCGACTTCACCGTGCACAATTTTCGGGACGAAAAAGCTTTATTCCGATTACATTTTTCGCGAAACGGCGCATTTCGCATTAATGAAAATGGAGAGAGAGAAAACGATCATAAACGACGATATAAGCCGAATAATGTTATTATGGTATCCATTCCGTATTTCCCTCGCGGATTGTCTGACTGTGCTTTCATTCTGTGCCTCAACCAGCTCACAATCCAATCGGTCTGAGTTGGACCAGCACAAAGGGTTTCAAATCCATTATTTAAGAAGTGGTCGAAGCTCCCATCTTTTGTGACAGACCGACGTAAAGTTTTTCAATTAAATCTGAAATCAACTGAAAATCAAATACTCTAAAAACCTTTATAAAATGATTCACATCATATGCGAATCAAGAATACATACATCGTCAAAAGTCTTTGTCCCCCTAGGTTTCTCAAGAACTAAACAATCTATCGGGTGTTTTTTTAGAGTGATAGAACTTTCGATAGGGATAACTGTGATTTGACAGAAGGTACAAGTCATGTTGTTTTAACATTTCTGATCAGTAAGTATTGACATTCATCATGGAAAGACTCACGAGGCAACAACGTTTACAAATTGTTGAAATTTATTTTCAAAATCAGTGTTCTATTCGCCAAACTTATAGAGCACTTCGTTAAATTCATGGTTTACATAATCGTTGGACTCTGTGCATCCACCACATGGAAAATTCTGCGTAAAAATCTTGGTCTACACCCATACAAGATCCAACTGGTTCAAGAAGTAAATCCAATTGACCATAATAAGCGTCGTTTGTTTGCTTATTGAGCCCTAGAGCAGCTCGAAGTCGGTCCACTTTTTTATCGTAAAATTGTGTTTACTGATGAAGCTCATTTCTGGTTGCAATGTAAACAAGCAAAATTGCCGTATATGGAGTGAAAACAATCCTCAAGAATTTCTGCAGGTTCCATTGCAGTCCTCAAAATTGCACAAAACGATAATATTTAAATGAGGTTATTCTGATTTTCACAAACTTTCATTGTTATGTTTACAACAATCGTTTCACTATCACAGTAGCATCATCAGGCAAGATTAGATTTGGAATAACTAAGCTTGTTTCCGAAATCCATTGCTATTTATATTACAGTAAGTACAATAAATTTTTATTGAGCACTAAAAACCCAAAAACGGTCTCTGCCAATTCCAGCTCATCTGAATATATTTAAGAGAGGTGAGTTATTTAAATCTGAACCTATTGCTACATATTGAATATGTAGCAATAAGTTCAGAACTAGCGCTTAAAAATTACAAGAACAAAAATATCGACAAACATGTCATTACCAATATGATTACAAACCATCATAAGTTACCTCATAGAAATTTAAGAATGAAAGAAGAATATAACACTATTAAAACTATAAATCAGAAAATCACTGAAAATAATTTAATTTTCTCCCGAGCCAATAAAGGCAACACTATTATTGCTTTAACGGAAAGTTATTATATTAGCAAATCAGTTATTTTCCTAGAATCAAATAATTTTCAATTAATCAAACACAATCCAACGACAATTTTCCAAAATCAAATTAAATCCCTAATAACCCCGGAATCCAGCCTCTTTCGGAACACCCCAAAAAATAAATTAATTTTAATGAATCCACAACCTCCAAAAATGTATTCTTTGATTAAATTACACAAGGAAGATTATCCTATTAGACCGGTTGTTTCGTTTGTTAGTGCACCTTCATTTAAACTCTCGAAAGAACTTAGTCAGATTATTTTAAGAGAAACTAAATTCCAAGCTAAATACTCGATAAAAAATTTACTACTGCTAATAAATGAAATAAAGAATATCCACTCACCACATAATGCTAAATTCATTTCATTTGACGTACAAAATTTATTTCCAAGTATACCACCAAACGAAAAAATTGAACTAGTAGATAATCTATTAATCAACAACAGATGTAATACAATTATCAAAAAAGATATTTTAGAATGTCTAGATATTTGCACGAAACAAAATTATTTTCAATTCAAAAATAAAATTTATAAATCTGAAAACGGTTTGATTATGGGAAATCCTTTAAGTCCTTTATTAGCAGAAATATTCATGGACAATATTGAAACTAAAATTCATCAAAATCCCCTTAAGAAATACTTTTTATATTGGTATAGACATGTAGACGATATTTTCTATTGCTTCACAGGTACAGAAAGACTTTTAAAAAAATTCTTTTTATTCATCAATGAAATACATCCTTCAATTAAATTCACTATGGAAACCGAACATAATAATTCTATTGATTTTCTTGATTTAACTGTTACGCGAATAAATAATTCACATGATTTTTCAATATTTCACAAACCAACCTATACGAATTCTATTATACACAACAAATCAAATCATCCATTAAATCAAAAATTATCAGCATTTAATTGTATGATCCATAGATTAGTTAATATTCCCATGAATCGAGAAAATTATATTTCAGAACTTAACATAACTAAACAAATAGCTATTAATAGTGACTATGATCCTAAGTTGATAGACAAATTGTTGACGAATAAAAATAATAAACTAGCTTTAAATATGGTGTTTCCTTATATAAAAGAAAATTTTAAATACATTTCCTTAAAATACACTGAAAGTATTTCTGAGAAAATTGCTACATACCTAAAAAATAAATATAATTTAAGAACTTCATTTAAAAACAATTCAAACTTGAGTAAATTTATTTAAAATTATAGGGACTGTACACATAAAGATGATATATCGGGGGTTTATAAGTTAACCTGCGGTGATTGCCCTAAAGTTTACATAGGACAGACTGGAAGAACTTTCCGACATAGAATTTGTGGACATTTGAAGAGTTTCCTCAATAATAAAGTAATTCTTCATATTCCAACCATTTGTTAGAAACAGGATATACTTTCAACCATAACTTTGAAATTCTACATATAGAAAGTAAAAGTTACGCCTTGAATCTGTTAGAATCCCTAGAGATAAATAAACATAATGAAATTGGAATATTAATTAACGAACAAATAGATTTAAATAACTCACCTCTGTTAAATATATTCAGATAAGCTGGAATTTGCAGAGACCGTTTTTGGGTTTTCAGTGCTCAATATAAATTTATTGTACTTACTGTAATATAAATAGCAACGGATTTCGAAAACAAGCTCAGTTATTCAAAATGTAATCTTGCCTGATGATGCTACTGTGATAGCAAAACGATTGTTGTAAACATAACAATAAAAGTTTGTGAAAATCAGAATAACCTTATTTGAATATTTTTTTTTAATATCAAAACAAATTAAAATATGTTTATCTTCTACAATTTTAATTTCAAAAAATTTTTATTCAAAAAACTTTTAGAATTAAATTAATGTCTAAAACAAGCACCGCTTACATTTAATAGACGTATATAATCAAAACTCAATATATAATGTCAAATGGAATAAATGAACCAACAGATATACGAAAGTCATTGAAATTAATGAATGAATATTTAAAGGAGACAAAATTTTGTTTCTGGTCTTACCTTTTAGAACACCAATTGCCTTTTAAAAACATGAACACACTTAAAGGACTTCTCAAAGAATATAATTTATTTGAAATATTTAATATATTTAAATATTCGAATAAGTTAATTCAGAAATCTCTCAAAACATGCACTATATCTTCAAAAAACAAATATAATTCTAAGCAATCCCTTCTTCGGTCCTGAATAATATTCCAAATATCAAAATCAAAAAACTAACCTATATCAACAACTCACACGTGTAACCAAATGAATGTTTCGAAACACAGATCAACTTTATAATTCAAGATTGATCTATGTTCTAACAAAATCAAAGAAACGAAATTAAAATTGTAGAAGATAAACATATTTTAATTTGTTTTGATATTCAAATTTTGTTATATTTCTTCTATCAAGTAAAAGGCGTTTCTATTTTATTTTATTTGAATATTATTTAATATGGATTTTCACCAAGTAAAGACTGATTCAATTCAATATTTGAAAACCATTCTGGAGCTAATGTTACAGTGAATGGTGCTCGTTACAGATCGATGATTAAAGATTATTTGTTTCAAAATTTGAATGGTATCGACCCAGAAGTGTTTTGGTTCCAACAAGTGGTGCCTACACCTCATGCGGCTACCGTAACAATTGCTTTATTGAAAGAAAGATTTGGCGATAACATTATTTCGAGAAATGGTCCAATTAATTGGCCTCCAAGATCATGCGACATAACTCCACTGGATTATTTTCTTTGGGGTTATGTCAAGTCATTGGTTTATGCTGAAACAATAGAGGTGATGTCTTAATAATTTAGTCATTATTCTTTATTTCTTTTGATTCTTTATTATTTAATTTCCACCACATGTGATGATAATGTATATGTCTATAAAGTGATACAGTGTATCTAGGTCATGTTTTTAAATTTAATTCTAAATGTTTTCATGAGATTTACTTGGATCAAAATCTGTAGAGGTTCTGGAGATAATTCCAGCTATTATCTGTAGTGCAGCTTGATCGAATGATTGAAGCAATATATCGCACGCAACCCTGTTCTTCTACGAAATAGGCTAATTACACCTTCGAAACCAATATTTCATTCTCCATTGCTATCGACTTTTTTAGAAGCTCTCCTATATCATGTTAAGCCATCACAAACTCCATTCAGAGCCAGACAGCCACGATAACAAATCAAAAAACGTGAAAATCGTTCCGCTAAATAAGGGGATAAAAAATTCACGCTCAACCCTATCCCCACTTCATATCAGTCATACGAAAGCTCTGCTCTTAATATGGAAAAACCAATGGCTCCTGCGATTTACAGCCTTCATTAGAGCCTTCATAATAGCCCCCAGCTGTGTTCGCTCAGCACACCCCACCCCTTTCGCGAGTGTGTTTCCGCTTAAATTTTAAGAGGGAGACGTCGAAATAATGGCGAACTGGATATAAAAGATCGAGCCTGTTATCTTGAAGCATGGTTATTTCTGTTCTTATAGGTTCCTTCGACACAACATATAATTTGTTTTTACCTATTCTGAATTGCAGGGTGCAATTTTACAGAGGCAGATGTATTGTGATTATTAAGTGGTCTTAAGGTAGAAGTGTAGGAATAAAAGAGTCTCAAGATGAGAATTTTACTGGAAAAGTAGTGAATTTGGAAGAAAAAATCATTTTGTCCTTCTGATACAGGTGCTACACTTTATTGAAAGAATGCCTTATTTCAATACTTGAGATTACATAAAAAATATATAAAAGACAGTATTTCAATTTCCACAAAAATGTTAAATACAACAATTGTTTCATCACGATGTGGTTTCTTCAAGTATCTACATTCTACTGACTTGGTGTCTAGTTTAACAGAATTTAACCACAGTAAAGTACGTGACAAAATGATGATTAAAACAAGTCATAAAAACATAGGGTATTTATTGGAGTTTGCTGCTAAAAATGCAATTAGGGAAAGATATTCAAAAATGTGGATCTATCAACATCCATTTGTTCATTCAAAAGGTATTGTACATGTTTATTTCCAAATATTCTAAAAGCGTTTATCTAAAACTTTTGCTTTCGACGTGGATAATTTCATAATTATTGTTGAAATTATGCCTGAATTACTTAAGATGATTAGCATATGTCACATGTACGGAATCCGATATCTAATCCTTTGGTGTTCTTGGATTCTTTTCTTGAATGAAAATCAAGCAAAGATTATCCACCGGAAACAACACTGGAGAAAGCGCAAGTTCAAAGAAGCAGTCTTCTTCAAACAAAATCGAAATGTCTACAGCCACCCAAGCGTAGAAGTCCCTCCCATATGGCTCCCCCTACTGGATCGAATGCAGAACGTGAGAATACCCACACCCCCTTCATCATCATCAAACTAGGGATATATAAAGACGCGTAGCCACGACCATTTTCAGTTGACACTTGATAACGGTCAGAGATACTTTATTACCCGAAACGCCGTGTTACACAACTTAATTTTTTCAATTTTTTTTAATGAGATTTGTAATTTTATAAATAGTTTCAAATTCAATTCAACTTGAATTTTAAAGAGACAAGTATTCATTTCGTGAAGTTTTTTGTTTTTTTTTTAAGATCACTTCACGTTCGAATATATTGTGTATATGAAGAAATTGATTATTGTCTCTGTTTCACAGTATATGTTGGACATTTGTTACAATTATTTTTGTATTGATTTTCAGGAAGTTTTCTGTTTTTCAGGTTAGAATATATTGTGTATGTAAAGAATTCAGGCAATGGATGTCCGAAATCAAAATTATGAAAGAAAGCAAAGCTCAACACAGACAGTCTCCTACACTCCAGACATCAAATATTCCATACGAAGACCCTTAAATTTCCAACAAAGGTCCCAGACAACTTTTTATCCCGCATAAACTTCATAAACCTCAATTTCGCGTTCGCCATTTTATCGAAACCGAAGAATGGAGATGCCTTGAATAGCTCTCCAACCAAGAAAGCGAAATCTCAGGTGAATAATCGAAATTCCCTACGTTTCAGACTATTTTCTGTATTCGCCGAGTTTCCAAATAGTACACCTCATTTTTATGAGACGTAGGATGTACGTTTTCGCAAGGACTGCGGAAATGGCGGGAAAGTGGGGAAATGAAGGAAATACTATCTATATATATAAAAATGAAACCTGTTTTCCGTTGTCACGACATAACATGAAAACGGCTTGACCGATTTGGCTGATTTTTTTGTAGTTTTCTAATACTCTGTACAAAGTTCTTACGGAAAAAAATATAAAGAAAATCTCTCAGAAAGATTGAAAAATATACATTTAATATTGCATATTTTAAAAAACGCGCGTAACGAATGTGAACGTCATTCAATTTAAAACAAAAAATCTGTGGTAATGTGTGACACCACATCGATAACCGCGCTGACAAATGTCAACGTCATTCAATTTAAAACAAAAAAATCTGTGGTAATCTGTGACAACACATCCATAACCGCGCTAACAATAATTTTATTAAGTTTTTGATAAAGTTCGTTTTGTTTCGATGACTAAGAAGTTATTTTACATGGTTATAATGAAAATATATTTTCAGTTGGATTTTCGTTTTTAACAATGCCACTAACCAGACGTACAAACTTAGGCCGCAGAACTCGAAATACGGCAAGTCAAAGAAATATAAGAGCAAATCAAACTGATGAGCAACGCGAAATGAACTTCAACGGAATCGAAATCAACATAGAAATGTTGTGTTTAATCCCCACAGAGCTGCATTCAGTTATAATGTTGCAATTGATTACAGTTCAGAGAAAATTGTTGCTATTGTACTAATGAATATTGTGTGTCCACATTGCAATGCATTGAAATTAAAAAATGAAGCCCCTGGATTGTGTTGCGCCAGCGGCCAAGTCAAATTGACGCCATTGGTACCACCACCAGAGCCACTACATTCATTGGTTTCCGGAAATGGGCCAGATTCTAATCATTTTTTGACTCATATCCAGCAATACAATAATTGTTTTCAAATGACGTCATTTGGCGCAACAAAAGTTATTCGAGACAATTTTATACCTACTTTCAAGGTAAGTAAGTATAATGGCAAACAATTTTATTTAGTTATACAACCATGTAGCTGGTGCAAAATATGCTGAGCCAGTGTTCAATAAGTCAACAATAAGTCAAATACATAATAATATTCTATAACCCAATGACATAATCAGCAACATTTTATAACATGTATTTCATAATGGCATGAGCAAGGTGTTCCAATACTTGGTAAAGCCTACTACCTATAGCTGCCATAGAAGGCTGCTGTTCAATGTCAAGGTTTAAAGTAGAGCCACATGGTGGTACAAACAATTTGCTATACAATTACCTAAATACATATTTATATTCTTGCAGATTCAGGGTCAAATATATCATAGAACAGGTTCCTTATTGCCAGTGCCTGATGAAGACTATACATTTTTGCAAATATATTTTATGGGCAATTCAGCATGAGAAGTCGATCAGCGTTGCGCACACAACAACTCAGTCAAAAGATCTATTGTGGAACAACTGTTGATGTGAATGAAATGAATTTTCAGATTCAAGAGAAAATAGCTGGCGAATTGAAGAATTACAAATCAGTTGATTCCATTACTAATGAAGATGACGTTGTCAATTATCCAACAGAATTTTTAAATTCGCTGGAATTGCCCGGCTTACCACCTCATAATCTGCAATTAAAAATCGAATCAGTAATTATTATGTTACGGAACATAAACCAGCCACGTCTGTGTAATGGCACCCGGCTTGCGGTGAAGAAATTATTGAACAACGTCATCGAAGCCACAATTTTGAAAGGAAAGTACAGAGGCGAAGATGTTTTAATCCCACGCATCCCTATGATACCGAACGACATGCCATTCAGCTTTAAACGTTTACAGTTTCCAGTGCGGCTTGCATTTGCAATGTCAATAAATAAATCGCAAGGGCAGTCGCTAAGTTTATGTGGCATCAACTTAGAAAATCCATGTTTTTCACATGGCCAATTATACTACTCTAATTGAACTTATACAATTCAATTATAAAAAATCCTAACAGTACTACAAATAAAGAGGTGAAGACTGTTAGGGTATTAGTGGAACGCACCTGTTCTTTATGTATTATTATATTCTATGAATCTAGGACGGAGAGGCAACAATATAACTTCCCTACAGCAGTTGTAATATATCGGGCATTTTTTAAGAGTTATGGAACTTTAAATTGAAATAAAACACATTTAAATAAATTCTGAAGCCAATTTCTTTTTTAACTGAAAGATAATTTTATGACATTTATGTTTTGAAGATACATGTTCACCACGACTAGCTCTGATGAACCGCATTCGACCAGATCAATTTTGGACCACTTTTTCGAGTAATTCAGGACTTATTTCATCAATAACACGTGTTATGTTGAACTCAAAGACCTTCTGAATGGAAAAAAAGCATTTTAACATCAGTTTTTAAGACGGGAGAAAGAAGCGACCCACAAAAATACCGAGGTATAAGACTGATTAGTACGATCTTGAAACTTTTCCCTAAAATCTTATAGCAGGAGAAATAGTATCATCAGGAATCAATAAAGAACAGCAAAGTTGGAGACATAATAGATCTACTATAGATGCGATATTTATTATTCGTCAAATAACTGAAAAAGCCATTGATTTTAACAAGACAGCTTGCATGTGCTTTATTGATCTTACTTAGGCATTCGATAAAGTAAGACTAATTGATGTTATAACCATCTTAAAAAAAAAATTGAGAGGTGTCAAGGGACACTCGGATGGAACGAAGTTCCTTTCGATCCATTAGTGAAGGAATTGTAATCAAATTATATATTTTTTGAGTTATAATATATTTTTTTATTATTAACAAATATAATCTTATATAAACTTAATTAGTAGGCTCAATTTTAGTAATAATTGGCTTGTGGTAACTGAAGTAGGAAACATATGTTTGGGATTCTATTTTATTTTAATGTCTTGAAAAAACTGCATCGATGGTAGTATTAAATTTTGTTGTTGATTCTGCTGGATTATTGTTTATTCTTAAATCAAATTCTTCCTCTAGAAACTGTAGCAATGGTTTTGATTTTTCATTACTGAAGTTGATGTTAAAATTACCGGCCAAAATGAGTGGACGTTTATCTAAATTTCTGTTGTATTTGCTAAGCGTTTGAGATACATCTTTGAACTACTCTAGCAGTGCTCTATGAATGAACTCCTGAATATCTATTAATTTGTTATTTGGTGAGACATATATGACTGTCATGATTAAAGTAACGCCGTTTTCCATTACACACTTTGCTGCACATAAATCTGCAACACTTGTACGTCTTACGTGCAAGTCCTGAATATTGTTCATAATGACCGACATATTTGGTGTTACAAGATTGTTCATATCATTTGTGTTGTGATAAATCGCAACTCCACCTGAACGAACAAAATCACGTTTAAAGTGAGCTATACAATTAAAATTCGGTATATCACATTCTTCTTATTGTCCAACCATGTCTCTGTTAATAACAAAATGTTCGTTTTTTCTGTAACAGAGTCGATTAAATCAACTGAATGATGACGAAGGCTTTTGACGTTGAACGTACACAATGAAATGCCTTTATCTGTAGTAATGAAATCAATAACTGATTTTGCCTTCGTTTCAAGCTTATCTATTGACAATCTCTGAAACTCTTGTACTAGAGATATTGTTGATGAAGCTTGTACTCGATTATGATGAAATCGAAATTTAGTTTCATCATCATGAAATGTAACGATAAATAATCCTAATAAACTCAACAAAAATAATCGTCGCGACACCACACTGTTTAATGCGAAATAGAAAGACGAAACGAAACTAACTGGCTTGCTTTCTATGAGAGAGAGTGAGACAGACAGAGAAACACGTGCACGCCGCACGGCTTGAGACTATAGCGAAAAGTGTCGTTACAACTTTTGGTCTTAATTTATTTCGTCTAGCCCCCTTTCGCAAAGTGCGAAAAGAAACTTCGTTCCCAAATACACCCCAACCTAATAAAAATCATCGAAAAGCTAAACACCGAAAACTACTCATTAGTGAAAACGTCAGATAAATTGAGTAGGAAAATACCTTTGACAACCGGGATCAGACAAGAAGACAGCCTAAGCCCATTTCTCTTTAACATCATAATAGATGAAATCATCAACGAAGTGAAGCAAGCTGGAAGAGGCTATCGAATGGGAGATAAAGAGATAAAAATAATATGCTATGCCGACGACGCAATAATCATTTCGGAACACAAATAGCAAAAGCGCTGAACATGGAAATATCCAAAATCACTAACTATAGCTAAAGAACCACGGAGATGTAAACTCGACGGAAGAGAAGCGAGAAAATATGAGAAATGTGTGAGATTCAGAACGAGAAAAGATGGTCAAGAAACCGAAGAAGAGAATGGAGAGACCATGTGGATAGAATGCTAGATGACAGGTTGGCTAAGATAGCGAAGGAAAAAAGGCCCAATACTCCTAGACCACCTGGACAACCACCTATAAGATGGTATGAAAGCTGGTCTTCATCATCCTAACTGTGCCTGGAAAACAATTGATGCAAACACAGGACATTAGTCCTGAAGTAAGGGAAAGAAGAAGATGTTGGCTTCCAAGGCGTCTATTGTTTCTGGTTTATCAGCATAAACCAATGATTTGACATAACCCCAAAGAAAATAATCCAGTGGAGTTATGTCGTATGATCTTAGAGATCAATTAATTGGATCATTTCTCGAAAAAATGTTATCGCCAAATCTTTCTTTCAATAAATCAATTGTTACGGTAGCAGCATGAGGTGAAGTACCATCTTGTTGGAACCAAAATACTTCTAGGTCGATGCCATTCAAATTTTGAAACAAATAATCATTAATCATCGATCTGTAACGAGCACCATTCACTGTAACATTAGCTCCAGCATCGTTTTTAAAGAAATATGGAACGATGATGCCTCCAGCGTGTAAATCACACAGTCTATGGATGCAATAGAACCTGCAGAATTTCTTGAGGATTGTTTTCGGTCCATATACGGCAATTTTGCTTGTTTACATAACCGTTCAACCAGAAGTGAGCTTCATCACTAAACACAATTTTACGATAAAGAAGTTGATCAACTTCAAGCTGTTCTAGGGCCCAATCAGCAAACAAACGTCAAGTGGCTTTAGTTCTTGAACCAGTTGGATCTTGTATGGGTGTAGACCGAGGAAGGAAAGAATACTGTCAATCTAAGTTGTTTCCAGGTTCTACTCATCGGTGTATCCCTCTTTTGTTGAATTTTCCTAAAGCAAACCTTCCACGTATGTACCCCTCAGAGCGAGAACTTGTCACGGCAAAATCGATCCCAGTGTCAACAAGAATTTACGAGCCCCCACATTTCGGAGATATTCGCCCGATGTACAAAATCCACAAAACGTCGGTATGAGGTCTAAGTCTTGTTTATTCCGCCCGAAGCAGCGAGGTTGGAAATTCGCGATAAGCCCGGATATTTACGAGTTTCTTCAGTGAAAGAAAAACGTGAAACGTGGGTTTCCGCCACTGGTATCTTACGCCTGGAGGTTCTTATCCGAATAGATATTCCAGAAACTGTTATGGAAATGTTGAAACTGATACCGGGACTTGGATACAATTTGATTTGCTACCTTTTCGAATAGGAAATCCGTAGAAAAGCGTTGCTGAAACATTATATCAACCTCTCCTGAAATTGTAAAAGAAAGTTCTGGACAATATACATTCACTCAAGAAAGTGCCTGGAATTGATCATTTGACACATTTTTTTCTGTCGCTAAGTTGGTACCACAGTCCTCTATACTCACGTGGAGTTTGAGCGTCATGTTTCATTCAGTTCATAAAGGGTTTTTCAATAAGAGGTTTCATTTTAAATAGCCCGCTATCTGCGCAGCTGTCACTTTTGAAGCTGTCATATTTTGACATTTGACAAGTGAAAACTCATCATCATCATGAGCCCGTAAAATCCATATCCGGAGCAAGGGACTCTCCAAATTTCTTCCACTGTTCCCTATTTTGAGTGTTTCGTGTCCATAATATTCTTTTCTTTTTCTTAATAAAATCATGTCATCTTTTTGCTGGACGACCACGGCTTCTTCTACCATCTCTTGGATACCATTCCTGCACAAACTTGGTCCATTTTTCAGTTGACATCCTTGCTATATGGTCAGCCCAAGTCCACTTTTTCTAGAACAGTTCTTTGCTAATATCTTTTATTTGTGTTTTTTTTATGATATCTACGTTTTTTATTCGAGTATATAAATTGAGAATTACTATGAAGAAGTATTTGCATATTACAGAATAAAAGCTGGAAAAAAAATCTTTTTACTTGATAGAAAGAAATATAACAAAATTTGAATATTAAAACAGGTTAAATCTGTTAGTCTTCTACAATTTTAATTTTAAAAAACTTTGTCTCCTTTCAAATATTTATTTATTAATTTTAATTGCCTTTTTATATTTGTTGGTTCATTCATTCCATTTGACATTGTATATCGAGTTTTGATTATATACGTCTTTTATATATGAGCGGTGCTTATTGTAGACATTAATTTAATTCTGAGAGTTTTTTGAATGAAAATTTTTTGGAAATTAAAATTGTGGAAGACTAACAGATTAAATCTGTTTTGATCTGTTTTGTTCAAAAAAAAGCTGGAATTAACTCATATATATAAATATCGAGTGTTTTTCAGAGTGATAGATTTTTCGATAGAGATAACTGTGATTTGACAAGAGGTTGCAGCCATGTTGTTTTGACATTTCTGTTCACTAAGCATTGACAAATTATCATGGAAAGACTCAGGCCGCAACAATATTTACAAATTGCTGAAATTTATTTACAAACTCAGTGTTCTATTCGCCAAACTTATAGAGCACTTCGTGAAATTTATGGTTCACATAATCTTCTATCAAAGCAGCTTATTCGTCGAACTATCGATTGATTTCGGACAACATTTTCTCTACTCGATGCAACCACAAGACTAAGAACTGTGCGTACAGAAGAAAATATTGCTGCTGTAAGTCATAGTGTTAATTATGATCCAGATTTGTCTATTCGTCGACGTTCAGAACAAGTTGGACTCTGAGCATCCACCACATAGAAAATTTTGCGTAAAGATCTTGGACTACACCCATACAAGATACAACTGGTTTAAGAACTAAAGCCACTTGATCATAATAAGCGTCTTTTGTGTGCTGATTGGGCCCTAGAACAGCTTGAAGTTGATCCAATTTTTTATCGTAGAATTGAGTTCAGTGATGAAGTTCATTTCGGGTTGAACGGCTATGTAAACAAGCAAAATTGCCGTATATGGAGTGAACACAATCCTCAAGAAATTCTGCAGGTTTCATTGCATCCTGAAAAATGCACTGTATGGTGTGCTTTACACGCTGGAGGCATCATTCGTCCATATTTCTTCATAAACGATGCTGGAGCTAATGTTACAGCGAATGGTGCTCGTTACAGATCGATAATCAATGATTATTTGTTTCAAAATTTCAATGGTATCGACCCGAAGTATTTTGTTTCCAAGATGGTGCTACAGCTCATGCTGCTACCGTAACAATTGATTCATTGAAAAAAAGATTTGACGATAACATTATTTCGAGAAATGTTCCAATTAATTGATCTCTAAGATCATACGACATAACTCCACTGGATTATTGTCTTTGGGGTTATGTCAAGTCATTGGTTTATGCTGATATACAAGAAACAATAGACGCTTTGGAAGCCAACAAAACTCGTGTTATTGATGCAATAAGGCCTGAATTAATCGAAAAAGTGGTCCAAAATTAGTCTGGTCGAATGCTGTTCTTCAGAGCTAGTCCTGGTCGATATATGCCGGAAATTATTTTTAAGACATAAATAACAAAAAATTTTTTTTCAAATAAAAAATAATTGGCTTCATTTTTAATTTAAATGTGTTTTATTTCAATTTGAAGTTTTATCACCTCATATATGTTTCGATTGGATGTTAAAGAATCACAAGTTCCATCACCAGAAAATCTTTAACAAATAATTCAGAAAGGCTTTTTTCATTTTCCTTTTTTAAAGAATCACATTCTCCAGAGAAAGAAACTGATACATTCGGACCCAAATTCTCTTCAGTAAGGAGTTATTTTAATAAACAAAATAATCATTCAAAAATATATAAAAATACCTTTTTCAACACATTTCTGCAACAACTAACCATTTCTAACAGATTTAATCTGTTAGTCTCCTACCATTTTAATTAAAAAAAAAAGTTTTATTAAAAAACGTTTAGAATTAAACTAATGTCTTATAAGTACTGCTTATTATAAGCAGTGCTTATAAGACATTAGGTATGATGAACCATATCAAAGGCCTTGTTGCAATCTACAAATGCTAGATAAAATTATTTTTTGTATTCTTTGTATTTTTCAATGACCTGGGTTACAGTGAATAAGTGGTCCATATTTGAGTAGCCAGTTCTGAATCCTGCTTGCTCAAGTGGAAGATTTTCATCCAGTTCCAGTTTGCAAAATACCATCATCTAAATATCTAGCCTCCGGGGATTCATCAAATTAAATGGGATGATTGTAATGCTACGTATATAGGACAGACAGGCCGATGTTTAAAACATAGAAAATTAATTTTTTTATAGGAAACATGTTACTTTACTATATAATGTTAATAAGGGTAAATTGATGGACTATTAGAGATTCTTTCAATCAAAAGAGGCATTGAGAAAAAGGACAAATTACCAAATACTCTTTGGGGGCACCCTTATTTTGGATACTTTTATTTTTTTTCCATGCGCCATAAAGATACGCAGATGTCCTAAGTATAATAAGAGAACCTTTTTTCAATTTTAAGTTAAGTTACTTTTTGTGTACTCCTTTGAAGATGGTCGAAAGACCAAAACACGTGTCATGATTCTGGATAAACTGTGAAGCATGAAAACTGTGTGAATTTTTTTTTGTTTGTTATTTTTCGAATAAAATTTTTATAATGTTTCACCTAGAGCCAACCGCATACTCCATTCATTTTAAATGAAGTGTCTTCGTCCAGCGACAAAACAACAAATTTTCTGAAAAATTCGCAGAATAAATCGTTAATGATATTGGAGAGTTGTGGGATTCAACAACTAAACCGTTTTTTGTACTATATTCCAGTATGGTTTCCGAATCATTCATGAATCTGAATATTTCGAAAGACATTAAAATATGTTTATCTTCTACAATTTTAATTTCAAAAAATTTTTATTCAAAAAACTTTAAGAATTAAATTTATGTCTAAAACAAGCACCGCTTACATTTAATAGATGTATATAATCAAAACTCAATATATAATGTCAAATGGAATAAATAAACCAAAAGATATACGAAAGTCATTTAAATTAATAAATAAATATTTGAAGGAGACAAAATTTTGTTTCTGGTCTTACCTTCAAGAACGCCAATTGCCTTTTAAAAACATGAACACACTTAAAGGACTTCTTAAAGAATATAATTTATTTGAAACATTGAAAATATTTAAATATTCGAATGAGTAAATTCAGAAATCTCTCAAAGCATGCACTATATCTTCAAAAATCAAATATAATTCTAAGCAATTTCGTCTTCAGGCCTGAAATATATTCAAAATATCAAAATCAAAAAACTAACCTATATCAAACAACGTACCACATGTAAATGAATAATGTTTTGAGACATAGATCATCTTTATAATTCAAGATTGATCTATGTTCTAACAGAATCAAAGAACAGTGTGAGTTATTTTTAAGGCTTATTTAAATTCATTGACATTCCATAATGAGATTATCTCATTATATAATGTCAAATGGAATAAATAAACCAAAAGATATACGAAAGTCATTAAAATTAATAAATAAATATTTAAAGGAGACAAAATTTTGTTTCTGGTCTCACCTTCAAGAACGCCAATTGCCTATTAAAAACATGAATCCACTTAAAGGACTTCTCAAAGAATATAATTCATTTGAAATATTTAATATATTTAAATATTCGAATAAGTAAATTCAGAAATCTCTCAAAGCATGCACTATATCTTCAAAAATCTCATTATGGAATGTCAATGAATTTAAATAAGCCTTAAAAATAACTCACACTCTTCTTTGATTCTGTTAAAACATAGATCAATCTTGAATTATAAAGATGATTTATGTCTCAAAACATAATTCATTTACACGTGGTACGTTGTTTGATATAGGTTAGTTTTTTGATTTTGATATTTTGAATATATTTCAGGACTGAAGACGGAATTGCTTAGAATTATATTTGTTTTTTGAAGATATAGTGCATGTTTTGAGAGATTTCTGAATTTACTTATTCGAATATTCAAATATATTAAATATTTCAAATAAATTATATTCTTTGAGAAGTCCTTTAAGTGTGTTCATGTTTTTAAAAGGCAATTGGCGTTCTTGAAGGTAAGACTAGAAACAAAATTTTGTCTCCTTTAAATATTCATTTATTAATTTTAATAACTTTCGTATATCCTTTGGTTTATTTATTCCATTTGACATTATATATTGAGTTTTGTTTATATGCGTCTATTAAATGTAAGCGGTGCTTGTTTTAGACATTAATTTAATTCTAAAAGTTTTTTGAATAAAAAGTTTTTGAAATTAAAATTATAGAAGATAAACATATTTTAATTTGTTTCGATATTCAAATTTTGTTATATTTCTTCTATCAAGTAAAAGGCCTTTCTATTTTATTTCATTCATGAATCATTTCCCTTCTTCCGGTCGGCTCCAAAACAACTGCATGAATGTTTCAACAGTCATCATAAGCCGCCTTCATATCCAGATTTTCATCCCCAAACAGGTCCTATTTCCAGAATATATTTCCTGGACTAAATCCTCACGGAACACGACAAACCTGTTAGCCCTTTCTTTTCCACTTCCGATTCACAGTCATATCGCACAAGAATCACTTTATTTATGTCGAACATTCCCGTCCACTTTGGAGAAACGCCCGGGGTTTTTATATTTTGGGTACGTTTCCTTTCCGCTACGTTTTTGTAGCTGACATTTTCGACATGAAATATACGGAAGATGATCGAAGAAGATAATATATATCACCCATGTAGGACATTTATTTGAATGAGTCTAAAAGAACGGAATATTTTGTAACATTCTTATAAATATATGTATTGAAGTGCTTCGGTCGTTACCATTAGGAATAAAAAAAATTCGTGAGGTTTTGATAACGTACGACAGGTGTTCAATGTTTTCTCGATATAGGCATGAAAGAAAATTAAGCAACACCCCTGTTATGAGTTTTCTTCACCTTTTTCCCTTAATTGATCCTCTTAAATTACTCAAAATGGTTTCGTATTATGCTGTTGTGATGCTTTCACCCTTTTTAGTGTATTTTATCAATAAATACCTTTAGAAACCCAAAGGACCGTAGCCATTATTTTTCTAGTGGATGGGGTGACTTTAAACTTGTTTGGGTGCTGTGCACCCTATTCAACCCACTGCATGGACTCTTGTTTACTCTCAGGGTTATAGTGTAACCAGCAGTAACCAGCTGGTTGGAAATAGCAGATTGGTCTTCTTCAAAGAGATCTAAAAACTCCTTAGATCATTCGACTTGCGTTTGCTTCTGAGGTAAGCATTTTCGGTACCCATGTTGCACTAACCTTTGAGAGGTTAAGATGGTCATTAAGGATAGCATGTATGGTAAATACAAATAGGTTTGTCTTCTCTGCTAACATCTTGATTTTTATTCTGGAAACTTCAAGTGCCAGTTTTTCTACTCTTTTCATATTTTCTTCCGTGGTTCATAAACAATACAGCACTTATCCCTGTAGATATCCCTGTAGGTAATGTAGAATTAATTCCTAATGAATGAGGGTGAAGACAGGGTCGTGTGTTGTCACCCTTGCTTTATAATATCTAGAGTAAGTACGTGATGCAAATTGTTTTGAGGGGATGCAGTGGAGGTCTCTCGATCGGTGGTACTAAATTCACCAACTTAAGATTCGCCGTTATTATTACATCAACGATGCAAGCCATGAAAGAACTACTGAAATATCTATCAGATGTTGGTAGAGAGTACGGTTTGAGAATAAACTATCAGAAATCCAAAGTTATGATAATTGACCGTGGTAATAAATTCCTTATAATGTTGCCAATTACGAAGCTGTGAAATCATTTATCTATCTTGGTGCAAGGATTCAGGATGGTGGTGATATTAAACCCGAAAAATAATGAAGCATCCAAGTGAGAAGAACGGCTATGAAGCAATTGTTGAAGGTATGGAAAGGTATCACTAAGACAACAAAGATCAAACTCGTACAAACTTTGGTGTTTACTGTCTTTAATTATGCTTCTAAACTTGGTTGGTGCAACAGACAGATAGACGAGCAAAACATGCGTTTCAGCTGTGGAACTGGCGTAGAATGTTGAGAATACCCTGGACGGGTCTAAGAACTAATGTTTCCGTTCCAGCAGAAACTGGTGTGCAACAGAGACTATCGGCGCTTGTATACACGCGAATTCTACCATTTAGTGTATTGGCATGTGAGTGTAGCTCTTCCACCATGTGACTAGTTAGCTGTCAGATATTGAACGCAAATTTCCTGATCCGGATGTAGTAAACAATCACTTTCTGAATTTGTCAGCTGGCTTTACTGACCCTTCGGTTATTGATAATTATACAAACAATTCTATATGTACAGGGCAATTCAATTTTCGGCTGATAGATGAAGAAACAGTTTTTAATTATCTAAAAAAATCCAAAAATAGTGCGCCAGGTTGTGATAAGATTTCAATCTCCTTCATAAGTATTTGTTGTCCATATATCCTTCCGTACATTGTTAACATTTTCAACAGCATCCTGTTGAACTCCAAATTCCCCACAGCTTGGAGGTGTGCTCTTGTTACACCTATCCCCAAGAACAAAAAACTTATGGAATTATCTGATCTTAGGCCAATAAGTATTCTGCCAGGATTGTCCAAATTAATGGAGTAGATAATGTCGGACCGGTTTCAGGATTATCTTGAAACCAATAAAACAATTCCCGATGTTCAGTCCGGCTTTCGACCAGGCTACAGCACCACTGGTCCTCTTCTTGATGTTACCGATAACATTATGCAGGCACTCGATGACTTCAAATGTGCTGCTTTACTTTTTCTCGATTTTAGTAGAGCTTTTGATACGGTGAGGCATGACATTCTTCTGGTCTTGTTGGAGTATTGTGGAGTGGTAGGGCCGGCTCTGGCTCTCTTCGAGTCTTATCCCGAAGGGCGCTCGTTGGGCGCTCACAGTTAGTGAATCTGGGCTGTAGATTTTCTAAGTCCAAACTCGTAGCCAGTGGAGTTCCTCAGGGTTCAATTCTTGGGTCTTTACTCTTCATTGTTTATACCAGCCAACTCATAAAGTTTATTCATCGCTGCAAAGTGCACACGTATGCAGATGATTTCCAACTCGTCTTGGAGTTGACCGATGCGGAAATTAGACTAAACGAGGACTTGAGTAGTTTATGTGATACAGCGAGGAAGCATGGTTTCATTTTGAATGCGCGGAAATCATTTGCTCTTGCTTTCGGCTCCAGAAGCGATAAGCAACTTGTCAAGAATAATCTCAAACCTTCTGTTTCTGGTTGTGTTATCGATTTCGTTGAAAGTGTGCGTGATTTAGGCTTGATTTTTGACGATTCACTGCGGTTCCGGGAACATATTCAAAGGGTAATTTGTGGAGCTTATATGGCTCTTAGGGTGATGTTCCCTCATAGATCCTACTTGCCGGTCGATACAAAGAGACTGCTTTGTGAGTCTTTGGTCCTGTCAAAGTTTAATTACTGCTCTTCTGTTTATGCGTTTTGCCTGGACCAGGAGTCACTCAGCAGAATTCAACGTGTTCAAAACAGTTGCGTGAGGTTCATCTTTGGGATCCGAAATTTTGATCAGGTGTCTCACAAGCTGAAAGAGTTGGGTTGGCTGCCGATGAAGTTTCAATTCGAATGTAATGCATAAAAAATTACTTCCTTAGCCGTCTCTTATTGTTTTTAAAAATCAGTCTCCGAGGATAAAATGTAATATTATTTAGTATGCTCAGAAATGTATTTTCAATTTTGTTTGTTAGTTTATCTTTATTAGTGTTTTTGTTTAGTTTTTACAAAGGATAAGTGGTAGAACACCTCTGGGTGAACTTCCCCTAGGGATTTCTATTTCATGGAAATGAAGGCCTTTATTAATATTATTATTGTTATTATTATTATTATTATTATTATTATTATAGTCTCAAGATTGATGCCTCAATTGATCCTAGTACGAGCACCATCAATCCGGCCTGTACGTTAAGACCCACGAACCCTTGTGAAGTCTTTCATTTGACCCTGACTTCAAGCACCAACGGACTAGCCTTATCGTCGAGATCCACAAACCCCAGAAGCGTCTCGCAATCGATCCAGGTTCAGGAAATGTCCGGTCGAACTGTCAAGTCCGCTAAACTCTGAAGCATTTCTCGAGATATTCTGAACATGAGTGTCTGCGAATAGCAAGACCCTCCTATTCTGGCATGGGCACTTTCGACCACTGCCCCCTTGAGTCCAAGACCAATTGGATGGCCAGGTCGTACGAATACTTACCGAGGGTCTTTCCCCTCCCAAGGTAACGCAATATGCTACATAACGCTCTCGGCTATTGGACAGAAAAATCCGGAGATTTACTGCAATAGGGTAGAGTATTTTAGTTTCAAGGGAGAGGCTCTGTGCTACCTTATCACTGAGTTGATTAACGCGGCTCAGCTCTCCATTCCACCTTTATGGTGAAACCAGAGCCCCATTTGGTCGATCTTCCATCACATGGGCCAAGTGACTGGCGCAAATAGCATTACTTTAGGCATCAAGACTGAATCCTCCATTTCACCGGGATGAAACTAGGGTCCTGGTCAAGACGAGCGCCCCCAGCGCAACAAGCTATGATGCTATGGGGGCAGGCGCTTGTATACAAGCGGATACTCGGATTTCTTGGACATATGATGAGGAGCCACAACATCGAATGGCTTCTAATACAAGAAAAGGCCAAAGGCAAACGAAGGCGTGGGCGACCTCCTTCGCGTTGGACAGACGTCGCAACAAATTGAATCTGCGAGTAGACTGGCGCAGGGCAGAAGACAGTAGCAAAGAACTATTAGAAGCGTAATAAGCTTAATGACGACAGTACTTGATAACTTCAATTTGTCACCACGTCGAACGACATCCGCACTGTGACGATGATCACAAAACAACACAGAACTCCATCGCATTAAAGTTGACAGTTTGTCGATCTCGACCTTGCCCCCAAAAAGTAATATCGATGTCAAATCTTTACATGAAAAATCACACACACGAGTATATATTAAAATTTCCCGCACGCACCCCATATTGCGTTCGGACTCACGAAATGAAAGATCGATTTTCCCGATTAGAAATCGGCCAACCGAATTCTTCGAGAATGATATCAAGAAAATATTCTCCTTGAGCTTTTCATTTTGCAATTTAAAATGGAGATTTTACTCGAGCATAACATCGCATGTCTGATTCTTGCGGCTCATTAAATTTTCTCATTAATAAGCCCTGGAGCTGTCGATTTGAGTTTCACTAACCAATTTAATTAGAGACGTTGAAAAAATGTTACACGGGATATCGTGAGGTCGATTGAATCAACAAGATTGCGTGTTTAGGTATGCAAATTTTGTTTGCCGATTATATATAGAATGTTCGACTGTAAAGACTGAAATATAAAATACATTCACCCTCAGAAATCTTACATCCTTAGTACGTATAATATTTGACAACCTTTCGCATTGGTTAAATATGTGTTAGTTTTACCAATCTATTTACATAAATTAAAGGGTGGGCCATCCAGAATCTGCATTTTGCAGTAGTGGTGTAGTGATTTGACAGAAGGTTAGCTTAATATCGGTTGTTTTTTTAGAGTGATGGAACTCTAAATTGGACTAAAACACATTTAAATTGAGAATGAAGACAATTTTTTTTGAAGATAATTTTATGGCATTTATGTTTTAAAAATAATTTCCGGCCTATGTCCACCACGACTAGCTTTGAGGAACCGCATTCGACCAGACCAATTTTGGACCACTTTTTCGACTAATTCAGGCCTTATTTCATCATAACACAAATTATGGTGACTTCCAAAGCGTCTATTGTTTCTGATTTATCAGCATAAACCAATGACTTGACATAACCCCAAAGAAAATAATCCAGTAGAGTTATGTCGCGTGATATTGGAGGCCAATTAATTGGGCCATTCCTCGAAATAATGTTATTATCAAATCTTTCTTTCAATAAATCAATTGTTACGGTAGCAGCATGAGGTGTAGCACCATCTTCTTCCATAGACGTTCAACCAAAAATGAGCTTCATCACTAAACACAATTTTACGATAAAAAAGTGGATTAACTTCAAGCTGTTCTGAGGCCCAATGAGCGAACAAACAATGCTTATTATGGTCAAGTGACTTTAGTTCTTGAACCAATTGGATCTTGTGTGGATGCACAGAGTCCAACTTGTTGTGAACGTCGACAAATAGACAAATCTGGATCATCATCAATAAACCGTGACTTAGAGAATCGATATTGTCTTCTGTACATACAGTTCTTTGTCTTGTTGTTGTTGTTGCATCCAGTAGATAAAATGTTGTACGAAATCCATCGATAGTTCGACGAATAAGCTGCTATATGGACGATTTTGTAAACCATAAATTTCACGAAGAGCTCTAAAGGTTTGGCGAATAAAACAATGATTTTGAAAATAAATTTCAACAATTTGTAAACGTTGTTGCGGCGTGAGTCTTTCCATGATAATTTGTCAATGCTTACTGAACAGAAATGTCAAAACAACATGACTTCTACCTTCTGTCAAATCACAGTTATCCCTATCAAAAATTCTATCACTACAGAAAAACACCCGATATGTCTGCTATCTAAATGCGTGCCCAAGTACTTTGTACTGAAGACCTCTGGTATTTGCGCATTATTCATATATAGAGGCTAGTGACATTGACGTCTCCGTAGGATGAAATTCACTTGCTGCACAGATTTGGACTCATTTATTTGGATTGTCCACTTGTGGAGCCATTTTAGGATTTCGTTCAAATGTTCGTGTAATTTATTGGTAGCGTTTTGTGGTTCTTCGTCAACAGCTAGAATGCCTGTACCATCTGCGAAAGTTCCCAATATGGTATGAGGTAGGCAGTTCAGCGGTGTACAGCACGAATACCAGTGGTCCAAGGACACTTCCTTGAAGAACTCTCAATTGTATTGGGAAGTAGTTCGATTCGTCACTACCAACTCTCACTCTGAATCGTCTTTCACTAAGACAGGACTTCAATAATTCATAATAACAACCAGGCCGATATGTTTTGATTTTATTGAGCAAACCAGGATGCCAGACTTTATCAAATGCTGGACTCACGTCTACGAATGCTGATCTACAATATTGCCTGTCTTCTAGCGCTTCACTCATGTCGATGGGGCTCTTCTGAATTCCTGAATTATTAACCGTTTTTAAAGATATATTCGAGTCAAATTTTATTTTAAAATACTTGAAAATATTAATTGATATTCTATTCATTTAAGAATTCGGGAATTCATATAAAAATAACAAAGATCAAACAAATAAAGACAATAAATTTGTAAGTCTATAAGTTGACTTACAGGGAATGTCTCATGGTATTCTAATTCCTTAAGTATCTGTAATCTTCCAGAAAATCTGGGTCGAACTTTTCATTGGAACATCCTATATACCTTCTATTGATAGTACAATATACTTCTAGTCTTTCCTTTATCTCTCACTTTCAAAATAGTTGCACTATTGTCCCTCTCTCAGGGTAGTCCACTATATTGTTGAAAAACTTTAACATTCGATCGGATGTTCAATTTCAAAACAATTCATTCAAATGAAATGGTGATTGTTGTGGGAATCTAAAGGGTGATACTATTTTCAAGGTCATGGTATAAGTTCATCTTACGTTTCTTTCTATTTTGCGGTTTTTGTATTCGAGACCATTAGCAAGAAAAATTAGAAAAGATTTCGGCATGCGTCGGAATTGTCTAGGAAATTTTTAAATACAAAATGATTTTATTATTTACATAGTCTTCATGAATCTTCAGATAAATCTACTCATCAAGAAAACACCCTTTCGCTCCCGGTTAATATCATTAATTGTACTCCAGACGCTCCAGTGCCGCTCTACCGTATCCAGTACTAGAATTTCACCATCGAGGCGCCGAATACATCCGATGGTGAGGTCCTGGATTCGACAAATCGAACCGATAATTGATTCTGATGAATTATCGGTCAAATTACCTTGAGCCTGATGTAGCGCTAATTCTGAAAACTAAAATTTTATACCTACTTCGAAATCTATCTCAATATTGAACTGAATATACTGGAACTTCCTGAGATGCCTCTAGGCACCCTCCAATGACCTGACATTTTTTCAGCCTTTTTCAGCTCCTCACGACGAGTGTTGTCTATCGAATTATTCGATTTGCCCCGTCTGGCGAAAAACGAAAAATTGGGGAGGAATGCTGCATCAAATATATATACGCATATCGTGACGAAGGAAGAATAAGATCCAGATTATTTTATTCGATTTCGTCTCCGGACGTTTTTGAAGAAGTCTAGACTAGACGGTGAATGTTCCCGAAGGCTATATAGCGGTTGAACGGTAACTTTCAGAAGGTTTCTACGTCGAAATACAGCCGTTTTTCTGAGAGAAGTTGATGAGGAATCCGTATACAAGTTCCGTCAAATGGGGTGAAAACGATTATAAACGTGATGTGAAAATATTTTTCTTTCATATTTGAAATACATGTTGACAATACATATACCATAAAATGATTCAAAATACAGAATATTCTGAAAATATAATAGTATCTAACTGATTAATAAAGGGTTTTTCAATAAGAGGTGTTATATTGAAAAAAACTAGTATATTTTGAAAGAAATCAATGGATGTTTATTTTAGTATAAAGAGAAAGGTGTGCCATTGAAAATTGAAAACGATTTCAGTCAAATTGCCGCCACAGCTACGGTTGTAGTACCATATCTTTTTCATGAAATATTCCATGATCAATTGGGGGTTTATGTCCTCAATAACTTAACGAATTCCATCTTTAAGATCTTGAATCGATTGTAGAGCATTGGTTTAGACCTTATCTGCCACGTGGCTTAATAGGAAAAAGTCTAAAAGTGTTAAATCACAAGATCTCGGGGACCAATTGTGATCTTCGAGAAATAACACATCCAGGAAGGGGATTCCAAATATTATTTCATTTATGAAAAGTATGCTTTGGACTGTCATGAAAATATTGTTGGTAAATGTCATTTATTTTAAGTGAATTATTTCTCCTGTGAGATTATAATTTATAATTGCATTTTAAAACTTTTTCGATTCAAATGCCTAGTCACGGTTATAAGAGGTTGCAGTTAAAGAAAACAACGGTGCCAGAATTATACGTAATGAAGTTCAAACTTGACAACTCCGCAAATTTCGTCGAATGGTTAAAATGAAATGAATATTCAACAGGTGTTTGTCCTCGGCCAACACAACTTTCCAGCTTTGTGGAGATAAACCTAAACATCCTCTGCCTCATATACCTCATCGTGTATCCCAGGATAAATCGGAATACTGCTCATCTAAAATTCTGCTTCATTCGAGAATTATATGTGCCCACACAAAGGCACATTTTGCGCAGAAATAAACGGTCTAATAAAGCTCTGCACGTACCTTTTACCTCACTTTGCGCCATGTAAACAATTTGGCCATATAGTTATTCTGTGGCGAAAATATACTATATCATAATAGGAGTGTTACCACAAAAAGGAATATTTTCTGATATTTTGAATAAGATTCTGCAATTTGCACCCTTTATAATAAATGCAATGATTATTTCGCTACTACAGTACAATTGTCAGAATTTTACATTCCGAAAACTGACAATTCTACTGTGAATCAATTGTTATATTAAAATCATGTCGATTGATCGATAAAATCAATCGATAAAACTTTTGCCAGTAGTTCAATGAATCGGTAGGTACAATGAATCGATATGACATTTGCAGCACGAGAGTGTGTCTAATTGATACCTGTCATCTCCGAAAAACGTACAAATGTTAGTGTTGTCATATTTAGTTTCGTTTTTACGAAATAAAGGGAAAACTTTATGGCAATGGGAATGCCTTCTAAAGTTAGATCGGTCTTTGGACATTCGACCGTTTTTTTTTTTAAATTAAATTGGCGAAAGTGGAGATTCAGATGAAAGTTTATTAAACAATAAGGTTCGTTGGTCCACCGCTTATATTATATGATGATTTTTATGCAGTTTTCAAATGTAGATAATAAAACACCTGGACCAACATTTAGTTTTTCTTCCATCGAAAATGGATGATGGAAAAAAGTTATATGTAAAAAAAGGATTGACTTATCCTTATCTCTACACAAATCAGAAAACAGTTTTTTTTTAAGGTTGGTGCATTGAACGAGCATTTGCCAAAAATCGATTGAAAAGGAAGAGTTATGGAACATAACGAACCAAATTGTCAGTAGAATCACCTTGTGAAATTTGGCCAGAGATAACTTGGGTACCCTGTTATAAAAGATAGTTTAGAATATTGACCAAAATTACCCAGCAAACTTTATCGATACATCTGGTAGCTTTTTCTTACTGACCTCCAAAAATCCTACTATAAACTTGAAAACTCCCATTAAGAAACCTTCCTCGAGAAAGATCTTTCAAAAACTCTTCAAATGTCAGAATAACGTTTGAAACTCTCATCGATACTCTTCAGTCGAGTTTTCTGGCCATCAATATACACTCCACGATACTAGGACACGCAGTGTTTCTTTCAGAAAATTTTCCCCAAGGGGGCAGTTCAAAGTCGGGGAGGCAAATTATCCGAACATTTTGAAAAAATATTTACTTGAAGAGATTTTTCAAAAATTTCATTAATGAAGGAATTTATTGAAGAAAATAATAAATAATAGTCAATTTTGAGAAACAAATAATTTTTATTTACAAGAATCTTATTCTTCTAGGTTTTTTCCTACCATATAAATCTATAACTTTATCTAGGTACGTTTTCAAGACCTTTAATGTTCAAATAATTCTCTCATCTTGAATAATTTGGACTTCATTTTTGATTTCATCTATTTATGTTTTTTTGTAAGGAACTTCTCTTATTTCCGCATGCTATGCAATATCTTCTAGATGCAATTTTGTTGTTGTAATTAATGGATTCACTTTGGTTGAGATAGGAGAGTGCATTTGCATCTCGTTCATCAAATAGCAGGTGACGATGAAACTCTCACTCCTGATTTCAAGCAAACTGCCGCCTGCAAGCGATGCAAGATCTGCACCTTCCTTATGAATATATTCAGACTTCAGACTTCTGAAAACAGCATTCACTATTTTATAGTGGGATAACCATCTAACTTCTGGGATTTTTAGAATTGGATCATTGAATACTGCTAACACTTAACACAACACACCAACACATGGCATACAATGTAACGAAAATAGATTTGTTTCAAGAATAACCAGGAAAAAGAAGAATAAATCGTAAGCTGAAATATCAAAAGAGCCGCCGCTATTTACAAAACAACATCAGTTGGCTCTTTAATCATAATACGCCATCAAGTTCAATCATGCCGACTAACTCCATCAACGCGAAAAACTCGTAAAGATAAAAAATTGCAGGGAATCCTATGTCGACTTGAATATTATTTATGACACGAATCGGCATTTGTAATGGTTTTTTATAATAGTTAAATTCATCGGTATTCCCCTAGACTAGACCCTAAATTACTTTCTCTTTCAGCATTTTGAACATGTGGATTAAAACGTTGGATTTCTACCATAGCCTACTTCAAATATAATAGGGGAAACGAAAAGTAATGTCGTTTTTGCGCATGTCGATATTTGATTGTTCTTTGTCAGCTCGTTGTGTACTTCGAAGTCATGTCAAAGACATTTTAAGGTTATTGTGACTTGTTCACTTCTAAATAATCAAATGTTGGACCTTTTTTGCAATATGGGATATAATGGCCATCCAAATACCAGAAGAGCATATCTGGCATTGTATTCCTTTGGAGATAACAAGGGTAACAAAACTTTTGCGAGGTTTACCCTAGAGCATTAGACGTTCGTTAGTGCGTTCTCTAGATTCAGATCTAGTAATCTTGATGAGTATTGTATTCTTTTTTTGAGTTTTTTTTCTCCTATCGATCAGGAAGACCAACAACATAAGACAACGACTTGCTAAGGCCGGAAGTGGAAGCAAATCCATGTCAGATAATCGAGGAACTCTCTTACACCCTCAATCAATTTTGTTGGACCATCCAAGAACGTTTGCAGCTGATTCTAAAAATAAGCAGAGGAGGTGTTCGAGGGAACAAAGCATAACATGCAATGCATTGCTTCAACGGCACCATACAGAACCGTTTTTTAATCACTTGATCACTGGAGATGAAAAATGAGTCCCATATGATAATTCAAAACGCAAAAGGAGGTGGCTATGTCCAAAAGAATTACCACGAAGTACTGCGAAGCCCAGTTCACATCCCAAAAAGGCGTTTTTGTGTGTTTGGTGGAATATACGCGGAACTGTTTATTTTGAAGTGCTGAAACCTGGACAAACTGTTAATGCAGATCTTTGTTGTGATCCAATCTTTAATCGAAAAGATTGTCAACAGAAGGCGCCACCATACTCGCCCGATATCGCACTCACGGATTTCCATTTATCACGATCTCTACAACATTTTCTTAATGGCAAAAAATTTGAAAATTTTGGTGATGTCGAAAATGCCATCTCAAGATATTTTACTCAAAAACCAATTGATTTTAATCGGTCCGGCATTGAAAATTTGCAATATGGCAAAAGATTGTTGATTTTCGTTTGGATTTAATTCAAGAAAGCCACATTACTTTTCGGTTCCGCTTCTAATGACAAAATAGCAAGTTGAAGAAATCATTCCTCAGGGATGTAACACTCTCAATGTCACTGAGTATATAATTCAATTCTAGCAGGACTTGCACCGCTAGAAGTAAGTGTGAATAACTTGTCACGTGTAAAACGCGTATTCTAGTCGTACACCCGCCAGAATATACCACTCGTAACGGTTTTATCGCCTGAAGACACGAGTCTCACTAGAGCATATCCGTCCGATTTTACTATTTGAATGCTTGAGAAATTCAAGTCTGTCTGGGAGATGATGGAGATCACTTAAAATAAATGGAGAGTATAGCATGGAGATCGTTTCATGAAGTCGCAATGATGTTGGAAACGGGGTGTGAATGATGTTTCTTTCGCAAGTTGGAATATGGAGACATTTATGACCCTCTAGTATCTTTCCGTTCTTGCCGATCAAGGCTATAAAAACGAGTTACGTATATCTTTGAGTATTTCAGTCTCGAATTCCAAGAAAACAGGATTCTATTACAACCTATCAACGTGAAAGCGTCGCAACCATGGACAAACTATTATGTTCTTATATATGGACCAACGTTTGAATTCTACTAGCTGAGACCAAGGTTAAATAATTTCAGGAGTCAACAGAATCTGGTTTGATTGACTTGCAAAATTCGATTTTTTCTATATCATTGAAAGCATTTTGCCAGAAAAATCACCCTTAGCGATGAAGCTGTGATTTGACTCCGCTGAACTATTTTTTGTCGGGATCCCTTAAGGATAAGTGTTCATCTAACCATCCAGAAGTGATTTATGCCTTGAAACACAAAATCAATTGCCATTCATGAGAATGAGGTCCAAACAATCGACAAGGATTCGAAGTATATTGTTTTTCATTCGTAAATGCAAAAGTTTAAACCTTCTAATAAACTCATAAATTCGAGAGTATATTCATTAATTTTTCATTTATGGCCGATCAAATATATCAGATGTTTTTCTAGAGTTTTCGATAGGGATAACTATGATTTGACAGAAGGTAGAAACTAAGATCATGCGGCATAACTCCACTGGATACCCTGTTCTTTGGGTTATGTCAAGTCATTAGTTTATGCTGATAAACCAGAAACAAAGGACGCTTTGGAAGCCAACATAACTCGTGTTATTGATGAAATAAGGCCTGAATTACTCGAAAAAGTGGTCCAAAATTGGTCTGGTCGAATGCTGTTTCTCAGAGCTAGTCGTAGTGAACACATGCCGAAAATTATTTTTAAAACATAAATGTCATAAAATTATCTTTCAAAAAAATAAGAAATTTGGCTTCAATCTTAATTTGAATGTATTTTATTTCAATTTAAAGTTTTATCACTCTAAAAAATTTCAAATTGCATATCCTTTTGTTGAGTTTATGCCACCTAATTCAAATTTGATACAATTGAGGAAAAGGTTTCGTTTAACACCCATTATTAAGCCCTCATTTTTATATTACTCCATTATTTTCTAATCAATATAATTTTCCTGTCCTTAAAAAAAATTTCCATATCAAACATCTGTTCGATTTCTTCATAATAGAAGAAGGTATTGTTGATTTTTTCTAGGCATGTAGTGAAAGATCTATTGCAACTTCACTTTTATCGACTCTTTAGACTAAACCTCACGAATATCCTTATTTTTCGTAAAATCTTAATTGGGCAATAGTCAACTCAAAAACAATTGGACCAATGTTGCTTCGACATTAGTTGCAGTAGAATTTTTACCTGTCTCACTTATCTAACTCCGAGTTAGTCAAGACAGTCAAAGCATCAGCTCGCTGCGCTTCGACAAAGCGATCACGGCATTGACTTCCTGATCTTCGAACAAGTTGGTTCACTCAAGTCACAGTCAACATTCTCCCAAGTAGCAGTCAATATTCACTCAAGTCACAGTCACCGCAGTACCCACTAATATTCATTAAAGTCACAGTCAATATTCACTCAAGTCACAGTCAATATTCACTCAAGTTACAGTGAACCCATTAGCACGCTCAAGTCAATCTCTAGCACTGAAACTCATCTCTCTCACTTCAACACTAAAGAGTTCAAACGCACTCAAAGATAGAAGTCCATACGTATTCATTGGGGACTTCGAAATTTAATCTCAAGAAACATTTTGGAACACTCGTGATAATACAATCTCGCAATTAAAAGGCCTGAAAATAAATGTTTCATCTATAATATTTGTAGTTGAAATTAAATAAAGTTGTGAAATAAACCATAGTGAACTCAGTGAAAGTGAACAACAGTGAAAAAGCCCAACGATCTACTCATCTAATGGCTAGATACAGTTTTCACCACAATTGCAGAGAAAACGGCATAGCAATATTTTCCCTGATTTTGGGTGAACAACCCAAAATTGTGAAAAGTACTAGATAATATTTAGATTGTAAAATCTATCATTAAAGTTCTTTTTTCCCCTCGAAATGTGTCCACCCTAGAATTTTAATACTAATTGGAGATGGACTTTTTGAGAAGGAGTTGTGGTAGATGGCGACTGAAAAGAATTAGGAATACAGAAATCAGGAAGCAGATGAACATCGAGAGAGACATTATTGACGACGTAGATAAGAAACAATTGACTTAGTTCGGATATGTAAAACGAATGATAGAAACAAGATGGCCAAGAAATGTTTTGGAATGGATACCTCCAGAAAAATTAGGAAGAGAGGAAGACCAAGACGGAGCTAGAGAGATGACGTCAAAGATACCATGGATGCAAGAAACTAAGAGAGAGAAATGTGTTTTGACAGAAGGAGTTGGAAACTCGGAACGAAAAGGCAAGGAATTCTTTTAACATCTCATGAAGATTTTCAAATATTTTCATCCCTTACTTCTTTCAGCGTCTGCACTAGGAATATTGTTGATTCAAGTACTAAGAAACTGAAATTTCCCAGTTGAGAATAATACGTTTCCTCAACGAGTGGAAATAAAAAACTAAACAGAGCTTTTCAATCCAGGAACATCGAAAAAAATCGAGTAGTTACTTCTGGCCGATAGAAAATCCCGAACAGATTTCAAAAGACCCTCGCACTACTGGAAAATTCAACAAATCAATCCTGTAACAACTCACTATATGTTCCCATTTCGACAGGAAAATTCGATTTTCCCATACAAAAACATTCTCCTCACACCCCGTCTCCTTTCACACGTCCGCGGACGGGCCAGACGTACGCTGTCGACGGCGTCGTTTATCCGGAGTGTTTTTCCTCATCCGGCTTATGCGAGACAGCTGGGTTTTCCGGAAATTGTTTGCTGACCTGCATTCTGTATTAAGCGACCGCAGTCGTGTGCTGAACGATCGGGCATCGGCAATCGTTCTATTCTGGTCGCAGCGGCCATAGATTAATCCGAACAGAATAGAATTTGTGGTCTGCCCTATACATTTCGAGGATAACTTGGATTTCCCTGAGTGAAGTCTCAGACTTCGGTTGATCTCGTCGTTTTCACTTCAGGACTCGTATTTGAAAGCGGGTGAAACTGAAAAATGAGAAAAGTAGTGGTCACTATTCTTCGAATGAGTCTTTCAACAGTTTGGTATTTCCAGAAAGCTCTGTAGAGCCGATGATTTTCCTACAACACTCGGGAATCGCTTAAAACGAAGAAGCCAGTGTCAAAACAGGGGATTCGATGATTTTTGCACTACCATATTTTTACAGTTTTTCTCTGCTCTTCGAACAAGTATGTCTACCATCATAGTTACCGCAGAAACCCGTTTACATTCACAATCTATCTCTACCCTTCGAACAAGGAAACTTACATCCAGTCTCTCTCTGTTCTTCGAACAAGGAAGTCTACATTCACAGTGACCGCAAAAACCTACTCACATTCACAGTGCCCGCAGAAACCTACTTACATTCATAGTGACCACAGAAACCTGCTTACATTCACAGTCTCTCTCTGCTCTCCTAACAAATAATTCTCGATCCACAATCACCGCAGAAAACCGGTTACATTATCTCTGTTCTTTAAACAATATAGTCTACATTCACAGTAACCGCAGGAAACTTGCTAACATTCACAGTTTCTCTCTGTTCTTCGAACAACTAAAAGTACATTGACAGTCACCGGAGAAAGCTGCATACATTCGCAGTCTTTCTCTACTATTCGAAAAAGTAAGTCTATTATCACTGTAACCACAGAAAGCCTTTTATATTTCCATTAACTCTCTGCTCTTCGAAAAAGTAAGACTACATTCATAGTCTCTCTGTTCTTCGAACAAGGAAGTCTACAATCCTAGTGACCGCAGAAACCTGCTTACACTCACATTGACCGCAGAAAACTGCTTACAGTCGCAGTCTCTCTCTGCTCTTGAAACAAATAAGTCTTCAATCACAATCAACGCAGAAAACCGCTTACATTCACAGTCTCTCTCTGCTCTTCAAACAGGAAGTCTACATTCACAGTGATCGCTGAAACCCGCTAACATTCAGAATTTCTCTCTACTCTTCGAAAAACTGAATGAACATTCACAATCACTGCAGAAAGCTGCATACATTCGCAGTCTCTCTCTAATCCTTCGAAGAAGTAAGTCTACATTCACAGTAACCGCAGAAAGCCTCTTACATTCCCATTAACTCTCTGCTCTTTGAACAAGTGAGACTATTTTAATATTAGCCTTCTACATATTTAATTCCAAAAGATTATATTTAATGATTATAACTTCTGAAAATAAATTAAAATAATGTCGTATAAGTACCACTTATATCATGACATATAAAATAAACATTCATTATAAGACATCCGAATGGTTAAACAAAATCCAATAAATAAAAATTATTAACCAAAATCCTATAAATTAGATATTTTGAATAGACAAAATTTTGTTTCTGCTGATCAATCTTATGAAAACCAATATCTTTCAAGAATATCCAACATAATCTTAAGAATTTCATCATAAAACTATCTTACTCAGACTATTCAAAATTATTGGATATCTAACCAAGGTACTTTATATAGAAACTCAAGATATGTAAAACATTACTGAAAAACAAGTTTTAAGATCAACTTTGCTCCTTCAGTATTCAAATAATTCATATTCAATAAATATAACATCAATTAACAACAAATATTCACTTATCCTTCAATCTTCTAGAAATAGTTCTGCCGAAATGAAACCTTTAAATGTGGTGAGGAACGGTTCACTACACACAAAAAATATATATCTTTGGTTTACCCTTGATCTAGAAGATTGAAAGACAATTTAACGGCCTCTGCTATAGCACAAGGACTATCTGTATAAAGAATGTTAAGGAAACCAAATAATTATATATTATGCATAAAATAACATAAATAGAGGTTAATTCTTGATAGAAGGTATATAAAACTAAGTGAGACTACATTCATAGTCTCTCTGTTCTTCGAACAAGGAAGTCTACATTCCTAGTGACCGCAGAAACCTGCTTTCATTCACAGTAAATTCAGAATCCTGCTTTCATTCACAGTAACCGAAGAAAACTGCTTACATTCACAGGCTCTTTCTGCTCTTTAAACAAGGAAGTCTACATTCACAGTAACCACAGAAACCTGCTAACATTCACAGTTTGTCCCTGCTCTTCGGACAACTAAATGTACCTTCACAATCATCGCAGAAAGCTGGTTACATTCACAGTCTCTCCCTGCTCTTCAAACAAATAAGTCTGCATTCACAATCAACGCAGAAAAATCAACAGTCTCCCTCTGCTATTCGAACAAGTAAGTCTACATTCACAGTAACCGCAGAAACCTGCTAACATTCACAGTTTCTCTCTGCTCTTCGAACAACTAAATCAACATTCATAGACACCGCAAAAACCCGCATTCACTCTCCGCCCTTCTAACAAATAAGTCTACATTCAGAATCAACGCAGAAACCTGCTTACATTCACAGTCCCTCTCTGCTCTTCGGACAAGTAAATCTTCATTCACAGTAAACTCCGAAATCCGCTTGCATTTACAGTATCATTTGCTCTTCGAACAAGTACGTCTACATTCACAGTAACCGCAGAAACCCGCTTAGATTCACAGTCTCTCTCTGCTCTTCGCACAAGTGAGTCTACGTTCCCAACCACCGCAGAAACTTGCTTACATTAACAGCCTCTCTGCTTTTCAAACAAGCAAGTCTACATTCACAGTCATCTCAGAATCCCGCTTGCATTCATGGTCTCTTTTTGCTCTTCGAACAAGTAAGTCTACATTCACAGTCACCGCAGAAATCCGTTTTCATCCACAGTCTCTCCTTGCTCTTCGAACAAGTTAGTCTAAATTCACAGTCACCGCAGAAACCCGCTTACATTCACAGTCTTTCTCTGCTTTTCGAACAAGTTAGTCTAAATTCACAGTCACCGCAAAAACTCACTTACATTCACAGTCTCTCTCTGTTCTTCGCACAAGTAAGTCAAAGTCCACGCATTAATCCGCTTCCATTCACTCAAGCTAGGAATAACGCGCTTCATGTGTCCCACCTCAGATCTCTAATCACTCGATTTCTCTCAATAACACAAAATCGTTATTATGCACACCATCGCATTCACTTCACAATTTTCATCTTAAGGAACATTTTCATTCACCCTCTCCTGATAATACAATACCGCAATTAAAATGTCTGAAAGTAAATGCATTATATATAATATTAACCTCTGTGATTGAGTTCAGTAAATTTGTGAAGTGAATCCAAGTGAACTCAGTGAAAGTGAACAATGGTGAAAAAGCCCAGTGATCTCCACCTCTAAAAGCTTGGTTATGTTTTCACCACAGCTGCAGAAAAGAGCTCCACCGCAATAGTTCCCTCAATATTGGGTGAAACAACTCAAGATTTTTAACTGTATTAGAAAAAAATTTGGAAATTAGAATTTTTACCCACACTCTTGATGGCCAATCTTCAAGAAAAACAATATTTGCGTCCTTATTAAACTGCTAAAAAATCATATTTCATTTTGATCGCATCAATGAGGCGATTCGAGTATTCGCTCTGTACTTCCACTTGACGCTGGGACGCCATTATATTCTGTATCTCATTATATCTCTTCTGATGTTTTTCTATTCCTTCGATAATCGAATGCGCAATATCGATAAAAAGTTCGATCTCAGTAAACTTTGTTAATTTCAAGTTTATTACAGCAGAAACCCTATTTCCAGACTCGCTACAAGTCTCAGCACTACCAAGTAAGCTGTTCGTTCCAGAAAAAACAAATTAAATGAATATATCTCATCAATTTTCAGACAGCAAACTTTCCTCCCAACATTCTATTTCCATGGCAACAAGTCGAATAATCGAAATGAAATAGACGAACGTTCCCCAACTTCGTACTTGTTGAACGCTTTTCGCTTATAATCAAGGAACGGAACCAAATAACTGCGATTTTCCAATTGAACTTAATCAAATTCTGAGCGTATTAAGTTAACGTCTTCGTCGAATTTCGGAACGCAGCGCTGAACCATAGAAGAATGAGTGTTTTCTTGGGTTACAATGACTTTCAATTTATGTCGTTTATTGTGTATTCGGTAATGGTATGAAGTACAATGAATTTCCGTTATTGTTGGTTCGCAACAGGCTGAGTGACCTGTCAGAATTAAAGGGTGGGCCATCTAGAGTTTGCCTTCGTGTTTTAACAGAAAGTTAGTTTAATGTTCAACATTAACGCAATGGATCGATTTACACTCGAACAAAACTGGAAAAAATATCAAAAACTCATTTCCAAAGTGGGGAATCTTGTATCTAAACTGTCAGAAATTTACGTAGAAAATTCAGTACAAATGAAATACTCTAATGGCAATTTGTGGATCAGTTTGTTCGTAAGAACTGGATCGTTGTTCAATAAAACAACCAGTTCGCGTTCTTGTTCAGTGAGCACACCTGAAAACATTGCTGCTGTAGCCTAGAATGTAGCCGATCATCCTTCAACATCAACTTGTCATCGTGCTCAATGATCGCATTGTCCAAGAGGGACATTTTCCCAGAAAAATCATCAATGCAAATGCGTGTGAAAATCAGGTAATTGCTCACACTATATATCTCAATGGTCGAATGTATCAACTATTACTAAAAATAATTATCAAATGAAGATAACAAAGCCAGTGCCAATGAATTGGTGCCTGCCTTTACCCAGCACTTGTATTTTCACTCAGGATGTAAAAATCGAGTGATAGAACTTTCGATAGGGATAAATGTGATTTGACAGAAGGTATAAGCCACGTTGTTTTGACATTAACATTAACAATTCTGTTCAGTTAGCATTGACAACTTATCATGGAAAGACTCACGCCGCAACAACGTTTACAAATTGTTAAAATTTATTTTCAAATCAGTGTTCTATTCGCCAAACTTTTAGAGCACTTCGTAAAATTTATAGTTTACATAATCGTCCATCAGAGAAGCTTATTCGTAGAACTATCGATAGATTTCGGACAACATTTTCTCTACTCGATGCAATAACAACAAGACAAAACTTAACGTACATAAGAAAATATCGCTGCTGTAAGTCATAGTGTTAATGATGATCCAGATTTGTCTATTCGTCGACGTTCACAACAAGTTGGAGTCTGTGCATCCACCATGCATGAAGATCTTGGTCTACACCGATACAAGATCCAACTGGTTCAAGAACTAAAGCCACTTGACCATAATAAGCGTCGTTTGTTTGCTGATTGGGCCCTAGAACAGCTTGAAGTTGATCCATTTTTTTATCGTAAAATTGTGTTCAGTGATGATGCTCATTTCTGGTTAAACGGCTATGTAAACAAGCAAAATTGCCTTATGTGGAGTGAAAATAATCTTCAAGAAGTTCTGCAGGTTTCATTGCATGCTGAAAAATGCACTGTATGGTGTGCTTTACACGCTGGAGGCATCATCGGTCCATATTTCTCTAAAAACGATGCTGGATCTAATGTTACAGTGAATGGTGCTCGTTACAGATCGATAGTCAATGGTTATTTGTTTCAAAATTTGAATGGTATCGACCCAGGAGTGTTTTGGTTTCAACAAGATGCTCATGCTGCTACCGTAGCAATTGATTTATTGAAAAAAGGATTTGGCAATAACATTATTTCGAGAAATGGTCCAATTAATTTGCCTCCAAGATCATGCGACTGGATTTTGTCCTTTGGGCTTATGTCAAGTAATTGGTTTATGCTGATAAATCAGAAACAATAGCGCTCTGAAAGCCAACATAACTCGTGTTATTGATGAAATAAGGCCTGAATTACTCTAAAATGTACCGAACGCGGTTCCCCAGATCTATTCGTGGTGGACATATGGCGGAAATTATTTTCAATACATAAATGTCATAAATTTATCTTTCAAATAAAAAAAAAATTGGCTTCAATCTTGATTTAAATGTGTTTTTTTTTCAATTTAAAGTTGTATCACTCTAAAAAAAAGCACCTGATACATATCCAGCACTTGGATACCATCTTTGCCCAGCTGTTCTAACAGTAAAAATTATTTCATACCTCTTTGTTGTTGTTCGAGGGAATGTATAAAAACTCTAATTTCAAGTAAAGTTCGAAGAAGTTGGAGAATCGTCACGATTTGGAACCTTATAAAAAATGTTCAGACAATGGTTTATGAAACAATATAACTAAGGATATTCATACCTCCTAAATGTTCAGAGGGTTGATGAAGATCGGCCTCAAGTAAAACAAGGCTGTCAATATCCTAAATCCCAAATATACCAAAAGGAAACATTCAAATTGAAAATATAATCGCCCATAACAAGGATGATTCAACTTGATTCAATTTTTCCCAAAAACTCTCCCTCTTGAAATGTCATTATCAGGTTCTTTCAGAATATCATATCCATCGAATGAGTTGACAGAAATACCAATTGTCAAAAGAAATCTTTCACAACGAAGAAGAAGAGCGTCGAGTAATCGAAAATTTATTCAATAGTTAAAAACAGTAACGATGGTCTACCTTACTCATACCGACAGAGATGTTTTGTTAATTCAAAGTATAAATCTATATTAAAATTTCAAGATAAATCCTAAAAGCCACCATTGCTCTTTGAACAAGACTTGCACGCTGTAAACATCACCCTGATGGTAATTTGTTGGTAGCATAGACAAACTATTAATATAGACTGCCAACTAAGGCAAAATATTTGAAACGTTTCTTTAGTTCTGGAAAATGATACAGCGGCTCTCATGTTGGCTACATTATCATGACGCTGAGGCGCAACTGCCATAGACTAACTACTATGTAGTTATGATAGATAGTTTATCTACACTGGGACCATTTTGAGTTAGATGAATGTGTAAAATATCCGAATATGTGAAGTATCTTGCTAGGCATCGTTTTTCTATCTATAAGTACGAGTTATCCTGATTCCATAAATGGTTGGGTATTTTGAAAAATTCAACTCTGAACGCAATGCAGCCATATTATTTATTTACTCAATTCAAACTGAATCGATCTTTAAGCCGAAGTTCACATTCTGTAAAATATCATTAGGATACTTTTTGAATTTTAACATTTTGCGCCATATACAAGTAATTCGCAGAACCAGCACAAACGTCTCTGATTTATAACACTTGCTTACTAGACATTAACGGTATTGGTTAACGCAGGGTAAGAGTGGCTAGAATTCTTGTTAAAAAAAAACGTCGTTATTGATTTTTAAGTTAACAAAGGAAGCCCCAAGTAGGAATCGACCTACGTAGTCTAAAGATAAAAAATTATAAAAATATTCTCTTGTTTGGAATTGTAACTGATCTATACGAGAGTAGTGATTGTTTCATGTATTCTTTATTCATTGTTGAAATCCATTGTCTTTATGCTCCGGTTGAAACGCGCTGTTCATTACAATTCGCATTGACCATTCAACTTATTTTGTGCATGAGGGCGTCTTTATGTTCATGCCACTTATTTGAATAAAGAGGAGGTTAACAATGGAGAATTCAGACTGTTTGGATTGAATGAAACGAGGATCAACAATCGTTGGATGTCTTAATCAAAATTCAAAAGGTGTTGTAGTCAAAATGGTATAGTTGATATAATCATACTCAGCAGGTGGTCAAAAAAAATCGAAATCAAGGCAGAGCAAGACAGCCAAGAGGCAGCTGATAATATGCATCGACACTCGCGTGACATGCTTGATATTTTTTTGGTCTTGTGTTATTTTTCCCCTTTTTTCATTAATTCATTATAAAAGTCTGGATATTTTCATTAGGAAGTAATTTTTCTGATTATTTACAACCTTATCTTCTAATTATTAATTTTTATGAATTGGCTGGACTTTAAAATTGTTTTGAATGAAATTCTCAAATTATATTTATCCTTATTATTTATGATTTCAAATTAGATATACAGTAGACTCTCGCTTATATGTACACACGTCTGTGTGAAGAACCCAATAGTGTGAACAAGAAAATATTCTCATCGTATATCCAGTAATGTTAACAATTCACGATCTCGCTAGTGTGACTTACTACTTTCCTGTTTCAACTTGTTGATGAAATCATACGTGAAGCCATTTAAATAATACGAATTTCATGTATTACGAGTTATCTTCCACCGCGAGAAGTGTCTTTTGATGTTTAATATGTAGTTGAAATGGCTAAAAACAAGAAATTCTGTATGAAAAATCGAAGATCTTGGAAGATCACCGGAAAGACATGAGCGTAACATTGCTTTCAAAATAATATGAAATTGCGAAATCAACACTATGCTCGATTAAAAAAAACATATTATACCAATATCATGAGTGTTTTGAACCAGAGTTTTAAGCGAAATTAATTGAAAAATGCATTTTGAGAGAAGCTGAATATCCGAAAATGGAGAAAGCCTTAAAGAGATGGTTTATTGAACAGAGAGAATTAAATTTGCCTATAACAGGTTAAATCCGTTTCACATAGCTGTTAATTGGAAATAGCAATAACAGTTATAACCGTTATTGCACAATAACCCTATTGCCCATCACAAATGTCCCCCACGGACGGATAGAATCCACGTATACGTGCAAGCTCGCGACGCTCGCTTCGATCAATGACGTAATTTATTAGACTGTTTGTTTTCAATTCGTATGGATCTTCAATAAAGCGGGATTGTACTGTCTGCGTTCAGTGTACCGGGGCCTTTATCGTTTAACGGATTAGCGTCGACTATTGCAATATACTCTTTTAATGGTCTGGGATCGTTTTGTCCCGTCCAAACGTCCAATTTGATTTTTATTGCTTCGCTAGAACCGTCGTTGCAGTACTGGATAGAGGCGTTTCAATTGGCGGCACTGATAAGACCGTTAAAATGAAATATGACGCGCTCATAGATGGGACGCTCTGTGCTATCTTTCGATTCAGTGGACGGGAAAATTGAGGGAATTGAAATGATGCGAATTATGATATCTTTTAACTTCTAATTGTACACTTGAGTTGAATAATACACACATACAGGTTTGGAAAATCTCGTTTTAATGATAGGATATTCAGTGCATAAGATAGAGAACTTCGACCGTCCAGTCGAACATTGTGAAGATATTTTTGTAAAGGTAAATTAGGTGGGAAGAACCACCTAGGGAATTTTATGCCAGCTTGTCACTGCCGATGCCAGGATTAAGAGTCTATGGTCGCTTCGTAGACTTGCGCGCGTGTGTAAATGTAAACATAATCCCGAGTGAGGATCGCTGGTTTCTCCAAAAGAAGAGTTGTGGTGATCTTCGACGACTGGACGCCAGCTTCAGAGAGTCCAGTTTCCCTTTGTTAGAAATAGAACGTCATTGTCCATTGTTCATCAAAAATGAAGGATAGACACAAAGCAAAGTCAACTAAGCTGCTCTCACATTCAAAGTTTTGAATTGTATTGAATTACCTGAGGTCTACGTGAGTGTTATTTGTATAATGTATTATTTATTCGTCGTATAATATACTGTATTGATGCTTCAGCTAGGGGCGACCTGTTTACTTTAATCTTAATTGACCATTTAACATATTTCATACATGTAAGCGTCTTTATCTTCATTTCATTTATTGGAATCTAAGAGGTGGTGAACAATGGTACTTTTTTTGAAAATTCAGAGTGTTTAGAGTGAACGAAATGTGGATCCACAATTAGATGCTGACACAACAACCCTGTGTCTTCAGAATGCCGCAACAAGGCCTCCCTGAACAACTATTTTGTTAGATATAAATATTATAATGAATAGTTCTTTAAATAACAAACACCACAATCTCTGTGTCTTCAGAATGCCGCAACAAGACACTCCTGAACAACGATATTATGCGTCCAGAATATATTAATCTAATTAGATAGTAGATATGTGAACGGGAAATTCGTGACCAAAGGGTTATTGTTAAACTCGAAGATCTTTGTTACATGTTCTTGTTGCCATGTTATCTGTGTGATCACTTAATTGATTGCTGTATTTACCTTTGCTTGCACACTCACTGTGTTTTAGGATATTAGAAAGGTTGTCGATCTCTGGAACCTTAATTTTATGAACAAAGGAGGGGACAGGGTTGAAGAATGTATGGGGGATGAAGAGAGTTCAAGGTCTTCATCCCTGATTCTTTTTTATTCTAAAGTATAGCCTCGCTCTCATACATCGAGTCAGGTGCGGACCCTGCCTTTCGCAAACAAATATTGTATTTTTTTTACTTAATCTTGTACTCTGTACTTCGCGTCACTGTTTCCTCGTTCTCGTTCAAGTGTATTTTGGGTTATCTATACAACGTAACGTCCTATTCTGCCGCCACTAGAAGATCATGATAAAAAGGTTAGCATCCTTTAGAGTACTCCGAAAAGTACAGGATAGCTCAATTGGAATAATCGAAATATATGTGCGTTATAATAATGAATAATGCAGTGTATTCTCTCTCACACAGAGTAGCCCTTGTGGGGGTGGATAGTTGGACATCTGGCTGTTTCAGTGCCCTCAACACACAGCCTGCATTCATCGTCTTCAGCCAGACCGATTTTGTGCAAATATGCTTTCAGCCTGCAGTGACTGTCATAATTCCAATAATTGTTCTGAGTTTGTCCCTATCCAAAGCTTGCGCTAGGTCCGCCATCTTTTGGTTCGTAGCTGTTCAAAGGAACGCCTTCAAATGTTTCAGGCCATTTTGGCTCCGCCAGAAAGACTCTAGTCTTAGGTTCATTCTGCCTGTTATCCGCTGTCATGTCATGGGGTAATTTCAGGAAAGGTTACAAGCCTACCAGAGACAGCTTGGCCCCAGCAAATGCCAGCCGATCTGCCTCTTTATTACCCAAATAGATTGAGTGGCTCGGTATCCAAACAAGAGTGATTCTGTTATACATACCGAGCCTGTTCAAGGCCGTGCAGTAACTCCAGACTGTTCTCGATCTACAACAGCTGGATTCCAGAGCTTTTAGTACTACTTGACTAGCGCTAAATATTTTGATTTTGCCGTGGTGGATTTGCCGTTTCATCAGCAGATCCGCCATAGTTCTCCCTTAAATATGGTTGGGTATTGACCGAGACTCAATGAGATATTGATTCTCGGTTTGCTCCCATAGACTCCCGCTTCTGTTCCGTTCGTCGTTCCCGAGCCGTCTGTGAACAAGCCAAGGTCGGTCCTCAATAGAACCTCAGCAGGCTGGGTCCGTTCTTCCTGGCTGGGGATGATTACATTGAATTGCCTTTCTTGAGTCGGGGCTTTTGATATTAGATCCGAGGGCATCGATGGGATGTTGTTCGTTAAAAGCTGTTTCAGCACTCCTGAGCCTCCCATCACTATTACCTCTGGCCTGTCGATTGCCAGTTGATGTAGTTTGTATGTGGTCCGTTATGCCTCCCTCTGCACAAGCAGGACAGGGGTTGTATATTTAGTAGGACCTCCATGGCTACCTTGGGTGTGGTACGAAATACAGCTGTAATTGCAAGGCAAGCCTGTCTCTGTTGTCAGCTGAGCTTATATTGGCCAATCGTTTGTTGTCCCTTCTTCCACCAAGCTTCTTGAACGGAACGTTACAAGAATGTTGCGTTAGTTGGCAGCCTATATTAATGGTTTGCATTGACACGCATTTTGCGCTGCCTTTCGAGAAGAAGCCGAACTTTATTTCTTATCCGGCTAGCATTCCAGAGTCAAGTCAATCGAATAACCACGCTAAATGGAAGTTATTCATCTTTTCCCTGACCTCCGGATCTCCTGAAGTCACAAAAAGCTCGAGAATTCCTCACCCCCTTCAATCCGTCTTCACTCGACCATTCAGCCACGAAAGAAACTTCGTCAGTTTCCTTCTGTTGAAAACCGAACCGGCTAACTTCACCCTTCCGATCGGCAGAGTCGCTAAAGTGCAATTAATAACAATCAGGCCCGACCGAAATCAGCAATTGATTCGACCCATCGACCCTACAAGTTGAAAAACTTCCCCGCAGGCGAAGCGAACTCGACGTCACCCCTTCCCGGAGTTTTCGTTTTCGTTTCGAGGGTCGCTCTTTGTTTCGCGCTCGGAAACGGGAAGAGTGCTGATTAATTCCGTTCCGGAGATTGAATAATGGGTTATGTTTTGATCGGGTCCCGGATTTTCAATGTTTGAAATTTTTCCGGGGTGTCACGAGGTCAGGCTCCGATAAGAATCCCTGATTTATGGGGGCGGTTTCAACTTCGAAGGTCTGCCTCGTGTTCCGCATCCTTCTGTGAAATATTCAATTTTGTTTTATGATGCCATTAAGCACCTGGACAAAAAAAACGGACTTTTTTCTCTTTTGTCTTTAGTTGTCCTCCTAAATCGTTGAAAACTCAAAACGTCGTATAATTAAAAATTAAAATAAATTATCAAAACGGTGTTCGATTTCTTCGAAACTGAACAATGTATGGTATTTGACAAGAATTTAGGCCTCAAGATCGAACCTTATCTCTCTCAACTCTCAATTCGCATTCACTTTAACTTCTCAAGGAACAACCTCTCTTGATAACATGAAAATGTGAATGTATTATCTGCATTATCTTCTTGTAATTAGGTCTAAAGTTAACCCAGTAAAAGTGAACCCACTGAAAGTGAACAATGGTGAAAAAGGTCATCAATCTACCTTTTAAGAGCAAGATAGTGTTGTGTTTTCACCGCAATTCAAGTTAAAACTACACCGAAACAACTCATCGAATTTGGTGTGAACAGTTTTATTTGTACACTTGTAATATACAGGTATGGAAAAGATAGTTAATCTAGAGGACCACGAGGGTCTGGTGGAGCAGTGAAAGAATCAAAACCTCAGCACGATACGATGACAAACAAACGACTGTTCTCTCCAATGGTAGTGGGGGGATGCTTGGATCTAAACGAGGCTCTGCACAATCATTCGCACTTCAAACGTAGGATGCTTTAGTCCATATCTGAGGCCGTTAAATTGCCTTTCAATCTTTTAGATCAATGGTAAACTACAAGAATTTTTTATTTGAGTTAACAATACACTTCATTTGATTTTTCAGTATTCATTTACCAGAAGCTTTCTGAATTGTTGAAGAGTAAGAAGATATTTTTTGTTGATTGATATTATATTTTATTGAATATGAATATAATTGACTACTGACGTAGCAAAGTCTCTCTTAAAACTTGTTTTTCAGTAATGTTTTTACATATCTTGAGATTTTATAAAAAGTAACTTAGATATCTAAAAATATTGAATATTCTAAGTGAGATAGTTTTATGATGAAATTCTTAAGATTATGTTTAATCATTTTTGAAAGATATCAGTTTTCATAAGATTTATGAACATAAACAAAATTTTATCTACTCAAAATATTTAATTTATACGATATTGGTTAATAATTTTTATTTAGTGGATTTTGTTATATCATTCGAATGTCTCATAATGAATGTTTATTTTATATGTCGTTTGATATAAGTGGTAATTTTTTTAAATTAAATATGTAGAAGGCTAATATTAAACTATTTAAATAATTTTATATACCTTCTATCAAGTATAAACCTCTATTTATTTCATTTTAATCATAATATATAGTTATTTGGTTTCCTTAACATTCTTTATAGGGATGGTCCTTGTGCTATAACAGAGGCCGTTAAATTGCCTTTCAATTCTTTAGATCAATGGTAAACCACAGAATTATTTATTTGAGGTAACATTACACTCCATTTAAATTTTCAGTATTCATTTACCAGAATCTTTCGGAATTATTAAAAGGTGAGAAAATATTTTTTGTTGATTGATATATTTCATTGAATATGAATATAATTATGTACTGACGAAGCAAAGTTTCTCTTTAAACATGTTTTTCAGTAATGTTTTTACATATCTTGAGATTTTATAAAAGTAACTCAGTTAGATATCCATTAATATTGAATATTCTATTTCTTGATTGTTTCGGTCTCTACTTGACGGAAATTCATCGTAAATGATTTGAAGTAAAACACTTCATTTCCGCTTATTTTCATTTTTCAACGACAATTGTTTCGTCAATTACCTATTGACTTCGTCAATATGTGAAATAAAGTGTTTTACTTCAAATCATTTTTGAATATTCTAAGTGAGATAGTTTTATGATGAAATTCTTAAGATTATGTTTAAACATTTTCGAAAGATATTTGTTTTTATAAGATTGATGAGCAGAAACAAAATTTTTTCTACTCAAAATATTTAATTCATAGGATTTTGGTTAACAAATTTTTATTTATTGGATTTTTTTATATCATTTGGATGTCTTATAATGAATGTTCATTTTATATGTCGTTTGATATAAGTGGTACTTATATGACATTAATTTAATTCCTGAAGTTATAATTATTAAATATAATTTTTTTAAATCAAATATGTAGAAGGTTAATATTTAAATATTCAAATAGTTAGTCCATATTGGTGGAAAATAAAGTAAATGGAAATATTCAGTGTAGAAGGAAATATTCAGATCATAAAATGGTACTGTGGTGGTCAATCAATTCAAAAGACAATAAATCCATTTATTGTTGACTTTAAAGATGACCCGATTCTTGCAGGTTCAGCTATTTCTAAAATAATCAAAAAATTCGAGAAATTTGGGTGTTTACGAACATTGCAAGATTAAATAATATCAAATAAACTTATTCTGATTTTCACACATTTTTATTGTTATTCAATACAACAATTGTGTCGCTATCACAATAGCATCATCAGGTGGGCTTACATTTTGAATAACTAAGTTTGTTTCCGAAATCCGTTGCTATTAATATTACAGTAGGTAAATAGCAACCGATTTCTTTTGAGAATAAGAGGGCGGTTAAGGCCTAAACCTGCATATAGTAAACCATGTATTTCCTTCCAAGATTTATCGTTCTCATCGATGTCTAAACTCTGCCTAAACTCTGTCTAAAAAGACATGGGTATGATTGAACTTGACGACCTCTCAAAAACATAATAGAACAAAACGTTCTAGGTCAGTATCAAATCCCTGATCGATCGCCTGACAAGAAAAACGGATTAAGCCCAACTTGTAGGCTTCATTATAGGATCAGATTAGCTGATCTTCGTTTAATCTGATTCCGTGTAATCTCTGGCTTAAACTTCGGCAGCTTCATTTAATCTCGTTCGCAGAAAAATAGGAAAACACTAAACAGATTACCACATAACTCCCGTCAAACTCAATTTGTTCGACATATGAAATAGACAAGGATCAACCAGAATCGTTTTTATTCTGTGATCCCTGCAACGTTCAGAAATTTACATTCAAACAATAACTGGCAAGAAATAGTCGGACATGTTTCAAGATTTCCTTCCACTTTTATTGAAAATTTAATTAGAGCACTGTGGAAACGGTCGGAAAATAAATCAGAAAGGTATTTCTGTTCGTTTGGGATATGAAGTTTGACTAGTCTTAGCGCACGCTTTTCTCTGGTTGAATTCGCCGGTCTAAAACGTAAATTTGCATAGAATTTCATCTCGACTGATGAATGAATGAGAAAAATTTTCCTTTTTTAATGGAACTTTTTTCCACAAGAACATTCTGTACAAGAGTAAGTAGTATTGGACCATATATAGGGTATTTTTTTAGAGTAATAGAACATTCGATAGGGATAACTGTGATTTGGCGGAAGGTAGAAGCCATGTTGTTTTGACACTTCTGTTCAGTAAGCTTTGACAAATTATCATGGAAAGACTCACCCCGCAACAACGTTGATATTTATTTTCAAAATCAGTGTTCTATTCGACAAACTTATAAAGCACTTCGTGAAATTTATGATTCACATAATGGTCCATCAGAGCAGCTTATTCGTCGAACTATCGATAGATTTCGGATAACATTTCCTCTACTCGATGCAACAACAACAACAAGACAAAAAACTGTACGTACAGAAGAAAATATCGCTGCTGTAAGTCATAGTGTTAATGATTATCCAGTTTTGTCTATTCGTCGACGTTCACAACAAGTTGGACTCTGTGCATCTACCACATGGAAAATTTTGCATAAAGATCTTGGTCTACACACATACAAGATCCAACTGTTTCAAGAACTGAAGCCACTTGACCATAATAAGCGCCGTTTGTTTGCTGATTGGGCCCTAGGACTACTTGAAGTTGATCCACTTTTTTATCGTGAAATTGTGTTTAGTGATGAAGTTCATTTCTGGTTAAATGCTTATGTAAACCAGCAAAATTGCCATATATGGAGTGAAAACAAACCTCAAGAAGTTCTGCAGGTTCCATTGCATCCTGAAAAATGCACTGTATGGTGTGCTTTACGCGCTGGAGGCATCACCGGTCCATATTTCTTTAAAAACGATGCTGGATTCAATGTTAAACTGAATGGTGATTGTTACAGATCGATGATCAATGATAATTAGTTTCAAAATTTGAATGGTATCGAGGCAGAACTGTTTTGGTTCCAACAAGATGGTGCTACTCATAACAATTGATTTGCTGCTACCGTAACAATTGATTTATTGAAAGAAAAATTTGACTTTAACATTATTTCGAGAAATGGTCCAATTTATTGGTCTCCAAGATCATGCGACATAACTCCACTGGATTATTTTCTTTGGGTTTATGTTGAGTCATTGGTTTCTACTGATAAACCAGAAACAATAGACGTTTCGGAATCCAACAAAACTCGTGTGCGGTTCCTCAGAGCTAGTCGTGGTAGACATATGCCAGAAATTATTTTTAAAACATAAATGTCATAAAATTATTTTTGAAATAAAAAAGAATTTGGCTTCAATCTCAATTTAAATGTGTGTTATTTAAATTTAAAGTTCTATCACTCTAAAAAAATACCCGATATTTAATTCACATATTTCATTCATTCAATCTATTTCAAGATCATATATGGTATATTTTCCAGCTTATTTTAGTTATTTTGTGAATAATTGAATTGAAATGAATATCAAGTAAAAATCATAATTTAGTTCTGCAATCAAATTTTTAGATTGTATGAAATATTCTGTACAAGAAAGCCGGCATTCATGTCATTAATATTTTAGTATTCTTTTTTTGTGCACATTTTCTCGAAGAAGAATAATTTTTATAGTATTTTAGGATCAATATGTATTATTATAATATTTTATGATCAATATGTTATGTTTAATATTTTATGATCAATATATTTATTATAATATTTTATCATCAATATGTTTTTTTATTTATGTATAGTCCATCTAGAAAGTATCCGAAATTTATTATTTTACATAATTTCAATTTTCTAATTTTTTTTGAAACATTCTAAGACTATGGCCGAAGTTGCATGGCAACACTATTCGTCAATTATTGTTGATTGTCAACAGGTATACAATTTATGAAATAATGTCGCAACTAGAAAAAAGGTAACAGGTAGAATATTTGTATAGAAAAGGTTTTACAAACGTCAAAAAATAAGTGCAGTTGTCTGAACTGGAAAAAAGTACTGTATATGAGACAATAAAGACGATGAAAAATGTCTTGGATATTAGGCATAGACCAGTTTCAGGAAGACCGTGTAAGATTAAAGGAAACAATTTAAATGCTTTATTGGCTTTAGGACGACACAATCTGCGCGTTGGGGTTTCGCAAATTGAAAATCAACGAAATATAAATGTATTTCCAAAAACCGTCCGTATGTCACTGAAAAACAAGGCTTCATATCAAGGAAACCAAAAACAAAACCCCTATAATAGCACCTTTACAAAAGGAACGAAGGATTAAATTTTCCCAACGTTTTCAAGAAGATATCTTTAGTGGCGTTATCAGCAGAATAATGCAAGTTGCCATACTTCAACCTATAATCGAGCTTGAAAGCAAGAACACCAAGTGACAGCCATTTCATGGCCAGAAGCTTCACCTGATCTTAGTCCCATTTTAAACATATGGGGACTAATGAAGATTGAAGTTGAACGAGCACCGCCACGAAATGAGGATGATTTAATTCAGTCAGTTTTACAGTTCTGAACTACCATCACCGAAAATTATGGAGTTGATCTAGTTTCAGGTGTACATCGACGTTCAGTCAAGTGTTTTTAGTTGAATGGAGGTTGTAAATGGGATGAATATTTTCTAATTCAAGAATTAAAAATATATACTGAATAGTTACAACTGAGCTATGTTTTTTTGCGGATACTTTTCAAACGTACTATAATTTCTTTTATTAAGATTTTCAATTTCCTCTTATTTGTTTCGCTAGTTTTAGTGAAAGTGAAAGAAAAGTGATCTAACATAAAACTATCTGGCGTCCATTTCACTGAATGATTTAAAGAAGAAAAGTGATCAAAATAAAGAATCTACCCACTTCTCACTATAGCTAAACCTCAAGCTTTATTCAACTTCAACCATCTCGAAATATTCGGTAAACAGTTGATTCACAAAACAATAACGTAGCAACTCTCTATCAAAACATGAATGACATAAGTGTTGACTCGAAGTAACCACTACTTCAAAATATAAATTCTAGATGGCTCAATCTTTATGACATCGAATAGAACACTATCGCCAGAATTATTCGATTCAATCCAAGTGATTTGTAGCAAACTAAACCACAGTTAAGACCATTTGTCATATGAACTATCCCAATAAACCTCCATCGTTCTTTTGGACGTTGATGCGACCGTTAGATAATCCCGATTTGTGTCGATTGAACGAGTTCGACACCAGTAAAATTTACCCAGGTGGACATTTCCGCATCATCTGGCTCGGCAGAAATTTCTGCAGCGTGCAGAATAATCATCCGCATAGTGTTCTGACGTCCTATAATTTTCCCCTCCTATCACCTAATCACCAGAAATTTGGAGCGTGTTGCAGAACCGATCTAATGATCGCGTTAAATCATCGAAATATGACGAAAATGGCTGATTTGCGATTAATTATACACGCCGATAAAATTCACGGTCCAACGTTCGCAAACATTGCGACTATAATCACGGTATAAATAATAACAAGCTCAATAATAGAGTATTACGCTGTTGTGTTTACTTTGTTGCATTTTCTATAGTAAAAACGATTGATATGGCCTTCGTTTGAGATTAGTTCAAACCAACAGCTGCGTCTGCTTATGTGATTATTTTGGTATTGGGATTACTTTGCCCCTACAGAGAAACTGTAATTAATGGATAGTTTATTCAAGCCTCATGTCAATTCAATATAATGCTAAAATATTCTTGGATTAGTATTGCATCAACAAGGCAAGTATTACTACCTCTGTAATTAATAACCGAACAAAAATTCCAGGATTCAAAGTTTTAAAAAATAGTCTTCAACAACAGAAAAGTTGTAGAGACCTCATACAAGTTTGATTGATCGCCAAAAGTTTGTACAGCTTGAATGGGATACACTGCCCCACCCACCATATTCTCCAGATCTGGCGCCTTCGGATTATTATTTGTTCCGGTCATTTCAAGAGTTTTTGGACGCTAAAACCTTTACTTCAAATGAAGAGGTCAAAAATCACCTGGGTCAGTTTTTTGGCAGCAAAGACCAAAAATTTTATGAGCGTGAAATCATGCTTCTACCAGAAAGATGGCAAAAGGTGTTGGGCCAGAAGTCAAGCCTGAATCAGATAACAGGTAAAGTCATAATAGTCATCAGAAAAATATAAAAGAGAATCCAAGTCCTGTATTTTCCAAAAAACATTGGACTTCCTTTTATTCAATAAAATGCACACCATGTGATGATTTTTGAACTCCTGTTGCTACAATTTTTTACTTTTTTCAAATTTCATTTTTCCTATGTTATCCCGATTAGTGCTTCCGTAACCTGTAATCTTTAATTCCAAGCCAATTGCTCCAGCTTGGAAAATAATGTCACTTTTTGCCGAACCAAGATAACAGAGCTTGTACTCGCTGTACATGATATGGATGGAGCTTATGTTTTTTCAATAGTCGGTGAGCTGTACTTTTGGGCACTCATGTGCTTCTCTGGATTTCACGTAGCGAAGTACTTGGATTTTCCTCAACTGCTTGAAGCACAATATCGTCGTAAGGTAAGGAAATTCTTCCTTCACCATGCACTTTGTTTGAAAATCGGCCCCCTATGAGAGGGGATGCTCCTTGGAAAGTTAAAGTGAATGCGAATATGAACCAATTCAAGAGCAGGGAAAAAAATGCGTCATTGGATCTATTTTATTTAGATAGAGTGTGTGTATTGCGTGACCGTTTGGTCGAATCACAAAAAGAGGGAGTGTATCGATATTTCCAGGCCGATTCCCAACGGGATTCGATGTATCTTAACTGAGTGCAAAAGGTGTAATCTTATATGCTTAGCGCGGTCCCAAGAAAAATGGGTAGGTAGCATTCTTCTCCGAATTTCGATACGGAGTGGCTATTTTCGTTTCTAGTACTAACTAGTGCTATTCAGGTTTCTAGGAAAAAATGGGAGATTTTTGAGAGGATTAGATTCTAGACCTTGGGAATGTCACAGTAATGTACCCGGCTAGTTAAAATCACCCACTTTTTATCGCCAGTCACAATTCGATCCAAAAACCCCTTTCTTTTTAACCTTGGATGCAGTTGTTCCCACGTTAAAAACCAGCGTTCGAGGTCTTTTGGTTTCAAATCATAAGGCAGCCAATATCCCACCTTTGGAATAATTCCTACTGCTTTTAAACGAGGTAAACTGACTGAGTTGCCACTTTCGAATCTGGCAAACCACATCTAACACGTTCGTTCAGCTAGAGTTGGTCACCATAAAAATCCATTGAAATACGATAACTTTCGGCAACCTTTATTTCTTATTCTTTGCGATGAAGCAAAACTTCCCGGAAAATACATTATTCGGTACAAAAGTTGCCATTCTTAGAGCGTACAGAAACTATATGGTTGACACTTCAGCCAAAAAGAAGATACTTTAAAGAAAGCCAAATGACACCTCAAAATGAAGGTGTTACCAGATGGAAAATTAAATAAGTGACATCTGTTACTCGTTATAATTACTCAGTGTTTCACTGACCAATTTCTGGTACGTTCTGGATTGGAATGTATTATGTGGAACAGGAAGAAATTATTAAATTTACGTGAGAGGTAAAAGATGACTTTTAGATCCTCTACTCCAGGTGGTATTTCACCGAAATATGTCTACCATCTTCCTCCATATCGAATATAAGTAGAAAAAAACCAATGAAACACATCTGCTCCACCAATATCCTTGTCGTTAATAACGCACCCTTAATCTTACCATCTAACTAGTAACTCGATCTCGAGTTTTATCCTGAAATCTGCCTTTATCCTCCTACGTGACTTAGATATTACAGCATTCAATATCCCGAATTTTGTCAATATTTGATAATAAATGTAATATACTAACTTTCCTCTCTAATGGGATTTCCGTACCTTACTTATAAGCTCTAATATTCTAATATGGCAGATTAATTCACAACCAACTGCCATTAACTGGTTGGTTATTTAATTAAAAATTTTCTAACGGCGTCTCGAATTAACAGGATTATTTTGATACTTTTATGAGTATTATAAATTAGGACGAGCTTATAGCCTGATGAGATATCGATTTTGACGAAAAAACACTATAAGCTCCATCAATATCTACCAACTTTCTTTATCATCCTACAATCTCGTCGAAATTTCTCCTATAAAATGCATTTTAGGCAATACATATTGCCACCAACCCCATCAAATGCCTCGAAATTGCCTCGAAATATGTCTAATTATGAGCATTACGACAAATTATGTTCTGATTTAAGCATGAGAAAAATTTATTCTGCGTTAGTAACGTAAAAATATGGAGAATACTTTACTCGAAATAACTCGCAAAGGTATGTCTTGTATGTATTTTGTATACTCTAGATGGCGCTAGTGTATTATTAATGCCTGTTAGTGCAGCATTCAAGTTTCCCTAATTTATTTCTGAAATTGCGCATATATGCACCACTCATCTTTCAGATGACACTGTGCGCATGCGAGAGACTTTTTCTTCGACCAGAATCTTAATGATCACGGATCGACATTACGTTCGATATTTTTCCGGCTTATGAGTTTTAATTCTTTCAAAGCAAAAAGTGTTCAGAATTTCTTATTACAAGAACGATAGTTCAACAAGGTGTTGGTGTCAGAGTTCCAGACAAGGGGATCCCCAACTAACCAGGAATTCAGTGGATGAGGGTGAGTGTCCATCTGAGATTTGTGGTGTATTTCTAATCATTATCAAATTTACACATACAGTCTGCTAATTTTCTACCGAAGTGCTAACATTTTGGTCCATTCGAACCGGTTGACTAGTGATTTCTTATTTTCTTTCTTTTCATTTCGAGATTTCCACGTGGGTCACCATCAAATTATTATTAATTTTCATTCATATCGATTGTAGGAAATCGATAAATCCGTACAAGCAGTATACGCTTATCGCTTCATACAAAAAAACCATATGTTCAACTTAGGTTCACTTCAATCGATATAAACATATTCTTTCATTCCGCATATTTCTTCTTTCAATTCATATTGGAAAATAATTAAAACTCAAATACGATTACAACTTCCAAAGTTTTCGTTGACACCCTTTCTGTTCTAATAAACTTTCTTTATATTATCTTTTCTTCGCATAATTTGGTTCTTTACATATATCACTTTATATTTACATTCATTCAATAAAATATTTCACAAAAAATGAGTAACATCAAAAGATTTGAAAGCAAACGTAAAATATACGTTAGTCGAATTTCGGAATTTTACATTATTGCAAAGCAAAGCTTAACTGATACGTCGAAAAGAGGGCAATTAAAGGCTAGGTATGATGATGTTAAAAAATTATTTGAGCGGTTTTCAGAATGTCATAATGAGATTATAATGCTGATTGAGGATGAGGCGGAATTTGATACACATGAGAAAATAAGAAGGGAGACTGAAAACTTTTATTATGAAGGTTTGTCTATTTATCATAACATGAGTAAAAATGATACTTCTAATTCGTCGTCGGTTAGTGTTGAAGCTTCTGCAAAACTCCCACCTCTTAATATACCCACTTTTGACGGTGATCCAAAAATTTGGTCAACTTTTCATGATCTGTTCGAGAAATTAATTCATGATAATTCCAATCTTTCAAATGTTGAAAAGTTCAGATATTTATTTTCCTTCCTAAAAGACGAGCCTTTGAAATTACTAAATGGTATCGCCATAAATAACGACAATTATAACACCGCTTTCAAAAAACTTATTGACAGATATCAAAATAAAAGACTTATAGCTTCGAATGCATTAGATTCAATTTTTTTCATTTCACTAAAAGGCAATACTGCAAAAGATTTTCGTATTCTACTCAATACCTTTTCCGAATCATTGGCAGTTCTTAATGCTTTAAATTTCAATACAGATCAGTGGGATTTTTTACTTTTCTATATACTTCTAGGGAAACTAGATATTGAGACTCGAACTAATTTTGAAATTCAAACTGATTCTAGCAAAATTCCAGAATATAAGGAACTTTATAATTTTGTTGAAATTAAATGCAAGGCCCTAGAATCCGTTCAACATTTGACTACTTCTAAAAATAAAGTATTTGCAGTAAGCAAAGAGAAGTGTAATAATAAATATAATTCCAAGACCAGCAATAGTTTTTCATTACAAACAAAAAATACTCATTATAATTCCAATGTTAAGTGTTACCTTTGCAAAGGTTCACATGGATTATCGAAATGCTCTGATTTCTTGTCAAAATCTCCGAATAATCGTTTTTCTTTCGTCAAACAAAATAAACTGTGTTTGAATTGCTTACATCATTCGCATAATCTAAATAATTGTCTTTCGTCGTACAAATGTCGCACTTGTAATAACCGTCATCACTCTCTGATCCATATTAATAGTTCAACTATCATAGAAAATATTCCACATTCTTCAACTGTATCAGGTAACACCTTTTCTGAACAAAATACAGTATTATTGGCTACTGCGGCGGTAGATATCCGTGATAGATATGGCACATTTCAACGTGTTCGCATTCTTATTGATTCAGGAAGTCAATCAAATTTCATAAGCGAAAAATGTTTTCGTAATCTTGGGTTACAGAGACATCAATTTTCTACAACTATTTTTGGTTTGAACGAAATGACTTCATTTTCTTCAAAAGGTATTACTGCATGCGATATCAAACCTACAAATTCCGACAGCCCTGTACTTTCTTTCGATGCTATTGTTGTTCCAAAATTATGTTCTAATATACCTGCTTTTTCTATTAAAAAGGGACAATGGGACCATTTACAGGGTTTACCTCTCGCAGATGAAAATTATTTTCTCTCAAGTCCAATAGACATTCTGATTGGTGCTGAGCTTTTCACTCATATTTTACTCAATGGACGTATCGTTGGAAAATTAGGCCAGCCTACCGCCCTTGAAACTATTTTCGGTTGGGTTCTTTTGGGTAAAGTTAACAATCCGTCTACAAGTTCAGAAACAAAAACTTTTCTTCTTCAATCCGATGTTCGTGTCGACATCTGTATTCCTAAGTTCTGGGAATTAGAGCAAATTCCTGATAAGCATTTTTACTCCGTCGAAGATGAAAAGTGTGAGACCTTTTTCAAAGAAACGACCACTCGTGATTCCACCGGTCGATTCATAGTTTCGCTTCCTTTCAGAAATTCGAAACCATTTCTAGGAGATACTTATACTCAAGCTTATCGTAGATTTTTCTTACTTGAAAAACGTTTATTAAAAAATCCATCTTTGTATTCTTCTTATTCCGATTTCATGAAAGAATATCTTGACAGTGGACATATGTCTTTAGCCACATCGGAAGCTATACCCAATGATAATTTTTGTTACTTACCCCATCATTGTGTTCTGAAGCCTGAGAGCGTAAGCACAAAACTTCGTGTAGTTTGGGATGGATCGGCAAAAGGCTCGAGAGGTGTGAGCTTAAATGACACTTTACTTCCTGGTCCAAAATTACAAAAGGATATAGTTTCTTTACTTTTACTTTTCCGTTTAGACGCAGTGGTATTCATAGCTGATATAAAGCAAATGTTCAGACAAATTTTAATATCTCCTTCTGATAGAAATTTCCAAAGAATTCTATGGCGTTTTAATCCAAACGATTCACTTTCAGAGTATACCTTAAATACAGTTACTTTCGGACTCAATTGTAGCCCGTATTTGGCAATGCGTACCGTTCGTGAGCTAGCTCTCCTAGAGAGAGAAAACTTTCCAATGGCTAGTAAGATACTAGAGGATCAAACTTATATTGATGATGTGCTGGGTAGTGCATCATCTGATTCTGAAGCTTTGTCTCTTCAAAAGGATTTAATCGATCTGCTTAGTCGCGGAGGTTTTATGTTGAGGAAGTGGGCTAGTAATTCTCCAGCATTGCTTTCTTCCTTAGACCATTCTGACTGTCAGATTCCTTTGTCCTTTGATAAGGATGAACCACCATTTCTGAAGGTTCTAGGTCTTCAGTGGTACCCTTCTCTCGATATATTTTCTTACAAGTGCCAAAATATATCAAAAGACCTCACAAAACGAGGCATCTTGTCCGATATAGGTCGGATTTTCGATCCATTGGGTTTTCTGTGTCCCATTCTTTTAAAGGCAAAATACATTATGCAATGTATTTGGTCCTTGAAAAAGGATTGGGACGAAGAACTTCCCGAGTCCATTAAAAATTCGTGGACACAATTGAAGTGTGAACTTTCAGAACTCTCTGGATTACGTCTCCCTAGGCGAATCACCTTTGATCAATATGAGAGATGTGAGTTACATGGATTTTGTGACGCTTCAAGCATAGGTTACGCAGCGGTAATTTACCTCAGATTACAGAGAGGCGATTCTATTCACGTATTTCTAATCTGTTCTAAAGGGAGAGTTGCCCCCTTAAAAACAATTACTCTTCCTAAACTTGAGCTGACTGCTGCAAAGCTTTTGGCTGATTTGGTCAAATTTGTGACTGACACATTTTCTAGTCGACTCTTATTCGATCAAATCACTTGCTGGACTGATTCACAGGTAGTTCTTTCTTGGCTCAATGCTTCACCGAGCCGTTGGAAAACTTTTGTTGCCAATCGAGTACACCATATTCAGGAACTGGTATCTCCCGATTCATGGATGTATATTCCTTCATCTCTAAATGCTGCCGATTGTGCATCTAGAGGAATGAACCCATTGCAATTGATTCGTTTCGAAATGTGGTGGAATGGACCGGAATTCCTATCCAGCCCAAAAACCGAGTGGCCAAATTTTTCTGCTCAAACTTCAGAACTTAATAATGATGTAGTCTCTGCCGAAGAAAAAAGTATATCTTTATATGTAGATATTCCAATGGACGATTTAGATAACCTTTTAAATAAATTTTCCTCTCTTGAAAAAATAAAAAGAATTTTAAGTTACTGTTTACGATTTTCGAAAATTTCAAAACCCGGTTCCCTTAAACAAACAGGCATTTTAACAATTCATGAGTTGAATGAATCGTTGATGTGTTTAATAAAACATACGCAATATTCGGTATTTTCTGATATCATAGAAATTATTAACAAAAACAAAATTTTACCTAAACCCTTTCGGAAACTTTCACTCTTTCTAGATTCTCTAGGTTTTCTCAGGGTGGGCGGCCGCTTAAAGAAATCCAGTTATATTGAATATGCCGCAAAACACCCTCTTTTGATGCCTAGCTCACATAAATTAACGATTTTGATTGTAGAGTCGGTTCACAAGCAATATTTACATCCCGGTTCAAAAACGTTACATAATTTACTTCTTCAAAAATATTGGATACTATCAGCTCGTCGAACAATAAGAAAAGTTATTTCTAATTGTTTTCAATGTTTTCGTGCCCGTCCAAATACTTACAAACCACCTGAAATGGCTGATCTTCCAAGTTTCAGAATTTCTAAATTAAAGCCATTTTCTCACGTTGCTATTGATTTCTGCGGACCTTTCTTCGTAACTATGCATCGCATAAAGGGTGCAAAATATTTAAAATCTTATATATGCGTTTTTGTGTGCACTACAACCAAAGCTATTCACTTAGAATTAACGCAGGAGCTTTCTACGTGTAGTTTTATCGCGGCATTCCGTCGATTCATTTCTCGACGTGGCATGATTCATGCGTGCTACTCCGATAACGGTCGGAATTTCATTGGAGCTCAAAATGAATTTTTGAAGTTAGCTCAAGAAACTTCTGGAACTCTAAGTTTCCAGTGGCATTTCAATCCCCCTACGGGTGCACATTTTAATGGCCTTGCCGAAGCGGGTGTAAAAATGGTTAAATCTCATTTACTACGAGTGGTAGGAGATCAGCGACTATCCTATGAAGAATTTACAACTTTGATTTGTCAAATCGAAGCTGTTCTGAATTCGAGGCCATTATGTTCTCAGAGCTCAGATCCTAATGATTTAATTCCGCTCACACCAGGGCATTTTCTCACTTTAGAACCCTTGAATTCAACAATTCCTGATGTTGATGTTTCTCATTTGAAATTAAACAGACTGTCTAGATGGCAGCTTATACAGAAAATGCAGCGAGATTTTTGGAAAAGGTACTTCGCGGAATATGTTAATACACTTCAGCAGCGTTTCAAGTGGGCTGAGCCGGCCAAAGAAATTGAGCTCGACGACCTTGTTTTGATCAAAAGCGATGTCGTTTCGCCTTTTAAATGGCCGGTTGGTCGCATTGTGGAATTATTTCCGGGAGAGGATGGACACAATAGGGTAGCTGCGGTGAAAACAGCTAATGGTATTTTCCGTAGACCCGTTGTGAAGCTTTGTCCACTTCCGAGAAATTGATTTTCAAATTATTTTCCTTTATAAAAATAATGTATTTCTATATTTGTTATTATTTTTCTTTTCTATTATTTAAATTTAATTTTCTGGTGACTTACATGGTGTTCTTTTTAAAAGGAGGAAACTTTTTTTTCTGTTTTCTTTAGAAAAACCCATAGGGGTTTTTGTGGGCGGCTATGTTAGTGCAGCATTCAAGTTTCCCTAATTTATTTCTGAAATTGCGCATATATGCACCACTCATCTTTCAGATGACACTGTGCGCATGCGAGAGACTTTTTCTTCGACCAGAATCTTAATGATCACGGATCGACATTACGTTCGATATTTTTCCGGCTTATGAGTTTTAATTCTTTCAAAGCAAAAAGTGTTCAGAATTTCTTATTACAAGAACGATAGTTCAACAAGGTGTTGGTGTCAGAGTTCCAGACAAGGGGATCCCCAACTAACCAGGAATTCAGTGGATGAGGGTGAGTGTCCATCTGAGATTTGTGGTGTATTTCTAATCATTATCAAATTTACACATACAGTCTGCTAATTTTCTACCGAAGTGCTAACAATGCCTTAGAGTCTCTGTGTATAGCGAATATAGTTACTTGACAGATTTGGAGTCACTAGCATACATTGCACTGATGAACACCAATCAGTTTGAAACGTGCGCATGTCTGCAATTTGCCTCTGTGATCTACAAAACCTTGTCTAATTTGATTGACTATAGAATTGTTCTACATATGTATGTTACACTGTCTCGATTTCTAGTACTTTCTATTACCATAGCTCATACTCCCTAACAATATTTTTTAGTACAGATCAGCCGAATTATTTTATTTAAATAAAACTATTTTCAATTTAACGTAACAATCTATATTTCTAACAAAAGTTGAATAATGAAAAAACCACTCAGTTCAATTTTGGCTGAAATTTTCATGGAGGATTTAGAATCAAAAATACATCTAAATTAAATAAGCAAATACTTCCTTTATTGGTATAGTTATGCAGATGATATTCTTTGTTGTTTCAAAGGCACCGACCGACATTTACATATCCGGTGTTTTTTTTAAGAGTGATAGAACTTTCGATAGGAATAACTGTGATTTGTTGACAGAAGGTAGAATTCATGTTGTTTTGACATTTCTGTTCAGTAAGCATTGACAAATAATCATGGAAAGACTCACGCCGCAACAACGTTTACAAATTGTAGAAATTTATTTTCAAAATCAGTGTTCTATTGGCCTATTATGGTTTACATAATCGCCCATCAGAGCAGCTTATTCGTCGAACTATCGATAGATTTCGGACATTTTCTCTACTCGATGTAACAACAACAACAATACAAAGAATTGTACTTGTCTATTCGTCGACGTTTCCAATAAGTTGGACTCTGTGCATCTACCACATGGAAAATTTTGCGTAAAGATCTTGTTCTACACCCATACAAGATACAACTGGTTCAAGAACTTAAGCCACTTGACCATAATAAACGTCTTTTGTTTGCTGATTTGGCCCTAGAACAGCTTGAAGTTGATCCACTTTTTTAGTGTGAAATTGTGTTTAGTTATGAAGCTTATTTCTGGTTAAAGGGCTATGTAAAGAAGCAAAATTGCCATTTATTGAGTGAAAACAATCCTCAAGAAGTTCTGCAGGTTCCATTGCATCCTGAAAAATGCACTATATGTTGTGCTTTACACGCTGGAGGCATCATTGGTCCATATTTCTTCAAAAACGATACTGGAACTGATGTTACAGTGAATGGTGCTCGTTACAGATTGATGATCAATGATTATTTATTTCAAAATTTGAATGGTATCGACCCAAAAGTGTTTGGGGTCCAACGAGATGGTGCTACACCTCATGCTACAACCCTAACAATTGATTTATAGAAAGAAAGATTTGGCGATAATATTATTTCGAGAAATTGTCCAATTAATTGACCTCCAAGATCATGCGACATAACTCCACTGGATTATTTTCTTTGGAGTTATGTCAAGTAATTAGTTTATACTGATAAACCAGAAACAAAAGACGCTTTGGAAGTCAACATAACTCGTGTTATTGATAAAATATGGCCAGAATTACTCGAAAAAGTGGTCCAAAATTGGTCTGGTCAAATGCGGTTTCTCTGAGCTAGTCGTGGTGGACATATGCCGGAAATTATTTCTAAAACATAAATGTCATAAAATTATCTTTCGAATAAAAAAAATTGGCTTCAATCTTAATTTAAATGTGTTTTATTTCAATTTAAAGTTCAATCACTCTAAAAAAACAACCCTATACTTACATAAAAAACAATAAGGATCGAAGAAATGAAGAAAATAAATCTGGAGTCTACAAGCTGATTTACAACAGTATATATTGGCCAGACAGGTAGATCATTTAAGGAAAGAATTCAAGAACACCAAAGAAGTTCCGGATTCCATACATTCGACATATGCTAATCATCATAAGGAATTCAGACATAATTTCAACAATAACTATGAAATGATCCACTTCGAAAGCAAAAGTTCTAGTTCAACACTTCCATAATCGTTGGAAATCGACAGGTACAATGCCCGCAAATTCGTCCTGAATGAATAAATAGATGTTGACAGATCCCCATTACTGAATATATTTCCCTAATTGCATTTTAGCACCAACCTCCAATAAGCACCCTAAGTTTTTATGACTTGTTTCTACCATTATTTTGTAACGTACCCAACTGTATTTATACTCTGTTATACTAGACACCATCAGTCAGTAGAATGTAGATAACTGAAGAAGTCACATTGTGGTGAACCAATTGTTGTATCGTAAAAATTTTCGTGGAAAATAAATTATTTTCCCTTAGATATTTTTTAATTGGAATGAGTTTCCACCTGTAACAGAGGCAGTTAAATTACCTTAAAATCTTATGATATTAAAGATCCTGTTAAATGTTTTTGAAAGATATTTGTTTTCATAAGAGGGACGAGCAGAAAAAAAAATGTTGTCTACTCAAAATATATCATTTATAGAATTTTTGTTAACAATTTATATTTATTGGATTTTGTTATATAATTTGGATGTCTTTAATGAATGTTTATTTTATATGTCGTTTGATATAAGTGGTACTTATATGACATTAATTTAATTTCTGAAGTTATAATATTAAATATGATTTTTTGAAATTAAATATGTAGAAGGCTAACAGAAAATACCTGTAAATATTAAAATATTCAAATAATTGTATATACCTTCTATCAATTATAAACCTCCATTTATTTCATTTTATTCATAATATATAATTATTTGGTTTGCTTAACATTCTTTATACAGATGGTCCTTGTGCTATAACAGAGGCCGTTAAATTGCCTTTAAATCTTTAAGATTAATGGTTAACTACAGAACTATTCATTTCGTGCCATATAAGAGTCCATTTAAATGTTCAGTTCTCATTTACCAAGAAGCTTTCTCGATTAAGGGTGAGTAAATACTTTTTGTTGATTGATGTTATATTTTATTGAATACGATTGACTACTGACGAAGCAAGTCTCTCTTGAAACTTGTTTTTTAAAACAAATTAAAATATGTTCATCTGCTACAATTTTAATTTCGAAAAAATTTTTTATTCAAAAAACTTTTAGAATTAAATTAATGTCTAAAACAAGTACCGCTTACATTTAATAGACGTATATAATCAAAACTCAATATATAATGTCGAATTGAATAAATAAACCAACAGATATACGAAAGTCATCAATATTAATAAATAAATATTTGAAGGAGACAAAATTTTGTTTCTGGTCTTACCTTTAAGAACACCAATTGCCTTTTAAAAACATGAACACACTTAAAGGACTTCTCAAAGAATATAGTAAGATAATTTTTTTGAAATTAAAATTGTATAAGATAGACATATTCAATTTGTTTTAATATTCAAATTTTGTTATATTTCTTCTATCAAGTAAAAGTCCTCTCTATTTTATTTTACAGATAATAGCTGAAATTACTGGATACAGTGTTATCAAGGGCATGTTAAAATTTAATTCTAAATGTTTTCAAGAGATTTATTTTGAATAAAATCTGTAGTGATTCTGGAGAATAAATTCCAGCTATTATCTGTATATACATTCTGTCAAGAAAGTACCGGGAATTATCGATTTAAATCTGGCGGGGCAATGAGGCAGGTAAAAAAATTTTTTCCTAGGTTGGTACCACTGTCCTTAATTAATTATATATTATATATAAAATAAAATAGAAAGGCCTTTTACTTGATAGAAGAAATATAACAAAGTTTGAATATTAAAACAAATTGAAATATGTTTATCTTCTACAATTTTAATTTCAAAAAAATTTTTTATTCAAAAAACTTTTAGAAATAAATTTATGTCTAACAAGCACCGCTTACATTTGATAGACGTATATAATCAAAACTCAATATATAATGTCAAATGGAATAAACAACCCAACAGATATACGAAAGTAATTAAAATTAATAAATAAATATTTAAAGGAGATAAAATTTTGTTTCTGGTCTTACCTTTAAGAACACCAATTGCCTTTTAAAAACATGAACACACACAAATTTGTTTTGATATTCAAATTTTGTTATATTTCTTCTATCAAGTAAAAGGCCTTTCTATTTTACTTGTTTTTCAGTAATGTTTATATATATCTTGAGATTTTATAAAAAGTTTCTTAGTTAGATATCCAATAATAATGAATATTGTAAGTAAAATAGTTTTATAATGAAATTCTCAAGATTATGTTAAACATTTTTGAAAGATATTTGTTTTCATAAGAGGGATGAGCAGAAACAAAATGTTGTCTACTCAAAATATTTAATTTATAGGATTTTTGTTAACGATTTAAATTTATTGGATTTTATTATATCATTTGGATGTTTTATAATGAATATTCATTTCATATCTCGTTTGATTTAAGTGGTACTTATATGACATTAATTTAATTCCTAAAGTTATAATATTAAATATAATTTTTTGAAATTAAATATGTAAAAGGCTAACAGAATATATCTATAAATATTTAAATAATTTTATATACCTTCTATCAAGTATAAATCTCATTTATCTCAATTAAAGACCGAATCAAACACTCAAAAATTCACAAATAAATTATCGTTACTGCTTATTGAAACCATTTTCTGATATAATATTGATACTTCCATAAAAATTTTAAAAGTTCATGTCAAAATAAATATCAACCTTCTTAAAATGTGCTGGTTGACGTAACTAGTCCATAAAATAGTTAACAAATTTCGCTAGGAATAACAGCGCTGAATAAATCTCGAGTGAAGTTATAAAGAGAGGCAATTTTTCACGCTTTTTCCGCGGAAACGAGGACAGTTAAGTGCTGATATCCTGTTACCAACCCGCCGGAAAGGCAAGATTTTCCGATAGAACTTTTCCAACTGAAGCACCAGATGTTCGAGTTGGAGGCTCGTGTAAAAAGTTATCTCCCATGCTGAAGATGTTTATTAGAAGGCAGGTGAAAGTTTGGCAAAATATTGGTCCATAACAGTGCGACCGAGATGGGATTTTTTGTTGGGCAATCACTATCGGCTGAGTTAAGAGGTCATCTGGCCGTTCTGCTAGTAGAAAGTCAGCTCGTAGATTCTGTCGACGCATTATTAGTCTCAAACAATAACTCAGGACAGACGTTGGTTTCTTAGAAAAATGATAATACAATAAAAACATATATTGGCATGGAATTGCAAGTGGAAGGACTTGATTCTGGAGGTCGAAATAAGAATCAAACACCCTGTATCTGTACCGGGTTTTTTACTATAATTTGACCCCCTTTTAACTTCGTTACAAATGGAGGTGCAAACCGAGTTATTGACAAAGTTGTACGAAATCAATTGAGTTTTTTCAAAATGATGTCAGAAAATGGAATATATACAGGATGCTCCACGAATTATTGTACAGGCTTTCAGGGCAGATGCAGGACATTTTGGTGAGTCTGCATCAGTGCTCGAAATAATCCTAACTATGTTAGTTAAAAACTTTCAATCGGCATAACTCTTGAACGCCTGCATGGATCTTCTTGAAAACTTGAGGGAATGAGTATAGGCTAATGCTTAATATTTGCACCTAATCACTTGTCGATAGCGCAAGTCCGGACTGAGAAAATTATATTCTTTATCTCACATCTTGTAAAACACCCTGTACATCGAATTTTCGAAAAGTGAAATTCTCCTCAATGAACACTCTTTAAAACAAGCTCATTTGAAATAATGGCCCACTTCGTATCAATATTTTATGAGCTATTGAATATCTGTAATTTTCGATTCATAGACACACGAATACAAAACGAAATACTTTTCGACATCTTATTTACACTTTCGCAAATAAATTCTTTTATACCCCTTCCCTCATCAATTTTCGTATGTGATTTGTTCTCGAAAATTTCCCTATTTCTTTTTGACACCTGCTAGCTCTTGTATTGAATGTTCTGAAGCTTTCATTAGCCTTTCTTTCTGGTCCACTATTTATCTTCTCACATGCTGCTTGAATCGACCTGAAGCTTAAGATATCATTTATTTTCAATGCTATGTGAAAGATCATAGAAGAAATTCTTTTACTTTGAATTCAATCTATTTCAAAATCTAAGTGGCTCATGCTAAGAATTTTGACATTTCAAACCATTGTTGGATAATTATTGAAATAGAAAAATACGCAAGTGGTAGATTGTTGTGTTTTTATAAAATTTTCATTAAGAGAATTATCGAAATGCCGTCATTTACGAATACTGAGTATATTGATATGTTGTTAGTTTATGGATTTTGTGAGTGCAATGGTCGTGAAGCGGCTAGGGAATATCGAAGGCTATATCCGGATCGTCGAATTCCTAACCACCAGACATTCGAACATGTTAATCGCTCATTTCGTGAAACTGGACACTTTCCGTCAGTAAATAAACGAGAAATAACAAGTTCGATGTTGAACCATGAAGAGATAATAGAAGCTGTCCAAGAAAATTCCTCAACCAGCACTTCAGTTTTAGGTATGCCACATTGTCAGGTCTGGCGAGTTCTGCACCGTGAAAAGTGGCATCCATTTCATTTAAAATCCATCCAAACCTTGGAGCCAGGCGATGAACCGGAGGATGCGATTTTGCAGATGGGTTTTGCGGAACCAGCTAGCTATCTTCAGAACGCTTTTTACCGATGAAGCGACTTTCACAAAAGATGGCATTTTGAATGTTTGCAATGCACATATTTGATCCAGATTAAATCCGAAAGTGACTAGGAAAAGCCATTCACAACGTCGTTTTTCAGTCAATATTTGGTGTGGAATTTACAATAATCGCCTAATTGGACCATATATTTTTCCACACAGACTGAATGGAGTGAGATATCTACAAATTTTAATCGAGCAATTGCCAGGTCTCTTGAATGATGGAAACAATATTCCAAGAGGAATGAAATTCCAACATGTTGGAGCTCTGGCACATTTTACCCGTGAAATTATAGCGCATTTGAATGAAATTTATCCAGATCATTGGTTAGGTAGAGGAGGAACTCATGACTGGCCTGCAAGATCCCATGCATGGATTATTTTCTCTGTGGGCACTTAAAAAATGAAGTTTACTCTGAATAAATCATAGACTGGGAGCATCTAATTAATCGTATTCAGGCTGCATGTGAAGCAATACGAAATCGACCGAAAATTTTGAAGAAAGCTGTAGCTCTTCTGATCACAAGAGCTACAAAATGTTTAGAAGAGAGAGGGGGTATTTTCGAAAACAAGTTATAATGTTGTCCCTACATTCATGTATTGGATGGAATAAGATGCAGCACAATACTTAAGTCATGTTACTGGGAATTTCAATTGATTCAATATAAATAGACGCATTATTCTGAGATTCACCGTGTTCACTATAAATTGAAAATTCCTAATATTCAATGGTTCATGAAATGATGATGCGAAGTGTGCCATTGATCCTAATAGGCTTGTTCGAATGAGTATCTATTGTGGATTATGAAGATAATTTTGCTTTTTGAAAATTCGATCTACAGGGTGTTTTACAAGATGTGGGATAAAGAATGTAATTTTCTCAGTCCGGACCTATGCTATCGATAAGTCATTATGAATATAGAACTTACACAAAGTTTGTAAGGTATTTTTAAGGACTCAGTTATATTCAAATGATACTCAGGAGTTTTTTCCCTCCTGACAATAATAAGTGTGAAATTTATTCAGTACTGCTGTAAGGACGCGCTAAACCAGCTTTTTTTTACCTTTATCCGTTTTTCTAGGAAAATCAGGAGCAGAAATGCAGAAAATATGCTAATTTAATGGCGTTATCCACACCCGATTCAAGTTGGCATTCATTAATCAGCCACTACTTCATGAAGAAACATATACACAAGATGAAACCCAGCTATTCTTCTTCCTTATCTAACCTATTTTCACCTTCTTTCCCTTCCAACAACGCCGAAGATAACGGAATGGGCAATACAATCAACGGGAACTTCCTTTTCCAATTTCTGAAGCCATAACTTGCGAATACTGTTATACGTCTAGATTAAACTGGATCTTGCTTAAGGGTCCCCTTCAGAGTCTCAGCTGAGCGCATACTATTCGATGATCTCCTTTTCGATCAGCGCTCTATGGCTGCATGCATTATTCGGAGGAGGTTATGAGATGGCAAAGACGCATTTGGGAGTTCAATATTCATCGTGATAGATTTTCGTAGGGTTCAAATGTTATGGGGGTTATCTTTCATCTCAGAAGGGGAGATGAGGCTATATCCTCATCGATAACGTCTGGAATAACTTTAGAAGAGGATACTGATAAAGTTAGGTCAGTATCCTTGTGGAACATTCCAGCAAAATTTTCATCTGACTTCATTTCGTGAGAGATAGAGAAGTCTTATAAAATTAAATATAATTTTTTGAAATTAAATATGTAGAAGGCTAACAGAATATATCTGTAAATATTTAAATAATTTAAGAATTTCATTTCATGTATTCCTAAAGTTGATCAGAATTTTTGTCACGTTAAACCTACAGGATTAATTATCCTAATGATATCTCCCAGCTTCACATAACCATGGTAATCAGCTTTAATGTCCCTGAAACAATTTGATTGTTTCCTAATAACCACATCACAGAAATTGTTCCTGCTCTCCTGATGTCCTCCACTAATGATGTCATCAGGAATAATTGCTTCTGTTGTAAAACTCACCATAATACAACTTTAATTTTCTTAATTAGTGATTTCAAGTATTCATTAGAACCCGGTAATACGAAGTATAGTTTTATGTAAAGAGTATTTCAATGGAAACGCCCCACTATTGAATTGACATTACTCATGCATAACAGCCATTGTTTATTTGTAACATTGACAGTTGTAATTGTCAATATATACCATTTAATCATGCCAGACGTCTTTGTGACGAAAAGTCCTTGGTTTACATCTATGCAAAATTGTTTTAAACCAAGAACTCAATCCAACAGATCATACAAAGCGTCTTGTATTCGGTGATTCGATTATTTCATGAAATGGACTGATAAATCATCCGACTGGTTCTTGCTATTTCACTCCATTGGACTTCTTTCATTGGGGTTACATTGAGTCATTGGTTTACAACAATGATCCAGCAAATTTAGACGATTAACAGATCAATATTGAAAGAGTAATTGCTAATATACGACTTGATTTGTGTGAGAGATTCATGGAAAATTGGGTTCAACGACTTAATTCCTGCCAGCGTTTCCGTGGTTGACATTTAAATGATGTTTTATTTCATAACTAATGGTATCCATTGTACTTTATAATGAAACAAAAATTCCAAACATTTTCAAATAAATAATGTGTTTTATTTACAAAACAAAATGGAGCGCTGTTAATGAAAGACCCTTTTTATCCCAATACAAAAGAAAATTTTGAGTACATTTCTTTAAAATATACTATCAAGGTATCTCTGAGAAAATTGCTACATACCTCAAGAATAAATATGATACAAGAACTAGAGATAAATAATTACTTGATTGGAAAAAGTACCTAATGAACAATTAAACCTAAATCACTCACCCCTGTTAAACTAATTCAGATGAGCTGGAATTTACAGAAACCTCTTTTTTGGGTTTTAGTGCTCAATAAAAATCTTTGTACCTACTCTAAAATAAATAGAAACTGATTTCGAAACCAAATTCAGTTATTCAAAATGTAAGAACTCACCTATCTGAAGATGCGAAACAATCAAACATTTTTGAGAATCAGAACAACCATGTTTAATATTTAAATTGAAAATTACTAGGAAGAAGTATTTGCATATTACAGAATAATAGCGGGAATTAATTCTACAGAACCTCTACAGATTTTAATCTAAATGAATTTCATGAAAATGTTTAGAATTAAATTTAAAAACATATTCTAAATACAATGTATCACTTTATAAACATATATATTATCATGACATGTGGTGGAAATTAACTAACAAGGAACAAAATCATGAAGAAATTATTTACTCATCACCTTAGAGATGATATATATGTTCCGATTGGATGATAAAAAAATCACCAAAAAATTTTCAACATCTAATTCAAAAAGGCCCTTTTTTATTTTCCTTTTCTAAAAAATATGAAGCACATTCTGCAGAGAAAGAACCTGATGAATTCGGATCTCTTCAGTAAGGAGTTATTTGAATAAAGAAAATAATCATTTAAAATATATAAAAATATCTCCTTATCAAATAACCAATTTTGGTATAAGCATGGCCTATACGAAATTAGGTTATAACACAGAAATATACAATGAAGGAAAATACTTCTCAGACACTGCATTAGATAACCTCCATGTGATGTGATGTAATACAAAGAAATTTCTCAATCAATAAAATATATAAATTGAAAATTAATTTGAAAAAGTATCGGGTGATTTTCTTAGAGTGAATAGAACTTTAAATTGAAATAAAAAACATTTAAATTAAACCATGACTAACTCTGAGAAACCGCATTAGACCAGACCAATTTGGGACCACTTTTTCGAGTATTTCGGGCCTTATTTAATCAATAACACGAGTTATGTTGGCTTCCAAAGCGTCTATTGTTTCTAGTTTATCAGCATAAACCAATTACTTGACATAACCCCAAATAAATAATCCAGTGGAGTTATGTCGCATGATCTTGGACGCCAAATGATTGGACCATTTCTCGAAATATCTTTCTTTCAATAAGCCCATTGTTACGGTAGCACCATGAGGTGTAGCACCATCTTGTTGGAACCAAAACACTCCTGGGTCGATACCATTAGAACTTTGAAACAAATAATCATTGATCAGCGATCTGTAACAAGCAGCATTCACTGTAACATTAGCTACAGCATCGTTTTTAAATAAATATAGACCGATGATGCCTCCAGCGTGTAAAGCACACCATACAGTGCATTTTTCAGGATGCAATGGAACCCGCAGAACTTCTTGAGGATTTTTTTCACTCCATAAACGGCAATTTTGCTTGTCCACATAGCCCTTCAACCAGAAGTGAGCTTCATCACTAAACACAATTTTACGATAAAAAAGTGGATCAACTTCAAGCTGTTCTAGGGCCCAATCAGCAAACAAACGACGCTTATTATGGTCAAGTGGTTTAGTTCTTGAACCAGTTGGATCTTGTATGTGTGTTGACCAAGATCTTTACGCAAAATTTTTCATGTGGATGCACAGAGTTCAACTTGTTGTGGACGTCGACGAATAGACAAATCTGGATCATCATTAAGACTATGACTTAAAGCTGCGATATTTTCTTCTGTACATACAATTCTTTGTCTTGTTGTTTTTTTTGCATCGAGTAGAGAAAATGTTGTCCGAAATCTATGGATAGTTCGACAATAAGCTGCTCTGATAGACGATTATGTAAACCATATATTTCACGAAGTGCTCTATAAGTTTGGCAAATAGAACACTGATTTTGAAAATAATTTCGACAATCTGTAAACGTTGTTGCGGCGTGAGTCTTTCCATGATAATTTGTCAATGCTTACTGAACAGAAATGTCAAAACAACTTGGCTTCTACCTTCTGTCAAATCATAGTTATCTCCATCGAAAGTTCTATAACTCTAAGAAAAACATCCGATATTTGCATATTACAGAATAATAGCTGGAATTAATTCTCCAAAACCTCTACAGAGTTCAATATAAATTAATGTCATGAAAACATTTAGAAGTAAATTTTAAAACATGTCCTAAATACAAACTAATTAATTCTCATACTCCTTATTAATACACTGTTTCATTTTACAGACATATTTTATCATCACACGTAGCGGTTTCTAATGCAGAGTCTAAGTCGTATCTTCTTTCATTGTATATTTCTGTCTTATAACCTAATTTTCGTATAGGCCATGCTGATCCCAAAATTGATTAGTTGTTGCAGAAATGTTTAGTGATAAAAAGGAACATTTATATATTTTAAATGATTATTTTGTTTATTCAAATAAATCCTTACTGAAGAGATTTTGGGTCTGAATTTATCAGGTTTTCTCTGTAGAATGTGCTATACATTTTTTGAAAAAAGGCCTTTTCAAATTATTGAACATTTTTTGGTGATGGAACTTGTGATTCTAAAACATCCAATCGAAACAAATATATGTATAAGGTGATGTGTAAGTAATTTGTTCATTATTCTATATTTCATTTGATTCTTTATTAGTTAATTTCCACCACATGTGATGATAATATGTACATTCTGTCAAGAAAGTACCGGGAATTATCGATTTAAATCTGGCGGGGCAATTAGGCAGGTAAAAAATTTTTTCCCTAGGTTGGTACCACTGTCCTTAATTATTATGCCAAGCTTGAGCGGGATCTGTCAACTAGTGTGTTTGCAACAGCTGATTAAGTCAGTCGATGTCAGAGTGCGTGCCGATTTTTACTATGGGTGATTACGTTGAGCAAAGAATTTGTTTAAAATTTTGTGTTGCAAATGAATTTTCGTGTGCCGATGCATTGAAAATGTTGCATATCAGTGGTACAGAGCCTTCAAGGACGGTCGTGAAGTGGTCGCCCATCGACGGGTTCGATCGAAGATAACGTCGATAAAATTAAGGAAAGGGTGCTGGAAAACCGTCGTACCAGCTTGAGAGAGATAGCACATGATCTTAAGATATCCCACGAGTCCGCACGTACGATTTTGATTGATATTTTGGGCATGAGAAAGGTGGCCGCACGACTCGTACCGAAAGACCTGAATTTTCTTCAAAAACGTCATCGCGAACAGCTTCCTTCAGACATGCTGGATCGCTGTAATTCCGATTCTACATTCATGGAACGCATTATAACTGGTGATGAGACCTGGGTCTACGAGTACGATATGCAAACAAGCCAGTAATCATCGGAATGGATGGCAAAAAATGAGCAGAAAATGAAGGTGATGCTCATTGTTTTCTTCGATATCCTTGGCGTGGAGCACTACGAATTCGTTCCAGAGGGTCAGACGGTAAACAAGGAGTATTACCTAGGCGTTATGAAACGTTTGCGTGAGCGTATCCGTAAGAAGCGGCCAAATTTGTGGGCGAACTGAGTTTCTCGCCAAAAACTCAACAAACGTGCTTCAGCAACCACCGTATTCGCCGGATTTGGCTCCCTGCGACTTTTTCCTCTTCCCAAAACTAAAATTGCCCCTTCGTGGCACCCGTTTTGAGTCGATTGAAGCCATAAAACAAAATTCGGCGCGAGAGCTAAAGTCCATCCCGGAAAGCGCCTATAAAAAATGTTTCGATAATTGGAAGTGCCATTGGCATAGATGTATTGGAGCAAATGGAGCCTATTTTGAAGGCGACTCAATAAATTTTGACGATTAAATGTAAAAATGGTGTTTTAATTGAAAATTCATGGTACTTTCTTGACAGAGTAGTATGTCTATATAGTGATACAGTGTATTTAGGATATGTTTTAAAATTTAATTCCAAATGTTTCATGGGATTTATTCATATCAAAATCTGTAGAGGTTATGGAGAAGTAATTACAGCTGTTATTTTATTATTTAATATGGATTTTAATCGAGTGAAGACTGATTCAATTAAACATTATAACATCTGACTAAATGTCAGTTGACGCTAAAACTCTGCGTGTAAAGAAAACAGTTGTGCAAAGTTAGCAACAAATGGAATTCCTACAAGCGGGAATTTTCAATCAATTTTTGTACTTTCTGGACTGTTTGTACACCTCAACCCTACTTATCTCGTAAATATGATAGTTTTTTCGTACGTTCTCGTATCGAATAAACGTAGCTGAAAAGAAGTCGCACCACCGTTTCAATTAACTTGTTGGTTCCCAACTGCCGACGTGCTAAGGGTAATAAACTCCACCTAAATATTTATGAAGCAAACCGAGGATTTGCAAAGTCGGACAGATCCTAACGGTCTTATTTATGTTTGTTCAGGTAGGCAAATTATAAAGTTCGAGGTGCAATAATTTAAGAATGGTAGGTGTCGTAAATATCACGATACTGATGGGTCTTAGGAAAGTTTAATATTAATCTAGTTTGCAGATGGAAAATGTTTGTCTATCATGGAAGTGCACAAAGTATTAATTGAATTCGATGCTAACTTTGAAGTTAGGGAGCGTTTGCTAACTCTAGTTAAGATAACTTGGTTATTTTGAGATTTCAAGAAATTTGGTAGGCGTTGGGTTTCTTTTTTGCCGTTAGAGCAGTTGTTCGCAGGCGGAAAAAGGGGGTTTCAGTTTGCTAAGGCACAAACTGCCGCCACAACATGTAATCTCACGCGCAAAGTGTTTGCGCATGTACATTTTATAGTATTTCAATATTGTTGTATGAAGCATAATCTTTCTACCGTGGTTGCTTCCAATTTAACTTAATTTCTCTATGAAAGAAGAATAAGCACAGAAACCATAGACGAAATTTCGTGTAATTCTTGATGTACCAAGTCAACTATTCATTCATAACTCACTACACAATTCACAACATACAACTCACCACTATTCACAATTCAGTATTCCAACACACACAGTCTTCCAGAAACTATGGGACATAGCACACACAGAAGAAGTAGTCAGTTAATTTTGTATACATTATCATTTTATGACACATTTTTTATACTTCAATATATTTTTTATACTTGTAGTCTAATCCTACGTTGACTCCGAAATACGCAGGCTATTTTGATATACTGGCAATATTTCTAACCAGCTACAAACCTTAGGCAATTTCGATCACACAGAAAATCCATTTGCAATAAACTCATTGCAAATTTACACAGTTCATATGGCAACCAATTTCATACTTTTCCGAACATTCCCTTCGCTTTTAAACGGTGGCAAATGAGTGGTTGAGTGACTCCTAACGGATCTACATCGAGCCTTGCTTCTAACTCTTAATCCTTAAATTTTGGCGACACTCCAAATTTTGAGAGTGTGTTAGGCTGTATGCGAGAGTTTAACTGAAAATAAATTGTAAATTCTATTTGTATTTCAAGCTTCAAGATCTTAAGAATGAGATATATAAACCATATTGGTTATTGGTTATGGTTACATTCAGCCTAGGTAAGGTGGTCCGAAAACGAAAAATGCGTACCTACAATGTTACTTTTATGATTTTTTCAATGAAAAATGTCTTCTCAAACGCCGACAGTGTGGAGTAACGATGAAATATTAACTTTTTCAGAACATCTTGAGACTGAGAGAAATTTGGGACTGCACAAAAAAAATCACAAACTCAAGCACAAAGTGCTTGGAGAAGAATTAGTCAGATGGCTTTAAATTCAGAATTATATATTCTAACTTCCACAATATATAATGAAACTATATACAAAAACTATCAAATTGATATCGTTATATATACTCAATATAAAATATTTTTCATTGTCTCGGAAAAACTTTTTACATCCCTACATGAAACGTATAAATAAAAATGTATTAACAAAAACTATATAAGTATATATGGAGAAAGAGAAACGAAATGTATTGATCTTGCAATCAAATGACCATCGACCGCAGTCTTTCAGCCATAAGTACATATATTAACATACAAATACAAGAAAATCCACTATTCCAAAATTATCTGAAATTCTCAAAATGAAGGATCAAATAAAAATCATTGAACGAGAATTCCATCTAGATAGATATCTAGACCTCTTCAGAAATGTATTGAAATCAAAGATTCAAATATATATCAAGATCAAAATTTAACTCACCAAATAAGATAAAACTTTGAACGAATAAACTCGAAGTAAACTTCAAAGTATCCAAAATGAAACAGAAATGATCACAGAAAAACACAACAAAAAGAAAAATAACTGTTAATACATACATAAAATGGTTTTTTCCGAGACATTGAAAAATATTTTATATTGATTATTTATGAGGATGTAATTTTGATAATTTTTGTATATAGTTTCAATATATATTATAGAAGTTAGAATATATAATTCTGATGAAAAATAAAATAAATGGAGGTTTATACTTGAAAGAAGATATATAAAATTTTTTAGATATTTTAATCTATGATTGTTTCGGTCTTTACTTGACGGAAATTCATCTTGAAAATATGAATAAAAACAATATTCTAATTTCCGCTAATATTTTATTGACACTACGATCGTTACGTCATACCATGACTTCTTCAGGTGAGTATTACAAGATACTGAGTATACCGTGAACAAGAACTTCATTTTATAGTACATGGATATAATAAAAATAGAAGAGGGGGTGAAGAGAGTTTTACAATACTTTTTGAACCATTTTTCAGTTTCCCAAAAGTATTGTAAAACTCTCTTCACCCCCTCTTCTATTTTTATTATATCCATGTACTATAAAATGTTCTTGTTCACGGTATACTCAGTATCTTGTAATACTCACCTGAAGAAGTCATGGTATGACGTAACGATCGTAGTGTCAATAAAATATTAGCGGAAATATTTTAATATTTACAGATATATTCTGTAAGCCTTCTACATATATAGTTTCATAAAATTATATTTAATATTATAACTTCAGGAATTAAATTAATGTCATATAAGCATATAATTAAATTAATGCCATATATCAAATGACATATAAAATGAACATTCATTAAAAGACATTCAAATGAGATAACAAAATTCAATAAATATAAATTGTTAACAAAAATCCTATAAATTAAATATTTTTAAGTAGACAAAATTTTGTTTCTGCTCATCCCTCTTATGAAAACAGATATCTATCAAAAATGTTTAACATAATCTTAAGAATTTCATCATAAAACTATCTTACTCAGAATATTCAATATTATTGGATATCTAACTAAGTTACTTTTTAGAAAATCTTAAGATATGTAAAAACATCACTAAAAAACAAGTTTTAAGAGAGACTTTGCTCGTCAGCAATCAATAATATTCAATAAAATATAATATCAATCAACAAAAAATATTTACTTACCTTCAAAAATTCAGAAAGCGTCTTGGCAAATGAATAATGAACATTTAAATGGAGTCTAATGTTGACTTAAAATAAAAAGTTCTGTGGTTTACCATTGATCTTAAAGATTGAAAGGCAATTTAATAGCCTCTGTTATAGGACCATCTGTATAAAGAATGTTAAGAATACCAAATAAATATATATTATGAATAAAATAAAATAAATGGATACTTGATAGAAGGTATATAAAATATATTCATTATTAACACTGATCGAGTTGATTTTTGACCTCTTTATTTGAAGTAAAAGTTTTACCGCCCACAAATTTTTCATTGTCCGGAACAAATAATAATCCGAAGGCGCCAGATTTGGAGAATATGGTGGGAGTATCTGTGTATCACATTCAAGCTGTGAAAGCTTTTATGAGGTCTCGCATCATCTTGGTGGGACACTAGACCTTTTCTGTTCATTAATTCTGGTCTTTTCTGTTGAAGTGCATCATTCAGTTTGTCCAGCTGATAACAGTAGACTTCCGAATTAATTGTTCTGTTATCCCCTAAAAGCTCAAAAAAACGATTTCTTTAAAATCCCACCAAACAGACAGCATTAACTTTGTTTGATGGATATTGGCTTTTGAAATGCTTTGAGCCGAAAAGAAAGCCTTATGATGACACTTCAAAATGAAGGTGTTGTCAGATGAAACAATGTATGAATAAACTATTAGCGACATCTGTTATCAAAATCACACGAACTTCAACTACTAATACAAAAAATGAACTCGAAACGTAAACATGACCTACATTTACTGCTTATTTCGTGGTATCAAGGTAGAAATTCAAACTCAACTCAAAACAGTACACATCAGTACATCACGTTTAATTAAAGAACGATATTCATGTTTTCCATTCCTCCACTCCAGTAGAATACGAGTAAACAAGAACTGTCTAAATTCCCATTATTCCCGATTTGAATTTCGGGAATAATCGAAACAATTGAATTGCCGCTCACCCGCATATTAATTCAGTCGAACTCCATTTAGCGTTCTATTTTTCGAGAGATTTCCCGAAATTTCACCATGATTCTGATCGTCGATTAAATTAAACTTTTGTACCTTCTAAAATAAATGAACATGTGCTGTTAATGAATAGTTTCCGGTCCAATGATTTTTAATTATGATAAATTTATTGCAGTGTATCAATACACAAACATTTATCAATTTGAAAAAATAATCAAAATGAATTAATACAAACTGTCACCTACGTCAGTAACTCGATTATTACTCTCATTGAAACTCTCATTGAAACAAAAACAAAAAAAAACTAAAAAATGAAAGACAATTTTCGTATAATGCATAAATAATTTAATTAAATTATATATTGGCCATTCTGGTCCAACACCTTTTGCCATCTTTCTGGTAGTACCATGATTCCACGCTCATAAAATTTTTGGTCTCTGCAGGCAAACAACTAATCCGGGTGATTTTTGATCTCTTCATTTGAAGTAAAGATCTTACCGTCAATACATTTTTGCAGTGACTGAAACAAATTATAATCCGAAGGCGCCAGATCTGGAGAATATGGTGGGTGTGGCAGTGAATCCCATTCAAGCTGTAAAAGCATTTGGCGAGTCATCGATAACATGTATGAGGTCTCGCATTATCTTGGTGGAACACTACACCATTTCTGTAGATTAATTCTGACCTCTTCTGCTGAAGTGCATCATTTAGTTCTGGTACTGGCGTACTGTCAACACTTCTTCTCCATACACATCGTTTCATTTATTTCTGGATTGAACAGCATTTTTACCTTTTCTATAGTAAAAGAGCGAAATATGGCGAAAATGCTGCTTTTGCAAGGCGACACATTCAGAAATAATCAGCGGGAGCAATCAACAATGGAACCATTCAGTTAGAGCATTAAGATCATCTTGAATCTGCTGTATCTCGCTACCGGGATCTCCATATATTTTGTGTCGTTCGCAAAAAAAGAAAAGTGAGATTTCACGATGGATGGACGTCAGCAATGTAAACGAGAAAGAACTAGGGTCCAAGAACTGACCCCTGATGGACTCCACTCGATACCGATCTTGCCGAATAAGTGTCCTCGAATGTACACAGAAAGAACGTCCTGCCAAAAGAGTTGCTACCCATTTGAGTAAGTCACCACGAATACCGACATGTTTCAGCTTTTGCAGCAACCTCCAATGTCGCACGCGATCAAGCGCCTTTGAAAAGTCGAGATATAACTAAATATGCGCGAATTGTAGGCATATGGGCTAAAAACTTGATAAAGAAAACATCTTCGAATAATTCTTCACGATAAATTCATCGTTTATCAGTTCAACATTGGTCCTTGAAAACTTTGTTTTCCACTCTCTGAAACTTCATAAAATGAGTTTACCAAATGAAGATTGTGCGAGGGTAGTGGCACCTATTGAAAATGGGCTGAGCCAGAGATCTGTTGCTGAAAGAATAAATTTTCCTCTATCTGCAGTTCAAAGAATATTGACAAGGCACCAGGAGATAGGCAGGCTGACCAGAAGACCTGAATCTGGAAAAAGACGGTGCACATCGTTGAGGGAAATAGATCATGGATTCCACAAGTCATCTAAATTGCCACCCTATTGCTGTTGAAGTTCGAAATCGATTGATGGAAGTACGTCAGGTAAACGTAAGTGAATGGACCGTGAGACGACGTCTCTCAGAATCTAATTTACAATCATATAGACCTGCTACAGTTTCAGAACTTCTCAGAGAGCATCGAATTGCGCGTCTTCAATTTGCACGAGATCACATAAACTGGTTAGAAGCTCAGTGGCTCCAGGTACTTTTCTCTGATAAATCCATACTCAACATTCGAAGAACTGATAGTCATAGATATGCCGATGCCTGTATAGAGAAGCGAGTTCCATTCGGTGGAGGATCTGTTAGTTTGGGTAGGTGTGTCTTTAGAAGGCCGCACAGAGTTGGTTTTTATGAATGGATCTTTAACTGCAGTAAGACACATAGAAGAAATTCTTATAGACTATATTGTACCTTATATACCATTTCTGGAAGAGCAGGGAATGTTTATGCATGACAATGCATGCTCACATACTGCTCGAATAGTAAAAGCGTATTTGAATGAGGTTAGAATTTCAAGGTCCAACTGGTCAACACGAAGTTCTGACATGAATCCCATCGATTATCTATGGGACCAACTGGGAAGGCGAGTCAAAACTCAGGTTCCATGGTCCAATAATTTACAAGAGCTCCGTGAAGCTCTTCGTCATGAATGGGAGAATATTCCACAAGAGAATAATCGAAGGCTCATCACGAGCTCACGAAGAAGTTTGGAAGCTTCAATCAGAGATAGGGGAGATCTCACGCCATACTGATACTGAAATTTTCAAAGTGAGGATACTTTTTCGATTTCGAATTTTTTGATTTTTGCAAAAAAAGCTTTTAATTTTTACACAAGTCGAACGAAAGGTTTCATTTTTCTTTGGGCAATTCTCTTTTCCCTACCATTCCAGAAATTTCATGATTCTCGTAAAAATTTTAATCAAGACAGGTATTTGAACAGTAATGATCAAGTGACCCGTTTTTTCTGCTCGCCAATGTATTTTCCTGATACTCCTAGATCTTCTGTGAAGATCCCTCAGAAGCTTTTTCAGCTTATGAGAGTAAGGAGTTCAGTTGTGTTCTGGGTAGGCTTTGTTACTGCGATCTTACGCCACTGTTAATTTTCGAACCAACAGTAAAATCGTGACCGAAACCCTTCCAACTAGAAAATTTCTTTATCACCTTAACAGGATTTGAACCCGTTGATCAAAATGCAAACTCTAGATGGCACACCCTTTACTTTTCATTTGTTCGAACTGCATATACTGAGCTGAAAAAGAGGGAACGCAATCTCAGCGAGTTACATTAAACCTAATCTTATATTAGTGGATCACAATATGGCCTTCTTCCGCCATTTTGCGAAAACCGCAAATCCAGCGTTTTTTGCAATTAAGCGCATTGGCAGTCGAACCGTATAATGTCAACAGGGACACGATTGCCTTCGTTACCGGAATGAACCAAGTTCTCATCGAAAAACATGTCATATCCTGACTTCCGAATCGCCTACTCAGGGTAACATTGAGACACGCATCCAATTATCTCACTTATTCACTGTTCCGTAGTCGAGTCATATGGTGAGCACAACCGGTATAATTGGATTGCCAACCGCAGGTCGGGGTAGGCTATGAAAAACATTATTCTTGTCTGTTGCATGTTAACAGGTTGTAAAAGTTACGAAAACATCTCTTCAATGAATATTTGCTGATTCTGCTCCATATCCAGGTCCTCCCAGAACGTTGGTTACCATCAGTGATATCTGTATTTTATTTACAGTTCCCCTAAACAATGTATTCGTATTTACATCCTAGCAATCACACAAATTCTTCAGCCAGGATGTTCTCCTTCATCCTGTCGTTCGCCTGTCTTCTATATTTCCTTGCGTGATGTTCCGCAATAGTCGGATTTTAAAGAATTCGTTTTTTCAGCTTTTACCGTATAATTAATAAGGAAGTCTACCCTCATCAGCTGGACAAACTGAATGATGCACTTCAACAGAAAAGGCAAGAATTAATCAACAGAAAAGATGCAGTGTTCTACCAAGATAATGCTAGTTCCATACAAGTTTGGTCACTCGCTAAAAGTTTTTACTGCTTGAATGGGATACACTGCCACACCCAGACCTCCGATTCGTCAGATCTGGCGCCTTCGGATTATTATTCTTCATTGCAGAGTTCTTTGGACGGTAAAACCTTTACTTCAAATGAAAAGGTCAAAAATCACCCAGATCAGTTTTTTGCCAGCAAAGACCAAACATTTTATAAGCGTAGAATCATACTACTACCAGAAAGATGACCAAATATGTTGGACCAGAATGGCCAATATATAATTTAATAAAATATTTATTCATTTATTCACGAAAATTATCTTTCATTTCCCAAAAAAACAAAACTACTTTTCGAACAACCCCATTTTTGTGAAACTTGAACCAAGTGTATTTCTCTACCTTATCAATAGCATTTGTCGACATTCAAAGAAGATGCACTGAGCAGGTGCGTTTCCTTAATTAAGTAATTTTCCTGAATTATAGAAATTCATTCATTTCAGTATTATTGCAGGACAAGATGTTACAACATTATTGGTGGAGTTGTGCAAAACGCTCAAAGTCCGTTGAGCCCGCTTCATACTAATATGTTTCTCCAAGATTATCGTCCAGACTAACACATAGTGATAGAATCCATGTGTCCCTAACTGCTAATCCAGAATAACAACGAATATTGGCTGTCGTTCGCAAGGATTGCCAGAAGTCCACCCTTGTAGTGCACATCCATTAGAGAAGTCCAATTATAACGGAATGTCCCGGCTAAAACTCGGATTGCCCAATTGGCCAGTATACTGATCCCTGCCTGAACGAGCGACCGAATCATGCTTATTCGACTGTTGTACGCCTAATGCTAACAAATGGCCAGAGGAACAAGTCTGTCCTGCCTACTCTTAATTGGAAATGTTCAGATTTTTGTGTGCCTTTTGTTCTGTGTTTCAGATGGTAATCTGTGATTGCGGGCGGGTTCCAGATCGATTCTTGTTCAGGTCATCGATTTCTGCATTCGAAACTTTTCTATGGGGATCGTAAACACAGAAATTGCAAATATGGAAGTAACCACAGAGAATTCTGTCGATCGAAAAAGAGAAGTCGAAATAATAATGATATTCTATATATAATCCTTATATATTCCATTATGGTCTCAATATATTAGGAGAAAATATGGGTTCGTGCACCTTACTGAATATATACATTCTGTCAAGAAAGTACCGGGAATTATCGATTTAAATCTGGCGGGGCAATGAGGCAGGTAAAATTTTTTTTTCCTAGGTTGGTACCACTGTCCTTAATTACTATGCCAAGCTTGAGCGGGATCTGTCAACTAGTGTGTTTGCAACAGCTGATTAAGTCAGTCGATGTCAGAGTGCGTGCCGATTTTTACTATGGGCGATTACGTTGAGCAAAGAATTTGTTTGAAGTTTTGTGTTGCAAATGAATTTTCGTGTGCCGATGCATTGAAAATGTTGCAAAAGGCCTTTGGTGATAATGCTCTATCGAAAACTCGTGCATATCAGTGGTACAGAGCCTTCAAGGACGGTCGTGAAGTGGTCGCCCATCGACGGCTTCGATCGAAGATAACGTCGATAAAATTAAGGAAAGGGTGCTGTAAAACCGTCGTACCAGCTTGAGAGAGATAGCACATGATCTTAAGATATCCCACGAGTCCGCACGTACGATTTTGATTGATATTTTGGGCATGAGAAAGGTGGCCGCACGACTCGTACCGAAAGACCTGAATTTTCTTCAAAAACGTCATCGCGAACAGGTTGCTTCAGACATGCTGGATCGCTGTAATTCCGATTCTACATTCATGGAACGCATTATAACTGGTGATGAGACCTGGGTCTACGAGTACGATATACAAACAAGCCAGCAATAATCGGAGAGGGTGGCAAAAAATGAGCCGAAACCGAAAAAACCACGCCAAAGCCGCTCGAAAATGAAGGTGATGCTCATTGTTTTCTTCGATATCCGTGGCGTGGTGCACTACGAATTCGTTGCAGAGGGTCAGACGGTAAACAAGGAGTATTACCTAGGCGTTATGAAACGTTTGCGTGAGCGTATCCGTAAGAAGCGGCCAAATTTGTGGGCGAACAACTCATGGATTTTACATGACGATAACGCGCCTTCTCACCGAGCTACGATTGTGACTGACTTTCTCGCTAAAAACTCAACAAACGTGCTTCAGCAACCACCGTATTCGCCGGATTTGGCTCCCTGCGACTTTTTCCTCTTCCCAAAACTAAAATTGCCCCTTCGTGGCACCCGTTTTGAGTCGATTGAAGCTATAAAACAAAATTCGGCGCGAGAGCTAAAGTCCATCGCGGAAAGCGCCTATAAAAAATGTTTCGATAATTGGAAGTGCCGTTGGCATAGATGTATTGGAGCAAATGGAGCCTATTTTGAAGGCGACCCAATAAATTTTGACGATTAAATGTAAAAATGTTGTTTTAATTGAAAATTCCCGGTACTTTCTTGACAAAGTAGTATATATATTAGAATGTATTCATTTTTATAATTGAAGAAATAGACGATTTGATGTCATGATTCTGGAAGATTTTATTTTCTTCAGTTTGAAATATAACAGAATAACATACACAAAATATAATAATAACATACAAAGAAATAAACAAACAAAAAATAGCTTACTAACCTAGAAGAAATCAAAAACAATGCAATTTCTTCGGGTTTCTCGATTCACATTTCTACCAACTAACTAAATAGACATGTGACACTTTTAGGTTAAAATCTTAGACATAGAACATAGAGGTTACAGAGTTGTTTTCCCTAAAAATAACAGTTTTATTTTTACATCCCCCCACACAAAGTATGCACCCCTCATTACATGTTTGCGTGTTCACATGGGACTCTCCAAATAATCTATATGTTAGTCAAATGTTGAAGAAAATATTAGAATATCATCTATATAATTTAGGCAGAATAAATTCAGGTTATATTTTCTGATAATATTATTCAATAGACGTTGAAATATGGCCGGGGATGTTTTAAGCCCAAAAGGTAAATATTTCCATTGCCAGTGACCATTCTATGTCACAAAAGCAGTCTTATATCTATCTTTGATACGAATAGGAATCGACCAAAAGGCAGAATTTACATCTAATGTAGTGAAGAATTTTGGATTTCGGGTCTTGGCTAAGATTTTATCAATTAATTGGAATAGCTGTGGTTCGGGAACAATTAATTTTTTGAGTTCACGAAAATCGACACATAATCTGGTTTTAGACCCTTCATCTCTCTTATATGCTAAAGTGACTGGTGATGCAAAAGGTGAGGAGGACTCCTCAATCAGATTCGCTCTCAACAATCTTCCTATTTGGAATTCTATCTCTTTTTGATCCTCCATTGAGCATCTGTATGGGTTTTTTGCTCTAAAAGTTTTATATGAGCCTCATTATTTTGCACCTGACCAATATCAAACTTGTGTTTTGCAAAAATATGGTCATATTTATTTATTGAAACTTCAATTTTATTTCTCTGATTCGTTTCCAAATGGTCTAATTTTGCTTCGAAAAGATCTGTGGGTATCCCTTCATTGAAATTGATGGTGTAATCATTGTTACCATTATTATTATTATGGACACAATCGATCTTTCTCTCTTCATTCATATCTATAATAATAATAATAATAAACCTTTTATTTCCCGTAAAAATGTTAAATTACAGTTTGTTTTTCCTTACAGACTAAGAAAGAAAAAGAAAAAAAAAAAACAATATATCTACATGTATGAAATTTTGTTACTATGTGCTAGGTATTGTTGTGCTATCTGTTGAAATTATCTTCAGGTATACATTTTCATTTTGATTCCTCTCTCTCGGTTTTTTGTAGGGATCACTTTGGCAGGGTATAGGTCTCCTCCAATTCCTTCCACTTATCTCTGTCATGTGCCACTTTAAGCCAGTTGTTTCCTGCAAATAATTTTATTTCATCCTCCTAGCGCTTCTGAGGTCGTCCCACGCTTCGTTTTCCATTAGGACCGGTCCATTTCGTACATATGAGAGTCCAGCGTTGGTCAGTATATCTGGCTACGTGGCCGGTCATTCATATCTTTCGCCTTTTCATTCATATCTAATCTTTGATAAATATTTAAATCAAAATCTTGTTTTAATTGAAAATTGGAAATGAAATCTAGTCCGAGTAGAATATCATACTCGAAATTTTTCTCATTAACTACAAAAAGTACAACTTCTTTTTTGATGTTATTGATTCTCATTTTTGTAATTATTTTTCCTGAAAATTTTGCCCTGCCACTGACTGTTTTGAATGTGTTTCTAATATCTTGAATGCTCAGACATAACTTTTCTGCTTTGGAATTCAGAAGACTAACATTTGAGCCCGAATCATAAATTCCACATAATTCATTATTATTCATAAACACCTTCAATTTTATCAATGGCAGCAGTCTTAGTTTTTTTTGGTTTGAAATGGCCTGATTTAATTCATTCTGTACCCCAACATTGTTTACAGTTTTTATGTTACCGGTACGTTCTTTTGTTCAGAATTATTGGATTTTTTCCTTAGCCGACATAAAGTCTCCGGATGAAATCTACCTGAAAAACCATTCTTCTCACAAATTGAGTATGGTTCCTTCTTAGCTGGTTTTCTAGTTGTTTGTGGATAGGAAGGAATTTGTTCGGCAGATTTATTCGTTCTATGGTTTTCTTTATTTCGATCGTTGTTATATTTTTTTGAACTTTCCAGCTTTCGCAACTCGCCCAATAATTTCTCGAAAGTTGTTTTGATCGATCAATTCTATCTTGTAAAATATTTGGCAAACTTATCACAATTAAATCAACTAATATGTCAGTTGAAAAATTATTTCGGAGATTCAACAACTAATTTTCTTTTCTAAAAGCGTAGTCAACTAAACTTCCTCCTATGTACCTAAATGAATAGGCCTCTTTATATTTATGCCAACTCATTTCACAAAAACTCTCTAAGCAGTTATCTTTCCATATTTGAAAACTTTTACCTAAACCTAATGTAATCAATTTAGAATCAAACCATTCTTTCGCTATTCCATCCAGAAACATCCGCAAAATCAAAATCTTGTCTCTATCTTCTTCTACTTCACAACGCGTGCATTCCGTCTCAAATTTTTCGAACCATAAATTCAGTGAAACACTCTTACCATCAAAATTATTCAGCACAAAAATCCTCCTTTATCCTCTTGAAATCCTTGCTTTTTCTTGACAGTTCTACAGTATCCTGTGGTTTTGGTGATTCTTATCCAAATACTGTTCTCACGTATGCTGGTGAATAAATCAGTTGTAAATATTCATTCTTAAACATCACATCTTCGGCATCAAAATATATTTCTTTCAATTCCGGAGTTAATGAAATGACACACGTACGATATGAACCTCTTACTTTAATCGATTTCAAGATATTCTTCACCTTCAGTAGAGCCAAAAGTTCATGATTGTTGGATATATCCTGTTTGTCCTCTGGTATTTCATAATATGTATTTTCCGTTCCCGTACTTTGGATCCATTTGAATTTGTATGTATTTTTCTTCTTATCAGTCTTGCATGCTTCCAAAGCGCTGCAAATCTTCATGAATGTCGTCATTATAGCTTACGTTTTTGATTTATAAGAATGTAATCAATTCTTATTTTTATAATTGAAGAAATAGACGATTTGATGTCATGATTCTGGAAGATTTTATTTTCTTTAGCTTAAAATATAACAGAATAACATACACAAAATAAAATAATAACATACAAAGAAATAAAAAGAAATAAATAAAAAAAAATAGCTTACTAACCTGGAAGAAATCAAAAACAATGCTATTTCTTCGGGTTTCTCGATTCACATTTCTACCAACTAACTAAATAGATATGTGACACTTTTAGATTAAAATCTTAGACATAGTACATAAATCATAGAACATAGAACATAGAAGTTACAGAGTTGTTTTCCCTAAAAATAACAGTTTTATATATAATATTTGGGTAGATTTGGTAATCGCAACTCGAAATATTCTTGATACTAAAACATGCACGAGTTTCAACCAGCCTCAAAAGTTGCAAGTGACAATTCGATAAAGACGTTAAGAGAATCATGAGAAACATTTGTACGTCATCTGAAATTCTAGGAATCTATTTCAAACAAGTCTTCAGATGTCGCCCACTTTGACCTAAACTTCCACAGGTTTATGTGCACAAACCAGAATTTCAAACATCTATTTCAAGACAAACGTGATGCAACAGATGTTAATCTGTGACCCAGGGCTGCGTTCCGATTCGCCCAAATTGCTTTCAAATTACATATACTATTGCTCATCATCCAGTATAAGAATATGAAAACAAATTTGCAGTAGCAATTGTGATAATAGGTTTGAATAGATTTCCAGCATATTAGGGGTCCAATAGAGGCTTAATGGTGCAACGGAAATTGTCCCAGCTGTTGTATAGACATCGTCGGAAGAGAGCTAATTGAAGGGAGGAGTTCCTATAATATGTCAGTATCAGTTCGATTGTTCAGCTTTACAAGGCTTGTATTGTTGGCATTTAGGAGGGAGACTAGGAATCAATTGGAGGCATTTAATGTATAAAGTTTAAGTGAAGACTTTGTGGCGGCTGTTCACGAAAGACATTAAAGCGCTATTGTAAAGCCACGGACATAGTTGGGCAGATCAATAAGCGATTTGTATTATGGAGGGTATCAGATTGAATTTACTTGATGGAATAATTTATTTCAGGAAATATTCACTTTATACAGGGTCAATCATAGCTATTGGGACATGGCTGAAAGACAGGTTATTTGGATCAAAATATGGCAGTTAAACCACATCTGCCTCAATAAAATATTTTTGTGGTAAAATATGCAGGGCGTTAAAGTTGATTTCGTTTGTTTTTTACTGATAATTTCGCTGTCAATTCTATCAAAATCGACACAGAGACATAACTTTGGACGATAAATATTATCCATGCGAATCATTTCTGATAATAGAATTAAGTGGTAGGTTTTTTCGACGAAACTTGATCGTGATTTCGATTTGGAAATACTATGTCGAAATCATTTTCACTCAAACTCCAGTTTGAATACGATAATTTCACCCGTTTTTGAGAAAAATTCAATTTACAGTTCATTGTCGCAGAAGGTGATTTCAAATAACAGACAATGGATTCATTTATTATGAGTTGATTCCATATGACGAACTACTAGGTTTGGTCATATGGAATGATGACTACTGATGACTTGTCGTTACGATAGTAATCCTGATCTGTACGATAGAAACCGTAGGTTCGGACATTTGGTTCATGCACTCGCTCGTGCGAAGCTAAAGCCGTATCCTGTCTAGTCAAAGATGGCAACGATACGTTTTTGAGCTTTTATGGGTCGAAAGGCTCAATACAATGTGACTTTACTAGGCTTTAGTTATACTCGTCTGTTGTCGCACGAGCCAAGGTTGCCGCTCGGAGCTGATGGTTGGTGGCAGGATCGATTCTTGCTACGTTCGACCTGGCCCCATGACGGTCGATCACGGGTTCAAATATTTCGAATTGTCTGTACACGACTTATGCACCTGGCGGGTGTTCTACTCGGTAGAGCAGTTTCCACGCTGCGATCTGTTAGTAATCAGCCCTTAGCTTGGGGATTCGTCTTATCATTTAGACGAGACACCATTTTTTAGTTAAGTGGTTATCGCTACAATTAGTGGAAAAATACTTTTATGTGTTAAATCAGTACAACTTATCTTCAGATAACTTAACCACAGAAACCTTGTATGCGGGTACGACGTATCGCTGCAGTATGATCGGTTTTCACGCTATCATGTGCTGCCTGTGTTGCTCCTACAATCGCGGTTCGAAAGCAATCGTTGAAGGAAAGACGGCAGAACCGTGAACCAATACCGAATAGATGGACGATACGATGTCCATAGCGAACAAATCTTATGATGTATCAATCTCGAAGGAGAGGGATTCCTGGTTTGTGAGGCCTGTGCAATATTGAAAATATCATCATGTTCCATATCTGTCTATAAACGTACTCAACGGATATGGCGACTAATTGAATAGATGAATGAAATAAGTAAGACGTACAGTATTGTCGGTACTGCGATAGCATAAAAAACAAACTTACTTGTCTGAATATGTAAAAACGACAGACGGCCGAAATATGTCGCCGTCAGCGACGATTGCTGTAGGTATGAAATGATTAGAGATAATGCGATCCGAAATTACGAGGTAGATATAATAGAACCGAAACCGAAGATACAGATCGACGAAGTGTAACGAAGCACTTCCTACATCTACCCGTGACGTGAATTGACTGGGAAATGATCACGACAATTTAGAGGATATGTGCTCATTCAGTTGAAAAAATCGCTGCACTCCGTAAAATGTTGATCAATGGTCAGGTTAGAAAGCACGCGCGAAAAGTCGAAAAATCGCTGCACTCCGTGAAAAGTGGACTTCCACGAAAAAACGTGTTTCACGAACTGCACCGATATCGAGCGACAGTACGGCGTGAAGGTCCAATCACGAACTGCAGCGATTTGGTCGTGGAACAGGTCCTTCACGAACTGCAGCGATATTAGTCAAGAGTTATATCTGTACTATCAACAACTGGACCGTTTGGCGCTATCGATTGATCAAAAGAAGTATGTGGAAATCGATCATTAGAGTTTCAATAAGAACCAAGACTTCTAAGAGAGAGGCATTATGAAGCTTTCTCTTAAAATGGCAACAAATTATAGAACAAAACGCTGCATATTTGACCCAGATCGGAAAATCTAAAAGATGAATAAAGTCTCAAAGTCCACTCAAATATTAAGGATTTTTTCCCCAATATAACTGTAAACCTTGAAAGAATTTTTGTTAACCGAGCCTTATTATCTTAAAAGAGTGTTCACGCACTAATAATGTTACAATATTCCCGATAACACGAGGGGGAAACAGGGATAGAGTCTAAATCGCTTTCGCTCTTTGTGGGCTTATGTTACACAATACCTTCTTCCCAACATCTCAAGGTCACCTCGCAACCCCTATTAATCAAACCGTACGCCTTCTCTTCGGGCACAGACGCATATACCAACGACACATCTCGCAAATCCCGTAGAAATCAATGGTAATTGTTTCCGTATACCACGTCCCGAGCATCACGTCTAATATGGGCATAACATTAAACGTGAGCTGGGTCTTAGGCCAGGATCAAGTCAGGCCAGGCCCGATGTGAATTAATGAGACAGACACGGTATTATGTTCTGCATTCTTGCCTTCTTGTGCCTCTTTGAAAATGGAGACAATCCCGGACGTCATATTACAGTTCATTAGAGTAATGATTCCGTTTTGTAATGTCGATGCTGTCAGAGTTCCAGTACAGACAGACATGTAGTTGCTGTCAGTACAATGGTGGGAGTTTAGAACTTGAATGGGGATGAATTGGACCAGTGGCATATAATCACCTTGTTAAGAGAGAGCTGGCGGAGTATTTGTAGGAGGCGATTAAAATTATACTTGAGGAAAATTATGCAGTTAAAGAAACATCTAATATTCTTCTCCTCAAAGGACGGTCTCCATTCAATGAAGGATGGTTACAATCTCAGCTATCCTCTCGCGCTTGGAAGGGATTGTGCGCTCCAACCAGGAGTGTTTCCTTCTCCCAAGCAGTATTTTCTTTTTGATATACAGGTATGGAAAAGACAGTCGATACATAGGATACTCAATGTTAATCTAGAGGAGCACTAATGTCCAGTGGATCAGTGGAAGAATCAAAACCTCAGCGCGATCCGATGACGAATAAACGACTATTTTCTCTCAATGGCACTCCCTAGTGGGGGATGCTTCTATCGAAACGAGGCTCTGCACTCTGCTTTCAGTTCATCAATCAGAATCATTCGCGATTTCATATCACTTGAAAATAAATACGACAATCTTATTCCATTGTATGCGAAGAATTAATTTGTCACGATTAATGACAGTGACAGTGGTCAGTAAGGAGCTCAGTAATCAACCTCAGCTTGTTCTTTTACAGTTCAATTTACCAATTGGCCTTTCTTCCTTTTCTTTTCCCGTTAATAGAATTCAGCCCTAATTAATGTTTGTTTTTTCTACAAGGGCATCTGCCTTCTTATTTTTCTCATTACTCTGGTGTGTTGGTACCAAAATCGGTAACAATTTGTCCAATTTGTCCCAGTGACATGTAGGACTTTTTTCAGTTTACTTACGCTCGACGGTCATCAAGTGCTCAGTACCATATGGCTATATGGGGCAACACAAATTCTAGTTCCCTTGTACTATCTGGACAGGAAGACTTGGACACAGGCGCAAACTACAAACTACAAGGGAAAACCAACCTGTTTGAACCGTGCGCATATCTGTAATTTTCCCCTGTGATCAACAAAAAACCTTATCGAGTTTGTTTGAGTATGAAATTATTATATTATTATATGTTACACTGTCTCGATTTGTAGAATTTTCTATTACCATAGCGAACAATTCTTACTACTGATATTTGGTACAGATCAGCCGAATTAATTTATTTGAGTATAAAAAACAACCTGCATAGCAGGCTTGGTATTTTTCACATTCCATGTTTTCGATAAGATCTGTGAGTTGTTCTGCTATTCGTAGAACCCTTCTACTCCGCAAGGTTATCTTCTTCGGATGGTGGCCTCAGCCGAGACCCTTCAACGACTCAATTCCATCAACATAGCGAGCAGTTTACGAAGTTTCCGTTATCCCGCGAAGTGCACAGAACGGCTTTATCCAGATACTTCACAGCCATTTCCCGTTCTCTTTTAAACTTGATGAGGAAAGTCTTCAGCGCAATTTAATGCGCGTAACGCTCCACGGCCAACTGCAATGGGCGTTATAACCAAAACAAGGCCGTTCTTTCGGCACTTACTGCTTTATTGTTATTCCGAAAACGTCTTTGGCGAGATGTCACCATTAGTGGAAGCCCGTTAAAAACCACGGGAAAAACTTTACGCGATTAAAAATCCCTAACGAGACTCGCTTCTGTTGTAGCGTCCCGACTTAACCGAGAAACCTTGGGTTTTTGAAGACCGGTAACCGTAATGAAGAACGTAATTCGAGGTGGCGACAAGTTGAGGGATAAAATCTACATAATTCTGCAATTTTCAGTCCTAATCGGCGGGACGGGATTGTGGAAACTCGGTCGGATTTTCCAGCGAACGTGGGGAAATTTTCTCGGATGAGAGGGTGTTCGTTTGATCTACAAACTTGAAATATCATTCGATTTTTTACATTTCGAAAAAGATCCTAAGAATATCTAGAATTGGCTTATTATTTTCTCAAAAAATCAAGCAAAAGAAAATTTTGGAAAAATTATATTTTTCAATGAAGTCCCCTAGAACTTCAACACATTTGTTAGATGGAGAAATAAGCTTCTCTAAGCCTTGTAAAAAATATTCTTTCAGCTTCTCGTCAAAATAGGTATCAATTGCTCCCTTCAGTTCTTCACCGTCGGAAAATCGCTTTCCACGAAGATATTTCTTCACATTTGGGAATAGCTAGTAGTCACTGGCGGCCAAGCCTGGGCTGTACGGAGGATAAGTGATTTCTTCGAACACTAGCCTTCTCCACGCGGGTCTTGGGAACCGACTCGTTGTCGTCAAGCAGCAACACCCCCACTGTGAGGTTTCCTCGTCTTTTTCCTTTAATTGCTTCTCTTAAGTTACGCAAAGAGGTTGCGTATAATGCTGCTGAGATATTTTCACCCTTTTTAATGTATTCTATCACTAAAATGCCTTTAAAAACACAAAAGATCGTAGTCATTATTTTTCCAGTGGATATGATGTCTTTAATTTTCTTTAAATTTGGAGTGATGAAAATCCACATGAAACTGTTCCTACACCATTACATACAGATAAAATGTGTTGTATCATTCAAGCTGTCGGAGTCATTGGTCCGTTATTCATTGAGGAAAATTGTCAAATAGTAGCAGCTAATGAAGAACGATACAGAACCATAATAAATGAATTTTTTTCCTGCCATTATTGAGAATAATCTGGAGGATATATGGTTTCATCAACCTGGTACTGCCTGCCGCACAGCCACCCCAACAATTAATTTATTGAAAACAAAATTTGGTGATAAAATCATCTCAAGAAATGATCCAGTTAATTATCCTCCCAGGACGTGTGTTTTAACACATGGTGATTCCTTTCTTTGAGGATATGTTAAGTCACATTTTATGCTGAAAATTCAACTACTGAGTAATTTTAAATAAACATTGAACATACAATTGATGAAATACAGCCAAATAGTCTAGCTCCACCAATTCATCATCGCGATACAGTACCCTAGTATCTTTACTACTCCATTCAGACCCTGTGCCTCACTGAATAACTTTTTTTAACTTGTATCACCACTTTTGGAAAACCCTTTGCATTCAAATACGAAGTGATATCCAGTCTAGCTTAATCATTACGACACAGTACCCCAGAACACTAATATTTACTACTCCGTTAGGTGTCTCACTTTTTTTTAACTTGTATCATCGCTATTGGAAAACCTTCTACATTCAAAGAAGAAGTGATACCCAGCTTAGCTTCACCAATTTATCATTCCGACACAGTACCCCAAAACATTAATTTTTACTACTCCATTAAGACCCTGTCTCTCAGTGAATATCTTTTTTCGTTAACTTGTATCATCGCTTTTGGAAAACCCTTCACATTCAAATACGACCATGTGTCTCGCTCATTAATTTTTTTTCAATTTTTAAATTGTATCAACGCTATTGGAAAACTTTTCACAGTCAAATACGAAGTGAATCAAGCTCAGCTCCATCAACTAATTGTTGCGATACAGTACCCCAGAACACTAATATTTACTACTCCATTAAGACCCTGTGCCTGACTAAATGATTTTTTTTAATTTTTAACTTGTATCATCCCTATTGCAAAACCCTTTACATTCAAATACGAACTGATACCCAGCTTAGCTTCATCAATTCATCATTGTGACACAGTACCCCAGAACACTAATCTTTACTACTCCGTTAGGTGTCTCACTTTTTTTCAATTTGTATCCTCGCTATGGGAACACCTTCTACATTCAAAAAAGAAGTGATACCCAGCTTGGCTTCACCAATTTATCATTACGACACAGTACCCCAAAACATTAATCTTTACTACTCCATTAAGACCCTGTCTCTCTCTGGATATCTTTTTTGTTAACTTGTATCATCGCTTTTGGAAAACCCTTTACATTCAAATCCGAAGTGATACCCAGTCCAGCTTCACCAATTCATCATTGCGACACAGTACCCCAGAACACTAATCTTTACTACTCCATTAAGGCCCTGTGTCTGACTGAATATTTTATTTTTAATTTTCAACTTCTATCATCACTTTTGGAAAACCCTTTACATTCAAATACGAACTGATACCCAGCTTAGCTTCACAGATTCATCATTGCGACACAGTACGCCAGAACACTAATCTTAACTACTCTATCAAGATCATGTGTCTCACTGAATTGCTTTTTTTAATTTTTAACTTGTATCATCGCTTTTGGAAAACCCTTTACATTCAAATAGAAAGTGATAACCAGTCCAACAATTCATCATTACGACACAGTACTCCAGAACACTAATCTTTACTACTCCATTAAGACCCTGTGTCTGACTCAATATTTTTTTTTAATTTTCAACTTCTATCATCGCTATTGGAAAACCCTTTACATTCAAATACGAACTGATACCCAGCTTAGCTTTACAAATTCATCATTGCGACACAGTACACCAGAACACTAATCTTAACTACTCTATCCAGACCATGTGTCTCACTGAATCTCTTTTTTTTAATTTTTAACTTGTATCATCGCTTTTGGAAAACCCTTTACATTCAAATAGAAAGTGATAACCAGTCTAACAATTCATCATTACGACACAGTACTCCAGAACACTAATCTTTACTACTCCATTAAGGCCCTGTGTCTCACTGAATGATTTTTTTTTTAATTTTTAACTTGTACCATTATTGGAAAATCCTTCACATTCAAATACGAAGTGATACCCATTCAGCTTCACTATTTGATCACCGCGACACATTACCCCAGAACGCTAATATTTACTACTCCATTAAGACCTTGTGTCTCATTAAATAACTTTTTTTTCAATTTTTAACTGGTATCATCGCTATTGGAAAACCCTTTATATTCAAATACGATGTGAAGACCAGTCTTGCTTCACCAATTCATCATTACGACACAGTACCCTAGAACACTAAGTTTTGTTACTCCATTAGAACCCTGTGTCTCATTGAATAATTTTTTCTCCATTTTTAACTTGCATCATAGCTATTGGAAAACTCTTTACATTCAAATATGAAGTGATACCCAGCTTAGCTTCATCAATTCATCATTGTGACACAGTACCCCAGAACACTAATCTTTACTACTCCGTTAGGTGTCTCACTGAATAACTTTTTTTTTAACTTGTATCATCGTTATTGGAAAACCTTTTACAATCAAAAAGGAAGTGATACCCAGCTTAGCTTCACCAATTTATCATTACGACACAGTACCCCAAAACATTAATCTTTACTACTCCATTAAGACCCTGTATCTCACTGAATATCTTTTTTTGCCAACTTGTATCATCGCTATTGGAAAACCCTTTGCACTCAAATCCGAAGTGATACCCAGTCTAGCTTCACCAATTCATCATTGCGACACAGTACCCCAGAACACTAATCTTTACTACTCCATTAAGACCCTGTGTCTCACTGAATAACTTCTTTTGAATTTCAACTTGTATCATCGCTATTAGAAAACCCTTTACATTCAAATACGAAGTGATACCCATCTTAGCTTCACCGATTCATCATTACGACACAGTACCCCAAAACACTAAAATTTACTACCCCCGTAAGACAATGTGTCTCACTGAATATCTTTTTCTTAATATTGAACTTGTGTCATCGCTATTGGAAAACCCTCCACATTCAAATACGAAGTGATACCCAGCCTAGCTTCACCTATTCATCATCGCGACACAGTACCCCAGAATACTAATAATTAAGACACTGTACAAACTTTTCTTCAATTTTTAACTTATGTCATCACTATTGGAGGACCTTTACATTCAAATACGAAGTAAAACCCAGCTTAGCTTCACATATTCATCCTTGCGACATAGTACCCCAGAACACTAATCCCTACTGCTCCATTAAGACCCCATTGGGTATCAGGACCTTATGACGGCCTTCCCATAAAAGTGGAAACTCCGAGAAATGAGATACGGATCCACGAAATTTTACCGTCGCTCGTAAAATCCGGGAGCTACAGAAATTGCTTGTTATACACTATAAACTGTGACAAATCAAGACTGATTAGTTTGGGCTCTGGATCGCTGTTCCTCCTGTTTAATTCAGAAATATTTATGTGTAGATGCACTATATTGCGGAATGCTGTTCTGGGAGGGAGAAACTCGAGCATAGTTTAGGTGAATAGACCACCGTTTGTTCGGATTAATAACGACCCCTTGTTTGGAATTTGTCCCGAATTATCCAGGGGTGTCAGGTCTCATTTAGGATCTAGGTGTGTGCAGGAGGGGGGGGGGGTTTACAGTAGACTCCTATCGTTGAGGGTCGTTATAACGGTGCTGTCTACCGAATTTGGTTTGGTTTCATCGAATTAAACGTGAATTACTCGGATTTCATGCTATAAAGCATTTAACACAGACGTCCCCATGATGTCACTTATCTTGATGACCTATGTAATGTACTCATCGTCATTAAAAGTGATATTCTGGAAATAAATAATTGTTTAAACTTTTTTTTTCACCAAAGAATGACTACGGTAATATTGTAACGTTTCATCATTTTTTGCGACAACAAAAGTTGCTCACGTGACCCATAACATTACAAAGTAACTTTTTCAAATGCTTTCAAACAACCTCAAGGTGTTTGATCAACATCAAGATCCCAGTGGGCACTTCTTCGAGAAATAACACGGCCAGGAAACTTTTTTGCAAAATTGCGATTGTTTCGTTGCTTGTGTGCCACGTAGCACCGTCTTGTTGAAAATAAACGTCGTTCGCATCAATGTCTTTCAATTTTAACCATAAAAAATCATTAAACATCGCTTGGTAGCGCAATTCATTCACCATAACCCTTACAACAACTTCATTATCGAATAAATAAGGTCCAATCACACCTCCAGTCCAAAAACCGCAACGATCAGTGACACGTTGAGGATGGAGAGGCTTTTCAACAATCACTCTTGGATTGTCCGAGCCCCAAATACGACAATTCTGCTCATTAACGTAGCCTCTGAGGTTAAAATAGGGCTCATCACTGAAAATGATTTCTCAATGAAAATCCGGATCATATTGATGCATTTCATGACGGGCTTGAGTTCTTATGTTAACTGAACTTTGAAAGCATTAGGAACTAAGTCTTTATGCAAAATACGGTCGTTTTGTGGAATGCCTATTTCCAAAGATCGACGAGCAATCTACAAACTTAGGTTTTCCTCAACAGTACATGGCGTAGTTTTTACTTGTCAAATGTCAAAAGAAGCTTCAAAGGCGAGGAAAATGAAGGTTATAGATATAAAATTCATAACAATTTATTGATCAATTTCGTATCAGCTATCGAAAATTCCATGTTCTAATTAAATACTTCGACGCCTTTCTACTCCCTGCCTCGTCATCTTCCAAAGTGATAAAACCGACAAAAACGGTCTGTCTTTTCCTCGCGAAAACTTGCACTCCATTCATATCTCATATCCATTGTTAAAGACAAAGGCACGTTTCCATCTTGTTCCTATTGAAACTGATATTGAATTCTGGCGACAATCAACTCGGGCCTACCTTCAGCAATCGAAATAATTAATTAGACTGTCCTACCATGTTCAAACAATGATGATTGAGAGGATATAACGACGCCCTCTAGGCAGCCATTGTCAAAACTCTTCAAGGTTACTTGTTGGTATTTGGTCCGATGTCATATGCTGATCCAATAACTGCTCTAATAACTTCGAATCGTAAGGACCTTTACTTAATAGGAACCATTTTACTGAATTTTTCACTATCATTTAGTCCCCCCTTTAACTTTGTTACAAATGGAGGTACAAAAAAAGGAAATGCCAAAATTTGTACGAAATCAACTAAATTTTTCAAAATGATTTCTCAGAATAGAATAGGGTGGAAAAGATAATGAGTGCAACTTCATTCTTTAATCTTGTCTCTCCTGATCACGAATATATCGGGTATTTTTTTAGGGTGATAAAACTTTCGATAGGGATAATTGTGATTTGACAGAAGGTAGAAGCTATGTTGTTTTGACATTTCTCTTCAGTAAGCATTGACAAATTATCATGGGAAGACTCACGCCGCAACAACGTTTACAAATTGTTGAAATTTATTTTCAAAATCATTGTTCTATTCGCCAAACTTATAGAGTACTTCGTGAAATTTATGGTTTACATGATTGTCTATCAGAGCAGCTTATTCGTCGAACTATCGATGGATTTCGGACAACATTTTCTCTACTCGAAGCAACAACAAAAACAAGACAAAGAACTGTACGTACATAAGAAGATATCGCTGTTGTAAGTCATAATGTTAATGGTGATCCAGACGTTCACAACAAGTTGGACTCAGTGCATCGACCACATGGAAAATTTTGCGTAAAGATCTTGATATACGCCCATACAAGATCCAACTGGTTCAAGAGCTAAAGCCACTTGACCAAAATAAGCGTCGTTTGTTCGCTGATTGGGCCCTAGAACAGCTTGAAGTTGATCCACTTTTTTATCGTAAAATTGTGTTCAATTTGTGCTCATTTCTGGTTGAACCAGAAACAATAGACGCTTTGGAAGCCAACATAACTCGTGTTATCGATTAAATGAGGCGTGAATTACTCGAAAAAGTGGTCCAAAATTGGTCTAGTCGAATGCGATTCCTCAGAGCTAATCGTGGTAGACATATGCCGGAAATTATGTTTAAAACATATGTGTCATAAAATTATCTTTCAAATAAAAAAAAATTGGCTTCAATCTCAATATAAATGTGTTTTATACCAATTTAAAGTTCTATAACTCTAAAAAAATACCCGATATTTGCATATGTTGGTGTATCAGAGATTCAAAAAATCGACATTGTTGAGTATTTATGGTGGTATGAAATGAACAGTTAGAACTAAAGAATTGCTCGAAATGGCAACCATTATTTAAAATACAGAGTTCGTATCGTTTTCTCAAGTTGGTTATACTATTTGGGATAGCATTATTATGGTTCTGATTGAGTTTATGAATTAATTCTTCATTAATGTTAAGTTCCAAAACTCTTTGCAGGGTTGCTGCGTCCTGTTGCCAAATTATTTGCTCCAATTATTAAGTGAAAACAGTTGCTCCAAAAGCTGAACTACCTTTTGCAGTATCCTTTCTGAATTTGCTTCACGTGTTAATGAATAGTCAAAAAATATAGGTCCCACAATTTTATTATAAACCATGTCACACCAAACGTTAACAGACTTTCTTCCAGATTTTCTAATTTGATGATTAAAAGTAAAACAACTTAATTTCTGCTAATGTATTTAATTTCACAACAATCGTTTCGTCATAACAAGACTTCGTCAGGTAAGTATGGTACTACCATACTATACTCACCTGAGGAAGTCATGTCATGACGAAACAATTGTTGTGAAATTAAATAAATAAGCGAAGATTAAGTTGACGGATAGATTCTATAACGGTACTAAAAACAAATTGGATAATTTTGTTTCTGAATTCAGAATTCAATCAGATCACCAGCTCAAGAATTAGGAGTAATTTCACAAAAAGTTTCCCAATTGTCTCCGCCACTGGTCGAAATAAGAATTATTTCTTAAACAATTTGGCTAATTCAAAAACCCTTCCATAGTGAATTTCATATGTATTCGCCCAATTCAGACAAAATAATCGCAACTATACAGGTTTTTGAGGATCATAATGTAAGAGCTCTAATTTTCCAGGGACACATTGTATAATGAGGATATTATAGTGTGTACAATTTGCTTTCGGATGATTGCCTCTATGATTTCGAGAAAGAGACATTGTCCTGTACATTGGATTTATCTAAAGTGCTATACTAACCCTGGCGATCTTAAATGATGGGGATCTTAAGGGATTGAGATCCTAAGGCACTAGAGTTAATCGGTTTTGGCCGACTTTCTAACCCGACATATTTGGTGGAGGCTTGAAAAGAGGGGACTGGTTAACTTCGATGGATGTAGGCCACGAATGAAATTCTGCTCTTCTTTATTGTGATTGTTATCGACGGTCTCTGTAGACGCATTGTTTATCTGCGAATTGGATGCCGAAGGATTTCGGGAGTAAACGATTACGGTCGTTCTGGAAGAAAAGATGGGAATGTTGGTGGTTTCAATTTTCGAAAACGGTCCTTTGTTCGATTTTTTAAATTTCCTTTCTCAACAATATTCAGAATCATTGATGAGTTTCTTTCTCGGTTACAAAATTGAACAACATGCTAATAATTAAAAAATATATAAGAGACAGTATTTTAATTTCCACGAAAATGTTTATAATACAACAATTGTTTCACCACGATGTGGCTTCTTCAGATATCAACATTCTACTGGCTGGTGGTGTACAGTGTAACAGAGTTCAAATACAGTATTAAGTACATGACAAAATAATGGAAGAACAAGTCATAAAAACTCAAGGTGTTTATTGGAGTTTGCCGCTAAAAAATGACATTAGGAAAAGATATTCAGTAATGGAGACTGGTCAACATCTGTTTGTTCATTCAAAAGGATTTTACCTGTTGATTTCACGAAATTCTAAAAGTGTTAATCTAGAACTACTGCTTTCGACGTGGATAATTTCATAATTATTGTTGAAATTATGCCTGAATTCCTTAAGATGATTAGCATATGTCGAATTTACGGTCCGATATGTAACTTCTTTGGTGTTCTGAGATTCTTTTCTCGAATGATCTATCTGTCTGGCCAATATATACTAAAGGGCAATCGTTGCAAGTCAACTTGTAGACTCCAGATTTATTTTCTCCATTTATTCGATCCTTACTGTTTTTTATGCAAGTACTATGGTTATTGGAACGAAGTTCCTTATCGCGCGTTGCGAAAGGGGGTTAGACGGAAAAAATTAAAACCAAAAGTTGTAACGACACTTTTTGCTATAGTTTCAAGCCGTGCGGCGTGCACGTGTTTCTCTGTCTGTCTCTCTCTCTCTCATAGGATGCAAGCCAGTTATTTTCGTTTCGTCTTTCTATTTCGCATTAAACAGTGTGGTGTCGCGACGATTATTTTTATTGAATGTATACAGGTATACTGCTCTTAAAATTTCTAAACTATTACAATTATCATCTGAAATGTTACATTTGTACAGATCTCTTTTTAGATACGTCACAGTATTGATTATTGATGAAATCAGCATGATCAGTGCAGAACTGTTAGCCAAAATTGATTTACGCTTAAAACAAATTACTGCAAATCATAATGTTGATTTTGGCGGCATTGACGTCATTTTAATTGATGATTTACGCCAGGCGCCACCAGTAAGGGCAACATTGATATATAAACCTATTAAAACGACAATGGTTGGTCCACATTTATGGCGAAGTCTTAAATATTTTGAACTAACGCAAGTCATGAGACAGGCTAATGCTGCATTTTCATTGATACTTACAAAGATTGGCAATGGTGAAGTTTTGGAACAGTTTCAATTAGAAATTATCGAATGAAGATTTTTCAAAAAAAAAGAAACTCAACAATTAAGTCCTCATGGTGTTCGTTTATTTTATACTAATGTCGCTGTAGGCAGTTACAACAATTCAATTTTGCAAAAAGCTCCAGATAAAGTCATCTCAATAGCAAAGGATATAATAACTGGATCTAAAAATCAAGAACAAGAAGCTTCTTTTGGATTACAACTACACAAAAAATCTGTCATCGATACTGGGGGATTACCTTACCAAATCACTTTTGTAAAAGGAAAGTATTTCCTTATCACAACAAACATCGATGTTTGACTTCAATGAGGACAACGTAGTTTGCAGAGTTTGGCTGGAATTCTGTGGATCACCAAAGGTTGGGCAAAAAGCAAGAAAAAAAGCTGCTTTACTAACTGTTCAAAGCAAAGAACATAATGCTGCTGTACCTATTGAATGGCGAACATCCAACATTACCATGACAAGGAATATAGCAGTTACTGTTAAACGTTAACACTTTCCCATAATTTCTGCTTGTGCTATGACTATTCGTAAGTCACAAGGTGAAACATTTGATCAAATTGTTTACGAGTATGACAAAATATATCCACGACAACTTGTTTATGTTGCTCTCTCTCTCTCGTGTAACAACCATCGAAGGTTTATTAATCGTTACATTTGATCATGATGAAAGTAAATTTCGATTTCATCATAATCGAGTACAAGCTTCATCAACAATATCTCTAGTACAAGAGTTTCAGAGATTGTCATTAAATAAGCTTGAAACGAAGGCAAAATCAGTCATTGATTTCATTACTAGAGATAAAGGCATTTCATTGTGTACGTTCAACGTCCAAAGCTTTCGTAAACATTCAGTTGATTTAATCGACTATGTTACAGAAAAAACGAACATTTTGTTATTATCATAGACATGGTTGGACAATCAAGAAGAATGTGATATACCGAATTTTAATTATATAGCTCATTTTAAACGTGATTTCGTACAATCAGGTCTTTTGGTTGGTGGGGTGATTTGAAGTACAATACATAAAATTTCGAATCACTCTACCATCTTGTATTACGTAAAGTAATGTGAGCAGAAAAATATCAATATTTTCAACGTTTCCAGTTATATATTTATATCTATTTATTGCTTTCATAAACGTGCTTATGATCCAACATTTTCAATTCAATTTGTATGAATAAATGAACACGGTCATATTTCATGGGTTATAATAAAAATATCTTCTAAACGGATACAAATAGGGGTTCCTCATCAATAAAAATGAATATTTCCATCAATTTCAGGATCTACTAACCCAGATGGAAAATTCTGTTTCGTAGATACCACAAACATGTTTTTATGCATTTATGTAGCCCCACCTTGAATTACTTCGTCTTCGCTATTTCCAGATAAAAACGGGCTACAATTTCACCTTTGAAGTTGCTTCGGACTAAGTTCGAAAAATTCATACCATTGTTTTGTTCTAATTCATAATTGAATTGTGTGGTTGGGGCAATTTGTTTATGAAGTCTACAAATAAAGAAAATTGTCTATCAGTGCCATTGAATAAACAGAAAGCTCAATTTAAGTGTTAGTCAATACTTGATAGAAGTAAAATTTAAATGACTTTAAATTCAGAATTATATATTCCAACTTCTACAATATACATTGAAACTATCGGCTGTTTTTTAGAGTGATAAAACTTTAAATTGAAATAAAACACATTCTAATTAAGATTGCAGCCAAATTTTCTTTTTATCTGAAAGATAATTTCATGACATTTATGTTTCAAAAATAATTTCCGGCATATGTTCACCACGACTAGCTCTGAGGAACAGCATTCGACCGGACCAATTTTGGACCACTTTTTCGAGTAATTCAAGCCTTATTTCATCAATAACACTAGTTATGTTGGCTTCCAAAGCGTCTATTATTTCTGGTTTGCATAAAGCAATGACTTGACATAACCCCAAAGAAAATAATCCAGTGGAGTTATGTCGCATGATCTTGGAGGCCAATTAATTGAACCATTTCTCGAAATAATGTTTTCGCTAAATTTTTCTTTCAATAAGTCAAATGTTACGGTAGTAGCATGAGGTGCACCATCTTGGTGGAACCAAAACACTTCTGAGTCGATACCATTCTACTTTTGAAACAAATAATCATTGATCATCGATCTGTAACGAGCACCATTCACTGTTACATTAGCTTCAGCATCGTTTTTAAAGAAATATGGACCGATGATGCCTCCAGCTTGTAAAGCACACCATACAGTGCATTTTCAGGATGCAATGGAACTTGCAGAACTTCTTGAGGTTTGTTTTCAGTCCATATACAGCAATTTTGCTTGTTTACATAGCCGTTCAACCAGAAATGAGCTTCATCACTAAACACAATTTTACCATAAAAAAGTGGATTAATTTCAAGCTGTTCTAGGGCCCAATCAGCAAACAAACGACGATTATGGTCAAGTGGATTTAGTTCTTGAACCAGTTGGATATTGTATGAGTGTAGACCAAGATCTTTACGCAAAATTTTCCATGTGGTGGATGCACAGAGTCCAACTTGTTTTGAACGTCGACAAATAGACAAATCTAGATCATCATTAACACTATGACTTACAGCAGCGATATTTTCTTCTGTACGTACAGTTCTTTGTCTTATTGTTGTTGCATCGAGTAGAGAAAATGTTGTCCGAAATCTATCGATAGTTCGACGAATAAGCTGCTCTGATGGACGATTACGTAAACCATAAATTTCACGGAGTGCTCTATAAGTTTGGCGAATAGAACATTGATTTTGAAAATAAATTTCAACAACTTGTAAACGTTGTTGCAGCGTGAGTCTTTCCATGATAATTTATAAATGCTTACTGAACAGAAATTTCAAAACAACATGTCTCCTATTAGGAGTACAAATAAGTTTCCGCTGTTTTTTAACACAAATCAAATATTTATTATAGAAGAACGGTAATATAAATTTATTTAAAATATTGCCCATCACTTGCAACTACTTTTTCCCATCTCTCAGGCAGCATTCGAATCCCACGTCTGAAGAACTCCTTGTCTTTTGCGGCTATCCACGAATCAACCCAATTTTTGGTATCCTCATAAGATGTGAACCGCTGCGCCGTCAGAGCATGTTCCATGGACCGGAACAGGTGATAATCGGACGGTGCAATGTCTGGTGAATACGGCGGGTGGGGTAACACTTCCCAATCAAGTGTTTCCAAATACTTTTTCACGGGAGCCGCAACATGTGGACGAGCATCGTCATGCAGAAGAATAATTCTTTTTCGTGTCTAGAATAGTATTGAGGGCGTTTTTCCTTCAGAGCTCGGCTCAATCTCATCAATTGTGTTCGATAGAGGGCTCCAGTAATTGTTAGGCTCGGATTAAGCAACTCATAATACACTACAACTAGCTGATCCCACCAAATACACAGCATAAGTTTTTTTCCGTGAATATTCGGTTTTGCTGTTGATGTTGACGCGTGGCCATGATTTTCTTCATTTTGGATTGTCATAATGTATCCACTTCTCATCATCAGTTACGATACGATGTAAAAAACCCTTTGTTTTATGTCTGGCTAGCAGCATTTCACTTTAGCATAATCGGCGTTCAATATCTCTCGGCTTTAATTCGTACGGAACCCAATTTCCTTATTTATGAATCATTCCTAATGATTTTAAACGCTTGCTGAGTGACTTCTAATGTTAGAGCAAGTTCTTTTTGTGTTTGAGATGAATCTTCCTCCAATTCTGAATCCTCGTAAACTTTTGGCCTTCCACTGCGATCTTTGTCTTCTACGTCGAAATCACCATTTTTAAACTTTTGGAACCACTCTCGACACGTTCTCTCACTCAAAGCACCCTCACCATATGCTTCTACGAGCAATTGATGTGACTCAGCAGCAGATTTCTTTAAATTAAAGAAGTAAACTAATATTTCCCGCAAATGACGCTTACTTGGCTCAAATTTTGACATTTTCAACTTATAAAAATTATATTTTACCAATATAAAATCAATAATATTAATAGGTTATGTTGTTCTTGAATGTCCAAACTATTTTTTAAGCCGGTTATCATCTGCGAAAGCTAACCGAAACTCCGTGCCGCGCCATCTGCAATAAAACGGCGCAAACTTATTTGTACTCCTAATACCTTCTATCAAATCACAGTTATCCCTATCGAAAGTTCTATCACTCTAAAAATACACCCGATAAGAGAGTTTTGCTATCTAGGAAGTCTTGTAGCAAGTAATAATAAATTTATTAATGAAATACGATGATCTACGAATCGAGACAGTGTAACAGACATCTGTATAACACTCAAACAAACTCAATAAGGTTTTGTTGATCACAGGGGCAAAATTGTTTCAAACTTGTTGGTTCTCATCAGTGCAATGAATGCCAGCAACTTTAAATCTGTCAAGTTTTCCATGATTCCATATTTTTATATTCCGGGCGGTTCTGGTAGTATTTATTTTAGTGCAAAGTAGACAATATTGAACATTATACACATCTGTCAAGAAAGTACCGGGAATTATCGATTTAAATCTGGCGGGGCAATGAGGCAGGTAAAAATTTTTTTTCCTAGGTTGGTACCACTTTCCTTAATTACTATGCCAAGCTTGAGCGGGATCTGTCAACTAGTGTGTTTGCAACAGCTGATTAAGTCAGTCGATGTCAGAGTGCGTGCCGATTTTTACTATGGGTGATTACGTTGAGCAAAGAATTTGTTTAAAGTTTTGTGTTGCAAATGAATTTTCGTGTGCCGATGCATTGAAAATGTTGCAAAAGGCCTTTGGTGATAATGCTCTATTGAAAACTCGTGCATATCAGTGGTACAGAGCCTTCAAGGACGGTCGTGAAGTGGGCGAAGACTTGCCTCGTTCCGGACGCCCATCGACGGCTTCGATCGAAGATAACGTCGATAAAATTAAGGAAAGGGTGCTGGAAAACCGTCGTACCAGCTTGAGAGAGATAGCACATGATCTTAAGATATCCCACGAGTCCGCACGTACGATTTTGAGATGAGAAAGGTGGCCGCACGACTCGTACCGAAAGACCTGAATTTTCTTCAAAAACGTCATCGCGAACAGGTTGCTTCAGACATGCTGGATCGCTGTAATTCCGATTCTACATTCATGGAATGCATTATAACTGGTGATGAGACCTGGGTCTACGAGTACGATATGCAAACAAGCCAGCAATCATCGGAATGGGTGGCAAAAAATGAGCCGAAACCGAAAAAATCACGCCAAAGCCGCTCGAAAATGAAGGTGATGCTCATTGTTTTCTTCGATATCCGTGGCGTGGTGCACTACGAATTCGTTCCAGAGGGTCAGACGGTAAACAAGGAGTATTACCTAGGCGTTATGAAACGTTTGCGTGAGCGTATCCGTAAGAAGCGGCCAAATTTGTGGGCGAACAACTCATGGATTTTGCATGACGATAACGCGCCTTCTCACCGAGCTACGATTGTGACTGACTTTCTCGCCAAAAACTCAACAAACGTGCTTCAGCAACCACCGTATTCACCGGATTTGGCTCCCTGCGACTTTTTCTTCTTCCCAAAACTAAAATTGCCCCTTCGTGGCACCCGTTTTGAGTCGATTGAAGCCATAAAACAAAATTCGGCGCGAGAGCTAAAGTCCATCCCGGAAAGCGCTTATAAAAAATGTTTCGATAATTGGAAGTGCCGTTGGCATAGATGTATTGGAGCAAATGGAGCCTATTTTGAAGGCGACCCAATAAATTTTGACGATTAAATGTAAAAATGTTGTTTTAATTGAAAATTCCCGGTACTTTCTTGACAGAGTAGTATTCGAGGAAATCGGATATTTACGTGAAACGAATATTTGAAGCGCGGGAAATATTTCAAGCGCGCTTCCAATGTCGAAATAACTTGTATATTCGTGCTCCCGGGCTTCAAAGAGAATCATTTCAAACGGAATTCGTTCAATTCATCATGTTTACACCGTGGAATAATGCTTATTGCAGGGAATTCCATGTCCGAGTAGAGAGCATGATTTTACCAAATTCCAGAACGCGTATTCCATGATTACAAATGATGAACGTACAATATTTAGGGGTGGAAACTTCAGCCAGAGTTCTCTCGTATTAATTAATGAATCAGTTATTCTATATTCCATATGTTGTATGGTCGAATGGTTTTTAGATATAAATTAACGCTTGAGTACTTTTGTCTGCATACTTTTGTACAGTATTGTATAATTTGTATAATTGAACGAGAATCCCAACATTTGATAGCTATTTCGGTGTCTAGACCTCTTCAGAAATGTATTGAATTCAGATTCAAATATATCACAAGATCAAAATTTAACAAATAAGATAAAACCTGAAAAGAATCAACTTGAATTAAACTTTAAAGTATCCAAAATAAAACAGAAATGATTAACGTGTTGTTACGTTTAAACTACATATAACCATTTGTACTCGGAACACAGAAAGACAACAAAAATATCCACAATATATTCCTTAATTATTTATTAGCTTTAAAATTCTGGTTATTTTCCTATCATGGGATATTATTTGGGAAGAATAATTTTTGTTATGTCTTTCTGTGTTCCGAGTACAAATGGTTATAGGTTAAACGTAACAACACGTTGATCATTCCTGTTTTATTATGGATACTTTAAAGGTTACTTCGGGGGTTGATTTCACCTTCATGGAGGTGATTTTTTCGGAACAAGCTCATGATGGAAATTCGTCCGCCTCAAAACAGAAGTTGACCTGTTTTTTTAATCTTCGAAAATTCTTCGCTTCTGAGTTTTGAGGGGTCAAATTTTCATTGGGACACCCTGTATAATTATGTTAATTTGGTGAATATCGGAAAACTTAGTTTAGCTGATATATTATTCAATCGATATTACGTACGCTGACTCCAATCTTGGAAATCCCATGGCAGGTAATGTGTTTACATCAAAAATATCTTTTATAGTCATGGCAATATTTTATTCACGAAATCGCCTATAAATCCCTTGTTATTGCTAGTTTTATCGTTTTTCCTCGCAAAATCGGCAACTGAGCAGTTTAACACAGGATCACAGACTTTTTACAATGTTCTTAACTTCTTTTTAACGATCACTTTCAATAACCTCATTTTTCATGGACGAAACACGGTTAAATGCAATATTTCATCGAATATCGTCAGAGATTAAACGAGATTCTACCACAAGAATACAATACGATGTGATAAAGTTAAATGTAACATTCCACATGCAGATTTGTTTTGTATTGTCATCGTTATACTTAATTCTAATTCAAGAGCGTTATTAAACATGAGGCCGTAGAAGAATATTTTTCAAACTAGAAATCGGATTGATCTCAAATTTAGGTTTCAGAAACAAGTGGATAACGAACATGTTCTTGCAAAATTTTATGACGATCGTATGATTAGAATATTCAAAACGATAACAAAATTTCGTGAGCTGAGCGTTGAATAAATTATATAAAATAAATGGAGGTTTATACATGATAGAAGGTATATAAAATTATTTAAATATTTTAATATTTACAGATATATTCTATTAGCCTTCTACATATTTAATTTTCAAAAAATAATATTTAATATTATAACTCCAGGAATTAAATTAATGTCATATAAACACTGCACATATCAAACGACATATAAAATAAACATTCATTATAGGACATCCAAATGAGTTAACAAAATCCAATAAATATAAATTGTTAACAAAAATTCTATGAATTAAATATTTTGAGTAGACAAAATTTTGTTTCTGCTCATCTCTCTTATTAAAACAGATATCTTTCAAAATTGTTCAACATAATCTTAAGAATTTCATCATAAAACTATCTTACTTAGAATATTCAATATTATTGGATATCTAACTAAGTTACTTTCTAGAAAATCTCAAGATATGTAAAAACATTACTAAAAAACAATTTTTAAGAGAGACTTTGCTTCGTCAATCATATTATTCAATAAAATATAACATCAGTCAACAAAAAATATTTACTCACCTGTAACAATTCAAAAAGCGTCTTGGCAAATGAATACTGAAAATTTAAATGTAGTCTAATGTTGACTCGAAATGAATAGTTCTGTGGTTCACCATTGATCTCAAAGATTGAAAGGCAATTTAACGGCCTCTGTTATAGCACAATGACCATCTGTATAAAGAATCTTAAGGAAACCAAATAATTGAATATTATGAATAAAATAAATGGAAGTTTATACTTGATAGAAGGTATATAAAATTATTTAAAATTAAATATTTACAGATATATTCTGTTAGCTTTCTACATATTTCATTTCAAAAAATTATAATTAATATTATAACTTCAGTAATTAAAGAAATAAAAGATATCTGTTTTCATAATCATGAGCAGAAACAAAATTTTGTCTACTCAAAATATTTAATTTATAGAATTTTTGTTAACAATTTATATTTATTGGATTTTGTTATCTCATTTGGACGTCTTATAATGAATGTTTATTTTATATGTCGTTTGATATGAGCAGTGCTTATATGACATTAATTCCATTCCTGACGTTATAATATTAAATATAATTTTTTTTAATTAAATAAGTAGAAGGCTAACAGAATATACCTGTAAATATTAAAATATTTAAATGAATAAATTAGAACAACGGTAACATGGTTGAGTTTAAATTAACCATTCAGATTTAAATCAACTCAAGATTTTAGGAAGATCGTATGAATTTTCACGCTTTAATTTCGCCGTTGAAATTCGGGCATTTTGAAATATTGACGTACAGATCCATCTAGGGTACAGTTTGTCAAGTATTAATTGTACCTCTTTATCTCGGCGTTAAGGGCGTTGATTTTTCTAGAATTACGACCTGATTATGTTTTCTTTATCGACGGGATCGACGTCCATTTTAAACGTCTTAGTTGAGTTCGATTTATTGATGACTTTGTGAAATTGAACGAATTGAAGTTGAATTGTCGGAAATTCTTGGGAGAATATAGTTTCAATTAATTTTGGATTATTCGTAAGCTTGTTTGAGTCTGGAGAAATTATTGGTGGCTTAGATTTTAATTTGGAATTATATTGGGCCAATAAAGTCGATTAACCAGAAGGCCATCTTCTTTTACTTTCGTAATATTTCCATTGAAGGTCAGCATATTCTTGACCACTAGATATTATTAGCAGCTATCTGATAATTGACTTAATTCAGAAATTTGAACCTGATACTCGGTTGACGACGTGCGTTTAACAAAAGGATTTAGAATTTGAATATACTGCTTGGACCCCCATCAGAAGAGCAAGGATCAGAACACCTCGTTCATAAGTAGATCATCAGCTTATAGGATTCATATAATTCAAGCTATATTCGCGGTTTGATCAAGGTCCGTGTATTTTACACTTTAAACCAGTACATTAAAAAATATATTACAGTTATTGGATAATTTAATTAGTTCTCAATTACCATGCCAATTTATGTGAACATATACTACTCTGTCAAGAAAGTACCGGGAATTTTCAATTAAAACAACATTTTTACATTTAATCGTCAAAATTTATTGGGTCGCCTTCAAAATAGGCTCCATTTGTTCCAATACATCTATGCCAACGGCACTTCCAATTATCGAAACATTTTTTATAGGCGCTTTCCGGGATGGACTTTAGCTCTCGCGCCGAATTTTGTTTTATGGCTTCAATCGACTCAAAACGGGTGCCACGAAGGGGCAATTTTAGTTTTGGGAAGAGGAAAAAGTCGCATGGAGCCAAATCCGGCGAATACGGTGGTTGCTGAAGCACGTTTGTTGAGTTTTTGGCGAGAAAGTCAGTCACAATCGTAGCTCGGTGAGAAGGTGCGTTATCGTCCCATAGTAATCACCCAAAAAAGAAGTATATTAAAATTATGAAAATTAATAAATTCTCGATAATTTCTACTTGAACTACAGTATTAATTGGATTTTAATAACTTTCTGTGAAGGTTACAAAATGTCAGCATTGTAGAGGGAACTTTCTTCTAGTAGCAGATGTTGAATATTTTGCATTTGCAGAGATTAGCAGTATTTTCATTCATTATGAACTAATTCAAAATTTCAATGAATTTCAAATATTTAAATTTCCTGCCTTTTGATTCTACATGTAGAAATTCTAGATTGTCTCCTGTAGGAAAAAGATGATTGTATCCTAAGCAGTAGGTTGCAATCCTTTCAATATTCAGTGATTCTTGTCATGATTGATCATCCTGTCTATTATCGTATCTCATAAACTCCCGATTTCCGTTCATTTGTTTTTTTTTGTATTCGAGATCACTTCTGTTTAACAAAATTATTCATTACATTGTCATTGAAGGGGTTGCTCGAGGCTATGGTTTTTATAATTTTACTTTAGTTTCGCGTCTATTTTTTGATGGGGTTAATGAGAAAGCTATATATTTCATCGATAGATGTGCCAAAATTTTTTGTAAATAAGTGGTTGGATTCTATAAGAACACATATTTCATTGGAGATAGGTTTTCTGAAAACGTTGAATCCCATGCTATTGCTCAAGTGTTGTTATTTTATTCCTCACCTGATCAATTTTTTTTCAATCTGTTGAATTCTTTCCTAATTATCTCTACCAAAAGTGTATGTTTAAAAAGATTAATTTTGAATTGAAAAATTGAAAGTTTTCTTTATTGAACATTCAGATATCGGCAAAAAGTTGACTCACTTTTAAACTTACAGCTAGATGGCTGATCATATTTTACTATTAAATTGACAGCAGATATTCGAGGATATAGATCTAGAAGTGTGATGTAATCACAAGATTGCTTTTAATTATTATCATATGCCATAAATTTGTGGGAACTGACTCACCTCTGCTGAACTGGTTGAAGTTCTTGATCACCTTTTCAGCATTCTTCCTTGCAATGTAGAACCATTCTGAAGTGTTACTGAGATAATTATATTCCACCGCCAAGTCTTTCACTAAAATGGTCCCTTCAGGCAGTCTGTACGCGTAAGGACAGAACAAAACATAGTCTTGGTACTGATACTGATCGTAGCAATTACCAGCAGCAAAAATGTCATCATCAAACTCCACCATGCTGAAAACTGAGGCATGCAGCAAATACTCAGACTTCAACACTTCCTTCCCTGCATATTTCCAAATCCGGGTCAGCATATTGGCCCTATTCACGGCTACATCAGCTTCCACCCTGAACCTTTCTTGAGCGTAGCGATCCACAACACCTTCTCCAAGGTTCAAGTCAGTTCCAGCCGTGCAATTCTCACCAAGAAGATGCTGAGACTCTACAATCCTCAGAAAGCGAGTCACTATATCCACATTGCCTGGCCTTAAGTGTTCCACAGGTCTCTCTGTCTCGTATAGGTTATCAAAGTCGCTGTTAACGTCTTCATCGTCTTCGTCAGTACTAGAAGCATTCTTCACATCCTCCACCTTCTTCTTCAAAGCCCTCTCTCCAATGAAGAGCATGCTCTTATCCATGGTATTCCAAGAATTGTTAGAGTTGCCTGCGTTCATTGTGATTCTTCTGGTTTTGTTCTTGGTGGATTCTGTTAGATTTCTGTGGTCCGTTAGCATTTCTGGTTGAATCTTGTATAGGGATTCATGCAGATATATATTCGAATCGTGGAAGGGGTGTAATTCCGAGATGTTAGAAAGAAAATCTTCCGTTCCACCAGAGCCATTCACAAGAAACTCTGTATGGGGTTGGTTTCTGAGGTACCTATTTCTAGATTTTCTATGCCGTATGTTAAGAGTTGGTTGGTAGTCTATGTCTTGGGGCGAAATGAAGGATAGGACTAACAGGATGCAGAGGATTTGGATGAGCATGGTCATGGAATTAGGTGGACTTGCTCTTTTCCATTACTATGGATCCGGCTTTTTTCCAACAAAAAAATTATTGAATGTTAGTTTTCACAGTGCTATTCAATTGTATATGTTGTTCAGGAACTTTTTCACGTTCCAGCATGGTTAATTTTCCACAGAAACTCGTTTTCAAAGTACACAAAAACTATTTTGAACTTGCTCGAACAAATTTTCTGAAGTTCATTTGATTTAGCCAGGTCTATCCGGGGTATTTTCTACGAAAATTTTCGGGACATTTCCGATAGGTAAACTTCGGTGGGTAACTGAGAGGCGCGCTTTCCCGAAGCGGGTGGAAAGCGCGGTTGTCGCTTGGGAAATTCGCTCGCGAGCCGGGAGCAACTGAGGGATGAAGGAAAGTTGGGATAGGGGTAGAAAACTGTGCCATCTGGTGGCGAACAAGGCGCCGGCGCGCTAGACGCTCTCGAAGATGTTGTGGATGGTCATCGTGAAAAAATCAAGAACTTCTGGTGAAATCAAAGATAAATAGTGTTTTCACGGTTTTTGCTTCATTATTTTCACAGTAAATTGTCACTTTCAGGCCCCGCTAGGACTGTTCTTTATTAAAGGTGAACAATAAATTAAAGAAAATAAAAAATATCAAATACCTCTCCTTCAATCTCAGCACAGGGTGTAAAAAAGAAACAATTTAATATTTAATTTTCAGGTGTCCGGATTCAACTTTCATATATTTCAGGAGGTGATTCTAGAGGTCCCAATATGAAGAAAACTTCATATCAACTTAGGTCCTAAAATGGGCGCTAGATCTTCTTCAACGTAACTACCAAAATCCAATAAACTAGCGATATCTTTGTCAAAATTTGGTGGTTTCAAATGAAATTCAGTACATGGGGGTTTTTGTATAAACTGAATCTTCTGGTGATCAAAAAACTTACTGATTCTTATCAGTGGCGGAGATAACAGGGGGTTTTTTCATAAAATGACTTCTAATTTTTGACTGATATAAACTCATTATTAAAATTATCTTCTTGAAAACGTTGACAAAATTCTATCCTTCGTTCCTTTTGTAAAGGTGTCATTATGAGGATTTTTTTGGTTTCCTTGATATGTAGCCTTGTCTTTTCAGTAACGTACGGACAGTTTCTGGACCTATTTTAATATTTCGTTGATTTCTAAATCCCCAGGAGCGGATTGTGTCGTCTTAACGCCAATAAAGCGTTTAAATCGTTTCCTTTAATCTTACGCGGTTTTTATAAAACTGGTCATTGCCTCATATCCATGCTATTTTTTATCCTCTTTATTGTCTCATCATAGCACTTTTTCCTAGTTCAGTCAATTGCACTAATTTTTCAATGTTTCGAAAATCTTTTCTATACAAATATTCTACCTGTTTTCTTTTTTCTAGTTGGGACATTATTTCATAAATTGTATACTTCTTGATAATCAACAATATTCGACAAATAATGTTGCCATGCAACTTTGGCCATAGCCGACTATCTGCACAACCTATTTTATACATTACTTTTGCCTTAAAATGTTACAAAAAAGAAGTATAATTAAATTGTGAAAAATAATAAATTCCGGATACTTTCTAGAGGGTGTTTCACGAATGATTGTACAGGCTTTCAGGGCAGATGTAGGACATTTTGGTGAGTCTGAATCAGTGCTCGAAATATGCCCTAACTATATTAGTTTAAGAGATACAGGATGGATGTTTTATGTATTTTATCAAAAACTTTCAATCGGCATAACTCTTGAATGCCTGCATGGATCTTCATGAAAATTGGAGGGAATGAGTATAGGCCAATGCCTTATATTTTCACTTAATCACTTGTCGATAGCGCAGGTCCGAACTGAGAAAATTATATTCTATATCCCACATCTTGTAAAACACCCTGTACATCGAAATTTGGAAAAGTGAAATTCTCCTCAGAATCTACACTGAATACTCTTTCAAACAAGCTCACTTGAAATAATGGCCCACTTCGCATCAATATTTTATGAGCTATTGAATACAAAAACATACAAAACGAAATACTTTTCGACATCTTATTCACACTTTCGCAAATAAATTCTTTTATACCCCTTCCCCATCAGTTTTCTTATGTAATTGGTTCTCGAAAATTCCCCTATTTCTTTTTGACACCTGCTAGCTCTTGTATTGAATGTTTTGCAGCGTTCATTAGCCTTTCTTTCTGCTCCACTATTTATTTATCTTCTCACATGCTGCTTGAATCGATCTGAAGCTTAAGATATCATTTATTTTCAATACTATGTGAAAGATTACAGAAGAAATTCGTGTACTCTGAATTCAACCCATTTCAAAATCTAAGTGGCTCATGCTAAGAATTTTGGCATTTCAAACCATTGGCGATAATTATTGAAATAGAAAAACACGCAAGTGGTAGATAGTTGTGTTTTCATAAAATTTTCATTAAGAGAATTATCGAAATGCCGCCATTTACGAATACTGAGTATACTGATATGTTGTTAATTTATGTATTTTGTGAGTGCAATGGTCGTGAAGATGCTAGGGAATATCGAAGGCTATATCCGGATCGTCGAATTCCTAACCACCAAACATTCGAACTTGTTAATCGCTCACTTCGTGAAACTGGGCACTTTCCGTTAGTAAGTAAACGAGAAAGAACAAGTTCAATGGTAAACCATGAAGAGATAATAGAAGCTGTCCAAGAAAATCCCTCAACCAGCACTCGGCGTCTTGGTTCAGTTTTAGGTTTGCCACATTATCAGGTCTGGCGAGTTCTGCATCGTGAAAAGTGGCATTCATTTCATATACAATCCCTCCAAAGCTTGGAGCCAGGCGATGAACTACCGAGGATGCGATTTTGCAGATGGGTTTTGCGGAACCAGCGAACTATCTAGGAAACGCAACTCACAACATCGTTTTTCAGTCGATATTTGGTGTGGAATTTACAATAATCGCCTAATTGGACTATCTATTCTTCCACACAGGCTGAATGGAGTCACATATCTAGAATTTTTAATCGAGCATTTGCCAGGGCTCTTGAATGATGGAAGCAATATTCCAAGAGGCATGTACTTCCAACATGATGAAGCTCTGGCACATTTCACCCGTGAAATTGTAGCGCATTTGAATGAAGAATGATCATTGGTTTGTTAGAGGGGGACCTCATGACTGGCCTGAAAGATCCCCAGATCTTACATGCTTGGATTATTTTCTCTGTGGACACTTAAAAAATGAAGTTTACTCTGAAGAAATCATAGACATGTAGCATCTGATTAATCGTATTCAAGCTGCATGTGAAGCAATACGAAATCGACCGGAAATTTTGAAGAAAGCTGTAGCTCATTTGATCACAAGAGTTAGAAAATGTTTAGAAGAGAGAGAGGATATTTTCGAAAACAAGTCATAATTTTTTCTCTTATTTATTGTCAATTTTGTTCAGTACCACACATGTTTATAAGATACATTTCATATTTTGATTATTAAGTCCATTTTATAATAGTCCAATTAGATGTTTAATGTTAATTCGAGTTTTCGGTTAAATTTAGTTCTGCAAAAAATATTTGATGTTGCTCCTATATTCATGTATTGGATGGAATAAGATGCAGCACAATACCTAAGTCATGTCACTGAGAATTTCAATCGATTCAATATGAATGGACGCATTATTCGGGGATTCACAGGTCCGTGTTTACGTATACATTGAAAATTCCTTATATTCAATGGTTCATAAAATGATGATGTGAAGTGTGCCATTGATCCTAATAGGCTGGTTTGAAAGATTATTTATTGTAGATTCTGAAGATAATGTCGCTTTTTGAAAATTGGATGTACAAGATGTGGGATGAAGAATGTAATTTTCTCAGTCCGGACCTGTGCTATCGATAAGTCATTAGGGGCAAATATTGGCATTGGCCTATACTCATTCCCTCAAGTTTTCATGAAGATCCATGCAGGTGTTCAAGAGATATGCCGATTGAAAGTTTTTGATAAAATACATAAAACATCCTGTAACTCTTAAACGAATATAGTTAGGACATATTTCGAGCACTGATTCAGACTCACCAAAATGTCCTGCATCTGCCCTGAAATCATTCGTGAAACACCCGGTATAATGTTTTATTTCCTAATATAAAGAAGTTATCAAATATTTTATTCATGATTTTTTATTTTCAGATACCTGTCATCACTTCATCCGTTTTCGACTTAAGATTGATTTATGAGACTCCTGTATATACTAATGGACAAGTATCTGACGTAAAATAGATGTTTCATAAATTATTCATTAGGTTATTGAAACCTGCTAGTGTGCTCTTAGCGAATATTAATATCCTGTTCTTCTGCATTTCTTCAGAATTAAATACTCTCGATTCCTAGAACCTCAAGCAACTTATCGCAAAACAACTGCTTGTAATGTAAGATAACTGCCTTGGTTTCTCAGTTTATTTGGTACATCTGCAGAAGACCTAGTGACATACTTCACTGACCACATCTTCCTCTTCAGACTTCAACATAATTTGTTCATTGCGCTCTGTTTGGCACACCGACATTGACCATGAATTGAACAGGTAACACTTTCATATTTGGTGCAAACTACCGGTTAACTATTGAAGTAGAATTTCGTGTGATGAACTCTTGGAAGTATATTGAGAAGAAATAACTGTTCTAAGATGATGATGTCCTGTGCGAATTTGTGATGAGGTGTTTTGTGTTGTTCGGTGTGTTTCTGATTGTTTTTTCGAGGGGTTTGGGTGTGCCGTTGCTTAAAGGCAATCCTGATATATGGAGCGATGTCCAAGATGGAAATGTTCTTGTTGAGGGAAGGTTAGCAGGGAATTACTCGAGATTGCCAAGAGGTGAGTTATTAAATAGGAAGGATAATATACAGGGTATCTACTTTTAAAAGGGCCAAACTTCAAGGGAACAACATACAAGTAATTTGCAATAAAAAATGTCATATAACACATGGTCGAAATGTTGATGGTTATTCAAAAAATATATAGAAGACAGTATTTTATTTCCACAAAAATGTTTTTACTACAACAATTGTTTCACCAAGATGTGGTTTCTTCAGGTATTTACGTTGAACTGGCTGATGGTGTTCAGTGTAACCGAGTTTAAATACATTGTAAAGTACGTGACCAAATAATTGAAGAACAAGTCATGAAAACTCAAAAATGCCATTAAGGAAAGATATTCGGTAATGGAGACTTGTCAACATCTATTTGTTCGTTCAAAAAGGATTTTACGGGCACTGTACCTGTTGATTTCAAGAAATTCTAAAAGTGTTTATCTAGAACTTTTGCTTTCAACGTGGATAATTTCACAATTATTGTTGAAATTATCTAATCTTGTTATTATGAGGTCAAGGAAATTAATACTTTGGTTCTTTTCTTCTTCAATTGTGAATTTGATTTTTGGGTAGAGTTTATTAATGAAATTTGTGAAGATATGTAGTTGGCGGTCGGTGCCTTTGAAACAACAAAAAATGTTATTGAATTAACCTGGCTTAAGTTTTACTATTTATTTGATGTCTGTTGACATATATGTTTCGGGTTTTTAGCCCATTTTCAAAACTGAAGAGAAGAAAACTTAAAATCCCAATTATAATGGTAGGGTAGATCATAGGTACAATTTTGAACAGTGTAAAAATATGAGGTTAGTTGGTCCTAATCTTTTACAGATAAGAGCAATGGTGATCAATTAAATTGAAGTTATTAATTTGTAATTGGTAGCTTCTTACCATGTACTGAACAAATTTACCAACTTTTTAAAAGGTCCATTCTTCTGCTTTTATTACCTACGTGTAAAATCTCAGTTCTACTGAAATCTATGAAATGGTTGTTATTTATACAATGTTCCGGAAAACCAGATGTTATTTTATTATATGATATACTTTTTTATGTTCTTCTGCCCTTATGTTTATAGATCATCCTGTCCGACCTATGTAAAATGCAGGGCATTCATTACAATATATATTGACAAAATATGTCATCTACAAATCTATACCAATAAAGGAAATATTTGCTTATCGGATTTAGGTGTATTTTTGATTCTAGATCATCCATAAACATTTCAGCTAAAATTGAACTGAGTGGATTTCCCATCATCAAACCATTGTTAGAAATATAGATGGTTCCGTTAAATTGAAAGTAGTTTTGTTCAAGACATATTTCCATTTTGATGGGGTTGGTATTATTTTTAATCAATAGAATATTGTCTATAAGTTGATGCTATTTTAATAGGGTATTTAGCTTTTGAATAATAGAAATTAAAACTCAGGATAATTTTATGCTTGGTGATGTGATGAATGAAACTACTGGTCTAATTGGATTATTTTCTTCATGAAGTTTTATTAATGAATATAATTTTGGGATTTGTGGGTTCATTATAGTGAGCGAATAGTTTTTTGGGAAATTATTGAAAAGCCTAACAGATTGGTCTAGTATATTTTTTATTTGCTTTTAGAAGTTTTCAGTGGGGTCTTAAGTAACAGATGTCAGCATATAATAGTTTTATTTATAGACCAATGAATGTCCCTTTGAATTCAGACAAATGTTTGAAAGAATCAAATATTATTAAACAAATAGCGTCAAACAACGGGTACAACCCCTTTCTTATAGACAAATGGTATCCAATAAACAAAAGAAAATGGCATTAAATCTCGTGTACCCAATCATAAAAGAGGATAATACACGGAAATATTTTCCGTTATCTTATGTTAATGGATTCTCTGAAAATATTGCTGAATATTTCAAAAATATTTTCAGTTATAACGCGGCTTTTAAGACTATAAATAACCTTAGTACCTACATAAAAAACAATAAAGATTTTCAAATAAAGAAAATAAATCTGGAATCTACAAGTTGACTTAGGCAACAATTGTCCTTTAGTATATTAGTATCGGGTGTTTTTTTAGAGTGATAAAACTTAAAATTGAAATAAAACACATTTAAATTAATATTGAAGCCAATTTTTTTTCATTTGAAAGATAATTTTAATGACATTTATGTTTTAAAAATAATTTCCGGCATATGTCCACCACGACTAGTTCTGAGGAACCGCATTCGACCAGACAAATTTTGGTACACTTTTTCGAGTAATTCAGTCTTTATTTCATCAATAACACGAGTTATGTTGGCTTCCAAAGCGTCTATTGTTTCTGGTTTATCAGCATAAACCAATGACTTAACATAACCCCAAAGAAAACAATCCAGTGGAGTTATGTCGCATGATCTTGGAGGCTAACTTGTGAATCTAGTGATCAGCAAGTGAATGTTCACTTTATCAAAGGCTTTACTGAAGTCTGTGTATATAGCGTCGATTTGAGTACCATTATCGAGATCTGCAGACGATATTCCTTGAAGGCTAATTATTTGGTTTCAATTGAACGCCCCTCGAAATCCATGCTGAAAATTGGAACAAGTGAGGGTATACCAATCATTCTAACAAAGGCTCTGCATATCCCTATCTAGACAACGGCTCCAACAAGCTGCCCCAATATTCTTCAAATACCCTCAACATTTTCATCAGAAAATACGACATGGAGGGATTTTCGCGCGTAAAATTTATCGCACATATGGCGGTAAAAAGTGGGTACATATTTTTGCGCATTCTGCCGTTATAAATTCCGCTCAAGCCCAAATTGCGAGCGTACGCGCCCTCGTAAAATTACTAGTTAGAAACCAGGAGCTTCGGTGAAGTGCGGAATGAATATGAATGAATGCGGTCGCGTATGCGTGAAATTCGACGCCGTCTAGTAGGCCGGGCGGTGTCGTAATAGATCGTGGTTTTCCGCGTTATCTCCCCGTGCAGTTCATGCGAAAGAAATGATTGATGGGTTTTCTATCGGGTTTTCGAGAGGGTTGCTCGCGAAATATTGGGTTAGGTTGTCGGATGAAGCGAAGTTATTTTTTGAAGGAGCTATTTGCACTTTATAGAGGAAGCAACTTCCTTTCCGGTTGATTAAAATGCCTAGAATTTATATGTATATGTTCATACATATTTTCAAAGTGAATATCATAACACCAAAAATTACTTATACGGGGTGTACGGATTTAACGTTCATATATTTCAGGGGGTGATTCTAGAGGTTCAAAATATGAAGAAAACTTCATATCAACTTAGGTTCTCAAAAGCACCCCAAGGACGTTGAGGTGCTTTAATTTGACGGATTCAAATGAAATTTAGTACATGGAGGTTTTTAATAAACTGAATCGTGTGGTGATTAAAGAACTTGCTGATTCTCATCAGCGGCGGAGATAATAGGGGGATCCTTCCTAAAATTAATTCTGATTTTTGACTGAGTGATCGAATTAAAATTTTAATCAGATAAATAGACTCCTCATACATTTTTTGAAGCACTATTTTCGAGAAAAAAGGGTTTTTGTGATTATATGCATTCCAACTGAGCCATGGACTGCTTATCTCGAAAAACCTAATAGACGTCTGTCAGTTTGACATATCAATAAAACACGAAAGTTGAGTTAGTACATTCGTGTATCTAAAAAATAATCTGAAGAAGTGCTTCCCGAACGAGTCCTTCCTTGCGACATGAGGCCGAGCGTTGTCATGCAATTCTACAATTTATCTAGTTGTATGTTCCCACAGTGCTGATCACTTAGACACTGACTTAGTCACCGTGTGAAAGTATGACAAATTAACCTCCGTTGATCATCTATCAACTATAGATTGGTTTCCACGAAACATTTTGTGCTCTAACCTAGAATCGCTGCTAAATCACAGATCAAATCAGTAAATTTCGTTCTACGTTATAAATGGTGACTAATATCCAGCTGTTTGAATCTTCCTCCACACTTTCGCACTGTCTAGCATTTTGCTGCAAGCTTAACTCGGACTGTACATCGACAGTATGAAAATATTAGAGCGAGGGTGTGCGTCTGTCTTACTGGTTGAGAGGGTGTTTACGATATTCCTTAGCATGTGAGGAATTTATTTGTTGCAGTATATACAACAAATGATTTCTGTTCTGGAAATAACTGTTTCAATTTTTTTTTACCATAACGACTATGAAAATAATATAGACTCCACGAACATAAAATGAATTCTTATAAAATAGATTAATTCTAAAAATCATAAGAAAACCGATGACTTTTGAACAGAAGCTCATAAACTCAATGTATCGGGTGTTTTTTTAGGGTGATACAACTTTCGATAGAGATAACTGTGATTTGACAGAAGGTAGAAGCCATTTTTTTGACATTTCTGTTCAGTAAGCATTGACAAATTATCATGGAAAGACTCACGCCGCAACAGCGTTTACAAATTGTTGAAATTTATTTTCAAAATCAGTGTTCTATTCGCCAAATTCATAGAGCACTTCGTGAAATTTATGGTTTACATAATCGTCCGTCAGAGCAGCTTATTCGTCGAACTATCGATAGACTTCGGACAACATTTTCTCTACTCGATGCAACAATAACAACAAGACAAAAAACTGTACGTACAAAAAAAATATGGCTGCTGTAAGTCATAGTGTTAATGATGATCCAGATTTGTCTATTCGTCAACGTTCACAACAAGTTTGACTCTGTGCATCAACCATATGGAAAATTTTGCGTAAAGATCTTGGTCTGCACCCATAGAAGATGCAACTGGTTCAAGAACTAAAGCCACTTGACCATAATAAGCGTCGTTTCTTTACTGATTGGGCCCTAGAAGAGCTTGAAGTTGATCCACTTTTTTGTCGTAAAATTGTGTTTAGTGCGAAGCTCATTTCTGGTTGAACGGCTATGTAAACAAACAAAATTGTATATGAAGAAGAATTTCTGCAGGTTCCATTGCATCGTGAAAAATGCAATGTATGGCGTGCTTTACACGCTGGAGGCATCATCGGTCCATATTTCTTTAAAAACAATGCTGGAGCTAATGTTACAGCGAATGGTGCTCGTTTCAGATCGATTATCAATGATTATTTGTTTCAAAATTTAAATGGTATCGACCCAGAAGTGTTTTGGTTCCAACAAGGAGCTACACCTTATGCTGCTACCGTAACAATTGACTTATTGAAAGAAAGATTTGGCGATAACATTATTTCGAGAAATGGTCCAATTAATTGGCCTCCAAGATCATGCGACATAACTCCACTAGATTATTTTCTTTGGGGTTATGTCATGTCCATTGGTTTATGCTGATAAACCAGAAACAATAGATGCTTTGGAAGCTAACATAACTCGTGTTATTGAGCTAGTCGGTGGATATATGCCGGAAATTATATTCAAAGCATAAATGTCATAAAGCTATCTTTCGAATAAAAAAAATTGGCTTCAATCTTAATTTAAATGTATTTTATTTTAAATTAAAGTTCTCTCACTCTAAAAAAACACCCCATATTAAGGGTTCAAAGAATCCAACTTTTTGAGCTAAACAATAGCCAAATCTATTATACAGAGATAATCTAATATCTCTGAGTAGATTTGGCTCAATGTTACCACAAAGATGAATAATTTTCAACCTTAATTCATGAAGATCTGAAGCTCTGCCGAAATCATGTTCATGGATAGATGCTTTCACATATTTCCTTAGACAAAATCTGGTATAAATCTGGTGATCTGGAATACGAATAGTACGAAATTGTACTATTCGTAGATTACTCGATCGAGAAACGTGTAACTTCTAGTGAATAATGACTTTGGCAACCGTCCTATTGAAACCAAATAACCTAAAAGTTGATAGGAAGTTGACGAACTGTCAGAATAATTCGACTTGTAAAATCTTCAAATATTTGGCAACATTCAGGTTTCAGTCGATAAAAAAGGGACCAATGATGAAATCTCCTAAAATGCTCTTCCAAACATTGAGTTTTTCAGTATACTGAATTTTTATGGAAGTAGTCCGGTGCTGATTCTCTCGGGACCAATACCGTACAACGAATGGATTATGTTTCTTTTTCAAATAAAATGATGACTCATCAGTGAAAGTACATTTTTCAGGAAAGAACTATTTTCATTTTGTCTTTTCATCATCGTCGTGGACCTACGTGATCTACACTAGACATGGATCGGTGGATCGAATGATGTCGCCGTGTCGGTACAGAGCGATGAATTCTTCCCCACTCTGGACAGTCGGAGAGAGTAGGTAAAGATACAAAGAGCAGTCTAGTTGAATATTAGTCATCATTTATAACACTTAATGAAGTTATTCTTGTGCTGAGCTACTGAAACGATAGCTCCACTTCTCCAGCTTCTTTCTATTTTTGGTGTAGCGGTCAAATTTTGGAGAATGTGACGTTGTCAGATTGTTTTCTCGGGTCAATTGATCCACGTGATCAACTAACTGAACGATTGTGAATATCATAACTAGTTATGACCGGCTAGCTTCTGCAAGAGAACCGTTCAAAACGAGTTTCATTCTGAACATGCGTACCTGAACTCTTCAGACAGGCGTGGTGCGCATGTCTGCCTGTGACGCCATTGACCTTGTGTTCCACGTCGGAACGTTCGTCGTATGCTGTGTGCTTTGCCCAACTTGAACTCGGCGGGGACTGTCAGTCAGGAATTATTTAAGACTAATCGTGTTCTCTATATGCTACGCCGGCGTGCTGCAACAGAGCAAAGCAGAATTCTGGGCGAAGAGCGAAGGAGTCGCTACAATTCAAAAGAGAAGACACCCCAAATGTAACTTTCGTAATGTTCTCAGTGGATCATATTCTAAACCAATGTCCAGATCTATACACCAAAAGTGAAAATAATGATTGTGATATACCTAGGCTACGGTAGGTTCGACCAATCGTTTATACAGGAGAGGGATGAACTATTTACACACTGCAGACTCATGAAAGGGTGTTTAATTTTTTAGTCATATTACACTGATCAAAAGATGATTAACCAACTGGAGTCATCTGATTACCGTGATCATTTATACCTTGTTTAATAGTAGGTGTTTATACTTTATACATAAATTGATAAACATGATCGATAATGCGTATAAAAAAACAGTTAGTTTACGTGTTCTTTCAATAACAGTTCTAACTATCTAGGTTATACCAGCCTTGCCGTCTTACGTGTGGAAATTTACAGACTGTTCATACTGCTACATACTATGTGTTTCTTTAGAGTGATAGAACTTTAAATTGAAATAAAACACATTTAAATTAAGATTGAAGCCAATTTTTTTTATTTGAAAGATAATTGTATGACATTTATGTTTTAAAAATAATTTCCAGCATATGCTCACCACGACTAGCTCTGAGGAACCGCATTCGACCAGACCAATTTTGGATCACTTTTTCGAGTAATTCAGGCCTTATTTCATCAATAACACGAGTTATGTGGGCTTCCAAAGCGTCTTTTGTTTCTGGTTTATCAGCATAAACCAATGATGACATAACCTCAAAGAAAATAATCCAGTGGAGTTATGTCGCATGATTTTGGAGGCCAATTAATTGGACCATTTCTCCAAATAATGTTATCGCCAAATATTTCTTTCAATAAATCAATTGTTACGGTAGCAGCATGAGGTGTAGCACCATCTTGTTGGAACCAAAACACTTCTGGGTCGACACCATTCGAATTTTGAAACAAATAATCATTGATCATCGATCTGTAACGAGCAGCATTCACTGTAACATTAAGTCCAGCATCGTTTTTAAAGAAATATGGACCGATGATGCCTCCAGCGTGTAAAACACACCATACAATGCATTTTTCAGGATGCAATGGAACCTGCAGAACTTCTTGAGGATTGTTTTCACTCCATATTCGGCAATATACACAATTTTACGATTAAAAAAGTGGATCAACTTCAAGCTCTTCTAGGGCCCAATGAGCAAACAAACGACACTTATTATGTTCAAGTGGCTTTAGTTCTTAAACCAGTTGGATCTTGAAAGGGTGTAGACCAAGATCTTTCGCAAAATTTTCCACTATGACTTACAGCAGCTATATTTTCTTCTGTACGTACAGTTCTTTGTTTTGTCGTTGTTGTTGCATCGAGTAGAGAAAATGTTGTCCGAAATCTATCGATAGTTCGACGAATAAGCTGCTCTGATGGACGATTATGTAAACCATAAATTTCACGAAGAGCTCTATGAGTTTGGCGAATGAACACAAATTCTGAAAATGAATTTCAACAATTTGTAAACGTTGTTGCGGCTTGAGTCTTTCCATGATAATTTGTCAATGCTTACTGAACAGAAATGTAAAAACAACATGGCTTCTATCTTCTGTCAAATCATAGTTATCCCTATCGAAAATTCTATCACTCCAAAAAAAACACCCGATACATGATGTTCCATTGAAGACAGAAGAGGCCCTCAACATCAACAATCCCCAAGTACTAAATACCCTAAACTTTATCAAAGACATCAACATTAAAATACGATAGTTTATTTTTAGCACACACATTCTCTGCAACTTATTGAAATGTAATAACACAATGTAGCATAAATGCTAATGACCTAGTTTTCAAAGCGTGCATTTAAATAAAAAATTTAAAAAACTACCTGATCTTGTTTAATGAAACACAAATTCGTTGATCCATTTGTCAAATTTGACAATCTGTTGATCCAGTGAACACCGAATATTTATGAAAGCCAACATCGAAATAACTAAATAACTGCAATCGCTCTTTTTATCTGTGTTCTATACGTGATGTGACGAGGCATAGAGCAATTCCAGGACTTTATTAGTGTAAAATCAATGTTGCAAATGCACAATAAATGTTTCCACAAAGGGCTGTTCTCACCTAATTAATAATAAATTGCTACTGTTCAGTAATGATCCCAAGGAAAATCTAATTATTCCAGCTTTGCCGACAAAGCTCCCTGGATTGTTTCCAGAATATAATCAATTCTCCTAAAAAATGGCGTATGCCATATTATGCTACCTGATTGAATTCACAACACTGATAAATCCCCCAGTGAATTTTTATTGATTATTATCTTTCCTCTTTGTATTCTATGCTGGAAAGCATGGATTCCGATAGGGAAATATGGTTTCCAATTTAGAGGGATGACTTTTCAATTAATATTGCATTGGAAAAAAGCTATACGTTCAATTTTGTTTCACATTTTATGTCCAAAGAAATTATCGCTGCAATGACTACTTTAACGTTTATTGAGTTTTTCGAAAATAAGTTATATTTTTTCATTGTTATAAATATTTTGTCTTCTTTTTATTCAGTAGCAATTAACTAATAATAATAATAACTATTAGTTGTCATTAATTTCATGACAAATTTGACTCAATTTAATATTTAGTATATGATCTTTTATTGAATGACTCCAACTTATCCCTCCCTATGAACTCTTATGGAATTCCGGTAATATATAATATAATAAAATAATAAGAAGCGGTTTTCTTCTTAATGAAAGGATTATCTTCTATCAAGTAAAAAACCACTTCTTATTATTATATATAATTTTATATATATAATAATATATTTGAATATCAAAACAAATTGAAATGTAAGCGGTGCTTGTTTTAGACATTAATTTAATTCTAAAAGTTTTTGAATAAAAAATTCTTTTGGAAATTAAATTTGTAGAAGATAAACATATTTCAATTTGTTTTGATATTCAAATTTTGTTATATTTCTTCTATCAAGTAAAAAGCCTTTCTATTTCATTTTATAATAATATATAATTATATTCAGATTTTCTAAAAAAATTCATTATATAAATATCATGTGGTTTAACTAAGACCTTAAAGTGCCTTACGAACCTTGTGTAGTTTTTGTGAAGAATATAGAACATAGAATACCTTGGATTTTAAATTTATCTAGTTTTTATATTGTTCAAACAAGGATTCCAAGAGGGTAAGTTATTTATTGTTAATCGATTTTATCTTTTAAATGTAAAGTTGGTCTGGCCTTATTTAAATTCTTATTGTTTTTTGAGTATGTACTACATGTTTTGAGAATTTTTGAAGTAACTTATTTGAATATATTAAATATTTCAAATAAATTAGTTTTTGAGAAGTTCTCAAAATTATGTTGAGTATTTTTAAAAGGATTTAGTTTTCATAAAGATCAGAAACAAAACATTTTGTCACAGGCAGAGATGCACACCACGCCTATCTGAAGAGTTTAGGTGCGCATACTCGGAACGAAACGCCACTCATTTAAATATTTATTTATTAATTTTAATTAACAATTTATATTTTCGAGGTTTTTTTTATTCTATTTAATATTGTATAATGAGTTTTGATTTTAAACGTCTATTAAGTATAAGCAGTGCTTATGAGACATTAATTTAATTCTAAAATTGTTTTTGATTAAAATTGTTGGAGACACAAATTAAATCTGTTTTGATATTAAAAGTATATAATATAATGTTTATGATTATATATTATTATTTCAACTGTGAATTTGGCGTGAATGTAATTCAGAAATTTATGAATTTTTCTTTCTGTTTCGTTAAAACGAACAATTTGCCTACATATCTGTACAACAAATAAATATTTTTTTTAAATAATGTTTTGAAATTATATTATTTTCTTAAAAAACACATCCTGTTGGTATTCACTTGATAGAAATCCATTGTACATTTAAATTAAATAATATACATATTCATAATAATAAAAAGAGGTTTCTTCTTGATAGAAGAAAATACAAAATTTTAAATATCACACAGATTTATTTAACCTCCTACGAATTTTAATTTCAAAAAAATTATTACTCAAAAACTTTTAGTAAAATTTGAATATCAAAACAGATTTAATCTGTTAGTCTTCTACTATTTTAATTTCAAAAAAATTTTTATTCAAAAAACTTTTAGAATTAAATTAATGTCTACAATGAGCACCGCTTACATTTAATGGACGTATATAATCGAAACTCAATATATAATGTCAAATGGAATAAATAAACCAACAGATATAAAAAAGTCATTAAAATTAATAAATAAATATTTAACGGAGACAAATTTTTTTCTGTTTCTGGTCTTCATTTAAGAGTTGTTTTTAAAGATAAGACCAGAAACAAAATTTTTATTTATTTATTAATTTTAATGAATTTTTTATATCTGTTGGTTTATTTATTCCATTTGACATTATATATTGAGTTTTGATTATATAAGTGTATTAAATGTAAGCGGTGCTTATTATAGACATTAATTTAATTCTAAAAGTTTTTTTAATAAAAATATTTTTGAAATTAAAACTGTAGAAAATTAACAGCCTTTTTCTATTTTATTTAAAACTTTTAGAATTGAATTAAATAAATGTCTTAGAAAACACTGTTTCAATTTAGTAGACATATAGAATTAACACTTATGACACAGTACCAAAAGGGAATGAAAAAGTTCAATGAAATATAAATTAAAATTACTAAATGAACACTTGAAAAGTACAAAATTTGGTTTTGTACCTTGTTTTATGAAAAACAAATTCCTTTCCAAAAATGCAAGAACTTTTTCAAAAACAACTTGGTCAAAATAAGTTCCTTCAAAAAATCCCTAAAACATGCAGAACATCTTCAAAAAGCAATTTAAAATTCTCACAACGGAAAAGTCATCAGCCCAACTTCACATTTTAAAAATAATTAACAAAAAATAACTTACCAGACAAACTGAATGAAATCTGAACAAACTCTAGAATGAAGTGAACTTTTAAAAATCCTACGTATTCTAAAATAATGAAAAGAGATTTTTCTTGATAGAAGGATTATCACAAAATTTAAAATATCATACAGATTTTTTCTGTAAATCTTCTACAAATTTTAATTTCAAAAAAATTCTTATTCAAAAATTTTTAGAATTAAATTAAATAAATGTCTTTAGAACGCACCGTGTCAATTTAGTTGACATAAAGAATTAATACTTATTACACAGTACCAAAGGGAATGAAAGAAATTCAAAGAAATATAAATTGTCCCTTCAAAATTATTAAATAAATACTTGAAAATTACAAAATTTTGTTTCATTCCTTGTTTTATGCAAAACTAAATTCCCTTCCAAAAATGCAAAACATAACCTCAAGAACTTCTTCAAAAATAACTTGCTTGAAATAAGTTTCTTTAAAAAAATTCCTTAAACATGTAGAACATCTCTAAAAAAAATTTATAATTGTAACAACAATAAATCTTCAGCTTAACTTCATGTTTAAAAAATAAAAATAATTAACAAAGATATCTTACCAAACCGACTGCATGTAGTTTACTGCACAAACAGTAGAATAAAGTGAACTTATAAACAATCATCCCAAGTTTTCTATGTTCGTCACAGAAATAAAATAAAGTTGCAAGGTATTTTATGGACTCCTTTAAAACTAAATGAAAATATGTAATAATTTTTTATTTTTTTAAGTTTACATGTTTCACAATTTATCCAGAATTCTGACACGTGTTTCAGTCTTACGACCATCTTCATCCTTTGAAGATGGTCGGCAATAAATTGTTATATTTATGAAAACTAAATCTTTCTCAAAAATATACAACATAATTTTAAAAACTTCTCAAAAACTAATTTAGTTGAAATATTTAACGTATTTAATTAAGTTAATTCAAAAACTCTCAAAACTCCTCAAAAAATAATTAGAATTCAGATAAGACCAGTTCAACTTCACATTTAAAAGATAAAATCAATTAACAATAAATAAACTTACCCATATGGGTACGTTTTTGAAGTAACTTATTTAAATATATTAAATATTTCAAGTAAATAAGTTTTTGAGAAGTTCTCAAAATTATGTTGTATATTTTTGAAAAAGATTTAGTTTTCATAAATATAAGATCAGAAAACAAAACATTTTGTCACAAGTAGAGCTGCGTACGCTCGTCTGAGGAGTTCAGTGCGCATGCTTGGAACGAAACAAACATTTATTTATTTATTTATTAACTTTAATTGACAATTTATATTTGTTGAGTTTTTTTATTCCATTGGTTATTATATAATGAGTTTCGATTTTATACCTCTATTAAATATAATCGTTTTTTGAATAAATTTTTTGAAATTAAAATTGTAGAAGTCTAAAAGATTAAATCTGGTTTATATTCAAATTTTTTAACTTAAATAAATGTCTTAGAAAACACTGTTTCATTTATTTTATTAAATTATAAAAGTTTTTGAATAATTTTTCTTTAATTAAAATTTGTAGGAGATTAATGACTGTAATCAGAAAATTATTTTTAGTAAGAAGTTAAATATTCGGAAAACAAACAGGTGCCAAAAACGACACAGCAGAATCGTCACCTGACTAAAATTCTCAATGTTCACATGAATTTACATAATGCTTGCCTATTTTTTCTGGATGTTCATTCAAATCGTATGAATTAATATTCCTAAATAAAATAATCTAGATAAACAATTCATCCAGCATTAAATTTTAGTAAGTAAAACAACAGATTCTTATGATCGCTAATAACTCAAATAATTCTTTTTCAGTTTTGAATTTTTTTCCTGTACCTATTGAGGAAGAATGTATGGCAAAAGATGGCAGAAGAAGAGGTGAGAAATTACTACCTAATTTAAACATAATATAAAAGTTTGGGGAAAAAGAAATCCATTATTTCTTCGGTAGAGGGCTTGTAGTGATTGAAATCTCGTAAAGTATCAATCAAACAATTTCATATTTCTACTCGTTGTCAAGGTCACATTTCACACTAAAAAAATTCTTTGGCTGTTTTTTGTTTGGTCCATTCAGTTGTGAGTTACAGGGTGTTGAAAAAGTCGGTCCGTCTGTGCACTCTACACTCTTATTTTCGTTACCTGTATATCGTTCGATTAATTCTACGTGAAGAACAACTGTTTGTTTTTGTTATTAGTACATTTTTTCAGGAATCTGCATGAACACTTACGAGTGTCGTATACAGGGTGGCAGTTCTCACGGAAAATGCGCCATGGGATTTGGAGTCTGCTGTGTGTGTAAGCAAAAAAATTTAAGTTAGACGTTCTTTTATCTCAATATCAATCCATAATCTTCTGAAATATTTATTTCAGTCACCGTGACCTGTAATCAAGAAATAATCAACAACCTGACCTACTTCGTTAACCCAGACTTTCCAGATTTGTCTAGGTCCATGTCATCCTGTAACTTGACGGTGAAGAAAATCGATGAAGAAATCGCTCAGCTGCGTCTAGATTTTATACATTTCAATTTGGTGAGTTTGCGGCCATGCCTTGGTTCAACTTGAAGGTAAAAGGAAAAATTTCAGGGTCAGCCCAACAGAAAGACCGGAGTTTGTCAAGATGATGTCTTCATAATGGCTGGTGGTGGAACTAGAGAGTTGAAACTATGTGGATTTAACAGTGGGCAACACGGTAAAGTTCAATACAAGCATTTCGTATAGGGTGAAGTAGTCATCAGTGATTCTACAAATATTTCCCCAAATAAGATTGGAAGAAACAATTACGCGTGATAATACATTTTTGTTTAAAAGCTACTTTGGCAACTTAAGTCAAATATATCAAATCATTACGTTATCAAAGCCAAATGAAGATTTTTCTTAGTGGAAACTCTTAGCGGCTCTACGACATAATTTGACTAAATCATGATGTGCCATTGGCTTATCTGGGATTCGAGTAGAATGATTTCAACAATTTTCTGAAGTTTTCGGAAGTAACCAGTTGAATTCTTAACAAATATATTACATAATTTTCTTACAAGTAACAATTAAAAGTGTTCGAAGCTGTTGAATGTCTAGCTAGGAAACTAATACCTTCATTCAACGAATTCAAACGTCTTACAGCATATTTCGATGTAGAAGACATAACCAACCCCATCGAAATCACGATGCTCCTGAACAGAAAAGCTGTTTCCCGTCTGTGGGAACTTACAGTAACCCAAATTCCGTTCTCCCAACGTGCGCCCATGGGATGCCTTCAATACCACCACGGAACCAAGGGGGTGATCCAAACAATGAACTTCGCTGACAACGGACGCCATCTAGCGGACCAGGACTACACGATCTGTATCAGGCAAGAGGAAGGAATGTGCAGCATCGCCTACGAGCCTTGCCACGAAGACTCCTTCAAGATTGCACCGAATAACAACCTAACTTCTGCTAATGCCGCTATTATGGACGAGGTAGAAGGCTCTGGAGGCGGTGGGGATACGATGCAACCAAGGGATATGCTACAGGAGTGCGTCGATAGGATCATTTTACCTTGCGACAATGAAGATCTTATAATGGTAGGTTTGTGGGTATCATTGTGACTACTACAACGTCAAGAAGGTACTTAGAAACACTCTTATTGATCTAAATCCACATCAAATAGGGCTCTTTCGAAATAACATGCTTATGCCAACGATTAATTTAAATATCATTTTATTTTTATGTCTTTTGCGGACCGTCGAAATATTTTAGTCCCTCTTCTGTATATCATCTATACAATCAACTTCCATGGATGCCTTAAGAGCTGCAAAATTCATTGTTACGCTGACGACACTCAATTGTACTTCTTCTTTCTTTTGAGTCAGATCTCCTTGGCCAATTAATTAATCGAAGACAGCTGAAGATCACCTCGTCAAATTAAATTCTGAGAAGTGTTCTGTTGTGGTATTGGGTGGCAAACGGAGCTAAGAACTTGTGAAAGACTCTTTGACAATCGAAATTAACCATATCGCTAGGACATGCAAAAACCTAGGACTCTCAGCTGCCCTTTCACGAGCATGTGTACAACAAAATTCGTTCAGCCTATAACTCATTGAGACTTGTTTATACCTTCCGACATTGCCTTTCTCAAGATTCTAGAAAACTGTCATATATAAGGCTATAACAAATTCCTTAACGGGAAATATGAACTCCTTGTACCTCTTGTTATCAATTGTTATTTTTATTATTAACTATTAACCACTCTATAACCTATCTACTATCTGCAATAGTGTTTTCCAGATAACCAAAGATTCAGAACCTGTCCAACCTAACTTGAACAATTATCTTTAAGATCTAATGCTTATTCACCTATCGGCTACCCTATCATTAAATTAAGTTAAAATTCAAGAATAATGGCGTTCTATTATCATATAGCAACTCTATAACCTACGAAATAAATCTAGCTACTGTTTGAAATACGAATTTTCCAGACAACCAAAGATTCAGAATCTCCTCAACTCTTGAACAACTATCTATGAGATCTAAGCTTATTCACTTGAAAGACTACCTTATACTTGCAATAAGCCAAAGTTCAAAGGAAATAACGTTCTATTAAAAAAGGGCAACTCTATACCCCACGAACTCAATCTACTACCAGCCATCTATTGTCAGCAACATGAGTTTTTCATACAACCAAAGAACCGGAATCTCTCTAAACTGGAACAAATATATCTCTACTCTATCCATATCAATTAAAGAAATCCATATGCACAAAGTGTAAGAAATTTACAACACGTGAATAAAAGATGTTATAGTACATAAATCAGTAAAATATAGGAATCGCTTCACAAAGCAATATGAAAATAACGTTACTTGTCATTATAAAATAAAACACTTGTTTACATTTTCTACTTTATTTTTGGTATTGACGTACGTTTCGTCTTTGCTAGAAAGACTTCATCAGAATACCTAGGTATTCTGATGAAAACGTACGTCAATACCAAAAATAAAGTAGAAAATGTAAACAAGTGTTTTATTTTATAATGACAATTACAACTGATTTCTACCAAGCAACGGCCCAATCTATCATAAATAACGTTACTACTACTTATACCTTGTTCATCCCAACTTCTTTCCTCAGGTACGTGAAGGAGGACCCAGTTCATGTAGTATGGTCCATTGTGGCGAATCTCTATGCCCGGAAAGCGAGACGCTCTGTAGAATTGAGAGCAGTTCCACCCCATTCACTGTTGGCGTCCATTTTGAGCAAAATTCACGGGAAGCTCCAGCGGACGATAATCTAGGGATGTGCTTAAACTACGAACAGCTCCCTTGCAATTGAGTGTCAGTGTAAACCATAGAAGATACACTTCTGGTTTTATAAAAACCTCAGAATATTTTTAGGCTCATAAATCAAACTAGTCAGTAATTTTAGGATGATATGTATTCGTAATTTATGTTATTTATATAATGTTTCAAATATCTCACGTTCAAAAATAAAAAAGGCAGATCAAGCGTGGAAAAAGAAAATAAAATAACAAAGGAGATTCAGTCTAAGTTTTCAGTTAATTACTAAGCATCATCAGTTTCTGTTACGGCATCCGTTGCATCTTCCTTCTTTTCTATATGTAACAAATGTTCTGCTTGTTTTGCTGTGAAATGTATATACCTACAAAAATAAATACGTTTGTGATTTTTCCAATTGTTTCTCATTTCATTGTTTTAACTTACACAGCTGCAATCAAAACGCTCAACTGAGTAACCATGGTCAAAAAGAAGATAGCTTGCGGTATGGTATCAATTGTCAGATTGTACAACTTGCTGTACATTACACCGGAAATTATAGGAATAGCATTGTCGGCTACAGACAATACAGAAAAAGCAGCTCCTGAAAAAAAAAACGTAAATCGAAAGAAATTGGAGCATTTTAGTTATCTCACCTTTTTCGGTGTCCGCAACGATTTTAGATACCATAGATCGAATAACGGGTGCTACTATGGGACCTAAAGCGGCAAAAGCTCCGCCTGAAATAAAAATAATTTTGAAATAATTTTTGCCTTTCTATGGTATATTTTAGTGAAAAATATAGGACTAGTGTTGAACTAAGAAAACTAAATAAATTATACCCTAAAACTTGTATATCAGTATATTGTCAATTGTCACCACTGCTGAAATCATAGAATTATATTTTGTCAAATAGTCTGAATGTAATTTGAAAATTCAAAATACACAAATGAACCATTATTAAACAGTCTGATATTTTAAAGTGTATCCTTCAACTTATTACACATCATTATTTTTTACCTGTATAAAACATAATGTCAGTTTCAGCTATGATGAAAAATATCCTAGCTGCTGTATGGGCAAAAGCACCAATCATCACAATTACTGTATCTTTCCATCCTAAGACTCTACTCATGAAGGGTATTGCAGTTATCAGTCCAATATCTTGAAATGCAGACTTAAAGGTGCTGAATGTTGAAAAATAAAACATTTAAAACAACTTAAAAGAAAGGTTAGAGTTTACGATAAAAGAATTCTTACGATAAGAATGATTGATTACCTGAAATTACTGATCTGAGCAAAGCTCCAATGAAACACATTCTGTAAGTACAAATAACAGGTGTTCTTTTCATCCCTCTGAAAAGTATAAAAACCCATCATAGCTATAAGCAGCAACAAATATCTTCTTCTGTTTGCCAATCTTTTCTTAGACATGGTGTTAAAAGTAAAAATGACGTGATTATAATCGAAAAAGTCACACAGTATATATCTCTTGTTAGGCAGAGGCCTCTGTTTTTCTGTAGTCCTCCAACTGAGTCTCAAAAATGTATAAATGATTGAAACAAACATCAGAGTTGCATTTAGGGTGAACATAGTTGTGTATGAATGGTTGAATACTTTTCTGAATAAATATGATCCTGCAAAGAAAATTTCAATGAGGCATACAACTGAGAAACTAAACAGGAATACATTACCTAAAGCTATACCAGTAGGCATCGTTGACAAATAAATTACTTCCAGAAGTGTAACCCGCAACGTTCTGTTCTCCGAACTAGAAACGTCTACAAGATAACTGAATGCTGCAGCAAAAATTGCAACGTCAGCTCCAGTAAAAGCCATTGGAAGTGTTGCAGTGTATATGATGTATTCTACAGGCCAACTAGGTTGTAAAGAATTAACAACAATCATGAATGAGTAGAAGAATTTGCCTACAAGGCCTATCAACAATGGCATTTTCCGGCCACGTTTGTCAGACCAGGCCCCCATGAATAAGGCGAGAATTATCTGACCAGTATGTCCAGCTATATCGTTATATAAATTGAAATTTGATACGGTGACCTTAAACATAATGTGTATGACTAAGACAGAAAGGGAAAAAAATCTTTCTCACCTGGACTTCTTTGTTTAAATCTGAGTAAGCTTGATTAGCGATATCATTACAAACGGTATCATTGAGATGGTGATTCACCCTACAAGCTTTATCTACGAAAAAGGCATTTTCTAATACTGATGTTGTCATGAATGCCATCATGTACAGGTATAAAGTTGGCTCTACTGTTATGAAATTCAAATAATAACATATTTTTGTTCGGAAATTCCATTCTAGGGGCATCTGAAAGCATGATGATTTATCTCGGTTAAATTTATGACTTAAAGGTGTATTTTTTTTATTTTGTTTTTCTTATTAACACTGAAAAGCTAGAATTCTTTCTATATATGTTGTTACTCACGAAATTTTCATAAGTGTCTTCCATATTTTTCTTTTATTGAATTCTTTGTGAATTACTGCAAAAACAGTGTCACAAATCGTAAGTATTCATTTTGATTTTCTGTTTTCAAGAATCACTGCAATTATCTGTAAGAATTTTAAATTCTTTTGGCGGCAATGTATCAAGCGGACATAACCTCTTTTTATTGCACGAGTTGTACCCCCTTAAATTACCTAATGTTGCTAATTCCGCAAACATTGTGAATCGGATTATGTAATATTTATGATGATTGAATAATTAGCTATATTTTCACATGAACTTTCGCTTTATCGATAATTGTCAACAACTTGAAGCATCGTTTACTTTGCAAAGCAAATATCCCTGACATAGGATATAGTTTTATACTGCCTTGTGCATTTTTTAATGAATCCCTATTTATTCTTCACAAAACGTAATTTTAAACGAATTATTCCATTCGATGTCATAATGATCAGTAGAGTTTAATAAAGAAAATCATGCATTTTATTAATAATTTTGCAAAGTTTATAGGAAGGCACCACCAATAAATTCTCTATTTTCTTCTAATCTCTACTTTATAATGATATTAAGTATGCTAGATGCCATTCATTTATTGAAACAAAAAAAATTTAAGGTTAAGCAACGCAACACAGCCCGTTTACTAGTGAAAACTATGAACACCGTTTTTGGGCCCCAGTTCCAAGTTATATCTAAAGAAAGAAGGCCAATGGAGTTAAATCGTAGGAACGAGGCGGATAATTTATCAGTCCATTTCTTGAAATAATCTAATCACCGACTATACGACGCTTTAAATGATCTGTTGGTTTGAGTTCTAGGGTTAAAACAACTTTGTATGGATGTAAACCAAGGTCATTTTTTAAAATTCGCCACAAAGACGTCTGGGAGATGCCTAGTTCTTGTGAACGTTGAGAAATCGATAAATTTTGGTTTTCACGAACACTTTCGCGTACGGCAGCAATATCTCTTCACTTCTTGCATTTCTCTGTCTCACTGGCACTGTAACATCATGAATTGTAAATATTGTTTCAAACTTCTTCACTAAACGTTCAACTGTTCTTTTATCCGGACGATTATAACGACAAAAAATTTGGGTTAAAGCACGTAAAGTTAGAGTAACAGATCGCGATTTTTCATAATAAATTTGGAGTATTTATAAACGTAGTTGGAGTGTGTACCTTTCCATGATTAAATGGTAGACATTGACAAATACAACTGTCAATGTCACAAATAAACAATGGCTGCCATGTGTAAGTAATGTCAATTTAAAAATGGGGCGTTCCCATTGAAAGACCCTTTAGTTATCGAAAGGAAATAAGACACGATCGCCTAGTTTTTTTGTAGGGAACACTTAAATGCAGACATTTTATGGAGTAGTCTGTTACATTGTGATAGTTGATTTTTAAAATGGAATAACTAAGAAGTAACTTTGTTTTCTGTGTTAGTGTTAGGGATAGAAAACGATAGAATTTCTTATTTATTCCCTTCTTGAACGCAGAATTTTTCAAAATTCTCATCAATTCATGAATGTGACAATTAATTTAAAAAAACTACGCTTATACTCACTTCTTCCATTAAGCAAAAACAACGATTCAACCAAAAACTCACACGCGATATTTTTCACGACAAACAATGAATCTCACCCATACAGTACGCGAACCCATATATCAAATATTCTATCGGTTTCAAATTTTCGCTTTATCCGACAACAATACTGTGCTTATGTCTGTTACAATACGATATCCTTGTAAAGTAATATGATTTGGACATGTAAGCAATCTTTTATTGGGCATAATTCAATTGAATTATGAATCGAGTATCCTGAAATTAATGTCACAAAATCCGAGCGTTTATTCAACAAGAGAAATTTTGAATAAATTAGATAATGCTGATAAGAGATTTTGACCTTAGAGGTGACTGTACAAATATGTTCTCGATACACAAATAGATAAAAACGATTGTTTATCTTTTAGGAAAAGGGTTTGTTGTTGTTATCTATTTTCATTGAAACTTGCTGAGAATGCAATCTTTTGGAGATTGCACATTAATGACGTATTTTTCTTCTTCTTCTTCTTTATCCTTTACTATGTGCTGGGTATCTATGACCATCTACACAGGAGTTTTCTTGTTTGTAAAGTTAAATCTTTGTATAGATATTGCATTTTGTGGAGAGTATACTTCACTAACGTGCTTTGTTAGGATTGTGGGAAGGAACATTGGGTAGACATTGATAAAGAAATTGGACATCACACTAGGATGTTAGTACACCACATATACATCGTTGTCACATACATTTTCCTACGGGCTACGGGACAAACCACACATTCTCATTTGAATAATTATCAAAGTCAATTTGAATTACTTCTCAGAGTTTAATTCCTGAAACAGATAGAAAATTTACTATAATTTTGATCACTTGAATTTCACTCATAAACAGGACTTCCGAAAAATTTATTGGGAATGACAACCTATTTGCCAATAAACGGGTCAGGTCGGTGTGTAAATTAGCAATATTCTGTTCATTGTTGATACAATCATGGAATATATGAAAAATATCTCCCTTCTCTCCACAGTTACATAAGGGTGACTGATACACTCCTATCTTATGAAGATGAGCGGGGCTACTGCAATGAGAAGATCGCAATCTGATAATAGTAGACATATATATTCTAGGTAAAGAGATTGTGTTGAACCATGGACTGATAGGTAATTTCCTATTAAGGAATTCTACATATATTTTTCCCTTTTGAAGACCCATTCTCAACCACTGATCTTTCCATCTTTCCCAAATTACTCTTCGGAATTTAGGCCAAAATTCCCTCACGTCACCCTTGATATGTTTTTGATTGCGCAATTTTATGGCCTTTCTAGCTAATGAATCCGCCTTATCGTTTCCGTAGATTTGGGTGTGACTTGGAACCCAGGCCAATGAAATACAGAAACCTTTCTGTTTCAACTGATATAGATTTTTCCGAATATTCAAAGTTGCCATATCATTTGAACCGTGAATCCGCCAATTAGTGATCTTTTGAAGAGCACTCTTTGAATCTGAAATTATCACAGCTTTATGGATTCTTTTTGTTTGAATAAGGGTGATGGCTCTTTGGATAGCTGTGAGCTCCGCGGCGCATATGGAGAAAAAACCCGGCAGACGTTCCTTGTAGTCAATTGTTCTCAGACTATACACTCCTAAACCGACTCTATTATTATCCCTGGAAGCATCGGTAAAAACTCTAACTTCTTCTGGGAAAAGTTCATTACATCTGTCTAAGAATAATTGGGAATTATCTGGGTTATCCTTTCTTAAGCCGAATGAGTGATACTTAAATTTAGTGTAGTGAACTTCCAGGTCTAGAAGGAAACAAGGAAGAAGGAAGTTAGATTGTATATCGTCCGGATTTTCTAACAAATTGAGTGCTTCCATGAGAGGGGGCGGACAATTAACTGTCCAGAAGAATTGCAGTGAGTGTAATTGTTTCAAAATGGATAATACCGGATTATTCCTAACCTTGAACTGTTTCGACAGATACTTTAAGGCTAGCCAGATTCTTCTGAGACCAAGAGGAAGTTCGCATGATTCCGCCAAAATTACGTTGGTTGGAGTTGATCTCATCACCCCCAACACAGATCTTAAAGCCGAGAATTGAGTGGTATCAAGTTTTTTTAATACTTTCTTGGAGCATCTCCCCAGAAAAATACCGCCGAAATCTAGATGAGAACGTACAATGGAATTGTATAGAATCATCAAGGTTGATGGATGAGAGCCCCACCAAGTTCTGCACAATGATCTTATTATGTTGATCCCCTGAAAGGCTTTAGTACACATATTGTCGATGTGTTCTGTCCATTTCAAGTTTCGCTGTACAGTAACACCCAAGTACCTGACCGAATCTACCCATCGAATGTCGTTATTAAAAAGTTTTAATGAAGGGAGATTAGTCCACTGTTTAGACCTGTGGCAGCACATTGCCTTGGATTTTTCTGAGGATATCTGCAGTCCCTTTTTCTGAGACCATAGTTCTAGCTGAGTTAACGCGGAGGACATCAGGTTGAAGGCTGTTATAAAATTGGGAGCTGATACTAACAATGTCATGTCATCTGCATATTTGAGTACTTTAACTCCATTACCTCTTATGAATGAACCGATATCTTTTACATATATGTTAAATAATACTGGACTGTAAGGAGATCCCTGTTCCAGCCCAAGACTTGCCTGGCTTGGACCTAAGAGTACTCTAGTAAGGGGGTCAATTATGAAGATTGATCTATTTAACGTTAGAGACTCCAATATTTGTATAATTCCCTCGGGAATTCCCTCCCTTACTAACAGTTCCCTCAATATGTGGAAATTGACCGAATCATATGCGTGTTTAATGTCCAGGAACACAGCTAAGGTTACCTCTTTTTTGGCAAAGGATGTGTAAATGAATGATGTTAGATAAGTGATTGCGTCCTCTACTGACTTACCCTTTCTAAAGCCAAATTGAAGTTCCTCTTTTGAGGAGTTTTTTTCATAAATTCTCTCGAGTCTAGTGGACAGAATAGAACCTAAGATTTTAATCAGACAGGAGCTCAAGGCAATTGGTCTGTAACTTCGAGAGTCATTGGGGGGTTTGCCCGGTTTACATATTGGAACTATAACCGTTTCTTTGAGGGAAGGGGGAATGTTCGGAGAGTGGATATTTGAATTAACTATATCAAGTAAGATAATTTTTGCGTTCAGGGGTAGATTCTTTAGCATACTATAGGTGATTCCGTCTTTACCCGGAGCTGAGTCTCCTTTCTGTTCAAGCACACAAAGGAGTTCATCCAATGATATGTCAGGAAAGGAGGACGTCTCTACTGAAACTTGGGGTAAGGCAGTGGGAGCTGGCAAGGGAGAACAAAGCCGATTCAAAATTTCTCTTCCGCATGTTACTGATGGGAACTGAGAGGAGCTAGAACTGACACCGAATTTAAATCTCTTAATGTCTTTCCACAATTGCGCACCATTCTTATGTGGGAGGTTTTCACAGAAGGTCCTGAAAGATGACTTTTTGGCTTGTTTAATTTTGCGTTTGGCACTCGATTGAGACCTCTTCGCGAGCAGAAAAGATTCTATTGATGGGTTGGACAAATAATTCGCGAATGCCGCCGATCTTTCCTTTACCGCTTGGGTTAGAGTATCATCCCACCAACATATTGAGTACTTTGATCCCAAACCAGTAGTTTTGATCTTTTTTCGAGGAATTGATTCATCTGCCGCGGATATTACCATCTGTTGGAATGACTCGAAATTAGGGGGAGAATGGCTTGTAATTGAGCCTTCAATCTTATCTTGAAATGATTCCCAGTTCGCTTTTTTGATATTGTATTTGAATGAAAAGTATCGATTCGAATTGGGAGATGAGCAGGGTATGTTGATGTTTTCTATGATTATTGGATAATGATCACTATTACCTGGGTCTGTTTTGACTGACCACGTAAGAGCAAGTTTGATATCTTTTGAGCAGATAGAAAGATCGGGAGCACTCACACCATCCACACATGAAGAAACTCTAGTGCCTGAGCCATCGTTTAACAAACATATATCATTCTCCAGGAGAACCTTTTGAAGGGTCAATCCATTTGAATTTGACGTAGTGGATCCCCAGATGGGATTCTGGGCGTTTAGATCGCCACAAATTAGAAAGGGAGGAAGGAGGTTCAGCAATATACCGTCCCATATTTTTTTGGTGAGACGTGTTTGCGGGGGACAGTAAATATTTACTATAGAGTATTTGGCAATTCTTACCGCTTGGATTTGTAGTTCTTCGGGGATGGTTAGGTTGGAAAAGGACAGCGGATAGTGCTTAATGCCATTTCTTATGAGCGTTGCTATTCCACCTCCCCTTGAGGGTCGGTCGTCACGGATAATTGAAAAACCTGACAGACGAAAAGAGCTGTCTGGGGTTAGCCATGTTTCCGAAAGAAGGACAACAGATGGATTGTCCTCGTCTATTCTTATTTTTAAATTTTCAATATTGGATCTGAGGGATCTTATATTCCATTGTAGAATACTGTTCATTAATTGGGGAGAATGATTACTGAGACTAAGAAAAATAAAGTAAAATTTGGAATTTAGGTTTTGGAATAGACGAAGTACGACAAATAGTATAAGAATTAGTTAATGTGAATTAGAATCTGCTATAGTAGAATTGGTTTTATGTAGTATAGAATTTATTGAGGTTATAACCTCATTTAGATTTTTAATTAATTCAATATAGTTGCCTGACGAAAGACTCTGAACTATCATTTTCTGTATCTGTTCCGCTTGTGGGAGTTCTGGAGAAAGGGGTAAATAATTTAATGAAGGGGGTGAAGAATTTCTGATGATGGGGAGCTTCGGATCCGAGCTGTAGGAGATAAGCTGTTGTTGATGAGCAATTCTATCATAACCAGGAGGTGATGGGAGTCTCCTCTTTTTAGTAATTTCTGAATATTGGGTTTTGTTTTTTGGATCATCAAGGAGGGATCTCCGATTATGAACTGATATTATGTTCGCCTGCTTTGGTGAATTTAAAGGAGGAGAGGATTGCAGATGGGGAAATTCCTGTGGGGATCTTGAAGGGCTGGGAGTTGATGTTGAGTTAAGGGAGGTTGAGGGGCCGTAGGTTTTGGGCATTAATTTTACTGCGTCAAAGTAGGAAATGTTTTCGCAGGCTATTATATTATTTATTTGTTTTTGTCTTGAGAATTCTGGACAGTTGCGATCAGTTGATGCGTGTTTTCCCTCACAAAAAACACATTTATTAAGTTCTGGAGATTGATTAGAACACTCCTCTTCGTTGTGCTCTTCGCCGCAATTTCTGCACCTTTTCTTTCCGTTACAATTAGATAATGTGTGACCGTATCTTAAGCAGTTATAACATTGGATGACTGGTCCAACATAAAGTGATATACGCCTAATACATCCCCAGATGGAAATAAATTCAGGGAGATTTTTTCCTTCAAATGTTAGAACCCATGTATTAGAGGGAACATATTTAATGCCCTCGTCGGTTTTTGTTCTTCTATTGAGTTTTTTGGCGGAAATTATTTTAATTCGGGAGTCAGCGTAATTTAATACATCTTCAACTGTTATTTCATCACCTATATTTTTTATAACTCCTCTACAAGTTACCATTCTTGATGGTATGTAGACGTCTATGTTCTGATCAGTTGAGAATGGGTTGTTGGTTAAGAACGAATTTGCGCTGGGAGCACTAGAGAATTCTAGGCTGATTCTGTTTTTACCTTTTTTTGAAATATTCTTTATTCCGGATGTACCTTCTTTTACTAACTTTTTTCCCAGATTCATTGGATGAATATTTCCAATATGATTATTAAATTTTGATTCGATAATAATAATATAGGGACCTACTGAAGAGATTGGGTATTTAAATTTAGTTTTAGTAGCCTGAGGCCTGTGTGAGATTTGTGATAATTTAGATTTTTCTTGTACATCAATTAATTTTTGAGATAAGGAATTTGCCTCATTTATTATTTCAATATCTTCACTAAATTGTGCTTTTATTAATTCTATTTCTCTGGAGAGAAGAGATATATTTGCAGGTGAATATTGAGATTCATCATCGTCAGATCTGTTTTGAATTTTGGAGAAAATTCGTTTACAAGTTGGAGTTAAATGGTTGTAGATAGAGATATCTGAGTGAATGGACGAGGAACCATCAGGTTCCTCGTCAATTTGCCAGTCCATCCCTCTACTGATAACAGTAGGGGAGGAGACTGCCCTTCTTCAATGTAACTATAAAAGGATTTCCAAATAGACTTGACTGTACAACGAATAACTTACCCCTAACAGTCACTAGTACATACCCTAGTTAGTTAGAAAAAAGGAACGAACTAAATATTAATTATTATAATAATAACAAAAATAAAAATAAACTTCTAATCCTGGATACACGAAACCTCCGTTAGATCAAGGAAATATAAGAAATTCAAGGAAAATCGGAAAGACGTATAGCACGTGAAACGGTTAACCTCTCTTCCTGACGTATTTTTATCGCCATTGAATTCTGTGATAACGAATGTCATCCATTAGGACAATTTCTTGCATGAATTGAAAAAATATATATACTGGCGCTTGTCAAATGAGAATTACTACCCAAAATTAGATATATTGTGAAATGAGTGTCAAACCTTAAGCTGTCTCAGCCATTACTAAAAGGAGAGGTTTCATTTTGAATAGCCCGCTAACTGGGAAACTGTCACTTTTAAACTGTCATCATTTGACAAGTAAAAACTGTAATAAGCCACCTCCTTCTGTGAGGTGGTAGGATAGAAAATATTACTAGATTGACTTATTTACGAATGGGGTGCGAACCAATCCTAGTCGAGTGGCCTTCGCGAAAATGGAAGGTCTTTGATGTTAATAAATTTTCTCTGTGATAATGAAAATGGTAATGAAACTCAATTATTGATTTTTAGAAGTATAATGATAAAGTGTGCCAAATACAATAGGGTTTTATCAATATCAATCCTCAACTCAATAAAGATGACACACTGAATAACTAAGAAGAGGACGATACGGATCCGTCAAGCACTACGAATCATTTATATAATTCTTAATCCTGTCTAAATTCTTCAAACACAATAATTACGAAGAGATATGTCAACGTACCACCTAGTTCTTAATTTGTGACTACTTTAATTACACAATTTCAACCTGAATAATATACCAAAATTTTTAAATACTTTTTACCCCTAGACTCCAAGACCATAAATCCAAACCAAAACTGGGCAGACGAGATTTTCTACAAGAAACGGCAGGTTTCACACGAACGACTACAAGTACTATTAATTCCTTGGTCCCGAAATTTAGCACTATCTGTTCAATTTCTCTTTTTCTTCTGACTCAATTCTTAAACTTCCAAAAATAATTATAATAATGCTAAATTCTGAAACCAATTCGAGCCTCGCACGACGATCCTACTAGTTTTTCCGGTGTGTAAAGACTCCCCGACAAACTCTCTTTTGGCCCTTTTAATACCTCGTACGAGTGGGTTTTCTCCTTCCAAATTTTAAGTTCGTTCACCCGCTCAAAGTTACTTTTGGAAATTTCGGCTCCTTGTCGAGCCACACGTATTAATTTTGATGTCAGTGTTTTTCTCTGAAACTTTCCGTTCAGTAACTCATCTAAAGGAATATATTTACCTTTCGTACAATCAGCTCATGAATTTTTTCAATCTGCAGTTTGTTATTACAATATATAGGCCAGAGTAAAAGAAATTCCTTTCATGAAGCACCGTTCGTGCGTGCCTCTAAAGTGAATTCCTTAGTTTAAGATTAACTGGTCTGGAGATTAGAATAAACAAATTAATTCAGGGGCATTAAACCTCTCGTTAAATTTGCTATTGTCCACTGAATTAATCTATCATTACACCCCCTTCCTGAATTCTAAACCTTGTTGGTTTATCACAGCTTACGTCATACACCCACGGATTTGTAATAAAAATTAGATCTGCCTCAGTTTTTTCCGAAAAAAAATTCATACTTACGCAAATTTCCGACTGGACTGTTTTATGTTTGTCACCTGGTTCTATGGAGAGATTTTATATCGAAGATCTACAGCACATATGATTTATCAGTTGTGAAATATTTACAACTAAAATTGGAGTTTATATAATTCCAATGGATATTTGTAACAAAATGTATTTAAATATTAGTAGATGAAGAAGCTTTTGCCACTTACTAATGGCACTTTCACTAATTTTCTTACATAAATCTCAGATAAATAGATTTTATACTGGAACTTAGGACATCATTTGGATAATTTTGAATTCCTTTATGTTGAGGTACCCATGAAAAAAGGCAATAATAGGAAATCGTTCATTACTTTATGATTCTTGTACGTTGAACTTGAATTTGTTCTTTCGATGATTGTGGATCCTCTTTTTGAAGAATTGTAAGTTACAGTTCCAGAATGCAGATAATTTTAGAATAATTTGGCGCCGAACCTTAAATGTGCAATCAATGCTCCAACAGAAATCAGATTTGATTCTTGTGCCTTGTCAATAGTTAGTCACTAGTGAACCTTTTAGTTCTCTACAGAAATTCTATACTCTATAAATTGCTGTTTTTGTGATGTGCCCCACCCCGGTGGGTTAAGGCAGCAGATTAGGATGATTTGCACGATGAGAAAAATTGAGGTGTTCCAGGAACTTTCCATGGTCAAGGTGGGGTGGCAGCGGGCCAATCTCTAAAAATTTAAAAATGAATGTTGCTTTATACACAAGTAGATTAGAATGTTATGTATTGACTATGCAGTGTGATGATCGATTTTTTTCCTGCATGCATTTTATGTTGAATATCAATGTATAACATTATTGGTAAACATACATATAAAAATTATATAGTACTCGTTAATTTTTCTTGAAAAAACTGGAAGAATATTTGGTAGTGATACAAATCCATTTTTCCTCCATATCAAAGTATTTTCCCATTTCATTTAAAGGTTTCTCCATTAATAATTCATGAAAAAACAAAGGGATATGTTGAGAAACCAACTAACTACCTAGCATAATCACCTGAAAACATACTTTACTCTAAATGTGGATCATTCACTACTTAAATGTACTCTAGACACATGAATAAATACTTATTTCTTCTCACTCTTGTATTTATTTAACGATATCTGTGATTGAAAGTTTCATTTGGTTATTCGCAACGTGATATTTCAAATATACCTTGTTTGAATACGAAAAAAAAACTATTACGTTTAAGCAGTATTAGTCTCTCCTGAAATTGAATATACAGAGTGTTTTTTTTATAGAAGAAAGAATTCATCAAAGTACAGTACAGAGGCCGGGTTATCAACTCTCACAGACGGTAAAATTTCAGAACGAATCTGCTTCTTTCTAGGGCAACTGGGAGTTGTACATTACATTTTACACTGGGCTCCCCTATTGTCTTATTCAGAATATTGTTTAATTATATGAAGAAGGTGATGGTTCAATGCACTGATTTACAATTTGGTTAATCGCCAAGCCCGAGTACTGACATCACTTTCACAGCAGATCCACAAAACGTGAACATGCGTTCTAAATTTCACAGGCTTGAATTCGAATTCGGGGAATAATAACTCGACCTCCGTGCATATTTTGTACAGGCGATTTTTTGTGAGATGGTCAAAAAAGAATACCCAAGTTTAAAAACACCCCGTATTGGGAATAATTAAGAACATGCTTCATGGCCTTGTATTCTCATTCTCAACAAATTAACTTTAAAACTTATGCGAATGTTGTATAATTGTGTACATTTTTGAAGGAGAAGGTATTATTCTCACATAAAACATTTGTTAACGTTTCCAGGTAGACTTGTCAAGAACAAAGGTCATGTTGATATAATAACATCCACCTTATTTTAAAAGTATGAACCCAGCGTGTAGATTTAAAACTATTTAATTCTATATATATCAAAAATAGCCTCAAGATGGGACAAAAACAGTATTCATTCGATAAAACCAATCAATCAAATAAATGGATATTTCATTAAATTGATTCCAAAAACAAGTGAACAGCTGTTGTTAGGATTCTTCCAAGAATCAATAAGAGTTCATTTCTGTAACATTAAATTTTCTTCACACTACTCAACGTTGAACATTTCCTTTTCTATTCTTCGATGATACCTTGGTCGCATGATCACTTTGTATTCCTTCGTCAAGGTGTAGGAATGGGCTACAATTCGAAACAAAATGATTCCAGGAACCTTTTTGTAAAAGTAACAAACATAATTACATGTTGAAATATGACATGTGAAATAGTGTATTCGGCAATTCTCTAATAATAGGTATATCAATTATTATCAATGCATGCTACTTTTCGTAAAATATTGAAATTTCACACTACAGTCCAAATAATATAATTACAATGTGCTTCAAAAAATACAGTTCTTTCACGGGAGATAAATGTTTCAGAGGTTAGAATTGTCACTTTGACAATCATTCAAATAGGTGAAAACAAACTACGGCGCATGTGTATATCGAGTTTATTCTCGAGCTCTCTGATTGGAGGGTACCGATTACTTTTAATGTATCCTCAGTTTCCGGGCACATATGAAGGAATAGAAGAAGTTTATGGAACGTATACAAAAAACCTTCTATGACATATGGATGTTTACGTAGTCCTGCGTGTAAATTCTCTGTCTATTCTCAAAACTGACAGGAGAAGGTTATGAACGATTTATTTTCAAACTAAATAAATTCGATCTATTTAATCAACAACCCCTAAAAAATGTCTTCGTCAACTGTTAGAAATTCATGTGATAACGAAAATTTATGTGTCCTATGTTTCAAAAGTGTCGACATCTACTCTATAGGAATATGTGATCATGCAGTATGTTTCGAATGTTCTACTCGGATGAGAGTACTTTGCAGACAGAATGAGTGTCCCATATGTAGAGGCGAGATAGCTAAGGTGAGTACAAATCGATAGGAAGGTCCCTTGTTGATACAAAAAATTCCATGTTTTGACATATTATGTAATTGTGTTTTTCAGGTTATTTTCACTGAAGAGATCGAGCCATTCACTGCTCTTTTTCGAAAATACTACAAGACCAGCCAACAGGATCCAAAGTATGGTTTGATATTCGCAAACAATAAGATCAAAAAGGCGTACCATGGAATCTTGGAACACAGGTGTGCTGTGTGTCCCGAAGATCAATCGTGGCCTTTTAGAACTTTTAATCAACTTAAAGATCATATGCGGAGGGTACATGAGTTGTTCTACTGTGACATTTGTCTGGAGAATGTCCAAATTTTCTCGTCGGAACGTAGACTGTATACCAGACAAGAGTTGGGTATGCACCGTAGAAAAGGAGATCCTGATAACACCTCCCATCGGTAGGTAGATAAAAGTTTTTAGCTGACTGTAGTATAGCTTGAGATGTGGTTCCTTGTCCAATTCAGTATTTCAGTATTAGTGAGCTTCAATAGTTGAGGTGGAGAGATATATCTATATATTTTTTCTTCCTACCCATCTGCATTCGTAATTCTTGCTAATAACTAGAAAAAAAATTATTTTAATCATTCAAGACTATATAGCGTACAAATACTTCATATAACTTTTGAATATGATGAGGTTGGGGGAAAAAATCCATTATTTTTGTGTGAATTTCAAAAGTTTATTTAACATGTTTCGGATTGTACGATTTAGGTCAAATATGTGCTATAATTTGTTACCATTTTAAAAGTAGCTTCATATTGCCTCTCTTATAGAAGTCTTGGTTCTTATTAGCAAAGTACTTTAGTAATCGATTTTCTCAATTTTATCAATCATTTTCTGTGCAAAAAATCCCTATCATATCAATTCAAACTTTTAGTTTTTACCATTTCGATCGACTTTGAACAAAATAATAGAAACGCATAAAATTAGTAGACTAATAGGAGGCTTGGAAAGTAATGTCATTTCTGCACATGTCGAAATTTGATTGTCATTTGTCAGCTCATAATCGAGGAACTTTCAAACACCCGTAACCCAAATTATGGGAGAAGCCTAATATTATACTTAACGTTGTTTTTCCTGGAACCATATTATGTGAAATCTTCACCATGTCATTTCCCTTTTCAGCGGACATCCACTCTGTGAGTTCTGTGACACTCGTTTCATGGATAGCGACGAATTGTACAGGCACATGAGGAGAGTTCACTTGTTCTGTCATTTCTGTGATGCTGACGGCCGACATCTTTACTATAAAAGCATCCAAGATCTACAGAAGCATTTCAAAGATGAACATTACCTATGCGAAGAGGGCGAATGTAAATCTGTTCCTTTGGCTTCGGCTTTCCGGACTGAGATCGACTTTAAAGGTAAAATGTCTGGACGAAAATTTCGCCACTCTATTCTAATTTTACCGTTTTTCAGCACATATCGCTTCGATTCACGGAAGAAATCTAGGAAAGAGCGCTGCGAAACAAGTGAGAACTTTAGAGGTGGCCTTTACTTTACCACCAAGGAATACATCGAGTAGGAAGGAGCAAAATAGAGAAAATAGGTAAATAATGAACTCACTTAATAGTTTGGAATATAGCGGAAAATGAAAAGATCGTAGAATGCATAAAGTATCATTTTAAGGAGTGTTAAGAAGTGGGGATCGGTTGTATTGTAATTTGTTGTTCAGTGTTTGAAGATTGGGATCTTTATGGACTTTGTTTATTTACAAGCTCTCCAGCAAAGTTATTCTGTAGCTTTTGTGACATGTATGGATGATTTTGAGGTTGTTAATTATCTATATGGTGATTGACAGATTCCATATGTTCAAAGACTGCCGATCTTTTGTCTGTAGTTAGATGTCATTTTAATCTTTCTACTTGTTTGACCCAACATCTCCTACGACCGAACTTTTACAGTCCCCCGAAGAAAACTTTGGGCTGATTTTTTGTTTCATTTGATCAAATATCAAGTAGCTAGAGAATGCACGTATTTCCAACTTTTCATTATGAAAGATTTTGGAGAAAATGATTCAAAAGCATTTTTTGAGACCCATACTCGAGGAGATTTTCTTCATTTTTACTCATTCTAGGTGCTCTCAATTTTTGACTATCTACTCCTGAATCACCTGGTATAATTGTTAAAAATTCTTAACCAAATATCAAATTCATAGTTTGAATAAAAACAATGTGCTAAATTTCTTAGATCTATTAGGAGTACAAATGAGTTTCCGCCGTTTTTTGACACAAATTAAATATTTATTATAGAAGAACGGTGATATAAATTTATTTAAAATATTGCCCATCACTTGCAACCACTTTTTCCCATCTCTCAGGCAGCATTTGAATCCCACGTCTGAAGAACTCCTTGTCTTTTGAGGCTATCCACGAATCAACCCAATTTTTGGTATCCTCATAAGATGTGAACCGCTGCGCCGTCAGAGCATGTGCCATGGACTGGAACAGGTGATAATCGGACGGTGCAATGTCTGGTGAATACGGCGGGTGGGGTAACACTTCCCAATCAAATGTTTCCAAGTACTTTTTCACGGGAGCCGCAACATGTGGACGAGCATTGTCATGCAGAAGAATAATTTTTTCGTGTCTAGAATAGTATTGAGGGCGTTTTTCTTTCAGAGCTCGGCTCAATCTCATCAATTGTGTTCAATAGAGGGCTCCAGTAATTGTTTCGCTCGGATTAAGCAACTCATAATACACTACACCTAGCTGATCCCACCAAATACACAGCATAAGTTTTTTTCCGTGAATATTCGGTTTTGCTGTTGATGTTGACGCGTGGCCAGGTAATCCCGATGATTTTCTTCTTTTTGGATTGTCATAATGTATCCACTTCTCATCACCAGGTACGATACGATGTAAAAAACCCTTTTTTTATGTCTAGCTAGCAGCATTTCACTTAAGCATAATCGGCGTTCAATATCTCTCGGCTTTAATTCGTACGGAACCCAATTTCCTTGTTTATGAATCATTCCTAATGATTTTAAACGATGTGAGACTGCTTGCTGAGTGACTTCTAATGTTGAGAGCAAGTTCTTTTTGTGTTTGAAATGAATCTTCCTCCAATTCTGCATCCTCGTAAATTTTTGGCCTTCCACTGCGATCTTTGTCTTCTACGTCGAAATCACCGTTTTTAAACTTTTGAAACCACTCTCGACACGTTCTCTTACTCAAAGCACCCTCACCATATGCTTCTACGAGCAATTGATGCGCCTCAGCAGCAAATTTCGTTAAATTAAAGAAGTAACCCAATATTTCCCGCAAATGACGCTTACTTGGCTCAAATTTTGACATTTTCAACTTATAAAAATTATATTTTACCAATATAAAATCAATGATATTAATAGGTTATGTTGTTCTTGAATGTCCAAACTATTTTTTAAGCCGGTTATCATCTGCGAAAGCTAACCGAAACTCCGTGCCGCGCCATCTACAATAAAACGGCGGAAACTTATTTGTACTCCTAATAAAATTTTCAAAGAATAATAACCTATTAAATTTCTCTTTAGGCTTATGGAGGAAGGAGCTGTAGGTCAAGAACCCGGAGGTCCGGGGGGTGGACAAGATCGGATATTTCACAACCCGTTAACTCCAATGGATTTTCCAGCCCTGGCGGGCTCATCTGGTACCCCGTCAGTGCCTATGGTGAGACATACGACAAGTTTTGCTCAAAAAAATAGTTCAAAAATAAACCTGAACGATTTTCCGAGCTTAGGTGAGTTTAAAGCGAGAACTGTATTGAAAAAATTCATAATTCGAGAGTTTTATGCGTGCTTGTTCATTAATATCTTTGTTTTAACGTCTATTAGTAACCTTTATGAGAATTTTTCTATTGGTCAAAGAAATTGAAAATCAGGATCTTTGCTTTTCTTGTTAGAACGTTTCGGAGAAGATGCTAAAACCTTGCACTTTAGACATTTATGAATTATTGGAAGTACAAATTAATTCATTCCATTTCAAATGATAGCTCTACGTTCAAAAAGTAAGAGTGTTTGTAGACATACTGACCAGTCAGCTAGATTTACTTCGACCTCAGATTCTTCATCAGCGAGTCCGACCCAGTGGTTTGAGGCCATTTTTGACTCAAAATTCGAAAATTAAAGACATTACACGACAGCAGGCTGTTCCCTAGAACAAGCGCGCAAAAACAGTGCGTTTAATCAAATTTCACAATTTATTCACTAAGAATATGACACACGGTCGATTTCGATTGTTACATCGCTGTCAAGAACGCATTGAGATGTATAAGGAGAAGATTTTCCATGTTAAGGAGTAGAGATCGTTTCATTTCCAATTCATTGATTATTTCCAATCACTCCAGCCTTTGTGACATTTATGGAGGATTTTGAGGTTGTTATTAACTATATGGTGATTGACAGCTCTAATATTTTCAAAGACTGCCGACCTTTTGTCGGTCAGAGTCCAGAGATACTTCCTACGAAATTTTGATTCATTCTTACGGAAGTTTCACTTCATCATGAAGAATAGGGATGAAGGTTTTGATAGTAAGTTATATTCTTTATTTCCCAACCAACCTTATGAATGTGATCAATCAATTTCTGAATGAAAGATTGATCCAAGCCAATTACACTGCATTTTTTTTTAGACATAGAGAACCAGTAAGACACTACATAGATAAACAAACATATATGCTACAGTTTGCCGACGATACAATACTAATTACACATATCGGGTGTTTTTTTAGAGTGATAGAACTTTCGATAGGGATAACTGCGATTTGACAGAAGGTAGAAGCCATGTTGTTTTGTCAGAAAGCACTGACAAATTATCATGGAAAGACCCACGCCGCAACAACGTTGACAAATTGTTGAAATTTATTTTACATCTCAGATAGGAACTTTGAAACGAGATTGAAAGAGCAACTGACTGGAACAAATGGTCTTTGAACATATTAAAGCTGTCAATAACCATATAGCTATTAACAACCTCAAAATCCTCCATAAATGTCGAAAAGGCTATAAAATGAATTTTGTTGGAATGATTGAAAATATGCAAGATCCCAATTTTCAAACACTCAACAATCAGTTAGAAATAAGCCGAACACCAGTTCTTAACATGTTAAATCCTCCTCTCGCCATAAAAAAAACTTTACAAATAATAATTATTTTTATTATATGTAAATATAACAATAATAATATATAAGATATCTCAACGCATTCTGTATTTCTTCACACATGACAATTATGTAACAATTGAAACAGGTCCTGTGTCATATTCTCAGTGAATAAATTGTGAAAGTTTGATAAAAAAATAATGCTTTTTCCATTATACTGTAATTATATTCTTTTTTTGACATTTTGGATAAACTAAACTTCCATATTCGCATATTTGGAAGCCTGTAGAAGGATTTAGCATATTCATGAAGTTTTCTATAGTTTTACTTAAAACCTACCTTGCAAATTTGAAGTACTTTTCTTCTAAAGTTTTCTTGCTTACCAGCAACATGGTAAGATTTTAATTTGACCATGAATTATTCATTTGTATATCGAATGTAATATCTGAAAACTGTTTTTGGCTCAGATTTAAAGAACTACAAACATTGTTATGAAACGATAATGGGAGAAGCACACAAACTCTGTTTTCAAACATTTGATTGTGAATAACTATGAAATTTTATTTTCAGGAAACAAGTCTAGTAGGCAGACTTCAGGTATAACGATAACAAGTAGAAATTCGGAAGTTAGCATAAGCAGAAAACAAAACCAGTTCCCCGCTCTAGGAAAGCCTTCTACTTCTAGAGAGAGCACAGTATTACTAAGTGTACACAAGTAAGATTCATTTATATTGATTTGAAAAAACTTGCAATTTCTAGAACTCTAAAAAGTAAATCGTAATAACGTTATTTAAATATTACAGATTATTTGTGAGTGATCCTAGTATATTTATCCACTTTCATGCGATATTTATAACATCGAGCAACTGATTTATTTTTCAAATTTGAGTTGCAAACTGACGAGGATCCAAGATAAAGTGATTTTTTTTCTCATTTCTTCATATAGGATATATAGTTGCTCAGAATATTTTCAAACATTTATCAGATTTAGACAATTTCAGTAGTTACTTGTTTTACATGAAATGTTCAATTTGTTCTTTGTTCCCAAGTAATTTATGATTTACCATGTAGATTTTTAAGGTGACCCATTTCTCAACTTCGGTCAACTTTGATTATTTCTGTTCGATTCACTGTTTGAATTTGGCTTTAGCTCTAATATGCACTGTCATAAGAGTTTGAAGCACTTAGAAAACACCCTGTATTTTAAAACAGCCTACCAGATACGATTTTAAGACATTATCAGTACCATAACAATGATAATTTGTTTAAATATTTTAATATTTACAGATATATTTTGTTAACCTTCTACATATTTAATTTCAAAAAATTATATTTAATATTATAACTTCAGGAATTAAATTAATGTCATTTAAGTACCGCTTATATCAAACGACATATAAAATAAACATTCATTATAAGACATCCAAATGACATAAATAGAGGTTAATTCTTGATAGAAGGTATATAAAATTATTTAAATATTTTAATATTAGCCTTCTACATATTTAATTTCAAAAAATTATATTCAATAATTATAACTTCAAGAGTTAAATTAAAAATAATGTCATATAAGTACCACTTATATCAAACGACATATAAAATAAATTATAAGACATCCAAATGATATAACATTTTGGTTAACAATTTTTATTTATTGGATTTTGTTATATCATTTGGATGTCTTATAATTTATTTTATATGTCGTTTGATATAAGTGGTACTTACATGACATTATTTTCAATTTAATTCTTGAAGTTATAATTATTGAATATAATTTTTTGAAATTAAATATGTAGAAGGCTAATATTAAAATATTTAAACATCCAAATGATATAACAAAAATCCAATAAATATAAATTGTTAACAAAAATCTCATAAATTAAATATTTTGAGTAACCAAAATTTTGTTTCTGCTCTTGTGAAAACAAATATCTTTCAAATCTAAGTTACTTTTTAGAAAATCTCAAGACATGTAAAAACATTACTAAAAAACAAGTTTTAAGAGAGACTTTGCTTCGTCACTACTCAATCGTATTCAATAAAATATAACATCAATCAACAAAAAGTATTTACTTACCCTTAACAATTCAGAAAGCTTCTTGGTAAATGAATACTGAACATTTAAATGTTCCAATGGAGCCATATTAGACTCCATTTAAATGTTCAGTATTCATTTACCAAGAAGCTTTCTGAATTGTTAAGGGTAATACTGAACATTTAAATGTTCAGTATTCATTTACCAAGAAGCTTTCTGAATTGTTAAGGATAATACTGAACATTTAAATGTTCCAATGGGGCCATATTAGATTCCATTTAAATGTTCAGTATTCATTTACCAAGAAGCTTTCTGAATTGTTAAGGGTAATACTGAACATTTAAATGTTCCAATGGAGCCATATTAGACTCCATTTAAATGTTCAGTATTCATTTACCAAAAAGCTTTCTGAATTGTTAAGGATAATACTGAACATTTAAATGTTCCAATGGGGCCATATTAGATTCCATTTAAATGTTCAGTATTCATTTACCAAGAAGCTTTCTGAATTGTTAAGGGTAATACTGAACATTTAAATGTTCCAATGGAGCCATATTAGACTCCATTTAAATGTTCAGTATTCATTTACCAAGAAGCTTTCTGAATTGTTAAGGGTAATACTGAACATTTAAATGTTCCAATGGAGCCATATTAGACTCCATTTAAATGTTCAGTATTCATTTACCAAGAAGCTTTCTGAATTGTTAAGGGTAATACTGAACATTTAAATGTTCCAATGGAGCCATATTAGACTCTATTTAAATGTTCAGTATTCATTTACCAAGAAGCTTTCTGAATTGTTAAGGGTAATACTGAACATTTAAATGTTCCAATGGAGCCATATTAGACTCCATTTAAATGTTCAGTATTCATTTACCAAGAAGCTTTCTGAATTGTTAAGGGTAAGTAAATACTTTTTGTTGATTGATGTTATATTCAAAATATTATAAGCAAAGTCTTTCTTAGAACTTGTTTTTCAGTAGTGTTTTTATATATCTTGAGATTTTCTAAAAAGTAACTTAGATATCCAATAATATTGAATATTCTAAGTAAGATAGTTTCATGATGAAATTCTTAAGATTATGTTAAACATTTTAGAAAGATATCTGTTTTCATAAGAGGGATGAACAGAAACAAAATTTTGTCTACTCAAAATATTTAATCTATAGGATTTTTGTTAACAATTTATATTTATTGGATTTTGTTATATTATTTAGATGTCTTATAATGAATGTTTAATTTATATGTCGTTTGATATAAGTGGTACTTATGATATTAATTTAATTCCTGAAGTTATAATATTAAATATAATTCATTGAAATTAAATATGTAGAAGGCTAACAGCTTATATCTGTAAATATTCAAATAATTTTATATACCTCCATTTATTTTAATGATTCTTTCTGCGTTTAAATTTAAATTCAGGTTTATGCTTAGGACAAACTAAAAGAATATGAACTACATCCTTTGTAATATCTATGAGTCCCTATGCATTATGTAAAGTTCAAATTATACTGAAACATAAAAGAAAATGAACTATTGGACATAACATATAGCTTCAATAGCACTGTTATCATCTGCTTTGTGAATGGAGTATCTAACCTCAATTTAAGAGATGTGTCAAATAGATCGAGATCCTGACGTACAGATGGAGCTACATATTATGTTCAAATATTCAAGTAATTCATGAATTTTTATAGTTCAATTTCTGAATACCTCCTCTTCTGCAGCAATCAAAGTTCCAAAGCTCCCAAAGTCTCCATACAAGTCAACCACAAGTCCAACGGAAGTATACACACTCAGATAACGACCACGACGGCATCAACTTCTCAGGGTCCGAGCAAACAGAAACTGGGGGAAGCTTTTCCGGCTTTAGGAGAACCGACCAAGCAGGCCGAGACCAAACCTCAGTGGGTACAGGTGAAGTCCAAAAAACAGACTGATAAACCTAATAAAGTGGCCGCTGCCCCGCAATTGCCGCCTAAGGACCTGACCCAATTTCCCGATTTGAACAAAGGTAAAGTGAGAAGGAAGAAGTGGAAGTAGATTTTTGCTATAATAATGCTTTAGTTAAAATAATGCTTTAGTTAAATATAGTGCTTGAATATTTTTGGCTAAATTTACAAAAAGTTTTGTTTTTCTGTTGTATTTATTATGATCATAATTTTTTCGTTAATTACACTATCCATTTTTATGATTCTTTCATTGATAGCACCAGTTACACTGTCAAAGATTGAAATGATTCATGTACGAAATTTCCTCCAAAGTTGCATCTACAACTATAATGATATTTGATACTCAGAAAAACGTTTTACGAACAATCTAGCCGTAGAATTGCACTGAAGGTTATAAATACAGGGTTAATTCGTTTTTTCTTAATCACTAAACCAATTAACCAAATAAAGAAACTTAATCCTCTCTGAAATTTTCAAAGTTTATTTTTGAAACTAAGTAATGGAGTACAAATTGATTCGGTCCGTTTTTTTTTTTAACTCAAAAAATGCATTTATTTCAAAAGATACTGGATTAACAAATCAATCAATTTCTGAACCCCGTATTGGAAAAATTTCTTGTTAAAACAAATTGTAGAAATTACTATGTTTTACTACCAAAAAAGATATTACACATTTTCTTGTGACTCAAGTTTTGGGACATGAACTATCCCATCATCAGACAACTGAAGACCTAACAATGGTACAGAGGTATGTAAACAAAAGTGATACACATTTTGAATATTTCAATAGATTCTAGGTAACACCTAATAGTGGTACAGAGGTTTACAATCGGAACGTGATAAAAAACCGGGTTAAAAAAGAGGGGCCTTCTAACAGATATCCGAATGTCGGCAATCCATAAAGAAGGTTGTTAAACAGATGGTACCCATTTAAATACCTCAAATAATTTTTGGGGTTACATAGCTCCGTACAGTCGTTCATTATTTTTACATTATTTTGTTGTATATCTCAAATATTTGGATTTACATAGCTCCGTATATTCATTAATTATTTTTTACCTTATTTTTATTGTGAACGAATTTGAAAATTTCAATAATCAAGTTTCTTTTCTTTTGAATCTACATGTAAAATTTTCTTAAGATTTTCTTTTGTCGAAAGGACTCTTTTCTAAAGAATGAGCGGCAAAAATTGAATTTTTGTTTACTTTTCATTAAATTCATTTTATGTTCGTTGAAAAAGGTTTCAAACAGATGTTACTTTTTAAATATCTCAAATATTTTCGATTTACATAGCTCCGTACAGTCATTCATTATTTTTACATTATTGTTATTGTGAAAGGTCTATCTTCTAAGCTGAAATCACAACTTTTGAATCGCCTAAACCAGTTGCCAGTTGAAGCTTGTCACCATAAACTTCCACAAGCATACAATGAGCTTCAGCTGCACTTTTTACCCAATTAAACGAAAAATTGAAACTTCCTGGAAATGCTATGTAGTTAGCAAAAAATTTGACATTTTCAACAGCTCACTATTTAGAAATTTAATGTTTTTAGAGCCATCTTTCGAAAACGGACCGAATTAATATGTACTCCCAATAAAAATATTTGGTATTTTCAGCTCAATTAGTTCACTTCTAGACCCTGAAGTTGGAAACTAAGAGTTGCAATTTGAAATAATGATCCTATGATTAGAAAATATAGTGCACTATAATTTTGGAACGGAAAGAGAGTATCTTAAAACTTTCCGGATATCTCGGCCGAGTTTGTTTTTAAGCAAAATCAGTCCAATGGTTTCTCAGTTATTCACATTCGAAATCTTTTCTCTTAATATTCTTTTTTTGGGTTTAGAAGGAAAATGGTAACGCAAATGTCTCCGCATAATTTCACGAGGGTCGTATGATTAGAATATTTAAAAACAAAGATAAAAATTTTGGGAATGGAGCAGCATTAAGTGCTAAAGAAAACATAGCAACAGTCCCATGATTGAGTTTAAATTCAACCCTTAGATGTAAAATGATTACAAGAAGGGTAATATAAAATTTCGGGAAGAATTCCGATGGCTATAGCCGTTTTAAATTAACTAATTTAAAATTTTCAGGGGACGTAAATTGTTGAACAAGCACACAAAAGCTTCTAAATTCATGTCGGTGCTTTTCACCATTTTTTGGTATCAAACCATAATAATTTTTGACGAATTTGTTTTTAATTCAACACACTTGAAAAAGTGTAAACACGATTGTTTAACTTCGCATATCATGCATTAAGTATTCCTTTTTTTCAATATGAGTGAGATTCATTAAATCGAAAATTTCTGTTTACTAGGCAAGCAAAACAAGAAGACCTCGAGCATACAAGTCCCAGTAACAAACAACTGGTCCAGCACAAATTCCGTATCGAAAGAACAATCGAAAAACGACAAAAACATCGCGAATATATCAAAACAAAAGTCCAAAGAACCCGAAAATCAGGAAAAAACAAAAGCTAAGAAGAAAAAGAAGAGGAAATCGACGCAGAACGGCCAAGAAACGAAAACAACCACAACGAAAAACGAAGTTTGTGACAATAGAGAAGAGACCGCGGAAATTAGACTTAACGGAGACGCGTCTTCGGAGTGTGGATCTAGTTCTTCGGAGAGCCAAAAAGAGGCTAAAAGACCCCCGCCTGGTTTTAAGCTACCTCCGCCGCCCGGTTTCGAGAATACGTTCTCGGAGTTCCCCGCCTTGGTTTCTCCGAACGATCTGACCTTTACGACCAGTTCCGGACAGTCATATTCGATCGTCTCGAAGCCGAACAACTACAAGCAGCCCCCGAACGCCACCGTCAGAAACCAGAACATCATAAAAAAGCTACGGATGGTGAGCGGAGAAGAGATCATGCAGGAGTTCAAGAGTCGCTGCGCTCGATTCCACAACGGCCAACTGAGTGCGAATAAATTCTATGATTATTGTAAGACAGTTTTCGGGGCCAACTTTGAGGATTTTTTCCCGGAAATGTTGGTACTATTGCCTGATATTGAAAAACAGCAAAAGCTTTACTCTGTGCTCACCGGTAAAGCCAAGAAGAATCTACTAGTCTGCCAGAATTGTAAGCAGATTATTTTCAAAAACGAATTAACCGATCATTACAAACATCATGCTTTTGAAAGTCAATTTTCAAGTCGGATGACAACGCAAGTTAACAGCAACTCTTGGAAAAAGTGATGTTTTTTTAGACTTTGATTTCACAGATTGGAAAGTGAAAACATTTTATCCTACATTTTTATTTTATTTTTTCAAGTAAAATGTCACATCTTTATGCACTATCGATGTTGAATAATGTTTTTTGATCAGCAAACATCTATTTTTTGAACTCTCCAATTTTATTTCCTGACATCGGCATTTTGAAATATTTGGTTTCATATTTAACTTAGATAAAACCAAAAAAAACAATTTTTCTCATATTTTCCAGTTGAACATATATTTTTCCTTTCAATTTGAGTGTTGTTGGCGTTTGTAAAAATTATAAATAATAGGTCAATAAGGGTGTAATATATTAAGAATAAGTTTTTCTGTCAGTTTCATATAAATCTACATATTTTACATCATCTTACTATCTTCATTCTGTCATTTTCTGATGTTTGTCATATAAAGAAATTTAAATAGTTTAATGCTTAAAAGTTTTACATTCTTTTCACAGTAAAGTAACATCTACATATGTAGTTTGATTGGGTATCCAAATTTCATCATTACTAACAGAAATCATGGTTACATTTTGTAAAAATGTAAATATATAGACATATTGTTTACTTTTATAAGGTAATTTGGTATCTTCGGATTTGCGACTAATGTATATTAAAAAAAAATTATGAATCAAAACTATGACAAATAAAATATTTTTTAAATCTATTTGTTTTTTATACTTACAGGTAGATATATGAATGGAAGTACTTCTTCTTCACTGTTGTTATTAATATGAAAAATTCAGAATCACATCACATAAGTTTAACTACTTTCCAAAGATTTTTGAATGATTTTTCGAACAATAGATTTTTTTCATATTGGCATGCGCCTTTTCGAGCATAAGTTTTGGTTACGATAAGGGCTATGTTGTTCTATGGTTTGTGGAAAATTATTCAGCACAGATTACGGATAGTTAAATAGATTGGACACTGCCCCACAACCTACCTAAAACTATAAGTTTATCCACCAGTTGATAGATAGACCAACCATACTTTGTTGATCGACCGGTGGCGCCGGAACTTGCTACCTAAAATGGAAATTGAACGCTTCCTTGAATTAAATGAGATCCGCTCAGTTAATGTTCCGATAGAGTTGAACCTATGCAAAGAGGAACAAAGAGAGGACCAACCCTCTATGCTTCATATGTTTATCGAGTGAGAACCACCCGGGAAACTCCTTTTTACGTATCTAAATCGAGCAAGATGGGAACGGGAAACCCCATTGGTCCAAATTATGTGAAGCGAACCATCCAACGAGATCTTCATGCGTTTATCTAATCTCTTGTCTATGCCTCTAACTATGAGAAATGCTTTTTTTTGGGTAAATGGTTAAATTTCGACATAATATCTATGAAATTCAAAAACCGGTGGATATTTCTCAGCTTTCGGTATTTCGTGATCTTCAAATCGGAATAAATACCGAAACATCGGTATCACTGACTTTACTTACCATAGATTTTCCCCGATAACGGTTTAGGACGTGTAGACTGTTACAAGTAGGAAGGAGCAAAGTTTTCGTTCGGCATTGCCAAACTTCAAAAAAGGATTCCTAACCACACTTTCAGAAAATTTTTACACACAAATTCTATTATCGTACATAAATACATCCCGTAAAGATTATTTGAGTCTCAAAACAATTAAGGGTGATTCTGCATCGTAATAACAGCTTATAATTAAGGGTGAGATAGAAAAATGATTTTATTAAATTAGAAAACCGTCGTAAGTAATCAAATATATTTTTATTTGGGGTGTATAATCTGTATTCGTAGTGATTCCCGAACTTTAATACTAAACTACGATTGAATAATCGAAACGTAATATTAAAATTACGAAACTTGATGACATATTTAAATGAAATAACGAATCTGCTTAAAGTCCTGTAAGCATATCTAGGAATAGTTTTGAAGTTTGGCAACACCGCACGGCAATTTTGCTTCATCTCCCTGGAAACAGTCTTAATATCGTAAACTATTGCTGGCAAAGCCTGAGTAACTTCACACAAAGCATTGTATTTTACTTACGAGAAGTTAGCCACGAATTTCCAGCCACGATTTATGACGAGCAATGGGTCGATCGTGGGATTAAAGCGCAACGATAGGCGATTTTGCCAAACCTGCACTAATTGTAAAATTTGTGTTATCCTGTGAATTTTTGAAGTATTGAATCGGGAAATAATGAGATTTAAAATCCAGCAAAAATTTTAAAATTCATTGAATAAATCACTTAATTATTGCAAATCTTTCATTTCCAAAGAGAAACCATATCTCGGAAAGTAGGAACCGCTTATTGATGATTTCTTCACTGTAATGTTCATATTGAAATGCTTTAAAATAATCAACCTTCAGATAAATTTGGACCGTCGGCGGGAATTGGTTGAATTGAAAAAACCGTCCAGCCACGGTTTTCACATATCTCAAAAAAATTGATTATTTTAGGGCATTTTAATATGAACATGAGCGGTTCCTACTTTCCGAGGTATGATTGTTCTCTTTGTAAATGAAAGATTCGCGAGAATTAAGTGGTTAATTTCATGGATTTTTAAATTTTTGCTGTGTAGTTTTGCACAAGTTAATTCGGAAGTTATAAATCTCATTCTTTCCGGATTCAATACTTCGAGCACTTCAAAATTTCGTCGGATAACACAAATTTTAGAAAATGCAGATTTGGCAACGCCGCCAGTCGATTCGCCTCTATCCCACGAAGGACCCACTGCTCATCATAAATCGTGGCTGGAAATTCGTTGCTAACTTTTCCTAAGTTTCTATATTCTATCTTTAATTTAGTAAATGTTTGATTGATTCGGTCTTTACTTGGTGGAAACTCATTTTAATTAAAAAATATATGAGACAGTATTTTTTTATTTTTTAATAGTGTTCTGTGACTATCCACAGTCTTGTCACTGTCAAACCTTTTCCATGGTAATGACTTGTAAATTGTGAAAACATTAAAAATTAGATTTTCCAAGTGGTTCTCTTATTAGACTAAAGGTAAATTAATACTTTGTCAAAAGTTATTGTTAAAATTGTATTGGTAATGGATGAAATTGTGCGTTGAATTAATGTCGATTTCTTCTAGAAATAGGAAGAAAATGGATAACATTACTACAGAATCCGGTAGAATCGTAAAAATGGAAGTAGATTATACTTCCACTTGCGATGAAAAAATACCAGAATGCCAGAAGTTAGCATCTCAAGGAAAGCTACATGATGCATTAGAACAGTTACTTGCATTGGAGAAACAGACCCGAACTGGGGCTGACATGATATCTACTGGTAGAGTTTTAGTAACTATCGTACAAATATGTAAAGAAGCAAATAATTGGAGTGCCCTTAACGATCATATTACACTTCTAACTAAACGAAGAAGTCAACTGAAGCAGGCCGTAGTTAAAATGGTGCAAGAATGTTATTCTTATGTGGATCAGACTCCTAATTTGGAGACAAAGGTCAAACTTATAGATACTTTAAGGTAAGTTTTGTAGTATCTAAAATATATAATACAACTCATAATATTGACTTATTTTAGACAAGTTACTGAAGGCAAAATATATGTTGAAGTTGAAAGAGCACGTCTCACTCACAAACTTGCCAAAATCCGTGAAGACGAGGGAAATATTCAAGAAGCTGCTGATATAATCCAAGAACTGCAAGTTGAGACTTATGGTTCTATGGAAAAACGTGAAAAAATAGAACTTTTACTAGAACAAATGCGTCTTTGTCTTCTCAAGCAAGATTATATTCGAACCCAAATAATTTCAAAGAAGATAAATATTAAATTTTTCGAAGATCAAAGTGCTCAAGATCTGAAATTGAAATACTACAAATTGATGATGGAATTGGACCAGCACGAAGGTTCCTACTTGGCGACCTGTAAGCACTATAGAGCTGTATTGGATACTCCTTCCATCCAAGAGAATGATGGCGAGAAGCAAAACATCGCTAAATCTGTTGTTTTATATTTAATATTGGCCCCTCATGATAACGAGCAAGTATGTTGTTGTAAGAACGAGACGTATTGAATTTTATTGTGAAAATTATTTTAGGCCGATTTAACTCACAGGGTTATGTCGGAAAAAGTTATGGAAGAAATTCCAGTCTACAAACAACTTTTGAAGTTGTTCACTACACCTGAGCTGATTAAATGGTCGGGTTTGTGCGAATTGTATGAGAAAGAATTAAGGACAACTCCTGTCTTCTCTGGAAATAACTTATCTGTTAAGAGATGGAGCGACCTTAAGTAAGTACCTATTGATTTGTTTAGCTTCTCAATTTTGAATTGATGTAATTTCATTTGTGTCTACATAGAAATAGGGTTGTGGAACACAATATTCGTGTGATGGCTCAGTATTACACAAGAATCAAGATAGCCAGGATGGCAGAGTTGTTGGATTTGTCTATCCCTGAAACCGAAGAGTTCTTATCACAGATGGTTGTGAGCAAGACTGTAGAAGCTAAGACGGATCGTCCAGCTGGAGTTATTCATTTCCAACAAAGCAAAGATCCCAGCGACTTCTTGAACGACTGGGCACATGACCTCTCATCTCTTATGGAGTTGGTCAATAAGACCACGCATTTGATCAACAAAGAGGAATGTGTTCACAAGCATCTCCAAGCCACTGCTTAAATTGTGATTTGAGTATTTAATGAGTTTTTTAAGTAATAAAGTTTGAAATTTTTCTTTCAGTTTGTTTTTTTACTACTCTGTCAAGAAAGTACCGGGAATTTTCAATTAAAACAACATTTTTACATTTAATCGTCAAAATTTATTGGGTCGCCTTCAAAATAGGCTCCATTTGCTCCAATACATCGATGCCAACGGACTTCCAATTATCGAAACATTTTTTATAGGCGCTTTCCGGGATGGACTTTAGCTCTCGCGCCGAATTTTGTTTTATGGCTTCAATCGACTCAAAACGGGTGCCACGAAGGGGCAATTTTAGTTTTGGGAAGAGGAAAAAGTCGCAGGGAGCCAAATCCGGCGAATACGGTGGTTGCTGAAGCACGTTTGTTGAGTTTTTGGCGAGAAAGTCGGTCACAATCGTAGCTCGGTGAGAAGGCGCGTTATCGTCATGCAAAATCCATGAGTTGTTCGCCCACAAATTTGGCCGCTTCTTACGGATACGCTCACGCAAACGTTTCATAACGCCTAGGTAATACTCCTTGTTTACCGTCTGACCCTCTGGAACGAATTCGTAGTGCACCACGCCACGGATATCGAAGAAAACAATGAGCATCACCTTCATTTTCGAGCGGCTTTGGCGTGGTTTTTTCGGTTTCGGCTCATTTTTTGCCACCCATTCCGATGATTGCTGGCTTGTTTGCATATCGTACTCGTAGACCCAGGTCTCATCACCAGTTATAATGCGTTCCATGAATGTAGAATCGGAATTACAGCGATCCAGCATGTCTGAAGCAACCTGTTCGCGATGACGTTTTTGAAGAAAATTCAGGTCTTTCGGTACGAGTCGTGCGGCCACCTTTCTCATGCCCAAAATATCAATCAAAATCGTACGTGCGGACTCGTGGGATATCTTAAGATCATGTGCTATCTCTCTCAAGCTGGTACGACGGTTTTCCAGCACCCTTTCCTTAATTTTATCGACGTTATCTTCGATCGAAGCCGTCGATGGGCGACCACTTCACGACCGTCCTTGAAGGCCCTGTACCACTGATATGCACGAGTTTTCGATAGAGCATTATCACCAAAGGCCTTTTGCAACATTTTCAATGCATCGGCACACGAAAATTCATTTGCAACACAAAACTTTAAACAAATTCTTTGCTCAACGTAATCACCCATAGTAAAAATCGGCACGCACTCTGACATCGACTGACTTAATCAGCTGTTGCAAACACACTAGTTGACAGATCCCGCTCAAGCTTGGCATAGTAATTAAGGACAGTGGTACCAACCTAGGAAAAAAATTTGTTACCTGCCTCATTGCCCCGCCAGATTTAAATCGATAATTCCCGGTATTTTCTTGACAGAATGTATTTCAATAACTCTTAAGAATGTAGTGTGGTGATGAATGTTATTGACTTGAGCCTTTCAATTTCTACATTGGAGCTTTAACAATGGTTTTATTACTGAATGACATTCATAATTAATTCAAACCTTAGTAAATCCATTAAATATAATAAAGATATTATATATAAAGATGATAAATCAAGTTTTTATAAGTTAAACTGCGGTGATTGCCAAAGAATTTACATAGGACGAACAGGATGAATTTTCCGACAAAATTGGTGAACATCTGCAATTTCTTCAATAACAAAATTAATTCCACATATTCAAACCATTTGTTAGAAACGGGACGTACTTTCAACCATATTGTTGAAATTTTACGTATCCTAAAAGTTACACCTTAAACCAGTTACGTCACTAGAGATAAACAAATATAACAAAATCATGATAGTACTTAACGAACAACTAGACCTAAATAACACACGGTTTAAATTCTTCACATCACTAGCTTGTCCCAACAGCTCAAATTGTTCCACCAGTTTGTTTAAACATGTATCATTCCATTTTTAGTAATGGCATACTTCTACTTGTCAAATGTCAAAAGATGACAGCTGCCTAGATACCAGGCTATTCAAAATGAAATCCTTCATTATTGGCACACCGATTCATAAACAAACAATGGCTTATTTGGAGGTCAAACATACGCTTACAGCAATTGTATGCATAAATGCGCGAAGTAAATCACCTGGTTGATCTATGTTAAAATATTATATTTATTCCAGTTCAATAAAACTACTATTTTTCCTTAATAAAAATATAAATTATTTTTCACAAAACTGTAAATCTTAATCAATTCCAAATTCACTAGATACACAAAATAACAATTCCACTAACTTATAACCTAGAAAGTCTGGCCTGGATGCTTCTTAAAACTGTAACTAATTCGTCCGTATGCGGTTTGCTATAAAGATTCGATAAAATGCCTGCAACGGCATCTTGGCACAAAGAAATGACCCTCCGTTTGGCAACGTTGTTGTACTGACCGCTGTCCTCCAGGAAGCAATTTATCAAAGCGGCTATGGACTCCGCGAAATGGAACTCGTGTTCTTCCCTCTTCCAGAAAGATTCGTTGCTTGTGATTGATATTAAACGGTTGTAGACAACTATAAGTTTTTCCATTGGGATGTTCATGGAAATGAGGCTTCTAGGAACTAGGGACTTCGAAGCCTTAAGTGTCACACTTATTACTTCCAATTCGTGTACTAAATATTCTAGTGGGAAACAATTTACCGAAGATGAGTAACTTCTAGCCAATAATTTAACTTTGCTTAAAATTTGGCTCAATCTATCGTTTGCGCTGTTAATGTGAGCTGAACTTTTCAATTCATTTTTCAGGATATTTTTCCAAATAGACTCCACCAATTGGGCATCCGAATACCCTGCGCAGTCGATGATGGCCAATTTACATTCCCACAAATCGAAGGGGTCAGCAAAGTTCTCGTAAAGTTGCGAAATCTGATAAAGTCCTGAATCTAAAGCGGATATAGCATCATTTATGGCAGTATTGTGGCCAGTGTTGAAATTCTTCAAGGCATTAAGTATCTGTTCTTGAACCTTGGCGACATCTAGCTTATCCTCTAAATCTCTCAAGTAAACACCGAGACAGGGTACATATCCCGTTTGAGAACTACTCATGCACATTATGGCACGAGCCAGGTAAGCTAAACGTTGTTTCAAATTAAGGGTGTTTCCTTCTAAAGCCGCCAATTTGGCCAATATTTTAGCTGCTGCAGAATGATTGTTGTTGCTTTCGTAGTATTTCCAGAGTAGGTCCATAACCTAAAAGAATGAATGATTAAAATGACTTTTAAATGTCAAAGTAATGTTTAGGTTGTCACTTGTCAATACTAACCTCAATGTCACAGTTTTGTTGCGAATTGTGCGTTAGGAACATTTCCAACGACTGATTGCTAATTCTGATCAGATCGTTGGTCATATGTTTGGATATCATCCAACCATATACCACGATCTGCATTATATCATCGTCGGTATCCAGAATTTCTTGGATAATCCTCCTCGTCATGTCCAGGCCTTCTTCCGGTACAGCTTGGGGTCTGCTGGCATTAGTGACGTTTGCATCCTCGTTTTGAAGATGTACAGTATCCAACATTTGTAAAATTTCCTGGTAGATCTCGGCTCGTTTACAGTAGTAGCCCAATCCTTCATCATCCGCTTCGTCCCTTTGTTTATAAAAATGTTCCGCGATTCTGTCAGGATCCACTTTTAAAGCAGTGACATAACACAGTTCTATAACGGCCTTGTAAGCCTTCAGATTAGTGAACTGGATGCAGACCTCGCGAAGGATTATATTTGGGGTGATGGATTTGCAGAGATTCAATGCAGAAGTTATGAGTTCTTCTTTCTCGTCAGAATTTTGGGTACCTAACGGATTGAATCAATATAAGTAGTGCATTAAAACGAACTAGATGCTAGGGGTTTGAATGAAATTTCGCTCTTTTTTTTTTAACCAATACTTATTAATCATTTAAAAAGCCCGTTTAAAGAGAAGACCTAAACTGTCAGTTGTTAACAATGCTGCAATGTGTCAGTTAATCTCAAGTGTTTTGCGATTTTTATAATGGATACAAATATTGGACAAAAAATCTGTCTTAAATTTTGCATTACAAATGGAAATTCATGTGAGGAAGCACTGAAAATACCGTATAAGGCTTGCCGTAATCGACTTCATCAAAAACACATTCATATGACTGGTAGGGTAGATTTAAAAGCGAGATGTGAAGTGATACCCCGCTTATTCTCTTTCTCACTCGTTTTCAGTGGATAAAAGACATAAAAGAGAATTTGCGGCTAGTATTGAAGTCAATTTCGGAAAACGCTTTGACAATTGGATATTCATTAGCGTCGACGTATTATTTCAGAAGGGGCTCACTTGAATAATACATATTTTCTGTTTCATTGAACGATTTTGACACAATGTACATTGAAGTTCAAATAATGGATTTTCCAATAAGAATGAGCATCGATTTGGATAAAATAATTTAACGTGCTGAACACAAATGACATGCGAAATATCAAAAATAATATACAGTGTTGCCATTATAACCATTTTAAATTAAATCATTCCTAATTTGAATATCAAAACAGATTTAATCTGTTAGACTTCTACAATTTTAATTTCAAAAAAATTTTTATTCAAAAAACTTTTAGAATTAAATTAATGTCTACAATAAGCACCGCTTATATTTAATAGACGTATATAATCAAAACTCAATATATAATGTCAAATGGAATAAAAAAACCAATAGATATCAAAAAAGTCATTAAAATTATTAAATAAATATTTAAAGGAGATAAAATTTTTGTTTCTGATCTTACCATTAGGAACACCAATTGCCTTTCAAAAACATGAACACAACTTAAGGACTTCTCAAAAAATATAATATATTTGGAATATTTAATATATTTAAATACTCAAATAAGTTAATTCAGAAATCTCTCAAAACATGCACTATATCTTCACAAAACAATTATAATTCTGGTAATCTCTTCATTGGCCCTAAATAATATTCCAAATATCAAAATCAAATAACTATCACTATACCTTACGTGTTAAACAGACTAACTTCAAAATTCAAGATAGTCTATGTTTTTAACAAAATCACAGAAAAGTGTAAGGTGTTATAAGGTTATATTTAAACCATTGACATTCCATAATGAGATTTATTAAAGCCTAAATATAATTATATATTATATATAAAATAAAATAGAACAAGGCTTTTTACTTGATAGATGAAATATAACAAAATTTTGTTATATTTCTTCTATCAAGTGAAAGCCTTTTTCTATTCTATTTTAAATCATTCCTATTGGAAAACCCGTTACATTGAAAATACTGCCTATTAGATATGAAAATCTGAAATAACATGCACATAGTCTTGGTAACACCATCAATTAAGAAATAGCGAGATTTTATTCAAGGTCCTAATACTGTTCGTGTTACCTTGAGAGGCCTTCAACATTTCTATAGCCTTGGAAAACGCAGCATCTTCGGATTTGTAGAAGCTAGGGCATACCTGGCGGAGTCTACCAGCGATAGAATCGACAGAGGCATTGTCTCCGAGGTAGCTGTTCACCAGGGCAGTAATGAGAATGCTACAGATGTCTTGCCCGTGAAGGCATAAGTCTTTGAAAGTTGTGTTTTCCAACATTTTCTGATAGTTATCTTGCAGTGAAGCTATCAGATCGTGAAGCTGATGCTCGCAGAGGATCTTCCAGAGACCAAAAACTTGGCAGCAATGGCATACCATCATCTTCAGGGAGTCTAGTGATTGTCTGTAAAGTTGAACAAATCTAAGTGAAAACTCTGGTCTGGTATAGAAGTTATGACTGTCAAACGGTCTACAATAAAGAATGAATCAACTATTTTCATACAGTTCACATATTTTCTTTGTTAGGAATAACTGAAAAAATTTAAATTGATGATAATATAATTTCACTTGAATGGATCAAGTCTTATCTTGCCTCCAGAACTCAGAGAGTATTCATAAAAAATGATAAGTGTGTAATGCTATCTGAGCCCACCTCCATTGATATTGGAGTACCACAGGCCAGCCTTTTAGGTCCAACACTATTCATAATCTTCATAAATGAAAAATACAGTGGAAAAAGCAACGATTGTGAATTACGCTGATGACACAAATATCATTATTAGCGCAAGCAGAAAATGAAGCTGCGCACATCTTAAGCACAGCACAAAAATGGTTTGAAACAAACTGCTTATGAGAACAGAAAAAAAGTAACGCAATTTTGCATTTTTGATCGGCTATAAATAAAAAACTAATGAATATTTTTTCAAAGTTATGTGTTTATTAGAAAGGTTGAACCTTGACATTTACGAATGAAAAATAATATTATTCAAATGACAGCCACGACTAGCTACACTCAGTACCTCTTTGGGGCTCAATCTCAAGAATGACAACTTGAAATTTTTAAGCTTCACATAAGTGCTTTTCACCATGTTTTCAACTTCCCTACTTATAAAGGTTATAAAGGCAATTTTACACGAAATGATTCATGTTGAGAAGTTCTACTGCCTGTTAAAAAAGACGACAACAGTTTTGTCGATTTTAAAAAGTAAAACACTTAAACCGAAATCCACTAACCTTTCTTCCAACTGTGCATCCTGTATAGTATAACTAGGACGAACCATCGTATTATTCATCGAAATATTCTGACTCTGTGTAGGGGCACAAACGCACAGCTGCGTGTTCACCAGCAAGAAATTATGCAGAGCCATGAGATTACTCAAGACCATCCCCACTTGCTCTCCGCTGACCGTCGGGGCAAAGACTAAAACCTTCGTTTTAGGATCCACCGGCATTTGTTGTACGCATTTCTTGACCCACAGCGGTCTTAGGATCCTCCCGAAATACAAATAGAGTCCGTTATGTTTGGACGAAAACTGAAAGATCGATGTAGTATCGAAGGGCATATTTTGAGTGAGGCTTAAATTGCTCGCCTGGAACTGATTCTGGGCCAGGTGATGGGGCGCCGGTGTAGAAATAACGTTGGGTTGGAAAAGGGTCGTTCTCATTTGTGTCTGATTGAACGCAGTGCCCCCGGCCAGTTTTGGTTCGCCGCCGAAAATGAAGAAAGCCCTGGTTGCAGCTTCTGCCAGTTCAGCGTTCGTCTGGGACTCCAACGAGGCCAGAATTAGACTCGTGGCGCAGGCCTGGTCCTCCGTTTCGATCATGAAGAAGTTTTTAACCGCCTCAGAGTCGGCTCCTCGTCCATCGAGGAGAAACTGCCTTAGGAGATCAACGGGGCGAAGTTTTAACAGTATGTGGACTCCTTGGGAAGTGAGGACCACGTATTTTTTCGGTGGTTCGTAATGTTGACGAACGACAAGAGGAACCAGCTCTTCGTTTGCATCGTATAGGTTTGTAGAGGGAAGTGCTGTAAAAAAATTGCATTTACGTCATTCAGTATCTGCAATGAAAGTTTCTACAAGATTTGTAGTTGTAAACATCCATAATATTCTATAGGCTCATAATTTATTTGCGGTTCGAAATTTAGTCTCGATTCCTTTTTAAATTATCTTACGAGGGGTGTTCAATGTATTCTCGGTATAGGCATGAAAAAATAATCATTTATAATTAAAGAAACCTATTACAGTCGACTCTCCTTAATTCGAAACTCGAGGGACTCTTGAAATATTACGAATTATCGAGTGTTTGAAATATCAAATGGTTTGAAATTTGTGAGAGAAAATAAATAAAACTTCGAATTATTAAGTGTTGGTTAATTTTTATTTATTAATATAAAAATGACAAGAATTAAGAGGTACATTCGTGTACATACATGTATTAGTTGTTATGTTGTTATGTTATTAGGTCCACACACCTCGCGACGTGTTACCAATTTCGGCCAAAATGCCTTGCAAAATATGTGAAGAGACAAAGGATACTTATGTATGTGATGGATGTAAATCATCTATATGCAGAAAGTGTGGTAATCTAACGGCAAGTGAAGTAAAGGTTCTTCAGTTGAATAACAGAGTAATGAAATTCTTTTGCCCCAAGTGCATAAGCTGTGAAAATTACGCTCTACTTAGAGAAGTGATAACTACTAAAGATGAATTGATCAAAACAAAAAACGAAGTCATCGAGTTGTTACAAAAAAATAATAAAAGTGAGAATACACAATTGGTTCAGATGGTACCTACCTATAGCCAAATTACGAAGACAAATCATAAGAAAAAGGAACAGGATGAAATTATACTGGTGCAGCCAAAAAAATCTACACAGGAGAGTACAGCAACAAAAAAGTGGATTGAAAGTAAAATTGAACCGGAATCCTTACCTACAGGTATATCAGGACTGAAATATACAAGAAATGGCGGTATTGCAATATCGTGTAGAAATCCAATAGATAAAAACGTAGATATAAAAACAATTGAGGAGAAAATAACTTCACAAATAGGAGATGAATATGAAGTAAAAATCATGGAGAAGAAAAATCCCAAGATCAAAATAATAAATGTAGATAGTAACATCCTAAAAGACCAAAATGTATTTATTGAAAAACTTGTATTACAGAATAATATAACAACTCCCAACGATACAAGAAAAATGGAAATAATTAGTACTTACAAGAACAAGAACTCAAAAACATGTGTTATAATGGAAATAGATCCTGAAACATATAGACAAATAAATAGAAGAGATAAATTACAAATAGGATGGAAGACAAGTGGATATGTGGACTACGTTAGCATTATACAATGTTATAGATGTTGGAAGTTCGGACATAAAGCAAGTGTATGCAGAAACAAGAAGACAATATGCTCTAAATGTTCAGAGGAACATGATTCAAATGAATGTGAATCGACGGAACAAGTTTGCATAAATTGTAAACATTTATCACAGGTATTGAAAATAACTGATATCGATTTTAAACATACATCATTCGACCGAAAATGTCCAACTTATAAAAGAATTTACAAACAACTGGAACAGAAGATCAACTATCCAAACCTATTTACACAGAATACAGAATAGCAATCAAAAAATAATAACCTAGCATACTTGAATATACAAAGCCTGATTGCACATAAGGATGAATTAGAACAACTCCTGTTAGGAAAAAAACATACCGTAGTATGCCTATCGGAAACACATATTACAACAGACATACAAAAACAAGAAATAGATATCAAGGGTTATAAAACTGTTAACGTTGAGTCAACAAGTAGACACACAGGTGGAGTTATAATATATGTGAAAAATGGTTTCAAATTTAAGGTAATACTGAAAGAAACAATACATATGAATATGTGGATGGTTGGAATTGATTTGGTTCTTAAAACAAAAACCTATAGAATTATCAATCTATATAGATCGCCAAATGCGAGCATACCAGAATTTCTTGAAAAATTCGAGAGTATATTAAACGAATACGCTAGCGGTAGAGAAATCTTGTTGGTGGTTGGAGACTTTAATGTGGACCAAATGAAGCAGTCTTATTATAAGAAACAGCTGGATACACTGATAAAAAATTATGGGTTATATCAAAAAGTCAATGAACCCACACGAATAACAAAAGATAGCCAAACATTAATCGACTTACTGATAACAAACGAAAAAAGCACGGAATGCCAGGTAGAATATGCGCCAGCAATTACAGATCATGCCATATTAATCACGAAACTATATACTGAAGAGGTACCGAAAATACATAACAAAATTACTTATAGAGATACGAGTGGCTTCGACGAACTGAAGTTTCAGCTAGATTTGTTAGATGAACATTGGACCCCAAATGGGGTGGATACAAATATGTTAGCTGATAAACTGATAAATACAATAGAAAAGGTACTAAATAAGCACGCACCTTCAGTAACAAAAACAATAATGTCGCAAATAGATAATAAATGGTGGACACCTCACCTCACCAATGAAGTCAAGAAAAGAGATAGTTTGTACAAGAGAGCGATAATAACACAAAGCCAAATAGACTGGGAAGACTACAAAAAGCAGAGAAACAGCACAGTAACAAAAATTAGATTACAAAAACAGAGTTATTATAATGAAAGAATCGATGAAGTCAAATTTGATTCTACTAAAATGTGGAAAACACTAAAGGACCTCATGAAAGGTACCAACATAGTACAGAAAAAGGATAATATTATTTTCGGAGGGGAGTGTGTTGAAGGGGACAATAAAATAGCAGAAAAGTTTAACGCATACTTTGTGGAAAGTATTGAACAAATTACACGAGAAGCATATACTGGTGACAGTGAAGTGAATATTAAAATTATGAAAGAACCCGGCTGTAAATTTGAAAAATTCAAGACGATTGAGCTTAATGAGATGAAAGCCATTGCTAAAAAATTAGGAAATAAAACCAGTAGCGTAGATGGAATAACGAATAAGATTGTCAAGCTGTCAATTGAAATAATCGGAGACAGATTCTTAAATCTAGTTAACAATAGTCTACAAAAAGGAGAATTTCCAGAGAAGTGGAAAACTTCCGTTATTATACCTATTGAAAAAGTTAATAATACTAATAAATGTGAGGAATTCCGACCAATAAATATGGTGCCTGTATATGAAAAGTTATTAGAACTAATAGTAAGTGAGCAGGTTCGTACATATATCGAAGATAACAAAATATTAACACCATATCAGGCAGGGTTCAGAGCAAGACATTCTTGTGAGAGTGCTGTTCAGGCAGTGTTGCTGAGATGGAAGAGTGCTCTACGCAACGGGAAAGTTATTGTGGTGGTATTCCTAGATTTTAGGCGCGCATTTGAAACTATCAACAGAAAACGATTGTTATCAAAAATGAACAAATATGGATTCGAATCGACAGTCCTTAAGTGGTTTACTGCCTATCTTGAAAATAGATCGCAGAGAACTAAATATCAAAATTACACATCTACATCAATACCAACTCGACATGGCGTCCCACAGGGGACAGTTTTGGGCCCAGACCTCTTCATACTATACATCAATGATATCGTCAATTGTGTACGAGATTGTGAGTTACAGCTATTTGCAGATGACACTCTATTATACCATATAGGGGACAACTTAAATGACTCTGTCACAATAGTGAATAATGAACTGGTATTTATTTCAGATTGGTTAGGGGAAAATAGCTTATCTTTAAATATTAATAAAACGAACTACATGATCATTAAGAGCAAACATTCAGTGGAAGATTCTAATTGTGCAATTTCTGTCAGTGATCAGAATATAAAAAGAGTTTACACTTGTAAGTATCTGGGAGTCAATATAGATAGCAACCTGTCATTTTTAGATCACGCAAATTATGTAACAAATAAAATTTCTAAAAAGGTAAATTTCATGGGAAGAATAAGTAGAGATCTCAGTCAGTGGTCAAAATTACTAATATACAAAACGACAATACTTCCACACATAAACTTTTGCTCATCGGTCCTATTTCTATTGAACAATGCGGAGATAAATAGTTTGCAAAAACAGCAAAATCGAGCATTGAGAGTAATTCTAAATTGTAGTAAAGTTACCAGTATACAGAAAATGTTAAACGCAACGTCATTGCTTAGTGTGAAACAATCTATTTACTTTAATACAATGGTTATAGTATATAAAATAAAGAATCAATTGTATCCAGATCATCTGTTGAATCAACTAAAATTTGTACACGATATTCACTCATATAATACACGTAATAGAACTGATTTTTTCGTCATTCCGACAACATCAGCTCAAGGGCAAAAGGACCTATTTCATAGAGGTTTGATCGAGTTTAACTCGCTTCCTTACGAAATAAAAAATAGTAATACCTTAAGATTATTTAAGAGAAAATGTTTATTGTATACAAGAGAAAATATTGGAATTTAGGAGAAATTTTTTTTTATTGTTAATTACAAAAATTTAAATGTAATGAATTAGCAAAGCTACTGAAATAAATGTTATTATTATTATTACAGTAATGTGAATTAATTAATCTTTCGAAAGAACTTTGTTATACTGGTTTGCTTTAAAGCACAATTCTGCTGCTCACACTGCTCAATAACTTTTTTTAAGAGAAAAAGTGCCTGAAATGCTTTTTCATCACTTTCGTTTTGTAGACAGAAGCTTTGTAAGGTATCAAATGAGGATCTTGCTTCCTTAACTGACACCTCTGCCAAAGGTTCCGATGTATCGTCCTCATCTTCATCGTTACTTTGCGTATCTGTCACAGATACAATTTCGCCATCGGTTAGTGAACCTGAGACAGCAACATTTTCATCCACTTGAACAAAATCAGAAAAACTCACACCGCTGATGTCAACTAATGGTTCTATTGCTGGTTCTTCATCATCTATAAGTATTGGAAGATTTTCTTGATTTTCTTTTAAGAAACCGGATTTTTTGAAGCAGTTGAGAATCGTTAGGGGTGTTACAGCTCTCCATGCTTTGTCAATTAGTAAAATAGCTGTCAGAACCGTGATATTTGCAGTTAGCTGTTTGTCGAGAGATTCTAAAACGATCTTAACAATTTCTTTGCGATAGAACGTCTTAAAATTATGGATAATCCCTTGGTCCAATGGTTGCAATTTGGAAGTTGTATTTGGCGGAAAGAAGTAGAGTTCCACGTTAGACAATGTAGGAGGACTGTTGTGGATAGTGCAGTTGTCTGAAAATAGTAAAATTTTCCGCTTTTGTCGTTTCATGTCCCCATTAACTGTTAAAAGCCAATTGTTAAAAAGTTCTGTCGTCATCCAAGCTTTTTTGTTAGCACGATAATCAGTTGGAAACGATTTTACTCCTTTGAAACATCGCGGTTTCATTGCTTTTCCTATCACTAAGGGTTTAAGTTTTTCCGATCCATCCATATTTACTGCAAGTAAAACTGTCAACCTCTCTTTACTATGTTTTCCTCCGTGACATTTTTCATCTTTAAAAGTAAGCGTCTTGTCCGTAAACATTTAAAAAATAGGCCAGTTTCATCAGTATTAAAAATGTCTCGGGCATCATAGTTTTCAATCAAGGTCTTCAATTTACCGTGCCAATCTAAACAAACTGCATCATCAACACTTCCACTTTCCCCACAAACTTTTTTAAAAACAACTCCATTTCTCTTTTTGAAATTTGTAAGCCACCCTTCAATTGCCGCAAAGTTTTTGATGCTTAGAGTAGACGCGAACTCTTTTGCTTTTTCCTTCAACAAGTTCCCGCTAATAGACACTTTTTGTCCTTTACACTGTCTTAGCCAAATGACCAGGCTTTCTTCCAGACGAGGAAATTCACCTTTAGTAGTTCTTTTCCGTACTCCAGCAGTTTGAGCAGCATTAATTTTCTCCTTGTGCTTTATTATTGTTGAGAGAGTACTCAGAGGAATCTTAAATTCTTTTGCAACATCACTCTTCTTCTCACCTTCTTCTACTTTTTCGATTAACTTTTTCTTTTCAGCAATCGTCAAACATCTATACTTTCTAGGGCTCATAACTAACACTAACTTTTAATCTGCATACCAACGAAAGAGTAACAGTAACTGAATAACTAAACAAACCAATTCGTAAGAAGTGTGTGTGTCAAATAGTCAAACTAATCATAACAAAAACAAAGGCTCGTGTATCTTGATACAAGTTTGAACTTGTCGCATACAAGTTTGAACTTGTCGCATACAAGTTTGAACTTGTCGCAAAATGTACTTACAATCTTTCCGCCTCTTCTCCCTGCAACTTTGAATTGTCGAGTGTTGGACGCTGATGAGTTCGAATTAACGCGTCGTTTTGTTAAATAGCAATGATTTTTTCGTTCGAATTACCAAGTGTATGAAAATGTATTGATTTAGTTCGAAATATAAAGAGATTTAGTAGGGAACTCGTGATAACTTTGAATTATAGAGAGGTTCGAATTATCGCAGGTTTGAATTAACGAGAGTCGACTGTACGTAATTTTCAACAATGAAAAATCCGAAGTTTCTACTACCTTTTATCTTTGCCTCAATAAGACATAAGGATATGCTTTAAAAATAACCTGGACATTCGTTACTACTTCAAATATAAATATCGCTTTCCTCATACCTTGCCTTACTTCCGAAACTGCTATAACAGAGGCCCCCAAATTGGTCGTTGTATAGGCTTCCATCAAGGAATGACTGAAAGGAAACATATCAGCGGAAATACACCACAGTACATCGATCTCATTCACTGTAGACACTAAGACGCAATTTCGGTCCCTATAATTTCCCGTGTGCACCATCCTTGGTCTGACAGTTATGTTGGCTGAATATCCAGGTGGCAGTCTCACATGCTGCAGGCATAACGTGTAGGGTCGCTGATGGGGTACGGGGTTAGTCAAGCTGGACGTTGTCAAATATAATCGAATACCAGTTTGTGTAACTGCTACCAAGTTAGTAAAGGGAGACTCGGTGGATTCTACAGCACTTATGAACACAATAGGGCGGAAACTCTGCGAATCTAAGGTTTTAACAGTGTGAACAGCTTGCTGTACAAGACTAGATTGGGAGACTTTAGTTACTCGAGAGTAAGAATTCCCTTTCTCTCCCAAGTCACACACTTCAATTGCTCCCTTTTCAGTTAAAACATATAAAATGTGTCTCGAGTTATCCACCGAAATTTGAGCAATCCCATCGTCTTCACCCAAGGCTGCATTTATGAAAGCTGGTACCAGAAACGATAAGGCACTCGTAGAATGATTTACTTTCTTGCACCTCTTACCAAACCAACCACTTTCTGCTTGATATTCTAATTCAAATACGCTTCCTTCCTTACTACCTAAAAATATTCGGCCTTGAGATGTTCCAACGACGGTCGATATTGTAGAACCGTCCGTTGGAATGGTAAACACTGGGTCAGGTATAAGCTGTATCTCGGCCATAGTATCATTGGGACTTTCTCCAAATGTAACTCCCAATACAACTATGTCTACTGATGTACAAACTATTAACAAATACTTGATAAAGTTGTGGAAAACTCTAGGTTTAGGTTTCACTAATCCTACACAGAGTATTGTTTCACTTAAGCCGTCAAAATAAGCCAGATCTGAATTTTCTTCATATGTCCATACATATATGTCACTATCCACTGTTAACCAAGCCCGATTTATTTCAGGGAAAAGCCCCATCATGCAGTGACATTGCACATGTCCGAAATGTTCCATAATCTCAGGTGGAAGTGGTACCTGTTTCAATGTTTTCATTTGAGTCATGTTGTTTATCGAGAGTTGCATTCCACTTAGAACAGGGTAATCATGCTCAATAAAACCGCTAGCTGTTGGGCCAGACTGTGGAGATACATTTAGGAGATTTGTTAGAGTTGGGGCCGAGCTGTCTTTGCTCAGAAAATTTTCAACTGCTCTTCCTGCCAGCTCTATCCTTTGGGAATCTAGGCGGACGCTTTCCATGAAGCTTGTTTCGTTTTGTCGGGATATATTCATTTTGAAATAGAATTATGTGTTACTGGACCTTCCACTTTTATAAATTGTAAATATGAAATGCAATATATGTGTCGTTTGAGCGGTTAAAATCTTAGCATTTTTAAAAATGTGAGGTTACTTATGTTCAGTCACAGAAAATGCTGTTGTACAATCATTGTAAAATGAATACACTGTCACATAGATCAACTAAATACCGAACTGGCAGCATCCCAATTTTCTAAAATATGCAATTTCATTATTCCTACTTAGGTTTATCTTGTGACGAACCATCTACCTAACACAGATCGACTAACATATTTGTTTATCATCCATATGAATGTTTCATTCTTCGATGAATCACCTTTAACTAGATCAGATCTCACATCACCAAGTGCAAGAAACTTTTGTAATCTAATTATGATTAAATACAAGGATAACTTTTATTGTGTGTTACCCAAATTCGAGAGCTACTGCAGAATTCAGCAGTTGGGCTGTTTTCAGGTAGTATTTTTCAAGTTTGTCCTCCATCAAAGAATTGTAGTGGAAAACCCCTAAAAGTTTTTCACCTTTTCTTAAATCGTAACACTTTTGGCGAAACAATGTACGTAACAACGTTTAGAAAATGTAACACATGTTACAATCGAAACTTTCCGCAATATGCCAAGTTATTTTCACAGAGTCTTCATATAGTTGGTTGCAATGACGATATATTTAGAGTTCTGTGATATATGTTAATTCTGTAGTTGCAGGTTGCTTGCATAGATCTGCAGTGAACGTAGAGAAATAAACAGCGGGGGATATCCGTTTGTTTCTGTTTCTCTTTGTCCACTTGTATGCCGTTTATATTGGAATCCTGAGATAAATGAACCAGTGACTGAAGAGATAACGGTGCTAATCGAAATCTTCCGTGAACAATTAAACTTTGTGATAGTGTATCCGTTGGAATTGGCCTTTCGGTCTTTGTTTTTGTTGTCAGTGATATGTGACATGGGCAGAACCAGCAGATGTATAGGGGTGAGTTTTGGAAAATTCTTAATTTTTTTTAGTTTTATTCGGTAGATATTAAAGGAAACCTTAAGTAAATTCAGTAGGAATTTTGTTTTAAGAAATGCAAAGAAAACTTTGATCTAAAAATAGTGGTTGGATTCTTGTAAGAATTTGTCATAATTCGTTTTGTTTTCACGATCGAAAAATCTGGGAAATCCTTGATATTTTGAGTTATATATAATGTTGCTTGAATTGGAACTTTCGAAGATCTGTGAGATATCAATGCCCATCCCACATCTTCGTCCAACTAGACATTTCAGGATTATCTGCACAACCGACTAACGTTCGTACCATTTCTTTGAAAAAATACAAGTTTCAGTTAAATGCATTTTTTTTTGAAATGAAATCATTAAACATTTTTCTTATAAGATTTGATACAGAAATTTATATTTTCTCTAGTGCTTCCTTGGATAACTGAAAAACATTTTGTTTGATAACTTAATCACTCATTATCCAAATGTGATATGCATGAAAAAACACAATTAGTAACTGAAAATTCAGGTTTGTGCACATAAGAACTTTGACGTAATTCACATTCACTATGCCAGATTGGTTTTTGAGGACATCATATTTTGAATTAGTTATTTGGGAATTTATTCAAAGCGAATTGTACAAAAATTCGGAAATCTGAGATATGAGATTTCAAGTGTAACTGTAGGAAAATCCAGTGAAATCATATGGAAATTTTAAATGAGATTTAAGGAGATAAGAGGCATACTAGTTTTGATTGAAAAGGAAGTTCTATAGAAAGTAAATTCAGGTAGAATCCAGACTAAGCAAAGTTTTTAACAATATCTGAATATGATAACAATTTGTTCCTTGAATGAAATAAAGAATGCTTCATGTTCTAACTTGTTGAGAGGTGAAAGGTCGCTCTTAACTTAAATATTAATTTTTCAATGAGCTTGAACTCTTTCTGAATTCCTTCTGAATTTCAAATGATCTCTTTACTTTAAATAACTTTCATGAAGTTGTTGGGAATAAAATAATATCACAAAAGTATTAACTTATTTTCTGTATTTATGATATATTCGAGATGGAAAGGAAGGAATCAATTACCGCAGGCTAAAATTGCGATATAAATAATAACAAACGACTATTTCAACTTGTATTGGCAATTCTAAGCTCAAGCAATCATGGATATGAATCAGCAGTTCTAGGAATAGCTCCTTCTTTTAACTACTTCTGGCAGTCACTCTTTGTACTTAAAACAGAAGATATGAAGTCATATACCAGCATAATGAATATTCCAGATGTATATTTCAACCCACCTTTTCAACGAAATAGGAAGGTTCAAAGTGAAACCTTCAAACTGCTTCAATCAGGTGATGAGCATTGCATAAATACTCGTAAATCCCTTTTTATTTTAATCAGGAATCGAGCAATATGCTTAGAAATATTGTTAAAACAATAAAAAGAAGTTTTTCTTGATAGAAATATTACTAGAAAATTTTAAATATCGTACAGATTTATTCTGTTTACCTCCTACAAATTTTTATTTCAAAAATTTTCATTCAAAAACTTTTAGAATTAAATTAAATTTATGTCTTTAGAAAACACTGTTTCGATTTAGTGGTCATTGAATTAACACATACTACTCTGTCAAGAAAGTACCGGGAATTTTCAATTAAAACAATATTATTATATTTAATCGTCAAAATTTATTGGGTCGCCTTCAAAATAGGCTCCATTTGCTCCAATACATCTATGCCAACGGCACTTCCAATTATCGAAACATTTTTTATAGGCGCTTTCCGGGATGGACTTTAGCTCTCGCGCCGAATTTTGTTTTATGGCTTCAATCGACTCAAAACGATTGCCACGAAGGGGCAATTTTAGTTTTGGGAAGAGGAAAAAGTCGCAGGGAGCCAAATCCGGCGAATACGGTGGTTGCTGAAGCACGTTTGTTGAGTTTTTGGCGAGAAAGTCAGTCACAATCGTAGCTCGGTGAGAAGGCGCGTTATCGTCATGCAAAATCCATGAGTTGTACGCCCACAAATTTGGCCGCTTCTTACGGATACGCTCACGCAAACGTTTCATAACGCCTAGGTAATGCTCCTTGTTTATCGTCTGACCCTCTGGAACGAATTCGTAGTGCACCACGCCACGGATATCGAAGAAAACAATGAGCATCACCTTCATTTTCGAGCGGCTTTGGCGTGGTTTTTTCGGTTTCGGCTCATTTTTTGCCACCCATTCCTATGATTGCTGGCTTGTTTGCATATCGTACTCGTAGACCCAGGTCTCATCACCAGTTATAATGCGTTCCATGAATGTAGAATCGGAATTACAGCGATCCAGCATGTCTGAAACAACCTGTTCGCGATGACGTTTTGAAGAAAATTCAGGTCTTTCGGTACGAGTCGTGCGGCCACCTTTCTCATGCCTAAAATATCAATCAAAATCGTACGTGCGGACTCGTGGGATATCTTAAGATCATGTGCTATCTCTCTCAAGCTGGTACGACGGTTTTCCAGCACCTTTTCCTTTATTTTATCGACGTTATCTTCGATCGAAGCCGTCGATGGGCGACCACTTCACGACCGTCCTTGAAGGCTCTGTACCACTGATATGCAAGAGTTTTCGATAGAGCATTATCACCAAAGACCTTTTGCAACATTTTCAATGCATCGGCATACGAAAATTCATTTGCAACACAAAACTTTAAACAAATTCTTTGCTCAACGTAATCACCCATAGTAAAAATCGGCACGCACTCTGACATCGACTGACTTAATCAGCTGTTGCAAACACACTAGTTGACAGATCTCGCTCAAGCTTGGCATAGAAATTAAGGACAGTGGTACCAACCTAGGAAAAAAAAATTTACCTGCCTCATTGCCCCGCCAGATTTAAATCGATAATTCCCGGTACTTTCTTGACAGAATATATTACATAGTACTAAAAGGGAATAAAAGAATTCAAAGAAATATACATTATTAATTAAAATTACTAAATAAATACTTGAAGGATACAAAATTTTGTTTCTTACCTTGTTTTATGAAAACCAAATTCCACACATTTAAAAAATAAAAATTAACAAAAAATATCTCACCAGACAAACTGAATGTTTTTGAAGCTGTTCTGCATGTTTTAGGAATTTTTTGGAGGAACTTATTTTGAGCAAGTTGTTTTTGAAGAGGTTTTGAGGTTATGTTTTGCATTTTTGGAGAGGAACTTGGTTTTTATAAACCGAGGCACAAAACAAAATTTTGTATCCTTCAAGTATTTATATGGTAATTTTAATTAATAATTTATATTTCTTTGAATTCTTTTTTTCCCTTTTGGTAATAAGTGTTAATTCTATATGTCTACTAAATTGAAACAGAATAAATCTGTATGATAATTCAAATATTATATTCTGAAATATTGTTTGAAGAGTTTTAAGCCTATTTGACCAACAAACAATTACGTATCTACGAAAAAATTCACGTTCACATAAATGAAATTTAGGCTTTTAATTGATGAAAATCATTTAGTGATAATGTGCCGCATTTTGTTGTCGTCGAGAAACGACATGTCAGGGTCTTTATTCTATACATAAATTAGACCCTGTAACCTCCGAAAAGTGTTCAAAACGACATACAAGAACTTCCGAAGTTCGTAACGTAAATCTCATGTAAATTCAATATTTGAATAACCATCCGCAAATTGCAGAGATTTCACGATTCTACCAAGCATGAAGGCTCTCGATCTTTTTTGTTACAATTTAAAATTATAAATAGCACTTCCGCTCACTCTCGACTTCGACGGGGTAAATAAATGATTGTCGGGTCGTTTGCAGATAACTAGATCGAAGAACTAAACGTTAAATTGTCCTGTTTGAACTTTGCACTGCAATAATGTACATACAGATAATTTAAATGTCCTCGAGTGATCTTTGCAACTGCAAGCTTGTGCGGAGGGCATGGAATGAATTCAAAAGGTCTTTAACTATCACACATTTATTTGCAGAATAGAAACTCTAAATTTTCGGTCAATGTATATACGCGAAAGATGTTTTATTGATATAATTCACTAAAGAGGGTGAAAGCATCACAGTAGCATCATACGCAACTACTTTGCGTAATTTAAGAGAAGAAATTAAAGGTAAAACGCGAGGTAAACTCACAGCGGGGTTGTTGCGGCTTCACGCAATGCGCCGGTTCAAAATGTGGAGGCTGCTGTGCGGGAATAAGTTCAGTTAACTTTTCAATAAAATTCAGTTAAAAATTATATTTTAAATTAGTTTTTATTTAAGAATGACTTGAAATAAACGGATATAATTATTCCTGCTTCTCATACCAGCGACATATCCCGATAACTTTTATTACTCTGTTCAGTTACGTTCATCTTCTCATGTCATATTTTTTTAAAGGCCACATGCAGTTCCTTTCATTTTTTTCGCGTACTTTGTAGCACCAGCAACAAACTGATATACTACTCTGTCAAGAAAGTACCCGGGAATTTTCAATTAAAACAACATTTTTACATTTAATCGTCAAAATTTATTGGGTCGCCTTCGAAATAGGCTCCATTTGCTCCAATACATCTATGCCAACGGCACTTCCAATTATCGAAACATTTTTTATAGGCGCTTTCCGGGATGGACTTTAGCTCTCGCGCCGAATTTTGTTTTATGGGTTCAATCAAAACGGGTGCCACGAAGGGGCAATTTTAGTTTTGGGAAGAGGAAAAAGTCGCAGGGAGCCAAATCCGGCGAATACGGTGGTTGCTGAAGCACGTTTGTTGAGTTTTTGGCTAGAAAGTCAGTCACAATCGTAGCTCGGTGAGAAGGCGCGTTATCGTCATGCAAAATCCATGAGTTGTTCGCCCACAAATTTGGCCGCTTCTTACGGATACGCTCACGCAAACGTTTCATAACGCCTAGGTAATACTCCTTGTTTACCGTCTGACCCTCTGGAACGAATTCATAGTGCACCACGCCACGGATATCGAAGAAAACAATGAGCATCACCTTCATTTTCGAGCGGCTTTGGCGTGGTTTTTTCGGTTTCGGCTCATTTTTTGCCACCCATTATCAATCATTTATATGATTGCTGGCTTGTTTGCATATCGTACTCGTAGACCCAGGTCTCATCACCAGTTATAATGCGTTCCATGAATGTAGAATCGGAATTACAGCGATCCAGCATGTCTGAAGCAACCTGTTCGCGATGACGTTTTTGAAGAAAATTCAGGTCTTTCGGTACGAGTCGTGCGGCCACCTTTCTCATGCCCAAAATATCAATCAAAATCGTACGTGCGGACTCGTGGGATATCTTAAGATCATGTGCTATCTCTCTCAAGCTGGTACGACGGTTTTCCAGCACCTTTTCCTTAATTTTATCGACGTTATCTTCGATCGAAGCCGTCGATGGGCGACCACTTCACGACCGTCCTTGAAGGCTCTGTACCACTGATATGCACGAGTTTTCGATAGAGCATTATCACCAAAGCCCTTTTGCAACATTTTCAATGCATCGGCACACGAAAATTCATTTGCAACACAAAACTTTAAACAAATTCTTTGCTCAACGTAATCACCCATAGTAAAAATTGGCACGCACTCTGACATCGACTGACTTAATCAGTTGATGCAAACACACTAGTTGACAGATCCCGCTCAAGCTTGGCATAGTAATTAAGGACAGTGGTACCAACCTAGGATTGCCCCGCCAGATTTAAATCGATAATTCCCGGTACTTTCTTGACAGAATGTATAACATTTTATGTAAATTATCACACCTAAACAGTTTAGATGTAAACCTGTGATGAAGCCACAGTGTGGAAATTGAATTTTATTTTATTTAAAATGAATTTCCATGAAGTAAAGACTGAATTAATTAAATGATTTATCTTTGAAGGCCTTTTCTCAATCCAACTTACATAGAAATGCGAACTTCAATGCAAAAGTTGTAGGGTCTTCAAGATTAAAGTAGCCAGCCCTCTGAGATCGACCGTAATTTATGCTGGTGACTCGTTAGCATTGAATCGTGGAACAATTGAACGTCCAGAGACGTTAGTCGATTGTTTTCCGAGAACCCTATGGTACCCCGGCAAACGCCGTCTGCGATTTTGTGGGACAGAAAGAAACATAAGTATTCCAGGTAGAATCGAGCTCCTTCGCCCGAAAGAATTAAATGTGAATTTACTGTAAGAGAGAGTTTCAATATGATGTGAATATCTTGGAAATAATTGCTATGTAATTGTACGAAATTTGCGTATATTTTTCACAATATTTTATTGTACGCAATACATTATTTCGAGGTGAAAGCGGTACATAAGTCTTGCTTTCAACCGAGGGTATATACATACACTGTGGTCCAACGAAAACTAACACCTCGATTTTCCGGCTTTAACATGAAAATGTGAAAAATCGCAAATTCCATGGAATTTGCGGAAATTTTCTATGATTATTTGCAGAATTTTTTGGATTATTTTCTCATAATATGATATCAACGTGAAACGTGGTTCTCTTGTTGCTTAGTTCGAAGAGAATGCATAATATCTGTATGTACCCCAGTCATCCAGTTTGGTCATCGTTGAGATGTGTACATAGTTTTCCTTGAATAGCCGCCAATCGATCGAGACGTTTCTGTGAAATTTGTTTCCATTGTTTTCTCTGGCTGATAAAATTAAATCTTTTATATCAGTCATAAAATTGCTAGGATCATTTAAGTGTTTGAAGTGACGGTGCAACGACGCAATTTTCTGTGGTTTGTAGATTTCATAACTTGATTTTCTGGCTTGTGAGTACCCACTATGTTTTATTCAATATTGCAGCATTTGTCGTTATTTCACTCAGTTAAAAAAAAAAAAAACTGAGAGTAATAGGCCTGGATAGAAAGTAGGTGTTGATTTATTTGGATTCGCAACAAATTATCGATTTTTTTATACAAATGGAACATACCGGGTGTTGAAAAACAACGTTTCATTATTTTGGGTGCTAATTCCAGACCTCAAAATAATTACATAATTTCATATAAACAAGGGTCCGCAAATGAGCCGTTTTGGAGATATAAGCAATTTTCGGTTTTCAAATTAACTACTGGCGTAACCAAATGCGATATTCGACTTATTTTCATCTTTCAGATGTCTTGCTTACTGAACTTACAATTAAAATGTTTTACAGTCGGTTCATTGAGAAAAATGACAATTGGCATCAAACATTTGGTTTTCTTATGGCATTTGCGTATTTTTATTGAGTATTTTGCATCCGATTCGAGTTGTTTGCTTTCTTTCACTTTGTTGTTAAGAAAAAGTTATTATTCCTGAATTTGAAATGCTTCATTCTTATATCGAAATGAGTGATATGGTTTTCATGTATAGCCGTGCAAGCATTCAAGTGAATCACGTTGCCTTTATGCAGAGGCTTATTCCGATCGTCAACTTTCTTGTCATGTGACGTTCAATCAAATTTTTAGACGATCGAGGGAAACTGGTTCCTTAAAAACACTCGTGATACTGGACGTCCCAAGATCTGTAAGTGCTCCAGAAGTTGAAGAGCAAATTTTAAATATTGTGACTGAAAATCCCGGTACAAGTGTGAGAGGAATTTCAGCGGAAGTAGGAATAAGTGTTTGGAGAATTATGCATCAACTACTTCTTTATCCATTCCATATTCAACGCGTGCAAGCTCGTAATCCTCCTGATCATTCTCTCAATGGGTTTTAACAAAGATTGCTGAACATTCGCATTTTCTTCTAACATCCTTTTCACTTATGAAACCGGCTTCACCAAAGATAAGATGGAATTTTTAACATTCATAATAGTCATATTTGGGCGGATGAGAATTTACACATTCATGAATCCAGGCGTCTCAGTACAAATATCTGGCTAGGTATTTTAGGAAATCGTTTGTTAGGACCGGTTGTTTTACCACGGAATTTAACAGGAGCCGCATACCTTAACTTTCTTCAAAATACCTCGCCCGATTTTCTAGACGTGATTTAAATCAGTGGATGAATATTTGGTTTATGCAAGATGGGGCGCCCCCACATTATACACTTGCTGTTAGGGAACATCTAGATCAAACATTTCCCAGGAGACGGATAGGACGAGGAGGCCCAGTGCCATAGCCCGCTAGATCTACCGATTTGAATCCTTGGGACTTTTGTATTTGGGGTTATTTTAAAAGTTTAGTGTATGCAACATCAGTGAATAACATCGCAGAGTTGCAACATCGAATTGAACTATCCTGTCAAACGATCCGAATACAACCAGGTATTTTCGAAAGAGTACGTTATTCCTTCATGCAACGAGTTATAATGACTCATTATTGAAAACTCATAACATGAAAAATTACAACGCAAGGAAAAGATTCACCTTTGTATATAAGTTGACTCGTTAGAACACAAATTGATCAAAATTAATATACTTATATCAATTCAGACAGAAACATGATTAATTCAACTTATAATAATACTCACATGTCAAAATTATGAAGAAAAACATATTTAGAATACATAACCTTCAGTCGAGTAAAAAATATTTTTAACGTTGAACAATATTCATTCATCCTTTTGAAAATTTTAGACAGAACTGACAGGGAGCATTCAATTCATGAATATAAAATTTTTAGGACAGCCAAAGTTGCTAGAAAAAATTTTGAATTAGAATATCTATCTTGAAATTCTTGAAGAAAAACTAAGTTGAAGTTGATATTTTCATCATTATTATATTATTCTGTAGTGAAATACTTAATAATGGAAAACCTTAATGAAATATAACTCACCAGAATTATGTATATAAGACAACATTAAACAAAATTAAATAATTAAAAGAAACGTAGTGTCTACGACAGAAATGTTCAAATCATGTAAAAAGGAATTATCCTCGAAGATGTTTAGGTGTGTAGAAAGTTGTAATATTATGTAAACTTCAAGAATTGTAACCAATTTGATAGATAATTTTAAGTAATTTTTAAATTAGAAGTAAAAGAAGTTGAAACTTTGTAAATGTTTGACATTTGGAAAACTCTAGAAGAAAAAAGTATTTAAAATTCAACCAATTTTCATAAAAGAGGTATCAAATTGTTCATAAAAAAATTAGGTAATTTTATGGAATAATTTCAAGACAGAAAATATTGTAAAATTTGTATAATCGTTGAAAGCATCATTTTTAAGAAGATTGACTGATTACTAAGATAGCTATGGAATTCAAATGTTCATGAAAACTATAAAAGGAAGAAGCACGGAAAACAGCAGGCAGTCTCAAAATTTTCAGAGTAGAATCCATGTCGGTCCATAATTAAAAAGTTCCCAAAAATATCATCACCTTAAAAAGAAGATTATATGGTTATTGTGAATGAAAGTTGAATCCAGAAAATACATTACCTGAATGTGAATGGAAAGATTCCAAGTATAAATCAAGTTTGAAACGAATTGGATATATAGAAGAAAATCAACAAAGTTGCCTGTGAATTTCAGAATGTTCTAGAAGTGTTGTTTCCAACGAAACCAGTCTTATTCCACTGAAGAAGGGACAATTAAAAGGAACAATCATAAATCGATGAACAAACTTACCAAAGGTAGTAAAAATTCAATCATGTTAAACTTTCCAGAAAGAAATTTAGAAATAACAATCATTGTTTACGTTAGGATTACGTTAGAATTAAGGTTAGTTAGTTCATAAGACCATAGAAGTAGGATTATTTAGGTAGTTTACATATGAAATATGAATTTCACTTTATATTCAATATAAATATTTTAAAATTCAATTAGAGAACTTAAATTTGAACCCTCCCTTTGAAAACAAATCAAAATTTAATAATATTACAAATTTTCAATAAAAAATATATGAACTATAGAGCTAGCTGGGAACCCTCGAACAGATCACTTATATACAGGGGTGATCTAAGATTCATTCGAAACTGAGAAATTTTAAAACTAAATTGCATAATCTCCAGTGGAATTATGGATTAAATAATCAAAATTTAAATAAGAAATATAAAAAACCATATAAATAAATCCATAACAGTACTTCCTGCATTGAAATGGTCATATGGAACATCTTCTGTAAAACACTAGAAGTCAAAAATAAATCGAATATATTCTGTAATTTATCGTATTTGGTTGCGCTAGTAGTTATTATTTCGAAAACCAAAAATCCCTAATATCTCCAAAACGGCTCATTTGCGTACCCATTTTTATATGAATCTTTTTACTTATTTTGAGGTCTAGAATTAGCTCCCAAAATATTGAAACGTTGTTTTTTAACACCCGGTAGGTTCCATTTGTATCAAAAAAATCGATAATTTGTTGCGAACCCAAATAAATCAACTTCTGATCCAGGTAGGCCTATTAGCTGTCAAGTTTTGTTTCATCTCCAGGGTGTATTGTAGTAGATAATTACCCAAATTTAAGCGGTCTCCTCAAAGCTTATTACCTTCAAGTGGATTATTGGTCCGACATCAAGTTTGTCGAAAAGCCAAGAATGCATACCGCAAAGTCTAGTACGTGACCTAAGCGCAACTTTTGGTGATAACGAACGAAGGTAGGTAAATGTTCCTTCCGCGTCTTCGATATTTTCTGTTCTAGAGGTTCATTGTTTGCCTTTTAGGTCACACTAAACTTCGAAAATAAGGAAGTCTCATGTTTTTCGGAGCTGCGTGATTTGTTGCTTCCGGTGGCATTCGATGCGTTGCTGTTTTTGCTTTTGTTTAGTTTGGAAAACGCAGAGGTTTTCATCAATTTGTACTCGACGAAAATTGATATGTTCGATTGTCTCGTTTCTTGCTAGCGTAAAACTCAACTTGATAATGGTTCAAAATGAAATAGTTCAATTTCCGTTGACATGTTTTTAAATTCACAAGAATTCTTCATCAGGTGAGTGTTAACTAGATACATAATTATATAAGTTATAAATTTGAGTCTACTGGATGAAAGCTCTAATTTAGAATTAAAAATTAGTATTTGATGGATTCGGTCTTTACTTGATGGAAATTCATTTTCGGCTAGTGATAAATAAAATTTGATAGTTTGGCCACCAAGTCGCTTAATCATATTTTACATTTGAACTTATACTGTGTGAAAACTTACTTAGGTTCTTATATACAGGTGGTCCAACGAAAACGGGAGTGAGCACAACCCCTTGATTTTGAATAGGGATAAGGGTTGTTGCGATAACTAATTTTGAAGATCGTATCGAGTACTATATGACCCTAAAATTTCGCTTCAAAATATCCATCGATAATGAAATAACAGCGAAAATAGTGAAAGAGGCAATGTGGAATTTATCTCCAGAATACTTTTCGTATCAGACACATTTCAAAGGTATTTAGTTGTTATGTTATTAATATTTTGTCCAAAAAAGTAGACGTACCATGTTTTTGATTTACATTAGTTTATCGTGAATTTTTAACGTTACAAGTGTGTCAAAGCGATTGTAAATTTGTAGTAGAATTAAAATGGTGTATTCCGTAAAACAAAGGGTGGAAATGATAGAATTATTTCTTAGAAATAACGATTCCGCGCGAACAACGGCGGATTTATTTAACGAACGACATCCTGGAAACAATGTATCCGCTGCTTACGTTGTGTATTGGTGTTTCACGCACAACAATCATAAGAATCCTGAAACAACACAAATTCCATCCTTATAAGATACGATTGGTTCAGGGACTGAATGAGGATGATCCCGATCGCCAACTCCAGTTCTGTGAAGTGGTCAGTGAAATAATTAACGGTAATCAAAACTACATGTTCGATATCTGTTTTTCGGACGACTGTTAATTTTATCTTAACGGCATTGTAAACCGGCTTAACTGTCGGTATTGGTCAGATGAAAATCCAAGATTATTTCGTGAGGTGCATACTCAGCGTCCCCAAAAATGTTGGACGGATATTTATGGAAATTACATAATCGGCCCTTTTTATACCTTGCAATCTCACTGGCCAAATTTATTTAGATCTATTCGAGAACGCTACTTATCCAGCCCTTGTGCAAGTATTGGAGAACGCAGAAGACCATCAAATGATTATTTTCCAACAAGATTGCGCACCACCTCGTTTCGTTCACCGGACTTTTTTCTACGGAGTCACCTGAAATCCAAGATTTACGCTACCCGGCTTGAGTCACTGGACGATTTGCAAACTCGGATCATTAATGAATGCCGTCAAATCACACCAAAGTCAGATCAAAGAAATTATTCCAATGAGAATAACTGCGAAACCATTTAACCGATTTTGCCCATCAACGAATTTAACCGAGATATTAAGACCTCAAACATTCTCTGAAAGTTTCAAGGCACCAGCTCGTCCCGTTTGAAAGTTAGCGTATTTCAGAATTACCTTTTATCTCGGATTCATCATCAATGTCTCATTTGATTAGGGAAATCCATGGCTGAAATTAATGTGCAAATTGAACACCCTGTATGATGAGATTTCAGAGGTTTTCCACTGCAAAACTGTTAAAAACAATCAATATTATAGTTTTTTTCATTAAGACTGTATTGATACAGAAGGGGTTTCCTAATGGGAGTATTATTGGTCCTACGCTATTTCCAATTCTTCGTTAAATCAGAATGTACGTTCGGCAACGAAACTTTTATTCACATTATCTTCTAGCAATATCATAGCTCAGTAGAACTTGACGTCATCCATTTCGATCGTTGGAAAGAACTCCGTTTAGGTTCATTTAAGCAATCAAGTACGCCGTGAAGTGAATGGATTGTGTGTGTGTGTAGGCGCCCTTATTTCTGGGTAATTGTTATCGCAAGTGTAAAACCCGGGACTACAAACGCGTTGAAAGATTTTAAACACGTAAAATGTGCCTAGTTATTCAAGTGATATAAATGCATTTCTTCACGGGAAGAATTTGAAAGGTGATATCAATTTTGAAGTGGCAATATAATTTTTTCGGGACGAGTTAAGGATGAAAGAGAACGATGCTTTTAGCGGAAGTAAGTTTTAGACTAGTATTATTTAAAGAGTTGATATTCTTTTGAAACTGAATAAAAATTTAAAATATACAGATTTCTTCCGTAAACCTTCTACAATGTCAATTTAGTAGACATATAGACTTAATACTTATTACACAGTACCAAAGGGAATGAAAGGAATTCAAAGAAATACATTCTGTCAAGAAAGTACCGGGAATTATCGATTTAAATCTGGCGGGGCAATGAGGCAGGTAAACATTTTTTTCCTAGGTTGGTACCACTGTCCTTAATGACTATGCCAAGCTTGAACGGGATCTGTCAACTAGTGTGTTTGCAACAGCTGATTAAGTCAGTCGATGTCAGAGTGCGTGCCGATTTTTGCTATGGGTGATTACGTTGAGCAAAGAATTTGTTTAAAGTTTTGTGTTGCAAATGAATTTTCGTGTGCCGATGCGTTGAAAATGTTGCAAAAGGCCTTTGGTGATAATGCTCTATCGAAAACTCGTGCATATCAGTGGTACAGAGCCTTCAAGGACGGTCGTGAAGTGGTCGCCCATCGACGGCTTCGATCGAAGATAACGTCGATAAAATTAAGGAAAGGGTGCTGGAAAACCGTCGTACCAGCTTGAGAGAGATAGCACATGATCTTAAGATATCCCACGAGTCCGCACGTACGATTTTGATTGATATTTTGGGCATGAGAAAGGTGGCCGCACGACTCGTACCGAAAGACCTGAATTTTCTTCAAAAACGTCATCGCGAACAGGTTGCTTCAGACATGCTGGATCGCTGTAATTCCGATTCTACATTCATGGAACGCATTATAACTGGTGATGAGACCTGGGTCTACGAATACGATATGCAAACATGCCAGCAATCATCGGAATGGGTGGCAAAAAATGAGCCGAAACCGAAAAGACCACGCCAAAGCCGCTCGAAAATGAAGGTGATGCTCATTGTTTTCTTCGATATTCGTGGCGTGGTGCACTACGAATTCGTTCCAGAGGGTCAGACGGTAAACAAGGAGTATTACCTAGGCGTTATGAAACGTTTGCGTGAGCGTATCCGTAAGAAGCGGCCAAATTTGTGGGCGAACAACTCATGGATTTTGCATGACGATAACGCGCCTTCTCACCGAGCTACGATTGTGACTGACTTTCTCGCCAAAAACTCAACAAACGTGCTTCAGCAACCACCGTATTCGCCGGATTTGGCTCCCTGCGACTTTTTCCTCTTCCCAAAACTAAAATTGCCCCTTCGTGGCACCCGTTTTGAGTCGATTGAAGCCATAAAACAAAATTCGGCGCGAGAGGTAAAGTCCATCCCGGAAAGCGCCTATACAAAATGTTCCGATAATTGGAAGTGCCGTTGGCATAGATGTATTGGAGCAAATGGAGCCTATTTTGAAGGCGACCCAATAAATTTTGACGATTAAATGTAAAAATGTTGTTTTAATTGAAAATTCCCGGTACTTTCTTGACAGAGTAGTAATGGTCTTCCCTTGCAGATGTTACTCTGGGTCGGTGGTGGTTCGACAAAGATTCTTGATGATTAACTCTCGTTATTCGTTGAAAACTGCTTAACTTCGAATACACCTGTATTCTCACGAACTAGAAACATTTTTGCTGGTTTATTGTTTTCATTTAAGGGAAAAGATAGCCACACACAAAAAATTGTCATGTTACATTCAACAAGTTGTGAGTTGATAGGCGGACTAAGACTTTTGACGATGTGTATATAAGCTATTATACGTATTTCATGATTATTGTTTATCGTTAGTGTATGATCAATACCACAGTGCACCTTTGCAGAGCGAATATAAGTACGTGCCAGATTTGTAGAGGTTAGAGAAAACAATTTCTAATTTATGTTTCGAACATTTATAATATAATTATATTCAATATAAATTTACATTTATTCTTCATCAGATATTTTGTATATAAATTTAAAATTCAAGTTTCATTCATAGCCTGATTGAAAGTTTCATTATTTGGAAATAATAGACCAGTCGGTACCCACGCAAGAATCTGAGATATACATCTAACGCCGCGTCAAAAAAACCAACCAGACACAATCCACCGCATGGATAATTCGAATCCTTACATAAGATACCATTCTAATTCTCACGAACAAAGAAGCTGCGACCTAGATTTCCGAACAAAACACAAATCCGACAACAGGGACGGATAAAACGTAACGCCCAGCCGATAACAATGCCGGGATAGCAGGCAGACAACGTACCCGAGGTGTCGAAAGGACGTAAATCGTGTTTTCCCACGGGCGCTTGCTTACGCGCACGCCGAGGCGCCCAACCTCAACCAGAAAATCGGCCCGGTCATCTCTCTGACCAACTGATCTCGATTAGACGGGAAAGATTGTGAAAGTTGCCTTCGAAAAAACCGCTACGTCGTCGTATTAGTGGAGATAACGTAATAAATTTAGGTGGAATTGGTGACAGGAAAGTACGCTTGAGTGAAACAATTTTTTATGAAATAGAAGGATAAATACGAAAATAGTTTTATCTCTAAAAATTGGAAAGTTTTTGACCCTAAATATTTGTCAATATGAAAAGTAGCAACCCTCGTATATAGTAATTGGCAAGTCATTCATACGTTGCAGTTTCTTCTCCTTCGACTGATCATGAATTCGTCCTGTGGCGACATAAGCCCGTTCTAGCTTTCGATTGATCATCGATTCATAAAAATTTTTCAAGTAGTTCAATGACCTGGTAGGTCAAATGAATCGTTGTGACATTTTCGACGAGAGGGCGTGTCTAATTGTTGTTTGTGATCTCCGAAAATCCTGCAAACTTGAGAAATGTCACATTTTCATTCGTTCGTAGCCAGTAACCAGAACATCGTGCGGGAATGAAAATATCTTCATTTGTTAGATCGGTCTTTCGACATTCGACGCATATCCGCTTTTTTTTTGCGGGCCCCACCAGAATAAAGCCTTTCGATTCACAAAAGACACATTTTTGAGATTAGTCTTTTGTGGTCAAGGACGAAAACTGCTTTAATTATTACTGGCAGTTTCATAAACAACATCAAGAGGCTTCTTTATGATAAAGTCCCTTTATAAAAAGGATCCTTTAAATGGGACCATCAGTTTCATAAACGCACATCGACCGTCCTTTACCTAAAGCTTCCTTTAATGCGCCGGTCATATGTTTCCGACTGTTGGCTATCCTGAGAACTAGTGATTTTACGAATATAGTTGGTGATATTCTGTGAAAATTGTGAGTTATGCGTCGGAACTTGTAAAAAGAAAAAGAAAAGAAGCATAAATCAGTCTTTGCATAAACATGGTTATGTTCAGAAGACAGTATATTGGAATTTATATCATTATTACATGCGAATCGCTATATTTTAGTAAACGTGAGTGAGAAATGTAGTGGAGAGAAAGTATGGAGTTTGGAAACGTCGTTTTCCTATCCTTTCTAAAGGAATGAGTGTTAAGTAAACGAACATAAGGACAATTAATGTTGCTACCGCTGTTTTGCACAATATAGATGTAGATATGAACTAAATATTTCCAAATGAATGATTGCAGGACGAAGAGGGCTTTCAAACAAATTCAACTAATGTTCATGCAGCTCGTCAAGTGAGAGAGTCTATTATTAATGAACATTTTGCTAATTTGCAATTTATATTTGTGTGATAATTGAAAATAAATTTGCTTGTCACTTGTGAAAGTATTCTTCATATTCAGTTTGTGTCTTCAACATGACAAGATTTCATATATTTTTTATAAGATTTTACAAGGTATGTATTTAGATAGGTTTCTATGTTTGTATTTCTGATTAATTGTTTTACTTTAGATAACATCTGAAAAAGTTTCAAGTGAGAATTAAGAAATAAAAATATGTGTTATTGAAATTTATGTCTTTAATTCAAATTTGAGGAGATTTCATAGTCTGCAGTAGTGCTGATAGAATTCTAATACCGCTTTTCCCAGAAAGTGCATTCAAAATAAAAAAGATTTAATTATTATTATTATTTAATTTTCTCCTCATCTCCATAATTTGCAAATCTAATATTTTAAGCTTCGAATGCTCCTCTTCGTTTCTTCTATTCTCTTCCTTGATAGCCACTATCTGAGCTTCTACTAGAGCTGTTTTTTTATTATACATCTCTTTCGCTTCGGCAAGTGGGTTCATAACAGTTGGGCTCAACAGTTCGGAAATTGGCTCCCTCAATTTCAATGGAGCCCCACCACCAGTCCTTTTAATATGACTGCGTTGAGCAGCTATCACCTTTCTAGTTTAAGTTTTTATTTTATCATATTTGGTTTTGAGCTGGTAAAAGAATGACACGGACAAACGAGATTCGAGTTTTGAGGGCTATAACGGGGAACACATTGAGAGATCAGAGAAGGAGCGACGAGACCAGAAGGGAATGCCAGACGGAGGACGTAGCTAGATGGACCCGCGCGAGGAGAAGGTTCTGGAATGAACATGTCTCACGTTTGACAGGCGACAGAATAGCAAAAATCGCTAGAAACGGAAGACCAGCATCCAAACGACCCGTAGGAAGACCGCCAAAGAGGTGGAAGGACAGCTGGACCTCAACATCTCAGGAACGAGAGGAGGAAAATGGGTGAACAAGCTAGCAAGCTTTCGTAAAGAAGAAGAAGAAGAAGAGCTGGTCCCCATTTCTACAATGGAGAACAGTTGCATTGAAAGTAGTTGCTATTCTCTACCAGACTTTATTCTATCACATTAAAATTCTCTTTTTCAATCAATTTCAAGAGACGTAGTACCTCCTCAGTTCACTAAAATATAGCAATTCGTACGAAATAATGATATAAATTTCAATATACTGTCTTCTGCACATAACCATGTTTATGCAAAGACTGATTTATGCTTCTTTTCTTTTTCTTCTTACAAGTTCCGACGCATAAATCACAATTTTCACAGAATATCACCAACTATATTCGTAAAATCACTAGTTTTCAGGATAGCCAACAGTAGGAAACATATGACAGGCGCATTAAAGGAAGCTTTAAGAAAAGGACGGTCGATGTGCGTTTATGAAACTGATGGTCCCATTTAAAGGACCTTTTTTCATAAAGAGACTTTATCTTAAAGGAACCTTTTGATGCTGTTTATGAAACTGGTTGTAAAATAAAGGATAAAATAAGTTCCCTTTAATTTTAAAATTTGCTTATGAAATACATTTTATCATTAAAGGAGACTTTTTGGGAAAAGGGGGCTTTAATTTCGTTTATGAAACTGGCCGTTATTAATGTAGTTAATACTATTCAACATATGCAAACGCTTCATCTTCTAGGTAATGACTCATAACCAAGCCGGTCCTATTGGAAGCGTCGATAAACGTTAGCCGCATCCGTTAGGGGGGGCAACGTCCTCTTCCCCCGTCGAAAAAACTTCTGCGGACTGACGAGCAACGGCATCAATGCTACAGCCATCACGATGTCTGCAAATAACGTTTTGTAGTCGACGCTCGTGGCTGTCGTCATCAGCGTGGCCGGGAGGGACTCAACAAGTTGCAGAAGCCTGCTTCCCACTTGTTCGCCAACCTGCATGGATGAATCACCGTCTCTCGGTGTTCAGAAATGGGAATAGTAGGTCACTTGTTCGATTGATGTACGAAACAAAAACAAACAATCGGTAAAACCGGCAAATTGTTGCGGAAGCATCGATAAACAAATTATGGCAGCGTAGTGGTGGCCTGGAAATCGATAACGGTTATCAAAAATCTTGAAACGTACGTTTCTAAGAATAGAACGAAGCTGGAGCGACGCAGATAGCAACATCTGGGATGCCACCGCACGTTGGTTTATTTATGTTTCTTGTGGTCGCGTATTGGAGGACAATCAGGTCTGTATTAACACTTTTTAGCGCCCTAGGGCCTAGACCAAACTCCAACACTGCGCCCCCTTCCGGAATATATTGAAATTCACTAAATTTGTAAAATCAAGCGGGATGAAGTTACAATATAAATCTATAATGAAATACAGTCTATTGTCTTCCCGTCACCCTTCTCCACACCTCTCTATCTAGTCATCAGTTTCTAAATCACGGGCCTCCATTGCTTTCTTTATTGTATCGTTCCAGGATTTCCTTGGTCTACCTTGTTTTCTTCCACCGACAGAAGTCAACTGAAAGATCTGTTTCGGCAACCTATCCTCCTGCATTCGAAGCACATGTCCAAAGCATTTTAGACTTCTGTTTTCTATCCGTTGTTGTACTGTCTCCTATGCCTTCATAATGTGTCTTGTTTTGCTATTAGTTCTTCTTTCCATTGTTCATATACCAGCGCTTCTTCTGAGTTAGTCCATCTCCACCGATGCAACCAGTGCCGATGCAACCAGTGTTCGGCCTAGTCTTTTTTTTATTCTGTAGGATATGTTTCGACCCCACCGAAGGCCATTGAGACATTCAATTACCTATTTGCTATTCTGAATTCTGGTTCTTATTTCCTCCTTGTCAATGCCATCCTTGATACGAGTAACTGTTAATAAGCAGGTTCTCCTTTATCTTCAAACTAACTTGTAGTCTCGATTTCCTATATTTATCATAAAGCCTCTTTATCATAAACTTCAGGTCACAGGAGTTTTGTGCCATCAGCGAAGCTAGGTAAGAAGAATGTTCCATTCCCAATTCCAATTTTAGACATAGGCATTAAAAAGCAGAGGAAGCGAGCTGCATCCCTGTCTTAAACCCTTTGTGGTCTTTATAAAGTTCGAGAGTCTATGCCCGATTTTCTCTGTAGGGTTTTTTGCGCCTCCCATGGCATTAGAGCTTGGCGCGCTGGTGACGCTTGTCAAAACTAGGACCCAAGTTTCATCCCGGTGAAATAGAGGGTTCGAGAAGTGTAGGGTTCGAGAAGTGCTCCATCTACTTCTAGGGTTTTGAGAGCTTCCCAGATTTTTTTTGAGGTATTAAGTCGAAGGCTTTCTCAAAATCTATAAACGCCAAATGGATTTCTTGGTTTACCAAAATGTTTCTTCCCATTATCTGCTGCTGAAAGAAGAGTTTGTTCCTGCAGGATTTTCCAGGTGTAAAGCCGCTCTGATCCTCTGATATTTTATGACCAATGCTCTCACAGCTTTTTCTGGAGAATTTTCCCAAATAGTCGAGACACCAAGCTGTTTAAACTCAGGCTCTGTAACAGCCTGGGTCATTACGGTGTCCTTTTTTTGAGGATGGACACTATGTAAGGTAAAATGAAGCTAAATGCTCAATGATTATGTAACACTTTTATTGGTCGTTACATTTTTCAACATATAGTACTGTTTGAAAAAACGAACATGGAATAATATAATTGAATCCAGATTTTTTTTCCTTCGGCCACGCGAATGTTTTTATAATCGTTTTGAAGTCTATGCTTTTGGTTATTTTTGCCTCAATGCACAAAAGTGCGAGAGAATTGAGCTTCGTTTGTAGTGTCGTTGACCGATGGCAATGTTTGATGCTTTTGAGGCAAGAAGTCGACCTTGTCTAAAGAGAGGCAAAATCTATTAAAACATTTCAAGACAGCTATAAAGGGTCTTTCATTAACAGCGCCTCATTTTGTTTTGTAAAAAAACACATTATTTATTTGAAAATTATCGAAATTTTCATTTCATTATAAAGTACAATGGATACCATTAGTTATGAAAGAAAACATCATTTAAATATCCATCACAGAAACGCTGGCAGCAATGAAGTCGTTGAACCCAATTTTCCATGACTTTTTCACACAAGTCAGGTCGTATGTTAGCAATTACTCGTTCAATATTGATCTGTTAATCGTCTAAATTTGCTGGATGATTGGTGTAAACCGATGACTTCAAAGAAGTCCAATGGAGTTGAATCACAGAAACGAGGCGGATAATTAATCGGTCCATTTCTTGAAATAATCTAATCACCTAATTTTGTTCGCAATAAAGTCATTGTGCCATTGGCAGTATGACAAGTGACACCGTCTTGTTGTGACCAAATGTTCTGCAAATCAAGACGATCCAATTCAGGCCATAAAAAATCAGTCAACATTGAACGATAACGATTTCCATTGACAGTTACCGCCTCATGAGCTTCGTTGAAAAAAAATAAGTTCCAATGACTCCTCCAGCATAAAATCCGCACCAGACAGTAAGTTTGTCAGAATGTAATGGCAGTTCTTGATGCTCTTCAAGTTTATCACCACTCCAGATACGGCAATTCTGCTTGTTAACATAACCGTTTAACCAGAAATGAGCCTCATCGCTGAGAATGATTTTCTTGTGAAAATCTGCATCATTTCCGATTTTTTCTAAGCACCAATTACTGGATACACGACGCTTCAAATGATGGTTTGAGTTCTTGGGTTAAAAAAATTTTGTGTGGATGTAAACCAAGGTCTTTTCGTAGAATTCGCCACAAAGACGTCTACGAGATGCCTAGTTCTTATGAACATCGAGAAATCGATAAATTTTGGTCTTCACGAACACTTTCACATACCGCAGCAATATTCTCTTCACTTCTTGCATTTCTTTGTCTCACTGGCACTGTAACATCATGAAGTGTGAAATTTGTTTCAAACTTCTTCACTAAACGTTCTACTGTTCTTTTATTCGGACGATTATAATCACCAAAAATTGGAGTTAAAGCACGTAATGTACGGGTAACACATCGCGATTTTTCTTAATAAATTTGGATTATTTGTTAACGTTGTTGAAGTGTGTACCTTTGCATGATTAAGTGGTAGACATTGACAAATACAACGGTCAATGTCACAAATGAACAATGGCTGCCATACGTCAGTAATGTCAATTTAAAAATGGGGCGTTCCCATTGAAAGACCTTTTACTTCAAGTAACGCTAAAAGGCCCACGCTTTTTTAACATCTTCCGTGATTTGCTCCACTGCGTTGATTGTTGACCTTGGTTTCTGATGTGTTGTAATGGACCTTTGATATTGATTTTATAGTGTTTATCAGGCCTTTTCTTGGTTTCGGTGATGGTGATGGTTTTCTATGCAAGAATGCTTGATGGATAAACCATTCGTTTTTTATTTTTCTCGAAATTCAAGAGGATATTTGATTTTTAAATGGCTGTCAAATACAGACTGAATGGCACTGCTAACTCCAAATTTAACAAAAGTGTATTGACAGTTTGTTGTTGACATGAGCATTATTGCATTTAGAGTTATTAGGCGAGAATTTCAAAAAGTCACTGGGTATCAAATTGCTCTGGTAATAATAATAATCGTAATTGAGGCTCATTATTTACATCAAAGAACCCTGAAAGGTGAATAACATAACATGAACATTTTCGTTGAACGATTAAGTTGATTTATTTTGTACAGACGCACTTTTTGCCGTGAAACATTGGACATATCTCACGTGCATTCTTGTTGCAAGCCTGACGATAATAATAGATGTTATTTAGCAAGCGGAATGTGTTATTTTTCGCTCAGCTGAGCCTTAAAACAAGCGGAAACGGAAGGAAACAATATCTCACGTGTGAAGGTCTTTGCCTCGGGAGTATAAAAACAATCATTTAGTGATGAACGCAAGGTCGTCAATCTTCTGGTTATCTCATTGATGATCCTTTAGGAGCGATGCAAAATTGATAGGCTTTCATCCACTGATGAGATAAATGATAACATTGCTATTCAGGGGCCCGCAGAAAAGTGTATTATGTACTATTCTATTGTAAACTACCGGAAATTGTCTCCGCTGAAGGGATTTGAATTCTCATTCTCTAATTGATAATACTGATACATTATCATAAAATATATGGAGGTTTATACTTGATAGAAGGTATATAAAATTATTTAATTATTTACAGATATATTCTGTTAGCCTTCTATATATTTCATTTCAAAAAATTATATTTAATATTATAACTTCAGGAATTAAATTAATGTCATATAAGTACTGCTTATATCAAACCACATATAAAATAAACATTCATTATAAGACATCCAAATGATAAAACAAAATCCAATAAATATAAATTGGTAACAAAATCCTATATATTAAATATTTTGAGTAGACAAAATTTTGTTTCTGCTCATTTCTCTTATGAAAACAGATATCTTTCAAAAATGTTCAACAAAATCCTAAGAATTTCATCATAAAACTATCCTACTTAGAATATTCAATGGTATTGAATAATATTTGAATAAGGTTATTCTGATTTTCACAAATTTTTATTGTTTTGTTTACAACAATCGTTTCGCTATCACAGTAGCATCATCAGGCAAGATCACATTTTGAATAACTAAGTTTGTTTCCGAAATCCGTTTGCTATTTATATTACAGTAAGTACAATAAATTTTTATCGAGCACTAAAACCCAAAAAAGGGTCTCTGCAAATTCCAGCTTATCTGAATATATTTAACAGAGGTGAGTTATTTAAATCTATTTGTTTGTTAAGTAATATTTCAATTTTATTATGTTTATTTATCCCTAGGGATTCTAACAGATTTAAGGCATAACTTTTGCTATCTATATGTAGAATTTCAAAATTATGTTTGAAAGTATGTCCTGTTTCTAACAAATGGTTGGAATATGTAGAATTACTTTTATTATTGAGGAAACTCTTCAAATGTTCCCAAATTCTATGTCGGAAAGTTCTTCCAGTCTGTCCTATGTAAACTTTAGGGCAATCACTGCAGGTTAACTTATAAACCCCCGATTTATCATCTTTATTTGTACAGTCTTTATAATTTTTAATAAATTTACTCAAGTTTGAATTGGTTTCAAATGAAGTTCTTAAATTATATTTATTTTTGTGGTATGTAGCAATTTTCTCAGAAATACCTTTAGTGTATTTTAAGGAAATGTATTTAAAAATTTCTTTTATATTAGGAAACACCATATTTAAAGCTATTTTATTATTTTTATTCATCAACAATTTGTCTATCAACTTAGGATCATAGCCATTATTAATAGCTATTTGTTTAATTATGTTAAGTTCTGAAATATAATTTTCTCGATTCATGGGAATATCAACTAATCTATAGATCATACAATTAAATGCTGATAAATTTTGATTTAAAGGATGATTTGATTTATTGTGTATAATAGAATCCGTATAGGTTGGTTTGTGAAATATTGAAAAATCATGTGAATTATTTATTCGAGTAACAGTTGAATCAAGAAAATTAATAGAATTATTATGTTCGGTTTCCATAGTGAATTTAATTGAAGGATGTATTTCATTGATGAATAAAAAGAATTTTTTCAAAAGTCTGTCTGTACCTGTGAAGCAACAGAAACAGAATTCATCAATGAAATACATCCTTCAATTAAATTCACTATGGAAATCGAACATAATAATTCTATTAATTTTCTTGATTTAAGTGTTACTCGAATAAATAATTCACATGATGTTTCAATATTGCACAAACCAACCTATACGGATTCTATTATACACATCCTTTAAATCAAAAATTATCAGCATTTAATTGTATGATCCATAAATTACTTATTATTCCCATGAATAGAGAAAATTATATTTCAGAACTTAACATAATTAAACAAATAGCTATTAATAATGACTTTGATCCTAATTTGATAGACAAATTGCTGATGAATAAAAATAATAAAATAGCTTTAAATATGGTGTTTCCTAATATAAAAGAAAATTTTAAATACATTACCTTAAAATACACTAAAGGTATTTCTGAGAAAATTGCTACATACCTCAAAAATAAATATAATTTAAGAACTTCATTTAAAACTAATTCAAACTTGAGTAAATTTATTAAAAATAATAAAGAGTGTACACATAAAGATGATAAATCGGGGGTTTATAAGTTAACCTGGGGTGATTGCCCTAAAGTTTACATAAGACAGACTGGAAGAACTTTCCGACATAGAATTTGTGAACATTTGAAGAGTTTCCTCAATAATAAAAGTTTTTCTACATATTCCAACCATTTGTTAGAAACAGGACATACTTTCAACCATAATTTTGAAATTCTACATATAGAAAGCAAAAGTTATGCCTTAAATCTATTAGAATCCCTAGAGATAAATAAACATAATAAAATTGGAATATTACTTAACGAACAAGTAGATTTAAATAACTCACCTCTGTTAAATATATTCAGATAAGCTGGAATTTGCAGAGATTCTTTTTTGGGTTTTAGTGCTCAATAAAAATTTATTGTACTTACTGTAATATAAATAGCAACGGATTTCGGAAACAAGCTTAGTGATTCAAAATGTAATCTTGCCTGATGATGCTACATTGATAGCGAAACGATTGTTGTAAACATAACAATAAAAATTTGTGAAAATAACCTTATTTAAATATTATTTAATGTGGATTTTCACCAAGTAAGGACTGATTCAATTCAAATGGTATTATAATAAAATAAGAAGGAACGGTTTTTTACTTGATAGAAGGATTATTACAAAATTTGAATATCAAAACAGATTTAATCTGTTGTCTTCTACAATTTTAATTTCAAAAAATTCTTTGAAGAAACTTTAAGAATTAAGTTAATGTCTTTATAAGCACTGCTCATATTTTATAGACGTATAAAGTCAAAATTCATCATACAATATCAAATGGAATTAAGAAAAACCAACGAATATAAATTGTCAATTGAAATTAAAATATAAATAAGCAAACATTTTTTGTTTCGTTCCAGGCATGCGTAATGAACTCTTCAGACAAACTTACAAATGGTATTGAATATCTAACCAGGTTACTTCTTAGAAAATCTCAAGATATGTAAAAACATTACTAAAAAACAAGTTTTAAGAGAGACTTTGCTAATCAGTACTCCATCACATTTAATTAAATATAATATCAATCAACAAAAAATATTTACTCACCTTTAATAATACAGCAAGCGTCTTGGCTATATATTGTATTGTTACAGGTGAGTAAATATTTTGTGAAACAGTATCTAAATTGCAATTGCCTGTTATTTCAAAATACTGAGATAATAAATAGGCAAAATACTCCGGTAAACTAACCGTGGTACGTTACATACTACTCTGTCAAGAAAGTACCGGGAATTTTCAATTAAAACAACATTTTTACATTTAATCGTCAAAATTTATTGGGTCGCCTTCAAAATAGGCTCCATTTGCTCCAATACATCTATGCCAACGGCACTTCCAATTATCGAAACATTTTTTATAGGCGCTTTCCGGGATGGACTTTAGCTCTCGCGCCGAATTTTGTTTTATGGCTTCAATCGATTCAAAACGGGTGCCACGAAGGGGCAATTTAAGTTTTGGGAAGAGGAAAAAGTCGCAGGGAGCCAAATACGGCGAATACGGTGGTTGCTGAAGCACGTTTGTTGAATTTTTGGCGAGAAAGTCAGTCACAATCGTAGCTCGGTGAGAAGGCGCGTTATCGTCATGCAAAATCCATGAGTTGTTCGCTCACAAATTTGGCCGCTTCTTACGGATACGCTCACGCAAACGTTTCATAACGCCTAGGTAATACTCCTTGTTTACCGTCTGACCCTCTGGAACGAATTCGTAGTGCACCACGCCACGGATATCGAAGAAAACAATGAGCATCACCTTCATTTTCGAGCGGCTTTGGCGTGGTCTTTTCGGTTTCGGCTCATTTTTTGCCACCCCTTCCTATGATTGCTGGCTTGTTTGCATATCGTACTCGTAGACCCAGGTCTCATCACCAGTTATAATGCGTTCCATAAATGTAGAATCGGAATTACAGCGATCCAGCATGTCTGAAGCAACCTGTTCGCGATGACGTTTTTGAAGAAAATTCAGGTCTTTCGGTACGAGTCGTGCGGCCACCTTTCTCATGCCCAAAATATCAATTAAAATCGTACGTGCGGACTCATGGGATATCTTAAGATCATGTGCTATCTCTCTCAAGCTGGTACGATGGTTTTCCAGCACCCTTTCCTTAATTTTATCGACGTTATCTTCGATCGAAGCCGTCGATGGGTGACCACTTCACGACCGTCCTTGAAGGCTCTGTACCACTGATATGCACGAGTTTTCGATAGAGCATTATCACCAAAGGCCTTTTGCAACATCTTCAATGCATCGGCACACGAAAATTCATTTGCAACACAAAACTTTAAACAAATTCTTTGCTCAACGTAATCACCCATAGTAAAAATCGGCACGCACTCTGACATCGACTGACTTAATCAGCTGTTGCAAACACACTAGTTGACAGATCCCGCTCAAGCTTGGCATAGTAATTAAGGACAGTGGTACCAACCCAGGAAACAAAATTTTTACCTGCCTCATTGTCTCGCCAGATTTAAATCGATAATTCCCGGTATTTTCTTGACAGAATGTATGTTTGATTATTACTAGAATAATGCATAATGTAGCAGAAGCTACATACGACAAGTTTGATTATTACTAGAATAATAATTTTACAGCCTTTTCAAAGACTGAACGTTAGAGGTGCTCGATGCATTTCTTCTAACAAAAAGAGGGAAATTAACATCATTGATTGGAAGGTCCATTTGGAACGAAATAAACCTTCTTATTGGTCAGAAGAATTGTGAGATTAATGCTAGTAGAATAAGGAGACAGTTTATAATTCCGAATGCTGTGTCATGTGAAATTAACAGGCATATATCAAAATCTCTAAAAGACTTTCCATGTTTTCTAAGGCATATATAATTATTGGAAAACAAATTATCTGTGTCGAACAATACTTAACAGTTCGAACGACAAATCTAACGTCAACGTAATTTTTTTTGGACAAGTCACGATTCGGTTTACAAAGTGATAGTTGTCGAGAAAGGATTTGGAGAGGTCAAGGCAGAAAATAGTGACTCAATTTCGTCGGGGAAGTTGTGCCCTTTCAAGCCAGGGGGGTATAATGTTCGGTCGCCTTACCCCTCTTATTATCGTTGAACGAACAATGAGTGGTGCCATCTACGTAGAAAACATCATTGAACCAATCATTGGTCCTCTGCGCAACGAATTTGGGGATAATTTTATTTATCAGTATGATAACGCCCCACGCACACGAAGGGTTCAAAACATTCTTCACGAGAACAATATCCAGAGAATGAACTGACCAGCAAACTCACCAGACATAAATCCAATTGAGTACATATGGGATTACTTAGGGAGAGCAATATTCAATCAAAACCCACCTTCAACTTTTCAGGAATTGAGGTTAGCCCTTCAGGAAGAATGGAACGATATGCCTGAAAATTTCATTAATGACTTAATTCGTGGGATACGGACTATTGAATTTGGATTCAGTTGTGGAATAACTATAATTAATCAAAAATAAATAATCGATAAATTTAGATTTTTTCCTATTTTGTCTCATCCTGCATTAAGTAAAGATTAACAAAGATTTTCTATCAAATATATTGCAGTTGAAATAGAGGAAAATATTTCTTGAGAAACATAAGGGGTCCAAGACTTTTGACGATGTGTCTAAGTATCGATGACAAAATAATGTCGAACGAACAGGACCGTCTCTAATGAGATGGAACAGACTGTAATTCTAATTTAAATTACTGCAAGTTTCAATTTCTATTCTTCCCCAGTCAACGTGCACAGAAATAGGGTAATTCTACCTGTGTCGCTTGCAAATTATAACGGCAGTTTTACTACAGTTTGACTTCGATGCTTCAACTACCCTATTTCAAGCAGAATAAAGCACTTCCGGTTACCATTGAAATACATAAGACGGGCCCCTCGAAGTAGCATAGATAATATAAAAAATAAGGGAAGTCAATTGTTGTCGTCTATAATACTTTCCCCAAAAGCGCCCCCCAGGACTTCTGTAAAGGATCATACCAGCTATGAGTGCCGTAATAGTCGCAAAGAACAGGCCATTAGTGTCACTAATAGAGAAGCGGAGGGCCCTCTTCTGTTTATTTATTGGTTGTCTCATTTGCATACGTTACAATACATCTTGTAATGCGGGTTTTCGAACAATGAATTCTAGCATCCTTCAAAGCATTCTCTGTGGTGTTTGTTATAACTCTAGATCGCCTAGGATATGGAATACGTTGAATTTCAAAAATATGAAAAATAATGGCGAAACTATTAAACCGATTTTTCATTATATAACAGTTTTAAATAACCGATAAAATCCGCGAATTTCCCATAGTTACGGCGTATTGGTAAGTGAATAAACCCTTGACGACGTGGTATAATCGTTTTGGAAAATGTAAGGGTTCTGCCTTTTTAATAATAATATCTTTAAGAAAATATTCATAAATTTTTTATTTATAACCGATCAGAATTGCAAATTTTAAAGGACCTGCCCGCTATGCATAAATAATCTTTTAAACGTACAAACCTATTTTTAATACTACTATTTTTAATATTTTAAGGGTGTAGTTTAGCAGGGGATTCCGAAGGGACTACTCGAAAGTTTCTAAAACAATTAGTAATCTATCTCCATCGACCCAAATGTGGTGCCCCTTTCCTCTAAAAATGACGAGTTTATGGTTTATCTCTGATGTGTACTGTGCAATAGAAACAATTTTATCTGGAATCTAAATTTATACGGCGATTTAAACGTTTTTTCTACTTCATTGTTTTCTGACTGACTCATAGATGTGTGAATCTATAGTTCTCATGAAATGCGACAGGTTATCGTTTCATATATAGGGGTTAATACTTGATAGAAGGTATATGAAATTATTTAAATATTTTAATATTAGCCTTCTACATATTTAATTTCAAAAAATTATATTCAATAATTATAACTTCAGGAATTAAATTAAAATAATGTCATATAAGTACCACTTATATCAAATGACATAAAATAAACATTCATTATAAGACATCCAAATGATATAACAAAATCCAATAAACAAAAATTGTTAACCAAATCTTATAAATTAAATATTTTGAATAGACAAAATTTTGTTTCTGCTGATCAATCTTATGAAAACCAATATCTTTCGAAAATGTTTAACATAATCTTAAGAATTTCATCATAAAACTATCTTACTTAGAATATTCAATATTATTGGATATCTAACTAAGTTACTTTCTATAAAATCACAAGATATGTAAAAACATTACTGAAAAACAAGTTTTAAGAGAGACTGCTTCGTCAGTATTCAAATAATTAATATTCAATAAAATATAACATCAATCAACAACAAATATTTACTCACCCTTCAACAATTTAGAATACTTCTGGTAAATGAATACTGAAAAATTTACCAGAAGTTTTCTAAATTGTTGAAGGGTGAGTAAAAATTTGTTGTTGATTGATGTTATATTTTATTGAATATGGATTATTTGAATACTGACGAAGCAAAGTCTCTCTTAAAACTTGTTTTTCAGTAATGTTTTTACATATCTTGAGATTTTATAAAAAGTAACTCAGTTAGATATCCAATAATATTGAATATTCTAAGCAAGATAATTTTATGATGAAATTCCTAAGATCATGTTAAACATTTTTAAAAGATATCGGTTTTCATAAAATTGATCAGCAGAAACAAAATTTTGTCTATTCAAAATATTTAATTTATAAGATTTGGTTAACAATTTTTATTTATTGGATTTTGTTATATCATTTGGATGTCTTATAATGAATGTTTATTTTATATATCATTTGATATAAGTGGTACTTATATGACATTATTTTAATTTAATTCCAGAAGTTATAATTATTAAATATAATTTTTTGAAATTAAATATGTAGAAGGCTAATAAAAAAAATTATAAATATCATTTCATATTATTTTCTTTTATGAATCACTAACATGAAAATAGCTTTCACACCATCATACAGTGTGGAAACTTTGTGTCCTTTGTTAGAAAATTATAAAAAACACTGGAACATGTCATGTGTGTTTTAAATGGAACACCTGTATATTTTTTTAAAGCTCCTTAACAACCTGATTTCAACTAATGCTTGGTCTATTATGTATAACACCGGGTGAAATAATGGAATAAATAATTTATTACGCGTTAAATAATGGTATTTTTTTAAATAACCTAAATACAGGCTATGAAATTTCCGAACTATCAATTAAGTTGGGAAAATTTCTAAAATCAATTCTCGATACGCTCATGGATTTTGGTTATATTAACATTTTTTCGTGAATACTTAAATACTGTCTATATATGCAGATAAATAAAAAGAATGCTGAACTGTTTCAGAAGTTACTATTTGATAGTTGATCATAATTACTAGTTGTAGAAATTACTACGTTTTACTACCAATAAATTGATATTTTTCACATTTAATTGTGACTGGAGTTTCGGGAATTAACTATCCCATCTTCAGACAACTGAAGACTCAACAAGCAGAACAGGGTATTTATAAGAATACAGAGGTAGAAGTGGTAATAAAAACGCTTAACAATTATTAGAACGTCGGCACGTCAAAGATTGGTAAACAGATGTATTTAAATATCTCAAAAATTTTGGATTTACATAGATCCGTACAGTCATTCATTATTTTTATTGTGAAGTAATTTGAAAATTTCAACAGATTCTAATTATTATTATTATTTAACGCAAAGGACTTGACTCCAAAAATGCATAAATCGGGAGTTCATGAGTTATCCTGTTCGACGTGCAATAATAAATATATAGGACAGACGGGAATTTCATTAAAAATAAACAAACTTCTACTTTTGCCACTCATTGTTTAAAAAACGACCATCCTTTTCAGACAATAGATGAACTTAAAATTTACACGTAGAATCAAAAGTAATGAAACTTGATTATTTTGAATCTGTTGAAATTTTCAAATTAGTTCACAATAAAAATAATGAATGACTATACGGATCTATGTAAATCCAACATTTTTGAGATATTTATTATAAATAAGTAACATCTGTTTACCAATGTTCTTTGACGTGCCGACGTTCTAATAGTTGTTAAGCGTCCTCTCATTTTAAACCCTTTTAACCTGTTTTTATTACCACTTATACCTTTGTATATTAATAAATACCCTGTTCCGCTTGTTGAGTCTTCAGTTGTCTGAAGATGGGATAGTTAATTGCCGAAACTCGAGTCACAATTCAATGTGTGAAATATCAATTTATTGGTTTTTTTTTCACAAATTTATTGGTAGTCAAACATAGTAATTTCTACAATTTGTTTTAAATAAAAAGAATCTGCAAATACCGTGGATTGTTATCAGTCAAATGTTGCGGTGTTTTAATGATGATCGTTTACGAGGATAATTGCAGAAGTCAATACTTTATTTCTGCTAATACACTGGTAAGGAGAAAAAACGGGTCACTTGATCATTACTGTTCAATTACCTTTCTTACTTGAAATTTTTACGAGAATCATGAAATTTCTGAAATGATAGGGAAATGAGAATTGCCCAAAGGAAAATGAAACTTCTTATTCGGTTTGTATAAAAATATATAAGCTTTTTTGAAGAAATCAAAAACTTCGAAATTGAAAAAAGCATCGTAACTAAAATTTTCAGTATCGGTATGACGTGTGACCTCCCCTAGCTCTAATTACAGCTTCCAAATGTCTTCGCATGCTCGTGATGAGCCTTCGAATATTCTCTCATGGAATATTCTCCCATTCATGACGAAGGGCTTTACGGAGCTCTTGTGAGTTATTTAGCGACTTCCCAGTTGGTCCCATAGATGTTCGATGGGATTCAAGTCAGGACTTCTTGCTGGCCAGTTGAACCTTGAAATTTCAATCTCAAGATGGCGATTTCGAAGACGTGGAAACCATGAATCTGTTATCTCTCAACGATGTCTTCTTCCAAATCCAGGTCTTCTGGTCTGCCAGCCTGTCTCCTGATGCCTTGTCAATATTCTTTGGACTGTAGATAGGATAACATTCATTCTTCTAGCAACAGATCTCTGGCTCATCCCATTTTCAATAAGTGCCACCATTCCCGCACAATCTTCAATTGGTAAACTCATTTTATGAAATTGTTTCTTTCAGAGAGTGGAAAACAAACTTTTAAATGACCAATGTTGAACGCAACTGGTAAACGTTGAATCTATCGTGAAGAAGGTTTCTTTTATCAAGTTTTTTAGCCCATAAGTCTACATTTTGCGCATATTTAGTTGATTTTCTAATGAAAGGTGACCAACATTTATTGAATCAATTTGAACACGTGAGTCTATTAGAAAAAACAGTGTAAAATATTAGCGACCCGTTTTTTTTGCTCGCCAGTGTATATGAGCGGAAATAAAGTGTTTTACTTCAAATCATAGAATCAAGAATATCTACCTTTTCTCTTAATTTAAGATGAAAGCTCTTACTGAAAGATCACGTCAAGGCACCTTACGCCAGATAAGTGTGCTTCGCGAATATTTATTATCTAATATAACCTCAATGTTGCGAATAATAGTTAATTTATCGAATTTCGCGATCGGGTTCTTGTATGAACGTAACAGCATCAGCGTTCAATTTAATTCGATTCCACTCGGTTGCAATAAAACGCTTTGGCACTCATCTTTCACCAGTTCCAAATGACCAATAAATACTTGAAGTGCCCATAAACGTAACTAAGCCTCCAACCTCAATTTCCTCGCGAGATTTGCGTTGATCGAATGGGAAATTTTAATGCGAGAACGCGGTTTAAGGTTTCCTCGACTTATAATACGTTTACACTGAAATTCGTTGTTATTCTATAATCTTCAATTACTGCTACATTCCTAACGTGAAATATGTTTACTTTTCAGACTGAACAGCTGCAAGCGATCCAATAGTTGACCGGAATATCTCGACAATTACAGAAGAATACAAGCTGCAATAACAATCTGTTTCGATGATCAAAGAATCTCACGGATACAGGGATCTGTGCTCATCTATGTTCCCTTTCTAGAAGGGGATCGCACCCTTTTTTAATTATGTAGTTTTAAGGAACGCTCAAAACCAAAGAATAAGAAGATTGATATATTTCTTTAGCTAATTTAAATTCGTCTACAAATATGGGGACTAAAAGAAACAATCAAGGATCTCAAACAGCGGAAAATGGTCACACTAGGAGATCTGTAGGTTTCTACAGGTGAGTTAATTTTGACAACATACATTTAGATACTGTACAGTATGTTTGTTCAATTAATAATGATGGAAAATAGTGTAAAAACTACGAGCAGTTGCCTCTTTTCTTGAGCTAACTGATATATACTGGGCGCCCAAGTTATCTCCGAACAAGAATGATTCTGTTATACATACCGAGCCTGTTTAAAGCCGTGCGGCAACTCCAGACGGTTTTTGATGTACAACACGTGAATTCTACCAGTTAGTGTATTGGCATGTTAGCGTAGCTCTTTGACCAAGTGACTAGTTAGCAGTCTCCACAGTCTGACCCAAGAGGCAGAAAGTGTGATAAGGGTTACGGGTTACGCCTTACCATAGCGTGTGGCGAGAAACCCCCCCGAAGAGATGAACCCACCAGCTTCCAGTTTGGGTTTCAGTTCGAAAACCTACAACCTTATAACTGGTAGCAGCGAAGCACTATCCAACCTCTACTGGCTCTGCATGGTCAGTACCCGAGTTTTTGGGACGCAAATCACACGCCGAAGGGGCTTCTTATCCATCCATCCGAACTCAGTCCGATAAACCAAGATAGTCTAAAGTTTGATGCCTCAATTGATCCTGTTAAGCACCAAGACTTAACCCCCCATTTCACCAAGATGAAACTAGGGTCCTAGTCAAGACAAGCGCCCCCAAACTGTCAATCTCTAATGCCATGGGGGGCGAAAAAAATGTACAATAGCTGGATTCCAGAGCTTTTAGTACTGACTATCAGGAAATATTTTGATTTTACCGTGTTGGATTTTCCGTTTTATCAGTAGATCCGCCGCGGGCTCAGTGGCAAATAGTTCTGCCTGGAATGTGGTTGCTTATTAACCGAGACTCAATGAGATGTTGATTCCCGGTTTGCTCCCACAGATTCCCGCTCCTGTTCCGTTCGTCGTTCGCGAGCCGTCTGTGAACAAGCCAAGGTCCTCAATCAGCATGCTGGTGTTAATACCATTTGAAAAAGAGAAAGTGTACAATGGATTTCTCCAGTAAAGGCCAACACGATTCGAAGTCAGACAAAACATGCTACATGTTTTCGCTGTCAAGTCTGTTTGTCATTGTCTCATCTGAAAAAATTCTGCTCTTTAAGCTAGGCCATTTAATATTCTCCTATTCTGAAGCGTAGGCAGATCCTACCAAAGTAAAATTTAGCTGTCGTATGATATTGGTTGGACTGACAATAACATTCAAGGATACTCTCAAGAAATCTCAATGTTCACAGTCCATCAATGCCAAACCAAACTTGCACATCATATTTACACTCTCAAGTGACACTAGATCATCTTAGAAATACCTTATCTGTATTATTTCCCTCTTTTTCAGCCTTTTGCTCACATGTCTAGTCCTTTTTCTTGCCGTTGGCGTTTCATCAAGCGACAATGGCGATCATTTCATCAGAAAACTGAACAAAATAGGCGAGAGCCTGGATAAAGCGCTCAGCAGGGCCATGAACTTGAAAGAACCGAACTATACCAGTATCTACATCAACGTCACCTACAAAAGCGTCTCCAAGTACAATCCCAGAGGCCTCGGGGAGCTCTACAACATCACGAAGATTTTTATGGGAACGATTTTGAAGGAAGCAATTCCCAGAAGTGAGTAAATACCTTTGAATCGCTCGACAATCCGGTAGATTCGCCCTCATTGTGTGAAATTTGGGTTGAAGGATTGAACCTTGTGGAACACCACGAAATTTCTTTTTTGTCTCTTTAAACCTACTCTTTTATGTTACCAGATGTATTCAGTATTCATCGAAACCACATTGAGGCCAACGTGGATGATAGATTATTCGACCTGATCCTCCAGTATTCCATAGTGATATTGATATGTCTGGTTGTGGTGGTTCTTGGTGCCATAATGCCGATCTGTGGCCTATTCTTTTGCTGTTGTCGGTGCTGCGGAAGGTGTGGAGCTAGGTCGAGACCTTACGACAAGAAACACGATCTATGTCGAAGGATCTATCTGGCAACTTTGCTGATTGTCTTTGGCACGCTTTTGGTGTAAGTAAAAACTTGAAATAAAACTTCTTTACCACCGAACTAGTGCAAGAACCATTCGAAGTATCATAAATTTGTTGTGGAATCAACAGTGCCGATTTTAACATTTAATTTTTCCTTTAGGTTCGGAGTTGTATGCGCCTTTGTAACCAACGCACGTTTACAAGATGGTATTGAAAACCTTCCACAAAATATAAGGACGTCAGTGCAGGATACAGATAAGTTCCTGAATAATACTAATAATCAGATCGATATTTTGCTGAAGACTAACTTCCAGGAGTTTGAGAAAACAATCAAAGAAAGCCTGGACGGTAAGTTCACTACAAGCTTCCATATATAAATTATGTTTCATGCAAGATATGAGATTATTCTGAACATAAAGAAGAACTCCTCAGAATAAACAATCCACGGTGATATTCACAATCTCTACACCTTTGCACTAAATTGATATCTTTCTGCATACAATCTGTTGTGGCATCTTTGAACAGATTCACAAAAATCAACAAACTCACAATAACGGACAAGTCATACCCCTAATTGGGTGCATACTAGTTAATTGATGTACCTATTTGATTGACTTTGAGTAGTTCAAATGAGACGGTAGGTCAAATGAACCATTACCGCATTCACGATATTCGACCCGCACCCTCACTTTTTCTACAGAGTACGCCATAAAAAAACCTTTAGATTTACACTAAAAGCATTTTAGGCGTTTTTCTTCTATGGTCTGTTGCGATGACACTCATTTTTATTATTTGATACTGAACTCGTTACCTCGATTCAGTGTTTAAATTATGTGCATCGCCAAAAGCAAAAGAATCGGACTTGCAATTTCACGATATCGATTTCGATTTCAAGGGCTTATATCTTTGATATTTTATATCAGCGAATTACTTTATTTTGATGAGTCTACCTTTTTTTATATTTTTTCGTCTAGAATGTTCCGAAATAGTATTCAACGAGCTAGAACAAATCTCTAACGCCACCTCCATGGACGACATAAAGAACATAGCCGATCAGTTCCCCTCCATCAGAAAGGATTATGAAGTTCTCAAGAACTCGACAGGTGAACTCAGGATATACGCTTCTCAACTGGACGACGGTAAGTTCTCCTGCCGTTTAACAGATGGCGACGTTCTCTAATCGACGTTTATGTTACAGCCGTCAGAAGGATAAAGAAGGAACTGCTTCAACTTTTGAGGGACTGTGTGGGAAAATTGGAACAATGTAACACTCTGAACAACGACATAGCCAAATTACAGACCAACGTGGACTTTGACAAAGTGAGTTATTTTGTTTTCTATCATATTTTGTACGTGTATTATAAAGGGTGAGTCATTTAAAATTTGCATAAATAAAGAATTAATGAAAATTTTCACAAAGTTATGAGTTTATTAGAAAGGTTGAATCTTGACCTTTACGAATGAAAAAGAATATCATTAAAGTGCCCCCCACGACCGGTCAACTTCCTGTCAAAACCCGAATGACAGAAGTTTGCCACTACTTCAAAACGCAAACTCTAAATGGCCCACCGTTCACAACAGGAAATTGAATTCTTACAGTCGTTTGATTGAGTAAATTTGATTCAAAACTTGCTTATTGGTTTATTGAGTAAATTTGAAAGAAAGAATTTGTCATTATGAGATTTTTAAAGTGCTATGGTGAATATTGAATTAGTTTTACTGAGGTTCATATGCTTAATATTGTTGTTTTTCCATGCAGTACGTAGACAGATATTTCCCAAGGGTAAGTCGGAAAAAGTTTCTTTCGTTGATTATTCGATGGGATCTCAATATTATTAACTGCATTTAGCCCCTTTTTTCATTTGCGAAGTTTATTAATTTTGTTCCTTAGCTTCCAGATATCAACATCCAAATCGGAGAACTAGATGAAATACTTGACAGCACCAACTGGGACGAAATATCTAAAGGTAAAGAAAAGTTGGATAAAATACAGATAGACATCAAGAATGCCGTCAAAAACAACACGGATATAGCATATCAGAAGATCGAAGAAGCAGGTAAATGGTCTACATCCCACTTGTTGATTTTCCAAAATTCTATTTGACTTACATTCAATATAATTGATCGCGTTTCGACCATAGAACATTCTTTTAACGTTTGTCTCCGGTACTTTTCAGGAAGGACACTGGAGAAGAATGCGGACAAAATAACCTCGAGTGTTAACAAGTTGCGAAAGATGTTGCAAGAGATCGACCTTGGTAAAAATGGGGAAGAATCTGTATTAGACACGGCACAGACGTACATCGAGCAGTTCGATCCATATAGACAATACCTGGGTCTTGCCATTTGCTGCATACTGTTGTCTATCACCATTTTTGTGTCCTTAGGACTAATTTGTGGTATTTGCGGGAAGAGACCTGGAGGTTACGGTGACGATTGTTGCAATAAGGGAAGCGGCAGTCAATTCTTGTTGTGGTGAGTTTTTAATTAGTCATCATACCAGCTCATTATAGTGGTTTTATGGCTTTGTTACCAACTATACATCTGTGCCATTTATGTCCAGGAGTGAAGACAACAAACGTTATTGCTCATTAATAACCCTGTTCGACCTACTTTAGAAAGGTTAAAGTTTTTCTACCTTTCCACGTTTTTGAAAGACTATTCCATATTCACGTCAACATGTCCTGAATTCAGAGTCATGACATAAATTAAGTGCAATTTCAAGTCGCTCTTACTTTCTTATAAGCGATTTTTTGGAAATTAATTTTGATGATTTTACCTGTGGTAAGAACAGAACAGAAGACTATGGTTAAGACACCTCTGTATGTTTTGTCGGGTAACATCTCTTTGGAAATATTAAATTATTGTGAAATTCGTAGCTCATTGAAATTGAATTTGTTCTGTTCAATATTCTTGAAATGTATTAGGAGTACAAATAAGTTTCTGCCGTTTTTTAACACAAATTAAATATTTATTATAGAAGAACGGTAATATAAATTTACTTAAAATATTGCCCATCACTTGCAACCACTTTTTCCCATCTCTCAGGCAGCATTCGAATCCCACGTCTGAAGAACTCCTTGTCTTTTGCGGCTATCCACGAATCAACCCAATTTTTGGTATCCTCATAAGATGTGAACCGCTGCGCCGTCAGAGCATGTGCCATGGACCGGAACAGGTGATGATCGGGCGGTGCAATGTCTGGTGAATACGGCGGGTGGGGTAACACTTCCCAATCAAGTGTTTCCAAGTACTTTTTCACGGGAGCCGCAACATGTGGACGAGCATTGTCATGCAGAAGAATAATATAAATAATAAAAATAACGATGTGAGACTGCTTGCTGAGTGACTTCTAATGTTAGAGCAAGTTCTTTTTGTGTTTGAGATTAATCTTCCTCCAATAATTCCTCCAATTCTGCATCCTCGTAAATTTTTGACCTTCTACTTCGATCTTTGTCTTCTACGTCGAAATCACCGTTTTTAAACTTTTGAAACCACTCTCGACACGTTCTCCCACTCAAAGCACCCTCACCATATGCTTCTATGAGCAATTGATGCGCCTCAGCAGCAGATTTCTTTAAATTAAAGAAGTAAACTAATATTTCCCGCAAATGACGCTTACTTGGCTCAAATTTTGACATTTTCAACTTGATAAAAATTATATTTTACCAATATAAAATCAATGATATTAATAGTTTATGTTGTTCTTGAATGTCCAAACTATTTTTTAAGCCGGTTATCATCTGTGAAAGCTAACTGAAACTCCGTGCCGCGCCATCTACAATAAAACGGCGGAAACCTATTTGTACTCCTAATAAAAATATTGCTTACTTCACCATTGACCAAGTGTCAGTTTATCCCACAAGAATTCAGGCCTTTTATCTTATTTCCTTTCAGCGGCGTCATGTTCATGTTCTTCTTCACCTCAATCATCGCAGTTGCCACCTTGGCATATCTACTGGTAGGCACAGTTACGCAGGAAGCCGCTTGTAAGTCCTTCAGGAACCCCAAGTCCAGCGAACTATTCAGGCTCATCGATCAGTACGACCTGAAGGATTACGGCTTGAACGAGAAACTCAGCCGCATCATTGAGCGTTGTCATCAGAATGATACTTTATATAAAACCTTCAACCTGAAGACGATCTTCGACATCGAGCAGATCAAGAACTACGTTGCGGACTTCGATATCGAGCGCGCCCTGAACGCGTTGAACAAAACCACCTCGGACATAGATTTTCACGACGTCGTCCTGCTGAAGCCCAAGCAGCTGGAAACGCTGAGGAAAATTTCGGAATCTGATTTCGCCAACGTCGATTTCCACAAGTTCTTGGATGAGGTGAGGACCTAACCTTAACAAATATTACCAAACCTAACTCTTCTGATATAACACAATCCAACCCAATATTGATATTATTTTGCTTAAAATACACTCAAAAACTCCAAACTTACCTCAATTTGCTGCTATTTAACCTAATTTAACCAATTTAACTGAATCTTTCCTGACCTAATCCATTTCTTCTTAAAATTACTTTAACTAACTCAAACCAAATTTTCCTTATCTAACCAAACTAACTGCACCTTAACTGTAACCGAATCTAATTCTCCTCGTTTAGTATAAAATCTAACATCATTTAGCCCAGTCTAAACCAAATTTACCGAATATAACCAAAGTTACCTTGTTTAACCTTCGCAAATCTGATTCAACATAACCTAACCTAATTTGTTCAACTGACATAACCTTAATTTATCCCAGTTTCAATTGACTTTTGTAGCAAATTGTTTTGCTGATTATTTTCAAAATGAAATCTTATGATTGATTACCAAAAACGCGCATTATTTTGGATCACGTTAACACGTCGAAGTGTTTAAATCTTGTTATTTGCTCGCAGCTCAGCGCCAACTTCACCAATGTAGATTTGAAGGTTATAACAGACGAGTTGGAAGCGGCAACAAGGAGAGTACACGATATCGCTCAAACGGATCCTGGAGCGGTTAAGTTGGAGAGGGGTCTTGAAAGTGTTATGGCACAACTTAATTTCTATGAGAGGAATGTGGTCGAACCAATGCAAGCCACTGCCGAGAGAGTAAGAGTAAGTAACTATCATCGTGGAGGTTGTGCTGTGTTTTTGACCAATTTGAAATTATGCAATAGGTGACGGCTAGTAATTTGGATACCAAACTTCGCTTGGGTCACAACAGTTTCAAAGAAGGTATGACTGATCTCATAACCAAAGTACAACAGGCCCAGAATTCCCTGAAAAATGAAGGTCCCAAAATGATTAGACAGGTGAGTTCAATCATATATTATCAGTAAGATCGGAAGTCATTATGTATCTTGCAACAAATAAATCCGCAATATGTTGATTTATTCATTCTTGGACTAAAAATCAAAGTTATCGACAAATTTGAATATTGTTTATCTTTTTTATCTTGAAACTTTTATTAAGCGAGTTTAACTGAAATGCTGGGATGATTTTGACATAAAAAGAGTAACCTTTGAAAACACCTCTATAAAGTGTTTGCTCTTTGCTGGCAAAAAACTGATCCAGGTGATTTTTGACCTCTTCATTTGAAGTGAAGGTTTTACCGTCCAAAAAATTTTGCAATGACCGGAACAAATAATAATCCGAAGGCGCCAGATTCGGAGAATATGGTGGGTGTGGCAGTGTATCCCATTCAAGCTGTAAAAGCTTTTGCCAAGTGACCAAACTTGTATTAGGTCTTGCATTATCTTGGTGGAACACTACACCTTTTCTGTAGATTGACTCTGACCTTTTCTGTTGGAGTGCATCATTCTGATGAAAGTAGACTTCCGAATTAATTGTTCTGTTATCCGGTAAAAGCTAAAAAAAAAACGATTCCTTTGAAATTTCACTAAACCGACAGCATTATCTTTTTATGCATATTGGCTTTCGAAATGCTTTGAGGCCAGTTAATCTTTTTTGCTCCATGATCTCTTGCGTTTGATTTGAACTTTTTCACACACAAGCCTTGCTATATCAGCTCTCAAAACGTATAATGATATTATATGGCTTAAGTGTGAAGTTAGGTTCGCTTAAGTGTGAAGTTAGGTTCGCTTAAGTGTGAAGTTAGGTTCGCTTAAGTGTGAAGTTAGGTGTCGCTTAAGTGTGCGTTTGACTTGAACTTTTTCACACACAAGCCTTGCTATATCAGCTCTCAAAACGTATAATGATATTATATGGCTTAAGTGTGAAGTTAGGTTCGCTTAAGTGTGAAGTTAGGTTCGCTTAAGTGTGAAGTTAGGTTCGCTTAAGTGTGAAGTTAGGTTCGCTTAAGTGTGAAGTTAGGTTCGCTTAAGTGTGAAGTTAGGTTCGCTTAAGTGTGAAGTTAGGTGTCGCTTAAGTGTGCGTTTGACTTGAACTTTTTCACACACAAGCCTTGCTATATCAGCTCTCAAAACGTATAATAATATTATACGGCTTAAGTGTGAAGTTAGGTTCGCTTAAGTGTGAAGTTGGGTGTCGCTTAAACGTGAAGTTTGCTTTCTGAACAACCTTATAGTGGCGAAGGCATCGATATGTCGGATATAAAATAGAAATTGTAATGCAAATTTTATATTTCAGGCTGCTGCTGATTTTGCTCAAAACATCATCAAAAAAGTCGAGACGTACATGGACCGTGTGATAGAAAAAACTGAGAATGATGTAGGCAAATGTGCACCTCTTAGCAATGTTTACAACGCCACCTTGACCTCAGTTTGCGACAAGATCGCCTTACAAATGGCAAGTATTTTTAATACTATAACATTAAGTTCTCGAATTTCAAATGTACTTTGTTTGCTTTAGGTGTTTTCCTTAAAAACATTTCTAATTGATTTCTTCCAAAACTCTTTGTTCACCTGAAAAGAATCACTTTCATCTAATTTTAAAATTATCCCTGAAGTTCTTTAAGCAGTAGTGTTATGAGGCAGCTGTCAAACCTCTCACCTGTTGGAAATAGATGTTTCATCCCAGCTATACCCATGGACTCTTCAAATTGGCTATATCAGTGAAACTTGCCAATGCCGCATGTGAGCCTAGTTCCGAAGGTTCTTTCAGCGTTGGGTAATCAATACCACTTAATTGTCATTATAAAATAAAACACTTGTTTACATTTTCTACTTTATTTTTGGTATTGACGTACGTTTCGTCTTTGCTAGAAAGACTTCATCAGAATATATGATGATGAAGTCTTTCTAGCAAAGACGAAACGTACGTCAATACCAAAAATAAAGTAGAAAATGTAAACAAGTGTTTTATTTTATAATGACAATTACAACTGATTTCTACCAAGCAACGGCCCAATCTATCATCAATACCACTTAACTTGTGGTGTTGTGGTATTGTTGATACTTGAAACTGAAGAGAACTGGGTGGCATGGAGAGCGGTTGCGTGCTCTGCCTACATTACCGGAAAGTTGCTTTAGAGCAGAGTAGTTTTCTGAGCAGCTTCGGAGGATGAGTTGAGTAGAAGAGATTGGGCTTTGGGTCGCCACATAACTCTCCCCCTAGTGAGAATGATAGGGCGCACGATTAATCGTAGGCGATGTCTGAGGCAAGTGGGCATGAGTCTCTCCAGCGAGTCTGGAGGCTAATTTGAATCTTTGGATTCCTCCAAGTGGAATAAATTTTTGTGAAATTGTTTTAATAAGTTCTTTTATTGAAAAAATTGCGTTTGTGGTAATGTTCATGCTCTCATTGAGTTTTAAGTGAAATAATTTTTGTCTAGAATGGTTTCTGGTTCACCTTACTGTGTTCCATGCTGGTCTTCTTGCCCACCATTGTGATATCGGTGAAGCTGGCCATCCTCTACCAGAAGCAAGTGCCCTTCAGCGACTACTATGTCGAAACGTAAGTATCCATCATGTGTTCTTAATTGATATCCACGTGGTCTTGTCGACATTTTGGTCTGTCAGTGAGAATGTCTAAGAAGCATGTTTGATTTTGTTGTGTCGTCGGTTACAGTACCTTTTTCTATTATTTTGCAGCGAGTATTTGTATGCCGCAAATGATAACATACCACTGAATAGGTAAGTGTGTTGCGTTAGGTTTGCATGTTTCAACACTTCGGAATGAGTTTTTATTTTATCTTTGTTGTGACCCACCAATAGTCAAGAATATTGAAGTAACTTTAGGTGTATCAACTTGTTGATTATGCTCTGGTAACTTGGTGTGCCTCAAGGCTTAGTATAAGGGTTAGTTTGTTTTCCATTATAGATTTATATAAAATAAGATACAGGATGTGGTAGTGTTATTTAATGATTAACTCTGTTTTAATCATAATTAGAGTTTTTGGGATATTTTATGAATTATTGCTTATAAATTGTTGCGTTTTTACTTGAATTGTTGTTATTGGTGTGTTGTAATCAAGATTTGCTAGCTTGTTTATTTTATGTTTGCATGTTTTATGTTTGTTCGAGATCATTAATTAGATTTTTCAAGAATCAGCTGTAATATAACCTAAAAATGATTCATAATCATAAAATAATTTTAATTAATTGACTGGTGAAACATAGCAAGAAAATTATATTACGAAAGGTTAAAAGTTTCAAAGGTTTTCAATGTTTTCAAAAGGTCGGTATTATTATTATTCAAACAAAAATGAAGACCAGTGCTTTATTTGTTATGAATTATTTTAATTTGTAAAGAAATTTCACTTTCATAACACATTTACGACAATTTTCAATTCTATATTTTATCAACTTTTTTTTTATTAGTCCTTATTTGACCAATTCACTGTTATGTGAGTAAGATAACACCTTGAAAGCATGTTTTGAATCTTCTATTTTCCAGATCATAAATTCCTTTTATTTTGTATTCCTTTTACGGTATGAAATTTAGTTTTGAAATTTTTTTACTGCTTTTTATTACATTTCTTTCAGCTGTATTATTAATTTCAAGTCAATGCTTTTTGGTACATGTATATCGTCTCTTTTAGTGGTCGTGGTGGTAAGGATAAACGAAAAAAGAAAACAAAAAGGAGAGAAGATAGAACCCAGTTAACACAGAGAACTGGAAATACCGAACTTGTGCCAAGAGAAGTAGCGGCTAGTGCCGCTGGAGATAGCAGGTAATTTTTTCCGTAGGCATCCTAAAAGTTCTTTTCAGCCAGTTGTTACGTCTTGAATTGCATTTGGTTGCTTTCATGTAAAGGGTCTTTCAATGGGAACGCCCCAATTTTAAATCGACATTAGTCACGTATGGCAGCCATTGTTTATTTGTGACATTGACATTTGTATTTGCCAATGTCTACCATTTAATCATAGAATAGTACACACTCCAACAACGTTTACAAATAATCCAAATTAAAAATAGTGATCTGCTACTCTAACTTTACGTGCTTCAACTCCAATTTTTGGTCGTAAAAATCGTCCGGATAAAAGAACAGTTGAACGTTTAGTGATGAAGTTTGAAACAAATTTTACACTTCATGATGTTACAGTGCCAGTGAGAGAAGAAATGCAAAAAGTGAAGAGAATATTGGTGCTGTACGTGAAAGTTTTCGCGAACATCAAAATTTATCGATTTCTCGACATTCACAAGAACAAGGCATCTCGTAGACGTCTTTGTGGCGAATTTTACGAAGAGACCTTGGTTTACATCCATAAAAAATTGCTATAACCCAAGAACTCAAATCAACAGATCATTTAAAGCGTCGTGTATTCAGTAATTGGTGCTTAGAAAAAATCGGAAGAAATGGACCGATAAATTATCCGCCTCGTTCCTGCGATTTAACTCTATTGGACTTTTTCTTTGGGGTTACATTAAGTCATTGGTTTACAGCAATCATCCAGCAAGTTTAGACGATTTACAGATCAATTGCTAACATACGACCTGATTTGTGTGAAAAAGTCATGGAAAATTGGGTTCAACGACTTCATTGCTGCCAGCGTTTCTGTGGTGGATATTTAAATGATGTTTTCTTTCATAACTAATGGCATTCATTGTACTTTATAATTAAATAAAAATTTCAATAATTTTCAAATAAATGGTGTGTTTTATTTACAAAACAAAATGGGGCGCTGTTAATGAAAGACCCTTTACTACATGTCGCTCTACTGAAATACTGAATCGGTAGTATATTAGTAGATCTATGTTTGTGTATTGTTGAAATATTCAAAAAACTCCTTTTGTCAATGTTGGACGTTTCGTATCATCCAAATTTTTTTGTTTCTGTGAGCAGAGAACAAAAACTCATCTTCGGGATAAATTTTGAAACTTTGGATAGATCTGGTTGCCATACTTTTCATGCAACAAATTCTGTGGTTCCCAAAACAATTAATAAGTGTATGAAATTAATCTGCATCCACTTCACCTATACTTCAAATACGGCGACTATATGTAATGGTCCAATTGAAGTTACAGTTGAATCCAGATATAACAACTTTGTTTATAACGGCTAACTGTTTTCAGCCACAAAGTGTTGAAGTTCTTTAAAAAATGGCATTATGAGGAGGCTTACAAACCTCATATTTGCGGGAAATAGACGTATCGTTGCGGCTACACGCATCGACTCCTCAGATTGGTTATACGATTGCCTTGCTCTGTAGGTTCTCTCAACGCTGGTATTGTTGCTGCTTGAAACCGGAGAGAAAGGTAGAACAGAGATGATTTCTTGGCAACGTCTGACGCGCCTTCATGTGACTGAGAATAAATTTGTTGTAGAAATTGGGCTGTGGGTCGTCACATAACTCTCTCTCTAGTGAACATGATAGGTTTTGTTCAGTATGAACGAGGTACTTGAACGCTAGTAGGCTGCTCTAGTTGAAACCGGAGGTAGTGGTGGACTTAGCGAACTGGAGAGCAAGTTGAGTCCTCTGTGCGGAACACGAAAGCTTCAAATGTGCCAAAGCCTACTAAACTGTTTTGATAATTTTGCTTTTCCTGACGACCTGGAGAGAATTGTTTAAACATTTTGTTCTCATAAACGGTAGCTGATACGAAAAAATTGCATGAAAGCAAGAAGTTCATTATTACTCACCAGTGGCGCACCATAAAGAAGTTCTAAGGGTAAAATGGGGAAATTGCTTCAGAAAAATATCAACCTGTAGATTTTCGAAGGCGATTTAAATCTTGATGTGTAACATCAAAACTATATAATCATGAAAGTCTTAATCGCAATTGGTTAATTTGTTGAATTTTATTTCATAACCTTGACGTAGGAATTGGGAAGAGTTCCCTGCCGGAGGACCCCCACAATATCAAAGAGCCCCGACGGAGTACGAAAGACCACCCCCCTATTATTATCCCGGTACTACTACGTGAGTATATTCTATATGAAATCCCTTCAGTATGTTAATTTTTGCGCATTTAACTGGTTTGAAAAATTAGAAACCTAACGTTTCGTATTACTTTAGTTTTTTCCTCATAATTTGTATCTAGTGAGTAATCCTCATAGGTTCGATCTCATCTGATTTCTTTGAGAACCACGTGGAACCCTGAAATATGTGATTGTCTGATTGTTTCGTTGTAATGCTTAGCTTGATGTTCAACTTTTCAAACGTTTGTGTTGTTCAGTATAAGGTTGCTTTCAACCCAAATCTTCTACTTAAACAAGTTGTTCAGCCCGAGGAAAAAGTAAACGTAAAGATGAATTCAAATGTTAAAATTCACAAGTAGAGGTCCGTTTCCTTATATGGGTGCATATTATAACAATCGATATTGAGTATGAATGAATATAAGTGAATTATTATACTTATAAATAAAAATTGGGTTTGTTTGATAATTTTTCATTTGGCAAGATGAGTAAACAATCAAGTTTTGTGTTTATCGGGTACGTTTTGAGCTTGGTTGGACTGACTGATGAGAAAAGTGTTTTCTTTGAAGGGAGGAATCTATGGTTATTTATTAATTTATTTAAATATGTTCAGTGGTCCACGTGGTTCTTTTAATCATTAACCATCTAATCTAGCAAGCCATTAGTATCACCGCAACCTTAGAAAGATCGTGCTTTTAAAGCTTTGGGAGTTTTTATTTCGTTACTTCCTGTTTCCTAAATTTTGTGATTTTTCTTTAGGTGTCCCCCATCAGCTCCCAGTGTTTTGGAGTGATAGCTTCCACAGTTTCGGCAGTACAAGAATACCGCTCAAGACATATGTTAGTTTAGGCAAGCTTAATCGTAACGAGCGATATTTCGAAATTGATAATATTAATAATTTATCATAGTTATCCCAAAGACTATCTGAGGTTCTAAGTTTCGCTAGTTTATTGAATATTTCAGAGTCGAAGAGTATTCTGTAATTCTTGCCATAACAACTGCTTGTAGTTATGAGAAATGGTTCAAATTTATTGAGTTGAAAATCGGGTGTTCGTCTTAATTTAGAAGTCAAGGCCTCCAAAGATGAAAAAATGTCTTATCTTCAAGTCAGTTCTTCCGTTATAAAAACAAAAGACTCTGGACCTTCACAAATCCAGTGATATTGCGTTGAGTCAGTTTTCATTCGATGCGAACAAATTTTAAACAACCTAGCAATACTATAATTTAAAATATTCACATGTTTATTCAAATAAAACTATTGTTTTGACACAGTAGCTTTTTACTGGTTTTACCAGTTGGCTGTGATATTATAAAATCTCACTTATCTTAAGAAACTGTAAGTTGTTGAGGCGAGGTCAAGATAAAACAATTTTTAACACTTGGGGGTCCTATAGATTTCAAATTACGAGAAAGGTCAGATTTTAGTCTTAAGACGTAGTTCAACTGAGTAAATGTAAATGACGAACTTCTTAATATCTACATGCGGTGATTTTAATAAAGTTTACTGAGTATTTTGTTCAGTTCGTTATATTTTGCATTTTAATATAAACAATGCACCATATCTGTCTCTACGAGCAACGTAATTGTTGGGATTTGAAATATTTTCTGTTCGTTATCCCCATACAGAATTTGGACGTGGGCAGAAGAAATTATTCAATTCGATATTGCTCAAAATCCTAAAAAGGACCCCGATAGTAATATGTGCTCAAGTTAGGTGCTTCTAGTCAGTCGAGTCTTACTTTTGCACTCACAATAAGGAGGTTGAGGAAATTCATGTCATAATTTGCTGGAGAAAAATGGCACTTACTATGTTATATTGATGCCCCTTTTCTCCAGCTCAATTTGAAACAATTGGCAGATAGAAAGTACGTTTGAATTTTTATTTTTTTAGGGAACAACCTTAAGACACCGACTAGAACTGTGGATCTTTAAACTTAGACTGAATAAGCTCCTTTACATGTGTAGGTACATCACCGTATATCCTGCTGTTAATATTTGTTGTTGATATACTCCCAAAACCAGTCTTAATACGGAAGGATGGATCTTTCAACAAATTTGTACTCCTGTTTTATTTCAGCGTAGTAAATTGTTTAAACTTTAAGCTCCATCCTTTTTGAAAACTTCATTTTTATGTGATAAGCACTGCCCATATCGTTTCTTGGTATCATACCTGAATCTTCCAAGAAGATATGAGATATATCATTTGTTTGCCATTTCGTATTGAATATATAAATATATTTTTAACTTATGTATATTACCCGTCGATTTAGGTTGGATTAATAGGATAATTTTTTATGAAACATTTAGAGAATTATATTTTAGAATCGAGGGAACACAAGGGCTCGAAAAAGTTTGCCGAGCCACCAGCCATGGGACTGATTGATAGATTTTTTAAACTTTGTCTATTCAGGGACACGTTCGTCTTGCTCATAAATTGGAAAAAATATTATACACGCCATTTTGAAAGAAATGGCGAGACGAATCAGACTGAAAAAACATTATTATTTTTTTGCGATGTTTTACTAGTACATTTTATCAATTTAAACAGATTCGATTTAGTTTAGTTTCGTGCAATATGTTGATGTCATTACGATGTTTTGAAGCACAAATGTGACCATATTTTTGAGATGTTTATTTTTCTGGTTAGTGTACAGCATGATTGGAAATTCCCACTCTGAACAAATAAACATTGTATAACGATTATTTTATTTCATGTAGCATGTAATAATTCTTCGTATTATCCAATAAATTCTTTATTTATTTGATATTTTTATGATGAACCGTCCATAACTGTCCCTCATGGTTTCCTAGATTCCTTTCTAAATTTCTCTCTAATGTTCTCTTTCCTTTCCAACATAAGTTTTTTCTTTCTGTTAGGTTCCATTTAATGGAAAAAAGGCGAACCGAAAATATACAGTATCATCAACTGAATCATGAGTTATCTAAAATTGAAGGCTATGCCAGTCATATTGTTCAGAATCACTACGAGGGGTGTTCAATGTATTCTTGAGATCAGGGTGATTAGCTAATAAAGTGAGTAATCCAATTATCTCATTTACTAACGACACTATTTGAGGGTATAAACATAAAATTTCACTAATTTACGATCATTAGTTTTTTAGGTATCCTCAGTGAAAGACGACTAGAATGACTGACGTCACAATGCTGAAGAAAATCGAACATCGCGGCGTTATAAAGTTACTCACTAAGCAGGCAAAAATTTAAAAAATCATTCATGAAGAGAGGGTTTCCGTTTAGCAAGACTGTGCCCGTCGTTATCTACCGTTCAAAAGTGGTCAAGTGAATTCAAAAGAGGCAGAGAAAGCATTGAAGACGATCCTCGCTCGGGCGGACCCGTTAGCGGCACTACTGACGAAAATGAGAAAAAAATGGTAAAGCTGGCACTTGAAGATGCTAGAATAAAAATCAAGATGTTAGCAGAGGTGATAAACCTATCCCTGAGTACCATACATGCTATTATCCTTCATGATCATCTAAACCTCTCAAAGGTCAGTGCAAGATGGGTACCGAATATGCGCAGAAGCATGTGCGAGTCGAGGGTTGTAAGGAGTTTTTAGAGCTCTGTGGAGAAGACCCATCGACTATTTTCAATCGACTGAGAGATGGTTTCATCACTATGACCCTGAGACACAGCTTCCAAATAAGTTTAAAGTCACCCCATCCGCTGGAAAAATAATAGCTAGGGTTTTTTGGGATTTTACAGGTATTTTATTGATAGAATACACTAAAAAGGGTGAAAGCATCACAAGCAGAATTCTACTCAACCAACTTGCACACTTGGCCCCCAATTTTCCCAAATGTAAAAAAGTATCTTTGTGAAAAGCGATTTTCCGGCGATGAAGAATTGAATATATACATATTTTGAAGAGAAGAATATTTTTTACAAGGTTTAGAAAAGCTTATTTCTTGATCTACCAAATGTATTCAAGTTCTAGGAGAAAATTAGAATTTTTCCTAATATTTCTGAGTTCTTTCATGCCTATACCGAGATTACATTGAGTACGTGCCACACAAGCAACGAAACAATCGCAATTTTGCAAGAAAAGTTTTCCTGGCCTCCTCGAATTTCCCGCCTAGTACATTTAAATGTAACACTGTTGCCATAGACGAGCAACCCATCTGAATTAAAGGCATAGTTCTTGCATGATTCTTTAGTTCAGCCTTCGTCCGACAGGTTAAAATTTAAACCAAGTTTGTCAAGGCGGCCATGTACTGTTGCGGCCATTTTGAGATAGATAAATGAGTTGGAAATTGTTTTTGCGAATTCCTTTAACCAACAATCAATACGCTGGACTTCTTTTTGTAAATTGTTTCCCATACATAAAGTTGCAATAGAGTGTTTCGAATAAGAATTTATAGAAATATTATGGGCCTTAGTAAATGGTTGTCAGGTTAACTCGTTTCCCTAGTTACAGGAAAGACTTCTACAGACTCCAGAAAAGGCTGGACGTTTTGCAAAATGAAAGTCTTAAAGCAGTGCTGCCAGATTATACAGCGATTGTGCATTTTAAAATTTGCATTTTTGATCAGCTATAAATGAAAACTAATTAATATTTTACAAATTTATGAGTTTATTAAAAGGTGTAACCTTGACATTTACCAATGGAAAAATAATATCATTCAAATGACCGCCACGACTGGCCATACAGTAACCTATCCGATCTACCCAATTTTTTAGTAGATTGTCGATTGTTTGGGGCTCGATCTCATGAATTGCAACTTCGATTTCGTGTTTCTAGGCATCAAAGGTTTCTGGATGGTTAGCGTACACTTATCCTTGAGTAATCCTCTCACTTCTCCAAGGTGAAAATGAGCTTCATCGCTAAAGATGATTATTCTGGGAAAATGTTCAACTTGGGCCATACGATCATCAAGCCATTGAGCGAAGAGAAAACCCAACGGAGGGCCACAAGGCTTCACTTCTTGCATTAGTTGAACTTTGTCATACATTAAACTAACTTTATGTCAAAAGACAAATAAAAAAAGTGTTGCCAGACTTGAAATAACAACTACTTCAAACTGCATAGTCTAGATGGCTCACTCTTCAGCCAAGTGTTTAGGTTCTCTCAGACGTGGAATAGGTTTAAAACAATAAAAATCTGATTAGAAAATAAAATAATATATTTAAATAATTTTCACAATTGAATTCTTGCGATCATTGGAATAAAACGGCCATAACGGACGAGCTTCACCTCTAACCTCTTCATGACGGCACTAGAGATCAAAATTTCGACGCCAATATAAAATCGGAATGTTCTCTTAATCAACAACAAATGAACCGCAGACACCGGTTATTGATCCTCTCGTATCTACACAATTTACAATTTTTCGCGCATTCGAAAAGTCTTCGTTCATTTTAATGACACTCTGTATATCACTGCCGATCTCAATTCGCTATGAACGGCGTTAGATCTGGGAACTTGAATCCCGCGAAAGGATTAAATTCGTTCCTGAAGTTCTGGAAGTTTGTCCTGCCTATTTGGCGCGCCCTGAGGTGCCTGGCTGGTGGGGGTATCAGGCCCGAATTCAGGTTGGAAGGAGAGGCGGATTGAAGTCCTCCCCTGTGTAGGAAGAATCCGCACTGAGCAGTGCACACCTCGTCACGCATCACCGCCTCCCTTGACCATTCACGTAGAAGTTGGTTGCAGTCTGTCACTCTGAGCGAGGCGCATTGACCCTGAAATTATATTCAATTTCATTTCTGATACGACAGTAATCATAATGTTGAATAATATACGCTGCTCAGAAATTGAAGTGGATAATTAGCGTATATATAACCTTTACATAGTATGAATGAAGTCGCTTCCGCTGTCTGTTCGCTTAAATCTTTTAGAATATTCAACGGATTTGAATGCAATTTTCAGCAATAGATAAATTGATACAAAAGGAAGGTTCATATATATACATATTATAGTACAGAAAAGCCGAAAAATTCAAGTATTTGTAATGTGATGTCGTGACAAACATATTTTTATGCCCTCAAATCGCAAACGGTGGCTGAACCTTACGAGATAGGTGAAATTAATGTACAACGGAATTGTATATGTTTAAAAGATCGATAAAAAAGTCCTGGATGGTATATATTTATCTCCAAAGGATAACCCCCCAATAACCATTTGTATCTTTTAAATATCACAAAAAATATGGGTTTATATGCAATTAAATAAATTACATACGTTGTATATTTCCTGTAAATCAAAACTGCCCCTAACAGCATTTCATTAAAAGGGATATCTTAGAAGATATCTTCTGTTAGAAACATCTAGAAATCACGGTTTAATATCGGATGGAGCCTCCTCTAGCTTTTCGTAGTGCTCTCACTCTATTAGTCCTTGTGTCAATGAGGTTATCAATGAAAGCTTGAGGAATGTCCGTCAAAACATTGGGCGATCTGTTGTAATGTCTGAGGTGGGTCAGGTAAGCGGTATAATCGCTGTTACGTTGCAGATCAGACATGTTCAATACAATTTTGGTCCGGGGAGACAGCGGGCCAATCCATTCGGTTAATGCCATGCATTTCCATGTAGTCGTTGATAATTCTTGTCGGAGCATTATAGTCGATTAACGTAAAATTGTCGCCAATGGCTGCCGCAAAAGGAACATTAGTTGGTTCTATAATCAAATAATGATACCGCTGTTATGGTTGCAATGAGGATAATAAGATCTGTGCGACCATTATGACAAATGCCTCTTCAAACGTACACTGAGCCGCCACCGAAAAGAGGTGTTCGTTAGTTAAATCGTTGACCCTGTTCTCGCCACATCAACATTCGCCCATCAGACTGATATAGACGAAATCTGGACTCATCCGTGAACATGTATGATCCCCATCTGTGCGCCTTGCAGTTCTCATGTTCAAGAGCCCAACGATATCTTGCAGCCTGGTACTCAATCGCGGGTGCCTGGCGGATCTTCTTGCCCCCAAATTGAAACTGTGTAACCTATTCCGGATGGTTTGACCAGAAACTATAGCTTGCTGGAATGAACTATTCATTCGGGATGCTGTGAAGAAGGGATTTATCGTACAGTTAACCATATTAGCCGATCTTGTGCGACGGTTGTAGCTCTTCCTCTTCCACCCCCATGAGTGATGCCGCACTAACTAACTAACTATAATTTGCGAAACACGGAACTCTTATCAACTTCTTGTTGAGTTAAACCTTCTTTTAACCGGCACACTAATTGTTCAAGTAGGAATATGAAATCAGTTAGAACAAACTGCAGTAAGTGTTTGAAGAGTAGACCTAGTTTCTGTCAGAAATTCTCTGTCAAATTACTATCAAACCTTTTGCTGTCAATTTAAAATTTCAACCAAACTTTAACAGCCAGTCTCAGCTAAATGCAAATTCTTTTGAACTTACCCCATCGCTATTACAAATACAACTGGTACAAGGGGATGGAAATGCGCTCTCTCCAACTTGCACATGTCGATCTCCAATGATGCATCCGTTACTGGCACTTTCCCTCCAGGCATTCAAGTCTATCGATGGCAAACTCCTACAGTCTACCCTAGGGTTTAAGAAATTGGATGGTAAATCAAAAGCTGCCCGCTGTATATCTCCTGGGTGGTCCATGTTGTCACAGATCAGTTTGCCAAGCGTGGCCTTACGAATTTCTGCCAGCTGGTTCTCAGTGAAACGAACTATGGGATCGATGTTCTCATACCTGAAAGCATATTTGTCGATGAGTTCCTATCAGTGAATATAAAACATGGTGATATTTATAGTTGATGAGCCATGATGTGCTTACCAAAATCGGTCGCACTTTCTTAGTTGTCTGAACTGGATGGCGATAATACAAGCAAAAGTTGGTCCAACAAGTCCTCCTTGTAGAGGCCTTTCGCTCATTCCACCTGGGAAGAGGTCAATGTCGTCAACGCTTGCGTATATCCTCTTAAGTCTAGCTATTACTTCAGGTGGAATTTCTCTGCTTAGATCGTCAAAGGTGGTGGCTCTTTTCAGGTTACAAAGGGCTCTGTAGTTGTTGTAGGAAGGTATACCATGGTCTCTGGCTGCAAATAATTGACAGTTGAACAAATGTACTTCATCTAAATTGAAAAAATTTCCTTACCTCTTTGTACATTCAAAGCAACCAAGTCTATGCCCGAGAAAGGAATCTTTCTGTCCTCGAATAAATGGTTTGTCACTTCTCCTGTGATGAACTGATCCAATGACTCCATTGGTGTTGATACTAGACCTCTTGAGATCTCATCAACCATTCCAGGCTGATAAAAAAGAAATACACTTTCAATATTTTGACAAATTGAAGTATAAAAAGTCACTGAACCATTGATCCAAACTTGAGCTACCTACCTGCATTATCATATCTACTTTGAAGAACCCATCTCTTAACAATATTGGAGGGTCCACGACCTGATAGGCTTGGTTCATCCTAGGTATATGAGGTCTTAAAAGTGAATGGCCGATTCTGAATGCGGCAGCAGCGAATTCGTTCAGTATACTAGGATTGCATTTGGGATTGTAGCCTTTGTAATAACCCTGCGGCAGCAACTTAAGCCCGTATAGGTTCATGGCGTTCCAACTCAACAAACGTGGCAAGAATTCGTTGTAGGTGATGTGTTGGTTTTCTGCAATCAGAATCCTCCGGGCATGTTCGAAGACCTTCTCGTCGTCCCAATGGGGGTTGAGTTGGCGAAGAGCTTCGCAAAGTCTGTTGTGTTCTCGGAGATAAAGGGTATGGATAACCGTTAAAGCTGGCTGTTCAGATGCTCTTCCATCTCCAGCTATGAAGCATTGTCCCGAGCGAGATTTACATTCTGGATGGGAATCTGACTGTGGAAGGAGTTCCCTACCCCTCACTGGATGCTCTGTTGAGTTCATTCTTCCCCTCAGTCCCTTAAGGCCTTTCAGCACGCAAAGATTCTCCCCATAAACCTACAAATAAACTTAATGATGGCACCTTCCAAGACTCTCATTTAAATATTATTAGCTTTATACGATTCCTTCAACTAAACCTACCTGAGAAGCATCTAAGAAGGCTGTGTTTTGATTGACCTGCTCTCTGGGCCCAAGAGTTTGTTGACCCGGTAAAGATCTCATGAATGGGAAACAAAGTCGCTGTCCAGATGTAATGTTAACTTCGGGATAATAGTGGTCTCCTGGAGGAACTGGGAAAGGATTACACTCAGGATGTACTGTTCTGGGACTGTCGCAAGATCTGCAGTTTGGTATAGATTCGTGGAAACCTACATAATTGGAAAATTATTACAAAATACATTTGTGAATTTGTAATCTCGAAGAGCAGATAAAAAATGAGCAATCACTTGAAGTAGAATATACTTTTGTAGAATATCTCGAACTCACCTTTATGAATTGGAGTCATAGTAAGATCGTGATCCAGGAACTGAGCGAACTGCATAGTAATCAGAGTATATCTTGAATGTAGATTGCTTATATCAGGATGTATAACTGAAGAGACAATTCTAGGTGAAGGTAAAGGTTGTCCAGTTGCTCCAACAACCCTAGGCCTGGAAATACCATCATCGTAAACGCTTGGAAGTAATCTAGAGAAAGTTGTTAAACTTTTTCCCCAGCTGGAACTTCCCAAGTTGTTGCAGTGACCTGTCATAGTTCTAAAAGGAGTGTTAGGATCACACGGTCCATTGTCGTCGCAAGTGGGGTCGTCCAGGAACGATGATGCTATCAAGGATGAAATGTCTACGTTTTGAAGACCATTAGAAAGCTCTTCTCGTAAAAATATGCTGTTGTCGAAAACTTGACGTTTCCTTCGATGATTTCTACAAAAGAAATGGCATAAAAATAAATTATCTCAACATATCTTATAGGCAACTCACAGTAAAGAATTTATGATTTCGTTTGATGCAAATTCGAAAAGTAAAGATGTGTTAGCCAGTTTCAAAGCTGCCCTGTTAGCCTTGCTGAAGGAAGCAGCTGTACCAACTGGAGATTTTGGATCCGCACTACGTCCTGTAAGATAATAAAGATTACATTTCATCAATATTTTTGATTTATTTTTTTTTACCTTCTTTCCAAGATTGGAACTCAATTTTCCTACGTTCTAAAACATCCTGTTCAGCCTTGGACAAAGCATCCATCAGTATGTCGTCAGACAGATCGGTCATGTGGTCCATTTCAAGCCATGGTGTCAGCTGAGGCATCGAATAGTGATCGCAGGAGATCCTAGCGTTCAAATACAAGTCCTCTTGTATGAAGGCTTTAGGCTGTATTTTATCTAAGTAGTCCGTATTGGCACACAGAAGTCCAGCAATGGATATTTTCTTGATCTCGGTGAGTTGGTCTGTGGTGAGCGAACTTGGAGGTAGGTCGTTTTCGTACCAGAATCGATCGGCTATTTTGAGGAGGATGAATTGTTCTTTCAGTAAATGACTAAGTGTTCTTCCGACAACAGCTCCAGGTATAGGCTTTTCTAAAACAGCTCCCACCAAGAAATCTATGTCTTCAGGATCCCTGAAAAGTCAACCCATATGTCAGAGATGAATTTTGTAGGAAATATATAATTGAAATAAAATACAAGTGCATCTTGCAAGAGATTTTGTCGTAATAACATATATTTGAAATTAGGTTGATTCTTCAACTTACATATAAAGATATTTGAGTGCTTTAACATGTTCTCTTTTCATTCCCATCTTTTCTAAATCTTCAAATTTATATTTTCTGGAAGAGTTTTTGGCGGAATTTAACCAGGCTGTATATCCTGGAAGACCATGGTCACGTCCCATATGAACGAATAAGGAAGCCGTGTCCCAATCTGACCTCAAGTTGATGGCCATGTGCAAGCTGGGGATTTGAGCTGGTGATTTGATCAGCATATCGATCATTTCTGCGAAATTCGACACAGTTTCGTTCATCTGGAGATAATAAGAAAGGTTTTAGAATTGGCATAAATTGGTCTTCATGTTTTACTCACTAAACTAACTGGCATCAAAGACATAAGAGCAGGCAGAGCTCCAAGAGCGACAGCATTGTAGATGCCAGCTTTTTGTGAACTGGAATATTTGGAGAATCTTCCGTGGCTCTTTAGTTCTAAGTCAGAGTTGACTATCGCTTCCTGAAACGAATTGAATGCAGAATAAGATGTATTATGGTACTTTGATAATTGATCGGGATCATTAACGGACCCATTCTACTCACCTCTCCAAGAACGATTGGCAGGAATTCGTTATAGGTAATATGCTGTATTTCGGCTGCTACAATTCTCCTAGCTTCGTAGAATATGACATCATCTGGCCAGTGGCGGTTGAGCTGAGCTAGATTAACAGCTATTCTATTATGTTCGCGTAATATGGCAGAGTACAAAGCGTTGGTTTGGCAAGAGAAGCAGGATGAGATGTTGACCAGACCAGCATCGTATGTTCTCAGTTTCGAAATCTGAGCTTCGTTGCTGCCGTATACTGCCGATGCATCTAAGAAGGCCGAGGCCAAGTTCATCTGGTTTCTATATTCTGTAACAAGATGTTGTTGAAGGATGTATGGTAGATGTTATGCAACACATGTTTACCGAAATTGCAATCCTCCATTTCCATGGTAGGTAAAGTTCTCATGTATTCTCTGCATTGTTCCGCTGAGACTTTACCGTAACATTCTGGGTGTTTCTGCTCTGTTTGACCACAGCATCGGGACACCTTAAGGTTGCCGGTTCCTGCAAGATCGTGAAGTAGAAACTCTCCCCAGGCTCCAAGCAAAGCAGTGACTGATTCGTGGTTCTGTATCTGCGTGTTTTGAATGGAACGGGTCACATCTATAACGCTAGGAAGTGCGTGGTTGGTGATGGATTGTCTTGGTTGAGAAATACCTGTAAATATCAGATCATGAATTTGTTGAACAGACAAAAATAGTATTATGATTTTAATATAGCTTTGTGTGTACACTTCGCAAATTTAAAGCTAGTATTACCAAATGGATTTTTTTTATGAAGGAGAATTTGTCTACACGTACCGATGAAGATTTACGTTGTAATTGATTATATAACACTAGATATATATTTTCATTTAGATAATATGGATTAGGGTGGTACCGGAAGGTTTTTAGGGTCTTAACATTTGTTCATCAGCCAGAGTCATGGAGCTATGATTGTTGGAACATCGTGTATTCGCGTGCAAAAGTTGCATCCGTCTGTCACAGCAATTCAACGTGAACTCTACCTCCACTTTAACATTCAGAAAATCTTTGAAGGACGCAATTTGCTTGAAACACACCTTAATCGAAAAAGTAGTGCTGGAGAGAGTGGCGGCCAACTGCCAAGAACGGCTTCAGCGGTGCATTGCTTATCGTGGCCATCACATGTCACATATTGTTTTTCACCATTGAATATCTTAATTGCTATGAATTAAGGTACCCGCTAAATGAAGTTCTTGAGCATAAAAATTGATCATTTTATAAATTTTTGAAGAACATCTGTTTTCCCCGTCCCTGCCCTATATCCTTTAATGGAATTTGAATGTTTATCGGAAATATTATTTTTTATAAAATTTTTCAGTGTATCTATTATAATTTCAACTAGTTTGATCGTTTATTTTGCATCTTTTTGTTTAATACTGCTTTCAGATGCCATATGCCCTTTCTACAACTTGAAGATTGAAAGAGATTGTAGGTATCGCATAATTTTCTCTTGTCAAGCCTTACCCGTTTGAGCAGTGTTAATGATTTCGATTTATATGATCATCTTGTTGGATTGTGGTAAGAGTGAAATTGCTAAGTTAAGAATGTTGCCGTAAATGACTCAAGATCTCGAGTTGAACTTCCGAAGTAAAAGTTGATTGGACAGAGTCGAATTGCGAGAAAAAGTTCACTTGAATCCGTTTCATAAAGAGTTGATCTCAGAATTATTTGTTTAATTATGACTTAAAATTGTATATTGGAGATATAAAATTTGTTTATTTAGTCAATTAACCTAAAATTTAAATAATTGTTTATTTCGGTTTCTTGTACAGATTGATGTCCAAGATGTGGGATCAATCGTTTCTGGATGGTTAGCATAACACGTATTCTTAACGGATACCCACAAAAAAATAGGTCACAAAGATTCACTTCCTGCACTAGTTGAACTTTGTATGCCTTCATATCTCTTTATGCAAAATTTTGACGGGTTGATGTTGATGGATGCTCAGCCACATTCTGGGCTACAGCAGCCATTTGCGGACCCATGTTTATATGAAACTTTTTACTTATTTTGAGGTCAGAATTAGCTCCGAAAATATTGAAACAACGTTTTTCAACACCCGCTATAAAGTAACAACTATTTGAAACTTCATGATACTTTCTTACGCTATTCTATGATTTCCAATCTTCTAAATCTTATTTTCTTCAATTTTATCTTAAAAACCATTTGCATCTTCCGCATTCATTTTCAGTATACTACTCTGTCAAGAAAGTACCGGGAATTTTCAATCAAAGCAACATTTTTACATTTAATCTTCAAAATTTTTTGGGTCGCCTTCAAAATAGGCTCCATTTGCTCCAATACATCTATGCCAACGGCACTTCCAATTATTGAAACATTTTTTATAGGCGCTTTCCGGGATCGACTTTAGCTCTCGCACCGAATTTTGTTTTATGGCTTCAATCGACTCAAAACGGGTGCCACGAAGGGGCAATTTTAGTTTTGGGAAGAGGAAAAAGTCGCAGGGAGCCAAATCCGGCGAATACGGTGGTTGCTGAAGCACGTTTGTTGAGTTTTTGGCGAGAAAGTCAGTCACAATCGTAGCTCGGTGAGAAGGCGCGTTATCGTCATGCAAAATCCATGAGTTGTTCGCCCACAAATTTGGCCGCTTCTTACGGAAACGCTCACGCAAACGTTTCATAACGCCTAGGTAATACTCCTTGTTTACCGTCTGACCCTCTGGAACGAATTCGTAGTGCACCACGCCACGGATATCGAAGAAAACAATGAGCATCACCTTCATTTTCGAGCGGCTTTGGCGTGGTTTTTTCGGTTTCGGCTCATTTTTTGCCACCCATTCCGATGATTGCTGGCTTGTTTGCATATCGTACTCGTAGACCCAGGTCTCATCACCAGTTATAATGCGTTCCATGAATGTAGAATCGGAATTACAGCGATCCAGCATGTCTGAAGCAACCTGTTCGCGATGACGTTTTTGAAGAAAATTCAGGTCTTTCGGTACGAGTCGTGCGGCCACCTTTCTCATGCCCAAAATATCAATCAAAATCGTACGTGCGGAGTCGTGGGATATCTTAAGGTCATGTGCTATCTTTCTCAAGCTGGTACGACGGTTTTCCAGCACCCTTTCCTTAATTTTATCGACGTTATCTTCGATCGAAGCCGTCGATGGGCGACCACTTCACGACCGTCCTTGAAGGCTCTGTACCACTGATATGCACGAGTTTTCGATAGAGCATTATCACCAAAGACCTTTTGCAACATTTTCAATGCATCGGCACACGAAAATTCATTTGCAACACAAAATTTTAAACAAATTCTTTGCTCAACGTAATCACCCATAGTAAAAATCGGCACGCACTCTGACATCGACTGACTTAATCAGCTGTTGCAAACACACTAGTTGACAGATCCCGCTCAAGCTTGGCATAGTAATTAAGGACAGTGGTACCAACCTAGGAAAAAAATTTTTTACCTGCCTCATTGCCCCGCCAGATTTAAATCGATAATTCCCGGTACTTTCTTGACAGAATGTACATTTCATGTATAACTTCAACAGCTCACATTCAATGATTTTGTTATCAGACGTTTTGTTTATTTCTGTAGTTTAATCATAGAGACAAAGGATGTGTTCTGTGGTAGGTATGGCTAATTGATAATACTGACTTTTACAAATTGACCGTTGTATTTTGTAGTATTGAAAAAATATAACTTAATTTCTGGCATCGTTATCAGATGTGAATAAATATTGAAAATTCATATTCTTGAATTTATGAGTTAAGATTGCATTGTCGTACACACCAACACAATTAATTGCTTACCTATATTAAACATGAGAACACTTGTTTTCTTCTAAAGGGTTTATCAGCAAGGTTTTATTTTGATATTGAAGAAAAACGTGTATGCTTCAAAAGGAATCAATGGATGTTTGTTTCATTGTAAAGAGGAAGGTATGCCATTGCAATGGAAGCCAAATAGTTGCCATCCTTTTCATGAACTTTTTCATAACCAATTCGCACATTTGCCGCTCGATAACTTCACGACTTCCATCTTTAAGATCTTGAATCGATTTTAGAGCATTGGCATTCAGCTTTTATTTTACGTGGTCCCAAAGAAAAAATCTAAAGATGTTAAATCACAAGATCTCTGAGGTGAAAATGAAGATGATTTTGCGATGAAAATCCGGATTATCAAACGTTACAGGAAAGATAGGAATTACACCAAAAGGACGTCTGCACGTCTGCTAGAGGCAATTGTTTTCTTGTCAATATTGTGCTTAGTGACAGCTTTTGTACAGCTACTGAGGCTCGTACTCGTCTTTTTGAAGTGAAAGATGTGTCTCAGCCAACGTACTATAAGAAGAAGTCTGACGGAAAGTAAACTATTAGCATATAGCCCAGCTGGGTCACCCAAACTTCTTACACAGCATCGGACAGCCGGACTTCGTTTTGTCCGTCACTAATTGAACAAGGGATCAGTGCAAAAACTTAAACATAGATAGTATAGCAAGGAGTAAATGATTGAAATATGAAGAAAAAAAAACGAATGGTTTACAATTTTTTTACTAAATTTGTTAATAATGTGTTTGTTAACCGCGATTATCTATACACTCCCCAACACGTCTTGGCATTGATGCAATAAGATGGTCTATTTCTTCTTGAGGGATACTATCCCAAGCTACCTGTAGGTCATGTCTCAGAGCCGCCAAAGTCCGTGGTGATTAGGGTAATCCAAGCCTTCTACCCATGATGTCCCAAACATGCTCCATGGGCGATTGGGGAATCTGGGCGGCCATGGCAAAATATTCACATCGGTCGCTTCAAAAAAGTTTAAACTAACTCTGGCAACATGAGGTCGAGCATTATCTTGCTGAGATATTGGATTCTCGAGCCGGTTAAGGTAAGGGAGAACGTATGGCCCCACTATTTCTTGAAGGTAATCCAGCGCTGTCATGTTACCTCGAATAAAGACTAAAGGTGACCTACTTGCATGTGCAATAGCACCCCATACCATAACTCCTACTGTCCGGTGTACATGAGGCTCACGCCCCCCAGGCATTAGATCTTGACGTGATGGGGGCGCTCTCTTGACTAGGACCCTAGATTCGTCCCGGCGAATTGGAGGGTTAAGTCTTGGTGTCTAACGTAATGCCATTTCGCGCCAGTCACTGGACCTGTATGGTGAAAGATCTCCGAATGGGGCCCTAGTTTTACTCAGGTGAAATGGAGGGCTGAGCCGGTTGATTAACTCAGTGACAAGGGAGTCTGTCGCAGCACAGGGCTTCTCCCTTAAAACTGGCGTACTCTACCCTATCGCAGTATAAATCTCCGGATTCTGTGTAATGGCCGAGTGCGTTATGTAGCATACTGCGTTACCTCGGGGGGGTGGTCTTGCCCTCAGGTGTTACTTGTACCACCTGGCCATCCCATTTGGTGTTGGACTCGAGGGGGCAGTGGTTGAAAGTCCGCATGCTGGACTAGGGGGGTATTTCATTTATCTGTTCGCAGACCCCCATTTTCGGGATATTCTCATGAAACGAATCGGGGTTTAACGGGACTTAACGGTTCGACCGGCCTGTCCTGGCCCCTGGATCTGTGCGTAACAATTTAGGGTTTGTGGATCTCGACGAAATGGCTCCGCCATTAGTGCTTGACGCCAGGATCAATCAAATGACTTCACATGGGTTCGGTGGGTCAGGACGTATAGTCCGCTAGACGGTGCTCGTACCAGGATCAATTGTAGTCGTCAATCTTGAGTTTATCTTAGTTCATGGGACTGCGTTCGGGTGGATGGATAAGAATTCCCTCCGGCGGGTGAGTTGCGTCTCAAACCAACTCGGGGCTTTCGAGTCGGGGTCCAAACTGGAAGCTGGTGGGTTCATCTCTTCGGAGGGGTTCTCGCCACGCGCGATGATATGGCGTAATCCTTATCACACTTTCTACCTCTAGGGGTGGACTGTGGAGACTGCTTGGTAGTCACTTGGATAAGAGGCATTCCTCTAATAACCAATAACTATTCTGGTAGAATTCACCTGTACATGAGGCTCAATATCAAACTGAGGTTCACGTCTTTCTCCCCGACGTCGTCTAACCCTTCTTCGGCCATCATGTGCACCCAAGGAGAATCGAGATTCATCAGAAAAGACGACCTGATGCCATTCCACATTCCAATGTTGACGTTCTCTGCTCCACTGTAATCGTTGCCGGCGATGCTCAACCGTTAGAGGTAACACAAGATGGGGTCGATAAGCATGCAGTCTAAAAGCCCTTATCCGGCGGTAAACCGTTAGAACAGTTACAGGATGGCCTTGTTCTCCTAACCACTCATCAGCCAAAGATCGAGAAGTTTCATATCGGTCTCTAATAGCTCTAATCTTGAACTTCATTTGTGCCCCTTCGACGTCCGGTGCCTACTCTTCTTCGATTTTGGGCATTATCAAACCACGCTTGACAACATCTCATAACAGTTGGATTTCTGTTCTTACGGTTAGCGACCTCTTTCAAATTCACTTAGCTGGCGATAAATTCCGCGTACACGTGCTCTAGGCATTTTAACAACAACTAAATATCGACTTTGGATCTCCTGGAACAGCTGTTGTAAAATTTAAAAAATTTGCAAAAAACGACCACATATTTAAGTAACAAAAAAAGTTTACATGAAAGGACTTTCACGATTTTTTTCTCCAAATTTTAATAATTTAATCCTTGGTATACTATGTTTTATCAAAAAAAAATTTAAACAGCTCCTTCTGGGTGTTGCAGTTTCTCTGTCAGTTAGTAGAGCTCCCGCAAAAATGAATTTGAATAAATGTCCCAAGAGTTGTTCTAAGCAATTTCTAGGGAAAAACAACTGTTTTCAATATTTTCCCTGTCATGTGGGGTATCATTTCACATAAACCAAAGACGTTTAAAACGTCTAAATAGATTTAATCCCGAAATTATCAACCGTTCTCGATATATCACTTTTTACGCGTTTCCGCGCATAGTCCGCCTCTGCCTCCAGCCAACCGGACCGGAGAAAGTGCCGGCTTCGGTAATCGCAGCGTTATCCTCATCGGTGACGTCATCTCCGCGAATACCAATCCGATTGTTTATCGGTTTTCGGCCCCGGGCGACGCGCAGGTTTGTCGGTTCGACATATCTGCCTTTTAAACGGTCGAGTCACGTGCTCTCGCACTTTCCCTCTCGCTGACCCAGTAAGAAAGCAGTTCGGACGCGACTTGGCGATCATTTCCTGCTCCGGACGGATACCGACAATTAGTCGGTATTTCTCGGAAAACGGCGCCAAAAATTGCAACATTGCACAGAAGCTTCGCCGATTCTTCGCCAGGTTTGCATGTTGTGAAATTCCGTCAAATTACTGACATAACCCCAAAGAAAATATCCAGTGGAGTTATGTCGTATGATCTTGGAGGCCATTTAATTGGACCATTTCTCGAAATAATGTTATGGCCAAATCTTTCTTTCCATAAATCAATTGTTACGGTAGCAGCATGAGGTGTAGCACTATCTTGTTGGAACCAAAACACTTCTGGTCGATATCATTCAAATTTTGAAAAAAATAATCATTGATCATTGATCTATAACGAGCACCATTCTCTGTAACATTAGCTCAGGCATCGTTTTTAAAGAAATATGGACCGATGATGCCTCCAGCGTGTAAAGCACACCAAACAGTGCATTTTTCAGGATGCAATGGAACCTACAAAACTTCTTGAGGATTTTTTTCACTCCATATATGGCAATTTTGCTTGTTTACATAGCCATTCAACCAGAAATGAGCTTCATTACTAAACACAATTTTACGATAAAAAAGTGGATCAACTTCAAGCTGTTCTAGGGTCCAATCAGCAAACAAACGACTCTTATTATGCTCAAGTGGCTTTAGTTCTTGAACCAGTTGGATCTTGTATGGGTGTAGACCAAGATCTTTACGCAAAATTTTCCATGTGGTGGATGCACAGAGTCCAACTTGTTGCGAATGTCGACAAATAGACAAATCTGGATCATTATCAACACTATGACTTACAGCAGCGATATTTTATTCTGTACGTACATTTCTTTGTCTTGTTGTTGCATCGAATAGAGAAAATGTTGTCCGAAATCTATCGATAGTTCGACGAATAAGCTGCTCTGATGGACGATTATGTAAACCATAAATTTCACGAAGTGTTATCACTCTAAAAAACACCCCATACAATTATTTGATTACAGGTTTATTGCCTACAACGTTAATTTCATCAGGAAATCTGTATGTTCATTTGTGTAATGTTTATTACGGTCTGAACTCCATCTTAGCTCCGCATTGACGATTCATTGTGCTCAACTCAAAATGCATACAATAGCAGACATTTCTGTCAAGATGGCGAGCCGGTCCGTAGGTGTTTAAAAGATGGGTTCTAGATGACGCCTAGAGTTATTTTTAGCGATTTCAGCGACCTTTCTCCGTCTTAATTCCTACCGGAAATCGTCGATTGATGGAGATATAATTGGCGAAAGAGAAAGTGAAATTTTATCACGATCCAACGTGGGTCGTATTGGTTGTAAATTTGTCAAATCAAGCCTGATTTGCATTGGTTTTATGTATTCTTCGAATGCGGGTATGAAACTTCATTATTTGCCGAAGCTGTTGGGTCAACGTGGATGTATTCCATGCATAACACTATATTTAATTGGAAAAAATTAAATTAAATATCATCTGTACAGATGCAATTTTGGTTCCTCACTTGATTGAGTAGGAAGCACCGGGTAAGAATTCGTTGGGTTCTTGAACGTGAGAACCGTAACGCACACAGATGGTGATCCTGCTTCTTCACGAATGAGTCCTGATTCCGTCAATATCATTCTGTTGGGCGAATATTGATATAGCGACAACAGGGTCAACGGTATGATGAACATTTCATGATGCTAACAATTCTTTTCGGTGGCGGGTCAGTGTGCGTTTGGGGAGGCATTTGTTTTAATGGGCACACAGATCTTATTATCTTCATTAACGCAACCATGACAGGGGTAAAATATCGTGATTTGTTTGTAGAACCAATTCTTGTTCCCTTTGCGGCAGCCACTGGGGGCAATTTTACGCTAATCGACGATAATGTCCGTCCACACCGGGCAAAAATTATCAACTATCGCATAGAAACGCATGACATTAACCGAATGGATTGGCCTGTTGTCTCTCCAGACCAAAACTGTATCGAACATGTCTGGTCCAACAAGTTGGATTCTGTGCATCCACCACATGGAAAATTTTGCGTGAAGATTTTGGTCTGCAACCATATAAGATCCAAGTTGTTCAAGAACTAAAGCCACTTGACCATAATAAGCGTCGTTTGTTTGCTGATTGGGCCCTAGAACAGCTTGAAGTTGATTCACTTTTTTATCGTAAAATTGTGTTTAGTGATGAAGCTCATTTCTGGTTGAACCGCTATGTAAACAAGTAAAATTGCCGTATGTGAAGTGAAAACAATCCTCAAGAAGTTCTGCAGGTTTCATTGCATCCTGAAAAATGCACAGTATGGTTTGCTTTACACGCTGGAGGCATCATCGGTCCATATTTCTTTAAAAACGATGCTGGAGCTAATGTTACAGTGAATGGTGCTCGTTACAGATCGATGATCAATGATTAATTGATTCAAAATTTGAATGGTATCGACCCAGAAGTGTTTTGGTTCCAACAATATGGTGCTACACCTCATGCTGCTACCGTAACAATTAATTTATTGAAATAAAGATTTGGCGATAACATTATTTCGAGAAATGGTCCAATTACTTGGCCTCCAAGATCATGCGACATAATTCCACTGGATTATTTTCTTTGGGATGTCAAGTCATTGGTTTATGCTGATAAACCAGAAACAACAGACGCTTTGGAAGCCAACATAACTCGTTTTTTGATGAAATAAGGCCTGAAGTACTCGAAAAAGTGGTCCAAAATTGGTCGAATGTGGTTCCTCAGAGCTAGTCGTGGTAGACATATGCCGGAAATTATTTTTAAAACATAAATGTCATAAAATTATCTTTCGAATAAAAAAAAAATCGCTTCAATCTTAATTTAAATGAGTTTTTTTCAATTTAAAGTTCTATCACTGTAAAAACGCCCGATACATCCGTATATATACAAAATCTTTTTCTATTTTTTTTTATACATTATTATATGTACACAAATTATTCACTCCAATTTTTGAACAGTGTAATGAAATAAGAAATTGCTTTGTTTTCTATCACTTTTTTATTATTACTGATATACAGTGACTCGAGTTTCGTAGTGTTTACTACATTTTCAAACTGAATGAACAAATTAGATCTCAACTATTATATATGCTGATTCTAGGCTTCGGCAGAGCTTCGAACAGAGGGGTTTTCCAAAGTTCAGTCTGTTCGTTTAGTAGTTTTATTAGTGGTACGTTAATAATAATTAATAATAAAAAAGTGATAGAAAACAAAATAATTTCTTATTTCATTACATTAAAATGAACTATCACAAAGTAACGGACTACTCCATCCAATATTTTGAACAGTGTATCTATTATTGAAGAAATATGTTCCAATTTCTCCTTTATTTTAATAATACTAATGTAAGTTTCGTCCATCTTAATGTACTCCGTCAGAGTACAAGGTATACAGCTTTTATTTTTGATTTGAAGTTTAGATAAGAGTGCACAGATGTTAGTTTTAGATGTTTGTAACAGAAACTAAATCACGTTTCAGACTTATCCCCCAAAAACATTAAAAAGAGGAGAGTAATAAAAGTCGGTCTGGTCGCTTAAAGGGATGAACTAGCTCCAGACCTAACGGACTTTTCGCCTTTCTTCATTATGTCCTATTCTGGTTGAAGGTAATGATTAAACTACACACTAGATTACTTTGAAGAGTTCTTCTGAAGAGTTTTCCAATAAGAGGTTTTATTTTGATATTGAAAAAACGAGTATGTTTCAAGAGAAATCAATGGATGTTTATTTCTTTGTAAAGAGGAAGGTATGTCATTAACAATGGAAAACGATAACAGCCAAATGGCCGCTACAGCTACAGTTATAGCACCCAATCCTTTTCATGAAATTTTCCACACCCAATTCGCACATTTTGGGCTGTATGTCGTCGATAATTTCACGAATTCCACCTTTAAAAACTTGAATCGATTGTGCAGCATTGGCATAGACCTTATCTTTCACGTAGCCGCAAAGAAAAAATCACAAGATCTCCGTGGCCAATTGTGATCACCTCTTCAAGAAATAACGCGACCAGGAAACTTTTCTTGCAAAATTACGATTGTTTTGTTGCTTGTGTGGCACGGAGCGCCGTCTTGGTCAAAGGAACCATTGTCCACATAAATTCAAGCCATAAAAAATCATTAATCATAGCTCGGTAGCGCAATCCATTCACCAGAACAGTTGCACCAGCCTCATTTTTGAAAAAGTCAGGTCCAATCACACCTCCGGCCCAACAATCGCACCAAGCAGTGATACATTGAGGATGGAGAGGCTTTTCAACAAACATTCCGAGCCCCAAATGCGACAATTCTGCTTATTAACGTAGCCTGGGAGGTGAAAATGAAAATTATCACTGAGGATAATTTTTCGATGAAAATCCGGATCACTTTGATGCTTTTCAAGGTTCAATCAGCGAAGATACGACGTTGCTGGTGATTAACCAACTTGAGTTCTTGTGTTAACTGAACTTAAAAAGCCTGAAGACTTTATGGATATTACTGTGTAATGTTGTTTGTGGAATGCCTCATTCCACAAGGCGTAATTTTTACTTGTGAAAAGATCCGTATCCTCTAAAGGATCTTACGAGTCATAGAACCCCTCTTAGTTCATATAAATTCCTCCATTACGTCATTGTATTTACCCGCGTTGTTTATGTGTAAAATTCTCTGTGGCACTGTAACTTGCCACATAGGCGATCGGTGGCAATAACAAAAAGAGAACAATGTCCTTATAGCATTCCTATTGTATTTTGAAGCGGCCAAAAAGAAGGTTCTTGGAAATAAACCTCCTGAGCGACTTAGCAATATACTCGAGAAAATAGTACTTATAACACTCCCCCTTGGTAACTCTTAGTAAGTAAACTTCTTTTAAATGCTTCTGATTAATTAAATGCTTTTACATTTTTGAATACCACCTTAGTGTTAATGTGAAATTAGTGATTGCATGCTCGTTCATTGTACTTCCATTAATCGCTTTTCATTATTGTATTTTTGCTTCAGTGTTATTGAATTCGACCGGAATGTTTTAACTAAAATGCATTGCCTTTGTATATAACTAAAGCGGCACGATCCTCACAAGTTATCTATTTGTATTGTATACTTTCTCTCAGTGCCTGGTTGCTGTTTGCTGTATTTGTAAATAGTGGTTCTTCATCTGCGTTATAATTGCTAATAGGGATTTTAATTATCTGTTCTTACTAATCTGCGGTGCTTGATATGTGACTGATTTGCATTTACTCTTGTGTTATCCCCCTCTTACCTATTTCTTTGTTTGTTCTTATTGAAACGTTTATTAACACGCCTAGGCGATGGGGTACTGTATCTATTTTATAATGTCCTAGTCAGTTTGCATATTTGCCATATGCACGTGCCCGCCTACTTTGAGAGATTGTATTCCTTGTGAACCAGTGGCGTTCTTTAGAGTAAATCGCTGAGTAGTCCTGAAAGAGGACGACATATCGTATAGAGACAGTAAATAGCTCCAGATATCCAAAGCTATTGTGAGAATGCCTGAGTGATTGCTTGATCATTGTTCCGAGGAATTGTGATTAGTTTGCGTGACCCTTCAGGTAGTGTTTGGTTCGTTCTTCAGTAATATCTGAGCCTTCCTAGTCCTTGGCCATCCCGAGGATGCCAGATACAGTCCATTTGATAGTAACTTTTTCGGTCGACTCGAATTATGTTAGATCCCCTCTTCAGGGAGATCTTCTGGGCATACCACAGTTACCCTTACCTTACTGTCTATTTAAACTTACCCCTTGTAACGGTTAGGTTCTGACTGGTTACCGGAAGTGCAGTTGTAGGTGCGATTGCTGGCTATATCCTGTCTCTTTTAACTCCTTTTGCTGCATAAGAATGATATCCGATTTGAGCTAGTTATCGACCTAACAATATGTAGTAATAAGTCATTTAGACCCGGGGCGCTATTAAGTTTACTGTGGAGCTTTGCGAACCACTGCGTAGAGTAGACGTTTCCATTCATTGAGGATTGTTGCTTTTTAACATCACTAATAGAAATATATTATTCAAGCATTACTTATGTTTTGAATATTTGAACCTCCCGTACTGTTTCCTTGCTCTCGATACCTCACTTGTCAAAATGACGTACTTTTTACTTGTCAAAATTGTCAAAATATGACAGTTGCCCAAAGAGCGGGCTATTCAAAATTAAACACAAAACTTCTGTAAATCAATCAAATAATCTCGCAAACGCGCTAACCTCTAAGACGAAACGTGCCTGAGCACGTAGATGAAGTTTGGCGCTCTATAACGAATATATTGTATGTATGTCTACTTTCGCTCGCTTCCATTATAATACTCGCCTTACCAACGCCACGGCAACATTTGCATAAACTCAATTTTTATCTTGATTCCACCGAAACGATGATCTGAAGCACGTGGCAGGGTGCGGCAACATAATAACTTCATTTTATATGTACTCGTTTCTTCGTTTCATATCCAGTTTTTCGGTACTTATCAATTGAACTGCGATTGTATGGAGAAATTAGAAACCTCACTCGCATATCGCTTTCAATAAGGCGTACGAGAAAGTTTTTAGCCTAGTCGTTAGTGTTAAGGGCGTGTATTTATGGATGATAACATTTTTTGAAAGATAATGAAATTCATCTGTTTGCTATTGCAATAACCATTTTGAATCCCACGAATTAATTATTATTCTATGAAGATGTATTGAAAAATTATCAGCCTACTATAGGAGTAAACAAAATTTGAAAGTCAAAATATTTGATTATTCAACATAAAGTCTAGAACGTCTAGAAAGTATCCGGAAAAAGCAAAGCCCATTTGTAATTATTTAGTATACATTTTTAATTCTTGAATTAAAAACTTATAACGAAATATTCATCTCATTTACTTATAATAGTTCAAATAATTTCAGCAAACAATATCAAAATAGCTTTCGCACCTTCACATAGAATTTCAGATTTATTTTTTAATGGTGAAGACAAAAACAACCGCCTTAAAAATTCAGTAGTTTATAAATTAAGTTGTTATGAATGTTGAACTTTCACAATAGGGTTCAAAGAACACCAAGCATCTTTCAAGAACCGAAAGGATAATTCTAATTTTGCGAAACACTTCTTCGAAACTAGCCATACCCTCCTAGAATGAGATAATCTTAAAGTCCTACACGTCGAATCGAAAGAAAATAATTTAGATATCTTGGAATCAATAGGTATCTATCGGGTGTTTTTTAAAGTGATAGAACTTTCGATAGGGATAAATGTGATTTGACAGAAGGTAGAAGCCATGGTTTACATAATCGTCCATCAGAACAGCTTATTCGTCGAACTATCGATAGATTTCGAACAACATTTTCTCTACTCGATGCAACAACAACAACATGACAAAGAACTGTAAGTACAGAAGAAAATATCGGTGCTGTAAGTCATAGTGTTAATGATGATCCAGGTTTGTCTATTCCTCGATGTTCACAACAAGTTGGACTCTGTTGATCCACCACATGAAAAATTTTGCGTAAAGATCTTGGTCTATACCCATACAAGATCCAACTGGTTCAAGAACTAAAGCCACTTGACCATAATGAGCGTCGTTTGTTTGCTGATTGAGCCCTAGAACAGCTTGAAGTTGATAAACTTTTTCATCGTAAAATTGTGTTTAGTGAAGCTCTTTTTTGGTTGAACGGCTATGTAAACAAGCAAAATCGCCGTATATGGAGTGAAAATCCTGAAAATGCACTGTATGTCCACTTAATTGGCCTCCAAGATCATGCGACATAACTCCACTAGACTATTTTCTTTGGGGTTCTGTCAAGTAATTGGTTTTTGCTGATAAACCAGAAACAATAGACGCTTTGGAAGCCAACATAACTCGTGGTATTGATGAAATAAGGCCTGAATTACTCGAAAAAGTGGTCCAAAATTTATCTGGTCGAATGCGGTTCCTCAGAGCTAGTCGTGGTGGACATATGCCGGAAATTATTTTTAAAACATAAATGTCATAAAATTATCTTTCAAATAAAATAGGCTTCAATCTTAATTCAAATGTGTTTTATTTCAATTTAAAGTTCTATCACTCTTAAAAAAACACCCCATAGTTGCGACATTATTTTATAAATTGTATACCTGTTAGCAATCAACAATATTTGACAAAGAGTGTTGCCATGCAACTTTTGCCATAACCGAACATAACCTATTTTATACATTAGTTTTGTCTTAGAATGTTACAAAAAAGAAGTATATTGAAATTATGATGAGTAATAAATTCCGAATACTTCCTTTTTTATTGGACAAATTTTTCACAATAGATTCGCAACGCCTATAGACCTTTTAGGAGTATAATTAAGTTCGTACTTTTTTTTTCGAAAAGCTTTATTGTGAAAAATTGGTTATACGTTCAAAGTACTGTCTCGTTTTCTCTTCGTGATAATATCGGAGAGTAATTACGCTTTATTAATTTACCCTTATCTAGATAATCAATCAATCTTAAATCTTAAAAATTGAAGTGAAAAGTAGATTTTCGAACGCAAAACGTTTTAGGCCTTGGAAAATCAGAGTGTCTTCATGCCATCGACGTATCTTTTTCGAAACGAGCACAGATCTAACGGGATATTTGTATCCTGCACGCTTTTGGTCAACAAACAGACATATGGGGAACCAGATATTCACCACATTCATATAGTTTGAGTTTTTGACGAAAACTCTACACTAACATTTCTAATAAGTTATTGTCGGTCTAGGCTAACTAGGTATCAAAACATTCTCGTATATTGGTCCTCCGATCCGGATTTCAATCACGAGCACATACTCTCCGAATTGGTTGTTTCATACCCTATTTCTCCACGTCTTCATTTCTAGGACTTGCATTGCAACATGTTACATTGTTCTTGTTATCAAATGGCAGAAGTTTTAGTTTTTTACGGCTACTTCAAGGATACCAACTTCACTGAGCCAAATAGAAGCAACGCAGTCACTGCTAACACGATTATCTACTTTAAAGCCTTTCTGCGATCTATACTTTCAACTAATATCCGACATAACCGTTTTGCAACGCCCACTCTAGCTATATATGCCAAGACACAATAAAAGTGCATATGAACATATGATTAAATTGCACTTTTCTTCATTCCGTTCCACCACACTGGGTCAATGCTATTCCACTTTTCTCGAAGTTTACCTTGGTGGCAGCATCTTTTCATCCTCAATTGTCCATGTATTTATTAGACGAATCTTTCAACTGTGATCTTGCGTAAGACAGAAGAGATATTATTTACATGGTAATGCTTTTCACGGTAGTTGAATTACGGTTCTATGCTCCATTCTGCATTTTTATGGCGCAGAATGTTAGATAACTGGATTGATCTAGATCGATTTGAAACACAGATTAGGGCGAAAGGTTGAAACGTTTCGAAATCGATGATCCAACTCGTCTCTCACGATCTATGGTCCGTTGACGTTTAGAAGTGATCGCGGGTGCACAGAACCGTGTGTTTGATTTATGATCGTGATGAGGTGCGTTCCGATATGCTTCAGTGAAATCGCTTTTTAGAATTTAGTTAGAAAAATGTAGAAATTACTTCTATATTAGGTAATCTTACTCACCGTCGGCGTATGTTGGAGCCAGGTACCTCAGGAACGGGGTTCCTCTGCTACCCCATCTCGGGTGTCTTATGTTGTTGCATTCTCCGTTGGGTCTTCTGTATTTACCAGGTGGGCAAGGAATAGGTTCCTGAGGTGCACATGTGTTCTTTTGTTTTCCGTTTTGTCTAACCTCTTCTTCGATCTTCAGTGCGGTTTGCACGCCCAGTTTGAGCTCTTCCGGGATATCCTTCGTGTACTGGCTGATGTTTGATGTTGAGTCGGCTAGCGAAGGGATCAGCAATAGAGCAAAGGAGAAGAAACTGAACGTTAGATGTCTGTAAAAAATAAGGGTAATCAAGATCTGCTTAAGAATTTTTTGACAAGTAAAAAACTACGCCATTACTAAAAATGGAACGATACGCGCTTCAACAACGCAATGAAATTGTTAAAATTCACTGCAAAAATGGTGAAAGTTTTGCAGTCACAGTTCGCACCTTTTCGGCCGGCAATAACGAAACTGGTTGAAAAATTTCGAGCTGTTGGAACAAGTTAGTGATGTGAAGAATCTAAACCGTGTGTATTGCTCAAGAACCTCTGAGAATATTGCTGCTGTAGCTTGTTGTGTTGATGAAAACCTAGGATTGTCGATTCCTCGTCGATCTTTGGAATTAGGCATGCCACAAACGACATTTTGCATAAAGAATTAGGTTTTAAAGTTTTTGAAGTTCTATACAAAATAAAATAGTAAGAAGCGGTCTTCTTTAAACCATTGATATTCCAAAATGAGATTTTTATTCAAGCCTAAATATAATTATATAATATATTATGTATAAAATCAAATAGGCTTTTTACTTGATAGAAGGAATATTACAAAATTTGAATATCAAAACACATTTAATCTGTTAGTCTCCTATAATTTTAATTTCAAAAAAAATTTATTCAAAAGTTTTTAGAATTATACAGCTTATATTTAATCGACGTATAAAATCAAAAGTGAATAGACAATATCAAATGGAATAAATAACCCAACAAATATAAATTGTCAATTAAAATTAATAAATGAATATTTGAAGGAGACAAAATGTTATTTCTGATCTTACAATTATTAAAACTAATTTCGTTTCAAAAAATATAATTCATTTGAAATATTTAATATATTTAAATAAGTTACTTCAAGAATCTCTCAAAACATGTATTATATCTTCCAAACACAATTCCGATAAGGTCTTTATCGGACCAACTTCACATTTAAAAAATTAAAAATAATCAACAACAAATATATCTCACTTGACAAAACTGATATCCTTGATTTGAACACATATAACTTTATACTCCAAGATATTCTATGTTGTTCTATGTTCTATTTATTTATTAATTTTAATTGACAATTTATATTTGTTGGATTATTTATTCCATTCGATATTGTATATTGAGTTTTGATTTTATACGTCTATTAAATATAAGCTGTGCTTGTAAGACACTAATTTAATTCTGAAAACTTTTTTGAAATCAATATTATAGAAGACTAACAGATTGAATCTGTTTTGATATTCAAATTTTGTTATATTCCTTCTATCAAGTAAAACCTACTTCTCATTATTTTTTTTTATATATACTATATAACTATACTATGTTTGAATAAAACTCATTATGGAATATCAAGTGGTTTAAAGAAAAACAAATAATACCTTACAGCTTTCTGTGATTTTTGAGACGAACATAGAAGAATATCTTAGAGTTTATGTGTTCAAATCAAGGATATCAGTTTTGTCAGGTGAGATATATTTGTTGTTGATTATTTTTATTTTTTAAATGTGAAGTTGGACCGATGAAGACCTTATAGGAATTATAATCGTTTTTTGAAGATATAATGCATGTTTTGAGAGATTTTTGAATTAACTTATTTCAATATTTAAATATATTAAATATTTCAATTAAATTATAATTTCGGAGAAGTCCTTGAATTATGTTTTGTATTTTTGAGAAGGAATTAGTTCTTCTTCAATATTAATTTCAAATGACAATTTTATTTGTTAGGTTATTTATTCCATTTGATATTGTATATTGAGTTTTGATTTTATACGTCTCTTTAATATAAGCTGTGCTTATAAGACATTAATTTAATTCTAAAAGTTTTTTGAATAAAATTTTTTTGAAATTAAAATTGCAGAAGAAGATTGAATTTGTTTTGATATTTAAATTTTGTTATATTCCTTCTATCAAGTACAAAGCTTATTCTATCCTTAAAATATACTCGTTTTTCTTTTATCAAAATGAAACCTCTCAATATATTGAATATTTTTGATTTGAATTATTTCAAACTGTTGATCAAAAGTGAATTGATCAAGGATTTTTTTTTTATATAGCTCAGGTATCTAACTAAAGAGCGGAACGATTTCGAAATTTTCTGATTTCAACACCTCTTCACAGTAAAATATAAGTAGCAAATCTTGCATTTGTGTAATAAAACAGTAGTCGTATATCCAGTAGGTTTCTCAAATGCGTAGACAAAAAATGAAGGAAATAGACATGTATTAAAGAATTAACATCTACTAGACCAGCACATCCTTGACTTTTACCATCTTCAGCCAGATAATTTACGTTAAAATTACACGCTGTGTCACAACCGCCTTGAATATTCAATGGCCAATAAATTCCTCGCTTGATTGGTAATTCGAAGTCGGCATCCTCATTCTTCACCTCTGTTTATTTAGTATAATAAAAAACTGACATTGCTTTGTTCTCCCTACCCTCAATCATCGATGCGTTCGAACGTCAATTCGTGATCGTTCTTCTTCTTAGAATTGAAGATGTACGCGGATATGTGAGTTTCTTTGAAATTCTATGAGCCTAGGAGTGGGAGAAGGAGCTTGGAGATGTGGAGGATGCTCTTGGTGGACCCTGCTTACACGCCTATGTTTTTCTGAAGGCTAACACGTTTCTAATCAGTTGTTTTCGAATGATGGTGTGGCCTGAAGGTTTTGGTCACCTTAGTTTAGAAGATTCCAAAAAGGGATGCGAATGTTTTTATGGTTTCACGATGAACCCAAAAGAGTCTTTAATTCAGTAGTCTTCATCCAGGACGATTTAAGATCGCAACATTCTTGGTTAGGGTTGCTATTCTTATGTATTCACCCTCCTTAGTATCGTGCGCATCTCCAGGGTAGTGAATTATTTGTATTTTTGGCTGAGAGCAAAGCAGCGTTGAGTGCTGGCGAAACCATAGAAATGGTCCAGTTATGTATCCTCCCAGGTCTTGTGATTCGACACTTTGTGATTTCTTTCTTTGGGGATATAAGAAGTCACATGTTTATGCTGATTATGATAATATCACAACAACTGAGGAATTAAAAATAAACTTTATTTAAATTTATGTGAAAGAATGATGAAAAATTGTTGACAGAATGCAATACGTACAGAAAAGTCGTGGTGGTCATTTGAATGATGTTATTTTCTATACATAATGGTATAAAATTTGGAATAAAAAAAAATTTAGGTCTCACTGGATAACTTGTGTTTTTTTAATCTTAATTAAAATTGGAAGAGCCTTTACAAGTGAAGTCGCTGAAGATCCTAACGCCTCTGCCATGCCTTTATGATTTTTTCGTAAGAATATGAGCTGGTATGCTACAAATTAAGTGAAGGAAATATTGTTCTATCAATCAAGTATGCGGCGATCTCAGAAAAGCGTTCGATCGAGACGATAAAGAAAGCGTTTCCTTATTTTTCATTCACGTAATGATAGACGAGGAAATTTTCAATTTTTGTCATATCTCACACTAGTAGAATACGAATTCTATCAGAGAAAGTTGATGCATGTTTTTGTTGCTACTCTTCGCTAATTGGTACCTTTCGATGTACCTAACTGTATTGAGAAAGGTGATGGAATTATGCAGTTATCTAACAATCATCCATGCGTTCATTGAAAAATGCCTTAATTTTCTGAATATAAGGATCTGTGAAAATGGGAACAGGAAATTAAAGGACTTGGAAGGATTAAATTTTTTTCTTGGGTAGTTTGGATTTTGTGTGATTATTATGCCAACTTTGAACGCGATATACGAACCAATGTTTGATTGATTGTATAAAGTTTCAATATATCGGGAGTTTATTTTTAGAGTGGTAGAACTTTCGATAGGGATAACTGTGATTTGACAGAAGGTAGAAGCCATGTTGTTTTAACATTTCTGTTCAGTATGCATTGAAAAATTATCATGGAAAGATAAACGCCGCAACAACGTTCACAAATTGTTGAAATTTATTTTCAAAATCAGTGTTCTATTCGCCAAACTTATAGAGCACATCGTGAAATTTATGGTTTATATAATCGTCCATCAGAGCAGCTTATTCGTCGAACTATCGATAGATTTCGAACAACATTTTCTCTACTCGATGCAACAACAACAACAAGACAAAGAACAGTACGTAGAGAAGAAAATATCGCTGCTGTAAGTCATAGTGTTAATGAAGATCCAGATTTATCTATTCGTCGACGTTCACAACAAGTTGGACTCTGTGCATTCATCACATGGAGAATTTTGCGTGAAGATCTTAGTCTACACCCTTACAAGATCCAACTGGTTCAAGAACTAAAGCCACTTGACCATAATAAGCGTCGTTTGTTTGCTGATTGGGCCCTAGAACAGCTTGAAGTAGATCCACTTTTTTATCGTAAAATTGTGTTCAGTGATGAAACTCATTTCTGGCTGAACCGCTATGTAAACAAGCAAAATTGCCGTATATGGAGTAAAAACAATCCTCAAGAAGTTCTGCAGGTTCCATTGCATCCTGAAAATGGCACTGTATGGTGTGCTTTACACGCTGGAGGCATCATCGGTCCATATTTCGCTGGAGCTAATATTACAGTGAATGGTGCTGATTATTTGTTTCAAAATTTGAATGGTATCGACCCAGATGTGTTTTGGTTCCAACAGGATGGTGCTACACCTCATGCTGCTACCGTAATAATTGATTTATTGAAAGAAAGATTTGGCGATAACAATATTTCGAGAAATGGTCCAATTAATTGGCCTCCAAGATCATGCGACATAACTCCACTGGATTATTTTCTTTGGGGTTATGTCAAGTCATTGGTTTATGCTTATAAACCAGAAACAATAGACGCTTTGGAAACCAACATAACTCGTGTTATTGATGGGATAAGGCCTGAATTACTCAAAAAAGTGTCTTGTCGAATGCGGTTCCTCAGAGCTAGTCGTGGTGTACATATGCCGAAAATTATTTTTAAAACATAAATGTCATAAAATTATATTTCAAATAAAAAAAATTGTTTCAGTCTTAATTTAAATGTGTTTTATTTCAATTTGAAGTTCGATCACTTTAAAAAAAACACCCGATATAATGTAGAATTTGAAGTTATTTAAATTTTACTTCTATCAAGTATTGACTCACATTCAAATTGATTTTTGAATTATTGGAGTATCTCTTTCGAAAACAATAATTATTACTTGATAATCTATCGGATAAAGCTACAATAAGTGAATGTTTGATTGATTCGTTTTTACTGCCCCACCAACCAGAAGATGTCAACATATAATACTTTTATTCTTAGATTATTGAATGTCCTTGTGAATTCAGATAACTTTTTCAAAGAATTAAATATAGTTAAACAAATAGCTTCAAATAACGGTTACAACCCCTTTTTTAGAGACAAAATGGTTTCCAATGAACAAAAGAACAGGGCATTAAATCTCGTGTAGCCAATCATAAAAGACATAGAAATACTTTTCGTTATCAAATGTTAATGGATTATCTGAAAATATTGCCTAACATTCAAAAAATAGTTTCAATTACAATGCAGCTATTAAAACCAACAATAACCTTAGTACTTATATAAAAAACAATAAGGATGGAAAAAATAAATAAAATGAATCTGATGTCTACAAGTTGACTTGCAACGATTGCCCTTTAGTATTCATTGGCCATACAGGTAGATCATTCAAGAAACGAATCCAAGAACACCAAAGAAGTTACATATCGAATTCCGTACATTCGACATATGCTAATCATCTTAAGATATTCAGGCATAATTTCAACAATTACTATGAAATAACCCACGTCGAAATCAAAAGTTCTAGATTGACACTTTTAGAATCTTCGGAAATCAACAGGTACAGTGCCGTAAACTCCGTTTGAATGGACAAACAGGTGTTGACGGATCCTTATAACTGAATATCTTTCCCTAATGGCAACTCCAATGAACACGTTTTTATGACTTGTTTCTACCATTATTTTGTCACGTAACTGTATTTAAACTCTGTTATATTAAACACCATCAGTCAGTACGTAGGTACCTGAAGAAGTCACATCGTGGTGAAACAATTGTTGTATTGTAAACATTTTTGTGGAAATTAAAATACTGTCCCTTATATATTTTTTGATTACAATAAATGAGTTTAATATTTTCAATCAACCATGAAAATTTGCTTAAGAGGAAAATTTGAATATTAAAACAAATTGAAATATGTTTATCTTCTACAATTTGTTTTAATATTCAAATTTTGTTATATTTCTTCTATCAAGTAAAAGGCCTTTCTATTTTATTGCTTAAGAGGGCCCAACAGGATGTAACTATATATTCCAACCAGTTTCTCTAGGATAAAAAATCATCGGTGACTCGAAACCTCAAATAGAATTTCAAAGTTCCATGCAATTCATAGTTTTCAATGTGTATTCCTCGTACTTGAACCCTTCTAAGAACTTTCGCATTGTTTATAAACAAAGCACATTAACAACAGATCAATTAATGACCACGGTAGCAATCAAGACTGGGTGATATAAAGTCATTAGGAAGTCAATACATAGGATTCAATTGCAATGACTCATATTGGAATGAGACTCTTCTATTTCCCTATAACTCATTGATGAAACCGCAAATGGGCTATGTGGTGATTAAAGTAAGTGAATGGATTCAGTAGTGAACAATACTTTAAATTGAAATAAAATGGTGAAAAGCACTGATGTGAAGTTAGCTGCTTTTACGAAATTGTTCGTATCACCTACGCTCTTCACGAAATTTTGAATCAGACTTTTTGTCGTTGTTTTAGATCTAAATGCTGAATTTAAACTCGATCTTGCTATGGTTCAGGTAGCGCTTAACGCAGCTCTGCTCACAGAATTTATTTTTTGAATCTTCTAATTTTACGATCCATACGATTATTATATGTTTAAGTTATAGGCATTCCAATTCTATTATTTTATGATATAATATGGAAAGAGTTTTCCATTAAGAGGTTTCATTTTGAAACTTTGAATATGTGAACAGATTTAATCTGTTAGTCTTGTACAATTTTAATTTAAAAAATTTTTTTAAAGAACTTTCAGAATTAAATTGTATAATAATAAGCACTGCTTAAATTTAATAGACGTATAAAAATCAAAATTCACTTTACAATATCAAATGGAATAAAAAAACAAAAAAAAATAAATTATCAATTAAAATTAAAAATAAGTAACATCGAATGTTTCGTTCCAAACATACGCACCTGAACTCGTCAGAAAGGCAGTGGTACGTATGTTTTGCCTTTGACAAATATTCGAAAACATGTTACGTTTCTGGTCTTAAATTTATGAAAACTAAATCTTTTTCAGAAAAACACAGCATAATTTCAAGAACTTCTCCAAAACTAATTTATTTGAAATATTTAATATATTCAAATATTCAAATAACACGAACTCTCAAAAACATTAGGCACATCCTCCAAAACAATTAAAAATTCAGATAAGGTCAGTTCAACTTTACATTTATAATATAAGTTCAATTAAAAATAAATAAACTTGTAATCTTACCAAACAATTTCTGGAAAATCTGTGAATGCAATTAAACTAGGTAGGTACATCTAATATCCAAGGTAATCTGAGTTCTATGCTAAACATAGATTGATATTGTATAGTGAATTTTGATTTTTATACGTCTATTAAATATAGCAGTGTTTATTATTAGACATTAATTTAATCCTAAAGGTTTTTAAAAATTTTTTTTTAAATTAAAATTGAAGACTAACAGATTAAATCTGTTTTGATATTTAAAGTTTGTAATTATCCTTCTATCAAATAAAAAACCGCATCTTATTATTTTATTTTATATATAATATATAATTATATTAGGTTTTTGAAGAATGAAATTTATTATACAGTATCCAGTGGTTTAATGAAGGACATAAAATGCCTAACAAACTTTATGTGATTTCTGTGTTTAGCATAGAACATAGATTACCTTGGATATCAGATGTACTTACCTAGTTTAATTGAATTTATATTATAAATGTAAAGTTGAATTTACCTTATCTGAATTTTTAACTGTTTTTTAGGATGTGCTACATGATTTTGAGAGTTTGAGTTGAAGTAACTTATTTGAATATTTAAACATATTGAATATTTCAAATAAATTAGTTTTGAAGAAGTCCTTAAAATTATGTTGTGTATTTTTGAAAAAGATTTAGTTTTCATAAATATAGGACCAGAAACTGAACATGTTTTCAAATGTTTGTCAAAGGCAAAACATACGTACCACGGCCTTTCTGACGAGTTCAGGTGCTTATGTTTGTAACGAAACATTTGATATGATTTATTTTTAATTTTAATTGATAATTTATTTTTTTGGGTTTTTTTATTCCATTTGATATTGTATCATGAATTTTGATTTTTATACGTCTATTAAATATATGCAGTGCTTATTATTAGACATTAATTTAATTCTAAAAGTTAAAAAAAAATTTTTTTGAAATTAAAATTGTAGAAGACTAACAGATTAAATCTGTAGAAGGCTAAATTTTTTAAAATTGTTTAAAAATTTTTTAAAATATTTATATTAATTTTTATAAGTTGAAAATGTCAAAATTTGAGCCAAGTAAGCGTCATTTCCGGGAAATATTAGTTTACTTCTTTAATTTAAAGAAATCTGCTGCTGAGGCGCATCAATTGCTCGTAGAAGCATATGGTGAGGATGCTTTGAGTGAGAGAACGTGTCGAGAGTGGTTCCAAAAGTTTAAAAACGGTGATTTCGACGTAGAAAACAAAGATTGTAGTGGAAGGCCAAAAATTTACGAGGATGCAGAATTGGAGAAATTCTTGGAGGAAGATTCATCTCAAACACAAAAAGAACTTGCTCTAACATTAGAAGTCACTCAGTAAGCAGTCTCACACCGTTCTTCTATAATAAATATTCAATTTGTGTTAAAAAACGGCGGAAACTTATTTGTATTCCTAATATCTATTTTCAGTTAACATTACACTCCATTTAAGTTTTCAGTATTCATTTACCAAGAAGCTTTCTGAATTGTTAAAAGTTGAGAAAATATTTTTTCTTTATTGATGTTATATTTTATTGAATATGAATATTATTGATAACTGACGAATCAAAGTCTCTCTTAAAACTTGTTTTTTAGTAATGTTTTTACATATCTGGAGAGTTTCTAAAAAGTAACTTAGTTAGATATCCCATAATATTGAATATTCTAAGTAAGATAGTTTTGTGATGAAATTCTTAAGATTATGTTAAACATTTTTGAAAAATATCTGTTTTCATAAGACTGATGAGCAGAAACAAAATTTTGTCTACTCAAAATATTTAATTTATAAGATTTTTGTTAACAATTTATATTTATTGCATTTTGTTATATAATTTGGATGTCTTATAAAGAATGTCTATTTTATATGTCGTTTGATATAAGTAGTAATTATATGACATTAATTTAATTCCTGAAGTTATAAAATTCAATATGAAGAAGGCTAACAGAATATATCTGTAAATATCAAAATGTTTAAGGAGTTTCATTTTGATATTAAAAAAAAGTATATTTCAAGAAGAGAGTTCTAGATTAACACTTTTAGAATTTCTCGAAATCAATAGGTACAATGCCTGTAAAATACTTTTGAATGAACAAACATATGTTGACAAGTCTCCATTACTGAATATCTTTCCCTCATGGTATTTTTTAGCGGCAAACCCCAATGAACCTTGAGTTTTCATTACTTGTTCTTGCATTATTTTGTCACGTACTTAACACTGTATTTAAACCCGGTTACACTGGACACCATCAGCCAGTAGAATGTAGATACCTGAAGAAGCCACATCGTGGTGAAACAATTGTTGTATTATAAACATTTTTGTGCAAATTAAAATACTGTCTCTTAATATTTTTTGATCCTAACACAGATATTTGAAAAAAATAATAGCGCCTTCTTACAAGCGCACTGTTCAGATATAACCAAATTATTGTCTAGATGTCAGTCAGAGACAAAGCACAGAATTTTTTCAAACAAAAACAACATTCACCCACAAAGGTTTTCTATTCCAAATTATGCACAAAACTTGCTGCTCTGTCGTATATTTCGATTGGACATAAACAGGCCAATTACGAAAAAACATGTGTTCAACCTTGATATGCTAACGATACTTATATGGATGTTGTCATATAACGCCTAAGCGACCATTTAAATCACAACAAATTCTTCGTCCTATCAAAAGAAAACCTGATTCTGTTTGAATTAGCTGAATGGTCAAGGAGTTATTCAACTAATTGAAAAAGTGATCTAATTGTGCAAGAACTTTAACAAATTAACTTGATTGAGTTGAATCTTAGATCTCAGTGGTTTTTCTTGCTAGTAGCTTCAACGTTTATTTCGGGAGAATTATTTTGTAACGGCTGTTAATTGACCAGCGAATTTTATTTATCGATTAAAACATTTATTAAGCATAAAAATTAATTACACTATTTTGCTGAAAACTAAATAAAACTAGTGTGGGGCGGTTAACTTAACTCAAAAACACTTTGTGTGCTTTATCAAGGAATAAGATAAAATACAGCTACGATGAGGAAGTGAAGAAACAAAGAACAAAATGTATTGTAAACCATCCCAACCTTGTATTCCGCTTATTTTTCAATCACCCAAAGCTCGTTGAAATCGCGAAAAGAAAATACCCAAACCAAACATCTACAAGCAGCAATCGACACGAAAGGACCGCGCAAAAAATAACTGCTTTGTTTTTTACTACGATAATGCACGACCACACGTTGAGTGTTGTATTTCCGAATCCATCGTCAATAAGGGTAAGATCACATGAATTATTCGCTTAGAAACTGATTTCTTTTTTAAAAAACGAGTATATTTTAAGAGAAATCAATGGATGTTTACTTTATTGGAAAGAGGAAAGTACGCCATTTTTGAAGTGAATTTTAACACTTTCATTGCGTTGTTGACGCGTGAATCGTTTCATTTTTAGAAATGACGTAGTTTTGACTTGTCAGATGTCAAAACAAGACACCTGCCTAGATAGCAGACTATTCAAAATTGAACATCTCATTGGAAAACCCTTTAAAAGGTTATATAATACTAAATTGATCTATTAGACGCGTCATCACAAGAGAATTCGTTTCCTATATAAAATTTAATCGAATTCATTGCTTGTAACTAAAGTTATTCCGACGAGTACCTTGATGAACAATTCGTTTGTGGAACAATTCGATTACCAAATTCCTGATGGAAAAAAATGGTATATTAAACAACAAGTTTAGAAAAGCAAAGTTTTACTAAAAAAGTATATGTTTGATTTATTCGGTCTTTACTTGGTGGAAACTCATTTTAATCAAAAAATATATAGGAGACAGTATTTTAATTTCCACAAAAATATTTATATTACAACAATTGTTTCACCACGATGTGGCATCCTGGAAAAAATTTATCCGCTGCTTACGTTGTGCAACTGGTTCCCAAATTTGACGCTACTGGTTCAGTCGGAAACAAAAAGAGGGTGCATGAAAGAGATGAAGCGAGGCATGTGGCTGTCTTAAGTCATGTAGCAATGGATCTGACCTTGAGTACTAGGAAATTATCCGATGTATCTGGTGTTTCACGCACAACAATCATGAGAATCCTGAAACAACATTAATTCCATCCTTATAGGATACGATTGGTTCTGGAACTGAATGAAGATGATCCCTTTCGCCGACTCCAGTTCAGTGAAATGGTCAGTGAAATGATTAACGGTAATCAAAACGACATGTTCGATATCTGTTTTTCGGACGAGTGTTCATTTTCCCTTAGCGGCATTGTAAACCGGCATAACTGTCGGTATTGGTCAGATGAAAATCCAAGATTATTTCGTGAGGTGCATACTCAGCGACCCCAAATGTGGCCAAATTTATTTAGATCTATTGGAGAACGCTATTTATCCAACCCTCGTGCAAGTATTGGAGAATGCAGAAGACCATCAAACGATAATTTTCTAACAAGATGGCGCATTTCGTTCAATCGGTTCGTCAGTTCTTAGATGAAAACTTTCCTCACACGTGGATTGGAAGAAGGGGACATATTGAGTGGCCACCCAGATTATCTAATTTGGCTCTATTGGGCTTTTATCTATGGGATCACCTAGATTTACGCTACCCAGCCTGTGTCACTGGATGATTTGCGAACTTGGACCATTAATGAATGCCGCCAAATTACACCAGAAATCTGGAGTAACGTACGTGAACGTTTTCAGCAAAACTTACGTTACTGCATGGAAGTGAATGGTGCCCATTTCCAGAAATTAAATAAACTTATCACAAAAGTAAGTACTCTTCCACTATTTTACCTGTCATTTCGTTATCGATGGAAATTTTGAAGCGAAATTTCAGGATCAGATAGTACTCAATAAGATCTTCAAAATGAGTTATCGCAACACTCCTCATCCCTATTCAAAATCAAGGACCCCCAGTTAGGGAGTTGCAGTTACGGGGATGCGAAGAGCGGAAGACTTGTTCCCTCTCGAATCAGAAATTGACAGGTCCTAGCGATTTTCCACATTTTCATTTTAAAGCCGGAAAATCGAGGTGTTAAGTTTTCGTTGGAACACACTGTATATAACATTGTTACCAATGATAAATAAACAATTTTCTGTCAAACTGTTTTATTGACAGTGACAGTACTATGCAGTAAAGTGACAGTCCTATGTGATAAAATGTCACCTTACTGAACGATTTTGAATGAAATAAAATAGCACATTATCGGTCAAAATGCGAAAAAGTTATTTTAAGCATCCGGTCACCAGCTCACTTAATTACAATAAACCGTGTTCAAATACCGTTGTTGTTTATTCATTCAATTCACGAATGCATTAAATATTGCATAATTTGAGTCTTAAGATAATCGCTCACTTGTTGATTATATGCAACATGGCGCGAGGACATTTGAATTTTCACTATTTACCATGCAGAAGACATGTTCCTTTCGTTTTCAGCATGAAAATTTAGGTTAATACCATCCGAGAGAAATACGATGTTTATTATTACTTATTATCTTCAAGCACGAAGGTTTTCTATGATTTGTAGCTAGTTGTTCAGTCATACAATGTTTATATGTATTTATAACCAATTTGCTATTTTGAAATATTGTTCTTGCATTAGTGTTTTATGATAAAATGGAGAATGACGTTCAATGAACTTCCCAAATTTATTCGCTAAGAAAGTGATACAAAACGCGTTTCGAACATAAAGTTATCGTCAAGTGTATAGGACAACAGAATTCATTGAGATATACAGGTAACGAAAATAATGTTCGGTATATAGGATTAATCATGCATTTACAAGAGAAGCTATCATTCCAGTCGCAAGAATAACTTAATTCTATAGGGTGTTTTTTTTAGAGTGATAGAACTTGGACACTGTGCATCCACCACATGGAAAATTTTGCGTAAAGATCTTGGTCTACACCCATACAAGATCCAACTGGTTCAAGAACTAAAGCCACTTGACCATAATAAGCGTCGTTTGTTTGCTGATTGGGCCCTAGAACAGCTTGAAGTTGATTCACTTTTTCATCGTAAATTTGTGTTTAGTGATGAAGCTCATTTTTGGTTGAACGGCTATTAAAATTGCCTTATATGGAGTGAAAACAATCCTCAAGAAGGTTCCATTGCATCCTGAAAAATACACTGTATGTATGTATGTATGTATGTGCTTTACACGCTGGAGGCATCATTGGGCCATATTTTTTTTAAAACGATGCTGGAGCTGATGTTACAGTGATTGGTGCTTGTTACAGATCGATGATCAATGATTATTTGGTTCAAAATTTGGATGGTATCGACCCAGAAGTGTTTTTTACTTCCTCATGCTGCTACCGTAACAATTGATTTAATGAAAGAAAGATTTGGCGATAACATTAATTCGAGAAATGGTCCAATTAATTGACCTCCAAGATCGTGTGACATAACTCCATTGGATTATTTTCTTTGGGGTTATGTCAAGTCATTGGTTTATGCTGATAAACCAGAAACATGCTGATAAATCAGAAACAATAGACGCTTTGGAAGCCAAGATAACTCGTGTTATTGATGAAATAATGATGAATTACTTGAAAAAGTGGTCCAAATTTGTCTGGTCGAATGCGGTTCCTCAGAGCTAGTCGTGGTGGACAAATGCCGGAAATTATTTTTAAAACATAAATCTTTCAAATAAAAACATTGGCTTCAATCTTAATTTAAATGTGTTTTATTTCAATTTAAAGTTATATCACTCTGAAAAAACAATCAATAGATGCTTTCAGATATTCCCATGGAAAAAATCATTTGGGGATAAATATGGTGATCTGGGAGCCCACGAAATTGTACGTAGATATTACTCTATCAGGAAACGTGTTTTGGAGAAACTGTGTCCCTTCTCGTGAATTTTGACACAGGTAGCCATCCTGTTGAAACCAAATGTCCTCAAAATTGATAGGAAGTTGACGATCTGTCGGAATGATTCGAGTTTGTAAAGGCTCTAAAAATTTAGCAGGATTTAGGTTTTCATCGATAAAGAGGGACCAATGATGAAATCTCCTTGAATGCCTGTCCAAGCATTGAGTTTTTTAGGATACTGAGTTTTGATGGAAATACTCCGGTGCTGATTCTCTAGGGGACCAATATTGTACAACGGATGGATTATGTTTCTTTTTCAAATAAAATGATGACTCATAAGTGAAAAGTATATTTTTCAAGAAAGGACTATTTTCATTTTGTCTTTCCATCATCGTCATCGAATAAAGAATCAACACAAGACGTGGATCTGAATGATGTCGCCTCGCCAGTGCAAAGCGATCAATTCTCCCCCACCCTGGGCAGTAGTAAGGAGTAGGGGAAGATTCAAAAAGCAGTCCAGTTGAATATTCGTCATCATAACACATAGTGAAGTTATTTTTGTGCTGAGCGACTGGCACAATAACTCCACTTGTTATTGCAGGGTAATGCCTATATTTCGTAAATGATTTTCGTATAGGGTTTCATATTATGGAGGAAGCATGGTTACATGATGTGGATTGGACAAGGTGGGGGTACATTTTGAGGAGTGGGGAGTGATCCATTTCCAATTGGTAGTTCAGTGTTTGAAGATCCGGATTTTTATGGACTTTGTTTATGTCAAAGTACTCTCAAAAATTCATTTTGAATAGTTTGCTACATCTGGGGGGGAGAATTTAAGGTTTTTATTACCTATATGGTGATTGATAGCTTTAACATGTTCGAAGACGGCCGACCTTTGGGTTGTAGTCGGATTATCATCCAATTAAGCCGTGATGCCCATATCAGCATTTTCAATCAAATGAATAAATATGAATATACAGATGTTCTGATTTGAAGAACTTTCTGTTACCATACCTCACGACTTAATTGGATATGATTTGAGCATGAGGAAGATTTTCTGCGTTTGTAACGTTAGGAGCAATCGGGAATACTGTTTTTCACTTGAATTGGTTCGTTAAGGTATGTCGTGAATGTATATTTTCGTGCATTGAGCAGCGAATGTGTTTTATAACGATTTGAGTGTTCAGGGCGAATATAGGTGCGTGGCTGCCTTGTATTTATGGCTATTACTGATGATTGAAGCCAAGTAGCTTCGAAACATGTGCATGTCTACTGCTTATGTCCCAGCGATTCACAATACCTATTCGTGCTCATTTAAATTTTGAACTTTTATACAGATGTATGTTGCACTGTCCCGCGCTTGTACGCAGACACTCATGTCCAGGATATCACGAGACAAGCTTCAGGGTTTAGAAGGACTTGACGGTTCGATCTGCCTCGCCCTGAACCTGGATCGATTGTGAGACGTTTCTGGGGTTTGTGGATCTCGACGATACGGCTAGTCCATTGGTGCCAAGATCAATTGGAAGACTTCACAAGGATTCGTGAGTCTTTGCGTACATGCCGGCTTGACGGTGCTCGTACCAGGATCAATTGAGGCTTCAATCTTGGGTCTATATTTGTTTATGGGACTGCGTTTGGAAGGATGGATAAGAAGCCCCTTCGGCGTGTGAGTTGCGTCCCAAACAACTCGGGTACTGACCATGCTAGCCAGTAGAGGTGGGGTAGCGCCTCGCTGTTACCAGTCATACGGTTGTAGGTTTTCGAACTGAAGTCCAAACTGGAAGCTGGTAGCGTCATCTCTTCGGAGGGGTTCACGTCATGCGCGATGATAAGGTTTAACCCTGTGGAGACTGATAACTAATCACTTGGTGAAAGAGCTACGTTCACATGCCAATACTAACTGGTAGAATTCACGTATTCCGATTTGAACAACTTTCTGTTATCAAATCTGACACTTCTTATTAATCATATCAAGACAAAGATTGTCAGCCGAATTAATTCATTTAACACCAAAAGAGATATTACCGAAGGTTTGAGATCTAATAGCATGGTAACATGACTATTCAAATTATTGTTTGATATGATATGTTGAGTAAAAGAAAGTATTTTCGTATATGATAAATGTGAATCAGAACAAACAAACATCAAAATTCGAATGTTTGTATCAACACAAATTCATAATTAATGTAAATTTTTCCATTCATGGCAATTAAAACGCCTTCAAAACTCTCAGAGAAAGTAAAATAAATCACAATTGGTTTGCCATGATATTTTTACGATGTACTAATTTGAACTTATTGGGATCCTTCTCTTTTATTTCTTGAATCATTTATATCATCAAACTGGTTTCGATGAATTCAACGAAAGTGTTTTTTGACGAATCGAGAACGGTATATGAATTATTTAAAAAATGGGTAACGTTATGCAATGTGAAATAAAAGTGATGTTATAAAATGGGAAATGGAATAATTATGGTATTGAGTTTATTACTAATGGTTATATGCTGCTTTATTGAACTATATTATTAATTCAACAAAATTTCATCAATTCTACATGTTACCCAACGAAATTAATCTTAAAGAAGACAAATCTTCGAACTATTTCCTTAAATGTTCATAATGTCTAGAATCCGGAATAAAAAAAGTCCATTGTAATTATTTAGTATATATTTTCAATTCTTGAATTAGAAAGTTATAAGAAAATATTCATCTTATTCACTTATACAACCTCTATTTAATTGTAAACACTTGACTAAACGTCGAGGTACACCAGACACGCCTGTCTGATGAGTTTCAGATGCGCAGACTCCTAACGAAACGCCGTCTCCTGAATTAATAGGTGGCAGCTCCCTCGCAACTCACATCACTCGAGAGCTTCATTTGGAGGCTCTAATTGTCCCTATCCATAATTTCGAGACAGCCTTTCCTTTCGTTCCACAGATCCCCCCTGGAGATGGCACCGCGACCAGCCCAGCGGTGGACTGTCTTCTTGCCTGATTCCCAACGCCCTATTTCGTGACCTTATCGACGCTCACTGGAGGGGGAGTGTGTAGCGAACAACTTCTTCGTTCCTCGTCCGGAAACCTGCCTTGCTCTTTCGCAGCTTGATCGTCGTATCAATAGAGGACACGACCTGTCTAAAGATTTCTGACTAACCGTCTCCGCCGAGTTCAAATAGAGAAAAGCATATAGCGTTTGACGACCGCCGTTTCAAGCGGAACACATGGTCACCGGCGTCACAGGCAGAGCTGTGCATCACGCCTGTCTGATGAGTTTCAGATGCGCAGACTCCGAACGACGTCGTCTCCCGAACTAAGAGGTGGAAGCTCCCTCACAACACCGCTTTTCCACTCGAGAGCTTCATTATTATTACAAAAGTGATAAGAGTAAAGGTGAACATAAAATCAAAACTAAAAATAAAATAAAACTGAGAAAGTACTCGAAAAGTGAAACAATTAAGTAATGCAAGTAATTGAATGCAATGGAATCAAAAAGCGTTCTTGAAAGAATTCAGCGATGGCGATGACACAACCTCAGCAGGGAGCCGATTACACGTCTTGAACAATCTGTTGGGAAGAAACTGGCTACTCGGTGACGTCCTGAAGTTCTCCTTGGCATGCTTAAACCATCTTTATTTAGCGGCGCTGCTCGTTCAACTTCAATCTTCATATGTCTCCATATGTTTTCAATAGGACTAAGATCTGGTGAAGCTGCTGGCCATGAAATTGTTGTCACTTGGTGTTCTTGCATCCAAGCTTGAGTATGGGCCGAAGTATTACCTTCTTGCATTATCCTACTCAAAACGCCACCCCTCTGGATATAAAGCATGCGCCGTTTTAAGATAAAGACTGAATTTGACGAACTGACGCCACAACTTCTTGAATCGTTTCTTCGTCGCGGACTGAACGAGAGCGTCCAGAGTATTGAAATTTTACCGTCGTACCTGTATCCTCGAATATCCGCAAAAAGCACCATGCGTTCCCGGATACTGCTCCATAGTGACTAAAACTCCACAAAATGCCTGACACCATGATCGCCTTCCCTTCGTCGCTCAGTTTCAAATGCAGCGCCAAAATAAATACCCGATACACTTTTTGGACACGCTGTATAACACAAGTCTTCAGGCTGAACACAATTATCATTATGAATGGTTATATGAGAATTTAATTTCGTGGACTTTAATTTGTTTTCATTCTAAAGTTCAACTAATCATTACTGGGCACTTTTCAGCTTCATTAAAAACTTTATGTCGGCTGTAAAACCAACTCAGAGATCACTGACACATAATTGCATTATGCATCTCGATGAATGTGTGTCTGATAGCTTTGCCCGACAAAAAATAATAATCTGTATTATTATTACTCTTCCATTCTTTAATCAGAGCATAACCATGGGCGTAGATCGATGGATGGGATTTTGATCAACACTGAACGTAGAATATTAAACTTGTATATTAACATCAATATACTACTCTGTCAAGAAAGTACCGGGAATTTTCAATTAAAACAACATTTTTACATTTAATCGTCAAAATTTATTGGGTAGCCTTCAAAATAGGCTCCATTTGCTCCAATACATCTATGCCAACGGCACTTCCAAGTATCGAAACATTTTTTATAGGCGCTTTCCGGGATGGACTTTAGCTCTCGCGCCGAATTTTGTTTTATGGCTTCAATCGACTCAAAACGGGTGCCACGAAGGGGCAATTTTAGTTTTGGGAAGAGGAAAAAGTCGCAGGGAGCCAAATCCGGCGAATACGGTGGTTGCTGAAGCACGTTTGTTGAGTTTTTGGCGAGAAAGTCAGTCACAATCGTAGCTCGGTGAGAAGGCGCGTTATCGTCATGCAAAATCCAAGAGTTGTTCGCCCACAAATTTGGCCGCTTCTTACGGATACGCTCACGCAAACGTTTCATAACGCCTAGGTAATACTCCTTGTTTACCGTCTGACCCTCTGGAACGAATTCGTAGTGCACCACGCCACGGATATCGAAGAAAACAATGAGCATCACCCTCATTTTCGAGCGGCTTTGGCTTGGTTTTTTCGGTTTCGGCTCATTTTTTGCCACCCATTCCGATGATTGCTGGCTTGTTTGCATATCGTACTCGTAGACCCAGGTCTCATCACCAGTTATAATCGGTTCCATGAATGTAGAATCGGAATTACAGCGATCCAGCATGTCTGAAGCAACCTGTTCGCGATGACGTTTTTGAAGAAAATTCAGGTCTTTCGGTACGAGTCGTGCGGCCACCTTTCTCATGCCCAAAATATCAATCAAAATCGTACGTGCGGACTCGTGGGATATCTTAAGATCATGTGCTATCTCTCTCAAGCTGGTACGACGGTTTTCCAGCAACCTTCTCTTAATTTTATCGACGTTATCTTCGATCGAAGCCGTCGATGGGCGTCCACTTCACGACCGTCCTTGAAGGCTCTGTACCACTGATATGCACAAGTTTTCGATAGAGCATTATCACCAAAGGCCTTTTGCAACATTTTCAATGCATCGGCACACGAAAATTCATTTGCAACACAAAACTTTAAACAAATTCTTTGCTCAACGTAATCACCCATAGTAAAAATCGGCACGCACTCTGACATCGACCGACTTAATCAGCTGTTGCAAACATACTAGTTGACAGATCCCACTCAAGCTTGGCATAGTAATTAAGGACAGTGGTACCAACCTAGGAAAAAAAAATTTTACCTGCTTCATTGCCCCGCCAGATTTAAATCGATAATTCCCGGTACTTTCTTGACAGAATGTATGTAGAAGGCTAATTTTAAAATTTTTAAAATATTTAAATAATAATAAATAATTATTTGGTTTCCTTAACATTCTTTATACAGATAATCCTTGTGCTATAGCAGAGGCCGTTAAATTGTCTTTCAATCTTCTAGATCAAGGTTAAACCACAGATATATTTTTGTGTGTAGTGAAACGTTCTCACTACATTTAAAGATTTTTCATTTCGGCAGAATTCTTTCTAGAAGATTGAGGGGTAAGTAAATATTTGTTGTTGATTGGTGTTATTTTTATTGAATATGAATTATTTGAATACTGACGAAGCAAAGACCTTCTTAAAACTTGTTTTTCAGTAATGTTTTACATATCTTGAGTTTTTATAGAAAGTAACTTAGTTAGATATCCAATAATATTGAATAGTCTAAGTAAGATAGTTTTATGATGAAATTCTTAAGATTATGTTGGATATTTTTGAAAGATATTGGTTTTCATAAGATTGATCAGCAGAAACAAAATTTTGTCTATTCAAAATATTTAATTTATAGGATTTTGGTTAATAATTTTTATTTATTGGATTTTGTTATACCATTCGGATGGATGTCTTATAATGAATGTTTAGTTTATATGTCAATTGATATAAGTGGTACTTATATGACATTATTTTAATTTATTTTCAGAAGTTATAATCATTAAATATAATTTTTTGGAATTAAATATGTAGAAGGCTAATATTAAAATATTTAAATAATTTTCAAAATTTTATATTTATTGGATTTTGTTATATCAATTTGATGTTTTATAGTGAATGCTTATTTTATATATATGATATAAGTGGTACTTATATGACATTAATTTAATTCCTGACTCTAAGAAAAACACCCAATACAAGTTAAACGTGTTGAAAACAGTAGAGAGCTCACTTGCATTTTTACATTTTCTTCAATAAAAAAGTAATATATGTCGAAAATGCTACTAATTGGTCTCCATATTTAAAAGTTTCCCAAAAACTACGAGTTACTGTATATTCAATGAATAAAAAGAGTGATAGAAAACTAATCAACTTCTTAGTTCATCATTTTAAAATAGCTTTGACTAATATTGAAATCCAAGTCGATGATAGGGGGATGGACAAGAGACATTTGTGACTTTATTATGAAAAGAAAGATAAGGACCATAGATTGATAGATGATCACTGACACATCAAGATTCAGGGAACGCGTGCTACGTCTATGTTCTTATGTTGAAGATATTATCGACCTCAGATCGGAGTCAGGCGAATTTTTCTACCGGACTTAATCATCAAGTACCACCTCAAAATTTCGGTGGAGAAAGTGGAAAGTGCCAAGGTCGTACAAACACACAATGAAACAATTACATGTGCTAGTTCGCTCACCTGCTCGAAATTGCTGTGTTTGTACGATCGAAGACAAGTTACCTTTGATTCTGTATCTCTATAGAGCTATATTGTTTCATTTGTTTCAGTCTGTGTAAAGCTTTTTCCTCAACATAGCCGGTCAATGACTATCTATAACACCTGTGAACTTCTTCGGGAAATATATTTCTTATACATTGTATCGGGTTTTTTTTTAGAGAAATAGAACTTTAAATTGAAATAAAACACATTTAAATTAAGATTGAAGGCAATTTTTCTTTCATTTGAAAGATAATTTCATGACCACGACTAGCTCTGAGGAACCGCATTCGACCAGACCAATTTTGGACCACTTTTTCGAGTAATTCAGGCCTTATTTCATCAGTAACACAAGTTATGTTGGCTTCCAAAGCGTCTATTGTTTCTGGCTTATCAGCATAAATTACTGACGTGACATAACCCCAAAGAAAATAATCCAGTGGAGTTATGTCGCATGATCTTGAAGGCCAATTAATTGGACCATTTCTCGAAATAATGTTATCACCAAATCTTTTTTTCAATAAATCAGTTGTTACGGTAGCAACATGAGGTGTAGCACCATCTTGTTGGAACAAAAACGCTTCTGGGTCGATACCAGTCAAATTTTGAAACAAATAATCATTGATCATCGATCTGTAACAAGCACCATTCACTGTAACATCAGCTGCAGCATCGTTTTTAAAGAAATATGGACCGATGATGCCTCCAACGTGTAAAACACACCATACAGTGCATTTTTCGGGATACAATGGAATCTGCAGAACTTCTTGAGGATTGTTTTCACTCCATATACGGCAATTTTGCTTGTTTACATAGCCGTTCAACCAGAAATGAGCTTCATCACTATACAGAATTTTACGATTAAAAAGTGGATCAACTTCAAGCTGTTCTATGGCCAAATCAGCAAACAAACGACGCCCATTATGGTCAAGTTGCTTTAGTTCTTGAACCAGTTGGATCTTGTATGGACTTGTAAAGACCAAGATCTTTACGCAAAATTTTCCATGTGGTGGATGCACATAGTCCAACTTGTTGTGAATTTTGTCCGAAAAATATCGATAGTTCGACGAATGAGCTGCTCTGATGGACGATTATGTAAACCATAAATTTCACGAGGTGCTCTATAAGTTTGGCGAATAGAACACTGATTTCGAAAATTAATTTCAACAATTTGTAAACGTTGTTGCGGCGTAAGTCTTTCCATGATAATTTGCCAATGCTTACTGAACAGAAATGTCAAAACAACATGGCTTCTACCTTCTGTCAAATCACAGTTATCCCTATCTAGTTCTATCACTCTAAAAAAACGCCCGATATTAACGCGGGCTATTTTCGAGTTAAACCGCCATTTTTAAAACTGGTGGAAAGCTTCTGGCTTCTTTGTCCTAGTTAGCATCGTGCTATGTCTATATTTTCGAATTTTGAACCGGAAATGGTTTCATACTCTACCTGTACGTGCTTTAACTCCAATTGTTATTCGTTATAATCGTCAGGATGAAATAACAGTTGAAGGAGGGGTGATAAATCTAAAGAATATCAAGAACTGCCATTACATTCTTACAAACTTACTGTTTGGTGCGGATTTTATGGTGGAGAAGTCATTGGACCTTATTTTTTTTTCAACGAAGCTCATGAGACCGTAACTGTCAATGGAAATCGTTTTCGTTCAATGTTGACTGATTTTTTATGGCCTGAATTGGCCCGTCTTGATTCGCAGAACATGTGGTTTCGACAGGACGGTGCCACTTGTCATACTGCCAATGTCACAATGACTTTATTGAAAACAAAATTCGGTTCAAGAAATGGGCCGATAAATTATCTGCCTCGTTCCTGCGATTTAACTCCATTGGACTCCTTTCTTTGGGGTTACATTAAGTCATTGGTTTACAGCGATCGTCCACCAAATTTCGACAATTTACAGATCAATATTGAATGAGTAATTGCTAACATACGACTTGATTTGTGTGAGAGAATAATGGAAAATTGGGTTCAACGACTTCATTCCGGCCAGCGTTTTTTTGGTGGACATTCAAATGATGTTTTATTTAGTAACTAATGGTATCCATTGTACTTTATACTGAAATAAAAGTTTCACTAATTCTCAAATAAATAATGTGTTTTATTTAAAAAATAAAATGGGGCGCTGTTAATGAAAGACCCTTTACGATTGAGTTTAAAATTCAGATATAAAGTGACCACACGAAGGCTTTTGCAAAATTTGTGAGGATTCCGTTTTATATTAACAAGCACATAATTATATTTAAAATTTCAATAGATCGTTGAAAAATTAAGTCAAAATCCTATTTAATTTTCAGGAATCATGTCTAATTTCGGTCACGACAAAATTACGTCACGAAATTCTTTGTAAACTTTGTTATCCAACAGTACCTGTGAGAACCAATCGTCAATTTTTATGCACTTCAGTTTGCGGATATTCTCAAAAACATCAGTAATTAAATTATGAAATAATGATGACTACTCGTGAATATCTTCATTCCTGGAATTCCTCTGGAATATGCATAAGAATATTCGATGGGTTATCATGCAACTTGTTTCCCAGAAAGTGATTTAAACTGCAATTAAATGTACAATTAAATTATATATCCAAATGATTTAATTAACGGCGGACATTTTTCCAAATATAATTAGTTGTATGAGTTACTATAACAGAAAGTTCTTAGAATCATAGATCACACAGATGCAAGTTACACTGTACCGATTCGAAGAACTTTCTATTACCCACAGCTCATTCTCTTGATTATAAATTAAATATATTATGAAAATAGATTTTTATCAATTTGGGTGATGTCCTGAATGCCATCTCGAGATATTTTATTCAATAACCAATTGATTTTTATCTGTCTGGTATTGAAAATTTGCTCACTAGATGGTAAAATGTTGTTAATAATCAATCAAAACAATTTGAATGTGAGTCAATACTGCTAGAAATAATTTTAAATGACTTCAAATTCAGAATTATATATTCAAACTTCTACAATATATATTGAAACGATAGACAAACACTATCAAAATGATATCCTTATAAATAATCAATATAAAATATTTTTCAATGACTCGGAAAAAACCTACAAACCCGACATGAAATGTATTAATACAAATTTATTAACAAAAAGTGTATAAGTATGTATACTAACATACGGATACAAGAAAATCCTCTTTTCCAAAATTATCTAAAATTCTCAAAATAAAGTATCAAATAAAAATATTCGAACGAGAATTCCAACATTTGATAGCTATTTCGGTGTCAAAACCTCTTCAAAAATGTATTGAACTGAAATTCAAGTATCGGGTGTTTTTTTTAGAGTGATAGAAATTTAAATTGTAACAAAACACATTTAAATTAAGATTAAAGCCATTTTTTTTTTAAATATAATTTCATGACATTTAAGTTTTAAGAATAATTTCCGGCTTATGTCCACCACGACTAGATCTGAGGAACCGCATTCGACCAGACTAAATTTGGACCACTTTTTCGAGTAATTCAGGCCTTATTTTATCAAAAATACGAGTGATGTTGGCTTCCAAAGCGTCTATTGTTTATGGTTTATCAGCATAAACTAATGAATTGACATAACCCCAAAGAAAATAATCCGGTGGAGTTATGTCGCATGATCTTGGAGGCCAATTAATTGAACTATTTCTCGAAAAAATTTTATCCCCAAATCTTTCTTTCGATAAATCAATTGTTAAGGTAGCAGCATGAGGTGTAGCACCATCTTGTTGGAACCAAAACTTCTGGGTCGATACCATTCAAATTTTGAAACAAATAATCATTGATCATCGATCTGTAACGAGCACCATTCACTATAACATTAACTCCAGCATCGTTTTCAAAGAAATATGGACCGATGATGCCTCCAGCGTGTAAAGTACAGCATACAGTGCATTTTTTAGGATGCAATGGAACCTGAAGAACTTCTTGAGGATTGTTTTCACTCCATATATGGCAATTTTGCTTGTTTACATAGCCGTTCAACCAGAAATGAGCTTCATCACTAAACACAATTTTACGATGAAAAAGTGGTTTAACTTCAAGCTGTTCTAGGGCCCACGACGCTTATTATGGTCAAGTGGCTTTAGTTCTTGAACCAGTTGGATCTTGTTTGGGTAAACCAAGATCTTTGCGCAAAATTTTCCATGTGGTGGATGCACAGAATCCAACTTGTTGTGAACGTCGACGAATAGGCATTGCTTCTACCTTCTGTCAAATCACAGTTATCCCTATCGAAATTTCTATCACTCTAAAAAAAACATCCGATATATTAACATACAAATACAAAAAAATCCACCATTCCAAAATTATCTAAAATTCTTAAAATAAAGTATCAAATAAAAATAATTGAACGAGAATTCCAACATTTGATAGCTATTTCGGTCTAAAGACCTCTTCAGAAATGTATTGAGCTCAGATTCAAGTATATCACAAGATCAAAATTTAACTCACCAAATAAGATAAAACCTGGAACGTGTTGTTACGTTTAACCTATAAGCATTTTAAAAATTGAATGTTAGTGGTTCTTACTTGATGTAAATCCATATCAAATGAAGTAAAAACAATAGTTGTTGATTTACACTTTTTTTGAGTAACTGATGACGTGTCTCGTCTGAATGATCCGAAGAAGTAACAATGTAAACGAAACGCATCATCAGTTACTCAATAGTAAAAGCTTAAATCAACAATTATTGTTTTCATTTCATATAACCATTTGTACTCGGAACACATAAAAACAAGTACAAACGGTTTTAAAATAAAATAGGAAAACGTGCTTTACTTGATAGAAGGAATATTACGGAATTTTAATATCAAAACAGATTTAATCTGTCAGTCTTCCACAATTTTCATTTAAAAAAAAATTTATTCAAAAACTTTCAGAATTAAATAAATGTCTTGTAAGCACAGCTTATACTTAATAGACGTATAAAGTCAAAAACTCAGTATACAATATCAAATTCTAAAAGTTTCCGAATAAAAATTTTTTTGAAATTAAAATTGTAGTAGGCTGACAGATTAAATCTGTTTTGATATTCAATTTTATTATATCCCTTCTATCAAGTAAAAAGCCTTTTCCTATTTTATTTTATACATAATATATAATCATATTGAGGCTCGAATAAAAATCTCATTATGGAATATCCACGGTTTAAAGAAAACCTTCTAATACCTTATAGCTGATTTTTGTGACGTACATAGAATATCTTGATTTTAAACTTAGTTGTTCAAACGATAATCCGAGGACAACTTTTAGGTAAGTTATATTTATTGTTGGTTGATTTTGATTTTTCAAATATGATTTAGGGCCGACGAAGAGACTATCGGAATTCTAATTGTTTTTTGAAGATATAATGCATGTTTTGGGAGATTTTTGAATTAACTTATTTAAATATATTGAATATTTCAAATAAATCATATTTTCTGAGAAGTCCTTCAATTATATTTTGTATTTTGAAAAGGAATTGGTTTTCATAATGGTAAGATTATAAATTTACAATTTATATTTGTTGGTTTATTTATTCCATTTGATATTGTATATTGAGTTTTTGACTTTATACATCTATCAAATATAAGCCGTGCTTATAAAAGATTAATTTAATTCTAAAAGTTTTTGAAATTGAAATTGTAGAAGACAGACAGATTGAATCTGTGTTGATATTCAAATGGTTATATGTTAAACGTTGATATTTTATTCTAAATACATTAAAGATTACTTCCAGGTTTTATAATATTTGGTGAGTTAAATTTTGATCTTGTGGTATATTTGAATTTGAATTCAATACATTTCTGAAGAGATCTAGGGACTTAAATAGCTATCAAATGTTGAAATTCCCGTTGAATTATTTTTATATTATCCTTTATTCTGAGAATTTTCGATAATTTTGGAATAGTGGTTTTTCTTGTATTTGTATGTTACATAGTTTTTTTTCATACATTTGTATTAATTAATACGTTTCATGTCAGGATGAAAAAAGGTTTTATCCAGACATTGAAAAATATTTTATATCAATTATATAAAAGGATATCATTTTGATAGTTTTTGTATATAGTTTCAATATATATTGTTGAAGTTAGAATATAAAATTCTGAATTTAAAGTCAGTTAATAACGAAGGTGATTACATTATTGATTGAAAATAAATACTTAATAACTTATTGGTTTGAATTTAATTTGAGAGAGCCACATTACTTTCCTGTCTTCCTTATATATATTATGAGGTTTTTAAAAGGTTTCTCCAATATGAATGTGATGTCACACAATAGCAATAGTCAACATGGCTTTGGCACCAGTCTATTCGATTGTTTATCTCAACCAAACTCCTTTCAACAAATCGCAAATAACACTTTTCGCAACCTACCACCAAATATTTTACAATCGAATTAAAACGTATCTAAAATATTTCGAAATGTAGCCAGGCTGTACAAACAAGAAATTAGCCTGCAAACATTTCTTCATCAGAGTTCAAGATCGACAAACATACAATATAATATGAAGAAATCCTACGTAGATATTATCGAGTCTTTATGATGAATATCATTAGTCATATTTTTGGAGCTGGGCTAAAGTTCTGCCTCGTTCGGTATACCGGAGTATATAATTAATGATTTTCAGAACATATCCGGGTTGAACTGGAAGGCAGATGATGCCGGATCTGTCGGGGTTTTCGAAACAGGACCCGTTTTGAGATGGATCGCAGACGGATTTCGGTGAATTTATTCAAATGGATTAATTTGGCTTATAATCTGTACCAAATATCAATAATAAGAATTTTCAATAGCTCAAATCGAGACAGTGCAACATACATCTGTACAACAATCCTCAACTCAAACAAGCCCGATTAAGTTTTGTTGATCGCTTGGACATAAGTCCCATGTTTCGAAACTTGTTGTTTTCTCGTAAGTGCCGTGTAATGTCCAACGACTACAAATCTTCCACACACCCATATTCGCTCTTCATGGGGAAACTAATGTATTATCATACTCTAGCACCATCCAGTACATACAAATTTAGATATACGACATACCCTAGCGAGCCAATTCAAGTAAAGAACTGTATTCCCGATTTTTTCTAACGTTACAAACGCAGATCGCGATTCATAGGTTAGGTCCATCGGTCATCGGTCCATCTCTTGAAATAATCGAATTACCGAATTTGGTTTTCAATAAAGTCATTGTGTCATTAGAGGTATGACAAGTGGCGCCGTCGTGTAGAAACCACATGTTCTGCGAATCAAGACGAACCAATTCAGGCCATAAAAAATCAGTCAACATTGAACGATAACAATTTCCATTGACAGCTACCGCCTCATGAGCTTCGTTGAAAAAAAATAAAGTCCAATGACTCCTCCAGCATAAAATACGGCAATTCTGCTTGTTAACATGACCGTTTAACCAGGAATGAGCTCCATCGCTGAGAATGATGCATCATTTCAGATTTTTTCTAAGCACTAATTACTGAATACACGACGCTTTAAATGATCTGTTGGTTTGAGTTCTTGGGTTAAAGCAGTTTTGTATGGATGTAAACCAAGGTCTTTCAGTAAAATTCGCCGCAAATACGTCTGGGAGATGCCTAGTTCTAATGAACGTCGAGAAATAGATAAATTTTGGTCTTCACGAACACTTTCACGTACGACAGCAATATTCTCTTCACTTCTTGTATTTTTTTGTTTCACTGGCACTGTAACATCATGAAGTGTGAAATTGATTTCAAACTTCTTCACCAAACGTTCAACTGCTCTTTTTTTCCGGACAATTATAACGATCAAAAATTGGAGTTAAAGCACGTAAGGTTAGAGTATCAGATTGCGGTTTTTCGTATGAATTTGGATTATTTGTAAACTTTATTGGAGTGTGTACCTTTTCATGATCAAATGATAGACATTGACAAATAGAACTGTCAATGTCAAAAATAAAGAATGGCTACCATATGCGAGTAATGTCAATTCAAAAATGGGGCGTTCCCATTGAAAGAGCCTTTATATAACAAAGTCAAACGCAAGAGTCCATAGAGCAAAAAAAAAGAACCGGCTCGAAGCATTTCAAAAGACAAAGAAGGTGATGCTGTCTATTTGGTAGGATTTTAAAGAAATTGTTTTTTTTTGAGCTTTTATCGGATAATACAACAATTTATTCGGAAGTCTACTGTCATCAACTGGACAAACTGAATGATGATGCACTTTAACAAAAGCCAGAGTTAATCAACAGAAAAGATGAATTTATGATAGATTGGGCCGTTGCTTGGTACACTGTTAAAAATTTCTATGGTAATTTTACAACAAAAGCGTAGGAAGTATATTTGCAAAGCAGCTCTGTAATTTCTAAGTCAGATGTTGTAATTTTACAAATCATTTCTTACTTTTCCTGTTTTAGAAATTTACAAAACGAGAGTTCTGATATGACTAAACAAGTAATAAAATGTTTATAATTTTTTTATGTTAATCATTGTAATTTAAAATATCATTTTAACTAGAAATTTTTCCTAAAATTAAAACCGGTAAATTTAATAATACAACTCATTTTTGTGATTATCGTTACATGTTTCGAAAAATTACTTGAAATGTTATATAATTCGTTATTGGTATACATTGGTTTGTAATTATACTCAACCAAGGTTTTGTAAAAATATTGTGATTTCACAAATAATTTTAACAGTGTAGAAATCAGTTGTAATTGTCATTATAAAATAAAACACTTGTTTACATTTTCTACTTTATTAAATAAAGTAGAAAATGTAAACAAGTGTTTTATTTTATAATGACAAAAGATGAATTGTTCGACCAAGGTAATGCGAGACGTCATACAAATCTGGTCACTCTCCAAAAACTTTTACAGCTTGAATGGGATACACTGCCACACCCACTATATTCTCCAGATCTGGCGCCTTCGGATTATTATTTGTTCCGGTCATTGTCTTTTACTTTCCAAAAAAAAGACGAAATTACTTTTCGAACAACACAATATTTCATGCTTATTTTTATCCATTTTCGCATATTCTTCTTTATCAGTGTTGGTGCCTTTTTGCGAGTTTTTAGCTATATAAGAATTAAAATATAATTTTCAGATTTAATTCGAAATATTAACTTGAAGAAGTTATAGTATTGGTGGAACAATTAACGTTAACTAATAAATTGTGGAAAGAATCTTTACTACCTACTTTATTTCACTGGAAATAATTTCCATGAATTAAGGATCGATTCAATTAAATTTTTATATAATCGAATATTTCATAAGCGCATATTATTCTCACAAAAGTAAAACCTGAGAAAGCCCATCTCATGATGCATTCTAGTATTACCTATGATTTTTATTGTTCGATTATCTTCAGTTTCTCTCTAAACCAATAAAGTAACACAATCTTCCATCGATAATACTTTCTTCTCCATACTAGTCGATACGATTTGAAATTGCCCATTACGATCGTCATATCTGACATTCACAATAGTTCCGATCGCACAGAATTCTACCAATATGGCGATTCAGATCAGATGTACACCTTCAATAATGTAATATCTGTTCTAAGAGTTAATTATGCATTTCACATTCGTGTTTTAACAATGGTAGGCGTGCATAATAACGTGAAGAGTATTTAGGCTAAAAAATGAAGTTTCTCGTAGTTATTTATTTAGAACTGATAGACTTAGAAAGAAAAAGGGATAGTTTCCAGTTGAAATATTGTTTATTTCCGTCTCCCAATTTTCCTACCTTTCGAAGATTTGAACGATCGAATAAGCGAGTAACGTGTGGCGTATAATTTGATTTCAGTGATCCAGTAAGCAGGTAAATCTGCAAAATGAAATTTCTGTATGTTCAAGTAGGTAATCGGACAAGCAATAAATACGAATAGCTAGATTTAAGGGGACTCCGGTGATGGATCGGGTGTTTTTTTAGAGTGATAGAACTTTCGATAGGGATCACTGGGATTTGACTGAAGGTAGAAGCCATGTTGTTTTGACATTTCTCTTCAGTAAGCATTGAAAAATTATCATGGAACTCACGCCGTAACAACGTTTACAAATTGTTGAAATTTATTTTCAAAATCAGTGTTCTATTCGCCAAACTTATAGAACACTTCGTGAAATTTATGATTTACATAATCGTCCATTAGATCAGCTTATTCGCCAAACTATCGATAGATTTCAGACAACATTTTCTTTACTCGATGCAACAACAACAACCAAACAAAGAACTGTACGTACAGAAAGAAATATCGCTGCTGTAATTCATAGTGATGATAGTGATCCAGATTTGTTTATTCGTCGACGTTCCCAACAAGTTGGACTCTGTGCATCCACCACATGGAAAATTTTGAGTAAAGATCTTGCTCTACACCCATACAAGATCCAACTGGTTCAAGAACTAAAGCCACTTGAACATAATAAGCCTCGTTTGTTTGCTGATTGGGCCCTAGAATAGCTTGAAGTTGATCCACTCTTTTATCGTAAAATTATGTTTAGTGATGAAGCTCATTTCTGGTTGAACGGCTATGTAAATAAGCAAAATTGCCGTATAAGGAGTAAAAACAATCCTCAAGAAGTTCTTCAGGTTCCATTGCATCCTGAAAAATGCACTGTATGGTGTGCTTTATACGCTGAAGGCATCATCGGTCCATATTTCTTTAAAAATGATGCTGGAGCTAATGTTGCAGTGAATTGTGCTCGTTATAGATCGATGAATACTGATTATTCGTTTCAAAATTTGAATGGTATCGACCCAGAAGTGTTTTGGTTCCAACAATATGGTGCTACACCTCATTCTGCTACCGTAACAATTGATTTATTGAAATAAAGATTTGGCGATAACATTATTTCGAGAAATGGTCCAATTAATTGGCCTCCAAGATCATGTGACATAACCCCACTGGATAATTTTTTTTGGGTTATGTCAAGTCATTGGTTTATGCTGATAAACCAGAACCAATAGACGCTTTAGAAGCCAAAAAAATTCGTGTTATTGATGAAATAAGGCCTGAATTACTCGAAAAAATGGTCCAAAATTGGTCTGGTCGAATGCGGTTCCTCAGAGCTAGTCGTGGTGGACATATGCCGAAAATTATTTTTGAATAAATGTCATAAAATTATCTTTCACAAATAAAAAATTTGGCTTCAATCTTAATTTAAATGTGTTCTATTTCAATTCAAAGTTCCATCACTCTAAAAAAACGCCCGAAATTCAAGCAAATGAGCACAAAATAATTTTCTGGAGATTGCAATGATCGATTCAGAGAGTAAACTGACACAAAATAAATTTCTTAAGAATTTCTTGAGATTTCAATAATTCAACCAGACAAACAGAAAAATATTCAAATGACTTCAACATCAGAATTATATATTCTAACTTCTTCTATTTATATTGAAACTATATACAAAAACTATCAAATTGATATCCTTGTATGTAATCAATATAAAATATTTTTCAATAATATTTAAATAAGGTTATTCTGATTTTCACAATTTTTATTGTTATGTTCACAAAAATTATTTCAATATCACAGTAGCATCATCAGGCAGGTTTACATTTTGAATAACTGTTGTAAACATATCAATAGAAATTGTGAAAATAAGAATAACTTTATTTTAATTTTAATTAATATGGATTTTCACCAAGTGAGGACTGATTCAATTCGATATATTTTTCAGTGTCTAGGAAAAAACCCTTTCACATCCCGATATAAAACGTATCAATAGAAACGTTCACAAAAACTATATAAGTATGTATTATATTAACATACAAATACAACAAAAAAAAACTTTCCAAAATTCTCTGAAATTCTCAAAAAAAAAAAGGATCAAATAAAAATAATGGAACAAGAATTCCAACATTTGATAGCCGTTATCTCGATCTCTAGACCTCTTCAAAAATTAAATAAGAAGGAACGGTTTTTTACTTGATAGAAGGATTTGATATTCAAATTTTCTCTCCAAAAATGTATTGAATTCATATTCAAATATATCACAAAATCAAAATTCAACTCGCCAAATAAGATTGTAATTATTTAGTGTACTTTTTAATTCTTGAATTAGAAAATTATAACAAAATAGTCATCTCATTTACTTATACAACCTCCATTTAACTGTAAACACTTGACTAAACGTCGAGGTACACCCGAAACTAGATCAATTTATTTCGTGGCCCTGCTCGTTCAACTTCAATATTTAATAGTGCCCATATGTTTTCAATGCGTCTAAGATCTGGTGAAGCTGATGGCCATGAAACCCATGCAACTTTGGCCATAGCCGACTACCTGCATAAGCTATTTTATACATTACTTTTCTCTCAGAATGATACAAAAAAGAAGTATATTGATATTATGGAAATAATAAATTCCGGATACTTTCTAGACGGACTATATTAGTCGATATTGGTGAAGAAGAGACATATACTACTCTGTCAAGAAAGTACCGGGAATTTTCAATTAAAACAACATTTTTACATTTAATCGTCAAAATTTATTGGGTCGCCTTCAAAATAGGCTCCATTTGCTCTAATACATCTATGCCAACGGCACTTCCAATTATCGAAACATTTTTTATAGGCGCTTTCTGGGATGGACTTTAGCTCTCGCGCTGAATTTTGTTTTATGGCTTCAATCGACTCAAAACAGGTGCCACGAAGGGGCAATTTTAGTTTTGGAAAGAGGAAAAAGTCGCAGGGAGCCAAATCCGGCGAATACGGTGGTTGCTGAAGCACGTTTGTTGAGTTTTTGGCGAGAAAGTCAGTCACAATCGTAGCTCGGTGAGAAGGCGCGTTATCGTCATGCCAAATCCATGAGTTTTTCGCCCACAAATTTGGCCGCTTCTTACGGATACGCTCACGCAAACGTTTCATAACGCCTAGGTAATACTCCTTGTTTACCGTCTGACCCTCTGGAACGAGGAACATTCTTGACAGAATGTACATCCTTCAATAACATAGTTGGAAAGTTGGCTATGGCCAACTATCATATAAATTATCAGGTATCCGAAAATGAAGTACACGAAACGTATATTTCTTAATTTTGTTGATAAAACATAATAATGTCAAAAAACTTAAATGCGTTCTATCAGTGGAACTTTCGATAAATTTCGACTTCATTGATAAATCCCATGTAGAGATGAAAAAACATATGATTAGGTCAACTGGAATTTCCTTGGTGTTTTGGTTAGTGACAAATGACGTACGTTTTAAAGGTGACTAATACAAAAAGGACAATTCGTTTCTGTAAAAAAATTCTCAATTACATAAACATCTGTTCTTTCTAGCCTTTAAACACACACATAAGTGCCAATTGTCGAAGAGATCAAAGATTAGAAAAATATGCGGGTATACAGGAAGTCCACGAATTGGAAATTCACAAATTACACAATACTTTGCTATATGTGTGTAAGCAGATAGGTCAGTTGCACAATCTGAAGCCCAGATAGTTTTCGATAGGCCTGAATTTTGTGTGTCATTAATGATGATGGTAATTATGGGATATTTCGGTGAATTTCATATATTGGTTTATGAAATACACGACTTCATGATTTAATTGTTGTTGGAGCCCGTAGAAAATTCTAATTAGCGATTCACAGGCAGAATAAATTAAAAGGAAAATTAAGATGTTTAAGTTCACTCTTTAAAAATTGAAATTTGAATGAAAAGAGTGAATTTTACAAGATACTGTGTTGTTTCCTCCAAAGATTGCTCATTTACATTCTGTCAAGAAAGTACCGGGAATTATCGATTTAAATATGGCGGCGCAATGAGGCAGGTAAAAAATTTTTTTCCTAGGTTGGTACTACTGTCCTTAATTACTATGCCAAGCTTGAGCGGGATCTGTCAACTAGTGTGTTTGCAACAGCTGATTAAGTCAGTCGATGTCAGAGTGCGTGCCGATTTTTACTATGGGTGATTACGTTGAGCAAAGAATTTGTTTAAAGTTTTGTGTTGCAAATGAATTTTCGTGTGCCGATGCATTGAAAATGTTGCAAAAGGCCTTTGGTGATAATGCTCTATCGAAAACTCGATACAGAGCCTTCAAGGACGGTCGTGAAGTGGTCGCCCATCGACGGCTTCGATCGAAGATAACGTCGATAAAATTAAGGAAAGGGTGCTGGAAAACCGTCGTACCAGCTTGAGAGAGATAGCACATGATCTTAAGATATCCCACAAGTCCGCACGTACGATTTTGATTGATATTTTGGGCATGAGAAAGGTGGCCGCACGACTCGTACCGAAAGACCTGAATTTTCTTCAAAACGTCATCGCGAACAGGTTGCTTCAGACATGCTGGATCGCTGTAATTCCGATTCTACATTCATGGAACGCATTATAACTGGTGATGAGACCTGGGTCTACGAGTACGATATGAAAACAAGCCAGCAATCATCGGAATGGGTGGCAAAAAATGAGCCGAAACCGAAAAAACCAGGTCAAAGCCGCTCGAAAATGAAGGTGATGCTCATTGTTTTCTTCGATATCCGTGGCGTGGTGCACTACGAATTCGTTCCAGAGGGTCAGAGTATTACCTAGGCGTTATGAAACGTTTGCGTGAGCGTATCCGTAAGAAGCGGCCAAATTTGTGGGCAAACAACTCATGGATTTTGCATGACGATAACGCGCCTTCTCACCGAGCAACGATTGTGACTGACTTTCTCGCCAAAAACTCAACAAACGTGCTTCAGCAACCACCGTATTCGCCGGATTTGGCTCCCTGCGACTTTTTCCTCTTCCCAAAACTAAAATTGCCCCTTCGTGGCACCCGTTTTGAGTCGATTGAAGCCATAAAACAAAATTCGGCGCGAGAGCTAAAGTCCATCCCGGAAAGCGCCTATAAAAAATGTTTCGATAATTGGAAGTGCCGTTGGCATAGATGTATTGGAGCAAATGGAGCCTATTTTGAAGGCGACCCAATAAATTTTGACGATTAAATGTAAAAATGTTATTTTAATTTAAAATTCCTGGTACTTTCTTGACAGAGTAGTATACTATTATTCGTGCAGAAGAGCAATTTTGACACTCTTCGATTCAATTACTTGGCCCTCCTTTGGTATTCTTGGATTTTTTTCTTGAACCTGTCTGGACAATGTATACTTAAGGGTAATCGTTGCAAGTCAACTTGTAGACTCTAGATTTATTTTCTTTATTTGTTCGATCCTTATTGTTTTTTATGTAAGTAATTGATAACCTTAGTACTTACATAAAAAACAAAAAGGGTCGAACAAATAAGGAAAATAAATCTGTAGTCAACAAGTTGACTTCCAAAGATTTCCCTCAAGTATATATTGGTCAGACAAGTAGATCTTTCAAGAAAAGAATCCAAGAACACCAAAGAAGTTACATATCGAATTCCGTACATTCGACATCTTAATCATCTTAGGGAATTCAGGCATAATTTCAACAATAACAATGAAATTATCCACGTCAAAAGCAAAATTTCTAGATTAACAATTTTAGAATTTCTTGAAGTCAACAGGTACAATGCCCATAAAATCCTTTTGATTGAACAAATAGATGTTGACAAGCCTTCATTACTGAATATATTTCCCTGATGGCATTTTTTAGCGGAAAACTCTAATAAACACGTAGAGTTTTTCAACTTGTTCTTCCATTATTTTGTCACGTACTCAACACTGTATTTAAACTCGGTTACACTGGACACCATCAGCCAGTAGAATCTAGATACCTGAAGAAGTCACATCATGATGAAACAATTGTTGTATTATAAACATTGTTGTGGAAATCAAAATACTGTCTCTTATATATTCGATAATTAAAATGAGTTTGCACCAAGTAAAAACCGAATCAATCAAAAATTGACGAATAATGAGTCGATCAACTGGATAATTCATGAATTCTTCTTAAATTTCTCACAGTTTTTACAGATGAGCACTGATTTTGATGAAATAATTCAACAATTTCTAAACGTTGTTGAAGCATTTATCTCTCCATAATTAAAATGGCATAACCATAACACAAATGACATGGGAAATGTCAATAATAATTTACAGTGTTGGCATTATAACCATTTTAAATTGTATCATTCCCATTGGAAAACCCGTTAGAAATTTAGATCTAACATATATTCACTTTTCAGCCCACAAATAAGATGCACACATGTCAATGCCAAACATTAGAAAGTGACCAAATAAACAACAGGCCTTCGTTTTCGGGAATGATGTTAATTTCTAATGCAATAAATCAAATTCGAATTGCAGTAACTTTAGATCCTTATCCTTTCCTGTTGTATGACGAAATAAAAAAGAAAGTACACGATCCTTTTTGGACCGTCAGGTACATCACAAATTGGTGACTCAACTGATACTCTCATTTTCACTGGCGAGAAAAAGTAGACAAACAAACCAACCTAAAATACTTTCGCTGACCAACTGAAGAACAATTCAGGGTCGAGATGGTTTCGCTCACGCAGGCAAACAAAACAAAAAATGTGGGTTAAGATCTTAAAGAAATGACTGTATATATACACAAGAATTTATTCAATGACAAGCGTCACTACTATTTTAATACTTTCAAACGGACGAAATACCTAGTAACAAAGTTCATTGTGAAATTTTCAACAGATTCGATTCGAAGATTGTTAGACGTGAATCAAGGTTAAAATGGAGATCTTTTTGAAGTATTCAGAATGGATGATCAAGAAAGATTTTGATATTCAATTTAATTGGCTTTAATATTGAAGTGAAATGATTCCTACTAATAAAGGCTTTTTTAAACATTGAAATAATAGAAATTACTACGCAATACCTTCAATGAATATCTTTTTATTTTTTGATCCACATTATTGTCTCAGAAGCACTGGTCCATGAATAATAACAAACTTTAAATTTTATCAAATGACATATATTAAAATGAAAAATAGCAAAGTGATTCAAGATAACAAATATAACCCAAATAGAGGGTCTTTCAATGGGAACGTCCCATTTTTAAATTGACATTACTCACGCATGGCAGCCATTGTTTATTTCTGACATTGACAGTTGTCAAGATCTACCATTTGATCATGGACAAGTACACACTCTATCAACGTTTACAAATAATCCAAATTTATTATGAAAAATCACGATCTTTCTCTAACTTTACGTGCTTTAACTCCAGTTTTTGAACGTTTAGTGAAGAAGTTTGAAACAATTTTTAGCCTTCATGTTATAGTGCCAGTGAGACAAAGAAATGCAAAAAGTAAAGAGAATATTGCTGTCGTACGTGAAAGTGTTCGTGAAAACTAAAATTTATTGATTTCTCGACGTTCACAAGAACTAGGCATCTCCTAGACGTATTTGTGGCGAATTTTACGAAAAGACCTTGATTTATATCAATACAAAATTGTTTTAACCCAAGAACTCAAACCAACAGATCATTTAAGGCGTCGTGTATTCAGTAATTGGTGCTTAGAAATATCGGAAATGATGCAGATTTTTATAAGAAAATCATTCTCAGCAATAAGGCTCATTTCTGGTTAAACGGCTATGTTAACAAGCAGAATTGCCGTATCTGCAGTGGCGATAAACCTGAATAATATCAAGAACTGTCATTACATTCTGACAAACTTACTGTTTGGTGCGGATTTTATGCTGGAGGAGTCATTGGACCTTTTTTGTTTTTCAACGAAACTCATGAGGCGGTAACTGTCAATAGAAATCGTTATCGTTCAATGTTGACTGATTTTTTACGGCCTGAATTGGTTCGTCTTGATTTGCAGAACATGTGGTTTCGACAGGACGGTGCTACTTGTCATACTGCTAATGACGCAAAGACTTTATTGCAAACAAAATTCGGTGATCCGATTATTTCAAGAAATGGACCGATTAATTATTATTATTGTCTATATCAATAACTCTCTTTTCATTTTAATATAAATGATATTTTTATCTAAAAACGGGTCAATATCAACTGTTATGTCATTTTTAAGATCATAAAGATTCGTGAAGATCTTGTAGTTTTCCAATTTAGTCAGAAGTAAGAAAATTCTGTGGTTTGGAGTTGCTTTACGCTTACGCAAGAATTAGGTTATTCGCTACTTATTTAGGTTCAGTCCTTAGACCTCTTTCAAAATGTAAAATAAAAGTTTGAAATGATAGTAATTGTTTAAATTTGATATTACCGAGGAGTTTCAGAAAATCGAAATATGTTCATATTTAATATTGTTTTTAGGTTATGTTTGGTGTGTTGAATTACTTCGCAGATTTTTCATATTATATTTCGTGAATGTCAATTATCAAACTAATTTTCTGTCAAAACAAGAATTGAAAAAGTGTTGCCAGACTCGACATAACCTTCACTTCAAAATGCAAATGCTAGATGGCCCACCCTTTACGTATCTCATGGTTGTTCCCAACCTTAAGATAGCTGTAACATTCAGATTTAAAAATATAACAAAATTAGAAACTTATCCCATCCATCAATAGAAAACTGAATATAAACACAAATACTGCAAGATATGACCACGTATCTCTGCTTGATAATAACTTTGAAATTGAAACATAGAATAGTATTTTAAGGTTATCAGCAGATGTCACAAGCCACAGAAACATCTAAATTCTTCTAAACAATTTCTACGTAAATTTAAAGTCCTTTCTATGATCTTTGATAGGTTTCAGTCGATAAATTGACTCAGAAAGCGGTTACATACTTATTCAAGATGCTCTTATGACTTGTGACATATCTGTTGATAACATGAAAATAAAATTCTGTGTTTTAAATTAGCAGCTATTATCAGGCAGATATATGTGCTCATAGTTGACAGTTTTTAAGTTTTCTTTCAGAATTTTCTTGAATGGGTAGGTTCCTATTTTTCATTATTTTAAATTTTAAATTTAAAAGCTATCTGAAGATTGGGAACAACTAAAAAATATATATAAAAGCTTATAAACTTTGAATATCAATACTGACAATTGATATTTGTTGGTTTTTTTTATTACATTCGATATTGTATAGTGAGTTTTGATTTTACACGTCTATTAAATATAAAAAGGCAGTAATATAGTTATATGACATTAATTTAAATCTAAAAGTTTTTAAATCTGTTTTGACATTCAAAGTTTGTAATAATTCTTCTATCAAGAAAAAAACCGCTTCTTATTTTTTTTATTTTATAAAAACTTATATTTTGAATTAAGTATTTCATCATTTGTGTAGTGTTTTTTGGGTATTGATTTTAAATTTTGAAAACATACTTCTTTTACTGATATGCTGATTAGTAAACCACTCATATCCGGATGTTGCTTTTCCCACGCTACCACAAAATCACGTGCTCAATCAGTCGAATTCCACGCATTTCCATTTTCAAGAAACTATAAAAACATCTGAAGTTCATAATTGCAACATAAACATCCTGATTCCTGACGAAATTGGAAAATAATAATTCCCAATTTAAAAATTTACAATTCATCAGTTCCATTACGAATAACCTCTATTTATCTATGATATTACCCAGACATATTCTCCCAATTATTGAAATTACTATTTACATTATTAACGTGTGAATTTAGCGCTAAAGCCTTGATTCAACCGTCACGTGTCTGACATAACTCGATTTAGAAGAATTTCTTGAGTCAGTTTCTCGTTAAAATGACCTCATCTTGTGCCCTTGATTTCGCGCAAAAATGATTAGTCCAATTGGTATGTTCGAGTGGCCACCTGTTTATCCAGACTCACCCATGTCTTTTATGACAGCGGAAAAAATATGGAGCGTACATAATTTTTCATTTTATTAGATATCTACTTTTTGTTTAGGTATTGCGATTGCATTTATGAAAGAAAAATATTTTCTCGTGAATAAATTAATTTTGCAAGAAATAAACAAGATCAGAACTTAATTCCAATCTGAAATCTTGCTTGATACAATTGATAGTTGTTTAATTTTTTGTTTGTCCATGATACTGCTGATGGTTCGAGTAAACGTATTTTATCAATTATCTGTTGAAGTATCTTGATGTCAAACTAAAGAGCTATTAATGATAGCTATATAAAAAGACAAAGATAATCGAAATCTATATATCTACCGATTAAGTGGTTGGAATTTCTCAATTTATTTTCAATCGTGAAGAATTCATTAAGTTAACCTTTATGGTGAAATGTTCGATAATTGAAATTTCTGGAGATTTCAATGATATAATAAGAAAGAAACCTTGATAAAATTGGTGGAGAAATGAACGATCGCGTAAGCTAGTAATTACAATGAATTTGAGATAGGTATTTATTTGTTTTCGAATATGTTAAAAATGGAACAAGAAAACACTTTTTAATTTAAATAAAATAGAAAGGCTTTTTACTTGATAGAAGAAATATAACAAAATTTGAATATCAAAACAAATTAAAATATGTTTATCTTCTACAATTTTAATTTCAAAAAATTTTTTATTCAAAAAACTTTTAGAATTAAATTAATGTCTAAAATAAGCACCGCTTACGTTTAATAGACGTATATAATCAAAACTCAATATATAATGTCAAATGGAATAAATAAACCAACAGATATACGAAAGTCATTGAAATTAATAAATAAATATTTAAAGGAGACAAAATTTTATTTCTGATCTTACCTTTAAGAACACCAATTGCCTTTTAAAAACATGAACACACCTTAAGGACTTCTCAAAGAATATAATTTATTTGAAATATTTAATATATTTAAATATTCGAATAAGTTAATTCAGAAATCTCTCAAAACATGCACTATATCTTCAAAAAACAAATATAATTATAAGCAATCCCTTCTTCGGTCCTGAATAATATTCCAAATATCAAAATCAAAAAACTAACCTATATCAATAACGTACCACGTGTAAAGGAATAATGTTTCGAAACACAGATCAACTTTATAACTCAAGATTGATCTATGTTCTAACAAAATCAAAGAACAGTGCGAGTTATTTTTTAGGCTTATTTAAATTCATTGACATTCCATAATGAGATTTATTGAAGCTAAAATATAATTATATATTATATATAAAATAGAAAGGCTTTTCACTTGATAGAAGAAATATAATAAAATTTGAATATAAAACAAAGTTTTTAATTTTTTTCTTGAAAACCAAAAAACTGACAAGAATAAAATTGAGCAGACATTTTATGCAGAGGAGAAGGTTCTGAAAAAAATTATGGTCGTGTTCCTCTATGATTGCAAGGGGTAGAAAAAACCACGCATAAACCTTCTTTCACAAGAAATTTTTTCCATATTCCTATTTCAGAATAAAAAAAATAATTTTGGATAGCTTGATCCATTCCTAACAAATAAGGTCTCTTGTTAAATTGAAGATTTCTGAGAAAAAATAATTTATCAACAACTAGTAAGCGGATGTCATTTTACTATGAAAGCTGTCTAGTTTTGATTGACTTTGATTCAGTTACAATTATTGTCAGTTTTTTGGTTCTTGAGAAAAGAATTAAAATCTGTTTTTCGGATGCCATCTATGGGGGGCTTTATATGAAAGACTCACCTTATTTTTTGACAAGGAATCTCTTCCTAAATCTTTTCGCAACTATTTATGTACACCCTGTATATTGCAGAGAATAAGCATTGGTCTAATAGAATTATGTTTACAGGTTTCAATGACAGAAATTCTTAATTTGATGATAAATTCGCTATTTTTAAAAATTATATGAATTGTCAGCTGAAAAAAATGTGAAATAATAGAAATTGAATATCTAAAAAAACTTGAATTAAGGGACTTATTTAATAGATTTAGCAAACAACTCTCAAACAATTTTTCATCAGCATTGATTTTATTTTGATCTCTTATTGTTTAGCATTTATTTTCCTGTAATGTTTGGGTAAGTGATAATATATTTTATGCTTTGGAATAAATGAACTATTCTCATGCTTACGCTTTGTAGTAATAGAACTCTGTGCATGTTTCAAGATTAATTAAATTCTGGTGAACATAAATGAAGCTATTCGATCTGTATATGTTTTATTTTTCTTAAATATAGAATGATATGACTCCTGAGATCTGAGGTTAAATACGAGACGAAGTTTTTTTTTGTGGAATGAATACATGTCCAGTATTCAGTGATGATTCCATAGAACCAGGATGTTAACAAAGGTACACATTGCCCTAACGAGAGCATCTAATGACAATGAACTCCTTGGCTGAGAGATTAATTACAAAATAAGATTTATTTATTTTTGTGCATATGTGATCGATGCCGAAGGACCATCTCAAGTTAATATCAATGTGAATTCTCAGAAAACACGTCCGATGACCTGAGGCAACACTCCAGAAACTTCATGGTCAAATTTAAACTGTCCTACCCCGAAATTTAATGATCTTGATATTATTCAGACGCACAATCATCGACAAAAAGAATTATTATGCTCGCCACAATATCATGAGGAAGCTCTTTAATGAAGAAGAGAGAAAAGATACCCCAAGACTGAGCCTTGGGGGACACCTAACTTGGAATAATATCTTCGTGTTAATATCAACAAGCATTTCGTTTTTTCTTCAACAAGATGTACCACAAGGCTCTTCGATACAATATTTACGTACACGATATCTACAAAGCAACAGAGGAACTGAAAAGTTATGATAACATAACACACAGCAAGGATCTGAAGGACACAATAGAGGAGCTACAATTTTTAAGTAACAAAATCATGACATGGATGGAAAAATTGAGAATTCTACCAAACCCTTACAAATCTGAATTAATAATATTTGGCCATAAATTATCTGACAATTCACCAACCATGCTGCACAATAATATAAAACCAGTCCAACACGCTGATTACCTAGGAATGGACAATAAGACCAATTTTAAAATACATTTTTATAATTAAAAATAGAAATAATTGCTAGGTCAAAACACTCTCGATCCCTCACCTACAAAAATCACACAATAGCTTCAAGTTTTTCTACAAGAACCAAACAAAAGAATATACCCAATCAAACCCCTAATGGATGCAATAAGGAACTTTTGTTGGAAGCGTCGACTCACACTTTCAATTTTTTTTTCTCAATAATCATGTACACCCTTTTTCTTTAAAAACATACTATGTATCTAAAGAATATATTAATTTTATGCCGTTAGCCATTGGCTAGAGCAATAACTATATTTTCTCTCCCTATCGCATATAAAACTCTTCATCATTTAAAGATGAGCTAAAAGTAATCAAGATATTCTTCATTGAACTGACGCTATTTGCAAGATATTTTCCTTCTTCAATTAACCCAATAACTGTTTTATTAGAAAATTTGAGGAGATTTCAATAGCCGATGAAGAGACTAACCGCATACTAAGTGAATTGCAGGAGATTTCAATGATCGAACAAGAGAGAAACTGCTCTAGAAGTAAAGTTCACAGGTTAATTATTGCAAAGAAGAATCTTCAATACAATTGATTGATTTCTAAGATTACTTTTACTTTTGAAGGAATATCTTAATACGTGTAAAAATGGTAATAAAGGGAGATTTCAATGATCGAATAGCGAGTGACGCTCTAAATTCAAAAGGGTATTACCGGTTTTTATTTTTTGAAATTAATGTTCCATTCGCTAAATTACATATGTCCCATTTTGAAGAGAAGGACACTCATCTGCTGAAGATGTAGCAGCATCGAAAGGATATCTTAATTGAGAGTTTGTGATAACAAATCGAAAAAAGTTCTTACCTTAGATGCATCTCGGCACTCTAAAATTCTCTAATAATCTCAAAACCGGCCTTCAGAACCACTGCATGTCCCCGGATTCGAACCCGGTGCTCTCGATGCGAAAATAACTCACTCGCGATCTCCGAAACGAAACGGGAGCGCCTCCAGAGTCTTCTGACCGCGCGCTAAGCTCCTGGTGCACTGACGTGAAGCGTGGTCGATCGCGCTCGACGGGTGTACGGCGCGAAGACGTCGCTGGAAGAGAAAGTGGTCGATGTCGAGCCGCCGGCGAAACTGCGTCGGGTACGGTCTTGCCGAGATGGTGAGCGGTTTCGTGGGATGTGAAGAGCACCGGGTGCCCGGTGTACTCTTGTAGGCTCTGTCCTGAGAGAAGTGGAGGAAAATCGATCGTGGAAACGGGTTTGCGGATTGTCGCCTAGTTTCAGCAGGGATGATTTACTCAAAATGTATATGGTTGCGGTGAAATCGGCGAAAAACACGTGTGTTGCTTTTTTCAAGTTATTTTCTTCTGGAAATGTTCACGGAAAAAATTTTCTTATTTCCAGCATTTTTAAAATGCCCGAAGTACTGCTGCGTCAAAATGATGAACATGATTGACGTGGAGTCAGAAGTTTTTGCACGCTTGTTGGTCCAATTCCCCTGAAAAATTCAAATCATTGAATTACTTGGTCACGAGGCTTCACTTCTTGCACTAGTTGAACATTGTAAGCCTTCATACAGCTATCAACAAAATTATCCTCAGAGAAGAGCGAGTGTTGATGGATGTTCAGCAACATTCTGGGCTACAGCAGGAATGTTTTCAGGTGTGCTCACTGACCAAGAACGTGAAAGGGTTGTTTTGTCAAATAATGTTCTGTTTCACGAACTCACAAATTGCCGTGAGGGCACTTCATTTCTATTGAATGTTCCATATAAGTTTCTAAGAGTTTGGGTAGAAGATTCACCACTTTGGAAAGAAGTTTTTGATATTTCCCTACACTGTTCGAGTGTAAATCGACCCATTTCGTTAATGTCAAATATTAAACTAGCTTTATATCGAAACACGAATGACAGAAAAGTTGGCAGACTGAAAATAACCGTTACTTCAAAATGCAAACTCTAAATGGTCCATCCTTTACATGGCTGAAAGACTCCATCCTTCTCCATTCGATCTTTCTGTTCAGTAGTGTTCGACAATTCATAATGGGAAGATTTAGCTCGGCACAGCGTCTATAAATTGATCAACTTTATTACGAAAATGGGCGTTCTACGAGGAATGTGTATCGGGTGCTTAGAAAAACTCATGGTCCACATAATCGGCCTACCGAACGCACAATTAGCTCTATCATCCATAAGTTTGAGACCCAATTTTCATTACTGGATAATACTCGACCAAAAAGATGACACCCAGCACGAAGTGAAGAAAATATAGGAGCGGTAGCGGAGAGTGTATGCGAAGACAATGAAGTGTCGATTCGTCGCCGTTCTCATCAGCTTCGCCTCTCATATTCAACAAGTTATTTATGTTCTTTGCACAACCCAGTCAAAATGTTCAAATTCAAGATCAAAAGGTGAAAAGCGTTAAAATTTCGTTTTTTATGACAGGATTGATGTTCTTTTCTAAAGTTGTCATGAATATTTCACTGAATAAATTTGATGAGGGGGAACCCATTGGTAGACCATCTGATTGTTGATAGACTCTATCATTGAACTTAAAATAGCTTTGCTCTAGACAAATCTTAAGGAGTCTGATTGCTCATATTTCTGGCTAAAATTGCATCGAATGCAGAAGTTTGGATGAAACGGTACCATAACTTAAGAACCCAACAATTACGATCTATTCAAATTTCCCCTTACCGAGTACAACAAAACAGTTGCGCAAACTATACTAACTGACAAAGAAACTGCAACACCCAGAAGAAGCTGTTTAAATTTTGAATTTTTTTGTAAAACAGATAGTATAGCAGGGAGTAAATGATTAAAATTTGAAGAAAAAAATCGTTAAGGTCTTTTCATGTAAACGTTTTTTTGTTACTTAAATATGTAGTTGTTTTTTGCAAACTCGATCTTTGGCTGATGAGTGGTTAGAAGAACAAGGCTATCCTGTAACGTGAATTCTACCAGGTTTTCGTATTGGCATACGAGCATAGCTCTTTCACCAAGTGACTACTTAGCAGTCTTCATAATCCACCTCTAGAGGTATTAAGTATGATAAGGATTACGCCATATCATCGCGCGAAGCGAGAACCCCTCCGAAGAGATGAACCCTCCAGCTTCCAGGTTGGGTACCGACTCGAAAGACAGAACCGTCTGACTGGTAGCAGCAAAACACAATTCAACCTCTACTGGCTCTGCAGGTCAGTCCCCGAGTTGGTTTGTGACGCAACTCACCCGCCGGAAGGAATTCTTAGCCAAGCATCCGAACGCAGTCCCATGAACTAAGATAATCTCAAGATTGATGACTTCTGTTGATCGGATAAGGTCTTTTGGACTGCAGCATTATCGACCCCATCTTGTGTTACCTCTGACGGTTGAGTATCGCCGGCAACGATTACAGTGGTGCAGAGAACGTCAACATTGGAATGTGGAATGGCATCAGGTCGTCTTTTCTGATGAATTTCGATTCTCCTTGGGTGCACATGAAGGCCGAAGAAGGGTTAGACGACGTCGGGGAGAAAGACTCGAACCTCAGTTTGATATTGAGCGTCATGTACACCGGAAAGTAGGCGTTATGGTATGGGCTGCTATTGCACATGCAAGTAGGTATTTATTCGAGGTAACATGACAGCGATGCCTTACCTTAAAGAAATAGTGGAGCCATATGTTCTTCCTTACCTTAACCGGCTCGAGAATCTAATATTTCAGCAAGATAATGCTCGTGTTGCCAGAGTTAGTTTGAACTTTTTTGAAGCGACCCATGTGAATCTTTTGCCTTGGCCGCCCAGATCTCCGATCTTTCGCCCATAAAGCATGTTTGGGACATCATGAATAGAAGGCTTAGAAATTTACCCCAGCCCTCACAAACTTTGGCGGCTCCGAGACATGAACTATAGGTAGCTTGGGATAGTATCCTTCAAGAAGAAATAGACCATCTTATTGTATGAATGTCAAAACGTGTTGCGGAGTGTATAGATAATCGCGGTGGACAAACACATTATTGACGAAAGTATTAAAAAAAATTGTAAACGGTTTTTTTCCTTCAAATTTCAATCAGGTACTCCTTGCTATACTATCTGTGTTTTACCAAAAAAAATTTTAAATTCAAGCAGCTCCTTCTGGGTGTTGAAGTTTCATTGTCAGTTAGTATATTTTGACGCCAAATCCATCATCCTCAGGCAGCCGAGTACCGAAAACGGCAAGTGAAACTTCCTAAATAAGACCCCCAGATATAGACATCGCTGCATTCAAGGCCGTTGTCACGGGACCGCCGTACCCAAATCAGCAAGCGGGAAAAGACTTCCACATCCGCATTGACTGACGCGATCATCCAAACAAACGATACCATTCAACTCGACGTCGCAAGAGAAACGCGCCATCGACAACAACGCGGTAGAAGGAACAGTCAACAACAGAATCATGTGACTTGGTGAAGGTTCTTCGCCGTAAAAATAACGAAATTCCAGGCATGTGACTTCGTGTTATAACTTTAGAAACTTTCAATTGCAGCTAATGGATTCTGCAATTATACCAGGTGTTGTGTAAGAACGACAACCGCGTCGGAATCGCGATGAGGTCGAAGGAGGAAAGAAGAATCGGACGTTCTGTGAGTGGGTGAAGGACGTCCGTTTTCTATGGGCGAAATTGACAGTTTTTCTGTTTTGAGGTTAGGAATTTCGGGGTTAGGAGGTCTACGGCTGGGGATGAGGACGTGATTTTGCACACGCGCCAGGAGGAAGTGTGGGTTTCGTAATTACGGGTTTGATGAATGCGTTGTTTTCACGCCGCGCGTAGAGAGAGAGATAAAAAATATAGATTTATTATTATGAAAGTGTTGAGTAAGAATATATTTTTAAGTCGGCGTTTACTGTATTTACAATGAGGCTGATGGAGAGTGTTGATAGCTGTTACTTTTGATCTGCCGACAATGCGAATTTAACTTAATTGTTGACCGCTTTTCTCTATATTCCTCAAATGAAGTATTTTTACCCAATTCTTGTCAAAAACTCATTAAAATTAAATTAAATAAATGAAAACACAGTTACAATTAAGTAGACATATAGAATTAACACTCATTCAACAGCATCAAAAGTGTTCAAATTTACTTTGAAATAAGAACTTTTAAATCACTTTCCAGGTACGTAACAATTACATCCCCAGAGTTACAACAATTAAGGCCTTTCAAATATGAATAATTTAATTCCTAGAAACCTAAACGGGCCTAAACACCAATTAAGAAACGAAGATATTTCTTCCTTAGATTATTCCTAGAAACCCATTAGAACCGTTTTAGCCGTTTCAAGACTATTGTCGTATCGGAATTACCTGGGCCGCCTTTTCGGACCCAAACCTACTCTCTGATCCGCCAGTTAGCAAAAAGGTACCAGTTAAACACATTCCCTGCGCCAGGCAGGTCACGCGATAAGAAAGTTTAGTTGAAGATAAGTTCTGATCCCACGCACATTCCCTTGAAGTAAACTCTCGTAACTTGTGAAACATTTTTATCTCTACGCTCGAATTATTTTATATTTCGCATTTTTTCACTTTAAACTTCCAAAGAATTCTTTCTCTCTCTCTCTCTCTCTCTCAGTTACCCATAACGCACTAAAGGCCTGGAAGTGAATGTATTATCTACATTATTCCTTTGTAATTAGATATTAGGTTGTGAAAAGTGAACTCAAAGGTGAAACTAATAAAATTAAAGTCGGGAACAACAATAGAAGAAACTCAAGGAAGAACTGTTCCAGGATCAAGATAGTGTATCCAGCTCAATCTGGGTCAACAACTCAAAATTGTACACTTGTATTATATGTACTTCTGCTGACAAATCTATACATGGTCCCTACGAGCTGGATTACATTCCACATCTGGTCACGAAACATCTCCCTTAATTTGGTTAAAATAATTCAACTCTCTGAACTTGTATTATATGTATTTTAGGCTGTTAATAAAGCATTAAAGTCTAATATACCCCCATTTGAAGTATGCTTAGGTATCTCTACATACCAAGCAATTCTTTACAAAAAGGAATAAAAGATTCCAAAGAAAATATATATACAGTATGGTCCAACGAAAACTTAACACCTCCATTTTGCGGCTTTAAAATTAAAATGTGGAAAATGACCTGGACACGTCAATTTCTGATTCGAGGCGGAACAACTTTTCCGCTCTTCGCATCCCCGTAACTGCAACCTCCTAACGGGGGTGGCCACAACCCCTTGATTTTGAATAGGAATGAGGGGTGTTGCGATACCTTATTTTGAAGATCTTATCGAGTTCTATCTGATCCTGAAATTTCGCTTCAAAATTTCCATCGATAACGAAATGACAGGTAAAATAGTGGAAGAGTACTTACTTTTGTGATTAGTTTAAAAAATGTTGAAAATGAGCACCATTCACTTCCATGCAGTAATGTTAGTTTCACTGAAAACGTTCACGTACGTTACTCGAGATTTCTGGTGTAATTTAACGGCATTCATTGATGATCCGAGTTCGCAAATCATTCAGTGATTCAGGCTGGGTAGCGTAAACCTTGGATTTCAGGTGATCCCATAGAAAAAAGTCCAGTGAAGCCAGATCAGGTGATCTGGGTGGCCACTCAATATGTCTCCTTCTTCCAATCATGGCGTGAGGAAAATTTTCATCTAAGGACCTTATTACCTGCAGGTAATAAAACCTTTTAAAGACAGGTAATTTATGTATTCGTCATAGAAGGGATGAAAAAAAAAATTTTTTTCTCTACGATTGTTGTTTATAGTTTTTTTAAGAGAATGAAAAAAAAAATTCAAAAAGTCCAATTTTTACATTTTTTATTAAATTTTTATTTTTTAAACCCTTTATACCGTCCTAGGGGTAAAAGAATGCGTTTTAGGAAAAAAATGGTCGGAGAGAGGTAGACCTAAAATTTTATGCTCTACAACTTTTAGTTGAAACTTTTTTTGATATTTTCGAAATTTAACCCAAAAATCGTATTTTGGGGTAGTTTTTCATTTTTTTCACCCCCTTCCCGAGGTTTGAAAATTTTTTTACTTTGCCCACAGTTTTATACGCTTTTTTCTGATTATTTGCATATAAATTCAGCCGTATTAGCGAAAAACCCGATTTCACGATCTTCTTGATTGGACTAAACTCCAAGAGGCAATTCTGAACGAAATATCGGGTTTTTTTGTGATAGAACTTTCGATAGGCATAACTGTGACTTGACAGAAGGTAGAAGTCATGTTGTTTTGACATTTCTATTCAGTAAGCATTGACAAATTACCATGGAAAGACTCACGCCGCAACAACGTTTACAAATTGTTGAAATTTATTTTCAAAATCAGTGTTCTATTCGCCAAACTTATAGAGCACTTCATGAAATTTATGGTGTACATAATCGTCCATCACAGCAGCTTATTCGTCGAACTATCGATAGATTTCGGACATTTTCTCTACTCGATACAACAAGAAGACAAAGAACTGTACTTATAGAAAAAATAACGCTGTAAGTCATAGTATTAATGATGATCCAGATTTGTCTATTCGTTGACGTTCACAACAAGTTGGACTCTGTGCATCCACCACATGGAAATTTTTGCGTAAAAATTTTGGTCTACACCCATACAAGATCCAACTGGTTCAAGAACTAAGGCCACTTGACCATAATAAACGTCGTTTGTTTGCTGATTGGGCCCTACAACAGCTTGCAGTTGATCCACTTTTTTATCGTAAAATTGTGTTTAGTGATAAAACTCATTTCTGGTTGAACGGCTATGTGAACAAGCAAAATTGCCGTATATGGAGTGAAAATAATCCTCAAGAAGTTCTGCAGGTTCCATTGCATCCTGAAAAATGCACTGTATGGTGTGCTTTACACGCTGGAGGGATCATCGGTCCATATTTCTTTAAAAGGATGCTGGAGCTCATGTTACAGTGAATGGTGCTTGTTACAGATCGATGATCAATGATTATTCGTTTCAAAATTTTAATGGTATCGACCCAGAAGTATTTTGGTTCCAACAAGCTAGTGCTACATCTCATGCTGCTACCGTAACAATCGATTTATTGAAAACAAGATTTGGCGAGAACATTATTTCGAGGAATGGTCCAATTAATTGGCCTCCAAGATCAAGCGACATAACTGCAGTGGATCATTTTCTTTGGGTTTATGTCAAATCATTGGTTTATGCTGATAAACCAGAAACAATAGACGCTTTGGAAGCCGACATAACTCGTGTTATTGATGAAGTAAGACCTAAATTACTCGAAAAAGTGGCCCAAAATTGGTCTGGTCGAATGCGGTTCCTCAGAGCTAGTTGTGGTGGACGTATGCCGGAAATTTTTTTTAAAACATGAATGTCATAAAATTATTTTTCGAATAAAAATATAATTTAGCTTCAATCTTAATTTAAATGTGTTTTATTTCAATGTAAAGTTCTATCACTCTAAAAAAAACACCCGATATTTTGTATTCTATATAATTCAATTAATTATTTTTAAATCCATGCAATAAGCTGTCACAAAAATTGCACGATAGACCTGAATCAAAAAGGAAAGAGCCCGATTCGAAAAAATTTCATCATCTGTCCATTTCAAGAAATACGGATGACAAGTGCAATAAATGAACTACTCAATGATGTAAAACGTCAACTGTTTTTCCATTCTTGCGAACAAAAGAATACTAATCCAGTAATGTTCGTCATTTTCAGCGCATAAAACTCGTCATTCAAAACACAGAGCAATATCAATCAACCAAGAAACAACGTAAAGTTTCATTTTCCATTTCTGCCTTGAACGATCTGCAGCATGGCTCACGTGAGTTTCTCTTTATTTACTTGTAAATTATTCAATGAACATCTTCCAGCCTGCGTTGCACAACGTTATTGTGTTAATAAGTTTCGTTATTAGGTTTTCCATGCCTACGTACCCCCAATTGCTTACTATTGCATAGAAGCATGTGATTCAGTGCATCCAACCGTGACGGATTCTTGTCGTTTACTGGTGGAGGTGTTACGCGATAATTTAGATTCGTTAGATTGAGAACCTTGGTAATGAAATGGAAAAAACTGATATTTAGAAGTCTATTTAAGTTGTGTTACAATTATGATATTCGGGAAAGTAAACAATTGACGGTTACGTCAAAACATGCTGTCAAATAAATCTGAACACAGAATAGTCTGTACTATCTACAAAATTATCAATGAAAATTCCAGCGATTCGGACCTTCTTGCAAGAAAATTCATTTCAAATGAAATAATATAAGAAGTATGGGGTGTTTTTTTTAGAGTGATAGAACTTTAAATTGAAATAAAACACATTTAAATTAAATTACGGTAGTAGCATGAGGTATAGCACCATCTTGTTGGAACCAAAACGCTTCTGGGTCGATACCATTCAAATTTTGAAACAAATAATCGTTGATCATCGATCTGTAACGAGCACCATTCACTGTAACATTAGCTCCAGCATCGTTTTTAAAGAAATATGGACCGAGGATGCCTCCAGCGTTTATAGCACACCACAAAGTGCATTTTTCAGGATCCAATGGAACCTGCAGAACTTCTTGAGGATTGTTTTCACTCCATATACGGCAATTTTTCTTTTTTACATAGCCGTTTAATCAGAAATTAGCTTCATCACTAAACACACGATAAAAAAGTGGATCAACTTCAAGCTGTTCTAGGGCCCAATCAGCAAACAAACGACGTTTATTATGGTCAAGTGGCTTCAGTTCTTGCAACGGTTGGGTGTAGACCAAGATCTTTACACAAAATTTTCCATATGGTGGATGCACAGATCTAACTCGTTGTGAACGTCGACGAATGGAAAAATCTGGATCATCATTAACACAAGCGATATTTTCTTCTGTGCGTACAGTTCTTTCTTTTTCTTGTTGTTGTTGCATCGAGTAGAGAAAATGTTGTCCGAAATCTATCGATAGTTCGACGAATAAGCTGTTCTGATGGACGATTATGTAAACCATAAATTTCACGGAGTGCTCTATAAGTTTGGCGAATAGAACACAACAATTTGTAAACGTTGTTGCGGCGTGAGTCTTTCCATGATAACTTGTCAACGCTTACTGAACAGAAATGTCAAAACAACATGGCTTCTACTTTCTGTCAAATTACAGTTATCCCTATCGAAAGTTCGATCACTCTGAAAAAAACACCCGATAGAAATGAGTGAGAAACGAGAAAAACGACCCCAAAACGCTACACGACAAAATTATTGACAATGCATGGAAAGTCCTACCTCACCCGCCGTACAGCGCAGACATTGCTCCTTCCGATTATCATCTCTTTCGCTTACGATCTCTATCGATCGATGCAACATGGCCTGGCAATTGTTTCGTCAACACAGTGGCTTCTCCAAGTTCATATTTCGAACTAACTCTGAAAAAGTTACATCACGAGTTCGTTATCATTATTTATGTAATAATTAATATAATTATCGTTTTAGTAGTCAATATCATAGTTGGTCCGATGCCATATAATTGACAAATTCATTATTATTACTATTGAAGCTCTCTTCTTTTTCTCAATTTGGGAGGCGGCGTTTCCTTCTGAGCAATGCGCACCTGAACTCTTCAGACAGGCGTGGTGCGCATGTCCGCCTGTGACGCCAGTGACCTTGTGTTCCACGTGGGAACGGTCGTCGAAGGCTGTTTGCCTTACCCTAATTGAACTCGGCGGACGGTCAGTCAGGAATTTTAAGACTAGTCGTGTCCTCTATATGATACGCCAGCAAAGCAGAATTCTTGACGACCAGCGCAGAAGGTGGTCGCTTTACTATTAATTTGTAGCCTGGCGTCATTTACAGTGGCTCAAGAAATAAATTTCTCTTTCGTTAAATTTCTTTATCGTTGTAGCGAACAACTTCTTCGCTCCTCGTCCAGAAACCTGCCTTTCTCTGACGCTGCTTGACCGGCGTATCAATAGAGGACCCGATAATTCTAAAGATTCATGACTAATCGTCCCCGCCGAGTTCAAATATTGCCAGGCACACAGCGTTTAACGACTACCGTTCCAAGCGGAACACATGGTCACTGGCGTCACAGGCTGAGCTGCGGATCACGTCTGCCTGATGAGTTTCAGATGAGCAGACTCCGAGCGAAACGCTGTCTCCCAAATCAAGAGGTGGAAGCTATCTCCCAACACCGCATATCTTTCGAGAGCTTCATCGTTATCGTGGCTTATAATTGATACCTAGATGAGCATTCAAAGCAAGATGATCATCGAGTTAATTACAAGCTGTTTTCGAAGTTGAGTATCTCAATATACTTAAAACAAATTGTAGAAATTACTATGTTTTACTACCAATAAAAATATATATTACACATTTTCTTGTGACTCGAGTTTCGGGAAATGAACTATCCTATCATCAGACAACTGAAGACCTAACAATGGTACAGAGGTATTTAAACAAAAGTGATAAATATTTAGAATATTTCAATAGATTCTAGATAACACATAATAGTGGTACAGAGGTTTACAAGCGGAACGTGATAAAAAACCGGGTTAAAAAAGAGAGGCCTTCTAACAGATATCGGAATGTCGGCAATCGACAAAGAAGGTTGTTAAACAGATGGTACCCATTTAAATATCTCAAATAATTTTTGGGGTTACATAGCTCCGTACAGTCATTCATAATTTTTACGTTATTTTGTTGTACATCTCAAATATTTGGATTCACATAGCTCCATACAGTCATTAATTATTTTTATTGTGAACGAATTTGAAAATTTCAATAATCAAGTTTTTTTTCATTTGAATCTACATGTAAGATTTTCTTTTGTCGAAAGGAATTACTGTTTTCTAAAGAATGAGTGGCAAAAGTTGAATTTTTGTTTACTATTCATTAAATTCATTTTATGTTCGTTGAAAAAGGTTTTAAACAGATGTTACTTTTTGAATATCTCAAATATTTTCGATTTACATAGCTCCGTACAGTCATTCATTATTTTTACATTATTGTTATTGTGAACTAATTTGAAAATTTCAACAGATTCTAGATAATCGAGTTTCTTCCCTTTTGATTCTACATGTAAAATTTTAAGATTATCTATTGTGGGAAAGGAATGACCGTTTTCTAGACAATGAGTTGCAAAAGTAGAATTTTGTTTATTTTTTATGAAACTCATTTTATGTTCCTTGAACCTCGTCTTGAAGGAATGTCCTGTTTATCCTATATATTTATTACTGCACGTAGAACAAGATAACTCATATACTCCTGATTTGTGTATGCTTGGAGTAGGGTCCTTTGCGTTAAATAATACCGATGATAATTTCTAATTACGTACAATTCAGTATCTCAATATACTGGATTCATTTCTCAACAATACAACATAATCAATCAATTGGATCAAAATAGTGGAACGATAAATAAATTTACCACGGTAAAGAAATTATGGTACGAAGAGATGAAGTGAACGTTTTTTGAAAGGTTGAATTACTTTCAACATTTAAGTAATGAATTTTCTCTATATTAAATTATACTACTGGTAAGTGTTAAAAATAAGTAATATGTATTGAAATATTCATTAATTAATTAAAGAGAGCGCTCAAGCCTCTGAACTTAGTTTGTACTTATTCATTCCAACGTCTTCCCACATTTTCTACATTTGTCAATACGTCAATTTTCTCGCCTACAATTTTTCTTAAATCTTGAAAGTTGAAATCAGAAAAATAAAAATATATTGATACTTAAAAAAATGTATATGAGACAGTAATTTATTTCCACAAAAATATTTCTACTACTACAACAATTGTTTCACCACGATGTGGCTTCTTCAGGTATTACATTGTACTGTCTTGAAACAATTGTTGTAGTAGTACAAACATTTTTGTGGAAATAAATTATTGTCTCATATACATTTTTTTAATTAAAATGAGTTTTCACCAAGACCGAATCTATCAAATATATATTGATACTTTCTCTACCGTATAACGCATACTGGCGCCACCTATTCGTCAATGGCTCAAATACTCCTCGTGTAGGCAGAAATTTCCATTTTGTATCAAGGTACAGAGGTAATCACCTCGGATAACTACGGTGAAATATCTATAAGAATGTTTTGTAAGAATTAAAAAATTAGAATCATTGACACAGATTTCTTAAAGCCTAGAGTTCATTTACTTCGAAACCAATCGTTATTCTTGAGAAATTTAATTGAAATCATTTCAATTACCTGGTATACAAAATTCTTCTAACTAAACCATAGTTTAAAAATAAAATTTAGCAGATATAGTTTCTTTTTTTTGGCAGGATATGAACATCATCTACAAAACATGAACTTATTTTTGGTTTGTTTCAAAATAAAATTTATTAGTAATTATGATTCTCCTTTTTTGCCTGAATAGACACCATATACAAAACAGAAACTAATTTTTGGTGTTCCAAAACAAACTTTTTGGCTGAATTCAAACAAAATTCCACAAAATATGAACCTTTTTTGGTTTGTTTCCAAATGTAAATTTGCAGAAACAGTTTCCATTTTTTGCCTGGGTATGAATATTATCTACAAAATATGAATTAATTTTTGATTTGTTTCAAGGTGTTTTAAACAGATTTTTTGTTTGTTTCAAGCCGTTTTAAAATGGAATTTAACAGATATAATTCTCTTTTTTCGTCAGGAAATGAACATCGTTAACAAAATATAATTTGTAGTTTGTTTTGAGGTGTTTTAGAATGAAATTCACCATATATGGTTTTCTTTTTTTCCTGAGCAGGAATATTATATACAACAATTGAAGAGAAGTTTTTTGAGCTTCGAGCGTTTAAAATTGTGATGTATTTAGCGACTGATTTTTATGGCGATTTCGCTCCTTTCTACTTAAAATGCCACAAAGAAAACGCTTTGGCGCAATATCCGAAAAAACAGAAGACACCACAAGATATCAATTTTAAATTATCAATACCAATAGAAGTTTATAATTTAATTCATAAACACAACCAGTGCTTGATTACTGTATAATTCTCATAAAATAAGAACGACAAATTTGTTATTAAAACTATTTTAATTAAGCCATATTATCGAAAGTCAAATTTGATTGATGAATAAAATTATGAATTAAATTAGATGTTGATGACTCTGGATAATTTCTGGACGCGGTTCAAAAGCAAATCTCCCTGCTTAACGACTGCATTGAACTGAGCATTCTTCAGGTCCGGTCTGTTTGTTTCTACTATACCCCCGACTCGATCAATTTTGCAATGTAGTCGATCTGCCGCAATGAAAGTGGAAAGCTCTCTGAAAACAATAAAAATCATCATAAAATTATTAAATACAACGTACAAATTTTAACACTTACTGGTCTATAAACTCGACAGATACTCCAAAGGCTTCAGCCATATACTGTAAGGTTAAAGATCTGTAAGACTCCAAAAGCTGAGTGTATGCAAGAATTCTCATTTCCCTGACGTAGTAACGATAATGAGCATTCATGAAATAATCATTTCGAAGTACCTCCTCTACTTTTGCTGGAATAAACAGAATTCAGTATTATTCAGTATCGTCACTGAGTCTTCAAATAACTATTACACTACTCGTAATAGTGTGGAAATTAATTTAATTGTTTTTTTCGAAATTTTAAAATAAAACTAATGAATTTTCAACCTAGTTAAAGTCAGATTTAAAATTGGGAACTATGATATAATGCTAAAAGGGACTACAAAGTAATTTCAGATTTTTGCATTCTCTAGAACAAGAATATGATGATCTAAACCAGTTTTTGCTTTGATCTGTTCATCGGTAATTTCATTTGTCCACAAGATCGTGGTACATCTTTGAATGAAAAATTGTGAAAAGAATAAAATTTATCAAACTAATTTCGACACTGTAATTCTTATACAGGTATGGGAAAGACAGTTGGAAACCTAGGAATTTCAATGTTAATCTAGTGACGTGGGAATGTCTACTGGAGCAATGGAGCAATCAAAACCTCAGTGCGATGCGATGACGAACAAACAACTTCTCCCTCAATGAAGTGCAGAGCCTTGAGGCTCTGCACTGTTTTCTTTCTTCCATTACTCCTGTGGACATTCTCACTTTTCTAGATTAACATTGAATTTCCTATGTTTCCTTCTGTCTCTTTCATACCTGTAGATCTTCATCCCATACACATCCCTTAACCATTTACCATCATATATTGCTTTATTTCCTTTTCCGAAATGATAAAGTAAAAATTAAAATCGAACGCCTCTGCTTTCCGATACATGATCGAATCTCACAATAAATCATTAATTTTGTTTTTAAGATATCTATAATACTATAATCTTGATAAAAGTATTTCAAATAAAGAAGAAAAATCATAAAAAGTTGTTTATAACCTACCCAAATTGGTGAAGAATTCAGCATATTGGCAATTGTAGAGAGAAAACAGATAATCCTTAACAAAAGGCTCTGAATGCAGAACTTCCAAGATTTCAGATCCTTTAATAACCTAGAAATATTACAATTTAAGAATACACCGTATAAAACGCATCATCAGCGGCTTCCCCTACCTTATCTCTCAGTTGATTTCTTGGTAAACTTATGATTGAGGTATACACAGCATACCTAACAAATTGCTTATAGTCCATAAGTTCATATGAAGTGAAAGTACTGACAGTATCTAAGAATAGAGTAGCTGCAGTCTTAAAATCTCTAACTGCCATACAGTAAGCACCTTGATACACCTTCAATCTGTTTCTTCTATCCCAATCTCCACCCTCCTCGATCAAACTAAAAATGATAGCAATTAACTTCAACCAACTCGGAAAACTTCAGACACTTACGTTTTAGCTCGATCTATATTCTTTGTGATCAATTCATGATCCATGAAGAATAATCCCAGACGTATCAAGTGGAATATTATGTCCAATCTCTGACCAAGAGACACTGTTTTATCATATGTTTTTCGGAAAGCCTCCACAGCACTTTCCTTGTCACCGATGCGACTGTAATATTCGGCTTTTTTGAGGTAAGCTTCCCTTACCTCCATTTCACCCAGATTCTTCTCTGCGTCTTCAATTGCTTCGTCCAACTTCTTTATTTCCTCCGCATTCTTTGTTTTCATTGTGCTCAGTAATTTGGTATCTTTTTTCCAGTTGGAATCCTTGCATACCAACTCATAAAAAGGAGCCATATCTAAAAAATGCGAATATATATTGTATAATTAACTTTCCTCAAATCTATTAAATCCTACCATGTTCTTGTATAGCTTTTAATAATTCAGTCTTCACATTTTCGATATCTTTGTAATCAGGTATGGTGAGGAGGAATTTATATCTGGCCAAGTCTAGATCTGGATTTTTTTCCAACCCTTGATCTTCCAAGTTTTCGATAGGCATTTTGTATATATTTGTTTTTAAATATTCACTTGTGGAAGCTTTTGAATGACTTGACGAACTGGTATGTCATACAGTTAGAAAATATGGTTATGATCATATGATACATAGAGTATTATATTCTCTCGTATCGGTGACAGGTGACAACAAAAGTGTAATATCAGGACCGAAAAACTTTCGATGAAACAATCTCCTCAGTGATAAAATATGAAATTAAAAGTACAAAACTTTAACGTTTGTATAGCCAATGTTGCCGAAGACATATAGGGAGAGTGTGAATAAATGAATGATCAGTGACCAGTGACTCTTGTCCACATCCGACTTGCTCTTCATGGACTATGAATTGGCAAAGAAAAATCATGCAGCTGAAATGTAGACCTGAAATTTTCCGGCTTGGAGATTGGAATTGAAGAATAAGACACGAATAATATATATCGTGTATGATTTGCAGGTGTGTTTCAATCCTAAGTGGTTTTCCAATGAAAACCATAGTTTTTGAAGCGACGTAAGCTGCCATATTTGAAATGTGCGCTTATATCAAACTTTTTCTTTTTTTATTTTCACAATACTTTCGAAACTATAATACTTTTCCGATCCAAATAAAATTTGACATTTAGGTGTATAGTATAATAACGACACGAAGATTTATGCCAAATTTCTTGACGATCGACTGTCAGGACGGAGGACTGGAAGCAAAAAAATGCAAATTTCTTAACCTCTTATTGCAAAACGTTTATTTAGATGTATTTTTATGTAGCTTCGGTAAGAAGTTATTCACAGATTTGAAATTTCAAGGGAAATGGACCGTTGAACAAGCGCGCAAAAACCTCTGACTTTACGTCAGTGTTTTTCACCATTTTTCAATAAATGCCCATTAGGAACAGAAAAAACACAGTGTTCATGGTTTCATTCGTTTATTGTGGACATCTGAAAACGATTCTTAAAAATATTTTGTTATAGGTTCTAAATTGATCCCTCTATATGATGCATAAGAATCAAAGCAAAAAATATAAAACAATGAGTTTGATGCAAAAAATTCGCTGGAGCTGTGGCTATTTACACATTGAGCAAATCCAATAGTGTGTTTATAATATGAATTTAACAAATACAAAAAATGACATCAATATATCAGCGTTACAATTTTATTCGGTGCATTTTAAGTTTGGAGGGCTTAAGCAGCAGATTTAAATGGATGAGTCTAGCAATAGATTTGGACAAAGTTTAGGCCGTTGGTTCTACATTTTTTTCCGTAAGAAAAGTCAATAATCTATCGTTTTTTTCGACAATTTTGGCACTTAAATAACAATTAGAACGAAGGTTTTCTGAAATATAAATCAATTAATGAATGGTTCTTACATTATAAAAACTTCTAACTTATCGACCGTATTTATAGCTGCAAATTTTTGTGCTTCTTGTTTATTCATAAACTGTTCAGTCATACAGGGTTTTTAGAAGCTGTTGGAGAAACAATGTAGATATTAAGTTATTCTTCGCATCATTTACAGTGTTTAATAGCTCGATAGAGAATTCATACCACATACTACATTATAAGTTCTTTAAGTACATGCACACTGTGGCAACCTTTTGAAAATATCAGGAAATACTTATACATATAACATTCCCTAAAAAGTCGTTTCATTCAATTCAAAATAAATTATCAGTAAATCATTAAAAACTGCTATATCTCCGAAAAATTTTAATCATGAATTGAATTTAATCAAACAAATAGCATCTAATAACGATTATTCGCCATCAATAATAGACAGTTTGATCGCCGGAAAACAGAATTAAAATGCTATTTACGAAATAAACAGTAAGAGAAAAAATATTCAATCCTCTGAGCTTCAATTGAAGAAGTAACAAAGACATTAACATATCATTCAGAACGAATAATTCTTTGGCAAAAAATGAAGGAAAACTCTAAAACCTAAAATTAATGGAGGTTATCATGTGTTTACCAATTATCGTGTGGTACCTTGCCAAAAACTTATATTGGACAAGTTGGGAGGTCTTTTAATACTAAAATAGTTGAGCATAGTCATTTTTACTTCAATTAAAACTCAGATTCTAATAACAGAGAAACATGATTGTGATGAGCGTTTAAATATTTTGCATAATGAAAATAAAGGTGTGAAGTTGAAACTGTTAGAAAGTTCAGAAATAAATCGATATATGTTTATTATTCGATTGAAAGCCAAAAATACTTCTCCTTTTAGGCACTGATTCAACTACACTATTCAAAAATTGAAGTGGATATTCGAGAGATACAACATTCGCACAAGATCTGCTAGTATGGTTAACTGCACGATGGAATCCCTTTTTCACAGCATACTGAATTAATAGCTCATAGCTACCGGTGGAATAGTTTTTGGTCGAGCACTTCGGAATAGGTTGCGCAGCTTCAATTTGAGGGCAGGCAGATCCGCCAGGCACCCGCGATTGAGTAGGAAGCACCACGCTTTAAGGTATCGTTGTGCTCTTGAACATGAACTGGAACACGGACAGATGGACATCCTGCCTGTTCACGGATGAGTCCAGATTTGGTCTGTATCAGTCAGTGAGAACACAATCAACCGTATGATGATCATTTCATGACGCCAACAACTCTTTTCGGTGGTGGCTGAGGCTGCATTTGGGGAGGCATTTGTTTTAATGGACTCACAGATCTTATTATCCTCATTAACGCAACCATAACAGTGGTAAAGTATCGTGATTTGATTGTTGGAGCTTTTGCGGCAGCCATTGGTAGTAATCGACGATAATGCTCGTCCACAGCGGGCAAGAATTATAAACGACCGCATAGAAATACATGGCATTAACCGAATGGATTAGCTCACTGTCCGTCCAGGCCAAAATTGTATTAAACATGATTGGTCTGCAATGTCACAGCAAATACACCGCTTATCTGACCCACAGCAGACATTACCACACCTTGTCAATGGTTTGACGGATATTTGGCAAAACATTCCTCAAGCTTTTATTGATAACCTCATTGATACAATACCAATAGAGTAAGAGCATTACAAAGAGCTAGAGGAAGTCCCACCTGATATTAAACCGGGATTTCAAGGTGTTTCTATCAGAAGGAACCTTTTTTAAGCCTGCAGTCTTCACCAGGTCAGAATATTCATTTTGTTTATTCCTCTTCTATGTCGCCTAACACAGTCTTGTTTAATGTTGCTATTTCAGACAGGATAACCGTATGTAGACACCTAACTCAGTTCATCAGTATATATACAAATCCCTTCTTATTTCCCTTTATATATTATTATATGTACGCAAATTATCCACTTCAATTTTTGAGCTCTTTATTACTATATAATATACGAAAGACTCAAATTTTAATAGAGTAATTTTTGTAGTTTGCAGACAATTTATTATTAAACCATTTTCACTGAAGGGCTACAAAAAAATCGTTTGATAAAAACAGTGAAATGACAATTTGCAGTGAATGACTTTTATTGATCTTTTTCGATACAAATTTTACTAGAAATAATTCGTTACTAAAATTTGGGGACTTCGTGACCTTGAAATATTTTCAGCAAATACTGATTAGGGAATAAACTATAGAAGGATATCAAATTAGGTATGCATTTTTGTGGTATTTTCAGAAGCTTGTTTATCTTGAATATAGTCCCGCATTAAAAGGGGAATACTGAAGGAAAATATCCAAGTTTCTATGATCAGTAACTGAATGGCCTCTTCGATAAATACAGTGTTCGTCAAATTAAGTGTTACCAACTTTATATTGGCATCATTGACGACAAGGATTAAAGAGCAGTTTGTTCTTATTTTTACATATATATTTACAGTTTATCCAGTTTTTTATGAGAGTAAGATGGTTTATCGTTCTTCGTTGTATTTATAGCTGAATATAATGAATGTGATCCGAAAGAAACAGTGTTATTGTCTGGCCTTAAAGGTAAAGGTTTGAATTCAATATACGTCAGTGGAATTGTTTAAAGATCCAGGTAGTCTATTTAGGGAATTTTCATGAAATTGAATGTATTTTCGGTAAGTTATTGAAATATAAAATTAAAACTTTCTTGAAACAATAAAATTATCCTATTTTGAGTTGGTAACACTGCATTTAACAGATCGACCATGTTCACATTTATCAGATTTTGTTATAGAAGAGTTTGAAAATATAAAATATGTACAAACATTGTAAATGAAGCAATAATGACAGGGAAACGAGATTGAACTTAATTCTTGATTAACCTATGTACAGATCGTAAATTTCAGTAAGTATCTAGGGATTATTCAACGCAACAAGACTACAAGGCTCTTTAAAATACAATTCCTTATATTTCAGATCGATGACCGAAGAAACAGTGGAAATATCCAATAGTCTTGCGGAATAGGCACATCTAAGAAAAGGCAGGTTGATATGGATACTTCTAGGGAAATAAACGAGTGCTTTATCTATGTAGTAGATCATTAGGTATATCGTACAAACACTTAATATCATACTAATTGACATATCATTCAGTTTTAGATTTATTTCTCATTGGATTTTATCAAAATTCAGTTCGTGGTACTAAGGGAGGACAGGCTTCTACAACGACCAAAAATGAAGTCATTTTCTGTGATTCATTGGTTCCACTAGCAACAGCTGATCGGTAATTTAAACATAGAAAAGTAGTCATTCGTTATCGATTTCGAGGAAATCTATGTTCTGTCTCTGCCAGGTGATGATTTTGAGAAGCAAATGGGTTCTTATCATCTTGAAAGTACAGAAATAACATCTAGTTGTTAATATAACAATAGTCCAATTTCATGGGATTTCAAAATTGAAGCAGGTCGCCGCTGTTTATTTCTTTTCGAAAATATTAGTGTTAAAGAACTACTATCATAGATCTAAATCGAGGTTTCTTTGTGTCCGTATCACAAAGTCTCGTCGATGTCCAACGGGCACTCGCGAGAAACATCTTTATCGTCCATGATACTGTTTTGTTTGTGCAGTCGACAGAAATTAGTGTGATCTATGATCTGGTCCGCGTTCGTTTGTTCCTCTTCTTCTTCCAGCACGTCGTCCTCTTCTGCCTCGAAGAAAGCCTCATCGGGCAGAATCTGATGTCACAGATTTATCGAGTCTCCGTTCGTCGATCCCTCCAATGGCCAGTCGCTGTCTGTGGTCGAGGCGTGCGAGGATGTGTTCGATGATTCGTTCTCCACCTGAGAAGAACATAGAATTATTAGACGACCATAAATAAAAATTGAGTCATGGTACTTTCCATAGAATCTGCAAATAAGTTTCTCAGATTGAAACTTAGACATGGTAATATGCACTGCGCTATAGATATTGTAGAAATTGTGAGAGAAAATTTTGAACAAAATTTTGAGAGTTAGACACTAAATGTTATTTCAAGGTTAGCATGAGAGATTTCACAAATCAAAGAAACACATGAATTCTTTTTAACAATCTCTACGTAAATTTAGTTTTTTTTTATTCTCAAATAGTAAAAGTCCTGACATTTAGATATAACACAAAGATTTAATAAATGTTGTATTACTCAAGCATACAGGATGTTTCACGAATGATTGTACAGGCTTTCAGGGCAGATGCAGGATAATTTGGTGAGTCTGAATCAGTGCTCGAAATATGTCCTAACTATATTCGTTTAATAGTTACTGGATCTTTTATGTATTTTATCAAAAACTTTCAATCGGCATACCTCTTGAACGCCTACATGGATCTTCATAAAAACTTGAGGGAATGAGTATAGATCAATGCCAAATATTTTCCCATAATGACTTATCGATAGCAAAGGTCCGGACTAAGAAAACTACATTATTTATCCCACATCTTGTAAAACACCCTGTACATCCAATTTTCAAAAAACGAGATTCTCTTCAGAATCTACAATAAATACTCTTTCAAACAAGCTTATTAGGATCAATGGCACACTTCGCATCATCATTTTATGAACCATTGAATATTAGGAATTTTCAATTTATAGTAAACACGGACCTGTGAATCTCAGAATAATGCGTCTATTCATATTGAATCGATTGAAATTCTCAGTAACATGACTTAGGTATTGTGCTGCATCTTATTCAATCCAATACATTAATGTAGGGGCAACATCAAATATTTTTTGCAAAACTAAATTTAACCGAAAACTCGAATTAACATTGAACATTTAATTGGACTATTATAAAATGGACTTAATAATAAAAATATAAAATATATCTTATAAACATGTGTGGAACTGAAAAAATTGACAATAAATAAGAGAAAAAATTATAACCAAATATTGACTGAAAAATGATGTTGTGAATTGCGTTTCCTAGTCACTCGGATTTACTCTGGACCAAATATGTGCATTGCGAACATTCAAAATGCCATCTTTGGTGAAAGTCGCTTCATCAGTAAAAAGCGTTCTGAAGATAGTTCGCTGGTTCCGCAAAACCCATCTGCAAAATCGCATCCTCGATAGTTCATCGCCTAGCTTCAAGGTTTGGACGAATTGTAAATGAAATGGATGCCACTTTTCACGGAGTAGAACTCACCAGACCTGACAATGTGGCAAACCTAAAACTGAACCAAGACGTCGAGTGCTGGTTGAGGGATTTTCTTAGACAGCTTCTATTATCTCTTCATGGCTTACCAATGAACTTGATCTTTCTCGCTTACTTACTGACGGAAAGTGTCCAGTTTCATGAAGTGAACGATTAACATGTTTGAATGTTTGGTGATTAGGAATTCAACGATTCGGATATAGCCTTCGATAATCACTAGCGGTTTGCACTTACAAAATCCATAAACTAACAACATATCAATATACTCAGTATTCGTAAATGACAGCATTTCGATGATTCTCCTAATGAAAATTTCACGAAAACACAATAATCTACCACTTGCATATTTTTCTATTTCAATAATTACCCGACAATGGTTTGAAATGTCAAAATTCTTAGCATGAGCCACTTAGATTTTGAAATGGGTTGAATTCAGAGTAAAGAATTTCTTCTGTAATCTTTCACATGGCATTAAAAATAAATGATATCTTAAGCTTCAAATCGATTCAAGCAGCATGTGAGAAGATGAATAGTGGACCAGAAAGAAAGACTAATGTAAGCAGAACATTCAATACAAGAGCTAGCAGGTGTCAAAAAGAAATAGGGAAATTTTCGAGAACAAATCACATACGAAAATTGATTGAGGAAGAATTTATTTGCGAAAGTGTAAATAAGATGTCGAAAAGTACTTCGTTTGTCTTCGTGTGTCTATGAATCGAAAATTCCAGATATTCAATAGCTCATAAAATATTGATGCGAAGTGTGCCATTATTTCAAATGAGCTTGTTTGAAAGATTATTCATCGTAGATTCTGAGGAGAATTTCACTTTTCGAAAATTCAATGTACAGGGTGTCTTACAAGATGTGGGATAAAGAATATAATTTTTACAGTCCGGACCTGCGCTATCGACAAGTGATTAGGTGCAAATATTAGGCATTGGCCCATACTCATTCCCTCAAATTTTCATGAAGATCCATGCAGGCGTTCAAGAGTTATGCCTATTATTTTGATAAAATACATAAAACATCCTGTATCTCTTAAAATAATATAGTTAGGACATATTTCGAGCACTGATTCAGACTCACCAAAATGTCCTACATTTGCCCTGAAAGCCTGTACAATAATTCGTGAAACATCTTGTATATTTTCAATATAGTAGGACTAGAAATAAGTACATGCGGTTTTGATAACAGATGTCGGTGCCAGTTTATTATTCCATTGATTCATCTGGCTACACCTTCATTTTGTGTCGTCATTACGCTTTATTTTCAGTATCTGTCATTTTGCTGAAGTGTCAACATCAAAGTTTCACTGTGCTCTAAAAAAAAGTTTACTTTCGTACCGAAAAATGTGTTTTTACTTCATTATATCCATGCTTATTCTTAACTTTCTTCCGTGTTTGTAACGTACCTCCACGGTGGTGTGCACAGAATTCATGTTCGGTGGTTTGGGTGTTGGTCAGGCCACTGTGACTACGTGCGAGTCCGGATCTGGTGACCAGCAGTTGTCGGAGAGCCAGCAACCTATGACGACAGTTACCAGGCCTATGAATAGAGCTAACATGATGTACACTTCTGCTTTGCCTGAAAATTGAACAATTTCATGAAAATCAACTCACAAACTGCTTATAATGGAAAAATTTAGTGACGCCAGGGACGCTAGAAGAATAGTTAGGACTCCCGTTTCGTAATTGGAGATCTCTTCTATGTTCGCAGCCAGGCTGAGATGACCGGCCACCCGTTCACTATTGTTCAGTACTGTGCAAATTAGAGTAGGTATTGAGGAGACTAGTATTCTCTAAAGATCATACGAGTGAGAGAATTCCTCATAGATTATATCACGGTATTTACCCGCCTATGTCTGTGTCAAACATTTTGTGGCACTGGAACTTGATGCATGCGCTCTGTGACTATAACAAAGAAGAAGGACGCCCTTATGGCGATTATATTGATTTTGGTGTTCGTAATTCAACAAGCTATTCATTATAATATTTATACCTAATAACTTTCCAGAAAGTATCCGGAAAAAACAAACCACAATTGTAATTATTCACTATATAGTTTTAATACTTGAAATAGAAAATTATATCAAAACATTAATCTTATTTACTTATACAACCTTCATTTAACATTTGACTAAACGTCGAGGTACACCCCGAAACTAGATCACCTACATAATTTTCGATGATGGTAGTCCAGGAGTGGCGTTGCTCGTCCAACTTCAATCTTCATTGGTCCCCGTATATTTTCAATGGGACTAAGATCTGGTGAAGCTGCTGGCCATGAAATGATTGTCACTTGGTTTTCTTACATCCAAGCTTGAGTATAGGCCGAAATATGGAAACTTGCATTATCCTGCTGAAAACGACACCCCTCTGGATATAAAGCATGCGCCGTTCTAAGAGGAAAATCATTTAGAACACTTTTCACTATTAATGGTACCATAAACTATACAGAGGCATAGCACCACGCTGAGATATTGCTCCCCAAATCATTATTTTGGTGGGAAATATGGAAATTTGAACGGTAACAAGTTGTTTCGAAAGGATTTTTAAGTTATTTCCACCAAATTGGAAACAATCTTCATCAGATATAAAGACATTATTAAAATTATCTTCTTGAAACGCTGACAAAATTCTATCCTTCGTTCCTTTTGTGAAGGTGTCATTATAGGGATTTTTTTGGTTTCCTGGATATGTAGCCTTGTCCTTTCAGTGACTTACGGACGGTTTCTGGACATGCTTTTATGTTTCTTTGATTTCCAAATCTGTTATCCAATTTGCGGAGCCCCAGGCGCGGATTGTGTCGTCCTAAGGCGAATAAAGCATTTGAATTGTTTCCTTTAATCTTATGCGGTCTTCCTGAAACAGGTCTATGCCTCATATTCATGTCATTCTTTGTACCCTTTATTGTCTCATATACAGCACTTTTTCCCAGTTCAGTCAATTGCACAAATTTTTTAACGTTTCGAAAACCTTTTCTATACAAATATTCAACCTGTTTTCTATTTTCTAGTTGCGACATCATTTCTTAAATTGTACACCTGTTGACAATCAACAATATTTGACAAATACTGTTGCCATGCAACTTTAGCCATAGCCGACCATCTGAACAACGTATTTTATACATTACTTTTATCTTAGAATGTTACAAAGAAGAAGTATATTAAAATTATAAAAAATAATAAATTCCGGATACTTTCTAGACGGACTATAGTTATTCAGGAATGCCTTGTTGCGGAATTCTGAAGACACAGGGTTGTTGTGTCAGTATCTAATTGTGGATCCACATTTCATTCACTCTACACACTCTGAATTCTCAAACAAAGTACCATTGTTAACCACCTCTAGATTTAAATAAATGGAATGAAGATAAGAGCGTTTGGTGGTATGAAATATGGTCAATTCAGATAAAAGTTAACTGTGGAAGCATCAATACAGTAAAATCCACAAATGAATAAAGAATAAGTGATATAAATAACACTCACGTTGACCTCAGGTAATTCAATACAATACGATAACTTTACATGTAAGAGCAGCTTAGTCGACTTCCCTTTTGTGTCTAACCTTAACTTTTAAAGAACAATGAACAATGACGTTCTATTGCTAACAAAGGAAAACTGGACTCTCTGAAGCCGGCGTTCAGTCGCCGAATATCACAACTCTTCTGGGAAAAACAGACGCTCCTCTCTCGGGGTTATGTTTACACACGCGCGCAAGTCTATGAAGCGACCATAGACTCTTACTCCTGACATTGACAGCGACAAGTAGGCATAAAATTCCCTAGGTGTTTGGTCCCGCCTGATTTTCCTTTATAAAAATATGTGGATCTCTTCAAAGGGTAACATAAGCACATGGTTTAGAATTATAAACAAAAAACTTAAATTTCAAACTATATTATAGCCATAGAATATTCAATAATGTCACGGTATAATAAAAAAAGGTTGTAATAGAAGAATAATTCGTTCGGTTTTATCACAGAAAAATCTCTATGAAACCATTGAATGCTGAATATTTATAATACGTTTAAAACCAAGAGGACCCCCCATAAATTCTGCAACAATACCACAACTTTTTCAATTAACCCCGTATCCGCACATAAAACAAAATCCATAAAGGCGGAAACTACAGCAAACATTAAACACGACGCTCGAAGCTTTTCCGCATATCTCACTTCAGTTTTCATAACACGTTTATAAATAATGTACAACGGGACCGAAAATTGAATAATGGTCCCGATGTAAACTCGACAAATCCGCCCGTTTTATTTCCAAATTAAACATGCAATTTGTTACACACGAGCGTACGGCGAGCGATAACTGCCGACGTTCCTGTATTACTAAGGACTGTGGAAAATGAACACGTTGCGACAACTCTGTGGTCACAGAAATTGTTGAATTATGGGCAGAATTTGAAATAGACGGATAATAGAGCAAAAAATATTGCATTACGGTAAGTTATTCCGTAATGAAAAAAACTATAAGTTTTTGAGAAAGGAGCTTCATCTAAAAATATGATTTGTTTCATCAATTTAATAACTTTATTCTCAAAATAATGTTATCGCCAAATCTTTCTTTCAATAAATCAATTGATACGGTAGCACCATCTTGTTGTTTGAATATGTTAATAATAGCCTTCTACATATTTAATTTCAAAAAATTATATTTAATAATTATAGCTTCAGGAATTAAAATAAAATAATGTCATACAAGTACCACTTGTATCAAACGACATATAAAATAAACATTCATTATAAGACATCTAAATGATATAACAAAATCCTATAAATCAAATATTTTGAATAGACAAAATTTTGTTTCTGCTGATCAATCTTATGAAAACAAATATCTTTCAAAAATGTTTAACATAATCTTGAGAATTTCATCATACAACTATCTTACTTAGAATATTCGATATTATTGAATATCTAACTAAGTTACTTTCTATAAAATCTCAAGATATGTAAAAACTTTACCGAAAAACAAGTTTTAAGAAAGACTTCGCTTTTGTCAGTATTCAAATAATTCATATTCAATAAAATATAATATCAATCAACAACAGATATTTACTTACCCTTCAACAGTTTAGAAAACTTCTGGTAAATGAATAATGAAACATTTAAATGGAGTTGTAAGGTTAAGTACAAATAAATAATTATTTGGTTTACTCTTGATCTAAAAGATTGAAAGACAATTTAACGGCCTCTGTATAAAGAATATTAAGGAAACCAAATAATTATATATTATGAATAAAATAACATAAATAGAGGTTAAAACTTGATAGAAGGTATACACAATTATTTAAATATTTTAATATTAGCCTTCTACATATTTAATTTAATTCCTGAAGTTATAATTATTAAATATAATTTTTTGAAATTAAATATGTAGAAGGCTAATATTAAAATATTTAAATAATTTTGTATACCTTCTATCAAGTTTTAACCTCTATTTATGTTATTTTATTCATAATATATAATTATTTGGTTTCCTCAACATTCCTTATACAGATAGTCCTTGTGCTATAACAGAGGCCGTTAAATTGTCTTTCAATCTTTTAGATCAAGGGTAAACCACAGAATTATTTATTTGTAATTAACCTTACAACTCCATTTAAATTTTTCAGTATTCATTTACCAGAAGTTTTCTAAATCGTTGAATGGTGAGTAAATATTTGTTATTGATTGATGTTATATTTTATTGAATATGAATTATTTGAATACTGACGAAGCAAAGTCTCTCTTAAAACTTGTTTTTCAGTAATGTTTCTACATATCTTTAGATTTTATAGAAAATAATTTAGTTAGATATCCAATAATATTGAATATTCTAAGATATAATAGTTTTATGATTAAATTCTTAAGATTATGTTATACATTTTTGAAAGATATTTGTTTTCATAAGATTGATCAGCAGAAACAAAATTTTGTCTATTCAAAATATTTAATTTATAGGATTTTGGTTAACAATTTTTATTTATTGGATTTTGTTATATCATTTCGATGTCTTATAATGAATGTTTATTTTATATGTCGTTTGATATAAGTGGTACTTATATGACATTATTTTAATTTAATTCCTGAAGTTATAATTATTAAATATAGTTTTTTGAAATTAAATATGTACAAATGTAGAATATGTAAAATATTTCAATAATTTTGTATACCTTCTATCAAATTTTAACCTCTATTTATGTAACCATCTTGTTGGAATCAAAACACTTCTGGGTCGATAACATTCAAATTTTGAAACAAATAATCATTGATCATCGATCTGTAACGAGCACCATTCACTGTAACATTAACTCCAGCATCGTTTTTAAAGAAATATGGACCGATGATGCTTCCAGCGAGTAAAGCACACCATACAGTGAATTTTTCAGTTATCGGTTAATTCAGGCCTTGTTTCATCAATAACATGAGTTATGTTGGCTTCCAAAGCGTCTATTTTTTCTGGTTTATCAGCATAAACCAATGACTTGACATAACCCCAAAGAAAATAATCCAGTGGAGTTATGTCGCATTATCTTGGAACCATTTCTCGAAATAATGTTATCACCAAATCTTCCTTTCAATAAATCAATTGCTACGGTAGCAACATGAGGTGTAGCACCATCTGGATGGAAACAAAACACTTCTGGGTCGATACATTCAAATTTTGAAACAAATAATCATTGATCATCGATCTGTAACGTGCACCATTCACTGTAACATTAGCTCCAGCATCGTTTTTAAAGAAATATGGAACGATAATGCTTCTAGCGTGTAAAGCGCACCATACAGTGAATTTTTCAGTATGCAATGGAACCAGCAGAACTTCTTGAAGATTGTTTTCACTCCATATACGGCAATTCTGCTTGTTTACATAGCCGTTCAACCAGAAATGAGCTTCATCACTAAACACAATTTTACGATAAAAAGTGGATCAAATTCAAGCTGTTCTAGGCCTCAATCAGCAAACAAAAGACGCCTATTAAGGTGAAGTGGCTTTAATTCTTAAACCAGTTGGATCTTGTATGGGTGTAGACCAAGATCTTCATGCAAAATTTTCCATGTGGTGGATGTACAGAGTTCAACTTGTTGTGAACGTCGACGAATAGACAAATCTGGATCATCATTAACACTATGACTTACAGCAGCGATATTTTCTTCTGTACGTACAGTTCTTCGTCTTGTTGTTGTTGTTGCATCGAGTAGAGACAATGTTGTCCGAAATTTATCGATAGTTCGACAAATAAGCTGCTCTGATAGACGATTATGTAAACCATAAATTTCACGAAGTGCTCTATAAATTTGGCGAATAGATCACTGATTTTGAAAATAAATTTCAACAATTTGTAAACGTTGTGAGTCTTTCCATGATAATTTGTCAATGCTTACTGAACAGAAATATCAACACAACATGGCTTCCACCTTCTGTCGAATCACTGTTATCCCTATCAAAAGTTCTATCACTCTAAAAAAAACACCCGAAGCCTTCGCAAAACTCAAAAAATATACAATGCTGGTTGTGGTCTTTTGATATTTGGCTGGTAATTTTACCCCAAATTGCAAAAAAGTCTAATATTCAATTACTCAGAAGTGAACAAGTCACAATAACCTTAAAATGTCCGTGACAATGAGCTGACAAATGACAATTCAATATCGATACGCGCAGAAACGAAATTACTTTCCGGTTCTATTATATTCGCGATGCACTTTTGATATTGATGCCTTCCTTTTTGTGTATTAATTGGCCGAAATGTTTGGCTTTAGATATTGTTCTCATTTTCATTATCTTCGTGTGTAGGTTGAAGATCAATTAATTGTTAATATTCACATCAAGGTATTCAATTGCATAAACAGTTGATCTTTAACACTGGTGACAAACAAGTGATTTTGAAGTAAACTTGTCCAGATTAATTTTCATCCTCCATTTCCTGTTTCTTTCTACACAATATAATGGACTATTAAAATTGCTTATTGTCGCTGAATTTCACACAAACCTACAAATTCCTCAATTAAAATCTTTCTCCTATCGAAATCGGTCCGTACGAATCTACGAAAGAAAGCAGAAAAAAGCAGTTTCGGTATAAACTTGTCCAGAAACCTCTCCATTCATAACGAATTCAACAAGTTGGAGGTCGATAGACGTAATTCATTTTTATGGGATCGAGTTATGGGCTAAACGTGGTTATGTGCCCAATAACGCCCTCTGGAAACGTACGAAAAACCGGGAATAATATCGGGGTAATTCAATAGAGAAGGTTCGATTTAGTTTTTCCCGGTCGTCCATGGAATATTGACGAGGAGACGCCATGCTTTATTGTAACGTTCTGAGTTTTATGGTTTCCGTAGATTTTCCGTTGATTTCACGTTAGGTGGCCATGATTGTACGATTCACGCTGTCAACGTGGAAACTTGGATTTCAAGACATTAATCACAATTTAGGCACGCGAAAGAAACTACACTATTTTATTATTATTGAATAATCACGATGTGCTATGATATTTCAAAATTAAATAGATCACAACTGACGTTCAATTAGAATTCATCACAGAGATTTTCATCATTCATTCATGAATCTATATACACAAAAACCGTAGGCCATGACTTATCAGGTGTTTTTTTTTTAGAGTGATAGAACTTTCGATAGGGATAACTGTGATTTGACAGAAGGAAGAAGCCATGTTGTTTTGACATTTCTGTTCAGTAAGCATTGAAAAATTATCATGGAAAGACTCACGCCGCAACAACGTTTACAAATTGTTGAAATTTATTTTCAACATCAGTGTTCTATTAGTCAAACTTATAGAGTACTTCGTGAAATTTATGGTTTACTTAATCGTCCATTAGAGTGAAAACAATCCTCAAGAAGTTCTGCCGGTTCCATAGCATCTTGAAAAATACACTGTATGGTGTGCTTTACACGCTGGAGGCATAATCGGTCCCTATTTCTTTAAAAACGATGCTGGAGCTAATGTTACAGTGAATGGTGCTCGTTACAGATCGATGATCAATGATTATTTGTTTCAAAATTTGAATGGTATCGACCCAGAAGGGTTTTGGTTCCAACAAGTGGTGCTATACCTCATGCTGCTACCGTAACAATTGATTTATTGAAAGAAAGATTTGGCGATAACCTTATTTCGAGAAATGGTTCAATTAATTGGCCTCCAAGATCATGCGACCTAACTCTACTGGATTATTTTCTTTGGGGTTATGTCAAGTCATTGGTTTATGCTGATGAACCAGAAACAATAGACGCTTTGGAGGCCAACATAACTCATGTTATTGATGCAATAAGACCTGAATTACTCGAAAAAGTGGTCCGGTGGAATGAGGTTCCTCAGAGCTAGTCGTGGTGGCATATGCCGGAAATTATTTTTAAACATAAATGTCATAAAATTATCTTTCAAATAAAAAAAAAATTGGCTTCAATCTCAATTTGAATGTGTTTTATTTCAATTTAAAGTTTTATCACTTAAACTCCCGATAGATTACAACTGACGTTCAATTAGAAGCCATCACAGAGATTTTCATCATTCATTCATGAATCTATATACACAAAAACCGTAAGCCATAACCTATATATAAAGAAGAAGATTCCATGAATCATAGAAGAATAATGGTTCTTTATATTACCATACTATTTCTATTATTTATTAATTATTGGTTACGTCTTTTTCCGAAACTCCACCGCCGACTTCAACCATAATTGAACATCATCTGTGCTACAACCGAACCGAACATTTTCGAGATCCTTTCATAAATCTGAATCCATGATGCCCTGTAACGACGTGTACATTTATCTCTCGAAAATTGGTTTCGCAAAAGCACGCTCGTAACAACTTGATACTGAAATATTGGTACATATTTCAAGCCCGAATCTCAGGAAATCACTACAAACAGACGCCTTGTTTTTGCTCGTTTTCCATCTTTCGACCTATTATTAGATTATGTCAACATGAGTAGGCGATGTGCCTTCATCGATCCTGAACTGTGTCGTATCACTGAATACTGTCGAAGGTGATCAATAAACTGAGATTGAACATGTGTTTGATTTGTGGTTTTTAAAATCTGTCAGTCTTTTCTCACACTGTAGTTTGAAAATTGAGTAGGTCAAATTGAATACTTACGAAATCTGAGCTGTAGATAATGAATATTAGTGTCTTTTTATTTCAATAAAATAATGAAAAAAGTTTTTTTACTTCATACAAACATCATTTAATTTTTTTTAAATTTGATGCAGATTTATTCTGTTAACCTCCTACAAATTTTAATTTCAAAAAAATTTTTATTCAAAAACTTTCAGAATTAAATTAAATGAATGTCACACACACCCTGTCAATTTAGTAGACATATAGAATCAAACACTTATCACACAGTATCAAATAGAATGAAAGAATTCAAAGAAATATAAATTATCAATTGAATCCACTAAATAAAAACTTGAAGGGTACAAAATTATGTTTCGTTCCTTGTTACATTAAAACCAAAATTCCTTTCCAAAAATGATAAACATAACCGCAAGAACTTCTTCGAAAACATTTTACTTAAAACAAGTTCCTTCAAAAAAATTCCTAAAATATGCAATATCTTCAAAAAGCAATTTAGAATTATTACAACGGAAATTCATCAGCCTCACTTCACATTTAAATAATAAAATAATTAAAATAGAATAGAAAGGCTTTTTACTTGATAGAAGAAATATAACAAAATTTGAATATCAAAACAAATTGAAATATGTTTATCTTCTACAATTTTAATTTCCAAAAGAATTTTTTTTTTTTTTTATTCAAAAAACTTTTAGAATTAAATTAATGTCTAAAACAAGCACCGCTCACATTTAATAGACGTTTATAATCAAAACTCAATATACAATGTCAAATGAAATAAATAACCCAACAGATATACGAAAGTAATTAAAATTAATAAATAAATAATCAAAGGAGACAAAATTTTGTTTCTGGTTTTATCTTTAAAAAATACTACTTGCCTTATAAAAACATGAACACACTTAAAGGACTTCCCAAAGAATATAATTTATTTGAAATATTTAATATATTTAAATATTTAAATAAAATAATTAACAGAATATATCTTAATAGACAAAACTGAATGTGAATGTTCAGATATCTATATTCAGTATTGTCTGGTAAGATTTATTCTGTTAATTATTTCTATTTTTTGAATGTGAAATTTCGAAATTTCTTTTCGAAGAATTTCTTGATTGTATGTTTTGCATTTTTGGAAAATTTGGTTTTAATAAAACAAGGAACGAAAAAACATTTTGTACCCTTATAATTAATATTTCAAAACAATTATAATACGTGTTCAACAGCGAGAAAATTATTTAAAATCAAATATATATCAGATTTTAGATACTAAAGGTTGGTATCCCAATTTTTATTTTTCTACTATTGTTAGGACACTATGTACTCGAGCTGTCATAATTCAAATATATCTATAAACAAAATTTGAATATCAAAACAGATTTAATCTGTCAGTCTTCTACAATTTTAAATTAAAAAAAATTTTTATTCAAACAACTTTTAGAATTAAATTAATGTCTTATAAGCATGGTTTATATTTAATAGACGTATATAATCAAAACTTAATATACAATATCAAATGTAATAAATAAACTAACAAACATAAATTGTCAATTAAAGTTAATAGATAAATATTTGAAGGAGACAAAATTTTGTTTCTGATCTTACCATTATGAGAACCAATTCCTTTTCAAAAATACAAAACATAATTTAAGGACATCTCAGAAAATATAATTCATTTGAAATATTTAATATATTTAAATATTTAAATGAATAAATTCAAAAATCTCTCATATAAGACATAAATTTAATTCTGAAAGTTTTTTTAATCAAATTTTTTTGAAATTAAAATTGTAGAAGACTAACAGATTAAATCTGTTTTAATATCCAAATTTTGTTATATTCCTTCTATCAAGTAAAAAGCCTTTTTCTATTTTATTTTATATCTATAAACCAAAACTTTTGACCATCAATCATGTTTGTTGAAAGAGAAAAAAAAATTAATTTTATATAAGACATCATAATTCGTGCAATTGTTGCAATTGTTGATTAAAATAAATACAAAAATTACTGACGGTTGAAACCATTTTCAACTAGGCCCCGGAGGGATTCGAACCCTCGATCTCCTGTTTACTAGACAGGCGCTTTAACCAACTAAGCCACGGCGCCTCTGTGTAAGTCTCGATCAAAATTATTATTATAGACATATGTATTGCAAAATTTATTATGAAGAAATATTTGAATATTACAGACAATAGCTGGAATTAATTCTCGGGAACCTCTACAGATAGATTTAAATCCAAATAACTCTCATGAAAACATTTAGAATTAAATTTTAAAAAACAGTGTTATCTAGGACATGTTTTTCAAATATTTCATTCCGAATGTTTTCATGAGATTCATTCAGATTTAAATCTGTAGAGGTTCCGTATAATTAATTCCAGCTATTATTCGTAATATTCAAATACTAATAAATAATAATTGAGAATTTTTTTTTGTATTATTTCACATGTACGTGGTAGTTATCTAATGCTGAGTCTAAGTCGTATCTTCTTTCATTGTACATTTCTGTGATATAACCTAATTTTTGGATAGGCTATGCTTATCCAATAATTGGTTAGTTGTTGCAGAAATGTCTGGTGAAAAAAGGTATTTTATATATATTTTTTAAAGATTATTTTGTTTATTCAAATAACTCCTTACTGAAGAAATTTTGGTCCAAATTTATAGTCAGTCCATAGTTTAACATTGCCGTCCTATATTTGTTTTTGATTCACGATATCCTGGAAAAAAAGCAATCGAATTTACACCTAGTAGTTGGCAACGTTAAAAAATCTTTAAGTATGTTATTACAATTTCGAAAACAATCAGAAAGTTTCTTTTCATAAATTAGCATAAAAATTTTATTATAAGAGGTGTAAAACTCGGGTTTAGATTTCAACTGAATGCATTCATTCATTAAATGTTCCACGTCATCTGACTAATCTGAAAATCTGAATCAATAATGTAATGTTTACTCTGCTGATCTACGTTTTCCATATTTTTGTTCATAATCATCTCATTCAACGCAACGTTAAAAATTATGATAACGAGTATGAGGATGGTAAATAGGAAGTTTTTCGATACCGGACAATGTTACACTTCGAAACTTAACCACAGCCGAATAGGTTTGGTTGATCGCTGGGTCTAAGTAGCAGACATGCATGTTTAATAGCTTTTTGGCTATTCTTCAGTGCAATGTTTTAATGCCGATGAATGCAATACAGTCACGCATCTATATTCGCCCTGTATAGGGACACCATTGGTTTGCCAAACAATGGCGTGATCTAATGCACGTTAACTGATGTACGCAGCAGACTTCATCAGGTTAAGTTAAGAATCGAACTGCATTCCCGATTACTTCAAGCTTCACCAACGAAATAACTTTCCTTATGCTCAAGTAATAATCATTTAAGCAGCTTTGCCACCAAAAAGAATGAGCATGCCCGTTATTATTCTACTTCTAAATGCTGAATTTCATACAGATTCAATCTGGTGTTTCGAAAATATTTCGAAGAATTTAATTCATTCTTTATGACAGAATACATCTGTGTAGATTATGTCATAGAAAAATGAATGGTCAAAAGAATTGGCCTGAAGTTAGGAGCTTCTGCGCGCTAGTTCATGTCAACCACCAACCTCACAAAATACATTATTTTTGGTTTTCTAATTTTACCATTCTAATGAAATTTTGCAATTTTGCGCCTTATCATTCTTTTCCCAATTGCTGAATTTTATACCAATCGAATCTGTAGTTTTGAAAATATTGGAGAGAATATGAAATATCTTCAAACGTGAATAACTGCGAAATTTTTGAACCCGTTTTGCTCATTAACGAATTCAGCCGGGGCATTTAGACTCCAAATCTTTCCTAAAAATTTGAAGGCTCTAGCTCTCTTCGTTTGAAAGTTAGTCCATATTTCTGGCAATTGACGGATTCCATCGCGAAAAAAGGGCGACTCCCTGCAAGGATCCATTTTTTTACTTGATCGTAATTGGAAAAGTGCTGATCAGTCAGGCTATGTTGCACCGATCGGCAGAGATGGTAATCGGAGGTACGAAGTACGTTTTAAGAGGTGGCGTAACATGTGTCATGCTGCAGAATGACTTTGTCGTGTCTATTGGCGTATTGCGGCCATTTTTCTCGCAATGCTGGGCTGAAATGTATCAGTTGTCATCGGTAGACCTCCCCTGGGATTCTTTCGTTCGATTGTAGCAGCTTATAGTACACCACTCCTAGCTGGCTCACCAAATACACAGCATAATCTTCTCGCCTTGTTTATTATGGCGTGACATTTGATGATGAGGCATCAATATGTTTCTCAAGGTTTTGGATTATCGCAATAGACCCATTTTTCATTGTCAGTGATAATTCGATTCAAAAGTTCCTTTTTCTGGCGTTGGAGCAGTTATTCACACGCGAAAGAACGGCGTTTGACGTCTCTTGGCTTGAGTCTATACGGTACTCAATTTCCTACGTTTCGGATCATTTCCATTGCTCTTAAACGGTGACAAATGGCTGGTTGAGTGACTCCAAGTAATTCTGCGAGTTCATTATGCATTTGAGATGGAGCTTCACGGCCTCTCATTCTTCATCCTTGATCTTTGGTAGTGCTTGGTCTTCCAAAATAAAATTTCCATTTATAAAACGGCCAAACCACTTCCGACATGCTTGATCAGCTAGAGCATGGTCATCATAAAAATCCACTAAAATACAATGATTTTCGACGGCCTTTTTCTTCATATTCAGGTAAAACTGCCCGCAAAATACATTATTCGCTACAAAAGTTGACATTTTCAGAGCTATGTTCACATTTTCAACTATGTTGTGTACACTTCAGAGAAATGACAGGTACTGAAAAGAAAGCCTATTGATGACATTTCGAGATAAATGTTTAGCCAGAAGAAACAACGGAATAATAAACAAGTAGCGATCTCTGATATCAAAACCGCACGAACTAACCTCTAGTCCTAATGTGAAGAATGTTCAACTTGAATAAGTGTGAAACAATTGAACCGATATCTCCCATTAACGAACTTAGTCGCAACATTTAGACTCAAAATTAGTGTTGCAACAGAACTCTGCTTCCGCTTCCGCAACTGCAGAAGTTCCGCATGTTTTTTCACTTCCGTTTCTGCTTCTGGTTCCGCAAACTTTATAACAGAACTCTGAACGGAAGATTTGTGCAATTAATGCAGCCATTTGAAGAAATAACAAGAAATCTAAGTAGTTCTCAAATCAGTTTTTCATCAGTCATACCATTAATTCAAGTTCTTAAGACCACATTACAACAAGAAGAGACCAAACCTAATACTTCAGAACAATTCATAAATTTTATAACAAAATTACGCGATGAATTGAATTCAAGTGTAAGATTTGGAAACTTGGTCGAAGACGACAAATACACTATTGCGACGTATTTAGATCCGCGATACAAATCGCATTTTTTCACCAGCGTCATTGCAGAGCAGGTTGAATCTAAATTACTTAATATGACGATTAACACTATTAGAACCAGACAATCCAATTCCATCCAAGATGATGACTGCGAACCTTCCCCCAAAAGAAGCCGAACTCAAATTGCAATTGGAGACATTGGAGTGCAGCCTTCTACTTCCAAATCATCAGCATCATTGCAAATATTGGAATCGATGTTAAGTGTAAATGAAGACCAGGAGAAGGACTCTTCTACAGCTGACGATGGTGACAATTTACTTTTAAAGATACAGTCACACCTTCGGGAGTACAAGAAAGAAAAAAGACTACCTCTTCATGAGGATCCCCTTATGTGGTGGAATGGAAATGCGCACAAATACCCCCATATTTTGCCAATAGTTCGCCAATACTTATCAGCTCCCCCCAGCAGTGTAGCCAGTGAGCAATTATTTAGCGGAGCTGGTTTAATATATGAAGAACATCGAAATAGGCTGAAAGGTGAAAAAGCGGCCAAGTTACTCTTTATTAAATATAACTTGCCGCTGTTTAATTTTGACTACTAAAATACAAATTTAATAAAAAAAGTTTTAAATGTACAATTGTGCTTTTTTTTCATAGTGTTAACGCTTCCGTTTCCGCTTCCGTTAAGATTTACTTTTGACATCTGTTTCCGTTTCTGCTTCCGTTATGCCAGTTCCGTTGCATCACTACTCAAAATCTTTCTTGGAAGTTTCAAGGCTCTAGATCTGTTCGTCCTATATTGCAATTGAAGTGTTAATTTCTTAAGAATTATAGAATATTCTGCGCTTTCTCAGTTTTTCAGTTCCATTGAAAAACTTTATCGAATGACACTCATTTAAACCTGTTCAATGATACGCCTCTGTTGGCTAGATAAAGACACTTCTCACCTTTGCTTTCGGACAGGTTGGCTCGGGACACAGAGCAAATTTTCCTATCACGGGCTTGATTCATGGCTGCCCCAACCGGAAAAGTGGCGTTTTCCGACGGCCGAAGCGTCACGAAAAAAGATGAACGATGGTGGGATTATGTAAATAAAGGTTATGGGCCGGAGGTGTCCGTTCGGCTACGTGACACGAAAGGGGAAAAGCCGAAAAAGCGAATTTATCGGTAAAGAGTTGAGGGGGCGAAATGTTTGAGTTTCGAAGGGTAACGTTTTGTTCTGGAGAACTTCGATTCGACGAATAAAGAGATATCAGCAAACTATCAAGTGAAATATATCTTCTTCGCATGAATAATATGAATTTTCAAATGGGGTACGGGACATTTCTGGAATAGAAAGGTGAAATATGGCTGTGTTATTGAAGAAACTTCAACTTTAAATAGAAAATTTATTGCAGTTTCAGAGAAGTACCTGAAGATTTACGATAGGTCCGAGAACACAGGGTGAGTCTTGCATAAATATGAATTTTTAATATTCGGTGAGTTTGAGGTAAAAGGACACCAATTAAATTACAAGAATTTATATTTATACAGAAATTGTAACGTTTTAAAGTTGAGGGACTGCGTACTGCGCAGAAACTTTTCGTAGTGGGGCATCACTGAAGCAAGAATTCATTATCATATTTACGCATGTATGCAGAATCAATCAAAAGGTCAGAGAAAAATTTGAAAATCCACTAAAGTGGGATCTACATTATTATTCCCGAATAGAGGTACTAGTTTTGTTCAAATAGAATGCTCTAGATGGCGCTAGTGTATGATTACTACCCTAATGTTTCTGTGTATAGCGAATATAGATACTTAACAGATTTGTAGTCGTTGGTTTTGCATTGCGCTGACGAGAACCAACAATTTCGAAACGTGCGTGTATCTGTAATTATGCGCCAGTGATCAACAAAATCTTATCGTGTTTTCTTGAGTGAAGAATCGTTATACAGATGTATGTAACACGGTCTCGAGTTGTAAAATTTTCTATTACGATAGCTCGAACTCCTTTTTAATGATATTTGGAACAGATGAGCTGAATTACTTTATTTGAAAATGAGTATGTTAATTATGAGCATAACGGCATATTATGGTCTGACTCGAGTATGAGGAAAGTTTTTTATGCGTTTGTAACGCGAAAATATCAGAAATTTATTTCTTTACTTGAATTAGCTCGTTATACAAATGTATGTTACACTGTTTGCGATTGGCAAAACTTTCTATCGGGTATTTTTTTAGAGTGATAGAACTTTAAATTGAAATAATATACATTTGAATCAAGACTGAAACCAATTTTTTTTTTAAATTTAAAAAATAATTTCATGACATTTATGTTTTAAAAATAATTTTCTGCATATGCCCATCAAGACTAGCTCTGAGGAACCACATTCGACTAGACCAATTTTGGACCACTTTTACGATTAATTCGGGCCTTATTTCATCAATAACACGAGTTATGTTGCCTTCCAAAGCGTTCATTGTTTATTGTTTATCAGCATAAACCAATGACTTGACAAAACCCCAAAGAAAATAATCCAGTGGATTTATGGTACATGATCTTGGAGACCAATTAATTGGACCATTTCTCGAAATAATGTTATCGCCAAATCTTTCTTTCAATAAATCAATTTTTACGGTAGCAGCATGAGGTGTAGCACCATCTTGTTGGAACCAAAACACTTCTGGGTCGATACCATTCAAATTTTGAAACAAATAATCATTGATCATCGATCTGTAACGAGCACCATTCACTGCAACATCAGTTCCAGCATCGTTTTTGAAGAAATATGGATCGATGATGCCTCCAACGTGTAAAGCACACCATGCAGTGCATTTTTCAGGATGCAATGGAACCTCCAGAACTTCTTGAGGATTGTTTTCACTCCATATACGACAATTTTGCTTGTTTACATAGCCGTTCAATCAGAAATGAGCTTCATCACTAAACACAATTTTACGATAAAAAAGTGGATCAACTTCAAGCTGTTCTAGGGCTTAATCAGCGAACAAACGACGTTTATTATCGTCAGGTGGCTTTAGTTCTTGAATCAATTGGATCATGTATGGGTGCAGACCAAGATCTTGATGCAAAATTTTCCATACGGGGGATGCACAGAATCCAACTTGTTGTGAACGTCGACGAATAGACAAATCTGAATCATCATTAACACTATGACTTACAGCAGCGATATTTTCTTCTGTAAGTACAGTTCTTTGTCTTGTTGTTGTTGTTGCATTGAGTAGAGGAAATGTTGTTCGAAATCTATCGATAGTTCGACGAGTAAGCTGCTCTGATAGACGATTATGTAAACCATAAATTTCAGGAAGTGCAGTCTTTCAATGATAATTTGTCTATGCTTACTGAACAGAAATGTCAAAACAACATGGCTTCTTCCTTCTGTCAAATCACAGTTAACCCTATCGAAAGTTCTATCACTCTAAAAAAAACACCCGATACTTGACAGATTTGTAATCGCTGGCATTCATTGCTCTGCCGAGAACCAACAAGTTCGAATTGTGCGTATATCTGCAATTTGCCCCCTCTGATCAACAAAACCTTATCGAGTTTGTTTGAGTATAGAATTGTTATACAGATGTATGTTACACTGTCCCGATTTGTAGATCTTTCTGTTACCATACCCCACGTTATTAATGATTCTAGTTTTGTTAGTTATTTTTCGATGTATCGGATTTCAGAGTAAATACAGCTAGTGTTTAGTTTAGTTTTCGCCTTTTCCTTACGTTCATGCCTTATACCGCCTTAACCATCAAAATTTTCCAGTTTTGTTCAAGTGTAAATCGATCCATTTCCTCAATGTGAAATAGTAAACTAACTTTCTGTCAAAAAACGAATTACAGAAGTGTTGCCAGACTAGAAATAACCACTAATTCAAAAAACAAACGCTAGATGGCCTATCATTTATTATTGATATTGAACGCAGGGTATTCAAACAAACTGGTTCGTAGAAAAGAAGGCAGTGCTTCTCTTAATTCTATGCGAATGATATTCAATTCTCATACATTTGATAATTTAATTTTCAACATTTTCCTATTTCGAATCCTCTTCTAAAGAAACCCTACATATGCAATGTTTTTAGGCCCAATCCTTCCGAAACCACCGTTTTCACCTAATTCTTGCGCGCGGTATGCAGTAAAGACAACAGTTTTATGGAACCTCGAATGATTTCCTATGGGATAACCACAATACATCCCGGGAAATCTTCCTGACAACCGGAAGTGCATCCATCCAATCTATCGAACTTGCCGTAACTAAAGGTCCGATGAGGATATCGTCATGCCATACTGCGTTTTATTGTTTATTTTTGGATTGCCACGAACGGTGTATCTAAAGGGAAGATATTGAATCTTTCATCACTTATTTTCACGTGATAACTGGAACTGCTAGGAAAACGAAGACATTGTGAATAGTTTTTACAGTCACTACTTTGATAGTCACAAGAAGAATTCCAAATTTATCCAAGAATAAATAAGAATAGTTGAATAAAACCAGTTTCAATAGTTATATCATTTATATTGTTTTCATATGATATTTTTAATTTCATTTCAATGAATCATTTCGATTTGAATGACCATTGAAATTATACTATACGTAATTTTATCCATTGCGGTGAAAACCTAAAAAAGAATATAAAAATAACCAGATACTTAGTTAAAAATATAATTCACGTAGAGATTGTTAAGAAGAAGAATTCAGATGAATCTGTGACTTGTGAAATATTTATCGATGACCGATATATGAATTAATATTAACTACTGAAGAGATCCACATATTTTAATAAAGGATGATTAGACGGGAAGAACCATCTAGGGAACTTTATGCCTACTTGACACTTCCAGGAGTAGGAGTCTATGGTCGCTTCTTAGACTTACGCGCGGGTGAAAATGTAAAATAACCCCGAGAGGGAAGCGTCTGTTCTATTCAGAAGAGTTGTGGTAATCCTCCGCGACTGAACGTCGGTTTCAGTGAGTGCAGTTTTCCTTTGTTAGAAATAGAACGCCATTGTCTATTGTTGAGTGTTATTTGTATCATGTTTACTTTAATCTGAATTAACCTTTAACATATTTCATACATGTAAGCGTCTTTACCGTCATATCATTTATTGGAATGTAAGAGGTGGTTAACAATGGTGAATGAAATGTGGATCCACAATTAGATACTGACACAACAACCCTGTGTCTTCAGAAGGCCGCAACAAGGCCTTCCTGAAAAACTATTATTAGGTTCAGTCTAAAAAATACTTGAGCAGAATTCACATCAGTTCGTCTCAAAATAGAACATTTCTCTCCTCAATAATCCAGTTCCAAAACCTACAAATAATATAATATTATTATTGTGAATGGAAATGTGATAAAAAATTACGTGATCTGAGTGTTGTGAATGGAAAAAACTCAAATATCAATCGAGAATTCAACAATTTAAATTCCAAAGAAGCAATCAACGAAGTGGGCTGAGAAATCCGAATATTCCAGAAGCATTCTTCAAGAACCGAAACAAAATCCTGAAACGGAGGAAGGACATTAAAAGGAACATAGAAAAATTGATGATCAAACTTACCAAAGGAAGAATTAAGTTTATTCATGTAAAACTTGTCAATTCAAATCAAAATATTTCTTGTTTACGTTTGAGTTACGATTTATAGAATTAAGGTTAGGTTAGTATAGAACATAGATAAGATTATTCATTACATTTTTCAGTTGTAACAGATTAATATTAAATTAATTATTTATACTACTACTATAAAATAAGTACCGCGCTGATTGATGGAAGCCTTCAAAATTCGCCGACCCATGATAAATATTCACTGTAAAATACGCTACTGTAAGATATCCCATTACTTCATAAAGAGAGGGTGATGCCCTTGTAATATATAGTGCCAGTCGCTGATATTAAGCAACAAAACAGGAGACATTCAACGTGGCTAGTCATCAGAGCGAAATACTACAAAGCAATATTCTGTGACCAAAGGGTATGTTCCATCAACGTTCACGATCACGGTGAACGAGCATTATCCGGACACAGAAATGAAACCTCTCAACCAGACAGCCACACATCTTAGTCCGTAATTAGCAGCAACCAACCCTATCCACCGTACAACATTCTGTTATTAATTAAAGCTACCCCAGTCCCCGCAACAACCCCTTTTACACGACCGACATAATCGCACCTCCATTTAGCATTCCAGCCGTTTTCCCGCAAATAGTTCGCAAGGCAGAAAAACAACGGAGTCTCACGTAGCGGCACGCCGTAGAAAATACCTCGGTATCCTCCCAATTTAGCGTGATCGCCGCCGCGCGTGTCGCTTCGGGCGCCTAGACGCCCTCCGTCCCGATTCAACAGGTCTCTGCCGTTCGCGAATTTCGAACGTGTAGAGCGTTGAACCAGAAAATGGAGCTGGGATATCGTCGGAGTCGATGACTCGAAAGCTTATCATTTTCTGTGCGCGCGTTGTACCGTTACTAATGATGGCATAGTGCGTGGATCGGTGAGCATAGATTCGACGGTGTAATTGGGCGCTAATCGCTTCGGATATTTCGATGATTGGGCATAAATTTAGCTCGATTTGTATAGCTCTCGCCAAACTGCTTCCAGATATCTGATAGCAAACTTAATAAACAGACTTTCATTATAGCAATCTAGTTTTGATCATCTAATTAAATCATAATATTCAAGAGATCCGTATTCTCTAAGGATCATACGAGTGACAGAATCCCTCATAGCTTATATAAATTACATCATTACATCACGGTATTTACCCACGTTATTTATATGTCAAATATTCTGTGGCACTGTAACTTGACACGTATGTGATCGGAGACAATGACAAAGAAAGCAAGGTCCTTATGGCGTACCCATTGTATTCTGAAGCGGCAGAGATGAAGGTTCTTGAAAATGAACCTCCGGAGCGACTTAAAAACATACTCGAGATAATAGTACTTATAACAGTTCCCCTTGGTAACTCTTAGTAAGTAAACTTCTTTTAAATGCTTCTAATTAATTGCATGCTTTACGCTTTGAATACCACCTCAGTTTTAATGTAAAATTAGTGATTGCACGCTCATCCATTGTACTTCCATTCATTGCTTTCCTTTCTTGTATTTTTGCTTCAGTGTTATTTTATCCGACCAGAATAATTTAACTAAAATACTTTGCCTTTGTATATAACTAAAGCGGCACGATCCTCACAAGTTATCTACTTGTATTGTAAACTTTCTCTCAGTGCCTGGTTGCTGTTTTTTATATTTATTAATAGTGGTTCTTTATTTGTACTGTTCATGGTATTCGCAGAGCCTGATATGTAACAAAGTTGCCTTTAATCTTGTGTGATCCCCCGGTTACCTATGTAACCGGGTACTCTATCTATTTTATAATGTCCTAGTCAGTTTGTGTTACATATTTGCAATATGCATGTGCCCGCTTACTTTGAGAGAATGATTATCTGCTTTTTAGAATAGGTTCGCTTACAGGCTAGACTAAAATGATGATATTTTATTATTTAAAATCAAACGATCTATTAAAAATATACAGTAAGCAGAAAAAATATTGAAAATATTATTTAATGGTTTTAAAGGAGTCCTTTCAAACTTTATGTAATTTCTGTGACAAACATAGAATACGTCGGATGTTTAAAAGTTCACTTAATTCCAGCGTTTGTGCAGTAAACAGCATTCAGTTGGTTTGGTAAGATATTTTTTGTTAATTATTTTTATTTTTTAAATATGGAATTGAGCTGATGAGTTTCCGGTGTAATAATGCTTAATTGCTTTTAAACATGTTCTGTATTTTTAAGGAATTTTTTTGAAGGAACTTATTTTAAGCAAGTTGTTTTTGAAGAAGTTGTTGAGGTTATGTTTTGCATTTTTGGAAATGAATTTAGTTTTCATAAAACCAGGAACGAAAAAAAAATCAAGTATTTATTCAATAATTTTTAGTGGACAATTTATATTTCTTTGAATATCTTTTGTTCCCTTTGGTACTGTATGATATATCAATTCTATATGTCTACTAAATTGACACAGTGTGTTCTTAATACATTTATTATATTTAATTCTAAAAGTTTTTGAATAACATTTTTTTTTAAATCAAAATTTGTAGGTGGTTAATAGAATATATCTGTATGATATTTGAAATTTTGTAATAATCTTTCTATCAAGAAAAAACCTCTTTTCATTATAAAATTAAATCATTTGTAAACAATTTGACTGAGGAAAATGTTAATTATAAGGCAAATTTTTGAAAAAATCGAACAGTACCATATCAAAAATGTTTAAAATCTTGTAAGAATCTTGAGAAAAATTAAAACCTGTAGAGAAGTATGTTATTTGAGTATGTTTTCAAATTGATAAAGAAAAATGTAACATTTAGTTAATAGAATTCGAGAAAAACGGAAAATTTGAATATTTGTTCTAGAAAAATCCAATTCTTTAATAGAAACTTCGATTCGTTAAAAACAAATGAAAGTTACCTCGAGGATGGAGAGAGATGAATTGCAGTCAGTGAGAATGTGATTTAAGATCGGTGCAAATTGGAACCTCCAGTGTGAGAAAAACCAGTGAAATCCAAATTAAGTCAGAATAGTTCGATGGAAAGTTGAGATCTTGAGTATCCGGAGGTCCGAGACTTAAAGTGAAGCCAAGTTTCAAGTTAAAAAGGGACCATAATCGGTTAATGCATCGAGCCGGCAAAAACGTGAACATAAACAACCAAATGAGGTTATGGAAATTGGAACACAGAGGCAAGCACGTTTGAAAACGACAACAGACGCATCGAATAAAAGAAACTCTCTGGTCAAAATATGGACGTTAAGGAGAACATACACTAGGAAGTTACTACGCTAAAGGGTCACACACACTGCAACGACTAATATCGTGAGTTTTAAAACTTTTTTAAAGTTAAAAGACATTCGAACAACTCATGCCAAAAATAATTAAAATGAAACAGAGATCAAAAAAGCGAAAAAAGCACTAAATCATAGAGGAACTTCAGTTATAAAAAACTTTTTAAATTGGAAAATAGAAGGAAAAAATGATAATTTAATTCCAAATATGTGGGGAACTCTGTACCTAGAAAAAAAATGAAAATGGCCTCACAGGTTCTATAACGATGTAAACTATAGAATTGTTAATTCTCACAATAGTCCTCTCCAGTTTTAGTTTAGGATTATAGCTTGTCTTTTTAAGGTTTAGTTCGCTATTTCTCAGAAAAATTCAATGGAGTTGCCTCACTTTTTACAAAATTTCACTTTCGTCGAACTTCAACCGACCCAGTATCCTTATTTTGTTCAATTATCGTATTGAAAGTACCCAAGCAAGCAAAACACTCTTCAGCAATATTTTTCTTCTCCAAAAAATCAATCTAAATATATCATTCATCATAAATCCAGAAAAGCACGTGTGATTCAGTGAAATTAATCGTCAAGTCGAGTGACATTGGGAATTGTTCAATACAGAATAATCACTTTAATCTTCAGCGTATCTGCCCACCAAATTCTATTCTATTTCATATATTTGTCTCTTGTAAAAATCGCAAAATCGATTACGAATGGAATAACAAAATGGAGCACTGTAAACAAACTAAATGATAGATAAAGCTCAAACTCTGGGAGCAGTAGTGGACAAAATTGAATTAGTCACTCACCTAGCTGTTTCCTTATTCCGTTTCCCATCTTGCTCCTCCACAGGCTGTGGATGAGTGTGGGGTCCGCTCTTCGCCATTCTCTCCATCCGGAAAGGGTTCTTCTGATGCCCCCTACTCCACCACCCCCGACAGGGAATAATATAGTACCGGGTATCGGAGTGCTTACAGAACCCGCCTGGGGTTGAACGTGCTGACTTATTTGGGGAGCGGGCAATCCTTCAGCTGCATCAAAAATTCATCGCATCAGAGAATTATTCATAAATGGCGAAGAGGATGATGTATCAGGATATTAGGTTAGGGAGGTCCAGAAATTGGGTTAGGTTTTTTGGTAGGGCATCAATAAGGGGAGTCCTTTTTATTTAGTGGATTCAATAATTGCTTGCCATTAGTACCGTGCGCGTTTTAAAATTCAGCTTCAGTTCAGTCGATTACTAAATGAAATCGAGCTTCAGGATTCCTTTTTCAATAATATATTTCTTCATTTTACCCACAGAAACATCCCAACTAAAAGGTTACATGTTACAGAATGCGGATTATTATAATGTTTATAAAGAATTTTTTTAGAAGGTGAAGGTCAGAGAATAACATTCATGGAAATACCAATTTAATGAATGCCGACTAGTTTAGACGTATACATTCTGTCAAGAAAGTAGGTTGGTACCACTGTCCTTAATTACTATGCCAAGCTTGAGCGGGATCTGTCAACTAGTGTGTTTGCAACAGCTGATTAAGTCAGTCGATGTCAGAGTGCGTGCCGATTTAAACTATGGGTGATTACGTTGAGCAAAGAATTTGTTTAAAGTTTTCTGTTGCAAATGAATTTTCGCGTGCCGATGCATTGAAAATGTTGCAAAAGGCCTTTGGTGATAATGCTCTATCGAAAACTCGTGCCTATCAGTGGTACAGAGCCTTCAAGGACGGTCGTGAAATGGTCGCCCATCGACGGCTTCGATCGAAGATAACGTCGATCAAATTAAGGAAAGGGTGCTGGAAAACCGTCGTACCAGCTTGAGAGAGATAGCACATGATCTTAAGATATCCCACGAGTCCGCACGTACGATTTTGATTGATATTTTGGGCATGAGAAAGGTGGCCGCACGACTCGTACCGAAAGACCTGAATTTTCTTCAAAAACGTCATCGCGAACAGGTTGCTTCAGACATGCTGGATCGCTGTAATTCCGATTCTACATTCATGGAACGCATTATAACTGGTGATGAGACCTGGGTCTACGAGTACGATATGCAAACAAGCCAGCAATCATCGGAATGGGTGGCAAAAAATGAGCCGAAACCGAAAAAACCACGCCAAAGCCGCTCGAAAATGAAGGTGATGCTCATTGTTTTCTTCGATATCCGTGGCGTGGTGCACTACGAATTCGTTCCAGAGGGTCAGACGGTAAACAAGGAGTATTACCTAGGCGTTATGAAATGTTTGCGTGAGCGTATCCGTAAGAAGAGGCCAAATTTGTGGGCGAACAACTCATGGATTTTGCATGACGATAACGCGCCTTCTCACCGAGCTACGATTGTGACTGACTTTCTCGCCAAAAACTCAACAAACGTGCTTCAGCAACCACCGTATTCGCCGGATTTGGCTCCCTGCGACTTTTTCCTCTTCCCAAAACTAAAATTCCCCCTTCGTGGCACCCGTTTTGAGTCGATTGAAGCCATATAACAAAATTCGGCGCGAGAACTAAAGTCCATCCCGGAAAGTGCTCATAAAAAATGTTTCGATAATTGGAAGTGCCGTTGGCATAGATGTATTGGAGCAAATGGAGTCTATTTTGAAGGCGACCCAATAAATTTTGACGATTAAATGTAAAAATGTTGTTTTGATTGAAAATTCCCGGTACCTTCTTGACAGAGTAGTATAACGTCATCATCATATCTACGAACAGTAATTTAAAAAAAATATATTTGTTGACAATTAAACAAAAGAATTTATACATAAAAATCTTAGGCTATATTTGATGAAGCTATGGTAATAGAAAGTTCTAGAAGTCGAGACAGTGTAACATACAATTCCATACTCAAACAAACTCGTTAAGGATTTGTTGATCACAGGGGTAAATTGCAGACATGTGCACGTTTCAAACTGGTTGGTTTTTATCAGTTCAATGTATGCCAGTGACTACAAATCTGCCAAGTATCTACACTCGCTATACAGAGAGACAGTAAGATATTAACCATACACAAGCGCCATCTAGGGTATGCAAACATACATACAAGACCAACCTTTGCGAGCTGATTCAAGTAGAGAAATGATCTCGATATACGATAATATAACTCCAGGAATCTTGGAGGACAAATAACCCAAGTAGTATATGACGACTGAGTTCTTCAGGGGAGTTCTGATGAAATATAGCCCTGGAAAGTGTGACGTATAATCATTCGTTTTTCAGTGGGAGAAGACGTTAAAAACACGGATATTTTTGTGCGTTTGCAAAAGCAGTTCGGTAGCGAGTGCCTGAGTAGGACTGCCTTGTTTAAATGGGCCAAAGCATTCAAGGATGGCCGCGAAACCGTCGAGAATGAGCCGCGTGATCGTCGACCGCGAACCAGCGTCACACCAGACAACATTCGCCGCGTAGAACAACTTATTTTGGAGGACCGCAGGATGAATGTTCGAGACATTTCGGCTGAAGCCGACATCAGCATTGGTAGTGTAGAGTCTATCATCCACGAACACCTTCAGTATCGCAAAATAATGGTTCCTAAACTGTTGAACTTTGAGCAAAAATTAACGTGGTTGGAAGTTGGTCGCCGCTTACTGACGCGATACGAGGAAGAGGGAGACGGTTTTTTAACGCGAATCTTTACTACAGACTAAACATGGGTACATTATTACACTCCCGAAACAAAGGTGTCAAGTAAAGAGTTGGGGAGGAAGGAGGAAGGGGCGCCAGTCAAAGCGAAGACAACCTGGTCCGCGGATAAGGTAATGTGTACTGTGTTCTGGGACCGGCAGGGCGTGCTGTACGTCGATTTCCTGCGCACTCAACGTACCATCAATGCTGCATACTACTCTAACCTTTTGAAAACAGAACGCTTATCGCTCGAAACGGAGGAACATTCCAGCACGAAGTGCTATTCTACTCCAGGATAACGCGCGCCCTCATACCGCGCGTCTCAGGCTCGATACAATATCGGAATTGGAGTGGAAGGTACTGGAACACCCTCCCTGCAGTCCAGATTTATCGCCCTGCGACTACCGCATGTTTGGACTACTGAAAGAGGCCCTCGGAGGTCAAAAGTTCAACACCGATGACGAGGTAGAGGGGTTCGTGCGCACATGGCTGTCCGAGTTGCCCAAGGAATTTTTCGATACTGGCATAAAATAACTTTCGGAAAGGAGGACAAAATGTGTAAATAGTGAGGGGAATTACCTAAAAAAATGTGATTTTTTGTAAATTTTTCGATAATAAATAAACGTGTTAGAGTATTAGTGTCGATCATATTTGAACCACCCTCGTATTACAGAATCAATCTGTTGTATATATAACAATTTGACTTATCCATTAAATTCCACATGTTGAGTTTCATTTGTATGTTCTAAATTTTCATAAAACCATCGTAGACATATGGGTTTCTGGAGGTCATGATGAAAGGTCTCAAACTGGACCAGGGTTGAAGTTTATCATTCGAAAATAATGTGTTTCCTCAACACCGCACCGTCTCATCTTCACCGCCCATTCATCCCTGGGACACGAAATTCTCGGGGTGAATTATTCCCGGCCGAAAATCAACGCCGTACAAAAGAAAAGCACGTCGCGTCGACCGACTTTTCCGGTCTGGAGAAAAGCTGCAGCTCGCTTCAAAGAGTTCGGACGCACAAAAGGGTTGTCGGAAACGCGACCCGACAGGCTGTTTTTCCAGTCGCTAGAAACGTACGACGTACGCAATCCAATATTTATGCCCTTCCGGCCGGTTTTCCGACGTATTCTGGATGTAAAGAAAGATTTTCCGGAATCCAATACCTAAAGATGGTTCCGGGAAGACGGGAACGTCCGCATTTATTGGAACGGAACGTCGTGCAATGGACGCAATTGGCCGTGCACAGGAATTGATAAGTTGGGGAACATGGCATGGTTGACCGATGGTCATACGTTGGAAATTTACAGATACTAGCTGGATTAACTCTCTGAAATCTCTTCAGACTTAACCAGAAAAATCTCTTGAAAACTTTTCAGAATTGAATTCATATAAATGCCTTAGAAAAAACTGTTCCACTTTATTAACTGTTATAATTGAGACTATTTATGAAATATTAAGCAATATTTTTAGATAATCCATCAACATAAGATAACGAAAAGTATTTCTGTGTATTGTCCTCTCTTACGATTGGGTGCACGAGATTTAATGCCACGTTATTCTGTTTATTGGATACCATTTTGTCTATAAGACAGGGGTTGTACCTGTTGTTTGAAGCTATCTGATAATATTTAATTCAAAATGGAGGTTTATACTTGATAGAAGGTATATAAAATTATTTAAACATTCTAATAGTAACAGATATATTCTGTTAGCCTTCTACATATTTAATTTCAAAAAATTATATCTAATATTATAACTTCAGGAATTAAATTAATGTCACATAAGCACTACTTATATTAAACGACATATAAAATAAACATTCATTATAAGACATCCAAATGAGATAACAAAATCCAATAAATATAAATTGTTAACAAAAATCCTATAAATTAAATATTTTGAGTAGACAAAATTTTGTTTCTGCTCATCCCCCTTATGAAAACATATATCTTTCAAAAATGATTAACATAATATAAAGGGGTGGTTTGGCTGAGACTATTATGACATTGATGAATTTTTTTTTTCTTAATTTGCTATCGGGATTTTTTTATGGGACATTTAATGAGGTATGTTAACTACTGAGGCAACAAATTTTGTTAATTTTAGGGTTTATGGGTTCGCCCCTCTCTTTGTTTGTGTATAAATAATAATAATTTCATTATAAAAATATCCTACTTGGAATATTCAATATTATTGGATATCTAAGTTAATCTTCAGAAAATCTCAAGATATGTAAAAACATCCCTAAAAAACAAGTTTTAAGAGAGACTTGGCTCTTCAGTACTCAATCATATTCAATAAAATATAATATCAATCAACAAAAATATTTACTTACCTTTAACAATTCAGAAAGTGTCTTGGCAAATCAATACTGAACATTTAAATGGAGTCCAATGTTGACTATGAAATAAATAGTTCTGTGGTTTACCATGGATCTTTAAGATCCAGAGGCAATTTATTTTATTCATAATACTACTCTGTCAAGAAAGTACCGGGAATTTTCAATTAAAACAACATTTTTACATTTAATTGTCAAAATTTATTGGGTCGCCTTCAAAATAGGCTCCATTTGCTCCAATACATCTATGCCAACGGCACTTCCAATTATCGAAACATTTTTTATAGGCGCTTTCCGGGATGGACTTTAGCTCTCGCGCCGAATTTTGTTTTATGGCTTCAATCGACTCAAAACGGGTGCCACGAAGGGGCAATTTTAGTTTTGGGAAGAGGAAAAAGTCGCAGGGAGCCAAATCCGGCGAATACGGTGGTTGCTGAAGCACGTTTGTTGAGTTTTTGGAGAGAAAGTCAGTCACAATCGTAGCTCGGTGAGAAGGCGCGTTATCGTCATGCAAAATCCATGAGTTGTTCGCCCACAAATTTGGCCGTTTCTTACGGATACGCTCACGCAAACGTTTCATAACGCCTAGGTAATACTCCTTGTTTACCGTCTGACCCTCTGGAACGAATTCGTAGTGCACTACGCCACGGATATCGAAGAAAACAATGAGCATCACCTTCATTTTCGAGCGGCTTTGGCGTGGTTTTTTCGGTTTCGGCTCTTTTTTTGCCACCCATTCCGATGATTGCTGGCTTGTTTGCATATCGTATTCGTAGACCCAGGTCTCATCACCAGTTATAATGCGTTCCATGAATGTAGAATCGGAATAACAGCGATCCAGCATGTCTGAAGCAACCTGTTCGCGATGACGTTTTTGAAGAAAATTCAGGTCTTTCGGTACGAGTCGTGCGGCCACCTTTCTCATGCCCAAAATATCAATCAAAATCGTACGTGCGGACTCGTGGAATATCTTAAGATCATGTGCTATCTCTCTCAAGCTGGTACGACGGTTTTCCAGCACCCTTTCCTTAATTTTATCGACGTTATCTTCGATCGAAGCCGTCGATGGGCGACCACTTCACGACCGTCCTTGAAGGCTCTGTACCACTGATATGCACGAGTTTTCGATAGAGCATTATCACCAAAGGCCTTTTGCAACATTTTCAATGCATCGGCACACGAAAATTCATTTGCAACACAAAACTTTAAACAAATTCTTTGCTCAACGTAATCACCCATAGTAAAAATCGGCACGCACTCTGACATCGACTGACTTAATCAGCTGTTGCAAACACACTAGTTGACAGATCCCGCTCAAGCTTGGCATAGTAATTAAGGACAGTGGTACCAACCTAGGAAAAAAATGTTTTACCTGCCTCATTGCCCCGCCAGATTTAAATCGATAATTCCCGGTACTTTCTTGACAGAATGTATATAATTATTTGGTTTTCTTAACATTCTTTATACAGATGGTCCTTGTGCTATAACAGAGGCCGTTAAATTGCCTTTCAATCTTAAAGATCAATGGTAAACAACAGAACTATTCATTTTGTAATCAACATTGGACTCCATTTATATGGCTAACAGAATATATTTGTAAATATTAAAATATTTAAATAATATTTGATTCTTTGGAAAAGTTATCTCAATTCAGAGGGACAATATTATCGGGTGTTTTTTTAGAGTGATAGAACTTTCGATAGGGCTAACTGCGATTTGACAGAAGTAAGAAGCCATGTTGTTTAGATATTTCTGTTTAGTAAGCATTGAAAAATTATCATGGAAAGACTTACGCCCAAACAACGTTCACAAATTGTTGAAATTTATTTTCAAAATCAGTGTTCTATTTGCCAAACTTATAGAGCATTTCGTGAAATTTATGGTTTGCAGCTTATTCGTCGAACTATCGATAGATTTCGGACAACATTTTCTCTAGTCAATGCAACAACAACAAGAAGACGAAGAACTGTACGTACAGAAAAAAATATCGCTGTTGTAAGTTATAGTGTTGAGGATGATTCAGATTTGTCTATTCGTCGACGTTCACAACAAGTTGTACTCTGTGCATCCACCACATGGAATATTTTGCATAAAGATCTTGGTCTACACCTATGCAAGATCCAACTGATTCAAAAACTAAAGCCACTACACCATAATAAGCGTCGTTTGTTTCCTGATTGGGCCCTAGAACAGCTTGAAGTTGATCCACTTTTTTATCGTAAAATTGTGTTTAGTGATGGAGCTCATTTCTGGTTGAACGGCTATGAACACAAGTAAAATTGCCGTATATGGAGTGAAAACAATCCTCAAGAAGTTCTGCAGGTTCTATAGCATACTGAAAAATGCACTGTATGGTGTGCTTTACACGCTGGAGGCATCATCGGTCCATATTTCTTTAAAAACGATGCTGGAGCTAATGTAACAATCAATGGTGCTCGTTACAGATCGATGATCAATGATTATTTGTTTCAAAATTTGAATGGTATCGATCCAGAAGTGTTTTGGTTCCAACAAGATGGTGCTACACCTTATGCTGCTACCGTTACAATTGATTTATTGTCAGAAAGATTTGGCGATAACATTATTTCGAGGAATGGTCCAATTAATTGGCCTCCAAGATCATGCGACATAACTCCACTAGATTATTTTCTTTGGGGTTATGTCAAGTCATTGGTTTATGCTAATCAACCAGAAACAATAGACGCTTTGGAAGTCAACAAAACTCGTGTTATTGATGAAATAAGGCCTGAATTACTCGGAAAAGTTGTCCAAAATTGGTCTGGTCGAATACGGTTCCTCAGAGCTAATCGTGGTGGACATACGCCGGAAATTATTTTCAAAACATTAACGTCATGAAATTATCTTTCAAATAAAAAAAAAATTGGCTTCAATCTTAGTTTAAATGTGTTTTATTTCAATTTAAAGTTCTTTCCTTCTAAAAAAAACCCCCACAGTTCAATAGTCTATGAATAAAACTATTATATGCAGACATCTTTTCGATGGTGGGGTGATTTGAAGTTTTATGCATTGAAATATCAAATTACGTAAGAATGTTCGAAAAAAGGTGGATAGACAAAAAAACCCAACGAAAGCATACTGTTAGAAGTAAAAGAAAAAATGAATTTATTGGGCAGTATCTTGAAGGGAAAAACTAAGCTCACAGGCCATATAACTCGTCACAATCAAGTTTTCCTCAACATTTTCGAAAGAAGAATAAATTATTACTATTATTATTATTAAATACAAAAAGAGTTGAGGTATAAACCTATAAATTCACAAACAAAAGTAAACAAAAGTTGATAATCAATTAATGTGTTGAGATCCAATTGTCGAAGCGATTCTTGAATCCGTTAACTGAAGGCGCACCAACAACTTCAGGCGGCAATCGATTCCAGCGCTCAAATATCCCATTGGATAGGAAGTTTTGGCGAACCGAAGTTCTAAATTTCTCCTTGGCAAGCTTATATCCGTGGCCCCTTAGGTGATTTTGGTTCACTCTGAATAAGTCTTGCAGACAACCATCATCACATCCATGGAGTGCCCGGTAGGTCATTATAATATCACCCAGCTCACGTCGAGTTGGAGTCGGCAGTCATAATCAGGGCCGTTGCGGCCATATGGCCATCGTGTACATGTGCACTAAACAGCCTCCAATGCTTCCAAATCACCCCTTAGTGAAGATCACCAAGCTGGACCGGTAAATTCCATTATCCGTTGGTAGACTACATCAATGGAAGGAGCGATATAAGGAGTAGCATAATTGCTTGATTTTGCTGCATATATTGGCAATATGGCGGGACCAGAATAAATAAGAGGTAACTGTAACTCCTAAATCACCGTGCTCGTCAACAGTTATCAGCAATCTCCTCTCGATGAAATAGTCAATTTTTGGATTTTTCCTGCCTATCTGAAAAACGCAGCACTTATCCATGTTGAGAGGCAGCATCCATTCTTCACGTCATCGACTCAACGTGTTCAGGTCATCCTGGAGAACTCTGGCGCCGGTAGGAGGACAACTTCAAGTCATCCGCAAATAATGCACAGTTCGATTTTATGGAGGGTGAAAGATCTGATGTGAACAAGAACAAAATGGGTCTGAGGTCCTTGCTCTGAGAAATACCGCTGATAACACGGCATCAGTTGACGACATGCTATTTCCAACTCTTACCCGAAAAGTCCTATCATGTAAAAATGAACTTATTCACGACAAACAATCGCCTCTCCTAAGCTCTCGTCCAATCACCGATACAAGGTTGGTTAAAATGGAGCGCCCTGGTACGAAACCATGCTGTTGTTCAAGCAGAATTTTGTTGGTAACCGCAAATGTTAAGATGGCTTCACATATGATCCTCTCCATCAGTTTACAAGTAGCCGACGTCAGACTTAAAGGCCTGTAGTTATTAGGATTAAGCTTGTCACCCTTCTTGAAAACTGGTGTAACAGAAGTGGATAGCCAAGCAAAAGGCAGTCTAGAAGTAGAGAAGGATTGGCGAAATATTATTGACAGAGGCAATGCAAGTGCTTCAACTGAAATGTTGATATACCATCCGGGCCAGGAGCTGGGGAATATTTCAAGATAGAAAGGTGTTATTGAGTCTTCACCGAAAACAACGTTCTTAAGTTCCGGTGTTACACGAAGCATATAAGGAATTGGCACTGCACCCATAGGTTCTTCTATTGAAACGGCAAAAAACAACTCCAAGAATACGTTGACAGTTTCGTCATGACCTTGACACATCAACTTGGAGCTGTTCTTCACACGGGGAACTCCGATTTTGCTAATCGACGAAGATCTCAAATATTTGAAAAGCTTCTTCCGGTCTTTAGAGCTTGCTAATTTATGTTCAAATGATGTTTTAGTGTTCTGTATCACAGCAGACATAGAATGGAAGAAGATCCAAAAGACGGCCTAGAATCAAGTACATCAAAGAAAAGTTGAATTTCGAATCCTTTTGTCATATGGAAATATGTGAGAGTGGCAGGAATCACTGGTTGCAGCAACAGGGCCTAGCCTTTAGAAGATGATGATGATGCCGAAAATATCTTTTGATAATTATACAGGTATGGAAAATACAGTCGGAAACATAGGACATTCAATGTGGATCTAGAGGACCTCGAGGGTCCAGTGGAGCAGTGGAAGAATCAAAACCTCAATGCGATGCGATGTCGAATAAACGACTGTTCTCTCTCAATGGCAGTGGGGATATGCTTCGATCGAAACGAGGCTCTACATTTTGCTTTCAACAATGAGAATCGTTCGCACTGCAAACGAGAGAAGCTTTAGTCCATGATTGCTGAAAGCAGAGTGCAGAGCCCGATATCGATCGAAGCTTCCCTCCCACTGCCATGGAGAGAGAATAGTCGTTTATTCGTCATCGCATCGCGCTGAGGTTTTGATTCTTCCATTGCTATTGGACCCTTGTAGTCCTCTAGATTAACATTGAATTTCTTATGTTTACGACTGTCTTTTCCATACCTGTATATATCTATAATAAGAAACAGTGTTAGAAGGCATAATATTAAATTTGATTTTAAAAAGTTTTTAAGAGATTTTTCAGATTCAATTTGTAGAATTTTGGAAGAATTGATACAATTAAAGTCTGTAATTCTTTCACTTTATTGACATCCTTATGAGATAATTTGGAGGGTTCACGATGGAGATTCAAGAACTTGGACCAGTTAACTCTTACCTAGAATAAACAACGCAGATTGTAGCAGCGGTATCAGTAGCCAGCAACCCATAATTTTTATACCATCAACCGTGTTGATTTCTGCCCACTGGCTGGATCACATCTGAACAATGCCCCTCAAAGGATCCATTCTGTCGTCCTGTTCATTGTCTGTCTGAAATCTGAAAAGGAAAAAAGCATTCATCTAGAAAATCCTCCTCGTCAAGGTGTATTGTTGGGAAAATGAATTTTAATTCTTTCGGCGCAGAAAAAGGGGTTCAAAAACCGTAATGACTGCGTTGGAGTTGGATGAAAGGAAAACAAAATATTATTCATTAATATAATCTTCTATACTTCATCTGGTTTTCTGCACCTGCTAATTAGAGTTTTTTAGCCCACGGTAATTTTTGTTATAGGAAGGAGATTTATTTCGGAAGTCGTAATATCAAAGCTTCTTTTATTCTTCCTGGATTTCCTGGAAAATAAAAGTCAGGAATAAACGAGCATTATAGAAACACGTGTTCGAAATCTGAGGATAAAGGGTTTCCAATTAAGATTATTAGGATTTCAGTTATAAATGAAGCAACAAAGGTTTAATATATCAACTTAATTCTTTCATTATGTTGAAACTTGAAAAATACAGTTGGGTATAAGAAGTCGCTAAAATGTCGCTCCATTTTTTGATCACTCTATGCAGTAATTCCGACTGTATTTCGCCAACAACATGAAGAATAGTTTCTTTCTAGTGATCCAAAATCTGTGGCTTGTTGGCATGGACTTGTGCTTTCAAAGAAAATAATTCAGAGGTGTCAAATCACATGACCTTGGCAACAAATTCGCAAATCCAATCGGCGTCAAACCCTTCCTCCTTCTAGCCGGAGAAATAATTTTGAAAGTTGACGCATTCAATATGGATTTCAAAATGGTATAAGACTTGTTTGTAGTTTCGAGAATTTTTTGGTAATTGTTGTTAAGAAACATAGCTTAGAACACATTTGTTATGTTTGACCCACGAGGAAAAGTAAACCTATGTCAGCTTGTAGGTGCTACGAACCGAAAGTTGTATCTTCTTTACTCTTGTCTTGAACAGTTGTACACTGAAGGATACACATCAGCTGAAAACGTGTTCCACAACTGGCTAGTTCGGTGGAAGAGCGACTTCTGATAAACAGAAGTTCTCGGGGTTGCTAATTCAATGGCATAATGATGCCCTCGTTGCAGAACCCTAGTGCTGCGTTCGAATCTGGCGGCAGCTGGCATAATTTCTTCAGTTCGTGGAGCATCAAAATGAGCACAAGTCTTTACTCTTGTCTTGAACAGTTGTACACTGAAGCATACACATCAGCTGAAAACGTGTTCCACAACTGGCTAGTTCGGTGGAAGAGCGACTTCTGATAAACAGAAGTTCTCGGAGTTGTTAATTCCATGGCATAATGATGCCCTCGTTGCAGAACCCTAGTGCTGCGTTTGAATCTGGCGGCAGCTGGCATAATTTCTTCAGTTCGTGGAGCATCAAAATGAGCACAAGTCGGTACCTCTCCTTCTATGTTCCAAAGACTGCAAATTGGAGTTTATAGTTGGGCAGTCAATTTGTCTTGCAGCTCTTTTCTGGTTGTAATCCCAAAGTTGTAACGAATGCTTGGGTGCTGAGCTCCACATATGAGAGCAGCATTCTAGTCCTCGTCTGATCTGGGTTTTATAAAGTAAAAGAACCTGATCTGCAGAGAAATTTTGAGATCTTTGTTGATCGACTCAACGATGCTTAAAAATTTTTCACTGGTGAAAAGTTCTCGGTCGTACTAAAAGGATCGTTTATGTGGATCAAGAAGAGGCTAGGTGACCAAACTGCTTCTTGGAGTACTTTAGAGTTCCACGGGAACCGCACCATCCACGACCATATGAATGCTTCTGTTCGTGAGGAAACTCTTTATCCAATGGCAGAGACTGCGGGAAAAGATAGCTTATTATGAAGAACCTCCTGCCAGACACTCACGCCTAAGGTCCACACTTGCGTCACATAGCTAAGGAGGTCACCTATTGATCGGTGTTTGCGAAAGCCATATTGTCTGTGACCTGATGAGACCAGTACTCTCCAGGTATCTAATCATTTCGAGATTGGTAGCTGCCTTCATTACTTTGAAAAAAATTGATATTATCGCTAATAGGCGCTAGTTTGATGGAAAACACTACCCCCTCTTTTTTGGTATTGGGTGTACTCTTGCACACTTCCATGAAACAGAAAAAATCTCATCTCTCTAAACATCTTACAGAGAACAGGCGTACGCTCTGGTGAAAACTTTTTGAATACCATGGCAGGAATTCCGTCTAGTCCAGTTGCTTTTTTAGAATTCAGTCTACTAGGTACTCGACGAATGATCTGGGGTCTGAAGTATAATATTTATCCCTCATCCTAGATGAAACAGTTGAAATTGTTGGAGGTTCCCTACCAAATTTTTCGATAGTTGAGTTAGCAGCGAATATCCACGCGAAAAGATCGGCTTTAGCTTTTGGCGAAGTTGCAAGTGAATTATTCCTTTCTATCAGAGGAGAAAAGCTTGAATGAGAAAAGCTGATGCCATCGATCAAAACTGGTGCGATGCACTGGGATAGTTAGTCTATGAGCTTGTTGGTCTTGAATTATATGCTTCTTTAGCTTCATATATGGCCTGATTGCATGCGATTCTGTAATGAATATAGTTGGTACATGTCTGTTCAGATGGATTTGATCGCCACCATCGATAAACTCTTCTTAAATCTTTCTCAGTCATTTTCAAACCATGGTTTGCTGTTTGAGGGTCGTTTGACTTGGAATAAAAGTGTCTATTCCAAGAAGAATTGCATTTGTAAAGTAATCAATTATACTCTTTATATTTCCTGTATATATTGAAGCATATTTCATTCCATGGTACGAGGCATAAAAATAACGCAAAGCACTTAAGTTTGCAGCATTATAGAGCTCAATCCTACGTGGTTTCTTAGACGGAGCAGGTAGGATTTTTGGAGCCAGATACGATGCTTTCACGAGGCAATGATCGGAATTGCCCAATGGAGCGGAAAAAGCAATCTTGTAGCGCTCTGCTTCACTTGTCAAGAAGAGGTCCAGTGTATTTACCGTATCTGGCAGCCTCATCAGTTTTGTTTGAGTGTTTGAACTCATCAACTATAAGTATTGAAGTCGCTTAGTACGTTGATTTCGGCATTTTATTGGTTAATTTAAATAGATTCGGTTTTTACTGGAGAGGTGTTCTTGTCATTCGGAGATCGATAGACGCAACACATAAAAATAGTGTGACCAAACGGCATGAATTTGAGCCAAATGATATCCAGGTTTCTGAGTTCAATCGTTTCCTCTCTGTGATAAGCCAGATCTGAGCTCAAATATATACATAGGTGCCTTTGGACCGGAATCTAGAATGTAGTTCATATCCAGGCCAGGATAGATACGTATTGTTTGTAATTGGTTTTCTCTGTGTTTCGGTAAGAATGAGTATATTTGATTTGATGTTTTAAAGATGTTGGTGAACACAATCTACATCCACACTGTTGAAGCCCAGACCACCATAGAGCTGACTTCAAATAATTTTAGTATGTCCAAGGCTATTTAGAGGCTGTAATTTTAAGGGTTTAGGACGCATGAGACGCAGAGAGTACCTCAACTAAATTTGCGCGAGACAGTTGATCACGCCCCTTCACTTTTATACTTACCACATTTGCTTCGCTTATTGGATTGCTTAGAATATGGATTTGGAGCTCTTTTTAACGACCCTTGCTTTCCCCTCGCGTGATTATTGTGTGGTTTCTGCAAGACAGTGTAGTATACTCAAATATTTGCAATTCAACATAATTCACCCACAAGAATTCTGAAGTAATCTTCCGATATCTCCAAATCGATGCCCTCGAATTTGTCCGACTATTAGAATGTAGAATACATCCGCTTACATACTTTCGGAGCAAACTAGGATCCCTTCGCTTTGATTTAGTAAAAAGGCGCAATCAATCATCTTCCAACAAAGCCTTCAACATGGCAAGACAAAGTATAGGATGGATAGTCATTGTCGTCTCTATCAAAAAATTATGATGCCGAGAGATAAAGCTGAGCATGGATTTGAGGACACTCAGACCATGATTAATGAGATGCTTTGAGGGTATGAATAACTTTTTATGAATATTTGAGCGTAACAGAGATTCGATTATCGTTTCGAGAACACTGGCTGATGAATAAAAATAGGGATTTTATTTTACTCACGATGTTACAGCCAGAATAAGACCATCTTTAATGAAACGCTCATGTGAAGGAGATGCCTAGGACATTGAATGAACACACCTGAATTCATAGGCAAACTACTTCTATAAACCCTCACCTAAGACAAAATCCTTGCGCGTTTCTATAGTTCATATTTCAAACACAATCGTCCCCGCAACATATCGTGGCGGTTACGTATACTGATTTATAACGATCTATCTATCGTTCATCTTCTTTGCTCCATGATCTCTCGTTTGACATTGTTATATATCGGGTGTTTTTATCAGAGTGATAGAACTTTCGATAGGGATAACTGTGATTTGACAGAAAGTAGAAACCATGTTGTTCAGTAAGCATTGACAAAATATCATGGAAAGACTCACGCCGCAACAAAATTTACAAATTGTTGAAATTTATTTTCAATATCAGTGTTATGGTTTACATAACCGTCAATCAGAGCAGCTTATTCGTGAAACTATCGATAGATTTCAGACAACATTTTCTCTACTCAATGCAACAACAACAACAAGACAAAGAACTGTACGTTCATAAGAAATTAACGCTGCTGTAAATTGACAACAAGTTGGACTCTGTGCATCCACCACATGATAAAGTTTGCGTGAATATCTAGGTCTACACCCATACAAGATCCAACTGGTTCAAGAACTAAAGCCACTTAACCATAATAAGCGTCGTTTGTTTGCTGATTGGGCCCTAAAACAGCTTGAAGTTTCTACAGTTTTTATCGTAAAATTGTTTTTAGTGATGAAGCTCATTTCTGGTTGAACGGCTATGTAAACAAGCAATATTGCCGTATATTGAGTGGAAACAATCCTCAAGAAGTTCTGCCGGTTCCATAGCATCTTGGAAAATGCACTGTATGGTGTGCCTTACACGCTGGAGACATCATCGGTCCTTTTATTTCTATAAAAACGATGCTGGAGCTTACGTTACAGTGCATGATGCTCGTTACAGATCGATGATTATTTGTTTCAAAATTTGAATGGTATCGATTCAGAAGTGTTTTGGTTCCAACAAGATGGTGCTACAACTGATGATGCTACCGTAACAATTGATCTATTGAAAGAAAGATTTGGCGATAACATTATTTCGAGAAATGGTCCAATTAATTGGCCTCCAAGATCATGCGACATAACTCCACTGGATTATTTTCTTTGGGGTTATGTGAAGTTATTGGTTTATGCTGATAAACCTGAAACATGCTGATAAACCAGAAACAATAGACGTTTGGAAGCCAACATTACTCGTGTTATTGATGAAATAAGGCCTGAATTACTCGAAGAAGTGGTCCAAAATTGGTCTGGTCGAATGTGGTTCCTCAGAGCTAGTCGTGGTGGACATATGCCGGAAATTATTTTTAAAACATAAGTGTCATAAAATTATCTTTCGAATAAAAAAATTTGGCTTCACTCTTAATTTAAATTTATTTCATTTAAATTTCTACCACTCTAAAAAAATCCCGATATGTGTTGAATATGTTCTATTCTGATCTCATCTTCTCGTTGTATTACTTATAAATCTATCCCCGTTTTTGTAGAGATTTCCTTTGCTCTACTACTACTTCTACTTCTTGCCTATATTCATAAATTTGATGAATGTGCTCCGTTAGTCTATTTAGATATTGTTTATAAATTTTCGGTTTTTCATGTAGTGCTTCTTGTGTTTCAGTCAATCATGTTTTAAGTCCTCTCTTTTTTCTGAACTTTTGTATCTAAAACTTCAAATGCCGTCTTTTCAACTGATTGTCTCAATCTTTAGAATTCTTCGTTTATGTCATCTTTAGTTTCTGTATGTTTTAATAACGGTTTAGTTTTAGAGTGATAGAACTTTCGATAGGGATAACTGTGATTTGACAGGAGATAGAAGCCAAGTCGTTTTGACATTTCTGTTCAGTAAGCATTGACAAATTATCATGGAGAGAATCACGCCGCAACAACGTTTACAAAATCTTGAATTTTTTTTCAAAATCAGTGTTCTATTCATCAAACTTATAGAGTACATCGTGAAATTAATGGTTTACATAATCGTCCATCATAGTAGCTTATTCGTCGAACTATCGATAGATTTCGGACAACATTTTCTCTACTCGATGCAACAACAACGAGACAAAGAACTGTACGTACAGAAGATGATATCGCTGCTGTAAGTCATAATGTTAATGATGATCCGGATTTGTTTATTCGTCAGCGTTCACAACAAGTTGGATTCTGTGCATCCACCACGGAAAATTTTGCGTAAAGATCTTGCAATTGGATCATACAAGATCCAACTGGTTCAAGAACTAAAGCCACTTGACCATAATAAGCGTCGCTTGTTTGCTGATTGGGCCCTAGAACAGCTTTAAGTTGATCCACTTTTTCATCGTAAAATTGTGTTTAGTGATGAAGCTCATTACTGGTTGAACGGCTATGTAAACAACAAGCATAAATGCGGTATCCTCAAGAAGTTCTGCAGGTTCTATTGCATCCTGAAAATTGCACTGCTTTACACGCTGGAGGCATAATCGGTCCATATTTCTTTCAAAACGATGCTGGATCTAATGTTACAGTGAATGGTGCTCGTTACAGATCGATGATCAATGATTATTTGTTTTAAAATTTGAATGGTATCGACCCAGAATTTGGTTCCAACAAGATGATGCTACACCTCATGCTGCTACCGTAACAATTGATTTATTGAAAGAAAGATTTGGCGATAACATCATTTTGAGAAATGGTCCAATTAATTGGCCTCCAAGAACAATTCGTGTTGTTGATGAAATAAGGCCTGAATTACTCGAAAAAGTGGCCTGGTCGAATGTGGTTCCTCAGAGCTAGTCGTGGTGGACATATGCCGGAAATTATTTTTAAAACCCAAATGTCATAAAATTATCTTTCAAATAAAAAAAAATTTGGCTTCAATTTTAATTTAGATGTGTTTTATTACAATTTAAAGTTCTATCACTCTAAAAAACACCCGATATCTCATTCAGCCTATCATGGTAGATCTTTCTTATACTGAATTACATTTCTTTGTCGAAAGTATGTTTAATTGTTGTCAAATTCGTCTGGAAGTTCGAAAATCTGCGTCAGTATCTCAAATTATTTTGTTTCTTACCAGTAGGCTCCTTAGATCGAAACCGCGGGCCCTGTTTCGGATCGCTTTTAGTAGGATCGATCCTGCATCTCATGTTATCGAATTTCCTAGCTCGAGGAAATTCAACTCGGAAAACTCCATCATCTAACATCCGTCGCCATCATCAACGGAACCCGCTTCCAACTTTATCGGAACTAATTGAATTTACCTAACCTCTAAAACTACAACGGTGCACCACAGCCAGCACCTCATTAGTGATCTCAATTCATTACGTGGGGCTTAAATCAACCCGCTTCCTTTTTTCACACAATTAGCGGGATTATTCCAGCAATTAACAATTTAGGGTCAAAATTCCGAAGTCAACCCTTTGGCTGTACGTTCGTTATTGCGCTGCGTGATCTTGGTCGGACGCTCGCTCGACGGCGTCTGGATGCCTTCATTCCTACCCTGACTGTACGGGATTTTCGGGTGAAAAGGGCGCGTTTGCCTCTTCCGAATTAACTCCAACCGGTGAGTTATTTCAATCTTGTTTCCCGAGGCGGAAAGAAACTATCGAATGGAGGCGGTAATTGGAGGGGTTCTCGGACGCTAGGTGAGAATTGGATTGGGGCTACGAGGTGTATCCGACCCGAAGGACCAAATGTTCGAGAATAATTAATCGGTTCTTTTTCGTATTGATGAATTGTTTCAGCTTTGACTTGCTTTCCACAATATGTGGACTGACTGGATACTTTGATTTGTTCTAATATACACTATATCAATTAAAATCATGCCAAGTAGTGGCGGCTTGTGCTGCAGCACCTGTTTAGAAAATAAGAACAACCTATAGTTTTCCTCTTTTTGGGACGTTTTTGCGTGTAATAATTTCATATTATTTTCAAACCAGGATGAATAACTTTATCATTTTATTAACGCAATTTTTATTCCGAGAGCGACGCCTGTATTGAATTACTCATATTCTATCATTCGTCCTATGACTGTTTACTGCATAAACGTCTCGGCACAGCTCTTCAACGTTTTGTGTTTGACCTTGATGCCTCAAGGTCACAATGGAGAATTTCGTACAGACACTGCAAGGCAGAATATTCTCAATGGAAGTTTTGACCTAAGTTACTCGGGCTACATTCAAAATTGCTCGAATCACCAGTAGTGGCTCGTTTGTCTATGCTGTATGATTTGTTTGTAAATGTACTGTTTTGTAAATTGAGAATGGATTTAGTTTCGAAATATAAGAACTTTTCAAGATTAAACATAGAATAAAATCTTGAAATTAAACGGATTGGACCTCAGCTTGACCTCAGTTTCGAAGTGTCTTCTATAAGCAGAAGGAAATCCTTTCGGGTGTTTTTTTAGAGTTATAGAACTTTAAATTGAAATAGAACACATTTAAATTAAGAATGAGGCCAATTTTTTTTATTTGAAAGATGATTTTTTGACATTGATGTTTTGAAAATAATTTCCGGCATATCTCCACCATGATTAGCTCTGAGGAACCACATTCGAACAGACCGATTCTGGTCCACTTCTTAGGGTAATTCAGGTCTTATTTCATCAATAACACGAGTTATGTTGGCTTTCAAAGCGTCTATTGTTTCTGGTTTATCAGCATAAACCAATGACTTGACATAACCCCAAAGAAAATAATCCATTGGAGTTATGTCTCATGATCTTGGAGGCAAATTAAATGGACCATTTCTCAAAATGATGTTATCGCCAAATCTTTCTTTCAATGAATCGATTGTTAAGGTAGCAGCATCTTGTTGGAACCAAAACACTTCTGGGTCGATATCATGGATGGATGTCAAGATGGCGGAGAGTGAAGGAGAGTTGTCCGATCGCTCTGTTAAATCTGGCAAAGAAATGAGTAGAAGTGAAGTAATTTGTGCCCACTGTACCAGGAAAGTGGTTGATTTCGTGACGTGCAGAAAGTGTATAAAACATTTTCATCCTGGATGTATGACATCGTCGTCCAACAAAAAATCGGCGTTGTGTATGCATGAAGCAGCAAAAATCATCTCTGATGATCAACAAACAGAAATGCTCATGATCAAAACACGAAACGAGTTTCTAGAAAAGCTTATCATCGAGGTCCAAAGTAAAAATGATATTCTATTACAGAATAATCAGTTACTTATTGAGAAAATGAAGGTTATGGAGATGAATAATTTAGATAAGGAAAGAGAAATAAACAAACGACAACAAGGTACAAAAAATTCAAATATGAATAAACATCATAAAGCAGATGGTTCGCATGCGCAAACCGCAAATCAAGCAGTCCATCAGAGAAATGTTAATCAAGAAAGTCAGGTTACATTACCCAGAACATTCAGTTCTGTGGTTCACAATGAAAATAAAGTAACCTCAAACCCTACCGATGTCAATCCGCAATTAGTTGATTGTAAACAAATGGAATCAACAACAACTATAACTGGGATCTCAAACAATACACAGAAATGGATTGAAGTAAAAGCAAGGAAAAACACGAGGAATCGTAGAAAGGGGACTATTTGTAGTGGATCGGCAACTGAAAATGCCTTGTTCTCGGGAGTTCCTCCTAAGAAATGGATTTATCTGGGTCGAGTTGTTGGTGCGGATGTAGAGGAAGACACAATCAAGAATTTTGTTAACAGTGCTTTAAAATCACATAATGTGGTAGTAAAGAAACTCATCTCAAAAGGTAAAAATTCAGCTTTCAGTATTGGGGTACCAACAGGAAATTATGAACAAGTAATGGACAAGAACTTCTGGCCAGAGGGTGTGCTGATACGTGATTTTAACTTTCGAGGTTTTTTTCAGAGAGGCCAGAATATATTGAAGCCGCCAATATTGACACAGTGAAAACAAATAAAGCCTGCAATCAAGCATATTGTTTCTTACATCAGAATTTAAGATCTATGAGTTCTGCTTCGGAATTTGTCAGAATTTAAGATCTATGAGTTCTATTTTTTGATTTGTGTAGAGGGTAATGATATGAGTTTGACGAATTTCAATTTTATTGTGTATACAATAATTCATGAATTAAATGTTATTATTATTATTATTATTATTATTATTATTATCATTCAAATTTAAATTGAAAAATATGAGTATATATGAGAGTTTTCCAAATGTCAAAACTTTTACTAATTTCAAATTCTAATGCTTTTAACTGAATATTACTTATGAAATTGATTTAGCTTATATGATATTAAAATTTCATATATGCATAAGCATCTTCTAGAATATTTCTTACATTCAGAACTTCTGACGTAGACACTACGTGTCTTCTACTTGAATTTTGATCAAATTTGTCCTATTTACATCATTCTGGCAAGTTAGATTCAATTAAGCTTGTTAATTGTTAATAATTTCGATACAGTTCATAGAGGATTTATGAAAATAACTATTTTTTCACGTTTTTTCCTCATGAGTTCAAATAAGTTATTCAAATTCCAATAACTTATCTTTTTTGCAGCTTTGGCTGTCCTAAACATTCAATATTTATAAATTGAATGCCCGCTATGTATTCTATTTAAGATTTTCAAAAGGATTTTTGATTTTTGACTATCATTTGAAGAATTTTTCACTCCACTAGTGGTTATGTATTCTAAATATGCTTTTTCTTCGGAAAGTTTGGCTGGTAAGTATAATTATGATTCCAATTATCAATATTTCTGTCTGAATTGATCTTATTCAATTAATTTTGATTTGTTTTAGGGTGATAGAACTTTAAATTGAAATAAAACACATTTAAATTGAGATTGAAGCCAATTTTTTTTAGGGTGATAGAACTTTAAATTGAAATAAAACACATTTAAATTGAGATTGAAGCCAATTTTTTTTGAAAGATAATTTTATGACATTTATGTTTTATGAATAATTTCCGCAATATGTCCACTAGGACTAGCTCTGACGAACCGCATTTGACCAGACCAATTTTGGACCACTTTTTCGAATAATTCAGGTCTTATTTCATCAATAACACGAATTATGTTGGTTTCCAAAGCTTCTTTTGTTTCTGGTTTATCAGCATAAACCAATGACTTGACATAACCCCAAAGAAAATAGACCAGTGGAATTATATCGCATGATCTTGGAGGCCAATTAATTGGACCATTTCTCGAAATAATGTTATCGCCAAAATTTCTTTCAATAAATAAAATGTTACGGTAGCAGCATGAGGTGTATCACCATCTTGTTGGAACCAAAACACTTCTGGGTCGATACCATTCAAATTTTGAAAGAAATAATCATTGACCATCGATCTGTAATGAGCACCATTCACTGTAACATTAGCTCCAGCATCGTTTTTAAAGAAATATGAAGCGATGATACCTCCAGCGTGTAAAGCACACCATACAGTGCATTTTTCAGGATGCAATGAAACCTGCAGAACTTCTTGAGGATTATTTTCACTCCATATACGGCAATTTTGCTAGTTTGCATAGCCGTTCAACCAAAAATGAGCTTCATCACTATATACAATTTTACGATAAAAAAATGGATCAATTTCAAGCTGTTCTAGGGCCCAATCAGCAAGCAAACGACACTTATTATGGTCAAGTGGCTTTAGTTCTCGAACTAGTTGGATCTTGTTTGGGTGCAGACCTAGATTTTACGCAAAATTTTCCATGTGGTGGATGCACAGTGTCCAACTTGATTTGAACGTCGACGAATAGACAAATATGGATCATCATTAACACTATGACTTACAGCAGCAATATTTTCTTCTGTAAGTACAGTTCTTTGTCTTGTTGTTGTTGCATCGAGTAGAGAAAATGTTGTCCGAAATCTATCGATAAATCGACGAATAAGCTGCTCTGATGGACGATTATGTAAACCATAAATTTCACGAAGTGCTCTATAGGTTTGGCGAATAGAACACTGATTTTGAAAATAAATTTCAACAATTTGCGAACGTTGTTGCGGCGTGAGTCTTCCCATGATAATTTGTCAATGCTTACTGAACAGAAATGTCAAAACAACATGGCTTCTTCCTTCTGTCAAATCACAGTTATCCCTATCGAAAGTTCTATCACTCTAAAAAACATCCGATTTATACACCGGTGAATCATTTCCTTGAGTTTTATTGATTATCCAAGTTTTTCAATAATGATTATTTTTAATTCATTTACAAGGTGTAATTCACAAAATCCATGACAGTTGATAGAATGTGTGTTTTGACTTCATGTTTGTTTATTTCGTATGTTTGTTTTATATATTATAGAGCCTGAGGAAGCAACGAATAAAAGTTGCAAGACGTCACTTTAAGGATAGAGTTTTTCTAATAAACTCAATCAAAATATGCAGATTTAAACTTTGCCAGAAATCGAACTTTACGATCCATCACATCCACTAAAAAAGTTTCCCAACAACCGAATAATCCAGTACAAATCGTAATCATAAAAAAACCATTTCGAACAATCATACAGCTCTCGAGGAAAATCCACCGTCGTTAAATCCTTATCCGCTCAAATAACCGTAAACACCAATGACTCCTAAAAACCCTCGATACTCACATATCGGCTCAAAAACCGCCCTAAGGCCCCCTTCACCTGCAACGCGATATCTACTAGCCTACTTCAAAAAGTGGCAAGATGGAATGCCGGGCGTATATAGATGAATTTCAGCCATTTCTGGATGGCGGGACAGGGTAAACAATTTTAAGGAAAGGATGCCCTGAATAAAATATGAAGTTTCGTGTGATGCTGGGTCTTATGCCATCCCGAGACTATACCGCATATTCAGGTAAGTCGAGTTTACCTCGTTTAAGAACACAACGTGGAAAAGTCGATGGCAGTATTTACAAGAGGGGTCGTAACGTGGAACGTGGTTGTTCGCCTAGGATCGCGACATGAATGAGAACGATGTTGTTAAAGCGGAAATGAGTTCTGGGTTTGAGTGGGTCGAAGAATCGACAGTTCCGTTTCGTTATGTTCGCTTAGTTAATGAAATAGTTTCTGGGATAAATTGTAATATTCCTGTTGAATTTTAATAGGAGGTATATCTGGATTCAGCGTTACTACGCGAAATAGAGATTGACTTCATGTAGATTTGATGCGCACTGGTAATTACGTAAACAACGCTGTCTACATGATTATGGTTTATTTGATTTAAATTTTCTCCTCCTAATACAGGATTATCCATTTTTCTTTCATTTAGAACATCGATCAAATTTTCATTCCAATATAATGCTCGAATCTTTTTATTCTATGTTATTATTATTATAAGAATGTAATCACTTCTTATATTTATAATTGAAAAAATAGACGATTTGATGTCATGATTCTGGAAGATTTTAATTTCTTTAGTTTAAAATATAACAGAATAACATACACAAAATAAAATAATAACATACAAAGAAATAAAAAGAAATAAATAAAAAAAATTGCTTACTAACCTGGAAGAAATCAAAAACAATTTCTTCGGGTTTCTCGATTCGCATTTCTGACAACTAACTAAATAGACATGTGACACTTTTAGGTTAAAATTTTAGACATAGAACATAGATCATAGAACATAGAAGTTACAAAGTTGTTTTCCCTAAAAATAACAGTTTTATTTTTACATCCCCCCGCACAAAGTATGCACCTCTCATTACATGTTTGCGTGTTCACATGGGAGCAACTTAGTTACATGAAAATAGTTATTGACCTTTCTTTTATTTCCAATATCTATCTCATATATAGTGTCAGAAATTTTTTTCACTATTGGAAAAGTTCCTATTCTTTTTATCAAGTTTTTTTCTATTCAATTTTGATTTATTTTCAACGTAAACATAGTCTCCAATTTTAAAATTATAATGTTTCCTATTCTTGTCGATCAGTCTTTTATTGTATTCATGATAGCGTAAAGAATTTTTATATGCTATTTCCTTATCTTTTGGTAAATTTCTCTCTTCAATAAGTTCTTCTGGAGCAATGGGATAGGTTCTGCCACAAAGTAAATAATCTGGGCTATATACAGTTGTGGAATGGTCTGTTCTATTGTATTCTTCAATACATTCATCGGCTATTTTCGTCCATGCCCTAGTTTTCTTTTCGTTTTGTTCGCACCATATTCTGTTCACTAATGTCTGATATATTCGTTAATTCAGGCCATTAGAAAAAGGACAATCTACTGCTGTGAAAATCAGTTGTATATTCAAACTTCTCATATGTTGTCTGAATTTTTCCGAATTTATTCCTGGGTATTGATCTGTTACTAGTGTTTTTGTTGGTCGTTTATCTTGAATTTTATTAATTAGTCTGATGAAATCTTCGGTCGTTTGGTGTTTTGAAGTGCTCGCAAATGCATATCGAGTAAAACGATCCACTAGGAGATGAAGGTATCTTTTTGAAGAGCGGTTTCCAGCAAAACCTCCAATTGTGTCTAATGACATTATTTCAAATGGTTCCTTTGCTGGGCCCAATTGAGAAAGGATACCATATTTTTGGCCTACTCTCGTTTTATTTTACAAATATGTCACATGATCCAGTGACATATGTCACTGGATCATGTCAGTGAATCCATATTTCTTCTTTCTTTTGTCAGTGAATCCATATTCTGAATCTAATAAAACTTCCTGATTTTATCATTTGTCTTACTAGCACAAATATGGCCATAATGCTTGTGCACTTTTCTGATTAACTATTTTCCCAAATATTTGATAGATTCGGTCTTTACTTGGTGGAAACTCATTTTAATTAAAAAATGTATATGAGATAGTAATTTATTTCCACAAAAATGTTTGTACTACTACAACAATTGTTTCACCACGATGTGGCTTCTTCAGGTATTACATTGTACTGTCTAGACAGTACAATGTAATACAGACAGTACAATGTAATACCTGAAGAAGCCACATCGTGGTGAAACAATTGTTGTAGTAGTACAAACATTTTTGTGGAAATAAAATACTGTCTCATATACATTTTTTACTTTTCTGAAATCATTGGATAAAATTATTTTCTTGTTATAATATTTTTGTGCAATTTGTAATGTATCTCTTTTTCTACAACAGTTCTTCTCATATTGTTTATCTTCAAGAGATTATTCTGTTGATCGTATTTTATTTCATTTAATTCCACTAAATTAACTGTTCTTATACATTTGTCCATATTCTCCGTTTCTTCCAGAACTGGGTTTCTAGAAAGGCAATCTGCTTCTACATTTCCTTTTTCTGGTTCATATCTAATCTCAAAATCGAACTGTGATAGAAAACTCATCATGTCACCCAGCTCTTCATCTGGTCTTGTACGAAATACTTTTCCTTCTAATGGCTTATGGTCAGTAACAACAATAAATTTATGTCCTATTAGCCAATATTTCCAAAATTTAATTGCCTCTTTAATTGCCAGACATTCTAGGAATATTGCTTCCTTGTTCTTTTGATATTTATTTAGTTTTTTAGGAAAATACGCTACGGGTTCCATTTCACCTTTAATCTGTTTTCGTTTAAGAACAGCTCCTACTCCTTGAATACTGGCATCAGTATATATAGTAGTATAGGCACTTGGGTCGAAAATTGCAAGAATTGGCTCAGAACAAAGGATGCCTTTAACCTTATTAAAAGCTTCCTGACAAGCCAATGACCAATTGAATTTTACATCTTTTCTCAGTAAATTATGCAACGGTTCTAATAATCTAGCTGAATATTTTATATATTTGTGATAAAAATTAACTTTACCCAAAAATTGCCTTATCTTCTTCCGAGTATCTGGTGGAGAAAAATATTTTCGTTCGAATACTTCCTAGATGAACTATATATCTTTTTTGCATATTTGAATATCAAAACAGATTCAATCTGTTAGTCTTCTACAATTTTAATTTAAAAAAAAAATTTTATTCAAAATTCTTTTAGAATTAAATTAATGTCTATTATAAGCACCGCTTATATTTAATAGATGTATATTATCAAAACTCAATATATAATGTCAAATGGAATAAATAAACCAACAGATATAAAAAAGTCATTAAATTTAATGAATAAATATTTAAAGGAGACAAAATTTTGTTTCTGATCTTACCATTATGAACATCAATTCTTTTTCAAAAACATGAACACAACTCAATGACTTCTCAAAAAATATAATTTATTTGAAATATTCAATATATTTAAATATTCAAATAAGTTAATTCAGAAATCTCTGAAACATGCACTATATCTTCAAAAAACAATTAAAATTCTGATAATCTCTTCATAAGCCCTAAAGTTTTTTGAATAAAATTTTTTTTTAAATTAAAATTGTAGAAGACTAATAGATTATATCTGTTTTGATATTCAAATTTTATTATATTTCTTCTATCAAGTAAAAAGCCTTCTTCTATTTTATTTATTGCATATGTTTTCTTATCTGAATTTCCTAAAATTGTTAATTGTTACCTCATTTTTTCATGTTTTTAGTTATATAAGAAGTGAAGGTGTAATTTTCGGAAGTTAGTTCAAAATTTTAACTCGAAGAAGCTAAAATATTAGCCGAACAATTGTCGTTAATTAATAAATTTTGGAAAAATTTTTCATTATTTTGTATAATTTATGTAAAGATATCGAGTATTTTTAAATTATATTTCAAGAAGGTCGCAAATGAACACAGCCACCTTCGCGTTACCCTATATCCTCCAATATGTATATACAAACGCTGTTTGAAATATACATGAGGGTAAGTATACATTACATGGCAGAATATATGGTAAATGATAAAGAAATGAGCAGAGCCCTGCACTTTGTCACTTTAAAATTTCAGGAAGAGCAAAACTAAGGAATGGAGAGAATACGTGATGCTTCCCTCTATCGTGTAATTTGCCTGATTGAAGTTGCTGCTCCGTTTTTCAGCCATATTTGAACGTCGGGTAACGTATTTTCAAGTTTTTGCTTCTGAATTTGGCCGGCACTCGACAAACGATTGATTGAATATTATGAGTAAAAGTTGGTGAGGTTCTGATAAAAGATGTCCCTTCTAGTTTATTATTCCAATGGTTTCATCTGTCAACACCTTCATTTTGAAGTATTATCATTAGCCTTTCTTTTCAGTATCTGTAATTTAGTTCAACCAACACACTAATTGTTCAGGTTGGGCGACTTCTAAACGCACGTAACACTCGTGACAATAAATCCACAACTTATTTAAATATTTCAATATTAGCCTTCTACATATTTAATTTCAAAGAATTATATTTTATAATTATAACTTCAGGAATTAAATTGAAATAATGTCATATAAGTACCAATTATATATAACGACATATAAAATAAACATTCATTATAAGACATCCAAATGATATAACAAAATCCAATGAATAAAAATTGTTATCCAAAATTCTATAAATTAAATATTTTGACAAAGGTTTGTTTCTGCTGATCAATCTTATGAAAACAAATATCTTTCAAAAATGTTTAACATAATCTTAAGAATTTCATCATAAAACTATCTCACTTAGAATATTCAATATTATTGGATATCTAACTAAGTTACTTTGTATAAAATCTCAAGATATGTGTAAACATTACTGAAAAACAAGTTTAAAAAGAGACTTTGCTTTGTTGTTGATTGATGTTATATTTTATTGAAATTGAATTATTCGAATACTGACGAAGCAAAGTCTCTCTTAAAACTTGTTTTTCAGAAATGTTTTTACATATCTTGAGATTTTATACAAAGTAACTTAGTTAGATATTCATCCAATAACATTGAATATTCTAAGTAAGATAGTTTTATGATGAAATTCTCAAGATTATGTTAAACATTTTTGAAAGATATTTGTTTTCATAAGATTGATCAGCAGAAATAAACATTTTGTCTATTCAAAATATTTAATTTATAGAATTTTGGTTAACAATTTTTATTTATTGGATTTTGTTATACCATTTGGATGTCTTATAATGCATGTTTATTTTATATGTCGTTTGATATAAGTGGTACTTATATGACATTATTTCAATTTAATTCCGAAAGTTATAATTATAAAATATAATTAATTTTGAAATTTTGAAATTAAATATGTAGAAGGCTAATATTAAAATATTTCAATAATTTTATACACCTTCGATCAAGTATAAACCTCTATTTATGTTAAATTCACAACTGATACTACACAACGCCAAATCGATTGCAATAGCACACTTCCGCCATACGGTCCATAAAAAAGTTAATCACATACAAGAAAAGTTTTTTTTTTGTAATTAAGCAGCCATTCGGTGTCATGAAGACCATATTTTGTGGGTGTAATACGCAAACATACTCCTCTCCACATGGCATGTACAGCAATCCTGAAAATTTGATTCAAATGCATAAAGTCAGTTTTCTATCGAATATCCATTTCGGTTTTTGAGGAGTGTATTATGACGTCTTGCAGGAATATTTCAAATGAATCCCGTAAAATATCCAAAAATTAAAACGTACGTTTCTTTTCCTTTTTTAAATACAGGGTAAGCACTTCATATCTTTATGCTGTGGTTTCAGACATCTTAAATCTGATCTGATTAATCATTTGGCATGTAAATCTAAGGACCTTACGGGCACCATAGAAAACACATCTGATAAACACTTAACCGCAGACGAGGATCTAGAGAAATCTCGTTAATTACACAGTTGGCAATAATGCGGCAGAACTGACAGACGAGCATAGAAATATATCTTTGTCCGCGTCTACGCGCAAATTGGCCGTGAAAAACGGAATCCCACTAATGAAGATACATCCGCAAAAAATATTTATCTCAAGTTAATGTTCGGAACCCCAAATTGAGAATTATCGCCCCAATATCTTCGCCAATTCATTAAACCCGAGTTCAGCCATGGTCTGCCTGAATTATAACCTCAATTTGAATGTCCCAATTTCGACGCAGACCGTTGAAATATGACACGGGGGTGTGTTCCATATTTTATAATGGAGGGCATGAATCATCGACTTTATTCATTAGTAATGGATCTCGAGAATGAGATCCTGGAGCCTTGGGAGATATCCTGTTGTGATTTCAATTTAGGGGAGTGCTCCTGCAAGGCGGAACGTTAGATGTGGAAATAGCCTACTTTTATCATTTCCGGGCTGGGAATTTGTCAGTTTAAGACTCGGGATAGGTGAAATCCTGAAACTCATTTCGGACGTGTTCTTTAACATCTGTTTTCGTACAAGATTTCTATCAGGAACCGGTTTTCAAATTTATCCTGTTCTGTATTCAGGAAAACCATGGGATTTGTTGCGCCTGGAATTATAATGAGGTATTTTGTCATTTAGATTGTGAAGGGTAGGCCATCTAGAGTTTGCATTTTGAAGTACTGGTTATTTTCTCATTTGTTTTGACAGAAAGTTAGTTCCATATTGGACAATAATGACTTTGGTCGATCCATGCTTGGACAAAACTGAGAAATATTGAAAGCTTACAAAAGTGGTGAATGTTCTTTCTAAACTGTTAGAAATTTTTGTGGAAAATTCAATAGAAATGGAAGGAAGCGTCTTTTGTTTCTGGTTTATCAGTATAAACCAATGACTTGACGTAACCCCAAAGGAAATAATCCAATGGAGTTATGTCGCATGATCTTGGAGGCCAATTAATTGGACCATTTCTCAAAATAATATTATCGCCAAATCTTTCTTTCAATAAATCAATTGTTACGTTAGCAGCATGAGGTGTAGCACCATCTTGTTGCAACAAAAACACTTCTAGGTCTATACCTTTTAAATTTTGAAACAAATAATCATTGATCATCGATCTGCAACGAGCACCATTCACTGTAACATTAGCACCAGCATCGTTTTTAAAGAAATATGGACCGATGATTCCTCCAGCGTGTAAAGCACACCATACAGTGTATTTTTCAGGATGCAATGGAACCTGCAGAACTTCTAGGGCTCAATCAGCAAACAAACGATGCTTATTATGCTCAAGTGGCTTTAGTTCTTGAACCAATTGGATCTTGTATGGGTGTAGACCAAGATCTTTAAGCAAATTTTTTTTGTGAACGTCGACGAATAGACAAATCTAGAGCATAATTAACACTATGTCTTACAGCAGCGATATTTTCTTCTGTACGTACAGTTCTTTGTCTTGTTGTTGTTGCAGCAAGAAGAGAAAATGTTGTTCGAAATCTTTTGATAGTTCGACGAATAAGCTGCTCTGATGGACGATTATGTAAAGCATACACGAAGTTCGGCGAATAGAACACTGATTTTAAAAATAAATTTCAACAATTTGTAAACGTTGTTGCGGCGAGAATTTTTCGATGATAATTTGTCAATGCCTGCTGAACAGATATGTCAAAACAACATGGCTTCTACCTTCTGTCAAATCACAGTCATCTCTATCGAAAGTTCTATCACTCTACTCACTCTACCGAAATATCTCTAGATTTTTCCGAGGTTTTCCAATCAAATAGATTAGCTTTACGATGTGAGTAATAATGTAGACTTCCCATTCAATAAATCTAGCCTTGCTCGGAAGATATTCAAAAAAGAATAGATTACTGCAATTTAAGAAGAACTGAGCAATTTTATGGTTCAACACACCTCTTTTCGCGGTATATCGGAGTCTAATAGCTCGGGAAATTGCTATTACCCCTCATATAAATCAAGTTTATAGAACATTCTGTCAATTGTTTGAACGTAGAATTTCATATTCGCTATAAACCGATTAAAATTTTATAGGATAATATATCTCTTACTGCCGATAAAACGATCTGAATTTTTTTCAGTGCTTTATGTATTCCTTGCCAACGCTTCGAACTACGGGAGAAGAAATATGATTTACATGTGGATTGAACCACAGAACTTTGTTAGTTCTAACTTCATACTGAATCAGAGCTTTGATTACAAAATGGTAAAATATTAAACAATTTATGGACGCACTATAGCATACTCGCTCAGTACGTGGCATGCCAGCTCCTCTCAAAGAATTCTACTCTGCTCTGCTACAGCTTCCGATGTAGCATATGAGGGGGCGCGACAGGTAGCAAACAATACCTCAAAGATCCGCCCTCACCGGGTTTAAGTAGGGCAGAGTACCAGCGTTCGATGACTAACGTTCCCATGAGGGTTACTCTGGCGTCACAGGCAGAGCTGCGTACCATGCCTATCTGAAGAGTTTCAGGTGCGCAGACTCAGAACGAAACGCCTTCTCCATAATTAAGAGGTGGAAGCTCCCTCACAACAACGCATTTCATTAAAGAGCTTCAGCAATATTGTGGTGTTATGTACGTTTGAACATCTACAAGAATAATGTTTGGTCCTACGCATGTCTTGCATTTACTATTGGATTTTGCAATTTTGTCTTTATGATGGTCTTCATAGCTGCACAAATCGTTCTGTTGTCATATTCAATTTTCAAATTTTTGTATGCGTTGCTTTAAGCGTAATCTATCCTAGAGATAACTAGTAATATATCATGTTCACGTTTTGCCTTTACCACTTTAGAATTACAGTAGTCTATCGATATAGTGAACTAATTAGTGCACGCCTAGTTCACTATTTTGATCGTTCACTAAAACGAAGCTCAAATGAAACAATATTGTTTTCTGAAATGAACAACACTTTATTTTACTTGGCATGATACATAAGAGTTTTAACCGTCTTAATTTGAAGTTCCAAAGTTTTCTCTCAATAAATGAGGTGATTTTCGTTTGTTTCTACGATTTGTCACATCCATCTGAATCATCGTATGGTGGTACAAAGGGCGGCAACTCACCTCTGTGATAAACATCTTGAAGAACCATTCCTTGAATATGAATCCAGTCATCCAAGCTGTTTTGAAATTCCTGTAACGTACTGAACAATTAAAATCGTAGATCGATCGAGGAGTTCTTGCTTTTCCAAAGACTAGAGGCTTCAGCTTATGTTTTCCGACTGCATTTGTACAGGCCAGGAAGTTAACCCTTTCTTTTTCTGTTTTTCTTCCTGGGGCTATCTTCTCCTCAGGACCTACATATATTTTGTCCGGAAACAATTTCCTGTATCGGAAAGATTCATCAGCATTATAAATCTACTCCTTCAATAGCTAAAGTTCATCCACTTTTACAAGCAAAGTCTTTTAAATGGAATGACCGTCTCACTTGAAGATGACAGTCTTGTACCTGTGACTGTAATATGTTTTTCTCTCTGCTTTAAAAACCGTCGGTATACATTCTGTCAAGAAAGTACCGGGAATTATCGATTTAAATCTGGCGGGGCAATGAGGCAGGTAAAATTTTTTTTTCCTAGGTTGGTACAACTGTCCTTAATTACTATGCCAAGCTTGAGCGGGATCTGTCAACCACTGTGTTTGCAACAGCTGATTAAGTCAGTCGATGTCAGAGTGCGTGCCGATTTTTACTATGGGTGATTACGTTGAGCAAAGAATTTGTTCAAAGTTTTGTGTTGCAAATGAATTTTCGTGTGCCGATGCATTGAAAATGTTGCAAAAGGCCTTTGGTGATAATGCTCTATCGAAAACTCGTGCATATCAGTGGTACAGAGCCTTCAAGGAGGGTCGTGAAGTGGTCGCCCATCGACGGCTTCGATCGAAGATAACGTCGATAAAATCAAGGAAAGGGTACTGGAAAACCGTCGTACCAGCTTGAGAGAGATAGCACATGATCTTAAGATATCTCACGAGTCCCCACGTACGATTTTGATTGATATTTTGGGCATGAGAAAGGTGGCCGCACGACTCGTACCGAAAGACCTGAATTTTCTTCAGAAACGTCATCGCGAACAGGTTGCTTCAGACATGCTGGATCGCTGTAATTCCGATTCTACATTCATGGAACGCATTATAACTGGTGATGAGACCTGGGTCTACGAGTACGATATGCAAACAAGCCAGCAATCATCGGAATGGGTGGCAAAAAATGAGCCGAAACCGAAAAAACCACGCCACAGCCGCTCGAAAATGAAGGTGATGCTCATTGTTTTCTTCGATATCCTTGGCATGGTGCACTACGAATTCGTTCCAGAGGATCAGACGGTAAACAAGGAGTATTACCTAGGCGTTATGAAACATTTGCGTGAGCGTATCCGTAAGAAGCGGCCAAATTTGTGGGCGAACAACTCATGGATTTTGCATGACGATAACGCGCCTTCTCACCGAGCTACGATTGTGACTGACTTTCTCGCCAAAAACTCAACAAACGTGCTTCAGCAACCACCGTATTCGCCGGATTTGGCTCCCTGCGACTTTTTCCTCTTCCCAAAACTAAAATTGCCCCTTCGTGGCACCCGTTTTGAGTCGATTGAAGCCATAAAACAAAATTCGGCGCGAGAGCTAAAGTCCATCCCGGAAAGCGCCTATAAAAAATGTTTCGATAATTGGAAGTGCCGTTGGCATAGATGTATTGGAGCAAATGGAGCCTATTTTGAAGGCGACCCAATAAATTTTGACGATTAAATGTAAAAATGTTGTTTTAATTGAAAATTCCCGGTACTCTCTTGACAGAGTAGTACAGCTTTTTTCATTCTAGAGCATTCAGATGATCTTAGAGTTAAAAATTATTATGGTCCCACGTAAGTATTACTGATCTCCTATTTCGAATTGCACAAATGGTGGACATAGTCACAATATATTTTTTTTGCTATAGCTGTCACTCCAACACCTTTTTCTAACTGTTCAACTATTCCACCCTTTTGACTATGCTTCAAATGAATCCTGGCCATACTTAAGCTTACTCGAAACAGGAAAACAATTTGGTACCACTTTACCTAGGCAAATGAACAAAAGAAGACAAAAGAAAAAGTTTAACAATAGTTTTCTTGTTATGAATTGTCAAATTCATTAGGTTCACTATTTTAAGGCTCCAATTGTTCATTGTTTAGAGTACCAATGCAACTATTTACTCGTTCACTATTTGGAGTAGTTCATTATAAGCATTGGTCACTGTTTCGAGAGTCTACTGTATTTCAATTAAGTTTTGAAAGTTTATTCTTAGCTTTATAAAATGTTTCATGAAAATTATTTCTAAGCAGAGAACAAAAAGGTTCTAAGAATGTGCTCTATCGGGTGTTTTTTTTTTGAGTGATAGAACTTTCAATAGAGATAACTGTGATTTGACAGAAGGTAGAAGCCATGTTGTTTTGACATTTCTGTTCATTAAGCATTGACAAATCATGAAAAGACTCACGCCGCAACAATTTTTACAAATTGTTGAAATTTATTTTCAAAATCAGTGTTCTATTTGCCAAACTTATAGAACACTTCGTGAAATTTATGGTTTATATAACCGTCCATCAAAGCAGCTTATTCGAACTATCAATAGATTTCGGACAACATTTTCTCTACTCGATGCAACAACAACAAGACAAAGAACTGTACATACAGAAGAAAATATAGCTGCTGTAAGTCAAAGTTTTAATGATGATCCAGATTTGTCTATTCGTCGACGTTCACAACAAGTTGGACTCTGTGCAGTCACCACATGGAAAATTTTGCATGAAGATCTTGGTCTACACCCATACAAGATCCGAGTGGTTCAAGAACTAAAGCCACTTGACCATAATAAGCGTTATTTGTTTGCTGATTGGGCCCTAGAACAGCTTAAAGTGATCCACCTTTTTTTCGTAATATTGGGTTTAGCGATGAAGCTCATCACTGGTTGAACGGCTACGTAAACAAGCAAAATTGCCATATATGGAGTGAAAACAATCCTCAAGAAGTTCTGCAGGTTCTATTGCATCCTGAAAAATGCACTTTATGGTGTGCTTTACACGCTGGAGGCATCATCGGTCCATATTTCTTTAAAAACGATGCTGGAGCTAATGTTACATTGAATGATACTCGTTACAGATCGATGATTAATGATTATTTGTTTCTAAATTTGAATGGTATCGACCCAGTAGTGTTTTGGTTCCAACACGATAGTGCTACACCTCATGCTGCTACCGTAGCAATTGATTTATTGAAAGGAAGATTTGGCGATAACATTATCTCTAGAAATGGTCCAATTAATAGGCCTCCAAGATTATGCAACATAACTTCACTGGATTATTTTCTTTGGGGTTATGTCAAGTCATCGGTTTGTGCTGATCGTGTTATTGAAGAAATAAGGCCTGAATTATTCGAAAAAGTGGTCCAAAATTGGTCTGGTAGTATGTGTTTCCTCAGAGCTAGTCGTGGTGGACATATTTTATTATTTTTAAATCATAAATGTTATGAAATTATCTTTCAATTAAAAAATAATGTGTCTTCAATCTTAATTTAAATGTGTTTTATTTCAATTTGAAGTTTTATCACTCAAAAAAACCCCCGATATATGCTGTTTACATCATATGCAGTTTACCCTACAATAGAATATTTCAACGCCGATTTCCGCTCATAGAATTGTTTACTGTGATATACCGTGAAATCCTGGTATTCCGCGTAAATTCTTGCTCTCGTGATTTGGTTTGACGTTTCAACCTCCTGTATTCCAACAAACTTCCATAAAACACGATCTTTATTATTCAGACGTCGATTCACAACGACGTTATCTGGAACGCGATCCACTGGAAATGGAACACGCTCATTTTCACCGTATATCTTGTCTTTCGCCGTTCCCCAGACCATAGACAAGACATTTTATCAGCCGACGTATTAGATAGGAGTTACCAACTGTGAAAAATCTATCGTTTTCGAATTCCTACGAGCGTCTGGACGCGATAAGATGCTCAATTTTTCAAGGTGCTCTCTTCTGTTATGCCATATTTACACGACGCGAACCGAGAAGGGACCAGTCGTTGAAAAGGACATAAAAATTCAATTATCTACTCGACCTACTTCGAATGGACCGCTGACAAAATAGCACGGGGTGGCACAGAAGGAGCATTCCATTATGATATTTAGATCATCGTATCATAAAAGGGGCATTTCATCGGACTGAATCTGATACTGGGGTTCTTCAGCATGTACGGTTCAAGTGGAGTCTGGCCATATAAGAATTGACTGTGATTTAGTTTCCAGTGCTTTTTATACGTTTCGAGCTCGAATGACATCTCCTGATGAAGCAGCTCTGTCTCTCGATTATATCGGTTTCGAAATACACTGCTCAAAACTTGAAGTGGATAATTACGTACATTTAATAATAAAGGACTCTTCATTAACAGCGCCCCATTTTGTTTTGTAAATGAAACACATTATTTATTTGAAAATTAATGAAATTTTTATTTCATTATAAAGTACAATGGATACCATTAGTTATGAAATAAAACATCCTTTAAATGTCCACCATTAAAACGGTGGCAGGAATGAAGTCGTTGAACCCAATTTTCCATGACTCTCTCACTCAAATTAGGTCAAATGATAGCCATTACTCGTTCAATATTTATCTGTGAATCGTCTAAATTTACTAGATGATTGCTGTAAACCAATGACTTAATGTAACCTCAAAGAAAAAATCCAAAGGACGAAAATCACTGAGAATGATTTTCTCATGAAAATCTGCAACATTTACGATTTTTTCTAAGCACCAATTACTGAATACACGACGCTTTAAATGATATGTTGGTTTGAGTTCTTAGGTCTTTAGAGTGCGTACCTTTCCATGATTAAATGGTAGACATGAGTTTTCGAAATTAAAATGTATAGGAGGTTAACAGAATAAATCTGTTTCGATATTTAAATTTTGTAATAATCCTTCTAACAAGTAAAAACCCTTCTTACCATTTTATTGAAATCAAATGAATTTCCATAAACGTTCCACTTTCTGTAATCAGTAAAAACATCATCCTCCTGAAATCCATTTGGATTCCCGAAGTACCTAATCCGACAATAAAAAAAAATCACCTCATCTCGTCCCTCAAAAACGACAAACTACCCCAGTTTCACCCGATATCCATCCAATTACACCGCTTCCTACTTGCCCAATTGAAACGTCATCTGACGTACCGAAAATACCCCAGGGAAACCTCCGGAAACGGTAAAAACAAACAGGAAGTGTCCGAGAAAAACGCCCCGTCGTTTATCCCCGGACATTCTGAGAGAGATGAATCGGCGAATTTTAAGGGACGCAATAACGACGTTCGTTCGGCGTAACGATCAGAGGTGCCGTGACGACATAACGACCGGTTATCGGGCGTTTTTCCGCGGTTTTTCCGGGCTTTTAATACGCGGTGATATTTCGCGCCCGTTAAGATAGCGTTTGCCGGTGCGTTCTATTTTTTCGAATTGGGGTAGATGGGTGGACGCGATCAGGGTTTGGTTTATTGTCTCGTGAGGCTACGAACGATCTGAATAGAGTTTTTTTTTGTTTTATAACTACCGTTTGCCTTTGGCGTAGGTGAGATCTCGATTAGCCCAATTTGTTTCGGTTCATGATATGTATCAATCATTGATATCATTGTTATAATTCCGATTTCTTAGTGTTCTACGCCTTCCAATTCCTTGTCTCCATCTACCTTCAGTCCCTTGGCCGTATGTTATACTCAGACATCGCTCGTTCAATTCCTTATTTCCCTGTTGTTTGTTAGTATACGTAACTTGGTCATTCCTTCGATGGACCGTTCTCTAAGGATCATACGAGTGAGAAAATCCTTCATAGATTACATCACGGTATTTACCCGCCTATGTCTGTGTCAAACATTCTGTGGCATTAGAACTTAATGCATGCTCTATGTGAATATAAGAAAGGAGAAGAACGCCCTTATGGCGTCTGTATTGAATACGAAGCTGCAGAGGTAAAGGTTCTTCGAAATAAAACTCCTGAGCGACTTAAAAACATACTCAGTCCCCCTTGGTACCTCTTGAAAGTAAACTTCTTTTAAATATTTTTTATTACGCTTTGGTTTAGTTTTAGTGTGAGATTCTCAGTTCTTGCAGGATCGTTCACCTGTAATTCCACTTCAATGATATTAATTCAACCGGAATGTTTCACTGAAATGCATTGCCCATGTATATAACTGAAGCGGCAGGACCCTTACAAGTTGTATATTTATATTGTATACTTTTTCTCGGTGCCTGGTTGTTGTTGGTTGTAGTTATTGATAGTGGTTATTTATTTGTACTGTTCATGGTATTCGCAGTGCCTGGTATGTAACTGATTTGCATGTACACTTGCGTGATCCCCATTCACATATTTATTGTTTTTTTTATTGTAACGTTCATTAACCCACCTAGGTGATGGGGTACACTATCTATTTTATAATGTCCTAGTTAGTTTGTGTGTGTGTTTGCCATATGCATGCGTCCGCTTACTTTGAGAAATTATATGTCTTGTGAACCGGTGGCGTTCTTTAGGGTGAATTGTCCTGGTAGGGGACTATATATGGTATAGAGAAATTGCTCCTGATATCCAACGCTGTCAGAATGTGTGAGTGATTGCTGTATCATTGTCTTGAGGTATTGTTATATCCCCAGGATTAGCTCGCGTGAACCTTCAGGTAGTGTTCAGTTTGTTTCCTAGTAATATCTGAGCCTTACTGGGCTTTGACCACCCCAGATACAGTCCTTTTGATAGTTATGTTTTCGGTTGACTCGAGTTATGTTAGATCTCCTCTTCAAGGTGATCTCTTGGGCATACCACATCATTCATCTTTCTGTCCATCCAAATTCTATCTTCGGGCCCTGTAACAGAGGTTCTGCAATGATTACAGGAAGCTGTAGGTAGCTGTAGGTGTACGCTGACTGTAATCCCCTCCGCTGTATTAGAATGATATCATATGTGAGAACAATTTGTAGAAATAATTCACTTATATCCGAGCCGATATTAGATTTACTCTTTAGCTTTAGGAACCACTGATAAGAGTAAATGTACCAGCAGGCTGATAAATGTTTGTTTATGTTTCTAGAGGGTTGCCTTTCAGTATTACTAAAATTTAATCGACTTTATTGCGTTTTGAATATTTGAACTTCCCGTCACTATTTCCTTGCTCTCGTTAGGTGGAATTTGTGTTATCTACACAACGCAACGTCTTATTGTCCCCCAACTAGACTTTCCCCCTGTCTCTGTACCTTGTCATGGTGGGGGAGCTTGTCTTAACAAGTGTCCTAGTTTCATTTATGAAATGGAGGATATGGTTATGATGCCTAAAGCAGATGACTCGCAATCTTAACTTCCTTACTTTCTTTCTTACTTACATGCCGTTCCATCATGTTACCCCCTCCATCCATTTCCTTCCGCAAGACTTGGAATGGTACGGGAAGCTGACTCTGATTGACGACCAGAATCTGCGATCCTGCGATCGATTAGAGTTTTTTAATTCATACGCGGGCGAAGGCGCCATCCTGCTGAATCTCAGCGTGGGTTTTCCAACCTTCGTCTACTTATCCGTTGAGGGATCTTAAATGATTGCTAAAGGAAAAAAGGAGACTACGACGTTTCTACCGGGGTGAGATCTCGGAAGATTCGCTCTGCTCGCCCCCAAATTTGGCCCCGTCTTTAGATCCTTGAGCTTTCGCTGCGGGGTCCAGATTGGTCCGCTGGAGGAAAAAAGGAGACTACGACGTTCCGACCAGGTTAAGAGGTCCTGGAAGAATCGCTCTGCTCGCCCCTAACTTTGGCTCCATTCGTGGATCCTTAAGCTTATCTTATCTGCTGCGGGATCGGAAGTGGTCCGTTAGAGGGAAACGGAGACTACGAAGTTTCGACCGTGGTGAGCGCATCCTCTTCGATGCTTCGGAGCCTCGCTTTTAGCAGTCGAACAGCAACAGCGATCCTTAAGGGGTTGGGATCCATGATGAGAAGCTGTTATTTGTGTTGCTTCGTTGCTTCAATCTTTCACAACTATAGAGACACTCTGCTCAAATGACTGAGTGTTGGGATCGACACGGCGATCCTTTTTTGAGAGGAAGGAGGTGACTTGTGGAGGTTCTTCACCTAGTTGTGCTGGCGCAAAGTTCTTTACAATCTTCCTTCAAAATTCTTATCTTTCTCTTTCAGCTTATCGGGGGTCTGCTGGAGTGTCAAAACTTGAGCAGAAACCCGAGACATCAATGATTACAATGGTACTTTAACGTTGGTGAAGAGCTGTGCTCATATGCCGACATGTACAATTCTGAGTATGTCCCCCAACTAGACAATCACGTTAGAAAGGTAAACGTTCTTAGAGAACGGAATCAGTACTTTCATTATATCCATGATTTGGTCATTCCTGATGTGTTCGAATCTTGATTTTCAGCAGATCATCGCCATCATTTCCAGTGCTAATAGTCGACGTTCCAAGGCTTCATTTGTTTACCATGTTTCGCATCCATATAATTTCACGCTCAGGAATACTGTGTTGTACAGGATGTGTTGCCGTTCTCGCAATATGTTCTTGGACCAAAGGCGGAATTTAGGTAGCCAATTACTTGTCTTCACCTTGCGATTCGACGTTCAATTTCTTCTTCTGTTGGTTCAGTATCATCTAGATAGATAAATTCATTGCTGGGAAATATTGTCTCTTGTTAATCAAATCATGGCACTTGCATTGTATCTCCTTCAACTGGAAGATATTGGGTTTTTGTTTACCAATATCACCATCCGAAGTAGTGTTTGTCTTCGAGCCATAAATTCTAGATCTTCCTTATTCTGGGCAATAACCACCCGATCGTCTCCAGAACTTCATTCAGAAAAAGTTTAAACAGGGAGACTAAAAGGTACATACCTGTCTCAGACCTTTTGTGAATTAAAAGCTGTCTGACATCTTAACTCTTTTATATACAAAGTTGCAGTGTGATTTATGGGAGATTTTTCAAGTACTTCCCAGAGTTTACTTATAAGAACTGTATCAAAGGCTTTTATTCAGTCCACGAACAGAAGAAGGTGCACTTTGAGATTCTTTGCTGCAATTTTTTCATTCAGCTGTATCATCGTGGTGATTTGCCCGTGCGAAATTCTTTCTGTTCTTCGATCTCTGGGAGCCCATACTCTTCCTCTATGATATCCAGACATTATATTTTGATATAACGAATTGAATTCGCAAATTGGTCTTATAATATTCACTAAGCATTTTGAGTTACTCGAGTGAATTTAGGACCATAGAAGCGCGATTTTTCTCTCACCAATAGGTGAAACGTCTTAATGTTGAAGACGATTATTTCGAAAGGAACTAAAATTTGGGAATACATTTCTGAACCGACCTCATATACCACACAGATGCATCCTCTTATCTAGGTTCGAACCGATTCAATTCCACAGTCAATTAAACACTGCTAAAATCCATCCCTTCAGACCGCTACGTTCCAGCTCGGTCTCTCCAATGTTGCCAACATCGCCCGTCTCCCTTGCTCCTATTGTTCTATCAGATCTAGTGTCGATGTCACTTACGTTTACCAGCCCTTGTTTACAACCGAATCAATGGGTCTGATAATGCAGAGTTAACATCTCATTGTTTACCGTAACGACATGTTCAATATGCCGGATCTCAGGTTGGCACTTATGCTAGATCCCAGTTCATTGTTTCGGATGGTTTGCATGTGAACGGGAAAGGCAAAGGGGGAGAAGGGGGTTGTTTTCCGCACGAGTGGCGTTTGCGGGAATTTTTTCGAGGTGTCTTGATGGAGCGTTGTGCACATGAAGTGTTCTTCAAAGGTATAGGATCGAAGAGATCCATGTAATTCAAGAACGTCCAACTGATGCAGGGTATGAAAATGTTTCGATCAAATAACGGTATGAAGATATTATGGAAGACGCTCTTCTTTAAATGAAGGGTTTTCCAATAAGAGGTTTAATTTTGATATTGAAAAAAAGAACATTATATTTCCGGAGAAATCAATTTTCATTTCATTGTGCAGAGGAAGGTATGCCATTAACAATGGAAAACAATACCAGCCAAATATTTTTTCTATGAATTTGAGATTTGAGGTCTTGAATCGATTTCGGAGTATTAGCATACACTTTGTCTTTAACGTGGTCTCAAAGAAAAAAGTCTATAGGTGTTAAAACACAGGATCTCGCTAGCCAATTGCGATCACCTCTTCGAAAATTAACACGGCCAGATAACGTTTCTTGCAAAATTGCGATTGTTGCTTGTATGACACGCAGCGCTATCTTGTTGAAAATGAACGTGGTCCACATCAAAATCTTCTAATTCCGGCCATGAAAAAACATCAATCGTTGCTCGGTAGCGCAAACCATTCACTTTAAAGTTGCAGCAGCCTCATTTTCGAATAAGGAAGGTACAATCTCGCTGCCAGCCCAAAAGCAGCACCAAACAATGACTCAGTGAGGATGGAAAGGCTTTTCTACAAACATTCTTGGATTTTTCGTGTCGTAAATGCGACAATTCTGCTTATAAAGAGTAGCCTTTGTTTCGTAGAGATATTTATTTATGTTTTCAGGCATTTTATGTATCGGAATCTAATTGAACGTGTTGAAGCAGTTATCCTCTTGTGACAGCAATTGATATTAGCAGTTTTGGTGAATACAAAGTGAACTGGCAACGATGACTAAAATCTTTTATTCTGTTTTCGAGAACGCACGAAGATGTAGTTCAATTTTACTTTAAAAGGTTTTAAGCTTCCCTATATACGCCTGCAATCGTCTGTAATTTAAGACTACCAGCTCACGTTTCCAATCTGAATGGAGTTGCTATTGAATCATTGTGCAGTGTCTTAAGATATCTCTCAAAAGATTTCCTTACTTTCCCTTTGTACTGAAAATTGTCATTCCAGTTTTCCAAATGAACAATGCTAGTAATAAAGTCAATTATAGAGCAATATATGTTCTCAGTGTTTTTTCTAGAGTCTTTGAAAGGATTGCATATAACGGAATGAAGAACTGCCATTATGATTTCAGGCAAGGTAGATCTACATAGTTGGGTACTCTCATATTTATTGAACACGTTCATTGGAGTCTTAATCATGGTCTCTTTGTATAAGCCTTCTTTTTAGATCTTTCTAGAGCTTCTGACTGCCTCATTTTTGAGATTTCATACTCAATAAACTTTACAGCCTGGAACTTAGAGGTATGTTTTTGGCCCCAATAAAAGTTACCTTTCAAATATAATTATTTATGTTGAAGTGCAGGATACTTGGTGATTATGATACAAATTTGGGGGTTCCTCAGGAGTCCGTGCTCGAACTATTGTTATTTCTTCTTTCCATTAATGATCTGCCAGAAAATATTTAAGTTTAAGTGGTTACTTTTTTGTCGATGCTTCATTTGGTGTCAAACCGCTGTGCACTAAGGAGATTGCAAGGGTTTGTAAGAATATTATAAGATCCTTCATTTATTCATGAAAATGCTTCAGTTTTGAATGTTCATCAAAGAGACTACTTATTCTTTGGTAAGAAGTAAGCTGGTGGAAGAGATCCGATTTTGCACGACTTTCAGTGTCAAAATCGTGTACATAAATTCTTTGTATCTAAATAGATAGTGGATTATCTTACACAGAACACATAGAACATGTTCGTATGAAATTAAATGCAGATTTTCACGCCTTAAGTATGTATTGCCAGCGATGTCTCTTATGACTATCTGTAAATATGGTAGTCGTTTATCCTTCAAGGTCGTACTATGAAAGAATTTAATAGAAATAACCTAAGTACTCATTCTACAGAAGTGAATTTTTAGAAATATGTTGAACTCAGATCCTAGAAAATCATTAGTAAGGCCATTTTGACGATTTCATGTATGTATTGGAAGGAGAAGTTCATTACTTTATGAGTTCATTTCCCACCAAAAACAGATCTTTCAAATTTGAAAATTTTCGTACATACCATTGCATTAAACTATTCAATCATCTACGAGTACCTCAAAATTTGGGGGTTAAGACTACAATAATCTTCAGACCAATCGCTAAATCTCTGTGAATTTGAGTTGGCTTGTAATTTTATACTCATATGTAACTTTTTCAACATATCCAATGTAAAGGGTGATTCATTTAGGGGTACTTTTTATGGTGGGGATTTAATTGTAGATTGCGCATGTCTCGTGTTAACTCAAGTGACATTTCTGTTCAGTAGTGTTTGACAATTCATAATGGAAAGACTTAGCCCGGCACAGCGTCTACAAATTGTTCAACTTTATAACGAAAAGGGGCGTCCTACGAGGAATGTGTATCGGGCGGTAAAGTAACTTATAGTCCACATAATCGGTCTACTCAACGCACAATTAGCTTTACCATTCGTAAGCTTGAGACCCAATTTTCATTATTGGATAATACTCGAACAAAAAGACCACACCAAGCACGTAGTGAAGAACATATAGTGGCGGTAGCGGAGAGTGTACGCGAAGACCGTGAAGTGTCGATTCGTCGCCGTTCTCAACAGCTTGGCCTGTCATATTCAACAACTTAGCGTATTTTACGTAAGGATCTTTCTTTAAAAGCTTACAAAATTCAACCAGTGCAAGAACTGAAGCCGACCGACCTTCCGAATCGTTTCTGTTTTAGTCGTTGGGCTCTTGACAAGCTTGCAGAAGATCCACTTTTTTCGACAAAAATTTTGTTCACCGATTAGGCCCACTTTTGCCTTATTGGGTTCCTGAATAAACAAATGCGCGTATTTGGGGTGATGAAAAACCCGAAGAGGTTCAAGAGCTGAAATTGGATCCAGAAAAAACAACTGTTTGGTGTGGTATATGGACCGGTGGAATAATCGGTCTATTGAAAATTGGAACTTCAAAATGGACGTTGTTAAAAGTAGTCGCGAACAACATTTGAAAGAAATTATCTCATAAAAATAATTGTAAAGAATGGTTCTTTTGTGTAATGATCAAGATTATAAAAAAAAAATGTTTTTATTCATTTTTTTATGAAAAAAATACCTCTAAATGAATCACCCCGATACATTGTTGCTTCTGTTGGGACGCATAAATATTATTATTACTGTAATTCGATAGGTAGTTCACATGGTTACTAAGACTTTGGGGGGCAATACGAAGGAATTCAATAACTAGGACCCATTTTTATAAATTTTTGTAACATAATGTTAATTGTGTTCTGATTACTAAATATTTAATAGTTTCCAATACAATCACAATTTTTGTATAGCTATTTCTTGTTAGAATTCTTAGTTATTTAGTGATCAGAATTAAGTCATTCAATATTCTTAAAAATGTTCTTCCATTTTCGTACGTTGAACTCATTGAAACGATCGATATCTAAATTGATAGAAAATTATAAGATAAGCATTTAAATCAGCATAATTTCTGCATAAATATGAAAATTGTTGAGAACACATTGTGCACATATATTTCAACCAGTTTTATCTGTACTGTTGAAGATTGTGGAGTTTCAATCGTTATGAGTTTACAGTATGTTGAGCGTTTGTTCATGGTTCTCTTATTCGTTTTTTTTAGGAACCTAGTAGAGGTAAAGGATAAATCTAACATTTTGAGCATCAAAAACGAAAATTAGTTTTGTTTTTTCAGTTTAGAGTATAAAGTGAGCATTATCAACTTCAAATTCAGAGTGAACATATTTATATATCAATCTATCGGGTATTGAAGACTCACGTTTATGTCTTTGATCTAAAATAAAACAAAAAAATTCTCAGTAGATTGCAGATGTAGATATATACAAGGGATTGGACACAGATCATACTTATTATCAATTTTTTTAGTGAACGACAGTGCTTATCTTGTAGTATTAATTTAACATTTCTAGGCTTCTTGTAAGGACTTTGTAACGACATGAAAATCTGGGTAAATTGATAAAATTTTCTCTAATCGCAATTTTTCTCACGATGAAGATATATTTAGACTGGTGCGTTTTATTGTGGAAGCTTGTGATGTATAAATATTATTTCAATTTCAGAGTGAACTCAGGGTTAATAATAACGTTTGGAGAAATTGTCTTGGACAAGATTATTTATCCATCTTCATCACTAGTTTTCACAACGAACCGTTTGAAAAATCACTGAGGGTCTTCGATATCAACGAAACCACACCGATACTAGCTGTGGTAAGTTCGTAATGTAACAAAACTCTACTAATATTAATCAAATTCTTCGTGTAGACTAGTCTTTTAAACTGGTGTGTTGTGCACCCACGAGATGGTAGCCTCCAATAATGCTGTATACGATTCAATACCTCATATAATGTATTGTAACTTAAGATTATAATAGTTTGCGTCACACAGGAACAATAAAATATTGCTCCTGTGTTTATTTTTATATCCCTGATAACTGGTACGTTCAGTTCATATACGCTTCAAACTTTTCCATCAATATCTGAACTACTTTTATAGTTCACTTTGTTATTCCTCAATATTTCAAATTTATAAACAATATTATTCGTTCTCAATCTTTCATTCCGAGAGATTTTATGCCAGTAGAGTATGACCTTGATGCCAGCTATGAAATGATCATAGGTGACCACCAAAAAGGGATGGAAAGGCTAGCGCAACTTAGAAACGATCATTTCATCTGGTATTCTGATGGGTCCCTAAGAAAGCATGGAGAAGGCATAGGCAGATGTAGGGAATCACTGCCATTGGAAAGCCTATAGAAAAGCACCAAACCTCAATTCTGTCTACAGAGATATGTGTTCAAATCTATTTGTCCAGACAGAACAAGAGAACTAGCATTTGCATTACCTTAGATTGTTAGATGACCCTGGAGCAACTGATGAATGTTGAAAGTAAATCAAGGACCGTTTGGAGCTGTGAAAATCCTCCAAATCACTGACAGAAAGTAATAAACTAGTCCTTGTGTGGGTATCAGCTCAACAGGGCATGGAAAGGAGCTTACACTCCCTTCATGAGACCGCTGCTGTCGCTTTGGGTATCACCCACAGTGATTAGGGCTTAGGTCGATGAATGGAAAAAGGGAGAGAAGAATTCTCACTGGTCTAACACACTAGGTCAATGACAAGCCAATGCGCTCTTTGCAGCCTCTAAGGAGAATTTCCAATTAGCCCGATGGTTGTCAAAGAACGAGCTGCAGCTGCTTATTGGATTTCTCACTGGCCCCTTAATTGTCTCTGTACCTTGACGTGGTGGGGGTGCTTGTCTTAGCTAAGATTTTCGAACTGAAGCTGAAACTGGAAGCGGGATGGGTTCAACTCTTCGAAGTGGTTCTTGCTTTGCGCGATGATAGGGCGTGCCCTTATCACACAACTTGCTTTCGGGTAAATTGTGAAGACTGCTGAGTAGTCCTCTGGTAAAAGAGTCATGCTCATATGCCAGTTACTTACAACGGTAGAATTTACCATGATCACTGGGTCGTAAGACACTACCGACACAAGATTGGTAAAGAAAACCTTGATATCTGCAGGTTATGTGAGTCCGCAATAGAAACCACTGAAAACATACCCTGCCAATGCAAACCAGACCTACTCTACTGAATCTCACGACCATCAATAAAAGAGCGTGCCTCCAAGAGAAATAACCAACTTTGCTGAGGAGATTACCTTCCTGGAAAAAACTTAGTGGTGCGGTAACACACAAAAGACCTTAATTGTCGCAGTGCAGAGAAGCTGTCACTGAGCTGAACGACCCCAACTTGACTTACCTATTTAGATTGTTACTTAATTGATTTATTTAACTCATTATGATTTTTGAATTCCCAAGGCAACAACAGACATCTCGTTCTGCTCTTTAGACGATCATCCTGATGCCTGCTCACAAGAAAGCGCAAAGGAGTTTTTAATACTTTGTCCTATGATTTTGGAAAAGAAAGTGCCTTGGACTGACTTCATAAACTCGATTGAACCAAAATTGGAATGTCCATTGAAACCTGTGAGTAGTAGATCTTCAGTAAAAATAGAGAAAGGGCAATATTTGTTCCTTTGAAATTTATATTTTAATTGAAAAATAGTAACTTGAGTATTGGACTAGAAAATTAAAATCATCCCAATCAGATGTGATCAGTTAATATCCACGGTTAAATGAAAAATTAACAATGTTAAGAAAGAAGTATGAGACAGTAAGGCTTTATTAGTATTGGGTTGTTCGGAAAGTAATTTCGTTTTTTTTTCGTAGAATGATTAAATATTTTATCAAATTATATAGTGGCCATTCTGCTCCAACACCTTCTGCCATCTTTTTAGTAGTAGCACGATAACAATTTTTGGTCTTTGCTGGCAAAAAACTGAACCAAGTGACTTTTAATCTCTTCATTTGAAGTGAAGGTTTTACCGTCCAAAAAATGTTGCAATGACCAGAACAAATAATAATCTGAAGACGCCAGATCTGGAGAATATGGTGGATGTGTTAGTGTATCCCATTCAAGCTGAGAAAGCTTTTGGCGCGTGACCAAACCTGTATGAGGTCTCGCATTATCTTGGCGGAACACTACACCTTTTCTGTTGAAGTGCATCACTCAATTTCTCCAGCTGATGACAGTATGATGACTTCCGAATTAATTGTTGTGTTATCTAGTGAAAGCTCAATGAAACGATTCCTTTTAAATGTCAAATCCCACCAAAGGGACAGTATCACTTTTTCTTGATGTATATTGGCTTTCGAAATGCTTTGAGCCAGTTCATCTTCTTTCCTCCATGATCTCTTGCGTTTAACATCGTTATATACAACCCATTTTTTGTCCCCAGTATCATGAGCATCAAAAATGGTAATTTTCGTTACGCTTGAGAACGTCAACTCGACGACACAAATTTCTCTCCGTGTGATCATGGGGAACCCATTTATCGAGCTTATAAGTTAAACCCAGGCCTGTTAAGTGATCATAAACAGTTTAATTCGATAAATCTAACCTCTCACTGATCTCGCATGTTGTTATTCGCCGATTTGCATTAACTTATGCCTTTATCGTATCTTTATCAGCTTCAACCGACCTTCCGGAACGTGGTGCATCTGGGACATCAAAATTGCCGGATAGAAATTTTGTAAACCAGATCTGGCACTGGGTACTGTCAACACATCTTCTCCATACACATCGGTTAATTTCTTTCTGGCTTGAAGAGCATTTTAACCTTTTCTATAGTAAAAAAGTAAAACAGGCCGAAAATGCTGCTTATAGCTTTCCATATATGTGAATCGATAGCTCAGTGGTGAGAGACTTCGGCTGGCAACAGAAAGGTCGCGTGTTCAAGTCCCATCAAGTAGAAAGTTGGACGGGTTTCGGTCACGATTTCACTGTTGGGTCAAAATTAACAGTGCTGAGACCTAAAATGGCGTAAGATCGTAGTAATAAAGCCTAACCAGAACACAACTGAACTCCCAACTCGCACAAGCTAAAAGTGCTAGGAGTATTAGAAGAATATATCCAATCAATATCAATATATATTTAAAAGGGCACCAACAAAAACTACTGCTATTTGGAACCAAGTCAAGCTAGTGAATCTCTAGCCACTGTACATATATTCCATTTGAAATGAACAGTCGCAAAGTGTCAAACTACTGCATATAGTATTACAAAATTGCATTGAATTTGTGTTCAAAATATCAAATTTAATTTTTTCAGGGAACTTATACATCTACAGCTCCTGACTCCGACGTTTGGAAGATAGTTAAAAAGGAGTTGAAAAAGATAAGACCAGGTATATATCAAGTACATTTCGAAGTTACCTTCAGTGAACGTCCATTAGTTTGTTGGGATTTGGAATTCGAAATAAAGGAATAAAAGCCTTTGCGGATGAAAATAATATGATGATAATTTAAACAAATGTTCACAGTCTTAATTTGTATGCAATAAAAAGCTCCTTATTTCTATGGATTAAGGTGTAACGGGAATATTTCAAATCTAGTTTCATTCACCATATCAAGTTATACATGACATACACACATCGTCAAAAGTATTGCCCGCCCCTATCAAATCTCAACTTGTTGAATGTAACATGACAATTTTATGTGTGTGGAATCTTCACTTAAATGAAAACAATAAACATGCAAAAAATGTTTCTTGTTCGGGTGAATATAGTTCGAAGTTAATCAGTTTTCAGCGAATAACGAGAGTTGTAATATTGAGAATATTCCATGGAAAATGCCGGAACATCAAACTTCACAGTTTGACCTGGCAATAATAGTAGCCCTACATCAAGAAACTTTGTCGAAACACCAGATTGCGCAACGTTTGAATATTCCACGGACTTCAGTAAGGCGCATTGTGGCCCTTTTCCTTGAAACCGGCAGCGTTGCTCGGGGACCAGTGTATGGTCGATCCTGAGCAAGCAAAGACCAATATATCGCAAATTTCACTCGAAGGAATCGAATGGTATCTGCAATAGCCCTTCGAAGTCATTTTTTGAGGACCTATAGGCGGGTAGTCTTAACCAGTATCATAAGGAGACGGTTACATTCCTCAAATTTAAGGGCAAGAAGACCTTTAAGAGTACCTCGGCTATCACTTGGACATGGAGTAAGACTGGCTTTTACCACAATGGCGCAACGTATATTTTTCGGACGAGTCACGATTCGGTTTAAAAGGTGATAGTCGACGTGAAAGGGTTTGAAGAGGTCCAGGCAGACTCGAGCGACTTAATTTCACTCAGGAAGTTGTGCCCTTTCAAGACGGATCAATAATGCGCTGGGGGGTATAATGTTCGGTCGCCGTACCCCTCTTATTATCGTCGAACGATAAAAAGCTGGTTCCATCTACGTAGAAAACATCATTGAACCAATCACTGTTCCTCTGCGCAACGAATTCAGGGATAATTCTATTTATCAGGATGATAATGCCTCACCACACCGCACACGAAGGGTTCAAAACATTCTTCAAGAGAATGACATCCAAAGAATGAATTGGCCAGCAAGCTCACCAGACATGAATCCAATTGGGCACGTATGGGATTACTTAGGGAGAGCAATAGCCAATCGCCAACTTCAACTTTTCAGGAATTGAGTTAAGCCCTTCAGGAAGAATAGAACCATATGCCTGAAAATTTCATCAATACTGAATCTAATTCGACAGAAACTATCTAAAATAGCTATGAGCCAAATTTATCCCATCATAAAAACTGAAGAAAATGAAAAATTCATATCTCTATCGTACTTTGGTAGCATAAGTCAAAAAGTGGCCAATAGTTTTTCAAAATCAGATGTCAATATTGCCTTCAAAACGCAAAACAAATTATCATCGGTATTATTTAATGCAAAGGACCCTACTCCAAACATACACAAATCAGGATTTATGAGTTATCTTGTTCTACGTGCAGTTATAAATATATGGGACAAACAGGACGTTCCTTCAAGACGAGGTTCAACGAACATAAAATGAGTTTCATAAAAAAAACAAAATTTTACTTTTGCCACTCATTGTCTAGAAAACGGTCATTCCTTTCCCCCAGTAGATAATCTTGAAATTTTACATGTAGAATCAAAAGGGAAGAAACTCGATTATCTAGAATCTGTTGAAATTTTCAAATTAGTTCACAATAAAAATAATGTAAAAATAATGAATGACTGTACGGAGCTATGTAAATCGAAAATATTTGAGATATTCAAAAAGTAACATCTGTTTAAAACCTTTTTCAACGAACATAAAATTAATTTAATGAAAAGTAAACAAAAATTCAACTTTTGCCACTCATTCTTTAGAAATTAGTAATTCCTTTCGAGAAAAGAAAATCTTAAGAAAATTTTACATGTAGATTCAAATGAAACGAAACTTGATCATTGAAATTTTCAAATTCGTTCACAATAAAAATAATATGAAAAATAATGAATGACTGTATGGAGCTATGTAAATCCAAATATTTGAGATGTAAAACAAAATAACGTAAAAATAATGAATGACTGTACGGAGCTATGTAACCCCAAAAATTATTTGAGATATTTAAATGGGTACCATCTGTTTAACAACCTTCTTTGTCGTTTGCCGAAATTCCGATATCTGTTAGAAGGTCCCTCTTTTTTAACCCGGTTTTTTATCATGTTCTGCTTGTAAACCTCTGTACCACTATCAGGTGTTATCTAGAATCTATTGAAATATTCAAAATATTTATCATTTTTGTTTAAATACCTCTGTACCCCTGTTAGGTCTTCAGTTGTCTGATGATGGGATAGTTCATTTCCCGAAACTCGAGTCACAAGAAAATGTGTAATATATATTTTTATTGGTAGTAAAATATAGTAATTTCTACAATTGGTTTTAATTAATTTCATTAATGACTTCATTCGTGGGATGTCTAGGCGTATTGGGCAGTTGATTGAAAGAAGAGGTGGTAATAGGGAATTTGGATTCAGTTGTGGAATAACTATAATTAATCAAAAATAAAAAATTGATAAATTTAGATTTTTTCTCATTTTTCCTATTTTGTCTCCTCCTGCATAAAGCAAAGAAATACAAACAAAGATTTTCTATCAAATATATTGCAGTTGAAATACAAGAAAATATTCATCTCATTTCTAGAACATAGATTGTTTATTTGTTTATTTCTTGAGAAACCTAGAGGGACCAAGACTTTTGACGATGGGTGTATTTTTCAAATAATGACAAAATCATGAACTTCTAGGACAGAGTTTGAAACAGTCAGAAGTTCAAAGTTGTTAGACAAATCATGAAAATCGAACTTATGGTGTTCGAATTAAGTTTCTAAGTTGTCAATACAAACTCTTTTCCTGTAGAAATTCACCCTATTTTCAGCTGTCAAACATTTGTTGTGTGGTATAAAGCATGCAATAACATCTTGCTTTCAAGAGATCTCATATTATATGAACGGTGTAATCATAAACCTTCATGAGGTCGGTAAGTTAAATATATTTACCTCCAGTGTTATAATATAAAGGTGAATGTAGATGCGAAGATTGTTGTTACTGCAAGAACTTGTTCACGAATTTTTCCACTATATTTTCTCCATCTAAAACCCAGTATTCCCCATGTTCTAGGTTTTCCTATACAAAACCATAACTCTGTAATAAAAATAATATTTTTATATTTTTTCTTATTATTAAAAAACATTTTTGGAAATGGTATTGAACAATAAGTAAATGCCCTTTTATCAGATAAATTCTGGATCTTGGTCGATATTTCATAATCTCTAAAATATTTTGACAGGAATTGAAAAATGTTTTTTCATTATTTCTGAAAACCAACATGACTGAAAAACACGTTTTTCTTAAAATTACTAAGCTCAGTCTCATGAAATGGACCTGTTCCATAATAATTATCAATGGATGTATTAAATAACTAAAAAATAAAATAGAAAAAGGCATTTTATTTGATAGAAGAAATATAACAAAATTTGAATATCAAAACAGATTGAATCTGTTAGTCTTCTACAATTTTAATTTCAAAAAACTTTAAGAATTAAATTAATGTCTAAAATAAGCACCGCTTACGTTTAATAGACGTATATAATCAAAACTCAATATATAATGTCGAATGGAATAAATAAACCAACAGATATAAGAAAGTCATTAAAATTAATAAATAAATATTTAAAGGAGACAAAATTTTGTTTCTGATCTCACCTTGAGAACACCATTTGCCTTTCAAAAACATGAACACAACTTAAGGACTTCTCAAAGCATATAATTTATTTGAAATATTTAATATATTTAAATATTCGAAAAGGTTAATTCAGGAATCTCTCAAAACATGCACTATATCTTCAAAAAACAAATATAATTCTGGGTAATCTCTTCTTCAGTCCTAGATAATATTCCAAATATCAAAATCAAATAACTACAACTATATCACAACAAACACGTGTTAAAAATGGATGCTTCAAACAGACCAACTTTAAAATTCAAGATTGGTTTATGTTCTAATAAAATCACAGAACAGTGTAAGTTATTTTTAAGGTTATTTAAATTCATTGACATTCCATAATGAGATTTATTGAAGCCAAAATATAATTATATATTATATATAAAATAAAATAGAAAAAGGCTTTTTACTTGATAGAGGAAATATAACAAAATTTGAATATCAAAACAGATTAAATCTGTTAGTCTTCTACAATTTTAATTTCAAAAAAATTTTATTCAAAAAACTTTTAGAATTAAAATAATGTCTAAAATAAGCACCGCTTACTTTTAATAGACGTATATAATCAAAACTCAATATATAATGTCGAATGGAATAAATAAACCAACAGATATAAGAAATATTTCGAATAAATTATATTCTTTGAGAAGTCCTTAAGTTGTGTTCATGTTTTTGAAAGGCAATTGGTGTTCTTAAAGGTAAGATCAGAAACAAAATTTTGTCTCCTTTAAATATTTATTTATTCATTTTAATGACTTTCTTATATCTGTTGGTTTATTTATTCCATTCAACGTTATATATTGAGTTTTGATTATATACGTCTATTAAACGTAAGCGGTGCTTATTTTAGACATTAATTTAATTCTAAAAGTTTTTGAATAAAATTTTTTTGAAATTAAAATTGTGGAAGACTAACAGATTTAATCTGTTTTGATATTCAAATTAAATACCTTTTTGGTGAATTATAAAAAGAAGCGGAAGTTCCATTTAAAATCATTTGAATTATGAATGCTTAAAAACATGTTTTATATCTGCTCACATTCATTTAGAATAATGAAATATACAGAATAATTTTGTGGATTGGCACTGGAAATTAGAAAATTCCACAGCGACCAAGGCGTCACTTAATCTCAATTTAACCTCAAAAGTGCTTGCTGACGGAATTAAGTGAAAACAAATATAAGCGACACCTTTTGGGCGTCATTTGAAGTTCAGCTCATTATGCTTTAAGAATGCGAGTTTCATCTGTTTTAAGCCAAACTCTTGCATCTTGGGTAATGAAGTTTACCGTCTGCGTTGCGTCCATTGCTTGAATATCTGTACAAAGAAAACGGATGATTGGGATGAAAATCACGAAAAGCAATACGAAGTTTTTGTGAAATAGTGAAAATTGTTAGAATATATCCTCAAACAAAGACAATTAATCCAGATTGAATCTGACCACTGAACATATTAGTTCAAAAACTAATGAAAGTAATACAAAAGTTGTTGGATTATGTCCCGATAATTATTAAAAATAATTAATTGAAACAAATTGTAGAAAATACTATGTTTTACTACCAAAAAATATTTATTACACATTTTCTTGTGACTCGAGTTTCGGGAAATGAACTATCCCATCATCAGACAACTGAAGACCTAACAGTGGTACAGCGGTATTTAAACAAAAGTGATGAATATTTTGAATATTTCAATAGATTTTAGGTAACACCTAATAGTGGTACAGAGGTTTACAAGCGGAACGTGATAAAAAACCGGGTTAAAAAAGAGGGACCTTCTAACAGATATCGGAATGTCAGCAATCGACAAAGAAGGTTGTTAAACAGATTGTACCCATTTAAATACCTCAAATAATTTTTGGGGTTACATAGCTCCGCCCAGTCATTCATTATTTTTACATTATTATGTTGTATATCTCAAATATTTGGATTTACATAGCTCCGTACAATCATTCATAATTTTTATCATTATTTTTATGGTGAACGAATTTGAAGATTTCAATAATCAAGATTCTTTTCTTTTGAATCTACATGTAAAATTTTTCTTAAGATTTTCTTTTATCGAAAGGAATTACTGTTTTCTAAAGAATGAGTTCCAAAAGTTGAATTTTTGTTTACTTTTCATTAAATTCATTTTATGTTCGTTGAAAAAGGTTTTAAACAGATGTTACTTTTTAAATATCTCAAATATTCTTGATTTACATAGCTCTGTACAGTCATTCATTATTTTTACATTATTGTTATTGTGAACTAATTTGAAAATTTCAACCGATTCTAGATAATCAAGTTTCTCCCCTTTTGATTCTACATGTAAAATTTCAAGATTATCTATTGTGGGAAAGGAATGACCGTTTTCTAGACAATGAGTGGTAAAAGTAGAATTTTGTTTATTTTTCATGAAACTCATTTTATGTTCGTTGAACCTCGTCTTGAAGGAACGTCCTGTTTGTCCTATATATTTATTACTGCGCGTAGAACAAGATAACTCATAAACTCCTGATTTGTGTATGTTTGGAGTAGGATCCTTTGCGTTAAATAATACCGATGATAATTTGTTTTGCGTTTCGAAGGCAATATTGACATCTGATTCTGAAAAACTATTGGCCACTTTTTGACCTTTGCTACCAAAGTACGATAGAGAAATGAATTTTTTATTATTTATTATTTATTGGTAGTAAAACATAGTAATTTCTACAATTTGTTTTAATTATGATCAACCACCAAATAGTAACGGCTGAAACAATTCCGTATCTGAAATATTATTATAACTTAAAAAAAATTAAATTTTATTACAATTCCTTCACTAATTAATCGAAAGGAATTTCGTTCTATCTGCGTGTCCCTTGACACCTCTCAATTTTTTATTTATTATGTACAAAAAACCTGTATACGCTCAACAAAAATAATCGTCGCGACACCACACTGTTTAATGCGAAATAGAAAGACGAAACGAAAATAATTGGCTTGCTTTCTATGAGAGAGAGAGAGACAGACAGAGAAGCACGTGCACGCCGCACGACTTGAAACTATAGCGAAAAGTGTCGTTACAACTTTTGGTCTTAATTTTTTCCGTCTAGCCCACTTTCGCAACGCGCAATAAGGAACTTCGTTCCGAAAATGCTTCACTAGCGGCTCTGATAATTTAATCACCCACTGTATCTGTAACAGTTTTTTCGAACTGTTTCCCAATAATGACCGCTTTGGCATCGTTATAACCGCAGGTCTTAAACTATCTCCAACAATTAAGTTCAGTTTTTCCATGCTCTCAACGTTTCCTCAGTTCGAAATTTTCATGTACCATATTATCAAACCGATTCTCCATACGCTACCGCTTGCAGACGCTTATCGTTCGTTCAGTGCTGAAGTTCCAGCCAATCTACCGCAAAAATTCAATTTAGCAGCCCTAATGGCGCAGTTACAAGATACGAGAGACTCCGTGGTGCTTATTAATTCAGAAATCTCGTTAAAAACAGGATGATCTATACCGATAGCCCGAACAAATTGTCTGGTGGAACTGGAAGTTAATAACGCGTTTGAGAATGGTGACGACAGAGTTGTAGCTTGGGGTTGGGATGACAGTCTGGTTCCAATATACAGGTGTGCCCTGTATGATGTTTTGATGGTTTTCTAATAAAAGGTTTCATTTTGATATTGAGAAAAAGGAAATATTTTAAGAAGAATCAATGAATGTTTTTTTCATTATGAAGGGAAAGGTATGCCATTAACAAAATGAAAAAAAAATAATAATAATGTATAGCCAAGTGAAGAGAAACACTAACAAAACACCATTACAAATATCGGGTGTTTTTTTAGAGTGATTAAACTTTCGATAGGGATAGCTCAGAGCAGTGCACACGACAGTCAGTGAGTGTATAAAACACTCTCCTACGGACGGTTTAGCACGATATCATCATTGCCGCTTCAGATCCCAAATCATTCGACATGCCAAGAGTTCAGACGTTGGACAGCATCAGCGGCGAAAGAAGAAACCGCCAAGAAATTGACTCTAACCCGGCAGAAGTCGGATAAGATGAAATCAGACAGATCGCCCAGAGAAAACACGCGGATCCGCAGATCCTGAAATAGAGGACAGACACGCAGTGTGTGGTCACTAGTTTGAGAGTGACCACATAGACAGGAATCATCCCCGACAAGACCCAGCCTGAAGAGGTTTGCCCTGAATGGGCCATGACCTGAAATAAAGCAAGCCAGTGGAAAAACTGGTCTGAACCAGGAGTTGTTCTGAACAAACCTGATGAGCGGGATCCAGCCAAAGGTGCAATGGCCGGTTTCAGACTCCTCTCAGTCTAACTGCCAACGAGACAATAACGCCTCAAAGTACGACCCGGAGCAGCGGCGCACCACTAGAGACCGATCCTCTGAACCGATAGAAATAGCAGGAAGAGAAGTGTCTTCAAAATTTAAAGAAAGACCCTTCTTCAGATGGTAGTGAGCTGCTCGATATAATGTAGTAGTGCGCCAAAATACTTCCAGTCACCACCTGTAACAACAACAAGATAAAGAACTGTACGTGCAGAAGAAAATATCGCTGCTGTAAGTCATAATGTTAATCCATATTTGTCTATTCGTAGATGTTCACAACAGGTTGGACTCTGTGCATCCACCACATGGAAAATTTTGCGTAAAGATCTTGGTCTACACCCATACAAGATCCAACTGGTTCAAGAACTAAAGCCACTTGACCATAATAAGCGTCTTTTGTTTGCTGATTGGGCCCTGGAACAGCTTGAACAATCCTCAAAAAATTCTGCAGGTGCCATTGCATCCTGAAAAATGGATTGTATGGTGTGCTTTACATGCTGGAGGCATCATAGGTCTATATTTCTTTAAAAACGATGCTGGAGCTAATGTTACAGTGAATGGTGCTTGTTACAGATCGATTATCAATGATTATTTGTTTCAAAATTTGAATGGTATCGATCCAGAAGTGTTTTGGTTCTAACAAGATGGTGCTACACCTCATGCTGCTACCGTAACAATTGATTTATTGAAAGAAAGATTTGGCGAGAACATTATTTCGAGAAATGGTCCAATTAATTGACCTCCAAGATCATGCGACATAACTCTACTGGATTATTTTCATTGGGGTTATGTCAAGTCTTTGGTTTATGCTGATAAACCAGAAACAATAGATGCTTTGGAAGCCAACATAACTCGTGTTATTGATAAAATAAGCCCTGAATTGCTCGAAAAAGTGGTCAAAAGTTGGTCCTTCACGACTACCAAAGAGTGCTTAAATTTGCGACCTATGACTGTTAAATTTTCACCATTTTGCAGTAAATTTTAAAAATTTCATTGCGTTTGAAGGGATCCACATATTTTCATAGAGGAAGATTAGGCGTTAAGTACCACCAAGGGAATTTTATACCTTCTTTTCACCGGCGATGCCAGGAATAAGAGTCTGAGGTCTCTTGCATGTATGTGTATCTGTTAACGGAACCCTGAGGGAGGAGCCTATGTTCTCTCCAGAAGAGTTGATAATCCTCAGCGACTGAACGCCGGCTTCAGAGAGTCCAGTTTTCCTCTGTTAGAAATAGAAAGCCTTTGTCCATTTTTCATTAAAAGTGGAAGATAGACACAAAGTCGACTAAACTGCGTTCACATGTAGAGTTATTCTATTCTATTGATTATCTGAGGTTCTTTATTCATTGGAGGATTTTACTGTATTGATGCTCCAACTAGTAGCAGCCTGTCTTCTTTAATCTTAATTGACCATTTAACATATTTTATACATGTAAGGGTCTTTTCTTTATTTTAATTATTGAAATTTAGAGATGGTTAACAATGGTACTTTGTTTGAGAATTCAGAGTGTTTCGAGTGAATGAAATGTGAATCCACAATCAGGTACAGACACCACAACCTCAGTGTCCTCAGAAGGCCGCAACAACTTTATTATGCGTCCAGGTTATAATTAGATAGTTGGTGTATGAATGGGGAATTCCTGACCAATGGGTTATTGTTAAACTACCTCGAAGATCTTTGTTACACGTTCCTATTCCAGGTTATCTGTGTGTTCACTCAATTGATTGCTATATTTGCCTTTGCTTGTACACTATGTTTTAGGATATTAAGAAGGTTTTTGATCTCTGCAACCTTAATTTTATGAATAAAGAGGAGGACAGGGTTGAAAAATGTATGGGAGCTGGAGAGAGGTCAAGGTTTTTATCTCTGACTCTTTTCTTTGTCCTGAAGTATTACATCGCTCTCATACATCGAGTCAGGTGTGGGATCCTGCCTTCCTCAAACAACTATATTGTATTTTTACTTAACCTTGTATTCTGAACTTCCCGTCACTGTTTCCTCGTTCTCGTTCAAGTCTAATTAGGGTTATCTACAAAACGTAACGTCCTATTCTGCCGCCACTAGATGATCACGATAAAGAGGTTAGCGTTCTTTAGAGTACTCCGTATAATCCCAGATATTTTAGAGTACTCTGTAAAGTACGGGATAGTTCACGTTGTTGAATCGTTTCATTTTTAGTAATGAAGAGATCCACATATTTTTAAAGGAAGATTAGGCGTGAAGAACCACCCAGGGAGTTTTATGCCTACTTGTCATTGTCGATGCTAGGAGTAAGAGTCTATGGTCGCTTCGTAGACTTGCGCGCAGGTGAAAATGTAAATATTACCCTGGAAGATAATCCTTGGTTCTCCAGAAGATTTGTGGTAATCCTCCGTAACTGAACGCCGGCTTCAGATAGTCCAGTTTTCCTTTGCTAGAAATAGAACGCCATTGTCCATTGTTCATTAAAAATCATGGTTAGACAAAAAAGAAAGTCGACTGAGCTGCCCTAACATGTAAAATTATTGTATTGTTTTGAATTACCTGAGGTCAACGTGAGTGTTACTTGTATCGTGTATTCTTTATCCATTGGTGGATTTTACTTTATTAATGCTCCAGCTAGGGGCGACCTGTTTAGTTTAATCTGAATTGACCATTTAACATATTTCATACATGTAAGCCTCTTTATCTTCTTTCAATTTTTTGGAAGAGGTGTTAAACACTGGTACTTTGTTTGAGAATTCAGAATGTTTAAAGTGAACGAAATGTGGATCCACAATTATATACTGACACAACAACCCTGTGTCTTCAGAAAGAGCCAAAACAAGGTCTTCCTGAACAACTTTTATTAGATATAGATATTATAAGGAATAGGCAGTTAAATAAAAGACATCACAACCTCTGTGTTTTACTGAACAACAATATTATGCGCCCAGATTATAATAATCCAATTAGATAGTAGGTGTGTGAATGGGGAATTCCTGAGCAAGGGTTATTGTTAAACTACCTCAAAGATCTTTGTTACATGTTTCTATTGTCATGTTATCTGTGTGTTCACTCAATTGATTCCTGTATTTACCTTTACATGCAAACTATTTATGCTTTAGGGTATTATTATTATTATTATTATTTATGATGAGCGGGCGTCTGTCCACCCTACCACTGCGTCCGCACGGACTATTGTGATTCACCCCTAATTTATATCTCCCCGAAGAGATCCAGTTTTTGGATAAAACCGATAATCTTCTTCAGGGGTAATTTTTTCAGTTCGCTGTGGGATATAAAAGCCTGGCCAAAGACCTCGAATCTGATGCGACTCACCGCTGGGCACTCTGAGACGATGTGCATGGCTGTTTCAGTGTCCTCAAAACACAACCTGCATTCATTGTCTTCAGCCAGACCGATTTTGTGCAAATGCGCTTTCAGTCTGCAGTGACCTGTCATAATTCCGACAAGTGTTCTTAGTTTGGCCCTATCCAGTCCTAGCGCTAGGTTCGCCATCTTTTTGTTCGAAGCTGTTCCAAGGAACAACTTCGAGAGTTTCAGGCCACAATGGCTCCGCCAGAAAGACTCTAGCCTTGAGTTCATTCTGCCTGTTATCGCCTCGTTATCCACGTCATGCGGTATTCCCAGGAATGGTTCCGGTCCTACCAGAGGCAGCGCAGCTTCAGCAAATGCCAGCCGATCCGCCTCCTCGTTATCCAAATAGTTTGAGTGGCTCGGTATCCAAACCAGAGTGACTCCGTTATACATACCGAGCCTGTTTAAAGCCGTGCGGCAACTCCAAACTGTTTTGGATGTAAAACAGCTGGATTCCAGAGCTTTTAGTACTGACTGACTGTCAGTAAATATTTTGATTTTACCGTGGTTGATTTGCCGTTTTATCAGCAGTTCCGCCGCGGTCTCAATGGCAAATATTTCTGCCTGGAATATGGTTGCGTTTTGATCGAGACCCAATGAGATGTTAATTTTTGGTTTACTCCCATAGACTCCCGCTCCTGTTCCGTTCGTCGTTCGCGGGCCGTCTGTGAACAAGCCAAGGTCGGTTCTCAATAGAACCTCAGCATGCTGGGTCCATTGGTCCCGGCTGGGGACGATTACATTGAAATTCCGTTCCTGGCTCGTGATTTTTGACATTAGATCCGAGGGCATCGATAGGATACTGTTCGTTAAAAGCTCGTCCAGCAGTCTTGAGCCTGCCATCACTATTGCCTCTGGCCTGTCAATCGCCAGTTGATATAGTTTGTATGTGGTCCGTTCCGCCTCCCTCTGCACGAGTAGGTGCAGGGGTGGTAGATTTAGTAGGACCTCCATGGCTGCCGTGGGTGGGGTGCGAAACGTACCTGTAATTGCAAGGCAAGCCTGTCTCTGTAGTCGGGTGAGCTTTAGGGTATTAGAAAGGTTGTCGATCTCTGGAACCTTAATTTTTATGAATGAAGGGAAGGATAGGGTTGAAATATGTATGAGAGCTGAAGAGAGGGCTCAGGTTTTTTCTCCCAGACTTTTTTGACCTAGAGCGAACCTCGCTCTCATATACAGAGTAAGATACGGGGCCCTGCCTTCCGCAAACAAGCATTGTATTTTCACTTATCCTTGCATTCTGAACTTCGCGTCATTGTTTCCTCGTTCTCGTTCAAGTGTAACTTGGATTATCTACACAACGTAATGTCATAGTCTCCCGCCACTAGGTGATCACGAAAAAAGGTTAGCGTTCCTTAGAGTACTCCGTAAAATTCCGGATATCTTAGAGTACTCTTCAAAGGTTGGATAGCTCAGTAATGGCGTAGTTTTTACTTGTCAAATGTCAAAAAATGACAGCATCAAAAGAGACATTCAAAATGAAACCTCTTATTGGAAAACCCTCAACAACAACATTTCCATTAGTAATTATTTCTTTCGTTAAAACAGTGAATAGTCTCGTATAAACTCAGTTATGTATTGGTCCCCAGAGTACATCAACCTATTTATCATTATATACCCGTAATTTATGCACTCCATGAATCATATTACCATCCCCGATCTGCGCTTTCATATCCACGCACCCATAAACATACTCTCTTTATAACCCCATCAGAAATCCCAGATCTACCCTAACTGTCCGAGGTGAAAGACGATCCTCTTCACGACTGCCTGGTGGACAGAAAGAGGACGTAAAGTCATCTCCGAGGTTTCGTATACGAACCAGAGAGGCGATAACTCAAGTCCGACCGTTGCGGAGGGCCAGATATACGAGCTGTAGTTGTTTCATATTTTTCGTAGGATTTTCAGATTAGAAAATGCAAGTATTTATTGGGGAAAGTTCTTGGCAAGGGGCCATTCGTATCATGGCGCGAACAAATTGCCCTAAGTTTCAGCGGGCGAAAAACAATTATCGGGACTAGTTTGTGGATGATTAGTGATCAAGGGAGGCGTAAGGAGGAGAACTTTGTCCGCAATGTATCACTCTGATGCATACGGGCCTAGAATTTGAGGGTTATGCTCGAAGTTTACCGACTTAAACGGAACTGGTTCAAATTGTTGGTAATCTATAGGAAGATAGCGAACTTCTTAATCTCTCGCAAATTATTATGAATTGTTGCGACATACATATAGGCTATTTCATATTTATGTCTGGGGGTTATTGGTGAATAAATTGGCCTTTCTCTCCTTTTGTGAAAAATAAACGCAGACTGTACTATATATAGTTTATTTATATATACAGCGTGCCCAAAAACGTATCAGGTATTTGTTTTGGCGCTGCATTTGAAACTGAATGATGGAGGGGAGTGGGGAGGGGATTGTGGTGTCCTTAATTTTGTGAAGTTTTAGTCCCTATGGAGGAGTACCCGGGAATGCATCGCGCTTTTTGCGTACGAGCGTATTATCGCCGCGATGATTCAGTAGTGGCTTCTCAACGTTTGTATCGTACATGTCATGCACCAAGTGACGACAGCATTAGGAAATGGATCTGGATGTGCTATGGTAAAAATTCAACGTTCTGGCCGCCCGCGTTCAGTCCCAGAGGAAGTAACGATTCGAGGAGTGGAGGCGTCAGTTTTTCAAAATCGGTTTTTATCCATCCGAAAGCGAGGCTAATAATTGTATCGTGTGTTTTTTTAGAGTGATAGAAATTCAAATTGAAATAAAACATATTTAAATTAAGATTGAAGCTACGTTTTCTTTTATTTGAACGATAATTTTATGACATTTATGTTTTAAAAATAATTTCCGGCATATGTCCATCACGACCATCTCTGAGGAACCTCATTCGACCAGACCAATTTTGGACGACTTTTTCGAGTAATTCAGGCCTTATTTCATCAATAACACGAATTATGTTGGCTTTCAAAGAGCCTATTGTTTCTAGTTTACCAGCATAAACCAATGACCTGACATTACACCAAAGAAAATAATCCACTGGAGCTATGTCGCATGATCTTGGAGGCCGATTAATTGGACCATTTATCGCCAAATCTTTCTTTCAATAAATCAATTGTTATGGTAACAGCATGAGGTGTAGCACCATCTTGTTGGAACCAAAACACTTCTGGGTCGATACCATTCAAACTTTGAAACAAATATTCATTGATCATCGATCTATAATGAGCATCATTTACTGTAACATTAGCTCCAGCATAGTTTTTAAAGGAATATGGCCCGATGATGCCTCCAGCGTGTGAAGCACACAATACAGTGCATTTTTCAGGATGCAATGGAACCTGCAGAACTTCTTGAGAATTGTCTTCACTCCATATACGGCAATTTTGCTTGTTTACATAGCCGTTCAACCAGAAATGAGCTTCAACACAATTTTACGATCAACTTCAAGCTCTTCTGGGACCCAATCAGCAAACAACGACGTTTACCATGGTCAAGTGGCTTCAGTTCTTGAACCCGTTGGATCTTGTATGGGTGCAGACCAAGATATTTACGCAAAATTTTCCATGTGGTGGATGCACAGAGTCCAGCTTGTTATGAACGTCGACGAATAGACAAATCTTGATCATCATTAACATCATGACTTACAGCAGCGATATTGTCTTGTTATTGTTGCATCGAGTAGAGAAAATGTCCAAAATCTATCGATAGTTCGACGAATGAGCTGCTTTGATAGACGATTATATAGACCATAAATTTAAAATAAAGTGCTCAAAACAGCATGGCTTCTACCTTCTGTCAAATCACAGTTATCCCTATCGAAAGTTCTATCACTCTAAAAAAACACCCGATAGAAGTAGATGCTGAGGCGAGACTAACATTTTGCAGGTGGTACCTGAATAAATTAGGAGTACGGGGTCACAATAGGATATTATGGACTGATGGGGCTACTTTCCCAAAATGGGGTATGATAAATTTACGAAATAGCAATGTATGGAAAAGAGAAAACCCCCATGCGACTATTGTTTTCCATTTCCAACATGTATTAATGGTCAACGTGTGCTTGAGAGTCCATGAGAAGTGAACTTTTCGGACCAGAATTCATTACATTAATCGATAGCAGCTCAACAGACATATTGGATGAAATGCCCCTGGCTAACAGATAAGATGTCTACAATAAGCACCGCTTATATTTAATAGACGTATATATTCAAAAACTCAATATACAATGTCAAATGGAATAAATAAACCAACCAATATAAAAAAGGCAATTAAAATTAATAAATGAATATTTGAAGGAGACAAATTTTGTTTCTGATCTTACCATACTGAAACCAATTCCTTTTCAAAAACATAAAACACAACTTAGGGATTTCCCAAGAAATATAGTTTTTTTGAAATATTTTATATATTTAAATATTCAAATAAGTTAATTCAAAAATCTCTCAAAACAAGTTATATATCTTCAAGAAACAATTAGAATACGGATAATCTCTTCATCGGTCCTAGATAACATTTAAATATCAAAATCAACTAACCACCACTATATCATACCTTAGAATTTAACACGTGTCTTGCTTGAAACATACTAACTTTAAAAATACAGGTAGTCCGTTCGTCACAAAATCACAGAAAACTGTAAGGCATTCTATGGTCTTCTTCACACCATTGACATTCCATAATGAGAATTATTCAAGCCTAAATATAATTATATATTATGTATAAAATAACATAGAAAAAGGCTTTTTACTTGATAGAAGAAATATAACAAAATTTGAATATCAAAACAGATTTAATCCGTTAGTCTTCTACAATTTTAATTTCAAAAAATTTTCATTTAAAAAACTTTTAGAATTAAATTAATGTCTACAATAAGCGCCGCTTATATTTAATAGACGTATATATTCAAAAACTCAATATACAATGTCGTCTATTACGTCTATTAAATATAAGCGGTGATTATTGTAGACATAAATTTAATTCTGAAAGTTTTTTGAATAAAAATTTTTTGAAATTAAAATTGTAGAAGACTAACAGATTGAATCTGTTTTGATATTCACATGTTGTTATATTTCTTCTATCAAGTAAAAAGCCTTTTTCTATTTTATTGTATTGAACAAGGCGGTGGACTTTTCGAACAATTGTTATACGTAGAAGTAGTCTGTTTTCTTTACTTTTTTCAATGAAATCTGCATCATTAAAATTTAGTTTATTCGTTTGAATTATTTTGATTCGACAGATAGCTTCATGACTTCCATGAGAATTAGATTAATATAGATAGAGCAAATTTAAGTTTGGAATATTTCAACTTTTCGTTCTTAGCCATGATATTATGCCAGAGGGCAAGCAGCTAAAACGAAACTTGATTAATAATTTTTCATCGATAAAACCATTGGAGAAATATGACTGATTTTGTTCACTGCAAAATCGTGATATTCATCTGCTTATCACGCCCGCAATGAGAATTTTTTGACACACTTAACTCCTTATCTTGTAGCAGATTCAATGTCGTTTCCAGATATGTAATCTTATTTGAGGAGGCTATGAGGATAGCTGAAGTATAATTGACTTTATAAAAAAACTCGGAATATTTCGTGAAATCAAGAAATGTTAAATTGAAGAATAACCATGTGCTATATGACATTGTTGCAAATAACTTATATGATCTCCTCTTGAAGTTTGACCCTTTTAAAATTGACATTGACAGTATTTTAACTCATAGATTATTTGGTATTTCTTGATGCCAACCTCAAGCATGTTCTCTGCATTCTCTGAACTCGTGTCTTATCAACCACAAGCAAGCACGGTCCGTAAACCGCCTCACAGCAGATTAAGTTAGTCAAAACCAGTGTGTTAATTATATTTCAGTTGTGCGAGGGAGTGAATGTCTACTGGCGTATAATTTTCTCAGCCCTGAGTAAGCTCGTTGCATACATAAAGACACATGCTCGGTAAAACGGAACTTTGTGTCCAAAATCACTATCAAATTTTGCGCCGATGTAACGACACGAACTTCGACTCCATTTACTCTTATGTCGAGTTCGTCTTTTATGTTCCTGCTTTCTTTACCCAAGACGAGTCCCTTAGTCTTATTCGAATTCTGTCAAGATCAGCATTAACCTCATTATTTACTAGTTCAATTTCTTCAGCCTTGAATGAGTTGAGGAATTAAGTGCCATCTGCGTATCTGAACTCTGTACAGAATTTTATTCCATCGTTGATGAAAATTGTGTAGATGGAGAACAAAATTGGAGCAACCACTGAGCCCTGTGGTACGCCACTTTCAATATCACCCACCTCCGATCTACCAGACAATGTCTCAATATAATGACATCTATCCTGGTGATAGCTCTTGATCAGTTTAACGGCGGTTTCCGACAACCTTATGTGCTGTAAAATCGCTACTAATATTTTATGATTCACTATATTAAAGGCCTTGGAGTAATCTGAAAGCACCAAAATATAATTATTTCCTGATCTATATTAGCAATGATAGAATCCACTACGGGATCACTCAGCTTAGGCAGCGAAAAAACCCTTGGAACTTTCAAAGTTTGGGAAATTCAGAGCACACAGAAACTATGTTGTTTACTCTACTTCAGCAAAATGACAGATACTAAAAGAAAACCTAATGATGACACTTCAAAATGAAGGGTTTGACAGAATGAAATAATGAATCAGTAGCAATATCTATTATCAAAACCACACGAATTTATTTATACTCCCAATAAAACATTTCATCACCTTGTAATATTTCAACTTCACTAACTGCTGTCAAGTGACAGGTCAGCATCGAAGGCTTAATAGTCACTTACAAAATTACAACCATCCTACAACCACAATACCTTTTCGGTCCACAACGACAAATCGCATACACCGATTGTCCATTCAGCGCCATTGATTCTGGTCAACCAATTTATGCGGTTAAAACGACAAAATAATCTCTCGCAAATCAACTTGTCAGGGGCATTCATGCTCTCGATTGATTCGGGTTTAAACTGTTTTTAATTAAGCATAATATAACTGGAATATCGGGATAACGAATTTGCGGGAGGCTTTCAGCATAAATCATCCGTGTATCTGCTGCAGGTACATGCCGGTAATGAACATTAGCAGATGGTAGGACGAGCAGGATGCAACAGGATATTGACGTGTGGCTTTTGGGGGGAGCACAAGGGTGTTTCGGATCGATAACACGATGTGGAGAGACAGAAGAGATGTTTTCCTTCTGCCAAGTTTTGTTCTGGTTCTTCGTGCCAGATTATCAAATTTTGGAGGTGTGAATAATTTTCGTTTTCAGGGTAACTTGAATAGCTGTGCTTTGATATTTGCAACGAAATCTTCCTGTTGTAAAATCCTATATTTCCAATGCATGTTAATTCGTCGAACGATTCAACTATCTTTATTTTATTCTCTATTTTAAGATCTACTATGATACAATAAAATTTTTTGTGCGCACCATACTATTAAGTTTTTCTCAGGAGAGTTTGCAAAAATGATTATTTTCCTGGAAGACTTAGCTCTTATACAGGTTGACGTGTGTGCCATATTATGCAGTAGAGCAGGTCTTGTTTGCAACAGCGCTTTGTATTAGCTGAGTATGTGTTCGTTGGTTTCTATTGCCGATTCGCATAACCTACAGATATCATAGTTTTCTTTACCGATTTTGTAAGTAAGTATAAGTGGTATCTCAAGACTCAGTGGAGATTGTGAACTCCCAGTTTTGGCTTCAGTCCGAGAACCTACACCGTTACTGGTAGCAGCGAAACACTATCCAACCTCTGCTGGCTCTGCACTATCAGTACCCGAGTTGTTTTGTGACGCAACTTACTCGACGAAGAGGCTTCTTCTTATTCACCCACCCGAACGCAGTCCCACGAACAAAGGTAGTCTCAAGATTGATACCTCAACTGATCTTGGTACGAAGACCTTTAATCCGGCCTGTACCTCAAGACCCACGAATCCTTGTGAATTCTTTCATTTGATACTGACTTCAAGCACCAACGGTCTAGCCGTATCGTCTAGATCCACAAACGTGGAACGTCTCGGAATCGATCCTGGGTTCAGGACGAGGGACCGCTAAACCCTGAAGCACCTCTCGAGATATCCACCCGTTTGTTGAATATCTTTTTTTGGGAACACCCTGTATATTGGAAATAATTTCTTGAGATGCAGAAATAGAAATACAAGAAACCTGTTTTCGAACGAAATTTCTAAGATGTCTGGTTCGGCAGCTATGGAAGAAGAACGCACTATTACAGGACACTGTATTTATTAGAGCCATCAACAATAAGACCACAGGAGCTCCTTTTTTCCGGATATTTCTTCGGTGAAGTGCTTTTATTGCTGGATATATTTTATGTTGTAGCCTCTTTGCTGGGTATCTTGTTGAATTGAATCCCCTTCACGGAATTTGCGGGAAATCCTTACCGCAATTGAACAGAATCCTTTATACCGATTTTCGATGACAAATCCCTGGAAGAGTGCCCGAGATTAAAAGGGACCTTTTGTCTGAATTGTCCATCCTTCAGAGATGAAATCTGTTTCGACCATTGAGCTCAACAATTTCGTGTTTGATCTTTCCATTGTGTATATAAATATAAGAAAGATATAATTATTTGTGGGGTCTTCGCGAGTTCTCCTGTCTTTTGGAATCTTTCGCTTATTTTCTCCTGATAAAAACTTCATTCTGATTCTTTAGACCCGCGTGAATCCTTCCAAATTACTAGACGATTTGAATGACATGGTTATTGGTAATTTGAATAAATATCTATGTGTAGGGATGTATAGTAATCTAGATCGGTCATATTTATTAGAGCAATCAAGGATAAGGCCACCGGAGGCCTTTTTTTACCGGATATTATTTGATGGATACCTTTGTACTGTATGAGGTGCTTTTGATGCTGGATACCTTTTATGTTGGAGCTTCATTTGCTAAGTATCTTGTTGAATTGGATTACTTTTACAGAATTTACGGAAATTGAAGAGAATCCTTTATTTCCCCTTGATAGAGTGCCTAAATTCAAAGGGGATCATTTGTCTGAAATGTCCATCCTTCAGATCTGTTTCAAACATTGACACATCGTATCAAGCCTGTTGATCACACAGAGTCCTTCTACAATTAATCTATTTCTATGATCCGAAAGTGCTGATCACAGATTTAGCCACTGTGTCAAACTATGACCAAATAACCTCCATTGGTCATCGATTAAGTACCACAAAATATTTTGTACTCTGATCTAACCTAGAATCGCTGCTAAATCACAGATCAAGTTGTTTTGTCGATTTTGTTGAATCAATCGTATTCTTCGTTGAAGTGAAGTGTATTGTTTATTTCTTACTTTTTTTAAGTGATATAATTGTTTCGAAATGGCTGTCGAAATCAGTTCATCAGCATCATCACAAGAAAATTTGAGTGAAATTCGAAGATTCCGAATTATTAAAGACCTAAACAAGCTCGACGTTTTCCAAATGCGTTGTCTTCGGCAGATCCTAGGAGTTTCCATCCTTGGCCATATTCAAAACGACTTCATAAGAGAGCGACCACTTACCAACCATAGAAGCTCTGATCCAGCAGAAAAGACTGAGATGGTTTGGACACGTTTGCAGAATGGACATAGAACGGATACTATACAAGATGTTCTGTCGAAAACGAGGATGTACGAAAGCAGTGCCTTAACATACAAATTGAAGAGGTCGAAAAGCGTGATAGCAAATGTCCTAAATCCAGTGGCAACGACAGCAGCGTACAAGCTCAGGCAGAAAACCTACATCATCGCCAGGTAAGAATCAAAGAAGAAGATGGTATGACAAACATATGAACAATAACAATTTGTTTCTAAATTAGAACCCTACATTAACAGCGCTACCACAGAAATACATATATACATTCCTATTTTCCTTCTTTCTATTTCTATGGTGTAGCTGTCAAAGTTTAGAAAGTGCGATGGTGTCAGATTATTTTCTCGGATCAACTGATCCACGTGATCAACTACCTGAACTTGTTTTGTGAAACCCAAATTCGTTGATCCGTTTGTCAAATTTGACTGGATCTGTTGACAAGTGATCACCAAATCTTTATGAAACCCAGCTTAGAAATTTCACGTTTTAGATCTTTCCATTGTGTATATGAATATAGGAAAGATATAATTGTTTTTGGGGTCCTTGTGAGTTCTACTGCATTTTGGAATCCTCTATTTATTCCCTTCCTGATGAAAACGTCATTCTGATTCTTTAGGCGTGCATTGAAATAGCTTATGAGACAACGGAATGTCTAATTTCAATCAATGGCGCCCAACTTGGGGCACAGAAAAGCCCTGACTATTTACTTTGAAATTTGTGAACAAAAGTTAATGTTTTCCTGCTCACATCTCTCGCTGAAGCAATTTAACTTTGTTAAACGTTTTCTCCTCATCGAAGGGAATTTCGCCCACGTCAAGCTCATTAGCGTGCAGGGAATTCTTTAGCAATATCTCCTACCCAAATCCGAATTGAATCCCAAGTCTCCCAACTCTGCAAGAGGAGGAACGAAGCGAGCATATGGCCTATCGTTTCCCAACTCCTAGACAAGAAGGCTCGGGGCAACTTCTTCCTGCACTGCCCGTAAATCGAAGTATTCAGGATCCCGCAGGTGCTGAAACCCGGTCGTAAATATGTTTCTGGGACGATATACAAATACGAGAAAAGCCACTCTCTGGCTATCGGCGTGCGGCGCTGAAGTTACTCGAGGTTGTAAATCATGTTCTGGGACCCTGGAAATCCTGTTTAATTTATCGAAGGTCACTGTGATAGTTTCACGATGATGTTCTCCTTGAGATACGGAGACTTCCCGAAATCTGGACTCTTATCGATAATAATTCACTGGTCGACAAGATTTTTGTAACAAAAACAGATCTTTATTTTTTTAAGGAAATACCCTTCTTATGATACGAAAACTATTCCCCAAGACCTAACATGTACCACTTTTCAATAGCTGCTAAAAGACCATTTTACATCAGCAAGCACTCAATTTTATGGGGGGACGTCTAGAATGGATGCATTTTATAAAAGGAAAATTACCTGAACTTTGTTGTTCACAATAGAAGACATAAAATTAAAAGACAGTCTTCTGTTGTGTTTTGAAGTGAGTGGGGATATGAAAGTGTTTTAGGGATGAAAATATCGCCGCAGCTGCAAAATCTCTCCTGACAAAATTTGTTATATTTGTGAAGAATTTGGGGTGAAATCACAAGCCAGGACATTTTCCTAAAATGTTATAAAAGCCTACTTCTAATATTTTGGTGTTTCAATTGGACATCAGGACAAGGAGTGGGTTGACTATGTGTGCTGTGTTAGTTGTAGCGTATCATTGGTGCAGTGGATGAATGGGAAGAGAAAAAGCATGCCTTTTGTAGTCCTTATGGTATAGCAAGAACCCACTAATCATTAAGATGATTGCTATTTTTTCTGACAAAGAGTGAAGGTAATTCCAAAAAGGGAAATCTCAAGATCGACTATCCAAATTTGCAGTTTGCAATATGACCTGTCCCTCATAATGCAGATTCACCAGTGCCGATCGCACCTTTAGATCCGCAAAATGTTGTTTTGGAAGATATTCAAGACAACACAACATCAAGCAACTCCAAAGAACAGTGCAAAGACCATACTTTTACTCCAGGTCTCAGTTCCGGAGGGACACGTTTAATTTTTCAAAGTAAGTTGAATGATTTCTTACGTAATTTGGAGTTCTCGAAGCAACAGTCGGAGCTTCTTGGTTCTTGTCTTAAGGAATACAACTTATTTCAGAAAAAGAATCCTCCGTTTTCTGCATTCTACAGTATGGAAAGTTCATTGTGTGGGTGTACTGATATTAATGGTCGAATGCAGGGACTTGATATTGAGCATTCCCTCTCTGAGTGGCGTTTATTTAGAGATTTGTCTAAATACAGTTTAAAAGCTTCATTATTGCATAATGGATATTTAAAACCCTCTATACCAGTTGCCCATTCAGTGAGTATTAAAAAAAGTTATAAAAATATGCGCACTCTTTTGGATGAAATAAACAACAATACTTGTAACTGGCAGATATGTGGGTACTCAAAAGTTATAGGAATTTTAGTGGAACTTCAGGCAGGATTTACAAAATTTGCTGTTTTCTTTGTCTATGATACATAATGCAGCAAATCAGTATTATATCTCAAAATTTGGCCAGAAAAAAGTGTATTTCAACCGGGATCTCAAAATTTTAAGTTTAAACCTCTGGTAGACCCCAAAAATATCCTTCTGCTTCCTCTTCATATCAAACTGGGGCTGATAAAAAAACTTTGTGAAGGCTATGAATAAAGATGGTGATGGATTCAAATACTTAAAACAAGTCTTTTCCAAGTTAAGTGATGCCAAATTAAAGGAAGGCATTTTTATTGGACCACAAATCAAAAAATTTGCTGGACGCCGTTAATTTTACAGAGAAGTTTACCAGGCAGAAACTCAGAGCATGGAACTCATTTGTAAGTGCAGTTAGAGGATTTTTGGGCAACAATATGGATGCCAATTAGATGCCTACAAATCGCTTGGTGTCCGAATATCATTAAAAATTCATTTCCTCCATTCACATTTGTCATTTTTTCCTGAAAATTTGGGAGCTGTCAGTGACGAGCAGGGTGCAAGATTCCACTAAGATATTAGGACAATGAAAATTCGGTATCAAGGACGATCTGATCCATCCATGATCGGTGATTACTGTTGGTTTTTGAGGAGAGAAGATATGGCTCCTCATAAAAGAAAAAAATAGAATTTAATTAGTATTTTAAGTCAATATTCTTAATCTTTGTGTTTTTCTTAAATAAAAGATACATTTAGTAGGTGTAAAACTAAATAAAGTCGATACAAATGCTTAAAAAATTCTTAAATAATTTTTTTCAGTACACATCAGATATTGTAACCTTAAATGTGGTTCTATAAATGCAACTAGAAAACCTTACGTGCTACAACATTTTCTCTCATTTTCGTATTTCGATACGTCCATTCTACCATACTATGCTATTCAGCTTCATGTTACAACCGAAATTTTTTTTTTGTCGGCCATTGAATTAGATTACTGTATTTGTAGAGCATGGTATGTTTAGTGGTCCAACAGAAAAAAGTTACTTTCAATATTTAAGTGATAAATTTTCAATCAAGTGGAAAAATCATGTGTAACGCGAAAAAACGATAAATTACTTTTGAATTTAACTTCAACGTCGAATAACTTTGGAAGGAGTGAAATTAATGAAAAATGTCAGAGTTTTTTTTGTAGAGTATTAAATTTCCTTTAAAATACGTATTTTACACCATAAAAATATTGATATTTCTGGTAGTTAAAAAAATGCAAAATCGAAACGCAAAATTGAAAAAATTAATCAATGTTTAAGGCACGATAACAAGCAAACGGCCTGTTTTACATTAATTAACGAAGAGAGCTTTTTTGTGAGGAATTTGATTTCTTTGAAAATACGGATCGATCAAATTTTTCAGATTAATAATTGACGAGGTTTGAGTGAAAAAATACGATTACTGTTAAAAAACCAAGAGTCGTAACGATACACCCCTTAATACTATTATTAAGGGCTCAAACTTTCAGGATAATTTTTTTTTATCATCATGATATCATATTTATTATTTCACAGTACCTTTAAAAAAAAAGTCGTTTTTTTTGGCCCAGTCTAATAATCAATACTAGTCAACTTATAGGCTCCAAATTTTTTGTCTTCATTTGTTCAGTGTTTGTTATTTTTAATATGAATTTCTATATTATAAACCATTCTAAAGGCTGCATTTGATTAAAATTTTATTTCAAAATATTTGGCAATAGTCCATTCAAGTAAGGAACGGAATCTTCTAGTCAAATCTTCTGTAACAGGTGAACTAGATTCCATGCTATTTCCTTTTGTTTTTTTTTAATTTTGTCTAGTTTAATTGCTTGTAATAACGGCTATAGTCCAATTTTAATGTATAAAACTTTAATCAAAAAAGAGAAGAAAATATCATGGAATTTAGTTCACCCTGTTACAAAAGATTTGACTAGAAAATTCCATTCCTCGCTTTGCATTGAATTTAGTTTACCCAGCTTCAAAAGATTCAACTAAAAGATACATTTCCATTACCTACGTGCATAGAATATCACATAATATTGCCAAGTATTTAAAAATAAAATTTGACTCGAATGTAGCTTTTAGAACGGTTAATAATTCAGGAATTCATTTGGAAAATAAAAATTATAAATCATCAATAAGGAGTATTAGCTGTGGTAACAGAAAGTTCTAGAAATCGAGACAGTGTAACATACATCTGTATAACAATTCTATACTCAAACAACTTTCTGTTACCATAACGCATACTTCTTATTAATAATTTCTGGTACAGATTAGCCGAATTAATTTATTTGAATATGAATATGCTTATTATGAGCATTACGGCAAATTATGGTCTGATTTGAGCAGGAGGAAAGTTTATTCTGCGTTAGTAACGTGAAAATATCGAGAATACATTTTTCTACTTGAATTAACTCGCAAAGGTATGTCTTGTATGTATTTTGCACACATTAGATGGCGATAGTGTATCATTAATGCCTTAGAGCCTCTGTGTATAACGAATATAGATACTTGACAGATTTGAAGTCACTAGCACTGATTAAAACGGTTTGAAACGTGCGCATGTCTGCAATTTACCTTTGAGGTCAACAAAACCTTGTCGAGTTTGCTTGAGTATAGAATTGTTATACAGATGTATGTTACACTGTCTCGATTTTTAGAACTTTCTGTAACCGTAGCTCATACTGCTTATTAATTAGTTCTAGTACAGATCAGCCGAATTAATTTATTTTAAAATAATTATGAAGAATTAGCGATAGAGGTGAGCTTTGTGGTAGGTCTTGTTGGGGAGTAAATGATATGTAGATATATTTTATTGATTGTTTCCAAGTCCAAATAACTTCAAAGAGAAAACAATCTCATTGAATCGAAGAAATAATTAAGCAGTAAAAATAGGCCATTTTCTTGAGAATATTTATACCCTGAAGTCTTTCCCTAGAAAGTTTTTTCCGAGCAATAAATAAGAAAAAGATTTGTTTGCGAAACTCGGAGTAATTTTCCACTGAGAAAACATGATATATTTTTCCATATTTTCTCCTCGAACATAAATAACAGATTCGTGCTGTGTTCTAATAACCATAGCAAACGGCCTAAAACGTTAGACCCCTCTTTGTGCGCCATTATGAAAATGGGAAACATAAATCAAGTTTAGTTGCCAGAGGGTCGCATTGTAAATTTTGCAAGAATTATATGTTAGATATAGACTTTCCCGATATCAAAGGACGTTATTCCTCCTTTGTTATTCCTTCAACTCGACAACATTAACTGAACAATCTATTATTTAGAATTTCGTAGAACATAAGCAGAAGTTGGAACTTCAATTTCAAGGCCAGAAAAATGCAAACTTATAAACATACTACTCTGTCAAGAAAGTACCGGGAATTTTCAATTAAAACAACATTTTTACATTTAATCGTCAAAATTTATTGGGTCGCCTTCAAAATAGGCTCCATTTGCTCCAATACATCTATGCCAACGGCACTTCCAATTATCGAAACATTTTTTATAGGCGCTTTCCGGGATGGACTTTAGCTCTCGCGCCGAATTTTGTTTTATGGCTTCAACCGACTCAAAACGGGTGCCACGAAGGGGCAATTTTAGTTTTGGGAAGAGGAAAAAGTCGCAGGGTGCCAAATCCGGCGAATACGGTGGTTGCTGAAGCACGTTTGTTGAGTTTTTGGCGAGAAAGTCAGTCACAATCGTAGCTCGGTGAGAAGGCGCGTTATCGTCATGCAAAATTCATGAGTTGTTCGCCCACAAATTTGGCCGCTTCTTTACGGATACGCTCACGCAAACGTTTCATAACGCCTAGGTAATACTCCTTGTTTACCGTCTGACCCTCTGGAATGAATTCGTAGTGCACCACGCCACGGATATAGAAGAAAACAATGAGCATCACCTTCATTTTCGAGCGGCTTTGGCGTGGTTTTTTCGGTTTCGGCTCATTTTTTGCCACCCATTCCGATGATTGCTGGCTTGTTTGCATATCGTACTCGTAGACCCAGGTCTCATCACCAGTTATAATGCGTTCCATGAATGTAGAATCGGAATTACAGCGATCCAGCATGTCTGAAGCAACCTGTTCGCGATGACGTTTTTGAAGAAAATTCAGGTCTTTCGGTACGAGTCGTGCGGCCACCTTTCTCATGCCCAAAATATCAATCAAAATCGTACGTGCGGACTCGTGGGATATCTTTAGATCATGTGCTATCTCTCTCAAGCTGGTACGACGGTTTTCCAGCACCCTTTCCTTAATTTTATCGACGTTATCTTCGATCGAAGCCGTCGATGGGCGTCCACTTCACGACCGTCCTTGAAGGCTCTGTACCACTGATATGCACGAGTTTACGATAGAGCATTATCACCAAAGGCCTTTTGCAACATTTTCAATGCATCGGCACATGAAAATTCATTTGCAACACAAAACTTTAAACAAATGCTTTGCTCAACGTAATCACCCATAGTAAAAATCGGCACGCGCTCTGACATCGACTGACTTAATCAGCTGTTGCAAACACACTAGTTGACAGATCCCGCTCAAGCTTGGCATAGTAATTAAGGACAGTGGTACCAACCTAGGAAAAAAAAATTTTACCTGCCTCATTGCCCCGCCAGATTTAAATCGATAATTCCCGGTACTTTCTTGACAGAATGTATACATGTTTTATCTTATTTTGGTGAGTTGAATTTTGATCTAGTTATATATTTGAATCTGAATTCAATACATTTCTGATGAGGCCATATAGGCCGAAATAGCTATCAAATGTTCCGAGTTCTCGTTCAATTATTTTTATTTGAACCCTTATTTTGATAATTTTAGATAATTTTGGACTAGTGGCTTTTCTTGTTTTTGTATGTTAATATACATACTCATATAGTTTTTGTTAATATATTTGTATTAATTCATTTCAAGTCGGGATGTAAAAAGGTTTTTTCCGAGACATGGAAAAATATTTTATATTGATTATATATAAGGATATCAATTTGATAGTTTTTGTATATAGTTTCAATATATAAAGTAGAAGTTAGAATATATAATTCTGAATTTAAAGTCAAATAGTATTGCAATGCAACTTTGGCCATAGACTATCTGCACAAACTATTTTAAACATTACTATTGTCTTAGAATGTTACTAAAAAGAAGTATATTAAAATTTTGGCAAAAAATAAATTCCGGATACTTTCCAGATGAACTATACGTACGTTAGTAGTATTTTTGGTTCATAAAACAATCTCTAATTTGGTCCTTGAGTCCACTTCTAACTAAAATTCGAAAAAGGTACAAATCTAGCTAGAAATTTCAGCTCTTTTTGATGATCAGAATGATTGTATTGCATCAAAGCAGAAAATCACAAATGAAGATATAACTTTTTCAATTGATTACATCCTGATTCATAAACCTCATATTATTAGAAGGTAAATTACAACATAGTTCATATAAAATATTAATTCACTCTTGATTATGATCAAGTTCTTCTTATATCCTGAATTTTGAGATCAAATTCTCCACACATCAACATTTCGTTTTCATTCCTCAAGATTCCTCTAGCTTTCCACAGCCCTACGGGTATAGGAAAGAATCTCAATACGTGGTTTTCACTGAGCGGATTTTCTGAGGTATAGTTACCCTGGAAAAATAAATGAAAATTTATGAGGAAACTGACCTGATGTTTGATTTTTAGGCCACAGATAACATAAATAGAGGTTAATTCTTGATAGAAGGTATATAAAATAATTTAAATATTAGCCTTCTACATATTTAATTTCAAAAAATTATATTTAATAATTATAACTTCTGAAAAATAAATATGAGACATCCAAATGTTTTGGGATGTCTTATAATGAATGTTTATTTTATATGTCATTTGATATAAGTGGTACTTATATGACATTATTTTAATTAATTTTCAGAAGTTATAATTATTGAAAATAATTTTTGAAATTAAATATGTAGAAGGCTAATATTAAAATATTTAAATAATTTTAGGCCACAGACTTCATATACTCGTCTAGATGATTCACATGAGAACTTTGAAGGTCTGGGAGCTTAATAAATTTGATTAAGTCAATTGTCATATTTTACAAACAAACTGGGGAAAAAACTTTAACACCTTTATAGTCTTATCCGAGCTCAAAAATTTTTGTCATATATGTCAAGTGTATCTTATTTCGTATGTGATGAGAATTTGGAGACTGTTAGACAACTACTGGAAAATTTGTTCAATCATTTATTGACCACTCACAATTTCTTTCGAATTAAATAATTTCCCTAGTCTCGATTCACGTACAAGAGCTACAGAAGATGACCATAATAAATTTAGATATTCGTCATAAAAAAATGTTCGGAACATATCTGAATGCTCCAAAACAAAATTACTCTTGACAAGAAGTCATTTATATAAAGAAATTTTATAAAAATCAGAATTTTACAAAAAAAACTTAAGTAAAATTAAGGTAAAAGAGTATAAGATTTACATGAAACATTAATCAAAAAGAACTCTTCAAAGGTTGAATTGTTGAAAAGCATACCAGATATTTTCTCAATTTCTCTAGGAAATATCAGGTGTTTTTTTATAGTGATAGAACTTTCGATAGGGATTTGACAGAAGGTAGAAGCCATGTTGTTTTGACATTTCTGTTCAGTAAGCGTTGACAAATTATCATGGAAAGACTCACGCTGCAACAACGTTAAAAATTGTTGAAATTTATTTTCAAAATCAGTGTTCTATTCGCCAAACTTATAGAGGACTTCGTAAAATTTCTGGTTTACATAATCGTCCATCAGAGCAGCTTATTCGTCGAACTATCGATAGATTTCGGACAACATTTTCTCTACTTGATGCAACAACAACAACAAGACAAAGAACTGTACATACCGAAGAAAATATCGCTGCTGTAAGTCATAGTGTTGATGATGATTCAAATTTGTCTATTCGTCGACATTCACAACAAGTTGGACTCTGTGCATAAAGATTTTGGTATACACCCATACCAGATCCTACTGGTTCATCTTTCAAGAAATAAAGCCACTTGACCATAATAACCGTCGTTTGCTGATTGGGCCCTAAAACAGCTTGAAGTTGATCCACTTTTTTATAGTTAAATTGTGTTTAGTGATGAAGCTCATTTATGGTTGAACGGCTATATAAACAAGCAAAATTGCTGTATATAGAGCTGTATATGGAGGTAAAACAGTCCTCAAGAAGTTCTGCAGGTTCCATTGCATACTGAAGAATGCACCGTATGGTGTGCTTTACACGCTGGAGGCATCATCGGTCCATATTTCTTTAAAAACGATGCTGGAGCTACTTTTACAGTGAATGGTACTCGAAGTATTTTGGTTCCAACAAGATGGTGCTACACCTTATGCTGCTACCGTAACAATTGATTTATTGAAAGAAAGATTTGGCGATAACATTATTTCGAGAAATGGTCCAATTAATTGGCCTCCAAGATCATGCGAAATAACTCCACTGTATTATTTTCTTTGAGATTATGTCAAGTCATTGGTTTATGCTGATAAATCAGAAACAATAGACGCTTTGGAAGCCAACATAACAAGTGTTATTGATCAAATAAGGACTGAATTACTCGAAAAAGTGGTCCAAAATTGGTCTGGTCGAATGCGGTACCTTAGAGCTAGTCGTGGTGGACGTATGCCGGAAATTATTTTTAAACCATAAATGTCATAAAATTAACTTCGAAATAACAAAAAAATTGGCACCAATCTCAATTTTATTGTGTTTTATTTCAATTTAAAGTTCTATCACTCTAAAAAAAACATCCGATATGTATAATTCATTCAGAGTATTTTGAATTGGCAATTTGGTCGAATAAAATGTTTCTCTGAAAAGTTTCAGGAAGGATTTTTATTGTTTCATAAAATACAGATGCAAAAATGATCTATCTAAAACCATTCAAGGAAAATACATATAATAATTTCAAGGACAAATTTTCAGAACTTGATAGAAGAAATTCTGAAGAACATTGTTGCCGTTTGATATATGAAAATTGTTATAAAAGGATACAAAAACTGATTTCAATGAAACAATTTGTACTATTGTATTCAAATGTGTTAGATATCATTTAAATATTTTAATATTAGCCTTCTACATATTTAATTTCAAAAAATTATATTTATTAAATATAATTTTTTGAAATTAAATAATATGTAGAAGGCTAATATTAAAATATTTAAATAATTTCATATACCTCTATTTTTGTTATGTTAGATATCATGTTTCAATTATTTTTTTATTTTAATATCGTACAATTGGATAGAAATTTGAAATAACTCTTTATTAATTTGCATCATTGGTAACATATTGAATAACAAGAACATATCAGTCTTGGATCTCGAGGAAAATATCAGCGGAAAACCCTGAAGAGAATTTCAGAAATATTGAAATGTCCATGAATCTGATGGAACTCAAAAATTTTTTAAGATATAAGCGGCAAATGTACACCGCTCTCAATGGTGTCAAGATCACTTTGTCACATTGTTTATTGAAAAAGAGTTTTCATCAAGAAAATACCAAATTCATCAAATATTTGAATAGATTTCAAACCGTTTGGAAGGTTTTATGATAAAATTTTATTATTAACGATATATTAAATGATATAATTTTAAACTTTCACATGAATGACTGCCAAAAAGTTTAATGTAAATTTGGCTGAGTCTAATATCTGAATAAACAAACCACTGTGTAATTGTTCTATTGAATAATCATGTAGAAACATCAAATTGTATTGTTCAATTTAATCATTTCAAACGAATTCCTGTCAGGTAAAGACCGACCAAATCCAATTTTACTCTTTTTTTGTGTAATTTGTTATTGAAAGACGCTTTAAATGGTACTCACAGGCTGCATTGGACAGTTCAAAGTTGGTTCGAAGGATTCTATGAAGGGAGTCCAGACCTGTCCTTTTTCATTCATTCTTTTGCAAATATCAGTGACTTTGAAATCCTTAATGAAAAGTTCACAGGTATCAGGGGCACCAGTGAGGTCACACTTTTTCAGAGAGCCAATAATCTTGAAAAAACGAAATTACTTTCCGAACAACCCAATAGTTCGACTCTGTGAATATATTTATTGTAAAGTGGAAAATAGATTAGTATTAGAGGAAATTAAACAATTTAATCTACCGAGAACGTAACAATACCAATAGGAAAAACTCACTTCGAGTTTCCCCGATATTTCCTTCTTGATGTGGAATTTCTTCTCTGTAGTTCTATTATTCTTTTCATAGTTATGTTGTTTGAAATACACGACGGTTATCGGAAGATCTGGGTGATCATTACAATTACTAAATTTATTATAATGCAGAATTCTTTTTTCCTGTGAAATAAATCAAAAATATTAACGTGAACTTCATAATCATACTTTACCTCACCATAGAATACTTAATATATAAAACAAGAAATATTAAAAGTAATTTTAGCATGGTATACAAGTACAAAGTCACTAATCGATGAACCTGTATGTAGAGAGCACTGTGTGATTATATTTTTTTTTGCAATTTTAAATCTGACAGACGAACTCTGTGAGATTAGATATTTATCTAGAAATTTTATGGTCAGTTTGCTGCGTCCTAGAGTTTCAAACGAGATCACATTAGAGTACTTACCTTTATATTTATTCATAATCATCAGCAATTATTCCTGTAAACAAGCTTCACGCTCCAGGGCATTCAGAATGATAAAAAAATATTCGCAGAAAGTATTTTAGATCAATCATTCAAAAGTGCGTACAGTTAAAGAATTTTTCGTATTTCCTATTTGAGCATGCCAATATTCTTTTTTCGATTCTTCTCTATTCGATAAAAATGAATCAAAAGAAATAAGTTTGAAAATGTAGTATCACTACGAAACTCGAGTCACATTTCTATAAAATAATTGGAGGTTTATACTTGATGGAAGGTATATAAAATTATTTAATTATTTTAATATTAACAGGTATTATATATTCTGTTAGCCTTCTACATATTTAATTTCAAAAAATCATATTTAATAATTATAACTTCAGGAATTAAATTAAATTAATGTCAAATGAGTATCAATTATATCAAACGACATATAAAATAAACATTCATTATAAGACATACTAATGATATAACAAAATCCAATAAATATAAATTGTTGACAAAAATCCTATAAATTAAATATTTTGAGTGAACAAAATTTTGTTTCTACATCCCCCTTATGAAAACAATCGAATTAAAAAATGTTTAACCTAATCTTAAGAATTTCATCATAAAACTATCTTACTGAAAATATTCAATATTATTGGATATCTAAGTTACTTTTTAGAAAATCTCGAGATATGTAAAAACATGACTAAAAAACAAGTTTCAAGAGAGACTTTGCTTCGTCAGTACTCAATCATATTACTCAATAAAATATAACATCAATCAACAAAAATATTTACTCACCTTTAAGAATTCAGAAAGCGTCTTGGTAAACGAATACTGAACATTTAAATGGAGTCTAATGTTAACTCGAAATAAATAGTTCTGTGGTTTTCCATTGATCTTAAAGATTGAAAGATATCGGTTTTCATAAGAGGGATAGGCAGAAACAAATTTTTTACTCGAAATATTTGATTTATAGGATTTTTATTAACAATTTATATGTATTGAATTTTTTTATATCATTCGGATGTCTTCTAATGAATGTTTATGTTATGTCATTTGATATAAGTAGTACTTATATGACATAAATTCAATTCCTGAAGTTATAATATTAGATATAATTTTCTGAAATCAAGTAAGTAGAAGGCTAATAGAATATATCTGTAAATATTAAAATATCTAAATAATTTGATATACCTTCTATCAAGTATAACCCACCATTTATTTTATTTTATTCATAATACATAATTATTTGGTTTCCTTAACATTCTTTATAAAGATGGCCCTTGTGCTATAACAGAGGCCGTTAAATAATTGCCTTTCAATCTTTAAGATCAATGGTAAACCACAGAACTATTTATTTCGAGTTAACATTAGACTCCATTTAAATGTTCAGTATTCATTTACCAAGACGCTTTCTGAATTGTTAAGGGTAAGTAAATACTTTTTGTTGATTGATGATATATTTTATTGAATACGATTGAGTACTGACGAAACAAAGTCTCTCTCAAAACTTATTTTTTAGTAATGTTTTTATACACATATAATATAAACACGTTTTTTCAATATACCGGAAACCAACCCATAAAATTCACTTCACATCAAACCACCCATCCTCACAAAAATTAGCAGCATACAATAGTATGTTATAGATCAGCCAACATAACCATGTCACGTGAGAATTTTGACAAAGAATATAACATTATTAAACAGATTACGTTGAACAACGGTTTCAACGTCCCGATTATTGAGAATCTTTTCACAAAAATACAATTAAAGCTGGCTTTGAAATTAGTATCTCCCATAAATAATGATTCAATTGAAAGTAACTACATTTCGTTGACATACTTGCGACCAAAAACAGAAAAGGTAGCTAGATATTTAAAGAAGAACCACAATTTCATAATTTCTTATAAAACTAATAACTCCCTAGGAAAATTAATAAAAAATAATGAAGATAAAACATCTAAGAACAAGAAATCAGGTGTTTATAAGTTAACTTGCGGTACTTGATATTTTGTATATGTTGGTCAGACAGGAAGACCGTTCCAGACGAGACTTAGGGAACATGAAAATTGTTATTGTAACAAAAAGGGAAATTCAACCTATGCAGAGCATCTTCTAGACACAGGACATAGTTTTAATAGTAACTTTGAAATTTTACACACAGAAAACGAAAGTTTCAGATTAAACTTCTTAGAATATTCAGAAATTAATAGATATCAAAAAGGAAAAATATTATTGAATAACCAAACAGAATTAAGTATCTCCCTTTGTTGAATCTTTTTTGAATCATTTTTCAGAATTCTAAAAGAATTGTAAAACTCTCTTCACCCCCTCTATTTTTTGTTATGTCCATGTACTATATAATGAAATTCTTGTTCATGGTATACTCAGTATCTTGTAATATTCACCTGAAGAAGTCATGGTATGACGTAATGATCGTAGTGTAATGAAATATTAGCGGAAATTAGAATATTGTTTTTATGCATATTATAAAATTATCTTTCAAACAAAAAAAATTTGGCTTCAATCTTAATTTAAATGTGTTTTATTTCAATTTAAAGTTCTATCACTCTGAAAAAACACTCGATATATGAGACAATGGGTCTCATTGGACAATCTATTTTATGTTTTATTTTAGGAAGGGTGTAGAGTAATGGATTTCTTGGATTCATAATGTTTAGTGAAGATTTTATGTTAGAAAGTAAGTTTGGGCAATTCTTTATGGCTTGTTTGATTAAATTTTGAAGTAGGATCAATTTCGATTGCTAGAAAGTTGTCCGAATCTGAAAATTTTTGGGTCTTATCTAAATAATGAGATTTGTTATTGTGTTACCTTTGTCAGCTTTTGCCAAACGTGGTTAATCCGGACCCAGATTCGAAACACGATTTAGATTAATTCAAAATTAAATTTGTTTGAGTCCTACTGGATTAGCAGTTTCCAATGAAATTATAAATATTATTTAAGCATCATAATTTTAGATGACAACAGTCCATACATAGAAAACTACGCAACCCAAAGAAACTTTACGAAAAGAGCATTAATATGACCGTAGACTCAACGGATCTGTATTCGAAAGACCAACTTCAGAAGTTCGGTATAACAATCCACTTCAGACACCGCCTACAAAAGAATGAATTTCCACTCCGAAAACCACTCGTGAATACCTGATCTTTAGATCCATCAATTATTTCCAGGAAATTTTAGAAGTTGGACCCTTTGCGAGTTTGTTCTTGTGTTATCTTTCCCGGGTAGCTGTCAGAAACCTATGGATTTCGCGATCCTGGATGTGTTCCCAACTAATGCAGCGGGATGATTCATCATACTCCATAATTCAGGCATGGAAACCATTATTTCCGGCATGTACATGATCTATTGCGGGCATTAGTCCACAGATTTCCTCTTTATGAATCCTGGATGAAACACGAAACGGGAATTTGGTGGTGGGAGGTCGTTGAGCTTGGCGTTCACAGATAAAGTTTCAAATTTCTGTTGAAACTGTATTAGAGTTTTCCTAGTTGACATTGACATTTGACGTTTGTTTTTCGACATGAATTTGGACAATTTTTAAGGTTGCTCTAACATTAGCCTATTCTATTAGTTGGTCGGTTGTTCGGAAAATAATTTCGTTTTATTTTGGTAAAATGAAAGACAATTTTCGTATAATGAATAAATATTTTAATGAATCATACATTGAACATTCTAGTCCAACACCGTTTGCCATATTTCTGGTAGAAGCATGATGAAATTTTCGATCTTTGCTGGCAAAAACTGGTGATCTTTGACCTCTTCGTTTGAAGTGAAGATTTTACCGTTCAAAAAATTTTGCAATGACCGGAACTAATAATAATCCTAAGGCACCAGATCTGGAGAATATGGTGGGTGTACCATGTATCCCATTCAAACTGTAAAATCTTTTGGCGAGTGACCAAACTTGTATAAGGTCTCGCATTATCTGGGTGGAACAATACACCTTTTCTGTTGATTCCTTGTGGCCTTTTCTGTTGATTCCTTGTGGCCTTTTCTGTTGATTCCTTGTGGCCTTTTCTGTTGAAGTGCATCATTCAGTTTGTCCAGCTGATGGTGGTAGACTTCCGAATTAATTGTTGTGTTATCCAGTAAAAGGTCAAAAAAAGATTCCTTTAAAATCCCACCAAACAAATAGCTTTTTTTGATGGATATTGTCTTTCGAAATGCTTTGAGCCGGTTCATATCTCTAGCGTTTGACATTGTTATATACAACCCATTTTACGTTCCCAGTAATGATGCCACGACACAAATTACGCTCCATGAGAACATTGGGAAACCTTGTATCGAGCTTCGAGGTCAAACCCAGACCTTTCAAGTGATCATTAACAGTTGTAATCGATGAATTTAACCTTTCACCGATCTCACGTGATGTCATTCTTCGATTGGCATCAACTAATGCCTTTATCGTGTCTTTATCAGCTTCAACCGACCTTCCGGAACGTGGTGCATCTTCGACATAAAAATTGCCGAATCGAATTTTTGCAAACCAGTTCTGGTACTGACGTACTGTCAACACATATTTTCCATACACATCAGTTTATTTATGTCTGACTTGAACAACATTTTTGTCTTTTCTATAGTAAAAAAGTAAATTTTGACGAAAATGCTGCTCTCCGTATTTGAAAGGGAAACTTTTGCGGTAGAATTAATTAAGCTTCTTCATACAGCATACAGAAATCCTTGCTATATCGGCTCTCAAAACATATAATGATTATGCGGCTTAAGTGTGAAGTTGGGTTCGAAAAATTCAATTCAATCCTCTGTCAACGAATAATTTCGACACTAAACCCAAATCCCTCAACTCAAACACAAATTAGAGCCAACGGCTCGGAGTCCGTTCTTAATATTTACCCGAAAAATTTCCATATCGAACAAAAATCTCTTAATCGGTCCGGATCAGCGGAAACAAAGGCCGGCTCGTTCTCGGAACGAATTCCGGAGCCGTAGTAGACTCCCGCAGGATGCAAATTCGCCGGCAAACTTTTATTTCCGTCGCGACGCGTGACTCCCGCCAGTAAAACGTCGAAACCGGTCGTTTTTTCGACGCGGCGAAGGCAAAAAACAGGCCGGATTTACGATATCGCGAGCTCGCTACGTTAGCGGACCTGGAATATCGAATTGAAATTTGAAAAATAAATGATACGGGAGAAGTACGGCGATCCGAACAGTTCGAAAAACAATCCATATGAAATTTTAAGTCCGATTGAGGCGTTTTCGACCGGGAGTTTGGCGTTTTATCGCCTCCGCTTGATATACGCGTCCGACAAGTTGTTATATACGGTCGCGGATCGAGTGGAAAGAGATGCTTTGGCGTGTTTTCAGGGCGTTCGTTGATTTCAGAACGTTTGTCAGTTTAAAAACGATTAAAAATTGACGGGGCGCCAGGAAAATCGTTATTTGGTTGGAAAACGTTGTTTTCCCGTGTACACCGGACGCCTAATGGTTCGAAGAGTGTAATAACTGAATTCAATAATTTTGATGTATATTCGCAAGTAACGCAACCTGCAGGAAGTTTTACTTACACCAAATAAAAGTATTTGATCGTCTTGCTCTTCACTTGGCAAAAAAAAAGTAGCAAAAAGTTTCAACTTCCGCTATTTTTTATATTCGGAGTGTAACTAAGTTCGTGGGGTTTTTAACAAAAATTGAAGCTTAATTGTAAAAAATTGCTTGAAAATTCAAAGTTCAGAGTATAATCCGTCGCTAGACATTACTTAACCCCATCTTTGTAGCAATTGAAAGATCCTACAGCGGAAAAGCCGTCTCTTTGACTGATTTTTATGGCCTGAATTGGTTCGTCTTGATTTGCAGAACATGTGGTTTTTATAAGACGGTGCCACTTGTCATACTGACACAATGACTTTATTGAAAACAAAATTCGGCGATATGACTATTTCAAGAAATGGCCCTATAAATTATCCGCCTCGTTACTTCGATTTAACTCTATTGGACTTCTTTCTTTGAGTTTACATTGAGTCATTGGTTTACAGCAATCATCTAGCAAATTTAGACGATTTATAGATCAATACTGAGTAATTGCTAACATACGACCAGATTTATGTGAGGGAGTCATGGAAAATTAGGTTGAACGATTTCATTTCTGCTAGCGTTTGCGTGGTGGACAATTAAATGATGTTTTGTTTCATAACTAATGGTATCCGTTGTATTTATATATTTAATATTATATATAATAAAATAAAAATAATAATAATGTGTTTTACCTACAAAACAAAATGGGGAGCTGTTAATGAAAGATCCTTTATATTCGCTCTGCACAGGTATTTATCATCTATTACCGCCATCTAGTGCACACATCACAGTGTAACGGGATCTGACTGGAGCATGAGGAAAGTTTTCTGCGTTTGTAACGTTAGAATAAATCCGGATTACAGTTCTTTGCTTGAATTGGCTCGCTAAGGTAGGGCGTATATGTATATTTAGCATAACAGCTTAACAGGATCTGACTTGAGTATGAGGAAGGTTTCCTGCATTTGTAACGTTAGAATATATCGGGAATACAGTTCTTCGCTTGAATTAGCTAGCTAAGGTATGTCATGTATGTATCGGGTGTTTTTTAGAGTGATAGAACTTTCGATAGGGATAACTGTGATTTTAAACAAGGTAAAATCAGACAGTAGACATTTCTGTTCAGTAAGCATTGACAAATTATCATGGAAAGACTCACGCCGCAAAAACATTTACAAATTGTTGAAATTTATTTTCAAAATCAGTGCTCTATTCGCCAAACTTATAGAGTACTTTGTGAAATTGATGGTTTACATAATCGTCCATCAGAGCAACTTCGTGGAACTATCGATAGATTTCGAGCAATATTTTCTCTACTCGATGCAACAACAACAACAAGAGGAAAAACTATACGTACAGAAGAAAATATCGCTGCTGTAAGTCATAGTGTTAATGATGATCAAGATTTATCTATTCATCGACGTTCACGACAAGTTGGACTCTGTGCATCCACCACATGGAAAATTTTGCGTAAAAATCTTGGTCTCAACCCATACAAGATCCAACTGGTTCAAGAACTAAAGCCACTTGACCATAATAAGCGTTGTTTATTTGCTGATTGGGCCCTAGAACAGCTTGAAGTTGATCCACTTTTTGTTTAGTGATGAAGCTCATTTCTGGTTGAACGGCTATGTAAACAAGCAAAATTGCTGTATACGGAGTGAAAACAATTCTCAGAAAGTTCTGCAGGTTCCATTGCATCCTGAAAAATGCACTGTATGGTGCGCTTTACACGCTGTAGTCACCATCGATCAATATTTCTTAAAAAACGATGCTGGAGCTAATGTTACAGTGGATGGTGCATGTTACAGATCCATGATCAATGATTATTTGTTTCAAAATTTGAATGGTATCGACCCAGAAGTGTTTTGGTTCCAACAAGATGGTGCTACACCTCATGCTGCTACCGTAACAATTGATTTATTGAAAGAAAGATTTGGCGATAACATTATTTCGAGAAATGGTCCAATTAATTGGCCGCCAAGATCATGCGACATAACTCCACTGGATTATTTTCTTTGGACTTATGTCAAGTCATAGGTTTATGCTGATAAACCAGAAACAATGGACGCTTTGGAAGCCAACATAATTCGTGTTATTGATGAAATAATGCCTGAATTACTCTAAAAAGTGGCCCAAAATTGGTTAGGTTGAATGAGGTTCCTCAGAGCTAGTCATGGTGGACATATGCAGGAAACTATTTTCAAAACATAAATGTTATAAAATTATCTTTCAAATAAAAAAAAAATGGCTTCAATCTCAATTTAAACGTGTTTTATTTCAATTTAAATTTCTATCACTCTAAAAAAACACCCGATACGTTAGCGCTTACTAGATGACACTAGTGTATGATACATACCTTGGTGTTCCTGAGCAGAGCGAATATAGGTGCGTGATAGTTTTGTAATCGTTGAAGATTACAATTTGATGAGAACCAACAAGTTAGAAAGATGCGCATCTGCCACAAAATGATTCTCCTTTCACAAACCTAGCTTCCAACTCACTGATACTTGCAGATAAAGGCAACTGAACTGATCAAAAAAAAAACGATCTGAATTTGTTGTCACATAAATCATACCCATAAGTTTAAAAATTAGGTGAGCAAATAAGAGCAATGTTTTATTACAAAAAGTACTAACGAATCTGCGGAAGTTACATCGAATCTCAATATCTTAACATCCCGAGTTCAATTCGCAAATCAAGCCTTAAAATCAACAATCAGAGCCGAAAAGTATTCAGATAAATCGACAGAAGTCATCGGGCACAATCTGGAAATCAATTTAAGAGCTCTTTCCTTCAAACGGATGGAGCGAATTCATAAAGCAACAAAAACCACTCCGTAGGAAAAAGCTTCATTACTTCTTTCATTCCGATCCGGGAAATCTGAATACAAAGAAGGATATCTCTTCAGAATACTGAATAATCTGAAGATCCTCGACTTTATTCAAATAGAGAAGACCCCTCTCGAACTCTTCTCAGATTTTAATCGTGAAAGGTCATGTGCGGAGTTTGGGGATTCGGTTTGAATGAAGAGGTATGATTTTGTCACGAAATGATGAAATGTCACGTACGTTATCTGTAACGTTATCATTTCGAGTAATTTTTTTATTCGATTTGAAATTTGTTTGTTATTGAATCGGAAAATTGTGATGTTAGTGGTAATTGTCATTTCGTTCGTCGTAGGCATAGACGTATTAAAATTAGTATAATGAGTCTATGGTCGCAGGTAGTTCATATTGATGCACGGGAAAAATCACCGATGGCCTCTAGGATTCATTTTGGAATTTTAACATGGATTTAAAGTTTGAATTAACAAAACATCTCTGTTGGTAAAAGTAAGGTAGACCAGCGTTGCAGTTTTTAATTATTTAATAAATTTTTGATCTCTCGACACTCTTTTTCTTCATTGTAAAAGATTTCTCTTGACAATTAGCATCTCGGTTATTATTCTATGCACATGATATTCTAAAAGAAAAGGTTGAAAAGGTTATACTGTCATTTTTGGGTGAGAGTTTCTGGAAAAATTGAACCAAGTTGAGGAATATTGTGATCTAGAATCATCCTTGTTGTAAGTGATTATATCTTCATTTTGAGTGTTTCCTTTTGATATACAGTATTTCGATTTGGAATATTGATGGGACAGGGTTTTATATGCGATCAAAAATTTTTCACGAGGCTGATCTTTCCTCTGAATATCTAAGAGGTATGCATATCCTTTGTTATTTTGTTCCATAAACCAATGCCAGGACATCTTTCATAAGGTTTCGAATCGTGACGATTCTCGAAGTGTGTATGGGACTGCACACGAAGAATTGAAATTGGAGGTTATATCTTATATATCGGGTGTTTTTTTAGAGTGATAGAATTTTAAATTGAAACAAAACACATTTGAAGCTCTCGGGTGAATGCGGATTTTGTGAGGGAGCTTCCACCTCTTAGTTAGGGAGACGGTGTTTCGTTTCCGAGCATGCGCATCTGAAACTCATCAGACAAGGCGTGATGCGCAGCTCTGCCTGTTACGCCGGTGACCATGCGTCCGCTTGGAACGCTGATTTTCAAACGCATTGCCTTGCTCTATTTGAACCTAGCGGGGACGGTTAGTCACGAATCTGATGACTGGTCGGGTCCTCTATCGGTACGCCGGTCAAACTACTACAGAGCAAGGCAGGTTTATGGAAGAGAAACGAAGAAGTTGTTCGCTACACACTCCTCCTCCAGTGAGCGTCGATATGGTCACAAAATAGGGCTTTAGGAGCTAGGCTGGTCGCGGTGCCATCTCCAGCGGGGATCTGTGGAATGAAAGGAAAGGGCCATCTCGGAAATATGCATAGGGGGCAATTAGGGCCACCTAATGAATGGGTTGGTTCGCTCTTGAAGCAAACCCTCCGAATCACGTCGGGGTCACCAATGAAGCTCTCGGGTGAATGCGGATTTTGCGAGGGAGCTTCCACCTCTTAGTTAGGGAGACGGCGTTTCGTTTCCGAGCATGCGCAACTGAAACTCATCAGACAAGGCGTGATGCGCAGCTCTGCCTATTACGCCGGTGACCATGCGTCCGCTTGAAACGCTGATTGTTAAACGCATTGCCTTACTCTATTTGAACCTAGCGGGGACGGTTAGTCACGAATCTGATGACTGGTCGGGTCCTCTATCGGCACGCCGGTCAAACTACTACAGAGCAAGGCTGGAAGAGGAGCGAAGAAGTTGTTCGCTACACATTTAAATTAAGAATGGAGCCAAGTATATTTTTTTTATTTGAAAGATAATTTTATGACATTTGTGATTTGAAAATGGCATAATTCCACCACGACTAGCTCTGAGGAACCGCATTCAACCAGACCAATTTTGGACCACTTTTTCGAGTAATTCAGGCCTTATTTCATCAATAACACGAGTTATGTTGGCTTCCTAAGCGTCTATTGTTTCTGGTTTATCAGCATAAACCAATGACTTGACATAACCTCAAAGAAAATAATCCAGTGGAGTTATGTCGCATGATCTTGGAGGCCAGTTAATTGGACCATTTCTCGAAATAATGTTATCGCCGAATCTTTCTTTCAATAAATCAATTGTTACGGTAGCAACATGAGGTGTAGCACCATCTTGTTGGAACCAAAACACTTCTGAGTTGATACCACTCAAATTTTGAAACAAATAATCATTGATAATCGATCTGTAACGAGCACCATTCACTGTAACATTAGCTCCAGCATCGTTTCTAAATAAATATGGACCGATGATGCCTCTAGCGTGTAAAGCAGACCATACAGTGCATTTTTCAGGATGTAATGGACCTGCAGAACTTCTTGAGGATTGTTTTCACTCCATATACAGCAATTTTGCTTGTTTACATAGCCGTTCAACCAGAAATAAGCTTCATCACTAAACACAATTTCACGATAAAAAAAGTGGATCAACTTCAAGCTGTTCTAGGGCCCAATCAGCAAACAAACGACGCTTACTATGGTCAAGTGGCTTTAGTTCTTGAACCAGTTGGATCTTGTATGGGTTTAGACCAAGATCTTTTCGCAAACTTTATCATGTGATGGATTCACAGAGTCCAACTTGTGTGAACGTCGACGGATAGACAAATCTGGATCATCATTTACACTATGAGTTACAGCAGCGATATTTTCTTCTGTACGTACAGTTCTTTGTCTTGTTGTTGTTGTTGTATCGAGTAGAGAGAATGTTGTCCGAAATCTATCGATAATTCGACGAATCAGCTACTCTGATGGACGATTATGTGAACCATAAATTTCACGAAATGCTCTATAAGTTTGGCGAATAGATCATTGATTTTGAAAATGAAATTCCACAATTTGTAAACGTTGTTGCGGCGTTAGTCTTTCCATGATTATTTGTCAATGCTTACTGAACAGAAATGTCAAAATAACATGGCTTCGTCCTTCTGTCAAATCACAGTTATCCCTATCGAAAGTTCTATCACTCTTAAAAAACACCCGATACATTCCCTCGAACAATAACCATATGAAATACGTTTTTTTGTTAGAACAGTAGCTTATACACTTTTGTTAGGGACCAAGTGCTGGGATAAGCCAATATCTGAGTGCTGGGTAAATCCGGAATTCATATCCAAGTGCTGTGAAGCTATTTACATCCTGAGTTAAAATCCACCTACTGGACAGTTATTGGGATCTACGTCTGGGGCCTTCTTGTTCAGTTTTCGGTTATTTGGTATTTCAAAAACTTTTTGAATTACATTAAATAAATGTCTTAGAACACACTGTGTCAATTTAGTAGACATATAGAATTAAACACTTATCACACAGTATCAAAGGGAATAAAAGAATTCGAAGAAATACGTTCTGTCAAGAAAGTACCTGGAATTATCGATTTAAATCTGGCGGGGCAATGAGGCAGGTAAAATTTTTTTTTCCTAGGTTGGTACCACTGTCCTTAATTACTATGCCAAGCTTGGGCGGGATCTGTCAACTAGTGATACTGGATATATCTACTGCCATGTTTTGTTAAATTCATTAGGGATAATGTATACATTCTGTCAAGAAAGTACCGGGAATTATCGATTTAAATCTGGCGGGGCAATGAGGCAGCTAAAAATTTTTTTTCCTAGGTTGGTACCACTGTCCTTAATTACTATGCCAAGCTTGGGCGGGATCTGTCAACTAGTGTGTTTGCAACAGCTGATTAAGTCAGTCGATGTCAGAGTGCGTGCCGATTTTTACTATGGGTGATTACGTTGAGCAAAGAATTTGTTTAAAGTTTTGTGTTGCAAATGAATTTTCGTGTGCCGATGCATTGAAAATGTTGCAAAAGGCCTTTGGTGATAATGCTCTATCGAAAACTCGTGCATATCAGTGGTACAGAGCCTTCAAGGACGGTCGTGAAGTGGTCGCCCATCGACGGCTTCGATCGAAGATAACGTCGATAAAATAAAGGAAAGGGTGCTGGAAAACCGTCGTACCAGCTTGAGAGAGATAGCACATGATCTTAAGATATCCCACGAGTCCGCACGTACGATTTTGATTGATATTTTGGGCATGAGAAAGGTGGCCGCACGACTCGTACCGAAAGACCTGAATTTTCTTCAAAAACGTCATCGCGAACAGGTTGCTTCAGACATGCTGGATCGCTGTAATTCCGATTCTACATTCATGGAACGCATTAAAACTGGTGATGAGACCTGGGTCTACGAGTACGATATGCAAACAAGCCAGCAATCATCGGAATGGGTGGCAAAAAATGAGCCGAAACCGAAAAAACCGCGCCAAAGCCGCTCGAAAATGAAGGTGATGCTCATTGTTTTCTTCGATATCCGTGGCGTGGTGCACTACGAATTCGTTCCAGAGGGTTAGACGGTAAACAAGGAGTATTACCTAGGCGTTATGAAACGTTTGCGTGAGCGTATCAGTAAGAAGCGGCCAAATTTGTGGGCGAACAACTCATGGATTTTGCATGACGATAACGCGCCTTCTCACCGAGCTACGATTGTGACTGACTTTCTCGCCAAAAACTCAACAAACGTGCTTCAGCAACCACCGCATTCGCCGGATTTGGCTCCCTGCGACTTTTTCCTCTTCCCAAAACTAAAATTGCCTCTTCGTGGCACCCGTTTTGAGTCGATTGAAGCCATAAAACAAAATTCGGCGCGAGAGCTAAAATCCATCCCGGAAAGCGCCTATAAAAAATGTTTCCATAATTGGAAGTGCCGTTGGCATAGATGTATTGGAGCAAATGGAGCCTATTGTGAAGGCGACTCAATAAATTTTGACGATTAAATGTAAAAATGTTGTTTTAATTGAAAATTCCCCGTACTTTCTTGACAGAGTAATATAAATTATCAATTATATCTACTGAATAAACACTTAAAGGGGACAAAATTTTGTTTCGTTTTTTGTTTTATCAAATTGACACAGTGTTCTTAGACATTTATTCAATTCAATTAAAATTTGTAGGAGGTTAACAGAATGAATCTGCATGATTTAAATTTCCTAAATAATCCTTCTATGAAGTGAAAAAACTCGTTTTACTATTTCATTTTATATATAATAATTTTATATGTAGAATTACACTTTTGACATATTTTTATTTGGTTTTATGGGAGTCTCTGAAATACCTTATAAACTGTGTGTACTTTCTGTGGCGAACATAGAAGCGTAGGATTTTCAAAAGGTCACTTCATTCTAGTGTTTGTTCCGATATCTGCATTCAGTTTGTATGGTAAGATTTAATTTGTTAATTATTTTTATTTTTTGAATGTGAAGGTTGAGTTTCCGTTGTAATAATCCCAAATTGCTCTTTGAAGATGGTCTGCATGAATTAGGAATTTTTTTGAAATAACCTCATTTCAAGGACTGAATTTTTTTTACATAAAATAAAATAATAAGGAACGGTTTCTTACTTGATAGAAGGATTATTACAAAATTTGAATATCAAAACAGATTTAATCTGTTAGTCTTCTACAATTTTAATTTCAAAACTTCTTTTGAAGAAACTTCAAGAATTAAATTAATGGAAGAGAAGTTCTTGAAATTATGTTTTATATTTTTGAGGAAGAGTTATTTTTCATAAATATAGGATCAGAAAACAATACATTTTGTAACAAACAGGGCTTCGTACGATTGTCTGAAGAGTTCAGTACGCATGCCTGGAACGAAACAAAAAATGTTTGTTCATTTATATTTTAATTTTAATTGACAATTTATATTCGTTGGTTTTTCTTAATTCCATTTGATATTGTATGATGAATTTCGATTTTATACGTCTATTAAATATCAGCAGTGCTCATAAAGACATTATTTTAATTCTTAAAGTTTCTTCAAAAAAATTTTTTAAATTAAAATTGTAGAAGACTAACAGATTAAATCTGTTTTGATATTCAAATTTTTTTACTATTGTCGGCAGAGAAGGTTCTTCATGATGACTCAAAAGTGCTCCAGTTAAGCGAACTGTGACTGCAAGATTTTCACCATTTTTTAGCGAATTTTAACAATTGCAATGCGTTGTTGAAGCGTGTAGCGTTTCATTTTCACTAATGGCGTAGTTTCCAATTGTCAAATGTCAAAAGATGACAGCTACCCAGTTATTCAAAATGAATTCTCTTATTGAAAAACCATTCAGATACGAAAGCTGATATTTTCGGTGAGATATAACGTAAATTAAATTTTACCACGTTTAATTCGTTATTGCATCTATTGTAACTGTAACAACCTAAAAAGCAGCTTTGACGCATTTCTTGCTAATCAAGGTCGGAATATAAAATCGGGCGCTGAAAAAATAGCAAAACAATTTCATCACCCGATCGGTCCTTTAATAATCCATCAATTTGTACCCGAACTGAACGTTCCAAATACAAAGTTTGGAATTTCAGATTGCAATTTTTTGTTCCTCCCGCCAACGCAAGCCTGTCGACGTTAAAACTCCATCTTAATTAAAATTGTATGGATGAATTTCGAGCACGCCAACAGTGATATTAAAATTTCATCTTTTCCCAGCGACTCGTGGCACGTTTCAACAATTTTAGCTGCCTGAATTCGTCCAGCCTCTACTGGTGAAAATCATGATGGGTAAGACTTATCAATATGATAATCTACACTGCTCAAGAATTGAAGTGGATAATTTGCGTACATATGATGTCAATAGGTTGGGAAAAAAAATCCATTATTTATGCTTGAACTTCAAGACTATACAACATGTTTCAGATTGTCCGATTTGGGTCAAATATGCACCGTTTTGTTCTGTTATTTGTTGCCATTTTAAAGGTAGCTTCATAATGCCTCTCTCTAAGAAGTTTTGGTTCTTATTGGCGAAAAACTTTTAACCGTTATTCACAATATTCTCTTGGTGTCAGTTTCTTATCAATTTAGAAGTTTTTCAATGCGAAAAAAGATGGTAATCACTTGGTGCCAGGTCCGGACTATATGGTGTATGCATTAAAACTTCCCATCCAAGCCGGAGTTTCTGGCGAGTCACTACAGACGTGTATAGCCTGCCGTTGTCTATTCTGGCCATTTATGATACATCGCTAGCTTCAAACAGTCCAGTTGTTGACAGTAGAGTTTCGAATTGAGTGTTTGGTATTATGGAAGTAACACATAATAAATGATTCCTTGTTCCACCAAATGCACAGAAGCACCTTCATGGCCGTTAGTCCTGGTTTGATTTCATATATGTACTGATGTATTAAGTTGAGTGTCTACATACGATTAATCTGCCTTAAATGACAACAGTAAGCAAGACTGCTCTAGAGCGACAACATAGAGAAGTAAACAAAATGACGATTCTGACCTGGTGGGTCTGCAGGATTGGAAACAGGAAAAAGGATCCTTCTGTTAAAAACACCTTGAAATCTCGGCTTTATATTGGGTAGAGCTTCTTCTAGCTCTTCGTAGTACTGTTACTCTATTCTGCATTGTATCAATGAAGTTATCAGTGAAAGTTTGAGGAATGCTTTGCCAAATGTCTGTCAAAGCCTTAGCGAGCTGTTGTAAGGTCTGGGTGGGTCAGGTAAGCAGTGTAATTGCTGTGACATTGTGATATGTTCAATACAATTTTTGTCTGCAGAGACAGCGGGCCAATTCATTCGGTTGAAGCCATGCATTTCTATGCGGTAGTTGATAATTCTGACCCGGTGTGGACGAGCATTATTGCATTATTGTCGATTAATGTTAAATTGTCACCAATGTCTGACGCAAGGGGAACAATAATTGGTTTTACAATAAAATCACGATACCTTACCGCTGTTATGGTTGCGTTAATAAGCCGCCACCGAAAAGATTGATAAGCTTCATGAAATATCTATCATACCCTTGACCCCGTTCTTACCACACCAACATTCCCCCATTAGACTGATACACTAGAAATCTGGACTCATCCATGAACAGTCAACATCCATCTATGCACGTTTCAGTTCTCATGTTCAAGAGCTCTACAGCCTGGGGCTCCCAACTTAAACCAGGGTACTTGGCATACCTTGTTGCCCTATAATTAAACATGTGCACCCTATTCCATATTGTTTGACCAGAAACTGTCCTACCGGTAGCTTTCTGGAATGAGCTATTAATTCGGGATGCTGTGAAGAAGGGATATCGTCGTGCAGTTAACCGTATTAGCCAATGTTTGCCGACGGTTGTCGCTTGGTCTTTCACCTCCATGAATAAATGCAGCACTTCCATTAATACAAACTACACTTTGCGAAACTCATAGACGGTTAGCAACTTCTTGCTCAGTTAAATCTTCGTTTAACCAACACACTAATTGTTCAAGTTGGACGGCTTCTGAACGCATGTTAAACTAAACACTAAACACAAAAGAAGAATATCATATACCTACGAGAAATGAGTTCTTCAAACTTTTTATAATTGTGCCATTCAGTGTCATGAGGATCATATTTTGTCCTAAATTTCCGATTACATATCAATAATAGTCATGGCTATGAAGAGATCCGTATTCTCTAAGTATCATACGAGTGACAGAATCTCTCATATATTATAGAAATTACATCACTACATCACGGTATTTACCCGCCTATTTCTGTGTCAAATATAATAATAATTATAATAATTTATTTGCCCATAATTAATATACAAATATAAAGAATAAAAAATTAAACACATTTTTATCTAAATAAATAATTGACATGGCAAACAAACAAGATGATGAACAGAGACTCACAAATGAATAGTTCGCCTGTTAGTTCTAATACTAAGAAACCTAAAACGTTTTAGTAGCCGTCCCAAAAATGAAAAAAAAAATTACCAAAGAATATATACACATATAGGGAAGCAGGATGACCAGACAACCAAGGAATCAAACAATTTCACCCACAATAGAAGAGAGATGCAGCATGCATCATCTAATCTTGAGAACAAAGTATCATAATTGGTTCAAAATAATAGTCAATTTCGGGAAACTATTGTGAATTTTTGGGGAAGCACTTAAATGATAAATGTCTTAAACTGTTTACAGCACTCGGCACAATTGTCAAATCCGGAAAAGCATAGATTCTAGCAAACACTTGAAACTTCCTACTTTGGTCCAGTCACAGAATCACCAGGTGAGTATATTTCTATATGCCACTATTTATTAAATCATGTATTCGTTTTCTATCAGTATTAAGAAGCCATATTTTAGATACTGAATTGTTTCTTCAGCCGTTATTATTTGGTAGTTGATCATAATTAAAATAAATTGTAAAAATTACGGTTTTGCTACCAATAAAAATATAAATTACACATTTTCTTGTGACTCGAGTTTCGAAATGAACTATCCTATATCAGTTGTCTGATGATGGGATAGTTCATTTCCCGAAACTCGAGTCACAAGAAAATGTGTAATATATATTTTTATTGGTAGTAAAACATAGTAATTTCTACAATTTATTTTAGCCATATTTTAGTTTTCATCATGAATGATCTGTAGCTGTTTACTAGTCTAAGCTCCAAAGGTAAGAAAGTACACATCCTGGGTGCCAGAAACGACCAGCTGTTGTATGTTGTATTGGCCGGAGTAAGATTTTTTTCTTTTTTATAAGAGCAATAATTTTTGAGAAGTATAACTATCTTACATCCAGTACTCTTGATATCTTATAAAGTTCATCAGTGGGGAAGAGAAGGCTCTTTCCAAGTATGATCTTGAGTAGCAGTCTTTGAACAATGTTGAGTATCTTCACATGAGTTCCATGAGCTGCACCCCAACCAACGTTACCATATGACAAGTGAGACTGAACTAATGCAAAATACACCTTCATCAACTGAGTAACATTAATTTTTTTCTAGGTTTCTAAATATATGAAGACGACCGCGGAGTTTTTTCGCTACGTATTCACAGTGATGATCCCAACGCATATGCCTGTCAATATGAATACCATGAAATATGATGAGGCATTGTAACTTGACGCGTGTGCTCGGTGACAATAACAAATACACGTTCTTATGGCGTTTCCATTGTTTTTGAACCAGCAGAAATTAAGGTTCTTGGAAATAAACCTCCTGAGCGACTTAAAAACATGTCCTTGATAATAGTACTTATAACAGTCCCCCTTGGTCACTCTTAGAAGGTAAACTTCTTTTAAATGCTTCTGATTAATTTGAATTTTTGACTACCACTTTAGTTTTAATGTAAAATTCTCAGTGATTGCACGCTCATTTAGTTGTACTTCCACTCATCGCTTTTCATTCTTGTATTTTTTTCTTTCAATTAATCCGACCGGAATGTTTTACTTAAATGCATTTCCTTGGTATATAACTAAAGCGGCATGACACTGATAAGTTATCTATTTGTATTGTATACTTTCTCTCGGTGTCTGGTTGCGGTTTGTTGTATTTAGTAATAGTGGTTCTTAATTTGTTCTGTTTATGGTATTCGCAGAGCCTGATATGTCACTGATTTGCATGTACTCTTGTGTGATCCCACGGTTATCTATTTCTTTGTTTGCTTTTATTGTAGCGTTCAATAACACGCCCAGGTGATGGACTACTGTATATATTTTATAATATTTTAGTCAGTTTATGTTACTTCTTTGCCCTTTGCATGCGCCCCCTTACTTTGAGGTATTGTATTCCTTGTGAACCAGTGGCGTTCTTTATGGTAAATCACTGAGAAGTCCTGGTAGAGGATGACGTATCGTATAGAGACAAATAATAGCTCCGGATATCCAACGCTTCTGTGAGAATGTGTGAGTAATTGCTAGATCATTATTGCGAGGTATTATGATATCCCCAGGATTAGTTTGCGTGATCCTTCAGGTAGTATTCGGTTTGTTCTTCAGTGAAATTTGAGCCTTCCTGGGCCTTGGCCACCCCAAAGAGGCCAGATATAGTCCATTTCATAATAACTTTCCCGGTCGACTCGAATTATGTTAGATCCCCCCTTCAATGAGATCTTATGGGCATACCATATTACTCACCTTACTGTCCATCCAAATTCTAACCCGTTGAACCTGCAGGTTCTGCACTTGTTACCGGAAGTTCAGTTGTAAGTGCATGCTGGCCGTATCCTGTCCTCTCTAACCCAGCAAAGTGCAATTAATCAAACGGTTACTGAGAAATTGCAATAGCTCTGAGATGAGTTTCTTAGATCCTCATCAATTACTTAATAACCTCACTTTCTAGACAATGTATCTTGAACCATCCGAACCGATGCAGAATTCAAAACAGGAACTAATGTTTGCGCGAGCTTCCCGCAGCAGATATTCCTCGTTATCTGCGTTATGAATCATAGAAACTTCAATCAGGCGCGGCCCGTAACCAGAGAACAAATTGCGAGGGCCATTAAAAATTTAGGGTCGAACGCATAAGCGAGCACAATCGCTCGCTCTGTGGTTGTTTCGCCTATGACGTTCGAGTATACCGATCGTAAAACTGAGACGAGGTCGTCATAAAAAGATTTAAGCGAAAGAGGGCACCGGACCGATTCCTAATCGGACATAAAGTTGCCGGTAGTATGCTTTGAAGGGTTACAATATGGTCTAATTGTGTCTGTTTTATCACTTCTTCCGGAGTTGAATTGAACGGAGAGATTCTGATATTCACAAGGTGGGGCATCAGATCCAACCCCCAAAAATTGACAAGAATGTCTTAATTTCATACTGATTTATATCAATATAAATGATCCCTATATAAAGAAAGAAGTCAAATTTGAATGACTTCAAATTCATAATTATATATTCTAAATATCCACAATATATTCTTCAATTATTTATTATTTTCGAAATTCTGGTTATTTTTCTTATCATGGGACATTATTTGGGCTGAATAAGTTTTGTCATTTTTTTCTGTGTTCCGAGTACAAATAGTTATAGGTTATACGCAACAACACTTTGATCATTTTTCTTTTATTTTGGATACTGTGAAGCTTAGTTCGAGTTTATTCGTTACAGGTTTTATCTAATTTGGTGAGTTGAAATTTTGATTTTGTTATATATTTGGATCTGATTTCAATACATTTCTGAAGAGGCCTAGAGACAGAAAAACAGCTATCTTATGTTGGAATTCTCGTTCAATTATTTTTAATTGATCCTTTATTTCGTGAATCTTAGATAATTTTGGAATAGTGGATTTTCTTGTATTTGTATGTTGATATACATACTCATATAGTTTTTGTTAATACATTTGTATTAATACGACTCATGTCGGGATGTAAACAGGTTTTTCCGAGAAATTGAAAAATATTTTGTATTAATTATATATGAGGATATCAATTTGATTATTTTTTGAACAAGTAGTAGAAATTACCATGTTTTACTACCAATAAATTAATATTTTTCACATTTAATTGTGACTCGAGCTTCGGGTATTAACTATCCCATCTTCAGACAATTGAAGACTCAACAAGCAAATCAGAGTATTTATGAATATACGGAAGTAGAAGGGGTTATGAAAACAGGTTAAAAATGAGAGGACACAACAACTATTAGAGCGTCGACACGTTAAAGAAGATTGGTAAACAGATGTTACTTATTTAAATATCCCAAAAATTTTGGATTTACATAAATCCGTACAGTCATTCATTATTTTTACATTATTTTTATTGTGAACAAATTTGAAAATTTCAACAGATTCTAAACAATCAAGTTTCTTTCCTTTTGATTCTGCATCTAAAATTTTGAGTTTATCTTTTGTCGGAAAAAGATGGCCGTTTTCTAAACAATGAGTGACAAAAGTAGAATTTCATTTATTTTTAATTAAATTCATTTTATGTTCGTTGAATTTCGTCTGGAAGGAACGTCCCGTCTGTCCTATATATTTATTACTGCACGTCGAACAGGATAACTCATAAACTCCCGATATAGGTATGTTTGGAGTTGGGTCCTTTGCATTAAATAATACGGATGATAATTTATTTTGTGTTTTGAAAGCAATATTAACATCTAATTTTGAAAAACTATTGGCCATTTTTGACTTGCTGCCGAAGTACGATAAGGAAATGAATTTTTTGTTTTCTTTAGTTTTTATTATGGGATACATTTCGTTTATAGCTATTTTAGATTGTTTCTGTCGAATTAGATTATCTATTATATTGGGGTTGAAACCGTTGTTCGCGGCTATGGATTCAATAGTTTGGACTTCTCTTCGCGGTTATTTTTTGATAAGGGTAATGTGAAAGCTCTATGGATCGTCGATTGATATGCTGACGTTTTCTGTGAATATGGGTGATTGGAGACGATAGGAATAAATATATCAGTGGTTGTAGGTTTTCTGAACACTCGATATCACACTCGAATAGTAAATTAGAATTTAACGTGTTCAGAAATCCCAAATCCACTGATATATTCATTCCTATTGACTCCAATCGCCCATATTCAAAGAAAATGTCACCATATCAATCAATGATCCATAGAGCTTTCACATTACCTTTATCAAAAAATAACCGCGAATCTGAAGTCCAAACTATTAAATCGTTAGCCGCGAACAACGGTTTCAACCCCAATATAATAGATAATCAAATTCGACAGAAACAATCTAAAATAGCCGTTTCGTACCACGGTTAGTTCATCGCAGTATTTTGCCTATTAATTTCAGCATTTTGAAGTAGCAGGCAAAAGCAAATTAATTAATCTCGATGATTAATTTCGAAAGGTTTAGTGGACTGTATTTTTTATGTAGTTAGCGAATAGTTTTACTTGTATGTAGTTATCTCGATGATGAACTAGATTTGTTTATCCAATAAGATAAACCAACGAAAATGATAAGGAATTAAAGTAAAACACTCGTATTACACGATGATAACATCGAACTATAATTCTTGGTTTACTGTATATAAACCAAGTCAAAGGTATGATTTTCACACTAACAAATGTAATGAATTTTTCAATACTTTGGCAACCGACTGGATTACTATATTAACTCTAATAACCGCGATAGCTTGGACACAAATGTCACAAGCTACGTACAACAAATTTGACTATCCGAATTATAGTACTTAATGTAACTACAACTTTGACCATTACTCGAATAATAATACATGATGTAGCAAGGGCTACATGCGAACACTTTGACTATTTGGAATAATAATGATTTTACAGTCTTTTCAAAGACTGAACGTTAGGGGTGCTCGATGCACCCCTTCTAACAAAAAGAGGGAAATTAACTTAATTGAGTGGAAGGTCCATTTGGAGGTGGACTGAATGAACGAAATAAACCTAAAAAACCTAAGTATCCAATGACAGAATAATTTCGAACGACAGAGCCGTCTCTAATGACACGGAACAATAGCTATAAACGAAATTTCAGTTCAGTATTTGAAGGTTTTTGTATATAGTTTCAATATACCTATATTGTAGAAGTTAGAATATATTATTCTGAATTTAAAACCAGAAAATAATCATTATTTTAATGAGAAAGATTTCACTTTACTCTATGATGTTAAGAAGGATAGACTATATGGAGTTTCTTCCAATCGGAAAAGGAGAAATTAACAAATTCCCAAATACTCTTGGGGAACACCCCTATATTGGATGCTGTTATTTCCATGCGCCATAAAAATACACAGATGGCCTAAGTGTAATAAAGAAACCTTTTCAATTTTAAGTTCAGTTACTTTTTTTATCCCTTTGAAGATGGTCGAAAGACTGAAATACGTCTCAGGATACTGAGTAAACTGTGAAACAAAAACTATGTGAATTTTTTTTTAAATAAAGTTTCTATAATGTATCACCTAGAGCCAACCGCATACTCCATTCATTTAATATAATATTTCAACGTAATACGAATCATACTAATTCCAGAAAAGACTTTCAATCTAAGCAGCATAATGGAAAAATGGAAAAAATTTATCATCAAATCATTTTGCTTATAACCTATATATCTAAACTGAAATTTCATGAAGAACCAAATAATCTGCAGCATTTCTTGCGAAAGAATAATTTCTAACAGACTGAACGGCAGATGAATCGAAAAACGGACCAACAGAAGATCGAGTCCATCAAACTGAAAGATCATTTTCTACATACACACCGAAATAACTCACCACTCCAGTAGATGCCCTAACTTGCCAAATATACGCTACACATCTCATTTCCAATACCCCAGAATCAATAAATCAAAGACTTCGTATGCTTCCAAAGGAAATGGGAAATCTTCCAAGAGATAACCCTTCGCTTAAGACGAAAACGCCAGAAAAAACTTGGACATGTTTCCTTTACAATAAATTTCATATATACACCCCAGGCTACGGATATAAGTTGCTGGTCCTATTGGAATATCGATTCGGGTGAACAGCTGCCGAACAATTTGTTTAGAGAACGATTTTCACACAATTCTGGGATATCTGGGCGTTCTGGTATACCAAGGGAGAGAACAACGAGGGCATATTTTCATATTGCGTGTTTCCATATGTCCGTGCCTAGGAACTTTGTGCGAGATTGGTCCTAATCCTTTCTTTATCGAACTTGTTTCTTGTAAAGTTGAAGCATATTCGAGCCAGTATTGGCTTGTTTATTGCGACCCCTGGTGGAGGTTATGTGAATTGCTGGAACTCCTGCAATCTGAACGAGTTTTGGAAATGTTGTCTTTACATTTCGCTTCTTTAAATGTTTGTGTCGCTCAAAGAAGTGTCAATTATTGTTGCATCCCTTTCATTTGTTGTTTTTTGTATTGTGAATAAGTTGTAAGGGGTATGATGCTTGTGCTAATTCATACTCAGTAGAGCTTCGTGGTGATTAGAAATTTACGTTGACGTGAATTCAATCGGAGCGCCATCTAGAGTATGAAAAATACATACACTGAGACTCTAAGATATTAATAATACATTAACGCCATATAAAGTATGCAAAATACGTGCGCATGTCTGTAATTTGCCCCTGTGATCTGCAAAACCTTGTCGAGTTTGTTTGAGTATAGAATTGTTATGCAGATATATGTTACACTCTCTAGATTTATAAAACTTTCTATTACCATAGTTCATACTCCTTGTTAATGGTTTTTGGTACAGATCAGCTGAATTCATTTATTTTATTAAGCCAAATTGTTTTTATTTACTTTATTCAAATCATGAAGACATTTATCATATTTATGATGGCGACGATCTCACAGTATCTTGTGAAGAGCTTAGACAATGTGGTTTGTACCGATCTATTGCGTGCATTCGATATCGTCGATCGTAGTATACTTCTTGATAAGCTCTCGTATTTCCGTTTTAGTCCGGGATATTTGAGGCTCATAATTCATATTCACAGGGATAATCATATGTTCTACAATGGTTTTAGATCATACTAATACGAGCTATCACGTGGCGTGCCGCAGGGATCAAATTTAGGGCTATTAATATTTATCATGTATGTAAATGATTATATAATTAAGTTGATTTATCATTGGTGTTTTAAGGTAACTTGCTCTAGACAGTCACAACCGTAGGATTATAGTAGCCCTATTTCTCAATTTTGACACGCTGAGGATGACGAGGCTTCTAAACAAGCATTCTTGGATTTTCCGAGCCCTAAATGCGATAATTCAGCTTATTAACGTAGCCTTCGATGTGAAAAAAAAGGCCTCATCACTGAAGATGATTTTTCGATGAAAATCCGGATCATTTTAATGCATTCAAAGGACCCAGATACGACATTACTAATAATCGAGTTCTTGCGTTAACTGAACTTTAAAAGCATTAAAACCAAAGTCTTCATGCAAAATACGGTGTAATGTCGTTTGTGTAATGCCTTTTTCTAAAGATGAACAAATCGACCTTCCAATCAATTACGTTAATTTCCCTCTTTTTGTTAGAAGGGGTGCATCGAGTACCTCTAACGTTCAGTCTTTGAAAAGACTGTGAAATTATTATTCTAGTAATAGTCAAAGTTGTAGCCTTTACTATATTATGCACTATCATTCGGATAATCAAATTTGTCGTACGTAGCTTGTGACATTTCGGTCCAAGCTACCGTGTTTATTATTGTTAATATAGTAATCCAGTCGATTGTCAAAGTATTGGCAAATTCATTATATTTGTTTTTAGTGTAATAATCTTACCTTTTGACGTGGTTTACATATGGTCAACCAAGAATTATAGTTCGTTGTTATCATAGTGTATTACGAGTGGTTTACTTTAATTCCTTACGATCTTTGTAAGGTTTTTTTTTGGTTGGTTTATCTTATTGGATAAACAAAACTAGTTCATCATCGAGATAATTACATACAAGTGCCCTTGAAGTAAAACTATTCGCTAAACTACAACAAAAATACAGTCCACTTAAACCCATCGAAATTAATCATCGAGATTAATTAAATTGTAATTGCCTGTTATTTGAAAATACTGCAATAATAGGCAAAATACTGCGGTAAACTAACCGTGGTACGTAATATATCTATTTGTTATACACATTTTTTTGCCCTATCATCGAAAGTAATTTTTTCATCTAGTGTTTTTCAGATACTGAATTGTTTCAACCGTTACTATTTGTTAGTTGATCATAATTAAAACAAATTGTAGAAATTACTATGTTTTACTACCAATAAATATATATATTACACATTTTCTTGTGACTCGAGTTTCGAGAAATGAACTATCTCATCATCAGACAATTGAAGACCTAACAGTGTTACAGAGGTATTTAAACAAAAGTGATGAATATTTTGAATATTTCAATAGATTCTAGATAACACCTAATAGTGGTACAGAGGTTTACTGTTTTACTAACAATAAAAAGATATAAAACACATAGTTGTCGATGGTGGGATACATTTCCCGAAACTCGAGTCACAAGAAAATGTGTATTATATCTTTTTATTGGTAGTAAAACAAAGTAATTTCTAGAATTTGTTTTAATTAGTGTTTTTCATTTCAGTTTCGTGTTTTCTGCGAGAATCATTTTTCGTGAATTTCAGGAATTCGGAATTTTTAGAAACTCCCAACGAATTCAGCGCGGAAAACTTCCCTTAAAACCACTTAGAGCGCCCATTCGTCCACTTTGCCTCGGACCTCCCGATCCCCTCCACCTAATCCATATCGAATTAGCCTCTTCCGAACGCCATGCAAAGATTTTCTTGCTTCCATCTCTCGCCAACTTCCTGGAACTTCCCAGACTGTCCCCAACTTTGCTCAGCCCTGCTTACATAAAAAAAGTTTCAACTTGTTGAAGCCTCCATCAAGACGTGTAGGTAACTTCCTTATGAGGAGTTATTTGGTTGCCGTTTCAGTTGCGCCGAGAGGCAATAACGATGTTATATGTGAACGTGTGTCTTTCGTTAGGTCAAACGTGAAGGTTTTCCGGAATTTCCGCAATTTTTCTTCATTAGGTACGTCCTGTTTGGAAAGATTGTTTTGTTTCGGCGTCTGAGATAGCGAGTTATGTGGCATTCAACAAATTAACCGAAGAAAGATGGGAACAAATGCACTCCGAAAATAATAAATGTTACCTGTATTAGGGGTAGAAATAGGTTCGTACGCTTTTGAGAACAGATGTCGATAATCTAGTCCGTCTAGAAATAATCCGAAATGTATTACTTTTCATAATTTTATTTTACTTCTTTTCTGTAAGATTCTAAGACAAAAGTAATGTATAAAATAGGTTGTGCAGATAGTCGGCTATGGACAGAGTTGCATGGCAACACTATTGGTCAAATATTGTTGATTATCAACAGGTATACAATTTATGAAATAATGTCGCAACTAGAAAAAAGAAAACAGGTAGAATATTTGTATAGAATAGGTTGTCGAAACGTTTAAAAACTATTGTAAATGACTGAACTGCGAAAAAATGCTGTATACATAGACGTATTAGGATAATAAGTCTATGGCTGTATAAGAGACAATAAAGAGGAAAAAAATGGCATGGATATGAGGCATCGACCAGTTTCAGGAAGATTAAAGGAAAAAATAAAATAAAAAGAGGTTTGTACTTGATAGAAGGTATATAAAATTATTTAAATATTTTAATATTAGCCTTCTACGTATTTAATTTAAAAAAATTATATTTAATAATTATAACTTCAGGAATTAAATTGAATTAATGTCATATAAGTACTACTTACTACTCTGTCAAGAAAGTACCGGGAATTTTCAATTAAAACAACATTTTTACATTTAATCGTCAAAATTTATTGGGTCGCCTTCAAAATAGGCTCCATTTGCTCCAACACATCTATGCCAACGGCACTTCCAATTATCGAAACATTTTTTATAGGCGCTTTCCGGGATGGACTTTAGCTCTCGCGCCGAATTTTGTTTTATGGCTTCAATCGACTCAAAACGGGTGCCACGAAGGGGCAATTTTAGTTTTGGGAAGAGGAAAAAGTCGCAGGGAGCCAAATCCGGCGAATACGGTGGTTGCTGAAGCACGTTTGTTGAGTTTTTGGCGAGAAAGTCAGTCACAATCGTAGCTCGGTGAGAAGGCGCGTTATCGTCATGCAAAATCCATGAGTTGTTCGCCCACAAATTTGGCCGCTTCTTACGGATACGCTCACGCAAACGTTTCATAACGCCTAGGTAATACTCCTTGTTTACCGTCTGACCCTCTGGAACGAATTCGTAGTGCACCACGCCACGGATATCGAAGAAAACAATGAGCATCACCTTCATTTTCGAGCGGCTTTGTCGTGGTTTTTTCGGTTTCGGCTCATTTTTTGCCACCCATTCCGATGATTGCTGGCTTGTTTGCATATCGTACTCGTAGACCCAGGTCTCATCACCAGTTATAATGCGTTCCATGAATGTAGAATCGGAATTACAGCGATCCAGCATGTCTGAAGCAACCTGTTCGCGATGACGTTTTTGAAGAAAATTCAGGTCTTTCGGTACGAGTCGTGCGGCCACCTTTCTCATGCCCAAAATATCAATCAAAATCGTACGTGCAGACTCGTGGGATATCTTAAGATCATGTGCTATCTCTCTCAAGCTGATACGACGGTTTTCCAGCACCCTTTCCTTAATTTTATCGACGTTATCTTCGATCGAAGCCGTCGATGGGCGACCACTTCACGACCGTCCTTGAAGGCTCTGTACCACTGATATGCACGAGTTTTCGATAGAGCATTATCACCAAAAGCCTTTTGCAACATTTTCAATGCATCGGCACACGAAAATTCATTTGCAACACAAAACTTCAAACAAATTCTTTGCTCAACGTAATCACCCATAGTAAAAATCGGCACGCACTCTGACATCGACTGACTTAATCAGCTGTTACAAACACACTAGTTGACAGATCCCGCTCAAGCTTGGCACAGTAATTAAGGACAGTGGTACCAACCTAGGAAAAAAAAATTTTACCTGCCTCATTGCCCCGCCAGATTTAAATCGATAATTCCCGGTACTTTCTTGACAGAATGTATATCAAACGAAATATAAAATAAACCACAGAATTATTTATTTGAGTTAACATTACACTCCATTTGAATTTTCAGTATTCATTTAGCAGAAGCTTCCTGAATTTTTGAAAGGTGAGAAAATATTTTTGTTGATTGATGTTATATATTATTGAATATGAATATAATTGAGTACTGACGAAGCAAAGTATATACATATATTGAGATTTTATAAAAAGTTACTCAGTTAGATATCCAATAATATTGAATATTCTAAGATAATCATTTAAATAATTTAATAGCGCCTTCTACATATTTAATTTAAAAAAATTACATTTAATAATTATAACTTCAGGAATTAAATTGAAATAATGTCATATCAAACGACATCTAGAATAAACATTCATTATAAGACATCCAAATGATATAACAAAATCCAATAAATAAAAATTGTTAACCAAAATTATATAAATTAAATATGTTGAATAGATAAAATTTTGTTTCTCCTGATCAATCTTATTGAAACAAATATCTTTCAAAAATGTTCAACATAATCTTAAGAATTTCATCATAATACTATCTTACTTAGAATATTCAATATTATTGGATATCTAACTAAGTTACTTTCTATAAAATCTCAAGATATGTAAAAACATTACTGAAAAACAAGTTTTAAGAGAGACTTTTCTTCGTCAGTATTCAAATAATTCATATTCAATAAAATATAACATCAATTAACAACAGATATTTACTCACCCTTCAACAATTTAGGAAACTTCTGGTAAATGAATACTGAAAAAATTTAAATGTAGTGTAAGGTTAACTTACAAATAAATAATTCTGTGGTTTAGCCTTGATCTAAAAGATTGAAAGACAATTTAACGGCCTCTGTTATAGCACAAGGACTATCTGTATGAAATTTTATTATATTATTATATAATTATTTGGTTTCCTTAACATTATTCATACAGATAGTCCTTGTGCTATAACAAAGGCAGTACAGTAAATATTTACAATTGAGCTTTGCTTTTTCTGGATACTTTCTAGACGGACTATATATTTGGAAAATATTATCATTCGAATTAATTAATTTAAATTTAAATGCTAATCATCGGCATCAAGGCGAAATTGTATATCATTTGTGCAAGCGGAGAAGTTTCCTAAGTTAGTAAAGTTAGAAAAAATAGGAATGCAGTTCCTTGCTTGAACGAGCCCGCTGTGGTAAGCCGTGTATGTACAGAGTTTTCCATTAAGAGGTTTCATTTTGATATTGAAAAAATGAGTATATTTCAATAGAAATCAATGGATGTTTATTTCATTGTAAAGAAGAAGGTATGGCATTAATTAGTGGAAAACGATATCAGCCAAATGACTACCACTGCTACTGTTGCAGTATCCTTTTCATGACCAATTCGCTCATTTGCGGCTGTATGTGCTCGATAGCTTCACGAATTTCATCTTCAATATCTTGAATTGATTGTGGAGCATTGGCATAGACCTCATCCTTCACATGGCGTAAAAGAAGACGCCTAAAGGTGTTAAATCACAAGACCTCAGTGGCTACCTCTTCGGAAAATTACACGGCCAAGAAACTTTTCTTGCAAAATTGCAATTGTGTCGTTGCTTGTGTGGCACGTAGCGCCGTTTGATGAACTTCGTCCACATCAATATCTTATAAGTCCGGCCATAAAAAAATCACTAATTAAAGCTCAGTAGCGCAATCTATTGTCCGTTACAGTTTCACCAGCCGGCTTGAGTTCTAGTTCCAACTGAAGTTTAAAAGCCTTAAAACCTAAGACTTAGTGCAAAATACGCTGTAATGTTAATTCGTAAGTTTACTGTCCTCAGCTGGACAAATTGAATGATGGACTACAACAGAAAAGGCCAAAATTAATCAAGATAGCGCGAAACCTCATACAAGTTTAGCCACTCGCCAAAAGCTTTTACAGCTTGAATGGGATACACTGCCACACACACCATATTCTCCAAATCTGGCGCCTTCTGATTATTATTTGTTCCCCCATTGCAAAATTTTTGACGCTCAAACTTTTTCTTCAAATGAAGAGGTCAAAAACCACCTGGACCAGTTTTGTGCCAGTAAAAATTTCATGAGCGTGCCAGAAAGATGGCAAAGGTGTTGGACCAGAATGACCAATATATGGTTTAATAAAATATTTATTCATTATACGAAAATCGTCTTTCATTTTCCCAAAAAAAACGAAATTACTTTCCTAACAATAGTAATGGCTTAGTTTTTACTTGTCAAATGTCAAAAAATGACAGCTTCAAAAGTGACAGCTGTCTAGATAGCGCGCTATTTAAAATGAAACCTCTTATTGTAAAACTCTTCATGATCAATTCTATCTAACTCATAAAGATACCGAAGCAATTGTTGATTTCAATCATTACCAATTTTCCCACCAAGTCTCTCTGGGATCCATCTTAGCGATTCTGAGGCCCTTTAGGGCGTCGAACGGGCGTTGATATAATTTCCGCGTTTTTTCTGGCCGTGGAAATCCCCTACATCTCGTGGATGAATACGGGAAACGACGTGGTCCCATTCAGGATCCCGATATAACCTTAATATCGGTGAAGTAATATCGGCTGGCATGATATTATCCGAGCGTGTAATCATGCAACTTTTCCATTAAGCGTTGGCGTGGAAAATCGACGGTTCGACTGGAAAATTCGCGGATGGAAAAAAGGTGGAGGAGGTGACCTGTTATGCTCGAGGGGGGGCCGAGGGATGTCCGGGGAATGTCGACAAGCTGCTTGAGGCGGTACTCATTGTTCGCGTAGGAGATGGATGAACTGTAATTTGACAAAAGGTAGAAGCCATGTTGTTTTGACATTTCTGTTCAGTAAGCTTTGACAAATTATCATGGAAAGACTCACGCCGCAACAACGTTCACAAATTGTTGAAATTCATTTTCAACAATCAGTGTTCTATTGGCCAAACTTATAGAACACTTCGTGAAATTTATGGTTTACATAATCGTCCATCAGGGACAATATTTTCTCTACTCGATGCAACAACAAGACATAGAACGGTACCTATAGAAGAAAATATCGCTGCTATAAGTCATAGCGTTAATGATGATCCAGGTTTGTCTATTCGTCGATGTTCACAACAAGTTGGACTCTGTGCATCTTGGTCTACACCCATACAAGATCCAAATGGTTCAAGAACAGAAGCCACTTGACCATAATAAGCGTCGTTTGTTTGCTGATTGAGCCCTAGAACAGTTTGCAGTTGATCAGTTTGCACTTTTTTATCGTAAAACTGTGTTTAGTGATGAAGCTGATTTTTGGTTGAACGGCTATGTAAATAAGCAAAATTACCGTATATGGAGTGAAAACAATCCTGAAGAAGTTCTGCAGGTTCCATTGCATCCTGAAAAATGCACTGTATGGTGTGCTTTACACGCTGGAGCTATCATTGGTCCAAATTTCTTCAAAAACGATGCTGGAGCTAATGTTTTTAGGAGAACAAATAAGTTTCCGCCGTTTTTTAACACAAATTAAATATTTATTATAGAAGAACGGTAATATAAAGTTATTTAAAATATTTCCCATCACTTGCAACCACTTTTTCCCATCTCTCAAGCAGCATTCGCATCCCACGTCTGAAGAACTCCTTGTCTTTTGAGGCTATCAACGAATCAACCCAATTTTTGGTATCCTCATAAGATGTGAACCGCTGCGCCGTCAGAGCATGTGCCATGGACCGGAACAGGTGATGATCGGACGGTGCAATGTCTGGAGAATACGGCGGGTGGGGTAACCAATCAAGTGTTTCCAAGTACTTTTTCACGGAAGCCGCAACATGTGGACGAGCATTGTCATGCAGAGGAATAATTTTTTCGTGTCTAGAATGGTATTGAGGGCGTTTTTCCTTCAAAGCTCGGCTCAATCTCATCAATTGTGTTCGATAGAGGGCTCCAGTAATTGTTTCGCTGGGATTAAGCAACTCATAATACACTACACCTAGCTGATCCCACCAAATAGACAGCATAAGTTTTTTTCCGTGAATATTCGGTTTTACTGTTGATGTTGACGCGTGGCCAGGTAATCCCCATGATTTTCTTCTTTTTGGATTGTCATAATGTATCCACTTCTCATCACCATTTACGATAAGATGTAAGAAACCCTTTTTTTATGTCTAGCTAGCAGCATTTCACTTAAGCATAATCGGCGTTCAATATCTCTTTCGTACGGAACCCAATTTCCTTGTTTATGAATCATTCAAAATGATTTTAAACGATGTGAGACTGCTTGCTGCGTGACTTCTAATGTTAGAGCAAGTTCTTTTTGTGTTTGAGATGAATCTTCCTTCAATAATTCCTCCAATTCTGCATCCTCGTAAATTTTTGGCCTTCCACTGCGATCTTTGTCTTCTACGTCGAAATCACCGTTTTTAAACTTTTGAAACCACTCTCGACATGTTCTCTCACTCAAAGCACCCTCACCATATGCTTCTACGAGCAATGGATGCGCCTCAGCAGCAGATTTCTTTAAATTAAAGAAGTAAACTAATATTTCCCGCAAATGACGCTTACTTGGCTCAAATTTTGACATTTTCAACTTATAAAAATTATATTTTACCAATATAAAATCAATGATATTAATAGGTTATGTTGTTCTTGAATATCCAAACTATTTTTTAAGCCGGTTATCATCTACGAAAGCTAACCGAAACTCCGTGCCGCGCCTTCTACAATAAAACGGCGGAACCTAATAGAGCGAATGGTGCTCGTTACAGATCGATGATCAATAGTTATTTGTTTCAAAATTTGAATGGTCTCGACCCATATGTGTTTTGGTTCCAAGATGGTGCTACACCTCACGCTGCTACCGTAACAATTGATTTATTGAAAAAAAGATTTAGCGATAACATTATTCCGAGAAATTGTCCAATTAATTGGCCTCCAAGATCATGCGACATAACTCCACTGGATTATTTTCTTTGGGGTTATGTCGAGTCATTGGTTTTTGCTGATAAACCAGAAACAATACTCTTTGGAAGCCAACATAACTCGTGTTATTGATCAAATAAGTCCTGAATTACCCGAAAAAGTGGTCAAAAATTGGTCTGTTTGAATGCGGTTTCTCAGAGTTAGTCGAGGTGGAGATATGCCGGAAATTATTTTTAAAACAAAAATTTCATAAAATTAACTTTCAAATAAAAAAGAATTGGCTTCAATCTTAATTCAAATGTGTTTTATTTCAATTTAAAGTTCTATCACTCTAACAGAAACACCTGATATGAAGAGCAGTAAGTAGCATTTTCATCATATTTTACTTTTTTACTACAGAAAAATAAAAAATGGTGTTTAAGTCAGACAGAAATTAACAAATGTGTATGGAGAAGATGTGTTGACTGTACGCCCCTCCCAGCGCTGGTTTGCTAAATTTCTATCCTGCAATTTTGATGTCAAAGATGCACCACGTTCCGGAAGGCCGGTTGAAGCTGATAAAGACACGATAGAGGCATTAGTTTGTGCAAATCGGCGAATAACAACACGTGAGAACAATGAGAGGTTAAATTTATCGATATATGGGTGCCCCATGCTCTCACGAAGATAAATTTGTGTCGTCGTCTTGACGTCTATGATTCGCTTCAAAACGTCATGAAAATAATCCTTTTTGGAAGCCTAAAATATCATGGGACAAAAAAACCAGCTCAAAGCATTTCGAAAGCCAATATCAATCAAAAACGGTGATGCTGTCTGTTTGGTAGGATTTTGCAGGAATCTTTTTTTCACCGGATAACACTACAATTATTTCAGAAGTCTACTGTCATCAGCTGCACAAACTGCACTTCAACAGAAAAAAACATAATTAATCAACAGAAAAGACCATAATTAATCAACAGAAAAGGTGTTGTGTTCCACCAAGATAATGCGAGACTTCATACAAGTTTGGTGGGTCGCCAAAAGCTTTTACAGCTTGAATGGGATACACTGCAAAACCCACAATATTCTCCATATCTGGCGCCTTCTGATTATTGTTTGTTCCGATCATTGCAAAATTTTTTGACGCTAAGACCTATACATCAAATGAAGCACTGAGCATCAATCTCATCAGGTTTCAACGGCTCTCCTGAATACTTTCCTTGATTCTGAAAATTTTCTTTTTGTTTAAAGGGTTTTTCAGGGGAAAGCTTTCTTCTAACGCCACGCACTTTTATTTCCCTTTCATTTTCCTCCTTCAGTGACTCATGTAGTTCTTCTTTGTAAGGTGACGAGCTTATCAGAAGAGATCCAACTTCTTTCGTCCTCTGTTGATTTTTCTGCGCATTCAGTTTGGGACTGAAGATATCTCAAATGGTGAAACAAACTACTTGGGTGCATCTGCATCAACTTCTGAGGTGAAATTTCGATCCATGTCTTGGTCATCTGCTAGAATTCTGACAGGTGGATTGTTTTCGAATAATATTTTATAACATGAAGGTTTATCGTCAAAGGTGAAGGAATTAGCGATCTTGAAGCTTCGTTATCAGTGGCAGTCAAAGATTTACTTGAGACAGTATTGACAGGGGCAGTGGGAGATTCTGTTGTGTTGATATCTTGAATGCTAAGAGTTATTCCTCTTTTCCCTTCAATAAAATCAGCTTCGGAAAAATATGAATGTGGTGCGAGAACCATAAGATGCAATTGTAAATATTTGAACATTTTTATAATCTCTATTGAATAGTTAGCATTATATCAAAAGTACTAAGAGCCTGTTGGTTTTGGTGGATCCAGATGCGAATTTATTCACTATAATAAACCTTCAAGGGTCCCATAAATGATTTATTCAAAGGATTGTGGGTCGAGTGAGAAGGCAGATATAAAATGGACCCAGAAGGAGCTCCTTTCATAAGCTGAACGTTCACATTTTTCTTAGGGAAAATAACTGAGGAAGGGACAAAATTCCTAGCTGAATTCATACAGAAAATTACTGTAATCAACGCCCCTCCCTGCTGATGTTAATGCAGGAACTTGACGTTTGCCCTTTAGCCCTATAACGGACTCCACCTTAGGTTGGACAATTGTGGTCCACTTTGTACATATTTTTTGGGGAATATGGCATTTGATTTTCAAGCAGGTCAAAAAATTTGTTGACCCCTTCTTTACAAAAACCTGCAACTCTTGCAAATGATGTCCCCGTTGGCTAATTGATATGTCATGAGCCTCGAATCTGTCATTGTACCTCCGTAAAATTTAGACTCCATCTGCAAAATGTAATTTACTCTCTAGTTCTGATCCTGAAACACATTTACTTTCAAGGCTGTTGCTGCAGCTTCCTCTGGCGAAACTGTGTTATTTTGACACAGGCGGGAGAGTGTTATACGAGGAAGCGTATAGGCTTTGGATGCCTTTAGATTTCCTTTCTCTAACAGTCTTGATGGCCTTAGCCATATGCTTGTATCGCATTCTTGCATTGGTGCAAGCTCGGCGTTCAGTTTTACGTGGCATCTTGAAAATTCTGTGAGAAATGCTGTGAACATAAGCATGGTGCAAATATGGAATACTAGTATTCCATATTACCAGCAAGCAAAGTCATCAATGTTTGAGGTTGAACCTAGCCTACCATAACAAGAATCTGAACAAACTTATCGACATCTAAGACTTTGGTTAGAGTGGCATCGAAGGAAAACATGCAAATAAAAAATAGAGGTCACATATTGAGATTTTCGGAACTGCTAACTCCCATAGATACATATGGTGGACAGAAATCATACACAAAGTGAGCATGTCTTGTCGTCACCTATACAAATCGCAAATGTTCGCAAGTTGGTTGAGTCAAAACCAAGGTATTCCATATAAAAAGCACATTCCATATTTACACCTTCTCTATAAGTCTTGAAAGTTAATGTAGTTTGAACCTATTGCCCATAATTCATTCTGAATGGTAAACTGTTTTACTGTCTCATAAGCTACGGAATAAGGGTTTGATTCTCTTTTATCCTATCATTCCAACGGCTACGAAAACCAAAATGGGCCAATTCCAGTCTCTCTTTCCAAAGCCAGTTAAGGGACTATCTATCTAATTACCCATGGTAACGTCTATTATTCCATCTAGGTAGGAAATCTGCGGTCCTAGCAATTTCCGCTTTGAAAGCCCCCACTGTAAACAATTGTGCATTTCATTTTCCTCCTTTCGTTAAGCATTGCGAAGCCATTCCGGCAATTTTCCGTCGATTTGCCTCATTTTCCTGGATGTTCGCAATCACGGTTGGATCCGATGGTGGTGGAATGAAGAGCTATTTCAGCTTTACAGGCAATTGTGGCCGGATGCATGGGCGTAGACGGTGTGGAGGAAGCAGGTGAGCGTTATTGTTTTAATGGGGGTTCTGCATGAGAACAAAGAACGTTGCGGTAATTTTAGGATCATTATCCTTTATGATCTATCGCAGCGGTTTGTTGGAGAAGTTTTGGAGATAGTACCTTCCAATATTGTGGAAAATGAGATGAAATATATGGGGCCGGAAGGAAAAAAATAAACGTTCGAATATCGTTCAGCTTCATATCTTTCTTTCAGATATTGAATATCTGGTTGCAGTTCATTTTTTTTATTTGCAACAGAAACACATACACTAGATATAGTAACCATAATATTAATATAAAACTATTTAAATATTTTAATATTAGCCTTCTACATATTTAATTCCAAAAGATTATATTTAATGATTATAACTTCTGAAAATAAATTAAAATAATGTCGTATAAGTACCACTTATATCATGACATATAAAATAAACATTCATTATAAGACATCCAAATGGCATAACAAAATCCAATGAATAAAAATTATTAACCAAAATATTATAAATTAAATATTTTGAATTGACAAATGTTTCTGCTGATCAATCTTATGAAAACCAATATCTTTCAAGAATATCCAACATAATCTTAAGAATTTCATCATAAAACTATCTTACTTAGACTATTCAATATTATTGGATATCTAACCAAGGTACTTTATATAGAAACTCAAGATATGTAAAACATTACTGAAAAACAAGTTTTAAGATCAACTTTGCTTCTTCAGTATTCAAATAATTCATATTCAATAAATATAACATCAATTAACAACAAATATTCACTTACCCTTCAATCTTCTAGAAATAGTTCTGCCGAAATGAAACCTTTAAATGTGGTGAGGAACGCTTCACTACACACAAAAAAATATATCTGTGGTTTACCCTTGATCTAGAAGATTGAAAGACAATTTAACGGCCTCTGCTATAGCACAAGGACTATCTGTATAAAGAATGTTAAGGAAACCAAATAATTATATATTATGAATAAAATAACATAAATAGAGGTTAATTCTTGATAGAAGGTATATAAAACTATTTAAATATTTTAATATTAGCCTTCTACATATTTAATTCCAAAAGATTATATTTAATGATTATAACTTCTGAAAATAAATTAAAATAATGTCGTATAAGTATCACTTATATCATGACATATAAAATAAACATTCATTATAAGACATCCGAATGGTATAACAAAATCCAATAAATAAAAATTATTAACCAAAATCCTATAAATTAAATATTTTGAATAGTCAAAATTTTGTTTCTGCTGATCAATCTTATGAAAACCAATATCTTTCAAGAATATCCAACGTAATCTTAAGAATTTCATCATAAAACTATCTTACTTAGACTATTCAATATTATTGGATATCTAACCAGGGTACTTTATATAGAAACTCAACATATGTAAAACATTACTGAAAAACAAGTTTTAAGATCAACTTTGCTTCAAAATATTTAATTTATAGGATTTTGGTTAATAGTTTTTATTTATTGGATTTTGTTATACCATTCGGATGTCTTATAATGAATGCTTTTTTTATATGTCATGATATAAGTGGTACTTATACGACATTATTTTAATTTATTTTCATTAAATATAATCTTTTGGAATTAAATATGTAGAAGGCTAATATTAAAATATTTAAATAGTTTTATATACCTTCTATCAAGAATTAACCTCTATTTATGTTATTAATATAAACATAGTAGTCTGACACAAACAAACAAGGAGAATGAACACAAAGCTTTCGCTGTCCGTGTAATATCTCATTTACTCACCTATGTCTGAAATGCCAAACAAAACAACAAATTTCGGAAAAGCATTGAGTTACAACGATACACATTCACATTCCTAATTTTTTTTCAATTATATGAGTTACAGAAAGCATGTACAGCCTATCTCCGGTTACTCAGTAGAAATGACCTAACCTTATTTCTATAATGTACATCAGAATTAGAACTGCTGAAGAGGAAATCCTGCGAAAGACCATTCATGAATCTTGGCCCCAGGAAGGCAAGACATTTTGTTCCCACTGTCTTATTTGCTGATGGAGTTTTAAACTTATTTGAATATCTAGCAATGGTTGGATAATTATGAGATAAAAATTCAATATGTTCCCTATTTTGTGCAGAAAACACATTGCCCTAAGAAAGAAGATCGGTCGAACATCTAGTATCCTAGCTTCCATGTATAAGTTATCCGATGGGTAAGTTCTTTCTTTCTTGAGAACAATTTTTAAGAAATATTTCTGCAGTGTATTCAACTTTTTTAGATATACATTCGTGATGCCAACCCATCCGATAATTCCATATGCTATACGGGAGTCTACAAGAGCAAAATAGAGCATTTTGAGATGGTTTAGAGGTAAGATCTTAGCAAGAAACCTGAAGTGACCCAAAAATATTCTGATTATATTAACAATGTTATTAAAGTGATTATTCACCTCTAAAGTGTTATACTGTGATAATTTGTTTTTGTAGCTTGTTATACGAAGGAACATTGTTTTGTCAAAATTTATGGTAAGTAATTTATAATTGAACCAGTAAACAATATCACTCATTTCTGCCTGAATTTTAAGTTTTAGATCCTCCCAACTGCCCGATGTATACAATATAACGGTATCATCAGCAAAGCTTATGATGTGTCCAGATGTTCTAGTGGTGAGTAGAGTATTTATATGTATGATGAATAGAATTGGCCCGAGCACTGTGCCCTGCGGTACTCCGCATTTAACCAATTCACATCTACTATACGTATATTCAATTTTGACACATTGTTTCCTATCATAGAGATAGGATCTGAACAAATCGTGAGCCAGTCCTCGTATTCCCACATCCTCTAAGGACTCCAACAACTGTTGGTGGTCGACAATGTCGAACGCCTTTTCAAGATCCAAAAACACAGCAATGGCAGGTTGGCTATTATCAATTGCATCATACATTTTTTGCGTTAGTGATGCAATGGCTCCCTCCGTAGATTTTCCGCTCCGAAATCCGAACTGATTATCAGCAATTACTTTATGTTTCTCCAGAAACAGCTCGAGCCTCACTTTAATAACCTTCTCGAAAATTTTAGCGTAACTAGTCACCAGAGATATCGGTCTAAAATTTGATGGTATAGTTTTATCTCCTTTTTTCGATAGAGGTTTTATTACTGTGATCTTAAATTCAGCAGGGCAGATTCCATCCTCCATTATGATATTTATAATGTAACACAGGGGTCTTACTATCTCTCTATATATTGTTTTCAATGTCTCGGCTTTAATTTCATCTATACCAGGCGTATTATTTCGTAACACACTTTTGGAAGACGTGATTCAGATGAAAGTGTTATCTTTAAAATTCGTTCAAAGTTTTTGATTTAATCTGTGTAAAGAATTGCTTAGTATGTAGAGATACCTTTTTGAATTCCTCGAAAGTAATTGATTAAACGTTAACGTTAGTGTACAAATTCTTGGTTAAACATACTTCAAATGGGGGTGAAAAAGGGATGTATGTACTTTAATGCTTTATTCACAACCTAAAATACATATAATACAAGTTCAGAGAGTTGAATTATTTTGCCCAAATTGAGGGATCAGATGTGGAATGTAATCCAGCTGGTAGGGACCATGTAGAGAATTGTCAGCAGAAGTACATATAAGGGAAGTGTACAATTTTGAGTTGTTGACACGGATTGAGATGGATACACTATCTTGATCCTGTAACAGTTCTTCCTTGAGTTTTTCTATTGTTGTTCACGACACAGACCTCAATTTTATTGGTTTCACTTTTGAGTTCACTTTTCACAACTTAATATCTAATTACAAATGAATAATGTAGATAATACATTCACTTCCAGGCCTTTAGAGCGTTATGGGTAACTAAGAGAGGAAGCTTAAATTGAAAAATGCGAATACAAAATAATTCGAGCGTAGAGATGAAAATGTTTCACATGTTGAGAGAGTTTGGTGCCTTTTTGCTAACTCGCGAATGAGAGAATGGTTTTGGGTCCGAAAAGGTAGCCCAGGTAATTCCTATACGACAATAGTCTTGAACAATCTAAGGTAGAAATATCTTCGTTTCTTAATTGGTCTTTAGGCCCGTTTAGGTTTCTAGGAATTAAATTATTCATATTTGAAAGGCCTAAATTGTTGAACTATGAGGACGTAACTGTTACGTACCTGCAAAGTGAATTTAAAATTCTTTGTGCAAAGTAAATTTGAACAATCTGCCTTTAGGAGGTCTTCGCACAGAAGACGGAATATCACTAGTTTTAACGTGAAAATAGTCTGACATAACTTACTGATCTAAACATCGTGAAACATACAATATTTCTTCTTTTTAGCCATTCTATTACGAAACTTTCCTCAATAATATCTTCATCATTTTCAATAATTTTCTGGACATATTCCAACGAATTTTCATATTCAAATGAATCAATTCGGCTGATCTATTCCAAATATCATTAATAAGAAATGTATGGTAAAAGAAAATTCTAGAAATCGAAACAGTGTAACAAACATTTATATGAAAATTCCATACTTAAATAAACTCGATGAGGTTTTGTTCATCACACGGGCAAATTGTAGACATGCGACGTCTCAAACTAGTTGGTTTTCATCAGTGCGATGTATGTCAGTGGGTACAAATCTGTCAAGTATCTATATTCGCTATATACAGAGACACTAAGAGATCGGGTGTTTTTTTAGAGTGATAGGACTTCAAATTGAAATAAAACACATTTTAATTAAGATTGAAACCAAATATCTTGTGACATTTATGTTTTAGAGATAGTTTCCAGCATATGTCCACCACGATTACCTCTGAGAAATTTTGGATCACCTTTTCGAGTAATTCAGGCCTTATTTCATCAATAACATGAGTTATGTTGGCTTCCGAAGCGTCTATTGTTTCTGGTTTATCAGCATAAACCAATGACTTGACGTAACCCCAAAGAAAATAATCCAGTAGAGTTATGTCGCATGATCTTGGAGGCCAATTAAATGGACCATTTCTCGAAATAATGTTATCGCCAAATCTTTCTTTCAATAAATCAATTGTTACGGTAGCAGCATGAGGTGTAGCACCATCTTGTTGGAACCAGAACACTTATGGGTCCATACCATTCAATTTTTGAAACAAATAATCATTAATCATCGATCTGTAACGAGAACCATTCACTGTAACATAAGCTCTAGCATCGTTTTCAAAGAAATATGGACCGATGATGCCTCCAGCGTGTAAAGCACCCCATACAGTGCATTTTCAGGATCAAAGGAACTTGCAGAACTTCTTGAGGATTGTTTGCACTCCATATACGGCAATTTTGCTTGTTTACATAGCCGTTCAACCAGAAATGAGCTTTATCACTAAACAAATTTTACGATAAAAAAGTGGATCAACTTCAAGCTGTTCTAGGACCCAATCAGCAAACAAACGGTGCTTATTATGGTCAAGTGCCTTTAGTTTTTGAACCAGTTGGATCTTGTTTGGGTGTAGATCAAGATCTTTACGCAAAATTTTCCATGTGGTGGATGCACAGAGTCCAACTTGTTGTGAACATCGAAGAATAGATAAATCTGGATCATCATCAACACTAAGACTTACAGCAGCGATATTTTCTTCTGTACGTACAGTTCTTTATCTTCTTGTTGTTGTTGCATCGAGTAAAGAAAATGCTATCCGAAATCTATCGAGAGTTCGTCAAATAAGCTGCTCAGATGGACGATTATGTAAACCATAAATTTCACGAAGTGCTCTATAAGTTTGACGAATAGAACACTGATTCTGAAAATAAATTTCAACAATTTGTAAACGTTGTTGCGATGTGAGTCTTTCCATGATAATTTGTCAATGCTTACTGAACAGAAATTTCAAAACAGCATGGCCGCACCCCGTATGTTGGAAATAATTTCTTGAGATGCAGAAATAGAAATACAAGAAACCTGTTTTCGAACTAAATTTCTAAGATGTCTGATTCGATAGAAGAAGAACGCATTATTGCAGGACCCTGCATAGTCCACCAAGTGATTATGATCCTTCTCTAGCATTGCAAAACTTTCTGATGATAATAAATTGGCATCAGGGAAGATTGATCGATTACTAGAGTTTTTCACCAATGAGGACCAAGGCGTCTATGAGAGGGGCATTATGAAGATACTTTCAAAATGACAACAAATTATAGAACAAAACGGTGCATATCGGACAAGCTGAAAAATGTTGAATGGAGGCTTGGAAGTTCACATAAAACAAACTTGATATCTGTATTTGCTATAATTTACTGTTTCAATATTAAGTTCAGATAATCCTCACGAATAGTTTGGGCTTTTCAGTGCTGAAACTGAGACCATTTCAAAAAGATTGAAATGTGAAATTTCACACTAATGAACCCCTAAGCACTTCGCATTGAACTTTAGACCCCTCCAGACCACATGGAAGTCCCGTAAGCCGACACCCTTGTAAACAATTCACTTCTTCACAAAAGCCCATATATCTCCACTACTTCAAGGGCTGTCAACCCTTAAGAATGTCTGGATCCCCGCCCCAGGTGCAGTTACTCTTTTATAATATTGTTTCTATGTCAACAACCCCAAGGACCTGTTGAGCCTGCTCGAATTCACTCGACGGTCGGAAATCTGGCCGGGCAAGTTTAATTCACGAAAATTATTCCTGTAGAAGAGGAGCAGATTAAGACCTGTCTTCGCCCCACTTCGCAGTTTTGGGAGTTCCGGGGTTCGCCTGGGGGATTTTTAATTTCCCGTCGCCATTTTTAATTGGACAAAGTTGAACGATTACGCGAAAGTTTTTGATCGGACGCGACTGATTCGTTCCGTTGCAGATTAATAACTTAATCGGGTTCCAACGTTTGAATTGATGGAATTCAGTTTGAGGCTTTTTCACGTAGAAAAGTTGCGACGCGATGAAGAGTTGGTAACAGTTCGCCTGTTATGAGGATCACGTTCTGTTGGCGAGGCTGTATTGGTTTAGTTTTAGGTTTAGGGCGTCATTTTTTGATTGTTATTCAGTTGGTATCTCTGTTCCAAACTTTCTTCTCGACTTTGACGCCCACTATCCCTTGCGAAGTGGCGTGGTCTTATCAGTGGATTTCTCTAAGGAAACCACGATAAAACTGATTAATAAATGAATTGTTACGGCAGCAGCATGAGGTGTAGCACCATTCTTCTTGGAAACCAAAACACTTCTGGGTCGAAATCATTCAAATTTTGAAACAAATAGTCATTAATCATCGCTCGGTAACGGTAACATAAGCTCCAGCATCGTTTCTAAAGAAATACGGACCGGTGATGCCTCCAGCGTGTAAAGCGCACCATACAGTGCATTTTACAGGATGCAGTGGAACCTGCAGAAATTCTTGAGGATTGTTTTCACTCCATATACGGCAATTTTGCTGGTTTACATAGCCGTAAGCTTAATCACTAAACACAATTTTACGATAAAAAAGTGGATCAACTTCAAGCTGTTTTAGGGCCCAATCAGCAAACAAACGATGCTTATTGGTCAAGTGGCTTTAGTTCTTGAACCAGTTGGATCTTATATGGGTGAAGACCAAGATCTTTAAGCAAAATTTCTCGTGTGGTGGATGCACAGAGTCCAACTTGTTGTGAACGTAGACGAATTGACAAATCTGGATCATCATTAGCACTATGACTTACAGCAGCGATATTTTCTTCTGTACGTACAATTCTTTGTCTTGTTGTTGTTGTTGCATCGAGTAGAGAAAATGTTGTCCGAAATCTATCGATAGTTCGACGAATAAGCTGCTCTGATGGACGATTATGTAAACCATAAATTTCACGAAGTGCTCTATAAGTTTGGCGAACACTGAAAATAAATTTCAACAATTGGTAAACGTTGTTGCGGAGTGAGTCTTTCGATTATAATTTGTCAATGCTTACAGAACAGAAATGTCAGAACAACATGGCTTCATATTGCTTCAACATATTTCATACATGTAAGCGTCTTTATCTTCGTTTCATTTATTGGAATCTAAGAGGTGGTTAAAAATGGTACTTTGTTTGAGAATTCAGAATGTTTAGAGTGAATGAAATGTGGATCCACAATTAGATACTGACACAACAACCCTGTGTCTTCAGAGAGACCGCAACAATACCTTCCTGAACAACTATTATCAAATATAAATATCATAATGAATAGGTAGTTAAATTATAACCACTATAAAGGCTGTTTCTTCAGAATGTCACAACAAGACATTCCTGAACAACAATGATCTTGAAGGCCAATTAATTAGACCATTTCTCGAAATAATATTATCGCCAAATCTTTCTGTCAATAGATCAATTGTTACGGTAGCAGCATGAGGTGTAGCACCATCTTGTTGGAACCAAAACACTTCTCAGTCGATACTATTCAAATTTTGAAATAAATAATCATTCATCATCCATCTGTAACGAGCATCATTCACTGTAACATTAGCGCCAGCATCGTTTTTAAAGTAATATGGACCGATGATGCCTCTAGCGTGTAATGCGCACCATACAGTGCGTTTTTCAGGATGCAATGGAACCTACAGAACTTCTTGAGGACTGTTTTCACTCCATATACGGCAATTTTGCTTAGCCATTCCATCAGAAATGACCTTCATCATTAAACACAATTTCAAGATAAAAAAGTGGATCAAGCTGTTCTAGGGCCCAATCAGCAAACAAACGGTGCTTATTATGGTGAAGTGGCCTTAGTTCTTGAACCAGTTGGATCTTGTATGGGTGTAGACCAAAATCTCTACGCAAAATTTTCCATGTGGTGGATGCACAGAGTGCAACTTGTTGTGAACGTCGACGAATAGACAAATCAAGATAATCATTAACACTATGATTTAGAGCAGCGATATTTTCTTCTGTACATATAGTTCTTTGTCTTGTTGTTGACGGTTATGTAAACCATAAATTTCACAAAGTGCTCTATAAGTTTGGCGAATAGAACACTGATATTGAGAATAAATTTCAACAATTGGTAAACGTTGTTGCGGCGTGAGTCATTCCATGATAATTTGTCAATGCTTACTGAACAGAAATGTCAGAACAACATGGCTTCTACCTTCTGTCTAATCACAATTATCCCTATAGAACGTTCTATCACTCTAAAAAAACACCCCATAGTTACGTAATCAACAATAGAATGAGACCGCCACGCCGGTACAGATTCAAAGAGCAGTCTAGCTGAATATTCGTTATCATTTATAACACATAATACAATTATTCTTGTGCTGAGCAACTGATACAATAGCTTCACTTGTTAATCCATGTCAGAGGCTACATTTCGAAAATAAATTTCTAACTGTATTCCTCTAGAAATCATATAAAAGAGCTATTTGCTAAGATAAATATGTGGATTCAACAAATTATTAATATTATGTTATGTTTCATATAATCTAGGGAAATTTTTCCATTTGGAGAAGATCTGGATATTTTCAGATCAGTTCATTTTAATCTTAAAATAAATTTCTCATTGGAATCGTGAAAATAGGATTGTATGAACTTTCACTCGAGGGTGAAAAACCATGTAAATTTACTTGAATTCACTTTAATACCCTGCAGTATGGAAAATTTTCGTGGAACGCATTTAATCTTTTAGAGCTCGTGATTAAAGGATAACATGACTACTCCAGTTACCTTGGAAGGAATTTTTAATTAATTGATGCAGGTCACGGTTTAGTTCGACTATGAACTTGTCAGGAGCTCTCAGGAACAAACTTTGAGCAAAACATTTCAATTTACTCATTTCAGTTGCAGAGTGAGGTTGAATACAGATAATTAACAGCAAGTTCAAACATATAACGTAGGAATTGAATATATAAGACTGGGGTAAGATATTCATCATACCTGATGATTTAAAAAGTGGATCTTTTTCAGTAGAATGTAGAACTCATTTTAGAAAACCGTTTCACCAAAAATGGCCGCTATAAAATTTTCAGGGGTACAAAGTATAAGTTCTTAAAGACGAATTTTAAGATGCGAAATTTCAAGTCCGGTTCTATAACTTCCAACAATTCACATTGGAGCGAATACTTCATGTTCATCTAATTCAAACTCTGAGTCGAGGTTACGTATACCCTCGAAGATTTCGTGAATTCATTGAAAGATGCTGCATATTCGTTCAAATATTCAACTTTTATGTGTGGAAAGTGCAAGTTCCATTGAGGCATCATCCATATCCGCGAATGTTCATTAATCCAGTGTAGAGTTAATGAACACTTCAGACAACTTGTGTAAATAACCAATTTCATCAGCACATTTTTGAACATTGTTTATTTCGAATATTTGTTGGGGATATTTTCAAAAGTTAACTTTTCCTGTCAGGGTGTAAAATTCGTTAGAATAACACATTTCGAAGAATATCTAATAGAAGTTACGGGTTAAGAAAGACATGGATATTCAAATGCACCAATAATTTTCATTCCTAGACAAAGATGGCACTGCCATCCTTAAATGGATTCAGTTTTGAGATAATGGTACAAAATACACGCATCGTGAAAAGCCTTGGTCTCCCTAGGTTTCTCATGAAATAAACACTCTATATTCTGGAAATGAGATGAATAGTTTCCTCTATTTCAACTGCAATATATAAAAGATACCTAGATACTTATCTCTTGTTATTATTGACGATATCTTCATTATTTTTTATCGATTTACCTAAAGAATTGATGTCTCTATATGAAATATCGGGATTTCGATTTTTCTTCAAATATCTAGCTATCAGGTACTGAATTGTTTCAGCCGTTACTATTTGGTAGTTGATCATATATATTTGTCAGACATTTCCTTATTCAAATCAAATTATCATCTCATGAATACTAGCCCACCAAAACTCTACGGTCTAATAAAAACTCACAAAGAAGATGCACCAATTCGCCCAGTCGTTTCCTTTATTAGCAGCCCTACCAATAAAATAAAGAAAAAATTAAATGAAATGTTTAAAAGGCTTACTAATTTCACTCCGAAATACACGATAAAAAATTGCATTGAATTAAGGACGAAATTAAAAAAATTTTCTTTACCAAATAATTCCTACCTAGTATGCCTGGATGTGGATAATATGTTTCTAAATATACCGAGAAATGATAGCATTCATTTAGCTTCAGAAATTCTTGAAAAATCACATGTAAATCCCGTTATACACGGTGATTTCATTGCCCTTTCAGAACAATGCCTGCTCAAAAACTATTTTCAATCTAATAATAAAATATACGAACAATTAAACGGCCTAGCTATGGGCTCACCACTGAGTCCACTCCTTGCAGACATATTTATGTCAGAAATAGAAAATGAAATCTTGAATTCGAAACTACCTGTAAATATTCATTTCTGGTACAGATACGTAGACGATATTCTCACGTGTATCTCCGGAACATCCAGACAACTGAGTCAATTTTTGAATTTCTTGAATAATATTCACCCAAAAATTAAATTCAAATTAGAAAAAGAATCGAAGAACGGTATTACACTCAAATAGAAAAATAGAATTCAACGTGTTCAGAAAACTCACATCCACTGATATATGTATTCCTATTGATTCCAATCACCCATATTCATAGAAAATGTCAGCATATCAATCGATGATCCATAGAGCTTTCGCATTACCCTTATCAAAAAATAACCGCAAAGAGAAGTGCAAACTATAGAATCAATAACCGCGAACAACGGTTTCAATCCCAATATAATAGATAATCTAATTCGACAGAAACTAAAATAGAAAGGCTTTTTACTTGATAGAAGAAATATAACAAAATTTGAATATCAAAACAAATTGAAATATGTTTATCTTCTACAATTTTAATTTCCAAAAGAATTTTTTTATTCAAAAACTTTTAGAATTAAATTAATGTCTAAAACAAGCACCGCTTACATTTAATAGACGTATATAATCAAAACTCAATATACAATGTCAAATGAAATAAATAACCCAACAGATATACGAAAGTAATTAAAATTAATAAATAAATATTCAAACGAGACAAAATTTTGTTTCTGGTTTTATCTTAAGAAATACTACTTGCCTTATAAAAACATAAACACACTTGAAGGACTTCTCAAAGAATATAATTTATTTGAAATATTTAATACATTTAAATATTCGAACAAATTATTTCAAAAATCTCTAAAAAATGTGCACTATATTTTCAAAAAACAAATATAATTCTAGATAATCCCTTCATCAGCAGTTTTTCAATAATCCAAATATCAAAATCAAAAACATAACCTACATCACTCACGTGTTAAAAGACTTAAGCTTCGAACTACAGATCAACTATATATTCAAGATTGATCTATGTTCTAACAAAATCAAAGAACAAAGTGAGTTATTTTAAGGTTTACCTAAATTCATTGACACCCTATAATGAGATTTATTGAAGCCAAAATATAATTATATATTATATATAAAATAAAATAGAAAGGCTTTTTACTTGATAGAAGAAATATAACAAAATTTGAATATCAAAACAAATTGAAATATGTTTATCTTCTACAATTTTAATTTCCAAAAGAATTTTTTTATTCAAAAACTTTTAGAATTAAATTAATGTCTAAAACAAGCACCGCTTACATTTAATAGACGTATATAATCAAAACTCAATATACAATGTCAAATGAAATAAATAACCCAACAGATATACGAAAGTAATTAAAATTAATAAATAAATATTCAAACGAGACAAAATTTTGTTTCTGGTTTTATCTTAAGAAATACTACTTGCCTTATAAAAACATAAACACACTTGAAGGACTTCTCAAAGAATATAATTTATTTGAAATATTTAATACATTTAAATATTCGAACAAATTATTTCAAAAATCTCTAAAAAATGTGCACTATATTTTCAAAAAACAAATATAATTCTAGATAATCCCTTCATCAGCAGTTTTTCAATAATCCAAATATCAAAATCAAAAACATAACCTACATCACTCACGTGTTAAAAGACTTAAGCTTCGAACTACAGATCAACTATATATTCAAGATTGATCTATGTTCTAACAAAATCAAAGAACAAAGTGAGTTATTTTAAGGTTTACCTAAATTCATTGACACCCTATAATGAGATTTATTGAAACCAAAATATAATTATATATTATATATAAAATAAAATAGAAAGGCTTTTTACTTGATAGAAGAAATATAACAAAATTTGAATATCAAAACAAATTGAAATATGTTTATCTTCTACAATTTTAATTTCCAAAAGAATTTTTTTATTCAAAAACTTTTAGAATTAAATTAATGTCTAAAACAAGCGCCGCTTACATTTAATAGACGTATATAATCAAAACTCAATATACAATGTTTATTTATTAATTTTAATTACTTTCGTATATCTGTTGGGTTATTTATTTCATTTGACATTGTATATTGAGTTTTGATTATATACGTCTATTAAATGTAAGCGGTGCTTATTTTAGACATTAATTTAATTCTAAAAGTTTTTGAATAAAAAAAGTCTTTTGGAAATTAAAATTGTAGAAGATAAACATATTTCAATTTGTTTTGATATTCAAATTTCGACAGAAACTATCTAAAATAGCTATGATCCAAATTTATCCCATCATACAAATTGAAGAAAATAAAAAATTCATTTCTCTATCGTACTTTGGTAGCATAAGTCAAAAAGTGGCCAATAGTTTTTCAAAATCAAATGTCAATATTGCCTTCAAAACGCAAAACAAATTATCATCGGTATTATCTAACGCAAAGAACCATACTCCAAACATACACAAATCAAGAGTTTATGAGTTATCTTGTTCTACGTGCAGTAATAAATTCATAGGACAAACAGGACGTTCCTTCAAGACGAGGTTCAACGAACATAAAATGAGTTTCATAAAACAATCATACTTTTGCCACTCAATGTCTAGAAAACGGTCATTCCTTTCCCACAATAGATAATCTTAAAATTTTACATGTAGAATCGAAAGGGAAGAAACTCGATTATCTAGAATCTGTTGAAATTTTCAAATTAGTTCACAATAACAATAATGTAAGAATAATGAATGACTGTACGGAGCTATGTAAATCGAAAATATTTGAGATCTTCAAAAAGTATCATCTGTTTAAAACCTTTTTCAACGAACATAAAATGAATTTAATGAAAAGTAAACAAAAATTCAACTTTTGCCACTCATTCTTTAGAAAACAGTAATTCCTTTCGACAAAAGAAAATCTTAAGAAAATGTTACATGTAGATTCAAATGAAAATAAACTTGATTATTGAAATTTTCAAATTTGTTCACAATAAAAATAATTTAAAAAATAATGAATGACTGTATGGAGCTATGTAAATCCAAATATTTGAGATGTACAACAAAATAACGTAAAAATAATGAATGACTGTACGGAGCTATGTAACCCCAAAAATTATTTGAGATATTTAAATGGGTACCATCTGTTTAACAACCTTCTTTGTCGATTGCCGACATTCCGATATCTGTTAGAAGGCCTCTCTTTTTTAACCCGGTTTTTTATCACGTTCCGCTTGTAAACCTCTGTACCACTATTATGTGTTATCTAGAATCTATTGAAATATTCTAAATATTTATCACTTTTGTTTAAATACCTCTGTACCACTGTTAGGTCTTCAGTTGTCTGATGATGGGATAGTTCATTTCCCGAAACTCGAGTCACAAGAAAATGTGAATAATATATTTTTATTGGTAGTAAAACATAGTAATTTTTACAATTTGTTTTAAACTAGCTATCAGTTCAGATTTTAGTCCTTTATGCGGTAAGAAAATATAGTTCTCATTTTTTTTACAATTTGTGGGTAAACTAATGATTTCGATTGTTTTTGTCGAATTCATTCAATGGTTTGTCGATAATTGATGGGTTGAACTCATTATTTACTGCAATTTTCTCTAGACCTCTTCAGAAATGTATTGAATTCAGATTCAAATATATAACAAGATCAAAATTTAACTCACCCAATAAGGCAAAACCTGGAACGAATAAACTCCAAGTAAGCTTTGAAGTATCCAAAATAAAACACAAATGATCAACGTGTTGTTATATGTAACCTATAGCTATTTGTACTCGGAACACAGAAAAACATAACAAAACTTATTTAACCCAAATAATGTCCCATAATGACATAAATAACCAGAATTTCAAAACTAATAAATAATTAAGAAATATATTGTGGATATCACATTCAAATTGAGTTTTAAATTATGAAATAAATTCATATAGAGTCTGAATATCTACAATATATTCCTTAATTATTCATTATTCTTGAAATTCTGGTTATTTTTCTCATCATGGGACCTAATTTGGGGTGAATAAGTTTTGTTATGTTTTTCTGTGTTCCGAGTACAAATAGTTATAGGTTATACGTAACAACAAGTTGATCATTTCTGTTTTATTTTGAATACTTTAAAGCTTACTTCGAGTTTGGTCGTTCCAGATTTGATCTTATTTGGCAAGTTAAATTTTCATCTTGTTATATATTTGAATCTGAATTCAATACATTTCTGAAGGAGTCTGGAGACCTGGAGAATGTTGGAATTCTCGTTCAATTATTTTTATTTGATCTTTTATTTTGAGAATTTCAGATAATTTTGGAATAGTGGATTTTCTTGTATTTGAATGTTAATATAGGTACTTATATAGTTTTTGTTAATACATTTCATGTCGGGATGTAAAAAGTTTTTTCCGAGACATTGAAAAATATTTTATATTGATTATATATAAGAATATCAATTTGATAGTTCTTGTATATAGTTTCAATATATATTGTAGAAGTAAGAATATATAATTATATAATTCCGAATTTAAAGTCATTTAAATTTTACTTCTATCAAGTATTGACTCATATTCAAACTGATACCTAGGTATTCGAAGAAAAATCGAAATTCCAATATTTCATATAGAACCATCCATTATTCAGGTAAATAGATAAAAAATAATAGAGATATCGTCAATAAGAACAAGAGATCGGTAGTATATAGGTTAACCTACATGTTCTTATGTATACATTGGCCAAACACGCGAAGCTTTCGAGAATAGGAACAAGGAACATTAGAATTATTTCGTTAAAAATAAATCGAATTCTACCTGTGCCAACCAGTTGCAAGAATCAGGATAAGATTTTGACCATAATTCCGAAGTTCTCCATATCGAGAACAAATGCAATAGACTTTTAGAAGCATTAGAAAAAAACCAACATCATAAAAAACACATTTTATTTAACGACCAGACAGATTCAAACCCATCCTTGTTATTGAACCTTTTTGAATGAATTCCCAAAACGAACCTGCATATTATCACGTTTCTTTTCGCTCAGCCTTGTATTTAAGGAGACCGATTCTGCAAAAGTAGTATTTACCATACTCACCTGATGAAGTCAAAATGTAATTGACGAAACACTTGCTGTGTAAACAATAAATATTAGCGGAAATAAAGTTTTTCACCTATAATCACGGACGATATTAATTATGAAAATGTGACCGATAGCATAAGACAGGTTATTCATTCAATGACAAACAAAATTGGGCCCAGAATACTACCCTTCAGAACGCCCCATAAAATCACGAAGTTATCAGAGGAAGAAGTCACACCATCCCGCATCAAAACAACTCTTCGTTTTCAACAGGACAGTTTTGCCAACTCAGCTAAAAAAAGAATTTCGACAACCTCTCCAAGCGGAATTCTTGAATGCTCGTTTCCTAGTACTTTCCTTGACTGAGTGTATTGCATAATAAAGCCCTAAAGAAAAAATTCCTCTTGTTTTCATTTTCTGACTGAAACACCACCATTCCCATATGCACACCGGTTCACTTTCAATTCTCGCCAGCTTCGAACTGGCTGCATTCCTTCCTGATTCATATTTCATGAGACGCCCCGGTTATGTACCGAAATGCATGTTGCCAAGAGCTTATTTGTCTTCAACGTGATAATGGAAGTTTTAATGAAATTTGAGATCGCGTCTGAGCCAAACATCAGCGTATACAACGAAGTCCGGACAGCGAAGTAATTCTGTATTTCCCGAACTTCAAAACGCGTTTCTTGAGGAGAAGTTGTTGCCCGTTTCATTTTCAGGTTGTTCACACCATAAACTTCGCAAGTTTTCCAATTGGCAACATTTGTCAATTTTTTTTCTATGGTCCGGAAACTATTGAGGTTATTTGTTGGGTTTGAGAAAGTTCGGGATCGATTGGAATACGTAACTGCAGAACTTCTGGATAAGCGGTGTAGCAGCGGTTTCTTCATTGATTGAATCCGTGTTCATGAGGTTATTTTATCTGTCAATTCGTGGACCTTCGTGTGACAGGTAAAAATCAGTTCAGTTAAAACTCATTCAAATCAAGTGTCAAATGAATAGTTAAACAGTTTGGATATACATAGAACCGGTATCAGCTCCTACTCTCACATAACCTCAATTAGACCTCAATAACTTCTATGTTCTATTTGAGACACTCGTAGATTTGGTTTCCAATGAAACTGGGCAAAAACGCATTGAACAACGAGATTTCCGTTGTTGAGTTCGAAAAATATTTGTTGTTTCTTACGATAAATCCAGACATTGTAACATACTTTATGTACTTTAAAACTCTTATGGTGGCACACGGCCCAAGATCCTCCGCGCATTCAATCGCCTCAACACAACTCTCAGAAGCTACCCAGAAATCTACACTGCTATCGCAACCTCTTGGTACTCCTAATAAACAAAAATTCTGGGAGTTGTAACATCATAGCGCAGGTAATCCATTTGCTGCCATCTATGAAGTTGAGACTCAACAGTGCTCAAATGTTTGTCACTGATGAAAGAAGACATCAACGATCTGTCATCCACGAAGTTCACAATGTGGTTCTCGATCGTTTATGTGGACGAAGAAGAGGGCGGGAGACAAAACTGAGCCTTGGGGCACTCCAGCGTTCACGTTGAAACCACTTGAACCGACACAATCTATGACCACATGAATGTTCCTGTTGGTGAGGGAACAATTCATCCAATCGCAAAGACTCCTGGGAAAACCATACGAAGATAGCATATTCAAAAGGGCGTAATGCCAGACACAATCGGAAGCTCAAAGCAACTAACCTAGATTATCCATAGCGCTCCATAGCCCTTGTCCACACTTGCGTCACATAGCTAAGGACATCATTGGTTGATCGAAAACTATATTGTCTGTCACTGATGAGAGATTTACTTTCCGAGTATCTAATCACTTCGAGCTTGATAGCTGCTTCCATGACTTTCGACAAAATAGAGGTTATCGCTTCTGGGCTGTAGTTTGATGTAAAACACTTTCTCATCTTGTTTGGTTTAGGCTGCACTTGTGCACCCTTCCATGAATCAGGGAAAATTCCTTGCCTCCTTTCCTGTATAGCGAACATGTTATAGAGAACATGTTTAAGCTGTGATGAACAATTTTCAAATACAATGGCAGGAATCTCGTCGAATCTCGTGGAATCGAGTCCACCAAGCACTCGACGAATGATTCCTGTTCTGAAGTGTACATCCCTTATCCTCGATCAAATACTTGGAATTGTTGTAGATTCTCGACCAAATGTTTGGATAGTTAAGTTAACAGCGAATATCTGCGGGAAGAGATTAGTTTTAGCTCTTATTGTGGTAGCCTTTCAGGTGGAGAAAAGTTGAACGAGAGAACTTGTTGCCAAATTTCTTTTCCATCGACCAAAACTGATGTGATCCTCTTGGACAGTCTATGAGTTTTGAGTATTCATAAGTTAATTTCCACTTGTCTGAAGATGTACTAATCTATCGTTACAAAAATATGTAGAAATTTTAATTTCATTGGTGTAAAACATAGTGATTACTGCAAACAAGTCTTGATCAATGCCAAATAGAAATGACAGAAAGACCTCAATACACTTATGAGAGAAAAATCATGAAAAAACTGAAGAGTCTCAGATATCTTGTGATTTATTAGGGTGAAAGGAACCTGCTGCTCGTTTTTCAGCCTGTAAAATTCAATCTACCAGAAATCCCTCAAAACACCTGTTAACAACCTCAAATATCCAGTTTCAACCGGAAAACCCTGTACGTTTCAGAACCGGATGAGTGTAAACTAAATAAAATTAATTCGGACGGAAATGAACGTTACATCGTATCACATATCGTAGCACTTTTAACGTCCTCCAACACTCCCGAACAATGGAAACGGCCTACCTTGTTCAAATAGCGAGTAGTCCAAACAAGTTCAATGCGTCAACACGATAACTCCAGTTTGTTCGGGGAGCAGTTGTCAAAATTTCGCGCTTGTTTGAGTATGACGTGAGATAATTGGATTAATTTTTGGAGCGGTTGGTAGCACTGTCTCATGAGATGACATTACGAAGTTTGAGAGCATAGAAAATAAACAAGAACAAGGGTGAACGCGAAATATGATTCGATTTCTTTATGGTTGAAAATATTAAGGTTGAATAAAATAATAGAAAGAGGGTTTTTTACTTGATTGTGGGTTTTTTCAATATCTAGTAATATATATTATAGTATTTGATTCAATAAGAGATATCGAGTGGCCCTTCTGGCTCTTGGTATAAGTTTTATATTTCTGTTAAGATATTTATTTATTATTATAAAATAGAAAAGGGCTTTTTACTTGATAGAAGAAATGTAACAAAATTCGAATATCAAAACAGATTTAATCTGTCAGTCTTCTACAATTTCAGTTTCAAAAAAATGTTATTCAAAAAACTTCAAGAATTAAATTAATGTCTACATAAGCACCGCTCATATTTAATAGACGTATATAATCAAAATTCGATATACAATGTCAAATGGAATAAATGAACCAACGAATGTAAAAAGTCATTCAAAATTAATAAACAAATTTTTGAAGGATACAAAATTTTGTTTCGGATCTTACCATTATGAACACCAATTCTTTTTCAAAAACATAAAACACAACTTAAGGACTCAAAAAATTTAATTTATTTAATATATTTAAATATTCGAATAAGTTACTTCAAAAATCTCTCAAAACATGCACTATATCTTCAGAATACAATTAGAAGTCCGATAATCTCCTCATCGGCCCTAGATAATATTTAAAATATCAAAATCAACTAACAATCAGTATATCATACCTTAGAGTGTAACACGGAACTTGTTTAAAACAGACTAACTTTAAAAATCCAGGTAGTCAGTTCGTCATAAAATCACAGAAAAAGCCTTTTTCTATTTTATTCTATACTTAATATATAATTATATTTAGGCTTGAATAAATCTCATTATGGAATGTCAATGGTTTAAAGAAAACCTTATAATACCTTACAGTTTTCTGTGATTTTGTGACGAACATAGACTATCTGGATTTTTAAAGTTAGTCTATTTAAGCAATTTTCGGTTACACTTCAAGGTGAGATATACTAATTGTTAGTAGATTTTGATATTTTAAATATTATCTAGGGCCGATGAAGAGATTATCGGAATCCTAAATGTTTTTTGAAGATATAGTGCATGTTCTGAGAGATTTTTGAATTAATTTATTTGAATATTTAAATATATTAAATATTTCAAATAAATTATATTTTTTGTGAAGTTCTTAAGTTGTGTTTTATGTTTTTGGAAAAGAATTGGTGTTCATAATGGTAAGATCAGAAACAAAATGTTGTCTCCTTCAGATATTTATTTATTAATTTTAAATGACATATTCGTTGGTTTGTTTATTCCATTTGACATTATATATCGAGTTTTGATTATATACGTCTATTAAATATGAGCGGTGCTTATGTAGACATTAATTTGATTCTAAAAGTTTTTTGAATAAAAAATTTTTGAAATTGAAATTGTAGAAGACTGATAGATTAAATCTGTTTTGATATTCAAATTTTCTTATTTATTATTATTTCTTGAATATATAGTTATTAGTTAGTTATTGGTAGTCTATGATATTTTGTGTTTTCTTTTGTGTCGTATCGACCACTGCACTGTTTCTAATAAATAATTGAAATTGTATTTTTGGGTGATATTTTCTTTTCTGAAACTCTGGTAGAGAAGAACGCAGTTAATTTCCTTCAGAAAGGCAGGTATAACTCTATCTGGCGAACATTTTGCCAATCTGATTAACTCACGCCCATCTTTACTGAGTTGTGGCCGCGAGCCTAATTGCCTTGTGACCGGCTTCTTCAAAGTCCATATCAGAGTATACTATCATTACTCAACATTATCTTCAGGTCACCCCTCATACCTGCCCTTCTAGACTCTGATGCATACAAGAGAAGCTTACACTTTGAAGGATTAATCTTCAAATTGTGTCTCAGCGAAAAACAAACAATTCTTCCCAAACCTTCTTTGATAGAAGCTCCCGCAGCAATAACTTTCCCAGGATTGAAAGAATGACACATTTGAGTGTCATCTGCAAAAGCCTAAACTCCACAACATTTAATGCAATCGAAGATGTCCGCTGTATAAATGATGTATCGCAGGGGGTCTAAAATTGACCCCTGAGGAACTCCAGATGTTACCGGCATAGAATCAGAGGAAATGTTATCTATTACAACGGACTGTGTACGCTGACTCAAATATGACCTAAGAAAAGCAACAGCGAATCAACCCAAAAAAACTACAACTTCGCACAGAGTAAAGCGTGGTCAATGGAGTCAAATACCTTGGAATAATCAAGAAGAACCAACGCCAAAAATAGAGCGGCATCAGTGGTTTTCAAGTGGCCTCCTATTGCGGCGATGCATAGTTTCAGACGCTCCTTTAAATTTTCAGCAATAGGACGCAGCTCTTCGGGCGTTAATCAGTCCCATTCCCGGCGCAGGGATTGCTTCAGCGACTCCAAACTTTTGTGGTGTTTAGCACACGCCCTGAGCTCCAAAATCAACCACACGCTGTAGTCCATTGGGACGAGTAGGGCGACCATTCTGCAGATGTGATGAAACTCGGAAAATGGGTCTTACACCATTCTTGCTCCATTTTCGCTTTGTGAGCCGGAGCGGAGTCCTCTTGAAAGGTCCAATGGGTATCCCCGAAATGCTGCTGGTCCCACGGAAGTACTACGGTCTCGAGGATGTCGCAGCGGTAGACTTCTTGATTTATTGTGACCCCTTGATCCACGAAAACCAAGGGAATTTTGGCGCTGGGGCAAATTCCGCCCTAGACCATGACGGATTTTGGATTTTGACGATGTTCAATGATGGTCGACGTACCGGGAGCCTTTGCGGACCAGACTCTGTTGTTTTGGTGGTTGTGTGATTGTTCTACGGTGAAAAGCTTCTCGTCTGTGAAGGGAATGCGTTCCCATTGCTGACGAAGTAGTTGGCAGTACCTTTGGAGTCATACGTTCTTATTTTGCTTTTTAGACATTTGACGAATGGATTCAAGGTTAATACTGGTCTCGCGGGCTATGTTCCTCATGGAGATCATCGAATTTCGCTTCTTGACGATGTTGCAATTGATGTGCGTATTGACAGTGCGTTTTCTCTAACTTTCTGGAAGACAACCATCATGGACAAGCTCCTTGAAACGGCAAATTGCATCGGACACGGTTTTTCGAGGCACAATGAGCAAACGAACAATTTTGCATTGACGCTTACCTTGACGAAACAGCTCCAAAATTGCACTACGTTTGTTAGGCATTCTAACACTCTACAAGATGGAGTAATATCAAACTGAAATTTCGCATTTAAGTACAAGAAAATGTAGAGAATTTAATAGAATAAAAATAATTTGGTGCGCTAAAATACTTTTGTTCTAGAACAAAGTAAAATTTCTTGTCACCCTGTAGAATGCATTCGATTCACCACAACTATCAGCTAGAGGCAAAGTGAATATTCACCTCTTTAGGGCTCTTCAGATAATCTGGAATCGAAGAGGTCCTCATTGACCTTAGATGAAGATCCAAATCACATGATTCCACGTGTTTTCAGCCGATGCTCCAAGTATATTGCCTTTCCCGATCGAACAGCCGCAGTTGCAAGATTTCTCAACTATCTGCAATATACGAGGGTGGTTCAACCATGATCGAGACAAATACTCGAACACGTTTATTTATTATTGAAAAATTTACAAAAAACCATATTTTTTCTAGGTAATTCCCCTCACTATTTACACATTTTGACCACCTTTCCGGAAGTTTTTTGATGCCGGTATCGAAAAATTCCTTGGGCAACTCGGACCGCCATGTGCGCACGAACCCCTCTACCTCGTCGTCAGTGTTGAACTTTTGACCTCCGAGGGCCTCTTTCAGTGGTCCAAACATGTGGTAGTCGCAGGGCGATAAATCCGGACTGTAGAGGGGGTGTTCCAGTACCCTCCATCCCAATTCCGATATTGTATCGAGCGTGAGACGCGCGGTATGAGGGCGCGCGTTATCCTGGGGGAGAATCGCATTTCGTGCTGGAATGCTCCTTCGTTTCGAGCGATAACCGGGTTTCAAGTGTGTTTTCAGAAGGTTACAGTAGCATGCAGCATTGATGGTACGTTGGATGCGCAGGAAATCGACGTACAGCACGCCCTGCCGGTCCCAGAACACAGTACACAATAGCTTACCCGCGGACCAGGTTGTCTTCGCTTTGACTGGCGCCTCTTCCTCCTTCTTCCTCCACTCTTTACTTGACTTCTTGGTGTCGGGAGTGTAATAGTGTACCCATGTTTCGTCTGTAGTGAAGATTCGCGTTAAAAAAATCGTCCTCCGCCGCCTTGTATCGCGTTAGTAAGCGGCGACAAACTTCCAACCGCGTTAATTTTTGCTCAAAGTTCAACAGTTTAGGAACCCATCGCGCCGTTAATTTGCGATATTGAAGGTGTTCGTGGATGATAGACTCTACCCTACCAATACTGATACCGACTTCAGCCGAAATGTCTCGAACATTCATCCTACGGTCCTCCAAAATGAGTTGTTCTAGGCAACGAATGTTGTCTAGTGTGACGCTGGTTCGCTGTCGACGATCATGCGTCTCATTCTCGGCGGTTTCGAGGCGATCCTTGAATGCTTTGGCCCATTTAAACACGGCTGCCCTACTCAGGCACTCACTATCGAACTGCTTTACAAAATGCACAAAAATATCCGTATTTTAAACGTCTTCTCCCACTAAAAAACGAATGATAATACGTTTCGCAACGGCAGTCGGCACTTGACGTTCACTCATGGTCGTAGGAGACGCGTGAAACACGTGCTTCAACGAAAACAAACGTCACTCTATTCGTAAGAGACCCAGTTATCACGTACTCAAGCCACGACCTTCGAAACATACATACGCGCCATCTACAGAGTTTGTCCCGATCAAATTTGAACCACCCTCGTACCAGAGCATTTACATCATTGGTCCCTCTGTAGCGACGAAAAGCATCATCTCTCAACTTCATCATGAATCTCACATTCTTCGTCAGCCAAAGTGCAGAAGGTTTACTGACTCTAGAAGAAATATCAGAAGCATGCTCATCAAACAATTTCAATATAAGATCATTAAATGAGTTAACTTTTATTATACTCCTGATAGCTGAATTCCAATATGTCTGTGAAACACAAACTACGTTCTCAAGACTTTCTACTGATTTTTTAATATAAATTAATTCCGTAAGAGTTTTATATTTGAATCAATTCACGAAATCAAGACCGGAGATTAAAAAATTGGGTCACCGCTCTATGACTACGCATAGAATTATAAACGACCGGACTGATTTCCATTTATATTCCGATATATCCATTTTCCAAAGGGTTCTACGTCGAAATTGAATAAATGATACTTGGCATACGTGATGTAGCCACTCTAATGCACAGGATCCGTCAGTTTATCGGCATACAACATCGAAACCTCATTTTCTCTTGTCACCGCTGGATGTTTTCACCGCATACGTTCTGGATTCGTTTTCATGACGTTTCTGCGAACAGCGTTCCTGAATTATTCAATGCGATATTGAAATGAAGCCTGATTCGTTTTTAGGAGATATCCCGCTTGTTTTATGACTGGGGCAACCGCGTTTCGTTTTCGATCTCGATTTTTAATGAAGGTATGAACGTGTCGGCTCGATAGTAATCTCTTTTGGTTATCTGATTCTGAATTCTGATACCTCTAATTTGAGATTTTGACGCAAAACAAAATTGAGTCTTTAAATTCGGAATTAAAATTCCCTGGAATATTCCTAATGTGTTCGCAACCATTTATTTCACGTTGCTGCAATTCTTGAATATTTCGAACGGAGCTGAGTGCATGTATTTCTTCAAATATCCCCATAAAAAAAAACTGGGAGATTCAAATCCGAAGACCGAGCTGGCCAGTGTACAAGTCCTCCACTGCCAATCCATCTTTGATTATGAAAGTGATCCAAACATTCCCTTACACCCCGACAGAAATGCGCAGGTGCCTCTGGAAATCATATTCAGTCTAACATTAGCTCCAGCAAAGTTTTCAAAGAAATATGGACCGATGATGCCTCCAGTGTGTAAAGCACACCATACAGTGCATTTTTCAGGATGCAATGGAACCTGCAGAACTTCTTGAGGATTGTTTTAACTCCATATACGGCAATTTTGCTTGTTTACATAGCCGTTCAACCAGAAATGAGCTTCATCACTAAACACAATTTTACGATAAAAAAGTGGATCAACTTCAAATTGTTCTAGGGTCCAATCAGCAAACAAACGACGCTTATTATGGTCAAGTGGCTTCAGTTCTTGAACCAGTTGGATCTTGTATGGGTATAGACCAAGATCTTTACGCAAAATTTTCCATGTGGTGAATGCACAGAGTCCAACTTGTTGTGAACGTCGACAAATAGCCAAATATGGATCATCGTTAACATTAATACTTACAGCAGCGATATTTTCTTCTGTACGTACAGTTCTTTGTCTTGTTGTTGTTGCATCGAGTAGAGTAAATGTTGTCCGAAATCTATCGATAGTTCGACGAATTAGCTGCTCTGATGGACGATTATGTAAACCATAAATTTCACGAAGTGCTCTATAGGTTTGGCGAATAAAACACTGATTTTGAACATTAGTTTCAGCAATTTGTGAACGTTGTTGCAGCGTGAGTCTTTCCATGATAATTTGTCAATGTTTACTGAACAGAAATGTCAAAACAACATGGCTTCTACCTTCTGTCAAATCACAGTTATCCCTATCGAAAGTTTTATCACTCTAAAAAGCACCCGATATATAAGTAAGGAATTTTGTATCACAAATGATACAACTGGGGATAAAATAACTCACAAATCAACAGGGAATTTGTACCAATATTGTGAAATTCTTCACAAAATACCGATTAATCCAAACGAAAGAAGAGAGTCGAAAAAACTGGCAGTATCTCAAGGATTACTCCGCAGCCCACCAACTTAATCAGTATACATCCTCGAACAAAACTTCCAAAAGGCCGGATAGAATTTTCCGCTCTCCTTTTATTACAGACCACCATCAGAAGCGGTTATTTTAACCCGGGGAATGTAGTGGCAATCCAAAGGAAAGGCACCACGCACACGTGTCTATAAAACTTGAACGAATCCCAAATTGAAAGGTTCTCTCCTGTTGCTCCTAGAGTCCCTGGATAAAAGCGACGTGTCTGGTATTTCTACAAGGGAGTTGGTCCTTTCAATAGGGCGTCCGAAATTGGATTGTGAGGGAATTAATTCTAGCTCGGGGAACATGCGTTCAGTACAGTCGTTAAATGGAACACAAACACGACAGAAAGGCTTCAATTTGGACGAATCGAGTGCTTTTCGATGCTGGTTTTCATCGGGAGATGATACCTGTTAATTTATTTACTTTTTTCGCGTTTGTTTCACCCATGTGTCGAATTTTAAGACGAAAATGGTCAGCACTAGATTGGACTCACTGATCCGAGCTCAAAGGTAATTCTGTCCGTCTGTAAACACGCTAACTTTTGAGTGGAAAGAACTAGGACCTTGAAACTTTCAGGGGGCAGAAGCACACCAATAATTTGCTGGTATTTAAAATTTTTTCATATAAACACTGATGACTTCACGAAAAAATTAAGGGTTTTTAAATAAGAGGTATCATTTTGAATATCCAGCTATCTAGGCAGCTGTCATCTTTTGACATTTGACGAGTAAAACTACGCCATTACTAAAAATGGAGGGATACACGCTTCAACAATGCAAATTGCCAAAATTCACTACGAAAATGGTGAGAATCACAGTTCGCAAAACTGAAGCACTTTTTGGTCGTCGTTAAGCGTCTTCTCGGCCGCCAATGGTGAAACTGGTGGGAAAATTTGAGATGTTGGGAGAACTTAGTGATGTGACGAATCGAAAGCGTGTGCGTCGCTCAAGAACAACTGAGAATATAGCTGCTAGAGCCAATAGTGTTGACGAATATCCAGGTTTATCGATTCCTCGTCGATCTTGTGGAATTATGCATTCCACAAACGACTTCACACAGTATTTTGCATAAAGACTTACGGCCAGTTTCCTAAACGAAATTGAAGCCTCCTTTTTCCCAAAAACTCTCCTTCAAAGATAAAACGTGTTTCATAAGCAAATTTCAAGTTTAAGGGGAACTTGAAAGCGTCCTTTATCTTAAAGTGGGAAAATCGGCCCTTTACGGCTGGAAAACGATCCTTTAACGAGGAGCTCGACAGTGCAGGTGCTCGATAAACACAAAAACAGTGGACATAATCTTGCTTTGTCACATTTGCCCATTTTGTTCGATTTAAGCGTACTACGAAATATGTTGCACCAAATGTTGAATGCTGATTCAAGCTCTAGTTCTTAATCAGATGATGAAGAAATAATTGTGAAAAGACCAAAAATTTACAGAAGAAGGGAACAACATTTTTCCACGTTATATGATCTAGATTTCTTCGATCGTTTTCGCCTGACAAAACCAACTGTTTTTTCTTTGCCTCAAAAAATTGCAGATCAATTGTACTTCCCATCTAACAGGTAAACATATTTCGATTTATTATTTCGTTGATATAATTTTCTGTATACCAAATCATTAAATTGACAATTTTCAGAGGCAGCTGTATTAAACCGATGAACCAACTACTTTTGACATTGGGATTCTATGGAACTGGAAATTTACTGATAACAAACAGCCGGAGATTTCATGGGAATTTCTAAACCTTCTGCTTCTAGAATTATTCGAGGCGTTTCTTCTGCAATCGCATCCCTGTGTCCACAATATATAAAGATGTGTGAAGGTGATTATGAAATTCAAGCAGCAGAAAAGTTTTATGCCATTGCTAGTTTTCCACGTGTCATTGGTTCGATAGATTGCACATTAATTAAAATCGCTTCTCTGGGTGGAGATCATGCAGAGATCTTTCGATGTCGAAAACATTATTTTGCTCTTAACGTTCAAACCCTGTGTGATTCAGACTTGACAATCAGAAATATTGTAACTAGATGACCTGGCTCAATACATGATTAAATCATCTTTAATAACATTGTCTTGAAGAGACAATTTGAGAGTGGTAAATTTGGACCGTATTTGTTACTTGGTGATAGTGGTTATAGTTTGCAGACTTATCTTATGACAAAGTTGCCCGAATTTATAACTGCAGCTGAAAATTTATATAAGTAGTCAATTATACGAACTAGAAATGTAGTGAAGAGAAAGTATAGAGTTTGGAAACGTCGTTGGCCTATACTTTCTAAAGGAATGAGTATATTTTATTGATTTATACGACAATTGTAATTCTTGAACCAGTTGAATCCTGTATCGGTGTAGACCAAGATCTTTACGCAAAATTTTCCATGTGGTGGGTGCACATAGTCCAACTTGTTGTGAACGTCGACGAATAGACAAATCTGGATCATCATTAACACTATGACACACTGCAACGATTTTTTCTTCGGTTCGTACATTTCTTTGTCTTGCTGTTGTTGTTGCATCGAGTAGAGAAAATGTTTTCAGAAATCTATCGATGGTTCTACGAATAAGCTGCCCTGATGGACGATTATGTAAACCGTAAATTTCACAAAGTCCTCTATAAGTTTGGCAAGAAAAAAACACTGATTTTGAAAATAAATTTCAACAATTTGTAAACGTTGTTGCGGCTTGAATCTTTCCATGATAATTTTTCAATGCTTACTGAACAGAAATGTCAAAAGTACATGGCTTCTACCTTCTGTCAAATAACAGTTATCCCTAACGAAAGTTCTATCACTCTGACAAAACACCCGATGTGTTCGGAATTACGAACTTTCAAAAATGTGTGAACCGTTTTGAGATTGGAGCTCTTGGAATTAGAATTATTGATTAAATCCAGATATACCTTAAATTCCTATGCGCGAATCTGTGAATTCCATAGAAATATATCTTTCAATAGGATCAAAGCCTTCCAACTAATTTTCCACTGAAATCTGTGATCTTACGTCATCATATAGAAACTCAGAAATTAATTGGATGAAAGCAAGTCCTCAAACGATCAAATTAACCCATCCATAACGTAATTAACAAGCTTATGAACCAATCAAAATAGTGTTTCCATGTAACCCACGCCGAATTATTGTTCGCTTCTATCACAGAATGTCCGTACCGAAATGTCATATTCGATTTGTTATGTTCTCTTTCATAGAATTCTATACAAACGTGGTATTTATTCGGATCAAAGCTAGCCCATCGTTTTCACATCCGATAAAATTAATCTACCCATTAAAGAATTAACAAGCTTACCAACTGGCTGAATCAAAACAGTCCCCGAAATGATGATTCGCTGCGACCTTTAGTTGAATAGGCGCATCAATGAAACAAACAAGTCATGGTGGATTATCCATGCAAACTAACAGTGTTACCACCCTAACAAAGTTTAGAAGCCATCTAATGAATACCAATTAAAGTTAGGACGTCTGACCTACCGCAGGCCTGTTAGGGGAAATAGGAATGGTTGATAAGGAGTATCGCAGAAATTACAGGGGATGAATAATTTTAGAGGAACGCTCCAGGAAGGGTGAGTTGGAGAATTGCACCCTATGTGAAAGTTCCATCCAGCGAGTATCGAGCATAGTTTGTCTTATTTCTGATGGATCAAGAGTTCAAATTTATTAGAAAGGCAGATTATCACTTCCTAATATAATCAAAGTGGAGTATAAGCAAGGGTAAAACAAAGTTCTTCAAATCATGACTGTATGTGCTACAGTTCAGAACTCAAATAAGCCCGATTTTTTTTTAACGCTGGGACATAAGCAGTATATATTTACATGTTTCGAAGCTTATTGGCTTCACTCATCAGTGCGCTGTAATGTCCAATAATGCAAGTTAGCTATGCATTTATATTATAGCTTATGTAGGTATCATAGCATTCACCTAATTCAAGCAGCGCATTGTATGACCGATCATTTCAGACGTTACTTACGTAGATTAACTTCTTCATGCTCAAGTCATATCTGTTTACAGCCTAGTGCCAATAATTAGCAATTATATTCAAATGAATTTAAACGACTGGCATTCACTCTCGAATATAATCAATATGAGCATACTCATTATTGATTATTCCAGTTACAAAAGGGCGATGGTAGTAATACAGCAAATTAGTGACCAATATCTGTTCTTAGTGTGTTCTCTATGGTTTTCAAATGGATTTCTTTCAATCGAATGATGGACGTCCTAACCTGATTCAAGCTTGTGGCCAGCTAACTAGATTTAAGCTTGTATGCCAGCATGGTTTCAGGCAAGGTAGATGGTTACTCTTATATTTGTTGAGCACGTATATAAAAGTCTTGATGATGGCTTCTTTATAACACGACTATTCTTCGATCATTCCATCTTTAACTTTTTACTTAATAAATTTTCCAACCCTAAACTTGGACTGAATAATAACAAAAATAGAAAGAGGTTTTTTACTTGATAGAAGGATTATTTGAAAAATTTCAAATATTTACAGATTTATTTTGTTAACCATCTACAAATTTTAATCTCAAAAAATTTTTATTAAAAAACTTTCAGAATTAAATTAAATAGATGTCTAAGAACACACTGTGTCAATTTGGTAGACATATAGAATTATTTCACACCGAAGGAAATAAAAGAATTCAAAGAAACATGAACTATCAATTAAATTCACTAAATAAATACTTGAAGGGTACAAAATTTTGTTTCGTTCCTTGTTTTATTAAAACCAAATTGCTTCCCAAAAATTCAAAACCAAAATCTCAAGAACTTCTTCAAAAACAACTTGGTCAAGATAAGTTCCTTCAAAAAAATTCCTTAAACATGCAGAACATCTTCAAAAAGTCACTTAGAATTATTACAACGAAAACTTATCGGCCCTATTTCCCATTCTAATTCTTGGCCTAAAATAGATCAGATTTATCAGATGTTCATCAAATTTCATGCCCAAAAACTTATATTAGGCAAACTGGAAGGTCCTTCAGCACAAGAATAAATGGACATATGAGATGTTTCCTCGATTATAAATTAAATTCTACGTATGCAGAACATCAAATAACAAAGAAACATGATATTAATGAGTGTTTTAAGAATTTGCATAAGGAAGCTGACTTGTTAGGAAGTTTATAAATAAATCGATCAAGAAATTCTGAAAATTTATTGAATGACCAAGTTATTCAGTTCACTTTTATTGTGTTTATTCTCGTACGGCCTAGTGATTTTTCTAGAAGTAATAAATTCTTTATGGTATTCTTATCTTAAATCTCAATTTTAATATTGTAAGTTACCAAATTATTGACTAGTTGTTAAAAAGCGTTTGAAGAAGTAACAGCGCAACGAAACGAGTTATAAGTTCGACTCATAATAATAAATAGAAATCAGTATATATGTGTATCACTTAATTAAATGTACAATGGAATTTCATCAAGTAAAGACCAACAGAATTCGACAATGTCTGGTTATTTTGAATTTATAACTCACCATATTGAATCATAGTATTAAAATAAAACATTTACTGGCACTCTTTGAATGAGTAGTCGGATTTAACTTCAACTCTATTCACATACAATCCAATATATCGGGTGTTTTTTGAGAGTGATAGAACTTTTGATAAGGATAACTGTGATTTGACAGAAGGAAGAAGTCATGTTGTTTTGATATTTCTGTTCTGTAAGCATTGACAAATTATCATGTAAAGACTCAGGCCGCAACAACGTTTACAAATTGTTGACAATTATTTTCAAAATCAGTGTCCTATTCGCCAAACTTATAAAGCACTTCGTTAAATTTATGGTTCACATAATCGTCCATCAGAGCAGCTTATTCGTCGAAATATCGATAGATTTCGGAAAACATTTTCTCTACTCGATGCAACAACAACAACAAGACAAAGAACTATACGTATAGAAGAAAATATAGCTGCTGTAAGTCATAGTGTTAATGATGATCCAGATTTGTCAATTTCACGATAAAATAGTGGATTAACTTCAAGCTGTTCTAGGGTCCAATCAGCAAACAAACTTATTATGGTCAAGTGCCTTCAGTTCTTGAACAAGTTGGAACTCTATGCATCCACCACATGGAAAATTTTGCGTGAAGATCTTGGTCTTTACACATAAAAGATCCAAATGATTCAAGAACTAAAGCCACTTGACCAGAATAAGCGTCGTTTGTTTGCTGATTGGGCTCTAGAACAGCTTGAAGTTGATCCAAATTGGGTTTAGTGATGAAGCTCATTTCTGGTTGAACGGCTATATAAACAAACAAAATTACAAAATTTGAATATTAAAATAAATTGAAATATGTTTATCTTCTACAATTTTAATTTCAAAAAAATTTTTTATTCAAAAAACTTTTAGAATTAAATTTATGTCTAAAACAAGCTGAAGACGGGATTGCTTAGAATTATATTTGTTTTTTGAAGATATAGTGCATTTTTTTTAGAGATTTTTGAATTAACTTATTCGAATATTCAAATATATTAAATATTTCAAATAAATTATATTCTTTGAGAAGTCCTTTAAGTGTGTTCATGTTTTTAAAAGGCAATTGGTGTTCTTAAAGGTAAGACCAGAAACAAAATTTTGTCTCCTTTAAATATTTATTTATTAATTTTAATTACTTTCGTATATCTGTTGGTTTATTTATTCTATTGGACATTATATATTGAGTTTTGATTATATACGTCTATTAAATGTAAGCGGTGCTTGTTTTAGACATTAATTTAATTCTAAAAGTTTTTTGAATAAAAATTTTTTTTGAAATTAAAATATTTCAATTTGTTTTAATATTCAAATTTTGTTATATTTCTTCTATCAAGTAAAAGGCCTTTCTATTTGATTTTATATATAATATATAATTATATTTTGGCTTCAATAAATCTCATTATGGAATGTCAATGAATTTAAGTGAACCTCAAAATAACTGGATGGAGTAGTCCGTTACTTTGTGATAGTTCATTTTAATGGAATGAAATAAGGAAAAACTTTGTTTTCTATCACTTTCTATCACTTAAAATAACACACACTGTTCTTTGATTTTGTTAGAGCATAGATCAATCTTGAATTATAAAGTTGATCTGTGTTTCGAAGCTTTAGTCTTTTAAAACGTGTTGAGAGATATAGGTTAGTTTTTTGATTTTGATATTTGGAATATTAAATGAGGGCTGAAGACGGGATTGCTTAGAATTATATTTGTTTTTTGAAGATATAGTGCATTTTTTTAGCGATTTTTGAATTAACTTATTCGAATATTTAAGTATATTAGATATTTCAAATAAATTATATTCTTTGAGAAGTTCTTTAAATGTGTTCATGTTTTTAAAAGGCAATTGGTTTTCTTAAAGGTAAGACCAGAAAAAAACATTTTGTCTCCTTCAAATATTTATGTATTAATTTTAATTACTTTCGTATATCTGTTGGTTTATTTATTCCATTTGACATTATACATTGAGTTTTGATTATATACGTCTATTAAATGTAAGCGGTGCTTGTTTAAGACATAAATTCAATTCTAAAAGTTTTTTGAATAAAAAATTTTTTTGAAATTAAAATTGTAGAAGATAAACATATTTCAATTTGTTTCAATATTCAAATTTTGTTATATTTCTTCTATCAAGTAAAAGGCCTTTCTATTTGATTTCATAAACAAAATTACCGTATATGGAGTGAAAACAATCCTCAAGAAGTTCTGCAGGTTACAAGGCATCCTGAAAAATGCATTGTGTGGTGTGCTTTACACGCTGGGGACATCATCAGTCTATATTTCTTTAAAAATATAACATTATTTCTAGAAATGGTCCAATTAATTGGCCTCCAAGATCATGCGACATATCTCCACTGGATTATGTCAAGTCATTGGTTAATGCTGATAAACCAGAAATATTAGACGCTTTGGAAGCCAACATAACTCGTGTTTTTGATTAAAAAGGGCCTGAATTACTCTAAAAAAAGGTCCACAATTGGTCTGGTCGAATTTCGGCTTCAATCTGAATCTAAATGTGTTTTATTTCAATTTAAAGTTCTATCACTCTAAAAAAACACCCGATATGACGATGCTAAGGTTTTCGGTCGAACTGGATGAAATGTATGCTTTCCATTTGGTCTTTGTGTGTTTTTCAAGACCATTATGTCAATGAAAAGTCTGAAATGCACTTGATAGGAATCAAAAAATATTGGAGCCGAAAATGCTACTAGGAACAGAATCATTGTTCCTGAATAAACTTCAAAATTAGAGCCTCAAATCTTGTTAAGTGATTCGATAAGCTTGTTCTTATGCTCGATCATCAAGCTAGTTACCTGTTGGACAGACAAAAAATCGCTTCAGTGGCAAATGTTATTTCTGATCGAAACAATAATTTAAATATTTGTTTCCCTTAGAGTGAGATACAGAATTTGAGGTGGGCATAATTTCCACTCACGTAATGTACGTAAGGAAAAGACGTTTAGAGATACTTTTCTTTTAGTTAGTCTCGACGAATCCATCAAGGAACCCAAACTAAATTTTCAAAAAAAAAAAAAAAATTCCCAAGGCTTTTTCCACATATCCCACATTCAACTTACTGGATATCTCTAACAAGAAACGCCACCTGTAATCCAACGCACTCCAGAAACGGCCGTCTGTCGAAGCGACGCGAAAAGTTCAGAGGGTCGTCCAGGGCAAAAGAAACACGTTGTCGGGCTTTCCTGAGCGAGGCTAGGGGTCCCGTTTTCCCGACGAGGCAGAGAGCACTGGCCTGCAAGACCGGGACCGATAGGAAGGGCGCATGGGCTTCCAGACGAGAGAATCCTGGATGCCGCGAGTCTACTCCTCACCTGGCTATACGTTCGACGTACGCAAAAACAGGTGAAGAATCACGTGGGAGCGTCCGGCTATGTGGTTTTTGGAGGCGTAGGGATACTGGAAAGAGTTAAAGTGTGATTATGATACTTTCTAAACTTCTTCTCTTCTTCTTTCTATTTTAGCTCCAGAATTTCTTTTACTGTCTTCAATATTGCACCTGAGACAATGTTATGTTGGCGATTAATCCAAATAGAGCCTATGGACTCTTCTTTGATACATTGAAGTCAAGAATGAACCAAATATTTCCGTTCAAAAAATGCAACCTCAAAAGGATCACTTCGGTAATAAAGAAATCAAGCAAACATAAAAGATAAAATAGAAAGGCCTTTTACTTGATAAAAGAAATATAACAAAATTTGAATATTAAAACAAATTGAAATATGTTTATCTTCTACAATTTTGATTTCAAAAAAATTTTTTATTCAAAAAACTTTTAGGAATAAATTTATGTCTAACAAGCACCGCTTACATTTAATAGACGTATATAATCAAAACTCAATATATAATGTCAAATGGAATAAAAAAACCAACAGATATACGAAAGTAATTAAAATTAATAAATAAATATTATATACGTATATTAAATCTAAGCGGTGCTTGTTAGACATAAATTTATTTCTAAAAGTTTTTTGAATGAAAAATTTTTTTGAAATTAAAATTGTAGAAGATAATATTCAAATTTTGTTATATTTCTTCTATCAAGTAGAAGGCCCTTCTATTTTTTTTTTATATATAATATATAATTATATTTTGGCTTCAATAAATCTCATTATAGAATGTCAATGAATTTAAATAAACCTTAAAATAACTCACACTGTTCTTTGATTTTGTTAGAACATAGATCAATCTTGGATTACATAGTTGATCTGTATTTCGAAGCTTAAGTCTTTTAACACGTGAGTGATATAGGTTATGTTTTTGATTTTGATATTTGAAATGTTAAAAGAGGACTGAAGACGGGATTGTCTAGAATTATATTTGTTTTTTGAAGATATACTGCACATTTTTTTTAGAGATTTTTGAAATAATTTATTCGAATGAACATTCATTATAAGACATCCAAATGATATAACAAAATCCAAAAAATAAAAATTGTTAACCAAAATTCTATAAAATAAATATTTTGAATAGACAAAATTTTGTTTCTGCTGATCAATCTTATGAAAACAAATATCTTTCAAAAATGTTTAACATGATCCCAAGAATTTCATCATTAAACTATCTTACTCAGAATATTCAAAATTATTGAATATCTAACTAAGTAACTTTCTATAAAATCTCAAGATATGTGAAAATATTACTGAAAAACAAGTTATAAGAGAGACTTTGCTTCGTCAGTATTCAAATAATCCATATTCAATAAAATATAACATCAATCAACAACAAAGAAAAGTCTCTCTTAAAACTTGTTTTTGAGTAATGTTTTTACATATCTTGAGATTTAATAGAAAGTAACTTAGTTAGATATCCAATAATATTGAATATTCTAAGTAAGATAGTTTTATGATGAATTTCTTAAGATTATATTAAACATTTTTGAAAGATATTTGTTTTCATGAGATTGATCAGCAGAAACAAAATTTTGTCTACTCAAAATATTTAATTTATAGGATTTTTGGTAACAATTTATATTTATTGGATTTTATTATATTATTTGGATGTCTTATAATGAACGTTTATTTTATATGTCGTTTGATATAAGTGGTATTTATATGACATTAATTTAATTCCTGCATTAATAATATTAAATATAATTTTTTGAAATTGAATATGTAGAAGGCTAATAGAATATGTCTGTAAATATTGAAATAATTAAATGATTTTATATACCTTCTATTAAGTATAAACCTCCATTTATTTTATTTTATACATAAAATATATTTATTTGGTTTTCTCAACATTCTTTATACAGAGTACTATAACAGAGGCCGTTAAATTGCCTTTCAATCTTTTAGATCAATGATAAACCACAGAATTATTTATTTCGAGTTAACATTATTAAATTTTCATTATTCATTTACCAGAAGCTTTCTGAATTGTTAAGAGGCTTGAAAATATTTTTTGTTGATTGATGTTATATATTTATTGAATATGAATATGATTGAGTACTGACGAAGCAAAGACTCTCATAAAACTTGTTTTTTAGTAATGTTTTTACATATCTTGAGATTTATTAAAAAGTAACTTAGATATCCAATAATATTGAATATTCTAAGTAAGATAGTTTTATGATGAAATTCTTAAGATTATGTTAAACATTTTTGAAAGATATCTGTTTTCATAAGAGGGATGAGCCGAAACTAAATTTAGTCTACTCAATATATTTAATTTATGGGATTTTTGTTAACAATTTATATTTATTGGATTTTGTTATATCATTTGGATGTCTAATAATGAATGTTTATTTTATATGTCGTTTGATATAAGCGGTGCTTATATGACATCAATTTAATTCCTGAAGTTATAATATTAAATGTGATTTTTTTAAATTAAATATGTAGAAGGCTAACAGAATATATCTGTAAATATTGAAATATTTAAAAAAACAAACAATATGAATTATAGGTATTAATCAAGTGAACCCCCCTTGTTCTGTCAATCATCCTAAACGCGCGTTCTGCATCTCAAATGTCGGATAACCGGATTTCCACTGTCACCAACCGTACAACAGGAACAAGGAGCGAGTTCATTTGATCCGCTGAAATTTTACAATCGCATCGAACACGAAGTACTTTCATTCCGGACTGGAACATTTGATAGGCCGCGTTTAATCTGTTTCCGCAAGTCGTACATCACACTTCCGGTACAACCGCATCCCCGTCAGGTGCCCCCATAAATTGCAGATAATCTAACGCCACATTTGTCCCCGTTGTCACTGTAATACGGACTGGTGTGTGCACGACCGAATGATGGATAGAACGGGGCGTCAAAATACGCAGGTAAAAATTTCGGACCGGAAAAAAGTCCGGTAGGAAGATGATTAATGATTGCGTGACGTCGAAACGTTGTAACGTGTTTTCTTCGGTATCTGGACGGAGCGTCGTCTCTTGTGGCCCCCCCGTGGCGTGTAGATCAAATTACGTGGGAAATGAAATAAAAATTAATCGTCTCGATTCCGTACAGAACGAGGTGTGATCGAGAGTAAATTGTGACACGTGAATTCCACCAGGTTTTCATATTGGCATGCGAGTATAACTCTTTCACCAAGTAACTACTCGGCAGTCTTCACAGTCCATCCCTAGAGGTAGAAAGTGTGATAAGGATTACGCCATATCATCGCGCGAAGCGAAAACCCCTTCGAAGAGATGAACCCACCAGCTTTCAGCTTGGGCCTCGGCTCGAAAGCCGGAACCGTCTGACTGGTAGCAGCGAAGCCCTATTCAACCTCTACTGGCTCTGCAGGTCAGTACCTGAGTTGGTTTGTGACGCAACTCACCCGCCGGAAGGAATTCTTATCCAAGCATCCGAACTCAGTCCCATGAACTAAGATAATCTCAAGATTGATGACTTCTGTTGATCCTGGTACGAGCACCGTCTAACGGCCTGTACGTCCTGACCCACCGAACCCATGTGAACTCATTTGATTGATCCTGGCGTCAAGCACTAACGGCTGAGCCATTTCGTCCAGATCCACAAACCCTAAATAGTTACGCATTGATCCGGGACCAGGACAAGGCCGGTCGAACCGTCAAGTCCCGTTAGACCCCGAGTCATTTCATGAGAATATCCCGAACATGGGGGTCTGCGAACAGATTAATGAAATATCTCCCTAGCCCTGCATGCGGACCATTGCCTCCTCGAGTCCAACACCAATGGGGTGGCCAGGTGGTACAAGTAACACCTGAGGGCAATCCACCCCCTGAGGTAACGCAGTATGCTACATAACGCACACGGCCATTACACTGAATCCGGAGATTTATACTGCGATAAGGTAGAGTACGCCAGTTTTAAGGGGAAAGCCCTGTGCTGCCACAGACTCCCTATCAATGAGTTAATCTACCTGCTCTGCCCTCCATTCCACCAGAACTGCAAAACTATGGCCCCATTCGGAGATCTTCGACCATACAGGTACAGTAACTGGCACGAATGGCATTATATTAGGCACCAAGACTTAACCCTCCATTTCGCCGGGATGAAACTAGGGTCCTAGTCTTGACAAGCGCCCCATCTCGTCAAGATCTAATGCCCGGGGGGCGGGTACATTGTGACAATCCTTTATTTTAATATGACAATGCGGCGGTAGTCTTGTGGCTTAGACATCGTGAGATTGAGAGCTTAGATAATCGTGACATTGAGAATTCGAACTGCGGGCCAGTAAAGAAATTTTCTGCTTTCGCTGTTTGAACAATCAACAGCGCTGTTCCTAAAGTGGCGTAAGGAAACAGCCTACACAGAACACAAACCCGATGTGGATACTCCTAGTGGACTTCTGTCTGTCTGTAACCCTCCCTTGCTTGTCATGACTGAAATCCTAGTTTCATTATATGAAATGAAGGATAGGGTTATGATGCCTAAAGCAGAGACTCTCATTCCAACTTCCTCACTTTGTTTCTTTCTTGCATGCCATTCCATCATGTTGTCCCACAACCGTTCCTATACTTCAACAAGGTTTGGAATCGTACGAAGTAGTTGTGGCTTTCCAACCTGCGATCGACTACAGTTTTGAAATCCATACACGGGCGAAGACGAAATCTTGCTGAATCTCAGCGTGTGCTTTCCAACCTTCGTTATTTATCCGCTGAGGGATCCGAGATGGTCCGGAGGAAAAAAGACAGGCTACGACGTTTCGACCAGGGAGGATCTTGGAAGACTCGCCTTCTGCCCATACCCCCAACTTCAGCTTTATCTTTGGGTAAGGGGTACTCGTTACAGAATGATTATTCAAAATTTTAATGTTATCGACCCAAAAGTGTTTTGGTTCAAACAAGATGGTGCTACACCTCATGCTGCTACCGTAACAATTGATTCATTGAAAGAAACATTTGGCGATAACATTATTTCGAGAAATTGTCCAATTAATTGGCCTCCAAGATCATGCGACATAACTCCACTGGATTATTTTCTTTGGGGTAATGTCAAGTCATTGGTTTGTGCTGATAAACCAGAAACAATAGGCGCTTTGGAAACCAACATAACTCGTGTTATTGATGGAATAAGGCATATATTACTCGAAAAAGTGGTCCAAAATTGTTCTCGTCGAATGCTGTTCCTCAGAGCTAGTCGTGGTGGACATGTGCCGGAAATTATTTTTAAAACATAAATGTCATAAAATTATCTCTCAAATAAAAAAAATTGGTTTCAATCCTAATTTAAATGTGTTTTATTCCAATTTAAAGTTCTATCACTCTAAAAAAACACGATACATTCTACTGACCAGTAGAATGTAATTTAGAAGAGTATATAAACCTCTTCTGGAATAGGGCGTCTATGTTCAATGAAAACACCTGAGTTTATATCACAATTTATTCACTTCAACTCAACGAAATTCTTTCATAATCATTATTATTTTCCTTTGCTGTCGTAATGTTATTCTTTTTTTTCGGGAAATAGAATATCGCTTGTTTCTTTATGAGTTCATCGGCTTCTTTCACAGTTTCTGGTGGAATTTGATGCAGTGTTTCAGGTAGGAGAATACTAGCCAGTAATCCTGAGATAGAGAAAAGAGCCAATATCACGTACGGAAATCCTTTACCGTAGTCAGTAGCCTGAAAGAAACGTTCGAATAAAGTAATCACCATGTAATAGAAGTAAAAAATTAAATTAAGCCCTTCAGTTGATCAATTGAAACCATAGCCAAGAGTATAATGGAATATGAATGACTAAACTCACCAAATACACGAAAAAAGGACACGCTAATGATGCTAAACATCCCACTGTATAGTTTAGAGATGCTCCTGTTTGTCGAAGAGCCGTGGGATACATTTCTATGGTTCCTACATTCATAGAGTACTGTATCAATCCCAAGGACATTTTAAGTGTGAAGAGTATCATTGCTATGACTGTTTCAGCGTTTTTTTCTGAAACAATTATCAATTAATGTAAGTCACTTTAAAGTAATATATGAGTAAGATGAACATAGTTTTCAGAATGTTCTGATATCAATTTTACAGTGTTTACGAAGTTTGACAGATGCCTGACACGAAATAAATAAGACAGCTCTCTTAAAATTTGAAAAAAACTATTAATAGATGTTATATGACAGAAGCAATATTGTAATTGAAGTTTCTAGGTTATAAATCAAAACGACACTGGTTTATAAAACTATCGGGTGTTTTTTTTAGAGTGATAGAACTTTAAACTGAAATGAAACACATTTAAATTAGGATTGAAGCCAAATTTTCCATTAATTTGGAAGATAATTTTATGACATTTATGTTTTAGAAATAATTTCTGCTTATATCTACCACGACTAGCTCTGAGGAACCGAGTAGTCTAGGCATTATTTAAAAAATAACACGAGTTTTGTTGGCTTCCAAAGCGTCTATCGTTTCTGGTTTATCAGCATAAACCAATGACTTGACATAACTCCAAAGAAAATAATCCAGTGGAGTTATGTCGCATGATCTTGGAGGCCAATTAATTGGACAATTTCTCCAAATAATGTTATCGCCAAATCTGTTTTTCAATAAATCAATTGTTACGGTAGCAGCATGAGGTGTAGCACCATCTTTTTGAAACCAAAAGACTTCTGGGTCGATACAATAATAATAATAATAATTAAGGCCTTTATTTCCGTGAAATAGAAATTCCAAGGGGAAGTTCACCAAGAGGTGTTCTACTACTTATCCCTTGTAAAAACTAAACAAACTGGGCATGACCCACTAATAAAGATAAAATAACAAACAAAAGTGAAAATACATTTCTGATCATACTAAATAATATTACATTTTATCCTCGGAGACTGATTTTTAAAAACAATTAGAGACGGCTAAGGAAGTAATTTTTTATGTCTATCCTGAATAGATTTTGAGTGAGCTGTTTCAGGTGTTCAGTTATATTGTTGTCTATAAATGTTATATCTAAAACTTCTTTGAAATGTAGATGTTCTGTGATGGGGACACGACAGTAAATTCCTATATCTTATGTTGACACTATGAACATCAGCTCTATACCTTAACTTACTAAAGAGATAACGTGGACATCTCTTGAGTATTATTCTATGATAGGTACAGAGAGCATTACATTCGAATCGAAACTTCATCGGCAGCCAACCCAACTCTTTCAGCTTGTGAGACACGTGATCAAACTTTCGGATCCCAAAGATGAACCTCACGCAACTGTTCTGAACATGTTGAATTCTGCTGAGTGACTCCTGGTCCAGGCAAAACGCATAAACAGAAGTGCAGTAATTAAACTTTGACAGGACCAAAGACTCACAAAGCAGTCTCTTTGTATCGACCGGCAAGTAGGATCTATGAGAGAACATCACTCTAAGAGCCCCATAAGCACCACAAATTGACCTTTCAATATGTTCTAGGGTCCAATCAGCAAACAAACGACGCTTATTATGGTCAAGTGGCTTTAGTTCTTGAATCAGTTGGATCTTGTATGGGTGTAGACCAAGATCTTTACGCAAAATTTTCCATGTGGTGGATGCAAAGAGTCCAACTTGTGGTGGACGTCGACGAATAGACAAATCTGGATCATCATTAGCACTATGAATTACAGCAGCGATATTTTCTTCTATACGTTCAGTTCTTTGTCTTGTTGTTGTTGTTGCATCGAGTAGAGAAAATGTTGTCCGAAATCTATCGATAGTTCTACGAATAAGCTGCCCTGATGGACGATTATGTCAACTATAAATTTCACGAAGTGCTCTAAAATTTGGCGAATAGAACACTGATTTTGAAAATATATTTCAACAATTTGTAAACGTTGTTGTGGCGTGAGTCCATGATAATTTGTCAATGCTTACTGAACAGAAATGTCAAAACAACATGGCTTCTATCTTCTGTCAAATCACAATTATCCCTATCGAAAGTTCTATCACTCTAAAAAAAACACCCGATACAATTGTATAACGATACAAAACAGTTAAAGTTAAGTAATTTCCTTACCGATAACAAAATGTGTCATGGCAATATTCATAATCAAGGCGACGACATAACTGAAAACCCTAGACCATTTTCTGCCAATTTTATCACATAGATATTTGCCAAAAAGTTGTCCTGGTATTTCTCCAACAGCTTGCCAAAAATAATTCATGAAAGGATTTCCATCTAAGTTATTCAAATTCAAGTACATCAGCACGTAAATGATCATGTGAGAAGACCTGAAAAGACAGAGACTTCAGAAAAGGCAAAACAGAAAATCGGCAGATCCATAAAACGTATTAATTTTGACGGTTTTTTTTCATTCAAGTGAGATCTTTAGGTTGAGGATATTATACAGATTTATTCTGTTAACCTCTTACAAATTTTAATTTCAAAAAATTTCCATTCGTAAACTTTTATAATTAACTTGAATAAATGTCTAAGAACACACTATGTCAATTTACTAGACATATAGAATTAAACACTCATCATACATTACCAAAGTGAATAAGAGAATTCAAAGAAATATCATTATCATTATCAATTAAATCTACTGAATAAATACTTGAAGGGGACAAAATTTCGTTTCGTACCTTATTTTTTTAAAACCAAATTCCTTTCCAAAAATGCAAAATTCAAGAATTTCTTCTAAAACAACTTGCCTAAAACAAGTTCCTTCAAAATTTTTCTCTTTGGAAAGGAATTTGGTTTTAATATAATAAAACAAGGAACGAAACAAAATGTTGTCCCCTTCAAGTATTTATTCAGTATATTTAATTGATGATTTATATTTCTTGAATTCTTTTATTCCTTTGGTACTGTGTGATAAGTGTTTAATTCTATATGTCTACTAAATTGATACAGTCTTCTTAGACATTTATTTAATTTAATTCCAAAAGTTTTTGACTAAAAATTTTTTAAATTAAAATTTGTACGAGGTGTAAAATGAACCTGTATGATATTTAAATTTTTTAAATAAGTAAAAACCTCTTTTTATTATCTTATTATATCAAGTTTAGTATTTTCAGAACTACAACCTGTTGCAAATACTCTCCTATATTGAAAATCAAATTTTTCATTTACAAGGAAAAAAGTTCCATCCTCTTAAAGATTTTTCTTGAAATTATTGCTCTGAAATTTCTGATCAGCAATGTTAGGAACACAAAACAATCAATTCTGAACTCTGCTAATATTTTTCGACATGTTTTTTTTATCATACAGTCAATAAGATTATTTAGATATTTCAATATTAGCCTTCTTCATATTTAATTTCAAAAAATTATATTTAATGATTATAATTTCTGAAAATAAATTAAAATAATGTCATATAAGTACCACTTATATCAAATGACATATAAAGTAAACATTCATTATAAGACATCCAAATGGTATAACAAAATCCAATAAATAATAATTGTTAACCAAAATCCTATAAATTAAATATTTTAAATAGACAAAATTTTGTTTCTGCTGATCAATCTGATCAATTCAAAATATTTTATTTTTAGGATTTTGCTTAACAATTTTTATTTATTGGATTTTGTTATACCATTTGGATGTCTTATAATGAATGTTTACTTTATATGTCATTTGATATAAGTGGTACTTATATGACATTATTTTAATTTATTTTCAGAAGTTATAATCATTGAATATAATTTTTTGAAATTAAATATGTAGAAGGCTAATATTAAAATATCTAAATAATTTTATATACCTTCTATCAAGAATTAACCTCTATTTATGTTATTTCAGTCAATAAGAGTCATGAAAATTCAAAAATTAAAATCAGAATTCTGAAAAACTCTCATTATATTATATATTTTGAAAATATATATGAGATTTGTATTGAAATTAACACTTGTCTAGAAAAACTTTTTTCTTCCTCTATATTTATATATAAAACTATCCACTGATGTACAACTAGATTTAAACCAAAAAAGATTACAGAAATAATTAAATACTTAATTGAAAATATAAGTCATTATAAGAATTTCCTGATTATCATTTGATCTTCAGATGACTTCAAAATTTAGATTTAAAAATAATAATTATATTAAAAACTCATTAGATCGAAAAAGTTTCCGAAACGAAAACTTCAAATAAAGGATGGGCCATTTAAAATTTGCATTTTTGATAGGCTATAAATACAAAATTAATGAAGGTTTTTTTATGTTATCAGTTTATTAGAAAGGTTGAACACTAACATTTACGAATGAAAAAAAATAACATTCAAATGACCTCCATGACTGGCTACAGTATGGTCACAAGACTACAGCAGCAATTATTTCAGGTGTGCTCACTGGAAGAGAACGCGAACGGTTGTTTTATCAAAGAAAAATCCATATTTTGCGAACAAATTGATCCCTAAATTGCTGTGTTTCAATAGAATTTTCCTCGTAAATTTCTAACAGTTTAGATAAAAGATTCACCACTTTGGAAACAAGTTTTCAATATTTTCCAGTTTTTTCAAGCGTAAATCTACCCATTTAATGTCGAATGTTAAACTAACTTTCTGTCAAAACACGAATGACAGAAAAGTTCCCAGACTCGAAATAACCACTACTTCATAAAGCAAACTCTAGAAGGCCCACCTTTGTAATTACATAAGACATGGGTTGGTCGATGCAAACTCCAAAAGGAGAAACTTAAAGCTTCAGATACAAGGTCATAACCAAATGAACTAGAAGTCAAAAAAAGCAGTTTAATTATTTTTCCCGACTACCTCTACGTAAATTTAGAAGCCTTTTTCAATAATCTTCAGAAACTCTCAACAATTCAGAAGCGAATACTCACTTAAGAATTGCTATATGGACAACTCTTACCCTTGTATCAGAAGATATATAGTAACTTTTGCCAATCTGGGTGTAGAGAAGAGACTCATCATGCCATACGTTTTCTCAACTTCAGGTTCTATTGATTTCAAGAGTTTAAACGTGCCTGGTGGTATTTTTCTTCCATTGGTTTTGGCTATTTTCACCATCTCCTTGATGCAGCGGTCTGTTTTCCCTCTGTTCAAAAGCCATCTAGGTGATTCCACCATAAACCTACGAAGACCATCAAACATAGTTAATAAGAAAATACTGCAATAGTTAGTTCACTTACGTGTAAAAGAATAGATAAGCAATCAAAGGAGCAGTGATAATCAGAGAGAAAGTAATCCAATCAGGTACCACCCAAAATACCAAGGGCATTATTCCGTAACCTATTGAGTAGAACATCTGGTTAACAATAGCTATGTACGAGATTTTCTCGGGCTCAGAGATCTCCATCAGCAGAACCTCTGGCGCCTGGTAAACTGAGTTCGAAGGCAGATTTCCGATCAGAAAAAGAACCATGAGCAACCAGTAGCTAGATGTGTAGAGGTCAAAAATCCTTCCAATCAGCACGCTCAAAGTTGAAACCAGAAATATAGGCTTTCTGCCGTACCTGAAACGCATACGTGTCATTATTTTCTTGTACTGGGAGACAATTCTTTTCGCACTTACATATCTCCAAGCTGTCCGAAAACGAAAGAACCTAGCACGTCACCTATGGTGAGAAAAGTGAATGCATCGGTTACATAGGTTGATTTTTCACATACCCAATTATGTTGCGAAGCAAGTGTCCTCGTGAACCACTTGGTTTCGTATTCCCAACCATACTGGCAACCTGGAAGAATTGTTAAGGTTAAAATATTCATTGAAATTTACGACTCTTTCATGTATTTCTGTAACAAACTAGCAAAAAATTGAGTGACTAAGTGACGTTATAAGTGTTGCTTCTAATCCTTCCAATAATCGCTAATATCTTAGATTAATCAGAGCGTTATTGCAACTGTTTGAAGACCACTCAAGGAAAGCGCGAACAATCGGAACAACCTTGTGTAAAATTTTGCAACTGGCTCTAAGTACGGAGAAAACAAGGTACAGAAAAGATCGTGACCATACTCTGTGACTTGATACTGTGGACCAGTGTCGTTAACGTTTAAAATGATGCACAGAAGGGCAATATTAGAAGGTACAATGACATATTGTCACTTTTAACGACGAATCTTTATCCTGTCTAGATACGAATAATCAGTAGAACTGTGAGACTTTACCATGGAGAGCAACGTAAGCTTGAGTTTGCCGTTGAGAAACATGAACATAAGAGTGAAATTCTTTGGACAGATATTGCAGTATGACAGCTGCATTTTGTGTTGATTATGTCTTTCCATCGACTTTGCAGCCTTATACAGCTGTATATTTCTATACCATGACAAACCCGTTCAACAAATTTAAATCCCATCGAACATATGTAGGATATGATACGAGGATATTGTCCACGTAACACCATTCTCCATGAATGGTTAATCCACAGCTAATCCACGATGTTTCAGATGCTTGGAACACAGTGCCATTAGCAGACATTGTATAGATCTATAGACCAGTTGTGGGTTCGTCGAACATTTCATCAATTGTTTTCGGATTACGTGCTTGAAATTTCTTTCAAATGTTATCATTCATGATGTAAGATTATGCCATTGATTCAACTTTCAGGAAATATTTCTGCTGGATGTAATAATTTTAATGTTATTGAATGTGACAAGAAATAATCTGATAAACTCGAAACACATATATTTGGTGAATATTTATGTTTTGATAACTCTTGCTTGATTGAATTCCTAGTAACAAATAAAAAGTAAGTACAGAAAAGTCGAAAATAAATTAAGATGCAATAATTCCAAAGATGACTGAGTCTGTTTGTTGAATAAACCAATTTTTAATCTTTCCTACAAATACTCAAAAAAGAGATTACGTAAACACATCAAATCTTTTTACCAAATATTTATCTAACTATGGGAAAGTAAAATGATTGTTTTTCAATTTCCAGATATGAGAACATAACCAAGCACCCACAATACACTGGGTATGTCATAAAAAATATTATTTCGCAATTGATTGACAGCATTTTTCCGACTTATGTGCAAGGATTAATATCAACCAATGCGGTTTAAATTTATTGTACAGTTGTATCCACTTTCGAACAAAATATGACTGGGATCAATTTCTCAGTAAAAATTGAGATATTTTCATATAAATTATAAAATTTTAGTCTTATTGGTGAATGTTCTGATTAAAAATCAGAAATATGAAAATATTTTCACTATATCTATAGAGTGTTTCTTTAGAGTGATAGAAATTCAAATTGAAATAAAACACATTTAAGTTAAGATTGAAGCCAATATTTTTTATTTGAATGATAATTTTATGACATTTATGTTTTGAAAAATTCAGGCCTTATTTCTTCAATAACACAAGTTATGCTGGCTTCCAAAGCGTCTACTGTTCCTGTTTTATCAGCATAAACCAATTACTTGACATAACCCCAAAGAAAATAATCCAGTGGAGTTATGTCGCATGATCTTGGAGGCCAATTAATTGGACCATTTCTCGAAATAATGTAATCGCTAAATCTGTAGAACTTCTTGAGGATTGTTTTCACTCCATATATGACAGTAATGCTTGTTTACATAGCCGTTCAACCAGAAATGAGCTTCATCATTAAACCATAATGTGGATCAACTTCAAGCTGTTCTAGGGCCCAATCAGCAAACAACCGACGCTTATTATGGTCAAGTGGCTTTAGTTGTTGAACCAGTTGGATCTTGTATGGGTTTAGACCAAGATCTTTGCGCAAAATTTTCCATGTGGTGAATGCACAAAGTCCAACTTGTAAACGTCGACGAATAGACAAATCTGGATCGTCATTAACACTATGATTCACAGCAGCGATATTTTCTTCTGTACGTACAGTTCTTTGCTTGTTGTTGTTGTTGAATCGAGTAGAGAAAATGTTGTCCGAAATCTATCGATATTTCGACAAATAAGCTGCTCTGATGGGCGATTATGTAAACCAAAAATTTGCTCTATAAGTTTGGCGAATAGAACACTGATTTTGAAAATAAATTTCAACAATTTATTAATGTTGTTGCGGCGTGAGTCTTTTCATGATAATTTGTCAATGCTTACTGAACAATATCAAAACAACATAGCTTCTACCTTCTGTCAAATCATAGTTATCCCTATCGAAAATTCTATCACAAAAACACCCTGCACTTCCCTGCATAATTAATAGTCCTCGGTAGTTTCTTGTGGAAAACAGCCATAAAGTAATAATACTATAAGATAGCAGTAGATAAAGTTTAAATCTAATAATATTAAAATACTTAAAAATTAATCGTTTTGTATGATAATGTCAATTTACTGACAGGTATTCAATTCTCATCAATGACATGTTCTATTTAATAATTTGTGAATTTAGGGATTTGGTCAAAGTAATTTTAACATGGTAGTTTCTGACTATTTCAATATTTGGAAATATCTGCTCCTTGTTTATCTCAATTAGTGAATATGTTGGTTTCTCTGTGGAACGAACCATCATTAATGTTCCAATTTCAATTTATCGATAACCCTCACTAAGTAATACCCAAAATTCGTAATTATTTATACGTGAAATATATTAAACATGAGTCCATATCCACAAGTGTATGTTGATTGCATGTCAAAATTCCAGAAAATATTTTATTTTCAAATAGAAGAAGAATTTATCTACATCTGTGATACAAGATTTATACTCTGTCATTGTTTGATTGATTCGGTCTTTACTTTGTGGAAAGTCATTTTAATTAGAAAATATATAAGAGACAGTATTTAAATTTCCTCAAAAATGTTTATAGTACAATTGTTTCACCACGATGTGGCTTCTTCAGATTTCTACATTCTTATGGCTGATGGTGTCCAAATTTATTTTTTTTTTATTTGTTCGATCCTCATTTTTATTTTTTATGTAAGTATCGGTTGTTTTTTTAGAGTGCTAGAACTTTCGATATGTATAACTGTGATTTGACAGAAGGTAGGTTGTTTTGAGATTTCTGTTCAGTGAGAATTGAAAAATTATCATGGAAAGACTAAGGCCGCAACAACGTTTACAAATTATTGAAATTTATTTTCAAATTCAGTGTTCTATTCGCCAAACTTATACAGCACTTCGTGAAATTTATGGTTTACATAATCGTCCATCAGAGCAGCTTATTAGTAGAAATATCGATAGATTTCGGAAAACATTTTCTCTACTCGATGCAACAAAAACGACAAGACAAAGAACTGTACGTATAAAGACAAAGAACTGTAGTATGAAAATATCGCTGCTGTAAGTCATAGTGTTAATGATGATCCAGATTTGTCTATTCGTCGACGTTCACAACAGGTTGAACTCTATATGTCCACCACATGGAAAATTTCACGTAAAGATCTTAGGATACACCCATACAAGATCCAACTGATTCAAGAACTAAAGCCGCTTGACCATAATAAGCGTCGTTTGTTTGCTGATTGGGCCTTAGAACAGCTTGAAGTTGATCCACTTTTTTATCGTAAACATGTGTTTATGAAGCTCATTTCTGGTTGAACGGCTATGTAAACAAGTTAATAAGAAAGCGGTTTTTTACTTGGTAGAAGGAGTATTACAAAATTTTAATATCGAAACAGATTTAATCTGTTAGTCTTCTACAATTTTTATTTTAAAACATTTATTCAAGAAACTTTAAGAATTAAATTAATGTCTTTATAAACACTGCTCATATTTAATAGACGTATGAAATCGAAACTAATTATACAATATCAAATATAATTAAGAAAACCCAACGAATATAAATTGTCAATTAGAATTAATAAATAAATAAAATTTTTTGTTTCGTTCCAGGCATGCGTACTGAACACTTCAGACAAACGTACGAGCCCTGTTTGTTACAAAATGTATTGTGTTCTGATCTTATATATATATATAGACTAAATCTTTCTCAAAAATATACAAAATAATTTTAAGAACTTCTCAAAAATCAATTTATTTGAAATATTTAATATATTTAAATAAATTGCTTCAAAAACTCTCAAAAGATGTAGCACATCCTCAAAAATAACTGGTCTTATCTGAATTCTAATTATTTTTGAGGATGTGCTAAAGAACAACTGATTTATTGAAAGAAAGATTTGGCGATAACATTATTTCGAGAAATGGTCTCAAGAACATGCGACACAACTCCTCTGGATTATTTTCTTTGGGGTTATATCAAATCATTGGTTAATGCTGATAAACCAGAAACAATAGACGCTTTGGAAGCCAACATAACTCGTGTTATGTTGGGCCTGAATTACTCTAAAAAGTGGTCTAAAATTGGTCTGGTCGAATGCGGTTTCTCAGAGCCGTGGTGGACATATGCCGGAAATTATGAAAACATAATTGTCATTAAATTATCTTTCAATTAAAAAAAAATTTGACTTCAATCTTAATTTGAATGTTTTACCTGAATTTAAAGTTCTATCACTCTAAAAAACACCCGATACTAAAGTAATTAATAAGGTAAATAAATACAGTTTCGCAAGAGTTTAATTTTGTTGTGAACATATATGTGATACCCGAAACATATACGTTAACAACATAATTAAACTTTTGTGAGACTTAAGCCTAGTGTATTTATTTACCTTATCAATATCCAAAATATTTCATCAAGTGGTCTGCGAGAAATCAATATATTTAAGGTTATTAAACCCAGAATTAATGCTGTGAGTCAGAATTGAAGTTGAAAATTTTTTTATCATATTCGAACGTTCAAACTTCAACCGGATAAAAATAAGTGACCTTCCAAGGACGTTTTGACTTTGACAGATAATGATAAACGTTCAAATATTCTTTGGTATTAAAATGCAGGTATAGTTATGTCCTTTTTCATAAAACCCAGTAGATAGTGAAGGAAACTTACCAACAATACTTCCATTACTTGAGAACATCTCGCATTTACTGAATTCTTTGTTACCCGTAGAATCATTTTTCCTGAAAATTTTCTGTGTTGTAATATCTTCGTAAAAATCAATAAAATATTTTAAAAAATTGAAAATTATTATTTTAATTCTACTATAATTTCACTAGGGAAGGTTTAAATTAGAACAGTATCAAAAAAGCAACAGGAATCGATAAATCAAATACGGAAGATATATTATGCAACTAAATTTATTCTTTATACAGGATGTCCTAACGAATATTTGACTCCTTCTCAGAAACGAAGAATTTTCGAAGACTTTAAAAAACAGGTCAACTTCTGTTTTGAGGGGAACGAAGTTCCATCATGAGTTTGTTCCGAAAAAACACCACCATGAGGGTGGCATCAACCCCTAACATTTTTTGAACAGGGAAGAGATGTCGAGTGTTGGTTAGTTTGAAAGTTATTTATGTTCTGTGCATAATCCAGTTAAAATTTTCAAAATCGGTTCACTATTCACGAAATAAGGTAATATTGAACTTACCGTGAAAAGTTGATATTGAACCGCCCAAACTGAAGAACCTAAGAGTTTTAAAAAATCCAAAAATAATTTTCAAGTTCTGTATTAGGGACAAAGAATTCCTATGACGACATTGTTCCAAAAAAACCACCTGGTAAGAACCCCTATGTTTTTTTAATAGGAAAGAGATAGCGGATATGTTTTAATTAAAAAGCTTTCTTGTTCTCTAAACATCCTAGTTGAAATGTTCAAATTCGGTGTTTTTTTTAAGCAATTCGATATTGAACATTATCAGAAGAACAACTCAGACAGAAACCCAATATATTCAAATACACGAAATCTGCAAGGAATGATAGGGAATATCCAGATAAAATGTAAACTGTTTAAAGAACTAACGTAGTTATTGCTCAAAATGACCACCACCGGCCTCCATACAATGATATAGTCTACTTTCAAATCATTCTCTAACATATTCGAAAATGTCTAGAGTTAGTAATTGGCATTCCGTGATGATTCTTTGGTGCAGTTCTGCAAGATTTTCAGGTGGAGTTGCATAGACTTTGGACTTCAAATGTCCTCACAAAAAAAATCTAATGGCGATAGATCGGGTGATCTTGCTGGCCACTCTATAGGACTCCTCCTGCCAATCCAACGTCCTGGATAATAAAAATTGTCCAAGAAGTATATCGAAATTTGTCGGTGCACCATCCTGCTGAAATGTAAGTTCATTTTCTCATAGGTTGCCGTCGTTTTCCAGAATGTCAGTAATCATTGGATGAATAATGTCGATAAAAATTGGTCCAACAATATAGTTTTATAATAGTCCTACCCAAACATTAAATTTTTGGGGAATTTGTGTATGTGTCTCATGAATAAATGAAGATTACTATCACTCCATAATGTCTATTGACTTCCCCATTCAACATAAAGGTACACTCATCAGAAAAGATTGTATTGTAAAGTCGGTGTAGGTTGTTATTCAGTAACTCACTAAGTTGTTCACAAAACTGAGTCCGACGGTCAGGATCATCATCATTCAACTGTTGTACCAGCCTTATCTTGTAAGGGTGATATTTATGAGTTTTCACAGTTCGATGAACGCTAGATTTTGGAAGATTAGATGCTAGAGTTCTTTTAAATTGCCGATTATCCATCTATAAATGTCCCAATATAGCTATTCCAATAGTTTCATTTCGGACTGGACGCTCAACTTCGTGTTTCTTATTCTAAATGGAACCAGTAGTTTCCAATTTATTCATTAAACGCTTAACATATTGGTGACTTACATTTCTTTCTGGATGATTGTTATTAAAATACCTTGCAGTTAATCTAGAATTTTCGTCATATGTTTTTGAATTGAAAACATTCAAAAACTCAAATTGTTCTTCCATTAAATAAACAAATTTGAAAATTTCAACTGCGATGTTTAGAGAACAGAAAAAATTTCTCAACTAAACCACATGCAACCTCTCCCTATTCAAATAATGTTGCCATCCTCAGGTGGTTTTTTCGGAACAATGTCGTCATAGAAATTCTTTCTTCCTAATACCGAACTTGAAAATTATTTTTGTATTCTTCAAAACTCTTAGGTTCTTGAGTTTGTGCCGTTCAACTGTCTTTTCAACGTCACCTTTTGACGGTAAGTTCAATATTACATTATTTCATGAATAATGAACTGATTTTGAAAATTTTAACTGGATTGTGTACAAAACATAAAGAATAATTTTCAAACCAACACTCGACATCTCTTCCCTATTGGATGGAGTAGTCCGTTACTTTGTGATAGTTCATTTTAATGGAATGAAATAAGAAATTACTTTGTTTTCTATCACCTATTAAAAGTGATAGAAAACAAAGTAATTTCTTATTTCATTCCATGTCTTCCATATTCAGAAAATGTTGGGGATTGATGCCACCTCATGGGAGTAGTTTTTTCGGAACAAACTCATGATGGAAATTCGTTCCCCTCAAAACAGAAATTGACCTTTTGTTTAAAATCTGCGAAAATTCTTCGCTTCTGAATTCTTGGGGGTGAAATTTTCGTTGGGACACCCTGTATATTATTAGGCCCGTGTAAACATACCCCTGTTACATACAGAACGCAGCTTAAGAGTGATGAGTATTCTGGTTGAAAACAGAATGACTTTATTATTATTTTTGTTCAGAAAACCAAAAGTAGCCACAAATCATATAGTCTTCATTAATTATTGAAGTCTACTGTATATACTCCAGTTGTTCGTTCTTATCTGAATTGGCCATTGAACATATTTCATACATGAAAGTGTCTTTATATTCATTCCATTTATTTGAACCTAGAGGTGCTTGACAATGGAACTTTTTTTGAGAATTCAGAGTGTTTGAAGTGAATGAAATTTTGGATCCACTATTGAATATTCGCACCATAACCAAGTGCATTTCAGTTTTAATGATCACTTTGAGGAAAATATAATATTTTGATTTTCTGATTTTTCCTGAGGTTTAATACTATAAAAGTCCAAACGTTTTGTCTTTGGCGTGACACCTAAGAAATTTCTTGTCTTCAGTTATTTGCGAACAGCACTTTTCGTTCTAAGGTTTTGCGCTGCCAAAGTATCGGGTGATTCATTTAGAGGTATTTTTTTTTAATACAAAAAAAAATTAATGAAAACAATTTTATTTTATGATCTTTATAAGCTTTTAAAGAAAGATCCTTACGTGAAATACGCCAAGTTGTTAAATATGACTGGCCAAGCTGTTGAGAACGGCGACGAATCGACACTTCACGGTCTTCGCGTACACTGACCGCTACCGCCCCTATATTTCCTTCACTACGTGCTGGGTGTTTGGTCGAGTATTATGCAACAATGAAAATTGGGTCTCAAACTTATGGATGGTAGAGCTAATTGTGCGTTCGGTAGCCGATGTGGACCATAAGTTGCTCTAAGTGCCCCATACTAATTCCTCATAGAACGCCTATTTTAGTAATAAGGTTGAACAATTTGTAGACGCTGTGCCGGGCTTAGTCTTTCCAATATGAATTTTCAAACACTACTGAACAGAAATGGCACTTCAGTTAACACGAGGCATGCGCAATTTGCAATTAAATCCCCACCACAAATAGTACCTCTAATTGAATCACCCTTTATTAAACTACGCTTTGCCACTGACTGTTCTGTAATACGCGCGTGTTTTTTTTATGAAGTCTGTTCTGCGTGCATCTTAAGTAACATTTTCAGCTATTACAAATACGAAATTCAATTTCCAGGGCAAGACAAACTGACATCATGGACCGCTGTAAACAAACTGAATGACAGATGACGTTTAAACTTAGTGTGAAGGACAGTTATGAGCGACAAAAGTTTCGACAATCCCCATAAGTTATCAATTCCTGCTTTTTTCTGATTTTGCCGTTTATGATTCAATTAGTTCTAAAAAAATACTCACCAAGGTATTGTCAAATCTTTCCACTCCTCTAGAGAAATATTCGAGGTTCTACCAGGTACTTTACACCAATGATCAGGCACAGCCAAAGATATATTAATGCTATAATATATAGCAGTCACCAACGCGGGATATATACAGTTGAAGAGTATATTGAATTTTTTTTGATATTTGCCTCCATTACCGACTTTATCCAAAAAATAATCAAAGTCGTATTTTTCATTTTTGACAGACATTACAATTGTCTTGTTCAGTCCCTACGGAATATGTCTTGAAGTTTTTCGAATGTCCATCACTTCAAATCAAGAAATGAAGTATGTTTTAAAAGGTCAGATATATTGTGGTTTATTATTTTTGAAAACCGAAAAAGTAATGAATCAATCCGTACATCTTCGTGCGAAATTTCACGAAGATCGTGAAGGGTTTTCCAATGAGAGGTTTTATTTTGAATAACCTCTATCTAGGCAGCTGTCAATTTTGACACGGTCAACATTTGACATTTAACAAGTAAGAATTACGCCATTACTAACATAGTAACTGTTGGGACAAGTAAGTGTTGTGAAGAATCGACATTACACTGTATTTTGATAAAGACTTAAGTGAACATCCATTGATTTCTTTTGAAATATGCTCTTTTTTATATCAAAATGAAGCCTCTTATTGGGAAAAAACTGAACGATTGGATTTTCAGAGAATTCAGTATTTAAATTTTCTCCAATCGGATACTTTGTACACACATCATCAAAAGTCTTGCCCCACCCTATCAACTCTCAACTTGTTGAGTGTAACATGACCATTTTTTGTGTGTGGAATCGTCACTATCGTATCTCCGAATACAGGTGTATTCGGAGTTAATCAGTTTTCAGCGAATAACAAGAGTTGTAATATTGAAAATATTCCGTGAAAATTGCCGAGACATCCAATTTCTCAGTTTGACCGAGCAAGAACTATTTAATTTGGATTCAGTTGTGGAAAAACTGTAATTAATCAAAAATAAATAATCGATAAATTTAAATTCATTCTCATTTTTCCTATTTTGTCTCATCCTGCATAAAGCAAAGAGTCACAAACAAAGATGTTCTATCGAATATATTGCAGTTTATATAGAGGATAATACTCATCTCGTTTAGAGAACATAGATTGTTTATTTCTTGAGAAACCCAGAGGGGCCAACACTTTTGACGATGTGTGTATTATCGAATGACTCATACCTTTAAAACATCCTGTATGTCGAAGAAATTCAGTGAAGTAAATTACGTATTTTTATCACTTTTCATATTTTTCCTTTTAATGATGACCTACTTCAATATGAGAAATTACCGCAAATTTGTGTCCGTTCAAAAACTTTATAATATTCAAGAAAAACCATAGGCTTAACACTCATTTACACGGACACTTCTATCAACAGTGGCGTACAAACTTCATTTCACTAAAAATACTGTGTCCACACTGAAACCTCAAAATTATGTCACTAATTAGGTTGAGCAGTTTTCGGGTTATCGCCAAAAACACAGCTGCGATCTCAGACTACGTATGAATTTTGACTACTGACAATAATTTTCAAGGAAACGTTTCTGGTTTGTTATCTACCGCATTGTCTGCATTGTTTACTCATCAAATAGAACAAATTTATCTCACGGTATTGAAACAATAAAGATCGCCACTTCATTTGTTTCCCCATTTATGGAAAGTTTTGTTTTGGATAAGCGTGGAAAGATTCAATTATTTTCTTGAAAGACTTGAAGAATGACTTTAAATTCAGAATTATATATTCTAACTTCTACATTATATATTGAAACTATATACAAAAACTATCAAATTAATATCCTTATATATAATCAATATAAAATATTTTTCAATGTCTCGTAAAAAACCTTTTTACATCCCGACTTGAAATGTATTGATACAAATGTATTAAAAAAAACTATTCCAAAATCATCTAAAATTATCAAAATAAGGGATCAAATAAAAATAATTGCACGAGAACTCGAACATTTGATAGCTATTTCGACCTATATGGCCTCATCAGAAATGTATTGAATTCAGATTCAAATATATAACAAGATCAAAATTCAACTTACCAAAGTAAGATAAAACATGGAACGAATAAACTTGAAGTAAGCTTTAAAGTATCCAAAATAAAACAGAAATGATCAACGTACTGTTACGTATAACCTATAACTATTTGTATTCGGAACACAGAAAAACAATAACAAAACTTATTCACCCCAAATAATGTCCCATGATAAGAATAACCAGAATTTCAAAAATAATGAATAATTGAGGAATATATTGTGGATATAAAGACTCTTTATGAAATTATTTCATCATTTAAAAAACCAATTTTAATGTGAGTCAATACTTGATAGAAGTAAAATTTAAATGACTTTAAATTCGGAATTATATATTCTAACTTCTACATTATATATTGACTTCATCTCGAACTGAAATAAAATAGATATATACAGGGTCTTTCATTAATAGCACCCCATTTTGTTTTCTGAATAAAACACATTATTTATTTGAAAATGATTGAAATTTTCATTTCATTATAAACTATACGATACCATTAGTTATGAAACAAAACATCATTTAAATGTCGCTGGCAGGAATGAAGTCGTTGAACCCAATTTTGCATGACTCTCTCACACAAATCAAGTCGTATGTTAGCAATTACTTATTCAATATTGATCTGTAAATCGTCTAAATTTGCTGGATGATTTCTGTAAACGAATGACTTAATGTAACCCCAACGAAAGAAGTCCAACGGAGTTAAATCGCAGGAACGAGGCGGATAAATTATCGGTCCTTTCCTGAAATAATCGAATAACCAAATTTTGTTTTCAACAAAGTCATTGCGTCATTGGCAGTAAGACGAGTGGCACCGTCCTCTTGAAATCGCATGTTCTGCAAATCAAAACGAACCAATGCAGGTCATAATAAATCAGTCAACATTGAATGATAACGATTTCCATTGACATGAGCTTCGTTGAAAAAAAATAAGGTCCAATGACTCCTCCAGCATAAAATCCGCACCAAACAGTAAGTTTGACAGAATGAAATGGCAGTTCTAGATAGTCTTAAGATTTATCCCATTCCAGATACGGCAATTCTGTTTGTTAACATAACCGTTCAACCAGAAATGAGAATGATTTTCTTATGAAAATATTCATCATCTCTAATTTTTCTAAGCACCAATTACTGAATACACGACGCTTTAAATGATCTATTGGTTTGAGTTCTTGGGTTAAAATAATTTTGTATGGACGTAAACCAAGGTCTTTTCGTAAAATTCGCCACAAAGACGTCTGGAGATGCCTAGTTCTTGTGAACTTCCAGAATTCGATAAATTTTGGTCTTCATGAACATTTTGACGTACGGCAGCAATATTCTCTTCACTTTTTGCATTTCTTTGTCTCACTGGCACTGTAACATCATGAAGTGTGATCAGGAGAGAAAGAGCTAGCCAAAAATAGGAAAATATAAGGGCGGATCCGTCTGAAAAAAAGAGGTTGCACTCAATATCTGATGCACCCTGTATATATTCATTTTGTGAAATAATTTTTTAAAAATTCAGTTGATATCGTACATCTTTTGTGAATAACTTTTTTTGTACCTCCATTTGCAATAAATTTGAAGGAGGGGTCGAATTATACTGAAAAGCCCGGTATATTAAATGGCAAAATGTTTTTGGTAACGTTGGTCAATAATGAAAAGAGGTTCTCCAATTGTGTCTGTTTGATTTAAATGTAGAAGAACGACTTTGATTTGATCGTGTTTGCCCTGCACTTCAAACCTAATTCAGATCCTAATTTAAAAATAATATAGTAGATAAATAATTGTCTTGAAGTGAAAGAAAATTGTGAGAAAATGAATGATTTATAGTAGCTTCCGTTACGAAACTTTGATTGCAACACTGAGAAAATTACGAAAACAGAAAATATGCAGTAAAAGGTATTTATAAACATAACTTGTGTATCACAAAACACGAAAACAGATTTGTTGCATATAAAAACACATATTTTCTCCTGGATTTCATATTCGAGTAACAAGATGTTCCGCTGTACCTTCTTATGTTTCACTGTTCTGGCTACACTTTGGATATTTGTATCATCACAGGATCCAATAACTGAAGCGGTAACTGAACAAGCAGCAACTGACGCACCAGCGTCTGGAGGACAAGAAGAAACAACTTCAGAAGGTGCAAATGACCCAAACGATGGAAAAAATGGTACAATGACTCTTCAAGATAGAAAATTAGGCAATTCTTCTAGTGGAAATGGTGAGTTAAAAGTATTGAATGAGATTTCTTGGAAATTTGATTGAATCTATCCTTACTTGATAGAAATTCATATTAATTGAATAAAAAAATATAGAGTTTTCCACAATTTATTATTAATGACAATTGTTTGGCCAACATTGTGGCTTTGTCGAGTTTACATCTTGAACTAACTCTAAACATTAGACGACACTTCTTATACAGGGTATCCCAGAAGTCGACGTCAAGCCGGAATCAGGTGACAGGTTAAGTCATAATGATCATCAGAAAAATATAAAAGAAAATCCATGTTCTGTATGTTAAAATTATATTGTACTTTCTTTTATTCAATTAAATGCACACCCTGTGATGATTTTTGAACTCCTGTTGCTACAATTTTTTACTTTTTTCAAATTTTATTTTTCCTATGCTATACCGAATAGTGCTTCTTTAACCTGTAATCTGCAATTCTAAGATAATTGCTCCAGCTTGGAAAATAATGTCACTTTTTGCCGAATCAAGTATTCAGAATTAAAATTTCGCCCAACTTCAATTGACTGTACTGAAAAAAAATTGTACTACATCAGTTTGTTAAATTACTTCAAAAGTAAGCACATTTAATAAGGATTCTAAAATGCTATAACACTAACTATATTTATTCAGTTTCGTTTTATGACAAGATTTAAAAAATTCACAAAAAAAGGACTCAACCCATCTCATTCAAACCAGATTCTTTAAGTATTAGATGCACTAGAATCATTTTAAGACCGATCTAAGAAATAATGTAGTAAGTGTTATACCATTTAAGAATCCCTAATAAATGCGCTAACTTTTGAAGTAATTTGCCAAACTGATGTAGAACAGTTTTTTTTTCAGTACAGTCAGTTGAAGTTGTGCGAAATATTAATTTTGAATACTTGGTTGGGCAAAAAGTGACATTATTTTCCAAGTCAGGGCAATTGGCTTAGAATTGAAGATCGCAAGTTACAGAAACAGTATTTGGAATAACATAGGAGAAAAAAGTTTGAAGAAAATAAAAAATTGTAGCAACAGGAGTTCAATAACCATCACAGGTGTGCATTTTCTCCAATAATAAAAAATACAATATAATTTGAAAAGTACACGACTTGGATTCAGCCTGTTACCCGATTCCGGCTTGACGTCGACTTCTGGGACACCTGTATAGCTGAAAACTTGATAAAAGCGGCGGTACAACTAACAATTTTCGGAAATACAGATAAGAACATTTCAAAATGGGGATCTTGTAACATCTGTTTGCTCGTTGGGAATAATTTAAAGGTCCTTGTAATTTTTACAGCTTCCAAGCTATGGTACTTTTTTCATATTGAATAATTTCATAGTTATTTTCGAAATTATGTCCAAATTCTTTCAAATGATAGTTGCATTTAAGATGTCGGACGTATAACTCCGCTGGTATTCATTAATTCGTTATTAATTAAGGAATTCATATGAAAGTCCTCTAAAATATACCACATTCTCCAAAATAGCGTTTGAAACTCTCGCCCATCCTCATCAGTCTAACTTTCTGATGTGATTGAAACTGTGGCCTTTTCTTCATGATTTTTTCTGTGTAAGAACATAGCATTCAACAAATACTTTTAGGTTAGTTCGGTTCCTCACCATTATCGAATGTGACAACAAGATATGTGACATATTTTTATTGGTTGTCTTTAATTATATCATCCGACTGATGATTCAAAAGCTGTTTTGGGGCATGTCTTACATTTTTTTAAAACTTTTTCAAATTTATGTGTAGCACTTTTTGGGATATAATTTGTTATGCATAAGTTGTATCGGCTAAAGTTTGCTAGGTAATTTTGGTTAATATTCTATTTGTTTTAGATTTCATGTTCTTGAGTAATTAAGTGTTATGTTCGATGATTCAATTTGTGTACTCAAAAAGAAATTCTTAATGAATTTTCTCAATATAATTGTACAGAGGTTTTACGAAATTATTCTGCTTAATATTTTAAAAATTGGAAAAACCTCTTTCAAATAATATACCTTTTCAATTTATGTTTATTTTGTGAGTTGAGTAATAGTGAGCTTGTTTTTGTGAAACCCATTTATATCATGTTATTCATGAAAAAATCTTATTGTTTTTTTTTGCTCGCAGATATATGGGAAAAATGGAATTTGCTGGGAATGTCTGATAAAGGTGAGTATGGTCCGTCTAAAAAGTATCCGGAATTTATAATTTTTCATAATTTTAATATACTTCTTTTTTGTAACATTCTAAGACGAAAGTTATGTATAAAATAGGCTATGCAGATAGTCGGCTATGGCCAAAGTTGCATCACAACACTGTTTGTTAAATATTGTTGATTGTCAACAGGTATACCATTTATGGAATAATGTCGCAACTAGAAAAAAAAACAGGTAGAATGTGGGAATTGAAAAGGTTTTTGAAACGTTAAAAAATTAGTGCAATTGCTTGAACTGGGCAAAAGTGGTGTATATGAGACAACAAAGAGGATAAAAATGACCGCATAAGATTAAAGGAAACAATTTAAACACTTTAATGGCCTAGGGACGACACAATCCGCGCCTGGGGTTTCGTGAATTGGCTAACAGATTTGGAAATCAACGAAATATAAAAGTATGTCCAGAAACAGTCCGTATGTCTTTGAAAAGACAAGGCTACATGTCAAGGAAACCAAAAAAATTCCTATAATGACACCTTTACATAAGAAACGAAGGATAGAATTTTGTCAACGTTTTCAAGAAGATAATCTTAATAATGTCTTTATATCTGATGAAAGTTGTTTCTAACTTAGTGGAAATCACCTAAAAATCCTATCAAAACAACCTGTTACCCTTCAAATTTCCAAATTTTCCACCAAAATAATAGTTTGGGAGCAATATCTCAAAGTGGTGCTACGCCTCTCTGTATAGTTGGATGGTACCATTAACAGTGAAAAGTATTGTGGCATTCTAAACAATTTTCTCCTTGAAACGGTGCATGCTTTATATTCAGAGGGGTGGCGTTTTCAGCAGGATAATGCAAAATGCCATACTTCGACCTATACTCAAGCTTGGATGCAAGAACACCAAGTGACAATCATTCCGTGGCCAGCAACTTCACCAGATCTTAGTCCCATTGAAAATATATGGGGTCTAATGACGATTGAAGTTGAACGAGCAGCGGCACGAAATAAAGATAATTTAATTCAGTCAGATTAACAGTCGAGTGTACCTCGACGTTTAGTCAAGCGTTTAGATTTAAATGGAGGGTGTATAAGTGAATAAAAGTAATATTTTATTATAATTTTCTAATTCAAGAATTAAAAATATATACCAAATAATTACAATTGAACTTTGTTTTTTCGGATACTTCCAAGACGGATCAATTAACATGATCAATCATCAATCAAATGCAAATAATAAATTTTTGTAAGTATAGTAAGTTGTTGTAGTTGAATAGATTTAATGCGGATAGTGCAAAAATAGATAAACCATCATGATCTATTTTTTAGTTTGAATAAAATTTCATCTATGAAATCTAAATTTTATGAACAACGAAAAATATTCTAGACAACAATATGGGTGAATTCAATAAGATGTTAGCTTCATTTGGATGGGGCTGCTTTAAAAATTGAATCATGAATTACGTAGCAATGACCAATGGTCAATATTACAGCGCAGTGTTATCCAGAGGTATTCACTGAAAAGGAAGATCAGTATTGAGTGCGAAGAGATAGGAGACACTTTTAAATGATGATGTCAGCGAAGTTCATCTAATACCTTCAACAGTTTCTTAAGCGTCACAGTATCAAGTCGACAAAGGTCATATGCACATCTCTGTTTTTGGCTAGTTCCTTTTCCATGATTCGTTTCAAGCAAAATACACTATCAGTACCAGACAGAACTGTTCTGAATCCGCTCTGCTCTTCTTCCTTTCTGGGGGCAAATTCCGCCATACAGTCTGCTCATAGTAAAGGGTTTTCCAATAAGAGGTTTCATTTTGGATAGCCCGCTATATGGGCACCTGTCATTTTTTGTAACACCGAAAATACCAACTGTCATATCTAAAATGTCATCTTTTGACATTTTACAAGTAAAAACTACGCCATTACCAAAAATGGAACGAAACACGCTTAAGCAACGCATTGAAATTGTTGAATTAACTACAAAAATGATGAAAATTTTGTAGTAACAGTTCGCAAAATTAAAGCATATTTGGATCCTCGTATAGCCGGCTGTAGTGAAACTGTTGGAAAAATTTTAGCTGTTGGGGCAAGTTAGTGATGTGTAAAATCGATAGCATGTGCGTTTCTCAAGAACAACTGAACAATGTTCCAGCTGAAGCCGGTAGTGTTGATGAAAACCAAGGTTTATCGATTCCTTGTCGATCTTTGGAATAAGGCGTTCCACAAACGATTTTTTTTTTTTGGCAGGAATTAGAAGATATAGATGTGGACGACGTTAAGTTTCAACAAGACGTTAGTACGTACTATACAAGCGCAACAATCGCGATTTTGCAAGAAAAGTTTCCTGGCCGTGTTATTTCTCGAAGAGGTGATCACGGTTGGCCACAGAAATCTTGTGATTTAACACCTTTAGACATTTTTTGGGGAACACGTGAAAGATAAGGTCTATGGCAATGCTCCACAATCGATTTAAGACCTTAAAAATGAAATTCGTGAACTAATCAAGGATATACAGCCGCAAATGTGCAAATTGGTCATGGAAAATTGCATGAAATTGTCTTCCATGATTAATGGCATACCTTCCTCTTTACAAAGAAAAAAAATCATTGATTTCTCTCAAAGCATACTCGTTTTCATCAATCTCAAAATGAAACCTCATATTGGAAAACCCTTCACAATAGAGATTTCTCTGTAGTTTTCGCACTTTCGTTTGTCTCCTTTCTCTTAAGTGGAATGCATGTGTGCCACTTTACACTCATCAAGATACATTAAGGCAATGACCGAAAACCCATGTGATCGTGCTATTTAGTTTAATTGTACCATTTTTCAGCAACTCTGCAGATATTCCTTTAGACATCACTCGATTTACCCTTTTTCAATGATCTTGTCATCCATTCCAACTATCATCTGATGTTTCTCTCTCCATCCTGGACTCCTGTCAATTATCTGTCAATAAGCTCTTATAGAAGTCTATCACAGTATTGGTTTTATTGGACTCAAATTCGCTCTGTTTTTTGGTAGGTTTTCTGATTGCTTTTATGAATTTCCAGGCTCCTGTGCACCGTCGTACCCCAACATAAGTGTTGTATACTTTTATATTCTGAAATGAAGATGAAAACTTCTTTCTTATGTGATCGAATAACAAATAAGTTTGCATGCTTGAAAAAGTGAACAGCGAAAAGAAATTTTTACTACCGAATGGAAAATAAAATTAAGCAGAAAATATGGTCTCGAATCTATTAGAATTCAACATAATGTATTTCCGGAGACGATCTTTACATACTTTACTCTTTACATTGAAAGATACCTTCAGCTCATAAGGAAGAAGATTATAAAATTTGGGACCACAGAACAACCTACTTTCTTGCAGATGTTTTCTACGGAACCGCGGAATGACAAGATTTCTCTTCAGAACCTGTCTTCTTAGGAATGCATGCTGCACTTATTCTTTTCTCCCTCTTATTTAATTCAACAGTACTTCATAAATATAAAGCTGTCTTATATTTAGCCGTCCAGAGCCTTTCAGATCCAAACCTTTCACTTAACTTCAAGATTATCTTCAATATGGTTTTATGTACTATTTCAAGACCTCCCATGTTATTTTCATTTATACCACCCCATATCACAATTCCATACCTCAGTACGGACAAAACTAAAGCGTCGGAAACATTCCTTCACAAAAAGAATATTCCGGACATTGTAGAAAATATGAAACAGCTTCTTGATACGTTTCACAAGGTAAGCTGCATGCTCATTCCATCTCAGATGTTGATCAATAATAACTCCCAAGTACCTGACCAACTCGGCCTTTTTAACAGCTGGGCACTGACATGTCAACAAGTCACATTGATCCATATGCAGATGTATCAACTCAAATTCCGGCTGATCAGATGCTCTAAGTGAAAATGTGATGAACTTTGATTTAAATATATTCAAACTTAACAAACAATGTGATAACAGTTGAAAAACAGTATTAACACCTCTAACCGCAATCTGATAAGCTTCCTCCCATGTACGCGACCACGTCAAGACTCGTAGCACGAAGCAACCAGTTAATGAAAACCAAAAAGAAAATCGGACCAAGTACAGTCCCCTGTGGGATGCCGATATCAACCTTCAATGGTCGACTAAACACGCTTTCTATTCTGACACACTGAATCCTACCATCCGAATAACTCTGAATCAACTTCAAACTAATTCCTCTGACGCCAACCTTTTCCAGTCTATCAAGAAGTAGAGTATGGTCAATGGTGTCAAAGGCCTTAACCAAATCTAAAAATACTGCTATTACAATTTTATTTTCCTCCATAGAGTGGACGACGCCCTCAACAAGTTCCTGAATCGCATCCGTGGTAGAAGTATTATCCCTGCCATTAAGGAATTATTTTTTTCGAGGAATAAGATCAGTTTCCTCTTGAGACATTTTTCAAAGATCTTAGCAAAATTATTGATCAGAGAGATTGGGCGATAATTAGTCATTTCAGATCTATTTCCACCCTTAAAGACGCAACTTACATGCGACTCTTTCCATTCTGTCAGAACTACACCATTTGAAAATTTTAAATTAAAGATATGAACTAGATGGTATTGAAGCAATACCATCAGGTCCAGGGCTAGCACCATTCTTCAATGAAACGAGGAATATAGAGGACAGACTCGCAGGGACATTAAAAGCATCAACAACGGTCGTTCTTTTTTTAACCTGTGCTAAACGTTTACCGGCATTAACAAAACAAAAATTGAATTTATCTGCTTTCTCTCTTAATTCCATGACAGAACAACCATCCTCATCAACTGTTTCACCAGGGATATTGGATTTAATTTCACAAGTATTCTGACTCAGCGTCTTCCAAAATTTCCTAGCATTATTACCAGCAAGTTCAAACTGTTATGAAATAAGATTCTTTGGTTTTTCTTATCAGATTATTTACTAAATTGCTTTATTCAGTATATTTCCGATTGTTCTCCGAATTGAAGTTCCTTCTTAGCCAAACTTTAATTTTATCTCGCCGTGTTATCAGCCCAAACGTAATCCAAGGTTGTTTGTTTCTTATTATTGTTGTTCACCTTAATATTTTTTGTATACGATGATTTCCGCATATGTTTCTTCAAACATTTCAAAAAGAAGATACGCCATCTGACTCATCTAGGACTTGTCGCCAATCTTCATTCCTCAAGAAGGAGACAAGTCTGTCCTTATTTAGAAAAGTTTGTTTTGATGGAGAGCCATGCAAAATATGTACTTCGATAGACCTTGGTTTGACCGACAGATATAAAGAAATTTGCATTTGGACTGGCCGAACTCCATATGAATACCACTGGAGATTCTATGTGTTATCTTTAGGAGATTATTGCTTTGACCCCGATCTGCTGTATATAACTTAATATCATCTATTCAGAGAGGGTGATAAATTATACAGTTGGCGTTTCTGTTGGCTCTTATATTAAAGCCTTAATTCGTGTTATTGAGCATTGTGGGGAGAGAATCCATTGCAGAACCAGATATACCTTAGTATATCTACCTATATATGGGTATTTCATCACTAGGAGATTTGGCCGACCTGCGAATGTATATTTTGTCACTGTTCCAGTATTGGTATTATTAATACAACGTTGTATACAATCAACTGCCTTTGTTCTCACTGTATGAAGATTTATGGCATGAGTGTTGTCGTTTAGAAACATATAGTGAAAACCATCCATGGTTTCTCGCTCTAATGATCGAGTTTGAGCAACAAAAAATGCACGGTGTGTACCACGGAGTGATCCATGTTCTTCAAAATAAATTTGAACTAACCTCCAAATAAAAGAACTGTCAAATTGGCTGTCACGAAAATAGTGTTCCCAATTTAAAGTTCTCTACCTTTAGAGTAAATATTCTTTGTAATGCAATACCTTCATTCGGGAGCAATTTCTACATCAACCACTGCAACAAAACCCACCATTTCGTTACTATTTCAGATCCCTCTTGGCTTGTCAAGTACTGCCCGAAAGGTGTAGTCACAAATTACGAAATGTTTTGCGTCATGCATTGCTGGTGGAATGGATGGCAAGGTGGCAAATGCACGAAAGATAATTTTTGTGTTTGTCTTTGGGACGGGCTCAAGTTAGATTTTGAGGGCACTGGCAGAGATACAGTACCTTTACCACCGGGCAAAAATAGCACATTCTCTCATAGATCTGACGATCCCAATGCACCAATGCAAGGAAATACTTCAGCATTGGTAGGAGATGGCACTCCAGAACCGGTTGGAGATAACATTGAAAAACCAACAACACCAATTGTCGAGTTGAAAGAAACCGACGCGGACCAATCTGAGACCAATCAAGAAGTCATTACATGAGGCAAGTGAGCTAATACTCTTAATTTTTTTTCCTATAAAGGATTAAGGTGTTCCCATTAGATTTAGTTGGAATGATTGCAAAAAATAACACTCTGTGTCTCGGAATTGAAAAGAGTTAGTGTCGGGTGTTTTCTTAGAGTGATAGAACTTTAAATTGAAGTAAAACACATTTGAATTAAGATTGATGCCAATATTTTCTTTATTCAAAAGATAATTTTATGACATTTATGTTTTAAAAATAATTTCAGGCATATGTCCACCGCGAATAGCTCTGAGGAACCGCATTCGACCAGACCAATTTTGGACCACTTTTTCGAGTAATTCAAGCCTTATTTCATCTATAATACGAGTTATGTTGGCTTCCAAAGCGTCTATTGTTTCTGGTTTATCAGCATAAACCAATGACTTGACATCACCCCAAAGAAAATAATCCAGTGGAGTTATGTCTCATGATCTTGGAAACCAATTAATTGAAATATTTCTCGAAATAATGTTATCTCCAAATCTTTCTTTCAATAAATCAATTGTTACGGTAGCAGAATGAGGTGTAGCACTATCTTCTAGGAACCAAAACACTTCTGGATCGATACCATTCAAATTTTGAAACAAATAATCATTGATCATCGATCTGTAACGATCACCGTTCACTGTAACATTAGCACCAGCATCGTTTTTGAAGAAATATAGACCGATGATGCCATTAGCGTGTAAAGTACACCATACGGTGCATTTTTCAGGATGCAATGGAACCTGCAGAACTTCTTGAGGATTGTTTTCATTCCATATACGGCAATTTTATTATTATTATTATTATTATTATTATTACATAAGTGATAAGAGTAAAGGTAAACCTATAAACTCAAAAAACAAAAATAAAATGAAACTGAGAAAGTACTCTAGAAGTGAAACAATTGAATGGTGAATGCAATGTAATTGAATTAATTATTGAACCCGTGTAGACCATCCATCCAGAGCGTTCTTGAAAGAATTCACCGATGGCGATGACACAACTTCAGCAGGGAGTCGATTCCACGCCTCGAACACTCTGTTGGGAAGAAACTGGCTCCTCGGTGTCGTCCTGAAGTTCTTCTTGGCAAGCTTTAAACGGTGTCCTCTTAAGGCTCGATAATGGTTAAGTGGAAAGAGGTAAGACATATCCGTACCGAAGAGGGAGTGAAGTGCTCGATAGGTGGTTATCAGATCTCCCCTTCTTCTACGATCCGAGAAGGAGGGCAACTCAAACAACCGCAGCCTCGATTGGTAATCAGGGCGGATTGTGCCAAATGGAAGACGGGTGTTCCACCGCTGGACAGATTCCAAAAGATCCCGATCACCCCTCAGATTGGCCCACCAAACAGGGCCCGCATATTCCAGAATAGGACGCACATAGGTTGTGTAGAGAGTCCTGCTTGTGGCTACATCGCATCTTGCAAATGTTTTAGGCAGCTGGTAGGTGAATTGTCTCGCCTTAGACACAACAGTCGAAATGTGAGCAGACCAACTTAAGTCATCCGTGACGGTAACACCCAGGTCACAATGCTGAGAGACAGCAGCTTGCCTCTGCTGGCCAACGAAGTAGGGAGTCCTTGGATTTTTTTTGCCGATATGGAGCACGCAACACTTCCCGATATTAAGAGGTAACAACCACCTCCCACACCACTCAGAGAGCTTATTGAGGTCTTCCTGGAGGTGTCCCGCATCAACCAAGGGACAGTTGTAAAGCTTTGTGTCATCTGCGAACATTGCACAACTGGATGAAAAAAGTCGGGGGAGATCAGAAGTGTACAATAGGAACAATATAGGACCCAAAACCGAACCCTGCGGAACTCCACTAAGAACTTCCATATCAGAGGAAGAGAAACAGTCACCAACCCTCACCCGGAAAGTGCGAAGCGACAAAAATGACTGAATTCACGAAAGCAGAGGACCCCTCACTTCCAAGAACTCAAGCTTCCTCAGGAGACGACGATGGGGGACACGATCAAATGCTCGCGCAAAGTCCAAATAAACAACATCCACCGGACAGCCACAATCAATGCACTTAGTCCAATCGTTGACACAGGAGAGGAGGTTCGTAATGGTGGACCGACCCGGAAGAAACATATGCTGCTCCTTGGGAACTATATCGTTTTGTAGGGCAAACTCTATCAATGTATCCCTAATGATTCGCTCCAGTAGCTTGCAAACTTGAGATGTTAAGCTTATTGGTCTGTAGTTCTGAGCAGAAAGCTTATCGCCTTTCTTGAAGATAGGTGTAACAGAAGCTGACAACCAATCTTGATGGAGGGAGGAGGATTGAAGAGAATACGAAAATATTATAGACAGTGGCTCAGCCAAGACATCGGCGCAGGAATGTAGCAGTTGCGAAGAAAATCCATCGCGACCAGGGGCAGAGTGCTTCTTCATTTTGGAGAGGTATCCCAGGACCAGCTCCCGATCGACATTGATGCTCTCCACTTCATCGACAATATGTGGAAAATTGGGATCAGAAATTAGATCGTCAGGTTCCGACACAAAAGCGGAGGCAAAAGATTGCTTGTTTACATCGCCGTACAACCAGAAATGAGCTTCATCACTAAACACAATTTCACCATAAAAAAGTGGATCAACTTCAGGCTGTTCTAGGGCCCAATCAGCAAACAAACGACGTTTATAATGGTCAAGTGGCTTTAGTTCTGGAACCAGTTGGATCTTGTATGGGTGTAGACCAAAATCTTTACGCAAAATTTTCCATGTGGTGGATGCACAGACTCCAACTTGTTTTGAACGTCGACGAATAGACAAATCTGGATCATCATTAACACTATGACTTATAGCAGCAATATTTTCTTCTGTACGTACAGTTCTTTGTCTTGTTGCTGTTGTTGCATCAGGTAGAGAAAATGTTGTCCGAAATCAATCGATAGTTCGACGAATAAGCTGCTCTGATGGACGATTATGTAAACCATAAATTTCAAAATTTTCAAGTGCTCTATAAGTTTGACGAATAGAACACTGATTTTGAAAATAAATTTCAACAATTTGTAAACGTTCTGAGTCTTTCCATGATAATTTGTCAATGCTTACTGAACAGAAATGTCGAAACAACATGTCTTCTACCTTCTGTCAAATCACAGTTGTCCCTATCGAAAGTTCTATCACTCTAAAAAAAAACACCCGATATCTTCTCTAACGGTTTGTTGTACCTACTTTGTGACCTCCTGTATATAAACTATCAATTATTTGAAATGAGTGTACGAAAATATTGAACTGTGCTTTTTTAACTTTCAAAGTGTAATTGTCTGGATTAAACCTTTATTTCAATAACTTTATCTAATAGTAAATTGATTTCTTAGAATACGTATGCAGTTCTAAGTCGTGCTTCTAACCCTCAAAAAATTGTTATTCTCTTCTTGAATGAACTCTAGATTGAAGATATTTTGAGTTAAGTTTTATTTTGCAGTTTTGACAACCGATGCAATAATATGACCTGGATCTGGACTCGAGAAGGAATCTTTCTATTATTATTAACAATATAAATCATATTCCTCTAATAAAGCAATACTAAAAATATGAATTATGTTATTTAACACAAATGATACCAAATTTTTGATTGTCTCGGTCTTTACTTGACCGAAATTCATCTTCAATATAAGAAAAACAAATGCTATTTTATTGATTTACACGACAATTGTTTTGTCATACCATGACTTCATCAGGTAAATATTAAAACTGAGGTATACAATACACAGCTCTGGTACAAAAATATTTTAAAGATTTCCTTTATTGGTACCGCTATGTAGATGACATAATTTGTTTATTTAATGGCACAAATAGACAACTTTGATCATTTTTGGAATCTATCAATAAATTATATCCAACAATTGAATTCACACACGAAGATGAAGTGAATAATAGCATCAATTTCTTGGATTTAAAAATCTTCAAAATTAATAATAGACACGACTTTTCCATATACAGAAAACCTACACATACAGATGGTACGATTCAGTATACTTCAAACCATCCATTTTCACAAAAATTATGAGTTTATAATAGTATTGCTTTATAGATTGGTTAACATACCCATGACGAAAGAAAATTTTGACAAAGAATATAAAACCATTAAACAAATAGCTTTCAATAATTATTTTAATCCGTTAATTATAGATAATTTACTTAATAAAATAAATTACTCGAAAGCAATATCATTTGTATATTCAAAATTTAAAAATTCAAACGACACAAAATTTATTTCATTAACTTACATGGGCCAAAAATCTGAAAAGATTGCTAGATGTTTAAAGAAAAAAGAAAATTATAACCTCTCTTTTAAAACCATTAATTCTGTTAGGCAGCTTAATAAAAAATAATAAAGACGTCATTCCTAAAAACAAATAATCAGGAGTTCACAAGTTAACATGTAGTGATTGCCCATGTGTATATGTGGGACAGTTCATTCCAAACAAGGATACGAGAAAATGAAATATGTTATATTAATAATAAACTAAATTCAACTTATGCCAACCATTTGTTAGAGACTGGTCATAATTTTAATATGAACTATGAAATATTACATATCGAAAACAAAAGTCAGAAACTTAATCTGTTAGAAACTTTAGAGATCAATAAATATAATAAAAGACAAATTTTATTGAATGATCAAATAGATTTCAACAGATCCCCTTACTTAATATTTTTCATTGATTGTAAACCATCTCTTTCCACCCCAGTATTTTTTGTACCAGAGCTGTGTATTTAAGGTCATGTTTTGCATTGTATTCCTCAGTATTAATACTCACCTGAAGAAATCATGGTATGACGAAGCAATTGCCCTATCCAATCAATAAAATAGCGAAAGTTAACGTTTGTTTTTCTTATACTGTGTATAAACTATCAATTATTTGAAATGAGTGTACGAAAATATTGAACGTTCAAAGTGTAATTATATGGATTAAACCATGACTGAACCGTTATTTCAATAACTTCATCTAATAGTCAATTGATTTCTTAGAATACGTATGCAGTTCTAAGTCGTGCTTCTAACCCTCAAAAAATTGTTATTCTCTTCTTGAATGAACTCTAGATTGAAGATATTTTGAGTTAAGTTTTATTTTGCAGTTTTGACAACCGATGCAATAATATGACCTGGCTCTGGACTCGAGAAGGAATTCTTCTATTATTATTAACAATATAAATCGTATTTCCTTAATAAAGCAACACTAAAAATATGAATTATGTTATTTAACACAAATGATACCTTTTAAAAACTAAAATTTTAAGCTTTTTCTCAAGAATATTAATCGATTAATTAATATATAATACAAAGACTTCAAAAACTTCATCCACCTATAATTTCCAAAAAGTCCTAATCATTTTAATTAATCTCAAAGTTCAATTGTACATCTTGAGTTGAATACCCCTCTACGCCACTGCTTGTTTCCCGACACTCGGAATATCACTGGAAGTTCGAGAAATTAAGTTCATAATCGAACGGAGATCCCCGATGGAAGCAGAAAGGCGTCAGTGTCAAGGAACAGCGTCGTACCAAGTAGTGCAGTAAAAATAAATTATGTGTAAAAATAAACCCTGTGTAAATAATTTAATTCTGTAAATATATCTGCTGTATAGTAGAAAATAAATTAGAACAGTGGACATTAAACAATAAAATTAAATGAAAAAATAACAATACTGATATTTAGTTAATTAATTATAATACTTTCTTATAAGTGATTCTTTTTTTTAATTTCACGAATAATTTTTTCCAAACTATCCATTAAAATGTCAGCTATAAGTGGGCTCAAAAGATTCCCCATAATTGAACCTAGTGTACTTCGGTAGAATTCACCATTTAAACCAAAATAATTTTGATTTAAGTCAATTTTTAGCAAATTAATGATTTCTGATTTTATTAAGCAATTCACTTTATTTTCGTACAGCATTTTTTCAATGAAAACTATTACATCTTCAGATGGTACACTGGGAAACAAATGAGACTAATTTTATTTATATAAATGAGTACTAATAAATTGTCAATTCAAATTGAGATTGTAATTTGCAGAAAGTTATGATACAAGGAATTAAGAAAGTTTATAGGCTGGTACTATGTAAAATGAAACTAATATGAATAAAGTTGTGGTACCTGAAGGTACATTGTTACTAATTTATTTTCTTATGTTCGTCTTAATGTTGATATAATTTCTTTGTTGAATATTTCAGTTGGGTCTTTTCTCAGTGTTTTAGAACGTGTTTTTCGATGAATTCTATAGTTCAATATTGATTTCGAGTATGGTTGGAAAACGGTTATTATATTGCCTAAAAAGTGGTGAAATATGGTGTGCCACAAGGTTCTACGTTAGGGCCAGTCCTATTCCTTTTATATATAGGATTTATTAGGCGTTCTCAGGTCACAAATTTCCTTCTTTGCTGACGATTCCAAACATTTCAGTTACCACTGGTATTCTCTCATCTTCCCCAAGCGGACCTGGAGCTCGCAGAATGGTGTCATGACTGATTTTTACCTCTCAATATCACCAAATGTTAGGTGCTCCATATTGGCAAAAACAACGCACGCATATCCTATAACATCAACAGACATCAACTTGAATCGGTAACAAGTCACCTAGATCTTGGAGTTACTATTAATTCAGATCTCACCTGGTCGTATCACAGATCAACTGCAATTCGAAAGGCGAAAAAGATAATTTCTCTTCTTTGAAATTCTTCCAAGGGTGCTGGTGTCTCTATAAACAGTTTTCTATAAAAAAAACTCACATAAATTTGATGGCCGCCAAAAAGATTTGACAAAAATATACATGTTCAAGGTCAAGCCACTCGTTTAGCTTACGGTTACCTTCGATCACCTATGGGGGAATGGCATATTTGAAGTTTTAAGTTTTGCCGACCGATGTGACCTTACCATATATTCACATTTAGAACTTCAACTGGTCAGTTTGGTGGAGACATCAACAATATGTTCCTATATCTCAATACGTCAGTGTTTCAGGCTATTGGAGGAATCTTATAGAACGACACCAAGCCAGAGATTTATTCCTTATAGAATATTCAACCAATGAAATCAGGTACTATCTACAGTTGCCTAAGCATTCTCTCTTTAAGAACAGGTTCAATGTATGGAATGCAGAACTTCACTGAATTTGAAAACAAGGAGAAGCGGAAATTGACTATATAGTGAAAGGTATTAACTTGGTAGAAGCTTAAAATTTGTGTAATCTATGTTTTGGGAAGGATATCTTCCTGGAGTAGCTAAAATTGGCTAAAGTGATTCCGGTGTAGAAGAAGAGTGACCAAGATCTGTATGAAAATTAAAGATCAATCTCTGTTCTACCAGCTGTCTTAAAAGTCTTCGAATCCCTCATCAAGTTTAGGTTGATAACGTTCCTGGAAAGAAACTCTTTCCTGAGTGATCGTCAGCATGGTTTCAGAAGAGAAAAATCCACAACTGCCCTATTGCACATAGTCGAGTTTATAATGGAGGCATTGGATGATTCTAAAGAGGTGACTTTGGCCTGTACGGACTTTGGAAAGGCATTTGATTGTGTCGATCATGGGGAGCTTTTGTTCAAGTTAGAGTATGTTGGCATAAGAGGGCCACCGCTAAACCTGTTCAGGTCTTATCTTCAAGGTCGTTACCAGATTGTGGATTTTGAGGGAAAATGATCAGAAAAAAGAAGAATCACCTTGGGTGTGCCTCAGGGATCGGTGCTGGTACTTATTCTATTTTCAGTGTATACTGACGACTTGATGTATAACGTTGTTGCAGATGATCAAACCCTATTTGTATGTATGTGAATATATGTTTTCAATGGAAATTAGATCTGGTGAAGCTGCTGGTCGTGAAATGGTTGTCACTTGTGTTCTTGCATCCAAGCTTCAGTATAGGACGAAGTATGGCAACTTGCATTATCCTGCTGAAAACGCCACCCCTCTGGGTATAAAGCATACGCCTTTTCAAGGAGAAAATCGTTTAGAATGCCACAATACTTTTCACTATTAATGGTACCATCAGCTATACAGACAGGCGTAACACCACGCTGAGATATTGCTCTCCAAACCATTATTTTGGTGAGAAATTTGGAAATTTGAACGGTAACAGGTTGTTTTGATAGGATTTTTAACTTATTTCCACCAAGTTGGAAACAAAATTCATCAGATATAAAGAGATTTTTAAAATTATCTTCTTGAAAACGTTGACAAAATTTTATCCTGCGTTCCTTTTGTAAAGGTGTCATTATAGTTTCCTCGATATGTTGCGATATTATTTCATAAATTGTATACCTGTTGACATATTCGAGAAATAGTGTTGCCATACTACTTTGGCGATAGCCGACTATCTGCTCAAGCTATGTTTATTGGTTATACACTTTTTTGACATCTCCTGTAAATTTTGAGTAAATAAATCGATATGAATATTATCAGCAAATATATCGAATAAATCAATTTTTAATAGATAGGTGCCTAACGATAGTTCAGAGAAAGAATTATAATCTGCAATACGAAAGTATAAAACTGCACTGCAACAATATTGGTGAATAAGGATTGCATATATTGATTCCATCGATACTACACTATCAAATATCCATTTTTTATTTGTGATAAGAATTAAAAATGGATAATGTTCAGGATATTAGGAGTTGAAATGATTTCATGTGGTTTTGATAACAGATTTCGCTACTAGTATATTATTCCACTCTGGCAACACCTTCATTTTGAAGTGTCATCGTTAGGCTTTCTTTTCATTATCTGTTTTAAAAATAATTTCAGGCATATGTCCACCACGACTAGCTCTGAGCAACCGCATTCGACCAGACCAATTTTGGACCACTTTTCGAGTAATTCAGGCCTTATTTCATTATATTATTAAGTTATGTTGGCTCCAAAGCGTCTTTTGTTTCTGGTTTATCAGCATAAACCAGTGACTTGACATAAGAAAATAATCCAGTGCATCAGGATGCAATGGAACCTGCAGAACTTCTTGAGGATTTTTTTCACTCCAAATACGGCAATTTTGCTTGTTTACATAGTCGCTCAACCAGAAATGAGATTCATCACTAAACACAATTTCACGATAAAAAGTGGATCAATTTCAAGCTGTTCAAGGGCCCAATCAGCAAACAAACGACGCTTGTTATGGTCAAGTGGCTTTAGTTCTTGAACCAGTTGGATCTTGTATAGGTGTAGATCAAGCTCTTCACGCAAAATTTTCCATGTGGTGGATGCACAGAGTCCAACTTGTTGTGAACGTCGACGAATAAACAGTTCTGGATCATCATTAACACTATGACTTATAGCACGATATTTTCTTCTGTACATACAGTTCTTTGTCTTGTTGTTGTTGTTGCATCGAGCAGAGAAAATGTTGTCCGAAATCTATCGATAGTTCGACGAATGAGATGCTCTGATGGACGATTATGTAAACCATAAGTTGCACGATGTGTTCTATAAGTTTGGCGAATAGAAGATTTTGAAAATAAATTTCAACAATTTGTAAACGTTGTTGCGTGAGTATTTCCATCATAATTTGTCAATGCTTACTGAACAGAAATGTCAAAACAACATGGCTTTTACCTTCTGTCGAATCACAGTTATCCCTATCGAAAGTTCTATCACTCTAAAAAAAACACCCCATATATCGTAGATTAAAGTTAGGATCCCGTTCAAAATTTTCCTGTTTGAATTTAATTAATGTATTTCGAACCTAATTCAGGTCCTTATTCAAAAAGAGTAAATCTTTTCAAGGAAAAAAGTCGTAAATTTCAGGGAAAATGTTTTTCTCCATTAATTCACGACAAAATCATCCATCGAATGCTTTATCGTAGGTTCTGTTTCGAAACGTCGATTGCAACACAAGTACAACAACAGAAAATATGCAGTAAAAGATACCATAAACAAAAATTGTGTATCACATGAGATGAAAACAATAGATATTTTGAGATTTATGACGTATAAGAACATTTTCTTCTGGAGTTCATGTTTCAGTAACAAGATGTCTAAGCGCACCTACTTAAGTTTCACTGTCACTATTCTGGCTACACTTTGGATATTCATACAGGGTGATAATGAAAATACAACTATAAAAGAAGCAGAAACAAGTTCAGAAAACGCAAGTGTCTCAGGAGATAAGAAAAATAATGCAAGTTTGCTTGAAGAAAGATGTGAAACTACTAATGGTACTGGTAAGTAGAAGAGTATTGAAGGAGATTTCTGGGATATGCTGGGATGGGAACAAAGTATTCGCAAATTTTTTTACACTAACTAACCACTACCGGTGCTCTTAATTCCTTGGTCCCGGAACTTAGCACTATCGGTTCAATTTCTCTAATTATTCTAACTCAATTCTCAGACTTGAGAAAAATAGTAATATCTCTCAATATAATTATAATAATGCTAAATTCTGAGACCAATTAGAGCGTCGCACCACGATCCTTTGCCAAGACTCCCTTACAAAATCTATTTTGGCCATTTTCTACCTCCTATGCGTCGGTTTTCTTCTTCCCCATTTTTTAACTTCGTTCTCACGCTCAACATTCCTACTTGGGAATTTTCGAAAGCTTCGGCCGCTTGTCCAGCTACACGTGTCAATTTCGTTAACGTCAGCGTTCCAATACACTTTCCCAACTTTCTGTTCAGTAATTCATCTGAAGGAATATAAAGGGTATTTCACTGACAGCGCCCCATTTTGTTTTGTGAATAAAATACTTCATTTATTTGAAAGTTATTGGAATTATTATTCTATTATAAAATATAATGCATAGTTATGGAACAAAATATCATTTAAATATCCACCACGGAAACCCTGGCAGGAATGAAGTTGTTGAACCCAATTTTCCATGACACTCTCACACAAATCAGGTCGTGTGTTATCAATTACTCGTTCAAAATTGATCTGTAAATCGTCTAAATTTGCTGGATGATTAATGTAAACTTAATGTTACCCCAAAGAAAGAAGTCCAATGGAGTTAAATCGCAGAAACGAGGCGGATAATTTATCGGTCCATTTTTTCTAAACACTAATTATTGAAGTCACTACGCTTTAAATGATCTTTTATTTTGAATTCTTGGGTTAAAACAATTTTGTATGGATTTAAATCAAGATTTTTTCATAAAATTCACCACTAAGACGTCTGGGAGATGCCTAGTTCTTATGAACGTCGAGAAAACGATAAATTTTGATCTTCACGAACATTTTCACGTACGCAGCAATATACTGTTCACTTCTTGCATTTCTTTGTCTCACTGGCACTGTAACATCATGAAGTGTAAAATTTGTTTCAAACTTCTTCACTAAACGTTCAACTGTTTTTATATTCGGAAGATTATAACGACCAAATCTTGCAGTTAAAACACGTAAAGTTAGAGTAACAGACGCGATTTTTCATAATAAATTTGTATTATTTGTAAACGTTGTTGGAGTGTGTACCTTTCCATGATTAAACAATAGACATTGACCAATACAACTGTCAATGTCACAAATAAACAATGGCTGCCATGCGTGAGTTATGTCAATTTAAAAATTGGGAGTTTCCATTGAAGGACCCTTTATTTACGTTTTGCACAATCAGCTCTTGTTAACTTTTATAATTTGTAGCTTATTATTACAGTATATAGGCCAGAGTAAAATAATTTCCTTCGGTAGAGCCGTTTGTTCGTGCCCCGAAAGCGATTTCCTAAGTTTAACAGAAACTAGTCTGGAAATAAGAATAAACAAGTTAATTCAGGGGCATTGAATCTCGGCTTAAATTTGCTCGATTAACCCCTGTATCATTACCGCCCTTTGATGAATTCTATATCTTATTGGATTACCACAAGGACAACGCCAGGCCACAAACGTCTGTAGTGACTCAAAAGAAACTCCGGGAGCTTGGTTGCGAACTTTTAATGCATAATAAAGTCTTGAATTTTACGCAAAAAGAATGGATTTTTCCCCAATCTATTATTTATAAAAAGATCTAATTGCTTCCCTTTGTTCCAGTTATATGGCATTCATGGAATAAATTAGGAGTGACTAAAGACTGTAAGTGCATACGAATAACCGATCATCATTCAATATGATAAGACATACTGCTGTAACAAAATTTTAATATCAAAACAGATCTAATCTGTCAGTCTTCTACAATTTTAATTACAAAAAAATTTTTATTCGAAAAACTTTTAGAATTAAATAAATGTCTTATAAGCACAGCTTATATTTAATAGACGTATAAAATCAAAACTCAATGTACAATATCAAATTTGATATCAAAACTCAATATACAATATCAAATTTGATATTGGTTATCAATCGATACAGTATCAAATTTGATATTGTATCGGGTGTTTTTTTTAGAGTGATAGAACTTTAAATTGAAATGAAACACATTTAAATTAAGATTGAAGCCAAATTTTTTTTATTTGAAAGATAATTTTATAACATTTGTTTTAAAAATAATTTCCGGCATATGTCCACCGCGACGAGCTCTGAGGAACCGCATTCGACCAGACCAATTTTGGATCACTTTTTCGGGTAATTCAGGCCTTATTTCATCAATAACACGAGTTATGTTGGCTTCCAAAGCGTCCATTTTTTCTGGTTTATCAGCATAAACCAATGACTTGAAAAAACTCCAAAGAAAATGATTCCGTGGAGTTATGTTGCATGATCTTGGAGGCCCATTAATTGGACCATTTCTCGAAATAATGTTATCGCCAAATTTTTCTTTCAATCAATCAATTGTTACGGTAGCAGCATGAGGTGTAGCACCATCTTGTTGGAACCAAAACACTTCTGGGTCGATACCATTCAAATTTTGAAACAAATAATCATTGATCATCGATCTGTAACGAGCACAATTACTGTTACATTAGCTTCAGCATCCTTTTTAAAGAAATATGGACAAATGATGCCTCCGGCGTGTAGAGCACACCATACAGTGCATTTTTCAGGATGCAGTAGAACCTGCAGAACTTCTTGAGGATTTTCACTCCATAAACGGCAATTTTGCTTGTTTACATAGCCGTTCAACCAGAAATGAGCTTCATCACTAAACATCATTTTACGTTAAAAAAGTGTTCTAGGGCCCAATGAACAAACAAACGACGCTTGTTATGGTGAAGTAGCTCTAGTTCTTGAACCAGTTGGATCTTGTATGGGTGTAGACCAAGATCTTTACGCAAAATTTTCCATGTGATGGATGCACAGAGTCCAACTTGTTGTGAACGTCGACGAATAGACAAATCTGGATCATCATGAACACTTTGACTTACAGCAGCGATATTTTCTTCTGTACGTACAGTTCTTTGTCGAGTAGAGAAAATGTTGTCCGAAATCTACTGATAGTTCGACGAATAAGCTGCTCTGATGGACGATTATGTAAACCATAAATTTCACAAAGTGCTCTATAAGTTTGGCAAATAGAACACTGATTTTGAAAATAAATTACGACAATTTGTAAACGTTGTTGCGTGGAGTCTTTCGATGATAATTTGTTAATGCTACTGAACAGAAATGTCAAAACAACATGGCTTCTACCTTCTGTTCTTGAACTCCAGAACTTCGGAAATAGCTAGAAGGTTGAAATTTTCATAGAAGGTTACGGTGTTTGCGATGAGTTCGTTAATGGGAAAAATTGATCCAATGATTCTGTAGTTATTCATATTTAAATTTTTTTTTTATTGTCCAAATATTTATTCATTTATTTACACAATAAAGACGGTTGAGGTACAACCCATAAAACCAGGAACAGAAAATTAACTAAAAGTGTATAAAGAAACGAAATCTCATAACAACTCTAAGAAGAGTCGAACACAAGGTGCGATTTTGAGCCTTCCATATACCGAACTTGTTCTTCACTGCAGTAAGAAAAGGTACTTCAGCAAATGTAGAGAGTAGATGATTTCATTGGTTGAATATCCTCTTCGTAAAAAATCTCTGGGTCAATAAGGTTCCTTCGATGTCTTGAAAGGATGACCTCTTAGGTTATTATTATTATTCTCCTGACACTCCTAGATCTTCTGTGAAGATCCCTAAGAAGCTTTTTTAGCATGTGCGAGTTAGGAGTTAAGTTGTGTTCTGGGTAGGCTGTGTTATTACGATCTTGCGCCACTTTAGGTTACAGCACTGTTAATTTTTGACCCAACAGTGACACCCGTCCAACTAGAAAATTTCTTTTTTCATTTGAACAAGATTCGAACCCGGACCTCCCGGTCACGAGCCTGATGCTCTCCCACTGAGCTGTACACACTCATATTGGAATTTAATTGGAATACATTCTTGATCTCTTTACCAAACTGGGGTTGGAGGTCACAAAAAAGGTCACATAAAACTGCAGTAACTGAACCTAAGTGCAGTTTACCTAACAAACGGACGAGTGCGTCAGAACTAGATCTGTGAGAGCTAGAGGGGACGAAGAAAAATATGTGTTAGATTCCTAGAGTCCCTCGTTTCTAGCATCGAGTTGAACTCTTCTTGGCCATCGTTAGCCTTCGAAGGTTCCGTATGCTAACAAGGTGGATAGTCCACATACTTCTGGCCAACCAATTGGTGTTGGACTTATGGAGGCAGTGGTTTAGAGCCTGCATGTTAGGTTAGAAGAGTATTTCATTCATCTGGTCATGCGTGATTTTGGACCAGGATTGATCGAGATTTGTCGCAGTGGTTTAGTCAATCTTAAGCATCCTGTTGGCCGAAAGTGGTCGCAACAGGATCAATTGAGACACTGTTTAGGGGTTTGTGGGTCTTCATGATACGGTTGAAGACCGTTGATGCTCAAACCAGGATCAATTGGGAAACTTCGCAGTGGTTTTTGGTGTTTGACGACGATGTGGCTGGCTGTTAGTGCTCAAGCCAGTATCAATCGGGACATATATTCTTGATGGTTTGCAGGTCTTGAACTTGTGACTAGATGGTGAAAACTGGACCCTTCGGCATATGAGTTGTGTCCCACATACCTACCCAACCTCAACTGGATATGCAGGTCAGTACCTGAGTTACTGACTTGCATCCAATAGAGATTGGGTAGTGCTTCTCTATTAGCAGTCACGGACTTTTAGATCTGAAGCCTTGAAGCAGAGGAGTTCTCTTCTTTGTGCGATAATAATGCGTAACCCTTACCAATAACTTCTTTCAGGAATTGTGAAGACTACTTGGTGGAAAGCCATGCTCTTATGCCAGTAACTACGATAGTGGTACTTAGTCTTCACCGAAATTATCAGTTAAGACTCTAAATGTAATTATAAGGTCACCGCGGTAACGACAGTCGGCAAAACTAGGTAAAAATGCTTATTTAGAGTTCAAATTTATTATTCAGATCTGAAATGACTACACTAATGGTCATATATACAGTAATGTATGGGATGCTCATTAAGATAATGACTGAAAAACCCTGTGATCATCCTGTATAGTTTTGTTGTACCATTTTTCAGCAACTTTCCAGTCCCACTGGATTCACCCTTTTTCAATGATCTTATCTTCCTTTCCAACTATTCTTGGGTAAGATTTATCTGTTCTCCCATGATTTCTATATTTGATGTTTCTCTCTATCCTGGACTCCTGTAAATTCTCGGTCAATAAGCTCTCATAGTAGTCTATCCACAGTGTTGGTTTTATTGGACTTAAATTCGCTCCGTTTTTTGGTAGGTTTTCTGATTGCATTTATGAATTTCCAGCCTTCTATGCACCGTCGTACTCCAACTTAAGTGTTGTCCTCCCTAAATTTACTGTCCCACATTCCAATTTTGGCAGCGTGAACTTTGTTTCGCCATGTTCTCTTTGCTTCCAAGTATTATTTTCTGTCTTCTACCTTACCCAAACTAATCTATCTCAAGTAAAGTCACTTCTTCTCGCCTTGTGGTCCAATAATCTTGCTTGTTCGAATCCTAGATATTTGAAAGTTTCTCCGTTTTCCATTGCTTGTACGATATTTCCGTTTGGTAGTTGCACATCTCCATCTATGGCTTTTTCGATATAAAGAATTTTGCATTTGGACTAGCCGAACTCCATACGAATATCACTAGAGAATCTATTGGTTATCTCTAGGAGATTATTGCTTTGACTACGATCTGCTGTATATAACTCAATATCATCTATTCAGAGGGTGAGAAATTATAGAGTTGGCTTTTCTGTTAGCTCTTATATTAAAACCGTAATGCGTGTTATTGAGCATTGCCAGGCAGAACCAGATATACCTTAGTAAATCTTCTTATGGATGGGTATTTCGTCACTAGGAAATTTGGCGACCTATGAATGTATATTTCGTCACTGTTTCAGTATTGTTATTATTAATACAAGGTTGTATACAATCATCTGCCCTTCATATGCTCACTGCATGAAGATTTACGGGATGAGTGTTGTTGGTTAGAGTAAACATGTAGTGAAAACCATCCATGGTTTCTCCATGTTCTTCAAAATAAATTTGAACAATTTGCAAATGTTGCTCCAACGTGAGTCTATTCATGATGAACCGTCAAATCAAACTAAACTCCAAATAACAGAACCGTGAAATTGGCTGTCACAAAAATGGTGTTCCCAATTTAAAGTTCTCTACCTTTAGAGTGAACATTCTTTGTAACGCAATACCTTCATTCAGGAGCAATTTCTACATCAACCACTGCCACAAAACCCATCATTTCATTACTATTTCAGATCCGTCGTGGCTCGTTAAGTACTGCCCGCAAGGTATAGTCCCTAATTACGAGATGGTTTGCATCATGCATTGCTGGTGGAATGGTTGGCAAGGTGGCAAATGTACGAAAGATAAATTTTGTGTTTGTCTTTGGGACGGGCTCAAGTTAGATTTTGAAGGCACTGGGAAAGAAACAGTACCTTTACCATCCCGCGCAAATAGCACATTTTCTCATCGATCTGACGATCCCAATGCACCAATGCAAGGAAATACTTTAGTATCGGTAGGAAATGGCACCACAGAACCAGTTGGAGGTAACATTTCAGAACCGACAAAACCAAATACCGACCCAGCACCGAAAGAAACCACTACAGAGGAAACTCTATAAAATCGTGAAGTCTTTTCATGAGGGTAAGTGCGCTACTTTGAGCTTATGTTTTTAAAGAGAGAGAGAGAGAGAGAGTTTTATTGGTGATTACCAAACTAAGAAATAAATAAATGATTGAAAGAACAGCTCCAGAACAAGTTCACATAAAATCAGTTTCATCCCGTGTGAAATTATAAAATTCGTCGATTGAATAAAATTCATTGGCAAATTTTTCACCCCACCAAGAAGTTTATTGTACAGAGACACCGCACAGAATACATTGGGATTTACCCATTCTTAGGAAGTCTCCCCGAATTATTGACTTATTTCGTGTATCGTTTCTATGCATGTATGATTGCAACAGATAGTCGTCCAATTTTTTATGTATATAAATTAAACACTCCAAAATAAATAAAGATGGGAATGTGAGAATACCCAACGACTTGAAGGTTTTTTTACCGCAGTCACCATAGTTCAGACCCCCTGAAATCCTTACTATTCGTCTCTGCGGTCGGAAAACGGACTCATGATGTGCGCAGCTGCCCCACAGAAAATGCCGTATCTCAAATGGAATACTGCCACATCAAAATACACAGAGAGCAACACACCCGGTGTGCAGCGTTCTCAGAGCAAAAATATTTCGGCTGAGCCTGGTAAGGAGGTGTGTGATCTCCATGTGAGTGCAGCGTCCACATGAACACCGAGAAACTTGACCGAATCGATCGTGTCGCTTCTGCCATCCAATGGTCTCGTTGTCTTAATCATGTTTTGGGTCCTAGCTTCATTCATGCTAAGACCGTTTGCGGAGAACCATTCTAAAAGCCTCAGTCGTGCTGCACGCGACTGCTCTGTGAATCCGAGGCCTTAACTACAACAGTTGTATCATGGGTAAATAAGATGTATTCAGTTTCTGGTATGTAAGCTAGTAATTCATTAATGTATATCAGGAACCATACTGGTCCCAAAATAGATCCCTGGGGTACTCCCATGGTAATGGGACTCGTGCTAGAGTATGTACCACCAGAACTGACCACTTGGTACCTCTCGCTCAAAAAAAGTCCCACCAAACTTATCGCCTTCTCATTGAAACCATATATTTTTAGCTTCGCAAGTGAGGTACACGATCGGCGGCCCTCTTCAAATCGACAAATGTGGCCAGACGATAATCTTTATTCTCGAAGCTTTCTAGAGTAGAGCTGACAAAATCAATAATCAATTCTGTTTCTGTTCTCACGAAAACAAAATGGACGGCCAGTTAGCAAACGATTACCCTCAAGAAAAACGACAATCTGCAAGCATCGGGTGTTTTTTAGAATGATAGAACTTTCGATAGGGATAACAACGTTTACAAATTGTTGAAATTTATTTTCGCAATCAGTGTTCTATTCGCCAAACATCGTGAAGTTTATGGTTTACATAATCGTCCATCAGAGCATCAGAGCCCTATCGATAGATTTCGGACAACATCTTCTCTACTCGATGCAACAACAAGAACAAGACAAAGAACTGTACATACAGAAGAAAATATCGCTGCTATAAGTCACAGTGTTAATGATAATCCAGATTTGACTATTTGCTGACGTTCACAACAAGTTGGCCTCTGTGCAACCACCACATGGAAAAGTTTGCGTGAAGATCTTGGTCTACACCCATACTCGATCGAACTGGCTCAAGAATTAAAGGCACTTGACCATAATAAGCGAGGTTTGTTTGCTGATTGGGCCCTATAACAGCTTGAAGTTGATTCACTTTTTTATCGTAAAATTGTGTTTAGTGATTAAGCTCATTTCTGGTTGAACGGCTATGTAAACAAGCAAAATTGCCGTATATGGAGTGAAAACAATCTTCAAGAAGTTCTGCACGTTCCATTGCATCCTGAAAAATGCACTGTATGGTGTGCTTTACACGCTGGAGGCATCATCGGTCCATATTTCTTCAAAAACGATGTTGGAGATAATGTTACAGTGAATGGTGTTCGTTACAGATCGATGATCAATGATTATTTGTTTCAAAATGGTATCGACCCAGAAGTGTTTTGGTTCCAACAAGATTCGACATAACTCCACTGGATTATTTTCTTTGGGGTTATATCAAGTCATTGATTTATGCTGATAAACCAGATCATATGCCGGAAATTATTTCTAAAACCATAAAATTATCTTTCAAATAAAAAAAAAATTGGCTTCAATCTTAATTTGAATGTGTTTTATTTTAATTTAAAGTTCTATCACTTTAAAAAAACACCCGATACATGAAATTCTCTAATATTCGTCCTACCAAAGATTAAGAGATCACTTTTTTGTATGAATTGGGGATTCACATTTTTTGTCACCCCAATCTTTGAAGTATTAACAGGTTATACAGACTCCATCGGCGGCAATTTTTCAATCTGGGTTTATTTAATATTATTTTAAGTGCTCAAAAAAGACGTTCTAGTGTTTTAGAACTTTCCATGAAAAGAGGAGGTACAGACAACTAACAATTTTCGGAAACGAATGTAATAAAAACATAAGCAGAAGGATTTCGAATGACCATCAATTTGAGGGAATACCGATAAAGAGGAATATGCGAAAAAGGGATACATAATTATATATAAAATAATAAAAAAGACTTTTTACTTGATAGAAGCCATTTACAATATCTTAAATATCACACAGATTAATTCTGCTATTTAAGATATTGTAAAAGCCTTCCAGCAAGTAAAAACCAACTTCTTATTATCTTATTTTATATATAATAATCATATTTTGGTTTCTAATTCATACACATGGTATTCATATTCAAATAAATTAATTCATACTCCTTATTAATGATTTTCGCTACAGGCCAGCCGATTTAATTCATTTGAATATGAATAAGCTAATTATTAGCATTACGGCAAATTATGGTCTGATTTGAGCATAAGGAAAGTTTTTTCTGCGTTAGTAACGTGAAAATATCGAGAATACATTTCTTTACTTGAATTAACTCGCAAAGGTTGGTCTTGTATGTATTTTGCACACTCTAGATGGCGCTAGTGTATTCTTAATACCTAAGTGTCTCTGTGTATAGCGAATACAGATACTTGACAGATTTGGAGTCACTAGCATACGATTGCACTGACGAATACCAATCAGTTTGAAACGTGCGCATGTCTGCAATTTGCCTTTGTGATCAAAAAAACCTCGTCGAGTTGGTTTTAGTATAGAATTGTTATACAGATGTACACTGTCTAGATTTCTATAACTTTCTATTACCATAGCTCATACTCTTTATTAATGATTGTTGGTAATTTGTACATCATTTTTTTTTAATTTTTAAATATATAAGAAGTAAAGGTGTAATTTTCAGAGTTAGTCAACTCGAAGAAACCACGTTGTTGGGGAACAATTGTCGTTGATTAATAAATTGTGGTGAAGCTTTCTAGGAATGTGGCTCCTCATTGAACATTGAACTTGTTTGTAATCTGCCCTACTTAACCCTGGCGAGGACGAATGAGTAAGGTATTGTCTGATACCAGTCGCGCCCTCTTATATGCCACATCGGAAGCTGCAGGAGAGCAAAGTAGAATTCTGCGAGAGGAGCGGCACGCCACTGTGGAAAAAGTCTTTATTATTTTATTTAATGTGACTAAATAGTTTTTTTCAACAGAGTGCTAACTTTGTCAAATAATAAATAGATTTATTAGAATACGTGTGGAGTCTACCTCTACAACATAAAATTATTATTTTCTCTTAAAATGAGAGCTAGATTAAAGATATTTTAAACGTGTTTTATTTTGCAGTTTCGACCAACAATGCATGGCTCTTAATAATATGACCTGGCCCTGGACTCGCCAAGGAATCTCCCTATTATTATTAACAATATAAATCATATAACATTAATAAAGCAATATTAAAAGTATGAATGACAGCATCTCATACAGTAGATAACCTTGAAAAATAAAGTACTTAATACCAAGTATGACGTGAAAATTGTTAATGAACCTTATTTCCAAAAGTTCTTATCATTTTAATAAATCCCAAAGTTTTATTGATAAAGAAAAATATTCCACAAAGGGATTTCCGAAAATTGGCCTCAATATATTTTATAGTTATTTGTCTCCCGGTTTTGAATTCTTTTCTTCATCGGTATTTTGTAAATTGATTGCTATTTGCATCATTCTTTTGCATATGTATTCCTTTATTTATTTCCGAACATTATAATTTATTTGTACCTCCCTCTTTTCTCAAGTTTGATAGATATACAGGATGTTCCAGGAATCAACGTCACGCCGGAACTGGGTGACGTGGCAAATCGTACTGGTTTTCAGAAAAATATTAAAAAATCTATGTGGCATGCTTTCAAAATGATGGGCATTTAAAAAAAATCTAAAAATTCTACACACTGTGACGACCTTTTTACTTCTGTTGCCACAAAACTCGACTTTTTTCAGATATTTTTTTGTTATGTAACCCTGAATAATGCTTATCTAAACTGTTGTCAAAATTTTATAACCAGCTGCTCCAACTTGGATGAAAAAGACACATATTTTCCAAAAAAATTTTGCCCAGTTTAAACTCACTGTACTACAAAAAAAATAACTACGCGAGTTTGGCAAATGACGTCAAAATTTGGCGCATTTAGTAATAATTCCATAATGGTATAACACTTGGTAAATTCTTGCTGAAATTGTAGACAATTTCTTTATTGGAAATAATCCTGTTTTCATCAAATGTATCATCTACCTTAGTTAAAAACTATGTGCTATTTCAAGGTGCGTTTGAAATAAAATTCAGTGTATTCCTTGAGTTTTGATCAACAACCTAACACAAGATTATGGCGAAATCTCAGATTAAGGATGCTATTTTTAAAGACACATTCTCAGAGTCAAAGCCAAAAGTGTAAAACACAAAAGACAAAGGCAGAGAAAAAGTCATGGTTTTGAAGAGATCTGTTTCTGTAAAGATCATACGAGTGACAGAATCCCTCATAGATTATATAAATTACATCATTACATCACGGTATTTACCGCGTTATTTATGTGTCAAATATTCTATGGCACTGTAACTTGGCACGTATGTGATCGGTGATAATAACAAAGAGAACAACGTCCTTATGGCGTTCCCATTGTATTTTGAAGTGGCAGAGAGGAAACTTCTTGGAAATAAACTTCCTGAGCGACTTAAAAACATATTCGAGATAATAGTACTTATAACAGTCCCTCCTGATAACTCTCAGTAAGTAAACTTTTTTAAATACTTCTAATCAATTGCATGCTTTACGCTTTGAATACCACCTTAGTTTTAATGTAAAATTAGTGATTGAACGCTCATCTGTTGTACTTACACGCATCGCTTTTCATTCTTGTATTTTTGCTTCAGTGTTATTTAATCCGACCGGAATGTTTTAACTGAAATGCATGGACTTTGTATATAACTAAAGCGGCACGACTCACAAGTTATCTATTTGTATTGTATACTTTCTCTCGATGCCTGGTTGCTGTTTGTTGTATATATTATATATATTTTTTAATAGTGATTCTTTATTTGTACTGTTCATGGTATCCACACAGCCTGATATGTAACTTATTTGCATGTACTCTTGTGTGATCCTCCCTATTTCTTTGTTTGCTTTTATTGTAACGTTCATTAACACGTCCAGGTGATGGGGTACTGTATCTATTTTATAATGTTCTAGTCAGTTTGTGTTACATATTTGCCATATGCATGTGCCCGCTTACTTTGAGAGATTGTATTCCTTGTGAACTAGTAGCGTTCTTTAGGGTAAATCGCTGAGTAGTCCTGGTAGAAGACGACGTATCGTATAGAGATGTGTATAGCTCCGAATATCCATCACTACTGTGCGAATGTGTGAGTGATTGCTAGATCATTGTTCCAAGGTATTGTGATAACCCCAGAATAAGTTTACATGCACCTTCAGGTGTTGGGTTCGTTCTTTAGTAATATCTGAGACTTCCTGGGCCTTCGCCTTCTCAAGTAGGCCAGGTACTATCCATTTGATAGTTACTTTTCTGGTCGACTCGAATTATGTTAGATCCCCTCTTTAAGGAGATTTCCTGGGCATACCATGTTACCACCTTACTCTCTATTCAAACTTACCCCTTGTAGGGGTAAGTTAGGTTCTGCACCAGTTATCGGAAGTGCAATTGAAGATGCATGCTGGCTGTATACTGTCCTCTCTAACCCTTTTCGCTATATAAGAATGATATCCGATTCGAGCAAGTTACCGACCTAACGATATGTAGTCATTTAGACCCTAGGCGCTATTAGGTTCACTGTGGAGCTTTACGAACCATTGAGTAAAGTAGACTTAACCGCAGGCTTATAAATGCTTGTTTCCATTCATTGAGGGTCATTTCTTTTCAATATTACTAATATAAATATATTATTCTGACGTTACTGTTTTGAATACTTGAACCTTCCGTCACAGTTTTCTTGCACTCGTTAGGTGTAATTTGGGTTGCCTACGCAATGTCCTATTCTCCCGCCACTAGATGATCACGATAAAAAGGTTAGCGTTCTTTAGAGTACACCGTAAAATCCCGTAGAGTACTATGTATAGTACGGGATAGCTCAAGGAAACACATTACTAGAACTTATATTCAAAAAATTAAATGTGAATATCCCTCAAAAGTCTTATGCTCGTACTCATAGTACTCAAGTCTTCCAATAGTCTTTACTCGACTGCCAAGCAATACTCGTCCGTACTTATTTTCATGATCACTCAACACCACCTAAACAACTATCTATGCTCACTACTCAATTACTTTAATGAACATACTCCTGAATAAATTCATTCCCTTTCGGGATTCACTCAATGAATATTGAATATTTGCTGAGTCATTACTCTATTGAGTTTTGTGAATTAAGATAGATTACTGTGTATGATTATTGAGATTTTGCGACTTTGTTAGTTATCTTGGAATATAATGTCGTCACGGCGAAGTTTTACTTGATATCATTTTGAAAGAGTTGATGACCTAAAAATTAAATGCAATTTTTGCTCTTCTTTTTTCAAAAACGTGATCGTGCGCATCAGATATGGGTCGACTTTGTAAATCCAAGCATTCAACTCTAAAATTGAATGAATGATTCTGCCCATCTCTATATTATACTGATACTCCTAATCTCCTCTATAGATTCCTTTAATGTATATTGTGTGAGGTAGATTATACAAGGAGTATATACAATTATGTTATGAAAATAAACACCTTCTTGATTGCACGAAACGTAATGAAACGGTGGCAACTTTCAATATTATTTAATTTCTTTTCAACATTACATGTTTTATTATAATTATGAAAAATTAAATTGACTGATTAAGTTAAATAATGGTAAAGCCCTAGAGTCATGTCTGAAGCACAGACATGAAAACTTTTTTCTATGATATGACATGTGTCGTATGTCATAGTAAAAATATTTCGATATTTTATCAGTATTAGAAGAACAAAAACATACAAGCAGTAGTCTCGTCAATTTCTAGTAAGCAGATGATTTAATCCCGTAGGCTATATAGAACAATTTTTAAAAGTACTAGTGAAATGCAGAATTAAGTGCTGAACTAAACATCAAGATGATTATCCAAGAACCTGTACAAGCGTCGATTTGGCATTGTTTGAATAATTACGACTATAAGGATGCTATTTTTCTAGCTGAGAGACTTCATGCAGAAATGGATAACAATGAAACATTATTCCTTTTGGCAACAAGTTATTACAGAAACGGTGAAAAAAATAAAGCTTTTTACACATTGAAGAGCAAGTCTAATCTGACATCACAATGCAGATACTTACTTGGGTTGTGTGCTTTTGAACTTGAGAAGTACGGAGAAGCAGAAGCTGTGTTGAAGGAAAATATCAAAGGAACAAACTTGAACGAATTGACACTTGAATATGGTGAACAAGCATCTTTTGTGCACTTACTACTTGGAAGAATAGCTGCTAAAACTGAGAGGAGAAATAATGCAATAGAATTATGGAATAAAGCTTTAGAAGTAAATCCATTTTTATGGTCAGTTTTCGAAGAATTATGTAATGCAGGAAACAATCCAAATCCTCAAAATATTTTTCAACTGGACAACTTGCAAAATTTATCAATGTGCCATGGACATAACTTAAATAATATAGAAAGTGCTATACTTAATGATAATATACTAGATAAACAAGATGATAATCCACAGGAAGTGATCGGATATGTAATTAAAACACCCCAACAACTCTTTAATAAATTCAGTCTGACAAGTTCAAACTCACTCAGGACACCAGAAGAGAATAATCCTTTGTCAAATCAGTTGGGTATGTCTGGATTTGCTCCTATTCCTAGTACGAAACACAAAGGTTTCCGTTTCAAACGAGAAAATCCTAGTCCTATGAGTCCCAGCTTTGGATTTCTTATAGATTCTAACTCCGATTCAAATACTCCAAAACTTTCATCTCAGCTCATGTTGATGGAGACAAACTCTTACAATCTGTCTTTCCCAAAGAGATTAAAATCGCAAGACAATCTGATAGCTAGGAAAGAATCTATTCTGCAAAATTCTAAACAGTGCATCTCGACTACAAACACTAAAACACCGACCATGCAGACGTACCAGAACGTACGAAGAAGTTCAAGGCTCTTCACGAACAGTTATTCAGTAAAAGAGAACAACACCTCCCAGAACCAGAACAAATTCGTAACACCCAAATCGCCGACAAAGAAAACCAAGCAGAGAATTCCCAAGTACAATCTCGGAAAGAACAATTTGAATAAGACTGAAAAGAAGGAGAAGAGTGAAACTGTAACTTCGGCCAGCAAGAATGAAAAATCCAAACACGGCAACGTAGAATCCCATGATAATAAGACTGATCAGTGCTCGCTAAAGGGTACTTTAATTCAAAAGCAAAGTGCGGAGGGTTTGATGTTGCTGTTGCGGTCTATCGGGAAGGCCTTCTCTGAACTGAAACTGTTCAAGAATAGAGACGCCATAGAGTCTTTTTCGTCACTTCCTAACAATCAGCTGAATACAATTTGGGTACAGTGTCAAATTGGAATCGCCCATTACGAACTTGGGGAATACGATGAGGCCGTCAAATATTTCAGTAAAGTACACTCACTTCATCCTTACCAGTTGGAATTCATGGATTGCTACTCCACGACGCTGTGGCACTTGCAAAAGGAGGCGCATCTGTCGGCTTTAGCGCAAGATCTGATACGAACCGACCAATATTCCTCGATCACGTGGTGTGTGGCAGGTAACTGTATGTCGCTGCAGAAAGAGCACGATTCGTCCATAAAATTTTTCCAGAGGGCTGTGCAGTGCGATCCAGACTCCGCATACGCGCACACACTGTTAGGGCACGAATATATTACGACGGAAGAGCTTGATAAAGCTATGAGCTGTTTTAGAAACGCAACAAGACTGAACCCCCGACTGTATAATGCCTGGTTTGGAATCGGCACTATTTATTCCAAACAGGAGCGTTACAACCTCGCTGAAATGAACTTTAACAAAGCTCTCCAGATCAACCCGACCAGTGCGATTATACTCTGTCATTTGGGTATCGCACAGCATGCAATGAAAAAGGATGATAAAGCTATGGCTACTTTCAATCTTGCCATACTCAACAACCCCAGGAGCCCTTTGTGCAAATTTCATCGTGGATCGTTATACTTTTCCCTGGGCAAGCATGTGGAAGCCCTGAAAGAACTGGAGGAGTTGCAGCAGATGGTGCCTAAAGAGTCCATGGTTTATTATTTGATCGGAAAAATTCATAAAAAACTAGGAAATACTGACCTTGCCTTGATGTACTTCAGCTGGGCGACTGATTTGGATCCCAAGGGGGCCAACAACCAGATGAAGGCAGCGTTCGATCCGCCAATAGGAGGAAGGAGTGATCCCGGAAACGATTCAAGAAATTCGCCAAACGTTTATCAGTCGGAAAGTCCCTTTGCGCCGCAGGGGGAGCGGCCAAGCTTTGTTAGTCTCCTTGAGGAAGATAGTGAAGATAGTTTTTGAGTATTTGATGCTGATTAATATCTTACGGGATGATAGCATGCTTGTATATACAATCGAAATGTTTTCCTTTACAATATATATATATATAGAGACGATTAATTAATTGAAATAAGTGAACATTAAACTGTGTTTTTTTTATCGTTTGCGGTGTATTTATGTGAATTAAACTAAACGTCGATGTTTTACCAGAGTGCAAACTTTATTAAATAGTAAACTGATTTATTGGAATACATAAAGACTAAGTCATGCGTCTACCTCTAGAAAAAATTATTATTTTCATCTCAAATAAGCTTTAGATTAAAGATATTTTAAATGTGTTTTTAGTTTTGCAGTTTTGACCAGCAATGCATGCTCTCAATAATATGACCTAGCTCTAGACTTGAAAAGGAATTTTCTTATTATTATTAACAGTCAAAGTTATATTCATTAATGAAACAATACCTAAAGTATGAATGATATCTAACACAATTAATAACTTGTAAGAAATAAAGTTTTGCTGTTTTCTTAATCATAGGTAGTGTGAAGTGCAAAATCTCATAAATAATTCAGTAGCATAATGTCCAAAGGCCCTGTAATATATCTCAAAGTTTTATGCAAGTGTTTATCTTGGAATGAACACAACGATACTTGAAAAACTATTATAAATTTTTGAAAACTGCAAATTCTATGGCTTTCTGAGAACTATTAAAAACTTTATGTTTAATTTTCCTAATGGTAAATGCTTTCCTGTTTTTCAAAATACATAAAACATTTCAATTTATACTACTCTGTCAAGAAAGTACCGGGAATTTTCAATTAAAACAACATTTTTACATTTAATCGTCAAAATTTATTGGGTCGCCTTCAAAATAGGCTCCATTTGCTGCAATACATCTATGCCAACGGCACTTCCAATAATCGAAACATTTTTTATAGGCGCTTTCCGGGATGGACTTTAGCTCTCACGCCGAATTTTGTTTTATGGCTTCAATCGACTCAAAACGGGTGCCACGAAGGGGCAATTTTAGTTTTGGGAAGAAGAAAAAGTCGCAGGGAGCCAAATCCGGCAAATACGGTGGTTGCTGAAGCACGTTTGTTGAGTTTTTGGCGAGAAAGTCAGTCACAATCGTAGCTCGGTGAGAAGGCGCGTTATCGGCATGCAAAATCCATGAGTTGTTCGCCCACAAATTTGGCCGCTTCTTACGGATACGCTCATGCAAACGTTTCATAACGCCTAGGTAATACTCCTTGTTTACCGTCTGACCCTCTGGAACGAATTCGTAGTGCACCACGCCACGGATATCGAAGAAAACAATGAGCATCACCTTCATTTTCGAGCGGCTTTGGCGTGGTTTTTTCGGTTTCGGCACATTTTTTGCCACCTATTCCGATGATTGCTGGCTTGTTTGCATATCGTACTCGTAGACCCAGGTCTCATCACCAGTTATAATGCGTTCCATGAATGTAGAATCGGAATTACAGCGATCCAGCATGTCTGAAGCAACCTGTTCGCGATGACGTTTTTGAAGAAAATTTAGGTCTTTCGGTACGAGTCGTGCGGCCACCTTTCTCATGTCCAAAATATCAATCAAAATCGTACGTGCGGACTCGTGGGATATCTTAAGATCATGTGCTATCTCTCTCAAGCTGGTACGACGGTTTTCCAGCACCCTTTCCTTAATTTTATCGACGTTATCTTCGATCGAAGCCGTCGATGGGCGACCACTTCACGACCGTCCTTGAAGGCTCTGTACCACTGATATGCACGAGTTTTCGATAGAGCATTATCACCAAAGGCCTTTTGCAACATTTTCAATGCATCGGCACACGAAAATTCATTTGCAACACAAAACTTTAAACAAATTCTTTGCTCAACGTAATCACCCATAGTAAAAATCGGCACGCACTCTGACATCGACTGACTTAATCAGCTGTTGCAAACACACTAGTTGACAGATCCCGCTCAAGCTTGGCATAGTAATTAAGGACAGTGGTACCAACCTAGGAAAAAAAATTTTACCTGCCTCATTGCCCCGCCAGATTTAAATCGATAATTCCCGGTACTTTCTTGACAGAGTGTATGCAATTCTAAATAATTTTATGAAAATCATTAAATCTTTGAAATATTTATTGATATAAGCACCAATAGTCAACGTGCTCTAAACTTGATAGTCATAATGATTCTCTAGGAAAAATGTCTAATTTATTAATCAAACTAAGTTCAGTTGAAAAAATTTTATCATTTATGATAATACTATTGTTCATAAGCAAGTGTTTTTTTATTTGTTTTAATATTATCTAAATATATATTTGTTTCATTAGCAATGAAATAATTCATTCTCTTATCTTTACATCCAAATGGAGACCTAGAAGATGGTTCACTCTCGAAAGCTGTAGGAAGGAAAAGGTAAGATTTTATGTCTGTATCTTCAGCATAATCAGAGCCAGTACAAACAGGATTTTCACGTTAATTCAGCAAATAGAGACTCCTTAAGCCAATGTAAATTTTTCATTATGCTCAAATAGATTAATTGAATGTTAAATCAGATTGGAACACTGCCCAAAATGAATAACACAGAGGCATAATTCCCTCTTACGTCTGTGACTGAAATTAACCTCAAATTCGGCTGGAATTGATAGCTAGTGAGGTGTGATTGCTTACAAGAATTTTCACGTTATCCTTACAAACCAATCTAAACATGCAGTCTGTAAGAATTTGTTTGAATCGGTGTGTCAGAAGAGGTACATCCTTCAGGTATTCATTCTGAATTGCACAATCTCATGTTGCTCTATTTATGAATTTCGTTTCAGTTCAGCTCCTTTGTTGGGGCAGAAATACTCCACAGCTGGCACATCTACAACCCCAGCCGAAAATTTAAGCGTGCCACCTCCATCCAATGTAGATAAACGAGGTTCTGAAAAAATAGAAAGGTTGTTCGACGATATATCAAAATTGAATCTTATAGAAGTTTGCGAACTGAGCGAGCTCCTCAAGAAACGCTTAAAACTATCAGATATTAGTGCGGTTCAAAGTACTGTAGCAGCTCCCGTTGATGAAGAAGATGAGGAACCTGTGACGGCTAAAACAAATTTCACTGTTAAACTGATGGGATTTGAGGAGGAGAGCAGAAGAGAGCTCATTAAAACAATTAGGAATATAATGGAAGGTATGAACTTGCTACATGCTAAAAACTTTTTGGATTCTGCGCCAGTAGTTGTAAAAGCTGATATTACTAAAGAAGAGTCTGATAAATTGAAAGAATTGTTAGAAAAAGCAGGAGCCACTGTCCAAGTAGACTAATTTAGATGATTTGTAATATTATATGTAATGATAATCTTAGTAAATAAGATGAAAATTAACCTTATATTATGTTTTTGTGCCAATCCTTCCCTATAAAAGTAAATCATGTCAAAGATTTAAATAAATAGATAAGAAAATATTGGTATTTGTTCCTGCCAAAAAGTTATTGCCACTATAGACTATGGATATGAAAACTAGCTTTACTGATTTCCTCAAGCTGATCTGTAAAAAATTAAAAACCGTTCTAAGGCTGAAAAGTCTCAAAGCTTTTGACAGCCTATTTGATTCTTTCAGAAATAAGATTATGTTTAATACTTTCTCTGTTTTCATTTTTTACGGCTGTATCTCACCTCTGGAAGTGATTTGGGGTGAAAGTCTAAGACTCATCCTATCAAGCTCCTGTATAGAACTACAGCCAGACTTTTCACCTAAGCGTATTCCGTTAGTGTATAAAAAAGGTAAGAAGAAATTTGGAACCTTTTAAAGTCATAATATTTATGGAATAACAAAATTATAAAATAACGAGTAATTATAAGGTTATATTTATTGAAACATGTCTATCCGTAATAGATGAAATTAACTCTCCAAATTTAAATTCAGAAAACGAATATGATGAAATTAAATGATGTTGACTAAATTTAAGTTTATATTCAATTTTAACCAGACGTTCACCACAGAAACATTGAATGTTCTATGAAAGTATAATATATTTTTAAATGGGGTTATGTCACAGATTACTGGGTTATGTTTACATTCTAACTTTCTATACGTTGCTCTTGTAAGCACTTTCTTAATAACACATTTTTTCCGCAAAGATGGTGAATGTTGTGAAAGGAATCTTGGTCACCTGGTAAGTTAATGAAATACAATATCACCTATGTATTTTCTTATTATTTTCTTACCACAGTGACGGTGCCATGAAGCAGTTTCTCCTACATTTAGACGATACGTTTAAATTAGGAAAAAAATTTATCATTCAAGATTTGGACGAAAACCATCTTTTCATCTCCCCTGATATCCTCGATGTTCTCCAGGCTAAAATCGACGATTTAATGGACCAAATAAGTTTTCCACTTGCTGAGAAAGGGCAATGAAATAAGTAACCCAGTTGAACCCAAATTTGATTAAACATAAACGGAACTCCTGATCCTTATCTTTATAAGTGTCTGACCTATGACTCTTGGTGTATTTTATTTCGTCTTGAATTTTGCCAATCGTTCACATATTCAAGTTGAGCACTTGGATAGAAGTAACAGAAATGTCTTTCAACTTAATAAAACGCGGATTTTCAACCAGTAAAGTGCAAAATTTAATTAAAAATGTTACAGTTATAGGAGGTGGACTAATGGGAAATGGAATTGCTCAGGTGAACATTATCAAATATTGCAATTTTTCACAATCTCTTAAAACAAACATAATTATGAATTGATTACAATAAAGAGTTATTTACTTGAGAGTTTTTTTTCAAGATATTTAATTAAAGGTATATTTATGAAAATTTAATGAACAGATAACCGAAAAAAGTAACTTTTTTTGCTAAATTACATATAAGATCTTCAGATTTTCCTATTGTTTCCAATTATGGCATGGAAACATATAATGAAAATGATGTATTTCTATTCGAAAACTTGACACAAGTCAACAAAGTTGGAATGTGGAATTCTCTAAAAATACCTAAATAGCTAAAAATTGAAGAGTTCGAAGGGCTTTGATAAAATCGATTGCGAGACTAGCTGTAAAGCACCGGGTATAATCTTTCTAGCTCATAGATGAACAGAAAAAGCCATTCTGCAAGAGAGTTAAAACTTAATTTAGTTTCCAAATGAAATAAACTGTGCATCACATAATAAAACATTTAGAAATAAGGTAAAATATTTGCGGATTTTATTAGAACAATCTATATATTTTGAGACAACTAGGTAAAAATCATAATTATGACACGATTTCAATTTTTAGTATTTAATTGAATCAGTCTTCACCTGAAAACCATTTGAAATTTAGTAATGTATTTAAGCATTTAAGAAATCGTGATGATGCTACTGTAATATCGAAACAATTCTTGAATTTATATTAGATAGAAATTAGAAGATACATTAAATATTAGATTATTTGAATAAGAGGAATATTATTATTAATGTTTGGCATTTCAAACTATAGATCGCAGCCCAGGCAGGTAACAATGTAACCTTAGTAGACGTAGACAAAAAAGTTCTTGAAAATGCTCTGAATGTTATCAAGATAAACACAGGACGTGTGGCCAAAAGGCGTTTCAATGGCAATCAAGAACAGATGAAACCATTCGTCGAGCAAACTCTGGCTAGGATCAAATCATCTACAGATGTCGAATCTGCAATGCAAGATGTTGATTTAGTTATCGAGGCTATCGTGGAGAATACCAAAGTCAAGCAAGAACTTTTCAAGAGCGTAGATGCTATAGCTCCACAAAAGACCATTTTTGTGAGCAACACAAGCTCTTTGAGTATCACTGACATCGTTTCGGTAGGTGCTACTGGTATGGGTTGATTTGCAATATTTGTACGCTGCTTTGAGACATACGTTTTCAATATAAGAAAAAATTGTTTTATGAAGATCAACTTTGGTCCATTGAAACTGTTGTCGAATAATTTTTGAATAACTGATGTTTTACAGACCTGTTTGAGAGTTATATATCCTTTCAGAACAAAATAAATTTACTGGAACATTCATAAAATTATAAGCAATTAAAACCAGTTTCTCTATCTTTGTACTTTCTATACTGTAATATTCTGTGATCATTAGTTATGAAGGTAAAAATTTAGGGATTCAAATGTTGAAAAGGGAATTAAAATATTCTTTTGAGTAAATAATAAATATTTTTTGTAGAATTTCTAGTGCTTCAACTATTTGTTTCTATTTAGCTGACCAAACGCAAAGATAGATGTGGCGGTATGCATTTTTTCAACCCACCCCCTGTTATGGAACTGATAGAAGTTATCAAAACAAAAGAGACGTCAGAAGAAACTTTTAAAGAGATGTGGAATTGGGGTATATCCCTGGGAAAGACCTGTGTTAAATGCGAGGACACACCTGGATTTATCGTGAATAGATTACTGCTTCCCTACCTAAACGAGGCTATACGAATGGTGGAAAGAGGTGAGAGATGAGAATAATTTTAGTCATACATGTTTCATATGGTAAGATAAGAAACCAGTTTTTGTGCAGTGTTGGTAGGTTGACGTTATAAATGAAACACATCTTAATATATATAAATCTCGTGTCACAATGTTTGTCCTCAATGGACTCCTAAACCACTTAACCGATTATAATAAAATTCGCACACCATGTGCAGTTCGATCCAACTTGAGAGATAGGATAGTTTAAATCTCAAATTATAGTCGCAATTTTAATTTATTGCTAATTATTTGTCTGTTATTATTTGACAGTCACAATTATCTGTTAACTCCAAATGATTCTAACAGATGTCGATACCTTTCGACTGGGTTGAGTAAGTAATCAATAGATGGCGCTGCTATGGTAAATCTACGAACGTGTCATATAAGCTACATTTTAACAGCATAATTACCACGTGTTGTTGACGCTATAAAATTAATTAAATTTATTTTGTAGTGAACGAAATACCGTATAATTCAATTATTTCCACTTTTTAAATTTTTGGTGTTAGCATAGCCGGTCACGTGTTACTTAGACTGAAGTGTAAATTGAATTCATATTATAATGAAGATAATACAGTGAAATTAATCCTGTTTTTTACTTATTTGTGCTTCATTGATCAAAACTTTATAATTTAATTTGAATATATGTATGTAAGTATTATCACATAATTATAAAATTTAATTAAAATGTCAATGCAAAAATGATACACAATTTCTTACACTTTTTAAATAGTTGTACAAATATTTTTTTTTATTGTTTTTATTTAAAGCATAGTAGACTCCATGACTGATGTTCTCTTATTGTTCCTCTTAGATTGTTTACTATAATGTAATATAACAAAAACTTTAGCCACAGCAACGCGTGGCAGGGTCAGCTAGTATTTCTATAAATATTTTGTGGAGTTGTCTGGTACTTTGAGATATTAACATAAACACCATGCAAAAAAGCACTGCATGTAAAACTTATATTGATTCCATTACCCTGAATGATTTTGAGTCGGAAAATAAAGGAATAACAATAAGATGTATCCATATCCGACCATAAATTATTACGTGTAAATGTAAAATCAATAACACACGTGATTCTAAGATGACAAGATATTATTCTATAACAAATTTCAGGATTTACTAGAAGAAATGCTTGACAAGACTATGATATATAATTTAGACGATCTGATTTATGTCATAAGTATTGTGAAGGCTAAATTAACAAAAAGAAAAAAGTACATATAAGGAAAAATAAACTCAGACTGGTTCAATGCTCATATAAATTCACTCCTACCTAAAAAGAGAAACTTATACATGAAATTTGTTAAAACCCAGATAATTTGACTTAAAACAACTTCATTTAAAAGACTTTATAAAATAATATCAAATAACGTTATACATGTGTACAAATTAAATCCGCTTTCTCGATCTGTTTGTTCTAATTGTGTGTGAAATCAAGAAGTAAAAAGTTACGAAAATTAAAGGTTTTGTCTGGAAAGTCGAGACCTCGATTTTCATCAAGGAAATTTTCGTTTTCCATCAATATTTCCGCGTTTACGCGGAAATAAACGAAATCAAATTATCGCGAAGTACAAGCGACATCTGTTGCAAGATAAGAACGCATAAGATTCTTCAATGATCTAAAGCGGCCCATACATTGAGAAGATTTATGTCATCAGAAAATGATATTGCTCACAAAATGTCATCCACTAGAACCAACATGGATTCTTAGGTTTTCCACCAGATGAACCAAGTAATGTAGCAGCACAATAATTGAATAATATTATGGACAATCTCAATAATCATTCTAACAGACCAAAACACTACAAATAGTTAATCCAAACCAAGAAGAAATGGATTCCAGCAGAAGGAATAATTGGCAGGTGGTGAAATAAGGAAAGAGGTCACCTACACAAACTCCTAGTCCACCTATAACTCCAACAGAAAATAGATTCCCACCACTGAAAACAATTTCATCCACGAAGCCAACCGAAAAAAGGAAAGAAAAAGAAAACAAACCATCAAGATCTCCGCCAATATGTATCTGCGATAAAAACAATATTCTAATTTCCGCTAATATTAATATTATGATATAATAATAATAATCCCATCCCATCAGATTCATAGAATCGTCAACGTCATTTAAAAGTCTCTTGAAAAAAAAAACAGTACTGTAACGGAGTATTTCTGAATGTTTCCCAGGCGTTCGATAGGGTCTGGCATGCATATATATATATATATAAACATCAATTGCTGTTCGTTAGTCTCGCTAAAACTCGAGAACGGCTGAACAGATTTATCTTACCTTGGTCTTGAAATGATCGTGGAGGTCTAGGGAAAGTTTAAAGGGTGAGAAAAATTCGATTAATTGCCGGGAAAACTCTAAAAACAGCCCTTTTCTGTTTTCCATATAAACGTTTTCTAACGTAACTAAAGTAATTAAGATACCGTTATACCCCACTTAAGATATGCCCAATAAAATAATACTGGGAATTTCAACATTCGGGATTTTGCTCATATATAATATGGGGTATAATGGTATCTAAATTATTTTAGTTGGTAATTAATGAGATAAGAAACATCTTATAATAAGTTATCAATTACATTTAAATGATGACCGGGAGGTCCAGGGTTCGAATCCTATTCAGGTAGAAAAGAAATTTTCTAGTTGGACGGGTATCTGCCACCATTTCACTGTTGGGTCAAAAATTAACAGTGCTGTGACCTAAAGTGGCGCAAGATCGCAGTAACAAAGCCTACACAGAACACAACTGAACTCCTAACTCGTACAAGCTGAAAAAGCTTCTGAGGGATCTTCACAGAAGATCTAGGAGTATCAGGATAATAATAATAATAATAATTTAAATGATAAAGTAATAGTTTTGTAATTTCAAAAATTCTCCCCGTTTTGTTCAAATACTTGATAATCTATCTATCTAATTAAGTTTATATTACATTATATTTGTTAATAATAAAAAAAATATTATTATAATGTAGCGAACAACTTCTTCGCTCCTCGTTCAGAAACCTGCCTTGCTCTATCGTAGTTTGACCGGCGTACCGATAGAGGACCCGACCAGTCATAAGAATCGTGACTAACCGTCCCCGCTAGGTTCAAATAGAGTAAAGCAATGCGTTTGATAGTCAGCGTTCCAAGCGGACGCATGGTCACCGGCGTAACAGGCAGAACCTGCGCATCAAGCCTGTCTGACGAGTTTCAGATGCGCATGCTCGGAAACGAAACGCCGTCTCCCAAACTAAGAGGTGGAAGCTCCCTCGCAACATCCGCAATCATTTGAGAGCTTCAATCGAAAGGAACTTCGTTCCATCTGGGTGTCCCTTGACACCTCTCAATTTTTTATAATATTCAATTATGTACTAAAATATATATATATATATATACATATATATATATATATACATATATATATATATATATATATATATATATATATATATATATATATATTCTTTGATTATATACGCACCACAAAAGAAAACAAAAAATACAGTTTATGAGAAAGCATTAAATCGATAAACAGACTGTATCATAGCAGTGTGTGTGTGTCAGTATCAAATTTAAACCTTATAAATAGCAAGTATTTCAGAAAAACTCTGTTTTGTAAGTAAGCAACATGATGTGTCGAAAATAATAATAAAAATTCGTGCTTCATTCAAAAAATGCTTTTTTATTAAATACGTATTCGTTTTGTTTGTTTTGAGATTATTTTATACAAAAGTTTAGGACTTGTATTTATCGATTGAGGCAGTACGAAATCTGCCGGGTCGGCTAGTATAAAATAAAAAAGAGTTCAAATAATAACTACTATCAAGTTCTGAAATCCTACCTGTCTGAAAGAAACTTTTCAGTGAAGTATAGTAACGCACTGTCTGGATACCTACCGATAAAATCGGGTGTACCACAAGGAAGTGTGCTAGGACTATTTCTGTACTTACTCTACACAGCTGATCTGCCTGATACACCTGATACAACAATTGCCGCATTTGCTGATGACGTCGCGGTCCTATCTTCAGATGATGATCCTATGACCTCCTCTAGAAACATTCAAGAACATCTAGACCAACTGAGCAACTGGTATAAGAAGTGGAGGATGAATTTAAACCAGAACAAATCTGTACAAGTAGTATTTACCACACGCATTAACACCTGCCCTAAAGTAACTCTGAATGGAGTTAATATTCCAACAAAGACGAATGTTAAATACTTTGGCATACACCTGGACCAGCGGCTTACATGGCAGGCACAAAACGAAAGCAATTAGACATAAAGATTCGACAAATGCATTGGCTTATTGGAAGAAAATCAAAATTGACCATGGAAAATAAAATATTACTTTATAAGACTGTCCTTAAACCTATCTGGACTTATGGTATACAACTGTGGGGTTGCACCAAACCATCTAAAAGAAAGACCATTCAAAGATTCCAATCCAAAACTCTACGTTTGATAGCCGACGCACCATGGTATGTCACTAACCAAAGACTCCATGAAGACCTCCAAATACCCTATATAACAGATGTCATAAAATCCTTCTCTGCCAACTACCAAGGACGACTGCAGGGCCACCCAACGACCAAATATAAAACCTCTATATGGAAGGTCCAAACATCCGAAGACAGAAGAAGAAATGGCTGAAAAAATAACGGCTAAGTTCGTTTGGGATTCCAAAGGTATTTTATTGATAGAATACACTAAAAAGGATGAAAGCATCATATGCAACCATTTTGCGTAATTTAACCGGAGTAATTAAAGGAAAAAAGGCAAGGAAAAGAAAAAGCGAAGGCTGCTGAATATTTTTTACAAGGTTTAGAGAAGCCTATCTCTCGATCTAACAAATGTATTGAAGTTTCAGGAGACTATATTGAAAAATAGAATTTTACCAAAATTTACTGTGTTTTCTTTCATGTCTATACCGAGAATACATCGAACACCCTTCTTATATGGGCGATCCTATTGCTTTCAATTTGTATCATGATTAACTGTTGTGTTATTTGAAGGTGACGCAACTGTGGAAGATATTGACATTGCAATGAAATTAGGAGCGAGTCATCCTATGGGACCTTTTAAACTTGCTGATTACTCTGGACTCGATACCGCATTGGCAGTTCTAGAAGGCTGGCACAGGAGATTTCCCGACAATCCCAGCTTTAAACCAACCGACACGTTGATCAGAATGGTCAAAGAGGGTAAATTCGGAATAAAAAGTGGAGAAGGATTCTATAAATATAACAAGTAAACAGATATTGTTTTTTTTTAAGCATTACCTATCAATTTAATCATTATCAGCTCCTTAGATGGAGCAAGGCGGACTAAGCTGCCTCAAAAATCTACCTTGTTGTAGTTCTTTTGGCAAACCAATTATTACTTCCGAATTAATTGTTGTGTTACCCAGTAAAATCTCAAAAATAACGATTCCTTTAAAATCCCACCATACAGACAGCATCACCTTTTTTTGATGGATATTTGGCTTTCGAAATGCTTTGATCCGGTTCATCTTTTTTGCTCCATGATCTCTTGCGTTTGACATTGTTATATACAACCCATTTTTAATGATGCGCTTCAAAAATGGATCATTTTCGTGACGTTTGAGAAGCGGATCACAGACGTCAACGCGACGACACAAATTTCTCTCTGTGAGAACATGGGGAACGCATATCTTCGAGGTTAAACCCAGGCCTTTCAAGTGGTCATAAACAGCTGAATTCGATAAATTTAACTTCTCACCGATCTCACGTGTTGTTATTCGCCGATTTGCATCAACTAATGCCTTTATCGTGTCTTTATCAGCCTTCCGGAACATGGTGTATCTTCTTGGTTATTTTCTTTCTGACTTGAACAATATTTCTACCTTTGCTATAGTAAAATACGACGTAAATGCTGCTTATTGCTCTGCATATTTAAAAGGGCACCAACCAAAAACTACTGCGTAGAATTAATTAAACTTTTTCACACACAAGCCTTGCTATATCAGCTCTCAAAACATATAATGATTATACGGCTCAAGTGTGAAGTTGGGTTCGAAAACATACAATTAAATCTTCTGTTCGGGAAAAAACGAAATTACTCTCTGAACAACCTTTTATAACCTCAGCAAAAGAATTCACTGAGAAGAAATTACTTTTACCATCAACATTTTTATGACAGTCCAAAGCACACTTTTCATAAATGAAATAATATTTGAAATTCACGTCCGAGACAATGAATTCATCAATTGCGTTTGTCTCAAAAACGGGTGAAATTATCGTGTTTAAACAAGAGTACCAATAATACGTAAAAATGATTTTCACATCGTATTTTGTAATCAAGATTATTATCAAGTTTCGTCAAAAAAGTTAGCATTTAATTTCATCATCTATAACAAAAGGTGAAGTAATACAAAAAATAATATTCCGTTTCCAAATTTACAACTCCGTGCCGATTTTTTAAATTTAACACCCTGTATCGTTTTCCACCTCAATATTTCATGGAGGCATATTTGGTCTAATCGTTATATTTTGGTACAAATAATCTGTTCTTAGCCTATGTCCCAATAGTTATGATTCACTCTTTATAATTATTTCACGAGATAACATTGCTAATTATCTAAAAAGTAAACTACCATTTTCGTCAGAATAGATAACTAAAATACAGTTTTTCAAGAGAAAGTAATCATAAATTTGTTAATAATTGGTAAGTAATTATTTCAATAGATAATTGCAAATCACCCAATAATAAAACAATAAATGCACTTGAGAAAACAAAATTAAAATAATTTTTTCATGAAAAAATATTATAAATACTTTATTCATACCTATTTCATGAGATAACATTTCAAATAGTTTGATAAAGAAACTATTATTTTAGGGCAGAAGACGAAATTAAGATATATTATTCTACCTGGAAACGAATATGAATTTATCATTGTCAATCATTCATGAGGTCACACTGTAAATTATATGAAGATGAAAGCACCATTCTAGGTCCGAATACAGTATTAAAATACAATTTTTCAGCAGAAATCAATTATGAATTTGTCATTTATAATCATTTCACGAGAGGGCGTTGCAGATTATCCAATGATGAAATATGAATTCACGTTAGAAATTGGAATTGAAATACATTTTTCTATCGGAGAATAATCATAAATTGGATATTTTTTAATTTCAGGACAGAAGACGAAATTAAGATATATTATTCTACCTAGAAACGAATATGAATTTGTCATTGTCAATCATTTCATGAGGTCACACTGTAAATTATTTAAAGATGAAAGCACCATTCTAGGTCAGAATACAGTATTAAAATACAATTTTTCAACAGAAATCAATTATGAATTTGTCATTTATAATCATTTCACGAGAGGGCGCTGCAGATTATCCAATGATGAAATTATGAATTCACGTCAGAAATTAGAATTGAAATACATTTTTCTATCGGAGAATAATCATAAATTGGATATTTTTTAATTTCAGGGGATAACAATTTGAATAATTTAATGATGAAACTAGTATTTAGGTCAGAAGACAATATCAAAATGTAACAATAATATAGTCCGTTCAGAAAGTATCCGGAATTTATTATTTTTCATAATTTTAATGTACTTCTTTTTTGCAACATTTTAAGTGTATAAAATAGGTTGTGGAGATACTTTAAATTGAAATAAAACATATTTAAATTAAGATTGAAGCCAATTTTTTTTTATTTGAAAGATAATTTTATGACATTTATGTTTTGAAAATGGTTTCCGGCATATATTCACCACGACTAGCTCTGAGGAACCGCATTCGACCAGACCAATTTTGGATCACTTATTTCATCAATAACACGAGTTATGTTGGCTTCGAAAGCGTCTTTTGTTTCTGGTTTATCAGCATAAATCAATGACTTGACATAACCCCAAATAAAATAATCCAGTGTCGCATTATCTTGGAGGCCAATTAATTGGATCATTTCTTGAAATGATGTTATCGCCAAATCTTTCTTTCAATAAATCAACTGTTGCGGTAAAAAAAATTTTCAAATATTTTTTGTTTTTGAAGTATTCTTTCTCGATTTATAATATTTTTATGTTATTTCTATATAACTTCGTGTTACCTACTGAAATATACTTTTATTTGATAGAATGTAGACGGTTTCTTCACCCAAAAGGAACGTTTTGCTACAAAATGATTAATTTTTAATTTTTGAAGATATATTGGATGGAGTAGTCCGTTACTTTGTTGCAATTCATTTTAATTGGGGTGAAATGAGAAATTACTTTGTTTTCTATCACTTTTATAAAAGTGAGAAATTACTTTTTTTTCTATCACATTTATAAAAGTGAGAAATTACTTTGTTTTCTATCACATTTATAAAAGTGATAGAAAACAAGGTATTTTCTCATTTCATTCCGATTAATTTTTGAACCTTGAGCAATTTTTTGAAAAAATATTACGTAAGACATAACTACTAAATGCTGTATCTGAAAAATCGTCCCTACATTTCACTTCTGTAGATAAATCATTTGATTAATAAAATCAAATGTGAAACATGGAAGAATCCAACATATTATATCAAGTATAAACGTTTCGATCTGTAGAAAATATTTTTTGCAATCACTCAGGATTAGTATTTGGATTTGTATAGACATACTGTTTAATTTTCTTTAAATATCCGCCGATTCGATCAATTTATATGAATTTGTAAATTATTATGAGATAAATCACAATTTATCTTAGCATAAAACTACCATTCTAGGTCGGAATACAGTCTTTTTCAAATTTGTCCTCTATAATCATTTTAATAACATTGCAAATTGTTCAATTGTGAAATTCTTCTAAGTCAGAAAACAAAATACATTTTCTTCACATGAAAACAATTTTGAATTCTGCTGAATTTGTTTCATTTTAAATTCAAGATGAAAGTTCATGAAGACTACTATGTTTTTTCAGTATTAAAATGTAATAAGCTCCCAACTTCACGTGCCGCCACTGGCGTATATTAACAGACTTCGACCTTCGGACTTCAGAATAAGGGTTTTCTATTTGTACTATTTGTAGCATCCTGATAAACGGTATACTCTCATTTTACGACAACCGGTGTTCTAGTGGCTTACTAACGGGCGTCTTCTCAAAATGTCCTTAAATATAATAAAAAGGGGCTTAGCAACTTCAGCTATAAACAATGCTATAAAAAATGTAACGGTTATCGGTGGAGGCCTTATGGGGTCAGGTATAGCACAGGTAAGATTATTACACTGGTAACATTTCATACTAATATTCCTCGGTCCATAAGAGAAGGATACTTAAGTGAATTTTAAATTAGATAAAAATATTTCCAGGAATTTCCCTGCTTAATACCCCTTCGAAAATCCCGTTCTATTGATGATAAACTAGTGTAAATTTAAAAAGCTGTCTTTCCAGTAACACTAAATTCAAGTTGGTAGGCTTAGAAATACCACTTAGTCAATGACAGATGTCATATTAAATTTATATTACATTTAAAATGAACTATCACAAAGTAATGGATGTCATATTGATTGACACTTGAAAACCATAAAATTCTACTGCTATGTTGCCAGAATTATCTGTTTTTATTTTCAGTAACATTTCAGTAGTAAAATGTATGGAGGCTGGTGTACAAAATTGAACAATGTATATATCCAAATACGTACCCTGTTTCCAAAAAATTTTTTCTATAAATTGAGACGTTTATACTAGATATATTATGCCGGATTCTACCAGGTTATACATTTTACCTTATCAATCAAGTGATTTATCTGCAGAAGTGCAATGTAGAGGCAGTTTTTGTTTTTCAGATACAGCATTAAGTAATTAGCTCTTACGTAATATTTTTGCAAAAAAGTTCCTGGTGACTCAACAATTAATCATTTTATAGCGAAATGTTCCTTTTAGGAAAAGATACAATCTCCTTTCTACCAAATAAAACTATATTTCAGTAGGTAATAGGAAAGTATAAGGAGTTGTTGGGAAAATCATAATAAATCATGAATGATATTATATAGTAGCCGCCCCATTTGAAGCCAATTTTCGGCACGATAATCAATATTAAAAAAATAATAAAAATTATCCTTGGAGTGACTATCTTCAGATAATCAGAATGAATGCATTCGCTAAAATATATGTAAAGTTGTACATGTTGTGAAATTGTACGTTCATTGTTGATATTCACTTGGAAAATATATATCAGTTCATTTGTTCGTAGTCGTATGTTTTCACAGAATTTTATGATACTTTTGGTAATTTACATTGTGTATTTGTGATCTATGAAATGTATCACTCAAGTATTAATATCATAAACCGGCAACACTGCATGTTGAAAGATATGAAAACTATGAAATAAAATATGATCTTAGTCCTGAAAGTTGAAACCAGACGGAACAGGACCGTACTTAAAAATAAATATTTTTTGTAGGTTGCTGCTCAAGCTGGCAATAATGTTACAGTAATGGAAGTAAATACGGACCTTCTTAAGAAATTAGATAGTGGTATTGTCAAAAACCTGGAACGAGTAGCCAAAAAGGTCTACAAGGAAAACCCCGAGGAGGCGAAAAATTTCGTGGAACAGACCAGAGCTAGAATCAAGGGTACCACAGAGATTAAAACGGCTGTTCAAGATTCCGATTTGGTGGTCGAGGCAATAGTTGAGGATATGAAGGTCAAGCACGAATTGTTCAAGAACTTGGACAGTGCAGCACCGCAGAAGACAATTTTTGCTTCCAATACTAGCTCTCTGAGCATCACGGAAATAGCGTCGGTAAGACAGGAAACTGGTAGACAGTTGCGGATATGGCGTACTTAATATCGATTTTTTTAAACAGGAGTGTTGCACGACTATACAATAGCGTCAAAAAAGTATCGAAAATCGGTCAATGAAACAGTAATAATAGGTTAGGAAAAAACATCCCTTATTTTTGCGTGAACTTCAAGACTTTAACATGTTTAGGATTGTCTGATTTGTTCTATAATTTGTTGCCATTTTAAAGGTAGCTTCATACTGCCTCTTACAGTCTGACAGTAGAGATATGAAACATCGAATGGACAGTAGAATCTTCCTGGGTGTTAGTCCCGGTTTGAGCTGCTTCACCGGGCTTTAACCACGATCGTTTTCGCACAATATTGTCGTATGTGTCCATTTTTCATCCCGTCACCATCCGTTTAAGAAATGGGTCGATTTCATTCTGTTTGGCTGATTAGCAGATGGAAATTCGATGTTTTTGGTGTTAAATGGTGAGGCACCCAAACATCAGGCTTCTTTTTGAATCCAGCTTTGCGCAAATGGTTTAAAACTGTTTTATGGTCGATCTTTAGCTCCTACTTAGCTACGACTATTAATATGACGGTCAACTTCGTTTTCAACGACATTTTCGAACACGGACCTGCCCGTGCGAGGTGCATCTTCTACATACAAAATACCCAAACCTATTATTTACTCAAATTCACCATGCTTCATTTCAATTTGAAATCTGGTCTTCCTTGTTGGGGAAACTTGATATTTCGTGACGATCTTTGTGAATTGATGGAAAAAATAAATAATAGGGTGGGTCAAAAAAATCGAATAAGTTATTTTTGACTTTATACTCGAAAAATAGGTTCGTAGACACCTAAAAAGAATTCTCTCCAAGTATGAGCTCTTAATTATAACGGGAAGGTCCTCCGCTTTGCGGGTTTCTATTTTTTTCGAATAATCAGATAAAAAAATTTATATCTCGCTTCCAACTGCTTGGAAAAATATTCCGTGGCATAGACTTTGTAAGAAATTGAATGCTTTACAAAAAAGGTGTCTTATGATTTTTCAAAAACTCAACCGATTAAAAGATATTCATAGTTGAAGTTTGGCTATTTTAAGGAAAATATTTGTTTATATTATAAATTTTATAAGTCGATGAAAAAAAATTATTTTGAACTGCGGAACTCATGATTTTGTAGGAAATTTACTGCTCTACAAAAATGGTCTCTTATGATTTTTCGATTAAATGAAGCAGTTACGAGATATCCATCGTCAAACATTAACGAATATCAATATTTCCAGTTTTTGATCAATAATTCGATAAATTTCAATTTAAATTATTAGTTTCAGGAAAATTTACATAAATTTAAATTTCTATCATAAAAGTCACTCCTTCAGGAGTTATTTGTTCAAAAATTCATTAAGAAGTTTTTGTTCTAATAATATTTTTTGTAAGCTTTATTTGTAATAATTTAAAATGTCATTTGCATTGGCATTTCATATTATTACGGTTGTTTAGTATGTATTTTCAAATTTTATTCTACCAATTATACATAAATTTTTTTGTGAGAGAGGCTTTTTGTTCTGAATTGCATTACTTCTTCTGTTGGTACTCTAAAGCTATCTCCACCTATGTTTTTTTTTCTTAACTATCTTCGTTGTCTACTCGTTTATCACTACATTTTCAGTGCTCCAAAAACTCATCATTTTGTAAACATGATAAAAACAATTTTTTCGAAATAAGTCATTTTCTCATCATATAAATTTATTTATTATCAATAATTCTACAATGAATAACGAAATCTAATTTCTTGTTTTAATGCAATCAAACAAGCTCAAGACTGAAAACAATATTAAAAAAATTGTTTATAACATTTCTTTATCCATCGAAACTCAAATTTATGTAAATTTTCCTGAAACTAATAATTTAAATTGAAATTTATCGAATTATTGACCAAAAACTGGAAATATTGATATTCGTTAATGTTTGACGATGGATATCTCGTAACGGCTTCACTTAATCGAAAAATCATAAGGGCCCATTTTTGTAGAGCAGTAAATTTCCTACAAAATCATGAGTTCCGCAATTCGAAATAATTTTTTTTCATCGACTTATAAAATTTATAATAAAACGAATATTTTCCTTTAAATAGCCAAACTTCAACTATGAATATCTTTTAATCGGTTGAGTTTTTGAAAAAATCATAAGAGACCTTTTTTGTAAAGCATTCAATTTCTTACGAAGTCTATGCCACGGAATATTTTTCCAAGCAGTTGGAAGTGAGATATGAATTTTTTTATCTGATTATTCGAAAAAAATAGAAACCCGCAAAGCCGAGGACCTTCCCGTTATAATTAAGAGCTCATACTTGGAGAGAATTCTTTTTAGGTGTCTACGAACCTATGTTTCAGAGTATAAAGTCAAAAATAAATTATTCGATTTTTTTGACCCACAAAAATAAATAACCGGAATGAACGTTTGAACATTTTTCTAGGTAACCAATCGTAAAGACCGATTTGGAGGTCTTCATTTTTTCAACCCGGTACCTATGATGAAGCTTTTGGAAGTTGTCAGAACTGAAGATACATCCGATGAAACTTTCAAAGCCATGTGGGACTGGGGAGTTGCCATTGGAAAGACCTGCATCAACTGCAAAGACACCCCAGGATTCGTGGTCAATAGGTTGCTCGTTCCCTATCTAGCTGAAGCAATGAAAATGTTACAAAGAGGTGAGGGCAATTTAGACATTGAAAGGTTGTATTTGGTTCATGAAATTAAGTGTCCCACCATGGTGGTCACTCAAATATTTGTAACGCTTCAATTGGGGATAATAAAAATGTATAAAACCTTGATAATAACAGGTAGGCCATCTACAGTTTGCACTTTGAAGTAGTGGTTAATTCGTGTCTGCCAACACTTTTTGTTAAAAGTTTACGTGGAAAATTCAAAAGAAATGAAATGCCCTCACGTCAATTTGTGGATTAATTTGTTAGTGAAAACTGGATCATTATTTGATGAAATAACCTGTTTAAGTTCTCTTCCAGTGAGCTCACCTGAAAATATTGCAGCTGTAGCTTAGAATATGGCTGAACATATTTCTCGCACTTCTCCTCTGAGGACAATTTTGCATAAACACCTCGATATGAAGGCTTACAGGGTTTAACTGATGCAAGAAATGAAACCTCCTGAGCATCCGATGGGTTTCCATTTTGCTCAGAGGGCTAATGGTCCCAAAAAAAGTCGTCTTTTGGCAATAAGTGTTATGCTAATCATCCAGAAATAATTGATGCCTTAAAACATGAAATCAAAGTTGTCATTCATAAGATTGAGCCTTAAACTATCGACAACGTACTAAAACTTGAGTTGATCAGGTGGGGTACTGTAGCCAGTCGTGGCGGTCATTTGAATGATATTGTTTTTTATTCGTAAATGTCAAGGTTCAACTTTTCTAATAAAATCATAACTTTGGAAGAATATTAATAAGTTTTTTATTTATAGCGAATCAGAAATGCAAATTTTAAATGGTCCACCCCTCAGTAATATTGAAACAATTGAATTAACTATGCACTACTTTTAGGAGATGCATCATCAAAAGATATCGACATAGCCATGAAACTAGGAGCAGGTCACCCCATGGGCCCCTTCGAACTAGCTGATTATGTAGGACACGACACAACTAAGCACATCTTAGATGGCTGGCATCAAAAATATCCCGAAAATCCAGCTTTCAAAACCCCAGAAGTTTTGAATAAACTAGTGAAAGAGGGAAAATTAGGCAGAAAAACTGGAGAAGGTTTTTATAAATACAACAAATAATTTGAATCAAACTAAACGATAAATATATATAAATGTACATATATATTTACAAATCTTCCAATTATATTTTGCAGTAATTTTTTAAATAAAAGTATACATTTAAAATATTCATTTGTGTTATAAACCCAAATCATCCTGTCAATCCAATCAATGGAAGTTCTAATTTCAGTCAAACCAGGTAATCACTAAGACACCCCCGAAACCTTGGTATAATTTTACAACCTTTATTTATATTCCAACTGAACTGAAGACAGAGTTTTTTAAATCTCTTACCAACTCTCTTAATTAATAAAATATTAGTTCAAAAATTATGTCACCTTTATTAACCGGAAAGGCTTTCAGTCTTTTTCAATTCCTCTACATATCTGTTCTCTCTCATAGGATCTAACTTCATCAGCTTCTGAATCATACTCTTAGGATCGTCCTTTTGGACCCTTTGGTTTTCATTATTTTCATGTAAATTATCAGTCAACCAGCATTTTGCCATCAGAATCCATTTACAATCAGGTTCTAACTCCTCTAATTCTTTCAGTGATTCTAAGACTTCTCCTTGTTTTTCCTTTAGTATTTCACGGTGTGTTAAAATCCAACGAAAATAAAACCAGGCACTTGAGTCATAAGGATCAGTGAACACAGCATTTTGTACTAAATTAAGTTCTTCGTCCAAACTGTTTGCATCTAAGTTTCTGAGCGTGCTTCGGTAATGCCAAGATGAATAGTTCGAAAAATTAGCATTTAAACGTTCAGTTGAAAAGTCTAGTTCTTCTTTCAAACATAAACCTTTTTTTTTCAAGATGAGCCTTCGATAATCCCAACAGTGTAAATTTCTATCATCAACAGTTAAGTATTTTGAACATAATTTGAACTCTTTATCCCAATTTGGCCTGGGATGATTTTCTAGAACCCAATACCGATGGTGCCAAGAACTATAACATTTTGGACTACTCAAAATACATTGCTCAGTGAAATCAAGTTCTTTCTCGAGAAAGTCCAACAGTTCTTTCTCATTTCCATTTTTACATTTCTCAATTTCCATTAATATCACTTCTTTCCGATAATTCCATAAAGAATATATGTGAGAATTGGCATAAAGGATTTGTGAAGACACAGTAAAAGCTTCCTTATCATAAGAGTCTTTTCTTCTACTGGCTAAAATAAATGCCATTCCTTTTTTGTATGCTATTAATTTCTTTTCGTTTTCTTTCTCCTTGATTAGCTTTTGCTCCTCCGTGGTTCTCACTTTGAGTCTGCCGTGCATTATTGATAATTCTATTAAGAAAAACTTGAATTTTCAGGAAAAATTATGCTAAATTAGGACTGGCGATGATACTAATCTGTGAGCATAGATAAACGAGAATGTATAGATGGGACACTCCCGGGAAAAAACGTGAGTCAAGTTCATAGACGTAATAATAAAATGATATAAAATGGATAATAAGTCTATGCTCAAGTTTGTCCCTTTTTTTGTTGATTCTCGTTTATCTATGTCTGTGAGTCAGAAAATTTCAACATTTTCATTGATTATCATTATGGCCTTAATGATTTGTTTATGCAACCAGTCAAAAATTAAAATTTTTTTCAAATATCAATTGTTCATTAAATGAAATAATAAATTGTGGAAATAGTTTCTAATGTTTAATGTAATCTAAATGAATTTCCATCAATTAAGGACCGATTCAATTAAAAAACAAAATTATCAATATAAGAAAAACAAATGTTAACTTCCGTTATTTTATTGATTTTCACAACAATTGTTTCGTCATACCATGACTTCATCAGGTGAGTATTTAAACTATAATATAAATTATAATATTTAAACTGATGAAGTCATGGTATGACGAAATAATTGTTGTGAAAATCAATAAAATAGCGGAAGTTAACATTTGTTTTTCTTATATTGAAGATCAATTTCCGTCAAGTAAAGACCGAGACAATCAAAAAAAAAATTATCAATCTTTGAGTAATTTCTTCTGTAAAAGAAACTTAAAACCTGTAGTAAACAGCTCCATAGTAGAATGTTTTATCATCCCTCACGAACAAATTGCATACAGAAATAGTTTGTCTATGATCGTGTCTGCGCAATAGCACAACAGATCACGAAATATAACTTTCTGTTCTTTATGAATAGCACCTAGACAACACTGGTCTACGTATCCAGTGAGGAAGTAATACTTCTAAAAAACAATATGTACACTTTTGAATTTTTTGGCAGTATATAATGGTAATTCTACAACTTTGTCTTAATTATGATCAACAACCAAATAGTAACAGCTGAAACAGTTTAATATCTGAAATTATAAAGAAATTGAAATGATTAATTTTTTAGTTAAATAGACCTTACACTATATATTAATAAAACAGTAATTTCCATGGCAACCAATCATCGATATCGCCATCACGTAGTGCTAACTTCCAGACGCATAGGATCCCGACGGGCGAAGCCCGTCGCCTGGTATTCATAACTATACTAATATCAAGGATCAATCTGTACTTAATTTTATGATTCTATGGTGATAACTGACAAATTAATTCGAAGGACAAGTGCTAATGCTAAAGATAAATATATTGTTTGGGTTCAAAGAGGATGAAGAAGAGAATCTAGGTTACACTCATACATCAAGAAGACTATTCTATGGATACACTTAAATAGTTATATGTATACCATAGATACGCTTTAACCTGATATATAGTAATAATGTTGTTTTTGAGTGTTTACACATCATTGGGAATTTCTCCAAATATTATATTTCAATCATTATTCTGAATTTAAAATTAAAACTGTTGGTAAGTTTACAGCTTTTTTACTTTACATAGTAGTTTTAACACATTCATTTTTTTCCAGGTTAACGAAACACTTCTAACTGCAGAAATTGATATTCAATTTTTCCTATGAGAAAATTGGTTTCTATTATCTACATATTTTGGGTATTCTGTAACAACTGTCAATTGAAATGTCGGACGTTGAGGAAACATCAGGAGAAATTGAGATTGAAATAAAAAGTATTTACACTGGCAAAATCTACGTAGTGAAAGTAAACAGTAACAATGCTCTTAAAACTATTAATAAATGTGTGGATGAACTTCGTAATATAACTTCATCCATGATGACATTCATATTTGAAGGACGTCAGCTGAAAAATAGTGATATCATCAGAGATGTAGGAATAAAAAATGGATCAAAACTAGAATTATTCCTTAACATGAGAGTTGGACCATTGTATTTTCATAGAGTACATAGTAGATATATTAGGAATTTGAGAGAAGTGGTTGAATTAGCCAGGTATGTATTTTCCAACTTTTGGTATTTCTTCTTCAAAGCCTGAATATAATTATGCAGTAAGATTATTTTAAGCATTTCATTTGAATGAAACACATATATGTAGATCTCTAGTGATTATTTTGAGTTCTCATAACTCGTTTCGTTAACATAGTTAAGTTCTTCAGATGTTTACAAACAACTAATCTGAAATTTTGTAACATGCAGTATATAAATATTTTCTGCTTAGAAGGGGAGAATAAAATATTTTTATTATTTTTGGTAAAACCACCAGACCCTGGTTAAATAGATCCAATAAAGGTGAATTAGATAACTCAGTTTGTTCAATAAATTCCCGGAATTTCTTAATTCATTTATTTTTAGTGAACCTGATGGGGTACTGTATCCCCACCTAGGGTTTATGGGATGCTAGCTCTGTCAAAACAGACAGAAGTGTTTTCAGACTCGAAATAATCAATACTTCAAAATACAAACTTTAGATAGCTAGATAGCCTACCCTTTACTTCACCTAATGACATTGTCAAATTAGATATTTGTTAATGAAATTATTTCAAAATAATATTTTTCTGTAGGAAGGAATTGAGCAAGGATTATGGGGAGCATACCAGAGTTCTAGTCCTACTTCATAATTATGACAAAGACTGCTTTAAAATAGCAGCATTCTTCGACGGCCTCCCAGATGGGAAAAGCATCAGTCTAAATAGAGCTGGAGGTTCCTCATCACAAAAACCATCGTCAACATGTAAACTCAGTCATCTCAGAGTGCCCCTTGCCAAAAAAAAACATGACTTGGATATTTTGACAGCATTTGAACACTATGACATTGTTCAGAAATTGTTGGAGGAGACAAGGATGAGCCAAAGTTTGGACCTTTTGAGAAAACAGATGGAAGAGGCGGCCCTACAGAGGCCCCGAAGGAAAGCTAGGTTTAGAACGAAACCTGTCTATGAGAAGAAGGGAGTAATTGAGGTAGACAGATATTCATGTGATGAACCATTGTATTACATGGATAAACCTCTTTATTCTGAAGGCGAGTTTACATATCCGGTTTTCAACACCTATTATTATCTCAAGGAAGATCTCACTGAAGAAAAGCTGAAATTCGATAACATCATCTTCAGGGTAGTGGAAGAGAAGTCTCCCCCTGCAGGCAAAAAACCCACCGAATTCTACGGAATTGAAGATGCCCTAGAGGTAAATAAACATATCTTATTTTTGTAAATATCTTATTAGCTCATGAAACTAGTTCTTTATTTTTTTTTCAATGAAACAATACTGTTCATAGTTTTCACAATTTATTCAGAAACCGGTAACCGTCTTTGCGGAAGGTCCTAAATTTAAAATTACTTGTTGATTTCATTGATCAATATACAATTGATTGAACATTTTTCGAGTAGTCCAACGAGTTGGTAGGTCGAATGAACTGCTGAGGGGACGTGTCTAATTATTTTACGGCGAGAGGGCGTGTCCAATTGTTGTCTGTGATCTCCGAAAATCGGGCAAAATTGAGAAATATCACATTTTATTTCGTTCGTAGTGAATGAACAGATTCCACCCGTTCCACCCTCAAAAAGGGTGTTTTCGAGTTCACTCTTCAATGCTCAGTTGTCATGACGCTTACTGCTTTAATTATTAGTATAGGACAGAGGTTCTTATTTATCCACATTTTAAATATCTGTAAATTTTTATGGCTCATGGATATAGATAATATTGATGGGCGTCATTATTTTATAAAAATCCATTGTATATTGGAAATAAATCACAAATGATTTTCCACCCCTGTAATTTCAATTTAAGGTACTATAATTCTCTGAAGAGGATTGTAAAAAATGATTAAAAGACATTCCGGTTTCTGAATAATTTATGAATCATATAGACCCAGTCTTTCTCAATTAAAAATGATTTTAATTCTGAGAAAACTCTTAATATAGTTTTGAAACCTAATATTAACTTGTAGCTTTGTAGGCCTATAACCTGTAGTAGTTGAGATGCGGAAGCAATTCAAACCATAATTCGTTCATTTCTACTATCGTAGCCGATGACTTGTGATTTGGTGTGTTCTTTTAATTTTGTGGCGCCTTTTATGTGTCGAACCGGAATCTTATCATCCTACGTAATAATATCCTATCTAAAATAGGAAAAGGCTTTTTACTTGTTAGAAGAAATATAACAAAATTTTAATATCAAAACAGATTTAATCTGTTTGTCTTCTACAATTTTAATTTCAAAAAAATTTTTATTCAAAAAACTTTTAGAATTGATGTCTACAATAAGCACTGCTTATGTTAAATAGACGTATGTAATCAAAACTCAATATACAATGTCGAATGGAATAAATTAACCAACAAATATAAAAAAAGGCAATTAAAATTAATAAATAAATATTTGAAGGAGACAAAATTTTTTTGTTTCTGATCTTATCATAATGAACACCAATTCTTTTTCAAAAACATAAAGCACAACTTAAGGACTTCACAAAAAATATAATTTATTTGAATTATTTAACATATTTAAATATTTATTTTTTTTTCAATGAAACAACACTGTTCATAGTTTTCACAATTTATTCAGAAACCGGTAACCGTCTTTGCGAAAGATCCTAAATTTAAAATTACTTGTTGATTTCATTGATCAATATATAATTGATTGAACATTTTTCAAAAACATAAAGCACAACTTAAGGACTTCTCAAAAAATATAATATAATATTTAACATATTTAAATATTCAATTAAGTTAATACAAAAATCTCTCAAAACATGCACTATATCCTCAAAAAACAATTAGAATTCCGATAATCTCTTTGTCGGCCCTAGATAATATTTAATATATCAAAATCAACTAACAATCAGTATATCATACCTTAAAGTGTACCGGAATTTGCTCAAACAGACTAACTTTAAAAATCCAGGTAGTCAATATTCGTCACAAAATCACAGAAAACTGTAAGGTATTATAAGGTTTTCTTTAAACCATTGACATTCCATAATGAGATTTATTCAAGCCTAAATATAATTATATATTATGCATAAAATAAAATTGCCTTTTTTTATATTTGTTGGTTTATTTATTCCATTTGACATTGTATATTGAGTTTTGATTATATACGTCTATTGTAGACATTGATTTAATACTGAAAGTTTTTTGAAATTTTGAAAATTGTAGAAGACTAGCAGATTAAATCTGTTTTGATATTCAAATTTTGAAATATCCTACCTAGATTTAAATGTTAATAATAATAATCCTACGTAACTTGTTCTTTATGAAACAGAAAAACATTTGACTTCGGTTTCACCATTTACCCATGTTGTTGACATATGTTTCGGGTTTTAACCCATTTTCAAGACTGCAGAAATATATAATACTTAATAATAGGGTGACGGGAAAGTAATGTCGTTTTTGCCTATGTCGATATTTGATTGTCATTTGTACTTCTAAGTCATGTCAAAGATATTTTAAGGTTTTTTTGACTTGTTCACTTCTAAACAATTTATTATTAAACTTACATCCATTACTATTATTAAATTATAAATTATTAAGTGAACCAATCTTCAATCGAAAAGTATCTGGTGATTATCGACAGAACAGGCGTTATTCTGCAACATGACAATGCAAGACGAATTCATGAATTGGGGTGGGAGGTACCGCATCATCCACCATACTCGCCCAATATCGCACCCTCGGATTTCCATTTAATCAATCGCTACAACATTTTCCTACTTATATGGCAGTAATATTTATTGCTTACTACATGAAACTACAGAGTCGTCAAAAAAATAATATAACATAAATAGAGGTTAATTCTTGATAGAAGGTATATAAAATTATTTAAATATTTTAATATTAGCCTTCTACATATTTAATTTCAAAAAAATTATATTTAATGATTATAATTTCTGAAAATAAATTAAAATAATGTCATATAAGTACCACTTATATCAAATGACATATAAAAAAAACATTCATTATAAGACATCCAAATGGTATAACAAAATCCAATAAATACAAATTGTTAACCAAAATCCTATAAATTAAATATTTTGGATAGGCAAAATTTTGTTTCTGCTGATGAATCTTATGAAAACAAATATTTTTCAAAAATGTCTAACATAATCTTGAGAATTTCATCATAAAACTATCTTACTTAGAATATTCAATATTATTGGATATCTAACGAAGTTACTTTATACAAAAACTCAAGATATGTAAAAACATTACCGAAAAACAAGTTTTAAGAGAGGCTTTGCTTCGTCAGTATTCAAATAATTCATATTCAATAAATATAACATCAATCAACACCAAATATTTACTCACCTTTTAACCATTTAGAAAACTTCCGGTAAACTGAAAAATCTTTAAATGTAGTGTAACGGTTCACTATATATAAATATTTCTGTGGTTTACCCTTGATCTAAAAGATTGAAAGACAATTTAACGGCCTCTGTTATAGCACAAGGACTATCTGTATAAAGAATGTTAAGGAAACCAAATAATTATATATTATGAATAAAAAAATAACATAAATAGAGGTTAACTTGATAGAAGGTATCTAAAATTATTTAAATATTTTAATATTAGCCTTCTACATATTTAATTTCAAAAAAATTATTAGGAGTACAAATAAGTTTCCGCCGTTTTTTAACACAAATTAAATATTTATTATAGAAGAACGGTAGAAGACTGCTTGCTGAGTGACTTCTAATGTTAGAGCAAGTTCTTTTTGTGTTTGGGATGAAACTTCCTCCAATAATTCCTCCACTTCTGCATCCTCGTAAATTTTTGGCCTTCCACTGTCTTCTACGTCGAAATCACCGTTTTTAAACTTTTGAAACCACTCTCGACACCTTCTCTCACTCAAAGCACCCTCACCATATGCTTCTACGAGCAATTGATGCGCCTCAGCAGCAGATTTCTTTAAATTAAAGAAGTAAACTAATATTTCCCGCAAATGACGCTTACTTGGCTCAAATTTTGACATTTTCAACTTATAAAAATTATATTTTACCAATATAAAATCAATGATATTAATGGGTTATGTTGTTCTTGAATGTCCAAACTATTTTTTAAGCCGGTTATCATCTGCGAAAGCTAACCGAAACTCCGTGCCGCGCCATCTACAATAAAACGGCGGAAACTTATTTATACTCCTAATATATTTAATGATTTTAACTTCTGAAAATAAATTAAAAAAAAAAAAATAATAGACTGGGGGAAAGAAATCACGATCTATTTCTCGCGTTGCAAAATTTCTCAAATAAGGATCAAGAAAGACTTCTATGAGAGAAGCTTTATGAAACTACCTTTAAAATTATAGAACAAAAGGGTGCATATTTTTCCCAAATCGGATAATCTGAAACATGATATACTCGCGTAAAAATAATGGATATTTTTTCCCCGACCTATTATTACATTGTTTTTATTTTCATGACCCTGATTGTATCACTTTTGATATTAACCTTATTGATAGACAGAAAGATAGATTCACCTAGTATTAATTGTAATTTTTCTTTTGAAACAGCCCTTGTATTCCGTAACCGAGGACCAAAAACGACCTTGGGACTTGAGTTTTATGGCTGGAACATTCTGCATCTTTCCAAGGGCCTCGGAGTATTGTAGTTAATGTAATTAGTGTTGATCATTAGACATTAGATTTTATGTGTTTAGTTGATATTGTTTGAAACAGAGAACAAGCATTTCCCTATTGCTTAATTAGAGTTGTTCAAAATCCACCGAACAGCGGTCAGGTCTTTCCCTTAAGGGATATACGTCACAGCCATCGCCCAAGGTTTCTGCACAATAGAAGGTTTTTTACATAATACTTTAGCAATTAGAATACGTTTATTCTTTGGGATAATGTGATATAGTTTAAATGTTGGGCATTCAATGATGTGGTGAGGGCCTCTTCAATTGTTCAATTTAATGGCAAGTTCCCTTTTCAGTTCCACCTTGTGGATCAAGTAGTTGCTGGAGAGAAGTAATTGAGGTTACGTATTTTTTCATGGTGCTTTCTACAAGGTCTGACTTGTTACATACCATGAAGGATTTACTATCATACATAGTATCTTTGATTCTGTATGATGCTATGTTTGACTTACATCCCCACAGTTCTATTCTATATACCCATATTGGTATGATGACAGTTTGCTTCTTAATTAAAACAAATTGTAGAAATTACTGTTTTACTACCAATAAAAATATATATTACACATTTTCTTGTGACTCGAGTTTTGGGAAATGAACTATCCCATCATCAGACAACTGAAGACAGTGGTACAGAGGTATTTAAACAAAAGTGATAAATATTTCGAATATTTCGATAGATTCTAGGTAACACCTAATAGTGGTACAGAGGTTTACAAGTGGAACGTGACAAAAAACTGGGTTAAAAATGAGGGGCCTTCTAACAGACCCGGTTTTTTATCACGTTCCGCTTGTAAACCTCTGTACCACTATTAGGTGTTATCTAGAATGTCTTGAAATATTCAAAATATCAGACAACTGAAGACCTAACTGTGGTATTTAAACAAAAGTGATAAATATTTTGAATATTTTAATAGATTCTAGATAACACCTAATAGTGGTACAGAGGTTTACAAGCGGAACGTGATAAAAAACCGGGTTAAAAAAGAGGGGCCCGGTTTTTTATCACATTCCGCTTGTAAACCTCTGTACCACTATTAGGTGTTATCTAGAATGTATTGAAATATTCAAAATATCAGACAACTGAAGACCTAATTGTGGTATTTAAACAAAAGTGATAAATATTTTGAATATTTTAATAGATTCTAGATAACATCTAATAGTGGTACAGAGGTTTACAAGCGGAACGTGATAAAAAACCGGGTTAAAAAAGAGGGGCCTTTTAACAGACCCGGTTTTTTATCACGTTCCGCTTATAAACCTCTGTACCACTATTAGGTGTTATCTAGAATGTATTGAATATTCAAAATATCAGACAACTGAAGACCTAACTGTGGTATTTAAACAAAAGTTATAAATATTTTGAATATTTTAATAGATTCTAGATAACACCTAATAGTGGTACAGAGGTTTACAAGCGGAACGTGATAAAAAACCGGGTTAAAAAAGAGGGGCCCGGTTTTTTATCACATTCCGCTTGTAAACCTCTGTACCACTATTAGGTGTTATCTAGAATCTATTGAAATATTCAAAATGCTTATCACTTTTGTTTAAATACCACTGTTAGGTCTTCAGTTGTCTGTTGAAGGGATAGTTCATTTCCCGAAACTCGAGTCACAAGAAAATGTGTAATATATATTTTTATTGGTAGTAAAACATAGTAATTTCTACAATTTGTTTTAATTATGATAAACTACCAAATAGTAACGGCTGAAACAATTCAGTTTGCTTCCTAGTGATGAATTGGACTTTCTTCCTATCATCAACTATAGATCTTTTACTCTCAAATCAATTTGTATGCGTTTCTAAAAACATACTCTTTCTCTCCGATTGCTATCTTCGTTTATCTGGCCAGATGATATCTTTTTGTTGAATTCTCATTTGATTCTCCAGAATAATTAATGGTGAAAATATAATTCCAAAATATTCCCGCTGGAATAAATACTTGGTCGTGTTTCTGTATTCTCAGTAATTAGTTTGTTCGGTCAGTATGCCCGGAGTCGGTGGCTTATTATCGTTTGTATTCACAATACTTGAGTGTAATGGTGATTACGTTCAACATGTCCCAATTGTTAAACACACTCTGATGACACCACAGAGGATTGGAGTTCGTACATTGGCTCCCCGTATTAATAAGCTGCAAAATACACCGAAACCTGTCTGTGGTTGCCCCGAATGCCTTATCTGTGTAGATTCTTTGGGTATTGGCGTGACTAGCTTTTAGCTAGGTGGGATGATGTTTGTCGATCTTCAAATCAATTCATTTTATTCTTTGTTTTATTTTATCTTATATTATCTTTTTGTTATGTTGTAAGTAAAAAGCTATTTGATTTATCAATGTAAAGCAATTAACCGAACGGAATGTCTAGTTGCTCTTTCAGGAGTCGAGTGGGGCTAAGACTTACTATATGATTATAAAGAAAAAGGAAAACACGGATAAGATGTATTTGCATGAAATCAGAATTCGTTTGGAAATTAACAAGCTGACCCTCGTATTGTTGAGTGGGGGTAGATCATTAGAGGAGATCCTACTTTATGTACAGAGATATTTGAAATCCATAGAAGATTGTTACTTAAATCATACACAATTTCTGAAAAATGAAGGATTAGGAATTTTGGTTCTTTGTTATTATGCATCCAGTGAAGAGGAGAAAAACTCAATCTGTTCCAAAACCAATGATCCATTGTACGAATATGGAAATGAAGGATGCTCTTCTAAATCTCTGTCTGTTACAAATAATGAACAGTTTCCGAAGAAAACTGAAGAGAGCACTTACCGATGCAATCAAGAAGGGATTTTCCCATACCTGAATTTCTCGCATGAAGACCGAATTAGAGGATGCTCTTTTACATCTCTGCCTTTGACAAATAGTGCACTGCTTTCGCAGAAAAGGGCAGAGAGCATGTACAGAAAAGTAAATGAATTTTGGCAGTCCTTACCTATAAATAAAATGCCATCATCACATTCCTCTTCCTTGTCAACCTCGGTGGCTCAGTCCAAGTTGGAGGGTTCCTGTAAGCAAGAAGGTATCAAAGATGCGGATTCTGTATTGGATGTAACAGCTTTTTCGGAACCTTCCAATTTAGGACAAAATCAAGACCATCAAGAGGAGCTTTCCCCATTCATGAATCCCCTGTATGAAGAAGGAAATGACGGATCTTCTCCTATTTCTACACCCTTTGCAAACAACACGTCTTTGGAGGATACAACTGATTTGGAAAATCCCTACTTAAAAGAGAACCATCAAGAGAAGCCGTTTGAGATGCTTTCCCTATTCATGAATCCTTTGTATGAAGACAGAAATGAAGGATGTCCTTCTACATCTCTGTCTATTACAAATAATGAACTGTCTCCGGAGAAAACTGAAGAGAGCAGTTACCGAAGTGCAAGTGATCTCTGTCTGTCCATGCCTGCAGATGAAACGCCATCCGATTCGTCAGACAACGATTCGTCAGACAATGATTCCTCAGACAATGATTCGTCAGACAATGATTCGTCAGACAACGATTCGTCTTCGTTGTCAACCTCGGTGACTGAATCCTCTGAGGGTTCAGAAGGTATCGAAGACAAGGAAGACAAGGAGGAAACTGTATCGAAGCTAACAACTGATTTGATCATTCCCAAGTTGAAATCTACTGACTGCACTGACGGTATGTCTTTGCTTGAATTGAAAAATCTTTGGGAAGTTGAGAAGCTGATCAACATATTGACGTTAAAGGGTGTAAAAAGTCACAAGATCGAATTATATGTGCAAAAATTTCGAAGCTGCATGAATAATCAGGCTTTAACTCATAGAGAATTTCTGGCAAGGATAGGATTCGGCAGTTATTACCCTTTAGTTACTGAAAATGTAACGCGATTGTGGGTCACTCCGGAGGACAAAATTGAATCAGAAGACAAAGATTCAATCTTAAGGACAGAGGCCGAGCTGGATGAGTTTTTTGGATTGAAAGATGATAAAAAATCGCCAAATTACACTTACCAAAAGGCAAGTGATCCCTATGTGTCCAATGCAGGAGTATTTGAGTCTCCAGAAAGTAGTGCTAATAATGATAGTGACAACGACAATGACACTGATGAATCATCTTCGACATCAAAGTCGGTGGCAGAATCCACGCCGGAAGGTTCGTTGTCGCTAGAAGACAGTGAGGAGGAGTCCAAAGCTAACATAATGGCCTATCAGGATAATACGCGTGACGCAGCAACAATGACAGACCCATACATTACAGGTTACTGGGAGCCCGAAGCAGACTTCGACACAGACCAGGCTGATCAAGAGGTTGTTCTGGAAGAAGAGGTTTATTGGGAAGAAGAGGTTGTTGTGGAACAAGAGGTTGTTGTGGAACAAGAGGTTGTTGTGGAACATGAGGTTGCTGAGGAACATGAGGCTGTTGTGGAAGAAGAGGCTGTTGTAGAAGAAGAGGCTGTTGTAGAAGAAGAGGCTGTTGTGGAAGAAGAGGTTGTTGTGGAAGAAAAGGTTGTTGTGGAAGAAAAGGTTGTTGTGGAAGAAAAGGTTGTTGTGGAAGAAAAGAGTCAAGAGAAGAATTTACCATCCAAGCAAAAGGTGAAGAAAATCAAGTGCAGGGTTTGTAGGAGAAAGTTGAATATAACGAATATGTACGATTGCAGGTAAGAATTCAATTCTCTATTTTCTCTAAAATGTCACCTCTGTCATTTCAATTTTGGAACGGGATGAAATAACCATTTCAGACTGCTCTGAAAATATGTTAAGGTTCATGGATTGGTTGATCTGAATAGAATTATCAGTATCGTAAAATCCACTGTGTTTTCAAATAATTTTATGAAAGGTAGTTTGAAAAACGTGTGTTGATACGCATAACAGTGCAGCAAAGCCAGGAATGACAGATGAATCACGATACATATCTCGCCCACTAGAAAATTCTGCTATCATTTGTTCACTTTAAATTTGGGTTGTGATTTGGACGATGGTCGAAAGATGTTCTTAGAAAATTAGATTTCCTGAAATAGTTATTTTTAATTCAAAAAATGTTATCCGCGAGATAGATTAGCGACACTTAGGATTCTCAAAATATATATACTTTCATTTGTGTCTGTCATTTTACAAGTGGTTTTTCGATTTTCCTGCTGCCTTTCATTCAGTTCACACGAAACCCATTAATTCTTAGCTGATGGTGACGCTGAATAAGTTTTTCTAATGTAATTCTTTATTTCAGATGCAATCAAATATTTTGCGCCCAGCATAGATATGCAGAAGAACATCAGTGCACTTATGACTTCAAGGAACACGGAAGAAGAAAGATAGCTAAAGAGAATCCACTTTTATCAAGTGAAAAAATTAGAAAAATTTGAATTGTCAAGATTTTCATTAAATCTCACTAAAAGAACGGAAATCAAGGCTGTGAAAAAATTATAATAACTCTTAAGCAACTCATTTTGTACATATTGTATAGTAGTATAGTAGAATATATTGTACATAGATATCAATTACTCTTTTGAATGAAAAGGAATCAGAAAATGTTTCCATCAAAATGAGGAAGTGACAGGAATATAATGTTATAACATTTACAATGTCTGGATCTGACGTTAATATATTTTAGAACGAAATTCTAGAGGGCAAAATTTGGAAAATCTCTTATCAACCTCTGTCCTAAAATGGGCCCTTGAAGAGTATCACAAGAATGCAGGGAAATGGCTCGTTTTATGTTAAGTTTTTTCTTCATTTTTTGATCTCAAGAATCCCATCCTGCAATATATTAATGTTTAAAACACTCTTGTGCTTATGTTTATAATTTTTGTGATATTTTATTTTTATAATATATATATTTTTTTTAAACATCAGTGCTTTTCATTCAAAGAATAAACTACTCTAAATTTCATCTCAGTTATACATAGATCACTGAAAAACTAGAGGAAATGAAGGATGCTCTTCTATGTTTTCTGCCCCTTACAAATAATGCGTTGTTTCTGAAGAAAACTGTAAGCACTTACCGAAGTGCAAGTGATCTCTACCAGGGTGGATTGAGTAGCTCAACAAGTGCCACTGTCGGTCCCAAGCTCGGATAAAGGAGGAGTACATCTTTTGCATGAAATCAAAATTCGTATGGAAATTGACAAGCTGACCCTCGTATTGTTGAGTGGGGGTATGTAATTAATGGAGATCGAACCTTATGTACAGAGATATTTGCGATGCATGGAAGAGTATTTCTCAACTCATAAACAATTTCTGACAAAGGAAGGATTAGGACCCCCATATTGTTGAGTGGGCTGACCCCCATATTGTTGAGTGGGGTGACCCCCATATTATTGAGTAGGGTGACCCCCATATTGTTGAGTGGGGTGACCCCCATATTGTTGAGTGGGGTGACCCCCATATTGTTGAGTGGGGTGACCCCATATTGTTGAGTGGGGTGACCCCCATGTTGTTGAGTGGGGTGACCCCCATATTGTTGAGTTGGGGTATGTCATTAATGGAGATCGAACCTTATGTACAGAGATATTTATGATGCATAGAAGAGTATTTCTTAACTCATAGACAATTTTTGGCAACGAAAGGGTTAGGATATTTTATTCTTTATTATTATGAATCCAGTAAAGAGGAGCCATACCTAATCTGTTTCGAAACCAATAATCTATTGTACAAATATGGAAATGAAGGATGCTCTTCTACATATCTGCTTGTTACAAATAATGCACTGTAAATTGAAGAGAGCACTTACCGAAGTGCAAGTGATCTGTCCATACATACAGATAAAATGCCATCCAATTTGTCAGTCAACGATTTGTCTTTGTTGTCAACCTCGGTGACTGAGTCAAAGTGGGTGGGTTCCTTTAGGCAGGAAGGAAACTAACAACTTATTTGGAAAATAACAATTTGGGGCAGAGTTGATGCTATCAAGAGCTAACGATAATCCACTTGCATTAGGCGAAAAAATTAGAAAAATTCGAATTCAAATAGTCAAGATTTCATTGAATCTCACTATAAGAACGGCAATCAAGGTTGTGACAAGACGATAATAACTATAAAGCAACTCAGTTTGTACATAATGTTGAATAGTGGTAACAGTATTAAAACAAATTGTAGAAATTACTATGTTTTACTACCAATAAAAATATATTTTACACATTTTCTTGTGACTCGAGTTTCGGGAAATGAACTATCCCATCATCAGACAACTGAAGACCTAACAGTAGTACAGAGGTATTATATTTAAACAAAAGTGATGAATATTTCAATAGATTCTAACACCTAATAGTGGTACAGAGGTTTACAAGCGGAACGTGATAAAAACTCGGTTAAAAAAGAGGGGCCTTCTAACAGATATCGGAATGTCGGCAATCGACAAAGAAGGTTATTAAACAGATGCTACCTATTTAAATATCTCAAATAATTTTTGGGGTTACATAGGTCCGTACAGTCATTCATTATTTTTACGTTATTTTGTTGTACATCTCAAATATTTAGATTTACATAGCTTCATACAGTCATTCATTATTTTTTAAATTATTTTTATTGTGAACGAATTTGAAAATTTCAATAATCAAGTTTCTTTTCATTTGAATCTACATGTAAAATTTTCTTAAGATTTTCTTTTGTCGAAAGAAATTACTGTTTTCTAAAGAATGAGTGGCAAAAGTTGAATTTTTGTTTACTTTTCATTAAATTCATTTTATGTTCATTGAAAAAGGTTTCAAACAGATGTTACTTTTTAAATATCTCAAATATTTTCGACACCTTCGCGGTCATTTTTTGATAAGGGTATCTAGTGGTAACATTGTTGAAATATTAAGTTACCATGATATACTTCCTGTATTTTACACATAAAATTATAACTATATTCTATTGTATAGATAATACATAATATTTAATTATCGATGATTATTTTTGTGATAATATTTTATTTTGATATTAGGAGTACAAATAAGTTTCCGCCGTTTTATTGTAGATTGCGCGGTACGGAGTTTCGGTTAGCTTTCGCAGATGATAACCGGCTTAAAAAATAGTTTGGACATTCAAGAACAACATAACCTATTAATATCATTGATTTTATATTGGAAAAATATAATTTTTATAAGTTGCAAATGTCAAAATTTGAGCCAAGTAAGCGTCATTTGCGGGAAATATTAGTTTACTTCTTTAATTTAAAGAAATCTGCTGCTGAGGCGCATCAATTGCTCGTAGAAGCATATGGTGAGGGTGCTTTGAGTGAGAGAACGTGTCGAGAGTGGTTTCAAAAGTTTACAAACTGTGATTTCGACGTAGAAGACAAAGATCGCAGTGGAAGGCCAAAAATTTACGAGGATGCAGAATTGGAGGAATTATTGGAGGAAGATTCATCTCAAACACAAAAAGAACTTGCTCTAACATTAGAAGTCACTCAGCAAGCAGTCTCACATCGTTTAAATTCCCTAAATTACATCTCAGTCATCCACGGATCATTATAAAACCAACAAGCACTGGAGGAGTTTTTGTGCGCTAGTTTATATTACCCATGATTCTTACAATATACTTATTATTTATATTTTATGATCTTTTAAGTATACAATCTTCATGAAATTCTGCAGGATCATGCTCGTTATCGTTCGACTTCTGAAATCTGATTTTCATATTGATCGAATCTGTAGTTTAAAAAATATGAAAGATTTCCAAACGTGAATAACAGGGAATTTGCCCAGTAAAGATCTTAGCCGCGGTACTTACATCCCAAACCTTCCCTGAAATTTTCCAGGCTCTAGCTCTTTTCGTTTACTGCCGGTTCGACAGATTACGTTTGACCTTCGACTCTTCATCAGACCATTTTCGGCCGAAAATTAGAAATGAACAGATATTTGGGCGAAACGATAGTACGCTGTTATCTGGAACTACCGCCCAAAAATGATGTGAAGTGGTAAACTTCTGCACGTCTACTTCCTTTGTGTCAATTACTTCTTAAAGAAGCTACATATACAGAATTCTGTGTTATCCGAAATTGAAGAAACGGAAAATCTAGTGAAAATGAAGAATAAACGGTTCATAGCTCCATCCTTACAAATAGGCAAGAAAGAATGGAAATTTACTATGCTTTTCATAAGTTTTGCCGAAATCCGATAGGAAAAAATTTCTTGTAATTTATCTTCGCGAAATTAAGTACCAACCTTCTTGTTACTTCACATCTAAATACTAAATTGGAACTCGATCGTATTCGAACTTTTCAAATTGGAATAATTGAGGAACGACTGAGATGATTTTTTAATATAACTGATATATTCAGAATCAAAACTTATCCCGAAAATTTCTAACCTCCAGGTCCTTCAGTTCTGAAATGAGCACTTTTAACTCCACAGTCAGCTGATCTCCACGAAATTAAGATAAATCTTCGTGTTGTTTTATACACCTTAATAACAAATTTCATCCCAATCGGATCAGTAGTTTCGGAACTGTTGCGAAAATGAGAAAAAGTTTCAAATGTGACAAACTGGGAGACCATTGGATCGATTTTAACCTAGTACTTTTCAGCTGAAAATTTGACATTTTGGAAAAATGATAGCACGCTATCTCTATGAACAGGCGTGCAGTAGAAAACAAGCCTAAATTATCCCATGGTTTTGTACATATATTTCTAGTTTGCTCATCGTGGGAGCACAGTTAGTTCATTGCTTGAATTAGCTGTTTGGCTAATCCGTTTCACAGATGATTGTGAAAGATTGCACGATTTTTCTTTAGCTATATTCCGAATGTTTGAGCATGTTTTCAATTTCCACAAGTTTTTGCTAACTGAGATCTTTTTTCGTCCCATTCTACAAAAAAGTGGAGAAATGTTATATTTTTTTATTTGTTGAGTAATCTTATTTTTGAATTATGACAATTTTTATTGAATAATTATAAAAACTTCACTGCTAATAGCTAGTGAATACTCACCTCCTCAATTAAGATGTATAGAACAGAAATAATTAAGTTCAAAACGCTGCAAATCACTCTGCCGCTTCTATAAATACAGCATCAAACACTTTAACCGTTGTTTTCTACTTATTGCATGATCAACATCTATTATAGATGTTGTAAAGTCAAACAGCAACCAATGATACAAATTTGTATCTGCATTTTGATGTTAATGTAAATTCAAATAATTAATGTTTCAATACAACGTTCGAGAAGTTTTCTGGGTGAGTCTAATAAAGTAGACAGGGACTGTGTTATCATGTATCATGCATAGATGGTGCTGTTGATTGGTAAAAATTCTAGCGTCCTATGCGGGGTGAATATGCGATATACATCTTTGTTGCATTCCTTGATCATTAGAGCTGGCAATGATAATGAATGCAACAAGATAGAAATAAAATTTGAATATCAAAACAGATCTAATCTGTTGCCTTCTACAATTTTAATTACAAAAAATTCTTTGAAGAAACTTTAAGAATTAAATTAATGTCTTTATGAGCACTGCTCATATTTAATAGACGTATAAAGTCAAAATTCATCATACAATATCAAATGGAATTAAGAAAAACCAACAAACAGGGCTTCGTAAGTTTGTCTGAAGAGTTCATTACACATGCCTGGAATGAAACAAAAAATGTTTGCTTATTTATATTTTAATTTCAGTTGACAATTTATATTCGTTGGTTTTTCTTAATTCCATTTGATATTGTATGATGAATTTTGACTTTATACGTCTATTAAATATGAGCAGTGCTTATAAAGACATTAATTTAATTCTTAAAGTTTCTTCAAAGAATTTTTTGTAATTAAAATTGTAGAAGACAACAGATTAGATCTGTTTTGATATTCAAATTTTGTAATAATCCTTTTATCAAGTAAAAAACCGTTCCTTCTTACTTTATTTTATATATAATATATAATTATATTAGGTTTTTTAAATAAAAAAATTCATTATACAGTGTTGAATGGTTTTGACTAAGGCCAGGTGCCTTATAAGCTTTGTATGATTTTCTGTGAACATAGAACATAGAGCACCTTGGATAAAAAGGTACCTACATTGTTGAGGATCATGCATTTCTAAAATGGCGCTTGGTAAGTCTATACATTGTTTAATTGATTTTATTATATTTTTTTTATATGTAAAGTTGAACTGATCTTATCGTAACTTTAATTATTTCTTGAGAATGTGCTACATGTTTTGAGATTTTTTGAAGTAATTTATTTAAATATATTGAATATTTCAAATGAATTAGTTTTTGAGAAGTTCTTGAAATTATGTTTTATATTTTTGAGAAAGAGTTATTTTTCATTAATGTAGGATCAGAAAACAATACATTTTGTAACAAACAGGGCTTCGTAAGTTAGTCTGAAGAGTTCATTACGCATGCCTGGAACGAAACAAAAAATGTTTGCTTATTAATATTTTAATTTCAGTTGACAATTTATATTCGTTGGTTTTTCTTAATTCCATTTGATATTGTATGATGAATTTTGACTTTATACGTCTATTAAATATGAGCAGTGCTTATAAAGACATTAATTTAATTCTTAAAGTTTCTTCAAAGAATTTTTTGTAATTAAAATTGTAGAAGACAACAGATTAGATCTGTTTTGATATTCAAATTTTGTAATAATCCTTTTATCAAGTAAAAAACCGTTCCTTCTTACTTTATTTTAAGATAGAAATATGCTTGTCTACTGCTATGTCCTGACAGTCAACAAAATCTATTTGGGTCCAGACGATTTGTAAGCATGTAACATGTACATTACAGCATTATCCAGATTCGAAGAATCTTCTGTTAGCCACAGCTTGATATTTCCAAAAAAAAACGAAAGCAAAAAATTGTCCGAGTTCTTTATATACGAGGGCGGCTCAAATATGATCAAGACAAATACTCTTAACACGTTTATTTATTATCGAAAAATTTACAAAAAAACACATCTTTTCTAGGTAATTCCCCTCACTATTCACACATTTTTTCCACCTTTCCGAAGTTTTTTGATGCCGGTATTGAAAAACTTGGACAACTCGGACAGCCATGCGCGTACGAACCCCTCTACCTCGTCGTCGGTGTTGAACTTTTGACCTCCGAGGGCCTCTTTCAGTGGTCCAAAAATGTGGTAGTCGCAGGGCGATAAATCCGGACTGTAGGGGGGGGGTGTTCCAGTACCTTCCACCCCAATTCCGATATTGTATCGAACGTGAGACGCGCGGTATGAGGACGCGCGTTATTCTGGAGGAGAATCGGACTTTGTGCTGGAATGCTCCTCCGTTTCGAGCGATAAGCGGGTTTCACGTGTGTTTTCAGAAAGTTAGAGTAGTATGCAGCATTGATGGTACGTTGAGTGCGCAGGAAATCGACGTACGGCACGCCCTGCCGGTCTCAGAACACAGTACACATTACCTTCGCTTTTGACTGGCGCCCCTTCCTCCACTCTTTACTTGACACCTTGGTTTCGGGAGTGTAATAGTGTACCCATGTTTCGTCTGTAGTGAAGATTCGCGTTAAAAAACTGCCCCTCCTTGTATCGCGTCAATAAGCGGCGACAAACTTCCATCCGCGTTAATTTTTGCTCAAAATTCAACAGTTTAGGAACCCATCGCGCCGTTATTTTGCGATATTGAAGGTGTTCGTGGGTGATAGACTCTACACTAGCAATACTGATTCGACTTCACCCGAAATGTCTCGAACATTCATCCTACGGTCCTCCAAAATGAGTTGTTCTACGCGGCGAATGTTGTCAGGTGTGACGCTGGTTCGCGGTCGACGATCATGCGACTCATTCTCGACGGTTTCACGGCCATCCTTGAATGCTTTGGCTCATTTAAACACGGCAGCCCTACTTAGGCACTCACTACCGATCTGCTTTAGCAAACGCACAAAAATATCCGTGTTTTTAACGTCTTCTCCCACTAAAAAACGAATGAAAAAGCTATCACATACTCAAGCCACGACCTTCGAGACATGCGCGCCATCTACGGAGTGTCTCGATCATATTTGAACCACCCTCGTAATTTAGTGTCTCTCAATTTCGGCTTAGGAAAAATATATCATGAAACTTTTCACCAGAAACAAACAAACACAGTACTCTCCTTGAACATCAAGTTTTAATACGAAAAAGTTACATTCCAAAAAAGTAGCGAAAATAATTTCAAAAAATATGCACACACAGCCATTAAATACTCTTATTCACTGTCAACTAAAAATTCCTCTAATACTTTAACCAGATTCTCGATACCCTGCAGATAATTTCTATCCAAATCACAATTTTTGGCCGGATAAACGTGAGCGAAGTCAATCATCTTGACAGTTACCCAAAGTTCGGACTTGTGTTCACAGCTCAGGTCCTCCAAAATGTCGGTGTACGATTTTTTACGATTTTGGACGTCTTTGTCGTAGTTGTTTTGGAAGGAATGTGTTCGTTTGAGATTGTGGAAAGACTGTTGCCATACGTTGTTGCTCTTCCTGCGGAACGGTAACAGGTCGAAGCAGTTCCTTTTGCGTGAGGTAGGTGTCAAGATGGGCCCTTCTTTGGTCAGCTGTCCGCTGAAGCCTAGAAGACAATTGGTTAGGTATCTTATCAAAAATGACCTACGCAAAAGTTGCACAATGAAAAAGCTAGCAAAACAGACAAAAATGCAAGAGAACTTTAACCGATATTCGATATGAAAGAAGTCTACCTTTTTCAAATCACGATAGTGCAACTCACATCTGTGTTACAGTTTAAAACGCAAATAGGGCCGAATTTTCGTTATATTTTCAGTGTAAGGATATAATGCATCTGTTTACTGAGCATGAGACTCACCTGTAGGGATCTTGTCGGTGAAATTATTGAGCACCGCCAAGCTGAGCGGCCTGTAAAGGCTATGCGACCTTGTCAGTTTCAACGCCGGCTTGAGAGGCTCGTCTAAGTTGTGCTTAAGGCATTCTTTCAGTCTTTTCGAGTCGTAGGCGATCAGAATGGAGGAGGAATAGAGCTGGAAGCGCCTCTGCGTCCTCGCCCACTTCTGTATCCGCCATAGCGATGCCAGAATTTGCATCAGGAGGCTCCGGCAGAACCTTGTCTCGCCGTTCAGGAAGATCTTCAGAGCTGCAAACAGAAAATTGGGAGAGAATTAGCAACAAGTACACTTAAAATCGGCGAGGACGAGAAATCGATAATTTAAACGCGTGAAATGTAAGGTGTGATACAGAAAGCGAAAGTTTTTAGGTTAGGTAAGTCTAATAAGCTGTAGCGTACATTGGGGTTACATCTTAAAATAAGTGAATTGAAATATTTGAAAGGAGTTTTGGAAATTTAGTTTCCTTCTTGGTGAAACAATATAATAGTAATTACAAACCACCCATTAAACTATTGATTTTTGTGCTAACATTACTGAAACTTAAAAACAATTAATGGAAATAATGATTTGTTAAATGGAGTTAGATCATTATTGAGCAGATTATCCTTTCTTTCCTGAATACGATGGGGTTCACACGGGTATATTTTTGAAGAACTCTTAATTTAAGGGATTCTCAGTCATTAAGTGGCCATTTCCTCAATTTTGTTTTAGATGTAAGAAGTAATAAATATCTGTGAAAATTATGACCTCTTCGTTTTTTGCTTGCTCCCAACCTGGGGCTTCACATAGCGGTGATTTTCATCTAAACATTTCGCGATTTCAACACAATGCCCTTACTCATAGTTGATACTCCGATAGATTTCCTATTTGACAAGGTCTTAAGTATTCTGCTGTCCCGTAGTCGCTACTCGGCTTCCAAGCAACACTTAGCTTGCTCACTTAAGTCGGCTAACGATCTACCTCGAAACATGCTCAGATAACCACACTTATATAGAAATATCCACAGAAACTAGAAACACATGCAAATCACAGACTAATCTTAATCATTGCTACAAATAGTGATATGGATTAGTGTGGGCAAGGCAGTTTTGAATTCTTAGAATATGTCGACATAAATGAAGAAAATGACAACAGATCCCTCATAGTTAAATCAAGTATAAGGATGAAGATTTTCATAAAAAGTATCGTTTCAGAAGACACTGTTTTAAATAAAATCGCTGGTATCCGATGAGCTGGGGAAATTGAATAATAGCACTAATCCTTTTGTGTATGAGCAAATATTTTCTCCGTTTCTCAGTATAAACAATGTAAAGTAAGAAAACTTGTCACATGACAACAAGATATCAGTATGGTAACTAGACAACATAAAAATAACCAGATTTTAGGGATATATTGGATCTTTGTCAAGAATTGCCAAAGGCTTGTTTATGACATACAACTATCGCTAAGCAATGACAAATACTCAAGGCCTTCTCCGCAGATCAAGTCCGAGATTGGACTATGAGTACGGGCATACGTGAAAGCTAGATTGAATATAATATATAAACACTCCATTTCAACTTATACAAAATCAAGCATTTCACCAGTCAACTCTTCAAGCGAACCTTAACCCCAAGTTAGAAAAAAGGCAGTCTATGACCATAAGAATACTTACTATCCTGTGGTCAGGGGAAAAATGACGATGAGTTAGTTCCAATTTTTTCCCGAAGATGTCAACGTGGTCGAGGGGACGCGCGTCGAACGCGGATATATGTAACGTTTATGCGTTTGCGGGTTCAATGCCAGTCGATGTACGTTCGCTTACTTTTTGTCATTACCTTCTGATATGGTTTCCTTGTTGAGATTCTTTCCGTAGTCCTTGTTGAACTTGATCAATTCGTTGTTGCTGATCTTGTGCACCTGAAAGCCCGGAATGCAGAATCCCAGCTCCCGTTTGCACTCCGTGAATTTCGACTGAAACAGGCGAGGTTCCGTTCAAGCTAAAGAATTCATTTGATGATTTTTTGTAGTTTTATGAATCAGCGGGTCTATAGCTTGGAAACCAGTAGAAGGACGAGAAAATGATAATTAGAGAATATGTGTTATAGTTGCCAATACATTCTAGTATGAATCAAGGACGCGAACGTCAAACAGCGCGGAACACAGAAAATCACGAAAAAGATCTTCTTACCTCCTCCTTAGCGATTTTTTCGTAACTAGCTTCCGGATCCCACGTCCTTCTGCCAATTTTTATGTCCATGATGCAGGGCTCGTCAAAGTCCGCGGTCAGATCTTCCAAAACTATGCACTTCACTGGTTCACCGTTCGTCATGACTTCCTTGGTACCGTGATATTTCGGTATCAGCTCCTTAAGGTCCGCCAGATCCCTGTCTTCCGAATTCGCTACCGTTTCGTAGAAATGGATCTCGCGTTCCCCGCACGCCGACTTGCGAGTGTTGATCGGCTTCAGGATGGTGTTCTCGTGCTTTAGCATCCCTGTAAAAAAATGGGGACTTTATAGCCGGAACCTTGGTCTATTTCGTAATTTTAGTGAAGAGATCCACATAACAATTGAGCGGGAAAAACCACATAGGGAATTTTAAGCCTGCTAGTCACTGTCAATGCCAGAAGTAAGAATGGTTCCTTGGAACAGCTTCGAACAAAAAGATGGCGAACCTAGAGCTAGGTCTGGATAGGGCCAAACTAAGAACATTTGTCGGAATTATGATAGATCACCGCAGACTGAAAGCGCATTTGCACAAAATCGGTCTGGCTTAAGACGATGAATGCAGGCTGTGTCTTGAGGACACTGAAACAGCCATGCACATCGTCTCGGAGTGCCCAGCGGCGAGTCGCATCAGATTCGAGGTCTTTGGATTTATAGCCCACTGCGAACTGAAAAAATTATCCCCGAACAAGATTATCAGTTTTATCCAAAAACTGGATCTCGTCGGGGAGATATAAATTAGGAGTGAACCACAATAGTCCGTGCGGACGCAGTGGTAGGGTGGACAGATGCCCGCTCGCCATAAATAACTAACTACCTCTTATGCTACGACGTGAAATGTGGTTCATGCACGACGGCGCTTCTGCTCATTTTTCTTTTTTGGTCAAGTAGTATTTGAATGATAATTATGAAAACAGGGGGATTGGACGGGGTGGACATCAGTCATGGCCCGCCAGATCCCCAGACTTAAATAGTTTAGATTACTTTTTATGGGGCCATCTGAAATTTCTAGTGTACTTAACGTCAGTGTATACCGTGGACGAACTGAAAAATCTTATAATAAGCGCGTTTGATACAGTTTGGAATATTCCGTGAGTGTTTGAAAGAGTTCGATAGTCTATGAGAAGAACAGAACCTTCAATAAAGGCTGGGGAAGGACATTTTCAACAATAGCTCTATTTGTTCTTTTGTTGTTATTTAGTTCATTGTTTTTCAGAATGATAGAACTTTCGCTAGGTATAACTGTGATTTGACAGAAGGTAGAAGAAGCCATGTTGTTTTGACATTTCTGTTCAGTAAGCATTGACAAATTATCATGAAAAAACTCACGCCGTAACAACATTTACAAATTGTTGAAATTTATTTTCAAAATCAGTGTTCTATTCGCCAAACTTATAGAGCTCTTCGTGACATTTATGGTTTACACAATCATCCATCAGAGCAGCTTATTAGTCGAACTATCGATATATTTCGGATAACATTTTCTCTACTCGATGCAACAAGACAAAGAACGTACAGAAGAAAATATCGCTGCTGGAAGTTACAGTGTTAATGATTATCCAGATTTGTCTATTCGTCGACGTTCACAACAAGTTGGACTCTGTGCATCCACCACATGGAAAATTTTGCGTAAAGATCTAGGTCTACACCCATACAAGATCCAACTGGTTCAAGAACTAAAGCTACTTGACCATAATAAGCGTCGCTTGTTTGCTGATTGGGCCCTAGAACAGTTTGAAGGTGATCCACTCTTATCGTAAAATTGTGTTTAGTGATGAAGCTCATTTCTGGTTGAACGGCTATGTAAGCAGGCAAAATTGCCGTATATGGAGTGAAAACAATCCTCAAGAAGTTCTGTAGGTTCCATTGCATCCTGAAAAATGCAGTGTATGGTGTGCTTTACATGCTGGAGGCATCATCGGTCCATATTTCCTTAAAAACGATGCTGGAGCTAACGTTACAGTGAATGGCGCTCGTTACAGATCGATGATTATTCGTTTCAAAATTTGAATAGTATCGATCCAGAAGTGTTTTGGTTCCAACAAGATGGTGCTACACCTCATGCTGCTACCGTAATAATTCATTTATTGAAAGAAAGATTTAGCAATAACATTATTTTGAAAAATGGCCCAATTAATTGGCCTCCAAGATCATGCGACATAACTCCACTGACTTTTTTTCTTTGTGATTATGTCAAGTCTTTGTTTTAGGCTGATTAACCAGAAACAACAGACGCTTTAGAAGCCAACATATCTTGTGTTATTGATGAAATAAGGCCTGAATTACTCGAAAAAGTGGTCCAAAATTGGTCTGGTCGAATGCGGTTCCTCAGAGCTAGTCGTGGTGGACATATGCTGGAAATTATTTTCAAAACATAAATGTCATAAAATTATCTTTCAAATAAAAGAAAAATTTGGTTTCAATCTTAATTTAAATGTGTTTTTTTTTTCAATTTAAAGTTCTATCACTCTAAAAAAAACACCCGATATTTTGCAAAAGAATCACTCCTGTGTGTAATAATTTGGGGTCTTCGTTTTTCACTTAAATCTTCTTCTGGCGATAACGATGGACTGATTTCTAAAAACTTGAAAAAAGTAAACTATATAGAATACACTTAACTTCAACTATTTAACGAAGGATACGAAGACATTGATTAACCTAAATCGATCAATTAACTTGATCTGTGATTTAACAACGATTCTTGGTTAGATCAGAGCACAGAATATTTTGTGGAACCCAATTTGCAGTTATTCGGTAGTCATCACAGGTTGATCTGTCATAGTTTGACACAGTGACTAAATCTGTGATCAGCACCTTGGACACATAGAACTAGATGAAATCTTCAAAAACTCATTCTTAAAAACTAATTATCCAGTTTCGTCTCAACAAATCGGAAATTATTTTTAAAACATAAATGTCATAAAATTATCTTTTAAATAAAAAAAAATTTAGCTTCAATCTTAATTTGAATGTGTTTCATTTCAATTTAAAGTTTTATCACTCTAAAAAAAACACCCGATAGTACTACATTTTTTGAGATTATACGAGTTTATCGAATATTTATGAATCATGACTATAGATCGGGGAAATGACCTTAAAAACTAATAATAATATCTTGAATATCATATGAAGTCTTAGAAAACACAGTTTCAATTTAGCATACGTATAGAATTAAAACTCATTACATATCACCAACAGGAATAAAATAATACAAAGAAAATATAAATTATTAATTGAAGTATTTATTTGATATTAATTATCATTAATTTATTTTATTCAATTTAATATTTATTTGAAATTTTAATAAGAAGAGGTTTTTTACTTGATAGAAGAAATATAACAAAATTTGAATATCAAAAAAAATTAAATATGTTAATATTCTACAATTTTATTGTTATTTTGTTAGAACATAGATCAATTTTGAATTCTAAAGTTGGTTTGTTTTCGAAGCATTCATTCTTAACACGTGAACGTTGTGATATCGGTGTAGTTTTTTGATTTTGATATTTGGAATATTATCTAGGACCGATGAAGGGATTACTTAGAATTATATTTGTTTTTTGAAGATATAGTGCATGTTTTGAGAGATTTCTGAATCAACTTATTCGAATATTTAAATATATTAAATATTTCAAATAAATTATATTCTTTGAGAAGTCCTTGAGGTGTGTTCATGTTTTTAAAAGGCAATTGGTGTTCTTAAAGGTAAGATCAGAAACAAAATTTTGTCTCCTTTAAATATTTATTTATTAATTTTAATGACTTTCGTATGTCTGTTGGTTTATTTATTCCATTTGACATTATATATTGAGTTTTGATTATATACGTCTATTAAACGTAAGCGGTGCTTATTTTAGACATTAATTTAATTCTAAAAGTTTTTTGAATAAATTTTTTTTTTAAATTAAAATTGCAGGAGATTAACATATTTAATTTGTTTTGATATTCAAATAATGAATTTATTCATCACAACTCACTAACTGAATTTTGTGACAATTTTGAGAGAATAGTTTAAATTTTTTTTTCGAAACCGGTAGCAGATACGAGAAAACTACATTGGACCATAAAATACCTTATTACAATTGTTCAAACTAACAGTGGACCACCAGAACAAAGTTCTGAAGTAAAACAGGGTACCGTGTTCCAGAAAAAATATCACCCTGCAGATTTGCAATCAAAATAGGCATGTCACATGGTGTAAACTCAGAATTTTAATATTAGGAGTACAAATAAGTTTCCGCCGTTTTTAACACAAATTAAATTTAAACGAGACTGCTTGCTGAGTGACTTATAATGTTAGAGCAAGTTCTTTTTGTGTTTGAGATGAATCTTCCTCCAATAATTCCTCCAACTCTGCATCCTTGTAAATTTTTGGCCTTCCACTGCGATCTTTGTCTTCTACATCGAAATCACCGTTTTTAAACTTTTGAAACTACTCTCGACACGTTCTCTCACTCAAAGCACCCTCACCATATGCTTCTACGAGCAACTGATGCGCCTCAGCAGCAGATTTATTTAAATTAAAGAAGTAAACTAATATTTCCCGCGAATGACGCTTACTTGGCTCAAATTTTGACATTTTCAACTTATAATGATATCAATAGGTTATGTTGTTCTTGAATGTCCAAACTATTTTTTAAGCCGGTTATCATCTGCGAAAGCTAACCGAAACTCCGTGCCGCGCCATCTACAATAAAACGGCGGAAACTTATTTGTACTCCTAATAACTATGCCGAATTTCAGTTGAATATCTTGTGAAATTCAAGTACTATAAGAGAAAAAAACTTGAAAAAAATTCAAACACCCTGTACCTCGAAAACGAAACGTTTCCCATGTTTATGGGACTCTTTCCTTAAAATTATTCGAGAATCTCCCCTCTTCGTTTGTGCCTCCAATTTAGGAACAACCTGTATAATGAATATCGCAATTCATCCAACATTTCAATCGAGCAGGTCTCCCGGAATTGGAAATATCAAATAACTATTATACATTCTTAGAAAACGTGCCAGGACTCTAGGAGTTCCTTTTTTATGTACATATAAATGAAGCTAATATAGCCTTGGAATTATGCCCATATCAATGACCTTTAGTACGGACACGTGGTCAGATAAAAAAAATGGTCATTTTTGTTAATTTCTGAGTCATTATCTGTCTATTGCAATTCTAATCACACATGTAATGGTTTAAACTAACGGTGATTAAAAGTGTTTAATATCACTGAAGTTTAATGGGTGATTTATTTACGGTGTGATGAAATTTGAACTTGGAAATATCTTTCACTGATGTCGATTGGAAATCTAAACATGCAGAAGGAATGGTAAGTAGTAGGATTCTAGAAAAGAATATGATTCATTTCGATTGCAACTAGTAACAGATTATATTGCTGTTGAACAATCGAAGTCGTTACGCCTTTCTGTATAGTTGATGGTACCATTAATAGTGAAAAGAACTGTGGCATTCTAAACAATTTTCTCCTTGAAACGGCGTATGTTTTATATCCGGATGGGTGGCGTTTTCAGCAGGATAATGAGAAATGCCATACTTCGCCCTTTACTCAAGCTTGGATGCAAGAACACCAAGTGGCAACCATTTCATGTCCAACAGCTTCACCAGACCTTAGTCCCATTGAAAACATATGGGGGCTAATGACGACTGAAGTTAAACGAACTCTTTTTAGAAAAATTTACGGCAAGATATAGATATATACAGATATAGATAGTTGATCAATATATAGGGATCAATACCTTGGAGATATCAGAGCTGTTTCCCCATACAATCATTCCATAATCCATTATAGATTGGAAGTTCGATTAATATATAGTTTTACGTATTTTGAGATCGCACTAGGATTCGAAGAGTATAAAGAACAGGGTTTTTTTCTTTGAAGTCAATTAATATGATCATACCAAATGAAACGAAAGTACATGACAATGCCGAAAAGTCGTAAAGTTCCTTTATCTATAATAAGAGCTGGTTCTGCTGACACCTGACATTAGAAACATCAGATGTTGTAAGTAGTATGATGGTATCAACTTCATACCTAAAGAGTTCATGATTGGTATCTAGATTTATGATATCATCAATCAGAATGCTTTCTGGCAAATAGTTCATTTACAGGTATGGAAAAGACAGTCCGAAACATAGGAAATTCGATGTTAATCTAGAGTCCAGTGAAGCAGTGGCAGAAACAAAACCTCAGCGCGATGCGATGACGAATAAACAATTGTTCTAACTCAATGGCTTCGATCGAAGCATAGCGCCCGCTGCCATTGAAAGAGAACAGTTGTTTATTCGTCATCGAATCGCGCTGAGGTTTTGATTCTTGCACTGATCCACTGGACTAACTAGATTAACATCGAATTTCCGACTGTCTTTTCTATTCCTGTATACCAGAAAGAGTAAGGGTCCGGCGACACCTCTTTGAGGCACGCCAGTCTATAAAATTTCATCAATATTATTATTATTATCCTGATATTCCTAGATCTTCTGTGAAGATACCTCAGAAGCTCGCCCCCCAGGCATTAGATCTTGACGGGATGGGGGCGCTTGTCATGACTAGGACCCCAATTTCGTCCCGTCGAAATGGAGGGTTAAGTGCCTAACGTAATGCCATTCGCGCCAGTCACTGGACCTGTGTGGTGAAAAATCTCCGAATGGAGCCCTAGTTTTGTCGTTCTGGTGGAATGGAGGGCTGAGCCGGTTGATTAACTCAGTGACAGGGAGTCTGTTGCAGCACAGGGCTTCTACCTTAAAACTGGCGTACTCTACCCTATCGCAGTATTAATCTGCGGATTTTTCTGTGTAATGGCCGAGTGCGTTATGTAGCATACTGCGTTACTTCGGGTGGATGGTTTGCCCACAGGTGTTACTTGTACCACCTGGCCACTCCTTTGGTGTTGGACTCGAGGGGGCAGTGGTTGAAAGTCCGCATTCTGGACTAGGGAGGTTTTTCGTTTATCTGTTCGCAGACCCCCATGTTCGGGATATTCTCATGAAATGACTCAGGACTTGACGGTTCTACCGGCCTTGTCCTAGGGTTTGTGGATCTCTACGAAATGGCTTAGCCTTTAGTGGCGGGATCAATCAAATGACTTCACATGGGTTCGGTGGGTCAGCACGTACCAGGATCAAAAGAAGAGATTATCTTAGTTCATGGGACTGCGTTCGGGTGCTTGCATAAGAATTCCTTCCGGCAGGTGAGTTGCGTCACAAACCAGCTCAAGTACTGCAGAGCCAGTAGAGGTTGAATAGTGCTTCGCTGCTACCAGTCAGATGGTTCTGGCTTTCGAGTCGAGGCCTAAACTGGAAGCTGGATGATTCATCTCTTCGGAGGGGTTCTCGCTTCGCGCGATGATATGGCGTAATCCTTATCACACTTTCTACCTCAAGGGGTGGACTGTGGAGACTGCTGAGTAGTCACTTGGTGAAAGAGCTATGCTCGTCATGCCAATACGAAAACCTGGTAGAATTCACCTCACAAGCTTTTGCAGCCTGTGCGAGTTAGGAGTTCAATATCAAGACATACTCTCTGGATTCAACCGTGCAAACAACTCTGCATTAAGTTTGACTGTTTGTTTCTGATTTCGTGAAGAAACAATTTACGAAGATCTTTTCATACACGATGCAATAAAAGTTCTAGAAAAAATCGACAATAACTACTACTTGAACTTCACCATTCTTCAAAGTCTTCAGAATTGGATCAGCTCAAAAATCGCTGTTTCAGTGCACTTTGTCTTCAAGAAGCCATGTTGACATCCAGAAAACACACCATATTTTCGAAAACGTTTCGATTATCCACCAAAACTTTTTCAAATAATTTAGAAAGGGATGAATACATGTAGGAGTTTGACAAAGATAAGTTTCACTCTCACATTAGTGCTTGTACGCTTGCAACGACATTATTACCATTATAACTAGAAATCAAACTGTTTATCAGCATTAAAATGATGTGTTTAATACCCTTAAAAATATCCTTCAAAAGGGCATATATAGTTCGTCTAGAAAGTATCCAGAATTTATTATTTTTCATAATTTCAATATAATTCTTCTTTGTAACATTCTAAGACAAAAGTAATGTATAAAAAAGGTTGGGCAGATAGTCGGCTATGATCAAAGTTGCATGGCAACACTATTTGTCAAATATTGTTGATTGTCAACAGGTATACAATTTAACTTTTTCTTCTTCTTCTAGACCTTAAGGCCTGTTCACTGTGAAGGTCTCCCCCTTAGGAAGCGGCTTCCTGGGAGATTGAACTCCAGCTATCCTTCCATCGTTTGGGTCGTCTTCCTAATGGCCTTCTGCTTGCTGGTTTTCCGTCCTTTGCGATGTATGCTAGTCTATTGTGGTCCATTCTTTCTACGTGGTCTCGCCAATATCTTCTCCTCTTCCTTCCCCATCTCACTATATCTTCAACTTTACAGAGATATCTTATATCTGACAGAATACTAAGAGTGACACTTATCTTCCCCAAGGGACATCTACATCTTGTGAGCATCTACGCCCCGGATATGTCAAAGCCAAGAGAAGAATCAGATAGTTTCTATAGAGAGCTACAAAACACCATCAACAAAATTGACAACAACGGAAGAATAATACTTCTCGGTGACTTCAATGCGAGGATCGGATCGGAGAAAATTGCTGGAGTGAAACAAGGATTTAATGAATCCGTGTTGAATGAAAATGGAGACCTACTAAACGATTTCTGTGCAAGAAACGGGATGAGAATAAACAACACGTATTTTCCACACAGAGATCAACATAAGTACACCTTCTGCAACACTAGGGGACAAAAGTCTATAATAGACTTTATAATAACTAATAGATGTTTCACACCGGATGAGATACAGGATGTAAGGGTTCTAACCTCTGCCAACACTGGAACAGATCACAACCTAGTTCTCGGAAAATTCTTTTTGGAAAACCATCACAAAACGAAGCAGATACCAATCATAGTCGAAAAATATAACATGGAATCATTTGACTACGACACCACCAGAAATCTGTATGAATGCAGGCTAAATCAAAAACTTAGGGCAGAGACCACAACAGGAGAATGCGTGGAGGGTATCTGGAATATTATTAAAAGATGCATACACGAAGCGGCCGAAGAAGCGATAGGAAAAAGGAAGGTTAATCTGAATTCGAGAAATAACAGCAAACCCTGGTTCAGTCATCGTGTGAAGGTACTTGCGGAGGAAAAGAAGAAAAGTTATTTACGTTATAAAAGTGCCCCAACCGAAGAGAATTATACCATATATAGAGAAACAATAGGGTCAATTATGAGATCAGGAAAATAAAAAGAGAACATTGGGAGAAGTTCACTGTCGACATGGAACAGGATATATATGGAGCACAAAGAAAAGTCTGGAAAATGCTCAAGAACAGAAAAAAGCCCGTAAACGAGTACATCCAAACTAAAAACGTTCCTTTACATGAGTGGGAAACATATTTTAGAAAACTTTACGGAAGCGATGATCAAGAAGCTCAGAGAAATGCACCGGAGGAAGAGACGACAGATGAAGTGACGATTACTCAGGAGAACATTGAGATGAAGATGAAAAAACTGAAAAACCGAAAGACACCAGGAGTTGATGAGATACCCAACGAACTTTTGAAATATGGCGGACAAGAACTAGCAAAAAAGCTAACCGAAATATTCAACAAGATACAATTTAACGTAATATAATAATAACGTATGTAACGTTTACTCATGGGAGATGATCAAAATGAGACATAAGATCACAAATGAACCTGTGTCCTTCCGCCATATTGTAAAATGAAATTTGATAAATTTTGACCTTGGAATATGCGCATATCCATTTACGAATCGTTTTGGTCTTCAGACAGAGCAACTTTCTTTGAGGTTCGAAAAAATCCGTATTTCTTTAAATACAGTAACTCTTTAGATTAATTAATGATAGATGAAACCGGAGCAAGTAGTTGGTATCATCCGCAAACATCCTCAACGAAATCTGCGTTAAACCTGGAGCTTTGACTAAGCGATTTTTATGAAGAATAAACAGAACAGGATCCGCAATACTTCCCTGAGGAACGCCCACGATAGTTCTCTTTCATTCGAGGTCAATATTACACTATTCACTTCCATAACAACTATCTGTTTCCGAGAAGTTTCAACTAATTGTCTCTTAATCCTCAAGAATTTACCCCAATCATGATCCACACAGAGGAAGGCGTTTGTTTTTTCTGTATTCAACAGTAATGAAGATTTTCTAATATAAGCCAAGTTTTAAATTGTCGCGAAGTTATTATTGCCCATTTATAAAAGAAAAACCACAAATAAACAACACATTCCAAACACCAAATGAATCGAGTGGATTGAATGAGTGCTCGCGGTTTTTCCTTGAAATTAATGCTATATTTACAATAAGTCGTAAATAACGTCATACTGAAAGAATTGGCAACTTATTCAACCACTTTCTGACATCATTTCATTTTCCCGTAGGAAAAATTACACGTCTATTGAGGCTACCTTAGGAATCTTTTCAGATAAATATCGGGTGTTTTTGTGATAAAACTTTAAATTGAAATAAAACACATTCAAATTGAGATTGCAGCCAATTTTTTTTTATTTGAAAGATAATTTTATGACATTTATGTTTATAATTTCCGGCATATGTCCACCACGACTAGCTCTAAGGAACGTACGTACAGCTTATCAAAGTAGGCTTTGATCAGTTACGAAACATTTGGCGTGGCGTTTACTTTCTGTTTTTTTTTTTTTTTTTGATAAATTAGTTTGGAAAGATATCTAGCAACCCTCCTTTCATTAGATAGGCGTGGAAAATAATTCTGGCAAGTCTGTATTTAATAAATGAGCACTTGGGAGATCTATACTTACCAAAATTTTTTATAAACTAAAATTAATTTCTTAGAAAGACCATGAAGTGAAGCCTCTCCGTTATTAAAAGTGAAGCACATACAATATATAGAAACGTTTAAGGGTTTAATAATGATTTATGTCATAGACTGAGGTCTCTGTCTAAAGGCCATCAAATCTTACAGATATTAGCATTAAAGTCGCTTTGTTTCTTTCTAGAGAATGCGAAATTTCGCAAGACTATTATGGAGTCTATGAACCCTGGATCTCGCACTGAAGTGATCCATATAATTTTACAATAGGAAATTAGGCGCAACAAAACATATCGAGAAGTTATAATTACTTCTATTGAGAAAGTTAGTGTCAAATAGATCTTCTATGGCAGAAGCGTAGCCTTCCATGGTGTAAACTTAACCCTAAAAATGGCAGCTTGTTTTCAGTACAGATTGTATTCTTTAGTAATTGTTGAATACTACTCTATTTATGCTCCAGTTAGTGCGCTCTGTTTACTTCAATTTGGATCGACTGTTCTTATATTCATTTCGTTTATTTGAATCTAGAGTGTTTGAGAATTCAGAGTGAACGAAATGTGGATTCACAATTAAATTTTAGCACAGCAACCAAGTGTCTCAGAATGTCGCAACAAGGCATTGCTAACCAAGGGTATTATTCGTGGATATTAGTTAGTGGGTGTATGAATGGGAAATTCCGGACAGAAGTTCATTTTTTAAGCAGCTGGAAGATTATTCATTACATATTCCTATTGCCAATTTATCTACATATTCATTCCATTGAGTGCTGTATTAACATTTTTTTTCACACTATGTAGTCACGCTACCAAATAATGTATTTTTATTAAATATTGTATTAGAAACTTCTCGTAACTATTTCTTTGTCCTCGTTCAAGTGTAACTCGGGTTGTCTGCAAAAGACAGAGTCCTTGCCACTTTTAAGTAAACGACCTTGTAAGTAAGGGTTTTCAGAAACTCTCTAAAGAATGGACCATTTCTCTTTAGAAAAAGACAAGTTCGCTATGGACTACAGAAAATAGCCAAGTGGATTTAACTCTTTCCGGAGTAAAAATTTTTTTAAGGCTAATGTACAATCAAGGTCTCTAAGTCTACGGCATAGGTGATGACAAACTAGAGGGAAAATCAAAACCAGGATTTTTTTTGTGTTTCTTTTTTACTTCAGTCCTTCATTAACCTCCAGAGTACCCCCCATTACGTCTTAGTCTTCCCTAGAACTCTTCGATATCTAGAGCTCATTGCGAAGCTCTTTTTGCCGTCTCCACATCATCGAAACGTCTCCCTTTCGATTTTTTCTTTCTCGGGCACAGAAAAAGGTCGCACGGGGTTATTTCTGGCGAATATGGAGGATGTGAAACGATAAACCATCCCTGAGGGAAATAGTGAGTCATTGTGCGATAAGGCGAGGAACAAATTTAACGGAAACACATATCATTTGCCAATCTTCAACTCACGCCCGTCTTTTCCAAAATTTGGTCGATCGTGAAATAATTATTAATTTTTGGCGGACTTTTTCAACGTTCTCATCTTTTAGATATGTTTAAAGCGCCCCAAGACATCGTTCTTTTAAATTCACCCTAATGTCTTCGCAGGCGGAACACACAAATGAGAAACACATCACTACACTTAAATTTTAGCCCAGAAACTGATGCTGTCTGTACAGTTGTTTCGTTAAGGTATCTACTAACCCCATCTAGCGAGAGAACCCTGTACTATGCCCACGAGTAGCAGCGCCCTTCCAGTCTATTATTAGTACTAAAAATAATCAAAACAGATTCGTCGTTATTATACTTTCTCTTTAATCTCTGTCTATGTGAAAGCCACGTGCGTAACCTCAGTTTAATCCTTCCAGATAATATAATAATTTAAAGAAAACTAATGTCATCAAACTCCATCTTCGAAGATGGCACCGTTATTATACGTCAAATCAAAATGAATTTCTACCAAGTGAAGACAATTAATCTACAATTTACAGTCTTCGTTTACCCATTAAATATATAGATAAAAATAGCTATATGGCACTTCCTCAAATAGCAGAAGACCTACCTATAGTGTTAGGAGACCACGAGTGTCCCGCTACTTGGTTACCAAACACTTCCATGTCCTCTGGTATCACTGGACTGAGTCTAGCCTGCGGCGAATGAACTGGCTTAGCACCGTTGCAAGACACTGACAACGTACTGATAGCACTACACAATTTTTCTTTTTTCACTGGATCGGAAGGATACTCTGATTTTCCCATTATTTTCTTTCTAATTTTTCGTTGAATTCCCTAACGAAATTTCACGCCAAACTGAAAAGAACAAGAAGGAAATTAGCTAAACAGTAGACCATCTATTCTAAAAAAGAAGAAAAGTGTCAAAGATATCAAAAATTCTATGTTAGTCTCTCATAGACTCGTCTGTGTCATACACGAATTAACTAAATCAAAATCGAAATAAATCTCTATGCTTTGTACATTGACGTATTGAATAATCACAGACGAATTAAGTCGATCACAGATAAATTAAGTGATCGATCATGGAGTCTAGACCAAACACAGACGAGTATAACAATTCAGTGTCCACACTTATTCTTGTCACGGTAGACTTTATTATATTGATACCGGCTGCGTTCCAAAAATAAATCAAATTTTTCGCTCTTATGACAAACGGAGCATCCTATTTCATCATTTTGATTTAGAGCGGCACAAGTAGACCTTGTCGGTTGCCGACTATTTTTAAAGCGTTTGTTTTCGATAAACACAAATAGTTAGAAGTGGCTCGTTAGGATCTAACGAATCTTCAGATGGATTGGTAGTCAATAAACAACACAAGCTGCGAAGGTGTCCTAAAATAGTTCGCAACAAACATTCCAAAGGATCAGTGACCATAGCTCAATTCTATGGCCTCGTGAAAATTTTCATTAACACTTAAAAAACTTGAAATTGGAATTTTAAGTCGAAAGCAGTTAGACCGGTATTTTCGATTATCAATTATCAGGTTACCTATGAGACTGAATATTGTAATGATAACTCAATTATGATCAAATATTTGACAGCAGGTAGAAATCGACAATAAGTCGAGACGGAGATTGAAGTCTTCTGAGATTATTAGATGTATTGTAGAATATGCATTATACAATGTGGAAACCACTTATGGAATAGTGTCCCTATGTTAGAAAATTATAAAAAAACACTGGGACACGTCAACTTTAAAATTCAATGGTGCACTTTTCAAGTATATTTTTTTTTGAAGCTCCTAAATAACCTGATTTCAACTAATGCATAGTCTATTATGTATAATACCGGGTGAAATAATTAAATTAATATAAAATAGAAAAAGGCTTTTTACTTGATAGAAGAAATATAACAAAATTTGAATATCAAAGCAGATTTAATCTGTCAGTCTTCTACAATTTTAATTTCAAAAAAAATTTTTATTCAAAAAACTTTTAGAATTAAATTAATGTCTACAATAAGCACCGCTTATATTTAAAAGACGTATATAATCATAACTCAATATACAATTTCAAATGGAATAAATAAACCAACGAATATAAAGTCATTTAAAATTAATAAAAGAATATTTGAAGGAGACAAAATTTTGTTTCTGATCTTACCATTATGAACACCAATTGTTTTTCAAAAACATAAAACACAACTTAAGGGCTTCTCAAAAAATATAATTTATTTGAAATGTATAATATATTTAAATATTCAAATAAGTTGATTCAAAAATCTCTCAAAACATGCACTATATCTTCAAAAAACAATTAGAATTCCGATAATCTCTTCATCGGCCCTAGATAATATTTAAAATATTAATAAATCAACTAACAATCAGTATTTCTTACCTTAAAGTGTAACCGGAAATTTCTTAAACAGACTCACTTTAAAAATCCAGAAAGTCTATGTTTGTCACAAAATCACAGAATACTGTAAGGTATTATAAGGTTTTCTTTAAACCATTGACATTTCATAATGAGATTTATTCAATTTCTATTTTATTTTATACATAATATATAATTATATTTAGACTTGAAAAAATCTCATTATGGAATGTCAATGGTTTAAAGAAATCCTTATAATACCTTACAGTTTTCTGTGATTTTGTGACGAACATAAGACTATCTAGATTTTTAAAGTTAGTCTGTTTAAGCAATAAAATAAGATAAGATATACTGATTGTTAGTTGATTTTGATATTTTAAATATTATCTAGGAGATTATCGGAATTCTAATGGTTTTTTGAAGATATAGTGCATGTTTTGAGAGATTTTTGAATTAACTTATTCGAATATTTAAATATATTAAATATTTCAAATAAATTATATTTTTTGAGAAGTTGTGTTTTATGTTTTTGAAAAACAATTGGTGTTCATAATGGTAAGATCGGAAACAAAATTTTGTCTCCTTCAAATATTTATTTATTAATTTTAAATAAGTTTTTATATTCGTTGGTTTATTTATTCCATTTGACATTGCATATTGAGTTTTGATTATTTACGTCTATTAAATATGAGCGGTGCTTATTTAGACATTAATTTAATCCTAAAAGTTTTTTGAATAAAAATTTTTTTGAAATTAAAATTATAAAAGACTGACAGATTAAATCTGTTTTGATATTAAAATTTTATTAAATTAATAATTTATCACGCGTTAAATTATGGTATTTTTTAAATAAATATATTTTTCAATTAAATTTATTTCATAAGTCCGTAATAATACAGACTTATGAAATTTCTGAACTATCAATCAAGTTGGGTAAATTTCTAAAATCAGTTCATGGCGAATGTTTCAATTTTCATAACATGAATGGAGTATGCGATTGGCACTAGGTGTTCTTTTTTGTACTCATTTGAAGATGGTCGAAAGACCGAAACAACTGTCAGAATTCTGAATGAATTGTGAAACATAAAAACTGTGAATTATTTTAAATGAAATTGTTTCAATTTTCTTTCATGCATATTTACAGAAAAATTGAAAGCTGGTATTTTTGATGGGCCACAGATTAGAGCAATTTGTGAAAGATCCTAATTTTGTCAAATCAATGACTGAAGTTAAATCAAAAACTTGGAAGTCGTTTGTTTTGGTTATGAATCATTTTCTATGCAAAAAGACCATGTCGAGTGCGTGCTATCGAACTTGAACGACAAAATCTAAGTGATCTTAGCTGAAAGATTTCATAAGGACCTTAGAACAAATGAAGAGCGTTAACAGGGGCGGTGGGACTGACATATGAAGGCAGACTACTGCTGTAGTTTACAACGAGATCCACCTTAAGTCATTTATTCAAGGAAATCTTACAAAAGATCAATTTGATGGTGTTCAAAGGAATTTTGTTAACATAATGTATTATTGTTTGTATTTTTTTTTGGACAAAAATAATAAAACTGTATATCTCAGAAAGTAAAGCTGTTAGTAATCTCCCAGTATTTTTTTCATAGTCAGGGCCAAAGAAATACCCAATAACAGAAAAAAAAGGAAACCAGTGTAATCGGACTATATAGAAACGTTTGTGTTGCAAATTACCTGTAAAATCATCGCCTTGTGAAATTGGGCCAGATATAACATGGTCACCTTGTATATATTACTTGGAAGAGGATTATTTAAACGTTTCAAATATTGAGCAGAATTCTGTGAAATTTCTACAACATTTTCTGGAATTTTGTAGAATTCAAAGCGAGTACTAAAGTTGATTCCCGAAAATAAGTTTCAAAAATATTTTTATTATTGGATTATTCCTTGACTTAGTATAGTCCGCCTAGAAAGTATCCGGAAAAAACAAAGCTCAATTGTCATTATTTAATATATATTTTTAATTCTTGATTTAGGAAATTATAACAAAATATTCATCTTATTCACTTATACAACCTGTAAACACTTGACTAAACGTCGAGGTACACCCGAAGTTAGATTAACTCCATAATTTTCGGTAATGGTAGTCTAGGACTGTAAAACTTACTGAATTAAATCATAAAATAAATAGAGGTTTACATTCTGTCAAGAAAGTACCGGGAATTATCGATTTAAATCTGGCGGGGCAATGAGGCAGGTAAAATTTTTTTTTCCTAGGTTGGTACCACTGTCCTCAATTACTATGCCAAGCTTGAGCGGGATCTGTCAACTAGTGTGTTTGCAACAGCTGATTAAGTCAGTCGATGTCAGAGTGCGTGCCGATTTTTACTATGGGTGATTACGTTGAGCAAAGAATTTGTTTAAAGTTTTGTGTTGCAAATGAATTTTCGTGTGCCGATGCATTGAAAATGTTGCAAAAGGCCTTTGGTGATAATGCTCTATCGAAAACTCGTGCATATCAGTGGTACAGAGCCGAAAAAACCACGCCGAAGCCGCTCGAAATTGAAGGTGATGCTCATTGTTTTCTTCGATATCCGTGGCGTGGTGCACTGCGAATTCGTTCCAGAGGGTCAGACGGTAAACAAGGAGTATTACCTAGGCGTTATTAAACGTTTGCGTGAGCGTATCCGTAAGAAGCGGCCAAATTTGTGGGAGAACAACTCATGGATTTTGCATGACGATAACGCGACTTCTCACCGAGCTACGATTGTGACTGACTTTCTCGCCAAAAACTCAACAAACGTGCTTCAGCAACCACCGTATTCGCCGGATTTGGCACCCTGCGACTTTTTCCTCTTCCCAAAACTAAAATTGCCCCTTCGTGGCACCCGTTTTAGGCGATTGAAGCCATAAAACAAAATTCGGCGCGAGAGCTAAAGTCCATCCCGGAAAGCGCCTATAAAAAATGTTTCGATAATTGGAAGTGCCGTTGGCATAGATGTATTGGAGCAAATGGTGCCTATTTTGAAGGCGACCCAATAAATTTTGACGATTAAATGTAAAAATGTTGTTTCAATTGAACATTCCCGGTTCTTTCTTGGCAGAGTAGTATACTTGATGGAAGGTATATAAAATTATTTAAATATTTTAATATTAGCCTTCTACATATTTAATTTCAAATAATTATACTTAATAATTATAACTTCAGGAATTAAATTAAAGTAAATTGATGTCATATAAGTACCATATATATCAAACTACATATAAAATAAACATTCATTATAAGACATCCAAATGATATAACAAAATCCAATAAATAAAAATTGTTAACCAAAATCCTAGAAATTAAATATTTTAAGTAGACAAAATTTTGTTTCTGCTCATCAATCAATCTTATGAAAACCGATATATTCCAAAAATGTTTAACATAATCTTAAGAATTTCATCATCAAACTATCTTATTCAGAATATGCAATATTATTGGATATCTAACTAAGTTACTTTCTATAAAATCCCAAGATATGTAAAAACATTACTGAAAAACAAGTTTTAAGAGAGACTTTGCATCGTCAGTTTTCAAATAATTCATATTCAATAAAATATAACATCAATCAACAACAAATATTTACTCACCTTTTAACAATTCAGAAAGCTTCTGATAAATGAATAACTGAAAATTTAAATGGAGTGTAATGTTAACCCAAATAAATAATTCTGTGGTTTGTTTTATAAGTCTTAAAATGAATGTTTATTTTTTATGTCGTTTGATATAAGTGGTACTTATATGACATTAATTTAATTCCTGAAGTTATAATTATTAAATTATAATTTTTTGAAATTAAATATGTAGAAGACATTGAAATTGGATGAATAATGCATATTTTGTGTTTCATTGTTCGATTCCTGGACCTTTTGTGACACAGCAGTCTCCTGAAAATAAGTTTGGTCGACTTTCGAAGGAAACCCAATGATATCATATCACGTAAACAATCAAATGATGTACGTCATCGGGAAAATTTCTATACGTCCCCAGCGTACATCAATCATGATTAATGGATTATTTACATCGGCTTTCAACATATTAGGTTGTTTCATCAAAAAGCTCGCAAACAGAGGAGCGGTTTCTCGGAAAAACCCACATAACCTTGAAAATACACGACAGTTTTCCATCGGTCGAGGTTGTTTAGAGTTCAATTTCCTTAACCCTCATGGCTTCCGACGATTCCATCGAGTACACTTGAGAATTCTTTCTAGCAGGGTTTCAAAGTATTTATACGTGGTGTCCCGTAAACACCACATCAAACTGAAGGAGAATATAGATCAAAGTTTGTCCCATTTATTGTGGAAAATCCCTGTCATAAAAGCGTTACCGTTCTTGAATTGTTATTTCAAAAAACCATTAAATTTTTGCCAATCTCATTAGTTTCTTCTCTGTTGATACAATTTCACACCATAGTGATTAATTTTTTTAGTTAAATATCGTTGAATGGTTATTATACAAGTGGCAGTTTAAGTAAAACCTTTTTTTCAGAAAAAATGCGTTTTTCCCAACATAACCTCCTTTATGTTAGAAATTACTCATCCTCCGTACAGTCCAGACTTGGCCCCCAGTGGCTACTAATTCTACCTATTCCCAAATGTGAAATAATATATTTCTGGAAAGCGATTTTTCGACGATGAAGAACTTAAGGTAGCAATTGATACCTATTTTGAGGAGAAGCTGGAAGAATATACTGTATAAGGTTAAGGGAATGTATTGAAGTGCATTGCCTTGTAGAAAAGCACTTTGTTCTCTACCAAATTCCGAATTTTTCCAACAGTTCTAAATAATAATCACCAGTGATTGTGTTATACTGTCACCACCATCCTGATCTTCTACGGTCAGGTTCCTCCAGAAAAGTTCACTGCTTTGACTGTTCCTTAGTATCCGGTGTGTTGTGAGTGATCACCTAGTTTCGTCCACAGTTAAGAAACGAGGCAAAAACTTATTGTTATTTTGATTAACCCTCAGGAAATTCATTCCAGTTAATAAATAACACAAGAAACATTCACTCCCCACATAATTAAACATTAAAATAACATAAATAGAGGTTAATACTTGATAGAAGGTATATTAAATTATTTAAATATTTCAATATTAGCCTTCTACATATTTAATTTCAAAAAATTATATTCAATAATTAAAACTTCAGGAATTAAATTAAATTGATGTCATATAAGTACCACTTATATCAAACAACATATAAAATAAACATTCATTATAAGACATCCAAATGATATAACAAAATCCAATAAATAAAAATTGTTAACCAAAATATTTTGAGTAGACAAAATTTTAATTCTGCTGATCAATCTTATGAAAACAAATATCTTTCAGAAATGTTTAACATAATCTTAAGAATTTCATCATAAAACTATCTTACTTAGAATATTCAATATTATTGGATATCTAACTAAGTTACTTTCTATAAAATTTATTTATTTGTAGTTAACATTACACTTTAAATTTTTCAGTATTCATTTACCAGAAGTTTTCTAAATTGTTGAAGGGTGAGTAAATATTTGTTGTTGATTGATGTTATATTTTATTGAATATTAATTATTTGAGTACCGACGAAGCAAAGTCTCTCTTAAAACTTGTTTTTCAGTAATGTTTTTACATATCTTGAGATTTTATAGAAAGTAACTTAGTTGGATTTCCAATAATATTGAATATTCTAAGTAAGATAGTTTTATGATGAAATTCTTAAGATGATGTTGAACATTTCTGAAAGATATTTGTTTTCATAAGATTGATCAGCAGAAACAAAATTTTGTCTACTCAAAATATTCAATTTATAGGATTTTGGTTAACAATGTTTATTTATTGGATTTTGTTATATCATTTGGATGTCTTATAATGAATGTTTATTTCATATGTAGTTTGATATAAGTGGTACTTATATGACATCAATTTAATTTAATTTAATTCCTGAAGTTATAATTATTAAGTATAATTATTTGAAATTAAATATGTAGAAGGCTAATATTAAAATATTTAAATAATTAAACATTAATTTCATTTGACGCTAAAAATCTATTTCGTGGTATTTCACGGAATTAAACAATTGAACTGGTAGAAAACTAATCAAATAAAAATGAATGTAATTTAATTGTCAAGGGGGCTATTTTAGAATGTCTCAAGAGTATGTATTGATCAGAATTATGTGCAAGTAAATAATAAAATATATAAATTTTGAAAGGGGCTTCTCAAGAGAAACCTTATTAGTCCTTTGATATCTGAAATATTTATGAACAATATTGAATCCAAAATCGATCTATACCCTTCAAAGAATTAATTTTTGTTAACCTCCTACAAATTTTAATTTCAAAAAATTTTTATTTTAAAACTTTTAGAATTAAATAAAATAAATGTCTAAGAACACACTGTGTCAATTTAGTATACATTCTGTCAAGAAAGTACCGGGAATTATCGATTTAAATCTGGCGGGGAAATGAGGCAGATAAAAATTTTTTTTCCTAGGTTGGTACCACTGTCCTTAATTACTATGCCAAGCTTGAGCGGGATCTGTCAACTAGTGTGTTTGCAACAGCTGATTAAGTCAGTCGATGTCAGAGTGCGTGCCGATTTTTACTATGGGTGATTACGTTGAGCAAAGAATTTGTTTAAAGTTTTGTGTTGCAAATGAATTTTCGTGTGCCGATGCATTGAAAATGTTGCAAAAGGCCTTTGGTGATAATGCTCTATCGAAAACTCGTGCATATCAGTGGTACAGAGCCTTCAAGGACGGTCGCGAAGTGGTCGCCCATCGACGGCTTCGATCGAAGATAACGTCGATAAAATTAAGGAAAGGGTGCTGGAAAACCGTCGTACCAGCTTGAGAGAGATAGCACATGATCTTAAGATATCCCACGAGTCCGCACGTACGATTTTGATTGATATTTTGGGCATGAGAAAGGTGGCCGCACGACTCGTACCGAAAGACCTGAATTTTCTTCAAAAACGTCATCGCGAACAGGTTGCTTCAGACATGGTGGATCGCTGTAATTCCGATTCTACATTCATGGAACGCATTATAACTGGTGATGAGACCTGGGTCTACGAGTACGATATGCAAACAAGCCAGCAATCATCGGAATGGGTGACAAAAAATGAGCCGAAACCGAAAAAACCACGCCAAAGCCGCTCGAAAATGAAGGTGATGCTCATTGTTTTCTTCGATATCCGTGGCGTGGTGCATTACGAATTCGTTCCAGAGGGTCAGACGGTAAACAAGGAGTATTACCTAGGCGTTATGAAACGTTTGCGTGAGCGTATCCGTAAGAAGCGGCCAAATTTGTGGGCGAACAACTCATGGATTTTGCATGACGATAACGCGCCTTCTCACCGAGCTACGATTGTGACCGACTTTCTCGCCAAAAACTCAACAAACGTGCTTCAGCAACCACCGTATTCGCCGGATTTGGCTCCCTGCGACTTTTTCCTCTTCCCAAAACTAAAATTGCCCCTTCGTGGCACCCGTTTTGAGTCGATTGAAGCCATAAAACAAAATTCGGCGCGAGAGCTAAAGTCCATCCCGGAAAGCGCCTATAAAAAATGTTTCGATAACTGGAAGTGCCGTTGGCATAGATGTATTGGAGCAAATGGAGCCTATTTTGAAGGCGACCCAATAAATTTTGACGATTAAATGTAAAAATGTTGTTTCAATGGAAAATTCCCGGTACTTTCTTGACAGAGTAGTACATATAGAATATCACGCAGTGCCAAAGGGAATAAAAGAATTCAAAGAAATATAAATCATCAATTAAATCTACTAAATGAATATTTGAAGGGTGCAAAATATTGTTCCGTTCCTTGTTTTATAGAAACCAAATCCCTCTCCAAAGATGCAAAACATAACCTCAAGATTTTTTTCAAAAATAAGTTCCTTAAAAAATTCCTCAACCATGCAGAACATCTTCAAAAAGCAATTTAGAATTATTACAACGGAAAATTATCAACAATTCTAAATTGCTTTTAGAAGATGTTCTGCATGTTTTAGGAATTTTTTTTAAGGAACTCTTTTTGAGCAGGTTGTTTTTGAAGAAGTTTTTGAAGTTATGTTCTGCATCTTTGGAAGGGGATTTGGTTTTAATAAAACAAGGAACGAAACAAAATTTTGTACCCTTCAAGTATTTATTTAGTAGATTTAATTGATAATTTATAATACTGTGAATTCTTTTATTCCCATTGGTATTGTGTGATAAGTTTAATTCTATGTCTACTAAATTGACACAGTGTTCTTAGACATTTATTCAATTTAATTCTAAAAGTTTTTGAATAAAAATTTTTCAAATTAAAATTTGTAGGAGGTTAACAGAATGAAACTGTATATTTGAAATTTTTTAAATACTCCTTTTGTTAAGTAAAAAACCTCTTTTTATTATTTTAAATGTATTGAAGTTCTAGGGGACAATATTGAATTTTTCCAAAATTTTCTTTCATGCAGAATACATTGAACGCCCCTCGTATAAAAAATAAATATGCACAATAAATAACAATTTTTTGTTGACTTAAATTCCTAATGAACCCTAATTTTGGAATTACCATAGACTTCATTTGAATAATATACTTGTGAGAATATAAAATAAATTTATTTACGAAATAAGTTTAGTTATTCAATAAGTAAAAATATCTAACGATGCTACTGTGATAAGGAAACACTCCCTTCACCTAATGATATTAAAAATCGTCCGATTCTTTCGTGTTCTCGTATGCCTGTTCTCGAATACTCGAGCGTCGATTGTGTCCACAACTAGACACAAGTTCGCTAGTCTAGCTTCACCAACTGGTGCGCGCCCGCCCTCATTGTTTTTCGTAATAATTATAGCACGCGGAAGTCGAATTCATCGTTTCGTCATACGCCATGATTCATAGCGTCAGGCACAATCAAGCACCCGTTGAAAAAAACCGTTGCAACCTCGTGACATTTCGCGACATCGTCAAAGGCGAAAAAAAATTAAGGTGAAATTAAAGAGTCGACAAAAGGATCACATTTGGGGACAGGAAGACCATCGGCGGCAGCGATTAAAAAAAAATTATGACGCATTTAGGTCAACGAGATCCAGATCGTGCGGGTCGAAACGCAATAAGAGCTAATTTGAATATTGTATACGGCGTAAGTGTAAACGAAATGCGTAATTACAGCAATCGGCGAAACTAGATCATATCGTCTATGGAGTTTCATCCGCACGTGCCTGAAAAATCGATATACGAGGACTGTAGGAGGCTCACCTGCTTTCGGTTATAGATGGCGTTACTGATGAGAAAATGTTCAATCAACTTAGTACTATACTTTTTCAACGACTGGTTTAGTTATTGTTTATCAATTGTTACTAATTTGAATAAAAATAATAAGATTTGTAGGGATGTTCCTAATGTTTTTGGATTCAACATTAGTTGAAGCGTCAGCTCTAATGCCCTGCTTGAATTGGCTAGGTGGGAAATAATGCGATGTATAGATGGCGCTAATGTTTCGTTAAAACTCCGACATTCCTAAGTAGAATGAATATAGGTATCGGGCGTTTTTTTAGAGTGATAGAACTTTCGATAAGGATAACTATGATTTGACATAAGGTAGAAGCCATGTTGTTTTGACATTTCTATTCAGTAAGCATTGACAAATTATCATGGAAAGGCTCATGCCGCAACAACGTTTACAAATTGTTGAAATTTATATTCAAAATCAATATTCTATTAGTCAAACTTCGTGAAATTTATGGTTTACATAATCGTCCATCAGAGCAGCTTATTCGTCGAACTATCGATAGATTTCGGACAACGCTTTCTTTATTCGATGCAACAACAACAACAAGACAAAGAACTGTACGTTTAGAAGAAAATATCGCTGGTGTAAGCCATAGTGTTAATCATGATCCAGATTTGTCTGTTCGTCAATTGTCGTATAAGGAGCGAAAACAATCCTCAAGAAGTTCTGCAGGTTCCATTGCATCCTGAGAAATGCACTCTATGGTGTGCTTTACACGCTGGAGGCATGATCGGTCCATATTTCTTTAAAAACGATGCTAGAGCTAATGTTACTGATCGATGATCAATGATTATTTGTTTCAAAATTTGAATGGTATCGACCCAAAAGTGTTTTGGTTCCAACAAGATGGTGCTACACCTCATGCTGCTACCGTAACAAATGATTTATTGAAAGAAATATTTGGCGATAACATTATTTCCAGAAATGATCCAATTAATTGGCCTCCGAGATCATGCGACATAACTCCACTGGATTATTTTCTTTGGGGTTATGTCAAGTCATTGGTTTATGCTGATAAACCAAAAAGAATAGATGCTTTGAAAGGCAACATAACTCGTGTTATTGATGAAATAAGGCCTGAATTACTCGAAAAAGAGGACCAAAATTGGTCTGGTCGGATGCGATTCCTCAGTTTTATTTCAATTTAAAGTTCTATCACTCTAAAAAAAACACATGTTATAGCTGAACGAACGATGCAGAAGTGATTTCCTGTTTTATATTTTTACACCTGGTACGTTGGCAGTGTAGTATTCTGCATTACCGACATATGGGAAGAATACCTTATTTGTTCATTCTCTCCCAACATAAAATATTCAACTGATAGTTACAAGATGTACCCAAATTAAATGAATGAACCGTAAACAACTAAAAAACAATTAACTCCAACGAAGTTACACAAAGTTTTGGCATCACACGTAACCTGTCATCAACGCGGCTTATTTAAAGCCTAACCTCCATTCTTAGCTTTTCATTGTTTCCAGGAAGGTCCGATTTCATCATCATTTGCGTCAAACTAACGCATAAGTCGATTTCCACGTACCCTTGAGTTATTTTCAGTAACCCTCGTTCGGGAATAACACTCAAAAACATCCTTGAATCGAACGAAATTCTAAATAGGAAAACAGTCGATCGTGTATTGTAAATAATTACAAAGTGACTGGAAGTAGGTCAAAGTGGTATAGACGGGAAGTGTAATCAGAGCTTAATGTAATCGTTATATAAATCCGTCTAGGCTGTACAGGTGCAACTGCTAAGCCGCTGGAATTTTTTCAGTACACCCCCGTATCCAACATTTCCGATATTCTGGCAGAGGACACCTGTAACCGTGCCAACTGGATCAAAATGTGGGATAGATCATTTTGGAATTCTCGCTTCTGTTCGTTGGAGATTAACGACGTTTTTTCGAAAGCGAAAAAAGGTTAAAATCTGCATCAGAAACCATTAAACTTAAAACCAAGGATTTAGTAATTACGATAATATTTTACGAGCAATTCTTAATTATATAATATCAGCCATGGTTTCGCAAAGACGGAACAATAATCGACCTTTAATGATGGCATTGTGGATCCCCGTAATGTATTCCTTTGCAATTGTTCGTTTTGGTACTAACCAGAAGAATTAAATTGCCCGATAAACCTTTTGAATTAACACAAAGGAAGCGTAAGAGAATTGTTATATTTAAAGAAAATTCTTCGCATTTGTTCCACGATTGAATTTTTTTGTCCATACTTGAAATTTGTGTCGACGAGGGAAATGAACGATTTATTAATGAAACATATGTTTCTATTTCTACTTTATTTTGATGGTACTAACGTACGTTTCGTTCTTCTTGAATGTCTTCGTCAGATCACAAAAGATACAGTTTTTGTTTTGAATTTATTGTTCTTAAAAAAATGTACCGATGTGTTTTTAGAAAGGTGAGAATGACGTTCCATCACAAACGCAAGAGTAACTCGCAAAACCCCTGGAGTCACTCGACCAGCCATTTGCCATCGTTTAAAAATCATGAAAACTTCTTTTATCCAGAAATCGAAACTAGAAAACCTTTTGAATTAGATACCTTTTGTTACTGAGCACGAACCTCACCTGTAAAGATCTTGACAGATGGACAGTATTACTTTTGACTTCTAATTCTCCATCAGTGAGTCCCAAGTATAGGTCTTTGAGACCATTTTCAGTTTAAAATTCGAAAATTACGAACATTTGAACAAAACGATAGCACGATATAACCTAGAACAAGCGCGCAAAAATAATAATGATAGTTAATCTTAATGAGTATTTATCATTCAGGTATTTAGCTGTTATTAGATCGACAAGCATAAAGTGAATAATAGGTGATAATTGACACACACTAATACCAAAATAAAAATGTATATCTTTACATGGTATAAAATGAAGTCTGTTCGCTTAGAGCTTTTAAACTATTCAACGGATTTTAATAGTTTTCAGCAATGAATAGAGTGATTCAAGAGGAAGGTTTATATGTATCGGGTGTTTTTTTTTAGAGTGATAGAACTTGCGATAGGGATAACTGTGATTTGACAGAAGGTAGAAGCCATGTTGTTTTGATATTTCTATTCAGTGAGCATTGAAAAATTATCATGGAAAGATTCACGCCGTAACAACGTTTACAAATTGTTGAAATTTATTTTCAAAATCAGTGTTCTATTCGTCAAACTCATAGAGCACTTCGAGAAAGTTATGGTTTACATAATCGTCCATCAGAGCAGCTTATTCATCGAACTATCGATATATTTCAGACAACATTTTCTCTACTCGATGCAACAACAACAACAAGACAAATAACTATACCTACAGAAGAAAATATGGCTGCTGTAAGTCATAGTGTTAATGATGATCCAGATTTATCTATTCGCGACGTTCACAAGTTGGACTCTGTGCATCCACCACCTGGAAAATTTTGCGAAAAGGACCTTACGAGATAAATCAAATTAATGTACTACGAAATTGTGTATCTTAAAAAGATCAATAAAAAGTGCGAAATAGTATACAGGGGGTCTACCTTTGAAAGAGCCAAACTTCAAGGATCATACAAGTTATTTGCAACAAAAAATGTCATATAACACATAGTCGAAATGTTGATGGTTATTCTTCTATTTAACATTTCTTGAAATATTTCAAATTTTTCCATAAAATCAATTATACTTCAGTTATTCTTGTAGCCTCATCAAATTTGACCACATATCTAGAAACGGCATTAAATTTGCTACACGATAAGAAGTTCTGTGTGCCAAAAAATCCTTAAGGCGGGCGTGGTACGAAGATGAATATCGCGATACCGAAATGTACAAAATCAGTCATATTTTTCCAATGGTTTTATCGATGAAAAATTATTAATTATGGACATTTTTCTTTTCAGCATAAAATACCTCATTAAGTGTGCTTTCGAATGACATATTGTGCTAGCTGCTTGTCATCTGCCACAACAACCAAATAGAAAGACATTGTGACAGGTGCAACTTACATCTGTGTTACGGTTCGAAACTTAAATAAAGCCGAATAGGTTTTTGCTGATCGTCGAGCATAAGCAACATATTTCATAGCTTTTTGGCTTCTCATCAGTGCATTTCTCGAATGGCAACGAATGCAACACAGCCACGCATCTATATTCGCCCTGCATAGCGACCCTATTGACAAGTTTCGAACCGTAACACAGATGTAAATTGCACTGTCCCGATTAGAAAAACTTAAAATCATAGTTTACAGTCCATACGATACAAGATTTACAAACAGATTTATTTGAGAATGAGCACCTTGTCTACATCTTTAGTTGAAAAAAATGTAAACCGTTTCAAATGTTGTTTACTTTTAGAGTGAACTATATTCTGTGATATAACCAAAATGTGGAACATTCTTGTGTATTCAGTTTATTCCAAGCACCAACTCTGTCTGGAATTTTTATTAATATTCACAGATATGAATTCTGCAATTCACTATTGAGAATTCTTATAATCCCCAAAACTTTCCTGTAAACGTAATCAATTTCAAATAATAATTTCAATTCATCAACAACATTCATTAAGGAAAATTCATAATTATGAAATTAAGTTAAATTCATTTATCTCATAATGTACTAGCTTTTGAAGGAAGCCCCTTTGAATATATTTTCTTCAAAAGAATCGAGACAAATGGAATAACCTCTCGTTTATCCCTCGTACATCGTGACAGTGATCGGAATTCAAGGCCAAAAAAATAATTTTGGCAACCGCTGTGGAAACATTACCCAAAACATAGCCGAAACTTACCGATAAAATTTTTCAGCGCTGACATGTTTACAAACTTTCATCCTATCGGAACCATTATCGTTCCCTAACGCACGTAAGTACCTACACACTGTCTGCACCAAACGCTTTTTAGCACTGGGTCGTCCGCGTTTCCAACGACATTTAATATTAATCTGGTTAGCCTAGGAAAATTTCATCCGGTATTATAGACCAGTGTTAATTACACCTGGTAGAGTAGGTGATAAAAGGTATTTACCGAAGATATAACTATCAATGATGTTGATACTGAAAATTTTCCGTCCGTGCAGATGGAACAATATAAAATTCATGGATTAATTCATATTGACATTCATGAATCAAACACACAACGTAAACATTGCAGTTTCGTTTATTGGAGCTTCCAATTTCCATGATTTCCAAGATGAGTAGAAATAATACTTCTATGCATTTTATTTTCAAATCTTTTTCTCGATGGTTAATGAACCTGAGGAACACAACTAAAATGCACCACAGAGAATACACTGACCTAAAACATATACACAATATTCAAAGTAAAAATATATCAAAAATCAAATATCTGTGAATTTTATCTCAACAACTTCTATGTATTATGAACCTGAAGAACACAACTAAAATGCACCACAGACAAATAAATCATACACACAACTAAAAATCAAAATAGATAATCTTAGATAATCAATTATTTGTTAAAATCTTCCGTGCAGATGGTACAATGTAAAATATTGATGAACTCATATTGACACTTGTAACTCAAACACACGACGTAAATATTACAGTTTCCTTCATTTGAATTTCCATTTTCTTAACCAGGATGTCAATCAAGATTCATAGAATACTTCATTGCACCTTATTGTTAAATCTTTCATTCCTATAACTCCGATGTATGAATAACCAGAGAAAAACAGATAAAAATGACCACAGACAATATACACAAAAAACCATAGTAAGAATCAGAATAAGTAGACATCCTTTGTTCGAAATAAAAATATGATGTCAAAGAAAATTTATCTATGATATATCTTGAACCTAACCTGACCCAACAAAACAATTAAAAGCTATGGAATACGAGAATGGGTACGAATAATAAACATTATGCATAAATCATTCCGTTGTTCGAGAACGTGGAAAAAATCTTTTGAAATGAACAGTTTCAATTTTATACGTATTTCAAGGTAGTCTGGGCATCGACCACACAAAGAAAAAACTTGTGAAGGTGAAAAATGCAGGTAATAATCCTATCTTTTGAATAGACGTCTTACAGCGCCGTTTAGTGTCGATTTCGCCCATGAAAGCTTTTACTTCTATTCAATGAATGCATGAAAGGACTGTCCAAAATAACCACCAACGCTGTTCACACTTTCAAATTTGTTGTCGTTTCGAAATAACGAGTCAGTTTTCTGAAAGTTTTGTTTCATACACACATCCCTGCAAGTTGGGATGTAACAATCCTTGCAGTACATACAGGAATGAACGAGTCGAAGATTTCTCGATACCCTTGGTAACGCTTCCTGTTTTACTTCCAATACATCCTCCGAGACAGATTAATCACGCAGCAAACCTTCATTTTCATGATTGAATATTGGATAGAATTCTTTTCGGTTACAAACTGACAATACACAGCCTCAGAGTTGTCATATGAAATCCGCAAACGCAGATGTCTCTCTTCTGTGACTTTCGGACAAAAATAATCTAGATACCCTTGGGCGTGTTCCCTCAATCCATCTTCTGTCCGCCAAGGCGGATCAGATAAATTTCTCGAACCCATACATTAATTTTCAACGTAAATTCAAGGAGTTCCATTACGATTAACCTTACCGGTATCTTTCAGGAAACTTGTATCTGACGCGACAACTTCGTAATGTCGAGTAATTTGCATTGAAGGTGTTATTTCAAGAACGATACTATTTAGATAAGTAGCGTCACTGCAATTTTTTCGCTCACGTAACGCCAAATAACGTAATATGCCGGATTTAAATACAGATGTCCATGAGAGACAATGGACGTCTAATTCGAAGATGGCGAAGTAATTAAGTTCCAGATGAAACCCTACAGGCAGGAACAAAAACTGATGACAATCCTAAAACATGAAATTTAAAAAACTGCCAAGTCTCACTGGAAAGTGACGAAATCGGTATGATTGCGCCAAAAAACGTGGTAGTATATTATTGTAGTTATTTCCCTCGAAAATGGTGAACCTGAAATCCTCTACTCCATGTTCTTCAGTTATAACGAACACAGGGGTTGAAAATGTGCTGAATCGCTTTGAAAAAAGGATGGTCCCGCTTTGCTGCCTGCTCGACTTGACAGGGGGCGTTACCAGATGAAATATTTAATATGCACTAGATTCAAACTCTTGCCAGACTGATCTAAAATTATCAGCATTGAATTTTCACCGCTCTATGGCATAATAGTGTTCTGTGGATATTATTTCAAAATGGCAACGGTATATTTGACAACTTTACCGAGACCACCAGTGATTTTAGAGAACAAGGAGATTTGCAAGCATGAAGGAATAACCCAGACGCATCATTTCTGGTTTATTTATGTTATGAAACATCACGTCCTGTTGCTAAATTTAGGTAGGTATGGCTGGAAGTTCCCGAAAGATAATGAAAATTGAGACGGCCTGACGTCGTTGCACTTGAATACCTCGAAATTCTGAAGTAGTCCCAAGAATAATATGGACCCATTATTTACGCAAGTGGAGCATTTGATTTACGGATCAATTGGATGTCAATGATCTTCTGACGAAAAAGTTTTAACCGTACAGTTTTGATTGAATTATATTCCGTTTGAAGATGCATAATATGTATTTCTTTTTCTTGCACACAGATACCGACATGAAGAGTATTTACAAACACGCTAGATCAAAGTTTGGAATGTTTCTTATCACATCGTTTAAGATTTCAATAGATCAGTTATATTTATTGCTTATTATATTATTTTCATTTTGAACCTTTTTTCTCATTATAATTGAACATATTAAATGAATAAACTACTACCCATTGAACTATTCGAACCAAAAATACGAGATTTCCTACGTCTAGAACAATTTTGTTTGTGCTTTATACCTGCAAAAGTTTGGGTCAAAACGGTACACACCCGCAGGCTTGAAGGATTGCTTTAGATGGACACATGGCAAACTTCAGGTGTCCCTAAGGCCTCGTTCAAACTACGCTAGAATTTTATCGAATAGCGTAGTCCGAAGTAGACCTTACATTGTTATCACCAAATTCTGCAGTTTGTTAAATCAAAACTAATGCATTTGTTATAACTTTCTCGAAAGAGTTCAAGTCTCTCAAGCTTTTTTCAAGTCTCGGAAAGATGACTCGCAAAAAACTTTTAACTCCAACATCTGGATTCGTTAAAACTGGACATACTGAAATCAATAGAAATTTTCAAATATAGCAATAACCTCAAAGGACCACTGGAATTCCTCACTTCTGCCAGTTCTCAATAAACAAAATAATACCTCAAACATAATATATACAACCCTTAGACACAATTGGGAATTCAGACTTTAAAAACGCCATTACATTACGAAACTCGGGCATACCTATTCAATAAGAAGTGAAGTTCTTCGCTTAAATTGACTTGCTGGGGTATGTATCTGCATGCACTAGATGGCCCTAGTGTGTGATAAATACATTGTTGTTCCTGTGCAGAGCGAATATAGGGCGTGGCCGATTTGCAGTCATTATTGATGATATTTGGTACAGATTATCCCGAATTAATTTATTTGAATAACAAAAGGTTAATGCAAAAGAGAAAATCCCAATTTATCGGTTCTATGTCATTCCCAAAAATTAAATCTTTCTCAAACAACTTGGAGAATTTGACTTGAAGAAAAGATATTTTTTGAGAAAGATTTCATTCTTGAGAACGGAGTGGAAATTTGATTTCCTTTTACACTTGCTGCAACCAAGTAAATACCATGCGTGCGTGCATTTCTTTGTCGTATTGGTACTATTGTATCATGAAAAGAAAATTTACTTTCAAATTTGTCTACAATATGACGAATAGTGTTTAGGTTGATTTCAGTTGTGAACTACATACAGATGCAAGTTACATTATTCCAATTTGAAGGATTTATTACTCTTCAGATTTGTGGAAAACATATCAATCGTTACTTCTTTCACTGAATATTATTTTTTTATTATCTGTGTCTATATAATGATCAACTGTAATATCTAGATGAAATTCCGCTTTCAAATTTTCAACGGACGAAATACATGGGTCTTTCAATGGGAATGCCCCATTTTTATATTGACATTACTTACGCATGGCAGCCATTGTTTATTTGTGACACTGACAGTTGTATCGGGTGTTTTTTTTAGAGTGATAGAAATTTAAATTGAAATAAAAAACATTTAAATTACGATTGAAGCCAAATTTTCTTTTTATTTGAAAGATAATTTTATGACATTTATGTTTTAAAAATAATTTCCGGCATATGTCCACCACGACTAGCTCTCAGGAACTGCAATCGACCAGACCAATTTTGGACCACTTTTTCAAGTAATTCAGGCCTTATTTCATCAATGACACGAGTTATGTTGGCTTCCAAAGCGTCTATTGTTTCTGGTTTATCAGCATAAATCAATTACTTGACATAACTCCAAAGAAAATAATCCAGTGGAGTTATGTCGCATGATATCAAAGGCCAATTAACTGGACCATTTCATTGATCATCGATCTGTAACGAGCATCATTCACTGTAACATGAGCTTCATCACGAAACACAATTTTACGATAAAAAAGTGGATCAACTTCAAGCTGTTCTAGGGCCCAATCAGCAAACAAACGACGCCTATTATGGTCAAGTGGCTTTAGTTCTTGAACCAGTTGGATCTTGTATGGGTGTAGACCAAGATCTTTACGCAAAATTCTCCATGTGGTGGATGCACAGAGTCCAACTTGTTGTCAACGTCGACGAATAGACAAATCTGGATCATCATTAACACTATGACTTATAGCAGTGATATTTTCTTCTGTACATACAGTTCTTTGTCTTGTTGTTGTTGTTGCATCGAGTAGAGAAAATGTTGTCCAAAATCTATCGATAGTTTGACGAATAAGCTGCTCTGATGGACGATTATGTATACCATAAATTTCACGAAGTGCTCTATAAGTTTGGCGAATAGAACACTGATTTTGAAAATTAATTTCAACAATTTGTAAACGTTGTTACGGCGTGAATCTTTTCATGATAATTTGTCAATGCTTACTGAACAGGAATTCAAAACAACATGGCTTCTACCTTCTGTCAAATCATATGTAATCCCTATCGAGGGTCTATATAATGATTAATCGTAATATCAAGCTGTAATTCCGCTTTCAGTTTTCAACGGACGCAATAGACATAAGGAAGAAAAATAATCTAGATCTAGAGGTATCTCCACAAAAATTCCAATGGTTTTAGACATCTTAGTCACCATACACTAGTCATATACTTCAGTTTTCATTATCATGGTCTCAAGTGGGTCATAGAGACACATCAAAACTGACTATGGTGTAACTAGATTCCTTTAATCTGATAATAACTGGTATTGGGCAGCAATAGCCATCTCGATCAATCACTTATTCTCGTTATATATCATTTATTCCGAGAATATTGGAAAATGTTGACGGAAATAGATTTGAAAACGTGATAAGGGGAAGTTCACGAAGTTCTTCCAATATCCGGTTCACTTCCACGATACGTGCTCGACCTTATCATCGCTGATTTGAACTTGCGACTATGCAGCACGTGTCTGTCCCATAACAATTTCAGCAGTTATTTTAAGTATCGACAAGATGAATCATAGAAATACATATATTGCAATTACATTTTATCTTGCATTATAGAATGTCCCGGCATTGAATGGAATACATTAGATAACGAAATAATCGCGTCTTGTGCAACACGAAAGTGAGGAATTACCCAGTCGCTTACTTCATTGATAATTTTTTATGCATTAGTCAATTTAATTCGTATTCAATTTGCAATTTAGAAATCGCTCGTCGAGGCTGTCGATTCGATTTTTGTACCTCAAATTACGTAGTCTAACGGAAATACCGACGTCATTTTTTTCTAGACTGTTCATTCATACTCATTCCTAAATTTCCTATAAGAAAAACCGAACTTATTCTTTTTTCAAACGAACCGCAAAATTGCTAGGTTTGAAAGAAATAAAGGTCAGTTTATTATTAACTGTATCAAATAAATCGTTCTAAATGCTGCTCTAAATGCTTTGAGAAATAAATATTGATCAAAAGACTTGACAAAACTCCCAATTAACGTTAATAAAATTCTATGACATTTTCTTATTAAGATTGAATATTTTCTTCATGTACAAAATTTCTTCTATGACCAATCCTCATTTCATTGATGTAGATACTTTTTATTAGATTTCATGTCACTGAATGGAATGAAATGGATATATATTGGTTATTAAATATTAATCATGTTCAGTAATTGACAGAGTTATAATATTTTTTATTCTCTCTTTCTCTCTGGGCACGACAATTTAACGAATAAATTCAGTTTGAACAGAATTCTGAAAATTCCTATAAGATTTCAACATCCAAACATGGTTTCAATGTAAATAGCCACATTTTAATATATTTTAAGCGGATACTAAAATGAACCCACGACTTTCAGAATAATTAATCAGCTGAAATAACATTCATTAATGAATCTAAACTTGTTTCAACAGCATTGAATATGAACTAGTCAAGAACAAAGAAGTTGATTGCCATTGACATATTACGAAACCTATTTCTTAAGCCATGATGAAATAAACTGCTAACAGAATCATCTAATATCTAATGAACAGGATGCAAACATATGTATTCACATATGAAAAATAATAAACAGTTGTTTGAAACGACCACATTTGCAAACCAGTTTAAAGGAAGCAGAATACACTAATGAAATGTACAAATTGAAAGCAGCACTCTGTGAATTGTGGAAATTATGTTTTTAGGTGTTCCACTTTTTTTATGTCCGTTAATTATTCCTAAAATAAACTAATGTCACGAACCAACTATGGACTTTTAGAAAGTTGAATAAGATCGATTGAAATGGGCAATTCGAGTTTCACTTTTTGTAGATCTTAGTTGAACAAAGGAACTCATATTACTTAATACAATAGAGCCCAAAAAATAATAAGGCCTTCATTCTGGCGCTCAATAATCTAAAAATAGAAGTAAGACCTTCTGCAAAGTTAATAATATTGAAGTTAAAATAGAAAAGTCGATCGTCACTCAGCTGATTTTGATCAATTAATTGCTGAATGCGATTCAATTCAGTCAATTAAAAACAACAACTCATAACGTCTAGAAATCGTAGAAGGAATGAAAATTCATGATTCATTCATATTTGAGAATAACTCTGTTTAAAATTGGAATACAAGGATATACCGTTTCAAAATCTTACCCAAAAAACCGCTTCAATATCTACTCCACTTCAAAACATATTTTGGCCACTTTTTCCTTGTTGTAAAACAGGCAATTCAAAGCTATCATTTTCCAATCAATTATCTCACTAAAACACATTCAACCGCACTGCTTCAAGGTGAAATTTTCAGTGAAGAATTCAATAAGTTCTTCACTTTTCCCTATCGCAAAACGCGCTAAGGGGAATGTCAAATCAACATTGCAAATTTTTAACACTCGGACTGGCAGCGCACCAGAAGTCCACAGAAGGAAACTCTTCTTTTTGTTCTTACTTACGTCACTCGACAAAATGGTGGAATTTTCAATTGTTCCTTTAAAAATAAATCAAATAGCGACAAATCTTTCAATTCCGATTGAATTCTACAACTTTATGCATTGATTTCACTCGAAGTGATTGAGTTGACAAAACTAACTCCCCATCATAGAAATAAAAGACAATGCTCTATGGTTACTCTGATTCTCACTACTTAACCTGACATACTTCAGAAATGATACAAAAACTATTTAAATGAATTTTATTAGCAATATCTCACGACAAAAAGCATGGTTTTGAGCTTTATGAATTATTGTGAAAATATGAAATCAATTCTATATGAAATGGTTAAATGACAAATGTAAATTCTACATAATTTTTGGCTTCACACTTATAAGGAACTGTTGAAGGTGAATTGTTCACTGGTAACTATTAAAACATCTGCAGCACGAGAATGAAAGCAAATCTACTTTATTTATTGACTAGATTTAAAAAGTAGGATGTCCAACCCCATAATCCAACACCGAATTTAGAAAGCACCACTGGAAAAAATATCACCACAATTTCAAATGAGCAATTTTACTCAAAATATAAAAGATAGAAAAGTAGTAAAAGTGAAATGCAAATTATTAAATATGTTATATACAGATAGAATACTTTGTGTAATACATTAAAAATAATTAAGAATCTTACGATTTGGTTGATAAGTCGACATAATATCAGCTTTTTAAATAACATGATATCATATCGACCAAATCAATTGAATACTTGAAGTTATAGATGTCCCAATCTAAGAAAATTGTATGAATTAAATTTTTGTAAAAGATATAAAATTATCTATTTTCTTTCGAGTTTTTGAACTTTAATTGATGGGACATCTATAAACATTGTTTGTGAAAATATTAGGCACCGGAATGAACTAAATTTTAGGATTTTATCTGGGATGTCTTAAATTTTAATACGTCTTCCCATCCTTGAGAATCCGTTTCGGGTGTGTTTGTGGCCATTTCTGGATTCTGCAAATTTGCCCGGCTTGACTCTAGACTCAAAAACTACGTCGGAGTCAGTATCACTGTCTGAAAGGGCTGCTTTTCTGGCAACTGGAAAAAAAAATTCAGTGAGTGGAAACTAATATTCTGAATATCTATACCAACTGAATAATCTTGAAAATTACTTATAGGTATTCAGAATAATTTTCGATTTCTCAATTCGATCCTACGTTATCATATTTAAAAACAGACATACAGAACTTGACCTCAAATTTTACATCAGTAGACCTAATGTGATCATATAAGAAAATTTAAGATATAAAAAGAGATTGGATAGAAATCATACAAGAGCGCAAAGATAAAATAATAACATACTACTCTGTCAAGAAAGTACCGGGAATTTTCAATTAAAACAACATTTTTACATTTAATCGTCAAAATTTATTGGGTCGCCTTCAAAATAGGCTCCATTTGCTCCAATACATCTATGCCAACGGCACTTCCAATTATCGAAACATTTTTTATAGGCGCTTTCCGGGATGGACTTTAGCTCTCGCGCCGAATTTTGTTTTATGGCTTCAATCGACTCAAAACGGGTGCCACGAAGGGGCAATTTTAGTTTTGGGAAGAGGAAAAAGTCGCAGGGAGCCAAATCCGGCGAATACGGTGGTTGCTGAAGCACGTTTGTTGAGTTTTTGGCGAGAAAGTCAGTCACAATCGTAGCTCGGTGAGAAGGCGCGTTATCGTCATGCAAAATCCATGAGTTGTGCGCCCACAAATTTGGCCGCTTCTTACGGATACGCTCACGCAAACGTTTCATAACGCCTAGGTAATACTCCTTGTTTACCGTCTGACTCTGGAACGAATTCGTAGTGCACCACGCCACGGATATCGAAGAAAACAATGAGCATCACCTTCATTTTCGAGCGGCTTTGGCCTGGTTTTTTCGGTTTCGGCTCATTTTTTGCCACCCATTCCGATGATTGCTGGCTTGTTTGCATATCGTACTCGTAGACCCAGGTCTCATCACCAGTTATAATGCGCTCCATGAATGTAGAATCGGAATTACAGCGATCCAGCATGTCTGAAGCAACCTGTTCGCGATGACGTTTTTGAAGAAAATTCAGGTCTTTCGGTACGAGTCGTGCGGCCACCTTTCTCATGCCCAAAATATCAATCAAAATCGTACGTGCGGACTCGTGGGATATCTTAAGATCATGTGCTATCTCTCTCAAGCTGGTACGACGGTTTTCCAGCACCCTTTCCTTAATTTTATCGACGTTATCTTCGATCGAAGCCGTCGATGGGCGACCGCTTCACGACCGTCCTTGAAGGCTCTGTACCACTGATATGCACGAGTTTTCGATAGAGCATTATCACCAAAGGCCTTTTGCAACATTTTCAATGCATCGGCACACGAAAATTCATTTGCAACACAAAACTTTAAACAAATTCTTTGCTCAACGTAATCACCCATAGTAAAAATCGGCACGCACTCTGACATCGACTGACTTAATCAGCTGTTGCAAACACATTAGTTGACAGATCCCGCTCAAGCTTGGCAGTGGTACCAACCTAGGAAAAAAAATTTTTACCTGCCTCATTGCCCCGCCAGATTTAAATCGATAATTCCCGGTACTTTCTTGACAGAATGTATATCAAAAATTTACCCATAGTTTCTTTTTGCATTTATTGAATACAATTGAGTAACTTACACGGTGGAATGTCATCATGATTTTCAATCAATTTGTAGTTGGTTGGCTTAGTAGCGTTCTTTCTTCTTTTGCACAAATTGCAACACAAGAGGACAATTCCCCAAAATACACCAGTCAAAAGGACAATTGTAGATATTATTGCCAGAACAACATAAAGGATGCTCCAACTACAGTCTGAATCCTCTCCAGGAGTAAAATAGACCTTGAAGAGATTCTGCGAACAAGTTTCAATAACGTAATTGAAATGAATGTCATAAATTTGTTAAATACATATGAAAGTCAGTGCGTAGGAGTTTTTGAATACGTCAAATTGTTTTGTGATGATGTTGGCAATATTGCTTCACAGTGTTGTCAAACATCACAATATATCTTTTGGATTATATCCACACACCACAGCAGATAATGTTGACAACATTGCTTCACAGTGTCGTCAAACATCACAATATATCTTTTGGATTATATCCACACACCACAGCAGATAATGTTGACAACATTGCTTCACAGTGTCGTCAAACATCACAATATATCTTTTGGATTATATAAACACACCACAGCAGATAATGTTGAAAACATTGCTTCACAGAGTCGTCAAACATCACAATATATCTTTTGGATTATATCCACACACCACAGCAGATAATGTTGACAACATTGCTTCACAGTGTCGTCAAACATCACAATATATCTTTTGGATTATATCCACACACCACAGCAGATAATGTTGACAACATTGCTTCACAGTGTCGTCAAACATCACAATATATCTTTTGGATTATATCCACACACCACAGCAGATAATGTTGACAACATTGCTTCACAGTGTCGTCAAACATCACAATATATCTTTTGGATTATATCCACACACCACAGCAGATAATGTTGACAACATTGCTTCACAGTGTCGTCAAACATCACAATATATCTTTTGGATTATATCCACACACCACAGCAGATAATGTTGACAACATTGCTTCACAGTGTCGTCAAACATCACAATATATCTTTTGGATTATATCCACACACCACAGCAGATAATGTTGACAACATTGCTTCACAGTGTCGTCAAACATCACAATATATCTTTTGGATTATATCCACACACCACAGCAGATAATGTTGACAACATTGCTTCACAGTGTCGTCAAACATCACAATATATCTTTTGGATTATATCCACACACCACAGCAGATAATGTTGACAACATTGCTTCACAGTGTCGTCAAACATCACAATATATCTTTTGGATTATATCCACACACCACAGCAGATAATGTTGACAACATTGCTTCACAGTGTCGTCAAACATCACAATATATCTTTTGGATTATATCCACACACCACAGCAGATAATGTTGACAACATTGCTTCACAGTGTCGTCAAACATCACAATATATCTTTTGGATTATATCCACACACCACAGCAGATAATGTTGACAACATTGCTTCACAGTGTCGTCAAACATCACAATATATCTTTTGGATTATATCCACACACCACAGCAGATAATGTTGACAACATTGCTTCACAGTGTCGTCAAACATCACAATATATCTTTTGGATTATATCCACACACCACAGCAGATAATGTTGACAACATTGCTTCACAGTGTCGTCAAACATCACAATATATCTTTTGGATTATATCCACACACCACAGCAGATAATGTTGACAACATTGCTTCACAGAGTCGTCAAACATCACAATATATCTTTTGGATTATATCCACACACCACAGCAGATAATGTTGACAACATTGCTTCACAGTGTCGTCAAACATCACAATATATCTTTTGGATTATATCCACACACCACAGCAGATAATGTTGACAACATTGCTTCACAGTGTCGTCAAACATCACAATATATCTTTTGGATTATATCCACACACCACAGCAGATAATGTTGACAACATTGCTTCACAGTGTCGTCAAACATCACAATATATCTTTTGGATTATATCCACACACCACAGCAGATAATGTTGACAACATTGCTTCACAGAGTCGTCAAACATCACAATATATCTTTTGGATTATATCCACACACCACAGCAGATAATGTTGACAACATTGCTTCACAGTGTCGTCAAACATCACAATATATCTTTTGGATTATATCCACACACCACAGCAGATAATGTTGACAACATTGCTTCACAGTGTCGTCAAACATCACAATATATCTTTTGGATTATATCCACACACCACAGCAGATAATGTTGACAACATTGCTTCACAGTGTCGTCAAACATCACAATATATCTTTTGGATTATATCCACACACCACAGCAGATAATGTTGACAACATTGCTTCACAGTGTCGTCAAACATCACAATATATCTTTTGGATTATATCCACACACCACAGCAGATAATGTTGAAAACATTGCTTCACAGAGTCGTCAAACATCACAATATATCTTTTGGATTATATCCACACACCACAGCAGATAATGTTGACAACATTGCTTCACAGTGTCGTCAAACATCACAATATATCTTTTGGATTATATCCACACACCACAGCAGATAATGTTGACAACATTGCTTCACAGTGTCGTCAAACATCACAATATATCTTTTGGATTATATCCACACACCACAGCAGATAATGTTGAAAACATTGCTTCACAGAGTCGTCAAACATCACAATATATCTTTTGGATTATATCCACACACCACAGCAGATAATGTTGACAACATTGCTTCACAGTGTCGTCAAACATCACAATATATCTTTTGGATTATATCCACACACCACAGCAGATAATGTTGACAACATTGCTTCACAGTGTCGTCAAACATCACAATATATCTTTTGGATTATATCCACACACCACAGCAGATAATGTTGACAACATTGCTTCACAGTGTCGTCAAACATCACAATATATCTTTTGGATTATATCCACACACCACAGCAGATAATGTTGACAACATTGCTTCACAGTGTCGTCAAACATCACAATATATCTTTTGGATTATATCCACACACCACAGCAGATAATGTTGACAACATTGCTTCACAGTGTCGTCAAACATCACAATATATCTTTTGGATTATATCCACACACCACAGCAGATAATGTTGAAAACATTGCTTCACAGAGTCGTCAAACATCACAATATATCTTTTGGATTATATCCACACACCACAGCAGATAATGTTGACAACATTGCTTCACAGTGTCGTCAAACATCACAATATATCTTTTGGATTATATCCACACACCACAGCAGATAATGTTGACAACATTGCTTCACAGTGTCGTCAAACATCACAATATATCTTTTGGATTATATCCACACACCACAGCAGATAATGTTGACAACATTGCTTCACAGTGTCGTCAAACATCACAATATATCTTTTGGATTATATCCACACACCACAGCAGATAATGTTGACAACATTGCTTCACAGAGTCGTCAAACATCACAATATATCTTTTGGATTATATCCACACACCACAGCAGATAATGTTGACAACATTGCTTCACAGTGTCGTCAAACATCACAATATATCTTTTGGATTATATCCACACACCACAGCAGATAATGTTGACAACATTGCTTCACAGTGTCGTCAAACATCACAATATATCTTTTGGATTATATCCACACACCACAGCAGATAATGTTGACAACATTGCTTCACAGTGTCGTCAAACATCACAATATATCTTTTGGATTATATCCACACACCACAGCAGATAATGTTGACAACATTGCTTCACAGTGTTGTCAAACATCACAATATATCTTTTGGATTATATCCACACACCACAGCAGATAATGTTGACAACATTGCTTCACAGTGTCGTCAAACATCACAATATATCTTTTGGATTATATCCACACACCACAGCAGATAATGTTGACAACATTGCTTCACAGTGTCGTCAAACATCACAATATATCTTTTGGATTATATCCACACACCACAGCAGATAATGTTGACAACATTGCTTCACAGTGTCGTCAAACATCACAATATATCTTTTGGATTATATCCACACACCACAGCAGATAATGTTGACAACATTGCTTCACAGTGTCGTCAAACATCACAATATATCTTTTGGATTATATCCACACACCACAGCAGATAATGTTGACAACATTGCTTCACAGTGTCGTCAAACATCACAATATATCTTTTGGATTATATCCACACACCACAGCAGATAATTTTGACAACATTGCTTCACAGTGTCGTCAAACATCACAATATATCTTTTGGATTATATCCACACACCACAGCAGATAATGTTGACAACATTGCTTCACAGTGTCGTCAAACATCACAATATATCTCTTGGATTATATCCACACACCACAGCAGATAATGTTGACAACATTGCTTCACAGTGTCGTCAAACATCACAATATATCTTTTGGATTATATCCACACACCACAGCAGATAATGTTGACAACATTGCTTCACAGTGTCGTCAAACATAAAAAAAAACTTTAGGACAACATTCACGCACCTGCATCCAAAACGCTTCACATTTGCAGATTCTCGTCGTTTCAATGCAAACCCCATGTCCGGAACAGTTATTCTGACAAACTGTCGTCTGTAATTTTGCGACTGAGAATCCGAGCAAGCTAGAATCGAGTTTCAACTTTCGACGTAATCTTGTGACCACATCGTTCGCAGGAACGGTCTTACCATTTTGGTCTTCGACGTAAAACGTAATTTTCGCCCGTCCTTCGCCTCTGTCTGTCTGTACGTTGCGGAACTGGGGTAGAAACAGGGATTTCATAAGATCAGTGACGTTTTGAAACGGTCCATATACTTACAATCATCTTGTACCCGTTCGACACCAGGAGTGCTAACTTGCCTTTCAATATACCATATTGAGCCTCTGTCAAATAGTTTGCGTAGACATCAATTGTACTTTCGATCAGATAAAAAAGTTTCGGATCGTGTTTGATATTTATGGTGACGGAATCTGTATCGCTCAGTCCTTGTTCATCGTAAACGGTTAGGTTAAAAATGTACTTTCCAACTGCCAAGTCGGAAATGATGAGGACCGGGCTCTGATCCGAATTTTCGGCTATATTGCCAAGAGCTAGGGATTTTTCGTCTCTGGTCCACTTCCATTTCACTACGGCCCAGTCGTCTTTAGAGGCGCTGCCATTTACGTAAATTACATTTCTGGGCAGCTCGATGTCCAAGTCTGGACCTGCGTTGGCAGTTGGTTTCTGGTTTTTATCTGCGAGAAATTTTGTATTGCAAATATTAATTTTATTGATAAAAGTATCTAATTGAAGTTAGTACCTATGAGATACAGCTCTGAAGCACTTGAGTTAAGAAAGAAATTATAAAAATTTTCAAAATTTCTGAATATTTTACTAATAAAGTGGTGTACTATAGTTCAACCTTATTATTTGTTGGGAAGAAAGCATTCACTATCAGGAGACTATAAACAATTGTCAAATAAAATATCTCAAACTGGAAATATTCAGTTTTAAGAATTTGGTACTTTACACCAGAATTATCCTTCCTAAACATCTGTCAACTAAATATCAAGTAGGGCATATTTGGGACTATATTTGTAACTTTGAAAAGTTGAACAACCTGAAGATCAATTAATATACTACTCTGTCAAGAAAGTACCGGGAATTTTCAATTAAAACAACATTTTTACATTTAATCGTCAAAATTTATTGGGTCGCCTTCAAAATAGGCTCCATTTGCTCCAATACATCTATGCCAACGGCACTTCCAGTTATCGAAACATTTTTTATAGGCGCTTTCCGGGATGGACTTTAGCTCTCGCGCCGAATTTTGTTTTATGGCTTCAATCGACTCAAAACGGGTGCCACGAAGGGGCAATTTTAGTTTTGGGAAGAGGAAAAAGTCGCAGGGAGCCAAATCCGGCGAATACGGTGGTTGCTGAAGCACGTTTGTTGAGTTTTTGGCGAGAAAGTCAGTCACAATCGTAGCTCGGTGAGAAGGCGCGTTATCGTCATGCAAAATCCATGAGTTGTTCGCTCACAAATTTGGCCGCTTCTTACGGATACGCTCACGCAAACGTTTCATAACGCCTAGGTAGTACTCCTTGTTTACCGTCTGACCCTCTGGAACGAATTCGTAGTGCACCACGCCACGGATATCGAAGAAAACAATGAGCATCACCTTCATTTTCGAAGCGGCTTTGGCGTGGTTTTTTCGGTTTCGGCTCATTTTTTGCCACCCATTCCGATGATTGCTGGCTTGTTTGCATATCGTACTCGTAGACCCAGGTCTCATCACCAGTTATAATGCGTTCCATGAATGTAGAATCGGAATTACAGCGATCCAGCATGTCTGAAGCAACCTGTTCGCGATGACGTTTTTGAAGAAAATTCAGGTCTTTCGGTACGAGTCGTGCGGCCACCTTTCTCATGCCCAAAATATCAATCAAAATCGTACGTGCGGACTCGTGGGATATCTTAAGATCATGTGCTATCTCTCTCAAGCTGGTACGACAGTTCTCCAGCACCCTTTCCTTAATTTTATCGACGTTATCTTCGATCGAAGCCGTCGATGGGCGACCAATTCACGACCGTCCTTGAAGGCTCTGTACCACTGATATGCACAAGTTTTCGATAGAGCATTATCACCAAAGGCCTTTTGCAACATTTTCAATGCATCGGCACAAGAAAATTTATTTGCAACATAAAACTTTAAACAAATTCTTTGCTCAACGTAATCACCCATAGGAAAAATCGGCACGCACTCTGACATCGACTGACTTAATCAGCTGTTGCTAACACACTAGTTGACAGATCCCGCTCAAGCTTGGCATAGTAATTAAGGACAGTGGTACCAACCAAGGAAAAAAAATTTTTACCTGCCTCATTGCCCCGCCAGATTTAAATCGATAATTCCCGGTACTTTCTTGACAGAATGTATAGGCCTAAGTATGGAAACACGTAACAAATGTCTAAAAAATTAAATTTTTTCAAATTTCATAGGTGGCAACAGTGGCTTACAGTACGTTTAATGGGAAATTTTACATTTTTCTGTGACTTTCAATCTGACCAGAAAAATGAAATGGAACATTCTACATACATCAATTTATGATTTTATCCAAATGGGCACCATTTTATGGATAATTTTTAAAAATGATCAGGTATTAATATTTTAAATTTAATGATTATTAATACTTTAAGATTCTACTTTCTCACATGTGTAGTGTTTTATGATATATTAGATTTTGTAAGTTACCTTTCAATTATATATTCTGTGGTTTTTTTTAAACATAGAGCTCACAATTTGTTTCGAGTTAACTGTTACTTTATTTTCAGCTTTTGGAAGTTGCAGATAATTTCATGGTTTAAGGTAATGCAATATTTTTTCATTGTAGCCTTTATTTTTCTTTCTGAAGGTTGACTGAAGATGCCGGATTTTCAAACATTGTTCCAACGAATATGCTACATTTTAACTTTGTAAGTCACTTTTTGGCACATAATTTTTTAGTCGACATACGTAATTGACACAGTACTGTATCAACCATGTACTTTCTTTTTTTTCTCAATTGACACAGTACTGTATCAACCATGTACTTTCTTTATTTTCTCTAAATTTTCTTTATTTTCCATAGATTCCTTTATATTTTGGTATGTCGTACGAAATTTGAGACTTCCACGTCTACTAAAATAGAAACCTAGTTTTTCTGAGACATTTTGATTTAATTTTCTAAAATTTAATAAATCACGCAGAAGTTTAACAGAACAATTCTGTTTTCATATTTTAGACTTTCGAATTTACAGTGCAACGAGTATACAAAAGTTTCTATCAATCACCCTGCATAGAATAAACATATATTGTAGTGCATTCAATATGTCAAAATTTGAATATTAAAACAAATTGAAATATGTTTATCTTCTACAATTTTAATTTCAAAAAAAGTTTTATTCAAAAAACTTTTAGAAATAAATTTATGTCTAACAAGCACCGCTTACATTTAATAGACGTATATAATCAAAACTCAATATATAATGTCATATGGAATAAATAACCCAACAGATATACGAAAGTAATTAAAATTAATAAATAAATATTTAAAGGAGACAAAATTTTGTTTCTGGTTTTACCGTAAAGAACACCAATTGCCTTTTAAAAACATAAACACACTTAAAGGACTTCTCAAAGAATATAATTTATTTGAAATATTTAATATATTTAAATATTCGAATAAATTATTTCAAAAATCTCTAAATATTTTTTAATATTCAAATTTTGTTATATTTCTTCTATCAAGTAAAAGGCCTTTCTATTTTATTTCATTTAATATGTATTTGTGGTTGCCTATATACTCACAATATTGTGATTTAAATCATAGTTGCCTATGTGATCATAATTATGCATTTGATAATTATGTTGAGTGGAGATTCTTTAGGTCAACATTGTGAGCAATATAACTCTGTGTTCTAAAACTGGGATATATTATTTTTAATCAAAGAATATTATCATCACCATTATACCAATTAAAAATAAAATCATCTATATACTCACTTTGATTGACTATAATATAAACCATATCGCTGGCAACATTATTGTTATCATCAGTGACACTCAATTTGATCGTGTAAGTTCCTTTAGTTAAGCCTGTAACATTAGACAAGCTTGTGTTGTCGGGGTGAAATTCCACTTTTGAGGGACCCTCAATCTGTTCCCACTTGTAACTAATGATTTTGTTATCGTCGGAACTATTTCTACCATCGACCACAGCCCAGGTTTGCGGTAAACTCATGGTAATGTTAGCTCCAGCTTCTGCTGTTGGGGGCTTGTTCGTAGGTGGTTTGACGAAAACGTGAACCTGCAAAAAGAGTGTTAGTAGTTTGAAAACAGCTCAAATATTGGAGTCGCTTACCTGAGCAGTACTGCTTTGTCCGGCACTATCTGTGACCTTCAAAGTGAACGTATACATTCCTTCCTCCAAGTTAGACAACTGTAAGTAAGGCGTCCTAGTATCTTGCATGTCTACTGCCTTTTGGGCGTCGTCAGGACTTTTTATCCATTCCCAAGTTGTTATATTATGATCGTCCGTACTTAAATTCCCATTCAAGGTTATAGCATTATGTGGAAGATATATTATTTTATCCTCCCCTAAAAATATATTAAAATATGATTAGGATTAATAAATATTATCATTTTGAAATATTAGATTTGACAACACTGCATGCCAAAATTCCACTCAAAACTAATATCCAAGGTTGCCAAAGTATTGAATTTAATGGTAGTAATACCTGCATTTGCTTCTGGGGGATAATCATTACTCTTTAGTACAGTTATATTGGCCAAACTGGAACTAGTGGCTTTATCAGTATCAGTAACAGTCAATTTGAATGTGTAGTTTCCAGGTTTAGTTAAATCATTCAATTGTAAAGTAGGATTATCACTTAATTGTGGTTGATAACCTGCAAAACAGCCATGAGAACAGTTATAATTGCCTTATTTCGAATGAATTACCTAGAGGACCTTGCTGTAATTCCCAATGCCAGGATACTATACCATCATCATCCTTAGAAGATGAAGCATCCAGCACTGCCGCAGCATTTGGTTGTTTTATGGTTTGATTAGCTGGGGTTATAACAATTTCTGGAGGTTTGTTTATTCTTGATGGTGGCAAAACTGTTACATTTACAAAAGTTTCACCATATGATGTTGACGTTGAAACACTAACCTGAATGAATAATAATACAATAGTCAGTTTGAAATAACACTGCTAAATGAGAAAAAAAGGACCAAGGACAGAACCATGAGGTTTTCACAATCATAATTAAAGAAAATTACCTTGAACATATATAAACCCTCCGAGAGTGTACCCAGCTGCAATTTGCCACCATTTTGATGTTTAACTGCAGTACTACCTTGAGGTTGTTGTAATGAAGTCCATTCAAACTGATATTTTTCATCAGATTCTTCAGGTGATACTTTGGCAATTAAAGTAACTTCATTCTTCGGCAACTTGACTTGCTTTGATTCAGCTGAAATGACTAACTGCTTCCTAGTGACTGGAACAGTTCTATTAGTGGTGACTTGAAGAATTCTTTCAGTTAACATATCAGAAATAGAGTTATCTTTGAAACCAAGTGGGGAAGAAGGTACGCATGTACCTTGAGAGTTTCGGACATAGTCTGGTTTACATTCACAAGTTCCTAAAATATAAATTCATTACAATGTTCTATTTCTTTCCTATATGAGTTTACCAAGTGGAGATCTTTTTTTGGTAGGAACACAAATCTCATTTTCAAGACATGATTCATCACCAACTTCACATTCATATGGATTACCATATTGTTCTTCTACCATAAAATCTTTATAGGCTTCTTGCAATTTTTTTCTATCCACCGATTTTAAAAATCCCCTATTTTTCTCCTCCTGCATATCTAAAATTCGCAAACGATTTAACAGAACCGAATTTTTGATCTTTTTCATGTTACCTTGCGAGTTCAAAATTTCTTCCCAGCTGTCATCCTCCTCAACTGGTTTCACTAAGATCATGTAAATGTTCTTTCCTATTTCAGGATCTTCATGTAACGTGGGTATGCAAAGATCATTTGAAATACATGTAACGTGGTAGCACTTCTGGTTATTCATAAAAGCAACATTACATTTATCCTCATTACAGCATTTTAAAACACAAGGTTTCAAATCCGTAAAACCTTCAATAAGGCTGAACGTTCCTGAAAATAATGATAAATATGAAATGCCTACAACTATGGGGTTTTTGTACCTGAAGAAAGATTTCCTCTGGGAATATATCCCTTGAAGGTGTGTTCATACAACTTCGGACATGACAACCTCCAATTACTTAAACTTAGGTTAGATTCAAAAAGTACAAAAAGTAAAAATGTTAAACGTTCAATAGAAACAATCATTTTTGTCTTTCATTCGATACAAGCTATAGATTATATAGATCTTCTAGATGAGTGAAACGTGTATAATATTGTTTCACCACTTATTTATTTCCATTGTTCGAAGGTATAGATATTCAATTTTATAGTTAAGAGTAGTTTTTCATTATTTGAGTGAAGCCAAATCGGTCTTTGGGCCGTTTATTATATATTTGATAACAAATATTAAGCAAACTCTCTCAGGAATTAGACACATCAGTCTGACATGTTATTTTAAATTTCAAAGTCGATCTGTCAATGTCATTGTCATTTAAATCACAGATCTATAATTAGTTCACTTTTATATATGAATTAAATCACCCAAATTTTGTTCTGCTAAATTTCACATTTTTGTATATTCAGCTTATTTCCCAGTAGACAATCCTTTTTAATCTCAAGTGTTACTGTGGGATCTTCTACAATTCAAGCAATTATAATGAATTGCAGAATTAATCAGACAATTAAGTCTTATCACCCGTCTAGCAATTGTGTATAGTTTTGAACGAGTCAATACGTTTTTGTTATCTTTAGTGGATTTTTGGTTATAAAAAATGGTCATATTTTCATCTTATAAAGATTGTTTATTGGTTGTGTATTGCTTAACATCTTTTTCATTCACAAAAGTTGTTTCCTGTTGATTTTCTGTGGTGTTTTCTATAGAGTCATAATGTGAGTTGGTAACAGATCTTTCTTCCTTTATAGATAATTTAATGAGATAATCTCCAGAAACAATTTCCTTTATATTGAAGGATGTTTCATTTTGTTGGAGAAATCTTAATTTTGTTGGGCCTTCTATTTGTCTCCATTGTATTTTGAATTTTTTATTGGGTACTTTTACTTTCACTTGAGCGTTGAAATGAGGTGATTGTATATCCGATTTCTGTGTAACAGACTTTTGCCAAGATGGTGTCTGAAATAATACAACAGAAATTCAACCAGTTTATTATTATATATTATAATAATTAAGATTTAACTTACAGGATTGGTGGTTGTATCTTCGCTAGAAGAAATTTCTGGTAATATTTCTTCACTACTTTCCTCATCTTGTGATTCTACAATTTGGAAATCATTTTAAAGAAAAAAATCGTTTTATTTCTTTCCATCTGTTATTACCATTGAACCAATGTAATATATCTTTCCACTGATCCGTACGATCAACGGGTTTGACTAAAACCATTTTCAGAGATTTTCTGGTAGTGACATTATGATAAAGAATAGGAATGCATAATTTACTCGATTTGCAAGCCACATTATAGCACTTATGAGCATGCATAATAGCTACATTACATTTATCATTATCACAACAATTCAATATGCAATTTTTAAAATCGCTAATTTTTTCTATGTAAGAGAAGTTTCCTAGAAAAAAAATGTAAAATTATGAAGAATGCACACAAAATCCTTACCTGCAGATATGTTTCCTTTTGGCAGATAACCCCTGTATGTATATTCATACAATTTTGGACAAGTCTCTTTCCAATTTTTTTGTTTCTTATCTGAATAAAAAAAAAAATTCCAAATTGATTGACTCTACAGTTGTATTAAGGTAGTTATTACCCTGGAATTTTAAAACATTCACCCAACTTTCATTCTTATTATCTGGTTTTACCAGAACCATAGTTACATTATCTCTCAGTTTTGAATTGTGATGTAATATTGGTATACACATTTCATTAGACTTACAATCAACGTTATAACATTTTTCATTGAACACTATAGCAGCATTGCATGTTTTGTTCTTACAACATTTTGAAATACAATCCTCAATGTCTGTTACAGTTTCAAAAAAGGTGTAGATTCCTAAAGAAGGAATTAACTTCAAACCGAGTAATTTCATTATCTTAAACTACCTGCAGTGTCATTTCCCTTTGGTATATACCCATCATATGTCCGTTTATACATTTGAGGACACTCAGAACCTCGACTTTTCAAGCAATAGGAACCATGGAAGGCGATTATCATCATCAGAAATATTGAAACCGTTTGGACGAATAATGAACACATCTTAAAGCTTGTTTATTATAGAACTAATACGGATTTTAGTTTGAATCGAATCTGCAATTGATATGAAGTGGGTCTTGGCCTTTTACTTTTTTTCACATTCATTCTGAGATAATGAAAATGCATGTTAATAAATGGGTAAACAAATCGAATTAATTTTATTTTGAATTTCAACCACAGAGGAGAAATCAAAAGATGGAAACCCAAAACTTTTTACGAAGAATTATGAGTTCTGTGGTTGATTTGCTTCAACCGGACTCGAACCTGTTCAGTTGTATTTGAACAACTTATATTACTTGAAAAACACAACATTTACAAAAATTTTATGCTATATTTTATCGAAGTCGTTCAATAAATGATTACAAAAATTTAGTTTTCTTTGTTGTTCAATTGACTTTATAGCGATCATCTATGGTTGTAGATAAAATATGACAAACATTACGTACAAATGTCAATATTTGAGATTTAATTTTTTAAATGTTGTTTTTAAACCTTGATTTGAAATTAGCTAATCCTTTCGGATTATCTTGACATTTTATCATTTGAATATAAAATTCAGCGGAACGAATGGAGATAACGGTCTTTATCGAACTTTCAAGAGGACTAAAACGTATACTTATAATTATGTCTTATTTCAAGTCCAAGGTAACTACTTGAGAAATTTCGAAAGACGTTACATATTGGTTAAAGGTATTAATTGAAATCATTTGATAACCAATGGCTGCTAAAAATGATCATAAAATTTGCAAAATCCAGAAGCTGAAGAGTTTGGGTGAAACATTAGTTCAAGATACATTTATAGAAATATTCAATATTGATTGTTTTAGGTAGTGACATTCAGAATCTTTTAAGAGAAGCAGTGGAAGCGAGATTATCGTCGTATTCGCCTTATAGTAAATTTCCAGTTGGTGCTGCTGTGTTGGCAGAAGATGGAACAATTTTTAGAGGATGTAACATAGAAAATGCCTCATTTCCAGTAGGCATATGTGCTGAAAAAACTGCATTTGGTGCTGCAATATGCTCTGGACGGACGAAATTCAAAGCTGTGGCAGTAATAGCAAAACAAGAAAGGGGATTCACAACCCCTTGTGGAGGCTGTCGACAGTTTATGAGTGAATGGGGAGATATCGACCTTTACATTTCCAAACCAGAATTGAGTGATGTTTTAGTCACTACTTTGGGAAATATTTTACCTTTACAATTTGAAGTTTGTGAAGATTATTCGTTTTAAAGGTTTAATGTCTTATACGATAAGTATTGTTAGTACCAAATAATATGTATTATGTCATTTTATGGAAGGCTTATGGATTATATTTACTGTACTACAATTTGTAGGATATATGGAGACGATTAAATATAAGATTTAAATATCAAAATAGATTTATCCTGTTAGCCTCCTATAAATTTTAATTCCAAAAAATTTTATTCAAAAACTTTCAAAATTAATGTCTTATAAGCACTGCTTAAATGTAGTAAACATATAAAATCAAAACTCATTATAAAATATGAAATGGAACAAATATAAATTGTCAATTAAAATTAATAAATAAATATTCGAAGGAGACAAAATTTTGTTTCTGTTCTTATATTAATGAAAACGAAATCTTTTTCAAAAATGCAAAACATAATTTTGAGAATTTCTCCAAAACTAATTTATATGAAATATTTAATATATTTAATTTAAGCAGTTCTTATAAGACATTAATTTAATTCTAAAATTGATCGAAATTAAAACAGAATAAATCTGTTTTGATATTTAAATTTTGTAATAACCCTTCTAAGAAGTCTCTCTTATTATTTTATTGTTTAAATATATATTACAATCCAAATCTCGTAGTTCTTAATTTTAACTGATACTTTTCTGAAACAAGTTGAGATTTTGAGGTAAGTATGAAGTTCTGTAATGAAATTGTTCATTTTAAATTATTATTTGTTAACATAATGTCATAGAATAGAATGCTGCAGCATTATGTCTTGATCAGTTTTTTTATGGCACTCAAAATATTCTAAAGTATCTTTCTAAGATTTCTAATAAAATTCATGTGCCTAGTGGACCCATAAAATTATTATTTTTATTATTCATACTATCCTGATACTCCTATATTTTCTGCGAAGATCCCTCACAAGTTTTTTCAGCTTGTGCGAGTTAGGAGTTCAGTTGTGTTAATTTTTGACTGAAAAAGTGGCCGAAACCGAACTAGAAAATTTCTTTCCCACTGTATAGGATTTGAAACCGGTACCTTTCGGTTACGCTCTAACCACTATCGACACCCATAAATTGGACTATTCTTAAATAGAATTAAATAAGAAATTACTTAGTTTTATATAACTTTTTGTGGTAGAAATTCATTCCATTTAAAAATGAATTATCACAATAACGGACTACTCCATTCATTATTTGGACTATTCTTATTTTTAAGTCACAAGTATCGCATCCACCATTTTAGTCGTTATTTGTACAGTTCGATTCCAATAAACAAATTGAATCGAATGGCTCCATATATCTACGAAGAAACTTTCAAAATTGCTACAAAACTGGACATACATTTCAGATTACATGGAGAAAATTGCGAGAAGATTTTGCTTATAAATTCATGATTTCACTACTAATTTTTTGGTTATATTTTATTTCATAAATTCATCATAAATTCAAAATTACTATGGAGAAGTATTTGAATATTACAGAATAATAGCTGGAATTAATTCTCCAGAACCTCTACAGATTTGAATCTGAATAAATCCCATGAAAAAATTTAGAATTAAATTTTAATACATGTCCTAAATACACTGTTCCACTTTATAGACATTTTTTATTTTCCTTTTTTAGAGAATATATACCACATTCTCCAGAGAAAGAACCTGATAACTTAGGACCCAAAATCTCTTCATTAAGGAGTCATTTGAATAAACAAAATAACATTTAAAATTAAATTCTAAATGTTTTCATGAGCTTTATTTAGATTAAAATCTGTAGAGGTTCTGGAGAATTCGTTCCAGCTATTATTCTGTAATATGCAAATACTTCTTTATAGTAATTTTCAATTTATACATATTAATAACTCAGAAATTTCTTTGTATTATATCACATGAACGTGGCGGTTATCGAAGAGATCTAGAGTCTAAGTCGTATCTTCTTTCATTGTATATTTCTGTGATATAATCTAATTTTCGTATAGGCCATGCTTCTCCCAATTAGGTTAGATGTTGCAGTAATGTCTAGTGATAAAAAAGGTATTTTTATATATTTTTAAATGATTATTTTGTTTATTCAAATAACTCCTTACTGAAGAGATTTTGGGTCCTAGTTTATCAAGTTATTTCTCTGTAGAATGTGCTATATATTCTTTAAAAAAGGAATATAAAAAAGGCCTTTTTGAATTATATGTCGAACATTTTTTGGTGATGGAACTTGTGATTATTTAACATCCAATCGAAACATATATGTATAAGGTGTTAGTCTCCTTCAATTTTCATTTCAAAAACTTTCAGAAGTAAATTAATGTCTTATGAGCACAGCTTATATTCAATAAATAATAATAAAAAAAATTTTAAATCAGAATTGTAGGAGATTTACACATTAAATCTGTTTTGATATTAAAATTTCACAAATAATTAGTTCGAAACAAAAACCATAAATTCTCTCACAAAAAACAAAGAAAAACAACTCATTCCAAAACAGAAAATAATGACGAGAAATTTGTGAAACTAACATATTTTGGACCAATTTCGCAAAAACAGCTCAAATATTTTCAAAAACTAATATAAAAACAGCTTTCACACCATCACGTAAAATTTCCAACCTTTTTTTATGCAAAAGACAAAAACAACCGGTTGACTAATTCTGGAGTTTATAAATTGAGTTTTCAACAGTGCAGTAGCGTATATATGTAGGACAAAACGGGAGATCTTTTCAGAAAAGGTTCAAAGGACATCAATCTTCATTTAGGAACAAGAAAGATAACTCAAATTTTGTGTAACATTTTTTCGAAACCAATCATATCTTCCCAGAATTGGACAATCTTGAAATACTAAACTCGGAAGTATATATAGTATATATTTTTAATCCATGAATTGGAAAATTATAACAAAATATTCATCTTATTCACTTATACAACCTCCACTTAACTGTAAACACTTGACTAAACTTATTCAAATATTTTAATATTAGCCTTCTAGATATTTAATTTCAAAAAATTATATTTAATAATTATAACTTCAGGAATTAAATTTATGTCATATAAGTACCACTTATATCAAACGACATATAAAATAAACATTCATTATAAGACATCCAAATGATATAACATATAACAAAATCCAATAAATAAAAATTGTTAACCAAAATCCTATAAATTAAATATTTTGACTAGACAAAATTTTGTTTCTGCTGATCAATCTTATGAAAACAAATATCTTTCAGAAATGTTTAACATAATCTAAAGAATTTCATCATAAAACTATCTTACTTCGAATATTCAATATTATGGGATATATAACTAAGTTACTTTCTATAAAATCTCAAGATATGTAAAAGCATTACTGAAAAACAAGTTTTAAGAGAGACTTTGCTTCGTCAGTACTCAAATAATTCATATTCAATAAAATATAACATCAATCAGCAACAAATATTTACTCACCCTTCAACAATTTAGAAAACTTCTGGTAAATGAACACTGAAAAATTTAAATGTAGTGTAAGGTTAAGTTACAAATAAATAATTCTGTGGTTTACCCTTGATCTAAAAGATTGAAAGACAATTTAACGGCCTCTGTTATAGCACAAGGACTTAACTCAGTGATGATGTAGAGGATGCAATGAGTGACCAAGAATTAATTGAAAGTGTTTGTAAAAATGATAATGAAATAAGCAGTGATGAGGATGACGAAGTAGAATGCACTGACAATATTCCACTAAAAATGTCACATTCAGAAGGACCAGAAGCCTTGGAGAAAGCGTTAACTTATGTAGAACAACAAGAAAATGCAACTACCGCAAATGTTCTCTATATAAAACGTTGGAGAGACATTGCGGCCAAAAACAGAAGTAGTGCTAAACGAGTGCAGTTCAAAATTACCTCATTTTTAAACAGTAAAGTATAGAATGTGATAAATATTTTATATTTTACGTTGCATTTAACATGTCTTTTATATATATGTACATATGTACATATTTAGGCGTTTATGTACATACTATGTTAAAAAAATTAAGTAATGAAAATTAAACAAATTATTTGTTGATGTTATTTTTAAATTAATACATAAATTCAAATAAAATATTTCATAAATGTTTTTAAGTCCATCTAATGATTTATGCATCCTAAACTCCTATTTTCCGAAAAAAAATTCGGAAGAACACTGAAGAAAAACTGAATATTACAGGAGGTTTTTGGTCACTACACTGAACACATCTATTTTTAACATATTGCCAGGGCTAGTACGCTCCTGCTCGAGCCTCAGACATACCTTTCCTCGGATACCATTGTCTAAGCTCGGCTTGCATCTGCGGCCAAGCACGGAACGAACTACAACAGTTACCACTTTAAAGCGAAACGAGTTGGTTAGCTAATAAAGTTGCAAATAAAAAAGTACAACAATACACACCTTCGCTAATCTGCACAGTGTTGACTAAAACTCGTCCAGCGAAATTGCAGTGACGGATTTTGTAAGGGAATATTCGACAGGTAAGTGGTTTCTTCAATAGACAAAACTTTTTAAATATGCGTTAGGTGTCTTCAAGCAGTCTAGAGCTATTTTCAGCGAATGACAGTTTGTTTGTTTTTCATCGCCTGCTTAATTTAAGTGAGTTTGTTACGTTTTTAGATTTAGAATTTCAGCATGGGCTTCGAGTTTTTCTGGTGTTTATGTGGAAATGATTTATTATTTTTGAAAATTTTCTATGAAATCTAGGAGTGAAATGGGTTTTTTGATTTCTCTGAAACTTTAAGACTTGCAGCAAATGTTAACTGACAACAACAACAATGTTTCAATGTCCTTCCCTTTCAACCCTTAGTTTTTTCATTGAATATTCCATTGTTCCGGTCTTAAATTGAGTGGAATTTATTTTGAGATGAAAAAAAGGAACCATTCTCCGAATCGTGTAGTCATTTACTCGTTAAAAACTCATTGTTCACTTTAATGAAATAATGCACATATATTGTTGATTTCTATTTATTATTGTGAGTTGCTTACACGGCGCGTTTCGTATACAGGATGTCCCAACGAAAATTTGACCCCCCCAAAACTCAGAAACGAAGAATTTTCGATGATTCCAATTAGACAGGTCGACCGAAAAAACACCCCATGAAGGTGGCATCAACCCCCAACATTTTTTGAACAGGGAAGAAATGTTGAGTTTTGGTTAGTTTGAAAGTTTAAAATTTTTAATATCGGTTCATTATTCACGAAATAATGTAATATTGAACTTACCGTCAAAAGATGATGTTGAAACTCAAGAACCTAAGAGTTTTGAAGGGTCCAAAAATAATTTTCAAGTTCTGTATTAAGGAGAAAAAATTTCTGTGACGACAATGTTCCAAAAAAACCACCTGAGGATGATGGGAAAATGTGTGACACGCATTAAATTCATTACAATGTATACTATTTTTTTTGAAGATTCTTTTTAAAATGTGTTTCAGTCTTTCGTTTCTGCATCATAATTGGGTTTGAGACTGACTTACATGGGTAAAATGGACTATTCTATGGAAGAAAGAATAGAAATTCTAAAATTATACTCTCGGAATGACGAAAATTCTATTAGATTAACTGCAAGGTATTTTAATAACAACCTTCAAGGTTGGTGTTGGTCATTTTGAACAATACATATCGGGTGTTTTTTTTAGAGTGATAGAACGCCGCAACAACGTTTACAAATTGTTGAAATTTATTTTCAAAATCAGTGTTCTATTCGACACACTTATAGAGCACTTCGTGAAATTTATGGTTTACATAATCGTCCATCATATCAGCTTATTCGTCGAACTATCGACAGATTTCGGACAACATTTTCTCTACTCGATGCAACAACAACAACAAGACAATGAACTGTACGTACAGAAGAAAATATCGCTGCTGTAAGTCATAGTGTTAATGATGATCCAGATTTCTCTATTCGTCGACGTTCACAACAAGTTGGACTCTGTGCATCCACCACATGAAAAATTTTGCGTAAAAATCTTTGTTTACACCCATACAAGATCCAACTGGTTCAAGAACTAAAGCCACTTGACCATAATAAGCGTCGTTTGTTTGTTGATTGGGCCCTAGAACAGCTTGAAGTTGATCCACTTTTTTATCGTAAAATTGTGTTTAGTGATGAAGCACATTTCTGGTAGAACGGCTATGTAAACAAGCAAAATTGCCGTATATGGAGTGGAAACAATCCTCAAGAAGCTCTGCACGTTCCATTGCATTCTGAAAAATGCACTGTATGGTGTGCTTTACACGCTGGAGGCATCATCGGTCGATATTTCATTAAAAACGATGCTGGAGCTAATGTTACAGTGAATGGTGCTGGTTACAGATCGATGATCATTGATTATTTGTTTCAAAATTTGAATGGTATCGACCCAGAAGTGTTTTGGTTCCAACAAGATGGTGCTACACCTCATGCTGCTATCGTAACAATTGATTTATTGAAAGAAATATTTGGCGATAACATTATTTCGAGAAATGGCCCAATTAATTGGCCTCCAAGATCATGCGACATAACTCCACTGGATAATTTTCTTTGGGGTTATGTCAAGTCATTGGTTTATGCTGATAAACCAGAAACAATAGACGCTTTGGAAACCAACATAACTCGTGTTATTGATGAAATAAGGCCTGAATTACTCGAAAAAGTGGTCCAAAATTGGTCTGGTCGAATGCGGTTCCTCAGAGCTAGTCGTGGTGGACATATGCCGGAAATTATTTTTAAAACATAAATGTCATAAAATTATCTTTCAAATAAAAAATTTGGCTTCAATCTTAATTTAAATGTGCTTTATTTCAATTTAAAGTTCCATCACTTTAAAAAAACACCCGATACGTTAGTTGTTTAAATAGTTTTTTTTCTGGATGTTCCCTATCATTACTTATGGATCTGGTGTATGTTGAATTTATTGGATTTTTGAGCGAGTTACCCTTATGATAATGTTCAATATCAAATTGCTTAAAAAAATCACCCAATTTGAAAATTTGAACTAGGATGTTTAGAGAACAAAATGAGCTTTTTAACTAAAACACATCCGCCATCTCTTTCCTATTAAAAAAAATGGCGGTTGGTTTTTTCGGAACAATGTCGTCTTAGGAATTCTTTATCACTAATACAGAACTTGAAAATTATTTTTGGGTTTTTTAAAACTCTTGGGTTCTTGAGTTTGGGCGGTTCAACTGTCTGTTCGGCATCACCATTTGATGGTAAGTTCAAATTACATTATTTCGTGAATAGTGGACCGATTGCATAAATAACTTTCAAACTAACCAACACTCGACATATCTTCCCTAATCAAGAAATTATAGGGGTTGATGCCACCTTCATAGGGGTGTTTTTTTCGGAGCAAACTCATGATGGAACTTCGTCCCCCTCAAAACAGAATTTGATCTGTTATTTTTAATCTTCGAAAATTCTGAGGGTCAAATTTGCGTTGGGATAGCCTGTATAATTGTCAAAATATATTGTTGAAGTTTCCAGATATAATTATGATTTTAAAGTTAAAAATTTATGACTTCTATTTTAATTTATTTTCTGAATTATGGAATAATTTAATATAGAGTCACGGATTTAGGAAGAAATCCGTAATTATTGCATTATTTCTGAAATTCTGGTTATTTTCGTTTTTATCATGAGACATTGTTCGGGAAGAATAGCGTCTATTATATGATATTTTTCTGTGTTCTGAGTATACGTGAATTTATGACAGTTTCACAAGTCGTCTCTCTAGGGTCTCCAGTTTGAACGTGTTTGAGTTGATTAATTTCTGAGTTTTATTTTTCTGTTAAGTGAAAAATATTGTTTTTGTAATTTGAATTTGAACTTAGTACATATCTGAGACAAAATATGTCGTAATGATCATTTATCATATGTTTAAGTTCTGGTTCAACTATTTTTTATTTTGAGAATTCTATATAATTTTGGAACGGTAGATTTTTCTGTATGTATATTAGAAAAAGAAATAAGTTCGACCTAAAATCCGAAAATTATACATATTTGGGCAAAACGATAGCACACAAAAGCGGAAACAATAGGAGGAAAATCTGAATATTCTTTATTTTATTCACACACAACCGTTCGACTCATGTAGTGAGTGAGCTCATTCAAACTTTATGAACTCAAAATAGCACTGGACTATAATAATTCTAATTAGAGAAAAACCAACCGAATTAATTGGACCTTGATGCAATCAGTATTCCATTATCGGAAGTTGTGAATGCCACAATTGAGCGACAATTTTGGTCTTGTCTTATCTGTTTCCAGTCAGGATATAATTTACCTAGGCCTACTTAATTTGTAGATTCTGAATAAACAAAGTAGTTTGCGATAACACAGTGCAGTTCTCTGTTGTTCTTATAGAAATGATATTTCCTAGTATGATAACAAATATTTGTGTGCTATTTTGTCGTCTTAGGAATTCTTTCTCACTAATACAGAGCTTGAAAATTATTTTTGGGTTTTAAAACTCTTGGGTTCTTGAGTTTGGGCGGTTCAACTGTCTGTTCGGCATCACCATTTGACGGTAAGTTCAAATTACATTATTTCGTGAATAGTGGACCGATTGCATGAATAACTTTCAAACTAACCAACACTCGACATATCTTCCCTAATCAAGAAATTATAGGGGTTGATGCCACCTTCATAGGGGTGTTTTGAACAAACTCATGATGGAACTTCGTCCCCCTCAAAACAGAATTTGATCTGTTATTTTTAATCTTCGAAAATTCTGAGCTCTGGGCGGGGTAAAATTTGCGTTGGGACACCATGTACAATTGTCAAAATATATTGTTGAAGTTTCCAGATATAATTATGATTTTAAAGTTAAAAATCTATGACTTCTATTTTAATTTATTTTCTGAATTATGGAATAATTTGATATAGAGTCACGGATTTAGGAAGAAATCCGTAATTATTTCATTATTTCTGAAATTCTGGTTATTTTTGTTTTTATCATGAGACATTGTTCGGGAAGAATAGCGTCTATTATATGATATTTTTCTGTGTTCTGAGTATACGTGAATTTATGACAGTTTCACAAGTCGTCTCTCTAGGGTCTCCAGTTTGAACGTGTTTGAGTTGATTAATTTCTGAGTTTTATTTTTCTGTTAAGTGAAAAATATTGTTTTTGTGATTTGAATTTGAACTTAGTACATATCTGAGACAAAATATGTCGTAATGAACATTTATCATATGTTTAAGTTCTGGTTCAACTATTTTTTATTTTGAGAATTCTATATAATTTTGGAATGGTAGATTTTTCTGTATGTATATTAGAAAAAGAAATAAGTTCGACCTAAAATCCGAAAATTATACATATTTGGGCAAAACGATAGCACACAAAAGCGGAAACAATAAAAACGATTTTCATATCAAGTCTTCAGGCTATCTCTTTAGCGAATTATCGTGATTTCAAACATACAAGATTGATTGATCATTCAACACTACGTTTTCCTAAAAATATATAAAATTTGCTCTCCACAAACTTTCATTTGTCACAGTCATTATATACAGGATGTTTCCTAAGTAAGGTGGGAGCATATTATACCGCAAAAATCTCTGATTTTCTACAGATAATTCAAAAGTAGATATCCACAAATGATTTGCATTATTGTTCGTGTAGTATTAATGAATACAGCAAGAATTGTGCTCGTGTTGTAATTATAATTAATTGGACATCGAATGTAATTACGGAGTATTGTGTGGATGAAAGATTTTCACAGTTTTTCTTACATTGAATACGAGTAAGACTAATATCCAATATCAGCTAATTCATTGATAAGAAAGGAAGGTGAAATATGATTTTAGAAATTTTTACATTTACGGAACACTCACCAAAATTTTTGGAATTACAATGTGACTTTTGTACGTTAAGTGAATCAGACAGAGTATTTTGACGAAAAAGAAATTGAAATATTAATTATTAAAATTGTACCATAATATAAATAATTTATCTTAATTATTTTTTCAATGTCTAGAACTTTTCACTTATGACAAAATAGTATACAGGGTGACCCAGGGGTGCGTAAATGGTCCATAACTTCGTTTCTGTTCAAGCTATCGACTTGATCGTTTTTTTTCAAACGATGGTTGGTACAATCCGCAAATCCTGAAAATATTTTAATCTATATACAGGATATCCGAAAATGAAATACATACATAGGTTCAGGTTTTTTAAATGGCAACCCCCTATTTTTCATACATGTTTAAATTTGTCACTCAATTGTCGATAAAACGCACCCAGGTTTCTTTGACTGATCTGCATTGCATTAGTTTTTGACCAATCTCAATTTACTACTCTGTCAAGAAAGTAACGGGAATTTTCAATTAAAACAACATTTTTACATTTAATCGTCAAAATTTATTGGGTCGCCTTCAAAATAGGCTCCATTTGCTCCAATACATCTATGCCAACGGCACTTCCAATTATCGAAACATTTTTTATAGGCGCTTTCCGGGATGGACTTTAGCTCTCGCGCCGAATTTTGTTTTATGGCTTCAATCGACTCAAAACGGGTGCGACGAAGGGGCAATTTTAGTTTTGGGAAGAGGAAAAAGTCGCAGGGAGCCAAATCCGGCGAATACGGTGGTTGCTGAAGCACGTTTGTTGAGGTTTTGGCGGGAAAGTCAGTCACAATCGTAGCTCGGTGAGAAGGCGCGTTATCGTCATGCAAAATCCATGAGTTGTGCGCCCACAAATTTGGCCGCTTCTTACGGATACGCTCACGCAAACGTTTCATAACGCCTAGGTAATACTCCTTGTTTACCGTCTGACCCTCTGGAACGAATTCGTAGTGCACCACGCCACGGATATCGAAGAAAACAATGAGCATCACCTTCATTTTCGAGCGGCTTTGGCGTGGTTTTTTCGGTTTCGGCTCATTTTTTGCCACCCATTCCGATGATTGCTGGCTTGTTTGCATATCGTACTCGTAGACCCAGGTCTCATCACCAGTTATAATGCGTTCCATGAATGTATAATCGGAATTACAGCGAACCAGCATGTCTGAAGCAACCTGTTCGCGATGACGTTTTTGAAGAAAATTCAGGTCTTTCGGTACGAGTCGTGCGGCCACCTTTCTCATGCCCAAAATATCAATCAAAATCGTACGTGCGGACTCGTGGGATATCTTAAGATCATGTGCTATCTCTCTCAAGCTGGTACGACGGTTTTCCAGCACCCTTTCCTTAATTTTATCGACGTTATCTTCGATCGAAGCCGTCGATGGGCGACCAATTCACGACCGTCCTTGAAGGCTCTGTACCACTGATATGCACGAGTTTTCGATAGAGCATTATCACCAAAGGCCTTTTGCAACATTTTCAATGCATGGGCACACGAAAATTCATTTGCAACACAAAACTTTAAACAAATTCTTTGCTCAACGTAATCACCCATAGTAAAAATCGGCACGCACTCTGACATCGACTGACTTAATCAGCTGTTGCAAACACACTAGTTGACAGATCCCGCTCAAGCTTGGCATAGTAATTAAGGACAGTGGTATCAACCTAGGAAACAAAATTTTTACCTACCTCAGTGCCCCGCCAGATTTAAATCGATAATTCCCGGTACTTTCTTGACCGAATGTATTTCGGACAACATTTTCTCTACTCAATGCAACAACAACAAGACAAAGACCTGTAGGTCATAGTGTTAATGATGATCCGGATTTGTCTATTCGTCGACGTTCACAACAAGTTGAATTCTGTGCATCCACTACATGGAAAATTTTCGTAAAGATCTTGATCTACACCCATACAAGATCCAACTGGTTCAAGAACTGAAGCCACTTGACCATAATAAGCGTAGTTTGTTTGCTGATTTGTCCGTAGAACAGCTTGAAGTTTATCCACATTTTTATCGTAAAATTGTGTTTAGTGATGAAGCTCATTTATGTTTGAACGGCTATGTAAACAAGCAAAATTGCCGTATATGGAATGAAAACAATCCTCCATTGCATCCTGAAAAATTCACTGTATGGTGTGCTTTACACGCTGAAGACATCATCGGTCCATATTTCTTTAAAAACGATGCTGGAGCTAATTTTACAGTGAATGGTGATCGTTACAGATCGATGATCAATGATTATTTGTTTCAAAATTTGAATGGTATCGACCCAGAAGTGTTTTGCTTTCAACAAGATGGTGTTACACGTCATACGTAACAATTGATTTATTGAAAGAAAGATTTGGCGATAACATTATTTCGAGAAATGGTCCAATTAATTGGCCGCCATGTTCATGCGACATAAGTCCGCTGGATCAATTTCTTTGGGGTTATGTTAAGTCATTGGTTTATGCTGATAAACCAGAAACAATAGACGCTTTGGAAGCCAACATAACCCGTGTTATTGATGAGTAAGGCCTGAATTACTCTAAAAAGTGGTCCAAAATTGGTCTAGTCGAATGCGGTTCCTCAGAGATAGTCGTGGTGGAGATATGGCGGAAATTATTTTTAAAACATAAATGTCATAAAATTATCTTTCAAATAAAAAAAAATTTAGCTTTAATCTTAATTTAAATGTGTTTTATTTCAATTTGAAGTTCGATCACTCTAAAAAAACACCCGATATTTGAGCCCCCTATAGCTCTGCTATGAGTTGTATCAGACTCGTCTTTTCCTTCTGAGACACCCTGTATATTGAGAAAATATTCTAGCAAGAAATTACACATGGAAAAACTGAAATATATGCACCTTCAACATAGATCGATAAATCTGTAATAATTTACCAACAATAACAGTTCGATTTCTGCACTTCCTGTCCTGTGCAATAAACAATAGTTTACTCATAACTCCCGTTTCCAATATTGGTGTGCAGAAACAATAAAGTGATTGGTTACACTCTGAAAATAGGAACATAATGAAAGTACAATTATAAATTGTGTTCATGTGAATTTTATCACCGTATCAGCTATTCATTTTTGATTGTTACTTCAAGAACATATAACTCATGTACTATTTGACGTCACCTAGAGTGTTGAAGGTTCTTGAAGAATGGGAACTAAAAGGAGTAACAGAAAATCCTAGTGACTTACATATGTTACACTAGATGTCGAATCACTTCTAATTTTAACTAAGGTGAGTTTTTGTGGAAAGAATTATTTGGTCTTAATAAAACGAATGAATGGAGTTTGCGGTTGGCTCTAGATGAATCATTTTAACAATTTTACATAGAAAACAATTGGTATATTGGGGCATGTCAGTGCCTCCGCGATTATAATGTTCTTGAAGAGATTCGCGACATTAGTTAGTTGTTGCAGAACTGTGTTGTGTTAAAAAAGGTAATTTTATATATTTTCATATCTTTAATTTTTTTAATTCAAATAAAACGTTCCAAAAGGATTATAAAATACATACTTCGGAAAAAAATTGTAAAAATATTTTAGAATAATACTTTCGTTGATCCATTCAAGAATATCGAAATCATAAAGCGAAATGCAATTGGAAAATTGAAATAACATTGGATATAAACACTAGGGAATTGAATAAAATTAAGAATAATGCCTCATGTAAAATTCTCAGCTTTTTTCACCAAATCTGGTCAAAGGGTTTTACTACGAAAGTACGTGGCCTAATTAGAACTATGGCTCAACCTCGAAATTGAAGAATAACAGCGATTGCCCCTGTCCCAAATGAATAAATGAATAGAAGATAATTGGAATTTGGAATGGAATTCAAATTGAAAATCAATATATTCACTTAGTCTTTTGATTATGTGGGCATGTAATGAGTTAGTGTGTTTTCTCCGCTCTTGTAATTTATGTAATTAATGTAACTAGGTACTAAGCTAGTCGTATCGGTTCTTTTTCAAGATACTGGTACACGAGTTGGTTATCATTTGAGTTATTTTTAGTTGGATAGTTTGGAGTTGAGCCTTAAAATCTGGGGTGCTTTTTTCCACGGTTAGCTTACCTTGAGGTGTTTGGATTAATCATGTGGATCAATTTTCAAGCAATATTTTTACTTATATTAACCTGATACTCCTAGATCTTCTGTGAAGATCCCCCAGAAGCTTTTTTCAGCTTGTACGAATTAGGAGTTTAGTTGTGTTATATACTCGATTTTCCGACTTTAAAATGATAATGTGGAAAATCGCTCGGACCTGTCAATTTCTGATCCTAGGGGGAACAAATTTTCCGCTTTTTTCATCTGCGTAACTTCAACCCCCTAACGGGGGTGAGCACAACCCCTTGATTTTGAATATGGATGAGGGGTGTTGCGATAACTAATTTTGAAGATCGTATCGAGTACTATCTGTCCCTTAAATTTCGCTTCAAAATATCCATGGATAATGAAATAACAGCGAAAATAGTGAAAGAGGCAATGTGGAATTTACCTCGAGAATATTATTCTTATCCGACACATTTCAAAGGTATGTTGTTAATATTTTGTTCAAAAAAGTAGACGGACCATGTTTTTGATTTACCTTAGTCTACCGTGAATCCAGCCCTCGTGCAAGTATTGGAGAATGCAGAAGACCATCAAAAGATCATTTTCCAGATGGCGCACCACCTCATTTCGTTCAACCGGTGCCTCAGTTCTTAAATGAAAATTTTCCTCACGCCTGGATTGGAAGGGGATATATTGAGTGGCCACCCAGATCACCTGATCTGGCTTCACTGAACTTTTTTCTATGGGGTCACCTGAAATCCAAGATTTACGCTACCCAGCCTAAGTCACTGGATGATTTGTGAACTGGGATCATTGATGAATGCCGTCAAATTACACCAGAAATCTTGAGTAACGTACGTGAACGTTTTCAGCAAAACTTACATTACTGCATGGAAGCTAATGGTGCCCATTTCCAGTATTTAATAAACTGATCAAAAAAGTAAGTACTCTTCCACTTTTTTACCTGTCATTTCGTTATCGATGGAAATTTTGAAGCGAAATTTCAGGATCAGATAGCACTCGGTAAGATCTTCAAAATGAGGTATCGCAACACCCTTCATTCCTATTAAAAATCGAGGGGTTGTACTTACCCCCGTTAGGGGGTTCCAGTTACGGGGATGCTAAGAGCGGAAAAGTTGTTCCCTTCCACATTTTCATTTTAAAGCCGGAAAATCGAAGTGTTAAGTTTTCGTTTCGACCACACTCTATAATATATATATTGAAAATGTACAATGAAAAATTTTCTCTGGATATAACAGGTAATAGCTGAATTAATTCTCCGAAACCTCTACAGATATAATCTGAAAAATTTCTTTTTAGAAAAAAATTTAATAACATGCCTTAGAAAACACTGTCTCTTTTCATAGACATAAACAGTGTGGAAATCACTTATGGAATGAAATTATATGTAGTCTTATATTAGATATTGTGAAAAACACTAAGACATATCAACTTTCAAATTCAATGGTGCGATATTTAAGCAAAGTTTTATTCCTGATGAAGTTTTCAGAAATCTTATTGTGTATTTTAAATTTTTGAAATTATTTATATATTTTAATATTAGCCTTCTACATATTTAATTTCAAAAAATTATATTTAATAATTATAACTTCAGGAATTAAATTGAATTAATGTCATATAAGTACCACTTATATCAAACGACATATAAAATAAACATTCATTATAAGACATCTAAATGATATAACAAAATCCAATAAATAAAAATTGTTAACCAAAATGTTATAAATTAAATATTTTGAGTACACAAAATTTTGTTTCTGCTCATCAATCTTATGAAAACATATATCTTTCAAAAATGTTTAAAATAATCTTAAGAATTTCATCATAAAACTATCTTACTTAGAATATTCAATATCATTGGATATCTAAGTTACTTTTTATAAAATCTCAAGATATGTAAAAACATTACTAAAAAACAAGTTTCAAGAGAGACTTTGCTTCGTCAGTACTCAATTATATTCATATTCAATAAAATATAACATCAATCAACAAAAAAATTTCCTCACCTATTAACAATTCAGAAAGCTTCTGGTAAATGAATACTGAAAATTTGAATGGAGTGTAATGTTAACTCAAATAAATCTGTGGTTTACCATTGATCTAAAAGTTTAATGTTAACTCAAATTAATAAATCTGTGGTTTACCATTGATCTAAGGGATTGAAATTTGAATATCAAAACAGATTTAATCTGTTAGTCTTCTACAATTTTAATTTCAAAAAAATTTTAATTCAAAAACCTTTTAGAATTAAATTAATGTCTACAACAAGCACCGTTTATATTTAATAGACTTATATAATCAAAACTCAATATATAATGTCAAATGGAATAAATAAACCAACAGATATAAAAAAGTCATTAAAATTAATAAATAAATATTTAAAGGAGACAAAATTTTGTTTCTGATCTTACCTTTAAGAACACCAATTGCCTTTTAAAAACATGAACACAACTTAAGGACTTCTCAAAAAATATAATTTATTTGAAATATTCAATATATTTGAATATTCGAATAAGTTAATTCAGAAATCTCTCAAAATATGCACTATATCTTCAAAAAACAAATATAATTCTAGGTAATCTCTTCATCGGTCCAAATTAATATTCCGAATGTCAAAATCAAATAACTATCACTATATCTCAACTTACACGTGTTTACAGGATGATTGCTTGAAACAGACTAACTTTAAAATTCAAGATGGTCTATGTTCTAACAAAATCACAGAACAGTGTAAGGTATTTTTAAGGTTATATTTAAATCATTGACATTCCATAATGAGATTTATTAAAGCCTAAATATAATTATATATTATATATAAAATGAAACGGAAAAAGGCTTATTTCTTGATAGAAGAAATATAACAAAATTTGAATATCAAAACAGATTCAATCTGTTAGTCTTCTACAATTTTAATTTCAAAAAAATTTTTATTCAAAAAACTTTTAGAATTAAATTAATGTCTACAATAAGCACCGCTTATATTTAATAGACGTATATAATCAAAACTCAATATATAATGTCAAATGGAATAAATAAACCAACAGATATAAAAAAGTCATTGAAATTAATAAATAAATATTTAAAGCAGACAAAATTTTGTTTCTGATCTTCCCTTTAAGAACACCAATTGCCTTTTAAAAACATGAACACAACTTAAGTACCTCTCAAAAAATATTATTTATTTGAAATATTCAATATATTTAAATATTCCATAAGTTAATTCAGAAATCTCTCAAAACATGCACCATATCTTCAAAAAACAAATATAACTCTAGGTAATCTCTTCATCGGTCCAAAATAATATTCCAAATATCAAAATCAAATAACTATTACTATATCTAACTTACATGATTGCTTCAAACAGACTAACTTTAAAATTCAAGATGGTCTATGTTCTAACAAAAACACAGAACAGTGTAAGGAATTTTTAAGGTTATATTCAAAAATATAAGCGGTGCTTATTGTAGACATTAATTTAATTCTAAAAGTTTTTTGAATGAAAATTTTTTTGAAATTAAAATTGTAGAAGACTAACAGATTAAATGTGTATTGATATTCAAATTTTGTTATATTTCTTCTATCAAGTAAAAAGCCTTTTTCTATTTTATTTTAAGGGATTGAAAGGCAGTTTAATTTTTTGAGTTATAATTATTAAATATAATTTTTTGAAATTAAATATGTAGAAGGCTAACATTAAAATATTCAAATAATTTTATATGCCTTCTATCAAGTATAAAGTTATAGACAAAATAGTATTTTTACAAATACGTTTCAAGTAGGTCATATACTGAAAACTTTGTTTTTTGTTGCAGATATACCATGGGACTACAACTTGCATGTGGAAAAACAGTAACGAATATGTCCTACTATGCCTTTCTCTTTGGCCTTAACCTATGCTTTGGCTTCATCATTTTCTTCATGATAGTTAGACATATTCTGGTCGATATGCTATCGGTAAATGGAAAAATGTACAGATATACGCTTTCTTGAAGAGAAATCATTGATGACTACTAGACAAGAGTCATATTTGTGATGAGAATAAGTCTGAAGAGCAATGTTCCTTCTTATATAATGCATTACTCGAATAAAACGTTCATTTCGATTCGTTCAACTTTATTATAATTAAATTTATATTATTATAACATAAAAGATAAATGTTGTGTTCTATACTACAGTAATATATTGAAAACTTCAAAAGAACAACGTGATGTAAACTTCTACTGAAGTTCTAAGATTCCATACAACTGTGATAAAAAATAAGGTACTTTCAAGATGAACAATTTAAGATAACAATCAATTTCATCGTCAATCATTTTTTCGCATTTTTATTTCATGTATTTTTATTCTGCATCAGTCACTTCTGTTATTCGTCGTCAATTAGCGAGTTTAATTGAAACAGGGTCTTTGAGATTTTATTTATTTTAATTATATATCAATAAGTAATCAATACTATTTCAAACCAAATTCCAGTGACCAATATATTTTCAAGAAATCATTAATAATGAATTAAACTGACTAAAATACAAATATAACCAAGTGAAATGAGTCTTACTATTAAAGGCTTTTATTGATATAAAATAAAATAAAATACTACGTAATAGCTTTATTAAATATCTGAGGATATTTATATATATATATATATATATATATATTAATGTTTATTTAACAGTCGTACTCTATGTGAACAAGGAAAATTTTTTTCAGGGATGTCGACTGAAAGGAGGCTTGTTGGTTACTCTTTATTTCTTGCCTAGCTTTCGGAAAACATTGTTTCCATCTTCAGGGCCAAAAATGTGAGGTTATTCCTCAGTATAAATCATCAATAAATTAGTTAAAAACATTTAGATATACGAAAGCACATTGTAAATAATTCAACACGTATTCACAGTTTAAAAGAGACGTAATTAAATCAACTTAACCTTAAAATTAAAAAAAGTATTTTATCACAGAGTATCACAGTATCGGTCTTTCGCTCACAGAGTGTTCAGTCTTCATAATGGTCTTATCCGTTTTTATTCATCCAAAGGTCCATCATAATATTCAGCTTCCTTTTTGTTGGGGTATGTCAGCAAATATGTATATACATTACTTAAATTTTGTGTGTCACTTTTCCTGTTTATTGGATTGCTCTGGTTCCTTATGTTGATCATCTCGAGTAGGAGTGGTTTATTGTATTTGGTCTGTGTTGCCAGTATCTCTGTATCCTCAAAGTTAATCTCATGCTTTTCCTCTACCGCGTGTGTGGTCAATGCGCATCGTTGGTTATTGTTTACGATATCACTTCTATGTAGGGCCAGTCTGTTCTTCAGCCATTGGGACGTTTGACCCACATAAGTGTTTTCACACTCTCCACATTTTATCTTGTACACCACATTAGATCTAAGTAGTTTCGGTGTTGGATCTTTAAGTTTGCTATATAATCTTGAAATTGTTTTTGTATTATAAGTTGCGATTTTGATTTCTTCATTTTTGAAACAGTTTTTTATTTTACTTGTCAAATTTCCAATGTTTGGTAGGCTACCATATTTGGTGGTCTCTGTCTCTCCGCCTGTGTGTGTCTCTGTATCTTCAGTGTCGGGAGGTTTGGGTTCTATCTGGTTTATGTTTCTTGTGCATGACTCAAATAATAACTTTGCTAGCATTCCCCTTGGATAAGAATTCTCTTTAAATATCTGGAACAACTTTTTTAAATTCGCATCCACCAAATCTGGGTGACAAATGTTCTCAATTCTTGCTTTCATCTGTTTAATGCAATTTATCTTGACCTGTATTGGATGTTCAGATTTATAATGAATGAACTTGTTTGACGCAGAGTCCCTTCTATACCAGTCCAGTTTAATCATGTTATTCACCCTGCAGACCCTGGTGTCCAAAAAGGGTACTGTTCTGTTATATATATATATATATATATATATATATATATATATATATATATATATATATATCTTACGATACACATTTTGTCATACAAGCATTGCTTATATAGTTTAGATTGGATATTTCTAAATAGTTTCAAATAAAACGAAATATGGACATATAGAATATTGTATTTAAATTATTTGTATTATATTGAATTACTGACTTTTTATTTTGATTCCTATATTTCAGTTGATAAAATTTAAAATTTGTCATTTTTAGAGCAGTGCTTGGTTGACAAAATGTGTATCGTCAGATATATAAATATCGTAAGATATTAATAGAAGTATTACGTAGTAATTTATTTAATTTTATACATTGTTACTTTATTGACAAAACGCTTCATAATAATAAATAAGTGTAAATCAGTAAAGCAGTGTTCATTTAAGTTAATGAATCCTAATATCCATTAAGTTTAAATGAAAATTTCACCTTATTTTTTATCACATCACTATATTCTGTATTTGTTGCCCTGTATATAGTTGTAATAATTTATTTGAAGAATAATAAAGCAATTTAAATACTGAATGTTGAATTTTTATGTCATTATATCGATTTCATTGTAGCAAAATTATAAAGGATTTTTTAATGGGAACGTCCCAGTTTTAAATTGACATTACTCATGCATGGCAGTCACTGATTATTGGTGACATTGACAGTTGTATTTGTCAATGTCTACCATTTAATCATGGAAAGGCATACACTTCAACAAAGTTTACAAATAATCCAAATTTGTGATGAAAAATAGCGATTGGTTACTCTAACTTTACTTGCTTTAACTCCAATTTTTGGTCGTTATAATAGTCCGGATAAAAGAACAGTTGTTGTTTAGTGAAGAAATTTGAAACAAATTTTACACTTCATGATGTTACAGTGCCATTGAGACAAAGAAATGCATGAAGTAACGAGAATATTGCTGCCGATCGTGAAAGTGTCCGTGAAGAACAAATTTTATCGATTTCTTGACGTTCACAAGAACTAGGCATCTCCCAGGGCGCTGTTAATGGAAGACTCCTTATAACATTTTTGAGACTATTTGATGAAAGACTGTTGATTACCTCAAAATAAAAAAAATTATTAAAAAAGAAAAGAGTTTGTTAAGAAGAACAACTCGAATGGTTCAGTGACCTTTAACACATCTGTGAATAACCTTAAAATGAAACTTTGTGTTTTAATTTCAATGTAATTATTTGTCAAAGGCATTTATAGCTACATTGTTTGGGTTTTTTTAGGAATTTTCTCGAATGGATGAGTTTCTTATCTTGTTATTGTATTCAATTCTAAATGTTAGAACTATCTGAAGATTAGAAATAACCATGGAATAAGGAAATGGGTTTTCCAATAAGAGGTTTTATTTGGATATAAAACATCAATATCTTCCAATTCCCGCCATAAAAAATCATTAATCATAGCTCGGTAGCGCGATCCATTCACCGTAACAGTCGCACCATCCTCATTTTCGAATAAGTAAGGTCCAATCACACCGCCAGCCCAAAAACCCCATCAAACAGTGACACGTTAAGGATCAAGAGGCTTTTCAACAATCATTCTTGGATTTTGCAAGCCCCACATGCGACAATTAAGCTTGTTGACCTAGCCTCCGAGGTTAAAATGGCCCTCATCACTGAAGATGATTTTTCGATGAAAATATTGATCATTTTGATGCATTTAAACGACCGACTGACTTGAGTTTAGTGTTAACTGAACTTTTTCGCAAAATACGGTATTTGGAATGCCTTATTCCAAGATCGACGAGGAGTCGACAAACCCAGGTTTTCGTCAACACTTCCGATTCTTCAAATCACTAACTTGACCCAACAGCTCAAATTTTTCTATCAGTTTGAGTATTGCCGACCGAGAAAGAGGGTTTTTCAACGACCCAAAAGTGCTCAGTTTTGCGGTCTGTGGCTGCAAAATCTTCACCATTTTTGTAATGAATAATAACAATTTTAATGCGTTGTTGGAGTATGTATCGTTCCATTTTTAGAATTGGCGTAGTTGTCAAATGTCAACAGATGACAGTTTCAAAATTGACAGCGGGCTTTTCAAAACCTCTTATTGGAAAATCTTTAGTAAATAAAATAGGAAAAGGCTTTTTACTTGATGGAAGGGATAAAACAAAATTTGATATTCAAATTCCTTTAGTAAATGATAGACGCTTTATTAATCAGTGTCTCAATTTGTTTCCATACAGCACCCAGTTTAATATTTAGGGAGCATATAGCAACATTCGTGAATAAAAGATTGGTACCCATATTTGCTCTGATGAAATAAAGCACAGTGCATCTGTTCAAACACATACAATTTCATTTCATTTATACTATTGTTTTTTTCGAACAACCCCGTCCTCGAGAGAAATTAATTGGAATATTTAATTAGCATGTAACTAGAATGAAATAAAATATAAAAAGTACGACATTTTTTAAACGCAAACGAGGTAAATCAATTAACATCCAGTTTCCAACAAATATACATAGTTGTAGAGGTCAGATTATTGAATATTAACGCGTAACAACAATGAAAATCAATTAGCGTATGTTTGAGAATGTAAGGGAAATGTTGAGGTCCCAAATTAACAATGTGGAAGGTTCGTTTGGATTTTTGCATGATATAATCCTGAAATTGATCTTTTTGCGTGGTAATAATACCAATTAGGTAAATTTCGAAATTAAACTACGAAAAGCTCTTTTCAGTAGCTCCGAAAAAACAAAAGTACGCTGAATAATGTTCACAAGTCGAGTTAACACTAATTGGGCTTTACTCGCGAAGCAGTTATTCGAATTTTTCTCTTTTTAAATTATTGGCCTGAATAAAATAAATTTTACAAAGAGTCTGATAAACACACGTCACATACGCACCGGCAATCGGTAAATGAAACACAAAATATGTATTATATAGTTCATTCAAATACACTGCTCAAAAATTGAAGTGGATAATTTGCGTTAGCAAGGTGTCTACTTTTAAAACGGCCATACTTCAAGGGGAGATCATACAAGTTATTTGCAATGAAAAATGTCATATAACACATGGTCAAAATGTTGTTTTTCCATAAAATCAATTATACTTCAGTTATCCTTGTAGCCATCAAATTTGGAAACGGCATTAAATTTGCTACAAGATAAGATGTTCTGCGTGCCAAAAAATTCTTTTTGGGAGCGTAGAAATAATATGAATATCACGATTCTGAAGTGAACAGAATCAGTCATGGTTCAATCAAACTGTAGCGAACAACTTCTTCGCTCCTCTTCCAGAAACCTGCCTTGCTCTGTCATAGTTTGACCGGCGTACCGATAGAGGACCCGACCAGTCAACAGACTCGTGACTAACCGTCTCCGCCAGGTTCAAATAGAGTAAAGCACTGCGTTTGAAAATCAGCGTTCCAAGCGGACGCATGGTCACCGGCGTAACAGGCAGAGCCTGCGCATCAAGCCTGTCTGACGAGTTTCAGATGCGCATGCTCGGAAATGAAACGCCATCTCCCTAAGTGAGAGGTGGAAGCTCCCTTGCAAAATCAGTATTTCATTCGAGAGCTTCAAAACAATACCTTATACAGTGTGCTTTCGAATGACATTTCAACTTTTTTGCTAGCTATCGGGTGTTTTTTTAGAGTGGTCGAACTTTCGATAAGGATAACTGTGATTTAACAGAAGGTAGAAGCCATGTTGTTTTGACATTTCTGTTCAGTAAGCATTGACAAATTATAATGGAAAGACTCAACAAGCCGCAACAACGTTGGCAAATTGTTGAAATTTGTTTCCGATCAGTGTTCTATTCCCAAACTCATAAAAAACTTCGTGAAATTTATCGTCCATAAGAGCAGCTTACTCGTCCAACTATCGATAGATTTAGGACAACACTTTCTCTACTCGATGCAACAACAACCACAAGACAAAGAACTGTACGTACAGAAGAAAATATTGCTGATGTAAGTCAAAGTGTTAATGATGATCCAGATTTGTCTATTCGTCGACGTTCACAACAAGTTGGACTCTGTGCATCCACCACATGGAAAATTTTGCGTAAAGATCTTGGTCAGATTACAAGATTCAATTGGTTGAAGAACTAAAGCCACTTGACCATAATAAGCGTCGTTTGTTTGCTGATTGGGCCCTAGAACAGCTTGAAGCTGATCCAATTTTTTATCGTAAAATTGTGTTTCGTGATGAAGCTCATTTCTGGTTGAACGGCTATGCAAACAAGCAAAATTGCCGTATATGGAGTGAAAACAATCCTCAAGAAGTTCTGCAGGTTCCATTGCATCCTGAAAAATGCACTGTATGGTGTGCTTTACACGCTGGAGACATCATCTGTCCATATTTCTTTAAAAACAATGCTGGAGCTTATGTTACGGTGAATGGTACTCGTTACAGATCGATAATCAATGATTATTCGTTTCAAAATTTTAATCGTATCGACGCAGAAGTGTTTTGGTTTCAACAAGATGGTGCTTCACCTCTTGCTGCTATCGTAACAATTGATTTATTGAGAGAAAGATTAAGCGATAACATCATTTCGAGAAATGGTCCAATTAAATGGCCTCCAAGAACATGCGACATAACTCCACTGGATTATTTTCTTTGGGGTTATGTCAAGCCATTGGTTTATGCTGATAAACCAGAAACAATAGACGCTTTGGAAGCTAACATAACTCGTGTTATTGATGAAATAAGGCCTGAATTACTCAAAAAAGTGGCCCAAAATTGGTCTGATCGTATGCGGTTCCTCAGAGCTAGTCGTGGTGAACATACGCCGGAAATTATTTTTAAAACATAAATGTCATAAAATTATCTTTAAAATAAAAAAAAATTTGGCTTCAATCTTATTTTAAATGTGATTTATTTCAATTTCAAGTTCTATCACTCTTAAAAAAACAACCGATATTCCGAGAATTTGAAAGAGACAAAAATTGGAGGAAGTCAAATCAGGAAAAGACGGTGGTTGTTCGATAAGATTTGTTGAAATTTTGGGCAGATCTTCGTTCACAAGGATCTCCTTGTGTTATGGTGCAAAATTCTCGAGTTTTCTTTCCACAAACCTTCTCTAAATGTTTCGAGTAAAAATGTGATTATAATATTCCTTAGGAAAATAATCATACATTTACTCTTCTGTATATCATAATTGGGAACCCACAGCAAAGTTCAAATTTCATATATTTTCAATTAAATATTAAATTGCTCGATGGAAAAGAAAACTTAATGAACAGATGGTCGACAAAAAAATCATCGGGGAAAAAATATGCAGACTGAATGTAAATATTATTGGAACTCAAATGATGTTATCGAAAATTGCGTTCATTTGAAGTCGATAATCAACAGTTTTTCAAAATAAGTCATCCCGACATTACTGAATAAAGTTATCAACTGAAAATCTTCAAATTAATCCATTTGTCTGTTTGCTGCGCATATTCTACAAGATTTTTGTTTTAATTTCAAGTTGGGGACGTTGTAATATTAAATAACTTTTTTATCTACGTAAAAATTTACAACATGTAAGAAACATTAAATGGCGCTATTGTTTGGAAAAACAGAAGGGCTATGAGGTGCGAATATAGGAGCGTGGCTGTGTTGTATTCGTTGGCATTAGTGCAATGCACTGATGAGTAGCCAAAAAACTATCAAACTGCTTATGCGAAGCGATCAACAAAACTTATTCGACTATATTTAAGTTTCAAACCGTAATACAGATATGAGCTGTACGTTCCTGATCCCAAAAATTTTTCATTAACAATTCTCAAATTCGTGCAACATATTCGTAATAAATATCCGCCGATTCAATCAATTCATTATTTCTCTCTTTGAATATCTGTCGAAGAAGTTTTTGATGAATATATTTTTCTAAGTCAGCCTTCAATTTCGAGTTTGCAAACTTCAGAAGGGATGAATATGTTTGGATTTTTTTTATTTGCACGGTTAATATACGAAAATTTTCACTAAGAAGTACGCTGAATTTTTGGCGTCAAATTAATACACTTATATTTTTCGATACACCAAACGTATTGTTTGAATAGAAAGATATAGAAATATTTGTTTTTAACCTTGTCATTTAACACATTATTTATTTTCCATTTTGTGGGAAAAGACGCCGGTTCTTTTTCCTTAAATCTGGGAAGTTCTACACTATTAAATCAATTAATTATTAGATTAACATAATTTCGCAGTGTAGCTGAATCACTTACCAAATGAATTATATCCAGTTCTCTCACGACAAGTATTGTTTTGTACTTCACATATTAAAAAAAATATATTTTTAGTTTTTTTTCAGAATATTCCTTCCATAAACGACGTCAAACGAAAACTGATGTTCCAAGGAATTATAATTTTTAAAATAAACCTATGACGTTAGAATATTCATGCAAAAATACCTTGAAATACCATGAAAGATAGCGATTTTCAAATGACTTTGTTATTGATGAAGTTCCTTTGTGAAATATATTCCAAGACGTTGATATACAGGTCGTAGTTTCATATACAGTGTGTTTCACAAGCATCTACGACCTATGAAAGTAGATTATACTGCGTATTCCAAGAACAGAGTTAGTTTGAATAAATCCTTTGGAAAAGTTCATTGTTAGGATACAGGCTGTTGAAGTAATGATAACATTGGCCGAAAAGATTTTTGTAATACAAAGCAGCTCTTTATTTTTACGATGGAAATATTCTAATAATAGGAAAAATATACCTAAACTCCTAACACGTAACACTTTCAATAGCCCAATAAGACCATTTTACATTAACAAGTAATCAAATTTATGAAGGGGTGGTTAAAATTGATGCATTTTATAACAGGAAAAGTATCTAAACTGTGTTGTTTAAAATATCGGATGTTTTTTCAGAGTGATAGAACTTGAAATTGAAATGAAACACATTTAAATTAAGACTGAAGCCAATTTTTTTTATTTGGAAGATAATTTTATGACATTTATGTTTTAAAAATAATTTTCGGCATATGTCCATCACGACTAGCTCTGAGGAACCACATTCGACCAGACCAATTTTGGACCACTTTTTCGAGTAATTCAGGCCTTATTTCATCAATAACACGAGTTATGTTGGCTTCCAAAGCGTCTATTGTTTCTGGTTTATCAGCATAAACCAATGACTTGACATAACCCCAAAGAAAATAATGCAGTGGAGTTATGTCGCATGATCTTGGAGGCCAATTAATTGGGCCATTTCTCGAAATAATGTTATCGCCAAATATTTCTTTCAATAAATCAATTGTTACGATAGCAGCATGAGGTGTAGTACCATCTTGTTGGAACCAAAACACTTCTGGGTCGATACCATTCAAATTTTGAAGCAGATAATCATAAATCATCGATCTGTAACGAGCACCATTCACTGTCACATTAGCTCCAGCATCGTTTTTAGAGAAATATGGACCGATGATGCCTCCAGCGTATGAAGTACACCATATAGTGCATTTTTTAGGATTCAATGGAATCTGCAGAACTTTTTGAGGATTGTTTTCACTCTATATACGGCAATTTTGCTTGTTTACATAGCCGTTCAACCAGAAATGAGCTTCATCACTAAACACAATTTCACGATAAAAAAGTGGATCAACTTCAAGCTGTTCTAAGGCCCAATCAGCAATCAGCAGTTGGATTGCGTATGGGTGTAGACCAAGATCTTTACGCAAAATTTTCCATGTGATGGATGCACAGAGTCCAACTTGTTGTGAATGTCGACGAATAGACAAATCTGGATCATCATTAAGACTTTGACTTACAGCAGCGATATTTTCTTTTGTACGTACAGTTCTTTGTCTTGTTGTTGCATTGAGTTGCGAAAATATTGTCCGAAATCTATCGATAGTTCGACGAATAAGCTGCTCTGATGGACGATTATGTAAACCATAAATTTCACAAAGTGGTCTATGAGTTTGGCGAATAGAACTCTGATTTTGAAAATAAATTTCAACAATTTTTAAACGTTGTTACGGCGTAAGTCTTTCTACGATAATTTGTCAATACTTACTGAACAGAAATGTCAAAACAACATGGCTTCTACCTTTTGTCAAACCACAGTTATCCCCTCTATACGATACGACATGTATAAATGGCAGATATGTGGGGACTTGAAAGTTATCGGAATTTTAGTGGGACTTCAGGGACATTTACAAATTATTGGCCTTTTGCTTTGTCTATGGGACAGTCGTGCAATGAATCAGCATTATATAACAAAAATTTGGCCAGAAAGAATTGTATTTCAACCGGGATCTCTGAGGAAAGTTTTCTGCGTTTGTAACGTTGGTGAAAATCGGGAATACAGTTCTTTGCTCAAATAGGCTCCTTAGAGTATGTTGTGTATGTATATTTGCGTGCACTAGATGACGCTAGTGTATGATAAATACTTTGCTGTTCCTGTGCAGAACGAATATAGGTGCATGACAGATTTGTAGTCGTTGTACATTGCAACAAATTCGAAACAAGCGCATCTCTGCTACTTAGGTCCCATCGATTAAAAAAAACCAATCGGGCTTGTTTGAGTTAAGAATTGTTATACAGATGAATGTTGCACTGTCTCGATTTGTAGAACTTTCTATAACTAAAGCTCATACTCCTTTTTAATGATATTCAGTACAGATCGGGCGAATTCATTTATTTGAATATTTTGCATTACGCAAATAGGCCAAGAACAACTCAGGTTCGAAAAACAAAATTGGAGTTGTTTTTACAGAGATGGCGGCAGAAATATTTACATGATAACATGTTTGAAGTATATGTATTTTGGACATAATGAAAAATTTTTTTCTGCAGCAAAGTTTGTCTTTAAATTCATTTCAAAATCATGAAGCATCAATAAAATAGAAAAAGGCTTTTTACTTGATAAAAGAAATATAACAAAATTTGAATATCAAAACAGATTTAATCTGTTAGTCTTCTACAATTTTAATTTCAAACAAATTTTTATTCAAAAAACTTTTAGAATTAATGTCTACAATAAGCACCGCTTACATTAATAGACGTATATAATCAAAACTCAATATATTATCTCAAATGGAATAAATAAACCAACAGATATAAAAAAGTCATTAAAATTAATATGTCTCCTTTAAATATTTATTCATCAATTCTAATGACTTTTTTATATCTGTTTATTTATTTATTCCATTTGACATTATATATTGAGTTTTGATTATATACGTCTATTAAATGTAAGGGGTGCTTATTGTAGACATTAATTTAATTCTAAAAGTTTTTTGAATAAAAATTTTTTTGAAATTAAAATTGTAGAAGACTAACAGATTAAATCTGTTTTGATATTCAAATCATGAAGCATCAATTGAATTACTCTTTATGAGCGTTTGGAAATCTTAGTGGCCAGCTTGAATGATGTGATGAATTTTTTCGTTTCTCACCGAAAAGTTTGCAACAATAAAAAACGAGCAATTGAATATTTACAATTTTTTTAATATTTAACAATTAGAAATAAATTATAACACTGCATACAATAAATAAAAATCCTAAGATAATATTTGGTTTGAAGCCTGACGAAGAATCGGCTGCCATGACAGTTTTTCTGTTCCTATAACTGCATTGACTCTGACTTTCCCTGTTGAAATACACCGAAAAATTGGGGAACTTTTCGATTGTCTCTTTCTGCAATAAAGAAAAAAATATAAGGAAAAAATAACATAATTTCTTACAATAATAGAAATAAAAAAATTAATTACTATTCAACAAAAAAATGATACATATATATTAGGAGTATTAATAAGTTCGTGTGGTTTTGATAACAGATGTCGCTACTAATTTCATCTGGCAACACCTTCAATTTGAAGTGTGATAACTATATTATATATAACTAGAATAACAATTTGAATTACAATGTAGCGATCCTTAATCCTTAAATCCTTTAAAGTTAGTGTTCAAACGAAGATAACGGTCTGTAGGTGAGTTATATTTGTTGTTAATTGATTTTATTTTTTAAATGTGAAGAAGGACCGATAAAGACCTTATCGGAATTCTAATAGTTTTTTGAAGATATAATGAATGTTTTGAGAGATTTTTGAAGTAACTTATTTAAATTAATTAAATATTTGAAATAAATTATATTTTTTGAGTCCTTAAAATTATGTTTTGTATTTTTGAAAAGGAATTAGTTTTCATAATTGTAAGATCAGAAACAAAATTTTGTCTCCTTCAAATATTTAATTTTTATTTGACTTGACAATTTATATTTGTTGGGTTATTTACTCCATTTGATATTTAATATCGAGTTTTGATTTTATTTTTTGAAATTAAAAATGTAGGAGACTAACAGATTAAATCTGTTTTGATATTCAAATTTTGTAATAATCCTTCTATCAAGTAAAAAACCTCTTTTTATTATTTTATTGTATATATAATATATAAATATATTTTAGTTTTCCTCACTCATTCTATAAATGTCATTTGGTTTTAACAAAGGCCATAAAATACCTTACAAGCTTTCTCTGATTTTTGTGAAGAACATAGAATACGTAAGATATTTGAAGTTCTCTAATTTTAGTGTTTGTTCAACAAAGATACCATTATTTTTTGTTAATTAATTTTATTTTTTAGATATGAAGTAGGGCTGAGGATGATCTTATTTAATTTCAAATTGTTTTTTGAGAATGTACTACAAGTTTTGAGAGATTTTTGAAGTAACTTTTTTAAATAAATTAAATATTGGAAAAAAATAGTTTTGGACTTCTTAAAGTTATAGTTTGCATTTTTGTAAAATATTTGGTTTTCATAAATATAAGATTAGAAGTAACATTTCGTCTCCTTTAAGTATTTATTTAATAATTTCAATTGCTAATTTATATTTGGTTGGGTTTTTTTATTCCATTTGATATTATATAATGGCTGTTGGTTTCATATGTCTACTAAATTGAAGCATTGCTTATAAGACATTAACTTAATTCAAAAATTAATATAGATAAATTGAAAATTTCTAATTTCAAAAGAAATATAAAATAATGACCAAATTATTTAGACATCATCTTATACATATACTTTCGATTAGATGTTGAAGAATCACAAGTTCCATCATCAAAAAATATTCAACATATAATTCAAAAAGGACTTTTTCATTTTCCTTTATTAAAGAATATATAGCACATTTTCCAGAGAAAGAACTTGATAAATTAGTACCCAAAATATCTTCAGTAAGCAGTTATTTGAATGAACAAAATAATCATTTAAAAATATATAAAAATACCTTTTTCATCACTAGACATTTCATACACAATGAATTAAAATTCACTATATCAATAAACAATGAGTTTCCTTTATAAATGTTATAAACTTCATCATTTCAAAACCTATTCTCGTATCTCACCATCGTAATTCTCGAGCTCCGTGAATAGAAACGGAGGTATCTCTGACTATTGAATCAAGTAGTCACAGATCACAAGAATGTTAAACAAGGGAGGTACACATAAAAAAGATTCTCCAGTAGGTTGCGGAAAAATCCGCGGATTTCCCTCCAGTTATCTTTTCCTCAGCTTTTCCGCAAGCCAAGGATCAAATTTCCGCTCGGAAGGACTGCATAACTTCCGTTATAAGCTGCCCCAAGTGGATTCCGTTGGTGAAAATATTATTGGAGACGACAATTCTGTATTCCTTCCACCAGAAATTTTTTTTCACATTTCCCACTCCTATTAATATCCCCTTCTATAGGTATATTCTTATTCAGTTCGAATATCTTTGAGATTAAATTAAGCGGATATTGCCTGAACATTTCTGTGATTAAGAGCTGGTTCTCCATAAAATATCGCTTATTTGAGTTTCCCTTTATTAAAAAAAATCTTCAATCGCTTTCATTTGTCAAAGCATGTGAACTTTATCTTGAGTAAGTTAAAATCGCATTTGACACCATAAAATAGTTTGACACCTGTCGCAAAACCGATCTCGTAATTTCTATGAATCTTGAATATAAAGGAGAAACAAAGATACTCACTATAGCAAGAGAATCATCCCTTTTCCTGCAAAATGTCAAGTGCAACCCTGTGTAAAAATATTCCTCCATTTTCTTGGTCAAGAGGGGTTCACTATAAGGTATATTTTGAAGATGAGTTGTGAAACTCTTGTTCTGAAATTCTAGAGGCTCCTTGATTATAAGATCATCGAATAAGTTCCTGCTCTGTTGACTGTGGAGGTCTATACTGTAGTCTCGTGCATTCTGTAGAGCGACTATTGCTCTGCGATTGGCTTCTGGAGATAGTTCATCACCGGGAGTATAGCCAAACAGCGGACTGGATGTTGTTACAGGGGACTGTGGGGTATCATTCCTGAAAAATGAGTAATTAATTTAGTACTAATGCACTATATCTACAATAGTATGGGGGTCACGAAAAGAGCCTTGTGGGACACCTTTCCACAATGCTCTTTTCGGATTCAGTTGAAAGATTCACACTCACCCTCCTTGAAGGAATAGGGTCTCGATTTCGCTCATGTTCTTCCCGTAAAATTCTTTGACTCCAAGGTTCTGGAAGAAGTACTGGATAGGAGGCATTGAGTAGCATCCAGCTAGTTCCGTCCGGGGGTAGTGGAGGATGAACGCCAGACACATTTCCTCTTTGGTGGAGTAACCTCCAAGTGTTGGTTGGGTTCTGTCGATCGTGGAGTAGGTGCATTCTGTGACGAGACCATCTCCTGGTAGTATTACCGTATTTTGAAAGAGTGCTCTGGATTGCTGGTAGTTGAAGTCGTAGTGATTGTCCTGCGCATAGTAAATTGTGGTTTTGAACTGTTTTAGCCATTATTATTTAGTTTCTACAAATTATTATGTGTTACGGGCAAAAAATTAAAATGTTCATACAATAATATGACTGCAGCATCGACCGGGGGTAATTTTTTCAGTACGCAGTGGGCTATAATAGCCTGACCAAAGGCCTCGTATCTGATACGACTCACCGCTGGGCATTTTGAGACGATATGCATGGCTGTTTCAGTATCCTCAAGGCACAGTCTGCATTCATCATCTTCAGCCAGACCGATTTTGTGCAAATGCGATTTCAGCCTGCAGTGATCTGTCATAATTTGAAGTATTTTGAGTTTGGCCTTGTCCAGACCCAGCTCTATATCTGCCATCTTTTAGTTCGAAGCCCTTCCAAGGAACGCCTTCGAATGTTTCAAACCAGGATGGCTCAGCCACAAAGACTCTAGTCTTGAGTTCATTCTGCCTGTTATCTTCCGCTCAGCCACGTCATGTGGTATTCCCAGGAATGGTTCCGGGCCTACCAGAGGCAGCGTAGCTCAAGTAAACGCCAGCCGATCTGCCTCTTCGTTACTCAAATAGTTTGAGTGTCTTGGTATCAAAACAAGAGTAATTCTGTTATGCATACCGAGCCTATTTAGAACCGAACGGCAACTCCAGACTGTTTTCGATGTAGAACAGCTGGATTATAGAGCTTTTAGTACTAACTGACTATCGCTAAATATTTTGATTTTTCCGTGGTGGATTTGCCGTTTTATAAGAAGATCCGCCGTGGTCTCAAAGGCAAATAGTTCAGCTTGGAATATGATTGCATATTGACCGAGATTCAATGAGATGCTGATTCTTGGTTTGCTCCCATAGACTCCTGCTCCCGTTCCATTCGTCGTTTGCGAGTCGTCTGTGAATAAGCCAAGGTCGGTCCTCCATAGAACCTCAGCATTCTGGGTCCATTACACTGAAATGCCGTTCTTGGGTGGTGATTTTGACGTTAGATCCGAAGGCATCGATAGAGTGCTGTTCGTTAAAAGCTTTTTCAGCAATCCTGAGCATCACTATTGCCTCTGGTCTGTCGATTGCCAGTTGATGTGGTTTGTACATGGTCCGTTCCGACTCCCTCTGCACGAGCAAGTGCAGGGGTAATAAATTTAGTAGGATCTCCATGGCTGCCGAGGGTCTGGTGCGAAACGCACCTCTAGTACTACAGTGCTCTTGTATTTCTGATATAATGATTGAGTTAGTTAGTATCTCAATGTTGGCTATGTAGGCTGGGCAAATGAGATAGAGTGAAGTCCCCAGTATCGACCTGTGGGGTACTCCTGCTTTCATTTCCTACTCTGTTGAATCTTGCCTATTGATTTTCACTGCATACTTTCTGCTTTATAGATGCGATTTCAACGTCTTATCATTTCCTGAGTTATACTAAATTTGATCATTTTATGACTTGTAGTCTCGTGTCATACTTTGTCAAATGCTTTGGAGATTTGAAGAAATGAAGAAAAAGTCTGTTTTGTTTCTTCTTTTACTGTTTTTTCAATGTAGTTGATTACCCGTATGATCTGAAGAGATGCTGAGGTTCTGGTCTGCACCTAAACTGTTCATCGTTGATGCTTTGTTTTTCGAATGTTTTGCTCCTGAGTCTGTTATTTTCGATTTTCTCTCGCTTTTGGGTGTATTTTTGCTTGTGTCTTTTCCTAGTTTCCAGACTTGATAATTGAGTTCATTTTGTTTATGGCCTTCTCCGCGAGGATCAAACAAAGTTGATTTAGGAATTTTGCATTTTTGCAATGAACAGTAGTACTGATATTTGTGAACGTAGTAAAGTTAGCAATTATTTGCTAATAAAAAGCAAAATAAACCAACTCCCATTCACCGAAGGCAGAGACCTGGATTAAATTTACGTAATCTTCTATTTCCAGATCCTACCCCGATAATCTCGTTTCATACAACTTCACAACCATCGATTCTCCAGCCGCAAATACGATTGTTTCCCTTCTTATTACCCTCGACTAGGCATTCTTCAAACGTTAAACGAATCTTGTTGGCCTTGAGCGCTATTCCAACGCACCCTCGATTAGTTTCACGAAACGATTCATCAACTTTACGTCCTCGACTCAAGTGACGACAAATTGCTAGAGCAAGGCAATTTAGTTCCGATGCAAATCGACCGGAAAACTAAAATCTAATTATCAAGAATGTTCTTACCTGCGCTAATGGCGGGAGTTCCTTCCCTCCTCTGATATGGCGCAACTTCAACTTCCTCCCAGCCAGGTGCGAATGGAGCATGACGGATACCACGTTTACTCCCTCCTTCGGAAACACCTGTAAAATTAAAATATATAGTTGTTTTAAATTACTTTGTTGATTTTTATAATGATTTCCTGTTGATCACAAAGTCCTTCTACAATTTATCTAGTTCTATGTTTCCTAAGTGATCACAGGTTTAGCCACAGAGTCAAACTATGACAGATTAACCTCTGTTGATCATCGATCAAGTACAAATTGGGTTCTACAAAACATTTTGTGGTCTGATCTAACCTAGAATCGCTGCTGAATCACTTATCAAGTTGATTTGTAGATTTTGACAGACACGAGTGATCCTTTTGCAAAATATGATGATTTTGAATTCAAAATACCTTATGAGTTATTTGGTAGCAAGGAAGGAATGAAAGAAAGGAATGAACTTCAATGCAGGATTATTATTTTGCTTTCTTGTTAATAATTCTCCATAAAACAGAGACAAAGTTTCCCAAAAAGCTTATAGAACTCCCAACCTTCTGATATCTATCCAAAAAGTCCACTTGGCGTTCTCAAATGACAGTTACGTCAGGAAATTTATGGGGAACTTTTGAACTTTTCGTTCGCTTCAGAAACATCTGGACGTCAGGAATGTAGCCCAGAAAGTTTTACCCCTCATTCTCGAACGAACATATGAATGATGACTGTTTTCATATTACGGCGAAATGAAGTAGGTCATGGAAATATCCTCTTGATATTGAAAGGCATCCCTCATAGTACCAATTAATCACGTAAGGGTTCGAACAATGAGTATAACCCTCCCATAAATATCTTTATGAAACTCCAGTTCACGTCAAAAAGGACAAGATTAGTAGTTGCTATCGTTTCGGTATGATTGATTGGATGAGACGCCCTGAGATTGAACTCGACCATTGTTTTACTTCGATCTCGTAATGCATTTTCTTCACTTAACAAGGCTTTACTCGGTTTGCTCCATCGATAACGAAGATGCAGTCTCTGGGGGATAATTAACATTCTCCCAGATTAAGTTCAATATAACTTCAGTTTATTATGTCTTTAAGAAACAAAATTTGAATATATGCTGAAAATTCCTCTCTTATCTATTGATACTTCGCATTTGAAATAGGTGTTCTCCTCCAAAATATGCGTGTTAACTCAGAAGCAATAATTTCTTCAACTTGGTTTCTTCGGAATATGGTAATCAGTAAGAATGGAACGATAACTTCTTCTTCCTCCCTTCTTATCTTTTCCATTAGAATTGCATCCTGTGTCATCTTCTCTATCTATTCTTGATCTTCCTCTTGTAACATTGAGATCTTCTTCAAACGTTTTAGTTGACGACCAAGAAATGCCCAGGAATTGATGGAATCAAGTCAGAGCATGGAAAACTTGTTCCGAATTTATCAAAGGACCTCTAGCACAACTCCTTTGTGAAATTTCAAACGAGGCAAATATCTTAATCGATTAAAGTTGTCCGTAATAAAACTTTTGCATAAGAGCGGTGATCTGAGGAAGTTTACAAACTATATGCCTGTCACATCTATTCGACAATAGCCAAGATTGTAGAGAAAGTTATGAAAGAGCATTTGGTGGAGTATTTTGAAAAAGAGAATCTATTATCTCCAAGACAATTTGACTTCAGATGAGGCGTTTCAACTGTGTATGCAGTGATATATTTGGCGGATTGTATTTATCGTTCCTTATATGAAGGACAATGTACATTGTTTTTGGACCTAACGAAAGGGTATTGTAGGTGATCTTTTCAGGTCACGCCTTGTTGGCAGAACCCAGCATGTTTGCGTAGAATAGAAAATAGGTGAATCCCTAAGGCTTATATTTGGCGTAGTTCAAGAAAAGGTTCTGGGGCCTGTACTCCCATAAGAATTGCATCTGTGTCATCTTCTCTATCTATTCTTGATCTTACCCTTGTACATTGAGCTCCAGCTCTCCCTTAAACGTTTTGGTGGACGACCAAGAAATGCCTAGGAATTGATGGAATCAAGTTAGAGCATGGAAAGCTTGCCTCTCAATTTATCAAGGGAACTTTAGCACAACTCCTTAACGGAATTTTCAAACCAGGCAAATATCTTAATGGTTTGAAGTTGTCCGTAATAAAACTAACGCACAAGAGGGGATATCTGAGGTGATCTTTTGAGGTCCTACCTCGTTGGCAGAACCCAGCATGTTTACGTGGAAGAGAAAATAAGTGAAGCCCTTACGGTATTATCTGAAGTAGTTCAAGAAACGGTTCTGGGACCTGTACTGTTCTTAATGCACTTTAATGCCAGTATTTATGCATCTGTGGATAACACTGTGATTGTTATGAATGCTGAAACTTGGTGGGAGGTTGGCTGCGGAAGATGTATCTGGTATTGAACGTGGAGAAGATCAGATGCATCCCGATAACCTTTAATAAAATTGAATCGCCTAAAAGGAATCTTAATTTTGACTGAAAAGAGAAAGAGAGGAATGCAGGGGATATATTAAAAGTTGTATACGACGAAGATAATCATCGACATCAAACTTCAAGTCCTGTCTTGAAGTCTGCAACATATTGAAAATAGCGTTATGGACTTGCCAACTACCATGCTCAAATCCAAGTGATAGATGAAGTTTTCATCCAGGATACATGTTTATTGGACAATCTTGGTCGGATTTAGGATAAAGTTCAATTTCAAACGCAGTTGGTGATGATATTTTGAGTCAGACAGAAGTAGTTCCTACAAACATCGTATTATTGAATCTGCTATACCATTGGGTTCCACTGATGGTGCAGTACGAAAAACTACAGTTCATGGCCTTTTAATTCATTTAGCACATTATCCGAAAAATCAGGAACTAATCGAATAATCTCAAACTATTACTGAAGAACTCACCTCTTTGGTACAGTCAGTACTGCAATACCCAGCAGTCTTGTACTCTTTCTGTTTCGGAGGAATGAAATGAAGATTCGATAAAGCCACGCCTGCGATCAGAATTCCACCATCGTTCGGCCTTAACTCACTCGTGTAATGCAGCCTCAAGCCAGACGTATCCTTGGCTTTTTTCATCTGGGGGTTATCGTAGTGGATTTCAAGCATGTAATACGAATTTCGTTGTTGTCCTATTGGCACTCCGACAGCAGAAGGAAAATTTTCACCTGAAAGTTACATAGTTTTATGGTGTCCTGTTGCTAATATCCCAAAGTTAATTTTTCTTCTCTTACCTTTGGCACCAATTGCCCATGCTATGAGTGGAGTTAAACATTTGTCCCATTCTGGTGGCATTTGCTGGCCGTAACATAGCTGACCACTCTGCTGGGCAAACGCCTCCCATCTTTGGTTATTCCCGTTAGGCCCTAATTGACACTCGTGGACTATCATGTGATGGACGAAGTTTGTGTGGTTGGGACCTATCAAGGGTTCGTATCCAATGATATGGTGCTTACTGTCTAGCTGAGGCGCTTTGAAAACTTTGCACCAGTATATTGTATTCATGTTGGGCTTGACTTCGAACTGTAAAAATTATTCGTTAAAAAAGAACACTTCAAACGAAATATGAATCTGACGATTTTTTGTACTTACGTTTTCTAACGTGATATCCCAGTTTTTGACGTTTCTACTTTCTGTACGTTTTACAGGTTGTGGGCCCATCAGATGAAGACTTTGGGAGCCTCTAGATTCACCATGGTACACCATGTCTCCTTCGAATTGCGGATCTGTATCCCTCATAGCCCAAATAACACGGACTGTATCACTCTGGAAAAAATTCAGTGATGACAACAAAGATAGCTCGCTATTTTAAAGGTATTAAATTCATATCAAATATAAAGATTTTGTTGAATGCGTGTCAAAAGATGACAGTTTCAAAGGTAACAGTTGGCCAGACAGCGGTCTATTCAAAATGAAACCTCTTATTGGAAGAACCTTTATGTTCCTTTTTTATTATTAATAATATTTCACTTACGTTCAACACATAATCATGTATGTCGCAGGTATCGAGAGCCCTACGGAATTCCAGAACTGTGTGGGTCCCGTTCTGCATCCCCTTTTCAAGGGTGTAGTTATCAACTTCGTCCCTGATCGGGGAGGATCCTTGACCCTTAGGGACGCCGTGGCAGTCCTGCAAAATTCCACATAATTAAGGTGTTCGGTTGACACAGGTTAAAATAATGTGGGTTTTATTCGACAAAATTCAAGTTTTATGAGGGGTTATCGGAAGTGGACCTTTGGGGATAAAAATGAGAGATTTAAAGGGTTGGATTGATATAAAAAATAGCTCGCATTTAGGATAAAGTATCAAATAATGGTACAATATAATCCATTTGAGATTTTCAATATTCATTGTTTCTGTGTGTTCCTGCTCTAGGTCTCATTTCGTTTGAATATCTGTATTTCCGATTGTGAAAATATTGGTTAGAATACATTTCACCCATTAAGTGAAATCGACAGATAATATTAGAACTAAAAATAAGTTCCTGCGGTTTAATCATTAGGCTTTTTTCAGTATTTGTCATTTCAGTGAAGTGTAAACAACAAAACACTTGGAGTCATTCAACCAGTCATTTGCCAAAGTTCAAAAGTGTTGGGATTGATACGAAAGGTTTCATTTTGTCTTTCCATCATCGTCATGGACCTACGTAATCGACACTTGACTTGAATCAGAATGATGTCGCCGCGCCGGTGCAAAGCGATGAATTCTTCACTACTCTGGGCATACTCAGAGTCGTAAAAGTTCGTATATGAGCAGAGCTTTTCACCGACGTTAAAGTACGGTCATTGCTGTCCCGAGTTTCTGCTCAAGTTTTGACACTCCAGCAGACACCCGATAAGCTAAAAGAGAAAGAAAGGATGTTTGAAGGAAGATAATAGAGAACCTGCTCCAGTACAACCGGGTCAACCCCTCTACCAAAGGAAACGTTGTGTCGACCCCAGCTGCATGAGCAGAGTGAAAGGCCGAAGCATCGAAACAACACAAATAACAGCTTCACAGCTTGGATCCCCCCCTGAAGGACCGCTGTTCTACTGCTAAAAGAGGGGCTCCGAAGCATCGTAGAGGACTGGCTTAAGGATCTACAAATGGAGCTGAAGTTGGGGGTATGGGCAGAGGGCAAGTCTACCGAGATCCTACTGTGGTCGAAACGTCGTAGCCTAGCCTTTTTCCTGTAGCGTTCCATTTCCGGTCCCGGAGCGGATAAGTAGCTTGAGGATCCACGAGTAGGGCTGAAGTTGGGGGTATCGTCAGTGGGCGAGTCTTCCAAAGTCCCTACCTTGGTCGAAACGTTGTAGCCTGAACTTTTTCCTCCAGCGAACCATTCAGGACCCCGCAGCGGCAGCTTAAGGATCCAAAGATGAAGCCGAAGTTGGGGGCATGGGCAGAGGGCGATTCTTTCAAGATCCAACCCTGGGCGAAACGTCGTAGCCTGCACTTTTTCCTCCGGTTCATTTCAGATCCCTCAGCGTATAAGTAGCGAAGGTTGGAAAGCCCACGCTGAGATTCAGCAGGGTTTTGTCTTCGCCTTTGTATGAATTACAAAACTTTAATCGACCGCAGGATAGCATGACCCACGTCAGCAAGCCTCAACTACCCCTTACGATTGCAAGACTTGTTGAAGGAAAGGATCGGATGTGGGACAACATGATGGAATGATATGCAAGAAAGAAACAGAGTAAGGAAGTTGAATTGAGAGTCTCTGCTTTAGGCATCATAACCCTGTCCTCCATTTCATATAATGAAACTAGGATTTCAGTCATGACAATCACCCCCACCACGACAAGAGACAATTGGCTGGTGCCCTACTCTGGGCAATCTGAAAGAGTAGGAAAAGATTCAAACAGCAGATCAGTTGATCGCCAAATCTTTCTTTCAATAAATCAATTGTTACGACAGCAGCATGAGGCGTAGCACCATCTTGTTGGAACCAAAACACTTCTGGGTGGATACCATTCAAATTTTGAAACAAATGGTCATTGATCATCGATCTGTAACGAGCATCATTCATTGTAACATTAGCTTCAGCGTCGTTTTTAAAGAAATATAGACCGATGATGCCTCCAGCGTGTAAAGCACACCACACAGTGCATTTTTCAGGATGCAATGGTACCTGCAGAACTTCTTGAGGATTATTTTCACTCCATATGGCAATTTTGCTTGTTTACAAAGCCGTTCAACCAGAAATGAGCTTCATCATTAAACACAATTTTACGATAAAAAAGTGGATCCTTTGCAAGCTGTTCTAGGGCCCAATCAGCAGACAAACGACGCTTATTCTGGTCAAGTGGCTTTAGTTCTTGAACCAGTTGGATTTTTTTTGGGTGTGTACTAAGATCTTCATGCAAAATTTTCCATGTGGTGGATGCACAGAGTCCCACTTGTTGTTAACGTCGATGATCATTATTAACACTATGACTTACAGCAACGATATTTTCTTCTGTACGTACAGTTCCTTGTCTTGTTGCTGTTTTTGCATCGAGTAGAGAAAATGTTGCCTGAAATCTATCGATAGTTCGACGAATAAGCTGCTCTGATGGACGATTATGTAAACCATAAATTTCACGAAGTGCTCTATAAGTTTGGCGAATAGAACACTGATTTTGAAAATAAATTTCAACAATTTGTAAACGTTGTTGCGGCGTGTGTCTTTCCATGATAATCTGTCAATGCTTATTGAACAGAAATGTCAAAACAACATGGCTTTCTACCTTCTGTCAAATCACCGTTACACCTATCGAAAGTTCTATCACTCTAAAAACAACACTCGATATAACACATAATGAAGTTATTCTAGTGCTGAGCGACTTGTACAATAGCTTCACTTATTAATGCGTATTGAATGCTATATTCTGCGAACGATATTCGTCACCTGTATATAATTATAAAGTGAAACAGTGTTTCTAAGCCATATTATTCAATTAAATTCTGAAAAGTTTTCAAGATTTTGGAGAATTCATCCAGTCATTATCTGTAACGAATTTCCATGTGCTAGCAAGAATATTGTGCAAACAAATTTTCCAATTCGTCATCGCTTAGAATGATAAACCAGACACGAATTAGGTCAACCCCTTCAATATGAGCAACGTTTCCACACAAAATCTACATGGTCCACATACCGAATCTCATAAGACCTAGTGTCATTAAGTTATGCACGTCACATTTCCGTAGAACCTCAAATTCGCGTACAGATCTTAATATGTCGAAAGACCCTCACAGAATCTTAATAACGTCAACTGCGTAAGGGAGAGCAAATCGAGTGGTGACATTTGAATTAAGACTAGCGTGTCTCTCATCACGCTATAAATTATTCATCGAGGTTGAAAAATACAGATTTTTATCGTGAAATGAACACCTTTCATGTTTGTATCTCTTGTCGTTCGGTGAAAAGGAATTATTTCTTTATTTTTCCTTCTGTCAGAAGTGACGACTTGAATAGGATATTTCACGGTTTAGTAATGCTACAGCTTTTGATTCAACATGAACAACTATAAAAAAGGACGTCTTGAATTGTGAATTTTCAAATCTTGTTATTATGTTCAATCTTAAATATCAAGGCTGTCCGCAAATTGTCAACAAACATGAAATACGTATTTATATTTTGAATTCGGTGTTTTATCATTTCTTTTTTGGGTTTTCACACCATTGGATAAATTTTCGTGTACATCTACGTGGCGTGTTCAATATATTCTTGCTATCGGGATAATTTGCTGATAATGTGAGTGATCTAATTATCTCATTTTCTAATGGCACTATCTGAGGATATAAATATAAAATTTCACTAATTAACGATCATTAGTTTTTTAGGTATATTTATTAATAAAATACACTGAAAAGAGTGAAAGCATCACAGCAGCCTCATACGCAATCACTTTGCGTAATTTAAGAGACGCAATTCAAGGAAAAAGGCGAGAAAATTTCACAGCGGAATTGTTGGCTTTAATTCTTGAACCAGTTGGATCTTGTATGGGTGTAGACCAAGATCTTCACGCAAAATTTTTCATGTGGTGGATGCACAGAGTACAACTTGTTGTGAACGTCCACGAATAGACAAATCCGGATCATCATTAACACTATGACTTACAGCACCGATATCTTCTTATGTAGATACAGTTATTTGTCTTGTTGTTGCTGTTGCATCGAGTAGAGAAAATGTTGTCCGAAATCTATTGATAGTTCGACGAATAAGCTGCTCTGAAGGACGATTATGTAAACCATAAATTTCACGAAGTGCTCTATGAGTTTGGCGAATAGAAGACTGATTTTGAAAATAAATTTTAACAATTTGTAAACTTTGTTGCGGCGTGAGTCTTTTCATGATAATTTGTCAATGCTTACTGAACGGAAATGTCAAAACAACATGGCTTCTACCTTCTGTCAAATCACAGTTTTCCCTATTAAAAGTTCTATCTATCTCTAAAAAAAACACCTGATACTATAAAAAATGACATTCCTTTCCGGTCTCCTTATATTAATATACCATTGCCTGAAAGTTCTTCAAGTCATGCTTTTTGGTAATGTTTTTTTCCTTATCAAACGACCGTTTCAACTTAACCATACCTGTCCCATTAAATTCGTTAATTTTTTTCGCCATTACCTTCCCATCCTCAAGATATATTGCGTTTCCTGTCCACAAATAACGAATATAACGAACGTTATCGCGTTATAGCGATAATTGCCCTTGTTCCAAGCAGCCACGTCCAGTTTTTTTTCTCTCGAAAAGACGTAATCGTAACCGCCCAACAATGCAACTTCCGACTGTTGCTTCCTGTGCTCAAGAACGAGACTTTACGGCAGGTCTATTTTTAATCATTCTAACGAGACAGAAACGGTGCTCAACCGGTCTTGGAGATTAATAAAGAGTCCTTTACACCTCTGGAATTTCCTGCGCTTCCCCTGACATTTGAATATGTGGGTATAATGTATACAGGATGTTCTTGGTACTTCCTGCTTGTTCTTGAGTGTTCCTGAGACGGTTATATGAAGGGAGGATTGTTGGATCAAAAGCAGAAAGGATTTGTTGAGACGAAACCGGATAATTAGTTTTTAAGAATGAGTTTCTGGAGATTTTATCTAGTTCTATGTGCCCAAAGTGCTCGTCAAAGATTCACTCACTGTGTCAAACTATGACAGATTAACCTGTGATGATCATCGATTAACTGCAAATTGGGTTCCACAAAATATTCTGTGCTCTAATCTAACCAAGAATCGTTGTTAAATCACAGATCAAGTTAATTGGTCGATTTAGGTTAATCAAGGTCTTTGTATTCTTTGTTAAATAGTTGAAGTGAAGTGTACTCTTTATAGTTCACTTTTTTCAAGTTTTTAGTCCATCGTTATCATCAGAAGATGATTTAAGTGAAATTCGAAGACGCCAAATTATTACACACAGGAGTGATTCTTTTGCAAAATATCGGGTGTTTTCTTTAGAGTGATAGAACTTTAAATTGAAATAGAACACATTTGAATTAAGATTGAAACCAATTTTTTTTTTATTTGAAAGACAATTTTATGGCAATTATGTTTTACAAATAATTTCCGGCATATGTCCACCACGACTAGCTCTGAGAAACCGCATTCGACCAGAACAATCAAAGTCCAGGAATATAAACCAAAACAATGAGAGTGGGTGTTTATTTCTTGAATTTATCAGTGTATATATTTCGAGTGACCATTCTTGTCGAATTTTGTGATTTGAGTTTCCATAATGGCACCCTGAATACGTAGAAAATTTCTAAGTCTAACGCAACGCTGGATTCTTGAAGAGTTCCCGATTTAAATTTCAAATTCTTGGTCGTGCGAGGGCTGATGGATGGTTGTGGTGAGAAATATAACAAGAAAAATAGGAATTTGCATTATAATGTGATCATATTAGTCCTGAGCGGGGAAATATTGTAATAACTTTTGAATAACGAGTTATCGATGTTAAAGTTGGATGGAAAAAATTGGGAAGAGGTGATTTTCATTGTTCTACAGGATGTTGTGTATATGTATGTCTAAAGTAATCCTGCAGATTCCTTTCTTAAACAAACCATATTTTTTTATACAATTTTCTCCCAGAAGTCCTTCCCTATGAAGATTGAAGTTGAAAGAGGAAAGAATAATTACATATTGCCTAACTTCCTGATATAAAATTGAACATAAGAAATATAAAAAATTTTCACTGTATGTATTGAAGCTATATATAAGACTAGTATAAAATTAATATCGGGTGTGTTTTTTAAAGTGATAGGGATAACTGTGATTTGACAGAAGAAGCCATGTTGTTTTGATATTTCTGTTCAGTGAGTATTGACAAATTATCATGGAAAGACTCACGACGCAACAACATTTACAAATTGTTGAAATTTATTTCCAAAATCAGTGTTCTATTCGCCAAACTTATAGATAAGAGCACTTCGTGAAATTTATGGTTTACATAATCGTCCACTAGAGCAGCTTATTCGTTGAACTATCGATAAAATAGAAAGGCCTTTTACTTGACAGAAGAAATATAACAAAATTTGAATATAAAAACGAATTAAAATATGTTTATCTTCTACAATTTTAATTTCAAAAAAATTTTTTATTTAAAAAAATTTTAGAATTAAATTAATGTCTAAGAACATAGATCAATCTTGTATTATAAAGTTGATCTGTGTTTCAAAACATTATTCATTTACACGTGGTGCGTTGTTGATATAGGTTAGTTTTTTGATTTTGATATTTGGAATATTATTCAGGACCGAAGAAGGGATTGCTGAGAATTATATTTGTTTTTTGAAGATATAGTGCATGTTTTGAGAGATTTCTGAATTAACTTATTCGAATATTTAAATATATTAAATATTTCAAATAAATTATATTCTTTGAGAAGTCCTGTAAGTGTGTTCATATTTTTAAAAGGCAGTTGGTGTTCTTAAAGGTAAGACCAGAAACAAAATTTTGTCTCCTTTAAATATTTATTTATTAATTTTAATGACTTTCGTATATCTGCTGGTTTATTTATTCCATTTGACATTATATATTGAGTTTTGATTATATACGTCTATTAAATGTAAGCGGTGCTTGTTTTAGACATTAATTTAATTGCAAAAGTTTTTTAAATAAAAATTTTTTTTTTTAATTAAAATTGTAGAAGATAAACATAATTTAATTTGTTTTGATATTCAAATTTTGTTATATTTCTTCTATCAAGTAAAAATCCTTTCTATTTTATTTTATATATAATATATAATTATATTTTGGCTTCAATAAATCTCAATATGGAATGTCAATGAATTTAAATAAGCCTTAAAAATAACTCACACTGTTCTTTGATTTTGTTAGAACATAGATCAATCTTGTATTATAAAGTTGATCTGTGTTTCAAAACATTATTCATTTACACGTGGTGCGTTGTTGATATAGGTTAGTTTTTTGATTTTGATATTTGGAATATTATTCAGGACCGAAGAAGGGATTGCTTAGAATTATATTTGTTTTTTGAAGATATAGTGCATGTTTTGAGAGATTTCTGAATTAACTTATTCGAATATTTAAATATATTGAATATTTCAAATGAATTATATTCTTTGAGAAGTTCTTTAAGTGTGTTCATGTTTTTAAAAGGCAATTGGTGTTCTTAAAGGTAAGACCAGAAACAAAATTTTGTCTCCTTTAAATATTTATTTATTAATTTTAATGACTTTCGTATATCTGTTGGTTTATTTATTCCATTTAACATTATATATTGAGTTTTGATCATATACGTCTATTAAATGTAAGCGGTGCTTGTTTTCGACATTAATTTAATTCTAAAAGTTTTTTGAATAAAAAATTTTTTTGGAATTAAAATTGTAGAAGAACTATCGATAGATTTCGGACAACATTTTCTCTACTCGATGCAACAACAACTGTGCGTACAGAAGAAAATATCGCTGCTGTAAGCCATATATTCGTCGACGTTCACAACAAGTTGGACTCTGTGCACCAACCACAGAAACTTTTGCGTAAAGATCTTGATCTACACCCATACAAGATCCACCTGGGTCAAGAACTAAAGCCACTTGACTTGATTTGACTTGACTGGACAATAAGCGTCGTTTGTTTGCTGATTGGGCCCTAGAACAGCTTGAAGTTGATCCACTTTCATATTGTAAAATTGTGTTTAGTGATGAAGCTCATTTCTGGTTGAACGGCTATGTAAACAAGCAAAATTGCCGCATATGGAGTGAAAGCAATCCTCAAGAAGTTCTGCAGGTTCCATTGCATCCTGAAAAATGCACTGTATGGTGTGTTTTACACGCTGCAGGTACCATCGGTCCATATTTCTTTAAAAACGATGCTGGAGCTAATGTTACAGTAAATGGTGATCGTTACAGATCGATGATCAATGATTATTTGTTTCAAAATTTGAATGGTATCGACCCAGAAGTGTTTTGGTTCCAAAAAGATGGTGCTAAACCTCATGCTGCTACTCTAACAATTAATTTATTGAAAGAAAGATTTGGGGATAACATTATTTCGAGAAATGGCAATTAACTGGCCTCCAAGATCATGCGACATAACTTTACTGGATCATTTTCTTTAGGGTTATGTCAAATCATTGGTTTATGCTGATAAACCAGAAACAATAGACGCTTTGGAAGCCAACATAACTCGTGTTATTGATGAAATAAGGCCTGAATTACTCGAAACAGTGGTCCAAAATTGGTCTGGTCGAATGCGGTTCCTCAGAGCTATTCGTGATGGACATATGCCGGAGATTATTTTCAAAATATAAATGTCATAAAATTATCTTTCAATTAACAAAAAAAATTGCCTTCAATCTCAATTTAAATGTGTTTTATTTCAATTTAAATTTCTTTCTCCCTGAAAAAAACACATGGTATATTATCACCAAATGATTATGTCATTATTCGTCGTAATTTTGTTTAATTCAGTTTGTTTAATAAAGTTAATTGAAAAAAAGTTTGTTCGAGGTTTTTCTTATCACCCTGTATTTATGAAAATGAAGGAATAACTAGAAAAATCGCAGTGAGTCTAATAAAGGGGAAAGGGACTGTATGGTGAGGTAGAGTCTAGTTTACTCCCCAGCTTGGAAATAATTTATTTCTTGTCTTGTTGAACACATACATATCTCGGTTTTTCATTACGAGCACACAAATGCGACTAATTCACCCTGCCCATGGGAAACTTATTCCATAAACGCAAACAAATACCTCACACGAAAATTACACAGGTGGTGTACCACCGCGTACCTTTCCAAACCGCACTGGATCTCTAAAAGCCGTATAATATGGTTCTTTCAGTTATTTCCCTGAATGTCTGGAATGGACGTTTTGGTCACACTCGGCTTGATTCATGGCCAACTGAGCATAACCGCTTTCCGGATGCGAGCACCGAAAACAATTTCGTATCTTTTCATTTTATGCTTGCGTGATACCGGCTGACTTCTGTGGAAATGGAAATCATAGGTGAACGACTGGCTGAAGACGACGAAATGATATACCCTGGACGCTCTTTAGATGTAATTAATAGACGATTGGTGCGGCTCGTGTTACAATTAAGCACTTTGTTGAGCTATCGTTATTCATATCGACTCAACAGTCCGTGGCGAAGAACACCAGGTTAGAAATAGGAATCAGATCATATTAATGGAACACATCAACCCCACGACCTTGAATTGAACCAAGAAGTCGCTCATGTTCAAGTTCGTACCACACCATAAGCTTGGAAGTGCTCAGAAGTACTGGATATAAAATAAACCAAGCCGATCAACTAAAAGTTCGATAAAAGTAGAATGAACCACTTTAAGGTCAGTTTTGATTGAATGAAACGCACAAACAATAAAGCAAGTAACAGACAAGATTCAAAATATTCGAATAAATTGTTTCTTGGAGACAGTAACGTCGAGAAATTTCAGTCTGAAAAAGAGTAGTAAATTTCTTTTCACCTTGCCGTACTCGAATAACATGCAGATACATATTTGAAGAATAAATCAATGATTCCTCACTAAACAAAGGTCTTAAAACCAAACTAATGCAGATAAAGCTAGAATAAGAAAGGATTAAAGATCGCTGAGACGAAGAAGATGAGGGATAAAACACATACAGGCTAACAAGAAAAACTTCGGACAAATTAAGGACAATATTAAGGGCAATAGATTGAGATAGGCAAGGCATGTTGTTAGAAGTAGAGATTAGCGCCTCATTAGTATAATATATTGGTACCAGAGGGCAGACGATTGGTGGGCAGACACAGAAGAAGATGAAAGGATGCTGTCACTGACGATATTAGTAAGCTGAATGTACGGCAATTGGATATTGTAACAGGACCAGAAGAGTGAGAGACTATAGTAGGCGCGGCTAAGACTCACGAGAAGTTGTGAAGCCAATGATGATGGCGTGAGAAACGAAGAGTTTGGAAACTCCAAAAATCACTTGAGAAATTCTGCTCGACAGAAGGAGAAATGTTTCCATCGAATCTGAATAGGAGATAAAATTGGATATCTCGTATATCATGGGTGAATCCACTGTCAACATCCCCTGCAATACCAAATCGCTTTGGAAAGAAGACGATGCTTTGTTTTTTGTGGGATCAGTAAGGTGTAATCTATTATGAGGTGCTAAAGCCTCGTTTCATACTTGGTAAGCATTTTGAGGATTTTGAAGAGACCATTTAGAGCTTTAACAATCCTCGTACAACCAAAAAAGTCGAAAAAAACTAGTTCCTGATTAAGAATCTACCCCCAAAGTGTCCAAGGAAATTATGATCTGGATGCTCTTACGAAAACACGTGCGAACAACATTATTTGTTATACAGGATCACTTTATCGTAAAGGGAGAAAAAATAAAAAAAATAAAACGACTTGCTGACAACGCAAATAATGCATGACGAAAACAAGCCAAAGAACACATCATTAATTCGTGTATAAAATATTCTGTAAGTCCTTAATAGAAAGTAATTTTCAGCATATTGAATGTAGTAATGTTTTAAGTTTCAAGACTTCTCTTCAAAAAATGAGTATAAAGTTGACTGCAAAATTTGTACAGAATCAACAAAACCAAGTTAACAGTGAATCATTCTTTCTAGAGATGGTGGAGCCTTGTTCTTCGTTCAGCTATTTCCTTCGGTATATTCAGTAATGAAGAGGTAATAATATTAATCGCTTCGTATTCGATATCCAACCTGATCTTGACCTCAACCAAGAAGTTGTTTATGATATACATTCTGTCAAGAAAGTACCGGGAATTATCGATTTAAATCTGGCGGGGCAATGAGGCAGGTAAAAAATTTTTTTCCTAGGTTGGTACCACTGTCCTTAATTACTATGCAAAGCTTGAGCGGGATCTGTCAACTAGTGTGTTTGCAACAGCTGATTAAATCAGTCGATGTCAGAGTGCGTGCCGATTTTTACTATGGGTGATAACGTTGAGCAAAGAATTTGTTTTAAGTTTTGTGTTGCAAATGAATTTTCGTGTGCCGATGCATTGAAAATGTTGCAAAAGGCCTTTGGTGATAATGCTCTATCGAAAACTCGTGCATATCAGTGGTACAGAGCCTTCAAGGACGGTCGTGAAGTGGTCGCCCATCGACGGCTTCGATCGAAGATAACGTCGATAAAATTAAGGAAAGGGTGCTGGAAAACCATCGTACCAGCTTGAGACAGATAGCACATGATCTTAAGATATCCCACGAGTCCGCACGTATGATTTTGATTGATATTTTGGGCATGAGAAAGGTGGCCGCAAGACTCGTACCGAAAGACCTGAATTTTCTTCAAAAACGTCATCGCGAACGGGTTGCTTCAGACATGCTGGATCGCTGTAATTCCGATTCTAAATTCATGGAACGCATTATAACTGGTGATGAGACCTGGGTCTACGAGTACGATATGCAAACAAGCCAGAAATCATCGGAATGGGTGGCAAAAAATGAGCCGAAACCGAAAAAACCACGCCAAAGCCGCTCGAAAATGAAGGTGATGCTCATTGTTTTCTTCGATATCTGTGGCGTGGTGCACTACGAATTCGTTCCAGAGGGTCAGACGGTAAACAAGGAGTATTACCTAGGCGTTATGAAACGTTTGCGTGAGCGTATCCGTAAGAAACGGCCAAATTTGTGGGCGAACAACTCATGGATTTTGCATGGCGATAACGCGCCTTCTCACCGAGCTACGATTGTGACTGACTTTCTCGCCAAAAACTCAACAAACGTGCTTCAGCAACCATCGTATTCACCGGATTTGGCTCCCTGCGACTTTTTCCTCTTCCCAAAACTAAAATTGCCCCTTCGTGGCACCCGTTTTGAGTCGATTGAAGCCATAAAACAAAATTCGGCGCGAGAGCTAAAGTCCATCCCGGAAAGCGCCTATAAAAAATGTTTCGATAATTGGAAGTGCCGTTGGCATAGATGTATTGGAGCAAATGGAGCCTATTTTGAAGGCGACCCAATAAATTTTGACGATTAAATGTAAAAATGTTGTTTTAATTGAAAATACCCGGTACTTTCTTGACAGAGTAGTATAACGAGGATCTAACAATAAAAATATTAATTTGAATAACCGGAAATCCCGATGTTTTCGGTGTGGTATCATCATTATATTATACCATAAGCTGTCAAAGGTATACGTCCAGTTTTTAATTGGAGTTGAAGACTGTGGCATTAGATGTCTGAAGAGCGTTATGAAGATCAAATTTTTAATTTACATATTACTGTTTTGCTACTTTAGTTAATTAATGAGACCTAATGAAACCATCATACTCACATGTAGATAAGCCTTTCCATTCCTGTCATCCACCCAACCAATGACAATATCAGCATCTTCCATGCCTCCATTGGGGCTAAATCCGATACCAATATAGCCCCTTGTCCTTGCCTCCACCCTAAAGAGAATCTCTTGATGTCTCGGCTGCCATCTCAAAACAACCGCGCCATCTCTATCCAAAACCTCTGAATGAGTCCACTGGTCCAACTCCGCATTGAACACATGTCTTTTGCGTCGATTATATACACTTTTTCTCGAATCTAAGCGGTTTTTCGGATTGAAATCAAAGTCACTGTATCCGTCTATCACATTATCACTAGAATATCTGGCTGCGTACGTTCTAGGTCTGTTCACTCTTTCAACGTGTTTCACATAGTCGTCTACCAGGTCACCGGACGTTTGAGGAGCCAGAAAGACAAGCCAGGAGGTAATTAGAAGTTGAGTTTTCATTTTGGCGACAGGGTGATTCCAGACATGTGACCTGGGGAACAGAAAAGTTGTTAATATGATCTGGAAGCGTAGGTGGTAAGTCATGATACATTAAGGGGTGATTCAACAATGATTCATCAAATTAGGGGAGAATATTTGTGATTCAGTTTGCGATATCATGATCATGGATACGCTTATTTCATGTTTTTATTGTGGGAAGTCTTGAAGTGACTAATTTTATTTCAGAAAATAGCTGAATAAATCTCATGAAAACATCTAGAATTCAATTTAAAAAAAAATCGCATGCACGTGGCGATTATTTAATGCCGAGACTTAGTGATTCCGGAGAATAAATTCCAGCTATTATCTATATATAAGCTATAAATTTCTGCTATTTTGTTTTTGGAAATTTTGTCATTGCTGTTTTTCAACTATTTTACTTTTTTAATCAGTTTTAATTTTTGTTTCTTCCACGATATCTATCATATGATTAAATTGAATATATTTTGTTTTATAAAGGTCCTCTATTTTACGGAATACTAATGATATTGTTTCTACTCAATATCGGAAATTGGAAATTATTATTTAAGTCTAAAATTCAAGATAAGGCCCAGAGACAATCAAAGAGAACTACAAGTAATTAAACGGACCAAATAAGAGAAAATATTTTTGTTACCATAATTTTTCACTTATTTTACTTTTGTTCTTCTTTTAATTTCTACCAGAGCACATATCATTTCCTTGAAATATTTGTATTTTGTGTATTCTGGATAGAAAATTATGTAATTTGATTGGACTCAAAGAACAAAAATTTATGGCCAAATTTAATTCTATCCGCCCCGTTGTTTGCTCTTCTATAATTTTCAATCCCGCAGGATCACTTTTTTGATTTTCCATTTGTTAGACCAATAGGAATGATATATGGAAGTGATATTAGTAAAAGCTCTCTAGTAAGTAATTCTGTTTATCTCTCTTATACTTTTTACTATACATCGAAAAAATTAATTAATTCGGTGCTTTTTTGGCAGAAATTAATTCATTTTTTTTTAAATTTGAATATAATACAGATTTATTATTTATTATTAACCTGTTTCAAATTTTTACTTCAAAAAAATTTCAAAAATTAAATTAAATAAATGTCTTTAAAACACACTATGTCAATTTAGTAGATATATAGAATTAATACTTATTACACACTACCAAAGGGAAGGAAAGAAATTCAAAAAAATATAAATTATCAACTAAAAATTAATAAATAAATACTTGAAGAGTACAAAATTTTGTTTCGTTCCTTGTTTTATGAAAAATAAATTCCTTTACAAAAATACAAAACATAACCTCAAGAACTTCTTCAAAAACAACTTTATTTTGAGCAAGTTCTTGAGATTATATTTTGCATTTTTGGAAACGAATTCAGTTTTCAAAAAACAAGTTTTCTGTTAAAACACTTGTTAATATTGTATGATATTCTATTCAAGTAAGGAATGAAAATGTATTCTTTACCCAAATCTTTTGTGGTAGGGTAAACTATATTCAATGCTATTTTCTTTTGTTTTTTTATCATTCTGTCTTTTATAGTTATATTATAGCTGTTATTAAATGTAAGTCGCTTAATCATATTAATTCTATGAAAAAAAATATCGCGATTCATAGATACGTTAACCAATCTACTCATCATACAATGATATGCAGAAATTTTTCAATAAATAGAATGGTTCGATGTAAATGCTAAATTCATGTAAATCATCTTTTCTGAAAATTTTAAGATAAAAAAAATTTATACTAGAATTCATTTCTTTCTCAAAAGTGAATTGAATATTTGAATGAATTTCATTAAGGAAATCATTAAAATTGCAGAGCCCCATTGAAGCAACAAATGATATCATCTTCATATCCAAGCCAATAAAGAAAACATTTGCTCAAGGGATTTAAGTGAACTTTTCTTTCTAAAATATACATTCCTGCTGAAATTGGATTTCGCGTAGTTGAACCTTCATCTGAACTATTAACAGTATCATTGAATTTAAAATTGTTTTTTGCTAGAAAAATCTCTAGATTATTTAAAATATATGTATTAGTTGGCTCCAATATATTTTATGGTCATTTAAATCCTTTTTTTTTCGCATATTTTTCTTTATCGGTATTTCTGTAAATTGATGGTAATTTGTATATGGTTTTCTTATCTTTGTTTCCAAAAATTGTTAGTTGTACCGCCTCTTTTTTCAAGTTTTCAGTTATATAAAGAGTGAATGTGTAGTTTTAAGAATTAGTTCAAAATGTCTTGACGAATCCATAGAGTTGTCGAAACAAATTTTGTTAAATAAGTGAATTGTGGAAATAATCTATATTATTTTATTCAACACATCGAAATATTTTCGTCAGATTTCCCTTCAAACAGTGTAAACACCCACCCTCACTAAAATAATCCTTCCATTTCCACAAAAATCACCAAAAAACACCAAAATCTCACTGAACAAAAACGATCTACTCGTTACGCCCGAAATTTCGACCGAACAAACCGTGGTACCTTCTGGTACGTTATACCCGAGAGGAAGGAAGTGGCTGAGTATCAAAACACATGGTACTACATCCTTCACATCCTGTGCGTTGACTGTTTGTTGTCGAACCTAGCCGGTTCTGCACGCCGGTGTGTGTGTTGAGTTTCTTGTGAGAAACAACTGCCGGCGTGCACTGCTGTGCCAATGGGGGTCCGCGAACGGTGGCAGGATTACCTACCCATGGGGTACGCCCAATTTGCACCAGGTGTTGGTCCAATTCTCTGCTCGCTCTTATGGATGTCGTGTTATCTGGATTTATCTGTTTATTTGATAGTGAGAGCGATTAATTTTGGATGGTGGTAAGATTTATAAGAATATTCTGAGAAAAACGTGATTAAAGGTAAATCAGTTTAATTTCACCAGCAATAATTACTTCCTCACAATATGACTTCAGCAGTTCAGTAGGATAGTTGAATATATACATATGAGGATGGGATCTTTAAATTTTGGTAGACATATTATTAAACCTTTATTTCAAAAATTTTTGTTCAATAGTGCACTTTTCCTGAAAATTTGAAATCAGTAAATTAAATCTTAACGAAGCATTATAATTATAATAATAAGATATTTTATTCAAGAATAAACAATAATAATCGCTGAGACGTGTGCGATTTTCAAATACAATGTAGATAGATCAAATAAAGAAATGAATTATATATTGAAAATTCAAAAATCATAATATAAGGTTGTTCGGAAGGTGATTTCGTTTTTTTTCCGACAGGATTTTTACGAACCCAACTTCACACTCAAGCCGCATAATCATTATGTTTTGAGAGCTAATATAGCAAGGTTTGTGTGTGAAAAAGTTCAATTAATTCTACGCAGTAGTTTTTGGTAGGTGCCCTTTCAAATATGAAGAGCAGTAAGCAGCATTTTCGTCATATTTTACTTTTTCACTATAGAAAAGGTAAAAATGCTGTTCAAGCCTGAAAGAAATTAACTGATATATCCGGTGTTTTTTTAAGAGTGATAGAACTTTAAATTGAAATAAAACACATTTAAATTAAGATTGAAGCCAAATTTTTTTTTGAAAGATAATTTTATGACATTTATGTTTTAAGAACAATTTCCGGCATATGTCCACCACGAACTTTGGACCACTTTTTCGAGTAATTCAGGCCTTATTTCATCAATAACACGAGTTATGTTGGTTTCCAAAGCGTCTATTGTTTCTGGTTTACCAGCATAAACGAATGACTTGACATAACCCCAAAGAAAATAATCCAGTGGAGTTATGTCGCATGATCTTGGAGGCGAATTATTTGGACTATTTCTCGAAATAATATTATCGCCAAATCTTTCTTTCAATAAATCAATTGTTATGGTAGCAGCATGAGGTGTAGCACCTTCTTGTTGGAACCAAAACACTTCTGAGTCGATACCATTCAAGTTTTGAAACAAATAATCATTGATTCTCGATGTGTAATGAGCACCATTCACTGTAACATTAGTTTCAGCATCGTTTTTAAAGAAATATAGACCGATGATGCCTCCAGCGTGTAAAGCACACCATACAGTGCATTTTTCAGGATGCAATGGAACCTGCAGAACTTCTTGAGGATTGTTTTCACTGCATATACGGCAATTTTGCTTGTTTACATAGCCGTTCAACCAGAAATGAGCTTCATTACTAAACACAATATTGCGATAAAAAAGTGGATCAACTTCAAGCTGTTTCAGGGTCCAATTAGCAAACGAACGACGCTTGTAATGGTCAAGTGGCTTTAGTTCTTGAACCAGTTGGATCTTGTATGGGTGTAGACCAAAATTTGCCATGTGGTGGATGCACAGAGTCCAACTTGTTGTGAACGTCGACGAATAGACAAATCTGGATCATCATTAACACTATGACTTACAGCAGCGATATTTTCTTCTTTACGTACAGTTTTTTTTATGTTGTTGTTGTTGCATCGAGTAGAGAAAACGTTGTCCGAAATGTATCGATAATTGGACGAATAAGCTGCTCTCATGGACGATTATGCAAACCATAAATATCACGAAGTGCTCTATAAGTTTGGCGAATAGAACACTGATTCTGAAAATAAATTTGTGAATGTCAAAACAACATGGCTTCTACCTTCTGTCAAATCACGGTTAGCCCTATCGTAGGTTCTATCACTCTAAAACAGAACATCCGATATATCTAGTAGTCAGCGAGCTCAAATTTCTCTATTAATTGAATAAATTATATTATGCACCTCTGATGATAGTTTTTCTTCACGAATTTTCAAAAATCTAAGACCATAACGAACCTTGAACTTTGCAGTACTCCATCACTCGCGGTAAATTTTTCATTTCCACTTATCAAGGTTTCATGGAGCTGAAGAGCTTTATGCTTCATAATTTCTCCTGTCTTAGGCAAATTTAATTCCCTCTGTTTAATGAACCATCTGTTTAAGGCTTCCTCCATTTTCGGAAATTCAGCTTCCCTCAAAGTGCATTTTTAATTTTATTTGACTTTGAAACTCTGGTTCACAACACTCCTGATTTTGGTTTTTTTTTTTTTAATCGAGCATACAGTTGATTTCCCAATTCCATATTTTTTTTTATTTTCCAAGATGTTCTTTTTTTATGCAGACTCAGAAATTTCTCGTTTTTAGCCATTTTAACTACATATTTCACATTAAAAGATACTTCTCGCTGTGCAAATAACTCGTAATGAATAAAATTCGTATCATTTAATTGGCTTTACGCCTGATTTTATCAACAAGTTGAAACAGGAAAGTGGTAATTCACACTAACTAAATTTTTTTCGCAACTAATCATATACATTCTGCTTGACGAAAAAACACTCCTCACCGTCTACAAAACCGTCATAGGATCAAAACTAGAATACGGATCCATCGTATATATCGGGTGTTTTTTTTAGAGTTATAGAACTTTCGATAGGGATAACTGTGATTTGACAGAAGGTAGAAGCCATGTTGTTTTGACATTTCTGTTTAGTAATCACTGACAAATTATCATGGAAAGACTCACGCCGCAAGAACGTTTACAAATTGTTGAAATTTATTTTCAAAATCAGTGTTCTGTTCGCCAAACTTATAGAACACTTTGTGAAATTTATGGTTTACATAATCGTACATCAGAGCAGCTTATTCTTCGAATTATCGATAGATTTCGGACAACATTTTCTCTCCTCGATGCGACAACAACAACAAGACAAAGAATTGTAGGTACAGAAGAAAATATCGCTGCTGTAAGTCATAGTGTTAATGATGATCGAAATTTGTCTATTCGCCGACGTGCATCCACCACACGGAAAATTTTACGTAAAGATCTTAGTCTACACCCATACAAGATCCAAATGGTTCAAGAACTAAAGCCACTTGACCATAATAAGCGTCATTTGTTTGCTGATTGCGCCCTAGAACAGCTTGAAGTTGATCCACTTTTTCATCGTAAAATTGTGTTTAGTGATGAAGCTCATTTCTGGTTGAACGGATGTGTAAACAAGCAAAATTGACGTATATGGATTGAAAACAATTCTCAAGAAATTCTGCAGGTTCCACAGAATCCTGAAAAATGCACTGTATGGTGTGCTTTACACGCTGGAGACATCATCTGTCCATATTTCTTTAAAAACGATGCTGGAGCTAATGTTACAGTGAATAGTGCTTCTTACAGAACGATGATCAATGATTATTTGTTTCAAAATTTGAATGGTATCGGCCCAGAAGTGTTTTGGTTCCAGCAAGATGGTGCTAGACCTCATGCTGCTAGTGTTACAATTGAGTTATTGAAAGAAATATTTGGCGATAACATTATTTCTAGAAATGGTCCAATTAATTGGCCTCCAAGATCATGCGACATAACTCCACTGGTTGTGGTTATGTCAAGTCATTGGTTTATGCTAATAATCCAGAAATAAAAGACGCTTTGGAGGCCAACCTAACTATTGTTGTTGATGAATTAAGCCCTGAATTACTCGAAAAAGTGGTCCAAAATTGGTCTGGTCGAATGCGGTTCCTCAGAGCTAGTCGTGGTTGACATATGCCGGAAATTATTTTTAAAACATAAATGTCACAAAATTATCTTTCAAATAAAAAAAAATCGGCTTCAATCTGAATTTAAATGTGATTTATTTCAATTTAAAGTTCTATCACTTTAAAAAAAACACCCGATACAATGAGAATATATTCTTGTTCATATTATTGGGTTGCTCACAGACGTGTGTTCATAATAGCCCGAGTCTACTGTACTATTATTTTCGTTATTATCACGAAATTGAAGAACTACTTGAAATTGAAATTGTGTGAATATTGTGTTAAATTGAAAATTATATGTTCGAATGAAATAATGGTTTGAATTCATTTCGCTGAACCGAAAAGAAAAGGTAACCTGATCGAATCACAACAGTTTTTAATAATTCTAGCACCTTTTCCGAACTCAAACCGAAACTTCCGCGATTTGATCGATCGTGTAAATAACCTAAAAAATTCATCCCTTTTTTGTCGCTTCAAAGATTACGAGGGTTGACGTCTCTATTGGGTCTTCAATCATGAAACAACATTAATTTTTCCGCCCCATTTTAACAAAAGGAAGACGTCAACATCGGCTCCTAAAGCAAATAGGACGAAAAGTGAAATCGGGAATAAAAACTGGCCATTACTCCGGCGTTCAAAAGGAGCGTTCATCCTTTGGTTCTTTTCCGGGAAGGCGACAAAAAGTTCAATATTTCTACCAGGATTTGATGGCTACGAGTGGTGGAGGAATTTTACCTTCAATTGGCAGAATGTCTGCCGCATTATGTGTAACGTTGAAATATTGGATTAGTCCCAAATGATTTATTATGAATTGAAGGATTTATCGACATTACTATACAGGGTGTCTACTTTTGAAAAGTCCAAACTTCAAAGGGAGATCACACAAGTTATTTGCTACAAAAAATGTCATATTACACATGGACGAAATGTTGATGGTTATTCTTCAATTTAACATTTCACGAAACATTTTAAGTGCTTCCACAAAATCATACTTCAGTTATTCTTGTAGCCTCATCAAATTTGACCACATATCTGGAAACAACATTAAGTTTGCTATAAGATAAGTTCTGTACGCCAAAAATGCTTTACTGCGGGCGTGGTAGGGAGATGAATATAACGATTCTGAAGTAGACAAAATCAGTCATATTTCTCCATGATGGTATTATCGATGAAAAATTCCTAATTATGGACATGTTTTATTTTCAGTAAAAAATACCTCATTTAATGTGCTTTCGAATGACATATCAACTTTTGTCCTAGGTGCTTGTCTTCTGCCATAATATCGTGGCTAAGGAGATAATAAAGAAAAGTTCAAATATTCCAAACCTAAATTTGCACTAATTCAAATTCAAATTTATTAGTTACCCTCAAAATTTTACAGGGATTGTCACAGAAATATATGATAATGCACATAAAAAATTGTAAATATGTCATACTGAAATATTTCAACTTTAAAACCTACAACAATCAATAAAAAACAAACTATTACACCAAGATACGAACTTAAACACAGCAAGTAAATGACTAGAACTGGTACTTCATAAACTCATCCATTGAATAAAATGCACATTCAGTTAGAATCGCTTTAACTTTTTGCTTGAATGTTGTAGAATGCAGTGTTGTTAGGGATTGTGGAAGTCGGTTATAGATTTTCATTCCATTAAATATATGGGTTTTCTGTTTCCTCTGCAGTCTATGTCTTGGGGTAACAAAGTTGTTCCTATACCTGGTGGCATGACTGTAAATCGTTGAGTGCGTCTGGAAATTATCCCGATTTTTGTGCACATACATAAGACACTCTAGGATATAACAGCATGTTAAAGTAAGTATTCCATATTTCTTAAAGAGTGGTCTACAGCTAGTGCCTGGTTTACTCCCGCTACTAATCTTAAAGCTTTTTTCTGTTTCAGGAACACTCTTTCTGCCTCTGAAGATGCACCCCATAAAATGATGCTGTAGCTCATCCTGCTGTGGAAATGTGCATGATATGTAAGTAATGCTTCTTTTTCTGTGAGCAAGTTTTTCATTCTTCTTATTGAAAATAATGCTGTTGAGAGTCTTTGGCACAAGTCATTTATGTGCTTCAGCAAAGTTAAATTTCCGCTGAAGCAGAGAAATACTTTTTGGTTCTTGACGTTTTGTGCTCACAATCAACTCCTGAGTTTTCTCTTCGTTCACTTTCATGTCATTTGAACTAAACCATTGTATCGCATCTTTGACTGTTTCATGAGAAAATGTTGTATCGTCAGCGAAGAGGGTCTCATCATCAGCACCAACGTTATATATCAGGTCATCGATATATAGGAGGAAAAGAATAGGTCCGAGCACAGATTCCTGGGGCACTCCTGAAGCAATTTTCATCTTGGAAGACTTTTTACCTTCCAAATGAACAATTTGGAACCTATCCTTAAGGAACGACTCCATCAGATTCAAAAGTGGCCCTCTTATGCCAATGTACTCCAACTTATGCAGAAGCTTTTCATGGTTGACACAATCAAACGCTCGACTTAGATCCATGCAGGTTAGCATCACATCATCTGCATCATCTAATGCCTTCATGATGTACTCAACAATGTGGACCAAAGCTGTGGTAGTAGATTTACCCCTCTGAAACCATGCTGGAAACTGCCAGTAACGAAATTTTTTTCTAGAAATGTGACAATCCTAGTTTTGAGGAAATTCTCATAGATTTTTGAGACAACTGGCAGGATAGATATTGGCCTATAGTTCTCGTATGGCTCTTGATTTCCTTTTTTGTGGACCGGTATCACCCTCGGAATCTTCAGTTCGGAGCTACTCGTAATTGAATATCAAAGAAACATTGAATTTAAGATCGGACAATTTCTGTGGCTTAATAATTTTGGGTATTAGTACGTTTTCTTGAATCTGACGAATTAACTCAATTTATAACAAGTATTCTAGAAAATATCGAGAAAATTATGCATGTTTTTTCAAACATTACCATTTTAAGGTGTTCTCGATAAATATACTCAAGTTATTGATATTTTCAACACCATTTATAGAAATGGTTTGATCGTCATCAATCTTCACCGTCAATGATTAATAGCTTTAAAGGTATTTAGAATATGATGTGAATGGAAGGAAATGTGTCTTATTGAAATTAATTGTTGGTAGGCGGTGGTCGGGAACATTTTATCACGAATTTTTTTTTCGAAGATGAATGAAACCAAAATTTTTATAAAAATATGTATAACTATAATAGTGCTTCATCAATTAAGTTATTCCAAGTATTTGCTTTAAAAAAATGTATCCTAGTTAGATGCTTTATACTATTATATTATCATTTTTCTTGGATTTGTAGAAAACTTGTTCAAAACTATCGTTTCAATCCAGTCCTAATTTTCCTTAAAAAATTCACAATGAACGCTCATCAAACTCAGCCCTGTCAATCTGTCCTCTCCCATTATACTTCTCAACCAGGTCTCTACCCTCCGAAGGGTACTGAAAGATCGTTTAACAGTAACCATAGTGGATGAGAAGGCACTTAAAATGAGGAATGCATGCCTCGTTGCAGGGAAAAAAGTACTTCCTCAGAAACATGTTCAATTTCTTGTCGATCCTTCTTGATGACATTAAGGATTACACCAATGTGTTTCCTCATGATAATCAAATCCATATTTTTATCTTGTAGAACGTTCATAACAGGTACCAAAATCATGACTAAACCTATAATGAAAATTGGTTTAGTTACTGCACGGTGCAATTGATAGGCAAATTTTCTTGTAGCATAGTTTCCTTCGATCGAGAGATGTTCTAGCGCATTGACGATTTCATGAAAGCTGTTTGGAAACTTTCTGTTGCTCTTGTTTTTCTCAGACCATCTGGTCTCACAGAGCCTTGATAAATTAGGAGCTGAAGTCCTGCTGGTTTGCGACTCACGAAAGAAGGATATTGTATCCTTAACAGTTGCAATCAAGTTTCTTATTTCCGGTAGTTTGCTAGCATCATTGACCACAAGATTTAGTTTGTGGCTTGAGCAATGAAAAAATAAAGATTTATTGTACTTTTACTCAAAATCGCCTGTACACCATCTTCTTTTCCAGCTATCTTAGAACATCCGTCAAATCCAAATCCAACACAATTCTCTGCTGAAAGATTTCGATCAACTGAAAAACTCTGAATTGTGCTAGCGATTTAAGGGGCATCTTGAGATTTCAACTCAACAAAGCCTACAAATTCCTCTCTGATTTTTTGTTGATTCTCATCATAAAATCGCAATCCGATAGAAAGTTGTTCTTTTCAACCGATATCTGCTGGTTAATTGGCCATTACAGCGTAAGCTTCGGCTTGTTTACAGTTATCAATAATTCTTTCGTTGACAACTTTACCAAATAATCCTATAATTTCATTCTTAATTTTTGGTAAAGTGTAGACTGCATTTTTTCAACATATATCGACGATATTTATTGATTATTTTCTGAAAAAATATCGATACTTCGATATATTAGTAGTATTATTTTTCTGTTTCACTATAGAAAATAACTGAATACGATTGTACGATAATTTCGATCGATAATAAAATAACATTAAATTACCCTTATTGCATAATTTTTAATATTGTAAGTAATTTTTTTATAGAAGTATCGAAACCAGATACAATTTTGCTAGCCGTTTCTTTGAAATAAACCATACATTCCCTGAAATAGAAGATATGGAAATTCTACATCCTGCGACGAAGGAAAATAAAGAGAATATTTTCGAAGCTCTAAAAATTCATAAACACCAAAATGACCCAGCAATAAATCTATTGAACGAGTAGACGGACCTGAAGAATTCTCCATTATTCGATCCCTGTATAGACCAACATCTTGTGACAAAGAGCAATAAAATGAATACTTTCGAAGTTCTAGAAAGTCATAAGCACCAAAATGACCTCGCAATAAATCTATTGAACGTGCAGACTATAACCTATAAAGAAAAAATACGCAACTGAATCTTTCAGTTTGAAAATGTAGTAATACTACGAAATTCGAGTAACTGTAATTAAATAAAGCTAGTGATAGTAAACAAAGTAATTTCGTTTTTCTAACTAAAACGATCTATCACAAAGTAACGGACTACTCTGTCCAGTATTTTTTTATTTTTAAAATAGTTATTTTAAGAACTGTAATGTATTCCTGTAACAAAATTTGATAACGATTAATTTTTTTGCTTCCAGGAGGGGCAGCTGCCCCCCCTGGTCAAGAACTGTCCCTTGGGTTACACCACTGTTCACTTATTTAAAGTCGCTTTCCGTACTTTTTATATCCACTTGCTGTAATCTATCGGTCAAGTAATCATTCATTAATTTAAATCCTTGCCCTCTGAGTTTTATGATGTCTAAGATCTTCAGAACGTGATTATGACTTTTTTAATCAATAGAGTCACTTGACTTGAGATAAGTGATCGCGTCATCTGTTAACCTATTTTCCCTAAAAAGAAGTGTTGCCAGACTCGAAATGACTGCTACTTCCAAATGCAAACTCTAGATGGTCCATCCTTTATAAACGGGCAGCATAAACTCAAAAATGGGAGCCTGTGTTTGTGGATAGGGGCTAAACGAGGTTTGTTAAACTGGCCAAAGCTTACTTCGATTTTTTCAACAATTGCTCCAACGAAGCGGAATTTTAATACTGTAATAAAATTCAGAACTTCCAATCCTTTTTCCATAATTTCAAAGGATAGCCACACGATTATGCACATACGGATCAGTATGAAATCAGTTCGACATCTATAGGACTCGACTTAAGCAGGAATCCCTGGTTATCTTCCATAATTTATTCCCCTATAAACCTCGGTTTATCCATTTCGAACATTACGTTCTCGATCAAATTTCTCCTACGCTAGTAAATCCCGTTTTATCTGCGTTTGTATTCAATTGTTCCGTTCTGCCTACAGAATATAAACTATAGGGAATCTAGAGTGCTTGACAGGCCACCGTGGCCTCGCAGCCAGTCGATTTATCGCCAAAATTACAACTTGCACTTTCTCTAAACTTATTGCCTCCGTTGAAAACCGCAGGACTGGTTTGCAGGCCAGAACTGAACCAGCAGAAATGGAGTTATAACCACCCCAAACTTTCTCTCGGACTTGAAATAATGAAAAGGGGTGAGCAGCCCGATTTAATGGATATATAATGGTCTGTACGGCGCTTTCCGTCGGCCCGTTTCGTGAAAAACGATCTTGTAATGGGACTCACGGAAAAAAGCGGATGTTGTTGTGTTAGAGAGCTCAGGAAGAACAGGTGGGTGAGTGGATATTAATAATGTCCTAGAATTTCGTTGCGACGCGACAGTTCTATTATTCGAAAGCAAGTAACGTGCAACGTTTTTCAACGGTATTACATGAAATAGGTGAAATTATAGCCCGTCTAGAAAGTATCCGGAAAAAATAAACCTCAATTGTAATTATTTAGTATATATTTTTAATTTTAAACTAAATTCCCTCCATCATTTTCGGTGATGGTAGTCCAGAACTGTAGAACTGACTGAATTAAATCATCTTTATTTCGTGGCACTGCTCGTTTAACTTCAATCTTCCTTAGTCCCCATATGTTTTCAATGGGACTAAGATCTAGTGAAACTCCTGGCCATGAAATACTTGTCACTTGGTGTTTTTACATCCACGCTTGAGTATATGCCGAAGTATGGCATCTTGCATTATCCTGTTGAAAACGCCACCTGACTGGATATAAAGCATGCGCCGTTTCAAGGAGAAAATCTTTTAGAATGCCACAATACTTTTCACTATTAATGGTACCATCAACCATACAGAAAGGCATAGCACCACGCTTAGATATTGCTCCCCCAACCATTATTTTGGTGGAAAATTTGGAAACTTGAAGGGTAACAGGTTGTTCTGATAGGATTTTTAAATGAATCCCAACAATTTGGAAACAACTTTCATCAGATATAAAGACATCATTAAAATTATCTTTATTATCATTATTGTCTATGTCTCATATCCATGCCATTTTTATCCTCTTTATTGTCTCATATACAATACATTTTTCCAGTTCAGTCAATGGCACTAATTTTTTAACGTTCCGAAAATCTTTTCTATAAAAATATCCGACTTGTTTTCTTTTTTCCAGTTGCGACATAATTTCATAAATTATATACCTGTTGGCAATCAGCAATATTTGAGAAATAGTGTTGCCATGCAACTTTGGCCATAGCCGACTATCTGCACAACCTATTCTATACATCAATTTTGTCTTAGAATGTTACAAAAGTATATTGAAATTATGAAAAATAAAAAATTCCGGATACTTTCTAGACGGACTAAATATCAAATTGAAAAAAAATTTATTTCAACGAACATGAGTGCTCATATTCTACTATTTAGACTGAACAATTAGTAATCTGCATTTACAACAGAGTTGGGTTGTGTTTTATAGATTCAGATCATACAGTATTCTGTAAAACGTAAACACGTCCTCAGTTACTCAATAATAAATGTAAATCAATAATTATTGTTCTTCAAAAGCCACTACCATTCAACATCTTTATAATTTTTAGTAAATACATTGAAAAATTGTAAAAAAATAATAAAACAATGATAATAAAAAAAATAATAATAATTTAATTCAAACTATTTCTATGATCATATTCAATCCATAATAATTGTTTCCATTTTAGGATATATTTTTAAATTTTTTTAATTCTATTTCGCATTTTTTAACCCTATTTTTTTCAATGTTAGAGCTATCTGATGATTGGCAACAATAATGAAATACTCATAATAGTTTATATTTTGAATTGAGTATTTTATCATATCGGTAACCTTTTTTGTGTTTCACATTGAGGTAAAAAATCTATGTGTAGATATTGTATACAATTTCATATAAAGAAAAGTAAATGTTTTTTTAGACAAATATTTATGTTATGCTAATGAAATACATGGTTTCAATATACAGTGGAAGTTTCTCAGAATTCTGACATTTTTAAATCTATAGGTGATCCTGTTTTTGTAGAAAAATTATGAAGATCCTGTGAGTGAATATTCGCTGACGCTTGGAAATTCACTTTGTCGCAACTAGATAAGTAACTTATGAATTGATAAGAAGCATTGAACCATTTAGCAGGTAATCCGATTATAAGAATCTGTAAAAAAATATCGGTGAGTGTAGTTTGGAGTACCACAAGATAGAGTTCTAGGTCTCTCATTTTGTGTAAATATCTGGATAATTTATGATCTTACTTAAATAAATAGAAAGGTTTTCACCATTGATGTATTTGATTTCCTTCGGGATTCTCATTAAAATATTCTAAAAGTATGACCGAGTTATGCTGGGTTTCACAAAGACTCAGTTATCACTGAATCAACAGATACTCTTGTCAAAATTGACAAAAGAATCAACGAAGGTAGTTGATTACATGGATCAGCTGATGCGGGAAAACAATCTGACAACGTCGCACCCTAGAAATAGAAAATAGAAATATAAGAATGTTTATATTTCTGTGATAACGCTATTAATGTAGGGTTAGAATTTAGGAACTTATTGTTATTGCTCATATGCTTGTCATACTAAACTATCGGGTGTTTTTTTCAGAGTGATAGAACTTTCGATAGGGATAACTGTGATTTGACAGAAGGTAAAAGCCATGTTGTTTTGACATTTCTGTTCAGTAAGAATTGACAAATTATCATGGAAAGACTCACGCCGCAACAACGTTTACAAATTGTTGAAATTTATTTTCAAATTCAGTGTTCTAGTCGCCAAACTCATAGATCACTTCGTGAAATTTATGGTTTACATAATCGTCCATCAGAGCAGCTTATTCGTCGAACTATCGATAGATTTCGGACAACATTTTCTCTACTCGATGCAACAACAACAAGACAAAGAACTGTACGTACAGAAGAAAATATCGCTGCTGTAAGTGTTAATGATAATCCAGATCAGTTTATTCGTCGACGTTCACAACAAGTTGGACTCTGTGCATCCATCACATGGAAAATTTTGCGTAAAGATCTTGTTCTACACCCATACAAGATCCAACTGGTTCAAGAACTAGGCCATTTGACTACAAAAAGCGTCGTTTGTTTGCCGATTGGGCCCTAGAACAGCTTGAAATTGATCCACTTTTTTGCCGTAAAATTCTGTTTAGTGATGAAACTCATTTCTGGTTGAACGGATATGTAAACAAGCAAAATTGTCGTATATGGACTGAGAACAACCCTCAAGAAGTTCTGCAGGTTCCACTGCATCCTGAATAATGCACTGTATGGTGTGCTTTACACGCTTGAGTCATCATCGGTCCATATTTCTTTAAAAACGATGCTGCAGCTAATATTACAGTGAATGCTGCTCGTTACAGAACCATGATCAATGATTATTCGTTTCAAAATTTGATGATATCGACCCAGAAGTGTTTTGGTTTCAATACCACTGATGCTGCTACCGTATCAATTGATTTATTGAAAGAAAGATTTGGCGATAACTTTATTTCCAGAAATGGTCCCATTAATTCGCCTCCAAGATCATGCGACATAACTCCACTGGATAATTTTCTTTGGGGTCAAGTCAAGTCATTGGTTTATGCTGATAAACCATAAAAAATAGACGCTTTGGAAGCCAACATAACTCGTGTTATTGAGTAAATAAGGCCTGAATTACTCGAAAAATTGGTCCAAAATGGGTCTTATCGAATGCGGTTGCGCAGAGCTAGTCGTGGTGGACATATGCCGGAAATTATTTTTAAAACATAAATGTCATAAAATTATCTTTAAAATAAAAAAAATTTGCTTCAATCTTGATTTAAATGTCTTTTATTTTAATTTAAACTTCTACCACTCTAAAAAAACACACGATAGTTGATCACATGGATCAGCTGATCCGGGAAAACAATCTGACAACGTCGCAACGTCACTTCACCCTAGAAATAGAAAGAAGGGATATGAGAATATTTATATTTCTGTGATAACGCTGTTAATGTAGGGTTAGAATTTAGAAACTGATTGTTGTTGCTTATATGCTTGTCATACTATACTAGTACGAACTACGTTATTAGTATAACTTGTGTGTGTGCAAAATGGAAGGCGGTGTCAAATGGGCAATTTCATCTGTGATCAGCAGTTTGAGAACATAGAACTATAGATGAATTGTAGAAGGACTCCGTGATCAAGAGGCTTGATTCGATGACTAAAGTTTTATGAAACCCATTCTTAGAATTTCAGTTTCAGATTTTAGTTACAGATTACAAACGGCTTCTGACGTTTATCACGTGCTCGTGCACTTCTAGACCAAACTGTTTTCTCCCAGCTACCAGCAATATACCCATATCCCTTTCATTCATTCATTCTCTACGAGTATAATGGTAGTAGCAAAGAATACAAAGAGTCCAGATTATATTCTTCGCTTCTCAAGGTTCCCTGCATAAATTTCAACGTCCTAACAGATCTACATTTTATGATTCATGGTATAGTTCTGCGAGCAGCCTTGGAAAGGCACGACGAAAAACAGAAACAGTTGAAACTTTCCGCGAATTTATAATTCTTGACAATTAAAAAATTTCTCAATCATACAATGAGCGTTTCAATGGGGGAAAAATTGTTCGTAATGATCTACATAAAATGAAATGTTGATGCAAAATATTACGTTGGTCATCGAACAATGTGCCTCTCAACTACATATTTCCATTTTTCATTTTCTATTTTGAGGAACCTGGATGGAAATAAAATCTTATGGGGACGACCTTGTGTCTTCTTTCCTTATTTATATTTTAATATTTACAGATATAGTCTGTTAGCCTTCTACATATTTAATTTCAAAAAAATATATTCAATATTATAAGTTCAGGAATTAAATTAATGTCATATAAGCACTGCTCATATCAAACGACACATAGAATAAAAAAATAAACATTCTAATATCCATTCATTTTATTTTATTCATAATATATAATTATGTGGTTTCCTTAACATTCTTTATACAGATGGTCTTTGTGCTATAACAGAGGCCGTTAAATTGCCTTTCAATCTTTAAGATCAATGCTAAACCACAGAATTATTTATTTCGAGTCAGAATTAGACTCCATTTATTTCAAAATTTGAATATCGAAACAGATTTAATCTGTTGTCTTCTACAATTTTAATTTCAAAAAATCCTTTGAAGAAACTTCAAGAATTAAATTAATGTCTTTCTAAGCACTGCTCATATTTAATAGACGTATAAAGTCCAAATTCATCATACAATATCAAATGGAATTAAGAAAAACCAACGAATATAAATTGTCAATTGAAATTAAAATATAAATAAGCAAACATTTTTTGTTTCGTTCCAGGCATGCGTAATGAACTCTTCAGACAAACTTACGAAGCCCTGTTTGTCTGAAGAGTTCATTACGCATGCCTGGAACGAAACAAAAAATGTTTGCTTATTTATATTTTAATTTCAATTGACAATTTATATTCGTTGGTTTTTCTTAATTCCATTTGATATTGTATGATGAATTTTGACTTTATACATCTATTAAATATGGGCAATGCTTATGAAGACATTAATTTAATTCTTAAAGTTTCTTCAAAGGATTTTTTGAAATTAAAATTGTAGAAGACAACAGATTAAATCTGTTTTGATATTCAAATTTTGTGATAATCCTTCTATCAAGTAAAAAACCGTTCCTTCTTATTTTACTCCATTAATTTGTTCAGTTTTCATTTTCCAAGACGCTTTCTCAATTGTTGAAGGTAAATGAATATTTTTTGTTGATTGATATTATATTTTATTGAATATGAAGTACTGACGAAGCAAAGTCTCTCTCAAAACTTGTTTTTTAGTAATGTTTTTACATATCTTGAGATTTCCTAAAAAGTAACTTAGATATCCAATAATATTGAATATTCTAAGTAAGATAGTTTTCTGATGAAATTCTTAGGATTATGTGAAAGATTTTTTAAAGATATCTGTTTTCATAAGAGGGATGAGCTATCCAAAATATTTAATTTATAGGAGTTTTGTTAACAATTTATATTTATTGGATTTTGTTTTATCATTTGGATGTATTATAATGAATGTTCATTTTATATGTCGTTTGATATAAGTAGTACTTAATAATAATAATATAATAATAGACCTTTATTTGATCTGAAAATATCACAAAATGATGTAGATCACGTCACAAAAAATCATAACTTAAATATTAAAGTTCATTAAAGTCTTTCTCAGCCATAAACTCTTTCACACTGTAGTAGCCTTTTTCATATAAAAATTTTTTCGAAGTTTTCTTTTGTATAATTTTGAGTCTTGTTTTGTATGTTTGTGGTAATTTGTTCCAAATTTTCACTAAAATATGAACAACATTCTGCTGTATGTAATAAGCATAATTTGGTTTTTTTAAACAAAGATGAGTTTTTTCTTCTGGTATTATAATCATGATCAAGCGTTAACATTTCAAATTTTGCGAAATTATTGATTATATACATAATGCACTCATATATATACAGGCAGTATAGTGTTAATATATTATTATTCCCAAATATATCTTTACATGATTCGCTATATTCTAGTTTAAAGACAGTTCTCAAACATTTTTTTGTATGATGTAGACTCTTTCAGCATCAACAGAATTCGCCCAGAAGATGATTCCATACCTGAGTCTAGAGTGGACGTATGCATGATATGCTGTTAGGAAAGCATCTAACCCAATTGTTCTTATTAGGATCCTTAAAGCATAGCAGTACCTTGCAAGGCTTGTTGCCAAATATTCAATGTGTGGCCGCCAATTCAAATCCCGATCTAAATGGATTCCCAAGAATGATAAAGTATCTTCAGCTCTTATGTTCTCACCATGATATTATAAATTAAGTTGATGGCATGTTCATTCTTTTCTCTAAACATCATCAGTTTGGTCTTGGTGATAGTCATTGTGAGATTATTCTTCCCGAAACCAATTTTCAAGGTTTTTCAAATCTTTTTCAACTGCGGCTTTGCATTCATCTGGAGTGGAACCAACGCAGATTACTGATACGTCATCGGCATACATTTGATGTTACTCTAATCAAATCAATTGTGTAGATTACATAAAGTAGGGGACCTAATATTGATCCTTGGGGAAGCCCTCTATCTACATGCAAGGCATTTGATATTATTTGCTTGCCATTTTTTCCTTTTCCAGTTGTCCTCTGAATTCTCCCTGTTAAGTATGATCGAAATAATTTTGACGTTATACCTCTTTTACCATATCTTTCCAATTTTTGCACTAAGGTGTTATGATTCACTGTATCAAACGCTTTCGTCAAGTCTAAGAAAAGTGTCGCTGTTATCTGATTTTTATTCAATGATTTCATCACAGAGTTAAGAACTCGATATAATGCATCTATGGTCGATTTGCCTTTTCTAAATCCACATTGTTGTTCCACTAATATGTTATTCTTCTCAAAAAACTTAATTACTCTATCAAAAATTATTCTTTCAAATATTTTATTAACATTTGAGAGCAGAGATATTGGACGGTAATTATTGAAATTGTCTTTTTCTCCTTTCTTGTTAATCGGTTTAACCCAAGCTTCTTTGAGGGCTTGTGGATATTTTCGGTATTGAAACATTTGATTTATTATATGTGTTAGGGGTAACGTTAATATCGGTGCACATTTTTTCAGTAGATCTACAGGTATCTCATCATATCCTGTAGATTTTTTTTTTAAGTTGTATTATGTTTGTATATTTCTTGCTCAATAACTGGATTCAGAAAAATGCTTGAATCACATTGATTTATGGTTTCTGCAACATCAGTGTTCTTATTGTTGTTTAAAACATTAGATTTCAGAAAGAATTTATTAATTTCATCTAATAGATTTCTTTCATTTTTTCCAGGAAATGATTCAAACAATGTATCATCAGTAGCACTTCTATTTTTCGTCGTGTTATTAATTAAAGTCCAAGTTGCTTTGGTCTTATTTTCCGATTTATTTATAAGGTCCTGATCAGAGATTTTCCTAGATAATTCCACAACGCGTTTCAATATGGCTGAATATTTTTTGTAGTATTCTTCAGTCACCATTCCTTTCAACATTTTTTCGTGACATTATATAACATTAATTTAATTCCTGAAGTTATAATATCAAATTAAATTTTTTGAAATTAAATATGTATAAGGCTTTTTAGCCTTATTCTATTGAATATATCTGGAAATATTAAAATATTTAAATAATAATCCTTGACACTTTCAATTTTGTTGTGTTCTTCACGTTGCTGTGTAGTCCATATATAGATATGGAATATTAACTTAGTTCACAGTATTTGAAGTTCTTCTACCCAAATTGCTACACCCACGTCTTTTAGGCGGCATGAGTAAAAACGGAAATAGACACTCGAAGTGAACCAATCGACCTATGACAAACAGAAGAACTTGTCTACCGATTGAGAAGCGAACATTCAAAAATAACCAACAATATAATTGAATGTACTGAAAAAAAACAATTAAAGATAAATTGCTCCGATAATATATAATCTTTTTGGGACACGGTATGGACGAATTATGATATTCTATGAAAAAATAATTCCCTAAACTTTTAATCCTCTTCGTATAAACCTTGAACCTGGGAAACGGAAAGAGAACAAATTTTCCTCGAGCAATCTCGCGAAATTGTCTAGAAAATTATGAAAATGCAGTACGAAAATTATATCTCATTTACGACCCGTTTTTCCTACATAACGAAGCTTAAAATGTAGCCTCGCTCAGTGACGAGGGAACGCAATTACCGCCCCTTCATCTAAAGCGGGTGCAACTTAGTCGCAAATAGCCGGAAAAACCGATTTCCAACCCCTAGCTGACCTAAAACGCCACTTTTCGAACAATATAAAAATCCGTGTCGTCATCGGTTCACTTCAGCGGACGTTATGATAACTCTGTGTCCCTTTATTACTCTGTGTTGCAACCCGAACGACTGTGAATGAGAGCGGACACAAAGGGGGTTGGGTTCGGATTCCTATGCAATTTTGCCCAGGGGTTGTTTCTCACGGGTTTTATTTCTGGCGGTGACGATGGAAAAGTCCCATTTAGACATTCCCATGGTTGGGAGACCCGTTGCCTGTTAAGGTTCATAGAAATAACATAATATCTGTGGTTCTGTCGTGAAGAAAGTGGTGGAAGTGATTTTATTGTATTAGATAATTCTTGTTAGAGGGTTAAGTGCAAGGGATGCTAGTGGGGATTTTAGAGATTTTGATGCGATGGTTCTCATAGGAATTTTCTCGAGTATTTCCGTGATTCAATTTTGTTTTAGTACGTGTATTATTACGTGGGAAATTAGGTCAACAGTGGATTAGAATTGGGCAGTGAGGATTTTACATGATAATCAGATAAAGCGTCGAAAAAATCCGTATCATACAGAGAATAAGAATAAAAATTTAAAAACATTGAAATTAATCTATCAAAAGATATTGAATAAGGTTATTCTGATTTTCACATATTTTTCTGTTATTAACTTTGAATATCAAAATAGATGCGATCTGTTAGTCTTCTACAATTTTAATTTCAAAAATTTTAATTCAAAAACTTTTAGAATTATTGATGTCTTATATTCAATAAACGAATAAAATCAAAACTCATTAAACAATATCAAAAAGAATAGAAAAACCCGAAATATAAATTTTCAATTAAAATTGATGAATAATTAATTACTTGAATGTTTCGTTTCAAGCATGCGCACGGAACTCTTCAGACAGGTGAGATGCGCATGTCTGCCTGTGACAAAATGTTTTGTTTCTGATCTTATATTTATGAAAACTAAATTTTTTTCAAAAATACACAACATAATTTTAAAAACCTCTCCAAAACTGTTTTATTTGCAATATTTAAAATATTTCAATATTTGAATAAGTTACTTCAAAAACTCTCAAAACATGTAGCACATCCCCACAAACAATAAGAATTCAGATAAGGTCAGTCCAACTTCACATTTAAAGGATAAAATCAATTAACAATAAATAACTTTCCCATACAACCTCGTGGAATCCTTGTTTGATCAACATTAAAACTAGGTACATTTAAAATCCAAGGTACTCTATGTTCTATGCTCACCACAGAAATCACACAAAGTTCGTAAGGCACTTTATGGTCTTCGTTAAACCACTTGATATTTATATAATGTTAAATTAAAATTGTAGAAGGCTAACAGATTAAATCTGTTTTGATGTTCAAAGTTTATAAAGATAAAATATCTAAGAACAAGAAATCAGGTGTTTATAAGTTAACTTGCGGTACTTGCCAGTTTGTATATGTTGGTCCAACAGGAAGATCTTTCCAGATGAATATAGAATACGTTGGATTTCTAAAATCCTTAATTTTAGTAAATTTGAATATCAAAACAGATTTAATCTGTTGTCTTCTACAATTTTAATTTCAAAAAATTCTTTGAAGAAACTTTAAGAATTAAATTAATGTCTTTATAAGCACTGCTCATATTTAATAGACGTATAAAGTCAAAATTCATCATACAATATCAAATGGTATTAAGAAAAACCAACGAATATAAATTGTCAACTGAAATTAAAATATAAATAAGCAAACATTTTTTGTTTCGTTCCAGGCATGCGTAATGAACTCTTCAGACAAACTTACGAAGCCCTGTTTGTTACAAAATGTATTGTTTTCTGTTCCTATATTAATGAAAAATAACTCTTTCTCAAAAATATAAAACATAATTTCAAGAACTTCTCAAAAACTAATTTATTTGAAATATTCAATATATTTAAATAAATTACTTCAAAAAATCTCAAAACATGTAGCACATCCTCAAGAAATAATTAAAGTTACGATAAGATCAGTTCAACTTTACACATAAAAAATAATAAAATCAATTAAACAATGTATAGACTTACCCAGTGCCATCTTAGAAATACATGATCCTCAACAAACATATAAGTAGGTACCTTTATATCCAAGGTACTCTATGTTCCATGTTCACAGAAAATCATACAAAGCTTATAAGGCACTTGGCCTTAGTTAAAACCATTCAACACTGTATAATGAATTTCTTTATTCAAAAAAACCTAATATAATTATATATTATATATAAAATAAAATAAGAATTTTTGAGAAAGAGTTATTTTTCATTAATATAGGAGATTCATCTCAAACAAAAAAAGAACTTGCTCTAACATTAGAAGTCACTCAGCATGCTTTCTTCTATAATAAATATTTAATTTGTGTTAAAAAACGGCGGAAACTTATTTGTACTCCTAATATAAAATTATAAGGTTATCTTTAAACCATTGGCATACCATAATGAGATTTATTCAAAGTCTCATACTAAACCTATTAGAAATTAATAGGTATCCTTAAAACAAATTTCATTGAGAGACCAAACGGAATTGAGCAGATCCCCCCTATTGAATCTATTTTCAAAAATTTTACGAAAAAATTGTAAAACTTCTTTCATCCCCTATATTTTCTGTTATACTATAGAGACATTTTAGAGCATTGTATAATCAGTATCTAGTAGTACTAATCTAATGAATTCATGGTATGACAAAACAATTGTTTATTAAGTTTTTCATTTAAATTTTAATTCTATATTAAAACAAATTGTAGAAATTACTATGTTTTACTAACAAAAAAAGATATATTACACATTTTCTTGCGACTCGAGTTTCGGGAAATGAAGTATCCCATCATCAGACAACTGAAGACCTAACAGTGGTACAGAGGTATTTAAACAGAAATGATAAATATTTTGAAAATTTTAATAGATTCTAGATAACACCTATTAGTGGTACAGAGGTTTACAAGCGGAACGTGATAAAAAATCGGCTTAGAAAAGAGGGTCCTTCTAACAGATATCGGAATGTCGGCAATCGACAAAGAAGGTTGTTAAACAGATGGTACCCATTTAAATGTCTCAAATAATTTTTGGGGTTACATAGCTCCGTACAGTCATTCATTATTTTTACATTATTTTGTTGTATATCTCAAATATTTGGATTTACATAGCTCCATACAGTCAATCATTATTTTTAAATTATTTTTATTGTGAACGAATTTGAAAAGTTCAATAATCAAGTTTCTTTTGTCGATAGGAATTACTGTTTTCTAAAGAATCAGTGGCAAAAGTTGAATTTTTGTTTACTTTTCATTAAATTCATTTTATATTCGTTGAAAAAAGTTTTAAACAGATGTTACTTTTTAAATATCTCAAATATTTTCGATTTACATAGCTCCGTACAATCATTCATTATTTTTACATTATTGTTATTGTGAACTAATTTGAAAATTCAACAGATTCTAGATAATCGAGTTTCTTCCCTTTCGATTCTACATGTAAAATTTTAAGATTATCTATTGTGGGAAAGGAATGACCGTTTTCTAGACAATGAGTGGCAAAAGTAGAATTTTGTTTATTTTTCATGAAACTCATTTTATGTTCGTTGAACCTCGTCTTGAAGGAACGTCCTGTTTGTCCTATATATTTATTACTGCACGTAGAACAAGATAACTCATAAACTTCTGATTTGTGTATGTTTGGAGTAGGGTCCTTTGTGTTAAATAATACCGATGATAATTTGTTTTGCGTTTTGAAGACAATATTGACATCTGATTTTGAAAAACTATTGGCCACTCTTTGACTTATGCTACCAAAGTACGATAGAGAAATGAATTTTTTATTTTCTTCAGTTTTTATGATGGGATAAATTTGGCTCATAGCTATTTTAGATAGTTTCTGTCGAATTATTGAACACGTTGAATTCTATTTTTCTATTTGAGTGTGATATCGAGAGGTCTACAAATGTAATACTGTTCTTCGATTTTTTTTCTGATTTGAATTTAATTTTTGCGTGAATATTATTCAAGAAATTCAAAAATTGACTCAGTTGTCTGGATGTTCCGGAGATACACGTGAGAATATCGTCTACGTATCTGTACGAGAAATGAATATTTACAGGTAGTTTCGAATTGAAGATTTTATTTTCTATTTCTGACATGAATATGTCTGCAAGGAGTGGACTCAGTGGTGAGCCCATAGCTAGGTCGTTTAATTGTTCGTATATTTTATTATTAAATCGAAAATAGTTTTTGAGCAGGCATTGTTCTAAAAGGGCAATTAAATCACCGTGTATCACGGGATTTTCATGTGATTTTTCAAGAATTTCTGAAGCTAAATGAATGCTATCATTTCTCGGTATATTTGGAAACATATTATCCACATCCAGGCATACTAGGTAGAAATTATTTAGTAGAGAAAATTTTTTTAATTTCGTTGTTAATTCTATGGAATTTTTTATTGTGTATTTCGGAGTGAAATTAGTAAGCCTTTTGAACATTTCATTTAATTTTTCTCTATTTGATAGGTAGGGCTGCTAATAAAGGAAACGACTGGGCGAATTGGTGCATCTTTTTTGTGAGTTTTCATTAGACTGTAGAGTTTTGATGGGCTAGGATTCATATTTATGAGATGATAATTTGATTTAAATAAGGAGGTGTCTGACAAAGTTTTTCTCAATGATTTTTGAATTTTAGTCGTCGAGTCAATGGGAGTTTCTACGAGATCTTGATTTTAAATGAAATCATTCATTTTCTCTATGTACTTCGATCTAGAAAGGATAACTGTGGCATCTGATTTATCTGCTTTTGTGACGGTAAGATCATCATACCACCAAATAGTAACGGCTGAAAAAATTCAGTATCAATTCTATATGTCTACTAATATGAAACTGAGTTTTCTAAAACAAATATTTAATTTTATTTTAAAAAGTTTTTGAGTTTCTGAGATACTGTGAAGGCCTTCTATCAAGTGAAAACCCCCTTTTCATTAGCTTCTTCCATAGTTTGATGACATATTTTTGCAAAATTGTTTTTAAAAACTTAGGGAACTGTCTCACGAAATAGAAAAAAAAACTTTTACTTTTTCGGTATTCACAAGAAACCCTATTTGTATGGAAAACATCCGAAAATTCAACTACTTTTCGGAACTGCTAAAAACAAACCTCTACGCCAATGAATTCCAAGAAAGTCAACAATAATCGTACCTTCGTAATGCTTCAATGAGAATTCTGGACCGAATAAAGCAGCTGCCAAATGTCGGTCTGCTTTTACACCTGCCCTCAAACCCTGAAAACGCAACGTTACGATTAATATAAACGAGCTGCAACGTCTTCGAGGAATTCTGGGAACTTTCTAGAGAACATCCAAATCACATACCAGGAGTTGAAAACTTCACGAACCGCTCTGTTGAATTGAAAAAGCTTTTTTCATATGAAAAACCTCTCCCGGCTTCTCTAAGAGCTAGCTAGCTCTTCGTTCCCGATTCAGGTAACCGAGTTTCGGAGATTTTATCTCATTTAATTAATCCGTTTTTGCAATCTGGAGTGAGCTTGAATTTTTACTCATTTCGCTATGACAGATATTGGACCAATTAAACGAGAAAAATTCCGTTTCGTACAAATTAACGTGGAAAGATCGGAGGATTCTGAGCTATGGTAATTTTTGATTGTCTCGGTCTTTACTTGACGGAAATTCATCTTCAATATATGAAACTTGTTAACTTTCGCTATTTTATTGATTTTCACAACAATTGTTTCGTCATACCATGACTTCATCAGGTGAGTATTTAAACTGAGGTATACAATGCAAAACATGACCTTAAATACACAGCTCTGGTACAAAAAATAGGGGGGTGAAAAGGGGGTTTACAATTAATGAAAAATATTAAGTAGGGGGGATCTGTTTAAATCTATTTGATCATTCAATAAAATTTGTCTTTCATTATATCTATTGATTTCTAAAGTTTCTAACAGATTTAGTTTCTGACTTTTGTTTTCAATATGTAATATTTCATAGTTCATATTGAAATTTTGGCCAGTCTCTAACAAATGGTTGGCATAAGTTGAATTCGGTTTATTATTAACTAGCTTTTTACCCGCGGCTTCGCCCGCAGTGGAGTCATTAAATAAGTATGAAAGATAAAGGGTAAGGGTATAATAATAGTAAAACTTCATTACTGAAGTAGCTAAATTTGACGATTTTTTGACAAACAATTGTTTTATCTTTCGTAAAAAATTTTTTTTTTTTAAATATAAAGTACCCTATGTTACTTCTAATACCTTCAAGAGTATATGTACAAAGTTTCATGATGATCGGTTCAGTAGTTTTTGCGTGAAAGCGTAACAAACAAACTTACATTCGCATTTATAATATTATAGTAGGGATATATATAATATATATATATATATATATATATATATATATATATATATATATATATATATATATATATATATAGTAGGGATGTAACATTTTTCATGTTCTCGTATCCTTGTCTTGAATGAACGGCCTGTCTGTCCCACATATATACATGGGCAATCACTACATGTTAACTTGTAAACTCCTGATTTTTTGTTTTTAGGAATGACGTCTCTATTATTTTTTATTAAGCTGCCTAAAGAATTAATAGTTTTAAAAGAGATGTTATATTTTTCTTTTTTCTTTAAATATCTAGCAATCTTTTCAGATTTTTGGCCTATGTAAGTTAATGGAATAAATTTGGTTTCGTTTGAATTTTGAAATTTTGGATATACAAGTGATATTGCTTTCTTGTAATTTATTTTATCAAGTAAATTGTTTACAATTAACGGATTAAAATCATTATTGAAAGCTATTTGTCTAATCGTTTCATACTCTTTGTCAAAATTTTCTTTCGTCATGGGTATGTTAACCAATCTATAAAGTATACTATTATAAGCTGACAATTTTTGTGAAAATGGATGGTTCGAAGTATAATGAATCGTACCATCTGTATGTGTAGGTTTTCTGTATATAGAAAAGTCATGTCTATGATTAATTTTAGTGATTTTTATCTAAGAAATTGATGCTATTATTTACTTCATCTTCCTGTGTGAATTCAATTATTATTATTATTATTATTATTATCCTGATACTCCTAGATCTTCTGTGAAGATCCCTCAGAAGCTTTTTCAGCTTGTACGAGTTAGGAGTTCAGTTGTGTTCTGTGTAGGCTTTGTTACTGCGATCTTGCGCCACTTTAGGTCACAGCACTGTTAATTTTTGACCCAACAGTGAAATGGTGGCAGATACCCATCCAACTAGAAAATTTCTTTTCTACCTGAATAGGATTCGAACCCTGGACCTCCCGGTCACGAGTCCGATGCTCTCCCGCTGAGCTATCCACACTCAATTGTTGGATATAATTTATTGATAGATTCCAAAAATGAACTAAGTTGACAAAGAGTATAAAACGATTGAACAAATAGTTTTCTTTATTAAAATTTGAATATCAAAACAAATTAAATATAATATGTTGTCTTCTACAATTTTAATTTCAAAAAATTTTTATTCAAAAAACTTTTAGAATTAAATTAATGTCTAAAATAAGCACCGCTTACGTGTAATAGACGTATATAATAAAAACTCAATATATAATGTCAAATGGAATAAATAAACCAATTGATATACGAAAGTCATTAAAATTAATAAATGAATATTTAAAGGAGACAAAATTTTGTTTCTGGTCTTACCTTTAAGAACACCAATTGCCTTTTAAAAACATGAACACACTTTAAGGACTTCTATTTTATTTCAAATAGCTTTCAATAATGATTTTAATCCATTAATTGTAGACAATCTATTTGATAAAATAAATAACAAGAAAGCAATTTCACTTGTATATCCAAAATTTCAAAATTCAAACGAAACCAAATTTATTTCATTAACTTACATAGGCCAAAAATCTGAAAAGATTGCTAGATATTTAAAGAAAAAAAATATAACATCTCTTTTGAAACTATTAATTCTTCAGGCAGCATAATAAAAAATAATAAAGACGTCATTCCTAAAAACAAAAAATCAGGAGTTTACAAGTTAACATGTAGTGATTGCCCATGTGTATATGTGGGACAGACAGGCCGTTCATTCCAGACAAGGATACGAGAACATGAAAAATGTTACATTAATAATAAACCGAATTCAACTTATGCCAACCATTTGTTAGAGACTGGCTATAATTTTAATATGAACTATGAAATATTACATATTGAAAACAATATTCAGAAACTAAATCTGTTAGAAACTTTAGAAATCAATAGATATAATAAAAGACAAATCTTATTGAATGATCAAATAGATTTAAATAGATCCCCCCTACTTAATATTTTTCATTAATTGTATACCTCTCTTTCCACCCCTCTATTTTTTGTACCAGAGCTGTGTATTTAAGGTCATGTTTTGTATTGTATACCTCAGTTTAAATACTCACCTGATGAAGTCATGGTATGACGAAACAATTGTTGTGAAAATCAATAGAATAGCGGAAGTTAACATTTGTTTTTCTTATATTGAAGCTATGGTAATAGAAAGTTCATATTTCCTATTCATTTGTTTCCTCAAATTTCACAGGAGATGTCAGAAAAGTATATAAAAAGTTTCACATAAAACAGTTACTCTAATAAATCACATTTAACAAAAAATTAAATATATTCACATATATTGACAAACATGCTGAAATTTAATGTGCAATAAATTAATAAGGAGTTTTTTAAAACTTTTGAAGCATAAATTCTTCCACTGAGTAACACCTTCTACCTGAATTTTTTTTATCTCATTTTTGATGCGCACTCTAGATGGTGTTTTCAAATGTTCGGGTAGTATGTTGAACATTTTCAACCCGTTATATATCGGGTGTTTTTTTTAGAGTGAAAGAACTTTCGATAGGGATAACTGTGATTTGACAGAAGGTAGAAGCCATGTTGTTTTGACATTTCTGTTCAGTAAGCATTGACAATTTATCATGGAAAGACTCACGCCGCAACAACGTTTACAAATTGTTGAAATTTATTTTCAAAATCAGTGTTCTATTCGCCAAACTTATAGAGCATTTCGTGAAATTTATGGTTTCCATAATCGTACATCAAAGCAGCTTATTCCTGTGGAGTGGTAGGGCCGGCTTTGGCTCTCTTCGAGTCTTATCTCGTTGGGCGCTCGCAGTTTGTGAAACTGGGCTGTAGATTTTCTAGGTTGAAACCCGTAGCCAGTAGAGTCCCCCAGGGTTCAATTCTTGGGCCTTTACTGTTCATTGTTTATACCAGCCAATTCATAAAGTTTATTCATCGCTGCAAAGTGCACATGTATGCCGATGATTTCCAACTCTTCTTGGACTTCTCTATTGATGAGTTGACCGATGCGGAAATTAGACTAAACGAGGACTTGAGTAGTTTATGTGATATAGTGATGAAGCATTTTGAATGCGCGGAAATCATTTGCTCTTGCTTTCGGCTCTAGAAGCGTTAAGCAATTGGCGTCAAGCTGATTGGGTTCTAGAAGAGCTTGAAGTTGATCAAATTTTTTAACGTAAAATTGTGTTTAGTGATAAAGCTCATTTCTGGTTGAACGGCCATGCAAACAAGCAAAATTGCCGTATATGGGGTGAAAACAATCCTCAAGAAGTTCTGCAGGTTCCATTGCATCCTGAAAAATGCATTGTATGGTGTGCTTTACATACTGCAGGTATCATCGGTCCATATTTCTTCAAAAACGATGCTGGAGCTAATGTTACTGTGAATTGTGCTCGTTACAGATTGATGATCAATGATTATTTGTTTCAATATTTGAATGGTATCGACCCAGAAGTGTTTTGGTTCCAACAAGATGGTGCTACACCTCATGCTGCTACCGTAACAATTGATTTATTGAAAGAAAGATTTGGTGATAACATTATTTCGAGAAATGGTCCAATTATTTGACCTCTAAGATGATGCGACATAACTCAACTGGATTATTTTCTTTGGGGTTATGTCAAGTCCTTGGTTTATGCTGATACATAACTAGTGTTATTGATGAAATAAGGTCTGAATTACCCGAAAAAGTGCTCCAAAATTGGTCTAGTCGAATGCGGTTCCTCAGAGCTAGTGGTGTTGGACATATGTCGGATATTATTTTTTGAACATAAATGTCATAAAATTATCTTTCAAATAAAAACAAAATTTGACTTCAATCCTAATTTAAATGTGTTTTATTTCAATTTAAAGTTATATCACTCTAAAAAAAACACCAATGTCAATTGAAGTTGGGCGAAATTTTAATTTTGAATACTTGGTTCGGCAGAAAGTGACATTATTTTCCAAGCTGAAGCAATTGGCTTAGAATTGAAGATTACAGGTCACAGAAGCACTAATCGGGATAACAAAAATAAAATTTGAAAACAGTGAAAAATTGTAGCAACAGGAGTTCAAAAATCATCACAGGTTGTGAATTTTATTGAATGAATGAAAGTGCAATATAATTTGAAAAATACAGGACTTGGATTTTTCTTTATATTTTTCTGATGACTATTATGACTTAACCTTTGATTCCGACTTGACGTCGACTTTGGGACAGCCTGTTTTTATAACAATGTTACAACCCGAAAAATCAGAAAAAATTTAAGGCTACGAAAATAAATGCAAATTAAAGTATGACACTGAGGTATGCTTGACAGTGTACATATCATGTGTTTCAGTGACTTTTTTGACTAAGTAGTATTTGCGAATTACATTCTAGAATTTTTCTCAACCTATTATTTTCGTATTTCATTCAGTTTCTCAGGTAGTTGAATTCCTTAGCATGACCCTTTGTTAAATTCTTCATTGTAATCATCCACCTTTCACAACCAACTGATGCGCCAGGCTTGAAAAAGAGCTCTGATTAGGAAGAAGACATTTAACGAGGTAGGACCTTATGATAAAATACGAGGGGCATTCAATGTATTCTCGGTATAGGCATGAAAGAAACCTCAGAAAATAGTCCCCTAGAACTTCAATACATTTCTTAGATCGAGAGGAAAGCTTCTCTAAACCTTTTAAAAATTATTCTTCCGGCTTCTCCTCGAAGTACGTATTAATTGCTACCTTCAGTTCTTCATCGTCGGAAAAGCGCTTTCCACGAAGTTTTTTTTCACATTTGGGACTAGATAGTAGTGACTTGGGGCCAAGTCTGGACTGTACGGAGGATGAGTAATTTCTTCGAAACCAGATTCTCACACAACAGTCATCGCCATAAGGGCCTTGTGAACTGGCGCGTTGTCGTGAAGCATCAACAACCTCGGTGTGAGTTTTTCTCACCATTTCCTTTAATTGCTTCTTTTAAATTACGCGACGTTCTTTCGTATGATGCTGCTGTGATGATTTCAATCTTTTAATTGTATTCTATCAACAAAATACCTTTGGAATTCCAAAAGACCGTAGCCATTATTTTTTCAGCGGATGGGGCGACTTAAAACTTTTTTGGAGATGTGAATTCTACCAGGTTTTCGAATTGGCATGACGAGCATAGCTCTTTCACCAAAAAAAAGGTGCCCAACGTTTATTATTATTAAATAAGAAATACAGGTGTGGCACCATATTGGGTGCCTGATTTCTCTGTTTGGTGTTGTTGCAGAAACATTAATATTAAAGTGAAATATATAAAAAGAAGAAGGAAAAAATGAAAAAAAGTGTAAAATATAGACAGTGATGTATAGCGCAGTATGCCAAACTCATCCGATGTTGGTAGAGTATTCATAGCACAAAAACGGATTCTGCGAAATATGTTAAATATTGCTCCTTGAACTTCATATCGGGTGTTTTTTTTAGAGTGATAGAACTTTCGATAGGGATAACTGTGAATATGAGAAAAACAAATGTTAACTTCCGCTTTTTTATTGATTTACACGACAATTGTTTCGTCATACCATGACTTCATCAGGTGAGTATTAAAACTATAAAAATAAAATAGCGGAAGTTAACATTTGTTTTTCTTATATTGAAGATAAATTTCCGTCAAGTAAAGACCGAGAAAATCAAAGAATGGGTTAACTGCGATTTGACAGAAGGTAGAAACCATGGAAATTTGACAATTCTGTTTAGCAAGCATTGACAAACTATCATGGAAAGATTCACGCCGCAACAACATTTACAAATTGTTGGAATTTATTTTCAAAATCAGTGTTCTATTCGCCAAACTTATAGAGCACTTCGTGAAATTTATGGTTTACATAATCGTCCAGTAGAGCAGCTTATTCGTCGAACTATCGATAGATTTCGGGTAGCATTTTCCCTACTCGATGCAACAACAACAACAAGACAAAGAACTGTACGTACAGAAGAAAATATTTTTCTTCGGTTTTTAGCTTAGCGTATATTTCGTAAATAGTTTTTTTCTGTTTTCTGGCTATCACACTTCCTACTATCGATGGCGAATAACCGTTATTGGGTGGTATTTTTTAAATCGATCGTCATGTCGCGCGGTCGTGGAATATGTTGCTCCCGTTGCACTCTGAAAATAGATCGATATGATGATTCAATAAATTGCCAAATTTGTGATACAAGTTATCATGTCAAGTGCCTCAATATGTCTATAGACGACTTTAATGAATTTCGTGCAAGTGTTAACAATAAATGGAATTGTGAGGCATGTCAGCAGCGCACTGAAAATGTGTCACAAAACATCGTTCCTAATGCCCAAATAAGGGATTATTCCTTATCAGGATTTGATTTCTCGGCATTCAAGAAGGAAATGGTCACTGAAATTACCTCTATTTTTGTTGCTGAGATTGATTTGCTCAAAACAGTTATCACAAGCCAGAGTAAACAAATTGAAGAACTATTAAAAGAAATTCATATCATCAAGTCTGATAAGAACCATATCAACACAACAGATCGTGGGACTATCTCCGTGAGTCCACCTGACCGGGATACCATCGATTACTCATCCTCTACAGCTACGGTGTCGATCATCTGTGACCCGATAACATGCGTTCCAATCTCGTCGAATGAAATATGCGAAAATGCCAATTCTAATGAAAACCGAGGAAAATCCATAAAATCAAATGATTGGACTCTTGTGACCACAAAGAAGAAAACGAAAAAGCCCATTCAAAAATCAGCTGAGAAATCTGAGTTACCGGTTCCTTCTCCTATCGAAAAACAGCCAAAACTCAAAAGAGTTAACAGACCTTTGGTAGGTACTCAGAAAACGAGTAGTCTTCATGTGGTTCCGAAGAAACAACTTTCATACATACATGTGTCAAGACTGAGCCCTGCTACAACTGAGTTGGAACTAAAGAGTTTTATTCAACAATATACACAGGATGTCTCTTGTGAAAAACTGAACTCCAAGCGACCGGACGTATATTCTTCGTTCAAGATAACTCTTCCAAGAGACTTACATGAAACAGTCATGGATCCAGCATTCTGGCCCGAGGGTGTGGCTGTGAGTAATTTTTTTGTAAGGCGCCGTCAACTCGCGATAGGAACTTAAAAAGAAATTTTAAGATAATCCAGCTCAACGTGCAGGGTATAAACAATAAATTTAATTATTTAGATGTTCTTATAAGTATTGAAAGCCCGGATATCTTGAGTATAGCCGAGATCTGGTGTTCTCCAGAACAAGTGTCTTCTTTAGCCATTAACGGTTATTATATGGCTGCCTCGTATTGTAGATCGTTCCATCAACGTGGTGGTACAGCCATTTATGTCAAGTCAGATTATTTAGCCGAAAATATTAGGCAGATTGAGGGCTTCTCCCTCGAAATGCAGTGCGAAATTTGTGCAGTAAATCTCAAAGTTTCTACTAAAAATGTATCCATTATAAGCGTCTACAGGCCTCCTGGGGCTAACATTGAGCTTTTTATTAATTCATTGTCATGTGCACTTGACTGTTGTTTTTCTGGTTCTGATCTCATTTTCGTTTGTGGTGATTTTAACATCAACTATTTTGCTCCTCACAACTATCTTGATTATATGCTGTTGAGATACAATCTTAAAGTAACTTCCACGGAACCAACGAGAGTTTTCACGGATAGAAATGGGAAGACAAGCTCTAGTAAAATTGACTACATCCTGACTAATGCTAGTACGGATTCTTTGTCAGTCCGAGTATTTGAGAGTAATATAGCTGATCACAAGGCCATACGATTAGTATATAATTATAATACAGATGCTCCAACCTCTGAACCCATCCTGAGATCATTTCGATTGTTGAATGGTGAGAATCTTCAAATCCTGTCAACTGCTTCAATTTGTTTTGATGGTGTTTATTCCTTCACGGATGCTGATGGTGCATTCGGGGAGTTTCTCACTATTTTAACTTCTGTGATTGATACTGCATGCCCGGTTGTAGAGAGAGCCCCTGTAAGAGCGAAAACTCATGGGTGGGTCACTAGGGAGATACGAAAGGCGAGCTCTGATCTGAAAGATCTGCATTGGTTGCATCAAAATTTGAAATCTCTGGAATCAAGGAGCCTCTATATTGCGGCAAAGAAAAAGTATGCGGAACTGCTTAGGTCTAGTAAGATAGAATTCTACAATAAAATTTTAGAGTCTTCATGTAATAGGTCGAAAACGGTTTGGAATTTGGTAAGGACTGAAACGAGCCAAAACTCCGCTACTCCGCAGATCAAATTGAGCGATAACGGTACGATTATATCCGATCCTCAGTCAGTGACGGATGTGTTTGGCGGGTATTTCTCCAGTATTGGTCGTATTAGTGTTGAGGAGCATTACGGTAGTGCGAGATCGTCCTCCTGTTCAACCCAAGCCATGACAGATAAAAACTTTTTCTTTTACCCTGTGACAGATCAGGAAATTATAGACATAATTAAACAATTCAAGAAGGTAAATAGTAGCGGTCATGATATGATATCTGTACGAATATTGAAAATTTTGGCTGACAAAATAGCAGAGCCTTATGCTTACCTAATTAATAAAGCAGTTACTGCGGGTAGATATCCAGCTCTACTTAAAATCTCTAAGGTTATTCCAATACATAAAAAAGAATCCAAGGACAATGTTGCCAACTATCGGCCAATATCAATAACCAGTTCACTATCGAAAGTCTTTGAGAAGGTGATACATAAGCGAATGGTTAAATATTTGGATAAATTTTCTTTAATTTCTAGTCAGCAACATGGCTTTCGTGTGGGCAGATCGACCGAGTCCGCAACTGGTGACTTCATTACATATGTCTACGAGTGCCTAGATACTGCGGTTCCGGTCGCTGGGTTATTTTTTGATGAGTCTCGAGCATTCGACTGTCTCGACTTCAGTTTTGTCGTCAGTAAATTATATAATATAGGCTTTCGAGGTGTTTTCTTGGATTGGGTATCGGACTATCTGAGGGATCGATTGCTGTTCGTTCAAGTGGGTCATCATAACTCGAGAAGGTATCCTGTGGAAATGGGTGTACCACAGGGATCTGTGCTGGGGCCTCTGCTGTTCATACTGTTCGTTAATGATCTACCAAACTACTTAAAAACTTACTCCGATCATTTGTTGGATGTTCGGATCGTATTATTTGCGGACGATACGTCATTTCTTGTGTCAGCAAAGAGTGCCTCAGAACTCAAGATGATATGCGGGATCCTCATTAATTCATTCATGGAGTGGTGCCACCAAAACTCAATAATTTTGAATGTCAACAAGACCGATCTTATATTTTTTCAAAATAAGTTCTCGGTGGGTGAGTTTGAATTGACTCTCCCGACTGGTATCCTCAAGGCATCAGATCACGTGAGGTTTTTGGGCATTTTAATTGATGAACAATTGAATTGGCAGAAACAAGCAAATTTCGTCTGTAAAAAACTTAGCAGCGCATTTTACGCTCTAAAGAAACTAAGAAATGCTTTACCTAGAGAAACCCTGTTACAGGTTTATTATGCGCTGGCTTATTCTCATATGAGCTATAATACAGTTTTGTGGGGGAGTTCATCATTGGCGGAGGATGTTTTCATTGCGCAGAAGAAACTGATACGCCTGATATTCAATATGGAGCCCCTGGAGTCCTGTAGACCCAAGTTTATTCAGTACAAAATATTGAGTTTTCCCTGCATATTTATATTAAACTCTCTATTATTTGTTAAGAAGAACTCAGACAATCTCAAGAAATGCTGTGAGTTCCATAAACATGATACAAGACATAAAAGCACTCTTGAGTATCCAATTCACAGAACTTCAAAATTCCAAAAATCACCATTGTATAATGGCATTAAACTTTTTAATCACTTGCCTGACAAATTCAAGACATTACCTTATATGATTTTCAAAAAAGAAGTTAAGAAGTTGCTGATGATCAACTGCTTTTATAGTCTTGGGGAATTCTTGGACTGTAAACTGAATTAATGAATAATTTTGCATTTGGTTTTTCTAATTTTATTGGAGAATATATTATTATTTGTTGAACCATATGACTTGTCCCATACAATGTTTTTTTGTCTGAGAGGATGTAATAAACTTATTCTTATTCTTATTCTTATTGGTAATTTAATTCACGGAGATGAAGGAATTGTCAATAATCTATGTCTCATATATCATTCAAAGTAAAACAATTTATTTTCGCTAATGTTTATTGTTTTCACAACAATTGATGAAGTTCCGTCAAGTAAAGACCGGAACAAACAAGAAATCTAGGTGTCATGCTATGATATGCTGATAATTTATGTTGGATTGGATGAAAGTTTTTGCGAATCTGTATAAAAAGGTTTATGAAAAACTAAGAAATTATGTTAGTGATTGACTGTAGTTTTTGTTAAACCCAAACAGCTTAATGCGTTAATGATGACAGCATAGCGTTAATGATGACAGATTTGTCTATTCGTCGACGTTCACAACAAGTTGAACCTTGTGCATCCACCACATGGAAAATTTTGCTTAAAGATCTTGGTCTACATCCATACAAGATCCAACTAGAGCCACTTGACCTTAATAAGCCTAGTTTGTTTGCTAATTGGGCTCCAGAACAGCTTGAAGCTGATCCACTTTTTTATCGTAAAATTGTGTTTAGTGATGAAGCTCATTTCTTGTTGAACGGCTATGTAAAGAAGCGAAATTGCCGTACATGGAGTGAAAACAATCCTCAAGAAGTTCTGCAGGTTTCATTGCCATGTATCCTGAAAAATGCACTGTATGGCGTGCTTTACACGCTGGAGGCTTCATCGGTCAATATTTCTTTAAAAACGATGCTGGAGCTAATGTTACAGTGAATGGTGCCGTTACAGTTCGACGAACAATGATTATTTTTTAAAATTTGAATGGTATCGACCCAGAAGTGTTTTGGTTCCAACAAGATGCTGCCACACCTCATGTTGCTACCGTAACAATTGATTTATTGAAAGATAGATTTGGCGATAACATTATTTCGAGAAATGGTCCGATTAATGGGATATGCGACATAACTGCACTGGATTATTTTCTTTAGAGTTATGTCAAATCATTGATTTATGCCGATAAACAATAGACGCTTTGGAAGCCAACATAACTCGTGTTATTGATGATGTAAGGCCTGAATTACTCCAAAAAGTGGTCAAAAATTGGTCTGGTCGAATGCGGTTCCCCAGAGCTAGTCGTGGTGGACATATGGCGGAAATTATTTTGAAAACGTAGATGTCATGAAATTATGTTTCGAGTAAAAAAAAATTTGGCTTCAATCTTAATATTAATCTGTTTTATTTCAATTTAAATTTCTATCACTCTTAAAAAATCACCCGATAAATCTTTTTACAAGAACAATAATATTTTGACTGTTGCATCAACATTCATACTCAGATGCTTTTTATATGCAAAAGAGAATGAAAAGAGTATAATAAAACTCTCAGTATTTCATAGCTTTACGCTAGAAATGATAGAATTATATCCATTCCGAAGCGCAGAACTAAGTTTGAAAAGTAAACCTCATGTATGAAGCTTTTAAATCATCTTCCAAGAAGTATAAAATCACTCAGTCTTAAGGAATTTAGGAAAGTAGTTAAGGATAAACTTTTAGAACAATGTTCTTACTCGGTTAGCGAATATTTTTCAGTGAAATTGTGATTGTGCACTAATTGTATGACTTGTCCCATACATGTACAATATCTTACGGGACCAATAAAATTATTATTAATAGCAAAAAACGAAAATAGTTCAACTTTAATGCCCTATATCTTTGCCACGGCAATATTTCATTAATATCCAATAGCCATATTTTGATCCAAAAAACCTGTCTTTAAACTATGTCTTAATAGTAATATTTCCCTGAAGAAGTTATGGAATGATGAATGTATCATTAAACATAGTGGAAATTTAAAAAAATGTAATGAATTCTTGAATTCAAGCTAAGTGAAGACCGGGACGATTGAATACTTTGTATTTGATGTACTTTTCGTTCTTATTCGTAAATCCTTTATAACTGGAATGCGAAGCTCTGGAAATACTCAAAAGCTGTCACGTAATTGCCGTTTCAAAATTTCGCACTTTATCAACGACGGTTCCCTTTAGTCAATAGAATTCTTGGCCAAATACTTCTTATTGTGTCAAGTATCACAAAGAAAAAAATTCCGCGCTCCTTTCCAGGAATTCCCTTCGAGAAACCTATGGAACGACTTGTCGGCCTATTCTTACCCTGTTTTGTACCTTGCAGCCTTCGAAATTAACATCTGCCACTTCCGACCTGAAAAGAAACGCCCAGCAGATGGCCTGGCACGTGGCAAAGTCATTGCCTACGGCTATTGGACCCCTCGGATATCAGAGACGGGCTGTATAATCATTAAGAAGGACTTCCGTATCGAAAATATACTGGAGAAACATCTGGGAAGTATACAGACTCGATTAGAGATTATTTATGATCCCTCGGAATTCGTTGGGACCAAGGTAATTCTGTGGTTGCGCGGCAACCTATCATTCTTATTACCTAATTTAAGTTTATTATTTTTAGATTACAGACTTAGGAATCGTACTGCGAAAAGGCACTGATTGTATAAGGTTGTTCGAAAATAATTTCGTTTTTTCCCGACATATGTATTTTTTCGAAACCAACTTCACTTAAGCCGCATAATCTTTATATGTTTTGAGAGCTGACATAGCAAGGCTTGTGTGTTAAAAAGTTCAATTAATTCTACGCAGTAGTTTTTGGTTGGTGCCCTTTTAAATATGGAAAGCAATAAGCAGCATTTTCATCATATTTTCTTTTTTTACTATAGAAAAGGTAAAAATGCTGTTCAAGCTAGAAAGAAATTAACTGATGTGTATGGAGAAGATATATCGAAGATGTAACACGTTCATGAAAGCCGGTTAAAGCAGCTAAAGACACGATAAAGGCATTAGTTGATGCAAATCGGCGAATAACAACACGTGAGATCGGTGAGAGGTTAAATTTATCAAATTCAACTGTTTATGACCACTCGAAAGGCCTGGGTTTAACCCCAAAGACCGATATAGGGTTCTCCATGTTTTCACGTAGATAAATTTATGTCGTGGCGTTGACATCTGTGATTCGCTTCTTAAACGTCACGAAAATGATCCATTTTTGAAGCGCATCATTACTGGGGACGAAAAATAGGTTGTATATAACGTCAAATGAAAGAGATAATGGAGCAAGAAAGATTAATCGGCTCAAAGCATTTCGAAAGCCAATATCCATCAAAGAGGGTGATGTTGTCTGTTTGGTGGAATTTTAAAGGAATAATTTTGTTTGAGCTTTTACCGAATAACACAACAATTAATTCGGAAGTCAACTATCATCAGCTCTACAAACTGAATGATGCGTTTCAACAGAAAAGGCCAGAAATAATCAACAGAAAAGGTGTAGTGTTCCACCAAGATAATGCGAGACCTCATACAAGTTTGGTCACTCGCCAAAAGATTTTACAGCTTGAATGGGATATCCTGCCAAATCCTCCATATTCTACAGAACTGGCGCTTTCAGATTATCATATTTTCCGGTTAATGCAGAATTTTTGGACGGTAAAACATTTACTTCAAATGAAAAGGTCAAAAATCACCTGAATCAGTTTTTTTCAGCAAAGACCAAACATTTTTTGAGCGTGAATTCATGCTACCACCAGAAAGATGGCAAAAGGTGTTGGACCAGAACGGTCAATATATAATTCAATGAAATAACGGGTGTTTTCTTTAGAAAGATTTAATTGAAATAAAACACATTTAAATTAAGATTGAAGCCAAATTTTTTTTTTATTTGAGAAATAATTTTATGACATTTATGTTTTAAAAATGATTTCCGGCATGTCTACCACGACTAGCTCTGAGGAACCACATTTGACCAGATTTTGGAACACTCTTTCGAGTAATTTAGGCCCTATTTCATCAATAACACGGGTTATGTTGGCTTCCAAAGCGTCTATTGTTTCTAGTTTATCAGCATAAATCAATGACTTTACATAACCCCAAAGAAAATAATCCAGTGGAGTTATGTGGCATTATTATTTCTCAAAATAATTGTATCGCCTAATCTTCCTTTCAATAAATCAATTGTTACGGTAGCAGCATGAGGTGTAGCACCATCTTGTTGAAATCAAAACACTTCTGGGTCGATACCATTCAAATTTTGAAACAAATAATCAATGATCATCGACCTGTAATGAGCACCATTCACTGTAACATTAGCTCCAGCATTGTTTTTAAAGAAATATGGACCGATGATGCTTCCAGCGTGTAAAGCACACCATACAGTGCATTTTTTAGGATGCAATGGAACCTGCAGAACTTCTTGAGGATTGTTTTCACTCCATATACGGCAATTTTGCTTGTTTAAATAGCTATTCAACCAGAAATGAGCTTCATTTCTGGTAAACACAATTTTACGATAAAAAAATGGATCAACTTCAAGCTATTCTAGGGCCAAATCAGCGAACAAACGACCCTTATTATGGTCAAGTGGCTTTTGTTCTTGAACCAGTTGGATTTTGTATGGATGCAGACCAAGATCTTTACGCAAAATTTTCCATGTGGTGGATGCACAGAGTCCAACTTGTTGTCAACCTAGACGAATAGACAATTCTGTATCATCATTAACACTATGACTTACAGCAGCGAAATTTTCTTCTGTACGTACATTTCTTTGCCTTATTGTTGCATCGAGTAGAGAAAATGTTGTCCGAAATCTATCGATAGTTCGACGAATAAGCTGCTCTGATGGACGATTATGTAAACCATAAATTTCACAAAGTGCTCTATAAGTTTGTCGAATAGAACACTGATTTTGAAAATGAATTTCAACAATTTTTAAACGTTGTTGCATCGTGAGTATTCCTATGATAATTTGTCAGTGCTTACTGAACAGAAATGTCAAAAAAACATGGCTTCTACCTCCTGTCAAATTACAGTTATCCCTATCGAAAGTTATATCACGCTAAAAACAACACTTGGTACTTATTCATTATACCATAAGTGTCTTTCATTTTCCTAAAAAAACGAAATTACTTTCAGAAAAACCCAATAGCTTTGACACCCTTACATATAATTTGTAACCCCTTTTTTGAGGCTAAAGACAAAAAAGACTCAATAATTCAGGATTTGTCATCAGTGCTGTAGAAGGTATGTAGGACGAACTAGGTGATCTTTCAAAAAAGAGTCAAATCATCACTAAGAAACTAGGAAGTTAACTTTAATTTTGCGAAACACTAATTAAATAATACACATATATTTCAAAAATAGTTGGCCCCGTTTCTTAGATAGGTAGAAAACTGAAAAATAATTGAGTTTTGTTCAGTAAAAAATTTTCCTAACGTCATCTGCATTCAAGATAAAGGGCGTTGAAGAAAAACATTTATACACATTTTTTACGATTTTGCCGAAACTACTGGCAACATTGTGATGAAATTAAATACGAATATGGTTTGGAAGCTGATATGTCCCAGGAATTTGTTTTTATATCTGACTCTCATATGGGCCGTTAGTTACACGGTTCGTACAAAGTAGTACTCAACATCACATTTTTAAGATTTACTAATCAAAACTTCAAGTGAACTCAAATATCATTCAAATTTTACACCGAAAAGGTTGGTGAAACTCAAAGATATTGTGGAGTCTCTACGTATAGCGAATATAGTTATCGGGTGTTTTTTTTTGAGTGATAGAACTTCTGATAGGGATAACTGTGATTTGACAGAAGGTAGAAGCCATGTTGTTTTGACATTTATGTTCAGTAAGCATTGACAAATTATGATGGGAAGACTCACGCCGCAACAACGTTTACAAATTGTTGAAATTTATTTTCAAATTCAGTGTTCTAGTCGCCAAACTCATAGATAACTTCGTGAAATTTATGGTTTACATAATCGTCCATCAGAGCAGCTTATTCGTCGAACTATCGATAGATTTCGGGTAGCATTTTCCCTACTCGATGCAACAACAACAACAAGACAAAGAACTGTACGTACAGAAGAAAATATTCCTATTATCGATGGCGAATAACCATTATTGGGTGGTTTTGGTAATTTAATTCACGGAGATGAAGGAATTGTCAATAATCCATGTCTCATATATTATTCAAAGTAAAACAATTTATTTCCGTTAATGTTTCTTGTTTACACAACAATTGATGAAGTTCCGTCAAGTAAAGACCGGAACAAACAAGAAATCTCTGTGTCATGCTTTGGTATGCTGATAATTTATGTTGGATTGGATGAAAGTTTTTGCGAATCTGTATAAATAGGTTTATGAAAAACTAAGAAATTATGTTAGTGATTGACCGTAGTTTTCGTAAAACCCAAACAGGTTAATGAGTCTTCAGTTTCTACTTCTATTGCAAACTCAATACTTATATGTAATGAATTCAAGTAATGGAGAAAATCTTTAAAATTACTACTGGTACTATTAAAACATTAGATTACGTTGACACTGATCTCTCCAATTTCTGATCACTAAAAATGCAATGATTTCGGCTGGATTTCGCCAATGAATTGACGAATATTCTCTTCCAAGGGTTCCAATGTCTGTTGCTTGTTGACATAGACTTGTGGTTTCACACTGGCCCCAAAAAAAATCATCCAGAGGTGTAAAATCATATGACCTTGCTGGTCAATTCACAAGTTCTCCTATCGTCAAACCTTTCCCTCAGCAAGAGAGCGTAGCATCAGTTGTATGGCATGTATCGCCGTTGGAATCATACCTTTTCAGTATGGAAAATTTCTGGCCATAGAAATTAGAGTCATATAACGTTGTATAATGCTGTTCTATCCTCACTTGGGAAGAAATAAGGTCCGATGATGATGCAATGCCAAAACCCGCAACAGTGAGTTTTTCGAAATGCAACAGAATATCACTTCTGGGTTATTCTAGCACCAACAACGGTCATTCAAACAAAAGGTCCCTCGTCTATGAGGATGATTTTTTTTTGCCATAATCATGATCGCGTTTCGAGCGCTCAACGGTCCAGTCAGCAAACTGTCGACGCAATCTGTCATCATTTGGCTTTAGTTCTTGAGTCAATATTACTTTATAAAGATGCAGTCCCAAATCCTTTTTCAATATTCTCGGATTTGTCGTCTGAGATAGCCTCAGTTGTTGTGATCGTCGTGAAATCGACAAATTTGGCTCATCGACAACATTGGCCGCTACAGCTGCAATATTCCATAACTATCCAGGTTTCACGAACAAATTGATCCACAAATTGTCGTGAGAGCATCTCATTTCTATTGAAGATCTTGGTCTACACTCATACAAGATCCAACTGGTTCAAGAACTAAAGCCACTTGACCATAATAAGCGCCGTTTGTTTGCTGATTGCGCCCTAGAACAGCTTGAAGTTGATCCAGTTTTTTTTGTAAAATTGTGTTTAGTGATGAAGCTCATTTTTGGTTAAACGGCTGTGTAAACAAGCAAAATTGCCGTATATGGAGTGAAAACAATCTTCAAGAAATTCTGCAGGTTCCATTGCATTCTGAAAAATGCACTGTATGGGGTGCTTCACAAGCTGAGGGCATCATCCGTCCATATTTCTTCAAAAACGATGCTGGAGTGTTACAGTGAATGGCGCTCGTTACAGATCGATGATCAATGATTATTTGTTCCAAAATTTGAATGGTGTCGACCCAGAAGTGTTTTGGTTTCAACAAAATAGTGCTACACCTCATGGTGCTACCGTGATAATAGATTGATTGAAAGAAAGATTTGGTGATAACAGTATTTCGAGAAATGGTCCACTGAATTAACCTCCAAGATCTTGCGACATAACTCCACTGGATTATTTTCTTTGGGATTATGTTAAGTCATTGGTTTATGCTGATAAACCAGAAACAATAAACGCTTTGGAAGCCGTGTTATTGATTAAATAAGGCCTGAATTACTCGAAAAAGTGGTCCAAAATTGGTCTGGTCGAATGCGGTTCCCCAGAGATAGTCGTGGTGGACATATGCCGGAAATTATTTTTTAAAACATAAATGTCTTAAAATTGTCTTTCAAATATAAAAAATCTGGCTTCAATCTTAATTTAAATGTGTTTTATTTCAATTTAAACTTCTATCACTCCAAAGAAAAGAACCGATACTACTTTAAAATGCAAACTCTAGATGGCACACTCTTTATATGGAGGGCCATAATATTTCGAAAAATAAACAGAAGAACTTCCGTTTTTTCAATTTATGTCGAGTCCGAAGTTCATTATTGATAACGGTGAGCCAATAAACCTCCAAGTTTCACCACAAATCCTCCAATTAAGGGCGTAAATCCGAAGGACACCCATATTGACACACAGTTCATCTACATCCACATCCTATCGATACTCAAACCCTCCAACGACACAAAGACCGACAAATCCCCCTTAATGGTCATAATTTTTTCTCATTCCGTCTACGGACACGCCATAATCCAGTTGCATCATCCTTCTTTACCTTGAACCGTTTACATCCCCGTAAAGTTCCGGGAAGGCGAAGGTCGAATCCGGAAACAGATAAACGCCAACTTGATTAAAGCGACTGAGGGAGCGAGGAGGAGCAATCGATCTCCCGAATGGGAACTGAGTCGATTGGGTTATTTGGGGTTCCGTCGATTTGTTCTTGGATTTGTTTCCTGACGCCACTCCGGAATGTAAATTGACACTTTTGAGCGGAGGCGATCCGGGTGAGGGATAGGTTCGTTTGGGGGCAGTGGCGGCTAGTGTATAAGAGCTGCAGAGCTGCAGCACCTGTATGGGAAATGAGGAGAACATTTAGTTTCTCACTTTTTGTGACGTTCTTGTGTGTAATCATTTCATATAATTTTCAGAACAAGATGAATAATGTTGTTCTTTCATTAATGTAATATTTAGCCAGCAGCGCTACCCCAGAGCGACTTCTATGTTGGATTACTTGCATTTTATCATTCGCCATATGACTATTTACTACGTCAACGTCTCAGCACAGCTCTTCAATGTACAGTGTTTGACCTTGGGACTACCAATAACAATAGAGAACTGCAAGTCAGAATATTTTCAATGCAGGTTTTGACGTAGGCTGCTCGAGCTGCATTCAAAATTGCTCAAATCGCCAGGATTGGATCGTTTGTCTATGCTGTACAATTTGTTTGCATTTGGGTTCGGAATATAAGAACTTTGCACGATTAAGCATTGACGAAAACCTAAAGGAGAAAATTTAGCAGAAACATTTATGAAAAATACTGGTGGATCTGCGGCTGTGAGATAAAAAACCAACTATTTTGTTTTGTGCCTGTACTTTTAGTGGTGAAAAACATTGGACTATTAGCGGTATTGAGGATTCAGCGCATCTCGTTGAAAAGGCCAAATTTCATGGAATTTTCAGTGAATTTTTCGAATATTTTAATATTTGCAGATATATTCTGTTACCCTTCTACATATTTAATTTCAAAAAATTATATTTAATAATATAACTTCAGGAATTAAATTAATGTCATAGCACCGCTTATATCAAACGACATATGAAATAAACATTCATTATAAGACATCTGAATGAGATAACAAAATCCAATAAATATAAATTGTTAACAAACATCCAATAAATTAAATATTTTGAGTAGACAAAATTTTTTTTCTGCTCATCCCTCTTATGAAAACAGATATATTTCAAAAATGTTTGAAATAATCTTAAGAATTTCATCATAAAACTATCTTACTTAGAATATTCAATATTATTGACTATCTAACTAAGTTACTTTTTGGAAAATCTCAAGATAGGTAAAAACATTACTAAAAACCACGTTTAAAAGAGACTTTGCTAGTCATTTAAAAAAATATCAATATCAATTTACTCACCTTAACAATCCAGAAAACATCTTAGAATATTGAATATTCTAAGTAAGATAGTTTTATGATGAAATTCTTAGGATTATGTTAAATATTTTTGAAAGATATCTGTTTTTCTAAGAGGGATAAACAGAAACAAAATTTTGTGTACTCAAAATATTTAATTTATGAGATTTTTATTAACAATTTTTATTTATTGGATTTTGTTATCTCATTTGGATATTCTATAATGAATGTTTATTTTATATATCGTTTGATATAAGCTTATATGACTTTTTTTTAATTCCTGAAGTTATAATCTTAAATATAATGTTGCTAAATTAAATATGTAGAAGGCCAACAGACTATATCTGTAAATATTAAAATTTTTAAACATTTTTATATACCTTCTATTAAGTATAAACCTCCATTTATTTCATTTTATTCATAATATATAATTATTTGGGTTCCTTAACATTCTTTATACAGATGTCCTTGTGCTATAATAGAGGCCGTTAAATCGTCGCTCAATCTTTAAGATCTATGGTAAACCACAGAACTATTTATTTGGGGTCACATGGGGCACCATTTAAATGTTCAGTATTCATTTGCCAAGATGCTTTTTGAATTGTTAAGGTGAGTAAATATGTTTTTTGTTGATTGATGTTATATTTTTTAAATGTGATTGGGTACTGACGAACAAAGTTTCTCTTAAAACGTGTTCTTTAGTAATGTTTTTACATATCTTGAGATTTTCTAAAAAGTAACTTAGTTAGATATTCAATAATATTGAGTATTCTAAGTAAGATACTTTCAAGATGAAATTCTTAGGATTATGTTGAACATTTTTGAGAGATATCTTTGTTTCATAACAGAGATGAGCAGAAACAAAATTTTGTCTACTCAAAATATTTAATTTATAGGATTTTTGTTTACAATTTATACTTATTCGCTTTTGTTATCTCATTTGGATGTCTTATAATGAATGTTTATTTTATATGTCGTTTGATATAAGCGGTGCTTATATGACATTAATTTAATTCCTGAAGTTATAATATCAGATATAATTTTTTGAAATTAAATATGTAGGAGGCTAACAGAATATATCTGTAAATATTACCTTATCAAGTATAAATCTCCATTTATTTAATTTTTTATACTTCCATAGAGCATCTGAAAAATCAAATGCATTTGACTTTGTTAGAAAAAACAAATATGCATGAACTTTTGTCTTAGAATGTTACAAAAAAGAAGTATATTAAAATTATGAAAAATAATAAATTCCGGATACTTTATACAGGGACTATATATTTATTATTTTTCAATTTTTCTATTGTTGTTGCCCTGATGCATTCTTCAGCACTTTCCCCTCAAGAAGTCACGAGCCGCCATTGGTTGAGGGATACAACGAGATTCAAACAGTGGTTTCAGAGAAAAAAGTATTGAAAGATTTGAATTGAAAGAAGTGTGGCGTCGATTCAACTTACATCTCAAAGGATGCGGGAGGTTTTATTGGGTGCTAGATTTGTTTGTTAATGTAGGTAATGTGGTTTTTCCTCTGTTGATTTGTTCTGGGAGTCTGGGATTCGATGATTATTTTCGCATCTTCTTTTCTTTCCTGAGAGACACGTACAATTTTCAGAAGGTATTTATATTCAAGGCAGTGTCAAAAAAATACCGGAAATTAGCCAGTAGAATACAAAATTGATACTGTGCATTCATTGTAGCCATTTCTATTCTATTCCTTGAATTTGGGTCAGTTCCGAGTTCTTTACTATCTTTCTCTAGCGTTAAAATGTGAGTATTTTATTGCTTATTGAAGCAGGATCTACTGCAAACAACTTGGTAATAACTTCACAGTATATAACTGAATGTTTGGACAATGGAGGTGAGGTTGATGTGATGATCAGGATATTCTGTTGGAAAAGCTCTCGCCCTTCGGTTTTAGTCATATGTGAAGCTCATCAGATAATACTTGCAGGATAGAATGAATTATGTCTTCCACAATGGTAAGACCACTTAAATATGTTCATTTATGTGGAGTACCCCAGGGATAAAATTTGGGACCATTATTTATCATCATAAACGATCTTCTTAATTCTCTTAAATGTACAGTTTTAGCGTTTGCAGATGATTTGAAGATATACTTGAGAATACGCAGTGCCTCAGTCAATAGTTCATAGTTGGTGTTTATGTAAAAAACTCATGTGTCGATCGCCAGTTGATATAGTCTGTATGTGTTCCGTTTCGCCTTCCTCTGCACGAACAAGTCCAGAAGTAGTAGATTTAGTAGGACCTCCATGGCTTCCGTGGGTGTGATGCGAAACGCATCTCTAATTGCAAGGCAAGCCTGTCTCTATAGTCGGGTGAGCTTATGTTGGCCAAACCTTTCTTGGACTTTCTTCCACCACGCTACAGCGCTATACATTATCTGTGGTTTAATTATCATAGTGTATAGCCAATATATCTGCCTGGGCTTTAAACCCCATTTTGGCTTTAATACACACTTTGTCTAGGTGTGCATTCCAACTGAGAGTTTTGTCCAGGACTATTCCCAGGTATTATGGCTCATTAGAGAATTTTATTGTGTCACCACAGATTGTCGGCGGTTCTAATCCATCCAGATTCCGTTTCTTGGTGAATGGTATTTTGACTACTTTTTGTAGGTTATGAGACATCTTTCCTCATGCACCATTTCTCGATAGTGTCCAGTATCTCTTGGAGAACGGCCGATATCGTCACCTCCGATTCATCTTTCACTTTGATTGCCAGGTCATCAGCAAATGCTTGAACATCGATCGAATATCGCCAGCAAATCGTCGACGAGAAGAATCCACAGTAAGGGGGAAAGAATACCCCTTGCAGACAACCTTTCGCAGCCTTGAACTCGAAGACCTCACCCTGGTATGTGATCGTTATTCTGCTGCAAAGCATTGCCTGTATCCACCTTCAAATCAGCGGATCGATTCCTCTCGCAGAGATAGCCTCAGCGAGAGAAGCATGCAGCGTATTGTCAAAAGCATCTTCAATGTCGAGAAATGCTGTAAGTGCTATCTCTCGATTATCGAGAGATTGGTTTAATTTTCCGAACAAATTGTGCAATGCAAGTTCTCCTCATTTTCCGGCCTGCTAGGCGTACTGATGAGGGCTAGGGGAACTGTTAATTATCACCTACCTCCTGATAATAGACATCAATCACCTTTTCCAGACTCTTTAGCAAGGATGATGTCAAACTTATTGGTCTGAACGATGTCCAGTTTTTCAGTATGTAGACCTCTTTAGTTAATGTCCAGCTGTAGGGATAATCCTCCTAGCCCGACTTGTTCTAAATAATTTTAGCAGATGCGGAATCAACACATCCATTCCCGTTCCTTAATTGAGTTTATTTTTCAACTGTTCACTATGGGGACACCAAAATGTTTGTCAAGAAGCAATCCAAAAATTAACCTCAACCCGAAAATTACCACGACTAGCTCTGAGAAATCGCATTCGACCAATCTAATTTTGGACTTGTTTTTCGAGTAATTCAGGCCTTATTTCATCAATAACACGAGATATGTTGGCTTCCAAAGCGTCTATTGTTTCTGGTTTATCAGCATAAACCAATGACTTGGCATAACTCCAAAGAAAATAATCCAGTGGAGTTATGTCGCTTGATCTTGGAGGCCAATTAGTTGAACCAATTCTCGATATAATGTTATCGCCAAATCTCTATTTCAATAAATCAATTGTTACGGTAGCAGCATGAGGTGTAGCACCATTTTTTGGAACCAAAACACTTATAGGTCGATACCATTCAAATTTTGAAACATTTGTAACATTAGCTCCAGCATCGTTTTCAAAAAAATATGGACCGATGATGCCTCCAGCGTGTAAAGCACACCATACAGTGCATTTTTGAGGATGCAATGGAACCTTCAGAACTTCTTGATGATTGTTTTCTCTCCATATACGGCAATTTTGCTTATTTACATAGCCGTTCAACCAGAAATGAGCTTCATTTCTAAACACAATTTAACGATAAAAAGTGGATCAACTTCAAGCTGTTCTAGGGCTCAATCAGCAAACAACCGACGTTTATTATGGTCAAGTGGCTTTTGTTCTTGAACCAGTTGGATCTTGTATGGGTGTAAACCAAGATCTTCACGCAAAATTTTCCATGTGGTGGATGCACCGAGTCCAACTTGTTGTGAACGTCGACGAATAGACACATCTGGATCATCATTAACACTATGACTTACAACAGCGATATTTTCTTCTCTACGTACAGTTCTTTGTCTTTTTGTTGTTGTAGCATCGAGTAGAGAAAATGCTGTCCGAAATCTATCTATAGTTCAACGAATAAGCTGCTCTGATGGACGATTATGTAAACCATAAATTTCACGAAGTGATCTATAAGTTTGGCGAATAGAACACTGATTTTGAAAATCAATTTCAACAATTTGTGAACGTTGTTGCGGCGTTAGTCTTTTCATGATAATTTGTCAATGCTTACTGAGCAGAAATGTCAAAACAACATGGTTTCTACCTTATGTCAAATCACGGTTATCCCTATCGAAAATTCTATCACCCTAAAAAAACACCCCATATGTCCTTATAGTTATGATTCACTCTGTAAAGCGATTCACAATTTTACCCATTTCATTTATCTGTTAAATAGTACTGTAAGTCATTTTTATTTCCATACAAAAATCACTCATTTAAAAATATCGATAATTTAAATCAAATTTCACTAAAATACAAAAAATGACGTCTAACACTCGTTGAGAAAAACTATTTCGACAGTCACTGCTGGGCCGTTTTAGAATTTGGAATACACTATAACCATAACGAGAAATATTCTCACAGACTATTATTCGAGAATTGAAACGTGAATACAAATCCTAACGATTCCCAATATTCACAATTCTAATTTTGTATCCACACCGAATCTCCGTCTATAAAGGAAGTTCCTAGTAACAGTAAATAACCTAACGAAGACATCGATATGTATTTTGATTTTATTGTTCGTTATTACAGCACATAAGGCAACAAGCTATGCATAATTCATGGGCTCCCACGATGACCGTACTGCATATTTTTCAACATTCGTGAAAGACATCGATGATGTCACTATGTCAAAGACCTTTTGCGTAAATGGCACATGAACATGGATTTAGTGAATCGGAAAATATTAGCTCCAATGTATAAAAGTAAATATCGGAGAATTTCCAAAATAAAACACAATGGTTTTGGAGAGAATTGATACAGTATCAGAGTGTAGAGTTTGGAGTAACCATACTGAAAGAGTATTTAAAATTTGGTTTCTCTACTCATATAGAGTTCAAATAATATAAATTCATATACGGGTGTATATAAATAGTTGCGAAAAAATTAAGTGGGTGATTCCTTGTCAAAAAATAGGGTGGGTCTTCCATATAAAGTTATTTTTTTTGAGCCCCTCCTGTTTAGTTACAGCACCCTAAACATGGCGCCCGAAAAATAGTTTTTAATTTTTTTCTTGAAAACCAAAAAACTGAGACAAGAATAAAATTAACCAGACATTTTATGTGGGCAAGAAGGCGCTCAAAAATTTTTTCGGTGGTGTTCCTCTATGATTGCAAGGGGTAGAAAAAGCCACCCTTAAACCTTGTTTCGTAAGAAACTTTTTTCCTATTCGTATTTTACAATGAGAAGACAAGGGGGTACCCAGGATCAAATCTAGGTGGGGTCAAACCATGGTCGGGAACAATTTATCACGGAATTTTTTTTCCAAGGTAAACGAAACCAAAATTTTCAGAAATATATATATATATATATATATATATATATATATATATATATATATATATATATATATATATATATATATAATCATAACAGAGCTACATCAACTAAGTTATTACAATTATTTCTCCGAGATATCATGAGATTCAATAAGTACTTTCTAAGGAACGTGTTCAATTTCTTGTCGATCCTTCTTGATGACATCAAGGGTTTCACAAATATGTTTCCTCCCCATAATCAAATCCACAGTTTTTCCTTGTAGAACGTTCATAACGGGTTCCAAAATCGCAGAGTACTTTGCAATCATGACTAAACCCATAATGAAAATTGGTTTAGTTACTGCACACTGCAATTGATAGGCAAATTTTCTTGTAGCATAGTTTCCTTCGATCGAGAGATGTTCTAGCGCATTGACGATTTCATGAAAGCTGTTTGAAAACTTTCTTTTGCTCTTGTATTTCTCTGACCATCTGGTCTCACAGAGCCTTGATAAATTAGAAGCCGAAGTCCTGCGGGTTTGCGACTCAGGAAAAAAGGATATTGTATCCTTAACAGTCGCAATCAAGTTCCTTATTTCCGGTGGTTTGCTAGCATTATTGATCACAAGATTTAGTTTGTGGCTTGAGCAATGAAAAAATAAAGAGTTATTGTACATTTTCCTCGAAATGGCCTGCACACCACCTTCTTTTCCAGCCATCGTAGAACATCCGTCAAGTCCAAATCCAACACAGTTATCTGCTGATCAAGATTTTGATCAACTAAAAAACTCTGAATTGTAGGGGCTGTAGGGAATCTTGAGCTGAAATCTCAACAAAGCCTACAAATTCCTCCCTGAGTTTTTGTTGATTATCATCATAAAACCGCAATCCGATAGAAAGCTGTTCGTTTCCAGCGATATCTGCTGTTTCATCAGCCATTACAGCATAAGCATTTGCTTGTTTACAGTCATCAATAATTCTTTCTTTGACAACCTCACCACATAATCCTATAATTCCATTCTGAATTTTTGGTGAGTGTAGACTGCATTTTTTCGACATCTTTCAAAGTGATACGTTAGCTTCAGTTCATCACAGTCAATTCTCAAATTTAGAAGGTCAAAGAAAACCCCCTCATCTCCTTCCTTTTCTCTAAGTAGCAAATCATGAGTTCCACAAAATATGACAAGAAATAATTGATGACAATATTCGTTTGTTTTCTTCAATCATTGCAACTGTACATCAACTGGAACATTTTCAAGAAATGCTTTTGCAGCAGCTGTTGAATTTTTGTAGTAGTGACTGCCGACGTGTTTTCAACAATCTTCAGGTTTATCTTTAAACTTCGTGTATGACTTTACCATGAATGACCCCAAAACTCTTTTAACTGTACCAGTACTAGGAGGAAAAGAACACAGTGCATACATAAAGCACCTTTCAAACGACTTGAGGAGACCAACCAAGGAGTATATTGATCTAACCAGCGGCGGTTAAATTTTCTTTTCAAATGGATGGCGCTGGCATCAGAACCAAAATCTTAATTTCATCGTGGGACCCAGGGATTTGTAAGCAAATCCTTCTTTTTTTCCGATGGCAATTTAAACACAAATAAAAATAACATTTGAAATTTGAAAGATTGGTTAATTTTAAGAATAAAATGACCTATAAACATTAATTTATTATCCAGCTAAAAATATCAATAAATGGTTAAGGTAGATAATACTTACCTAAATAAATCTAATAAATCTATTGAACGTGCAGAGTATAACCTATAAAGAAAAAAATACGCAACTGAATCTTTCGGTTTGAAAATGTATTAATACTACGAAACTCGAGTAACTGTAATTAAATAAAGCTAGTGATAGTAAACAAAGTGATTTCGTTTTTCTAACTAAAATGATCTATCACAAAGTAACGGAATACTATATCCAATAATTTTTTCATTATTAAAATAGTTATTTCAAGAATTGTAATGTATTGCAGCAACAAAATTTAATAACGATTAATTATTTTGCTTCCAAAGGGGGGGGGAAGAATATTCAATATTATTGTATATCTAACCAAGTTCCTTTTTAGAAAATCTCAAGGTATGTGAAAACATTACTTAAAAACAAGTTTTAAGAGAAAATTTGCTTCGTCAGTACTCAATCATATTCATATTCAATAAAATATAACATCAATCAACAAAAAATATCTTCTCAACTTTCAACAACTCAGAATGCTTCTGATAAATTAATACTGAAGTTATAATATTAAATATAATTTTTGAATTAAATATGTAGAATATATCTGTAAATATTAAAATATTTGAATAATTTCTATTAAGTATAAGCCTCCATTTATTTTATTTTATTCATAATATATAATTATTTGGTTTCCTTAACATTCTTTATACAGATGGTTTTTGTGCTATAACAGAGGCCGTTAAATTCCCTTTCAATCTTTTAGATCAGTGGTAAACCACAGAATTATTTATTTGAGTTAACATTACACTCCATTTAATTTTCAGCTTTTCAGCTTTCTGAATTGTTGAAAGGTGAGAAAATATTTTTTGTTGATTGATGTTATATTTTATTGAATATGAATATAATTGAGTACTGAAGAAGCAAAGTCTCTCTTGAAACTTGTTTTTTAGTAATGTTTTTACACATATTGAGATTTTCTAAAAAGTAAGTCAGTTATCCAATAATATTGAATATTCTAAGTAAGATAGTTTTATGATGAAATTCTTAAGATTATTTTAAACATTTTTGAAAGATATCTGTTTTCATAAGAGAGATGAGTAGAAACAAAATTTTGTGTACTCTAAATGTTTAATTTATAGGATTTTTGTTAACAATTTATATTTATCGGATTTTTTTATATCATTTGGATATTTATTTTATATGTCGTTTGATATAAGTGGTACTTATATGACATTAATTTAATTCCTGAAGTTATGATATTAAATATAATTTTTTGAATTTAAATATGTACAAGGCTAACAGAACATACCTGTAAATATTAAAATATTTAAATAATATTTATATACACCCTATATATTTCATGAAGTTTCTGGAAATAATGTATGCTGTTTAAGACATTCATTTAGAATAAAGCGGATTGAAAGTTTTGAACCAATATATTCTCAACAGGAAATAACAAACTTTCCTCTTAAATTTACAGGACTTTCTGTATGAGAAACTTTCTTGGTTTGAAACTTTCGTCAGATTCATCCCGTCTGATCTGAAACTGCAAAAAATTTCAAGGATCTAAAATTATAATCTCTACTACTTGAAACATTATCTAACTATCGAACTCTAATCTAAAATAGTATTCAATATGAATAACCTTTAAGAAAAGTTTTCCGGCTATTTTCACGGTTCAGAGAACGTTCTCAGGAAGAGTTTCACGGAAAACCTTCTTCATTAGAAGGCTTCCACTGTATTGGTGGGTGAAGATTCTGACCAAGAAATCTATAGGATATCAGGAGGTTTATCAACCTGGATCTATGGAGGAATTTAATAAAGGATCCTCACCCCTGAGCGGTTAGTTCATTATCGATAACTTGTCACGAACTTTCTAAATTATGTAAGGCAATCTGACATTTCAGGAATTTCCTTCATAAATTTATACGGGAAGGCGAGAAAATATTGGTGAAAAATTAAAGAAATGAAGCTCCAAAAATGCTAAGCATTTAGATGCAAAAAAACCAAATAGGGTATTTGATATGAAATTGAAAATAACTTTTTATTGGGAAAGTAATTTCGTGTTTTCTTTGGGAAAATGAGAGACAATTGTCGTATAATGAATGAATATTTTATTAAATCATATATTGGTCATTCTGTTCCAACACCTTTTGCCATCATTATGCTAGTAGCATGATTCCAGGCTCATAAAGTTTTTGGTCTTTGCTGGCGGAAAACTGATCCAGGTGATTTTTGAACTCTTCATTTGAAGTGAAGTTTTTACCGTTCAAAAATTTTGCAATGACCGAAACAAATAATAATCCGAAGACGCCAGATCTGGAGAAAATGGTGGGTGAGGCAGTGTAATTCCATCCAAGCTGTAAAAACTTTTGGTGAGTAAGCAAAAATGGATAAAAAAAAATGTATAATATATGAGACAGTAATTTATTTCAACAAAAATGGAAATAAATGTGGAAATAAATTACTGTCTCAAGTACATTTTTTTTGAATGAATTTCCACCAAGTAAAGACCGAATCAATCAAATAAAAATGGATCATTTTCTTGACGTCTTTGTGGCGAATTTTACGTAAAAAACCTTAGTTTATATCCTAACAAAATTGTTTTAACCTAAGAATTCGAACCAACAGATCTTTTAAAGCGTCTTGTATTCAGTAATTGGTGCTTAATCGGAAATGATGCAGATTTTCATAAGAAAATCATTCTCAGCGATGAGGCTCATTTCTGGTTAAACGGTTTTGTTAACAAGCAGAATTGCTGTATCTGGAGTGGTGATGAACCTGAAAAATATCAAGAACTGCCATAACATTCTGATAACGTTACTGTTGCGGATTTTATGCTGGACCTTATTTTTTTAAACGAAATTCATAAGGCGGTAACTGTCAATGGAAATCGTTAACAAAATTAGAATATCAAAACAGATTTAATCTGTTAGTCTTCCACAATTTTAATTTCAAAAAAAATTTATTCAAAAAACTTTTAGAATTAAATTAATGCCTACAATAAGCACCGCTTATATTTAATAGACGTATATAATCAAAACTCAATATATAATGTCAAATGGAATAAATAAACCAACAGATACAAAAAAGTCATTAAAATTAATAAATAAATATTTAAAGGAGACAAAATTTTGTTTCTGATCTTACCTTTAAGAACACCAATTGCCTTTTAAAAACATAAACACAACTTATGGACTTCTCAAAAAATATAATTTATTTGAAATATTTAATATATTTAAATATTCGAATAAGTTAATTCAGAAATCTCTCAAAACATGCACTATATCTTCAAAAAACAAATATAATTCTAGGTAATCTCTTCTTCGGTCCAAAATAATATTAAAAATATCAAAATCAAATAACTATCACTATATCTCAACTTACATGTGTTGAAGGATGATTGCTTCAAACAGACTAACTTTAAAATTCAAGATGGTCTATGTTCTGTGATTTTGATAGAACATAGACCATCTTGAATTTTAAAGTTAGTCTGTTTGAAGCAATTATCCTTTAACACGTGTAAGTTGAGATATAGTGATAGTTATTTGATTTTGATATTTGGAATATTAGTTTGGACCGATGAAGAGATTACCTAGAATTATATTTGTTTTTTGAAGATTTAGTTTAGCATGTTTTGAGAGATTTCTGAATTAACTTATTCGAATATTCAAATATATTAAATACTTCAAATAAATTATATTTCTTGAGAAGTCCTTAAGTTGTGTTCATGTTTTTAAAAGGCAATTGGTGTTCTTAAAGGCAAGATCAGAAACAAAATTTTGTCTCCTTTAAATATTTATTCATTAATTTCAATGATTTTTTTATATCCGTTGGTTTATTTATTCCATTTGACATTATATATTGAGTTTTCATTATATACGTCTATTAAATATAAGCGGTGCTTATTGTAGACATTAATTTAATTCTAAAAGTGTTTTGAATAAAAATTTTTTCGAAAATTCAAATTGTAGAAGACTAACAGATTAAATCTGTTTTGATATTCAAATTTTGTTTTATTTCTTCTATCAAGTAAAAAGCCTTTTTCTATTTCATTTTATATATAATATATAATTAAATTTAGGCTTCAATAAATCTCATTATGCAATGTCAATGATTTTAAATATAACCTTAAAAATACCTTACACTGTTCTGTGATTTTGTTAGAACATAGACCATCTTGAATCTTAAAGTTAGTCTGTTTGAAGCAATCATCTTTTAACACGTGTAAGTTGAGATATAGTGATAGTTATTTGATTTTGACGTTTGGAATATTATTTTGGACCGATGAAGGGATTACCTAGAATTATATTTGTTTTTAGAAGATATAGTGCATGTTTTGAGAGATTTCTGCATTAACTTATTCGAATATTTAGATATATTTTTTGAGAAGTCCTCAAGTTGTGTTCATGTTTTTAAAAGGCAATTGGTGTTCTTGAAGGTAAGATCAGAAACAAAATTTTGTTTCCTTTAAATATTTATTTATTAATTTTGATGACTTTTTTATATCTGTTGGTTTATTTATTCCATTTGACATTATATATTGAGTTTTGATTATATACATCTATTAAATATAAGCGGTGCTTATTGTAGACATTAATTTAATTCTAAAAGTTTTTTGAATAAAAATTTTTTCGAAATTAAAATTGTAGAAGATTAACAGATTAGATCTGTTTTGATATTCGAAATCGTTAACGTTCAATGTTGACTGAATTTTTATGGCCTGAATTGGTTCGTCTTGATTCGCAGGAGATGTAGTACCAACGGAACGGTGGCACTTGTTATTATGCCAATGACACAATCAATTCAATGAAAACAAAATTCGGTGATTCGATTATTTCAAGAAATGGACTGATAAATTATCCGCCTCGTTCCTCGGATTTAACTCCATTGGACTTCTTTCTTTGGGTTTACGCTAAGCTATTGTTTTGCGGCAATGTTCCAGCAAATTTAGACGATTTGCAGATCAATATTGAACGAGTAATTGCTAACATACGACCTGATTTGCGTGAGTCATGGAAAATCGGATTCAACGACTCAATTCCAGTCAGCGTTTCCGTGGTTGACATTTGAATGATGTTTTATTTCATAACTAATGGTATCCATTGTACTTAATAATGAAATGAAAATTTCAATAATTTTCAAATAAATAATGTGTTTTATTCACAAAACTAAATGGGCGCTGTTAATGAAGGACCCTTTATTATTAACTTTAAATCGTGATACACTGTATAAGAAGGAATGATGAAATCTCAACTGCGCTGTTAAATCCTTCTTGGCACGTGCTTCAATGTTCCGTGAAGTTACACAAGGAAATTGGAAAATGGAATTTACAATCAGATAAAGAGTCCATCTTGAGGTTGAGTGATATCGAAAGATTTTTCGTGATCCCAATCTTCTAAGCTTGACTGCAGCGTGAATATCTTCTGTAATCGTAGCAATTTCAGGAAGCCATATAGTTCCATCTAGATCTATCTGTTTTCTCTGATGCTCGAAGGATCAGTCTCTTCTCATTGCTATAATGCTACCAGTATTGGATGGCGTTGAATGTGTTCTCTTTTCATCCGCCATGTAATATGCATGCGAAAGTTTCAGAATGCAGTTAAATTTTATGAGAATTTTTCAGTCAATTGCTCGTAATTGTCGAAACAGTTTCGTATAGACTTCAGTCCTCAAATAGGAGACTTTTTGATGTTGAATATTCCATGATAATCTTATAAAAATTTAGAAATCTTTGAATCTAATATAATGAAAATAAGATCAGGTCTCTATAAAATTTTATTTCAACGACTTTTATCAATTTGATGATGTTTAACGATGTAGAATTGCCCCATTTAATGTTACTATGATAAAATGATCGTAAAACAATTTTCTGATAAAATATATTGATAAACAATTTCCAAGTTGTACAGGCTATATTCTGCACCTAACTTAGAAACACATGATGAAATTCGTACAGCACTATGTCAAATATTGGATGTTTTTTTTTAGAGTGATAGAACTTTAAATTGAAATAAAACACATTTAAATTTAGATTAAAGCCAATTTTTTTTTATTGAAAGATAATTTTATGACATTTATGTTTTGAAAATAATTTCCGGCATATGTCCACCACGACTAGCTCAGAGGAACCGCATTCGACCAGACCAATCTTGCCCTACTTTTTCGAGTAATTCAGGCCTTATTTCATCAATAACACGAGTTATGTTGACTTCCAAAGCGTTTATTGTTTCTGGTTTATCAGCGTGAACCAATGACTTGATATAGCCCCAAAGAAAATAATCCAGTGGAGTTATGTCGCATGATCTTATATACAGTGCATTTTTCAGGATGCAATGGAACCTGTAGAACTTCTTGAGGATTGTTTTCACTCCATATACGGCAATTTTGCTTGTTTACATATCCGCTCAACCAGGGCTTCATCACTAAACACAATTTCACAATAAAAAAGTGGATCAACTTCAAGCTGTTGTAGGGCCCAATCAGCAAACAAACGACGCTTAGTATGGTCAAATGGCTTTAGTTTTTGAACCAGTTGGATCTTGTATGGGTGTAGACCAAGATATTCAGGTAAAATTTTCCATGTGGCGGATGCACAGAGTAAAACTTGTTGTGAACGTCGACGAATAGACAAATCTGGATCATCATTAACACTATGACTTACAGCAGTGATATTTTCTTCTGTACGTAAAGTACTTTGTCTTGTTGTTGTTTTTGCATCGAGTAGAGAAACTTTTGTCCGAAATCTATCGATAGTTCGACGAATAAGCTGCTCTGATAGACGATTATGTAAACCATAAATTTCACAAAGTGATCTCTAAGTTTGGCGAATAGAACACTGATTTTGAAAACAAATTCGAACAATTTGTAAAAATTGTTGCGGCGTGAGTCTTTCCATGCTAATTTGGCAATGCTTACTGAACAGAAATGTCAAAACAACATGGCTTCTACCTTTTGTCAAATCCCAGTAATCCCTATCGAAAGTTCTATCACTCTAAAAGAAATACCCGATATATTACATTTGAAGTTCAATAATAAAAGACTATTTTCAATCATTTCAAAGATTAATAATTATTGTGATGAATGAAAACGCGCACTTCTTTATATAATCCATCAACAATCAAGAAATTGATCTCACATATTTTTAATACATAAAGGTTGTCTACCTTTAAAATGACCAAACTTCAAGGGGAGATTATACAAGTTATTTGTTACAAAAAATGTCATATAACACATGGTCGAAATGTTGACAGTTATGCTCCGATTTAACATTACTTGATATAACGAAATATTTCAAGTTTTTCCTTAAAAATAATTATACTTCAGTTATCCTTGTATCCTCATCAAATATGATCAAATATATGGAAATGGCATTAGTTTTCTTTACCTTCATTCATAAAATCTCTTTGATTAAAATTTAGTTTAATCGTTTAAGTTTGAAATCTGTCAACTTTTCGTTGTTATCTTTTTAGCCATGATATTATGGCAGACAAGCAGCTAGCACAAAAGTTGATATGTCATTCAAAAGCACACTAAATGAAGTAATTTCTGCTGAAAAGAAAAAATGTCCATTATTAATAATCTTTTACCTTTAAAACTATTGCAAAAATATGACTGATTTTGATCACTTACGAATCGTGTTAGTCATCTCCTTACCACGCCCCCAATAAGAATTTTTCAGCACACAAATGTCAAATGATCATTTGATGATAGGCTACAAGGATAAATGAAGTATAATTGATTTTATTGAAAAACCTTAAATATTTCGTGAAATTAAGAAATATTAAATTGAAAAATAACTATTAACATTTCGACCATGTCTTATATGATACTTTTTGTTGCAAATAACTTGTATGATCGCCCCTTGAAGTTTGGACCTTTTAAAAGTAGACCGTAGACCGTATAGTGAAATTTTCTATAAGAACTTTCACCAAAAAGTCCTAAAATTCATAACTAATATAACTATCCAAATTATCTAGTCATTGAATTTCGTGAGTCATTCAAGCAGTTATATCTTGTTGAGGATTATTTTTGAATCGAAGAAGGCTGAACAGCATGGATAAAGTGATTTTTATGATTTTTAAATAACTTTAGAACTACTAGATTTAACTGCTAATTCTCATATGCATTTAAAGTGTCGAGAAATCGAATTATTCAAGAAATAAGTTGAAAATCCCAATTTTTATGACCGTAATACTCAATGGCGATTCATTATTTCACTTTGTTAATAAGAAAATAGGAGCTTTTCAATGTGTAAGAGGACTCTACGGAATAAAATAAGAATTGTCCTTCTCATGATGGTTTCGTCTGAATCCACACCTGATCCGCTATTCTCGCTTAAACTCAAGGGAAAATTTACATTTTATTTTTCCGAAAAAATGCAATATACCTTGACAACAAAAAAATTTGGTGTGATGCATTACCACTCGGGGACGACCCTTTCTTATATTTTATATTTCTGAATCAACGGGGAATTTTTGTGAAAATTCGCAAGTCAAGATAGAATTGATGTATGAGTGGACTTTCCCAACATTTACTTCAGGTCCTGATGTTCTTTTAAATATAGCTAAATAGTTGAACTGATTCGGCAGTTATTCGGTGCGGTTTTTTTTGTCGAATATAGAAGCTTTATTGTGAAAAACTAGTTATATCGCGTGTTTGTTTTTAGAGTGATGGAACTGTGATTTGACTGATGTAGATACCATGTTGTTTTGACATTTCTGTTCAGTAAGCATTGACAAATTTACACGGAAAGACTCACGCCGCAACAGCGTTTACAAATTGTTGAAATCTATTTTCAAAATCAGTGTTCTATTCGCCAAACTTATAGAGCACTTCGTGAAATTTATGGTTTACATAATCGTCCATCAGAGCAGCTTATTCGTCGAACTATCGATAGATTTCGGACAACATTTTCTCTACTCCATGCAACAACAACAACAAGACAAAGAACTATACGTACAGAAAAAAATATCGCTGCTGTAAGTTAAAGTGTCAATGATCATCCAGATTTGTCTATTCGTGGACGCTCACAACAAGTTGGACACAGTGGATCTACCACATAGAAAATTTTGCGTAAAGATCTTGGTCTACACACATACCAGATCTAACTGTCTCAAGAACTAAAGCCATTTGACAATAATAAGCGTTTTTGTTTGCTGATTGGGCCCTAGAACAGCTTGAAGTGGATCCACTTTTTTATCGTAAAATTGTGTTTAGTGATGAAGCTCATTTCTGGTTGAACGGCTATGTGAACAAGCAAAATTGCCGTATATGGAGTGGAAACAATCCTCAAGAAGTTCTGCAAGTTCCATTGCATCCTGAAAAATGCACTATATGGTGTGCTTCACACGCTGGAGGCATCATCGGTCCATATTTCTTTAAAAACGATGCTGGAGCTAATGTAACAGTGAATGGTGCTGGTTACAGATCGATGATCAATGATTATTTGTTTCAAAATTTGAATGGTATCAATTCAGAAGTGTTTTGGTTCCAACAAGATGGTGCTACACCTCATGATGCTGCCGTAACAATTGATTTATTGAAAGAAAGATTTGGCGATAACATCATTTCGAGAAATGGTCCAATTAAATGGCCTCCAAGATCATGCGACATAACTCCACTTGATTATTTTCTTTGGGGTTATGTCAAGTCATTGGTTTATTCTGATAAACCAGAAACAAAAGACGCTTTGGAAACCAACATAACTCGTGTTATTGATGAAATAAGGCCTGAATAACTCGAAAAAGTGGTCTAAAGTTGAATGAGGTTGAATGCGGTTCCTCAGACCTAGTCGAGGTGGACATATGCTGGAAATTATTTTTAAAACATAAATGTCAAAAAATTATCTTTCAAACAAAAAAAATTTGGCTTCAATCTTAATTTAAATGTGTTTTATTTCAATTTAAAGTTCTATCACTCTAAAAAAACACCCGATATATAAAAAAAGTGCGTATATCTTTATAAATTTCTTTCATCGCCACTGTAAGGGTAACTGATATAGAGGGTTTGAATCTCCATTATGTAAAAACACAGCTTTTAAACTGTATTTAGAAGAATCTATAAATAAACGCCACTCAGAGAGGGAATGCTCAATTTCAAGTTTCTGCATTAAACCATCAATATCTTTACACGCATACAACGAATTTTCGTTACTGTAGAATGCAGAAAACGGAGCATTTCTTTTTCAGAAATTCGTAATTTTCATTTCGTTGCCTAATAAGTTCCATTCCTTAAAACGGTAACCAAAGAGTTCTGACTATTGCTTTGATAACCCGTCGGAACTGTTCTTCGGAGCTGCTTGATGATGCGTTGTCTCCAATATCTTCCAGAACATTTTGTGGACCTAAAGGTGCGATCGGCACTGGTAAATCTGCATTACGAGGAACAAGTCTTTGTCAGGCAAAAATAGCAATCGACTAAATGATAAGTTGGTTCTAGCTATACGATAGGGCTGTGAAAGGCATGCCTTTTCTCTTCCCATTCATCCACGGCACCAATGATACGCTACAAGCTAAAACACCAAAATATTAGAAGTAGGTTTTTTTCAACATTTACAGAAAATGGTCTGGCTTGTGATTTCACCATAAATTCTCCACAAATGTGATAAAATCTGACATGCATCTGCTTTTATTTCTTAGCATGTCGTTGTCTAATTTTATTGGTCTTTCTGATCGATAAAAGCCAGAGATCAAAACCTAGAGAAATCTTTGGCATTTACGAACGTCTAATCCACTTAGATAAAGATCGCAAATGTTTTTGGTCGCAACTGTTGCGAAACTTAAACAGCACACAATGTTGAATATGCTCTTCTGGTATTTGGCTGGCCATTTCACAACAAACTGCAAAAAAGTCTAATATTCACTTCTTTAAAAGTCACAATAACTTTAAAATGTCTTTGACACGATTTCGAAGTATACATTGAGCTGACATATGACAATCAGTTATCGACAGGAGCAGAAACGACATTACTTGGTGGTGGTGCAAGACTTTTGGAAGTAAGTTTAAGAACGTCCGATGATGCTAAATCTACTGGCGTTACCTGAGTACTTTCATAAATTTCCTGTTATTCATTTTTTTCTTTTCAATCCACCATAAATTCTCCACAGAAGTAACAAAATCTGACATGCATCTGCTTCTATGTATGTCTAATTTTATTGGTCTTTCTGATCGATAAAAGCCAGAGATCAAAACCTAGAGAACCATCTTTGGCATTTACGAACGTCTAATCCACTTAGATAAAGATCGCAAATGTTTTTGGTCGCAACTGTTGCGTTACTACCCTTGCGAAACTTAAACAGCACACAATGTCGAATATGCTCTTCTGGTATTTCGCTGGCCATTTCACAACAAATTGCAAAAAAATCTAATATTCACTTCTTTAAAAGTCACAAAAACTTTGAAATGTCTTTGACACGATTTCGAAGTATACATTGAGCTGACATATGACAATCAGTTATCGACAGGAGCAGAAACGACATTACTTGGTGGTGGTGCAAGACTTTTGGAAGTAAGTTTAAGAACGTATGATGGTGCTAAATCTACTGGCATCACCTGAGTACTTTCATAAATTTCCTGTTACTCATTCTTTTCTTTTCAACCCTTTCGAATTAACAAGGAATTTGCATTACACCACCACAAAGAGGCAAAAACGAAGCGTGTGACGAAATTCATCTTAATCCAGATCTCTCCTACCGTTAAACCTATCTTAAATCGACAATAATTCTCTCTAAAACTTGTTTTAATCCTTTATCATCTTGAACCAGCATCCCCTGAATCTACCTAGATTCCAGGAAATATTTCCTAGCGTCTGAGTTCTAGAGTTCCAACTTTCATCGTTTTGCTTCTCTACTCTTACAACCCTCGAATTATAACGGTAATGAAGTTTGCGATCTGTAACTTATTCGCGGTCCCTACAAAGCAATAAATCTGACTGAAGAGACTCTGGCTTAATCAGAAAAGCGGTGGCTGGCCAGCGTCATCGAAGATAACTTGGGGTGAAATAGTTTGTTGAAGTGGTTACGGGGAGCTTTTGGAGTGAATCTACAGTCATTCAGACTTTTAGGGGTAGGGAGAAACATCTATATAAAAATGAAATTTACTCCATTAAAGGTCTTAATGAACATGATAAATTTCGAACGAGAAGACCCAAAGACTTCATATTTTGAGAGTACGTTTATATCCTAACTCTTCACAAGAGTTTTTTTCAACTTGTAAAGAGTTTTCCAGTAGGTATGATCCAATTTCGCAACCTTGTATCGGGTGTTTTTTTTTTTAGAGTGATAGAACTTTCGATAGGGATAACTGTGATTTGACAGAAGGTAGAAGTCATGTTGTTTTGACATTTTTGTTCAGTAAGCATTGACAAATTATCATGGAAAGACTCACGCCGCAACCACGTTTACAAATTGTTGAAAATAAGAAAACCAACACACACAGACGGCACAATACATTCTTCTTCAAATCATCCTTTATCCCATAAATTAGCAGCATACAATAGTATGGTTTATAGACTAGTTAATGTACCTATTTCACAAGAGAATTTTGAAATAGAATTGAATATAATAAAACAAATAACAGTAAATAATGGGTATAACCCATCAATTATTGATCAACTATGGAATAAAATTAAACTGAAACAATCTATGTCATTAGTTTATCCACATATCAGAAATAATGAAAAGTTTATTTGCTTACCATACATAGGACAAAAATCTGCACAAATAGCTAGATATTTAAAGAAAAAACGAAATGTCAATATCTCATATAAAACAATAAATTCTTTAGGTAAATTAATAAAAAATAATAAAGATATCGTCAATAAGAACAAGAGATCAGGAGTATATAGGTTAAATTGTGGTACATGTCCATATGTATACATTGGCCAAACGGGTAGATCTTTTGAGAGTAGGATCCAGGAACACCAGAATTCATTCGTTAAGAATAAGTCAAACTCCACTTATGCTAGGCATCTACAAGAATCCGGACATGATTTTGACCATAACTTTGAAGTTCTCCATTTCGAGAACAAATGCAATAGATTGGACCTTTTAGAAGCAATGGAAATAAACCGGCATCATAAACTGAATATTTTGTTGAACGACCAAACAGATGTGAATCGTTCTCCGTTGTTGAACCTTTTTTAATAAATTCCTTGTAAACTTCATTTTATCACGTATTTTTAGGGAAACTTGCATTTAAGGAGAAAGATTTTGTAAAGTAGTTAGTAACCATACTCACCTGACGAAGTCAATATGTAATTGACGAAACAATTGTCGCTGAAAAATAAAAATAAGCGGAAATAAAGTGTTTTACTTGAAATCATTTACGATGAATTTTCGTCAAGTAGAGACCGAAACAATCAAGAATGCGACATAACTCCACTGGATTATTTTCTTTGGGGTTATGTCAAGTCATTGGCTTATGCTAATACACCAGAAATAATTGACGCTTTGTAAGCCAACATAACTCGTGTTGTTGATGAAATAAGGCCCGAATTACTCGAAAAAGTGGTGCAAGATTGGTCTTGTCGAATGCGGTTCCTCAGAGCTAGTCGTGGTATACAGAGCCGGAAATTATTTTCAAAACATAAATGGCATAAAATTATCTTGTAAATAAAAAAAATGGCTTCAATCTTAATTTAAATGTGTTTTATTTCAATTTAAAGTTCTATCATTCTAAAAAAAACACCTGATACTTATTACACAGTATCAAAGGGAATGAAAGAAATTCAAAGAAATATTAATTGTCAACTAAAAATTATTAAATAAATACTTTGAGAGTACAAAATTTTGTTTCGTTCCTTGTTTCATTAAAACAAATTTCTTTTCCAAAATGCAAAACATCACCTCAAGAACTTCTTCAAAAATTATTTGCTCAAAATAAGTTCCCTTAAAAGCGAGGAACGAAATAAGATTTTGCACTCTTCAAGCATTCATTTAATAATTTTTAGTTGATAATTTATATTTCTTTGAATTTCTTTCATTTCCTCTGGAACTGTTCAATAAGAACTAATTCTATATAATATAAATAGAGTTTTATACTTGATAGAAGGTATATAAAATTATTTAAATATTTTAATATTAGCCTTCTACATATTTAATTTCAAAAAATGATATTTAATAATTATAACTTCTGGAATTAAATTAAATTAATGTCAAATAAGTACCACTTATATAAAACGACATATAAAATAAACATTCATTATAAGACATCCAAATGATATAACAAAATCCAAAGAATAAGAATTGTTAACCAAAATCCTATAAATTAAATATTTTGAATAGACAAAATTTTGTTTCTGCTGATCAATTTTATGAAAACAAATATCTTTCAGAAATGTTCAACATAATCTAAAGAATTTCATCATAACACTATATTTCTTAGAATATTATATTATTGGATATCTAACTAAGTTACCTTCTATAAAATTTATTTACTTGTAGTTAACATTACACTCCATTTAAATTTTTCAGTATTCAGTTGTTTAAATATTTTAATATTAGCCTTCTTCATATTTAACTTCAAAAAATTATATTTAATAATCATAACTTCAGCCATTAAATTAAAAATAATGTCATATAAGTACCACTTATATCAAACGACATATAAAATAAACATTCATTATAAGACATCCAAATGATATAACAAAATCCAATAAATAAGATTGTTAACTTTAGTTAACAATCAACAATTAGGATTTTAATCCTATAAATTAAATATTTTGAATAGACAAAATTTTGTTTCTGCTGATCAATCTTATGAAAACAAATATCTTTCGAAAATGTTTAACATAATCTTAAGAATTTCATCATAAAACTATCTTACTCAGAATATTCAATATTATTGGATATCTAAGTTACTTTCTATAAAATCTCAAGATATGTAAAAACATTACTGAAAAACAAGTTTTAAGAGAGACTTTGCTTCGTCAGAACTCAAATAATTCATATTCAATAAAATATAACATCAATCAAAAACAAATATTTACTCACCCTTCAACAATTTAGAAAACTTCTGGTAAATGAATACCGAAAAATTTAAATGGAGTGTAATGTTAACTACAAATAAAAATTCTGTGGTTTACCCTTGATCTAAATTTATAATTATTAAATATAATTTTTTGAAATTAAATATGTGGAAGGCTAATATTAAAATATTTAATTAATTCTATATGTCTACTAAATTGATACAGTGTGTTCTAAGGACACTTATTTAATTTAACTCTAAAAAGTTTTTGAATAAGATTTTTTTTTTCAAATTAAAAATTGTAGGAGTTTAACAGAATAAATCTGTTTGATATTTAAAATTTTGCAATAATCCTTCTGTCAAGAAACAACCTCTTTTTATTACAACTGAATGCGTTCTATAAGTTCATCTGTGATACGCTCCATTTCGTGAAACCTACACAGCTAACTGAAAATTTTCACGCAAATATGAAGGAACTGAAACTGAATTTAGATACGCGATTTTCGAACATTCTCTAATGATTTTCAAGAAATGTTCAGTCATTTCGTGTTGAATTTTGTTCAGTTGTGAATGTAACAATACTCAACTTCGCTCATCCTTCAGCTTCTTGACAAAACTGACATTCACTTGTGTCTGTCAATAAGTTTGGAAATAAGCAAATTGGGTTTTATTTAATACTTGTACTTTATTTCGTATGCGACATAGCGCTTCAAGTTTAATCAAGTGGTCTAGATTGATGTCGCAATTAAAATTGCCAAAGTTGACGCTAAGAAGTTAGATGAAATGGATGAGAAGGTATCTCGAGGATCCGTCTTTTTCAGAATTGCATTCTTTATGGTATACTTGTTGGATATATTTCAATGCAATGGCGGATACGAGTATGAAATCAACTGACGCGGCATATTTTTGAAAAGACTTCCAGAACGAGCTTTGTGATTAAAATATAATTCAATTTATTGTTCATTTATGTCCAAATTCCTTCAAATGACTGTCATATGTTGAATGCGAGATGTCAGAGGTATAACTCCCCTGATCTTCGTGAATTTTTTTCTTAAGGATCTACCTGTTTGACCAATTTACACCATGGCGCAATCACTGCAAATCAGTTTATATGATCCAGATTTTATATGAATTATTGAATTATTAACCGTTCTAAAAGCTACATTTGAGTGAAATTAAATTTTAAAACACTTGGTAATATTATTTGGTATTCTATTCACGCAAGGAATGGAAACGTATTTTTTAGTCAAATCTTCTGTAACAGGATTAACTGAATTCAATGCAATTTTTTTTGTTTAAACATTTTTTCAAAGCTATTTTGTCCCATTGGAATAGAAAAAACTTCCGAAGAAGATGGACTGACTTTGTGGTTTGAACATGCACTATGCTTAAGTAAAAATTCAGTTCCAACTACTTATTCAAATTCATTTCCTAACTACTTTCAAGATGAGAACATGTGAGTATACAAAAAATTGAAATCATGGTTACAGTTTAGATTGGATGTTACTGACAATAAAAAAGGAAATATGGACATAAGTAATATTGTATCGGGTGTTTTTTTAAGGTGATAGAAGTTTTAATTGAAATAAAATACATTTAAATTAAGATTGAAGCCAATTTTTTTTATTTGAAAGATAATTGACATTTATGTTTTAAAAATAATTTCCGGCATATATCTACATTATGTACACCACAAATTTCAAGAAGTACTCTATAAGTTTGGCGAATAGAACACTGATTTTGAAAATTAATTTCAACAATTTGAAAACGTTGTTGCGGCATGAGTCTTCCCATGATAATTTGTCTATCACTCTAAAAAAAACAACCGATATTTGGATTATATTTGTTATGATGAATTACTCCGCTGATTTTTGATTTTGATTATTAAATGGCAATTAATAAAATTTAATCTTTGTCATTTATGGAGGAGTGCTTCTGAGGCATTATGTGTTTCGAAAGATATATCCCAAGATATTTATTGAAAATATCGCATAGCAATTCATTTCATTTCGATGAATCTATTAACTGGTGAAGAAGATTCTGAAAAACTGACAAGAAGACAGAGTCACATTTTTTCAAGCCCAAGGTTTGATCGAAATAGCTTGATCCCCAATAAAAATTCCAAAAAAGTCGATAAGAACAGATGGCAATATGTCATAATATAATTTCCATCTATTTGAATCAGTTGGATTCCTTAATGTTTACATAGATCAATTTTTAAATTCGCGCAAGCACACGGAAATTATCTCGAAGAAATCAAGTGATATTCGCTTCGCACTTTAAGTACCACGTATCGTCGCTTCGCCCGACTACTATCTTGCTTGAGAGGTGAATTGCACAACAATAGACTAAGCGAAATTGAGGAATCTACTCTCAAACGTTCTAAATCTTAGGAAACGCCTGCAGATTCATGCTCGGGTACATTAGCCCCTATCATAAATGACTTTTTAGACTTGAAAGCGTCTTTCAAGTGTCAACCCAAAAGAAGTGTGACAAAATGAAATGGAACCTCTGAGAATCAGAGGTGGAACCGAACGATAGATGAAAGTTTATTGAAAATCTAGATCTAGATCATTAAAATGATCTTTTAAAGTTAAAGGTGACCATGCACCACCTGGTTTTTTCTTTCAACTATATACAATTTAAAATTACATTTTTACACACATGAAATCTAATTCCTACACAACTATCGTTATTATAAAGGACAAAATAGAGCTAAAACGAGAACCAGGAACGAGATAATATTCTTGGATGAATATATCAGAGACTGCATTGGGATAAACTTCAAACGTTCAGCTCTAACGAAGGATGAATTTGCTATTCTTATGGGCGTTTTTCTCTAGAGGAGGTATTCAAAAAAATTGACTCCAACCATGATGGCAGTTCAAAACTTTTGACAGGGAGTCAAATATTTGAGCGTTGCGAATTTCATTATTGACTGTCGAAATATTCCTTTCTCCACAAAGATTCATCCAATCTTCAAGACAATTTGTTATGCTCCACCCTCGCTATCGCCCAAAAAATTAGCAAACTTCCAGATAAAGCCAATTTGATGAAATCCCGAAAATTCCATGTCTAGTCCAATTAGTTTCGGGCGATGAAACACGGACTTCCGTAAAAATCAGAATTGAAGTCCCCTCCTCTAAGACGGCGCTTCGTCAATTTTGATTGTACAAAAATCGCGAATAACACATTTTGCGAAGTAGTAATTGCTATTAATTGAATTTTCTTGACTGAAATTTTGTCCCGAAGAATTTTCCCGGAATTTGATCAGAATTCGGGAGCCAGGAAGTTATTTCAGGCTTTTGCGATGAGTCGAGGTATAAGATAGAAGGGAGCGTGGAATGGAAATTACCTGAATATTATTAAGAAAGCGCAGATATGTCGCTGCCTCCAGAAATTTGCATGTGTCCTAAAATTGTAGATTATCTACGGAATTAAATGCGTTTCGTTCTGAGTCTGCGCACCTGAAATCTTCAGACAGGCGTGATGAGCTTCTCTACCTGTGACTCCAGTGACCATGTGTTTCGCTTTGGAACGGTCGTTAACACTGTGTGAATTGACCTACTTAAACTCAACGGGGACGATCAGTCAGGAATTCTAAGACTAGTCGTGTCCTCTATATGATACGCCTGTCAAGCTGCAACAGAGCAAGTCAGGATTCTAGACGAAGAGCGAAGAAGGTGTTCGCTGCACACTCTCCCTGCAGTGAGCCTCGGTAAGGTCACGGAATAAGGCGTTGGAATGTGGCAGGAAACAGTCTGCCGCTGGTCTGGTCGCAGTGCCATCTCCAGCGAGGGTCTGTGAAATGAAAGGAAAGGCTGCCTCACAATGATGGATAGAGGGCAATAGGGTCTCCAAATAAATGGGTTGGTTCGCTCTTGAAGCAAACCCCCCAATCAGTCAACAATGAAGCTCGGGGTCACCAATGAAGCTCTCGAAAGCAATGCGGGTACTTATGACGGAGACGGCGTTTCGTGCTGAGTCTGCGCACCTGAGCTCTTCAGACAGGCGTGGTGCGCATCTATACCTTCAACGGTCGTTGAAGGCTGTGTGCCTTGCCCTACTTAAACTCAGCGGGGACTGTCAGTAAGGAAGACATGCGCCGGTCAAGCTGCAACAGAGCAAGGCAGGATTCTGGACGAGTAGCGGAGAAGCTAGTCGCTACAATATGTACACCTCGTCGATATAGTTCTCTACTTCAACATCAGGTGCGCTGGCTTGCGTCGAAGTACTGCGTAATTATGTATTTCTCATCGACAATATCGATGTTGATTTTTGAATATCTAAGTTGAATCTGTATCTTCGTCTTTAGACTTTATATAAATACTAATAGCTATAGGATAATTGATTCTCAATTAGTATACAGATTTATGTGAAAAGATAACAGGGATCTTTTTTTTGATTACTTACTGTATATTTTAATAGATCGTCTGATTTAAAATAATGAAATATCATCATATATTATAGCCTAGCCTGCGATTGTGAACCTACTCTAAAAAGTACACAATCATTTCCTCTTTCCCTTTTGATAACATACAGTTTGTAATAATTCAATAAATCATTTAAGTGCCTATATTTCCTTCTTCAAATAACAAACCTCCCACACCTTTAGTTCAGTATATTATCTTGACATCCTGCTTGAAGAAGCCTCATATTTTTAACAGCTAGCCGGTGATACTGAAAACTCTGAAACTGTATGTGACAAATTCACGAAAATTGCTCAAGGAAATTTGTGATTGGTACCTGAATTTATTCACTGAGAATGTGATATACGACGCCTGTCGATCATAATGATTGTTTAGTGTTTGCAAATCGGGATCTTTTTAGATTTTGTTTATTCCCTAGCATTCTTATAAATTAATCTTTGAATTTTCAACATTTATGAGATTGGTTCCATATCTATAGTGAATGACAGCTTTAATAATAGAAGTATGAATAATAATCGGAAAAGCAATGTTTGGGCTGTAGGACGGGTTGATTAGGACTTCTTATTCGAACATTTTCAAGTACGATTTTGAAGTCACACAACATGTGTCATGCTGCTGAATCAGTTCTATCCAAATGCTCAGCTTTAACGCATCAATTGTAGTCGGTAGACTTCCTCTGTGATCGTATACATCATAGAGCCATCTATTGCATGCAAATACACATACACAACATACTCCAATGAACCAATTTAAGCGAAGAACTGTATTTTCTAACGTTACAAACGCTGAAAACCTTCCTTATGCTCAAGTCATATTCAATTACGCCATGATGCTCGTAGTTAACATTTCTATTGTGATTAACTATTGAATTTTTTATAAATTCTTTTATTCGATAGATTTTATCGAGGTTTCTCACAATTCTGTGCATTTCACGAAATATTTCATTATCTTATTATTTAGATATTTTCATATTATGTCTACTCAAAATATTTAATTTATAGGATTTCTGTTAACAATTTATATTTATTGGATTTTCTTATATCATTTGGATGTCCTATAATGAATGTTTATTTTATATGTCGTTTCATATAAGTAGTACTTATATGACATTAATTTAATTCCTGAAGTTATAATATTAAATATGATTCTTTGAAGTTTTATATGTAGAAGGCTAACTGAATATATCTGTAAATATTAAAATATTTTATTAATTTTATATACCTTATATCAAGTATAAACCTCCATTTAATTTATTTTATTCATAACATATAATTATTTGGTTTCCTTAACATTCTTTATACAGGTGGTCCTTGTGCTATAACACAGGCCGTTAAATTTCCTTTCAATCTTCAAGATCAATGGTAAACCACAGAACTATTAATTCCGAGTTAACATTAGACTCCATTTAAATGTTCAGTATTCATTTACCAAGGCGGTTTCTGAATTGTTAAAGGTGAGTAAATATTTTTTGTTGATTGATATTATATTTTATTGAATAATATGATTGAGTACTGACGAAGCAAAGTCTCTCTTAAAACTTGTTTTTTATTTATGTTTTTACATTTCTTGAGATTTCTTAAAAAGTAACTTAGATATTCACTAATATTGAGTATTCTAAGTAAGATAGTTTTATGATGAAATTCTTAAGATTATATTAAACATTTTTGGAAGATATCTGTTTTCATAAGAGGGATGAACAGAAACAAAATTTTGTCTACTCAAAATATTTAATTTATAGGATTTTTGTTAATAATTTATATTTATTGGATTTTGTTTTATCATTTGGATCTCACATAATGAATGTTTATTTTACATGTCGTTTGATATAAGTAGTACTTATATGAAATTATATAATATCAGATATAATTTTTTCAATATTGAATTGAATCAGTCCTTACTTGGTGAAAATCCATATTAAATAATATTTAAATAAGGTTATTCTGATTTTAACAAACTTTTATTGTTATGTTTACAACAATCGTTTCGCTATCACAGTAGCATCATCAGGCAAGATTACATTTTGAATAACTTAATAATTGAGTTATTCAAAATGTAATCTTGCCTGATGATGCTACTGTGATAGCGAAACGATTTTTGTAAACATAACAATAAAAGTTTGTGAAAATCAGAATAACCTTATTTAAATATTATTTAATTTTTTAAAATTAAATATTTAGAAGGCTAACAGAATATATCTGTAAATATTAAAATATTTGAATAATAAGACAATTAAATATTTGATAAAATAGAAAAAGGCTTTTAACTTGATAGAAGAAATTGAATTAACTCTACATATTATTTGACATGTTCCTTTGTATAGTTTTAGGACTGAGGAGTTCGTGAATTTTATTTTTCAAGCGTTGCTGTGCTAGATGTATTATACTTCAATTTGTTTTGTTTCAGGTTATATTTTGTTAAGCAATGAGCTTTTGAGAGATATGACTGAAAACGTGTGCCCTGATGTGGTATTTCGAGCTTTTGAGAGAGAATTAGTCGACTGGAGGCATATCATGATAATACGTTGGCTGTTCGATAAAATTTATTGAGATTTTGGCCAGATACTCTCTCACAATGTTTGTCCTGTGTTCGGGTCTTTCGAAAATAGTCAACGGTTCTAATAACCATGAATTTATGGTTATTTACATCAATTGTATCATATATAAAGCGGCGAGCAATGGGAGATGACTTTTAATCTGGGAAATTAAGAAAAATATAAATTTCCAATAAATATATTAGAGCACAATTTGTAACATTAAATATCTCTTATAGTTATTTTCAATTATTTGACAAGCTTAAAACGTATAAGTACATACATCAATAAAGTGTCCTATATACATATATTGGCCACAGTACAGTATAAATAAAATAATACTCTGTAGTTTGAAGCTTAAAGCTATATTTACGTAAAGACTTCCGTTTTTGACATCTAGTGAATTGTCAGATATAGACTTTCTTTAAATAGGTAAAAAAATCTCATCTCAGTGCATATTTGGTACATTGAATCATTCTCATTGTTCGAGTAGTTTATTGTTTTTCTTACATAACTAGTATCAAGTGGACAGAACTCATGACATGAGATATTTAAAAACAAAAATGATGGTTAAATAATTTTTTTATAATTGGTGCAACTTCAAAATAACATAATAGTAAAATCTTTCATTCCTAAGAGTAAGAACATCGATTCCATCTCTACTCATATTTGTTCATTTTCTCTATATTCACAGATTAATTTTGCTTAGAGAGAATAATGGAATATTTCCATGATTTATTGTAATAAATTAAGTGTTTATTCATGTTAAGATTTCGAACTATTTCTATAAAATAACATTACATTTTATATAGGTAGGGTTTAATCAGAAACTTGGAACTTGAAAAGGTGGTTTATAATTAACAGCCAATTCTCAGAAACACAGATAAACAGATATATTCAAGAAAGTATAGGCAAATTAAGCAGAAATATTCAACAAGAAAGATCTGTAGACATCTATTTGCTCACTGAAAATAATTTTAAGGGTCTTGTACCTATTATGAACTGATTTATTGTATTTATTAGTTTTATTTTTGTAGTTTCTTTAGTGAATTCTCAAATTATTAATCGTTTTAAAAACTATACTATTGTTAAAGTTTTCTCTGAAATATTTGGCAATTTTATTCGATATCCTATTCACGTGAGGAGTAGATATGTTTTTTTTATCTTTCTAACATGGTATACAAGATTCAATGTAACTTTCTTTTGTTTTTGGTTGAAATATTTTCTATTATAATTGGTCCATACTCTGGATTCAATAATATTCTATAGACAAAGTACATTAGGTGAACTGCATGGAATAATTAATTTTGAATTATTAGATTTCTCAAAAAAATTTACAAAATTACATTGTTGTAAAAACTAATTTTTAATTTGACATCAACATGTCAAAGACACAAATTAATTTGCGAAAACTATAGAATATTTAGTTCTCTGAAAATACAGTAACAAACAACTCGAAGAAAAATCTAATAGTAGATAGAGTTTTTTGAAAAAATAAAATACCATTGTTTAAGATTGAGACGGATAATAAGAAAAGTGAAAGTAAGGAATGAATCTTAGTATGAATGCTTACACATAAAAATGAATAACACTTTCAACAACTGAATGAATCAATTCGATGAGACGACCCAAAAGAGAAATGAAAACTGCAAATTTTAAAATAATAAAAAGGTTTTTTTTACTTGATAGCTTATTACAATATTTTGAATATCATATAAAGTCTTAGAAAACACAGTTTCAATTTAGCAGACATATAGAATTAAAACTCCTTACATATCACCAACAGGAATAAAATAATACAAAGAAAATATAAATTATTAATTGAAGTATTTATTTGATATTAATTATTATTAATTTATTTTATTTAATTTAATATTTATTTAAAATTTGAATAAGAAGAGGTTTTTCACTTGATAAAATAAATATCACAAAATTTGAATATCAGAACAGATTTAAACTGTTAGTACAAAATTTGAATATCAAAACAGATTTAATCTGTTAGTCTCCTATAATTTTAATTTAAAAAAATTTAATTCAAACATTTTTTTATGTGAATTATATCTTGGATTTTAAAGTTTGCGTGTTCAAAACGAGAATATCACTAGGTTTGTGAGGTGAGTTATATTTGTGTTAATTAATTTTATTTTTTAAATGTGAAGTAAGACAGATGAAGACCTTATCGGAATTCTAATTGTTTTTTGAAGATATAATACATGTTTTGAGAGAGTTTGAAGTACCTTATTTAAATATATTAAATATTTAAAATAAATTATATCTTCTGAGGAGTCCCTAAATTTTGTTTTGTATTTTTGAAAAGGAATTAGTTTTCATAATTGTAAGATCAGACACAAAAGTTTGCCCCCTTCATTATTTATTTAATTTTAATTGACAATTTATATTTGTTGGGTTATTTATTCCATTTGATATTGTATATTGAGTTTTGATTTTACACGTCGATTAAATATAAGCTGTATAAGACACTAATTTAATTCTAAAAATGTTTTAATAAAATTTTTTGAAATTAAAATTAGAGGAGACTTACAGATTAAATCTGTGTTGATATTCGAATTTTATTCAACATTCATTCAATAATTTTGATCAATGATTTATATTTTCCTTGTATTCTTTTATTCCTTTTGCTGCTGTGTAATAAGTGTTAATTCTGTATGACTATTAAATTGAAAGTGTGTTCTCTAAGATATTTATTTTATTTCATTTTAAAAAGTCTTTGAGAAATTTTTTCCATAAAAGTGAAATTTGTGGCGAGGTTAGAAGAATAAATCTATATGTATGATATTTAAAACACAGCAAATTTTGTTAATATTCTCTTCTTGAATATGCCTGAGAATATAAGGTTGTACATCTTGTAGAAGAAGCCATTCTTTCCTGGTTTCATGTGAAGAATTAGGGTCAACGACTCAATTAACATTAATTTATTACACAGGGAACTGGCAAATAGCTGGATTAGCCAGTTTTCTGCCTAACAACTCGTGAATTGCATTGTTTTTTCCATATAAATTAATGAGTGAATCTTAATAAGAATAAGGAGAGGTGGTAAATCCGGGAAAATTTCTTATGCAGAAATTGACCATCGTGGACGGTTTCGAAAACATGTCGCTTTCAGTTACTTAGTTCCACTGAATTGGAGGTAAATCTCAGGATTGATTATGCCTGGATCAATTGGAATCATTTATAATTGAACCGAAGGAAATTTAAATTAGCAACTTCATTTCCTCAACTCATCTAAATTTCATAGGTCATTTATAACTCCCTCTTCTTTGGTATTGTTGGAGAACCATTGTGTATTTTGGGTTGCCTTCATCTTGTATTTAAGGTTGCTTCCGTATACTAAGACAATTTTTTTTACCGTTGCTTTCGTGTTATTGCAGCAGAAAAGCACTATTTTCGGCGAAAAGACAATGACGAAATTTAACCCATCTGATCAAAACAAGATGATCAGGCAGAAATATTTTTCGTTATCATACGTTAATGGATTATCTGAAAATATTGCTTAATATTTCAAAAAAAGTTTCAGTTACCACGCAGCTTATAAAACCATTAATAACTTTAGTACTTACATAAAAAACAATAAGGATCGAACAAATAAAGAAAATAAATCTGGAGTCTACAAGTTGACTTGCACGATTGCCCTTTAGTATAAGGTAGATTATTCAAGAAAAGAATACAATAACACCAAAGGACTTACATGTCGGATTTCGTAAATTCGACATAAGCTAATCATATTAAGGAATTCAGGCATAATTACAACAATAACTATGAAATTATCCACGTCGAAAGCAAAAGTTCCAGGTGAACACTTTTAGAATTGCTTGAAATCAACAGGTACAATGCCCGTAAAATCCTTTTGAATGAATAAAGAGATGTTTACAAGTCCCTATTACTGAATATATTTGCCTGATGGCATTTTTTAGCGACAAACTCCAATAAAAAGCTTAAGTTTGTATGACTTGTTCTTCCATTATTTTGTTACGGACTTAACACTGTATTTAAACTTGAATGTAGATACCTGAAGTAGCCATATCGTGGCGAAACAATATATTATATATGTAATATGTAATATTATATTTTTTAATTAAAATGAGTCTCCACGAAGTGAAGACCGAATCAATCAAACATGTATTAAACAATAGCGGTCCAATATTCGATACTTACGGTGCTCCACATAAGAGCTAATACTCAAGTGATCTGTGGCCATTGTAGAAAACATAATTCAGTGTACCCTGTAAATACGATTTTATGAGTCTCTCTCAGCAAATTGTTTAGAATAACGATGACATTATTCTCAATAGAACAGAAATAATATTGAACTTTTTATTCGCTCAAATCTCTTGGTAATCTGCTTTACACTAAAAATATTGCCGTCCATTTTTGGGATTTACTGTATCCATAGTGTTGATAATTTTTTATTTAGACCTTTGATAAACACTTTGAAAGAATGTTCCCATAGAAATTTCTATAAACTTAAATTTCGGTCCTATTGAATGTACTATTCTTGACTTTCACTGAAGTAACGACATCAAGAATAATATTTTTTCAAAAATGTGCACTATATCTTCAAAAAACAAATATAGTTCTAGATAATCCCTTCATCAACCCTTTGTTTTCAATATTACAAATATCAAAATCAAAAACATAACCTACATCACTCACGTGTTAAAAGACTTCAGCTTCGAACTACAGATCAGCTATATATTCAAGATTGATCTATGTTCTAACAAAATCAAAGAACAAAGTGAGTTATTTTAAGTTTACTTAAAATCATTGACATTCTATAATGAGATTTATTGAAGCCAAAATATAGTTATATATTATATATAAAATAAAATAGAAAGGCTTTTTACTTGATAGAAGAAATATAACAAAATTTGAATATCAAAACAAATTGAAATATGTTTATCTTCTACAATTTTAATTTCCAAAAGAATTTTTTATTCAAGAAACTTTTAGAATTAAATTAATGTCTAAAACAAGCACCGCTCACATTTAATAGACGTTTATAAACAAAACTCAATATACAATGTCAAATGAAATAAATAACCCAATAGATATACGAAAGTAATTAAAATTAATAAATAAATATTCAAAGGAGACAAAATTTTGTTTCTGGTCTTAACTTTAAAAAATACTACTTGCCTTATAAAAACATGAACACACTTAAAGGACTTCCCAAAGAATATAATTTATTTGAAATATTTAATATATTTAAATATTCAAACAAATTATTTCAAAAATCTCTAAAAAATGTGCACTATATCTTCAAAAAACAAATATAGTTCTAGATAATCCCTTCATCAGCCCTTTGTTTTCAATATTACAAATATCAAAATCAAAAACATAACCTACATCACTCACGTGTTAAAAGACTTCAGCTTCGAACTACAGATCAGCTATATATTCAAGATTGATCTATGTTCTAACAAAATCAAAGAACAAAGTGAGTTATTTTAAGTTTACTTAAAATCATTGACATTCTATAATGAGATTTATTGAAGCCAAAATATAGTTATATATTATATATAAAATAAAATAGAAAGGCTTTTTACTTGATAGAAGAAATATAACAAAATTGTTAGAACATAGATCAATCTTGAATATATAGCTGATCTGTAGTTCGAAGCTGAAGTCTTTTAACACGTGAGTGATGTAGGTTATGTTTTTGATTTTGATATTTGTAATATTGAAAACAAAGGGCTGATGAAGGGATTATCTAGAACTATATTTGTTTTTTGAAGATATAGTGCACATTTTTTAGAGATTTTTGAAATAATTTGTTTGAATATTTAAATATATTAAATATTTCAAATAAATTATATTCTTTGGGAAGTCCTTTAAGTGTGTTCATGTTTTTATAAGGCAAGTAGTATTTTTTAAAGTTAAGACCAGAAACAAAATTTTGTCTCCTTTGAATATTTATTTATTAATTTTAATTACTTTCGTATATCTATTGCGTTATTTATTTCATTTGACATTGTATATTGAGTTTTGTTTATAAACGTCTATTAAATGTGAGCGGTGCTTGTTTTAGACATTAATTTAATTCTAAAAGTTTCTTGAATAAAAAATTCTTTTGGAAATTAAAATTGTAGAAGATAAACATATTTCAATTTGTTTTGATATTCAAATTTTGTTATATTTCTTCTATCAAGTAAAAAGCCTTTCTATTTTATTTTATATATAATATATAACTATATTTTGGCTTCAATAAATCTCATTATAGAATGTCAATGATTTTAAGTAAACTTAAAATAACTCACTTTGTTCTTTGATTTTGTTAGAACATAGATCAATCTTGAATATATAGCTGATCTGTAGTTCGAAGCTGAAGTCTTTTAACACGTGAGTGATGTAGGTTATGTTTTTGATTTTGATATTTGTAATATTGAAAACAAAGGGCTGATGAAGGGATTATCTAGAACTATATTTGTTTTTTGAAGATATAGTGCACATTTTTTAGAGATTTTTGAAATAATTTGTTTGAATATTTAAATATATTAAATATTTCAAATAAATTATATTCTTTGGGAAGTCCTTTAAGTGTGTTCATGTTTTTATAAGGCAAGTAGTATTTTTTAAAGTTAAGACCAGAAACAAAATTTTGTCTCCTTTGAATATTTATTTATTAATTTTAATTACTTTCGTATATCTATTGGGTTATTTATTTCATTTGACATTGTATATTGAGTTTTGTTTATAAACGTCTATTAAATGTGAGCGGTGCTTGTTTTAGACATTAATTTAATTCTAAAAGTTTCTTGAATAAAAAATTCTTTTGGAAATTAAAATTGTAGAAGATAAACATATTTCAATTTGTTTTGATATTCAAATTTTGTTATATTTCTTCTATCAAGTAAAAAGCCTTTCTATTTTATTTTATATATAATATATAACTATATTTTGGCTTCAATAAATCTCATTATAGAATGTCAATGATTTTAAGTAAACTTAAAATAACTCACTTTGTTCTTTGATTTTGTTAGAACATAGATCAATCTTGAATATATAGCTGATCTGTAGTTCGAAGCTGAAGTCTTTTAACACGTGAGTGATGTAGGTTATGTTTTTGATTTTGATATTTGTAATATTGAAAACAAAGGGCTGATGAAGGGATTATCTAGAACTATATTTGTTTTTTGAAGATATAGTGCACATTTTTTAGAGATTTTTGAAATAATTTGTTTGAATATTTAAATATATTAAATATTTCAAATAAATTATATTCTTTGGGAAGTCCTTTAAGTGTGTTCATGTTTTTATAAGGCAAGTAGTATTTTTTAAAGTTAAGACCAGAAACAAAATTTTGTCTCCTTTGAATATTTATTTATTAATTTTAATTACTTTCGTATATCTATTGGGTTATTTATTTCATTTGACATTGTATATTGAGTTTTGTTTATAAACGTCTATTAAATGTGAGCGGTGCTTGTTTTAGACATTAATTTAATTCTAAAAGTTTCTTGAATAAAAAATTCTTTTGGAAATTAAAATTGTAGAAGATAAACATATTTCAATTTGTTTTGATATTCAAATTTTGTAATATTTTTTCGTGAAAAATTTGAATATTTGTCTACAATTCTCTTGAAAAATATGAATATCCATTTTCTTTCTATACCATCAATAATACTATTCGACAACAACATTTAATTTCACTTTTGAGTTTCATTGTCGCAAATTTCACCATGAAAAACAAAAAATATTACAAAAACACATAACTTTACTTCGTAAATAGAGCGAGAAAATCAGGTTGGCGCCATCTTTCGGCCAACTGTCAAACATACACGAAACCCATATAAAACTACTTTGGTTTCTATCCGTATCCCACCAACATGTACATCAAAAGAATTAATTGGCATTATACTTTCTTAATTTGGTCGTTTGCTTCCTCTCAGACTCATCCTTTCTACATCTTGGTACAAGCTTGGTCGTGACCACTTGGTAGAAGTATAATGGAAGTTTCTTGGTTATTTTCCATATTCCTGGGTCTCTTCTTGATGGAGAAGTTGGAGGTCTTAGTACAGGACATTGACTGGTTTCTTTTCGTGGACATGGACAATGAAGTTGCGTGATGACCTTGGCAAGTGTTGCAGCGAGTTCGTTTGTTTTTTATACAGAGCAGATATCTGGAAAAAAAGGAACTTTTTAAGAAGAATTCGAGAAGCACTAGCCGTTTCTTAATGCAATTATTCGAAGGTCATCTACAAAAACTCGGATAATATTTTTGGAAGATCCTCATATATAGTGCTTCTAGAAAGTATCCGGAATTTATTCTCATTCATACTTTTAATATGCTTCTTTTTTGTAACAATCTAAGACAAAAGTAATGTATAAAATGGGTTGTGCAGATAGTCAGCTATGGTCAAAGTTGCATTGCAACACTATTTCTCAAATATTGTTGATTGTCAACGGGTATAAAATATACGAAATAATGTCGCAACTAGAAAAAAGGAAACAGGTAGAATATTTATATAGAAAAGGTTTCCAAATGTTAAAAAATCAATGCAATATACTGAACTGAGAAAACATGCTGTATATAAGACAATAAAGAGAATAAAAAATGGTATGGATATGAGGCATAGACCAGTTTCAGGAATTAAGATTAAAGGAAACAATTAAAACGCTTTATTGGCCTTAGGACGACATAATCCGCTTCTGGGGTTTGGCAAATGGGCTAACAGCTTTGGAAATCAACGAAATATACTGTCCAGAAACCGTCCATACGTCACTGAAAAGACAAGGCTATATTATCAAGAAAACCAAAAAAAATCCCTATAATAATACCGTTACAAAAGGAACGAAGGATTGAATTTTGTTAACGTTTTCAAGAAGATAACTTCAATAATGTCTTTATATCTGATACCATTCAAATTTTCCAACAAAATAATGGTTTGGGGAGCAAGCTTGAATGCAAGAACACCAAGTGACAATCATTTCATGGCCAGCAGCTTCACCAGATCTTAGTCCCATCAAAAACATCTGGGGACTGATGAAGATTGAAGTTGAACGAGCAGCGCGACGAAATAAAAATGATTTAATTCAGCCAGGTTTACAATTCTGAACTACCATCACGCAAAATTATGGAGGTGATATAGTTTCGGGTGTACCTCGACGTTAAGTCAGGTGTTTACAGTTAAATGGAGGTTGTATGAGTAAATGAGATGAATATTTTACGATAATTTTCTAATTCAAGAATAAAAAATATCTACAAAATCAAAATTTGAATATCAAAACAGATTTAATCTATTAGTCTTCTACAATTTTAATTTCAAAAAAATTTTTATTCGAAAAACTTTTAGAATTAAATTAATGTCTACAATAAGCACCGCTTATATTTAATATATATATATATATATATATATATAATCAAAACTCAATATATAATGTCAAATGGAATAAATAAACCAACAGATATAAAAAAGTCATTGAAATTAATAAATAAATATATAAAGGAGACGAAAATTTGTTTCTGATCTTACCATTATGAACACCAATTCTTTTTCATAAACATGAAACACAACTAGGACTTCTCAAAAAATTTAATTTATTTGAAATATTCAATATATTTAAATATTCAAATAGGTTAATTCAAAAATCTCTCAAAACATGCACTATATCTTCAAAAAACAATTAGAATTCGGATAATCTCTTTATCGGCCCTAAATAATATTCCAAATATCAAAATCAAATAACAATCACTATATCTTACCTCCACGTGGTAAGTCCTTAAACTTAAGGACTTATTATTATTACATGAAACACAACTGTGTTTCATGTTTTTGAAAAGGAATTGGTGTTCATAATGGTAAGATCAGAAACAAAATTTTGTCTCCCTTAAATATTTATTTAATAATTTTAATGACTTTTTCATATCTGTTGGTTTATTTATACCATTTGACATTATATATTGAGTTTTGATTATATACGTCTATTCAATATAAGCGGTGCTTATTGTAGACATTAATATAATTCTGAAAGTTTTTTGAATAATTTTTTTTTTCAAATTAAAATTGTAGAAGACTAACAGATTAAATCTGTTTTGATATTCAAATTTTGTTATATTTCTTCCATCAAGTAAAAAGCCTTTTTCTATTACATGTACAAAATCGATTTCTGAATTTCCATGTTGAAATTGTTTTGAAATTCAATAACAACGAAACTGTTTTAATCGATCGAATTGTCCCCCAAGGCTTCATTTACATCCTTGGAAGGCTAAACGACGTCGTAATACATTCATAGAACGAATATTCACTTTCAGCCGTTCTGAAGTCGTGAATAACCATTTCAACTTAACTATGGCGGAAGCGTAGTCATTAAAGTTGAGTGAAGAATTCGCGCATTGATGGGACTATTTGAAATTCCCGCCATTATGAATGATATTTAATCTGGGCTATGCAGTATGGAATTTATTTTTCTCTCCGCTACTTTTAATTTTCTTTTGAGTTGTTTCGCTACGCCCACGGTCGCAACTGTGGACGAATAAATCTTGGCAATCGAGGCGGGAAAAATACGAATTCTTCTGAAATTTCAATTTCTCATGTTTAAGAATTTGTGCAATTTGAAAATTGAGTGAAAAATGGTCCTAAGCACTTAGGATTTGATGCCCTAACAAAGAAAAATGAGAAGAAGGCGGATACTAACAGGATTTGGACGAATCGTTGAATTAAATGCGTTTTCGAAGGGAAGAGATCTCAAGTCTGCGACCTTTGAGTGTCCCTTCCATTTCGTCAAATTAATGTGTTTTGCCAATGTATCATATTTGTATCTTCCGCGCTTTCTATTATTTTTCTATCTTATTTTGAAACGAGGAATAACATTATTCAGAACGTGAAGTTCATAGATTTAAGGTCAAATTTATTAATGAAAAACATTTTCGATTTCCACTCTGTTTTACTGGTACTGACGAAGGTTTCGCCCATCTAACAGGACTTAGTCAGAGTACAAGTTATACAGTTTTTGTTTTAATTTATAGTTTGTGAATAATATTGAATAAGGTTATTTTGAATTGGAATTATACTTAAAGTTCTTCTACCCTTATGTTTATAGATCATCCTGTCTGACCTATGTAAAGTGTAGGGCATTAATTACAATATAATTTGTATATGCCGCTCTTTTCACACGTTTCACGACAGTCTCTGCCATTCACCAAGAGTTAACCTAATTTTTTTTTCATTGGTACAAATACACACATCGTCAAAAGTCTTAACCCCTACTATCAACTTTCAACTTGTTGAACGTAACTTGACAATTTTTTGGTTGTGGAATCTTCAGTATCTTATCACTTAAAGGAAATTAATATACCAGAAAAAAATGTTCCTTGTTCGGGAGAATACAGGTGTATTCGAAGTTAATCGCATGATCTTGGAGGCCAATTAATTGGACCATTTCTCGAAATGATGTTATCGTCAAATCTTTCTTTAAATAAATCAATTGTTAGGGTAGCAGCATGAGGTGTAGCACCATCTTATTGGAATCAAAATACTTCTGGGTCGATATCATTCAAATTTTGAAACAAATAATCATTGATCATCGATCTGTTTAGAGAACCATTCACTGTAACATTAGCTTCAGCATCGTTTTTAAAGAAATATGGACCCATGATGCCTCCAGCGTGTAAAGCACACCATACAGTGCATTTTTCAGGACGCAATGGAACCTGTAGAACTTCTTCAGGATTGTTTTCACTCCATATACGGCAATTTTACTTGTTTACATAGCCTTTCAACCAGAAATGAGCTTCATCACTAAACACAATTTTACGATAAGAAAGTGTATCCATTTAAAGCTGTTCTAGGGCCCAATCAGCAAACAAATGACGCTTATTATGGTCGAGTGGCTTTAGTTCTTCAACCAGTTGGATCTTGTATGGGTGTAGACCAAGATCTTCACGCAAAATTTTTCATGTGGTGAATGCACTGTGTGTAAGTTGTTGTGAACGTCGACGAATATTTGGAAATTTGGATCATCCCTAACAGTATGACTTACAGCAGCGATATTTTCTTCTGTACGTACAGTTCTTTGTCTTCTTTTTGTTGTTGCATCGAGTAGAGAAAATGTTTTCCGAAATCTATGGATATCTCGACGAATAAGCTGCTCTGATGGACGATTATGTAATTCATAAATTTCACGAAGTGCTCTATAAGTTTGGCGAATAGAACACTGATTTTCAAAATGAATTTCAACAATTTGTGAACGTTCTTGCGGCGTGAGTCTTTCCATGATAATTTGTTAATGCTTACTGCACAGAAATGTCAAAACAACATGGCTTCTATCTTCTGTCATATCACAGTTATCCCTATTGAAAGTTCTATCACTCTAAAAAAACACCCGATACCAAACCCTTGCGAAATAATTCAGGTAAATAAATGTATTCTTGATATTTTCATATTACCAACGCAGATACTTATAAAATTTCAGAGGAGATTTCTTTCTGTTTCAAAACAAAAGTGCTATTCTTCGAGAAAATAATGAACCAATTGTGAGCTGGAATGCTGGTAAATTTGATAAACGTAAAAGGAAACGTGTTGAAGAGAAACTAATAAACCTTCATATAAAAGTTATCCTGTCTCATTCCTTCAAGTGTGATATATCCACCATATTTTCCTTCTCATATCCTCCTGTAAAAAACATCCAGTTTAAATGCAAACTTTTATGTTTCCGCCCTGTCTGCATGTGCTCCATATCGAAAATTGTGTATCATACCCATCTACGTCGCAAAAGAATATAGAATGATCTATATAAACGACACTGAACGATATTGGAAAATTCCTTATCTTCTGGTCGGCACATCTTCTAGCGAAGCATGGCATCGGGCGTAAAGCCCATTTGTATGGACACTCCATCACCCTTAGGTCTTATAAAGGATGAGTACTATCGACCGGGCATAAATAAGTATGTAAATTTTGAATTTTACTGCCATTTTTGCGTGGATGCATTTCTATGGAGGATTGTTTCATATGGAAATTCTCCGTGTGACTTATTTCGCAGCGTGCCCGCGACGCGACCTCAATTGGATTTGAATAATGCACATGTAAGATGCGGGGAAAAGTTCCTAGATGTGTTTCGGTATGGAAATTATGATGTGCTTTAAATTATATAAGACGGAAAATATTTCTGTTTCGCGAATTTACGAACACTAGGTCGTCAATTCCATTTCATCTACCAGGCGTAGATCATCACCACCTTAAGGGTTATTTTAATAAGCAGGGGACCCATCCTATTTTTTGACAAGGAATCACACCCTAAATTTTTTTCGCAACTAATCATATACATTCTGCTTGACGAAAAAACACTCCTCACCGTCTACAAAACCCTTATAGGATCAAAACTAGACTACGGATCCATCGTATATATCGGGTGTTTTTTTTAGAGTTATAGAACTTTCAATAGGGATAAGTATGATTTGACAGAAGGTAGAAGCCATGTTGTTTTGACATTTCTGTTTAGTAATCATTGACAAATTATCATGGAAAGACTCAGGCCGCAAGAACGTTTACAAATCATTGAAATTTGTTTTTAAAATCAGTGTTCTATTCGCCAAACTCATAGAGCACTTCATGAAATTTATGGTTTACATAATCGTCCATCAGAGCAGCTCATTCGTCGAACTATCGATAGATTTCGGATAACATTTTCTCTACTCGATGCAACAACAACAACAACAAGACAAAGAAGTGTACGTACAGATGATAATATCGCTGCTGTAAGTCATAGTGTTAATTATGATCCACATTTGTCTATTCGTCGACGTTTTGCGCAAAGATCTTGGTCTTCACCCATACAAGATGCAACTGGTTCAAGAACTAAAGCCACTTGTCCATAATAAGCGTCGTTTGTTCGCTGATTGGGTCCTAGAAGAGCTTGAAGTTGATCCACTTTTTTATCGTGAAATTGTGTTTAGTGATGAAGCTCATTTCTGATTGAACGGCTATGTACACAAGAAAAATTGTCGTATATGGAGTGGAAACAATCCTCAAGAATTTCTGCAGGTACCATTGCATCCTGAAAAATGCACTGTATGGTGTGTTTTACACGCTAGAGGCATCATCGGTTCATATTTATTTAAAAACAATGCTGGAGCTAATGTTACAGTGAATGTTGCTCGACGATCAATGATTATCTGTTTTAAAATTTGAATGGTATCCACCCAGAAGTGTTTTGGTTTCAACAAGATGGAGCCACACCTCATGCTGCTACCGTTACAATTGATTCATCGAAAGAAAGATTTCGACATAACATTATTTCGAGAAATGGTCCAACTAATTGGCCTCCAAGATCTTGCAACATAACTCTACTGGATTATTTTCTTTGAAGTTATGTCAAGTCATTGGTCCATGCTGATAAACCAGAAACAGTAGACGCTTTGGAAGCAAACATAATTCGTGTTATTGATGAAATAAGGTCTGAATTACTCGAAAAAGTTGTCCAAAATTGGTCTGGTCGAATGCGGTTCCTCAGAGCTAGTCGTGGTGGACATATGCCGGAAATAATTTTCAAAACATAAATGTCATAAAATTATCTTTCAAATAAGAAAAAAATTTAGCTTCAATCTCAAATTAAATGTGTTTTATTGGAATTTAAAGTTTCATCACTCTAAAAAAAACACCTGATACAAATTATATTGTAATAAATGCCCTGCATTTTACATAGATCATACAGGACGATCTATAAACATAAGGGTGGAAGAACATAAAAAAGGGATGTATTTCATAATAAATTAACATCTGGTTTTTCGAAACATTGTATAAATGAGAACCATTTCATAGATTTTAGGAGAACTGAGATTTTACACATAGGTAATAAAAGCAGAAGAATGGACGTTTTAGAAAGTTTGGAAATTTGTTTGGCACATGATACGAAGCTACCAATTACAAATGAACAATTAAACACATTTTAACATTGTTCAATGGTGTACCCGTGATCTACCCTACCATTATAAATGGGATTTTACCGTTGAAGTTATATTCCAACTGAAACTTGACTATGAAACTGAAACATGACGATGTTAATGATATTTCCATCAGTTCTCCTGAGGATTAGTCATAGTTTAAAATAGACAGAACTGTAATGATCCATCGAACTTACAGTTCTGTCTATTGTAAACCCTGACTAGGGTAGCAAGTATGTAGGACAGTTCAGGGCTTTTGCTAGGTTTTTGTAATCGAGACAGGCTTAGAATATTTAGTGGCTAGGAGCTCATCTCTAGAGTTCTTCTATAACTAGGGTATTATTCGCCATACCTTCATGTAGAAAAGGTTTGGTATATCCGCAGAAACCGAGACAGAAATCTAGACAGAATAGGATTTTGAGTTTTGTTCTCTTCAGTTTCGAAACTTATTCCAAGTTGTTTTTATTTACTCTATTTTCGAGCGCCATCTTTAGGGGGTTGTAACTAAGCAGGGGCGGCTTAAACAAATAAAGTTTATATGAAAGACCCACTATTTTTTATGACGAGGAATCACCCCCCAATTTTTTTTTTCGCAGCTATTCATACACACCCTGTACGCGCCCCCCTGGCATTAGATCTTGACGTGATGGGGGTGCTTGTCATGAGTAGGACCTTAGTTTCATCCCGGCGAAATGGAGGGTTAAGTCTTGGTGTCTAACGTAATGCCATTTCGCGCCAGTCACTAGACATGTATGGTGGAAGATCTCCGAATGGGGCCTTAGTTTTACCGTTCAGGTGAAATGGAGGGCTGATTAACTCAGTGACAGGGAGTCTGTCACAGCACGGGGCTTCTCCCTTAAAACTGGCGTACTCTACCCTATCGCAGTATAAATCTCCGGATTCTGTGTAATGGCCGAGTGCGTTATGTAGTATAATGCGTTACCTCGGGGGTTACTTGTACCACTTGGCCACCCCATTGGTGTTGGACTCGAGGGGGCAGTGGTTGAAAGTCCGCATGCTAGACTAGGGGGGTATTCCGTTTATCTGTTCGCAGACCCCCATGTTCGGGATATTCTCATGAAGCGACTCGGGGTTTAGCGGAACTTGACGGTTCGACCGGCCTGTCCTGGCTCCTGGATCAATGCGTAACAATTTAGGGTTTGTGGATCTCGACGAAATGGCTCCGCCATTAGTGCTTGACGCCAGGATCAATCAAATGACCTCACATGGGTTCGGTGAGACACGACGTACAGGCCGCTAGACGGTGCTCGTACCAGGATCAATTGTAGTCGTCAATCTTGAGTTTATCTTAGTTCATGGGACTGCGTTCGGATAGATGGATATGCATTCCCTCCGGCGAGTGAGTTGCGTCTCAAACCAACTCGCGTACTGACCTGCAGAGCCAGTAGGGGTTAGATAGTGCTTCGCTGCTACCAGTCAGACGGTTCTGGCTTTCGAGTCGGGACCCAAACTGGAAGCTGGTGGGTTCATCTCTTCGGAGGGGTTCTCGCTTCGCGCGATGATATGGCATAATCCTTATCACACTTTCTACCTCTAGCGGTGGACTGTAGAGACTGCTGAGTAGTCACTTGGAAAAGAGTAAGCCACAATTTGCCAATAACTTACCTGGTAGAATTCACACCCTGTGCAATGAATATCAGGGGAAATCAAGTCGACAAAAACCTACACCTTGGTGGAGCACTTCTAATGTCGTTGAGCTTATAAGATCAAGTATAACTCCTGCTTATAAACTTCAACTAAGCTCATAAAAGCGACCATTTGGAACAACGAAGTTCGCCGAAATAATTCTATCAATTTCGCTTTATCCGGTTTTCGTCCGACTACTCGAATTCACTGAGATGAAATTTTTGTTGAAAAAGATCAACAGAATTTACCGTCTACTTCATTTACTACTTCGGATGTGCTCAGGTAAATTCCAGGTCCCATTCCGGGCTTTATAAAATTGAGTCCCGCGACGCAATGAAACCGGAATTACGATTTTTTGATTCGGTAGTTTCTCAATTTCATTTATATAATTCTTGAAATATTTTACGAGACCCGCCATATTTTGTCAATAAAGCTTTGAATACCCATAAAACGTTATATGCGATATAAAAGTAATACGGGATGACATTCGCGTACGTGCCCTTATAACGCTGTAGTATTTTCTATACAATTTCATGATTCTCCAATAAAAACCCCGGGTATCGATATGGGGATATGTTGCTACCCGATTCAGTCGTTAACGGTTTATTATTTCCATTATTTTCTCACGATAAAAGAAATCGAGCAAACGGAAATTCATAATTTTGCAGTTGGAAATATTTCAACAAGAGTAAATCAGGTACAAAGTACGAGGGGCGTTCAGTGTATGCTCGGTATAGGCATGAAAGGAAACTCAGAAATAGGAGAGATTAGGAAGAGACTTCACAAGTATCTTCACTCCTGCATGAACAGCAAGGTTGAAATACCCTTTTTTTATGACTCTGCCGGTGAGGCTTGCGAGAACCTTACTCGGGTTGCTGACGTGATGGCGCAATCTTTTGCCTCCGCTTTTGTGTCGGAACCTGACGATCTAATTTCTAATCCCAATGTTCCACGTATTGTCGATGAAGTGGAGAGCATCAATGTCGATCGGGAGCTGGTCCTGGGATACCTCTCCAAGATGAAGAAGCACTCTGCCCCTGGTCGCGATGGATTTTATTCGCAACTGCTACATTCCCGCGCCGATGTCTTGGCTGAGCCATTGTCTATAATATTTTCGTATTCTCTTCAATCCTCCTCCCTCAGCTTCTGTTACACCTATCTTCAAGAAAGGCGATAAGCTTTCTGCTCATAACTACAGACCAATAAGCTTAACATCTCAAGTTTGCAAGCTTCTGGAGCGAATCATTAGCGATAAATTGATAGAGTTTGCCCTACAAAACGATATAGTTCCCAAGGAGCAGCATGGGTTTCTTCCGGGTCGGTCCACCATTACGAACCTCCTCTCCTGTGTCAACGATTGGACTAAGTGCATTGATTATGGCTGTCCGGTGGATGTTGTTTATTTGGACTTTGCGCGAGCATTTGATCGTGTCCCCCATCGTCGTCTCCTGAGAAAGCTTGAGTTCTTGGGAGTGAGGGGTCCTCTGCTTTCGTGGATTCAGTCATTTTTGTCGCTTCGCACTTTCCGGGTGAGGGTCGGTGACTGTTTCTCTTCCTCTGATATGGAAGTTCTTAGTGGAGTTCCGCAGGGTTCAGTATTGGGTCCTATCTTGTTCCCGTTGTACACTTCTGATCTCCCCCGACTTTTTTCATCCAGTTGTGCAATGTTCGCAGATGACACAAAGCTTTACAACTGTCCCTTGGTTGACGCGGGACACCTCCAGGAAGACCTCAATAAGCTCTTTGAGTGGTGTGGGAGGTGGTTGCTACCTCTTAATATCGGGAAGTGTTGCGTGCTCCATATCGGTAAAAAAATCCAAGGACTCCCTACTTCGTTGGCCAGCAGAGGCTAGCTGCTGTCTCTCAGCATTGTGACCTGGGTGTTACCGTCACGGATGACTTAAGTTGGTCTGCTCACATTTCGACTGTTGTGTCTAAGGCGAGACAATTCACCTACCAGCTGTCTAAAACATTTGCAAGATGCGATGTAGCCACAAGCAGGACTCTCTACACAATCTATGTGCGTCCTATTCTGGAATATGCGGGCCCTGTTTGGTGGACCAATCTGAGGGGTGATCGGGATCTTTTGGAATCTGTCCAGCGGTGGAACACCCGTCTTCCATTTGGCACAATCCGCCCTGATTACCAATCGAGGCTGCGGTTGTTTGAATTGCCCTCCTTCTCGGATCGTAGAAGAAGGGGAGATCTAATAACCACCTATCGAGCACTTCACTCCCTCTTCGGTACGGATATGTCTTACCTCTTTCCACTTAACCATTATCGAGCCTTAAGAGGACACCGTTTAAAGCTTGCCAAGAAAAGTATTACCTCATCACAACAAACATCCATGTAAGTGATAGATTAGTTAATGGTGCCGTTGGTAAATTCACCTAGACTTCAATGAGGACAACGTAGTTTGCAGAGTTTGGCTCGAATTCTGTGGATCACCAACGGTTGGGCAAAAAGCAAGAAAAAAAGCTGCTTTACTAACTGTTCAAAGCAAAGTACATAATGCTGCTGTACCTGTAACAAATTGAATGGCGAACATCCAACATTACCATCACAAGGAATAAAGCAGTTACTGTTGAACGTAAACACTTTCCCATAATTTCTGCTTGTGCTATGACTATTCATAAGTCACAAGTTGGAACATTTGATCAAATTGTTTACGAGTATGACAAAATACAACAACTTGTTTATGTTGCTCTCTCTTGTGTAACAAGCATCGAAGGTTTATTTATCGTTACATTTGATCATGATTAAACTTTATGTTTTAAAAATAATTTCTGGCATATGTCCACCACGTCTAGTTCTGAGGAATCGCATTCGACCAGACCAATTTTGGACCACTTTTTCGAGTAATTCAGGCCTTATTTCAACAATAACACGAGTTATGTTGGCTTCCAAAGCGTCTATTGTTCATCAGCATAAACCAATGACTTGACATAACCTCAAAGAAAATAATCCAGTGGAGTTATGTCGCATGATCTTGGAGGCCAATTAATTGGATTATTTCTCGAAATAATGTTATCGCCAAATCTTTCTTTCAATAAATAAATTGTAACGGTAGCAGCATAAGGTGTAGCACTATCTTATTGAAACCAAAACACTTCCAGGTCAATACCATTCAAATTTTGAAACAAATTATCATTGATCATCGATCTGCATCGAGCACCATTTACTGTAACAATAGCTCCAGCTTCGTTTTCAAAGAAATATAGACCCATGATGCGTCCAGCGGGTAAAGCACACCACACAGTGCATTTTTCAGGATGCAATGGAATCTGCAGAACTTCTTGAGGATTGTTTTCACTCCATATACGGCAATTTTGCTTGTTTACATAGCCGTTCAACCAGAAATAAGCTTCATCACTAAGCACAATTTTACGATAAAAAAGTGGATCAACTTCAAGCTGTTCTAGGACACAATCAGCAAACAAACAACACTTATTATGGTCAAGTGCCTTTAGTTCTTGAACCAGTTGGATCTTGTATGGGTGTAGACCAAGATCTTCACGCAAAATTCTCCTTGTGGTGAATGCACAGAGTCCAACTTGTTGTGAACGTCTACGAATAGACAAATCTGGATCATCATTAACATTATGACTTACAGCAGCAATATTTTCTTCTGTTCGTATAGTTCTTTGTCTTGTTCTTGTTGTTGCATTTCCATGTTAATTTGTGAATTTACTGTCAAATGTCAAAACAACATGGCTTCTACCTTCTGTCAAATCACAGTTATACCTATCAAAGTTCTATCACTCTAAAAAAACACCCGATAGTTTGTTATTCAGGGTGTCCCAACGAAAATGAAATTTTCGTAGATTCTTTAAAATTTATTTATGTTCTGTATACAACAAAATTTTGTAAATCGGTTCATTATTCACGAAATAATGTAATATTGAACTTACTGTCAAAAGGTGATGTTCAACAGACAGTTCTGTATTAGGGAGAAAGAATTCCTATGACGAAATTGTTCCGAAAAAACCACTTAAGGATGGCAACAATCCCCAACATTTTTTAATAGAAAGGATATGTTGGATGTGGTTTAGTTGAGAAGTTTTTTCTAGTCTCTAAACATCGCAGTTGAAATGTTCAAATTTGTTTATTTAAGAGCAGAACCATTTGAGTTTTTGATTGTTTTCACTTTAAAAAAAACATTCGATTTTCTAATCGTTCATGATGAGAAAATGTGTGAAACGCATGAAATTCCTTACAATGTATACTAACTATTTCTTTGAAGATTCTTTCTCAAATTTGTTTTAGTCTTTCGTTTGGTAACGTGGACAAAAATTGTTTATTCTATGGAAGAATGAATTGAAATTCTCAAATTATACTATCGCAATGACGAAAATTCTAGATTAACTGCAAGGTATTTTAATAACAATCATCCAGAAAGAAATATAAGTCACCAATATGTTAAGAATTTGATGAATAACTTGGAAACTTGTGGTTCCATTCAGAATAAGAAACACGAAGTTGAAGCTTCCGAAATGAAGCTATTGTTATAGCAGTATTGGGACATGTACATTGGATAATCGGCAATCTATAAGAACTATAGCGCGAGCATCTAATCTGTCGAAATCTAGCGTTCATCGAATTGTGAAAGCTCATAAATTTCACCCTTACAAGATAAGGCTGGTGCAATATTTGAATGAAAATGATCTTGACCATCGGACTCAGTTTTGTGAACAATTTAGTGAGTTACTGAATAATAACGCAAACCGACTCTACAATACAATCTTTTCTGACGAGTGTACCTTTATGTTGAAATGGGAAGTCGATAGACATTATTATCGGTACTGGAATGATTGTAATCCTCATTTGTTCATGGAGACACATACACAAATTCCCCTAAAAATTTCCCATGATAAGTCAGTCCTTCATTGGAAATATAAATAATACCATTAAACTGGAAGTAATTCTGTTCAAGACAAATAAAAATATCATCTATTGGGGGAATAAATTTTAAACATCAAACGAAATTGCTGTGGAGTTTGCAGGGAAATTAATGTATTCGATGTTGTTTATAAGTTGGAAACTATTTTTTATTAAATGTTCATCATCATTCCGAAATAAATCTTCTGAATAAACTCCATAAAACTCTACGGACTTTCTCCCAAAATCTTATTATAATAGAATATTCCCGAAAACTTGTAGACGGAAAACTCCTGGGCAGACACTTTATTGAATTCAACCCAAAGTCAAGATTAATAAACAACCTCTTACAGATTTCTTACTCAGAAATTGTATCGAAGCTAAATTGTACAGTGAAAGGCTCCACAGTATATAAAGAAGGTTTTATAAAAACTCTGGCTGGAAAATGACCTCTGAACCGTGAAAATAGCTGAGAAAGTTTTCGTCGAGTTTTCCCTGGAAGTAGATGAACTTCATAGTGAATAATGGTTTGGATTTCAGTTCACAGTATGATATTTTGGATGAATATACGGGTTATAATTTCTCATGCTTGTAATTTTCCAGGGCCTCTCAAGTTGTGTGGATCAACTGAATTAAAGTTTGAAATCAAGAAAGTTGGCTGCGTGGAAAGTGTTGCAAATTCATCACAAAAGTTTGTTACTTTCTGATGAAAATATTTTGGTGTACAACTTTGATTCCTTCGTCTCTCTTTTGATGACTTATCCGTAGATGATAGTTCAAATCATAAGTATAACCGCACAGGAATATCAGTCAATTTGTGTCTATCTCATTAAGATATTCTTAAATGAAATTGTTGATTATGGAAGGAATTCTAAGCATTTGAGAGAATGGTTGATTTTCGTTTTGAAAATAAGAAAATTTGCAGCCAAGACATTACTCGATGATGATCTCAATTTAACGCAAGATGAGTTTGCACCTACGTGAAGGGTGATCTAACAAGCAGTTTCTCTACATTCGAAGTCTATGGGCCTGATTAAAAAGCAAGGCAATTCGGTTCCTTTTGAATTGAAACCAAGAAATCTGGAGAGGTGTTTATTTTCTTGTGAGCAGCTGCTTTAATAAAGGGGTATCTTACATCGATTAGTGACTGGTGAGGAAAAGTGGATCTTCTACGACAACAACCAAAAAAAAAAAATACTACGCTTTTCCCAGTCAATTATTGCCATATACCTCAACATCAACAGTAAAGTTGGTTCGAAAATCATGCTGTGCATCTGGTGGGACCAAGGGACTGCTGCTAATTCAGGCCTTATTTCATCAATGCCACGAGTTATGTTGGGTTCCAAAGCGTCTATTGTTTATCCATTTCATTCAAATTTTGAAACGAATAATCATTGATCATCGATCTGTAACGAGCACCATTCACTGTAACATTAGCACCAGCATCGTTTTCAAAGAAATATGAACCGCTGATGCCTCCAGCGTGTAAAGAATACCATACAGTGCATTTTTCAGGATGCAATGGAACCTGCAGAACTTCTTGAGGATTGTTTTCACTCCATATACGGCAATTTTGCTTGTTTACATAGCCATTCAACCAGAAATGAGCTTCATCACTAAACAAAATTTTACGATGAAAAAGTGGATCAATTTCAAGCTGTTCTAGCGCCCAATTAGCAGATAAACGACGTTTATTATGGTCAAGTGGCTTTAGTTCTTGAACCAATTGGATCTTGTATGGGTGTAGACCAAGATCATTACACAGAATTTTTTATGTGGTGTATGCACAGAGTCCAACTTGTTGTGAACGTCGACGAATAGATAGGTCTAGATCATCATTAACACTATGACTTACAGCAGCGATATTTTCTTCTGTATGTATGGTTCTTTGTCTTGTTGTTGTTGCATCAAGTAGAGAAGAATGTTGTCCGAAATCTATCGATAGTTCGACGAATAAGCTGCTCTGATGAACGATTATGTATATCATAAATTTCACGAAGTGCTCTATAGGTTTGACGAATAGAACACTGATTTTGAAAATAAATTTCAGCAATTTGTAAACGTTGTTGCGGCGAGAGTCTTTGCATGATAATTTGTCAATGATTACTGAACAGAAATATCAAAACAACATGGCTTCTATCTTCTGTAAAATGTAAAATCACTCTAAAAACAACACCCGATGCATAGGATATCGCGATATCGTAAATCATTTTCAACTTCTCTTCATTATAATAGCATAATGTCTCTGGAACATACAAAATTGGGTAATGAAAGAATTATCCAAGTTGCCAACTGCTACTGGCATTGACAAGCAAACTCGTCCTGGTTGATTGAAACTGTCGCCAGCATTCAACAAGTTCTTGAGAATATGAACAGAAAATTCAGTTCTCACAAAACTGCCACAATTCTCCTTTAGGCTTATAGACTTCATGTAAGCATTAACTAGGAGTGGGATTTCCTTGAAGAAAATTCAATAATTTTATAGTGAGCAAATCATTTTGATTATGGCCGAATACATATCTTCAACATACGAGGGGCGTTTAAAGTATTCTCGGTATCAGAGTGAGTAATATAATTATCTCATTTATTAGTGACACTATCTGAGAGGATAAATATAAAATTTCACTAATTTACGTTCAGTAGTTTTCTAGGTCTCCTCAGTGAAAGACAACCAGAATGGCTGACGCCACAATGATGAAGTAAATCGAGCATTGCTGCCCTGTTCCTCACTAAGCAGGAAAAAAAGTCAAAAAATTATGTAATTATCTAATATTAAAATATATCTGTATGACATTTAATGCTCAAAAGTTCAAAAATTGTGATTCACTATATCAGCTATTCCAGACACCTAAATCATCTTCAAATAATCCTTCATGTTCTTATTGAACATTTTGGAACAATTCAATGTACACAATTTACTTTTCAATTCAGGATGCAAATGATTGAAAACATTTGGGATAAGATGTGAATAGGTGCGCTGTCCAATAGCTTTGTTTGACTCACATGATGAAGTGTTGCTCCGGGTATAGTTTATCTGTAGATTATAACCTTTCACTATGCAAAATTATCCTCAAGAAAGAATTCTGTGTTACTTGCACACACTTGCACACAGGTTCTTAAATGAGCTTCATATAGACCACCCCAAGCCAAAATGCCATAGCGCAGACGAGATTCTACCAGGGCATAATATAAAATACGCAGATACTTCAGCTCAAGTATTTGGCTAAGAAATCGGAATCTGTGTAGAAGATAGCTCAAAGTACCAACCACATGGAGTACATGAATATTCCATCGCAAACATCGATCAATGTGAACACCCAAATATCCAACAGAAGTTTCTGGAGCAATCTCGAATCTTCTGTTCCTATCAGTGATCGAGAGAACATCGAAATAAGGCAGGTTATTTGTGTATATGGAAAATGGTGAGTCTTTAGTTTCTTCATGATTCACAGTCAAATGTCCATGATTGAATGCACTCAAAATTATCCTCAAGTCATCTTCAATCTTAAGTTTCAATTCTTTCCTGGATACATCCTTATAAGAATATCCATATCATCGCGAAACTGACAACATTCCCACAAGAGTTGACATTCATATAAAGCGTGAAAAGTACCGGTCCCTGAACCGTGCCTTGTGGACGCCCCTTATGGCATTAGAGCTTGGCGCGCTGAGGGCGCTTGTCAAGACTAGGACCCTAGTTTCATCCCGGTGAAATGGAGGGTTTAGTCTTGGTGCCTAACGTAATACAGCTTGCGCCAGTCACTGGACCCGTGTGGTGGAAGTGACAAGGGAGTCCGTCGCAACACAGGTGGTCTCCGTTAAAAACAAGTGTACTCTACCCTATTGCAGTAAAGCTCCGGATTTTTATGTCCAATGACCGAGGGCGTTGTGTAACATACTGCATTACCTCGGGACGGTGGATGCTCACAGGTGTTACTGACCACCCGATTGGTGTTGAACTCGAGGGGGTAGTGGTTAAAAGTCCGCATGTTGGACTAGGGAGGTATTTCGTTAATCTGTTCGCAGTCACTCGTGTTCGGGATATTCTCATGAAATCTCTCAGAGTTTAGCGGGATATAACGGTACTTGTACCAGGATCAATTGAGTCATCAATATTGAGATTATCTAAGTTCATGAGACTGCGTTCGGATGGATGGATAAGAAGCCCTTCCTGCGTGTGAGTTGCGTCCCAAACAACTCGGATGCTAACCATGCAGAACCAGTAGAGGTTGGATAGTGCTTCGCTGCTACCAGTTAGACCATTGTAGGTTTTCGAACTGAATACCAAACTGGAAGCTGGTGGGTTCATCTCTTCGGAAGGGTTCTCACCTCGCGCGATGATAAGGCGTAACCCTTATTACACTTTCTGCCTCTGGGGGCAGACTATGGAGACTGCTGAGTAATCACTTGGTGAAAGAGCTACGCTCACCTGCCAATACAACTAACTGGTAGAATTTACTTAGTATATCACCAATTCGTACTATCTGAGTTTTGTCAAATAGCTACTGAAAAGTTTGAGTGGGACACCTTGCACCCAAGCATGCTCCAAGATATTTAACAATATATCATGTTTGACAGTTTCAAAGGCCTTAAAGTGATCTAGGAACACACACAGAGCCACCTCATCAGCATCTAAAGCCTTGTGAACCTCATCACAGGGGTGAGATATAGCCTCCGAAGTAGATCTATCCTTTTGAGAACCAAATTGATTGTTGGATATGCCCTCATATTTGTCCAAGTATTGTTGCAGTCTCTTCTCAATAATTTTCTCAAATATTTTGGTGAACGAGGTTATTAGTGAGGTAGGTTTTCAACTGATTGGTAAATCTGTAGGTCCCTTTTTGCAAACCGGTATCACGACAGAAATCTTGAATTCTCTTGGACAAAATCTAGACCGAATGATATCATATGAGCTAGCTATTTCATCACTAGTGTTTTTCAAGGTATCATTTAAAATATTATCATATCCAGGTGATTTGTTGCCTTTAAAATTGCGAATGACCGATCTTATATCTTCCGGTGTCGTTGGGCCGAGGATGAAAGAATGCTCGAGCTTCTGGTGTTTGAATGGTGCTGAGCTCGATATATTTATTTTATCGCCAACTTCTTTACCTACGTTTATATAGTATTCATTGGATATTTTTACCATTGTTTCGGTGTTGTCTGGGTACTTTTACCATTGTTTCGGTGTTGTCTGGATATTTTTACCATTGTTCTGGTTCTGAAGAGTTTCTATGATATCTTGGTTTTTAGCTTGCCCTATATAAGTTGTATTAAGCTGTTCTTATAATTCTATTTGGGCAATTTCTAAAATGCACAAATTCTTTTCTACATCTGCTCTCTAACGCATTTTGTATTGAGCTCCTTTTTTGCATTCTTTGCATTAATCGATCTAACAATACCTGCATACTATTCATACCATACCATACATGCTATCCTTCATGAACATCTTAACCTCTTAAGGGTCAGTGCAAGATGGGTACTGAGAATGCTCACGGACCTCTGAAGCAAGTGCGAGTGCTGTAAGAAGTGTTTAGAGCTCTGCGGAGAAGACCCATCGACTATTTTCAACAGGCTGGTAACTGTGGATGAGATGAAGGTTCATCACTATAACCCTGAAAGTGAACAAAAGTCTATGCAGTGGATTGAAAAGGATGCACAGCTCCCAAAGAAGTTTAAAGTCACCCCATCCGCTGGAAAAATAATGGCTACGATCTTTTGGGGTTCTGAAGGTGTTTTATTGGTAGAATACACCTTAAAGGGTGAAAGCATCACAGCAGCATCATACGCAACCACTTTAGATAATTTAAGAGAAGCAATTAAAGAAAAAAGGTGAGAAAAACTCACAGGAGGTGTGTTGCTGCTTGAAAACATTTACCCAAGAAGTTACTCATCCTCCTTTCAGTCCAGACTTGGAGCACCTACTACCTATTACCAAATATGAAGAATATCTACATGGAAAGCAATTTTCCGATGATGAAGAACTGAAGTTAGCAATTGATAACTATTTTGAGGAGAAGCCGGAAGAATATTTTTTACAAGGTTTAGAGAAGTTTTCTCTCATGCCTATACCTACAATCCATCGAACATCCCTCGTATGTTTTATTATTTAAGAGTATTCCATGATTGAATATAATTTTCCTCTGATATATGTCCCCTTTCCTTCCGAAATAAGGGTATTATTTTTCTCGAACCCTGTATGAGTGCATTCTGCCATTTCCGTCGAGTTTTATTTACAGTCCAATTCATCCACAAAAGGACGTCATCTGTTTCAACCACCACGCTATCTTCCTTTTTCTAACCTATCTTCGTGCAGCTTATATATCTGCGGCATCAGATACTGCCTCGTTAACTGCAATAGGATATCGTCTTACACGAACGTGATAAGACTCCACGCTTCGTAATTTTAGCGTAACCCGATGGGGTGAAATTGACTGTTCCGATCTAGAGGTTCCGTTACCAATTTCTGCGATCGGATATGAAATACGAGAACATAAGCTGGATTTTGGAGAAGTCCGGCCGTTAAACTGAGCGAATTTTGGGTTTAGTAAGCATATGGGACACATTTGGAGTGTTTCCGACTGGAGATTACGTGACATAAAAGATAAGTTATCCAGAAATGCCCCCAGTGGGGGAAATTGGATCTTATCGATGAGGTGATGAAAATAGATGTATTGGATTTCCTAACAGGTATTAAATGACAAAAAATGTAAATACTGATAAATACCGGGTGTTAAAAAACAAAGTTTCACTATTTTGGGAGCCTCAAAATAAGTAAAAAATTTTCATATAAACTTGGGTCTGCCAATGAGCCGTTTAGAAAATATGAGCGATTTTCGGTTTTCAAATTAACTATCGGGTGTTTTTTTTGGGTTGATAGATCTTTAAATTGAAATATGTCCATCATGAATAGCTAGCCAGACCAGGCCAATTTTGGACCACTTTTTCGAGTAATTCAGGCCTTATTTCATCAATAGCACGAGTTATGATGGCTTCCAAAGCGTCTATTGTTTCTGGTTTATCAGAATAAACCAAAGACTTGACATGACCCCAAGAAAATGATCCAGTGGAGTTATGTTATATTAATTGGACCATTTCTAGAAATAATGTTATCACCAAATCTATCTTTCAATAAATCAATTGTTACGGTAGCAGCATGAGGTGTAGCACCATCTTGTTGGAACCACAACACTTCTGTGTCGATACCATTCAAATTTTGAAATAAATAATCATTGATCATCGATCTGTAACGAGCAGCATTCATTGTTACATTAGCTCCAGCATTGTTAATAAAGAAATATGGACCGATGATGCCTCCAGCTTGTAAAGCACACCATACAGTGCATTTTTCAAGATGCAATGGAACCTGCCGAATTTATTGAGGATTGTTTCCACTCCATGTACGGAATTTTGCTTGTTTACGTAGCCGTTCAACTACAAATGAGTTTCACCACTAAACAAAACATCAGCAAACAAACAACGCTTATTATGGTCAAGTGGCTTTAGTTCTTGAACCAGTTGGATCTTGTATGGGTATAGACCAAGATATTTACGCAAAATTTTCCATGTGGTAGATGCACAGAGACCAACTTGTTGTGAACGTCGACGAATAGACAAATCTGGATCATCATTAACACTATGATTTATAACAGCGATATTTTCTTCTGTACGTACAGTTCTTTGTCTTGTTCTTGTTGTTGCATCGAGTAGAGGAAATGTTGTTCGAAATCTATCGTTAGTTCGACGAATAAGCTGCTCTGATGGACGATTATGTAAACCATAAATTTCACGCAGTGCTCTATAAATTTGGGGAATAGAACACTGATTTTGAAAATAAATTTCAACAATTTGTAAATGTTGTTGCGGCATGAGTCTTTCCTTGGTAATTCATCAATGCTTACTGAACAGAAATGTCAAAACAACATGGCTTCTACCTTCTGTCAAATTACAGTTATCCCTATCGAAAGTTCTATCACTCTAAAAAAAACACCTGATATATGTCAATTAAAGAAAAACAGTGTTTTCTGAGGCATTTATATAATCTGATTTCGAAAAAGTTTAATGAAATTTTATGAAATTAAATTTGTAGTGAGGTAAAACATAATAAAATCTGTTTTATATTTTAGAAACTCATCCGGCGTGGAAACCACTCACGGATTAAAAATTATTTGTGTACTTATGGTAAGAAATTATGAAAAACAGTGGGACACGTCAACTTTTAAATTCAATAGTGCGTTTTTTAAACATAGATTTATCGAGCATAGTCCGTCCTCTTTCTTTTAAATGGAGCACCCTGTATATTTTTATATTTTTCAAAGCTCCCTAATAACCTGATCTTAACGAATCGATCATGTATGGTCTATAATGAATAATACCGGATGAAATTTTGAAAGTATTTGTAATTGGTTTCAGGAAACTGAATACGTAAGTTACATGATGTATCGGGTGTTTTTTTAGGGTGATAGAACTTTAGATAGGGATTACTGTGATTTGACAAAAGGAAGAAGTCATGTTATTTTGACATTTCTGTGCAGTAAGCATTGACAAATTATCATGGAAAGACTCACACGCAACAACGTTCACAAATTGTTGGAATTTGTTTTCAAAATAAGTATTCTATTCGCCAAACTTATAGAGCACTTCGTGAAATTTATGGTTTACATAATCCTTCATTAGAGCAGCTCATTCGTCGAACTATCGATAGATTTCGGACAACATTTTCGTTACTCGATGCAACAACAACAACAACAAGATAAAGAACTGTATGTACAGAAGAAAATATCGCTGCTGTAAGTCATAGTGTTAATGTGACTAACTTTAAAATTCAAAATGGTCTATGTTCTTAGCAAAATCACAGAAAAGTGTAAGGTATTTTTAAGGTTATTAAAGCCTAAATAAAATTATACATTATATATAAAATAAAATAGAAAAGGGCTTTCTACATGATAGAAGAAATATAACAATATTTGAATATCAAAACAGATTTAATCAGTTAGTCTTCTACAATTTTAATTTAAGAAAAAATTTTCATTAAAAAAACTTTTAGAATTGAATTAATGTCTACAATAAGCACCGCTTATATTTAATAGACGTTTATAATCAAAACTCAATATATAATTTCAAATGGAATAAATAAACCAACAGATATAAAAAAGTCATTATAATTAATAAATAAATATTTGAAGGGGACAAAATTTTATTTCCGATCTTACCATTAATAATAATAATAATTAATAATAATATAAGCGGTGCTTATTTAGACATTAATTTAATTCTAAAAGTTTTTTGAATGAAAAGTTTTTTTGAAATTAAATTTGTAGAAGATTAACAGACTAAATCTGTTTTGATATTCAAATTTTGTTATATTTCTTCTATCAAGTAAAGAGCCTTTTTCTATGTTATTTTATATATAAAATATAATTATATTTAGGCTTTAATAAATCTCATTATGGAATGTTAATGATTTAAATATAACCTTAAAACACCTTACACTTTTCTGTGATTTTGCTAAGAACATAGACCATCTTGAATTTTAAAGTTAGTCTGTTTGAAGCAATTATCCTGTTAAGCACGTGTGAGGTTAGATATAGTGATAGTTATTTGATTTTGATATTTGGAATATCATTTAGGGCCGACGAAGAGATTAATAGCATTATAATTGTTTATTGAAGATATAGTGCATGTTTTGAGAGATTTCTGAATTAACTTATTCGAATATTTAAATATATTAAATATTCCAAAAAAAATTCTTTTTTCACCTAAAAAAGGTGACCAAAAAAAATTTTGAAAAAATTTTCACCCAAAAAAAAATTTGAAAAAATTGTCTCCCTGAAATAAGTGACCAAAAAAATTTTTTTTAATTTTCACAAAAAAAAATTTCAAAAATTTTCTCCCGAAAAAAAATTCTTTTTTCACCTAAAAAAGGTGACCCAAAAAATTTTCACCCAAAGAAAAATTTGAAAAAATTGACTCCGTAAAATAAGTGACCAAAAAAATTTTTTTTTAATTTTCACAAAAAAAAATTACAAAAATTTTCTCCCGAAAAAAATTGAAATCAGATTCAAAGAAATCTGATATAATCTAAGAAAAGCAAACTTCAGTTTCGAAGTTTTGCTCATTTTCTGGATATGATGCGATGACAAGTTTCCTTCAAGTAACTGCGTTTAAACTTCTTTATTGGGTCTTAAGAAAATGCCATCGGTAAAAAGGACAAATATTTTCTCTCTCAAATAACGTTTAGTTGCCGTAATCATTCCGGGATTGATAGATTTCGATCAGTAGAAAGTAATTATTCCAATCTGGAACCACTTCATTCCGATCCAAAACTCCCAGCAAACACAGATGGTGAATTGTAGAAGTTCTTTCATTTTCGTAACGACACAAGTTCTCTGGTTATCCCAACAGAAGAGGAACTTCGTCAATTAGAGAAATCACGTGGATCATTATTAGCGTCTTCTAGCAAAACTATGGAGGTCTGAGTTGGAGGAACTTTTTTTGCATGGTTTCAGTCAGCCTCGGATTTACCTTACAAGCGAATACTCGAGGACTTAGAGACTTTTTTATAAGACTTACCTTATGAACGTTGTTAGAGAATTAGATAGAAATTAGAATATTCCGAGAACCTTCAAAAACTCAGATTATTCATGGGTGAAATATTATTGCTTCGTTGTATAAAATTCGGTAAATATTACACTGGGCTTGTTTTCTTTATTTTTTTTCTGTTATTGGGTATTTCTTTAGTCCTATGAAAAAATATTGACAGATTGCTAACCGCTTTACTTTTTGAGATATACAGTTTCATTATATTGTTCAAAAAATAATACATTATGTTAACAAAATTTTTATTGAACACCAACAAATGATCTTTTATGAGATTTCCTTGAATGAACGACTTTAGACATCGGGTGTTTTTTTAGAGTGATAGAACTTTGGATAGTGATAACTGTGATTTGACAGAAGGTAGGAGCCATATTGTTATGACATTTCTGTTCAGTAGGCATTGACAAATTATCATGGAAAGACTCACGCCACACCCACGTTTACAAATTATTGAAATTTATTTTCAAAATCAGTGTTCTATTCGCCAAACTTATAGAGCACTTCGTGAAATTTATGGTTTACATAATCGTCCATCAGAGCAGCTTACTCGTCGAACTATCGATAGATTTCGGACAACATTTTCCCTTCTCGATGCAACAACAACAGGATAAAGAACTGTACGTACAGAAGAAAATATCGCTGCTGTAAACGTTCACAACAAGTTGGACTCTGTACATCCACCATATGGAAAATTTTGGGTGAAGATCTTGGTCTAAACCCATACAGGATCGAACTGGTTCAAGGACTAGAACCACTTAACCATAATAAGCGTCGCTTATTTGCTGATTGGGCCCTAGAACAGCTTGAAGTTGATCCACTTTTTTATCGTAAAATTGTGTTTAGTGATGAAACTCATTTCTGGTTAAACGGCTATGAAAACAAGTAAAATAGCCGTATATGGAGTGAAAACAATACTCAAGAAGTTCTGCAGGTTCCATTGCATCCTGAAAAATGCACTGTATGGTGTGCTTTGAACGCTGGAGGCATCATAGGTCCATATTTCTTTAAAAACGATGCTGAAGCTTATGTTACAGTGAATGGTGCTCGTTACAGATCGATGATCAATGATTATTTGTTTCAAAATTTGAATGGTATCGACCCAGAAGTGTTTTGGTTCCAACAAGATGGTGCGACACCTCATGCTACTACCGTAACAATTGATTTATTTGAAGAAAGATTTGGCGATAACATTAATTCGAGAAATAGTCCAATTAATCGGCCTCCAAGATCAAGTGACATAACTCCACTGGATTATTTTCTTTGGGGTTATGTCAAGTCATTGGTTTATGCTGATAAACCAGAAACAATAGACGCTTTGGAAGCCAACATTACTCGTGTTATTGATGAAAAAAGGCCTGAATTACTCGAAAAAGTGGTTCAAAATTGGTCTGGTCGAATGCGGTTCCTCAGAGCTAGTCATGGTGGACATATGCCGGAGATTATTTTTAAAACATAAATGTCATGAAATTATCTTTCAAAAAAAAAAAATTTTGGCTTCAATCTTAATTTAAATGTGTTTGATTTTTATTTAACGTTCTATCACTTTCAAAAAACAACCGGTAGATCTTGTTGCAAACTCCAGCAGTAGTCTAACATCATATGTCAGCCCCACCGCCCCTGATAACGCTCTTCCATTGTCTTAAGCTCCTGATGAAATCTTTCGCCCTGCTCCTCACTAAAATCATTCAGATTTTATGGGAATCAAGCTTAATGCGAGTGCATAAAGTGGATTTTTACGCTCATGTCGCAATTTAGCCTGTGCAAGTTCGATAGCATTCACTCCACAAGCTCGACATGATCGTCAGATTTCTTTTTGCCCACGAAATTACTCATAACCAAAACAAACGAATTCCAAGCTTTGGATTCGACCTCAGTTATTAGTTTGGCAAAATTAGGATCTTTCACAAGTTTCCTTATCTGTGGCCCATCATAAATACCAGCTTTGAATTTTTCTGTACTTAATCCTGGAAACTAGCGTGAAAGAAAATTGCATCATTCGCCACTTTTGTCAAGCGCTTCCACAAACTGTTTCATTATGCCGAGTTTAATATGAAGTGGTGTCTCGGCTAACTAAAGGCATATTTATAACATTATTTCAACCAATTTTCAGTTCTTAAATTAATTAATTTTTATTCCGTGGGCGCTGCTCATTCAACTTCAATCTTCATTAGACTCCATATGTTTTCAATGGGATTAAGAACTGGTGAAGCTGCTGGCCATGAAATGGTTGTCACTTGGTATTCTCGCATTCAAGCTTGAGTATAGGCCGAAGTATGGCATCTTGCTGAAAATGCCACCCATTTGGATATAAAGCATGCGCCGTTTGAAGAATAAAATAGTTTGGAATGCCACAATACTTTTCACTATTAATGGTACCATCAACTTTACAGAGAGGCGTAGCACCACGCTGAGATATTGCTTCCCCAACCATTATTTTGGTGGGAAAATTGGAAATTTGAACGGTAACAGGTTGTTTTGATATGATTTTTAAGTGATTTCCACTAAAATTGAAAAGAAAATTCTATCCTTCGTTCCTTCTATATAGGCGTCATTATAGGGATTTTGTTTTGGTTTTCTTGATAATGTAGCCTTGTCTTTTCAGAGACATACGGACGCCTTCTTGACATAATTTTATATTTTGTTAACATAAATAGAGGTTAATTCTTGATAGAAGGTATATAAAAGTATTTGAATATTTCAATATTAGCCTTCTACATATTTAATTCCAAAAAATTATATTTAATGATTATAAATTCTGAAAATAAATTAAAATAATGTCCTATAAGTACCACTTATAGAATGTTTATTTTATATGTCAATTGATATAAGTGGTACTTATAGGACATTATTTTAATTTATTTTCAAAAGTTATAATCATTAAATATAATTTTTTGGAATTAAATATGTAGAAGGCTAATATTAAAATATTTGAATAATTTTATATTTCGTTGATATCCAAACCTGTTTCATTTTTTTCCAGTTCAGTCAATTGCACTAAATTCGAAAACCTTTCCTATACATATATTCTTTTTCTTCTAGTTGCGACATTATTTGATAAACTGTATACCTGTTGACAATCAACAATAATTGACAAATAGTGATGCCATGCAACTTTGGCCATAGCCGGCTATCTGCACAACCTTTTTTTATACATTACTTTCGTCTTAGAATGTTGCAAAATAGAAGTATAAATAAAAGGAACGGTTTTTTACTTGGTAGAAGGATTATTACAAAATTGAAAATCAAAAACAGATTTAATCTGTTGTCTTCTACAATTTTAATTTCAAAAAATTCTTTGAAGAAACTTTAAGAATTAAATTAATGTCTTTATAAGCACTGCTCATATTTAATAGACGTATAAAGTCAAAATTCATCATACAATGTCAAACGGAATATAGAAAAACCAACGAATATAAACTGTCAATTGAAATTAAAATATAAATAAGCAAACATTTTTTGTTTCGTTCCAGGCATGCGTAATGAACTCTTCAGACAAACTTACGAAGCCCTGTTTGTTACAAAATGTTGTTTTCCGATCCCAACATTTTGTAACAAACAGGGCTTCGTAAGTTTGTCTGAAGAGTTCATTACGCATGCCTGGAACGAAACAAAAAATGTTTGCTTATTTATATTTTAATTTCAATTGACAGTTTATATTCGTTGGTTTTTCTATATTCCGTTTGACATTGTATGATGAATTTTGACTTTATACGTCTATTAAATATGAGCAGTGCTTATAAAGACATTAATTTAATTCTTAAAGTTTCTTCAAAGAATTTTTTGAAATTAAAATTGTAGAAGACAACAGATTAAATCTGTTTTTGATTTTCAATTTTGTAATAATCCTTCTACCAAGTAAAAAACCGTTCCTTTTATTTATTTTATATATAATATAAAATTATATTATGTTTTTTAAATAAAGAAATTCATTATACGGTGTTGAAGGGTTTTAACTAAGGCCAAGTGCCTTATAAGCTTTGTATGATTCTGTGAACGCGGAACATAAGTACCTTGGATCTATGAAAGTGTTTACTTTTATTTTCTATTGAGGGCCGTGTATTCCTAAGATTCACCGAGTAAGTCTATACATTGTTTATTTGATTTTATTATATTTTTTATATGTAATGTTGAACTGATCTTATCGTAACTTTAATTATTTCTTGAGAATGTGCTACATGTTTTGAGATTTTTTGAAGTAATTTATTTAAATATATTGAATATTTCAAATAAATTAGTTTTTGAGAAGTTCTTGAAATTATGTTTTATATTTTTGAGAAAGGGTTATTTTTCATTCATATGGGATCGGAAAACAACATTTTGTAACAAACAGGGCTTCGTAAGTTTGTCTGAAGAGTTCATTACGCATGCCTGGAACGAAACAAAAAATGTTTGCTTATTTATATTTTAATTTCAATTGACAGTTTATATTCGTTGGTTTTTCTATATTCCGTTTGACATTGTAAGATGAATTTTGACTTTATACGTCTATTAAATATGAGCAGTGCTTATAAAGACATTAATTTAATTCTTAAAGTTTCTTCAAAGAATTTTTTGAAATTAAAATTGTAGAAGACAACAGATTAAATCTGTTTTTGATTTTCAATTTTGTAATAATCCTTCTACCAAGTAAAAAACCGTTCCTTTTATTTATTTTATATATAATATAAAATTATATTATGTTTTTTAAATAAAGAAATTCATTATACGGTGTTGAAGGGTTTTAACTAAGGCCAAGTGCCTTATAAGCTTTGTATGATTCTGTGAACGCGGAACATAAGTACCTTGGATCTATGAAAGTGTTTACTTTTATTTTCTATTGAGGGCCGTGTATTCCTAAGATTCACCGAGTAAGTCTATACATTGTTTATTTGATTTTATTATATTTTTTATATGTAATGTTGAACTGATCTTATCGTAACTTTAATTATTTCTTGAGAATGTGCTACATGTTTTGAGATTTTTTGAAGTAATTTATTTAAATATATTGAATATTTCAAATAAATTAGTTTTTGAGAAGTTCTTGAAATTATGTTTTATATTTTTGAGAAAGGGTTATTTTTCATTCATATGGGATCGGAAAACAACATTTTGTAACAAACAGGGCTTCGTAAGTTTGTCTGAAGAGTTCATTACGCATGCCTGGAACGAAACAAAAAATGTTTGCTTATTTATATTTTAATTTCAATTGACAGTTTATATTCGTTGGTTTTTCTATATTCCGTTTGACATTGTATGATGAATTTTGACTTTATACGTCTATTAAATATGAGCAGTGCTTATAAAGACATTAATTTAATTCTTAAAGTTTCTTCAAAGAATTTTTTGAAATTAAAATTGTAGAAGACAACAGATTAAATCTGTTTTTGATTTTCAAATAGAAGTATATTAAAATTATTAAAAATAATAAATTCCGGATACTTTCTAGAAGTACTATATTAGCGTCACATTTACGTCGAACCTATTGCCTGTGGAAATATGTTGAAAAGGCTGGAAAATGGAAGACAGCGTCCAAAACAATTTTTTGAGGCAGCTGCCAGTTTCAACTTCTTATCTGACGAGTTTTATGTCAATAGGAGTTATAGTGAGGGATCTGAACGAGAAGGCAACATGGTAAAATCCGGAAGTGAATATTTTCTCTTTCAATTTCAAGAATCCTTCGGAATTTCGCATTAGAAACATTTTTAACGTCTGTCTCGTTAGCTGACGAGCTGTTGAAAGAAACGTTACATGATTTTGGTAGGAAACTTAAGTAAAAACAAATGAGAGATTCCTTCAGAAATATAAGATATAAAAAGTAGGAAAATTAGAAGTTGTGTTTCGACAAAGAAAAAGTTCTGATTTTATAAAAAGCCTTATACTAGGTTTCATTAAGATTTGGTGATCACTGGATCGATGCGGTTCAATTTCTGGTCCAGTTTTATAAAATAATTCCATCATGACATTTTTGTTGAAACGGAAACATATAAGAGCTTCATATTTTGCGAAAGGATCACTTCTGTCTCTAATAGTTTGGGGTTTACGAATTTCACTTATATCTTCTTCTGGTGATGATTGATTTTGAAAAGCATTTTACAATTATATGGCTTGAAAAAGTAAACGAAACATTTCACTTCAACTATTTAACGAAGAATACGAAAATCTGTGATTTAGCAGCGTTTCCAGGTTAGATCAGAGCACAAAATGTTTTGTAGAACCCAATTTGTACTTGATCTATGATCAACATAGGTTGATCTGTCATAGTTTGACACCGTGACTAAATCTGTGATCAGCACTTTGGGAGCACAGAACTAGATAAACTGAAGGATTCCGTGATTAACAGGCTTGATCCGATGACTAAAGCTTTGTGGAAACCACTGATAATGTTTTGTTGCTTCCAAACACGCACGATATAATTTAAACCTATTACAAAACAAAGAGTTATGTGAGCAAATTGGATAAAATGCATTCCAATATGTCTACATCCAAGAAAATGACACCTTTGTAAATTTTAGTGCATGGCAAATGTCGCGTGTATAAATTCTTGTATCATCCAAAAACAACGAAAAATAAAAAGTAGGCAAAAAGCCATAGAAAGGAAGAATTAAATGCTGATGTTTCAAGTTGTTATTCAATATCTTTGTTTTTATTTTTGTGGGTATATTTGTTGCTAACTAACATCAATGAATTCACACTTGATTTAAAGTCACCCAAATTCAGTTCATCCAGTTTGATCTGGAAAGAAAAACCGACGTGGGCAGCTGAATGATGAATGATGAAAAATATGCTTCTAAATGAAAAACCTTTGGCTTCATCGTGAAGGCTTTGTAGCATATCCAATGAAAGAAGAATCTTCTTCACTGAGAAATTCAAAGAAAAAAAGGGATTCTACCAAGTTATACGAGCTCATGTGAATGAATCCCTAGGATCTTAGGAAATTCATTTCAGTAATATCACGATCGCAATCGCCGTTAGTACATTCACTATAAAAACTAAAGTCGGAAATAATTTTATAATTCTCAACTCACCTGTTAAAGTGCTTTCTGAAAGCTCCACTCACCCAGTATAGTGCTACAGGATTCGCGCAAGAGTGAAGGTAGCAAAGGCAGAATGAGACGATCCTGAAGTAGTTCCAGAAGGCATTGTACACTTCGTTGAAGTCCGGATAAAAGTAGAAAAATAGAAGGTACATGTGGAAGGGAAGAAAGCATATGGCGAACGCCAAAACGAAGATGAGGACTGTTATGGCTACCTTCTTCCTCGCTCTTATCTGCAAGGTAAAAAACAGTGTAACTATTTTATTCAACTGGTTGGCTAATTCCTTCGACTGTATTATGATTTTTAGGCAATTTTGGAATAAGTCGGGTCCTAGAACTGATCCTTGCATAACTCCTTTCACTAATTTTGCAACTCACCTGTCTTTGGGTTCCTTGTGCTTCTCCTGGCACATTTTTGGTACTTATGATGAGATGGTTTGCCATGTTCATGTAGAAGACAGCAATTATGGTGAGAGGAATGACGTACAGAACCAAGAACTTCGACAGGACCATAGTCTGGGGATATCGACCATCGAGCCATTCCTCTGGAAAGGGGTAGCATATCGAGAAGTTGATGTTGGTTTCTGGATCGTGGATGTTTTTAATGTGAGATCCTATGGCAGCTGGAGTAGCGCAGAATATCGCCAAGGCCCATATGGAAACGGCAATGCAGAGAGTTATGCGTGTTGCCTTCCTGCCTCCACCTGAAAATGAAAAAGAATTTTATTAGGAGTAGGAATAAGTTAGTACTGTTTAAATCACATATAACGCTGCTAATTTATTAATTGTTTCATCTGGCACTAACTTCATTTTGATATGTCATCATTAGGCATTTCTTTGAAGTGTAAACAACATAGTTGATCGGATGGGATACTGTAGCCAGTCGTGGGGATCATTCGAATGATATTGTTTCTCATTCTTAAAAGACACGGTTCAACCTTTCTAATAAACTCATATCTGTTAAAAAATATTCATTAGTATTTTATGTAAAGTTGATCAAATATGCAAATTTCAAATTGCTCACGCCTTAGATTCCACACTCGATAACTTGAACTTACATTGATATACCTGGACAAGGGTCTGATGATATCAATATCTTCTTGTGGTCTCTCTACTCTAACTCCATAAGAAATTATTCCAAATTTACCCAGTATATTTTGAACCGACAATTCCGTGTAAGTTTTTGACAGAGTACTAAATTATTTATTTCTCTAGCCTTGTCTGTACTTGATGAATCGAAAAATCAACTAACCGAATTGCATTTCCGTTAGATTCATTTAATTATCACAATACTTTTGATATTCTGAATGTTGAACCTTGCCTTACTCAAACTATGAATATTGTGGGAATCCAATCACTGAATGCAAGAAGATGTATCGGGTGGTTTTTTTTAGAGTGATAGAACTTTAAATTGAAATAAAATACATTTAAATTATGATTGATTTATTAGAAGGATAATTTCATGACATCTATGTTTTAAAAGTAATTTCCGGCATATGTCCATCACGACTAGCTGTAAGGAACCACATTCGACCAGGCCAATTTTGGACCACTTTTTCGAGTAATTCAGACTTTATTTCATCAATACCACGAGTTATGTTGGCTTCCAAAGCGTCTATTGTTTCTGGTTTATCAGCATGAACCTATGACTTGGCATAACTCCAAAGAAAATAATCTAGTGGAGTTTTGTCGCATGATCTTAGAGGCCAAATAATTGGACCATTTCTCGGAATAATGTTATCGCCAAATCTTTCTTCCAACGAATCAATTGTTACGGTAGCAGCATGGAAGTAGCACCTTCTTGTTGGAACCAAAACACTTCTGGGTCGATACCATTCAAATTTTGAAAGAAAAAATCATTGATGATCGATCTATCTAAATGCGGTGAAGTTTCATAATGAATTTTTAGTTTCGCGTGAAGGAATTTCTTTGGTCTCACTGAGAAAAATTTTGAGGTCAAAATTCTTGACGAGCCAATTATAAATTAGGATAATTTTGGGAATATGAAACATGTTTTGTTTACTCACAATGTGATTGATTGGTCAATTTTATTTTTTTTCGCTTATTTTTGTTTCTATCCCTTTGTTTTTTTCTTTCCTTTCTGTTCTTTTTAAGGGTTGAGTGGAGTAGTTTAGGCTAGACTTTGCCCTATGTTTATATATTGTAAATATATGAATAAAGGCAGTATTATTATTATTTTTATTATCTGTAACAAGCACCATTCACTGTAACATTAGCTCCAGCATCGTTTTCAAAGAAATATGGAGCGATGATAAGTGTGAAGCACACTATACAGTGCATGTTTCAGGATGCAATGGAACCTGCAGAAATTCTTGAGGATTATTTTCACTCCATATACGGCAATTTTGCTTGTTTACATGGCCGTTGAACAAGAAATGAGCTTCATCACTGAACACAACTTTACGATAAAAAAGTGGATCAACTTCAAGCTGTTCTAGGGCCCAATCAGCAAACAAACGACGCTTATTATGGTCTAGTGGCTTTAGTTCTTGAACCAGTTGGATCTTGTATGTGTGTAGACCAAGATATTTACGCAACATTTTCCATGTGCTGGATGCAGAGAGTCCAACTTGTTGTCGATGAATAGACAAATTTGGACCATCATTAACACTATGACTTACATCAGCGATATTTTCTTCTGTACGTATGGTTCTTTGTCTTGCTGTATTTGTTACATCGAGCAGAGAAAATGTTGTTCGAAATCTATCGATAGTTCGACGAATAAGCTACTCTAATGGACGATTATGTAAACCATAAATTTCACGAAGTGCTCTATAAGTTTGGCGAATAGAACAGTGATTTTGAAAATAAATTTCAACAATTTGCAAACGTTGTTGCGGCGTGAGTCTTTCCATGATAATTTGTCAATGGTTACTGAAGATGTCAAGAGAACATGGTTTCTACCTTCTGTCAAATCACAGTTATCCCTTTCGAAAGTTCTATCACTCTAAAAAAACACCCGATAGGTCACAGAACATTCTCGCGTCGTTTAAAATGTCTTTTGGCCAAATTGAAAAACAGGCGATTTTAGTGGTATCCCAAAGTTTCATCCCAATTAAACTTCAAAAGATAATATCCCATTGACAACGAAATGAGCAATTCACTCCCAATTCTACCGCCATAAACATCCATAAAAAAGAGTGAAGAAACCGCGAACTGTTGATTAATTTCAAAGGTCGAGTGGAAGGCATTTATTTGAGTTTCCATTTTGGGGTGAAAACGTTAACCGCATTTAATGCTGCTATAAAAGAAAAGAAAGGACTACCCAGTTTCCATCTGGTATGTCATAAAAATGATGGCCTTTAATTAATGTATATATAACGATGTCAACGTTGGGGAGTATCGTCAAAGAAACATCGATGCCATCTTGAGAAATATGTTCCTTTTACTTCAGAATAAAGTACTAACAAATATGGAACTCAATTTGTGTATTTAGGAAAATGTGTGTCTAAGGAAATGTGGAAGGAATAAATAAGGAAGTGTATGACAGATAGGGAAAAACCAATATGAATTCGTTCAATCACCCCCTGATGTGTATTAGTGCATGCAAAAAACATGGAGAAGGGAGTCTAGTACAATATTTTTCTCGAATTGTTTCACCGTGTCTTCAAAATGTTGAATGGTTTCATTGAAAATCAGCAAAATATTGAAAGCTGTTACAAAATGATGATGAACATTTTATGTGAAATATCGGTTATATAGTCCGTCTAGGAAGTATCCGGAAAAAACAGAGCTCAATTGTAATTTAAAATAAGGAAAGGGTTTTTACTTGATAGAAGAAATATAACAAAATTGGAATATCAGAACAAATTTAATCTGTCAGTCTTCTACAATTTTATTTTCAAAAAAATTTTATTCAAAAAACTTCTAGAATTAAATTAATGTCTACATAAGCACCGCTCATATTTAATAGACGTAATTTTCTGTGATTTTGTGATGAACATAGATTATCTGGATTTTTAAAGTCTATCTGTTTAACAATTTCCGGTACACTTTAAGGTAAGATATACTGATTGTAGACATTAATTTATTTCTAAAAGGTTTCGAATTAAATTTTTTTTGACATTAAAATTGTAGAAGACTGACAGATTAAATCTGTTTTGATATTCAAATTTTGTTATATTTCTTCTATCAAGTAAAAAGCCTTTGTCTATTTTATTTATACATAATTATATTTAGGCTTGAATAAATCTCATTATGGAATGTCAATGGTTTAAAGAAAACCTTATAACACCTTAAGGTTTTCTGTGATTTTTGTGACGAACATAGAATATCTTGATTTTTAAAGTTAGTCTGTTTAAGCAATTTCCGGTTACACTTTATGGTCAGATATACTGATTGTTAGTTGATTTCAATGTTTGAAATATTTTTTATGGCCGATGAAGAGATTATCCGAATTCTAATTGTTTTTTGAAGATATAGTGCATTAGACTGGGTCAAAAAAAAACGTAGAATTTTTTTTAACGATACTGTGAAAATATCATTCATGATGATGAAAAAAAATTATCGTGAAAGATTGAGTCCTTAATAATAGTATTAAGGGGTCTATCGTTACGATTATTGGTTTTCAACTGTAATCGCATTTTTTTACTCAAAATTCGTCAATTATTGATCGGAAAAATTCGAGCGATGCCTATTCTTAAAGAAACTTGAATTCCCTGGAAAACGCTATCCTTGTGAATTTATGTAAAACTAGCCGTTTTCTTGTAATCATGCTTAAACATTGATTTATTTTTTCAATTTTGCGTTTCAATTTTTGAATTTTTGTAACTACCGGAAATATCAATATTTTTATGGTCCAAAATACTTATTTTTAAAGGAAATTTAATACTCTACAAAAAAAGTTTCTTAACATTTTTAATTAAGTTCACTCCTTCCAAAGTTATTCGACGTTGAATGTGAATTCAAAAGTAATTTATCGTTTTTTTCGCGTTACATATGATTTTTTCAACTTGATCGAAATATTTATTTTTTAATTATTGAGAATAACTTCCTTTTGTTGGACTACTAAACTTCTTTTTATAAAATCATAATTCATCAATGTATTATTTTGCTTTTTAACGATTAGTTATCTATATTGTAATTAAAACAAATTGTAGAAATTACATTTTCTTGTGACTCGATTTTCGGGAAATGAACTACCGCATCATCAGACAACTAGTTGTCTGCTCTGATGGACGATTATGTAAACCACAAATTTCACGAAGTGCTCTATAAGTTTGGCGAATAGAACACTGATTTTGAAAATAAATTTCAACAATTTGTAAACGTTGTTGCGGCGTGAGTCTTTCCATGATAATTTGTCAATGCTTACTGAAAAGAAATGTCAAAACAACATGGCGTTTACCTTCTGTCAAATCACAGTTATCCCTATCTATCACTTCAAAAAAAAAAACACCCGATATATATATATATATATATATATATATATATATATATATATATATATATATATATATGTTATATTGCTTGTTATTTGTTCGATCTAACCTACATGGCTTGATGATGTGCTCAGATTTTCATAATTATGAGGCTGGATAATATTTCAATAAGGTTAGTCTGATTTTCACAAATTTGTGAAAATCAGAATAACCTTATTTAAATATTATTTAATATAGATTTTCACCAAGTGAGGATGGTGAAATTCAATGTGAGCCTGGAAACCAAAATATTATTTGCATACCAAAGCACAAAACCAGCAAGTATGAGTCGTCACCACGTCTGCTGGTATACAACTATATAATCACCTGCCAAATAGCTACAAGGTATTGAACATCAAAGAATTTAGGAGAAGCTTAAAAAGTCTGTTAATTGAAAAATGTTATTACAGCATAGGCGGATTTCTCTCTAGTTTATCAAGTTGAGTTATCATAATAAATTAATTTTATGAGCCATTTTTTGTTTGGTCTTATTTCTTGCTGTTTTTCTCTCTTTTTATCATATTCTGTATTGCTTACTTTGAATTTATGTTTTCAAGTTTCCTCACTGGACCAGAACGTGAACAGGTTGTTTCATCAAATCACGATCCAGTTTCACCATCTCACAAATTTTCATTTAGACTGAGTTTTCCACGTTTGACAGTTTGGATAGAAGAGTCAACATTTCAAGCGTAAATCGACCCATTTTTTCAGTGTCAAATATCAAAATAACTTTCTGTCAAATTACCAATGACAGATGTGTTGCCACTCTAGAAATAACAACTGCTCCAAAATACAAACTCTAGATGGCCCACCTTTTAAAAATAAGTCGGCACTTGGTTTGTTGCTCATCCAATAGATGCCGTCATGATTTTCATAACCATCCGATGCAATTAAAATTCCCCTAGGAGCGTTCCCCAGACATTCATCTATGATATCTTGAAATGAAATTCCATCGTCTCTAAAATCTTTCCGAAAAACAACCATAAATCTCCCTAAACATTTTAGTAAATCACATCCTCTCCTATTCAATTATTCCTCACGCCGTCTGCACGGGAAGATTCATCCGTTTTCCTGGACGATTCAACAAATTATTCCCTCTTCCACTCTTGCCTCGATTCCAACCGGAGATTTTACGGAAAGATAACTCCCAGCGCCATCTGATTATTCATTTTAAACGGCGCAATTAAAACTTTCAGTCCGAAGGTGCTTACTGCACATTTCTTTATTGCGAACGATTAAATTGAAGGGACTACTGGGATATTCATTTTTACATGAATGGTTTTCGCTCAATGTTGGCAAGACTTGAATTGACACTTCAGGGGTTTCCCTCGGTGGTAACTTACTTTTAGTCGTCTCCTTCAATTTGGAAGCTTAGGGCTTTTCCAGCAACAAAATCAGGCAGAAAATTCATAATTTCCCTTTTCAGTATCTACGCGGAGCAGATATTATGCAAGTTTATACATTATTACAAGCCTAAAATATAACACGGAAGGAATTGCCTTTGTCTGGAAGCGTACAAGGATGTACTGAATAATTCTTAGCCAACCATGAAAGCAGAAAAAATGTGTATTGTTCCATTTTTAGTAGCGTAGTTTTTGTTTGTCAAATGTTAAAACATGACAGCTTCAAAAGTGACCTACTACCAAAATAAAACAGAAAAAGGCTTTTTACTTGGTAGAAGAAATATAACAAAATTTGAATATCAAAACAGATTTAATCTGTTAGTCTTCTACAATTTCATTATCAAAAAAAATTTTATTCAAAAAACTTTTAAAATTACATTATTGTCTACAATAAACACCGCTTATATTCAATAAGACGTATATAATCAAAACTCGATATACAATGTCAAATGGAATAAATAAACCAACAAATATAAAAGAAGTCATTTCAAAATAATAAAAAATATTTGAAGGAGACAAAATTTTGTTTCTGATCTAACCATAATGAACACGAATTCCTTTTCAAAAGCATAAAACACAACTCAAGGTTTTCTCAAAAAATATAATTTATTTGAAATATTTAATATATTTAGATATTCAAATAAGTTAATTCAAAAATCTCTCAAAACATGCACTATATTTTTAAAAACAATTAGAATTCGGATAATCTCTTCATCGGCCCTAGATAATATGTCAAATATTAAAATCAACTAACAATCAGTATATCTACCTTGAAGTGTAACCGGAACTTGTTTAAACAGACTAACATTAAAAATCCAGATAGTCTATGTTCGTCACAAAATCACAGAAAACTGTGAGGTATTATAAGGTTCTCTTTTAACCACTGGTATTCCATAATGAGATTTATTCAAGTCTAAATATAATAATATATTATGTATAAAATAAAATAGAAAAAGGTTTTTTACTTGATAGAAGAAATATATCAAAATTTGAATATCAAAACAGATTTAATCTGTCAGTTTCCTACAATTTTAATTGAAAAAATTTTTTCTTCGAAAAGCTTTTAGAATTAAATTAATGTCTACAATAAACACCCCTTATATTTAATAGACATATATAATCAAAACTCAATATACAATGTCAAATGGAAAAAATAAACCAACAAATATAAAAAAAAGTCATTTAAAATTAATAAATAAATATTTTAAGGAGACAAAATTTTGTTTCTGATCTAACCATAATGAACACCAATTCATTTTCAAAAACATAAAACACAACTTGAGGATTTCTCAAAAAATATAATTTATTTGGAATATTTGATATATTTAGATATTCAAATAAGTTAATTCAAAAATCTCTCGAAACATGCACTATATCTTCAAAAAACAATTAGAATTCGGATAATCTCATCATCGGCCCTAGATAATATGAAAAATATCAAAATCAACTAACAATCAGTATATCTTAGCTTGAAGTGTAACCGGAACTTGTTTAAACAGTCTAACTTTAAAAATCCAGATAGTCTATGTTCGTCACAAAATCACAGAAAACTGTAAGGTATGGTTTTCTTCAAACCATTGACATTCCATAATGAGATTTATTCAAGCAAAAATATAATTATATATTATGTATAAAATAAAATAGAAAAAGGCTCTTTACTTCATAGAAGAAATATAACAAAATTTGAATATCATTCAAATAAACAGATGTAATCTGTTAGTCTTCTACAATTTTAATTCCAAAAAAAATTTTTATTCAAAAAACTATTAGAAGTAAATTAATGTCTACAATGAGCCCCGCTTATTTTTAATAGATGTATATAATCATAACTCAATATACAATGTCAAATGTAATAATTTAATTTTGATATTTTAAATAATTATCTAGAGCCAATGAAGAGATTATCCGAATTCTAATTGTTTTTTGAAGATATAGTGCATGTTTTGAGAGATTTTTGAATTCACTCATTTGGATATTTAAAAATTTTAAATATTTCGAATAAATTATATTTTTGAGAAGTCCTTAAGTTGTGCTCTATGTTTTTGAAAAGGAATTGGTGTTCATTATGGTAAGATCAGAAACAAAATTTTGTCTCCTTCAAGTATTTATTTATTAATTTCAAATGACTTTTTTATATTTGTTGGTTTATTTATTCCATTTGACATTGTATATCGAGTTTTGATTATATACGTCTATTGAATACAAGAAGTGCTTATTGTAGACATTCATTTAATACTAAATGTTTTTTGAATAAAAATTTTTTTGAAAATAAAATTGTAAACAGATTAAATCTTTTTGATATTCAAATTTTCTACTACCAGAAAACTTGAAGGGGTACTAGAAAAACTTGATATCAAAACTTCGTTCTATTAAACTTTTACGGGGGTAGTAATTTTATGTCTCTATTTTCTCGTAAACTCTCGCTTGTCTTGTATTCTCTAAAGTTTCGTCTTTGAGAGACATAAAAAAGTCTGAGAAATCTCAGATGCGGAATTTCTTTTGAAAACTACATACTAGAAATTCCAGAAAACTATTTCCAGTCAAACTGGATCACATTGTTTATCTGAAACCTTTTATACCCCTCGTAAACCGACACTGCCGAAAATAAAAGCCAATTCATTCTACAAAATGATCAGATTATTCACAATTTTCCCCTAAATCTTTCAACATGTTGACAGTCACCCTAACAATCGACATTAATTCTGAATCCACAGTTATAGGATTGCCTGTGAAAGTCTAGCCAACCGTTCATTACAAAGATAATAATCTTAATTAAAACTGAAACTAGCAATGAAGTATGTCGGAATCATAACTTTTTGATCATCAACAATACACATAACATGAATTTCATTCCGGTAATGGGGCTATATCACGACAAAACGTAAAAATCGTAGCAAATACTCACGAAATTGTATTCAGAATTATGAAATTATCGGTCCATATTGACCATAGGTGGAGCAAGGATAAAACGAGAATGATATTCATTATTTTAACCTAGGATTTATAAATTTTATTTAATTTGGAATATTCACAATATCCCACTGCCAATTCATGATTCAGTCTTCACCTCGACATTTAGCTCCAAATTTTTTATTTAATTATCTTTAAATTAATGATTGGAGGTAAGCCCCAAGCATTATCGTTAACGTCATCATAAATATCAGAGGTACCATACTCTCAAAGAAAAGAGATTCGATGAATAAATTGAGAAAAAAACCACTACTGAATTGATAATATATACATAGTATAATTTCATTAAAGAATATATAAGAGAGAGTATTTAAATTTCCACAAAAATATTTATAATACAACAATTGTTTCACAACGAAGTGGCTTCTTCAGGTATCTACATTCTACTGGCTGATGGTGTCCAGTGTATTCGAGTTTAAATACAGTGTTAAGTACCTGACAAAATAATGGAAGAACAAATCATAAAAACCCAAGGTGTTTATTGGAGTTTGCCGCTAAAAAATGCCATAAGGGAAAGATACTCAGTAATAATGGAGACTTGTCAACATCTGTTTGTTCATTCAAAAGGATTTTACGGGCATTGAACCTGTTGATTTCGAGAAATTCTAAAAGTGTTAATCTAGAACTTTTGCTTTCGACGTGGATAATTTCATAGTTATTGATGAAATTATGCCTCAATTCCTTAAGATGATTAGCGTAAGTCAAATGTACGGAATCCGATATGGTGTTATTGGATTCTTTTCTTGAATGATCTACCTGTCCGGCCAATATATACTGAAGAGCAATCGTTGCAAGTCAACTTGTAGACTCCAGATCTGTTGATTTGAGTTCGAGGGTCAAAACAATTTTGTTTGGATGTAATCCGGGGTTTCTTCGTAAAATTCGCCACAAAAACATCTGGGAGATGCCTAGCTCTTGTGAACGTCGAGAAATAGATAAATTTTGGTCTTCACGAACACTTTCACGTACGGCAGAAATATTTTCTTCACTTCTTGTATTTCTTTGTCTCACTGGCACTGAAACATCATGTAGTTTGAAATTGGTTTCAAACTTCTTCACTTAACGTTCAACTGTTCTTTTATCTGGACGATTTTAATGACAAAAAATTGGAGTTAAAGCACGTAAAGTTATAGTAACCGATCGCGATTTTTCATAATAAATTTGGATCATTCGCAAACGTTATTCAGTGTGTTCCTTCTCATGATTAAATGGTAGACATTGACAAATACAACTGTTAATGTCACAAATGAACAATGGCAGCCATGTTTAAGAAATGTCAATTTAAAAATGGGGCGTTTTCATTGAAAGACCCTTTATGTCAACAACATAAATTAAATTTTGTGAAACCTAAGCCAAGTGTATTTGTCTACCTTATTAATATCACATATAATGAAATTCATCTTCACACCCACGTTAATGAAAACTGGGATCACTCTGCAAAAGTCAGACACCGAATAAAGACGTCCAGTCTTTGCTGTTCTAATATCCTAACTTCAAATTAAGTTAGTCTGAAGATAGTTTACCCTGTTTATGTAATAAAAAATTGTTTGGAAGCTCGAGAAACTTGGATGTTAACTTAAACCAATCACTTGAGTGTGCGTAAGTCTTTCGACATGAACGATAAACAAGGGTCCGAAAGTTTTTCGAGTTATTGGATTGCAGTCATTGACAAGGGACCAACTGAGCGTCTCAATTCAAACAAATATGACTTGAAAATTTACTTCAAAGGGCTCTTTTGTAATATTACAGATAATAAGGGGTGGACCATGTATGCCCAGAATGTGATTGAACATTTATCAACATTTACTCGTCATCGTGCTCAAGAACTGAACATCACACCATTGTGTTACGCCAAACATCCAAAAACGATTGGTGCCTTGAAAAACGAAATCGAAGTTACCATTCATGAGATTGAACCCCAAACAATCGACAGTGTACTGACAGTATCTATTTTATAATCCCTTTGTCAGTATTTTATGTAATATGTTTGCAATATTCATGTACCTGCTTAGTTGTGCAGTTGTATTCCTTGTGATACAGTTATGTCCTTTATGGTGAATTCTTTGGACACTGCCCTCTCAATAATAAAGTTTTCAGTTCACTCGAAGATCATGCACAGACGCCGTATTTGTTATAAGACAAATCACTGAGAAATCTATAGAATATAACCGACCGGCTTTTATGTGTTTCATAGATCTGAAGAAAGCATTTGATCGCGTACAGTTGAAAGATGTCATACACTTGCTTCATGACAGACAAATACCCTACACCATTGTGAAAACCATCGAAAATATATACAAGGCTAACAAGATTCAAGCAGAAATTAATGGTGAAATAACAGAAGAAATAGACGTTGATAATGGCATCCGACAGGGTGATGCCCTGAGTCCTCTTCTCTTCAACATCATCATGGACGAAATAATTAAACACATAATCAAACTAAGAGATACAAGTTTGGGAACAAGGAAATTAGAATACTTTGCCACGCCGATGATGCAGTATTGATCGCGGAGAACGAAGACGATCTTCAAAGACTACTGCATCAGTTCAACATAATAGCAAAAAAGTTCGAAATGATTATATCGACATCAAAAACAAAATGCATGACCACATCAAAGATGCCACTTAGATGTAAGCTGGAAATTGATAACCAGGTTGTACAACAGGAGATGAGGTTCAAATATCTTGGCGTCGAGATATCTGGATTTGGTGATGTCGAGGCGGAAGTGAGAGGACAAGCTATGAAGGCAACAAGAACAGCCGCATGTCTCAACAACATCGTGTGGAATAATAAGCACATTGGAATTGAAGTTAAGTCTAGAATCTACAGATCGACGATTAGACCAATTTTCACGTACACTGCAGAGACCAGACCGGAGACCTCGAGAACGAGTCAAATATTGGAGACTGCTGAAATGAAAGTGGTGCGCAAGATGTCAGGAAAAAAACTCACTAATCGGGTGAGGAGTGAGAACATGAGAGAAATGTGTGGAATCGATGATATCAATGATTGGGTACTGAAAAGGAAACAGCAATGAAATGAGCATATCGACCGCATGGATGAAAACAGAATTGTAAAGATGGCAAGAGACAAGTCACCAGTTGGTCGTTGGAGTGTAGGAAGACCACGCAAACGGTGGAGTGATAATTTACATACTTGAACGAACACAGGCAAAGAAGCGAAGGAAAACAAGCAATATTGCTTAATAATTAGGAAGAAGAAGAAGAAGAAGTTCGCTCGACTAAGGTTAGATTCCTTCTTTAAGGTGACCTTGGAAGGCCCCATAACCCCCTTTACATACTTCCAGATGTCATTCTGCGCAATCCTGATAGCTGAAGGTTCAACAATGGCTACAAGAGTTGAAGTTCTCAGTGCATGCTGGCTGTGAGAACTCTGAATAAGAATGATATGAGATATTTACCGACCTAACAATATGTTTGAATAAAGTAGTCACTTAAACCTGGGGTGCTATTAAGTACACTCTGTATCTTCACAGTACAAGATATTCGGCATATTTTGCCAATATTGTATTCTTAATATATGTTCATCTACTCAATAGTGGGAATGGTTTAATGAATTAACTTACCACTAGTATGGAACTTCTTGAGTGGGTCTACAATAGCGAAAAATCTGTCGCCAGAGAGAGCAGTAAGGGTGAATATTGAGACTCCAACTGAAATATCTTTGGCTGTTTCTGAAATCCTGCACATCATCTCGCCCCAAGGCCAATGGTCAAGTATGTAGATGATGGCAGTGAATGGTACGCTGCTGATTATGACCAGCAGATCTGCTATGGCCAAGGATAAGATGTATCTAGAAAAATCAAAGACAACTTATGAATACGAAAATTGTCACTATAATAATAATAATATATTTCTTTATTTCACCCAACACAAATATCCCAATTACAGGGTAACATATTAAAGAATGCGAAATATTACAATGCAATTAACAATAAAAACACAAAAATAATTCAAATTCACAAAATCAACCAGATATTTTTCCTCGAAGTTTATCACCACATATGTAGTCTACCCGTGCCTGCCCCGACAAGTTAGTACAAGGAGGGAAATAAAAAATAGATGCAGACCTCGTTGCCAATCTTGGAGTATTGAAATTTATCTTCGAGAGCAAATGAGGTCAGGTGATCATGTTGGTCAACATTTCCTGAGCAAACCTTGCACACTGATTCTGAATCATGTTATCAGAAAAATCAGCACCACGCTCGGAATATATGCCAGTCCGCTTAAACAACACAAACTTGAAAAACTTTCTGTGAATGCGTTCCAGTGACAGAAACCCATATCAAGTGTGTATACTTCAACTTACTGATGACTAGCTTGAAATATAAACTCAAAAATGAAACATCACTGATACATCTTAAGACAAAGCCTAAAGTTCGGTTGGCAGACGCACAAAAATTTTCAACGTGTGGGACGAAACTGAACGTGGAATCCAAAAGGACTCCAAGGTCATATATTTGATCTTTATTGCTAACATAGTTGTCAGCTATATGATAGTTATAACTGACCTCTACTGTATGTAACTTTGAAGCAATTCTCCATATTCAACATGAGTCTGTTGTTTCAACACCAAAAATGAATATACTCCAAGCTTGACTGGAGTACCACTGAATCACCAACACTGCGTATTCTCAAGTATAATATATCTTCAAGTAATCGGCAAACGCTAAAATGAACATTTAAGATAATCAAGAAGATCGCTTATATAGATGATAAATAATGATGGTCCCTAATTTGATCCCTGGGGTACTCCATATGAAAGAATTCATTCAATGAATCTGTAACCATGGTGGAAAATATAATTCATTCCACCCTGCAAGTATGATCTGATGAGTTTCACATATACTTGATTGAAACCGAAGGAAGAAAGCTTCTTCAACAGAATATCGTGATGTACACTGTCGAAGTCAGTATACACCACATCGACCTGACCTCCATCATCCAAGTATTCAGTATTATACTGTGAGATTATTGCCGAGTTGGTTACTGCTCTAATAAATCCAATAAATATTTCCATACAACAGTTCCTCATATACCTTCGAAAAATTGGATAAAATCGCAATTGGTCAGTAATTTTCAATCTGGGAACTATACTCCCTCTTGAGCACAGGGACCAAACAGGTTCTCTTATACTTATTAGCTTAGCGAGCACGAAACTATAAACTCTTATGACATAAGAAGGAATGCCATCATCACCAGTTGTTATTTTGTCTGGAAATTTGAATACCATCGATCTTATTTCATCCTCAAAGATAACAGGGACAACAGCTGGCGAGAGCTTAGTGAAAGTTGTTGCATTACTGTCATTACTATCATCCTTCGAAGATTTTCAGATATTCAGAAGCAATAACTACTGAGAAATTTACAGGGTTGTCTGAATACAAAATTAAGCTTCTCAACTTCACTAACATAATCTGTTTACTCACAAAAACTGTGAACGTTGAAATTTGGTAGTATAACATAGCCAGTTCCAAAATATTATTCTAATTATGAAGAAATACCAAATTGTAACTACTTGAAAGTCCAACTTACGTATTCGGCACATTCCTCATAGTCCGATGTTTCATGAAAATCCAAACAAGGGTCCCGTTGCCCAAAGTACCAACTACGAAAATCACGAAGAAGAGAATAGGCACAAAATAGGTCTCGGGTCTTTCACTAAGAGGAATGAAATCAGTAGTGTCGGTCACTACGATGTCACTATCGTTCTTCGACACATTTGGAAACACTGTGGTAGCTGTAAGATGGGCTGAGGGCTCATTTCCAGTTACGTTCATGGCTGGTCGAAGCAAAGACTGGCTTGAGGTTTAATTGAATGAATTTCCACGGTATGATGAGAACGATTTATGCTTGTGTTCTACATGAGTCTCCATCTGTGGAAGAAATTGAGGATTAGATATTTATATAAGGACGATTCAGAAAATAGATCTATTTGGTAGGCGCTTGGTAGAAATTATTTATGATGGATATATTCGTAAAATGTTTTCAAAAAAATTTCAAGTGAATCAAGTGAAAATTAATTTTAATTAAATAAAATAATCAATCCAATTAACCAGAAAACGGCAGCATATCACAGTATGATCCATAGATTGCTTAAGGTACCAATAAATCGCGATAACTCTGTCAAAAGATGAACAATAGTTTGAAACTTCAGTAACATGTAATCATTGAATAATAATTTTTGGTGGTAAATACATAGTCATATCAACAAAACTTGTTGTTATTTTTTCCTTTGAAGCAGCTGATCACAAGAATCGAATTAGGCCCGTATACACACATAGTCAAAAGTTTTGCCCCTCTAAGTTTCTCAAGAAATAAACGATCTATGTTTCAGAAATGAAACGAATATTTTCCTCTATTTCAACATCAATATATTCGATAGAAAATCTTTGTTACTTTTTGCTTTATGCAGGATGAGACAAAATAGGAAAAATGAGAATCCAAATTCAATAGTCCGTATTACCACCTCTTCTTTCAATCAACTACCCAATACGTCTAGGCATACCACGAATCAGGTCGTTAATGAAATTTTCAGGCATATCGTTCCATTCTTCCTGAAGGTTTAAACTCAATTCCTGAAAAGTTGAAGGTGTGTTTTGGCGATTGGATATTGCTCTCCCCAAGTAATCCCATACTCGCTCAATTGGATTAATGTCTGGTGAGTTTGCTGGCCAGTTTATTCTCTGGATATTGTTCTCTTGAAGAATGTTTTGAACCCTTCTTGTACGGTGTGGTGGGGCGTCATCTTTCTTCTTCTTTCTAATTATTAAGCAATATTGCTTGTTTTTCTCCGCTTCTTTGCCTGTGTTCGTTCAAGTATGCAAATTATCACTCCACCGTTTGCGTGGTCTTCCTACACTCCTACGACCAACTGGTGACTTGTCTCTTGCCATCTTTACAATTCTGTTTTCATCCATGCGGTCGATATGCTCATTCCATTGCTGTTTCCTTTTCAGTACCCAATCATTGATATCATCGATTCCACACATTTCTCTCATGTTCTCACTCCTCACCCGATCAGTGAGTTTTTTTCCTGACATCTTGCGCACCACTTTCATTTCAGTAGCCTCCAATATTTTACTCGTTCTCGAGGTCTCCGGTCTGGTCTCTGCAGAGTACGTGAGAATTGGTCTAATCGTCGATCTGTAGATTCTAGACTTAACTTCAATTCCAATGTGCTTATTATTCCACACGATGTTGTTGAGACATGCGGCTGTTCTTGTTGCCTTCATAGCTTGTCCTCTCACTTCCGCCTCGACATCACCAAATCCAGATATCTCGACGCCAAGATATTTGAACCTCATCTCCTGTTGTACAACCTGGTTATCAATTTCCAGCTTACATCTAAGTGGCATCTTTGATGTGGTCATGCATTAAGTTTTTGATGAATGGTGTGGTGGGGCGTCATCTTTCTGATAAATGAAATTATCCCCAAATGTCCCTAGTGAGGTCTATCTTCAACGTTTTTGAAGCGCCTTAACCATGACTTGTCCATTGGAGCATTGTCACCATAAACTTCAACAAACATACGATGAGCTTCAGCTACAAATACTTTAAATTTCTGTGTTTGTTTCTCAGTCCAGGACCAAGTTTCAGCGCCATATGATAGAACAGGCAGTACACACAGATTCATCACTTCCCTCTTGATATTCATGGAAAAGTCACCCTGTAGGATGAACGCAAATGACCACTACTGACTCCAAGCGTTTTCTATTCTTCTCTTAATCTCTTTGTTCTGACGATTCGTAAAAGAAACGACCTGGCCAAGATAACAATATTCCTGAACGTGGTCAATGGTTTCATCATTGATTTTTATTTATTTTTCTTCACTGTTTGTCATCACTTTAGTTTTGGTTTCATTTATCGTTAGTCCAGCTTCTCTACTATCAGTATTCAGGTCATTCTGCATTTGTTGAAGTTTTCTTGGCTTTCTGAAAAGAGGACAACATCGGCCGCGAATCTAAGATTAGATAAATACTTCCCATTGATTTTGATGCCTTGTTCACTTCCCCAAATTCCCCAAAAATTTCCCTGAATATTTACCTCAACAATGGTGCTAATAGCTTTTAGGAAATGAGGTCTTCTTGACGTACATCTTTTTCGATTTTAAAGGGCTTAACTTCATTTTCAAGTTTGATTTTTACTGAGCAAATGTGATAAATTTGTTGTAGGATATGGATGTATGGTTTTGGTATACCTTGATTGATTAGAGCATTTACAAGATAGGTAGGATGCACCATATCAAAGACCTTATTGTAATCTACAAATGTTAGGAACAATTTTTTGTTGTATTCTTTGTATTTTTCAATGATCTGGGTTACAGTGAATAGGTGGTCCATAGTTGGGTAGCCAGTTCTATATCCTGCATGGTCAGGTGGTCGATTTTCATCCAGAATATTAGTTTGTCTTCTGAAGATGATTTTTGAGAACACTTTGTAGACAGTGGATGTTAAGCTGATTGGGAAATAATTTTTAAAGTTTGCTTTTGGTACTTCTTTATGTAAAAGTATGTTTTCTTGTATGTTCTTCAAAACCTACCACTCTTCTGGTAGGTTTTGCTTCTGGATGACTCTAATAAATATCTTTCTTTGTATGAAACTCAAAACAATTCCTACTATATATTCGGAAGATCAATTTTTAGTACTTGAAAATGTAATGTATTTAGAAAACGGACCAAATTACTTGGTATAAAATTCTGAAGGAAAAAGAAATTGGAAGATCAAGGTAAAGTGGTACAGTATAAAACCGAGAATTTTTATAGGTATTGAGAAAATTGAAAAAATCATGAACCACATTTGGATCGACCTGAATTTCAACACGGAGAACGTAACAAATGTAGGGATAGACAAGCATCCCATCTCTGAATATTTAGAGGCAACAAAATTTGCCCTTTTGGATGTAGGCAGATACATTAATCAGCAGTTTCGTTTATTCAAGTGTCCCATCACTCTCTTTCGCTCCGATGTGAGTAACTGCTCCTATTCAATTTAAAGCGAATCGAAAAAGCACAAAGAAACGTCCAAACAGATCCGGGAGAACTTGTAAATCTATCCCGGCGAGACATTCGACGCATTTTTCACAGAGGCTTCTATGCTAGTCGACGATTATACTCCTGGAGCTACGTAACTACACTTGTAAGGCTTTCTTTTCATTCTATGCTCGATGGGAATGAATCATGATGTTCGAGAAAGAACGATGAAAAATATCCAGTATCTTGAATTGTTGGAATTGGGCCAAACAAATAAAAGAGAATAAAAGGTTGGTGAAGTGGTATCCTGTTTTCCAACATGGTGCGATGGAACGGCAAAACAGTCCTTAATGAACTCAGGGTCATGGCAACTGGAAAAATGTGGAATATGTTATTTCACGTTGGTCATATGGTCCTCTTTGACCATAAAAAAGATATTCGTTTATTTCAGAATAGATTATATGGAACACATTACTATATTAACGAGTAATGGAACGCACCCTGAGAATTTATGTCAAACAAGTTCGATGATGAATGCGTGAACTTGCGCGAAGTAAACTGTACGCAACTAGAATCCGGCTTTGCCTTCTTTGCACTAACTATATTTAATATTAACTATCTACATTTTACTTACACGTGTATCTGAATTACAACTGTTGTAGGGAGGTTATGTTGTTGCCTCTTTATCGTAGAATCACAGAATATAATAATAAATAAAGAACAGGTGCGTTCCACTAATACCCTTACAGGAACTACGTGCCAAGAAGGTTTTGAGTGTATTTATAGTAAAGAGAGCACTATTAATTTTTTCACACATGAGTTGACTAGCTTAGATTTCGATCCATGTGAACTTCCAGAAATTCAGTGTACTCAACTGGGAGCAATGTTCTATCTAGACAATTTACTTGTAGGGAACCTTTTTCAAAGTTTTTTCGGTTTTAAACCGAAATCTAATTAATTAGTTAATTACTAGTTAATTTAAAATTAACTATTACTGTTGCGGTGACCTTCAGATACCTCTATTCCAGTATGCTCACTCTGCAGGAATTATAATTCTGGTATTAAGTGAGCTTATAGCTGGAACAGCCATACACCTAGAAAAGGGGTTGATACATGGCTCAAATCTGAGCAGCGACCGCATGAATGCTATCATAACTGATTTATTATTCGGTTCCGGAAGCCGGTTTACAAATAACACACATACCAAGGGATGATGGTTTTCAACAAAGGTGCGATAATGTCCTTGCCCTGAAACGTTGGGTGGGTTTATGCATCTGGAACATTCAGTTGTTTAAGTTTCTATGGGTGGCAGTTCATGTGGATATGTTGATAACGCATTGGAATGTCAGAATAATTCACTAGAAGCAGTCGGTGTATGTCAATTTTATCACTACTCTTACAAGAGATAGGTTCCAAAGTAAACATATCTTTCATCAATTATAATATATCATTTGTTTTACTTATTGAAGGCTGTGAGGAGATCAGGATTCTCTAAGGATCATACGAATGACAGAATCCCTCATAGATTATATAAATTACATCAGTACTGATATTCACCCGCTTATTTCTGTGTCAAATATTCTGTGGTACTGTAACTTGACACGTCCTTATGGCGTTCCCATTGTATTTTTTGGAAGCTGCAGAAAGGGACCTTCTTGAAAATAAACCTGCTGAGCGACTTTAAGATATACTCGAGATAATAGTACTTATAACAGTACCTCTTGGTAACTCTTAGTAAGTAAATTTCTTTTGAATACTTGTGATTGATTGCATGCGTCACGCTTTGAATACCACCTTAGTTTTAATGTAGAATTAGTGATTGCACGCTCTTTTATTGTATTTCAACTCATAGCTTTTTATTCTTATATTTTTGCTTCAGTGTTATTCAATCCGACTGGAGTGTTTCACTAAAATGTATTAACTTTGTATATAACTAAAGCGGTACAACCCTCACAAGCTATCTATTTATATTATATACTTTCTCTCGGTGCCTGGTAATACTAATTACTAAAGGCATTCGGTTTCTTCTTGCGGTTTATGGAGCTCCAAAAAAATTGATTGCATAGGTACGTACAGATATTTAACATTTGTAAAAAATACACGAAACAAAAAGCAAGTACAACTATCTTGTCTTCCTCCAACAACGGCATCTGCTACTCAACATTTGTTTCGAGTATACTATCAAGTTCAGACATGGCAAAACAATGAACTGACCCCTGAAGACTGGGGTTGGACATTCATAAATAATACTTTGGAACCGATTTGAACTTTACTGCCCCCTGCTACAGAAAAACTTCTTAACACTATTTTTGCAATTGCAAGAAAGGTTGTAGTGCCAAATGTAGTTGTAAAAAAGTAGGGTTGCAGTGTACCAATTGCCAAGGTGTCTCTTGCTCAAATGTTCAATTAAACACAAGAGAGGAAGATTCATGTGATTTTGATGAAGAGACAACTGATTCATCTTCATTTGAACAATTTCTTAGCATTCATCAACAGAAAGTAGAAGGAGAATAAGAAGAAATTGAAGAAAACATGATTGTTGAAGTTGAATATGAAGAGTATGAGTCAGATTAAAGTAATAAAAAAAATGTTAGAACGACAGTTGAACTCAGTGCCACATATCCATAATCTTCATACTATTAAATAATTATTGTTCCTGCAAATAACGTCATGAAGGTTCGTGGAATAGGCCTACCGGGAATACCACGTTAAAAAAAACGCGCCGTGTACACTACCTCACAGGTGGTGTGGAAATGTGTGCATATTATGTAGAACGTGATTCTTACAAGCGCAATATCAGAGAAATAGTGGGTCTTAGAGAAAAAATTATGGGAACCATTTTTATAGAGAATTTTAAGATCTACAGCTTTGCTCTGAAGTATTTTTTCGATAAAACTTACTGATTTCGAGAAAAATCCAAAAAACCTAAAATTTTGACCTTGGGCCCCGAATAAGTCCCTTAGCGCACATGGGACTGATAAGGACTTCTGACCCTTTATTCCCTGTGGTAAACCTAAGGTCTCTACGAAGATTTGGCTCTGTCGGAATATTCTTTATTTGATCACTATTTTTATGTCTAAATTGACCGGTGACTATGGTTGTTGTCTGTTATATTTATTAATAGTGGTTCTTTATTTGTACTGTTCATGGTATTCGCAGTGCCTGATATGTAACTAAAAATGAATGCTACAACCTTATTCCATTGTATGCGAGGAATTTATTTGCCACGATTAATGACACAAATAATTTCCTCTGTGAAAATGAGTGCTTAGGTTTTTTTTCGCCATAACTGGCCTGACAATAATATAAGTTCAAAAACAAAATCAAATTCTAAAAAATGCGAAATCGAAGGTCGACAAATTTAAATTAAATAATCTACCTTATTGAGCCAAACATCCAAATCTATAATAAAGAGATGATCTCATATCTTTGAGCAGATTCGGCAGAGTTGCTATTCTGTCACACGGTTGGATTATTTTGAACCTTAATCCATTAATATTCGTTGCTCTATCAACTTCATGCCCATTAACCAAATTTTTCAGATATACCCAAGAAAAAAAATTGGGAGATAAATCTGGTGATCTGGGGGACCATTTGATCGTGATATTGGTAGAAGTAACATGGTCCGAAAAAGTAGTCATGAGATATTGTGGCCTGCATGTTTGAATGTTTCAATTATTTTAGAAATAGCCGAACTAAAGGCAACAATAAATGAATTTATTGTCTCTTGAATTGATCGAACATCAAAGGATCATTTTATGATCTGAATATTTTCTTCTACACTGAACATTTCGATTTACTTTATTTGTATATCGATATGGACAAACGAATCACACGTTTGTATACAGAAATATCCGAGTGGTAATCAACCATAATTCTTCATATCATTTCCAGTCTGATAAATCAACAAAGGTAAGAATACACTGCCGAATTCTTGCTTTAACTCTTCAGCGTCGAAAGTTCTTCAATTACCCATTTGTAGAAAATTAGAGTGGAAACCTCGCGAAACACAACCATGAAAATTCTTTATGCGAGAGGTAGTATACTGTCAGATTTACTTCCATCAAGTTCTGCCTCGAATGATAAGTTTGTTGAATAACTTTAATGAATGCCACTTTAATGAAAACCAGAGATTAGTGGTGTTAGGGAGTTGTGAATGCTTCCAGGCTTTTGTTTTATTGCATTTTCATGAAAACTTCGAAATCTAGTTCTCCATCTTTTCTCTCAAATACCTTCTATGTGAACACATTCCAATTAGGGTGCATATTCATAAGAAATGTTGAGACACGGCAAATTTAATTAAATCAAATTCCTCATTATAAGTTTGAGCCCTTGAGGTTACAGTTGCAAAGCCTTGAAATTCAAATAAGGAAAGGAACCTTATAATACGTCATTTGTGATGATTTTTGATTATTCATTCAAAAATGATGTTAAGTGAAAAACCTATTAAAAAAATTACCAGTATTTGAATAATTAATAAGTATTATCAGCTATTATAATAGAAAGTTCTAGAAATCGAGACAGTGTAACATACATTCTGTCAAGAAAGTACCGGGAATTATCGATTTAAATCTGGCGGGGCAATGAGGCAGGTAAAATTTTTTTTTCCTAGGTTGGTACCACTGTCCTTAATTACTATGCCAAGCTTGAGCGGGATCTGTCAACTAGTGTGTTTGCAACAGCTGATTAAGTCAGTCGATGTCAGGGTGCGTGCCGATTTTTACTATGGGTGACTACGTTGAGCAAAGAATCTGTTTAAAGTTTTGTGTTGCAAATGAATTTTCGTGTGCCGATGCATTGAAAATGTTGCAAAAGGTCTTTGGTGATAATGCTCTATCGAAAACTCGTGCATATCAGTGGTACAGAGCCTTCAAGGACGGTCGTGAAGTGGTCGCCCATCGACGGCTTCGATCGAAGATAACGTCGATAAAATTAAGGAAAGGGCGCTGGAAAACCGTCGTACCAGCTTGAGAGAGATAGCACATGATCTTAAGATATCCCACGAGTCCGCACGTACGATTTTGATTGATATTTTGGGCATGAGAAAGGTGGCCGCACGACTCGTACCGAAAGACCTGAATTTTCTTCAAAAACGTCATCGCGAACAGGTTGCTTCAGACATGCTGGATCGCTGTAATTCCGATTCTACATTCATGGAACGCATTATAACTGGTGATGAGACCTGGGTCTACGAGTACGATATGCAAACAAGCCAGCAATCATCGGAATGGGTGGCAAAAAATGAGCCGAAACCGAAAAAACCACGCCAAAGCCGCTCGAAAATGAAGGTGATGCTCATTGTTTTCTTCGATATCCGTGGCGTGGTGCACTACGAATTCGTTCCAGAGGGTCAGACGGTAAACAAGGAGTATTACCTAGGCGTTATGAAACGTTTGCGTGAGCGTATCCGTAAGAAGCGGCCAAATTTGTGGGCGAACAACTCATGGATTTTGCATGACGATAACGCGCCTTCTCACCGAGCTACGATTGTGACTGACTTTCTCGCCAAAAACTCAACAAACGTGCTTCAGCAACCACCGTATTCGCCGGATTTGGCTCTCTGCGACTTTTTTCTCTTCCCAAAACTAAAATTGCCCCTTCGTGGCACCCGTTTTGAGTCGATTGAAGCCATAAAACAAAATTCGGCGCGAGAGCTAAAGTCCATCCCGGAAAGCGCCTATAACAAATGTTTCGATAATTGGAAGTGCCGTTGGCATAGATGTATTGGAGCAAATGGAGCCTATTTTGAAGGCGATCCAATAAATTTTGACGATTCAATGTAAAAATGTTGTTTTAATTGAAAATTCCCGGTACTTTCTTGACAGAGTAGTACATCTGTATACCAATTCTATACTCAAACAAACTCGGCAAGGTTTTGTAGATCACAGAGATAAATTGCAGACATGCGCACGTTTCAAACTGATTGGTTTTCGTCACGTCTCAAACTGATTGGTTGTATGCTAGTGACTCCAAATCTGTCAAGTATCTATATTCGCTATACACAGAGACTCCGAGATATTAATAACACTAGCGCCATCTAGAGTATGCAACATACATACAAAGAGACTCTAAGATATTAATAATACACTAACACCATTTAGAGTATGCTAAATACCTACAAGAGACACCTTTGCGAGTTTATTCAAGCAAAGAAATGTATTCTCTATATTTTCACGTTACCAATGCAGAATAAACTTTTCTCGTGCTCAAATCAGACCATAATTTGCCGTAATACTCAAAAATTAGCATATTCTTATTGAAATAAATTAATTCGGCTGATCAGTAGCAAGAATCATTTCGAGATAGTCACTGTGTATAGCGAATATAGATACTTGATACTTGATACTTGACAGATTTAGACAAGCATACATTGCACCGACGAAAACTAATCAGTTTGAAACGTGCGCATATCTGCAATTTTCCTCTGTGATCTACAAAACCTTGTCGAGGTTGTTTGAGTATAGAATTGTTATACAGATGTATGATACAGTCTCGATTTCTAGAACTTTCTATTACCATAGTTCATACTCCTTGTTGATGGTTTTTGGTACAGATCAGCAGAATTAATTTAAATAAATGATCTTCAGTGAAATATTAAATAAAATGAAATAGAAACTTTCGGTTATTTCAGTTGAAAAGTAATGGAAGTCTGGAGTGGATGATATACAAAATGCATTAAGGCAACGTCTTGATAACACTTTGATCCTAATTTTTTTGCGCGCTCGTCCCAGGGAACAACATTCTATGGTTTTATCCAAATGTCTGTGATGTTATAATTTTGGGCAAAAAATGATCTCAAACGACTGGATTGAACTCATTGATGAATAATTCGAAAAAATAATGCATGGTCAAGATTCAATTATATAAAAATAGTTTCAAACACTTTTCCAAGGAATTTAACATTTCTTTCATATGTAATATTATATCGAGTGTATTTTAAAATAATAGAACTTTAAATTGAAATAAAACACATTTAAATTAGGATTGAAGCCAATTTCATTTATTTGAAAGATAATTTTATGACATTTATGTTTTAAAAGTAATTTCCGGCATATGTCCACCACGACTAGCTCTGAGGAACCGAATTCGACCAGACCAATTTTAGACCACTTTTTCGAGTAATTCAGGCCTTATTTCATCAATAACATGAGTTATGTTGGCTTCCAAAGAGTCTATTGTTTCTGGTTTATCAGCATAAATCAATGACTTGACATAAACTCAAAGAAAATAATCCAGTGGTGTAATGTCGCATTATCTTGAAGGGAAATTAATTGGCCCATTTCTCGAAATAATGTTATCGCCAAATCTTTCTTTCAATAAATCAATGTAGTAGCATGAGGTATAGCTTCATCTTGTTTGACCAAAACACTTCTGGGTCGATACCATTCAAATTTCGAAACAAATAATCATTGATCATTGAACTGTAACGAGCACCAATTTTACGATAAAAAATTGGATCAACTTCAACCTGTTCTAGGGCCCAGTCAGCAAACAAACGACGCTGATTATGGTCAAGTGGCTTTAGTTCTTGAACCAGTTGGAACTTGTATGGGTGTAGTTCAAGATCTTTACGCAAAATTTTCCATGTGCTGGATGCAGAGAGTCCAACTTGTTGTGAACATCAACGAATAGACAAATCTGGATTATAATGAACACTTTGACTTACAGCAGCGATCTTTTCTTTTGTACGTACAGTTCTTTGTCTTGTTGTTGTTTTTGCCTTGAGTAGAAAAAATGTTGTCCGAAATCTATCGATAGTTCGACGAATTAGCTGCTTTGATGGACCATTATGTAAACCTTAATTTTCACGAGGTGCTCTATAAGTTTGGCGAATAGAACACTGATTTCAAAAATAAATTTCAACAATCTGTAAACGTTGTTGTTGTGTGAGTCTTTCCATGATAATTTGTCAACGCTTACTGAACAGAAATGTCAAAACAACATGGCTTCTTTCTTCTGTCAAATTACAGTTATCCCTATCGAAATTTCCATCACTCTAAAAAAAACACGCGATACTTTGTTTTTCCCACAGGCGCACAACATCCATCTTTATGATATAATTGAATCTGGACCATGACTTTTCTTTATGTATTTTATGTGGATAAACAGAATTTAATTGATTCTTTGGGACCTCAAACATTTTGTCTTTGTTCTATTTTTCACCTCGTGATCAAATGAAAGACAACGTATGTGATATATTTTCATTGATTCTTTCTTATTTAATTCAAAATAGTCGACTCACGATTTTGGGTCGGAGTTTCAAACGCTTTTTTCTGTAGAATGTGCTATATATTTTAAAGGTATTTCTCTTGATAGATGAATAGTATAGTTTTTAGAGCTGAATTTGATATTGATGAGGTTCATATGAAACAGCTGTATCGGCTGAAGTAAAGGTTGATTCATTTAGAGGCACTTTCTATGAAGGGGATTTAATTGCAGATTACGCATACCTCGTGTTAACTGAAGTGCCATTTCTGTTCAATAGTGTTTGGCAATTTACGATGGAAAGAATTAGTCCGGCACAGCGTCTACAAATTGTTCAACTTTATTACGAAAATGGGCCTTCTACGAGAAATGTGTATGGGGCGCTTAGAGCAACTTATGGTCCACATAATCGACCTACCGAACGCACCATCCGTAAGTTTGAGTCCCAATTTTCATTATTGGATAATACTTGACCACACCCAGCACGTTGTGATGAAAATATAGGGACAGTTGCGGAAAGTGTACGCGAAGACCTTGAAGTGTCGATTCGTCGCCGCTCTCAACAGCTTGGCCTGTCATATTCAACAACTTGGCGTATTTTGCGTAAGGATCTTTTCTTAAAAACTCACTTAGGATGGAGAGGCTTTTCAACAACCATTCTTGGATTTTTCGAGCCCACAATTGCGACAATTCTGCTTATCAACGTGGCATACGGGGAGAAAATGGGCCTTATCACTAAAGATAATTTTTCGATGGATTTCCGGATTATTTTTATGTATTTCAAGGACTCAATCAACGAAGATACGACGTTGCTGGTGATCTAGTGGATTGAGGTGTGGTGTTTACTGAACTTCAAATAACTTAAGTCCTTAATCTTTATCCAATGCTTTTTTGAAGCGTATATCATTCCATTTTCAGTAATGGCGTAGCTTTTACTTGCCAAATGTCAAAAGATTACAGTTTCAAAAGTGACAGCTGCTATTCAAAATGAATCCTTTTTTCTTAGAACCCTTTATAAGTTTATCCCATTTAACTAATTTCCCACATGTCGAGTTATTTTATCAAGAACAACAAAAATTTTCAGGTTCATCTGTTGAGTTTTTGAGGTAGCTGCTGCTGTTTTTTTATCTGATATGTCCACTTCAAATTTCAACTCAGTACCATTCAGTTCCTTTGCTACAACCAGTCTTAATCAAGTCCCATTTCAACCATTTTTTATCTGCACCTAACGACATATCCAGACTGTCGTCTTCATCTCCAGCTTCAATCCCATTACCCTTAATGCAATTTCAACTGTCTGAATTCCCTACAGATGGCGCAGACCCGAGTACACCAAGAAGTCAAATTGGTTAAAATTAATCCTCGAAAAACGTCTAGAAAAAAGCGAATACTAAAGTACGTGCTTAGAAGATGTAATCGGGGAAGATTTTCGTTTCTGCATTCTCCGATGCGGATAAAAAACAGACCGATTTCGTTCAAAATTCAGATGGAAAAACGCGCAAACATAAACGAAGGGATCTCATCTGGGAAATTCGCAGTCATCAAGTTGTTTCTTTCGATGGAAAATTGTTTCGTGGGCGCCTAGGAAAATGCAGTCTCGTTTCGCGGTCGAATGAACTCGTTTGTCTGAGGGGACGTTTCGATGCTAATACACTGATTTCTCGTGTTGCTTTATGTCAATGGTTCTTAACGATATAACGTTTTCCATGCCGTGTATAATAGAGTGCTTCAATATACGATTTAGTGGAGGAGAAATATTCTTGGAATTGAGGTTGATTGTTTCGTATCGTGTTAACCTTTACTCGATAGAAATTCATTGTACTTCTTCTTCTACTGCTATCCATTATTGAATATTTGCGATCACTTCTGACCATCTTGTCCTGTCTCTAATTGTGTGAATGAATTCTCCTGTGGTTCTTATCCCAGTCCAATATTTAATATTTCGGTGCCTCGACATCCTTTTTCTGTCCAATCTTCTTCCTTCTATCTTCCCTTCTATTAATAGCTGGAGCAAATGGTATCTCTCATTACGTATCACATGTCCCACTCTGTTTTCCTGCGTTTTATAGTGTCGAGCAGTTCACGTTCTCCACCTTTCCTCCACAGAATTTCCGTGTTATTTTTTCATGCTGTCCGTGGAATTTTCCAGATACTCCCATAGATCCACATCTCAAACGCTTCCAGTTCATGGTATTAACTTTCAATTTCCAGCCTTCCATATCATACATACATCCATTGTACACTTAAGTTCAATGAAACACATATAAATCGTCACTCAGAGGGGGAATGCACAACAAATTTTCCATGCTGCAGAATACAGAAAACAGAACATTTCTTTTATCTCAAACGCTTCCAGTCTGTTCATGATATTAACCTTCAGTGTCCAGCCTTCCATGCAATACATACATCCATTGTACACTTTAGTTCAATGAAACATATATAAAGCGCCACTCAGAGGGGGAATGCTCAATATCAACTTCCTGACTAAGTCTAGTGAAATACAAACTGTTTTTTTACCCTCATCTAAATTTCGAGTTATTTTAGTTGTTTAATTAGTTATGGCATCTTGGGTACATTTGGTATGCTGGAAACCATAGCGTTAGTAGTGAATTTTAACAATTTCAATGCGTGGTTGAAGCGCGTATCATTCCATTTTTAGTAATGTCATAATTTTTACTTCTCAAATGTCAAAAGATGACAGCTTCAAATAAGACTGCTGCCAGATATCGAGCTATTCAAATAGAAGCCTCATAATGAAAAACCCTTCATATGAATATTACTCAGAAAAAAATTATTATTTTTGCGCGTTTGTTCCAAGGAACAGCGCGCTATCGTTTCGCCTAATGTTATTCTTGAATTTTGAGTCCAAAATGATATCAAACAACACTAATGAAAAATCCGAATTCGAAAGTAATTCTGTAAACACACTAACCTTTGAACGGAAACAGCTAGAACATTAAAACCTTCAGGGAAGGTTTATGGTCTGAATATTTTGGGTATTTTCGTTAATGAGCAGAACAGATTCGATAGTTTCCCACTTATTTATGTTCGGAAATTTTTTATGTTTTCCCTAATATTTTCGAAACTACTGATTCTAACGATCTGCCATTCGATATTTAGATGTTGAATAATAACACGCAAATTCTTGCTAAATTACAGGAGGTTCGTGTAATCAGAAGTTTCGAAAAAAAATTCGAAAGTTTCGAAAATAAAATTTGAATTTAGCCTTTGTATGTGAAATAACGACGAGCAGGCTAATGCAAAATTTCATGAGGTTCATGAATGACTTCACATCAGTGCTTTTCACCATTTCCAGCAATGGAAGTCACTCTTAGTTTTATCAAAATTTATTTTATGTTCATTAGTCCCCATATGTTTAAAATGGGACTAAGATCTGGTGAAGCTGCTGGCCATGAAATGGTTGTCACTTCGTGTTCTTGCATCGAAGCTTGAGTATAAGCCGAAGTATGGCTGAAACGCCCCTATGGATATAAAGCATGGGCCTTTTCAAGGAGAAAATCGTTTACAATGCCACAATACTTTTCACTATTAATCGTACCATCAACTATACAGAGAGGAGTAGCATCATACTGCCCCCAAACCATTATTTTGGTGCGAAATTTTGAAATTTGAACCTTAACAGGTTGTTTTGATAAGATTTTTAAGTGATTTCCTACAAGTTGGAAACAACTTTCATCAGATATAAAGACATTATTAAAATGAAAATTTTGACAAAATTCTATCCTTCGTTCCTTTTGTAAAAGTGTTATTATAGGGATTTTTTTTTTGTTACCTTGATATGTAGCCTTGTCATTTCAGTGACTTACGGACGGTTCCTGGACATACTCTTCATGTTTTCAAACTTTGAATATCAAAACAGATTTAATCTGTTAGTCTTCTACAATTTTAATTGCAAACAAAATGAAAAAAAAACTTTTAGAATTGAGTTAATGTCTTAAATAAGTTCCGCTTATCTTTTATAGACGTATAAAAATCAAAATTCACTATACACTATCAAATGGAATAAAAAAAACCCAAAAAGTAAATTATTAATTAAAATTAAAAATAAGTAATATCGAATGTTTCGTTCCAAACATACCCTCCCGAACTCGTCAGAAAGGCCGTGGTACGTATGTTTTGCCTTTGACAAACATTTGACAACATGTTCAGCTTCTGGTCTTATATTTATGAAAACTAAATCTTTTTCAAAAATACACAACATAATTTAAAGAACTTCTACAAAACTAATTTATTTGAAATATTCAATATGTTTAAATATTTAAATAAGTTACTTCAAAACCTCTCAAAATCATGTAGCACACCCACAAAAATAATTAAAAATTCAGATAAGGTCAGTTCAACTTTACATTCATAATATATATTCAATTAAAAATAAATGAACTTGTAGTCCTACCAAACAATTTCTGCGAAATCTGTGAACGCAATTAAACTAGGTAGGTACACCTGATATCCAAGGTTATCTATGTTTTAGGCTTAACACAGAAATCACACAAAGTTTTTAAGGCATTTTATGGCCTTCATTAAACCACTGGAAACTGTATAATAAATTTCATTACTCAAAAACTTAATATGTTTAAATTATATATAAAATAAAATATTAGGATGCGGTTTTTTACTTGATGGAAGAATAATCACAAACTTTGAATATAAAAACAGATTTAATCTGTTAGTTTTCTACAATTTCAATATCAAACAAAACTTAAAAAAAAACCTTTAGATTTAAATTAATGTCTTCAGTAAGCACTGCTTATATATAATAGACGTATAGAAATCAGAATTCACTATACAATATCAAATGGAATAAAAAAACCCAAAAAGCAAATTATTAATTAAAATTAAAAATAAGTTATATCGAATGTTCCGTTCCAAACATATGCACCTGAACTCGTCAGAAAGGCACGTGGTACGTATGTTTTGCTCTTGGCAGACATTTGAAAACATGTTCAGTTTCTGGTCTTGTATTTATGAAAACTAAACCTTTTTCAAAAATACACAACATGATTTTAGGAACTTCTCCAAAACTAATTTATTTGAAATATTTAATATGCTCAAATATTTAAATAAGTAACTTCAAAAATACACAACATATTAGATGTACCAACCTATTTTAATTGCGTTCACAGATTTTGCGAAAATTGTTTGGTAAGACTACCAGTTCATTTATTTTTAATTGAATATATATTATAAATGTAAAGTTGAACTGACCTCATCTGAATTTTTAATTATTTTTGTGGGTGTGCTACATGATTTTGAGAGGTTTTGAAGTAACTTATTTAAATATTTAAACATATTGAATATTTCAAATAAATTAGTTTTGTAGAAGTTCTTTAAATTATGTTGTGTATTTTTGAAAAAGATTTAGTTTTCATAAATATAAGACCAGAAGCTGAACATGTTGTCAAATGTTTGTCAAAGGCAAAACATACGTACCACGGCCTTTCTGACGAGTTCGGGAGGGTATGTTTGGAACGAAACATTCGATATTACTTATTTTTAATTTTAATTAATAATTTACTTTTTGGGTTTTTCATTCCATTTGATATTGTATAGTGAATTTTAATTTTTATACGTCTATTAAATATAAGCAGTGCTTATTTAAGACATTAATTTAATTCTAAAAGTTTCTTTAAAAATTTTTTTGAAATTAAAATTGTAGAAGACTCACAGATTAAATCTGTTTCGATATTCAAAGTTTGTAATTATTCTTCTATCAAGTTAAGAACCACATCTTATTATTTTACTTTCATATTTAGTTGATTTCCAAATTTGTTAGCCAATTTGCGAAACCCCAGGCGCAGATTGTGTAATCCTAAGGCCAATAAAGCGTTAAATTGTTTCCTTCAACCTTACGCGATCTTCCTAAAACTGGTCTATGCCTCATATCCATGCCATTTTTATCCTGCTTATTGTCTCATATACAGCACTTTTTACAAGTTCAGTCAATTGCACTAATTTTTTAACTATTCGAAAACCATTTTTATGCAAATATTCTACCTGTTTTCTTTTTCTAGTTGCGACATTATTTCCTGAATTGTATACCTGTTGACAATCAACAATATTTGACAAATAGTGTTGCCATGCAACTTTGCCCATAGTCGACTATCTGCACAACCTATTTTATACATTACTTCTGTCTCAGAATGTTACGAAAAAAAGTATCCTAGAATTATGAAAAATAATAAATTCCGGATACTTTCTAGACGTACTAAATATTGAAAGGCAAAATATCGATTGAGGTTTTACCTGAATTAGTTATACAAACAAGTCCTTATAGATTTTCCATTAACGCAATGAAAACCCAGCCCAGAACAAGCTTGAATTGAACGGTTTACAATGAGATTAGGACAAAAACTCGTCGAAGCGTTGTATCCCGAGGAAGTTTCCACGAAATTTTTTGCGCCTTATGTTGAACCCATTACAGAGATCTATGAACTGCGGAAGCAAGATCCATTTATTGAGAATATATATCTTGGAATCTATGCTAAAGAGTTCCAATGCAGGCTGTAAAGGAAGCTGATATGGTAGACATAATTCTTAGTCCCCCTTTCTTTCTCTCTGACGCAAAAAATTTGATTTATCGGCAAGTTTGGAGCTTGCACAAGTCTAAAATATCCTACATATTATAGTAAATTGCACTGCATTCGCTTATCTGTGATACGAAAGAACGTTTGAATAGATGGGCTGTGAAATTAATTGCACAGGTTGTTATTGAGAAAGCAGATTATATTTGTCAACTTCACAAAACTCTACGCATCATTAAAACACTCCTTCTCACATTTTCCAAATCATCCATCAAGAATAACTGAAAACGCATGCAGAGGTTAATGTGGACGCTCTCCACTTGTGAGTTAATAAACGGTTTTCCAATAAGATATTTAATTTTGAATAGCCCGCTATCTGGACATATGTCACTCTTGAAGCTGTCATCTTTTGACATTTGACAAGTGATAACTACGCCATTAGTAGAAATGGAACGATACACGCTTCAACAACGCAACGAAATTGTTGAAATGCACTACAGAAATGTTTGAAAATTTTGCAGTAACAGTTCACAAAACTAAAGCACTTTTAGGGCGTATTGAAGCACCTTCTCGGCCGGCAATAGTGGAAACTGGTGGCAAAATTTGAGCGGCAATGCTTGTAGGTGTGCTCATTAGGCTAGAACCTCAGTTTTCACGAATTTATAAACGTAAGGTGAGAAGTCAACTTACAAATGAAAATTAAGAGTATTGTTTGAAACTTAAATCAACAAGATATGAGGCAAATGTATCCAAACTTTCCAAACCATGCAAAGCCAACGCTCCCATTGAATTTGTTTGCTCAAATGTATGTTATTGTTTTTTCATTTGAACACAAGTTATATCGTTTTGTAAGGTTTGAATTTTGCACTTGAATATCCATGCAAAGCCATCGCTCCAATTGAATTTGTTTGCTCAATTGTTTGTTATTGAAGTATCGGGTGTTTTTTTTTAGATTGATAGAACATTCGATAGGGAAAACTGTGATTTGACAGAAGGTAGAAGTCATGTTGTTTTGACATTTCTGTTCGGTAAGCATTGACAAATTATCAGGGAAAGACTCACGCCGCAACAACGTTTATAAATTGTTGAAATTAATTTTCAAAATCAGTAATCTATTCGCCAAACATCGTGAAATTTATGGTTTACATAATCGTCTATCAGAACAGCTTATTCGTCGAACTATCGATAGATTTCGGACAACATTTTCTCTACTCGATGCAGAAACAACAACAAGACAAATAACTGTACGTACAGAGGAAATATCGCTGCTGTGAGTCATAGTGTTAATGATGATCCAGATTTGTCTATTCGTCGACGTTCACAACAAGTTGAACTCTGTGCATCCACCACATGGAAAATTTTGCTCAAAGATCTTGGTCTACACCCATACAAGATCAAACTTGTTCAAGAACTAAAGCCACTTGACCATAATAGGCGTCCTTTGTTTGCTGATTGGGCCCTAGAACAGCTTGAAGTTGATTCACTTACTTATCGTAAAATTGTGTTTAGTGATGAAGCTTATTTCTGTTTAAACGGCTATGTAAACAACCAACATATGGAGTGAAAACAATCCTCAAGAAGTTCTGCAGGTTCAATTGCATCCTGAAAATGAAATGGATGGTGTGCTCTACACGTTCGAGGCATCATCATTTTGAAGAAATATGGACATTTCTTCAAAACCGATGCTGGAGCTAATGTTACAGTGAATGGTGTTGGTTACAGATCGATGATCAATGATTAATAATAATAATAATAATAAAATAAAATAGAAAAAATATTAAATCTGTTTTGATATTCAAGTAATAATAATAATAATCTCTATTTTCAGAATTATTATCATACATGATAACAAAATGAAAACAAGTCACAAAAGTAAATATTTGACCCCTACACATCCACAGTACATGCATCTTTTAATTCTGTGAATGAATATGGTTCACAGTTCAATACAAAAAAATAAATTGTCCTACGGTATGAGTTATACTCTGATTTATTTCTTATGGTATTAGGAAGAAAATTGTCAAGTTTAATAGCCCTATATAGTGCTACGTTCAGTATTCGAGTACTTACGAATTGAGTAGAAATATTCATGACATTTTCTTGTTTTATTTGTGTTCTTATACAATTCAAACTAATGATAATATTCACGCAAAAACAATAATACTCTATAGATATACAAACCTGGTAAAGTTAAAATATTATTTGCTTTGAAGAAGCTTCTACAAGATGACAAGTGTGCTCTACACGCTCGAGGCATCATCGGTCCATATTTCTTTAAAAACGATGCTGGAGCTAATGTTACAGTGAATGGTGCTCGTTACAGATCGCTGATCAATGATTTTTTGTTTTAAAATTTGAATGGTATCGACCCATAAGTGTTTTGGTTCCAACAAGATGGTGCTACACCTCATGCTTGATTTATTGAAAGAAACATTTGTTGATAACATTATTTCGAGAAATGGTCCAATAATTGGCCTCCAAGATCATGCTACATAACTCCACTGGATTATTTTATTTGGGGTTATGTCAAGTCATTGGTTTATGCTGATAATCCAGAAACAATAGATGTTTTGGAAGCCTATATAACTCGTGTTATTGATGAAATAAGGCCTCAATTACTCGAAAAAGTGGTCCAAAAATGGTCTGGTCGAATGCGGTTCCTCAGAGCTAGTCGTGGTGGACATATGCCGGAAATTATTTTTGAAACATATATGCCATAAAATTTTCCTTCAAATAAAAAAATATGGCTTCAATTTTAATTTAAATGTGTTTTATTCCAATTTAAAACTCTATCACTCTAAAAAACACCCGATATATCTTAATAATAAATTGTATTATTGGCGATATTGTTCAAAACGAATATTTTGAAACCGCATTGGCGCCCAACGTGGGGCTAAAATTTCATTAAAGTAATTTCATAATATTATCTTGTACTTGTTCTTACCGGAAATTATTTTTAAAACAAAAATGTCATAAAATTATCTTTCAAATAAAAAAAAATTGGCTTCAGTCTCAATTTAAATGTGTTTTACTTCAATTTGAAGTTCTATCACTATGAAAAAAACACCCGATACAAGTTAGTGTTGTATGTAATTGTTTAATTGTTTAAATTTTTTACTTAAATGGGTAATGCTCTAATAATGCCATATATGTATTTTGTAATTTGTTGTGAAACAAAAACAAAACTTTAATGAAGTTAATAATCTCACTTTTTAAACTACTCATATATGAATAAATAGATATTTTTTATGATTAATTGTGGCTCTTCAAAAACTTTGAAATGTTGTAAATTGTAATTTTTGGCTCTTCCACCTCAAAAGGTTTGAGATCCCTAGAATAGTAGGATGGATTTCATCCAAGTTTCATGTTGAATCGTTTCAGTAATTCAGTGAACGATAGGATGTTTCTCACTCCTGAAATTTTATGATATAACGTGAGAACACGAAAATTTCACGGATCATTTGAGGACTAAGTGAATATTGTTGGCTGGAAGGCACACCTCATTTGTCGATCTTCGCAAGAGCGTAAAGGTCTCTGGAATCCTGTTCTTTCAGTGCATTAATGGAACTGTCAGGGAGTTGAAACGAACAATAATCTTCGTATGATGGATATACCACATATTCAGTGAATGAAAGTTTAGAACACTGGCATGGATGTTGGTACGATCCAGATAATCCTCATGAATCGACTTCGTGTCATGTTCAGAAGAATCCTGACGGGATTTCTGCAGAATATTGAATGGAAAATTTTTTAATTTTGGTGTGTGCGGTTTAGAAGCTTAAGAAAAGCACCGAAAAATATCGGGTGCTTTTTTTAGAGTGATAGAACTTTAAATTGAAATAAAACACATTTAGATTAAGATTGAAGCCAATTTTTTCTTCATTTGAAAGATAATTTTATGACTAATTCTTGATTGTTTCGGTCTCTACATGACGGAAATTCATCGTAAATGATTTGAAGTAAAACACTTTATTTCCGCTTATTTTTATTTTTCAACGACTATTGTTTCGTCAATTATATATTGACTTCATCAGGTGAGTATGGTAACTAACTACTTTTACAAAATCTTTCTCCTTAAATACAAGTTTCACTAAAAATACGTGATGAAATGAAGTTTTCCCTTCAATTTATTAAAAAAGGTTCAACAACGGAGAACGGTTCACATCTGTTTGGTCATTCAACAAAATATTCATTTTATGATGCCCATTTATTTCCATTGGTCCAGTCTATTGCATTTGTTCTCGAAATGGAGACCTTCATAGTTATGGTCCGGATTCTTGACCGGATTCTTGTAGATGCCTGGCATAAGTGGGGTTTGATTTATTCTTAACGAATGAATTCTGGTGTTCCTGGATCCTACTTTCAATAGATCTACCCGTTTGGCCAATGTATACATATGGACATGTACCACAATTTAACCTATGATACTCCTGATCTCTTGTTCTTATTGACGATATCTTTATTATTTTTCATTAATTTACCTAAAGAATTTATTGTTTTATATGAGATATTGACATTTCGTTTTTTCTTTAAATATCTAGCTATCTGTTCAGATTTTTGTCCTATGTATGGTAAGCAAATAAATCAGTATATCAGAAAAAAATAAACTTTTAATTTTTTCTGATATACAATATACAATATACAAATAAAACAAGAAGAAGTCATGAATATTTCTACTCAATTCATAAGTACTCGAATATCAGGTGAGTATTTAAACTGCGTTTAAATACTCACCTGATGAAGTCATGGTATGACGAAACAATTGTTGTGAAAATCAATAAAATAGCGGAAGTTAACATTTGTTTTTCTTATATTGAAGATGAATTTCCGTCAAGTATAGACCGAAACAATCAAAAACCTTGATTACCGTTCTCGCTGACTTTAAGTAGAATAGTGAGCGTTCCGACAACCGACGTTCCGTTGTGGAAACAAGATCACAGGCGTAATTGGCAGACTTACGCCCCATCGCCAATCTGAAGAGTTCAGGGGCTGCAAGTTCGAACGAAACGCCTACCTGTCAAAATTAAGAGGTTAGAATTCCTCTCATAACACTGCATTCCTAAAGCGCTTCAAATATCGTGTACATTTTATTGAGTGGATAACAAACAGGGTACATAACATTGATTCACAGAAGATAACAAAGTTTCACGATATTAAATTACTGGTTATTCACAACAGTTATTCAGGATTCATATAAATTCAGATTTTGTAACGATCCTAGATAATGGGTTCGTTAACTCACCATCATAAAACACTAAGCTCATTCTGTTGTCGTAATTATAGCTAATTAGCAATTTTGCTATTGGAAGTACTAACTGTTATTAGAATTAAACCACAAATAACTGAATATCAGTTAGGGTAATCCCAACCGAGTATGAAATGGAAATCAAAGACGACCATACTTAGTGGCTCGGTAAAATTGAATATATAACAACGAATTCGAAAGGGGAGAACATATGGAAATATATTTATTGAAACCAGGTTATTTATGGAATGAAAAATTAGATACTTAGAATTTATGAAGTACAGGGTGATCCATGTTGTGCTTTCAAATGAAACGCGAATAAAACACTTTTTAATTTAGAATATCCATCAAATTTTTGCCGTTGTGTGTGGAATAAAACATCATTTAAATGTCCTGCGTTTGATTCCTTAAAGGAATCAATGAAGTTTTTTTCAATGACTCGCGGACACATTTTCGGCAATATCTCACCAATAACTTGACGGATGTTGATATTCAGATCATCTGAGGATCACCGGCATAAACCCGATCCTTCGCATAACCCCACAAAAAATCCAAAAGCGATGAATCGCAAGATGTTGGTGGCCAATTCACATCGCCGAAACGAGAAATTACGATTCCTGGAAATTCTTGAAATTAAGCCAAAACGGATCATGTTGTGTGGCTTGTTGCGCCATCCTACTGGAATCACATCTCTTTCAACTCCATATCATTAATTTCAAGCCAAACAAATCAGTAATCATTTAGCTATAGCGATAAGAATTAACGGTTTGAGTGACAACCTCTTCATTTTCAAAGAAGTACGATTTACTCCACCAGACCAAATTACACAACATAAAGTGACTTCTTGTGGATGTAATCGTCCCTCAGCAGTTACATAAGGATTTTAACTGCCTCAGATGCGACAATTTTACTTGTTTTTATAGCCACCGACTGAAAAGTGTGCTTTGTCGTTTAAGAAGATTCGATGCGAAATATCGTTATACAAACGTTGTTGCTCAAACACCCAATGGGTACAAGCCCTATGAATTCTATGGTCAGCTGGCAATTTTCACACGTTCAGCAGTAGACAAACGTTAAATGGCTAACCTTCGGCTAAGCATGTGAGGCTTCGGATCACAGTTCTGTTCGAAATACACACATCGTAAAAAATGTTTGCCTCCTATCAACTCTCAACTTGTTCAATGTTACATGCCAATTTTTTGGGAGTGGAATCTTCACTATCTTATCACTTGAATGAATTAAAAAACTGCCAAAGAAAGCTATAATATTACCCAATACGATACACAACCGAATGATGGGTATTTCTTATTTTCCCACCATCTAGAAATATGGAGAAAACTAATGATACTAAAACCGAACGAACCTGAATTCAATGTGAGATCCAATAGGCCAATGAGCCTATTACCAATTTTGGGAAAATTGTTTGAGATGCTTCTGTTCAAAATATTGAAAAGGAATATTGATCTACACAAACTTCTACCAAACCATCAACTAGGATTTGGAGAAAATCATTCAGCAATAGATCAAATACACCGGGTAATGAAAACCATTCATACAAGCCTCGAAGAAAAACAATACTGCACTGCAGTAATTTTGGAGTCATCTCAAGCTTTCGACAAAGTTTAGCATAGTGAATTACTCTTCAAACTGAAGAAACTTCTTCCACAACCCTACTATCTTATTTTGAGGTTCCACTTATCCGATCGATACTTCGCTGTAAAATATGGCGATGCTATATCTACCTCGATTGAAGTTAAAGCAGGAGTTCCACAGGGAAGTATATTAGGTCCACTGCTTTATCTTATTTATACATGGGATATTCCAAAAAAGCAGAAAATTACACTGGCCACTTTGCAGACGACATAGCGACATTGACATCCCATGAAAATGCAGAAACAGCATTTAAAATCCTTCAGGAATATCTGAATGAACTTGGACAATGGTACGGAAAATGACGCCTTACCATCAACGAATAGGTGTATTCGAAGTTAATCAGTTTTCAGCGAATAACGATTGTGTCCAACTTATGTTTTCTAAGAATTGGTTGCTTCGGTGGTAAAAACCTTTTCGAGGTAATTTATCCAACAGTTGATATTAGAAGAGTAGATTGTAAAAAATAATCATATAGTGTCACATACCGAGAAAGATGCATTATTGAAAACATACTTCTAATAACCATTTAAGTGAGGATTTCAGAACGATTTACTATCGAATTTGAAAATGAATTCATAAACTTTTATGAAAAATACTCGTTATATTAATTTCACTAGTACTGCCTATCCACCATGAACCTAACATAACTGATATATCGCCAGGGATAACTGAGAAGTTGACAGAAGATATAAACCATGTTGTTTGAAATTTCTATTTAATAAGCATTGACAAATTATCATAGAAAGATTGACGCCGCAACAACGTTTACAAATTGTTGAAATTTATTTTCAAAATTAGTGTTCTATTTGCCAAACTTATAGAGCACTTCGTGAAATTTATGGTTTACATAATCGTCCATCAGAGCAGCTTATTCGTTGAACTATCGATAGATTTCGGACAACATTTTCTCTACTCAATGCAACAACAAGACAAAGAAGTGTACGTACAGGAGAAAATATCGCTGCTGTAAGTCATAGTGTTAATGATGATCCAAATTTCTCTATTCGTCGACGTTCACAACAAGTTAGACTCTGTGCATCCACCACATGGAGAATTTTGCGTGAAGATCTTAGTTTACACCCAAACAAGATCCAACTGATGCAAGAACTAAAGCCACTTGACCATAATAAGCGTTTGTTTGCTCTAGAACAGCTTGAAGTTGATTCACTTTTTTATTGTGAAATTGTGTTTAGTGATGAAGCTCATTTCTGGTTGGACGGCTATGTAAACAAGCAAAATTGCCGTATATGGAGTGGAAACAATCCTCAAGAAGTTTTGCAGGTTCCATTGTATCCTGAAAAATGCACTGTATGGTGTGTTTTACACGCTGGAGGCATCATCGGTCCATATTTCTTCAAAAACGATGCTGGAGATAATGTTACAGTGAATGGTGCTCGTTACAGATCGATGATCAATGATAATTTGTTTCAAAATTTGAATGGTATTGACCCAGAAGTGTTTTGGTTCCAACAAGATGGTGCTACACCTCATGCTGCTACCGTAACAATTGATTTATTGAGAGAAAGATTTGGCGACAACATTATTTCGGGAAATGGTCCAATTAATTGGCCTCCAAGATCTTGCGACATAACTCTACAGGATTATTTTCTTTGGGTTTATGTCAAGTCATTGGTTTATTCTGATAAACCAGAAACAATAGACGCTTTGGAAGCCAACATAACTTGTGTTGTTGATGAAATAAGGCCTGAATTACTCGAAAAATTGGTCCAAAATTTCCTCGGAACTAGTCGTGGTGGACATATGCTGGAAATTATTTTGAAAACATAAATGTCATAAGATTATCTTTCAAATAAAAAAAATTTGGCCTCAGTCTTAATATAAATATGTTTCATTTCAATTTAAGGTTCTATCACTCTAAATAAAACACCCGATAGATCAGCTAGCAGAAAACCTGTTCAACATAAAAATATTACAGAGGACTTGATCAACTGACGTCAATTGAAGTACTGTAAAGAAGTATCAATAATGTTTGGTAACTTCTACATATACTTAATACTTGTAAAAAGTAGATTGTAAATTTCAATAAATGTTACAAAAAATTTAGAGGTGTCAAGGGACACCCGGATGAAACGAAGTTCCTTTCGATTATTTAGTGAAAGAAGTAATAAAATTTTATTTTTTTCAAGTTATAATATTTTTTTATTATTAACAAATATAATATAATATAAACTTAATTAGTAGGCTTAATTTTAGTAATAATTGGCTTGTGGTAACTGAAGTAGGAAACACATGTTTGGGATTCCATTTTATTCAAATGTCTTGAAAAAACTGCATCGATGGTAGTATTATATTTTGTTGTTGATTCTGATGGATTATTGTTTATTCTTAAATCAAATTCTTCCTCTAGAAACTGAAGCAATGGTTTTGATTTTTCATTACTGAAGTTGATGTTAAAATCACCGGCCAAAATTAGTGGACGTTTATCTAAATTTCTGTTGTATCTGCTAAGCGTTTGAGATACATCTTTAGAATACTCTATCAGTGCTCGATCAATGAACTCCTGAATATCTATTAATTTGTTATTTGGTGAGACATACTACTCTGACAAGAAAGTACCGGGAATTTTCAATTAAAACAACATTTTTACATTTAATCGTCAAAATTTATTGGGTCGCCTTCAAAATAGGCTCCATTTGCTCCAATACGTCTATGCCAACGGCACTTCCAATTATCGAAACATTTTTTATAGGCGCTTTCCGGGATGGACTTTAGCTCTCGCGCCGAATTTTGTTTTATGGCTTCAATCGACTCAAAACGAGTGCCACGAAGGGGCAATTTTAGTTTTGGGAAGAGGAAAAAGTCGCAGGGAGCCAAATCCGGCGAATACGGTGGTTGCTGAAGCACGTTTGTTGAGTTTTTGGCGAGAAAGTCAGTCACAATCGTAGCTCGGTGAGAAGGCGCGTTATCGTCATGCAAAATCCATGAGTTGTTCGCCCACAAATTTGGCCGCTTCTTACGGATACGCTCACGCAAACGTTTCATAACGCCTAGGTAATACTCCTTGTTTACCGTCTGACCCTCTGGAACGAATTTGTAGTGCACCACGCCACGGATATCGAAGAAAACAATGAGCATCACCTTCATTTTCGAGCGGCTTTGGCGTGGTTTTTTCGGTTTCGGCTCATTTTTTGCCACCCATTCCGATGATTGCTGGCTTGTTTGCATATCGTACTCGTAGACCCAGGTCTCATCACCAGTTATAATGCGTTCCATGAATGTAGAATCGGAATTACAGCGATCCAGCATGTCTGAAGCAACCTGTTCGCGATGACGTTTTTGAAGAAAATTCAGGTCTTTCGGTACGAGTCGTGCGGCCACCTTTCTCATGCCCAAAATATCAATCAAAATCGTACGTGCGGACTCGTGGGATATCTTAAGATCATGTGCTATCTCTCTCAAGCTGGTACGACGGTTTTCCAGCACCCTTTCCTTAATTTTATCGACGTTATCTTCGATCGAAGCCGTCACTTCACGACCGTCCTTGAAGGCTCTGTACCACTGATATGCACGAGTTTTCGATAGAGCATTATCACCAAAGGCCTTTTGCAACATTTTCAATGCATCGGCACACGAAAATTCATTTGTAACACAAAACTTTAAACAAATTCTTTGCTCAACGTAATCACCCATAGTAAAAATCGGCACGCACTCTGACATCGACTGACTTAATCAGCTGTTGCAAACACACTAGTTGACAGATCCCGCTCAAGCTTGGCATAGTAATTAAGGACAGTGGTACCAACCTAGGAAAAAAAATGTTACCTGCCTCATTGCCCCGCCAGATTTAAATCGATAATTCCCGTTACTTTCTTGACAGAATGTATATGACTGCCATGATTAAAGTAACGCCGTTTTCCATTACACACTCTGCTGCACATAAATCTGCAACACTTGTACGTCTTACGTGCAAGTCCGGAATATTGTTCATAATGACCGACATATTTGGTGTTACAAGATTGGTCTAATCATTTGTGTTGTGATAAATCGCAACTCCACCTGAACGAACAAAATCACGTTTAAAGTGAACTTACTATACAATTAAAATTCGGTATATCACATTCCTCTTGATTGTCCAACCATGTCTCTGATAATAACAAAATGTTCGTTTTTTCTGTAACAGTCGATCTAATAAACTGAACGTCTACGAAGGCTTTGGACGTTGAATGTACACAATGAAATTCCTTTATCTCTAGTAATGAAATCAATGACTGATTTTGCCTTCGTTTCAAGCTTATTTAATGACAATCTCTGAAACTCTTGTACTAGAGATATTGTTGATGAAGCTTGTACTCTATTATGACGAAATCGAAATTTAGTTTCATCATCATCAAATGTAACGATAAATAAACCTAATACACTCAACAAAAATAATCGTCGCGACACTACACTGTTTAAGAGAGAGATTAAGAGAGAGAGACAGAGAAACACGTGCATGCCGCACGGCTTGAGACTATAGCAAAAAGTGTCGTTACAACTTTTAGTCTTAATTTTTCCGTCTAGCCCCCTTTCGAAACGCGCGATAAGGAACTTCGTTCCAAAGAAAATATTTCACGGAGTCCTCTAATATCATCCAGTTTATCTATAACGTTCCTTGAATAAACCAGCCGTCGTCGTTTCTCGGAACATTTCAAGGTTGGTGCAGCTTAGAATGGGGCAATCAGGACACATTCATTAACGTTTAATAAGCCTCTTGTTACTGTAGTGCATCCCTTATCCCATCTAGACGCCAAGCCTTTAGGTTGTTCAGGAGTGGCAATTACAATATTAGTCAGTTCATATGTAAACAGCTTGATTCGACATAATTGATATATATGGTAATGATGGGCAAACAGCCACTCAATATCTGGTGGTGTAATTGCTAATCAAACGTTCTAATTGGTGCTTGAATGGCTGAAAGAGTAAAATGGGTCGGGAAGTACAGTTTTATTCACGAATATACGGGAAAAAACTTCCGACAAATTTCCCTGTGTTCTAGAACGAAAGCATTTCTGCGCAGCCAATAAAGTTGCTCAAACAATCCCTGTTTAATAAAGCTAAAAAAAAAGTTTGTCCGAGATTTTTCTTGTCACCCTGTAAGTATCGGGTGTTTTTTTAGAGTGATAGAACTTTAAATTGAAATAAAACACATTTAAATTAGGATCGAAGCCAATTTTTTTCCTTATTTGAAAGATACTTTTATGACATTTATGCTTCAAAAAATTTGAATATCAAATCTGTAAGTCTTCTACAATTTCAATTTCAAAAAGTTTATTCAAGAAACTTTAAGAATTTTTCTTAATTCCATTTAATATTGTATAATGAGTTTCGATTTTATACGTCTATTAAATATGAACAGTGCTTAAAAAGACATTAATTTAATTCTTAAAGTTTCTTGAATAAATTTTTTTAAATTCAATTTGTAGAAGACTAACAGATTAAATCTGTTTTGATATTCAAATTTTGTAATAATCCTTCTATCAAGTAAAAAATCGTTACTTATTATTTTATTCATGTTTTAAAAATAATTTCGGACATATATCCACCAGGACTAGCTCTGAGGAACCGCATTCGACCAGACCACTTTTTCGAGTAATTCAGGACTTTTTTCATCAATAACAAGAGTTATGTTGGCTTCGAAAGCGTCTATTGTTACTGTTTTGTCAGCATAAAACAATGACTTCACATAACCTCAAAGAAAATAATCCAGTGGAGTTATGTCGCATGATCTTGGAGGCCAATTAATTGGACCATTTCTCGAAATAATGTTATCGCCAAATCTTTCTTTCAATAAATCAATTTTTACGGAAGCAGCATGAGGTGTAGCACCATCTTGTTGGAATCGAAACACTTCTGGGTCGATACCACTCCAACTTTGAAACAAATAATCATTGATCATCGATCTCTAACGAGCACCATTCACTGTAACATTAGATCAAGCATCGCTTTCAAAGAAATATGGACCGATGATGCCACCAGCGTGCATTTTTCAGGATGCAGTGGTACCTGCAGAACTTCTTGAGGATTGTTTCCACTCGATATACAGCAATTTTGCTTGTTTACATAGCCGTTGAACCAAAAATGAGCTTCATCACTAAACACAATTTAAGAAATTGGATCAACTTCAAATAGTTCTAGGGCCCAATCATCAAACAAACGCCGCTTATTATGGTCAAGTGGCTTTAGTTCTTGAACCAGTTGGATCTGGTATGGGTGTAGACCAAGATCTTCAGGCAAAATTTTCCATGTGGTGGATGCACAGAGTCCAACTTGTTGTGAACGTCGACGAATATACAAATCTGGATCATCATTAACACTATGTCTTGTTGTTGAATCGAGTAGAGAAAATGTTGTCCGAAATCTATCGATAGTTCGACGAATAAGCTGCTCTGATGGACTATTATATAAACCATAAATTTCACGAAGTGCTCTAAAAGTTTGGCGAATAGAACACTGATCTGAAAAATAAATTTCAACAATTTTTAAACGTTGTTGCGCGTGAGTCTTCCCATGATAATTTGTCAATACCTACTGAACAGAAATGTCGAAACAACATGGCTACCTTCTGTCAAATCACAGTTATCCCTATCGAAAGTTCTATCACTCTAAAGAAAACACCCGATACACATATATTTTGTGTTTCTTTCAGTAAGTGTCAAGGACTGCCTCGGAAAGCGATCTTGTGTTGTTTTTATTCAACAGATCATTAAATAATTGGGGATGTTTTCTCACAAATAGCAGACATTCCAAAACATACAGTCCCGGAAAAGTGAGCGTGGAATTATTTCTAAAATGACCTCTGCATGATTTTCTGTATTTCAATCCTGTTATTGCCCTCAAGGCGTATTTCTGCAGAATGAATAATCTTATTTTTATCACCTCTTCCATCCCATATAACAAGTCCGTACCTGAGAAGTGAAACAAAATTTGCATAATAAACTGTTTTTAAAAGTTCCATATCCACTCTTCGTGACAAAAACCTAATTATGTACAAAACTTTAGTGAGTTTTTTGCTGACCTGACTCGCATAATCATTCCATTTCAGGTGACAATCAAACGAAATTCCAAGAAATTCTGTCAACGACAAAAATCTGACCTGGGTGTTATGCAAAGTAATTGACCGAGGATACATATTTTCAGATTAAATGTTTCTAAAAATCTCTAAAAGTCTTACTGACATTGGGAATTAACTTATTTTGAGTGCACCAATGATGTAATGAAGCGAAGGCTAATCCATCTTGTTGAATACTCGAATTAACATTCCTGGTACGCAGCAAAACACTTGCATCGTCAACAAACAACAAGAGGTCGAGTTCACTGATATATATCAGAAATAAAAAGGGTCCCAGACTACTTCGTTGGGGAACTCCTACGTTGATATATTTATCCTCTGACATAAAAACTAGTCCCTCACTATCAATCAAACACTCTGAACTCGATCAGGCAAGTAGCTCCTGAGCAACTCCAGTTGACAATCGCGAATACCTCATAAAGAGGGTTTCTTCAAAAGGGATTCATGATTCACGCTATCGGATGCCTTAGATAAATTAAGAAAATGCCCAACAGGCTTTTTATCACTCTCCAAAGCATCAACAATATCACATATTAATTCATACATCGCTGTAGTAGTACTTCTGTTGTTTGGACAGCCAGATTGTTTCTCAGAGAAAATTTTGGGCTTATGCATGAATGAGCAAAGCCTACCAAAAGTTTCTCGAATACTTTTAAGCAAGAACTGATTGGATGGAAATTACTGACATCAGTAATCGTTTCTTATGTAGGGGTTTGATTGAAGCTATTCACAATGTTGATAAGCTCTCTCTTGGTAATAGGAAAAAGTTATGAAATAGCCTTGAAAATTAAGGTATTGCCAGATGAAACAATGGAATAATAAACTAGTAGTGACATCAGTTATCAAAATCTACCCCTTATATTAATATTTCACTAATATACATTGTTTCAAAATTGCTCATTTACAAGGATTTCTTTTTGTTGCTGAGTTGTCGCAGTACCTTGTTTTTTATACATGCAAAGTCTGTGCTGCATCTGTCATATAGTTTATTTTTAGTGCTCCATTTTGACATTTTATCTCAAAGGTGCCTTGCGATTATCAAAGAAATAATCTGTCTGGATATGAAGATACATGGAGGGCTTATATGTCATGAATTTCCTGGATAATCGATATACATTCCAATCCTATAGAGTCAACTAAAGTTTCTTCTTAAGTGAATAAAAGTGGATACGAAACTGGAAGAACAGCAGCGATATATTTATAGATGTAAAGCTATCTTCCTGATTGTTTCCACCAGCCTTATCCAGAATTCCGACTGCAACAACAATTCCCGCATAAATATAGAACAGAAAAGCCGTTGCGTTCAGTCTGAAAGGGAAATCGGAAAATGCGAATCTGGATATGGATAACTACTCCAGACGTTCTTATCTTCTCCATTCGTTGCTTTGAATTATAAACGAAGATAAGGATTTGGGGAATTCCTAGGGATGGAGCAGTCGTTTGAGAGGGGTAACTCTTGAAGTGAAGTCTTTGTGGGAGTTCCACGTCATCAAGATGATTTTTACTTGCCTAATGACGCGAGTGGAAATCTGCTGATGAAAGGGGGGCAAAAACATCAGCAGAGCCGAACCCATTCGCTTGGAGGAAAGACGAATTTGAAAACTCTTGATTAAAATACCCAGTTAAGATAATATAGTTATTTATGATCAAGGGTTTTAAGTGAATATTTCCACCCTGAGCATGATGATTACAAACCGAGAAACCTCACTTTGTTACTCGCAGTATCAAGCATTTGAGAATCGATTTCTGTAACATTCTCAAGCTTTTAGAATTGAATTAATGTCTTATATAAGCACCGCTTACGTTTAATCACGTATATAATCAAAACTCGATATACAATGTCAAATGGAATAAATAAACAAACAGATATACGAAAGTCATTAAAATTAATAAATAAATATTTAAAGGAGACAAAATTTTGTTTCTGGTCTTACCTTTAAGAACACCAATTGCCTTTTAAAAACATGAACACACCTTAAGGACTTCTCAAAGAATATAATTTATTTGAAATATTTAATATATTTAAATATTCGAATAAGTTAATTCAGAAATCTCTCAAAACATGCACTATATCTTCAAAAAACAAATATAATTCTAGGTAATCCCTTCTTCGGTCCTAGATAATATTCTAAATATCAATATCAAAAAACTAACCTATATCAACAACGCACACGTGCAAAGAAATGAATGTTTCGAAACCAGATCAACTTTATAATTCAAGATTGATCTATGTTCTAACAAAACCAAAGAACAGTTTAAGTTATTTTTAAGGCTTATTTAAATTCATTGACATTCCATAAAGAGATATAAATCTCATTATTCGCACTAAAACAGAATAATATTAATATTATTTGTATAAATAAGAAAAACTTAGGTTCACTCTCAGTCAATAGGCTGTCGAGAAACGTGTGAAAAAAGCGGTATATACAAATTATATTGTGAGTGATGAATGCACTGCATTTTACATAGGTCAGACAGGACGATCTATAAACATAAGGGTAGAAGAACAGAAAAAAGTATATTACAAAATAAAATAACATCTAATTTTTTGGAACATTGTATAAATAACAATCATTTTTTAGATTTCAATAGGACTGAGATTTTACACGCAGGTAATAAAAGCAGAAGAATGGACCTTTTAGAAAGTTTGGAAATTTGTTTAGCACATGGTAAGAAGCTACCAATTACAGATGAACAACTTCAATTAATTTATCACCATTGCTCTTATCTGTTAAAGATGAGGACCCAACTAATGCCATATTTTTACACTGTTTAAAATTGTACCTCAGATCTACCCTACCATTATAAATAGGATTTCAAGTTTTGTTCTCTTCAATTGTGAAAATGGGCTAAAAACCCGAAACATATGTCAACAGACATCAAATAAATAGTGAAACTCTGTTTTTTACACCCGGTATCTATAAAGTTATACAGTGATACAGTTATCCAGAACATGTTTTTTAAAAATTCAATTCTAAATGTTTTCATGAGATTCATTTAGATTTAAATCCGTAGAGGTTCCGGAGAATTAATTCCAGCTATTATCTGTAATATCTACAAAGAATATGTGGAAATTATGGTATTATTTCTAATGGATTTCTATCAAGTAGACAGGTTCAATTAAATAGTTTCAGTTTTCGATTACAAATTCACTAAAGATATTCAGTCAAAGAAAATCTGCACTCGACATTACCTTCATCCTCTTATACGCTGTAGCAAAATATATGATGATAATTTCAGGGTATCAAAACCACAAACACAATAACTACAAACTGATCTCTAGGCGCAAGATGTAAAAACTGCTCTAGAACTGCCGAAGAGCAAATAGCGAGATGCAAATTAACAAACAGACCTTAATTAGCACCTGTGGCTATAAAAGCATTGCTTGGTTTGTACAGCCTTGATACAAGTACGATATGACAACAGTAGTATGTATGGAGAATCTTAGAATCAATGTGTACTCTCCATTTAGTGAATTTATGTTCGTAATGATTTCTTTTGGACCAGTTAAATTCGAACGACCTGGTTGTTCGAGGAATATCTGAATAATTTCAAGAGAAATTGATGTTTTTGAATATCGAAACAGATTTAATCTGTCAGTCTCCTACAGTTTTAACATAAATAGAGGTTAATACTTGATAGAAAGTATATAAAATTGTTTCAATATTTCAATATTAGCCTTCTACATATTTAATTTAAAAAAAAATATTTAAATAATTCTACAATTTTGATTTAAAAAAAAATTTTCATTCGAAAAACTTTCAAGATTAAATTAATGTCTTATAAGCACAGCTTATATTAAATAGACGTTTAAAATCAAAATTCAATTTACAATATCAAATAGAATAAATAAACCAACAAATATAAATTGTCAATTAAAATCAATGAATAAATATTTGAAGGAGACAAAATTTTGTTTCTGATCTTTCAATTATGAAAACTAATCCTTTTTCAGAAATAAAAAACATAACTTAAGGACTTCTTAGAAAATATAATTCATTAGAAATATTTAATATATTCAAATATTTAAATAAATTAAATTTGAATATCAAAACAGATTAAAATATGTTTATCTTCTACAATTTTAATTTCAAAAAAATTGTTTTATTCAAAAAACTTTTAGAATTAAATTAATGTCTAAAACAAGCACCGCTTACATTTAATAGACGTATATAATCAAAACTCAATATATAATGTCAAATGAGATAAATAAACCAACAGATATACGAAAGTCATTAAAATTAATAAATAAATATTTAAAGGAGACAAAATTTTGTTTCTGGTCTTACCTTTAAGAGCACCAATTGCCTTTTAAAAACATGAACACACTTAAAGGACTTCTCAAAGAATATAATTTATTTGAAATATTTAATATATTTAAATATTCGAATAAGTTAATTCAGAAATCTCCAAAAAATGCACTATATCTTCAAAAAACAAATATAATTCTAAGCAATTCCGTCTTCAGTCCTCAATAATATTCCAAATATCAAAATCAAAAAACTAACCTATATCACAAACACTCAGCACGTGTACAAGGACTAATGCTTGGAAACACAGATCAACTTTATAAATCAAGATTGATCTATGTTTTAACAGAATCAAAGAACAGTGTGAGTTATTTTTAAGGCTTATTTAATATTTTATATATAACATATAATTATAATTTGACTTCAATAAATCTCATTATGGAATGTCAATGAATTTAAATAAGCCTTAAAAATAACTCACACTGTTCTTTGATTTTGTTAGAACATAGATCAACCTTGAATTATAAAGTTGATCTGTGTTTCGAAGCATTAGTCCTTTACACGTGGTCAGTTGTTTGGTATAGGTTAGTTTTTTGATTTTGATATTTGGAATATTATTCAGGACTGAAGAAGGAATTGCTTAGAATTATATTTGTTTTTTGAAGATATAGTGCATGTTTTTAGAGGTTACTGAATTAACGTATTCGAATATTTAAATATATTAAATATTTAAAATAAATTATATTCTTTGAGAAGTCCTTTAAGTGTGTTCATGTTTTTAAAAGGCAATTGGTGTTCTTGAAGGTAAGACCAGGAACAAAATTTTGTCTCCCTTAAATATTTATTCATTAATTTTAATGACTTTCGTATATCTGTTGGTTTATTTATTCCATTTGACATTATATATTGAGTTTTGATTATATAAGTCTATTAAATGTAAGCGGTGCTTGTTTTAGACATTAATTTAATCCTAAAAGTTTTTTGAATAAAAAAATTTTTTTGAAATTAAAATTGTAGATGATAAACATATTTAAATTTGTTTTGATATTCAAATTTAATTCATTTAAATATTTGAATATATTAAATATTTCTAATGAATTATATTTTCTAAGAAGTCCTTAAGTTATGTTTTTTATTTCTGAAATAGGACTAGTTTTCATAATTGAAAGATCGGAAACAAAATTTTGTCTCCTTCAAATATTTATTTATTGATTTTAATTGACAATTTATATTTGTTGGTTTATTTATTCTATTTGATATTGTAAATTGAATTTTGATTTTAAACGTCTATTTAATATAAGCTGTGCTTATAAGACATTAATTTAATTTTGAAAGTTTTTCGAACGAAAATTTTTTGCATAAACATAATCTTAAGATTATGTTAAACATTTTTGAAAGATATCTGTTTTCATAAGAGGGATGAGCAGAAATCTATTGGATTTTGTTATCTCATTTGGATGTATTATAATGAATGTTTATTCTATATGTCGTTTGATACAAGCTGTGCTTATATGGCATTAATTTAATTCCTGAAGTTTAATATTAAATATAATTTTTTGAAATTAAATATGTAGAAGTCTAACAGAATATATCTGTATATATTAAAATATTTAAATAATGATATATCAATTGACTGAGATTCATTGCAGCTACAGATAAATGAGCATCAAACAAATAATGCATCAAAATTGTAATGGATTTACCTGGAAAAACTTCACAGCTCCATGTGTTGCTCCAATTCACAACAAGTATTTTTCTGCAATTCCGAATTGCAACTGCTGGGACCTAGGACAATTAAAAATGAGCCAATCGTAATTTTATCCCCATAGCACGTTCTTTCCATCATACTTGTATACTCATCGGGTTCCAAATACGGGGACAATTAAATTTTAATCAGTTTCCGGATGGGCTGGGAGATTTTACACCGGGAATATGTTTTTTATTCCCAATTGCCCAGGTATTGGTGAATTGTTTTTATACGTTGATTACAAAAGGAAACGATTGTCCTCCGTGCGGTGCAGTTATTATTTATAATTAATTTTTAACCAATTAGTCATTTCTTTTTTAAGAATTGGTGCTATATAAAACTTTCTTCAACTTTCCAGAGTATAAAAGGAGGGCCATCTAGAGCTTGCATTTTGAAGTAGTTCTCATTCATAAGTACATATAGTATTTGACATTAACGAAATGGATCAAAATGGCTTTCTTTGGCGGCGATACACAGTTTCAGATGCTTCTTGAAATTTTCGGCAATGGCTCGCGGCTCTTCGGGCGTTAATCGGCCCCATTCACGGCGCAGGGATTCCTTCAGCGACTCGAAAGTTTTGTGGTGTTCAGCACATGCTCTGAGATCCGAAATCGACCACACGCTGTAGTCCATTGGGTGTAGATCCGGCGAGTAGGGCGGCCATTATGCAGATGTGATAAACCCCGGAAAATCGGCCTTTTCACACTATGCTAGCATCCTTTCCGCTTCGTGACTCGTTTCTTGACGATGTTGCGATTACCAGACGTATTGACAGTGCGTTTTCTCCCACTTCCTGGACGACCTCTCATCATGGCCAGGCTCCTTGAAACGCCAAATTGCATTGGACACGGTTTGTCGAGGCACATTGAGCAAACTAACAATTTCGCATTCACGCTTACCTTGACGAAACAGCTCCAAAATTGCACTACGCCTGTATGACATTCTGCAAAATAAAGTAACATCAAACTGAAAATTCACATATTAATACAAGAAAGTGTAGAGAATCTAACAGAATAAAAATTATTTGGCTGTGCTAAAATACTTTTGTTCCAGAACACAGTAAAATTTTTCGAAGTTTTTCTTGTCACCCTGTAATTTCTATTCGTTAATGTCAAGGTTGAACGTTTCAAATAAACACAACTTTGAAAAAATATTCATTAATTGTTTATTTATGGTCGATCAAAAATGCAAATTTTAAATGGCCCTTATATTGTGTAGAAAGTTGAAGTCTCAACGTGAAGACTTAAAAACTAATCCAACACATCGGTCGATAAACTCGCGGTTCAATAAGGAAACCACAATCATTTTGTTTTGGATATGAAAACAGTATATTCTGTGAAATCTTTTTATTCACAGAAACAATAATCAAAAGTCCTTCGAAACTGCTAGTTTCTAGTTTGATAGACATCTCAACTATTGTACATTAAAAAAATTAAAGGAATCTCTGAAACATTAAGAAAATTACTACAGATAATAACTGGAATTAATTCCCCAGAACCTCTACAGATTTAAATCTGAATAAATATCATGAAAACATTTAGAATCAAATAAAAAAAAAAACATGTCCTAGATACACTGTACCACTTTATAAACATATATATATATATATATATGATAGATTGGGCCGCTGCTTGGTAGAAATCAGTTGTAATTGTCATTATAAAATAAAACACTTGTTCACATTTTCTACTTTATTTTTGGTATTGACGTACGTTTCGTCTTTGCTTGAAAGACTTCATCAGTAAACAAGTGTTTTATTTTATAATGACAAACATATATATCATCATCACATGTAGAGGAAATTAACTAATAAATAATAAAAAGAATTATAAAATAATGAGCGAATTATTTAGACAACACTTTATACATATTGGGCATTTTTTTTAGAGTTAAACTGAAATTAAATACATTTAAATTAAGATTGAAGCCAATGTTTTTTTATTTGATAAGATAATTATATGACATTTATGTTTTAAAAATAATTTCCGGCATATGTCCACCACGACTAGCTCTGAGGAACTGCATTCGAGCAGACCAATTTTGGACCAATTTTTTGAGTAATTCAGGCCTTTTTTCATCAATAACACGAGTTATGTTGGCTTCCAAAGCCTCTAATGTTTCTGGTTCATCAGCATAAACCAATGACTTGACATAATGCCAAAGAAAATAATCCATTGGAGTTATGTCGCATGATCTTGGAGGTCAATTAATTGGACCATTTCTCGAAATATTGTTATCGCCAAATCTTTCTTTCAATAAATAAAATGTTACGGTAGCAGCATGAGGTGTAGCACCAGCTTGTTGGATCCAAAACACTTCTGGGTCGATGCCATTCAAATTTTGAAACAAATAATCATTGATCATCGATCTGTAATGAGCACCATCCACCGTAACATTAGCTCCAGCATCGTTTTTAAAGGAATATGGATCGATGACGCCTCCAGCGTGTAAAGCACACCATACAGTGCATTTCAGGATGCAATGGAACCTGCAGAACTACAAGGATTGTTTTCACTCCATATACGAAAATTTTGCTTGTTTACATAGACGTTCAACCAGAAATGAGCTTCATCACTAAACACAATTTTACGATAAAAAAATGGATCAACTTCAAGCTGCCAAATCAGCAAACAAACGACGCTTATTATGGTCAAGTGGCTTTAGTTCGAGAACCAGTGTGGGTGTAGACCAAGATCTTCACGCAAAATTTTCCATGTGCTGGATGCACAGATTCCAACTTGTTGTGAACGTCGACGAATAGACAAATCTGGATCATCATTAACACTATGAATAACAGCAGCGAATTTTCTTCTGCACGTACAGTTCTTTGTCTTGTTGTTGTTGTTGCATCGAGTAGAGAAAATGTTGTCCGAAATCTATTGATAGTTCGACGAATAAGCTGCTCTGATAGACGATTATGTAAACCATAAATTTCATAAATTTCAAACCTATAAGTTTGGCGAATAGAACACTGATTTTGAAAATGAATTTCAACAATTTTGCAAACTTTATTGCGGCGTATGCCTTTCCATGATAATTTTTCAATGCTTACTGAACAGAAATGTCAAAACAACATGACTTCTTCTATCTTCTGTCAAATCACTGTTATCCCTATCGAGAGTTTTATCACCCTAAAAAACACCCGATATATGTTTCGATTGGAGTTTAACGAATCACAACTTTCATCACCAAAAAATGTTTCATATATAATTTAAAAAACCCTTTTTTATTTTCCTGTTTTAAAGAATATATAGCACATTCTACAGAGAAAGGACCTGATAAATTCGGACCTAAATCAGTTTCTTTCTCTAGAGAATAGGCTATATAGACTTTCAAAAAAGGAAAATAAAATTAGGCCCTTTTTGAATTATAAGTTGAATATTTTCTGGTGAAGTAAAAGACAAAAACAACCGGCTGAATAATTCTGGAGTCTATAAATTAAGTTCTCAACAGTGCAGTCGCGTATATATGGGACAAACCGGGAGATCTTTCCATAAAGGATCTAATGAATATCAATCTTCATTTAGGAACCATAAAGATAACTCAACTTTTGCGAAACATTTTTTCGAAACCAATCATATTTTTTCAGAATTGGACAATGTTGTAATATTGCACCTGGAAGCGAAAGGAAAATAACTGGAGATCCTGGAATCCATCGAAATATTCAATCACAAACATCACGTTTCAACAATAAAACTAGTCAACTAGCATACCAACCTTTGGCACAGCTCACGTCTCGAAGTTTTACACCATCCAAAACCTTCAACGGATATACAGATATGGAAAAGACAGTCGGAAACAGGTTAATCTAGAAGATCAGTAGATCAGTGGAAGAATCAAAACTTCGGCGAGATGCGATGACAAATAAACAACTGTTCTCTCTCAGTGGCAGTGGGGGGATGATTCGATCGAAACGAGGCTTTGCAATCAGTATTATTCGCACTTCAAACGTGGAAGTAGTTGATCCATCGGTTGAAAATAAATTAAATCGAATTGTTTATTGTAGAAGGAAAAATTCTGATCATAAAATGGTACATTGATTGTCATTCAAGCCATGAGACAATAAATTCATTCATTGTTGCCTTTGAAGATAGGCACTCTCCTTCAAGTTCGGCTATTTCTGAAATGATTAAAAAATTCGAGAAATGTTGGTGTTTACGAACATGCAGACATTACAAGATTGATAAATCACCAAAAGCCATTAGTGAAAATGCTCTAAAAAAAGAAGTAGACGTGTGAGCTGCTGTTGAAACCAGTGCACCTTGTTCAAGTAAAAAACTGCTGAACAGGTCGATGTGAGCGATAAAAGTGTTCGAAATATTTTGAGAAGGAATGGTTACCGATGTTATAATGTTCGAATAAACCAAGAAATTTTTCCAGAAGACCATATCAAACGAATGGAATTTTGTGAAACTATCGGGTGTTTTTTTTTTGGGTGATAGAACTTTAAATTGGAATGGAACACATTTAAGTTAAGATTGAAACCGAATTTTGACGTGACAACGTCTTATAAATTGGTTTGCCGGGTGACACTTCAAGAAAATGCGTTACGCTCCGCTCACGTTATGCGCTCACAATGAGAGCGAGTGAGAGGCACGCGTCCCTTCCACTCGGGCATGGTTAGCCCGCCTAAGAGCGAGAGAGACAGACATAAAAAGTGAAAGGCACGCGTCCCTTCCACTCGAGCACAGTTAGCCCGCCTAAGAGCAAGAGAGACAGAGCGAGAGAGAGAGAGAGAGTGAGAGAGATAGGCATACACACCGGTTCATGTCTTGCGCTTCTATTTCGCTTAGGCGCCTGCATACAAGTTTACACGTTGCCAGTTAATTGTAAAACGATTGTGTAGTGATAATGTGAAGGTAGTTTCGTCCATCGCAACAATTCAAACAGCAAAGGTAAATAATTTCAGACTGATAATATAACATGATGAAATAAATGACTAAGACATAAGTGAATAGGTTATGTTGTAGTAATCACAATGTTGTGGTAGTTTTCAATCAAAAAAGTAGTAGAAATCGTTTCTCAACCAATAATAATTTGTTTAACTTGAAAAAATGAGCGCGACTTGCTATGTAAAAAATTGAAATAACAATGTTTAACCTCCAACCTGTCAAATCGAAACTTTCAAACATTCAAACCGAGACGACTAATCACTGCGCAAGGTCGTAAGCGCGCGATTTACAAATTCAAAGATCAAATGTGAATTAGTTTTCTCCTTTTAGAAAATACACTTTGAATTAAAATCGATTGATATTAACAATTAATGTGATTTAAATAAATGTTCTAACTTTTAAATTTAGTTTTTATATTTATAACAATGTAAAACAAGTTAAATTTATTAATAACTTATAACAACTGATTGATAAATAAAATTTTGTTAATATGAAATTCAGTGCGAGATTCTTTGTATAAATTAATGTTTTAAATATAATTCTTTGTATAAATAAATGTTTTAAATTGTTACTATTATTTCATCCTTCTTCCTACTATACGAATGAATATTCACATTAAAATTATTTTACCACTCAAAGTCGTTGTCACGTAAAACTTTCGCCCGTATACCGACTTTACAGGCAACAAATTTTTTTTTTTATTTGAAAGATAATTTCATGACATTTATGTTTTGAAAATAATTTAAGGCAAATGTCCACCACGACTAGCTCTGAGGAACCGCATTCGACCAGATCAATTTTGGACCACTTTTTCGAATAATTCAAGCCTTATTTCATCAATAACACAAATTATTTTGACTTCCAAAGCGTCTATTGTTTCCGGTTTATCAGCATAAACCAATGACATGACATAACCCCAAAGAAAATAATCCAGTGGAGTTATATCGCATGATCGCATGATTGGAGGCCAATTAATTGGACCATTTCTCGACATAATGTTATCGCCAAATCTTTCTTTCAAAAAATCAATTGTTACGGTTGCAGCATGAGGTGTAGCACCATCTTGTTGAAACCAAAACATTTCTGGGTCGACACCATTCAAATTTTGAAACAAATAATGATTGATCATTGATCTGTAACGAGCACCATTCACTGTAACATTAGCTCCAGCATCGTTTGTAAAGAAATATGGCCCGATGATTCCCCCAGCATTTAAAGCACACCATACAGTGCATTTTTCAGGATGCAATGGAATCTGCAGAACTTATTAAGGATTGTTTTCACTCCATATACGGCAATTTTGCTTGTTTACGTAGCCGTTAAACAAGAAATGAGCTTCACCACTAAACACAATTTTACGATAAAAAAGTGGATCAACTTCAAGCTGTTCTAGGGCCCAATCAGCAAACAAATGACGCTGACCATTTGGATCTTGTATGGGTGTAGACCAAGATCTTTACGCAAAATTTTCCATGTGCTGGATTTACAGGGTCGATGAATAGACAAATCTGGGTGATTATTAACACAGCAGCGATAATTTTTTCTGGACTTGTTGTTGTTGCATCGAGAAGAGAAAATGTTTTCCGAAATCTGTCGATAGTTCAACGAATAAGCTGCTCTGATGGAGTATTATCTAAACCATAAATTTCACAAAGTGCTCTATAAGTTTGGCGAATAGAACCTTCTGTGAAATCACAGTTATCCCTAACGAAGGTTCTGTCACTCTAAGAAAAACACCCGATATGATAGAATAAGTAAATGAAAATAGTTCATCCCTTAACAATATCTTATTCAGTAATGAGTCATCGTTTTTCTCGAATAGAAAATATAACCCATCAGTAGTAAGATATCGATCTAGGAAGAATAAGCATCTGAGTATTTCTGTGCGTACCCAGTATCCCCAGAAACTTAATGTTTGGACTGGGATTCTGGGGAACTACATGATAGAGTCGTTCTTTATTGATGATAACCTTATCTGGTTTCAACAGGATGGTTGTTCAACTCACAACGCACGAGCAGTCACACAATATCACAGGACGACTATTTCGTAGCGGGCTATTTACAAATTGCACGATCAAATGGCCCCCCAGATCATCAGATTTATATCTCAATGATTTTTTTCTTTGGGGGTATCTGAAAATTTTGGTTTATGACCATGACGTTGATGTGGCGACGAATATTAATGAAATAAGGTTCAAAATAATCCAACTTTGTGCCAAATTAGCAACTATGCCGAATCTTTCTACAGATTTCAGGTTATCTCTTCATTGATATATTTTCGGCTTTTCGCTTTGATTTGATATAATAATCAAGAGAGCAAATTATAAATCAACAAATCCTAATGATATCATTACTTATCTCAATTTAGGTCAATTTAGATCCGCTTGTGACTATAATGGAATATTTTTATTAATCGTTTCTGATAATTTCGATACGGAAATATGCGAGTGATATACATTCTGTCAAGAAAGTACCGGGAATTATCGACTCAAATCTGGCGGGGCAATGAGGCAGGTAAAAATTTTTTTTCCTAGGTTGGTACCACTGTCCTTAATTACAATGCCAAGTTTGAGCGGGATCTGTCAACTAGTGTGTTTGCAACAGCTGATTAAGTCAGTCGATGTCAGAGTGCGTGCCGATTTTTACTATGGGTGATTACGTTGAGCAAAGAATTTGTTTAAAGTTTTGTGTTGCAAATGAATTTTCGTGTGCCGATGCATTGAAAATGTTGCAAAAGGCCTTTGGTGATAATGCTCTATCGAAAACTCATGCATATAAGTGGTACAGAGCCTTCAAGGACGGTCGTGAAGTGGTCGCCCATCGACGGCTTCGATCGAAGATAACGTCGATAAAATTGAGGAAAGGGTGCTGGAAAACCGTCGTACCAGCTTGAGAGAGATAGCTCATGATCTTAAGATATCCCACGAGTCCGCAAGTACGATTTTGATTGATATTTTGGGCATGAGAAAGGTGGCCGCACGACTCGTACCGAAAGACCTGAATTTTCTTCAAAAACGTCATCGCGAACAGGTTGCTTCAGACATGCTAGATCGCTGTAATTCCGATTCTACATTCATGGAACGCATTATAACTAGTGATGAGACCTGGGTCTACGAGTACGATATGCAAACAAGCCAGCAATCATCGGAATGGGTGGCAAAAAATGAGCCGAAACCGAAAAAACCACGCCAAAGCCGCTCGAAAATGAAGGTGATGCTCATTGTTTTCTTCGATATCCGTGGCGTGGTGCACTACGAATTCGTTCCAGAGGGTCAGACGGTAAACAAGGAGTATTATCTAGGCGTTATGAAACGTTTGCGTGAGCGTATCCGTAAGAAGCGGCCAAATTTGTGGGCGAACAACTCATGGATTTTGCATGACGATAACGCGCCTTCTCACCTAGCTACGATTGTGACTGACTTTCTCGCCAAAAACTCAACAAACGTGCTTCAGCAACCACCGTATTCGCCGGATTTGGCTCCCTGCGACTTTTTCCACTTCCCAAAACTAAAATTGCCCCTTCTTGGCACCCGTTTTGAGTCGATTGAAGCCATAAAACAAAATTCGGCGCGAGAGCTAAAGTCCATCCCGGAAAGCGCCTATAAAAAATGTTTCGATAATTGGAAGTGCCGTTGGCATAGATGTATTGGAGCAAATGGAGCCTATTTTGAAGGCGACCCAATAAATTTTGACGATTAAATGTAAAAATGTTGTTTTAATTGAAAATTCCCGGTACTTTCTTGACAGAGTAGTACATATAATTGTCGATTCAGTTGCTTTGTGAAAAAAAATTATTTTAATTTAGTTACGAGTATTTTTGAATTTGGGTACATGATGAATAAACGTCATTGCTTTTACAAATTTCAATTTTTCAGACGTATCATTGCTTCTTTATAAAATTAATATTTTTTGCAATTTTGTGAACATTTCTATCAAGAAAAAACCTCTTTTTATTATATTACTGTTTATATACTAATTATATAGTTATATAGTTTACGCTTATTACATATTATCATTTTGCTTCAAAGGAGTTCATAAAATATCGGGTGTTTTTTTTAGAGTGATAGAACTTTCGATAGGGATAACTGTGATTTGACAGAAGAAAGGAGCCATGTTGTTTTGACATTTTTGTTCAGTAAGCATTGACAAATTATCATGGAAAAACTCACGCCGCAACAACGTTTACAAATTGTTGAAATTTATTTTCAAAATCATTGTTCTACTCAGCAAACTTATAGAGGACTGAAATTTATGGTTCACATAATCGTCTATCAGAACAGCTTATTCGTCGAACCATCGATAGATTTCGGACAACATTTTCTCTACTCGATGCAAGTACAACAACAAGGCAAAGAACTGTACGTACAGAAGAAAACATCGCTGCTGTAAATCCTAGTGTTAATGATGTTCCAGATTTGTCTATTCGTCGACGTTCACAACATGTTGGACTCTGTGCATCCACCACATTCCCCAGAATCCCAGTCCAAACATTAAGTTTTTGGGGATACTAAGTACGCACAGAAATACTCAGATTCTTATTCTTCGTAGATCAATATCTTAGTACTGATGGGTTATATTTTCTATTCAAGAAAAACGATGACTCATTACTGAATAAGATATTGTTAAGGAATGAACTATTTTCATTTACTTATTCCATCATATTGGGTGTTTTTTGATAGATAGTGATAGAACTTTCGATAGGGATCACTGTGATTTGACAGAAGATAAAAGCCATGTTGATTTGACATTTCTGTTCATCGAGCATTCACAAATTATCATGGAAAGATCAAAATCTTATAGAGCACTTCGTGAAATTTATGGTTTACATAATTGTCCATCAGAGCAGCTTATTCGTCGAACTATCGATAGATTTCGGACAAACTTTTGTCTAGTCGATGCAACAACAAAAACAAGACAAAGAACTGTACGTACAGAAGAAAATATCGTTGCTGTAAGTCATATTGTTGATGATGATCCAGATTGTTCTATTCATCGACGTTCACAACAAGTTGCACATGGAAAATTTTGCATAAAGATCTTGGTCTACACCCATAAAAGAAGAAGATTCAACTGGTTCAAGAACTAGAGTCACTGGACCATAATAAGCGTCGTTTGTTTGCTGATTGGGCCCTAGAACAGCTTGAAGTTGATCCACTTTTTTATCGTGAAATTGTGTTTAGTGACGAAGCTCATTTCTGGTTGAACGACTATGTAAACAAGCAAAATTGCCGTATATGTAGCGAAAACAATCCTCAAAAAGTTCTGCAGGTTCCATTGCATCCTGAAAAATGCACTGTATGGTGTGCTTTACACGCTGGAGGCATCATCGGTCCATATTTCTTTAGAAACGATACTGGAGCTAATGTTACAGTGAATGGTGCTCGTTACAGATCAATGATCAATGATTATTTGTTTAAAAATTTGAATGGTATCGACTCAGAAAAGTTTTGGTTCCAACAAGATGGTGCCACACCTCATTCTGCTACCTTAACAATTGATTTATTGAAAGAGAGTTTTGGTGATAACATTATTTCAAGTAATGGTCCAATTAATTGGCCTCCAAGATCATGCGATACAACTACTCTGGATTATTTTCTTTGGGGTTATGTCACGTCATTGGTTTATGCTGATAAACCAGAAACAATAGAAGCTTTGGAAACCAACATAACTCGTGTTATTGATGAAATAAGGCCTGAGTTACTCGAAAAAGTGGTCCAAAATTGGTCTTATTCCTCAGAGCTAGTCGTGGTGGACATATGCCGGAAATTATTTTTAAAACATGAATATTATAAAATTATCTTTCGAATAGAAAAAATTTGGCTTCAGTCTTAATTTAAATGTGTTTTATTTCAATTCAAAGTTCTATGTCTCTAAAAAAAACACCCTTGCACACTTTATGTAATTTCTGTGACGAATATAGAATACGTAGGATGTTTATAAGTTCACTTCATTCTAATATTTGTGCAGTGAATAGTGGTAATCTATCTTTTGTTAATTATTTTCATTTTATAAATATGAAGTTGAGTTAACGAGTTATCGTTCTATTTAACCCAAATTGCTTTCTACAGATGTTCTGCATGTTTAAGGAATTTTTTTTAAGGTACTTATTTTGAGCAAGTTGTTTTTGAAGAAGTTTTTTAGGTTGTGTTCTGCATTTATGCAAAGGAACTCAGTTCTCATAAAACAAGGAACGAAACAAAATTTTATACTCTTCAAGTTTTTATTTAATGGTTTTTATACTTATCCGAATTTCTTTCATTCCCTTTGGTACTGTGTAATGAAGTATTAATTCTATATGTCTACTAAATTGACACAGTGTGTTCTGAAGTCATTTATTTAATTTAATTCTAAAAAGTTTTTGAATTGAATTTTTTTGAAATTTAAATTTGTAGGAGGCTAACTGAATAAATCTATGATATTTAAAATTTTCCAATACTTTTCATTATCTTATGTTAATGGATTATCTGAAAATATTACTAAACATTTCAAAGATAGTTTCAATTACAATGCAGCTTTCAAAACCATCAGGAACCTTAGTAATCAATTAAAAAATAATAAGGATCGAACAAATAAAGAAAATAAATCTGAAGTCTACAAGTTGAGTTGCAATGATTGCCCTTTAGTATACATTGACCAGACAGATAAATCTTTCAAGAAAGGAACTCAAGAACACCAAAGAAGGTACATATCGGATTCCGTACATTCGAAATATGCTAATCATCAATTTTAATGTGAGTCAATACTTGATAGAAGTAAAATTTAAATGACTTTAAATTCAGAATTACATATTCTAACTTCTACGTTCGTATTGACTCATATTAAAATTGGTTTTTTAAATTATGAAATAATTTCATATAGAGTCTTTATATCCACAATATATTACTCAATTATTTATTATTTTTGAAATTCTGGTTATTTTTCTCATCATGGGATATTATTTGGGGTGAATAAGTTTTGTTATTGTTTTTCTGTGTTCCGAGTACAAATAGTTATAGGTTATACGTAACAATACGTCGATCATTTCTGTTTTATTTTGGATACTTTAAAGCTTACTTCAAGTTTATTCGTTCCATGTTTCATTTTATTTTGGTAAGTTGAATTTTGAACTTGTTATATATTTGAATCTGAATTCAATACATTTCTGATGAGGCCATATAGGCCGAAATAGCTATCAAACGTTCCGAGTTCTCGTTCAATTATTTTTATTTGATCCTTTATTTTGATAATTTTAGAAAAGTGGATTTTCTTGTACTTATATGTTAATATTTATACTTATATAGTTTTTGCTAATACATTTCAAGTCGGGATGTAAAAAGGTTTTTTCCGAGACAGTGAAAAATATTTTATATTGATTATATATAAGGATATCAATTTGATAGTTTTTGTATATAGTTTCAATATTTAATGTAGAAGTTAGAATATATAATTCTGAATTTAAAGTCATGCTAATCATCTTAAGGAATTCAGGCATAATTTCAACAATAACTATGAAATTATCCTCGGCGAAAGTTCTAGATTAACACTTTAAGATTATCTTGAAATCAACAGGTACAGTGCCCGTGAAACCTTTTTGAATGAACAAACAGATGTTCACAGATTCCCATTACTGAGTATCTTTCCCTAATGGCATTTTTTAGCGACAAACTCCAATAAACATCCTAAGTTATCATGAAATGTTTTTACCATTACATGTCACGTACTCAACTGTATTTAAACTCTCTGTTACACTAGACACTATCAGTCAGTAGAATGTAGGTGCCTGACGAAGTCAGAAGTCACATCATGGTGAAACAATTATTGTATTAAAATAAGAAGGAACGGTTTTTTACTTGATAGAAGGATTATTACAAAATTTGAAAATCAAAACAGATTTAATCTGTTGTCTTCTACAATTTTAATTTCAAAAAATTCTTTGAAGAAACTTTAAGAATTAAATTAATGTCTTTATAAGCACTGCTCATATTTAATAGACGTCAAAAACAAAAAATGTTTGCTTATTTATATTTTAATTTTAATTGACAGTTTATGTTCGTTGGTTTTTCTTAATTCCGTTTGATATTGTATGATGAATTTTGACGTCTATTAAATATGAGCAGTGCTTATAAAGACATTAATTTAATTCTTAAAGTTTCTTCAAAGAATTTTTTGAAATTAAAATTGTAGAAGACAACAGATTAACTCTGTTTTGATTTTGAAATTTTGTAATAATCCTTCTATCAAGTAAAATCACGCATGCCTGGAACGAAACAAAAAATGTTTGCTTATTTATATTTTAATTTCAATTGACAGTTTATGTTCGTTGGTTTTTCTTAATTCCGTTTGATATTGTATGATGAATTTTGACGTCTATTAAATATGAGCAGTGCTTATAAAGACATTAATTTAATTCTTAAAGTTTCTTCAAAGAATTTTTTGAAATTAAAATTGTAGAAGACAACAGATTAAATCTGTTTTGATTTTCAAATTATTGTATTGTTAACATTTTTGTGGAAATTAAAATACCGTCTCTTTTAACTATTCCCTTCGGTATCTATATAACTTTTACATCACTCCAGAGAGAGAGAAAATAATAGGAAATAATTGCCTATCATATATTCAAAAATACTACATTATTCGTTGCATCAAATTTGCAAATGTTAACAACCTTGTGCTCTCACTTCTGATAACCTTTCAAAAATGATGATAATTTTTTTTCCAAGATAAACTCTTAACAACATTCGTAAGATCATACATTCACAAATCAATGTAGTAGTGAATGAAGCGAATATACCCACAATAATGAAACATACAGTATTCAAGGTATTGGTGATGAAAAGTTTATGAATAAAAAGGAATAATTGAACACAGTTTCCTCTCCAGTAGTTCGAAAGATTCTCGAGATAAACTAAAATGGCTACATGGGAAACATTTGCCGCTTGTTTCAAATCCTACTACACGACGTTCGTTGCTTTAACAGGTAAGTTACTGGTGAACTACTGTTGAATATGAAAAACATCTTTTTTCAGCTCATAGTATCTTCCTCATCTGCCTTCTGTCATACGCCTGGCCTTCTCCAGTTCTACCCAAACTTCTTGAGGCCGAAGAGAACCCCATCACACTAAATGAAAGTGACCTCATCGTAGCCATTTTCTACATTGGAGCCTCTATTGGACCATTATGCTTCATCTTCGTGGTGAACAGATTAGGAAGAAGGAAAGCACTCGCTTTGTTATCTGTGATTCCCTGTGTAGCTTATGTCACCCTGATCTTCGCCAAAGGCGTGATGACATACAACATATGTAGGACATTTCTGGGGTTGTATGTCGGAGCATCTTTCAGTATACAGCCTGTTTATCTGGCTGAGGTGCTGGCTGAGAACGAGAGAGATTTCTTGATGTCTTTCGTGACTCTCTTCAGTTTTATCGGAGTGCTTGCAGCTGTGACCATTGGGCCCTTCATACCAGTTGCATATTTCAACGGACTCATAGCTATTTTATCCTTCATAGTTTTGATTCTCGTGGCCTTTGGTTTTCCGGACAGTCCTTACTACGTGATGCAAAATGAAGGCAAGAGCAAAACTAAGGTGTTGTTGAGAAAACTACGTAATGGAAATGTGGACAGAGAACTTGAAGATATTGAAGAGAGAGTACTTGGTGACTCCCAGAAGTCATGCTGTCAAATTTTTTGCAACAAGGGTAGCCTTAAGGCACTAGTTCTAGCGACAATTCCGTTACTGTTACAGTCTTCGTGTGGGGTGGCACTTTTGGTCAGTAACAGCCAGCTGATATTCATGGAGACTAATATAGCGATACCACCTCACTATTGTTCAATTATCGTGGCAGGTTTGACATTCTGCACGGCGTTCTTAGCACCAGTTCTACTCAAGTCCAGGAAAATGTCACCCATTTCTCTGTTGATGCTATGTTTGGCTGGTGTTGGCATTTGCGATCTCATGATGAGTCTCTACTTCCTTTTCGGTAGAACCATTTCTTTCATCAGCTGGCTACCCTTATTGATCCTCATTTGTTTCGTTCTCATATACAACTGTGGTTTAGATCCGATACCTTGGTTGATACTAGGCAATACCTATCCCACAAATATCAGCGCTGTTGGTACAGCAATTTCAATTAGTATTTTCGAGTTCTCAATTTTTCCCATGACGTTCCTGTTCCATAAGGTTGATATCAGTTACCTGTTTCTGTTCTCGTCAATTTTTTGTGCGTTAGGTATTATATATGTGAAGTTTGTTGTGTTACCGTCTGCAAACAAAATTTTTAAGACCACCTCTAGAAACAGAATTTGAAGTTTCGATTTTTTTTTAATTATCTTGTTTTGAGGGTGAGTCAGTAAGAATTGTAAGTAGTTACATCTACCAGATAGAAAGCAATCATCAGATAGTTTGTATTAACCAGTTGGAAACCACAAACTCTTTTCAGTTTCGTATAATTTTTTCAGAAAATATTTGAAATAAATTTGAAAATAAATGTTTCTTCAGCTTGGCTGACTTCGCCGTTTCGAAATATAATTTATTATATAATATTATATGATATGCTTATAATGATTGTGAATATGTTGATGATTTCTGCCTTTACTCCATTCATTTTCAATAAATAATAAATATAGTAACATAAATAGAGGTTAATTCTTGATAGAAGGTATATAAAATTATATAAATATTTTAAAAACTAGCTGACCCGGCCACGCGTTGCTGTGGCTAAAGTTTTTGTTATATAGTGTAGGAAATTGTGTATCATTTTTGCATTGACATTTTAATTAAATTTTATAATTATGTGATAATACTTACATACATATATTCAAATTAAATTATAAAGTTTTGATCAATGAAGCACAAATAAGTAAAAAACAGGATTAATTTCACTGTATTATCTTCATTATAATATGAATTCAATTTACACTTCAGTCTAAGTAACACGTGACCGGCTATGCTAACACCAAAAATTTAAAAAGTGGAAATAATTGAATTATACGGTATTTCGTTCACTACAAAAAAAATTTAATTAATTTTATAGCGTCAACAACACGTGGTAATTATGCTGTTAAAATGTAGCTTATATGACACGTTCGTAGATTTACCATAGCAGCGCCATCTATTGATTACTTACTCAACCCAGTCGAAAGGTATCGACATCTGTTAGAATCATTTGGAGTTAACAGATAATTGTGACTGTCAAATAATAACAGACAAATAATTAGCAATAAATTGAAATTGCGACTATAATTTGAGATTTGAACTATCCTATCTCTCAAGTTGGATCGAACTGCACATGGTGTGCGAATTTTATTATAATCGGTTATGTGGTTTAGGAGTCCATTGAGGACAAACATTGTGACACGAGATTTATATATATTAAGATTTTAAAAAATTTACCACACTTAAAGGTTCCATTTCGTTAGAACTATCTCTAGAAGTTTGAAGGTAAGTGAATATTTGTTGTTAATTGATGTTATATTTTTTGAATATGAATTATTTGAATACTGACGAAGCAAAGTTGATCTTAAAACTTGTTTTTCAGTAATGTTTTACATATCTTGAGTTTTTATATAAGGTACCTTGGTTAGATATCCAATAATATTGAATAGTCTAAGTAAGATAGTTTTGTGATGAAATTCTTAAGATTATGTTGGATATTCTTGAAAGATATTGGTTTTCATAAGACTGATCAGCAGAAAGAAAATTTTGTCTATTCAAAATATTTAATTTATAGGATTTTGGTTAATAATTTTTATTCATTGGATTTTGTTATACCATTCGGATGTCTTATAATGAACGTTTATTTTATGTCATGATATAAGTGGTTCTTATACGACATTATTTTAATTTATTTTCAGAAGTTATAATCATTAAATATAATCTTTTGGAATTAAATATGTAGAAGGCTATTTTTGAAATTTTTTAAAATTTTTGAAATATTTATATAATAATAAATATGATTCCCAATATTTATTAATCTACCCGAAAATAAATCGAAAGACCACAAAATCAACCTTTTAGAAAACAAATCCACCAATGATATGTCAAAAAAAAACTCTAGAATATTTGGCAATAGACTCATAAATCGCTCTCAAGTCTATCTTATCCTTTTAAAACCACTCTGAGCCAAATTTATATACTAGTATAACATTACAAGAGTTGACTAGAAAAAATTATTCTAGTGCACGATTGTCTTACAACTACCGTTGAGTACTATATTTTTTCTACGACCGCATTCATTCCTATAAAAACTTAGGGTACCATCAAGTGACGAAACACGAAAATGTTATCCATTTAGTGACTAGACGTCACAATTTTATCGACTACGCGGCCCACTATTCGTTTCCATGGAAACTACTGAAGTGCCTATCTTATTGGATTTACGCCAGTGCGATTTACCTCACAGATGCTACCGTATTGGTTGTTGATCGTGCTTTTTTCTTACGGTGAAGTTAAATCGCACAGTTTTTGTTGCACAGTGCTTAGATAGACATAAAATAGAAAAAGGTTTTTTACTTGATAGAAGAAATATAACAAAATTTGAATATCAAAACAGATTTAATCTGTTACTCTTCTACAATTTTAATTTCAAAAAAATGTTTATTCAAAAACTCTTAGAATTAAATTAATGTCTACAATAAGCACCACTTATATTTAATAGACCTATATGATTGAAACTCAATATACAATGTCAAATGGAATAAATAAACCAACAAATATAAAAAAGTCATTTAAAATTAATAAATAAATATTAGTAGGAGACAAAATTTTGTTTCTAATCTTACCATAATGAACACCATGAATCACCCTTTACAACAAAAGATCAATGTTTTCAGATATGCTCACTAGACGAGAACGTAAACGAGTTATTTTATCAAATAACGATACAGTTCTCACGAACAAATTGATTCACAAATTACTGCGAGGGCACTTCATTTCTATTGAATTTTCCACGTAAATTTCTAATAGTTTGTATAAAAGATTCACTACTTCAGAAATAAGTTCTTAATATTATCAATATCGTTAATGTCAAAAAATAAATTAAATTTCTATCAAAAACGAACGACATAAGTGTTGGCAGACTAAAAATAAATGCTACTTCAAAATATATATTTTTCTTCCACTAACTTCTACCTGATTGCAGACGTGAAGCAATTCTCGTTAGAAAGAAATTGGGCTCGAATGAAGTCTGTATCGAAGGCCAGAGATAAAATACCCTACAAGAAAGATATCGAAAGGTTCGATAAGCGCTAAATGAAGTCAAGTCTGTTAAAAAAAAAGTTGTGTTTTTCATTGAAATCATACAATGTGGTATAGTATCCCTTCTCTTATGAGAAGTGTGAGTAATTTCTGAGAGCTAATTGGTTATAAGTAGCTCAAGAGGATCATTGTTAGGCAGAAGAAACAGTGGGCTTCTATAATTTCTAGGGAGTATTACCTCTAATATCTTCTGGTATCAGGGTTATGACTTCTAGTAGATTAAATCCACCTCATTCTAAAATTTTGCATGGTCCAAGTATGTGTTTAGGAGATTTAACAGCAGATTTACATGATCTGCACATTGTAGATTCCTTAATGAAGATTTTGTGTGGTAGTATATCACTCAGGGCTAGTGAAAATACCAGCAATCAGCAAGTTCATTCATTGACAATAATTCCCTTTCGAGCAGCAATTTATTCTTCATCCATTTTTCTAATTAAAACAATGGCTCGCGTCTTGTTATAACAATACTTGTAGATGCCAAAGGAGCTTTCGATAACATCATTTTGAGTATCAACCACATTGATTAGGGCTGAAGTCGATGAATTGGAAAATAAAGAGAGAAGAATTTTTACTAGATTAACACCCCAGGTTAACGAAAAGCCAAGGCTCTCTGAAGAAAATGCCATTAGCCCTATCCCTGTTATAGAATGACCTTAGGCTGTATACTGAGCTTCTCACTTTCCATCTGGATCTGGAGAGAATACCTACACCAGATGGGTAAAGAAAACTCTGATATCTGTAGCTTATTAGAATCGGCAATAGAAACTATTGAACATATACTCTGCCAATGGCTCAAACCAGATATACTCTGCTTGATGATATGATCTTCTCGTCAATCGATATAACAGCTAAGTTTCCCAGGAAAACATTGGATTTTGCGAAGGAGATGACCTTCCTGGAAAAACTTAGTTGTATGGTTACTCACAAAAGATTGTATTGTGCTCAGCCGAACGACCACAACTTATCTAATTATTCGAGTACACACAAGGAAGCACCTTGGTCCTTGGTCATTTGTGCTCTTTGTCTGCGGCTTCGATAATTCTTAATTCTAGTTAAATCCATATACTCTATGTGCTTAGCTAAGTCAGTGCGGTGAAACCAAAACAACCCCAAGTCAATGATTGAAATGGTTCCATTTTCGACCAATAAATATTGCAGTTCAAAAAGGGTTACAATGTAACAATAAAAACTTCAGTTCATCAATTGAAAAGCCTTCTAAATATTAAATTTCTGCAGATAGTCCCATCAAGATTATCTCATATCATACTATGTGGTAAATCAAGACTATAAATATGTTACGAGTACGTATGAAAATAGTGAAACGAATTTTTAGAGATAACAATTCATCATTGGAACATTATCATTTCATTAAAGTGCATATCAGATCGTCAATATCCAGGATGTGAGACTATCAATGAATAAAAATTGTTATTATTTATCAAGAAACCTGATAACCCTGCCTCTTTGTGAAATGACCCTTCCTTTGGAATCATAGACACTTATTAATGGACTGATTTGAGGAGAGACAAATTGTTTTTATATTTCTTGAGATTTCAAATTTTGGAGAGAAGCTATTCTTATCAATGAATCTTGACGTTGCTTCTCACAGTCAATTTTCACTCACGAAGCATTGATAGTTCGTTAACTAAACCGCTACTTCCTTTTGTGGAGGTATTTGCTTCAACCAACAGGTGAAGTTTGTAAAGGACTTTATAATTACAAAGATGGCCACTTGGGAGAAATTCGCTGATTTTTTGGGTCCTTATTACACATTTTTCATCGCATTTGTTGGTGAGTATATAATTCAAAAGTAACTTATTTCATTATTCATTAACTTAAATTTTTCATCTTCCTATAACAACTCTATAACAAATTTAAATATTTTTGTACATCAGAAGTGTTGAGGTTAAAAAGACACTCTCAGTGAGCAAAATTCATTCATTGTTGACTATGTCATATTTTATTTAAAATAATCCACAGAGTTTTCATGTTTCACAATTTATTCAGAATTCTAACTTTTTCGGTCTTTCGAGCACCTTCAAAGATTCTTTTATTCCACTTCGGACATTTTTATGGCGCATGGAAATAAAAGCATCCAATATAGGGGTATTGCCGAATAGTATTTGGGAATTCAACTGGTAGAAATCGCGTGATCCTTTATCCTGCTAAAATACCCTGTATTGTTATGATTAACATAGTGAAGTATTCACACTTACAAATTTTCACCATTTATTCACCAAGAATATGAGAATATCTCCAAAATCGGAGCTGAAAAGAAATTGATCCGAGCATGAATCTTCAAGTGTTTCCACTATTCCGAATATTTGAGAGTAGATTCCTGAATTACGCTAAGTCTTGCCCCTCCAATTAAGCGTTTAACCGAACACTGGCCACCCTAAAATGATAATTGGATATAAATTGTAGATTTCATACACAGGTTCAGAAAGAGCTAGCCAAGCAAGTCGGTGAAGAGTGAAGGTTCGCGGTACATAGAGCGCTTAAACATTGAAGACGGAAACTTCCAAAAATTCTGCTTCGTGTTAGAGACTGCAGACGTTTGACTAATTGTCACCACATTCATGACAAATCGATTTATGAATTTCTCAATTGTTATTAATCCGGTTGTTTTAATGTTTAGCCTTGAGGAATCTTATAATTTTCTGAAAACATAATAACACAAACAAGATTTCACCTTTTTTCGATATTTTCAACAACGTATTCTTTCCCAGCAATAAAAATAATTTACTTTTATCGCGAAGATGTACCATTAATTGGGATTCATCTGTTTCAGCTCATTCAAACATATTCCTGGGATGTCTGTCTTACGCCTGGCCATCTCCGATACTTCCCAAACTATTCGAGGTCGAAAACAATCCCTTGGGGAACCCCATCACTGCAGAGGAAGGAGATTTGATGGCAGCAATTTTCTACATCGGCGCCGCTGCTGGTCCCATTCTGTTCTATGGTATCGTGGAAAAAGTTGGCAGGAGAAAAGTTCTCATTGGCATTTCCCTCATTTTACCTTCAGCTTACGGTATATTGGTGTTTGCCGACACTGTCACTTTATACAACATTTGTAGGATTCTTATAGGACTATGTGCTGGTGTGATATTCAGTGTTGAACCTGTCTACGTTTCTGAGATTCTTGCAGATGAAGAGAGATCATTTTTGATGTCTATAATCACAGTATTCGGCTTTTCAGGGGTGTTTACTGCTATGTCTCTGGGTCCATTCGTGTCCATACCGCTTTTTCATGGATTAATCTTCTTGGTGTCACTTCTTACGTCATTGTTGATGATGGTTGGCTTTCCGGAATCTCCGTACTTCGTGCTGAAGAAAGAAGGAGAACAAACTACCAGAGAATTGTTGAAGAAACTAAGAGGAGGATACGTCGAAGATGAACTTAAAGAAATTACCAAAACATTAGCTAACGAGACAAGCAGTTCTTGCTGCCAGATTTTCAGTTCCTTAAAAAATTTCAAAGCCTTCATATTGTCAACACTTCCACTTTTACTCCAGTCTTATTCGGGAATAGCATTAATTATGAATTATAGCCAGTTGATCTTCATGGAAACTAACGTGGCTATACCCACTGAGTGGTGTGCTATTATTGTTATAGGTTTTAGTCTTTCTATGACATTCCTGACACCAATGTTCATGAACAAAAAGGTGTCAGTATACACTCTGCTCATTTTTTGCTTATCCGGTATTGCTATTTGTGATTTAGTGATGGGTGTGTACTTTATGTACGGCAGATACGATAAAAACTTCAGTTGGGTACCATTAGTCACATTAGTTTTCTTCGTTATAATTTACAACTGCGGTTTGGACCCCATTCCATGGATGTTGATGGCGGAGTCTTACCCTTTGAATATAAGAGCTGTTGGCACAGCACTTTCAACCAGTATTTTCGAGCTCTCTGTTTTTCCAATTCTATTTTACTTCCATAAAATCGAGCACAGCCATTTGTTCTTATTCTCTTCGTGCTGTTGTTCCATTGGTGCCGTCTATTTCAAGTTTTTCGTAGTACCTGAAAAGAAGAAGAATGTGGAGGGAAACGAAATGAAAACACCAGCGTGATTCAGTTTTTATGACTTAATTTTGTATACATAATGAAAGTTATTTTCGCTTTTGTTGGAATTTTACTGCTAAGCGTAGAGTATTGAAGAATTTAAATTATTTATATTGATAAGAACGATTTTGATTGTATCATTATTTATCATCAATGGAATTGTTTATATCGAGAGTAAATTTTATCATTTTGATTTCATTGCTGATTCGATATAATGAACCTGAATAAATTATTTCATCAGTATCTATAAATTTAATTCAAACTAAAATATCAGGAATGACTTCGAATTTAAAATTATATAAAATAAAATAGAAAAAGGCTTTTTACTTGATAGAAGAAATATAACAAAATTTGAATATCAAAACGGATTTGATTTGTTAGTCTTCTACAATTTTAATTTAAAAGAAATTTTCATGCAAAGAAGTTTTAGAATTAAATTAATGCCTACAATAAGCACTGCTTATATTTTATAGACATATATAATCAAAACTCAATATGCAATGTCGAATGGAATAAATAAACCAACAAATATAAAAGAGGCAATTAAAATTAATAAAAAAATTAGAATTCGGATGATCTCTTCATCGGCCCTACATAATATTTATAACTAACCGGAACTTGTTTAAACAGACTGACTATAAAAATCCAGATAGTCTATATTCGTCACAAAATCACAGAAAACTGTATGGTATTATAAGGTTTTCTTTAAACCATTGACATTCCATAATGAGATTTATTCAAGCCTAAATATAATTATATATTATATATAAAATAAAATAGAAAAGGGCTTTTTACTTGATAGAAGAAATATAACAAAATTTGAATATCAAAACAGATTCAATCTGTTAGTCTTCTGCAATTTTAATTTCAAGAAATTTTTTATTCAAAAAACTTTTAGAATTAAATTAATGTTTAAAATGAGCATTTTTTTAAAATTAAAATTGTAGAAGACTAACAGATTAAATCTGTTCTGATATTCAAATTTTGTTATATTTCTTCTATCAAGTAAAAAGCCTTTTTCTATTGTATTTTATTCATAATATATAATTATACATATATATATATATATATATATATAGGCTTGAATAAATCTCATTATGGAATGTCAATGGTTTAAAGAAAACAGAAAGATGGATTTGCCATGGGGTCCCCTCTCAGCCGCTGAAATTTCTATGTCCTTTTTCGAAAGAAAAATTCTAAATCCAAACACGTAAGGCATATCAATTTTTGGTACAGGTATGTAGACGATATATTGGCTTGCTGTGGAACACATTCCGAATTAGAAAACACACTAGAACATTTTAATAGTTTGGACCATAATGTAAAATTCACTATGGAAACACAATATGATAACAGAATACATTTTCTGAACATAACTTTAACTAAGAATAATGATGAAATTTCCTTTGATATATTTAGAAAACTTACATCGACAGACTCAACCATACCCAAGTTTTCAAACCATCCGAACACTCATAAACTCGCTGCATACAGATAATATAGACCTGATATTCATCAAATTAACATATTTTGGACCAGTCTCACAAAAAGTAGCTCACATTTTGTCGAAAATTAACATAATAATAGCTTTCACACCCTCATATAAAATTTCCAACCTCTTTTTTAATGCAAAACACAAAAACAACCGGCTGAATAATTCTGGAGACTATAAATTAAGTTGTCAACAGTGCAGTAGCGTATATATAGGACAAACCGGAAGATCTTTCCACAAGAGATACAAAGAACATCCGTCTGCCTTTAGGCACCGGAATGATAACTCCAATTTTGCGAAACATTTTTTCATAACCGATCATATCTTACCAGGATTGGGTAATCTCGAAATATTGCACGTGGAAGCGAGAGGAAAAAACTAGACATCCTGGAATCCATCGAAATTCATAAAAATAAAAGCACGTACCGACAATAAAACTATTGAATGAGCAGAGGGACCTGTAGCAAACCCCACTTTTTGAGGTTTTGAGGAAGCCATCAAGAAATACATAATATCTAATAGTTGAGACATAGTTTGCTTATTCTGTTTGAAAATGTATTATAGTATCACTACGAAACCCGAGTCACTGTATAATCGTAAATAAAGTGATAGAAAACACAGCAATTTCATTCCTATTAAAATGGTATCCAACAAACAAAAGAACATGGTATCGAATCGCCTGTACCCAGTCATAAAATACACAGAAATAATTTTCGTTATCTTATGTTGATGGATTATCTGAAAATATTACTAAATATTTCAAAAATAGGTTCAATTACAACGCAGCTTTTAAAACCATTAATAACCTTAGTACTTACATAAAAACAATACAGATCGAACAAATAAAGAAAATAAATCTGAAGTCTACTAGTTTACATGCAACGATTGTCCTTTAGTACACAATAGCAGACAGGTAGATCATTCAAGAAAAGAACCCAAGAACACCAAAGGAATTACATATCGGATTCCCTACATTCGACGTATGCTAATCATCTTGAGGAATTCAGGCATAATTTCAATAATAACTATGAAATTATCCACGTCGAAAGCAAAAGTTCCAGATTAACACTTTTAGAATTTCTTGAAATCAACAGGTACAATGCTCGTAAAAAACTTTGGAATGAACAAACAGATGTTGATAAGTCTCCATTATTGGATATCTTTCCCTAATGGCATTTTTAGCGGCAAACTCCAATATACATCTCGAGTTTTTATGACTTGTTCTTCCATTATTTTGTCTCGTACTTAACACTGTACTTGCACTCGGTTACAGTGAACACCATCAGCCAGTAGAATGTAGCGGGTGTTGTTTTTAGAGTGATAGAACTTTAAATTGAAATGAAACACATTTAAATTAAGATTGAAGCCAATATTTTTTTATTTGAAAGAAAATTTTATGACATTTATGTTTTGAAAATAATTTCCGGCATATGTACACCACGACTAGCTCTGAGGAACCACATTCGAGCAGACCAATTCTGGACCACTTTTTCGAGTAATTCAGGCTTTATTTCATCAATAACACGAGTTATATTGGCTTCCAAAGCGTCTATTATTTCTGGTTTATCAGCATAAACCAATGACTTGATATAACCCCAAAGAAAATAATCCAGTGGAGTTATGTCGCATGATCTTGTAGGCCAATTAATTGGACCATTTCTCGACAGAATGATATCGCTAAATCTTTCTTTCAATAAATCAATTGTAACGGTAGCAGCATCAGATGTGGCATCATCTTTTTGGAACCGAAACACTAAGGTGTCGATACCATTCAAATTTTGAAACAAAGAATCATTGATCATCGATCTGTAACGAGCACCATTCACTGTAACATTAGCTCCAGCATCGTTTTTGATGAAATATGGACCGATGATGCCCCCAGCACGTAAAGCACACCATATAGTGCATTTTTCAGGATGCAATGGAACCTGCAGAACTTCCTGAAGATTGTTTTCACTCCATATACAGCAATTTTGATTGTTTACATAACCGTTCAACCAGAAATGAGCTTAATCACTGAACAGAATTTCACGATAAAAAAGTGGATCTAGTTCAAGCTGTTCTAGGGCCCAATCAGCAAACAAACGACGCTTATTTAGGTCAAGTGGCTTTAGTTCTTGAACCAGTTGGATCTTGTATGGGTGTAGACCAAGATCTTCACGCAAAATTTTCCATGTGGGGGATACACAGAGCAGTGATATTTTCTTCTGTACGTACAGTTCTTTGTCTTGTTGTTGTTGCATCGAGTAGAGAAAATGTTGTCCGAAATCTATCGATAGTTCGACGAATAAGCTGCTCTGATGAACGATTATGTCAACCATAAATAGAATAGAACACTGATTTTGAAAATAAATTTCAACAATTTGTAAACGTAGTTGCGGCGTTATTCTTTCCATGATAATTTGTCAATGTTACCGAACAGAAATGTCAGAACAACATGGCTTCTACGTTCTATCAAATCACAGTTATCCCTATCGAAAGTTCTGATATCTGAAGAAGCTACATCGTGGTGAAAAAATTGTTGCATTATGAACATATTTATGGAAATTGAAATACTGTCTCTCATATATTTTTATGTAATAGGATTTCAATAATTGAAGCTTCATACAAAAATGCACAGCTATTTTTTCAGCTGTCCACTTAAGCCACCTTCATTAAAACCTGAAGAATCTCGAGAGGAAACGGGGTAAACAGAACCATATTTCGCGGGAATTCCATCGTGTTCCATCAAGTTCAGAGTGTCTAAACGATGACATGCTTTCATTAAACTACCGCATCAATTAAACCGCCCTCGGTTGGAAACCACCCTCAAGCTGGTAATTTTATTCGACCATTAATTCATTCCACCCTTGGGAAAAACTAAGGCTAATGTGTTTTTTCTTTCGACGAGTGGAAGTTATGAAATATACCCGAACGGACGCGGTTGTTGAAAGTGGTTAAACTGGTCACTCATCTAGAAAGATTCTGCTTCAACAGCTCAACAGCTTGGCGCCAGCTGGATTGGGACTGCTGTGAGATTTACAACTTGGATTCGCTCTTTGAGATGTGAACTGAAAAAATATTCGAGCATGCGAGGAGAGGGAAAATCTGCGATGGGGGTGTGGGAAATTTGTTAATTTGTGGATGTATTCAAGTATCTCTTAAGTATCGAGTGTTTTTTTTATAGTGATAGAACTTTCGATAGACACAACTGTGATTTGACAGAAGGTAGAAGCCATGTTGTTTTGACACTTCTGTTCAGTAAGAATTGACAAATTATCATGGAAAGACTCATGCCGCAAAAACGTTTACAAATTGTTGAAATTTATTTTCAAAATCAGTGTTCTATTCGCCAAACTGATAGAGCACTTCGTGAAATTTATGGTTTACATAATCGTCCATCAGAGCAGCTTATTCGTCGAACTATCGATAGATTTCGGACATTTTCTCTACTCGATGCAACAATTGATTTGACTATTCGTCGACGTTCACAACAAGTTGGATTCTGTGCATCCACCACAAGGAAAATTCAAGAACTAAAGCCACTTGACCATAATAAGAGTCGTTTGTTTGCTGATTGGGCCCTAGAAGAGCTTGAAGTTGATCCACTTTTTTATAGTAAAATTGTGTTTAGTGAAGAAGCTCATTTCTGGTTGAACAGCTATGTAAAGAAGCAAAATTGCCGTAAATGCAGTGAAAACAATCCTCAAGAAGTTCTGCAGGTTCATTGCCTCCTGAAAAATCCACTGTATGGTGTGCTTTACACGGTGGAGGCATCATCGCTCCAAATTTCTTCAAAAACGATGCTGGAGCTAATTTTACAGTGAATGGTGCTCGTTACAGATCGATGATCAATGATTCTTTGTTTCAATATTTGAATGGTATTGACCCAGAGGTGTTTTGGTTCCAACAAGATGGTGCTACACCTCATGCTGTTACCGTAACAATCGATTTATTGAAAGAAAGATTTGGCGATAACATTATTTCGAGGAATGGTCCAATTAATTGGCCTCCAAGATCATGCGACATAACGCCACTGAATTATTTTCTTTGGGTTTATGTCAAGTCATTGGTTTATTCTGATACACCAGATAAAAACACGCTTTTGAAGCCAACATAACTCGTGTTATTTATGAAATAAGGCCTGAATCACTCGAAGAAGTGGTCCAAAATTGGTCTGGTCGAATGCGGTTCCTCAGAGCTAGTCGTGGTGGAAATTATTTTTAAAACATAAATGTCATATAATTATCTTTCAAATAAACGAATCTAAACGAAAGTGTAAGAAGTGGTTTGTTCGATTAAAGAGTGGAAATTTTTACTTGGAAGAAGAAGAAAGTCCTGGATCGCCACTAAAGTTCGAGGATAAAGAATTAGAGGCAAGGCTCGATGAAGATCCATAGCAAATGCAGGAGGAACTATCATCTTTATGTGTACTGTTTTTATTATTTGCAATGAATTTACTCAAGTTTGAATAGGTTGTAAATGAAGCTCTTGAATCTTATTTATTTTTGAGGTATGTAGCAATTTTCTCGGAATTACCTTTATAGTATTTTGAGGAAATTTATTTAAAATTATCTTTCATATTAGAATATAACATAAATAAAAAAAAAATTTAAATATTAAATAAATTTCCTTAAAATGCACTGAAGGTATTCCCAAGAAAATTGCTACATACCTCAAAAATAAATAAGATTCAAGACTTCATTTACAACCTATTCAAACTTGAGTTAATTCATTAAAAATAATAAGAACTGTACACATAAAGGTGATAAATCCGGGGTTTATAGGTTAACCTGCGGTGATTGCCCTAAAGTTTACATAGGACAGACTGAAAGAACTTTTCGACATACAATATGTGAACATTCGAAGAGTTTCCTCAATAATAAAAGTAATTCCACATATTCTAACCATTTGTTAGAAAAAGGACATACTTTCAACCATAATTTTGAAAATATACATATAGAAAGTGAAATTTATGCCTTAAACCTGTTAGAATCCCTAGAGATAAATAAACACAATAAAATTGGAATATTACTTAACGAACAAATAGATTTTAATAACTCACCCCTGTTAAATATATTCAAATAAGCTGGAATTTACAGACCCTTTTTTGGGTTTTAGTGCTCAATAAAAATTTATTGTACTTACTGTAATATAAATAGCAACGGATTTCAGAAACAAGCTTAGTTATCCAAAATGTAAACCTTCCTGATGATGCTACTGTGATAGCTAAACAATTGGTGTAAACATAACAATAAAAAGTTGTGAAATATTATTTAGTATGGATTTTCACCAAGTAAGGACTGATTCAATGTGTCTTATTTTTCCAGTATTTTGTCACGTTCTTAACACTATATTTCAATTCTGTTACACTGGACACCATCAGCCAGTAGAATGAAGATACCTGAAGGAGCCACATCGTGGTGAAACAATATTATAAACATTTTTGTGGAAATTAAAATACTGTCTCTCAAATATTTTTTGATTAATATGAGTTTCCACCAAGTCAAGACCGAATTAATCAAACATTCATGAAATAAAACGTTTCACTTTAAATCATGTACCATAAAAGGAGTACAAATAAGTTTCCGCCGTTTTATTGTAGATGGCGCCGCACGGAGTTCCGGTTAGCTTTCGCCGATGATAACCGGCTCAAAAAATAGTTTGGACATTCAAGAACAACAAAACCTATTAATATCATTGATTTCATATTGGTAAAATATAATTTTTATAAGTTGAAAATGTCAAAATTTGAGCCAAGTAAGCGTCATTTGCGGGAAATATTAGTTTACTTCTTTAATTTAAAGAAATCTGCTGCTGAGGCGCATCAATTGCTCGTAGAAGCATATGGTGAGGGTGCTTTGAGTGAGAGAACGTGTCGAGAGTGGTTTCAAAAGTTTAAAAACGGTCATTTCGACGTAGAAGACAAAGATCGCAGTGGAAGGCCAAAAATTTACGAGGATGCAGAATTGGAGGTATTATTGGAGGAAGATTCATCTCAGACACAAAAAGAACTTTCTCTAACATTAGAAGTCACTCAGCAAGCAGTCTCACATCGTTTAAAATCATTAGGAATGATTCATAAACAAGGAAATTGGGTTCCGTACGAATTAAAGCCGAGAGATATTGAAAACCGATTATGCTTATGTGAAATGCTGCTAGCTAGACATAAAAAAAGGGTTTTTTACATCGTATCGTAACTGGTGATGAGAAGTGGATACATTATGACAATCCAAAAAGAAGAAAATCATGGGGATTACCTGGCCACGCGTCAACATCAACAGCAAAACCGAATATTCACCGAAAAAAAACTTATGCTGTGTATTTGGTGGGATCAGCTAGGTGTAGTGTATTATGAGTTGCTTAACCCGAGCGAAACAATTACTGGAGCCCTCTATCGAACACAATTGATGAGATTTAGCCGAGCTCTGAAGAAAAAACGCCCTCAATACTATTCTAGACACGAAAAAATTATTCTTCTGCATGACAATGTTCGTCCACATGTGGCTCCCGTGAAAAAGTACTTGGAAACACTTGATTGGGAAGTGTTACACCACCCGCCGTATTCACCAGACATTGCACCGTCCGATTATCACCTGTTCCGGTCCATGGCACATGTTCTGACGGCGAAGCGGTTCACATCTTATGAGGATACCAAAAATTGGGTTGATTCGTGGATAGCCTCAAAAGACAAGGAGTTCTTCAGACGTGGGATTCGAATGCTGCCTGAGAGATGGGAAAAAGTGGTTGCAAGTGATGGGCAATATTTTAAATAAATTTATACTACCGTTCTTCTATAATAAATATTTAATTTGTGTTAAAAAACGGCGGAAACTTATTTGTATTCCTAATATATTATCAACAAAATGGTAAAATACCATGTGACTCAGAAGAGCTTCCATTTATGACATACGTGATCAGTGACGTGTCCTTATAAATTCACAGAATTTTTTACGAACATTCCATTATTCCTTGGTCAGATTAACGCGAATCGTTTTTAAAATCAATTATGTGCGCGTATATTAATAATACTGGCTGTTATATTCCATACGAGCGAGTCGCATATTCTGAAATTTACTCTGAATAATTCCCATCAAATATCCGTCATAATCTGCACATTTTGCAAGTTCGTTTCCACATATTTCCGAATCACACGTCAGGGAAAGCTAAGCCACCATTAATATTACTGGACAGCTTAAATTACACAATATAATGCCCCACAAATACGGGGGGACATCCTACCGACCAGCGAGGTTAATAAAATTATTCACTGAATGAATATAAAAAAATTTTAACTACCGCAAAATTCAAATAATAGATCTTCGTATCTTCGTTACGTACGGTGAATCGTTTATTGTTCACTTTTATCGAGTGAATTATAAAATTACATGAATGGAGTATGTTGGCTCTAGGTGAAACATTGTAACAATGAAAAAAATCCACAATTTTATTTAAAAAAAAAATTAATACCTAAAAATTCAAATTTGAAAAATATGCCTAGATTTAAGAACTCGAAATGGAATTATAAAACAGATAAAAAAAATTCAATTAAAAAAATGTATATGAGACAGTAATTTATTTCCACAAAAATGTTTGTACTACTACAACAACAATTGTTTCACCACGATGTGGCTTCTTCAGGTATTACATTGAACTATCTGATGGTATTCAGTGTAACCCAGTTTAAATACATTTTTAGGTACGTGATCAAATAATGGAAGCACAAGTCATAAAAACTCTAGGTGTTTACTGGAGTTTGCCGCTAAAAATGCCATTAAGGAAAAATATTCAGTAATGGAGAATGATCGACATCTGTTTTTTACGGGCATTAAACCTGTTGATTTCAAGAAATTCTAAAAGTGTTAACCTAGAACTTTTGCTTTCAACGTGGATAATTTCATAATTATTGTTGAAATTATGCCTGAATTCCTTAAGATGATTAGCATATGTCGAATGTACAGAATTGGATATATAACCCCTTTGGTGTTCTTGGACATGTTTCTTGAATGATCTACCATTCTGGCCAATGTATACTAAAGGGCAATCTTTGCAAGTCAACTTGTAGACTCCGGATTTATTTTCTTTATTTGTACGATCTTTATTGTTTTTTATGTAGGTACTAAGGTTATTAATTGTCTTAAAAGCCGCGGTATAATTGAAACAACTTTTGAAATATTCAGCAATATTTTCAGATAATCCATTGACATAAGATAACGAAAAATATTTCTGTGTATTGTCCTCTTTTATGATTGGGTACACGAGATTTAATGCCATTTTCTTTTGTTTATTGGATACCATTTTGTCTATAAGAAAGGGATTGTAACCGTTGTTTGATGCTATTTGTTTAATAATATTTAATTCTTTCATAAAGTTTTCTGAATTTAAAGGGAAATTCAATAATCTATGAATAAAACTATTATATGATGACATCTTTTGGTTGGTGGGGTGGTTTGAAGTTTTATGTATTGTGATGTCTGTATGTGTTGGTTTGTGAAAAATACTGGAATCATGTAAATTATTTAATCTTGTTATAGTGAGGTCAAGAAAATTGATACTTTGATTCTTTTCTTCTTCGATTGTGAATTTGATTTTTGGGTGGAGTTTATTAATGAAATTCGAACTACATATCTTCACGAATTTCATTAATAAACTCCACCCAAAAATCGAAGAACAATCGAACAATCGAAGAAGAAAAGAATCAAAGTATTAATTTTCTTGACCTCACTATAACAAGATTAGAGTTTTTATGACTTGTGTTTCCATTATTTGGTCACGTACCTAAAAATGTATTTAAACTCGGTTACACTTAATACCATCAGACAGTACAATGTAATACCTGAAGAAGCCACATCGTGGTGAAAAAATTGTTGTAGTAGTACAAACATTTTTGTGGAAATAAATTACTGTCTCATATAAATTTTTTTAATTAAAATGAGTTTCCACCAAGTAAAGACCGAATCTATCAAATAAAAAAAATTCAATCTAAGGATCTAATTATAAACAAAGCAGATAAAGTAAATATCCTAACTATTATGTCAAACACAATAATATTATTATTATTATAAGTTTGATTTTCTTGAATTGGTGGTTGATCTGATGTTGCACATATTGTAAAAGTTCTTGCATTTTGCCGAGGAAGTCATTTTGGGCTTAGACCTGTTGATATCCTATTTGACCGATAAATAAATAAAATGTACCTTTTCTATCAGGTGTTTTTTTTAGAATGATAGACTTTCGATAAGGACAACTGTGGTTTGACATTTCTGTTCAGTAAGCATTGAAAAATTACCATGGAAAGACTCACGCCGCAACAACGTTTACAAATTGTTGGAATTTATTTTTGAAATCAGTGTTATATTCGCCAAACTTATAGAGCACTTCGTGAAATTTATGGTTTACATAATCGTCCATCAGAGCAGCTTATTCGTCGAACTATCGATAGATTTCGGACAACATTTTCTCTACTCGATGCAACAACAACAAGACAAAGAACTATACGTACAGAAGAAAATATCGCTGCTGTAAGTCATGGTGTTAATGATGATCCAGATTTAGCTATTCGTCGACGTTCACAACAAGTTGGACTGTGTGCATCCACCACATGGAAAATTTTGCGTAAAAATCTTTGTCTACACCCATACATGATCCAACTGGTTCAAGAACTAAAGCCACATGACCATAATGAGCGTCGTTTGTTTGCTGATTGGGCCCTAGAACAGCTAGAAATTAATCCACTTTTTTAACGTAAAATTGTGTTTAGTGATGAAGCTCATTTATGGTTGAACGGCTATGTAAATAAGAAAAATTGCCGTATATGGAGTGAAAATAATCCTCAAGAAGTTTTTCAGGTTCCATTGCTTTTTGAAAAATGCACTGTATCGTGTGCTTCACACGATGAAAGCATCATTGGTCCATATTTCCTTAAAAACGATGCAGTTAATGTTCCAGTGAACATATCTCGTGTTATTGATGGAATAAGGCCTGAATTACTCGTGGTGAACATATGCCGAAAATTACCTTGAAACATAAATGTCATAAAATTATCTTTCAAATAAAAAAAAATTTGGCCTTAATCTTAATTTAAATGTGTTTTATTTCAATTTAAAATTCTATCACTCTAAAAAAACACCTGATATAAGGACAATTATATATTTTTCCTGACAATTTGTTAATCCAAGAGAAAAATTAAGCTGCTAAATTAATTTTAAATTTTGTTGAGTATTATAAGTTTCTTAAATTGATGGGATGTGTAGAGGTGGGATTGATCTGATGTTGCACATATTGTAAAAATTCTTGTATCTTCCCGTGGATGTCATTTTGGGCCTATGCCTGTCAATATCCTATTTAAACAATAAATAAATAAAATATACCTATTCTAGTATTTTTTGCGAAAAAACATTATACACTGAATTTGAATATCAAAATAAATTAAAATATGTTTGTCTTCTACAATTTTATTTTTAAAAAAAAATTTTATTCAAAAAACTTTTGATTTTGATATTTGGAATATTATTCAGGACCGAAGAAGTGATCGCTTAGAATTATATTTGTTTTTTGAAGATATAGTGCATGTTTTGAGAGGTTTCTGAATTAACTTATTCGAATATTTAAATATATTAAATATTTCAAATAAATTATATTCTTTGAGAATTCCTTAAGGTGTGTTCATGTTTTTAAAAGGCAATTGGTGTTCTTAAAGGTAAGACCAGAAACAAAATTTTGTCTCCTTTAAATATTTATTTATTAATTTTAATGACTTTCGTATATCTGTTGGTTTATTTAATCCATTTGACATTATATATTGAGTTTTGATAATATACGTCTATTAAATGTGAGCGGTGCTATTTTAGACATTAATTTAATTCTAAAAGTTTTTTGAATAAAAATTTTTTTGAAATTAATATTGTAGAAGACAAACATATTTTAATTTGTTTTGATATTCAAATTTTGTTATATTTCTTCTATCAAGTAAAAAGCCTTTCTATTTTATTTTATATATAATATATAATTATATTTTGGCTTCAATAAATCCCATTATGGAATGTCAATGAATTTAAATAAGCCTTAAAAATAACTCACACTTTTCTTTGATTTTGTTAGAACATAGATCAATCTTGAATTATAAAGTTGATCTGTGTTTCGAAACATTCATTTCTTTACACGTGGTGCGTTGTTGATATGGGTTAATTTTTTGATTTTGATATTTGAAATATTATTCAGGACCGAAGAAGGGATTGCTTAGAATTATATTTGTTTTTTGAAGATATAGTGCATGTTTTGAGAGATTTCTGAATTAACTTATTCGAATATTTAAATATATTAAATATTTCAAATAAATTATATTCTTTGAGAAGTACTTAAGGTGTGTTCATGTTTTTAAAAGGCAATTGGTGTTCTTAACGGTAAGACCAGAAACAAAATTTTGTCTCCTTTAAGTATTTATTTATAAATTTTAATGACTTTCGTATATCTGTTGGTTTATTTATTCCATTTGACATTATATATTGAGTTTTGATTATATACGTGTATTAAATGTAAGCGGTGCTTATTTTAGACATCAATTCGATTCTAAAAGTTTTTTGAATAAAAATTTTTTTGAAATTAAAATTGAAGAAGACAAACATATTTTAATTTGTTTTGATATTCAAATTTTGTTATATTTCTTCTATCAAGTAAAAGGCCTTTCAATTTTATTTTATATATAATATATAATTATATTTTGGCTTCAATAAATCTCATTATGGAATGTCAATGAATTTAAATAAGCCTTAAAAATAACTTACTTTGTTCTTTGATTTTGTTAGAACATAGATCAATCTGGAATTATAAAGTTGATCTGTGTTTGGAAACATTCATTTATTTACACGTGTGCGTTGTTGATATAGGTTAGTTTTTTGATTTTGATATATGGAACATTATTCAGACCGAAGAAGGGATTGCTTAGAATTATATTTATTTTTTGAAGATATAGTGCATGTTTTGAGAGATTTCTGAATTAACTTATCCGAATATTTAAATATATTGAATATTTCAAATAAATTATATTTTTTGAGAGTTCCTTAAGGTGTGTTCATGTTTTTAAAAGGCAATTGGTGTTCTTAAAGGTAAGACCAGAAAAAAATTTTGTCTCCTTTAAATATTTATTTATTAATTTTAATGACTTTCGTATATCTGTTGGTTTATTTAATCCATTTGACATTATATATTGAGTTTTGATTATATACATCTATTAAATGTGAGCTTTGCTTATTTCAGACATTAATTTAATTCTAAAAGTTTTTTGAATAAAAATTTTTTTGAAATTAAAATTGAAGAAGACAAACATATTTTAATTTGTTTTGATATTCAAATTTTGTTATATTTCTTCTATCAAGTAAAAAGCCTTTCTATTTTCTTTTATTATACAATGATCTCATAAAGGAAAAACAAGTATGAAATTGTGAAGAAAGGGCATTACTTTACTGTTCAACTATTATAAATCGATAACCAAGAGTCTACGAATGAAAGAGATCCAAACACTATTTTATACCCCATTTTATCGACATGCAAGGTAATTTAAGCTTTAATTGGATTGTTTTACTGCAACCGTTCCCGTGACATGATCGTTCTTGCAGAAAGTCGAACGCGATAGGTGACCGGCTTCCCTCTATTATATTTTGGAATTTCATCAAATACCTCGTGATCCGACACACATACCCCAAGCGTGATAATGCCGACGACAAGGCTTCATTTGGATGGAACAACGGATCCAATGATTTCCAAAAGGAAAACTCAAACCACCACGAATAGATGTCTTTAATTGGTGCAACAAAACCTCCAATTCAATAACAATCAGGAGTATTGTGTTGATTCAGCAAGGCTGCTGTAATTGAAGATGAGATCCGCATAGACTATTTGAACAGGTTATGGGCTTGACTGTGGATAAATCAGTGCAATTAATCGGTTAGGTGTGATGTTGAAATGAGAATTATTGTCAGATTTTGAGCGTATATGGCATTCGAGCTCTTAGGGAATTCGATGATCTAGAAAAGATAGAAAATTTGACTGAATCAATGAGTGACAAACGCTACAGATAATAGCTGTATTAATTTTTCGAAGCTTTTACGAATTCTATGTTAAAAATCTTCTAAAAACTGTTTAGAATCAAATTGAATAAAATGCTCCAAGGAACTATTTTGAGGGTCAGTTTCTAACCTCAGTTCGTCGAACAATATCGAATGGAATTATGTGGATTTACTTAAAGTTCCAGATTTTCCATTGTCGTAATCGCAAAATTTATTACCGCCTTTATTGACACATACAACACTTATAGAAGGAAAGTCAGCAGTTCGCAATAATTGAATTACTTATGTAAATTGGGTCAGAGCACGAATGATTAAGATATAAACCTAATGATGAATTTGTTGATTCTCTTTATCAAGGGCTTTAGCATTGAATGATCTGAATTTACAGTATAGGTTGGGAAACTTGAAATAATTTTAAGGAATGGCTTTGTTTTACCACCAAATATTGACTAATTTTTGTGGCTAGAGTTTTGAAATATTACTTAATCTGCAGACAACTGAGAATACAGCTCTCAAAAATTGAAGTGGATAATATGCGAACAAATCGGTTGTTTTTTAGAGTGATGGAAATTTCGATAGGGATAACTGTGATTTGACAGAAGGTAGAAGCCATGTTGTTCTGACATTTCTGTTCAGTAAGTATTTACAAATTATCATGGAAAGACTCACGTCGCAACAACGTTTAAAAATTGTTGAAATTCTATTCGTCAAGCTTATAGAGCACTTCGTGAAATTTATCGTTTACATAATCGTCCATCAGAGCAGCTGATTCGTCGAACTGTAGATAGATTTCGGACAACATTTTCCCTACTCGATGCAACAACAACAACAAGACAAAGAACTGTACGTACAGAAGAATATATCGCTGCTGTGAGTTATAGTGTTAATAATGATCCAGATTTGTCTATTCGTTGACGTTCACGATAAACTGGACTCTGTGCATCCACCACCTGGTAAATTATGCGTAAAGATCTTGGTCTATACCCATACAAGTTCCAACTGCTTCAAGAACTAAAGCCGCTTGACCATAATAAGCGTCGTTTGTTTGCTGATTGGGCCCTAGAATAGTTTGTAGTTGATCCATTTTTTTATCGTAAAATTGTGTTTAGTGATGAAGCTCATTTCTGGTTGAACGGCGATGTAAACAAGCAAAATTGCCGTATATGGAGTGAAAACAACCCTCAAGAAGTTCTGCAGGTTCCATTGCATCCAGAAGAATCCACTGTATGGTATGCTTTACACGCTGGAGGCATCCCCGGTCCATATTTCTTTGAAAACGATGATGGAGCTAATGTTACAGTGAATGGTGCTCGTTACAGATCGATGATCAATGATTATTTGTTTCAAAACTTGAATGGTATCGACCCAGAAGTGGAACATTATTTCGAGAAATGGTCCAATTAATTGGCCTTCAAGATCATGCGACATAATTCCACTAGATTATTTTCTTTGGGGTTATGTCAAGTCATTGATTTATGCTGATAAACCAGAAACAAAAGACGCTTTTGGAGAGAACATAACTCGTGTTAAAACAAATTGTAGAAATTGCTATGTTTTACTACCAATAAAAATATATATTACACATTTTCTTGTGACTCGAGTTTCGGGAAATGAACTATTTGAGATATTTAAATGGATACCATCTGTTTAACAACCTTCTTTGTCGATTGCCGACACTCGATATCTGTTAGAAGGACCCTCTTTTTTTAACCCGGTTTTTCATCACGTTCCGCTTGTAAACCTCTGTACCACTATTAGGTGTTACCTAGAATCTATTGAAATATTCAAAATATGTATTACTTTTGTTTTTTCCAGGTAGTAGGCGAAAGAATTGGTTGGAGTGGTGAAAACTGCTTGTTTTCTGCACGTGGATCTTGTTTGTTATTATTATTTTTATTATTTTTTTTTGGATCATATTGCTTTATTTAAGTATTTGTGCAAATAAATTTCTGTTGTATTAATTTAGATTGTTATAATTTATTATAAATTTTTTCTGAATTGATTTTGAAGTAAATCACATTATTGTTGTTATTATTATCATTATATTAATTGTGAGAACTCTTGGGAAATAAACAGTATTATTGCATTATTATTACTTTTGTTTAAATACCTCTGTACCACTGTTAGATCTCCATTTGTCTGATGATTTCCCGAAACTTGAGTCACAAGAAAATGTGTAATATATATTTTTATTCGTAGTAAAACATAGTATTTCTACAATTTGTTTTAATTATGATCAATTACCAAATAGTAACGGCTGAAACAATTCAGTATAACTCGTGTTATTGATGAATTACTCGAAAAAGTGGTCCAAAGTTGGTCTGGTCGAATGCTGTTCCTCAGAGCTAGTCGTGGTGGACATATGCCGGAAATTATTTTCAAAACATAAATGTCATATAATTATCTTTCAAATGAGAAAAAATTTGGATTCAATCTTAATTTAAATGCGTTTTATTTCAATTTGAAGTTCTATCATTCTAAAAAACACCCCATATAATACAATATAAAATAAAATAAATGGAGGTTTATACTTGATAGAAGGTATATAAAATTATTCAAATATTTTAGTATTAACAAATATATTCTGTAAATGGCTAACAGATTATATCTTTAAATATCAAAATATTCAGTAATAATAATAAAATATAGAGCGAAAAAGCGATTTTGTACAGGTTAATCCATTTTGTGCTTCAGAAAGTAAACGATTAAATTTTTTTTTCAATATGATGCTTGGATCTTGCCATTATGTGTGAAAAACAACATCATAACTGAGCAAATAAAAATAAACATTGAACATACCAGCCAAATTTATGTGAGAGAATGATGAAAAATTAGATTGACAGGTTGCAGTACGTAAGGAGAAGACATGGTGGTCATTTTAATGATGTTAATTTCCATATATAGTGGTATAATGTAACTTTTCAATCAAAAAAATTAATTTGTATCTCACTGAATAACGTATGTGTTTTTCTTTATTTCAACTTGCATCATCGCTTATTTCGTCTTATTAGAGACGGTCCTGCCGTTCAAAATTATTGTGTCATCGATACTTAGGCCTTTTTATGTTGATATTTAGAACTAGCATTTGTTCAACTGCACCAGACGAACTGCAGTGTTATTCGACACTTGTGCTTATTTGTTTTCTAATTATTATATATGGCCTTAGAAAACATGGGAAGTCATTTAGAGATTTGATATATTTATGCCTTTTAATTACACATGGTACAGCATTCGAAACTATAAACTGGTCCTATCCTCCTTTTCTCGTATTAATCTCATAATTTTCTGCAACCAATAATTTCATGAGTGTGGATAGCTCAGTGGTAGAGCATCGGGCTCGTGACCGGAAGGTCTGGGTTCGAATCCTGTTCAGGTGGAAAATAAATTTTCTGGTTGGACGGTTGTCAGCCCCCAATTTACTGTTGGGTGAAAAATTAACAGTGCTGGGACCTAAAGTGGCGCAAGATTGCAGTAACAGAACCTACCCAGAACACAACTGGAACTCCTTACTCGCACAAGCTGAAAAAGCTTCTCTTTCGTTCACTACTTTTTCGAGTAATTCAAGCCTTATGTCATCAAAAACACGAGTTATTTTGTCTTCCAAAGCGTCTATTGTTTCTGGTTTATCAGCATAAATCAATGACTTGACATAACCCTAAAGAAAATAATCCAATGGAGTTATGGCGCATGATCTTGAAGGCCAATTAATTGGACCATTTCTCGAAATAACGTGATCGCCAAATCTTTCTTTCAATAAATCAATTGTTACGGTAGCAGCATGAGGTGTAGCACCATCCTGTTGAAACCAAAACACTTCTGGGTCGATACCATTCAAATTTTGAAACAAATTATCATTGATCATCGATCTGTAACGAGCACCATTCACTGTAACATTAGCTCCAGAATCGTTTTTGAAGAAATATGGACCGATGATACCTCCAGCGTGTGAAGCAATGCAATGGATCCTGCAGAACTTCTTGAGGTTTTCACTCCAGCAAACAAACGACTCTTATTATGGTCAAGCGGCTTCAGTTTTTGAACCAGTTGGATCTTGCATGGGTGTAGAATCAAGATCTTCACGAAAAATTTTCCATGTGGTGGATGCACAGAGTCCAACTTGTTGTGAATGTTGACGAATAGACAAATCTAAATCATCATTAACACTATGACTTACAGCAGCGATATTTTCTTCTGTCTGCAATGGAACCTGCAGAACTTCTTGAGGATTGTTTTCACTCCATATACGGCAATTTTGCTTGTCTGTACCTACTTTGTCTTGTTGTTATTGCATCGAGTATAGAAAATGTTGTCACAACAGAAATGTCAAAACAACATGGTTTTTACCTGTCAAATCACAGTTATCCCTATCGAAACTTCTATCACTCTAAAAAAAACACCCGATACTTGTTTGTAGTGTAATTTTCATTACATTAGCTTGGTATCATATACAGTAGGGTGGCCCAAAAAAGACGAAAATTTTTTTTTGAGTGTCGTACCAAAATATGTAAGTTCATAAGGTTTTAAGGGTCCCCTCCAAACGACAAGTCAAAAAAAAATTTTTTAAGGGTCACTCCAAATTTTTAAAAATTTCCAAAGTCGTCAAAAATCGATTTTTTTAAAATTATTTTTTCTCATTATTTTATTTTTTTCTACAAGAAAAATGATAAAGATCCTGAAAATCTCAAGTCGAAATTTTAATATTTAAAGGTCGCTCCAAATTTTTCAAGGTTTCCAAGACGAGTACTTCATATCTTTTCAAGCTACTTCTGAATATGAATATCAACGAACTTGATATATTTTTTTCACATTTGACACACCAAAGAATGGAATTAAAGCACGAGAAACAAAAAAAAATTGAATAAATTTTTTTTACGATTATAGTGTAATTGTCAAAAAATCATATTTTTTTTAATTCTTTAAATTTATTTATTTTTCAAAAATAAACATTTTAATTAAATTTTTATAACTTTTTATAACATATTTATGAACTTTAAACACAAAAAAAGTCAATTATTATTGTGTTTGAAGTTGATAAAAAGTTATAAAAATTTAATTAAAATGTTTATTTTTGAAAAATAAATATTAGGAGTACACATAAGTTTCCGCCGTTTTTTAACACAAATTAAATATTAATTATAGAAGAAATGATTTTAAACGATGTGAGACTGCTTGCTGAGTGACTTCTAATGTTAGAGCAAGTTCTTTTTGTGTTTGAGATTAATCTTCCTCCAATAATTCCTCCAATTCTGCATCCTCGTAAATTTTTGGCCTTCCACTGCGATCTTTGTCTTCTACGTCGAAATTACCGTTTTCAAACTTTTGAAACAACTCTCGACACGTTTTCTCACTCAAAGCACCCTCACCAAATGCTTCTACGAGCAATTGATGCGCCTCAGCAGCAGATTTCTTTAAATTAAAGAAGTAAGCTAATATTTCCCGCAAATGACGCTTACTTGGCTCAAATTTTGACATTTTCAACTTATAAAATGTATATTTTACTGATATAAAATCAATGATATTAATAGGTTATGTTGTTCTTGAATGTCCAAACTATCTTTCAAGCCGGTTATCATCTGCGAAAGCTAACCGAAACTCCGTGCCGCGCCATCTACAATAAAACGGCGGAAACTTATTTGTACTCCTAATAAATTTAAAGAATTAAAAAATTATGATTTTTTGACAATTACACTATAATCGTAAAAAAAATTTATTTAATTTTTTTTTGTTTCTCGTGCTTCAATTCCATTCTTTGGTATGTGAAATGCAAGAAAAAAATATCAAGTTCGTTGATATTCATATTCAGAAGTAGCTCGAAAAGATATAAAGTACTTGTCTTGGAAACCTTGAAAAATTTGAAGCGATCTTTGAATATTAAAATTTCGACTTGAGATTTTCAGGATCTTTATTATTTTTCTTGTAGAAAAATATAAAATGATGAGAAAAAATGATTTAAAGAAAAAAAATCGATTTTTGACGATTCTGGAAATTTTTAAAAATTTGGAGTGACCCTTAAAAAATTTTTTTTTGACTTGTCGTTTGGAGGGGACTCTTAAAAAAACTTACATATTTTGGTACGAGAATCGAAAAAAAAAATTTCGTTTTTTTTTGGGCCACCCTAATATACAGTGATACCAAACTATATTAGTTTTTTTTGTTATAAGTGTTTTACTTAAGTTCCTCATCGTCGTTGTGGTTTATCATTATTAGAGAAAAGAAGTTGTAGACCACTGCACAAAGAGTGTTCTTTCAAGTCAAAATCACCGCTAATCAACAAAAATACAGTCCACTTAAAGCCATCGAAATTAATCATCGGCATTAATTATTTTGCAAACGTCTGTTATTTCAAAATACTGAAATAATAGGCAAACACTGCGGTAAACTAACCGTGGTACGAAACATCGTTATTGGAAAACCCTTTATTTATTTTACTATGAAATATGAATGAGCGCACTGAAGAATCGTTATTAAGAAACGTTTGATTTATCCGTACGCCACTGCTGGTATCTCTTGGAATCAAATTGATCACATTAGCTAATTTAAAACGCATCAAACTTCTCACATATAATTACGGAAAAATTGAAGAATGGTCGAATCTCCGGGTTCCGGTGGATTTTAAAATGCGAAAACACCGTTCAATGACAAGGTCGAGAATAATGAGCTTGTATAGGTAGATTTTGAATGCCACCCAGTACCTGTGCAGGAGATGGAGCAGTTATTGTCGATTGACACCTGAAAACGGTTCAGATTTTTCTGATGATAAGAAGACCGTTGTTTCGAATTTCAGAAATTTTGAACCAGTTTTCGGCTATCGAGACCGCGCAGAAGCTGAAAATCGACCTTTTCGATCGTTTTACACAGGTTGTCGAATTGTTCATGTGCTGGAACCCAAGAAATTGTCCCAGGAGTTGAAAAACAACACTTAGCCAAAGATGAAGACCTGGGATTTTCTCGCCAATTTTTTCGGGCAATACTATACGTTTTTTATAACGTTTGTAGGTGAGTTTATGTGAAATTTTATAGTGTTAGTGAATTTAAGAAGAGTGTTATCAAAAAATCACGGACTTAAGGAAACCAAAGCCGTGCACAATTTCATTAAAAATAAATACGCATATGAAGTAAAAACCTGATATTGACCCAATTTGACAAGATCAAGGACACGGAGAATTGACATGAAAGTAAGCTATTCAGGTTCGTCTTAAATATCAATAAAGTTTGAGGTAGAGTGAGTATTTATTTCGATGCAGCATAATTCAATAATCATTCCATAAAGTTGAATAATTTCCCAATAAAAAACGCTACACGCAATTCGTTATATCAGTGTTTAATTGCAATGATGCATTATAACTTTAATTCTCTGAAATATACCAACTGATTTTAATCTCTGTTGGTATTTTTGATATCAGAACATAAATAAGCCATCTAATTTTGACATATATATTCTTGCTCATTGAAAAAACGTTTGATTGTTTATGATTGTTATGCAAGATGATAATTACGAGTTTGACTGGAACATTTATGGTTCTTTTTCTCCTACAAAGCGTTTGTAATGTTTCAACCGTAGATCTAATAAATCATCTCTAACATCCAGTCTGTGGTTTCGATGTCTCAATTTGTTTCAAAGTTTTCTATTTGTTTTGTGAAATTATTTTCAATCGAAAAACCTTTTGAAAAATGCAACAACAAACTATAATTGGAATGAAATAAGAAATTACTTTTTATTAACTGAATATACAGTGACTGGGGTTTCGTAGTATTTACCACACTTTTTTGGTCCAAATAATCTGTTCGTAGCCTTTGTACCTATAGTTATGATAATTCACTCCGTATATCATTATGTTTGTATGTTGTGTAATTGTTTCCATGATCTATTCAAGAGGAAACTTATTTTAAACTTATACAAAACCTTATCAATTGATATAAATGGAACTACCAGAGAAGCTGATATCAGAAAAGGAGTTCGTCAAGGTTGTCCTCTGTCACACTATTTGTTCAACCTGTCTATAGAACTAGCCATTAAGACAATGAAAGGCAAAACTAAAAGCGTAAAAATAAATGGAGAAAATATCACTGCCTGAAATGATCTGTATGGAAGAAATATGTGATAACTGGCTGAGTAAATTCGATTCAAAAATAAACATCGGAAAAACAGAAACCATGGTTATTCAAAAGATGGATCAAAATAAAACAACTGATGTAAAATTAAGGTATAACTGAACTAAAGATCAATTATTTTGACTAGTACCGGTTGTTTTTTTAAAATGATAGAACTTTCGATGGGGATCACTGTGATTTGACAGAAGGTAGAAGCCATGTTGTTTTGACATTTCTGTTCAGTAAGCATTGACAAATTATCCTGGAAAGACTCAAGCCACAACAACGTTTGAAAATTGTTGAAATTTATTTTCAAAATCAGTGTTCTATTCGCCAAACTTATAGAGCACTTCGTGAAATTTATGGTTTGCATAATCGTCCATCAGAGCAGCTTATTCGTCGAACTATCGATAGAATTCGAACAAAATTTTCTCTACTCGATGCAACAACAACAACAAGACAAAGAACTAAACGTACAGAAGAAAATATCGCTGCGGTAAGTCATAGTGTTAATGGTAATCCAGATTTGTCTATTCGTCGACGTTCACAACAAGTTGGATGAATTTCGCTTGAAGATCTATGTCTGCACGCATAGAAAATCCAACTGGTTCAAGAACCGAAGCCACTTGGCTATAATAAGCGCCGTTTGTTTGCTGATTGGGCCCTAGAAGAGCTTTTATTTGATCTACTTTTTTATCGTAAAATTGTGTTTAGTGATGAAGCTCATTTCTGGTTGAGCGGTTATGTGAACAAGCAAAATTTCCGTGTATGGAGTGAAAACAACACTCAAGAAGTTCAGCAGGTTTCATTGCATCCTGAAAAATGCACTATATGGTGTGCTTTACACGCTGGAGGCATTATCTGTTCATATTTCTTTAAAAACCAGGCTGGGTCTAATTTTGCAGTGGATGGTGCTCGTTACAGATCAATGATCAATGATTGATTGTTTCAAAATTTGAATGGTATCGACCCAGAAATGTTTTGGTTCCAACAATATGGTGCTACACCTCATGCTGCTACCGTAACAATTGATTTATTGAAAGAAATATTTGGCGATCACATCATTTCGAGAAATGTTCAATTAATTGGCCTTTAAGATCATGCGCCATAACTCCACTGGATTTTGTTCTTTAAGGTTATGTCAAGTCATTGGTTTATGCTGATAAACCAGAAATAATAGACGCTTTGGAAGCCAATATAACTCTTGTTATTGATGAAATAAGGCCTGAATTACTCGAAAGAGTGGTCCAAAATTGGTCTGGTCGAATGTGGTCCCTCAGAGCTAGTCGTGGTGGATATATGCCGGAAATTATATTTAAAACATAAATGTCATAAAATTATCTTTCAAATAAAAAAAAAATTGGCTTCAATCTTGATCTAAATGTGTTTTATTTCAATTTAAAGTTCTATCACTCGAAAAAAACACCCGATAGAACGATTCAGCATGATAAATAAGGATCGTAATCCATCCGGATCTGCACCCTTATTTTTATCCAGCCCAGAAAGAACCTCAAGAACCTGATCTTCGGGTACTTTAGAAGATGAAGATTCAAAAGAATAATGATAGTTAATAATATAAACATATAAACTCAGAAGTTATATCTGAGCAATTATTGTCATTCAAACTTTCATCAGTGAAACCAGATCCAAAAAAGCAAATAATTTTGAGTTCCCCTCGTAGACATATTCGAAGGTGCTTTAAACAATTTCATTTAGTAGATAAAACAACCTACAAAATAGTCGATATTTCAATCGAATGACCCTGACAAGTTATGCAGGCCGAAATAAAATTTGCGATAAAAAAATGTCAAAATGGAAGCGTTCAAAGCTCTGAAACGGAGCTATCCACCTGCGTAATTTCTATACATAATTCATAAATTCCTGGTTATCATGCATTCCTAGGCTTCATATAGTTAAAAGGACGCACACGCGCCGGTTGGATTGAACATAATTCGCGGTTATCATTTTTAATTTTTCATGAACCATAGACGCAGAAAAAACAGTATTACGCAGGGTTGTTTCACATTAAATCCGGTAACAATGTGGTTAATTTTAACCCATATTCGTTATTCGAAATTCTAATCAAAATTTCCTTCAAATATGAATTGAATATTACGTTGAAAGTATCTTTAAACAAATATCAATTAGGAATTTATTTCTGAACACCTCTTCAATTGAATCAAGAAAATTTCTTTAAAATTAAATTAAATGTCTAAGAGGCAATGTTTCTTTTCAAAAAAATAAAGAATTATCAATACAGATGGTAACAAAAATAATTTGCGGAATATAGGATTCACCATTCACCATTGAGAAGCTATTATGCCAATCGCCCAGCACAAGAATAACTTCATTCTACTTTACAAATGGTGACTAATATTCAACTGGATGGCTCTTTGAATCATCCCCCACCCTTTCATACTGCCTGAGAGACTGTTTACGACATTCCTTAGCGTGTGAGAAATTTATTTCACATTCATCAATTACAGGCGTGGCCATGTTAAGGTACCTCTTATGATAGTTTTTGTTTCCTTCTTCAAATTTGACTAAAGAGCTTGGGATATAAATCTTCAAACATTGTCCAAAACTACGTTATATTTCAATTTATAGGGTGCTTTTTTCAGGTCAAAATTTAGTAGTCAAAAAGATGTACGTTACACCGTCTCGATTTCTAGAACGTTCTATTACTTTACCTAGTACTCCTTATTAATGATTTTTGGTACAGATCAGCCGAATTAATTTATTTTAATATGAATATGCTAATTTTTAAGCATTACGGCAAATTATGGTCTGATTTGAGCACGGGGGAAGTTTTTTCTGCATTAGTAACGTGAAAATATCGAGAAGACATTTCTTTACTTGAAGTACCTCGCAAAGATATGTATTTTGCATACTCTAGAAGGCTCTAGTGTATTATTGATACCTTATCGTCTCTGTGTATAGCGAATATAAATAACTGACAAATTTGGAGTCAATAGCATAGAAGATATAAAAAATTATTTAAATATTTTAATATCAGCCTTCTACATATTTAATTTCAAAAAATTACATTTAATAATCATAACTTAATTAAATAATAATTAAATTGAATTAATGTCATATAAGTACCACTTATATCAAACTACATATAAAATAAACATTCATTATAAGACATCCAAATAATTTAACAAAATCCAATAAATAAAAATCCTATAAATTGAATATTTTGTGTAGACAAAATTTTGTTTCTGCTTATCAATCTTATGAAAACAGATATCTTTCAAAAATATTTGACATAATCTTGGGAATTTCATCATAAAACTATCTTACTTAGAATATTCCCTATTGGATATCTAACTAAGTTACTTTTCATAAAATCTCAAGATATGTAAAAACATTACTGAAAAACAAGTTTTGAGGGAGACTTTGCTTCGTCAGTACCCAATTATATTCATATTTAATAAAATATAATATCAATCGACAAAAAAAATATTTTTTCCCTTTCGAACAATTCAGAAAGCTTCTGGTAAATGAATACTGAAAATTAAAATGGAGTGAAATGTTAACTCAAAAAAATAATTCTGTGGTTAACCATTGATCTAAAAGATTGAAAGGCAATTTGACCCTGTTACAGAACAAGGACCATCTGTATAAAGGATGTTAGGGAAAGCAAATAATTATAAATTATGAATAAAATAAATAGAGGTTTATACTTGATACAAGGTATATAAAATTATTTAAATATTTTAATATTAGCCTCCTACATATTTAATTTCAAATAATTATATTCAATAATCATAACTTCAGGAATTAAATTAAATTAATGTCATATAAGTACCACTTATATCAAACGACATATAAAATTAATTCGACATATATAATTAATTCATTATAAGACATCCAAATGATATAACAAAATCCTGTAAATAAAAATTGTTAACCAAAATCCTATAAATTAAATATTTTGTGTAGACAAAATTTCGTTTCTGCTTATCAATCTTATGAAAACAGGTATCTTTCAAAAATGTTTAACATAATTTTAAGAATTTCATCATAAAACTATCTTACTTAGAATATTCAATATTATTGGATATCTAACTAAGTTACTTTTCATAAAATCTCAAGATATGTAAAAACATTATCAAAAACAAGTTTTAAGGGAGACTGCTTCGTCAGTACCTAATTATATTCATATTTAATAAAATATAATATCAATCGAAAAAATATTTTTTCACCTTTCAACAATTCAGAAAGCTTCTGGTAAATGAATACTGAAAATTTAAATAGAGTGAAATGTTATTAGGAGTACAAATAAGTTTCCGCCGTTTTTTAACACAAATTAAATATTTATTATAGAAGAACGGTAATATAAATTAATTTAAAATATTGCCCATCACTTGCAACCACTTTTTTCCATCTCTCAGGCGGCATTCGAATCCCACGTCTGAAGAACTCCTTGTCTTTTGAGGCTATCCACGAACCAACCCAATTTTTGGTATCCTCATAAGATGTGAACCGCTGCGCCGTCAGAGCATGTGCCATGGACCGGAACAGGTGATAATCGGACGGTGCAATGTCTGGTGAATACACTTCCCAATCAAGTGTTTCCAGCTACTTTTTCACGGGAGCCGCAACATGTGGACGAGCATTGTCATGCAGAAGAATAATTTTTTCGTGTCTAGAATAGTATTGAGGGCGTTTTTCCTTCAGAGCTCGGCTAAATCTCATCAATTGTATTCGATAGAGGGCTCCAGTAATTGTTTCGGTCGGATTAAGCAACTCATAATACACTACACCTAGCTGATCCCACCAAATACACAGCATAAGTTTTTTTCCGTGAATATTCGGTTTTGCTGTTGATGTTGTCGCGTGGCCATGTAATCCCCATGATTTTCTTCTTTTTGGATTGTCATAATGTATCCACTTCTCATCACCAGTTACGATACGATGTAAAAAACCCTTTTTTTATGTCTAGCTAGCAGCATTTCACTTAAGCATAATCGGCGTTCAATATATCTCGGCTTTAATTCGTACGGAACCCAATTTCCTTGTTTATGAATCATTCCTAATGATTTTAAACGATGTGAGACTGCTTGCTGAGTGACTTCTAATGTTAGAGCAAGTTCTTTTTGTGTTTGAGATGAATCTTTCTCCAATAACTCCTCCAATTCTGCATCCTCGTAAATTTTTGGCCTTCCACTGCGATCTCTGTCTTCTACGTCGAAATCACCGTCTTTAAACTTTTGAAACCACTCTCGACACGTTCTCTCACTCAAAGCACCCTCACCATTGCTTCTACGAGCAATTGATGCTCCTCATCAGCAGATTTCTTTAAATTAAAGAAGTAAACTAATATTTCCAGCAAATGACGCTTACTTGGCTCAAATTTTGACATTTTAAATTTATAAAAATTATATTTTACCAATATAAAATCAATGATATTAATAGGTTATGTTGTTCTTGAATGTCCAAACTATTTTTTAAGCCGGTTATCATCTGCGAAAGCTAACCGAAACTCCGTGCCGCGCCATCTACAATAAAACGGCGGAAACTTATTTGTACTCCTAATAACTCAAATAAATAATTCTGTGGTTAACCATTGATCTAAAAAATTGAGAGGCAATTTAACGGCCTCTGTTATAGCACAAGGACTATCTGTATAAAGAATGTTAAGGAAACCAATAATTATATATTATGAATAGAATAAAATAAATAGAGGTTAATACTTGATATATGTCGTTTGATATAGGTGGTACTTATATGACATTAATTTAATTTAATTCCTGAAGTTATAATTATTAAATATATTTTTTTCAAATTAAATATGTAAAAGGCTAATATTAAAATATTTAAATAATAGTATAGAATTAATATACAGATGTCTGTTACACTGTCTCGATTTCAGGAACTTTCTATAACTAAAGCTCATTCTCCTCATTCATCATTAATATTAATTAAGTATGTTGAATTCCTTCTCCGATTGTTTGATTTCGATGATTATATATCAGTTGAGAAAATTTAAAATTTGTCATCTATGGAATGGCGTTTCTGTGACAATAATCTGTATCGAAAAATATAGAATATATGGGAAGATATTTATTAAAGGTATTATATATACATATATAATTTCATATTTTCATATATTTTCACTATATAATAGTCCTTCTAGAAATTGCACTAATTTTTTAACGTTTCGAAAACCTTTTCTATACAAATATTCTACCTGTTTTCTTTTTTCTAGTTGCGACATTATTTCATAAATTGTATACCTGTTGACAATCAACAATATTTAAAAAATAATATTGCCATGCAACTTTGGCCATAGCCGACTATCTGCACAACCTATTTTATACATTACTGTTGTCTTAGAATGTAACAAAAAAGAAATATATCAAAATTATGAAAAATAATTAACTCCTGATACTATACATTTGACATGACAAATTTTAAGAACCAAGACTTACCCTCTGAAATAAAATCAAACATCTATCAATCTGTATGCAACAAATATTACATTGGATAAACAAATCTCAATTTTACCACTTGATTTTATCCATTTGGGTCATATTGCTGTCCGAAATCATATTTTAATGACTGGTCACTCCATTTCCGTCAACTGCTCGAAGCTCATTAATCGTTTCCAGACATTATACTTGAGAAATCTAAGCAGCATAAAAATTTTCGAAAGAAGAGATAATTTTCTCGAAAATAACTTGAATCGATTAAAATCCCATTATTTTATATTTTTACCAGGTAAAAACTCCTATCAAATAAAGGTAGAATATCAATTAGATTGTAATTAGTAGTAATTATCTCATGAAGACGGTCTCGTAGTTCTAGAAGCCTTCGTGAAAGGCTAAATTTATTTGTGGATAGCAATGTACTCAGTGAATTCAAGATTATTACTATAATGAAACAAGCAAAAATTCATACGAAATATTCTAAAAACGACATGAAACTCTATAAGAAGAATCATGATTTCAGCTGTATATGTTTAGATTGATTAGTGATGTGGACTTTATATGAAATAAATAAACATTTTCACATCTCTTACTTTCACAGTACGAAATTTTTATCTACCCGTTCAACCTCGATACAAATCAATGAAAAGATAAATATTTCCCCACTGATATCCAAATAACCAAGACCTCATCCTTAAGAATATGGAAAGATGAATAATTCAAACGTTTACTGTAGCTGGAATATATGGGGCAAGGCAACTTCCAAGAACATCAAACATCAATTTCAACGTTTTAAATCTGAAGGATGCAATTTGAATCTGAATATAGAGTCAGCCTATAAAGTATCCGGAATTTTTTATTTTTCCTAATTTTAATATACTTTAACATAAAAAGTGGTTAATTCTTGATAGAAGGTATATAAAATTATTTCAATATTTTAATATTAGCCTTCTACATATTTAAAAAAATGTATATCGGACAGTAATTTATTTCCACAAAAATGTGTTTTAATTTTTTTTAATTAAAATGAGTTTCCACCAAGTAAAGACCGAAGCTATCAAATATTCTACATATTTAATCTCAAGAAATTATATTTGATGATTATAACTTCTGAAAATAAATTAAAATAATGTCATATAAGTACCACTTATATCAATTGACATATGAAATGAACATTCATTATAAGACATCCGAATGGTATAACAAAATCCAATAAATAAAAATTATTAACCAGAATCCTATAAATTAAATATTTTGAATAGACAAAATTTTGTTTCTGCTGATCAATCTTATGAAAACCAATATCTTTCAAAAATATCTAACATAATCTTAAGAATTTCATCATAAAACTATCTTACTTAGAATATTCAATATTATTGGATATCAGTAATGTTTTTCAGTAATGTTTTACATATCTTGAGTTTTTATATAGAGTAACTTAGTTAGATATCCAATAATATTGAATATTCTAAGTAAGATAGTTTTATGATGAAATTCTTAAGATTATGTTAAATATTTTTGAAAGATATTGGTTTTCATAAGATTGATCAGCAGAAACAAAATTTTGTCTATTCAAAATATTTAATTTATAGGATTCTGGTTAATAATTTTTATTTATTGGATTTTGTTATACCATTCGGATGTCTTATAATGAATGTTCATTTCATATGTCAATTGATATAAGTGGTACTTATATGACATTATTTTAATTTATTTTCAGAAGTTATAATCATTAAATATAATTTTTTGGAATTAAATATGTAGAAGGCTAATATTAAAATATTTAAATAATTTAATATACTTCTCTTTTGTAACGTTCTAAGACAAAAGTAATGTATAAAATAGGTTGTGCAGATAGTCGGCTATGGCCAAAGTTGCATGGCAGCGCCATTTGTCAAATATTGTTGATTGTCATTGTAATTTATGAAATAATGTCGCAACTAGAAAATAGAAAACAGGTAGAATATTTGTATAGAAAATTTCGAAACGTTAGAAACAGTGCAATTGATTGAACTGGGAAAGAGTGCTGCATATAAGACAATAAAAAGGAGAAAAAATGGCATGGATATGAGGCTGCATATATCCAGTTTCAGAAAGACCTCGTAAGGTTAAAGGAAACAATTTAAACTCTTTATTGGCCTTAGGACGACACAATCCGTACCTGGGTGTCGCAAATTGGCTAACGGATTTGGAAATCAACGAAATATAAAGGTATGTCCAGAAACCACCTGCATGTCAGTGAAAAGACAAAGCTGCATATCAGGGAAACCAAAATATTCCCTATAATGACACCTCTACAAGTGGAACGAAGGCTAGAATCTTGTCAACGTTTTCAAGAAGATAATTCTGATAATGTCTTTATATCTGATGAAAGTTGTTTCCAACTTGGTGCAAATCTTTTAAGAATCCTGTCAAAACAACCTGTTATTGTTCAAATATCCAAATTTTTCACCAAAATAATAGTTTGGGTGGTGCTTCGCCTCTCTGTATAGTTGATGGTACCATTAATAGTGAAAAGTATTGTGGCATTCTAAATGCCAATTTTCTGCTTGAAACGGCGCATGCTTTATGTCCAGAGGGGTCAGCAGGATAATGCAAGAAACCATACCTCGGCCTATACTCAAGCTTGGGTTCAAGAACATCAAGTGACAACCATTTCGTGGCCAGCAGCTTCACCAGATCTTAGTCCCATTGAAAACATATGGGGATTATTGAAGATTGAATTTGAACGAGCAATGCCACGAAATAAAGAGGATTTAATTCAGGCAGTTTTACATTCCTGGGCTATCTCCACCGAAAATTATGGAAGTGATCTAGTTTCGGGGTACCTCAACGTTTAGTCAAGTATTTACATTTAAATGTAGGTTGCATAAGTAAATAAGATGAATACTTTATCATAATAATTCTAATTCTAGAATTAAAAATATAAAATAATTACAATTGAGTCCTGTTTATTCCGGATACTTTCAAGATGTACTATACATAGGAAACAACCGCTGGAAAAAATATAATCCTTAGGCATACTGGATGCACTGTACAAATTTTGAAAAGTATATCGTGCATTTCATTCCAGAAAAGTGCTCGATATATTCGATTTCTTTAAGTTTTGCGTTATCACATCTTGTATATAGTAGGTGGTCTAGGCTTTTGACAAAAGAACACGATTAAAAAAGTGAAAAACAAATTTGAATATCAAAACAAATTGAAATATGTTTATCTTCTACAATTTTAATTTCAAAAAAATTTTTTATTCAAAAAACTTTTAGAATTAAATTAATGTCTAAAACAAGCACCGCTTACATTTAATAGAAGTATATAATCAAAACTCAATATATAATGTCAAATGGAATAAATAAACCAACCGATATACGAAAGTCATTAAAATTAATAAATAAATATTTAAAGGAGACAAAATTTTGTTTCTGGTCTTACCTTTAAGAACACCAATTGCCTTTTAAAAATATGAACAAACTTAAAGGATTTCTCAAAGAATATAATTTATTTGAAATATTTAATATATTTAAATATTCGAATGAGTAAATTCGAAAATCTCTAAAAACATGCACTATATCTTCAAAAAACAAATATAATTCTAAGCAATTCCTTCTTCAGTCCTCAATAATATTCCAAATATCAATATCAAAAAACTAACCTATATCCAAACCCTCAACACGTGTAAAAGGACTAATGCTTCGAAACACAGATCAACTTAATAATTCAAGATTGATCTATGTTCTAACAAAATCAAAGAACAGTGTGAGTTATTTTTAAGGTTTATTTAAATTCATTGACATTCCATAATGAGATTTATTGAAGCCAAAATATAATTATATATTATATATAAAATAAAATAGAAAGGCCTTTTACTTGATAGAAGAAATATAACAAAATTTGAATATTAACACAAATTGAAATATGTTTATCTTCTACAATTTAAATTAAAAAAAAAATTTTCATCAAAAAATTTTTAGAATTAAATTGAGTTTTGATTATATACGTCTATTAAATGTAAGCGGTGCTTGTTTTAGACATTAATTTAATTCTAAAAGTTATTTGAATAAGAAAAATTTTTTTTGAAATTAAAATTGTAGAAGATAAACATATTTCAATTTGTTTTAATATTCAAATTTTGTTATATTTCTTCTATCAAGTAAAAGGCCTCTCTATTTTATTTTATATATAATATATAATTATATTTTGGCTTCATTAAATCTCATTATGGAATGTCAATGAATTTAAATAAACTTAAAATAACTCACACTGTTCTTTGATTTTGTTAGAACATAGATCAATCTTGAATTATAAAGTTGATCTGTGTTTCGAAGCATTAGTCCTTTAACACGTGTTGAGGGTTTGGACATAGGTTAGTTTTTATTTTGATATTTGAAATATAATTGAGGACTGAAGAAGGAATTGCTTAGAATTAAATTTGTTTTTTGAAGATATAGTGCATGTTTTCAGAGATTTCTGAATTAACTTATTCGAATATTTAAATATATTAAATATTTCAAATAAATTATATTCTTTGAGAAATCCTTTAAGTGTGTTCATGTTTTTAAAAGGCAATTGTTGTTCTTAAAGGTAAGACCAGAAACAAAATTTTGTCTTCTTTAAATATGTATTTATTTATTTTAATGACTTTCGTATATCGGTTGGTTTATTTATTCCATTTGACATTATATATTGCGTTTTGATTATATACGTCTATTAAATGTAAGCGGTGCTTGTTTTAGACATTAATTTAATTCTAAAAGTTTTTTGAATAAACAATTTTTTTGAAATTGAAATTGTAGAAGATAAACATATTTCAATTTGTTTTAATATTCAAATTTTGTTATATTTCTTCTATCAAGTGAAAGGCCTTTCTATTTTATGTCAAATAAAGTCTTGAAGTTCACGCAAAAATAATTGATTTTTCTCTCCCAACTTTATATATAACCCAATATGAAAACACCCAAATGCATTACAAATGTCAGAGTTATTAGTCAAAAATTCTCGGAAATTCAAGATTTTGAAGGATAAACTATTTTCAAAGCAAAAAAACGGGTTATACTTAAAAAAATGCCGTTTTTACCAGGCCCATAAAAATGGAAAAATTACATTGAAAATTTATTCGAACCGATGTGAAACTGTATTTCTTATCGCACAAATTATTTCCAGAAACCATTATCAGTAATAAAAATTTGTTTTTTATTTATGACCTCGTATATTAAACAAGTAATAAATCATTTGCTCCATTCGACCGTATAGTAATGAAATTTTTATTTTTTTCATCTTCTACAAAGTATTCCAGCGTATTGTTTCTAACAGAATGATGAACTTTCTCGACGGATTTTAGATACTGCAGATCGCGGTTGCTCAACTCACTCAGGATGGCCCTGTAGTTTGTTTAGTATGTATCGGGGGTTTTTTTTAGAGTGGTAGAACTTTAAATTGAAATAAAACACATTTAAATTAAGATTAAATACAAATGTTTTTTTATTTGAAAGATAGTTTTATGACATTTATGTTTTTATAATAATTTCCGGCATATGTCCACCACGACTGGCTCTGAGGGACAGTATTCGACCAGACCAATTTTGGACCACTTTCTCGTGTAATTCAGGCCTTATTTCATCAATAACAGGAGTAATGTTGGCCTCCAAAGCGTCTATTGTTTCTGGTTTATCAGCATAAACCAATAACTTGACATAACCTCAAAGAAAATAATTCTGTGAAGTTATGTCGCATGACCTGGGAGGCCAATTAATTGGATCATTTCTTTCAATACATCAATTGTTACGGTAGCAGAATGAGGTGTAGCACCATCTTGTTGGAACCAAAAACACTTCTGGGTCCATACCATTCAAATTTTGATACATAAAATCGTTGATCATCGATATGTAACGAGCACCATTCACTGTAACATTAGCTGCAGCGTCGTTTTTGAAGAAATTTGGACTGATGATGCCTCCAGCGTGTAAATCACACCATACAGTGCATTTTTCAGGATGCAATAGAACCTGCAGAACTTTTTGAGCATTGTTTGCACTCCACATAAGGCACTTTTGCTTGTTTACATAGCCGTTCAACCAGAAATGAGCTTCATCACTAAACAAAATTTTACGATAAAAAAGTGGATCAACTTCAAGTTGTTCTAGGGCCCAATCAGCAAACAAACGATGATTATTATGGTCAAGTGGATTTAGTTCTTGAACCAGTTGTATCTTGTATGGGTGTAGACTATGCTCTGATGGACGATTGTGTAAACCATAAATTTCTCAATAAGTTTGGCGAATAGAACACTGTTTTTGAAAATAAACTTCAACAATTTGTAAACGTTGTTGCGACGTGAGTCTTTCCATGATAATTTGTCAATTCTTACTGAACAGAAATGTCAAAACAACATGGCTTCTTCCTTCTGTCAAATCACAGTTATCCCTATCGAGAGTTCTATCACTCTGAAAAAACACCCGATATAAGACTGCGTCTCGGCAATGTTTTTTATAAAACGGCGTTATTCTACTTTTTCGCCTTTTAATTCCTAATCGATAAATGCTTTAATTTGGACTTCGTAATTAAGTTCGATATTTATCTCAGGAATAGAACTATATCTATCAAAACATAAAGTGAATATGATCTACCACAGGGTTCAGTCCCTGGACCACTCTTCTTCTTTCATATTTACGAGGGGTGTTAAATATATTTTCAGTATAGGCATGAAAAAACCCTCACAGAATTTCGGAAAAAGTCTTTTTTTCAATATAGTCTCCTAGAACTCCAATACATTTGTTAGATCGAAAATATAAGCTACTCTAAACCTTGTAAAAAATATTCTCAGCTCTTAATTGCTAAATTCAGTTCTTCATCGTCGGAACATCGCTTTTCACGAAGATAATTTTTCACATTTGGGAATAGGTAGTAGACACTGGAGGCCAAGTCTGGACTATACTGAGGATGAGTAATTTCTTCGAAGCCAAATTCCCGCATTGTCGTTAAGCAGCAACATTACCCGCTGTCAGTTTTTCACGCCTTTTTCCATTAATTGCTTATCTTAAATCACACAATGTAGTTGCGTATGATGCTGTTGTGATGCTTTCACCCTTTCAAGTATATTCTATCAATAAAATATCTTCAGAATCCCAAAATACTGTAGTTATTATTATTATCCCAATGAATCTCGACACAAATGAAATATAACAGTTTTCTCTCCTTTCAGCACATTCTGCGTTCTTCATGATATGCGTAACAGCGGCATGGACCTCTCCAGTACTGGCAAAACTAAGCGAGACCGAAGACAATCCCCTGGGGGAGCCCCTCACTCCAGAAGAGAGCGATCTGATTGGTTCCTTATACTTCGTTGGAGCCTCAATAGGACCATTGCTGTGCATATTCACCGTTGATATCTTCGGACGAAAGAAGACCCTAGCGTGGTTATCAGTCATAACACCTATATCTTACGTAGTTTTAGCTTTCGCTGAAAGTGTCGACTTGTATTATTTCGCCAGGATTTTCTTGGGGCTGTACGCTGGTGCAGCCTTGAGTATCGAACCTGTGTATATTTCTGAGATAGCTGGACCGCAAGATAGGGATTTCCTCATGTCCTGCGTTAGCGTTTTCAACTTCGGCGGCATTCTTGCAGCATACGCCGTGGGACCTTTCATTCCTCTCTTCTACTTAAATAGTCTCATAGCCGTATTCTCGTTTGCTTTCGTGATTTTACTGGCACTGGGATGCCCTGAAAGCCCATATTATGTGATGCAAACTCAAGGTAAGGAGGAAACTAGAGCGCTGTTGAAAAAACTCCGTAAAGGAGACGTTGAGGTCGAACTTCAGGAAATAGAAAAATCCATCGGTAACCAAGGTAAATCTTCGTACCTCGAAATGTTCAAATCAACCAAATATTTCAAACCATTTGTGTTAGCAACAATACCCTTGGTTCTACAGCAGTACTGTGGAATTACACTGATAGTCACTTACAGCCAACTGATATTCTTACAAACTGACATTTCCATTCCTTCCCACATATGTTCAATCATTGTCGTGTGTCTTCAAATATCCACATCATTTCTAACACCCATGCTACTCAAATCTCAAAAGTTCAGTCAAAGATCCCTCCTGCTCTTAAGTTTCACTGGTTTAGGTTTGAGTAATTTGGTGCTTGGTTTCTTCTTTTTGTACGGCAAGGAGGTTGATTTTCTAAATTGGTTGCCTCTAGTTGGCCTCATTATTTTCGTTACTTTCTATAACTGTGGTATAGATCCTATACCATGGATAACACTAGGACAGGTCTATCCATTAAATATAAACACTATGGGTACAGCTTTGTCCACCAGTATATTCTTCATTTCCATATTTCCTGTTTTATATTTGTTTTATAAAGTTGACTTAGGTCATTTGTTCTTGAGTTCTGCATTGAGTTGTCTGTTTGGTATTCTGTATGCCAAATTCATTTTCACGGAAAGTGGTGATGATAAAATTGCAGAAAATGCTTAATTGGCGTTTCACAAGAAAGATTGCTTCCGATCATCGTGCACTGAAACAGTTTTGCCTGTTATATTGTGAGCTCATAGATATATTTGAAGAAGTTTCTGTGATAGTATAGATGTACATATTTTTATTATTTTAACTGATAATTTTATATTGAATCAATGCTAGTTATAAATTTTGAAGAAGCTCAAAATGTATCATAATTAACATAGCTATATTTAAGACAATCAAATAAAAAACGAAAAGGGAGTTTTCAAATTAATAACTGTTATCGAAAGAAAAAACAATATCTCGAATAGGATCTGTATTATATATAAGGAGTTTAGAAATATAACGAAAGGTACCGTGTAGTTTGGTTCAGTATTTTGAAATCTTTGAAAGCTTGTTATCGTATGTTTGACTCATCAAAGGAAATCTTCGTATATTCAAGATTAAACATATGAACAGTGTACCTATTTATATGAATAATTATAGCAATAAATGATTATAAATTATAATGTGACACTTCCTGTTTCTGATCTCCTAATAACACAATAATAATAACCTCATAATATTTGATAGATTCGGTCTTTACTTGGTGGAACCTCATTTTAATTAAAAAAATGTATATGAGAAAATAATTCATTTCCACAAAAATGTTTGTACTACTACAACAATTGTTTCACCACGATGTGGCTTCTTCAGATATTACATTGTACTGTCTGATGGTATTCAGTGTAACCGAGTTTAAATACATTTTTAGGTACGTGATCAAATAATGGAAGCACAAGTCATAAAAACTCTAGGTGTTTATTGAAGTTTGCCGCTAAAAATGCCATTAAGGAAAAATATTCAGTAATGGAGAATGATCGACATCTGCTTGTTCGTTCAAAAGGATTTTACGGGCATTATACCTGTGGATTTCAAGAAATTCTAAAAGTGTTAACCTAGAACTTTTGCTTTCAACGTGGATAATTTCATAATTATTGTTGAAATTATGCCTGAATTCCTTAAGATGATTAGCATATGTCGAATGTACAGAATTGGATATATAACCCCTTTGGTGTTCTTGGACACGTTTCTTGAATGATCTACCAATCTGGCCAATGTATACTAAAGGGCAATATTTGCAAGTCGACTTGTGGACTCCGAATTTATTTTCTTTATTTGTTCGATCTTTATTGTTTTTTATGTAGGTATTAAGGTTATTAATTGTCTTAAAAGCCGCTTTATAATTGAAACTACTTTTGAAATATTTAGCAATATTTTCACATAATCCATTGACATAAGAAATCGAAAAATATTTCAGTGTATTGTCCTCTGGATTTAATGCCATTTTCTTTTGTTTATTGGATACCATTTTGTCTATAAGAAAGGGACTGTAACCGTTGTTTGACGCTATTTGTACAATTGTACACATTTTTGTGGAAATAAATTACTGTCTCATATACATTTTTTTGATTAAAATGAGTTTCCACCAAGTAAAGACCGAATCAATCAAATATAAACCCCTATTATTTTTCAGTTTTCTACATATCCTAGAGACGGGGTCACCTTTTTTTAACATTCTGTATAAGATCTGTGTTTTTAGGTTTGGGGACATATAAGGTCCTTAGTTTATGCTCATGAAATTAATTCAAGGGACGAATTCTGGAGAAGAATACAAAATGCGGCTCATTATATAAAGGAACAGAATAATATTTTCTATGACATCCAGAAGTCTTTTGTTACAAGAATTACAAAATCCATAGTCGAAGAATTCCACGTAGAATATTAACTTTAAGTTTGCTCTTTTTGTGTTGAAATATTTTCAATTCTTCTTTACTATAAACCTTACGTAATAAATGTCTTTATTGTCTGTTATTCAATTGCGTTTTCTCAAAACCGGGTGAAATTATCGTATTCAAACAAGAGTAGCAGTATCAAATTCACTATCAAGTTTCGTCAGAAAAAGCAACCACTTAATTTCACAATCAGGAATGATTCACGTGGAGTCCCCCATAACAAAAACTTATGCCTCTATGCCTATTTGGGTAACAATATTACAGAATAATAGCTGGAATTAATTCTACAGAACCTCTACAGATCTTAGTCTGAATAAATCTCATGAAAACATTTAGAATTAAATTAAAACAAATTGTAGAAATTACTATGTTTTACTACCGACATAGTAATTTCTACAATTTGTTTTAATTATGATCAACTACCAGATAGTAACGGCTGAAACAATTCAGTATTTAGAATTAAATTTTAAAACAAGTCCCAAATACACTGTATCACTTTATAGACATAAATATTATCATTACATGTGGTGGAAATTAACTAATAAAGAATCAAAAGAAATATAAAATAATGACCAAATAAGTTAGACATCCCTTATACATCTATGTTTCGATTGGATTTTCATGGGATTTATTTAGATTTAAATGTGTTCAGGAGAATTAATTTCAGCTATTATTCCACCATATTTTGAACCAAATAACCTGTACTTAGTCTATATTCCAATAGTTATGATACACCTTGTATATGTTTTCCTTTTTGAAACTCCGAATGGATATACTGTAATAGGAAATATCGAAAGTTATCGATTGATGTTAATCAATTTTTTGTTATTTAAATATTTTAACATTAGCCTTCTTCAAATTTAATTTAAAAAAATTATATTTAATAATGATGACTTCAGGAATTAAATTAAATTAATGTCATATGAGTACCACTTATATCAAACGATATATAAAATAAACATTCATAATAAGATATCCAAATGATATAACAAAATCCAAAAAAACAAAAATTGTTAGTCAAATCCTATATATTAAATATTTTGAGTAGACAAAATTTTGTTTCTGTTCATCAATCTTATGAAGACAGATATCTTTCAAAAATGTTTAACATAATCTTAAGAATTTCATCGTAAAACTATCTTACTCAGAATATTCAAATTATTGGGTATCTGAGTTACTTTTTATGAAATCTCAAGATATGTAGAAACATTACTAAAAAACAAGTTTTAAGGGAGACTTTGCTTCGTAAGTACTCAATTATATTGATATTCAATAAAATATAATATCAATCAACAAAAAATATTTTTTCACCTTTTAACAATTCAGAAAGCTTCTGGTAAATGAATACTGAAAATTTAAATTGAGTGTAATGTTAACTCAAATAAATAATTCTATGGTTTACCACTAAAGTTTGAAAGGCAATTTAACGGCACAAGGACCATCTGTATAAAGAATGTTAAGGAAAGCAAATAATTATATATTATGAATAAAATAAAATAAATAGAGGTTTATACTTGATAGAAGATATATATATAATTATTTTAATATTTTAATATTTTAATATGAGCCTTTTACATATTTAATTTCAAAAAATTATATTTAATAATAACTTCAGGAATTAAATTAAATTAATGTCATATAAGTACCACTTATATCAAACGAGATATAAAATGAACATTCATTATAGGACATCCAAATGATATAACAAAATCCAATAAATAAAAATTGTTAACCAAAATCCTGTAAATTAAATATTTTGAGTAGACAAAATTTTGTTTCTGCTTATCAAATTATTAAATATAATTTTTTGAAATTAAATATGTATAAGGCTAATTAATCAAAATATTTAAATAATTTCATATACCTTCTATCAAGTATAAACCTCTATTTATTTCATTAAATTTTTTGTGGCCAAAATTAGATGAAATTGATTTTCAATTTCTGTTCTTCCATCTAGATGGCGCATCATCACATTTTGCGAATAAAGTGATAACTTTGATGATAGATTCATAGCGATCAAATTTCAGTAAGTTTTTATTCGGCACAAATAGAATTACTAACAGGCCTTCAAAATGTTTTGCTTCAACACCTCTTCGTAAGGGTATTAAAGACTTAAGCCCGCAAACTCCGTCAAAAACATTGAAGTAAATAGTATCCAGTGTTAAAGTAACTCTACGAAAAAGGGATGGGAATATCGGTACACCGAATATATTTGCTGGAAATTTAAGGAACTAATCGAAGTAGAGTAACAAAATGCAAAAAAATACTTGCAAATTCTTGCCTTCCGATAAGAAGTTCTTCCAATTGGACGATGTAATGGGCCCAAAATAGTAAAAACATAAAGATATTATATTATTAAACACTCACTCTAACCTTCAGTAATATTTTCCTTAAATTTATCCTACTGTATAAATAAACTTAACGAATGAGGGATTCCTTGTTTACTTCCCATATGCCTTTTAGTAATATCTCAACTAAATAGTCTTATCAAGAAGTTTGTCATATTATTTTTAAAATCCATTTAGCGTAGTTCAAAAACCTATCACCATAAAATATCCCCATACATTGTTATTCAGACAGAGCTAAAGATAACTAAATGTTCACTTTGAAATTTCTTGATAATCATGAGTTGGAAAAAATCACATGCAGGCACCAATAAAGTTAAATGACATTCTGCAGTATGTTTATACGAGTATAAAGCAACTTGTGCTTTGAGTAGAAGCCAATATGGACAAATGATTGGAAGTCAGTAAGTAAGCAAAATTGAATAATATTTCAAATTGATTACGTAACGCATATATTGGATTTGAAATAAAATTGTTTTGTATTTAAAATAGAATCTTATGTATGCGGAAAAAATAATGGATAATTCTTACAGAATCTTAATGAAGTCTTCCTTTCAGTTTCAATGATGTCTGCAGTTAAAATGCAGTACAAGCACTGTTCTTGAATGATTCCTCTTGGAATGCGTCATGCATATATTCACAAACTGTTTTGACTGGTGAGTGTATATTTGAATAAAACGCATATATCGTCAAAATAAACCCGCTGCTGAAAAATTCAAGGGAATATTAGAGAGAAAACTAACCTTTTGATAATTTTGAGGATTGCTCATTCTGGCAAGCTACCGGTAGGATACTTTCTGATCGAACAATCCGGAATACGTTGCACAGTTTCAATTTGTAAGCAAGAAGATCCGCGATTGCGTAAGGAGCACCGAGCTGTAAGATATCCTTGGGCTCTTTAATATGAGAACTGGAACTCGCATAGATGGAGATTCTGCTTATTCACGGATGAGTCCAGATTTGGTCTGTCGAGAACGAGGTGAACGGTACAATAAACATTTCATGACGCCAACAATTTTTTCTCTGGCGACTCCGTGTGCGTTTTAATCGGCGCATAGGTCTTACTATCCTCATTAAATCAAGTATGACAGCTGTAACGTATGGTAATTTGATTGTAGAACCTATTATTGTTCCTTGAGAGACGGCCGTTAGCTTTAATTTTACGTTAATCGACGATTATTCTCGTCCACACCATTCAAGAATCAGCAACACCCGCATAGATATGCAAGGCATTAACCGAATGAATTGACCTGCTTTCTGTCTAAATCAAAATTGCAGCAGCTCGCCAATGATTTGACGGACTTTTCGCGAAACATCCCTCAAAATTTCATTGATAACATCATTGACACAACGCCGAATAGAGTAACAGTTCTACGAAGAGCTAGCGGCGGCCGCACCAGGTATACATACATTCTGTCAAGAAAGTACCGGGAATTATCGATTTAAATCTGGCGGGGCAATGAGGCAGGTAAAAATGTTTTTTTTCCTAGGTTGGTACCACTGTCCTTAATTACTATGCCAAGCTTGAGCGGGATCTGTCAACTAGTGTGTTTGCAACAGCTGATTAAGTCAGTCGATGTCAGAGTGCGTGCCGATTTTTACTATGGGTGATAACTATGGGACGATAACGCGCCTTCTCACCGAGCTACGATTGTGACTGACTTTCTCGCCAAAAACTCAACAAACATGCTTCAGCAACCACCGTATTCGCCGGATTTGGCTCCCTGCGACTTTTTCCTCTTTCCAAAACTAAAATTGCCCCTTCGTGGCACCCGTTTTGAGTCGATTGAAGCCATAAAACAAAATTCGGCGCGAGAGCTAAAGTCCATCCCGGAAAGCGCCTATAAAAAATGTTTCGATAATTGGAAGTGCGTTGGCATATATGTATTGGAGCAAATGGAGCCTATTTTGAAGGCGACCCAATAATTTTTGACGATTAAATGTAAAAATGTTGTTTTAATTGAAAATTCCCGGTACTTTCTTGACAGAGTAGTATATCAGTGGATGTGGGTTTTCTGTCACGTTGAATTCCATTTTTCTATTTGACCTCTCCATATCACACTCAAATAGAAAAATAGAATTCAACGTGTTCAGAAAACCCTCATCCACTGATATATGTATTCCTATTGATTCCAATCACCCATAGTCACAAAAAATGTCAGCGTATCAATGGATGATCCATAGAGCCTTCGCATTACCCTTATCAAAAAATGACCGCGAAGCTGAAGTCCAAACTATAAAATCAATAGCCGCGAACAACAGTTTCAACCCCAATATAATAGATAATCTAATTCGAAAGAAACTATCTAAAATAGCTATGAGCCAAATTTATCCCATCATAAAAACTGAAGAAAATAAAAAATTCATTTCTCTATCGTACTTTGGCAGCATAAGTCAAAAAGTGGCCAATAGTTTTTCAAAATCAGATGTCAATATTGCCTTCAAAATGCAAAACAAATTATCATCGGTATTATTTAATGCAAAGGACCCTAATACAAACATACACAAATCAGGAGTTTATGAGTTATCTTGTTCTACGTGCAGTAATAAATATATAGGACAAACAGGACGTTCCTTCAAGACTAGGTTCAACGAACATAAAATGAGTTACATAAAAAATAAACAAAATTCTACTTTTGCCACTCATTGTCTAGAAAACGGTCATTCCTTTCCCTCAATAGATTATCTTAAAATTTTACATGTAGAATCAAAAGGGAAGAAACTCGATTATCTAAACTTCGTTGAAATTTTCAAATTAGTTCACAATAACAATAATGTGAAAATAATAAATGACTGTACGGAGCTATGTAAATCGAAAATATTTGAGATATTTAGAAAGTAACATCTGTTTAAAACCTTTTTCAACGAACATTAAATGAATTTAATGAAAAGTAAACAAAAATTCAACTTTTGCTACCCATTCTTCAGAAAACAGTAATTCCTTTCGACAAAAAAAAAATTTTAAGAAAATTTCATATGTAGATTCAAAAGAAAATAAACTTGATTATTCAAATTTTCAAATTCGTTCACAATAAAGATAATTTAAAAAATAATGAATGACTGTATGGTGCTATCTAAATCCAAGTATTTGAGAGATACAACAAAATAATATAAAAATAATGTATGACTGTACGGAGCTATGTAACCCCAAAAATTATTTGAGATATTTAAATGGGTACCATCTGTTTAACAACCTTCTTTGTCAATTGCTGACATTCCGATATCTGTTAGAAAGCCCATCTTTTTTAACCCAGTTTTTTTTTTATCACGTTCCGCATGTAAACCTCTATACCACTATTAGGTGTTATCTAGAACCTTTTGAAGTAAAAGTAAAAAGTAGAAAGTAAATATTTTTCACTTTTTTTGAAATACCTCTGTACCACTGTTAGGTCTTCAGTTGTCTGATGATAGGATAGTTCATTTCCCGAAACTCGAGTCACAAGAAAATGTGTAATATATTTTTTTATTGGTAGTAAAACACAGTAATTTCTACAATTTGTTTCAATATTCAATAGGTAAACTCATTTTATGAAATTGTTTCCTTCAGAGAGCAAACTTTTCAATGACCAATCTTGAACGCAACTGATAAACTAACATAAATAGAGGTTAATACTTGATAGAAGGTATATAAAATTATTTAAATATTTTAATATTAGCCTTCTACATATTTAATTTCAAAAAATTATATTTAATAATTATAACTTCAGGAATTAAATCAAAAATAATGTCATATAAGTACCCCTTATATCAAACTGCATATAAAATAAACATTCATTATAGGACATCCAAATGATATAAAAAAATCCAATAAATAAAAATTGTTAACTAAAATCCTATAAATTAAACATTTTGAATAGACAAAATTTTGTTTCTGCTGATCAATCTTAAAACAAATATCTTTCAAAAATGTTTCCTTGTGCTTTTGTTTCCTTGAGCTATAACAGAGGCCGTTAAATTGTCTATCAATCTTTTAGATCAAGGATAAACCACAGAATTATATATTTGGTAATTAAGCTTACTCCATTTAAATTTTTCAGTATTCATTTACCAGAAGTTTTGTAAATTGTTGAAGGGTGAGTAAATATTTGTTGTTGATTGACGTTATATTTTATTTTATATGAATTATTTGAATACTGACGAAGCAAAGTCTCTCTTAAACCTTATTTTTTAGTAATGTTTTCACATATTTTGAGATTTTATAGAAAGTAACTTAGTTAGATATCCAATAATATTGAATATTCTAAGTAAGATAGTTTTAAGATGAAATTCTTAAGATTATGTTCAACATTCTTGAAAGATATTTGTTTTCATCAGATTGATCCGCAGAAACAAAATTTTGTCTATTCAAAATATTCAATTTATAGGATTTCAGTTAACAACTTTTATTTATTGGATTTTGTTATATCATTTGGATGTCTTATAATGAATGTTTATTTTATATATCGTTTGATATAAGTGGTACTTATATGACATTATTTTTAATTTAATTCCTGAAGTAATATATATATATATATATATATATATATATAATTATTAAATATAATTTTTTGAAATTGAATATGTAGAAGGCTTATGTTAAAATATTCTCTATCAACTGATAAACGATGAATTTATCGTGAAGAATTACTCGAAGATTATTAAATTTTTTAGCCTATTTGTCTACATTTTGCGGATATTTAGTTGATTTTCTAATGAAAGATAGATGATGACCATAATATTATTGAATCAATTTGTACACGTGAGTCTATTGGAAAAAACAGCGTAAAATCTTAGTGACCCGTTCTGTTTGCTCGCCAGTGTTTTATATGTAAGTCAATGTTTCACTTAATTTTTTGAGCAATATAGTTCTGAGATAAGGATAATACAGCAAATGAAACCGGGAGGTTCGCCATCATCAGATCTGATACCACGTGCCAAACTATATCAGGGTTTTGGAAACCAGATTCAAGGGAACCGGAAAACAGAAAAAATGAGATTTGCGAAATTTTTGTCATGGAGGAGAATTCGGAGTTCTTAACAAAGTCGGCTAGAGAGTTAGTATTCCAGCGAACTATCGTTTCGCCCTAATATCTGTAGTTCTCGAATTTTAAAATAAAGTAGAAAGGCTTTTTATCTGATAGAAGAAATATAACAAAACTTGAATATTAAAACAAATTGAAGTAAAAAGCCTTTCTATTTTATTCTATATATAATATATAATTATATTTTGGCTTCAATAAATCTCATTATGGAATGTCAATGAATTTAAATAAGCCTTAAAAATAACTCACACTGTTCTTTGATTTTATTAGAAAGCATTATTCCTTGTACACGTGCTGAGTTGTTTGTGATATAGGTTAGTTTTTTGATTTTGATATTTGGAATATTATTGAGGACTGAAGACGGAATTGCTTAGAATTATATTTGTTTTTTGAAGATATAGTGCATATTTCAAATAAATTATATTCTTTGAGAAGTCCTTTAAGTGTGTTTATGTTTTTAAAAGTCAATTGGTGTTCTTAAAGGTAAGATCAGAAACAAAATTGTGTCTCCTTTAAATATTTATTTATTAATTTTAATAATTCTCGTATATTTGTTGGTTTATTTATTGCATTTGACATTCTATATTGAGTTTTGATTATATACGTCTATTAAATGTGAGCGGTGCTTGTTTTAGACATAAATTTAATTCTAAAAGTTTTTTGAATAAAAATATTTTTGAAATTAAATTGTAGAAGATAAACATATGTTTTAATATTCAAATTTTTTTTTCTCGAATTTTGAGCCGGAAATAGTTAGATCTTCCTGCTGAAAAATAACCGGGGTCAAAAATAATTCTTGAACATTACTGATATACTAGGAGTCCAAATCCAACCAAAAAACTTCAAGTCTTTTTTCCGGAAACTAGCATTTTCATTATTTTTGTCTCCAGTCGTTCGCTCGGACTGCTGATCCCCACGAAATTTGGCACAAATCTTCGTGTCATTATTATACATACAAATACAAAATTTAATCTTGATTGGATAAGTTGTTTCGGAATTATTGAACTGTATTTGCCCATAAACGAATTCAACCCAGATTCTTAAGGCCCTAAACCAAAATTGAGAGTTCCGAGTCTCTAGCTGTTTCCGTGTCTAAATTTACAGACATATGGGCAAAACGATGGCGTGTAGTTTCGTAGAAAAAACGCGCAAAAACCTGCAAGTTTTTCTCTATAAAAATTAATGCAGTAGCACAGTAAAAGAATTCACGGACAAAGCTGCATCATCCATTAATATTCTCAAGCACTTTCAATCACAACACGCGTACCAAATTTATTTTCCTAGACACACCTTTTCCCCCCAGTATCCAAGATTGCAAAGTTTCATTCTTATTGGCCATTCTCAGGATATAGTTTTGAAATCCCTGTTTATTTCCTTCGCTGCAAAACAATAATTTTGTCAGCAAATTTTTATTAGTTCCATTCAATTCGGTAATAGGAAAATGCAGCAGTATGCAGAATGGAACGCTGAGGTGATTCCACTCTGAACTCCATAGTCGTTTGATTTGTGAAGCCCTCTTTTAAAGAAACAGTGCTTTTTTAACTAAGTTGTTTTATCTAGAAGCTTCTGAATATGGCATCATGGGAGTATTTCGCAGACTTTTTTGGACCATATTTCGTCATTTTCATCGTGTGTGTTGGTAAGTATGAATACAGATTATTGAATGAAATGAAAATCTTTGTTTACTATAATTTTCACTTTTTCAATGAAAAGTCATACAGTGATTCGAATTTTCAAATTGGTGAAATATAAGTTTTGTTCAAGAATTTCATATTTTATTTCAAGAAAAGAATGAATGACGAACTAATGAAATAAAATAATAAAGATTATTTCCATAATGTATTGAATTAACGACCATTGTTGCTTCTTCAAGTTTACAAAAAGTAACAATTTCGAAGAGTTGTGTTGTTAAATCATAAATTGTGGGAATAATCTTTATTATTCTATTTAATTAAAATGAATTTCCATCAAAAACGGACTGATTCGATTAAGTTATTTTCAATAAGGATTCACTTTAATTATTATCACCATTTTATTGTTGAAGATACAGTGATCCCACTTATAACAAGCTGTGTTCCAAAGATTTTTATACAAGGTGTATTTAGGGGGTGATTCCTTATCAAAAAATAGGTGGGTCTTTCATATAAACTTAATTTTTTTGAGCCCCCTGCTTAGTTACCGCTCCCTAAAGATGGCGCCCGAAAAACTGTTTTTGATTTTCTTCTTAAAGAATAAAAAACTGCTCAATGTTCAGAATACTATTATAAATTAATTATGAAAAGTTCCAATCGATTCCCCGCTGTGCGAAAAATTTTAGTGTCTTGCGTTTTTCAGCTGAACGGTGTGTTTTACACCAAAAAAAGTTGATACAAAAATTGTAGATCATCCAATTCTCTATTAAAAATGTCCTCTCAACATTTTTTCTAAGTATCGTCGTTTCTGTGATATGGCGATTCAAAGAATTGAAAAAATTTTATTCTTCGTAATATACACACGTTTCCACGCTATCAATGAGCTTGTATGAGCATTAAGTGATCAATAAATCGACATCTTCACTAACAACAACAGTTATATCTGTTCAGTTAAATTGTTCCTTTGCTGTTCCAATGATCAGAACATCTGCATCATTGTCAGCTTATTTTACAAGAATATTTTCAGTATTTAATATAAGGCAAATGGCGATACTTAGTGCAGAGATATTTTTTTGTAGAGAATACAATTTTAGTCTGAACTATTTCTACCATTTCACCAGAAACTATAATTAATCAACAGAAAAGGTGTAGTATTCCACCAAGATGATGCGAGGCCTCATACAAGTGTGGTCACTCGTTTTTACAGCTTAAATGTGATAGACTACCACACTCATCATATTTTCCAGATCTGGCGCCTTCGGATTATTATTTGGTCCGGTCATTGCAAAATATTTTGGAAGGTAAAACCTCTCAAATGAGGGAACAAAAATACTGGATAAGTTTATTACCTGTAAAGACAAAGAATTTTATGAGCGTGGAAACATGCTTTTACCAAAATGATGACAAAAGTGTTGGACCAGAATGGCCAATATATAATTAATATTAGTGGAAATCCACTCAGTTCAATTTTTGCTGAAATATTCATGGACGATCTGGAATCAAAAATACACCTGAATCCTATAAGCAAATATTTTCTTTATTGGTACAGATATGTAGATGACATTTTTTGTTGCTTCAAAGGCACCGACCGACAACTACATATCTTCACGAATTTCATTAATAAACTCCACCCAAAAATCAAATTCACAATCGAAGAAGAAAAGAATCAAAGTATCAATTTTCTTGACCTCACTATAACAAGATTAAATAATTTACATGATTTTAGTATTTTTCACAAACCAACACATACAGACATCACAATACATAAAACTTCAAACCACCCCTCCAACCAAAAGATGTCAGCATATAATAGTTTTATTCATAGATTATTGAATGTCCCTTTAAATTCAGAAAACTTTATGAAAGAATTAAATATTATTAAACAAATAGCCTCAAAAAACAGTTACAATCCCTTTCTTATAGACAAAATAATGGAATCCAATAAACAAAAGAAAATGGCATTAAATCTAGTGTACCCAATTATAAAAGAGGACAATACACAGAAATATTTTTCGTTATCTTATGTCAATGGATTATCTGAAAATATTGCTAAATATTTAAAAAGTTGTTTCAATTATAACGCGGCTTTTAAGACAATTAATAACCTTAGTACCTACATAAAAACCAATAAAGATCGTACAAATAAAGAAAATAAATCCGGAGTCTACAAGTTGACTTGCAAAGATTGCCCTTTAGTATACATTGGCCAGACTGGTAGATCATTCAAGAAACGTGTCCATGAACACCAAAGGGGTTATATATCCAATTCTGTACATTCGAAATATGCTAATCATCTTAAAGAAATTCAGGCATAATTTCAACAATAATTATGAAATTATCCACGTTGAAAGCAAAAGTTCTAGATTAACACTTTTAGAATTTCTTGAAATCAACAGGTATAATGCCCGTAAAATCCTTTTGAACGAACAAACAGATGTCGATCATTCTCCATTACTGAATCTTTTTCCTTAATGGCATTTTTAGCGGCTAACTCCAATAAACACCTAGAGTTTTTATGACTTGTGTGTCCATTATTTGGTCACGTACCTAAAAATGTATTTAAATTCGGTTACACTGAATACCATCAGACAGTACAATGTAATACCTGAAGAAGCCACATCGTAGTGAAACAATCGTTGTAGTAGTACAAACATTTTTGTTGAAATAAATTACTGTCTCATATACATTTTTTTAAGCATGATTTTTTGTATCTTTATATATGAATTAAGTTCTTAAAGAATCAAATTTAAAAGGTTGCAGAAATTTTTTTCTTTATATTCAATAAAATATAACCCATTATCAGGTACAAACTCAATCAATTTTAATTTATCCATGAAAATAAATATTAAAATAAAATGTTTAATTTCAAATCTTGGTTTGTAGAGACATAAATTATTTGAGCTTTTTAACTGCTGTCCTTTAGCACAATAGTTTGATGCCTTATCTCGTATCTCTAAAAAATATTTATATTCGATATTGACAATAAATCTATGCACATAAAATGAAGAAGAATATATTAAATGTGAATACAGGTGAAATCTTTGATCTAACCTCTAAACCAGAAGTATCAATTAGACAGTTTCATATGATATTAACAAATTCAAAAAAAATATTATCAACAAAAAATTCCAACCAATTTTGAGTATTCAATGCTTTCTTAAAATTTTATTCTCAATGGAATCCTAAATAAAAATATCAAGAATACATTTTATTACTTGAATCAACTCGCAAAGGTATGTCTTGTATGTATTTTGCACACTCTAGATGGCGCTAGTGTATTACTAATATCCTAGAGTCTCTGTGTATAGCGAATACAGATACTTGACAGATTTGGAGTCACTAACTTCCACTGCACTCACGAAAACCAATCAGTTTGAAACGTGCGCATGTCTGCAATTTGCCTCAGTGATCTACAAAACCTTGTCGAGTTTGCTTGAGTATAGAATTGTTATACAGATGTATGTTACACTGTCTCGATTTCTAGAACTTTCTATTACCATAGCTCATACTCCTTATTGATTATTTTTGATGCAGATCAGCCGAATTAATTTAATTTATTTCAATGGAATCCGTTATATATGAAGTGGACTATTTAGTACTTTCATTTTTAATCGGCTATAAAGAAAAAACTAAAGAATATTATATTATAATCTTAACACCTTCTATTATATTATAGACTTAACACCTTCACTCTACTGAAAATGACAATAATATGTGCTTGCTTCAAATTTCCAATAAATATTTCATCATTTCAGGTCACACATCGTTCTTCTTAACATCTGTGACCATGAGCTGGCCTTCACCTGTTCTCGCCAAACTCACCGAGACCCCAGATAACCCCTTGGGGAGGCTCCTTACTCCCAACGAAAGTGACCTGATCGGATCCCTCCTGTTCGTTGGAGCGTCAATTGGTCCCTTGCTGTTCATACACATCGTGAAGAAATATGGACGCAAAAACGTGTTGGTACTGCTTCTCTGCACTGTGCCCATATCTTACGGTATCTTAGTTTTTGGAAAGAAGGTTGAATTATATTATATCTCTAGGTTATTGTTAGGATTGTACATTGGTGCTACTTTAAGTATTGTCCCTGTTTATTTATCGGAAATCATTCCTCCTGATGATGTTGCTTTTTTGATGTCTTTCGAAACTTTATTCGGCTTCACAGGAATATTGTGCACTTATGCTATAGGTCCATTTGTAGCACTGGAGTATTTGAATGGAGGAATCGTAATTTTGTCATTAGTTATCACAGTATTATTTGCTCTAGGCTGCCCAGAAAGTCCATACTATATGATGCAGTTTAAGGGAAAAGACGAAGCCAGGAGAGTTCTGAGAAGACTCAGAAAAAAGTACGTTGAGAAAGAATTGGAACAGATCGAAAAGACGGTAGAGAATGAAACTTCAAGGTCTTACCTAGAATTTTTCAAGAGTAAGAAATACTTGAAAGTTTTCATTCTGGCTACAATACCACTTCTTTTACAGCAGTTCTGTGGAATAACTCTAATAGTCACCTACAGCCAACTGATTTTTTTAGAAACAAATTTGCCTATACCTGCACATATTTGTTCCATTATTGTTGTTGGACTATTAGAACTGACGTTCTTTTTAGCTCCTATGCTTCTAAAATCAAAAAGGTTTTCCCTGAAAGCCATAATGATCCTGAGTTTAGCAGGCACTGGCTTCTGTAATTTGGTGATAAGTCTTTATTTCTTTTACTGTAGAAACGTACCATCTCTTTACTGGGTGCCTCTGGCTGGTTTGATATTATTCGTGACTTTCTTTAACTGTGGTATGGACCCTATAGCATGGACAATTCTAGGGCAGACCTATCCGAAAAATATTAATTTTATTGGAACAGCTTTATCAACTAGTACTTATTTCATATCAGTTTTTCCCATTTTGTATTCCTTTTATAAGGTTGATATGACCTATTTATTCTTAGGTAGCTTCTTCAGTTGTATTTTCGGTATTGTATACGTTATTCTAGTTTTCACAGAGCCTGATGACAAAACAGTCAGCGAGGATGTTCATCTTCAGAAAGCACTTATTTGAAATGTGTGTCTTGAAGAGAGATGCTGAGTTAATTTCTCACACATATAAACTAATTTAAGGGTGCTTGTGTAAAAATTATAATGTAAAATGATTTTATTGAACCATTATTATTACGTTATAGTAACAAACATTGAACATATTTTAATAATAATAATAAACTGAATTTTTATCAACGATTGTTGATTTTGATTGAGATAAGCATTCCTCCTGATGATGTTGCTTTCTTGATGTCTTTCGAAACATTATTCAGCTTTGCAGGAATATTATGCACTTATGCTGTGGGTCCATTTGTAGTACTGGTGTATTTAATTGGAGAAATCGTAGTTTGATCATTAGTTATCATAATATTATTTGCTCTTGGTTACCCAGAAAGTCCATACTATATGATGCAGTTTAACGAAAAGACGAAGCCAGGAGAGTTCTGAGTAGACTCAGAAGGAATTGGAACAGATCGAAAAGACGGTAGAGAATGAAACTTCAAGGTCTTACCTAAAATTTTTAAGGAGTAAGAAATATTTGAAAGGTTATTCTGGCTACGATACCAATTCTTCTGCATTAGTTCTGCGGAATGACTCTCATAGTCACCTACAGTCAACTGATTTTTTTAGAAACAAATTTGCCTATACCTGCACATATTTGTTCCATTATTGTGGTTGGACTATTAGAACTGACGTTCTTTTTAGCTCCTATGCTTCTAAAATCAAAAAGGTTTTCCCTGAAAGCCATAATGATCCTGAGTTTAGCAGGCACTGGCTTCTGTTATTTGGTGATAAGTCTTTATTTCTTTTACTGTTGAAACGTACCATCTCTTTACTGGGTGCCTCTGGCTGGTTTGATATTATTCGTGACTTTCTTCAACTGTGGTATGGACCCTATAGCATGGACAATTCTAGGGCAGACCTATCCGAAAAATATTAATTTCATTGGAACAGCTTTATCAACTAGTACTTATTTCATATCAGTTTTTCCCATTTTGTATTCCTTTTATAAGGTTGATATGACCTATTTATTCTTAGGTAGCTTCTTCAGTTGTATTTTCGGTATTGTATACGTTATTCTAGTTTTCACAGAGCCTGATGACAAAACAGTCAGCGAGGATGTTCATCTTCAGAAAGCACTTATTTGAAATGTGTGTCTTGAAGAGAGATGCTGAGTTAATTTCTCACACATATAAACTAATTTAAGGGTGCTTGTGTAAAAATTATAATGTAAAATGATTTTATTGAACCATTATTATTACGTTATAGTAACAAACATTGAACATATTTTAATAATAATAATAAACTGAATTTTTATCAACGATTGTTGATTTTGATTGAGATAAGCATTCCTCCTGATGATGTTGCTTTCTTGATGTCTTTCGAAACAGTATTCAGCTTTGCAGGAATATTATGCACTTATGCTGTGGGTCCATTTGTAGTACTGGTGTATTTAATTGGAGAAATCGTAGTTTGATCATTAGTTATCATAGTATTATTTGCTCTTGGTTACCCAGAAAGTCCATACTATATGATGCAGTTTAACGAAAAGACGAAGTCAGGAGAGTTCTGAGGAGACTCAGAAGGAATTGGAACAGATCAAAAAGACGGTAGAGAATGAAACTTCAAGGTCGTACCTAAAATTTTTAAGGAGTAAGAAATATTTGAAAGGTTATTCTGGCTACGATACCAATTCTTCTGCATTAGTTCTGCGGAATGACTCTCATAGTCACCTACAGTCAACTGATTTTTTAAGAAACAAATTTGCCTATACCTGCACATATTTGTTCCATTATTGTTGTTGGACTATTAGAACTGACGTTCTTTTTAGCTCCTATGCTTCTAAAATCAAAAAGGTTTTCCCTGAAAGCCATAATGATCCTGAGTTTAGCAGGCACTGGCTTCTGTAACTTGGTGATAAGTCTTTATTTCTTTTACCGTAGAAACGTACCATCTCTTTACTGGGTGCCTCTGGCTGGTTTGATATTATTCGTGACTTTCTTCAACTGTGGTATGGACCCTATAGCATGGACAATTCTAGGGCAGACCTATCCGAAAAATATTAATTTTATTGGAACAGCTTTATCAACTAGTACTTATTTCATATCAGTTTTTCCCATTCTGTATTCCTTTTATAAGGTTGATATGACCTATTTATTCTTAGGTAGCTTCTTCAGTTGTATTTTCGGTATTGTATACGTTATTCTATTTTTCACAGAGCCTGATGACAAAACAGTCAGCGAGGATGTTCATCTTCAGAAAGCATTTATTTGAAATGTGTGTCTTGAAAAGAGATGCTGGGTTAATTTCTCACACATATAAACTAATGTAAGGGTGCTTGTGTAAAAATTATAATGTAAAATGATTTTATTGAACCATTATTATTACAATATAGTAACAAACATTGAACATATTTTGATAATAATAATAAACTGAATTTTTATCAACGATTGTTGATTTTGATTGAGATAAGCATTCCTCCTGATGATGTTGCTTTCTTGATGTCTTTCGGAACATTATTCAGCTTTGCAGGAATATTATGCACTTATGCTGTGGGTCCATTTGTAGTACTGGTGTATTTAATTGGAGAAATCGTAGTTTGATCATTAGTTATCATAGTATTATTTGCTCTTGTTTACCCAGAAAGTCCATACTTTATGATGCAGTTTAACGAAAAGACGAAGCCAGGAGAGTTCTGAGTAGACTCAGAAGGAATTGGAACAGATCGAAAAGACGGTAGGGAATGAAACTTCAAGGTCTTACCTAAAATTTTTAAGAAGTAAGAAATATTTGAAAAGTTATTCTGGCTACGATACCAATTCTTCTGCATTAGTTCTGCGGAATGACTCTCATAGTCACCTACAGTCAACTGATTTTTTTAGAAACAAATTTACCTATACCTGCACATATTTGTTCCATTATTGTGGTTGGACTATTAGAACTGACGTTCTTTTTAGCTCCTATGCTTCTAAAATCAAAAAGGTTTTCCCTGAAAGCCATAATGATCCTGAGTTTAGCAAGCACTGGCTTCTGTAACTTGGTGATAAGTCTTTATTTCTTTTACCGTAGAAACGTACCATCTCTTTACTGGGTGCATCTGGCTGGTTTGATATTATTCGTGACTTTCTTCAACTGTGGTATGGACCCTATAGCATGGACAATTCTAGGACAGACCTATCCAAAAAATATTAATTTTATCGGAACAGCTTTATCAACTAGTACTTATTTCATATCAGTTTTTCCCATTTTGTATCCTTTTTATAAGGTTGATATGACCTATTTATTCTTAGGTAGCTTTTTCAGTTGTATTTTCGGTATTGTATACGTTATTCTAGTTTTCACAGAGCCTGATGACAAAACAGTCAGCGAGGATGTTCATCTTCAGAAAGCACTTATTTGAAATGTGTGTCTTGAAAAGAGATGCTGAGTAAATTTCTCACGCATGTAAACTAATTTAAGGGTGCTTGTGTAAAAATGATAATGTAAAATGAGTTTATTGAATTAATTATTATAACGTTATAGTAACAAACATTGAACATATTTTAATAATAATAATAATAAACTGAATTTTCATCAACGATTGTTGATTTTCATTGAGATAAGCATTCCTCCTGTTGATGTTGCTTTCTTGATGTCTTTCGAAACATTATTCAGCTTTGCAGGAATATTATGCACTTATGCTGTAGGTCCATTTGTAGCACTGCTATATTTGAACGGAGAAATCGTAGTTTGATCATTAGTTATCATAGTATTATTTGCTCTTGGTTGCCCAGAAAGTCCATACTATATGATGCAGTTTAACGAAAAGAAGAAGCCAGGAGAGTTCTGAGAAGACTCAGAAAGAATTGGAACAGATCGAAAAGACAGTAGAGAATGAAACTTCAAGGTCTTACCTAGAATTTTTAAGGAGTAAGAAATATTTGAAAGGTTATTCTGGCTACGATACCACTTCTTCTGCATCAGTTCTGCGGAATTACTCTTTTTTCTTTCATAAGGTTGATATGACCTATTTAGTTCTAGGAATCTTCTTCAGTTGTATTTTCGGTATCGTATACTTTAACTCACTTTCCACAGAGCCTGATGACAAAACAATTAGTGAGAATGTTCATCTTCAGAAAGTACTTATTTGAAATAGTGTCTTGATTGGAGATGCTGAGTGAGTTTCTCATCATCAACTATTTAAGACTTAAAGAATATAAAAGAGACAGTATTTCAATTTCCACAAAAATGTTTATAATATAACAATTGTTTCACCACGATGTGGCTTCAGGTATCTACATTCCACTGTAGAATGTATATACCTGCAGAAAACAGTAACACCTTCACATCAAATGAAGAGGTCAAAAGGTACTTGGATCAGTTTTTTGCCAGCAAAGACCAAAAATTTGATGAGCGTGGAATCGTGCTACTATCAGAAAGATGAAAAAAGGTGTTGGATCAGAATAGCCAATATATAATTTAATAAAATATTTATTCATTATACGAAATTTGCCTATCATTTTCCAAAAAAAAACTAAATTATTTTTCGAACAACCCAATATTATCGGAATTTATTTATGGCGAATGCGCTCAAGGATCGATAAATAATATTGTTGGATGCGCTTTAAGGGTCCATTATCATACCATTCTATCTTCTTGAATTAATTAATCAGATTGCAAATATTACACATTTCACTTTTCTAACGAATCATGGCGTTTTATCTGCAACAATCCTATCTTTATTCATAATTATGTAAACTTTGTTAAAATATGAATGATGCTCTCGTAAATTTAACGATACTCGTTCTCGAGTTCTCTCAAACTTCTAATCTTCATCAAATATCGGTAGATAATATTATCTTCAATACTTCATTATAATACATTTCATTACCTTAATCATTTATTGTCATTTTCTAATGATAATGGTGCAATGCCAGAAGTGATTAAAAATGAGACTGCCAATTTTCAAGACAAAAAAATCTTACGAGTATTTTTCTAATGTTTTTGGACAACATTACTTCAAGTTTGTGATATGCGTGGGTAAGTATTTTTCTCTCCTCTTTATAAAAAAATACTCTTTCGGCTGAAACTATTTGGTAATTGATATCAGTTGAAAGTATCGGGTGTTTTTTTAAAGTGATAGAACTTTAAATTGAAATAAAACACATTTAAATCAAGATTGAGGCCTTTTTATTTATTTGAGAGATAATTTTATGACATTTATGTTTTGAAAATAATTTCCGGCATATGTCCACCACGACTAGCTCTGAGGAACCGTATTCGACTAGACTAATTTTGGACCACTTTTTCGAGTGATTCAGGCCTTATTTAATGAATAACACAAGTTATGTTGGCTTCTATTGTTTCTGGTTTATCAGCATAAACCAATGACTTGACATAACCCCAAAGAAAATAATCCAGTGGAGTTATGTCGTATGATCTTGGAGGCCAATTAATTGGACTATTTCTCGAAATAATATTATGGCCAAATCTTTCTTTCAATAAATCAATTGTCACCTTAGCAGCATGAGGTGTAGCACCATCTTGTTGGAATCAAAACATTCTGGGTTCATACCATTCTAATTTTGAATTAAATAATCATTGATCATCGATCTGTAACGAGCACCATTCACTGCAACATAAGCTCCCGCGTCGTTTTTAAATAAAGATGGACCGATGATGCCTCCAGCGTGTAAAGAACACCATACAGTGCATTTTTCAGGATGCAGAACTTCTTGAGGACTGTTTTAACTCCATATAAGACAATTTTGCTTATTTACATAGCCGTTCAACCGGTAATGAGCTTCATCACTTAACCCAATGTTGAATCAATTTCAAGCTGTTCTAGAGCCCAATCAGCAAACAAACGACGCTTATTATGGTCAAGTGGTCTTAGTTCTTGGATCAGTTGGATTTTGTATGGGTGTAGACCAAGATCTTGATGCACAATTTTCCATGTGGTGGATGCAAAAAGTACAACTTGTTGTGAACGTCGACGAATAGATAAATCTAGACCATCCTTAACACAATGACTTACAGCAGCGATATTTTCTTCTGTACGTAAAGTTCTTTGTCTTGCTACTGTTGTTGCATCAAGTAGAGAAAATTTTGTACGAAATCTATCGATAGTTCGACGAATAAGCTGCCCAGATGGACGATTACGTAAATCATAAATTTCACGAAATGCTCTATAAGTTTGGCGAATAGAACACTGGTTTTGAAAACAAATTTCAACAATTTGTAAATGTTGTTGCGGCGTGAGTCTTTCCATGATAATTTGTCAATGCTTACTGAACAGAAATGTCAAAACAACATGGTTTCTACCTCCTGTCAAATCACAGTTACCCCTATCGAAAGTTCTATCTAAATAAACACCCGATACTATGTTTTATTAACAAAAATTCAAAAGTTTTTATTTGTTTCTATGACTGCAATTTTCGAATATTACCTCATCTTCGAGAAACAGTTGTCCGATAGTAAAACATACGAGGGACGTTCAATGTATTCTCGGTATACGCATGAAAGAAAAATCTGAAAATTTTGGAAAAATTCTATTTTTCAATGTAGTCTCCTAAAATTTCAATGAATTCATTAGATCGAGAAATAAGCTTCTCCAAACATTGTAACAAATATGATAATTTCAAAAAATTAAAAATTGACTTGTAGAAACTTCCACTTTATATACCGAGTGTTGAAAAACAACGTTTCAACATTTTGGGAGCTAATTCTAGACCTCAAAATACGTGAAAAGTTTTATATAAACATGAGCCCGCAAATGAGGTGTTTTGGATATATGAGCGATTTTCAAAATATTAATTACCAGCGCAACCAAATACGATAAATAACAGAAGATATTTATTTTTGACTTCCAGTGGTCTACGGAAGATGTTCCATATGACCACCGTCCATTTCAATGCAGAAAGTACATCGTCGCATGAAGGAATTACGTACTCTTTCGAAAAGACCTACTTGTAGTCGGATCGTTTGACAGGATAGTTCAATCCGATGTTGCAACTCTTCGATGTTATTCACTGACGTTGCAAACACTAAATTTTTAAAATAACCCCAAATACAAAAGTCCAAAGGATTCAAATCGGGAGATCTAGTGGGCCATGGCACTGCGCCTCCTTGTCCTATCCATCTTCTGAGAAATGTTTGATCTAAATGTTCCCTAACAGCAAGTGTATAATGTAGGGACGCTCCATCTTGCATAAATCAAATATTTATCCAATGATTTAAAGCTCGATTTCGGCTCAAAATTTTAACATTTCAGACATTTGGTGAATAGAATAACACGCTGTTTCCTAGAACAAGGAATTTTCCTGAACGGGCCTCCCAAGTCAATTCAAAAAAATATTTTGTAATTATCATCAATAATGAAAGTGATTCAATACACCTCTAATCAGTTCTTTTAATATACTTACTTTCAGCTGACATTACCTACTTCCTCATTGGTGCAATAATGTGCTGGACATCTCCAGTTCTAGTCAAACTGAGTGATACCGATGACAACCCCTTGGGGAACCCCATATCGCAAGATGAAAGCGACCTCATCGGATCTGTAATGTACTTAGGAGCAGCAAGTGGACCTCTACTCTTTATACCTGCAGCTGAGTACTTCGGGCAAAGAAATATTCTCATCTTTGTCTCCTTCATACCACCTTTGACTTATGTTACACTTCTATTTGCGAGGGTGGTAGAACTGTATTATATTTGCAGGGTTCTTCAGGGTATATTTTTGGGTGCTTCCTTGAGCGTACAGCCTGTATACGTTGCGGAAATTTTAGCAGAAGAAGACCGGGAATTTTATATGTCTCTGGTTTCCATGTTTGGATTCACTGGATTGATAGCTGTTTATGCAATTGGACCTTTTATACCGCTTCTTTATTTCAACGGATTCCTAGCAGTTGTCTCTGCAATCTTCCTCATTTTCCTGATTTTCGGTTGTCCAAATACACCCTTCTACGTGATGAAAACGAAGGGAAAAGATGCAGCTAAGGAACTTTTGATGATACTCCGAAAAAATTTCACAAACAAAGAAGCGGATGAAATAGAGAGCATCATTAATAATGAAGTTAGAGGTTCTTATCTAGAGCTATTCAAGTCTTTCAGAAATTTAAAAATATTGATTATGGCAACTGTACCTCTAATCCTTCAACAGTTGTCTGGTATATCTGTCTTATTAACTTACAGTGAATTGATTTTCAACAAAACCAACATTGAAATAACGCCAGCAATATGTTCGTTGATTGTGGCGTGTTTTCAAGTATCCACAAGTTTCTTAACACCTGTTCTGCTAAAATCAGGTAAATTTTCTTTGAGGGTGTTACTGCTTATCTGCCTCTCTGGCATGGCTTTCTGTAATTTCATCCTTTCTTCTTATTTCTTCTTCTTTGAAGACAGTCCTTCTTTGAACTGGTTGCCTCTGTTGGGGTTGATTTTGTTTGTACCATTTTATAATTGTGGAATTGATCCAATACCATGGATGCTGCTTGGGCAAATTTATCCAAAGAATATAAGTGCAGTAGGGACCGCGCTTTCGACCTCTATATACTTTGTAGCAAGTTTTCCCTCTTTGTTCTTGTTCAGTAAGATATCCCTTGGCATATTATATCTGGTTTCAGCTTGTTTCTGTTGCCTGGGAATTCCATACGTTCTCTTCATTTTCACCGAACCAAAGAACGTTTGATCGGTGCTGATAATGGACGATCCAATTGGTGTTTTTGGGTTTTGAAAAGGTTAAAACACAAATATTGCTGTTCAACGAAAATGTTCTTATTTTATTTGAAAGACCAACTGATTTTAATTAATGCTTAGACATCTACATTCTGTCAAGAAAGTACCAGGAATTATCGATTCAAATCTGGCGGGGCAATGAGGCAGGTAAAAATTTTTTTCCTAGGTTGGTACCACTGTCCCTAATTACTATGCCAAGCTTGAGCGGGATCTGTCAACTAGTGTGTTTGCAACAGCTGATTAAGTCAGTCGATGTCAGAGTGCGTGCCGATTTTTACTATGGGTGATTACGTTGAGCAAAGAATTCGTTTAAAGTTTTGTGTTGCAAATGAATTTTCGTGTGCCGATGCATTGAAAATGTTGCAAAAGGCCTTTGGTGATAATGCTCTAACGAAAACTCGTGCATATCAGTGGTACAGAGCCTTCAAGGACGGTCGTGAAGTGGTCGCCCATCGACGGCTTCGATCGAAGATAACGTCGATAAAATTAAGGAAAGGGTGCTGGAAAACCTTCGTACCAGCTTGAGAGAGATAGCACATGAGCTTAAGATATCCCACGAGTCCGCACTACGATTTTGATTGATATTTTGGGCATGAGAAAGGTGGCCGCACGACTCGTACCGAAAGACCTGAATTTTCTTCAAAAACGTCATCGCGAACAGGTTGCTTCAGACATGCTGGATCGCTGTAATTCCGATTCTACATTCATGGAACGCATTATAACTGGTGATGAGACCTGGGTCCACGAGTACGATATGCAAACAAGCCAGCAATCATCGGAATGGGTGGCAAAAAATGAGCCGAAACCGAAAAAACCACGCCAAAGCCGCTCGAAAATGAAGGTGATGCTCATTGTTTTCTTCGATATCCGTGGCGTAGTGCACTACGAATTCGTTCCAGAGGGTCAGACGGTAAACAAGGAGTATAACCTAGGCGTAATGAAACGTTTGCGTGAGTGTATCCGTAAGAAGCGACCAAATTTGTGGGCGAACAACTCATGGATTTTGCATGACGATAACGCGCCTTCTCACCGAGCTACGATTGTGACTGACTTTCTTGCCAAAAACTCAACAAACGTGCTTCAGCAACCACCGTATTCGCCGGATTTGGCTCCCTGCGACTTTTTCCTCTTCCTAAATTCCTCTTCCTAAAATTGCCCCTTCGTGGCACCCGTTTTGAGTCAATTGAAGCCATAAAACAAAATTCGGCGCGACAGCTAAAGTCCATCCCGGAAAGCGCCTATAAAAAATGTTTCGATAATTGGAAGTGCCGTTGGCATAGATGTATTGGAGCAAATGGAGCCTATTTTGAAGGCGACCCAATAAATTTTGACGATTAAATGTAAAAATGTTGTTTTAATTGAAAATTCCCGGTACTTTCTTGACAGAGTAGTATATTATTAGAACCGACTCCAAGGTCCGAATGCAATGATATCAAATAATTTTGACTTTTGGGCCTGGAGAGTTAAGACTTTGGATAACCTTACAGAAAGAAGCTGAACGATGTCAAACCACAAGATCTGGATTGGATAATTCATAGAATCCTTTCCAGAAAATTTCTATTAAATTTTTCACGTAAATTTCCAACAGTTTGGATGGAAGATTCACCAGTTTGGAAAGTATTACTTAGTATTTCTCAGTTCTGTTCAAAAATCGACGATTTCATTTAATTTCGAATATCAAACTAACTTTCTTTCGGAACACGAATAACAAAAGTGTTGCCGGACTCTAAATAACCAGGACTTCAAATTGCAATTTCTAGATGGCTCACCCTTTAATTATTTCACGTCATTGTAGTCTTGAATATTCCATGTAGTTGTCTGATATTCTTACCTAAAATGTTGTCAAATAGATTATTTTACACATGCAGCAGTATTGCCAACATTTCACTGCAAAATTCTGAAGTACTAACTGGATCGACCTTTACAGTATACCGAATTAGGGTATAAAGCGACTGTATTTCGGCAATGGAGACCTTAGGTTGGATAAAAAACCTTTATCATTAAAGTGGGCACGAGAAATGCAGGGAAATTATTTTGATGTTCGTAATTGGACCATTAGGGATCTCCTGAACTGATTCAAACAGTTCCAGTCTTGTTTGGAAGAGAATTTAATGAACTTTGAAAAGGTGTTTACTGTTAACCGTTCATTTGGGACCGAATAAATAAGAGGGCAGTTTCTGTGGCATATTTTGATAATTTTCTCTATAACATCAAACGCTATTTCGGCAGAAAATATTCAAATATCATAATATTGGCTAATTTTCAGTGAAAATTGCATCACTCTATCTTTGTTTTTTCCTGATTTACAAACGAAAAAGTATTATAAGTTGGAATACCCCAATTGGTTTGAGTTATCTTTTCGAAAAAACAAATCACTGAGCTATTGGAAGCAACGTAGGTAGTACACTTTGAATTTTATTGGGTTGTGCGGAAAGTAATTTTGTTTTCTTCTGGAAAAATGAAAGACAAATAATAATCCGAAGGCGCCAGATCTGGAGAATATGGTGGATGTGGCAGTGTATCCCATTGAAATTGTAAAAGCCTTTGGCGACTGACCAAACTTGCATCAGGTCTCGCATTATCTTGGTGGAACACTACACCTTTTCTGTTGATTAATTTTGGCCCTTTTTCTTGAAATGCATCATTCAGTTTGTCCAACTGATGACAGTGGACTTTCGAATTAATAGTTGTTATCCAATGAAAGCTGAAAAAAATTGATTACCTAAAAATCCCACCAAACATAGAGCATCACCATTTTTTATGGCAATTGGCTTTCGAAATGCTTTGAGCCAGTTCATCTTTTTTGCTCCATGATTTCTTGCGTGTGACATTGCTATATACAACCCATTATTCGTCCCCCAGTAATGATGCCCTTCAAAAATGGATCATTTTCGTGACGTTTGATAAGCTAATCGCAGACGTCAACGCAACAACACAAATTTCTCCGTGGGAACATGGGGAACCCATATATCGAGCTTCGAAGTTGAGCCCAGGCCTTTCAAGTGGTTATAAACAGTTGAATTCGATGAATTTAACCTCTCACTGATCTAATGTGTAGTTATTCGGCGATTTGCATAAACTAATGCCTTTATCGTGTCTTTATCAGCTTTAACGGGCCTTCCGGAACGTGGTGCATCTTCCAAATTTTGCAAAACAGTTCTGGCACTCGCGTACTGTCGACACATCTTCTTCATACAGATCGGTTGATTTCTTTCTGGCTTAAACAGCATTTTTACCTTTCCTAAAGTAAAAAATTTAAATATAACGAAAATGCTGCTTATTGCTCTCTATATTTTAAAGGGCACCAACCAGAAACTACTACGTAGAATTAATTGAACTTTTTCACACACAAGGCATGATTAAGCGGCTCAAGTGTGAAGTTGGGTTCGAAAAAACACCATTAAATTCTCTGTGGGGGAAAAAAGAAATTACTTTCCGAACAACCTTATAACAACTTTTTTCCGCTCAGCACAAAATTCTTACCACAAACTTCAAAATAATCTTCAGACATTTGTCGTTTCTGCTTTAGTGATAAGTAATCTCTACATCAAACCTTTGCCGAGATAAAGAGATATTTTTATCTTTATCTTTACCCGGTATATAACCTGACTTTAGGAGGAGTATTCAGCCATATAAATAAAAATGAATTGAGCCAAATAGTATATTTTGAATATATTTTACACTCAAATTATTTTTAAAAGTCACTGTTGTTTCAGAAAAAAGAGAAATTTTATATAATAAAATTGTTATTCTGAAGAAACGACTTGCCTGGGTTCACGAACCACCACTGGTTAATCTCAGCAAGTTGTATAAGTGTTATAAACATCAGATGAGTAAATACTTTCATAAATATTTGATTGAATCTTGATGTAATTTCATTTCAATCAAATAAAATAAGAAAGATTCATTTTTTGATTGATTGTTTTTGTTTCTACTTGACGGATATTCATATAAAGATTTTTTATTTCCAGGATTTATTACTTCAACGACAATTGTTTGGCCCATAGCCTGGCAAAACAAAAAAAAATAGCATTGAATTCAGTTTACCCTTTGACAAAAAAAAATAATTTCCATTCCCTACGTGAATAGAACATCATTTAATATTCCCAGGTATTTTAAAATAAAATTTTACCCGAATGTAGCGGTTAAGAATTTAGAAATTCATATAAAAAATAACCAATTTCAAACAAATAAAAATAATAAATCTGGAGTCTATAAGTTTACTTGCGGCGATCACTCTGTGGTGTATTGGCCAAACAGATACATCGAAAAGAATTCACGAACGCCAGCAGAGTTATACGTCAGACAGTAATTCTATAAATTGATGGTTATTTGTATCCCACTTTGCATATGATTTTCTCATATCTATTTTCATGAATTGCTAGTTATTATAATCTTCTTTTTTTTTCAAGTTTATAAATGAAGGTATAATTTTCAGAGTTATTTCAAAATAAGAACTTGAAGAAGCTAGATTTTTCACGAAACAATTGTCGTTAAATTGATAAATTGTAGAAATAATCTTTATTATTTTATTTAATACTTTTCATATTTTCAAACCTCTGACAATGTGCAAAATTTCAAATTTGACGAATAATTTATATTTTATATTTATTATTTATATTTAATATTAGAGTTTCAATTTGGTATTCATGAGCTGAAAGACAACTTAATATCCTGAGTAAAATATTGTAAGAACTGATTAAATCGAAATTGTATCTCTTTCTTAAGTTTGAAATAATGTTTTATCTTGTCGGTTTATTTAAATATTTTAATATTAGCCTTCTACATATTTAATTTCAAAAAATTATATTGAATAATTATAATTTCAGGAATTAAATTAAATTGATGTCATATAAGTACCACTTATATCAAACGACATATAGAATAAACATTCAATATAAGACATCAAATGATATAACAAAATCCAATAAATGAAAATTGTTGAACAAAATCCTATAAATTAAATATTTTGAGTAGACAAAATTTAGTTTCTGATGATCGATCTTATGAAAACAAATATCTTTCAGAAATGTTTAACATAATCTCAAGAATTTCATCATAAAACTATCTGACTTAGAATATTCAATATTATTCGATATCTAAGTTACTTTCTATAAAATCTCAAGATATGTAAAAACATTACTGAAAAACAAGTTTTAAGAGAGACTTTGCTTCGTCAGTACTCAAATAATTCATATTCAATAAAATATAACATCAATCAACAACAAATATTTACTAACCCTTATTTGAGTACTGACGAAGCAAAGTTTCTCTTAAAACTTGTTTTTCAGTAATTAAAATAATGTATATGAGACAGTTATTTATTACCACAAAAATGTACATTGTTTTCATAAGATTGATCAGCAGAAACAAACTTTTTTGTTTATTGGATTTTGTTATATCCTTTGGATGTCTTATAATAAATGTTTATTTTATATGTCGTTGTATATAAGTGGTACTTATATGACATTAATTTAATTTTATACCTGAAGTTATAATAATTGAATATAATTTTTTGGAATTAAATATGTAGAAGGCTAATATTAAATTATTTAAATAAATTTATAAACCTTCTATCAACTATGAACCTCTATTTATGTTATCTTGTTGGTTTGCTGCAATTTCATACACTAGATAAGTTGTTTATATCAGGAACATAGAACATGATTTGTTATTACATGAGGTGAATTTAATACCCAAGTAAAATATTACTGAAATTTATAAATTGAAAATTACTATGAAAACGTATTTGCATATTACAGAATAATAGCTGTAAGTAATTCTCCAGAAACTCTACAGATTTAAATTTAAATAAATGAAATGAAAACATTAAGAAAATTTGAATATCAAAACAAATTGAATATAATATGTTGTTTTCTACAATTTTAATTTCAGAAAATTTTATTCAAAAAAACTTTGAGAATTAAATTAATCAATAATAAGCACCGCTTATTTTAGACATTAGACATTATTTAAATTCTAAAATTTTTTTTGAATAAAATTATTTTAAATTAAAATTGTAGAAGACAACATATTATATTTAATTTGTTTTGATATTCAAATTTTGTTATATTTCTTCTATCAAGTAAAAAGCCTTTTTCTATTTTAAAACATGTCCTATAGGCACTGTATCACTTTATAGACATACATATATTATCATCACATGTGGTGGAAATTAACTAATAAAGAATTAAAATAAATTCAAAATGATGAGAAAATTATTCAGACATCAACTTATACATGTACAAATATTTAGTCTATAGGATTTTTGTTGACAAATTATATTTATTGGATTTTGTTATCTCTTTGGATGTCTTATAATGAATGTTTATTTTATATGTCGTTTGATATAAGCGGTGCTTATATGACATTAATTTAATTCATGAAGTTATAATATTGAATATAATTTTTTGAAATTAAATATGTAGAAGGCTAGCAAAATATATCTGTTATTATTAAAATATTCAGTAAAAAAAAATTTATTTTTATATATTTTTAAATGTTTCTTTTGTTTATTCAAATAACTCCTTACTGAAGAGATTTTGGGTCCGAATTTATCAGATTATTTCTCTGGAGAATGTGCTATATATTCTTTAAAACAGGAAAATGAAAACGGCCCTTTCTGAATTATATGTTGAACATTTTTTGGTGATGGAACTTGTGATTTTTTAATATCCAATCGAAACATATATGTCTAAATAATTTGGTCATCATTTCGTATTAATTTTAATCCTTTATTAGTTCATTTCCACTAGATGTGATGATAATATATTTATGTCTATAAATTGATACAGTGTATTTAGGACATGTTTTGAAATTTAGTTTGAAATAAAATAAAATAGAAAGGCCTTTTACTTGATAGAAGAAATATTAATAATATTAATTTGTTTCAATATTCAAACTTTAGTTTGAAATGTTTTCGGAAGATTTATTCAGATTAAAATCTGTAGAGGTTCTGGAGAATTAATTCCAGCTATTATTCTGTAATTAATGAAATTACACTTCTTATTAATGATAGGTTGAAAATCTCCAGCAAGTAAAAATTATTCCAAAAAAAAATTTAGAATTAATTAAAATCCCGAACTATTTTAACGTAAATATTTCATGGAATTCCCATACATGGGATCCAGTGCGTTTTTCGTGAAACAATCTATTCAGTAATATCATTCAAAATTAAAAATTATCACATGTTTATTCATACATGCCACGAACATATTTCAAGTTATCTTTTATGTTCGATTTATCCTTTTATTAGGTATTTTATGATCTCAATAGTTAAAATAATAGAGTTAATTTACCAACATTGTATTATATTATAATCATGTTTGATAAATAATTGTTAATTAAGAGTGAGTTCTAAAATATGGCAACAATTTTATTATTAATTATGCAAGAATTGAATCAGGTTTGACTTCATAATATTATTGTAGAAAAAATCATTTGACTGAATTCAGTTTTATGAATTAAAATTTTAATTTTTTCTCTATATTTTTGAATATTGATGTTTGTGAATCATTGTGATATGATAAAAATAATACATAAATATATATATATATATATATATATATATATATATATATAAATCAATCGATTCATTATAATTTTTGTGGTACAGAAAATGAATTTTGATAGTTTTTTCATGTGCCCCACCCTTACACCAAAAATCTCCTAGAAATTTACTTCTGAAAGAATCAAAGAAACAACATTTTGATGATAATATTCTATTAACATGGTATTGTAATTATACATATACATAAAGCGTGTCAAATTTTTTCGATATATTATACTTGCATCAAACATGGGGCGATAATTATTTTTCCTCCAAAGTGTGGTTATATTCGACTATCTCCAAAATCATGATATATCGCTAGCCAAAGTGCTGTTCTTTCCCTGAACAGTAATGAAGTGTACCAAATTTGCATGTTGTTGGAAACCTAAAACTGGTGTTGAAATGGCGTTGTGGGAAAAATTAGCCAAGTGTTTTGGCTCTTTTTATCCTATTTTTATTGCATGTTTGGGTGAGTAAAAATGGATGACTATCTTTGTTTGCTATGAAAAGGAAGTGACAGTTAACTTTATTGAGGATTATTCTTCTATGCACCCAAAGATTGGGTTGAGATTGTAAGGTGGGAAAAATTTTTTGGTTTATTTTGTCCGATTTTTACCTCTTGTGTTCCTTCTAAGAAGAAAGTTATTCTCCACTTATTTGCGAATAAATACTTTCTTTCCATGTTTTTAATTGGGGGAAAAGTTCATGTAACATGGGATCTGGAGATAATGAGGAAACGAACAAAAAACATTCATTTGAAAAATTAAATTTTGAAGTCAGAAATAAATATATATATATATAAGATTAGTATAAATTCTTCTCCTGGAAAAAACAATTTTCTTCAATGCTGAATAAAATTTCCATAATATTGGTTATATTTATGTATATACAAGAAGCGTTTATTGCAAGATTATCATAAATATTTTTATCATATATTGTTAAGGTCTTAAGACTTTTCTGAGTTTTAATTCGAATTTTTCTTCATAATAGAGATGTAAAAAAGCAATTTTTAATTTTCCCTATTGTCCTCTATAATTTCAAATGAAATTTTTCGTTTTTTCTTCATTTTTATCTCGGCCTTTATTCAACTAAAATTCTTGAAAATCTTTCACAAATAAGAACAATTTTTGATTTTCGTTATTCTTCATTTCACAATTCTTTTGCCACCATAAAATAATTTCAGTAGGTGCGTGTTGTTACTTTTATATATTGAAAATTAACTTGGATGTGTTTTTTTGAAATATAACAGGTAACCGCTAGATTAGTTCTCCAAAACTCTACAAATTGAATCTTAAATGCCTCTCAAAAACTTTTTAGAATTTAGTTGAATAAAATGTCTTAGAAATGTTGATTTACTTTATAAACATATAGAATTATCAACACATATGATTACTGCTAGGCAAAAAATGCTGTTATCTTTATCCTGTTTGGTGAATGTTAGACTTTTCTGTCACTTTTTTTGAGATTTCTGATAATTATTGTATCGGTTGTTTTTTTTTAAAGTGATAGAACTTTCGATACGGATAACTGTGATTTTACAGAAGGTAGAAGCCATGTTGTTTTGACATTTCTGTTCAGTAAGCATATACACATTTTCATGGAAAGACTCACTCCGCAACAATATTTACAAATTGTTGAAATTTATTTTCTAAGTCAGTGTTTTTTTCGCCAAACTTATAGAACACTTTACGTTTTATTCAATCGTCCACCAGAACAGCTTATTGGTCGAACTATTGATAGATTTCGGACAACATTTTCTCCACTCGATGCAACAACAACAAGAGAAAAAACTGAAAAGAAAATATCGCTGCTGTAAGTCAAAGTGTTGATGATGATCCAGATTTGTCTGTTCGTCGACGTTCACAACAAGTTGGACTCTGTGCATCCACCACATGGAAAATTTTGCTAAAGATCTTGGTCTACACACATACTAAAGTCACTTGACCATAATAAGCTAAAGTCACTTGACCATAATAAGCGTCTTTTGTTTGCTGATTGGACTTTAGAACAGCTTGAAGTTGATCCACTTTTTTATCGTAAAATTGTGTTTAGTGATGAAGCTCATTTCTGGTTGAACGGCTATGTAAACAATCAAAATTCCCGTATATGGAGTGAAAACAATACTCAAGAAGTTCTGCAGGTTCCATTGCATCCTGAAAAACGCACTGTATGGTGTGCTTTACACGCTGGAGGCATCATTTGTCCATATTTCTTTAAAAATGATGCTGGAGCTAATGTTACAGTGGTGCTCGTTACAGATCGATGATCAATAATTATTTGTTTCAAAATTTGAATAGTATCGACCTAGAAGTGTTTTGGTTCCAACAAGATGGTGCTACACCTCATGCTGCTACCATTATTTCGAGGAATGGTCCAATTAATTGGCCTCCAAGATCATGCGACATAACTGGATTAGTTTCTTTGGGGTTATGTCAAGTCGTTGTTTTATGCTGATAAACCAGAAACAATAGACGCTTTGGAAGCCAACATGACTCGTATTATTGATGAAATGAGGCCTGAATTACTCGAAAAAGTGGTCCAAAATTGGTCTGGTCAAATGCGGTTCCTGTTGTACTATTATGTTTGATGATTTCTACCAACATATTTTTATGAAAAATTCGTGATGTTTTAAGGGATAGAGAACTTGAGATTGAATCAACGCACCGAAAAATATATTCAATATATAGTATTGTACGCTGTGTAACATGTGATGTCGTCCAGCTGAAATGACATATCTGCCATAAAATATCTTACAATTCTTGAATGAAAAAGTTAGTAATTATATCCCACCGTTAATTATAATGGTTTTCTGACCATAGTCATTCTTGAAAATATATGGACTAATGATCAAATGAGCCATCAGACAGTTGTTGGATAATTATAGGCAACTTATAATTCTTCAACTTGTGTTATGCGTTGCATACCTTTCAATTGTTATGATTAAAGCAGTTGCACATGAGCAGGTGAATACTCAATTCTGGCGAAAACTCTTAATCTTAATCTCATCTGATCTCCTCCGAGTTTGTTTTGATAACAAACAATGCGTCCTAGAAACATATGTGTCTAGGAAGTATTGGAATGACATGTGTTGATTCTCACTATAGCATTATTCAGAATTATGCTTCAAGATAGAGTTTCGATGGGGTAATTCAAGTTAGAAATTATTCAAGTAATGCTGTTTTAACTCCATTCAAGTTCGAAGGGTAATATGTACCAGAAGTCGCTCACCTGTAGAGTCTGTCAACATAAGGGATTAAACCATCAGATTACATTCAAAAACAGGTGCCTCGTGTATTCAACACCTATTGTATTGAGGCAACTTCTTAACATTTCCCATCATAATGTTGACAATTTAAAATTCTACGCTTTTAATGAAAACACCTCTTAGATAACTTTCAGAAGGAAAAGTGACGATCACTTTTCGTGAACTTATTTGATCACTCTTATAATCATGAACCATACAAGTATAACATAGTCAATATTGTTTTCAGCGCATCAAGTCTATTTCAACATATGTCTAAGTGCAGCATGGACGTCACCAGTTTTGGCCAAATTGAGTTTGATGGAAGACAACCCTCTTGGAAGGCCTATAACAGCAGAAGAAAGTGACTTAGTTGGTTCCTTATTCTTCATTGGAGCTTCTATAGGTCCCCTTCTAAGTATAGTGATAGTGGAGAAATTAGGAAGGAAGACCGTGCTTGTTGGATTGTCCTTGATCATACCAGTATCATATATTATCCTTACGTTTACCAAAAACATCAATTTGTACTATATTTGTAGAACAAGTCTGGGATTCTACAGCGGTGCCGCTTTGAGCATACAACCGGTATACCTCACAGAAATCCTTGCTCCAGGTGAAAAAGACTTCTTGATGTCTCTGATAACAATATTCAACTTCTTGGGAATACTTTACGCTTACGCTCTAGGACCGTTTATACCCCTGTACTGGTTCAATCTATCTATAACCATAGTCTCATTTCTGTTCTTCATCTTGCAGTTAGTTGGTTGTCCAGAAAGTCCATACTACGTCATGAAAACAAGAGGTCTAGAAGACACCAGGATTTTGTTGAAAACGCTCAGGAATAAAGATGATGTCGAAACGGAACTACAAGAAATACAAAGTGTTGTCACAACCGAAGTTAAGAAATCTAACAGCGAAATCTTCAAGTCCAAGGATAACTGGAAGGCTTTGCTGATTGGAACAGCACCTCTGGTGATCCAGCAGTTTTCAGGCATGCCAGTTCTTGTCACTTACAGCCAGTTGATTTTCGAGAGAACTAATATTACTCTTCCACCTGTGTTCTGTTCTATCATTGTTGTAATTTTGCAGCTTTCTACTACCTTCTTAACTCCCGTCTTCATGAAATGTAACACGTTCACAAGAAAAGCTCTGCTGATCATGTGTCTTACATTTTTGGCGCTAAGTAATCTTGTCTTGGCCTTTTACTTTTTCTACGGCATGGATACGCCGTCTTTGAATTGGATTCCTTTAGTAGGACTCATAGCGTTTGTTGTGTCTTACAATTGTGGCATTGATCCAATACCTTGGATGATTATTGGTGAGATATATCCAATGAGTATAAGTTCTGTAGGTTCCGCCGTTTCAATCAGTGTATTTTTCGGTTCCATTTTTCCCGTTTTATATTCGTTCAAGAAGATGGATATTGGCTACTTGTTTTTGATATTTTCCACAGACTGTGTGATCGGAATACTTTTCTTTGCTTTCGTGTACGTGAAGGTTAAAAAGAGTTACAGACAGAGTCACAATCAAAACTGTTGACTAATCTGGCAGTTTTTTGATAGTTGTGAGATTGAAATGAAGACGCTTTTACTTGTCGTCCAATTTTTTTATGAAAAAATCCTAAAATTGGTTCATTGAACTGTGCAAGAAGAAAATAATTCATGGTGAGTACGCCACTGACGAATAATTTTTCCTTACCTAATGATTAGTTCAACTTTAAACTATGCCGTTTAATCTTGATTGACTAATTCAGAAGCGATATTAACCACAAAGCAGTTTTCCTTAACCCATTTTTTTGCGATAAAGATAACCGAATATACTTATTTTAAGATTTAAGTGAGTCTTAATAGTTCCTGGACTCCAGTTTTTCCCGAATAACCTTTATTTCTCGCTTTATAAATATCTCCTAAAGACTTAGATATGAATTTTGGAATTATATAAATTCAAAGGATAGAATCTATTGAAGAAAATTGTATTATATTTAAGATTCATATTGTTATGTTTGCATGTAAATATATTATGGAAATGTAGCTTTCTAATTCTTGTAGTAAGTTACTCTAGTACATTTAAACTTTCTGAGAATATATAGAGACGGTTGGCTCTTATACCGGGTGTTCCTAAATTGAAGGTACAAACAAAGAGGGGAGGTTCCTTGCATAATTTTAAGAAAAAAATGTTCATAAAGCATAATTTTAAGAAAAAAATGTCCATAAACATGCCACCCCAAATGTTCCGTTTTCGAGATACAGGGTGTTGAAATTTGAATTTTTTCTCATAGTATCTGCATTTCACAATATATTCTACTGAAACTTGGCATAGATATTTCAATTAAAACAGATTGTAGAAATTATCATGTTTTACTACCAAAAAAAGATATATTACACATTTTCTTGTGACTCGAGTTTCGGGAAATGAACTATCCCATTATCAGACAACTGAAGACCTAACAGTGGTACAGTGGTATTTAAATAAAAGTGATAAATATTTTGAATATTTCAATAGATTCTAGATAACACCTAATAGTGGTACAGAGGTTTACAAGCGGAAAGTGATAAAAACCGGGTTAAAAAAGAAGGGCCTTCTAACAGATATCGGAATGTCGGCAATCGACAAAGAAGGTTGTTAAACAGATGGTACCCATTTAAATACCTCAAATAATTTTTGGGGTTACATAGCTCCGTACAGTCATTCATTATTTTTACATTATTTGGTTGTATATCTCAAATATTTGGATTTACATAGCTCCATACAGTTATTCATTATTTTTCACATTATTTTTATTATGAACGAATTTGAAAATTTCAATAATCAAGTTTCTAAAACTATAATAAACTGGAACAAAACTAATGAAAAAACTTTCTGTTGATCTTAGTACAGCTGGATTGCAATTAAGTCTTCATTTGCCTATTAAATATTTGTAATCGATGAAGTTATTCACCAGTTTATGAGCCAACATTATGTCGAAGTTTTTTCTGAGTAATGCTAAAAATCTCAAATTCAGTACAGAAATTCATTATAATTTTTAGTTGATAAACCAACATTCAATGCTACCTACCTCAAAAATTTCTTTTGTACTCTTTCAACATTTTCAATCTGTACAGGGTGAATCATATCTACTGGGACATAGTCAAGGATAGGTTATTTGGAAGAAAATATGAGGATTGGGCCAAATATGCTTTAATAAAATATTGCTGTGAAAAAAGATACTTGAAATTTTTGAATTTTGGACATCGAACGAAATAAACTTGGAGTTTTCAGGTGAATGAATGGCTTTGAAGTTTCGGTATGAAAAAGAAACTTTATTCAATAAGAAAACTTTATGAAGTGAATATCCAAATTAGACCAGTCAAAGCCAAATATGCAATAAAAATAGTTTCCAACTTATAATGAACATCAAATTCATTCATTTACTTGCAAATTAATTTCTTCTAATGTCAAAAATTCATAATTAACATTCTTAGAATAAATAAACCAATATATTTCGCAGAAGATTCTCCTTAACGAGCAAACGGGTGCCAATAGAATTCTCCTATAGAATATCTTCATTTAGTTTGGAAAAACCAACGACAACCCCAGTAACTTTTATTGCCATTGTCGATTTCTCTTTCATACTAATTGTGAATACCCAAATAGCTGTTTTCCTACTTTAAGTCCCATTTGCTGTAATACCTGTGAATACATATATAAGAACCTGTGTAAGTTTTCACACAGTATCGGTTCAAGTATAGAACATGATTAAACCACAGTGCGGCGAAACAATTGTCATTCAACAACAAAAAGCTTGTGGAAATTGAATTTTATTTATTAAATGAATGGAGTATGCGGTTGGCCCTAGTTGAAACATTATAACAATTTCATTTAAAAAAATTCACGCAGTTTTTATGTTTCACAATTTATTTACAATCCTAACATGTGTTTTGGTCTTTCGACCATCTTCAAATGAGTACGAAAAGAAACGAAACTTAAGATTGAAAAAGGTTCTTTTATTACACTTGACATCTGTGTATTTTTATGGCGCATGGAAATCACAGAATCCAATAAATGGGTGTTGGCAAAGAGTATTTGGGAATTTCTTGAATTCTCCTTTTTCTCAATGGCTTTTTTTTTATTGAAAGAATCTACAAATAGTCCATCAATTTATCTTTATTAACGTTATATAGTAAAGTGACATCTTTCTCATTAAAAAAATGATTATTTTCTATACAATGTTCTGCAAAACCGGTTGATTTCTGGTTTTTCGAAATGGACATCCTATGTTCTTTGATTCTATGTTGTAAACATCGGCATGTCTGTCCTTCATATATATAGCATTACTGGATTAACTGATAGGCCCGCATATTTTACCGACATGACATTTATTTCTGTCACACCTGCGTAATAGTCAGCGATGGTTGGTAATTATTAAATGAATATAGTTGACTTAAGGAAAAATGTGATAATTTTCGTCAAAAAAAGAACAATTTGTTTGGATATGTGAGAAATTTATAATTCAAAGAAGGAAATATGGCTACTCAAATGATAAATATTACAAATTGTATGGTCTTTTGAAGGGGAATAGTGAATGATTGTGTGCATTTTAGAGTAGGTTCACAATCGCAGGCTAGGCTATAATACGAGTATAAGATGGTATTTTACTACTACAATATACTGGTCCAAAGTCGAAAATACAATGAACTGAATATAAAAGAGTTAGATAATCAAACCTCGAATACAGCCTGAATTATATGAAAGAGGTGTTCAGATCACTGCTCTCCACAAATGGGACACCAAAGCTATATTTTGAAATTCTGATTCTCCTTTTTTCATCGCATCAAGCTAGTATCAGTTTGCAATTTCTTCAATGGAAATAATAATAATAACTGGATCAGAAGTAGATTCGATGATAATTTATCTGATACGAAGTGGCTTCAATTGATGAAGTAACTATCGAACTATCGATAGATTTCGGACAAAATTTTCTCTACTCGATGCAGCAACAACAACAAGACAAAGAACTGTACATATAGAAGAAAATATCACTGCTGTAAGTCATAGTGTTGATGATGATCCAGATTTGTCTATTCGTCGACGTTCACAACAAGTTAGACTCTGTACATCTGCCACATGGAAAATTTTGCGAGTAGATCTGGGTCTACACCCATACAAAATCCAACTGGTTCAAGAACTAAAGCCACTTCACCATAATAAACGTCGTTTGTTGGCTGATTGAGCCCTAGAACAGCTTGAAGTTGATCCACTTTTTATCGTAAAATTGTGTTCAGAAATGAAGCTCATTTCTGGTTGAACGGCTATGTAAATAAGCAAAATTGCCGTATATGGAGTGAAAACAATCCTCAAGAAGTTCTGCAGGTTCCATTGCATCCTCAAAAATGCACTGTATGGTGTGATTTACACGCTGGAGGCATTATCGGTCCATATTTCTTCAAAAACGATGCTGGAGCAAATGTTACAGTGAACGGTGCTCGTTACAGATCGATGATCAATGATTCCTTGTTTCAAAATTTGAATGGTATCGACCTAGAAATGTTTTGGTTCCAAGAAGATGGTGGTACACCTCAATTTTTCGAGAAATGGTCCAACTAATTGGCCTCCAAGATCATGCGACATAACTCCACTGGATTATTTTCTTTGGGGTTATGTCAAGTCATTGGTTTGTGCTGATAAACCAGAAACAATAGACGCTTTGGAAGCCAGTATAACTCGTGTTATTGATGAAATTACTCGAGAAAAGAGGTCCAAAATTGGTCTGGTCGAATGCGGTTCCTCAGAGCTAGTCTTGGTGGACATATGCCGGAAATCATTTTCAAAGCATAAATATCATAGAATTATCTTTCAAATAAAAAAAAAGGTTCAATCTTAATTTAATTATGTTTTATTTCAATTTAAAGTTCTATCACTCTAAAAAAACATCCGATACTTCGATAGAAAGTCCGGCAAACCAACTTATAGCAATCAATAAGATACAAAATATTCAAAATGGGGCTCGATCCCGTCGGTAAAGAAAACAGAATTACGCGTAACTCCACGCAAATCAACACTCCTGGCCTTCTAGTATGGAACCATATGGACCAAATGACCGAATTTTAACGGCAAAATTAAAGTGTGACAATATTCCTCTCGAATTCTAAAGACACACTGTATAGTGAAGAATCTTTCTGTTCATGCGAGACGAGATGTAACCTAGACCTCAAGAAATAACAATGATTTACGTAAGTGAATAATTGCAGACAAACTTCACTTGATTGACCCTTTCCGGTGTATTTTCGCTTCATAGGATAATTCGCGTACTAAAGTAGGTAAGTTAAATATTTGTTATTCCCATTTTATTTGTGTAATGTAGGTAATCACTTGTGCAATGTGCAAGAGAAAACATATGCAACTCGGATGAATATTTATAGAGTTTGAAATGAAGGAAACTTGGGAGATTTTCGCAGATTTTTTTGGTCAATATTACTCGTTATTCATCGTTTTTGTAGGTGAGTTTTAGAACTTTTTCTGTTGCTTATTTTCACTTGAGCCTTTTTTGTTTCATAAACGATTTTAATATACTGGAATGAAAAAAAATGACGTGCAGTGAAGAGCTTTCACTAGCTTGTTCAATATTCTATTGGTCCGAAAATTTCAAATTTATGAATTACTTCTTAAAGAAGCTGCATATGATGAAAAAATATATTTTTTTAGAACTTATAGATTCTCATGAAATTCCGAAAGAAAATGCGCGTTTGTATTTCACTAAATGCTGAATTTTAGATGGATTGAACATGAACGCCCCTCGTATCGATTGTTACAGCCATCTACGGAAAAAATAACGGATTTTTCCCCAACTTTTCAATTGCAGAAATATGAAAAATTTTTAAATGTGAATAACCTTACCTGAAAGTTTCAGAGTCAATGATCTTTTCTGGATTTTATCCGGAAAATTCAAACGCGTCATCCTCTTTCTATCGGCACGCATAATCACCATCCAAATTAAATATTGGTTGTTTTTATTAGAGTGATAACACTTTCGATAGGGATAACTGTGATTTGACAGAAGGTAGAAGCCATGTTGATTTGACATTTCTGTTCAGTAAGTATTGACAAATTATCATGGAAAGATTCACGCCGCAGCAACGTTTACAACTTGTTGAAATTTATTTTAAAATCAATGTTTTATTCGCCAAACCTATAGAGCACATCGTGAAAACTATGGTTTACATAATCGTCCATCAGAGCAGCTTATTCGTCTAACTATCGATAGATTTCGGACAATATTTTCTCTACTCAATGCAAAAACAACAACAAGACAAAGAACTGTACGTACAGAAGAAAATACCGCTGCTGTAAGTCATTGTGTTAATGAAGATATAGATTTGTCTATTCGTCGACGTTCACAAAAAGTTAGAAAATTTTGCGTGAAGATCTTAGTCTACACCCATAAATGATCCAACTGGTTCAAGAACTGAAGACACTTGATGATAATAATCGTCGTTTGTTTGCTGATTGGGCCCTAGAACAGCTTGGAGTTGATCCACTTTTTATCGTAAAATTGTGTTTAGTGATGAAGCTCATTTCTGGTTTAACGGCTATGTAAAAAAGCAAAATTGCCGTATATGGAGTTAAAACAATCCCCAAGAAGTTCTGCAGGTTCCATTGTATCCTGAATAATGCACTGTATGGTGTGCTTTACACGGTGGAGGCATCATCGCTACATATTTCTTCAAAAACGATGCTGGAGCTAATTTTACAGTGAATGGTGCTCGTTACAGATCGATGATCAATGATTATTTGTTTCAAAATTTGAATGGTATAGACCCAGAAGTATTTTGGTTCCAACAAGATGGTGCTACACCTCATGCTGCTACCGTAACAATTGATATATCGAAAGAAAGATCTGGCGATAACATTATTTCGAGAATGGTCCATTTAATTGGCCTCCAAGATCATGCGACATAAATCCACTGGATCATTTTCTTTGGGGTTATAACAAGTCATTGATTTATGCTGATAGACCAAAAAAAAGATGCTTCGGAAGCCAACATAACTCGTGTTATTGATTAAATAAGGCATGAATTACTCGAAAAAGTGATCCAGAATTGGTCTGGTCGAATGCGATTCCTCAGAGCTAGTCGTGGTGGATATATGCCGGAAATTATTTTCAAAACATAATTGTCATAAGATAAATTATCTTCCAAATAAATAAACTGGTTTCTATCTTAATTTAAATGTTTTTCATTTCAATTTAAAGTTCTATCACTCTAAAAAAAACACCCGATATTTCTTTCAATTTTTACTCTTCCAACGAAAAAAAGGGAAGCATCAGTCACAATTTTATTTAATTGATCCTATTTTTGTAGCCCACTCAGCATTTTTCTTCGTATGCCTGAACGCAGCATGGCCGTCTCCAGTCCTACCAAAACTGAGCGAGACCACGGACAATCCCTTGGGGAATCCCATAACGCCGGATGAAAGCGACCTTATTGGATCCCTGTTCTTTGTTGGTGCCTCGATAGGACCTCTTTTAGTTATCGGGATCGTCGAAAGATTTGGAAGAAGAAAAATGTTGACTTATGTATCATTTATAGTTCCTATAGCTTACACTTTATTAGTGTTCGCTGAAAATGTATATTTGTATTACGTTTGCAGGATTTGTTTAGGTCTTTATTCTGGTGCCGCTCTAAGTATTGAGCCTGTTTATGTGTCAGAGGTACTTTCGCCTAGCGAAAGGGAGTATTTGATGTCGTTCATAACACTTTTTGGATTTTCTGGTATTCTAGCTACATACAGTATTGCTCCTTTTATACCTTTGTCTTATTTCAACGCTAGTATTGCTATACTTTCAACGATTTTCATCATTCTTGTAGCACTAGGATGTCCCACCAGCCCTTACTTTTTGATAAAAACAGAAGGAGTGGAAAAGACGAGGGTGGTGTTGAAAAAACTTAGAAAATCGGACGACGTGGAACCAGAAATCAAAGACATTCAGGCATGCGTGTGTATCAATATCGAAAAATCACTGGTAAGCATCTTCACGTCGAAAGAAAATTGGAAAACTATCATCTTTGCCACGATTCCACTTCTTCTGCAACAATTCTCAGGAATGACCGTCGTGGTTACTTACAGTCAGTTAATTTTCGAACAGACCAATGTTTCAATTCCGTCGCAATTCTGTTCAATTATCGTTGTGGGATTACAGGTTTCCACCACATTCCTCACGCCTCTGCTGTTGAAATCGAAGACGTTGTCTAGGAATTCTTTATTGATTTTATGTCTGACAGGTTTGGGATCTTGCAATTTGGCGATAAGTTGTTACTTTTTGTTTGGTAGAGATGTTGCGTCTCTCAATTGGCTACCCTTAGTCGCTCTAGTTTCGTTTGTTCTATTTTATAACTGCGGTATTGACCCGATACCTTGGATGTTGCTTGGAGAGATGTATCCAGTTAATTTGAGTTCTATCGGTTCTGCTGTATCTACAAGTGTTTTTCTTTTCTCGATATTTCCTCTTTTATATCTATTCAAGAAAATTAATATCGCATATCTCTTCTTGGGACCTAGTGTCATGTGTTTTCTTGGAGTTTTCTATGTAAAGTTTGTACTGAGTAGGATAAGCCTAAGAACTAAGACATAGCAAACAAATTTATGGAACATTTCGTTCATTTGGTCAGTGAATTCAGGTGACGATTGGAGTGTAAATAAAATAATTATCGATTTTATTGATAACTTTACAATTTTTTTTTATTTTTTAAGCATTGCTCTATAATTTTGAGTGGATCAGAACTTTGTAGAGAAAAAAATTGTATGATTAAACTCAATTTTTTGTATGAAGTAAATATCAAAGAAGTAAAAAATGCAAAATAAAATACACAACACTGAATTACATTGATTTTATTCACTCTGTTTAAGCTAAACCAAAATTGATGAATCCATGAAAAGTAAACGGTGTACAATATCCAATATCATTTATAACAACTTATAATTCAGATTAATATTTTGAAACTACTGCAAAATATATTGAGATTTATATATCGTGTGTTTTTTTTTTTAGAGTAAGAGAATTTTGAATTGAAATAAAAGACATTTTATTTGAGATTGAGCCAAATTTTTTCTATTCGAAGAATAATTTTATGACATTTATGTTTTGAAAATAATTTCCGGTGTATGTCCACCACGACTAGCTCTGAGGAACCGCATTCGACCAGACCAATTTTGGATCAGTTTTTCGAGTAATTCAGGCCTCATTTCATCAATAACGCGAGTTATGTTGGCTTCCAAAGCGTCTATTGTTTCTGGTTTGGAACATTTCTCGAAATAATGTTATCACCAAATATTCCTTTCAATAAATTAATTGTTACGGTAGCAGCATGAGGTGTAGCACCTTTTTGTTGGAACCAAAACACTTCTGGGTCGATACCATTCAAATTTTCAAACAAATAATCATTGATCATCGATCTGTAACGAGCACCATTCACTGTAACATTAGCTCCAGCATCGTTTTTAAAGAAATATGGACCGATGATGCTTCCAGCGTGTAAAGCACACCATACAGTGCATTTTTCAGAATGCAATAGAACCTGCAGAACTTCTTTGGATTGCTTTCATTCCATAGACGGCAATTTAGCTTGTTTACATAGCTGTTCAACCAAAAATTAGTTTCATCACTAAACACAATTTTACGATAAGAAAGTGGATCAACTTCAAGCTGTTCTAGGGCCCAATCAGTAAACAAACGATGCTTATTATGTTCAAGTGGCTTTATTTCTTGAACCAGTTGGATCTTGTATGGGTGTAGACCAAGAAAATATCGCTGCTGTAAGTCATAGTGTTAATGATAATTCAGATTTGTCTAATCGTCAACCTTCACAACAAGGCTCTGTGCATCTACCATATGGAAAATTTTGCGTAAAGATCTTGGTCTACACCCATACATGATCCAACTGTTTCAAGAACTAAACCCACTTCACCATAATAAGCGTCGTTTGTTTGCTGATTGGGCCCTAGAACAGCTTGAAGTTGATCCACTTTTTTATTGTAAAATTGTGTTTAGTTATGAAGCTCATTTCTGGTTGAACGGCTATGTAAATAAGCAAAATTGCCAGATATGGAGTGAAAACAATCCTCCAGTTCTGCATCCTCAAAAATGTACTGTATGGTGTTCTTTACACGCTGGAGGCATCATCGGTCCATATTTCTTTAAAAACGATGGTGGAGCTAATGTTACAGTGATTGGTGCTCGTTACAGATCGATGATCAATGATTATTTGTTTCAAAACTTGAATGGTATCAACCCAGAAGTGTTTTGGTTCCAACAAAAAGGTGCTACACCTCATGCTGCTGCAATTTATTTATTGAGAGAAAGATTGGGCGATAACTTTATTTCTAGAAATGGTCCAATTAATTGGCCTCCAAGATCATGCCACGTAACTCCACTGGATTATTTTCTTTGGGGTTATGTCAAGTCATTTGTTTATACTGAAAAACCAGAAACAATATATGCTTTGGAAGCCAACATAACTCGTGTTATTGATGAAATAAGGCCTGAGTTACTCGAAAAAGTAGTCCAAAATTGGTCTGGTCGAATGCGGTTCCTCAGAGCCAGTCGTGGTGGACATATGCTGGAAATTATTTCTAAAACATAAATGTCATAAAATTATCCTTCGAATAAAAGAAATTTTGCTTCAGTTCTTATTTAAATGTGTTTCATTTCAATTTGAAGTTCTATCACTCTAAAAAACACACCCGATAGATGTTATTCTTCCCAAACAATATCCCATCATAAGAACAGAAAAAAACAGAATTTCTAAAATAATGAAGAGTTTTCCAATAAGAAGCTTCATTTTGAAATTGAAAAAAATGAGTTTATTATAAGAGGAATCAGTAGATATTTATTTCATTGTAGAGAGGTATGCCATTGACAATCGAGAACGATATCAACCAAATGGATCGTTTTCATGAAATTTGTCATGACCAATTCGCGCATATGTGCGCGATAACTTCACGAATTATATCTTTAAGATCTTGAATCGATTATGCAGCATGAGCATAAACCTAATCTTTCACGTTGCAACAAATAAAAAAGTCTTAATCACAAGATCTCTTCTCCGAGAAACTACACGGCCAGGAAACTTTTCTGGCAAAATTGCATCATTCCACTTCTAGGATTGGCGTAGTGTTTACTTGTCAAATGTCAAAATATGACAGTTTCAAAAGTGACAGCTGCCCAGATGCTCTTCAAAATGAAACCTCTCTTCAGAAAACCCTTCACATAATTAAGGAATTTTTTCATAATTTTTCACTTCATATGGAATTAGTCAATAATTTACGAATTGAATTGAAATTTATTAATTACTATAACACCTTCGATCTTAAAATTATTTTCACCTAAGTGAATTTGTAAAGATTAAATACAAGATAAAAATTTCATGACCATTCTTTCAATCTTCCTGATAGTTATTTTGAATGTGAAAACTCAACTTGTTACAAAGATTCACCACAAACTAAGTAATGCATTCTAATGAACTACAAAAAGATCTAGAACATCCAGAATTTCCTGTGAAGAATCGTAATCGAATCTGCTCTTTACTCCCATTATTTTAAAATACCATCTTTTTCAAGAGTTTTCTGAATTTCTCTGAGTGTCTTACCTTTAGTTTCGGGTATAGAATAATGAACAAAAATAATCGAAAGGATACAACATAAAGTAAACCCAGAAAACATGAACTTGAATTCCAATTTGTTGAAAATAAATGTGATGAAAAATTGGAATAAATAAAAGATGCTTGTAGATAGTGCTGTACCAGTGGATTTTATATTGACTGGATATAGTTCCCCAAGGAACACCCATGGTAAAGCTCCATCTCCGCAATTATCGAATAAAACAAAAAACGCTAATGTCAGTAATGGTAACCAGTTTACAACTTTCATATCATCCCATAACCAAAAATAGACGGATATAATGAAATTGCATAGGGTGAGACCAAAGAGAGAAAATTCCAACATCAATTTTCTTGGGAATTTTTCAGAATATAGAGGAACTATGAAAGAAGAAGCAAACTGGAAGCATCCAACAATGATGGCACATTTTTCTGAGGAGAAATTCACATCAGTTTTTAAAAATATTAGTTGGCTGTAACCTATAATAACATTTATTCCTGTGAACTGTTGTGCCAATAAAATTAGTGTACCTAAAAAGAAAGCTTTAATACTATGTTTCGTCTTAAATATCGCCAAATAGGATTTATCACTTTGTTCATTCAGACTCAATTCAATTTCATCTAACTCTTCGCTGAAATCGTTTTTTCGCAGATTCTGAAGTAATTGCCCGGCCTTTTCTTTTCCTTTCACACTGATTACAAAATATGGGCTTTCTGGACAAAAAATAAAGAAACAAATCATGAAAATTAAAGAAATTATCGCTATAAAACTATTGAACATTGTTATAGACAAATAAGGCCCTAAAATGTAAGCTAATAAAGATCCTCCTTGAATAGATGTATTACTAAGTGACATCAAAGAGCCTCTTATCTTCGCTGGTAAGATTTCTGAAGAATAAACTGGAATGGTACATACTATTCCACCTACTGTCAGTCCCAACAAAACTCTGCATATATAATACAATCTGATGTCTTGAGAAAAAGCCAATAAGGTATATCCAACAAAATATAGTACTCCAAGTATAATTACAGTGTTTTTCCGTCCTAATTTTTCTAAAGTCCAAATTATAGACAGGGGTCCGATACAAGCTCCAATATAAAACAAAGAACCAACGAGATCACTTTGGTCTGAAGATATGGGATCCCCCAAGGGATTGTCCTGAACCCCACCGAGTTTAACTAGAATCGGAGAAGACCAAGCGAAGCTCAGTCCAGCTATGATGTTTGAAATATTCGCTAAAATTAGAAAGGTATAGGACATATAATCAGTATGGAAGATATTCTTACCGATTAAAATTATTATTATTACATGTTTTCTTCCAGATTTAATACAGGATTTGCTTGATTGTATTTCGAGATCTTCATTAACTGAATTTCTCATTATTAATGTTGACAAATCACGAGCTTTCCGCTTCTGAGGATGTTGTTTGAGTCGAAACGCATATTAACTTATCTTTTGAAATAATTATCCTGTGTTATCAAACATGCACTGAAAATACCCAGAGATAAGTTTGATTTGTCACTCATTAATATGCATAAATAACAGCTTCAATATTAAATGCCTATGAACAGTAAATATCGTCTTTTGAAATAGAAGTCGACTTAACTTCAGTCAAAATCAACATGTAATATAAATGTCATTCTGGGTGATCTGATACTGAAAATGATTTGGTGCAATAATTCAACTTGTGAAGAGATAACAGTTAGTGTCAACGGACATTTTCTTCAATGAAGGGTACGATATTGTAAATCCAACTTGTGAAGAACTACCAGATAATCTTAGTAAAAAAATTCTTGGAGCATCTGATGAGAATCAGATTATGTGATTATATTTTACTTGAATTTCCATATTTTGATCAAGAAGATTAATTCATCTTAGGAAAAAAGAGAGTGAGTATCTATGTCATAGGTAAGATATTTATCATTTACTAAGTACGAAGAACAGAAAAGGTGTACCAAATATGAGAGTTACTTCCATTTACTAACCGATTTTCAAGGTAAGTTTCTACAAAAAAAAACAGAGATTTTTTTGTAATGTTCAATTGTCTGGTTATTTCAAGGTTTTTCGTGTTTGGCAGTGTTCATATTTCATTCTTTTCAAGATCTTGAAATTATGTATTGTATTTTTGAAAAAGATTTGGTATTCATAAAGATAGGATCAGAAACAAAATATTTTGTCTCCTTCAAGTAATTATTTAATAATTTTATTTGACAATTTATATTTCGTTGGATTTTTTATTCCATTGGATAGTATATAATGAGGTTTGATTTTATATGTCTATTAAATTGAGCTAAGTGCTTATAAGATATCAATTTAATCCTAAAAAAGTTTTTGAACAGAATTTTTATGTTTTGATATTTAAATTTTGTAATAATCCTTCTATCAAGTAAAAACTTCTTCTTATTATTTTAATGTCTTTTTTCAGTATTTTTTCAACAAAATAATAAAACACATCCAAATCGGGTGTTTTTTTCAGAGTGATAGAACTTTAAATTAAAATAAAACACTTTTAAATTAAAATTGAAGCCAATTTTTTTTTATTTGAAAGATAATTTCATGACATTTATGTTTTGAGAATAATTTCCTTGAAGTTGGATCTTGTATGGGGTGTAGATCAAGATCTTTACGCAAAATTCTCCATGTGGTGGATGCACAAAGTCCAACTCATTGTGAACGTCGACAAATAGAGAAATCTGGATCATCATTAACACTATGACGTATAGCAGCGATATTTTCTTCTATACGTACAGTTCTTTGTCTTGTGATAGTTGTTCCATCGAGTAGAGAAAATGTTGTCCGAGATCTATCGATAGTTCGACGAATAAGCTGCTCTGATGAATGATTATGTAAACCATAAATTTCACGAAGTGCTCTATAAGTTTGGCAAATAGAACACTGATTTTGAAAACAAATTTCAACAATTGTTGCGGCGTGAGTCTTTCCATGGTAATTTGTCAAAGCTTACTGAACAGAAATATCAAAACAACATTGCTTCTACCTTCTGTCAAATCACAGTTATCCCTATCCAAAGTTCTATCACTCTAAAAAAAAAACACCCGATACTTTTACAGGCAATATATGTGAAAATAATGGAGAATGCCATCTTTACATCCTGATTGGATTAGTTCCATAAACAAGTTCATTATATTCCAGCAATCACCAATGAATACATAATACCATAATCGACAGTTCCATAAAATACTGATAGGTACTTCAATTTCTTTTAGTTTTTGCAACGTCACTTTTTTCGATTCCAACTGAAATTGCTTAGGATTGTTAATGATCAGAATGCAGGAAAAATTATATTGGAAATTTCCGAGTTATTGATGTTGATGAAGCGGAAAAATCAACAATTTCGTGCTATGATTGGTTTTGCGGAAATGTGATGGAAATGTTCACTTCGCTGTGAATTGAAATTAAAGAAATTGTACAGGACTTTTCATCTATTAAACGTTGATGTCGAGCCAGAAAATTGATATACCTTAAATTTTGTGATATGCAAAGAGACTGATTGTCTGCACACCTGAAATATCATTTTCATTATATCTCACAGAAATTATCAACTTTCATGTTGCATGTCGATATTTGATTGTCATTTGTCAGCTCATTGTGTACTTCGAAGTCGTGTCAAGAATATTTTAAGGTTATTGTGACTTGTTCACTTCTAAATAACTAAATATTAGACTTTTTGCAAAATAAATTTCAACAATTTGTATACGTTGTTGCGGCGTTAATCTTTTCATGATAATTTATCAATGCTTACTGAATACTGAACAGAAATGTCAAAACAACATGGCTTCTACCTTCTGTCAAATCACAGTTATCCCTATCGAAGGTTTTATCACTCTGAAAAAAAACACCTGATATATATCTCCCATTAATCCACTTTCAGACACCTGTTTTTATCAAGTGAAATATCAATACTAGTTGAAAAATAATGAAAATAATAATTTATTTATCGAATCTTTGGAGAACAAAATACATTTATAGGACAAGTCAGATATTGGGTTGCTCGGAAAGTATTTTCGTTTTTTTTGGGAGAATGAAAGACAATTCTGATATAATAAATAAATAATTTAATTTAAAAATATTCACATAGTTTTTATGTTTCACAATTCATTCAGAATCTTGACACGTGTTTCGGTCTTTCCAGCATCTTCAAAGGAGTACAAAAAAAGATCCTTTTTGTATAGGATTACATTTAGAATAGCAATTAATTACAATCAAGAGAAAAAGAAAACGCTTACATATCAACAATCATACCACATCCTAATATTCATTTTTACTGTAGCACTTTTCCAGCAATATTTTCCTGAAATCCTCCTTAACTTTAAATTCCATACCTTCAGTCTCGACGATAAATGATTAAAGATTAATAGATAAATCATTGAAGATTTCTTGAATCAGCGCTTGCTGATTCCTTCTTCAGACAATACCTCAAAACTGCAGTCACAAAGAAAGTGTTTACTTGGAACTTTTTGGTAGCAAAACACAGTTATCTCTGAAAATTTGTTTCTATTATTATGATCAACAACCAAATAGAAACTGCCAAATCAGTTCAATATCGGATAAATTCTTTTTATTGCATTTTTATGAGATTCTAATATAGTTCACATTCTTTATTTAGATCCATAATAAAATACTGTAACATTATTTTTCAAATCTCCTCCATTATGAAACCACGAAGAATTATATTTCTTTACCTTAGTGCATCCTGAATTTCAGTCAAAGATTTTCCTCTAGTTTCAGGTATGAAATACTGTACAAAGGCAGTGCCCAAAATACAACACCACGCATAACCGAAAAACATGTATCGCAATTCAACCTTATTGAACAAAAATGCCAGAAAGAATTGAATTATGTAATAAATGCTGGTTGAGAGTGCTGGTCCAACTGACTTGGTTTCTGTTGGATATAACTCACCAAGAAGCACCCATGGCAGGGGACCATCTCCACAGTTATCCAATACTACAAAAAGAGCCAGGGTTAAAAGAGGTAACCAAGGTACAAGATTCAAGTCTTTCAATATGAAAAAATACGCACAAATCGCAAAATTACACAGGCTCATACCCATGAGGGAGAAACTCAACATAAGTTTTCTTGGGAACTTATCAGACACTAAAGGAGTTATAAAGGAAGATCCTACTTGAAGACAACCAACAATAATTGCACATTTTTCTGAAGAAACCTCTATGTTAGTCTCAGAGAAAATCAACTGACTGTAGCCAATTACAATGTTGATTCCTGTAAACTGTTGTATCATCAAAACTACGGTAGTCAAAATGAATGCCTTTCTGTTTTGTCCAGTTTTGAATATTTTCAAATAAGAACGTGTTTCTTCAGATTTCACACTATTTTCTATTTCTAGTAACTCGTCGCTGATGTCTTTTTGTCGTAAAATTTGTAATACGTCTTTAGTTTTTTCCCTTCCTTCCGCTAACATTATGAAGTAAGGGCTTTCTGGACATATTACAATGAAAAGTACTAGAAAAATAAGCGACAAAATACCTATAGAGAAGTTAAAAATTGGAATGGACAGATAGGGTCCTATGACATATGCCAGTAATAGACCACCCTGTATAAATGAATTACTAATTGACATTAGAGATCCTCTAAGGTTGACAGGTAGTATCTCAGAGGAATATACTGGAACAACGCACACTATACCTCCAATAGCAATACCCAAAGTGACTCTACAAATGTAATATATTTCAATGTCTTCGGCTATAGCCAGCAAACCGTAAGCAATTGCCAACGGTAGGCCTAAGATTATTAAAGTTGGCTTCCTACCCAAGGTCTCCAAACTCCATATTACCAATAGAGGTCCAATTGCTGCACCAATGTAGAATAACGAGCCTATCAGATCGCTCTGACCTGCGGTAATGGGGTTTCCCAAGGGATTATCGTTGGTCTCATTTAGTTTGACTAAGCTTGGTGAGGACCAAGCGAAGCTAACGCCGGTAATAAGGTTAGATATGTTTGCTGCAAGAGAGTAAAGATGACATAAAAGTTAGTAACCTCTACAAAATTAAAAATATGTCATAATTGAAAATAGAAGTACTGAACCGAAGTGATATGAAATCAAAATATGAATATTAAAACAAATTGAAATATGTTTATCTTCTACAATTTTAATTTCAAAAAAATTTTTTATTCAAAAAACTTTAAGAATTAAATTAATGTCTAAAACGAGCACCGCTTACATTTAATAGACGTATATAATCAAAACTCAATATATAATGTCAAATGAAATAAATAAACCAACAGATATAGGAAAGTCATTAAAATTAATAAATAAATATTTAAAGGAGACAAAATTTTGTTTCTGGTCTTACCTTTAAGAACACCAATTGCCTTTTAAAAACATGAACATACTTGAAGGACTTCTCAAAAAATATAATTTATTTGAAATATTTAATATATTTAAATATTCGAATAAGTTAATTCAGAAATCTCTAAAAAATGCACTATATCTTCAAAAAACAAATATAATTCTAAGCAATTCCGTCTTCAGTCCTCAATAATATTCCAAATATCAAAATCAAAAAACTAACCTTTATCACAAACACTCAGCACGTGTACACGTGATCTGTGTTTCCAAGCATTAGTCCTTGTACACGTGTTGAGTGTTTGTGATATAGGTTAGTTTTTTGATTTTAATATTTGGAATATTATTGAGGACTGAAGACGGAATTGCTTAGAATTATATTTGTTTTTTGAAGATATAGTGCATTTTTTAGAGATTTCTGAATTAACTTATTCGAATATTTAAATATATTGAATATTTCAAATAAATTCCATTCTTTGAGAAGTCCTTTAAGTGTGTTCATGTTTTTAAAAGGCAATTGGTGTTCTTAAAGGTAAGACCAGAAACAAAATTTTGTCTCCTTTAAATATATATTTATTAATTTTAATGACTTTTGTATATCTGTTGGTTTATTTATTCCATTTGACATTATATATTGAGTTTTGATGATATACGTCTATTAAATGTAAGCGGTGCTTGTTTTAGACATTAATTCAATTCTAAAAGTCTTTTGAATAAAAAATTTTTTTGAAATTAAAATTGTAGAAGATAAACAGATTTCCATTTGTTTTAATATTCAAATTTTGTTATATTTCTTCTATCAAGTGAAAAGCCTTTCTATTTCATTTTTATTTGATATGAAATCGTTACTTCATGAGATCTTTTTCGATTATTTTGATTTTTGTTGAAAAAAGAATTTCACTATTAAATTCCTGAAATATTCCAATTAAAAGATTTGATAAAAACGTATTAATAATTAAGAACAACTGCATACAAGATTTCACTGTGATTCAAGTTATATTTTTGGAATGTTTTCACCCTGATAAAAATGGAGCTTGTGTATGACAAGTTGGATTTAGGTAAGTTATATATGTTACATTTTCACTTCTTACTCTTTAGAAAATTGAACGATCATATCTGTAGAAATACAGAAAACTTTTCCTAAAATTCTTCTATTATAGTACTATAATCATAGAGAGTGATGGAAAATTTAGTAGCTCATTTACTCGCTGAATAATAGCACTTCTTCAAGTTGGTAATACCTTCAATGAATGGTAACTCCAAGAAAAACCCAGTGTTTACCATGTACTTTTATTGTTCAATATGGAATTTGAGCTAGTGTGAGAGAAAGTTCTTCGAACAGTGCAACATACATTTGTATAACAATACTAAAACTCAAAATTTTGTAATAAGCCTTCTATCAAGTAAAAAACCACTTATTATTTTATTGTATATCTAATTATATTTTGGTTTTCCTGAGTCATTTTATAAATGTCATTTGGTTTTAACTAAGGCCATAAAATACCTTACAAGCTTTGTGTGGGATTTTGTGATGAACATAGAGTACGTAGGATTGTTAAAGTTCTCTAATTTCAGTGTTTGTTCAACAAGAATACCTCGAAATCTGTCTGGTAAGATATTTTTTGTTAATTGATTTTATTTTTTAAATGTGAAGTAGGACTGATGATCTTATATAATTTCAAATTGTTTTTTAAGTACTAATGTTTTGAGAGATTTTTTAAGTAACTGATTTAAATATTCAAAATAAATAAGTTTTGAAGAAATTCTTAAAATTATATTCTGTATTTTTGAAAAAGGTTTTCTTGAATATAAAATTTTGTCTCCTTCAAGTATTTATTTAGGAATTTTAATTGATAATTTATATTTTGTTGGGGTTTTTTATTCCATTTGATATAATATAAGGAGTTTGGATTTTATTATTTATACTAAATTTGAGCAGTGCTTATAAGACATTAATTTAGTTCTGAAAGTTTTTGAATAAAATTTTTCGAAATTAAAATTTGTAGGATGCTAACGGAATAGATCTGTTTTGATATTTAAATTGTGAGATATTATGTAATTTTCAAATCTTGAACCAATGTTTAGGAAATTTGTTTGCACCACGTTCACAAACTTGAGTACCAAACAAAGATGAAATGATTTTGCTGATTAATTATAAAGATTTCTGACTCACCTATGAGGATAACCAAAATGATATATTTGCCTCCAAATATTTTTGGCAAGAACTCCCAATTTCCTACGTTATTCAACATTTTACATCATCTAAATGCATCACTGCTTGAATTTAAAAAGATGAATGCACTGTTTACCAAACGATTCGTTGTAACCGTTGATGTAGTAAGATTTAAAATACCTGTTGAATACCTGTTTTCAAGAGAATATATATAGAGAATGTCATGCTTAGCAGTTATGGTAAAACCCATCATCACGGTAAAGCAACTAAAGGTAGGACTACACGAAATAATATACCGTAATGCAGCTGCGATATCTCGTTTATTGTACCGGGTTTACCTATATTGAATGTACAAACCGATAGGGAAGATTCCTTGCATAATTTTAAGAAAAACAATTCCCATGAACATGGGACGTTTCGTTTTCCAGATACAGGGTGTTAAGGTTTGAATTTATTTCATGTTTTTTTCACATAATATCTGCATTTCGCAAGATAGTCAACTGAAATTTGGAATAATTATTACAGTTTAGAGTTTACACCATGTGACATGCCAACTTCGACTACAGGGTGATATTTTTTCTGGAACACCGTCCCTTGTTTTAGTCCAGAAGTTTGTCTTAGTCAATGAATTTAAATAAGCCTAAAAAATAACTCACATTGTTCTTTGATTTTGTTAGAACATAGATCAATCTTGAATTATAAAGTTGATCTGTGTTTCGAAGCATTAGTCCTTTTACACGTGCTGAGGGTTTGGATATAGGTTAGTTTTTTGATTTTGATATTTGGAATATTATTGAGGACTGAAGACGGAATTGCTTAGAATTATATTTGTTTTTTGAAGATATAGTGCAGGTTTTTAGAGATTTCTGAATTAACTCATTCGAATATATAAATATATTAAATATTTCAAATAAATTATATTCTTTGAGAAGTCCTTTAAGTGTGTTCATGTTTTTAAAAGGCAATTGGTGTTCTTAAAAGTAAGACCAGAAACAAAATTTTATCTCCTTTAAATATTTATTTATTAATTTTAATGACTTTCGTATATCTGTTGGTTTATTTATTCCATTTGACATTATATATTGAGTTTTGATTATATACGTCTATTAAATGTAAACGGTGCTTGTTTTAGACATTAATTTAATTCTTAAAGTTTTTGGAATAAAAAAATTTTTTGAAATTAAATTTGTAGAAGATAAACATATTTCAATTTGTTTTAATATTCAAATTGTGTCTTAGTGAGCCACTGTTTGAAAATTTGTGAAAAGATGCTTTGTTGTCATACTAAACTTTATGGTCTCTTGTAGTTTTGTCGTATGTGATACCAATTTCTATAAGAACAAATTTGAACGATTCTCTCGAAATTAGACCAGTACGACTTGCCTCGTCAGCCAGTTCCGGCTTGAAGTGAAATTGTTCGTTTGCTCAATGTGCCCCGACAAACCGTGTCCGATGCAATTTGCTGTTTCAAGAAGCTTGGCCACGATGGTCGTTGTCCAGGAAGTGGGAAAAAACGCACTATCAATAGGCCTAGCAATCGCAATATCGTCAAGAAGCGAGTCTTTCGAAATCCGAGGGTCTCCATGAGGAAAAAAGCCCGTGAGACCAGTATCAACCGTGCATCCGTACGTCAAATGTCCAAAAAGGAGCTCAACCTCAAGTCATACAACCCATTTTCTGGGTTTCATCACATCTGCAGGATGGCCGCTCCACTCGCCGAATCTCAACCCAATGGACTACAGCGTGTAGTTGATGTTGGAGCTCAAGACGTGTGCTAAACACCACAAAAGATTGGAGCCGCTGAAACAATCCCTGTGCCGGCAACGGGACCGATTAACGCCCGAAGAGCTGCGACCCATTACCGAAAATTTCAAAAAGCGTCTGAAGCTTTTGTATCGCCGCCAAAGGAAGCCACTTCGAAAGCGCTCAAATATGTTATACCCACATGTTTATAATATTATTATTCGTTGTTGTTTTGTTTAATTTCTTTCGTTTAATATAGTTAAATGAGAAAAAGTCCGAGGTTTTTCTTGTCAACCTGAACCGAAAAAGTTTAAATGAAGGATTATGGTCGTCGCAATGAAATAACACCAATATAAAATTATCATTTTTATTTCGAAAGTTATTTTATATTCTTTTCTATCTCCTGAGTTTCTCCTGTATCTCTTGCAGTGTTCTTCCTCTCGTTTCTATCACAAAAAGTTTGACAAATATAACGCAACACCAGCACAACAAACCGAATGACAAAAATGCCAGACCTTCATCTATTTTATCGAAATAGTAAGTGAGTAGAAACTGGAGCATCCAATAGATGGTGTTAGTGATTGCAGTGCCAACAGATTTGATTCTTTGGGGATATAGCTCCCCAAGAAGAGTCCAAGGAAGAGCACCCACTCCGCAATTGTGGAAGATGACGAACGATATAATCGAAAATAGGGGCAGCCAATTCAAGCTGTGCACAAAATCGACGGAAAAGTATAAACCTAAGAGAATGTTGGACAGACCGACGCCAGCAAACGCGAACGCTAACATAATCTTCCTATTGAATCTTTTGGATGCTAAGGGAGTTATCAAACAAGATGCAGTCTGAAACCCGCTAACGATTATTGTGCAGATGTCCGAACTCAAAGATACATTCGCGTCTTCGAAGATATTTTGCGCGTAGGTCATTATCACATTGACGCCGCTAAATTGTTGGAATGCTAAAAGCACTGTGCAAATGAAGAAAGCCTTTGTACATGCTTTATCCCCCAGCACTTCGAGAAAACTGCTCTTTTCGACGTTAGTGACAGCGTTTTCAATTTCTTTCAACTCCTCATCTACAGAGTCTGTGTTTCTGAGTTTACGTAACAACTTCGCAGTTTTTCCAGGGCCATGCTTCTGCATTGTATAATATAAAGTTTCCGGGCATAAAAATAAGAACAGTGGAATGTATAGTAGAGAAGAAATCGCAATTATCAGATTGAAAGTTCTAACGGACACGAAAGGTCCAATGCTATACGAAAGTAAACACCCAGTAAGTATGCACGATGTAGCTAAGGACATGTAAGTTCCTCTCATTTTCGTCGACACAATTTCACTTAAGTAAACTGCAATTATACTGAAAGAACCTCCCACTGCAGCACCACATAGAATCCTACAGAGATAGTAGAAGAAGATGTGGGTACTGAAAGCTAAGATGAAGTGAGCAATAGGAATAAGCACTGCCAAGATCAGCATCGTGGTCTTTCTCCCGAGGTATTCGAGAGTGTATATGAATACTATGGGTCCAACAGCGCCACCGATGGAAAACACAGAACCAATCAGATCGTGTTGTTCTGAAGTGATGGGCTCCCCCAAGGGATTGTCCTTGGTGTCTTTCAGTTTTACTAGTACGGAAGAAGACCATGCGAGGGACATTCCGCTCAATATACCCAGACAGTCGCCTGAAAATAACCAATTTTAAAATAAAGGTGTTTTTAATTTATTTCTCATCTAATATTATGGGCATAGTGGCAGGGGAAAATTTAGAAATAATACAGAACTGTGATCCGAAACCTCATATATTTAGTTGAAGGTTAGCCATTTAACAATATGAATCGTTTGTCTGCTGGTGAACATGGACAGATTATGGTCGACATCGTCAATCTGAGCGTACAATTGGTAACAAAGAATAAAGATCATTCTCAAAGGTTAAACCCTCAGCGAGACACTTTACCGCGAAAAGGCTTTAACATCATTAAATATCAAAAAGGACACTAAAATTCAAGTTTAAAGAAAACCAAAGGGTACAAGATCCCTTGAATGCCAAGGTCAACATGAAAAATTATAATTAAATTCATCTGTGAATATCAATTTGAATGTAAGTCAAAACTTGATAGGAGTAAAATTTAAATGTCTTTAAATTCAGAATTGTAGAAGTTTCTGAATTTAAAGCCATTTAAATTTTACTTCTATCAAGTACTGGCTCATACTCAAATTGATTCCTAAAACCATAAGCGTGCAGTTTCTTCAGTAACACTGCATGTGAAACTAAATCAAAAGCTTTGCTTAAATCGAACTTGAGCATCTTCAATAATTTTCCAGTATCCATGACCTCAAAAATTTCATTCAAAGCATCCGGACTCCCATTATAGTGCAGTCAGGATATTGACGGGCGCCTAAAGTGAGGCAAATCTGTGACCACATCTGGAACGGTTTCGAATGCACTGAATACACTCATATTCAGGTGATTCTGATGAAACTGACATTTCATCGATTGCAATCACGAAACACTCGAGATGAACTGATAAACTGGAGCACTATGAATGAAATGAATTGAAGACGACTCTCAATTTTCAAATTAGATAGATGCGCCAGTTCAAGGACAGAAAAATTTTTTACGATCTCTTTAAGTGAACTTGCTAAATTATCAGACAATTCAAGAACCTCTTTGAAATAGGTTACTGTATGCTAATATCATTAGATTTTTTTCATTTCTTTTTTATTGTCCTGTTACTCCAAGATCTTCTGTGAAGATTTTTCAACTTGTGTAGGTAAGGAGTTCAGTTATGTTCTGGGAAGGCTTAGTTACTGCGATCTTGCTCTACTTCAGATCACAGCACTGTTAATTTTGGACCCAACAGTGAAATAGTGACCGAAACCTGTCCAACTGGAAAATTTCTTTCCCACTTGAACAGGATTCGAACCCGCCATCTTCCGGTTACGGGCCCTATGCTCTAGCATTGAGGTGTCGACACTCATATTACTAAATCATTCTGAATATAAGAGGAGGAAGCACCGATACCAACAAACGGAAATAGTCATGTTCAAGATGGGTTTATCAGTAATTGATAAGGAAAATTAGGGTCGAGTATGATCGAGTCATGAAAGTGTAGGATCTATTAGCATTTACTCACCAATTATAGCTACGAAGAAGGAATATTTACTGCCTAGCAGATCTGCAAAAAACAACCACGTTGCCATGTCCCCTTGAATCAATTTTTGGTTCAACTGTGGGGGATATAAGAACAGAAAAATAAAAAATTTTTGGGACTATTCGATTAAATACAATATTGATATCTTATCTTCTTACACCTGGATGTTTCGCAGTAAGAATTGCAATATTTTTCGTCTCGTTCTATTTAGATTGGAAAACATTGATAAGATAATATTGAAAACAAAACAAGGTAAAATAACCAACTCACTATATCACTATCTTGAAGAATAATGAATTTCGTCTTTGTTGACTTCCATTTTCAAGACCCTGTAACTCACAACTGTAGGGAATCCTGAGAGAATTCCCATTTAAATATTTTTCAAAAAGAAGGAGAACCATGTCAGGCAAGAAATAATCACTAGAAAAATTTCTATATAACAAAACATAACGTTCAAGTACAGCTTTTCATAAACTTTTTTTTGTAATGAATAAACAGAAACCAGAACTAATCGCAATTATGGAACCTTGTGTCACACTTTAATTTCGCCAATGAAATCCAAGCATTTTGAAATATTGACGTACAGATCCATCTGTGGTACAGTTTGTCAAGTATTAATTGCGGTACTTCTTACCCTAGGAGAGCTGATTTTCTTGGAATTACGATAAAATTGTTTTCTTTACCGACGGGATCGACGTCCATTTTGAACATTTTTAGTTGAATCTGTTCGATTAGTGGATGACTTGATGGAGTTTAATGAGCTAAAAGATGAATGACCATTAGAGATCCTACTGCTGAAACCTTTTTTTATATCAATATAAATGATCCTTATGAAGAAAAGAAAATATGGTTTTCAATGGCTTGTATAAAAAAGCATCAGTAGGATCTCTAATGGTCTTCATAAAATGGGGATTAATTCTTTAGCAGTTAATAGAAATAATTTAGCTAAGATGTTGGCGAAAAATAAAGAAAGGAACCCGAACTTTTCTGAATCGGGTATTTATCAAATTAAATTGATGATAGTAATGCTACATAAATACGACACCCATGCCTATGTTCACAAAATAGAATCAAAGAACATGGGATGTCTAATTTGGAAAACCAGAAATCAACCGGTTTTGTAGAACATTGTATAGAAAATAATCATTTTTTTAATGAGAGAGATGTCACTTTACCATATAATGTTAATGAGGGTAAATTGATGGACTATTTGGAGATTATTTCAATCAAAAAAGCCATTGAAAAAAGGGAGTAACAAATTCCCAAATACTATTTGTTAACACCTCTATATTGGACACTGTTATTTCCATGCGGCATAAAAATACCCAGATGTCCTAAGTGTAATAAAAGAACATTTTCAATTTTGAGTTCAGTTCCTTTTTTTACGCCTTTGTAGATGGTCGAAAGACGGAAACACGTGTCAGAATTCTGCTTTTCACCTTTATTTTATCAACAAATTGAATCAAATTTCTAAATACACTTTATGAATACTGAGCCCAAATAAAACGAGCTGAGTCATATGAATTTTAAATAAAACAAACTACTCATCCACTGAAGACTTTAATGTTGATAATATTTCAACTGAATCTGATATCACTGAATCCAAAATGACAAATTTTTTACAAATTTCCTGCAATAGCAGTAGATTAATGGCATTCAACGAATATATACAAACGTATTGAGATTTAGTCAAGCTCTTTTTGAATGGTTAACATTTCATTCAACCTTGTAGCTCCAGCTGAATTTCTTGTAACGTTTTACCCCTAGTTTCTATGAGGAAGACTCGAACAAAAACTGCAGCTATCATACACAGTGCGGCAAAAACTAAGAAGGCTACACCTTCATTGATTTTATTGAAATAAAAGATGAGTACAAACTGAAACAGCCAATAGATTGTGTTTGAAGTTGCAGTTCCTACAGATTTTACGTTTTGAGGGTAAATTTCTCCCAGTATGGCCCAAGGTAGAGGACCAACACCGCAATTGTAGAAGATCACGAAAAAGATAAGAGCTACAAGTGGAATCCAGTCGACACCATTAAGAATGTCAGCGAAATATAACCCTAAGAGGCCATTCGATAAGCCGACACCAACGAAAGCAAATGTCAACATAAGCTTTCTATCCAGTCTTTTTGAAGCTATTGGTGTTATAAGACTAGTAGCTGTTTGAACAGCACTGACTACAATTGTACATATGTCCGATTTTATTTTAACTTTAGCATCTTTAAAAATTTTTTGGGTATATGTTATTATGACGTTTATTCCACAAAACTGTTGGAGAATAAGAAGAACCGTGCACATGAAAAAAGCTCTCCATGCTGCTTTGTCTTTGAAGAGGTCTAAAATGGTACCTCTTTCCTGTTTTCTTGTAGCATTTTCTATTTCTTGCAGCTCTACTTCCACTGATTTCGTATTACGGAGTTTTTGTAGAAGTAACCTAGTTTCTTGTGATCCATCTTTCTGCATCGTAAAATAAAGAGTTTCGGGACATACAAGTAAAAAGAAAGGAATGTAGACTAAAGCAGATACCGCAATAATCAAGTTGAATGTGCGTATGGAAACAAACGGGCCTAAACTATATGATAAAAGGCAACCAGTCAATATAAACGACGTTCCTAAAGATAAATATGTTCCTCTGGAATTTGTAGAAACTATTTCACTCACATACACTGCCACTATACTGAAAGAACCTCCTACCGCAGCTCCACAAGCAATTCTGCACATGTAATAAATGTTTATGCTCTTGCTGAAGGCTAGGATGAAGTGGAATACGGCAAAGGTTATGGCTAAGATCAACATGGTAACTTTTCTTCCCAATAGTTCCAAGGAATATATAAGTACAAGTGGTCCAACAGCTCCACCTATAGAAAAGACCGAACCTATCCAATCGTTTTCTCCTGCAGTTATGGGATTCCCCAAGGGGTTGTCATCGGTACCGTTCAATTTGAAGAGTACTGGGGACGACCATGCGATGGACATTCCAGTGAGAAGACCAAGGAAGTCTCCTAAAAAAATGTATTCATGAAGATGGTCTATTCGAAATGTCAGATTCTATTGCAATGGAATTAAACTTGCACAATACTTAAATGCAGCTTCACCGAATCAAAAAAGGATGATTTATTTTTTTCTGTGTATATCTTGTACAAATGGGATGACAGTACTTAAACTGAAATGAATTGACAAAATTAATGAAGTAAATAAAACAACTTGGCTTAAGTTTCTCTGTTTATTTGATGTCTGTTAACATATATGTTTCGGGTTTTTAGCTCATTTTCAAAACTGAAGAGAACAAAACTTGAAATACTATTTTTAATGGTAGGGTAGATCACAGGTACAATTTTGAAAATTGAAAAAATATGGTTTTAAATGGGTCCTAATCTATTGAATTGTATCAGTCCTTACTTGGTGAAAATCCATATTAAATAATTTGAAATAAGGTTATTCTGATTTTCACAAATTTTTATTGTTAAACTCACAACAATTGTTTCGCTATCACAGTAGCATCATCAGGCAAGATCACATTTTGAATAACTAAGCTTGTTTCCGAAATCCGTGGCTATTTATATTACAGTAAGTACAATAAATTTTTATTGAGCACTAAAATCCAATAAAGGGGGGAAAATTAAATAATTTTCAATTAATCAAACACGATCAAACGACAATTTTCCAAAATCAAATTAAATCCCTAATAACCCCGGAATCCAGCCTCTTTCGGAATACCCCAAAAAATAAATTAATTTTAATGAATCCACAACCTCCAAAAATGTATTCTTTGATTAAATTACACAAGGAAGATCATCCTATTAGACCGGTTGTTTCGTTCGTTAGTACACCTTCATTTAAACTTTCGAAAGAACTTATTCAGATTATTTTAAAAGAAACCAAATTCTAAGCTAAATACTCGATAAAAAATTCACTACAGCTAATAAACAAAATAAAGAATGTCCACTTACCACATAATGCTAAATTCATTTCATTTGACGTACAAAATTTATTTCCAAGTATACCACCAAACGAAACAAATTAAACTAGTAGATAATCTATTAATCAACAACAGATGCAATACAATTATCAAAGAAGATATTTTAGAATGTCTAGATATTTGCACTAAACAAAATTATTTTCAATTTAAAAATAAAATTTATAAATCTGAAAACGGTTTGATTATGGGAAATCCCTTAAGTCCTTTATTAGCAGAAATATTCATGGACAATATTGAAACTAAAATTCACCAAAATCCCCTCAAGAAATACTTTTTATATTAGTATAGATATGTAGACGATATTTTCTGTTGCTTCACAGGTACAGACAGACTTTTGAAAAAATTCTTTTTATTCATCAATGAAATACATCCTTCAATTTAATTCACTATGGAAACCGAACTTAATAATTCTATTAATTTTCTTGATTCAACTGTTACTCGAATAAATAATTCACATGATTTTTCAATATTTCACAAACCAACCTATACGGATTCTATTATACACAATAAATCAAATCATCCTCTAAATCAAAAATTATCAGCATTTAATTGTATGATCCATAGATTAGTTAATACTCCCATGAATCGAGAAAATTATATTTCCGAACTTAACATAATTAAACAAATAGCTATTAATAATGACTATGATCCAAAGTTGATAGACAAAGTATTGATGAATAAAAATAATAAAATAGCTTTAAATATGGTGTTTCATAATATAAAAGAAAATTTTAAATACATTTCCTTAAAATACACTAAAGGTATTTCTGATAAAATTGCTACATACCTCAAAAATAAATATAATTTGAGAACTTCATTTAAAACTAATTCAAACTTGAGTAAATTTATCAAAAATAATAAAGACTACACACATAAAGATGATAAATCTGGGGTTTATAAGTTAACCTGCGGTGATTGCCCTAAAGTTTACATAGGTCAAACTGGAAGAACTTTCCTTCATAGGATGTGTAAACATTTGAAGAGTTTCCTCAATAATAAAAGCAATTCTACATATTCCAACCATTTGTTAGAAACAGGACATACTTTCAACCATAACTTTGAAATTCTACATATAGAAAGCAAAAGTTATGCCTTAAATCTGTTAGAATCCCTAGAGATAAATAAACATAATAAAATTGGAATATTACTTAACGAACAAATAGATTTAAATAGCTCACCTCTGCTAAATATATTCAGATAAGCTGGAATTTGCAGGGACCCTTTTTTGGGTTTTAGTGCTCAATAAAAAAAATTTATTGTACTTACTGTAATATTAATAGCCACGGATTTCGGAAACAAGCTTAGTTATTCAAAATGTTATCTTGCCTGATGATGCTACTGTGGTAGCGAAACAATTGTTGAGTTTAACAATAAAAATTTGTGAAAATCAGAATAACCTTATTTCAAATTATTTATAGGGTCTTAATCTGTCACAGATAAGGGCAATGGTGATAAATTAAATTGAAGTTGTTCATTTATAATTGGTTGCTTCTTTGCATGTGCTAAACAAATTTCCAAACTTTCTAAAAGGTCCATTCTTGAGCTTTTATTACCTACGTGTAAAATCTTAGTTCTACTGAAATCAATATAATAATATACAATATAATTTGTATATGCCGCTTTTTACACACGTTTCACAACAGTCACTATTGACTAAGAGTGAACCTAAGTTTTTCTCATTTGTACAAATAAACTTAATATTATTCTGTTTTAGTCTATTGCAAATTTTATTACTTATTTGTGGTATGAAATTTATCGTATAAAATTTTTCTTTTTCCTTGTTCTGAAGAATAGGGCAAAAAGAAGCTAGAGCTTTTTTATGCTGTTCTTTAAAAATTAATTTATCGATTACGTTCCTATTGTAACCATTGTTCGACTTTAATTTCTTTGTTAAAAGTTTCTATTGAGAGAGGGGTTGATAGTAATCTATGTACAAAGGTGAAAAGGAGACATTTATTTTATGAGGGTGGAATCTGTTATTGTGTATTAATTTATTAGGACTACAAATAAGTTTCCGCCGTTTTATTGTAGATGGCGCGGCACGGAGTTTCAGTTAGCTTTCGCAGATGATAACCGGCTTAAAAATTAGTTTGGACATTCAAGAACAACATAACCTTTTAATATCATTGATTTTATATTGGTAAAATATAATTTTTATAAGTTGAAAATGTCAAAATTTGAGCCAAGTAAGCGTAATTTGCGAGAAATATTAGTTTACTTTCTTAATTTAATGAAATATGCTGCTGAGGCGCATCAATTGATCGTAGAGGCAAATGGTGAGGGTGCTTTGAGTGAGAGAACGTGTCGAGAGTGGTTTCAAAAGTTTAAAAACGGTGATTTCGACGTAGAAGACAAAGATCGCAGTGGAAGGCCAAAAATTTACGAGGATGCGAAATTGGAGGAATTATTGGAGGAAGATTCATCTCAAACACAAAAGAAACTTGCTCTAACATTAGAAGTCACTCAGCAAGCAGTCTCACATCGTTTAAAATCATTAGGAATGATTCATATTTAATTTGTGTTAAAAAACGGAGGAAACTTATTTTTACTCCTAATATCTATGTACGTGGATTTTCTAAATATATCAGATTCAAGGGAATCAACATTTTTTGTGATCTGAACATCTGAAAAATTCATTGATTTTTGTGAATTTTCGATTTCAATAGTGAATTTGATAGAATTGAAAAATGAATTTAATGAATTCAGAAACATTTCTAATAGTCTAATAGAACCTAACCAAATGCAAATTATATCACATAGCACATTTCTTTTCCAATAAAGAACTTTATTTATCAAATTATCTTTAGCAGAAAAGATTTTATTTTCAAGATGGGTCATGAAAATTTCGCTCAAATGCTTCTCTTTAATCTATTCTTCAGGACAAAGAAAAAGAAAAATTCTATACGACAAATTTCATACAACAAATAAGAAATAAAATTTGCAATAGACTAAAACAGATTAATATTAATATTATTTGTTCAAATAAGAAAACCTTATGTTCACTCTTAATCAATAGCAAAGAATGTCGTGAAAAGTGTGGAAAAAGCGATATATACAAATGATATTGTAATGAATGCCCTGCATTTTACATAGGTCAGACAGGACGATCTATAAACATAAGGGTAGAAGAACATAAAAAAGTATATAACAGAATAAAATAACATCTGGTTTTTCGTAACATTGTATAAATAACAACCATTTCATAGATTTCAGTAGAACTGAAATACACGTATGTAATAAATGGAGAAGAATGGACTTTTTAGAAATTTTGGAAATTTGTTTGGCACATGGTAAGAAGCTACTAATTACAAAGGAACAACTTCAATTTAATTTATCACCATTGCTCTCATCTGTAAAAGAATTGTACCATACTTTTAGACTGTTCAACATTGTACCTGTGATCTACCCCACCATTAAAAATAGGATTTTAAGTTTTGTTCTCTTCAGTTTTGAAAATGGGCTAAAAACCCGAAACATATATGTAAATACAAATAAACACTGAAACAAATTGTTTTCATTTACATTATTAATTTAAAAATGTTTCAAGTGATATTCGAGAAATCAATATCAATTGACAAAATAGAGCACTGTAAATAATCTGGGTAATAAATAAGTCTTGACCTTCTCATAAATATAGAGTTTTTTCAACTTGGAGAAGGAAGAATTTCGACGATACCTTACGGTAGGCTTTTGAAAAAATTAATTCCAGGTACTTCCTCGAAATTATTTTGACTTAGATAAACAACTTAATATATATTTAATAAGTTCGGTCTTTACTTGGTGGAAACTCATTTTAATTAAAAAAATGTATATGAGTAATTTCTTTCCACAAAAATGTTTGTACTACTACAACAATTATTTCACCACGATGTGGCTTCTTCCATAAGCCGATAAAGGAAAACAGTATCGTTGCTATTCCAAAACATAAATATTTCAACAATTTTTTAACCCCAGATTAATTTAAAACCTTTACTAAAGACCCCACTGAACATTTCCAAAAACAAATAAAAAATATAATAGACCAATCTGTTAGCCTTTTCAATAACTTTCCAAAAAAACATTAGCTCACTTTAATGAACCCACAAATCTCAAAATTATATTCATTAATAAAACTTCATAAAGAAAATAATCCAATTAGACCAGTAGTTTCATTCCTCACATCACCAAGCATAAAATTATCTAGAGTTTTAATTTCTATTATTCAAACCGAAACAAACTTTTTAGCTAAATACGCTATTAAAAATAGCACCCAACTTATAGACAATATTAAATCCATCCAATTACCCAAAAATTGTAAATTAATTTCTTTTGATGTACAAAATTTATTCCCTAGTATACCTCCAATTGAAACAGTACAAATTGTAAAAAAACTATTAATTAAAAATAATACCAATCCCATCAAAATGAATGATATACTTAATTGCCTGGAAATATGTCTTAAACAAAACTACTTTCAATTTATTGTCAGAAATATAGACGGTTCGTCTATATTTCTGACAATGATTTAATAATGGGAAATCCACTCAGTTCAATTTTAGCTGAAATATTCATGGACGATCTGGAATCAAAAATACGCCTGAATCCTAAAAGCAAATATTTTCTTTATTGGTACAGATATGTAGATGACAGTTTTTGTTGTTTCAAAGGCACCGACCGACAACTACATATCTTCACGAATTTCATTAATAAACTCCACCCAAAAATCAAATTCACAATCGAAGAAGAAAAGAATCAAAGTATTAATTTTCTTGACCTCACTATAACAAGATTAAATAATTTACATGATTTTAGTATTTTTCACAAACCAACACATACAGACACCACAATACATAAAACTTCAAACCACCCCACCAACCAAAAGATGTCAGCATATAATAGTTTTATTCATAGATTATTGAATGTCCCTTTAAATTCAGAAAACTTTATGAAAGAATTAAATATTATTAAACAAATAGCGTCAAACAACGGTTACAATCCCTTTCTTATAGACAAAATGGTATCCAATAAACAAAAGAAAATGGCATTAAATCTCGTGTACCCAATCATAAAAGAGGACAATACACAGAAATATTTTTCGTTATCTTATGTCAATGAAGTATCTGAAAATATTGCTAAATATTTCAAAAGTTGTTTCAATCGTAACGCGGCTTTTAAGACAATTAATAACCTTAGTACCTATATAAAAAACAATAAAGATCGTACAAATAAAGAAAATAAATCCGGAGTCTACAAGTTGACTTGCAAGGATTACCCTTTAGTATACATTGGCCAGACTGGTAGATCATTCAAGAAACGTGTCCAAGAACACCAAAGGGGTTATATATCCAATTCTGTACATTCGACATATGCTAATCATCTTAAGGAATTCAGGCATAATTTCAACAATAATTATGAAATTATCCACGTTGAAAGCAAAAGTTTTAGGTTAACACTTTTAGAATTTCTTGAAATCAACAGGTATAATGCCCGTAAAATCCTTTTGAACGAACAAACAGATGTCGATCATTTCCATTACTGAATATTTTTCCTTAATGGCATTTTTAGCGACAAACTCCAATAAACACCTAGAGTTTTTATGACTTGTGCTTCCATTATTTGGTCACGTACCTAAAAATGACAGTACAATGTAATACCTGAAGAAGCCACATCGTGGTGAAACAATTGTTGTAGTAGTACAAACATTTTTGTGGAAATAAATTACTGTCTCATATACATTTTTTTAATTACAACTTAATATTTTTGGATGAGTTTTGTATAGTTTTATTTGAACTCATATAGTTTTACTTGAATATTGATGGATTTCCAAGAAATGAAGGGATATTCGCACTGTCTATTTTACACTAATTAAATTAAGCATTCAAAGAGTTCTCCAATAAAATGCTGCATTTTGAATAGCCGGTATCTGGGCAGCTGTCATCTTTTGACATTTGACAAGTTAAAACTAGGCTATTACTAAAAACCTTTCTCTTCATAATGAAATGAACATCCATTGATTTATCTTGGAATACACTCGTTTTTTCTTAATATCAAAATGAAACCTCTTATTGGAAAACTGTTTATTTAGACAATCATCACCCTTATTGATTCAAGTGGTTGAGGAGTCTAAAACTGATTTTATCACAAGGGGGAATTACTCACCCAGCACTCTATATATCGGGTGTTTTTTTTAGATTGATAGAACTTTAAACTCCAATGAAATACATTTAAATTAAGATTGAAGCCAAATTTTCGTTTTATTTGAAAGATAATTTTATGACATTTATGTTCTGAAAATAATTTCCGACATATGTCCACCACGACTAGCTCTAAGGAACCGCATTCGACCAGACCAATTTTGGACAATTTTCGAGTAATTCAGGCCCTATTCCATCAATAACACGAGTTATATTAGCTTCCAAAGCGTCTATTGTATCTGGTTCATCAGCATAAACAAATGATTTTTTGTAACCAAAACACTTCTGGGTCGATACCATTCAAATTTTGAAACAAAAAACCATTAATCATCGGTATGTTACGAGCACCATTCACTCTAACATAAGCTACAGCATCGTTTTTCAAGAAATATGGACCGATGATGCCTCGAGCGTGTGAAGCACACCATACAGTGCATTTTTCAGGATGCAATGGAACCTGCAGAACTTCTTGAGGATTGTTTTCGCTCCATATGCGACAATTTTGCTTGTTTACAAAGCCGTTCAAACAGAAATGAGCTTCATCAGCGAACACAATTTCACGATAAAGAGTGGATCAACTTCAAGCTGTTCTAGGACCCAATCAGCAAACAAACGACGCTTATTATGGTCAAGTGGCTTTGGTTCTTGAACCAGTTGGATCTTGTATGGGTGTAGACCAAGAACTTTACGCAAAATTTTCTATGTGGTGGATGCACAGAGTCCAACTTGTTGTGAACGTCGACGAATAGACAAATTAGGATAATCATTAACGCTATGACTTACAGCAGCGATATTTCCTTTTGTACGTACAGTTCTTTGTCTTGTTGTTGTTGGTGCATCGAGTAGAGAAAAGGTTGTTCGAAATCTATCGATAGTTCGACGAATATGCTGCCCTGATGGACGATTAACAATTCAACAATTTGCAAACGTTGTTGCGGTTTGAGTCTTTCCATGATAATTTGTCAATGCTTACTGATCAGAAATGTCAAAATAACATGGCTTCTACCTTCTGTCAAATCACAGTTATCCCTATTGAAAGTTCTATTACTCAAAAAAAAAAGTCGATACTAGGGGTACTCACCAACAATCGCCACAAAGAAGACATATTTACTCCCCAGCAAATCAGCAAAATACACCCACGTTTTCATGGTTACAAAATTTGCGCCTTTCACGTTAGAACTTCATACTGTAGAACGATTTCGAGTACCTAAAATGCTACGATAAAGTCTAATCTGACCTTAACGATAATTGGCCATCAATATTCGACTGGAATTTTAGCGCAACAGTGGAAATTGAAATTTGAACCTTACTCCAGGTTTTTCAAGAGGAGTCTGTTTGCATACGGAATTTCCACTTCACGCTTCTGATGAATTGGTAGTGTATAATCGAGAAAACACAATTATCGCGTTCGATGAAATATTCGGAATTTACTACGTGAAGAAGACTGTTACAACGCCAACACAATAGTTTATTTGTATTATTCGGTTTTCATTATAAATGTCAATTTATTCCTGGATGAATCACAGATAGTTCCGAATATATGTATAAATATGCTTTATGGCACGTAGATATCTACAAATAACTTGTTGAATGCGTGACGACCTTAAAATCGCTATCTAGGTACTGTCATGGATAGTATACAGGGTGTCCCAACTAAAATTTGACCCCCCAGAACTAAAAAACGAAAAATTTTCGAAGACTTCAAAAATACAGGTCAACTTCTGTTTTGAGGGGGACGAATTTCCATAATGGGAAGGAGATGAAGCTTCTTTGTTCTCTAAACATCCCAATTATTTTTTAAGCACTTCGATATTGAACATGATCGGAAGGGTAACTCAAACAGACACCCAATACATTCAAATACACCAGATAAGTACTGATAGAGAACATCCAGAAAAAAAATGTAAACTATTTAAAGAACTAACGTATGTTTTCTTCAAAATGACCACCACCAATCTCCATACAATGATATAGTCTACTTTCATATCCTTCTCTAACATTTTCGAAAGTGTCTGGTGTCAGTAATTGGTATTCCGTATTCTTTGTCGTAGTTCTGCAAGATTTTCAGGTGGAGTTGCATAGACTTTGGACTTCAAATGTCCCCAAGAAAAAAACTAATGGCGACAGATCGGGTGATCTTGCTGGCCACTCTATAGGACCCCTCCTGCCAATCCAACGGCCCGGATAACATTCGTTCAAAAATTGTCGAACACGGATATCAAAATGTGGCGGTGCGCCATCCTGCGGAAATGTGAATTGATTTTCTAATAGGTTGTCGTTTTCTAGAATGTCAGTAATCATTGGATCAATAATGTTGTTTAATAAATTCAAATAAATTGTTCCGTCAAGATTCCCATCGATAAAAATTGGTACAACAATATGGTTTCCTAATATTCCTACCCAAGCATTTAATTTTTGGGGAATTTGTGTATATGTCTCCATGAATAAACGAGGATTACTATCACTCCAGTACAGACAATTATGTATATTGACTTCCCTATTCAACATAAAGGTATACTCGTCAGAAAAGATTGTATTGTAGAGTCGGTGCGGGTTATTATTCAGTAACTCACTAAATCATTCACAAAACTGAGTCCGACGGTCAGGATCATCTTCACTGAACTGTTGTACCAGCCTTATCTTGTAAGGGTTAAATTTATGAGCTTTCACAATTCGATGAACGCTTGATTCCGTAAGATTAGATGGTCGTGCTAAAGTTCTTATAGATTAACGATTATCCATCCGTAAATATCCAATGGTGCTATTTCAATAGCTTCATTTCGGACCGGACGCTCAACTTCATGTTTTTTATTCTGAGTGGAAGCAGTAGTTTCCAATTTACTCATCAAATTCTTAACAATTGGTGACTTACATTTCTTTCTAGATGTCACTATTTGTTTATTATTCCATTGTTTCATTTGGCAACACTTTCTAATGATGTGTCATCATTAAACTTTCCTTCAGTATCTGTCATTTCGCTGAAGTGTAAACAAAACAGTTTCTGTGTGCTCTGAAAATGTCAACCGAATTATCTGTTTTTACGGGGAGTTTTACTTCATTACTTCAATATAAAGAAAAATATTACCAAGAGTCACCGTATTTTAGTGGATGTTTATGGTGACCATACTCTAGCTGAACGAATGTAGAATTGGTTTGCCCAATTTGAAAGTGACAATTTTGATTTGGAGACGAAATGTTGAGGATGGTGAATAAGAGGCAAGACTCAATGGAGATCCATCACAAACGCAAGAGGATCTCGCAAAAATACTTGGAGTCACTCAACCAACAATTTTCTGTCGTTTAAAATCAAGTGGAATGACCTGAAAGGTAGAAAATTGGGTACCTTATGAACTGAAGCCAAGAAACGTCGAACGCCGTTCTTTCACGTGTGAACAACTGCTCCAACGGCAAAACTGAAGGGGGTTTTTCATCGAATTGTGACTGGCGATGAGAAGCGGGCCCATTACGATAATCCAAAACGTCGGGCAACTTATGAATGCCTTATCATCAACTTCCAAGCCGAATATTCATGGCGAGAAGATAATGCTGTGTATTTAGTTGGATTAAGCTTGGTGTACTCTATTTTGAGTTGCTTCAATCAAACAAAAGGACCACGGGCTACGCAGACGTATACAGATACTTCTGACTATTTTCAAAGGCAACCACTTGCTTAGGTCTCCTAACTATCAATCCACCAGATTGCTCTATCCAAACCAAGGAAGTTATCATGAAAATCACGATGGCACAACTCACTCTAGGGCTGAGAGGGCGACAATATATATACAATAGTTTATTCGAGCTAAGTTGGTGATACTTAGCAAACATCCAGCATCAAAGATGAGATAGATCAAGATCCTGGGCTCGAAGCTGCAGTAGACACGCTGCAAATTGCCTTCGTTCCAAGGCAAACCCAACTTAATGTCTTCTCCTCGGAAGAGTGATTCCATTTTGGACAGGAAACATAACGAAAACCTTGAATAATACGGTTCGTAACTCCTTACAATGCTATTTCAACAAGAATTCTAATCTTCATTTGGAATGTCTCGTAGTTTATATTCTGGAATGAGATTGCCTTCCCTGATAACTCTGTTGCAAAACCTGAAGATATAACAAGGTTCATCGGAATCCAGCAAACAATCACATAACCGTTCATCACAGATTTTATTATTTTCTCCTTTTCTACTCTTAAGTTGTCTTACTTCAGCAATCCATCATTTCTTGCGTAGAGCGTATGTTACCTACCCGATAACCGATATCGCATTTTGATTCTGACATTTCATCATCCCCTCTGGTTATGCGAATTGATTGATTATCACAGGGAAGTATGAGTTTAATCTCAAATTATACCGCCCTCATACACAAGCTTGGGATTAAGTTTCAAATTAGGTTTCATTCGTAGAAATCATCAGGTGGGTCAGGTGTCATCTTGTTAGTACCTCATCGAATTATGATCTCTGACTTCTATTCTGGGAATTTAAATTTGAAAATTCGAATGAACTTCCATCACCGTATCTTTCTGCACTAGGGATGATGGCGAACTTGTGAAGATGCTTAATTTTGACTTAAGCAAACCTTTTAATTCAGTTTCACATGAGAGTTAATGAATAAACTGCACCCTTATGGTTGTAGAGGCAATGTAATGAAATTAAGAGAGTTTTATTCAAGCAATAGAACTTGGAAAGTTTACGGGAATTATACCAGTTCTGCAGAGAAAGATGTAAATCATGAGATACCTCAGGGATCCATATTGGAGCCCATACTTTATTTGATTTATATTAGCGATCGGAACACTCTTCACTGTAATTGCTTGTGCATGTACTCTGTACATGTACATGTACATGTATGTATGTATGCATGTACATCCATAATTGCCGTGGGAAAAATTGAGAAATGATTTGCACTGAATTCGCTTAAACTTAATTAAGATAAAACTGTCAAGTTGACATTTGGCGTGTACATCCCCGATAACTTCACGAATTCCATCTTAAAAGTCTTTAATTCATTCTGGAGCATTGGAATAGACTCTATCTTTCAGATGGCCCCAAAGAAAAAAGTCTAAAATTGGCCAATTGTGATCACCTCTTGAGAAGGTTCTTGTTGTAACATATACTCTGCTGCACTGTGCTCTGGTGCATACTTGACTATACTGAATTGTTTCAGCCGTTACTGTTTGGTAGTTGATTATATAATAATTAAAACAAATTGTAGAAATTACTATGTTTTACTGCCAAAAAAGATATATTACACATTTTCTTGTGACTCGAGTTTCGGGAAATGAACTATCCCATCATCAAACAATTGAAGACCTAACAGTGGTACAGTGGTATTTAAACAAAAGTGATAAATATTTTGAATATTTCAATAGATTTTAGTTAACACCTAATAGTGGTACAGAGGTTTACAATCGGAACGTGATAAAAAACCGGGTTTAAAAAGAGGGGCCTTCTAACAGATATTGGAATGTCGGCAATCGACAAAGAAGGTTGTTAAACAGATGGTACTCATTTAAATATCTCAAATAATTTTTGGGGTTACATAGCTCCGTACAGTCATTCATTATTTTTACATCATTTTGTTGTTTATCTCAAATATTTGGATTTACAAAGCTCCATACAGTCATTCATTATTTTTTACATTATTTTTATTGTGGACGAATTTGAAAATTTCAATAATCAAGTTTCTTTTCTTTTGAATCTACATGTACAATTTTCTTAAGATTTTCTTTTGTCGAAAGGAATTACCGTTTTCTAAAAAATGAGTGGCAAAAGTTGAATTTTTTTGAATATCAGATTTAATCTGTTAGTCTTCTACAATTTTTAATTTCAAAAAATTTACTTAAGAAACTTTAAGAATTAAATTAATGTCTTAATAAGCACTGTTCATATTTAATAGACGTATAAAATCGAAATTCATCATACAATATCAAATGGAATTGTAGAAGACAAACAGATTAAATCTGTTTTGATATTCAAATTTTGTAATAATCCTTCTATCAAGTAAAAAACCGTTCCTTATTAATTGAATTTTTGTTTACTTTTCATTAAATTCTTTTTATGTTCGTTGAAAAAGGTTTTAAACAGATGTTACTTTTTGAATATCTCAAATATTTTCGATATACATAGCTCCGTACAGTCATTCATTATTTTTACATTATTAGTATTGTGAACTAATTTGAAAATTTCAACAGATTCTAGATAATCGAGTTTCTTTCCTTCTGATTCTACATGTAAAATTTTAAGATTATCTATTGTGGGAAAGGAATGACCGTTTTCTAGACAATGAGTGGCAAAAGTAGAATTTTGTTTATTTTTCATGAAACTCATTTTATGTTCGTTGAACCTTGTCTTGAAGGAACGTCCTGTTTGTCCTACATATTTATTACTGCAATTAGAACAAGATAACTCATAAACTCCTGATTTGTGTATGTTTGGAGTAGGATCCTTTGCGTTAAATAATACCGTTTTGCGGCAATATTGACATCTGATTTTTAAAATCAGATGTCAATATTGCCTTCAATGAATTTAATGAAAAGTAAACAAAAATTCAACTTTTGCCACGCATTCTTTAGAAAACAATAATTCCTTCCGACGAAAGAAAATCTCCAGAAAATTTTATATGTAGATTCAAAAGAAAAGAAACTTGATTATTGAAATTTTCAAATTCGTCGAAATAAAAATAATGTAAAAATAATGAATGACTGTAAGGAGCTTTGTAAATCCAAATATTTGAGATAAACAACAAAATGATGTAAAAATAATGAATGACTGTACGGAGCTATGTAACCCCAAAAATTATTTGAGATATTTAAATGGGTACCATCTGTTTAACAACCTTCTTTGTCGATTGCCGACATTTCGATATCTGTTAGAAGGCCCCTCTTTTTTAACCCGGTTTTTTATCACGTTTGTAAACATCTGTACCACTATAAGGTGTTACCTAGAATCTATTGAAATATTCAAAATATTTATCACTTTTGTTTAAATACCACTGTTCCACTGTTAGGTCTTCAGATGTCTGATGATGGGATAGTTCATTTCCCGAAACTCGAGTCACAAGAAAATGTGTAATATATCTTTTTTGGTATAATAGTAAAACATAGTAATTTCTAAAATTGGTTTTAATCATACTTAACTACTTATTCGTTATTATATTCATATCTAATGATACCGTTGTTCAAGACTGTCTTTTCGCTACATGATCCATGACGCGGGGGTTGTTGTGTCATTTGTTCAATTGTGGATCCACATTTCAGTCACTTTAAACACTCAGAATTCTCAACCAAAGTTACAGTGTTAACCACATATAGATTCAAATAACTCCCACTGTAACAGTTTCACCAGCCTCATATTCGAATAAGTAAGGTCCAATTAAACCGCCAGCCCAAAAACCGCACCAAACAAAGTCAACAATGATTCAGACAGTGTAACATACATCTGCAATTTGCCTCTGTGATGTACAAAACCTTGTCGAGTTTGTTCGAGTATAGAATTGTTAAATAGATGTATGTTACACTGTCTCGATTTAAGAACTTTCTTTCACCATAGCTCACACTCCTTATAAATAATGAATAATTAATCGATCCTGAATTTCTCCTGAATCCTTATTTTCTATTTCAGCAATAATGTTCCTGTAGTACAATGGAGTCGAGTCGCCTGAAAAATAATTGGCATTCGAAGATACCTCAAGGAATTGACAAAGAAAATCCTAATGACATCATTCCATTGTCAGTTGAAAAGCTGCTTTCCCATTGTTCGCGAATATTGCTGTAGGCATTTCCCGGAAAACCTTAACGCATTAATTGATCGAACGTTATCTGACGAAAAGAATCCAAGAGAGACTCTCAATAACCTCATTCGTCTATCTAAGAAAACATCTGTCAATGAGGCGAGATAAGGGTTAGCTATCTGCACATTTGCAGCGGTATATTCACGCGCTTGACTCGTGGAAATTCACACGTTTTCACTCAATAGGCTTCGTTTTCCCCCTGCTGTTCGAATCTTTTATGCGCGAGTAATTGAAGCGGCATCATAGAATATGCTAAATGGGGTGTGTTCCGTCAACAGCTCACTGATACCGTGACGTGCGATGGGACAACGGGCGTGTTCCATTCGGTGCGGGTTGTTTGTTGGTGGGGTAGGTTTGAATTTCGGGTGATTTGGTAGATCGTCCTTTCTTAATTTGGGATCTTGTTGCGGAAGACAATTAAAGAAGATGACTTAGCTTTTAAGGTCCCTGTGAGAGATTCAGCTATGTTTAGTTCCTTCTTTTGATAAGGTAGAAACAGGGACTAAGTGTTACAGCATTATTGTTACTAACTTATATCAGATAGATTTAAAATTTCGACCATTGAATTTGAAAGTAGATATGTCCCAGTGCTTTTTATAATTTTCTAACATAAGGACGCAAACAATTTTATTCCATAAATGGTTTCCACACTCTATACATTTCGTCCCACTAATGTTATGGTCGAGTTCACCTCCGCAAAGTGATCAAGAGAATGACCAAAGGCTGTTTTTCGATTTCTACTTTAATACGTCGTAGTAATTGGTAGGCCATGCTGTACTTCGTAAGGATTCAAAACACTCAACATCCGAGAAAAATACAAGGAACAAATTTCCTCGAATTCATGAAAGGTCTAAATCATTCCTTTTTTTGTTCAATAAAACATGGTGTATCTCTTCATCTTTCAACGTCTGATAAAAAATTAAAACTTACATTGGACCCCCCTTTGATGTCACGAATGCTAGTGGCAAAATTAAATTTCCAAATAGATAGATATAACTGCCAGAGCCCTAAGGGACGTGTATCATATTTCAGGATGAAACGTATATCTTAATGGTCCAACGAAAAATACGAAACTGTGAAAAGCTACTTGAACAAATTCATCATTTCTGACTAGAATGATGAAAGAAATAGAGGTATATTACACTGACAAATACTTCCATATCTACGTCACCTGACACACGGTAGTACGAAAGAAAAATTGATTAGGGAAATAAACAGACCCATGAGCGTAAAAAAGTAACAAACGTGGAAAGTTTTCCTGTAATGGTTTAAAGAGAGAATGAATTCCAGACTTTCCTTTTGTTTGGTTTTCCCCGGAATAACTTGAACGATCTTTTCGCGCATTCGTATAAGACTACATCATTTCGTCCAAATGAGTTGAGGGTTTTGTGCTGAACAAATTGAAAATGAGAATTTCGAAGAAACCTTTTCGAAATGACCGATATATCGGGTGTTTTTTTTAGAGTGATGGACCTTTAGTTTGAAATAAAGCACATTTTTTTTAAGATTGAAAGCAATTTTTTTTTATTTGAAAGATAATTCTATGACATTTATGTTTTGAAAATAATTTCCGGCATATGTCCACCACGACTAGCACTGAGCAACCGTATTCGACCAGACCACTTTTTCGAGTAATTCAGACCTTATTTCATCAATAACTCGAGTTATGTTGGCTTCCAAAGCGCCTGTTGTTTCTGGTTTATCAGCATAAACCAATGACTTGGCATAACCCCAGAGAAAATAATCCAGTGGAGTTATGTCGCATGATCTTGGAGGCCAATTAATTGGACCATTTCTCGAAATAATGTTCTCGCCAAATCTTTCTTTCAATAAATCAATTGTAACGCCTCCAGCGTGTAAAGCACCCCATACAGTGCATTTTTCAGGATGCAATGGAAACTGCAGAACTTCTTGAGGGGTGTTTTCACTCCGTATACGGCAATTTTGCTTGTTTACATAGCCGTTCTACCAGAAATGAGCTTCGTCACTAAACACAATTTTACGATAAAAAAGTGGATCAACTTCAAGCTGTTCTAGGGCCCAATCAGCAAAAAAAATTACGCTTATTATGGTCGAGTGACTTTAGTTCGAAACGATTTCGAAAACTGTTCTAATTTTTATAAATATCGACTTTTTCCAAGAAATGTCTTTAGTAGCAGCAAACAAAGATTTCATTGAGAACCTGTCCTTCCAACGTATCAAGATTCAAAATTGAAGTCGTTGCTGTATTTATAGCAGTAATTTATTTCCACAAAAATGTTTGTACTTCTACAACAATTGTTTCACCACGATGTGGCTTCTTCAGGTATTAAATTGTACTGTCTGATGGTATTCAGTGTAACCGAGTTTAAATACATTTTTAGGTACGTGACCAAATAATGGAAGCACAAGTCATAAAAACTCCAGGTGTTTATTGGAGTTTGCCGCTAAAAATGCCATTAAGGAAAAATATTCAGTAATGGAGACTTATCAACATCTGTTTCTTCGTTCAAAAGGATTTTACGGGCATTATACCTGTTGATTTCAAGAAATTCTAAAAGTGTTAACCTAGAACTTCTGCTTTCAACGTGGATAATTTCATAATTATTGTTGAAATTATGCCTGAATTCCTTAAGATGATTAGCATATGTCGAATGTACAGAATTGGATATATAACCCCTTTGGTGTTCTTGGACACGTTTCTTGAATGATCTACCAGTCTGGCCAATGTATACTAAAGGGCTATCTTTGCAAATCAACTTGTAGAATCCGGATTTATTTTCTCTATTTGTTGGATCTTTATTGTTTTTATGTAGGTACTAAGATTATTAATTGTCTTAAAAGCCGCGTTATAATTGAAACAACTTTTGAAATATTTAGCGATATTTTCAGATAATCCATTGACGTAAGATAACGAGAAATATTTCTGTGTATTGTCCTCTTTTATGATTGGGTACACGAGATTTAATGCCATTTTCTTTTGTTTATTGGATACCATTTTGTCTATAAGAAAGGGGTTGTTACCGTTGTTTGACGCTATTTGTTTAATAATATTTAATTCTTTCAAAAAGTTTTTTGAATTCGAAGGGACATTCAATAATCTATGAATAAAACTATTATATGCTGACATCTTTTGGTTGGTGGGGTGGTTTGAAGTTTTATGTATTGTGATGTCTGTATGTGTTGTTTTGTGAAAAATACTAAAATCATGTAAATTTTTTTTTATAACAAGACTATAGAATAAATAATTTACATGATTTTAGTATTTTTCACAAACCAACACATACAGATATCACAATACATAAAACTTCAAACCACCCCGCCAACCAAAAGATGTCAGCATATAACAGTTTTATTCATAGATTATTCTATTTCCCTTTGAATTCAGAAAACTTTTTGAAAGAATCAAATATTATTAAACAAATAGCGTCAAATAACGGTTACAATCCCTTTCTTATAGACAAAATGGTATCCAATAAACAAAAGAAAATGGCATTAAATCTCGTGTACCCAATCATAAAAGAGGACAATACACAGAAATATTTCTCGTTATCTGATGTCAATGGATTATCTTAAAATATTGCTAAATATTTCAAAAGTTGTTTCAATTATAACGCGGCTTTTAAGACAATTAATAACCTTAGTACCTACATAAAAAACAATAAAGATGGAACAAATAGAGAAAATAAATCCGGAGTCCACAAATTGACTTGCAAAGATTGCCCTTTAGTATACATTGGCCTGACTGGTAGATCATTCAAGAAACGTGTCCAAGAACACCAAAGGGGTTATATATCCAATTCTGTACATTCGACATATGCTAATGATCTTAAGGAATTCAGGGATAATTTCAACAATAATTATGAAATTATCCACGTTGAAAGCAAAAGTTCTAGATTAATACTTTGAGAATTTCTTGAAATCAACAGGCATAATGCCCGTAAAATCCTTTTGAACGAACAAACAGATGTTGATATGTCTCCATTACTGAATATTTTTCCTTAATGGCATTTTTAGCGGCAAACTCCAATAAACACCTAGAGTTTTTATGACTTGTGCTTCCATTATTTGGTCACATACCTTAAAAATGTATTCAAACTCGGTTACACTGAATACCTGAAGAAGCCACATCGTGGTGAAACAATTGTTGTAGAAGTACAAACATTTTTGTGGAAATAAATTACTGCTATAAATACAGCAACGACTTCAATTTTGAATCTTGATACGTTGGAAGGACAGGTTCTCAATGAAATCTTTGTTTGCTGCTACTAAAGACATTTCTTGGAAAAAGTCGATATTTATAAAAATTAGAACAGTTTTCGAAATCGTTCTTCTGGCCTATTATGTTTCGTGGTATACTTCATGCTGTTATCCAATCCACCCACGCGTACACGGCAGTTGTAGTAAATTATTGACAATTTAAGCTGTCAGATACACACATGGTTCATTTTCAATGGCATGAACTACAAAAGATTTATGTGTGGAACCAATTCTGGGTCGAAATGATCAACATTCGCTGAATTCATCAGCGATTGTTCGTTGAATTCTCATCGCGGTTTATCAATTTAACGAGTGTTGTTGACATTAATGATGGAGATGAAAACTTTCTCCGATGTCCAAAGAAATTGTTGTTCTTCAGAATTCAGAAAAATATGTGTACTATAATTTGACCCCTCTTTAACTTTTTTACAAATGGAGACAAGTGATATTGCTTTCGTATGATTTAGTTGATAAAATAAATTATAAGAAAGCAATATCACTTGTATATCCAAAATTTCAAAATTCAAACGAAACCAAATTTATTTCATTAACTTACATAGGCCAAAAATCTGAAAATATTGCTAGATATTTAAAGAAAAAAGAAAAATATAACATCTCTTTTGAAATTATTAATTCTATAGGCAGCTTAATAAAAAATAATAAAGACGTCATTCCTGAAAACAAAAAATCAGGAGTTTACAAGTTAACATGTAGTGATTGCCCATGTGTATACATTCTGTCAAGAAAGTACCGGGAATTATCGATTTAAATCTGGCAGGGCAATGAGGCAGGTAAAATTTTTTTTTCCTAGGTTGGTACCACTGTCCTTAATTACTATGCCAAGCTTGAGCGGGATCTGTCAACTAGTGTGTTTGCAACAGCTGATTAAGTCAGTCGATGTCAGAGTGCGTGCCGATTTTTACTATGGGTGATTACGTTGAGCAAAGAATTTGTTTAAAGTTTTGTGTTGCAAATGAATTTTCGTGTGCCGATGCATTGAACATGTTGCAAAAGGCCTTTGGTGATAATGCTCTATCGAAAACTCGTGCATATCAGTAGTACAGAGCCTTCAAGGACGGTCGTGAAGTGGTCGCCCATCGACGGCTTCGATCGAAGATAACGTCGATAAAATTAAGGAAAGGGTGTTGGAAAACCGTCGTACCAGCTTGAGAGAGATAGCACATGATCTTAAGATATCCCACGAGTCCGCACGTACGATTTTGATTGATATTTTGGGCATGAGAAAGGTGGCCGCACGACTCGTACCGAAAGACCTGAATTTTCTTCAAAAACGTCAAGCGAACAGGTTGCTTCACACATGCTGGATCGCTGTAATTCCGATTCTACATTCATAGAACGCATTATAACTGGTGATGAGACCTGGGTCTACGAGTACGATATGCAAACAAGCCAGCAATCATCGGAATGGGTGGCAAAAAATGAGCCGAAACCGAAAAAACCACGCCAAAGCCGCTCGAAAATGAAGGTGATGCTCATTGTTTTCTTCGATATCCGTGGCGTGGTGCACTACGAATTCGTTCCAGAGGGTCAGACGGTAAACAAGGAGTATTACCTAGGCGTTATGAAACGTTTGCGTGAGCGTATCCGTAAGAAGCGACCAAATTTGTGGGCGAACAACTCATAGATTTTGCATGACGATAACGCGCCTTCTCACTGAGCTACGATTGTGACTGACTTTCTCGCCAAAAACTCAACAAACGTGCTTCAGCAACCACCGTATTCGCCGGATTTGGCTCCCTGCGACTTTTGCCTCTTCCCAAAACTAAAATTGCCCCTTCGTGGCACCCCTTTTTGAGTCGATTGAAGCCATAAAACAAAATTCGGCGCGAGAGCTAAAGTCCATCCCGGAAAGCGCCTATAAAAAATGTTTCGATAATTGGAAGTGCCGTTGGCATAGATGTATTGGAGCAAATGGAGCCTATTTTGAAGGCGACCCAATAAATTTTGACGATTAAATGTAAAAATGTTGTTTTAATTGAAAATTCCCGGTACTTTCTTGACAGAGTAGTATGTGGAACAGACAGGCCGTTCATTCCAAATAAGGATACGAGAACATAAAAAATGTTACATTAATAATAAACCGAATTCAACTTATGCCAACTATTTGTTAGAGACTGGCCATAATTTTAATATGAACTATGAAATATTACATATCGAAAACAAAAGCCAGAAACTAAATCTGTTAGAAACTTTAGAGATCAATAGATATAATAAAATACAAATTTTATTGAATGATCAAATAGATTTAAATAGATCCCCCCTACTTAATATTTTTCATTAATTGTATACCATCTCTTTCCACCTCTCTATTTATTGTACCAGAGCTGTGTATTTAAGGTGATGTTTTGCATTGTATACCTCAGTTTAAATACTCACCTGATGAAGTCATGGTATGACGAAACAATTGTCGTGTAAATTATTAAAATAGCGAAAGTTAACATTTGTTTTTCTTATATTGTTTTTTTTCAAATCTTCGAAAATTCTTCGTTTCTGACGGGCGTTCAAATTTTTGCTGTATATCAATTTGTGACAGAATTGTCGAATATTTGTCACCGCAGATAGTACCTTATATTACTGACTTTGAATTTTTCCACATTTTATGTTACTCGTTGGATAATTATTTATGCAAATTATGTCTTCATCTCTCTCTTAGATTCTTTTACGCTTTTTCCTCCTGTCAAGCGACCGTCAACGGCGACAAATTCATCATAATAATACACACTCAACGTCAATCTTCAGGCCGATAAAATCGAAAATAGAAAACACAGTAAACCCGCTGCATTTTACAGGTCGTAGATTCGATTTTTATTGGTATCGGTGGAGCGAAACTTAGCTTGTCGCTTTTACGCACACACATTTCCGGATCGTTTCAACATTTCCTATCTCAAAACGATATTTCTTGCGTCCTAGTGCTTAGCCCCTTTATTTCGGGCGTGTGCGATCCGTTTTACGTCGATTGGATGGAATGAAATTAACATTAATCAGATGTATATTGGGCTGGCGATGTGTCATTCACGAATGGATGTCAATTTAATTTCAGATAATAATGTAATGGGTTGCGTACAGTGTATCATCGGGGTTTATGCATTAATTGCGATTTTTCCTTGGAAATTGGAATTTGGTACCCAATTACTGGTCGACAAGATTTTTATAACACAAAGCAGATCTTTTTTTTGGTTACTGAATTTTTTCAGCCGTTACTATTTGGTAGTTGATCATAATTAAAACAAATTGTAAAAATAATATGTTTTACTACCAATAAAAATATATATTACACATTTTCTTGTGACTCGAGTTTCGGGAAATGAACTATCCCATCATCAGACAACTGAAGACCTAACAGTGGTACTGAGGTATTTAAACAAAAGTGATACATATCTTGAATATTTCAATAGATTCTAGGTAACACCTAATAGTGGTACAGAGTACAAGCGGAACGTGATAAGACACCGGGTTAAAAAAGAGGGGTCTTCTAACAGATATCGGAATGTCGGCAATCAACAAAGAAGGTTGTTAAACAGACGGTACCCATTTAAATATCTCAAATAACTTTTAGGGTTACATAGCTCCGTACAGTCATTCATTATTTTTACATTATTTTGTTGTATATCTCAAATATTTGGATTTACATAGCTCCGTACAGTCATTCATTATTTTTTATTATATATTATTTTTATTGTGAACTAATTTGAAATTTTCAATAATCACGCTTCTTTTCTTCTGAATCTTCATGTAAAATTTTCTTAAGATTTTCTAAAGAATGAGTGGCAAAAGTTGAATTTTTGTTTACTTTTCATTAAATTCATTTTATGTTCGTTGAAAAAGGTTTTAAACAGATGCTACTTTTTAAATATCTCAAATATTTTCGAATTACAAAGCTCCGTGCAGTCATTCATTATTTTTACATTATTGTTATTGTGAACTAATTTGAAAATTTCAACAGATTCTAGATAATCTAGTTTCTTTCCTTTTGATTCTACATGTAAAATTTTAAGATTATCTATTGTGGGAAAGGAATGACCGTTTTCTAGACAATTACTGGCAAAAGTAGAATTTTGTTCATTTTTTATGAAACGCAACGAACATAAAATGAGTTTCATAAAAAATAAACAAAATTCTACTTTTGCCACTTATTGTCTAGAAAACGGTCATTCTATTCCCACAATAGATAATCTTAAATTTTTACTTGTAGAATCAAAAGGGAAGAAACTCGATTATCTAGAATCTGTTGAAATTTTCAAATTAGTTCACAATAACAATAATGTAAAAATAATGAATGACTGCACGGAGCTTTGTAATTCGAAAATATTTGAGATATTTAAAAAGTAGCATCTGTTTAAAACCTTTTTCAACGAACATAAAATGAATTTAATGAAAAGTAAACAAAAATTCAATTTTTGCCACTCATTCTTTAGAAAATCTTAAGAAAATTTCACATGTAGATTCAAAATAAAAGAAACTTGATTATTGAAATTTTAAAATTAGTTCACAATAAAAATAATGTAAAAAATAATGAGTGAATGTACGGAGCTATGTAAATCCAAATATTTGAGATATACAACAAAATAATGTAAAAATAATGAATGACTGTACGGAGCTATGTGACCCTAAAAATTATTTGAGATATTTAAATGGGTACCATCTGTTTAACAACCTTCTTTGTCGATTGCCGACATTCCGATATCTGTTTAGAAGGCCCCTCTTTTTTAACCCGATTTTTTATCACGTTCCGCTTGTAAACCTTTGTACCACTATTAGGTATTACCTAGAATCTATTGAAATATTCAAGATATGTATCACTTTTGTTTAAATACCTCTGTACCACTGTTAGGTCTTCAGTTGTCTGATGATGGGAAACCGAAACTCGAGTCACAAGAAAATGGGTAATATAACTATATATTTTTATTGGTAGTAAAACATAGTAATTTTTACAATTTGTTTTAATTCTTTTTTTTTTATTGAAATACCCTTCTTATAATAGGAAAAATTATCCTAGAGCCCTAATACGTACTACCTTTCAATAGCTCAATAAGACCATTTCAAAATTCGAATATCAAAACAGATTTAATCTCTTAGTCTTCTACAATTTTAATTTCAAAATACTTTTACAATTAGATTAATGTGTACAATAAGCACCGCTTATATTTAATAGACGTATATAATCAAAACTCAATATACAATGTCAAATAGAATAAATAAACCAACAAATATAAAAAAAGTCATTTAAAATCAATAAATAAATATTTGAAGGAGACAAAATTTTGTTTCTGATCTTACCATAATGAAACCAATTCCTTTTCAAAAACATAAAACACAACTTGAGGATTTCTAAAAAATATAATTTATTCGAAATATTTAATATATTTAAATATTCAAATAAGTTAATTCAAAAATCTCTCCAAACATGCACTATATCTTCAAAAAACAATTAGAATTCTGATAATCTCTTCATCGGCCCTAGATAATATTTAAAATATCAAAATCAACTAACAATCAGTATATCTTACCTTAGAGTGTAAACTGGAGCTTGTTTAAAACAGACCAACTCTAAAAATCCAGATAGTCTATGTTCATCACAAAATCACAGAAAACTGTAAGGTATTATAAGGTTTTCTTTAAACCATTGACATTCCATAATGATATTTATTCAAGCCTAAATATATTAAAAAAAGTAAAAAGCCTTTTTCTATTTTATTTATACATAATATATAAATGTAGGCTTGAATAAATCTCATTATGGAATCTCAATGGTTTGAAGAAAAACCTTATAATACCTTACAGTTTTCTGTGATTTTTTTGATGAACAAAGACTATCTGGATTTTTAAAGTTAGTCTGTTTTAAACAAGCTCCGGTTTACACTCTAAGGTAAGATATACTGATTGTTAGTTGATTCTGATATTTTGAATATTCTCTAGGGCCGATAAAGAGATTATTCGAATTTTAAAATAGTGCATGTTTTGAGAGATTTTTGAATGAACTTATTTGAATATTTGAATATATTAAATATTTCAAATAAATTATATTTTTCAGAAATCCTTAAGTTGTGTTTTTTGTTCTTGAAAAGGAATTGGTTTCATTATGGTAAGATCAGAAACAAAATTTTGTCTCCCTCAAATGTTCATTCATTGATTTTAAATGACTTTTTTATATTTGTTGGTTTATTCATTCTATTTGACATTGTATGTTGAGTTTTGATTATATACGTCTATTAAATATAAACGGTGCTTATTGTAGACATTAATCTAATTCTAAAAGTTTTTTGAATAAAATTTTTTTTGAAATTAAAATTGTAGAAGATTAACAGATTGAAACTGTTTTGATATTCAAATTTTGTTTTATTTCTTCTATAAAGTAAAAAGCCTATTTCTATTTTATTTTATAAGACCATTTTACATTAGCAAGTAGTCAATTTTATGAGGGGACGGTTAAAATGGATGCATTTTATAACAGGATATTTTTCCGTGCATTGAGGTATCATTATGTAGCATCCTCACCAAATGTCTAACACAGGAACACTTTCCGGATCAGTTGAAGAAGGCTTAAATAGAACCTGTCCATAATAGAGGAGATATAGAATTACCAGAAAACTATGGTCCAGTATCAATACTTCCTGTTTTCCCAAAATTGTTTGAGGTAATAATAAAAAATAGATTACTGAGTTTCTTCAAACATCACAAAATTTTCAGCAAACAACAGCATGGGTTCTTGATGGGCAAATCACTGGAGACGGCATTGAAGGAGGTGCTTGAAAATATAGGAGAAGCTTTTGATAGGGGACAAAAATCTAGTTTACAGGCGTGTGACTCATCCAAGGCTCTTGATAGTATTTCACACTCTGTGCTTTTAAACAAGCTTGAATACTATGGAATCAGGGGTGAGGCTCTTGACCTGATGAAAACTTATCTGACAAACAGAATGCAGAAAACAAGCTTGGGATGCAGGAGACTGTGAGTCATGGTGTACCGCAGGGTTCTGTGTTGGTCTCCCTTTTGTTTCTGATATACATGAATGATTTGCCAGCTAATGTAAAATCAGATCAAACCGTCCTCTTCGCTGATGGCACTTCTTTTCTCAATAAAGGGATGGACAACCAGGAATTGAAAGAGAAAGACAAGACACTAAAGGAAGCCCAGGTATGGTTCAGCGCAAACAAAATGATGATGAACAGTGATAAAACACAGAGACTACTGTTTGAACCAAAGATATTTCGGAGAATTACATGAGGCTACTTGGTGTCTTTTTGCAATCAAACCTCAAGTTTTCTGTCCACATTGATGAAATGGTTCCTAAGTTGTCAAGAGAATAAAGCAAATAGCGGGAGTTGAAGCAGCCAAGATTTCTTACTTCGGCTACTTTCATAGTGTCCTTAACTTCGGCCAGAAGTCGTGTTTTTCCATGATTTAGAACCTTGTAATATTCATCGTCGGTTATTGGTTGGTATTCAGAATCTTGTTGGGTCTGGGAAAAGTTGTTATAATATCAGTATTCTATTTTCTTTCAATGGATTTCATCAAATTCCTCGTTGGTCGACTTCTTGAATGGTTCCTGATGCTCTTATATCTTCTGTGAAGATCACTGAGAAGCTATTTTAGCTTGTACGAGTTAGGAGTTCAGTTATGTTCTGATTAATCTTTGTTACTGCGATCTTACACCACTGTAGGTCACAGCACTCTTAATTTTCGACCCAATAGTGAAATGATGGCCGAAACCTGTCGAACTAGAAAATTTCTTTCTTAATTGACGAGCTCTCATCACTGAACTATCGACACACATGACTGTGCTATTCAAAATATTCAAGATAAGACGATCTATTACATCTGAAAGATACATCAACAACAGAATTGCACTTTATCATATCGCCATGCCGTATAAGGCAAGTTTAAACATGCACACCAGCAGCATCGTTTGACAATCCACATGCACACACATACGATTCATTGCTGTGGGCGAGAATGCGTATAATTTTCCATTTCGCGCCGGAATTAGAATTCCAAATTTCCTGTGTCCTTCTCGAATGCATGAGGGTACATTTTAATGGCCGTTTCCAGCAGATGTGTAACGCTAACGTATCGGTAACGAGTTTCATAAGCCAAACGCGTCCTGCCCCAATTTCCTATCGGTTCTGCAACCAAGAACTATTTTCCAGATATACCCGCATGCGGGAAAAGCATCGGGGCATTTGGATAATCGACAATGCAGCGGGAAATCGGAAACACGTGGTACTGAATGGAAGTTTAAACTTTTATCGGTTCTTTCGAAGTTTTATTGTTGGTATCGTATCAATTTCATGTTTTCTGTATGCGTTTTCGTATCTCCATTGAAACGACTTTTTCTTGGATGAACTTTCTCAATTGTTAAGAAGTGTGCAGTCGTGCTGCTTGCTTGAATAATAGGCAGTGCAAATATTGCCAACAAAATGGTCATTACAAGAAGCTCATTTAATGGGATACAAGTTAACTGCTTAAGAGGCATGAGTAAATAATTAAAAATATCTTGTCAAGAAGGAAATTTAATTCTTGGAATTAAAATCTAATTAGCCAGCATATATCTGGAATTGTTCTTGATTCGACTGAGCTTCTCATATTCCAGACAGTACCAAATATTTCTAACAATATTCCGCAATGTTAAAGGGAATGAGAATATTCCCGATACGCAGTGAATATTTCGGACGTGCAAAGAATATTCCCGAGGCGCATGGAATATTTCGGACATTTAGAGAATATTCCATATTTTCCTATGAAAATCCCTAGTAACCAGCCGGTTGAAATAGTCCACGGATCTCTAAGAGGAGTTCTTAGATCTACGTGGAGAAGACTCGACTCGCATTTGCACTTGACTCGCACTTACTTCTGAGGTGTGATGAGCATTCTCGGTACACATCTTGCACTGACCTTTGAGAGGTTAAGATAGTCATGAAGGATAACATATATGATATCCACGGATACGTTTGTCATATCTGCTAACATCTTGATTTTTATTCTGGTATCTTTGAGTACAAGCTTTTCCACTTTTTTCACATTTTCTTGAATGGTGCCATTAACAGGCCCGCCCGGGCAAGGGTCGTCTTCAATGCTTTATCTGCCTCTTTTGAATTCACTTGACCACTTTTGAATGGTGGATAACGACGGGGCACAGTCTTGGTAAACAGCAATCATCACTTCACAAGTGATTTTTTAACATTTTCCCTGCTTAGTCAGGAACTTTATAACGGCCGATGCTCGATTTTTTCATCATTGTGGCGTCAGTCATAGTCTAATTATCGTAAATTAGAGAAATTTTATATTTTTACCTTTAGATTGTGTATCGATACCGAGAATGCACTGAGCACCCCTCGTAATACATGATATACAACGTTTTTCTCTGGACCTTGTTCTTTACACACAGAAATGCGATATATGTAAATTTTTCCTGGTAGAAGGAAGCTTTCAGCTAATCCAATTCCTTCTATATTATTAGTACCACCGAAAAAAGATATCGTACATTAAATATACCGAAGTATAAAATAACAGGCTGACACATCAGACAACAAGGGATAAAATAACTTCCTTCCAATCAATAGCCTTCACGTCAACCGTATTTACTTCAAGATTCATTTTTCAACTCCAAAAGCAATTTGCAATTTAATAACGCATGTGGCAAACCTGACAGCGACAAATCTAAAAGTATCATTCATCTTATTCGTCCAATACCATACCACTTTTTTCATATACAGAGGGTCCTGCAATAGTGCGTTCTTTTTCCATAGCTACCGAACCGGACATCTTAGAAATTTTGTTCGAAAACAGGTTTCCTGTATGACTATTTCTGCTTTTCAAGAAATCATTTTCCAATATACAGGGTGTTCCCGAAAGAAGATATTCAACAACCGGTGATTTTTTTAAATGCATTGCCCTGTATATTTTCATGTATTTTTAATGACCTTCACCATCTCTATTAACACACAAAATCTTGGAAATATCTTTCTAACTGTTCAGACCTTTTTCAGAGAAAACTGGAAAAAGCTAAGCGGACAACACTCCGCTAAAAGACCTAAAACGGTCGCAAACAATTGAATGTTTGAAAATTTGGCAGAAGCAACCTTGGGGTTATTTCCGCTCATGCGTCTGGCAAATATCGGGTGTTTTTTTAGAGTGATAGAACTTTGAATTGAAATGAATAACATTTAAATTTAGATTGAAGCCAATTTTTTTTTATTTGAAAGAGAATTTTATGACATTTATGTTTTAAAAATAATGTCCACTACGACTAGCTCGGAGGAACCACATTCGACCAGACCAATTTTGGATCACTTTTTCGAGTTATTTCTGTCTTTATTTCATCAATAACATGAGTTATGTTGGCTTCCTAAGAGTCTATTGTTTCTGGTTTATCAGCATAAACCAACGACTTGACATAGCCCCAAACAAAATAATCCAGTGGAGTTACATCGCATGATCTTGGAGGCCAATTAATTGGAACATTTCTCGAAAGAATGTCATCGCCAAATCTTTCTTTCAATCAATCATTTGTTACGGTAGCAGCATGAGGTGTAGCACCATCTTGTTGAAACCAAAACACTTCTGGGTCAATACCATTCAAATTTTGAAACAACTAATCATTGATCATCGATCTGTAACGAGCACAATTCACTGTAACATTAGCTCCAGTATCGTTTGTTTTTCAAGAAATATGGACCGATGATGCCTTCAGCGTGTAAAACACACCATACAGTGCATTTTCAGGATGCAATGGAACCTGCAGAACATCTTGAGGATTGTTTTCACTCCATAAACGGCAATTTTGCTTGTTTACATAGCCGTTCAACCAGAAATGAGCTTCATCACTAAACACAATTTTACAATGAGAAAGTGGATCAACTTCGAGCTGTTCTAGCGCCCAATCAGCAAACAAACGACGCTTATTATGGTCAAGTGGCTTTAGTTCTTGAACTAGTTGGATCTTGTTAGGGTGTAGACCAAGATCTTTACGCAAAATTTTCTATGTGGATGCACAAAGTCCAACTTGCTGTGAACGTCGACGAATAGACAAATCTGGATCATCATTAACAATATGACTTACAGCAGCGATATTTTTTCTGTACGTACAGTTCTTTGTCTTGTTGTTGTTGTTGCATCGAGTACAGAAAATATTGTCCGAAATTTATCCATAGTTCGACGAATAAATTGCTCTGATGGACGATTATGTAAACCATAAATTTCACGAAGTGCTCTAAAAGTTTGGCAAATAAAACACGGATTTTGAAAATAAATTTCAACAATTTGTAAACGTAGTTGCGGCGTGAGTCTTTCCATGATAATTTGTCAATGCTTACTAAACAGAAATGTCACAACAACATGGCTTCCACCTTCTGTCAAATCACAGTTATCCCTGTCGAGAGTTCTATCACTCTAAAAAAACACCCGATAGAAATATGCCATCGCAACAAACAATTTGATTTGAATACGAACAGGTAACTCAAGGAATTCAAAAAAATGATCGAAACCATGGAACCTGCTGTAAAAAATATTCACGTTATATTCGCTACTCGATCATGAGCATCTCCAATATACAGACTGTCCGAAGAATTGATAAATGGGTAGCATTTCGCCGGGATATTTCTCGATATTCTCTGATGTAGCATCCTGAAGGTCTTATGATTATCGAAATTCTCAAAAAATAGATGGTTCTAGAAATAATTCGAAATATTTTTTCACTCCTGATCCTACTTGTCATAAATGCTCAGTACTGCGTCGGGTATCCAAATTTAAGTTCAGGTTGCCAAGATTTTCAAATGGGCAATTTTTGTTTCAACATAGCTGGTAAAATGAAAGCATCAAATGATATCAATCGAGTGGTATCGGTTTCATCCTTTTTAGGATAGTCTATCAATAAAATACCTTTAGAATCCCAAATTGGAGTGACTTCAAACTTCCTTGTGGGCTTTGCACCCTTTTCAATCCACTGACATTCCTATTTCACCACGACTAGCTCTGAGGAACCGCATTCGACCAGACCACTATTGGACCACTTTTTCGAGTAATTCAGGCCTTATTTCATCAATAACACGCGTTATGTTGGCTTCCTAAGAGTCTATTGTTTCTGGTTTATCAGCATAAACCAACGACTTGACATAGCCCCAAACAAAATAATCCAGTGGAGTTACATCGCATGATCTTCGAGGCCAATTAATTGGACCGTTTCTCGAAATGGTGTTATCGCCAAATCTTTATTTCAATAAATCAATTATTACGGTAGCAGCATGAGGTGTAGCACCATCTTGTTGGAACCAAAACACTTCTGGGTCGATACCATTCAAATTTTGAAACAAATAATCATTGATCATCGATCTGTAACGAGCACCATTCACTGTAACATTAGCTCCAGCATCGTTTTTAAAGAAATATGGACCGATGATGCCTCCAGCGTGTAAAGCACACCATACAGTGCATTTTTCAGGATGCAATTGAACCTGCAGAACTTCTTGAGGATTGTTTTCACTCCATATACGGCAATTTTATTCATTTACATAACCGTTCAACCAGAAATGAGCTTCATCACTAAACACAATTTTACGATAAAAAAGTGGATCAAGCAAGATGTTCTAGGGCCCAATCAGCAAACAAACGACGCTTATTATGATCCTATGGCTTTAGTTCTTGAACCAGTTGGATCTTGTTTGGGTGTAGACCAAGATCTTTACGCAAAATTTTCCATGTGGTGGATGCACTGAGTCCAACTTGTTGTGAACGTCGACGAATTATCATTAACACTATGACTTATAGCAGCGATATTTTCTTCTGTACGTACAATTCCTTGTCTTGTTGTTGTTGTTGCATCGAGTACAGAAAATGTTGTCCGAAATCTATCGATAGTTCGACGAATAAACTGCTCTGATGGACGATTATGTAAACCATAAATTTCACGAAGTGCTCTAAAAGTTTGGCGAATGGAACACGGATTTTGAAAATAAATTTAAACAATTTGTAAACGTTGTTGCGGCGTGAGTCTTTCCATGATAATTTGTTAATGCTCAACAGAAATGTCAAAACAACATGGCTTCTTCTTTCTGTCAAATCACAGTCATCTCTATCGAAAGTTCTATAACTCTGAAAAAAACACCCGATATTGATTCATTATACGAAAATTGTCTTCTAGTTCCCCAAAAAAAAAAAAACGAAATTACTTTCCGAACAACCCAATATCATTCTGTATTCAAAATTATTTCAATTACTTCTATCAAGTGCCGACTCGCATTCTGATTTATTTGAATAATTCCGCTTTCAGATTTCAGGGGTCTTTAGGAATGTAATAAAGATCGCTCATCGATGTTGTTTACAGTGAACCTCAAATCTCAAACTACATCGAGACGTGCTCGCGCCAAGACACGTAAATATCAATTTTCTCATCGCAAACATGGGGCCCTATAAATTCTTATATTACGCGTTGGGAGAAATGATACCGATTTTACTTTTGTTTACAGGCTGACAGATGTTGGGTTGTCACCTGAGCTTTATTCCAGTGATATTTATGACTAGAGCAGTTTTCTTACAAGGAAATTAACGCCCGAGGGAGGCGAGATCGTTTGCACTTTTCCCGGCAGGAGCCAAGGTTTCATTTGTCGGAATACAAATTATCTCACATGTAAAGTGAAACTAGACGAGGTGGAAAGATAATGTGTTGTGTTGAATTCTTGGGAACCCTGCATAATTCCTACGCGACGCCATCAATTTCAATGAGACAACAAACAGATTTTATAGGAAATAAACAGATCAACAGACATTTTTCAGGATATTTCATTTCGTGAAAATCCATTGAATATATCGAGATATATATATAGGCTTATTCATCAATTATCTAGGGGGTCGATTGATTTTTAAACGCCTTATACTTCTTTATTCTCGCTTCTATCACCCCCACAAAAAATCCAGAGGTGATAAATCACAAGATCTCGGTGGCCAATTTACATCGCCGAAACAAGAAACGACGCGTCCTGGGAATTTTTCTCGCAATAAAACCGAAACAGGTCGTGTTGTGTAGCTTGTTGGACCATCTTGCTGGAACCACATCTCTTGCAATTCCATATCATTAATTTCAAGCCAAAACAAATGGGTAATCACTTGGCTATAGCGATGAGAATTGACGGTTTGAGTGACACCTTCTTCGTTTTCAAAGAAGTACGGGCCAATCACTCCACCAGATCAAATTACACACCATAAAGTCACTGTTTTTGGATGTTATGTTCTCTCAGCAGTTATATGAGAATTTTCACTACCCCAGATGTGACAATTTTGCTTGTTTACATAGCCACCAAGAAAATGTGCTTCGTCGCTGAAGAAAACCCGATGCGAAAAATCCTCATCCAAACATTGTTGTTCAAGCAACCAATCGGCCTATGTTCTACGCATTCTATGGTCAACTGGCATCAGTTCTTGTGTCAACTGAACCTTATAAGGATGGAGATGCAATTTCAGATGCAAAATACGCCATAGCGTGCAGTAAGACAGTTGTGCGCGCTGATGAATTGATTAATTTGTATTTTCTTCAACACTTTCACTTATAGTTGAAATATTTTCAGTTGAGCGTGCATTTCGATGATGTATGGGTCTTAAGAAATCAGTTACAAATACAATTATACGCTCAGATGGACGATTATGTCGACCATAATTTACGAAACGTACCTACTACAGAATCACTGTTTTTGTAATAAAATTTCGCAATTTTCACACTTTCAGTAGTAGATAAATGATCCATATTGTTAATGGCTAACCTTCAACTAAACATATGAGGCTTCGGATCATGGTTCCGTTCGACATAGGTCATTGAAACAGGGCTGTGACATCCGGACCACGAAATGGATAATCCGTTACGAGTCGATGGAACTATCGGGTGTTTTTTTAAAGTGATTCATACATGATTGATATATGATGATTTGAAAATATATAAGAATTATTTATGTTGAAGTAAAAAGTAAACAATACCTTACTTCAACTATTTAACGAAGATCTTGAATCACCAAAATCGACAAATCAACTTGATCTGTGATTTAGCAGCGATTCTAGATTAGATCAAAGCGCAAAATGTTTTGTGGAACCCAATTTGTATCGGGTGTTTTTTTTAGGGTGATAAAGCTTTAAATTGAAATAAAACACATTTAAATTGAGATTGAAGCCAATTTTTTTTATTTGAAAGATAATTTTATGACATTTATGTCTTAAAAATAATTTCCGGCATATGTCCGCCACGACTATCTCTGAGGAACCACATTCGACCAGGCCAATTTTGGACCACTTTTTCGAGTATTTCATCAATAACACGAGTTATATTGGCTTCCAAAGCGTCTATTGTTTCTGTTTTATCAGCATAAACCAATGACTTGACATAACCCCGAAAAAAATAATCCAGTGAAGTTATGTCGCTAGATCTTGGAGGCCAATTTATTGGAACAATTATCGAAATAATGTTATCGCCAAATCTTTCTTTCAATAAATCAATTGTTACGGTAGCAGTATGAGGTGTATCACCATCTTGTTAGAACCAAAACACTTCTGGATCGATACCATTCAAATTTTGAAACAACTAATCATTGATCATCGATCTGTAACGAGCACCATTCACTGTAACATTAGCTCCAGTATCGTTTGTTTTTCAAGAAATATGGACCGATGATGCCTTCAGCGTGTAAAACACACCATACAGTGCATTTTCAGGATGCAATGGAACCTGCAGAACTTCTTGAGGATTGTTTTCACTCCATATATGGCAATTTTGCTTGTTTACATAGCCGTTCAATTAGAAATGAGCTTCATCACTAAACACAATTTTACGATAAGAAAGTGGATCAACTTCAAGCTGTTCTAGGGCCCAATCAGCAAACAAACGACGCTTATTATGGTCAAGTGACTTTAGTTTTTGAACCAGTTGGATCTTATATGGATGTAGACCAAGATTTTTACGCCAAATTCTCCATGTGGTGGATGCAGAGAGTCCAACTTATTGTGAACGTCGACGAATAGAACGTCCAGAAATCGATAAATTTAGGTCTTTACGAGCACTTTTCGCATTTCTTTGCCTGACTGGCACTGTACCATCATGAAGTGTAAAATTTGTTTCAAACTTCTTCACTAAACGTTCAACTAATCTTTTATCCGGACGATTATAACGACAAAAATTGTAGTTAAAGGACGTAAAGTTAGAGTAACTGATAGGGATTTTTCATAATAAATTTGGATTATTTGTGAACGTTTTTGGAATGTGTACCTTTCCATGATTAAATGGTAGACATTGACAAATACAACTGTCAATGTTGCAAATGAACAGTGGCTACCATGCGTGAGTAATTTCAATTTGAAAATGAGGCGTTCCCATTGAAAGACCCTTCAGTAAGGGTCTGAATATTACGTGAGTTTCACGTTAAAACACATTAATTTTGTCAGAAGTCCGATAGATGCCTTGGGGTAAACTTCTAACAAATTCCATCAAGGCAACATCCTAATTTCACTGGAGGCGCGTTTATTGAATATTGACCGAGTGATGCAGTTTCCCATTTAGTTTGACCTACTAGAACTTCATTATTGACTCTTTAACTTTATTAGATGAAGTGGTGTGAGATCACAAACTGAGATCGACCCAACATTCAGTAGCAGTTCATAATACTTTTTTACTCTATATGCCTGCCTATGTATATAGAACGGCCCCATCCAAGTCGATATGTTTATGTGTGTTAGCCGCGAGATATATTGGATCTGGTTTGATTGAGGATGATCGTTTGATCTTAGCGAAACCTTTCCACACTTTATAAAGCTTATGACTTTTTAGGGGATTGACTTCTTGTGTATGTCATAATTACTTTACTTACCAGATAACACAGCCTATCATATTTTCGCCTTTAATATCGTCTTCCAAAGTTTCAGTGTCAAGATGGAATCTTCCTTCCTGTTCTTCACAACAGCAACCTAAGCTTTTTTCATTGATATTTATGTGATATCTTCTAGCAGGCACAAAGGATTATTTCATCTTAAGAATGCGATAAAGATCTCATTACTCAATTTAGATTACAATTTGTACATTTTGCCCCACTCCTTTTTCACTGTGCTCTTTAAGGCCGAAGTAATGAAATGATAATAAAACTCAAAGAATATCCTTATTTCTACACTTATCTTATTGAATTAACCTGCATCCCAAAAACTAGATGTGATTGATAAAATGTGATATAATTTTTTAAATCATCAAATATCCTTAATGGCTTTCTCATTTTCCGATACTTTGCAAAAAATCAGTTTCTTCAATTTGCCTTATGATTTGTATTTATTAAGTATGCTTTTATTAAGGTGTGAAAGTAGTTTTGAGGATTTTTGTGGTTTTTATTGAAAATCTTAAAATGATGAGTAGATAAGCAACAAGGGTTCTGGTACACTTTTCATGTATAATTTACAATTTACAACTAATCTTTCAATATCAGCTATTTACATTGATTTTTATTCAAGAAACAACATTTTTCCATATTATTCAATCTAAATATTCGAACATTTTTACCAAAAATAAGCTTTGGAACCTATTGCATGCAAATAACTATATACAGTGTGAAAACCTCTTATGGAATAAAATTATTTGTGTCCTTATGTTAGAACATTATCGGAAATATTGGGACTCGTCAACTTTTAAATTCAATAATGCACTTTTTAAACACAAATTCAAATGAACAGGGCGATTCACTCAAGTCCAGCATAGTCCATCCTCTTTATTTTTAATGGAATACCCCATATTTTTATATTTGTTGAAGCTGCTTAATAACATGATTTCAACGAACTATATCATGTATGATATATTATGAATAATACCGGTTGAAATTATTTAATGAGTTTTGATTTTATATGACTATTAAATATAAGCAGTGCTTATAAGATATTACAGATTAAATTTGTTTTGATATTTAAATTTTTTTAATAATCCTGCTATCAAGTAAAAAATTTCTTATTATTTTTTTCACATTCATAATATATAATTATAATCAGATTTTAAATTTCATTATATAAGTATCAAGTGGTTTAACTAAGACTATAAAATACCTTACAAGCTTTGTGTGTTGAGCATAGAACATAGAAAACCTTGGATTTTAAAGGTCTCTAATTTTAGCCTTTGTTCATACAAGGATCCTACGAGGTCTTAGGGGTAAGTTATTTATTATTAATTGATTTTATTTTTTAAAGGTGAAGTTGAACCGAAGAAGACCTTATCTGAATTCTAATTGTTTTTTAAGGATGCGCTACATGTTTTCGTCGATTTTTGAAGAAACTTATTCGAATGTTTAGCAATATTTAATATTTCCAATAAATTAGTTCTGGAAAAGTTCTTAAAATGATGTTTTGTATTTTTGAAAGAGATTTAGTTTTCATAAACATATTTTTGGAAAAGATTTAGTTTCCATAAATATAAGATCAGAAAAAAAATCTTGTCTCGTTCAAATATTTATTTATTAATTTTAATTGACAATTAATATTTGTTGGATTTTTATTCCATTGGATATTATATAACGAGTTTTGATCTCATATGACTATTAAATATAAGCAGTGCTTATAAGACATTCATTTAATTCTAAAAGTTTTTGAATAAAATCTGTTGAAATTAAAATTGCTAACAGATTGAATCTGTTTTGAATTTCAAATTTTGTGATAATCCTTCTATCAAGTAGAAAACCTATTCTTATTATTTTATTCCATAAGTGGTTTCCACACTGTATGCAGTACAACTTCAAAACTGCAGTTACATTCAAATCATACAAGAATGTAAATTCCCAATTTTCTGTTTGGAAATTCTCGTTGGATCGAAGTAAAAGGAAGTTCTTGAATTTAACGATGCCGAAAGAATAATTTATATTTTCTCAATAACTTTCTGGTGGAAGGAAATCCCAAAAATTTATAGGGGTATGATGTATTTTGTTCCACTACAATGAACTGGAAATCTTCCGTAAGATCATATTAATCAATCTATTTGAGTTATATTCTGCCCAAACACTTTTCTGTCTTATAGGGAGACTTTCACAGAAAATAGAACGGTTTACCTATACTAAATCAAATAATAAATATCGAACGTATCCAGTTTATCCCCAGATATTTACCTCTGTCAGAACTTCGCAAACGGTTCTTAAGATAGCTTATGTTATATCACCCATAAAGTGAGTTTGGGAGCATCTAGTTACTCGAGATTCGATCGAATTCAAATATAAAGTTATTTGAATTTCCCAGTTAGACATGTTAAAGATATTTTATTACCAATTTGTATCGAGTTTCATAAGATTTATTTACATGGGAGAAATTTGGAACGCTTTCATCGAAGTCTCGTACAAATTATGGATATGAAGATATTGAATGTTTCAAAGTGTGGTTTTTACAGATGCTTTCATAGTTTACTTAGGAAAGAGGACGTAAATGTATATTTTTCAATTTTCTTCTGATTCCGGAAAGGTACTGATAATTGCATGTTCAATTCGTGAGTTTTGATTATGTGTCGTCATTATCTGGGAGATGCGGTAATGTGCAGGCTTAATTTTGATGAAACTGATTATGATAAGTTAAATGGAAGAATCAGCGGGTTGATACATCCAGAAACTGAAATTTGTGCAAAGTATATTTTCTTATTCACTATCAAAAATAATAACAGAGCAGATGAATTCAATGCCCCGCGTTGGGCGCTCAATTATAATGACGTTCATTAGCACTTGAGACTGTTAGGATTGAGTTCTAGTAGATAAAATTTGTCATGTATTGCTTGATATGTGCTAGAATGTAGACTATGAAACTACGTTAAGGTATTAAAATTAGAATGATCGATTCAGATGCATTGAGATTACGTTTATGTGACTCTGCTTCAAGACGAAAGCATTGAAGTGAATCGTCATTATGTTAAAATTTCCTCAGAACACTCAACCTGAAAGCAATTCCAGACACCGAATCACAAACTTCTCGTTTTATTCCCCAACAGCGGCAGTAAACAAAATTACACAATGCAATGTCCGTTTGCTAAAGAAAATGATACACCCCCTGAACCCCTGAATGTGTTCGGGGAAAATTCTGTATTCGAACCACTTTGAGGCGAATAAAGCAAAGTGTGTTTATGCTTTGATCCGTACAAGGCAAGGACAAAAAGATAACGATGGAACAATGAGAGGTTTACTCGCCAACTGCATTGCTTACGATTATGAGCCTCTGACGCTCAGGGAGTCCAACAAAGCGAATTAATTCCCAACTTGCTCGAGCGATCATGATTACAACATGGAGGATTGGATATAACGTCGAAACGAGAGTATTGGGTTCCAAGACACGATCTGAAGAAAAACATTCAAAGAAATCGCTTTTTCTTACGACTCCAGTAAAATATAGTCCATCTAGAATGCATCCGGAAAAAACAAAGCTCAATTGTAAATATTTAGTATATATTTTCAATTCTTATCTTATTCACTTACACAACTTCCATTCAACTGTAAACACTTGACTAAACGTCGAGGTACACCCGAAACTACATCACCTCCATAATTTTTGGTGATGAAGTCCAGGACTGTAAAAGTGACTGAATTAAATCATCTTCATTTACGGGGCACTGCTCGTTCAACTTCATTCTCCATTAGCCCCCATACGTTTCAATAGGACTAAGATCTGGTGAAGCTGCTGGCCATGAAATGGTTGTCACTTGATGTTCTTGCATCCAAGCTTTAGTATAGGCTGAAGTATGGCATCTTGCATTATCCTACTGAAAATGCCACCCCTTTGGATATAAAGCATGCGCCGTTTCATGAGAAAATAATTTAGAATGCCACAATACTTTGTACTATTAATGGTACCATCAGATAGGCGTGGCACCACGCTGAGATATTGCTCCCCAAACCATTATTTTGGTGGGAAATTTGGACATTTTAACGGTAACAGGTTGTCTTGATAGGATGTTTAAGTGATTTCCACCAAGTTGGAAACAATTTTCATTAGATATAAAGACGTTATTGATATTATCTTCTTGAAAACGTTGACAAAATTCTATCCTTCGTTCATTTTGTAAAGGTATAAGGATTTTTTTGGTTTCCTTGATATGTAGCCTTGTCTTTTCAGTGTCATACGGACGGTTTTTGGACATACTTTGATATTTCGTTGATTTCGAAATCTGTTAGCCAATTTGCGAAACCTCAGGCGCGGATTGTGTCGTCCTAAGGCCAATAAAGCGTTTAAATTGTTTCCTTTAATCTTCCTGAAACTATGCCTCTTATCCATGCCATTTTTTATCCACTTTATTGTCTCATATACAGCACTTTTTCCCAGTTCAGTCAATTGCACTAATATTTTAACGTTTCGAAAACCTTTTCTATACAAATATTCTACCTAAAATAAAATAGAAAGGCTTTTTACTTGATAGAAGAAATATAACAAAATTTGAATATCAAAACAAATTGAAATATGTTTATCTTCTACAATTTTAATTTCAAAAGAATTTTTTATTCAAAAAACTTTTAGAATTAAATTAATGTCTAAAGCAAGCACCGCTCACATTTAATAGACGTATATAATCAAAACTCAATATACAATGTCAAATGAAATAAATAACCCAACAGATATACGAAAGTAATTAAAATTAATAAATAAATATTCAAAGGAGACAAAATTTTGTTTCTGGTTTTATCTTTAAGAAATACTACTTGCCTCATAAAAACATGAACACACTTAAAGGACTTCCCAAAGATAAAACCAGAAACAAAATTTTGTCTCCTTTGAATATTTATTTATTAATTTTAATTACTTTCGTATATCTGTTGGGTTATTTATTTCATTTGACATTGTATATTGAGTTTTGATTATATACGTCTATTAAATGTGAGCGGTGCTTGCTTTAGACATTAATTTAATTCTAAAAGTTTTTTGAATAAAAAATTCTTTTGAAATTAAAATTGTAGAAGATAAACATATTTCAATTTGTTTTGATATTCAAATATTCTACCTGTTTTCTTTTTTCTAGTTGCAACATTTTCTCATAAATTGTATACCTGTTGACAATCAACAATATTTGGCAAATAGAGTTGCCATGCAACTTTGGCCATAGCCGTCTATCAGCACAACCTATTTTATACATTACTTTCGTCTTAGAATGTTACAAAAAAGAAGTATATTAAAATTATGGAAAATAATAAATTCCGGATACTTTCTAGACGGACTGTAATTCTTTCAGACAAATTTCAGAAACATATTCTGCGTCTGGGTAGCAAAGAAACTACACACAATTTCGCACAGCAGGAAACAGGCCTACGATTGCTTTTTCCTCCCGTGGCAGAAAACAGTCAAAGAACGAATCACAGTGGAAAACCCACAGAAGATTAATAAATATTCAAATGTGGATGACGACGGTCTGAAAGGGAATTAATACAACACTTCGACTACCATGGATTCGAATATAAAAACCGGCCCAATACTCCAGCCAGCTAGATCCAGATTCGAAAATACACGACACAGAAACAAAAAACGAGAAAAACATGGAAAATTGGAACGGCATAGAATCGATATATATTGTGAGTGCATGTCGGCTTCAGATGTTGGCGTATCGAGTGGAATGGAATTAGGCGGTCCAGATAATTTGGTTGTCTGCGCATTTCGGATCCAAAAAAGAAAAACCATATGAGGGTGGATAGAGTAACCCATACAAAGAAAAGTTAGGTGAAAATTTATTTCTTTAACAATTGAAACTCAAATCGGCTTGCTCAGAACCTCACTCATACCAAATATACAAATATCATACATATGATATTTCCGAGTTTTCTTTGTCAGAAAAATAATGAACGAATTAAACTGCGTTCACATTTTATCAAAGTTGGGAAAATCTTTGAAAAGGATTGCAAATTTTGTCTCAGCTATTTCGATCGTGACTCCTCGCGAAACGTTTATAAAAGACATCTCTTCCACAAAAGCTCTCTTTTCTTCTCTGTGGTCGGTTGCCAAAGACAATTATATTTTTGATAGTATAACAGTGAAATTCATGAAACTTAAGTCATTTGATCTAGCCAATTGATCACGGAATCCTTCTATAATTCATCTAGTTCTATGGTCCCAAAGTGCTGATCACAGATTTAGTCACTGTATCAAACTATGACAGATTAACCTCTGCTGATCATCGATCAAGTATTGGGTTTCTTTTTAGAGTGATAAAACTTTCGATAGGGATAACTGTGATTTGACAGAAGGTAGAAGCCATGTTGTTTTGACATTTCTGTTCAGTAAGCATTGACAAATTATCGTGGAAAGACTCACGCCGCAACAACGTTTACAAATTATTGAAATATATTTTCAAAATCAGTGTTCTATTCGCCAAACTTCTAGAGTACTTCGTGAAATTTATGGTTTACATAATCGTCCATCAGAGCAGCTTATTCGTCGAAGTATCGATAGATTTGGGACAACATTTTCTCTACTCGATGCAACAACAACAACAAGACAAAGAACTGTACGTAAAGAAGAAGAGTCTGTGCATCCACCACATGAAAAATTTTGCATAAAAATCTTGGTCTTCACCGATACAAGATCCAACTGGTTCAAGAACTAAAGCCACTTGACCATAATAAGCGTCGTTTGTTTGCTGATTCGGCCCAAGAATAGCTTGATGTTGATCCACTTTTTTATCGTAAAATTGTGTTTAGTGATGAAGCTCATTTCTGATTGAACGGCTATGTAAACAAGCAAAATTGCCGTATATGGAGTGAAAACAATCCTGAAAAAGTGCTGCAAGTTCTATTGCATGCTGAAAAATGCACTGTATGGTGTGCTTTAAACGCTGGAGGCGTCATCGGTCCATATTTCTTTAAAAACGATGCTGGAGCCAATGTTACAGTGAATGGTGCTTATTACAGAACGATATCAATGATTATTTGTTTTCAAGTTTGAATGGTATCGACCCAGAAGTGTTTTGGTCCCAACAAGATGGTGCTACACCTCATGCTGCTTCCGTAACAATTGATTTATTGAAAGAAAGATTTGGCGATAACATCATTTCGAAAATGGTCCCATTAAGTAGCCTCCAAGATCTAGCGACATAACTTCACTGGATTATTTTCTTTGGCGCTATGTCAAGTCATTGGTTCATGCTGATAAACCAGAAACAATAGACGCTTTGGAAGCCAACATAACTCGTGTTATTGATCAAATAAGGACAGAAATAACTCGAAAAAGTGGTCCAAAATTGGTCTGGTCGAATGAGGTTCCTCAGTGCTAGTCGTGGTGGACAAATGCCGGAAATAATTTTCAAAACATAAATTTCATAAAATTATCTTTCAAATAGAAAAAAAAATTTGGCTTCAATCTAAATTTAAATGTGTCTTATTTCAATTTAAAGTTTTATCACTCTAAAAAAAACACCCGATACAAATAGGGTTCCACAAAACATGTTGCGCTCTGATCCAACCTAGAATCGCTGTTAAATCACAGATCAAGTTGATATGTCGATTTTGGTGAATCAAGATCTTCGTTAAATAGTTGAATTAAGGTGTATTGTTTACTTTTTACTTTAACATAAATAATTCTTATATATTTTAAAAGTTGTGGACAATCATCCTGTACTTCGATACCTGCTCAATTGCCTATTTTCAATTCCTGATTTGAAAAATTGCTATAGCCATTGCTGTCTATCAACCACTGTGAAGCTGTTTACTTGTGAATCCATCGGCAAATCTGCTTGCCGAAAGATCCATCATCCTCACTGTCACGCAGAATTCTGAATTTGTAACGAGTTAGGATGAATCGATTTCCGCAAATTCGCAATTCACTCTCGGAGTTTCACGCGAATTCCTAAAACCCAAATCTTTCACGAACTCCGATACTTTATAACCTAACATTAAGTTCAATACTTCCAAATATTTTCAATCGTAACCGTGGGGAAGCTTCATGCTGTTTACTCATAATAAAAAAAAACAATTAAGAATATTTTTCAAATATTAATCAGAATAATTCTCTGAAACATCTGTAAAATTTGATAACTTTGAATTCAGAATTATATCTTCCAACTTCTACATTATATATTGAAATCATATTCAAAAACTGTCAAAATGATATCCTTCTATATAATCAATATAAAATATTTTTCAATGTACCGGAAAAAACTTTTCTACTTCACGACATGAAACGTATAAATAAATACAAATATATTAACCAAACTATAGTAGTGTGAAATAATAAGAAGAGTAAAAATAAAATAGAAAAAGGCTTTTTACTTGATAGAAGAAATATAACAAAATTTTAATATCAAAACAGATTTACTCTGTTAGTCTTCTACAATTTTAATTTCAAAAAAATTTTTATTCAAAAAACTTTTAGAATTGAATTAATGTCTACAATAAGCACCGCTGATATTTAATAGACGTATGTATAAGGATACCATTTTGATTGTTTTTGTATATGATTTCAATATATATTGTATAAGTTGGAAGATGTTATTCTGAATTTAAGTTTTCAATGTTTAGGTGTCCTGGAAAATTTGACTCCATATACTAAGGTGTGAGAGTATTTATTCAAATAAAATGATTAAATAAATTTCACGCGTTAAGAATCTCTGTTATTTAAGATTATATTATTTTACGATAACTTCAAATCACCAATTCAGTTTTCTTTCCAAATTTTTAATTCGACTCGAATATTTTCCAAAAGAAAATAACTCTTCATATTATAGATAATATACATAAATTTAAAAAAAAAAAATATATATATATATATATATATATATATATATATATATATATATGTTTCAAGAATTCTCCTGATTTGTAGCCATAAATTTAATATATTAAGATTATGCTAAATTCAAATATTTAAACATCACATTCTGTAAGATTTTATTTAAGCAAAAATTGAATATAACTTCTAAGGGTTTTCTTATGAATATCTCAAATTTTAATTACAAATTTTAGTCTGAAAAATCTCTTAAAAATTATTTAAAATTAATTTGAATGAAATGTCTTAGAGACACCTTTTCTTTTATAAACATGAAAAATTATCAACACATATGAGCGGCAATCAACCGATACAAGAATCGAAAGAAAATTGAATATATTGATCGCCATTAATTAGAAAACATCAATCGAGACAGCTGTTTCGATTCGATATTCATGAATAACAAATTGCATTGATAGAAAATGCTCCACACAGATTTAAAAAGTCGTCCTATATTTCTTTTTTTTTTATTTTTGATGCGTATTCCCCAAAAAAAGCATTTGTAATTCTTACCCATTTTGTCATCAGTAAGAAGTTATTTGGATGATTCTTTATCAGTTGCTGCCACACATATGTGTTGATAATTCTATGTCTATAAAAGAAGCAGTGTTTTTAAGACATTTCATTCAGTTTAATTTTTAAGAAATTTTAAGAGATTTTTTAGATTGAAATTTGTACAGGTTATTATAGTCATATATGATTATATTTGATACTAAATTTATGTTTTCATTCCTTATATATTCTTCAAAATCAAATACTATACAAAAAATTGAGGTTTCAGAGAATTGATCTAGTTAATGTTGTAAATATTTGAAGAACTATTCAAAGCAATATTCAATTTATATTTATATATAATACATATAATTAATTTTTTCAAGCATAAGTTTGGCAGTTTTTAAAATTTGAATATAATCATATTTTCTTTTCAAGATTTTCCTGTGGAAGAGTTTACTTTCACAAATGCTGTTCAGTAAGCTGTACACCGTTATTCCAGTTCGCTTCAAGCAGGATTTTTTTAATGGAAGTTATGTAGATATATTTTTAATGGATTGTGTAAAACATCTTTGGGAATGGAATTTGTTATTAACTAATTTACGATCAAAAGAGACTGTCTCGAATGATATTTGCTGTAAATATTTTATATTTTCTTCTGATTCTTCAGTAATTAACTGCCACGCATATGTGTTTGTATATCTCTATAAGAATAAAAAGTGTTCATCAAATTTTATTTTATTCAATCAATGATAAATAATCAATTAAGTTAAAATACTAATTAAAATGTGAGTCAATACTTGATAGAAGTAATTTAAACAACTTTAAATTCAGAATTATATCTTCCAACTTCCACAATATATATTGAAATCATATGCAAAAACTATCAAAATGATATCCTTATATAGAGTCAATATAAAATATTGTTTAGTGTCCCGGAAAAAACTTTTTTACTGAAACATCTTAATACAAATGTATTACATTTGTAACAAAACTATACCATTATGTATATTAACATACAAATACAAGAAAATCCACCATTACAATATTAGAAATACTTCCAATTATAGAATGTTGGAGTTTTCGTTCAATTATTTTATTTGATACTTTATTTTGAGAATTTTTAAGTAGTGGATTTTCTTGTATTTGTATGTATTTGTATTAATACTTTTTTTTTCATTCACCAAGATGTTTTTGGATTGTTAAGGTGAGTAAATATTTTTTGTTGATTTATGTTATATTTTTTAAATGTGATTAGGTACTGACGAGCAAGGTCTCTCTTAAAACGTTTTTTTTAGTAATGTTTTTACATACCTTGAGATTTAATAATATTTAATATTGAATATTCTAAGTAAGATTGTTTCATGATGAAATTCTTAGGATTATGTTGAACATTTTTGAAAGATATCTGTTTTCATAAGAGGGATGAAATTTTGTCTACTTAAAATATTTAATTTGTAGGATTTTTTGTAACAATTTATATTTATTGGATTTTGTTATCTCATTTGGATGTCTTATATTGAGTATTTATTTTATATGTCGTTTGATATAAGCGGTGCTTATATGACATTAATTTATTTCCTGTTATAATATTATATATAATTTTTTTAAATAAAATATGTAAAAGGCTAACAGAATATATCTGCTTATATTAAAATATTTAAAAAAATTTTATATAATTTCTATCATTTATTATATTTTATTAATACGCTTCATATCGTAAAGTAAAAAAAAATTTCCGTGATTCTAATATATATTGTAGAAGTTGGAAGATATAATTCTGAATCAAAAGTTAAGGTCAATCAATTAATTAATTTCAATTTTTTTTTAATTTTGAAATATTTTTCAGATTACAATTTGTAGAGATTTCAGAAAAATGATAATGTAAGAAATATTTCAAAAACCACAGTAATATTCAATTTATATATTTCATTAATTTCCTTCACGTTTCTAAAAGTTTGTACAATATTTAAAAAATTCCATTCTCTATCGAAATAGAACTCAGTTTTCTGAGATATTTTTGATTTCTTTTTTCAATAATTGGATAATATGTGAACGCAGCAGAATGTTCTGTTTTTATATTCAAATTAATTATTAACCTTTATGAAGTATAAATTGAAAGGACATATTTTTATCATTATTATATAGGAACTAATACCCATTATTTTAAATATGTAACTAACAAATAGAGTGTCTCTAAAATGAAACCAACTCAATATTAATATTTTTGTGAAACTTTTAGAATATTTCTTGTTTAACTCTATTATGAAGAAATTGAATGTGATTCACTTTTATTATAGATAAATATTTCTCTTATTTATTATACTGATGTTTTTCATATTTGTAATGGTAACTCTTCATGTATGTATTTTTAAATCTCAATTATCATAATATGATTTAGGGTATATTGACTATTTCAAAAATATTTCAGTGGAAAACTCCTCCAAGTGAATGAAAACTGAGTATTTCATTTCAGAAGTCACTGAAAATCACATTTTTGACATCCCCAACATCAAACTCACTTCTGAAACTCCCCCATAAGACGACATCAACATCAATCGGGTCCTCAAAACCAGGAAAAGAATTATATTCAATCCGAAAATGCACGCAACAGTCGCGTCGCACCTCACGGAAAGCGCTTTCCGCACATTTCCCCGTGAAAAGCGCGCGAGTACTGAAAATTCCCGAATCTGCGAAGTCAAAAGTGAAACTTTCAGTGGCGCGCAGAGCTTGATAGCCGTCCGCAGTCGTCCAGAGCCGACAATTTCCGCCGGGAAACTCGCAAGCGACGAGAGGGGTGTTTTCCGAGTAACCGGAAATTGTCTGGTCTCAAGATCGGGGGTTGTTTGACGAAGTGCAATGCTGCATCGTGGATTTCAAGGGCAAGGTTGCGGAAGACGACAAGGAAATAAAAGTCTCCCACGAATAAACACGTGCTCGAAATCTACTCCGAAATTAACAGGTCGAAGCAGTGTTTTAAATACAGGATGCCCAAGTTATTTCTGGCCAAATTTCACAAGGTGATTCTGCAGGCTATTTGCCATGCAAAAGTTTCCATAGAGCAGTGATTCCCAAAGTAGTTGATATTGATCCCTGGGGACCGACAAAAAAATTAATAAGAACCGGACTCGATAAAGTATAAACTTCGACCCCTTTCTTATTTGAAACTTTGAAGGCTTGGGTCCTTCCATGATAATTTGTCAATTCTTACTGAACAGAAATGTCAAAACAACATTGCTTCTACCTTCTGTCAAATCACAGTTATCCCTATCGAAAATTCTATCAATATAAAAAAAACGGATAGGAGATGATTAAGTTCGCGACGTAGAGAGTATTTTGTATAATTACTTACAAACCAACAGATTCTCTCTTCAATTGGACGAATCAACATATATGATACTTGATAGAAGAAATATAACAAAATTTGAATATCCAAAAAAATTTTATTCAAAAAACTTTAAGAATTAAATTAATGTCTAAAATAAGCACCGCTTACATTTAATAGACGTATATAATCAAAACTCAATATATAATGTCAAATGGAATAAATAAACCAACAGATATACGAAAGTCATTAAAATTAATAAATAAATATTTAAAGGAGACAAAATTTTGTTTCTGATCTTACCTTCAAGAATACCAATTGCCTTTTAAAAACATGAACACACCTTAAGTCTTACGTCTATTAAACGTAAGCGGTGCTTATTTTGGACATCAATTTAATTCTAAAAGTTTTTTGAATAAAATTTTTTTGAAATTAAAATTGTAGAAGACAAACATATTTTAATTTGTTTTGATATTCGAACTTTGTTATATTTCTTTTATCAAGTAAAAAGCCTTTTTCTATTTTATTTTATATATAATATATAATTATATTTTGGTTTCAATAATTCTCATTATGGAATGTCAATGAATTTAAATAACTTACACTGTTCTGTGATTTTGTTAGAACATAGATCAATCTTGAATTCTAAAGTTGATCTGGTCTCGAAGCATTCATTCTTAGCACGTGTGCGTTGTGATATAGGTTAGTTTTTTGATTTTGATATTTGGAATATTATCTAGGAACAATGAATGGATTACTTAGAATTATATTTGTTTTTTGAAGATATAGTGCATGTTTTGAGAGATTTCTGAATTAACTGATTCGAATATTTAAATATATTGAATATTTCAAATAAATTATATGCTTTGAGAAGTCCTTAAGGCGTATTCATGTTTTTAAAAGGCAATTGGTGTTCTTAAAGGTAAGATCAGAAACGAAATTTTGTCTCCTTTAAATATTTATTTATTAATTTTAATGACTTTCGTATATCTGTTGGTTTATTTATTCCATTTGACATAATATATTGAGTTTTGATTATATACGTCTATTAAACGTCAGCGGTGCTTATTTTAGACATTACTTTAATTCTAAAAGTCTTTTGAATAAAATTTTTTTGAAATTAAAATTGTAGAAGACAAACATATTTTAATTTGTTTTGATATTCGAATTTAGACATCAAACTAACAAAGAAACTTAATCCAAGTTGTTTTTATTTACTTCATTAAGACACCTACAAGTTTCGAGTTTTTTGTGTCATCAAGGGCATATTATGCGTGTGTGTAATACGCAAACATACCACATAGTATGTACAGCAATACTGAAAATTTGATCAAAGCGCAAAAAGCCAGTTTTCTCTCAAATATCCATTTAAAGTTTTGAGCAGTGTAGAATGGAGTTTATTATAAACTAATATTTCTCAGTGCGCATAGCGATAGAATAATGAACCAGAAATTCATAAAATCAAAAACGCTACGATCCGTCAAATTCAAAATTTTATGGCTAAATATATGCACAAAGGATAACAGAAAAATTAAATTTGCATGCTGACTTTGCTCTACTTATTGGAACTACCTATCCCAATTAAATCGTCGATTCAGTGGCGTAACTTTCGAAAACAGTTGAGGAGACGCAAATGGAAACATTAGTTTTCAATTCAAATAGATTTCCTTGCCGTCACTTATATAAGAAAATTTTCCCTGCTGAAAGATATAAGTTTTATTTACTATCTGGATCAAAGTAAAGTGTTGTTACAGTTTTGAAGCACAGCTTGTGTCTTCAGTGATTTAATTTTCGATTATAATTAATATAAGGTTGTTCGGAAAGTAATTTCGTTTTTTTACCGACAGAGGATTTAATTGTATTATTTCGAACCCAACTTTATACTTGAGCCGTATAATCATTATTGAGATTGCACCCTTTTCATTCCCTGCACCCTTGACATTCCTATTTCACCACGACTAGCTCTGAGGAACCGCATTCGACTAGACCACTTTTGGACCACTTTTTCGAGGAATTCAGGTCTTATTTCATCAATTACCCGAGTTATGTTGGCTTCCAAAGCGTCTATTGTTTCTGGTTCTAAGCACAAACCAATGATTTGAAATAACCCCAAAGAAAATAATCCAGTGGAGTTATGTCGCATGATCTTGGAGGCCAATTAATTGGACCATTCTCGAATTGATGTTATCGCCAAATCTTTCAATAAATCAATTGTTACGGTAACAGCATGAGGTTTAGCACCATCTTGTTGGAACCAAAACACTTCTGGCTCATAGCATTCAAATTCTGAAACAAATAATCATTGATCATCGATCTGTAAAGAGCACCATTCACTGTAACATTAGCTCCAGCATCATTTTTAAAGAAATATGGATCGATGGTGCCTCCAGCGTGTAAAGCACACCATACAGTGCGTTTTTCTGGATGCAATGGAACCTGCAGAACTTCTTGAGGATTGTTTTCAGTCCATATACGACAATTTTGCTTGTTTACATAGCCGTTGAACCAGAAATGAGCTGCAGCACTAAACACAATTTTACGATGAAAAAGTGGATCAACTTCAAGCTGTTCTAGGGCATAATCAGCAAACAGCGACGCTTATTATGGTCAATTGGCTTTAGTTCTTGAAACAATTGGATCTTGTATGGGTGTAGACCAAGATCTTTACACAAAATCAACACAAATCTGGATCATCATTAACTCTACGACTTTCAGCTGGGATATTTTATTCTGTACGTACAATTCTTTGTCTTGTTGTTGTTGTTGCATCGAGTAGAGAAAATGTTGTCCGAAATCTATCGATAGTTCGACGAATAAGCTGCTCTGATGGACGATTAAGTAAACCATAAATTTAACAAAGTGCTCCGTAAGTTTGGAGAATAGAACACTGATTCTGACAATTAATTTCAACAATTTGTAAACGTTGTTGCGGCGTGAGTCTTTCCATGATAATTTGTCAATGCTTACTGAACAGAAATGTCAAAACAACATGGCTTCTACCTTCTGCCAAATCATAATTATCCCTATCAAAAGTTCTATCACTCAAGAAAAACACCCGATACTTCTTGTAAAGGATTGCTTGGTATGTAAGAATACCTTTTAGAATTCTTCGGAAGTAATTGATTAAAGGTTAACCAATTAGTATGCAAATTCTTGGTTAAGCACACTTCAAATGGGGGTGAAAGAAGGATGTATATTAGACTTTAATGGTTTATTCATAGCCTGAAATACATATTACACAAGTTTACAGATTTGAATTATTTACCCAAATTGAAGGAGTTGTTTCGGTGGTTTTAACACTAAATGCAGTGAAAATACTATCTTGATCATGGAATAGTTCTTCTTTGAGTTTTTTCTATTGTTGTTCACGACACAGACTTCAATTTATTTGGTTTCACCTTTGAGTTCACTTTTCACAATTTGATATCTAATTACAAATAAATAATGTAGATAATACATTCACCTCCAGGCCTTTAGTGCGTTATGGGTAACTGAGAGGGAGAGAGTTCCATGGAAATTCAAAGTGAAAATGCGAATATGAAATAATTCAAGCGTAGAGATAAATGTGTTTCATAGGTTAAGAAAACTTACTTCTAGAGAATATTGCGTGACCTTTTGATGGAGGAAATAGATTCAACTGAACTTTCTTAACTGACTTCGAGTGATGTGTTCGGCTGTGCCTTTCGGCTAACTGTACTAAAAGGTGAGTAATGCGTGGCCGTCTGGTCGAGAGACTGTTTTCAACTGTCCCTTTGTGCTAACTTGCAAAATGAGAGTGGATTTGGGCTCGAAAAGGTAGCCCAGGTAGATTCCGATACGAGATTCGAATGTTGTCGTCTTGAAATGGCTAAAAAGGTTCTAATGGGTTTCTAGGAAAAATCTAAAGGACAAGTTATTTCGTTTCCTAACTGATGTTTAGGCCCGTTTAGGTATCTAGGAAATAGGAGAGACATATTTGAAAGGCCTAATTTGTTGAACTCTGGGTACGTAACATAGTGAATTAAAAATTCTTTGTTCAAAGTAAATTTGAACACTTCTTTTTTGTAACATTCCAAGACAAAACTGATGTACAAAATAGGTTGTGCAGATAGTCGGCTATGGCCAAAGTTGCATAGCAACACGATTTGCCAAATATTTTTGATTGTCAACAGGTTTATGAAATAATGTCACAACTAGAAAAAAAAACAGTTTGAATATTTGTATAGAAAAGGTTCTCGCCGCGTTAAAAAATTAGTGCAATTGACTAACCTGGGAGAAAGTGCTGTAAATGAGACAATAAAGACGATTCAATTTAATTTTTTGACCAAGATGAATATTTCAAGTGCCTATAAACGACAGAAATCACAGTCATATGAGCGTTCCGAGTTAAAGAAAATAAAACTTAACGATAACAATGTCAGATTTGACATTTTACATATTCACGTCAGTATTACAATATCTCAAAACCTAAGTAGCATTTCTTATGAAACTTTTAAAAACCCAAGAGTGTCTCGCTCACTAAACTTCGATATAAACCAAAGGTCACTATCCTAGACATACAAACAAAAGGATCATCATGAAGCTTGTAACGCCACTGCGTCGTATGATAAAATAACTCATCTCTCTTGCATGATAGTCAAAACCAATATCGATTTTCATTAAAATGACGATACTGTTTCATGGACATATTCGGAAAAGAGATAAATGGTAGGTTATTTATTGCATCTGCCCAAAGGCAACGATGGGTGCAAGTTTGATCATAACTAACCCAATTAAATCACATGGAAAAAATTGATGAATGGTTGTATCGATGCGAATAAATATAATAGTTATCATTATATATTTTTTAGGAAAACAGCAAAGTTTTCCTCAAAATAATCATTTCAATGAAAAATGTATGAATAAGAATAGAAATGTATCTACTCTGAAAAGGAACTCTAAATCATAATCACGCTGCTAACAGGACCATTGAAAGTGTTCTAATTTAAATCAAACGAAACAGAAATTGTGTACTCCTTAACTCCTTAACGACATTAAAAATATCTTCATCCTGAACATTTTCAACATAATGTGCGTTGAAAATCTAAATATCGGGTGTTTTTTTAGAGCGATGTACCGGATAACGTGAGTGGCATATTGATATCAATGATACAAGAAATAGTTTCGACTCTGTGGTTTTTTTTTGACAACGTACCAATTTTAAAAAGGTTTCTTTTTCTAAAGGTGGAAATTTTCCATTAAATATTCACATAATTTTCAATAACATCAACAACTCTTGAGGGAGAAAAATTTTCTGAAGTGAAAATCTCCAAAAATATTCCGAATATTAAATTTAAAACGAGATATTACTCATAATTAAATTGCCAAGTATATGATCTACCATGAAAAGGTGACTCTGTTTAAGTAGGTACTATAAATAATATTGCAGAATTTGCAGTGTTTTCTAAGAATATTTTTTTTAAATATCTGAAATATTTTGAATTCTCTACAACTCCCAATATTACTAGAAATAAACTTCAACATCATTATACCAGAAATATGTAACAACTCATATGCATTATGCCATTTTAGAGTTATTTATTTTCTTGAAAAATAATAATTAAAAAATTACACTTCTCAATGTGCGAATGATTTCAGCCAAATAGTTTCAGGAACATAAATATTTGTCTTGGGAACTTATGCTAAAATCCATACGGTGCAAAGTTATGCACCTAAAATGCTGTATGTTGATGTTTTAAAACAGCAACTCTCCTTTTTATTTCTGTCAAAACTATGCAATACTAACAGCTGATATGTGGAGCTGCATTCTGAAATTATCTCCATACTTGATCTTCACGCAGATGTTATAATTTTGGGAAAAAATAATTAACAATAGGAAATTAATTACGGATAATTCAAAGATATGTAGAAGAAATAATGAAAACAAAGATAAGACGAAAATTTATGTATTCATCTTAAAAATCCCCCACGTATGATATCCCCAAACATGATATGCTATTATGTATCGGGTGTTTTTTTTAGAGTGATAGAATTTTAAATTGAAATAAAACGCATTTAAATTAAGATTGAAGACATTTTTTTTTTATTTGATAGATAATTTTTTGATATTTATGTTTTGAAAAAAATTGTCGGAATATGTCCACCACGACTAGCACTGAGAAACCGCCACCAGACCAATTTTGGACCACTTTTTCGAGTAATTCAGGCCTTATTCATCGATAACACGAGTTATGTTGGCTTCCAAAGCGTCTAATGTTTCTGGTTTATCAGCATAAACCAATGACTTGACATAACCCCAAAGAAAATAATCCAGTCGAGTTATGTCCATGATCTTGGAAGCCAATTAATTGGACCATTTCTAGAAATAATAACACTTTTGGGTCGATACCATTCAAATTTTGAAACAAGGAATCATTGATCATCTATCTGTAACGAGCACCATTCACTGTAACATTAGCCCCAGCATCGTTTTTAAAGAAATATGGACCGATGGTGCCTCCAGCGTATAAAGCACACCATACACTGCATTTTTCAGAATGCAATGGAGCCTGCAGAACTTCTTGAGGATCGTTTTCACTCCATATACGACAATTTAGCTAGTTTACAGAGCCGTTCAACCAGAAATGAGCTTCAACACTAAACACAATTTTACGATAAAAAAGTGGATCAACTTCAAGTTGTTCTAGGGCCCAATCAGCTAACAAACGACGCTTATTATGGTCAAGTGGCTTTAGTTCTTGAACCAGTTGGATCTTGTATGAGTGTAGACCAAGATCTTCACGCAAAATTTTACATATGGTGCATGCACAGAGTCCAACTTGTTGTGAACGTCGACGAATAGACAAATCTGGATCATCATTAACACTCTGACTTACAGCAGCAATATTTTCTTCTATACTTACAGTTCTTTGTCTTGTTGTTGTTGTTGCATCGAGTAGAGAAAATGTTGTCCGAAATCTATCGATAGTTCCACGAATAAGCTGCTCTGATGGACGAAGTGCTCTACACGGTCTCGGGAATATCGCAACGGTAGACTTCTTGATTGATTTTGATCCCTTAATCCACGAAAACCAAAGTTGTTTTGCCGCTGGCGCAAATTCCGCCCCCAGACCATGACGGATTGCGGATTTTGACGATGTTTGACGGGAGCCTTTGCGGACCAGACTGTATCGTTTTGGTGGTTGTGGGATAGTTCTAAGGTGAAAAGCTTCTCGACTGTGAAGAGAATGCGCTCCGATTGCGCAAGAAAGGAGTACCTTTGGAGTTGTACGCGCTTGTTTTATCCGTGAGAAGTTGAACTTTTTGGAGCTTGAATGGCTTGAGGTTGAGCTCATTTTTGGACAATTGACGAACGGATTCACGGTTGATACCGGTCTCACGGGCTATTTCCTCATGACTGCAAAATTTTCACCATGTTTGTAGTGAATTTTAACAATTTCAATGCGTGTATCTTTCAGTTTTTAGTAGTGGCGTAATTTTTACTTGTCAAATGTCAAAAGATGACAGCTGCCCAAATAGCGGGCTATTCAAAATGGAACCTATCACTAGAAAAACCCTTTACAAACAAAAGCAAAAGCCTTTTCCTTTCAGCGGTCGTAATTAACTTCTTACGAATGTCACGTGCCACAATCCCGCCAGATCTTTCTGGATTTTCCCGCAAAAAAACTCATTATTTTCTCCCTCAGCTCCGACCCGAAATTAATATCGTACGCCAGTCACTTTCTCCGTCCGCGATGCGTGGAAAATTAAACATTCTGTCGGTGATTTTGCCGTTTAAATAAACAGTTAATCCGTGGTGTATCAAAAACATTGGATTGGAGCACTCGCCTCCTTCGATCCTCCATGGCCAGCTGTTCGTTCGATGAGCGGACAAATATTGACACTAGCACGGTTCGAACACCCACTATAGGATTATTTCAGAATGAATCGTTGTTTGCGGAACAATTTTCCGCTGAATGGGAGCTCAATTATCCATTTACAAGGTGATGCCCGGAAGAAATTGTAGGAATTCCGGAAGAAAACCAATTAGGGGAAGTTTGAAGAGGGACGAAACTAATTTGGAAACTTTGAATGCGACGGTCGCCCAAAAAGAAGTATTTCAGAATTCCGTTGACCAATATTTTGTCGGTTTACCTCCCAATTCAATGTAAATGTTGATTCATCAGAAAAAGGGATTGCACTGAGCTATCCCGTACTATACAGAGTACTCTAAAATATCCGGGATTATGCGGAGTACTCTAAAGAACGCTAATCTTTTTATCGTGATCAACGGAAGAATAGGACGTTTATTGTGTAGTTAATCCAAATTACACCTAAGGAGAGCAAGGAAACACTGACATTATAAAATAGATACACTACCCAATCACCTAGCCGTGTTAATGAACGTTACAATAAAAGAAACAAAGAAATAGGTAACCAGAGGATCACACAAGACTACATGCAAATCAGTTACATATCAGGCTCTGCGAATACCATGAACAATACAAATAAAATAATAAATAACAGACAACAACCAGGCACCGAGAGAAAGTATACAATATAAATAGATAATTTGTGAGAGTTGTGCTGCTTTAGTTATATACAAAGGCGATGCATTTTAGTAAAACGTTCCGGTTGGATTAAATAACACTAAAGCAAAAATGCAAGACTGAAAAGCGATGAGTGGAAGTACAATGAATGAGCGTGCAATCACATTTAAACTAAGGTGTTATTCAAAGCGTAAAGCATGCAACCGATCAGAAGCATTGAAAAGAAATTTACTTACTAAAAGTTACCACTAGGGACTGTTATAAGTATTATTATGTCGAGTATGTTTTCAAGTCACTCAGGAGGTTTATTTCGAGAAGCTTCCTCTCTGCCGCTTCGAAATACAATGGGGACGCCATAAGTAGGATGTTCTCTTTGATATTATCACCGATCACATACGTTACAGTGCCACAGAATATTTGACACATAGATAACGCGGGTAAATACCGTGATCTAATGATGTAATTTATATCATCTATGAGGGATTCTGCCACTCGTATGATCCTTAGAGAATACGGATCTCTTCAGTACCAACAGCTATTTCATTTCTGTTCAGTTTATTCATCATTATTTCGCAGAAATGGCTACGATAATCTGGATCGTCTTCTGTTAGCTCCTGCACAAAAGTCATTTCATATGGATGAAGTTTTTTTTGTGGCGACTCCTTATGACAGTTGTATGACTTACATTATTTCCACAGAAAATTTGACGTGTACTTGTCGTTGGATCCTTTACAACACCTAACAAAATATCTAAATTCACAGTATCTGCGAATTGCGGTTCTCCTTTTAATGGTTTGACATGTCCAAGTTCTTTGAATTGTGCATGAATTTTAGACGTACCTTGTGAAATATTAGGCAACTGAGGATACCTCTGATTGAATAAGTTTTCCATTTCAACTTGACTTCAGCAATTATCTCTGTAACCGATGATCATTAAAATCTCAATTCGGTGACTCTCAGATAAATATTTCATTATTACTTCTACAAGAAATACGTTTTCAATTAGGAATTTACTATTTCGATGTAAATCTCAACACCGCAACATCTGACTAATAACTTTTTAGGTATTCATAACAAAAAATGTTGACAAAACCAAGATCCATGAGCGTATCGAGAATTGAGTTTAAAAATTTTCCCATCTTAATTGATACTGCAGAAATTTCATAAGTCTGTATTTAGGTTATTTAAAATATGCCATAATTTAACGCGTGATAAATTATTAAATACATTATTTCACCCGATATTATACATAATAGACGATGCATTAGTAAATATGCATAAAAACAATATTCTAATTTCCGCTAATGTTTTATTAACACTACGATCGTTACGTCATACCATGACTTCTTCAGGTGAGTATTACAAGATACTAACGATCGTAGTGTTAATAAAACATTAGCGGAAATTAGAATATTGTTTTTATTCATATTTTCAAGATGAATTTCCGTCAAGTAAAGACCGAAATAATCATAGATTCGATGCATTAGTTGAGATCAGGTTGTTAAGGAGTGAGGGAGTTGCGCGAATCATCCTGTATATTTAAATTTATGCTCAAAAAGCGCACCAATGAATTTGAAAGTTAACGTGTTCCACTGTTTTTTTTTATAACTTCCTAACCTAAGGACACAAAGAATTTTATTCCATAAGTGGCTTCCACACTGTATACAGAGTGCCCAAGTTATCATACTATCATATAGATCAAAACTCAGTGGACATCATAGGAATGAGCGGAAAATTCTCCTTAGACTAGGCTCATTTCATGGGGTTTTTATGAAATATCGGGTGCTTTAAATTGAAATAAAACACATTCAAATTAAGATTGAAGCCAAATTTTGCTTTATTTGAAAGATAAGTTTATGACATTTATGTTTATAAAATACTAGCTTTTTACCCGCGGCTTCGCCCGCAGTGGAGTCATTAAATAAGTATGAAAGATAAAGGGTAAGGGTATAATAATAGTAAAACTTCATTACTGAAGTAGCTAAATTTGACGATTTTTTGACAAACAATTGTTTTATCTTTCGTAAAAAAATTTTTTTTTTAAATATAAAGTACCCTATGTCACTTCTAATACCTTCAAGAGTATATGTACAAAGTTTCATGATGATCGGTTCAGTAGTTTTTGCGTGAAAGCGTAACAAACAAACTTACATTCGCATTTATAATATTAGTAGGGAAGTAGGGATAGTAGGGATGTCCATACGACTAGCTCTGAGAAACCGTATTCGACCAGATCAATTTTGGACCACTTTTTCGAGTAATTCAGGCCTTATTTAATCAATAACAAGAGTTATGTTGTCCTCAAAGGCGTCTATTGTTTTATCAACGACTTGACATAACTCCAAAGAAAATAATCCAGTGGAGTTATGTCCCATCATCTTGGATGCCAATTAATTGAACTATTTCTCGAAATAATGTTATCGCCAAATCTTTCTTTCAATTGTTACGGTAGCAGCATGAGGTGTAGCACCGTCTTGTTGGAATCAAAACACTTCTGGATCGATACCATTCAAATTTGAAACAAATAATCATTTATCATCGATCTGTAACGAGAACTATTCACTGTAACATTAGCTCCAGCATCGTTTTTAAAGAGATATGGACCGATAATGCCTCCAGCGTGTGAAGCACACCATACAGTGCATTTTTCAAGATGCAATGGAACTTGCAGAACTTCTTAAGGATTGTTTTCACTCCATATACGGCAATTTTATTCATTTACATAGCCGTTCAACCAGAAATGAGCTTCATCACTAAACACAATTTTACGATAAAAAAGTGGATCAACTTCAAGTTGATCTAGGGACTAATCGGCAAACGAACTACGCTTATTATGGTCAAGTGGCTTTAGTTCTTGGACCAGTTGGATCTTGTATGGGTGTAGACCAAGATTTTCCATGTGGTGGATGCACAGAGTCCAACTTGATGTGAACGTCGACGAATAGACAAATATGGATAATTATTAACACTATGACTCACAGCAGTCTTTCCAAATGTTCGTTATATCACATCTGCTAATTTTTGTCGTAGTTTACTGCATGGAACATCCTGTGTTAACCCCCTGTTCGAAACCTAGCTACCCGGTAGAGATGTGGAAGTTAAATCAGAGATAGATACATATAATGGCGTATCCAAATTAAACTCATATTACACCATCGAAATAATTAACGTCAATCTTCACCCTACGTGAAGTTCATGAGGAACTCTAGATCTTCGACATGGTTTCCACAGCACGCTTGCCTCCGATCTCATCAGGTGACATCTCATGTATATTAATCAATCAACTAGAATTCGGGTTATAAACGCCAATAACATGCAATATCGTGTTCATAAGATATGCGGATGCATTACTACATATCCACTTGACAAATTCCTGATAGTTCTACGGCTTATATTAATCGCTTTGCTTCGGTCCTAAGCGTGGCTCGAATTGGCACTCGATTGTAATTTGTGGCAAACCACAATATGTCAGAGACGTACGATGGATGAATATCGGGGATAATATTATACGGGGTGATTTGGAAAGATTAGAGCAAACTCCACGAGTTTAAATTGTGTGAAGGAAGCGTTGTCTTAGGTTGACGAGTGTTGAAAGTAAAAAAATGGATCAAATGACAATGAAAGTTTACTGCAAAAAGTAGATATTTATAATGTAAATACAATTATGCTGGAGCTCTTAAGGGTTCTTATGAGGTTTTTATTATTATTATTTATGGCGAGCGGGCGTCTGTCCACCCTACCACTGCGTCCGCACGGACTATTGTGGTTCACCCCTAATTTATATCTCCCCGACGAGATCCAGTTTTTGGATAAAACAGATAATCTTGTTCAGCCTGTGTACTCTGAGACGATGTGCATGGCTGTTTCAGTATCCTCAAGACACAACCTGCATTCATCGTCTTCATCCAGACCGATATAGTGCAAATGCGCTTTCAGTCTGCAGTGACCTGTCATAATTCCGACAAATGTTCTTAGTTTGGCCCTATCCAGACCTAGCGCTAGGTTTGCCATCTTTTTGTTCGAAGGTGTTCCAAGAAACACCTTCGAATGTTTCAGGCCAGAATGGCTCCGCCAGAAAGACTCTAGCCTTGAGTTCATTGTGCCTGTTACCGCCTGCTTAGCCACGTCATGTGGTATTCCCAAGAATGGTTCCGGTCTTACCAGAGGCAGCGCAGCTTCAGCAAACGCCAGCCGATCTGCCTCCTCGTTACACCTAAATAGTTTGAGTGGCTCGGTATCGAAACCAGAGTGACTCCGTTATATATACCGAGCCTGTTTAAAGCCGTGGGGCAACTCCAAACTGTTCTCGAGGTACTAGAGCTGGATTCCAGAGCTTTTAGTACTGACTGACTATCAGTAAATATTTTGATTTTGCCGTGGCAGATTTGCCGTTTTATCAGCAGTTCAGCCGCGGTCTCAATGGCAAATACTTCTGCCTGGAACATGGTTGCGTTTTGACCGAGACTCAATGAGATGTTGATTCTCGATTTGCTCCCATAGACTCCCGCTTCCGTTCCGTTCGTCGTTCACGAGCCGTCTGTGAACAAGCCAGGGTCGGTTCTCAATAGAACCTCAGCATGGTGGGTCAATTCATCCCGACTGGGGACGATTACATTGAAATGCCGTTCTTGGCTCATGATTTGACATTAGATCTGATGGCATCGATAGGGTGCTGTTCGTTAAAAGCTCATCCAGCAGTCCTGAGCCTCCCATCACTATTGCCTCTGGCATGTCGATCGCCAGTTGATATAGTCTGTATGTGGTCCTCTGCACGAGTAGGTGCAGGGGTAGTAGATTTAGTAGGACCTCCATGGCTGACGTGGGTGTGGTGCGAAACTCATCTGTAATTGCAAGGCAAGCCTGTCTCTTTAGTCGGGTGAACTTATGTTGGCCAACCGTTTGTTGGCCTTTCTTCCACCATGCTACAGCCCCATACATAATCCGTGGTCTAATTACCATAGTGTATAGCCGGTATATCTGCCCGGGTTTTACCACAGATCCGCCTGCAAGTCCAGAAACCCATTCTGGCTTTATGACACACTTTATCTAGTTGTGCATTCCACCTGACAGTTTTGTCCAGGACTATTCCCAGGTATTTTGCCTCAAATGAGAATTGTATTATTTCACCATGGTTTGCTCTTGAAGCACCCCCCCCAATCACGTCGTGGTCACCAATGAAGCTCTTAAGGATGTGGGTTCTTACGAGGGAGCTTCTACCTCTGCCCTACTTAAACTCAGCGCGGACGGTCAGTCAAGAATTCTAAGACTAGTTGTGTCCTCTATATGATACGCCGGTCAAGCTGCAACAGAACAAGGCGGGATTCTGGACGAGGGGCGAAGAAGGTGCTCGCTACAATGCTAAAAGATGATCATTGGTGATTAATGCGCTGACAGGATGAGTACGGGAGATTCACCAATTCTGATATTTAAGGAAATAAATCACCCATATTTATGTGAACTACCTACTGAGCTATCCCGTGTTATACGGAGTACTCTAAAAGATCCGGCATTTTATAGATTTCTCTAAGATATCTGGGATTATACGAAGTACTCTAAAGAACACTAACCTTTTTATCTTGATCGTCTAGTGGGGGGAGATTAGGACGTTATGTTGTGTAGACAACCCAAATTACACCTAACGAGAGCAAGGAAACAGTGACGGGAGGTTCAAATATTCAAAACAGAGTAATACCAGAACAATATATTACTATTAGTAATATTAAAAAGCAACAACCCTCAATGAACAGAAACAAACATTTATCAGCCTGTGGGTAAATCTACTCTACGCAGTGGTTCACAAAGATCCACAGTGAACCTATAGCGCCCCGGGTCTGAATTAAAAAAAAAATAAATAAAAAAAGAATGACTTATTACTACATATCATTAGATCGCATTACTACATATCATTAGGTCGCTAACTAGCTCACATCAGATATCATTCTTATGCAGCGGAAGGAGTTAGAAGGGGCAGGATACAGTCAGCATGCGCACCTTCAACTGCACTTCCGGTAACCAGTGCTGAATCTTCCGTTACAACGGGTAAGTTTAAATGTCAGTAAGGTAAGGGTAACTGTGGTATGCTCAGGAGATCTCCTTGAAGAGTAGATCTAACATAATTCGAGTCGACCGGAGAAGATACTATCAAATGTACTGTATCTGGCCTCCTCGGGGTGGCCAAGGCCCAGGAAGGCTCAGATATTACTGAAGAACGAACCGAACACTAATTGAAGGGTCACGCAAACTAATCCCTGGGGATATCACAATACTTCGGAACAATGATGTAGCAATCACTCACACACTCTCACAGTAGCGTTGGATATCCGGAGCTATTTACTGTCTCTATACGATATGTCGTCCTTTACCAGGACTACTCAGCGATTTACCCTAAAGAACGCCACTGGTTCACAAGGAATACAATCTCTCAAAGTAAGCGGGCACGTGCATATGGCAAATATGTAACACAAACTGACTAAGACATTATAAAATAGATACAGTACCCCATCACCTAGGCGTGTTAATGAACGTTACAATAAGAACAAACAAAGAAATAGGTAATCGGGGGATCACACAAGGGTACATACAAATCAGTTACATATCAAGCACCGCAATTAGTAAGAACAGATAATAATAAAATCTCTATTAGCAAGTATTACGCAGATAAAGAACCACTATTTACAAATACAGCAAAAGGCAACCGGGCACCGAGAGGAAGTATACAATACAAACAGATAAGTTGTGAGGGTCGTGCCGCTTTAGTTATATACAAACGCAATGCATTTTAGTTAAAACATTCCGGTCGGATTAAATAACACTCAAGCAAAAATACAAGAATGAAAAGAGATGAATGGAAGTACAATAAACGAGCGTGCAATCACTAATTTCACATTATCGCTAAGGTGGTATTCAAAAATGTAAAGCATGCAATTAATCAGAAGGATTTAAAAGAAGTTTACTTACTGAGAGTTACCAACGGGGACTGTTATAAGTAATATTATCTCGAATACGTTACTAAGTTGCTCAATGGGTTTAGTTCCAAGAACCTTCCTCTCGGTTCCTTCAAAATACAATCGAAATGCTATAAGGACATTGTTCTCCTTTTCTTATTGTCACTAATCACATACGTGTCAAGTTACAGTACCACAGAAAATTTTGACACATAAAATAACGCCGGTAAATACAATGACGTAATGGTAGAATTTATATAATCTATGAGGGACTCTAAGTCCCTCTAAGTCTAACTTCTTTGTTCTCGCTGATTCTTCTTAGCACTGCTATGTTTGTGATTCGATCCATCCACGAAATTCTCGAAATTTTTCTACAGATCCACATTTCGAAAGAGCTAAGTCGTCTCATCGCATCTGCCTTTAGAGTCCATAATAAAGCACATTGTATACATAACATTTTGTCAATCGTAGTTTGAAGCCTAACCTCAGATCTTTGCTACACATCAGAACTTTTCTTTTGTTCATCTTTCTGTAGGCTCTGCCCTATAACTTAGGAAGTACCGACTTAGAGTTGGTTTAAAACGCATATCACTTGTTTAATATCCAATTGTGAGCGTAAGGCGTAAACTCATGTAGTAAAGAAGTTGAATTTATTGACAGGTACCATTTGAAGATCATATATACTACACAGATTGTTTTCTCGCCAATGTATACGGCGTATCCAGTATTATAGTTTCAAACGTAGCCTTAGGTGAAAACCCGTCAAACTAGAAAATTTCTTTTCTACTCAGACGGGACCTGAACCCGGGACCTTTCGATTCCCAGCCCAAGGCTTTAATTACTTAGCCATCAGCACTCACAAATACAGGAATTATTACCCTTTAGATCCACTTCATTTTCACCTCGAAATTCGAAAAACACAAGCAGCCTTATTAGGAATACATTTAGAGTATTTCAAATAATAAATTCTTTTAGAGGAAGAGGAAAGTCGTGCATTATTTCTCATGGGGCCATTTTGAAATTTATTATAATTTTTACCTTTTGTTTTGCTGCTATTTTGGATTGTTCTCATTGTCTGTTAATTACCAACCAAAAACTACTGCGTAGAATTAATTGGACTTTTTCACACACAAGCCTCGCTACATCAGCTCTCAAAACATATAATGATTATGCGGCTTAAGTGTGAAGTTGGGTTCGAAAAAATACAAATAATTCCTGTCGGGAAAAAACGAAATTATTTTCTGAACAACCTCATATAGTTTTTTTTACTTAAAATAACAATTTTAGGAGCAAAAGTGAAAAGACAAAAAAGCTTAATTTTTTTTCAATATATTAACGAACATGAGAATGGTAAATAGGTGAACAAGTTTTTCGAATCAAGACAGTGCAACTTACGTCTGTGTTACAATTAAAAAACTTAAATAAAGCCCAATAGCTTTTGTTGATCGTCTGGTACAAGCAGCAGACGTTCATATTTCAAAGCTTTTTGGCTACTCACCAGTGCATTTCTATATAGCTTCGAATGCAACATAGCCACCTACATTCGCCCTGCATAGGGACCCTATTGTGCCAAACAGCGCCCTCTAATGCACGCCAATACACATACGCAGCCTAAAATTACATCTAGCGAATATAGGTGCGTGGCTGTGTTCCATTCGTTGAGTGATAAGTAGACAAAAAGCTATGAAACATGCATTGCTTATGCCTGATGATCAACAAAACTATTCGGCTTTCAGCACAAAATTTGTGAAATGCTGACATTTTGAAAAATGAACACACTGCTATGAATGCACAAAAAAGAAACAATAAAAAACGTTTTTCAATTGTTATATATTTTTATACATAAATTTTCAGCACAAAACTTGTAAAGTGCTGACATTTGGAAGTTGGCAATTATGAATGCGCAATAGAAAACTTGCTTAAATTGTTATATATTTTTATACATAAATTACCGTCAGCATAAATGAGATACAGCTTAAACATATTAGATGCGTAGTTCAAACAAAAAGAACAGATTATCCTTTCAATCGCATGCAATCACTGACGAGCTGGTGAAGACTCTCTAATTATCCTACAGTCATCATCATTAAAAAAGCCTTCAACTCTAAATCTTAAAACTCTCTTCTGTGATATTTGTCTGGATCAAAGTAGGAAGTAACTACCACCCTGTTACTGAATTTTCTACCAGTTAACGTCTGCTGCGCCTTTTGACAGTCAAGAACAGAGTTGAACTCCACAAATACCTGAAAAAAGGAAAGATTACTAAACAAGTTCAAATGGACCAATTCGCCAATATTACCTTGCCACAACCTGGTACCTCCACACCATCTATAGGACGGGGAATTTCTATACTTCTCACAACACCATATTTGTTACATTCTTCTTTGATATCTTCAAGGATATCTTCGTACTCATCTTCATCTTTCAGTTCGTCAGGAGTAACCTGGAAAAGTCGAGTACTGAATAAGTTTTCATCAACAAAGAAGGATTTGAACTGATACAATTCAATTCAAAATTCAACAAAGAAGGAGTTTGAAAAACTGTTCTACTTGAAAGTATCTACCATTTCAGTATTTTATCATTTAATTATAGAAATTATGAATTGTTTAAATGACAAACAAGAATTATACGAAGCATATGAGTGTGGATAGCTCAGCGGGAGAGCATCGGACTCGTGACCGGGAGGTCCAGGGTTCGAATCCTATTCAGGTAGAAAAGAAATTTTCTAGTTGGACGGGTATCTGCCACCATTTCACTGTTGGGTCAAAAATTAACAGTGCTGTGACCTAAAGTGGCGCAAGATCGCAGTAACAAAGCCTACACAGAACATAACTGAACTCGTACAAGCTGAAAAAGCTTCTGAGGGATCTTCACAGAAGATCTAGGAGTATCAGGATAATAATAATAATAATAAAAAATATTACGCACAACTAGAAAAAGTTTTAGAAGTGCGTAATTGTCTTAAAACTCAAGTTGTGTACCCTACTTTTTCTAAGACCGCATTCATTCCTTCAAAAAACTTAGGATTCTATTAAGTGACGAAACGTCAAAATGTTAACCATTAAGTGACGAAACATCAAAATGTTAACCATTAAGTGACGTAACGTCAAAATGTTGACCATTAAGTGACGTAACGTCAAAATGTTGACCATTAAGTGACGAGACGTCAAAATGTTAACCATTAAGTGACGAAACGTCAAAATGTTACCGGTTTCCGCGGCCTGATATTCGTTTCCATGGCAACTACTGAAGGGTCTATCTTATTGGATATACTCCGTGCGTTTTTACTTTACAGATGCTACCATATTGGTTGTTGATCGTAGAGTTTTATGTTGCAGAATGCGTAAATAGACAATTGGAGAGTTGGCGAGTTGTGCAAATTTCGTAATTTTCTGTATAGGGAGGCGAAAAAAGGCTTTTAAATTTATGTAGAGATGGTTGGAAAGAAGAATATCGATTGTTTATAAAAACAGCCGACATTCTTCTTTCCAACCATCTCCATATGAAGGTAAGTTCATATTCATATTTTCCATGGTTATATCTAAGACCACATGCAAGTCCTGAAATATGAATATAATGGCTTATATTTTGGAATAAGTATTTTATCATTTCTTTAGTTTTTTCGTGTTTTTTTCTATTGGGATTAAAAATAAGGTCGAGCTGTTTTGATAACATATGTAGCTACCAGTTCATCTGGCAACACCTTCATTTGGAAATGTCATCATTAGGCTCTCACTTTTTGAATGTCTGTCATTTCGCTGAAGTGTAAATAACGTAGTTCCTGTGTGCTCTGATAATGTCAACTTTTGTAGAGAATAATGTGTTTTTGCGTTTTACTTTCATTAATTCAATATGAAGAGAAGGTTACCAGAAGTCATCGTAGTTTAGTGGATGTCATACTCTAGCTGAGTCTGTCACATTCAGTATAAAATTTTGTTCAAAAGTTATCTTACTTAGAAACAATGACAAATAATGAACTAAAACCACCAATTCTTGAACACAATGTCGAATATGATGGTTTGAGGCAATTTTTAGGTCAAAAATTACAATATACAAACAATTTTACATAATGATAGTAATCGGGGGACCGGAAAGTAATATTGTTTCTGGGCATGTCGCACGCAAAAAGTAATAAACTTCTTACCATATTAAGCAGGCACAAAACTTCAGTAGGCGGCCCTGATGCACCAACCAGGCTGAGTCCTGGCACTTGTATTTGAACCGCTGGCAAAACTGTCGTATTTTTGGCCCCCACACTCGCCCTTTGAACGATGAGTCTCTTATCCCCTAGTTGCATTCCATTCAGACCAGCAATTGCCTGAAAATTATGAAATTTAACAACGTTGGCGACGCAACAATGTTTCAAGCACACTTACCTGATCGGTCATAGTAATATCGATGTACTCGGCAAAAGCGTAACCTTTGCTGAGACCAAATGCTGAATCCTTGACTAAATTGAAAGCTCTCAATTGCCCGAAAGACATCAGCAACTCCTTGACCTAAACATCATCACAAAAATCAGAATCGAATTGTTTGTATTTAAATTTGAAAATTAAATATGCTCAAATTCACCTCGTTAGGATAGAAACGTTGTTTCTTTATCAAGATGGCAAGAATTTCAAAAATTAGAATTTTCATTTAACTTGTACTGATTGCATAAGTCTAATAAATTACAAAGTGCAAAATATTCCAGACACTTAATAGATAGCAATAAATATATAAAAATAACGACAAAACAATTTAATCTTAAATGAAAACAAGTCTTCCATGGCTGTGAAAAAACTTGCATAATGAACACTGTTTCATTTGTTTTCCTTTTTAAGTTTTGCTTAAATCATATCTATTGGAGGTTTGACGTTTCTTTTTTTAAGTTTGGCAAAGCCACAATATTAGTGAAACCATTGTTTATAAATAAATTTGTAGAAATTACTCTTCATTATTTTATTTAATTATTAACTTAAGTAAAATTGTTACTTTTTTCAGTGAAACTTGTTTTTAAGTTTTATGATCTTTTTTATTATGAGGTTGTTCGGAAAGTAATTTCGTTTTCGACAGAGGATTTAATTGTATTCTTTCGAACTCAACTTCACACTTAAGGCGCATAATCATTATATGTTTTGAGAGCTGATATAGGAAGGCTTGTGTGTGAAAAAGTTGAATTAATTCAACGCAGTCGTTTTTGGTTGGTGCCCTTTTAAATATGGAGAACTATAAGCAGCATTTTGGTAATAATCTACTTTTTTACTATAGAAAAGGTTAAAATGCTGTTCAAACCAGAAAGAAATTAACTGATGTGTATGGAGAAGATGTATTGATAGTACATTAGAACTGGTTTGAACAATTTCGATCAGGTAATTTTGATGTCAAAAGCCGGATGAAGCTGATAGACACGATAAACAACACATGAGATCGATGAGAGGTTAAATTTATCGAATTCAACTGTTTATGACCACTTGAAAAACCTGGGTTTAACCTCGAAGCAACAATTAATTCGGAAGTGTACTGTCATCAGCTGGACAAACCGAATGATGCACTTCAACCAAAAAGGCCAGAATTAATCAACAGAAAAGATAATGCGAGACCTTATACAAGTTTGGTCACTCGCCAAAAGCTTTTACAGCTTGAATGGGATACACTGCCACACCCACCATATTCTCCAGATCTGGTGCTTTCGGATTATTATTTGTTCCGGTCATTGCAAAATTTTTTGGACGGTAAAATCTTTAGTTCAAATAAAGAGGTCAAAAATCACCTGGAATAGTTTTTTGCCATCAAAGTTCAAAAATTTTATGAGCGTAGAATCATGCTACTACGCTAGATAGTAAAAGATGTTGGACCCTAATGGCCAATATATAACTGAATAAAATATTTATCATTATATGAAAATTGTCCTTCATTTTCCCTAAAAAATCGAAATTACTTTCCGAAGAACATAATGTATTTATAATTTTCAAAAGAATTAATTTTTTTTATTTGAAGTTTGAATTCAATGTACTTCTACTTAGACTGAGTTGGAAATTAATTTTAAACACTACATGGTGTTTTCAAAAGTAGAATTCATCAAAATAAACCATTTCATATTCAAGGGGACATATTTATAAGCCTTGTGAAGGTTGGACTATTGTATTAATTACCCCATAAGAATAAGTCCACCAAGTTGAATAACCTTGAACAACGTATTGTCATTTCGAAAGTTTGTTCAAAAACTTGCTGGATGATTCTTTTCAATTCAATAGAGCATATCATGCTGTTGTTGAATTTAATTCGTCAGTTGATTTCCAGGATCAAATTTGATGAATCTCCATTGCAACCATACGTTCATTTTGTTCACATGCATGACTGATCCACAATTAATCTAAATCGTGTACTCCTCTGATGATTCGTTTGCATGAATTGCTATGCTTGAGTTGGCATTTGCTCAAGTAGTTTTGTAAATTTTCTATTTGTGATAAATCGGCTAAAATAGATTGGTAAACAACGCTGTACTGTTCATTCCATAATGCAAATTTAATTTAATTTATTTTTTAGCATAAATCGAATGAAAGGACATTGTAATGCTTGTGAGAACTTTGTATTGATACTTCTGTTTGTACACCATGAAGCATTTTTTTAAATACATATTATTTACGGTTGTATTTTATAAGGTTGTTGGAAAGTTATTTCGTTTTTTCCCGACAGAGGATTTAATTGTACTTTTTCGAACCCAACTTCACACTTAAGCCGCATAATCATTATATGTTTTGAGAGCTGATATAGCAGGGCTTATGTATGAAAAAGTTCCATTGATTCTACGCAGTAGTTTTTGGTTGGTGCCCTTTTGAATATGGAGAACAATAAGCATCATTTTCGTCGTATTTTACTTTTTTACTATAGAAAAAAGCTGTTCAAGCCAGAAAGAAATTGACCGATGTGTATGGAGAAGATGTGTTGACGGTAGACCAGCGCCAGAACTGTGTTGCAAAATTTCAATCCGGCAATTTTGATGTCTAAGATGCAGAACGTTCTGGGAGACTGGTTGAAGCCGATAAATACACGATTAAGGTATTAGTTTATACAAATCTGCGAATAACAACACGTGAGATTGGTGAGAGGTTAAATGTATCGAATCAAACTGTTTATGACCACTTGAAAGGCCTGGGTTTAACCTCGACGCTCGATATATGGGTTCCCCATGTTCTCACGGAGAAAAATTTGTGTCTTCGCGTTGACGTCAGTGATTCGGTTCTCAGACGTCATGAAAATGATCCATTTCTGAAGTGCACGAGATCATGGAGCAATAAAGATGAACCGGCTCAAAGCATTTAGCCAATATCCATAAAAAAAGGTCTGTCTGTTTGTCTGTTGCGATTTTAAAGGAATCGTTTTTTCGAGCAATTAATTCCGAAGTCTACTCTCATCAGTTGGACATACTGAAAGATGCATTTGAACAGAAAAGGCCAGATAGAATTACGCAGATGGAAACATTTCATCTGGAATATTTCCAAGATGAGTAGTTTTTCTGGAAGACCATTTGTACTAATAAGCATGCAGATTTGAATTGCTGGAGATCCATTAGGAAGATAAACATTTTTTGTAATGTTTCAGTATAATCTTCATCCAATAAGGCTTACAATTCATTGCCTACAAACTTCATTGGTGGTTCTCCAAGCTCTTCATTTCTGGCATCAAAATCACCACTTTCTAATTTTTTCGATCACTCATAACAATGCGTTTTATCCAGGGCACGTTCAACGTAAGCTTCGACAACCATTCGATGCGATTCTGCAGCAGTTTTCTTCAAATGAGAACAGAAAACCAATGCTGTCCGCAAATCATAGTTCGCAGGCACAAAAGACAAAGTAGAACTAGGGTTATTACGTATTGAATATCTTCCTCAGCTGTTAGAGGGAGATGATGGTACTCCAGAAGTAGCCTTATAGTCTCTAAACTGACTATTAGCATTATCTATAGGGAAATTTCAGTTTCGTACTTTGATAAATGAAAAACAATCCAAATTGATCTGGTTTTTTGGCTTCCGTGAATTTATCGAAAGATACTACTCTGTCAAGAAAGTACCGGGAATTTTCAATTAAAACAACATTTTTACATTTAATCGTCAAAATTTATTGGGTCGCCTTCAAAATAGGCTCCATTTGCTCCAATACATCTATGCCAACGGCACTTCCAATTATCGAAACATTTTTTATAGGCGCTTTCCGGGATGGACTTTAGCTCTCGCGCCGAATTTTGTTTTATGGCTTCAATCGACTCAAAACGGGTGCCACGAAGGGGCAATTTTAGTTTTGGGAAGAGGAAAAAGTCGCAGGGAGCCAAATCCGGCGAATACGGTGGTTGCTGAAGCACGTTTGTTGAGTTTTTGGCGAGAAAGTCAGTCACAATCGTAGCTCGGTGAGAAGGCGCGTTATCGTCATGCAAAATCCACGAGTTGTTCGCCCACAAATTTGGCCGCTTCTTACGGATACGCTCACGCAAACGTTTCATAACGCCTAGGTAATACTCCTTGTTTACCGTCTGACCCTCTGGAACGAATTCGTAGTGCACCACGCCACGGATATCGAAGAAAACAATGATCATCACCTTCATTTTCGAGCGGCTTTGGCGTGGTTTTTTCGGTTTCGGCTCATTTTTTGCCACCCATTCCGATGATTGCTGGCTTGTCTGCATATCGTACTCGTAGACCCAGGTCTCATCACCAGTTATAATGCGTTCCATGAATGTAGAATCGGAATTACAGCGATCCAGCATGTCTGAAGCAACCTGTTCGCGATGACGTTTTTGAAGAAAATTCAGGTCTTTCGGTACGAGTCGTGCGGCCACCTTTCTCATGCCCAAAATATCAATCAAAATCGTACGTGCGGACTCGTGGGATATCTTAAGATCATGTGCTATTTCTCTCAAGCTGGTACGACGGTTTTCCAGCACCCTTTCCTTAATTTTATCGACGTTATCTTCGATCGAAGCCGTCGATGGGCGACCACTTCACGACCGTCCTTGAAGGCACGATTTTTCGATAGAGCATTATCACCAAAGCCCTTTTGCAACATTTTCAATGCATCGGCACACGAAAATTCATTTGCAACACAAAACAACAAATTTTTTGCTCAACGTAATCACCCATAGTAAAAATCGACACGCACTCTGACATCGACTGACTTAATCAGCTGTTGCAAACACACTAGTGGACAGATCCCGCTCAAGCTTGGCATAATAATTAAGGACAGTGGTACCAACCTAGGAAAAAAAAATTTTACCTGCCTCATTGCCCCGCCAGATTTAAATCGATAATTCCCGGTACTTTCTTGACAGAATGTATTTATTCAAACATTGAACTTATTTGGAGAGTTTGAGCAAAATTCAGTTTTGAACTAAATAAATTGGATCAATTTTATTACTGCAAAATGCATTCAATTAGAGCATTTTCCAAGGTTAGGCTTTTTCTGTACAACTTATTAAAATGAAAGATTTTAGACAACACTACCTTAAAAAAAGATAAGAAAGATATGGATATTCAAGTTTGCCAATAATTTTGATTTCTACTCAAAGATCGAACAGCAGTCAACGTTTTGAATGAAATTTTATGGCAGATTTGTTTTCCACAAGATCAAGTAAAATAATATTTTACTCTTTAGGTGGAGACTTGTTTTAACAAGTTTTTTAGTCCTATTCATCTACGTATTTGTCATTGTATTAACAAACACTGGCAATTTGATTAAAGTGGAAAGATTAAATAATTTTACTGATTAAAATCTTCACAGCTAATTTTAAAGACTCCTACATCAATATGAACAAATTTGAACATAAAAAAACATAAAGTGTGAATCAAAATTTTGTGAAAATCGCCAAAAAAGGTATAAATAAATTCACAGTTTACAAATTCATTTTGCAAGTTTTTCTTCCGATTTCCCATGAGACAAGTTCTAAGTTATGTTTTAAACGTATTCCGAAGGAATTTGAGCACATTTCGTATAATTATATCACTTACGTACTGAGTTCTTAAGTCTACCGAAAAATTTTGAAAAACTCTGGGGCTTTGAAATATCGAAAATTTAAGCGGGATGGAAAAAAAAGACTTGAAACGGGCGTTGTTGGTCAGTCATCGAGAAAATAAAAATTCAATTGTGGAGCCACTTGCCTGAGTCTTCCCACAGGTCAATCAAGAAATTTTTGTGGAGTTATCAATATGGGCTCTTAGAGACACCTTAACCCTAGCTATAGGGCAGATAAAACAAAATATGAGTATGTGTTTCAAACAATTTCACTTAATTTAATTTTATTCTTGATCAGGTCAACATATTTACAGAAAAAATTCTCAAGAGAACAAAATCGAAGGGAAATTAAAGGTTGGGATTTTCTGAGTGTCTTTGCAAAGTTGAGAATTTCATTCCGTCGTAACCTGTCCAAGAATAAGCAGAGTAATGGCTGCAAAGAAAAACATATGAGTATGAAAGGAACTCTCCAAAACTCAACAAAGCTTCGAAGAACTCGAGGACGACTTTTCTAGCTAAAAACTTTCGAAAATTTCCACCTGAAAATTATCCGTTCGAAATTCATACAAACCTAAATTGAGTATCTTTGAGCTGAAAAGACGAAAAATCTGAAAAGAAAAACTGAAACTACCATTTTTAAACTGTTGACTTATTGAAACTTTTTCTCCGATTTACCTAAAAGCTGAAAAAGAGTTAATTGCTGAAAAAGACTTTTCACTGACTTAAGTTCGCTGAAAAAGAAAACCAGTAATGCTGAAAAAGTTTGCATTTTCCTGAAAACGAGGAAGAACTTCACCTTAATGTTCATATCCGACTGACTTAAGCTTATTCTCTTCAGGCGTTGAACACCATAAAGCTAAGAAAAACAAAGGAAGCAATCGCACCCCATTCACTCCATCATTCAGTTGAAAACTCAAGCATCCAAATTGAGCCTAAAAATGTTTTGTGAAAATATTTCATATTTTCGTGAAAATGATAAATAAGTTTTCAACTGAATGAATTAACCTCACATATTCTAAGAATTTTATCAATAAATACCTGATCTTCATTGAGATAATTCGGCAATCCACCTATAAAGATTTTGTGTGGAGAATCTGGTACAACTGTACTGATGACACCTGCTGGGACGCTTATTGAATTTTCGGACATACCTGGCATTGGCTGATAATCATGAGGTCTACGAATTTTCAAACTCTGACCTATTGAAAAAAAATTATGGATTCATTTTCAAGAACTCATCATAGTTACAAAACTACATACCTTTAAAATTAATTCCGTCAAATGCCATAGCTTGAGTTGTTTCATCGATAGACCTAAATTCTAAAAACGCGAAATTTTTATCGAGATTTATCTGGCAGGCTAATACAGGATTGCCAGCTGCCTGAGCCAAACCACTAAGGTGCATTTGCTGATTGAAAAACTCCATCATCTCTTCCTCAGTTACACCAAATGGAATATTACCAACATATAAACGTCTTGCTTGCCTGGTAATTGTGCTACCCACAACAGGTACTGCAGCCTGAGGTGTATCCGCTACGATATTTGCTGGAATTTGACCTGCAGCTTGCATGGCTTTGTATTGAAGAGGTGTGATATGTTCGAAACCTGGTGGTGGCACATCCCAGTATAGCGAAGGTTTTCTTCTACGAGAATGTGACCCATATTTCTGGTGCCTCCTGCGGAAATATAATGCTTTATAAATGTATTCTATAATATATTCTTACATACTGTTCCCAGTACACTCAAACTCCCAAATGAACTGTATAAATAAGGATAACTTAAAAAAATAACAATACTTACGAACCACCTGGAGGAGATCCTGATCTGCTTCGCCTTCTTCTATCCCTACTCCTGCTTCTGGATTTTCTCCTGTGTTCCCTTGATCTAGACCTCCTTCTACGATCCTTTTCCTTGTCTCTGCTTCGTTCCCGTTCACGATTTTCTGGTCCTAAAACCAAAATTGTTTTAGCGCTAACTAACGAAATTTATTTTTGAAATCGTACCTTTTTCTTCACCCATTTTTACTGTAATCTAATTAATTGACGAACAAGTAATGAAAAATGTCAGTAGCTAACGTCTAGCAATGGCCGACGCCATAGATTAGTCTAGGGAAGACGCTGAGAGTTTATTCTATGCTCGGTTGCAGAATTTTTCCTCATAGATTAACAATAATATAGTCTTCTTGATCTATGCTTATCCTCAAATTGGTCTTAGTGTAACATTCATTAACACGCCTAGGTGATGGGGTACTGTAACTATTTTATAATGTCCTAGTCTGTTTGTGTTTCATATTTGCCATATGTACGTGCCCGCTTACTTTGAGAGATTGTATTCCTTGTAAACCAGTGGCGTTTATAGGCTGATAAATGTGTTCTCATTCGTTGAGGGTTGTTGCTTCTTACATTACTGAGCTATCCCGTTATATACGGAGTTCTCTAAAAGATCCGGGATTATATGCAGTACTCTGAAGAGCGCTAACCTTTTTATCGTGATCATTTAGTGGCAGGCGAGTAGGACGTTACGTTGTGTAGACAACCCAAATTACACCTAAGGAAAACAATCTTCATATCTTCATCACTAATAGAAATATATTATTCTGGAATTACTGTGTTTTGAATATTTGAACCTCCCGTCACTGTTTCCTTGCTCTCGTTAGATGTAATTTGGGTGGTCTATACAACGTAACGCCCTATTCTCCCGTCACCAGACGATCACGATAAAAAGGTAAGCGCTCTTCACAGTACTTCGTATAATTCCAGATCTTTTAGAGTACTCCGTAAACCCTAAAATCTTTTCGAGTACTCCGTAAAACCCCAGGTCATTTAGAGTACTCCTTAAAATCCCAGATCTCTTACAGTACTACGTATAACCCGGATTCTTGAAGCAAAACAAAAAATTAAATATATCTGAGATTATTATCATACGTGATGACGACGGTAAAGCAGGTATTGGTTTTCTCATCAAACATGATATAAAATTTATAAAAAATGCTATTCATTTAGTTAATAAATCTTATAGGATGCAGTGTCAAGCCCATACATTAACTCGTTTATCCAAACACTTTTCAATTGCGGCGAGATAAATCAGAGAAATAGAGAGACTCTAAGAGATAGATGTATCAATGAATTGCCGTCCCACCACCAAGTAGCAATATGACAGAACGATGTTTCTGGAACAAACCCTCGAAGTTGACATTTTCTGTGTCGGTCAAAAACAAAGGAAAACAATGATCATATGATAAATAAACAAAAACAATGAACGGATTCATTGAATGAGCTACATATTTAGTCTTTCCCCCAAAAGTTGTTGATATAAATCCCACAACGATATATAAATTTCAACTGCGAAAAAGTCCTGGAGTATATTCAAATCCAAGATATTCTGAAAATAGCAGAATGGTATCCAATAAAGAATCTGCTGTAAGGTTATTTGAATTTGTATTTTTAGCAGATATTCATGTTTTATTTCGTAGGTGATATTCATCGATATCGAAGAAACATATTCCTATAATGAAGATCTAATTTGTAAATTTCTACTAAATCACTACACGCCACAAGATGGTGACAGAATTGCGTTATATAAATTGGGGTGGAAATCGGTCAAAGATTATATAGTGTTTGAATGGGCTCCTGTGGGAGTACCAGAAATAATAGAACAACAAGTAGTGTTCCAGAGTTAGTATAATTGTGATGATATATCCATGACATATTCAAACTGAATTTTATATTTCAGAACAATATTTACCTAGGATTGATTCAGAAATCTATCAAATCTGTTATATAAGTAGTGAAAATATACTACACGGAGCTACTATACCCTTCCAATTCCAGAAGGAAATTCCAAAGCGACAATTCAGCTCTTCGTTTGCAGTTAATTCTTCAGAATATGAAACACCATTGTCGCTAAGTTCATTTGAAGACATCATGAAACTGCGTAAAAGTAGGAAAGAAAATGAGAAGAATTCAGCTAATTCAACACCCTGCAAAAAATCGTTAAAAAGTAGTGAAACTGTCAATGTTCATGTGAAATGTGAAAACACTATAAATGCGTTAAAAGCAGAGATTGAGGCATTACAAAAGAAGTTGTCGATACAGCAGAAAGAATTGAATTGTCTAAGAACAAATTGTGAGCAGCCTCGAAATGGATCAATTTTTATCAAAGGTTCCAAATACGATTTAGGAGAGTTGGACCCAATTCCTCCGTTCCCATTAAATATTTGAATCAGTCATTTATTTTCAGTAGATAAAATATTATGATGTATTTTTGTCGACAGAATCAAATTTAATTTCTTTTGTAATCAATGATTATGTTTCTTTTGTTGGAGTGTAGTTTTTTAGTTGTATATAACTTTTATTTAATTGGCTTTATTTGTACAGTATTTGTAAAACTTTGGTAGAAAAAGCAGCAAGTGCTTTTTCTCGTATTACTAATACATTAAACATAAGATTATGCATCTTTATAAGAAATGAATTATTAGGTTAGGTTTATCAATCCTAAGGTTTTTACATTTTATTTTGTGATAATAAGGTTTTCTTACATAAAACCATTTCTCCTGTGATATTCTGTTTTAATTGTGACTTTGTACCCCTCCTTTTTGAAAAATATTGAATTTTTTGTGTACTTGGAAGATGTACATTTCACTGATTCATTAGTTCTTATGTAACAAACTCATTCACTTCTAGTAAAATTAGCATGCATGAGATACTGAAAACAACATGACCCTGTATAGTCCAATGAAGAAGATCGTGAAATCGGGTTTTTCGCTAATAGGGCTGAATTTATATGAAAATAATCAGAAAAAAGCCTATAAAACTGTGGGCAAAGTAAAAAAATTTTCAAACCCCGGGAAGGGGTTGAAAAAAATGAAAAACTACCCCAAAATACGATTTTTGGGTTAAATTTCGAGAATATCAAAAAAAGTTTCAACTAAAAGTTGTAGAGCATAAAATTTTAGGTCTACCTCTCTCCGACCATTTTTTCCCTAAAACGCATTCTTTTACCCCTAGGACGGTATAAAGGGTTTAAAAAATAAAAATTTAATAAAAAATATAAAAATTGCACTTTTTGAATTTTTTTTTCATTCTCTTAAAAAAACCATAAACAACAATCGTAGAAAAAAAAATATTTTGTTTTTCATCCCTTCTATTAAAACTGAAGAGGTGAAAACGGATTTACCTCAATATTTCACTTAAAACGGGTAATATTTGAAAAAAAATTTTTTCAATTGATTTTTAAATTTTTTTTATAAATTTTGATGTAATATTTATATTTCTAGATTTTTACCTGCAGGTAATAAAACCTTTTAAAGACAGGTAATTTATGTATTCGTCATAGAAGGGATGAAAAAAAAATTTTTTTTCTCTACGATTGTTGTTTATAGTTTTTTTAAGAGAATGAAAAAAAAATTCAAAAAGTCCAATTTTTACATTTTTTATGAAATTTTTATTTTTTAAACCCTTTATACCGTCCTAGGGGTAAAAGAATGCGTTTTAGGGAAAAAATGGTCGGAGAGAGGTAGACCTAAAATTTTATGCTCTACAACTTTTAGTTGAAACTTTTCTTGATATTTTCGAAATTTAACCCAAAAATCGTATTTTGGGGTAGTTTTTCATTTTCATTTCTGTGTCAAAATACTCTGTGGCGCTGTAACTTGACACGTAGGTGATTAGTGACAATAACAAAGAAGAACAATGTCCTTATAGCGTCCCCATTTTATTTTAAAGCGTTCAAGAGGAAGGTTCTGGGAAATAAACCTCCTGAGCAACTTAGTAACATACTCGAGATAATAGTATTTATAACAGTCCTCCTTGGTAACTCTTAGTAAGTGAACTTCCTTTAAATGCTTCTGATTAATTGCAAGCTTTATATTTTTGAATACCACCTTTGTGTTAATGTGAAATTAATGACTGCACGCTCGTTCATTGTACTTCGCTTTTCATTCTTGTATTTTTGCTTCACTATTATTTAATCCGACCGGAATGTTTTAACCAAATTGCCATGGCCTTTGTACATAACTAAAGCCACCCTCACAAGTTTTCTGTTTGCATTGTATACTTTATACTCCCAAATCAAGAGGTAAAAGCTTCCTCACAAGACCCGCATTTCCATAATAGCTTCATTGGTGACCCCGACGATCCGACCCTAATTGCCCCATCAGCCATCGGGGCAACCTTTCCTTTCGTTCCACAGTTACCCCGATAGAGATGGCACTGCGTCCAACCCAGCGGCAGACTGTTTCCTGCCACATTCCAACGCCCTATTCCGTGACCTTACCGATGCTCACTGGAGGGGGAGTGTTTAGCGATCACCTTCTTTGCTCCTCTTCCAAAATTGTGCTTTGCTCTGCTGCTTCCCCTTGATATGGTTATATTGAAGTTCTGAAGTGTAATGAGGTGTTGTCAGGGAGCTTCTACCTCTAAATTTGGGAGGCGGCGTTTCGTTCTGAGCATGCGCACCTGAACTCTTCAGACAGGTGTGGTGCGCACGTCTACCTGTCCACGTCGAAAAGGTCGTCGAACGCTGTGTGCCTTGCCCTACTTGAACTCGGCGGGGACTGTCGGTCGGGTATTGTTTAGACTAGTCTTATCCTCTATATGATACGCCGACAAGCTTCAGCAGAGCAAAGCAGAATTCTGGTCGAGATGCGAAGAATATGTTTCATATGAGAGATGGAAACTGAGCTATCCCAACCTTTTAAGAGTACTCTAAGATTTCCGGGATTTTACGGAGTACTCTTAGATATCTAGAATTTTACGGATTACTCTTAGGAACGCCAACCTTTTTGTCGTGATCATGTAGTAGCGGAAGAATAGGACTTTACGTTGTGTAGACAACCCAAGTTACACTTAAACAAGAACGAGGAAACAGTGACGGGAAGTTCAGAATGCAATGATAAGAAAAAATACAATATTTGTTTTCGGAAGGCAGGGTCCCGCATCTGACTCGGTGTTTGAGAGTGAGGTTATACTTTAGGACAAAAAAAGGTCAGGGATAAAAAACCCTGACCTCTCTTCAGCTCCCATACATTCTTGAACCCTGTCCTTTCCTTTATTCACAAAATCAAGGTTCCAGAGATCGTCAACCTTTCTAATACCCTAAAACATAATTAGTTTGGTAAATACAGCAATCAATTGAGTGAACACACAGATAACCTGGCAATAGGAACATGTAACAAAGATCTTCGAGGTAGTTTAACAATAACCCTTTGGTCAAGAATTCCCCATTCACACACACACCTACTATCTAATTAGTTTATTATAACCTGGACGCATAATATCGTTGTTCAGGAATGTCTTGTTGCGACATTCTGAGGACACAGAGGTTGTGGTGTCTTTTATTTAACTACCTATTCATTATAATAATCTAATAAAAGTTGTTCACACAGGCCTTGTTGCAGCTCTTTCTGAAGACACAGGGTTGTTGCGTCAGTATCTAATTGTGGATCCACATTTCATTCACTCTAAATACTTTGAATTCTCAAACAAAGTACCATTGTTAACCATCTCTTATATCCCAATAAATGAAATGAAGATAGAGACGCTTACATTTATGAAATATGTTAAAGGACCATTCAGATTAAAGTAAACAGGTTGCCCCTAGCTGGAGCATCAATACAATAGAATCCACCAATGGAATAAGAATACATGATACAAAGAACACTCACGTTGACCTCAGGTAATACAATACTATAACTTTACATGTTAGGGCAGCTCAGTCGACTTCCCTTTGTGTCTATCCCTCACTTTTAATGAACAATGGACAATGGCGTTCTATTTCTAACAAAGGAAAACTGGCCTCTCTGAAACCGGCATTCAGTCTACAATCATTACCACCAACCTTCTGGAGAGCAAAAAAGGATCATATCCCAGGGTTATGTTGACTTTTTCAGACGCACGCGCAAGTCTACGAAGCGATCATAGACTCTTACTCCTAGCATTCACAGTGACAAGTAGGCATAAAATTCCCTAGGTGGTTCTTTCCGCCTAATCTTCCTTTATAAAAATATGTGGATCTCTTCAAAACAATGAAGAAGAGTGATACAGAAAATGTAAAGCATGGATTATGATGAAAGAAACAAAAGGATGTGCATTCTTTCCAATACTTTATTTTCTGAACGTTTTCAATCGATATTCGACATTTTCCTATGTATACAAACAATAATATATATAATTGAACATAAAAATAAAAATGAAACAAAATACACTTAGGTACCTATATTGTTGTACCTAACATCAGACTTATTATCCAGGATTTTTATTTTATATCGTTAATTTACGGCCAATTAATCAGATATTAGTCTCCAGTTTGGTTTTAACCACAAGTGAACCTTCAGTGACGACGTGTGGCATTTAAAATTGTTAAAATTTGAAGGAAGAAATTCACGATATCAAGATACAAAGCCAGTACAGCAAAAATGTATTCCTCGGGCGATAAAGACATTTTGTGATCACCACCCATTAGTAGCTGAGTATCGTAGACGATGTAAAAGCCGAACAGCATAGCACCAATAGACGCGTAAATCAGAATAATGGTCCTACCAGGAAAAATCATGGCTATAATTCCAAATACTACCAGAATGATCAACAACACGCACAAGAATCCGCCGTACATCGTGAAATCCCATCTGGTCTGGAAAGAGAATAAGGTGAGTCCCAAAAACACCACTGCCGTTATCCCCACCGCCATCAAAACGATCTTGGAGTTAGACATGGCCGATATGGTGGCCAAGACGAAAGATTCTGCCAGTGTGAAGATGCCCAAAAGTATAAGATTCTGGGGAAACTGTCTCCTCACTTCTCCACAACACGTCAGCGTGATCAGCACCACGAAGGTGACTATCAAGGCGATGATCATGGGCCATAAGTTTGTCTCCACGTAGAACCTCAGCTGCTCGTCGTACATGAACCACGCGATGAAACCCAGAGATACAATCATCTGGAACATGAGGATGAGGTAGACCTTCCTGATGAAGGCCTTGCGTATGGACTCGTCGTTGAACACGTAGCGGTCATCCTCGAACTCTTTGTATTCTGGAGGCTTGCTTTGAAACATTTCTGTGAAAAATAGGAAAAATTTCAATTAGGTGCCATCAATATCTCCTGACAAGATAATGACGTTAAAGAAGCTTTTGTTGCTTTTATAGCAGCTAAGCATTTTTCAATACATTCTCGTTTAATATGGCCGATTGTATATACAGTGTGGAAAACACTTATGGAAGGTGTTAAGGAATAAAAAGCGACCACAACATGTAATCTCATGCGCAAATTGTTTGCGCATGTACATTCTATAGTATTTCAATATTGTGGTTGCTTCCAAATTAACTTCAGTTTCTCTGTGAAAGAAGAATAACCACAGAAACCATAGACGATATTTCATGTAGTTCTTGATGTAGCAAGTCAAATACTATCCATACAATTCACTACACTACACAATTCAGTATTCCAACACACACAGTGTCCCAGAAACTATGGGACATAGCACACACAGAAGAAGTACAATAAGTTGATTTTGTATACATTATCATTTTATGACACATATTTTATAACATAAATAGAGGTTAATTCTTGATAGAAGGTATATAAAATTATTTAAATATTTTAATATTCACCTTCTTCATATTTAATTCCAAAAAATTATATTTAATGATTATAACTTCTGAAAATAAATTAAAATAATGTCATATAAGTACCACTTATATCAATTGACATATAAAATAAACATTCATTATAAGACATCCGAATGGTATAACAAAATGCAATAAATAAAAATTATTAACCAAAATCCTATAAATTAAATATTTTGAATAGACAAAATTTTGTTTCTGCTGATCAATATTATGAAAACCAATATCTTTCAAAAATATCCAACATAATCTTAAGAATTTCATCATAAAACTATCTTACTACTATTCAATATTATTGGATATCTAACTAAGTTACTTTATATAAAAACTCAAGATATGTAAAACATTACTGAAAAACAAGTTTTAAGAAGGACTTTGCTTCGTCAGTATTCAAATAATTCATATTCAATAAATATAACATCAATCAACAACAAATATTTACTTACCCCTCAATCTTCTAGAAACACTTCTGCCGAAATGAAAAATCTTTGAATGTAGTGAGAACGGTTCACTACACACAAAAATATATCTGTGGTTTACCCTTGATCTAGAAGATTGAAAGACCCTATCTGTATAAAGAATGTTAACCGTTCTCACTACATTCAAAGATTTTTCATTTCGGCAGAAGTCTTTCTAGAAGATTGAGGGGTAAGTAAATATTTGTTGTTGATTGATGTTATATTTATTGAATATGAATTATTTGAATACTGACGAAGCAAAGTCCTTCTTGAAACTTGTTTTTCAGTAATGTTTTACATATCTTGAGTTTTATATAAAGTACCTTAGTTAGATGTCTAATAATATTGAATAGTCTCAGTAAGATAGTTTTATGATGAAATTCTTAAGATTATGTTGGATATTTTTGAAAGTTTTCATAAGATTGATCAGCAGAAACAAAATTTTGTCTATTCAAAATATTTAATTTATAGGATTTTGGTAATAATTTTTATTTATTGGATTTTGTTATACCATTCGGATGTCTTATAATGAATGTTTATTTTATATGTCAATTGATATAAGTGGTACTTATATGACATTATTTTAATTTATTTTCTGAAGTTATAATCATTAAATATAATTTTTTGGAATTAAATATGTAGAAGGCTAATATTAAAATATTTAAATAATTTTATATACCTTCTATCAAGAATTAACCTCTTTTTATGTTATTTTATTCATAATATATAATAATTTGGTTTCCTTAACATTCTTTATACAGATAGTCCTTGTGTTATAGCAGAGGCCGTTAAATTGTCTTTCAATCTTCTAGATCAAGGGTAAACCACAGATATATTTTTGTGTGTAGTGAACCGTTCTCACTACATTCAAAGATTTTTCATTTCGGCATAAGTCTTTCTAGAATATTGAGGGGTAAGTAAATATTTGTTGTTGATTGATGTTATATTTATTGAATATGAATTATTTGAATACTGACGAAGCAAAGTCCTACTTAAAACTTGTTTTTCAGTAATGTTTTACATATCTTGAGTTTTTATATAAAGTACCTTAGTTAGATATCCAATAATATTGAATAGTCTAAGTAAGATAGTTTTATGATGAAATTCTTAAGATTATGTTGGATATTTATGAAAGATATTGGTTTTCATAAGATTGATCAGCAGAAACAAAATTTTGTCTATTCAAAATATTTAATTTATAGGATTTTGGTTAATAATTTTTATTTACTGGATTTTGTTATACCATTCGGATGTCTTATAATGAATGTTTATTTTATATGTCAATTGATATAAGTGGTACTTATATGACATTATTTTAATTTATTTTCAGATGTTATAATCATTAAATATAATTTTTTGGAATTAAATATGTAGAAGGCTAATATTAAAACATTTAAATAACATATTTTATACTTCAACATTTTTTATACTTCAATATATTTTTTATACTTGTAGTATTCTTTCAATCCCTGAAACCAGGTTCAAATATTTTAATACACTCCACTTAACTCTTATCCAGTTTTACTCTATATTATTAGATATATCTAATAATAATTCCAACACCAAGTCTACACACAGACTACTTATATTGAGTACATCTTAGGGATTCAAATCCTACGTTGATTTCGAAATATGCAGGCTATTTTGATATACTGGCAATATTTCTAACCAGCTACAAATCTTAGGCAATTTCGATCACACAGAAATTCCAATTGCAATAAACTCATTTCAAATTTACAGAAGGAAATTATCAGAAAAAAAACACTGAGACATGTCAACTTTAAACATAAATTTAAATATGCAGGGTAATACGCGCAAGTTCAGCATAGTCAGTCCTCTTTATTTTAAATGGGACATCCTGTAAATTTTTATATTTTTTAAAGCTCCTTGATAACCTGATTTCAATGAACTTATATCATGTATGGTCTACTATTACTGGTTTCAAGAAACTTAATACTTAAAGTACATGATACAATTGATTTTAATATCGAGTGTTTTTTAAGAGTGATAGAACTTTCGATAGGGATAACTGTGATTTGACAGAAGGTAGAAGTTATGTTGTTTTGATATTTCTGTTCAGTAAGCATTTACAAACTATCATGGAAAGACTCACGCCGTAGCAACGTTTACTAATTGTTGGAATTTATTTTCGAAATCAGTATTCTATTCGCCAAACTTATAGAGCACTTCGTGAAATTTATAGTTTAAGTTAAGTATCGATAGATTTCGGACAATTTTTCTCTACTCGATGCAACAACAACAACAACAAGACAAAGAATTGTACATACAGAAGAAAATATCGCTGCTTAAGTCATAGTGTTAATGATGATCCAGATTTGTCTATTTGTCGACGTTCACAATAAGTTGGACTCTGTGCATCCACCACATTGAAAATTTTGCGTAAAGATCCATACAAAATCCAAATGGTTCAAGAACTAAAGCCACTTGACCATAATAAGGGTCGTTTGTTTGCTGATTGGGCCCTAGAATAGCTTGAAGTTGATCCATTTTTTTATCGTTAAATTGTGTTTAGTGATGAAGCTCATTTCTGGTTGAACCGCTATGTAAACAAGCAAAATTGACGTATATGGAGTGAAAACAATCCTCAAGAAGTTCTGCAGGTGCCATTGCACCCTAAAAAATGCACTGTATGGTGTGCTTTACACGCTGGAAGCATCATCGGTCCATTCTATAAAACCCTGGATAAAATCAAAGAACACCTAGTGATAGGTATGGAGTATATATTGGATATTGTGTCCAGCAGAGAGGTAAACCTTCGCCGTTTTTTCTGTACCCTGTGTAATAAAGGCTGCGTTTCAAAGAGAGTAACTTCACATGTAACGGGTGAATTTCATAAATTTATGGTAAGTACATCAATCTGGCAATTGAAAATCATATGCTTTTGTTTATTTGAGATAAAATCGGTGTTTGGTAGAGCCAAGTGATAACATATAGAGGCTTTTGAATATGAATATCATTGTAATACAGGGTGTCCTAACGCAAAGAACTCAGAAATGAAGATTTTGCGAAGATTTGTAAAAAACAGCTCAACCTTAACTTCAATCCAATAAATTGTATACGAAGTATCCGAAATTGATTGAAATGTGATATTGTTAAATGCTTCAAGTACTCTGATCTAGTTATTTCATATTTCAGTATTTGAAAATTTTATTTCCCAACTGCTCTTCGACACATAAGAACTAATAAAAACGAATATCTATGGGGGCAATATAAACCTGCTTTGAATAAAGTCGCTCAGACTAAAGAAAAAGGTTATGGAGGACTAAAACTTACGCAGGTGAAGCACAAAGTTTTCAAGAGCGCAGTAAGTCATGGTGTTAATGATGATCCAGATTTGTCTATTCGTCGACGTTCACAACAAGTTGGACTCTATGCATCCACCACATGGAAAATTTTGCCTAAAGATCTTGGTCTACACCCATACAACATCCAACTGGTTCAAGAACTAAAGCCTTTTGACCATAATAAGCGTTGTTTGTTTGCTGATTGGGCCCTAGAACAGCTTGAAGTTGATCCACTTTTTTATCGTAAAATTGTGTTTAGTGATGAAGTTCATTTCTGGTTGAACTGCTATAAAAAGTAAGTAAAATTGCCGTATATGGAGTGAAAACAATCCTCAAGAAGTTCTGCAGGTTCCATTGCATCCTAAAAAATGCACTGTAGAGTGTGCTTTACACTCTGGGGACATCATCGGTCCATATTTCTTTAAAAACGATGCTGGGGCTAATGTTACAGTGAATGGTGCTCGTTACAGATCGATGATCAATAATTATTTGTTTCAAAATTTGAATGGGTATCGACCCAGAAGTGTTTTGGTTCCAACAAGATGGTGCTACACCTCATGCTGCTACCGTAACCATTGATTTATTGAAAGAAATATTTGGCTATAACATTATTTCGAGAAATGGTCCAATTAATTGGCCTCCAAGATCATGCGACCTAACTCCACTGAATTATTTTTTTTGGGGTTATGTCAAGCCATTGGTTTATGCTGATGAACCAGAAACAATAGACGCTTTGGAAGCCAACATAACTCGTGTTATTAATGAAATGAGACCTGAAATACTCGAAAAAGTGGCCCAAAATTGGTCTGGTCGAATGAGGTTCCTCAGAACTAGTCGTGGTGGACATATGCCGGAAATTATTTTCAAAACATATATGTCATAAAAATATCTTTCAAATAAAAAAAAATTTGGCTTCAATCTTAATTTAAATGTGTTTTATTTCAGTTTAATGTTCTATCACTTAAAAAAAAACACCCGATATTAAACTCAATTACATCATGTAATTTAAGTATCCAGTTTCTTGAAATCAATTATAACCCATACATGATATAGTTCGTTGAAATTAGGTTATTAAGGAGATTTAAAAAATTTGCAGGATGTTCCATTTAAAATAAAGAGGACTATGCTGGACTTGCGCGAATCACCCTGTATATTTAAATTTATGTTTAAAAGGCGCACTATTGAAGTTTTTCATAATTTTCTAACCAAAGGACACAAATAATTCTATTCCATAAGTAGTTTTCACACCGTATATACAATCAACCATATTATACGAGAATGTACTGAAAAATGCTTAGCTACTATAAATGCAAATTAAATTTTAAATCCTCTATTATTTGAAACGTATATAACGAGCATTTTGAGGAAGTAATAATTCTTTTCTCAATAATTTAAAAACTCTAGTTCATTTTTTCTTTTTGAGGCACATAACCCTAGGGGGCAAAAATATTTTTACACTGGATTATAAATAATTAATTTAATTCAAGAAGTAAATCTTTGTGATCTAAAAATATAACCTACTACTTGAAACATTCTATTTTACGTTTTTCAATATAAATTAAATTTTTCTTTCGTTCTCACACACTTTTGAAGACACGTCAAGAATTTTATAAACAATTTTCTTTTTGTAATCAAATGAAATGTTTGTTCATGATTCATTTTTATTTTTTGAAGTTATTCAATAGAGAATTATTGCAAATATTACTGCTGAATTCTCAGTTCGATAATAATTTTAGAAGAGAAATATTTAGGAAATATTATCAATACACAAGCCAAAAAAACTACAAAGTAACAAAAAGTACTCACCGAATTATTAGAATAACGTATTTTCACCGCACAAAAGTTCTAGAAATAACTGAACTTCCTTAATTCAAATAAGGAACTTTTAGTATTCTATCTATTGAACAAAACCACGAAAATATTCTGAGGAACACCGATAACAATTGAATATAGGTACTATATTTAACGAAATCGCGCATATGACTGCCTCGTTTTGAAAAGCGTTTTTTTCTCGGAATAATATGATACAGATTGATAGTTTTTGTACATATTGGCTTTCTAACAATTTGAGTTTAATTCATTGTGTAAAAAGCCTTAGATGTGTCAAAGTGACAAGTACTATAGAGCCACTGAAATGCAGATAGAATATGAAAAATAATAACGTTAGAATTTGATTTATTCCTTGAAATTTTAGACACTTTCATGTTCTTTCAATGCAGCTAATTCTCGAACGAAAACATCTAGAGGGTAGGTTTGGAGTCTACATGTTTCATTTATGTTCAAAACTGGACCGAATCAGCTCAACGATTCTTGAATTCATTTGCCATCTGAACATTCAAATATTTTTGAAAATACGAATTCGATCGAGAATACAGAATTCGGTGTTTTTAGGGTGGGTTTAGAGTTTATATATCTCGGATAAGTTCCGTGATGGATGAAATCGGTGTAACAGTTTGGCAGTTATTCACTATTCTTATTTTTCCAATAGTTCCTGAATTATTCGATCGGAAAAATAGTTTGATATTTAGGTGTATAATAACGACATACAGTGGAATTTCAAGGAATCCTCAAAATGCTCAAGTTTCACGTCTAACATATTCAGATGCATTAGGCCTTTGCCGATAATTTTTTTGAAAACCATCTGAATTTTTTAACTGAGCAAGTTTTCAAATTGAAAGAATCGTACATTTTTCGATTTTATTTTATTCAGCGATGAAGCGACTTTTCGCAATTCCGGTTTTGTCAATAGGCACAATTTCCATTATTACTCTTGCGAAAATCCAAGAATCATGAAGGAAGTCAACCATCAACATATGTAGTCATTAAATAAATATCTGGGGGTAATTATCGGCAATCATGTGATAGATCTTCATTTTTTCGAAGACGTGCTGCATATTTGAATTTTCTTCAGATTGTAGAACGCTTTTCTGCGAAATAATGATCAATAAGCTGAACAGAAATGAAATAGCTGTTGGTACAATTCTTTTTTCTGATGAATTAACATTTACATTGAAGGGGGAGGTAAACAGACAAAATTGCAGATATCGGTCAGCGGAGAATCCTCGTTGGATGTGTGAGACACATACGTTCAATGGTCAGAATTTCCTTAAACTCAATCTTCACCATTAAATGGATTGGACGAGAAAGTACTATTGAGTGGCCAGCTAGATTGCCAGACCTTACGCCGTTGGATTCTTTTCTGTGGGGTTATCTCAAGAACGAAGTTTATGCAACCCAGCCGAAGAGCATCGCAGATAACTGCAGAAATGATGAATATTTTAACTCGAACTTCAAACAAAGTGAGGAAAAAATTTATAGGAGACTGTGTTATTTCCAAGAACGAAGTATAGAACATTTTGAGCATTTATTTCAATAACTTAATTAAATTAACACAACAATTGTTTCGCTATCACAGTAGCATCTTCAGGTAGGTTTATATTTTGAATAACTATAAATAACAATAAAATTTGTGAAAATCAGAATAACTTTATTTAATATTATTTCATATTGATTTTCATCAAATAAAGACTGATTCAATTAAATACTTATTTTAATGTATTGAAATTGATTGCATCATATTTAATAAATTAAGTATTCAGTTTCTTGAAACCAATTATAAATACTTTCGAAATTTCATCCGGTATTATTCATAAGAGACCATACATGATATAGTTCGTTGAAATCATGTTTATGTTTAGCTTATATAAAAATATACATGCTGTTTTATTTAAAATAAAGAGAACGGACTGCTGGATTTGCGCGAATCACCATGTATATTTAAATTTATGTTTGAAAAGCGCACTATTGAATTTAGAAGTTGATGTGTCCCAGTGTTTTTATTTTCTAACGTACGGACACAAACAATTTTATTCCATAAGTGGTTTACACACTGATATATCTTAAAGTGAAACAGTGTTTCCAAGGCATTATATTCAATTCAATTTTGAAGAGTTTTCAAGAGATTTTCATAGATTAAATCTGTAGAAATTTCGGAGATTTAATCCAGCTATTATCAGGAATAAGAGAATTGTTTTTAGATAAACATAATTTTTTAATTTATTTATCAAGATAAATTTTATTTTTCAACCATTGGAAAATTATTTTGGCACACTTTTTGAACCTTTACTGATTGAAACAAGTTGTAAAAATTACTATGTTTTACCACCAATAATCCAATCTTCAGACAACCCAGTTGTCTGAAGATGGGATAGTTAATTCCCGAAACTCGAGTCACAATTAAATGTGTGAAATATCAATTTATTGGTAGTGAAACATAGTAATTTCTGCATTGTTCTTGAAATTTTCTTGTTGATCGAATCAACAAAAGTTTTCAGTTTATCGCGGTAATTTTGGTTTTGTCTTCATTCGAAATCTACCAGATACTGCGGACGTTTGGTTCCATACAGATAATTAGCTGGACATAAAACTGAAATTCGACAGAAATATCTGGAGGATTCAAACTTTCAGGCAAGCTTTTGGCCTACTTACTTGTGATTAGCTTATAAAATGCTGGAAATTGGCACCATTCACTTTCAAGTTTTGCTGAAAACGTTCACGTACGTTACTAATGATTTTTGGTCTAATTTGACGGCATTCATTAAGATCCGAATTCGCAAATCATCCAGTGATTGAGGCTGGGTAGCGTAAATCTTGGATTTCAGGTGACCCCATAGAAAAAGTCCAGTGGAGCCAGATCAGGTGATCTGGGTGGCCACTCAATATGTCCCCTTCTTCCAATCCAGACGTGAGGAAAATTTTCATCTAAGAATTGACGCACCGGTTGAACGAAATGATATGTTGTGTTATCTTGTTGGAAAATGATCGTTTGATGGTTTCCAATACTTGCACGAGGGCTGGATTAATAGCGTTCCCCAATAGATCTGAATAAATTTGGCCAGTGTGATAACCGGGTATAAAAAGGGCCGATTATGTAATTTCCATAAACACCAAATCAAACATTTAATTTTTGGGAAAAGCTGAGTATGCACTTCACGAAATAATATTGGATTTTCATCTGACCAATACTGACAGTTATGCCAGTTCACAATGTCGTTAAGGTAAAATGAACACTCGTCGGAAAAACAGATATCGAACATGTAGTTTTGATTACCGTTAATCATTTCACTGACCACTTCACAGAACTGGAGTCGGCGATCGGGATCTTCTTTCAGTTCCTGAAGCAATCGTATTTTATAAGGATGGAATTTATGTTGTTTCGGGATTCTCATCATTATTGTGCGTGAAACACCAGGATGTCGTCCGTTAAATAAAGCCACTGCTGATCGCGCAAAATCGTTATTTCTAAGAAATAATTTTATCATTTCCACCCTTCTTCTACGGAATACACCATTTCAATTCTACTACAAATTTACAATCGCTTTGACACACTTGTAACGTTCTTAAAAATTCACGATAGACTAAGGTAAATCAGAAACATGGTCCGAATACTTTTTTAGACAAGAAATTAATACTTTTTCGTACAAAAAATTAACAACATAACTACTAAATACCTTTGAAATATGTCGGATACGACATTAATATTCCCGAGATAAATTCCACATTGCCTTTTTCACTATTTTCGCTGTCATTTCATTATCGATGGATATTTTGAAGCGAAATTTTAGGGTCAGATAGTATTCGATACGATCTTCAAAATAAGTTATCGCAACACCCCTCTTCCCTATTCAAAATCAAGGAGTTGTGCTCACCCCCGTTAGGGGTTGCAGTTAAGGGGATGAAAAAAGCGGAAAAGTTGCGGCTCCTTGAATCAGAAATTGACGGGCACGAGCGTTTTTCCACATTCTCAATTCAAAGTCGGAAAATCAAGGAGTTTAGCTGTGTAGGTCTAATATAAATATGTAAGTGATTTGAAAACATACATGGGCCCCAAAAACCTTTCCATGGATTTCGAACGCAAACGAAATTGGCTGTTCCACATCATCTAATCCAGATTCAAAAGAGATCTGTTTCCTCTTAAGAAGAGGCCTAAATGTAGATATGAGTGATTTCCTCTTATCTTTCATTTTCTCGATTGGAAAATCTCCCATATTCTGACTAATTCTTTTCCGAGCATCATGCTCTTTGAACTTGGGTTTGTGATTTTAATCTGTGCAGTCCCAAATTTCTATTTCAGTCTCAAGAAGTTCTGAAAAGGTTATTATTTTATCGTTACTCCAAATCGTCGGCGTTTAAGGAGACATTTTTTATTAAAAATTCACAAAAATAACAAGTAACAGTGCGAGTAACAGCGGTATGGACATGAGAAGTGGAGTGATTACATTCTTACGTAGCACATTTCCCTTCGTCTTACGCCTGTGTGTAATTGAGCTAAAAGATCAACCCAGGAAACAATATAAATTAAATGCGAATGTTACATCCCAATTTCTTATCTCATTTCAAGATGATGTATTGAAATTTGCGAAAGTAAACCGCAACATTGAAACTGAACTTCATTCCAGACGTAAAATAATAATATTTTGATGACATTGTGGTTATTCTAATCACTCTGTTTGAGTTCTTCTCAGAGCATTTGTGAATTAAAAAGTAAATAGTTCGTCACCTTATCTAAATAAGGTTATCATGGCCTTGTGGGTTTTTTATTTCCTTAATAACGGTATTAGCATAAACGGTAGATAGGATAGAATAGGACTTTTCTTCCTCTTGTAACAACTTTTCCAAAAAGTCGAAAAATAATTTCATTAAAACACCGGGCAATTTCATATGAAAAATGCTCAATTAAGCTTTTAAAATTTTTTGTCCAATATACGAGGGGCGTTCAATGTATTCTCGGTATAGACATGAAAGAAAACTCAAAAAATTTTGGAAAAATTTTATATTTCAATGTAGTTCCCTAGAACTACCTAGAATACATTTGATAGATTGAGAAATAACTTCTCTAAACCTTGTAAAATATTCTTCCGGTTTCTCCTCAAAATAGGTATTAATAGCTACCTTCAGTTCTTCATCGTCGGAAAATCGCTTTTCACGAAGATATTTTGTTACATTTGGAAATAGGTAATAGTCACTAGGGGCCAAGTCTGGACTGTAATTTCTTCGAAGCCACATTCTTGAACAGCAGCCTTCGCCACGCGATCCTTATGATGCTGCTGTAATGCTTCAACTCTTTTTAGTGTTCTAAATACTTTTAGAATCTCAAAAAAAATTATAGCATGCTAACAGCATTAATCTGTTTTAATATTTAAATTTTCTAATAATCTCTCCATCAACTAAAACACCTCTTCTTATTATTTCATTGTATAAATATATTATATAATTATATTCCGGTTTTCCTGATTCATTATATAAATGTCAAGATGTACTTCATGTTTTGAGATATTTTTGGAGTGAATTATTTGAAATGAATTAGTTTTGGAGAAGTTCTTAAAATTATGTTTTACATTTTCGAAAAAGATTTGGTTCCAATAAATATAAGATCAGACAGAAAATTTTGTCTTCTTCAAGTATTTATTTAGTAATTTTAATTAAGAATTTATATTTCGTTGGATTTTTTTATTCCTTTCGATATTATATTATGAGTTTTGATTTTATATGTCTACCAAACTTAAGCAGTACTTATAAGACATTCATTTAGTTTTTTGAATAACATTTTTTGAAATTAAAATTTATAGGAGGCTAACAGAACAAATCTGTTTTGATATTTGAATTAATAATAATTTATTTTCAAACGGTGCGCTTTTTAAGCATAAATTTAAATATAAAGGGTGAGTCGCGCAAGTCCAGCACAATCCGTCCTCCTTAATTTAAATGGAAGACCCTGCTTATTTTATATTTTTTTAGAGTTCCTTAACGAACTACTCGTATATCACGTATTGTCTATTATGAATTGTAAATATTTTTGTTACATTATATAGTTCGTTGAAATCAAGTTATTGAGTAGCTTTAAATAATATAAAAATATACAGGATCCATTTAAAATAAAGAGGAAGTTGGCCAACACGATACGAAGTTATTTCATTGTAAAAAAATAAAAAGAGTTTTTTTCTTGATACAAGGACTATTAGAAAATGTTGATTATCTTATGGATTTTTTCTGTTAACTTCCTACAAATTCTAATCTAATTTAGAACACACTGTGTCAATTTAGTAGACATATAGAATTAATACTTATTACACAGTACTAAAGGGAATGAAAAAAATTCAAATAAATATAAAATGTCAACTACAAACTATTAAATAAATACTTGAAGTGTACAAAATTTTGTTTCGTTCCTTGTTTTATGAAAACTAAATTCCTTTCCAAAAATGCAAAACATAACCTCAAGAACTTCTTCAAAAACAATTTTCTCAAATTAAGTTCCTTTAAAAAAAATCCTCTACATGTAGAACATCTTTAAAAAGGCAATTTATAATTATTACAACGGTAACTCATCAGCTCAACTTCATATTCAAAAATTAAAAATAATTAACAAAAAATATCTTACCAAACCAACTGAGTTCTGTTAACTGGACAAACACTAGAATGAATTGAATTTAAAAACATTCTACATATTCTATGTTCGTGACAGAAATTACATAAAGTTTGCAAGGTATTTTATAAAATTTTGTAATAATACTTCTATCAAGAAAATTTTTGTTAATTATTTTTTTAATATAAAGCTGAGCTGATGAGTTAACGTTGTAATAATTCTTAATTGCTTTTAAATGATGTTCTATCGGGTGTTTTTTAGAATGAACTTTAAATTGAAATAAAACACATTCAAATTAAGATTAAAGCCAATTTCTTTTTTATTTGAAAGATAATTTTATGACATTTATGTTTCAAGAATAATTTCCGGCATATATCCAACGTGACTAGCTCTGAGGAACCGCATTCAACCAGACCAATTTTGAAATATTTTTTCAAATAATTCGGGCCTTACTTCATCAATAACACGAGTTATGTTGGCTTCCAATGGGTCTATTGTTTCTGGTTTATTAGCATAAACCAATGATGATAATAATAATAATGAGTGTGGATAGCTCAGCGGGAGAGCATCGGACTCGTGACCGGGAGGTCCAGGGTTCGAATCCTATTCAGGTAGAAAAGAAATTTTCTAGTTGGACGGGTATCTGCCACCATTTCACTGTTGGGTCAAAAATTAACAGTGCTGTGACCTAAAGTGGCGCAAGATCGCAGTAACAAAGCCTACACAGAACACAACTGAACTCCTAACTCGTACAAGCTGAAAAAGCTTCTGAGGGATCTTCACAGAAGATCTAGGAGTATCAGGATAATAATAATAATAATAACTTGACACAACCTCAAAGAAAATAATCCAGTGGAGTTATGTCGCATGATCTTAGAGGCCGATTAATTGGACCACTTCTCGAAATAATGTTATTGCCAAATCTTTCTTTCCATAAATCAATTCTTACGGTAGCAGCATGAGGTGTAGCACCATCTTGTTGGAACCAAAACACTTCTGGATAGATATAATTCAAATTTTGAAACAAATAATCATTTATCATCGATCTGTAACGAGCACCATTCACTGTAACAGTAGCTCAAGCATCGTTTTTTAAGAAATTGGACCGACGATGCCTCCAGCGAGTAAAGCACACCATACAGTGCATTTTTCAGGATGCAATGGAACCTGCAAAACTTCTTGAGGATTGTTTTAACTTCATATATATCAACTTCAAGCTGTTCTAGGGCCCAATCAGCAAACAAACGACGCTTATTATGGTCAAGTGGCTTTAGTTCTTTAGTTGGATTTTGTATGGGTGTAGACCAAGATCTTTACGCAAAATTTTCCATGTGGTGGATGCATAGAGTCCAACTTGTTGTGAACGTCGACGAACAGACAAATCTGGATCATCATTAACACTTTGACTCACAGCAGTAATATTTTCTTCTGTACGTATAGTTCTTTGTCTTGTTGTTGTTGCATCGAGTAGAGAAAATGTTGTCCGAAATATATCGATAGTTCGACGAATAAGCTGCTCTGATGGACGATTATGTAACCATAAATTTCACGCATTTTTAAGTGCTCTATAAGTTTGGCGAATTGAACACTGTTTTTGAAAATAAATTTCAACAATTTGTTAACGTTGTTGCGGTGCGAGTCTTTCCATGATAATTTGTCAATGCTTACTGAACAGAAATGTCAAAACAATATGGCTTCTTCCTTCTGACAAATCACAGTTATCCCTATCGAACGTTCTATGACTCTAAAAAACACCCGATATTGTTTTAGGAATTTTTTTGAAGCAACTAATTTTGAGCAAATTGTATTTGAAGAAGTTTTTGAGGTTGAGTTTTATTTTTAGTTGACAATTTATATTTCTTTGAATTTCTTCCATCCCCTTTGGTACAGTGTGATAAGTATTAATTCTATATGTGTACTAAATTGATACATAGTTATAATTAAAATTTGTGGGAGGTTAATAGAATAAATCTGTATGATATTTAAAATTTTAATTCATTGTGTTACACGAATGAGCAACAAATTGGCGACACTAATTAAGTTTTTCCAAGTTCCGAAAGTGTGACATTAACATTCTTAAAAACTTTCAGTGTAGTCCTATCGTTATTCTGTAACTATCGGATCCTTGGTGACTCTTTGCTTGTTTGGTAGTGTTGGAAAGAAACGATTTATTCTTTGCACTCTTACTTTCCGCAACATCATTCACTATGTCAAGGTTGTCAGATTTCTCCAAAGTATATCATGGAAGTTTAAAGTACTTTACAACAGACTCGCATCGCATCTGAACGTGCATGATGTTATCTGATTTTGAAAACTAAGTGCGCTAATCTGAATATTCGAAATGTTTTAATCCCTTTGTTGAATATAATCTGAGATAATTATCTCATTAGTTAGAGAGTCCTGTATAAATTGACTGAGTTCACAGTTTTCATTCAGCTACCATTGATGTTGTTGACATAAAGAGACGTCAGTTCCGAAATAGGATTGCGGCTTTTTTATTATTGTCTATTCGCAGAAAAATTATTTTTAGATCTCGGAAAACGTTGAAGAAGTGTGCATTTATTACGTAAAGCAACCTAACTGGTTGACAGTATTGATTTGCCGAGTACGAAGAGAATTATGTTAGGTGATTATTTTTAACTGATAAAGGGTGATTAGTTATATCGGAAATGGGTGATACAAGTGCTTCATCAACTCAACAACTTCACAGAAGAGACGATGGTAAGAACATGATTTTAATATTTTCTGTTAGCCATAAGTTAACTAAATAGTTTTTTCTCCGAAACTATTCAAGACGAATTCGTGAAAATTTGGGGAACGATGAAGTATTTTCCGGAAAAGATCCTGCAAACAGTTCGTTTCGGCTAATTTAATTTGAAGAGACGCAACTTGGTATAATAAATGAAAGTGCACTAAAATATATACAGAAATAAAACTTGATATACACATCACTCTCTGCGCTTCAAAGTGTTTTTAATGGATTCTTTGTTAAATCATTAATGGAAACAAGAAAAAGCTAACACGAAGTTATAATTCTTCTAGAAAGTATCCGGAGAAAACATAGTTCAATTGTAATTATTATATATATATATATATATATATATATATATATTATATATAATATATAATATATATATAAAATATAGATATATATAATTATAATATTGTATATATATATATATATATCCCTACTAATATTATAAATGCGAATGTAAGTTTGTTTGTTACGCTTTCACGCAAAAACTACTGAACCGATCATCATGAAACTTTGTACATATACTCTTGAAGGTATTAGAAGTAACATAGGGTACTTTATATTTAAAAAAAAATTTTTTTACGAAAGATAAAACAATTGTTTGTCAAAAAATCGTCAAATTTAGCTACTTCAGTAATGAAGTTTTACTATTATTATACCCTTACCCTTTATCTTTCATACTTATTTAATGACTCCACTGCGGGCGAAGCCGCGGGTAAAAAGCTAGTCCCTATCCCTACTAATCCCTTAATAATATTATAAATGCGAATGTAAGTTTGTTTGTTACGCTTTCACGCAAAAACTACTGAACCGATCATCTTGAAACTTTGTACATATACTCTTGAAGGTATTAGAAGTAACATAGGGTACTTTATATTTAAAAAAAAAATTTTTTTACGAAAGATAAAACAATTGTTTGTCAAAAAATCGTCAAATTTAGCTACTTCAGTAATGAAGTTTTACTATTATTATACCCTTACCCTTTATCTTTCATACTTATTTAATGACTCCACTGCGGGCGAAGCCGCGGGTAAAAAGCTAGTCCCTATCCCTACTAATCCCTTAATATTATAAATGCGAATGTAAGTTTGTTTGTTACGCTGTCACGCAAAAACTACTGAACCGATCATCATGAAACTTTGTACATATACTCTTGAAGGTATTAGAAGTAACATAGGGTACTTAATATTTAAAAAAAAATTTTTTTACGAAAGATAAAACAATTGTTTGTCAAAAAATCGTCAAATTTAGCTACTTCAGTAATGAAGTTTTACTATTATTATACCCTTACCCTTTATCTTTCATACTTATTTAATGACTCCACTGCGGGCGAAGCCACGGGTAAAAAGCTAGTCCCTATCCCTACTAATCCCTTAATAATATTATAAATGCGAATGTAAGTTTGTTTGTTACGCTTTCACGCAAAAACTACTGAACCGATCATCTTGAAACTTTGTACATATACTCTTGAAGGTATTAGAAGTAACATAGGGTACTTTATATTTAAAAAAAAATTTTTTTACCAAAGATAAAACAATTGTTTGTCAAAAAATCGTCAAATTTAGCTACTTCAGTAATGAAGTTTTACTATTATTATACCCTTACCCTTTATCTTTCATACTTATTTAATGACTCCACTGCGGGCGAAGCCGCGGGTAAAAAGCTAGTCCCTATCCCTACTAATCCCTTAATATTATAAATGCGAATGTAAGTTTGTTTGTTACGCTGTCACGCAAAAACTACTGAACCGATCATCATGAAACTTTGTACATATACTCTTGAAGGTATTAGAAGTAACATAGGGTACTTTATATTTAAAAAAAAAAATTTTTTTACGAAAGATAAAACAATTGTTTGTCAAAAAATCGTCAAATTTAGCTACTTCAGTAATGAAGTTTTACTATTATTATACCCTTACCCTTTATCTTTCATACTTATTTAATGACTCCACTGCGGGCGAAGCCGCGGGTAAAAAGCTAGTCCCTATCCCTACTAATCCCTTCCCTACTATAATATTATAAATGCGAATGTAAGTTTGTTTGTTACGCTTTCACGCAAAAACTACTGAACCGATCATCATGAAACTTTGTACATATACTCTTGAAGGTATTAGAAGTAACATAGGGTACTTTATATTTAAAAAAAAATTTTTTTACGAAAGATAAAACAATTGTTTGTCAAAAAATCGTCAAATTTAGCTACTTCAGTAATGAAGTTTTACTATTATTATACCCTTACCCTTTATCTTTCATACTTATTTAATGACTCCACTGCGGGCGAAGCCGCGGGTAAAAAGCTAGTAATATTATAAATGCGAATGTAAGTTTGTTTGTTACGCTTTCACGCAAAAACTACTGAACCGATCATCATGAAACTTTGTACATATACTCTTGAAGGTATTAGAAGTAACATAGGGTACTTTATATTTAAAAAAAAAAAATTTTTTACGAAAGATAAAACAATTGTTTGTCAAAAAATCGTCAAATTTAGCTACTTCAGTAATGAAGTTTTACTATTATTATACCCTTACCCTTTATCTTTCATACTTATTTAATGACTCCACTGCGGGCGAAGCCGCGGGTAAAAAGCTAGTATATATATATATTTGGTATATATTTTTAATTCTTGAAATAGAAAATTATAACAAAATATTCATCTTATTTTCTTTTACAATAATAATGATAATAATAATGTTTATTCACATCAGAAAGATACAGTACAATGCATGATGGTTTCATAGTAACGCAATTTGTGTATAAACGAATAATCACTGAAGTTGCAAGAGCAACTTGTGCGTGATGAAAAAAATTATGAATATATACACATACATATATATATATATATATACATACACATATATATAATAACAATAATATAACACCAATAATAATTTATGATAGATTGGGCCGTTGCTTGGTAGAAATCAGTTGTAATTGTCATTATAAAATAAAACACTTGTTTACATTTTCTACTTTATTTTTGGTATTGACGTACGTTTCGTCTTTGCTAGAAAGACTTCATGTATTCTGATGAAGTCTTTCTAGCAAAGACGAAACGTACGTCAATACCAAAAATAAAGTAGAAAATGTAAACAAGTGTTTTATTTTATAATGACAATTACAACTGATTTCTACCAAGCAACGGCCCAATCTATCATAAATTTGAGAAATGCTGATACCAGCTTTTTGGCCCACAAGTACTACAGGTATTCTGATGAAGTCTTTCTAGCAAAGACGAAACGTACGTCAATACCAAAAATAAAGTAGAAAATGTAAACAAGTGTTTTATTTTATAATGACAATTACAACTGATTTCTACCAAGCAACGGCCCAATCTATCATAAATTTGAGAAATGCTGATACCAGCTTTTTGGCCCAGAAGTACTACAGGGTATTCTGATGAAGTCTTTCTAGCAAAGACGAAACGTACGTCAATACCAAAAATAAAGTAGAAAATGTAAACAAGTGTTTTATTTTATAATGACCATTACAACTGATTTCTACCAAGCAACGGCCCAATCTATCATAAATTTGAGAAATGCTGATACCAGCTTTTTGGCCCAGAAGTACTACAGGGTATTCTGATGAAGTCTTTCTAGCAAAGACGAAACGTACGTCAATACCAAAAATAAAGTAGAAAATGTAAACAAGTGTTTTATTTTATAATGACAATTACCAATAATAATGTTTACTCAGTAATAATGATACACCAAAAGTGGAAAAAAATGGAGATATGTACCACCATCCCACGAATAAACAGAGACAATCACTATTTGCTGTAAATACAGCTGTGCGTGATAAATATTTTGATTTTATAAGTGGTTTATGACAATATAAAATAATATATAAAAATTAGAACAACCCAACACTCCAGAACACAACATATGGTATAAAAGTTTGACAAAAGTAGACGGGTGTGAGCATGAAAAAGCAATGTAATGAGCAGGAATAATAGAATATATACAGTCAAAAAGAAAACCAAGCAAAGGATATATAATATAAACAAAAAAATACCTGCGAAGCAGGATAAACCCTGCTTGTGTGTAAGAATACATACAGGTGGAGCAACAATCATGAAAGGTACACAATAGTTGGAGATTGGTTATATACAAAAATATAAGAGCATAAAAATATAAAGTACTCAAACTTATATAAAACAACAGTAAAGTACACACAAATATATCAGAGTATATAACTGTCGCAGGCTAATAGTCTAGTCAACAAGTGCCTTTTGGGTCAACTTTTTTCAGCAGTCTCCGAAAATTATGATCAAGGTGCCATTCGATTCGGAATGGCATCTAGATGATTTTTGAAGAAAATGAAGTTCCGCTTGCAAAAATTGCAAAAGTTATTGACAATTAACTGAAAAAAAGAGGGTATAGTTTTTTGTAAATATCTCAAAAACTAATGGAGATTTTTGAAATAAAAAAAAAGATTCAAAAGGAGGAGGAAATTTCCTAAAAAAATGTTGACTCCCGGAATTGTAGTCTCAATATTAATAATTTTCCCAGAGGGATGAAAATACGACCGAAAACGGGTACTCTGGCTTTCGTAAGCCACGCTTACTTTGGACACTTTATTAATGAAAATTATTTTAACAGATTAAATATGAAATTTAATATATGAAAAAATTCAGGGACATACTGTATAGATGAATGAACAATAATCCGCCAAAAAAAAGATTTTATCTCAATTTTTCAATTAGTTATGCAATAGTTAATTAATAATTTTTTTTTGCTTGGACATAAACATTGCAAGTGTGATAATTGTTAAAAACTTAGATTATTTATCGAATAATTTTTTTTTTCAAAATTCAAATATTATTAATGGTCCGTTTTTATGTTGTAGGCTTCATAGAAATTTTTTTTTGAATTTTTATCTCTTATTGTTTAAAAAATTGTTATAAACAAATGCGTTGTTTATAAAATAATTGAAAATTCTTTTAAGGAATATCATTCTTTGATGCAAATAATGATTTCATAAAAAAAAAATAAAAACTTTTTTTATTGCTTGAAAACGCATTTGTTAATTAACAATCGTTTTCTCCCACTTCTAACTAATTTTAAGGAACTATTTTTTCTTTAAAAATCATGATATACTTTTCTTTTCCATATAAAAAAAAATTTCGTTTTGTGTAATTTTTCATTGTTTATATAATAAACAATTTGTTATAAACAAATAAATTTTTACTTTATATTTTTTCCCTATTCTTATTACTGCCACAAATGCGAACATGATTTTTTTTTATTATTTAATAATATAAAGTAAAAATTTATTTGTTTATAACAAATTGTTTATTACATAAACAATGAAAAATTAAACAAAACGAATTTTTTTTTATATGGAAAAGAAAAGTAAATCAGGATTTTAAAGAAAAATTGGTTCCTTAATATTAGTTAGAAGTGGGAGAAAACGATTGTTAATTAACAAATGCGTTTTTAAGCAATAAAAAATTTTTTTTAAGGAAAACATTATTTTTTTTAAATCATTATTTGCATCGAAGACTGATATTTATTAAAAAAATTTGCAATTATAATATTTTATAAACAACGCATTTGTTTATAACAATTTTTTAAACAATAAGAGATAAAAATTAAAAAAAAAAATTTCTATGTAGATTCCTAAAACATAAAAACGGACCATTAATAATATTTTGAAAAAAAAAATTTTTTCGATAATAAATCTAAGTTTTCAATTTTGCAACAACGTAAGTTGTTAATAAAAAACTGAAAAATAATCATTTTTAAATTTTTCCAACGGGGATCTATTCTGAAGTCTTCCAAAAATTGCTCCAAGAGAGGAAACAATCTCAAGTTAATAGTTTAACAATTATCACACTTGCAATGTTCATGTCCAAGCAGAAAAAAATCATTAATTAACATAACTAATTGAAAATTGAGATAAAAATTTTTTTTTGGCGGATTATTTTTCATTAATCTATCCAGTGTGCCCCTAAATTTTTACATTTATTAAATTTCATATTAAATCTGTTAAAATAATTTTAATTAATTAAGTGTCCAAAGTAAGCGTGGCTTACGAAAGACAGAGTACCCGTTTTCGACCGTTTTTTCATCCCTCTGGAAAAATTATTAATATAGGGACTATAATTCCGGGAGTCGACATTTTTTTTTAGGAAATTTCCTCCTCTTTTTGAATCTTTTTTTTTATTTCAAAAATCTGTATTAGTTTTTGAGATATTTACAAAAAACAATACCTTCTTTTTTTCAGTTGATTGTTAATAACGTTTGCAATTTTTGCAAGCGGAACTTCATTTTTTTCAAAAATCATCTAGATGCCATTCCGAATCGAATGACACCTTGATCATAACTTTCGGAGACTGCTGAAAAAAGTTGACCCAAAAGGCACTTGTTGACTAGACTATAAAACTCAGGTATCAAAAGATCGCTGTAACAGTGGAATAAGAATGTCGTTTGAGATACTTATGACGAGTGGTTAGCTGTATGACAATCGCAAGTATAATCAAATTTTAGTTTCCGATCATCTCGTATATATCCGCAGTATGCTGAACATGAAGTCTGAGCTTATTCAGAAATTTTCTCGGGTTTGGCTCGCATATTAGTGCTTCTGGTAGACAGCTGAAGAGTTTTGGGCCCAAATAATGATAGTTCCTTTGACCGACCGACTTGTGCATGACAGGTATTTGAATACTTCTTTTGTGGCGGGTCTTATAACCATGGCTACAGGTGATCAACTCATTCTTGTTTTTATATTGGACTGCAGTTATATTTATGAAAAATAGTTGCCTTGGGTCGAATATTGAAGTTTCCGAGTAGAGGAGGTTACTAGGATAGTTGTATGGTTTTTGCAGAATACATCTTGAAAAGCGTCTTTGAATGACTTCAAGTGAGTGCAGATGTGTTTTAGAGACTCCTCCCAAACCAATTATGCCGTAGTTCAAGTGATTTTCTACCAAACTCCTGTACAAAATTATTTTCTGTTTGTGGTTGAGTATGCTTATTATTTTTTTGAATTTGTACAGAATGGATCGTAGTTTCTTTACAAGATGTAGTACTTGTTGGTCCCATCTTAGATGGTTATCTAGAATTATCCCGAGGTATTTAATTTTTTTGACAGGTCTGATGGTAGCCATGTCGGATATCACTATGTCATATTCTGGCAGGGATATATCATAGCTACTGAATGTCGAAATTTATTGATAATAATCTATAGTCGAACCATTCCTTTATTTTTGTTAGGTCGTTCTCTAGCTTAAGTTTCAAATTGAACCAGAACACGACTGTGTCATCCGCAAAGCTGATAATTTTCGAGTGGGTATTCAATAAGAAGAGAGTATTAAGGTAAATATTAAATAATATTGGTCCAAGGACGTTCCTTGGGGTACACCACATAAAATAGTTCTTTCATCACTCACACTGTCATCAATTTTCACTCTTTGCCGACTATTTAGTAGATAACTTCTGAAAAGTTTATGTGAATGCCTCTTATCCCCATATCTTCTAGAGTTTTGAGTAATCTAGAGTGGTCCACGGTATGGAAGGCTTTTCTCAAGTCTATGAAGACACCAATTGATGGTTTTGACTCATCTAAACACTGATATATTTTTTGTGTCAATATTTTAATCGGATCTTGAGTAGACATTTTTTCTCTGAATCCGTACTGAGATTTCGACAATAGATTGTACTTTCCGAGGAATTTATTCAACCTCTTCTGAACAATCTTCTCCAATATTTTGGCTAGGCATGTGATCAGGGTGATAGGCCTATAATTTGAGACATCAGTCTTAATTCCACTCTTATGAATCGGTGTCACCACGGCCGTTTTGAATGCTGATGGGAAATATCCCTGTTCCAGCGATTTATTGACTATGTAAGTAAGTGGTTTTGATATATAGTTGGAGATAAGTTTGAGGGTTTCTGCTTTGATGTTATCAATGCCAGGGGCTTTTTTATTTTTAAGTTGTGATATTATTTCTATTAATTCATTTTCAGTTGCAGGACGGAGAAAAAATGAGTGGTCACACAAACTTTTCCCTTCCACAACCTCTATATAACTTTGAACACTTGACTAAATGTCGAGGTACACCCGAAACTAGATCAGTTCCATAATTTTCGGAGATGGTAGTCCAGGAATGTAAAACTGACTGAATTAAATCATCTTTATTTCGTGGCGCTGCTCGTTCAATTTCATTAGTACCCATATGTTTTCAATGGGACTGAGATATGGCGAAGCTGATGGCCATGAAATAGTTGTCACTTGGTGTTCTTGCATCCAAGCTTGAGTATAGGGCGAAGTATGGCATCTTGCATTGTCCTGCTGAAAACGCCACCCCCCTGGAAATAAAGCATGCGCTGTTCCAAGGAGAAAATCGTTTAGAATGCCACAATACTTTACACTATTAATTGTACCATTAACTATACAGAGAGACGCAGCTCCACGCTGAGATATTCCTCCCCAAATCATTATTTTGGTGGGAAATTTGGAAATTTGAACGGAAAAAGGTTGTTTTGAGAGGATTTTTAAGTGATTTCCACTAAGTTGGAAACAACTTTTATCAGATATAAAGACATTATTATATTTATCTTCTTGAAAAGGTTGACAAAATTCTATCCTTCGTTCTTTTTGTAAAGGTGTCATTCTAGGGATTTTTTTTGGTTTCCTTGATATGTAGGCTTGTCTTTTCAGTGACATACGGAAGGTTTCTGGAGATACTTTTATATTTCGTTGATTTCCAAATCTCAGGCGCGGATTGTGTTGTCCTATGGCCAATAAAGCGTTCAAATTGTTCAATCTTACGCGTTCTTCCTGAAACTGGTATATGTTTCATATCCATGCCATTTTTTATCCCCTTTATTTTCTCATATACTGCACCTTTTTTCCAGTTTAGTCAAATGCACTAGTTTTTCAACGTATTGAAAACCTTTTCTATACAAATTCTATACAAATATTCTACCTGTTTTCTTTTTTCTAGTTGCTACATTATTTTATAAATTGTATACCTGTTGACAATCAACAATATTTGGCAAATAGAGTTGCCATGCAACTTTGGCCATAGCCGACTATCTGCACAACCTATTTTATACATTACTTTCGTCTTAGAATGTTACAAAGAAGAAGTATATTGAAATTATGAAAAATAATAATAATAATAATCTAGGGCCGATGAAGAGATTATCCGAATTCTAATTGTTTTTTGAAGATATAGTGCATGTTTTGAGAGATTTTTGAATTAACTTATTTGAATATTTGAATATATTAAATATTTAAAATAAATTATATTTTTTAGAAATCTTTAAGTTGTGTTTTATGCAATTTAAAAATTGAATTAAATGAATGTCTAAGAAGACACTGTGTTAATTAGACATGTAGAATTAAACACTTATTACACAGTACCAAAGGGAATAAAAGAATTCAAAGAAATATAAATTATCAATTAAATCTATTGAATAAATACTTGAAGGGGGCAAAATTTTTTTACGTTTTTTGTTTTATTAAAACCAAATTCCTTTCTAAAAACAACGAACGAAACAAAATTTTGTCCCTTCAACTATTTATTCAGTAGATTTAATGGATAATTTATATTTCTTTGCATTTTTTCATTCCCTTTGGTACTGTGTGATGAGTGTTTAATTCTATATGTCTACTAAATTGACACAGTGTGTTCTTAGACATTTATTTTATTTAATTCTGAAAGTTTTTGAATGAAAACTGTATGATTTTGAAAATTTCTAAATAATCCTTCTATCAAGTAAAAAACCTCTTTTTATTATTTTAGCATTTATATGCAAAATAACGGCAGGAAGGCTTATACAAAATTTCGTGAAGATCGTATAGTTAAAAGACCAAGGAAAAATTATCTTGAGTGGAACGCGTGTGATATGAACTCTTGACTTCACGTCAGTATTTTTCACCTTTTTATTCTGATGTTCAAGATTTATAAGGAAAACGACGTTCAAAATTCGGGATTATCAGTGCACAGAGAAAAATATCAGAATCGAATTCTGATCGAAATGTACCATTTTGAATTAAGGATATTTGGTATAGAATTTACAGTATTTTATTCTAGGACACAATCTGATATATTCATAAGCTATAATTTTATGATGAACTAACCTATCCAATTAAACAATTGTTGATAATCTACGATTGCAAAAAATTATCAAGCTTTTACCTGACGTCTATTGTCGCATTTATCAAGTATGACTTTCAAAAACCTATTTGTTGAGATTTCAATATTTATTGATTATCGGATCACTAAACCACTTGAGAAGGAATTGAGCCTCTTTTGTCTTTTATATCTGAAACATAGGTATCGGGTGTTTTTTTTAGAGTGATAGAATTTTTGATAGGGATAACTGTGATTTGACAGAAGGTAAAAGCCATGTTGTTTTGACATTTCTGTTCAGTAAGCATTGACAAATCATCATGAAAAGACTCACGGCGCAATAACGTTAACAAATTGTTGAAATTTATTTTCAAAATCAGTGTTCTATTCGCCAAACTTATAGAGCAATTCGTGAAATTTATGGTGTACATAATCGTCCATCAGAGCAGCTTATTCGTCGATCTATCGATAGATTTTGGGCAACAATTTCTATATTCGATACAACAACAACAAAAAGACAAAGAACTGTACGTACAAAAGAAAATATCGCTGCTGTAAGTCATAGCGTTAATGATGATCCTGATTTGTCTATTCGTCGACGTTCACAACAAGTTGGACTCTGTGGATCCACCAACTTTGCGTAAAGATCTTGGTCAACACCCATACAAGATCCAACTGGTTCAAGAACTAAAGCCACTTGACCATAATAAGCGTCGTTTGTTTGCTGATTGAGCAGCTTGAAGTTGATCAACTTTTTTGTCGTGAAATTGTGTTTAGTGATGAAGCTCAATTCTGGTTGAACGGCTATTTAAACAAGCAAAATTGCCGTATATGGAGTGAAAACAATCCTCAAGAAGTTCTGCAGGTTCTATTGCATCCTGAAAAATGGTCTCTATGGTGTGCTTTACACGCTGGAGGCATCATCGGTCTATAATTTTTAAAAACGATGCTGGAGCTAATGTTACAGTGATTGGTGCTCGTTACAGATTGATGATCAATGATAATTTGTTTCAAAATTTGAATGGTATCGATCTTTATGACACAGCACTCGATGAAAATCTGGTTAGATGCACAATCACAAGAAGAACCAGAGTGACATCAGCATTTCGATTCGAAATGTTCAGTTCTTGAGCACGATGACGAGTTTGATGTTGATGGATGCTCAGCTACATTCTGGGCTACAGCACCAATGTTTCCAAGTGTGCTCACTGGACGAGAACGTGAATGGGTTGTTTTATCAGATAACGATCCAGTTTTTACGAACAGATTAATCCACAAATTTCCGTGAGGGCATTTTATTTCTAGTTAATTCTTCGAGATAATTTCTAACAGTTTGGATAGAGGATTCACCACTTTGGATATGAGTTTTTTAGTATTTCCTAGTTTTGTTCAAGCATGAATCGACCCATTTCATTAATGTCAAATATTAAACTAGCTTTCTGCCTTTTTTTGAAATTGAAATTGTAGAAGACTGACGGATTAAATCTGTTTTGATATTCAAATTTTGTTATAATTCTTCTATCAAGTAAAAACATTTTTTCTATTTTAGCTTCCTGTCAAAACACGAATGACAGACGTGTCGCTATACTCGAAATAATCACTACTTCAAAAATGCTAAATGGCCCAACCTTCAGAAGGTTTCAATTTTTAAAAATATTTCAACGATATCGACGCATTTAAATTTTCCATTGATTTCCAGATAAATTTCCTGTATTGCTGAAAAGAATTTGTCTGCAGCAGAACAGAAACTTCTTCTGTTGTTAAATGACAAAAAAGTTTGAAAAAACCTAAGTTTCCTTCGATAAGAGATGATGGAAACTGTGGAAACTTGATTTACAGAGCAAGATATAACTTTGTTCTTGATAGATCTAGAAGAATTACAGACTCGTTGTAACGAATATTCTATTGAGTATATCGAATAATAAAATATTTTGACTAAGGCTAAGAATTTTTTAATACGTCCTCGTACATACCAGTAGATCTGGTTTAAAAAATAACGACGTTTTAGAATGGATGTGTTATTAAATAATCCTTTTTTCCATTAATTCAATTGCAGATTAAATCACTCTACAATTTTATATTGTAATATCATACCATTTAATCTTAATTGCGTTTTATTGTTTTCTAATATTGCAACTATGCAACTAGATAGTTACATAATACTTGTCAAGTTTTCCCACAATTATTTGAGGAATATCCGGTATGTAGGAGGCAAGAAACAAGAAAATAATTATTCAAAAAATATATGTAAATTTATTTACTTTGTGTTAAAAGCGCTGATAAAAAAAAAGACTTGAATATATTGGGAGTATAAATAAGTTCATGCGGTTTTTTGTCGAAAATTGAAGCTTTATTGTGAAAAATTGGTTATACATTCAAAGTTCAAAGTATTTTCCGTAGCTTGCCACTACTTTTTCCTTGTTTGATTGATTCGGTGTTTACTTGGTGGAATCTCATTTTAATTCAAAAATACATAAAAGACAGTATTTTAATTTCCACAAGAAATTTTCACAATACAACAATTGTTTCACTACGCTGTGGCTTCTTCAGGTATCTACATTCTACTGACTGAAGTCACTAGATTAGCTGTATTTCTGTTTTTTTCTTTTTGTGGCCCAATACTAAAATTTGAATAAAATGACATGAATTCAAGGTTATTTGACTCACTAAAGATATCGGATGATGAACTTTTTATTACAAATGTAGAACTATTTGTACAACATACATAGGTCGTTTAAAAAAGAGTTTATCGCCCAATTTAATTGCCAGTTTCGCAACGATATTAAGCAATTCGAGTACTTGTGTTCTAGGTATTAGAATTTAAAATTATCATCTGTTATTTCACACGTGAAAAATAAATTGAACCTGTTCAAATCATTCATTGAAATGTATTCAGGTGAGCTGTTTACGTGATGTTATAACAGTGGTTTTTATCCGAGGTACATAAAATTCGTGGAATTGTAACTAAATAATTAACAGGAAGGTACAAGTATATGAAAAAAATTCTATTTAAATATTTAATATTATTATTTTAATATTATATTTCTACATATTCAATTTCAAAAAATTATATTTAATGATTATAACTTCTGAAAATAAATTAAAATAATGTCATATAAGTACCATTTATATCAATTGACATATAAAATAAACATTCATTATAAGACATCCGAATGCTATAAAAAATCCAATAAATAAAAATTATTAACCAAAATCCTATAAATTAAATATTTTGAATAGACAAAATTTTGTTTCTGCTGATCAATCTTATGAAAACAAATATCTTTCAAAAATGTCTAACATAATCTTAAGAATTTCATCATAAAACTATTATATCTTACTTAGAATGTTCAATATTATTGGATATCTAACTAAGTTACTTTATATAAAAACTCAAGATATGTAAAACATTACTGAAAAACAAGTTTTAAGAGAGACTTTGCTTCTTTAGTATTCAAATAATTCATATTCAATAAATATAACATCAAACAACAACAAATATTTACTCACCCTTCAACCATAAAACATCCAAATGTTTATTTTATGTCATTTGATATAAGTACTTATATGACATTATTTTAATTTATTTTCAGAAGTTATAATCATTAAATATAATTTTTTGAAATTAAATATGTAGAAGGCTAATATTAAAATATTTAAATAATTTTATATACCTTCTATCAAGAAAAAAAATTCATTGAACGATCATTGAGCGAGCATCTTTGAATAATTTTTTGGAATTTCTTATTAATCTAATTCTAAAAGAATAGTCTCTATGGCAACAGCAAAGATGGAAAAGAAGCTGGTTTGTTTCTGTAAAGACTTTTTTTTCTAACACTGTAAAAGTGATAAATTTCGTGGGAACAGCTAGAGAAAAGTTAATATTGTGCCCCATTTCAATGATTTAAAGAAATTCAACACGAAAATATCTTTAAACAGCTGGAGAAAATGGTCAATTTTCCAGGAAATTCTTCGTAAATTTCGACCAATCAGATGATAATTCCGCAAAACGTCAAACATCGACGGTGGATTTCAATTTGAAATATGAGATTTTGTTTGATCATTTAAATGATTTTCGAGTGATTTAAAAGGTAAACAGTGAATTGAAACTGAAGATGAAAAGCGATCTTATCTAATCGTTAATGCTTTTCTGCAGATTTCGATAAAATGCTCGAGAAAATAGTGAATTTCTAACCAGTATGAGATATAACTGTCAATCATTTAGTACGCGTTTTTGCCACATTTGACGTAGCAGGGTCATCTCTGATGGGGAATAATTCCCTTGATATTTCAAGTTTCAAAAAATGCAGAATATTAGACAAGAATGAGTTCCATATGTTCTATTTATATTATCTGATGAATAACAAAGAGATGAAAGTACATATTTCTCTTTAGAATAGACATATCTTAGAAGATTAATGTTCTTGGCAATATTAAATGTAAAAACTATGATTTTTGAAAACGTAAAAGTAAAAATGTAAGAATAGTGAATGTGAGACAAACGATTAAAGCAAATGTGTTCAATTGATCAATTTCGATAAATTCTGTACGAGAATATCTTAGAGAAGCTCGAAAAAAACAGAAAAACAGACAATTTTCTACGAAATCCTTGCTTCAACTAACAGGAGCATTTCAAGAAACGTGTTTGAAGTCGATTATCAAGGGTGAATGAACGATAAAAAGGAAATTCAGGAATGTATGGAGATTAAGCATTCAATTCTATATCTGAAGCACCTGATTTTCACATTTCTCTAAATATTTTAAAAAATAATGTCATATTTTGATCTTTCCTATCTGATAAAGACCCCCATTGCATTAGCAATCAATTGCTCGGGGGCCTCGAGTGTTAGTGATTAGAATAGGTTGCTGGGCTAAGAGCCTCAGTGCAGCTCCATAAACTTTTTATTTCAATTTTGATCTGATATCGACGAGAATATTTGATAACTGATTTGACTAGATTCATTAAAGTAAATTATTTGCGAAGATTTTCGGTAAATCCAAGTTCAAGGTCAAAACTTGAGATTTTGTGTGACCAATTTAGTGATTTTCAATGGTTAATAGTTAAAAGAAATTTAAGATGAAAATCGATCGTATCTAGTCCCTAACACACTTTTGCAGATCTCGATACGTCAAAAGTTCGAGAAAACAGTCAATTTTCGACGAAATCCGGTCGAATTTCCAACCAATAAGAGAATTGAAACCTCTCCGAAATTAATATGACCACTTCACAATCATTTTCATTAAAATTATTAAAAAATTTATATTATTTTACGAGTTTCGCTCCAATTTTCATTATGGAATGTGGTAAATATTCCTTTCCGTAAAAGTTACATACGTGATGGAAAAAATAATAGAAAGAAGCCTGATTGGTCAACCATTTGCAGAAGTGGCGTGTTCAATACAGATTTTAAAATTCAGTTTTATTTTCTTACAAAGTATTATTCTTCTGTTCATTTACATTCATTTATTCTTAGGGGGACTATAAGAAATATCTGTATATAAATCGTTGAGATTAATATGAGTAAACATCAACATAAAATCTTCGATAAAATAATAAAAAGAGGTATTTTACTTGATAGTAGGATTATTACAAAATTTAAATATCAAAACAGATTTATTCTCTTAGCCTCCTACGAATTTTAATTTCAAACAATTTTAATCAGAAACTTTTAGAATTAAATTAATGTCTTATAAGAACTGCCCCAATTTATTAGACATATAAAAATCAACACTCATTATATAATATCGATGGAATAAAAAAAAACTCTACGAAATATAAATTATCATTTGAAATTACTAACAAAATACTTGAAGGAGACAAAATTTTGTTTCTAATCTTATATTTATGAAAAACAAATCTTTTTCAAAATTGCAGAACATAATCTTAAGAACTTCTCTAAAACTAACTCATTTCAAATAAACTTTGAATATCAAAACAGATTTAATCTGTTAGTCTTCTACAATTTTAATTTCAAAAAATTTTTTTTTCAAATAACTTTTAGAATTAAATTAATGTCTTGTAACAAGCACTGCTTATATTTCATAGACGTATAAAATTAAAACCCATTATATAATATCAAATGGAATAAAACCCAACAAAAATAAATTGTTTATTTAAATTTAAAAAATAAGTAATATTGAATGTTTCGTTCCAAACATGCGCACCTGAACTCGTCAGACAGGCGTGGTACGTATGTTCTGCCTGTAATAAACATTTAAATGTTTAGTTTCTGGTCTTATATTTATGAAAATTAAATATCTTTCAAAAATACACAACATAATTTTAAGATTTTCTCCAAAACTAATTTATTTGAAATATTTACTATGTTTAAATATTTAAGTAAGTTACTTCAAAAACTCTCAAAAACATGTAGCACATCCTCAAAAACAATTAGAATTCAGATAAGGCCAGTTCAACTTTACATTTGAAAGATCAAATCAAATAAAAATAAATAAACTTGTAATCTTAGTAAACAATTTTTGGAATCTCTGTGAATGCAAATTCAAACTAGGTAGGTACATCTAATTTGCATTCACAGAGTTTCCAAAAATTGTTTAGTAAGATTACAAGTTTATTTATTTTTATTTGATTTTATCTTTCAAATGTAAAGTTGAACTGACCTTATCTGAATTCTAATTGTTTTTGAGGATGTGCTACATGTTTTTGAGAGTTTTTGAAGTAGCTCACTTAAATATTCAAACATATCAAATATTTCAAATAAATTAGTTTTCGAGAAGTTCTTGAAATTAGGTTGTGTATTTTTTAAAGATATTTAGTTTTCATAAATATAGGACCAGAAAATAAAAATTTTGTCGAATGTTTGTTACAGGCAAGACATAAGTACCACGCCTGTCTGGCGAATTCAGGTGCGCATGTTTGGGACGAAACATTCAATATTGCTTATTTTTTAATTTTAGTTAACAATTTATTTTTGCTGGGTTTTTTTATTCCATTTGATATTGTAAAATGAATTTTGATTTTTTACGTCTATTAAATCTAAGCAGCGCTTATTATAAGACATTAATTCAATTATAAAAGTTTAAATTTTTTTTTTTTTTAAATTGAAATTGTAGAAGACTAACCGATTAAATATGTTTTGATATTCAAAGTTTGTAATAATCCTTCTATCAACTAAAAAGAACGCTTCTTATTATTCTATTCCAAATATATAATATGTTTAAATATTGAAGTTACTTATTTAAATATATTAAATATCTTTTTCAAAAATGCAAAACATCTCAATCTTAAGACCTTCTCCAAAACTAACTCTTTTTAATATATTTAAATATTGAAGTAACTTATTTAAAAATATTAAATATTTAAAATAAGTTAGTTTTGGAGAAGTTCTTAAGATTGTGTTTTGAATTTTTGAAAAAGATTTGGTTTTCATAAATATAAGATTAGAAACAAAATTTATTTTAAAGTATTTACCTAGTAATTGATAATTTATATTTCGTTGAGTTTTTTTATTCCATTTGATATTATTTAATGACTGTTGATTTTATATGTTTACTAAATCGAAGCAATGCTTATACGACATTCATTTAATACTAAAGTTTTTGAATAAAATTTTTAGAAATTAAAATTTGTAGGAGGCTAGCAAAATAAATATGTTCTGATATTTAAATTAAATCTTCGAATGAGACCTAATTAAACCATACTTGGCAACGTAGATCAATCCCTGTTGAGGACCTCTGTACAATAAAGTCGAAAATCGCAATCCTTTTTCCCAACCTAGCAATTTCGATCTCTGCTCACTCGGAAGAATTCCGTTTTGTATTCACTATCTATTTTGTTTATGAAGGAGAGCGAACGTAACAATGAAGCATTATCTACTTCCAATTAAAACATGATAAAATGGGAAATTAATATTAAAGAAGCCGCGATATAAAAATCAGTATTAACCGTGCGACAAAAGTTGGTACAGCTGGATATGTGGATATTTGGAGATAATAAATAAAAAACCGTAAGTGTTTTAAGGAAATGACATATTTATAAAATGCTGAATCGATATGAATGTGACGTCAATTGTTGAATTCATACGAATATATGCCTAGCATCTGTTTCTTTTCATTAATTTGTTATTATTCTATGCATTATGGATCGTTTAATCTACTTTGAGACAGGTCGGACAAAGTCCACTTTTGCATCTAACCTTGAAAACGAGATTCTTCTATCTTCAGAACTCGGAACCACTGAATTTTGTAAAAGAGAAATAATCTTCTTTTTTTATTCATTCCACATTTCTCCGGAAATTTCAATTGAAGCTTTGACTAAAAATAAAAATGAAATAAAAACAATTTTGTATATAAAATGAATAAAAAAAAGGGGCTTTTTATACGTGATATATGGTTTTTTCAATATCTGAAATATCAAACAGGGAATTCTGAATTACCTACAACAAATTCTAATTTTCTAAAATTAAATTAAATTAATGCCTTATAGAAAACTGTTCATTTTTTAAAAGGCAATCTGATAGATCTAAACAACCCACCGCTTCACATTTTCGAATAATATTATGGAATTCCCTATAATTTAATTGAATCGGTTCTTACTTGATGGAAATTCATTTTATTCGAATAAAATAATATAGATTATTTTCACACTATTATTTAATTCAATTCCCTAATTATTGAAAATAATTTTGTTTCACCTCTCTATATTTTTTGTGAACAGAGTTTAGTCTTGAAAGCATTTTTGCATTTTAAAGTTGGTTCAAATACTCAACTGATGAATTCATGGTTCTATGAAACAATTCTTTTACAAACGCTAAAATTAGCCGCAGTTAAAATTGTTTCTAAGTATCAAACAGAGAAAAATTGAAATACTTACTACAAATTTTAATTTCAAGAAATTTCTCAAAAACTTTTGAAATTAAACTGAATAAATGCCTTTGGAATACTGTTCACTTTTAATAGACATAAGAATTAACACTAATCACACAGTAATCAAATGGAGGTAAAGAGAATCCAAGGAAATACAGTATATTAATCAAATTTACTCAATAAAAATTTGGTTGCATATCGGTATTATGAAAAAATAAATTCCACTCAAAAAATGCCCAACATAAAATTACATAACAAATTCGTTGAATAAACTTAATTTAAAAAAATTCTTCAAAACTATGTAACACATCTTCATCTAGGCATTTGAAAAAACTCAATGGTAATCATCAATCCACTTTTAAATCCACCAAATAAAAACAATCAATAAAAATATCTTATCAATAGTTGTAGGCCTCGTGTATCTAGAAAAAAAAAGGAATGCAAACAGTCAGCTTGGTATCTAAACTAAACATCCATCTATATTCCGAGATTTGTCCACAGAATATACACAGAGTAAAATAATAAAAAGAGGTTTTTACTTGATAAAAGGATTATTACAGCATTTAAATATCGAAACAAATTTAGTCTGTTAGTCTCCTACAAATATTAATTTTTTTTTTCAAAAACTTTTAGAATTGAATTAATGTCTTACAAGCACTGGTTAAATTGAGTAGACATATAAAATCAACTCTCAAATGAAATAAAAAACCAAACGAAACATAAATAATCAATCAAAATTATGAAATGAATACTTGAAGGAGACAAACTTTGTTTCTAATCTTATATTTATGAAAACCAAAACTTTTTCGAAAAGGCAGAACATAGTCGTAAGATCTTCCCTAAAACTAACTTATTTTAAACATTTAATATATTCATATATTAAAATAACTTACTTCAAAAAATCTCTCAAAACATGTAGTACATCTACAAAAAACAATTTGAAATTAAATAAGATCGTCATCAGTCCTACTTCACATTTGAAAAATAAAATTAATTAATAAAAAATATCTTACAGACAGACCTCGTGGTATCTATCCTTGTTTAACAAACACTGAACTTAGAGACCTTTAAACATCCTACGTATTCTATGTTCGGCACAAAAATCACACAAAGCTTGTAAGTTATTTTATGGCCTTATTTACAACCAAATGACATTTATATAATCAGTGAGGAAAACCAAAATATAATTATAAATTATATATACAATAAAATAATAAAAAGAGGTTTTTTAATTGATAGAAGGATTATTACAAAATTTAAATATTAAAATAGATTCATTCTGTTAGTCTACTAAATTTAAGCAGTGCATTTAAGACATTAATTTAATTGTAAAACTTTTTGGGTAAAAATTTTTTTAAACTAAAATTTGTAGGTGGCTAACAAAATGAATTTGTTTTGATGTTTAATTTTATATACACAGAGGTTATATAAAGTAAATAATACTGTCTAGAAAAGCAAGAATGCTTTTTCACTTATGCTCACAGTATTGTTTGGACATGGCAGATTCTTGAAAAAGTAGTTAGTATTCAAGATATTTTTATTGATTTTTATATTTGACGGATTTCAAGGTGGACTGATGATGACAGGTGATTTTTTGCAAATGCCTTTTGAAGATGTGTTACATAGTTTTGAAGGATTTTTTTGACAGAACTTTTTTAGAGAGAAAAATTTGATAATTTTATGTTGGACATTTTTAGATTGGATTTTTTTTTTCACAGTACTGATATGAAACAGCTATCTCCCCCAAATTTTTGTTGGGTGAGTTTGATTAATATTCTGTATTTTCCTTGGTTTATGTTACCTCCGTTTGATACTGTGTAATTAGGGTTAATTCTTATGTCTATTTAAAAGTGAACTGTATTCTCTAAGGCATTCATTTAATTTAATCTTTAAAGTTTTTAAGAAATTTTATAAAATTAAAATATGTTGTCAAATGTTTTCTGTTTGATATTTAAAAACAATTTTAACTTCTGCTAATTTTATCGTTTCAAAAACAATCGTTTCGTTATGCCATGAATTCATCAGTTTAGTATTTGAACCAAGTTCACAATGCAAAAATGTTTTCAAGACTAAACTCTGTTCACAAAAAATATAGAGAGGCAAAAAAAATTATTTTCAATTATTAGGGAATTAAATAAAATAATATAGATTATTTCCAAAAATGTGGAAATAATCTATATTATTTTATTTAAATAAAATGAATTTCCATCAAGTAAGGACCGAATCAGTTAAATTATTAGGGAATTCCAAAATGTTATTCGAAAATGTGAAGCAGTGGGTTATTTAGATCTATAAGATCGTTTGTTTATTAATGTATCTATTGGTTTACAAAAGATTAGGTCTATGCGTTTTTATTTTCAATGTGTGATTTTATGATTGTTAATGGAATTTGTCCTATTTCCAGTAAATTAATTGCATATGTTGAATTTTGATTCTTGTTAATATAACATTTTCAATGTTTCCTTATTCTTGTGTGAAATGAACGTCCAGTTTGTCCAAGATACAGGATTTTGCCGAACCAGGCATATTAGAAATTTAGTTCGAAAGTAGGTTCCTAGTACTTTCATTTCTGCATTGCAGGAAATTATTTTGTTCGCAAAAAAATTATTCAATGGGTGATTTTTTAAATGGATCACCGCGTATATTTTCATATATTTTCAATGACCTTCAATGTCGCTATTATGATGCAAATTACTAAATATATTTTTCCAACGGTACATACATTATTCAGAGAAAACTGGAAAAAGTTGAGAGAACAGAAATTTTTTCAACTAAAAGATTTGCCTAGTCATTATTCCGAAATGATCATACACAGGATGTCCGTTATTAATGGCCAAATATGAAGAACTTATTGTTATTTCTTGATTTTTTCAAGCGTAATATCCTGTATTTTTTCTACGGTAGTGAAGAGAATCGAATGCCTTACATTTTCTAATCTTAGAGCTATTTTTCACTTCTGCGTTCAGCAGACACCAAAAATGACATCAAAATGAAAATTTTCATTTCTTAAATGAACATAATAACTAACGGATATTGAAAATATCACTATAAACAGTAACTATCCATCCATCTTTAATTTAGGTTTATCTGGTAGATGTAATAGATTTATACATATATTGTGATTGTGTACTATTAATTTATTTGGTTACTGATACCAATATATTCATCATTATTGTTTACTGTTGGACAAGAAAGAATTATGGTGTTTTTTAGGCTCCACTAAAGTTCCAACCACTGGTAGGTGGTTGGAAAAGATTCGACCCATGGACATCTTGAAGAAAAGAGTACCAATCTTACAATGGGGACCTCGCTACAAATTGTCTTATTTTATGAAGGACTGCTTGGCAGGTTTTACTGTAGCCTTGACCGAGATACCTCAAGGTATAGCTTACGCCAAAGTTGCAGGTAAGGAAATTTTGCAGGTACATCTAGAAAAAAATTGGTGAAGGTATTACACATGGATCCTTGTTTGGTTCAACACTATTGTCTTTGGCATAAGCCAAATTTTTTTCAACCTGACAGATGGGAATCTTGTCTTAACGTGCGAAGAACAAGAATGTGTCGATTACAGGCAAGAATGAAGAAAAATAAGAATTTAGTTTGATTTTTGAGCATACAACTACTTCATAGTGTTTTGGTATAGAAAAAATAAGCTTTTTACAGTTTTGTGATACTTGTACTGCTATATACGTGTAAGTATAATTAATTCTGATCTAACCTTCATAAAGGCCAACAAATGTTCATTTTAATCAGGATTAGTAGAACTTGTTAAGTATGCAGGAATGAAATCTCTTCACAAATTACCGTTCAGTTTCTATTGAGATTCACCACTTTGGAAATAAGTTTTTGAAATTTCCCAGTTTTGTTCATGCGTAAATCGACCCATTTCCTTAATATCAAATATTAAACTGATTTTCTGCCAAAACATGAATGACAGAAGTATTTGCAGGCTCGAAATGACCACTACTTTAAAATGCAAACTCTAGATGGCCCACTCTTTGCTTGAGCGTTGTATTCGGATTTTCGAAATTATTCTTTCATCGATACTTAGGTCTTTTACGTTGATACTTCGATCTAGCAGTTTTGAGAATTGCCGTTGGAACTATTTACACTTCAGATTGTTTGTTTTCTAATGATTATATATGGTCTTAGAAAACATGGATAGTCATTTAGAGATTTTGATATATTTATGCCTGATAATTTCACATGACGCAACATTCGGAGTTATGAACTGGCTCTATTCTTCTTTACCTGCATTGATTTCATTATTTTTCTGTAACTGATAAGAAGTTTTATTTCGTTCATTCAGTACACCTCCAAATGGACCTTCCAATCAATTATGTTAATTTTCTTCTTTTTGTTAGAATTGATGCATCGAGTACCTCTAACGTTCAGTCTTTGAAAAGACTGTAAAATCATTATTATTCTAGTATTAGTCAAACTTGTCGCATGTAGCCTTTGCTACATCAAGCACAATCATTCGGATAGTCAAATTTGTTGTACGTAGCTTGTGACATTTCGATCCAAGTTATATCGGTTATTATTGTTAATACAGTAATCCAGTCGATTGCCGAAGTATTGGCAAATTTATTACATTGTTTTTTATGTAATAATCATACCTTTGACTTGGTTTATATACAGTAAACCAAGAATTATAGTTCGTTGTTATCATAGTGTATTACGAGTGTTTTACTTTAATTCCTTCATCATTGGTTTATCTTATTGGATAAACAAAGCTAGTTTTCATCATCGAGATAACTACATACAAGTGCCCTTAAATAAAAACTATTTGCTAACTAGGTCAAAATACAATCCACTTAAACCTTTCGTAATTAATCATCGAGATTAATTAAATTGTAACTGCCTGTTATTTCAAAATACTGAAATAATAGGCAAAATACTGCGGTAAACTAACCGTGGTACGTTACAGTAGTTTTTCCATTATAAGACTCTGATTGGTCCGAGATATTTCGGATTCTGTCATTATGAGAAAAGTCGATTGACTACATTTTAACTGTCATTAAGTATTGGCTTAATTGAGTTGAAGAATCAGGTCAAAAGTAATAAAGATGAAGGTTAATCGGAAAAGCTCCGTAATAATTAACAGAATAATACCACTGAGAAAGCATACTCACCGATAATAAATCAACAAACAACCGTCCATCCTCAGTGTGAGCTAATCCTGTCCGTAACACCACTCTAGATTGATTTCGCCGTTTTTGTGACTTATCATCACGGTGCTATCTTTCTTAAGTCCGTCGAGTGGCTTGATGTGAGTGAAACACAGTGCCAGCGCCATCTCGGAGCACTCCCACGAACTCAAACGCCCATATGCAGAAACATCGAGCACAGTACAGGACATGTTTCGTATCACGGTTAGTTTACCGCAGTATTTTGCCTATTATTTCAGTATTTTGAAATAACAGACAACTGCAAATTAATTAATCACAATGATTCATCACGAAAGGTTAAGTGGACTGTATTTGACGTAGTGTAGCGAAGAATTGAACTTCAAGAGCACTTGTATGTAGTTATTTCGATGATATTAGGAGTACAAATAAGTTTCCGCCGTATGGAACCCACTTTCCTTGTTTATGAATCATTCCTAATGATTTTAAACGATGTGAGACTGCTTGCTGAGTGACCTTCAATATTAGAGCAAGTTCTTTTTGTGTTTGAGATGAATCTTCCCCCAATAATTCCTCCAATTCTGCATCCTCGTAAATTTTTGGCCTTCCACTGCGATCTTTGTCTTCTACGTCGAAATCACCGTTTTTAAACTTTTGAAACCACTCTCGACACGTTCTCTCACTCAAAGCACCCTCACCATATGCTTCTACGAGCAATTGATGAGCCTCAGCAGCAGATTTCTTTAAATTAAAGAAGTAAACTAATATTTCCCGCAAATGACGCTTACTTGGCTCAAATTTTGACATTTTCAACTTATAAAAATTATATTTCACCAATATGAAATCAATGATATTAATAGGTTATGTTGTTCTTGAATGTCCAAACTATTTTTTAAGCCGGTTATCATCTGCGAAAGCTAACCGAAACTCCGTGCTGCGCTATCTACAATAAAACGGCGGAAACTTATTTGTACTCCTAATAACTATAATTCTTGGTTTAGTTTATATAAACCAAAAGATATGATTATTGCACTGAAAACAAATGTAATGAATTTGCCAATACTTTACCTATCGACAATATATGGATTACTATATTAACAATAATAATCGCGATAGGTTGGACCGAAATTACACAAGCGACAAGTTTGACTATTCGGAGACAGTGCATAATATAGCAAAAGTTACATACTTACATTTTCGAAATGATAATTCATTCACCAAAAGCTACACACGACAGTTTTGACTACCGAGATGATAATAATTTTACAGTCTATTCAAAAACAGAATATAAAAAGTACTCAATGCATCTCTTCTAACAAAAAGAGGGGAAATTAACAAAATTGGTTGAAAGACCCATTTGTAGGGGGACTGAGTGAATGAAATTAACCTTCTTATTGGTTATAGAAGTATAATGAGATCAACGCTAGTCGATAAGGATAGAATTAAACAGTTTACAATTCCGAATGCTGCGACGTCGGAATTCACAAGCAATAAATACATCAAAATACTCTAAAAGACTTCACATGTTTTCTAAGGCTATATATAATCATTAGAAAACAAATAAGCTGAAGTGTCGAATAACACTTCACAGTTCGAATGACACAACTCAAAACTGCTAGACTGAAATAGTCAACATGGAAAGACCTAAGTATCGATAAGAAAATAATGAATTATGTTTAGCGTAGACAGGGCCGTCTCTAATGAGACGGAACAACATGTATCCTTGTTTGATGTTGGTTGAAGTCGCGAATTAAGCTCACTCTGATGTTTTATAACAAAAATTTAAACCTTCATTTTATTGTAGGTCTAGACCCTGTTTATGGACTCTACAGTGGATTCATGGGATGTTTTATGTACTTTATTTTTGGTAGTTGTAAAGATTTGAATATAGGACCAACCTCAATATTATCTCTTATGATACAATCTCATGTCGCTAATTTGGGACCTGATATGGCTGTGTTGAGCACGTTTACAACTGGTTGTATTATATTTTTGCTAGGATTATTCAATTTAGGTATTTATTGATATATGATAAAATGGTTTATATGTGATCAAGAGTTTCTTAGTATATAAACTTGGTTTCAGGTTTCGTAGTGGAGTTTTTCTCTTATCCTGTGATTGCTGGTTTTACCTCAGCTGGGGCATTGCAAATAGCTAGTACTCAGCTTAATAGTTTGTTCGGTATAGACAAGAAGGCTAGTGCCTTCCTTGATGCTTGGAAAGTTGTATTGCAGAATTTAGATTCCATAAGGTGGGCTGATACCACTCTTGGCGTTCTAAGTATTATTTTTCTAATGATTCTAAGGGTGAGTCAGTAATATATAAGAAGTAGAAATAAGTTCGTGCGGTTTTGATAACAGATGACGCTAAAAGTTTATTATTTCATAATTTCATCTGGCAACACCTTCATTTTGAAGTGTCATCATTAAGGATTCTTTTCAGTATCTGTCATTTTGCTGAAGTGTAAACAACATAATTTCTTTGTTCTCTGAAAATGTAACTAACCAAACAAAATAATAAAGAAGTGACCCGTAAAAAAAAAAAAGTTTACTAAGAAAGTAAAAAAATAAAAAAAGTGACTTGAAGAATGAAGAATTAGAAGCCAAGCTCAATGAAGACCCATTACAAATGCAAGAGGAACTCTCAAAAACCCTCAACCAGACATTTGCCATTGTTTAAAGGCAACGGGAATGATCCGACTAGTACGAAATTGGATGCCGTATAAACTGAAGTCAAAACATGTCCAACGCCGTTTTTTCACGTGTGAACAACTGCTCCAACGGCAAGAAAGAGAGGGGTTTTGCGTCTAATTGTAACTGGCGGCGAAAAGTCGGTCCATTACTGTAGGGTGTTTTAATGGGAACGCATTTTTAAATTGATATTACTCACGCATAGCAGCCATTGTCTACCCACGACAATTGATGCCTTTGAGTCGAGCATTGCGAGAAAAACGGACGCAATACGCCAACAGACACGACAAAGTTATTTTGCAGCATGACACATGATGAATCGCTCGTTAAAACGAACGCTCAAATGGGAATTCCTACCCTATCAGCCGTACAGCCCAGACATTGTTCGATTACCATCTCTTCCGATCGATGCAACATGGCCTGGCTGACCAGCACTTCTCCTATTACGATGAAGAGAAAAAAAGGATCGATGCATGAATAGCTCAGAAAGATGGGAAAAAGTATGGTCTAATGACGGACAATACTTTGAACTTTGAACGTATTTCACAATAAAGCTTCAATTTTCGAAAATAAAACCCCACGAACTTACTTATAGTTCTGATAATAATTTTTGTGAAGAATTCATAATACTCTATATTAAGAATATTCTAATAAGCTTAGTTAATTGATATATTTCAAATCACTATATATTTTTGTTGTTCATTAATATTTTTGTTAATTTGCAGGAATTTAAAAGATTTGGATCTCTGAAATATAGACCTGAGTTATCCACTACTAGAAACATTTTCTCAATCACAGCCTTTATGTTATATTTATCTAGAAATGCACTTATAGTTATTATTGGAACAGTTTTAGCGTACTGTTTAAGAGACTCATCGCCGTTCAAGATAACTGGTAAGTAAATGCCGTAAGATCTGAGAACACCCGATTTTAATGTATTTATTTCTTATATTTATTTATAATTTGGTTCAACTGCATGATGTATATGTGGAAAATTTGGTTTTCTAGCCTTGGCAATGAAACACCAGCCGCGATATTGAATCCAGTACTTTTTTAAATATAATTCAAAAGGGTATTTACTTATCAAACTGCCCTCGTAAATATCGGGTGTTTTTTTAGAGTGATAGAACTTTCGATAGGGATAACTGTGGTTTGACAGAAGGTAGAAGCCATGTTGTTTTGACATTTCTGTTCAGTAAGCATTGACAAATTATCATGAAAAGACTCACGCCGCAATAACGTTTTCAAATTGTTGAAATTTATTTTCGAAATCAGTGTTCTATTCGCCAAACTTATAGAGCACTTCGTGAAATTTATGGTTTACATAATTGTCCATCAGAGCAGCTTATTCGTCGGAGTATCGATAGATTTCGGACAACATTTTCTCTACTCGATGCAACAACAAGACAAAGAACTGTACGTACAGAAGAAAATATCGCTGCTGTAAGTCATAGTGTTAATGATGATCCAGATTTGTCTATTCATGGACGTTCACAACAAGTTGGACTATGTGTATCCACCACATGGAAAATTTTGCGTAAAGATCGTGGTCTACATCCATGCAAGATCCAACTGGTTCAATAACTAAAGTCACTTGACCATAATAAGCCTCGTTTATTTGCTGATTGGGCCCTAGAACAGCTTGAAGTTGATCCACTTTTTTATCATGAAATTGTGTTCAGTGATGAAGCTCATTTCTGGTTGAACGGCTAAGTAAACAAGCAAAATTGCCGTTTATGGAGTGAAAATGATCCTCAAGAAGTTCTGCGGGTTCCATTGCATCCTGAAAAATGCACTGTATGGTGTGTTTTACACGCTGGAGGCATCATCGGTCCATATTTATTTAAAAACGATGCTGGAGCTAATGTTACAGTGAATGGTGCTCATTACAGATCGATGATCAATGATTATTTGTTTCAAAATTTGAATGGTATCCACCCAGAAGTATTTTGGTTCCAACAAGATGGTGCTACACCTCATGCTGCTACCGTAACAATTGATTTATTGAAAGAAAGATTTAGCGATAACATTATTACGAAAAATGGTCCAATTAATTGGCCTCCAAGATTATGCGACATAACTCCACTGGATTATTTTCTTTGGGGTTATGTAAAGTCATTGGTTTATGTTGATAAACCAAAAACAGTAGACTTTTGGACGCCAACATAACTCGTGTTATTGATGAAATAAGGCCTGAATTACTCGACAAAGTGGTCCAAAATTGGTCTGGTCGAATGCGGTACCTCAGGGCTAGTCGTGGTGGACATATGCCGGAAATTATTTTAAAAACATAAATGTCATAAAAGTATCTTTCAAATAAAAAAAAATTGGCTTCAATCTTAATTTAAATGGGTTTTAATTCAATTCAAAGTTCTATCACTCTAAAAAAAATACCCGATTAATCAATACTTAAATAAGGTTATTCTGATTTCACAATTTTTATTGTAATGTTTACAACAATTGTTTTGCTATCACAGTAGCATCATCAGGCAGGTTTACATTTTGAAAGAATTAAATAATTTTCAATTGATCAAACATGATCCGAAGATTATTTCCCAAAATCAAATTAAATCCCTAATAACCCCCGAATCGAGCCTCTTTCGGAACACCCCAAAAAATAAATTAATCTTAATGAACCCACAACCTTCAAAATTGTATTCTTCGATTAAATTACATATGGTAGATTATCCTATTGGACCGGTTGTTTCGTTCGTTATTGCACCTTCATTTAAACTTTCTAAAGAACTTATTGTTGAAAGAAACTAAAAACCAATTCACTACAGATAATAAATAACATAAAAAATATTCACTTACCACTTTATGCTAAATTCTTTTCATTCTACGTCCAAAATTTATTTCCAAGTATCCCACCAAACGAAACAATTGAACTGGTAGACAATCTATTAATCAACAACAGATATGATTCAATTATCAAAGAAGATTTTTTAGAATGTCTAGATATTTGCATTAAACAAAATTTTTTTCAATTTAAAAATAAAATTTATAAATCTGAAAAATTATGGGAAATCCCCCAAGTCCGTTATAGGCCGAAATATTCATAGACAATATTGAAACTAAAATTCACCAAAACACCCTGTTGAAATATTTTAGATATTATTATTCATTTAAATATTTATAATAAGCCTTCTACATATTTAATTTCAAAAAATTTTATTTAATGATTATAACTTCAGGAATTAAATTAAATTAATGTCATATAAGAACCGCTTATATCAAACGACGTATAAACCTCTGTTTATTTTATTTTATATATTGGTATAGATATGTAGACGTTATTTTCTGTTGCTTCACAAGTACAGACAGACTTTTAAAAAAAATCTTTTTATTTATCATTGAAATACATCCTTCAATATAATAATAATTCTATTAATTTTCTTGCTTCCACAGTTACTCGAATAAATAATTCACATGATTTTTCAATATTTCACAAACAACATACGAATACGTTTTATACACAATAAATCAAACCACCCTTTAAATCAAAAATTATCAGCATTCAACTGTATGATCCATAGATGAGTTAATATTTCCATGAATCGAGAAAATTATATTTTAGAACTTAACATAATTGAACAAATAGCTATTAATAATGGCTTTGATCCTACGTTGATAGACAAATTGTTGATAAATAAAAGTAGTAAAATAGCTTTAAATATAGTATATCCTAATATAAAAAAATTTTAAATGCATTTCCTTGAAATACACTGAAGGTATTTCTGAGAAAATTGCTGCATACCTCAAAAATAAATATGATTTAAGAATTTCATTCAAAACCTATTCAAACCTGAGTGAATTCTTCAAAAATAATAAAGAAATTACACATAAAGATGATAAATCGGGGGTTTATAAGTTAACCTGGGGCGATTGCCCTAAAGTTTACATAGGACAGATTGGAAGAACTTCCGACATAGAATATGTGAACATTTGAAGAGTTTCCTAATAATAAAACTAATTCCACATATTTTAACGATTTGTTAGAAACAACACATACTTCAAACCATAATTTTGAAATTCTACATAAAGAAAGTAAAAGTTATGCCTTAAACCTGTTAGAATCCCTTGAGATATACAAACACAATAAAATTGGAATATTACTTAACGAAAAATTATTGATTATATATAAGGATATCAATTTGATAGTTTTTGTATATATTGTAGAAGTTAGAATATATAATTCTGAATTTAAAGTCATTTAAATTTTACTTCTATCAAGTATTGGACTCACATTCAAATTGAAAATTATGTAATGATTCGCTTCCCGACTGTTCTAAAGGTTGAAAATCCATCGATTACCAATCGTTTGTGAGTAAAAAAATATTAATTTTATACTGATCCTATCTGCGTCCTGTATATGCATGAGTTTTGAAAGAATTTAATTATCTTTGAAACTATCATGAGCCGATAAGATTAGTATTAGATGAAAAATGTTCTACCATAAAATATGTGTTGCATTTTAACCTCAGATTTCTTGAATCAATAGTTCCTCATATCGATTGTACTTTCCTAATTGTAACTTTTTTACAGGAAAAATAAGTGATGGTGTTCCGCCGTTTAATTTTCCCCCATTTTCTACAAAGTTTCATGGTACCGAATATAATTTCTCTGATATGACCGAGGAACTTGGTACTACTATAATTTTTGCCCCTCTAGTGGCAATCCTGGAAACTGTAGCTATTGCCAAAGCTTTCTGTAAGTACATTGTCCAATTTTGATTCATGGAATAATAAACCTTTGTGATCGAACAAGAAATTTTCGAAAGTTACGTTTTTGAGAGTAATGTAGATTTATACAGGATCCTGCAATAGTGCGTTGCTCTTTCACAGCTGCCAATCCAAATGTCTTAGAAATAATGTAAATTATATGTATCGGATGTTTTTTTTTAGAGCGATAGAACTTTAAATTGGAATAAAACACATTGAAATTTTTTTTCTTTGAAAGATAATTTTATGACATTTATGTTTTGAAAATAATTACCGGCATATGTCCACCACGACTAGTCCTGAGGAACCGCATTCGACCAAAGAAATTTTGGACCACTTTTTCGAGTAATTCAGGCCTTATTTCATCAATAACACGAGTTATGTTGGCTTCCAAAGCGTCTTTTGTTTCTGGTTTATCAGCATAAACCAATGACTTGACATAAACCCTAAAAAAATAATCCAGTGGAGTTATGTCGCATGATCTTGGAGGCCAATTAATTGGACTATTTCTCGAAATAATGTTATTGCCAAATCTTTCTTTCAATAACGCAAATGTTACGGTAGCAGCATGAGGTGGAACTAAAACACTTCTGGGCCGATACCATTTAAATTTTGAAACAAATAATCATTGATCATCGATCTGTAACGAGCACCATTCACTGTAACATTAGCTCCAGCATCGTTTTTAAAGAAATATGGACCGATGATGCCTCTAGCGTGTAAAACACACCATACAGTGCATTTTTCAGGATGCAATGAAACATGCAGAACTTCTTGAGGATTGTTTTCACTCCATATACAGCAATTTTGCTTGTCTACATAGTCGTTCAACCAGAAATGAGCTTAATCACTAAACACAATTTCACGATAAATAAGTGGATCAATTTCAAGCTGTCCTAGGGCTCAAACAGCAAACAAACGACGCTTATTATGGTCAAGTGGCTTTAGTTCTTGAACCAGTTAGATTTTGTATGGGTATAGACCAGGATCTTTACGCAAAATTTTCCATGTGGTGGATGCACAGAGTTCAACTTGTTGTAAACGTCGACGAATAGAGAAATCTCCATCATCATTAACACTATGACTTACAGCAGCAATATTTTCTTCTGTACGTACAGTTCTTTGTCTTGTTGTTGTTGTTGCATAGAGAAAATGTTGTCCGAAATCTATCGATAGTTCGACGAATAAGCTGCTCTGATGGACGATTATGTAAACCATAAATTTCACGAAGTGCTCTTTAAAGTTTGGCGAATAGAACACTGATTTTGAAAATAAATTTCAACAATTTGTAAACGTTGTTGCGGCGTGAGTCTTTCCATGATAATTTGTCAATGCCTACTGAACAGAAATGTCAAAACAACATGGCTTCTACCTTCTGTCAAACCACAGTTATCTCCATCGAAAGTTCTATCACTCTAAAAAAACACCCGATTGCTTTTTTAAGAAATAATTGACAGATTTAAAATTTTCGGAAGAAATTGACTATCGAACAAGTGTGCCAACAATATACCTTTTATTGTTACAGTCCTACATAGTTATGTAGTTGATAACGAAGCAATAAAAGTGCTATAATAAACAAATATGAAAGAGACATCTTTATTTCGTCCGTTTCTCTTACAACACTTGGAAATATCACTATTTCACTATCAAAATCACCATTTTTTTTCAGCTGGAGGTAAAATTCTGGACGCCACACAAGAAATGTTTGCCGTGGGAGCTTGCAACATAATGGGTTCTTTTGTAAGGTCCATGCCAGTTACAGGGTCCTTCACTAGAACGGCAGTTAATAACGCTTCTGGAGTTATAACGACTTTCGGTGGAGTCATTACTGGAATTCTTGTAATTTTGGCCCTCACTTTCCTGACTTCGACGTTCTACTACATTCCAAAGGCTACTCTAGCTTCTGTAGTCATATGCGCCATGTTTTACCTTTTCGACTTTGAATCTTTCGTTGTCTTATGGAGGACGAAGAGTAAGTATACAGGCGATGATTCTCTTTATGAGTCGTGAAGATATTCTGGTGTTGACTGTTGTAGATCGCTCAAATCAATTAGTTTTGGAAATATCAGGAAAAATTATTGAATTCGAATAACTACGAAACTATTGAGCTATCCCGTGTTATACGGAGTACTCTAAAAGATCCGGGATTTTACGGAGTACTCTAAGATATCTGGGATTATACGGAGTACCCTAAAGAACGCTAACCTTTTTATCGTGATCGTCTAGCGGGGGGAGAATAGGACGTTTTGTTGTGTAGACAACCCCAATTACACTTAACGAGAGCACGGAAACAGTGACAGGAGGTTCAAATAATCAAAACACAGTAATGCCAGAATAATATATTTCTATTAGTAATATTGTGGGTGGTGTTATGAAAGAACAATCACCCAACAATATACTTTATTATAAACACAATAGATACGAAATAACAAATAAATAACAAGGACATAAAAACATGCAACACTACAACATTAAATAAGTGACAGTAACACTCTGTAACACAATCTATATCACGACTTAAATAACATGTATAAAGATGTACTACAAGAGCAAAGCTGTGCCGTCTCTAGCTCCTTCCGAGAGTTTGAGTTCGGTTGTTTGTATTTAGTGCTGTCATCTATTGGTCCATATTTCCCTGGCTTTTTTCCCCCGGGTATCTCTTTAGATGATTCCTAGCCTATGCTGAACGTTTAGTGGACGCCATCATTTGGCGGAATTAGATACCGTTTGGGCTGCCGCCACAATATTGAAAAGCTACAACCCTCAATGAATGGAAACGATCATTTATCAGCCTGTGGTTAAATCTACCCTACGCAGTGGTTCACAAAGCTCCACAGTGAACCTAATAGCGCCCCAGGCCTGAAAGATTTATTACTACATATCGTTAGGTCGGTAACTCGCTCAAATCGGATATCATTCTTATTCAGCGGAAGGGGTTAGAAGAGAATACAGCCAGGAGCACCTACAACTGCACTTCCGGTAACCAGTGCAGAACCTAACCGTTACAAGGGTTAAGTTTAAATGGACAGTAAGGTAAGGGTAACTGTGGTGTGCCCAGGAGATCTCCTTGAAGGGGGGATCTAACATAATTCGATTTGACCGAAAAAGTTACTATCAAAATGGACTGTATCTGGTCTTCTCGGGCTAACAAAGGCTCAGGAAGGCTCAGATATTACTGAAGAACGAACCGAACACTACTTGAAGGGTCACGCAAACTAATCCCTGGAAATATCACAATACCTCGGAACAATGATCTAGCAATCACTTACATATTCTCACAGTAGCGTTGGATATCCGGAGATATTCACTGTCTCTATAGGATATCTCGTCCTCCACCAGGACTACTCAGCAATTTACCCTAAGGAATGCCACTGGTTCACAAGGAATACAATCTCTAAAAGTAAGCGGGCACGTGCATATGGCAAATATGACTAGGACATTATAAAATAGATACAGTACCCCATCACCTAAGCGTGTTAATGAACGTTACAATAAGAACAAACCAAGAAATAGGCAATAGGGGGATCACACAAGGGTACATACAAATTAGTTACAGTTCAAGCACCGCAATTAGTAAGAACAGATAATAAAAAAATCTCTATTAGCAAGTATTACGCAGATAAAGAACCACTACTTACAAATACAGCAAAAGGCAAGTTGTGAGGACCGTGCCGCTTTAGTTATATACAAAGGCAATGCATTTTAGTTAAAACATTCCGGTCGGATTAAATAACACTCAAGCAAAAATACAAGAATGAAAAGAGATGGACGGAAGTACAATGAACGAGCGTGCAATCACTAATTTCACATTAACGCTAAGGTGGTATCCAAAAACGTAAAGCATGCAATTAATCAGAAGCATTTAAAAGAAGTTTACTTACTAATACTTACCAAGGGGGACTGTTATAAGTACTATTATCTGGAGTATCTTTTCAAGTCGCTCAGGAGGTTTATTTCCATGAAACTTCCTCTCGGCTGCTCCAAAATACAATGGGAATGCTATAAGGACATACATTGTTCCCCTTTTGTTATTGTCATCGATCGTCTACGTGCCAAGTTACAGTGTCACAGAGTATTTGACACATAAATAACGCGGGCAAATACAATGACGTATGGCGGAATTTATGTAATCTATGAGGGATTCTATGACTCGTATGATCCTTAGAGGATACGGATCTCGTCACTATCGAACCGATTTCGCTCGTAAATAAACTAAACTGAGATGTTTAGACCGTGAACCTTTCCTCAAGGCTCTTTTTGTTCTAAAGTTTCGTGTGCACGGTCGGCCGTACAAATTATGGCAGCACCAGGATTCATTCATTCTAGAAGCCTATCAGCCAACTCCTATAGGGGCATCAATAAACGTTTTTGTCTTGCAGAATCCGATCTTATTCCTCTACTCGTGACATTCCTGGTTGGAGTTTTTTGGAGTCTAGAAAACGGCATTCTAATTGGCATCTCCTGCAATATATTCTTCGTACTGTACAGTAGCGCACGTCCTAAGTTCTACATAGAACAACAAACATGTGGCGGAAGATGTGTTCATATTGTTTCTCCCAAAACTTACGTGCAGTTTCCAGCAGCAGAGTACATGAGGAAGGTCATAGAGAGGCAGTGCACTATAGAAGGAATTGTTGTTGTCATAAATGGCAAAAATATTGGAAACATAGACGCCACTGTCGCAAGGGTAAGATTTTTTATAACTATCATCAATAATCTTTTTATTGTTTTTATTACAATATATACTTATTTAATGTAGATCTGTGGACTAGGAAAAATATTTATTAGCATTCACTTCCATTCTATGCTCGGTCACAGAAAAAACACAGAGGTTGTATAAAGTAGTTATATATTATATTTTCAGAGCTTCGCCATTTTGAGGCAGGAACTAGAGAAAAGAAACCAAAGACTACTCTTCATAGACTTAAAACCAAGTATTAAACATATTCTGCTCAGAATGGATGAACATTTGAGCGAAATTATAGTTGAGAATTCACTGGAAGACGCGATAAGAAGTAAGTTAATGTTAACTAAACTTTGAACTGGTAATCACATGCCCATCTTTCCAGAACTGAATGAAGACACTAATTTTTCATCCCTGTCACCAGTAACGTGAATACTCTTGGATTAATAATGGGATCAACGCTTGTACTCCACTGGAGAGCTCAAAGATATTTTTATAAAATGTTAAAAAATGTTATGTTCGAATTGTTGTTTCATCCTACCAACTCAAGTTTTGTTTGAACACGTTGTTATTGTTTTTTCTATAAATATTTTACGTTATGATTTTTTTTTGACCTGGACATGTTGAAGAAACTGCTAAACTCTTATCGAGAATTTCACTACGTGTAATAAATTTACACATTCTTTGCTTTTTCATACAGATGGCACTAACAGTAAGTAATGGTAAAAATACAAGGTGAGAAGAAAAACTTCGGACAAATTTGACTGTGTTCCGGAACAAAAGTATTTTAGTGCAGCCAAATAATTGTTATACTATTAGATTCTCTACACGTTCTTGTACTAATATGTGAATTTTCAGTTTGATATTACTTCATTTCATAGAGTGTTAGAATTTCAAACAAACCTAGTGCAATTTGGGAGGTGTTCCCTCAAGGTAAGCGTCAATGCGAAATTGTTCGTTTGCTCAATGTGCCTCGACAAACCGTGTCCGATGCAATTTGCTGTTTCAAGGAGCTTGGCCACGATGGTCGTTGTCCAGGAAATGGGAGAAAACGCACCATCAATACGCCTACCAATCGCAATATCGCCAAGAAGCGAGTTAATCGAAATCCGAGGGCCTCCATGAGGAAAATAGCCCGTGAGACCGGTATCAACCGTGAATCCAGTCGTCAAATGTCCAAAAAGAAGCTCAACCTCAAGCTATACAAGCTCCAAAAAGTTAAACTCCTCACGGATAAAAACAAGCTTTCAAGAAGACTTCGCTTTCAAGAAGCGTCTGAAGCTATGTAGCACCACCAAAGGAAGCCACTTCGAAACCGCTTAAATATATTATCACCAAATGTTTATGTTGTTATTATTCGGTGTTGTTTTGTTTAATTTCTCTTGTTTAATACAGCTAAATGAAGAAAGTTTCTCCGAGGTTGTTCTTGTCACCCTGTGTATGCATCATAAACCTTATACCATAAATTTGGAATCCTATGAATTCATATAGTGCTTCCAAATAAACTGATCCATAAACTTTTCTGAAATTATTTTTCAAAACTGCTGTTTTTTGGTATCTGGTATTCATTTTTGCTGAAAGAATGTTACTGTCTTATGCGAGTGCTGCCAAAACAGATGAAATGTGCAGAGATAATCCTTATCACCAAACCAGGTAAGGATAATGGCAGGGTCAATTCATATCGTCTTATCAGTTTACTTTCTTTCATCTCAAAAATCCTGGAAAAACTTTTGATGCACAAATCGAATTCGATTGTGACACAGAGAGGTGGATCAATCGGCGAAACCAGAGATCAAACAACCAAATGTAGAAGAAGTGATAAGGGCCATAAAGTCTCTGAAGCATGGTAAAAATCCAGGCATGGATGGTATAGAAGCAGATTTGCTCAAATATGGAGGTAATGATATACACGCTAAAATACATCACCTTACAGCGAAAGCCTGGAAAGGAAAAGTAATACGCTGAAGAGATCGTTGGAGAATATCAGTGTGGTTTTAGGCCGGCAGGTCAACAGTTAATCAGATATTTACAATAAGACGATTACTTGAAAAGCACTGGGAGTATAATAGAGATATACACCAGATACACAGAGAGTTTAGTACCAAGGTAAATAACAAAGTGTCTGAAAAGTACCCGATAAATTCTGGAGTGTCACAGGGTAGTGTGTTGGGTCTATTTCTCTATCTGCTTTATAGAGCAGATCTGCCTACAAACAGGCACACCATTTTCTGATGATACAGTTATTCTTACCAAACTGCATTGGTGTGTAGCCACCTACAAGATCATCTAAATGAGATTGAAAAATGGCTGCGGAAGTGGAGAAACAAAATTAATGAGACTGAGTCCACAAAAGTGGATTTCACACTGGAAAAGTGTTTCGCTAACAACGTTCAGATCGGAGTCCACATCTACCAAATACTTGAGAATGCATTTGGACAAGAGTCTGGAAAGAGCATGTTTGCAAAAAACGGCAAAAATTGATTTGAGAGTGAAAGATGTATATTGGATAATAGAAAAAAAGTCCAATTTATAGCTGGAGAGCAAAATTTCAATCTACAAAACTGTCATCAGACCAATATGTGGAATCGAATTGTGGGGCTACACAAGCAAGTCAAACATGACTATGAAACAGAGAAGCCAGTCAAAGATACGACGTATGATAGCAAATGCTCCAAGGTATGTTACTAATCAGTCTTACACGAAGACCTGAAGGTGCCATATGTGACATTATCAAAGAAAAAAGTATAAATCATCATGAAAACTTGCATGATCACAAAAATACTTCTCTGCAATCATTACTTGGTCCACAAGATGACAAAACACTCAAAGAAAAGTTCAACGTTGAATTTATGAAAGAATATAACCCAGAACTGTCGAAATGATCTTCACCAAAGGATGAAGAGCGTGCTCAACCAAAAAATTTTGATGACAAAATATTATTTTAATAGACTCTTATTCGGAATCCATCTATATTTCAGACTTCGATAGTAGAAATCAATTTGAATTATCCAATTATGTTTTATTTCTATTTTGCTTGGTGTTAATTAAAATTTAACTAATTGGTTATAATCTTTTATGTTTTTGATCATGGTACAGATCAGAGATATAATTAATTTGGATTTGGTATAAAAATCTATTCGTATACATATTTTCATTCTACCGTTATACATGCTTAAAACAGTAACAACAACCATGTGTCTTCTTTATGTCGTTCTATATCTTTTCCTTAAACCCAACCAAGTTCCTCCCTCCACTAGCAAACCGAAGGTCTTCTTCAGTTTCAAAGGAACTGGAGTTTTCTCTATGAATTTAATTTCGAACCGATTGAGCAACTGTACCAAAACAGCTTTGATCTCCAAGAGGGCGAAACGGGAGCCTGAAAAAAAATTGAGGGATGAGACTGTACATCCTATACGTTCACACTAAGTATTTTATTCTTTCCGTAGTAAAATAAATTAATATTCGAGTTGATACTTGATAGAAGTATATTTTATTAGGAGTTAATATAAGTTCGTGCGGTTTTGATATCATATATCGCTACTAGTTTATTATTCCATGGCAGTACCTTCATTTGAAGAGTCATAATAAGCTTTCTTTTCACTATCTGCCATTTCGCTGAAGTGTAAACCAAACAGTTTCTGTGTGCTCTGAAAATGTCAACTTTTGTAAGGATAGTTTTATTCTCGTACGCAATGGATAAGTGGTTGAAGAGATACAGTGAAGGAACTTCCAATGAAGAACCCAACGTTTCTGAAGGTTCATTAAATAAAGTCTCGTTATTGCTACTATTACAAACGAACTTGCTATTAAATTCACACTAAGTTTTCCATTTTTTATTATCAAATAAACAGTTTTTTTATTGACATTCGGATTGAATTTTTACAGGCCATCGAAAAAAGTGCCACGAAGAAAAAATAATCAATTTCATAGAGAATGAGAACTGGACTACTTTTTTACAATGGTTAAAGAGAACAGTTGTTGTTTTATATGCAATGCAACTGTAGCATTACCGAAAAATGGAAATTTGGAGCGACTTTTCTATACCATGCATAACGAATTTCAAGTAGATTCTCCATCTAATAGTGAACCGAGAAAGAACAAGTTGCAAGCATTAAAATCGCGATTGACAATTCGAACCAACATGTCTTCTCAACCTCTTGATAAAAGCAAGGCAGCAACATAGGCTTTTCTTCAAGTGAGCAAAAGTGCAAGCCTTTTTATGTTGGAGAATACATTAAGGAAATTTTTGAAGACATATATAACCCCAAAGAAAATAATCCAGTGGAGTTATGTCGCATGATCTTGGAGGCCAATTAAATGGACCATTTCTCGAAACAATGTTATCTTCAAATCTTTCTTTCAATAAATCAATTGTTACGGTAGCAGCATGAGGTGTAGCACCATCTTGTTGGAACCAAAAAATTTCTGGGTCGATACCATTCAAATTTTGAAAGAAATAATGATTGATCATCGATCTGTAACGAGCACCATTCACTGTAACATTAGCTCCAGCATCGTTTTTAAAGAAATATGGACCTATGATGCCTCCAGCATGTAAAGCACACCATACCGTGCATTTTCAGGATGCAATGAAACCTGCAGAACTTCTTGAGAATTGTTTTCACTCCATATACGGCCATTTTGCTTGTTTACATAGCCGTTCAACCAGAAATCAGCTTCATAACTAAACAAAAATTTACGATAAAAAAGTGGATCAACTTCAAGCTGTTCTAGGGCCCAATCAGCAAACAAACGACGCTTATTATGGTCAAGTGGCTTTAGTTCTTGAATCAGTTGGATCTTGTATGGGTGTAGACCAAGATCTTTACGCAAAATTTACCATGTGGTGGAGACACAAAGTCCAACTTGTTGTTGACGTCGACGAATAGACAAATCTGGATCATCATTAACACTATGACTTACAGCAGCGATATTTTCTTCTGTACGTACAGTCCTTTGTATTGTTGTTGTTGTTGCATCGAGTAAAGAAAATGTTGTCCGAAATAGTGAGGGAAAAAAGCTTCAATTATCGAAAAAAATCGCACGAACTTATTCATACTCTGCTCGACATGTAAGATATTGGACAAACCCTTTACCAAGTAAAAACACCTTTCCAAATATTTTATCCAATATTATTGTACTCACCAATGCAATTCCTTGGCCCCATCCCAAACGGAATATAGGAACCGGGAACGATATTTTTCCTATTCTCATCGCTGAACCTTTCCGGATCAAACACGTCGGGTTTTTCGAAGTATTGAGAATCATAGTGAATACCAATTACTGGTATCATGACGAAACATCCCTTGGTTAAAGTAAGCGGAAATTCCCCCTCTGTCTGAGGAGGTATTGTATATTCTTTGGTAACCATTCTGCTCAAAGCGAAACCAGGGGTCCACTTTCTCAGCGCTTCTGACACCACTTGATCCAGATATTTCATTTTTGAGAGTTTTTCGTAGGAGATGGAAGAATCCGAAGTCGCCATATTCTCATCTACCTCTCTTATCAGTTTTTGTTGAATGTCAGGGTTTTTAGCCAGTTCGTACGAAAGAAAACCAAGTAGTGACGAAGACGTTTCTAGACCGGCCAAGAAGAAAATCAAGGCTTGGGCTGTTATGACATCATCTGTTATTTCTAAGCTTGATTTGATTTTTGTTTCCCTTACTTCTTGGGCTGTTGCGAAACCTGTGTCTTCAGTTGTTTGTGAAGATGTTTCTTGTTGAAGTTTTCCTTTTCTAGCCTCAGTGAGAAGATGAATCAAGTCTGGTCGGATAGTGCCCTCTTTTTCTCGCGTAGCTATGGTATCTATGATGATTCTCTTGAAAAAAGTTGTTATCTCTTGGGGGAATGGTGGTATTTTGAGGACCTGGAAAAAAACATATATTGATTGAAACATCGCATATTTATTCTGAAATATGGTAAATTCGAATCAGGACAGTGCAACTTGCTTCTATATAAAAGTTTAAAACTCAAATACAGCCGAATAGGTTTTGTTGATCTCTGAACATAAGTAGTAGGTATGTATCAGGTGGTTTTTAGAGTGATAGAAGTGTCGATAGGGATAACTGTGATTTGACAGAAGGTAGAAGCCATGTTGTTTTGACATTTCTGTTCAGTAAGCATTGACAATTGACTCACGCCGCAACAACGTTCACAAATTGTTAAAATTTATTATCAAAATCAGTGTTCTATTCGCCAAACTTATAGAAGACTTCGTGAAATTTATGGTTTACAAAATCTATCTAATATCTAACTATCGATAGATTTCGGACAACATTTTCTCTACTCGATGTAACAACAACAACAAGACAAAGAGTTGTACGTACAGAAGACAAAGAGCTGTACGTACAGAAGAAAATATCGCTGCTGTAAGTCATAGTGTTAATGATGATCCCGATTTGTCTATTCGTCGATCTTCATAGCAAGTTGGACTCTGTGCATCCACCTCATGGAAAATTTTGCGTAAAGAACATGGTCTACACCCATACAAGATCCAACTGGTTTAAGAACTTAAGCCACTTGACTATAATAAGCTTCGTTTGTTTGCTGATTGGGCCCTAGAGCAGCTTGAAGTTGATCCACTTTTTTATCGTAAAATTGTGTTTAGTGATGCAGCTCATTCCTGGTTGAACGGCTATGTAAACAAGCAAAATTGCCGTATATGGAGTGAAAACAATCCTCAAAAACTTCTGCAGGTTCCATTGCATCCTGAAAAATGCACTGTATGGTGTGCTTTACACGCTGGACGCATCATCGGTCCATATTGCTTTAGAAACTATGCTGGAGTTAATATTACAGTGAAAGGTGCTCGTTACAGATCGATGAACAATGATTATTTGTTTTAAAATTTGAATGGTATCGACCCAGAAGTGTTTTGGTTCCAACAATATGGTGCTACACCAATTGATGTAATGAAAGAAAGAATTGGCGATAACATTGTTTCGAGAAATGGTCCAATTAATTGGCCTCCAAGATCATGCGACATAACACCACCGGATTATTTTCTTTGGGGTTATGTCAAGTCATTGGTTTATGGTGATAAACCAGAAAAATTAGACGCTATGGACGCCAACATAACTCGTGTTATTGATGAAATAAGGCCTGAATTACTGGAAAAAGTGGTCCAAAATTGGTCTAATCGAATGCGGTTCCCCAGAGCTAGTCGTGGTGGAGATATGTCGGAAATTATTTTTAGAACATAAATGTCATAAAATTATCTATCAAATAAAAAAATTTGGATTCAATCTTAATTTAAATGTGTTTTATTTCAATTCATAGTTCCATTACTCGATATGTTTCATAGCTTTTTGGATAATCCCCAGTGCAATGCTGTAATATATAATGTCCCTGCATGGGGTAACACTAATGTTTTGCGAAGTACAGCTCCATCTAATGCACATGAATTAACGAATTAACACATGCACAGGCTAAGTCAAGAATCTAACTGCATTCCCGATCATTTTGGTTAATATGAAATTAATATTGCATACATATTAGGAGTAAAAATATGTTCCTACTGTTTTGATAACATATGTCGCTTCAAGTTCATTATTCCATTCTTTCCTCTGGAAACATCTTCATTCTAAAGCTTTCCTTTCAGTATCTGCCATTTCTCTGAAGTGTAAACAACATTAGTCTTCTGTGTGCTCTGAAAATGTCAACTTTGGTACTGAATAATGTATTTTTGGGGGAAGTTTTACTTCATCACTTCAATATGAAGAAAAAGGCTGCCAAAACTTATCGTAATTTCACAAGGTTGCCACCCTGTTTTGAGGAATAATCGTACTTCGACGAATTTGCAAGCAAAAGATGTCTTCCTTCAAGTAAAATTGACCTGCCTTTGCGTTTTATTGCAAAATTCATACTTAGGAAGAAAATATCCGGGTGGATTGTTTTATGTTGGCCACCCAGTTTGTACTTTCTCCTATGATTTGTAACCTATAATTATGTTGGTTTTTAGTATTTTGAAGCGATTTAATATTCAACGAATATATCACCGGACTACTCGATAATGCTCTTCTGGCTCAAAATCTATTTTACAAATTAGCGTAGGTTTCTTCCCAAAATTTAAATATAGACCGTCTTGAAAGTATACGGAAAAAACAAAGCTCAATTGTTATTCTTTAGTATATATTTTTAGTTCTAAAATCAGAAAATTTTAAAAAAATATTCATCTCATTTACTTATTCAACCTCTATTTAACTGTAAGCATTTGACCAAACGTCGAGGTACACCTAGATCACCTCCATAATTTTCGATTAGGGTAGTCCAGGACTGTAAAACTGCCTGAATTAAATCATCTTTATAACGTGGCGCTGCTCGTTTAACTTCAGTCTTCATAAGTCCCCATATATTTTTAATGGGACTTAGATCTGGTGATGCTGCTGGCCATGAAATGGTTGTCACTTGGTGTTCTTGCATCTAAGCTTGAGTATAGGCTGAAGTATGGCGTCTTGCATTATCTTACTGAAAACGCCACCCCTCTGGATATAAAACATGCGTCGTTTCAAGGAGAAAATTCAACTATACAGAGAAGCGTAGCACCACGGTGAGATATTACTCCCCATACCATTACTTTGATGGGAAATTTCGAAATTTCAACGGTAACAGGCTGTTTTACTAGTATTCTTTAAGTGATTTCCACCAAATTAGAAATAACTTTCATCATATATAGACAGATTATTAAAATTATCTTCTTGTAAGATGCATGTTAGATTCAAATACAAAAAGAATGAAAACTAAACCAGAAACTTCAACATGTGGTATACGATCAACACAGTGTTGCCAATTCCAAGGCTCTGAATATCCCCATATTGAGTCTCCATAACCTCAAATATTTTTCACTTCTCTAAAAATGCAATTAACTCACCTCGAATACCTTCGGGAAAAACATGAAGAAGAGAGTCCTTATCATTCTGGAGAAGCTAGTACGCGTCACAGCCTTTCCCATAGTGAAGAACTCATTATCTGGATTTTCCAGAGAATCGCAGTTGATCCCGAACGCGCAAGTGGCTATCACGTCATTCGTGAATTTAGAATACGTCTCTTTCATTTCCACCTCAATGACATCCTCCTCTAGGGCTTCGAAGTGTTCGACGAACTTCCTCGAGGCTTCTGATATCAAGACGAACATGGCCTTCATCTTTGAGCTGGTGAAAGCTGGACTCAGCGTGCTTCTTAACTCCCTCCATTCCTTGCCTTTCATCGAGAAGAGATTCTTGCTGAAAACGGGATCGTTGTTGCTGTTTAGAATGTCCACGTGGTCAGTGAAATGCTCAAAGTCTTTAATCGTGATTTGCTTGATGAGCTCGACATCTCTGACGAAGAGGGATGGTTTAAGGAATTGGTAGCTTCCATAATACCTAGAAGAAGCATATACATTTGAAACCATTGATACACTTGGCGATTCTTTACTAGGATGGTATCACGACCCTGTATGTAGCTCTTTCTACGTCGTATACAGAATGACCTGATTTGACGTCTATATATTGAACTGTTTCGATCGCTACCATTTAGAAGTGGACCATAATAAAAACAAGTTACTGTTTTACTATCAAAACATTGAAAACTGCTTACATATTCCGTGATTGCAATTTCAAGGTCACCTCAACGCCAGAGGACATTTTAAAGAAGATAGGTAGGACCATAGAATGATAAGAAGAACGCAAGTGTTATAAAATGTCAGCACGGTACATAGAAGTTCTTAACAGATTAACGGCCGGTTTCATAAACGAAATTAAAGCCTCCTTTTTCCCAAAAAGTCTCCTTTAATGATAAAACGTGTTTCATAAACAAATTTTGAGGTTAAAAGCGTCCTTTATCTTAAAGTGAGAAAATCGGCCCTTTACGGCTGGAAAAGGATCCTTTAACGAGAAGCTCGACACTGCGCAGGTGCTCGATAACACGAAAACAGTGGACATAACCTTGTTCTGTCACATCCCATTTTATTTAATTTTAGCGTACTACGAAATATGTTGCACCAAATGTTGAATACTGATTTTAGTTCTACTTCTTCATCAAATGATGAAGAAATAATTGTGAGAAGACCAAAAATTTACAGGAGAGACATTTTTCCACGTTAGATGATCTAGATTTCTTCTATCGTTTTTGCCTGACAAAACCAACTGTTTAATCTTTGCTTCAAAAAATTGCAGATCAATTGTACTTCCCATTTTACAGGTAAACAAATTTCGATTTATTATTTTGTTGATATAATTTTATGTATACCAAATCATTAAATTAACAATTTTCAGAGGCAGCTGTATTGAACCGATGAACCAACTACTTTTGACATTGAGATTCTATGGAACTGGAAATATATGATCAAACCATCTTTAATAACAGTGCCTTGAAGAGACAATTTGAGAGTGGTAAATTTGGACGGTATTTGTAACTTGGTGGTAGTGGTTATAGTTTGCAGACTTATCTTATGACAAAGTTACCGGAAGCTATAACTGCAGCTGAAAATTTATATAAGCAGTCAATTATACGAACTAGAAATGTGGTGGAGAGAAAGTATGGAGTTTGGAAGCGTCATTTTCCTATACTTTCTAAAGGAATGAGTGTTAAGTTAACGACCATAAGGGCAATTATTGTTGCTACCGCTGTTTTGCACAATATGTAGATATGAACGAAATATTTCCAAATGAATGATTGCAGGAGGAAAAGGACTTTCAAACAAATGCAACTAATGTTAATGCAGCTCGTCAAGCGAGTCTATTATTAATAAACATTTTGCTAATTTAAAATTTATATTTGTGTGATAATTGAAAATAAATTTGCTTGTCACTTGTGGAACTATTCTTCATATTCAATTTGTATCTTCAACATGACAAGATTTCATATAATTTTTATAAGATTTTACAAGGCATGTATTTAGATAGGCTTCTATGTTTGTATTTCTGATTCATTGTTTTACTTTAGGTAACATCTGAAAAAGTTTCAAGTGAGAATAAAGAAATAAAAATATTATGTGTGATTGAAATTTCGGTTTTTAATTCAAATTTGAGGGGACTTCATAGTCTGCAGCAATGCTGATAGAATTCTAATACCGCTTTTTCCAGAAAGTGCATTCAAAATAAAGAAGATTTAATTATTATTATTTAATTTGCTCTTCATCTCCATAATTTGCAAATCTAATATTTTAAGCTTCGAACGCTTCTCTTCTTTTCTTCTCTTCTCTTCCTTGATAGCCACTATCTGAGCTTCTACTAGAGCTGTTTTTTTATAATACTTCTCTTTCGTTTCGGCAAGTGGGTTCGTAACAGTTGGGCTCAACTGTTTGGAAATTGGCTCCCTCAATTTCAGTGGAGCCCCACCACCAGTCAATATGACTGCGTTGAGCAACTACCACCTTCTAGTTTTAATTTTTATATTGTCATATTTGGATTTGAGCTGGTCCTCATTTCTCCAATGGAGAACTGTTGCATTGAAAGCAGTTTCTATTCTCTGCCAGACTTTATCCTATAATATTAAAATTCTCTTTTTCAATCAATTCCAAGATACGTAGTTCCTCCTCAGGTTTTAAAGTAATACTTTTTTCTCTTTTCTTCCATATACATTCTCATATAACCCACGTAATAAAATATAACAATTCGCACGTAATAATGATATAAATTTCAATATACTGTCTTCTGCACATAACCATGTTTATGCAAAGATCGATTTATGCTTCTTCTCTTTTTCTTTTTACAAGTTCCAACGCATAACTCACAATTTCTACAGAATATCACCAAATACATTCGTAAAATCACTAGTTCTCAGGATAGCCAACAGTCGGAAACATATGACTGGCGCATTAAAGGAAGCTTTAAGTAAAGGACGGTCGATGTGCGTTTATGAAACTGATGCTCCCATTTAAAGGATCCTTTTTCATAAAGGGACTTTATCATAAAGGAGCCTTTTGATGTTGTTTATGAAACTGGCCGTAAGATTATTGTTAAGAGGTTATTAAAATATGGGATGATTCATTAAGAGGTACTTTTTGTGGTGGGGATTTAATTTCTCATGCTTCGTGTTAACGATATTTGTTTTCATAAGGTTGATCAGCTGAAACAGAATTTTTTCTATTCAAAATATTTAATTTATAGAATTTTGATTAACAATTTTTATTTATTGGATTTTGTTATATCATTTGGATGTCTTATAATGAATGTTTATTTTATATGTCGTTTGATATAACTGATACTTATATGACATTATTTCAATTTAATTCCTGAGGTTATTAAATATAATTTATTGAAATTAAATATGTAGAAGGCTAATATTAAAATATTTAAACAATTTTATACACATTCTATCAAGTATTAACCTCTATTTATGTTATTTTATTCATAATATATAATTATTTGGTTTCCTTAACATTCTTTATACACATAAGTCCTTGTGCTATAACAGAGGCCGTTAAATTGTCTTTCAATCTTTTAGATCAAGAGTTAACCACAGACCTATTTATTTACTTGTAGGATAACCTTATATTACATTTAAATTTTTCAGCAGCTCATTTGCCAGAAGTTTCTAAATTTTTGAAGGGTGAGTAAAGATTTGTCGTTGATTGATGTAATATTTTATTGAATATGAATTATTTGAATACTGACGAAGCAAAGTCTCTCTTAAAACTTGTTTTCCAGTAATGTTTTTACAAATCTTGAGATTTTATACAAAGTAACTTAGTTAGATATCCAATAATATTGAATATTCTAAGATAGTTTTATGATGAAATTCTTAAGATCATGTTAAACATTTTTGAAAGATATTTGTTTTCATAAAATTGATCAGCAGAAACAAAATTTTGTCTATTCAAAATATTTAATTTATAGAATTTTGGTTAACAATTTTTGTTTATTGGATTTTGTTTTATCATTTGGATGTCTTATAATGAATGTTTATTTTATATGTCGTTTGATATAACTGATACTTATATGACATTATTTCAATTTAATTCCTGAGGTTTTTAAATATAATTTATTGAAATTAAATATGTAGAAGGCTAATATTAAAATATTTGAACAATTTTATACACCTTCTATCAAGTATTAACCTCTATTTATGTTATTTTATTCATAATATATTATTATTTGGTTTCCTTAACATTGTTTATAAAGATAAGTCCTTGTGCTATAACAGAGGCCGTTAAATTGTCTTTCAATCTTCAAGATCAAGAGTTAACCAGAGCTATTTATTTACTTGTAAGATAACCTTATATTACATTTAAATTTCTCAGCAGCTCATTTGCCAGAAGTTTCCAAATTATTGAAGGTTGAGTAAATATTTGTTGTTGATTGATGTTATATTTTATTGAATAGGAATTATTTGAATACTGACGATCAAAGTCTCTCTTAAAACTTGTTTTTCAGTAATGTTTTTACATATCTTGAGATTTTATACAAAGTAACTTAGTTAGATATCCAATAATATTGAATATTCTAAGTAAGATAGTTTTATGATGAAATTCTTAAGATCATGTTTATTTTTGAAAGATATTTGTTTTCATAAGATTGATCAGCAGAAACAAAATTTTGTCTATTCAAAATATTTAATTTATAGAATTTTGGTTGAAAACTTTTATTTATTGGATTTATCATTTGGATTTCTAATTATGAATGTTTATTTTATATGTATTTTATATTAATGTGATATAAGTGGTACTTATATGACATTATTTCAATTTAATTCCTGAAGTTATTCAGTTTCATTTAAGTGATAAGATTCCACACACAAAAAATTATCATGTTACATTCAACAAGTTGAGAGTTGATAGGGGAGAGCCAAGACTTTTGACGACGTTTGATTGTATCGGTCTCTACTTAGCGGGAATCAAGTTGTTTTACTTTAATCATCACTTTTGACGATGTGTGTATATTATCATTTTTGCATTTTTAATTGAGAATTCATTGCATTATTTGATGTATCGAAATTGAATCCAAAATTCGCACACTGACTACGTCTCATCGATTATTATTGTTTATTTTCGAATGAACTTTTTATTTATCATATAATTCAGAAGTTGTTGGGTTGAGCCAGCCCTGTAATTCATATCTAAATCTAAAAAATATAAACATAACCTACCTTTTTTCCGGAAATTGATCGTAGGCGTCTTTCACTATCTCTGCGAAAGATTTACCTCCGAAAAATATTTGGTGTACTCTAGATACAGGATTGACATAAAAAACTTTCCTTTGTCTCCAATATTGAATGGGTGGTAAAACCCTTTTTGCTACATACAAAATTAAAATGAGAAAGATGACTAGCAAAATCATTACTTATGTTAAAAGTGGCTTATAAGTCAATTGATACTGGTTATACTTCAAATATCACATAATTATTCACTGTTCCGTATATTATGAATTCGTTCGATGGAGCAATGAAGCTGACTGACAGAATATAGAACGTAACAATGGTCAAGGTCTTGGAGAAGGAGTTCATTGGCGTTGACTATGAAGTGCATTTAATTTATCTATTTTATCCGGTAACACTCGTACACGGTGAAAACAAAACATCAGTGGAACACTGAATCAGGAAAATCAATTAGTGCCTGATTTGACGTTGATTTGTTTACTTCATTTCTTCATATGGGCCATACGAGTTCGTTTGATTGTGTCCTTTTGAATTAAATATATTTTTCGGCTTCAACATAATAAAAATTTTGTTTCGAAGTAAATTTAACTAAAAACAAAGAACAAGAACCCAGCAATCCTTAATGGACAAATACTAGGTATAATACAGAGTGTCACAACGAACATTTGCCCCCCCTCAAGAACTCACAAAGATTTTTCGAAGATTTAAAACAAACAGGTCAACTTCTGGTTTGGGGCGGAAGAATTTCCATCCTGAGTTTGTTCCGAAATAAATCACCCCCATGAAGGCTGCATCAACCCCCAATATTTTTTGAATAGAGAAGAGATGTTGAGTCTTGCTAAATATTGCTAATTAAAAATAATTGATATTTGATAGATTCGATCTTTACTTGGTGGAAACTCATTTCAATTAAAAAAATGTATATGAGACAGTACAATGCAATACCTGAAGAAGCCACATCGTGGTGAAACAATTGTTGTAGTAGTACAAACATTTTTGTGGAAATAAATTACTGTCTCATATACATTTTTTTAATAAAAATAATTGAACTTATAGACAAATTTAAAACTATCAAATAACCAAAAAATTCTAAATTCATTTCACTTGATGTACAGAATTAATTTCCAAGTATTCCACCTAGAGAAACAATAGGTATTATTGAAAAATTTTTAATTAAAAATAATATTTAGTCAGTAAGAAGGAATGATATTTTAAATTGGCTAGAGATTTATCTAGAGAAATTATACCACTTATAGAGAAATAAGAAGAGGTTTTTTACCTGATAGAAGGATTATTACAAAAGTTAAATATCAAAACAGATTTATTCTGTTAGCCTCCTACCAAATTTAATTTAAAAAATTTTATTCAAAAACTATTAGAATTGAATTTATTTCCTATAAACACTGTTTAAATTTAATAGACATATAAAATCAAAACTCATTACATAATATCAAATGGAATAAAAAAACCCAATGAAATATAAATTGTCCATTAAAATTACTTAATAAATATTTGAAGAAGACAAAATTTTGTTTTCGATCTTATATGTATGAAACCATATATTTTCCAAAAATGCAAAACATAATTTTAAGAACAAATAAAATAAATTAGTTTTGTAGAAGTTCTTAAAAATATGTTTTGCGTTTTTGAAAGAGATTTGGTTTTCATAAATATAAGATCAGAAACAGAATTTTGTCTCCTTCAAGTAATTTTAATTGATAATTTATATTTCGTTGGGTTTTTTTAAAATTCCGTTTGATATTATATAATGAGTTTTGATTTTATATGTCTACTGAATTTAAACAGTGCTTATAAGACATTAATTTAATTGTGAATGTTTTCTAAATATTGACAGATATATTCTCTTAGCCTTCTACATATTTAATTTCAAAAAATTATATTTAATATGATAACTTCAGGAATTAAATTAATGTCATATAAGCACCGCTTATATCAAACAACATATAAAATAAACATTCATTATAAGACATCCAAATGAGACAACAAAATCCAATTAATATAAATTGTTAACAAAAATCCTATAAATTAAATATTTTGAGTAGACAAAATTTTGTTTCTGATCATCCCTCTTATGAAAACAGATCAAAAATATTTGACATAATCCTCAAAATTTCATCATAAAACTATCTTACTTGGAATATTCAATTTTATTGAATATCTAACTAAGTTACTTTTTAGAAAATCTTAAGATATGTAAAAACATTACTAAAAAACACGTTTTAAGAGAGACTTTGATCGTCAGTACCCAATCACATTTAAAAAATATAACATCAATCAACAAAAAATATTTACTCACCTTAACAATCTAGAAACATCTTGGCAAATGAATACGGAACATTTAAATGGTGTCCCATGTGACCCCCAACAAATAGTTCTGTGGTTTACCATAGATCTTAAAGATTGACCGGCATTTTATATACCTTCTAACAAGTATAAACCTCCATTTATTTTATTTAATTGTAAAAGTTTTTGAATAAAATTTTTTGGAATTGAAATTTGTAAGAGGCTTACAGAATAAATCAGTTTTGATATTTGAATTTTGTAATAAACCTTCTATCAAGTAAAAAACCTCTTCTTATATTTTTAGTTTTCCAATAATACCTATTTTCTCTAGGTGAAATAGTTGGAAATGTTCGGTACATCAAATGAAATGAATTTAAAATTTTTTTGTAGTTTGATATTTTTAATTTTGTCTATAAATTCAAAACTATTTTTAATTGCATATTTAGCAATTTAGTCTCCGTTTAGATAATGGAAATTTAAGCCTTGGACAACTTTACGCTAGGCGAAGTAATATAAGGAACTACTGGTCTTATTGGATTAATGTGCTAATGGACTTTTATGAGAGAACAAATATCAAATTCAATAGAATTTAGTCTATAAATTATATTTAAATTTTATACTTTTTATAGTTCGAATGAAGGATTAATTATGTGAAATCGAATAAGGCCAATTTTGGCATATATTTTTATGGATAATTTATGAAGAAAAATTCACTTAAATCCCTTGAGCAAATGAGATTTTTATTGGTTTAGCAAATGTAGACTCATGTTTTAATGGAACAGATAGACAGTTCTGCAATTTTAATGATTTCATCAATAAAATTCTTTTAAATATTAAATTTACTTTGGAAAAAAAGGAAAAATTCTAGTATAAATTTTCTTGATCTTAAAATTTTGAGAAAAGATGATTCGTTGACTGACTTATATCATCCTATTAATTAGAAAATGGCAGTATATATCAGTATGATCAATAGATTGGTAAACGTGCTAACTTTTTTATAGAATTAAATATGGTTAGGCAGATTGCATTCCATAACGGCTACAGTTCAATTATAATAGATAAAATTTTCAATTAATTCACATTTTATTTCCATTCAATGGAAATGAATTTCCATCTGGCAGAAATTTAATCAATAAAGGGTTTTTTGAGTATTTTATTCATTTTTCTTACAACAGTGAAACATTTTTTTTTCATTGTCTAACTAAATTATAAATCATATCATAACTCATGAAAAAACTTTTAGACTGAATGATTTTAAAGATATACAGTGTGTTTCACAAAACCAAGTCACCGAATCAAATCTGTTGATCACGGAGTCCTTCTAATATTTATCTAGTTCTATGTTCCCAAAGCACACTTTTCATTCCATTACATACTAACACATTTTCTTATCGTTTTTGAATGTTGTTCACATAAAAAAATGCTTCCACTAAATTGTTCATCAATTCTTCCTCCTCTTGAAGGCCAATTTGACTTGTCCATCTATTTTCAAAGGGAACGTACAAGTGAGCTTCAAGGGAATTTGAGTTTCCGAAGTAGTATGAATTTCAAACTTGCTCAAAATAGCAGCAACCAAACATTTCATCTCTAGCAAAGCAAAGCGAGCACCTGAAATTGAAAGAAAAAAAACAGAGCTGAGAAAATAATTCACTGAACCAAAACCTTGAAACGCTAAATTTTCCGAAGTTGTAATATAGTGCCTCTAGAAAGGGCAAATAGTCGGGTATGGCCAAAGTTGCATGAAAGCACTATTTCTTAATTATTGTTGATTGTCAACAGGTATACAATCTATGAAATAATGTCGCAACTAGAAAACAGGTAGAATATTTGTTAGGAAAAGGTTTTCTAAACGTTAAAAAATAGTGCAATTGACTGAACTGGCGAAAAGTTCTGTATATGGGACAGTAAAGAGGATAAAAATGGCATGGATATGGGGCATAGATCAGTTTCAGGAAGACCGCGTAAGATTAAAGGAAACAATTTAAACGCTTTATTGGTCTTAGGACGACAAAATACGAATATGAATATTTTGTTATAATTTTCTAATTCAAGAATTGAAAATATACCCATAAATAATTACCAATAAAATAGAAAAAGGCTTTTTACTTGATAGAAGAAATAAAACAAAATCTGAATATCAATACAGATTAAATCTCTTAGTCTTCTACAATTTTAATTTAAAAAAAAAATTTATTCAAAAAATTTTAGAATTAAATTAATGTCTAAAATAAGCACCGCTTACGTTTAATAGACGTATATAATCAAAACTCAATATATAATGTCAAATGGAATAAATAAACCAACAGATATAGGAAAGTAATTAAAATTAATAAATAAATATTTAAAGGAGACAAAATTTTGTTTCTGATCTTACCTTTAAGAACACCAAGTGCCTTTTAAAAACATGAACACAACTTAAGGACTGGTCAAAGAATATAATTTATTTGAAATATTTAATATATTTAAATATTCGAATAAGTTAATTCAGAAATCTCTCAAAACATGCACTATATCTTCAAAAAACAAATTTAATTCTAGGTAATCTCTTCTTCGGTCCTAGATAATATTCCAAATATCAAAATGAAATAACTACAACTATATCACAACAAACACGTGTTAAGAATGGATGCTTCATACAGACCAACCTTAAAATTCAAGATTCGTCAATGTTCTAACAAAATCACAGGACAGTGTAAGTTATTTTTAAGGTTATTTGAATTCATTGAGATTCCATAATGAGATATTGAAGCCAAAATATAATTATATATTATATATGAAATAAAATAGAAAAAGGCTTTTTACTTGATAGAAGAAATATAACAAATTTTGAATATCGAAACAGATTAAATCTGTTAGTCTTCTACAATTTTAATTTAAAAAAAAATTTTATTCAAAAAACTTTTAGAATTAAATTAATGTCTAAAATAAGCACCGCTTACGTTTAATAGACGTATATAATCAAAACTCAATATATAATGTCAAATGGAATAAATAAACCAACAGATATAAGAAAGTCATTAAAATTAATGAATAAATATTTAAAGGAGGCACAATTTTGTTTCTGATCTTACCTTTAAGAACACCAATTGCCTTTTAAAAACATGAACACAACTTAAGAACTTCTCAAAGAATATAATTTATTTGAAATATTCAATATATTTAAATATTCGGATAAGGTAATTCAGAAATCTCTCAAAACATGCACTATATCTTCAAAAAACAAATATAATTCCAGGTAATCTCTTCTTCGGTCCTAGATAATATTCCAAATATCAAAATCAAATAACTACAACTATATCACACATTCTTAACACGTGTTTGTTGTGATATAGTTGTAGTTATTTGATTTTGATATTTGGAATATTATCTAGGACCCAAGAAGAGATTACCTAGAATTATATTTGTTTTTTGAAGATATAGTGCATGTTTTGAGAGATTTCTGAATTAACTTATTCGAATATTCGAATATATTAAATATTTCAAATAAATTATATTTTTTGACAAGTCCTTAAGTTGTGTTCATGTTTTTAATAGGCAATTGGTGTTCTTAAAGGTAAGATCAGAAACAAAATTTTGTCTCCTTTAAATATTCATTTATTAATTTTAATGACTTTCTTATGTCTGTTGGTTTATTCATTTCATTTGACATTATATATTGAGTTTTGATTATATACGTCTATTAAACGTAAGCGGTGCTTATTTTAGACATTAATTCAATTCTAAAAGTTTTTTGAATAAAGATTTTCTTGAAATTAAAATTGTAGAAGACTAACAGATTTAATCTGTTTTGATATTCAAATTTTCTGAATAATTACAATTGAACTTTGTTTTTTCCAGATACTTTCTAGACGGACTATAGTTCAGCACCATAGTAATAACTAAGCAATTAAACAGAATTCGTAGAGATTTCGAAGAATGAATCCAGCTGTTATCTGTAATCAATCCCTAATACTAGCTTAATGGAGATTTTATATGTCCTCAAGTACTCACCAATGCAATTCCTTGGTCCGACGCCAAAAGGTGCATACGATCCAGGTACGACATTCTTCTTATTTTTATCGCTGAACCTCTCGGGATCAAATAAATCGGGATTCTTGTAATACTTAGGGTCATTCTGAGCACCAACGACATGTGCTATGACGAACGATCCTTTAGGAATAGTCAAACGAGATTCCCATTCTTCCTTGGGTTCTACAACATAATCTTTCGTAGATCTCCTAACGATGAGAAATGCTGTCGGCCATTTTCTAAGTGCTTCTGTAACGACCTGGTCCAAATACTTCATGTTGGTCAAGGTCTCGAAAGAAATCTTGTCTATAGAGGATATGTTCTTATCGACTTCCCTGATTAGTTTTTGCTGAATATCAGGCTGTAGAGCTAGTTCGTAGGAAAGGAAGGTGAGAAGACTTGAGGATGCTTCATGCCCGGCTATGTAAAATATAAGGGCTTGTGCTGTGATCAAGTCATCCGTGATCTTAAGCGTTGATTTTATCTTCAGATCTTTGCTTTCTGTAACTGTGGCAAAGCCTGTGTCTTCTATAACTTTAGTAGAGTCCTCTTCTTCAAGTTTTCCTTTTCTAGCTTCCATGAGAAGATGAAGAAGGTCTGGTCTGATGATGCCTTCCTTTTCTCTTGCACGTATAGAATCGGTAATCATGTTTTTAAAGAAAAGCGAGAGTTCTTTTTGGAAAACATTGACTTTGAATACCTGGGAAGAGAAAACACATTTATTTCAATGGGAACATATTTCATTATTTGGGACTAACACGCCTAATTTTTCATAATACTGCTTCACAAAAGTTGAGGATTTTTAGAAATTCCTGATCTATTTCAAACAATTTCTGTTGTTGTTCATCAAATGTTGATATATGATGAATTGGATGTTTTTTCTCATATGAGTTTTGTGGTGATCAGGTTTGAATACTTGTTGAGATCAGTCATGATCTTACGTTTCTGCCGTCATCTTCCATTCCATATTTAAGATTCTCTTCCACATTTAGCACTACCGTCTCAGTCGGCCAACTTAAATCCGATTGGGCAAGCTTGAGACCAACTACAACGAGCATTGGCTTTGCATCAGACATTCCGAAAGATACTTCAAGGATTCAAGCAGATTTAAACAGAAATCGATTAAGACCACATCAACAACCTGATCGATAGTATGCAGAAGCAATTGTATGGCAGTAATTAATGCTCAAAGAAGTCATACGTCGTCTTATTAATTTTGTTTTGTCCAAGTTTTGTAACAAAAATTAAATCTTATTACACATTTTGTTTAAAACTAATAAGTGACAACTTTCAAACAAAATCTCAAAATATTGAAAGAAACTGCAACACCCAGAAGGACCTGTTTAAATTTTAATTTTTTTTTGGTTAAACATAGATAGTAAGCAAGGAGTAAATGACTAAAATTTGGAAAAAAAATCGTCTTTTCATGTGAACATTTTTCGTTACTCAAATATGTAGTCGTTTTTTTTGCAAATTTTTTAAATTTTACAACAAACCAGCTGTTCGAGGAGATCCAAAGTCGATGTTGTTAAAATGCCTAGAGCACGTGTACGCGGAATTTATCGCCAGCTAAGTGAATTTGCAAGAGGTCGAATTGTCATTTCGAAAAATCGCTAACCGTACGAACAGAAATCCAACTACTGTTATGAGATGTTGTCAAGCGTGGTTTGATAATGTACAAAATCGAAGAAGAATAGGCACCGGACGTCGAAGAGACACAAATGATGTTCAAGATTGACGTCTAAGACTTATGGCTATTAGAGACCGATTTGTGACAACTCGATCTTTGGCTGATGAGTGGTTAGGAGAACGAGGCCATCCTGTAACTCAGAATTGTACAAGTTAAAATGTGAGCAGAGCTCTCTGAAAACATTCAAGTACCATTGTCATCACCGTTGTCCCGGGCTTCTACTCAAGTTTTGACACTCCAGCAGACCTCCGATAAGCTGAAAGAGAAAGATAGGAATTTTTTAAGGAAGTTTTAGGTGTGGGGCCTCCACAAGTCACCTCTCCCGACCCAATAAAGAAGATCGCCGTGCCGATCCCAACACTCAGTCATTTGAGCAGAGTGTCTCTATGGTTATGAAAGATTGAAGCAACGAATCAACACAAATAACAGCTTTTCAGCATGGACCCCCCGCACCACAGGATCGCTGTTGCTGTTCGCTGCTAAAAGCGAGGCTCCGAAGCATAAAAGAGGTGGGCTTAAAGATCAAAAATGGCGCCACAGTTGGGGGAGAGCAGAGCGTTTCTTCCAGGACCCTCAAACCTTGTCGAAACGTAGTAGTCTCCCTTTCCCTCCAACGGACCACTTCCGACCCCGCAGCGGATAAGATAAGCTTAAGGATCGACGAATGGGGCCGAAGTTAGGGGCGAGCAGAGCGAATATCCCAAGCCCACGAACTTGTTCAAAACGTCGTAGTCTCCCTTTGTCCTCCAACGGACCAATCAGGACCCCGCAGCGGGAGCTTCAGGATCTAAAAATGGAGCCAAATTTGGGGGCGAGCAGAGCGAATCTCCCAAGTCCCTTAACTTGTTCGAAACGTCGTAGTCCCCCTTTTTCCTTCAGCAACTATTTAAGATCCTTCAGCGGATAAGAGAACGAAGGTTGGAAAACCTACGCTGATATTCAGCAGGGTATCGCCTTCACCATTGAAAGGATTACAAAACTCGAATCGATCGCAGGGTCGCAGATTCTGGTCGTCAATCAGAGCCAGCTTCTCCGTACGATTCCAAGCCTTGCGGTAGGAAAAGGATGGAGTGGGACAGTTACCTTCAAGAAATAATGGAACCATATGTTCCCTCTTACCTTAACCGGCTTGAGAATCCAATATTGGAGCAAGATAATGCTCGACCTCATGTTGCCAGAGTTAGTTTAAACTTTTTTGAAGCGAACCATGTGAGTCTTTTGCCATGTCCGCCCAGATCCTCCGATCTTTCGCCCATAGAGCACGTTTGGGACATCATAGGTAGAAGGCTTGGAAATTAACCCCAGCCACCAAGGACTTTGGCGGCTCTGAGACATGAACTACAGGTAGCTTGGGTTAGTATCCCTCAATAATGAATAGACCATCTTATTGCATCAATGCCAATACGTTTTGAGGATTGTATAGATAATCGCGGTGGACAAACACATTATTAACAAATTTATTAAAAAAATTGTAAACCCTTCGTTTTTTTTCTTCAAATTTCATCATTTACTCCTTGCTATACTATCTATGTTTTACCAAAAAAAATTAAAATCTACACAGCTCCTTCTGGGTGTTGCAGTTTCTTTGTCAGTTAGTATAAGTCAATTTCCTCAACTTTTGTGTGGCAGTTTTATAAAAGACGTACAGTACACTGAAACTCACCCTAATTAATTTCGGGAAGAGCGTCGTAAACAAAATCCACACAGAACGGAAAGGTAAGAATCTTGTCACATCCTTCCCAGCAATCAAAACCTCATTTTCGGGATCCTCTAACGAGTTGCATTGGATCCCGAAAACACACGAGGCTATAACATCATTGGTGAACCTGGCATAAGAATCTTTGACCTCGAAATCAACTGTTTCGCGCTCGAGGTCATCATAATATTTAACGAAGGCCTTCGCCTTTTCGGCTATAAGGTAGAACATAGCCTTCATTCGGGCATTCGTGAAAACTGGGCTGATGGTGGTTCTCAGCTCTTTCCATTCTTTTCCTTTGGCCGCCAACAGGTTTTGTTTGAAGATAGGATCGGAGCTGGCTCCGAGAAAGTCCATACGATTTGTGAAGTGCTCGAAGTCTCTGACGAAGATCTGCTTGACGAGATCGAGGTCTTTGATCATCAGTGTCGGTACAAAGGATATATAGCTGCCGTAGTACCTGTAATAGATTAAAGTTAATCCAGGCATCATGGCGGAAGAGTGAAAGAAAAATGAGAAAATTGTTCAAAGATGGCGCCGAGGCGTGGACCCTGCTAAAGAACGACTTGCACAAGCTCGATGTTTTCCAAATGCAATGCCTTCAGCGGATCCTCGGAGTTTCCATTCGAGATCATCTTCGAAACAACTTCACACAGGAGATATGTGACCACCAACCAACCATAGAGGCTCTGATCCAGCAGAAGAGACTGAGATGGCTCGGACACGTTTGCAGAATGAACATAGAACGAATACCATACAAGATGCTTTAGCGAAAACGCCCAGAACATGCGGCGGTCAGCTCCCAGGAAGACGTGAGCGAGGCACGTTGGGGAGGATGTACGAAATCTGCGCCTTAAAATCCAAGACGCAAAGGTCGTAGCTATGGATCGTAAAGCGTGGAAAAGCGTAATAGCGACTGTTCAAAATCCAGTGGCACCCACAGCAAATGTGATATTGTTTGATCGATACTTTACGGGATATCTATATCACTACAGCCATCTACCGAAAAAATAATGGATTTCTTTTTCCTCATTCGGGTATTCTTCTACACCTGGATGGGTAGAAGAATACTTAAATAATATAATATATCCATAAAATGGATTCACCAGACGAACTCTGAAGAAGAATACAAAAAACGGTTTATTTCATCAGGGGACAGAATAATGTCATCCGGAAGTCTTCTACAAGAATTAGAAAAAGCTTAGAAGTCGGAGGAGGCCACGAAAAACTTTAAGTTTCCTCTTTTCATGTCAATATGTTTTTAATTCTTCTTTACTGTTGAAAAAAAAGCTTTACTTTACAAGTTTCTTCATTGTCCGTTATTTGAAATTCCCTTCTGAGACAATGAACTCTTCAATTGCGTTTTTCTCAAAAACCGGTGGAACTGCATGCGAATAAGAGTACTAAAAATATGTATTTTCTAATCAAAATGACCATCAAGTTTCGACCAAAAAAGTTACCACTTAATTCCACATCAGGGATGATTCACGTGGCGCCCCCTATAACCAAAAGTGAAGTAATACATAGAATAATATTCCCCGTCGTGCCTCTGTGCTGATTTTGATTGCAACTGAGAAATAAATAGCAAAAAATAAACAGAAAATCAACTTATATGCCTTGTATCTTCTTTCACAGCAATATTCTACTAAGGCATATTTGGTCCAAATAACCTGTCCTTAACCTATGTCGATAGTTGTGATTCACCCTGTATATCATCCAAACCAGGCCTTTTTTTAAATGACTTGAGATATGAAACCAAAGCTTAATCAGAGCACAAAATTACACACTCCTTGAACAAACAATAAATTTATAGACATATATATTATCATCAAATGTGGTGGAAATTACCTAATGAAGAATCAAACGAAATATAAAATAATGAACAAATTATTTAAACATCACCTTATACATAAATATGTTACGATTGGATGTTGAAGAATCACAAGTTCCATCACCAAAAAATATATAACTCAAAAAAGGCCTTTTTTATTTTCGTTTTTTAAAGAATATATAGCAGATTCTCCAGAGAAAGAACCTGATAAATTTGGACCCAAAAGCTCTTCAGTAAGGAGTTATTTGAATAAACAAAATAATCATTCGAAATTATTGAAAACTACCTTCTTTAACGCAAGAGATTTCTGCAAGAACTAACCAATTTTGGGATAGGCCATGCTTAAGTTCCTATGGAACTTGTGATTCAACATCCAATCGAAACATTTATAGGTATAAGGTGATGTCTAAATAATTTGTTCATTATTTTATATTTCTTTTGATTCTTCATTAGGTAATTTACACCACGTGTGATGATAATATCGGGTGTTTTTTTCTTTCATCACATGCCGTTAAGTTCACCAGACGCCCAGTACCGGTCCACCGTATCCTGTACTCGAATTGCACTGTCGAGGCGTCGAAGACATCCGTTGGTGAGGTCCCGAAATCGATCATTCTTCAGTGCATTTGGAACCGACAAATACTATCACATTTATATTTAGAAAAAAACACTTGCTCACGTTTCTGTTGAACTCTTTTTTCATTGCCATGGAATAGATTCCCCACAGATCTTAGTTCTTATTTTCATTAGTACCTATTATCTACCCTATCAATTTGTTACACCTTCTTTGGGACGCCCTGTAGAAACGGTATAATTATAAAAATCAATTCGAATTTAAGTCAATACTTGATAGAAGTAAAATTTAAATGACTTTAAATTCATTCAAATTTATAATATACGAGTATATGCAAACTATACACAAAAAACTATCAAATTGATGTCCTTATGTATAATCAGTATAAAATATTGTTCAATGTCTCAGAAAAACCTTTTTACATCCTGACATGAAACGAATTAATAACGTATTAACAAAAACTTAATATGTATCGGGTGTTTTTTTTCGAGTGATAGAATTTTCGATAGGGATAACTGTGATTTGACAGAACGTAGAAGCCATGTTGTTTTGACATTTCTGTTCAGTAAGCATTGACAAATTATCATGGAAAGACTCACGCCGAAACATTTCTCACAAATCGCTGAAATTTATTTTCAAAATCAGTGTTCTATTTTCCAAACTTATGAAGCACTTCGTGAAATTATGGTTTACATAATCGTCCATCAAAGCAGCTTATTCGTCGAACTATCGATAGATTTCGGATAAAATTTTCTTTACTCGATGCAACAACAACGATAACAAGACAAAGAACTGTCCGTACAGAAGAAAATATCGCTGCTGTAAGTCATAGTGTTAATGATGATGGAGATTTGTCTATTCGTCGACGTTCACAACAAGTTGAACTCGGTGCATCCACCACATGGAAAATTTTGCGTAAAGATCTTGGTCTAAACCCATACAAAATCTAACTGATTCAAGAACTAAAGCCACTTGACCATAATAAGAGTCGTTTATTTGCTGTTTGAGCCCTAGGACAGCTTGAAGTTGATCTACTTTCTTATCGTGAAATTGTGTTTAGTGATGAATCTCATTTCTGGTTGAACGGCTATGTAGACAAGCAAAATTGCTGTATATGGAGTGAAAACAATCCTTTATTTATAAATGATTTGAAGTAAAACACTTTATTTCCGCTTATTTTTATTTTTCAACGACAATTGTTTCGTCAATTACATATTGACTTCGTCAGGTGAGTATGGAGTTACCATACGCAATAAAGTGTTTTACTTCAAATCATTTACGATGAATTTCCGTCAAGTAGAGACCGAAACAATCAAGAACTTCATTTATATATTTTAATAAATTTATGTTGTGGGTCGTTCAAAAATGAATATATTTCGATCTGCACCTACCTTTTTCCAGAAAATTTCTCATAATCCTTCTTCACTGATTCAAAAAATGATTCATAACGTAAAAACATTCTCTTCAGCGCAGTGGTTAGGCTAATATGAGGAATATTTCTTTTTGTCCAGTAGGTGTAAATTGGTATCAGAGTATGAATCAAGTAGGATATGAAACACACTATCAAGACAACCAGTAGTGGCAGAAACATTTTTTTTTGTAGATATGGTCTTAATCTTCGCTTGATGGTTTGTCTGGGCAAATAAACTATTATTATTATATTATTATCACGCGTACAACAACCACTTCGCAGGATGAACTGTCTATTGTTGAGGAACTTTTGATGATGAGTTAGAAATATTGGGAAGAGGTTCACAATTTTATTCAGATTACGCAAATTTCAAGGCCTGGGAAGAGTTATTTTGCTAAATATGCAAAATCTTTTTTTTTTTTTTCTTTTTGTTACAATAGGAATAATAGGTATTTCATTCTGATTATAGACTTATTTATTTGAATACAAAAGATTTCGATATAAAAAAACATAATATCAAATCGGAATGTGTTAGAATAGCAACAGCATGTTATGCGTAATACAGGGTCTTGCAATAGTACGTTGCGCTTCCATAGCTGCCAAACTAGACATTCTAGAAAGTTTCACAGAATTTTCTGTTTTCCATATTGAAAAAAGGAATTATGGGTGCCCTTTTAAATTAAAAATAATATAAATAACAATAATATTAATAGAGTTTATTGAACAGTTGATTCCGTCTCGTGGTGGCCTTTACTTAATTGAAATCCGTTGTACACTTTAGTTGAATGATACACACACATCGCTCAACTGAGACTCACCGAATTGAGATTTTAATGATGATCGGTTACGGGGATAATTGCAGTCAGGTTTTTCACTTGACAAAAGAATTATTACAAAATTTGGATATCAAAACAGATTTAAATAATATTAAAATAAGGTTATTCTGATTTTCACAAATTTTTATCGGTATCAAAATTTGAATATTAAAACATATTGAAATATGTTTATCTTCTACAATTTGAATTTCAAAAAATTTTTATTCAAAAAACTTTAAGAATTAAATTTATGTCTACAACAAGCACTGCTTACATTTAATAGACGTATATAATCAAAACTCAATATATAATGTCAAATGGAATAAATAACCCAACAGATATACGAAACTAATTAAAATTAATAAATAAATATTTAAAGGAGACAAAATTTTGTTTCCTTAATTTTTAATTACTTTCGTATATCTGTTGAGTTATTTACTCCATTTGACATTATATATTGAGTTTTGATTATATACGTCTATTAAATGTGAGCAGTGCTTGTTGTAGACATAAATTTAATTCTAAAAATTTTTTGAATAAAAATTTTTTGAAATTGAAATTGTAGAAGATAAACATATTTCAATATGTTTTAATATTCAAATTTTGTTATATTCCTTCTATCAAGTAAAAGGCCTTTCTATTCTATTTTATTTTATCGTTATGTTTACAACAATCGTTTCGCTATTACAGTAGCATCATCAGGCAGGATTACATTTTCAATAACTAAGCTTGCTTCCGAAAACCGTTGCTATTTATATTACATTAAGTACAATAAATTTTTATTGAGCACTAAAACCCATAAAAGAGTCTCTGCATATTCCAGCTTAACTGAATATACATTCTGTCAAGAAAGTACCGGGAATTATCGATTTAAATCTGGTGGGGCAATGAGGCAGGTAAAATTTTTTTTCCTAGGTTGGTACCACTGTCCTTAATTACTATGCCAAGCTTGAGCGGGATCTGTCAACTAGTGTGTTTGCAACAGCTGATTAAGTCAGTCGATGTCACAGTGCGTGCCGATTTTTACTATGAGTGATTACTATGGGCCGATAACGCGCCTTCTCACCGAGCTACGATTGTGACTGACTTTCTCGCCAAAAACTCAACAAACGTGCTTCAGCAACCACCGTATTCGCCGGATTTGGCTCCCTGCGACTTTTTCCTCTTCCCAAAACTAAAATTGCCCCTTCGTGGCACCCGTTTTGAGTCGATTGAAGCCATAAAACAAAATTCGGCGCGAGAGCTAAAGTCCATCCCGGAAAGCGCCTATAAAAAATGTTTCGATAATTGGAAGTGCCGTTGGCATAGATGTATTGGAGCAAATGGAGCCTATTTTGAAGGTGGCCCAATAAATTTTGACGATCAAATGTAAAAATGTTGTTTTAATTGAAAATTCCCGGTACTTTCTTGACAGAGTAGTATTTAACAGAGAAGAGTTATTCAAATAAAATTGTTCGTTAAGTAATATTCCAATTTTATGGTGTTTATTTATCTCTAGGGATTCTAACAGGTTTCTAACAGATTCTAACAGGTTAGGGCAGAAATACCTTTAGTGTATTTTAAGGGAATGTATTTAAAATTTTCTTTTATATTAGCATATATGTACTATATTCAAAGCTATTTTATTATTTTTATTCATCAACAATTTGTCTATCAACTAAGGATCATCATAGTCATGATTATTAGCTATTTGTTTAATTATGTTAAGTTCTGACATATAATTTTCTAATCTATTCTAAAATATCTTCTTTGATAATTGTATTACATCTGTTGTTGATTAATAGATTGTCTACTAGTTCAATTAGAATGGAAAGGCCTTTTACTTGATAGAAGAAATATAACAAAATTTGAATATCAAAACAAATTAATATATGTTTATCTTCTACAGTATTAATTTCAAAAAATTTGTTTCGAAACATTCATTTCTTTACACGTGGTGCGTTGTTGATATAGGTTAGTTTTTTTGATTTTGATATTTGGAATATTATTTAGGACTGAAGAAGGGTTTGCTTAAAATTATATTTGTTTTTTGAAGATATAGTGCATGTTTTGAGAGATTTCTGAATTAACTTATTCGAATATTTAAATATATTAAATATTTCAAATGAATTATATTCTTTGAGAAGTCTTTTAAGTGTGTTCATGTTTTTAAAAGGCAATTGGTGTTCTTAAAGGTAAGATCAGAAACAAAATTTTGTCTCCTTTGAATATTTATTTATTAATTTTAATGACTTTCGTATATCTGTTGGTTTATTCATTCCATTTGACATTATATATTGAGTTTTGATTATATACGTCTATTAAATGTAAGCGGTGCTTGTTTTAGACATTAATTTAATTCTAAAAGTTTTTTGAATAAAAATTTTTTTGAAATTAAACTGTTGAAGATAAACATATTTCAATTTGTTTTGATATTCAAATTTTTTTTTTTTTTACTAGTTCAATTGTTTCATTTGGTGGGATACTTGGAAATGAAATTTCGGCGTCAAATGAAATGAATTTAGCATTATGTGGTAAGTGAATATTCTTTTTTTTATTTATTAGCTGTAGAATATCCACTTACCACATAATGATAAATTCATTTCATTTGACGTCTAAAATTTATTTCCAAGCATCCCATCAAACGAAACAATTGAACTAGTAGGCAATCTATTAATCAACAACAGATTTAATACAATTATCAAAGGAGATATTTTAGAATGTCTACAGATTTGCAATAAACAAAATTATTTTCAATTTAAACGTAAAATTTATAAATTTGAAAACGATTTGATTATGGAAAATCCCTTAAGTCCTTTATTAGCAGAAATATTCATGACAATATTTAAACTAAAATTCACCAAAATCCCCTCAAGAAATACTTTTTATATTGGTATATATATATGTAGACGATAATAGGTGTTGCTTCACAGGTACAGACATAATTAAACAAATAGCTAGTAATAATGACTATGATCCTTAGTTGATAGACAAATTGTTGATAAATAAAAATAATAAAATAGCTTTAAATATGGTATATCCTAATATGAAAGAAAATTTTAAATACATTTACTCACAATACACTGAAGATATTTCTGAGAAAATTGCTACATGACTCAAAAATAAATATAATTTAAGAACTTCATTTAAAACCAATTCAAACTTGAGTAAATTCATTGAAAATAATAAAGACTGTACACATAAAGACGATAAATCATGGCTTTATAAGCTGACCTGCGGTGATTGCCCTAAGGTTTACATAGGACAGACTGGAAGAACTGGAAGAAATAGAATCTGTGAACATTTGAAGAGTTTCCTCAATTATAAAAGTATTTCCGCATATTTTAACCATTTGTTAGAAACAGGACATACTTTCAACCATAATTTCGAAATTCCACATAAAGAAAATAAAAGTTATGCCTGAAACCTGTTAGAATCCCTAAAGATAAATAAATACAATAAAATTGGAATGTTACTTAACGAAAAATTAGATTTAAATAACTCACCTCTGTTAAATATATTCAGATAAGCTGGAACTTGCAGAGACCCTTTTTTGGGTTTAAGTGCTCAATTAAGATTTATCGTGCTTACTGTAATATAAATAGCAACGGATTTCGGAAACAAGCTTCGTTATTCAGAATGTAAACCTGCCCGATGATGCTACTGTGATAGCGAAACAATTGTTGTAAACATAAAAATAAAAATTTGTGACAATCAGAAAAACCTTATTTAAATATTATTTAATATGAATTTTCACCAAGTAAGGACTGATTCAATTCAATATTCAAAAAAGATTTAATGTATTAGTCTCCTATAATTTTAATTTAAAAAAATTCCATTCAAAAGCTTTCAGAACTAAATTAATGTCTTATAAGCACATTTTTTTTTAATATACATTTGAAATCAAAACTCATCATGTAATATCAAATGGAATAAATAACCCAACAAATATAAATTGTCAATTAAAATTATTAATAATAATAATATAATTATTATTATTTATTTTAATTATTATATATATATATATATATATATATATAAATTATTATTATTTATATTAATTATTATTATTATCATATTAATTAATAATATAATTAATAATAAATGAATATTTGAAGGAGACAAAATTTTGTTTTCTGATCTTACAATTATAATATATAATAATTATAATTTAATAATTGTAAGATCAGAAACCAACTTTTGTCTCCTTCAAATATTTATTTATTAATTTTAATTGACAATTTAATTCATTTGGATTATTCATTCCATTTGATATTATATAATCAGTTTTGATTTTATATGTCCATTAAATATAAGATGTGCTTATAAGACATTAATTTAATTCTAAAAGTTTTTGAATAAATTTTTTCGAAATTAAAACTATAGGAGACTAACAATAATAATTCTTCTATTAAGTTAAAAACCTCTTCTTATTATTAAACGTTTTCCGTTTTTAAATAAGGGCCCTATAAAAATTTTCATTACTTTTGGTGAAGATTTGCAAGATTTTAAGATTCTGCTTAAAGTGCGTTATAAGAGAATATGTAGATGATTCATAGAACTCGAACTTTTTTTGATATACATTTTTTTGTATCTCCATTTGTAACAAAGTCAAAAGGGGGCGGGGGTCAAATTAGAGTGAAAAACCCAGTACTATTCTTCTCGATATTGATTTCCGTTACCTTTTTATTGCATCTGACGTTAATATGCCCTTGTGAAATCCAAATTGATTATCAGACAGAATGTTATGTTTATCAATAAATAATGAAATTTTATTTCGTTTTATCAGAGTTACATGTAATAGATTCCACTTTCGATATAATTATTCTAAACTTAACGAAATATTTATTCACATACATATAGTATTGACTAAAAATTATCACAATGAATATAATTAAAATATTTCTTGTAGGGGCCTTTGATGATCATTTTCCCGAAGTCAGTCCTTCTTAAATGGTCTAATTCAATGGTAATCCGTTCAATCGTCGAAAGATACCTAGAATATCAATTGAAGAAAAACGTAAAACAGCACATGAAATTTCTTACCCAATTTTTGGAGACGTTTGTATTATTCATTATAGCTAGACTAGTATCAACTGAAAAATCCATCATATCTAGACTATATCTTTGGTTTTCTTCGTTGTTTTCTTTCGTTTCATTAACTTTTTCTTTTTCATATCCGCAAAACCTCTTATTCTGCTGCTCCCTTAAATAATTTTCGTGTGATTGGCTGAACATATGTGCTATTGCCAGAGCTGCGTTATGTGCGTTTTTCCATTTCTCACAACTGAAAGCGTGGTAGGTCTTTCGTCTGTTCTTGTCGGCGCTTATGAAGAAGAACACTTTCTTATTGAAGGGGTCCATGCTGCAACTTGAAATCCTGAAATAATACGTTTTTATCGGGTTTTCAATCGATAAGGTCGGCATTCACCTGAGGATAGGTACTTTCAACAGCTCGTTCCTTTTCATATCGGTGAGTCTAAAAAAATTTTGTGATATCAAGATAACTCCTCTTTGCACCTTCTTCCTACTCGTGTCCATTTCGTTTTTGAGGAATTTCAATGCTTCTTCGACTCTGAATTCTTGCGCGTATTCAAGTGGAAGACATCCTGCAATAATGACATGTTTGAACTTTCCATATTAGATGTAATAAAATGTCTCTTCAAAACAGCTAGGACTTTCTTTTGAACAGACAGATATTAACAAAGATTCAGCATTTCGGTGTACGTTGAATCAAAATAATAATAATAATATTAGGAGTACAAATAAGTTTCCGCCGTTTTATTGTAGATGGCGCGGCACGGAGTTTCGGTTAGCTTTCGCAGATGATAACCGGCTTAAAAAATAGTTTGGACATTCAAGAACAACATAACCTATTAATATCATTGATTTTATATTGGTAAAATATAATTTTTATAAGTTGAAAATGTCAAAATTTGAGCCAAGTAAGCGTCATTTGCGGGAAATATTAGTTTACTTCTTTAATTTAAAGAAATCTGCTGCTGAGGCGCATCAATTGCTCGTAGAAGCATATGGTGAGGGTGCTTTGAGTGAGAGAACGTGTCGACAGTGGTTTCAAAAGTTTAAGAACGGTGCTGTGTATTTGGTGGGATCAGCTAGGTGTAGTGTATTATGAGTTGCTTAATCCGAGCGAAACAATTACTGGAGCCCTCTATCGAACACAATTGATGAGATTGAGCCGAGCTCTGAAGGAAAAACGGCCTCAATACTATTCTAGACACGAAAAAATTATTCTTCTGCATGACAATGCTCGTCCACATGTTGCGGCTTCCGTGAAAAAGTACTTGGAAACACTTGATTGGGAAGTGTTACCCCACCCGCTGTATTCACCAGACATTGCACCGTCCGATTATCCCCTCTTCCGGTCCATGGCACATGCTCTGACGGCGCAGCGGTTCACATCTTATGAGGATACCAAAAATTGGGTTGATTCGTGGATAGCCTCAAAAGGCAAGGAGTTCTTCAGACGTGGGATTCGAATGCTGCCTGAGAGATGGGAAAAAGTGGTTGCAAGTGATGGGCAATATTTTAAATAAATTTATATTACCGTTCTTCTATAATAAATATTTAATTTGTGTTAAAAAACGGCGAAAACTTATTTGTACTCCTAATATTTATTGGTCCTTAAGGCTAGTCTAACTAATTGAAACAAATTGTAGAAATTACTATGTTTTACTAACAATAAAAAGGTATGTTACACATTTTCTTGTGACTGGAGTTTCGGGAAATGAACTATCCAATCATCAGACAATTGTTGTCTGATGATGTTGTCTGATTTTACTTATTTTACTCACTGGTGAATAGGGGAGGAATCAAACTTGGTTCTTCAGAGCCTGGGGAAGCATAACAAAAGAACATGGCATTAAATCTGGTGTTCCCAGTCATAAAAGAGGACTATACGCAGAAATACTTTTCGTTATCGTATGTTAATGGATGATCTATATTGCTGTAATGTTATAGGATAGGACTGGCGGTGGGGCTCCATTGAAATTGATGGAGCCAATTTCCAAACAGTTGAGCCCAACTGTTACGAACCCACTTGCCGAAGCGAAAGAGATGTATTATAAAAAAAAACAACTCTAGTAGAAGCTCAGATAGTGACTATCAAGATAGAGAATAGAAGAAAAGAAGAGGAGAATTCGAAGCTTAAAATATTAGATTTGCAAAGTATGAAGATGAAGAGAAAATTAAATAATAATAATTAAATCTTCTTCAAAAATAGTTTCAATTACAACGCAGCTTTTGAAACCATGAATAACCTTAGTACATAAATAAAAAACAAAAAGGATCAAACAAATAAAGAAAATAAATCTGGAGTCCTCAAGTTGACTTGCAACGATTGCCCTTCAGTAAATATTGGCCAGACAGGTAGATCATTCAAGAAAAGAATCCAAGAACACCAAAGGAGTTACATATTGGATTCCGCACATTCGACATATGCTAATCAGATACTGAATTGTTTCAGCCGTTACTATTTGGTAGTTGATCATAATTAAAAACAAATTGTAGAAATTACTATGTTTCACTACCAATAAAAATAGATTTTACACATTTTCTTGTGACTCGAGTTTCGGAAAATGAACTATCCCATCATCAGACAACTGAGGACCTAACAGTGGTCTTCTTCTGTTGGTGCCTATCCATTCTGGATCTTGGCTAACATGATGGCGACACACCTTATCAATTGCTGCCCAAAATAGACCTGTGGTTGTTGAGTTGAACCAAACTCTCAAATTCTTCAACCACGATATTCTTCGTCGTCCAATGCTTCTCTTTCCCTGAATTTTTCCCTGTATTATCAGTTGTAGAAGTCGATACCTCTCCGGATTTCTCATAACGTGACCCAGGTCTTAAAGTTTTCGTTTTTTCACTTGGTACAAGATCTCCTTCTCCTTGTTGAATCTGCGGAGAACTTCTGCATTCGTGATGTGGTCAACCCATGATATCTTCAGAATACGACGGTACAACCACATCTCAAACACCTCTAATTTCTTTTAGGACGCTTCTGTTAATGTCCATGCTTCGACACCATACAAAAGCACTGGAAAGATATAGCACCTCAGTAGTCTTATTTTGGTCTTCATAGCTAAGGTACTCGTAAAAATCTTTTTCATTTTGAGGAAGGCACTTCGAGCTTTCTCGATTCTACATTCCACCTCAATGGAGTGATCCCAATCTTCGTTAACGTTCGCTCCCAAGTAAGTATAGCTGGTGACTCTTTGTACAAACAAGTTGTTGATCTTCAATTGAGCGGTTAGTTCTTTATTCTTTGAAATGATCATGAATTTCGTTTTCTTCACGTTTAGATGTAGTCCATATTTTTCACTCACATTTACTATCCTATCCATTAACCTCTGCAACCCATGTATATCATTTGCCATAATAACGGTGTAGTCTGCATATCTAATGTTGTTAATAACTTCTCCATTCACAACAATGCCATCCCCACTCTCCTCAAGGGCTTCCTTAAATATGTACTCTGAATAAATATTGAATAGCAGTGGGGATAACACGCATCCCTGTCGAACTCCTCTCCTTATCGAAACTTCATCAGACTCCTCATTTTCCACTCTAACAGACGAAGTTTGCCTCCAGTAGAGATTGGCAATGATTCTCAAATCCTGTCCTTCCAACCCGGCCGATTCCAGAACTTTCATCATTTTATTGTGCTGCAATTGATCGAACGCCTTCAGATAATCAACGAAGCAGGCATAGACATCGTGGTTAACGTCTCTGGCACGTTGAATTAAAACCTGTATACTGAACAGTGCTTCTCGAGTGCCCAAGGCATTTCGAAAGCCGAACTGAGTTTGCCCTATTTGATCTTCACAAGTTTTATATATTCTTCTGTGGATGATTTTCAGAAAGAGCTTGAGAGCATGACTAACAAGACTGATGGTGCGGAATTCTTCACAACTTTTGGCGTTTGAATTCTTTGGAATAGTCACGAAATAGCCATGCATCTGGTATTACTCCAGAGGAATAATTGAAAACATCGGTGCTAACAGTGGTACAGAGGTATTTAAACAAAAGTGATAAATATTTTGAATATTTCAATAGATTCTAACACCTAGTAGTGGTACAGAGGTTTACAAGCGGAACGTGATAAAAAACCCGGTTAAAAAAGAGGGGCCTTCTAACAGATATCGGAATGTCGGCAATGTACAAAGAAGGTTATTAAACAGATGGTACCCATTTAAATATTTCAAATAATTTTTGGGGTTACATACCTCCGTACAATCATTCATTATTTTTACGTTATTTTGTTGTACATCTCAAATATTTGGATTTACATAGTTTCATACCGTCATTCATTATTTTTTAAATTATTTTCATTATTTTCACAATAAAAATAATTTAAAAAATAATGAATGACTGTATGAAGCTATGTAAATCCAAATATTTGAGATGTACAACAAAAAAACGTAAAAATAATGAATGATTGTACGGAGGTATGTAACCCCAAAAATTATTTGAAATATTTAAATGGGTACCATCTGTTTAATAACCTTCTTTGTACATTGCCGACATTCCGATATCTGTTAAAAGGCCCCTCTTTTTTAACCGGGTTTTTTATCACGTTCCGCTTGTAAACCTCTGTACCACTACTAGGTGTTAGAATCTATTGAAATATTCAAAATATTTATCACTTTTGTTTAAATACCTCTGTACCACTGTTAGGTTTTCCGTTGTCTAATGATGGAATAGTTCATTTCCCGAAACTCGAGTCATAAGAAAATGTGTAAAATATATTTTTATTGGTAGTAAAACATAGTGATTTCTACAATTTGTTTCAATATGCTAATCATCTTGAGGAATTCAGGCATAATTTTAACAATAACTATGAAATTATCCACGCCAAATGCAAAAGTTCTAGATCAACACTGTTATAATTTCTTGAAATCAACAGGTACAACGCCCGTAAAATCCTTTCGAATGAACAAACAGATGTCGACAAGTCTCCATTACTGAATATATTTCCCTAATAGCATTTTTTAGCGGCCAACTCCAATAAACACCTTGAGTTTTTATGACTTGTTCCTTAATTACACACCGTGGCGAAAAAATTGTTGTGTTATAAACATTTTTGTGGAAATTAAAATACTGTCTCTTATATTTTTTAATTTTTACATCAATTTGGATTTTTCTGAGGATTTCAAGAGAATGATTAAAATTTTTGTTCCCAAAATCGGTAGCAGATACGACAAAACTACAGAAAACTATGAAGTTTAGAATAACAACAAAGCTTTTTTTACAATGGTTCAAACTAAAAGTGGCTCACCAAAAAAAAGTTCAGAAGTAAAACAGGGGACAGCGTTCCAGAAAAAATATCACTCTGTATATTTGAAATCGAAATTGACATGTTACATGGTCTAAACTTAAACTTTAAGTTTAAGTTTAACGCCCTGTATCTCGAAAACGGAACGTTATTTATGGGAATTTTGTATTATGATATGATTATAATATTTAATTATCTTTCTATTAGAACATCCATAAATACTAAATATGGAAAAATGCAAATTTACCTAAGTACTCAACCTTGAAACTCAGCACATCTACGTCTTGTTCTTGCAGGTCCTCTATTGCGTCTTCTATTTCTAAGTCGATAGTTTGCGATATCAATTCTTCCGAGAATTCTGAAATCACATACGTGTTAATGTGTTTGTTTGGTTTCTTATCTACTGTTATTTTGATAAGGATATTTGACTCAACATATCGCACTTTTTTCTGGTTATTCAACGAATATTTCGAATCGCTCGGTTGTTTACTGGACGCGAATATTTTGTAAATTATTTATAGGGTTGATATTTGTCGGACTTGAAAAAATCGATAAACAGACGCAAACACGGTTCAGATGAATTCCTGATATTTAAAATTTCAAGATAGGTTTCAGGGCTTGGTATCTCGATTCATTATGGTTATGAATAGGTCCGTGCGGGTTTTGGCCGAAAATTGAAACTTTATGGTGAAAAATTAGTTATACATTCAAAGTATTCTCCTTCGCTAGCCACTACTTTACCCTATCTTTCTGGCAATTGACGGATCTCATCGCGAAAACAGGTCTGGGCACTTTCCATTTGAGCGTTTCTAAGTTCATTTTAACTGGCTACGCAACATACGAGTATGGCGGTGCATTGTCAATTACTTTTTCCTCTTGCTTGATCTTCATTGAGCCTTGCCTTTAATTCGTTATACTCAAACTTTGGTTCTTCGTCTTCCGAATCAAAATTACCACTTTTAAATCGGTCAAACCGCTTCTGACATATTTGTCCCTCACAGTTTTTTTAGAAACCCATTAGAATCGAAGGCGTTTAAGGATAGTCGAATGCCAAATCGAAATTTACCTGACCCCATTCCCGACCTCCCAAAAAAGTCGCCTTGTGTCCCTTCACCAAAAAATCACAAAATGAACCAGTTAGGCAAAAGGTTCACAGTTGAATATAGTCGAAGTCGCTCGCTGGCCTTCTCTTCATGCTTCGACCAAACGGTAACACAACATTCTCTCTACGAAAATTAAATTCTGATCTCACACACATTCTCCAGAAGTAAGTTCTAATCACATCTCTCTTTGTCTCTCAAGTTACAATCAAACAGTTCTCTCACTACAGTTAGCCAAAAGGTTCACAGTTGAAGACATCCCTCGAACTCGCTCGTTGGCCTTCTCTTTGTGCTTCGATCAAACGATCACGCAATATTCTGCCTTCAAACATTAAATTCTGATCCCACACACATTCTCTAGAAGTAAGTTCTAATCACATTCCTCTTCGTCTCTCAAGTTACAATCAAACAGTTCTCCCACTACAGTTATCCACAAACCATCCTTGAAGAAACATCCCCAAAAAAGTCGCATTTTGTCGCTTGCCTATTTGGCACTAAATAAACCGCTCGCTAGTTTAAAGTTCTCTCAACTTATAACACACATCTCTCTCTACTCTTGAATCATCTTATATTCGCATTTTCACTTTAACCTTCCAAGAAACACCCTACAAGCCACTAAAGGCTTGAAAGAGAATGTATTATCTACATTATTTATTTGTAATTAGATTTTAATTTTTGAAAAGTGAACCCAACAGTGAAACAAATAAATGTGAATTCAGTAAAAGTGAACAACGATGAAAAAGCTCAAAGAACTGCTAATCCACGAACGATATAGTGTGTTCACCACAATTAGAGTTCGATACTACACCGAACATCTCTCTCAATTTGGGTAAACGAATCATACTTGTGAAAAATGTATTCAGGCTATAAATAAAACATTAGAGTCTAATATACATCCCACTTTCAACCCCATTTGAAATATGCTTAACCAATAATATGCATACTAATTGGGTAACGTTTTCTCTATAAAGAAGAATTCAAAAATGTATCTCTATATACCAAGCAATTATTTACACTACGTGACATAAACAAGAGCGAAAATTTCTCAATTATTTTGTAATGATGCTTTTATTGTTCTCTATGAAATTGGCTGATTAATTATTAGTTTCATATGATTTTGATATAATCGATCTTTATTCACTGGAAATTCATTTTAACTAAATGAAATCATAATAAATATTTCTTTTGGAATATTCCAAAAAATGCCTATGCATTTATAATTTTTCTAGTTTTCGAAAATATTCAGTAGGATTATTGGTGATTATTTTGAATTTACAGGAGTTTGAGAAATCTGTGGTTTTATCTATAATTGTTTGAAATAGTTATGACACTATTTCCTCTATCAGCACGTATGAAAACGAAATCGTTTTTATGTTGCTTTTTTCATTTATGAAAGTTAACTTTGATCCAAGATTATAGCTGAAAAAAAATTTGTAAAATATAATAATAAGAGGTTTCCACTTGCTAGGAGGAAAATTACAAAATTTGATTATGAAAACAGATTTAATCTGTGAGTCTCCTATAATTTTAATTTGAAACAAAATGTTTTGAATGAAATAAAATATAAAATTAAATAATGAATATTTCAAATAAATTATTTTTTTGAGAAGTTCTTGAAATTATGTTTTGTATTTTTGAAAAGGTTTTAGTTTTCATAATTGTAAGATCAGAAACAAAATTGTGTCTTCTTCAAATTTATTAATTTTAATTGACAATTTATATTTGTTGGGTTATTTATTCCATTTGATATCACATATTGAGTTTTGATTTTACATTCTGTCAAGAAAGTACCGGGAATTATCGATTTAAATCTGGCAGGGCAATGAGGCAGGTAAATTTTTTTTTTCCTAGGTTGGTACCACTGTCCTTAATTACTATGCCAAGCTTGAGAGGGATCTGTCAACTAGTGTGTTTGCAACAGCTGATTAAGTCAGTCGATGTCAGAGTGCGTGCCGATTTTTACTATGGGTGATTACGTTGAGCAAAGAATTTGTTTAAAGTTTTGTGTTGCAAATGAATTTTCGTGTGCCGATGCATTGAAAATGTTGCAAAAGGCCTTTGGTGATAATGCTCTATCGAAAACTCGTGCATATCAGTGGTACAGAGCCTTCAAGGACGGTCGTGAAGTGGTCGCCCATCGACGGCTTCGATCGAAGATAACGTCGATAAAATTAAGGAAAGGGTGCTGGAAAACCGTCGTACCAGCTTGAGAGAGATAGCACATGATCTTAAGATATCCCACGAGTCCGCACGTACGATTTTGATTGATATTTTGGGCATGAGAAAGGTGGCCGCACGACTCGTACCGAAAGACCTGAATTTTCTTCAAAAACGTCATCGCGAACAGGTTGCTTCAGACATGCTGGATCGCTGTAATTCCGATTCTACATTCATGGAACGCATTATAACTGGTGATGAGACCTGGGTCTACGAGTACGATATGCAAACAAGCCAGCAATCATCGGAATGGGTGGCAAAAAATGAGCCGAAACCGAAAAAACCACGCCAAAGCCGCTCGAAAATGAAGGTGGTGCTCATTGTTTTCTTCGATATCCGTGGCGTGGTACACTACGAATTCGTTCCAGAGGGTCAGACGGTAAACAAGAAGTATTACCTAGGCGTTATGAAACATTTGCGTGAGCGTATCCATAAGAAGCGGCCAAATTTGTGGGCGAACAACTCATGGATTTTGCATGACGATAACGCGCCTTCTCACCGAGCTACGATTGTGACTGACTTTCTCGCCAAAAACTCAACAAACGTGCTTCAGCAACCACCGTATTCGCCGGATTTGGCTCCCTGCGACTTTTTCCTCTTCCCAAAACTAAAATTGCCCCTTCGTGGCACCCGTTTTGAGTCGATTGAAGCCATAAAACAAAATTCGGCGCGAGAGCTAAAGTCCATCCCGGAAAGCGCCTATAAAAAATGTTTCGATAATTGGAAGTGCCGTTGGCATAGATGTATTGGAGCAAATGGAGCCTATTTTGAAGGCGACCCAATAAATTTTGACGATTAAATGTAAAAATGTTGTTTTAATTGAAAATTCCCGGTACTTTCTCGACAGAGTAGTATACGTCTATTAAATATAAGCTGTGCTTATAAGACATTAATTTAATTCTTAAAGTTTTTGAATGAAAATTTTTTGAAATTAAAATTATCGGAGACTAACAGATTAAATCTGTTCTGATATTCAAATTTTGTAAAATTTTATAAGAACTTTTCCACAACCACTCTATAGTGAGTATTTATCTTATGAAATTCTCCATGGAACCTACCTTGTCTACGGACAATTTTCCGCTCTCTCCGGTGTGTGTACACTGAATTTCGGATAATATGATAGTTTTCAAGTTATGCTATGTTTTTAGTGAAAAAATCGTGAAACATCATAAACTAGTAGAATCTGGATTAACTTTTAACGATTGTATCACTCTTTTGTGTTGCAGATCACCTTGAGAATCACCGGAGATAACTTGGGCCCCCGGTATAGTGAAAGTTTTCCCAAATTTCTGATATTCCTAATTCTTATTAAATTTGCATTCAAAATTCAAATATATTCGAATTTCAAACTATCGAAGTTTCTGAATATTCGAATGTGTTTCAATTAGCTTTAGAGGTAACGAATTTTGTGAGAATCCTAATTTCACTGAAGGAACCATTTCCATTTAATGTTTACAAATTGTTTGATATTAATATTCCCTTTCGGATTTCACAGTCGATGATTAACTTCTAAATGTTTTCCCATAAAATTTCATAGAACAACATTCATTAATGATTTCCTCAGTATTCATCAAGTGAAAGTATGACGGAAAGAATAATTGTACCAAATTTGAACTTTTAGTTTCGCAAGAGTTGCTTCGAGAATAAGTTAAAAACATACTTAAGCCAAAGAGAACTTTCATTACATTCCTGTAAATGATATTGGAAGAAGAGAAATCATCATTTATTCCCTCGTGATTTTTAAGGATAATTAATGATAAGATTATATTCGAATACTGTATATCTGCCGAAAGAAAAAGCCAACAAATTTTTAATCTATTGTAAACACCATAATTTGCCCTTTCATTAGAACATTATTCAATATAAAGGTTATGAATCTTCTGATCTGAACTGTTAGAAATTTACGTGAAAAATTCAAATGTAGTTAAAATAACAGAGGTTTTTTACTTAATAGAAGGATTATTACAAAATTTGAATAGCAAAACAGATTTAATCTGTTAGTCTCCTATAATTTTAATTTAAAAAAATTTTGTTCGAAAATATTCAGAATTGAATTGATGTTTTATAAGCATAGCTTATATTTAATAGACATATAAACTCAAAACTCAATATATAATATCAAATGGAATAAATAACCCAACAAATATAAATTGTCAATTAAAATTAATAAATAAATATTTGCAGGAAACAAAAATTTTGTTTCCTGCAAATCCTTTTCAAAAATACGAAACATCATTTCAAGAACTCAAAAAAATTATTTATTTGAAATATTTAATATATTTAAATAAGTTCTCCCTCAAAACATGTATCACATCCTCAAAAAACAATTAGAATTCAGATAATACTTCACATTTAAAAAATAAAATCAATTAACAATAAATATAATTTTAATTTCAAAAAATTTTATTCGAAAACTTTTCAAATAATATTAATGTCTTATAAGCACAGCTTATATTCAATAGACATATAAAATCAAAACTCATTATACAATATCAAATGGAATAATTAACCCAACACATATAAATTGTCAATTAAAATTAATAAATAAATATTTGAAGGAGGCAAAAGTTTGTTTCTGATCTTACAATTATGAAAACTACATCGTTAAAATTTTATTTTTGAAAATTATTTACTTTTCATAATTGTAAGATTAGAATCGAAATTTTGTCTCCTTCGAATATTTGTTTATTAATTTAATTGACAATTTATTGTTGGGTTATTTATTCCATTTGATATTATATACTGAGTTTTCATTTTATATTTCTATTAAATATAAGCTGTACTTATAAGACATTAATTTCATTCTAAAAAGTTTTGGGATAAAGTTTTTTTAAATAAAATTATAGGAGACTAACAGATTAAATGTATTGATATTCAAATTTCATAATAAGCCTTCTATCAAGTGAAGAACTTTTCTTATTATTTAATTTTATATAAAATATATACTTATATTAGATTTAATAAAAAAATCTCATTATATAAATATCATATGGTTTAACTAATACCATAATATACCTTACAAGCTTTGTGTGATTTTTGTGATGGGCATAGAATACCTTTGATTTTAAAGTTTGTGTATTCAAACGAAGATACCAAGAGGTCTTAGAGTTATTTAATGTTATTTATTGTTAATTGATTTAATTTTTTGAAGGTGAAGTAGGACTGATGAATACCTTATCTGAATTCTAATTGTTTTTTGAGGATGTGATACATGTTTTGAGAGCTTTTTTAAGTAACTTATTTAAATATTTAAGTATATTAAATATTTCAAATAAACAATTTTTTTGAGAAAGTCTTAAAATTATGTTTTGAATTCTTGAAAAGGATTCAGTTTTCATGATTGCAAGATCAGAAACAAAATTTTGTCTCGTTCAAATATTTATTTATTAATTTTAATTGACTTTTTATGTTTGCTGGGTTATTTATTCCATTTGATATGATATGATGAGTTTTGATTTTTTATGTCTATTAAATATAAGATGTGCTTTATGAGGCATTAATTTAATTCTTAAACTTTTTGAATAAAATTTTTTGAAATTAAAATTATAAGATTAAATCTATTTGGATTTTCAAATTTTGCAATAATCCTTCTATCAAGTGAAAACCTCTTTTTATTATTTAAATATTCTTCAATGGAAGTCTGCTTCTTAAATATGACATCTTGTGAATATAATTGCAGGCTGGTAAGAAGATTCAAAGCTGCATCATCTCCCTGACTTTGTTGAATTTTCCTACTTCTCAATGGTTTTTTTGATTTACAGAATCTCAAAATAGTCCATCAATTTAGCCTTTTTATTATTATATAGTAAAGTGACATCTTTCTCGTTAAGAAAAATTATTATTTTCTATACAATGTTCTGCAAAACCGGTTGATTTCAGGTATTTAAAAATGGACATCCTATGCTATTTGATTCTATGTTGTAAACATCGGCCTGTCTGTCCTATATATGTACCATTGCAATCATCACATTCAATTTAATAAATCCTCGATTCGAAAAAGTTTGGTGCGTTTTTTTTTTGTTCACAAACATCTTGGCTAAATTATTTCTATTTACTGCTAAAGAATTGATTATCATTTTATGAAGACTATTCGAAATACTAATGCTGAAACTTTTTATATAAGGCATTCTAAACCATATTTTCTTTTCTTTATATTTCAGAATGCTGTACAATATTTGAGTCTACCGAAATAGAAACTTAGGTGTTCTAAATTATTCTGATTCAAATTTTTTCCAAAATAAATAAATAATGCAAACAGAATAGTCCTATTCTCATATTAAATATTTCTAGTATTTATTATATTTTAAAATTGTTCATATTGTGAAGGATTTCAGTATATTCTGATTTGTATTTGGTAATTTTAATATTTCTTAATAAATTTATAACCAATTAATTGCTCTAAAAGATAGAAATAGCAAAAAAATCTTCATCTTGTTAATTTTTAAATTCAAGAGGAATTTCGGTCAAGCAGACAGAGATAATCCAATATCAAGAGATATATTTGAAACTTGAAATAAGATAGGATTAATTGGGATATAAATTAATCAAATTATATTCAACAATTAAATATCGACCTAAGAATACAAATTTCTTTATTTTTAATTGTACAACTACTGTTTTCTTGTCTGTGAATTTGACACACTGATTTCTTATCAGTGACTACATTTGAATTTGAATGAGCAATACATCATATTTTCACGGAAAATACTATAGGTATATCATATGATACCAACTAGACAATAAGTTTTCCAACATATTTAAGGGAAAATTAATGATAATAATATACTTAATACAGAAAATTCAATAAATTGAAAAATTTTAAAGATTTACTGCAATTTTTTGGGAAATATTTCAAATGAATGACACAATGAATAAACACAACTGGAAAACTTTCTCACGAAAAAAATTGCAGTTGTCTACAATATAACCATTCTTCTGTTCACCATTTTATGAATATTCATAATGCAGAAACAATCATCGATAACATTTCGAGATCCAACAAGCATAAAGATCAAAGTACTCACTGTTTTTCTTCGGTTTGAATTTCTTCAAAAAATCCATTTTCTCACTTCTTTGTTCAACTTTGTATCGGAGGCACCGCACTGATTTTTGTGATCGGCATATTATCTACTTCCGTTCATGAAAGGAGAATTCACTGTTGAAGCTGCGTTTGCTTCTGTGCAATATATTATACTGGGTATTTCCATCGGGATATTATTAAAAAAGCGACTTATCAACTCTACTTTCAAGATAATCGAAGCTATAGGAACGTTTCGAAGGAGATGAGAGACGGGTTTCCAGTTTTATTACGTCACAGCGTTCTTGCAGAGGAAGTACTTATTTGAGCTAATCTATAGTACTGTATGAAAATGTCGATCCCGTTCAACTAGGCTTCCGAAGTTTTATGCTGGTCGTTTCGTGCGTTGTGGAGTTAGAAAGGGCCAATTGATTTCGAAGATAGTTGAATAGTGTTATATGATTTATGTCAAACTTACTGTCAATTCACTAGTAATTTGACAGAATTAAATTTCACTATTTTTGTGGAACATCCCTAGTTGTTCAGTACAGACGAAACTTTCTTCAAATGTCATGGTTGCCATATTTAAAATGATACAAACATAGGTGATCTACATTTATCTATGGATGCAAATATCACTGGTTGACGTTCGAGCTAAATATAGATTGACAATTTATCTTGACAACACAGCGGCGTCAACAACGTTTGGAAAATGTTCAAAAATTTCGAAGAAAGTATCGCTCTTTTTTGATTTCTATTTGACAGAAATATTTGTTGATCAAGATTTCAAGTGGAACAGTTGAATTGCCGCTATTATTTGTTGAGATTCACAACAATTACTTAGACATAACCAGAGGCGGAGCTACACCTGAATGAAATTTCAACAAATACATTCTGTCAAGAAAGTACCGGGAATTATCGATTTAAATCTGGCGGGGCAATGAGGCAGGTAAAAATTTTTTTCCTAGGTTGGTACCACTGTCCTTAATTACTGTGCCAAGCTTGAGCGGGATCTGTCAACTAGTGTGTTTGCAACAGCTGATTAAGTCAGTCGATGTCAGAGTGCGTGCCGATTTTTACTATGGGTGATTAAGTTGAGCAAAGAATTTGTTTAAAGTTTTGTGTTGCAAGTGAATTTTCGTGTGCCGATGCATTGAAAATGTTGCAAAAGGCCTTTGGTGATAATGCTCTATCGAAAACTCGTGCATATCAGAGGTACAGAGCCTTCAAGGACGGTCGTGAAGTGGTTGCCCATCGACGGCTTCGATCGAAGATAACGTCGATAAAATTAAGGAAAGGGTGCTGGAAAACCGTCGTACCAGCTTGAGAGAGATAGCACATGATCTTAAGATATCCCTCGAGTCCACACGTACGATTTTGATTGATATTTTGGGCATGAGAAAGGTGGCCGCACGACTCGTTCCGAAAGACCTGAATTTTCTTCAAAAACGTCATCGCGAACAGGTTGCTTCAGACATGCTGGATCGCTGTAATTCCGATTCTACATTCATGGAACGCATTATAACTGGTGATGAGACCTGGGTCTACGAGTACGATATGCAAACAAGCCAGCAATCATCGGAATGGGTGGCAAAAAATGAGCCGAAACCAAAAAAACCACGCCAAAGCCGTTCGAAAATGAAGGTGATGCTCATTGTTTTCTTCGATATCCGTGGCGTAGTGCACTACGAATTCGTTCCAGAGGGTCAGACGGTAAACAAGGAGTATTACCTAGGCGTTATGAAACGTTTGCGTGAGCGTATCCGTAAGAAGCGACCAAATTTGTGGGCGAACAACTCATGGATTTTGCATGACGATAACGCGCCTTCTCACCGAGCTACGATTGTGACTGACTTTCTCGCCAAAAACTCAACAAACGTGCTTCAGCAACCACCGTATTCGCCGGATTTAGCTCCCTGCGATTTTTTCCTCTTCCCAAAACTAAAATTGCCCCTTCGTGGCACCCGTTTTGAGTCGATTGAAGCCATTAAACCAAAATTCGGCGCGAGAGCTAAAGTCCATCCCGGAAAGCGCCTATAAAAAATGTTTCGATAATTGGAAGTGCCGTTAGCATAGATGTATTGGAGCAAATGGAGCCTATTTTGAAGGCGACTCAATAAATTTTGACGATTAAATGTAAAAATGTTGTTTTAATTGAAAATTCCCGGTACTTTCTTGACAGAGTAGTATATCAAACTATTATTAAATTTCAAATATCTCAACGTTAAATTATAAATAGGACAGTTTCGAACTAAAATTTAAATTAAACAATGAAATGAAAGGGTAATTGTCAATTAAAATTAATAAATAAATGAATGTTTTTTTTTGCAGTGTTGATTGTTTCTACTAAGACCATTAAAGTGCCTTATAAACTTTGTATGATTTTGTTGTGAGCATAGAACATAGAGAACCTTGAATATTAGATGTACCTAGTTGAATGTTCAACAAACAAATATTCCTAGAGATCGTATTGGGTAAATTTCTTTATTGTTAATTGATTTTATCTTTTAAATGTGAAGTTGAACTGATTTTATCTGAATTCTAATTATTTTTTTAGTATGTTCTACATGTTTTCAGAGTTTTTGAAGTAATTTATTTAAATATATTAAATATTTCAAATCAATTAGTTTTTGAGAAGTTCTTAAAACTGTGTTGTATATTTCTGAGAAAGATTTAGTTTTCAGGAATATAAGATCAGAAAACGAAACATTTTGTTACAAGCTTGTCTGATGAGTTCAGTAGGCATGTCTGGAACGAAACAAGAAAACATTTATTCAATTATTAATTTTAATTGACCATTTATTTTCGTTGTGTTTTTCTTAATTTCATTTGATATTGTATAATGAGTTTCGATTTCATACGTCTATTAAATATAATCATTGCTTATAATACATTAATTTAATTCTTAAAATTTCTTGAATAAAAATTTTTTGAAATTAAAATTGTAAAAGACTAACAGATTGAATCTGTTTTGATATTCAAATTATGTGGTCAAATTTGATGAGGCTACAAGTATAACTGATTTCATTAAAAAACTCGAAATATTTCGTGAAATCAAGAAATGTTGAATGAAAGAATAACAATCCAAATTACGGAAAATTTTCAATGGCCGCAAAAGGCCGACACGACAAAGTTATTTTGCAGCATGCTACATGTTGCATCGCTCGTTAAAACGTATTCAGAAACGCCTAAATGGGAAGTCTTATCCCATCCGTCGTACAGCCCAGACATTGCTCCTTCTGATTGCCATCTCGATCGATGCAACATGGCCTGGCTGAGCAGCTTTTCTCCAATTACAATTAAGTCAAAAAATGGATCGATACATAGAAAGTGGTCAAAGACCCGCCCTTTTCGCACGATGGGATCCGTCAAATGCCAGAAAGATAGAAAAAAGTCGTGGATAGCGACGGACAATACATTGAACTTTAAATGTATAACAAATTTTTCACACTAAAGCTCCAATTTCCGACAAAAAACCGCACGAACTTACCTATACTCCTAACGGATAATTTTGATGCTTTTTCATTTTATGAAAACAAGTTGGTCAAATCTAATTAACACGAATTGTTGAAATTACTATGTTTTACTACCAATAAAAATATATATTACACATTTTCTTGTGACATCCAGACAACTGAGTCAATTTTTGAATTTCTTGAATAATATTCACCCAAAAATTAAATTCAAATTAGAAAAAGAATCGAAGAACAGTATTACATTTTTAGACCTCTCGATATCACACTCAAATAGAAAAATAGAATTCAACGAGTTCAGAAAACCCACATCCACTAATATATGTATTCCTATTGATTTCAATCACCCATATTCACAAAAAATGTCAGCGTATCAATCGATGATCCATAGACCTTTCGCATTACCCTTATCAAAAAATGACCGCGAAGCTGAAGTTCAAACTATAAAATAAATAGCCGCAAACAACGGTTTAAACCCTAATATGAAAGATGATCTAATTCGACAGAAACTATCTTAAATAGCTATGAGCCAAATATATCCCATCATAAAAACTGAAGAAAATAAAAAAATCTTTTCTCTATCGTTCTTTGGTAGCATAAGTCAAAAAGTGACCAATAGTTTTTCGAAATCAGATGTCAATATTGCCTTCAAAACGCAAAACAACTTATCATCGGTATTATTTAATGCAAAGGACCCTACTCCAAACATACACAAATCAGGAGTTTATGAGTTATCTTGTTCTACGTGCAGTAATAAATATATAGGACAAACAGGACGTTCCTTCAAAACGAGGTTCAACGAACATAAAATGAGTTTCATGAAAAATAAACAAAATTCTACTTTTTTTTACATGTAGAATCGAAAGGGAAGAAACTCGATTATCTAGAATCTGTTGAAATTTTCAAATTAGTTCACAATAACAATAATGTAAAAATAATGAATGACTGTACGGAGCTATGTAAATCGAAAATATTTGAGATATTTAAAAAGTAACATCTGCTTAAAACCTTTTTCAACGAACATAAAATGAATTTAATGAAAAGTAAACAAAAATTCAACTTTTAGCACTCATTCTTTAGAAAACAGTTATTCCTTTCGACGAAAGAAAATCTTGAGAAAAATTTTACATGTAGATTCAAAAGAAAAGAAACTTGATTATTGAAATTTTCAAATTAGTTCACAATAAAAATAATGTAAAAAATAATGAATGAATGTACGGAGCTATGTAAATCCAAATAATTGAAATATAGAACAAAATGATTTAAAAATAATGACTGACTGTACGGAGCTATGTAACCCCAAAAATTATTTGAGATATTTAAATGGGTACCATCTGTTTTAACAACCTACTTTGTCGATTGCTGACATTCCGATATCTGTTAGAAGGCCCCTCTCTTTCAACCCGGTTTTTTATCACGTTCCGCTTGTAAACCTCTGTACCACTATTAGGTGTTACCTAGAATCTATTGAAATATTCAAAATATGTATCACTTTTGTTTAAATACCTCTGTACCACTGTTAGGTCTTCAGTTGTCTGATGATGGGATAGTTCATTTCCCGAAACTCGAGTCACAGGAAAATGTGTAATATATATTTCTAACAGAAATAGAGGTTAATACTTGATAGAAGGTATATAAAATTATTTAAATATTTTAATATTAGCCTGCCTTCTACATATTTAGTTTCAAAAAATTATATTTAATAATTATATTTTCAGGAATTAAATTGAAATAATGTCATATAAGTACCACTTATATAAAACAACATATAAAATAAACATTCATTATAAGACATCCAAATGATATAACAAAATTCAATAAATAAAAATTGTTAACCAAAATTCTATAATTTAAATAGATGAGTAGATTAAATTTTGTTTCTGCTGATCAATCTTATGAAAACAAATATCTTTCAAAAATTTTTAACATAATCTTAAGAATGTCATCATAAAACTATCTTACTTAGAATATTCAATATTATTGGATATCTAAGTTACTTTGTATAAAATCTCAAGATATGTAAAAACATTACTGAAAAACAAGTTTTAAGAAAGACTTTGTTTCGTCAGTATTCAAATAATTTATATTCAATAAAATATAACATCAATAAACATCAAATATTTACTCACCCTTCAACAATCAATGTTGGATTTTGTTATATCATTTGGATGTCTTATAACGAGTGTTTATTTTATATGTCGTTTTATATAAGTGGTACTTACATGACATTATTTCAATTTAATTCCTGAAGTTATAATTATTAAATATAATTTTTTGAAATTAAATATGTGGAAAGCTAATTTTAAAATATTTAAATAATTTTATATACCTTCTATCAAGTATTAACCTCTATTCATGTTATTTTTTTCATAATATATAATTATTTGGTTTCCTTAACATTCTTTATACAGATAGTTCTTGTGCTATAAGAGAAGCCGTTAAATTGTCTTTCAATCTTTTAGATCAAGGGTAAACCACAGAGTTATTTATTTATTTGTAAGATAACCTTATACTACATTTAAATTTTTTAGTACTCATTTACCAGAAGTTTCTAAATTGTTGAAGGGGGAGTAAATATTTGTTGTTGATTGATGTTATATCTTATTGAATATGAATTATTTGAATACTGACCAAGTAAAGTCTCTCTTAAAACTTGTTTTCAGTAATGTTTTTACATATCTTGAGAATTTATACAGAGTAACTTAGTTAGATATCCAATAATAATGAATATTCTAAGTAAGATAGTTTTATGATGAAATTCTTAAGATTATGTTTTGAAAGATATTTGTTTTCATAAGATTGATCAGCAGAAACAAAATTTTGTCTATTAAAAATATTTAAATTATAGAATTTTGGTTAACAATTTTTATTTATTGGATTTTGTTATATCATTTGGACGTTTTATAATGAATGTTTATTTTATATGTCGTTTTATATAAGTGGTACTCATATGACATTATTTCAATTCAATTCCTGAAGTTATAATTATTAAATATAATTTTTTGAAATTAAATATGTAGAAGACTGATATTAAAATATTTGAATAATATATATTTTTATTGGCAGTAAAACATAGTAATATTTACAATTTGTTTTAATTATGATCAACTACCAAATAGTAACAAAGTAAGTAGTAATAGAAACAATTCAGTATTGGCCAAATCTGTTTTTCATCAAGTATCCTGCCTTACGGAACGTGAAAATGAATGGAAATGTACAAAATAAATCCAGCCAAAGACGGAAACTTATTGTTAGTAATCAAAAATGTCGATAAGAAGTTTCCTGGCTGATTCTATCTGGAGTTTGGTCAGTTAAACACCATTCATCGAAAACGATATTCGGAAATAAATTCGAATTTATCATTTTTATCTTCCCCGTTGATTTTCCTCTCTGCGAAAATGGATAAGTTTGGTGCTTCAGCTGATTAGTGCTAGATATGCCTTATCGACATCCAGAATGAAGAAAATATCCGGCCTTCTGTTCATCGTTCTTTCTTTCAGTTTCCTGAATTTGGTTCATTCTTCGGATGTTGGGATTGCTCTTAAGCCAAACTACACATCCATAAGCTGGAATGTTTCATATAAGAGTCTTCGAGATCCTCCGGAGATCTACAATGGTTTCATTAGAGGATATTACAAATGCGTTGATGTTATAATTGATTTTATTTTACCTGATGCTCTACCTGAAGGTGAGAAATCATTTTGAGTTTTCCTTTGAACAAGAATTTCAGAGAGAAAAAATTTCTTTGAATTTCAAGAACTTTTTTCCCTTGGCTTTGGTGATATAATATTCACGCATATTGGTAAAATCATCTGGGCATACAGAAGACTATGTGTTTTCGTTATCATCCTAATTATCCAGATATTTTTCCTGATTGGAAGTAACATAAGGGTGCTCTGCTCCTGTTTATTTTTCTGCACGAAATGCTGCCATGGAACATCGTCGAAATCAAGTAGTAAATTTAGAAAATGGTTGTGGCTTGTCTGGGCTTATACCGCACTAGTTTTTTTACTGTAAGTATCAAAAAATTATGAAATTAACTCCACAAAACTGGAAGAATCAACTATTTATCTTCTCTTCAAGTTTAATGCTGGTTTTGGCCCATCAGAGCAACCAAAATTTGGATGACGGCATAGATACCGTGGTACTAACTTTGCAAGACACCATTGTCGATATTGAGACTTTCATAGACACTACAGTCAAACAGTTAGAGATCTTACTGTTAACTAATTTAGAAGATTATTTGGCATTCTTCCTAGATAGTGGAGAAAGTAAGTACCGTTTCGTTTTTGCTTCTTGAAACAAAAAATATTTTTTCTACATCTCGTGATCTGTCAGAAACTACCATGGATGTTATGAGAGATTTAGAGGGTATACTCGGAGCTATAGACTTCTCAGAAATATTCAACGATATCGAGGATAATTTCAATATCGTCAAACCAATTTTTGATGAAATCGAAACGATTCTAGGTGAAGTTGAAGATCTTGGTAAAACTATTAATAAGGGTGAGTTACTCATTAGCTAGAGTGTCTTCAACTATCGTTAACTTTCCAAAATCAGATATTGTAGGTCTTAAAAATATGGTTGAAAATTTAATATGCGAAACTGCCGAGTGCGAGCAACTGAAGAAACTGATTCCCTCGTTGGAATCAGTATATGACGTGAGTATTTAACCTGCCTTTCTTCTTAAATAATAATCAAGTATGGAATGAAATAGGAACTGAATTGGATTATTCAGTGAGACAGACAAGGAAAAACTTCACAACTCAATTGAATCTTTCATAGTGAAAAACAATGAAAGAATTCGCCTCACCATGTAATTAGAAGGTATAGGGTGTTTTTTTTCAGAGTGATAGAACTTTTAATTGAAATAAAACACATTTAAATTAAGATTGAAGCCAAATTTTTTTTTATTTGAAGGATAATTTTAATCGACCAGACCAATTTAAGACCACTTTTTCGAGTAATGCAGGTTTTATTTCATCAATAACACGAGTTATGTTGGCTTCCAAAGCGTCTATTGTTTCTGGTTTATCAGCATAAACCAATGACTTGACATAACCCCAAAGAAAATAATTCACTGGAGTTATGTCGCATGATATTGGGGCCAATTAATTGGACCATTTCTCGAAATAATGTTATCGCCAAATCTTTCTATCAATAAATCAATTGTTACGGTAGCAGCATGAGGTGTAGCAACATCTTGTTGGAACCAAAACACTTCTGGGTCGACACCATTCAAATTTTGAAACAAATAATCATTAATCGTCGATCTGTAACGAGCACCATTCACTGTAACATTAGCTCCAGCATCTTTTTTAAGGGAATATGGACCAATGATGCCTCCAGCGTCTAAAGCACACCATACAGTGCATTTTTCAGGATGCAATGGAACCTGCAGAACTTCTTGAGGATTGTTTTCACTCCATATAAGGCAATATTGCTTGTTTACATAGCCGTTCAACCAGAAATGAGCTTCGTCACTAAATACAATTTAACGATGAAAAAGTGGATCAACTTCAAGCTGTTCTAGGGCCCAATCAGCAAATAAACGACGCTTATTATGGTCGAGTGGCTTTTGTTCTTGAACCAGTTGGATCTTGTATGGATGTAGACCAAGAACTTTACGCAAAATTTTCCATGTGGTGGATGCACAGAGTCCAACTTGTCGTGAACGTCGATGAATAGACAAATCATCATTAAGACTATGACTATGAGCAGCGATATTTTCTTCTGTACGTACAATTCTTTGTCTTGTTGTTGTTGTTGCATCGAGTAGATAAAATGTTGTCCGAAATCTATCGATAGTTCGATAGAGCTGCTCTGATGGACGATTATGTGAACCATAAATTTCACGAAGTGCTCCATAAGTTTGGTGAATAAAACACTGATTTTGAAAATAAATTTCAACAATTTGTAAACGTTGTTGCGGCGTGAGTCTTTCCATGATAATTTGTCAATGCTTACTGAACAGAAATGTCAAAATAACATGGCTTCTCTCTGTGAAATCACAGTTATCCCTATCGAAAGTTCTATCACTCTAAAAAAAAACACCCGATATCTTCATTTTGAGAAATTCCATGAAATTTTTCGCGCAATAAAGTCATTGTTTCACCAGCATTGTAGCACGATATGAATTTCTGTCTGTTGAAAAAAACCTTGGCATCAATTTCGGGCTAAACTAAATTAAAAAATCAATTAATAATATTATTCGTTAACGCATCGTCTGTAAATATCGCAACAGCATCAGTTTCGAAGAAATAGAGCTCAAATACTCCGCCAACCCAAAAACTGTAACTCGTTTAGTGGTGGTTAGTTATATTTCTTTGCCTCATTTTTTTTGCTATTTTTAAAATAGAACCTCTTGATCCGATAGCTCAATATAAAAGAATGTGGTTATGTTTATAACCGTTGTATTGTCTTCAATTCATTGTTTCATAGGGAGGAGCAATTCTGGTTAATGGAACATATGCCGAGTTAAAAAATATAGCTGGTTTAGGAGAGAAAGGACTAGAGGACATAGGCAATTTCACATACATGATTGGTGGAAAAGCAGTAGAAGAAGAAAAAGCTCTAGAGAATTTGACAGCTAAAATAGCTGGCAATGTTATCAAAGATCTTGAAATTACTGGAGGAGGTTTAGCTAATCTTACATCTGCAATTGGTGGAGAAGCCATTGAAGAAGGAAAGGCTCTGGAAAATTTAACAGCTGATATAGCTGGTAATGTTGTCAAGGATCTTGAAATTACTGGAGGAGGTTTAGTCAATCTGACATCCCCTATTGGTGGAGAAGCCATCGAAGAAGGAAAAGCTCTAGAGAACTTAACAGCTAATATTGCTGAAAATGTTATGGAGGATCTTGAAATTACTGGAGGAGGTTTAGCTAATCTTACATCTGCCATTGGTGGAGAAGCCATTGAAGACGGAAAGGCTCTGGAAAATTTAACAGCTAATATAGCTGGTAATGTTGTCAAGGATCTTGAAATTACTGGAGGAGATTTAGTCAATCTGACATCTGCTATTGGTGGAGAAGCTATCGAAGAAGGAAAAGCTCTAGAGAACTTAACAGCTAATATAGCTGGTGATGTTATCAAGGATCTCGAAAATACTGGAGGAGGTTTAGCTAATCTTACATCTGCTATTGGTGGAGAAGCAATTGAAGAAGGGAAGGCTCTTGAGAATTTAACAGCTAATATAGCTGGAAATGTTATCAAGGATTTCGAAATTACTGGAGGAGGTTTGGCTAATCTTACAACTAACATTGGTGGAGAAGTGATTGAAGAAGAAAAGGCTCTTGAGAATTTAACAGCTAATATAGCTGGAAATGTTATCGAGGATTTCAAAATTACTGGAGGAGGTTTAGCTAATCTTACATCTGCTATTGGTGGAGAAGCAATTGAAGAAGGAAAGGCTCTTGAGAATTTAACAGCTAATATAGCTGGAAATGTTATCAAGGATTTCGAAATTACTGGAGGAGGTTTGGCTAATTTAACATCTGATATTGGTGGGGAAGTAATTGAAAAAGAAAAGGCTCTTGAAAATTTAACAGCTAATATAGCTGGGAATGTTCTCAAGGACCTCGAAATTACTGGAGGAGGTTTAGCTAATCTTACATCTGACATTGGTGGGGAAGTGATTGAAGAAGGAAAGGCTCTTGAAAATTTAACAGCTAATATAGCTGGAAATGTTGTCAAGGATCTTGAAATTACTGGAGGAGGTTTAACTAATCTCACTTCTGCCATTGGTGGTGAAGTAATGGAAGGAGGTAAGGCTCTGGAAAATTTAACGTCTAATGTAGCTGGAAATGTGATAGGGGGTCTCGAAGATACTGGAGAAGGCTTAACTAATCTAACGGAAAATTTAGTTGGTGGTCTTGAAGATGTTGCTGGGGGAGTAGGAAATGAAATAAAAAATGAAGGAAAAGCTCTGAAAGATTTGACCAAAAATGTAGCTGGAGGAGTTGTAAGTGGTATTGGCAATGTTGCAGGAGGATTAGAGGACGAAGTTGAAGATATTTTTGGAGGTCTTGGAGACTGGACTTTTGGTACAGCAGGTACGAAAAAGAAATCCAAACATACCAAGCATAAAAATAGTACAAACAGCTCAATGAAAAATGAAAAAAATAATACAGTTGGCATTGAAAGGGAAATAAAAAAAGAACAGAAAAATCTTGAAAATTCAACAGCCAAAGTAGTTGAAAATGTGAACAAAAGTCAGGAAGATACTTCCAGTCTAACAGAAAATATAGCTGGTGGGCATGGAAAGATTGCTGGTGGTGTGGAAAATGAAATAAAAAATGAAGGAAAAGCTGTCACAGATTTGACCAAAAACGTTGCAGGAGGGGTGGTTGGTGGTATTGAAAATGTTGCAGGTGGAATAGAAAATGAAGTTGGTGGGTTATTCAAAGGTCTTGGAGATTGGACTTTTGGAGCAGGAGTCGATAAAAAGAAATCTAAAAAAAGTAGAGTCGATAATGTTACCAGTGATTCATTACAAAATAACACAAAACAAAAAGCAGACGTTGGAGAGAAAGTAATTGCAAAAGGAGAGGCTCTTCAAAATTTAACGACAGACTTGGCTGGAAACGGAGGAAAGGATCTCAAGAACTCTGAAAAAAACTGGACAACTTTAGAAAACATAGTTGGTGGACTCGAAAATGTTGCTGGTGGTATGGAAAACGAAATGAAAAATGAAGGAAAAGCTCTTAAAGATTTAACCGAAAACGTTGCTGGAGGAGTGGTTGGTGGTATTGAAAATGTTGCAGGTGGAATAGAAAATGAAGTTGGAGGTTTATTCAAAGGCCTTGGGGATTGGACTTTTGGATCGGGAAGCAAGAAAGAAAACACTAAACAGAGTAATGCAAACAGCGATACAGCTCAAAAGACGAACAATAAGGATTCAATTGGGCCTGAAAATAATTCCACAAATAATACAGAAACAAAAGATGAAGGAAAAAATGAAATCACTAACATTTTTGGATCTTTTGGTAGTTTAAGTTCTGGGAAAGAAAAGCAAATTGATGAATCCACAATGGATCTAACTATGCATTTGAAAAATGCTGAAGAAGATAGCAGTCAAATAGGTCAAGCGAACGGTTTCAGCAATTTATTTGCAGGACTTGATGATTTCGCTTCAAAAATGGAAAAAGGTGTAGAAAAAAGTATTGGTAACTCCACTACTGAGGTCAAAAATAAGGCTGGAAGTATCTTTGGCGGATTAGAAAGTTGGTCTTCTGGAAAATCAAGTATTAAGAAAAATAAAGACAAAATTGTTATCAGTTCAACTACAGCTAGAACTGAAGTAGCAACAACATTGAAAAGTACCGAAAAGAAGAGTCAGAGTGGTTTTGGAAGTTTTTTTGGTGGGCTGGAAAACTTAGCTTCTGGAGTCACAAATGGAATTAGTAAAAGTGAAAGCAAATTGGCAGGTCTAACATCTAAAGTAGTTGGAGGAGTTGAAGATGCTGCTGGAGGCGTCGAGAGCAAAATTGGTGGATTATTTGGTGACTGGTCATCAGGTGGATCAGACACAAATCAAAATAAAGCACTGCATACTAAAGAAAAGATATCCGGATCAAGGAATGAAGAAACAACTACCATTAGAAACGGCAACAATGGATTTGGTGGTTGGTTCGGAGGTTCTGCAGCATCTAATGGAGCTAAGAAAAAAGGAAAAAATTCCAAAGATTCTGGTGGTATAGGAAAAACGGTTAGCGGAGTCGAAAACAAAATTTCGGATGCTTCCAAGAAGTTGTACGATATGGGAGGAAGCTTCTTCGGTTTCAGGAAGAAAAGAGCATTTGGCTTGAGTCTGAGCGATTTGGTAAGTTTTGAGCTATTCGTCCGAACATCAAATAATTTGTTTTCCACAGAAAGGAGATTTCAACATCATTTTCAACACGATTGATCGAATTGAGAATTATGTTGTAAACGACTTGAAACACTTGAATAATGTAAGTGTACTCCTCTCTCCTGTCATTGACGAAATTGATAGTATTGTCAAAAATGTATTGGTCGAAGTTGAGAGTGAACTTAAGGAAGCAAGTGAGAAACCTTTTTATCCATTTGATACTGATAAAACTGAATGAGAAATATTTTTAGCTAAACCTTTGGAGGGATTTTTTGCTGCAACCTTGGACAGAATCATTCATATTGAGAATTCAATTTTGAATGCCACACATATTATACAAGGTACTCAAGAGTTTATCGATTGGTTCGAAGTTTATCGATACCACATCAGCAACTTCATAGCAGCTGCTTTGTTGTTATCTTTCAGTCTTTTGGCGTTCGGGATTTCTGTAAGAATGAACTGTAACAACGCAATCACAAAATGTTTCTATAAGGGGTGAGTAAATCCAGCATATTACAGATGACTTAATTCGAATCAGAAAGTTTTATTTAGGCTTGGTAATTAATCGCCTAGAACTTTGATTTTTAAATGCATAACACTTCTCCTTTATTATCGTTTCCATCACTTAAAACACTTGATATAATTTATTCATGTATATTTACAGATATTCACACAAATATCAGTTTTAACGTCTTAACTCTCTTACACATTCGGTGTTGGGATTACTGAACTTCCAGAACTTTACACTTGAAAGTTTCTGTCTACAACGTCTAAATCGTCTAAATACCGCGTAACGTCGCTTTAACTCGTTTACGTCTCTACCGATACCCCTTGACTGTGTGCCGTCTCTATCATCACTCTTGACTGAATGGTCTTGACTGATTTCTCACCCTGTGTTCCGAAGTACATGATTTTCACCTCCCCTACTTAAGGGTGAGCAATGTCACCGTCAACGTTTAATTGAACAAGCAGTAGACTTCAGCGTAATTCAGGAATCTACTCTCAAATATTCGAAATCGTGAAAAACACTTTATGATTCATGCTCTTTCAACTGTCAACCGAAAAGAAGCTTGACAAAATGGATTGTAACCAGACATTTCATATCAGTGAGTCACAGGTAAACCAGATAAAATTCGAACTTTTATGGGGCTTCTAGATTAACCCTTCGACGCCAATCCTTTGTGCCTATGGACAAAAGTTTCTGCTGTTTAAACTATAAATATTTAAAAATTAGATTTCTCCACACAAGAAATCCAATTCCTACCTGTATAATTTTTTCCGTTTTTTCAATAAATCCTTTATTTATAAAATCAAGCTTCCAGAAATCGACAACCTTTCAAAGGTAAATACAGCAATCAATTGAGTGAACACATGGCTATAGGAACATGAAACAATGATCTTCGAGGTAGTTTAAAAATAATCCTTTGGTCAGGAATTCCCCATTCATACGCCTACTATCTAATTAGATTATTATAATCTGGATGCATAATATCATTGTTTAGGAATATCTTGTTGATACATTCTGAACACACAAAGGTTGTGGTGTCTTTTATTTGCTTACCTATTCATTATAATCTTTATATCTAATAATATAGTTGTCCATGAATGTCTTGTTGCGACATTCTGAAGACACAGGGTTGTTGTGTCAGTATCTAATTGTGAATCCACATTTCATTCACTCTAAACACTCTAAATTCTCAAACAAATTACCATTGTTAACCATCTCTAGATTCCAATAAATGAAATGAAGAGAAAGACGCTTGCATGTATGAAATATGTTAAATGGTCAATTCAGATTAAAGTAAACAGGTCACCCCTAGCTGGAGCATCAATACAGTGAGCTCAGGTAATTCAATACAATACAATAACATGTTAGAGCAGCTCAGTCGACTTTCCTTTGTGTCTATCCTTAACTTTTAATGAACAAAGGCAATAGCGTTCTATTTCTTACAAAGGAAAACATGACTCTGTGAAGTCGATGTTTGGTCGCCGAAGATCACAACACACACCTCTTCTGGAGAGGGTACTCCTCTCTCGGGGTTATGTTTACATTTTCACACGCGCGCAAGTCTACGAAGCGACCACAGACTCTTATTCCTGGCATCTACAGTGACAAGTAAGCATAAAATTCCCTAGGTGGTCTTCCCGCCTAATTTTCCTTTATAAAAATATGTGGATCTCTTCAACATACCAGCGCACTTAGGCTCCTGACGTCTTCCTATGCTTCTATACATGTTTGATGTTACAGAGGCTTCACTCTCTTGCACATAACAGCGTTGTTGATGGCAGCCATTTCACTCATTTATATTATGGTTGGGGTAACATCCCAGAAGGTTATGTGTGAGACTCTTGACACCAACTACAGAGAGGATAATATAATGAGAATACTGAGCAGGATTAATCCTGCCACATATGGTCTTTTAATCGATATCAATCTTCACAAAGTTATTCTTAAGTGCCACCAAGACCAGAGCCTCTACGAGGTGGCAGCTCTTGAGGTATGTTATGAAAATTTTGGTATAATATCTATATAAACAATAATATAGAACATTATTTAATCGAAAATTACTAAATTCTGCAGGTCTCTGGCTAAGCGTAAGCCCTTCATTGTTTTTAATCTTCGAAATCGAACATTTTTCTACTGATTTCGAAATTACGTACTTTTTAGGGCTACAGTTTGAGTTTATGTTTTAGGATGTGTCCTACGCTCAAGTAGTACATGTCCAGACCTTCAGGGAATCTGGCTGCGCTCAGATGTGCGCAGCCTTTAGCTTCCGAACCATTTCTGAAGAGATTACCATTTCTCTAGAGCCACCTTGAAAGCATTCGTTGATTGTAACGAGTAACGATCCGAAATACTATTATTTTCTTCACCTTCAACTGCTGCGACTGATGAATAATGCTTTACTAATTCAGCAGTTAGTATAGTCCTTCTTGAAAGTAACCGGAAAAAACAAAGATCAATTGTAATTATTTAGTATATATTTTTGAATCTTCAATTAGAAAATTATAACAAAATATTTTTCTTATTTACTTATACAACCTCCATTTAACTTGACTAAACGTCAAGGTACACCCTAAACTAGATCACCTCCATAATTTTTGGTGATGGTATTCCAGGACTGTAAAACTGACTGAATTAAGTCATCTTTATTTCGTGGCTCTGCTCGTTCGACTTCAATCTTCATTAGTCCCCATATGTTTTCAATGAGACTGAGATCTGGTGAAGCTGCAGGACATGAAATAATTGTCACTTAATGTTCTTGCATCCAAGTTTGAGTATAGGTCGAAGTATGGCATCTTGCATTATCCTGCTGAAGACACCACCCCTCTGGATATAAAGAATGCCCCGTTTCAAGGAGAAAATCGTTTAGAATACCACAATAATTTTCACTATTAATGGTACCATCAACTATACAGAGAGGCGTAGCACCCCGCTCAGATATTGCTCTCCAAACTATTATTTTGGTGGTAATTTGGAAATTTGGACGGTAACAGGTTGTTTCGATAGGATTTTCAAGAATTTTCCAGCAAGTTGGATACAACTTTCATCAAATATAAAGACTCTATTAAAATTATCTTCTTGAAAACGTTGCCAAATTCTAACCTTCGTTCCTTTTGTAGAGGTGTCATTAGAGGGATTATTTTTTTTGGTTCCTCAATATGTAGCCTTGTCTTTTCAGTGACATCTGGACGGTTTCTGGACATACTTATAAATTTCATTCATTTCCAAATGTGTTAGCCAATTTGCGAAACCCCTGGCGCGGATTGTGTCGTCCCAAGGCCAACAAAGCATTCAAATTGTTTCCTTCAATCTTACGCAGGCTTCCTGAAACTGGTCTATGCCTGTTTTTTTCTAGTTACGACATTATTTCACAAATTGTTTACCTGTTGACAATCGAAAATATTTGACAAACAGTGTTGCCATGCAACTTTGGCCATAGGCGACTATCTGCACAACAAATTTTATACATTACTTTGGTCTTTTACTTTTGTTGTAAATTAAAATTATGAAAAATAATAAATTCCGGATACTTTCTAGATAGAAGTTATGAGTTTTGCTCTCGAGCAGTTACTTCAAAGGAATTATGTTTCAGTCCATAATGAATGTGGAAGAAATGGCCCTCAAATTTTTCGATATAGACTCGATCGAGAAAGAATTCGAACCACTTCTCAACATGAAGCTCGATCTCTCCAAATATTTGCCTCTTAATGCCATTCATACAATAGAAGAAGACCTTAATTTCGGAGCCTTCGAAAAAGTGAGGTTTAAATCAGGTTGTAAGGTAGGACAGCACTTTCAAAATTATGTTTTAGATATTGGATTGCCCCATTTTCGCTCAAATGGAAAAACTAGAAGAGGAATTCACTCATATACCTTTGATCGGGCCAGTTATCAAGACAATTGCAGACAAAATACTTTCTTTCAAAGACAAAATAGCGGCGATAAAGGTGAGATACAATCAATTAACAGCGAAAAGTCTAGACTGTGATTTTCTATTTCAAAAGTATGGGGAATTGTTTAACGTAACCAAAAATATAATTCATTCATAGAACTTTCAATGTAACATCCAGATCCCTCTGTATAACTTAACGAAAACCAGCAAAAATATAAATAAGGCGAAATAAAATAAACATATTCCATTGAAAACTATATAGAACAATCATGATAGAATATTCTGAACCTCAAAATTTGATAAAAATTACTGAAGTGAAGTCAGAAGCTTTTGGACGCTTGTTCAGAAGTCCATTTTCCATTTCAAATCTGTGAAGTACTTCTTAAAGAAGATGTGTTTAAGATTTATTCAGAAATTTTCAGTATTACAGTTTCTACAAATGACCCAGAACCTACTTCATGCCTTCTTTGCCTCTTGGGAAGATTTATTTCAACTATAAAGTTATATATCGGGTGTTTTTTTTAGAGTAATAGAACTTTCGATAGGGATAACTGTGACTTGACAGACTGTAGCAGCTATGTTGTTTTGACATTTCTGTTCAGTAAGCATTGGCAAATTATCATGGAAAGACTCAAGCCGAAACAAAGTTTACAAATTGTTGAAATTTATTTCCAAAATCAGAGTTCTAATCGTTAAACTTATAAAGCACTTCGTGATATTTATGGTTTACATAATCGTCCATCAGAGCAGCTTATTCGTCGAACTATAGATTTTTCGGACAACATTTTCTCTAATCGATGCAACAAAACAACAAGAACTGTTCGTACAGAAGAAAATATCGCTGCTGTTAGTCATAGTCTTAATGATAATACAGATTTGTCTATTCGTCGACGTTCACAACAAGTTGGACTCTGTGCATCCACCACATGGAAAATTTTGCGTAGATATCTTGGTCTACACCCATACAAGATCCAACTGGTTCAAGAACTAAAGCCACTTGACCATAATAAGCATCGTTTGTTTGCTGATTGGGCCCTAGAACATCTTGAAGGTGATCCACTTTTTTATCGTAAAATTGTGTTTAGTGATGAAGCTCATTTCTGGTTGAACGGCTATGTAAACAAGCAAAATTGCCGTATATGGAGTGAAAACAATCCTCAAGAAGTTCTGCAGGTTCCATTGCATCCTGAAAATGCACTCTATGGTGTGCTTCACACACTGGAGGCATCATAGGTTCATATTTCTTTAAAAATGACGCTGGAGCTAATGTTATAGTGCATGCTCGTTACAGATCGATGATCAATGATTATTTGTTTCAAAGTTTGAATGGTATCGACCCAGAACTGTTTTGGTTCCAACAAGATGGTGCTACACCTCATGCTGCTACAGTAACAATTAATTTATTGAAAGAAAGATTTGGCGATCATATTATTTCGAGGAATGGTCCAATTAATTGGCCTCCAAGATCATGCGACATAGCTCCACTGGATTATTTTCTTTGGGGTTATGTCAAGTCATTGGTTTATGCTGATAAACCAGAAACAATAGACGCTTTGGAAGCCAACATAACTCGTGTTATTGATGAAATAAGACTTGAATTGATCGAAAAAGTGGTCCAAAATTGGTCTGGTCGAATTTGGCTCCTCAGAACTAGGCGTGGTGGACTTATGCCAGAAATTATTTTCAAAACATAAATTTCCATAAAATTATCTTTTAAATAAAAAAAATTGGCTTCAATCTTAATTTAAATGTGTTTTATTTCAGTTTAAAGTTTCATTACTCTAAAAAAACATCCGATATCTTGAAAATTCGTGAAAAAGAAGAAAATTCAATCAGAATGTCTCAAAAACACTGTTTTTCTTCAAGTAGACATATAAAATTCTCAAACCCACACAACACTTAAAAATATAAGGACATCCATATAAAATATAGAGTATTGACCGAAAATACCTAGCAAATTTTAGCTGATACATCTGTTTCAAATGAACAGAATGAAAATTTCTGTTCCAAAAATGCTAGAAATCTAGAACATTCTCCAGAAGAGTATTTGAAACTCCCATCCATCTTTGTCAGTCGGACTGTTTTGATTGAAACAATTTTTGAAAAGAATTTAGATCTTCCCAGAATGAGACAATCTTGAAATATTATATCAGGAAGCGAAAGGCAAAAAATACAAAACATAATTTAAATTATGTTTTCTATTTTTGAAGAGGAATTAGTTTTCAAAATTGCAAGATGAGAAAAAAAATATTGTCTCCTTCAAATATTTATTAATTTTGATTGACAATTTATATTATCAATTATTTATTCCATTTGATATTGTATATGGAGTTTTGATTCTATACGTCTATCAAAAATAAGCTGTGCTTATAAGTCATTAATTTAATTCTAAAAATTTGTGAATAAAATTTTTTTGAAATCAAAATTATAGAAGACTAACAGAGTAAATCTGTTTTGCTATTCAGATTTTGTAATATTCCTTCTATCAAGTAAAAAACCTCTTCTTTTATTTTATAATTAAGTTATTCATTGTTAATTGATTTTACTTTTTAAATGTGACTGACGAAGACCTTATTTGATTTTTAATTGTTTTTTTAGGATGTGCCTCATGTTTTGAGAGATTTTTGAAGTTACTTATTTAAATATGATTTATTGAATATCTCAAATAAACTAGTTTTGAAGAAGTTCTTAAAATTATGTTTTGCATTTTTGAAAAAGATTTGGTTTTCATAAATATAAGATCAGAAACAAAATTTTGTCTGCTTCAAATATTTATTTATTAATTTAAATTGACAATTTATATTTGTTGGGTTTTTTTATTCCATTTCATATTATATAATAAGTTTTGATTTTATATGTCTACTAAATTTAAGTAAAGCTCTTTAATTCTGAAAGTTTTTGAATAAAATTTCTTGAAATTAAAATTTATAGGAGGCCAAAAGAATAAATCTGTTTTGATGTTTGAAAAAAAAGTTTCATTTTGATATCTGAATATACGAATATATTTTATTAGAAATCAATGGATGTTTTTCTGCAAAATTGCGATTGTTTCGTTGCTTATGTGGCACGTAACGCCATCTTGTCGGGAATGAACGTGGTCTACATCAAAATCTTCCAATTCCGGCAATAAAAAATAATTAATCATAGCTCGGTAGCAATCCATTCACCATAACAGTTGCACCAGCCTTATTTTCGAATAAGTGAGTTCCAATCACACCGCCAGCCCAAAAACCGCGCCAAAAAGTGACACGTTGAGGATGAAGAGGCTTTTCAACAACTTTTCTTGGATTTTCTGAGCCCGAGTTCTTGAAGCGTGTGTCATTCCATTTTTACTATTGGTGTAATTTTCACATGTCAAAGTCAAAAAATGATAGAAACCTATGTAGATTCTTATTTAATTGCATTTTATCCATTGTCATCGGATCATAACGAATTTTTTTTCTTTTAGTCACCTGTACAGTCTGCCAACATTGGCTTTCCGAATCTCCTCTCGAATATAAAGAAACTCTTGCTTGACGTCGAGAACGGACTCTTACAAATAGAAAATAAAACAGTAAAAACACTCCAGGATGTAAGTGGACACATTGATATTTCTATAATCTACTATAAATCATGTTCCTTTGAAGGTAGTTCTTAATCTTAAAAATACACTAGTGACATCTCTGAAGGATTATGTGTACAACCGCTTGATTCACTCGATAGAGCACGAAATTGGAAAATGTAAACCGATCAGCGCAGCGTACAATTCAACGCTCAATTCAGTTTGTAGAAGGATAACAACTCCTGCTGTAAGTATTTCAAAGGTTTCTTCTTTTAAACGGGACGAAGAGCTTATCGAAAAAATCGTACATAAATGTTAAAAAATCATTAGGAAAGAGTACTTGATGAAAGGTCTAATTTAGAAATGAAAATATCACAAATCTGAAAATATAAGCTATTATACGTATTTTATGGTTGTTTCCAATCGTCAGATGGCTCTAACATTGAGAATTGAACACAACAACAAGATTTAAACTTAGCCTTCAAGGAAAATTCTGCTGTTTACAACGCATGCCTGGTGATAACTTTAAACTTGAAACATATAATTTCATTTCAAGGTTATCAACAGATTCTCTCCTTGAACGATTAGACCGGCAGATCGTTCAAAAAGAGAATCCACGAACATCAAAACAGCTTCAAATTCCACACATTCCATATACGTCAACCATTTAATAGAATTTGAACATAATTTAAATAACGAATATGAAATTATTCATATCGAGAGTGAAGGGTCTTGATTAAAATTCTTAGAATCACTTGAACCTGAAGCTCTCGAAGGAAATGCTGTGATGCGAGGGAGCTTCTACCTCTTAATTAGGGAGACGGCGTTTTGTTTCGAGATGCAGATACCTACATCAATACATATACAAAATCACTTTTCTATTTCCCTTTATATATTATTATATGTACGCAAATTATCCACCTCAATTTTTGAACAGTGTACCAAATTTTGTCTCATTGTTAACCACTTTTTTCATCTTCCAACGTCATACTTTACATTCACAAAATGATATTTCCTCTTTGTCCTGAAATAACATACTAGGAGTAAGTTTGTTTGAATAAAATATCAATGAACATATTAAACTTTAATCAAGGATATAAACTTTTTTCCAGAATGGTCATTGGTTCAGTTTATTCGTTGGTGTTTTTCTATCAATTATTCTCATAGTTATATCCAGGGAAGTTAACGTGAAAATTAAAAGATTTAAACGAGAAGAAGAAAGAGATTTGTAAGTATTATCCATATAAAAATATATTTTATTAGGAGTATACGTAAGTTCTTGCGGTTTTTTTGGAAAAATTTGAAGCTTTGATGTAAGAAATTGGTTTTACATTCAAAGTTTAAAGTATTTTCTGTCGTTAGCCACTACGTTTTCCCATCTTTCTGGCAATTGATGGATCTCATTACGACAAGAGGTCGGCTCCTTGACACTATCATGTATCGGTCCATTTTTTGAGTTCATCTTATTTGGAGAAGTGCTGATCAGCCAGGCCATGTTGCGTCGATAAGAAGAGATGGTAATCGGAAGGAACAATGTCTGGGCTGTACGGCGGGTTGGTTCCCAATTGGACATTTAAACGAGCGACGCAACATGTGGCCGTGCATTGTCAGTAACTTTGTCGTATCTGTCGGCCGTAATGCTCAAAAACACTTGCATTGTTGGTTGCATTCCAGTGGCAAAGCAAACTTTTGCATCCTGAAAAATGTACTGTAGGGTGTGCTTCACACGCTGGAGGCATCATCGGTCCATATTTCTTTGAAAACGATGCTGGAGCTAATGTTACAGTGAATGGTGCTCGTTACAGATCGATGATCAATGATTATTTGTTTCAAAATTTGAATGGTATCGTCCCAGAAGTGTTTTGGTTACAAAAAGATGGTGTTACACCTCATGCTGCTACCGTAAGAATTGATTTATTGAAAGAAAGATTTGGCGATAACATTATTTCGAGAAATTAATTAGCCTCCAAGATCATGCGACATACCACTGGATCATTTTCTTTAGGGTTGTGTCAAGTAATTGATTTATGCTGATGAACCAGAAACAATAGACGCTTTGGAAGCCAAAATAACTTGTGTTATTGATTGAATAAGGCCTGAATTACTCGAAAAAGTGTTCCAGAATTGGTCTGGTAGAATGCGGTTCCTCAGAGCTAGTCGTGATGGACATATGCCGGAAATAATTTTTCAAACATAAATGTCATAAAATTATCTTTCAAATAAAAAAATATTTGGCTTCAATCCTAATTTAAATGTGTTTTATTTCAATTTAAAGTTCTATCACTCTCAAAAAACCCGATACATATTAAAAAATTCAACAAGAGCTGCTTGTGCAAAATGTAAATACATTCCTTCAGAATGTGTTACCGAGCGGAAAGTATATTGGTTTGAGTGGGCGAACGCTGACGTTTGAATCAACACGTGTGGTCCGATAAGGAACCGAAGCTTTCAAAAATAGCCAAGTAGGAATTTTGAGCGTGTGAACGAAGTTAAAAATTTGGAGGGAGAAAAAGAGTCTTGGCACGCCTCTTAAGATCGTGGAGCGAGAAATCAGAATTCAGGATTATTATAATTACATTGAGAGATATTAGTAATTTTTTGGAAATTGAACAGATATAGTGCTAAGTTCCAAGGAATTAAGAGTACCGATAGTCGTTTGTTGTCCCGTTGTCTATGTGAAAATAGGCCGTTTCTCCTAGAAAATCGTGTGAGCTCAGTTTTAGTTTGGCTTTATGGTCTTGGATTCTAGGGGTAAGAAGTATCTAAGATTTTTGGTTTATTATTGTGTTTGAGAATTTAGAATAAATTTAGAATTATATAATTGATTGGTAGTGCTTAAGGAATCCCCATCGCCCTCTCCTTAATTATTCGGTGTGTCATTTTTATTGAGATTTTTTTGAGTTTGATTAAACCATATTGTATTTTTGCACACTTATGATTATACTTCTAAAGAGCAATAATCGAATTTCTTCACCATTTTCATTATAACCGAGAAAATTTATAAAAATCAAAGTCCTTCCATTTTCGCGTAATCCCTTCCTACATCGACTGAGATTGGTTCGTACCCCTTTCGTTAATAAGTCAATCCATCCAATCACCTCACACAAACGGTGTCTTATTACAAAATGAAATATACCGAAGAGTTTATCTTATTTTTAATCTCTAGATCTGACGAAACGTCGAAAAAAGTTGATGGAATCGAAATGAAGTCATTTAAAGACGGTCAAGTTGTTAATGATGGTGAAAAAGATGGAATACAGTTAGATGATGGTGAGTGAGTCCGAAAATTACAGGATGCTCCATTGATTTCCTCTTCTTTTTGTTTCAGCCGTATGACTCATCTACTGAAGAAACATTTCAATATCTGTACATAGGAAGAAAGTTTACACAATAATAACAATGAATTTATTGAAAAATAGATCACTTTTTCCATATTCGTCTTTGTCTTTTTGAACATATTCAGGAATCCGTACCAGACGCTAGGTAGAAATGAAGCACGTTGCTGAAAATACTCTTCTACTTTATTACAAACGACTTATTTTCTATCAACTTTTCAAGTTCTTCCTCGTTGTACACTACCACAAAGTCTTTAGGACTGAGACCTTCGAAAACGGCACTCACACTGGGCTTCAAGTTATAAAATATAAGAGGTTGGTTCCTTGAGGCAAAATCTGTTGTTAAAATTTGTATCACACACGCTGCTGTATAGTCTGCACCGTAAATATGCGAACAATCGAGCACCACTATCTTTCCTTTTGTTGAGTATTTTGTTACTAAGTTTCTGACGTAATCCACTGAGGGAAATATTAGACACCTGTCAGGGGTCAGCATTAAGTAATCGAAGCCTTTTTTTGTCTGAAAATGAATGGAAAAATTACTAAAAATACAATAATGAATCTGCAATATAGACTGTTACAGTGTTAGAAATAAATCCTATTTTATTCTTATTATTATCTTAGTTTCAATATATATTATAGAAGTTAGAATATATTTGAGTATCAAAACAGATTTAATCTGTTAGTCTCCTACAATTTTAATTTCAAAAAATTTATTCAAGAAACTTCGAGAATTAAATTGATGCCTTATAAGCACTCCTTATATTTAATAGACGTATATACCTACGTCTATTAAATATAAGCAGTGCTTATAAGGTATTAATTGTGCAATCATTCAGTTGTGAGTTATAGAGTGTTGAAAATGGAAGTAAAGAAATAGAATATTCGGTACCTTTCATAATTTTTCTTTGATAAAGGCGAAAATGCAAGCCAGGTGGTTGAAATTGTTGTGAAATGGTCTTTATGGTCCCTGTATCAGCTGATTACGTGCAATTTTGGTTTTATCGATTCCGTTCAGGTATTTTCGATGTTAAAGATGGATGTCGCACAAAAATAATCGAAGTAGACCGGCATATAGTCGTAGCATAGCCCAGGAGCTAAAGATCGGCCATAAAACAATTTTAAACTATTTGCGCAAAGCTGGATTCAAAAAGAAGCTTGATGTTTGAATGCCACACCAATTAACACCAAAAAACATGATGGTCTTCTGTCAAGCCTTGGTCAAACCGAATTAATGGTGACTGGGGCCTAAAAATAGATCACATGCGACAATATTGTGAGAAAACAATAGTGGTCAATGCGTGGTGAAGCAGCTCAAACGGTGACCAAAGCAGGACTAACGGCCAGGAATGTTCTACCTTGCATTTGGTGGGGCTGGAAAGGAATTATTTACTATGAGTTGCTTCCATGGCCAAACACTAAATTCGTATCTCTACTGTCAACGAATGGACCATTTGCAGCTAGCGATTGACCAGAGACAGCAAAATTTGAGCAAAAGAAGTGTTGTGTTTCATCAAGACAACGCCAAGCCGCACACGTATGTAGTGACTCGCCAGAAAGCTTGGTTGGGAAGTTTTAATGCATCTTCCATATAGACGGGATCTGATCCAAGCAATTACCATCTTTTTTCTCGCATTGCAAAACTTTTTGAGTGATAAGAAACTTGTATCAAGAGAAGATTGTGAAGAACGATTACTAGAGTCTTTCGCCAATAAGGACCAAGACTTCCATGAGAGCGGCAATATGAAGATACCTTTATATTAGCAAAACATTTAAAAAAAAAGGTACATATTTGACCTAAACCAGACAACCCGAAATATGTTGGATAAAGTCTTAAAGTTCACGCAAAAATAATGGTTTTCTTTGCTCAACCTATTAAATAAATGAATTCCATTGGTTGTGTAGCTTTTAGCACTAGTTTTCAGTTGTTTGAAGTTGAGCTGATACTTCGAAACTAAAGTTACATAAAATGCGAACCCATAATTTACATATACACACATCGTCAAAAATCTTGGCCCCTAGGTTTCTCAAGAAATAAACAATCTGTTCTAGAATGGAGATGAATATTTTCCTCTATTTCAACTGGAGCATATTTGATAGAAAATCTTTGTTTGTTACTCTTTGCTTTATACAAGATGAGACAAAATAGGAAAAATGAGAAAAAAATCTAAATTTATCGATTATTTTTGATTAATTATATTTATTCCTGAATCCAAATTCAATAGTATTACCACCTCGTCTTTCAATCAAACTGTCCAATACGCCTAGGCGTCCCACCAATCAAGTCAATAAAGTCAAGGCTTTTGACGATGTGTGAAATGCGAATTTGATGGTAATTTCCAAGAACTCATTTTAATATTTGGAAACGTTTCAAAGTTCTTTTTCCACAAATTCACCGAAATTCCTCCCAAGAAATCGTGGGAGTTTTACACAATACCAACCTTCAATCTCTCTATATTTATTTTTGGTCTTGCTGCTTGGTGCAGTATAAAAATTAAATTTATGGCAACACCAGTGAAGACTCCTACTTCTAAAGGCAGGACTAAACAAGCAATAAAAGTTCCAAGTCCTGGAATCAAGTCACTTTCTGTAAGAAAGAGAACAAATTATTAGTTTCATTAAAAATTTCACTATTAAACAAAATAAAAAAAGCACTGATGTGAAGTCAGGGGGTCTTGCGGGCTTGTTTATGTCACCCCCTATCGTCACTCCATTAACTTGTCGTTAGTTTGCATCTAAATGCTAAATTTTAACGCTACTATGAGTTTGTTGCTATAGTTTCGTTAGGTCTTAATGCTGCTTGACGCGCAAAGTATTTTTTAATCTTAGTTCGTTAATGCCAAATATTAAACTAACTTTCTGTCAAAACACGAATGACAGATATATTGACAAACTTGAAACAATCACTACTTCAAAATGCTAACTCTAGATGGCCCATCTTTATAATGTAGCTAGTGAGCAAGATTTTGGGATTGGAAAACATGATATGTTCTTATGAAGTTTTCTGGATTAACAAATTGTATTCTACAGCATACTCACTTTTGGTTCTCCACATGGGCTTAATTACTTTCACTTCCACCATAAAAATAACAGCGGCTATGAGAACAGCAGCCAAGGCAGCCTTTGGAATAAAATAGAAACAGGGCGTGAAGACAACAAGTGCTAAAAGAACCAAGGTTCCCGCATATATAGAGCATAAAGGCGTTCTTGAACCACTGCTGTGTTGGACAGCACTTCTGGATAAGGATCCTGAAGCTGGAAATGCTTGAACGAAAGAATTCAGGATGTTGCAGATTCCAACAGCCAAAAATTCTTGGGTTGAATCTACCGTTTTACCATCGGCTGAAAAAGTATCCAAATTAAAAGTTAATCCAATCGAAACGGAGAATCTACTTACCAAACGCTTTACAGATAGCAATATTCTCTAGGAGACCCAAAAGGGGTACCACAATTATACCGCTTCCAAGGTTTGAAACCATATCCTGGAAGGTCACGAGGACTGTAGTATTTCCCACGAGTTTTTCGTACTCAAACTTCGGCACTTGTACATTTGGAAGACCTTGAGGTACACTGCCGATCAACGAGAAAGGTACATGGCCAGTGTTATAGTAATAGTATCCTAAGGAACCACAAGCTACCACCAAAATAGCATTGCGGGAAGTCGCTATGAACCACAGCAACCTATTCCTCCAGATCTGAAGCGGCGTCCTTGGCCTGCCATCTTCATGAGTAGATGAAATTGGTATTTGAGATCCTAACTAGAATAAAACGAATACTGCATCAATTCATCGCCGTTTGGATTTGGAATTCCCCAAGGTTCAGTTCTTGGAACAAATTAATTCTGAAGATAGGTGTTGTTCGTGTGACTTACCCTGAGTATCAAGAGACTTAGTATACAAATAATTCCGAGTACTGCATCCCAGAGTTTGGTTTGATGTATGTTTTTGAAAATATTGGACCACGTCTGTATGAAAATGCTTCCTGGTGCTGGTATGCCAAGATGATCTTTCACTTGCGATGTCAAAATGATGAGGGCGACAGCTGATGTAAAACCTGAAGCAACCGGTCCGGAGACAAAGTCTATTATGAAACCTGGAAATAATTCTTAAACTGAGTTCAGTGTTGGGAAAACTATAAAAGAAATTTAATACTGAATTATGAAAAGGGCTCCCAAGATGACCTTATCTGACTGTATATTGTTCGGTCCGTATTAAAATTTTTGGTATCAAATTGTTACAGACGGGTTCATTATCTTACAACAGGAAATAAAAAAAAGCAGATAAGTTTTTGAGTGATACATTTTTTTTAGTTTCAATAGTGAATTCATTTGGTTGAAAACTTTAGAGGATTATTGTCGAACATTGCTCGATTTTGCACGAAATTGCAAAAGTTTCTGTGGAATAATTTCCGAATTTTTCAAAATTTGAGTTTTGAAGTCTACATACTAATATACGTAAACTGAAATACTCAGAGGGATCCGAAAATATTTTCGTGTATTATTTTGAAAAATAAATCATAATGTAGTGTGTAAGTTCTGACTTAATCTCAAAGTGTTTTTTATATTTGAAGGTAATAAAAGACATCATTTCATCTGTCAACAATTATTTCAAATATTTGCAAGCTAAGTACTTGTCGCTTAATTGTTCCCAACTGCACCGCTTGATCCAACAGGTTTTGTTCCCTAACACATTTTGATTCTGAATAATTTTATAGCCCTGATAGCAAAAATACACTGGCGAGAAAAAAACGGGCCACTAAGATGTCTCACTGTTTTTTCTAATAGACTCGTGTGTTCAAATTGATTCAATAATATTTTGTTTATTATGGGCTAATAAACTTGATAAAAGAAACCTTCTTCTTCTATTTTTGAATTAATTCATCGTTTATCAGTTGCGGTCAACGTTGGTCATTGAAAAGTTTGTTTTCCACTATCTGAAAGAAACAATTGCATGAAATGAGTTTACCAATTGAAGATTCCGCGAGAATAGTGGCACTTATGGAAAATGGGCTGAGCCAAAGGTCTGTTGCTCTAAGAATGAATGTTACACTATCTACAGTCCCAAGAATATTGACAAGGCATTCGGTTGAACAGTTGAAGGTCAAAATCGATTGATGGAGGTGTCAGGTAAACGTAAGTGAATGAACCGTGGACGACGTCTCTCAGAATCGAATTTGCAAACCATACAGACCTGCAACAGGTCCAGAACCTCTCAGAGAGCATAGAATTGCACGTCTTCAATTTGCACGAGATCACATTAATTGGTTAGCAGCTCAGTGGGCCCAGGTACTTTTCTCTGATGAATCCAGATTCAGTATTTGAGGAGCTGATGGTCGAAGACGCGTTTATAGACCTCCAGGAGAAAGATACGCCAATGCCTGTATAGAGGAGCGAGTTCCTTTCGATGGAGAATCTGTTATGGTCTGGGAAGGTGTGTCTTTAGGGGGCCTTACAGAGGTGGTTTTTATAAATGGATCTTTAAGAGCAGTAAGGTACATAGAGGAAATTCTTATGGACCATGTTGTAACTTATATACCATTTCTGGCGGAGAATTTTTATGCATGACAATGCACGCCCACATATTGTCCGAATAGTGATAGCGTACTTGAATGAGGTTGGAATTTCAAGGTTCAACTGGCCAGCACCAAGTCCTGACTTGAATCCCATCGAATATTTATGGGACCAACTGAAAAGACGAATCAGAACTATGATTCAATCACCCAATAATTTACAAGAGCTCTTGAAGACCTTCATCATGAATGAGAGAAAATTCCACAAGAAAATATTCGAAGGCTCATAGGAGCCTGCGAAGACGTTTGGAAGCTGGAATCAGAGCTAAGGAAGGTCACACGTCATACTGATACTAAAATTTTCACAGTTATGATACTTTTTTCAATTTCGAAGTTATTGATTTTTTTTTAAAAAGCTTATTATTTTTATATTACAAATCGAATGAAAACTTTCATTTTCCTTTGGGCAATTATCTTTTCCTCTTTTCGTGAAAATTTCAACTAAGAAAGGTACTTGAACAGTAATAATCAAGTGACCCGTTTTTTCTGCTCGCCAGTGTATATTTCTGTCGCTGTTTATCTTTGCGAATGTCAATAAAGATGACTTAAAACTCGAAACGAACAAACTTCTCAAAACGATCATAAAATTTCCAGGAAATATAAACAGGTGAAGCTTAACATCTCCAGGTAGACGATGTTGATTTATATTCTATCGTTATTGAAGGATACACATGTACATTGGATGCGTTAACATTTGTATTCACGTAGATAACTGAAATATTTCGATATATTATTCCCAGGTAATAAACGTCGAGAATCACGTTCTGAAAATTTCAGTTTACGTTTTAAATAATATGTGTTGTAACGTGCAGATTTATTTGATAGACTAAATTGAGTCTATTCACAAGCCATCACATATGAAGTTTGGGGAAAAAAATTGAAATATCAACATGTCACGTCTGTACCTTGATACTTTTATGAATATTTGTAACAAATGAAACTGGATGATGTTGAATCAAATAATAAAAAGGGGGTTTTCACTTGATAGAAGGCTTTCACAATACCATAATTCCTATTGTCCTAAGATCCTGATGAAATCTGTCACCCTGCTCCTCACTTAAATTACCTAAATTTTATGGAAATCGGTCTAAATGCGAGTGGATTTCTATAATAAAAATAATCATTGCCTTTCCCTAATTAAGAGGTAGAAGCTTCCTCAGAATATCCGCAATATCCCACACATTTCTGGTATACAATATGAGGAATCCATGGCTTGTCCTGATTACACAATTTTATTTCAAACTATTGATGATACGCTGTTTTCACAAAGTCCGATATAGGTTTGCGATATTTTGCAAATATATATTCACCATAAATATAGCAAAAACAATCAGGATTAAGCGCACAACTTCTTCTTGACGAAGCCATATCGAAAGCAACAATAAAATAAGTCTTAGTGTCCAAAGAATATGAAAATCTAAGTAAAAATAGTAAATGAGAGCTTAGCTAACTCACAAACAAAAGCTGTTGTAGAAAGAATTGTTGCCATATTTAAAAAATTCGCTTCAATTGGAGATAGAAACAAAAAACATCACAGGAAAGAATAAGTGTAATAAATGTAGATTTTTCAACCAAGATAAGCCTTTCTTATACAGGCTGCTCTAACGAAAACTTAACACTGCGATTTTCCGACTTTAAAATGAAAATGTGGAAAATTGCTCGAACCCGTCAATTTCTGATTGGAGGGGGAAGAACTTTTCTGTTTTTTTCATTCCCTTAACTTCAACTCCCTAACGGCGGTGAGCACAACCCCTTAATTTTGAATAGGGATGAGGGGTATTGCGATAACTTACATTCTGTCAAGAAAGTACCGGGAATTATCGATTTAAATCTGGCGGGGCAATGAGGCAGGTAAAACCACTGATCCACTGACCACTGTCCTTAATTACTATGCCAAGCTTGAGCGGGATCTGTCAACTAGTGTGTTTTCAACAGCTGATTAAGTCAGTCGATGTCAGAGTGCGTGCCGATTTTTACTATGGGTGATTACGTTGAGCAAAGAATTTGTTTAAAGGCGTTGTTGCAAACGAATTTTTGTGTGCCGATGCATTGAAAATGTTGCAAAAGGCCTTTGGTGATAATGCTCTATCGAAAACTCGTGCATATCAGTGGTACAGAGCCTTCAAGGACGGTCGTGAAGTGGTCGCCCATCGACGGCTTCGATCGAAGATAACGTCGATAAAATTAAGGAAAGGGTGCTGGAAAACCGTCGTACCAGCTTGAGAGAGATAGCACATGATCTTAAGATATCCCACGAGTCCGCACGTACGATTTTGATTGATATTTTGGGCATGAGAAAGGTGGCCGCACGACTCGTACCGAAAGACCTGAATTTTCTTCAAAAACGTCATCGCGAACAGGTTGCTTCAACATGCTGGATCGCTGTAATTCCGATTCTACATTCATGGAACGCATTATAACTTGTGATGAGACCTGGGTCTACGAGTACGATATGCAAACAAGCCAGCAATCATCGGAATGGGTGGCAAAAAATGAGCCGAAACCGAAAAATCCACGCCAAATCCGCTCGAAAATGAAGGTGATGCTCATTGTTCTCTTCGATATCCGTGGCGTGGTGCACTACGAATTCGTTCCAGAGGGTCAGACGGTAAACAAGGAGTATTACCTAGGCGTTATGAAACGTTTGCGTGAGCGTATCCGTAAGAAGCGGCCAAATTCGTGGGCGAACAACTCATGGATTTTGCATGACGATAACGCGCCTTCTCACCGAGCTACGATTGTGACTGACTTTCTCGCCAAAAACTCAACAAACGTGCTTCAGCAACCACCGTATTCGCTGGATTTGGCTCCCTGCGACTTTTTCCTCTTCCCAAAACTAAAATTGCCCCTTCGTGGCACCCGTTTTGAGTCGATTGAAGCCATAAAACAAAATTCGGCGCGAGAGCTAAAGTCCATCCCGGAAAGCGCCTATAAAAAATGTTTCGATAATTGGAAGTGCCGTTGGCATAGATGTATTGGAGCAAATGGAGCCTATTTTGAAGGCGACCCAATAAATTTTGACGATTAAATGTAAAAATGTTGTTTTAATTGAAAATTCCCGGTACTTTCTTGACAGAGTAGTATAATTAAAGCAGTAATCCCCCTTGAACACTGACCGTAAAAGATTAACCTCAAAAATTCACTTTCTGTGAGTAGAATGACTTTTTTCCGGCAGGTCTTGCAAAAAAAGTTGCAGGTGAGAATGGAATGCCGAAAGATCTATCTAACTAGTATAAGCATTTTCATTTCGGCACGATTTGCCGTTCATTTGGTACGAACGAAAGAAAATATGACATTTCACAACAAGTGCCCCCTCTACATAATATCGGGTGATTTTTAGAGTGATAAAACTATTGATAGGGATAACTGTGATTTGACAGAAAGTAGAAGCCATCGTGTGTTGACATTTCCGTTCAGTAAGCATTGACAAATTATCATGGAAAGGCTCACGCCGCAACAACGTTTACAAATTGTTGAAATTTATTTTCAAAATCAGTGTTTTATTCGCCAAACTTATGGAGCACTTCGTGAAATTTATGGTTTACATTATCGTCCATCAAAACAGCTTATTCGTCGAACTATCGATAGATTTTGGACAACATTTTCTCTACTCGATGCAACAACAACAACAAGACAGAAGAAAATATCGCTGCTGTAAGTCATAGTGTTAATAATGATCCAGATTTATCTATTCGTCGACGTTCACAACAAGTTGGACTCTGTGCATTCACCACATGGAAAATTTGCGTAAAGATCTTGGTCTACACCCATACAAGATCCAACTGGTTCAAGAACTGAAGCCACTTGTCCATAATAAGCGTCGTTTGTTTACTGATTGGACCCTAGAACAGCTTGAAGTTGATCCACTTTTTTATCGTAAAATTGTGTTTAGTGATGAAGCTCATTTCTGGTTGAACGGCTATATAAAATAGCAAAATTTCCATATATGGAATGCAAACAATACTCAAGAAGTTCTGCAGGTTCCTTTGCATCCTAAAAATGCACTGTATGGTGTGCTTTACACTCTGGAGGCATCATCGGTCCATATTTCTTTAAAAACGATGCTTGAGCCAATATTACAGTGAACGGTGCTCGTTACAGATCGATGATCAATGATAATTTGTTTCAAAATTTGAATGGTATCGACCCAGAAGTATTTTGGTTCCAACAAGATGGTGCTACACCTCATGCTGCTACCGTAACAATTGATTCATTGCAAGAAAGATTTTTTTTTATTTCGAGAAATGATCCAATTTATTGGCGTCCATGATCATGCGACATAACTCCACTGGATTATTTTCTTTGGGGTTATATCAAGTCATTGGTTTATGCTGATAAACCAGAAACAATAGACGCTTTGGAAGCCAACATAACTCGTGTTATTGATGAAATAAGGCCCGAATAACTCGAAAAAGTGGTCCAAAATCAGTCTGGTCTAATGCGGTTCCTCAGAGCTAGTCGTGGTGGACATATGCTGGAAATTATTTTTAAAACATAAATGTCATAAAATTATCTTTCAATTAAAAAAAAATTTGGCTTCAATCTTAATTTGAATGTGTTTTTTTTTTTATTTAATGTTCTATCACTCTAAAAAAACACACGATATGATACCCTATATATCTCAATGATTTCTGTAATTCTATACACTCCACAATGATTCAACGATTGAAATTCGTCGTGTATCGCATTCTCAGTGAATAAATTTTTGAAATTTTATGAAGCAGCGTCCAATAAACCCTGAGATTGTTCTCTTCAGAGAGTGGTCAAGCATTCAATCACTAAATTTGTTTTTAATACGATCAACAACCTAGTAGTAACAACTGAAAGAGTACTATAATTTGCATTTTAAGATAAGGTTGATGTTCAGATTTAACTCACCGAATCCAAACAGCCCCATCAGCAGCTGTATAATCCCACTCATGAAACACAACAGGGTGGCGTGTTCAGGCCCTTTGTCGCCCACGGCTTCATACGTGATAATGGAAACTATGGCGGTCGGTCCAAAAGGAACGTCCTTACAACCGCCTAAGATAATATAAATAAAGCATCCCAAAAAGGATGTATAAAGTCCATATTGCAACGGTAAGTGCGCAATGTTAGAATAAGCTAAAGCTTGAGGTATCACAGTTAGTCCGACAGTTATGCCAGCTACGAGGTCGCCCACGGCCTTTTCTGTTGTGTACTGGGGCAGCCACGTTAATATTGGTAGTCTCCTGTATAGGTTTTTTTTTGAACAGAAGTTTTTCGCCTTCGTTCTGGACCATTGTGAAAAGTTCCTGATACTCTGGCTCGTGGAAGTGGTGTTTGAAGCTTCTACTACTGAAAAATAAAAAAGTATTCATTAGATTGAATTACAGAAGGGTAAGCATTGTGAGTTCGATGGGAAGGTTGTATGGACGAATACTCAAGCAAAATATAGAAAGCAATATTGTGCAAAAAGAAGAACAAAGGGGCTTTTGAGCACGTGAATTCTACCAGGTAATGTTATTGGAATGCTAGCATAACTCTTATCCAAGTGACTACTCAGCAGTCTCCACAGTCCACCCCTAGAGGTAGAAAGTGTGATAAGGATTACGCCATATCATCGCGCGAAGCGAGAACCCCTCCGAAGAGGTGAACCGACCAGCTTCCAGTTTGGGCCCTGACTCGAAAGCCAGAACCGTCTTACTGGTAGCAGCTTAGCACTATTCAACCTCTACTGGCCCTGCAGGTCAGTACCCGAGTTGTTTGAGACGCAACTCACCCGCCGGAAGGAATTCTTATCCATCCATCCGAACGCAGTCCCCTGAACTAAGATAATTCCAGGATTGATGACTACTATTGATCCCGGTACGAGCAACGTCTAACGGCCTGTACGTCCTGACTCATCGAACCCATGTTAAGTCATTTGATGGATCCTGGTGTCACGCATTAATGGCAAAGCCATTTCGTCGATCATTTCTTGTAATGAATAAATAGTATCGAGTGTTTTTTTAGAGTGATAGAATTTTAAATTGAAATAAAACACATTTAAATTAGGATTGAAGCCAAATTTTTTTTAATTGAAAGATAATTTTATGTTTTGAAAATAATTTTCGGCATATGTCGATCTAGCTCTGAGGAATCGCATTCGACTAGACCAATTTTGGACCACTTTTTCGAGTAATTCAGGCTTGAGTTCATCAACAACACGAGTTATGTTGGCTTCAAAAGCGTCTATTGTTTTTGTTTTATCAGCATAAATTATTATTATTAATACACAAACAAAGGGAGGGGCGAACCCATAAACCCTAAAATTAACAAAATTTGTTGCCCCAGTAGTAAACATGTATTATGTCAAATCAATGATTTGACACAACCCAAAGAAAATAATCCAGTGGAGTTATGTCGGACGATCTTGGAGGCCGATTTATTGGACCATTTCTCGAAATAATGTAATCGCCAAATCTTTCTTTCAATAAATCAATTGTTACGGTAGCAGCATGAGGTGTAGCACCATCTTGTTGGAACCAAAACACTTCTGGGTTGATATCATTCAAATTTTGATACAAATAATCATTGATCATCGATCTGTAACGAGCAACATTCACTGTAACATTAGCTCCAGCATCGTTTTTAAAGAAATATGGACCGATGATGCCTCCAGCGTGTAAAGCACACCATACAGTAAAATTTTCAGGATGTAACGGAACCTGCAGTCTACATAGCCGTTCAACCAGAAATGAGCTTCATCACTAAACACAATTTTACGATAAAAAAGTGGATCAACTTCAAGCTGTTCTAGGTCCCAATAAGCAGACAAACGACGCTTATTATGGTCAAGTGGTTTTAGTTCTTGAACCAGTTGGCACTTGTACGGGTGTAGACCAAGATCTTTACGCAAAATTTTCCATGTGGTGAATGCACAGGGTACAACTTGCTGTGAACGTCGACGAATAGACAAATCTGGATCATCATTAACACTATGAATCGCAGCAGCGATATTTTCTTCTGTACGTACAGTTCTTTGTCTTGTTATTGTTGTTGCATCGAGTAGAGACAATGTTGTCCGAAATCTATCGATAGTTCGACGAATAAGCTGCTCTGATGGATTATTACGTGAACCATAAATTTCACGAAGTGCTCTATAAGTTTGGCGAGTAGAACATTAATTTTGAAACTAGATTTCGACAATTTGTAAACGTTGTTGCGATGTGAGTCTTTCCATGATAATTTGTCAATGCTTACTGAATAGAAATGTTAAAACAACATGGCTTCTACCTTCTGTCAAATCACAGTTATCCCTATCGAAAGTTCTATCACTCTAAAAAAAACACCCGATAGTTCAAACATGTTCCTCTTATTGAAATAGCGGCTTTAGTGATATAAACAAGTTTTCAGAAACCATTGAGTTTTACTACCAAAAAATTTAAATGCATTTGTTGTACAGTTGTCTTGTAGCTACCATCTTCTTCCCTCCTCGTCCAGAATTCTTCTGTGCTCTGCTGCAGCTTGCCGGCGTTTTATATAGAGGGCACGACTAGTCTTAAACTTTCTGACTGACCTTCCCCGCCGAGTTCAAGTAGGGCAAGGTACACAGCGTCCGACGACCATTCCAACGTGGAACACAAGGTCACAGGCGGACACGCGCGCCGCGTCTGTCTGAAGAGTTCAAGTGCGCCTGGCAGGACGAAACACCGCCCCCCAAACTAAGAGGTAGAAGCTCCCTCATAACACCCGCATTCTTTAAGAACTTCAGTCTATAGATGAAGCAATTCTTCGAAATCTCAGTCACCAGATCCGTTAACATGCCAATTTTTTGGTAGTTAAACATATTAGTCTCTGAACACTTTCTTCAATTTTATCCCTAGTATAATCTGAAAGAAGTTCATTCAAATATTCGTACCACTAGTTTTCCATCAGCCCAGGTAATTCTGTTGAAATTATACAGTTTTCTCTAGTTAATGCATGCAACAGTCGCTACAAAAGAAGCGACAAACTTGTTTCACGTTTTAATAGGGCAGTATCCCATATATTCACTCATCAGTTACCTACTTTTCATTGTTAACAGTTTTTGAAACATAAAAGGGTCGAATCACTGCAGTATCGACCTCAATTTTGCAACAGAATTCTTCAAGTAAAAAATTTTGAAACTGTTGAAGCTAGGAGCTGAATCACAGTCTGAGACCTCATGTAGCTTCTAATTCTTTCACTATCTAATCAGGTGGAACACACATAAATGGAAAAGTTTCTCTACATTATAAATTCTATGACCATCGTGCATCCATCTTGTTCCGATCCTTGTACCTAGCGAAAACCCTGTGGGAACGCCCACGTTCTGTTTACAACGACTTTCTCCAGTCCACTGACGCCAGAAACTCGTTTTTCCAGAAACTCCATGATTCATTCTTCAGCGGCACTCGTGCTAGTCACATGATACCGACCATGTGCTTTTAAATTGATTTTAATTGGCTCCACTTACATTACGGAAATTTCTCTGGTCACATAGAACGGTGATTGTCTTACATCGAGTCAATCGTAAGCACGGCCTACACCATCAATTATATGGTAGCGAATGGACTTTCTGACATAGATTTATGGCAGAAAATTCCTTGATCGTTGTTATCGATCACAAGGTTTCGTCGAGGCGTTCGTGAATTTTTTCAATCCAATTGTCTAGATTTTATGAGCTGTTACAGTTGTTCTGACATTGATACCGAGGCAGTTTGATGAGCCAGTGACCTTTTGAATGGAAGATGTCACTACTAGTTTATTATTCCATTGTTTTATCTGGCAACACCTTCATTATGAAGTGTCATCAATAGGTTACCTCTCAGTATCTGTCATTTCCCTGAAGTGTTAACAACATAGTTTCTGTGTGCCTGAAAATGTCAACTTTTTACCGAATAATGTTTTTTGCGAAGAGATTTACTTCTATATGAAAAAAAAAGGCAGCCAAAAGTCGTCGTATTTTAGTTGATGTTTAAGGTGACCATGCTCCAGCTGAACGAAAGTGGCAGAACTGGTTTACCCGATTTGAAAGTAACAATTTTGATTGGGAAATCAAAGAAATCCTTCACCTTTGGTGAAGGATTAGAGCCAAGGCTCGATGAAGATCACAAACGCAAGAAGAACTCGCTTAGGTTATTGATGGTTTTAAAAGCTTCGTTGTAATTGGAACTATTTTCGAAATATTTAGCAGTATTTTTAGATAATCCATTAACATAAGATAACAAAAAGTATTTCTGTGTATTGTCCTCTTTTATGATTACGTACACGAGATTTAATGCCATGTTCTTTTGTCTACTGGATACCATTTTGTCTATAAGAAAGGTATCCAATAAACAAGAGAACATGGTATTAAATCTAGTGTACCTAATCATATAAGGGGACAATACACAGAAATACTTTTAAAAATAATAATAATTCATTTATTCACTCCCAATAAAGTAAAGATCACAGAATATGAATGAATTTTTAACCCATCAAAAGTTTCATGGGGATTCAATTTTGTCTAAAAAGACACATAAGTATATATAAATAAAAAATGTATAAAACAAAACAAAACATTAATCAACCAAACAATCACTGAATAAATTTGGTTACACAACGTAGTTCGTACAAATATATATTTTTTCAAGAGTATCATTCAGGTATTCATGTATTGAGTAGTATGCTTTATTCATTAGAAGACGTTTTAGTTCATTTTTAAGCTTGATTCGATTTAATTCCTTCATTCTGCACGTCAGTTCATTGAAAATTTTTATAGCTAGATGACTTACATTCAACTGTGATACTTTTATATGATGATATGGTATGATGAAGTTGTATTTGTTTCTTGTATCATAGTTGTGATTAAAGTTGTTTTTAAATAGTATGTCCTTATTATCATGGATGTTCATTAGACAGGTAAGTATAAGAATGGACGTCATGGTAAGAATTTTTTTCTCTGTGGAAAAGCTCTCTACAGCTACATTCACTATTCACGCCACATAGTATTCCCAGTACCCACTTCTATTTTATGAAAACTTTCTTATTTTCAGACAAATCCCCCCAGTAAAGAACGCCGAAGTTACGGACATTATGAAAGTAGCTGAAGTAAGTTATCTTGGCTGCTACAACTATCGCTAATTGTTTTATTCTCCTAACTGCATAGGTAGCTCTTGACAACTTAGGTATCATTTCACCAATGTGGACAGAAAACTTGAGATTTGATTGCAAAAAGACACCAAGTAGCCACATCTGATTGTCCGAAGATATCTTTGGTTCAAATAGTCGTCTCTGTGTTTTATCACTGTTCGTCATCATTTTGTTTGCGCTGAACCATACCTGGGCTTCCTTTAGTGTCTTCTAATTCCTGGTTGTCCATCCCTTTATTCAGCAAAGAAGGTCATCAGCGAAGAGGGCGGTTTGATCTGATTTCACATTAGCTGTCAAGTCATTTATATATATCACAAACAAAAGGAGACCTAACACAGAACCCTGTGGTACACCATGACTCACCGTCTCCCAAGAAGAAGACCTGCCTCCCAAACTTGTTTTCTGCATCCTGTTTGTCAGATAACTTTTCATCAGGTCAAGAGCCTCACTCCTGATTCCATAGTATTCAAGCTTGTTTAAAAGCACTCAGTGTGAAATACTATCGAAAGCCTTGGATAAGTCACATGCGTGTGAACTAGAATTTTGTGCTCCGTCAAAAGCGTCTATATTTTCAAGCGTTATCTTATATTAATGGGTTATCTGAAAATATTGCTGAACATTCAAAAATAGTTTCAATAACAATGCTGCTTTTTAAGCCATCAATAACCTCAGTACTTATATAAAAAAATAAGGACTTGCAACGATTGCCCTTTAGTATATATTGGCCAGACAGGTAGATCATTCAAGAAAAGAATCTAAAAACACCAAAGAAGTTACATATCGGATTCCTTACATTCGACATATTCTAATCATCTTAAGGAATCCAGGCATAATTTCAATAATAACTGTTATATTATCCACGTCGAAAGCAAAAGTTCTAGATTAACACCTTTAGAATCTTTGGGTATCAACAGATACAATGCCAGTAAAATCCTTTTGAATGAACAAACAGATGTTGGCAGATCCCCATTAATGAATATCTTTCCCTAATGGCATTTTTTAGCGGCAAACTTCAAAAAACACCCTAAGTTTTTATGACTCGTTTTTACCCTTATTTTGTCACGTATTCAACAGTATTTTAAACTCAATTATACTGGACATAATAAGTCATTAGAATGTTAGATACCTGAAGAAACCACATCGTGGTGATATAATTGTTGTACTGGCCATTTTTGTGGAAATTAAAAGACTGTCTTTTTTTTAATTAAAATGAGTTTCCTCCAAATAAGGACCGAATCAATCAAACATTTATATTTTAGAGCTCAACATCATTAATCAAATAGGTCTTAATAATGACTACGATCCTACTTTGATAGATAAGTTGTTAATGAATAAAAAAAAATAATTTACATATAATATATCCAAATAAAAAAGAAAATTTCAACTACATTTCCGTGAAATATAGTAAAGGTTTTTCTAAGAAAATTGCTGCCTATCTCAAAAATAAATATGATCTAAAAACTTATTCAAACCTGCTGTGACAAAAAGCTTACATAGGACAGACTGGAAGAACTTTTGGACAAAAAATTGGAGAACATCTGAAGAGTTTCCTTAATAGCAAGAGTTTGAAGACGATATTCATCAAGGAGCCTCAAGATAAAGCAAATTCAGGTTTGGAATATTTCGACTTTTTGTTGATATGTCATTCGAAAGCACACTTAATGAGGTATTTTTTGCTTAAAAGGAAACATGTCCATAATTAATAATTTTTCATCGATAAAACCATTGGAAAATATGACTGATTTTGTTCACTTCAGAATCGTGACGCCCCAATAAGAATTTTTTGACACACGAAACTTCTTATCTTGTAGCAAATTTAATGCCGTTTCCAGATATGTGGTCAAATTTGATGAGGCTACAAGAATAACTGAAGTCTAATTGATTTTATGGAAACACTTGAAATATTTCGTGAAATCAAGAAATGTTAAATTGAAGAATAACCATCAACATTTCGACCATGTGTTATACGACATTTTTTGTTGCAAATAACTTGTATGATCTCCCCTTGAAGTTTGACCTATTTAAAAGTAGACACCCTGTATTAAAGAATTCCAATTGAGCTTCTATTGCCTCCTTACTATCTTTTCGTAGCCAGGCATTGCAGGCTACGAACATACTGGAATATATTCTGCAAAATAACTTTAGAACACATTGAGAATTAAAAACCTACAGAATTATTTAACGAAGTGTTTAAAGACCATGTTCCTTAAAAATATTGGACTGTAGTAGAAGAAACCTACAACCAAGGTAGAAGAGAAGCAGACCAAAAACTAGTCGACAGTGAAACTGACACTTGACACAGTGTTTTGAGAAGTCCAAAAGATCTAATGGATACCTATTACGGTTGAATTGAGACCAACCTGAATTTGTCTTAATTCTAGGAACTAACTCACCATTATCATCGAAAAAACCCTTTGTATTAGCAACTGATCAGGGTTTCCTTATTCTATTTTGTGTAACAGTGTTGAAGAAGCCTAGAACTATTTAATATATCGGGAAGGAAACTGTGGAAAAATGCGATCAACGTACAACAAAGATTATATAGTACAATGAAAGAAGATACGACTTAGACTCTGCATTTTCTTTCATTGTATATTTCTGTGAAATAACCTAATTTTCGTATAGGTCAGGCTTATCCCAAAATTGATTAGTTGTTGCAGAAATGTCTTGTCATAAAAAATGTATTATATTTTTATGTATTTTTAAATGATCATTTCGTTTATTCAAATAGCTCCTTATTGAAGAGATTTTGGGTCCGAATTTATCAGGTACTTTCTCTGGAGAACGTGCTATATATTCTTTGAAAAAGGAAAATAAAAAAATGCCTTTTTAAATTATATGTTGAACATTTTTTGGTGATGGATCTTGTGATTCTTTAACATCAAAAAAAAAACATATGTCTCAAGTGTTTTTTTAGAGTGATAGAACTTTAAATTGAAATAAAACACATTAAAATTAAGATTGAAGCCAATTTTTTTTTGAAAATTCCCGGTACTTTCTTGACAGAGTAGTATATCTCATTACGAAGAACTCAAAAACTTCATCCACACCCCAGCCAAGAAACCAAAAATAAAACCAGTGACATTATCCCAAACCAAAGTGCTCTACCTCAAGGAAATCAGCTCTCAATTAAAGCCGGTAAAATTGAGATAGTCCCCTTGCAACAAAAATAGGCCTGGTGCAAAAGTCAACTGGATTTTAATTGATGGGAATCTCGTTGTACATTCATGTGATCAATTAAAAAGAACCACGTGCTTTGAATTATGTTGCATGACTTGTTGATATAATTAATTCAATTCTGTATATTGCATTAAGCCGAGATTTATCATTCAGATATTTGAATAAGTGATATGATACGATTGAACAGGACATTTATGGTAATTTATTGTGTTTTAAGACGTAAGGTGTATTAAGTGGAAATTATATTGCTTGCTAGTTAGGCGGTGAAATTTTCCTGGAAATTAAGTCATCTTAGGACATTTTCTGCTTTATTATATCGGGTGTTTTTTTTAGAGTGATAGAACTTCAAATTGAAATAAAACACATCTAAATTCAAATTGAAGCCAATTTTTCTTTTATTTGAAAGATAATTTTATGACATTTGTTTTAAAAATAATTGCCGGCATATGTCCACCACGACTAGCTCTGAGAAACCGCATTCGACCAGACCAATTTTGGACACTTTTCGAGTAATTCCGGCCTCGTTTCATCAATAACACGAGTTATTCTGGTTTCCAAAGCGTCTTTTGTTTCTGGTTTATCAGCATAAACCAATGACTTGACATAACCCCAAAGAAAATAATCCAGTGGAGTTACGTCGTATGATCTTGGACCATTTCTCGAAATAATGTTATCGCCAAATATTTCTTTCAATAAATCAATTGTTATGTTAGCAGCATGAGGTATAGCACCATCTTGTTGGAACCAAAATACTTCTGGGTCGATACCATTCAGATTTTGAAACAAATAATCATTGATCATCGATCTGTAACGGTACAGGATGCAATGGAACCTGCAGAACTTCTTGAGGATTCTTTTCACCCCATAAACGGCAATTTTACTTGTTTACATAGCCGTTCAACCAGAAATGAGCTTCATCGCTAAACACAATTTTACGATAAAAAAGTGGATCAACTTCAAGCTGTTCTAGGGCTCAATCAGCAAACGAACGACGCTTATTATGGTCAAGTGGCTTTAGTTCTTGAACCAGTTGGATCTTGTTTGGGTGTAGACCAAGATCTTACGCAAAATTTTCCATGTGGTGGATCCAACTTGTTGTGGACATCGACAAATAGACAAATCTGGATCATCATTAACACTATAACTTACAACAGCGATATTTTCTTCTGTACGTACAGTTCTTTGTCTTGTTGTTGTTCCATCAAGTAGAGAAAATGTTGTCTGAAATCTATCTATAGTTCGACGAATAAGCTGCTCTGATGGACGACTATGAAAACCATAAATTTCACGAAGTGCTCTATAAGTTTGGCGAATAGAACACTGATTATGAAAATAAATTTCAACAATTTGTAAACGTTGTTGCGGTGTGAGTCCATGATACTTTGTCAATGCTTACTGAACAGAAATGTCCAAACAACATGGTTTTCTACTTTCTGTCAAATCACAGTTATCTCCATCGAAAGTTCTATCACTGTAAAATCAACACCCATTATGTACAATAAAATAATAAATAGAGGTTTTTTTTTGAAAGGGGGATTATTACAAAATTTTAAATATCATACAGATTTATTCTGTTAACCTCCTATAAACTTTAATTTCAAAAAATTTTATTCAAAAACTTTTAGAATTGAATATAATAAATCTCCTTAGAACACAGTGTCAATTTAGTAGACATATAGAATTAACACTTATCACACTGTAGCAAAGGGAATAAAAGAATTCAAAGAAATATAAATTGTCAATTGAAAAATTATTATTATATCTACTTAATTGACACAGTGTGTAAGACATGTATTTTATTTAATTCTGAAAGTTTTTGAATAAAAATATTTAAAAACTAAAATTTGTAGGAAGTTAACAGAATAAATCTGTATGATATTTAAAATTTTATAATAATCCTTCTATATCCTTCATTATTCTATTTAACGAATTCTATCATTTGAAACTCTCGAGATTACATTGAAATTAGTGCATGTATTGGTATTCTGAAGATTTTGAAGTTGCGAAGACAAAGGTTCTCGAATAACACGTTTTTGAGATCATCTTCAGAAAAAAGTTGAAAGATAGAGTTCGTTTTTTGGACGATGTATCGAACAAATGAAAATAAAAAGTCGTTAGTACTTTTTATGGACGAATAACTACATTGTTCGACTTCTTTGTTAACATAGGTGTTTTATTTAATCCCAATGATTATCAGGTTAGGATTTTGCACAAAAACTTTAGTACACACTCGAAATTAAAGGACAATTTCCAGCAAATGCGATAACTAAAACCCAGAGCAAACATAGACAAAAACAAATTTGAAATATCAAAGTTACAGACAAAATATCGAATGAATTATTTGTTTGATCTTTGGCCATAGCAAAGAGAACAACTAGAAAAAGTACCTAAAGGGCATTTCATTAACAGCGCCCCATTCTGATTTGTAAATAAAACATTATTTATTTGAATATTATTTAAACTTTCATTCCATTATAAAGTACAATGGATACCATTAGCTTTGAAACAAAACATCATTTAAATGCCCACCATGGAAACGCTCTTGTTTCGCGATGGGATCTGTCAATTGGCACAAAGATGGAAAAAATGATTGGCAAGCGACAGACTATATTGTGAACTTTCAAAGCATAACCAAGCTTTACTTTTCGAAAAAAAAAACCGCACGAATTTGTTTACACTACAAATATTCTAGGCAAATTACTTCAAACAGGCTCTTCAAAAAATTCAAACCTCTTACCTTCAAAGTCATTACAGCCTCTGAACATTTTTCCGTTCCCCAAGCTGTTTACTGAGACTGACAGTGCAGGGTTGTAATAAGCATTCGATTTCAAAAAACCTCCACCTCCTTCACCTTGGATATCCTCCATATCCTTCGTTACTTCCCTAAAAAAAAATTAAAATAAAATACTCATATCACAATATAAATTAAACAATGACGAATATTCCAAAAAGTTTTCACACACATATATAAACGAGAAGCTCATCCGTTTTTAGTTGGTTAGTCCTCCAAACTCAAGGCAAACGATAATAAAGTAACGAAGAAAACAACTGAACTAGGACGTTACTCAAGATTTACATACATCATAGATAGCTACGTGAATTTCATTAAATTCGCGGAATATTTTGCGGGTTAAAAGACAGAATTAATTATGAAGAAAATAACAAGATTGTGTTGCAAATATCGGGTGTTTTTTTTTTCAGAGTGATAGAACTTTAAATTTAAATGAAACACATTTAAATTAAGGTTGAAGCCAAATTTTGTTTTATTTGAAAGATAATTTTATGACGTTTATGTTTTAAATATAATTTCCGGCATTTGTCCACCACGACTAGCTCTGAGCAACGCATTCGACCAATTTTGGACCACTTTTTCGAGTAACTCAAGCCTTATTTCATCAATAACACGAGTTATGTTGGCTTCAAAAGTGTCTTTTGTTTCTGGTTTATCAACATAAACCAATGACTTGACATAACCCCAAAGAAAATAATCCAATGGAGTTATGTCGCATGATCTTGGACCAATTCTCGAAATAATGTTATCGCCAAATATTTCTTTCAACAAATCCATTGTTACGGTAGAAGCATGAGAAGTAGCACCATCTTGTTGAAACCATTCAAATTTTGAAACAAATAATCATTGATAATCGATCTGTAATGAGCACCATTCACTGTAATATTAGCTCCAGTATCAGTTTTAAAGAAATATGGACCGATGATGCCTCCAGCATGTAAAGCACTCAATTTTTCAGGATGCAATGGAACCCGCAGGCAATTTTGCTTGTTTACATAGCCGTTCAACCAGAAATGAGCTTCCTCACTAAACACAATTTTACGATAAAAAAGTGGATCAACTTCAAGCTGTTCTAGGGTCCAATCAGCAAATAAACGACGCTTATTATGGTCAAGTGGCTGTAGTTCTTGAACCAGTTAAATCTTGTATGGGTGTAGACCAAGATCTTTACGCAAATTTTTCCATATGGCGTATCCAACTTTTTGTGTACGTCGACGAATAGACAAACCTGGATCATCATTAACACTATGGCTTACAGCAGCGATATTTTCTTCTGTACGTACAGTTCTTTGTATTGTTGTTCTTTTGCATCGAATAGAGAAAATGCTGTCCAAAATCTATCGATAGTTCGACAAATAAGCTGCTGTGATGGACGTCTATGTAAACCAGAAATTTCACGAAGAGCTCTATAAGTTTGGCGAATAGAACACTGATTTTGAAAATAAATTTCAACTAAATATTGAATCAGTCCTTACTTGGTGAAAATCCATATTGAATAATATTTAAATAAGGTTATTCTGATTTTCTCAAATTTTTATTGTTATGTTCACAACAATCGTTTCGCTATCACAGTAGCATCATCAGGAAAGATTACATTTTGAATAACTAAGCTTGTTTCCGAAATCCGTTGCTATTTATATTACAGTAAGTACAATAAATTTTTATTGAGCACTAAAACCCAAAAAAGAGGGTCTCTGCAAATTCCAGCTCATCTGAATATATTTAACAGAGGTGAGTTATTTAATCTATTTGTTCGTTAAGTAATAAGTTTCCGCCGTTTTTTAACACAAATTAAATATTTATTATAGAAGAACGGTGAGACTGCTTGCTGAGTGACTTCTAATGTTAGAGCAAGTTCTTTTTGTGTTTGGGATGAAACTTCCTCCAATAATTCCTCCACTTCTGCATCCTCGTAAATTTTTGGCCTTCCACTGTCTTCTACGTCGAAATCACCGTTTTTAAACTTTTGAAACCACTCTCGACACGTTCTCTCACTCAAAGCACCCTCACCATATGCTTCTACGAGCAATTGATGCGCCTCAGCAGCAGATTTCTTTAAATTAAAGAAGTAAACTAATATTTCCCGCAAATGACGCTTACTTGGCTCAAATTTTGACATTTTCAACTTATAAAAATTATATTTTACCAATATAAAATCAATGATATTAATGGGTTATGTTGTTCTTGAATGTCCAAACTATTTTTTAAGCCGGTTATCATCTGCGAAAGCTAACCGAAACTCCGTGTCGCACCATCTACAATAAAACGGCGGAAACTTATTTGTACTCCTAATAATATTCCAATTTTATTATGTTTTTTCATCTCTAGAGATACTAACAGATTTAAGGCATAACTTTTGCTTTCTACATGTAGAATTTCCTGTTTCTAACAAATGGTTGGAATATGTAGAATTACTTTTATTATTGAGGAAACTCTTCAAATGTTCACAAATTCTATGACGAAAAGTTCTTCCAGTCTGTCCTATGTAAACTTTAGGGCAATCACCGCAGGTTAACTTATAAACCCCCGATTTATCATCTTTATGTGTACAGTCTTTATTATTTTTAATAAATTTACTCAAGTTTGAATTGGTTTCAAATGAAGTTCTCAAATTATATTTATTTTTGAGGTATGTAGCAATTTTCTCAGAAATACCTTTAGTGTATTTTAAGGAAATGTATTTAAAATTTTCTTTTATATTAGGAAACACCATATTTAAAGCTATTTTATCATCTTTATTCATCAACAATTTGTCTATCAACTCAGGATCATAGTCATTATTAATAGCTATTTGTTTAATTATGTTAAGTTCTGAAATATACTTTTCTCGATTCATGGGAATATTAACTAATCTATGGATCATACAATTGATTGCTGATAATTTTTGATTTAAAGGATGGTTTGATTTATTGTGTATAATAGAATCCGTAAATTAAACCATCCTTTCAATCAAAAATTGTCAGCATTCAATTGTATGATCCATAGATTAGTTAATATTCCCATGAATCGAGAAAATTATATTTCAGAACTTAACATAATTAAACAAATAGCTATTAATAATGACTATGATCCTAAGTTGATAGACAAATTGTTGATGAATAAAAATAATAAAATAGCTTTAAACATGGTGTTTCCTAATATAAAAGAAAATTTTAAATACATTTCCTTAAAATACACTAAAGGTATTTCTGAGAAAATTGCTACATACCTCAAAAAAAAATATAATTTGAGAACTTCATTTAAAACCAACTCAAACTTGAGTAAATTTATTAAAAATAATAAAGACATGTTCACATAAAGATGATAAATCGGTGGTTTATAAGTTAACCTGCGGTGATTGCCCTAAAGTTTACATAGGACAGACTGGAAGAACTTTCCGTCATAGAATTTGTGAACATTTGAAGAGTTTCCTCAATAATAAAAGTAATTCTACATATTCCAACCATTTGTTAGAAACAGGACATACTTTCAACCAAAATTTTGAAATTCTACATGTAGAAAGCAAAAGTTATGCCTTAAATCCGTTAGAATCTCTAGAGATAAATAAACATTAATAAAATTGGAATATTACTTAACGAACCAATAGATTTAAATAACTCACCTCTGTTAAATATATTCAGATAAGCTGGAATTTGCAGAGACCCTTTTTTGGGTTTTAGTGCTCAATAAAAATTTATTGTACTTACTGTAATATGAATAGCAACGGATTTCGGAAACAAGCTTAGTTATTCAAAATGTAATCTTGCCTGATGATGCTACTGTGATAGCGAAACGATTGTTGTAAAGATAACAATAAAAATTTGTGAAAATCAGAATAACCTTATTTAAATATTATTTAAGTAAATATTAAATAAATTTCAACAATATGTAAACGTTGTTGCGGCGTGAGTCTTTCTATGGTAATTTGTCAATGCCTACCTTCTATCAATTCACACTTATCCCTATCGAAAGTTTTATCACTCTAAAAAAAAACGCCCGATATAAACTGTTATATTACCGCTATTCCGTCACTTTTCAGCTCTAAAGAAAGATGAAAGCTCACTCGACGACTTCAAATGACTAAAAAATATGTTTTGGTCAGTAGCAGATATATAGGTTGATTTCTGTACCTGTTTTCAGAAAGCATTTCCGGGGTGACGAATTTATTAGCCTCTTTCGTGATTCCATCAGAATTTGATGACTGATTTGTAGGAAAATATTTCAGACGAAATTTGAAGAGTAAAAATTTATCATTTTATCGAATGAATTTAATGATTATGGGAATTTTCACTTATTAGAAATTGAAATATTTTCAAAAGCTACCATATTTACGTAAACTGAATGTGTATCAAAAATATTCTCTTCATATAGTGGTGTGAGTATACTTTTCAACAAGTGTCTGAGAGAGTTCCTATTTACCATACAGGATGTTACCAAATTGAAGATACAAACGAAAAGGGGAGATTCCTTGAATGATTTCAAGAAAAAAACTTCCATAAACATAGGACCGCAAACGTGTCGTTTACAAGATACAGGGAGTTTTTTTCTCATAGTATATGCATTTCACAAAATATTCACTTATAATACCACAAGAGCTTCAAAATTATCAGGTATTTCCCGATAGGTTCGTTGCAAACAAATGAAGGAGTCAAGTTTTTCAGGTTAAAAAATCACGAGCGCGAAGCGCGAGTGATTTTTCCTGAAAAACTTGACGACTTTATTTGTTTGCAGGGAACCTTGAGGGAAATGCCAGATAATTTTGAAGCTCGTGTGGTATTCGGGGGATTATTTTTCCGTCCCAATTGGCATCACGAGCTCCTCGAGCGGTCTTGAATGCAGCATCCGAAAATGGGTTGATTTTGATGTCGAAATCGTTCAAATACTTTTCTTGAAGTGATTTGGCAGTCTGATTCCACATTGTTTTTATTGTACCTTCCTTATAGTCTTCTCCATCCATTTTCTTCATATTGTAAGCGTAATCTTTCATAATGTTTGCCAATTGCGCTTCACTCGTTTCAGCACTCAATGTGTATTCCCTCTCAGTACAAAAAGTAGTAAATTGGTTCCAAACTGTTTTTTTTGCCTTCTCCGTATTAATGGGAACATTTCCTTTGACTTTTTTATCGATGGTGGACAGAGAACAAACTCCAAATCGACTCATTTTCATGCAAAATCTCCAATTTTCACAATTGAATTCAACCTGTCAGTTTGACGTGTGGTTAATTTGACTGGATCATGTTTTGTTTTTTATATATAGCAACTACCAGAGAAAATAATCAAAAAATTATCAGTATAATACCATGTAGGTTGTACCACGTGACGTCGAATGGTGCAATTCTATTGGTCGATATTTGGGTCGGAAAAATAATCAACTGTAATTTGGAATAGTTATTAAAATTTAGAGTTTACACCATGTGACATGCCAATTTTGATTGCAAATCTCAAGGGTGATATTTTTCTTGGAACACTGTCCCCTGTTTTACTCCAGAACTTTTTTCTGATGAGCCATTGTTAGTTTTATGATAATATTTAATGAATTCATAAAAGATGTTCAACCTTCCCTCCTTCAGCCGCAATACATGCACGACACCTACTTAAAAAAGCTTGGGATACATTCTCTAAGGTGCACTAGCGTTACATCTGCATTCCCCATAAATTAGGTGCATGTTGGCGTATTCCTTTGTGGTATACACAGACATGATGACAATACACAGGTTAGTCCAAGTAAAATCAAAGTTCGTCATACAGAGATCAAAACCATCTAAATCACACAAATAACACGATCAAATACGGAAAGATGCGCATTTTTAAGGCTTATTTAAATTCATTGGCATTCCATAATAAGATTTATTGAAGCCAAAATATAATTATATATTATATATAAAATAAAATAGATATTTGAAATATTATTCAGGACTGAAGAAGGAATTGCTTAGAATTATATTTGTTTTTTGAAGAAATAGTGCATGTTTTTAGAGATTTCTGAATTAACTTATTCGAATATTTAAATATATTAAATATTTCAAATAAATTATATTCTTTGAGAAGTCCTTTAAGTGTGTTCATGTTTTTAAAAGGCAATTGGTGTTCTTAAAGGTAAGACCAGAGATCAAAACCATCGAAATCACAAGCGAAGAAATCTAATAAACGAAGCCAAAAGTACACAAATAACACGATCAAATACGGAAAGATGCGCAGAAGACCAAGGAGCGTAGCGTTCCGATATGTACTGATGATCTCTATCGCCCACACTTTATGGAAGGACTCACCCCATCTCATTCAAACCAGATTTTTAAAGTACTGGATGCACTAGAATCATTTTTAGAAAGTTCGAAACTGTGTTTCTGTAAGAAAGGCCGTTTTTTTTGACCGATCCAAGAAATAATGTAGTATTATTAATTAGAATCCCTAATAAATGCGCTAACTTCTAGAGTAATTTGCCAAACTGATGCAGTAAAGTTTTTTTTCACTACAGTGAGTTGAAGTTGTGCGAAATATTCATTTTGAATACTTGGTTCGGCAAAAAGTGGCATTATTTTCCAAGCTGGACTAATTGGCTTAGAATTGAAGATCACAGGTTACAGAAGCACTATTCGGGATAATATAGGAAACATAAAATATGAACAAAGTAAAAAATTGTAGCAATAGGAGTTCAAAAATCATCAGGGTGTGGATTTTCTCGAATCATAAAAAATGCAATATAATTTGAAAAGTACACGACTTAGATTTTTTTAAATATTTTTGTAATGACTACTATGACTCGGACTGTTACCTGATACCGGCTTGGCGTCGACTTTTGGGACACCTGTGTATGATTGAGCAGTAATTCGACCTGGCAAAAAGAAAGGACCAATCAAATAATCGTCAATATTACCGCCCCTCACTTTTAATTTTAAGTTTCTACAATTTTGAGTGGATTCTACTCAGCCCACATGTGTTCATTATGAAAATTTATAATTGAAGTTCTTGAGAAACAGGCTTCATCAGTGAATAGGATTTGGCAATCAAAATGAGGATTGTTTAATAGTCTGTTGAGGTACCACTGACAAAAATAATCCTGAATGTGATAAGGATATAGCAAAGATGGTTTCATTTCAATTTAAATTAAAAAAAACACCCGAAGAAAAGGTGAATTGTCCTTGACAAGGTCTATGAAAGAGATACAAACTTATGTGATTACGTTTTTTGATTCGCAGAGTTGTTACCTTCTACAAGAAATTTCTTGTACAATGAATTATCATAGGAGAAAAATGTTCATTATTTTTATTCGCTAATGAATAACTAACTTTATTTGATAAAATATTAATATGCAGCTATAACTGTGAGTAACTTATGAATAAAGCAAGGATTTATAGATGTAATAATATTATTTGACTTGAATGCTAATGACAGTGTCGAAACATATTATTAAATGAATTTGGTAACACAAGACTTGGTAGCATTTATATTGAACCTCAGAATGATGTCGAAAACAATTTCTTTTAATACGTCTATAGTTTGTTAACAGCTACTCTTGTTATTTTTCTTGTAGACTTCTTTGGGCAGACCGGGTACCATTTTGGATATCCTGGATTGGTTTTGCGTAACCCTCATACATTTTATTGATTTTGCTTGATTTTTCCAAGCACTCCAATAAATTCATAGTGTGGATCTACTTTAGAATAACTGACACAACAACTCCTGTGTCTGGGATAAAAATAGCGAGGCATGAGCGCCTGCACCCCGTGAATGTGATAAGGATATAGCAAAGATTCCCGCAAGAAAACAACTTGAGGACTTGTATTTAAAGTTACACTAATTTTTCTTGTACTGGTTCCTCGATGTTCTTCTATTTGGTTTAGAGCTGTCTCTTTGAGTCGTGGTTGATAGCCTTTTCCATTGTTAAAAGCATACCTTCCTCCTTACAATGAAATAAACAGCCTTTGGTTCCTCTTCAGATGCAACTTAATCTAACAAAGGGACAGCATACTAAACGCATCAGCTAGACATCAAAACAAGGACGCTAGAAATTTTTCTGCCTGTCCACGAACGATCCGATCGTAATCTCGATGAAATTCCACTAAAACCGAGTCCATTAAACGAGCACAACGATTATAAAACGAGGAAAAAGACTAATAAACATTCACTGCGTTCGTTCAGCTGTCGATACATTGCAAATTAACTTCTTGAATAACAGTGAAGAACTCGATGTGTATTTGGGGACGTACAAGGAGTAGATATTCCACGAACAAGGAGGTCGTTGACACCTGACAAGATTGATCTTTCAGCGATCTTGGTGATAAGAAGTTGACTAACAACATCACAATGCCTGGGGAGGTTGGTAATTTGGAAAAACCGAAAACATTCGATTCTACAACACGGTATGGCAACATCGCGAGAGGCCTATTGATGTTTGAGGGAATCACGATTGTGTTTGTTTCTTCCTTAGATTTACTATCCTAAGGAGAAGAAACATCCCTGTGTTGAAGTCTCATTTGATTTGAGGCCAACATTCAGATCATTTGGATAAAGATGAAATCGACAAGGATTAACAAATCTTAAAGTAGGCGCTGGCAATGCTGTAAGGTATTCAATATTCTCCATATTCATAACACCACGTTCGTATACGTGTTTCTTACCTGTAATAGTATAAATCAGAATACGAATTCTTAAAAAAGAGGAACCAGCCCAAAATATTTCGAAAGCCAAAAAAAGATAATGTCTGTTTGGTAGGATTTTAAAAGAATCGTTTTTCTTTGAGCTTTTACCGGATAACACAACAATTAATTCGGAAGTCTACTGTCATCATCTGGACAAACTGTATGATGTACTTCGACAGAAAAGGCCAGAATTAATCAACAGAAAAGGTGTAGTGTTCCACCCAGATAATGCGAAACCTCATACAAGTTTGGTCACTCGCCAAAAGCTCTTACAGCTTAAATGGGATACACAGCCACACCCACGATATTATCCAGATCTGGAGCCTTCGGATTATTATTTGTTCGTGGAATCATGCTACTACCAGAAAGATGGCAAAAGCTGTTGGACCAGAATGGACAATATATAATTTAATAAAATATTTAATCATTATTACACGAAAATTGTCTTTCGTATTCCCCAAAAAGTACGACATTACTTTCCAAACAACCCAATATAACCAAATTTATCCTGAATAGCTAAAGAGTCCAAATAAATAGTTAAATTCGAGAATAAATGTACTCATATCCGGTGTTTTTTTTTTAGAGTGATAGAAATTTCGATAGGGATAACTGTGATTTGGCAGAAGGTAGAAGCCATGTTGTTTTGGCATTTCTGTTCAGTGAGCATTGACAAATTATCATGAAAAGACTCACGCCGCGATAACGTTTACAAATTGTTGAAATTTATTTTCAAAATCAGTGTTCTATTCGCCAAACTTATGAAATTTATGGTTTACATAATCTAAATAAAATAGAAGGGCCTTTTACTTGATAGAAGAAATATAACAAAATTTGAATATTAAAACAAATTGAAATATCTTTATCTTCTACAATTTTAATTTCAAAAAAATTTTTTATTCAAAAAAGTTTTAGAATTAAATTAATGTCTAAAACAAGCACCGCTTACATTTAATAGACGTATATAATCAAAACTCAATATATAGTGTCAAATGGAATAAATAAACCAACAGATATACGAAAGTCATCTGGTCTTACCTTTAAGAACACCAATTGCCTTTTAAAAACATGAACACACTTAAAGGACTTCTCAAAGAATATAATTCATTTGAAATATTTAATATATTTAAATATTCGAATAAGTTAATTCAGAAATCTCTAAAAACATGCACTATATCTTCAAAAAACAAATATAATTCTAAGCAATTCCTTCTTCAGTCCTGAATAATATTCCAAATATCTATTTTATTTTATATATAATATATAATTATATTTTGGCTTCAATAAATCTTATTATGGAATGTCAATGAATTTAAATAAGCCTTAAAAATAACTCACACTGTTCTTTGATTTTGTTAGAACATAGATCAATCTTGAATTATAAAGTTGATCTGTGTTTCGAAGCATTAGTCCTTTTACACGTGTTGAGGGTTTGGATATAGGTTAGTTCTTTAATTTTGATATTTGGAATATTATTCAGGACTGAAGAAGGAATTGCTTAGAATTATATTTGTTTTTTGAAGGTCTATGAAAGAGATACAAACTTATGTCATTATGTTTTTTAATTCGCAGAGTTGTTACCTTCTACAAGAAATTTCTTGTACAATGTATTATCATAGAAGAAAAATGTTCATTATTTTTATTCGCTAATGAATAACTAACTTTATTTGATAAAAGATTAATATGCAGCTATAACTGTGAGTAACTTATGAATAAAGCAAGGATTTATAAATGAAATAATATTATTAGACTTGAATGCTAATGACAGTGTCGAAACATATTATTAAATGAATTTGGTAACACAAGACTTAGTAGTATTTATATAGAACCTTAGAATGATGTCGAAAACAATTGGGTTTCTTTCAATACGTCTATAGTTTGTTAACAGCTACTCTTGTTATTTTTCTTGTAGACTTCTTTGGGCAGACTGGGTACCATTTTGGATATCCTGGATTGGTTTTGCGTGACCCTCATACATTTTATTGATTTTGCTTAATTTTTCCAAGCACTCCAAATAAATTCATAGTGTGGATCTGCTTTAGAATAACTGACACAACAACTCCTGTGTCTTGGATTATGTCTCAACAAAACAATCCTGAACAATGATATTATTAGATATAAATATTATGACGAATAGGTGGTTATGTCTGCATTACATCCAAATGCAGCGGAGAATATGTCACAACAAGACATTTCTGACAACGATATTATGCATCCAAATTATAATAATCTAATTAGATAGTAGCTGTACGAATGGGGAACTCCGACCAAAGAGTCCATATTATAACTACCTCGAAAAACTGTTACATGTTGCTATTGTCATGTTAACTGTGTATTCACCCAATTGACTATACTGTATTTGCACATTTACTATGTTTTGCGACGTTAGAAGGTAGTCGATCTCTGTAACCTTAATTGCATCAATAAATGCAACTACAGAGTTGAAGAATGTGTGAAGCCTGAAGAGAGATCGAGATTCGGTGATCATTGGATTGACAGATACTCTTGTCAAATTTGACAAACGGATTAACGAATTCGGGTTTCACAAAACAAGTTGAAGTAGTTGATTACGTGGATCAGTTGAGACAACAATGTGATAACGTCCCACTTTTAAAAATTTGAGATTAAATTATGATCATAATATTTTGCGAAAGGATCACTGCTGTCTCTAATAATTTGGGGTATTCTAATTTCACTTAAATCTTCTTCTGTTGACGACGATGAAATGATTTCGAAAAGTATTTTACAATTTTATCCCTTCAAAAGAGTGAACAATAAAAAATACACTTTATTTCAACTATTCAACGAAGAAAACGAAGATCTTAATTCACCAAAATAAACACATCAATTTAATTGATTTAGCAGCGATTATAGATTAGATCAGAGCACAAAATGTTTTGTGGAACATAATTTGTATCGGGTGATTTTTTACAGCGATAGAACTTTAAATTGAAATAAAATACATTTAAATTAAGATTGAAGCCATTTTTTTTATTTGAAAGATAATCAAATGTTTTAAAAATAATTTCCGGTATATGTCCACCACGACTAGCTCTGAGGAACCGCATTCGACCAGACCAATTTTGAACCACTTTTTCGAGTAATTCAGGCCTTATTTAATCAATAACGCAAGTTATGTTGGCTTCTAAAGCGTCTATTGTTTCTGGTTTATCAGCATAAACCAATGACTTGACATAACCCCAAAGAAAATAATCCAGTGGAGTTATATCGCATGATCTTGGAGGCCAATTAATTGGATCATTTCTCGAAATAATTTTATCGCCAAATCTTTCTTTCAATGAATCAATTGTTACGGTAGCAGCATGAGGTGTAGTACCATCTTGTTGGAACCAAAATACTTCTGGGTCGATACCATTCAAATTTTGAAAAGATAATCATTGATCATCGATCTGCAACGAGCACCATTCACTGTAACGTTAGCTCCAGCATCGTTTTTAAAGAAATATGGTCCGATGATGCCTCCAGCGTGTAAAGCACGTCATACAGTGCATTTTTCAGGATGCAATGGAACCTGCAGAACTTCTTGAAGATTGTTTTCACTCCATATACGGCAATTTTGCTTGTTTTCATAGACGTTCAACCAGAAATGAGCTTCATCACTAAACACAATTTTACGATAAAAAGTGGATCAACTTGAAGCTGTTCTAGGGCCAATCAGCAAACAAACGAAGCTTATTATGATCAAGTGGCTTCAGTTCTTGAACCAGTTGGATCTTGTATGGGTGTAGACCAAGATCTTTACGCAAAATTTACCATGTGAGGGATGCACAGAGTCCAATTTGTTGTGAAAGTCGACGAATAGACAAATCTTTCCTATCGAAAGTTCTATCACTCTAAGAAAAACACCCAATACTTGATCCATGATCAACAGATGTTAATCTGTCATAGTTTGACACCGTGACCAAATCTGTGATCAGCACTTTGGGAACATAGAACTAGATAAATCGTAAAAGGACTCTGCGATCCCATGGCTAAAGTTTTGTGAAACTCACTATCAAAATGAGTTATTCTGGTGATAAAAGAAAAGTTCTCATCTCCGACTGACAATATTAATTAAAAAGCAATGAATCCGTTTATAATGCAGTTTGTCCTTCACATTTTCACAATTCCCGAAACAAACGGGTTCAAACCGATTTGAAGAGGATCAAACCGACAATTGGCCTTGAAAACGGCCGGGTAATCTTGAACTTGAATGGCAACCTGGGATTTATTATTTTGCGCAGACAAGCTGGCAAACTAGATGGAGGAATCTTAAGAGTTGTCTGGGCCAAGGTAACACCGGATGTATGTTATAATAGGTTCGTAAATCTTTTAGAGGTTAAGATAATGGCTGAATGCCGAGTATTTCCTGGTCTGTTGCGTGTTTTGGTCACGGAATGGTAAATATGAAGTTATTGGAGATTGGAAATGGAACGTTTCTAGTTAAGCTTTCTTGAAATGTCCCAATTTCCAAGATAATGCATTAGGCATGTGATGCTCACTTCGAAAACTCTTGTAAACCCCTAATCTTATGAGTAAAAAAATATTTCTGAAACATTGTATCTAATAACTGACAAGATGTTGCTTTTAGCTCATTATTGTGGAAAATGCTGCCGAAAGTCATGTTATTTTAGTGGATGTTTATGGTGACTGTTCTGTCTCATTAGAAACAGCCCTGTCGTTCGAAATTATTTTGTCATCGATGCTTAGTTCTTTAACGTTGATATTTCGATATAAAAGTTTTGGGAATTGTCGTTCGAACTGTTTACACTTCTGATTATTTGTTCTCTAATGATTATATCGAGTGTTTTTTTAAGAGTGATAGAACTTTCGATAGGGATAACTGTGATTTGACAGAAGGTAGAAGCCATGTTGTTTTGACATTTCTGTTCAGTAAGCATTGACAAATTATCATGGAAAGACTCACGCAGCAATAACGTTTACAAATTGTTGAAATTTATTTTCAAAATCAGTGTTCTATTCGCCAAACTTATAGAGCACTTCGTGAAATTTATGGTTACATAATCGTCCATCAGAGCAGCTTATTCGTCGAACTATCGATAGATTTCGGACAACATTTTCTCTACTCGATGACACAACAACAGGAACTGTACGTGCAGAAGAAAATATCGCTGCTGTAAGTCATAGTGTTAATGATGATCCAGATTTGTCTATTCGTCGACGTCCACAACAAGTTGGACACCACATGGAAAATTTTGCTTAAAGATCTTGGTCTACACCCATACAAGATCCATCTAGTTCAAGGACTAAGGCCACTTGACCATAATAAGCGTCGTTTGTTTGCTGATTGGGACCTAGAACAGCTTGAAGTTGATCCATTTTTTTATCGTAAAATTGTGTGGAGTTATGAAGCTCATTTCTGGTTGAACAGGCAAAATTGCGTAAATTGAGTGAAAACAATACTCAAGAAGTTCTGTAGGTTCCATTGCATCCTGAAAATGCACTGTGTGTGTGCTTAACACGCTGGAGGCATCATCGGTCCATATTTCTTTAAAAACAATGCTGGAGCTAATGTTACAGTGAATGGTGCTCGTTACAGATCGATGATCAATGATTATTTGTTTCAAAATTTGAATGGTATCGACCCAGAAGTGTTTTGCTTCCTACAAGATGGTGCTACACCTCATGCTGCTACCATAACAATTGATTTATTGAAAGAAAGATTTGGCGATAACATTATTTCGAGAAATGGTTCAACTAATTGGCGTCCAAGATCATGCGACATAACTCCACTGGATTATTTTCTTTGTGGTTATGTCAAGTCATTGGTTTATGGTGATAAACCAGAAACAATAGACGCTTTGGAAAAAACATAACTCGTGTTATTGATGAAATAAGGCCTGAATTACTCGAAAAACTGGTTCAAAATTGGTCTGGTCGAATGCGGTTCCTCAGAGCTCGTGAATATATGCCGGAAATTACTTTTAAAACATAAATGTCATAAAATTATCTTTCAAATAAAAAAAAATTTGGCTTCAATCTTAATTTAAATATGTTTTATTTCATTTTCAAGTTGTATCGCTCTGAACAAAACACCCTATACTATATATCGGATGCATCGAGCACCTGTAACGTTCAGTCTTTGAAAAGACTGTAAAATCATTATTCTAGTAATAGTCAAACTTGTTGTATGTAACTTCTGCTACATTATGCACTATCATATCGGATAGTCAAATTTGTCGTACGTAATTTGAGACATTTCTGTCCAATTTTTCGCGGTTATTATTGTTAATATAGTAATCCAGTCGATTGCTTAAGTATTGGCAAATTCATTACATTTGTTTTTAGTGTAATAACCATACTTTTTGACTTGGTTTATATACAGTAAACCAAGAATTATAGTTCGTTGTTATCATAGTGTATTACAAGTGTTTCACTTTAATTCCTTACAATTTTCGTTTGTTTATCTTATTGGATAAACAAAGCTAGTTCACATAGAGATAACTACATACAAGTGCCCTTGAAGTAAAACTCTTCGCTAATCTACGTCACAATACAGTCCACTAAACCCATCGAAATTAATCATCGAGATTAATTAACTTGCAATTGCATGTTATTTCAAAATACTGAAATAATAAGCAAAATACTGCGGTAAACTAACCGTGGTACGTTACAGTGACCATGCACCTCTAGCTGAACGAAGAACTGTAGCGCCATCAACGTTCAAGGATGAAGAATTAGAGGCAAGGCTCCATCCATCACAAACGCAAGAGGAACTCGCAAAACACTTGAAGTCACTCAACTAGACATTTTCCACAGTTTAAAAGCAATGGGAGTGATCGAGAAGGTAGGGACCCCGTTTTTTCACGTGTGGACAACTACCGCAACGGTAAAAAAGGGTATTTGCATCGAATTGTGACTGGCGATGAAAAGTGGGTCTATCAATTGCCAAAAAGATAGGAAAAAGTAGTGACTAGCGACAGATAATACTTTGAATTTTGAATGTATAGCCAATTATTCACAATAAAGCTTCAATTTTCTAAAAAAAAGACGCACGAACTTATTTATACCCCTATTAACAATTCATAATGATTGTTATGTTGTTAGTTTTTTTCTTTACTTGAACTTTTATAGATACATTGTACTCTTTGTTAAGTTTTCAATTGTATGAAGAAAAATGTTCACAAAAAATTGTAAAGTCCTCATTTTTTGGTATTAAAACACACAAATTTCTGAACACTTGTTTCAATATCTATGTTTTCCTGAATGATTTAATGAATAATTACCAGTTTCTACATTGAATTATTAATTTAGTCAATCAAACGGTAAATATATAACTATGTGATTTTTATACTCGTAATGTTACCTAAGTACGGTATTCATTTTTTAATTTTAATTAACAATTTATATTTGTTGGGTTTTTTATTCCATTTGATATTGTATAATGAATTTTGATTTTATACTTTTATTAAATATAAGCAGTGCTTATAAGACATTAATTTAATTCTAAAAGTTTTCGAATGAAATTATTTGAAATTAAAATTGGAGGAGACAAGCAGATTGAATCTGTTTTGATATTCAAATTTTGTAATAATCCTTCTATCAAGTGAAGAACCGCTTCTTATTATTTCATTGTATAACCAATTTTTCACAATAAAACTTCAGTTTTCGACAAAAACCGCACGAATTTAATTATCTTTAATTATTTAATTGTAGAATACATATCTCACCTATTGGAGTGATATTTGAGACACCTGTATATTGAAATCATCACAAAAATTCCGAAAATAAAGAAAATGAGACGAAAAATTTGATCATTAATCTATAGATTTGTATAACATATTAAAACATCATTCATTATTTTCTCGAAACTTTACATAAATAAAATCAAAATTCAATAAGTTCTAGGCAATTAATTTTCTTCTACTGCGTTTTCCTAACTGAATTAAAAGACAAGGTCAGGAAGGCAACGAATGTTCGTTTCCTCTTCTCGGTTCGAAAAACTAATTAGGAACCATAGAATAATGAAGAAATGTGATTGAGGTGAAATAGTGGAATGTAATACACCAAACATATAAGAGCGTGCTAGAGACTCTAGCGCCTTCTAGGAACCTTATAATTTTTCATAAAACAGAAGTAACTTCTGGTGAAATTTTGATTCTACGTTTTCATCACGAAAGAAATCGACGAGAAATATTCGTTCGACTTAACCCAATGTGACAAAATAGGAAAACGTTGCCATTCTATCTAATTAATTATTGATAAGTCGATTTCTTTAAACTTTCTAAAATTTCTGTAGGTCTATATGACTGGTTCCATGTGAACATTCAGAAAACGCAATAAATAAAAGTAACAAGTGAATACATAGATATATTCAAAGAAAAAAAGATAAATAAAGTTAAATATTAAGGTTAAACGCTTCAAAAAAGGGAAAAAACAACAAATAAAACACCGTCAAACTTACATGTGTATCCTGGTATCATCTCCACCAGCTTCATACTCGTTGATTTGCATCTTAAGCCACCCTATCCTGAGGACGTTCTCACAAAAAAATCCTCGAGCTTCTGAAACGGTGAGCGATTCGCGTCCGATTGTTTACAAGAGAACGGCCGTCTGTCAACTGTGAGTAACTCGAGAACCGCTTAAATATGTATATAGTCAATTAATTTACAAGATCACGCGAAACCGTTTTATATTTTTCAGATGGAATTCCATAACCGGTATATTTACAAACTATAAACGCACTCGCTCACGTGAGTGAAGGGATTCTCTCGCTTAATCCTCTTAAGATAATGGAGGCATTAAACTGGTTCGGAATGTAATCAATGTGGAGGAATCGAGTTGTGTGCTGACAACGTTCAGGTATTGGATCTTCCAGCTTGACGGCTAGTTTTGTTTATTTTACAGAAGATGTCCGACTATTTGACCGAGAAAGTTTCATCACGTATTCTAGGGGTCAAAAAATTATAATATACAGAAATAACATCGAAGAAAATGAAACCATAATATGGGATCAACATTTGAAGCGAATTACTTGAAAAAATTCAAAATTAATCTCGGAAAATTTTGAAAACCTCTGAAGCATACAGGGTGTCCGGAGTAAACGTTTATATATTTCAGGGGGTGATTTAAGAGGCCAAAATTTGAAGAAAACTTCATATCAACTTAGGTCCTAAAATGGGCGCTAGAGCTTCTTCAACATGACTACCAAAATCCAATAAACTAGCGATTATTTGTCAAAATTTGGTTGATTAAATTTAAATTCAGTACATGGAGGTTTTTGGATAAACTGAATCGTCTGGTGTTCGAAAACCTTACTGATTCTTATCAGTGGCGGAGATAATAATAATAATAGACCTTTATTTGATCTGAAAATATTACAAAAATGATGTAGATCACGTCACAAAAATCATAACTTAAATATTTGAGTCATTAAAGTCTTTCTCAGTCATAAACTCTCTCACACTATAGTAGCCTTTTTTTCATAAATTTTTTCTGTATAATTTTAGGTCTTGTTTTGAATGTTTGTGGTAATTTGTTCCAAATTTTTACTAAAGTATGAACAACATTCTGTATGTAGGCATAATTTGGTTTTTCTGAACTAAGATCAGTTTTTCCTCTGGTATTATAACCATAATCAAGCATTAACATTTCAAAGTTAGTGAAGTTATTGATTACAAACATTATGCACTCATATCGGGTGTTTTTTAGAGTGATAGAACTTTAAATTAAAATAAAACACATTTAAATTAAGATTGAAGCCAAATTTTTTTTTATTTGAAAGATAATTTTATGACATTCATGTTTTGAAAATAATTTCCACCACGATTAACTCTGAGGAACCGCATTCGACGAGATCAATTTTAGACCACTTTTTGAGTAATTCAGGCCTTATTTCATCAATAACACGAGTTATGTTGGCTTCCAAAGCGTCTATTGTTTCTGGTTTATCAGCATAAACCACTGACTTAACATAACCCCAAAGAAAATAATCCAGTGAACTTATGTCGCATGATCTTGGAGGCCAATTAATTGGACCATTTCTCGAAATAATGTTATCGCCAAATCTCTCTTTCAATAAATTAATTGTTACGGTAGCAGCATAAGGTGTAGCACCATCTTGTTGGAACCAAAACAATTCTGGGTCCATACCATTAAAATTTTGAAACAAATAATCGTTGATCTTCGATCTGTAACGAGCACCATTCGCTGTAACATTAGCTCCAGCATCGTTTTTAAAGAAATATTGACCGATGATGCCTCCAGCATGTCAAGCACACCATTTTTCAGGGTGCAATGGAAGTGCAGAACTTCTTGAGGATTGTTTTCACTCCATATACGGCAATTTTGCTTGTTTACATAGCCGTTCAACCAGAAATGAGGTTAATCACTAAACATAATTTTACGATAAAAAAGTGGATCAACTTCAAGCTGTTCTAGGGCCCAATCAGCAAACAAACGACGCTCATTATGGTCAAGTGGCTTTAGTTCCTGAACCAGTTGGATCTTGTATGGATGTGGACCAAGATCTTTACGCAAAATTTGTGGTGGATGCATAGAGTCCAACTTATTGTGAACGTCGACTAATAGACAAATCTGGATCATCATTAACACTCGACGACATTGTTCTATTAGCCAAACTTATGAGAGTATGAGTTTGGCTAATAGAACACTGATTTTGAAAATAAATTTCAACAATTTGTAAACGTTGTTGCGACGTGAGTCTTCCCATGATAATTTGTTAATGCTTACTGAACAGAAATGTCAAAACAACATGGCTTTTACCTTCTGTCAAATCACAGTTATCCCTATCGAAAGTTCTATCACTGTAAAAAAACCCCCGATGTATATACAGGCAGTATAGTGTTAATACATTGATATTCCTAAAGATAACTGAAGACAGAAGGCCTGTTGCCATATATTCAATGTGTGGTCGCCAATTCAAATCCCGATCTAAATGGATTCTCAAGAATGTTAGAGTATCTTATGTTATCACCATTATAAATTAAGTTGATGACATGTTGATTCTTTTCTCTGAATATTACTGATACGTCATCGGCATACATTACAGTGTCATTGGATGTTACTTTAATCAAATCGTTTGTCTAGATTATATAAAATAGGGAACCTAATATTGATCCTTGGGGAACCCCTCTATCTACATGAAAGGCATTTGATATAATTTGCCTGCCATTTTTTCCTTTTTGAAACACAGAGTGATAGAACTTTCGCTAGGGATCACTGTGATTTGACAGAAGGTAGAAGCCATGTTGTTTTGACATTTCTGTTCAGTAAGCATTGACAAATTATCATGAAAAGACTCACGCCGCAACAACGTTCAACCTGTCATATACAGGTGTTCGTTATTGAAGGTCAAATACGGAAAACTTCAAATTGTTATTTCTCCATTTTCTCATGAATTACATAAAAAAAGATCGAACAAATAAAGAAAATAAATCTGTAGTGTACATGTTGACTTGCAACGATTGCCCTTTAGTATATATTGGCCAGACAGGTAGATCATTCAAGAAAAGAATCCAAGAACACCAAAGAAGTTGCATATTGGATTCCGTACATTCGATATATGCTAATCATCTTAAGAAATTCAGGCCTAATTTCAACAATAACAATGAAATTATCCACTTCGAAATCAAAAGTTCCAAATTCACACTTTTAGAATTTCTTGAAATTAACAGGTACAATGCCCGTAAAATCCTTTTGAATGAACAAACAGATGTTGACAAATGCCCATTACTGAATATCTTTCCTTAATGGCATTTAGCGGCAAACTCCAATAAACACCTTAAGTTTTTATGACTCGTTTTTCCATTATTTTGTCACGTACCTAACACTGTATTCAAACTCTATTACACTGGACACCATCAGCCAGTAGAATGTAGATACCTGAAGAAGCCACATCGTAGTGGAACAATTGTTGTTTTATAAACATTTTTGTGGAAATTAAAATATTCTCACTTATATATTTTTCAATTAAAATGTGTTTCCACCATGTAAAGCCCGAATCAATCAAACATAGGACAAAATGCAATACACTGGACCTTTTAGAAGCACTAGAAATAAACCAGCATCATAAAAAACACATTTTACTTAAGGACCAGACAGATTTGAATCGATCCCCGTTATTAAACCTCCTTGAATAAATTCTGAAAATTCCCAAACCAAACTTTCATGTGTTACCAAGTTTCTATTTGCTCAAACTTGTATTTTAGGAGTCCGATTTTGTAAAATTAGTTAGTAATCATACCCACTGACGAAGTTAAAATTTAATTGACGAAACAATTGTTGTCTAAACAATAATTATTAGCGGAAATAAAGTGTTTTACTTTTTAATCATATCCGATGAATTTCCGTCAAGTAGACTATGAAACAATTAAGAAGATATTCGCATATTTGAAATTTTCAGGGGAAATAAACTGTTGATCAAGAGCGCAATAACTTCCGACTTCACATCAATTCTTTCAACATTTTTTCCATTAGTTTTTGTTTTGGTATCGCTAGATTTTAAGCACATGTGTATCTCTCAGAAATAATGATTCAGAAATTCTTTCAATCAGTTCTCCAAATCGAGAGTACACATTTCTATTGAAATTAATCATATTCAAAGAAAAAAAGAGCTTCTCTGAATCACCAATGAATATTCAATTGAAAATCTTGAAATCGTATCGTTCCCAGAATTAATACGATTAGATATTCCATCGCAAATTCGAATCGAGTCCAAAAGTACAGCATCACATAAAAACTATTTAACATCAAATTATTCTAATAAATACCCAACAGCACCAACAAAACAATTCAATTGACAACCTTGTATTGAAACGGAATTATCAGGTCAAATTCAAAATAATATGAGCGCTCTTAATCATACTTTAGACACTGTTACAGCCGTTATACATAGTCCAGCAATAAATTTATTGGAAAGACCAGATTGAGATTGCATTGCCAGCAAAGACAATATTTTATGTGCCATGTATATAATTGAATTTTAAATGCTTGAATCTGCCATGTTTAGAAACGCGTATTTGTGTTACATGGACAACAATTTTTTTGCTGAAATCGTGCTATATAAACCTGACGTAGGTGAATTACCATCTTGTTTATTTGAACGTATTAGTCCAGTCAAGAAGATCGTGAAATCGGGTTTTTCGCTAATAGGGCTGAATTTATATGAAAATAATCAGAAAAAAGCGTATAAAACTGTGGGCAAAGTAAAAAAAATTTCAAACCCCGGGAAGAGGGTGAAAAAAATGAAAAACTACCCCAAAATACGATTTTTGGGTTAAATTTCGAAAATATCAAAAAAAGTTTCAACTAAAAGTTGTAGAGCATAAAATTTTAGGTCTACCTCTCTCCGACCATTTTTTCCCTAAAACGCATCCTTTTACCCCTAGGACGGTATAAAGGGTTTAAAAAATAAAAATTTAATAAAAAATGTAAAATTTGAATATTAAAACGAATTGAAATATATTTATATTGAAAATAACACTCGGTTTATATTTCACAGTTTATTCAGAAATCTGACACGTGTTTCGGTATTTCAACCATCTTCAGAGGAGTACAAAAAGTAACTTTTTGTGTTACACTCTCCGACCATTTTTTCCCTAAAACGCATCCTTTTACCCCTAGGACGGTATAAAGGGTTTAAAAAATAAAAATTTAATAAAAAATGTAAAATTTGAATATTAAAACGAATTGAAATATATTTATATTGAAAATAACACTCGGTTTATATTTCACAGTTTATTCAGAAATCTGACACGTGTTTCGGTATTTCAACCATCTTCAGAGGAGTACAAAAAGTAACTTTTTGTTGTTACTTTTTGTACTCCTCTGAAGATGGTTGAAATACCGAAACACGTGTCAGATTTCTGAATAAACTGTGAAATATAAACCGAGTGTTATTTTCAATATAAATATTATAATGTTTCACCTAGAACCAACCGCAAACTCAATTCTTCTTATGAATTGAAATATGTTTATCTTCTACAGTAGAAAGATAAACATATTTCAATTTGTTTTAATATTCAAATTTTGTTATATTTCTTCTATCAAGTAAAAGGCCTTTCTATTTTAAAAATGTGAAAATTGGACTTTTTGAATTTTTTTTTTCATTCTCTTAAAAAAACTATAAACAACAATCGTAGAGAGAAAAATTTATTTTTTCATCCCTTCTATAACGAATACATAAATTACCTGTCTTTAAAAGGTTTTATTACCTGCAGGTAAAAATCTACAAATATAAATATTACATCAAAATTTATAAAAAAAATTTAAAAATCAATTGAAATTTTTTTTTTTAAATATTACCCGTTTTAAGTGAAATATTGAGGTAAATCCGTTTTCACCTCTTCAGTTTTAATAGAAGGGATAAAAAAAAATATTTTTCTCTCTACGATTGTTGTTTATAGTTTTTTTAAGAGAATGAAAAAAAAATTCAAAAAGTCCAATTTTTACATTTTTAAAATAGAAAGGCCTTTTACTTGATAAAAGAAATATTCAAATTTTACATTTTTTATTAAATTTTTATTTTTTAAACCCTTTATACCGTCCTAGGGGTAAAATATGCGTTTTAGGGAAAAAATGGTCGGAGAGAGGTAAACATAAAATTTTATGCTCTAATACTTTTAGTTGAAACTTTTTTTGATATTTTCGAAATTTAACCCAAAAATCGTATTTTGGGATAGTTTTTCATTTTTTTCACCCTCTTCCCGGGGTTTGAAAATTTTTTTACTTTGCCCACAGTTTTATACGCTTTTTTCTGATTATTTTCATATAAATTCAGCCCTATTAGCGAAAAACCCGATTTCACGATCTTCTTGACTGGACTAGTATCTTTCGAAATGTGGGTAGGCCGATATTCTTTGGATAAAACGTAATTGTATCGATTCAATCTGAACAAGGATTTTTTGATTTAAATGAGATGATCTCAAATTAAATATACGAGTAGGCGTATCTACAATAAAGGAAAGAGTAGATTTTTTTTATAGAAGGAGAAATTTATTGGAAAAAATGATTGTTCAAATACATTGCGTTTCGAAAAGTCGTTCTATAAATATACTCAGTGACATAAGAAGTCACCCAAACGAAACAAATTGTTTTTTTTTTCAACAGAATGTCTATATTTTGAAGAATATCATGGTGTAGTCTATAAAATCTCACAAGACAAATTCATAAAAATCTCCCAACAGCTGTTTTTATACACTCCCTGTCCACTTCATTATGCATTTGAATCATGGGTTGCCGTCTTTATAACATCTGTAAAAGATGTTGATCATGCAATAAGTATAGGGTGTTTTTTTTCAGAATGATAGAACTTTCGATAAGGATAACTGTGATTTGACAGAAGGTAGAAGCCATGTTATTTTGACATTTCTGTCCAATAAGCATTGACAATTTATCATGGAAAGACTCATGCCGCAACAACGTTTACAAATTGTTGAAATTTATTTTCCAAATCACTGTTCTGTTCGCCAAACTTATAGAGCACTTCGAAAAATTTATGGTTTACATAATCGTCCATCAGAGCAGCTTATTCGTCGAATCGATAGATTTCGGACAACATTATCTCTACTCGATGCAACAACAAGACAGAGAACTGTACGTACAGAAGAAAATATCGCTGATGTAAGTCATAGTGTTAGGGATGATCCAGATTTGTCTATTCGTTGACGTTCACAACAAGTTGGACTCTGTGCATCCATCACATGGAGAATTTTGCGTAAAGATCTTGGTCTACACCCATACAAGATCCAACTGGTTCAAGAACTGAAGCCACATGACCATAATGAGAGTCGTTTGTTTGCTGATTTGGCCCTAGAACAGCTTGAAGTTGACCCTAGGAAAAATTGAAAGAAGATTCAAATATTCGCGCCAAGTGTCGTAAATGCAGTATTCTAAAAGCAGAGGTAATGCAGTTTTCTTGAGAGTTGGTAATACAGTTTTCTCTAGTTGAATTTGTTTCACGCACCAGTCGCTACAATGAAAGCGACAAACTTGATTCAGACTTTTTACAGTCAGTGTCCCATCTATATAGTCTTGTTGATCCATGGGTGCCCAAAAGTACCTATATCATGTACGGAGAGTACAAGCTCTGTTACCTCGGGATTATGAAGCTCGGGTTGCGTTTTGCCAAACCACGCTACAAAAGAACTGGGAAGACCCACAATTCGTAGAAAACATTTTGTGGTCGTATGAATCAACATTTAAAACAGATAGTTACATGAACTTACACAATTTACACGGGTGGCACGTAGAAAATCCGAATTCAATGAGATAAGATAGATTTAAACATCGTTTTTAAGTGAACATGTGGACTGGAATTTTGAACGGAAGAGTCATAGGACCTTTTTATGTGCCAGAGGTTTTAAATGCCGAAAGTTATTTAGATTCTTTACGAAATCAGTTGCCAAATTTACTTGAAGACGTTCCACTTAGTATTTTCAGAGAAATATGGTTTCAGCAAGATGGCTGCGCAGCGCACTATTCCCTCTCAGATAGAGCATATCTAAATGAAGAATATCCAGGCAGATGTAAAGGGCGACCTGGTACACTCTCGTGGCCAGCCCGTTCACCTGATTCGAATCCCTTAGTTTTTCTTTACTGGGGAGCGGTGAAGGAAAAAATTCATTCAAAACAAAGTGAAAATATAGCTGAGCTTCGGGAGAGAATTAGGGAAGCAATGCAATTCGTCAATAACGGAAGTTTCGTCCGTCTGATATCCCGATCTTTTTTAAGAACATGTCGTGCATTTACTGCGGCTGAAGGAGGGCAGTTTGAACATCCTTTGTGAATTTATTAAATAATGTCATAAAACGTAACTGAATTTCTTTAAGAAAAACCTTTTTTTGTCCAATCTGAAAAAGAATGTAGTTAGTGTTATAGCATTTTAGAATCCGTATTAAATGAGCTAACTTTTGAAGTAACTTGCCAAACTGATGTAGTACAATTTTTTTCAGTAGTCAGTTGAAGTTGGGCGAAATTTTAATTTTGAATACAAAAATTGTTATTATTATCCAAGCTGGAGCAATTGGCTTAAATTTGAAGATTACAGGTTACAGAAGCAGTATTCGGGATAACATAGGAAAAATAAAACTTGATAAAAGTAAAAAATTGTAGCAACAAGAGTTCAAAAATCATCACGGAGTTTGCATTTTATTGAATAAGAGAAAGTGCAATATAATTTGAAAAATACAGGACTTTTTCTGACGACTATTAGAACTCAACCTGTTACCTGATTCCGGTTTGGCGTCGACTTCTGGGGCACCTGTATATTCCTCCGAGCATGAATTTGCTCGGTGTTCAATAAAACCAAGTATATATACCAAAGGTGGGACGAACAGAATAGGAACCCTCTTCGTTCAGACCAATAAGCTTGACATCGTTCCTGCTGAAGAGTCTGGAAAAGGTGATTGATGTCCATTTCAGGGGGAAGGTGCCAATTGACAGTCCCCCTGGCCCTCATCAATACGCCTACCAGGCTGGCAAGTCGGCAGAACTTGCATTGCATAATCTGGTGGGAAAATTAAACCAATCTCTCGATAATCGAGAGATAGCACTAACAGCGTTTCTGGACATTGAAGGTGCTTTTAACAATACGCTGCCAGCTTCTCTCGCTGAGGCTATCGCTGCGAGAGGAATCGACCCACTAATCTGTAGATGGATACAGGCAATGCTATGCGGCAGAACAATAACGACCTCATACCAGGATGAGGTCTTCGAGTTCAAGGCTGCGAAGGGCTGTCCGCAGGGAGGTATTCTCTCACCCTTACTGTGGACCCTTCTCGTTGATGACCTGCTAGCGATCATTTCGCTGTGGGGAGTAGACGTTCAAGCATTTGCTGATGACCTGGCAATCATAGTGAAAGGAAAATCGGAGGTGACGATATCGGCCGTCCTTCAAGAGATACTGAACACTATTGACAAATGGTGTATAAGAGAAGACATGTCTCTTAACCCGCAAAAGGTAGTTATAGTACCATTCACTAAAAAACGGAAGTTGAATGGTTTAGAACCGCCGACTATCCGAGGTGAAATAATACAATTCTCATTTGAGGCAAAATACCTGGGAATAGTCCTGGAAAAAACTCTCAGTTGGAATGCACACCTGGATAAAGTGTGTCATAAAGCCAGAATGGGTTTCTAGACTTGCAGGCGGATCTGTGGTAAAACCTGGGGCCTAAAGCCCAGGCAGATGTACTGGCTATACACTATGGTAATTAGACCACGGATAGTGTATGGCGCTATAGCGTGGTGGAAGAAAGGCCAACAAACGGTTGGCGAACAAAAGCTCACCCGACTACAGAGACAGGCTTGCCTTGCAATTACAGGTGCGTTTCGCACCACACCCACGGCAGCCATGGAGGTCCTACTAAATCTACCACCCCTGCACCTACTCGCGCAGAGGGAGGCGGAACGGACCACATACAAACTATATCGACTGGCGATTGACAGGCCAGAGGCAATAGTGATGGGAGGCTCAAGACTGTTGGACGAGCTTTTAACGAACAGTATCCTATCGATGCCCTCGAAACTAATGTCAAAAATCACGAGCCAGGAACGGAATTTCAATGTAATCGTCCCCAGCCGGGACGAATGGACCCAGCATGGTGAGGTTCTATTGAGAACCGACCTTGGCTTGTTCACAGACGGCTCGCGAACGACGAACGGAAAAGGAGCGGGAGTCTATGGGAGTAAACCGAGAATTAACATCTCATTGAGTCTCGGTCAAAACGCAACCATATTCCAGGCAGAAATATTTGCCATTGAGACCGCGGCGGAACTGCTGATAAAACGGCAAATCCACCACGACAAAATCAAAATATTTACTGACAGTCAATCAGTACTGAAAGCTCTGGAATCCAGCCGTTTTACATCCAAAACAGTCTGGAGTTGCCGCACGGCTTTAAACAAGCTCGGTATGTATAACGGAGTCACTCTGGTTTGGATACCGAGCCACTCAAAGTATTTGGGTAACGAGGAGGCGGATCGGCTGGCATTTGCTGGAGCTGCGCTGCCTCTGGTAGGACCGGAACCATTCCTGGGAATACCGCATGACGTGGCTAACGAGGCGATAACAGGCAGAATTAACTCAAGGCTAGAGTCTTTCTGGCGGGGCCATTCTGGCCTGAAACACTCGAAGTTGTTCCTTGGAACAGCTTCGAACAAAAAGATGGCGAACCTAGCGCTAGGTCTGGATAGGGCCAAACTAAGAACACTTGTCGGAATTATGACAGGTCACTGCAAACTGAAAGCGCATTTGCACAAAATCGGTCTGGCTGAAGACAATGAATGCAGGCTGTGTCTTGAGGACACTGAAACAGCCATGCACATCGTCTCAGAGTGCCCAGCGGTGAGTCGCATCAGATTCGAGGTCTTTGGCCAGGCTTTTATAGCCCACAGCGAACTGAAAAATTACCCCTGAACAAGATTATCGGTTTTATCCAAAAACTGGATCTCGTCGGGGAGATATAAATTAGGGGTGAACCACAATAGTCCGTGCGGACGCAGTGGTAGGGTGGACAGACGCCCGCTCCCCATAAATAATAATAATAAAACCAAGAGGAAAGTAAAGAAAGAATAATATTAATAAAATCTTTTATTCATTTAGTGATGCTTATCTTGCATAAATCATTTATAAATATAAATTTATAATAAAACTGGATAAAATATTAATATAAAATACTAACAAAATGTTAAGGCATTAGACAATTCTCGGAAAACAGTACGTTTCAATTTTCCAATCCACAAATCATCAATAAACCATACATCATTCACACACAGTACCTCCACCAACTCTTGAAAAATTGTAAAATACAAAAGGAAAAACGTTCAAGAACAAAGTTTTAAAGTCCGAAATTCGAGTTTTCTCGAGTTTGTACTTCATAGCTTAAAATAACAGTTACATTCACAATAGAAATTATACTTTCAAAAAACTCATACAACTTTAACTAATCCAACTCAAAAACGAATACTGTTAAAGAATTTTGAAATTTTATCACAATTTCTTTTCCTCGTATAGTACCAATACATACTGCATATTGCTCAAAAATTTAAACTTATGGAATTCATTTCAATCACTCACACTGAGTAAATAGTCTATACTTGGTACTTCATACAAAATTTTAATTCTTACAAGAATTAAATTTCAATTTGACTTTGTACTAAATGGAATGAAGTATAATAAGTAGTTGTTCATAGGAAACTCGAGCACGAATTATAAGTAGAGGATCGTTAATGTTTTTGCATGAAATACCAAACTTTTCAGAGATATGGCATAGTATTTCGATATAGTGTGCTTCAATGACGCCGAACTTTGTCCATTTCCTCGAAGCTGTCATTTCATTTTATTTAGTCTGAAAATAAAAATTCTCTCTCTTATTTAAATCGTTTATTTACAACAGTCATAAATACAGAGTGGCCAGCAAAGAGAAGTCTAAACATGAAATAAATTTATTTCCTATGCAGGGTGTCTACTTTCAAAAGGGTCAAACTTCAAGGGGAGATCATACAAGTTATTTGCAACAAAAAATGTCATGTAACACACGGTCGAAATGTTGATGGTTTCTTAAATTTAACATTTCTTGATTTCACGAAATTTTTCAAGTTTTTCCATAAAAACTATTATATTTCAGTTATCCTTGTAGCCTCATCAAATTTGACCACACATCTGGAAACGGCATTAAATTTGCTACAAGATAAGAAGTTCTGTGTGCCAAAAAATTATAAATGCGGGAGTGATAAGAAGATGAATATCACGATTCTGAAGTGAACAAAATCCGTCATAACTCTCCGATGGTTTTATTGATGAAAAATCATTAATTATGGACATGTTTTCTTTTCAGCAAAAAATACCTCATTTAGTATGCTTTGGAGTGACATATCAACTTTTTGTGCTAGCTGCTTGTCGTCTGTCATAATATCATGGCTAAGAAGATAACAACGAAATGTTGAAATGTTCCAAACCTAAATTTGCTCAATCTCGAAGCTTTTTTCTTCATATTTCTATACACGTTGCATCATTATTTGTTTAATATTGAAAGTAAGGACTTCGGTATTTTCAATCTACAGGGTCCTGCAACAATGCGTATCATTCGAAATCAGGCTCCTTGTACTTCCATTTCTACATCTCAGGAAATTATTTTCTAATATACAGAATGTTCCGAACAATAAAATTCAATAAATGTGATTTTTCAAATTTATCTCCCTCTATACTTTCAAATATATTCAATGACCTTCAATATCTACATCATGACGCAAAATATTAGAGATATTTTTCCAACAGTACAATCATATTCAGAGAAAACAGCAAAAAAATGAGGGAACAGTAGTTCACTAAAAGTCCTATACCGATTGCCAGAAGTAATCGTAACATGAAACTTTTTTATCACCAGACATTCCTGTAACAACTAACCAAATTTAGGATAAGCATGGCCTATACGAAAATTAGGTTATATCACAGAAATATACAATGAAAGAAGATACGACTTAGACTCTGCATTAGATAACAGCCACGTGCATCTGATGTAATACAAAGAAATTTCTCAATTATAATTATATATAAATTGAAAATTAGAATGAAGAAGTACTTGCATATTAAAGAATAATAGCTGGAATTAATTCTCCAGAACCTCCACAGATTTTAATCTAAATAAATCTCAAGAAAACATTTAAAATCAAATTTTAAAACATGTCCTAAATACACTATCACTCTTTAGGCAAATATATTATCAAAATTTGAATATCAAAACAGATTTAATCTGTTTGTCTCCTATAATTTTAATTTGAAAAAAAATTTTTAGAATTAAATTAATGTCTTATAAGCATAGCTTATATTTAATAGACGTATAAAATCAAAACTTTATATACAATATCAAATGGAATAAAAAACCCAACAAATATAAATTGTCAATTAAAATTAATAAATAAATATTTGAAGGAGATAAAATTGTGTTTCTGATCTTTTAACATTAAAATTATAGTAGACTAACAGATTGAAGCTGTATTGATATTCAAATTTTGTAATATTCCTTCTATCAAGTAAAAAAATTCTTCTTATTATTTTGTATGTATTAACATTACATGTGGTGGAAATTAACTAATAAAGAATCAAAAGAAATATAAAATAATGAGCAAATTATTTAGGCATATATTTTTCGTAATTGAAACAAATTGTAGAAATTACTATGTTTTACTATCAAAAAATATATCTTACACATTTTATGGTGACCCGAGTTACGGGAAAAAAAAAAACTATCACATCATCAGACAACTGAAGACCCAACAGTGCTACAGTGGTATTTAAACAAAAGTGATAAATATTTTGAATATTTCAACGGATTCTCGGTAATACCTAATAGTCTTACAGAGGTTTACGTGATCAGAACGTGATAACAAAACAGGTTAAAAAAGAGGGGTCTTCTAACAGATATCGGAATGTCGGCAATCGACAAAGAAGGTTGTTGAACAGATGGTACCCATTTAAATATCACAAATAATTTTTGGGATTACATAGCTCCGTAGTCATTCATTATTTTTACATTATTTAGTTGTATATCTCAAATATTTGGATTTAGAAAGCTCCATACAGTCATTAATTATTTTTTACATTATTTTTATTGTGAACGAATTTGAAAATTTCAATAATCAAAGAAAAAAAACTTGATTATTAAAAATTCGTTCACAATAAAAATAATGTAAAAAATAATGAATGACTGTATGGAGCTTTCTAAATCCAAATATTTGAGATATACAACTAAATAATGTAAAAATAATGAATGAATACGGAGCTATTATATGTAACCCAAAAATGATTTGAGATACTTAAATGGGTACCATCTGTTTAACAACCTTCTTTGTCGATTGCCGACATTCCGATATCTCTTTTTTAACCCGGTTTTTTATCACGTTCCGATTGTAAACCTCTGTAAGACTATTAGGTATTACCGAGAATCTGTTGAAATATTTATCACTTTTGTTTAAATACCACTGTACCACTGTTAGGTCTTCAGTTGTCTGATGATGGGATAGTTCATTTCCCGAAACTCAAGTCACAAGAAAATGTGTAATATATATTTTTTGGTAGTAAAACATAGTAATTTCTACAATTTGTTTTAATTATGATCAACTACCAAATAGTAACGGCTGAAACAATTCAGTATATATGTTTCGATTGGATGTTAAAGAATCACATATTCCAGCACCAAAAAATTATTTTCCGTTTTTAAAGAATATATAGCACGTTCTCCAGAGAAAGAACCTAATAAATACGGACCCAAAACCTCATCAGTAAGGAGTTATTTGAATAAACAAAATAATCATTTGAATATATATATAAAAATTTCAAATGATTATTTTGTTTATTCAAATAATTTCTTATATTAATGAATACTAAATTTTTTCAAAAATACACAACATAATTTTAAGAACTTCTCCAAAACTAATTTATTCGAAATATTTCATATTTTTAAATATTTGCATAAGTTACTTCAAAAACTCTCAAAACAATTAGAAATCATTTATAATGAATTTTTTCATTCGAAAACCTAATATTGAAATAATATAAATATGTTATATATAAAATAAAATATAAATTAATACTTGTTTTCTGTTAATGTTTTTACATATCTTGAGATTTTATAGAAAGTTATTTAGTTAGATATCCAATAATTTCGAATATTCTAAGTAAGATAGTTTTATGATGAAATTCTTAAGATTATGTTGAACATTTTTGAAAGATATCTGTTTTCATAAGATTGATAAGCAGGAACAAAATTTTGCCTACTCAAAATATTTAATTTATAGGATTTTGCTTAACAATTTTTATTTATTAGATTTTGTTATATCATCTGGATGTCTGTTAAAGAATGTTTATTTATATATCGTTTGATATAAGTGGTACTTAATGACATTAATCTAATTCCGGAAGTAATAATTATTAAATATATTTTTTTCAAATTAAATATGTTAAACGCTAATATTAAAATATTTAAATAATTCTATATACCTTCTATCAAGTATTTACCTCTATTTATTTTATTTATTTATTATTTCAATTGACAATTTATATTTGTTGGGTTTTTTATTCAATTTGATTTTATACGTCTATTAAATAAATATAAGACATTATTTCAATTCTAAAAGTTTTTGAATAATATTTTTTCAAATTAAATTGTAGGAGACTAACAGATTGAATCTGTTTTGATACTCAAAGATTATTAGAAGTGTTACCTACGAAATGAGAAACAAAATGTGTTTTCCGCATAATAGAGCCCTCGCTCATTTGTACCAATCCAAGACCTCTGTTCTCTGGCCATTCTGTATATGAATAAAAATTTTACAACAATACGTATGAACACAGGAAAAATTAAGATAAAGTACATGCTTGAAGAAACCAAGAAAAGAAGCAATCATTCGTCACGTCAAGCTCAAACAACACAATACATGATAGAAGCAATAAGATGCACCAAATTAACACACGACTCCATTCAAAATAAGACTTACTTTCTTCGTTATTCGCCGCTGCAGTCGTCGTTGTAGTGGTTGTTGTCGAGCTCGTCACGCCCTCTTGATTGTTAGTGATCACGGTTGTTATGGTTTTGGTTATGGACATGCTCGCTAGATGCCTATTTACATCGTCTATGGATCCTAGTCCCAAATGGTCCCTGACGCTGTCTATTGTAATATCACCTATGCTGCTTGAAACTGTCATGTTATGAGGCGTTTCGTCGCCGTTTTCTTTCACATCTTCAGTCTGGAAACCATAACGTTAAACGATGAGGATGGGAGGTGTTACGCGTTCTATGGCAATTTTGTTAGTCAAATCTTTACAAGCTGAAGTTCAAGGTAAAACGTTGGGGTGAATTGAACATGATTCAGTTTGTGTTAAAGACCGTTAGTACACAATGGGGTTATTTCGGTTTTGTGTATTCATGCAAATAAGATTTCTTTTAGGTTAATAAACTTTCATTAGATCATATGAGGTCCGGCTCTTGTTAGGTACACAATTGCCATGTCATATTTTTTGCTCCTACAGTGACGCACCGTTATTTAAGTCTATATCGCTTTTTGAACGCTTATTCCATTGACGTCCCATATATCAATATATTTTGGACTGGAGGAGATAAGCGAGTATTACCAAGATTCTTTAAAATGGATAAGAATATTTATAGAAACTCTTCTATTGAAGTCATAGCTGGAGATGGCACAGTTTAATACAGTACAATAGCATTAATATGAACCATTCCTTATTGTGAACACAAAATTTTGGTATTGATTACTCTGCAACATGTAATATGTAATCTGAATATAGTCCGCCTTGAAAGTATTCGGAAAAAACAAGTATTTGTAATGGTATTTTGCCAATACCACGAATAATATTGACCTACAATGCCTCAATTGCCGCCGGCTAATCCATATAGACCTTGTTATTTACATAGCCCCAAAGGAAAAAGGTCGGTCGGATTCAGTTGTTGCACTAGTTGAATTTTGTAAGCTTCCAAAGAAAGATTCTCACGTAAAATAAACCAAGTTGTTGAATATGAGAGGCCAAGCTGTTGAGAACGGCGACGAATCGACACTTCACGGTCTTCGTGTACACTCTCCGCTACCGCCCCTATATTTTCTTCACCACGTGCTGGGTGTGGTCTATTTGGTCGAGTATTATCCAATAATGAAAATTGGGTCTCAAACTTACGGATGGTAGAGTAATTGTGCGTTCGGTAGGCCGATTATGTGGACAATAAGTTGCTCTAAGCACCCGATACACATTCCTCGTAGAACGCCCATTTTCGTAATAAAGTTGAACAATTTCTGATGCTGTGCTAAGCTAAGTCTTTCCATTATCAATTGTCAAACACTACTGAACAGAAATGGCACTTCAGTTAACACGAGGCATCCGCAATCTGCAATTAAATCCCCACCAAAAAAAGTACCTCTGAATGAATCACCCTTTACAACCTCCATTCCACTGTAAACACTTGACTAAACGTAGAGGTACACCGGAAACTAGATCACCTCCATAATTTTCTTTGATGGTCGTCTAGGACTGTAGAACTGACTGAATTAAATCATCTTTATTTCGAGGCGCTGTTCTTTAAACTTCAATCATCATTAGTCCCCACATGTTTTGAATGGGACTAAGATCTGGTGAAGCTGCTGGCCATGAAATGGTTGTCACTTGGTGTTCTTGCAACCAAGCTTGAGTATAGGCCGAAGTATGGCATCCTGCACTATACTGCTGAAAACGCCACTCCTCTGGATATAAAACATGCCCCTTTTCAACGAAACAAACGTTTAGAAAGCCACAATACTTTTCACTATTAATGGAACCATCAACTATACAGAGAGGTGTTGCCCCACGCTGAGATATTGCTCCCCAAACCATTATATTGGTGGGAAATTTGAATGGTAACAGGTTGTTTTGATAGGATTTTTAAGTGATTGCCAGCCAGTTGGCATAATGACACCTTTTGTGAAGGTGTCATTATAGGGATTTTTTTGGTTTCCTTGATATGCAGCCTTGTCTTTTCAGTGACATACGGACGGTTTCTGGACATACTTTTATATTTTGTTGATTTCCAAATCTGTTAGCCAATTTGCGATACCCCAGGTGCGGATTGTGTCGCCCTAAGACCAATAAAGCCTTGTTTCCTTTAATCTTATGACAGATAGTGTTGCCATGCAACTTTGGCCATAGCCGACTATCTGCACAACCTATTTTTACATTAGTTTCGTCTTAAAATGTTACAAAACAAAATATATTAAAATAACCAAAAATAATAAATTCCGGATACCTTCAAGACGGACTTTAGTATGAACTTTGTTGCATGACAACAGTGTTCTTTTTGGCTCTATTCCAAGTTGTTTATGAGAATCGTGCCATTTGCAACAAGAAAGTATATTGATTTGACATATGACATCCAAAAAGTGGACAAACCCCAGCTCTCTAATCAGTGTGGAGTAATTGGTTTTCGAGGAAGGGTAACTCTGGTTTATCATTTGAGGATAATAATCCAAATTTAATTACGAAGAGGTATATGGCGACCCAGGGTTAATAGCTTTACAACCCCGTCAGAACTGTTTTTAAAAAAGTATATGTTTTTTCTACCCTTCCACGTTTTTGTAAAGTCTATTCCAGAATCACGTCAATCGGCATCCAACCAAATTTGAGGATATTCCACCTTTAGAGGAGGGGAAGTCTAAGACAATATGCTCAAATAGCTTTGACATCGTTATATCTTCGCTAATAGTTCAAGTATTAGTTTCAACTACTTGCTTGCATTTAACACTCTCTTAGTCCCTCTTTTTATAAATAGTTAATTTTCTTAAATGTGTTTTTATGCAATTCATTCCGTTCTTGCTGTCTTAGGCTGAGAAACAAGAAATATAAATTGTTATTAGGAGTACAAATAAGTTTCCGCCGTTTTTTAACACAAATTAAATATTTATTATAGAAGAAAGCTTGCTGAGTGACTTCTAATGTTAGAGCAAGTTCTTTTTGTGTTTGAGATGAATCTTCCTCCAATAATTCCTCCAATTCTGCATCCTCGTAAATTTTTGGCCTTCCACTGCGATCTTTGTCTTCTACGTCGAAATCACCGTTTTTAAACTTTTGAAACCACTCTCGACACGTTCTCCCACTCAAAGCACCCTCACTATATGCTTCTACGAGCAATTGATGCGCCTCAGCAGCAGATTTCTTTAAATTAAAGAAGTAAACTAATATTTCCCGCAAATGACGCTTACTTGGCTCAAATTTTGACATTTTCAACTTATAAAAATTATATTTTACCAATATAAAATCATTGATATTAATAGGTTATGTTGTTCTTGAATGTCCAAACTATTTTTTAAGCCGGTTATCATCTGCGAAAGCTAACCGAAACTCCGTGCCGCGCCATCTACAATAAAACGGCGGAAACTTATTTGTACTCCTAATATTTCTACGAGTGTTTGGATTTCCAACCTATTTATTGATCAATTAGTCCTCAAGGTAGATAATCAAACAACGATCTTAAAATCCGCATTGATTTGGTATTTAAGTACAACAATCACAAGACTTTTGACGATGTGTGTAATAATTAATATCAACTTCCGCCTTCAACGCCAACAGCCAAGAGTTAATAAAGTCTTGAAGAAAAAACTGACATTCAAATCTCTGTAGTATAAGAATCAAACATTTATGAACCTCAAGTTAAGTCTTGGCAAGAGATGTAAAGTGTCACATTTAAGAAACTGTTAATTCAATGAATGATCAACGGTGATTACTGATCCACTCCTCAAAATTCCATTTTTGTTTGAATAAAACTCCTCCAAACCACAGAACCCTCCATAATCAGTCGATTCGTTGAACATATCGAAACATTAACATCTTCAACCAATCACTAACATTTAACATATAAACTAACGGATCATCACAACAAAACAGTGCTTGAAAGAAAGATCGACATAGAACAGAACATTTAAAAACAAATTCGTATTCTCTTCTAGTCTTACCTTATCCGTTATGCTATTATTTTTTGTTTCGGCATTGCCATTAACTACTACCGCCTCCTCCAAGTCCAAAGATTCAACGGTTTGTTGTTCCTCGGGCTCGGTCAATTCTTCCGTCGCTGCATCTTCTCTGGCCCCCTTCGGGATTTTCAGGAAGCACCGCGCATGCGTCGAAAAGGTGGTGGACAGGGATAATCTCTGCAGCTCGGAGGACGAGTGGAAAAAGAGGGCTTCTGCGTTCTTCGTGAAGATCAACGAGGAAACGCCGCTGTAAAAAATATGAGTGATGTTTATGAACAAGTGGTAAAAAAATTTGGATAACCTTAGATACCAGGCGTAAAAGTAGGAAACCGAAATTTTCTATTGCTGTTTATACATTTTTTCCACCTCTCTGGCAGTTTTGTGAAGGTCACGTCAAAATAACAGTTCTTCTTTTGAAACGAGGCATTTACTGGAGAATTTCCGTACCTATTCATACGATCCTAAGCGTTGTTCAGCGGGAACGTGTCCTAGTTATACGAATAGATGATAATCAGACAGAGTCAAGTCTGGATAATGGGTCGCATGCGCTAGTAAAGAGTGTTTCAATAAGAGTCTTCATTTTGAATAGCCCGCTATATGGGTAGCTGTCATCATTTGACATTTGACAAGTAAAAAATACGCCATTACTACGCTTCAACAACAATAATTTAAATTGTTAAAATTCGCTACAAAAATGGTGAAAATTTTGCAGTCACAGTTCACAAAACTGGCACTTCTGGGTCGTCGATAATGAACCGGTGATTCTGATGGAAAAATTTGAGCTGTTGGGACAAGTTAGTGATGGTCTTAAGGTCTCAAATCTTTCAAAGTTCAGTTAACACAAGAACTCAAGCGGTCGATCTACGGCAACGTCGTATCTTCGCTGACTGGGTCCTTGAAATGCATCAAAACGATCCGGATTTTCACCGAAAAATCATCTTCAGTGTCCATTTTATCACGGAGCCTACGTTAATTTTATCGGGGTACAATATCTTACCTAAGAATCAATCGGGCTTTAGAAAACATCACAGTTGCGACACAGCACTGGCTACTGTAGTTGATGATTTGTTGAAGGCGGCAGATGATGATATGGTTACGGCCTTAGTAATATTGGACTTTAGCAAAGCGTTTGATTCCCTTTCACACACGTTCATGTACAAGGTGTGCTTCACTTTGGTGAGAGCGCTAGAAATCTGGTCCGGTCTTTCCTATTTGGGAGATCACAGCGCGTGGCATCTCAAGGGTGTTATTCGACTCCTTTAGAGCTTAGAGCTGGGGTCCCTCAGGGAAGCATTTTGGGTCCTCTTCTGTACATTATATACACATTGAATTTCCATAAATGTCTAACAAACTGCACGATTCATTGTTATGCCGACGATGCGCAATTGTATTTTTTTTCTTCTGAGCCAGATCTTCTTCACCGAAGAATTAATCAATTCGGATTTAAACAAATTTTTCAAAATAACCTAAGATCACCTCCTCAAATAAAAGCTCTGTTGTGGACATCACCGTCATCATCAACCAGCCTTCATAGCGTCCACTGCTGGACATAGGCCTCCCTCATGACTTGCCACTTGACTCTATCCTGGCCTGCCTGGATCCAGTTGTTTGCAATCCTTTTCAGGTCATCGGTCCATCGTGTAGGTGGTCTTCCTCTACTCCACTTATCGGTGCGTGGTCTCCATTCCAACAACCTCTTTGTCCATCTATCGCCGCTCATTCTGGCTACATGACCCGCCCAGTTCCACTTCAATGTGGTATTTGGTAGCAAACAGAACACAGAAGTAGCTAAGGAAACATTGAAGATCAGAGTAAATTATGTACCTCTGGCTTCCTCTAAGACATGTAAAAACCTTGGGACTACTCATGGACTCACAGCTACGATTCAATGAACATGTCAACAGTAAACTTCGTTCAGCCTATAACTCCCTAAGATGTGTCTATCCCCTACGACGTTACCTATCTCAAGATGCCAGAAGGCTGCTTTGTGACTCACTTGTTTTATCCCAATCCAATCATTGCCTCAGCGTTTACTACCCGTGTTTGGATGTCGTAGATAGATACCGTATCCAAAAAATGCAGAACAGCTGCTTAAGACTCATTTATGGAGTGAGAAGAAGAGATCGTATTACTCCATTTTTGGAGCGCTATGGTTGGCTGAATATGTTCTCCCGGTATAGGCTCCATGTAACTTGCTTAGGTTTCAAGATTCTGAAATCCAGGACGCCCCGATACCGAGGATTCTATACAGACACGAAGTTCATGGCCTCAACCTGCGTCATAGATATTTGGTCACGGTTCCTCAGCACCGAAAAGAAATTTACAAAAGATATTTTTCGTACACGATTTCTGACGCTTTAAATTCAACGGGTAGTAATAGATCTCCGACAGACGGTATCTTCTTTCAGGAGTCGCGGCAAAAACCAACTGATTCACTTGTGAGGTAGACTTTTTCAGCTAGATCTTGTTTTTAAAATGGTAAAGAATAAATCCTTTCCTGCTATCCTCATCCTTTCCAAAACTTTTCCTTTCGTACTAGTATTTAAGTAAATGTTTATTTGTAAGGCTTAACAGATTCCTTCGGGAAATCTGAACCCTGTATGCCTTTGTTACCAATAACTGTTGTAAAAATAAACGTATTATAATTATAATAAGCAAATTGTCGCATTTGGGACTAGAAAAATCCAAGAACGTATAACTGTTTGGCGCGGTTTTTGAGCTGGCGGTGTGATTGGACCTTACTTATTCGAAAATGAGACGTAAGGTCGCAGTAACAAAGCCTACCTAGAACACAAATCAACTCCTAACTCGCACAAGCTGGAAAAACCTTCTGAGGTATCTTCACAGAAATTCTAGGAGTATCAGTATAATATATCACAATACCACAATGTCGATGGTTCACTTGGATTCACCCATGACTTAGAATTCTCAAAATGCATCCATTGTTCATCACCTGTCATGATTCGATGCAGAAACAATTTTCTTTTGTGTCTGTCAATTCATGTGGAATCAATTTTCCCACTTTCTGAATCATTCTCAATTAAAACTATCTGCGAGTCTTGTTGTGTATGGAGTATCATCTTCATCCAATAAAGCTTGCAATTCGTTGTCTGCGAACTTTTTTGCCATTGGTTTTCCACGCTCTTCATTTCTCATGTCAAAATCACCACTTTTCACTTTTTTAAACCCCTTGAAACGCTGTGTTTTATCAAGAGAAAGCTTACCATAAGCTTCGAAAATAATTCGATTAGATTCTGTAGTAGTTTTCTGCAAATAATAATACAAAAACAATGCTGTTTTCAAATCGTAGTCCACAGGCACAAAACTCAACATGTGATCAGGGTTAACAATTTCAACAGCAGCTCATAATAGATTAATATCCTTCTGATCCCACTAAACACAGAACATTGTCTTCTTTCTAAAGCGATTTGATCTTGCAGTGGATTGGGCTGGCAATTCAAAGGCCACGGGTTCAAATCTTGTTCAAGTAGAGAAGTAATTTTCCAATTGGATGGGTTTTGGCCTCCATTCCACTGTTCCACGAAAATTAACAGTGCTGTGACCTAAAGTGGCGATGATGCACCGTGATTCACCCATGACTTACGATCCTTAGGATTCTCAAAATACATCTATTGTTCATCACCTGTCACGATTCGATGGAGAAACGACTTTCTTTTGTGTCTGTAAATTCATGTGGAATCCATTTTCCCACTTTCTGAATCATTCTCAATTCAATCCATCTGCGAGTTCTTGTCGTGTTTGGAGTATCATCTTCATCCAATAAGGCTTGCAATTCGTTGTCTTCGAACTTTTTTTCGGTGGTTTCCTGCGCTTTTAGTTTCTCATGTCAAAATCATCACATTAGAATTTTTCGAACCCCTCGAAACACTGTGTTTCACCAAGAACATGCTTACCATAAGCTTCGACAAGAATTCGATCTGCAGTAATTTTCTGCAAATGATATTACACAAACTATGCTGTCCTCAAATCGTAGTCCACGGGCACAACTCAACATGTTTAAGGTTATAGAAAAATATACTTGTGAATGGCACTAGAGTTGTTGTGTGTTTAAAATCTTCGTCAGTTGATAGAGGAAGATAGTGGCTTTGTAGAAGCTGCTCTAAGTTCCTAAACTGATGGCTAGCACCATCTATAGGAAAATTCTGGTTTCATACTTCTACATCTGGTAATCTTAAATGAAGATCCATCACAAACGCAAAAGGAACTCATAAAAACACTTGAGTCACTCAATCACTCATTTGCCATCGTATAAAAGCAATGGGAACGATCCGAAAGGTAGGAAATTGGCTGCCATATGGACTGAAGCCAAGAGACGTCGAACGTCGTCTTTTCACGATCATGCCGTGTATTTTTTGGGACCAGTTGGGTGTGGTACATTATGAGTTGCTACAATCAAACGAAATGAGAGGTCTACCGACGGCAATGCCTTTGAGCGGAGCATTGCGGAATAACGGCCGACAGGCAGACAGTTATTTTGCAGTATGATAAGGCACCACCACATGTTGCGTCGCCCGTTTGAAACGTACTTAAAAACACTCAAATGGGAAGTCTTATCCCATCTGCCGTACAGTCCAGACAATGCTCCTTCAGATTACCATTTCTTCCGATCGATTCATGGCCAAAAACACGGCCCTTTTTCGCGATGGGATCCGTCAATTGCCAGAAAAATGGAAAAAATAGTGGCTAGCGAGGGACAATGCTTTGAACTTTGAATGTATAACCAATTTTTCACAATTAAGCTTCAATTTTCGGCAAAGAACCGCAAGAACTTATTATTTATACTTCTAACACTTCAACTCAATCAAAGAGAATACACAGGTTGTATATTCTCTTTGAAATATCGAAAAAACAAATTTTCAGATAGCACAAAACGTAATCACTTCGAATGTCTTGTTCAAATGATACAGTAACTTACTTGATATCTTCCTTTCTAATAGTTGCTGCGGTAAGCTGCCTCTTGAGGTCCGGTATGGTCAATATCAGACACTCCCCAATGTTCGTCAGACACAGAAGGTCGATCTCCGAGTAATCCTTATATTCCGGATGGCTACCCCTGAAGGTAGCAAAATTCATCCTTCTGATTCTGGCCCCTTCATGAGCAGTGAGCTTGTATTTACAGTAGGGCTTCAAATTGGGTAGGGTGAATATCTTGAACTGTTCCTCGGACGCTATGATGACCCTGTGTGCTTGGGTGGTGTCTGGCAATGGCGATACCCCTTTCTCCACCTCTAAGGGCTCGGGGAGGGGTTTGTTGGAGCCGTCTAGAACGGCTACGGCGATCACTGGCGCCCTGTGTTTCAGCTGGATCTCCTTCGCTAACTGACAGATGACAGCCTGGGAGTCCCTCAGGCCACTGTTCGGTACTGCTATGGTGAAGGCGTATACTGTACCGTTGTTCGTACCAGCCCAAAGGGTTGGATTAGTGTTTTGTGCTGGAAACAAGTCATAACACTAGATTATTTATTGACCACTAGGTTTCCAAATGAACTGACTTCTTGTAGGAGTTTTTCGGCACCAAAATCTACCAGAAGACTATTAGAGATGCACAATAGGAACTTCGAATCATTTCGAAATACTTACAGCTAATAAGGAACGTCCTGGCAAAGTACAAACACCTGACGAAAGAGCCCATAGGTTCATCCGCCGGTCTTGCTTCGATCTGCCTTTCAACAGGCTTAGTCTCGATGAACTCCTCGTTGCCCGGAAGTTTACGAGCGGGAGGTGAAGTAGGTGAAGCTGCCGTGTTGCCTTGGGGGTTATTACTCCTCCTCTGCGATCTACCCTTCCTTAAACGCCTGAAGGACTCCCTCAGGGACTTCTTGAACGATTTCCTACGAGATATAGGCGCGTCTCCCGATCCCGTGAGATCTAAAAGGAAGGTATTGATTTTAATGAAGGATATTTTGAGAGACAAGAAGGTTAAAGAAATATGTTTATCTGCTTTAGGTTCAAAACATACCATTTGGGTTTAACGTGCACTTAACCATAACCGCCTCTTTCCTAACATAATCAAAGAGGGCCACTCCGTGGGCGGTGCCAGCAGCCACCAATCCCCAATCGGCTTGCAGCACGCAGCAAGGGACGGCCGCCGGTGGGTGGAGCTGAAGCAACGACGTACACTGAAACCCTCTGCTCTGTCTGATGTCCTCCGTTTTAACAGTCAACTGGCTGTGTCCCTTCCACACGAAACCGTCCCTATCGCTGACGATATTCATAGTGACTGCCTTCACGGGACCCTCTAGCACCTCGGTGTCGAACTTTGAGATCAAGACTTGCCCCGCGGTACCCGCAACCACCAACGTGCCACTCAGAGGGCACATGTCTATCTTCTTCACGGCCAACCTGGGATCGTCGGAATAAGGGTCGAAGATTCCCGTTTTCCTGAACGGCGGCCATTCCTCTTCCATGTCTTCGGCGTCCGGGGAGACCTCGTCGAAGGAGTCGCCCACGAAGAACTGGGAGGAGCTAAATTTGTAGATGGGCGTCAGGGTGACGCCCCCCGCGTTCCAGAATCTGACGGTGCCGTCCTCGTGGCCGGTGAGCAGGAGTTCGCGCCTGGGTTTGTCGTTGTCCTTGGGATGGAGGAGGTCGCCGCCGTCGATCGGCCATGCTTTGTTCGAGTAGAGGTGGCTGGTTTGGGCCCTGCCGGCGTCCTTGAGGAGGTTCCAGAGTTCTTCGGGGACGCCTGTAAAAATAAAATTGGTCTTTTACGGCAATAAGTGAGACAATGGATTTAAATATTCATAATGTAACTTAAAAACACTTGGTTTATGTTCCACAATTCATTCAGAAACCTGACATATGTTTTGGTCTCACGGCCATCTTCCGCATATGAGACTACATAATAGAAATAGTTTTTATTCGAACGAACAGAGCACTATCCTAAGGATAACTACTTATAATATTTGTAGCAACGACTAGGATATTTTTAACATGTTGTGGAGGTTAGCATCCTCAAGGATCATTAGGAGAGAACTTCCGATACAAAATGCTGCTTCCTACGCCACGGTGTGTACCCGCCTATGTCTACGCAAAGCTCTTCTTCTATGATGCCGAAGTTTTACACATGCGCTCTATGAAAAATAAACATGGACGTGCTAGGAACACAAACAATGAAAAGCCCCTCTTATTTGAAGCAGGTATAAGAATGAAATCCTATGCGAGACCTAACAATATGTAGAAATAAGGCTACTTATACCTGGGGCGCTATTAGGTTCACTCTGTATCTTCACGAATCACTGAGTAGAGTAAATGTGCCAGCAGGCTGATAAATCTTTGTTGCCGTTCATTAAGGGTTGTTTCCTTTCAGTATTACCAAAATAAATATATTATTCGGCTTTACTGTGTTTTGAATATTGTCTACACAACTAAGCGTCATTCTCTCCCCACTTTAGAGGATCACAATAGAAAAGAAGAACTGCAAGACCCTTTTGTAATACCAGGACAGCATTCACTAGTCAACTATGTAGCAGAAGATGTGCGTATGACCAGCTGTCGTCTTCAGGAGAAAGTATGGTAGTGTGAACGAGTAAGTCGGACAGCAACTTCAACTCGGGAAGACGTTGAAGCTAGCCGATCATCAACGGTACCGATTTTATCTGATAACTAAGAAACTTTCTCACGAGAAGCCAAGCTATTAGCGCTGTTGAGTTTTAGGAAAGAAATAATGAAGTACCAAGTCAAGAAACTGGCTGTACCAATGTTGGGTTGTGGGTTGAATTAACTCAATTGCAGAATTGTTTGTAATATGCTTGAAGTAATTTCTCAGGGACTGCAGATCCTAGTATGGAGTTATAACCCAGGAAGAGTCCCTCTAAGCCACTCGTTTTTCTGAACATTCCTTGAAAAATGATCTGGATGCTACTGGAAGTTCTAGAAACTACATACCTGTTTATGAGCGGGCGGAGAAACACGATGGGGAGCAGTAGTAGATGAGTATTAAATAATTCAAGTCTGTAAATATTATATATGTTGTATAGTGGAAATTAGACAACTTAATTAACCGTGAACGTAACAATATGATCTAGTTATCGAAACTGATGGTCTACGTGTCTTTTTTGCATGAAATTATGATAAATTTGTTCTAATTCCAATTTTTAAAATAGATTTACCAACAGTATATCATCGATATTGCCTTAAAATTCATACACTTCAAACAAATTACCTGAAACGTATTGACTGCAGGTGATGGCTGAGGCGTGTAAGGTTACCAAGTAAGGCAGGCTCATCATTTTCCATTCCTTACATTCCAAATCTATAGCTACCAACTCTTCTTCTGCAAGAACTATCAACGCTTCTGGTTCACCTGCACGACTTGCATTGTCGCCATTCACTAGGTTCTCATTACTTCCTTCAGCTTTCTCAGGCTTGGAGTCAATGATTATAAAATCTATCACCTAGGCAAAAAATTTGAATCATGAAATGGAGGACCATATTAAATATTTTTTTAATACATTGTATTACTCAATATAAACAGTGATTTTCATGCTACCAAAACAGGAGACACATTAAAACCATGCGAAAATGTATCGATGAGTAGTAACTCTTTTTGAACACACAACAATATTTCAGAACACTAAAACTAGTGTGGTGTATAAAGAGGAAAACAAGGAAAAAATTGTTTCTAGAATTTTGAAACTGAGTATGGATTTATGCAGTAGCTATTATCAATTATTTAATTGAATCTGTTTTTACTTGATGGAAATCCATTTAAAATAAGTAACTGGAATACCTTCATGCATTATAACTATTCATCAAGGGGGCGTAGCTCAGATGGTAGAGCGCTCGCTTAGCATGCGAGAGGTACCGGGATCGATGCCCGGCGCCTCCAAAATCTTTTTCTGTTTATGAAGTTTCACCTGAACGGAATTAATAGTTTATCAAAAGGAACGTATTTCTTCATGTAACATTAATGAATGCGCAATTGTTAATAAAAATGTAAAAATAAAAACATATATAGGAGACACGATTTTATTTTCACAAAAATTTTTGTACCACAACAATTGTTTCAGGATTGTGTTGTCTGACGAACAGTGAAACTGTTGTTCATACCACTTCAAGAAATTTTGCATTCTTGTCGTTGTTTTACATCTAAATGCTAAATTTAAATCCGATCGCTGGACTGTTATTATGGTTTCGGTAGTACTCAACGCTGCTCTGCTTACAAAATGAGCTTTATTTATCTGCTAATTATACGATCTTCACTAAATTTTGCTTTGGCCTTTGTGTCGTTAATTTACACACAAATGGTAAATTTAAACTTGAATGCTGTGGTTTCGGTATGCTGCCCCGCTCACCATTTTTTTTTAACTTCTAATCGTACGATTCTCGCGAAACTTCGCACGAATACGCGCGTTATTAATCTACTCACAAATGCCGAATTTTAGATCGATCGAATCTGCAGTTTCGAAAATATCGAGACAAATTTTTAAAAGTGAATAACTGCGAAACTATTAAACTGATTTTGCTTATTGACGCACCCCATTATGAAATTAATTCATATAGAGGAATATCCACAATATATTCCTTAATTATTTATTATTTTTGAAATTCTGGTTATTTTTTTTATCATGCGACATTATTTGGGGTGAATAATTCCTGTTATGTTACTCTATGTTCCGAGTACAAATGGTTATAGGTTATACGTAACAACGCGTAGTTCATTTCTGTTTTATTTTGGATACTTTAAAGCTTACTTCGAGTTTAGTCGTTTCAGGTTTTATCCTATTTGGTTAAATTTTGATCTTGTGATATATTTCAATTTGAATCCAATACATTTCTGAAGCGGTCTAGAAACCGAAATAGCTACCAAATGTTGGAATATTTGATAAAATAGAAGTTAAAATAAAATAGAAAAAGGCTTTTTACTTGATAGAAGAAATATAACAAAATTTGAATATCAAAACAGATTAAATCTATTAGTCTTCTTCTACAATTTTAATTTCAAGAAAATTTTTATTCAAAAAACTTTTAGAATTAAATTAATGTCTAAAATAAGCACCGCTTACGTTTAATAGACGTATATAATCAAAACTCAATATATAATGTCAAATGGAATAAATAAACCAACAGATATAAAAAAGTCATTAAAATTAATAAATAAATATTTAAATCTATGATTGTTTCGGTCTTTACTTGACGGAAATTCATCTTGAAAATATGAATAAAAACAATATTCTAATTTCCGCTAATATTTTATTGACACTACGATCGTTACGTCATACCATGACTTCTTCACCTGAAGAAGTCATGGTATGACGTAACGATCGTAGTGTCAATAAAATATTAGCGGAAATTAGAATATTGTTTTTATTCATATTTTTAAATATTTAAAGGAGACAAAATTTTGTTTCTGATCTTACCTTTAAGAACACAAATTGCCTTTTATTTTTTTGAATTTGATTTTTTTGAAATTAAAATTGTAGAAGACTAACAGATTTAATCTGTTTTGATATTCAAATTTTGTTGGAATATTTGTTCAATTGTTTTTATTTGATTATTTATTTTGAGAATTTCGGAATAGCGAATTTTCTTGTATTTGTATTTTAATATACATACACATATATTTTTTGTTAATACATTTGTATTAATACGTTTCATGTCGAGATGTAAAAAGGTTTTTTCTGACACATTGAAAAATATTTTATATTGATTATATATAAGGATATATAGTTTCAATGTATATTGTAGAAGTTAAAATATATAAATCTGAATTTAAAGCCATTTTTAAATCAAGGATTGACTCACATTCAAATTAATCCATATTGATGATGATAACATTAATCAAACGATAACACCATTCTTTGTGTATACATCCTGACATTGTACAAAAAAAGGAACTCAAAAAGTGATAACATACAACAGACAAGGGGTTTCCATAACATTCCATCAACAAATTTTTGGAGATTATTCTATTGACTATCCCTAGACAAGAAGGCCATGGACAATGCACCAAATACGTATCGTCGATTGTCTGGATATAAAACGCGCATGTTTCCATCTGTTCAATTAATCAGTGCCGGTTCTGCTACCCAATTAATACAACGCAAACTGTGTATGTTATAGTTTTTAATAACATAATTTTGAAAATGTGAGTGTTGTTTCAATTTTAATTTGAAATCCCAGGTTAAATTTTGTAACGCTATCGCACTTCAAATATAAAGGGTACTCTTAGTTATTGAATTTTAAACTTAACAGAAGAAATTGACATTTTGATAGAGTATTTTGTTGAATTTGATTCTATAATATGAATATTTGTCCAATGGTTGATAGAAATTATTTATAATTGATTTATTAATGAATTTTTGATCAACAAAACCTTGTCGAGTGTGTTTGAGTATAGAATTGTTATACAGATGTATGTTACACTGTTTCGATTTCTAGAATTTTCTATTACCATAGCTCATACTCCTTATTAATGATTTTTGGTACAGATCGGTCGAATTAATGTATTTCAATATGAATGTGCTAATTATTAGCATTACGGCAAATTATGGTCTGATCTGAGCAATTTTTCTGCGTTTGTAACGTGAAAACATCGAGAATACATTTCTTTACTTGAATTTACTCGCAAAGGTATGTCTTGTATGCATTTTGCATACCCCAAACGGCACTAGTGTATTGTTAATACCTTAGTGTCTGTGTATAGCGAATATAGATACTTGACAGATGTGGAGTCACTAACACACTGACGAAAACCAATCAGGTTGAAACGTGCGCATATCTGTGCAATTTGCCTCTGTGACCAACAAAACCTTTTCGAGTTTGTTTGAGTATAGAATTGTTATACAGATTTATGTTACACTGTCTCGATTTCTAGAACTTTCTATTACCATAGCTCATACTCCTTATTAATGGTAAATCATATAAATTCGTTAGAATAACTCATTAAGTTTGTTGATGCTCTTATGAAATTATGTAAACAATAATAACGGAATTATATTTTTTGAATCAGCAATACCTTATTCTTAAGCGATTCTCCATCAGCTGATTCATTACCAGCCTAGCATGAAAACAAATCGCAAAGGTTTAGAATATATACAAATCCAAACCGAACTACACAATAAATTAGACAAAAACTTTCGAAACACAAACTCAACAATATGAAGCTAACAATGATAAGCCTAAACTATAACATTAAAAATAATCAAAAGTAAACATTCCACTAACCTTACTAGTGAAGTCAAAACAAACATGATGGTCATCTCCGTGAATTACAGTTACAGTATATTTATCGCTATAAGATGCTCTAGGTAGACCTCCAGAGTAAACAATCAGGGGTGTATCGTTTTGTTTCTTGACCAAAATTTTCGGGGCACTTCTGCATGGAAAAGGTCCGTATGGTGTTAATGGTTCAGGTTTAACTGTTTCTTCAATATTCCATTTCATGTAGCTCCCTTTAAAAAATTTAAATGAGAGTTTTCGCCATCAGCTAATATACATCGTGTATTCTACCGGTTAGGTTGCCTCTTTCACCAGGTGACTACCCAGCAGTCTTCACAATCTGCCCAGGAAGCAAATAGAGTGATAAAGATATCATCGCGCATTAGCGAGAACCACTTCGAAGAGTTGTTTCGGCTTCAGTCCGAAAACCTACACCGTGACTGGTAGCAGCGAAGCACTATCCAACCTCTACTGGTTCTGAAGTGTCAGTACCCGAGTTGTTTTGTGACGCAACTCACTCACCGAAGGGTCTTCTTATCCACCCACCCGAACGCACTCCCGTGAACCAAGATCATCTCAAGATTTAGTGCCTCAATTGATACTGGTACGAGCACCGTCAATCCGGCCTGTACGTCAAGACCAACGAACCCTCGTGAAGTGTTTCAATTGATCCTGGCTTCAAGCACCAACGGTCGAGATCCACAAACCCCAGAAACGTCTCGCAATCGATCCTGGTTCAGGACGAGGCAGGTAGAACCGTCAAATCCTACTTAACCCTGAAGCACCTCTCGAGATATCCTGAACATGAGTTTCTGCGAACAGATAGATGGAATACCCTTCTAGTCCAGCATGCAGACTTTCAACCACTGCTCTCTGGGGTCCAACACCAATTGGTTGACCAGGTCGTAAGAACACTTCCCTAGGGCCTTCACCCTCCCGAGGTAACGCAGTCTGCTACATAACGCACTGGGTCATTGGACAGAAAAATCCGGAGATTTAGTGCAATAGGATAGAATACGTTAGTTTTAAGGGTGAAGCCCTGTGCTGCAACAGACACCCTTGTCACTGAGTAAAACAACGCGGCTCAGCCCCCCATTTTAGGACGAAACTAGGACCCCATTCGGTCGAACTTCCACCAAACGGCTCCAGTGACTGGCGCGAGTGAAACTGCTTTAGACATCAAGTCTTAATCCTTCATGTCACCGATATGAAACTAGGATCCTAGTCAAGCTTCAAGGTCATGGCTTTTACACATTACAAATAAATTAAACGGAATCCTGAAATGACCCATGGGGAACCCCACAACTTACCGTCATTATGGGAGCTGTAGAAACTCTCACCGTCATCACTCCAACAGATGGACTCCAGCTGTTGGCTGACGACGAAGGACTTTATGGCAGTGTTCTTAGATTTATCCCAAAGTATCATCAAGCCTCTGTTATAACCAATCAGTATGTTGTCTGGTTTGCCCGGTTGTTCTTCGATGCATTCAACAGCTCCAGGATTCAACTTGTAATCTTCTGGAACACTGAAACGAAGGAAGATGTATCGTTTCTTCGTTCATTTATTCAATAACTGATAATGACAATGCTGAAAGTAGAGTTAAATGAAATATCGGACATGGATTGTCACTATAAATTTGTCTATCATATTTTTAGATAAGCTAGGTGTACCTATAGTTTTTTCTTTTTGCGCGTTTATTCTGGGGAATGAGCATGCTATAGTATTACTCAAATGCCTGCAATATTCGAATTTTGAGACGACTAGATTGGACTCTCTAATGAAGAATCCGAACGGAACGAACTAGAAACTTGAAACTTTTGGGGTAGGCTAAGGGCCTAAATATATTGTTTAAGTTCGTTAGAGACCAAAATCGAGTCACTTATTCGGCAGATTTAGCACCATGTTATTTATTTTTGTTTTCCCTCCTCAAGTTCCTACTCGTGGATGGAATTTTGAGTCGTTGAAAGCAATCGAACAAAACGCAACGGAACTCAAGGTCATTCCTTCGGAGGCCTCTATCAGAAGTGGCATTGGCGTGTTCCTATTCGGATGTATGTTATTAGATGAAATGAATGAAGAAGATTAACACAATTTTGTTTTATTCACAATTTCCCAGTAGTTTTTGATCATATTGTATGAATTCTATATCATGAGAATTCTACATCCTTATAAAATCCTCTTGAAAAAAGATCAGAGTTCTCAAGTAGTGGAAATTGGAGAAAAGGATAACATATTATCTTTTTCATATTGATATAAGATAAGATTTGGAATAATATCAAATATAATGATTGATTCAGAGTCTTTCAGTCAATACACTGAATGTTTACAAATATTTATGACGTGCTTATAAACAAAACGATGATTAACAGGGTTTAAATAGTAAATTTCTACCTAGTGGATTGGCTAGAGTAGTAAAGTAGGAGGGTTATTGGTTTATTATTTTCCCAACTAATGCAAATTCGGTGGTTTCTGCTTTGGGAAGTAATGAACCATAAGGGAGTTATAAAAGCACTGACTGACCTTGAAATAACTTAATCAAAGGCGTGTTTATCATCTGATCGTTAAGCGGGGTTAGAGCCTGTAGGGAAGAAGTGAAAATTATGGGACATTCCCTGATCAACTAAAGCTAACTTTGATCCATCCTATTCATGAGAAAGGGAATGAAACATCTCTTCCTTATTCAAAATATGTTGGGGGTTCATGAAGCCACCTTCATTAGGGTGTTTTTTTCGGAACTCAGGATGGAAATTCGTCCCCCTCAAAACAGAAGTTGACCTGTTCAGGTCTATTGCTTGTCCAATTGGACATTAGTAGTGGTATTGTCCACCCTAAGTAGAAGTGGGGGTAGAAATCACAAACTTTCAGCGAGTGTCAAAACGGAATCGAGAGTGTTAGGCGTTTGACAATCAATCAAATTCTGGACTACCGAAAAAAGGCCTAGATAAATATCAATCTAAACTTCAGGCATGCCAAAGGCAACAGCACAAACCTTACTCACTTTTGCATGACAACGTCCTGATAAATTATATCCGGCGTCATAGTGAACGTGGCCAGGTCCAGCAGATAGATATTGCCGCCTTCCGTACCTAGCAGAAGGTGCTTCTTGCTCGACTCCACGCACAGTGTGGATATCTTCTTCAGCTTGCCCTCCAACGACTGGAACTTGACCTCGGTGAGGGCGTTGTTGATCTCCCAGAGGTGCAGGGAATTGTTGTCGCAAAGGGAGACCACCCTGCCCTGACCGGGCAGGAAGATCAGCTTGGTGACCGCCACTGGGTTCTGATGCTGGCCGTAGAACTCGACGCCCGGCTGGCCGAAGACTTTGATGGCGCCGGTTGCAGTGCCGAGGGCCAATAGTCGAAGGGTGGGATCCCAGGCGAGGGCAGTCGGTTTGTGGGGGAACCCATGCTGGGCGGTCTGAAAAAAGTTTCACATAAAATTAATACGATTCGTCAATTCCCCATGTTAGTATCTCTTGGATAAGTAGGCCTTGGACTGTGCGGCGGTGAAAATAAAATAATGTGAACATTGACTTTCGGCTGTCCAAGTTCGATTCAAACAGTTAATAATTTGAAGAAAACCTGTGGTCTTTTTAAAAACCAAAACAATTCTACGTATATTTGAAAATAACAATAAACGAAAAGTTTCATCAAATGAGGTGTTCAAAGTGGCGTTTAAGCACTTGCAGCACCTTTCTGAATATTTTTTGCTGAATTGATAAATTCAATGGAAATAAGAGAAGCGAAACCATGAACTACTGCCATTTCCAGTTCTTCTTTAGAGTTAAGCGGCTTTTTATAGGTTATATCTTCTAATCTTCGCAAAGGTGAAAGTCCATAGATGTTAGGTCAGGCGACCTAGCCAGAAGTATTGTACATGTCGGTATATGAGCAGAGCTCTTCACCAACGTTAAAGTACCATTGTCATCATTGCTGTTCCGGGTTTTTTGACACTCCAGCAGACACCCGATAAGCTGAAAGAGAAAGATAGGAATTTTGAAGGATTATAGAGAACTTTGCGCCAGCACAACTAGGTGAGGTACCTCCACAAGTCACCTCCCTCCTCCAAAAAACTCGCCGTGTCGATCCCAACACTCAGTCATTTGAGCAGAGTGTCTCTATGGTTGTGAAAGATTGAAGTAACGAAACAACACAAATGACAACTTCCCAGCATGGATACCCCAACCCCTTAAGGACCACTGTTGCTGTTCGACTGCTTAAAGCGAGGAGGCTCCGAAGCATCGAAGAGGATGGGCTTTAGGATCAAAAAGTGGCGCCAGAGTTGGGGGCGAGCAGAGCGAATCTGCCAAGATCTCACCCCGGTCGAAACGTCGTAGTATCCTTTTCCCTCCAACGGACTACTTCCGACCCCGCAGCAGATAAGCTTAAGGATCCACGAATGGGGCCGAAGTTGGGAGCGAGCAGAGCGATTCTTCCAGGACCTCCAAACCTGGTCTAAACTTCGTAGTCTCCCTTTTTCCTCCAGCGGATCAATCAGGGCCCCGCAGCGGAAGCTTAAGGACCTAAAGATGGAGCCAAATTTGGGGGCAAGCTGAGCGAATCTTCCGAGATCTCAGCCCGGTCAAAACGTCGTAGCCTCTCTTTTTCTTTTAGCAACCATTTAAGATCCCCCAGCGGATAAGTAGGCGAAGGTTGGAAAACCCACGCTGAGATTCAGCTGGGTATCGCCTTCGCCCGTATGGATTACAAAACTCTAATCGATCGCAGGGTCGCAGATTCTGGGGTGGCCAGGTGGTACAAGTAACACCTGAGGACAATCCCCCCCTGAAGGCACAGCCCTCCATTTCACCAGAACGGCAAAACTAGGGCCCCATTCGGAGATCTTCCACCATACAGGTCCAGTGACTGGCGCGAATGGCATTACGTTAGGCACCAAGACCTAACTCTCCATTTCGCCGGGACGAAACTAGGGTCCTAGACCTGACAAGGGCCCCCATCTCATCAAGATCTAATGCCCGAGGGGAGGGGGGGGGCGAGCCTAGCTGGACACCGGTCGGGACCTTGGTTGGCAATCCAATTGTTAAAAAATTCTTGATGATGCTAGCGTTGTCAGAAGGAGCGCCATCTTGTTAGAAGTAAATATTCCGGAGTAGATAGAACAACAAATAGAACAATCAGTTCTATTTGTTGCCCTGTCCCAATAAATGCCTGCCCATATACTACACCCAAAACTTCCTTGATTACTCTGCTCCATAACTGAATGGTGATTTTGTTGCGCCCAAGTATAGGAGTTGTAGGGGTTAAAAATACCGTTACTACACACATGAGCTTCATCTGTCCAAATACAATTGAGTGGTAAATCAGGCGTCTGATTACATTTATCCAAGAACCATCGACCAAACTGAATACGGCGTCCGAAATCTCTAGGCATGAGGTGATAAACCCTTTTGGCTCTATAAGGTTTGAATTTATGTTTTTCAGAATCCTTCTGACATTCGTTCTTGGTACTCCTGTAAATTCTTCTAGAATACGACTTGATGTTCTAGCATTGATTTCAAGAGCTCTTAAAACGCCATTTTTTTAAATCTGTATTCTCAAGATATCTTCTCTTTTCAAAATGACCTTCATTTATTAAGTTGTGACGTTATCGTGCGAAAATATCTTAGAACTGTTGTCGTCTTTCTGGATATTTTCACGATACAAATTTCACTTGCTGCCTCTGCATTTTCTCCGGTTTATATAAAACAGACTAACAATTCGCACTTCTCATAATTTTCGTATTTCATTGTAGAAAGTTGAACAGAAGTTGCGAACTAAACAGAACTTTTACAGTTTCAATGAACGTTTGACAACTAACATCTCTGTGGTTTCATTCATCATCGCATCCTCCAAGGCCTTCTTATGCAAGAGATAAAATTTGAAAATGTTCGAACAGAAACTTCAGAAAAATATCAAGTAAGCTATATTTTTGGAATGGTAATTTCAAGCTTTATCGAAATATCGGGTGGTGTTTTTTTTTAAAGTGATAAAACTTTCGATAAGGATAACTATGATTTGATAGAAGGAAGAAGCCATGTTGTTTTGACATTTCTGTTCAGTAAGCATTGACAAATTATCATGGAAAGACTCACGCCGCAACAACGTTTACAAATTGTTGAAATTTACTTTCAAAATTGGTGTTCTATTCGCCAAACTTATAGAGCACTTCACGCAATATATGGTTTACATAATCGTCCATCAGAGCAGCTTATTCGTCGAACTATCGATAGATTTCGGACAATATTTTCTCTACCCGATGCAACAACAACAAGACAAAGAACTGTACGTACAGAAGAAAATATTGCTGCTGTAAGTCATAGTGTTAATGATGATGCAGATTTGTCTATTCTTCGACGTTCACAACAAGTTGGACTTTGTGCATCCACCACATGAAAAATTTTGGGTAGAGATCTTGGTCTACAACCACACAAGATCCAACTGGTTCAAGAACTAAAGCCACTTGACCATAATAAGCATCGTTTATTTGCTAATTGGACCCTAGAACAGCTTGAAGTTAGCACTTTTTTATCGTAAAAATGTATTTAGTGATGAAGCTCATTTCAGGTTGAACGGCTATGTAAACAAGCAAAATTGCCGTATATTGAGTGAAAATAATCCTCAAGAAGTTCTGCAGGTTCCACTGCATCCTAAAAAATGCACCGTATGGTGTGCTTTACACGCGGGAAGCATCATCGGTCCATATTTCTTTAAAAACGATGCTGGAGCAAATGTTACAGTGAATGGTGCTCGTTACAGATCGATGATCAATGATTATTTGTTTCAAAATTTGAATGGTATCGACCCAGAAGTGTTTTGGTTCGAACAAGATGGTGCTACACCTCATGCTACTAGCGTAACAATTGATTTATTGAAAGAACGATTTGGCGATAACATTATGGTCCAATTAATTGACCTCCAAGATCATGCGACATAACTCCACTGGATTATTTTATTTGGGGTTATGTCAAGTCATTGGTTTATGCTGATAAACCAGAAACAATAGACGCTTTGGAAGCCAACATAACTCGTGTTATTGATGAAGTAAGGCCAGAATTACTCGAAAAAGTGGTCCAAAATTTGTCAGGTCGAATGCGGTTTCTCAGAGCTAGCCGTGGTGGACATATGCCGAAAATTATTCGAATAAAAAACATTGGCTTCAATCTTAATTTAAATGTGTTTTATTTCAATTTAAAGTTCTATGACTCTAAAAAAACACCTGATATGTAGAAATATCCGGGGTTTTTCATTTAAAAAAATATTTTCTTATCTCGTAAAATATCAGTTTGCGAAAAATTGAACTAAGGTCATTGAATTCTAAGTAAGAGGGTGCTACAAGAATGTTTTCCCAGAAATGGAAAATTTTCAATAGAAGAAGAGTTAGGGGAATATTTCGAGAAACACCTTGTAACAATGTAACGGTGACAGATATAGACGTGCGCTTTTCACCAATGAGTTTCTCATGAAAATTGACCATCAGACACTGACATCAGGTTTCGTCCATCTAGTATAGAAATAGGACTTTCCTCTCAAAAGTTCCCAATTTGGCCGAAGCTGTACAGCCTCAGACATCGCTTCTTCCGATCGATGCAACATGGCCTGGCTGACCAGCACTTCTGCAATTATCATAGTTAAGTGTTATCTTCGGCGTGATTGGTACCTGCGGGTCCCAAGATCAAACAAAGATTCATTATCATTATTACCCAAACGCATAGAACAATTTCCCTCTTCACGCCATCCCAGAAGTTCACCGACGCTAATAACAAACCTAGGATGGATCTGGTCGGCGAATTTTCATTCCGCATGAAGAATCACCAATTTCGTCATCGAAATCGATACCCATCCTTTCCCTACTCGGTAATTTCATATTCGGTATCTGCTTGTTCTCGCCGTGTAACCTTTTTAGATTGCGACACGACCGCAAATATCAGTCGACTATCTATTCTATTGTAACCTGTCAGATGATACGATATCTGGTTCTATTTACAGGTAGGCAAGTCCCTGGGTCTCTGGAGGATCTACCGTTATGCGGTATTAGTCACCCGCAAGTTTTAGAGTACCGAGAGAGATACTGAGGTACGATTATGAACAGTAATTCGAAGTTGGAGAGTTGCATATTACAGGTCGTCGTGGATCGCAGATAAGAAAGTTGACTTTCGGTTTAGTATTCGAGGAAGTGGTACTGGATCTCGATATGCAAGATTCCAAAATTCCAAAAAGTACCGGAAATAGGTCAATGAAATATCGGGTGTTTTTTTTTTCAGAGTGATAGAACTTTAAATTGAAATAAAACACATTTTAATTAAGATTGAAGCCAAATTTTTTCTTATTTGAAAGATAATTTTATGACATTTATGTTTTGAAAATAATTTCCGGCATATGTCCACCACGACTAGCTCTGAGGAACCTCATTCGACCAGACCAATTTTGGACCACTTTTTCGAGTAATTCAGGCCTTATTTCATCAATAACACGAGTGATGTTGGCTTCCAAAGCGTCTATTGTTTCTGGTTTATCAGCATAAACCATTGGACTTGACATAACCCCAAAGAAAATAATCCAGTGGAGTTAAGTCGCATGATCTTGGAGGCCAATTAATTGGATCATTTCTCGAAATAGTGGTACGCCAAATCTTTCTTTCAATAAATCAATTGTTATGGTACCAGCATGAGGTGTAGCACCATCTTGTTGGAACCACAACACTTCTGGGTCGATACCATTCAAATTTTGAAACAGATAATCATCGATCTGTAACGAGCACTGTAACATTAGCTCCAGCATCGTTTTTAAAGAAATATGGACCGATGAAGCCTCCAGCGTGTAAAGCACATCATACAGTGCGTTTTCAGGATGCAAAGGAACCTTCAGAACTTCTTGAGGATTGTTTTCACTACATATACGGCAATTTTGCTTGTTTACATAGCCGTTCAACCAGAAATGAGCTTCATCACTAAACACAATTTTACGATAAAAAAGTGGATCAACTTCAAGCTGTTCTAGGGACCAATCAGCAAACAAACGACTCTTATTATTGTCAAGTGGCTTTAGTTCTTGAACTAGTTGGATCTTGTATGGGTGTAGACCAAGATCTTTACCCGAAATTTTCAATGTGGTGGATGCACAGAGTCCAAGTTGTTGTGAACGTCGACGAATAGACAAATCTGGATCATCATTAACACTATGACTTACTGCAGCGATATTTTCTTATGTACGTACAGTTCTTTGTCTTGTTGTTGTTGTTACATCAAGTAGAGAAAATGTTGCCCGAAATCTATCGATAGTTCGACGAATAAGCTGCTCGATTATGTAAACCATAAATTTCACAAAGTGCTCTATAAGTTTGGCGAATAGAACACTTATTCTGAAGATAAATTTCAACAATTTGTAAATGTTGTTGCGGCCCGAGTCTTTCCATGATAATTTGTTAATGCTTACTGAACAGAAATGTCAAAACAACACGACTTCTACCTTCTGTCAAATCACAGTTATCCCTATCGAAAGTTCTATCACTCTAAAAAAAAACACCCGATACAAGATTCCAAAAAGTACCGGAAATAGGTCGATGAAATACAAAATATCTGATAGGTTGGGAAAAATCCATTATTTTTACATGACCTGCTAGACTTTATTTAAGATGCTTCCGATTATCTGACTTCGGTTCAATATGCACCGTTTTGTTATATAATTTGTTGCTATTTTAAAGGTTGCTTCCTAGTACCCTCTCTCATAGAAGTCTTGATTCTTATTTGTGAAAAACTCTAGAAATCGATTTTCAAAATCTTCCCTTGATGACAATTTCTCATCACTGGGGAAATTTTGCGATGCGAGAAAAAGATGGTAATCACTTGGTGCCAGATCCGGACTATATGGTCCCAACCAAACTCCTGGAGTTTCTTGCGAGTCATTACAGACGTGTGTGGCCTAGCGTTGTCCTGATGGGACACAACACCTCTTCTTTTGGTTAATTCTGGCAGTTTCTGGTGAATAGCTAGCTTCAAACGGTCCAGCTGTTGACAGTAGAGATACGAATAATAAATTATTCCTTTCCAATCCCACCGAATACACAGTAAAACCTCCCTGGCCGTTAGTTCTGGTTTGGCCACCGTTTGAACTGCTTCACCACGATCGTTTTCACACAATATTGTCGTATGTGAACCATTTCTCATCACTAGCCACCATTCGTCTAAGAAAGGGGTCGATTTCCAATGGTCGATGACTGTCAACAAAATCACCTGAGGACAAAACGGACTACACGGGTGTCCCAGAAGTCGACGTCAAGCCGGAATCGGGTAACAGGCTGAGTCATAGAAGTCATCAGAAAAACATTTAAAAAAATCAAAGTCGTGTACTTTTCAAATTATATTGCATTTTTTATAATTCGAGAAAATGCACACTCTGTGATGATTTTTGAATTCCAGTTGCTACAATTTTTCTCTTTCCTCAAATTTCATCTTTTCTATATTATACCGAATAGTGCTTCCGTAACCTGTGATCTTCAATTCTAAGCCAATTACTCCAGCTTGGAAAATAATGTCACTTTTTGCCGAACCAAGTATTCAAAAGTAATATTTCGCACAACTCCGGGTTGCGTTTTGCCAAACCATGCTACAAAAGAACCGGGAACACCCACAATTCTTAGAAAAAATTTTGTGGTCGGAAGAATCCACGTTTAAAAAAGATGATTACATGAACCTACATAATTTACACGAGTGGCACGTAGAAAATCCGAATTTAATGAGAAAAGATCTCAATATCGTTTTAAAGTGAACATGTGGACTGGAATTTTGAAAAGAAGAGTCATAGAACCAGAGGTTTTGAATTTTCTAACAGGTTGTAGTCGTTTTTCAGAATGTCAGTAATCACTGGATCAATTATGTCGTCTAATAAATTAAAATAGGTTTTTTTTTTTAATATACATACTTATATAGTTTTTGTTAATTCATTTGTATTAATACATTTCAAGTCGGGATGTAAAAAGGTTTTTTCCGAGACATTGAAAAATATTTTATATTGATTATATATAAGGATATCAATTTGATAGTTTTTGTATATAGTTTCAGTATATAATGTAGAAGTTAGAATATATTATTCTGAATTTAAAGTCATTTAAATTTTACTTCTATCAAGTATTGACTCACATTAAAATTGGTTTTTTAAAATAAGTTGTTCCGTCAAGATTCCCATCGATAAAAATTGGTCCAACACTATATTCCCAATCAAACATTTAATTTTTGGGGAATTTGTGTATGCGTCTCCATCAATATCCTTCATAAACCAATATTGTTGGGCCAATTTTTATCGAAGACCGAGAGAAATATCCTCTGAAATTTTTGCGTCTCACGAACCAATTCGCACATTTTTGAACAATTATATCGGCATGACCCAAATAGTTACTCGTCAGAATGTAGAGACAATTGGTAGGATATTGATCAATTGTTCTTTTTTCAATAAAATTTGCAGAAGTTTTCACCATTTCGTCCAGTATACCACAAGGTTCAATAGAATTCATTCTCGACTCGCATACTAATATGACGCTTCCGTCATCTGCAGATATATACATAAAAAGTATTTCCGTGACTTACTGGTAAGAGACAAAGAGCATAAGCGAAATGACTGAAGATCTGAACACGATATTCGGAATATATATTCCTCTGTAGGTGTGAAAGCGCTGCAGAAATAAAAAAAATAAAAGTACGGACAATAGCTTTATCGCTATCATAAAATATACTAACCGACAAAGAAACTGCAACACCCAGAAGGAGCAGTTTAAATTTTAAATTATTTTGGTAAAACAGAGATAGTACAGCAAGGAGTAAATGATTAAAATTTGGAGAAAAAAATCGTCAAGGTCTTTTCATGTAAACATTTTTTGTTACTTAAATATGTGGTCGTTTTTTGCAAATTTTTTAAATTTTACAACAAACCAGCTGTTCGAGAAGATCCAAAGTCGATGTTTAGTTGTTGTTAAAATCCCTAGAGCACGTGTACGCGGTATTTATCGCCAGCTGAGTGAATTTGAAAGATGTCGAATTATTGGTCTACTGGAGGCGGGGTTGTCGTTTCGAGAAATCGCTAACCGTACGAACAGAAATCCAACCACTGTTATGAGAAGTTGTCAAGCATGGTTAGATAATGCCCAAAATCGAAGAAGAGTAGGCACCGGTTGTCGAAGGGACTCAAATGAAGTTCAAGATCGACGTTCAAGACTTATGGCTATTAGAGACCGATTTGCGACAACTCGATCTTTGGCTGATGAATGGTTAGGAGAACAAGGCCATCCTGTAACTTGAATTCTACCACGTTTTCATATTGGCACGTGAGCATGGCTCTTTCACCAAGTGACTACTCAACAGTCTCCACGGTCCATCCCTGGAGGTAGAAAGCGTGATAAAGATTATGCCGTATCATCGCGCAAAGCTAGAACCCCTCCAAAGAGATGAACTTCCAGCTTCCATTTTGGGCCTAGGCTCGAAAGCCAAAACCGTCTGACTGGTAGCAGCGAAGCACTATTTAACCTCTACTGGCTCTGCAGGTCAGTACCCGAGTTGGCTTGTAACGCAACTCACCCGCCGAAAGGGCTTCTTATCCAAACCCGAACGCAGTCCCATGAACTAAGATAATCTCAAGATTGATGACTTCAATTGATCCTGGTACCGTCATACCGTCAACACGGCCTGTACGTCATGACCCACGAACCCATGTGAGGTCTTTTGTCGAGGCCATCCTGTAACTGTCCGAACGGTTTACCTCTAACGGTTGAGCATCGCCGGCAACGATTATAGTGGTGCAGAGAACGTCAACATTGGAATGTGGAATGGCAACAGGTCGTGTTTTCTGATGAATTTCGATTCTTCTTGGGTGCACATGATGGCCGAAGAAGGGTAAGACGACGTAGGGGTGAAAGACATGAACCTCAGTTTGATATTGAGCGTCATTTACACCGGACAGTAGGCGTTATGGTATGCGGTGCTATTGCATATGCAAATAGGTCACCTTTAGACTTTATTCGAGGTAACATGACAGCGCTGCGTTACCTTCAAGAAATAGTGGAGCCATATGTATTTCCTTACCTTAACCGGCTCGAGAATCCAATATTTCAGCAAGATAATGCTCGACCTCATGTTGCCAGAGTTAGTTTAAACCTTTTTGAAGCGACCCATGTGAATCTTTTGCCATGGCCGCCCAGATCCCCCGATCTTTCGCTCATATAGTATGTTTGGGCCATCATGGTTAGAAGGCTTGAAAATTTACCCCAGCCCCGGACTTTGGCGGCTCTGAGACATGAACTACAGGTAGCTTGGGATAGTATCTCTCAAGAAGAAATAGACCATCTTATTGCATCAAGGCCAAGGGGAGTGTATAGATAATCGCGGTGGGCAAACACATCATTAACAAATTTATTAAAAAAATTGTAAACCCTTCGTTTTTTTCTTCAAATTTCATAATTTACTCCTTGCTATACTTTCTATGTTTCAACAAAACAAATTTAAAATTTAAACAGCTCCTTCTGGGTGTTGCAGTTTCTTTGTCAGTTAGTATAATAGTTTATTGAATTTGATGAATTTATGATACTCTTTGATGTCGAAGGATTCGCCTTGGCAAACGAAAGGAGTAACCTCAAAAATGTTCAAAAAACAAATTGTAGAAATTACTATGTTTTACTACCAATAAAAAGATATATTACACATTTTCTTGTGACTCGAGTTTCGGGAAATGAACTATCCCATCATATCAGACAACTGAAGAGAGAGAGAGAGAAAGAGAGAGAGTTTCTTGGAAGTTTAAGGTGAAAAATGTGAAAATAAAATAATTCGAGGGTAGAGATAAAAATGTTTCACAAGTTACGAGAGCTTACTTCAAGTGCGTGGGATCAGAACTTGTCTTCTACTGAACTTTCTTAACTGACCTTTTGTACAGGGTGAGTAGTGACCTGTAGGGATGTGTTCGACTGTTACCTTTTTGCTAACTGGCGGATGAGAGAGTGGGTTTGGGTCCGAAAAGGTGGCCCAGGTAATTCCGATACGACAATAGTCTTGAAACGGCTAAAACGGTTCTAATGGATTTCTATGAATAATCTAAGGGAGAAATATCTTCGTTTCTTAATTGGTGTTTAGGCCCGCTTAGGTTTCTAGGAATTAATCTAAGAGAGTAATATCTTCATTTCTTAATTGATGTTTAGGCCCGTTTAGGTTTCTAGGAATTAAATGATTCATATTTGAAAGGCCTAAATTGTTGAACTCTGGGGACGTAATTGTTACGTACCTGCAAAGTGAATCAAAAATTTGAACAGACATATGCCGGAAATTCTTTTTTAAAACATAAACGTCATAAAATTATCATTCAAATAAAAGAAAAATTTGGCTTCAATCTTAATTTAAATGTGTTTTATTTGAATTTAAAGTTCTATCGTTCTAAGAAAAACCAGATACTTGAATGATATCCAACTTACAATCATTCATTCATAATACAGATAACAAATTCTACCATATCTCAGATCTGTCAACACTTATTTGCCCCACGACACTTTTTAGACGAATCATTTAATTGGTACTTCAACGTGTAAATACCCAAATAACGCAACGTCTTTGTATTGCACAAACTCGTTATCTACGGAATTCGTATAGTAACGACGTTTTCCTAGCATCCCAGAGTAGAAACAGCGCTACTAATCTCGAATTCCTGTGCACCGGACATACACCCACCATTTAACTACCTGCAAGGTCGTTAGCATAGTGGACCACAATAGCGAAATATTTCGAGTACTTGAAGAGGCCGTTTGTTTGAGCATCTTCTGTGGATTATACTGTGTAAACAACACATTATTTGGGGTAAATAAGACGCCATTCGATGTGACCGTAGACTGAAAATTTTACGTTAAGGTTCGTTGTTGATACACTGCCGAGCATAAAATTAGGATCATCCGGTAATTTGCGTTTAATTTAGGAATCTTTTTGGTGTTGTAATATAAAAAGGGCACCGGAAAGTAATGTCGTTTCTGCGCGAGTCGATATTTGATTGTCATTTGTCAGCGCATTGTGTACTTCGAAGTCGTGTCAGACAGGTTATTGCAACTTGTTCACTTCTAAATTATTAAATAATGGACATTTTTTGCAATTTGGTGTGAAATGGCCAGTCAAATACCGGAGGAGCATATCGGGTGTTTTTTTTAGAGTGATAGAACTTTAAATTGAAAAAAAAAAAACATCCTTTATTGGTATAGGTATGTGGATGATATAATTGCATGTTTCGTAGGTACTAACAGACAAATATCAACATTTGAGAATTTTATAAATAATCTCCACCCAAAAATAGTTTTCACTTCAGAAATAGAACATAATGAATCCATCAACTTTCTTGACCTCACGATAACTAGAGAAAACAATAAACATAACTTCGCAATTTATCATAAACCATCACAAACAGATACCATTATACACCGTAATTCTTTTCATCCATTCCAACACAAACTAGCAGCTCTCCATAGTATGATATACCGTTTATTGAACATTCCACTAAACCAAGTCAATTTCCAAAAAGAAAAATGTATAATTAAACAAATAGCTTACAACAATGGATATAATACATCTCTAATAGATAATTTAATTAACCAACGTATACACAAAAACACAATAAAAGAAATTTATCCAGTAACATCTGATCTATCTGAACACAAATACGTTAGCCTCACATATCTCGGAAACATTAGTATTCAACTAAAAAACCTACTCAAAAAAGAAAATATTAAAGTCTCTTTCAAGACAAACAATCCTATTAGCAAATACATCAAAAACAATAAAAACAGTATGGATAAACTTCAATTATCAGGTGTATACAAACTCACTTGCCCAGATTGCCCAAAGATTTATATTGGTAGAACAGGTAGAAATTTCGGTACACGCCTAACAGAACATAAAAGAAGTTTCGATAAAAATAAAAAAGATTCACATTATGCTAAACACCTTCTTGAAAATAACCATTCTTTCACAAAAGAAATAGAAATTCTACATGTTGAAAATAGAGGTCTAAAATTGAACTTATGGGAAATTTACGAAATAAATAAACATAAAAACAGCAATAACCTAGTAAATGAACAAATAGATTTTTATTACACCCCTCTATTCAAAATTTACAAGGGATCGAGTGAACACGATTCTGAAGGGAATATTCTTTGAGAAAACCAACCCGACGAACAATTAAAAACACATGTACACCTTCTGTAAAAAATCTTATAAATTCATTGTACAACAACTGTTACTTCGTATTCTGATGAAGTCTTTCTAGCAAAGACGAAACGTACGTCAATACCAAAAATAAAGTAGAAAATGTAAACAAGTGTTTTATTTTATAATGACAAAAAAAAACACATTTAAAATAAGATTGAAGCCAAATTTTTTTTATTTGAAAGATAATTTTATGACATTCATGTTTTAAAAATAATTTCCGGCACAAGTCTACCACGACTAGTTTCGAGGAACTGCATTCGACCAGACCAATTTTGGACCACTTTTTCGAGTAATCCAGGTCTTATTTCATCAATAACACGAGTTATGTTGGCTTCCAAAGCGTTTATTGTTTCTGGTTTATCAGCATAAACCAATGACTTGACATAACTCCAAAGAAAATAATCCAGTGAAGTTATGATGGGGCCGATTAATTGGACTATTTTTCGAAATAATGTTATCGCCAAATCTTTCTTTCAATAAATCAATTGTTACGGTAGCAGTATTGGGTGTAGCACCATATTGTTGGAACCAAAACGCTTCTGGGTCGATACCATTCAAATTTTGAAACAAATAATCAACGAGTAACGAGCAACATTCACTGTAAAATTAGCTCCAGCATCGTTTTTAAAGAAATATGGACCGATGATGCCTCCAGCGTGTAAAGCACACCATACGGTGCATTTTTCAGGATGCAATGGAACCTGTAGAACTTCTTGAAGATTTTTTTCACTCCATATACGGCAATTTTGCTTGTTTACATAGCCGTTCAACAAGAAATGAGCTTCATCAATAAACACAATTTCACGATAAAAAAGTGGATCAACTTCAAGCTGTTCTAGGGCCCAATCAGCAAACAAACGCAAAACCAAAGCATAATATATAGATTTATGTTGAAATGGGTTTATTCAGTTTATGCAGAAGGGCATACTTGACTCACTCTTGTGAAATAATTTTCGAACAGAGCAGTATATCCGATTGTTTGTAACGTAACGAAGGCAGAAAATTTCATTCATCTTCAAGTCAGATTCTGTCAAGCAGTGAAACTGATAATTAGCTCAAATATATTCGATTTTATTCCATGTTTCGAATTAAGATATCTTATCTCATGCTCAAGTCAGACACAGTCATTCCGTGATTACGATTTGTAACGTCAAGTGGCTTTAGTTCTTGAACCAGTTGGATCTTGTATGGGTGTAGACCAATATTTTTACGCAAAATTTTCTATACGGTGGATCCACAGAGTCCAACTTGTTGTGAACATCGAGGAATAGACAAATCTGGATCATCTTCAATATTATGACTTAAAACAGCGATATTTTCTTCTGTACGTATAGTTCTTTGTCTTGTTGTTGTTGCATCGAGTAGAGATAATGTTATCCGAAATCTATCGATAGTTCGACGAATAAGCTGCTCTGTTGGACATTATGATAAATTTTACTAAGTGCCTCTATAAGTTTGGCGAATATGATTTTGAAAATAAATTTCAACAATTTGTAAACGTTGTTGCGGCGTGAGTCTTTCCATGATAATTTGTCAATGCTTACTGAACAGAAATGTCAAAACAACATGGCTTTTTCCTTCTGTCATCGATAGGGATAACTGTCAAATCACAGTTATCCCTATCACTCTAAAAAAACACCCGATACTTTTCGAGTTTCGCGAGGGTAGTTACGCAACAGTTGCGACCAAAAACATTTGCGATGTTTAACTAAGTGCATTAGAAGTTCGTAAATGCCAAAGATGGTTGTCTAGGTTCAGATCCGGCAATTTTGTATCTTTCCGACTTTTATCGATCAGGAAGACCAACAACATTAGATAACGACATTCTAAGGGCAGAAGTGGAAGCAAATCCAGGTCAGACAATCGAGGAACTCTCAAACACCCTTAAAAACCTTGGTCGACCATCCAAGAACATTGGCAGCATATTGAAAAATAGGCAGAACAGTTGTTTGAGTCCCCCATAATCGCTCCTAAGAGAACAAAGCCAACCGATCCATCGAATGCAACGTATTGCTTCAACGACACCATACAGAACTATACGGTTCTGTAAGGTGTATCTTTTGAAGAATGATATGTTGAATTGAATAAAACAGTTATCAGGAATCGGACTATATATTTTATTCTCTTCTACAGCTTTTTTCGGCCAACGTTTCAAGACAACACTGTCTCTTTCTCAAGGCTTCAAAAACTACTTTTACAGAGACATCAAAATAAGTTTACAAAACATCAGGTGGTAAACAAAACAGTCAAAGACACATTAAAATAGCTATAGCAAATTGAATAAATATGTTGAATGTGAGTCCACTTAAAGCTGTTCTTTGAACCTGTACCATAAGTGTCTGCCACTACAGGAGCAAGATAGTTGCCCATTCACAATCAAAAAAATTTGTCTGTAACATTTGTTGTTGAACACGAAAAAACTGTTTTCGACACAAAATTGAAAAGCTTCAAGAATTCGTGAACCGTTAGAGTTGTATGCGGTTCGATGTGAATCCACCTTTCTCCTATTATTGTAATGCCTAAATCAATAGGTATATTCGTATATAGAGATGTTATATCTAAAGATGCCAGAACATATAATAGTTATCTGGAAGGGTTTTTTTTAAGTGATAGAACTTTCGATAGGGATAACTGTGATTTTGACCGAAGGTAGAAGCCGTGTTGTTTTGACATTTCTGTTCAGTAAGCATTGACAAATTATCATGAAAAGACTTAAGCTACAACAACGTTTACAAATTGTTGAAATTTATTTTCAAAATCAGTGTGAATATTATGGTTTACATAATCGTCCATCAGAGCAGCTTATTCGTCGAACTATCGATAGATTTCGGACATTTTCTCTACGCGATGCATCAACAAAAAGACAAAGAACTGTACGTACAGAAGACAATATCGCTGCTGTAAGACATAATGTTAATGATGATCCAGATTTGTCTATTCGTCGACGTCCACTACATGTTGGACACTGTGTATCCACCACATGGAAAATTTTGCGTGAAGATCTTGGTCTACACCCAAACAAGATCCAACTGGTTCAAGAACTAAAGCCACTTGACCATAATAAGCGTCGTTTGTTTGCTAATTGGTCCCTAGAACAGCTTGAAGTTGATCCACTTTTTATCGTGAAATTGTGTTTAGTGATAAAGCTCATTTCTGGTTGAACGGCTATGTAAACAAGCAAAATTGCCATATATGGAGTGAAAACAATCCTCAAGAAGTTCTGCGGATTCCATTGCATCCTGAAAAATGCACTGTATGGTGTGTTTTACATGCTGGAGGCATCATCGGTCTATATTTCTTTAAAAACGATGCTGGAGCTAATGGTACAGTGAATGTTGCTCGTTACTCGTTGATTATTTGTTTCAAAATTGTGTGTATTACAAGCTGGAGGCATGATCGCTCCATATATGGTGCTCGTTACAGATCAATGATCAATGATTATTTGTTTCAAAATTTGAATGGTATCGACCCAGAAAAAAGTGTTTTGGTTCCAACAAGATGGTGCTACAACAACTCATTCTGCTACCGTAACAATTGATCCAATTAATTGGCCTCCAAGATCATGCGACATAACTCCACTGGATTATTTTCTTTGGGGTTATATCAAGTCATTGGTTTATGCTGATAAACCAGAAACAATAGACGCTTTGGAAGCCAACATAACTCGTGTTATTGATGAAATAAGGCCTGAATTACTCGAAAAAGTAGTCCAAAATTGGTCTTGTCAAATGCGGTTCCTGAGAGCTAGTCGTGGTGGACATATGCCAAAAATTAGTCTTAAAACATAAATGTCATGAAAGTATCTTCACGAATAAAAAAAAATTGGCTTCAATCTTAATTTAAATGTGTTTTATTTCAAATTAAAGTTCTATCATTCTAAAAAAATACCAGATACATCTTGATGGGAGAATAATATACCCGCGTGTAAAATTGCAATCCTCATATTGCAATTATATGAGATTCCATATCATGAACTTCACGACAATTTCGACGTCACATTTCAAGAATGTAACATTAAAGAAAGGCACGCTTGGAATATTGGGGAACTGTCACATGCAAGCGATCGATGCATTTTTATGACAGGCCAATAAAGATACAATTCATGAAATTCAATTATTTGATCTCGTGATAACACAGAATATTTTAACGTGCATTTTCTCGCATGAATAAATTCAAGGATAGAACGGACGAACAAAATATCGTTTAGGGAGAGATAAAGTTGCATCGATGATATCGAAAAACATAGAAGAGGAAAAATACCGTTTTTGATAAGATTGATAAGGGGTGTGAGGTAATGGAAAGTTCTACAAATCGAGACAGTGTAACGTATTTGTTTTCTTTTTAGAGTGATAGAACTCTCGATAGGAATAACTGTGATTTGACAGCAGGTAGAAGCCGTGTTGTTTTGACATTTCGGTTCAGTAAGAATTGACAAATTATTATGGAAAGACTCACGCCGCAACAACGCTTACACATTGTTGAAATGTGTTTTCAAAATCAATGTTCTATTCGCCAAACTTATAGAGCACTTCGTGAAATTTATGGTTTATATAATCGCCCATCAGAGCAGCTTATTCGTCGAACTATTATAGATTTCGGACAACATTTTCTCTACTCAATGCAAAAACAACAAGACAAAGAACTGTACGTACAAAAGAAAATATCGCTGCTGTAAGTCATAGTATTAATGATGATCCAGATTTGTCGATTCGCCGACGTTCACAACAAGTTGGACTCTGTGCATCCACATGGAAAATTTTGCGTAAAGATCTTAATCTACACCCATACAAGATCCAACTGGTTCAAGAACTAAAGCCACTTGATCATAATAAGTGTCGTTTGTTTGCTGATTGGGCTCTAGAACAGCTTGAAGTTGATCCACTTTTTTATCGTAAAACTGTGTTTAGTGATAAAGCTCATTTCTGGTTAAACGGTCATGTAAACAAGCAAAATTACTGTATATGGAGTGAAAACAATCCTCAAGAAGTTCTACAGGTTCCATTTCATCCTGAAAATGCACCGTATGGTGTGCTTTACACGCTGGAGGCATCATCGGTTCCTATTTCTTTAAAAACGATGTTGGAGCTAATGTTACAGTGAATGGTTACAGATCGATGATAAATGATTATTTGTTTCAAATTTTGAATGGTATCGACCCAGAAGCGTTTTGGTTCCAACAAGATGGTGCTACACCTAATGCTGCTACCGTAACAATTGATTTATTGAAAGAAAAATTTGGCGATATCATTATTTCGAGAAATGCTCCAATTAATTGGCCTACAAGATCATGCGACATAACTCCACTGGATTATTTTCTTTGGAGTTATGTCAAGTCATTGGTTTATGCTGATAAACCAGAAACAATAGACGCTTCGGAAGCCAGCATAACTCATGTTAATGATGAAATAAGGCCTGAATTACTCGAAAAAGTGGTCCAACAGTGGTCTGGTCGAATGCGGCCCTCAGAGCTAGTCGTGGTGAAAATATGCCGGAAATTATTTTTAAAACATAAAGTCATAAAATTATCTTTCAAATAAAAAAACATTTGGCTTCAATCTTAATTTGAACGTGTTTTATATCAATTTAAAGTTCTATCACTCTAAAAAAAACACCCTATACATCTGTATGACAATCCCTTACTTAAACATACTCGGTAAGGTTTTGTTGATCACAGAGCAAATTGAAGACACGTTTCAAATTGGTTAGTTTTTATCAGTGCAATGTATGCCAGTGACTACAAATCTCTAAAGTATCTATATTCGCCAGACACAGGGACACCAAGATATTAATCATACACTAGCGCCATCCAGAGTATGCAAACATACATACAAGACATACCTTTGCGAGCAAATTCAAGTAAAGAAATGGATAATATTATTTATAATACCGGTTAAAATTTCGAAAGTATTTATATTTGGTTTCAAGAAACTGAATACTTAAATTACATGATATAATTGATTTTAATACATCAAAATAAATGCTCAAAATGTTCTTGGCAATAATACAGTCTCTAATAAAAGTCGTTTCTAACTTTGTTTAAAGTTCGAGTTGAAATATTCCATTTCTGTAGTTTCTTTCAGGTCTGCGATCCTCGTCGGCTGTATTACATAAACATTGTTCTTCATATAAACCCCACAGAAAAAAATCCAACGGCGTCAGGTCTAGCGATCTAGCTGACCACTCAATAGTACCTCTTCATCCAATCCATCTATTGGGGAAGATTGCGTTTAAGTAAGTTCTGACCATTGAAGCATAATGAGTTGGGGCTACATCCTGCTGGAACCAGACAATTTCTTTCGGTAGGCTTGGATATACTGCATTAGGAAATAAATGGACTAACGTAGGAACAACAAACTCAAATATTTATCTGCTGTCAAAATCACATCTATAAATAAGGGACCAACAATATGGTCACCTATGATACCTGCCCAAACATCACCTTTTGAGAACACTGCGCATGCGTTTCACGCATCCAATGAGGATTCTCCACTGAATTGTCGATTCATCAGAAAAATACGTTGCACCAACAGCTATTTCATTTCTGTTCAGTTTGTTCCTCATAATTTCGCAGAAATGCATTCTATGATCTGGATCGTCTTCTGTTAGCTCCTGCACAAAAGTTATTTTATGTGGATGAACTCCCGAAACTAGATCACCTCCATAATTTTGAGTGATGGTGGTCACCCAAAATTGTACTGTAAAACTGACTGAATTGAATCATCTTTATTTCGTGGCGCTACGCGTTCAACTTTAATCTTCATTAGTCCCCAAATGTTTTCAATGGGACTAAGATCTGGTGAAGCTGCTGGCCATGAAATGGTTGCCACTGGGTGTTCTTGCATCCTAGCTGGAGTATAGGCTGAAGTATGGCATTATCCTGCTAAAAACACCACCCCCTCTGGATATAATGCATGCGTCGTTTTAAGGAGAAAATCGTTTAGAATGCCACAATACTTTTAACTGTTAATAGTACCATCAACTATACAGAGAGGCGTAGAACCACGCTGATACATATCGGGTGTTTTTTTTTAGAGTGATAGAACTTCAAATTGAAATAAAACACATAAAGCTTAAACCAAATTTTTTCTATTTGGAAGATAATTTTATGACATTTATGTTTTGAAAATAATTTCCGGCATATGACTAGCTCTGAGGAACCGCATTCGACCAGACCAATTTTGGACCACTTTTTCGAGTATTTCAGGCTTCATTTCATCAATAATACGAGTTATGTTGGCTTCCAAAGCGTCTATTTCTGGTTTATCAGCATAAACCAATGACTTGACATAAACCCAGAGAAAATAATACAGTGGAGTTATGTCACATGATATTGGAGGCAAATTAATTGGAACATTTCTCGAAATAATGTTATCGCCAAATCTTTCTTTCAATAAATCAATTATTACGGTAGCAGAATAAGGTGTAGCACAATCTTGTTGGAACCAAAACACTTCTGGGTCGATACCATTCAAATTTTGAAACAAATAATCATTGATCATCGATCTGTAACGAGCACCATTCACTGTAACATTGTTTTTAAAGAAATATGGATCGTTTCATAGCTCCAGCATCGTGTTTAAAGAAATATGGACCGAGGATGCCTCTAGCGTCTAAAGCACACCATACAGTGCATTTTTCAGGACGTAATGGAACCTGCAGAACTTCTTGAGGGTCGTTTTAACTCCATATACGCCAATTTTGCTTGTCTACATAGCCGTTCATCCAGAAATGAGCTTCATCACTAAACACAATTTTACGAAAAAAAGAGTGGATCAACTTCAAACTGTTCTAGGGCCCAATCAGCAAACAAACGACGCTTATTATGGTCAAGTGGCTTTAGTTCTTGAACCAGTTGGATCTTGTATGGGTGTAGACCAAGATCTTCACGCAAAATTTTCCATGTGGTGGATGCACAAAGTCCAACTGTTGTGAACGTCGACGAATAGACAAATCTGGATCATCATTAACACTATGACTCACAGCAGCGATATTTTCTTCTGTACGTACAGTTCTTGTCTTGTTGTTGCATCGAGTAGAGAAAATGCTTTTCGAAATCTATCGATAGTTCGACGAATAAGCTGCTCTGATGGACGATTATATAAACCATAAATTTCACGAAGTGCTCTATGAGTTTGCCGAATAGAACACTGATTTTGAAAATAAATATCAACAATTTGTAATCGTTGTTGCGGCGTGAGTCTTTCCATGATAATTTGTCAATGCTTACTGAACAGAAACACAGTTATCGAAAGTTCTATAGGTTTTGACAGGATTTTTAAGTGATTTCCACCAAGTTGGAAATAACTTTCATCAGATATAAAGACATTCTTAAAACCTTCTTGAAAACTTTCCCAAATTCTATCCTTCGTTCTTTTTGTAAAGGTGTCATTATAGGGATTTTCTTGGTTTCCTTGATATGTAGCTTTATCTTTTCAGTGACATACGGACAGTTTCTGGACATACTTATATATTTCGCTTAGTTCCAAATCTGGTAGTCAATTTGCGAAACTCCAAGCGCGGATTTTGTCGTCCTAAAACCAATAAAGCGTTCAAATTGTTTCCTTTAATCTTACACGGTCTTCCTGAAACTGATCTATGCCACATATCCATGCAATTTTTATCCTCTTTATTGTCTCATATACAGCACTTTCTTCCCGTTCAGTCAATTGCACTAATTTTTTAACGTTTCTGAAACCTTTTCCATAAAAATATTTCACCTGTTTTTTTTCTAGTTGCGACTTTACTACATGAATTGTATACCTGTTGACAATCAACAATATTTGACAAACAGTGTTGCCATGCAACTTTGGCCATAGCCGACTATCTGCACAACCTATTTTATACATTACTTTTGTCTTAGAATGTTACAAAAAAGAAGTATATTAAAATTATGAAAAATAATAATTTCCGGACACCTTCTAGACGGACTATACTTGTCGTTGGATCCTCTCAAACGCCTAACAAAATATCCAATTTCACAGCATCTTCAACAAATTGCTATTTTCTTTTTAATGGTTTGACATGTCCAAGTTCTTTGAATTGTGCATGAGTTTTAGACACAGTACCTTGTGAAATACCAGGCAACTGAGGATACCTATGATTAAATATGTTTGCCACTTCAACTTGACTTCTGCAATTATCCTCGTAACTGATCATCATCGAAATCTCAATTCGGTGAGTTTCAGTTAAATATTTCATCATTTGGTCTACAAGAAATACGTACAAGATTTAAGACAAAACAAAATGTTTTGAGAGCGTAGCAGCGTTGATCGCTACAGTGGATCATTTAAATTCACCATTTATATTTAAATTAACGACACAAAGGCTTATGTAAAATGTCACTTGGCGTTCGAAGAAATATCCAAAATATCCAAAAGAAGTGATCTTTCACAGAGTCAGAGATTTGGCCCTAATGACTTTAACCTATTCGCAAATTTAAAAGAGCGCTCGCCGAAAAGAGAATTAGCTCAAATGAAGAGATATTGGCTAAAAAACGCCAATTTTGAGCCCAAAGATAACCTGTTCTTCAAGAAATGTATCGAAAGATATTGTCTGATGCTGAAATGGTTTTATCGCTCTTGAAATTTGATTCGATAACCTGTGTTTTCTTGATTAAACCGGGTAATTATCAGCCGATGTGTTAAATGTTAAAGAATATTCTTGCTTCATTAATCTTTTCATCTTTTATCACTTCATCTCTCAAAACAAACAGACCCAATTCAACTTGAAAACTTCGCAATCATGAAATTACGTCTCGGGTATCTCGATATTTGTCTAAGATAAAGATGATAGATAGATAAAGCTTACAAAATGTTTATCCCAAAGAAATGAAACTAAAAATTCGATATCACTCACGCCCAATGTATCATAATGATCGTGAATTATTTCGATAGAATCCAAACGACGCCACAGATAGTAAATAAAGATTTGTTATTGCCCCACTCCGTCTGCAGAATCAATTGAACAAGATTGAAGTCATCTTGACGCTTGGCGGTTGCGAATGTAGGAAAAATTTGGGTTACTCCAAATGTGCTAGCATTCCATATTAAAATATATTTATTGAAATTATTTATATTGCTAAGTTGTAATATTTAAACAGAATAATTTTATGGAAATTCTACATATTTCAATTAAAAAAAAACATCAGAATGAAACATTTTTTCTATTTAAGTTGACATAAAATAATAAAAATAGTTTTTTTTTTATAGAAGGATTATTACAAAATTTCAAATATCATACAGATTTATTGTGTTAACCTCCTACAAATTTTAATTTCAAAATAATTTTTATTCAAAATATTTTAGAATTAAATTAATGTCTTAAGAGACATCGTGTCAATTTAGTAGACGAATATAATTAATACTAATTACACAGTACCAAAGGGAATGAAAGAAATTGAAAGAAATATAAATTGTCAACTAAAAATTATTAAATAAATACTTGAAGAGTACAAAATTTTGTTTCGTTCCTTGTTTCATGAAAACTAAATTCCCTTCCCTTGAAGAAGTTCTTCAGGTTATGTTTTGCATTTTTGGAAAAGAATTTAGTTTTCATAAAACAAAGAACAAATAAAAATTTTGTACTTTTCAAATATTTATTCAAAATACACTAAAATGATAGAAGAAATATTACATTTGAATATCAAAACAGATTTAATCTGTTAGTCTCCTACAATTTTAATTTCAAAAAATTTTATTCAAAAACTTTTAGAATTAAATTAATGTCTTATAAGCTTATATATAATACCACATGTAAGATCAGAAACAAAATTTTGTCTCCTTCAAATATTTATTTATTAATTTTAATTGATAATTGATATTTGTTGGGTTATTTATTCCATTTGATATTGTATATCGAGTTTTGATTTTATACGTCTATTACATATAAGCTATGCTTATAAGATATTAATTTAATTCTTAAAGTTTTTGAATAAATTTTTTAAAAATTAAAACTGTGGGAGACTAACAGATTAAATCTGTTTTGATTTTCAAAAATTATTTGAATATTTTCTACATATTTAATTTCAACAAATTATATTTAATAATTATAACTTCAGGAATTAAATTAAAGTAATGTCATATAAGTACCACTTATATCAAACGACATATAAAATAAACATTCTTTATAAGACATCCAAATGATATAACAAAATCCAATAAATAAAAATTGTTAACCAAAATTCTATAAATTAAATATTTTGAGTAGACAAATTTTGTTTCTGCTGATCAATCTTATGAAAACAAATATCTTTCAGAAATGTTTAACATAATCTTAAGAATTTCATCATAAAACTATCTTACTTAGAATATTCAATATTATTGGATATCTAACTAAGTTACTTTCTATAAAATCTCAAGATATGTAAAAACATTACTGAAAAACAAGTTTTAATAGAGACTTTGCTTCGTCAGTACTCAAATAATTCATATTCAATAAAATTTAACATCAATCAACAATAAATATCAACTCATCCTCCAACAATTTAGAAAACTTCCGGTAAATGAATACTGAAAAATTTAAATGGAGTGTAATGTTAACTACAAATAAATAATTCTGTGGTTTACCCTTGATCTAAAGATTCAAAGACAATTTAATGGCCTCTGTTATAGCACAAGGGCTATCTGTATAAGGAATGTTAAGGAAATCAAATAATTATATATTATGAATAAAATAACATAAATAGAGATTAATGCTTGACAGAAGGCATATAAAATTATTTAAATATTTTAATAGTAGCCTTCTACATATTTAATTTTAAAAAATTATAGTATATTTAATAATTATAACTTCAGGAATTAAATTAATTAATTATTATTGGATTTTGTTATATCATTTGGATGTCTTATAAAGAATGTTTTTTATATGTCGTTTGATATAAGTGGTACTTATATGAGATTACTTTAATTTAATTCCTGAAGTTATAATTATTAAATATAATTTTTTTAAATTAAATATGTAGAAGGCTAATATTAAAATATTTAAAAAATTTTGTATACCTTTTATCAAGTATTAACCTCTATTTATGTTATTTCAAAAATTAATTTAATAATTTTCGGTTGACAACTGACAATTTCTTTGAATTCCTTTCCGTTTGGTACTGTGTAATAAGTATTAATTCTATATGTCTACTAAATTAACAGTGTGTTGTTCATTTATTTATTTTAATTCTAAAAATTTTTGAATGAAAATTTTTTTGAAATTAAAATTTGTAGGAATATATCTGTATGATATTTAAATTTTTTTAAATAAAGTAGACATAGAATTCTCAAATATCATACAAACTTAAAAAAATAAAGGAATCTATAGAAAATCTGTTTCCTCACACTTGCGCACAACATCTCATTTTTATAATTGGATCTGGACCAGGCTTTGGTTTTATACAGAGTTGTTGTTACCTTTTATCGAAGTTTTGGCCAGTAAATTGTTCCCAATGATAGCATTGCGAGATCCCTATCTGATCTTTCTTGACGTATTTGCTCTCTCAAAGGAAGTTTATCGATCAGAGAATATTCTTCATTTGCCATCCCACCTTCTGGCAAGAATTTCGAGTGAACAACAATGCATAATCGAAAAAACTGTCTGAATCATCTCCAATTTTTAATGATATTGATGTGCTTTATTAGTGATTTTGTAAGTCGATTTACTATAAACATTATATAAAAATTGCAGCACTTCCGCACACGAAATTCCATTTCCAATGCAAAATTCAGGAATGATTCTTCTTCAATATTCTTGTCGTTTGTTAAAAAGGGAAAACATATTTGAGATAAAATGACAAAATGAAGCGCTGTAAAGAGACTAAATGATAGATGACGCTCAAACTCCATGTGAGTATGGAGGACAGTTGTGTCAATTTAACAATAAAAAATTTCAACAATCCCTTCAAGCTGAATTATTTTTAACTTGACTAATGAATATCTTTGATTTCTGAATGTGGTAGGTATGTTAAAAATAAAGTAATTACCCAAAGCTTTAAAAGGCCAAATAATAAATGCTTTACAGGATATTTACGCTTTAATTTCAATTTTAAAAAAACTCAATTCTGTATAATAGACAAAACTTCAATTCTAGGGCTAGTTTTCAATTCCTGTCTAAATCTTTTGATTCAATAAGATGTATTTCATCTGAAATAATATCTACACTTTATAGGAATTTCAATAAGTGAAATTAAATCACAATGATTTGCAAATTGTTCAATCTCAGATGGAAACATCATTGGTACTTGAGCGAACAGGCATAAAGGATAAAATAGGTATACACGAACTATCTGCATTGTGTAATTTAGCATGCACTCACTAATAATTATTTTGACTGTGAGAAAATTAGTCATTGTTACCTAATTGTTTATTATTAAACTCAGAATTGAAAACAGTGAAATCTAGTTCACCTGTCTTATTGATAATTTGCCTTCCAAAAAGCAAAATATTTTATCCTGCATGACAAATTCAATAATATTTCTTTGCTTCTTGATTTTCTAGGAAAACCGAATGAAAATAGCTCTTTTAGGTAAATCATTTTCTCACGGGTATCTGATAGGAAAAATGCATTGGCAACATCCAAACTGATGAGAATACTGATGAGAAAATTGAATAGAATCATGTTTTATATGTTCCAGATCGATAATTATATCTGTTCCTTATTATATCAACGTTTGTTTTTTAATAATTATGAAGAACTCACCCTACTATAAGAAAAAAGTTCCTTCTGCAACTTCTGTCTTTCTGTGTTGCTTTGATGTGGTGTCTTTGCTTTTATGAATTTGAACATGATTTAAGACAAAAACCTGTAAGGAAAAAGATATTCTAGTTCCACTTTATTAAAAGACAATTCTTCATTTAATTGGATTAAGAAATTATGGCGTTACCCATGAACAAACACAACAATAAACAAAAATAAGCATATGTCATTTTTGTATTCTAGCTAGTCGTCGTTAGAAACCAGCCAACGCCTGCTTGGCGATAGTAAATTCCTCTGAATATACGCATAATATCCAGCGTTAAGTTTGAAAATATATTAGAGATGACCTCCACTCACCTCTAAACAATATTTTATAAATAAAAATAAATTAACATTAACAAAAAACAGTTCAAAACTTCACAACACAACGTTTAAGAAGCATTATAGACAAAATGACTCATAACCACCGTACGGCACAGAAATGAACACTGATGTGGGAACTTCAAACTACTAGGACTCGAACTACAGATCATAAAATCAATGTTACCAATAGAACTTGAAGAACAATAAATTGGGATAGAACTCCTAAGCATAGAATTCTGGGAAACATACATTTGATTTATTCTCTATGATTATGTCAGTTCCACTACAGATTGTACAGATACACTGACATGGATGTCTTCATAAAATTAAACAGCTATAGAAAGAGACAAAATTTTCTGTGCTGTTGAGGTTGCTTTCATCTAATTCATGGCCTCTCGGTTTTATTTCTCTCTGTCTTATTTACTTCGGTTGAATAATTGGACATGAGCAGCGCAATCAATTCTCTATGTTCTTGAAGTTTCTCGGTTAGCTTAGGTGGAGTTGATTTAGAATCGGTATTCCGATTTTTTAAGGTCGAAACTGATCCGAATAGTTGTACACGAGCAGCAGAAAACAGTAATTCCAATAACTATTATTATTATATTTGAATTCACAAGAGTTTTAAGTAGAACAAAATGAGAGGATTCTAATAGAAAAATGGAATGTTTAGTGAAGGGTTAGGTTTTCTAAATGTTGGTATACAAATAGAAAACGCAAAACAAGAATCATCCAAAAAAATGATGGTTTTCTCCACAGCATCGTTAAGCTGCTTCTCACACTTTCACATTCCAAAAAAGGATGATAGTTATTCAGTAGATATCCTAACTGTAGGTGTCCTTGCTATGGCAAAAGTAAATTTTACGCTAATCTGCTAAACTCATCGTCATTGTTTTCATAGTAAATATGTCTAAGGATTTACCAATCTCGTATATGGAGGAAGCTAATATACTATGAAGGGGTACTTGCAAAGTGGTACCCTCTATAAAGGGATATTTTTACTTATTCTCACACTTATAGCTCTCGAATATCTATTTGGATCAGTATCAGAATCAACCAATTATGTATTTAAATCAACAACGTGAGTATTTTTGTTAAATAATAACTTGAGTATTTGTTATAATTTGCTTGTTTTAGGCTTCAAAGAGAAAGTCATCAGAGTGATTTCAACCTAAAACTTTTACCCAAGAACAAAACGCACACAAATTATACTCAAATAAATAGTAATAACATTAATTTAACCACTCTCAACATTATAACTAGCAGTTCTGGAGCTTCAGACAGTAATTCAGCTTTGTCTTTTGATTTAACTGCATCTGAATTGGTTTTAAATGGCACAAAAATACTTAACACAACAGAACTACCATTGTGTCCTGAAGATCCTCCAAATTTAGGTAATAATCATTCTTTTCTTGAATAATTTCAAAGTTGAAGGAAAGTTGGCATAATTTTGCTTGAGAACTGTCTGTATGTTGGAAATGCACGCAACTTATTTTTTAGAGGATACTAAAAGACCAGTAAGTAAAGTCTTAATTTTTCAGTTGGAGCTATTCCAGTTAAAAAATCTCCAGTTCCTACTATTGAGCAGCTAGAAACTCGTTTCTCTTGGTTGAAACCAGGGGGTCAATATGCTCCTGATACTTGTAGAGTACTTAAAAAGGTAGCTATCATAATACCATTCCGTTGTCGAGGAGAGCATCTCTTGCTGTTCCTCCAGCACATGCATCCATTCCTTAAAAAACAGCAGATAGATTATAGAATATTTATCATCGAACAAGAGGGTGATGGACTTTTTAATCGTGCACTTCTGATGAATGTTGGATATATAGAGGCTTTGAAAAGGAGAAACTTTGACTGCTTCATACTTCATGACATTGATTTGTTGCCAGAAAATGACAAGAACTTGTATACTTGCCCAATACAACCAAGGCACATGAGTGTAGCAATAGATTGTTTCAAGTATAAGTAAGTCAGACAAAATTTTTCACTAAATTCTTTCTTTTAAGAGTTCATTTGACAAAACGAATTATTTTAGGTTACCATATAGAGAAATGTTTGGAGGTGTTTCTGCAATCTCTACGGAACATTTCAGATTGCTTAATGGCTTTTCTAATTCGTTTTGGGGATGGGGCGGTGAAGATGATGATATGTCAAATAGAATAAGACATCACAAACTGTTTATATCAAGGTACCCACCTACAATAGCCAGATACACCATGCTTTCTCATAGAAAGGAAAAACCCAGCCCAAATAGGTACGTTAAGCAGATTTAATTGATTATTGCATTTCAGTAACTGAATTGGTTGCAAATTTGTTCCATGGACCCTATTCCTGATGAAGTGATGGAATTTTTTATTCAAAAATGCAAAAATTTGATTGGCGACAACATAAATTCCATAGATACCTAACCTAACCTCAATGTTTATTTGTCTCATATGTAGTGTCCACAACTTAAATACAAGTCTGGATTGAATCCTTTTTGATGGGCTGTTGCTAGTCGTCCGCTAAGCGGATGAATTAAAATAATTAGTCGTCCGGTTTGCGGACGAATATAATTAATTAGTCGTCCGATTATCGGATGAATAAAATTAATTAATCGTCCGCTAAAATGGATATGGGTGTTTATCACAAGATCAGTACCTTGTCATTTTTAACGAGTAGTTATTGTTAACACTAAACATTAAATGTTTCATAAGTTTAAACTGTGCATAAATGGTATGTTCAGAAAATCTCTGTATATATATAAGATAATTTATTTTTCAATGTAAGATTTTAAAATTGAAATTTTTGCAGTCATTAATGAAAAGGTTAATTAAAAAAAAAGCTGTATCATTCACTCGAGATTTTTTTTTGAAGTGTCACTTATGTGATGTGATTATGCGTACACATGAAAACGCGACAACAACAGTAAATATACTGTAAAATCATCATAAGTTTTGTATACTTATAACAAATAACAATTTAATTAAAAACTTTTCACTTAAGTCAAAAATGTAAAATGTGTTGACATATAATTCTTGGTGTATTGTAACATATACATTCTGTCAAGAAAGTACCGGGAATTATCGATTTAAATCTGGCGGGGCAATGAGGCAGGTAAAAATTTTTTTTCCTAGGTTGGTACCACTGTCCTTAATTACTATGCCAAGCTTGAGCGGGATCTGTCAACAAGTGTGTTTGCAACAGCTGATTAAGTCAGTCGATGTCAGAGTGCGTGCCGATTTTTACTATGGGTGATTACGTTGAGCAAAGAATTTGTTTAAAGTTCTGTGTTGCAAATGAATTTTCGTGTGCCGATGCATTGAAAATGTTGCAGAAGGCCTTTGGTGATAATGCTCTGTCGAAAACTCGTGCATATCAGTGGTACAGAGCCTTCAAGGACGGTCGTGAAGTGGTCGAAGACAACGTCGATAAAGTTAAGGAAAGGGTGTTGGAAAACCGTCGTACCAGCTTGAGAGAGATAGCACATGATCTTAAGATATCCCACGAGTCCGCACGTACGATTTTGATTCATATTTTGGGCATGAGAAAGGTGGCCGCACGACTCGTACCGAAAGACCTGAATTTTCTTCAAAAACGTCATCGCGAACAGGTTGCTTCAGACATGCTGGATCGCTGTAATTCCGATTCTACATTCATGGAACGCATTATAACTGGTGATGAGACCTGGGTCTACGAGTACGATATGCAAACAAGCCAGCAATCATCGGAATGGGTGGCAAAAAATGAGCCGAAACCGAAAAAACCACGCCAAAGCCGCTCGAAAATGAAGGTGATGCTCATTGTTTTCTTCGATATCCGTGGCGTGGTGCACTACGAATTCGTTCCAGAGGGTCAGACGGTAAACAAGGAGTATTACCTAGGCGTTATGAAACGTTTGCGTGAGCGTATCCGTAAGAAGCGGCCAAATTTGTGGGCGAACAACTCATGGATTTTGCATGACGATAACGCGCCTTCTCACCGAGCTACGATTGTGACTGACTTTCTCGCCAAAAACTCAACAAACGTTCTTCAGCAACCACCGTATTCGCCGGATTTGGCTCCCTGCGACTTTTTCCTCTTCCCAAAACTAAAATTGCCCCTTCGTGGCACCCGTTTTGAGTCGATTGAAGCCATAAAACAAAATTCGGCGCGAGACCTAAAGTCCATCCCGGAAAGCGCCTATAAAAAATGTTTCGATAATTGGAAGTGCCGTTGGCATAGATGTATTGGAGCAAATGGAGCCTATTTTGAAGGCGACCCAATAAATTTTGACGATTAAATGTAAATAAAAATGTTGTTTTAATTCAAAATTCCCGGTACTTTCCAGTGTACAAATATTAAATTTCAAATTTAATTAAATGAAAAACTGTTAAAGTGAATTAAAAAAGAATTAAGTAAGTATTACCTTATTAACTCACCTTACAAAACATATCATTTGGTATTGACTTTGTTGTTAAAAATAGAAATTTTTCTATGTAAATTTGAAGTAAAATAATATTTTATTCACAGTGGCTTGATTATGGATGTTTGAAGATGAAAAAGAGGATATTTATTCGACAAAAATTATTATTCAGCCGTATTAAAAGAAGTATAATTATCATTGTCAATTAACAAAAACTTCATTAAACCAAGCTTACAACATGAAACAGGTACAACACGATAATGATTACTTTAATTATATTGAGAATCAATTTTTATTAGAGGTTAGTTTTTTTAAAGGTTATTCATTTTTATAGGAATTATCTTCATCATAAAATAGTCAATTGATTTGAAGAGAAAAAAATAATAATAAGCAGTAAAAAAAAATTTTGCTTATACTATCAAAGTATTGTGTTAACTTTTAACTTTTATAATCGCTACACATCCATAATTTTGCTTTTGGTCTTCTTCTAAGTCCAGCACATTTTAAGTGGTACCATTCCAAGCAATAATCACATCCTATGCTTACTTTAACTCTTCCATTCTTCTTCAATTCATCGTCGTCACTGTCATTCGTCTTATCTAAATCTAATTTGCAGGATTTACATTGCCATTCTTGTGATTTTTTTTGTTAAACATTTTTATAATTTTTTAAAATAAATTTTAAAATTCATTTCTAAAAAAACGTTTAAATTTATATCATTTTAATGTATTTAAGTGCCAATGTAATTGTTTTTTTTTTAAATAGCGTAGAGGGGGCGACGTGTTGCTCCGGAATTTTCGGACATCTAGCTTTAGCTAGATTTATTTATTTATCGGACGATTAGTAAATTTTATTCGTCCGCTAATCGGACGACTAGTAAATTTTATTCATCCGCTAATCGGACGACTAGACACTTCGTTTTTGATGAGCTTTCTGAATTATTCGATTTCTGATTTCTAATGATTTATAACTTCTTGACGATGGACTTTTCCAGGTCCTCTTCTGGACATGATCAATAAAATTTTTTTTTACGTTTTCTATCAAGCTAAGAATTTTTTTGAGTATTGAATGAATTTGTAATGAGACCCCTTTTTATAATGTTCATTCTCAATGGGTAGTTATTTTCTTCTGCTGCACAAATAATTCATATTTAGTTTTCTCATACAGCTCCCTGATTTCTTTCAGTAGTAAACTCGAAGATTCTATTTCAGCATTTCCTGGCATTCATGTCAACCTGAAATTTCCGTCGAAATTCATTTTACATTAGTGTAAGATATACTACTCTGTCAAGAAAGTACCGGGAATTTTCAATTAAAACAACATTTTTACATTTAATCGTCAAAATTTATTGGGTCGCCTTCAAAATAGGCTCCATTTGCTCCAATACATCTATGCCAACGGCACTTCCAATTATCGAAACATTTTTTATAGGCGCTTTCCGGGATGGACTTTAGCTCTCGCGCCGAATTTTGTTTTATGGCTTCAATCGACTCAAAACGGGTGCCACGAAGGGGCAATTTTAGTTTTGGGAAGAGGAAAAAGTCGCAGGGAGCCAAATCCGGCGAATACGGTGGTTTCTGAAGCACGTTTGTTGAGTTTTTGGCGAGAAAATCAGTCACAATCGTAGCTCGGTGAGAAGGCGCGTTATCGTCATGCAAAATCCATGAGTTGTTCGCTTTGGCCGCTTCTTATGGATACGCTCACGCAAACGTTTCATAACGCCTAGATAATACTCCTTGTTTACCGTCTGACCCTCTGGAACGAATTCGTAGTGCACCACGCCACGGATATCGAAGAAAACAATGAGCATCACCTTCATTTTCGAGCGACTTTGGCGTGGTTTTTTCGGTTTCGGCTCATTTGTTGCCACCCATTCCGATGATTGCTGGCTTGTTTGCATATCGTACTCGTAGACCCAGGTCTCATCACCAGTTATAATGCGTTCCATGAATGTAGAATCGGAATTACAGCGATCCAGCATGTCTGAAGCAACCTGTTCGCGATAACGTTTTTGAAGAAAATTCAGGTCTTTCGGTACGAGTCGTGCGGCCACCTTTCTCATGCCCTAAATATCAATCAAAATCGTACGTGCGGACTCGTGGGATATCTTAAGATCATGTGCTATCTCTCTCAAGCTGGTACGACGGTTTTCCAGCACCCTTCCCTTAATTTTATCGACGTTATCTTCGATCGCTTCACGACCGTCCTTGAAGGCTCTGTACCACTGATATGCACGAGTTTTCGATAGAGCATTATCACCAAAGGCCTTTTGCAACATTTTCAATGCATCGGCACACGAAAATTCATTTGCAACACAAAACTTTAAACAAATTCTTTGCTCAACGTAATCACCCATATTAAAAATCGGCACGCACTCTGACATCGACTGACTTAATCAGCTGTTGCAAACACACTAGTTGACAGATCCCGCTCAAGCTTGGCATAGTAATCAAGGACAGTGGTACCAACCTAGGAAAAAAAAATTTACCTGCCTCATTGCCCCGCCAGATTTAAATCGATAATTCCCGGTACTTTCTTGACAGAATGTATATTTCGTTTAGTTCCAAATCTGGTAGCCAATTTGCGAAACTCCAAGCGCGGATTTTGTCGTCCTAAAACCAATAAAGCGTTCACATTGTTTCCTTTAATATTACACGGTCTTCCTGAAACTGATCTATGCCACATATCCATGCAATTTTTATCCTCTCTATTGTCTCATATACAGCACTTTCTCCCCGTTCAGTCAATTGCACTAATTTTTTAACGTTTCTGAAACCTTTTCCATAAAAATATTTCACCTGTTTTTTTCTAGTTGCGACTTTACTACATGAATTGTATACCTGTTGACAATCAACAATATTTGACAAACAGTGTTGCCATGCAACTTTGGCCATAGCCGACTATCTGCACAACCTATTTTATACATTACTTTTGTCTTAGAATGTAACAAAAAAGAAGTATATTAAAATTATGAAAAATAATAAATTCCGGACACCTTCTAGACGGACTATACTTGTCGTTGGATCCTCTCAAACGCCTAACAAAATATCCAATTTCACAGCATCTTCAACAAATTGCTATTTTCTTCTTAATGGTTTGACATGTCCAAGTTCTTTGAATTGTGCATGAGTTTTAGACACAGTACCTTGTGAAATACCAAGCAACTAAGGATACCTATGATTAAATATGTTTGCCACTTCAACTTGACTTCTGCAATTATCCTCGTAACCGATAATCATTGAAATCTCAATTCGGTGAGTTTTAGTTAAATATTTCATCATTTGTTCTACAAGAAATACGTACAAGATTTAAGACAAAACAAAATGTTTTGTGAGCGTAGCAGCGTTGATCGCTACAGTGGATCAAGTTTAAATTTACCATTTAGATCTAAATTAACGACACAAAGGCTAATGTAAAATGTCATTTGGCGTTCGAGGAAATGGTCCCATATCCAAGGACAGTGGTACCAACCTAGGAAAAAAAATGTTTACCTGCCTCATTGCCCCGCCAGATTTATATCGATAATTCCCGGTACTTTCTTGACAGAATGTATATTAATTTAATTTTACACCTGTGTAAAATTATTAATGTCAAGTGAATTTGACAGTACAAAAGTGCCTTGATTTGAATAAAACTTTAATTCTTATGGTTTGGTTGCTATAACAATCATGCATTTAAAGGCTAAATTGATTTTAAACAGCAGTTTATCACAATATTATTATTATTTTGTACAGGGTGTCCCATTTTTGTAGGTTTTGCAGGGTTTCTAAGACCATAGGTAGATTGATGTGGTTTTCTCAACACCATGCTAAGTAGCATTACAAAGTTGTAAATACCAAAATTGCCATCAACAGATTTGCTGTAGCCGTCACAGTTTTTGTTGTATACTTCTACACCTGGCAAGTTTTTTTTTCATCAGTGCTTCTGTTTTATTTCAGATATGACATGCTCAAGCTAGGCCAACAAAAATATGACAAAGACGGTTTGAACACACTTAAATACACTGTAGTGAAAAGTAAGAAACTTCTACTGTACACTTGGATTCTTGTAAAAGTGGATGTGCCAAGTTGATGTACCAGTTATTAAACTTAAATCTGCCAAATTAAAATGACGGTTTCACCTTTAGAGATAAGCACAAACTATAACTTTCATTAGTACATCAAATGTGTCATTTTTTTGCATTTAGCATTTTTACTGTGGAATAGTCTATTTAAAGGTATTCGCACATTCGTCTCATTTATGTTTTAGTTCACAAAGGTTAGCTGAAATGTAAAAACATTGCTGAATCTTTCATACTCCATATAATTCTCAACTTACAAAATAAGAACGCGATAGATCAGTGAGATGTAAATATATTTGAGAAAATATTCCAAATGACATAGATTTTTAGATTGTATCATAAATGTAAAGTTGTCAAGTTAATAATGAACTGTTTTAGCCATTACTATTTGTTAGTTGGTCATAATTAAAACAATTTTCAGTTTCGAAACCCAGAAATTCACATTTGTATATGAATCGAGGCTTCACGTTTTGTATTACTGTAGTTTCCAACTTTTAGTTCATACCCGGTTGAAAAACTTGATTTTATTATGATCGAGTTAAGCCATGATTTCTATATTTTTATCGAAGATATTAATTTTATTATTCTCAATTCAAGATCGAAGGCCTAAAACTTAATTTTTCATTACAGTATTCATGTAGATGTTGTCTGTGATATTTGCACAATTAGAAGCAGTTTTACTAGTAGACAATAAGAAGTTTAGTTATATTGTACAACTTGAACCCTTTAATTGTGGGCAATGCTCAAAATCTTGAAATTATTAGCTGAATATTTATTCTTTGAATCTCAAGCAGAGGTTTTTTTATTGGTGTTGTTCCTCCTGGAAATTACTCATATGCAAGCAAATTGTTTGTTTTAAGATTTTTTTCTCCAAGTTTTATTGGTTGTTTTTACTCAACTGCTGTTTTTATGTAGATATTTGCCATATCCTTTAATGAATCTCGATTTGAAATTCCTTGCACTTAATTTTACTTTATACCTGTATAAATATTATTTTAAATTATTGTAACTAAATTATATATAAGGAAGAGTATGACAGAATTTGTTTTTTATTTATATTTTTGTTGATCCTATCGGTTAAAGGCGCCAGTAGTTTAGTGGAAGTATTAAGATGAAGGTACTGAAAACTATAAAGTTCAATCTGAACAGCGAAGAAATTTTCTATTCTTTTGCTCCAGAGTTGAAAATTATCATTTCTCCATGTACTTTTTACGATCGTCAATCTCAAAATTAAGATTGACAAGTCCAACGTAACACTTGTTTGCCACGATAACCATAGCGTCTTAGGTATTAGTATGAACAATATAATGTAGCTTGTGGAATATGTGATGGATCTGGCCGAGACGTTGTACGGAAGGAGTTCTTTACACAAATAAGTTAATTAATTTCGAAACCAGAAGGAAATTGTGTTAGACACTGATCTTATCTGTGCAGCATATGAAACGAAGAATACAAGTGTTTCAAAACAGTTGTATCTGTTTCATCTTCAATTTGAGAAAGTTTGATCATGTTTCCGAAAGTACGAGACTCTAGGGTAGATAAACATGTTTATACAGTAGTACGTTTTAGTTATCTTATGTTCCTTCATAAAGTTCTGTTCTCTGCCTTATTACTCGAAGAAGTTTATACAGAGGAGAAATGCCCACAACATAATTGTGAGGTACAGGTTGAACTTGAATATACCTTTTCACCGGCAACAATTTACCAATAAAGGTTTTCATACTTGGCTGGAAATTGATGATAAGCTTGATCAGTGGTACGGATAATTGTCACTAGTAATGTTTAACTGACATTTGAAGTTGTCGTGACGAGACTTCTGCTGGTTGCTATATTTACCTCAGTTTTCGAAAATATTTGCTTTTGTTTTCTATTTTGGAAGTGGGGTTAATTGTTTCAGAATGAGTTGTTTTTCTTTTTTGTTTATAAGAGAGCTTATGGTTTTTGTTTCGAATTGATTGTTTGTAGCTATAATATATCCACATAAGTTTGCATAATATTTTTTTCATATTAATATTTAAATAAGGTTATTCTGATTTTCACAAACTTTTATTGTTATTATTACAACAATCGTTTCGCTATCACAGTAGCATCATCAGGCAAGATTACATTTTGAATAACTAAGCTTGTTTCCGAAACCTGTTGCTATTTATATTACAGTAAGTACAATAAATTTTTATTGAGCACTAAAAACCCAAAAATGGTCTCTGCAAATTCCAGCTTATCTGAATATATTTAACAGAGGTGAGTTATTTAAATCTATTTTTTCGTAATATTCCAATTTTATTATGTTTATTTATCTCTAGGGATTCTAACAGATTTAAGGCATAACTTTTACTTTCTATATGTAGAATTTCAAAATTAAGGTTGAAAGTATGTCCTGTTTCTAACAAATGGTTGGAATATGTAGAATTACTTTTATTATTGAGGAAACTCTTCAAATGTTCACAAATTCTATGTCGGAAAGTTCTTCCAGTCTGTCCTATGTAAACTTTAGGGCAATCACCGCAGGTTAACTTATAAACCCCCGATTTATCATCTTTATGTATACAGTCTTTATTATTTTTAATAAATTTATCCAAGTTTGAATTGGTTTTAAATGAAGTTCTTAAATTATATTTGATAGATTCGGTCTTTACTTGGTGGAAACTCATTTTAATTAAAAAAAAATGTATATGAGAGAGTAATTTATTTCCACAAAAATGTTTGTACTACTAGACAGTACAATGTAATACCTGAAGAAGCCACATCATGGTGAAACAATTGTTGTAGTAGTACAAACATTTTTGTGGAAATAAATTACTGTCTCATATACATTTTTTTTTTCTTAAATTATATTTATTTTTGAGGTATGTAGCAATTTTCTCAGAAATACCTTCAGTGTATTTTAAGAAAATGTATTTAAAATTTTCTTTTATATTAGGAAACACCATATTTAAAGCTATTTTATTATTTTTATTGATCAACAATTTGTTTATCAACTTAGGATCATAGTCATTATTAACAGCTATTTGTTTAATTATGTTAAGTTCTTCTGAAATATAATTTTCTCGATTCATGGGAATATTAACTAATCTATGGATCATACAATTAAAAGCTGATAATTTTTGATTTAAAGGATGATTTGATTTGTTGTGTATAATAGAATCAGCATTTGAGTGTATGATCCATATATTAGTTAATATTCCCATGAATGGTCAAAATTATATTTCAGAACTTAACATAATTAAACAAATAGCTATTAATAATGACTATGATCCTAAGTTGATAGACAAATTGTTGATGAATAAAAATAATAAAATAGCTTTAAATATGGTGTTTCCTAATATGAAAGAAAATTTTAAATACATTTCCTTAAAATACACTAAAGGTATTTCTGAGAAAATTGCTACATACCTCAAAAATAATATAATTCAAGAACTTCATTTAAAACCAATTCAAACTTGAGTAAATTTATTAAAAATAATAAAGACTGTACACATAAAGATGATAAATCGGGGGTTTATAAGTTAACCTGCGGTGATTGCCCTAAAGTTTACATAGGACAGACTGGAAGAACTTTCCGACATAGAATTTGTGAACATTTGAAGAGTTTCCTCAATAATGAAAGTAATTCTACATATTCCAACCATTTGTTAGAAACAGGACATACTTTCAACCATAACTTTGAAATTCTACATATACAAAGTAAAAGTTATGCCTTAAATCTGTTAAAATCTCTAGAGATAAATAAACATAATAAAATTGGAATATTACTTAACGAACAAATAGATTTAAATAACTCACCTTTGTTAAATATATTCAGATAAGCTGGAATTTGCAGAGACCGTTTTTGGGTTTTTAGTGCTCAATAAAAATTTATTTTACTTAGTGTAATATAAATAGCAACGGATTTCGGAAACAAGCTTAGTTATTCAAAATGTAATCTTGCCTGATGATGCTACTGTGATAGCAAAACGATTGTTGTAAGCATAACAATAGAAGTTTTTGAAAATCAGAATAACCTTATTTAAATATTATTTAATATGGATTTTCACCAAGTAAGGACTGACTCAATTCAATATTTTTTCCACTTGCTAATAGAAAAAATTGTTCCTAACTCATCTGTAAAGTGGCTTTTCCGCATTTGTTGAAAATATATCAGAAAATGAAACGTCAATCAGAATATTTTATTGGAAACTGACATTTCAAATTTGTCAATATTTTATTTGAGTTAACATTGTTACCCATCCGAAATGCTACAAATAATACAAGAATGGTTAATGGACTCTCTAGGCCTCATAATCGACCTCAAGAAGATCGATTTTGGCAAAAGAGTCAAAGACGGCTACCTGATAAGTCAGGTACTTTGCGCTTTCGAGGTGATATCGAAGGAAGAACTGTCTCTCGTCAAACCAACAGCGGACAAAGATATTGCCATGAGTAACTTCATGAACTACGTCCTTATCTGGTTGGGAAAACTAGACATCCGATTAAAAGATGCAGAGCTCGACGAATTGTTAGATGGAAATGAAAAAGTTGCTATCAGTGTGTTCTACGAACTCTATCTCGCCCTTCAGAATAAATCTAAACTGCACATGATAACCGAAAAACGAATTTTGCAAAAATCGAAACCTCCGAATCGAAAGTTCGAAGTGAAAAAAGTGAGGGAATCGAAACTGGATCACCTCACCTTAGAACTCAGTCCTTATTGCCTCCCTATAATAGAAAATAATGACATCATACGGTGGCACAAAGAACGCCTCGTGTCCTTAAATCAACAATGCGAAGAAGCTAGAGCAGAATACATGAAATATTTCAACACAAGAAGACACGAAAAGCTTCCAACTCTCATATGTACCTGCGCCCCCCAGTGCGTTTGCCCGAAGTACGAAACTAAAAGGGACCAAATAGATTTCCCTGACGAAGCCAGTCAGGACTTTACCTTCGACGAATTAGTTGGTCAGTACAAAAAATCCAAACAAACCAAGAAACATGTACCCAACTTAGAAGAAGCCAAGAAGGTTGTAAAAAAGCTGAAAACAAGAAGGTTGGAAAATAAAGAAAGGGAACAACAAAAAATGCGGCAACATACAGAATTATGCGAAGACTTTTGGAACGAAATGGTCAAAAACCAAGAGAAACAGATAGAAGAACTCGTTGATCAGAAAATAGCAACACAATCGTTCTACGAGAAGCAGATGATAAACAAGATGTTCCAGGTTAAACACCAACAACAGGTGATTAAAGATAACAGAAATTTTGTTAACGAAGAAATTATGAAGCAGAAGGAAGACGATATAATGCAAAAACTACACATGCAACAGAGATTGTCTGATGAATGTGTTTGTGATTATTTATACGAGAGAGAAAGAATCAAGCAGCTCCACAGGAGGGTTTACGCGGAAAAACAGAAATTGAAAAGAGCTAGAATTGAGAAAATATGTAGGGAGACTGCTGATGATCTGGTTAATTTAGCTATAAGAATTGGGGAATATAAGGACAGTTATAAAGAAGATCCATGCAGGAGGAGATACGATGATTGGGTCAGTTTATTTGTTAGTTGCGGACCGATATTACCAAAAGTGATTCCAGCTGAAGATATTGTTCAGGTAAATATTTAAATCCATGTTTACATGCGCTTTTGCTGTTCAGTTGAAAAATCTTCATATTCATATTGTGAGCATCGGTATAATTGTTTAAACACCCGACTCGTAAGCGGAGACTCCTTTTTAGTGCGGATTCGAATCTTGGCAAGGAAGAAATTTTATCGCTATTTTAGCCAGCCACCATATCAGTGTTGGATCAAAAACAGTGGCGTGAGGACACAGTCATAAAGAATAACGAGAACACAACTGATCCCCTAACTCAAACAAGTTACACTAAAGCTTCTGAGGGATCTTCACATGAGATTCTTAAGAATATCGGGATAATATAGTGACACTAGAAATATTACTCTCAGAAGGAAATCTTTGTTCCATTTGATTTTTTAGCAATGTGGTAGACTTAGATCAAGAACGAAACGATAGTATTTGTGATAATCTTTATTAACATTCATTTAGGAATTGAGAACCCAAACAGGTGTGAGACGCACAAAAAATCAGGTCTCACAAACCATAAATTATGACTAAAAAACCGCAAGCATTGAAACATCAGCAATTAGTGAACTAAAGTACTGAAATACATGTCAAGACTAATAATCGATACCATATCATTGTATTATGTTGAAATACAGAAAAGCACTGATGTGAAATCAGAAGCTCCATTTTGTAATGTTCGTTTTCAAGGACCTATCAGATTTACCAGAACAAGATGAACCAGCTTTCATTGAAGAGATTAACAGGCAGGAAATCATTGACACCAAAGATTTCGAGAAGTACCACAAAAGCGAGTGGCCTTGGGAAACAGAAAATATAAGCGAATTCAAGTTCAATTTTAAACTGATCGAGAGAGGTAACGGTCATCAAAGTTTTAAGTATCCCTTCATCAGTTCTTCATTTTCTGTAGGTTTGAACATTATCGGCTTCATAGTGCACCGACTGTTGATGACGAAATACCCAACAACCCCCCTTATGCCCAGACCGGATTTCAAATTCGAATATAGCGTGTGTATCAATGGTCTAACGGATACATCAACGATTGGAAAACTGCAAAGTTTGCTCAGTTACAAGGATATAGAGGTGTTTGAGATTTTGGACGCTGTAAACTACTGTCTAGAAAGATATTCCAGCGAAATAAAGTCAGAGCAGCCTGATGATGTGCAATCTGTGAGTTAACTCTTTCAAGGGTTCAAATAGCTGTAAAATATTTTATCATTATGAGTAAGGGGGAAACGCGATCAAATAATCTATTCTTTTTGTTCTGACTGCTTTCTGAAGTGACAGTATCCATTAAGGAGAACCATGAAAGCATGTTTTGGCGAGGCTACGAAAGGTTTTTAATGTCCCAGTGCTAGAGTTCCGAAATAACGCTTTGAAATGATCCAAGTCTATATCTACTATCTATTATTTCTACAGAGATGTTTTGGTCGGTTTTCTTTTTCTCTTTGAATTTTTATTTTTAGATACGTTTTCCAAAGACACGGAAAGCTTCTGTTCTTACCAAGGGAGTTGAAGCCCCTTTTCTGACTAGTAAATTTGCCTCCTCTTTTCACTGATTTCCCAGAGTCCAAAAATCCGCACCGAGAACCATTTCAGTGTCGAATTCAGATTAATCAATTAGGTTATTAGAGTAATTGGTTTGTTAGCAGTGTGTAGACGTGTAGAGCTGAATTAAGATGAAGCAGTCAGATATCATGGACCCTGTGGAATGCAGCAACAGAGTCATAGAATGAGGGAGTCAGGTGCAGGGTGAGTTTTACTCAAGTACCCATTCAGCATCATGGTAGATTCAGTGGATTGAACTAATTAGTTGATTAGGCTGATATGTTCAAATGAAATAAAGTAATCAGAGTCACAGAATGAGGATTCAAGCTGTGGTAGTAAGGTCTATGGATTGGCGCATCTTATAAGTTGAGTATCAGAGTAGACGCTATATAACACCCCTGATAGCTCCGCTCTAAATTCAATTGTACACTTCATTCCACTGCGTATATTTTCGCCTGAAATATGCTAGGTTAGGAACCTACTGATTCTAATAATTTCGTTGTGGGTCCCAAAAATTGTGCTCATGTCTATGTGGTAGTTTCAGAGTCTTCTGTATACAATTTGATAACCTTTTCTGAGGGTAAAGGACTACGGACTGTCCTTTTCAGTCTTTTTTCCTGCTAAACATTGTGATGAGATACCTTGAAAGTTTCATTACCAGAAAGGTCTACACATGGTATATATTGGCTCAAAGATAATTCCTTTTTCCATTATATGGTATTGTGATTTTTCGCCGAGTTTATACTCAACCCTACTGATGAACACCATTGCATGATAGTTTTGAGGTTCTCTCATATTGAGTCACACAAGACATTCTCCATCTTTCCTGTATATCATGACAATGGCGTCTGCAACGATAAGGTAACGGTGAAATGCATTCCAGATTGACCTATACGAAATTGAGGTGAAAAAGATGAAGAGTAGCTCAACGAAGTTATTGAAGGGCAAAAAAGGAAAATCGGCGAGGGAAACTCTTGAGATAAAGAGTGGTTTAACTGTAACTGATTATTCAAGTACTGACATGCCTTCTCACGCGAACAAAAAACTTCAAACCCCGATGGTTTATCCCTGCGAAGAGGTTAAAATATCCCATGCTGCTTCGCTTGGTGAGATAGCCCAGAATTCTTTGAACCAGGGCGAACCTTTAACAGGTATTCGAGGTTGTAAGAGGATAATCTTTTGTTTACTCAAAGCTTCATTATTTAGATTTTCTTTTGGCCGCCATGATTATCGAATATCTGCACTCTGTTTCTGATAAGAAGGGCTGGGCTTTGGTGAATTATCCAAGCAGTTACAACCAAGCTGTTACTCTAGAAGAAAGCCTCTCATCTACGCCTCTGTGCAAGGACTTGAGCGCCATAAAGAGCATAATGGATCTCGCTGAACTGGAAGAAAAGGACGTGGAAGGAGTAATGCGAAAAGAAAAAGACACCAAAAGGTTTTGTACATTTTAATGAACCAAGTACCTAGAAGACCGCCACAATATTAACTATTGTTTTATTCCTCAGATATTCGAAGATATTTCCTCGACCTCCCAAGCTCAAAGATGACGACATTTATGACACAGTACTGACAGCCTATATAAAGATAATTAAAACACCCTTAGACGAAGTGGTAGACGCTGAGAGCAATCTTCCGCCAATCACCAGATATATAGACGAGTCAGCTGAACCACTGGAGAAGTTCTACGCTGAACAGGGTTGCGCTTATTTCATGTTTTATGAAACTTTCGATTACAACACCGTTAAGTACTTGGCTAGACTGGTGATTGGAGATTTCAGCTTACCGAGAAAACCTTCAATAGAACTCTTTGGTAAATCTGTGCTCCTTGGACAGGAAGAATTCGAGGGAGAAAACGGAGTAAGGGTGCCAAAGTCCTCCAAGGAGACAACTCTAAAGGAAAAGGATAAGAAAAAACTTTACATGCAAAAGGAGAGCGAGGAGGATATTATTGTGAAGGAAAAAAGAACTAAAGGAGGTTAAGGTACTTTAATTTTAAAGACATCGAGAATTAAATTTGGTTGTTCACAGATAAGAAGTCGAAGCGTGGAAAATCCCTTGAAGATTTGGAAAATAAAACTTGGGAAAACAAGCATGTCCAGGTACCGCCTTTGGAGGATATTTTTGAGATCATTGTCGAGGAGGAGGATCCAGATATCCTTCCAGGTGAAGAGAAGTGGAAGTATCTTGAGATTCCTATGTCTGAAGAACTCCTCTTGGTGCTTGCTAAAATGTGTGAGAATATGGAAAATCTTTACATGGAAGATTTCAAACAGGTTATTATCACAAAGAAACACATCTTCATTGTTGCTGAAATGTACTTTTTTACGTAGATTCTTTTCATGCGAAGGCTAGTATTGAACAACATCCAACCCTATATATCTCACACTAAAGCACATCTGTTGGAGTTCATTCAGAGGCCCGATGACCGGCAGCAAATACTTCACGAGTTCCAAATGACATACAACAGCATCTCTGAGTGTCTCAGATCCGATGATGAAGTCAAGGCTGAGCTGCATTGCAGAATAGACGAGTTGAGGAAGGCCTTGCAAGCTACCAGCGAAATGAATATCGTGGAATCGTTTGGTGAAAGAGAGAGGATCATAGAGCAACACTGGTTGCGTAAGGAGTTACACGAGTTAACTCAGATTTACTTGTGCGCTATGCAACTAGAGCTGGACAGATTTGTTGGTAAGTTTAGTGTGAAGGTGATGTGTCGATATTTATGGGAAACAACTTTTACCTTAGTGTATTTTAATCTTTATATGAAAAAACATTATATACTTTTTGCATCATTGTTTAGTTCTACGCAAAAGTCTTTTCTAGAAAAAAAATCAACTTCTAAGTGAGAATGAAAAAAATTGTCTTTGGCTATGAAGAGATCCACATCCCTACTAATATTATAAATGCGAATGTAAGTTTGTTTGTTACGCTTTCACGCAAAAACTACTGAACCGATCATCATGAAACTTTGTACATATACTCTTGAAGGTATTAGAAGTAACATAGGGTACTTTATATTTAAAAAAAAAAATTTTTTTACGAAAGATAAAACAATTGTTTGTCAAAAAATCGTCAAATTTAGCTACTTCAGTAATGAAGTTTTACTATTATTATACCCTTACCCTTTATCTTTCATACTTATTTAATGACTCCACTGCGGGCGAAGCCGCGGGTAAAAAGCTAGTATTCTTATAAAAGAAAATTAGTCGGGAAGAACCACCTAGCGAATTTTTTACCTACTTGTCAGTAAGATTCTATGGTCGCTTCGTAGACTTGCGCGCGGGTGTAAATGTAAACATAACCCCTAGACAGGATCGTCGGATCTCTCCAGAATGGTGGTGGTAATCTTCAGAGAGTCCAGTTTTCGTTTGTTAGAAATAGAACGCCATTGTCCATTGTTCTTTGAAACTTAAGGATAGACACAAAGGGAAGTCGACTAAGCTGCTTTCACATGTAAAGTTATTGTATTGTATTGAATTACCTGAGGTCAACGTGAGTGTTATTTGTATCAGGTATTTTTATTCATTGGTGGATTCTACTGTATTGATGCTCCAGCTAGGGGCGACCTGTTTACTTCAATAACCACTACTTCGAAATGCAAACTCTAGATGGCCCATCTTTTACTAGAAATGATTGTATGTACTTCCTTACTTTTTGGCTAGTAATTGTTGTCAGTGCAAAAACTTAAAAAATACTTCATGTCCTATAAGTATATTCGTTTCAGATACTATCCAACTACTGACCGATTATTACGTATCTGGAGTAACGAATATGCCACCGGAGGAACCGCCTTTTGCCAAAGAAATCATCAAGGGCATAGAATCGGACAGCGTTCACACCTACGAATCTCACTCAATGTGGGAAGACGCTTTTGACACGAAGTACTTCAACGACAAAATAGCTGGAAAGGTTACGAGAATAGCAGATTTCGTAGAAAAAACTAAATATTCGGCACACAAAGTGAGTACTTTCAGAATTTGATCTCTATGAATGTCGAACACAGAAACACGGTCTTCTGTGCGCCAGTCTTTCTTCTAACTCTATGGACTAACTGATAGTTTATTTTTTGTAGATTGTTGTTAACACTCAAGGAAAGTTTGCTTTGGGAAAGCCAAAACCTGAGAAACAGAAGGGAAAAGGTGCACCAACTATAAGTATGTCGGACATAGTGAGGGACAATATGGATAAGTTGGTTGAAGAATGGAAGACTGCCATAGAAGGGGAGGCGGAAAGGGTATAATATTGTGAATTCTTCATAATATATCCTTTATATTTATACATTTATACGGATCTTATCTCTCATATCGTATTTACAGGATAAATTCTACCGGGTTAGTTAGCTAAATCAGGAGTTACTGCGACCAGATAGATGAAATACCCTCCTAGTCTAGCATGCAGACTTTCAACCACTGCCCCCTCGAGTCCAACGCCAAATTGGGGGGCCAGGTCGTACAAATACTTTCCGTGGACCTCCACCCTCCCGAGGTAACGCAGTACGCTACATAACGCACTCGGCCATTAGACAGAAAAATCCGGAGATTTAATGCAATAGGGAGGAGAAACGCTAGTTTTAAGGGTGTAACCACTGTGCTATTACAGACACCCTTCTCACTGTGTTGGACAACGCAACTCAGCCCTCCATTTCACCTTTGCGGTGAAACTAGGGCCCCAGTCAGATGAACTGTCCACCACACTGGTCCAGTGACACGAAGAGAAGTCTCTGCTTTAGGCATCGAGACTTAATCTTCCATTTCATCGGAATGAAACTAAGACCTTAGTAAAGACAAGCACCTCCACCACGTCAAGGTACAGAGACAAATGGGGGGCGATATTTACAGGGTAGACTGAATAATGTTTTCTACAATAGCTTCAGATCATATGAGTATGAGCTCTTATGTGGAGTACCCCAAGGATCGAATTTAGGACCGATGTTGTTTAATATCTATATCAATCATCTCTTGGTCTCTCTCGGTTGTCGAGCTTTAGCATATGCTGAATATAGGTGATGTTTCACGTTTGATGTTGCTTCAGTCCAACTTGCAATATATCTACGATTGGTGTGTGCTGAACAAACTGAGGTTGTAAATGGGAAAGTATTTCAAAGTTACACATACCAGAAAGCCCACAAAGTTGGATTATGGTTATTATATAGCTGACAATTGTATCGTCAATAAAGATGAAATGTATGACCATGGAGTATTGTTTAAATCTACTTTCACCTTCATTCCCCTAATCGAAAATCTAAGTGCATCAGCCAATAAAACTTTTTACTCAGGAGCATTCGATGACATGTCAATGCTTAGAAATTTGTACTACACTCTAGTCATCAATAAGATGGAATATCCAAATTTGACATGGTCCCCCTCTATCAGGAAATAATAAATAATGAAAGCTTTCTCCTTTCTGCAATGTCCAGTATATTCGTAGTTCTTGTATCTGCCTACGGAAATGTTCTTCTGGATCAGCAACCATGTATTACATTGTGACTGTTTAGTTTCTTAGCTCCTTTCGTTGCTTCTTTTTCCTGGTTTCTTCACACCGAACTTTATTCTGATATGAAATATTTTTGAAGACAAAAATCCTATATATTCCATTTCTTACAGGTCCTCTTCAGACTAAGATTGTTAAAAGCAGAAAGCGGGGTTCGGTTCCGTGAGATGTCTACCAAGGTGAAAAAAATGATGAACGAAATATACGGTCTGATCCGCAGGAGGTACAACAATGAGCTGTCTAGCATAGATCAGTTATGCAACGTCATAGCGAACGCCGTAGAAAACGAGACCTCCATCCAGATCGAACTAGTAATCGACAGGGATCAGTTCTATGTTCAACCCGAGGTTCTCCTTTTCCCTGATGACCTACCCCCTCCACCGCCCCCGATCAAAGAGTGGAACAGAGAGTCGGTCTTTACAATGGTGCAATTGAAGAATCTACACAAGGTATTGTTGGATATGGCTCCTGGCGGAACAATACCAGGTGAGAGGATAGATGCCACTGATTCAAGATAAGTCTTCAGTTTAGATTATCTACGGGTTTACATCTCCTTCGCCCTTGCCCATATTGCAAGGGCCATTTTATTATGGAGGGATCTCTGGTCCTTCGGTCTTCATCAATTATCATTAGTCTAGTAATATTCTTTTTGTAACAGCGCAAATGATTTTCCTGCATCTTCCGTTGTACTCTGATAATGTCAAGAGTTCCTCGAATGTATTTATTTTTTACCTCGCCGAGCCTGGTGATACCCAAAGCAATATTTTCATCTCAATTAGATGCGTTTTTGACCATAATATCTCCTTTTTCCACTGATACTCCATATGAAATTTCGTTTGATTTCGTTCGAGCCAACTTCCTCGTTTTCTACTCAGTGTTTCATTTTCCCTTTTAGCTTCTTTATTGATTAATGTAATTGAATTTCCCAACCTTATTTCCTTGGTTTGTTGCTATTATCAATAGAAAAGTGGTATGCATCTATTTGGTCGTACTTGTGATCATGCTTACACTTCTAAAGCAACCAGAAACGTATCAAAACTTTATTGAATCATCAGCAGCAGAACCACAGCGTCTGCTCACAATAATGTTCATGATTTTGTTTTGTGAAGATCTTTTTTGATGTAATCCATAATTGAAGAGCAGCAGCCTCAGATCAGATTCCTTGCTATCAGCTACATTGACTTTGAAGTCTTTGGTTTTGCACATTGGTGATATAACTTGAGCTTTCGCATCTCTATAATACTTATCCTGCACGAAATCTATAATCTGAGCTCTTAATGCTTTCGCAGATGAACCTGCGCGATAAAAGTTTCTTCCAAATCCACGAATTTGAGATGCAGGTACCCTTTATAGCCTTATGCGTTTCGAACATCTTTCATGAACATTAACCAATAATGAAATAGGAAGAGTAGATAAAATTAGTATCTATCCATTTAGTTTTAATCATTTGTAGAACTGCATTATTGGTAATTTCGCTTGTGTTCAGAATATATGAGACTAAGAATAAACCCTTGGCTTAAGAAAACCTTTTGTCACTACAAATAATCAGATATTTTGTGCGTTGACCCTATTAAGCATGAAAATTCCGTCCTTCTCAAACCTTATGGTTGTCTGGAAGTTTTGTCTTTGATGACGTCGTTCGCCTTTTCAAATGACCCTTTGCTGCTATATATGTCACCCTTTCAGTATGAAGTCAAGGAGTATTATAGTTCGTAAGAGGTATGAGTTAAATTTTGATGTTAGTTTAACAAATTACTGGTGTAGGACTTTTGAACATGGCACCAATAAAGCCTAGACAAGCAAGTGTTTGTAGATTCTGCCGAAATGAGTTTTACCCAATTTGTCTTCAGACAATTTATTGAGCTTGATAATTTAACGAATGGAAGATTTTTCGAATTTACTGGTTTATGCTTGGGTATGGATAGAATATTAACGTTTCTGGTTATAAGATCATGAAAACTGGAGAGTTCAACATATATCTGTTCATTTTTCTCAACAATTCGTTCAAGAATTACGCCAATCAATAGAATCACCCCAGCCCTCTACTTTGTATGACAAATGACTACCGGCTAGACTATAGTAAACTTCCAGCAATGCTTCGAGTGAGAGCAAATTCCTAAGTCTGGCAATAGAGTAGAACTAAGAAGAGACAGTTTATGTAGTCAATATATTCACACCATCTCAAATTGTTATCTACGATTAAACTCCAGAACTCTGCTCAATGGTTGGATACAAGAACATCTGTTCCTCTGTTCTGCAGTTGATAGAAAGAGGAGAAATTTTTCCTAACTCAAACTTGATACATTCAGTTTAATCTAGATTGGGGGTGAATCTGTTGTCCTGGCACCATAAACGAAAACTCCTGATGAGTAATTCGCACAGTATTACGATCATTTGCCTTTATCATAAGTGACGTTCACGATTAATATCAGTTCATTAACTTCGATGTCTTTAGAATTATCATATATTAAAAACAAGAAAATTATTGGCCCTAGGACAGAATCCTGTGGAGCTCCATATATGTGATTTTATTAATTATATTGCTTATTTCTCAGAGAGACAGTTCACTTTCCTTCTACAAGACATGTTGGTGTACGATGTGGAAGACGGCAGGGAACCCCTAGCTCCAGACATGTGGCGCAAACTCACCACTCTAGAACTAGAGAAGGTCATCACCGAGCTCTTCTCCAAATCCGAATGCATCCATTGGAAGGACTTCATCATTTACAATCTGATGATCCCAATGCCTTCTTCAGACCAACTGATAGAGCTGAAGAGGGAGTTCCAGAATAAGGACAAAAGCAACACCGAGAACATATCGGTTGGGGAATTTAACGCTTTCGAATTCTGGTTCGAAGATTGCTTCCGTAAGGGCGATGAATCGGACTTGAGAAGGTTGAGGCTGATGAAGGACCTCATTTGCGACCTGTACAAGATAAATGAGCATACTGTCAATTACTCAGCAATGCTGGTGGACTTTTGTAAGGATCACAATGGGGCTGTTGGATTTGCCAAACTACTGGGGCTCATTCTGGACCGACCTGTATGTTGGGATTCCAATATAGGTATTGTATTACATACAACATTCCGTACTATTTCACCCCAAATTGCAAAAATTACTATGTTTTACTATCGAAAAAGATATATTACACATTTTCTTGTGACTCGAGTTTCGGGAAATGAACTATCCCATCATCAGACAACTGAAGACCTAACAGTGGCACAGAGGTATTTAAACAAAAGTGATAAAAATTTTGAATATTTCAATAGATTCTAGATAACACCTAATAGTGGTACAGAGGTTTACAAGCGGAACGTGATAAAAAACCGGGTTAAAAAAGAGGGGCCTTTTAACAGATATCGGAATGTCGGCAATCGACAAAGTAGGTTGTTGAACAGATGGTACCCTTTTAAATATCTCAAATAATTTTTGGGGTTACATAGCTCCGTACATTCATTATTTTTTAATTATTTTGTTGTATATCCCAAATATTTGGATTTACGTAGCTCCATACAGTCATTCATTATTTTCTTTTTAAAATATTTTTATTGTGAACGAATTTGAAAATTTCTTTTCTTTTGAATCTACATGTAAAGTTTTCTTAAGATTGGCTTTTGTCGAAAGGAAAGTTAAATTTTTGTTTACTTTTCATTAAATTCATTTTATGTTCGTTGAAAAAGGTTTTAAACAGATGTTACTTTTTAAATATCTCAAATATTTTCGATTTACATAGCTCCGTACAGTCAATCATTATTTTTACATTATTGTTATTGTGAACTAATTTGAAAATTTCAACAGATTCTAGATAATCGAGTTTCTTCCCTTTTGATTCTACATGTAAAATTTTAAGATTATCAATTGTGGGAAAGGAATGACCGTTTTCTAGACAATGAGTGGCAAAAGTAGAATTTTGTTTATTTTCCATGAAACTCATTTTGTGTTCGTTGAACCTCGTCTTGAAGGAACGTCCTGTTTGTCCTATATATTTATCACTGCACGTAGAACAAGATAACTCATAAACTCCTGATTTGTGTAGGTTTGGAGTAGGGTCCTTTGCGTTAAATAATACCGATGATAATTTGTTTTGCGTTTTGAAGGCAATATTGACATTTGATTTTGAAAAGCTATTGGCCACTTTTTGACTTATGCTACCGAAGTACGAGTTTTTTTGAATAAAAATTTTTTGAAATTAAAATTGTAGAAGATAAACATATTTTAATTTGTTTTGACATTCAAATTTTGTTATATTTCTTCTATCAAGTAAAAGGCCTTTCTATTTCATTTTATATATAATATATAATTATATTTTGGCTTCAATAAATCTCAGTATGGAATGTCAATGAATTTAAGTAAGCCTTAAAAATAACTCACATTGTTCTTTGATTCTGTTAGAACATAGATCAATCTTGAATTATAAAGATGATCTATGTCTTGAAACATTATTCATTTACACGTGGTACGTTGTTTGATATAGGTTAGTTTTTTGATTTTGATATTTTGAATATATTTCAGGACTGAAGACGGAATTGCTTAGAATTATATTTGTTTTTTGAAGATATAGTGCATACTTTGAGAGATTTCTGAATTTACTTATTCGAGTATTTAAATATATTAAATATTTCAAATAAATTATATTCTTTGAGAAGTCCTTTAAGTGTGTTCATGTTTTTAAAAGGCAAATGGCGTTCTTGAAGGTAAGACCAGAAACAAATTTTGTCTCCTTTAAATATTTACTTATTAATTTCAATGACTTTCGTATATCTTTTGGTTTATTTATTCCATTTGACATTATATATTGAGTTTTGATTATATACGTCTATTAAATGTAAGCGGTGCTTGTTTTAGACATTAATTTAATTCTAAAAGTTTTTTTGAATAAAAATTTTTTGCAATTAAAATTGTAGAAGTTAAACATATTTTAATTTGTTTTGATATTCAAATTTTGTTATATTTCTTCCATCAAGTAAAAGGCCTTTCTATTTTATTCAGTTTTTATGATGGGATGAATTTGGCTCATTGCTATTTTAGATAGTTTCTGTCGAATTAGATAATCTATTATATTGGGGTTGAAACCGTTGTTTGCGGCTATTGATTTTATAGTTTGGACTTCAGCTTCGCGGTGATTTTTTGATAAGGGTAATGCGAAGGCTCTATGGATCATCGATTGATACGCTGACATTTTGTGTGAATATGGGTGATTGGAATCAATGGGATTACATATATCAGTGGAAGTGGGATTTCTGAACACGTTGAATTCTATTTTTTAATTTTTAATTATTTGAAATATTTGAATGGGTACAATCTGTTTAACAACCTTCTTCGTCGATTGCCGACATTCCGATATCTGTTAGAAGGCCCCTCTTTTTTAACCCGGTTTTTTATCACGTTCCGCTTGTAAACCTCTGTATCACTATTAGGTGTTATCTAGAATCTATTGAATTATTCAAAATATTTATCACTTTTATTTAAATATCTCTGTACCACTGTTAGGTCTTCAGTTGTTTGATGATGGGATAGTTCATTTCCCGAAACTCGAGTCACAAGAAAATGTGTCATACATTCTGTCAAGAAAGTACCGGGAATTATAGCTACGATTTTGACTGACTTTCTCGCCAAAAACTCAACAAACGTGCTTCAGCAACCACCGTATTCGCCGGATTTGGCTCCCTGCGACTTTTTCCTCTTCCCAAAACTAAAATTGCCCCTTCGTGGCACCCGTTTTGAGTCGACTGAAGCCATAAAACCAAATTCGGCGCGAGAGCTTAAGTCCATCCCGGAAAGCGCCTATAAAAAATGTTTCTATAATTGGAAGTGCCGTTGGCATAGATGTATTGGATCAAATGGAGCCTATTTTGAAGGCGACCCAATAAATTTTGACGATTAAATGTAAAAATGTTGTTTTAATTGAAAATTCCCGGTAGTTTCTTGACAAAGTAGTATATCTTTTTTGGTAGTGAAACATAGTAATTTCTACAATTCATTTTAATTATGATCAACTTCCAAATAGTAACGGCTGAAACAATTCAGTATCTAAAAAGTCTGATAGTTGACACGACTTCGAAGTATCAATAAGCTGACAAATGACAATCAAATATCGACGTGCGCAGAAATGACAATACTTTTCGATCCTTTTATTCTCACACGTTGAAATTAGGAATCTCCTGAAAACCCTAGAAATCAATAGACAAATTTAAAAAAAAGATCGATCCTTTGTATTACGAAATAGACGTGTTCTTCAAGTTCTTGATGCGGCTTATTCCGTCTCATTTCAATATAAGGATTACTACAGTAGTTCTCTTTAAAACATGTTGCAAAATCAAGCCAATCTGTCTGGCTCTTATTTACAGGAAAAAAGTACGTACAGTATCAACTGATGCACAGGAAAGCTCACGAGAATTCAGTGCAAGAACGCGATGAAGAAATCAATCTAAATACGACGCTAGCAAAAGATTTTCTAGAAGAAATGGCCGATGATACTGTACACCAATGCGACAGTGTTGTTATAACTGATCTTCACGAAACTCCTAAATCCGATTTGAGCGTTGAAACAGAGTCATGTGGAGTCCAGTGCATCTGTGATCTGAGGTGTTACTGCGGGGACAAACCAGAAGAAATATTCTCTAATATTCCTATAGGCAAGCTTACCATTGTTTCAATTCACGTTAGATTTAACAACTCTTTCCAGATTTCGAAGAGAACTTTGATCCTTCCTTTGTGTATTTCTTGGATTTTGAGCCTATTCTTGCTGCTGAAGCTGTGGTGTTACATTGGCACACACAGGTGCAAAATATAAACGGCAAGAGTTTTCGACAGAGGGCAGAAGAAATATATAACGAATGTAGAAACCCTTCGTTCAACAACTCTGTTTTAGCCCATGAATTTTTGAATCACTACAAGTTTTCTCAGTTACTGGCAAATACCACGAGATTCATAGATAAAAATCCATCTAATTACCTGCAGAATCTCATCAAATTCAGAAAGAGTTAATTGTAATATTCACTAATTTCTACAATAAACAATATATGTACGAAAAGAAAACTAGTTTTGTTCTTTCATGTTCGGGATGATTGTTTTTATTGTAGTTCATCGGTATTTTAGTTTCAAATGAACTGGATAAACTTTTAAACAACTGTAGATGTACCTGAATAAGTTAGGCGAGAGAGGGGGTCTTCTTGGAAATAAACCTCCTGAGCAACTTAGTAGTCTACTCGAGATAATAGTATTTATAGCAGTGTCCCTTGGTAACTCTTAGTAAGTAAACTTCTTTTAAATGCTTCTGATTAATTGCATGCTTTACATTTTTAAATACCACTTTTGTGTTAATGTGAAATTAATGACTGCACGCTCGTTCATTGTACTTCGCTTTCCATTCTTGTATTTTTGCTTCGCTGTTATTTAATCCAACCGGAATAATAATAATAATAATAATAATTTATTTTTGCCTTCCCATTATTGAACAATTATAATACAAGCGTATATTATCCTAAGAAACAAAAATATACTTCAGTCACAGAAGTAGTGCTATACTACTTGTAAGTGACATAATAAATACAACTCAATGGTATCAGCTACATCACAAAAAAAAATGAATAAAACTTCTCAAAATTCAAAACAAAATGAATAACAGTTCCAAAAACCACACAGAAACCGTTAGCAAAAAAGGATCACAGCATCCGATCAACATATTCATTCCCAATGTCATCGAATTAATTCCGACTGATCAAATCACGCACAATCCCTCTATCGATATTCCGCAACCAATTTTTTATCTTCTTCTTGAACCCAATGCCACATACCGATGTCTTGAGCTCCTCCGGGAGGAAGTTGAAGAGCCTAGGAGCAATGTATGAGGCGCATCTTTGCCCAACGGTCTTGAATGCTCTAGGTACAACTGCACCGTCCTCTTTCAATCTCGTGTCGTGTTGGTGGCCAATTGGGGTAATCTTTATCTTCTGTCGATTTATGTCCATTAGAAGATTCAGGGCGAACAACTGTCTGATATCACTCTTTCCTGTCTCCATATATAGTCTATCGGAGGGAAGTCTAATCTTTTTTTGTATATGATCTTTAATATCCACTTCTGTAGTACTTCGAGGCTTCGAAGATAGCAATCAGCCAAACCTCCCCAAGCCGATATTCCGTAAGTCAGTTGCGATTGTACCAATGCATAATACAGAATATTTAGATGTTTTTCTTCTAAAAATTCCCTCAGAACTCAAAATCTCTGGATCAGTCCCCTCAATTTTCCCTTTAGATTTTTTATATGCAGGTCCCATCTAAGATGCTCATCAATTGTTATTCCAAGATATCTGACATGTTTTGCGGTTGGAATTGAAGTATTTGGTCCTATCTCGAGTGGTGCATCATCAGGTAAGTTACTTAAATATGAAGTGAATTTCATATATTTAGTCTTTGCGCAATTTAGTGTCAGTTGGTTACTATCCAACCACATCTTAACATTAACCAAATCATTTTCTGCCTTCCATTTTAGGGTATCCCAACATTCAGACTTATATATGATGGCCATATCATCTGCGAAGACGACCATCTCACCAACCGTTTTTTGCCGAAGTAGATTATTCAAATAAAAAATAATGAAGAAAATGGGACCGAGGACGGTGCCCTGTGGAACACCGGACTCTACAACAATCGGATTGCTTTTTGATCCATTTATGTCCACTACCTGTGTTCTATCAGATAGGTAACTCTTCATAAGTTGAAGTGAGACTCCTCTCATTCCATAGTCCTCCATTCTTTCCAACATTATCCTATGGTTCACTGTGTCGAATGCCTTTGTGAGGTCGATGAATAAACAAAGCGCCGTGATTTTCTTATCGATAGCTCCATACAGCTCCGAAGTTAACTTCAAAATTGCATCCTCTGTCGACTTCCCCTCTCTAAAACTAAATTGTTTTTCAGAGAGAATGTTATTTTCATTCAAAAATCCTAGCATTCGAATCTTGATAACTTTCTCTACAATTTTTGATAGGTTCGAAATCAATGTTATCGGTCTGTAATTATTCATATTACTTTTAGAGCCCCCTTTATGCAATGGTTTGATTATCCCCAACTTCCAGATGTCCGGAAACTCACCTGATTCAAAACATAAATTAATAATATAGGCCATTGGTGAACATATTTCTTCAGCTACCTCTTTCAGTGTTTCCGATCGTAAATCATCATATCCTGTACCTTTGCTCGATTTTAGTTGCCTTATGATGTACAACACTTCAAATTGATTCGTGGGCAGGAAGAACAATGTCTTTTCACACCTGTCCCTCCTTTCCTTGTATTCGCCCAGATCGTCCGGTGTATTCCTGCTGTTCTGACCAATTTTACCAAAGAACTCATTCATCTTAATAGCAATATCTCTCTCGTCATTGATTGTTATACCTTCCTCTGTCTCAATCTCACGAATTGTTGTTTTAGCTTCTTCCTTGCCATACATTTTATTAATACATTCCCATAGACCTTTAGACTCATTCTTCCTCCCCTCAATGTTTTTTTGTATATACTCTCGCTTCGAGCGTTTTATGAGCTTTGACAGGGTTGACTTGTACCTTCTATACTTGTCCTGCAGCTCAAAGGATTCCCTGTTTTGCTGCACTTGTGCAAAAAGTTTATTTTTCTTATTAACGCATTTTAATATTGATGGTGTTATCCATTGCTTTACAGCGGTAGTTTTCCTGTTTATTCTGACCTTCCTGGAATTTTGCGCAATATGATGCTTCAGCGTGTCTAAAAAATTCGACGCAGCTGCATGGACATCCTGAGAATCAAAAACGCAACCCCAATTCTCCGATCTCAAATCATCTTTCAGTTTAGAGTGCTCTATTATTAGTCTAGTCGTCTCGAGTTTTTTCTTTGGACATGCTGTATCTCCTCCATATATCTTAAAAACTAGAGCTATCGGAAAATGGTCTGTTATGTCATATTATTGTTTTAACTAAATTGGTTTGCCTTTGTACATAACTAAAGCGACCCTCACAAGTTTTCTGTTTGTATTGTATACTTTCTCTCGGTGCCTGATTGCTTTTTGCTGTATTTGTAAATAGTGGTGCTTTATCTGCGTAATACTTGCCAATAGGGATTTGTATTATCTGTTCGTAGTAATTGCGGTGCTTGATATGTAACTGATTTGTATGTACTCTTGTGTGATCCCCCGGATACCCATTCCTTTGTTCTTATTGTAACGTTCATTAACACACCTAGGTGATGGGGTGCTGTATCTATGTTATTATGTCCTAGTCAGTTTGTGTTACATATTGGTCATATGCATGTGCCCGCTTACTTTGAGAGATTGTATTCCATGTGAACCAGTGGCGTTCTTTAGGGTAAATTGCTGGGTAGTCCTGGTAGGGGACAACATATCGTATAGAGAAAGTAAATAACTCCAGATATCCAACGCTACTGTAAGAATCTGTGAGTGATTGCTAGATAATTGTTCCGAAGTATTGTGATATCCCCAGGGATTAGTTTACGTGACCCTTCAGGTAGTGTTCGGTGCGTTCTTCAGTAATATCTGAGCCTTCCTGGGCCTTGACACTCCGAACTCGAGTTATGTTAGATCCCCTCTTCAAGGAGATCTCCTGGGCATACCACAGTTACCTTTACCTTACTGTCCATTAAACTTACCCCTTGTAATTGAGGTTCAGCACTGATTACCGGAAGTGCAGTTGAAGGTGCAGGCTGGCTGTATCCCCATTTCCTGCATAACTTTACCCTTTCCGCTGCATAAGAATGATATCTGATTTGAGCGAATACCGACCTAACAATATGTAGTAATAAGTCATTTAGACCCGGGGCGCTATTGGTTTCACTGGGGCGCTTTGCGAACCACTGCGTAGAGTAGGTTTAACCACAGGCTGATGAATGTGTTTCCATTTATTGAGGGTTGTTGCTTTTGAACATTATTAATAAAAATCTATTATTCTGGTAGTATTGTGTTTCGAATATTTGAACCTCCCGTCACTGTTTCCTTGCTCTCGTTAGGTGTAATTTGGGTTGCCTACACAACGTAAAGTCCTATTCGCCCGCCACTAGACGATCACGATAAAAAGGTTAGCGCTATTTAGATTACTTCGTATAATTCCAGATCTTTAAGAGTACTCCGTAAACCCCTAGATCTTTTAGAGTACTTCGTAACACCCCGGATCTTTTAGAGTACTCTGTAATGTACGGGATAGCTCACAGGTATGATAAATTTGCGAAAGTGCCATGTGTCTAAAAGAGAAAACCCCCATGCAACCATTGGTGCTCATTTCCAACATTAAGGGTCAACGAAGTTGAGAGATGATCTTTTCGGACCAGTAATACTTCCCAATCGCCTCAACACTGAAGAATTCATTACATTAAACCAAAGTAGCTTAACAGGCATATTGGATGAATTGCCCCTAGCTAACAGACAAAATGTCTGGTTTCAAATGGATGGCTGCCCATAATAGGCGGAATATACGGGATTTAATGAATGCATATTTTGGGGTGCAATGGATTGGAAGGTACGATCTGGTAAGATGGCCACCAAGGAGCCTCGACCTTACGCCTTCGGATTTTTATGGCTGGAACACCTTGAAAGAAATAGTATAACAAATTCGCATTCAGACTCGAGAGGATCTGATCGAAAGAATAAAATTGTGTTGTGCAGAAATGGGTCAGAAACGTTGTGAACTTCGCAGTGTTGTAGATTCAGTGCGAAAACGATGTGTGAAATGTATTGAACAAGGCGGTGGACATTTCGCACAATTGTCGGTTCTCTTCACATATTTTCATGGCAAATCTGTATTAATGAAATTTAATAACATTTAGATAAATTTATTCTGATTTTTACAAATTTTTATTGTTATGTTTACAACAATCGTTTCGCTATCACAGAAGCATCATCAGGCAGGTTTACATTTTGAATAACTAAGCTTGTTTTCGAAATCCGTTGCAGTTTTTATTACAGTAAGTACAATAAATTTTTATTGAGCACTAAAACCCAAAAAAGGTCTCTGCAAATTCCAGCTTATCTGAATATATTCAACAGAGGTTTGTTATTCAAATCTATTCGTTCGTAAAGTAATATTCCAATTTTGTTATGTTCATTTATCTCTAGGGATTCTAACAGATTTAAGGCATAACTTTTACTTTCTATATGTGGAATTTCAAAATTATGGTTGAAAGTATGTCTTGTTTGTTACAAATGGTTGGAATATGTAGAATTACTTTTATTATTGAGGAAACTCTTCAAATGTTCACAAATTCTATGTCGGAAAGTTCTTCCAGTCTGTCCTATGTAAACTTTAGGGCAATCACTGCAGGTTAACTTATAAACCCCCGATTTATCGTCTTTATGTGTACAGTCTTCATTATTTTTAATAAATTTACTCAAGTTTGAATTGGTTTTAAATGAAGTTCTTAAATTATATTTATTTTTGAGGTATATAGCAATTTTCTCAGAAATGCCTTTAGTGTATTTTAAGAAAATATATTTAAAATTTTCTTTTATATTAGAATATACCATATTTAAAACTATTTTATTATTTTTATTCATCAACAATTTGTCTATCAACGTATTATATTCTTTTGAATTATTTTGATTCTACAGATAAATTCATGATTTCCATGAGCATTACTTTAATATTCAACCATAAAGAACTTGAGGATACAGCAAATTTAGGTTTCGAATATTTCAACTTTTCGTTATTATCATCTTAGCCATGATATTATGACAGAGGACAAGCAGCTAGCACAATAGTTGATATATCATTCGAAAGCACACTAAATGTGTTATTTTTTGCTGAAAAAAACAAAATTCCATAATTAATAATTTTTCATCGATAAAACCATTGAAAAGATAAAAATCATTTTGTTTACTTCAGAATCTTGTGGAAAATTTAATTCCGTTTCCAGATATGTGCTCAAATTTGATGAGGCTACAAGGATAACTGAAGTATGATTGATTTTATGGAAAAATTTGAAATATTTCCTGAAATCAAGAAATGTTCAATTGAAGAATAACCATCAATATTTCGACCATGTGTTATATGACATTTTTGTTGCAAATAATTTGTATGATCTCACCTTGAAGTTTGGCCCTTTTAAAAATCTATTTCAGAAATCTATCGATAGTTCGACGAATAAGCTGTTCTGATGGACGATTATGTAAACCATAAGTTTCACGAAGTGCTCTATAAATTTGGCGACAGAAATGTCAAAACAACATGGCTTCACAGTTATCCCTATCGAAAGTTCTATCCCTCTAAAAAAACACCAGATAGTTCCAAAAATGTGAATCTCTATATAAAATCAATGATATTAATAGGTTATGTTGTTCTTGAATGTCCAAACTATTTGTTAAGCCGGTTATCATCTGCGAAAGCTAACCGAAACTCCGTGCCGCGCCATCTACAATAAAACGGCGGAAACTTATTTGTACTCCTAATATAATATAACACCAGAGGAAGAAACCATCTTATAGATCAGAAGTAGAATTATACTTTCCTTCAGAAAAACGTAACCTACAACAACAAGAAGATATGAAATAACTTGCCTGAAATCTTCAAGAATAAAACGAGTCGTGTACAAAAAACACATCGAAAAACTTTTTGATTAAAAAGCCTATTTATTATTCAATTAATTTAATTCGGCTGATATGTACCAAATCTCATTAATATTTTCAGTGCGCAACGCACTATTGCAGGACCCTGTATATGTTACCGATACACCGATATGAATTCGTTGCGATCTATTTATTAAACTAATTGAAGGTATCGTATACCAAATAAGCAGTGTGCACTCCGTTTCATAAACTAGAAATTTCATATGAATCATATCAAAACTTGCAATTTTGGGAGAACTGGTTTGAAAGAAAGGTGTACACAGTATGCAGAATTTAGAAGTTACCACTCGTAGTTATGTATATACCGGAAACGAAGAAAGTAATCAAGATATATCCAAACTAGTTTCGAGACAAGGTTAATGGAATAAAATAAGATAGTTACGACCAAACCTTGATATTTTCAGATATCGTCCTCATCAAATATCTGTTTAAAAGTTGAAAAGGCTGATCACAATTATTATTATTATTATTATTTATTATTATTATTATCCTGATACTCCTAGATCTTCTGTGAAGATCCCTCAGAAGCTTTTTCAGCTTGTGCGAGTTAGGAGTTCAGTTGTGTTCTGTGTAGGCTTTGTTACTGCGATCTTGCGCCACTTTAGGTCACAGCACTGTTAATTTTTGACCCAACAGTGAAATGGTGGCAGATACCCGTCCAACTAGAAAATTTCTTTTCTACCTGAATAGGATTCGAACCCTGGACCTCCCGGTCACGAGTCCGATGCTCTCCCGCTGAGCTATCCACAATGTAATCAAAAATTTAAGAACTCTGTTGGAAATATTTTGAGAGAGATCATCGTTACTTGAGACCATTTAAGCGCATCGAATTTGACAAAGTGACCTGCAGATTCAGCTTTGAAGTAGATTTGCATTGGAGATGGTTCGGAAAATCGGTAGAACTTGAAGACCGCTTCGTCTTAAGCAGACATGCGCACCATGCCTATCTGAAGAGTTCAGATGCGCATGTTCGGAACGAAACGTTATGCATTCAAAGTTCAAAGTATTATCGTCGTTAGCCACTACCTTTTCCCATCTTTCTGGTACTTGACAGATCCCATCGCGAAAAACCGCCGGATCTGTAGCCGCTATCCATGCAGTGATCCATTTATTGACTCCATCGTAAATGAAGACGTACTGGTCAGCCAAGCCATATTGAATCGATTGGAAGAGATGGAGCAATGTACGGCGGGTGGGGTAGAACTTTCAATTTGAGCGTTTCTAAGTAAGTTCCAATGGGCGACGCAATATGTATCATGCTGCAAAATAACTTTGTCGTATCTGGCGGCGTGTTGCGACCGTTTTTCTTGTGATGCTCGACTCAAACGCATCAATTGCGATCAGTAGACCAAGTTTGAAACTGAAGTGACATCAAATCTGAACTGTCAATTCCTAAGATAATGTAAACTTCTGAATTTTGTTGAATAAAATAATATTGATTATTTCCACAATTTACAAGTGAATTTTTTTCATTTTTGATAGTACAACAAATGCCGATTGGGTGTTTGAACCACACCGTTTGGATGACGATGTTTCGCATTGAATTTTCTTCAGCAACGAAGCACTTTTTCACTCGGTAGCTATGTAAACAAGCAAAATTGTCACATTTGGGGTAGTGAAATTTCCCATGTAACTATTGAGAGACCATTACATCCACAAAAAGTTACTGTATGGTGTGCAATTTGGTCTTGTAGAGTGATTGGCCCGTACTTCTTTGAAAATGAAGAAGGTATCACTCAAACGGTTAATTCTCATCGCTATAACCAAATGATTGCCGATTTCTTTGGCCTGAAATTAATGAAATGGAATTGGAAGTGATGTGGTTCCAGCAAGATGGTGCAACAAGCTACACAACACGACCCGTTTTGGCTTTATTGCAAGAAAAATTTCCAGGACGCGTAATTTGTCAATATAAAATTAAATTAGAAAACAATGTTTCATTTCAAGTTGACATATAGAATTAACACAACGACACAGGATCGTTGTAAGTATTAAATAAATATTTTTTATTTTGCTAGGAGATGAAAGTCGACTGAAGATTATCGGTTAGAATCTTAAATCGCCTTTTGAGGATGTGCTATATATCGGGTGTTTTTTTTAGAGTGATAGAACTTTAAATTGAAATAAAACACATTTAAATTAAGATTTAGGCCAAATTTTTTTCATTTGAAAGATAATTTTATGACATTTGGAGGCCAATTAATTGCACAATTTCTGCAATAAATCAATTGTTACGGTAGCAGCATGAGGTGTAGCACCATCTTGTTGGAACCAAAACTTTTCTGGGTTGATACCATTCAAATTTTGAAACAAATAAACATTGTTCATCGATCTGTAACGAGCACCATTCACTATAACATTTGCTCCAGCATAGTTTTTAAAGAAATATGTACCGATGATGCCTCCAGCATGTAAAGCACACCATACAGTGCATTTTCAGGATGCAATGGAACCTGCAGAACTTCTTGAGGATTGTTTTCACTCCATATACGGCAATGTTGCTTGTTTACATAGCCGTTCAATCAGAAATAAGCTACATCACTAAACACAATTACGATAAAAAAGTGGATTAACTTCAAGCTGTTCTAGGGCCCAATCAGCAAACAAGCGGCGCTAATTATGATCAAGTGGCTTTAGTTCTTGAACCAGTGGGATCTTGTATGGGTGTAGAATAAGATCTTTATGCAAAATTTTCCATGTGGTGGATGCACAGAGTCCAACTTGTTGTGAACGTCGACGAATAGACAAATCTGGATCATCACTAACACTATGACTTACAACAGCGATATTTTCTTCTGTACGTACAGTTCTTTGTCTTGTTGTTGTTGTTGTTGCATCGAGTAGAGAAAATGTTGTCCGAAATCCATCGATAGTTCGACGAATAAACTTCTCTGATGGGCAATTATGCAAACCATAAATTTCACGAAGTGCTCTATCAGTTTCACGAATAGAACACTCATTTTGAAAATAAATTTCAACAATTTGTAAACGTTGTTGGGGCGTGAGTCTTCCCATGATAATTTGTCAATGCTTACTGAACAGAAATGTCAAAACAACATGGCTTCTATCTACTGTCAAATCAAAGTTATCCCTATCGAAAGTTCTATCACTCTAAAAAAACACCCGATATTTTTGAAGAGTTTTTTGAAGGATCATTTTAAAGAAAGGTTATTTCGAATAATTCATTGAGTTTATGTTGTACATTGTTAGAGTGATATTTGTTTTTCATAATAACATTATTGAAACAATAGTGTTTCCATATTTGTTGAGTAAGTTCGATCCATATTCTATATTTTCCTTGGATTCTTACATCTTCTTTTGATACTGTGTAATTCTATATGTACACTTAAATTAAAACAATTTCAATTTAATTAAAAAAAAAGATTTTATGAAATTTTATAAAATTAAAGTTTGTAGCGAGGTAAAACAGAATTACCCTGTTTTTTTTTTTAATATCAAGACAGATTTAATCTGTTAGTTTCTACAATTTTAATTTCAAAAACATTTTTTCAAAAAAACTTTTGGAATTAAATTAATGTCTCAAATAAGCACTGCTTATATTTAATAGGCGTATAAAAATCGAAATTCACTATACAATATCAAATGCAATAAAAAAACCCAAAAAAATAAATTATTAATTAAAATTAAAAATAAGTAATATCGAATGTTTCGTTCCAAACATACGCACCTGAACTCGTCAGAAAGGTACGTGGTACGTATGTTTTGCCCTTTACAAACATTTGAAAACAAGTTAAGTTTCTTCATTCGATATTACTTATTTTTAATTTTAATTAATAATATTATTATTTTTTGGGTTTTTGTATTCCTTTTGATATTGTATAGTGAATTTCGATTTTTATACGTCTATTAAATATAAGCAGTGCTTATTTAAGACATTAAATTAATTCTTAGTTTTAAAAAAAAAATTTTTTCGAAATTAAAATTGTGGAAGACTAACAGATTAAATCTGTTTTGATATTCAAATTTTGTTATATTTCTTCTATCAAGTAAAAAGCCTTTTTCTATTTTATTTTATACATAATATATGATTATATTTAGGCTTGAATAATGCTCATTATGGAATGTCAATGGTGTGAAGAAGAACATAGGATGCCTTACAGTTTTCTGTGATTTTGTGACGAACTCACTACCTGGTTTTTTAAAGTTAGTCTCTTTCAAACAAGTCACGTGTTAAGTTCTAAGGTATGATATAGTGATGGTTAGTTGATTTTGATATTTAAATGTTATCTAGGGCCGATGAAGAGATTATCCGTATTCTAATTGTTTTTTGAAGATATTATTACATGTTTTGAGAGATTTTTGAATTAACTTATTTGAATATTTAAATATATTAAATATTTCAAATAAACTATATTATATCAAGTAAAAAACCGCATCTTATTATTTTACCCTGTTTGTATTTAATTCATCGAAAAAACTTTCTATCAAGTTAAAATCCTCCTTTTTAAACAGAGTATCTAAAATATCTAAATAGTTCATTACGAGCTAATTCGGTTATCACCGCTTTCGCTCCTGGCTCATTTCTAATCGATGGCGCACCCTGTATATGTCCACACACCAGCATACCCCAAATACGGAATCTGCATGTGTTCTTGGATCATGACAAGATCTAGATATTGTGCAATAACACCGACTTATTCACCGTTTGTCTTGGTAAAAAGGTGGGTAACATTACCCTTCGTTCTGGACAACAGGTCCCCCGGATTTCAGTCCGTTTGACGACTTCGCTTCGAGAGTATCTGAGCTATTTTTTTTTGAGCGACAGAAAAGGGAGTAAGTACTCTCGTTTTCCGTAAGACGTGTGTTGTAGTGAGTCAGTGGAGACCTTGTTGGACCGAGTTAAATCATAGGTATTATTATATTATGTCATGGATATAGTTGATATGATGCATGAGAATGCAGTTACGATTATCTTTTTTCAACGCTCATCTGCGGTTTTTTTTAATTTTTAATATTTTTTCTAACTGCATTCACTTGGTCTTCTAACATTCTTGAAATCAATCTTTTTCTAACTAATCATCAATAAAAATTACGAAAGAAAGCTTCAAATGCACCATAGAGCTACACATTTAAATGTCAATTTTACTACGTTGTTTTTGGAGATATATTTCCTTCAAATTTTCTTCCATACGAGTTCAAAATATACCTGAAAATTTAAAATCGCAAATTCACTCACTTCGGAATTACCTTGACAAATATGACACTCTGGTACGAGTGTGCCGAAAATAGCAGTTAAAAAATATTTAAAAAATTTAACTTTCGACTTATTCCCCCTTTGTTTCATTAATTTTATTAATGTTTCAGTTTTCTGGATCTATTAAATGTATTTAGAGATTTCTGGTCATAATAATTTTTTTAACTGGAAAAACTCATGGTTCTTATTTGATCTCATTTAGTAAAATCCGAATTTTAATACTTTGTGCGCTTATTCTGGGGACAGTGTGCTGTAGTTGCGCCCAAAGGTCTATAATATTCGAATTTTGAGCCGAAACGGCTAAGTTTATCCTTACTGATGAAGAATACTAGGTCAAATGTGGATCTGCCCGACTGGTCTGTCCGTAAACACTTTAACTTTCTAACGGATAGAGCTAGAGCCTCAAAACTAGATTAAAAGATCGAGAAAACTATTTTGAGAGCAGAGGAGCGTTAAGCGCTACTCAAACCATAGCAAAAATCCTACGATAGAGTTTTAATTTAGCATTCGGATGTAGAATCACGATAAGAAGGCTAATGCAAAATTTCCTGAGGATTGTAGATAATATATAATATATATAATATGAAGAAGCGCTCAAAAGCTTCAGACTTCGTTTCAATGTTTTTCAACATTTTTTGAACCAATAAATGATCCGTCATTCGACAATGTGTTTTGAGATTTTTTCCAAATTGAGAAATTTAGGGGGTGAAAATTGCAAAAATTCTATTGATGCAAACTTCTTTATTAGCATAAATAACATTTTTTCTTAGAGTTACTCTCTGTGTTTTAATTAAATATGATAAGGTGCATAAATCATTATAAGATACATAAAAATTCTAAAACTCATTTTGTATAATATTTCAAATTATTACATCATTTAGAAAAATGCGATATTGATAGAAACTCGAATAATTTGAGTCATATTATTTCAAATAACCATAATGAATTATTTGATAAATATTCGTAGTTAAAGTTTCAAACTTAAGGACATAAATATTGAATTGAATCAGTCCTTACTTGGTGAAAATCCATATTAAATAATATTTAAATAAGGTTATTCTGATTTTCACAAATTTTTATTGTTATGTTTACAACAATCGTTTCGCTATCACAATAGCATCATCAGGCAAGATTACATTTTGAATAACAAAGCTTGTTTCCGAAAACCGTTGCTATTTATATTACAGTAAGTACAATAAATTTTTATTGAGCACTTTAACCCAAAAAAAAGGGGCTCTGAAAATTCCAGCTTATCTGAATGTATTTAACAGAGGTGAGTTATTCAAATCTATTTGTTCGTTAAGTAATATTCCAATTTTATTGTGTTTATTTATCTCTAGGGATTCTAACAGATTTAAGGCATAATTCTTACTTCCTATATATAGAATTTCAAAATTTAATTTAATTCAACCATAATTTTGAAATTCTACATATAGAAAGTAAAAGTTATGCCTTGAATCTGTTAGAATCCCTAGAGATAAATAAACATAATAAAATTGGAATATTACTCAACGAACAAATAGATTTAAATAACTCACCCCTGTTAAATATATTCAGATAAGCTGGAATTTTCAGAGACCCTTTTTTTGGGTTTTAGTGCTCAATAAAAATTTATTGTACTTACTGTAATATAAATAACAACGGTTTTCGGAAACAAGCTTAGTTATTCAAAATGTAATCTTGCCTGATGATGCTACTGTGATAGCGAAACGATTGTTGTAAACATAACAATAAAAATTTGTGAAAATCAGAATAACGTTATTTAAATATTATTAAAAACATAACATTCTGTAAGTTTCACAAAAATTATTAATATTGAAGTAATAATATAATATAGAATGTTTTTTACTATAAATTTTTTTCTTATAGTTAATTTATGTGTTCTATTTGAAAATGTTGAGTAACATAAAATATTATATTATTATAAGATACATAAAAATGATTTTTTTGAGATCTTTCAAATTATTACATCATTTAGAAAAATGCGATATTGATGTAAATTTTTGAAATAATTGAGTTACATGGTTTTAAATAACTATAATGAATTATTTGATAAATGTTCGTAGTTAGTTCAAAGTTAAAGACATAACATTCTGGAAGTTTCATAAAAATTATTAATATTGAAGTAATAATATAATATAGAATGTTTGTTACTATAATTTTTTTTCTCAGAGTTAATTTATGTGTTTTAATTGAACATGATGAGTTACATAAAATATTATATTATTATAAGATACATAAAAATCTGAAATGATTTTTTTGAGATCTTTCAAATTGTTGCATCATTTAGAAAAATGGAAATTTTTGAAATAATTGAGTTACATGATTTTAAATGACTATAATGATTTATTTGATGGAGATTCCTAATTAATTCACACTTAAAGACATAACATTTTGCAAGTTTCACAAGAATTATCAAATTGAATAAATAATATCATGTTTTCAGTTTTCATTTGAAAACATACAAACGTTTCAACTATTTTACAATATTTTGAACCAGAAGAAATTTTACCGAACAGAATGACTCAAATATCTTCAGCAACCCCCTAATCTATAATAAACCTAACGACACGAAGTATTTGAACTGGAGTTAGTAATTTTAAAAATTGCACTACATTTACTTCAAAAATTTCAAACACAGAATAAATTTGAGCAAGTTGAATTCTATGTTCATTAGCACAAATACGTGTGTCCGTTAAGGTTACTTTCTACCTTCATAAATTAAAAAAATAATAAATGAATATTTTTTAATGTATATAATACTCGCTTGATAAAGGTTGAACACAAAAAAATTTACAGCTTCAACAAAAAAAATCTTTCAACTTCAAATTAATAATAATATCATAAACATAAAGTTTGCCATTGAAAATATGTTTCATCTATCATAGTTATATTCACCGACCCTCAAAATAAATTATATTCATTTGAAAATAAGGGGAAAACGAGTTTAATTGTTCTGTGAACAATTAATTTCAAATGTACAGATATATTCTGTTAGCCTTCTACATATTTAATTTCTAAAAATTATATTTAATATTACAACTTCAGGAATTAAATTAATATCATACAAGCACCGCTTATATCAAACGACATATAAAATAAACATTCATTATAACACATCCAAATGAGATAACAAAATACAATAAATATAAATTGTTAACAAAAATCCTATAAATTATTATAAATATTTTGAGTAGACAAAATTTATATTTATTGGATTTTGTTATCTCATTTGGATGTCTTATAATGAATGTGTATTTTACATGTCGTTTGATATAAGCGGTGTTTATATGAGATTAATTTAATTCCTGAAGTTATAATATTAAATATAATTTTTTGAAATGAAGGCTAACAGAATATATCTGTAAATATTAAAATATAATATTAAAATTTGTATGGAGGTATAACAGAATTACTTTGTTTAATATTCATGATATTGAGTAGAAAATCTGTCTTTTTATATATTATATTATGTAATAACGACCTAAACACTTCAATATCTTATTGTTTCCTTACAGATAACGTGAAATGTGGATAGTTTGAACACCAGATACCCAAAATGCACTTCAAACTCCCGTTGTTGCTATTAGCAACATTTTTCATCGACTCGATTTGGACTAAAGACTGTACTAAATTAAAGTCCAATACGAAACTTTTCTGCTACTATAGTGACATCAAGGAAACGTCAAATTTCTGCCAGTGTACTCACGTTGTTCTTCCCGAGGGAACAGAGTTGAAAATTGTCGAAAGAATAAGGAAACAAAATGGCGATGTCAAAATTCTGGTTACCGTCAGCGAATTCAACGAGGTAATAAGTTTACTTTCATATGATTTGATGATGAAAAGATTAGTGATCAAAGATTAAATTTGTCATAAATGAAACATGTGATAACTTTTTTATTTGAGACCAAATATCTAATTAACGGAGTGATCATTAATCAGGAAACAAAATTTCCAATAATTGGTTTTAAAATATGTTATTTCTCTTCGCAGAAACTGGTCTCCCTTCTCAAAGGTACTAAGGTAGATGGTGTGGAGTTAAACCTTCGAAAAATCGACTCCAAAAACGACTTGACAGACTTCATTTCCACTGTCAAATCCAAACTGGGATCAGACCATTTCATAGCAGTCTCGGTACCTTCAAAAACCGAGAGTTTGGCCAAGCATTTCGACTTCAAAGAGCTCAGCAAACACACTGATGTTTTTATACTTAACACCGCCTTTTTGGGTGCTTCGCAAAACGTAACTTTCCATCCTAGCAGGCTGTCGGGATTGTGGGACATGCAGAATACGGTAAGTAGAAAAAAATCAATAATTACCAACTAATTCCTTTCGATATGATTACCAATATGATCAAAAATTATCATGTGTTAACAAATAAAACTCATATATCGGATGAAGACTATAAAATCATAAAATCTGTCAGAAAAGCACCGAAAATAATTCAATTTTTTCCAGAGCCGATAAAGGTTACCACATCCTAAACTGGATTATACCAACAAATCCATTTTATTCTTAGAATCAAATAATTTTCAAGTTATCAATCATGAACAGGCGATAAAATCCAGAAACTTAAATAATTGATAAACCCTGAATCCAGCCTGTTTAGAAACCCTCCAAAAATAAATTAATTTCAATTATTCCACAAACCCCCAAAATCTATTCTTTGATCAAATTACATAAGGAGGGTTAAGCTATTAAATCAGTAGTTCATTCGTTAATGCTCCTTTATCAAAACTTTCAAAAGGACTAATTCAGATTATTCTGAAAGGAATTTAATTCCAATCGAAATAATCCATAAAAAATTTATTACAGGTAATAAATAACATAAAAAATATTCGCCTGTCACCTAATGCTAACTTCATTTCATTTGACGTTCAAAATTTATTTCCCAGTATTCCACCTAACGAAACAATTGAACTAGTTGTAAATTAACTAATGGAGAAGAGATGTAACACAATTATCAAGGAGGATATTTAAGAATGCCTAAAAATTTGCATTAAACAAAATCAAAATTAGTTTCAATTTAAAAATAAAATATATTACCTACCTGACGATGCTACTGTGTTAGCGAAACTATCGTATCATAATAAAATATGTAAAAACCAGAATAACCTTAATAATACAATTTTCTGAAGATCCAAGAGATTTAAATCAGATGATAACGAAGGCTATTTAGCGTTGATTGAAATGCGACAATTTCCAATGAAAAGCATTCAAACATAAAAAAATACTTTAAGATATGAATATCACACTTATTGCATTCTTCTTCAGTACTGCATGATAGAAATTGATACCCATTAAGATAATGATATGATTCCAATTCAATAATTAATTAATTATCTCAACAATGGACTTTTTTCTCAATTTAGTGGCCTATTTTTGGAATTAAATACTCATATATATTTCTAACCTATTTTTCCATCTTGCTTCAGGGTCAATATTGAGAAGGTCATTAATTTTGATAACAGAAAGTAGGTTGTTTTTAACCGCACCCACTTCGAAAAAAATTTATGTAAATGATCCAGAATATGATAAGTAGATTGATCAATAATAATCAATTAATGTTTTAAAATTAATGTCAATGATTGGAAAAAGTAGAAGTGCAGCTTATTTAATATTACTTAATTAGGAATTCGCTCGAATTATATGTGAATAAATGTATGACTTAAGAAGTCTGCTTTTTGACATAATATTATTCTTTAATAGCACCCCCCTCATATTTTCAAGAGGTCACCAGTTCTTTTATGTTAAGAATTATATGTGAAGATGAAAGAAAAATAATTTGGTGAGCTTATGGATACTTAATAAATTTCAATTTGTTTTAATATTCAAATTTTGTTATATTTCTTCTATCAAGTAAAAAGCCTTTCTATTTTATTTTTATTTTATATTTAATAAAGGTTACCATTTATTTAATTTGAATATAAAGGTAGAACATTTTTTAAACTTTAAAGAATTAATCAATTTTAAATATCAATACTAATAATGCCGTAAATTATTAGAATTCTAATAAAAGGCTACAAAAACCAGCATGCTGTTAAAGAAATACAATATCAGCATGAGTTCAAATTGAATATTAGGTTCTGCATTATAGGCGACCAACTGCTAGAGCAGTTGTTCTTCCTCCAAATTCAAACGGAGATTCTCATTCATTTATTTTTTGCAAAATACTTTAAATGATATTTCGGACGCATTGTCACTAGATGTAAGAAGGATGGAGCTCCAACTTATTTTCCATTAATTGTTAGAAATCATCTAAGTGACATATTTCCTCATCGATGGATTGACAGAGAAAAAAATTTTAAAAATGCAACAATAAACTATAATCTTAAAGCAAAAATAATTCAATGAGGAGAAATGATCAGCAATATTTTCATGATGGTCCAAAGCATACTTTTCATAAATGGAATAATATAAATTAAAATAAAATAAATGGAGATTTATACTTGATAGAAGGTATATAAAATTATTTCAATATTTTAATATTTACAGATGTATATTCTGTTAGCCTTCCACATATTTAATTTCAACAAATTATATTTAATATTATAACTTCAGGAATTAAATAAATGTCATATAAGCACTGCTAATATCAAATGACATATCAAATAAACATTCATTATAAGACATCCAAATGAGATAACAAAATCCAATAAATATAAATTGTTAACAAAAATCCTATAAATTAAATATTTTGAGTAGACAAAATTTTGTTTCTGCTCATCTCTCTTATGAAAACAGATACCTTTCAAAAATGTTTAACATAATCAATAATATAATAATATAATTTCATCATAATACTATCTTACTTAGAATATTCAATATTATTGGATATCTAACTAAGTTACCTTTTAGAAAATCAAGATATGTAAAAAGATTACTGAAAAAGAAGTTTTAAGTGAGACTTTGCTCCTTAACGGCCTCTGTTATAGCACAAGGACCACTGTATAAAGAATGTTAAGGAAACCAAATAGTTATATATAATGAATAAAATAAAATAAATGAAGGTTTATAATATTAAATAATGAAATAATATTTGAAATCCCCTTATGAGACAATGAACCATTCAATTGCGTTTCTTTGAAAAACGGGTGAAATTATCGTATTCAAACGAGACTAACAATACTACCTGAAAACAATTTTTACATCGTATTTTCTAATCAAAATGACTATCAATTTCGTCACATTCACGTGGCGCCCTCTTTAACTTAAACAAAAGAAATAATAAAAGAGGGTTTTTCTTGATAGAACGATTATTACCAAATTTTAAATTTCATACAGATTTAAATATCAGAACAGATTTATTCTGTTAGCCTCCTATAAATTTTGATTTAAAAAAAATTTATTCAAAAACTTTTAGAATTAAATTGATGTCTTATAAGCACTGCTTAAATTTAGTGGACATATAAAATCAAAACTAATTATATAATAACAAATGGAATAAAAAACCCAACAATTATAAATTGTCACTTAAAATTAATAAATAAATATTTGAAGGAGACAAACTTTTGTTTCTGATCTTTTTCAAAAATTCAAAACATAATTTTAAGAACTTCTCCAAAACTAATTTATTTGAAATATTTAATATATTCAAACAAGTTACTTCAAAAATCTCTCAAAACATGTAGCACATTATAAAAAAAATTTGAAATCAAATAATGTCTTCATTAGTCCAACTTTCCACATTTTAAAAAATATCAATTAACAAGAAATAATTTACCTCGTATCCTTGTTGAACAAACACGAAAATTAGAGTACGTATTCTATGTTCGTCACGAAAATCACACAAAGCTTGTAAGGTATTTTATGACCTTCATACAGATTTATTCTGTTAACCTGCTAAAAATTTTAATTTCAAAAAATGTTCATGCAGAGACATTTGGAATTTCTTTACCACAACAATATTTTATCAAGGTCCAATCGCATATTTTGTTCCAAATAACCTATGTCCAATAGTTATGATTGAGCCTGTATATTTTTTTCACTCTTTATTCAATTTTTAACAGATTTCCCCTTTCTTCACATCCCATCATGACATTTATTTAACATTCGGATAACACACAAAATTCTGTGTTTTCATTCAACATACGTAGATTTTTTGAAGAGTATCAGGGATACAGTATTCAGGGATTTAAAATTCTCAGAGAAAATGGAATGTTGAACAAGCTCGAATCAGTAATTATCAGATAAAATTATACACTCTTCAACTGTTCTTTATCTTCGAATATCTATTTCTTAAAATTGTCACTAAATCAGGTGTTATTGAATGTGGTCGGCTAGGCGGACAAGTCTCAAGGCCTCCACCGTCTTTCAACATATCTTTTCATGGCAATTTTGAAATCTTTGAACATTTGAATCATTCATCCCATAAAAAAACTATATTCATTCCATACACATACAATACATTCAGCGTGACTCACACGTAGAAAGTATTAGGTAGGTTGGAAATTCTCATTAGCTTAATTTCATCACTAATCAATATGGGCTATTACCAAATCTTGCCCGTTTCAAGAATGCAGGTGTTTATTTGCTGCTATAACTAGTTACATTCATGTTTTCGAGAATTGCATGAATGAGAAGGATTTCTATTTATAAACAAGGAAAGTTTTGCACATTTAGTCGTCTGATCTACTTAACAATTTCAGTAGTTCCCAAGAACGAATATCCTGTTAGGCATAATATGAATAAGGTGCTACAGATTGGTAGTCATCAAAGGTAGCGAGGTCGTTAAAAATATCAAGGTGGCCACTGATTACTCATCTCCTATATCCGATAGTGCGTTCGAAAGTTCATGTTAATATAATAATCTGTTGTGTTCTGCATCTGATACCAACCTTGAACAGAAGAGTTCCTCCCACGAAAATAAGGTCATGCAGAACGTAGCAGTAATAGTCAGAGAGTATCCATAACTAGGCGGTCGAAAGGTTTTTTCTAGAGGGCACAGTCAGGAATAAAAAGTATGGAAATGATTAAAAGAAGACAATACTTAAAGCTACAAAGTGGAAACAAAACATAATGGGAATATATTCCGTCTAGAAAGTATCCGGAAAAAACGAAGCTCAATTGTAGTTATTTTAATTCTTGAATTAGAAAATTATAACGAAATATTCATCTTAATTACTTATACAACCTCCATTTAACTGTAAACACTTGACTAAACGTCGAGGTATACCCGAAACTGGATCACTTCAGTAGTCCCCATATGTTTTCAATGGGACTAAGATCTGGTGAAGCTGGTGGCTATGAAATGGTTATCGCTTGGTGTTCTTGAATTCAATCTTGAGTATAGGCGAAGTATGGCATCTTGCATTATCCTGCTGTAAACGCCACCCCTTCTGGATGTAAAGCAGGTGCCGTTTCAAGGAGAAAATCGTTTAGAATGTCACAATGCTTTTCACTATTAATGGTACTATTAATTATACAGAGAGGGGTAGCACCACGCTGAAATATTGCTCCCCAAACCATTATTCTGATGGAAAATTTAAACGGTAACAGGTTGCTTCCATAGGATTTCATTCGTTTCTTTTGTAAAGGTGTCATTATAGGGATTTTTTTGAGTTCCTCCAGTTTCTAAACATGCTTTCATATTTCGTTGATTTTCAAATCTGTCAGCCAGTTTGCGAAACCCCAGGCGCGGATTGTGTCATCCTAAAGCCGAGAAAGCGTTTAAATTGTTTCCTTTAACTTATTCGGTCTTCCTAAAACTGATTTTATCCTCTTTATTGTCTAATATACAGCACTTTTTCCCAGTTCTGTGTTGCACTAATCTTTTAACGTTTCGAAAAGCTTTTCTATACAAATATTCTACCTGTTTTCTCTTTTCTAGTTGCGACATTATTTCATAAATTGTATACCTGTTGACAATCAACAATATTTGACAAATAGTGTTGCCATGCAACTTTGACCGCAGCCGACTATCTGCAAAACCTATTTTATACATTACTTTTGTCTTAGAATGTTACAAAAAGGAAGTATATTAAAATTATGAAAAATAATAAATTCGTGATACTTTCTAGACGAACTATATATAACCTGACCCTATTAAATTATCTGAAAAAGTGAAAATGGTAACGAGATGTATGTATATATAATCGAAGAATTTTCAATCGTAAAACCACACACATTAAACGCTGATCTATATTTGAACTATTTTAATTAACTGGGGAATTTCACATTCTTCTAAAACGTGAAGAAACTGAGATTATATCATAACCATCAGCATGGCATGCTACGTGATTCAAACAACTAATTTTGCTAATAACATCTGAATGAACTAAACCTTGCGCAATCGAGAAGTAGGCGTTTAAATCTTTAAAAAACTGACAATTCCAATAATCCGCTACAGAAATCGGATGATTGATGTCAACGACAAGTCAAAGTTAATCAGCGGTCGTTGATTGGTATATTTCTTAATTGGTCGAAGGTGACCTAATTTTGGGTCCCGTAGACCAACTGGCTCGATCATGGCGTAGTGTCGCGGTACAAGGTTTTCGAACTATCACATTCACCGGCCCAAGTGTGATTTACAATCAAATTATGCAACCGTTGATGGGATAGGGCATTTATCGATCGGTACTGGCCTGAGAGCCGAGAAAAAATTTTCGAGATCGTTTTGAGAAGCGTCAATAACGTCGGAGTGGTGTTTGCGGCATTGAATTTTTTTAGTACCTTGATCTGCAACAATCTCCTCTTCATTCTATATTAGTGTGGATTTTTATTGAGGTGTTTGGAAAGTTCATTATCGCTTTATGAAAACACCTTCGACTCTACCTTTGGAAAGTGGATGAATAAGTGCAGAATTATGGAAGAATTCGTATTTTTATCGAAACTGTCTTATTCTAAGTATGAACCTGGAAACGACAAAATATTTATGGACACAGATGGTAGGTGACAAGTGAAGATGTTAATCCATCCCATTAATTGTCCTACTTACATACCTGTCTCTCAAAAACCCTGCCTAGTCAGCAGGGGAATTAATGGGATGGACTAACATCCCATGAAGATGTTAGTCCATCCCATTAATTCTCCTGCTGACTAGGCAGGGTTTTTAAGAGACAGGAATGTAAGTTCGAATGAACTTACATCACCTACCACCTGTGTCCATAAATATTTTGTCGTTTCTAGGTTCATACTTAGAATAAGACAGTTAGGAAAAAACCCCTGTTAGGTAAGGTTAGGGTAGATTAAGTGAGATCAGGGTTTAGCTAGATTAGGGTGCTTGAGGCGAGCTTAGAATATTTCGCACCCAGAAGCGCTACCATAATATTTCATAGAGTTAGGTGGCGTAGACTTACCATAATTTCCATGAGGGAGGTTGGGAGGTAATACGCACAGTACCTAACTGTAGGAAACTAGTAACCGTTATTTTTATCGATATACATACAGGGTGAATCATAAATATTGGGACATAGGTTAAGGAAAGGTTAGGCCTTCTTCATGTACCTCCCAGAACGTTGGTTACCATCAGTGATATCTGTATTTTCTTTACAGCTCTCCTTAACAATATATTTGCATTTACAACCGTACCAATCACGCAAGTTCTTCAGCCAGGATGTTCTTCTTCTTATTGCTGTTCGTCTGCCCTCTACTTTTCCTTGCATGATGTTCTGCAATAGTCGATACTTATGCCTCAAGTGTCTAAAATATTCTTTTCCGTTGTTCGGAAAGTAATTTCGTTTTTTTTTTTTGGTAAAATGAAAGACAATTTTCGTATAATGATTAAATATTTTATTGAATTATATATTGGCCATTCTGGTGCAACACCATTTGCTATCTTTCTGGTTGTAGCATGATTCCACGCTCATAAAACTTTTGGTATTTTCTGGCAAAAAACTGATCCGGATGATGTTTGACCTCTTCATTTGAAGTAAAAGTTTTACCCAAAAAGTTTGCAATGACCAAAACAAATAGTAATCCGATGGCGCCTGATCTGGAGAATATGGTGGGTGTGCCAGTGTATCCTATTCAAGCTATAAAAGCTTTTGGCCAGTGACCAAACTTGTATGAGGTCTCGTATTATCTTGGTGGAACTCAACACCTTTTCTATTGATTAATTCTGGCCTTTTCTGTTGAAGAATCATCATCATTCAGTTTGGCAGTACACTTCCAAATTAATTGTTCTGTTATTCCTTAAAAGCTATTAGAGCTTAGTAAAATATTGCTGTCGAAAAAGGTACAAGGTGTTAAGTTCGAATTGTTTTTCGTTTGTTGCTTATAATTTCGCTGTTGAGTTCGCAATTATTATCATTCTCACGTAATATTGGTACTGTTTGAATGAGATAATTTCAAAGGCTTCAGAGAAAAACTCAATTGAAGATTTTATTTTCTCAGAAGAGAATTTCAAATAACAGACAATAAAGAAAATTGTAACTTGAGGCCTCTGTTTCAACACTAAAGAAGAATTAAAAACAATTCATCATAACAAGAGCAGACTTAATGTAAAGTCCTGCGGCTTTTATGCTTTTTCTAATTCTTGTAATAAAAGACTTCCGGATGTCGAAGAAAACATTATTCTATCTTCTTATAAAATGAGCCGCATTTTGTTTTCTTCCCCAGAGTTCATCTAGCGAATTAATTTGATGAGTATAAGCTCAAACATGTCCCAAACATAAAAATCGAGAGGTTTATAATCAGAACTTCTTGTTGGCCATTCAAAATCATTTCCTCTGTCAATCCACCGATGAGGAAATATGTCACTTAGATGATTTCTATCAATTAATGAGAATGGGGTGGAACTTCATCCCGCATAAACCACATTTTCCTTCTTACATCTATTGACAATTCGTTCAAAATATCGCTTAAAATATTTTGCAAAAAATTAAATAAATGAAAATTTCCGTTTAAAATTGGAGGAAAAACATATGGCCTTTTTTCAGAATTCGAATAATTAACGATATTATTAGTATTAATTCTCTAAAGTATACGAAATGTTCTATCTTTATATTCAAATTAAATACTATGGTAACTTTTATTAAGTATCAATAAACTCAACTAATTATTTTTCTTTCATTTTCACATGTAATTCTTAACATAAAAGAACTGGTGACCTCTTAAAAATATGAGGGGACTATTGATGAATAATATTATATCGAAAAGCAGACTTATTAAGTCATACTTTCATTCAGATATAATTCGAATGAATTCCTAATTAAGTAATATGAAATAAGCTGCACTTCTACTTTTTCCAATCATTGACATTAATTTTAAAACATTAATTGATTATTATTGATCAATCTACTTATAATATTCTGGATCATTTACATATATTTTTTCGAAGTGGGTGTGGTTAAAAACAACCTACTTTCTGTTATCAAAAATAATGACCTTCTCAATATTGACCCTGAAGCAAGATGGAAAAATAGGTTAGAAATATGTATGAGTATTCAATTCCAAAAATATGTAACGAAATTGAGAAAAAATTCCATTATTGTGATCATTAATTAATTATTGCATTGGAATCATATCATTAGCTTCATAGGTATCAACTTCTATCATGCAGTATTTATATTTTTGAATAACTAAATTTATTCCTGAAGTAGCTGTATTCTCTTTATTATTTTTAATAAATTAACTGAGGTTTGAATAAGTTTTGCATGAAGTTCTTAAATCATAATTATTTTTGAGGTATGTAGCAAATCTGTCAGAAATACCTTTAGTATATTTTAAGGAAATGTATTCAAATTTTTCTTTTGTATTCGGATATACCATATTTAAAGCTATCTTACTATTTTTGTTCATCAATAACTTATCTAGCAATGTTGTATTGTAGTAATTATTAATAGCTATATATTTAATGACGTTGAGCTCTGAAATATTGGAATGGAACTCCGTCCTGCATAAACCACATTTTCCTTCTTACATCTAGTGCCAATTCGTCCAAAATATTAAAGCCTTCTGCAAAAAAAATAATATTGTTGCTTCTAATTAGGGACGGTCCTGTCTACGCTAAACGTAATTCATTCTTTCTTATTGATAATCTAGCAGTTTTTTAGCTGTGCCATACGAACTTTGAAGTGCTATTCGACACTTCGGTTCATTTGTTTCCTAATGATTTTATGTGGCCTTTACAAAACATGGAAAGTCTTTACAGCATTTTGATATATTTATTGCTTGTGAATTCCGACGTCGCAGTTCGGAACTGTAAACTGTTTCATTCTATCATTATCTACAAGCATTGATCTCATACTTTTCCTATAACCAATAAGAAGGTTTATTTCATTCATTTAGTCCACTTACAAATAGGCGTTCCAATCAATTTCGGTAATTTCCCGCTTTTTGTTAGAAGGAATGCATTGAGACACCTAACATTCAGTCAACAGACTGTAAAATCATTATCATCTCGGTAGTTAAATTTTTATATGTAGCTTCTGCTACATTATGAATTATCACTTCGGTAATCAAATGTCGCATTTAGCTTTTGCTACATTATGCACTGTCTTCGGACAGTCAAACTTGTCGCTTGTGTTATTTCGGTCCAGGCTATCGCGATTATTATTGTTAATATATTAATCCATAAACTGTCGATTGCCAAACTATTGGCAAATTCTTTACATTTGTTTTCAGTGTAATCAACTTTGATCCTATTACCAAAGAAAAGGTTTTAAGTTACTAACTTCATATTATGAAACTTACATATTGATGTCTTTTGAATTACTTTCCTAAATTTTTTCTTCGTTCACTTGTCAGTCTTTCAAGGTCTGTCAAACTTAATTTATCTACTACTCTGGCGTTCAAGGTATTGTGATTACTACATTGACACTCTTTGGGTGATTTTTTATTTCATGTGTTGAAAATAATCGATATCTGTATGGTCCCAATAATGGAGCCATTAATTATTGTCATCATTAACAATTGATTCTGGAATTACCTGGGAATTCTCATGAATGATGTCACTTTAACAAATGAAAGTTGTTGATTGAAAGAAGTTTAGTTGAAATCGACTATCTAGTATTATAAAATCCCTAGTTTATGATTTTTGAAGAAAATGTGAAATAAACACTTGCATTTTTTATTCAACAAAGCATTAGCGACGAGAACGAAGAAATATTTATTAAGATTATAAATAAGTTCATGCGGTTTTTTGTCGTGTATTGAAGAATGGTTGAGCGACTCCGAGTATTTTTGCGAGTTCCTCTTGCGTTTGTGATAGATCTTCATCGAGCCATGCCTCTAATTCTTCATCTTCAAACTCCAAAATATAAAAAGTATCAAGCAATAAGAATAATTGCTTCAGTATTTGAAAATAAATAGTAAATATGATCTTCTATATATTTCTGAGAAATGAAACAAGTAAGGTTTAAAATTTTCACATCTAGGACTCAATGGTGGATCTTGTCAACGGTTTGGGAGCTCCCTTATCCAAAATAGTGATTGCTGCACCAGTGCAGGCGTTCTACTTCACGCTTCAGAACGAAGAATATACAGCTCCTGGAAGCCCGGCAACAGAGGTGAAATCGATCACTAGGAAGGAGTTGTGCGAGCTTATGCAGCAAAAAGGAGCTGAATGGACACTTGAAAGAGATCAGGACCAAGCTGGACCTTACATTTTTAGGTGAGTTCATTTAACGATTAATCGTTGGAGTTAAGTTATGCCATGAGGAGATCACAAGTTATTTCAATATGTAAGATTTAAAATTCATCGTATACATTTTAGTTTTGAAAGATCCGACAATACACAAATGAAACAAACGCTAAAAAAAGGCGCAGCTCTAGATGAAATGAATTAATTGATCAAAAGAAGGAAGAAGAAAATTTTTTTCGGTACAACGTGAAGTACGGCAGGTACATTAATAACGCAAAAGGGCCAATATTTGAGTTAATTTCAATACAGGGTGTCCCAACGAGAATTTTACCCCCTCCAGAACTCAGACACGAAGAATTTGAAAAAAACAGGTCAACTTATGTTTCGGGGGGGACGAATTTCCATCTTGAGTTTGTTCCGAAAATATGTCGAGTGTTAGTTTGAAAGTTATTTGTGTTCTGTGCACAACCCAGTTAAAATTTTCAAAATCGGTTCACAATTCACTCAAATAATATAATATTGAACTTACCGTCAAAAAGTGATATTGAACAGACAGTTGAACCGCCCAAACACAAGAACCTAAGAGTTTTGAAGAATCCCAAAATAATTTTCAAGTTCTGTATAAGGAATAAAGAATTCCTATCACGACATTGTTCCGAAAAAACACCTGAAGATAGCAACGTTTTTTGAATAGGGAGAAGATGTCGGATGTGTTTTAGTTGAGAAGTTTTTTCTGTCCTCTAAACATCCCAGTTGAAATTTTCAAATTTGATCATTTAATGGCAGCACAATTTGAGTATTTGAATGTTTTTATTTTGAAAACATTCCTTTTTCTTATCGTTCATGATAGCAAAATGTATGAAACGTATAAAATTCATTACAATGTATGCTGAATAAACGAAATAATCGTTTGAAAATATATAAAAATAAAATTTTTATCACAAGACATTTCTGCAGCAGCTAACCAATTTTGGGATTAGCATGGCCTATACGAAAATTAGTTTATATCACAGAAATATACAACGAAAGAAGATACGTCTTAGACTCTGCATCTTCTTTCATTGTATATTTCTGTGAAATAACCTAATTTTGTTTATTCAAATAGCTCCTTATTGAAGAGATTTTGGGTCCGAATTTATCAGGTACTTTCTCTGGAGAATGTGCTATATCTTCTTTGAAAAAGGAAAATAAAAAAATTCCCTTTTTTAATTATATGTTGAACATTTTTTGATGATGGATCATGTGATTCTTTACCATTCGATCGAAACATATATATGTATCGGGTATTTTTTTTAGAGTAATAGATCTTTAAATTGGAATAAAACACATTTAAATTAAGATTGAAGCCAAATTTTTTTATTTGAAAGATAATTTTATGACACATATGTTTTAAAAATAATTTACGGCGTATGTTCACCACGACTGACTCTGAGGAACCGCATTCAATCAGACCAATTTTGGACCACTTTTTCGAGTAATTCAGGCCTTATTTCATCAATAACACTAGTTATGTTGGCTTCCAAAGCGTCTATTTTTTCTGGTTTATCAGCAAACCAATGATTTGGCATAACCCCAAAGAAAATCATTCAGTGGAGTTGTGTTGCATGATCTTGGAGGCCAATTAATTGGACCATTTTTAGAAATAATGCTATCGCCAAATCTTTCTTTCAATAAATCAATTTTTACGATAGCAGCATGAGGTGTAGCACCATATTGTTGGAACCAAAACACTTCTGGGTTGATACCATTCAAATTTTGAAACAAATAATCATTGATAATCGATCTGTAACGAGCACCATTCACTGTAACATTAGCCCCAGCATCGTTTTCAAAGAAATATGGACCGATGATGCATCCAGCGTGTAAAGCACACCATACAGTGCATTTTTCAGGATGCAATGGAACCTGCAGAACTTTTTGAGGATTGTTTTCACTCCATATATGGCAATTTTGCTTGTCTTCATAGCCGTTCAACCAGAAATGAGCTTCATCACTAAACACAATTTTACGATAAAAAAGGGGATCAACTTCAATCTGTTCTGCATCTTCATCGTCCATCAAGCTGCTCTGATGGACGATGATGTAAACCATAAATTTCACGAAGTGCTCTATAAGTTTGTCGAATAGAACACCGATATTGAAAATAAATTTCAACAATCTGTAAACGTTGTTGCGGCGTGAGTCTTTCCATGATAATTTGTCAATGCTTACTGAACAGAAATGTCAAAACAACATGGCTTCAGAACCTTTTATCAAATCACAGTTATCCCTATCGAAAGTTCTATCACTCTAAAAAACACCCGATATAAGGTGATGTCTAAATAATTTTTTCATTATTTTATTTTTCTTTTGATTAATTATTAGTTAATTTCCACCAGATGTGATGATAATATATATATATATAAATATGTCTATAAAGTGATACAGTGTATGTAGGACATGTTTTAAAATTTAATTCTAAATGTTTTTCATGAGATTCATTTAGAGTAAAATTTTTTGAGATTCTGGTGAAATAATTCCAGCTTTTATTCTGTAACATGCAAATACTTCTTCATAGTAATTTCAATTTATATATTTCAAAGAAGCTACATTATTGGCGAAACAATTGTTAATTAATAAATTGTGGAAATATTAAATACTTCATTTAATTAAAATGAATTTCCATCAATTATGGACCGATTCAATCGAATTTTTAAATTTGTTGCTATTAAAACGCAGTTATTCCCCAAACCATGTACACATTTTATTTTTTCATGATATTTCTGAGGATTTCGATAGTGTCAGTTGTAATTTAAATATTGACTTTGGCTCAACTCCAATCTGAGCTTGGTATTCCATCAATTCTAACTTCTTACTCGTTATATAAGTCACATTTTTGGAAGAAATGGCGAAGTACGACTAAAACTTAGTATCTACATCGACGTATATTATTCGTAGAAAGTGCCATTATTTTGAACATGACATTAATATGTCTAGGTGACTTGTAGTCTCGATAAACGACAGAAATTTCCAAACGTCAGAATTATGCAAACCCTAGCAGTTCGAAACTAGACGTAAAACCCGCATATAGCCCATTTATTTCACCTCGCGTCAACAAGTGTTACCCAACATACAATCCGTTCAAAAATTAAACCCGAAGATATGTAAATTACAAGCTCTGTACGCCCAGTTTAACCCCGATCGATTTAATTATCGAACGACATTAGAATTTGAATGGACTATTTAGATACTGACAGGCCTAGAAGAAATTGGGACTGCCAGATAAGCGAGCAACTTTTCATTTTTGATTGTTCTCCTAATGCATTTTCGAGATACGAAGATTTATGTCGTTGCACGGTCAGACAGAACAATCAATTTTGTCTGTGGCGTAAATGGAGATCGTTTGGATTAAGAGTAGTTAAATCATTCGCGGGAGGTCGACAGCCTTGGCTTAGAAATTAGCAATAGAAAACGGATCTCTGTATTCCTTTTCCTAAACGATGAAAAAGGTCGAATTGAAAAAATGAATCAGCCTGGAGATATAGGTTGAGTTGACTAGGGTGGCATTGTCTAGATGTCAGCATTCCCCATATAATGAATTATGCTATGACAGACGTAGAGAGATCTAACCTAGCATATTTTGCTGGAAGGTCAAGTGATGTACCAAATTGGATTTTAGGTTATTTGAGACAGAATTGGTCGGTCAAGAGCAAGTAAATCAATCATTCTCCAACTAATCAGATTGGTATTTTTTTTTTGAGAATTGAAAGGAAGGTTCATTAGATATTCGGCCACTTCTAAAGGGTTTTCCAATAAGAGGTTTCATTTTGGATAGCCTGTCACTTTTGACATTTGACAAGTAAAAACTACGCCATTACTAACAATAGAACGATACACTCTTCAACAACGCAATGAAATTAAATAAGGTTATTCTGATTTTCACAAATTTTCATTGTTATTCAATACAACAATTGTTTCTCTATTAAATAAGAATAAAAATTTGTGAAAATCGGAATAACCTCATTTACTATGTATTTTCATCAATTAAAGACTGATTCAATTGAATTAAATAGCAATGAAGTTATTCAAAAGAGGTTTTTTCTCGATAGAAGGATAATTGCAGAATTCAAAATATCATACAGATTTATTCTGTTAACCTCCTACAAATTTTAATTTAAAAAAAATTTTATTCAAAAACTTTTAGAATTAAATAAATGTCTTTAGAACAAACAGCGTCAATTTAGTAGACATATAGAATTAACACTTATTACACAGTACCAATGGGAATCAAATGAATTTAAAGAAATATAAATTGTCAACTAAAAATTGTTAAATGAAGAGTACAAAATTTTGTTTCGTTCTTTGTTTTATGAAAACTAAATTCCATTTCAAAAATGCAATTCATAACCTCAAGAATTTCTTCAAAAACAACTTGCTCAAAATAATCTCCTTCAAAAAAATTTTTTTAAATATGCAGAACATCTTCAAAAATCAATTTAGAATTATTACAACGGAAAATCATCAGCTCTACTTCATATTTAAAAATAAAAATAATTAACAAAAAATATCTTACCAAACCAACTAAATGCTGTTTTCTGTACAAACTAGTGAACTTTTGAAAATCTTACGTATTCTATGATCGTCACAGAAATTACCTAAAGTTTGCAAGGTATTTTATAGACTCCTTTAAAACCAAATAATAATATGTAATTGCTTAAACCAGAATATATAATTATTATATATACAATAAAATAATAAAAAGAGATTTTTCTTGATAAAAAGATTATTATCATATAAAAATTCAAATATCACACAGATTTATTCTCTTAACCTGCTGCAAATTTTAATTAAAAAAAATTTATTTAAAAACTTTCAGAATTAAATAAAATAAATGTCTTCAGAACATACTGTGTCAATTTAGTAGACATATAGAATTAATACTTATTACACAGTACCAAAGGAAATAAAAGAAACTCAATGAAATATAAATTATCAACTAAAAATTATTAAATAAATACTTGAAGAGTACAAAATTTTGTTTCGTTCCCTGTTTTATGAAAACTAAATTCCTTTCCAAAAATGCAAAAAATAACCTCAAGAATTTCGTCAAAAACAACTTGCTGAAAATGCTAAAATCAATTGAGAATTATTACAACGAATACTACTCAGCTCCACTTCATATTTAAAAATAAAAATAATTAACAAAAATTTACCAAACTAACTGAATGCTGTTTACTGGACAAACACTAGAATGAAGTGAACTTTTAAAAATCTTACGTATTCTATGTTCGCCACCGAAATTACATAAAATTTGGAAGGTATTTTATGGACTCCTTTAAAACCAAATGATAATATGTAGTAAGTAACAAAATATATAATCATTATATATACAATAAAAAAAATAAAAAGGGTTTTTTCTTGATAGAAGCATTATCAAAAAATTTAAAATATCATATAGATTTATTCTGTTCCCCTCTTACAAATTTTAATTTCGAAAAAAATGTTCATTCAAAAACTTTGAGAATTGAATTAAGTAAATGTATTTAGAACACACTGTGTCATTTTAGTAGACATATAGAATTGACACTTATTACACAGTACCCAAGGGAGTAAAAGAAATTATAAGAAATATAAATTGTCAATCAAAAATTATTAAATAAATACTTGAACAGTACAACATTTTGTTTCGTTCCTTGTTTTATGAAAACTAAGTTCCTTTCCAAAAATGCAAAAAATAACCTCAAAAATTTCTTCAAAAACTTGAAATAAGTTCCTTATTAAAAAAATAATTTAGAAATTTAGAATAGCAAGTTGATTTTGAAGAAATTCTTGAGGTTATGTTTTGCATTTTTGGAAAGGAATTTAGTTTTCATTAAACAAGGAACGAAAAAAAATGTTGTACTCTTCAAGCAATTATTTAATAATTTTCAGTCCACAATTTATATTTCTTTAAATTTCTTTTATTCCTTTTGGTACTGTGTAATAAGTGTTCTATATGTCTACTTAATTGACACAGTGTGTTCTTAAGACATTTATTTATATGATTGCTTTGAATAAACATTATTATTATTATTATTCTTATTATTATTATTTAATTTAATTCTAAAAGTTTTGAATAAAAACTATTCTGAAATTAAAATTTGTAGGAGGTTAACAGAATAAATCTGTATGATATTTTAAATTTTGTTTTAATCCTTCTATCAAGAAAAAACCGCTTCTTATTAATTTCATTGCTATTTAATTTAATTGAATCAGTTTTTATGAATGAAATGAACTTTCAAAAATCCTACTTATTATTTTATTGTATATATAATAATTATATATTTTGGTTTACACTCATAACATATTATCATTAGGTTTTGAAACACCTTGCAAACTTTATGTCATTTCTGTGACCAACATAGAATACGTAGGATTTTCTCCTTTCACTTCATTCTAGTGTTTGTTCAGTTTCTCTGGTAAGATATAATTTTGTTTATTTTTTTAAATATTTCAAATGTGATGAGTTTCCGTTGTGATAATTCTAAATTGCTCTTTGCATGTTTTAGGAATTTTTTGAATGAACTTATTTTGAGCAAGTTGTTTTCGAAGAAGTACTTGAGGAATTTGGTTTCAATAAAATAAGAAACGAAACAAAATTTTGTACCTTCAAATATTTATTTAGTAGGTTTAAATGATAATTTATATTTCTTTGAATTCTTTTATTCCCTTTGATAATGTGTGATAAATGTTTAATTCTATATGTTTACTGAATTGACACAGTATGTTCTTAGACATTTATTTAATTTCATTCTAAAAGTTTTTGAATAAAATTTTTTTCGAAATTATAATTTGTAGGAAGTTAACAGAATGAATCTGTATGTTATTTAAAATTTTTAAATAATCTTTTTATCAACCAAAAAACCTCTTTTTATTTTTTTTTAGATTCAAATAAATTAATTCGGCTGATCTGTACCAAAAGTTATTAATGAGGACTATGAATAATGCTAATAGAATGTTCAAGACAGTGTAACATACATATGTATAACAATTCTATACTCAATCAAACAAAATAAATTTATTAAAAAAAAATTTATTAAAAATAATGAAGACTGTACACATAAAGATGATAAAAAGGGGTTTATAGGTTAACCTGCGGTGATTGCCCTAAAGTTTCCATAGGACAGACTGGAAGAACGTTCCGACATAGAATTTGTGAACATTTGAAGAATTTCCTCAATAATAAAAGAAATTCTACATATTCCAACCATTTCTTACAAACACGACATACTTTTAACCACAATTTTGAAATTCTACATATAGAAAGTAAAAGTTATGCCTTAAATCTGTTAGAATCCCTAGAGATAAATAAACAAAATAAAATTGGAATATTTCTTAACGAACAAATAGATTTGAATAACTCACTTCTATTAAATATATTTAGATAAGCTGGAATTTGCAGAGACCCTGTTTTTTTGGGATTTAGTGCTCAATAAAAATTTATTGTACTTACTGCAATATAAATATCAACGGATTTCGGAAACAAGCTTAGTTATTCAAAATTTAATCTTGCCTGATGATGCTACTGTGATAGCGAAACAATTGTTGTAAACATAACAATAAAAATTTGTGAAAATCAGAATAACCTTATTTAAATATTATCAAACAAACTCGACAAGGTTTTGTTGATCACGGAGGGAAATTGCAGACATGCGCACGTTTAGAACTGCTTGATTTTCATCAGTGCAATGTATACTAGTGACTCTATTACCATAGCTCATACTCCTTATTGCTAATTTTGGTGCAGATAAGCCGAATTAATTCATTTGAATATGAATATGCTGTTATGAGCATTAAGGCAAATTATGGTCTGATTAGAGCATAAGGAAAGCTTATTCTGCGTTAGTAACGTGAAAATATCTTTACTTGACTTATTTCGTAAAAGTATATCTTGTATGTATTTTGCATGCTCTAGATGGCGCTAGTGTATTATTAATACCTTAGAGCCTCTGTGTATAGCGAATAAAGATACTTGACAGACTTGGAGTCACTAGCATAAATTGCACTGACCAATCAGTTTGAAACGTGCGCGTGACTCTGTGATCAACAAAACCTTGTCAAGTTTGCCAATAAAATATAGGAGAAACGGAAATATGTGTTTGCTTCAGAATGCCAAGCAAAGTTGACGGATTCTTTCGAACAAACAACTCTCTGCTGTATTATTCGAAAAGTGCTCGTAAACGAAGTCACTCACTCTCACGACCTGGTGCAACTACTAGCAATACCCAATTGACATTGCCCTCGGTACCGATTCTAGCAGAACAGTCAAAACAATCCTCTGCAGAATACACCGTTGCGTTCTCATTGACCCCCAATCATTGAATTTATTTTATCGATCTCACGACAGTTGTTCTTGTACTAGTTTTCGATCGGCAGCGATTCGGTTGTGGGCGTATTGAACAAGAAACTGTTGTGAAAAATTGGGGAATGTTATTGTATTGTAGCTATTGTCGAGCACTCTTGCTTTTAAGGCGTGTCCGCTTTGGATATATAGGTTAACGTTGCTGATAAGCATTGTTGGAGTCGAGCGGATCGCTAACACCCTAGACGACCAGACTTGATGGCAAGTGTTTTTAAACACTTGTCAATACAGCCGGCGAAGCTCACTCACATTTCGATCGAAATTTCGCGAAGAAAACAAACAGGAATTCTGTTCAGAAAAAAAGGAATTATGGGTGCGTTTGCGACGCTTCGTTGAGGGTACGCATTGGTCACAAAACATGAATTCCAGCACGGCCATACAAAAATTGGTAGAAATCATACAAATGAAGATGATTTTTCTGGGATCCGATCAATAGCCCTTGAACGAAGTGGAAACGAATCGGGTGCTAACGGTGCTTCACTTCCTGCACTAATTGAACTTTGAATCCTTCATACCGTGGTCTCTATGCAAAATTCTCCCCAGAAAAGTGCAAGAAATGAGCGCGATGAAGGGTTGATGTTGATGGATGTCCAGCTACACTCTGAGCTACAGAATCAATGTTTTCAGCGCACTGGACGAGAACGTGAACGGGTAGCTGAAAATCAAATGGACTTTTCGTGAAAAGAAATGTTTACTGTAGAAGACAAAATTCGAATTATAAAATGGTGCTTCGGTGAAGACTCAATTGAAGGAACAATACATTTATTCATTAAATGTTTGATTGATTCGGTCTTTACTTGGTGGAAACCCATTTTAATGAAAAATTATATAAGAGAGAGTATTTTAATTTCCACAAAAATGTTTATAATACAACAATTGGCTTCTTCTGGTATCTAACTGGCATGTTCTCTATTGTAGATATTGTTTCTGGGTTCTTCACCTGTTTATATCCCCAATTCTCTGAATAAATAAATAATAGATTTGGCTACTGTTTGGTGCAACAGGGTGGACTATTTTAACACCTAATTTAATTTGTAAACCTTCCATTTACGTTGATTTTTTTTAAAATTCGTTTTCATTTTCCTTCAGTTTTTTTAATTTTGCAGAATTTATTTAGTTTTCAGACCAACTGGTCATGGCAAAACCCAAGTACTAATTTTCAGAGATGAAATTATCTGCGTCATTCATTGTCGCAAACAAATTCCTCATATGCAATATGCAATGAAATAGGAATATCGTATTTCTGAATTTGATAAATAACATTGAACCAAAAATAAAATTTAAGTTAAGTGCAATACATGCACGATAACTTCTTAAAAAAGGTCGGGATATTAGAGAGGCGAATCTTCCGTTATTGACGAATTGCATTGCTTCCCTAATTCTATCCTTCAATTTATTTCGAATACATTTTTTCCTTCACTGCTCCCCACTAAAAATATTTAAGGTATTCAGATCAGGTGAACGGGCTGGCCACGAGATTGTACCAGATCGCCCTATCCATCTGCCCGTACATTCTTCATTTAGATATTCTGTAACTGAGAGGGCACAGTACGCTGGACAGCAATCTTGGTGAAACCATATTCCTCTGAAAATACCAAGTGGCACGACTTCAAGAATATTTGGCAACTGATTTCGTAAAGAATCTAAATAACTTTCGGCATTTAAAACCTCTGGCAACTAAAAAGATCCTATGACTCTTCCGTTCAAAATTCCAGTCCACATGTTCACTTTAAAACGATATTGAAATCTATCTCGTCTCATTGGATTCGGATTTTACACGTGCCACTCGTGTAAATTGTCTAGGTTCATGTAATCATCTTTTTTAAATGTCGATTCACCCCACCACAAATTTTTTTTTAAGAATTGTGGGTCTTCCCGGTTCTTTCGTAGCATGGTTTGGCAAAACGCAACTCAAGGTTCATAATCCCGAGGTAACAGAGCTTTTACTCATGATATGGGTGGAGTTAATGTTGTGTCAATGTCGGTGAGCTGTACTTTTGGGCACTCCTGTTCTTCGCTTAATTTCACGTAGCGAAGTACTTGGATCATCCTCAACTGCTTGAAGCACTATATCGTCGTAAGGTAACGAAGCCAAAAGTTGTAAGTACACCAATAACACGATCAAATACGGAAAGATGCGCAATAGACCAAGGGGCGTAGCGTACTGATCTGTATTGCGTTTACGTGTGCCAATACCAAATTGCGGCGTCACTATCTGTCTCACTCACACTTTATGAAAGGACCCATCTCATCCCATTCAAACCAGATTCTTAAAGTATAGGATGCACTAGAATCATTTTAGGAAAGTTCGAAGAAATTGTTCGAAACTGTGTTTCTTTAAGAAAGACCGTTTTTTGACCGTTCTAAGTAATAATGTAGTGTTATACCATTTTAGAATCCCTAATAAATCCGCTATTTTGTAATGTAATTTGCCAAACTGATGTAGTAAAGTTTTTTTTTCAGTACAGTCAGTTAATTTCTGCGAAAAATTAATTTTGAATACTTGGTCCGGCAAAAAGTGACATTATTTTCCAAGCTAAAGCAATTGGCTTAGAATTGAAGATCACAGGTCACAGAAACACTATTCGGGATAACAGAGGAAAAATAAAATTTGAAAAATTGTAACAACAGGAGTTCAAAAATCATCATAGTGTGTGCATTTTCTCGAATAATAACTCAGCCTATCACCCGATTCCGGCTTGACGTCGACTTCTGGGCATCCTGTATGATAACTCATTGCATCATTCTTCATTTCAAAAATGAAGTTCTATTTAAGGAAATATACTATATTCCATAAATACCATTGAAGCAATTATCATTCTCAACAACTCTTAATGTATATCGGATGTGATTAACATTCACATCATGATATTTCAAATTTAGAATTGATAAATTAATATTACAAACCCCGCTGTGATGGATTGTCAGCCGAAGAGAATAAATCAGCTACTTTTTAATCCCCTTGAGAGTACTTCATTCGGATATCACTTTCACTCTTGATCTAAAATTCTGATAAATCATAAATTTGTGCCACCTATTTCACAATTCGATTTAAGAATTGACCACCTGGAAGAATATAATGTTAACGTTCACATTTGGCGACTTGATTATTCCATTATAATTCCTAATAACCAGGATTGAGTCACAATTGATAATATCTCATAATTTTTGTTTGTTACCGCAATCAAGAGTAATTAAAATATTCAAGAGTAATTTTTAGCCCTACTTCATCAATACAGCTAGAGTTTCTTATATCCAATACCTGACACAACTTGAGGAAATATGACTAAGATCATAAAATAAAGATCAATATTGTACCCACTGAGTTCAATTTAATGGAAAAAAGGGGTAGAAATTGATTGAACACAAGCAAATCTTTCGTATGGATTTTCATCACTCCAAATTCTACATTTCTGTTTGTTTGCATAACCTTTTAATATCAAGACAGATTTAATCTGTTAGTCTCCTACAATTTTAACTTAAAAAATTTTATTCTAAAGCTTTTAGAATTAAATTAATGTGAAAAAATGTTTAGTTTCTGATCTCAAGTTTTAATTTTAAGAAACTAATTTATTTGAAATATTTAATATATTTAAATAAGTTAGTTCAAAACATGTAGCACATACTCAAAAAACAATTAGAATTCAGATAAGGTCAGTCCAACTTATATGATTTTGTGACTGTCAAAGCTGTGCACCATGCCTGTCTGAAGAGTTCAGGTGCGTATGCTTGAAACGAAACATTAAAATATTTATTTAATAATTTTGATTGAAAATGCATGTGTTCGTTTTTTTATTCTATTTGATATTGTTTAATGAGTTTTGATTTTATACGTCTATTAAATATAAGCAGTGCTTATAAGACATTAATTTCTTTTTAAAAGTTTTTGAATAAAATTTTTCGAAATTAAAATTGTAGGAGACTAACAGATTAAATCTGTTTTGATATTCAAAGTTTGTAATAATAATTCTATCAAGTAAAAAACCGCTTCTTATTATTTTTTGCTATAGTTGTGACTTCCTTTCGGAAATTGACTTCGTTCAACAGAATGCTCAATAGTCTATGAATGAAATTATGGAATGTTGAAATTTTAAATTGCCATGACTGATTGGATTTTCAATGGATTATGGGATCAGTAGTGGAAGGTTTCCTAAAATGTCGAATTCGAAATTGTTATTATTATAACTTATATTAAGATCTAAGAAGTTGATTGAAGATTTGTTTTCTATTTCTATTGTGAATAATTTGATAGAAATACAATAGAAAAAATTCTTCAATCCACTTCTTAGATCTTAATATAAGGCATAATAATAATTCTCTAAAAATGTCGAATTCAAGCTTATCATTATTTTAACTTATATAAAGATCTAAGAAGTTGATTGAATAATTTTTTTCTATTTCTATTGTGAATAATATAATAGAAATATCGGGTGTTTTTTTGACAGTGATAGAACTTTAAATTGAAATAAAACACATTTAAATTGAAGCCAATTATTTTTTATTTCAATGATAATTTTATGACATTTATGTTTTAAAAATAATTTCCGGCATATGTCTACTACGACTAGCTCTGAAGAACCGCATTCGACCAGACCAATTTTGGGCCAGTTTTTCGAGTAATTCAGGCCATATTTCATCAATAACACGAGTTATGTTGGCTTCCAAAGCGTCTATTGTTTCTGGTCTATCCGCATAAACCAATGACTTGACATAAGCCCAAAGAAAATAATCCAGTGTAGTTATGTTGCATGACTTGGAGGCCAACTAATTGGACTATTTCTCGAAATAATGTTATCGCTAAATCTTTTTACCAATAAATCAATTCTTACGGTAGCAGCATGAGGTGTAGCACCTTCTTGTTGGAACCAAAACACTTCTTGGTCGATACCATTCAAATTTTGAAACAAATAACCATTGATCATCGATCTGTAACGAGCACCATTCACTGTAACATTAGCTCCAGCATCATTTCCAACGAAATACGGACCGATGATGCCTCCAGCGTTTAAAGCACACCATACAGTATTTTTCAGGATGCAATGAAACCTGCAGAATTTCTTGAGGATTGTTTTCTTTCCATATACGGCAATTTTGCTAGTTTACATAGCCGTTCAACTGGAAATGAGCTTCATCGCTAAACACAATTTTACGATGAAAAATTGGATCAACTTCAAGCTGTTCTAGGGCCCAATGAGCAAACAAACGACGCTTGTTATGATCAAGTGGCTTCAGTTCTTAAACCAGTTGGATCTTGTATGGGTGTAGACCAAGATCCTTACGCAAAATTTTCCATGTGATGGATGCACAGAGTCCAAATTGTTGTGAACGTCGACGAATAGACAAATCTGGATCATCATAAAGCCACTTGACCATAATAAGCGTCGTTTGTTTGCTGATTGGGCCTTAGAACAGCTTAAAGTTGATGCCCTTTTTATCGTGAAATTGTGTTTAGTGATGAATCTCATTTCTGGTTGAACGGCTATGTAAACAAGTAAAATTGCCGTATATGGAGTGAAAACAATCGTCAAGAATTCCTGCAGGTTCCATTTCATCCTGAAAAATGCACTGTATGGTGTGCTTTAAACGCTGGAAGCATCATCGGTCCATATTTCTTCAAAAACGATGCTGGAGCTAATGTCACAGTGAATGGTGCTCGCTACAGATCGATGATCAATGATTATTTGTTTCAAAATTTGAATGATATCGACCCAGAAGTGTTTTAGTTCCAACAAGATGGTGCTTTAACTCATGCTGCTACCGTAACAATTGATTTATTGAAAGAAAGATTTGGCTATTACATTATTTCGAGAAATGGTCCAATTAATTGGCCTCCAAAATCATGCGACATAACTCCACTGGATTATTCTCTTTGGGGTTATGTCAAGTCATTGGTTTATGCTGATAAACCAAAAACAATAGACGCTTTGGAAGCCAACATAACTCGTATTATTGATGAAATAAGTCCTGAATTACTCGAAAAAGTGGTTCAACATTGGTTTGGTCGAATGCGGTTCCTCAAAGCTAGTCGTGGTGGACATATGCCGAAAATTATTTTTGAAACTTCATTAAATTATATTTCAACAAAAAATTAAATTTGGCTTCAATCTTGATTCAAATGTGTTTTATTTCAATTTAAAATTCTATCACTCTAAAAAAACATCCGATATAAAAGGTTTCACCAGTAGGATCTTTAATCGTCTGTATAAAATGGGAATAAATTCTTTGGCAGTAAATAGAAATAATTTAGCTAAGATGTTGGTGAACAATTAAGAAAGGAACCGAACTTTTCAGATCATTATCAAATTATATATGATGATTGTTATGCTACATATATGACAGACAGGGCGATGTTTACAACATAGAATCAAAGAACATAAGATGTTTAATTTGAAAAACCAGAAATTAACCGTTTTTGCAGAACATTGTAGAGAAAATAATGTTTTTTCTGAGAAAGATGACACTTTACAACATAGTGTTAACAAGGGTAAATTGATAAACTATTTGGAGATTCTTTCAATCAAAAAAGCCATTGAGAAAAAGGAGAATTCAACAAATTTTCAAATACTCCTTGGGAACACCCCTAAATGGGATGCTTTTTTCCATGCGCCATAAAAATACACAGATGTTCTAAGTGTAATCAAGGAACTGTTTCAATTTGAAGTTGTTACTTCTTGTACTCCTTTGAAGTTGGTCGCAAGGCCTAAACAAGTGTCAGGATTCTAAATAAACTGTGAAACATAAAAACATATAATAAAATAATCATTAATAAGAGTAATGAGTAATGAATTAATTTATTTTAAAATAAAATAGTAATAATGTGAGAGGGTTAGTGTTTCCGAGGGTTAGTATGTTAGAGGCTTTGTATGTTAGGGTTTATGATGTTAGAGGGTTTAGATGGTAGAGGATTTGTATGTTATGTTTATGTCCCGGTAGTTATTATTCAATCTCTATAGGCTAGTCCATTTATTTCCCATTCATCGGAAAAAATGATTAAGTGAGATATACAGCTCATGATAAGAAGCATTCCCTTTTACGTTGTAACCTGTTCGAATCCATTCGACCGCTATCATAACCATCTCAGGTGAGAGTATTCGTTCGATCCAATTTTTTCAGATCTTTCACCTAGCCTAGTATTATTTCCGACAATCGAATATTAAACGTCCGTCTATGAGCCAATTAAGCGACAATGAATCAGCCTCACATTTCACCGTTTCTAGACAGGAATCTTTCACTTATCGTTGTCCCCAGAGAGTGAGTGCGTGTCGTAAGAAATAATGACCCTGCCCGCGTCTTATTATCCAATACCCGCGATTGTATGGGCGAACAGACGGACACACCTGAATATTACCGAATTTGAGTTATGATGGCTTGCATCCATTCAACCTCATCTGGATCTGATACACCGGCCGACTTTCTTTCGAGAAAGTCTCAGTTTTGCGTCAATTTCATAACGGGGGTCCCTTAACAATCGTTGAGGTGTGTGTGTATCAAGTAACGAGCCTATTTTCGCGCGTTCGTATCAAGACGCCATGGTTTTCTTTAAGTGTCTGAATTTTTCGAGTTTCGACTTAAACTGGTCACAATCTTACCATCCGGTACTTTTAAACTAGATTATTTTCAAAAAATAGCAGATCATAAAGTCTCCATCTAGAGTTTGCAACACCTCTGTCATTCGTTTCACAGTTTATTTGAATATTTTAATATTTACAGATATATTCTGTTAGCCTTATATATATTTAATTTCAAAAAATTAATTAATTCGATTAAATTAATGTCATATAACCACTGCTTATATCAAACGACATACAGAATAAACATTCCTTATAAGACATCCAAATGAGATAACAGAATCCAATAAATATAAATTGTTAATTAAAATCCTATAAATTGAATATTTTAAGTAGACAAAATTTTGTTTCTATTCATCTCTCTTATGAAAACAGATATCTTTCCAAAATGTTTAACATAATCTTAAGACTTTCATCATAAAACTATCTCACTTAGAATATTCAATATTATTGGATATCTAACTAAGATAGAATCTAACTAAGATAGAAAATCTCTAGATATGTAAAAACATTACTAAAAAACAAGTTTTAAGAGAGAATTTGCTCGTCAGTACCCAACCATATTCAATAAAATATAATATCAATCAACAAAAAATATTTACTTACCTTTAACAATCCAGAAAGCGTCTTGACAAATGAATACTGAACATTTAAATGGAGTCTAATGTTGACTCAAAATAAATAGTTCTGTGGTTTACCATTGATCTTAAAGATTGAAATGCAATTTAACGGCCTCTGTATAAAGAATGTTGAGGAAATCAAATAATATGAATAAAATAAAATATATGGAGGTTTATACTTGATAGAAGGTTCATTCATTAGTTAACTGAATATTATTTTTGATAGAATATATAGCATTTTTATTTATATAAATTGTGGAACGTCAAGTGTTTTTGTTGCCCCCTTTTATTAAATTTTAAATTATGTTTCACCAAGTGATTAGCGAGGAATCAATTTCGATATTATTATCAGGCTCGAAGGAAAAATTACCATGAAAAAGATAAAATATCAGCAGTCAAATGTTTTGCTACTTTCTGAATAATCTTTCTTCGGAATTTCAGGAGTATATTCTCGGTATACATTCTGATTTGATATTTAAAGAACTGATACGTTTTCCAGTTTGTGAAACATTTTACTGTTCTGCCAGTTTGATTACTTGACAAACACGCCTCGTATAAATCTCTGGACCCATTTGCATGGGCGTAGAAATAGAGTAATAGCGACAGAATTTCACCAGATAATGTTTGCATAATAAGTGGATTGACCATATACAGTACCTGGATTTGGCGAACTGGTGCAAAGTCGCAAATAACTTCAGGCTGTTTGAATAATATGTATTTCGTGGAATTTTATGAATTGATAATTAATACTGGATGATTTACGAAACTTCTACTTGATCATCAAAGCCAAGCCTTTCAATTATATTACAAAAGGTGTTATAATTTCTTATTGTATATTTTCTACATACCATGAGATTTTTCAACTGGAATTTGTGTGACATTTTTAATGTATTTAATAGTGAATATAGGTCATATGCTTTCTCTTTTTGTATCTTTTTAAACTTTATGTATCCGGATTTTTCATATAATTAATTGTTGCTTTGTTATTAAATTTGTTCAATTATTCATCTAATGTAATGTGTTTAATTTTCTCATACAAACAATTTGTATTTCAATTTTGGTTTTTTCTGATGCTGAGTTAATGACTGGATGTATTTTCAGTTTATTATTAAAATTTTCTATCTGTGTTATTAGGATTTCCCTGCTGAGATTTATAGTTTTTTAAATTAATAAAAATTCATTGAAAGGTTAGCCTAATAAACTTTGAACACTCTAGTACACGAAAAAATGACATATTATCTTGGTACGAAATTGATTCAAAGAATATTTGCTAATGTTTGTTTGAAAATATTCCTGAAACTGACATTTTGGTGGATGCGCATTTTCTAAGCACATCCACCAATAAGCAACACTTACACCTTTTTTATCCGATTGAAAGCCTATATTGATTTGAAATGTTATTTTTTCCAGAGGAAAACAATGGATCGCTTTCGAAGACGAAACAAGTATCGATATCAAATCCAAATACGCCAGAGTCCGAAGTCTAGCCGGTGTTGCTGTCAAAGATTTGTCCCAAGATTCAGAAACTAAATGTGGATCATCCATTCTCAACGCTGCCTTCAAGGGTTTGTCGAAGCAAGCTCGTGCCCCAAGGGGTGCAGTTCTCCACACATTGGAGAGGGAAATTCTCTCACCATCCTCTGCTCATAGTGCCTCGGTTCACGACTCACCGTTCAGGATCTCCAGAATTATTGATACAGAGGGAAAAATTCACGTCGTTCGACAGGTAATTCAATGCATTCCATGTGTTAAACACGCCCTTCTATAACGTCAATCTTCTCAGGATACCAGAACAGAATTTGAATGTTCGAGACAGGGATATTTCGTGCATCCAAGGTCTTGCAATAGATTTTACAGATGCGTCAAGTTCGACCAGAGAACCGAAGAGTACAACGTCTTTGAATTCGACTGTCCAGCAGGTTTGACATTCGACGAAAAAACTGAGGTCTGTGTATGGCCTGGAAGTCTTCCACACGCCTCAGCTTGCTCAGGAAGTAGTGAAATTGCTCCGGTTCCCCAAAAAAGATTCTCATGTCCCACAGAACCAGGTAATATAAAACTTTACTTTCAAACGAACTAATTTCTCACTACAATTCTTTTTTATTTAGGGTACTATGCCGATCCAGAAAACTGTCGCTGGTTCTTTGCATGTTTGGACCATGGAGAACCTTCTATGCAAGCCTACGAATTTAGATGTCCTTTCGGACTTGTTTTTGACGAAGAAAAACTGCTCTGTGAATGGCCTTGGTTAGTGCCAAAATGTGGACTTGGTGTAGGTGTTACTTTGAACTACTACGGTGGCATTTCTACCAACATCAACCAATACGATGGTTTGGGTGTACTTCAGACTGTCAAGCTTGGAGGTCTTCAAGGTCCCATTCAAGCAGCAGAAGCCAAAACTTACAGCAATGTAGGTTTCGTTGGACTCACAAATAAGGCTTTGAGTGACCAGAAAATTTTCTCTGAAAATTCTGCACGATTCATAGATGCTTCCAGGAGGCTTGGTTTATCATTGAAAGCAACTCAGTCTTTATACAACGCAGGACTCCTTTCTGAGAAATTGGCTGCAATTGGAGTAAGCCAAGATGACTTCGGTCTCAATAATTTGGCATCAGAAGTCAACCTTGGACTCCATCAAAATACCCAAGGCTACGGACAACAAATAAATGGTTTCGAGTTCGGTGTTTCAGGAAAACAACTTGAAGGTCAACAAAATCAAGCATATCAAAATATAGGGCAAAATTTGAACGTGTTGTCACTGGAAGAAACACAAAGAGGAAATAATGGGAAGCTGCTTATAGATTCTGACTTGGGATTCAGGCAGCAATCTGGTTCTTTCAAAGCTAACAGTGGACAGTACTCTGCTCAATCTAATTTAGATAATTTGAAGGTTGTACAAGACCAAGGAAATGAATTCGCTCGATTAAATATACACAGTACTTTGAATAATGCCAATTTGGAAGGCGTTATACAATATCAGCAAGAACAAAATGGCAACTCTGGAGCCCATAGCTTTTCAACAAGTTATAATAATGTAGGTCAAGCTTTTTCAGATCAGTTTGGTATACAGAAACAAAATATTGGTATAGGACAGTATCATCAAACTCAATTGGGCTTAGGACAACTCACTTCAGGAAATACTGACTCGAATCAAGCTGAAAACGGAGAGAAAATTCAATATCAGGGAGAATATAATAAAAATCTGGGATCCAATGTCTATTCGACAGCTTATGTTAACTTAGGTCAAAGTTCCCAAGGGCAATTAGGTTTACAAACTCAAAACATAAATCTAGATGAGAACCGACAGGCCCAATTGGATCTAGGAGAACGAACTCTAGATAATGTTAATTTGAATCAAAAGAATATAAGAGGAAAAGTACGATATCAGAATGGATACAACGATGTGAGCGATAATAGTCATTCAAGTTATGTTAATTTAGGCACAAGTTCACAGGTCAATTTAGGTGCAGCACAGAAAGATAATATTCAGTTAGGTGTGGGACAATTGAATATTGGTTATAGTGGAATAAATGAAGGTTCATTTGAAGAATATAAATCAAATATTGGAGGAGGTGTGGAGAAAAGTCAACAGGGTCAGAATTCAGAAACAACAGGATATTCCAGTAGTTATTTCAATTTAGGACAGTCATCAGGATTACAGTCCGGTGTGCAACAACAATATAATGGTCAAAAACAAGAAAATCAGTTTGATTTAAAAGCTCAAAATATTGAGTCTCAAGATAGGAACCAAATAAATGTTGGGCTTACTGGTTATAGGCAGAACGGAGGAATCCTTCTTCAGAATGTCGAAATAAACGGAGCTGCAGGAACTTACACTGACGATATTACTCAGTCCAACTCGAACGTTGCTCTTGAGTCAGGTGATTTTACGCATGTCACACCTGCATCTGTTTCTCACACAACTGCCAGCAGTTTTGAATCGATAGTTTCTGCCACTCCATTGAAACCAATAGATAATTATAAACAGGAACAATCAATAGAAGGAATTGAATATTCGATCAACAATCTGGAAGAACCGAAAGCATCTGTAAGATTTGAGCAGAGTAACGGAAATGCGGCAACAAGTTATCAGTATATCCAGAAAAAACAACCTGTATCAATTTCTTCAACCCCTTCACCTATAACTTTGCAAAAAGAGACGCAAAGGTTAGTCGCAACTGAATTTAACATTCAACCCAAACTGTCTTTCACTTCGCCCCAAGTTCAATTTGTTTCTTCGACTTCACGTCCATTTACCCAAGAAGTAAACATAAACACGGGAAGCAGCCCTGCAGTTATTTTGCAGGAGAAATCTCAGGTAACGTACAGTCAACAGTCACCTGTTGTATCATATACTTCAGTGGGAGAACAAGGTGTTATTTCCGGACAAAGTTATTCACAGAATGGAGGATACAGCTATGAAAAACCATCTTTAGCTTTTGAAGAAACACCACAAGCAGCCATCAGTTCCACACCCACTTATGTCTCTGAAAAAGTAGCAGTAACACCGTCCACCGCTACGAGTTATTCTTATACGAATAAAGTATCAGGGCAAGTAAGATATCAGAAAATACCAGAAGAAAGACCACAAGTTCTCCTCCAACAACCACAAGTTGTCTTAGCGTCAACACCATCAACTGGTTCGTCATCAAGCTACTTCAGACAAGACACAAGCAAAATTACTCATCCAACTCCACAACTACTTCAACATGAACCTCAGGTTACATTCGGTCAAAAACTTGTATCAAGCTACAACTATATCAAACCAGAAATTTCTCAGAAACCACAAACTCTTCTGGTTCAACAGCCTCAAGTTGTTTTCAAACAACCCGAATTAGCAACAAGTTACAATTATGTAAATCAAGAACAACCTCAAATAACGGTTAAGCAACAACAATCACAAATTTCAACGAGGTATAATTATATACAACCAGCAGTTAACAAAGAAGTTATAGTTGAGCAACCACAAGTAGTACTGAAAAAACCAGAAGCATTAGTGACGAATTATAATTATGTGAAACCAACGGTGGAATCTCAAATTGTATATGAACAACCACAAATTAGTGTTAAACAGCCTGCCACAGTTGTAGAAAGTTATAATTACATTAAACCTGTAGTTCAAGAAGCCAAACCAGTTCTTTCACAAAGTTTTTCATACACCCAGCAACATGCAAGAGGTAGTTATAAATACGAAGTACCCCAAGTATCTGTTGCAGAACAACCCCAAGCTATTGAAACTGTTGTCCAGAATCCAGCAGTATCTACCAGTTTCGATATTAAAACAGGTTATAAATATGATAAACCATCTGTAGTATTCCAAGAAGAACCCAAAGCAGTACAGCCTGTTGTTCACCAACAAATTGTTCAACCAGTGTTCCAGAATAAGCTATCGATTCAAAAACAAATAACCCAGCCAATCGTTCAACAGCAACAAGTAACTAGTTACCAATATTTCCAACCAATTGTTCAACAGCCAAGGGGATTCTCTAAGACAGAATTCCAAGAGGAAGCTGTAAAAACCTACTCATACTCCAATCCTGTGAGGACACACTATGTGGTGAAACCAGCTACTATATCTACAACCAACTATCAAACTCCAGTTTTTAAAAGCGAGCAGATCGAATTTAAAGGTTATGGGTATCCTAAACCGCAAGTTCAATTCGTGGAAGAACCTGAACCTATTGTCACGAATTATGGCCAAAGAGTTCCAGTTGTTGAAGAGCCAATAGTACCCAAAAAAGCTTATGTTTTAGGTAACAGTTTCCAATACCAGAGAAGAATACCTACAGTTCAAGTGTTGAAGGAGGAACCTGTATACAGATCACCAAGACCGACTTTCGTTTCTACTATAAACTCCATTGTTACACAAAAAGTCAATCAAGCACCACAGAGAGAATTCATATATTACGATAGTCGTCTTGACAATACCCGAAAGGATCAATACTTCCCAAGTACTACAGTTAAACCCACAAATATTCCAATAATATCCTATACGCCCTTGGCATCAAAAGAGACTGTAATTGAGGGATACCAATATCCTCAACCTAGCGTAAAATTCGAGGAAGGTCCTGGAACTTCTCAACAGAAAAGTTATCAGTACTTCCAGTCAGCTAAAGTAATCAAACAAAGGCCTCAGCCACAAGTTGTGAGAAGGCCCGTTGAGACTCGTCCACAAGTGGTGAGATATACTACACCAAGACCAACCTTCATATCAACTATCAAGTCCATTCTGAGCCAGAAGCTTGAGTCTCTTGAGGACCAATTTATTACAACTCCACCTGCTCAAATTCAGTACCTTGAATCCACAACATTGAAACCTTTATCTACAGGAACAACTTCCTACTCACCAGCTGTTGAACAAAATATCCAAAATGTGGAGATCAATGGATTCGTTGATCAGAAACCTCAAATTCAAAGTTACCAATACACACAACAAACTGCACCACAAAAAAAAATTGTTGTTGAGGACTTTGTAAGCCAACAGTATGACAGACCAGCATATTATACCACTGAAAGACCTGTTGTAGCTCAAAAGTTAACGCCAGTTACTCAAGAGTATTTTTATTATGATAGCAGATTAACCAGCACTCAAGCTCCAGAAGTTAAATATATAGAAACATCGACAAGAGTACCTATTGTTCAGAAGGCTCAAAAAGTTGAGTTTGAGGGTTATGACTATCCAAAACCAGAAATATCTTTCGAGGAACCAAAGACAGTGATAACAGGTTATGAAAATAAGGTTCCAGTTGTTGAAACTCCAATAGTGCCACAGAAAGCTTATATAACAACAGAGCAAAAGTATACATACAATCAAAATTTAAATGTTGAGCAGGAATCACCTAAGCCAATAGTTCTCGAGAATTACGTCGCTTCAAATTATCAACAGCATTCCTCAAATTCTCAGATAGAACAAATTGACTACGTTACACCTAGGCCGACGTATTCTTCAACAGTAGCTTCAGTAGTTGCCCAAAAATCACTTCCAGTTCAACAAGAATTCACATACTTTGACAGTAGATATTCAAGTACTCCAAGAACCACTATTACCTCTGATAAAATAAAGGTTTCATCAGCTACTGGATACAGTTATCCAAAACCTAAAGTACAATTGTTGGAAGAACCACAACAGGTGATCAATACTGTCGAGATCAACAAAGAACCACAACCTATTATTTTAGAAAACTATGTATCCCCTGACTATCAGAAATATGACGTATCATTCCAATCAACTACACCTGCAACAGTTTTGAGTCAGAATATCAAACAAGAAGTACAATATGATAGAAGAACGAGACCTCAATTTGTTAAGGTTACCCAAACCCCAATCGACCTGAACGTTGAAATATCAACACCAGCTTCCGTTGTCGTGCAGAAACTGGAACAGGATCAACCAAGAGAACCCTTCTTCTATTATGATAGTAGGCTTTCATCTACACAGAATCCACAAATAGAACTTGTTCAAGAGAAAGAAGAAGTTCCCGAAATATATAACCAAGAGGTAACGAATTACGGCAGTAGATATTCTACATCTGCTCGGCCAACTATAGAACTGAAATCACGGCCAAGTGTGACTGTCATAGAGCAGAAGCAACCTCTTCAACAGTTTGAATTTGGACAACAATACTCACTGGAAGCTTCTACAGAGGGTCAAAGTATACAATATGTTGAGATTCAAAAGGATGAAACACCATCTACCACCTACTTACCTATAAGGAAAAGGATAAGAGTTACCAAACCTTCAAGAAAATATCTTCCTACAAGTACAAACCCTAGTCTAGAGTATTTGCCAAGTAGTACTCCTGCAACTGTTTCGAATGAGTATTTACCAGTATTATCTACCGAAGCTCCATCTGAAGGTAGTATATCAGTGGAAAATTATGAAAACTTTGAACTTGTCCGAAAGAAAACAAGACCAGTTAAAGTAGTGAAAATAGTGAGACCAAGAGTGAAGACTGTGGTCGTAAAAAAGAACGATTTCAATCCATTCTTGTCAGCTAAACTTGGTGCTCAATGTACATGTACTTCTAATACCATAGAGCTCCGCAAAGAGCCTTTGAGAATTGAAGTTTCAGATGACGATGATTATGAAAATGATGATGGTATACTCGTGGAAAAGAAGGATGGAGAAGCTGTTGTTGTAGAGAGTTATGAATCAGGAAAGGAAGGTGCTGTAAGTGATGAACCAAAAATATACATACAGTCTAGTACTATGGAAACACCAAGCAGTACTTACAGACTGCAAAAGATTAATAGGGGTAGAGCTCGAGCGCAGAATATTGTTATTCAGGATATTTCAACAAGAAGAAAGTCGAAGATAAATGTTGAAGCTTCTGATGTCAACATAGTCGCATCAAGAGTTAGAGTGAAGACTCCTAGAATAGACATAGTGGCTGACGATAATGCTGAAATAAATGTTGAGGCTGGAGGTTCTAAATCTAACCTTGTAGAAGTTGAATCCAGTGACAACAGCGAGATTAACTCCAGAAACTTTGACAGATATGGCCCAGGAGGTTTGAGAAGTGTATCAGAAACCCTACAGGGCATCGACTGCCAGCGTGCAGGTCTTTTCAGGCATCCAACACAATGTAATAAATTCTACTCTTGCAGATGGGACTGCAAAAAGAATAAGTTCACTTTACATGTCTTCAATTGCCCAGTTCATCTAACGTTTGATAATAATTTAGGAGCTTGCAATTGGCCAAGTCAAGGACCAGCATGTTTGGAAAATACTCTGTTACCAAGTGAATAATTTAAATCGACTCTTTAAAATGTCGTTCTCGAACTCGTGATTCTTTATACATACTAGTGTCGCTATAATTTGTAAATAACTGAATTTTAATTATTTTATTTTTCTTTCTCTCTCAATTTTTGTATATAATTGCATTTTTTCAACATCTACTCCATTTGATTATTTATTTCACGTTGCATTTAGCACTCCTTTGATGGTTTGTTGATATTATTTTTTTATATATTTTTATGAATTTATTTGTTAGACATGGCTTGAAAATCATTTGTAGAGCGTTTTGTAGAATAAACTTTTGAATAAAACATTGGTGTTTTGAACCCTGATCTTTCAAATGAAAAGAGTGGATTGAATTCGCATAATTTTGCCCGTAACTTAGAAGATTGAATGAATTTCATTTCCAGTACAATTTTGAAAAGATAAATTGAATATTATATAACATAAATAGAGGTTGATACTTAGTTGAAGGTATATAAAATTATTTAAATATTTTAAAATTAGCCTTCTACATATTTAATTTCAAAAAATCATATTTAATAATTATAACTTTAGAAATTAAATCAAATTAATGTCACATAAGTACCACTTATATCAAGCGACATATAAAATAAAAATTCATTATAAGACATCCAAATGATATAACCAATAAATAAAATTGTTAACCAAAATCCTATAAATTAAATATTTTGAGTAGACAAAATTTTGTTTCAGCTGATAAATCTTATGAAAACAGATATCTTTCAAAAATGTTTAACATTTCAAGAATTTCATCATAAAACTATCTTACTTAGAATATTCAATTTCTGAAGTTATAATTATTGAATATAATTTTTTGAAATTGAATATGTAGAAGGCTAATTTTAAAATATTCAGATAATTTTATATACCTTGTATCAAGTATTAACCTCTATTTATGTTATTTTTTTCATAATATATAATTATTTGGTTTCCTTAACATTCTTGATACAGATAGTCCTTGTGCTATAACAGAGGCCGTTAAATTGCCTTTCAATCTTTTAGATCAATGGTAAACCACAGAATTATTTATTTGTAGTTAACATTACACTCCATTTAAATTTTTCAGTATTCATTAACCAAAAGCTTTTTGAAAGGTGAGTAAATGTTTGCTGTTGATTGATGTTATATTTTATTGAATATGAATTGAGCAAAGTCTCTCTTAAAACTTGTTTTTCAGCAATGTTTCTACATATCTTGAGATTTTATAGAAAGTAATTTAGTTAGATATCCAATAATATTGAATATTCTAAGTAAGACGGACACTTAGAGAAGGTATACAATACCAATAGAAGATAGCTTATGAGGGTCGCGTCGCTTAAGTTATATACCAAGGAAATGCAGTTTAGTAAAACATTCCGATCGCATTAAATAACACTCAAGCAAAAACACAAGAATGAAAAGCGATGAGTGGAAGTACAGATAAACGAGCGTTGGATTACTGAGAATCGTACATTAAAACTAAAGTGGTATTCAAAAATATAAGGCATGCAGTTAATCAGAAGCATTTAACAGTAGTTTATTTATTAAGAGTTACCAAGTTATAAGTACTATCACCTCGAGTATGTTTTGAAGTCGCTCAGGAGGTTTATTTACAAGAACATTCCCACCTGCCGCTTCAAAATACAATGCGAATGCCATAAGGACGTGTCTTTTTTATTGTCACCGAGCACATACGTCATGTTATAGTACCACAGAATATTTGACACATAAATAACGCGGGTAAATACAGTGATGTAATGATATAATTTATATAATCTATGAGGGATTCTGTCACTCGTATGATCCTTAGAGAATACGGATCTGTTTCACACCTTCATTCAATAAATATCCTGTATAGAACCGAACTGAAAGAAACGTGTTTGGATCTGAACGGCATCCATAAACTAGGCCACAGAACAATCTTGAAAAGAGGATACGATCATAAACCCAATATCTGAAAGCAGCTACGCGCATGTGTGAAAACCCAAATTATAAATATTATAAGTGAATATAAAATGAAAATAACTTGGAAATTTTTTAAAAATAATTAACACATTAACAGGATCAATTCCCCGAAATATCTGGAAATTTAATCTGAAAGAGCACCTAAAAACGACATGTAGAATTGTCAAAACATAAGAGGTTTCGACTTATGTCATTGAAACCGGGCTGTGAAATCCGGACCATGAAATGAATAACCTGTTATGTGTTGATAATTCTTGAATGTATTTAAAAAAACAGTGTTTCTAGGACGTCTTATTCAACTTAATTTCAAAAAGTTATGGAGATATTTTTTAAATTAAATTTGTAGATGTTTCAGAGAATCAGTTAATGTCTGAAATATTCGGATAAAGCCTTCCGACCAATTCTCTATTTTTTTTTTATTTAAAAGTATTTTAGAATAATTGAAATGAAAATTCGAAGTGTTTCATCGTGCAATGTTTATTGATCTGCTAGGTGTTTTTGTCATCGAATAATCTCCCATTCCTTGGTTTCTCAACTGATATTTGATCTGTTACTCAGTGATTACGAAAAACCTCATTACATTTTATCTCTTATCTGAGATTAGAGCTCACGTATCTCTCTTGTGTTTCAGTGTAAACGGAATATACACCTGTTTTGCATGGTTGGATCGATTAAATTCAGATTTGTGTATCAATTTTTTTTGTGAGTTTTCCAAAAGTGAAAAAATGACCAGCATTGAGACAATAGGAGCTATTGCTATAAGGATAGTTAAACTGGTAAGACTATGTAGTTAGGAATTTAAGTAAATCATTTAATCAATTCATTCTGAGAGTCGTTAATGTATTTATGATATCTATGTTCTCCATTTTTCCATCTGCTTCAGTGTAAAGGAGGAAAAATTATCGTCGAACATCGATATTCGTTCTATATTGGGAAGAAATTCTCTTCTGCAACAAATCAGGAATTGGTCAGGTGCTAATTAAATTATTCGATTCTAAATCATATCTGAAATAAGTTTGTAGAAATAAGCGTGTTTCACTAACAAAAAAATGAAATTGTCACTTATTTTTGTGACTACAGTCTCGAAATACTATTTCACCCTCAGTCAACAGTAAACTTACAAAAAGGAGTTTTTGCAGGTTCTGACACAATAAAATGCTGACAAAATACAAGTTTATAAAGATATCCATAGAAAATATAGAATATTGACCGTATGAACCTTATTAATGACAAATTCAGTTCCAGAAAATGCTCCAAACAAATTTGAAAAACTTTTAAAAAATGGGCAGAACAGCGTTTGAAACATCCAGGCATCATCGTCAGTCAGACTCTTTTTAATGATAAATAATAACTTTTACACTTCAGCGAAATGGCAGATACTGAAAAGAAAGCCTACTGATGACACTTCAAGATGAAACAATGGATAATAAACTAGTGGTAACATCTATTGTCAAAACCTTACGAATTTATTTCTACTCCTAATAAGAAAAAGATTCTTTGTTGATTAAATCAGGTGAGCAACTCGAGTTTGCCCGAATACTTTGTGCATTAGTCATCATGTTATTTAGAAGATTCGTTAGAAAATCTTTTTGACACACACACACAATCTATTCTAGGAAGAATCCCAGTTTCTGTCATCTTGAGAATAATATTCTTCCCCTTTCAAACCAAATTGGATAATTTTGAAAGCTATTCATTAAGTGAATATGTCATCATACTAATAAAGGATTTTGTTACAAAATTGCGATGGCGTCGTTGCTTGTGTGACACGTAGTGCCATCTTGTTGAAAATAAACGACGTCCACATCAATATCCCAATTCCGGTCATCGAAAATCATTGATCAAATCATTTAAAATTCTCGAAAAAAAATCAAATAAAAATAATTGAACATTTAATAACTATTTCTTCTCTAGACCTCTTCAGAAATGTATTGGATTCAGATTCATATATAACACAAGATCAAAATTCAACTCACCAAATAAGATAAAACCTGGAACGTGTAAACTCGAAGTAAGCTTTAAAGTATCCAAAATAAAACAGACATGATTAACGTGTGTTACGTTTAACCTATAAAAATTTGTACTTGGAACACAGAAAAATATAACAAAAATTATTCTTAATGTCCCATGCTAAGAAAAATAACCAGAATTTCAAAAATAATGAATAGGGAATATATTGTGGATATTTGGACTTTATATGAATTTATTTTATAATTTAAAAATCAATTTGAATGCGAATCAATACTTGATAAAAGTGAAATGTAAATGACTTTAAATTCAGAATTATATATTCTTACTTCTACACTATATATTGAAACTATATGAAAAAACTATCAAAATTGTATCCTTATATATAATCAATAAAAAATATTGTTCAATATCTCGGAAAAAATCCTTTTTACATCCTGACATGAAAAGTATTAATACAAATGTATTAAAAGAAACTATATAAGTATATTAGCATAGAAATACAAGGAAATTCACTGTTCCAAAATTATCTAAAATTCTCAGAATGAAAGATCAAAAAAAAAATTGAAGGAGAATTCTACCATTTGAGTGCTATTTCGGTCTGAAGACCTCTCAGAAATGTATTGAATTCAATAACATAAATAGAGGTAAATACTTGATAGAAGGTGTATAAAATTATTTAAATATATTACATTTAAATTTCTCAGCAGCTCATTTACCAGAAGTTTCTAAATTGTTGAAGGGTGAGTAAATATTTGTTGTGGATTGATGTTATATTTTATTGAATATGAATTATTTGAATACTGTCGAAGCAAAGTCTATCTTAAAACTTGTTTTTCAGTAATGTTTTTACATATCTTGAGATTTTATACAAAGAAACTCAGATATCCAATAATATTGAATATTCTAAGTAAGATAGTTTTATGATGAAATTCTTAAGATTATGTTAAACATTTTTGAAAGATATTTGTTTTCATAAGATTGATCAGCAGAAACAAAATTTTATCTATTCAGAATATCTAATTCATAGAATTTTGGCTAAGAATTTTTTTTTATTGGATTTGGTCATATTATTTGGATGTCTTATAATGAATGTTTATTTTATATGTCGTTTGATATAAGTGGTACTTATATGACATTATTTCAATTGAATTCCTGAAGTCATAATTATTAAATATAATTTTTTAAATCAAATATGTAGGAGGCTAATATCCAAATTTTCAAATAATAGTATTGAATTCAGATTCAAATATATCACATGATCAAAATTTAATCACTAAATAAGTTGAAACCTGGAACGAATAAACTCGAAGTAAACTTTAAAGTATCCAAAATAAACAGAAATGATCAACGTGTTGTTACGTATAACCTATAACCATTTGTAGTCGGAACACAGAGTAACATACGAAAAATTATTCACCCCAAATAATGTCCCATGATAGGAAAATTAGCCAGAATTTCAAAAATAATAAATAATTAAGGAATTAATTGTGGATATTCAGACTCATATAGTTTTTGTTAATACATATGAATTAATACGTTTCATGTTGGGATGTAAAAAGGTTTTTCTGAGACATTGAAAAATATCTTGATTATATATGAGGATATCATTTTGATAGTTTTTGTTTTTGGTTTCGATATACATTGTAGAAGTTAGAATACGTTATTATGAATTTAGAGTCATTTAAATTTTACTTCTATCAAGTATTGACTCACATTCAAATTGATTATTCTCATATAGTTTGACACTTGAAATTATGTCGAATTGTAAAAGTTAGTGTCTTATAATGACAAACCTTATTATTGATCGAATAAAACTCTTTTTCATTGTTTACATTAATTAAAATCTGCGGACTGAACCAATTCAAAGAAAAATGTCAGGAATCTGCTGAAATGTTTACTAGGTCACACCTTAAGTGCGAATGAGGACACCTTAACTCAAATATTTAGGGAGAACTTGTTCTCTAACCACTATCATATTGTTCAAATAGAGCGATATTCGGTAGAATAACTAGATTGGTAGCATATATATATAGTCTATGAAAAATACTGTGAATGAACTCCTGATAAGACATTTATCTTCCTTCGTTGAACCTCTCTCTGAAATTTGAGTTTCTTCTGTTAATACACTGGGAGCAAAAAAACGGGTCTCTAAGATTTTACATTGTTTTCAATAGACTCAAGTGTTCAAATTGATTCTATGATATTTTGTTCATCATCTATCTTTCATTAGAAAATCAACTAAATATGCGTAAAATGTAGACATATGGGCAAGGAAACTTGATAAAAGAAACCATCTTCGAATAATTCTTCACGATAAATTCATCGTTTATCAGTTGCGTTCAACATTGGTCATTGACTAGTTGGTTTTCCGCTCTCTGAAAGAAACAATTTCATAAAACGAGTTTACCAATTGAAGATTGTGCGAGAATATTGGAACTTGAAAATGGGCTGAGTCAGAGATCTGTTGCTAGAAGAATGAATGTTACCCTATCTAGAGTCCAAAGAATATTGACAAGGCACCAAGAAACAGGCAGGCTGACCAGAAGACCTGGATCTGTAAGAAGACGGGGCACATAGTTGGAAGTTAACAGATTCATGGTTTACACAACTCTTCGAAATCGCCATCTTACTGCTGTTGAAGTTCGAAATCGATTGATGGAGGAAGGTCAGGTAAACGTAAGTGAATGGACCGTTAGATGACGTCTCTCAGAATCGAATTTACAACCATGCAGACATGCGACAGGTCCAGAACTTCTCAGAGAACATCGAATTGCGGGTCTTCAATTTCCACGGGATCACATAAACTGGTTTGAAGCTAGTCAGGTTCTTTTCTCTGATTAATCCAGATTCAGTATTCCAGGAGCTGATGATCGTAGACGCGTTTATAGGAGAAGAGAAAGATATGCCTGTATGAAGGAACGAGTTCCATTCAGTGGAGGATCTGGTATGGTCTGAGGAGGTGTGTCTTTAAAGTCCCGCACAGAGTTGTTTTTTATAAATGGATCTTTAACAACAGTAAGGTACCTTATATAACATTTCTGGGAGAGAAGGGAATTTTTATGTAGGACAATGCACGCCCACATACTGCTCGAATAGTGATAGCGTACTTGAATAAGGTAGGAATTTCAAGATTCAACTGCCCAGCACGAAGTCCTGAATTGAACCCCGTCGAACATCTATGCTACCAAATGGGATAGCGAGTCAGAACTATGGTTCTATGGCCCAATACTTCAGAAGAGCTCCTTGAAATCCTTTGTCATGAATGGGAGAATATTCCACAAAGAATATTCAAAGGCTCATCACGAGCATGCGAAGACGTTTGAAAGCTTAATCAGAGCTAGAGGAGGTCACACGTAATACTGATACTGAAATTTTCAAAGTTACGATACTTTTTCAATTTCGAAGTTTTTGATTTTTTCAATAAAAGTTAATTTTTTTAATGCAAATCGAATAAAAAGTTTCATTCTTCTTTGGAAAATTCCCTTTTCCCTACCATTTCAGAAATTTCATGATTCTAGTAAAACTTTCAACTAAGAAAGGTATCGGGTGTTGTTTTTAGAGTGATAGAACTTTAAATTGAAATAAAACATATTTAAATTGAGATTGAAGCCAAATTTATTTTCTCTGTGAAAGATAATTACATGACATTTATGTTTTAGAAAAAATTTCCGGCATATGTCCACCACGACTAGCTCTGAGGAACCGCATTCGACCAGACCAATTTCGGACCACTTTTTCGAGTAACTCAGGCCTTATTTCATCAATTACACGAGTTATGTTGACTTCCAAAGCATCTATTGTTTCTGGTTTAACAGCATAAACCAATGACTTGACATAACCCTAAAGAAAATACTCCAGTGGAGTTATGTCGCATGATTTTGGAGGCCAATTAATTGGACCATTTATCGAAATAATGTTATTGTTGGAACCAAAACACTTCTGGGTCGATACCAATCAAAGTTTGAAACCAATAATCATTGATCATCGATCTGTAATGAGCACTATTCACTGTAACATTAGCTTCAGCATCGTTTTCAAAGAAATAATAATAATAAATAAAATAATAATAAGCATTTCACTGACCACTTCACAGAACTTTGACACACTTGTAACGTTCTCAAAAATTCACGATAGACTAAGGTGAATCAAAAACATGGTCCATCTACTTTTTTAGACAAGAAATTAATACTTTTTTGGACAAAAAATTAACAACATAACTACTGAATACCTTTGAAATGTGTCTGATACGAATAATATTCTCAAGATAAATTTCACATTGCCTCTTTCACTATTTTCGCTGTTATTCCATTAATAATAATACTTCTTCATTTAAAATAAGGTTCACAGATAAGATGCTCACCTGAAGTGAAATAGTGTCTAAATAAAATTAATTAGTATGCTCTCTAATGTGACATTAAAAAAATCTCCTAGCTCATAAGGCTCAAGTTTTATAATCTAAGATTTTACTCTGTTTTTGAAGATCCTTAAATTATTTATGTTCTTAATGTTATTTGGCAAATGATTAAATATTTCTATACAACTATATGTTGGGTGTTTTTCGCTTAAAGTCAATCTATGAATTGGAAAATTCAAATTTTGTGTTCTTGTGTTGTAACTATTACTGTGATTATATTGAATGAATTTTTCTTTGTTCTTATGTAAGAATACAATACATTCGTAAATGTATAAACCATAGACTGTGAGGATGATATTTTGCTCAAACAATTCTCTACAAGTTTCATTATATTTTAGCTTAAAAATCACCCTTACTGTTATTTTTTGTAATTTAAACATTTCTTCTAAATTTCATTTAGTTCCCCAAAAAATAATCCCACATCTAGGTTTAGATTCAAAATTTGCATAATATAAAATTTTCAAGGATTTATCATTCAGGTATTTTCTAGATATTTTAATTGCAAAATTAATCTGAATCAATTTCTGACTCAAATGTTCCACATGTGCTCTAAAATTCACGAATGAGTCCATGAATACACCCAGAAATTTAGTACTGTCTACAATATTTATAACTTTATTTCTTAAAGTAATGCTGGTTGGTTTGCTTTTATTACTTCTGTTAGTACTGAAAACTATAAGGTTGGTTTTTTCAACATTAAGGGTCAATTCGTTCTTCTGTAGCCATTCATGTGTCCTTTTGAAGAAGTTGGTACCTGCACGAATCAATGTATACTCATCTTTTGCTCCTACCAATAGGTTGGTGTCGTCCACATAATTGATTAATTTTTCATCTTCCTCTGCTATATCTTCCAAATCATTCAGGAATATTAGGAATAGAAGTGGTCCCAATACACCTCCTTGTACTATCTCTCTTTTATTTATCAGCTCAGTGGATTCAGAATTTTCTCCTTCCTTGATGATTTTCACTTTTTGTTTTCGTTTGTATATATATGATTCAATCCACTTGTATGCATTTCCTCTTATTCCATAAGCCTGAAGTTTCTTGAGCAAGTGTTTCTGGTTTATTGAATTGTATGCTTTTGACATATCCAAAAATATGGTCAGTGGTAAGTTGTCTCCTTCCAACAGTTCCAATATGTTCTTTGTTAATTCAAATATGGCTGTTTGGGTTTTTCCTTTCAGAAATCCGTGTTGTGTGTTACTGAAAAAATCACAACTATTCAGGAATTCTGTGATTCTGGAGCACGTTATCAGTTCGAATATTTTTGGAAAACTTGGCAGAATACTGATAGGTCTGTAGGTTCCTAGCTCTTGAGGATTTCCTTTTTTTAATATGGGTTTGATGATCGCTGTTTTCAATTGTTCCGGAAACTTGCCTTGTTTGAACAACTGGTTTTCCAGGTGTGCTAGGACGCCATTTATTTCAGGTAAGGCTAGTTTAATAAGACTTGTGGGTATTTCGTCTATTCCACTGGTATGTTCATTTTGAGTACTTTCCCTATTTCCAAAATCTCTGTAGGATTTATTATTTTAAGATAGATAGATCTGTCGTTTGGTGTAAGGTTGCATTTTAGTTGAGGATGTATCTGTGAGCTGATGTTATTGAAATAATTATTGAATTTTTTGCTATTTCCTTAGGATTACCATCTACACCACATTTCTCTTTGTTCTTCTGCCTTCCCCTGATTTCAGTACATATTGCTCACATTGTCTTGTTCTTATTATCTGATTTCCTGATTCTTTCTTCAAATGTTTGGGTTTTGTATTTCCAAATTAATTGGTCATAGTCCTTTTTTGTTTTGTTATGAAATTCTCTACATTTGACGTTACACCTGCTCATCAATAGTAAAATATCTCGCTGACTTTTGCATTTGTTTATTTCTGTGATGGTATTTGCCTATTCCTTTTTTGTTTAAACTTCTTCATTGGGAAACATGTATTTAGGATAGATTGAAAGGTTCTCAGAAAAGTCTGCCACTTTGAATCAATGTTGCTATCTCCGTCCTCCTTGAATATAAATGAACAGTTCTGCTTTCAATATAAGAAATACAAATGTTAACTTCCGCTATTTTATTGATTTTCACAGCAATTGTTTCGTCATACCATGACTTCATCAGGTGAGTATTTAAACTGAAGCGGAAGTTTACATTTGTTTTTCTTATATTGAAGATGAATTTCCGTCAAGTAAAGACCGAGACAATAAAAAAAAAGTTCTGCTTTCTCAATTTTGTTATGAACTCACTTTTGGCTTCGTTGTTGAAGGATCTACAGTATTTCACCTTGGGTATTGTGTGGCATGTATTAGTAATAATTAATTCCTGTGCTATTTGATCCGATATATGTAAGTCCAATGTTCGTGATTTCCAGTTTTCGATGTTAGTAAATATGTTGTCGATGCATGATTTGGATTTATCTGTGATTCTTGTATGTTCATTTATGGTCTGAGTTAGATTGAAAGAATTCATAAGGTTTATTAATCGGGTTTTCAATAAATTTTCATTAATCATTTCCACATTAAAATCACCTGCTATAATGATTTCCTGAAATTCTTCACTGGTAATAGTCAATAGCTCCTCCATTTTTCCAAAGAAAACTTCTAGGTTCATCTGTATATTGAACTGACTAGATTTTTTCTAGAACCCATTCGACAATCTACTACTGAACATTCAAAGTTGCTAGGGGGTTGAAGTTACGGGGATGAAAAAATCGGAAAAGTTGTTCACCCTTGAATCAGAAATTGACGGGTCCGAGCGATTTTCCACATTTTCATTTTAAAGTCGGAAAATCAAGGTGTTAAGTTTTCGTTGGACCATCCTGTTTGTCATTGAACCAGTGAAATCCGGACCACGAAATAGATAATTCGTTATTATGTATCTAAAATAATTTTGTTAAGTCCACATATTTGACATTATCTGAAACCTTCTCATCAGTGACGTGTACTAACTTCATCCTAAGGATTCGAAATCATCACCTTTCAAAAATTGAATGCTAGTGGCTTTTACTTGATGGAAATCAGTGTCAAATGAAATGAAAACAAAAATTGTTGATTTACTTTTTTATTGAGTAACTAATGCCGCGTTTCGTTCACAGTATAACTTCATTCAGACTATTGGAGTCTACTACAGTATTAACAGTTTGGATAGCAGTTCCCAGCTTTGGTCAAGCGTAAATCGACCCATTTCGTAAATATCCAATATTAAACTAACTTTCTGTCAAAACATGAATGACAGAAGTATCGTCCAAAACGCAAACTCTATCTGGCCTACCCCCTATTGACTGCAACAAATTTTCTCATAACGTTTCGAATTTTTCAGATCCTCAACCTCATAATTGTGATATTGTACAGAACGGGAAACCACGGGAGTTTTCTAGGTGTTGGAGGCACTTGGAATTTGAACGAAGAAAAAACTGCAGACGTTGAAATCATAGCTTCAGGAGTCTTTGTCGGCTACTTCATATATACTGCGGTCTCTTTGATGAGTCTATTCTTCGGCACCAGAGACAACAAGGTGTAAGTAACTGTTGCCACATTGGTCAAAATTTCCTTGGCTAACCGAAACCTTACAGATATTTCACTGATGTCATCATGGGCGTAATTGGAGTCTTCATGTGGTTGACCGTTGGAGCTGCAGCTTTACACTATTGGAATGGATACATTGACGAACACAAATATGTGTCCGTGTCTTCAGAAAGGACGGTTAGATGATTTACCTTATAGTTAAACTTTGGTCTTAATTTTTACCGATTTCAGGTTGGATTGATAATGGGCTCCCTATGTATCTTAACAGCGGCATTATATTTAGTGGACTCGGTGGTTTCCGTATTATTTGTCGTCAGAGAAAAATTGAATGGCCAGTTTTAAATACTTTTAGTAATGGAATTAGCTAAGATGTTTGCCTTTTGTATTTTTTTATTCCGATGTAAGAAAGTTAGAAAATGAAAACTTTCGAAAAATGTAAGAAATACACTTGAATATGTTTCAGATTTCTGACAGTAGGAGATACATTTTACTGATGAAATATGATGTACATTTTTTAATGACAAATATCACTTGGTTCTTCAGACTTAACATATATTTAAGAAACAGCTTTAAGTTACATAAACATTTAATCATTTCAGATCAAACCATTTTATTTCATGAACTCACATATCATTCATTTAATAAAACAAAGTTTCTTAAAATATCGTGTGACTACTATGCGCCATCCTTCTGGGAAAGTAAAACCTATCCCATCCTCCCATAATCCTCTGCACCAACCAGTCTGACAAAGAAACTATACCACATAAAATCATCATCACACCAAGGGGTATAAGACTAAAATTGTGAATCTCAACGTGTGTTATGCAGCACGCCAAAATTCCAAAAACAAAATTTATTATGCCAAGCACAAGAAGAGTTACGCTTTCCAACAGAACGTTTGGTCTGTCTTTGATATAAGACGCTATGAAAATTACTGATATCAACAGGTATCCTGCAGAACCACTTATGAAGAAGACGTGATATTCTCTGTCGATCCAGTATCTCACGTGGTTTCTTGCCAGATGAACACTCAAGATCAATGATGATACCTGAAGGAAAAATTGAATCAAAATTGGCAAATGGAGAGAGCCGTTTCTGTGATATCCATAATGTTTAGGAATTGAGAGAATAAAACACTGAAATGTATCAAATTTTAACAACTTATTGACTAAGAAAGTGATACATGACTAGTTTCGATCATTGCAATTGCTGAGGATTACAAGGTATCATATTGTTACGGTCTCAGTTGATTAAATTGTCTAATTTCCACTACTAATCTATTTTTCACTATACAACAAATATGTTTATAGAGTTCCATTATTCACACAGAATTTATTTGCTCTGAAATATTCGGTAAGACGCTGCCTGATGACTAATCTCTAGTACTTCTCCATCGTGTCTCTCCGTTCGCTTATATACATTGAAGATGTCAGTATCCTCGAATGATCATACGAGTCACAGAGTCAATCATAGATTATATAAATTCCACCATTATGTCATTGTGATTATTTATGTGTCAAATACTCTGTGGCACTGTAACTTGACACGTGTGTGATTGGTAACAATAACAAAGGAGAACAATGTCCTTATAGCATTTCCATTGTATTTTGAAGCAGCCGAGAGGAATGTTCTTCGAAATAAACCTCCAGAGCGACTTAGTAACATACTCGGGATAATAGTATTTATAACAGTCCCCATTGGTAACTCTTAGTAAGTAAAGTTCTTTTAAATGCTTCTGATTAATTGTTACCTTACCTATTTTTGAATACCACCTAAGTATAAATCTGAAATAAGTGATTGCACGCTCGTTCATTGTACTTTTATTAATCGCTTTTCATTCTTGTGTTTTTGCTTCAGTGTTATTTAATCCGACCGGAATGTTTCAACTAAAATGCATTGCCTTTGTATATAACTAAAGCGGCACGACTCTCACAAGTTATCTATTTGTATTGTATATTTTCTCTCGGTGCCTGGTAGCTTCTTGCGGTATTTGTAAATAGTACTTCTTTATCTGCGTAATATTAATACTGTTGGATATAATCTATTGATAGATTCCAAAAATGAACAAAGTTGTCTATTTGTGTCACTGACTACACTATACTAGGAAATAAGGTTTTTATATCAAAAGAAATAAGTTTGGCATTGTTTGGGATGTGTATATGCTTGATTTTTTGTATAAGTTGAGTTTCTTATTGCAAATTTGGCTTCAAAGTTGTAAAAACAGAAATATTAGACGCCTTGAACGTTTGCTTAGATCAAAATTACTTTACGTTCAACGGCACGTTTTATCTAGACGAAGAAAGTCTAACAACGGGTAACCCATTAAGCCCCTCGTTATCAGAAAAATGGAGTAAGGTTAACCACAAATAAATAATTCATTGGTTTACCCTTGATCTAAAAGATTGAAAGACAATTTAACGCCCTCTGTTATATCAGAAGGACAATCTGTATAAAGAATGTTAGTGAAACCAAATAATTATTGCTATAACAGGGGCCGTTAAATTGTCTTTCAATCTTTTAAATCAAGGGTAAACCACAGAATTATTTATTTGTAGTTAACCTTGCTCCATTTAAATTTTTCAGTATTCATTTACCAGAAGTTTTCTAAATTGTTGAAGGGTGAGTAAATATTTGTTGTTGATTGATGTTATATTTTACTGAATATGAATTATTTGAATACTGACGAAGCGAAGTCTCTCTTAAAACTTGTTCTTCAGTAATGTTTTTACATATCTTGAGATTTTATAGAAAGTAACTTAGTTAGATATCTAATAATATTGAATATTCTAAGTAAGATAGTTTCATGATGAAATTTTCAAGATTATGTTAAACATTTCTGAGAGATATTTGTTTTCATAAGATTGACCAGCAGAAAAAAAATTTTGTCTACTCAAAATATTTAATTTATAGGATTTTGGTTAACAATTTTCATTTATTGGATTTTGTTATATCATTTGGATGTCTTATAATGAATGTTCATTTTATATGTCGTCCGATATAAGTGGTACTTATATGACATTATTTTAATTTAATTCCTGAAGTTATAATTATTAAATATAATTTTTTGAAATTAAATTTGTGGAAGGCAAATATTAAAATATTTACTTTATAGACGAACTATATATGGTGAGATAGTTTATTTCGATGAGTGCCATCTTGAAAAAAAATCACATTTAATAATACCCATTACAGTGACCAACTCATTAATAACTTTTGCGCCATTGAAACATATTTTCATCCAAAAAATTGCTACTTAAAATAATTTTAGTTGTAAATATGTTCTTAATGTAAGCGCATCCACCATAAATCCACCAACGTAGCAAAAGAAGTTCAAATATTCCCCACATCATCCTGTGTCTCATCTTTGAAGGAAACTCTGATATCTTGCCTCGGCCTAGTGGTGTGACCAGACCACCAACCATGTCGCAGAGGGTTCCTTTCCCTCCTCAAATCTCTCGGCCAGTCCAGGTATATTATACAGAGTAGATCGACGAACAACAACATTCCTGTTATAATGAAGAAGACGCCGGATAGCAGGAACTCCACCGTTATCAATTCCGAATCCCTCAACCTGAAATAGTAATACAGGTTCAATGACGCGGAAACCGCGTGCATTGGAATTCCCACGATCAGGAACATCGATTCAGTGAAATGGGACGTTTCTTCAGTCACATATTCGGTTATCAGGGTCCCGCAGATGAGGAAATAGGTGAAAGCGGTGCATTGCAGCAGATGGTAGGTGTGTATGCTGTGGATCTCGATATAGGTGCGATAGATCAAGTACACAGTGGTCACACTCAGTATCTGGAAAGAAAGGAGAATTTCAGAAAGTTTGTCAACCTTGGTTTTCGGAATTCGTTCTTTTCGGTTTGCCAAGAAGGTTTGATAACCTTTTCGTTTTTCAAGGATTGTTTACGACCTTTGCATTGACAGTGACAATTCATAGTCTATATAACTATTTTGAAGTTGTCGTTCGGAATCCCACTGAACAGAAATGACTTTCCCTTTTCTTCTGCCATTTCTGAGAGTTTCGCAGTTGAGATTGAAGTGATCTTGCAGTCCTAGAGCCTATGATCACCTCCCCCATGGGCATCAGGATACCCCCCATCAGCACGCAAAACGAAACAGTAGTCCACCTTTGCTTCCAGTATAGACTGGCAGCTTCGAAGCACTCTCACAACTTCTACTGGCTATGCAGTGTCATCTCTGCATCTGAGCATAGCTCTTAACTGACGTTGATTTCCATTGTCTCCGGTTTCTACTCAAGTTTTGATACTCCAGCAGACCCCCGATTAGCTGAAAAAGAAATAAAAGGATTTCTGGAAAGAGATAATAAAGAACCTGCGACAGTACAACTGAGAAGGAACCAGCAGGGATCTCCTCCCTCCAAAAGGGATCGCCGTGTCGATCCCAGGACTCAGCTGCATGAGCAAAGTGTCCCTATTTGGTTATGAAAGACCGAAGCACAGAAACAACATAAATAACAGCTTTCCAGCAGCGGTCCCTTTCCCCAAGGGGACCGGTGCTCCTATTCGACCGTTAAAAGCGAGGCTCCGAGGCATCCCAGAGAAGCGCCTTAAGGATCCAAAAATGGAGCAAGCAAAGGACGAGTCTTTCCAGATAGAAAGATTCCTAAGTCTTTCCTTGTCCTCAAGCCCTCCCCCCCTGTCTCTGTACCTTGTCGTGGTGGGGGAGCTTTTCATAACGAGTGACCTAGTTTCATTTATGAAATGGAGGACATGGTTAGGTTAGGTTAGGTTAGGTTAGGTTCTATGCAGTTATCTCCGATAACTTCTGTTTATCAGAAGTGCTTCTTCCATCGAACTGGTCAGTTGTGAAACACGCTTCGAAGGAAGACGTACGGAGCCTATTAATCTTCTACTTTCCATTTTCATAACATTTACCGTTTCTTCTTCGACTTTCGGATGACACAATCATGTGTTTCCATTTATCGTATGCAGCTTATGTAAGAAGGAATTCACAGATTCGAAATCAGGTAAAAAGGACTATTGAATAAGCGTGCAGAAGCTTCTGACTTCATGTCAGAGCCTTCCATCATGTTCATCTTTCATTTAAAGTCAAAATTATCCTTTCATCAGTAAGGATCGACTCTAATAATATCATCTTGATCATCATGATTTATACGTGTATAAATTAGTTAACTTCAATCTAAATCAACTTATGATCTATTAAGGTTTCAATTATTGTGTTTTTATCGGCGTTTCGATCGTTTCGTTTATAGTTTGTTATAATTAATCGATAATCTTTATGGAGCATATAATCCTGTTGAGGAAAAATGGCTACTATAGCTATTGATTTAAGAGGTACGTTTTTACGACCCTTTGATAGGTGCATGATAATTCCAATAAATATTGTTTTTGTGACTGGTACATTAGGAAATATTTGCAAGATGGTTCAGGAATGTTACATTGAATTACAGGAAACTACACTGCTGAAAAATTGAAGTAGATATTCGAGGGATAACTGACATTTTACAAATGAATAAAATTTTAAAGATTGCTGTATGTACCATGTGGATAGAGCGTGTATTTATATATAACACATGTGTGTATAACTGCTGGAAAGCAATCAGTAGGATAGTTTCCGAAGGTCCGCCAGGCCCCCGCGATTGAGAAGGAAGCACCAGGCTGTAAGATATCGGGCTCTTGAACTGAATCTTGCCTGTTTAAGGATGAGTCCAGATATCGTCTGTATCAGAATGATGGGCAAATGTTGGTGTGGCCAGAACGTGATCAATGGTATAATGAACATTTCATGACGCCAACAATACTTTTCAGTGGCTGTTCAGCGTGCGTTTGGGGAAACATTGGTTTCAAAAGGTGCACAGATCATATTATCCTCATTAACGTAATCATGGCGGCGGTTAAGACGTCGAGATTTGATTGCAGAACCAATTATTGTCCCCCTTGAGTCATCAGCGACAATTTTACGATAATGCTATTATTTCGGGGTGTCGTACGATATTTAAAAAATCAATATGTCTACATGAATAGAAATATAGTTTTTCTTATGCATTTCGATTCAATTTCTTCAAATTAAATTGTTTATTTATATTTAAATTTATCTTTGGCAAGAATATATTCTTAAAATTAATTTTATTTCAATTAATCAAGATCTATGTTGTAACCAAGTCTACAAATAGTGTAATTCCAGTTAATGACACCATGGTGAGTAACCTTAGAGTGCTTTCCTTGGATAAGTGCACAGTCTTACTCCCAATGTATAGCGCGAGTACCACACAGAAACAGCTTAAAATATCCCACAATAATCCAGCAGTGAGTAAAAGTTTTTCAGTGAATTTTTCAGGTCTTCTTTTGAAGTGGAGACCGATCAAAATGGACGAAAGCATGAGGTAAGTAGAAAGAAATGAGAAGACAACATCGAAATATCGAACACTGTAGATATCTATGTACGAATCGAATATGAAAGTTAATCCAACCGCTGTGAAGATCTGAAAAATGTCACCTTTGTTCGTTTTAAAATCGAATCTTGGAGGTACTTACCGCTTCAAGAATTTTCATCCAGAATCCAGGTATTCTGATAACCACCCAAAAGCTGTTCATGTTTTATTTGGGATAAATAGCTAATCGTCCTGAAAGTCATTATGATTTCATTGTGTTTGACAGCCACATAGAATTAAGTCAATATTTTATGTCTTATAATCGATGGTGCTTCAACTATGCAAGCATAGAATAATTGGTGTCAATTTGTTTTCCTACAAAATCTGTTTGTAAAATTCACTGTTAACTATATCCATTTTATACAGGCTGTCCAACACTACGTAATTCTTTCTAAGGTGTGAATAAAGTATTATATATAAAGACAGTCAGGAATGCTTTAATTTTCTTTCCAACGACGTCTCCCTGCGACGATACGTGCCTCCAAATGGTACTGTCATAATTTCAAATAAAATAAGAAGGAACGGTTTTTTACTTGATAGAAGGATTATTACAAAATTTGAATATCAAAACAGATTCAATCTGTTGTTTTCTACAATTTTAATTTCAAAAAGTTTTTTTGAAGAAACTTTAAGAATTAAATTAATGTCTTTAATAAGCACTGCTCATATTTAATAGACGTATAAAATCAAAATTCATCATACAATATCAAATGGAATTAAGAAAAACCAACGAATATAAATTGTCAATTGAAAAAAAAAAAAAATTGTCAAACATTTTTTGTTTCGTTCTAGGCATGCGTACTGAACTCTTCAGACAAACGTACGAAGCCCTGTTACAAAATGTATTGTTTTCTGATCCTATGTTAATGAAAAATAACTCTTTCTCAAAAATATAAAACATGATTTCAAGAACTTCTCAAAACCTAATTTATTTGAAATATTCAATATATTTAAATAAATTACTTCAAAAAATTTCAAAACATGTAGCACATCCTCAAGAAATAATTAAAATTACGATAAGATCAGTTCAACTTTACATATTAAAAAATAATAAAATCAATTAAACAATGTATAGACTTACCGAGTGCCATCTAAGAAATACATGATCTTCAAAAAACAAGCAAAAAGGTACCTTTATATCCAAGGTACTCTATGTTCCATGTTCTCAAAAAATATCATACAAAGCTTATAAGGCACTTGGTCTTAGTTAAAACCGTTCAACATTGTATAATGAATTTCTTTATTTAAAAAACCTAATATAATTATATATTATATATATATATATTTGGCAACATGGAAAATGGAGTACCTTGGATATAAAGGTACCTATTTGCTTGTTTTTTGAAGACAATGTATTTCTTAGATGGCACTCGGTAAGTCTATACATTGTTTAATTGATTTTATTATTTTTTATATGTAAAGTTGAACTGATCTTATCGTAATTTTAATTATTTCTTGAGGACGTGCTACATGTTTTGAGATTTTTTGAAGTTATTTATTTAAATATATTGAATATTTCAAATAAATTAGTTTTTGAGAAGTTCTTGAAATTATGTTTTATATTTTTGAGAAAGAGTTATTTTTCATTAATAAAGGATCAGAAAACAATACATTTTGTAACAAACAGGGCTTCGTCCGTTTGTCTGAAGAGTTCAGTACGCGCCTGGAACGAAACAAAAAATGTTTGCTTATTTATATTTTAATTTCAATTGACAATTTATATTCGTTGGTTTTTCTTAATTCCATTTGATATTGTATGATGAATTTTCATTTTATACGTCTATTAAATATGAGCAGTGCTTATTAAAGACATTAATTTAATTCTTAAAGTTTCTTCAAAAAAACTTTTTGAAATTAAAATTGTAGAAAACAACAGATTGAATCTGTTTTGATATTCAAATTTTGTCATAATTTCTTTTTATAACTTTCAAACGACTCATTTGATTCCGATAAGGTTCTGAATTTGAGTCAATACAAATATCAGTGATGATTTGCTTCTAACACCTAACGCTTAAAGACTCCTAAGTCTTTAAGACTGCCAAGGACCTTAATGCCCTTAATGGCTAGAAACTTTTTTTTTGGTTGGATATATAGCTTTAATTCCTCCTTTTATGTATTTCATCATTAATTCTGCAAAAACAGGTATACAAGTGCAAAATAGAAAAAATGCACCGTTTTCAAGTTACAAGCATTTTTATGATTTAATATCAAAATATTTTTTCATGAATATTGCAAGCTGTTTATTGTTGCTATGGTTAGTAAAACTTCTCTTTGTGATCGTTCATTTTTCTGAAAATTCAATCCACAAAATACATACCGTTTACATTCGAATTCATTCTAATTTTGTATAACAAAAAATATTATGAATAATTTTACTACAGAAGAATATGCGGATATACATTCAATGTACGATCGTGAATTTTATAATACTGTTAGGGCAAGTGAGTTGTACTTGGTGTACTGTACAAATAGAAATTTTCCGAGTTAAAATTCATTCGAGGATATAACAAAGAACATTAGACAATTGTTCACTGAGCTTAATATTTCAAAGTCTGTGGCTCATCGAATTTTGAAAGTGCAGCTGCTCTATCAGTCTCATCTTCAAAAACTTTGATCAATAAGTCCGGCAGATTTTCCTCCAAGAGTGCAGTTTGCTGAATGGTTTGTGGAACAACAAAAAATGGAAGCAGTACTAAAGATTTATTTACTGACGAAGCATGTTTCGATCGAAAGGGTGTTATAAATTCTCACAACATCCATGTATGGCAGTAAGGAAATCCACTCGCTTCTACTGAATCCAATTTTCAGTTGTACGCGGAGCACTTTGAAATTTGTCGATTAAAAATTAATTCGAGGCTGTGTATCGAAAACTCCGAGAAACTAGTAAATGATTCCATAATTTTTTTTATATCTTATGTTTATTTAAGGGAATAGTTTGCCAAAAAGAGAAGATGAAGAAGGTAGGAGACGTATTAAGATAGCGGTACTAAAAGAAGAGGTTTTGAATAGAATAGAGCAGGATCCAACTAGAGCGCGAGACAATTGTCCAGTGAGCTTTACTATCGGGTGTTTCTTTTAGAGTGATAGAACTTTAAATTGAAATAAAACACATTTAAATTAAGATTGAGTCAATTTTTTTTCTATTTGAAAGATAATTTTATGACATTGATGTTTTAAAAATTAATTAGCTCCAGCATCGTTTTTAAATAAATATGGACCGATGATGCCTCCAGCGTGTAAAGCACACCATACAGTGCATTTTTCAGGATGCAATGGAACCTGCAGAACTTCTTGAGGATTGGTTTCACTCCATATACGGCAATTTTGCTTGTTTACATAGCCGTCCAACCAGAAATGTGCTTCATCACTAAACACAATTTTATGATAAAAAAGTGGATCAACTTCAAGCTGTTCCACGGCACAATCAGCAAACAAACGACGCTTATTATGGTGGAGTGGCTTTAGTTCTTGAACCATCTTGTATGTGTGTAGACCAAGATCTTTACGCAAAATTTTCCACGTGGTGGATGCACAGAGTCCAACTTGTTGTGAACGTCGAAGAATAGATAAATCTGGATCATCATTAACACTATGACTTACAGCAGCGACATTTTCTTCTGTACGCACAGTTCTTTGTCCTGTTGTTGTTGCATCGACAAGAGAAAATTCCCGAAATCTATCGATAGTTCGACGAATGAGCTGCTCTGAACGACGATTATGTAAACCATAAATTTTACGAATGTAGAAGTAAAATTTGTTCGAAGTTTATTTCTCTTTCATAGCCACATATATTTTTGAGCATTTTTATTATTTTGGAATTGTGTTACATATAGTTGGCGTTGTATCGGGTGTTTTTTTCAGAGCGATAGAATTTTCGATAGGGATAACTGTGATTTGACAGAAGGTTGAAGCCATGTTATTTTGACAACCGGAAATTATTTTTGAAACATAAATGTCATGAAATTATCTTTCAAATAAAAAAAAATTTGGCTTCAATCTTGATTTAAATGTGTTTTATTTCAATTTAAAGGTCTATCACTCTGAAAATACACCCGATATATAAAAAAGTCATATGTACATTCTGTCAAGAAAGTACCGGGAATTATCGATTTAAATCTGGCGGGGCAATAAGGCAGGTAAAATTTTTTTTCCTAGGTTGGTACCACTGTCCTTAATTACTATGCCAAGCTTGAGCGGGATCTGTCAACTAGTGTGTTTGCAACAGCTGATTAAGTCAGTCGATGTCAGAGTGCGTGCCGATTTTTACTATGGGTGATTACGTTGAGAAAAGAATTTGTTTGAAGTTTTGTGTTGCAAATGAATTTTCGTGTGCCAATGCATTGAAAATGTTGCAAAAGGCCTTTGGTGATAATGCTCTATCGAAAACTCGTGCATATCAGTGGTACAGAGCCTTCAAGGACGGTCGTTAAGTGGTCGCCCATCGACGGCTTCGATCCAAGATAACGTCGATAAAATTAAGGAAAGGGTGCTGGAAAACCGTCGTACCAGCTTGAGAGAGATAGCACATGATCTTAAGATATCCCACGAGTCCGCACGTACGATTTTGATTGATATTTTGGGCATGAGAAAGATGGCCGCACGACTCGTACCGAAAGACCTGAATTTTCTTCAAAAACGTCATCGCGAACAGGTTGCTTCAGACATGCTGGATCTCTGTAATTCCGATTCTACATTCATGGAACGCATTATAACTGGTGATGAGACCTGGGTCTACGAGTACGATATGCAAACAAGCCAGCAATCATCGGAATGGGTGGCAAAAATTGAGCCGAAACCGAAAAAACCACGCCAAAGCCGCTCGAAAATGAAGGTGATGCTCATTGTTTTCTTCGATATCCGTGGCGTGGTGCACTACGAATTCGTTCCAGAGGGTCAGACGGTAAACAAGGAGTATTACCTAGGCGTTATGAAACGTTTGCGTGAGCGTATCCGTAAGAAGCGGCCAAATTTGTGGGCGAACAACTCATGGACTTTGCATGACGATAACGCGCCTTCTCACCGAGCTACGATTGTGACTGACTTTCTCGCCAAAAACTCAACAAACGTGCTTCAGCAACCACCGTATTCGCCGGATTTGGCTCCCTGCGACTTTTTCCTCTTCCCAAAACTAAAATTGCCCCTTCGTGGCACCCGTTTTGAGTCGATTGAAGCCATAAAACAAAATTCGGCGCGAGAGCTAAAGTCCATCCCGGAAAGCGCCTATAAAAAATGTTTCGATAATTGGAAGTGCCGTTGGCATAGATGTATTGGAGCAAATGGGGCCTATTTTGAAGGCGACCCAATAAATTTTGACGATTAAATGTAAAAATGTTGTTTTAATTGAAAATTCCCGGTACTTTCTTGACAGAGTAGTATATGCTGCAGAAATAAAGATATTATTATTAGTATAATTTCCTCGAACATCGTTAAGAGGCGTTCATCCCCCCAACGAACGTCCAATTTCCATTAATCTCTCCATTATATGCATCCTCCTCAGCCTGTCCACATTATTAACCATGACAAAATCCCCTAAATGAATCACAACAGCACAAAGATCTCAGATACCTTACATGAGGAAATTCATCTTGTCTTATCCTACCTACTAGGATATTTTAATGGAAGCGACGACATGAAACGAATAGGTTATGTAAAACGATATGCATGGAATATTTTTATTTTGTCGCGATAGTTAAGAATGGTGTTATGTTGCATCTTTCAATAAGGCCATGATGAAGCGCAGTCAAACTGATTATGATTGAATGTTTCGAAATACGCTTTTCAATGGGAAATTCCTTTATTCTTCGTCTTTATCGCACTGGAGCTGTTTCCAAGATGAACCGTTGACGATAGATAATACACAGTCGAAAAATCACAAGAAAAAATCTATAATTTATCCAAACTGTTTGATTGATTCGGTCTTTACTTGGTGGAAACTCATTAAATTCAAAAAATATACAGACAGTATTTTAATTTCCACAAAATGTTTATAATACAACAATTGATTGACCACGATGTGGCTTCTTCAGGTCATTCTACTAGCTGATGGTGTCCAGTGTAATAAAGTTTGAATACAGTTGAGCACGTGACAAAATAATGGAAAAACAAGTCATAAAAACTTAGGGTGTTTATTGCAGTTTGTCGTTAAAAGGAGTTTGTTCATCAAAAATGGTTTTACGGACATTGTACCTGTTGAATTTAAGAAATTCTAAAAATGTTTGTGGAATTTACGAAATCCGATATGTAACTCCTTTGGTGTTCTTGGATTCTTTTCTTGAATAATCCACCTGTCTGGCCAATCGTTAGTAAAGAGTAATCGTTGCAAGTCAACTTGATGATTACAGATTTATTTTGAATAAAATAGGAAAAGACTTTTTACTTGATAGAAGGAATATGACAAAATTTGAATATCAAAACAGATTTAATCTCCTTGAACAGATTATTGGAATTCTTATTGTTTTTGAAGATATTTCAAATAAATTATATTTTCTGAGTGAGAAGTCCTTGAATTATGTTTTGTATTCTTGAAAAGGAATTGGTTTTCATAATGGTAAGATCCGAAACAAAATTTTGTCTCCTTAAAATATTTATTTATTAATTTTAATTGACAATTTATATCTGTTGGTTTATTTATTCCATTTGATATTGTATATTGAGTTTTAATTTTATACGTCTATAAAACATAAACCGTGCTTATAAGACATTAATTTAATTCTAAAAGTTTCTGAATAAATATTTTTTTGAAATTGAAATTGTAGAAGACTGACAGATTAAATCTGTTTTGGTATTCAAATTTAGATTTATTTTCTTTATTTGTTCGATTCTCATTGTTTTGTATGTAAGTACTAAGGTTATTGATGGTTTTAAAAGCTGCGTTGTAATTGAAACTATTTTTGAAATATTTAGTAATATTTTCAGATAATCCTTGACATAAGATAACGAAAAGTATTGCTGTGTATTGTTCTCTTTTTTGATTGGGTACACGAGATTTAATGCCAGGTTCTTTAGTTTAATGTTCAATTTTGTCTATTCGAAAGAGGCTGTAACCTTTGTTTGAAGCTATCTGTTCTTTGGAAAAATTATCTGAATTCATAGGGATATTCAATAGTCTATGAATACAACTATTATATGCTGACTTCTTTTGGTTGGTGGGGTGATTTGAAATTTTATGTATTGTAATATCTGTATGCGTGGGTTTGTGAAAATTACTGAAATCATGTGAATTATCTAGTCTTGTTAGGGTGAGGTCAAGAAAATTAATGATGTGGTTCTTTTTTTCTTCGATTACGAATTTGATTTTTGGATGGAGTTTATTAATGAAGTTCGTGAAGATATATAGTTGTCGGTCGGTGCCTTTGAAAGAAAAAGAAAATATCATCTACATATCTCTACCAATAAAGGAACTATTTGCTTATCGGTATTGGGTGTATTTTTGATTCTGAATCATTCATGAAAATTTCAGCTAAAATTGAACTGAGTGGATTTCCCATTATTAAACCTTTGTTAGAAATATAGATTGTTCCGTTAAATTGAAAATAGTTTTATTCAAGACCTATTTCGAGGCAATTAAGAATATTATTTTGATGAGGTTGGTGTTATTTTTAATCGATAGTTTTTTACAATCTGTATTGTTTCTACTGGAGGTATATTAGGGAACAAATTTTGTACATCGAAAGGAATTAATCTACAATTTTGTCTATGAATTGGATTGTAGATTAATTTCCTTCGATGTAGAAAATTTGTTCCCTAGTATACCTCCAATGAAACAATATGAATTGTATAAAAACTATCGAAAAAAATATCAACAACCCCATCAAAATGAATGATATTCTTAATTGCCTCGAAATATGTCTTGAATAAAACTATTTTCGAGTTAACGGAACAATCTATATTTCCAACAAAGGTTTAATAATGGGAAGTCCACTCAGTTTAACTTTAGTTAAAATTTTCATGGATGATTTAAAATAAAAAATACACTTAAATACGATAAGCAAATACTTCTTTCATTGGTATAGATATGTTGATGAAATTTTTTGTTGTTTCAAAAGCTCCGACCGACAACTACATATCTTCACGAATTTTATTCACAATCGCGAAAGAAAAGAGCCACAGCATTAATTTTCGTGACCTCACTATAACAAGAGTAGATAATTCGCATAATTTCAGTATTTTTCACAAACCCACACATACAGATATTACAATACATAAAACTTCAGATCACCCCACCAACCAAAAGATGTCAACATTTAACAGTTTCATTCATAGACTATTGAATTTCCCTCTGAATTCAGATAACTTTTCCAAAGAATTAAATATTATTAAACAGATAGCTCCAAACAACGGTTACAAACCCTTTCTTATAGACAAAATGGTATCCATTAAACAAAAAACATGACATTAATTCTCGTGTACCCAATCAAAGAAGAGGACAATACACAGAAATACTTTTCGTTATCTTATGTCAATGGATTATCTGAAAATATTGCTGAATATTTCAAAAATAGTTTCAATTCCAACGCAGCCTTTAAAACCATTAAGAACCTTAGTATTTATATAAAAAACAATAACGATCGAACAAATATAGAAAATAAAACTGCAGTCTACAAGTACACTTGCAACGATTACTCTTTAGTATATATTGGGCCAGACAGGTGGATCATTCAAGAAAAGAATCCAAGAACACCAAAGAAGTTACATATCGGATTTCGTACATTCGACATATAATAATAATAATATATAGTTTATTGAAACAGTACAGTTTCTATAAAAATCGACCAATAAATATTCAGATATATAGTTTCAATAAACCGCAAAAACAGTCATACTACCTGTGCGTGAGTTGTTAAGATTTAGGATATTGGTTTGTTATACTAATACTAATTTTATTTTAAAAACAGTGTATAGATAAAATGAAGACAAGGTATAGACAAATACATATAAAAAATGTACAAATACTAGTTATATAAACAAATAAAATGTATAGATAAAACATCATATATTGATGGAGTGTCTACAGCTAAAATGGTGTATTAATGAAGGTATGTATATAATATAAAAAAAAGAAGGGAGTAATATAATTCAGTGTCACAAATATTAATTTTCACATGTCTATTATTTTGACAAGTTCATCTCTCGGGTACTTTATAATAAATTCCTTCAATCTTTTCTTGAAATGGCGTGGCGTAGATTATGAAGTTCTGTTAGATCTTTGGGTAGAATCTGATACATTCTCGGTGCCAAATAAGTAAAACTGCGCTGGCCAACTGTCTTCGTTGAAAATGGAGTTCTGTAGCAAGTTCTATGTTTCCTCGTATTATACTGATGTGTAAGGGATCGTAGATTTGATTTATTTTTGAATTGATATACCATAATGGAACAATAAAACGATTGCTTTATGTCGAAGATCTTTGTTTCTGTGTAGAGATTATCTGTCGGATAGGTATGAGGTCTCTTTAAGATTATTTTCAAGATTTTTTTCTGTATTATACTAATTTTTTTAAGGTGTGTGTTCATTGCTCCACCCCACCCTATGATACCATAGTTCAAGCGTGAACCCACCAAAGCATGATAAACCATTTTTAGCTTGGTTGTGCCTAGAATGGTTCTCAGAAGCTCAAATTTATAGATTAAACACCTGAGATTCCTGCTGAGGTTTTCTATATGTTTATCCCATCTCAAATGTTTATCCACAATAACACCAAAATATTTGATATAGTCGGTTCTTTTGATCACACAATTCTCATCAATTTTCAGTGTCTCAACGTCTGGTAAGTTTCTATTTAAGCAAGTGAATGTTATATATTTGGTCTTTTCGAAGTTAATTGTCAATAAATTATAATCCATACAATCTTTGACAGATTTCATGTCGTTTTCAGCTTGGTGTCTGAGTTCTTCCCAGCTATCAGCTTGATATAAAATGGCTGCATCGTTTGCGAAACTAATTATCTTCCCACGGCTATTCAATTCAAGTAGACCATTCATATAAATAGTGAATAATATAGGTCCCAGTACGGTTCCTTGTGGGACTCCAAACTTAACCTCGAAAGCGTCACTTATACAGTTTCCTATTTTGACGTATTGTTGTCTGCTAGATATATATAGCTCTTTATCAGATTAAGCACATTGCTCCTTAAACCAATGTCTTCCAAGGCCTCGAATAATTGTGGGTGGTTTACAGTGTGGAAGGCTTTTGCTAAGTCTAAAAAAACGCACAGACTTGGCTTACCCCTATCTAAAGCCTCATAAATGTTTGATACAAGCAGAGAAATCGCATCCCCAGTGGACTTGTTTGGCTGAAATCTAAACTGTCTATTTGAGATAATATTTTTATCTAACACATCTAATCTCTGTTTGATAATTTTTTCGAAAATCTTTTCCACGTTTGAAATTACTGATACGGGTCTATAGTTCACCATTTCTGTCTTATCTTCGATTTTGAATAGGGGATTTATTATTGTTTCTTTGAGACTTTTAGGCCATTCTCCCATTGAGATGCTTTGATTAATGAGGTAGGCAAGTGATTCACAAATGTGGCAAGAGATACATTTTAAGGTTTCTGCCCTCAGCCCGTCCAACCCAAGTGTTTTATTATTTTTTAATGTTTTTATAATTGCCTCTATTTCATGTTTATTAGTTGGTTCCATGAACATTGTATTTTGATTGATATGCTAATAATCTTAAGGAATTCAGCATATTATTTAAATATTTTGATATTAGCCTTCTACATATTTAATTTCAAAAGATTATATTTAATGATTATAACTTCTGAAAATAAATTTAAATAATTTCATATAAGTACCACTTATATCAAATGACATATAAAATAAACATTCATTATAAAACATCCAAATGGTATAACAAAATCCAAAAAATAAAAATTGTTAACCAAAATCCTATAAATTAAATATTTTGAATAGACAAAATTTTGTTTCTGCTGATCAATCTTGTGAAAACAAATATCTTTCAAAAATGTCTAACAAAATCTTAAAAATTTCATCATAAAACTATCTTACTTAGAATATTCAATATTATTGGATATCTAACTAATTTTATATAAAAATAACTCAAGATATGTAAAAACATTACTGAAAAACAAGTTTTAAGAGAGACTTTGCTTCGTCAGTTCAAATAGTTCATATTCAATAAATATAACATCAATCAACAACAAATATTTACTCACCTTTTGAGCATTTAGAAAATTTCTAGTAAACCGAAAAATCTTTAAATGTACTGTAACGGTTCACTATATATACATTCTGTCAAGAAAGTACCGGGAATTATCGATTTAAATCTGGCGGGGCAATGAGGCAGGTAAAAAATTTTTTTGCTAGGTTGGTATCACTGTCCTTAATTGCTATGCCAAGCTTGAGCGGGATCTGTCAACTAGTGTGTTTGCAACAGCTGATTAAGTCAGTCGATGTCAGAGTGCGTGCCGATTTTTACTATGGGTGATTACGTTGAACAAAGAATTTGTTTAAAGTTTTGTGCTGCAAATAAATTTTCGTGTGCCGATGCATTGAAAATGTTGCAAAAGGCCTTTGGTGATAATGCTCTATCGAAAACTCGTGCATATCAGTGGTACAGAGCCTTCAAGGACGGTCGTGAAGTGGTCGCCCATCGACGGCTTCGATCGAAGATAACGTCGATAAAATTGAGGAAAGGGTGCTGGAAAACCGTCGTACCAGCTTGAGAGAGATAGCACATGATCTTAAGATATCCCACGAGTCCGCACGTACGATTTTGATTGATATTTTGGGCATGAGAAAGGTGGCCGCACGACTCGTACCGAAAGACCTGAATTTTCTTCAAAAACGTCATCGCGAACAGGTTGCTTCAGACATGCTGGATCGCTGTAATTCCGATTCTACATTCATGGAACGCATTATAACTGGTGATGAGACCTGGGTCTACGAGTACGATATGCAAACAAGCCAGCAATCATCGGAATGGGTGACAAAAAATGAGCCGAAACCGAAAAAACCACGCCAAAGCTGCTCGAAAATGAAGGTGATGCTCATTGTTTTCTTCGATATCCGTGGCGTGGTGCACTACGAATTCGTTCCAGAGGGTCAGACGGTAAACAAGGAGTATTACCTAGGCGTTATGAAATGTTTGCGTGAGCGTATCCGTAAGAAGCGGCCAAATTTGTGGGCGAACAACTCATGGATTTTGCATGACGATAAGGCGCCTTCTCACCGAGCTACGATTGTGACTGACTTTCTCGCCAAAAACTCAACAAACGTGCTTCAGCAACCACCGTATTCGCCGGATTTGGCTCCCTGCGACTTTTTCCTCTTCCCAAAACTAAAATTGCCCCTTCGTGGCACCCGTTTTGAGTCGATTGAAGCCATAAAACAAAATTCGGCGCGAGAGCTAAAGTCCATCCCGGAAAGCGCCTATAAAAAATGTTTCGATAATTGGAAGTGCCGTTGGCATAGATGTATTGGAGCAAATGGAGCCTATTTTGAAGGCGACCGAATAAATTTTGACGATTAAATGTAAAAATGTTGTTTTAATTGAAATTTCCCGGTACTTTCTTGACAGAGTAGTAAATATTTCTATGGTTTACCTTTGATCTAAAAGATTGAAAGACAATTTAACGGCCTCTGTTATAGCACAAGGACTATCTGTATAATAATATGTTTTGTACAGAGAATTCAGCATAATTTCAACAATAACTATGAAATTATCCACGTCGAAAGCAAAAGTTCTAGATCAACTTTTGGAATCACATAAAATCAACCGGTACAATGTCGGTAAAATCCTTTTGAATGAACAAACAGAAATTGACATATCCCCATTACTAAATATCTTTCCCTAATGGCATTTTTAGCGGCAAACTCAAATAAACACCCTAAGTTTTTATGACTTGTTTTTGCCATTATTTTGTCACGTACTTAACTGTATTTAAACACTGTTACACTAGGCACCATCAGTCAATAGAATGTAGATACCTGAAGAAGCCACATCGTGGTGAAAAAATTGTTGTATTGTAAACATTTTTGTGCAAATTGAAATACTGTCTCTTATAAATTTTTTAATTAAAATGAGTTTCCACCAAGTAAAGACTGAATCAATCAAACATTTGTGAATTTATTTCACTATTAACGTGCATTTGCGTAAATACTCCTGAAGGAAGTCAATGTACCCATTATTTTTCAACTACAATTTCACTTGAGTAAACATTGGCATTGTTTGAACAAGCATCCTGTTAGAAAAAAAACCATAAACATCAGTAGAGTGTTCCTATTAACACTCTATCGCCTCCAGATCGCCATCCTTCATTTCCCTTAGAGTATAAAACATGAAAATATAATCAGACCCCTACAATAGAACCTAGATATCCCAATAAAGAAATCGCCGACGCGTTTGCGTTGATTCTCTGATAGAAATTCAGCGGACCGTCGTTATAAAAGCCCGTTCTGACGGGAAGCTGGCTACAGCTTGTACACAATCTCGCCACCCCCAAAAGAGCGACTCCAGCGCCATCTGTACTGCCTCCGACGAAAAGTTGAAAGTTTTCGGTTTGCCCATCGTGAGAAGTAGCCCGTTTGAATTTTCGAATTTTGGCGGTGATTTTTCGAAATTTTTTTTTAAAGCAAAATCGAAAAAGAAATGAATCAGTTTGCAGTTGCCGTACAGTTGTTGATGGTCGTTTTGTTGTTTAACCAGGAGGTCGTAGGGTACGTTGTAGACAAGAGAAGTGCAGCAGCGGCCGAAAAGGGTTCAGACGATTTCATGGATTATCAGTTAGGAGTGAAATACGACGAATATCCTGTGAGTACCTTTGAGTTTTATCCTGAAAGTTAAAGTCGTCACATCTTCGAATTTAAACACGCAAAATGTGTAACTAACACAAAAACATCGTATCGTGCTGTTCTTTACTTGATATAAATCCATTGTACACTATAGTTGAATGAAACACATATGTATCTTGATTTATATTCATTACCTTGAGTTGTCCACCTGACATAGTTACCTTCTTCAGATGCTAACAAAAAACAAGTCTAAAATTTTGTAACATGCAGTATATAAACAGTTGCGAAAAAATTTACGAGGTGATTCCTTGTCAAAAAATTGTTTTTGAGTCCCCCTGCTTAGTTACAGCCCCTGATGGCGCCCGAAAAACAGTTTTCAATTTTTTTCTTGAAAACCAAAAAACTGACAAGAATAAAATTAGCCAAACATTTCATGTGGGCGGAAAGGCACTCAAAAAATTTTTGGTAGTGTTCCTCTATGATTGCAAGGGGTAGAAAAAGCTACCCCTAAAACTTCTTTCGCAACAAACTCTTTTCTTATACATATTTTACAATAAAGAGAATTGTTTTGGATACCTTGATCCATTCTTAACAAATAAGTTCTCTTGTCATTTCACGCTAAAAGCCACAGTTTTTGAGAAAAAAAATTATTTATCAACATAATACGCCCGAGTCGTAGAGGCTGGAATTATTTTCGACCTTAAATTTATCCATTAGACGAATGTCAAGTTGACATTTTTATTATTTAAATATTTTAATATTTACAGATATATTCTTTTAGCCTTCTTCATATTTAATTTCAAAAAATTATATCGAATATTATAACTTCAGGAATTAAATTGAAATAATGTCATATAAGTACCACTTATATCAAACGACATATAAAATAAACATTAATTATAAGACATCCAAATGAGATAACAAAATCCAATGAATATAAATTGTTAACAAAAATCCTATAAATTGAATATTTTGAGTAGACTAAATTTTGTTTCTGCTCATCCCTCTTATGAAAACAGATATCTTTCAAAAATGTTTAACATAATCTTAAGAATTTCATCATAAAACTATCTTACTTAGAATATTCAATATTATTGGATATCTAATTAAGTTACTTTTTAAGAAATCACAAGATATGTAAAAATATTACTAAAAATCAAGTTTAAGGGAGACTTTGCTTCGTCAGTACTCAATCCTATTATGCAATAAAATATAACATCAATCAACAAAAAATATATTCTCACCTTCAACCATTCAGAAAGCTTCTTGGTAAATGAATACTGAACATTTAAATGAAGTCTAATGTTGACTCGAAATAAATAGTTCTGTGGTTCACCATTGATCTTGAAGATTGAAAGGAAATTCAACGGCCTCTATTTTCTGTTGATTGATGTCATATTTTCAAGGTCTACACTCCGAAAAGCCAAATGCAATACATCACAAAGAGCAAGGAAGAATCGATTCATCGATTGTCAACAACAAATTTTTTGATTTCTATCGATGAATATTCTTGCTATTTGTGTTGAAAGTGACCACCTTCAGCCGTTACACAAGAATCTAGACGTCGACGCATAGATTGAGTTACCCGGTAAAAAAAATCCGAGAGTGTTGAATAACCCTACATGAAAGAACAATGCGGTTCCTTACGTCTTCCATATCTTGGACAGGAGTCTTGTGAACCAATGTTTTTAAATTACCCCAAAAAGTAAAATCCAGAAGATTCAAATCTGTTAATGTTTTGAAGAAGTACAGGAAGTTCTTCGTCTAGAAATTGAACGTATGCATCTGGTATTTTTTTTTAGAGTGATAGAACTTTCGATAGTGATTTGACAGAAGGTAGAAGCCATGTTGTTTTGACATTTCTGTTCAGTAAGCATTGAAAAATTATCATGGAATAACTCAAGCTGCAACAACGTTTACGAATTGTTGAAATTTATTCTCAAAATCCGAGTTCTATTCGCCAAACTTATAGAGAACTTCGCGAAATTTATGGTTTACATAATCGTCCATTAGAGCAGCTTATTCGTCGAACTATCGATAGATTTCGGACAACATTTTCTCTACTCAATGCCACAACAACAACAAGACAAAGAACTGTACGTACAGAAGAAAATATCGCTGCTGTAAGTCATAGTGTTAATGATGATCCAGATTTGTGAATGGTATCGACCCAGAAGTGTTTTGGTCCCAACAAGATGGTGCTGCACCTCATGCTGCAACCGTAACAATTGATTTATTGAAAGAAAGATTTGGCGATAACATTATTTCAGGAAATGGTCCAATTAATTGGCTTCCAAGATCATGCGACATAACTCCACTGGATTATTTTCTTTGGGGTTATGTCAAGTCATGGGTTTATGCTAAGTCAGAAACAATAGACTTTTTGGAAGCCAACATAACTCGTGTTATTGATGAAATAAGGCCTGAATTACTCGAGAAAGTGGTCCAAAATTGGTCTGGTCCTCAGAGCTAGTCGTGGTGGACATATGCCGGAAATTATGTTTAAAACATAAATGTCATAAAATTATCTTTCAACTAAAAAAAATTGGCTTCAATCTTAATTTCAATGTGTTTTTTTTTCAATTTAAATCACTTTAAAAAACACCCGATATATGTTACAGAAATAAAGTTATTATTATTATTATTATTATAATCCTAAGTATTTTTCTCATATTCAGGGTCATAGAAATACCCAATAACAGAAAAAAAAAATAAGGAAACAAGACTTGTGCTGACCAGTTCAATTAATTTTCATAAATTCGCCCAGATTTCATAAGAAAATTTGTACTGCAAGTATTTGATGACGATAAAATATTATTTCCGCATCCCATCCCCTGAAAGAGAAAATAATGAACCATAAAGTCCTATATTCAACCCCGCTTGAATTCCACGAAGTGCCAACGAATGCAATATCAGACATCTGCTCAGAAATTCCGGAAACAAAATCATCCACAATTCTAGAACAGGAAATTGCACCTGAAACGAAACAAAAAACTATCTCTCCCACTCTCGGCCTTCCGGACGATATTCTTCTAGAAGAAATGGCGAAATAAGGCCTGAATTACTCGAGAAAGTGGTCCAAAATTGGTCTGGTCCTCAGAGCTAGTCGTGGTGGACATATGCCGGAAATTATTTTCAAAACATAAATGTCATAAAATTATTTTTCAAATAAAAAAAAATTGCCTTCAATCTTAATTTAAATGTGTTTTATTTCAATTTAAAGTTCTATCACTCTAAAAAAAACAACCGATACTTGATCTGTGATTTAGTAGTGATTTTAGGTTAGATCAGAGCACAAAATGTTTTGTGCTCGATCCATGATCAACAGTTTAATCTGTCATAGTTATTAATTAGTTAGTAATTTTTTTTTTCAATAACCTTGAATTTTGGCAAGAAATTACAAGAGACCTTATTTGTTAAGAATGGATCAAGCTTTCCGAAATTAATTTTTTTATTGTAAAATGGGAATGTGGAAAAAAGTTTCTTGCCAAAAGAAGGTTTAGGGGTGGCTTTTTCTACCCCTTGCAATCATAGAGGAACACCACAAAAAATTTTTTGAGTACCTTCTCGTCCACATAAAATGTTTGGTTAATTTTATTCTTGTCAGTTTTTTTGTTTTCAGGAAAAAACTTAAAAACTTTCTTTTAGGTGCGCTCTTTAGGGGGCTGTAACTAAACAGGGGGGCCTCAAAAAAATTAAAAATTTATTTTTTGACAAGCAATCACCCCTAAATTTTTTCGCAATTATTCATACTACTCTGTCAAGAAAGTACCGGGAATTTTCAATTAAAACAACATTTTTACATTTAATCGTCAAAATTTATTGGGTCGCCTTCAAAATAGGCTCCATTTGCTCCAATACATCTATGCCAACGGCACTTCCAATTATCGAAACATTTTTTATAGGCGCTTTCCGGGATGGACTTTAGCTCTCGCGCCGAATTTTGTATTATGGCTTCAATCGACTCAAAACGGGTGCCACGAAGGGGCAATTTTAGTTTTGGGAAGAGGAAAAAGAGGGAACCAAATCCGGCGAATACGGTGGTTGCTGAAGCACGTTTGTTGAGTTTTTGGCGAGAAAGTCAGTCACAATTGTAGCTCGGTGAGAAGGCGCGTTATCGTCATGCAAAATCCATGAGTTGTTCGCCCACAAATTTGGCCGCTTCTTACGGATACGCTCACGGAAACGTTTCATAACGCCTAGGTAATACTCCTTGTTTACCGTCTGACCCTCTGGAACGAATTCGTAGTGCACCACGCCACGGATATCGAAGAAAACAATGAGCATCACCTTCATTTTCGAGCGGCTTTGGCGTGGTTTTTTCGGTTTCGGCTCATTTTTTGTCACCCATTCCGATGATTGCTGGCTTGTTTGCATATCGTACTCGTAGACCCAGGTCTCATCACCAGTTATAATGCGTTCCATGAATGTAGAATCGGAATCACAGCGATCCAGCATGTCTGAAGCAACCTGTTCGCGATGACGTTTTTGAAGAAAATTCAGGTCTTTCGGTACGAGTCGTGCGGCCACCTTTCTCATGCCCAAAATATCAATCAAAATCGTACGTGCGGACTCGTGGGATATCTTAAGATCATGTGCTATCTCTCTCAAGCTGGTACGACGGTTTTCCAGCACCCTTTCCTTAATTTTATCGACGTTATCTTCGATCGAAGCCGTCGATGGGCGACCACTTCACGACCGTCCTTGAAGGCTCTGTACCACTGATATGCACGAGTTTTCGATAGAGCATTATCACCAAAGGCCTTTTGCAACATTTTCAATGTATCGGCACACGAAAATTCATTTGCAACACAAAACTTTAAACAAATTCTTTGCTCAACGTAATCACCCATAGTAAAAATCGGCACGCACTCTGACATCGACTGACTTAATCAGCTGTTGCAAACACACTAGTTGACAGATCCCGCTCAAGCTTGACATAGCAATTAAGAACAGTGGTACCAACCTAGCAAAAAAAATTTTTACCTGCCTCATTGCCCCGCCAGATTTAAATCGATAATTCCCGGTACTTTCTTGACAGAATGTATCTGTTTAACTCAGTTTCAAAATGTAGTAAACACTACGAAACTCGAGTATGCAGTTGATAAAAAGTGACAGAAAACAAAGTAATTTCTTATTTAACTCCATTTAGTTTTAAAAAGTTTTCAAGAAATTTTATTATACTGAAATTTTTAGCGAGGTTCAACAGAATTACTCTGATATTTGAGATATTGCCTTAATTACTCTGTATATTTTGTCATGTTGTTTGTTTTCTGCAGAAGGGGTAATATCTAGAAATTAATGTGTAAAATTTAAATTTCCTAGTAGTGAAACATGACTTGTTTGAAATATTTTATGAAAAAAGAATTTTCAATATGTTTCTGAACAGAAACGGTGTTTTCAAGGCAATATAAAAAACGTTCTGATGAAGTTTCCATAATATTCTGTATTCTAGTTTGCATACATAATTTACCATCATCAAATAGAAACTGCAAAAAAACTATAGCCATTTCTATATTTGATTAATTTTTCTAGATAAATATACAAAGTAAATGCGACAGGATACATGGAAAAGACATCATCTACTCTTAAAAAGGACCATAAAACTCTTTATTAGTTTCCATCTGGCGCTGAGACACATTTTTTCACAAATGCTCCGCTTCGGAAATTGAATTCTAAAAATATCGTCTTCATCCGAAAATTAACAGTTGATACACAAGGAGATCATAAACGTTTATGATCTGGAGTTGCTAGATATAAATTTCTGGGAAATACTCGGTCTATCGTAAACGGAGATGATGATATATAAAACTCATTATTATCATTAATGAATATAGGTTTCGAAATTTCCACTACTTTTTCACCGAAATTATTCAGGAAGACATGCCATATGGAAAAAATTAGTATTCATAGAATGTACAATAAGATTGTTAAAGGTTCCTCAATGAAATGTTGCATAAATCTTATGTTGTGAAACAGGATGCACTTAAAACTACATGTAAAGGGTCTTTCAATGGCAACGCCCCATTTTTAAATTGGCATTACTCATGCATGTCCCCCATTGTTTATTTGTGACATTGACAGTTGTATTTGCCAATGCCTACCATTTAATTGTGGAAAGGTACACAGTCTCACGACGTTTGAAAATAATCCAAAATTATTATGAAAAATCGCGATCTGTTACTCTAACTTCACGTGTTTTAACTCCAATTTTCGGTTTTTATAATCGTCCAGATAAAATAACACGTTGAACGTTCAGTGAAGAAGTTTGAAACAAATTTTAAACTTCATGATTTTACAGTGCCAGTGAGACAAAGACATTCAAGAAGTGAAGAGAATATTGCAAGGTCCTCAAAGTGTTTTTGAGGACCTTGGTTTAAATCCATACAAAATTGTTTCAACCCAAGAACTCAAACTAACAGATCATTTATAGTGTATTCACTAATTGGTGCTTAGAAAAAATCGGAAATGATACAGATTTTCATAAGAAAGTCATTCTCAGCGATGATGCTCATTTCTGGTTAAACGGTTATGTTAACAAGCAGAATTGCCGTATCTGGAGTGGTGATAAACCTCGAGAATTACAAGAACTGCCATTATATTCTGACAAACTAACTGTTTAGTGCGGATAATGTGTTTTATTCACAAAACGAAGTGAGGCGCTGTTTATATTACATATGGGTCAATAGTTTGGCGTATTAAAACAAGTCGAGTAAATCCTCGACAAAGTAGATACTTACCTGTGTTTGCATCACTGGAGCTATAAGGACATGATCAACTAGGACATAGGCGGGCATCACTGATCTCACAACGATCCATCTAGTGATAAATAAATAAGCTCGTGAGGCCATTCTCAAAATATCCAGAGGAGGTTCAGGTATTGAAAGAATTAAAAATTAGAACTACTTGTTCTCTCTTACCAAATACCCTTCATTAACAAATCTTCCTTTTGACGTAATGATAAACAAAGTTAGCTTCGAAAAAACCTTTATCATGATGTTGGGCAAAAGAGAAGAATGGAAAACTGAATCCATCAGATCTCAGGTACAAAGACGGTTTAAAAACCACCAGAGGAGTTTGCGGCGAAGTATCTGGACCAGGCACCAAATAATCACTATCGTTTGGCTTCTGTCCAAACGACTTTTAGGCAGGAATACTTGCAATTGAAAGAAGCGTGGAAATGAACCTAGAAAGAAACTACCAAAAATGTGATATAGCTATTTACTCTGATAGTAAAGCTGCTACTAAAGCTCTAAACTCCCATATCGTTGACACAAATCTGGGAGTGAAGTAGACAAAAATCATCGGTTTCTTTAGTCTGGGTTCCCAGTCAACTTGATATTGAAGGAAATAAGAAAGCTAATGTACTATCAAAAGGAGCACAGGCGCCCTTAACTGTCCTGGAATCCTTCTGTAAGGAAGAGTTTCAACAGAAGGAAGACACCAGAAGAATACCAATTTAGAGTCGGATAACACCAAAAAGTTTCTTGGAAATTTCGTTAGTAATAATAATATTTTACTAGTTCTTTAAGACATAACGTATGTATAGAAAAGATCCGACAAAAAATAGAGTGAGATCAGGATTAATCTAACTTATAACATGGATATTCATTAACACTATGAAAACATTTATGCAATAACAAAGCCTTAACTACTTTCCTAAAGCTAGTTACATTTAAAGTCTGCTTACAGTGAGGAAGATTAAAAACTTCAATACACTGATACAGAGAGGACATTTCGAACTTTGACGTTTTGTTTTTCGGAAAATAAAATGTGGGAATGAAAGCTCGATAATTTTAACATATTGCTTTCATTCTCCTTTATTTATATAAAGCATCTGATGGTGAGAATGGAGACCATTTTCCAGAAAAAGTGGTATAAAGATGTCCGAGGAGCAGGATTAAACCTAATGGGATTAAAATAAAATAAGAAGGAATGATAGAAGGATTATTACAGAATTTGAATATCAAAACAGTGTTGTCTTCTACAATTTTAATTTCAAAAATTTTTTTTGAAGAAACTTTAAGAATTAAATTAATGTCTTTATAAGCACTGCTCATATTTAGTAGACGTATAAAATAAAAATTCATCATATAATATCAAATGGAATTAAGAAAAACCAACGAATATAAATTGTCAATTGAAATTAAAATATAAATAAGCAAACATTTTTTGTTTCGTTCCAGGCATGCGTATTGAACTCTTCAGACAAACGTACGAAGCCCTGTTTGTTACAGGTACTTATGTTCCATGTTCACAAAAAATCATACAAAGCTTATGAGGCACTTGGTCTTAGTTAAAATGGGATTATTCTATTCTGAATTATAAAAACTCTGCATACGTCAGAGAAATTTCCCCATATAAGGATATTATATGGAAGGTGACTGCACCAAACTATAAGAAACGTTTATGAGCTATAGTAAACGTTAGGAAGTGAACCCTTGACCGTGCACATTGCATAGTAGTTGTTACATATTGCTTTCATTCTCCTTTATATATATAAAGCATCTGAAGGTGAGAATGGAGACCAGTGTAAGAATACCATTTTCCAGAAAAAGTGGTATAAAGATGTGTATAAAGATGACCCTGCAAATTGCATAGTAGGAATTATTAAATTTTTTAGTTACCGCACCTATATGCGAGCTCCAGTTCAAGTACCTGTCGATGTGGATAGCGACAAACTTAGTGTCTTTTGTCTTATGACGAAATGACTGTATCCAAATAGCGAACAAAGTGTTTATGGTCTTCACGGGTTGAGAGTGTAAAGCTATGACACCATTCTACAAAGCTCGATACTGGCAGTTCACACAAACGCTACAGTTCCTAAATGGTCTTCTCTGTAACAGCTATGGAGGCTTGAACAGGATCAATCTGACAGATTGAGATATAATGAGCCGATGGTTAGGTAATTCAACGAGTCCATTTATCAGACTCACTGGAAGGTCCTTGGTAAACAACAGAAAAAAGAGTGGTCCCAAAACAGAGCCTTGGGGATCCCTAAGTTCAGATTATAGTCACTAGAAAGAGTGTTCTGAATTTCAACGGACGCAGTTCTCTCCTGAAGAAAACTACGGATCCAGTTGAAAAACAAGCTCCTAAATCTCAAATTACAGCATTTATCTGATATGAACTGCGGATAATTGAACAAACGCGATAAAGATTCTGACTCCACATCAGTGCTTTTCACTATTTTTCTGAAAATGAAACATTATAACTTCAATAAAAAATTTTAATAGAGATTAGTAATCGTCATAATCCACCGAATAGTTCATTAGGACAAAAGTTCTAAACTCTCCTGTTTTTCATGAATCTCCTGTGCGATGAACGAAGATTTGAGCTGGTCGGAACAATCTTATATTTTGCTTTTAATCTTGTCGGCCAGTAGCTATACATCCGGTATTATCCCTTATTCAGGCAGGATGTAAATCCCGCCATTAAGTCTGTCTTTCGAAAGGGGATCAAGAGTCCTGCCTGAAGAATTGAAAGACGATGGGATTTGGCGGAGGTGGAGAAATTTAATAAGGATTCGGTGGAAATTTTTTCATGCAGGTAGTTATATCTATCGAAGGTAAATATTTGATGCTTTCGAAGCACCTGTTGGTATTCAGAGCAATTTTCTGCTGTATTATAGGAGGATTACTCTATTTCGAAGTTGATAAAAGTTGGGTATTACATCGATGAAATCTAATTGAGTTTTCTAGGAAACTTTTCACATTATATTGCCTATTGAGTGCGTATTTATTCCCTCGTAGTTAAAACTTTTTGTATATTGGTGGAAGTTTTATAGCTGATAAATGTTTGTATATTGTAATGATATTAAATACCATATCACTAATTGCCTACAGTTTCCTATCGTTCTCATTAAGATGTAACAGTTATGTTGAGGTTATCTGGCTAAAATTTCAGGAACTTCAGTTTGAAATATCATGCTGGGTTTCATAAAGATTCGGCGATTACTGGATCAACAGATACTTTTGTCAAATTTGACAAACGGATCAACGACTTTGGGTTTCACGAAACAAGTTCAGGTAGTTGATCACGTCGATCAGTTGATACGAGAAAACAATTCCTGGTCCGTCAAGACATTTTTGTCGAAACGAAAACGTATTCACAAATGATCTTCATATTTTGCAAAAGATTTACTGCTTTCTTTAGTAATGAATTTCACTTAAATGTTCTGACGATGACGATGAACTCATTTCGAAAAGCATTTTAAAATTGTATCACTTGAAAAAAGTAAACAATAGACTTCACTTGAGCTATTTAACGAATACGAAGATCTTCATTCGCCAAAATCGACAAATCAACTTGATCTGTGATTTAGCAGCGATTCTAGGTTAGATCAGAGAACAAAATGTTTTGTGGAACCCAATTCGTGAAACTTGATCGATGGTCAACGGAGGTAAATCTGTCACAGTTTGACAAAGTGACTAAATCTGTGATCAGCACTTAGGGTACATAGAACGAGATGAATTGTAAAAGGACTCCGTGATTAACAGGCTTGATCCGATGATTAAAGTTTTGTGAAAACCAATGTCGGAGAAATAAAATCTGAATATACATACTGATAAACTGTCTCGGCCGTTACTATTTGATAATTAATTTTGAGCTGAAAATGGTCTCAAACGACTTAGTTGGACTGACTGATGAACAATCCAAGATGAAAAGTAATTCTGTCTGGCTGGTCAGTCGTTGCTAAACACGCTAACTTTCGAACGGAAAGGGCTAAATGCTTGAAACTTTCAGGAAAGATTTATAGTCTAAATAGCGCGTCTAACTTTGTTGTTCTTGTTTCATATTTTCCCCATAAATTTTGATACTAGAGTTACGATCGTTATGTGTACTCAGAACATATTATAGAAAAACGTAATAGATGTTATTCTTTCCAAGCAATGTCTATGATACAAACAGAAATAACCAGAATCTCAAAAGTAATCCAAAATGGAGGGGTTTTTTCTAGATCTTTCACTCTATAAGATATTAATCGATAATTTACAAAATAAATTGAAATGCGACTCGATACTTGATAGAAGTAATTGAAAAAAATGTCTTAATTATCTGTTATTTTTGAAATTCTGGCTATTTTTGTTCTTTATCATGGGACATTGCTTGAGAAGAATAACATCTATTAAATTTTTCTGTGTGTTAAGTATACTATTAAAATTTGTAGGAGGCTAACAGAATAAATCTGTTTTGATATTTAAATTTTATAATAATCCTTCTATCAAGTAAAAAACCTCTTCTCATTATTTTAATTTCGATGATGCTCAAAATGATATCTCGAAATATTTTACCTCAAAACCAATAGATATGTATCGGTCCGACCTTGAAAATTTGCACACCAGATGGCAAAAGTTTGTTGATAACGAAGGTGATTACAATATTGATTAAAAATAAAAACTTGTCAATAATTACAAAATTTTAAATATCATACAGATTTATTTAGTGAACCTACTACAAATATCAATTTAAAAAAAAATTTTAATTCGATAACTTTTTGAATTAAATTGAATAGATGTCTTAGAACACAGTGTGCTAATTTAATACACACATAGAATAACTCTTATTACATAGTACCAAAGAGAATAAAAGAATTCAAAGTAATATTACTTTTCAATTAAAATAACTAAATAAATACTTGAAGGGTACAACATTTTGTTTCGTACCTTCTTTTATGAAAGCAAATTTTTTCCAAAAATGCAAAATATATCCCCAAGAACTTCTTCAAAAACCACTTGCTCACAATGGGTTCCTTCAAAAAAATTCCTAAAACATGGAGAACATTTTCAAAAAGCCATTTAGAATTCTCACAACGGAAACTCATTAGCCCAACTTCACCTTTAAAAAATAAGAATAATTACCAAACACTATCTTACCAGACAAACTGAATGTAGTTATCTGAACAAACACTAGAATGAACTGAACTTTTAAAAATCCCACGTATTCACGTTCGTCACAGAAATTATACAAAGTTTTTAAGGTATTTTATGGACTCCTTTAAAACCGATTGATAATATGTTAATAATGTAAATTAATGTCATTTAATTCCTGAAGTTATAATATTAAATATAATTTTTTGGAAATCAAATATGTAGAAGGCTAACAGAATATATCTGTAAATATTAAAATATTTAAATAATTTTATATAACTTCTATCAAGTATTTTATTTTATTTTATTCATAATATGAAATTATTTGGTTTCCTTAACATTCTTTATACAGATGGTCCTTTTGCTATAACAGAGGCCGTTAAATTGCCTTTCAATCTTTAAGATCAATGGTAAACCACAGAACTATTTATTCCGAGTTAACATTACACTCCAGTATTCATTCATCAAGAAGCTTTCTGAATTCAAAGGTGACAAAATATTTTTTGTTGGTTGATGTTATATTTTATGGAATAATATGATTGAGTACTGACGAAGCAAAGTCTCTCTTAAAACTCGTTTCTTAGTAATGTTTTCACATATCTTGAGATTTTTTGAAAAGTTAGATATCCAATAATATTGAATATTCTAAGTAAGATAGTTTTATGATGAAATCCTTAAGATTATGTTAAACATTTTTGAAGATATCTGTTTTCATAAGAGGCATGAGCAGAAACAAAATTTTGTCTACTCAAAATATTTAATTTATCGGATTTTTGTCAACAATTTATAATTATTGGATTTTGTTATATCCTTTGGATGTCTTATAATGAATGTTTATTTTATATGTCGTTTGATTTAAGTGGTACTTATATGACATTAATTTAATTCCTGAAGTTATAATATTAAATATAATTTTTTGGAAATTAAATATGAAGATGGCTAACAGAATATATTTGTAAATATTAAAATATTTAAATAATTTTATATAGCTTCTATCAAGTATAAACCTCCATTTATTTTGAGATATTTTTTATTAATTGTTTTTTTTTTAAAGGTGAAGTAGGGCTGATGACTTTTCGTTGTGAGAATTCTAAATTGCTTTTTGAAAATGTTTGGCATGTTTTAGGAATTTTTTTGAAGTAACCCATTTTGAGCAAGTTGTTTTTGAAGAGGTTCTCGAGGTTATCTTTTGCATTTTTGGAAAGGAATTTGGTTTCCATAAAACAAGGAACGGAACAAAATTTTGTACCCTACAAGTATTTATTTAGTAATTTTAATTACTTTGAATTCTGTTATTCCCTTTCGTACTGTGTAGTAAGTGCTAATTCTATATGTCTACTAAATTGAAACAGTGAGTTCTGAGACATTTGTTTAATTTAATTCCAAAAGTTTTTGAATAAAAATTTTTCTTAATTTAAATTTATAGGAGGTTCACAGAATAAATCTGTACGATAATAAAAATTCTGTTATAATCCTTCTATCAGGAAAAAACCTTTTTTATTATTTTATTGTCAATAATTTATTAGTTTTTTTAATTTAAGAAGGCGACATTTTTTCCCTTAAAGTATCAAATAACTAATATTAAGGGATAAAACAGTCCGTGAGTAATTCTTTTGGCGATGCTTTACTTTTTAGGTATCTCTTCTTCATTACTAAGTTCCCAAAAAAAACTGTTATTTTTGTGCTTGTTAAGGCATTAGAAATAGCAAGTGTAGTAGGCAACTTCTGCACATCAATTATTTCCAGCAAACAGCAGATTTAATTTTATATTAGAAGCGTATTTTATAGCTGTATCTTATTTCTTAACATCACAAGCCGGCTAAATTAGCTTGGCTCCTTCAAAAGGCTAACTTAATGATCTTTCTGAATCCGAAATGAAAACCTGGATAATCTGGGTGTAAGATTACATCGCGAAAATAATGTGGGAATATCCTAAACGGTTTGATTACGAAGCGCTTGTTTGCGAAGAACTGTGGGCGATTTCCCAGACAATTCTCGGAAGAAATTAGCGAAAGTCGGAAAATTATTATACTCGAGGTTTTCCCAGCGTTTGATTTTTTTCAGTTCGGGAAATAGCAGGCTGAAATGAATTTTCAAGGTACTGACGTTAAAAGATTTTTAGTAGTAATGGGTGTTTTTTTAGAGTGATAGAACTTTCGATAGGGATAACTGTGATTTGACAGAAGGAAGAAGCCATGTCGTTTTGACATTTCTGTTCAGTAAGCATTGACGAATTATCAAGAAGAGACTCACGCCCCAACATCGTTTACAAATTGATGAAATTCATTTTCAAAATCAGTGTTCTATTCGCCAAACTTATAGAGCACTTCGTGTAATTTATGGATTTCATAATCGTCCATCAGAGCAGCTTATTCGTAGAACTATCGATAGATTTCGGAAAAAATTTTCTCTACCTCATGCAACAACAACAACAAGATAAAGAAAGAAAATATCGCTGCTGTAAGTTGAACTCCGTGAATCCACCACATGGAAAATTTTGCGTAAAGATCTTGATCTACAGCCATACAAGATCCAACTGGTTCAAGAACTAAAGCCACTCCACCATAATAAGCGTCGTTTGTTTGCTGATTGGGTCCTAGAACAGCTTGAAGTTGATCCACTTTTTTATCTTAAAATTGTGTTTAGTGATGAAGCTCATTTCTGGTTGAACGGCTATGTACATAAGCAAAATTGCCGTATATGGAGTGAAAACAATCCTCAAGAAGTTCTGCAGGTTCCATTGCATCCTGAAAAATGCACTGTATGGTGTGCTTTACACGCTGGAGGCATCATCGGTCCATATTTCTTTAAAAACGATGCTGGAGCTAATGTTACAGTGAATGGTGCTCGTTACAGATCGATGATCAATGATTACTGGTTTCAAACTCTGATTGGTATCGATCCCAGAAGTGTTTTGGTTCCAACAAGATGGTGCTAACCTCATGCTGCTACCGTAACAATTGATTTTTTGAAAGAAAGATTTGGCGATAACATTATTTCGAGAAATGGTCCAATTAATTGGCCTCCAAGATCATGCGACATAACTCCACTGGATTATTTTCTATGGGGTTATGTCAAGTCATTGGTTTATGCTGATAAACCATAAACAGTAGACGCTTTGGAAGTCAACATAACTCGTGTTGTTGATGCAATAAGGCCTGAATTACTCGAAAAAGTGGTCCAAAATTGGTCTGGTCGAATGCGGTTGCTCAGAGCTAGTCGTGATTGACATATGCCGGAAATTATTTTTAAAACATAAATGTCATAAAATTATCTATCAAATAAAAAAAATTGGCTTCAATCAGGATTTAAATGTGTTTTATATCAATTTAAAGTTCTACCACTTTAAAAAAACACCTGATAGTTCAAGTATAATTTAATATTTTTTCGGATAATGAAGGACAGGCCATTTAGATTTTGCATTTTTGATTGGTTATAAATAAAAACCCAATGAATTTTTTTTCAGTTCAATTGAATTTTTTTCAAGGTTCAGTAAAACCTTGAAATTTATTATTATTATAATTATTTACAGTAAGTGGGCGTCTGTTCATCCTACCACTGCGTCCGCACGGACTATTGTGGTTCAACCCTAATTCATATTTTCCCGACGAGATCCAGTTTTTGAATAAAAACGATCATCTTGTTCAGGGGTAATTTTATCAGTTGCCAGTGGACTATAAAAGCCTGACCAAAGACCTCGAATCTGGTGCGACTCACCGCTGGGCGCTCTGAATCGATGTGCATGGCTGTTTCAGTGTCCTCAAGACACAGTCTGCATTCATTGCCTGCAGCCAGACCAATTTTTTGCAAATGCACTTACAGCAGGCTGTAATAATTCCTCCAAGTGTTCTTAGTTTAACCCTATCTAGACCTAGCGCAATGTCCATCATCTTTTTGTTCGAAGCTGCTCCAAGGAACACCTTCGAATGTTTCAGGCCAGGATGGCTCAGCCAGAAAAACTCTAGTCTTGAGTTCATTCTACCTGTTATTGTCCGTTTAGCCACGTAATGTGGTATTCCAGAGGCAGCATAGCTCTACCAAACGCCAGCCGATCTGCCTCTTCCTTACCCAAATAGTTTGAGTGGCTCGGTATCCAAACAAGAGTGATTCTGTTATACATACCGAGCCTATGTACGATGTACGAAAGCTGGATTCCAGAGCTTTTACTACTGACTGACTATTAGTAAATATTTTGATTTTGCCGTGGTGGATTTCCCGTTTTATCAGCAGATCTGCCGCATGGCAAATAGTTCTGCCTGATGGTTGCGTATTGACCGAGACTTAGTGAGAAGTTGATTCTCGGTTAGCTCCCAAAGACTCCCGTTCCATTCGTCGTTCGCGAGCCGTCTACGAACAAGCCAAGATCGGTCCTCAATAGAACCTCAGCGACTGGGTACGTTTACATTGAAACGCCTCCCATCACTATTGCCTCTGGTCGATCGCCAGTTGATATAGTTTTATGTTGTCCGTTCCGCCTCCCTCTGCACGATTAGGTGCAGGACTACTATCCCTGGTAGGACTTCCATGGCTGCCGTGGGTGTGGTACGAAACGCACTTGTAATTGCAAGTCAAGCCTCTCTGTGTCGGGTGTCAGATAGATGGAATACCCTCCTATTCTAGCATGAAGACTTTCAACCACTGATTCCTCGAGTCCAACTCCAAATTGGGTGGCCAGGTCTTACGAATACTTCCCAAGGGCCGATCTACTCTCGTAAAACAGTATATACATAACACACTCAGCCATTGAACAGAAAAATCCGGAGATTTACTGCAATAGGGTAGAGAACGTTAATTTTAAGGGTGAAGCCCTGTGCTGCGACAGCCACCCTTGTCACTTAGTTTAAGAACGCAGCTTAGCCCTCCATTCCACATTTACGGTGAAACTAGGGCCCCATTTGGTCGACCTTCTACCACACCTCCATTTTACCGGGATGAAAGTAGGGTCCTAGTCTTGACAAGCACCCCCAGCGTGCTAAGCTCTAATACCATGGGACGTGTTATTGGAGAATGTGTGAATTCTACCATCATAGTAGTATTGACATTTGAGCATAGCTCTTTCACCAAGTGACTACTCAGCAGTCTCAATGGGCTGGCCCCAAGAGGCAGATAGTGTGATAAGGATTACGCCATATCATCGCGCGAAGCGAGAACCCCTCCGAAGAGATGAACCCACCAGCTTCCAGTTTGGGCCTCGGCTCGAAGCCTAAACCGCCTAACTGGTAGCAGCGAAGCACTATTCAACCTCTACCGGCTCTGTAGGACAGTACCCGAGTTGGCTTGTGATGCAACTAACCCGCTGGAAGGAATTCTTATCCAAGCACCCGGAAGAAGTCCCATGAACAAAGATAATCTCAAGATTGATGACTTCTATTGATCTTGGTATGAGCACCGTCAACACGACCTTTACGCCATGACTCACCGAACCCATGTGAAGCCTTTTGATTGATCCTGGCGTCAAGCACTAACGGCTAAGCAATTCGTCGAGATCCACAAACCCTAAAAGGTTACGCATTGATCCGGGGCCAGGACAAGCCGGTTGAACCGTCAAGTCCTGCTAAACCCCGAGTCATTTTATGAGAATATCTCGAACATGGGGGTCTGCGAACAGATAAATGAAATACCTCCCTAGTTCAGCATGCGGACTTTCAACCACTGCCCCTCGAGTCCAACACCAATGGGGTGGTACAAGTAACACCTGAGGGCAATCCACCCCCCGTGGTAAAACAGTATGCTACATAAACGCACTTGACCATTGCACAGAAAAATCCGGAGATTTACTGCTATAGGGTAGAGTCCGCTAGTTTTAAGGGAGAAGCCATGTGCTGCGACAGACATCTGTCACTGAGTTAATCAACCGGCCCAGCCCTCCATTCAACCAGAATGGCAAAACTTGGGCCCCATTCGGAGATCTTCCACCACACAGGTCCACTGACTGGCCCGAATGGCATTACGTTAGACACCAAGACTTAACCCTCCACTTCGCCGGGACGAAACTAGGGTCTTAGTCATGACAAGCACCCCCATCTCGTCAAGATCTAATGCCTGGGGGCGGGTGCCGTTGGAGTTGTTCACACATGAAAAAAATGGAATTCGACGTCTATTCGCTTCAGTTCATATATATATATATATATATATATATTGCGTAGTATAGGTTATCGACCAGACTAATAATAAATCTATTACCTTGTTTTCGGGAATGTGGTCTGTATATCAAGAAAACTCCAATTTTCTTCAAATATCTCAATATTTCGTTGATATAATTTTCAACATCATCAGGAGATAAACTGAAAACAGCAAACAAAAAAGGGCAACATCATTTACAGGAAACAAACAAAGATTTTTTTCTACAGCACTTACAAGATCAGAGCTTCACTTCCAAAACACAGAATCAAACATTACAAAATTCTTTACTCGAAAAATCAAACATCAAAAATCAGCAACTATATTACATTCAAAAGAGAAACTTCTAATATCCCAAATATTCCAGGTGTTTTAAATTGCTCTCCAATAACCGATATGAAACAAAGAAACAATATGGGAAATATGTGACATCTACAGTATATGTACTAAAGTTTACTTAGAATATTACAGTAAATTGTATTGAGGCCTTCTGTATCTGATTTATAGTTTACTGCATTGTTCTCCTTTTTAATGTGTAGCATCTCGAGAAATAATCGTTTCCTGTAATCATTCTCTTGTTGCAATATACTAACGCTGTCAAAATCAAAATTGTGACCAGTTTTTTTATGATGGTCAACCAACGCACAAGAGTTTTTCCCTATTCGGCAATCACTCTTATGCTGAGTTATTCGATTTTTGAGCCACTGCTGTGATTGGCCAATGTAAGCTCCCGGGCATTCCATACATGGCACCCTATATATAGTATTACTCATGAAATCAGTCGGAGTTTTGTCCTTCAGTTTCGAGAATAACCTTGAGTTATTCATTACATTATATCTCGCGATTTTAACCTGCGGATAATCTTTAAACAAATTAACTACCCTATGAGTTAGTTCGTTCATTTGCGGTAATTTTTTGAACTTTTGCTGCGGTGGGTTGTCATCCGTGGGACCATCATAAAAACTCGCACTGAAAATTAACCTCCTTAAGATATTCCTTGGGTATCCATTGTTGACAAAAATATCGAAGAGTGTATTCAAATTTTCACTCAAAAACCTCTGATCTGAAATGTGAGCGACTCTATTCTTTAAAGCTAAGACTGTGTTCAACTTTTGATTAAGAGGATGATTTGAATAAAAATTCAAAAAACGACCTGAGGATGTAGGTTTCTGATACCAGTCTAATATCAGTGTGTTGGTATCATCTCTGATAACCATAGTATCTAGGAATGGTAATTTTTTATCAATTTCTGCCTCTATGGTAAATTTTAAGTGTTCGTCAAAGCCATTGAAAACCTGCTGAACGATATCAATTTTATCACACGGTACACTACAAATCAAATCATCCACGTACTTATATATAAAAGGAAAACTGAAAGGGATCCTCGGAATAACATTATCCAACAAATCATCGAGGACAATCATTGCAATTATAGGGCTCAACGGGGAACCCATTGGTGTACCGAATATCTGCTTGTAAAAACGATCATTAAATGAAAAATAAGTATTGTTGAAAACAAAAGCTATCAGAGTCATGAAATTCTGTTTGGTTAAGTAAGTATGATCAGCTATTTGGTCCCAACGGTCATCTAAAATTTTTAAAGCTGATTTGACCGGTATATTTGTGAACAGGGAGACAACGTCTAGCGACAATAAAATGTACCCATCTGGTAGCCGTAATCCACTAACCGCATTGACGAAGGTGAAGGTATCTTTTACATTATAGTCCGTGCGATCTTCGAATGACTCCCTCAACATATTGGCCAAAAACTTTGCCAAATTATATGTGACAGAATTAACCGAACTCACTATTGGACGTAGAGGTACATTATCTTTATGTATTTTTGGTAGACAATATAACCTGGGAAAGGTGGAATTGTTTTTAATCAAAAATCTCAGTTCAGCGGCACTTATCTCATTCCTTGCATAAATATATTTCAAAAGATCATTGAGTTTCTTTTGGATAGTCATAGTGGGGTCTCTCTTCAAACTTTCGTATGTTTTTTCGTCATTCAACAATTGCTCGGTTTTACTGACATAATCTAACTTATTCATGGCAACAGTGCAGCCCCCCTTATCGGCAGTTAGTATATAGATCTCCGGATGTAGTTTGAGAAATTTTCCCGTCTTCTCAAAATCAACTTCAATATCCGATGGTCTAACCCTGTTTCGACCCATTTTGTGTAAAAAGTTCGTAATAACATTTGTGGTGTTAGCTCTCACAATGTCAGCATTTTCCCTTGGAACATCAATCACAATATTTTCAACGTCAGTAATAAAATGTCTCAACAGTAACTTGGTGTCAGTACACTCAACACTAAATTTAGGTCCAAGTGACAAAAAATCAGCAACAGGCCCAGGAATCTCAATGCCAGAAATATTCTTGAACCACTTTGAATTATCATAAAATAGTTTTTTACTTTCCACCTGTTGTTTCAATAATTTGTTAAATTTTGACATATTAATCGATTTTACTTTTTTAAAAAGTTTGTTATGAGAATTTTCCAAATAGGATTGATATTTACCCAATAAAGTATCCGGTAAAACCAAACCAAGCTTTTTCTTTAGTTCTACGATCATTTTTTGATGTCTCGAGATGCTATTACATGTCACCTTAATTTCCAAAGATAAAACTCTTCTATGTATTCTCTCTATAAAATTATTAACCTGACTATGAAACTGTAGATCACTATCATTTGAAAGAAGCTGACACATATTCTTTGTACTACCCTGAATGTGTCCAGGTACTAAATTAGAAGCTCTGCAGCGTAGCAAGAAACATCTACGGTTTTGTTTGTTGGCAAGTTTCCTACTGGTGTTGGCCCAATGCTTAAGTAGCCTTGTAATACGATTGCCATAGGTGTTACTGATATTCTGATAGAATCCCATCATATATGTTGCGTAGTATAGGTTATCGACCAGACTAATAATAAATCTATTACCTTGTTTTCGGGAATGTGGTCTGTATATCAAGAAAACTCCAATTTTCTTCAAATATCTCAATATTTCGTTGATATAATTTTCAACATCATCAGGAGATAAACTGAAAACAGCAAACAAAAAAGGGCAACATCATTTACAGGAAACAAACAAAGATTTTTTTCTACAGCACTTACAAGATCAGAGCTTCACTTCCAAAACACAGAATCAAACATTACAAAATTCTTTACTCGAAAAATCAAACATCAAAAATCAGCAACTATATTACATTCAAAAGAGAAACTTCTAATATCCCAAATATTCCAGGTGTTTTAAATTGCTCTCCAATAACCGATATGAAACAAAGAAACAATATGGGAAATATGTGACATCTACAGTATATGTACTAAAGTTTACTTAGAATATTACAGTAAATTGTATTGAGGCCTTCTGTATCTGATTTATAGTTTACTGCATTGTTCTCCTTTTTAATGTGTAGCATCTCGAGAAATAATCGTTTCCTGTAATCATTCTCTTGTTGCAATATACTAACGCTGTCAAAATCAAAATTGACCAGTTTTTTTATGATGGTCAACCAACGCACAAGAGTTTTTCCCTATTCGGCAATCACTCTTATGCTGAGTTATTCGATTTTTGAGCCACTGCTGTGATTGGCCAATGTAAGCTCCCGGGCATTCCATACATGGCACCCTATATATAGTATTACTCATGAAATCAGTCGGAGTTTTGTCCTTCAGTTTCGAGAATAACCTTGAGTTATTCATTACATTATATCTCGCGATTTTAACCTGCGGATAATCTTTAAACAAATTAACTACCCTATGAGTTAGTTCGTTCATTTGCGGTAATTTTTTGAACTTTTGCTGCGGTGGGTTGTCATCCGTGGGACCATCATAAAAACTCGCACTGAAAATTAACCTCCTTAAGATATTCCTTGGGTATCCATTGTTGACAAAAATATCGAAGAAAAAAACTAACTCATAGGGTAGTTAATTTGTTTAAAGATTATCCGCAGGTTAAAATCGCGAGATATAATGTAATGAATAACTCAAGGTTATTCTCGAAACTGAAGGACAAAACTCCGACTGATTTCATGAGTAATACTATATATAGGGTGCCATGTATGGAATGCCCGGGAGCTTACATTGGCCAATCACAGCAGTGGCTCAAAAATCGAATAACTCAGCATAAGAGTGATTGCCGAATAGGGAAAAACTCTTGTGCGTTGGTTGACCATCATAAAAAAACTGGTCACAATTTTGATTTTGACAGCGTTAGTATATTGCAACAAGAGAATGATTACAGGAAACGATTATTTCTCGAGATGCTACACATTAAAAAGGAGAACAATGCAGTAAACTATAAATCAGATACAGAAGGCCTCAATACAATTTACTGTAATATTCTAAGTAAACTTTAGTACATATACTGTAGATGTCACATATTTCCCATATTGTTTCTTTGTTTCATATCGGTTATTGGAGAGCAATTTAAAACACCTGGAATATTTGGGATATTAGAAGTTTCTCTTTTGAATGTAATATAGTTGCTGATTTTTGATGTTTGATTTTTCGAGTAAAGAATTTTGTAATGTTTGATTCTGTGTTTTGGAAGTGAAGCTCTGATCTTGTAAGTGCTGTAGAAAAAAATCTTTGTTTGTTTCCTGTAAATGATGTTGCCCTTTTTTGTTTGCTGTTTTCAGTTTATCTCCTGATGATGTTGAAAATTATATCAACGAAATATTGAGATATTTGAAGAAAATTGGAGTTTTCTTGATATACAGACCACATTCCCGAAAACAAGGTAATAGATTTATTATATATATATATATATATATATATTTTTTTTTTTTCTGATTATCTACGGCTCTCGCTTTCTCTCCGTTCCCAGTTTCCAACTCCTTCTATCAAAACACATTTCTCCCTTCTGAGTTTCTTGCTTCCATGGCATCTTCAACGTCATCTCTCCAGCTCCGTCTTGATCTACCTATCTTCCGTTTTCCTGGAGTTATCTATTCCAGCACTTTTCTTGGCCATCTTGTGTCTTCCATTCGTTTTGCATCTCCGAACCAGTGGAAACACGCTTCAGTTCATAACCCACCCAATTTCCTACCTTTCGGATCATATACATCATGCTTTTAAATGATGAAAAATGGCTGGTTGAGTGTCTCCATTTTTTTTTATTACTCCTGCCTTTGTGATGGATGTTCATCGAGCCTTGTCTCTAATTCTTCATCGTGAAACTTTGGTCGCTCTTTCTTCGTCAAAAGTCTCATCATTTTTGTAGTAAATTTTGACAATTTCAATGCATTGTTGAAGTGTGTAACGTTCAATTTTTAGTAATGGCGTAGTTTTTACTCGTCAAATGTCAGAAGATCACAGATGCCCAGATAGCGGGCTATTCAAAATTTAACCTTTTATTGGTAGACTCTCAAATAAAAACATGTATTTTGAGATTTCTCTCTTTTTCATTCAATGGGGTTGAGCCATAAGCAATGCTTGGTCGAGCGCAGCTAATAAAATATAAATCAAGTTCCCCATGACCCGTCACGTAGCAATGAAAACAAATTGTAGTATATACAGTAAACAGATACTTCCTTTTAAAGCATTACTCAGATTCACTTTATTTCGATAAAATATCACACTTGAATACGTGCTTCCGTCTTGTAGGATGAATTGCGAAATATTTCAGAGATGCGAAGCCGTCTTGATGGATATATGTGCAGTCAGCTCAAAATTATTCGTTTTGAGTTGGGGAAATAGAAAAGCGATAACGTTTTCTACTTGTGGCTCTAATTCGCTTTGATCTGCCTCTGGTTGGGATGGCATTTTCTTTACGGATTATCTACCGAGACATTTCCACGTTTTACATGATTCAGTCTGTGCTGAATGAAGAAGGTTATAGGGAAGATGTTAGGTTTGGATATTAAGGGTTTTCCAATGAGAGGTCTCATTTTGATATTGGAAAAAACGAGTATATTTTAGAGGAAATCAATGGATGTTTATTTCTTTGTAAAGATGAAGGTATGCCATGAACAATGGAATACGATATCAGCCAAATAGGTGCCACGTCTAGGTTGCAGCATGTATGTACTCGAGATTGCAGCTTCAAAAGTGACTGACAGCTGCTCAAATAGCTGGCTATTTTATTTATATTCCATGTAGTTGTAGTGAATCTCAATTTCAATGCGTTGTTGAAGCGTGTATTGTTCCCTCTTTAGTAATGGCGAGGTTTTCACTAGTCAACTGTCAAAAAATGACAGCTTCAGAAGTGACTGCTGCCCAGATAGTTGGCTACTCAAAACGTTACCTCTTATTGGAAATCCCTTCATTTTTGTGGTTCATGAAGAATATGTTAATAATTCATTATAATCCAGAGAATCGGTCAGAATTTTTTTCTCGAAATCGGTAGCAGATACGACAAAATTACAGGAAACCATTAAATTTAGTATAACAACAGAGCTTTTTCATACAATTTTTCGCACCAACAGTAGCTCAACAAACGGGGGACAGCGTTCCAGAAAAAATATCACTCTAAATCTTAATATCTGTGCCAAATTTCAGTTGAATATCTAGTGAAATGCAGATACTATGATAAAAAAACTTGAAAAAAATTCAAACTTCAACACCCTGTATCTCGAAAACGAAACGTTTGCGGTTTCAAGTTTAAAATAGAAAAAGGCTTTTTACTTGATAGAAGAAATATAAAAAAATTTGAATACCAAAACAGACTTAATCTGTTTGTCTTCTACAATTTTAATTTCAAAAAAATTTTTATTCAAAAAACTTTTAGAATTAAATTAATGTCTACAATAGGCACCGCTTATATTTAATAGACGTATATAATCAAAACTCAATATATAATGTCAAATGGAATAAATAAACCAACAGAAAAAGTCATTAAAATTAATAAATAAATATTTAAAGGAGACAAAATTTTGTTTCTGATCTTACCTTTAAGAATACCAATCGCCTTTTAAAAACATGAACACAAATATAATTCATTTGAAATATTTAATATATCTAAATATTCGAATGAGTTAATTCAGAAATCTCTCAAAACATGCACTATATCTTCAAAAAATAAATATAATTCTAGGTAATCTCTTCATCGGTCCAAAATAATATTCCAAATATCAAAATCAAATAACTATCACTATATCTCACCTTACACGTGTTAAGGATGAATGCTTCAAACAGACTAACTTTAAAATTCAAGATGGTCTATGTTTTAACAAACAATTTAGTTCCAAGTTTATGCGACTTTTTTCTTGAAATTATTCAAGGAATCTCCCCTCTTGGTTTGTACCTTAATTCAGGAACACCTGTATATTATCATAGGTTCAGTATGATATTATTTTAATATCTTAGTATATAATGTTGAAGATATATTGTAGAAGTTTCTAGATATAATTCTGAATTTAAATAATTTGATAGTATGTCGAGATCAAACAATACAGATAAATAGACGATCCGAAATTATCATATGTCTTAATTAGACAACACGGTCAGAAAACTTTCCAAATTTAATGAATCTTTGAATCGAACATTTCTAGCATGACCCAAATATGTATCCGATACAGAATTTAAGGGGTCGTTGAAATGGAACGCGACCAGAGAATCTTTGGAGCATTGCCCAATTGGGGGTTGAACGAAAAAAACTTTACTCTTTTGTTGGGTAGATTACTGGTCATGGCTTCGTCCTGAATTATGTCCTCAGAGTATTTCGTCTTGGAAGGGTTCTTTTTGTTTCTGGAATTTTTGAAAGGGTATATTTTTAAAATCGAGTATTCATGAAGGAAGTTATTCAACTCAAGAAGCTGAAATAGCTACGTTCCGTTTTTGTACACTTTATTTTATTGACGCTTTCTATGCTTATATAAGGAGTTGAAATAAATTCCTGTGGTTTCAATAACAAATGTCGCTACTACTTTTTTATTAAATTTTTTTCATCTGGCATCACTTCCATTTTGAAGTGTCATCATTATGCTTTTTTTCAGTATTTGTCATTTCTCTGAAGTGTAAACAACAAATTTTTTTTGCGGGAAGTTTTACTTCATTACTTCAATATGAAGAAAAAGGCTGCCAAGGACTATTCCGATTACATTGTTGTATTCAATTGATTTCTAGTGACTCTAACAGGTTTAAGGAAGGCATAATTTCCACTTTTTATATGTAAAATTTCAGAATTACGATTGAAACTATGTGTCGTTTCTAACAAATGGATCCAATATGTGGAACTATTATACTTATAATTATATAATATATTCATTAATTATTCATTATTTTTGAAATTCTGGTTATTTTTGTTATCATGGGACATTATTTGGGGTGAATAATTTTTGTTATATTCTTCTGTGTTCCGAGTACAAATGGTTATTGATTAATGGTTACAACAGGTTGATCATTTCTGTTATATTGGATACTTTAAAGCTCACTTCAAGTTCATTTCTTCCAGGTTTTTTCTTATTTGGTGAGTTAAATTTTGATATTGTGATATATTTCAATTGAAATTTTTTTAATTGGAAGTAATTTCGTTTAGTGCAAATTTTAAGCATTCTAAAATATTCTCTTTGAAAATTGCATTGCATCTGTTTTCGATTAGTAAATTTTCTACTAGATCAATTGTTTAAAAAAAAATCCGAATTCCCAAAAAATTATAAGGACATGATAAAATCCCCAGAATGCCTCAGTTACAAAAAATTTAACGGTTTTATTCAATAACCTGGAACACGAAAACGTTATGGCAAAAGCCGAATGTTTCAGCGAACGAAAAATTAATTTTACATCCACTTTGGACTGAGTTTGGAAAGAACCTCGATGCAAACGATATTAAGTTTGAATGTCAGAGTGAGAATGAGACGGAATAAAGTTTAAATATACGTGTTTCTATGATTTGGAGGAAATGGAATTTGTTATGATATGTCTTTCATGCAAATGAATTCCTATTCTGAGACAAATATGGTTTATTTAAAACTGTTAGAGAACTGAGAAAATTTGAATTTCTTCCTCAATCCGGAGATAAGAAAAAACCTCAATCATGTGTACAATATTTTCGTTTTCTCAACATATCAATATGAAGTTCATAAAACATTAAAATTAAAACGAAAATTGATTTTCGTGACTCGACATTTCAAATCGTTTCTAGTATAATTTAAAGGTGAGGAATTCATAGATTCGAGAATGAAATTTGATGAATTTTTGTTTTGGTTGGCTTCACTAAATGCAGTCAATCACGAAAAATATTCAACATGTTCGGTTATTGTTCAATATGAATAAACCATGGTCACCAACTATGAGTAATTAATTTTTAATCGCTCTAATACTTCGTTCTTGTTCTTATTTGAGAAGCCTCTCTCAATATGTATTGAATATTTTGAATAACAAAACAGATTTAATCTGTCAATTTTGATCTGAAAAAAAATTCATTCAAAAAACTTTTAGAACTAAATTAATGTCTACATAAGCACCCCTTATATTTAATAGACGTTTACTATCAAAACTCAATATATAATATCAAATGGAATGAATAAATATAAATTGTCAATTGAAATTAATAAATAAATATTTGAAGGAGACAAAATTTTGTTTCTGATCTTACCTTTAAGAACACCGAATTGCCTTTTAAAAACATGAACACAACTTAAGGACTTCTCAAAGAATATAATTCATTTGAAATATTCAATATATTTCAATATTCAAAGAGGTAAATTAAAAAATCTCTCAAAACATGCACCATATCTTCAAATAACAATTAGACTTCCAATAATCTCTTCATCGGCCCTAAATCATATTTAAAAAAATTAAAATCAAATAACAATCAGTATATCTTGCCTCAGAGTGGTAACCGAATAATTGCTTAAACAGACCAACTTTAAATGGAAAGATCAGAAACAAAATTTTGTCTCCTTCAGATATTTATTTATTAATTTTAATTGACAATTTACATTTGTTGGTTTATTTTTTCCATTTGATATTGTATATTGAGTTTTGATTGTATACGTCTATTATATATAAGACATTAATTTATTTCTAAAAGTTTTTTGAATAAAAATTGTTTTTTAAATTAAAATTGTAGAAGACTGAGAGATTAAATCTGCTTCGATATTCAAATTTTGTTGTATTTGTTCTATCAAGTAAAAAGCCTTTTTCTATTTTATTTTGTATTAAATTTTTTTGAATTTAAATTATTTATTCTAACTTCTTCAATATATATTGAAACAATATCTACAAACTATCAAAATGATATCCTTATATATAATCAATATAAAATATTTTTCAATATGAAAAATCGAGAGAGTCGGTCAAAGTTTTTTTCACGAAATCGGTAGCACAAGATACCATTATTATAACAACAAAGCATCTTCTATAATTTCTCAAATTAATTGGTGGCTCACCAGAAAAAGTTCTGAAGTTAAACAGTTCTAATTATTTTTGAGGATGTGCTACATGTTTTGAAAGTTTTTGAAGCAATTTATTTAAATATATAATATTAAATATTTCAAATAAAATAGTTTTTGAGAAGTTCTTAATATTATTTTGTATATTTTTGAGACAGATTTAGTCTTCATAAATATAAGATCAGAAAACAATACATTTTGTAACAAACAGGGCTCCGTACGTTCGTCTGAAGAGTTCAGTACGCATGCCTGGAACGAAACAAAAAAATATTTATTTATTTATTAATTTTAATTGACAATTTATATTCGTTGGGGTTTTCTTATTTCCAATTGATATTGTTTAATGAGTTTCGATTTTATACGTCTATTAAATATGAGCAGTGCTTGTAAAAATATTAATTTAATTCTTACAGTTTCTTGAATAAATTTTTTGAAAATAAAATTGTAGAAGACTAACAGATTGAATCTGTTTTGATATTCAAATTTTTCAAATAAGGTCAAATTTCCCATCAATCGATATTTAAAATCTAGCCTCGAGGATTCCCCCATCATCTTCGAAGCTGACCGCAACGATATGAACGAGCACTAATACGAGGGCAAAAATTAAACATCCATTACACAAACAGCGTCGGACAGAACCGACGCTGGCGCATTCCTTGCATAATGAAATCTTCTTGCTTCCCGCACGGCATTGTCATCGTCCATTATAATAAACGGGACGCAGGCGGCTGTGATATCAGGAATCCGGCGATAATCCAACAGGTTCACTCACCCTAGAAGATTGGGAGTAACCGCAGTTAATGGGAAGGAGCACGCATCTGCGGAAGTGTGATTTCCAGAACTATGTTAGGATCCTTTGAGGTCAATAAGTACATGTCACCTCTTCACGTTCTATTGAATATCGAAAAGTTAGGGAGAAAGCTACAATCATTCGAAATTGAACAAGGTTTGTCGATTTACAAAGCTTCACTTTCTTCGGTCTTTTTCCATTATTAGGACGTCGTCACTGACCTGATTTCTAAACTGAACCACTCAAAAATCCCTAATTCTCCATAAATCTATGCAATTAAACAAATGTCGCTTCGATATTAGGCAGTGTAGGTAGTGTAATTTATACCTGCCTCACTCCGAGTCAGTCCCTTTTTGCCACCCGCCCAAGTCACATCTCTAGAGTCTCTGGTTGCACCTTGACCAAGCGGTCCCGGCAACATCCACAGTTTCTCTCTGCCTTTGAAACGAGGCAGTCACTCTTTTCCCTTCGAACAAGTAAGTTCCATTCACACTCTCTCTCTCTCTACTCTTGCACAAGTCTACTAACACAATCAACGCATCAATCCACTTCAATGACATGCATTCAAAGAAAGAACTCCATTCGCACTCATTTGTAACATCACAAATCCAATCAAAGGCTCATTTTCGGTCATCCTGAATGTGAATGTATTATTTATAATACAACTGTCAACGTCTTTCAATTGTAGAATTTTATACTTGGGCTTTTCTAGTATACAGTGTGCTTAACCATGTATTCTTCACATTCAAGAGATTCTCCGTTTCTTCAGTACAACCACCAAATGACGTTTATTCTGCCCTCGAATGACAGAACACAAAATTATGTGTTTTAATGCATCATACACACATCGTCAAAAGTCTTGGCCCTCCTAGATTTCTCAAGAAATAAACAATCTATGTTCTGGAAATGATATGAATATTTTTCTCTATTTCAACTGCAATATCTCTCATAGAAAATCTTTGTTTTTTACTCTTTGCTTTACGCAGGATGAGACAAAATAGGAAGAAATCTAAATTTATAGATTATTTATTTTTGATTAATTAGAGTTATTCCGTATTACCACCACTTCTTTCAATCAACTGCCCAATACGCCTAGGCATCTCACGAATCAAGTAATTAATTAAATTTTCTGTAATATCGTTTCATTCTTCCTGTAGGGCTAAACTCAATTCCTGATGAATTGTGGGTGGGTTTTAGCGATTGGATATTGCTCTCCCTAAGTAATCCCATACGTGCTCAATTGGATTAATGTCTGGTGAGTTTGCTGGCCAGTTCATTTTCTGGATATTGTTCTCTTGAAGAATGTTTCGAACCCTTTGTGTGCGGTGTGGTTGGGCATTACCATCCTGACAAATGAAATTATCCCCAAATTCGTTACGTAGAGGGACAATGATTGGTTCAATGATGTTTTCTACGTAGATGGCACCAGTAATTGTTCGTTTAACTATAATAAGATGGATACGGCGACCGAACATCAAACCTTCCCAGCACATTATTGATCCGCCTTGAAAGGACACAACTTCCCGGGTGAAATTGGGTCTCTCTAGTCTGCCTGGACCTCTCCAAACCCTTTCTCCTCGACCTTTTGAGGATGTGTGTATGTAGATTTAAATTTTTTCTGAAAATGGACTATTGAACGCGTTAAAGCTCCCTTTCGATATCACGTCAGTACTTTTTACCATCATTTGAGATTCAGTCTTGAACAATAATCGTCCATCTTTGGTTAAATTTCTGCAGAGTGTTAATTGGGTTATATCAATACCATTTCCGTTCAAAAGTCGAGGACTCTCAATCACTTCGAATATCTGGATTTTCTATGACTCAAACTGAACCTTTTCACCCTCTCTCACGTTAAATTACACAAGTACTTCTGCTTTTAACGTTTATCCTCCAATCGCGTGGGACGTCCTGGAATTTGAACATTCGAGGTCCTGGGTGTGATTATAGACATAACAATTATAGGTTGCAGCCTTTTGATCATCGTTCATCATTTTTGTCGAACGGAATCTGTGACATTCTACACCAATTAGCTCTTCGAATATTCCCGATAATAACAAAGGGTTCCAATTTCCAGCTGCCTGATGTGTTTCTTGGTGTACCATCGTTCATTCACCTCTAGGAATCTGGAATAATTGGCTGGTAATGATTTTTTTTAAGTCTAATATCCAATGGGAAGGCGTCGGTTATCTTTCCACAGGAAAATTAGATTGAATTAAATAATATTAAATGGGGTTATTCTGATTTTCAAAATTTTTATTGTTATGTTTACTTCAATGAAGTAAATAAAAACAACTTAAGTTTCACTTATCATTTGATGTCTGTTGACATATATGTTTCGGGTTTTTAGCCCATTTTCAAAACCGGAGAGAACAAAACTGTTCAAAATTGTACCTGTGATCTACCCTACCATTTTAATTAGGATTTTAAGTTTTGTTCTCTTCAACTTTGAAAATGGGCTAAAAACCCGAAACATATATGTCAACAGACATAAAATAAACAGTGAAACTTAGTCAAGTTGTTTTTATTTACTTTAAAAATTTAAAAATGTTTCACCTAGTGATATGCGAGAAATCGATATCTGTTATGTTTACAACAATTTAAAATAAATGGGCTTTAAACTTGATAAACGGTATATAATATTATTTATATATTTTAGTATTTACAGATATATTCGGTTAGCCTTCTACATATTTAATTTCAAAAAATTATATTTAATATTATAACTTCAGGAATTAAATTAATGTCATATAAATACCACTTATATCAAACGACATAAGCTTTCTGAATTGTTAAAAGATGAGAAAGTATTTTTTGCTGATTGATGTTATATTTTATTGAATATGATTGAGTACTGACGAAGCAGTCTCTCTTAAAACTTGTTTTTTAGTTATGTTTTTACATATCTTGAGATTTTCTAAAAAGAAACTTAGATATCCAATAATATTGAATAATCAGAGTAAGATAGTTTTATGATGAAATTCTTAAGATTATGTTAAAAATTTTTGAAAGATATCTATTTTCATAAGAGAGATGATCAGAAACAAAATTTTGTCTACTCGAAATATTCAATTATTAGATTTGGTTATATCATTTGGATGTCTTATAATGAATGTTTATTTTTTATGTCGTTTGATATAAGTGCTACTTATATGACATTAATTTAATTCCTGAAATTATAATATTAAATATAATTTTTTGAAATTAAATATGTAGAAGGCTAACAGAATATATCTGTAAATATTAAAATATTTAAAATGAAATAGGAAGGCCTTTTACTTGATAGAAGAAATACAACAAAATTTGAATATCAAAACAAATTAAAATATGTTTATCTTCTACAATTTTAATTTCAAAAAATTTTTTATTCAAAAAACATTTAGAATTAAATTAATGTCTAAAACAAGCACCGCTTACATTTAATAGACGTATATAATCAAAACTCAATATATAATGTCAAATGGAATAAATAAACAAACCAACAGACATACGAAAGTCATTAAAATTAATAAATAAATATTTAAAGGAGACAAAATTTTGTTTCTGGTATTACCTTTAAGAACACCAATTGCCTTTTAAAAACATGAACACACTCAAAGGACTTCTCAAAGAATATAATTTATTTGAAATATTTAATATATATTCAAATATTCGAATGAGTTAATTCAGAAATCTCTCAAAACATGCACTATATTTTCAAAAAACAAATATAATTCTAAGCAATCCCTTCTTCGGTCCTAAATAATATTCCAAATATCAAAATCAAAAAACTAACCTATATCAACAACGCACCACGTGTAAAGAAATGAATGTTTCGAAACACAGATCAACTTTATAATTCAAGATTGATCTATGTTCTAACAAAATCAAAGAACAGTGTGAGTTATTTTTAAGGCTTATTTAAATTCATTGACATTCCATAATGGGATTTATTGAAGCCAAAATATAATTATATATTATATATAAAATAAAATAGAAAGGCCTTTTACTTGATAGAAGAAATATAACAAAATTTGTATATCAAAACAAATTAAAATATGTTTATCTTCTACAATTTCTATTTCAAAAAACTTTAAGAATTAAATTAATGTCCAAAACAAGCACCGCTTACATTTAATAGACGTATATAATCAAAACTCAATATTTAATGTCAAATGGAATAAATGTAAGCGGTGCTTGTTTTAGACATTAATTTAATTCTAAAAGTTTTTTGAATAAAAAATTTTTTGAAATTAAAATTGTAGAAGATAAAAATATTTTAATTTGTTTTGATATTCGAATTTTATTAAAATATTTAAATAATTTTACAACAATTGTTTCGATATCATAGTAGCATCATGAAGCAGGGGTATATTTTGAATAACTAAGCTTGTTTCCGAAATCCGTAGCTATTTATATTACAGTAGGTATAAAAATTTTTTTATTCGGCACTAAAACCCAGAAAAGGTGTTACTTCCAGCTTATCTGAATATATTTATTCAGATGAGCTATTTAAATCTAATTGTTCGTTAAGTAATATTCCAATTTTATTTTGTGCATTTATCTCAGGGGACTCTAACAGGTTTAAAACATACTAGGTTTAAGGCATAACTTTTACTTTCTATATGTAGAATTTCAAAATTATGGTTGAAAGTTTGTCCTGTTTCTAATCATTTGTTAGAAACAACTTACATCAGATATAAAGGCATTATTAAAATTATCTTCTCGAAACCAAAATTATATCCTTCGTTCCATTTTGTAAAGGTTTTATTAAACGCATTTTTTTGGTTTCCTTGATATGTAGCCTTGTCGGTTCAGTGACATACGGATGGTTTCTGGACATCTTTTATATTTCGTTGATTTCCAAATCTATTAGCCAATTTGCGAAACCTTAGACGCGGATTGTGTCATCCTAAGGCCGATAAAGCCTTCAAATTGTTTCCTTTAATCTTACTCGGTCTTCCTGAAACTGGTTTTATCCTCTTTATTGTCTCATATACAGCACTTTTTCCCAATTGCACCAATTTTTTAACGTTTCGAAAACCTTTTCTATACAAATATTCTTCCTGTTTTCTAGTTGCGACATCATTTCATAAATTGTATACCTGTTGACAATGAACAATATTTGAAATATAGTATTGTCTGCAACTTTGGCCATAGCCGACTATCTGCACAACCTATTTTATACATTTCTTTTGTCTTAGAATTTTACAAAAAAGAAGTATATTATTATACAATTATGAAAAATAATAAATTTCGGATACTTTCCAGACGGACTATGCGTGGCTGTGTTGCATTCGTTGGCATTAGAGAATTACACTAATGAGATGTCAACAAGCATCGAATATTGCATGTCGGCTGCTTATGCCCTGGTGATTAACAAAACCTTTCCGGTTGTATTTCTGTTTTGCACTGTTACACACTGTTTTATTCTGAATAAATGTCCACCGCATTAGTGAATTCATTTGACGTCAAGTTTCATCAGAACAGTTCGGTTTTCTTCGTTAAATCCGGATTTAGTGTATAAGTTTATAATTAACTTGAAAATACTTCTTACCTGAAATCATTCAATGCTCACGATACCCTTCAATCGAGACATTCTTACGAATGAATTCCAGTTGCCTGTCTATTGAATCCAGAATAATAATCATTTCTACAAAATTGTTTGCAATAGGAGTACGAAAGCCATATTGATGGTTTCATGCGGAATAAGATAGATTGGACAGTATAGATAATTCTATTGAATACATTGTGTATTGTTGGGCATATAGCATAATTGGTCTCGAATCTGGGATACTCGAACAAAGGAGTATTTATCATAACAAAGAAATACAAGAAATAAATTGGTTTTCCTTTATGAAGATCGAGAAAAATGTATTTATAGCTGTTATTTGCTATTGACGAAATAGGGCATTAGCGAAGTTTCAATTTATAAAACGATCTGTATTACGACATGTATATCTCCAGATTCTCCAATTATTAATAGTAGAAATGTTAAAGACAAGACTATTTAAACAAGAATGACTTTTAGAGTGAACTATCAAGTAAAATAATTCAGATCCTTCTGTGACATATTTGTTGATAACTTAAAAATGAAATAAAAGTTATAACCAGGTATGACATGTCTAAACAGTGTGTTTTTGCTCGGACTTTTTATTGAATGATAAAATTTCGTGTTATTAGGGCGTTCAATTATCAATATAAGTGCTATCTGATGACCATCAAAAAAGTAAAATATTGGGAGTATAAATACGTTCGTGCGGTAGGACTTTGAGCGTTTCTGAGTACGCTAAGTACGGGCGACGCAAAATGTGGCCATGCATTGAAATTAATTTGTCGCATGTGTCGGTCGTTTTTCTTGTAATGCTCGGTTCAATTGCTTCAACTGTTGTCGATAGACCTATCTTGTAATCCTTTCGTTCGATTGCGGGGTCTTTCTTCAGCCTTTCCCTTCAAATTGAAGTAATGAAGTGAAGCTCCCAGCAAATATACATTATTCAATACAAAAGTTGACATTTTTAGAGCACACAGAACTACCTCGTTTACATTACAGATACTGAAAAGTAAGCCTAATGATGAAACAATGGAATAATAAACAGCGACGTCTGTTATCAAAAACACAGCAACATATTTTTGTTTGCTTTTCACACTGAGAAAACCACCAGCTTTTAGCTTTTTCGAGTTTTGAAAGAATAGTTCAATTCAACTCAATACACAAAAAATTGAATTTTGTTTGAAACAGATAAATCTTTTAACAGAAGAACAAATGAAGCATACGTATAAAACAGTGTACGTTCTCTTATTATACACGAAGACTTTATGACTAAAAATCCAACTTTCAAGGACGTTCCCAAACCTGTAAACCTGGTTAACTTTTGTGAAGCAGTATATTTTCTTGTTGTTGAAGGAAAGTGGAAGTTTTTCCTAGATAAAGATTAAAATAAAATAGAAAGGCCTTTTACTTGATAGAAGAAATATAACAAAATTCGAATATCAAAACAAATTAAATTTTAATTTGTTTTGATATTCGAATTTTGTTAAATAAAGATTAATTCTGATACTGATCAATTGGTGAAAATTTTCAAGATATTCTTGTCTTCAGTTTGTTGAAAGCCTTCATCAAATAAGACCCATAAATCATAACATCTTGAGGAGACTTGATACATATTATTCCCAAGAATCATAAAACGTCGTTTGGTTTTTTTAACACAGCAAAAATTAAAAAACTCTCGTTTCGACTCGACTGAATTCTCAACAAATTTTGACGTCAAATCTTGCACTTAGTGAGCGCAGTTCCTGAATAGACGCTAACGACGTCAAAAATTCATCCGATTTTCGTGCACCCAATCGCTTCATTCTGGAAATTTTACATGCAGTTTTGCCAATTAGGGAAATGTAAAGGTGAGTTTTCGAACGGATCGCAGGAACTGTAGGTTTTGTATGCCCGTTGTATGAGATGAGAAAATCAATTTACGGTGTGAATTCGGTTTTACGCCGTTCTTATTCTTCTTTACGCGTCTGGAGATAGTGGTTTATGACGGTGTTTACTGGAATTTACGTTTCTTTCCTTGGTAATGGAAACCGTATTTGCAATGTCGACAGGAAAATCAGATGGTTTGAATACATCATTTTTTTCAAATAGGAATGAGTAGTACTTACTTAAATAAACTTTTTTTGATAAAAAACTGATCTATTTATTCTTAAAAGAATTATCTATTTGTTCATGTCTACTTTTAAAAGGGCCAAACTTCAAAAAGAGATCATACAAATTATTTGCAACAAAAAAATATCATAAACACATAGTCGAAATGTTGAGTTAAAACAAATTGTAGAAATTACTATGTTTTACTACCAATAAAAATATATTTTACACATTTTCTTGTGACTCGAGTTTCGGGAAATGAACTATCCCATCATCGGACAACTGAAGACCTAACAGGGGTACAGAAGTATTTATACAAAAGTGATAAATATTTTGAATATTTCAATAGATTCTAACACCTAATTGTGGTACAGAGGTTTACAAGCGGACCGTGATAAAAACCCGGTTAAAAAAGAGGGGCCTTCTAACAGATATCGGAATGTCGGCAATCGACAAAGAAGGTTATTAAACAGATGGTACCCATTTAAATATCTCAAATAATTTTTGGGGTTACATAGCTCCGTACAGTCATTCATTATTTTTACGTTATTTTGTTCATAACAGTAGTTTCTGAATTAAATTGATAATCCGATTATTTTGAATACTCATTCCAAATGATTCCTCTTCAAATATTAATAAAATATTCAATCGACCACCCAATAACCCCAAAGTTTAAGGGCTGTTATTCAAATTCCCAATTCAAGGTTCATGAACGCTCGTGATCCAACAGGTTGGAGAGGAAACAACCCTATACGTCAATGCCCGCTTCCCCCTGAAAATTATTATTGATGTTGGATGGAAAAGCAGCAATCTGGAATAAAATGTGTTACATCCCAATTTCTTGAAGAATATTCGATAATTTAACTCCATTAGAATTTCTTGTCTATGCAGCTCGCCATTTCTTCTAGAAGAATATCGTCCGGAAGGCCGAGAGTGGGAGAGATAGTTTTTTGTTTCGTTTCAGGTGCAATTTCCTGTTCTAGAATTGTGGATGATTTTGTTTCCGGAATTTCTGAGCAGATGTCTGATATTGCATTCGTTGGCACTTCGTGGAATTCAAGCGGGGTTGAATATAGGACTTTATGGTTCATTATTTTCTCTTTCAGGGGATGGGATGCGGAAATAATATTTTATCGTCATCAAATACTTGCAGTACAAATTTTCTTATGAAATCTGGGCGAATTTATGAAAATTAATTGAACTGGTCAGCACAAGTCTTGTTTCCTTATTTTTTTTTCTGTTATTGGGTATTTCTATGACCCTGAATATGAGAAAAATACTTAGGATTATAATAATAATAATAATAATAACTTTATTTCTGTAACATATATCGGGTGTTTTTTAAAGTGATTTAAATTGAAAAAAAACACATTCAAATTAAGATTGAAGCCAATTTTTTTTAGTTGAAAGATAATTTTATGACATTTATGTTTTAAACATAATTTCCGGCATATGTCCAGCACGACTAGCTCTGAGGAACCGCATTCGACCAGACCAATTTTGGACCACTTTTTAGAGTAATTCAGGCCTTATTTCATCAATAACAGGAGTTATGTTGGCTTCAAAAGCGTTTATTGTTTCTGGTTTATCAGCAAAAACCAATGACTTGACATAACCCCAAAGAAAATAATCCAGCGGAGTTATGTCGCATGATCTTGGAGGCCAAGTAATTGGACCATTTCTCGAAGTAAGGTTATCGCCAAATCTTTCTTTCAATTAATCAATTGTTACGGTAGCAGCATGTGGTGTAGCACCATCTTGTTGGAACCAAAACACTTCTGGGTCGATTCCATTCAAATTTTGAAACAAATAATCATTTATCATCGATCTGTAACGAGCACCATTCACTGTAACATTAGCTTCAGTATCGTTTTTAAGAAATATCAACCGATGATGCCTTCAGCGTGTAAAGCACAACATATAGCGCATTTTTCAGGATGCAATGAAACCTGCAGAACTTCTTGATGATTGTTTTCATTCCATATACGGCAATTTTGCTTGTTCAAATAGCCGTTCAACCAGAAATGAGCTTTATCACTGAACACAATTTTACGATAAACAGTGGATCAACTTCAAGCTGTTCTAGGGCCCAATCAGCAAACAAACGACGCTTATTAGGGTCAAATGGCTTTAGTTCTCGAATCAGTTGGATTTTTTATAGGTGTAGACCAAGATCTTCGCATAAAATTTTCCATGTGGTGGATGCACAGAGTCCAACTTGTTGTGAACGTCGACGAATAGACAAATCTGGATCATCAATTTCACTATGACTTACAGCAGCGATATTTTCTTCTGTACGTACGGTTTTTTATCTTGTTGTTGTTGTTGAATCGAGTAGAGCAAATGTTGTCCGATATTTATCGATAGTTCGACGAACAAACTGCTCTGATGGACGATTATGCAAACCATAAATTTCACTAAGTGCTCTAGAAGTTTGGCGAATAGAACACTGATTTTGAAAATAAATTTCAACAATTTGTGAAAGTTACTGCGGCATGAGTCTTTTCATGATAATTTGTCAATTCTTACTGAACAGAAATGTCAAAACAACATGGCTTCTTCCTTCTGTCAAATCACAGGTATCCTTATCGAAAGTTTTATCACTCTAAAAAAACACCCGAGACATATGAAATTTTTATATAGATATAAAGTTTCTAATTGAACCAGGAATAAAAAAGCAGAAACTCTGGAAGAGGATACAAACTTGTTTTGAGCTATTTGTCATACAATTTTACAATTCAACACAAACGAAATAAACTATTTTTCATGTTTGACAGTTAATTCAAACAAACTTACCTAAACGGTATAGGAAATCCTTAAAATTACATTTAAAATAATGAAGGAACTGAAACATGCATATCAGATATTATAAAGGCTGCACCCATACATTTTACAATGTAAAACGCCTAGTTTCTATCAGATCGTGAAATCACTCTCTGGGAACTGACAACATAAATCTTTTCATTTCTCTTTTATAACCACATATATTTTTGAGCATTTTTATTGATTTCGGAATTGTGTTATATACAAGTGACAAGAAAACCTCGGACAAACTTTTATTCATTTAACTTTATTAAACAAAAGGAATTGAATAAAACAATAAAGAATAATAATAATTATTTGAATATTTTAATATTAGCCTTCTACATATTTAATTTCAAAAAATCATATTTAATGATTATAACTTCTGAAAATAAATTAAAATAATGTCATATAAGTACCACTTATATCAATTGACATATAAAATAAACATTCATTATAAGACATCCGAATGGTATAACAAAATTCAATAAATAAAAATTATTAACCAAAATCCTATAAATTGAATATTTTGAATAGACAAAATTTTGTTTCTGCTGATCAATCTTATGAAAACCAATATCTTTCATAAATATCTAACATAATCTTAAGAATTTCATCATAAAACTATCTTACTTAGAATATTCAATATTCTTGGATATCTGAGTTACTTTCTATAAAATCTCAAGATATGTAAAAATATTACTGAAAAACAAGTCTTAAGACAGACTTTGCTTCGTCAATATTCAAATAATTCATATTCAATAAAATATAACATCAACCAACAAAAAATATTTACTCACCCTTTACTAATTTAAAAAACTTCTGGTGAATGAATACTGAAAAATTTAAATGGAGTTTAAATGGAGGTTAACTACAAATAAATAATTCTGTGGTTTACCTTGATCTAAAAGATTGAAAGACAATTTAACGGCCTCTGTTGTAGCACAAGGACAATCTGTATAAAGAATGTTAAGGAAACCAAATAATTACATATTATGAAAAAAATAACATAAAAGATGGTTAATACTTGATAGAAGGTATATAAAATTATTTAAGTATTTCAATATTAGCCTTCTACATATTTAATTTCAAAAAATTATATTTAATAATTATAACTTCAAGAATTTAATTAGTTAACCTCCATTTAAACTCCATTTAAATTTTTCAGTATTCATTTACCAGAACTTTTCTAAATTGTTGAAGGGTGAGTAAATGTCTTCTGTTGATTGATGTTATATTTTATTGAATATGAATTATTTGAATACTGACGAAGCAAAGTCTCTCTTATAACTTGTTTTTCAGTCATGTTCTTACATATCTTGAGATTTTATAGAAAGTAACTTAGTTAGATATCCAATAATATTGAAGTAAGATAGTTTTATGATGAAATTCTTAAGATTATGTTAAACATCTTTGAAAGATATTTGTTTTTCATAAGATTGATCAGCAGAAACAAAACTTTGTCTATTCAAAATAGGATTTTGGTTAACAATTTTTATTTATTGGATTTTGAATATTTAAATATATCAAATATTTCAAATAAATTATATTCTTTGAGAAGTCCTTTAAGTGGGTTCATGTTTTTAAAAGGGAATTGGCGTTCTTAAAGGCAAGACTAGAAACAAAATTTTGTCTCCTTTAAATATTTATTTATTAATTTTAATTACTCTCGTATATCTGTTGGGTTATTTATTCCATTTGACATTATATATTGAGTTTTGATTATATACGTCAATTAAATGTAAGCAGTGCTTGTTGTAGACATAAATTTAATTCTAAAAGTTTTTGAATAAACATTTTTTGAAATTAAAATTGTAGAAGACAAACATATTTCAATATGTTTCAATATTCAAATTTTGTTATATCATTTGGATGTCTTATAATGAATGTATATTTTATATGTCGTTTGATATAAGTAGTACTGATATGACATTATTTTAATTTAATTCTTGAATTTATAATTATTAAATATAATTTTTCGAAATTGAATATGTAAGAGGCTAATATTAAAATATTTAAATAATTTTATATACCTTCTATCAAGTATTAACCTCTTTTTATGTTATTTTCCAATTTTTTCTAGAATACTCATTATAAATTGAGTTAATTCGTCAGATTCAAGAAAACGTACTTATACCTAGAATAATTAAGCGGCAGAAATTGTCAGATTTTAAATTCAATGTTTATTTTGATATTCAATCATAAGGAGCTTCAAAACAGAAAATTTAGGCTTGGAATTTTTCAACTTCTCGTTGCTATCTTCTTTACCATGATATTATGGCAGAGGACAAGCAGTTAGCTAAAAAGCACTAAATGAGGTATTTTCTACTGAATATTCATCTCCTTACCAAGCCCGCAATAAGAATTTTTTGGCACATAGAACTTCTTGTCTTGTAGGAAGTTAAATGCCATTTCCAGATATGTGGTAAAATTTGATGGGGCTTTATTGATAACTGAACTATAATTGATTTCATGGAAAAACTTGAAATATTTCGTGAAATCAAGAAATGTTGAATTGAAGAATAACCATAAACATTTCGACCATGTGTTATAGGATATTTTTTGTTGCAAATAACTTGTGTGATCTCCTCTTGAAGTGTGGCTCTTTTAAAAGTTGATGCCTCTAGGTGAATAAATATATATTTTTCTTATGAATAAATAGATTAGTTTCTTCATCAAAAATTTTTATTTAGGCAAGTACCATTTATTTTTGCCAAGAAAAAGTACTGTAGCTCTTTAAAAACTTTGAAATTCTGTAAATTGTAATTTTTGGCTCTTTCGACTCAAAAGGTTGCCGACTCCTGCCCTAGGCACCATAGTTGACCCTATGAGTGATTAGATTACTGAATATCCTGCTCTTTTTCAATATTTTTTCATTACAATAAAGAATGATACTCATATTTTCTTTGTCTCAATTGGAAAATTCTGAATATTTCCTGTCTGCACGGTATAAATCAGTAGCTATCAATCATCAGTCATTGTCCCCAGCAAATTCCATATTACGATCGGTGAAAAAGGTTTTCTTGTCGCTCCCTTCCTGGTAAACGGCCTGATAATGACCTTATTTACCAACTCTCGAAACCAATATCAATAAGCGATCTGACCTTTGACCGAAGTTTTCCCCACCTCAAGCTGGGATCAGCATCAACTTTTATCGTCATAACGAAGTTGTTACTCAAAAGTTCCCATAATAATCGTATACCTGCTGAGACGCATTAGGCGTCCTACGGCTTCCAGACGATTGTTATCCTTTATGGTTTTTCTCCCATGTTGAAGCCTCGAGGGTGGGACTCCCTTAAATGCGAAGTAACAAGGAGATGGGAAAATATTTTTCTAACGCCTATGGTATAAGGGTATTTTGATATAGTTATAATTCACTGAATCCTGTAATACAAAATAGAACGTTTCAGTTAATAATAACAGTGAAAAAAACCTCAAAAACCGCTCAAAATCAACTGATAAATCATCCCATTAACTTCTCACTCTTCAGATGACTCTGAATTTTGAAATTCACTACAATAATGAGATTAAAAACTTGACAAGTCAGAAAAGTTTATATTTCTTTCACTGAAGAGACCTTTTGACTTTTTTAAATCTTATTTTTGGTTTTAAATCCTTATCTTACAGTCTGGAGTGTCGTGAAATATCGATATAATAGCTTATATCGGGTGTTTTTTTTAGAGTGATAGAACTTTAAATCGAAATAAAACATATTTCAATTAAGATTGAAGCCAAATTTCTTTTTATTTGGAATATAATTTTATGACACATATGTTTTGAAAATAATTTCCGGCCTATGTTCACCACGACTAGCTCTGAAGAACCGCATTCGACCAGACCAATTTTGGACCACTTTTTCGAGTAATTCAGGCCTTATTTCATCAACAACACGAGTTATGTTGGCTTCCAAAGCGTCTATTGTTTCTGGTTTATCAGCATGAACCAATGACTTGACATAACCCCAAATAAAATAATCCAGTGGAGTTATGTCGCATGATCTTGGAGGCCAATTAATTGGATCATTTCTCGAAACAATGTTATCGCTAAATCTTTCTTTCAATAAATCAATTGTCACGGTAGCAGCATGAGTTGTAGCACCATCTTGTTGGAACCAAAACGATTTCTGGGTCGATACCATTCAAATTTTGAAACAAATAATCATTGACCATCGATCTGTAACGAGCACCATTCGTAACATTAACTCCAGCATCGTTTTTGAAGAAAAATGGACCGATGATGCCTCCAGCGTGTAAAGCACACCATACAGTGCATTTTTCTGGATTCAATGGAACATGCAGAATTTCTTGAGAATTATTTCCACTCCATATACGGCAATTTTGCTTGTTTACTTAGCCGTTCAACCAGAAATGAGCTCCATCACTAAACACAATTTTATGATAAAAAAGTGCATCAACTTTAAGCTGTTATAGGACCCAATCAGCAAACAAACGACGGTTATTATAGAATAGATATTATAAACCAACCAATATAAAATAGGCAATTAAAATTAATAAATAAATATTTGAAGGAGACAAAATTTTGTTTCTGATCTTACCTTTAAGAACACCAAATTGCCTTTTAAAAACATAAACACAACTTAAGGACTTCTCAAAGAATATAATTTATTTGAAATATTTAATATATTTAAATATTCGAATAAGTTAATTCAGAAATCTCTCAAAACATGCACTATATCTTGAAAAAACAAATATAATTCTAGGTTATCTCTTCTTCGGTCCTAGATAATATTCCAAATATCAAAATCAAATGACTACAACTATATCACAACAAACACGTGTTAAGAATGGATATAGTGCATGTTTTGAGAGATTTCTGAATTAACTTATTCGAATATTGAAATAAATTAAATATTTCAAATGAATTATATTCTTTGAGAAGTCCTTAAGTTGTGTTCATGTTTTTAAAAGGCAATTTGGTGTTCTTAAAGGTAAGATCAGAAACAAAATTTTGTCTCCTTTAAATATTTATTTATTAATTTCAATGACTTTCTTATATTTGTTGGTTTATTCATTCCATTTGACATTATATATTGAGTTTTGATTATATACGTCTATTAAACGTAAGCGGTCCTTTTTTTGGACAATAATTTAATTCTAAAAGTTTTTTGAATAAAATTTTTTTGAAATTAAAATTGTAGAAGACTAATAGATTCAATCTGTTTTGATATTCAAATTTTGACGCTTATTATGGTCAAGTGGCTTTAGTTATTGAACCAGTTGGATCTTGTGTGGGTGTAGACCACGATTTTTACGCAAAATTTTCCATGTAAATCATAAATGTCTTGAAGTGCTCTATAAGTTTGGCGAATAGAACACTGATTTTGTAAAGAAATTTCAACAATTTGTAAACGTTGTTGCCGCGTGAGTCTTTCCATGATAATTTTCCAATGCTTATTGAACAGAAATATCAAAGCAACGTGGCTTCTACCTTCTGTAATATCACAATTATCTGTATAGAAAGTTCTATCACTCTAAAAAAAAACACCCGATATTTATCTTGTTTTCAACAGATACGAAGAATTTTCTATTGGAAATACACCAGATAATCTCAAAAGACCAGAACTGCTTGTGTCCAGCTCCCATGACGTTTAGAAGATCTCATTGCCCTAGTAAATAAGATATTTTCCACAAATAATTCCAATTTTTCATTTAGTTCATCTTCTTTATGTGGCACATCTACGCTTCTCCCCACTACAATATACTGTCAAAATTTAAACGTTATATTGAAATTCATAATAATTCCATTTGTAAATGAAATCAGTTTTGAATGCATTCATGATGACACAAAACAATCTGTCACCAACTTTCCCTACATTATTTTCAATTGGTACCAGATCCGCTGAATAGCTCGACCATATGTGGGGGCGAAAATTAATTTACATGGAAAAATTCAATTCATTTGCGGTTTTCCATAACCACAACACTTCTGTGGACATTACGTCAATTCAAATTGAAGGATTTTGTCGATTTGTACTTGCACGCCTAAAACGAGAGAATCATGGAAGACTGGATATGTTTCAGTAGCCTTCGAAATTGAAAGATTATAAAACCGCATCCTGAATGGATTTATACTTATGATAAGGGTTGTATTGGATTAAGAAAGAATCTTATCATAACTTGGGAAACCTCAAATTTAACTCAATTATTGATTTAATCCTATTCATTATTCAAAAACTTAAATGAACTCCTGAATTTTCGCATGCCCGGTTATCGATATCTTTGGTTAGGTGTTATAGCATTGGAAACAATCCGAAGTAACTCAAAAAATCTCTCTCGGACGAAAAACTGGATTAATTATATAAATTATCGATGTTCAGTCTACTTGGTGAAAATTCTACTTTCAAATTAAGACTTTAGTTTAAATATATATATATATATCGGGTGTTTTTTTTAGAGTGATAGAAATTTCGATAGGGATACTGTGATTTGACAGAATGTATTATAGAAGCCATGTTATTTTGACATTTCTGTTCACACATTGACAAATTATCATGTAAAGAGTCACGCCGCAACAACGTTTACAAATTGTTGAAATTTATTTAACATGAGTGTTCTATTCGCCAAACTTATAGAGCACTTCGTGAAATTTATGGTTAACATAATCGTCCATCAGAGCAGCATATTCGTCAAACTATCGATAGATTTCGGACAACATTTTTTCTAATCGATGCAACAACAAGACAAAGAACTGTACGTACAGAAGAAAATATCGCTGCTGTTATTCATAGTGTTAATGATGATCCAGATTTGTCTATTCATCGACGTTCACAACAAGTTGGACTCTATGCATCCACCACATGAAAAATTTTGCGTGAAGATCTTGGTCTACACCCATACAAGTTACAACTGGTTCAAGAACTTAAGCTACTTGACCATAATAAGCGTCATTTGTTTGCTGATTGGGCCCTAGAACAGCTTGAAGTCGATCCACTTTTTTATCGTAAAATTGTGTTTAATGATGCAGCTTATTTCTGGTTGAACGGCTAAGTAAAAAAGCAAAATTGCCGTATATGGAGTGAAAACAATCCTCAAGAAGTTCTGCAGGTTCCATTGCATGCTGAAAAATGCACTGGTGTGCATTATACTCTGGAGGCATTATCGGTCCATATTTGTTTGAAACGATACTGGAGCTAATGTTACAGTGAATGTGCTCATTACAGATCGATGATCATTGATTATTCGTGTCAAAATTTGAATAGTATCGACCCAGAAGTGTTTTGGTCCCAAAAATATGGTGCTACACCTCATGCTGCTACCGTAACGATTGATTTATTGAAAGAAAGATTTGGTGATAACATTATTTCGAAAAATTGTCCAATTAATTGGCCTCCAAGATCATGCGACAAAACTGCACTGGATTATTTTCTTTGAGGTTATGTCAGCTCATTGGTTTATGCTGATAAACCAGAAACAATAGACGCTTTGGAAGCCAACATAACTCGTGTTATTGATGTACTAAGGCTTGAATTACTCGAAAAAGTGGTCCAAAATTGGTCTGGTCGAATGCGGTTCCTCAGAGCTAGTCGTGGTGAACCTATGCCGGAAATTATTTTTAAAACATAAATATCATGAAATTATCTTCGAAATGAAAAAAAAATTGGCTCAAATCTTAATTTAAATGTGTTTTATTTCAATTTGAAGTTCCATCACTCTAAAAAAACACCCGATATAAAAAATGAAATGAAAAAGTGATTTTGCATATGCACTTAACTATTGAGTTAAATGTCTACATACGATTAATCTGCCTGAAATGACAACGGTAAGCAAGACTGCTTTAAAGCGCAACATAGTAGAAAAGAAAATAAAATTAAGATTCTGACCTGGTGGAGACTGCAGGCAAAAAAAAAATATTCTGTTAAAAACATGTTGAAATCGTGGGCCTCCTCCAGCTCTTCGATGTGCTCTTACTCTATTTGGCATTGTTTCAATGAGGTTATCAATGAAAGCTTGAGGAATGTTTATCAAATGTCCGTCAAAGTATTGGCGAGCTGTTGTAATATCTGCGGGGGTCAGTTAAGCGGTATAATCGCTGTGACATTGCAGAAGTTATATGTTCTATAGAAAAAACGGTTTTGTATGGTGCCGTTGAAGCAATACGTTGCATGTGATGGATCGGTTCGCTTTGTTCTCTTCGGACAGATTATGGGGGACCCAAACACCTTAAATTTAATTACTTAGAAGTGAACAAGTCTCGATAACCTCAAAATGTCTTTGACACGACTTCGATGTACGAATGACAATCAAATATCGACATGCGCAGAAACGACATACTTTCGGGTCCCCCTACCATATTACTCTTTTATGAAAAGGTTAACTAAATGTTCTTTCATCGTCAAAAATCTCATGAATGGAATGCTTGACTAGAACTCCCCTATAATTAGAATACAAGCGAGATTTGATCACTTAAACGCCACCTACGCAGAACGGAACGTCAGAGTCTAGCAAATGAAATTTTCCTCATTAAGGAAATGCACGACATCATTGAGTAAGACTTCATCCGAGATGTGTTGAAATATATTAACCTGACGTCAACTTGTCGTTAACTATATTATAGGAGTGAACTATATTTCCGAATGCTAAAAGAAGAAATAGGCTAGTACGATGAAGAAATTGTTTTTTTATAGTGATAAAGCTTTCAATTAAAATAAAACACATTTAAATTAAGATTGAAGCCAAATTTTCTTATTATTTGAAAGATAATTTTATGACATTTATTGTTTTCTAATAATTTCGGCATATGTCCACCACGAGTAGCTCTGAGGAACCGCATTCGACCAGACCAATTTTGGATCACTTTTTCGAGTAATTCAGGTCTTATTTCATTGATGGCACGAGTTATGGTGGCTTCCAAAGCGTCTATTGTTTCTGGTTTATCAGCATAAACCAATGACTTGACATAGCCCAAAGGAGAATAATCCAATGGAGTTATGTCGCATGATCTTGGAGGTCAATTTATTGGACCATTTCTCGAAATAATGTTATCGCCAAATCTTTCAATAAATCAATTGTTACAGTAGCATCATAAGGTGTAGCACAATCTTGTTAGAAGCAAAACACTTCTGGATCGATACCATTCAAATTTTGAAACAAATAATTATTGATCATCGATCTCTAATGAGCACCATTCACTGTAACATTAGCTCCAGCATCTTTTTTGAAGAAATATGGAAAAGTGAACTTCAAGCTGGTCTAGGGCCCAATCAGCAAACAAACGACGCTTATTATGGTCGAGTGGCTTTAATTCTTGAACCATTTGGATCTTGTATGGGTGTAGACCATGATCTTTACGCAAAATTTTCCATGTGGTGGATGCACAGAGTCCATCTTGGTGTGAACGTCGACGAATAGAAAAATCTGGATCATCATTAACACTATGACTTACAGCAGCGATATTTTCTTCTGTACGAACAAAGAACTGTATCTTTGCCTTGTTGTTGTTGTTGTATCGAGTAGAGAAAATGTTGTCCGAAATCTATCGATAGTTCGACGAATAAGCTGCTCTGATGGACGATTATGAAAACCATAAATTTCACGAAGTGCTCTATAAGTTTGGCGAATAGAAAATAAATTTCAACAATTTGTAAACGCTGTTGTGGCGAGAGTCTTTCCATGATAATTTGTCAATGCGTACTGAAGAGAAATGTCAAAACAGCCTGGCTTCTACCTTCTAAAAACTCTAAAAAAACACCCGATATAATAAGCTTTTGGAGAAAAAATGCATTTTCATGTTCATTAGAATCTGAACATACAATAAGTTGAAAATTTTTTCAAAGAATTGTTTTCTTCTCCTAGAATATAAATATCGAGTGAAACTTAATTAAAATTTGTGATAAAAATCATTTATTGATGATCGATTTCACCAAGCCAAATTTTTTTTAAATATGTGGAATCCTGTATCTGTACCATGTGATAATTTTCAGTTGTTTAGTTGAAGATATTTCTGAGAATGAATGTAACATCCTTCCATACATGATAGCGATGACAAATTGAAAATATGAGTTTCGTACTTAATTAATTCTCCAGAACCTCCACAGATTCAAATCTAAATGAATCTCATTAAAACATTTAGAATTCAATTTTGAAAAAACATGTCCTAGATACACTGTATCACTTTATATACATTTATATTATCATCACACATATTATTATTGTATTATATCACATGCACGTGGCGGTTATATAATGCCGAGTCAAAGTTGTACCTTCTTTCATCATATATTTCTGTTATATAACCTAATTTTCGTATAGGCCATGCTTATCCAAAAATTGGTTAGTTGTTGCAGAAATGTCTGGTGAAAAAAGGTATTTTAATATATGTTTAATGATTATTTTGTTTATTCAAATAACACCTTACTGAACAGATTTGGGTTCGAATTTATCAGGTTCTTTGTCTGGAGAATGTGCTATATATTCTTCAAAAAAGAAAAATATGAAAAGGCCTTTTTGAATTATATCTTTAACTTCATTTAGTGATGTAACTTGTGATTCTTTAACATCCAATCGAAACATGTATGTATAAGGTGATGTCTAAATAATTTGTTCATTATTTTATATTTCTTTTAATTTTTTATTAGTTAATTTTCACCACATGTGATGATAAAGTGATATAGTGTATCTAGGACATGTTTTAATTCAATTGTAAATGTTTTAATGGGATTCATTTAGATTTAAATCTGTAGAAGTTCTGGAGAATTAATTCTAGCTATTATCTGTATTTCGTACTTAATTATTTTTCGTACACTTTTCATATTTCTCAATAATAAAATTCGTGGATTTTTCGATGTTAAATATTCAATATATTATAATATCGCAATAAATAAGTATATATGAATTATATCAAAATTTTAACAGCAACGAAATGAGCACAAATAGTTCCACCCTCATGCATATTTTTATTATTCTTCATATTATAACATAATTGTTCATGGATATGAAATAAGAGTTGAGTATACATAGTTCAATAATAAAAAATTAACAAATTTTTCATTTTGATAGATGATAGTTCCAAAGAAGAGAACAGCAATGTTGGTAGATCGCTTAATGGTAGCTCTAAAAGAGGCCATAGATGAAGAGGAAGCCCAAATGGCCAATACCATTGTTGAAGAACCACCTCTCACAAAATCATTCGTACTGAGTCCAGAAGAAGTCAGAACGGTAGGTACCAATTCAGTTAAACACATCTATCTTTAAAATAATTTTAATGCAGTTATAAAATCGCTCATTCAAAAAAATAAACTGAATATTTATGAAGAATAACAAATTAGAACAGAGTTTGAGAAAAAAAGGGACTTGCAGCTGTGTATAAATAGTTAATAATAATTTATATGGTCACTACACTTAGATATGTATCTAATTATATTCTGGATACTCTATTCAGTAAACTCAAGAAACAATGTTTAATTTCTCAATGTTTCTTGAAGAACGGAACAGTCTTGTTGAATAAAAAAAAATATTTTTAAGCTTCTTATTTCGAATTTATTCGTAAATTACAATCAGAAAAAATAGGATGAGTCGGAAATTTTCTACATCGTGTCGAAATATAAAAGATAGAAAATATCTGGTTGATGTAGAACTTGTTCTTTCGAAAAGAATCTTAAATGCAATTCTTATTTCAAAAAGTCTCAAAACTAGTTTTTTCTCATTTGGAAACAACTGATAGAAATGGATAATTTCCGGCAACTCATGTGTTCCTTTAAATAATCCAGTAAATGGTTGAATTAAGTTGATTATTTAGGTTTGAATATTAAAACAAATTGAAATATGTTTATCTTCTACAGTTTTAATTTCAAAAAATTTTTTATTAAAAAAACTTTTAAAATTAAATTTATGTATAAACAAGCACCGCTTACATTTAATAGACGTATATAATCAAAACTCAATATATAATGTCAAATGGAATAAATAACCCAACAGATAGACGAAAGTAATTAAAATTAATAAATAAATATTTAAAGGAGACAAAATTTTGTTTCTGGTTTTACCTTTAAGAACACCAATTGCCTTTTAAAAACATGAACATACTTAAAGGACTTCTCAAAGAATATAATTTATTTGAAATATTTAATATATATAAATATTCGAATAAGTTATTTCAAAAATCTCTAAAAAATGTGCCCTATATCTTCAAAAAACAAATATAAGTCTAAGCAATTCCGTCTTCAGTCCTCATTTAATATTCCACATATCAAAATCAAAAAACTAACCTATATCTCTCCACGTGTTAAAAGACTAAAGCTTCAAACACAGATCAACTATATAATTCAAGATTGATCTATGTTCAAACAAAATCAAAGAACAGTGTGAGTTATTTTAATGTTTATTTAAATTCATTGACATTCCATAATGAGATTTATTGAAGCCAAAATATAATTATATATTATATATAAAATAAAATAGAAAGGCCTTTTACTTGATAGAAGAAATATAACAAAATTTGAATATTAAAACGAATTGAAATATGTTTATCTTCTACTTCTACTTTGAATATTAAAACAAATTGAAATATGTTTATCTTCTACAATTTTAATTCAATTAAAATTGTAGAAGATAAACATATTTCAATTTGTAAATATTTCTTCTATCAAGTAAAAGGCCTTTCTATTTTATTGATTATTTAGGTGTTTAATTGATGATCCATCTATTTCTGTCAATTTCACTGGGTTCTCAAACTTTAAGAGAAAAAATATAAGTTTCTCTTACTATTCTTGTATTCATTCAACAAAAAAGGAAAAAATTACTCCTCTGATAATGTAATTGAGGGTGTTAACTCAGAGTATAAACATTCATTAATGCAATAAAGGTGAATGAAGCTAGAGAAGGTAGAAAATGAATTATGTCAAGAAAAAACTGTTGAACTTTTTATCCAACTCTAATTTAAGATGGAACAAAAAATTGTTCAAATATTCATATGAAGCCTTCAGTATTCCGTAATTTACTGCCAGTATATGAATAATCAAAAAAAGTGCACCTCTTTCATCCTGAACAGAATACTTCACTACAAAATGACTAAATGACAACAAGTAACAAACCAAGTGTAAAGAACTCTCTTCAGTTTGTCAAATTTTCATTCTATATTGTCACGCCTAGTTAACACATAAATGTAAATAACACGTAAGGGACCTTGAAATTCAAGACACCTTTATATTATTCAGTTCAATTCGTTGGGTCATTTTTATCAAAAACCAAAAAATCTTGCACACTTTGAAAATGAGGATGCAAGCGTTGAATTGTGGACTATGATTTCCAGCTGATCAATTCGAAAATACGAACACCAAGGTGTATATTAACAATTAGTTGCTTTCTGTTATGCAAATGTGTTCGATTGGAAAATTACCTTTGTTTGAACATCGAACGTATGGATATGTTTGGATGGAAATTGATGCAGTTCTAATTATTTAATCAACTGTTCATTCCGGACCACATAATTGTCCTTGACATAATTGCACATGTGCACAAAATAATCACAGTAATATAGGGTGGTTGCTAAATGGCGAATGCGCCGGTTAGAGAGATTGATATATAAAACAATTAGTTTCTTTTTTTAATCTTGTTCAGCTCATTTTTATTGAATAAAAACATGCTTTTTCATTTATTTTTAAGAAGGGAAAGGTACGTATATAGAACTCCCTAAGGAAATACCTTTGAAAATGAAATCTCTTGAACTAAAAAGTGAAAAAATGTGACGGTGCAACTATCTAAAAATTTTCAAAAATGAAGATGGGAAAAACATATCTCTAGACTACATATTGCAGAAGTTGGAAGATAGAATTCTGAATTTGACGTTATAAAACGTTATTTCTGAATATTTTTTCTGAATGTGATCATCTACCAAATGATAGTTTCAATTGTTGAATAACTGTTTTTGAATTTGTTATCTCTGAAAGGGATTTAGTGAAATTTTATCAGATTTATCATTTGAGAGGAAAACAAAAATAAATGCTATCAAATGAGCTATTCAATCGATTCAAGTTCCCTGGAAATTTTTTATCCTCTGATATAGTTTTACTAGTCGAAGGAAATTGAAATAAATCCGATGGTGTAATATGAAACTTTTCCCGAAAATTTCAAGTGCTCTACTCTCATTGAAACCTTCCATTAACTCACAAACAAATACCGTCTGAAACCACATACACTTCATCATACTGAAACTTGTAAGTGGAATGCTTTCGTGTTCTCTTTAAATGTCGAATCAAGGATAACTTCAACGGTTTTATTCACATAAGTGGAGATCTTGTGAGGAAACTAGTATGAAAAGACATGATGATCGTTAGATTGCAGACATATTAGAAGTTCGTAAGTTGCAAGATATGTTGCTAGGGAGTGAATGGAAAATTTATTGGGATAAACTTACCTGAGATCCAATTTTATTGAGAGATAAGGATGAAGATATCGAAATTATTCAGTCATTCCTAATATTAGGAAGATAAATGAGGATAAAATATCTTATAACAAAAAATCAGGTGTTTATAAGCTAACTTGCGGTACCTGCCACTTTATACATGATTTTTTATTCTTGAATATTTTATCTCTATTATTCTTTATTAACTTTCCTAATATTAGGAAAATTAATAAAGATAAAATATCTAAGACCAGGAAATTATTATTTATAAGCGAACTTGCGGTACTTGTCAGTTTGTATGTGGGTCAAACAAGAAAATCCTTCCACTAAGGAAACATGAAAAATTTTATTGCAGCAAGAAAAAGAATTCAACTTATACAGAACACATATTGGACACAGGTCATATTTTCGATGGTAATTTTGAAATTTTACACGTTGAAAACAAAAGACCCAGACTAAACCTATTATAAACGCCAGAAATGAATAGGTATCATAAAAAACAAATTTTATTAAATGACCAAACAGAATTAAGTACATCCCCCTATTGAATCTTTTTTCAAATATTTCGGAATTCCCAAAGAAATTTTATTTAAAAAATTCACACAGTTTTTATGTTTGACAGTTCATTGAGAATCCTGACACGAGTTTCGCTCTTTCAACCGTCTTCAAAGGAGTACAAAAATTGACTGAACTTAAAATTGAAAAAAGGTTTTTTATAACACTAAGGAGATTGTGTAATTTTTATGGCGCATGGAAATAACAGCGTCCAATATAGGGATGTTCCCAAGGAGTATTTGGGATTTTGTTAAATTCTCCTTTTTCTCAATGGCTTTTTTGATTGAAAGAATCTCCAAATAGGCCATCAATTTACCCTTATTAACATCATATAGTAAAGTGAAATCTTTCACATTAAAAAAACGATTATTTTCTATACAATATTCTGCAAAACCGGTTGATTTTCTAGTTTTTCAAAATAGACATCCTGTGTTCTTTGATTCTATGCTGTAAACATAGGCCTGTCGGTCCTATATATCAGTTGTTCTTTAGAGTGTTAGAACTTTAAACTGAAATAAAACACATTTAAATTAAGATTGAAGGCAAAATTTTTTTATTTGAAAGATAATTTTATGACATTTATGTTTCGAAAATAATTTCCGGCATAGCTCTGAGGAACCGCATTCGACCAGACCAATTTTAAACCACTTTTTCGAGTAATTCAGGCCTTATATCATCAATAGCACGAGTTATGTTGGTTTCCAAATCGTTAATTGTTTCTGGTTTATAAACCAATGACTTGACATAACCCCAAAGAAAATAATCCAGTGGAGTGACGTTGCATGATCTTGGAGGCCAATTAAGGACCATTTCTCGAAATAATGTTATCGCCAAATCTTTCTTTCAATAAATCAATTGTTACGGTAGCAGCATGAGTTGTAGCACCAGCTTGTTGGAACCAAAACACTTCTGGGTCGATACCATTCAAATTTTGAAACAAATAATTATCGATCATCGATCTGTAACGAGCACCATTCACTGTAACATTAGCTCCAGCATCGTTTTTGAACAAATATGGACCGATGATGCCTCCAGCGTGTAAAGCACACCATACAGTGCATTTTTCAGAATGCAATGGAACCTTCAGAAATTCTTGAGAATTGTTTTCACTCCATATATGGAAAATTTGCTTGTTTACATAACCGTTCAATCAGAAATGAGCTTCATCACTAAATTCAATTTTACGATAAAAAAGTGAATCAACTTCAAGCTGTTCTAGGCCCCAATCAGCAAACAAACGACGCTTATTATGGTGGAGTTGCTTTAGTTCTTGAACCATTTGGATCTTGTATGGTTGTAAACCAAGATCTTGCGCAAAATTTTCCATGTGGTGGATGCACAGAGTCCAACTTGTTGTGAACGTCGACGAATAAACAAATCTGGATCATCATTAACACTATGACTTACAGTTAGCGACATTTTCTTCTGTACGTACAAGTCTTTGTCCTATAGTTGTTTTTGCATCGAGTAGAGAAAATATTGTCCGATATCTATCGATAGTTCGACGAATAAGCTGCTCTGATAGACGATTATGTAAACCATAAATTTCACAAAGTGCTCTATAAGTTTGGCGATTAGAAGACTGATTTTAAAAATACATTTCAACAATTTCTAAACGTTGTTGCGGCGTGAGTCTTTCCATGATAATTTGGCAATGCTTACAGAACAGAAATGTCAAAAGAACATCGTTTCTTCCTCTAAAAATATACCCGATATATTCTGTGTCTCATAGAATAATTCCAGCTGCTTTTTTGACACTATTTTTTCTTTGTATAATTTTTTCACTCCCCACGTTGTTTTTTAGCACGCTTCCAGCAGCCTTGCAAATTTGTCATAATAATGGTGGCGATTCAGGTCGAGTATTGAAAGGAACGGAGAGATATAAATCGTTCTGTCCTTATTATCATTATTCCGACCTGTCAAACGGCGTGAATCGGTGTGGGTTGTGGAGTTCAGAAATCTTCCCACGGATGTTCGTGAAGAAAATTTCTTGCCCACGGCTACATTTCCAGTTATGAACTGAAAATATGCAGTTTTTATATTCCCGGAATTTATTATATTCTGCGAAAAAACAAGCCTATTTCTTAAATGAGGCGCAGAATGGCGAATGCGCCGGGAAAGACGCAGAAAAGTGTAGAAACTTACTACACTCTTGTCTTCCATTATTTCCATCCTCGTGATGCATTATATGATTATCATTAATAAAAGGTTGGGGAAAAATCCATTATTTCCTCGATAAATGGCTGTAGTGATCGATATCACGTAAAGCATCGATCAAACAATTTTAGGTTTAAGCTCGTTGTCAAGGTGACATTTCACATTAAAAATATTATATTTTACTTTTCTTCTATTCCTCATTTACGATGAATTTACACATATTATATGCCAAAACTATAGATGATATTGATTTCTCGTATATCAGTTGGTGAAACATTTTTAAATTAATAAAATAAGTAATAACAACTTGGCTTAAGTTTTACTGTTTATTTGATGTCCGTTGACATGTTTCGGGTTTTAAGCCCATTTTCAAAACTGAAGAGAACAAAACGTAAAATCCTATTTAGGATAGACCACAGGTACAATTTTGAAGAGTATAAAAATATGGTGTTAGTTCGGTCTTTTACAGATAAAAGCAATGGTGGTAAATTGAATTGAAGTTGTTCATTTGTGATTGGCAGCTTCTTACCATATGCTAAACAAATTTCCAAACTTTCCAAAAGGTCCATTCTTCTGCTTTTATTAACTACGTGTTAAATCTCAGTTCTACTGAAATCTATGAAATGTGATAATAATAATAATAATACTTCTTTATTTCAAATAAGGTTTACAGATAATATGCTCACATGAAGTGAAATAGTGTCTAAATAAAATTAATTGTGTAGCTGTCTAATGTGACATTGAAAAAATCTCCTAGCTCATAAGGCTCGAGTTTTATAATCAAAGATTTTACCCTGTTTTTGAAGATTCTTAAATTATTTATGTTCTTAATGTTATTTGGCAAATGATTAAATATTCTGATACAAATATATGTCGGGTGTTTTTCGCTTAAAGTCAATCTATGAATTGGAAAATTTAAATTTTGTGTACTTGTGTTGTAACTATTACTGTGATTATACCGAATGAAATTTTCTTTCTTCTTATGTAAGAATACAGCACATTCGTAAATGTACAAACCATAAACTGTGAAGATGTTATTTTGCTGAAACAATTCTCTACAAGTTTCATTATATTTCAGTTTAAAAATTTCCCTTATTTTTTTTTGTATTTTAAAGATTTCTTCTAAATTTCTTTTAGTTCCCCAAAAAATAATCCCATATCTAAGTCTAGATTCAAAATTTGCATAATATAAAATTTTCAATGATTTATCATTCAGGTATTTTCTAAATATTTATATCTAGATATTATATATATTCAGATCCGAATATGTAAAAAATTAGCGTCGATAAATGGTTGCAATATGAACGTAATCGATAAATCAATTTTAAAAAAACAGCTCAAAAAAACTCTAGCTTCTCTTTACCCTATTCTTCAGAAAAATCAATAATTTTTTCAGATATTTAGATCACAAGAAATGTTATAATACTTCCTGTGAATTGGACGTATTTAGAAAATCCACGTACATAGATTCACTAATACATAATAACAGTTTGTACTCTCATAAAATAAAAATATCTCCTCTTCACACGTTTTTACATAGGTTACTATCAACCCCTCTTTCAATAGAACACTTTGAAAAAGAAATTAATGTTTTGAAGTCATAAGTGTCGCATAATGGTTATAATACGAACGTAATCGATAAATTAATTTTTAAAAAACATCAAAAAAGAGTTCTAGCTACTCTTTACCCTATTCTTCAGGACAAAGAAAAAGGAAAATTCCATAGCATAAACTACATACCACAAATTAGTAACAAAATTTGAATATCAAAACAGACTTAGTCTGTTACTCTTCCACAATTTTAATTTCAAAAAAATTTTTTTTGAAGAAACTATAAGAATTAAATTAATGTCTAATGAGCAACGCTTATATTTAATAGACGTATAAAATCGAAACTCATTATACAATATCAAATGGAATTGAGAAAGAACCAACGAATATAAATTGTCAATTAAAATAAATAAATAAATAAATGTTTTTTGTTTCGTTCCAAGCATGCCCACTGAACTCTTCAAACAAGCGGTAACGCAGCTTTGCTTGCTACAAAATGTTTAGTTTTCTGATCTATATTTATGAAAACTTAATATTTTTTTTTCAAGCACTTCTCAAAAACTAAGTAATCTGAAATATTTAATATATTCAAATATATTCAAAAACTCTCAAAATATGTAGCAAATCCTCAAAAAATAATAAAAATTCAGATGCCTTTTAAAAAAATGAACACACTTAAAGGACTTCTCAAAGAATATAATTTATTTGAAATATTTAATATATTTGAATATTCGAATAAGTTAATTCAGAAATCTCTAAAAACATGCACTATCTCTTCAAAAAACAAATATAATTCTAAGCGATTTTCAAAATTGTTTAACATAATCTTAACAATTTCATCATAAAACTACCTTACTTAGAATATTCAATATTATTGGATATCTAAGTTACTTTATATAAAATCTCAAGATATGTAAAAACATTACTGAAAAACAAGTTTTAAGAGAGACTTTGCTTCGTCAGTATTCAAATAATTCATATTCAATAAAATATAACATCAATCAACAACAAATATTTACTCACCCTTCAATAATTTAGAAACTTCTGGCAAATGAGCTACTGAGAAATTTAAATGTAATATAAGGTTATCTTACAAGTAAATAAATAGCTCTATGGTTTACCCTTGATCTAAAAGATTGAAAGACAATTTAACGGCCTCTGTTATAGCACAAGGACTTATCTGTATAAAGAATGTTGAGGAAACCAAATAATTATATATTATGAATAAAATAACATAAATAGAGATTTTATTCGTAATATATAATTATTTGGTTTCCTTAACATTCTTTATATGACAATTTAACGGCCTCTGTTATAGCACAAGGATTTATCTGTATAAAGAATGTTAAGGAAACCAAATAATTATATATTATGAATAAAATAACATAAATAGAGATTTTATTCATAATATATAATTATTTGGTTTCCTTAACATTCTTTATACAGATGAGTCCTTGTGCTATAACAGAGGCCGTTAAATTGTCTTTCAATCTTTTAGAGCAAAGGTAAACCACAGAGCTATTTATTTACTTGTAAGATAACCTTATATTACATTTAAATTTCTCAGCAGCTCATTTGCCAGAAGTTTCTAAATTATTGAAGAGTGAGTAAATATTTGTTGTTGATTGATGTTATATTTTATTGAATATGAATTATTTGAATACTGACGAAGCAAAGTCTCTCTTAAAAATTGTTTTTCAGTAATATTTTTACATATCTTGAGATTTTATACAAAGTAACTTAGGTATTGAATAATATTGAATATTCTAAGTAAGATATTTTTATGATGGAATTCTTAAGATCATGTTAAACATTTTCGAAAGATATTTGTTTTCATAAGATTGATCAGCAGAAACAAAATTTTGTCTATTCAAAATATTTAATTTATAGAATTTGGGTTAACAATTTTTATTTATTGGATTTTGTTATATCATTTGGATGTCTTATAATGAATGTTAATTTTATATGTCGTTTGATATAGGTGGTACTCATATGACATTATTTCAATTTAATTCCTGAAGTTATTAAATATAATTTTTTGAAATTAAATATGTAGAAGGCTAATATTAAAATATTCAAACCATTTCATAGATTTCAGTAGAACTGAGATTCTACACGTAGGTAATAAAAGCAGAAGAATGGACCTTCCAGAATGTTTGGAAATTTGTTTAGCACATGGTAAGAAACTACCAATCATAAATGAACAACTTCAATTTAAGTTATCACCATTGCTCTTATCTGTAAAAGATTAGGACCGAACTAACACCATATTTTTACGCTCTTCAAAATTGTACCTGTGATCTACCCTACCATTATAAATAGGATTTTAAGTTTTGTTCTCTTCAGTTTTGAAAATGGGCTAAAAATCCGAAACATATGTGTCAACAGAAATCAAATAAACAGTGAAACTTAAGGCAAATTGTTTTTATTTACTTTATTAATCCAAAACTATGTGATAGAGTATTCCTATCTTCAGTACTGTCAATAAAAAGTTGATGATACTTCAATTGACTGCCAAAGCGCTGTGAAGCTCTGCACGTCAATTCAGGGCTTTCATGAAGTTTTCTAATTAAGAAATACATTTGCATATTAAAATATTTAATTCAACACCATTATGAGTCAGTTTTGTTGAAGCGTAAATCGACCCATTCGTTATTAATTTAACTTTCTGTCAAAACGCAAATGACAAAATTGTAGCCAGACTCAAAATACAAACGCTAGATGGCCCACTCTTCTATTCATACAATACAACCCTCTCACAAAATCCACGTTATGGCTTCTATGTTTATCGGTCTACGCTAAACGTGCTTATACCTAAATTTATGTATATTACTGTTGACATCTCCAATTTCGAAGGAAGCTCGATAGGGGGCGTCCTTGCACCAGTTCATCTCCACAATAATACCAGATTGTTTGCGGGTGTCCACTGGCAAAAGGCGTCCAATTAGGGCCAGAAGGATACGTTATAAATTCCGCCGAGACTGTCGGCAATTATCACGTAAAGTTTGGAATTTCGTTATTGCGCTTCGTTTTTCCGTCTCATGATTTGCGGACGCGAAAGGTCAAGGAATTTTCCTCTAAACTTACAGTCCACATTTCCGATCGCTCAGCTCTGGCATTGTTATTTTCCGATGAAATCTTTGTTGATCTGGTTTGTTTTCCAATAACGAAATCTAATTATTTTTCTATGAACTGGGGTATGATGGCCGCTGGTCTGAACTGGGAAAAATAAGATTAAAAATTCATTCCGTTATTGGGATGGAAGAATAACACAAAAATCGTGAAACGCAATTACTTATTTAAAACTGGGTCAAGTGATTTTTGTTTATTATTTTCGAACGATGTGCCACATCTGTCACGTCGAATAACCTTTTGATTCATTGATGAAACACACAATTTCCACAGTATTTTGATGGTACTAACGTAATCGTCGTCCATCTTGAAGGATTTCGTTGAAATATTCGTTAGTTTTGGAAAAATGTCGAGAATTGAAGCTTCATTGCAAAAAATTGGTTATACATTCAAAGTCTAAAGTATTGTCCATCGCTAGCCATTATTTTTTTCCTAAAAAAAAGTCTAAAGATAACAATTCAAAAGGAATGTGTTGCCAGATGCAACAAGGGAATAATAGACTTATTGCTACTGCTAATGGAAAGTACTGAAGTGAAAATTATCAAAATTAATTTTAGTCGTATGTTTCTTCTTGCAAAAAATACTGGGGTTTTTTTAGAGCGATAGAACTTCCGATAGGGATAACTATGATTTGACAGAAGGTGGACGAATTTTCATGGAAACACTCACGCCACAAAAACGTTTACAAATTGTTGAATTTTATTTTCAAAATCAGTGTTCTATTCGCCAAACTTATAGAGAACTTTGTGAAATTTATGGTTTACATAATCGTCCATCAGAACAGCAAGTTCGTCGAACTATCGATATATTTCGGATAACATTTTCTCTACTCGATGCAACAACAACAAGAAGACAAAGAACTGTACTTACAAAAGAAAATATCGCTGCTGTAAGTCATAATGTTAATGATGATCCAGATTTGTCTATTCGTCGACGTTCACAACAAGTTGGACCCATATAAGATCCAACTGGTTCAAGAACTAAAGCCACTTGACTATAATAAGCGTCGTTTGTTTGCTATTGGGCCCTAGAACAGCTTGAAGTTGATCCACTTTCTTATCGTAAAATTGTGTTTAGTGATGAAGCTCATTTCTGGTTGAACGGCTATGTACACAAGCAAAATTGCCATATATGGAGTGAAAACAATCGTCAAGAAGTTCTGGAGGTTCCATTGCATCCTGAAACATGCACTGTATGGTGTGCTTTACACGCTGGAGGCATCATCGGTCCATATTTCTTTAAAAACGATGCTGAAGCTAATGTTACAGTATATGGTGCTCGTTAAAGATAGATGAGCATTGATTATTTGTTTCAAAATTTGAATGGTATCGACTCAGAAGTGTTTTGGTTCCAACAAGATGGTGCTACACCTCATACTGCTACCGTTACAATTGATTTACTGAAAGAAAGATTTGGCGATAATATTATTTCGAGAAATGGTCGAATTAATTGGCCTCCAATATCATGCGGCATAACTCGTTTGTTTGCTATTGGGCCCTAGAACAGCTTGAAGTTGATCCACTTTCTTATCGTAAAATTGTGTTTAGTGATGAAGCTCATTTCTGGTTGAACGGCTATGTAAACAAGCAAAATTGCCATATATGGAGTGAAAACAATCGTCAAGAAGTTCTGGAGGTTCCATTGCATCCTGAAACATGCACTGTATGGTGTGCTTTACACGCTGGAGGCATCATCGGTCCATATTTCTTTAAAAACGATGCTGGAGCTAATGTTATAGTGAATGGTGCTCGTTAAAGATCAATGATCAATTATTATTTGTTTCAAAATTTGAATGGTATCGACCGAGAAGTGTTTTGGTTACAACAAGATGGTGCTACACCTCAGGCTGCTACCGGAACAATTGATTTATTGATAGAAAGATTTGGCGATAATATTATTTCGAGAAATGGTCGAATTAATTGGCCTCCAATATCATGCGGCATAACTCCACTGGATTACTTTTAGGGTCATGTCAAGTCATTGGTTTATGGTGATAAACCAGAAACAAAAGACGCTTTGGAAGCCAACACAACTCGTGTTATTGATGAAATAAGGCCTGAATTACTCGAAAAAGTGGTCCAAAATTGGTCGGATCGATTGCGGTTCACCAGAGCTAGCCGTGGTGGACATATGCCGGAAATTATTTCTAAAACATAAATGTCATAAAATTATCTTTCAACTAAAATAAAATTTAGCTTCAATCTTAATTTAAATGTGTTTTATTCCAATTTAAAATTCTATCACTCTAAAAAAAACACCCGATATTTTAAAAATGCCAATTAAATTACAAACTCATCAACCGCGTTATTAATAATAACAGGGTGAATTTCGAATGCCTGTAGATTGAATCTATTACTTTAAACCGAATTGAATATGCGATAAATTAGGACACCTATCTGAGCTATGTTCTAACATTAACGAAATGGTTGCCATAAACTTTTCTATAAACCTGAAATAAATTTAAAGGTTTTATTCTTTGAGAGAGGTTCCTTGAAGAATTTTAGGAAAAAAATCCTGTTGAATCTTTACAAAATTCAATTTTGAAATTGAACTCGGTAGATTTTTCACAGTCAAATTTTCCAAAAACCGTCTTCCAAGGAAGACATTTTCTTTCATACAGGGTGCCGACTTCAAGAGAGTATCATAGAAGTTATTTGCAACAAAAAATGTCATATAACACAAGGTCGAAATGTTGATGGTTATTCTTCAATTTAACATTTCTTGATTTCACGAAATATTTCAAGCATAAAGTCAATTATACTTCAGTTATCCTTGTAGCCTGATCAAATTTGACCACATATCTGAAAAAGGCATTAAATTTGCTATAAGATAAAAAGTTCTGTGTACCAAAAACTTCTTATTCCGGGCGTGGTAAAGAGATGAATATCACTTTTCTGAAGTGAACACGATCAGTCACAATTCTCCAATCGATGAAAAATTATTAATTATGGACATGTCTTCTTTTCAGCAAATAATACCCCATTTAGTGTGCTTTCGAATGACATCTCAGCTTTTGTGCTAGCTGCTTGTTCACTGTCATAATATAGCTAAGAAGATAATAACGAATATTTGAAATATTCTAAACCTAAATTTGCTCTATCTTGAAGCTCTTTATGATAGAATATTCTCATGGAAATCATTATTCTCATTAAAATGACTTTTTTCCAGATGGATTTGCAGAGGAGGGGGCATGGCTCGATCCCATCAGAACCCAAGGTCCGACCATACTGGCGATGCTACTTTAACGCAGTCACTTGTTTCTAAGGATAAATCCACCAAATCGACTTTTCATTCTAATCCTTACAGACTATACCCATGCAAACATTAAAATTCTTTCCAGATTAAGTATCATTCGATTTCTTTCAACATTTGTGATGTTATAAGTTCATGTATTTTTAACCATTTTGAATGGAAACATTCGAGACTGACTGAAGGATCTTTTTGAAAAGACTTGATAGTTCCTGTAAGGCACTGATAGGATTGATTGTATTCCATCAGTTGAATTTGATACGTCTCAAGTTGTTTTTTGCCCTTGCAAAAGTTCCTAAATATATGTTCAATATATACTGTTCATCTAAAATTGTAAATTTTTTTTAATATAATGTATAAAGTTTTGTATTCTTCTCCATTTTCAAGGTACTCAATAAATGTTGATATTGCTCTAATAAAGAATTATATTATTTCATCGCTCATATAGAGATTATCATTATTATTAATCCACTGAAACCACGTACTTAAATTCAGGTATTTCAGAATAATTGTATTTTATACAGGGTAAATCACGAAACTTGATAGTGAAAATTCGATGTGATAATCATTTTTACATACTATTGATACAGTGGTTTGAATACGATAATTTCATCAGTTTTTGAGAAAAACGCAATTGAAGAGTTAATTGTCTCAGAGAAGCATTTCAAATAACAAACAATAAAGAACTTGTAACATGGGGTTTCTGTTTCAACAGTTAATAAGATTTAACAACAGTTTAATAGAAAAAGAACCCAAAGTAAATGTGCTACGTGGTATTCTTCAACTTCTAATTCTTGTAAAAAAAAATCTACAACTGTCATAGAATGCATTATTCTATCCCTTATAAAATTGGCCACATTTTGTATTCTTCTCCAGACTTCGTCTCGCGAATTATTCACATTGGCATAAACTAAGAAATTAATATGTCTTCAAACATAAAAATCGAAAGGGTTATAATCAGGACTTCAAAATCACTTCTGCCCATCCATCGATGAGGAAATATGTTACTTGGATGATTTCTGAAAATTAATTAGAAATAGGGTGGAGTTCCATTCTGCATAAACCACAGTTTCCTTTTTAAATCTAGTGACAATTAGTCCATAATATCACTTGAAGTATTTTGCGAAAAAACTGAATAAGAATCTCAATTTGATTTGGGAACAAAATCATATGACCCATGCAGTTGGTCGCCTTGGTTTAGAGTGATAAAACTTTCGATAGGGATAACTGTGATTTGACAGAAGGAAGAAGGGATGTTGTGTTGACATTTCTGTTCCGTAAGCATTGACAAATTATCATGGAAAGACTCACGCCGCAACAACGTTCACAAATTGTTGAAATTTATTTTCAAAATCAGTCTTCTATTCGCCAAACTTTTAGGGCACTTCGTGAAATTTATGGTTTACATAATCATCCATCAGAGCAGCTTATTCGTCGAACTATCGATATATTTCGGACAACATGTTCTCTACTCGATGCAACAACAACAGGACAAAGAACTGTACGTGCAGAAGAAAATATCGCTGCTGTAAGTCATAGTGTTAATCATGATCCAGATTTGTCTATTCGTCGACGTTCACAACAAGTTGGACTCTGTGCATCCACCAATGGAAAATTTTGCGTGAAGATCTTGGTCTACACCCATACAAGATCCAACCGGTTCAAGAACTGAAGCCACTTGACCATAATAACTCCGTTTGTTTGCTTATTGGAACCTAGCTGATTGGGCTTGAAGTTGATCCACTTTTTTATCGAAAAAATTGTGTTTAGTGATGAAGCTCATTTCTGGTTGAAGCAAAATTTCCGTATATGGAGTGAAAACAATTCTCAGGGAGTTCTGCAGGTTCCATTGCATCCTGAAAAATGCACTGTATGGTGTGCTTTACACGCTGGAGGCATAATCGGTCCCTATAAAATAATATTGAAATAAGGTTATTCTGATTTTCACTAATTTTTATAGTTATATTCACAACAATTGTTTCGCTATCACAGTAGCATCATCAGGCAAGATCACATTTTGAATAACTTACTTCAATATTATTTAATATGGATTTTCACCAAGTAAGGACTGATAAAATTCAATATCGGACCATATTCCTTTAAAAACGATGCTGTAGCTAATGTTACAGTGAATGGTGCTCGTAACAGATCGATGATCAATGATTATTTGTTTCAAAATTTGAATAGTATCGATCCAGAAGTGTTTTGGTTCCAACAATATGGTGCTACACCTCATGCTGCTACCGTAACAATTGATTTATTGAAAGAAAGATTTGGCGATATTGGCATTATTTCGAGAACTGGTTCAATTAATTGGCCTCCAAGATCATACGACATAACTACACTGGATTATTTTTTTTGGGGTTATGTCAAGTCATTGGTTTATGCGGCTAGACCAGAAACGATAGACGCTTTGGAAGCCAACATAACTCGTGTTATTGATGAAATAAGGCCTGAATTAGTCGAAAAAGTGGTCAAAAATTGGTCTGGTCGAATGCGTTTCCTCAGAGCTAGTCGTGGTTGACATATGCCAGAAATTATTTTTAAAACATAAATGTCATAATATCATCTTTCAAATAAAAAAAAATTTGGCTTCAATCTTAATGAAAATGTGTTTTATTTCACTTTGAAGTTCTATCACTCTAAAAAAAACACCCGATATCCTTCCTTAACAGCATGTGGGTGTTTCTTCCCATGAAAGACTGTTTATCCAATTGAATTCCCCACGTCTGGTGAAAGTTGCTTCATCAGTAAACATAATAATATCAATAAAATTTCGGTCGTCACTTTGCTTGTTGAGAATACGCTTGCAGAACTGTTACCGTCGTGGACATCTTTTAGAAGCAAATTAAAAATAGGTGTGAAATGTAAAGGTTAAGTTGTTTACTTCTGTTTTTCCTTCGAGCTGGCGTCTACTCAGTTCCAGATTTTCATCTACTCTAACCAAAATTTCATCTTCTTCATTTGTATGAACAGTTCACAGTTTTCACTTTTCGAGAGTGAATAACTTCACAGTTTTTTTCAGTTTATTTAAACAGGTTGTAATTAACTGCTCAATTAGCTATCATATGTTTTGAATGAGCACCATGCACTCAGATTTTCACTACGAAATAATCCAGTTGTACCCAAACGATGAAATAAATTTGCAAAAATTTATGATTTGGTCACCTCCTGTCTGGATATAAAAATTCATACTTTCTAGCTGCGTATATCGTAACTACTGTTCCGATTTTTGATACTTGTTAATGACCACACTGATCGTATTGATTCAAGAATAAAGATCACTGGGTATGGGTATTTGTCATGAAATTCATTAAATGGTGCTTATTTCACGCGAGGATCCTTATCTTGCTCATTCTTTACTACCTGATTCTTATCATGCTATCCTATTTTTCTCGCGATTTGTTTGAAAAAACGGAAAAAATTGCTGTCATACTATATAGTGTGAATTTCCTTATAGTTCCTTCCACATTGGACCAATGTTGATTTCTATGTTTTCCCATTATACATGAGATAAGATAAGATGGTGGATGCGAATGATTCAGTATTACTCATTTAGAAAGGCATCCGCCAAAAGTGTAACGATAGTTCCTATTTCACTTCGACGTCAGCCATATTATCTCTTAGAATTTGTTTTTTTCTTATCCTACTGTTTTCGTTATTTTTCTATTAATAAAAGAAGTCGAAATCAAAAAAACTTCTTGCTACGAGTCCCATAGTATATCAGACAATCATTTAGTCTTCCTTCCTTTCTTCACCAATTCCTTAATTTTAATTAAGGGAATTAAGAAACTCAGTAAGTCAATTGTACTTTTTTACACTCGAGGTACAAATGAAATATCTTGGTTTTCAGTACTATATTCATAGTTGTTACTCAACCTGCTTCATTTATTTTCATTTTCTTTAGCATACAGGAAATAGTTATGTCTCGGGTGTTTTTTTATACAGTTATAGAATTTTCTATAGGGATAACTGTGATTTGACAGAAGGTAGAAGCCATGTTGTTTTGACATTTCTGTTCAGTAAGCATTGACAAATTATCATGGAAAGACTAACGTCGCAATAACGTTTACAAATTGTTGAAATGTATTTTCAAAATCAGTGTTCTATTCGCCAAACTTATAGAGCACTTCGTGAAATTTATGGTTTACATAATCGTCCATCAGAGCAGCTTATTCGACGAACTATCGATAGATTTCGGACAACATTTTCTCTACTCGATGCAACAAAAACAAGACAAAGACCTGTTCGTACAGAAGAAAATATCGCTGCTGTAAATCGTAGTGTTAATGATGATCCAGATTTGTCTATTCGTCGACGTTCACAACAAATTGGACTCTGTGCATCCACCAAAATTTTGCGTGAAGATCTTGGTCTACGCCCATACAAGATCCAACTGGTTCAAGAACTAAAGCCACTCCACCATAATAATAATAATAATAGTGCCTTTATTCATACATTTACAATATATAAATATAGGGCGAAGTCTAACTTAAAGCTACTCCACTCAACCCTGAAAAAAAAAACAAAAAGGAAAAAAAAAACCAAAAGGATAGAAACAAAAATAAGCGAAAAAAAAATAAAATTAACCAATCAATTACATTGTGAGTAAACAAAACATATTTCATATTCATAAAATTATCCTAATTTATAATTGGCTCGTCAAGAATTTTGACTTCAAAATTTTTCTCAGTGAGCCCATAGAAACGCCTTCACACGAAACTAAAAATTCATTATGTAACTTCACCGCATTGAAGGTGAAGGAGCGCTGAAACATGGCTGAACCAAATCTTGGCAACATGAGCCTGTGACCATGCCTAACATCCACGCAATGAACATCACTTCTAAAAGTTAGCTTTTCCCTCAAATACGGTGGAAGACAAGAACGTAAAATTTGATGAACCATAGTCGTCAGGTGGAGCCGGAAAACATTCTGGTCGTCTGTTTGCTGATTGGGCCCTAGCTTGAAATTGATCGTAAAATTGTGTTTAGTGATGAAGCTCATTTCTGGTTGAACGGCTATATAAACAAGCAAAATTGCCGTATATAAACTGAAAACAATCCTCAAGAAGTTTCGCAGGTTCCATTGCATCCTGAAAAATGCACTGTATGGTGTGCTTTACATGCTGGAGGCATCATCGGTCCATATTTCTTTAAAAACGATGCTGGAGCTAATGTTACAGTGAATGGTGCTCGTTACAGATCGATGATCAATGATTATTATTCAAAATTTGAATGATATCGACCCAGAAGTGTTTTGATTCCAACAAGATGGTGCTACACCTCATGCTGCTACCGTAACAATTGATTTATTGAAAGAAAGATTTGGTTATAACATTATTTCGAGAAATGGTCCAATTAATTGGCCTCTAAGATCACGCGACATCTACTGGATTATTTTTTTTGGGATTATGTCAAGTCATTGGTTTATGCCGATAAACCAGAAGCAGTAGACGATTTGTAAGCCAACAAAACTCGTGTTATCAATGAATTACTCAAAAAAGTGGCCCAAAATTGGTCTGGTCGTATGCGGTTCCTCAGAGCTAGTCTTAGACATACTCCGGAAATTATTTTTAAAACATAAATATCATAAAATTATCTTTCAAAAAAAAAAAAAAATTTGGCTTCAATATTAATTTCAATTCAATGTTCTATCACTCTAAAAAAACACCCGATACAACGATAGCAAATTATTTGCAATAAGATTTGGTCCTCAAGATTTGCGAGATCCTAAATTGAAAATAATAAAATAACAATGTTCTCAGAACAGAACCTTGAGGAACCCCACAAGAAATATTAAATTGAGGCGAATTAGTGGATCTAATCACTAAACGCATAGTATTCTGGTTAATATAGTTGATTGAAGTAGATGGCGATTCAATAAAAAGTTTTTACGAGAATTAGTTGCGGGAAGATTTTTTACAAAACAAATATCTAAACAGTATAGAATTTTATTAGTGAATGCTTCAAAGCACAGTTCAACACCAATTTCCAAGAAGTTAGTATAATAAAAATTTTCAGATTTTTCCAAAGATTACTCCAGATTTCCATATAACAATCTAATCAAATTTGTTCCATATAATTCAGTAGTTCATTCGGTGAAAACTTCTTATCCGACCTTTTGAACAATTCTTCCAACAAAACTCATCCATTCCTTCTAGAATTCACCACCCACTAAACTAGGACAATTAATCAGACAACAAAAACCAAACCTTAATTTTCTCTCGTATAAATCTCTATTAATTTTATACTTGAGAGTACATCCACAGACAGAAAGAAAACTTCCCACTGGTTCTCATCTTCCTATTATTTTGCTGATGAGGCTTGTTTAATAGAAAGACCTTAATGCGCTGAATAAAATAAATGCTGAAGATTTTACCCAAGGTTTATCGTCTCCACATCAAGATCTAACAATACTCATTGTTTGTTTCTTATATCTTCTCATGAATTGAGTGAAATGGCGAAATTTCATATCATATAACTGTTTAATATTTGATATTAATCTGTAAAAAGATATGATAGTTGAATTTTTAATGATTAATATTTATTCTAGATAATATTCTTACATACAGTGTGAAAACCACTTATAGAATGAAATTCGTTGTATTCTTATGCTAGGGAAGTATAAAAAACATTGGGACACGTCAACTTTCAAATTCAATGGTTTTTAAGCATAAATTTAAATATACAGGGTGATTCGCGCAAGTCCAGCACAGTCCATCCTCTTTTTTAAATGGAACACCTGTATATTTTTTGAAGCTCTTTAATATCCTGATTTCAATGAACTATATCATGTATGGTCTTTATGAATAATACCGGGTGAAATAATGAAATTAATTATTTATCAGGCGTTGAATAATGGTATTTTTCAAATAACCTGAATGGAGACTTATGAAATTTCTGAACTATCAATTAAGTTGAAAAAATTTCTTTGATCAATTCTCGATACGCTCATGGATTTATTTACATTTTTGTCATGAATACTTGAAAAACTATCTTCGTATATATACCGATAAATAATGAAAATCTACAAATAATGTGGATTGTTATCATTCAGATGTTTCGTTGTTGAGATTTACATTGAATGGTAAATTCCTAATTGAAAACGTATTTAACTGAGACTCACCGAATTGAGATTTTGAAGATGATCGGTTACGGGGATCATTCCAGAAGTCAAGTTGAAGTAGCAAACATAATTAACCAGAGTTATCCTCAGTTACCTAATATTTCACAAGGTACTGTGTCTAAAATTCATGCACAATTCAGAGCACTTGAACGTGTCAAACTATAAAAAAGAATACCGTTATTCATTGAAGATACTGTGAAATTGGATATTCTGTTAGGTGTTGCAGAGGATCCAAAGACAAGTACACGTCAAATTGCCCGTAAAAATAATGTGAGTCATATAACATCAAAGGCTTCGAAAGCCTTTTCTATACAAATACCTGTTTTCTGTTTTCTATTTGCGACATTATTTCATAAATTATATACCTGTTTATAATCAACAATATTTGACAGATAGTGTTGCCATGGAACTTTGGCCATAGCCGACTATCTGTACAACCTATTTCATACATTACTTTCATCTTAGAATATTACAAGAAAGAATTATATTAAAATAATGGAAAGTTATAAATTCCGGATACTTTCTAGACCTGTTATGACAAAAAAATAACCCAAGCACGGATTTTCAGAGATGAAACTATCTACGTCATTCATTATCACGAATAAATTCCTCAAATGCAATATGTAATGAAATAGGAAAGTCGTATCGTATTGTATTTTATTTTACATCCGAGTTATATGCAGCAACTAACTGAATTTGAGGTTACGCGAAACTGAATGAGGTGTCCAACTCCCCACTTTCTACATCTGTGCGAGAGAGAAGAGCGCTATTTTCGTCTTATACACTGGCTTATTCATTATCTTCACGCGAAAAAAATCAAAATCAAATATGTAGAAGGCTAACAGAATATATCTGTAAATATTAAAATATTTAAATAATTTTATATACCTTCTATCAAGTATAAACCTCCATTTATTATATGATCTTCCAAACCTGTATAAGAACTGAATGTTTAATTTAAGAGTTAGTTCGAAGTGTAAACTTGACAAAGCCACTGCTTTGAAGTTTTCAAGTGCAAACAAACTTCAATGCAATTCGTAATTTTCCCTGTATCTCTTCCTGATCTCGTATCATACGAATATAAGAGCTTTTAAAATATGTAGGTAACGATATTTTTCGTCTGATGCTGGATCACTAAATTCCAATTTAAAACAGCTTAAGGATTCAAGCCCACACAGAGAGTTTCAGTTGTAAGAAATTTTAATAGTCCGCCATTCCAAAGAACGATTACCCATCTATAGGAAATTTACGTTGCCAGGTATTCGCTGAATTTAGCCTGTACAATATCGTGGTTCTGGGGAAGTAGTTTTATTAGTTTTTCAGTTTATGGTCGATGTTTCAACACTGAAATCCCCCGTTATCTTGGAGGATCATAAATCATTTCCAAGGATAATTATTAATTTTGTATTGAAGCGTTCTGGAAAATAGTTTCGGCGTTGATGAGTGGTTTTGCTTGATTATATGATGCGGATATATTGCGATCTTGGATCAAGTGTCAACTGAATGAAAATGCGGTATAAAATAATCTGTAATATATTGACACGTTTTTACTTACACGTAAAGTGTTCCAAGATAAATCTCTTCTTCCAGTAAAAAATTGGCATTTGAAAAGTAGATAAAAACATCTATAAAAGCAATTACATGAAGTCAGGAGTTTCTCGTACTTGTCCAATAGTCAATTTACCCTGAACATTTGTGAATCACTTGTAAAAACTGGATATGATGAATGAAAACACAGAAATATACCTGAGACGCTCAATCTATTCTTGATAGGCTCAGAAAATTTTGGAAACATTCTATTTTTCAATGTTGTCCTCCAGAATTTCAATACATTTGTTAGATCGAGTTACAAGCTTCTCTAAACCTTGTAAAAAATATTCTTCCAGCTTCTCTTCATAATAGGTATTGATTGCTATATTCAGCTCTTCATCGTTGGAAAATAGCTTCCTAGAAGCTATTTTTTCACATTTTGGAATAGATGATAGTCGCTCGGGGCCAAATCTGGACTGTACGGAAGATGAGTAATTTATTCGAAGCCACATTTTACCGTACAGCCTTTGCCACGCGGGCCTTGTGAACCGGCACGTTGTCGTGAAGCTGCAACGCCCCCGCTGTATTCCTCGCCTTTTTCCTTTAATTGCTTCTCTTTAATTACGCAAAGTGGTTGCGTATGATGACGCTGTGATGCTTTCACACTTTTCAGTGTATTCTATCAATAAAATACCTTAAGAATCCCAAAAGACAGTAACCATTATTTTTCTTGCGTGGATAGGGTGACTTCAAACTTCTTTGGGGGCAGTGCACCCTTTTCGATCCATATTTATACCCTCAAATAGTGTCATTAGTAAGAGTGACAAAGAGACATTATTAGCAAATCACCCCGATATCGAGAACGCATTGAACGCCCCTCGTAACTGACAGACGTTACTCAAATTCTGTAAGTACAAAGGATGGTTGTGTCAACATTAGCACCAAAAATCTATAATACCGGGTGTTTTTTAGAGTGATAGAACTTTAAATTGAAATAAAACACATTTAAATTGACATTGAAGCCAAATTTTTCTTCTATTTGATAGATAATTTTATGACATTCATTTCTTCAAAATAATTTCCGGCATATATGTCCACCACGACTAGCTCTGAGGAACCGCATTCGACCAGACCAATTTTGGACCACTTTTTCGAGTAATTCAGGCCTTATTTCATCAATAACACGAGTTATGTTGGCTTTCAAAGCGTCTATTGTTTCTGGTTTATCAGCATAAACTAATGACTTGACATAACCCCAAAGAAAATAATCCAGTGGAGTATTGTCACATGAGCTTGGAGGCCAATTAATTGGACCATTTCTCGAAATAATATTATCGCCAAATGTTTCAATAAATCAATTGTTACGGTAGCAGCATGAGGTGTAGCACCATCTTGTTGGAACCAAAACACTTCCGGGTCGATACCATTCAAATTTTGAAACAAATAATCATTTATCGTCGATCAGAAACGAGCACCATTCACTAACATTAACTAACATTAGCTCCAGCATCGTTTTTAAAGAAATATGGACCGATGATGACTCCAGCGTGTAAAGCACACTATACAGTGCATTTTCAGGATGCAATGGAACCTGCAGAACTTCTTGAGAATTGTTTTCACTCCATATAGGGCAATTTTGCTTGTTTACATAGCCGTTCAACCAGAAATGAGCTTCATCACTAAACACTATTTTACGATAAAGAAGTGGATCAACTTCAAGCTGTTCTAGGGCCCAATCAGCAAACAAACGACGCTTATTATGGTCAATTAGATTTGGTTCTTGAACCAGTTGGATCTTGTATGGGTGTAGACCAAGATCTTTATGCAAAATTTCCCATGTGGTGGATGCACAGAGTCCAACTTGTTGTGAACGTCGACGAATAGACAAATCTGGATCATCACTAACACTATGACTTACAGCAGCGATATTTTCTTCTGTACATACAGTTTTTTCTCTTGTTGTTGTTGCATCGAGTAAAGAAAATGTTGTCTGAAATCTATCGAGAGTTCGACGAATAAGCTGCTCTGATGGACGATTATGTAAACCATAAATTTCACGTAGTGCTCTATAAGTTTGGCGAATAGAGCATTGATTTTGAAAATAAATTTCAACAATTTGTAAACGTTTTTGCGGCGTGAGTCTTTCCTTTAAAATTGTCAATGCTTATTGAACAGAAATGTCAAAACAACACGGCTTCTACCTTCTGTCAAATCACAGTTATCCCTATCGAAATTTCTATCACTCAAAAAAAACACCCGATACTTTCAATGGACTTTTCAAATGATCAATTGCCGATATATTTGACTTTATGTATATTCACCATTGCACACTAACAGAATTTAACGAAAATTGAATAAAATGAACTTTCTTAAAGTAGTTCAAGTGTAACATGGGGATTTATTTAAAAAACACTAACCTTTAGTGTCTTGGTCTCGTTGTTTCCTAGTTATAATTTTAGAATATCATGTTAAAATTTGCATTTTTTGAATAATAAACGTCTACGAAAAATATTCAACGCTCGTGAATTATTACAATTTACAGATTGAAGAACGTCGGTTTTGAAAAGCTGATAATTTTTTTCCCTGAAAATAGTGAACTGTGCGGAGCTAGAAATTTAATTTAGAATAAAAGAAGATATGTGTGAATTCATCCTTACCTTCGCTGATATATTTTCTTTCTATGAAATTCACTCATAAATAATGTTACTACTTTATTCTACGTAAAACTGCACAACTTTCTCCCGAATTGAGTTTGAAATTTTTCAATTCGAGACGGTGGTGTAGGTTCTTTTGTTATTTTCTTAGGGTTATACATAAATTTCCCTGAAAGTTTTTGATCTGAAGTTTCTATTTGAATATGTTCGAAGACATGAATAAATATAAATTCACAGAATTATACTTGAGTTTAGTCGAATATTCAATTTCAATGTAAAAGAATCAAATTGCAAATTTGTAATATTAGGAATAGTTTTCAGTAATATAAAACATAATAAGAAACTTTGAATAACTTGGTTCATAGATATATAAAAGTAATTGAGTACCAGATGGTAATCCTTGTAATTCCTTTAGTATTAAATTTTTAAATATCAAGACAGATTTATTCCGTTAGTCTCCTATAAATTTCAATTTCAAAAAATGTTATTCAAAAACTTTTGGAATTAAATTCATGTCTTATAAGCACTGCACAAATTTATAGATATTTAAAATCAAAACTCATTATATAATATCAAATAGAATAAAAAAAACCCAACGGAATATAAATTGTTATTTAAAATTACTAAATAAATACTCGAAGGAGACAAAATTGGTTTCTGATCTTGTATTCATGAAAACCAAATCTTTTTCAAAAATGCAAAATAATTTTAAGAACTTCTCCAAAACTATGTTGCTATCTAAAGAAGACATAGGATATTCTCAAATTCCGCACAAAATATAAAAGAATCTATAGAAAATAAGGAAAAATAGTAAATGAAGAGCAAACATGGTTGATAGAATATTGTTTTGATTAGGTATTTTGACTAACACATTTTGAATCAAAGAATGCGTAATACTAATAATTAATAATAATTCATTTGGAGTGTTGAAAGAAGGAATGGATTTATCGGAAACAGTGTGTTCAACACATATCTGAATGATATTCTTTAGTATGTTCTTTATAATTTTCCTTGTTCCGAAATTTGTATAATAATTGGTACATGTTTTTATATAGAAATACTGTTCCTGAGACATTATTTATTATTAATTAATATTAATAGATTTCAAGGAGGTCCCAGAATTTATTTCTATAAAACAATGTTGAATTTGTTTTAAACCTTCCTTGAGTATATACTCAAGAAATTTTTTTCATTTCATTTACACCTCTTCAACCCTTTACGACTTTTTTATTATCTGGGAACTGAAATACTGAAGATTTAAAACAACAGCTGTATAAGGAATAACTCAGGGATCACGCTGCATCTTACCGAATGATCATGTATACTTTAGAGGATTCAAAAAACGTTTTCTAATTAAACTAATCCTCATCAGGAATTACTGCACTCCTAATTTACGCATCTAATGGGGTACCTTTGAAGACGACAAGGTTATGAATGAGGTAATTGGCAATTATGAGCTTTAATATGAAGATAGAGCATCTGAGTGAGACCAACTAATATTTCTTGATCAAAGAAAGTATTCAGTAGATCTGGGAATTTCCAGAAGTTTGGACTGGAGCTTGATGTCCATACCATATGGATTGGGGATTTCATAGCGAATTATTAATAATATTTATACGTTCTAAAGTTAACATGAGTTCAAATTTTTGTGAAAAAAAACTAGTCTATAAGTATTGAATTAAATAACAGTGAAAGAAGAAACTCATATTTAAAAAATTACAGTTCGATAGGAAAACATGTTGATCCACTTTTTTGACCAAAAAGTCTGTCTCTCTAACAGTTTTTTTAATGAAATACTCCTTATGTATGATGTTTTTTATGGAAACTATATCTTTGATAGATTAAAGACAACCTCTAGTTTTTGGCGGATTTTAACTGCTCGAACGGACTTGAATAAAAATCGTTGATTAGGATGAGTGAGTATACTGGCCACCAAGGTCCTCGGACCTCAGTTCGTTAGATTTTAACTGCTTGTATGTGAAACAATGTTGGTCATATTGACTATCCACTTCAATTTATTTTTTGTTTCAACCTAGTCGAATTCTTGTCAATTCCTTGTTTTATAAAAAATCAAATCTTAAAATGTTTGAGACCGATCTTCTAGAAAACGTTGCGGTACCATTTGTGAAGGATAATCTCTAGGAAATTCAATTCCGTCGAAAAATTTTAAAAAATCCCGTGGGCGTTGTAATATGGAATAACCTTTCTATCTACTCTACTGAAAATGTTTTGAACAAGTTCATAGATTTGAAAAAATATTTATTAGGTTTTTATTTATAGCCGATCAAATGTTTTTTGACACGGACATCAGCCATCTGTCCGAGCCCGTTTCAGACTGCTTATGAAAAAAATAGCTTCCGATTTCCGGTCAAGACCATACATCCTTCGTCACTTGCCGATAAGTTCTCCAGACGTTCAGTACCGGTCCAGCGTATCCTGTACTCGAATTGCACTGTCGAGGCGTCGAAGACATCCGTTGGTGAGGTCCCGAAATCGACAATTCTTCAGTGCATTTGGAACCCACAAATACTATCACATTTATATTTAAAAAAAATACACTGGTTCACGTTCCTGTTGAACTCTTTTTTCATTCCCATGGAATAGATTCCCCACAGATCTTACTTCTTATTTTCATCAGTACCTACTATCTACCCTATCAATTTGTTACACCTTTTTTGGGACACCCTGTAGAAACGGTATAATAATAAAAATCAATTTGAATGTGAGACAATACTTGATAGAAGTTAAATTGAAATGACTTTAAATTCAGAATTATATATTCTAACTTCTACAATATATATTGAAATAATATACAAAACTAACAAAATGATGTCCTTTTATATAATCAGTATAAAATATTTTTCAATGGCTCAGAAAACCTTTTTACATCCTGAAATGAAACGAATAAATAAAGTATTAACAAAAAGTATGTATGTATATCAATATAAGAAAACAAGAAAATAGACTATTCCAAAATTATCTAAAATTTCCAAAATAAAGGATCAAATAAAAATAATTGAACGAAAATTCCAACATTTTATAGCTATTTTGTAGTTTTTGTATATAATTTCAATATATATTGTAGAAGTTATAATATATATATATATATATCCTATAGATTAATGTCAAACTTTCAATCGTTTTTCAACCGCAGATGAGAAAATTTGACACAATAAGAGATAATAACCCTTTTGGCGCTCAGCAGTTCCTTTAATCCGAGAAAACGTTCAAATTGGATTTCGCGATTAACATCGAAGTTTTTGGCTGCACAGATTAAAACTCAGACTTCTTGGAGATTGCCACTCGAACAAACTTATAGCTTCCAAATTGTTGCTTGCCGAGAATTCGTGTTCAACAACGTGTATATTTACCGGAGTTATCTTTAGGTGAAACGGAGGCTTAATCAGTTTAACACGTCAGGAGGCTTAAGAAATACTAAATAGATGCAAATTGAGGGGGAATTCATGGAAGGGTTGTGGCTGATTTTTGTCGTGTAAAATTCGATACTTCAATTCCTTTCTCAATAGGAAAAGTTGGTTTGCTGTTGTCGGATAGATCGATATTTTGTATACAAATTTTATATGTCACATCACTGTCCTTGTTTTTCTTTAGAATTCGGGTCCATTCAAAGTTGCTTATGATTCTTTCGAAATTTCGATAAAGCAATCCAAATGGGAACAAAACCCAGAGTAGTGAGTTTTCCAGGAAGTGTACCTCTGATCAATCATTGGAAGCAGGTTTGCTCTAATCTTAGTCATAAATCTAGTTCAACAAAAAGGTATATTTGATCCAGGGTACTCCTACTGGGTTTCTACAACCCTTTTCGGGCCGTTTTATGAAAAGTTTACCCATTGAAGTTTTTCTATATTTCCACCTTTCTAAGAAGTCTATTCCACATTCACGTGATGGTATCTCTAAGTCCTCAACCTAAACTAAATTGGGGGATCTTTAGAACTTGAAGTCTCTTTTTGGTATAAACAAATCATCTATTTTATTGTATCACTGAGTTTGTGTACAATGAGTTTCGTTTTTGTTATCTTAGGTGAGGAAACAAGAGAATAAACAATGTTTTTCTACGAAAGTGTTTAGATTCGCTACCTATTCATTTCATCGATTGGTTATCTGAGTGATTAATTGAACACTGATCATACAATTCGCTGAAATTGTTGTTCGAATAAAACATCAAACATTTGCGACCAATATAACTGGTTGTAAAAATCCAGATTAATAGTGAAGATCATATACAGAACATATACACAAAATTATTTAGATATTTTAATATTAGCCTTCTACATATTTAATTTCAAAAAATTATATTTAATAATTATAACTTCAGGAATTAAATTAATGTCATGTAAGTACCACTTATATCAAACGACGTATAAAATAAACATTCATTATAAGACATCCAAATGATATAACAAAGTCCAATAAATAAAAATTGTCAACCAAAATCCTATAAATTGAATATTTTGATCTTATGAAAACAGATATCCTTCAAAAATGTTTAACATAATCTTAAGAATTTCATCATAAAGCTATCTTACTTAGAATATTCAATATTATTGGATATCTTACTAAGTTATTTTTTATAAAATCTCAAGATATGTAAAAACATTACTAAAAAACAAGTTTTAAGAGAAACTTTGCTTCGTCAGTACTCAATTGTATTCATATTCAATAAAATATAATATCAATCAACAAAAAACTTTTTCTCACCTTTTAACAATTCAGAAAGCTTCTGGTAAATGAATACTGAAAATTTAAATGGAGTGTAAATGTTAACTCAAAATATTTAATTTATAGGATTTCGGTTAACAATTTTTATTTATTGGATTTTGTTATATCATTTGGATGTCATATAAGGACCACCTATATCATGTTATGATATAGGTGGTACTTATATGACATTTATTTAATTTAATTCTTGAAGTTATAATTATTAAATATAATGTTTTGAAATTAAATATGTAGAAGGCTAATATTAAAATATTTCAATAATTTCATATACCTTCTATCAAGTATAAACCTCTATTTATTTCATTATGTACAGAAAAATTTACTATTTCTTAAATTATATGAAATTCTCCAAACGAAGGAAAGATAATAAAATATTTAACCAGAATTTCAACATCTAACAAAAAATTGTAAAAAATTGTTCAAATATTGGATGGAGTAGTCCGTTACTTTGTGATAGTTCATTTAAATGGAATGAAATAAGAAATTACTTTGTTTTCTATCACTTTTAATTATAACTGATATACAGTGACTCGAGTTTCGTAGTGTTTACTACATTTTCAAACAGAATGAACAAATTAGATCTCAACTATTATATATTCTGATTGTAGGCTTCGGCAGAGCTTCGAAGAGAGGGGTTTTCCAAAGTTCCGTCTGTTCGTTAAGTAGGTTTATTATTGGTACGTGCCTCTTATGTTTTTCAATTTCTATGGATTCCAGGATGTCAAGTTTTTTCCCTTTCGCTTAGCGAAAGGGAATTAATTCTTTAGCAGTAAATCCCCATTCCCATTTTATGAAGGCCATTGGAGCTCCTACTGCTGAAACCATGTATATGAGCCATTGAAAACCATATTTTCTTGAAATATAAATTAATTCTTCAGCAGTATATAGAAATAATTCAGCCGAGATGTTGGTGATCATTAAAGAACAGAACCCCAAATTGTCCGAATCAGGAATTCATCAAATTAAATGATGATTGCAAAGCTACATATATAGGACAGACAGGCTGATGTTTACAACATAGAATCAAAGAACATAGGATGTCTATTTTGAAAAACCAGAAATCAACCGGTTTTGCAGAACATTGTTTAGAAAATAATCATTTATGATGAGAAAGATGTCACTTTACTATATAATGTTAAAAAGGGGAAATTGATGGACTATTTGGAGATTCTTTCAATCAAAAATGCAATCGAATAAAAGAAGAATTTAACAAATTCCCATATACTCTTTGGGAACACCCCTGCATTGGATGCTGTTATTTCCACGCGACATAAAAATATACAGATGCCCTAAGTCTTATAAAAGAACCCTTTTTTCATTTTGTCACTTTTTGTACGCCTTTGAAGATGGTCGAAGACCGAAACGCATGTCAGGATTCTGTATAAACTGTGAAACATAAAAACTGATCGAAGTTTATCAAATAAAATTAAAATAATTGTTTCATTTATGATGAATATGTAAAACTAAGAATAACTTCATACAAAATATCACTTTAAATGGATTTTCATCAACTTAAAGTAGATACAAATGAATACATCAAATGCGTAGTATTTTCAAGGTAAGAGTTTCAATCTTAATTACAATTTGAAGTTCGGGATTCACTTGCACATCCTGTATAACTCATACATCCCACATATCCTCCATTTCGTCCCATTTCCAGATCTTCTACGTCAGTTAATTAACATACAACGCCACATTTCCGATCGATGTAAACCAAAAACCGCAGTCAATTCGAGGCTCATTAGAAAGGTAACAATTTGAATTTACAGCTAGGTGTTTGACTACCCTTAATTGTCTACAGTTTGATCATTGTTGATGTAAGGCTACGTGTACACCGTTGTTTCTCCGGCCAAGTAGAATCAAGTCGCCTTTGAATCGCAATTGAGGGGAATCCTCCGATTACGTCATTATGCTAATTAACGAGCGGTAGGTAGCACAGGACATTCCCTTCAATTAGATCGATTCAGGTTGAAAGAAAAATTGCTGGGCTTCTATCGGAACGTAATATGAGGGCACAATTTAACGTCAATTTTTTATCGGAAAATGAACCTGAATTTTTTGTCATTTCTTCAGAACAATGTGAATAAGGAAATTTGAAACGCTCAGTGAAAGACGAGAACGTTGATTAATGAGTGAATACTTAGTACATTTATTAATTATTCAAATTTCCATCACACGTTTGATTGGTGACATATCGGATGAATTGAAATTTTCATTGTTTATTGACCTTAAAAACAAAAGAGAAAATCATATTTCTTTCACTTCATAAAGGGTTTTCCAATCAGAGGTTTAAATACCCCTTGGCAACTGTCAGTTTTGATCTGTCATCTTTTGATATTTGACAAGTAAAAACTACGCCATTACTAAGAATGGAACGATACACGCATTGAAGTTTTTAAAAGTAACTATAAAAATGGTGAAAACTCTGCAGTCACAATTTGCAAAACTTTTTTGATTCCCAAGTGGATATCAATAGGTCACTTCTATTTATATATTCATGTATTTTGGAAAAACCAACGACAATCTCAAATCTTTTATTGCCATTGTCAGTTTTTCATTACACAGAAATAAAAGAATCCAAAGAAAATATAGAATATTGATTGAAGTTTCTCAACGAAAATTTTTGCCGGTTATCCATCTGTAAATGTCCCAATACTGCTATTTCAATAGCTTCATTTCGGACTTAACGCTCAACTTCGTATTTCTCATTTTGAATGGAATCAGTATCATTAGATGCTTAACATATTCGTGACCTACATTTCTTTCTGGGTGATTGTTATTGAAATATCTTGCAGTTAATCTAGAATTTTCGACATCCCGATAGTATAATTTGAGAATTCCTATTCTTTCCTTCATAGAATAGACCATTTTCGCTCACGTAAGTAAGTCTCAAACCCAATTATGATGCAGAAACGAAAGACTGAAACATATTTGAGAAAGAATCTTCAGAAAAATAGTATACATTTCAATGATTTCAGGCCTTTCACACATTTTCCTATCATGAATGATAGGAAAATCGAATGTTTTGAAAGTAGAAACATTCAGAAACTCAAATTGTTCTGCCATTAAATAAACAAATTTGAAAATTTTAACTGCGATGTTTAGAGAACAGAAAAAACTTCTCATGTAAAACATCCAACATCTGCCACCCTCAAGTGGTTTTTTCGGAACAATGTTGTCATAGGAATTTTTTCTCTCTAATACAGAACTTGAAAATTATTTTTGGATTCTTCAAAACTCTTAGGCTCTTGAGTTTGGACGGTTCAACTGTCAGTTCAAAGTCGTTTTTTGACGGTAAGTTCAATATTACCTTATTCCGTGAATAATGAACAGATTTTGAAAATTTTAACTGGGTTATGTACAGAATATAAATAACTTTCAATCTAACCAACACTCGAAATCTCTTGAATTGAAGCAACAGCGGACAAATAAAGTGACACAGTCATAAGTTGCACTGGTTCGATTCTAAGAACTTCCTGGGTACCATAGTTCATAGTTCCTATTCAATTGGGGATAAATATTGGACGTTAATTTGATTCATTTAAATCATAGTTATAAATCGGAGATAACTTAACAGATTTTACAACCCAAAATTCCTTCTCGCATATTTGAATATATCAAATTCATAAAAAAGACGAAAGACATATGAAATCCTGGGGGATACATGCTTGATTTACGTATTTCGCAAACTCTTATCTCGACAACTTGTGTTCAACTCCATCCATAAACCCCCACATAAGTTGATTACGCTGTTGATCGAACTGTCCCTTGGGCACAATATATAGCATTTTTATGGCCAATATAACGTGAAAACTTTCGAGACATTCAGGTGATGTTGTTTTGACAAACGATAATATGATGAGATGTTAGTATGAGGTCGGATATGTCAGTTCTAGGCTCTGCACTGCTATACAGGTAAAGAAAATAATTCACCATGCATTTCCAATAGGAGTTATTCAGCCAGTCGCTCAGCACAAGAATTTATTCTACGTTGTAATGGTGACTAATATTCAACTGGATGGTTGTTTGAATCTAGCCCCACACTTTCGCACTGCCTAGCATTCTGCTTCAATCTTAACTCGGACTCTATACGTCTGTACGAAAATGTTAGAGCGTGGCTATGTGTCTGTCTTACTGAATGAGAGGCTGTTCACGACATTCCTTTGAAAATAACATATATTTCACGAACATAAAATGAATTCTGATGAAATGACCTGAATTCCGATGAAATAAAATGAATTCTGAAAATCAGAAGAAAACCTCTGACTTGGGAACAGAATCTCACAAATTTAATGTATTTAGGGTTCAAATAATCCACCTTATTGAGCTGAGCAATAGCCAAATCTATAATACAGAGATAACCTAATATCTCTGAGAATATATGGCTAAATGTTACCACAAAGTTGAATAATTTTCAACCTCAATTCATAAAGATTTCAAGCTACGCCGAAGTAATGTCCATGCACATGTTCTGCGAATCAAGACGAACCAATTTAGGCCATAAAATATCAGTCAACATTGAACGATAAAAATTTTAATTGACACTTACTGCCTCATGAGCTTCATGAAAAAAAAAATAAGGTCCAATGTGTAACAACTCAGCTACAACTATATTTTAAAATGCCCGAGCCCAGTCGGTTTAACTGGGTCGTGAGCCTGATCTCACAATTCCACAAAATGAAAGGACAAAACTCCCTGACAAACAAGTCACTCGTTTAATTTACCACAAGTAATTTTTCTTACAAATTACATATATACATTTAAAAGAAATATACAATTTACTATCTTACACTAGAGTAAGTTTCAATAATATTATTACCGATAAAAGTAGAAAAATATATATATAAAAATGGGAATGTTATTATTATTAATATATACAAAAATTTGAAGTTCCTTAATGTGGTATGAATATATACAGAATTTCTCAATATTACTTCCCTGGTTGGTTTAGAATACAGGCTAATGTTTTGCCAATCAAAACAGGTGGTGGTTTTGTAGGTCGTCTCAAGCAGGCTGTTATGTAGTTCTTTGAACTTAATAGCTTCAACGTCTTCGGGCAACCAGTGTTCGTGTAACTATTCCTCACCAAGAAAACTTCCAAACTCCAGGAACAAATAACAGGAAAATAATCCAAGAGAAATCCAGTAAAAATATTCCATAAAACAAATCCAGAAAAAGATAATCCAAAAATAATTCCAGGAAAAGATAGTCCAAAAAAAAACCCTTCTTTGAGGGTTTTTACTTCTAATCTTCAAGAAAAATTAATTAACGAGAAAATAAATTTTATGACATTCCGATTTCAACTTTACTCTGCAATCGTGAACCGGAAAAGAAATAATTCCTTCATATCAACGCGCACGTGACGACACATTGACGGACAGATATCCCAATTTCTTCATTCACCGGTCTTCTCGATAAAGGTGATATACCAGCGAATAAATTCGACGTGTAGATCGCTACAAATGACTCCTCCAGCATAAAATCAGCAGCTAACAGTAAGTTTGTCAGTATATAATGGCTTCAGGTTTATCACCACTCCAGATACGGCAATTCTGATTTTCAACATAACCGTTTAACCAGAAATTAGCCTCATCGCTGAGAATGATTTTCTTATGAAAATCTGCATCATTTCCGATTTTTCTAAGCACCAATTACTGAATAAACGACGCTTCAAATGATGTGTTGGTTTGAGTTCTTAAGTTGAACAATTTTGCATGGATGTAAACTAAGGTCTTTTCGTAAAATTGGCCACAAAGACATCTCAGAGATGTCCAGTTCTTGTGAACGTCAAGTGTGTACCTTTCCATTGTTAAATGGTAGATATTGACAAATACAACTGTCAATGTCACAAATAAACAATGGCTGCCATACGTCAGTAATGTCAATTTAAAACGGGGGCGTTCCCATTGAAACACCCTTCATGAATATGTTTTAAGTTTAATTCTTTGCCCGTCAGATTTTTCAATGGAAATACAGGTAAAAACTCTAAAGTCATTCAGTTGGAATGAATGACCAAAATATCATAATATTTCAGATAAAAATGACATGGTTTCCTTCCTATCTAATATTCAAATATCAGTGTACGTGTCTGAATGCTCTAGTAAGAGATGATTCCTAAATAAATATTTAATTTTGAATTCATATGTTTATGTACATATATAGGATCTCATCCAGAAACAGAATACAGCCGGTGTTATGATATGAATTTCTTGAAGTGATATCAAGGAGAGACGATTCGTCTGTTATGGCATTTGAAGAATTTCGAACTATGAATTTTTGAATAGAGCGTCCCGTATTTCACTCGAATGTTGAATTTTTTTCCGACACTCAAATGATTAATGAATTTGTAAACTGAATGAGTTTCTAGATTATTTCTGCATAACTTTTCGCTGTTTTTGATTAGTGGAAAGGGAGGGTTATTTTAATCTTATGGAGGGTTTTCCAACAATATACATTCTGGCAAGAAAGTACCGGGAATTATCGATTTAAATCTGGCGGGGCAATGAGGCAGGTAAAAATTTTTTTTCCTAGGTTGGTACCACTGTCCTTAATTACTATGCCAAGCTTGAGCGGGATCTGTCAACTAGTGTGTTTGCAACAGCTGATTAAGTCAGTCGATGTCAGAGTGCGTGCCGATTTTTACTATGGGTGATTACTAAACTAAAATTGCCCCTTCGTGGCACCCGTTTTGAGTCGATTGAAGCCATAAAACAGAATTCGGCGCGAGAGCTAAATTCCATCCCGGAAAGCGCCTATAAAAAATGTTTCGATAATTGAAAGTGCCGTTGGCATAGATGTATTGGAGCAAATGGAGCCTATTTTGAAGGCGACCCAATAAATTTTGACGATTAAATGTAAAAATGTTGTTTAATTGAAAATTCCCGGTACTTTCTTGACAGAGTAGTATATCCAGAGGGGTGGCGTTTCAGCAGGATAATGCAAGATGCCATACTTCAGCCTATACTCAAGTTGGGATGCAAGAACACCAAGTGACAACCATTTCATGGCCAACAGCTTCGCCAGATCTTAGTCCTATTGAAAACATATGGAAACTAATGAAGACTGAAGTTAAACGTTGAAAGTTGAAATACCGCTCTGATTGATCCTTTCGATATTTCAGTTCATTAAATTATTTTCACTCATAACTCAAGGTATGCCTCAGTGGCCTTGAGGTTCAAAATACGAAAAAAATGTTATATCCAATAAATTCAACAGTTTAACGACGGAATAAAGGGATGAAATCATGAACAATTATTCCTAACTTCCACTTTTACGACGTATAAACATCTTTAATTGCACTTACTTCATTGACTAAATGGGACTTTGATAGGTCCATGAAATACTTAATAAAATGACGAAGCAGATTAATACTATATCGCCACGATATGCATCGTTTTATTGCTATATTCCAGTGAATATGATCCATCAATGGTTGTGGTCAATTGGATTCAACTGGAAAATTATTTGTTTGTTTTCGAAGCGTTTTGAGTTTTTACTATTCCCGAATGTTTATCATATTGGTGCTGAGAGAATAGCAATCTAATAAACCTTCATAAAGAATCTTCTCAAAAATCTGATAGAAGTATAATTATTTTTTAAAAAGGGGTATGATACATGCGCACGTTTCAAACTGATTGGTTTTCGTCAGTGCAAGTGACTCCAAATCAGTCAAGTATCTATATTCGCTCTACACAGAGGCTCTAAGGTATTAATAATACACTAGCGCCATCAAGAGTATGGAAAATACATACAAAACATATCTTTGCGAGTTAGTTCAAGTAAAAAAATGTATTCTCGATATTTCCACGTTACTAACGCAGAATAAAGTTTCCTCATGCTCTAATCAGACCATAATTTGCCATAATGCTCATAATAAGCATATTCATATTCAAATAAATTAATTCGGCTGATCTGTGCCAAAAATTATTAATGAGGTGTATGAGCTGTGGTAATAGAAAGTTAAAGAAATCAAGACATTGTAACTTACATATGTATGACAATTTTATACTCAAACAAACTCGACAAGGTTTTGCTGATCACAGATGCAAGTTTGTTCGAGTATAGAATTGTTATACAGATGTATGTTACACTGTCTTGATTTCCAAAACTTTCTATTACCACAGCTTATCCTCCTTATTGATGATTTTTAGTACAGATCAGCCGAATTAATTTATTTGAATATGAATATGCTAATTACGAGCATTACGGCAAATTATGGTCCGATTAGAGCATGAGGAAAGTTTATTATGTGTTAGTAACACAGAATTTAATGTATCGAGAACTCACAAAGTTATGTCTTGTATTTTGCATATTCTAGATGGCGCTAGTGTATTATTAATACCTTAGAGCCTCTGTGTATAGCGAATATAGATACTGGACAGATGTGCAGTCACTAGTATATATTGCACTGGCAAAAACTAATCAGCATACATTGAACTCACGAAAACCAATCAGTTTAAAACGTGCGCATGTCTTCAATTTGCCTCTTTGATCTACCAAACCTTGTCGACTTTGTTTGAGTATTGAATTGTTATACAGAAGTTTCGATTTCTAGAACTTTCTATTAACATAGCTCATACTCCTTATTAAAAAGTTCTGGTACAGATCAGCCAAATTAATTTATTTGGATAATTATTGTATTTTAAATACCTGGTATTGAAAAACAAAGTTTCAATATTTTGGGATCTGATTATAGACCTCAAAATAAGTACAAAATTACACATAAATGTGGGTCTGCAACTGAGCCGTTTTGGAGATATAAGCGATTTTCGGTTTTCAAATTAACTACTAGTGCAACCAAATACGATATTCGATTTATTTTCATCTTTCAGATGTCTTGTTTACTAAACTTACAATTAAAATATTTTTTAGTCGGCTCATTAAAACGAGATAACAGCTGGCATCAAACACTTGGTTTTCATATGACATTTACGTACTTTTATTGAGTATTTTGCATCCGATTCGAGTTGTTTCCTTTCTTTCACTTTGTTGTTAAGAAAAAGTTATTATTCCTGAATTTGAAATGCCTTATTCTTATATTGAAATGAGTCCTGAAGCACGTCGCCTTTATGTAGAGGTTTATCCAGATCGTCAACTTCCTTCTCATGTGACGTTCAACCAAGTTTTTGGACGATTGAGGGAAACTGGTTCCGTAAAAAAACGCTTGTGATACTGGACGTCCAAGATCTGTAAGTACTCCAGAAGTTGAAGAGCAAACTTTAAATATTGTGACTGAAAATCCCGGTAAAAGTGTAAGAAGAATTTAGCGTAAGAATAACTAGCCCCCTTGTCTGGAGAACTATGCATCAACAACTTCTTTATCCATTCCATATTCAACGCGTGCAAGGTCTTAATCCTCCTAATCATCAAGCCAGAAGGACATTCTGTCAATAGGTTTTAACAAAGATCGCTGAACATCCGCATTTAACTTCTAATATCCATATCACTTATGAAGCCGGCTTTACCTCAGATGGAATTTTTAACTTTCATAATAGCCATATTTGGGAGGATGTAAATCCAGACGCCATTCATGAATCCAGGCATTAACAACGTTTCAGTATAAATATCTGACTAGGTATTTTAGGAGATCGTTTAGTAGGATTAGTAGTTTTCCACGCAATTTAACAAGAGCCGCATACCTTAACTTTCTTCATAATACCTTTCCCGATTTTCTAGATATGGTACCTTTAAATCTGTGGATGAATATTTGCTTTATGCACGATGAAGCGCCCCCACATTATACACTTGCTGTTAGGGAACATTTAGATCATACATTTCCCATAAGATGAATAGGGCGAGGAGACCCATTGTCAAGGCCCGCTAGATCTCCCGATTTGAATCCTTTGGACTTTTGTATTTGGGGTTATTTGAAAAGTTTAGTCAGTGAATAGCGTCGAAGAGTTGCAACATCGGATTTAACTATCCTGTCAAACGATCCGACCACAACCAGGTCTTTTCGAAAGAGTACGTAATTCCTTCATATGACGATGTACTTCCTGCGTTGAGATTGACAGTGGTCATATGGAACATCTTCTGTAAAACACTAGAAGATTAAAATGAATCGAATATCTTCTATAACTTTTCGTATTTGATTGCGCTAGTATCGGCTGTTTTTGTCCACCACGACTAGCTTTGAGGAACCGCATTCGACCAGACCAATTTTGGATCACTTTTCCGAGTAATTCAGGCCTTATTTCATCAATAACACGATTTATGTTGGCTTTCAAAGCGTCCATTATGTCTGGTTTATCAGCAATGACTTGACATAACCCCAAAGAAAATAACCCAGTGGAGTTACGTCGCATGATCTTGGAGGCCAATTAATTGGACCATTTCCCGAAATAATGTTATCTTTCTTTCAATAAATCATTGTTACACGGTAGCAGCATTAGGTGTAGCGCCATCTTGTTGAAATCACAACACTTATTGGTCGATAGCATTCAAATTTTGACACAAATAATCATTGATCATCGATCTGTAATGAGCACCATTCACTGTAACATTAGCTCCACCATCGTTTTTAAGGAAACATGGACCGATAATGCTTCCAGCGTGTAAAGCACACCATACAGTGCATTTTTCTTGAATAAATCTCATTATGGAATGTCAATGGTTTAAAGAATACCTTACACTTTTCTGTGATTTTGTGAAGAACATAGACTATCTTGAATTTTAGAGTTTGTCTGTTTAAAGCAATTTATCCGGTTACCATGTGGAGGTAAGATATAGTGATTGTTATTTGATTTTGATATTCGGAATATTATTTAGGGCCGATGAAGAGATTACCAGAATTCTAATTGTAAATTGCAACGTTTAAAGCTTTTTCAAAGCCAGTGCTATACCACCTCAGACACATGAATTGAAACAGATTTAGAAGCCAGTGCTATACCACCTTAGACACAGCAATGTGATTTTCATGCGCGTTCAGTACAATCTTTACAATTAGAAAATAACGAATATTTTCAACGTTTCCCAGAATAAAACGAGCTCCCAAGTTAACGTTGGTCGATGTAGAGTATCGAACCCATCGTCCAGCTTTCAATTCCTTCGCTTAATTGAGTTGCGGAAAGTTGAGCCCACGTTTTAAGTCCAGTTTTCCCTACGCTGAAAGTTTAATGATTTGCATTAGAATATTGGTCTGTCTGGAATGAGTTTGTTGTTATTTCCAGCTCTGGTTTCTGCCAAAACAGATGTTTGAAATCGATTTCCAATGTGCAAAAACAGAAACGACCAAATGAGAAAGAAATTGATTTATAACTTGATTATATTCGGATGAAATTATTATAAAAAGTGAAATGTACAAGGTTTTTCAGAGGAAGGTCCTCAAATTTGAGGGAACCCAAACTTCACCATATTCCTTCTTGATATTTATTATATAATACCATTGTATTCTTTTACTGAGATAAGAAGGGTGCTGTTTTAAGTATAGATGGACACTCAATGTCACGAAAAAGAAGTGTCTTCATTAACAATTCGTAACTTACATAGTACATTAGTCCATTGGTCTATTTCTCATTAACTTAAGAAACCTTATTGTGGTTGACCTTGAATTCCAAAGAACATGGTGTTGTTCGTCCAATATACTATTCAGCTTCAGAATAATAAGAGTTTTATTTTCACCATGTTTTCAAAAATTTTAGATTAGGATAGCAGAACAGAAATTAAGCGGGAATTTGCTGAATCGCAGCTATATCTCTTTAAGTCTAGACCCCAATAAACAAAAATTTATTCTGAAAAGCGTCTTTCAAACCCATTTTATACTCCTGGCAACTGGAGATTTCGATATCTCTAAATCTCTGCTTATTTCTCTAACACTCAACTCAGGATTTTCTACCACTTAAGACTTATAGCTAATTGGCTTTCATTCGTCAATATTGTTTTAGCACGACTATTTTTTTCGTATTCGATGTGGCCTGTTCTCTTAAATCGTTCCTTTAATTATTTGAATATTTTAATATTAGCCTTCTACATATTTAATTAATCAGCAGAAACAAAATTTTGTCTATTCAAAATATTTAATTTATAGGATTTTGGTTAATAATTTTTATTTATTGGATTTTGTTATACCATTCGGATGTCTCATAATGAATGTTTATTTTATATGTCAATTGATATAAGTGGTACTTATTTGACATTATTCTAATTTATTTTCAGAAGTTATAATCATTAAATATAATTTTTTGAAATTAAATATGTAGAAGGCTAATATTAAAATATTTAAATAATTTTATATACCTTCTATCAAGAATTAACCTCTATTTACGTTCCTTTAATATTACTAAACTTGTAAGAATAATTTGAAAAACACAAATAATCGAAAAACTGTTAGATGTAACATATAACAGTTGGTATCCTCAGATAGGTCATTTCATGTAGAATGCGAAGACAAACTAATATACAGGTGTTCCATTTGAAAAAATCGCATAAACTCAAATCAAACGAAAATGGACGAAAATGAACGTAACATTTGAGGCACCCTGTATGAACATACATGATGATCATAACAATGCCAACTTTGGTATTTTCTACGTCATTTCACCAGACAAAGCTCCGATCTTTGAAGAAACAGCTTAATTACAGTTATTTCATTCAGAGTCTGAATCACTCCCCATTTTGTCGAAAAAATTAATAACTTGGTACCGGCGCATTGTAGCTGAAAAAAAATTCAGTGCTGAATAGGGAACGAAGGGACCATTTCAATGACAAAAAAATAAGTTGGTTGTTCCATTTAAAAAAAAATATTGTTTTTGCTATTACGGAAAAATGCAACACCCTGTACATCTGGAACTACTTTCAAAACATGGCCTTTTTGGTACCGTGTAACTTTTATATATCTAGCAAATGCCTACTGTTGGGACAGCCGGTATAAAAGTTGACCTTCCAGATCCTTTTTCCAAACAGTTTTCGTTTAATGTTTTCAATGTTTTTAATGAATGCAACATTCTTTTATTTTTATTGTTTTCAATATAATTCTTGAGTTGCTGTTTGCATTTCAGGTGAGCAACATAGGCGTCAACAGAACGTTTCAATTGAATGATTATATGGAGTATTCTCTGTGTTATAACCCAAATATATTCCTCTACAAAAATTAAATCTGTCATACTTTAATAATTTAGTCTGTCTTGAAAGTATCCGGAAAAAGCAAAGCTCGATTGTAATTATTTAGTATATATTTCTAATTCTTGAACTTCGGCCATAGCCGTCTATCTGCATAACCTATTTTATATATAAATTTTGTCTTAGAATGTTACAAAAAATTAGCATATTAAAATTATGAAAAATAATAAATTCCGGACACTTTCTGAATGGACTATATAATTCAACCCTTATAGCCTCTCATGTTCTAATGTTCAGAAGTTTCGTCACAACACAAGTGATATATATGGATAATTAAATATTACATAGTACATAGAGAAAATTAATGATTTCTTTAAAAATCAAGATAACGTAGAAACTCTCGTTGAACCGACGACTAAATTTCAAAAATCATTGGGAAAAACTTTGTCAGACATCTCCTTATTTAAATCAAATTATCAACTTATATATATAAATCCTAGCCCACCAAAACTCTACGGTCTAATAAAAACTCACAAAGAAGATGCACCAATTCGCCTAGTCGTTTCCTTTATTAGCAGCCCTACCTATAAAATAGAAAAAAAAATTAAATGAAATGTTTGAAAGGCTTACTAATTTCACTCCGAAATACACAATAAAAAATTCCATAGAATTAACAACGAAATTAAAAAAATTTTCTTTACCAAATAATTCCTACCTAGTATGCCTGGATGTGGATAATATGTTTCCAAATATAACGAGAAATGATATAATTTAGCTTCAGAAATTCTTGAAAAATCACATGTAAATTCCGCGATAGACGGCGATTTCATTGCCCTTTTAGAACAATGCCTGATGTATACGAACAATTAAACGGCCTAGCTATGGGCTCACCACTGAGTCCACTCCTTGCAGACATATTCATGTCAGAAATAGAAAATAAAATCTTCAATTCTAAACTACCTGTAAATATTCATTTCTGGTACAGATATGTAGACGATATTCTCAAGTGTATCTCCGGAACATCCAGACAACTGAGTCAATTTTTGAATTTCTTGAATAATATTCACCCAAAAATTAAATTCAAATTAGAAAAAGAATCGAAGAACAGTAATACATTTTTAGACCTCTCGATATCACACTCAAATAGAAAAATAGAATTCAACGTGTTCAGAAAACCCACTCCCACTAATATATGTATTCCTACTGATTCTAATCACCCAAATTTACAAAAAATGTCAGCGTATCAATAGATGATCCAGAGAGCCTTTTCATTACCCTTATCAAAAAAATACCGCGAAGCTGAAGTCCAAACTATAAAATCAATAGCCGCGAACAACGGTTTCAATCCCAATATAATAGATAATCTAATTCGACAGAAACTATCTAAAATAGCTACGAGCCAAATTTATCATAAAAACTGAAGAAAATAAAAAATTCATTTCTCTATCGTACTTTGGTAGCATAAGACAAAAAGTAGCCAATAGTTTTTCAAAATCAGGTGTCAATATTGCCTTCATAACGCAAAACTATATATCATCAGTATTATTTAACACAAAGGACCCCACTCCAAACAGACACAAATCAGGAGTTTATGAGTTATCTTGTTCTACGTGCATTAATAAACATATAGGACAAACAGGACGTTCCTTCAAGACGAGGTTCAACGAACATAAAATGAGTTTCATGGAAAATAAACAGAATTCACCTTTTGCCACTCATTGTCTAGAAAACGGTCATTCCTTTCCTACAATACATAATCTTAAAATTTTACATGAAGAATCAAAAGGGAAGAAAATCGATTGTCTAGAATCTGTTGATATTTCTTCTTTGGATTCTGGACTGTAACTTGTTTGGAATGGAAAATCACACAGGTGCTGGGTGGTAGATAAAACACAAGTAACAGTGAACACGTTCAATTGTTTTTCACATAGTTCATCATATACTGTAATACACCTGACTCCTTTTTTTGAACATAAATTCATCATATTGATTGACACCACATTTGGGCAATTTCTGGCTTGAATTGCCTGTCGTTCTTGAATGAAGCTAAAACCTAAAATACCTGAGTAATTTCTATCCTGATTTGAAGCACAATTCTGAATATTTATATAATGGAAATCATCATCTCTTGTTTAACAAAACAAACTTGAGAGAGATCAGCAGAGACGCGAAGGGAAAATAGGGATTTTATGTTTGGCAAGCTATCCCATCTTTTACGGAGTACTCTTAAATATCCGGTATTATACGGAGTACTCTGAGATATCTAGCATTATACGGAGTACTCTAAAGAACGCTAACCTTTTCATCGTGATCATCTACTGACGATAGAATAGGACGTTACGTTGTGTAGATAACCCAAGTACATTCATCAACCCTGTCCTTTCCCATTCCCCATTCACACACCTACTATCTAATTAGATTATTATCATCTGGACGCATAATGTCGTTGTTCAGGAATGTCTTGTTGTGGCGTTCTGAAGACACAGAGGTTGTGGTGTCTGTTATTTAACTACCTATTCATTAAAATATTTATACCTAATATTATAGTTGTTCAGGAATACCCTGTTGCGGCGTTCTGAAGACACAGGGTTGTTGTGTCAGTATCTAATTGAGGATCCACATTTCATGCACTCTAAACAATCTGAAGTCTCAAACAAAGTACGATTGTTAACCACCTCTAGATTTAAATAAATGAAATGAAGATAAAGACGCTTGCATGCATGAAATATTTTAATTGCTCAATTCAGATTAAAGTAAACAGGTCGCCCCTAGCTGGAGTATCAATACAGTAAAATCCACCGATGAATAAAGAATACATGATACAAATAACACTCACGTTGACGTATTGTAATTCAATACAATACAATAACTTTACATGCCTAGAGGGAACAGACGCTTCTCTCTCGGGGGTATGTCTTACATTTTCACATTCGCGCAAGTCTACGAAGCGACCATAGACTTTTACTGCTGGCAGCGACAGTGACAAGTAGGCATAAAATTCCCTAGGTGGTTCTTTCCGCCAAACTTGCCTTAATAAAAATATGTGGATCTCTTTAATGGTTCTAAAGAATAAGGTTAGAATTTAGACCACAGAGTATTGGCCAGCATCGAGTATTCACTTCTTCTTGTGAGTTGAAGTAAAACAAATGTTTAAACCATAACAATTGAAGCACAACCCATAATACAAGTTGGGAAATTACAGGTTGTCTATAATTCTCCAACAGCCTCTGAAAGCATGGATATTCCTGATCAAACATGAATTTCCCTGCAGACACGTGAAATCTGTAAATGTCAATTAACCTTCATGAAAAGATCCAGAGGTATGCAATCCTGATCGAGATAGTTATATTGAGTCGTAAATCCAGTATTGCTAATATTATCCCCCTGTATCATCTATCTAGAATTTGGATCCAAATCCCCATAATCCTGCATTTTCAGCCTAATTGATAGTTATATAATAGCTGGAATATTATACAATATGCTGTTAGGCAGGTAAATGATGATGACAATTAGTTTCAAATTCCAATGCCGTAACTGCGAGACGGTGAAAAGGGGTAGATATTGTTACCAACCTTTCAGGCATAAAATAGGAAAATTGTGGAAAATAGCTGGATACCATTTGATTGCGCAACTGGTGGAATAGTTGAAGAGCAGTCTTCCATCTATAAACTCATGCATTTTGTAGATCTGAAAATAACGATAACTGAAACACTTTCATGTTATAGATTTTGGTCCAATTTTGATTTCAATGAACATTGAAATAATATGATTATTAAAATAGAAAGGCCTTTTACTTGATAGAAGAAATATAACAAAATTTGAATATTAAAACAAATTGAAATATGTTTATCTTCTACAATTTTAATTTCAAAAAAATTTTTATTCAAAAAACTTTAAGAAATAAATTTATGTCTACACAAGCACCGCTTTACATTTAATAGACGTATATAATCAAAACTCAAGATATAAAGTCAAATGGAATAAATAACCCAACAGATATACGAAAGTAATTAAAATTAATAAATAAATATTCAAAGGAGACAAAATTTTGTTTCTGGTCTTACCTTTAAGAACACCAATTGCCTTTTAAAAACATGAACACACTTGAAGGACTTCTCGAAGAATATAATTTATTTGAAATATTTAATATATTTAAATATTCGAAGATAAACATATTTCAATTTGTTTTAATATTCAAATTTTGTTATATTTCTTCTATCAAGTAATAATAATAAAAAAAAAGTAAAAGGCCTTTCTATTTTATTTTATATATAATTATATTTTGGCTTCAATAAATCTCATTATAGAATGTCAATGAATTTAAATAAACCTTAAAATAACTCACACTGTTCTTTGATTTTGTTAGAACATAGATCAATCTTGAATTATATAGTTGATCTGTATTTCGAAGCTTAAGTCTTTTAACACGTGAGAGATATAGGTTAAGTTTTTGATTTTGATATTTGGAATATTGAAAGAGGGCTGAAGACGGGATTGTCTAGAATTATATTTGTTTTTTGAAGATATAGTGCACATTTTTTTAGAGATTTTTGAAATAATTTATTCGAATATTTAAATATATTAAATATTTCAAATAAATTATATCCTTAGAGAAGTCCTTTAAGTGTGTTCATGTTTTTAAAAGACAATTGGTGTTCTTAAAGGTAAGACCAGAAACAAAATTTTGTCTCCTTCGAATATTTATTTATTAATTTTAATTACTTTCGTATATCTGTTGGATTATTATAATATATATATATATATATATATATATATATGTATATGTATATATATATATATATATATATATATATATATATATATATAATATAATACGTCTATTATGGTAAAGCGGTGCTTGTGGAGACATAAATTTATTTCTAAAAGTTTTTTGAATAAAAATTTTTTTGAAATTAAAATTGTAGAAGATAAACATATTTCAATTTGTTTTAATATTCAAATTTTTTTACTTTGATTATTTAAATATTTTAATATTAGCCTACATATATCAAAAAATTATATTTAATAATTATAACTTCAGGAATTAAATTAAAATGATGTCATATAAGTAGCACTTATATCAAACGATATATAAATTAAACCTTCATTATAAGACATCCAAATGATATAACAAAATCCAATAAATAAAAATGGTTAACCAAAATCCTATAATTTAAATATTTTGAATAGACAAAATTTTGTTTCTGCTGATCAATCTTATGAAAACAAATATCTTTCAAGAATGTTTAACATAATCTTAAGAATTTTATCATAAAACTATCTTAGTTAGAACATTCAATATTATTAGATATCTAACTAACTTACTGTGTATAAAATCTCAAGATATGTAAAAATATTACTGGAAAACAAATTTTAAGAGAGACTTTGCTTCGTCAATATTCAAATAATTCATATTTTATAAAATATAACATCAATCAACAACAAATGTTTACTCACAATTCTTCCTTCAACAATTTAGAAAACTTCTGGTAAATGAATACTGAAAAATTCAAATAGAGTAAGGTTATCTACAAATAAATAATTCTGTGGTTTACCCTTGATCTAAAAGGTTGAAAGACAATTAAACGGCCTCTGTTATAGCATAAGAACTATTTGTATAAAGAATGTTAAAGAAACCAAATAATTACATATTATCAATAAAATAACATAAATAGAGGTTAATACTTGATAGAAGGTATATAAAATTATTTAAATATTTTAATATTAGCGTTCTATATATTTGATTTCAAAAATTTCAAGAATTAAATTAAAATAATGTCATATAAGTACCACTTAATCAAATGACATATAAATTAAACATTCTTTATAAGACATCCAAATGATATAACAAAATCCAATAAATAAAAATTGACTAGACTAAAAGTCTATAAATTAAATATTTTGAATTATTAATCAATTTAATTCCTGAAGTTATAATTATTAAATATAATTTTTTGAAATTAAATATGTAGAAGGCTAAAATTAAAATATTGAAATAATTTTATATATCTTCTATCAAGTAATTAACCTCTATTTATGTTATATTTTAAGATAATTTTATGATGAAATTCTTTAGATTATATAAAAAATTTTTGAAAGATATCTCTTTCCATAAGATTGATCAGCAGAAACAAAATTTTGTCTATTCAAAATATTTAATTTATAGGATTTTGGTTAACCATTTTTATTTATTGGATTTTGTTAGATCATTTGGATGTCTTATAATGAATGTTTAATTTATATCTCGTTTGATATAAGTGGTATTTACATGACATTATTCTAATTTAATTCCTGAAGTTATAGTTATTGAATATAATTTTTTGAAATTAAATATGTAGAAGGTTAATATTAAAACATTTTAATAATTTTATATACCTTCCATCAAGTATTAACCTCTATTTATGAAATGAATTACTATGCAATACTTTCAATAAGCAACTTACTACACTTTTCTTTAACTTTTGATACACATTTTTGTCTCAAAAGCACTGTTCTATAAATGACATACAGGGTGTCCCAACGAAAATTTGACCCACTCAGAAACGAAGTATTTTTGAAAAGTTCAACTTCTTTTTTAATTTCCTGCGTGATTTTTTTCCGAAAAAACCACCCTAATGAAGGTGGCATCAACCCCCAACATTTTTTAAATATGGAAGAGATGTCGAAAGTTATTTATGTTCTGTGCGCAACCTAGTTAAAATTTTCAAAATCGGTCCACTATTCACGAAATAATGTACAGGTTGACAAGAAAAACTTCGGACAAATTTTACTGTGTTCTGGAACAAAATTATTTCAGCGCAGCCAAATAATTTTCATTATATTAGATTCTCTACACTTTCTTAAATTAAAATGCAATTTTTCCGCTTGATATTACTGTATGTTATTATTATTCGTTGTTGTTTTATTTCATTTTTTTTGTTTAATAAAATTAAATGAAAAAAGTTTGTCCGAGGTTTTTCTTGTCCCCCTGTATAATCCGAAGAAATATCAGTTTCTATATGTATGAACTCGCTCATTCTTCCGCTGACTTCTTCAATGCGACATTTGTCAAATGAAAATTTTACTTCCTGTGGATACTCTAATGGTTTTTTCACTTTTTTTATTTTGAATTTAACTGCGGGGTGATCCGATCCTTGATCTAGGGTGAGGCTAATATAGTGGATGTTATGAATTCCTCTGTCATTTCTCCAGGAACTTCTAAAATTATCATTCAACATTTCATCCCAAATCAAGTCCTCAAGTATAAAAGTGCGACAAAATATGTTCATCTAGTCCAGTACGGCTAGTTTATTTGATTGATGTTTCACAGTTGAGGATCTTATCTGCAATACATTATATATCAATGCCATTTTCTGTCAATTAATCTTGATGGATGGGTAGAAATAAAGATGCAGAATATTTTATATTGAAAAATGCATTTTGCATCCAAAACACGAATGATCTATGGTGTTATATCGACATTCTTCCAAGACATTTTATAAGGCCCTTTCAGGATGGTTTCCATTTATTTGTGTCCCTTTGCTTGACTGTCAGACTTTTTCTCAATCCCCAACTTGGTTCTTTCATTTGAATTTCCTTAAATCCTCATATTAGGAGTATAAATAGTTTCGTACGGTTTTTTGTCGAAAATAAAAGAATGGAGGTGTGGCCAGATGAAATAATGGAATAATAAACTAGTAGCGACACCTGTTATCAAAACTGCACGAACTTATTTATACTCCTCATAAAGAATCTTCCAATGGGAACGCCCCATTTTTAAATTGACATTACTCACGCATAGTAGCCATTGTTTATTTGTGACATTGACAGTTGTATTTGTTAACGTTACCATTTAATCATGGAACAACGTTTATAAATGATCCGAATTTACTATGAAAAATCGCGATCTGTTACTCTAACTGCACGTGCTTTAACTCCAATTTTTGGTCGTTATAATCGTCCGGATAAAAGAGTTGAACGTATAGTGAAGAAGTTTGAAACAAATTTTACACAACGGTCACAGTGCCAGTGAGACAAAGAAATGCAAGAAGTGAAGAGAATATTGCTACCGTACGTGAAAGTGTTCGTGAAGACCAAAATGTATCGATTTCTTAACGTTCACAAGAACTAGGCATCTTTCAGACGTCTTTGTGGCGAATTTTACGAGAAGACCTAGGTTAACATCTATACAAAATTGGTTTAACCTAAGAACTCAAACCAACAGATCATTTAAAGTGTCGTGTATTCAGTACTTGGTGCTTAGAAAAAATCGGAAATGATGCAGAATTTCATAAGAAAATTATTATATATATATTATATGAGCGATGAGGCTCATTTCTGGTTAAACGGTTATGTTAACAAGCAGTATTGCCATATCTGGAGTGTTGATAAACCTGAAGAATATCAAGAACTGCCATTACATTCTGACAAACTTACTGTTTGGTGCGGATTTTATGCTGAAGGAGTCATTGGACCTTATTTTTTTTCAACGAAGCTCATGAGGCTTCAACTGTCAATGGAAATCGTTATCGTTCAATCTTGACTGATTTTTTATGGTCTGAATTTGTTCGTCTTGATTTGGAGAACATGTTGTTTTAACAGGACGGCGCCACTTGTCATACTGCCAATGACACAATGCCTTTATTGAAAAGAAAATTCGGTGATTCGATTACTTAAAGAAATGGAGCGATAAGTTATCCGCCTGGTTCCTGCGATTTAATTCCATTGGACTTCTTTATTTGGGGTTACATTAAGTCATTGGTTTACAGCAATCATCCAGCAGATTTATACGATTTACAGATCAATAATGAACGAGTAATTGCTAACATACGGCCTGATTTGTGTGGGAGAGTCATGAAAAATTGCGTTCAACGACTTCATTCATGCCAGCGTTTCCGTGGTGGACATTTAAAATGAAGTCTCGAATGATAATGCGGTGTTGTGAGCGAGCTTCCGAGTCTGCGCATCTGAAACTCATCAGACAGGCGCGATATGCCTGTGCCGACGGTGACCATGTGTTCCGCTCGGAACGGTGATCGTCAAACGCTGTGCCTTGCCCTTCTTGAACTTGGCTGGGATGGTTAGTCACGAATCTTCAGACTGGTCGGCTCCTCTATTGGTACGCCGGTCAAGCTGCGACAGAGCAAAGCAGTTTTCTTGACGAGGAGCCAAGAAGTTGTTCATTACAAAATAATGTTTTGTTTCATAACTGATGGTATCCATTCAGCTTTATAATGAAATGAAAATTTTATTAGTTTTCGTATAAATAATGTGTCTTATTTACAAAATAAAATGGGGCGCTGTTAATGAATGACCCTTTACAAGAAATTGCACCGCATGAATGTTTGGATTTTTTATACGCGCTTGGCAAAACTGTAGAAAGAAGTTAAGCATTGATTTCTTGAATATCAGTAAATATTTGACCCCTGGCTAAAAACTTATTTGTTTTCGCGCACAAACAATGGATAACCAGCGTACCTACATATTTCAATTATTTCGCTTAATAAACAAGTACATGCATATTACATTGTATACAAAATAAATATTTTCTCTTCATTTGTTTGGTGGAAATTCTATGCCTGCGTAGATAATACTGGTGGAAATTAAGGGTATGTGGATAATAATAACGTCTTGTTTTTCAAACATAGGGGAAGTTTAATTAATTTTGTTTCTGCTGAATTTATCCCGGAATAGAGTTCTTAGATTTCATAATAGTGGATTGAGATGAGCAGTGAAATCACATTAGTTTAAAATTCAATCTGACACAGAAAAAATAATACCGACACTATTCAGAATTATTATAAGAATGAGACATTTCAGGACATAAAAAAATGTGAAAAATTTCAGTGCAAGTTTAACAAATTCTCATCCACTAACTTGAAGAAATAATCTGAAAGAAACACACTTATTCTAGGCAAACAGATCTATCTTTATTAAACGACTATCCAGTTTTCAGGAACAAATTGATCCACAATCTTCCGTGAGGGCATTTTATTTCTATTAAATTTTCCACCGAAATTTCTAACAGTTTGGATAGAATATTCACCGATTGGAAAATAAGTTTTCCATATTTCCCAGTTTTGTTCATTCGTTAATCGAACATATATCGGATTTTTTTTTTTAGAGTGATAGAACTTTCGATACGGATAACTGTGATTTGACAGAAGGTAGAAGCCATGTTGTTTTGAGATTTCTGTTCAGTAAGCATTGACAAAGTATCATGGAAAGACTAACATTTACAAATTGTTGGAATTCATTGTCCAAATCAGTGTTCTATTCGCCAAACTTATAGAGCACTTCGTGAAATTTATGGTTTACATAATCGTCCATCAGAGCAGCTTATTCGTCCAACTATTGATAGATTTCGGACAACATTTTCCCTACTCGATGCAACAACAACAACAAGATAAATAACTGTACGTACAGAAGAAAATATTGCTGCTGTAAGTCATAGGGTTAATGATGATACAGATTTGTCTATTCGTCGACGTTCACAACTAGTTGAACTCTGTACATCTACCACATGGAAAATTCTGCATAAAGATCTTGGTCTACACCCATACAAGATCCAACTGGTTTAATAACTAAAGCCACTTGACCATAATAAGCGTCGTTTGTTTGCTGATTGGGCCCTAGAACAGCTTGAAGTTGATCCACTTTTTTATCGTAAAATTTTTTTTAGTGATGAAGTTCATTTCTGGTTGAAAGGCTATGTAAGCAAGCAATATTGCCATATATGGAGTGAAAGCAATCCTCAAGAAGTACTGCAGGTTTCATTACATCCTGAAAAATGCACTGTATGGTGTGATTTACACGTTAGAGGCATCATCGGTCCATATTTCTTTAAAAACGATGCTGGAGTTACTGTTACATTGAATGGTGCTCGTTACAGATCGATGATCAATGATTATCGATGATTAAACTATCGATAGATTTCGTAAAACACTTTCTCTACTCGATGAAACAACAACAAGACAAAGAACTGTACGTCCAGAAGAAAATATCGCTGCTGTAAGTCATAGTTTCAAAATTTGAATGGTATCGACCCAGAAGTGTTTTGGTTCCAACAAGATGGTCCTATACCGCATGCTGCTACCGTTACAATTGATTTATTGAAAGAAAGATTTGGCTATAACATTATTTCGAGAAATTGTTCAATTAATTGGCCTCCAAGATCATGCGACTGGATTATATTCTTTGGGGTTAGGTCAAGTCATTGGTTTCTGCTGATAAACAAGAAACAATAGACGCTTTGGAAGCCAACATAACTTGTGTTATTGATGAAATAAGGCCTGAATTACTCGAAAAAGTGGCCCAAAATTGGTCTGGTCGAATGCGGTTCCTCAGAGCTACTCGTGGTGGACATATGCCGGAAATTATTTTCAAAACATAAATGCCATAAAATTATATTTCAAATAAAAAGAAATTGGCTTCAGTCTTAATTTAAATGTGTTTTATATCAATTTAAAGTTCCATCACACTAAAAAAAAATCGATATATATGTACACCCAGGTACCTATAATACATATGAATGGCGTATATCTAACGGAAGTTTGATTATTTGAGAAATAATCACGATGAATTCACGTCGTATTGCGTATACTACTTCCTTGAAGAAAGGTACGCTGAGGTTGTGTAGTATTTCAGTAAATAATATTATCTATTTTTTCGCGTTCAAAAGTAAGCAGTGTGTATCCTTGGCCTAAAGTGCTGCATATTGAAAAGTAAGTATTCACTTATGATTACTAACAAATCTTCGAATAAATTCACAGTTTCTATCGGGTGTTTTTTTAGAGTGATAGAACTTTCGATAGGGACAACTGTGATTTGACAGAAGGTAGAAGCTATGTTGTTTTGACATTTCTGTTCAGTAAGCTTTGACAAATTATCATGGAAAGACTCACGTCGCAACAACGTTTACAAATTGCTGAAATTTATTTTCAAAGTCAATGTTCTATTCGCCAAACTTAAAGAGCACTTCGTGAAATTTATGGTTTACATAATCGTCCATCTGAGCAGCTTATTCGTCGAATTATCGATAGATTTCGGACAACATTTTCTCTACTCGATGCAACAACAACAAGATATAGAACTGTTGGTCAAGGAGAAGATATCGCTGCTGTAAGCCATAATGTTAATGATGATCCAGATTTGTCTATTCGTCGACGTTCACAACAAGTTGAACTCTGTGCATCCATCACATGGAAAATTTCACGTAAAGATCTTGGTCTACACCTATACAAGATCGAACTAGTTCAAGAACTAAAGCCACTTGATCATAATAAGCGTCGTTTGTTTGCTGATTGGCCCTAAAACAACTTGAAGTTGATCCATGTTTTTATCGTTAAATTTAGTGATGAAGCTCATTTCTGATTGAAAGGTTATGTAAGCAAGCAAAATTGCCGTATAAGGAGTGAAAACAATCCTCAAGAAGTTCTGCAGGTTCCATTGCATCCTAAAAAACGCACTGTATGTTGTGTTTTACACGCTGGAGGCATCATCGATACATATTTCTTTAAAACAATACTGGAGCTAATGTTACAGTGAATGGTGCTCGTTACAGATCAATGATCAATGATTATTCCTTCCAAAATTTGAATGGTATCGACCCAGAAGTGCTTTGGTTCCAACAAGCTGGTGCTACATCATGCTGCTACCGTACCAATTGATTTATTGAAAGAAATATTTGGCGATAACATTATTTCGAGGAATGGTCCAATTAATTGGCCTCCAAGATCATGCGACATAACTCCACTGGATTATTTTCTTTGGGGTTATGTCAAGTCATTAGTTTATGCTGATGAATCAGAAACAATAGACGCTTTGGAAGCCAAAATAATTCGTGTTATTGTTGAAATAAGGCCTGAATTACTCGAAAAAGTGGTCCAAAATTGGTCTGGTCGAATGCGGTTCCTCAGAGCTAGTCGTGGTTGACATATGCCGAAAATTATTCTCAAAACATAAATGTCATCAAATTATCTTTCAAATAAAAAAAATTTGGCTTCAATCTTATTTTAAATGTGTTTTAGTTCAATTTAAAGTTCTTTCACTTCAAAAAAACACCCGATATATAAAAATTATGAAAGATAATAAATTCCGGATACTTTCTAGACGAACTATAGATCTATGCATCTCCTCACATCTCAAATCCACCTATTCTAGTTGGGTAACATATCATACAATTTAATATAAAATCTTCATCGATACATAGAATGTGAACCAAATCCTCGAATTCTCTTCATAATTCACTTTTGGATTGCTAATCGTATTTCAACTTTTCCGCTAAGAGCGTATTAAAAAAAATGTTTCCATGGCAAGAACTATTGGATTCAACAGTTTTATGCTATACCTGCTGAAATAATCAAATGAAATATCACAAAAATTCCATATTTTAATTATTTTCAAATTACTCTGTTTGTTTAGAATTTACTGCATCGGATACAATTCGACAAAATTTATATTCGAAATAAATTGAATACCAATATTAATTTTTTATCGTAAAATAATATTTCATCATTCACCGGACGTGTGCGAAAAATATGATTACATGTGAAAAGTGAATATCACACATTTCATTTACATACAACAATTTTTGGTTTTGTTTTAATTTCCGATACGAAAAATCCAGAAATTTGATGATATTTGCTGTTTTGAATATAGAAAATGGTACCGACAAGAAGTCTGTTCAACAAACATTTTTCTAAAATGATGGGAGTATGGTTTGACTACGTGAAACATTATAACAGACTTTGAATATCAAAACAGATTTAGTCTGTTAGTCTTCTACAATTTTAATTTCAAAAAAATTTTTTTAAAACTTTCAGAATTAACTTAATGTTTTATAAGCACTGCTTATATTCAATAGACGTAAAAAATCAAAATTCATTATACACTATCAAATGGAATAAAAATCCAACCAATATAAATTGTTGATTAAAATTAAAAAATTAAAAAGTAAGTAATATTGAATGTTTCGTTCAAAACATGCGCACCTGAACTCGTCGGACAGGTGCAATGTACGCATGTTGTGCCTGTGACAAAATGTTTGGTTTCTGGTCTTATATTTATGAAAACTAAATCTCTTTAAAAAATACACAACATTATTTTAATAACTTCTCCAAAAATAATTTATTTCAAATATCTAATATGTTTAAATATTCAAATAAGTTACTTCAAAAACTCTCAAAAACATGTAACACATCCTCGAAAACAATTAGAATTCAGATAAGGTCAGTTCAACTTCACATTTAAAAGATAAAATCGAATAACAACAAATAAACTTGTAAACTTACCATACAATTTTTGGAATGTATGTTAATGCAAATTCAAACTAGGTACATTTAATGTCCAAGGTACTCTATGTTCTATGCTAAACATATAAATCACACAAAGTGGGTAATGCATTTTATGGCCTTCCTTAAACCAATGGAAACTATAATAAATTTCTCTATTCAAAAACCTAATATAATTAAATATTATATATAAAATAAAATAATAAGAAACGGTTTTTTACTTGATAGGAGGATTATAACAGACTTTGAATATCAAAACAGATCTAATCTGTTAGTCTTATGCAATTTTAATTTCAAAAAATTTTTTTAAAAACTTTCAGTATTAAATTAAAGTGTTCTAAGCACTGCTTATATTTAATAGTCGTATAAAATCAAAATTCATTATACAATATCAAACAGAATAAAACTCCAAACAAGTATAAATTGTTAATTAAAATCAAAAAATGAGTAATATTGAATGTTTCGTTCCAAACATAATAACAATTTAATTTCAAAAAATTCACACAGTTTTCATGTTTCACAGTTTATTCAGAATCCTGACACGTGTTCTGGTCTTTCGACCATCTTCAAAGGAGTACAAAAAATAACTAGACTTAAAATTGAAGTTTCTTTCATTACACTTAGGATATCTGTATATTTTAATGACGCATGGAAATGACAGTATCCAAAATAGGGGTGTCCCAAAGAGTATTTGGGAATTTATTGAATTCTCGTTTTTCTTAATGGCTTTTTTGATTGAAAAAACCTCCAAATAGTCCATCAATTTACCCTCTTTAACATTATATAGTGAAGTGATATCTTTCCCCTTAAAAAAATGATTATTTTCTATACAATGTTCTGCAAAATCGGTTGATTTCTGATTTTTCAAAATAGAAATTCTATGTTATTCGATTCTATGTTGTTAACATCAGCCTGTCTGTCCTATATACTACTCTGTCAAGAAAGTACCGGGAATTTCCAATACATCTATGCCAACGGCACTTCCAATTATCGAAACATTTTTTATAGGCGCTTTCCGGGATGGACTTCAGCTCTCGCGCCGAATTTTGTTTTATGGCTTCAATCGACTCAAAACGGGTGCCACGAAGGGGCAATTTTAGTTTTGGGAAGAGGAAAAAGTCGCAGGGAGCCAAATCCGGCGAATACGGTGGTTGCTGAAGCACGTTTGTTGAGTTTTTGGCGAGAAAGTCAATCACAAGCGTAGCCTAGCTCGTAATCACCCATAGTAAAAATCGGCACGCACTCTGACATCGACTGACTTAATCAGCTGTTGCAAACACACTAGTTGACAGGTCCCGTTCAAGCTTGGCATAGTAATTAAGGACAGTGGTACCAACCTAGGAAAAAAAAATTTTACCTGCCTCATTGCCCCGCCAGATTTAAATCGATAATTCCCGGTACTTTCTTGACAGAATGTATGTAGCATTATAATCATCACATTCAATTTGATAAATCCCCGATTCGGATTTCTTCATTGTTCACCAACATCTTAGCTAAATTATTAAACAATAAAGAAAGGAACCCCAACTTTTCCGTATCGGTGATTTATCAAATTAAATGTGATGATTGAAATGCTACATATACAGGTGGTCCAAAGAAAATTTACACCTCGATTTTCCGACTTTGAAATGAAAATGTGGAAAATCGTTTGGACCTGTCAATTCCTGATTCAACGGGAACAACTTTTCCGCTCTTTTCATCCCCGTAACTTCAACTCCCTAACGGGGGTGAGCACAATCCATTGCTTTTGCATCGAGTACTATCTGACCCTAAAATTTCGCTTCAAAATATCCATGGATAATGAAATAACAGAGAAAATAGTGAAAGAGGCAATGTCGAATTTATCTCGAGAATATTATTCGTATCCGACATATTTCAAAGGTATTTAGTAGTTATGTTGTTAATTTTTTGTCCAAAAAAGTATTAATTTCTTGCCCAAAAAGTAGACGGACCATATTTTTGATTTACCTTAGTCTATCGTGAATTTTTAGAACGTTACAAGTGTGTCAAAGCGATTGTAAATTTGTAATAGAATTAAAATGCTGTATTCCATAGAAGAAAGGGTAGAAATGTTAAAATTATTTCTTAGAAATAACGACTGAAGTGGTCAGTCAAATAATTAACGGTAATCAAAACTACATGTTCGGTATTTGTTTTGCGGACGAATGTTCATTGTATCTTAACGGCATTCTGAACCGGCATAACTGTCGTTATTGGTCAGATGAAAATCCAAGATTATTTCGTGAGGTGCATACTCAGCGTCCCCAAAAATTAAATTTTTGGGCGGGTATTTATGGAAATCACATAATCGGCCCTTTTTATACCCGGTAATCTCACTGGCCAAATTTATTTAGATCCAGCGGAGAACGATATTCATCCAGCCCTCGTGCATGTATTGGGGAATGCAGAAGACCATCAAACGATCATTTTCCAACAAGATGGCACCTCACCTTATTTCGTTCAACCGGTGCGTCAGTTCTTAGATGAAAATTTTCCTCAAGCCTGGATTGGAAGAAGGGGCCATATTGACTGGCCACTCACATCACCTGATCTGGCTACACTAAACTTTTTTCTATAGGGTCACCTGAAATCCAAGATTTACGTTACCCAACCTGAGTCACTGGATGATTTGCGAACTTGCGTAACGTACGTGAACGTTTTCAGCAAAACTTACAATACGCATGGAAGTGAATGGTGCCCATTTCCAGTATTTAACAAACTAATCACAAAAATAAGTACTCTTCCACTATTTTACCTGTCACTTCGTTATCGATGAAAATTTTGAAATTTCAGGATCAGATAGTACTCGATAAGATCTTCAAAATGAGGTATCACAACACCCTTCATCCCTATTCAAAATCAAGGGGTTGTACTAATCACCGTTAGGGGGTAACAGTAACGGGGATGCGAAGAGCGGAAAAGTTGTTCCCCCTGGAATCAGAAATTGACAGGTCCAAGCGATTTTGCACATTCACATTTTAAAACAGGAAAATCGAGGTATTAAGTTTTCATTGAACCACACTGTATAGGACAGACAGGCCAATGTTTACAACATAGAATCATAGAACATAGAATATCTATTTTGAAAAATCAGAAGTCAACCATTCTATTTGAATATTTAAGATACTAGAAGCAACCCACTAACGAGTAATAAAGCTTTTCAAATATTGAAAGAGGCGGTTACGAATATTTTTCGTATACACCTCATATTATGCGTTTTCCATAACGAAAACTCAAATTATTTTCCTTCCTCGGAGCGATGGAGACCTGAACCTTCAAATCGTGGTTTCAATTTCACAGAAATCAAGATCTCGACATTAATCATCGGCCATGGGCTCTAGACGAAAATATAAACTCCATCTCCTGAAACGCGATATTCAGAATTGGACTTTTCAATGAGATTGAGTAAAATCGGACACCAATGTTTTTCAACCACAGTTTTTATATGTTTCATCCGATAAATGAGATTTCCAGTGATTGGGAGATCACCAGTTTAATTCAAACAGACACGTGACTCGGCCCTTTTGAAATTTGCTCAGTTTTCGCAGGATAAAACGTTGGATGATTCGTTGAATTCGGGATGAAAATTCAAAGCTGGCAATTTTGCTGCAGGTAGATATGTAAATGTTTTTTCAATTTGAAGAACAATTAGAAAACGTGCAAAATTATCATTGAAAACCGAGCATTTACTCAATATTCCGCAACAATCTAATCTGATCTTTCTCGTCACAAATTTTCTCTCGTTCAAATAGAATAAAATAAGAAACTATCGGGAGTTTTTTTGAGCGATAGAACTTTCGATACGGATAACTGTTATTTGACAGAAGATTTGACACTTCTGTTCAGTCAGCATTGACAGATGATCATGGAAAGATTCACGCCGCAACTGCGTTTGAAATTTATTTTCAAAATCAGTGATCTATTCGCCAAACTTATAGAGCACTTTGTGAAATTTATGGTTTACATAATCGTCCATCAGAGCAGCTTATTAGTCCAACTATCGATAGATTTCGGACAACATTTTCTCTACTCGATGCAACAACAACAAGACAAAAAACTGTACGTACAGAAGAAAATATCGCTGCTGTAAGTTATTGGGTTAATGATTATCCAGATTTGTCTATTCGTCGACGTTCGCAACAAGTTGGACACTGTGCATCCACCACATGAAAAATTTTGCATTAAGATCATCGTTTACACCCATACCAGATCCAACTGGTTCGAGAACTAAATACACTTGATCATAATAAGCGTCGTTTGTTTGCTGATTGGGCCCTAGAACAGCTTCAAGTTGATCCACTTTTTTATCGTAAAAATGTTTTTAGTGATGAAGCTCATTTCTGGTTGAACGGTTGTGTAAACAAGCACAATTGCTATATATGGAGTGAAAACAATCATCAAGAGGTACTGCAGGTTCCATTACATCCTGAAAAATGTACTGTATGGTGTGATTTACACGCTGGAGGTATCATCGGTCCATATTTCTTTAAAAACGATGCTGGAGATAATGGTGCTCGTTACAGATCGATGATCAATGATTATTTGTTTCAAAATTTGAATAGTATTGACCCAGAAGTGTTTTGGTTTCAACAAGATGGTGTAACACCTCATGCTACTACCGTAACAATTGATTTATTGAAAGAAAGATTTAGCGATAACATTATTTCGAGGAATGGTCCAATTAATTGGCCTCCAAGATCATGCGACATAACTACACTGGATTATTTTCTTTGGGGTTATGTCAAGTCATTGGTTTATGCTGATAAACCAGAAATAATAGACGCTTTGGAAGCCAACATAACTCGTGTTATTGATGAAATAAGGCCTAAATTACTCGAAAAAGTGGTCCAAAATTGGTCTGGTCGAATGCGGTTCCTCAGAGCTACTTGAGTTGGACATATGCAAGAAATTATTTTGAATACATAAATGTCATAAAATTATCTTTCAAATGAAAAAAACTTTGGCTTCAATCTTATTTAAATGTGTTTTCTTTCAATTGAAAGTTCTATCACCCTAAAAATAACACCCCATACTTAGTTTCAGATCACTAAAAAGTGATAGAAAACTAAGTAATTTCTTATCTCATTCCATTTAAAAATTAACTATCACAAAGCAACTGACTACTCCATCCAATGTTTTCTAACTTTTATACTACCATTTCACAAAACTCGCGTTATAAAAAGTGAAGGTAGAGATTTGTGACAGAAAATATTGGATATAGCATTTTATGTGACTTCTAAGTTTGTTTGTATATATTTGTCATAGACCCAAAATGAAATTTATATAAACAAATGGATTGTTTACTTGAGTAGACACTCGAATTTATCGAGTCATGCATTTCTTAGAAATTGTTGATACATAAAACATGTGGACGGGGATTTTTTAAAGGTTTAAGAAGAGATAAAATTCGTCAAATTAAGCTGTTCCACAGAAAATCGTTCATACAGCATGACCTATAAGGTGCTCACAAAATTCCCAGTCGTTGATAGCCTTGGTTCACATCAAAATAATGAGTAGAAGCTGTTTTGATTTTTTAGAAAACCGATATCCTTTTGAAACTTGTATCAGCGTTTCAGCTATGATTTCTGGGAGTTAACTTTTTTCGAATTGCGCTGTATAAGTTGTCTCGTCGAATGCTTCTAACATATTTCGTCAAATATTTTCGAAACTGAATTTAGTACCTAATTTTCAAAACAAAAATTAAATTCACTAATAGATTTTCAAGTTCACAGTTGAAGAAAATGTTACAATCTGTGGTACACGAAAAATTCCATATCAGAATTATATATTCTAACTTCTACAATATATCGAAACTATATACAATAACTATCAAAATTATATCCTTAAATATTAGGAGTACAAATAAGTTTCCGCCGTTTTATTGTATATGGCGCGGCACGGAGTTTCGGTTAGTTTTCGCAGATGATAACCGGCTTAAAAAATAGTTTGGACATTCAAGAATAACATAACCTATTAATATCATTGATTTCATATTGGTAAAATATAATTTTTATAAGTTAAAAATGTCAAAATTTTAGCCAAGTAAGCGTCATTTGCGGGAACGATTAGTTTACTTTTTTAATTTAAAGAAATCTGCTACTGAGGCGCATCAATTGCTCGTAGAAGCATATGGTGAGGGTGCTTTGAGTGAGAGAACGTGTCGAGAGTGGTTTCAAAAGTTTAAAAACGGTGATTTCGACGTAGATCGCAGTGGAAGGCCAAAAATTTACGAGGATGCAGAATTGGAGGAATTATTGGAGGAAGATTCATCTCAAACACAAAAAGAACTTGCTCTAATATTAGAAGTCACTCAGCAAGCAGTCTCACATCGTTTAAAATCATTTGGAATCATTCATAAACAAGGAAATTGGGTTCCGTACGAATTAAAGCCGAGAGATATTGAACAATGCTCGTCCACATGTTGTGGCTCCTGTGAAAAAGTACTTGGAAACACTTTGATTGGGAAGTGTTACCCCACCCGCCGTATTCACCAGACATTGCACCGTCCGATTATCACCTGTTCCGGTCCATGGCACATGCTCTGACGGCGCAGCGGTTCACATCTTATGAGGATACCAAAATTTGGGTTGATTCGTGGATAGCCTCAAAAGACAAGGAGTGGGATTCGAATGCTGCCTGAGAGATGGGAAAAAGTGGTTGCAAGTGATGGGCAATATTTTAAATAAATTTATATTACCGTTCTTCTATAATAAATATTTAATTTGTGTTAAAAAACGACGGAAACTTATTTGTACTCCTAATAAAATCAATATAAAATATTTTTCAATTTCTCCGAACAAATCTTTTTACATCCCAACATGAAATGTATTAACAAAAACTATATAAGTATGTATATCAACATACAAATACAAAAAAATCAAATATTCCAAAATTATTAATATTAAATTCTGAAAATAAAGGATCAAATAAAAATAATTGAACGGGAATTCAAACATTTGATAGCTATTTCGGTCTCTAGACCTCTTCAGAAATGTGTTGAATTCAGATTTAAATAGGATCGTATAATTCGTATAATTAGGATCGTATAATTACTTTTTGATGTTTTGCACAAGCAAGAATTTACAAAGCATATAAAATAATTCACATGGTAGTTTACACAGCAAATTCAAATATTATCATCATCAAATAGAAATTGAAAGCAGGAGAAGCCACCTAAGCTAGGCTTGAGTTGTGGAGCTATCCCCCGCCAACAATTTTCAATAACGGAAGAAAAAAAAAAATTGAGGGACCACAGAGAGCTCATACATTGCACGCAGCTTTAGAGTTCAGAATTATACATACTTCAAGGAGACGGGAAAAAACAGGCAACTATTATTATTTTTTTTTTTTTTTAGTTTTCGACTATATTTAGCAATAATTCCCGGTGAGAAATCACGAACTGTTTTATTTCTTCCCTCCGCTTCCTCTTAAAAGTTAAACGCTTTATATCAGAAGGAAGCAGATTATATAGTTTGGGACCGTGGTAGGTGATGAATTTTTGGGTATGAGTCAGCCTACAGTGAGGAAGATTGAGCGGTTGACGAGCCATTCCGCGAGTATTATACGCTTGCGAGGCATAGTCATGCGGACCATCTGAAGTCCATAAGATGCATTGGTATATGTATAATGTTCTCAAAGCGAGAACTTCTGATTTTTCATATATCTCATTTGTGGAAAAACGTTTATTTTTTTTCAGTATGATTTTCAACAAGGTATTTTGTATTATTTCCAGGTTGTACAGAGCAGTCTTAAATGTACCACCCCATACAACCAAACAGTAGCGTAGAACAGACTCGGCCAATGCATTATAAACCATCAACAAGTTTTTGGTGTTCAATATATTTCTAAGCTGATAAAATTTGTATATATCAAAAGATCAAAATTAAACTCACCAAATAAGATAAAACCTGGAACGAATAAACTCGAAGTAAGCTTTAAAGTGTCCAAAATAGAACAGAAATGATCAACGTATTGTTACGTTCAACCAATAACCATTTGTACTCGGAACACAGAAAAACATAACAAAAATTATTCACCCTAAATAATGAGAAGATTAACCCGAATTTCAAACGTATTGTTACGTTCAACCAATAACCATTTGTACTCGGAACACAGAAAAACATAACAAAAATTATTCACCCTAAATAATAAGAAGATTAACCCGAATTTCAAAAATAAACGCAATAACACTTTGATCATTTCTGTTTTATTTTGGATACTTCAAAGCTTACTTCGGGTTTATTCGTTCCAGGTTTTATCTTATTTGGTGAGTTAAGTTTTGATCTTGTGATATATTTGAATCTGAATTCAATACATTTCTGAAGAGGTCTAGAGACCGAAATAGCTTCAGTTATTTTTATTTGATCCTTTATTTTGAGAATTTTAGCTAATTTTGGATGGATTTTCTTGTTTTTGTATGTTAATATACATACTCATATAATTTTTGTTGATACATTTGTATTAATACGCTTCAAGTCGGGATGTAAAAAAGTTTTTTCCGAGATATTGGAAAATATTTTATATTTATTATATATGAGGAAATCATTTTGATAGATTTTGTCTATAGTTGCAATATATATTGTAAAAGCTAGAATACATAATTCTGTATTTAATGTTATTTAAATTTTACTTTATCAAGTATTGACTCGCATTGAAATTGAATTCCATTAAAGCTCATTTTGAAATGTTGACACACTTTCTATTTTTATATGAAAAATATAACATTGAAGTTTTCATTTGAAAAGAAAGACTTGTTTTTTAATTAAAAAAATTATTATATTTTTTTTTAAATGAAAAAAATTATTATATTTTTTAATCAGTTGCTGAAAATTTTAACCGGATACTTCACTCCTAATTTTTTCATTTAGTGCTGATTTTTTCTGTCTTTTAAAACAAAATGAACTCAGGACTCAGGACATGATTCTGCGTCAAACTCACCAAGCAAATGTCAGGACTTTCAAAGTTATTATGATCGCAAAAATCTTTCAAATTGGCGCTTAAAAATGCACAAAATATAAATATCGAATTTTTTTGTGATTAAATTAAATTAAATTCCTTAGAAACAATGTTTCACTTCATAGACACAAATGATCCGCCGTTTGCCTATAAAGAATCAATGCCTTACAAGCTTTGTGTGATTTTTGTAATGAATACGTAGAATTTTTAAATTTCTCTAATTTTAGTGTTTATTCAACAAGGATACCACAAGTTCTGTCTACTAAGATATTTTTTGTTGATTGTTTTTATGTTTTAAATGTGAAGTGGGACTGATGAAGATCTTATTTAATTTCAATTTTTTTTGAAGATGCTTTGAGAGATTTTTGAAGTAACTCATTTAAATATATTAAATATTTGTTTTGGAGAAGTTCTTAAAATTATGTTTTGCATTTTTGAAAAAGGTTCGGTTTTCATGAATATAAGATTAGAAACAAAAATGTTGTCTCCTTCAAATATTTATTTAGTAATTTTATTTGATAATTTATATTTCGTTGGGTTTTTTATTCCATTTGATATTATGTAAAAAGTTTTATAAGAGATTTTTCAATCAATTTTTTGGAGACTATGGAGGATGAATCCAGCTATTATCTGCAATAAATCGTTCAGTCTATGTTCAAAACATAGAATTATGTTCCCTACATCACAGAAATATAATAAATCAGGGATGTGTTCCTTAAATTGAATAAATCAAATAGATGTTTTACAGAATATTTTTTTTTTCATCAAGAATAAACTCATTGAATTTATTCTCCTATAAACTTCTCTGTTTTTATATGTCATACAATTGTTTTTTAATATTTTGTTTTTTGTTTAAACACATCCTTGATGCAACATATGTCTGTGATTTTGAAAATATTATTCTTTGTTTTGAACGAACATAGGGGATTTGCTTTTAGTTTACTTATTTCATCACGTACAAAAGACCTTTTTGGTTGCAGTGCAGAGGAGTCGTTACTGAGCCAAGCGACCATAACTGAGCAAATAAATCAAACTAATCTCTTTCTTAAATTTTTTTTCAGTAGAAATTATTTTCAAAAATAATAAACCAAAATTCTCCTCAGATCCAACCAACTTCCTACCTTATTTTTGACTGCCCCCTTTCATCCTCCTTCGACTAGTTGCAATGCACAGATACTCTTCCCTTACACTCCTAAGTATCACGTTGCGTCAGTGCGATAATCAAAAAAATCGCTGATTGCTGTATCGTACTAGATATTTTCCAACCCCCTCTCCCAACGTTGATAAGTTCGAAGGGCCTTATAAATACGGCGTTGCAAGTCTCCACTATCACATTTGTGTTTGTGTCTTTTGCACCCCAACATCCAAAGGCGGGAGCAAGAACCGTTTAGAAGCGACTCAACTATAAGAGGTGAGTTTGACGTAATTAGTTTAAGGGTTGCTTTCGCCCGGACAACTCGAAATTAGGCAGTAAAGTTTTTCTCTTCGAGTAGGCCCTGATCGAAATTGATGTAGTAACCTTCCTTGGATATTTTAAGTTTTCTAAAAAAGTTGGAAGTAGCCTAAAACCTGATTTATTAAAAATTGAACTAGGAGTAGTTTTGGAGGACCATTTTAATTTTAGTTTTTGATGTAAGGAAATTTTCGGGGAAAATATTGAGTTTGTTAAATAAATTATATTTAATATAATTAATATATAATATAAAACTGACAGTTTTGTCGTATTTCGTGGAAAGTTATTCAATATATCGGATTCAGGAACGTACCCTTTATTTATAGTAGTTCTGTGATTTTGAGAATATTTCAATGTTTTGGAACATATAGTTGACAATTTCTTTTGCATTCAACCTTTTTTTTTTGACTTTTCGAAGGTGCACATGTTGTATTTGAAGGTGATGTCATATTATTGAATTGAATCAGTCCTTACTTGATGAAAATCCATATTAAATAATATTAAAATAAAGTTATTCTGATTTTCACAAATTTTCATTGTTATGTTTACTTATTTACGTTTCGCTATCATCAGGCAGGTTTACATTTGGAATAACTAAGCTTGTTTCCGAAATACATTGCTATTTATATTGCAGTAAGTACAATAACTTTTTATTGAGCACTACAACCCAAAAAGGGGCAAATTCCAGCTTATCTGAATATATTTAAAAGAGGTCAGTTATTCTAATTGTTCGTTAAGTAATATTCCAATTGTATTATGTTTATTTATTTCTAGGGATTCTAAAAGGTTGAAGGCATAACTTTTACTTATTTAAATATTTTAATATTAGCCTTCTACATATTTAATTTCAAAAAATTATATTTAATAATTATAACTTCTGAAAATAAATTAAAATAATGTCATATAAGTACCACTTATATCAAATGACATATAAAATAAACATTCATTATAAGACATCCAAATGGTATAACAAAATCCAATAAATAAAAATTGTTAATTTTGAATAGACAAAATTTTGTTTCTGCTAATCAATCTTATGAAAACAAATATCTTTCAAAAATGTCTAACATAATCTCAAGAATTTCATCATAAAACTATCTTACTTAGAATATTCAATATTATTGGATATCTAAGTTACTTTATATAAAAACTCAAGATATGTAAAAACATTACTGAAAAACAAGTAACTTAGTTAGATATTCAATAATATTGAATATTCTAAGTAAGATAGTTTTATGAAGAAATTCTTGAGATTATGTTAGACATTTTTGAAAGAAATTTGTTTTCATAAGATTGATCATCAGAAACAAAACTTTGTCTATTCAAAATATTTAATTTATAGGATTTTGGTTAACAATTTTTATTTATTGGATTTTGTTATACCATTTGGATGTCATATAATGAATATTTATTTTATGTCATTTAATATAAGTGGTACTTATATGACATTATTTTAATTTATTTTCAGAAGTTATAATTATTGAATATAATTTTTTGAAATTAAATATGTAGAAGGCTAATATTAAAATATTCAAAAAATTTTATATATCTTCTATCAAGAATTAACCTCTATTTATATTAACTTTTACTTAAAAAAAATAGGTTTAAATATCGTATACCCTAATATAAAAGAAAATTTCAAATACATTTCCTTAAAATTGCTACATACCTCAAAAATAAATATAATTTTAGAACTTCATTTTAAACCTATTCAAACTTGAGTAAATTCATAAATAATAATAATAAAAATTCATAAATCGGGGGTTAATAAGTTGCGGTGATTCCCCTAAAGTTTACATAGGACAGACTAGAAGAACTTTCCGACATCTATCTATCTAAAAAGCATTTGAGCAAACTGAATATAATCATTTTCAGGACTAAATATCACAATGTAATATTTAAATTTCTGATGAGATAACGTTGTTGAAGTTTGATATACGAAAATTGTTATAAAAAAACAAAAAATTTGGATTCAAAAACTTGCGTTATTGTATTCGAATGCGTTAGATATCATGTTTCAATAATATTCCTCCTGTTAAAATATTCAAATTACATAAGAATTTAAAATTAATCCAGAAATTTGTCGAAATCATCGGTACGATACAATGAGATATTGGATTGAAAAAACGTATACATCTTCGATCTGAAGCAAAATATTGCATGGAAATATCACAATAAAACACGAAGAAATAATCTGAAATCAATTGTTGTGAATAGAAAATTTAATGAGATTGATGGAACATACAAATTTTCAAACTAAAAGTAGTAAATGTGCACTAAAAGACATATGAAAATGTAAAACAAAATTCAGAGAACAAAATTTGATGAAGACGCTGCTTATAGAATAACCTTTCAGCGGGAAATCAAAGAAGAATGATTTTCTTAGAACAATGTTAAAACGTCAGTTCCTAGAAGGAATTTTTTTGAAAACTGGCCCTATAATAACAGTTGCCTAGAAAAACAAAAATTAGTAGCAAATTTAACTGAGTACGATTAAAAAATAATTAAATTAGTAAAAATAATAGAAAATGGGAAAATATCAACTTACCAAGTAAATGATCAAAAAGCATTATATCTAAATATTATTTTCAAAAATTTCAAAACTTTTGGAAAAAATATCGAGACATCGGGTGAATCAATCTAATATCTCATAAAAAAATCCTTGCAATGCAGAAAAATTAAAAATAGATTTCAAAATTGGAATTCCATTTTCATCCATAGATTAGTTTAGTTTATAATTCCTGTTAGTTCCAAATAGAATCCGGTTAAGAATTATATTTAAAATAGTTTTCATATTATAAAATCAAGTTTGTGAAATAATACAGCATTTAAGAATATTCCCTAATACAAAAAGAGTCTCAATGGTACAAAATTTGACTGGGCATTTAAAATCAAAATTTTCATTTACACTACAGAATCATTTCATAAAATAAATGTATTATATAACCTACCCATATAAGGGGTGGACCATTTAAAATGAGCATTTTTAAAGGAGAAACTAATGAATATTTGTTCGAAGTTATGAGTTAATTAGAAAGTTTGAACCTTGACATTTAGGTATAGCAAACTATCGTCCAAATGACCGCCATTCTCAATAGTTTTTTACTTATGAGCCGATAAGTAAAAAACTTCAAATAATTTGGATTGTTATCAGTCAGATGTTGCGGTGTAGAGATTTAAATTGAAAAATTAATTTCCTAATTTAAAACGTACTTCTTTTAGAAGTAATAATGAAATATTTAACTGAGACTCACCGAATTGAGATTTTAATGATGATCGGTTACGGGGATAATTGCAGAAGTCAAGTTGAAGAGACAATTATTTAATCAGAAGTATCCTCAGTTGCCTAGTATTTTATAAAGTACTATGTCTAAAATTCATGCACAATTCGAAGAAATTGAACATGTCAACCATCAAAAAAAGCCGCAATTCGTTGATGATGCTGTGAAATTGGATATTGTTAGGTATTACAGAGGATTCAACGACAAGTACACGTCAAATTGCCCGTGTAAAATAATGTAATTCATACAACTATCATATGGTGTCACCACAAAGAAAAACTTCATCCATATAAAATGAGTTTAGTACAGAAGCTAACAGAAGATGATCCAGACCGTAGAATGCATTACTGCAAAATAATGATGAAGAAACTGATCAGAAATTAAATAGTTGTTGGTGTAATCTTTTTCCCTGATGAATCAACATTTACATTGAACGGGGAGGTAAACCGACAAAAAAGTAGATAATGGTCAGCGAATAATCCTCATTGGATACGTGAGACGCATACACAGTATCCTCAAATAAATGGATTGGACGAAGAGGTACAGCTAGATCGCCAGACCTTACGCCACTGAATTTTTTCTATGGGGTTATTTGAAAAACAAAGTTTATAAAACACAGCCGACGAGTATCGTAAATCTCAAAGAAAGGATAACTACAGAAATACGGAATATTTCAACTCAAACTTCAAACAAAGTAAGGAACGAGTTTTATAGGAGACTTATTATTGCTAAGATAGAGGTGGAGAACAATTTAAGCGTTTATTTTGATGTATTAAAATCAATTACATCATGTAATGGAATCACCGCGTATAATTTTAATTATATTTAAAAAGCGCACCATTGAATTTAAAACTTGACGTGTTCCAGTGATTTTAACATAAGGACACTAATAATATTATTCCATAAATGGTTTCCACCCTGTATGTTTGTTAATACAATTATATTAATACGTTTCATGTCGTGACAAAAACAGTTTTTTCCTGGACATTAAAAAATTTTTCGTATCATTATATACAGTATATGAAATTTGCGAAAAAATTTAAGGCATGATTCTTTGTCAAAAAAATGGTGGGACTTTCGTATAAACTTAATTTTTTGAGCCCCCCTGCTTAGTAACAGCCCCTTAAAGATGGCGCCCGAATAACAGTTTTCAATTTTTTTCTTAAAAACCAACAAACTGACAGGAATAAAATTGAGCAGATATTTTATGCGGGTGAGGCCACTGGAAAAAAATTTTAATGGTGTTCCTCTATGATTGTAAGGGGTAAAAAATGCCACCCCCAAACAATCTTTCGCAAGAAACTTTTCTCTCCACTTGGATGTTGGAAATGTTTGAACAATATCCTCAATTTTTGAAAATGTCCTATTGCAGACGGGGCTGATTTTTCCAGAAATCCAATAACTAATTTTCATAATAACCACATATGGGCCACGTTATTACTGTAGCTTGAAATTTAATATGATCACAAATAGCAAGAAAGAAATATTCATCGATAGAAATCAACAAATTTCGTGGTTACAGTCGATGAATATTTCTTTTTTGATATTTGTGATGTAATTGGCCTTTCGGCGTGTACCCTCTACTTATTTAAGATGACATTTAATTTGTTAAAAGTTTAAAATTGTTTTTGTTATTTATTTAATATTTGTACCAGTTCTCAATAAAAATGCCGACTTGACATCCGCTTAATGGATAAATTCAAGGATGAAAATAATTCCAACCTCTAAGACTCAGGCGTATTATTGGTTGATAAATAATTTTTTTCTCAAGAACTGTGAATTTTAGCGTGAAATGACAAGAGACCTCATTTGTTAAGAATAGATCAAGCTATCCAAAACAAAACTTCTTATTGTAAAATATGAACAGGAAAAAACATTTCTTGCGAAACAAGGTTTAGAGGTGGCTTTTTCTACCCCTTTCAATCATAGAGGAACACCACCAAAATTTTTTTTGAGTGCCTTCTCGCCCGCATAAAATTTATGATTAATTTTATTCTTGTCAGTTTTTTGGTTTTTAAGAAAATAATTAACTATTTTTTGAATCACCCCCTAAATTGTTTCGCAGTTATTTATATCCACCCTTTATATTGTAGAAGTTCGAAGATATAATTCTGAATTCAAAGTCACGTTGTGAAACACGTTTTAATCCAAGTTCCATCACACATCTCTATTTGTCCTTCTGGCGGTATTTTTACACTTCCCAGGGATTTAAATCAGGTCTTCTCGAGAACTACGAAGTCCCAAATGTTTCCGAACGACTCTTTGATTCTTTTCGATCTCCGAGGGCCACAAATGTTCCCTCGACACCTCATTCCAGGAGAGAGTTTTTCCCGTTGAAAGGAGTTTTTCATACACGGTCCGTGGGATGATCAAGGCAAGATGAAAATTTGTAACTGCCTCTCGCTTCTCCGGAAATACAAAACCGGAAATTACTGACAGATATTATTACACACCCTCATTCTGGCCTCTTACCATTGTCGTCGTGTCCCATTTCCGATTATGTTTCTAGCCATTAGGGAGATATTATAGGAAAAAAGTTCAATTTGGCGCAATGCTGAACATAAGTTTTCCACTTCTCTAATATTGTGAGAAAAATGGGAAAACACGAATTCAACTTGCTGGATATCGGATTCAATGAAGGAGAGAATTTCGAGCTGAGGAGTTCTACGAAACAATTACTTCAATAACTGTTAGCTTAAGGTATATTATTTCCTCGAATAATACAGCGTGTCCAAACAACGTATTGTTTCGGCGCTGCATTTGAAACTAAGCGGAGTGGAGTTTTAGTCACGATGAAGCAGTACCCGGTAACGCATCGCGCTTTTTGCGTACGAGAGTATTATCGCAATATTCATTCAATAGTGGCTTCTCAACGTTTGTCTCGTGAGGAATATCGTACATGCCATGCACCACCAAGTAACGGCAGCATTAGAAAATGGATCCGGATGTTCTATATTACAGGTGCGATGGTGAAAATTCAACACTCTGGTCGCCCTCGTTCAGTCCGCGACGAAGAAACGATTCTAGAAGAGAAGGCGTCGGTTCGTCAAAATCCGTCTTCATCCCAAAGCGAGACCAATCATAAAACATCAAAGAAATCGTCCTTACATTTGATTATAAAGAAATATCGGGTGTTTTCTTAGAGTGATAGAACTATCGATAGGGATAACTGTGATTTGACAGAAGGTAGAAACCATGTTGTTTTGAGATTTCTGTTCAGTAAGCATTGACAAATTATCATAAACGATCAGTAGGAATTTCATATACCCCCATTACTGACATGTTAATAACTAGTTCCTTTGAAAAATAAGCAAAAATCGTGAACAGGTATAACTTACTGTTAACAACCTCAAAAACAAAAACCCCGTCACTTCCATCCGTTGTAGGAAATATATAAATTGTAATGTTGAGTAAATTCTTCTTAGATTTGAGAATGGGTTGAAATCTGAAACATATATGTCAACAAAGAAGCAACTAGATATCTTGGGATCGACAGAGGTTTCTAAAAATTATCACTATTCGGTAGTAAAACTATTGAACGAGCAGACGAACTTCTAGAATTAAAATGAATTAATTTGGCTGATCTGTACCAAAAATCATTAATAAGGATTATGAGCTATGGTAATAGAAAGTTCAAGAAATCGAGACAGTGTAACATACATCTGTATAACAATTCTGTACTCAAACAAAGTCAACAAGGTTTGGTAGATCAAAGAGGCAAATTGAAGACATGCGCACGTTTCAAACTGATTGGTTTTCGTGAGTTCAATGTATGCTAGTGACTCCAAATCTGGCAAGTATCTATAATCGCTATACACAGAGACTCCAAGATATTAATAATACACTAATTATACAATAATAGCCCCATCTAGAGTATGCAAAATACATATACATAGGCAAGTACTAATCATACACTAACGCCGTATGTAGTATGCAAAATACATACAAGACATACCTTTGTTAGTTAATTCAAATAAAGAAATGGATATTTTCACGTTAACAACGCAGAATAAACTTTCCTCGTGCTCAAATCATGTCTGCAATTTAGCTCTATGATCTACAAACCCTTGTCGAGTTTGTTTGAGTATAGAATTGTTATACAGATGTATGTTCCACTGTCTCGATTTCTAGAACATTCTATTAGGAGCACAAATAAGTTTTCGCCATACGGAACCCAATTTCCTTGTTTATGAATCATTCCTAATGATTTTAAACGATGTGAGACTGCTTGCTGAGTGACTTCTAATGTTAGAGCAAGTCTTTTTTGTGTTTGAGATGAATCTTCCTCCAATAATTCCTCCAATTCTGCATCCTCGTAAATTTTTGGCCTTCCACTGCGATCTTTGTCTTCTACGTCGAAATCACCGTTTTGAAACCACTCTCGACACGTTCTCTCACTCAAAGCACCCTCACCATATGCTTCTACAAGCAATTGATGCTCCTCAGCAGCAAATTTCTTGAAATTAAAGAAGTAAACTAATATTTCCCGCAAATGACGCTTACTTGGCTCAAATTTTGACATTTTCAACTTATAAAAATTATATTTACTAATATAAAATCAATGATATTAATAGGTTATGTTGTTCTTGAATGTCCAAACTATTTTTTAAGCCGGTTATCATGTGCGAAAGCTAACCGAAACTCCGTGCCGCGCCATCTATAATAAAACGGCGGAAACTTATTTGTACTCCTAATATTACCATAGCTCATACTCCTTATTAATGATTTTGGGTACAGATCAGCCGAATTAATTAATTTTTATATGAATATGCTAATTTTTGAGCATTACGGCAAATTATGGTCTGATTTGAGCTTGAGGAAAGTTTATTCTGTGTTAGTAACTTGGAAATATCGAGAATACATTTCTTTACTTGAATTAACTCACAAAGGTATGTCTTGTATGTATTTTGCATCCTCTAGATGACGTTAGTGTATTATTAATATCTTTGAGTCTCTGTGTAAGTATTTTTGCAGACTCTAGATGACGCTAGCCTATTATTAATATCTTGGAGTCTCTGTGTATAGCGAATATAGATACTTGACAGATTTGGAGTCACTAGCGTACATTGCACCAATCAGTTTGAAACGTGCGCATGTCTGCAAGTTTCTTCTGTTATCTACAAAACCTTGTCGAGTTTGTTTGAGTATAGAATTGTTATATAGATGTATGTTACACTGTCTCGATTTCTATAACTTTCCATTACCATAGCTCCTACTCCTTATTGATGAACTTCTGGAAGTTCTACACAAACCGAAGCTTTATTTAAGTATTTAAAAACTTTTTGAATACAATTTGGTATATAAAACTCGGGTTACTATGTCCTCAATAATAAAAAAGTTATAGAAAAAGAAGTAATTATAATAATTCTATTTTTAAAATGAACCACCACGATATAGCAGACTGCTGTATCCAATATTCACGTCAGTTCTTCTAATATTTTCAACACTTGTGTTATTTAAAAACACAAATCTAAAATTTAACTTCCAGCTTCCTACATTCGCATCATCGGTTATGACAAACCCATTTCTTCCGTTAAACAGCGCGGAATATGAAAGACATCACATTTTCCGAACGATAATATTCCGAAAAATTAATTCAAATACATATCTGAAATTATTCAAACGACATGATGCTCGTTCGGTCGAATAGTTGATGGAATGAAGTAGCTATCGAAGTTTCTAAAAGCTTGCGTTGAAATAGCAATCGGAATCGAATCGAAATTTTGCTTTTATCGTCTCATTGGTGAATATTTGATGGGTTTATAATTCGAGAAATTTTTAACGTCGCATACAGCGACAGTTTCAGATATGCAGAGTCTCGATGGAATTATACAGGGTGTTTCAAAAAAATGTGACCCCGTCTCTAGTACAGATAGGAAACTGGAAAAATAATTGGGGTTTGCTCAGTAAAAAATTTTCTTAACGTCCTCCGTATTCAAAATAAAGGGCGTTGAACGACACAAAATTATACACGTTTTTCACGATTTTGCCGAAACTGCTGGCAACGTTGTAATGAAATTTTATACGAATATGTTTTGGAAGCTGATACATCCTATGAATTGGTTTTTATATCTGACTCTCATAGAGGGCGTACGGTTCGTACCAATAAGTATTGAACATAACTTTTTTAAGGTTAGATTTATCAATCAAAATTTCAAATGAACTTAAGCATCATTAAATTTTACACCAAAAAGGTGCTTGTGGTAAAAGTCGATACTGTGTACCGTTTTCGAAATATTTTGATTTGAAAATTATAAAGTAGTAACGATGCTGGTATAAAGTAATTATGATATCGGGTGTTTTTTTAGAGTGATATTACTTTCGATAAGGATAACTGTGATTTGACAGAAGGTAGAAGCCATGTTATTTTCACATTTCTGTTCAGTAAACGTTGACAAATTATTATGGAAATACATTGACATTTATTTTCAAAATCAATGTTCTATCGCCAAACTTATAGCGCACTTCGTGAAATTTATGGTTCGCATGATCGTCCATCAGAGCAGCTTATTCGTGGAACTATCGATAGATTTCGGACAAAACTTTCTCTACTTGATGCAACAATAACAAGACAAAGAACTGTACGTACAGAAGAAAATATCGCTGCTGTTAGTCATAGTGTTAATGATGATTCAGATCTGTCTATTCGTCGACGTTCACAACAAGTTGGTTTCCACCGCATGGAAAATTTTGCGTAAAGATCTTGGTCTACACTCATACAAGATCCAACTGGTTTAAGAACTAAAGCCACTTGACAATAATGAACTTCGTTTATTTGCTGATTGGGCCCCAGGACAGCTTGAAGTTAATCCAGTTTTTTATCGTAAAATTGTGTTTAGTGATGAAGCTCATTTCTAGTTGAATGGTTATGTAAAGAAGCAAAATTGCCGTATATGGAGTGAAAAAAATCCTCAAGAAGTTCTGCAGGTTCCATTGCATCCTGAAAAATGCACTGTATGGTGTGCTTTACACGCTGGAGGCATCATCGGTCCATATTTCTTTGAAAACGATGCTGGAGCTAATGTTACAGTGAATGTTGATCGTTACAGACCGATGATCATTGATTATTTGTTTCAAAATTTGAATGGTATCGACCCAGAAGTGTTTTGGTTCCAACAAGATGGTGCTACACCTCATGCTGTTACCGTAACAAATGATTTATTGAAACAAAGATTTGGCGATAACAGTATTTCGAGAAATGGTCCAATTAATTGGCCTCCAAGATCATGCGATATAACTCCAGAGGATTATTTTCTTTGGTGTTATGTCAAGTTATTGGTTTATGCTGATAAACCAGAAAAAATAGACGCTTTGGAAGCCAACATAAGTTGTGTTATTGATGAAATAAGGCCCGAATTACTCGAAAAAATGCTCCAAAATTGGCCTGGTCGAATGCGAATGGCTTCAATCCTAATTTGAATGTGTTTTATTTCAATTTAAAGTTCTATCACCCAAAAAAAACACCCCATGTATCGAGATGAACTGAAATTTCCAGAGACCCCCTTTTTTGGGTTTTAGTGCTGAATAAAATTTTTGTATCTACTCTAATATGCAGATAGAATTACATGAATGGAGTATACTGTGGCTCGATGTGAAACATTATAACAATTGTATTCAAAATAATTCACACACTTTTTATGTTCCACAATTTTTTTGTACTCCCTTGAAGATGGTCTAAAGAGCGAAACCCGTGTCAGGATTCTTAATGAATTGTGAGACATAAGACCTGGGTGAATTATTCTAAATAAAATTATATAAATAGAAGCTGATTTCGAGAACAAATTCAGTTATTCAAAAATGTAAGATATGCCACCTTTTTGAAGATGCTACTGTACTAGCGAAACGATCGTTGTTGCATTATAATCACAATAAGAATTAAAACAAATTGTAGAAATTACTATGTTTTACTACCAAAAAATTTATATTACACATTTTCTTGTGACTCGAGTTTCGGGAAATAAACTATCCCATCATCAGACAACTGAAGACCTAACAGTGGTACACTGGTATTTAAACAAAAGTGATAAATATTTTGAATATTTCAACAGATTCTCGGTAGTACCTGATAGTCGTACAGGGGTTTACAATCTGAACGTGATAAAAAACCGGGTTAAAAAAGAGGGGCCTTCTAACAGATATCGGAATGTCGGCAATCGACAAAGAAGGTTGTTAAACAGATGGTACCCATTTAAATATCTCAAATAGTTTTTGGGGGGTTACATAGCTCCTTAGTCATTCCTTATTTTCACATTATTTTGTTGTATATCTCAAATATTTGGATTTAGAAAGCTCCATACAGTCATTCATTATTTTTTACATTATTTTTATTGTGAACGAATTTGAAAATTTCAATAATCAAGTTTCTTTTCTTTTGAATCTAAAATTTTTTTTTCTTAAGATTTTCTTTTGTCGAAAGGAATTACTGTTTTCTAAAGAATGAATGGCAAAAGTTGAATTTTTGTTTACTTTTCATTAAATTCATTTTATGTTTGTTAAAAGGTTTCAAACAGATGTTACTTTTTAAATACTCAAATATTTTCGATTTACATAGCTCCGTACAGTCATTCATTATTTTTACACTATTGTTATTGTAAACTTTTTTGAAATTTTCAACAGATTCTAGATAATCGAGTTTCTTTCCTTTTGATTCTACATGTAGAATCGAAAATATTTGAGATATTTAAAAAGTAACATCTGTTTAAAACCTTTTTCGATGAACATAAAATGAATTTAATGAAAAGTAAACAAAAATTCAACTTTTGCCACTCATTCTTCAGAAAACAGTAATTTCTTTCGAGGAAAGAAAATTTTAAGAAAAAAATTTTTAGATTCAAAAGGAGGGAAACTTGATTTTTGAAATTTTCAAATTCGTTCACAATAAAAATAATGTAAAAAATAATGAATGACTGTATGGAGCTTTCTAAATCCAACTATTTGAGATATACAACAAAATAATGTAAAAATAAGGAATGACTACGGAGCTATGTAACCCCCCAAAAATTATTTGAGATATTTAAATGGGTACCATCTGTTTAACAACCTTCTTTGTCGATTGCCGACATTCCGACATCTGTTAGAAGGCCCCTCTTTTTCATCTCGGTTTTTTATCACGTACCGATTGTAAACCTCTGTACGACTATTAGGTATTACCGAGAATCTGTTGAAATATTCAAAATATTTATCACTTTTGTTTAAATACCACTGTACCACTGTTAGGTGTTCAGTTGTCTGATGATGGGATAGTTCATTTCCCGAAACTCGAGTCACAAGAAAATGTGTAATATATATTTTTTGGTACTAAAACATAGTAATTTCTACAATTTGTTTTAATTCTGATCAACTACCAAATAGTAACGGCTGAAACAATTCAATACAATGAAAATTTGTGAAAATCATAATAACATTATTAAATGTTAACTGGATTTTCAACGAGTGAAGACTGTTTCAGTTGAATATTTGGATCAATCTTGTTAAAGAAACAATTCATAACAAATTTTTTCCAACAAAATCGTTGCTAATGTACACAAAGGAATCTGATTGAACTGCATAAATGGCACGGAAGGTTCTCAAGACAAATATTGCGTTAGAATCCATTTAACTTCGGTAATGAGCTCTGCGTGTAGTGTTATGCTTCCTGTGTACCATTAAACTACATCTAGAAGTTTCTTGGTGTCATGACTTGATTGGAAACCGGATTAAAATCCATTTACACCCCGTGGATTCGGGAATGCTCTCTGCATGTTTCGATTCCGATTAATCATCGGGAATAGCCGTTGAGGAAGTATGCGGAATGTTGAACAGTCGAAGACGATATGGCAAGACAGAGTTGCTTCGATTTTAAGAGATCAGTGGTGAACTGAAGGATTTTACAATTTGATTTTCTTCATCAATTTCCATACGGAATGAAGTGATGAATTACATTGTTCTCTATCAATTCTTTATCAAATAAACAGTGACTCGAGTTTCGTAGTGTTTACTTCATTTTTAAACCGAATAAAAACAAATTGTATCTTTACTATTACATCGGGTGTTTTTTTTTAGAATGATAGAACTTCAATTGAAATAAAACACATTTAAATTAAGATTGAAGCCAATTTTTTTTTTATTTGAAAGATAATTTTATGACATTTATGTTTTAAAAATTATTTCCGGCATATTTGCACCACGCGTAGCTCTGAGGAACCGCATTCGACCAGACCAATTTTGGACCACTTTTTCGAGTAATTCAGACCTTATTTAATCAATAACACGAGTTATGTTGGCTTCCAAAGCGTCTATTGTTTCTGCTTTATCAGCATAAACCAATGACTTGACATAACCCCCAAAGAAAATAATCCAGTGGCGTTATGTCGCATGATCTTGGAGGCCATTTAATTGGAACATTTCTCGACATAATGTAATCGCCAATTATTTATTTCAATAAATCAATTGTTACGGTAGCAGAATGAGGTGTAGCACTATCTTGTTGAAACCAAAACATTTCTGGGTCGACACCATTCAAATTTTGAAACAAATAATCATTGATCATTCGATCTGTAACGAGCATCATTCACTCTAACGTTAGCTCCAGCATAGTTTTTAAAGAAATATGGACCGATGATGCCTCCAGCGTGTAAAACACACCATACAGTGCATTTTCCAGGATGCAATGGAACCTGCAGAACTTCTTGAGGATTGTTTTCACTCCGTATACGGCAATTTTGTTTATTTACATAGCCGTTCAACCAGAAATGAACTTTCACTACACAAAATTTTACGATAAAAAAGTTGATCAACTTCGAGCTGTTCTAGGGCCCAATCAGCAAACAAACGACACTTGTTATGGGCAAGTGGCTTTAGTTCTTGAACCAATTGGATCTTGTATGGGTGTAGACCAAAATCTTCACGCAAAATTTTCCATATGGTGAATCCATAGAGTCCAATTTGTTGTGAACGTCGACGAATAAAGAAATCTGGATCATCATTAACACTATGACTTACAGCAGCGATAATTTGTTAATTCTTACTGAACAGAAATGTCAAAACAACATTGCTTCTACCTTCTGTCAAATCACAGTTATCCCTATCGAAAGTTCTATCACTCTAAAAGAACACCCGATATATATTCGTTGAAGGCTTCGGCAAAACTTCGAAAAGTGGGGTATGCCATAGATCCATCTGCTCATTTAATATTTTTATTGTCGGAACATGCGTTTTGTATTTAAATGTTTCGATGGATGTCTAGGTTTTTTCCTTTCGCTTTCAAGTGCAATATTTCAAGTTTCAATTTTTCGCAAATTTAAAGTTATCTTTATAGTTCCTGAACGAAGATTGATGTTCTTTGAACGTTTTATGGAAAGATCTACCAGTTTGTCCCATATATAACGCTACTACACTGTTGACAACTTAATTTATAGACTTAAGAATTATTCAGCCGATTTTTTGTCTTTTACTTTAAGAAAGACGCTTCAAATTTTATGTATTGAAAATATTTGTGCTATTTTTTGCGAAATGGGTCCAAAGTATGTTAAAAATTTCTTGTCATCAATCTGTTTTGGAAATGGAGTATATTTGTTCCAGAATGAGTTGTTTCTCTTTTTTGTTTCTGAAACAAATATACCTCATTTCCAAAACCTAGATCAGTTTTTGTTGATAAGCTGCAGAAATACTTCGAACTCATAGTAATCATATTGTCGACAAGATTGCATCAATCATTAATCAAATAATCATAATTTGTTGGTCATATATTATAAAAAATTATGTTGTATTACAGAATCGGAGTTTACTTTGTTGCCAATCCATTATATAAACCAACATACATCAATAAAATAATTTCATGAAATACTGAAACTTGAAAAACTGTAAATTTGGATTGGGCCCTCTTACTCTATGCATTTTTATCAGGGTAAACTGATCTTCTAAATTTGAGGTTGTTGAATTAAGTCGTTTTCCCCTTCAGAAAAACCAAAATATGTACATGAATCTATTCGCAATAACATAAACTCGGTATTTGAAAAAGTATAAAATTTTACTTATCTTGATGAAAACTTGCTTCACTATGAATCAAAAGATTTTCCATTAATGTTTATAAGTTTATGTAATTGAAAAAAATATCGAAATGATACAGAAAATATGCATCTTCGGAAAACATTAATATCCTGAACTGTTGTCACTAAATGGCGAATGCTCCGGTAATTGCGATTCAATTATAGTTCACAAACAGTGAACTATCACTCGGTTCCGATCTTAATTCATGATTACGAATCTATAGTTTATAATCGATAAGTAAGTTTGAAATCCATTGGATCATACCCCACTGAACAACGAAAGAAGCGAAACAATAAAACCAGTGAATAAAACAGGGTAAATAATTAAACCTTCAAAATATAACAATAACAGTATTAAGCGAAGTCACTCAAGAATTTTCAGCCTCCAACACCCTTGAAACGCAATCAATAAGTACAACCGTCCTTTTGATACACCAACGATATTATAGAATTCTAAATCTTCAATTCACATTATTCTTGGTTAACCCTCGTACGTATGAAAACGTGCCCGACCAACGGCTCTCAAGAGGAGAAAGGTAGAATAAATGACACAGAAGACCCCAAATTATGATTCAACATGATACCCTTGTCATCTCGCAAAACCCAGGCTTTTATCCTGGACATATTGTTGTTGGGATACCAGTGTCTTCCCCAAGGAATGGTATGCAATAGGAGGAATACATACGATTAGTTGACGGTTAATGAGTGGGATTGTTCGAATTTCACTAAAACTTAAATACTTTCATGATTAATATTTGTTTTTCAACAATTCTGTACGTGTACAGGCTCTCTAAACACGGGGGTTTCCGAATCGTCTCCAATTCTCCACTTGGGTGTTGGAAATGATTGAACAATATCCTCAATTTTTAAAAAAGGTATTATTCACAGACGAGGCTAATTTTTCTAGAGATCCAAAAACTAATTTTCATTCACAGGTCCAAGAGAACCCTCACGCTATTACGGTAGCTCATCACCAAGAACAATTTTCTCTGAATGTCTGGCTTGGATATATTGGGGATCAGATAACTTGTTCAAAATGTCTACCACCTATATTGCCTTCTTGCCCGCATAAAATGTCTGGTTAATTTTATTCTTATCAGTTATTTGGTTTTTAAGAAAAGAATTAAAAACTGTTTTTCGTCATCTTTAGGGGGCTGTAACTATGCTGGAGAGAGCTCAAAAAAATTAAATTTATTTGAAAGACCCACCTTATTTTTTGGCAAGGAATCACTCCCTGAATTTTTTCGCAATTATTCATATGTGTAGTGTTTTTATGCATCTCAACATGAGCACACTTACGAGATTGTACAATCTTAATAATTTTTTCACATGAAGAACCGAATAGACCTCCTACGCAAAAGTCTTCACACAATCTAATTTTATTGTCTACAATGCATTAACTTCGACCCCTCATAAAAAGAACGTAAAAATAAACAGACAGAAGAGGAGATCTCAATAATTCTCGCTCAGCTTCCCAGAAATACTTCAGAAAATAACCAAGTAGATGCGGCAAATAAATCAACCTCATCAAGAATTTTCCCCTGTAACACCTGGTCATTTTCCGAGTAATAAAAGTGGAGGATTAAACTAGGCGATGAAAATTTGTCACTAATTTCTGGAATTTATGTCTCTGCAAATTTGATTAAGAGCCATGGCTTTGTCAAATGGCGAGAGTCGCTCGAGGAAGACTGGTAATTTCGTTGGAGAATAACAATTCTCAACTTATCTAGTATCTGGAGGCAATACCTTAAAGGTGATCAAGTCGGTCAAAGTTGGGCAGAAGTTTGCAGAAATACTTACAACCATTTCGTCTTTATTCCAACGACGGAAACTTTAATCAATCATTAGAGATAACAGTGTCAATATATAAACTAGACTATTTTCGGCTTATATGAATTTTGAAATTTAATTATTGAGGATTATTAGGGTCATTAACGAGTAAAAATAACTTCGGGCACTTTTGATGACAGATGTCGCTACTAGTTCATTGTTTCATCTGGCAACATCTTCATTTTGAAGTGTCATCATTAGGTTTTCTTTTCAGTATCTGTCGTTTCGCTGAAGTGTAACTAACAGAGTTTCTGAGTACTCTGAAAATGTCAACTTTAGTACCGAATAATGTGTTTTTGCGTGGAGTTTTACATCATTACATCAATATAAAGAAAAGGATACCGAAAGTCATCATATTTTAGTGGATGTCATGCTCTAGCTGAAAGAAAGTGTTTGAAGTTACTTGTTCGATTCAAAAAGTGAAAATTTTGATTTGGAAGACAAAATTTTAAATAACATTTAAATGAGGTTATTCTGATTTTCACAATTTTCATTGTTATATTCACAACAATTGTTTCTCTATCACAGTAGCATCATCAGGCCGGTTTACATTTTGAATAACTAAGCTTAGTAGTTTATCTATGGCGATTCTCCCTCACTTTGGTCTAAGAAGAGTTCTGTCATGTGTGGGTGATGACTAATTAGGGGTAATGACTTAATTAGGGTAAAAAACCATTAATATTTTCGGGTCATGTCCATTATCTGCAGCTGCAGCTGCAGCTGCAGATAAGAATCAAGTGTTTTTTTTATCTGCCGCTGCACTGAAATATTTCGATAGACAATGCTGAATAATCCATACTCGATAAGTCATGACAAGAAATCTCAGTTCGGAAGATATTTCCCCGCATATAATGAAAAAACACTTGACCCTTATCTGCAGCTGCACACTAATAAATAATGGACATGAGACCCGACTGGAAATTAATGATTTATTACCCTAATTAAGTCATTACCCACACATGACAGAACTTTTCTTGAACCAAAATGAGGGAGAACCGCCATAGATTAACTACTAAGCTTATTTCCGAAATCCGTTACTATTTCTATTACAGTAGGTAGAAAAAGTTTTTTTTGAACACTAAGGCCCAAAAGAGGGTGTCTGTAAATTTCAGCTTTTCTGAATATATTCAACAGGGGTGAGTTATTTAAATCTAATTGTTCGTTAAATAATATTCCAATTTTATTATATCTATTTATCTCAAGGTACTCCAGAAAAGTCCGCATATCACTGAAAAGACAAGGCTACATATCAAGGAAACCAAAAAAATCCCTATAGTGACACCTTTACAAAAGTAACGAAGGATAGAATTTAGTCAACGTTTTCAAGAAAATAATATTAATGATGTCTTTATATCTGATGAAAGTTGTTTCCAACTTGGTGAAAATCACTTAAAAATCCTATCAAAACAACCTGATATCGTTTAAAGTTCCAAATTTATCACCACAATAATTGTTTGGGGAGCAATATCTAAGCGTGGTGCTAGGTCTCTCTGTATAGTTGATGGTTCTATTAATAGTGGAAAGTATTGGCATTCTGAACGATTTTCTCCTTGAAACGGCGAATGCTTTATATTCAGAGGGGTGGCGTTTTCAGCAGGATAATGCAAGATGCCATACTTCGGTCTATTACTCAAGCTTGGACACAAGAACACCAAGTGACAACCATTTCATGGCCAGCAGTTTCACGAGATCTTAGTCCCATTGAAAACATATGGGGATTAATGAAGACTGAAATTGAACAATCAGCGCCACGAAATAAAGATGATTAATACAGTCAGTTTCACATTCCTGGATCACCGAAAATTATTGAGGTGATCTAGTTTCGGTTGTATCTTTACGATGAGTCAAGTGTTTACAGTTAAATGGAGGTTATATAAGTAAATAATAATGTTTTGTTATAATTTTCTTAGTCAAGAATAAAAAATCACTGAATAATTATAATTGTGCTTTGTTTTTTCCGGATACTTTCAAGACGGACTATAGTATCAGTTCAAATGTAAAACATAATTAAGCCACAATGTAGTGAAACAGTTGTCGTTCAACAATAAAAACTTTGTGGAAATTTCATTTTATTTATTACTAGATGGAAATACTCTTTATTATTTCATCAAATTCTTGTGGAGCACTTTATTTTAGAAGTTTTGAAAATAATTTATAATAATTTTAATAAACTCGAACATACAGATAATAAATTGAGTTAATAAAACGGTGGGTAAAAGGCTTAACGTTACGAATAATAATTCAGTTGTACACGTGATTTCCGAACCGATTATAAATTCCTGGTGGAAAGTTTATTATAATAATATACGTGCAAACCTTCCCACTATAATTTTCACAACATTGTCAAGAACGTCAGTCGACATTATCGCATCCATTTTACCCTTCCCCCAAAATCTAATTTCCGCGCTACGAATTCGAAACTCTAAATTTTACGAGTAAACTGTTTTATGCACGATTTCACTGCTTACTCGGATCTATTTTATTATCGACGCATACGCGGAGACGCAGCCTCCTAAGATTTTATACGGATGAATAAGAATTTACGTCTATTTGATGACTTCTTGTATATGTATAGATGATTAGTAGGTACGATTTCAGATTTGAGTAGACAGGAAGGCGGCTAGTGCAGAAGTTATGACGAGTGGTAAACAAACATAGCCTCAAGAACTTCTTCAAAAACAACTTATTATTAGCATGTTGTTTTCGAAGAAGTTCTTGAGGTTGGCCCACATTTTTGGAAAGGAATTTGGTTTTCATAAAACAAGGTACGAAACAAAATTTTTTACTCTTCAAGTATTTATTTAATGATTTATTTTATTTATTGACAATTTATATTTCTTTGAATTCTTTCATTCCCTTTGTTACTGTGTAATAAGTGTTAATTCTATATATCTACTAAATTGACACAGTGTGTTCTAAAGACATTCATTTAATTCAATTCTAAAAGTTTTTGAATAAATATAAATAAGTTTGTTTAGCAGTAAATAGAAATAATTCAACTAAGATATTGGTGAACAATAAAGAAAGTAACCCAACTTTTCTGAATCGGGGATTCATCAAATTAAATGTGGTGATTGTAATGCTACATAAATAGGACACACAGGTCGATGTTTACAACATATGATCAAAGAACATAGGATGTCTATTTTGAAAAAACAGAAATAAACCGGTTTTTTCGGAACATTGTATAAAAAATAATCATTTTCAATAAGGAAGATGTGACTTTACTATATAATGTTATTAAGGGTAACTTGATGGACTATTTGGAGATTCTTTTAATCAAAAAAGCCATAGAGAAAAGGGAAATTCAACAAATTCTCTAATACTCTTTGGAAACACCCTTATATTGGATGCTGTTATTTCTATGCGCCATAAAAATACACTTATGTCTTAAGTGTAATAAAAGAACCTCTTCAATTTTAATTTTAGTTATTTTTTGTACTCCTTTGAAGATGGTCGAAAGACAGAAACACGTGTCAGGGTTTTGAACAAACTGTGTGAATTTTTTTTTAAATAAAAAAGTTAAGTGAAGTTAAATTAAAGGAAAATAGTAGTACGCGTAAACAATTACCGGAGATGAAACGTTGTTACCATAGCGCGCTTCAAAGACCTTCATCCTAATCCTAATTGCAACACTTATCTCACTGAATATAACGGATTTTCCAATAGCAATGATGAAATTTGAAATGGTTATAATGACAACACTGTATATTATTTTTGTCATTTGTCATTTGTGTTCAGTAGGTTATTCCATTTCACCATGGAACACGCGTCAACAACGTTTAGAAATTGTTAAATTATTTCATCAAAAACAGTGCTCATTTGTGAAATTGTGAAAAATTTAACAGTTTCGTGTGAATTTTCACAACTCCAAATTCTCCAATTCTGTTTGTGTACTTAACCACTCAAGAAATGAGCTTCATCACTGAATAAAATTTTTCGATGAACATTTCCAAGTTGATCAAGAGCTGAATCAGAAAATAGGCGATGTTTATGGTAGTCAAGTGGCTTCAGTTCTTGAACCAGTTGAAATGTGTAAGGATGTAAACCTGAATCTTCTCTTAAAATTCTTCAAGTTGTTGTTTGAGGTAGATTTAATTGTTGAGAACGGCGTGAAATCAATAAAATTAGATTTTCTCTTACGTTTGCTGCTACTAAATAAATATTTCCTTGAGTGCGTGCATTTCTTTGTGTTACTGGTACTCTTGTATCGTGTAAAGGAAATATAACGTCCATGAATTCTTTTAAAGTTTCTTACTGTTCTCATAAATGAGCACAGATTTAAATAAAATAATTCAACCATTTCTTAGCTTACTTGAAGGGTGTATATTTCCATGATTAAATGACATAAGCTTATGAACACAAATGACATGGGAAATTTCGAAAATAATATAGAGTGTTACCATCATAAGCAATTCAAATTGTAATATACCTATGGAAAACCCGTTATTAAAACTTTTATGAAGTTCACAGAATATTCTGTGCTTTCTAATTTTTTTATATCATCAAAAACTCTTACCAAGTAAGAAGACTTATTAAAATTATAATCATATTACAACTCCAGTCGAAACTTTTCAACCGCTTTGTTGAGTTCCATCTCGGCGAAATAGACAAATCCCTTCAACGCAATCTATACATTTCACGCGCCGATATAATGCCTGTCAAGATCTGCACTACGTCCGTTCTCGGCAGGAATCAACAGGTGCATTGGCTGTGCCTGTCCCCGAATTCATTCCTGTCGGAATTTAAATGGGAAACCCTTCCATTTTTCCATTATTCCCGGCGCGTTAGAAGCCTTGACGTTTAACAAATTCATAACCCGATACATCAGGATACTTACGGGCGATGACAGCGTGTTTTTGCACGCAAACAAATTGCCATCGGATTCCTCGTCCTTCCTGTTATGTCCCTCGTCCTTTGTCCTGCGATTTTGACATATGGAAAACATTTTCGACGCGTTGTAAGTAGGTTAAAATATAGGGGTTGTCTTCGGGATTTGTCCGTGATTTAAATTGCGTGTCCTAGAATTGGCGTGTTTTGCAGCCTTTAGATGAAGCTGCAATGGAAATTTTCATCTCATATCATAAACATATGAAAGGGTGTTTCATTAACAGCGCCCCATTTCGTTTTGTGAACATATTATTTATTTGAAAATTATTGAAATTCTTATTTCACTATGAAGTACAATGGATACTATTAGTTATGAAACAAAACATTATTTAAATGTTGAACAAGTAAGTTTAAATCACACTCTCTCTCTCTGCTCTTGAACAACATTATCTTCAAATTCACTCAAGTCACAGTCTCATCCCCCGATAGTTTACACGCACTGAACAAAAGAACTTTTTATTCGCATTCACTTCACAAATTTAATGTCAAGGAACATTTTCGTTCACCCTCTCATGATAATACACTATCGCAATAAAAGGCCTGGAAGTGGATGTATTATCCGTAACATTCACTTGTAATTAAGTAGTCCATGTGTAAAATGAGTCTATGTGAACTCAGTGAAAGTGAATATCTATGAAAAAGCCCAGTGATCTACTCCTCTACAAGTGATCAACAGAGATAACAGATCAAAACTACACCGAAACAATTGCTCCCTCGATTTAGACAACTCAAAATTATACACTCTGATAAAGGGTCTTTCTTTAACAGCGCCCCACTTTGTTTTGTAAATAAAATACATTATTTATTTGGAAATTATTGGAATTTTCATTTCACTATAAAGTACGATGGATACCAATAGTTATTAGATAAATTTTGGTCTTCACGAACACTTTCACGTACGGATATAGCAATATACTCTTCACTTCTTGCATTTCTTTGTTTCCTGGCAGTGTAACATCATGAAGTGTAAAACTTGTTTCAAACTTCTTCACTTAACGTTCAACTGTTCCTTTATTCGGACTATTATAACGATCAAAAATTGGAGTTCAAGCACGTAAAGTTAAAGTAACAGATCGCGATTTTTCATAATGAATTTGGATTATTTGTAAGCGTTGCTGTCAATGTCACAAATAAACAATGGCTGCCATGCGTAAGTAATGTCAATTTAAAAATGGAGCCTTTATATAAAAAGATTGTGCCGACTTTGGGATTTTCAAATTATGAATTCTCGGTTCTGTCTTGAAATAATATATATCGAATGGAAAATTATCATTCTGTGTATAAAATTAAGTGCGATTTTCACCAAAATTCAAGTGACAATCGCATGATACGCAATTTACCTTCGGTTCTTCCTCTCATTAATCATAATTCCATTTCATCCTCAATCTTTCCGTAATTCTCAGGAAGCCCCATTTTTCTGAGTTCGATTCGATGTCGCTTATTGGAAAACCTTTCCGTATAATCGCGTAATTCGATTTGAAAGAGCAGGTCGTTGAATTTTCCACATTTTTCATACTTTCCGACGTCATTGACTCGTTTTTCCGGACATAAGGAAAAGTGAAAAGTTATAATTTTTCGAGGGAATGAAGTCGCCGAAACAATTCCAATATGTCACTCTTCCTCAAGTAATTTTTTCAAGTTTCACGTACGGAATGTTACGTCAATTTTCATCAAATTCCCTGTGGGATTCCTTAAGGAACGATTTTACTTTGTTGCTCTCTGAAATTGCTCGGGGAAATTGTATCGGGTATTTGTTTTAGAGTGATAGAACTTTCGATATGGATAACTGTACTTTGACAAAAGATAGAAACCATGTTGTTTTGATATTTCTGTTCAGTAAGCATTGAGAAATTATCATGAAAATACTCATGCCGCAATAACGTTTACAAATTGTTGAAATTTATTTTCAAAATCAGTGTTCTATTCGCCAAACTTATAGAGCACTTCGTGAAATTTATAGTTTACATTATCGTCCATCACAGCAGCTTATTCGTCGAACCATCGATAGATTTCGGACAACATTTTCTCTACTTGATGCAACAATAACAACAAGACAAAGAACTGTGCGTACAGAAGAAAATATCGCTGCTGTAAGTCATAGTGTTAATAATAATACAGATTTGTTTATTCGTCGACGTTCACAACAAGTTGAACTCTGTGCATCCACCACATGGAAATTTTTGCGATAGATCTTGGTCCACACCCATACAAGATCCAACTGGTTCAAGAACTAAAGCCACTTGACCATAATAAGCGTCGTTTGTTTGCTGATTGGGCCCTAGAACTTCTTGAAGTTGATCCACTTCTTTATCGTAAAATTGTTTTTAGTGATGAAGCTCATTTCTGGTTAAACAGCTATGTAAACAAGCACAATTGCTATATGTGGAGTGAAAACAATCCTCAAGAAGTTCTGCAGGTTCCATTACATCCTGAAAAATGCACTGTATAGTGTGATTTACACGCTGGAGGCATCACCGGTCAATATTTCTTTAAAAACGATGCTGGAGCTAATGTTACAGTGAATAGTGCTCGTTGCAGATCGATTACCATTGATTATTTGTTTCAAAATTTTAATTGTATCGACCCAGAAGTGTTTTGATTCCAACAAGATGGTACTACACCAATCAACAACAGATACAACTCACCTACAGATTTCTTATTATCCTCGTTTGAACACCTCCTTTAAAAGATATTCTATGTTCGTCGCGAAAATCACAGAAAGCTGTAAGGTATTATATGGTTTTCTTTAAACCACCTGATATCCCATAATGAGTTTTATTCAAACCTAGTATAATAATATATTATATATTAAATAAAATAATAAGAGGAGGTTTTTTACTTGATAGAAGGAATATTACAAAATTTGAAACAGATTTTATCTGTTAGTCACCTACCATTTTAATTTAATATATATAATAAAAACAATTTTTGATTTTTTTTAGAATTAAAATTTAAGGAGACTTAACAGATTAAATCTGTTTTGATATTCAAATTTTGTAATATTCCTTCTATCAAGTAAAAAATCTCTTTTTATTATTTAATTTAATTTTATATTTAATTATACTGGGTTTGAATAAAATGCATTATGGGACATCAGGTGGTTAAAAAAAAACATATAATACCTTACATATTTCTGTGATTTATGTGACGAAGATAGAATATCTTGGATTTTAAAGTGGGTGTTCAAACGAGGATAACAAGAAATCTGTAGGTAAATTGTATTTGTTGTTGATTGATTTTAATTTTTAAATGTGAAGTTGGACCGATAAGAATTCTAATTGTTTTTTGAAGATTTAATACATAATTTTGAGAGATTTTTGAAGTAACTTATTTTAATATTCAATATATCAAATGTTTCAAATAAATTATATTTTCTGGGAAGTCCTTAAAATTATGTTTTGTATTTTTAAAAAGAAATTAGTTTACATAATCGTAAGATCAGAATCAAAATTTTGTCTCCCTCAAATTTTTATTTTTTAATTTTAATTGACAATTTTCATTTTTGTTGGGTTATTTATTCCATTCAATTTTTCATTTTGAGATTCGATTTTATACTAATTTAATTCTGAAAATTTTTTTGAAATTTAAATTGTAGGTGACTAACAGATTAAATCTTTTTTGATATTCAAACAAAATAATCGATTCAAGTGAAACTCAAATGCATTTTTTTCGTTTCAGATAACAAAATGTCGAACGATATCGTGAGGATAAAAGGTTTTGTTCTTCTCTGTCTGTTGGTAGGAGTGATTGCCGCGAAACCTTCACATTTCTCAGACAGTCAGGTAAGTAAACTAAATCTTAGGAATGACAGGATTTTAATTTAATCAATAATATCAAATTCAATAGAATGTAGTCTATAAGTTGACTCTTACCTCTATGTATATGCACAAGTTATCTCTGAGCAAATTTCACAAGGTGATTCTACAGGCAATTTGCAACAAAAAGTTCTCATAGAGAATGGTCCAATTATCTTCCGTTATAAGGTTATTCAAGATTTCACTATTTTGTAACGTTTCACTATTTTTTTCGCTAAAAACATAAAATAGCTTGAAAACTATCATCTTAATCAAAATTCAATGTACATCATTGGAAAGAGTGGAAAATTTTCCTCAGACAGGGATGGTTTTATGAAGATTTTTATGAAATACTCACTCATTATAGGGTGGTCAAGAAAAAGATGATTATAAAATTTTCTTCTGCCATAATCTTTGATCGAATTTTACTCTAAAGTGCGCCTGATAAACCCTCATGAAAGTTATGTGTGCTTTATTTATAAAGCTTTACAATGATGTACAACGATGTATAATACATTAAAGGAAAATTTTATTTTTGTTGAAAAATTGACGAAATAATAGCAGAAACTTAGCTAGCGATTTCCGCGTACACGTGCTCTAGGCATTTTAACAACAACTAAACATCGACTTCGGATCTCCTCGAACAGCTGGTTTGCAATTTTAAAAATTTGCAAAAAACAACTACATATTTAAGTAAAAAAAAATGTTTACATGAAAAGACCTTCACGATATTTTTCTCCAAATCTTAATCATTTACTCCTTACTATACTATCCATGTTTTACCAAAAAAAAATTAAAATTTAAACAGCTCCTTCTGGGTGTTGCAGTTTCTTTGTCAGTTAGTATAAAAGTACCCCTAGTCGATTTAGTTTCGTACTTCAACGCCAGGAACGCTGGTTTGATTCGAGCCACTGCGTAATTATGTTTTCTTATCGACGATGTCGACGTCGATTTTGAACATCTTAGTTGAATCTGGTTGATTGATAACTTGGTGGAATTATACGAGTTATAAATTGGATTGCCAGACTTCATTCCGAAGAATTTTGGATTATTTAGATGATTGTTTATACTGGAGAAATTATTGGTGTCCAAGATTATGGGTTTTGATGTTATATAAGGCCAATAAAATCCATATATTTCGGATTAACCACGAGGCCATCATCTTCTTGATTCGTAACATTTCCATTGAAGAAATTGGAAACTGGTATTCATTTGACTACGTGCGTTGAACAAAAGAAAGTTGAGAATTGCAAGAGACAGCTTTAGACCCCATCTGGAAGGATCTGAACATATCATTAATAAATAGACCATCAGCTTATTCGATTTGTATAATTTAGGCAGTAAAAGGTTGTATTTGAGATTTAATCATTAGACAATTTAACATCAAGGGCTGCACAAAGTCAGTGTAATTTAGACCAGTACACTGAAGAATATATAACAGCTATTAGATAATTGATTTAGTTGATCGTCTGATTTGAAGTAATAAAATATCATCATATATTATAGCCTGCGAAAGTGAACCTACTCTAAAAACCACACAATCATTCTCTCTTCCTTTTTAATGACTTTGAGTTCAGTATATTATCTTGACATTTTCGATTCCCTCGTAATCCTAAGTAATTAGATATTTTCAAATATGATTCGAAACAAAATAGCTGCTTTGTAAATTTCAATGAAGTCTTACTAACAAATCGTTCGTTAAAACATGAAGACGGAAGTTAGGTAGAAAATTTTCGGAGAATCGAAAGCCTTTTTATCCACGTTTAATTGTTTTCATTTCAGGAAAATCTTGTCCAATGAAGTATCCAATTTATTCGATGGGAAAACCATCGTTAGGGGGACTACTTATTTCAATTACTTCTTGTTCTATAGTTGCCCACAAACGAGGAAAGATAATTAAATGATTACGGAAATATTAAAGGAGTGCTTTTATGCTGATGTTGAAATGCGACTGCAACCATTATTCAGAAGATTGTTTGACGTTTCATCGATTTCTTGTGCAATCTCAAATAATTTCTACAGAGGCGGGCACTTTTTTCTGCGACACAATTTGACAGTTCTCTATTATTTTTGTCGTAAGTTTACTTTTGCAATTCATCACAAATACACTCCCGACCAATGTTCAAGTTTGATTCTCAATGTTATTTAAAAATTTTGTTCAATACTGAAGCAGGTTATTGGTTAAATGACTAGCGTGTTCTCTAAGGTATTCAAATAAATTAATTGGGCTGATCTGTACCAAATATCATTAATAAGAAGTATGAGCTATGGTAATAGAAAGTTCTACAAATCGAGAAAGTGCAACATACATCTGTATAACAATTATGAACTCAAAAAAGGGCGATTAGGTTTTATTGATCGCTGGAACATAAGTAACAGATATGCGCACGTTTCGAAACTTGTTGGTTTCTCGTCAGTGCCCTGTAATGTCCAACGACTACAAATCTGCCACGCACCTACATTCGCTCTGTAACCCTTGGTGTTTCAGTATTGAAAGTTACCTTTCGAATAGAACTTTTCCTATTGAAGTGCAGGATACTTAGTCCAATGATTATGCTACAAACATGGGAGTTCCTCAGAGATCCGTGCTATTTCGTCTAATCATATTCTAGTCGAGGTTATCATTATTTTTGGTGATGATACTCCATTTGGTAATACAGTATTATCCATAAAATAATAAGAAGAGTTTTTTAATTGAATATCGAAAGAGTTTCATTCTGTTAGCCTCCTATAAATTTTAATTTCAAAAACTTTTTATTCAAAAACTTTTAGAATCGAATTAACGTCTTATAAGCACTCCTTATATTTAATAGACATATGAAATCAAAACTCATTATATAACATCGAATGGAATAAAAAAAATCCAACAAATATAAATTTTCAATTAAAATTAATGCATAAATATTTGAGGGAGACTGATCTTATATTCATAAAAACTGAATCCTTTTTAAAAATGCGAAACATAAGTTTAAGATAATATTTCAATAAAGTTATTCTGATTTTCACAATGTTTATTGCTATGTTTACAACAATTGTTTTGCTATCACAGTGGCATCATCAGGCAGGTTTACATTTTGAATAACTAAGCTTGTTTCCGAAATCCGTTGCTATTTATATTACAGTAAGTACAATAAATTTTTTTTGAGCACTGGAACCCAAAAGAGGGTCTCTGAAAATTCCAGCTTATCTGAATTTATTAAACAGAGGTGAGTTAGTTGAATCTAATTGTTCGTTAGGTAATATTTCAATTTTATTGTGTTTATTTATCTCTAGGGATTCTAACAGGTTTAAGGCATAAATTTTACTTTCTATATGTAGAATTTCAAAATTATGGTTAAAAGTATGTCCTGTTTCTAACAAATGGTTGGAATATGTAGAATTACTTTTATTATTGAGGAAACTCTTCAAATGTTCACAAATTCTATGTCGGAAAGTTCTTCCAGTCTGTCCTATGTAAACTTCAGGGCAATCACCGCAGGTTAACTTATAAACCCACGATTTATCATCTGTATGTGTACAGTCTTTATTATTTTTAATGAATTTACTCAAGTTTGAATTGGTTTTAAATGAAGTTCTTAAATCATATTTATTTTTGAGGTATGTAGCATTTTTCTCGGAAATACCTTTAGTGTATTTTGAGGCAATGTATTTAAAATTTTCTTCTATTTAGGCTATTGAAGCTATTTCATTATTTTTATTCATCAACAATTTGTCTATCAACGTAGGATCATAGTCATTATAAATAGCTATTTGTTCAATTATGTTCTGAAATATAATTTTCTCGATTCATGGGAATATTAACTAATCTATGAATCATACGTTGATAGACAAATTGTTGATGAATAAAAATAATAGATAATAATTAAATATGATATATCCTAATATAAAAGAAAATTTTAAATACATTTTCTTAAAATACACTAAAGGTATAATATTTCTGAGAAAATTGCTACATACAAAATAAATATGATTCAAGAGCTTCATTTAAAACCTATTCAAAATTGAGTAAATACATTAAAAATAATAAAGAGTGTACACATAAAGATGATAAATTGAGGGTTTATAAGTTAACCTGCTGTGATTGCCTTTAAGTTTACATAACCAGACTGGAAGAACTTTCTGACATAGAATTTGTGAACATTTGAAGAGTTTCCTCTATAATAAAAGTAATTCCACATATTCTAATCATTTGTTAGAAACAGGACATACTTTCAACCATAATTTTGAAATTCTACATATACAAAGTAAAAGTTATGCCTTAAAGCTGTTAGAATCCCTAGAGATAAATAAACACAATAAAATTGGAATATTACTTAACGAACAAATATATTTAAATAACTCACCTCTGTTAAATATATTCGGATAAGCTGGAATTTACAGAGAGCCTTTTTTAGGTGGCAACGGATTTCGGAAACAAGCTTAGTTATTCAAAATGTAAACCTGCCTGATGATGCTACTGTGATTGCGAAACAATTGTTGTAAACATAACAATAAAAATTGTGAAAATCAGAATAACCTTATTTTAATATTATTTAATATGGATTTTCACCAACTGATTCAATTCAATATAATTTTAAGAACTTCTCCAAAACTAATTTATTTGAAATATTTAATACATTCAAATAAGTTACTTCAAAAATCTCTCAAAGCATGTAGTTTATCGTCAAAAAACAATAAGAAATCAAAATAAGGTCTTCGTCAGTCCAACATCACATTAAAAAAATTAAATCAATTAACAATAAATAACTTACCCGCAAGACCTCGTGGTATGCCTGTACAACTAACACTAAAATTAGAGACCTTCAAAAATCCAAGGTATTCTATGTTCCATGTTCTATGTTCATCACAAAAATCACACAAAGCTTGTAAGGTATTTTATGTTGAGCTATCCCAACCTTTTAAGAGCACTCTAAGATATCCGGGATTTTACGGAGTACTCTAAGGAACGCTAACCTTTTTATCGTGATCATCTAGTGGTAGGAGAATAGGACGTTACGTTGTGTAGACAACCCAAATTACACTTGAACGAGAACGAGGAAAAGTGATGGGAAATTCAGAATGCAAGGATAAGTATAAATACAATATTTGTTTGCGGAAGGCAGGGTCCCGCATCTGACTCGGTTATATGAGAGCGAGGTTGTACTTTAGGACAAAAAAAAAGAGTCAGGGATAAAAAACCTTGACCTCTCTTCAGCTCCCATACATTCTTCAACCCTGTCTTTCCCTTTATTCATAAAATCAAGGTTCCAGAGATCGACAACCTTTCTAATACCCTAAAACATAATTAGTGTGCATGCAAAGGTAAACACAGCAATCAATTGAGATAACCTGGCAAAAGGAACATATAACAAATATCTTCGAGGTAGTTTAACAATAACTCTTTGGTCAGGAATTCCCCATTCACACACCTACTATCTAATTAGATTATTATAATCTGGGCGCATAATATCGTTGTTCAGGAATGTCTTGTTGCGGCATTCTGAAGACACAGAGGTTGTGGTGTCTTTTATTTAACTACCTATTCATTATAATATTTATATCTAATAATAGTGTTCAGAAAGGCCTTGTTGCGGCCATTTCTGAAAGACACAGGGTTGTTGTGTCAGTATCTTATTGTGGATCCACATTTCATTCACACTAAACACTCTAAATTCTCAAACAAAGTACCATTGTTAACCCCCTCTTAGGTACCAATAAATGAAATGAAGCTAAAGACGCTTACATGTACGAAATATGTTAAATGGTCAATTCAGATTAAAGCAAACAGGTCGCCCCTAGCTGGAGCATCAATACAGTAAAATCCACCAATGGATAAAGAATACATGATACAAATAACACTCACGTTGACCTCAGGTAATTCAATACAATACAATAATTTTACATGTTAGGGCAGCTCAGTCGACTTCCCTTTGTGTTTAACCTTCACTTTTAATGAACAATGTACAATGGAGTTCCATTTCTAACAAAGGAAAAGTGAACTCTCTGAAACCGGCGTTCAGTCTACAATGATTACCTCCAATCTTCTGCAGAACAAAAGATTCATCTCCCGGAGTTATATTTACATTTTCAGACGCGCGCGCAAGTCTACGAAGCGACCGTAGACTTTTACTCCTGGCATCGACAGTGACAAGTAGGCTGATGGTCGTCCTCCAGTAAATGGGAAAAAACGCACTGTCAATACGCCTAGCAATCGCAACATCGTCAAGAAGCGAGTCAATCGAAATCCGAGGGTCTCCATGAGGAAAATAGCCCGTGAGAATAGTATCAACCGTGAATCCGTTCGTGAAATGTTCAGAAAGAGCTCAACCCAAGCCATACAAGCTGCAAAAAGTTCAACTCCTCATGAATGAAAACAAGCGCGTGCGACTACAAAGGTGCCGCCAACTTCTTCGTCTCGCCGCCAGTCAGCAATGGGAGCGCATCCTCTGCACAGACGAGAAGTTTTTCACCAAAGAACAATCCCACAACCACCAAATTGACAGAGTCTGGTCTGCAGAGGCCTACGGTACGTCGGCCATCTTTAAACATCGTCAAAATCCGCAATCCGTCATGGTCGGGGCGGAATTTGCGCCAGCGGCAAAACACCCTTGGTTTTCGTGGATCAAGAGGTCAAAATCACTCAAGAAGTCTACCCCTGCGACATTCTCGAGGCCGTGGGCCCAGCAGCACTTCGGCGACACGCATTGGACCCTTCAACAGGACTCGGCCCCGGCTCACAAAGCGAAAATGGCGCAAGAATTGTGTAAGACCCATTTTCCGGGTGTCATCTAATCTGCAGAATGCCCGCTCTACTCTACGGATCTCAAACCAATGGACTACAGCGTGTGATCGATTTTGAAGCTCTGGGCGTGTGCTAAACACCACAAAAGTTTAGAGTCGCTGAAGCAATCCCTGCGCTGGGAATGGGACCGATTAACGCCCGAAGAGCTGCGACCCATTGTAATAAGCCACCTCTTTGTGGGAGGTGGTTGGATGTTAAATAATACTAGATTGACTTAATTACGAATGGGGTGCGAACCAATCCTAGTCGAGCGGTCCAAGGAAGGGTACGGCCTTCGCGAAAATGGAAGGTCTTTGGTGTTAATAAATTTTCTCTGTGATAATGAAAATGTTAATGAAACTCAATTATGGATTATAAGAAGTATAATGATAAAGTGTGCCAAAATACAATAGTTTTATTAATCCCTCAAGCACTAGGAATGATTTATATATTTTTTAATTCTGTTTAAACTTCTCAAACATAATAATTACGAACCTACTTCTTAATTTCAACCTGAATAATATAACAAAATTTTTAGATACTTCTTACCCCTAGTCTCCAATACCATAGATTCAAAACAAAACTGGGCACACGCGATTTTCTACCAAGAAACGACCTATTTAATACGAACAATAAACGATAACGAATGACTACCGGTACTCTTTAATTCCTTGGTCCCGGAACTTAGCACTATATTCAATTTCTCTAATTCTTCTGACTCAATACTTAAACCTCAAAAATAATTACTAATATCACTCAATATAATTATAATAATGCTAAATTCTGAGACCAATTCGAGCCTCGCACCGCGACCTTTTCTCGACGATCTTACTAGTTTTTCCGACGTGTCAAGACTCCCAAACAAACTCCGATTCGGCCCATTTAATACCTCGTACGCGTCGGTTTTCTCCTTCCAAATTTTTCTTGATCCGTTCACCCGCTCAAAATTGCAACTAAGCACTTCTCAAAATTTCAACTCTTTATCGAGCCACATGTGTTAATTTCGACGTCAGCGTGTTTCTTTGGAATTTCCGTTCCTGCACTCATCTGAAGGAATATGTTTACGTTTCGTACAATTAGCTCTTATGAACTTTTTTGATGTGTAGTTTGTTATTATAATATATAGGTCAGAGTAAAATAATTTCCTTTAGAAGCCGTCGTTCGGGCGTGCCTCGACAGCGAATTCCTAAGTTTACCATTAAGTGGTCTGGAGATTAGAATAAACAAATTAATTCTGGTGAATTGAACCTCGCGTTGAATTAACTTTTGTCCAATGAATTAATCCCTGTATCATTACAGCCCTTTTATGAATTCTAAACCTTCTTGGTGTACCACACCATTGCCGAAAATTTCAAGAAGTGCCTGAAGCTATGTATCGCCGCCAAAGGAAGCCACTTCGAAACCGCTTAAATATATTATTACCGAATGTTTATGTTATTATTATTCGTTGTTGTTTTGTTTAATTTCTTTTGTTTCATGAAGTTAAATTATAAAAACTTTGTCCGAGGTTTTTCTTGGTACCCCGTAGTTCCTTCAGTCATTTGAAGCAATAGAAATGAACCCTTATTTTCTTCATAAAATAATCCAAAAGCTAAATTGCTTATTTTTTCCAGATATCCCCGGATGGAGATAGAAGCGACATCATGGACCCTGGCCTCCTGAACGCCTTGAGAAGGTACGATCTCCTAATGAGAAGACTGGCAGCAGACTACGATAACAGCAACATGGCAAACGAGAACCCATTGGATCGTCTCTTTAGGAATCCGGAAATGAAAAGGCAGGGAAGAAGCTATCGCCAATGTTACTTCAACCCCATCAGCTGTTTCAAGAAATAAACTTATACCCAGACGGGAATAAGGCATCATATGCGACCGATATCATATCTAAACCAATGAACGAATGTTAAAAATGTTTGCGCACCCTCTATATTTCGTGGTCGTGATTTTTATCTGTTTGTTCAATTTTTTTTTTGTTTTGAGAATTTCAGAAATATATTTATGTATTTGAAATTGATGTGATCAAAGATATTTCGTGTTAGATTATAATGTTGTAGTTAGATAAGGGAGGTTAATCTGTGAAAGGAGAGGGAATATTGATTGAGGTTTACGATTATATCAAGATGTACAGAGAATATATATATTCCAACATATGTTTCAGTTGACTTTCCTCAATGCCCAATTATAATATTTCTCTTTATTACTGAGCTATCCCGTACATTACGGAGTACTCTAAAAGATCTAGGGTGTTACGGAGTACTCTAAGATCTGGGGTTTTACGGAGTACTCTAAGATCTGGGGTTATACGAAGTAATCTAAATCGCGCTATAACCTTTTTATTGTGATCGTCTAGTGGCGGGCGAATAGGACTTAACGTTGTGTAGGCAACCCAAATTACACCTAACGAGAGCAAGGAAACAGTGACGGGAGGTTCAAATATTCGAAACACAATAATACCAGAATAATAGATTTTTATTAATAATGTTCAAAAGCAACAACCCTCAATAAATGGAAACACATTCATCAGCCTGTGGTTAAATCTACTCTACGCAGTGGTTCGCAAAGCACCCCAGTGAAACCAATAGCGCCCCGGGTCTAAATGCCTTATTACTACATATTGTTAGGTCGGTATTCGCTCAAATCAGATATCATTCTTATGCAGCGGAAAGGGTAAAGTTATGCAGGAAATGGGGATACAGCCAGCCTGCACCTTCAACTGCACTTCCGGTAACCAGTGCTGAACCTCCCGTTACAGGGGGTAAGTTTAACGGACAGTAAGGTAAGGGTAACTGCGGTATGTCCAGGAGATCTCCTTGAAGAGAGGATCTAACATAATTCAAGTCGACCGGACAAGTTACTATCAAAATGGACTATATCTAGCCACCTCGGGGTGACAAAGGCCCAGGAAGACTTAACTCTTACTGAGGAACGGACCGAACACTACCAGAAGGGTCACGCAAACTAATCCCTGGGATTTCACCGTACCCGGAACAAATATCTAGCAATCACTCACACATTCTTACAATAACGTTGGATATCTGGAGCTATTTACTGTCTCTATACGATATGTTGTCCTCTACTAGGACTACCCAGCAATTTACCCTAAACAACGCCACTGGTTCACATGGAATACAATCTCTCAAAGTAAGCAGACACATGCATATGACAAATATGTAACACAAACTGACTAGGACATAATAACATAGATAGAGTACCCCATCACCCAGACGTGTTAATAGACGTTACAATAAGAACAAAGAAATGGGTATCCGAGGGATCACACAAGAGTACATACAAATCAGTTACATATCAAGCACCGCAATCAGTAAGAAAAGATAATACAAATCCCTATTGGCAAGTATTAGGCAGATAAAGAACCACTATTTACAAATACAGCAAAAGCAAGCAGGCACCGAGAGAAAGTATACAATACAAACAGAAAACTTGTGAGGGTCGCTTTAGTTATGTACAAAGGCAATGCAATTTAGTTAAAACATTCCAGTCGGATTAAATAACAGTGAAGCAAAGATACAAAAATGAAAAGCGAAGTACAATGAACGAGCGTGCAGTCATTAATTTCACATTAACACAAGGGTGGTATTTAAAAATGTAAAGCATGCAATTAATCAGAAGCATTTAAAAGAAGTTTACTCACTAAGAGTTACCAAGGAACACTGTTATAAATACTATTATCTCGAGTAGACTACTAAGTTGCTCAGGAGGTTTATTTCCAAGAACCATCCTCTCGAGTGAATCAAATTACAATGGGGACGCTATAAGGGCATTGTTCTCCTTTGTTATTGTCACTAATCACTTACTTGTCAAGTTACCGCAACACAGAGTATTTTGACACAGAAATAACGCAGGTAAATACAATGACATAATGGTGGAATTTATATAATCTATGAGGGACTCTGTGACTCGTACGATCCTTAGAGGATCCGGATCTCTTCATTACTAAGAGTAAAACTTTGAAAACTTCGAAATTAAAATACCGATTTTTATTTTAAGATCATAAACAGGGAGCTATCCCGAGTTATACGGAGTACTCTAAAAGATCCGGGATTTTACGGAGTACTCTAAGATCTGGGGGTTAACGGAGTACTCCATAAGAGCACTAATCTTTTTATCGTGATCGTCTAGTGGCGGGCGAATCGGACGTTACGTTGTGTAGATAACCCAAATTACATCTAACGAGAGCAAGGAAATAGTGACAGGAGGTTCAAATATTCAAAACACAGTAATACCAGAATAATATATTTCTATTAGTACTGTTAAATTAAAAAACCCTCAATGAATGGAAACACATTTATCAGCCTGTGGTTAAATCTACTCTACGCAGTGATTCACAAAGCGCCCCAGTGACCCTAACAGCGCCCTGGGTCTGAATGACTTACAACTACATATGATTAGGTCGGTAACTAGCTCAAATCAGATATCATTCTTATGCAGTGGAAGGGGTTAGAGTTAGGCACGAAAAGGGGGATTTAACATAATTCGAGTCGACTGGAGAAGTTACTACCAAAGGAACTGTATGTGGCCTTCTCGGGGTGACAAGGCCCAAGAAGACTCAGATATTACTGAAGAACGAACCGAACACTACCGAAGGGTCACGCAAAGTAGTCCCTGGGGATATCAAAATACCTCGGAACAATTATCTAGCAATCACTCACACATATTCACAGTAGCGTTGGATATCCGGGCAAATAAACTATTATTATTATTATTATTATTATTATTTACTGTCTTTATATGATATGTTGTCCTCTCCCAGGAGTACTCAGCAATTTACCCTAAAGAACGCCACCGGTTCACATGGAATACATTCTCTCAAAATAAGTGGGCACGTGCATATGGCAAATAGGTAACACAACTCATTAGGACATTATAAAATAAATACAGTAGCCCATCACCTAGGCGTGTTAATGAACGTTACAATAAGAACAAACAAAGAAATAGGTAACTGTGGGATCACACAAGAGTACATACAAATCAGTTGCATATCAAGCACCGCAATTATTAAGAACAGATAATATAAAGTCCCTATTAGCAAGTATTACGCATATAAAAAACCACTATTTACAAATACAGCAAAATGAAGAACCAGACACCGAGAGAAAATATACAATACAAACAGATAACTTGTGAGGGTCGCTATATAACATTTTAGTTAAAACATTCCGGTCGGATTAAACAACAGTGAAGCAAAAATACAAGAATGAAAAGCGCTGAATGGAAGTACAATGGACGAGCGTGCAATCATTAATTTCACATTAACAATAAGGTGGTATTCAAAAATGTAAAGCATGCAATTATTCAGAAGCATTTAAAAGAAGTTTACTTACTAAGAGTTACCAAGGGTGACTGTTATAAGTACTATTATCTCGGGTATGTTACTAAGTTGCTCAGGAGGTTTATTTCCAAGAACCTTCCTCTCGAATGCTTTCAAATACAATGTGGATGCTATAAGGACATTGTTCTCCTTTGTTATTGTCACTAATCACATACGTGTCAAGTTACAGCGCCACAGAGTATTTCGACACAGAAATAACGCGGGTAAATACAATGACATAATGGTGGAATTTATATAGTCTATGATCTGTGAGGATACGTCTATGATCTTAGAGGATACGACACTCGATTAGGAGAATCAGAGCAGCGTCGAATGCTATGGCTTCAGTCCTACGATCGAGTCTAAATTTAGCATTTCGATGTAAAATAACAACAAGAAGACTCATGCAAAATTTCGTGAGGATCTTGGTTGACATGGGCAAGCGTGCAAAAGCTTTCGAGTTCATGTCAGTGCTTTTCTGAAATTTTTAATATGATATTGTATTTAATGGTGAATTTAGGAATGTTGAACAGGTTTTTATTATGCGGAAAAGGGCCTTGAGAACAATACTCAAACTGAAATCAAGATCATTCTCCAGAAGTAAATTTAGAGGTTTCCGAGTGTTTACTGTGGTAGGTGAAGAAGAGCCGCTGTTGTTCCTATTGAGGAATAAACACATATTTGAAAACACTTTATCACAAAATGTCTACAACTCCAGAACTCTGGATTATGTATAACCTTAACATAGACCCATTAGGAGTAGAAGTAAGCTCGTGTGTTTTTGATAAAAGATGTCGCTACTAGTTAATTATTCCATTATTTCATCTGGCGCTCAGGAGGTTTATTTTCAAGAACCTTCCTCTCTGCTGCCTCAAAATACAATGGGAACGCCATGCCATAAGGATGTTCTTCTCTTTGTTACTGTCACCGATCGCATATGTGTCAAGTTACAGTGCCACAGAATATTTGACACATAAATAACGCGGGTAAATACCGTGATGTAATTTATATAATCTGAGGGTTCTGTCACTCGTACGATTCTTAGATAAAACGGATCTCTTCAATCAAAAAAGCCGAGGTAATTCATAATTTCAAAAATTTGGATAAAGCTAGATCTAAATCGGTAGGTCGGTGGAGAGTTCAAAAATTCTGTAAGTCTACCGAAATTTCGTTAGCTGTGGCTACCCTAATTATGAAGTTCTGTGGTGGTTTCCAATAGTGAGGTCATAGATAAACTATATATTATGTATTAATAGTTTGCATAACTGTAATAGGTTTTTGAGTGGGAAAGATACAAGGCCTTATATGGGCACTGATCCTGCTAAAATTGCGGCAAGAAAAATGAATAGCTTATTAGTTATTCATTCAATTTTTAAACTGGATCGAACTCTAAGCCAAAGTCTACATTATGTAAAATATCATTAGGATATCATTTGAATATGACGATTTCGCGCCACATAGCATTAGTTTGAGGAGACTGATACAGGCGGCGCTGATTTGGAACACATGTTAGTAGGGAAGTTGGGCTTCTACGGTATTTAATTTATGCATAGAGTCTACGGATAAATTAAATCTATGGCATAGACTTATCATCCGTCTATGAATTTATCTATGTTTATGAGTAAGGTTATGTTTGAAAGTGTTCGAATATTTCCTGCATGTGAAAATTAAAAAAAAAAAATAATATATAAAATTTGGATTGTTACGAATTAAATGTAAAATGTATCGATTATTAAAGTTTAAAACACGTTCTAATTCATTAATGGCACTGTCATTAAATAGCGATTTTAGTTTAACTGAAAAATCATGCCAGTTTTGTAATATACTTCATAGTTGCACCACAGGTAAAGGCAGTTTATATGTGTACATGGAAAAGAGGCCAAATGCAATAATTACGGAATCTTTTTTTAGTTCCTTATAGATACCAGTCTACAGTTTCAAATCCTAACCCAGCGAAAACACACAAGATTAGAAAACGAAGGTCCAAAAAAAAGAATACTACGGAATTATTAGAAGGTATTGAAAATTGTGTATTTTGAAACAAAATCCTGATTTAAGCTGATTTTAATTACAGTTTCGAAAAAGGCGACACTAGAGCGTACTACCAAAGTTCAAAAGGCAAATGTGAAGGATTTGGAAAAACTCTTATATGTAAATAGGGAAGCAGATAATCTCGATAGAAAAAAGAATCCAACGAATAGTTTCTATCATCTAGGGGAACATACTTATGATAATTTAAGTGTAATAAATCAATCTAGTAAAGAAAGTAATATTTTAGAGAGTTTAACAGACAAAGATTGGAGAATTTTATCCATGTTAGGATTCTCAGATCTATCAAACATTTCCAGTGAAGCGGATTTAAAAGAAAAAAATATAAATATTCCAATTTATAAAGAAGATAGTGCTGAAATTGTATTAAATGAAGCAGATCATCATACAAACGATACTGCAGGTGTTTTAGATAGGTATGGTGATAATTTAAATTTAATGTGGACTGAAGTATTTTGGTAAATTGCCTTTTGATATTCTGGTCAATAAAAACTGTTATTCTAACTAGTAAACCAATAAACTGAATTTTAGCTCTCTCAATATTTTAAGGAGTTCAAGGTGATTTTTATAGATCATCTTAAATACAATTATGGGAAAATTTGTATATACCACTCTGTCAAGAAAGTACCGGGAATTTTCAATTAAAACAACATTTTTACATTTAATCGTCAAAATTTATTGGGTCGCCTTCAAAATAGGCTCCATTTGCTCCAATACATCTATGCCAACGGCACTTCCAATTATCGAAACATTTTTTATAGGCGCTTTCCGGGATGGACTTTAGCTCTCGCGCCGAAATTTGTTTTATGGCTTCAATCGACTCAAAACGGGTGCCACGAAGGGGCAATTTTAGTTTTGGGAAGAGGAAAAAGTCGCAGGGAGCCGAATACGGTGGTTGCTGAAGCACGTTTGTTGAGTTTTTGGCGAGAAAGTCAGTCACAATCGTAACTCGGTGAGAAGGCGCGTTATCGTCATGCAAAATCCATGAGTTATTCGCCCACAAATTTGGCCGCTTCTTACGGATACGCTCACGCAAACGTTTCATAACGCCTAGGTAATACTCCTTGTTTACCGTCTGACCCTCTGGAACGAATTCGTAGTGCAGCACGCCACGGATATCGAAGAAAACAATGAGCATCACCTGCATTTTCGAGCGGCTTTGGCGTGGTTTTTTCGGTTTCGGCTCATTTTTTGCCACCCATTCCGATGATTGCTGGATTGTTTGCATATCGTACTCGTAGACCCAGGTCTCATCACCAGTTATAATGCGTTCCATGTATGTAGAATCGGAATTACAGCGATCCAGCATGTCTGAAGCAACCTGTTCGCGATGACGTTTTTGAAGAAAATTCAGGTACGGTACGAGTCGTGCGGCCACCTTTCTCATGCCCAAAATATCAATCAAAATCGTACGTGCGGACTCGTGGGATATCTTAAGATCATGTGCTATCTCTCTCAAGCTGGTACGACGGTTTTCCAGCACCATTTCCTTAATTTTATCGACGTTATCTTCGATCGAAGCCGTCGATGGGCGACCACTTCACGACCGTCCTTGAAGGCTCTGTACCACTGATATGCACGAGTTTTCGATAGAGCATTATCACCAAAGGCCTTTTGCAACATTTTCAATGCATCGGCACACGAAAATTCATTTGCAACACAAAACTTTAAACAAATTCTTTGCTCAACGTAATCACCCATAGTAAAAATCGGCACGCACTCTGACATCGACTGACTTAATCAGCTGTTGCAAACACACTAGTTGACAGATCCCGCTCAAGCTTGGCATAGTAATTAAGGACAGTGGTACCAACCTATGAAAAAAATTTTTTACCTGCCTCATTGCCCCGCCAGATTTAAATCGATAATTCCCGGTACTTTCTTGACAGAATGTATATCTTTTTGAAAACTGAATTCAATTATCCAAAAACTGTATAAATTTTACTCCGATGAAATCTTTTCAAGTATGGATAAGACTATTCTGGCAGATTTACTCAAATCGTATTTATGCTTTTCAAGAGGTAGAGTGAATATATTGAAATTATTTTTGTAGCATTGATACCAATTTAGAAGAAGATGACATAGAGGAACCAATTGAATTTCCTGCAGAACTTACTAGGGTAAGAGCAAAGAAAACTACTGCTAAACCAATGACAAATGAGGAAAAAGAGTTTAGCCGTAAGTCAAGGAAAGAAATGATGAGTAAATCCCTAGCTGCATATATTGAAACCTGTGTGGTTCAGAAAAAAACTAGAAGAGCAGAATTTGCTTATAGGTTCTGTAAAAGTAAATGTTTAAGTTACATGAAGAGTGAAATTGATGATATAAATGTATATAATGCCTTATTGAAGACCTATAGCAGCAGGGGGTTTTTGAGAGAGATCTCGGATCTCTTAAAAATAATGGAAAATGCTAAAGCAGAGCCAAATCTTCAAACTTACATCATTTTGTTGCAAAGTTTAGCAGAAAAAGCTAAGAAAACCAGAATGCACGAGGGACACATAGTGCAATACATTAAAGATGCTCAAGAAAAAGGTTTTACTTTCGATAGAATGATGAACGAAGGTGCATTTCTAAATAACGAAAGAGAAAGTGTACTCAGGGGTATGAAGTATTTGGATCCAAAATATGAGCCAATATATGACCTCCCATTGTTACAATATAATAATGAATTAGTTAATGATTTGAATAACACGGAACAGTTGCAGTTGCCACTGAAAGAAGGAGAAACTGATGGACTTTTCAGTAAAGAGGATCTAAGGAAAAAAGTGGCTGCACAGCTTGAACAAGAAGAGCAAATTTCCATCACAGTATGTATATTTTGATAAAATTAGACTTTTTACCTAGAGACCAATTAATATCTTACGTATGTAGCCTCTCAACACATTCCTTCAAATTAGGATACCTCTTCTTGTGAACCAAGGCCCAGAAATCCAAATCTGAAGACCACCTTGCTCTCGGGAATAAATCCCAGAGTTATAATTTCATTTTCAAGGATCGGGTGGTCAATGTGAAAAGTTTCTGCAAACTTTTTCGACAACTCATGTACATTATGTCAAGAAAGTACCGGGAATTATCGATTTAAATCTGGCGGGGCAATGAGGCAGGTAAAAAAATTTTTTCCTAGGTTGGTACCACTGTCCTTAATAACTATGCCAAGCTTGAGCGGGATCTGTCAGCTAGTGTGTTTGCAACAGCTGATTAAGTCACTCGATGTCAGAGTGCGTGCCGATTTTTACTATGGGTGATTACGTTGAGCAAAGAATTTGTTTAAAGTTTTGTGTTGCAAATGAATTTTCGTGTGCCGATGCATTGAAAATGTTGCAAAAGGCCTTTGGTGATAATGCTCTATCGAAAACTCGTGCATATCAGTGGTACAGAGCCTTCAAGGACGGTCGTGAAGTGGACGCCCATCGACGGCTTCGATCGAAGATAACGTCGATGAAATTAAGGAAAGGGTGCTGGAAAACCGTCGTACCAGCTTGAGAGAGATAGCACATGATCCCACGAGTCCGCACGTACGATTTTGATTGATATTTTGGGCATGAGAAAGGTGGCCGCACGACTCGTACCGAAAGACCTGAATTTTCTTCAAAAACGTCATCGCGAACAGGTTGCTTCAGACATGCTGGATCGCTGTAATTCCGATTCTACATTCATGAAACGCATTATAACTGGTGATGAGACCTGGGTCTACGAGTACGATATGCAAACAAGCCAGCAATCATCGGAATGGGTGGCAAAAAATGAGCCGAAACCGAAAAAACCACGCCAAAGCCGCTCGAAAATGAAGGTGATGCTCATTGTTTTCTGCGATATCCGTGGCGTGGTGCACTACGAATTCGTTCCAGAGGGTCAGACGGTAAACAAGGAGTATTACCTAGGCGTTATGAAACGTTTGCGTGAGCGTATCCGTAAGAAGCGGCCAAATTTGTGGGCGAACAACTCATGGATTTTGCATGACGATAACGCGCCTTCTCACCGAGCTACGATTGTGACTGACTTTCTCGCCAAAAACTCAACAAACGTGCTTCAGCAACCACCGTATTCGCCGGATTTGGCTCCCTGCGACTTTTTCCTCTTCCCAAAACTAAAATTGCCCCTTCGTGGCACCCATTTTGAGTCGATTGAAGCCATAAAACAAAATTCGGCGCGAGAGCTAAAGTCCATCCCGGAAAGCGCCTATAAAAAATGTTTCGATAATTGGAAGTGCCGTTGGCATAGATGTATTGGAGCAAATGGAGCCTATTTTGAAGGCGACCCAATAAGTTTTGACGATTAAATGTAAAAATGTTGTTTTAATTGAAAATTCCCGGTACTTTCTTGACAGAGTAGTACGTCACTTTCATGAGAGTGCTATTGAATGGGTAACTTATGAATTCTACCGGTTTTTCGATTTTTATAAAATCCATAAATCGAATTTCGAAATCTGAAACAACTTCCTTGATTTCGGCCTTATACTTGTCAGGGGTGAAATCGTAAGTCGGATGATTCTCAATATGGTCCTTGATGTTAACAAATTGCTCAAGTTTTTTTTGTCTCAATGTCCGCTATCATAGACAGTGTTTTGTTAATGAATGTCGCCAAAGAACTCATCATCACCTCTATAATTGTTCAAGTTTTACCCTGTAATTCCAAATTCAATGTGCTAAGTTTGCCTGTGAAATCTACTAAAATTGCCGGTCTAAATTACGCAGCTGTTGTTAATCGTGGCCCCTTGTTTCAAGAAATTTTGTTATTTCCTCCAACAAATCTCGAAATCTTTGTAAAATTTACTACGGCCCAACCACCTCACATCAATGTGCAATGTTTATTCTGGTTCTTTCTCGTTCAACTGCTGTTCGAAAAGCCGCCTTTGGAGAGATTTTCCTCTTATGGAATTAACCATTTAAAATAAAAATCCATTACATCCTTTGTGTTTAGTCTCTTAGCAACTAGTACTTGTTGAATAATGCAATGGTAGCTAATAAACTCAGGAAAATCTTCATCTTTATGGCACATCATTATGTTTACCTGTCATAGCAGAAGCCCCGCCAGTTGTTATAGAAATGAGTTTGAACAAAGGTAGCTTGATCTTATTAATTCAAGTTTTGAATTCCGTGAATATGTCGAGGCCACGGGTTTTATCTTGCTAGGAAATCGTTCTCAATAGTTTTTCTCTTAATGAGAAATCTTCGAAGACCATTCTAATAAAAATTAGTAATTGTGCCATGTCAGTAATATCCATTGATTCGTCCAGTTCAAGAGAAAAAGCAACGTAACAGTGTGGTAGTTGTTGGTTTATGTTTTCACTTATTTCTGTTCCTGAAATTTGCGAAAAGTGAATCTAAAATGTCTTCAAAAATCTCCTTAATATATACTACTGCGGAGTTTCCTAATATTTTAAAGAAATCGGTGGTTATTCCGGTGTTTACAAATGGAAATATGCATGAAATCACTAATTATCGACCAATATCTATCTTGAGTGTGTTTTCAAAGGTATTTGAAAAGATAGTTCTTTCTAGAATGATGGGTTATCTCAACAGATTTCGGATAATTAATCGCTCACAGCATGGCTTTAGAAACGGACATTCAACCCAGACAGCGTCAGTTCAATTTTTCGAATCTGTTTACGAGTGTCTGGATAAAAACTTACTTGTTGCGGGTTTGTTTTTTGATTTGTCCTCGACCTTTGATACGCTATCCTTTGAATTTATACTAGACAAGTGTTATAACTTAGGATTCAGAGGCGTTTTCCTGGATTGGTTATGTAGTTACCTTAATGAAAGAACTAGGTCAGTTAAAATTGGTGAGAGTTATTCTAAGAGTCAAGGTATTGACCTTGGAGTTCCTCAGGGGTCCATGCTGGGACCGTTGTTGTTTATTTTATGTATTAATGATTTGCCTGCCCATTTCAGCCGTTTTTTGATAACACTTTTTGCTGACAACACTTCGGTAGTGGTTTCTGGCGGGAGTCTTGGGGAACTCCAGGAACCTGTGAATTTGTGAGTTGGTGTCGAGCTAACAATTTGGTGGTGAATGTTGAGAAGACTGTACGTGTTTATTTTGCTCTTAAAAATAAGGGGATCAGTTCGTTTACTGTGAGATGTGGTTTAGATGAGATCACATCTTCTGAGGCAATTAAATTTTTGGGAATTTATGTGGACAGATATTTAAGGTCGACATCCCATGTCGATGCTTTGTGTAAAAAATTTAACCAGTCATTTTTCGCCATTGTCAGGCTCAAAAGGAGCTGTGTACTCAATATTTATTATAGCCTAGTACATAGCCATATATCGTACAATATCTTGCTGTGGGGAAGCAGCCCTGATTTTCACAGAGTATTTGTAGCACAGAAGGGAAATTTGCGTTCGATATTTAATTTAAGGCCAATAAAATCATGTAAGCAAGTTTTTGTTGAAAACCGTATTCTTACTTTACCATATATATATTTTGAAATGTTTAGTGTATGCCAAGGAAAATGAAGGTGAATGGTTGAAATTCTCAAGTCACCATGAATTTGCTAAGCATAAAACTTTTAAATTCGAATGCTCTCCCTTATATCGAGGCATTAAGTTTTTCAACCATTTGCCTTCATCTTTGATTTCCTTGAATTTAAGAGGGTTCAAGGGGGAAGTCAAGGAACTTCTTTTGGGAAAGGGATTCTATTCAGTTGATGAATTTTTTTGTGATCCCTTGGCGGTTTAGTTTTCCAATTTTTTTCTTTATCTCTTATGACTTATCCTATACACTATGTAGTGTCTTAATGGATTAAATAAAATTATTATTATTATTATTCTCCATCAGAAAAAGGCTTGCACTTTTGCTCACTTGAAAAGAAGCTTCAGTTGCTGCCTTGCTTTTATCAAGAGGTTGAGAATCATGTTACTTTGAACTGTCAATCGCGATTTTAATGCTTGCATTTTATTCTTTCTCTGTGGTAGTAAATCTATTTGAAATTTCTTATGCATGGTATAGAAATGTCGCTCTAAGTTTCCCTTTTTCGGTAATACTACAGATGCATTACATATCAAACAAGAACTGTTCTCTTTAACCATTGTAAAAAAAGTAGTCCAGTTCACAAGGATTGTATCAACAGCTATTTCATTTCTGTTCAGTTTAGTCATTATTATTTCGCAAAAATGCATTCAACGATCTAGATCGTCTTCTGTTAGCTCCTGGACAAAATAATTTTATTTGAATGAAGGTTTTTCTTGTTGAAACACTGTTTGTGTGACTTACATTATTTTCACGGGCAATTTGAATTGTACTTGTCGTTGGATCCTCTACAACACCTAACAAAATATCCAATTTCACCGTATCTTCAACGAATTGGGGCTTTCTTTTCAATGGTTTGACATGTTCAATTCCTCTCATTGTGCATGAATTTTGGACATACCTTGTGAAATATTAGGCAACTGAGGATACTTTAATTAAATAATTTTGCCACTTCAACTTGACTTCTGCAATTATCCCCATAACTCATCATTAAAATCTCAATTCTGTGAGTCTCAGTTAAATATTTCATTAATACTTCTACAAGAAATACGTTTTCAATTAGGAATTCACCATTTCAATGTAGAGATTTTCTTTATTTATATATTATATATGTAGATATGTAGTTTTTTAGGTGTTCATGATAAAAAATGTTAACAAAACCAAGGTCCATGAGCATATTGAGAATTGATTTTAGAAATTTTCCCAACTCAATTGATAGTTCAGAAATTTTATTCCATAAGTGGTTTCCACACTGTTTAATAGATAATATGTTTTATAGATATTAATTCATAACTACCAATTTATTTTAGATCAATAACATTGAAGCTAGAGAAACACCTTCGGAAAAAACTCTACAATGTAGAAACTATTTGAATAAATTGCATGAATCTTGGAGGCTGGCAGCAAGAGATGCTTTCGAAAGAGAGTTGTGGTTTCTGCTAAATGAGAAAGGATCCCTCAATCCTGATATGTATTTGAATTACATTCCAATCGAAGATTTTGTAACTATCATAGTTGAGGAGGCCAAAAAATTAGCACTAGGCTCGGAGACATATAGTCCAACTGTACAGACTCTGTATCAAAATTTAGGAAATGAAGTATACAGGAGATATTTAGGGTTAAGACGAAAGAATACTGGGGTTCTGGATAAAGTAAGTTATGGATATTTATTGAGAAATTTCATTTAACTGCGCAGATATTGATAGATTTTTTTCAATACCTACTAACTGACAATAGAAGAATTTTTGGCAATGTTGTAGTCTTATATCGAGAATGGAATGATAACATTTGTAAGAAATTATCTAGGCATCGGCAAAACAAGATCATAAAGCGTACAATGCCAGATATGTATGCTCTTCTGGTATTTAGCTGGCCATTTCACCCCAAATTGAAAGTTTAATATTTAATTATTTAGAAGTGAACAAGTCACAACAACCTTAAAATGTCTTTGACACGACTTCGAAGTACACAATGAGCTGAGAAATGACAATCAAATATCAACATGCGCAGGAACGAAATCACTTTCCGGTCCCCTAATTTTTGGATTTGCCGCTTTTCTGTGGTTTTCCATTTGAGGTCTTGGTCAAGAATTTTGTTCTTCTTTAGAGTGGATGTATCTTCGTAATATTCTTTAAATTTCAGTCTGAATATATTATAACAGAGCTTTTGGCGATTCCTGTTGATATATTTGCTTTTACCAAGTCTCTCATTTACTTTGTACATTGTCTAATCTGTGTTGAGTATGACTAAGGCAGAGATCATGACATATTCTGTTGTATATCTATATTTATTCACTACTGCACACGGCATCTCCAGTTGCTCTCAGTTAATACTCAACCATCCAGGCAGAACTATTGGCTGTTGAGACCGCGGCAGATCTGCTAATGAAACGGCAAATCCACAACGGCAAAATCAAAATATTTACTGATAGTACTAAAAACTCTGGAATCCAGCAGCTGTACATCGAAAACAATCTGGAGTTGTCGCACAGCTTTAAACAGGCTCACTTTGTTTGGATACCGAGCCACTCAAACTATTTGGGAACGAAGAGGCAGATCGGCTGGCATTTGCTGTTGAATATGACTAAGCCAGAGATCAACAGCATCTAAAACTTTCTGGAGGTCAACAAAAACAGCTGTTACATATCTATATTTATTCAAATTAAAACAAATTGTAGAAATTACTATGTTTTACTACCAAAAAATATATATTACACATTTTCTTGTGACTCGAGTTTCGGGAAATGAATTATCCCATCATCAGACAACTGAAGACCTAACAGTGGTACAGTGGTATTTAAACAAAAGTGATAAATATTTTGAATATTTTAACAGATTCTCGGTAATATCTAATAGTCGTACAGAGGTTTACAATTGGAACGTGATAAAAAACTGGGTTAAAAAAATTTGTTGCCTGTAAAGTCGGTATATGGGCGAAAGTTTTACGTGACAACGACTTTGAGTGGTAAAATAATTTTAATGTGAATATTCATTCGTATAGTAGGAAGAAGGATGAAATAATAGTAACAATTTAAAACATTTATTTATACAAAGAATTATATTTAAAACATTAATTTATACAAAGAATCTCGCACTGAATTTCATATTAACAAAATTTTATTTATCAATCATTTGTTATAAGTTATTAATAAATTTAACTTGTTTTACATTGTTATAAATATAAAAACTAAATTTAAAAGTTAGAACATTTATTTAAATCACATTAATTGTTAATATCAATCGATTTTAATTCAAAGTGTATTTTCTAAAAGGAGAAAACTAATTCACATTTGATCTTTGAATTTGTAAATCGCGCGCTTACGACCTTGCGCAGTGATTAGTCGTCTCGGTTTGAATGTTTGAAAGTTTCGATTTGACAGGTTGGAGGTTAAACATTGTTATTTCAATTTTTTACATAGCAAGTCGCGCTCATTTTTTCAAGTTAAACAAATTATTATTGGTTGAGAAACGATTTCTACTACTTTTTTGATTGAAAACTACCACAACATTGTGATTACTACAACATAACCTATTCACTTATGTCTTAGTCATTTATTTCATCATGTTATATTATCAGTCTGAAATTATTTACCTTTGCTGTTTGAATTGTTGCGATGGACGAAACTACCTTCACATTATCACTACACAATCGTTTTACAATTAACTGGCAACGTGTAAACTTGTATGCAGGTGCCTAAGCGAAATAGAAGCGCAAGACATGAACCGGTGTGTATGCCTATCTCTCTCACTCTCTCGCTCTGTCTCTCTTGCTCTTAGGCGGGCTAACTGTGCTCGAGTGGAAGGGACGCGTGCCTTTCACTTTTTATGTCTGTCTCTCTCGCTCTTAGGCGGGCTAACCATGCCCGAGTGGAAGGGACGCGTGCCTCTCACTCGCTCTCATTGTGAGCGCATAACGTGAGCGGAGCGTAACGCAGTTTCTTGAAGTGTCACCCGGCAAACCAATTTATAAGACGTTGTCACGTCAAAAAAGAGGGGGCCTTCTAACAGATATCGGAATGTCAGCAATCGACAAAGAAGGTTGTTAAACAGATGGTACCCATTTAAATACCTCAAATAATTTTTAGGGTTACATAGCTCCGTAGTCATTCATTATTTTTACATTATTTTGTTGTATATCTCAAATATTTGGATTTAGAAAGCTCCATACAGTCTTACATTATTTTTATTGTGAACGAATTTGAAAATTTCAATAATCAAGTTTCTTTTCTTTTGAATCTACATGTAACATTTTTTCTTAAGATTTTCTTTCGTCGAAAGGAATTACTGTTTTCTAAAGAATGAGTGACAAAAGTTGAATTTTTGTTTACTTTTCATTAAATTCATTTTATGTTCGTTGAAAAAGGTTTTAAGCACATGTTACTTTTTAAATATCTCAAATATTTTCGATTTACATAGCTCCGTAGAATTTTAAGATTATCTATTGTGGAAAAGGAATGACCGTTTTCTAGACAATGAGTGGCAAAGGTAGAATTTTGTTTATTTTTCCTGAAACTCATTTTATGTTCCTTGAACCTCGTCTTGAAGGAACGTCCTGTTTGTCCTATATATTTATTACTGCACGTAGAACAAGATAACTCTTAAACTCCTGATTTGTGTATGTTTGGAGTAGGGTCCTTTGCGTTAAATAATACCGATGATAATTTGTTTTGCGTTTTGAAGGCAATATTGACATCTGATTTTGAAAAACTATTGGCCACTTTTTGACTTATGCTACCAAAGTACGGCAGAGAAATGAATTTTTTATTTCCTTCGGTTTTTATGATGGGACAAGAAAATGTGTAATACATATTTTTTGGTAGTAAAACATAGTAATTTTTACAATTTGTTTTAAATATAATCAACTACCAAATAGTAACGGCTGAAACAATTCAGTATATTTATTCAGTTCTGCATTCATGCATTCTGTGGCATCTACAGTTGCTCCAAGTGTGGTACTATTTTTTTTTAACAAAGTCCGTAAGCATGCTTTCAATAACCTTTTCTGTAATCTTGCTAAAAGTACTCATTGAACATATGGTTCCATAATTATTTGCATCCTCTTATCTCATTATAAAAAAGTAGGTGATCAGTTAATTGTGCCCGTGTTGAAGCTATCTTGGACATTTGTTTTATATTCATGTTTTAGATTTTATCGATACATAACGAATACTGTGAATATTATGCTAATTCTCATAAGAAACTAGATGTATTACCAAGTCAACCAAATAATTTGAACAGTCGACAAATATGGCAATGGATTGAACATCAACATAAAAAAGAAGGTGCTACCCTTCATATGGACCATAAAGAATGGGTTGTTCCCATTCTAACACAGATCGGGAAAATTCTTTATAACGTAATAATTTACAGTCTGAAAATTGACGTAAATTGTATGAAGCCTGACTCTACAAAGGAGTAAGTAAAAATGATGCAGATCTGAATCTGACCCTGATTTCATGCTTTTCTTTCAGGAGTATCTTTCCAGCCTTTTACACAATATTCAGATACGAAAATCGAAAAGTGAGGCACGAAATTAAACCGATTCCGCGTCTGGTTAAACTGGTGAAAGCGTCCGTGCCAGAAACTTTAAATTTTCCGGTACATGAATTGCCTATGCTTTGTCCACCAGTACCATGGACTTCTATTAGAAACGGTAGTTATCTGATATCGTCCAGCCACTTGGTGAGGTTACCTATGTATGCACAGTCGCAAAGGAAACTCCTGGAAAAGACACCTTTGCAGAACATGTATCCTGTTTTGGATTCCTTGAACCAATTGAGTGCTGTGCCATGGAAAGTAAATACGAAAATATTGGACATTATTACAGAGGTAAGTGGAATGACAAACTACGAAGTCTGGAAATTGACGATATCGGAAAATATAGAGGAAAGATAATTAAAACAAATTTTAGAAATCACTATGTTTTACTACCAATAAAAATATATTTTACACATTTTCTTGTGACTCGAGTTTCGGGAAATGAACTATCCCATCATCAGACAACTGAAGAGCTAACAGTGGTACAGTGGTATTTAAACAAAAGTGATAAATATTTTGAATATTTCAACAGATTCTAGGTAACAACTAATAGTGGTACAGAGGTTTACAATCGAAACGTGATAAAAACCGGGTTAAAAATGAGGGGCCTTCTAATAGATATCGGAATGTCAGTAATCAACAAAGAAGGTTGTTAACCAGATGGTACCCATTTAAATATCTCAAATAATTTTTGGGGTTACATAGCTCCGTACAGTCATTCATTATGAAGAAAAATTCTTCCCCTGGACCGGATCATTTGTCACCACTACTCCTGAGGTCCTTGTCTGAATACTTGGCCTTTCCACTTTCTATTGTATTGAATTTATCATTCAATGAGTCTACAGTGCCTGCTCTTTGGAGAAAGGCCTGCATCACACCAGTATTCAAGACAGGTAGTAAACTTGACCCTAATAACTACCGCCCTATCAGTCTTACACCGGTTGTATGCAGAATAATGGAATCTATCATTGCTGAGAAAATTCTTAATTTTGCCAATGAACACAAAGTGGTTCCAAAACAGCAACATGGCTTCGTCAAGGGTAAATCAACCATGACGAATCTACTGGGGTGCATCAACAGCTGGACTGCGGCTTTAGACAGGGGGGAGGCGGTGGACGTTATTTATTTGGACTTCTCCAAGGCCTTTGATCGGGTGCCTAGGCAGAGGTTGTTTCGTAAGTTGGAACATTGTGGGATTCGGGGAAAACTTCTCCTTTGGATAAAATCCTTTTTGTCTGAACGAGAATTCTGCGTTCGCATCGGGAGTTCTTTTTCGACAGTCAAAGTGGTACAGAGCGGCGTACCCCAGGGATCTGTTCTTGGGCCACTGTTGTTTATATTATATGCCAGTGACTTATCTCGTCACATCCGGTCTGACTGTGCTTTTTATGCCGACGACACGAAGATTTTTAATTACTCCACCCAACACAAAACTCTACAGGAAGATCTGGATTCAATATCTTAATGGTGCTCGGACTGGCTTTTGCCACTGAATATAGATAAATGTGTTGTTTTGCATCTCGGGGGCAATCATTCGCGTAGGACATATATGCTGGGTGAGCATCTTTTGGACACCGTACGATCCCATAACGAACTTGGTGTGAGAATTTGTCGTGGTCAGAGCATATTACGAAAATTGTGAAAAAGGCGAATAGCAGGCTCTTCATGTTAAAGAAATCGTTCCGAAAAATATCATTAAGATCATGGATACGATTATACTCCAGTTACGTAAGACCATTGTTGGAATATTGCGGGCCTGTGTGGAATGCTGATTTAGTGCGTGATCAACAGTTACTGGAAAAACTACAACGGAAGGCAACGCGACTTTGGTTTTGAGGTGCACGACCAAGCTATGAGGAAAGATTATGTATGGTGAGTCTCAGCACCTTCGAAAGGCGCAGGCTACGAGGAGACTTGATTATCACTTTTCGTATATTGAGGTACAATTATGGCATGCTGAGGGACATATATAGTGTAAGCTCTGACACTCGGTTGAGAGGTCACCATTTAGAACTTGAGAAGGAAAACTTTTCTGTCAGGTGCCGCAAGAATTGTTTAATGAATCGCATGTTCACAGTGTGGAATTCCCTACCTGCGGGAATTGTCAGTGCGAGTTTGGTTGGAGTGTTTAAGAGTGGATTGGACGGGTGGTTTGGCTGAGACATTAATGAAAATTTGTTTTTTTTTTTTTTGGCTTAATTTGCTATCGGGTTTTTCTATTGGACATTTAATGAGGTATGTTTACTACTGAGGCAACAAATTTTGTTAATTTTAGGGTTTATGGGTTCGCCCCTCCCTTTGTTTGTCTATTAATAATAATAATAATTTTTACATTATTTTGTTGTATATCTCAAATATTTGGATTTACAAAGCTCCATACAGTCATTCATTATTTTTTACATTATTTTTATTGTGAACGAATTCGAAAATTTCAATAATCAAGTTTCTTTTCTTTTGAATCTACATGTAAAATTTTCTTAAGATTTTCTTTTGTCGAAAGGAATAACTGTTTTCTAAAGAATGAGTGGCAAAAGTTGAATTTTTGTTTACTTTTCATTAAATTCATTTTATGTTCGTTGAAAAAGGTTTTAAACAGATGTTACTTTTTAAATATCTCAAATATTTTCGATTTACATAGCTCCGTACAGTCATTCATTATTTTTACATTATTGTTATTGTGAACTAATTTGAAAATTTCAACAGATTCTAGATAATCGAGTTTCTTCCCTTTTGATTCTACATGTAAAATTTTAAGATTATCTATTGTGGGAAAGGAATGACCGTTTTCTACACAATGAGTGACAAAAGTAGAATTTTGTTTATTTTTCCTGAAACTCATTTTATGTTCGTTGAATCTTGTCTTGAAGGAACGTCCTGTTTGTCCTATATATTTATTACTGCACGTAGAACAAGATAACTCATAAACTCCTGATTTGTGTATGTTTGGAGTAGGGTCCTTTGAGTTAAATAATACCGATGATAATTTGTTTTGCATTTTGAAGGCAATATTGACGTATGTCAATCCTGTTATATTGCGCAATGGTGGTATATGTTTCTTTGGTCTTTTCAAGTTTTTTATGGGTTCCCACACTGAATTATCATATCTATTCAGATTAGTGACATACTCATTGAATGATTTTTCCCTTGTTTCTATAATTGTGAATTTTAGTTTGTTCGTTATCCCATTCAAGGTAGTTTTATCTCTTGGAGAGTGTCAGTTGTCATTTCATTCTAACTTTCCTTTTTTGTGCTAAGAGTTTATACTTTCTAGAATATTTTGTATTCTTTTTCTTTCTTTGGTCTCTAGAGTAGCTTGTTTGAGAATTGTGTTTCATTCACTTCATTTGTATTCCATAAGCTAATATTGATACTTAACAGTTCCTCGACTATGTTCCTATATTCATCCCAGTTAGTTTTACGATTGTGCAGCTTAGGAGTAGGTTTTTTGTGTATTACAAAACTACTTATTACTGCTATGATTGGAGAGTGCCAAGAGGATAGATCATAGCTTGTGACAATATCCATATAGAAGGCACATACACCATTATTGTTATGAAGAAGACTACCCTGTGGTACTCCAGATGTTATTGGGTACTTTTCAGGTACTTCATAATTTATCCTGGTGCTAAACTCTCTACCAATCAGATACGACTTCAGAAATTAGAAATAGGCAATATGGAGAAACTTTTTATTTTGAACAGCAATCCTGGATGCCTGAGTAACTTCCAAGAATACAGATGGACAGTACTCTTTGTGTTTTAAGGCTTGGCTTATCTGATATATTATTCGATGGTTTTGCTGTATGGTGGAATGTTCTATTCTGAATCCGAACTAGTGCATTGGTATCCATTTCTCTGTGGTCAACAAGACTATATAGATGGGACACTGACTGTAAAAAGTCTGAATCAAGTTTGTCGCTTTCATTGTAGCGACTGGTGCATGAAACAAATTCAACTAGAGAAAACTGTATTACCAACTCTCAAGAGAACTGCATTACCTCTGCTTTTAGAATACTGCGTTATCGACACTTGGCGCGAATATTTGAATCTTCTATAAGTTTTTCTTAGGGCTAAAATTAAACAAGTGTTCAGAAATTACTATGTTTTACTACCAAAACATTGAAATGCTTACATTCACACAACTTTACAGCAAATACATTTCAATTTTTTGGTAGTAAAACATAGTAATTTCTGAACACTTGTTTTAATTTTAGCCCTAGGAAAAACTGAAGGAAGATTCAAATATTCATTTCAATCTTCAAACTCACTATTTGAATTACAGATACATGTTTGAACTATAATTATTTATTCATTATAAAAAATAGAACTTATTAAATAAAAAAAGAGATTAAATTAACATATGTATTTACAATATTTGCACTTGATTTTTTTGTAGTACAACATAGTAATTTCCAAAAACTTGTTTCAATCTTCGAACTCACTATTTGAATAACAAAAATATGTTTGAACAATAATTATTTATTGGATATAAAAAATAGAAACTATTAAATAAAAAAAAGAGATAAAATCAACATATTTACAGTATTCCTAGGTGTTAAGACAAAAATTGAACCTTTAGAACATTAATTTATGAGATCTTCTTTAAGATTCAAAATGTCTTTCAGCTTGGATCTTAATCGGGTCAATAAATTCCTTCTCTGGATTACCGAATAAAAATTTTGAATCAGTTCTAGTTGCTATTTTATTCACTTGCTCACACCACCAGAATAAAGAACACCTGCTAGCCAAGCATAATATTTGATTAATATTATGTGATGCACACTTCATAATTTGAAAATTTAAATTCTTCAATATATTTTCAAGACATTTTGAGATTTTTCTTCTCTCACAAAGTCTTGGAATGAAATGAAAGAGATAATTAAAACACTGATTAAATAAAAAGTAAGTATAGTGACACAGTTTCATCAAATTACCAATTTGATATTTCCTACACTCAATAAAATCTAGATCTTTTAACAACTCACTATGACCAAGTGAATTAATCCTACAGATTGCACAGTTTCTAATAGATAAATCATTTGATAAAATCTTACAAATTGCACCACTCAACCTGAAGAAGTTCTTTTCCTATCAACATTTGGCACTGATCCAGAAACTGGCCTATACCATTTCAATATCTGTTTAATATTATTTGATTACCCAGAGCAATTTGTTGGTGTGTTATGGTGTGATTTGTGTTTTAAACTAACCAACTAAGCATTTAAATAGTCATAGTAAATGAAAATTAACCAACCTGAAAAAATTATATTCCTCTCAATATTTGATCATCTGATAATTTGTGCCAATCAGTTGGCAGTATAATGACAGTATAATTTCAATCCACCTCTTAAATAACTTGGGATCTCTCTTGGGAAAACGATGTCTAGGGCTGGTTAGATCTTGGCACCCATGTACAAAACATTTCTTATTATATCCCATTTTCAAGTACTGTATTGAACTCAATATTTGAAAATACACTAGTTTAGATGCATTAAACTGTTTTGAACTTAACTCTTGCGAAATTTAATCAAAAAGAAATATGAGATATACCCGAGGTTGGGCCATAACAAAACGTAAACAAAACCACCGCTTCTTTTCGAAATATATGACCATTGGATGGAGTAGTCCGTTACTTTGTGATAGTTCATTTTAATGGAATGAAATAAGGAATTACTTTGTTTTCTATCACTTTTTATTATAACTGATATACAGTGACTCGAGTTTCGTAGTGTTTACTACATTTTCAAACTGAACGAACAAATTAGATCTCAACTATTATATATGGGGATTGTAGGCTTCGGCAGAGCTTCGAAGAGAGGGGTTTTCCAAAGTTCCGTCTGTTCGTTAAGTAGTTTTATTATTGGTACGTGCTTTTTATATTTTTCAATTTCTATGGATTCCAGGATGTCAAGTTTTTTCCCTTTCGCTTCCACGTGCAAGATAACAAGGTTGTTCAGTTCTGGGAAGGTGTGATCTGTAGTGAAGAAATGGTTCGCAAAATTGGAATTATTCTTCCGGTTCCTAAAAGCAGATTCATGCTCTTTGTACCTTTTATGGAACGGTCGGCCCGTTTGACCTATATACACACTATTACACTCTTGACAACTTAATTTATAGACTCCAGAATTATTCAGTCGGTTCTCTTTGTCTTTCGGATTAAAAAAGAGATTAGAAATTTTATGGGAGGGTGTAAAAGCTGTTACTATGTTAATTTTTGATAAAATTCGAGCTATTTTTTGTGAAATTGGTCCAAAATATGTTAGTTTTATAAATTTATTGTTATTATGATCTGATTTGGAGATGGGGTAAATTTGTTTACGAATTAGTTGCTTCTGTTTTATGTTTATGATGGAATTTATAGTTTTGGTTTTTCAAAACCAAATGCATGAATGCATGAATATAATCGAAAATATCCTAACAAAAAATAACATCAATCCTGTGATAAAAAACGAAATTTTAACCCTTTTCGAACTTTGCGTGGAAGAAAATTACTTTCAATACAATAGTAAATTTTACAAACAGAAAGATGGACTTGCCATGGGATCACCTCTCAGCCCATTACTCGCTGAAATCTTTATGTCCCGTTTTGAAAGAAAAATTCTAAAATCCACACACGCAAAGCATATCACTTTTTGGTACAGGTATGTAGACGATATATTGGCTTGCTTCTGCGGAACACATTCAGAATTAAATGAAACATTAGAATATCTCAATAGTTTGCACAATAAGGTCAAATTCACCATGGAAACACAATTCGATAATAGAATAAATTTTCTGGACATAACTTTAATTAACAGTAATAATGAAATTTCCTTTGATATATATAGAAAACCCACATCAACTGATACAACAATACCAAATTTTTCAAACCATCCGATCAATCATGAACTAGCTGCTTATAGATCAATGGTACATAGAGCATTTTCAATTCCTTTAGATAATATTACGTTAAAGAGGGAATTGAATACAATCAGACAAATAGCCACAAAAAATCAGTTCAAAACCAAAACTATAAATTCCATCATAAACATAAAACAGAAGCAACTAATTCGTAAACAAATTTACCCCATCTCCAAATCAGATCATAATAACAATAAATTTATAAAACTAACATATTTTGGACCAATTTCACAAAAAATAGCTCGAATTTTATCAAAAATTAACATAGTAACAGCTTTTACACCCTCCCATAAAATTTCTAATCTCTTTTTTAATCCGAAAGACAAAGAGAACCGACTGAATAATTCTGGAGTCTATAAATTAAGTTGTCAAGAGTGTAATAGTGTGTATATAGGTCAAACGGGCCGACCGTTCCATAAAAGGTACAAAGAGCATGAATCTGCTTTTAGGAACCGGAAGAATAATTCCAATTTTGCGAACCATTTCTTCACTACAGATCACACCTTCCCAGAACTGAACAACCTTGTTATCTTGCACGTGGAAGCGAAAGGGAAAAAACTTGACATCCTGGAATCCATAGAAATTGAAAAATATAAAAAGCACGTACCAATAATAAAACTACTTAACGAACAGACGGAACTTTGGAAAACCCCTCTCTTCGAAGCTCTGCCGAAGCCTACAATCCCCATATATAATAGTTGAGATCTAATTTGTTCGTTCAGTTTGAAAATGTAGTAAACACTACGAAACTCGAGTCACTGTATATCAGTTATAATAAAAAGTGATAGAAAACAAAGTAATTCCTTATTTCATTCCATATATGACCATTATTACAAATATGGCTAACAGCTGATGGTAGCGGTACCTAGCGACGAAATCAAAAAGTATAAGTTGATGGTTAGCGCTAACTATTGACTGGTGCATCAACTAAAAGCTTAGTTTTAGGTGGGGGTAGGGAAGTGTCCAATGTATAAATTATTGTTAATCTATGGTGGTAAAATCTGAATTCAATTTGTGCATCAAAAGTTTTTCCGGGATTTTTGTCCAAAGATGAATTAATATTTTCAAACTGCTGTCACAAAATTGTGTTAACTTTGGAATTTTTTCATAGTGAAACAGTAATTTCTACAATCCTGTTTTCATTGATCAACTACCGAATTAAAACGGTTCAATATCAATTGTAGGTCTTCAACACAGGCGGTTCTGCAAAACTGGACGTTCCCCAGCCTTCCTCTTCACTAGCTCTTCCAGTTCCACCAGCGACCAAGGATGGACCTGAAGTAAGCTTCTATAAGAAGGAGATGATGGAATATAAGAAAAGGAAGTCAGAAATGTATTCCTTGAGATGCGACTGTCTCTACAGGTTGAGTTTAGCACATCATGTAAGAGATTTCATATCAATGTTTTTACGATATTGTCATTGTTCTTCTTTCAGTTTCGTGATAAGATATTTTGGTTGCCTCACAATATAGATTTCAGGGGAAGGGTGTACCCCTTGCCACCTCATTTGAACCACTTGGGTTCCGATTTGGCTAGATCAATATTGGTGTTTGCCGAACCTAGACCTTTGGGAAAAAATGGTTTGGATTGGCTGAAGATTCATCTTATCAATTTGACGGGACAAAAAAAGAGAGATAGTGTCAGTGAAAGGTGAGATACAATACTTATGTAGTATACTTATAAGCATCAAATATATTTGTCGTGTTTTCAATTATGATATTTCTTAACAGTATATATTTAAAATGAACCACTTCAAAAGAATAGGTTGGGGATAAAAATCCATTATTTTTGCGTCAACTTCAAGACTTTATTTAACGTTTTTCGGATTTGTATCAAATATGCACCGTTTTGTTTCATAATCTGTTTCCATTTTGAAGTTAGCTTCATAATGCCTCTCTCATAGAAGTCTTGGTCCTTATTGACGAAAAACTCTAGTAATCGATTTTCACAATCTTCTCTTGATGGCAATTTCTTATCACGCAGGAAGTTTTGCAATGGGGGAAAAAATGGTAATCGCTTGGCGCGAGGTCTGGACTATATGGTGGATGCATTAAAACTTCCCAACCAAGCTCCTGGAGTTTCTACAGACGTGTGTGGCCTTGAATTGTCCTGATGGAACACAACACCTCTCTGCTGGTCAATTCTGGCAGTTTTTGGACAATTGCTAGCTTCAAATGGTCCATTTGTTGACAGTAGAGATACGAATTTAGTGTTTGGCCATATAGAAGTAACTCATAATAAATTATTTACTTTACAGTCCCACCAAATGCATAATAGAACTTTCCGGCCCGTTAGTCTTGGTTTGGCTACCGCTTGAGCTGCTTCACAGCACCTTGACCTGACCATGCGATATTTCATCCCCAGTCACCTTGGTTTAAGAAATGGATCGATTTCATTCCGTTTGGTATGGCTACTTAGATGGAAATTTATTTCTTCATGTTTTTTATGTTAAAACCTAAACATCGACCTTCTTTTTTAATCCAGTTTTGCGCAAATGGTTAAAAACTGGTGGATCTTTAGCTCCTGGGTGATGCTACGACTACTATCAAGCCTGTCAATATCGACTATTTCTGTACTTTCATCGACATTTTCGACGGACCTGCCTGTACGAAGTGAATCTTTAATATCAAAAATACCTCGACGAAACATAAATTGCATGTAATTAGCTGTCGGGACCATAAATACCATTCACAATTGCAGCTGCCTGGCTTGCATTTTCACCTTGAAGAAAAACTGTAAAATTTACCGAAGTTTCTATTAGTTGACATTTTTAACACCCGGTAACTAACAATTGAATGATCCGAACAAAAAATAGCCAAAGATTGTGTGAAATGTCACCTTGACATCTGAAATTGTTCGATTTAAGAAATATCGATCAGTACAGCCATCTACCAAAAAAATGATGGATTTCTTTTCCCTAACCTATTATCATTCAATCAAAAGTTGGAAAATAATGTAGTTCGATTTGAAATCTTCGTTATCACTAATGAGAATCTTCTCTAGACTTCGATATGCCAATGAATGTATGGATTTGATTTTCGACTCGGTCGACAATCCGTTAGACGGTAAGAAATGGTGGCAAGACAGCGACGAACCGTGGCAAACACTAGCATGTTGCATGGAAATAGCAGATGTTATAAGATCAGGCGATCCAGAAAATTACAGATCAAGTTTTCCAGTACATCAGGATGGCAGCTGTAATGGCTTACAACATTATGCAGCTCTAGGTAGAGACAAGACTGGCGGTTTCAGTGTGAATCTTTGTCCGGCTGATGTTCCTCAAGATGTGTATAGTGCGGTGGTGACTCTTGTGGAACAGAAGAGGAAAGCTGATGCCGAAAACGGCGTAGAGGTAAAGCTTCATTTGATCTTCAGTATTTCATTTGTGATGTTCACTAACACATCGGTTTAACAAAAACAACAACATTTTGATCAAAATTTACTTAATTCGCCAACATAGTCTCCTTCAAGTGAGATACAATGATTCCAGCTTTTCTCTAACCAATGAAAGAATTGCTTGGTATATACATTTTTTAATTCTTCAGTGTAATTGATTAATGTCAATCATTTAATATTCAAATGGGGATAAGCATACTTCACTGGGGGTTAAGAGAGATGTTATAGTCTTTAATTGGTTTATTTAAAGCATAAATACATTATTACAAGAGTACAACTTTGGGTTATTGACACAAAATTCTATCTTGCTCTTGAAGAGTAGATCGATGGGCTTTTTCACTGTTGTTCACTTTCACTGGGTTCACTTTACACATGTACCACCTAATTGCAAGTAAATAATGGGGATAATACATTCACTTCCAGTTCACTTTTAATGCGTTATCGTGTTATATCAAGTGACAGGTGCGTTTCGCACCACACCCACGGCAGCCATGGAGGTCCTACTAAATCTACCACCCCTGCACCTACTCGTGCAGAGGGAGGCGGAACGGACCACATACAAACTATATCAACTGTCGATTGACAGGCCAGAGGCAATAGTGATAGGAGGCTCAGGACTGCTGGACGAGCTTTAACAAACAGTATCCTATCGATGCCCTCGGATCTAATGTCAAAAATCACGAGCCGGGAACGGAATTTCAATGTAATCGTCCCCAGCCGGGACGAAAAGCTCTGGAATCCATCTGTTTTACATCCAAAACAGTCTGGAGTTGCCGCACGGCTTTAAACAGGCTCGGTATGTATAACGGAGTCACTCTGGTTTGGATACCGAGCCACTCAAACTATTTGGGTAATGAGGAGGCGGATCGGCTGGCATTTGCTGGAGCTGCGCTGCCTCTGGTAGGACCGGAACCATTCCTGGGAATACCACATGACGTGGCTAACGAGGCGATAACAGGCAGAATGAACTCAAGGCTAGAGTATTTCTGGCGGAGCCATTCTGGCCTGAAACATTCGAAGTTGTTCCTTGGAACAGCTTCGAACAAAAAGATGGCGAACCTAGCGCTAGGTCTGGATAGGGCCAAACTAAGAACACTTGTCAGAATTATGACAGGTCACACTGCAGACTGAAAGCGCATTTGCACAAAATCGGTCTGGCTGAAGACAATGAATGCAGGCTGCGTCTTGAGGACACTGCAACAGCCATGCACATCGTCTCAGAGTGCCCAGCGGTGAGTCAGGTCTTCGGCCTGGACAAGATTATCGGTTTTACCCAAAAACTGGATCTCGTCGGCGAGATATAAATTAGGGGTGAACCACAATAGTCCGTGCGGACGCAGTGGTAGGGTGGACAGACGCCCGGTCGCCATAAATAATAATAATATATCAAGTGAGGGTGTTCCTTGAAAAGGAGGATCTTACCCCAGTCTTTGCTGCATATGTTGTTAGTATTCTAAGCGTTTCCGCTTTTGGTCTTCTGTGGGGACTTGTGCTGGCAGTAACTTGTATGGTCTATAATTGCTCTTTTTTAACACTCTATGAATCTTCGAACAGCTAATTGGAAGTTCACGTGATGCTTCTTTTAATCCATTATCTGGATTTTCTAAAACAATTTTTATGGAGTGGTTCAGCATTCATCGACTATCAATTATAGTAACATTACCTTCAAACTAAAATATATTTTCACTTGGAATTGGATCACCTGGATGTAATGCCATATAATCTCTTCTTGCAGCTTTCTTACTTTTATTGTTCTTCAAATGAGGTGAAAATATCTTGAAATTTTTCGTTTTTGTGTAATGCATGTTTCAGAAATAGTTTCATTGAATATAAACGTATATCATATTGTTAGCAATGTCGTTTGTTAATTTATCACAGCCTACCACTTGAAAACCGATTAATGATCCTACCAGGTGGTTCTTCGAATTTGAGACACTGTAGTTCTCAAAATAAGAAAGATAGCGCAACACATGCCTATATATTCGTAATCAGGAGAGAAATAGCTAGCCAATAATAAGAAAATATACAGGGTGTTCCATTTGAATAAATGAAGTTGTACTCAATATCTTGTCCACCTCTATATATTCCTTTTTGTGGAATCATTTTAAAAAAATCAGTTGATTTCGTACAACTTTTGTGAATAACTTTTGTTTGTATCTCCATTTATAACAAAGTTAAAGTGGAAATAATATTAAGATATTTTTTAAATATCCCATTATCCTTTTGATACAATAAAATGGGAGGGTTGACTCCATTGAATTGTCTTTTGATAACCAAATTAATACTTTATTTACTTGTTTTTGTTGCCATCATTGAATTGTTACAGATGGCACAACTTCTGGAAGGACACATAAAACGTAAAGTAATCAAGCAAACAATCATGACTTCGGTATATGGAGTAACTTGGTTTGGTGCACGTCTACAAATAGCCAAACAGTTGAAAGACATAGAAAACTTTCCACAGGATAAGGTGTTTGCAGCTTCACAGTACCTCACAAGTAAGAGTTTAGAAAGAAGAATGAGGAAAAGCACTGATGTAAAGTCGGAAGCTTTTGCTTGCTTGTTCAAAAGTCCATGTCCCCTCAAAATGAAATATACTGAATTAAGATCACTAATTCCTGCAATTCCTCACTCATGGAGCGCACAAATCCGTCAGTTGAAACTTTGAGGTTAATCAAAATTGACAGAAGGAAATTTAAAATAACAAACAGACCTAATATTACAGTTCATTAGAACTACATAATTCCACTTACATTGTTCAAATAGCGCCATCGAAAGAAATAAATTAACTTTTAGTCAAATCGCCATAAAAGTTTTTTAGTATATTAAGATATGAAATAATGAAACCAAAGCTGATGCATAATTTCACGAAGATAAATTATGAGAATATTTTTAACTTTCAAATCCTTAAATATGTACCTTTGAAACCTCCAAAAGTATCTATAAGAAAGTAAAGGTCTCTTTCCGATTTCACATCAGTGCAGTGTAATCATCAGTTTGGTCGACTCTCAAAGATTCTGTTATTTGTACAACTCCTTCAAAAAATCGAATTTTTCAATCTTTCAAATATTTGCTTCCTTCTCGAATCAATCCATTTCGTAAATGTCAAATATTAAATTAACTTTCTGTCACGAATGACAGAAGCTTTGCCGGGCTAACTAGATATCAATGCAACCTGGAGTATTGGTTATTTAAACTACTTTATCCTTAATTTTTTTTAATGCTCTATAATTCTTACATTGAAACATTTTTCAGCAAATACTTTCGAGTCATTACGATCCATGTTTACATCTGCTAAAGAAATCCAAGATTGGTTCACCGAATGTGCGAAATTTATAGCATCTATCAGAAAAGAACATGTTGAGTGGGTTTCTCCGTTAGGATTACCTATTGTACAACCGTATATTAAATACCGGACATTCACAAGAAGTTCCTTTTATGAAGGGTATCTAGACGACAGACTCGAGTAAGTGTGAAACGTATGTTAGTGTTTAGAAGGATAGTTCCAGAAGTATAATACCTATTTCACTAAATAAAACTCCATAAATAAGTTATGAATTTATAAGTCATTGCCAGTAAACTATCATTATTATTTCTTTTTAACTAGTATTTTTAGGATCTTATTGTTTACGATTGTTTTCTATGAACATGATCCTAATTTTATGCTCGGTAGTATAATACAGGGTCAGCAGTGAAGACAGGCGTTCTTCAAAAATTCATAGAATTGTCAATTTTCATGATCAATAATGATTATTTATATTTCGGGTACGTTAGTTCGTAGCCTTTACGATATTAAATGGTAATGTAACAAAACGAAGCCCTTCTTGGAAGTTGAATAACGCGAGTGTTGGAAATTGCGCATCAAACTGTAGGACATTGAGGTTCCTCATTTTGATCAGAGAATGCTTCCATCTCACTCGAAGGTTAGTCGTTGGTCGTAATCCTCTGGCTGTAACTGTTGAACAACAGCCAATTTATAAGGGTGAAAATACAGGTCAAAGTGTTAAATGAATAGTTTCAAGCAAAAGGACTGCACATAAGAGTTTGTCGGACTAGTTCAACATCTTATGGTGTTCGAACCATTCATGGAAACTTTTTTTTATTATTATTCATTTATTAACATTCTATAAGCCTAATTAAAACAAATTGTAGAAATTACTATGTTTTACTATCAAAAAATATATATTACACATTTTCTTGTGACTCGAGTTTCGGGAAATGAACTATCCCATCATCAGACAACTGAAGACTTAACAGTGGTACAGTGGTATTTAAACAAACGTGATAAATATTTTGAATATTTCAACAGATTCTCGGTAATACCTAATAGTCGTACAGAGGTTTACGTGATTAGAACAAAACGGGTTAAAAAAGAGGGGCCTTATAACAGATATCGGAATGTCGGAAATCGACAAAGAAGGTTGTTAAATAGATGGTACCCATTTAAATATCTCAAATAATTTTTGGGGTTACATAGCTCCGTAGTCATTCATTATTTTTACATTATTTTGTTGCATATCTCAAATATTTGGATTTAGAAAGCTCCATACAGTCATTCATCATTTTTTACATTATTTTTATTGTGAACGAATTTGAAAATTTCAATAATTAAGTTTCTTTTCTTTTGAATCTACATGTAAAATTTTTTTCTTGAGATTTTCTTTTGTCGAAAGGAATTACTGTTTTCTAAAGAATGAGTGGCAAAAGTTGAATTTTTGTTTACTTTTCATTAAATTAATTTTATGTTTGTTGAAAAAGGTTTTAAACAGATGTTACTTTTTGAATATCTCAAATATTTTCGATTTACATAGCTCCGTACAGTCATTCATTATTTTTACATTATTGTTATTGTGAACTAATTTGAAAGTTTCAACAGATTCTAGATAATCGAGTTTCTTCCCTTTTCATTACATATGTAAAATTTTAAGATTATCTATTGTGGGAAAGGAATGACCGTTTTGTAGACAATGAGTGGCAAAAGTAGAATTTTGTTTATTTTTCCTGAAACTCATTTTATGTTCGTTGAACCTCGTCTTGAAGGAACGTCCTGTTTGTCCTATATATTTATTACTGCACGTAGAACAAGATAACTCATAAACTCCTGATTTGTGTATGTTTGGAGTAGGGTCCTTTGCGTTAAATAATACCGATGATAATTTGTTTTGCATTTTGAAGGCAATATTGACGTATGTCAATCCTGTTATATTGCGCAATGGTGGTATATGTTTCTTTGGTCTTTTCAAGTTTTTTATGGGTTCCCACACTGAATTATCATATCTATTCAGATTAGTGACATACTCATTGAATGATTTTTCCCTTGTTTCTATAATTGTGAATTTTAGTTTGTTCGTTATCCCATTCAAGGTAGTTTTATCTCTTGGAGAGTGTCAGTTGTCATTTCATTCTAACTTTTCTTTTTTGTGCTAAGAGTTTATACTTTCTAGAATATTTTGTATTCTTTTTCTTTCTTTGGTCTCTAGAGTATTCCATATTTATTACTGCACGTAGAACAAGATAACTCTTAAACTCCTGATTTGTGTATGTTTGGAGTAGGGTCCTTTGCGTTAAATAATACCGATGATAATTTGTTTTGCGTTTTGAAGGCAATATTGACATCTGATTTTGAAAAACTATTGGCCACTTTTTGACTTATGCTACCAAAGTACGACAGAGAAATGAATTTTTTATTTTCTTTGGTTTTTATGATGGGATAAATTTGGCTAATAGCTATTTTAGATAGTTTCTTTCGAATTAGATTATCTATTATATTGGGGTTGAAACCGTTGTTCGCTGCTATTGATTTTATAGTTTGGACTCCAGCTTCGCGGTCATTTTTTGATAAGGGTAATGCAAAGGCTCTATGGATCATCAATTGATAGGCTGACATTTTTTGTGAATATGGGTGATTGGAATCAATAGGAATGGGGTTTTCTGAACACGTTGAAATCTATTTTTATATTTGAGTGTGATATCGAGAGGTCTAAAAATGTAATACTGTTCTTCGATTCTTTTTCTAATTTGAATTTAATTTTTGGGTGAATATTATTCAAAAATTGGCTCAGATGTCTGGATGTTCCGGAGATACAAGTAAGAATATCGTCTACGTATCTGTACCAGAAATGGACATATACAGGTAGTTTAGAATTGAAGATTTTATTTTCTATTTCTGACATGAATATGTCTGCAAGGAGTGGACTCAGTGGTGAGCCCATAGCTAGGCCGTTTAATTGTTCGTATATTTTATTATTAAATTGAAAATAGTTTTTGTGCAGGCATTGTTCTAAAAGGGCAATAAATCGCCGTGTATCACGGGATTTACATGTGATTTTTCAAGAATTTCTGAAGCTAAATGAATGCTATCATTTCTTGGTATATTTTGGAAACCTATCATCCAGGCATACTAGGTAGGAATTATTTGGTAAAGAAAATGTTTTTAATTTTGTTGTTAATTCTATGGAATTTTTTATTGTGTATTTCGGAGTGAAATTAGTAAGCCTTTTGAACATTTCATTTAATTTTTTCTCTATTTTATAGGTAGGGCTGCTAATAAAGGAAACGACTGGGCGAATTGGTAATTTCACTCCGAAATACACAATAAAAAATTCCATACAATTAACAACAAAATTTAAAAAATTTTCTCCATAGCACCAGAGTGCTATAGAGTCCAAGTCACGCTGCAATGTTTGATCCCCAGGAACACCGTACAACTTCGTGTCATCAGCAAACTGAGAGCAGCATGAATCAATACAGGTGGGTAAGTCGGAGATGTACAGGAGAAAAAGTAGGGGTCCCAAAACGGAGCCCTGTGGTACGCCACTGGTCACCGGTTTGGGAGACGAGAGAGAGCTGCCAACTCTAACCTGAAATGAACGATTATGAAGAAGCTGCAATCCACGCAAGAAGGTCACCTCGAAAGCCTAGATGATCAAGCACGTGCAAAAGTCGTTTGTGGGGTACACGATCAAAAGCACGGGAAAAGTCCAAGTATATCACGTTCACAGGATCTTTCTTATCGAGTGCTTTCGTCCAATAATTGACGCACTCCAGAAGATTTGTTATCACTGAACGACCAGGAAGAAAACCATGTTGGCAATCGGGAATGATCTTGTCTGAAGCAAATTTGAGGACGCAATTTAGGATCATCCTCTCACGAATTTTGGCTGCAATAGGAACTAGGCTGATGGGACGATAGTTTGACGCATCAAGCTTGTCATTATTATTATTATTTTATCATCTCCTTCAGTTTTTCTAATATTCATTTTAAACTTGCTACATAGTGATTTTCGGTAAAGGTGTGGTATTTGCAGGAATTTCCAGATTAAGAAGCCTCTGTGTGCTTTTTGTTCATCAAAACTTTGATTTCGGTGAACGTTATGGCGACAGAATTCTACCCTGATAGACTAGTTACTTCGGATGAAGCTTTCGTATGCGAATATACAGTGTTCCAACAACCACTAATAAACTAGAGAGACTAAGAGTACTAACCGTTTCAAAAACGTCCATTTTCACTGCCTCATCCTGTACAGCTAGCAATAATTGAGGATCTCAAAGAGATTATAAACGCCTACAACAACGGAGACTGAACTCTTGTGTATGGATTTGAGCAAGTCGTTTGATAAAATGAACTACGAAAAAACTCCATCTATTAATCTGATCGGGAATTCCTGGAACTAGTCTGTTCAAATCTATTCGCTCTGAATTTTCTTCTTAACGATTTTTTTGTTGCAGAAAACCTAATGCTGTGAAACACAAAAATGCCTTCCCCCCAAATTTTATACATTCTTTAGATTCTAGTCATATGATGTTAACTTCCTTAAACTGCGAGAGAAATGGATTGACCTTCGTTTCTGTTCATGATTGCTTCTGGACTCACCCATCGACAGTTGAAATAATGAATAGAGTGAGAATTTAAGGTTTTATTCCGAGATTATTTTCTAATTAATTACTCATTTCAGATATGCCGAAAACAATTTGTTGCTCTCCATTCGCAGCCAATTTTAGAAGAATTAAGTCTTTATTTTTCACAGAAGTATGGCTATGAGGATCAGTAAGTAATATTTTTCATTAATTGAAACAAGTTTTTAGAATTTACTATGTTCAACTACAGAAAATGGTGAAAAGCACTGACGGGAAATCCAAAGCTTTTACTTGTTTGTTCAACAGTTCATTTGCCCAGAAAATTTGAAATCCGTCAATTACATCTTAAAGGAATATGATGAGTAGAAACACAGCATCATTATTTGGCCGAAAACACTAATGGCATTCTATATGTAATGATTTTCATGAAGGTATAACTATTTCGTTATTGCTCTTGAGTGTCGAAAACTTTGTTCTACTAATAAGAGTTCAAAAATGATGTAATGCACTGACGTGAAGTCAGAAGCTTTTCCTCGCTTGTTCAACAGTACATTTTCCCAAAAAATTTGAAATTTTTTGGGACTTTTCAAGAGGCTACATATACAAAATAAAAACTCAGGATTCTGTGTTCTGTTATTCGAAAATCGAATAAACGTCATTTTTTGTGTAGAACGATTTTCCTGAAGAAATGGAAAGTTTCTTGAAAATAAAAACACATGGTTGCTACGTCCGTCTCTTTTTCAATCTGCGTTGGCAAGAAAAAGTGTAAAAAGGATATGTTCCTCAAAACTTCATGTAGATGCGGAGGTTTTAGAAAACAGGAAGTGGACTGTATTTTTTTTTTGGTTCGGAGGCTTAAAGAGAATTGGGAAGCAAAAAAGCAATAATAGCCTTTGAAAGCTAGCTAACCTTCTCTTGGCATATCCTCTAGCATGAATCTTCAGGTTTTCATTGAAAAAATCGAACCTTTGCTGGGAAGAAAGATGCGTCTTGATCCAGAAATTCGAGAGCAGGGTTGAAGATCTGGGTTGGAAATTATTTCTTGTTCACCTGGTTACCTTGTTACTGAAGTTTTGTGAACTTCTTACTCTGTCTACAGTAAATTACAAAAAATTCAAATATTGTTGTAAAAACTTTAAATAAAAAAGCAAAAGCAGAAATAAACATAAGATAGGTCTCTCTTTCTCTAGGAATGATAAATTTGTCCTTTTGGAAGCATAATGTAAGTACCCAATAACATCTGAAGTACTTCAAGGTAGTATACAAAGTATCTTGAAAGTACCCGATAATATCAGGAGTGCCACAGGGTAGTGTACTGGGTCCATTTCCATATCTGCTTTATACAGCAGATCTTCCTACAAGCTATGAAAAATTCCAAAGTTAACACATTTTTGTGACAGCAGTTTGGAAATCAATTCATATTCAGACAAAAATCCTGGAAAAACTTTTGAGCCACAAATTGAGTTCAGATTGTAACACAGAATGGATTCAGAACAAAACATTCCACCATAAAGCAAAACCATCTCATAATATATCAGATCAGCCAAGCCTTAGAACACAAAGAATATTGTCCATCTGTATTCTTGGAAGTTAGTCAGGCATCCAGGATTGCTGTTCAAAATCAACAAGTTTCTCCATATTGCCCATTTCTAACTTCTGAAGTCGTATCTATTGACAGAGAGTTTAGCAGCAGGATAAATGATCTGAACAGTATACTTTTTGAGTTTTGCAAGGGTAACGCGACAGTTGTTACTAAAAACATTTGCTATGTTTATCCAAGAGCATTCGACGTTCGTAAATGCCAAAGATGGTTCAGATCCGGTAATTTTGATCTCTCTGACTCCAATGGTTCAGGAAAATCAACAGTATAATAGAAAATACTGATGATGAAGGACATCATCAGTGAAAAGAGTAAAAAGCACCATGATAAATTACATAATCACCCACTACTTGATTCTATCGTCCCACAAGATGATAACGGAACTGGCCATTAAATCTGATGGAAGATTGAACAAGGACTAATCCCTGGAGAAGTCTTCACCATGTCATTGGGAGCACGCAACTCTTAAGTTAATCACATTAGCCCAAAAAATAAATGTATTATTTTCAGCTAATAAGGTATTAAATCAAAAAAAAATATTTCGTGTTATTTACTACGAATTTTTTTGTAGTAAAACATAATAGTTTCTAAAAACTTGTTTTAGTTATAATCAAATATTAAATAAGAATGACCAAAACAGTTAAATTTCTAAATTTATTTTATATTTGAAAAATATTAATTGGTTTATTTTCAGTCTTCTAAAGGATGATGGATCTATATCAGATTTAGTGAAGAAAAAAATGAACAGAGTGTTAAATAATTTGCCAAAAACAGGTGATTTAGACATTAATGAAGTATTGAAATCTGTTTATTTCTTTAGTTGAAATTAATTATTATAAATAAATAGTTATAACAATTCATGTCTTCTTTTAATTACCTTCCAAATGCATTTTGTTATCAATAATATATTTAAAGCTGAATAAAATTGGTGTGTCGGTAATTTCTACGGTTATAACCACATTGTACTACAGTGTAAATTTTTCACTAGTGTAAGACAAATAAACATTGAAGGTGATAGTGTTGAACAACATGTGAAAATCTCCAGATATTATTTCGAAGCCAACGTTCCACGCATTATGTGATTTTTATCCTTGCCCCAATCATCCTGCGGAATTGATTATAAATTTTACTTTTAAGCAAAAGATACCACATCGCTAAAGTATAGGAAAAGGTGACTAAAAATCATTGTCAAAATCTAAGAGAGATACCCGTTGAAATTTCTGTGTCTCACGTATCAATTCGTGACATTTTAAAAGATTGTTTGGACATGAAACGTAATGTTGATTGTCTAGTGCCAAAAGACCTTTTCTGCAAAAGAGTGTGTCGCTGAAGAGATACTAGAACCAGTAAATTTCGACCTCACATTCATAAAACGCATTGCAATATCAGAGTGAATTTATGTGAACAAAGTCTTAATGATATATAAATTTTTTTAATTGAACTATCAATTTTGAGAAGTCGAGACACAAAGTTGCGTATAAATAAACAAAAGTAAATAGGCAGCTGTGTTTTGTTGTTATTTCAATTTGTTTTTTATTATTTTTTCAACTGGATAAAATGATAGCATTTTTTTAGGTTACCCTGTAAAACTATAAAATGTTTAATTAAATCAGTCATCAGATGAAAATCCATATCATATAAGATTATTCTGATTTTTACAAATTATTATAGAGAAACAATTGTGGTATTATAATAACAATAAAAATTTGTGAAAATCAGAATTACCTTATTTAATATTAATCAAAACTTTGAACAATCAAAACGTTTGTCATTAAGACTTTGACACCAAGCTCCTTGATATTAACCACTATGACTACATTTGAAAGTAGCCTACTTATTTTTTTCAAACAAATTCTCTTTGTGTTTTAAGGCTGATCTGATATGTTATTCGATGGTTTTGCTGTATGGTGGAATGTTCAGCTCTGAATCGGAATTGGTGCATTGGTATCCATTCCTCTGTATCACAATCTAAATTTCAAATTTATTAGTTACCCTCAAAATTATAAAGGGATTGTCAAAGAAATATATGATAATATACATCATAAAATAAAAAATTGTAAATATGTCATACTAAAATATTTCAACTTTAAAACCTACAACAATCAATAAAAAACAAACTATTACACCAAGATACGAACTGAAGCACAGCAAATAGATGACTAGAACTGGTACTTCATAAACTCATCCATTGAATAAAATGCACATTCAGTTAGAATCGCTTCAACATTTCGCTTGAATGTTGTTAGGGATTGTGGAAGTCGGTTATAGATTTTCATTCCATTAAATATTTGGGTGTTCTGTGTCCTCTGCAGTCTATGTCTTGGGGCAACAAAGTTGTTCCTATACCTGGTGGTATGACTGTGAATCGTTGAGTATGTCTGGAAATTATCCCGATTTTTGTGCACATACATAAGACACTCTAGGATATAACAGCATGTTAAAGTAAGTATTCCATATTTCTTAAAGAGTGGTCTACAGCTAGTGACCTGGTTTACTCCCGCTACTAATCTTAAAAGCTTTTTTCTGTTTCAGGAACACTCTTTCTGCCTCTGAAGATGCACCCCATAAAATGATGCTGTAGCACATCCTGCTGTGGAAATGTGCGTGATATGTAGGTAACGCTTCTTTTTCTGTGAGCAAGTTTTTTATTCTTCTTATTGAAATTAATGCTGTTGAGAGTCTTTGGCACAATTCATTTATGTGCTTCAGCCAAGTTAAATTTCCGCTGATTGAAACCCTAAGCACAGAAATACTTTTTGGTTCTTGACGTTTTGTGCTCACAATCAACTCCTGAGTTTTCTCTTCGTTCACTTTCATGTCATTTGAACTAAACCATTCTATCGCATCTTTGACTGTTTCGTGAGATTTATTTAGGAGTAGATTTCTGCCCTTGGCTCTATTCAAAAATGTTGTATCGTCAGCGAAGAGGGTTTCATCATCAGCACCAACGTTATATATCATGTCATCGATATATAGGAGGAAAAGAATAGGCCCGAGCACAGATCCCTGAGGAACTCCTGCAGTAATTTTCATCTTGGAGGACCTTTTACCTTCCAAATCTACAATTTGGTACCTATCCTTAAGGAACGACTCCAACAGATTCAAAACTGGCCCTCTTATGCCAATGTACTCCAACTTATGCAGAAGCTTTTCATGGTTGACACAATCAAACGCTCGACTTAGATCCATGCAGGTCAGCATCACATCATCCATTGCCTTCATGATGTACTCAACGATGTGGACCAAAGCTGTGGTAGTAGATTTTCCCTCTCTGAAACCATGCTGGAAACTGCCAAGCAACGAATTTTTTTCTAGAAATACGACAATTCTAGTTTTGAGGAGATTCTCATAGATTTTTGAAACAACTGGCAGGATAGATATTGGCCTATAGTTCTTGTATAACTCTTGATTACCTTTTTTGTCGACCGGTATCACCCTCGCTTCAGTTCTTCCGGAAAGTAGCCCTGCTGGAAGCAATCGTTAATGAGGTAAGAGATAGGATCAGCAAGACAATAGATTTCAACATTTTCACGGAGAAGCCATATACATCTTGGGAAGCTTTATTTTTCATTTCTGATACAACCCTCAAAATTTCCTCTAGTGTTGTGGTGGTCAAAAAAAATGAACGTGAAGTTTTACCTTCATTTTTATTTTTCAACATTTTTTCACTGGATTCTAGATTGGTGTTAGCTTCAGTTAACTTTTCCGCAACCGTTGAAAAATACCGGCTGAATGTTTCTTCTGATAGTGATGAGGGGTATACTTTTCCTGTCTCTGGTTTTAATTCTGAATTTATTACCTGCCATATCGCACGACTCTTATTTTCTGCTTCATGACGAATTTTGAACTTTTATGTTTGACGGTATCATTTAAAAGCTGTTTATATTCGTTTTTCAATCTCATGTATAATTTCCTTGAACCCATCATCTCTTTTTACCTCATATATTGTGTATGCTGCATCTAATTTGTATTTAATGTCAGTCATTTCTGGTGTTTTTAAGCATTTTTTCTCACAAGAATCAAAAACTTTCTTTTTTCTTTCAGGAAAGCACTGATTGAAATGGTGCGTTATTGTTTGATGAAAGATCCTGAAAGAATATTGGGCTGAGCTCATACAAATACATATAATCTTATACTTTTGTTTTTTAGGGATGTTTGCCTGCAGTATGTCAGTCTCTGCGCCAGATGATCCGACAAGTGATAATTAATTGTTACGGCTTTATAGAAGGAACGATTCAAATTAGTGAAAATGTTGTCAATGCAGTTACTTGACGTCTGTGTAACACGTGATGCCTGATTAAAAATAACATGTACACCGTATGAGACGAGTGTTTCTTTTACCTTTAGCTCCTCACTGTTTGTTCCATTAAAATTTATATTAAAATCGCCTGCTATCAGTATATTATGATTCGGCTTACCGGCCATGATATTCAGGGCTCCATCTAGCCGATCAACAAATTCGATTTGTGCATCAAAAATTTTTCCAAAAATAAAAAAAATTTGTACCCTGTACAAATTTTGTTTTATGATCCAATGTTCTCAAAACGTCTATCAAAAGTTTTCTAATTAGATAAGGGAGTAAATGAAAATTATTAGCGTTACCCCATTTATTTGGAATCAATTATACAGGAACATTGAGGTATCTGTCTTCAGTGTAGACTTGATAAAAAAATAAATACATTATACTATTACTATCACATTTACCTAAACCTGTATGACCCTGATCTGTATGAAAGATAAAATGCAATTTATGGCCCATCTACACAATTACAAATTTCAATATGTATATATAAATATGATACTGTAAACAACAATTAGAATAAATCAATTCGTAACAATTCATAAATATGCCAATTCCAACAAATAATTACATTTCCTTTTAAATCAATCAAAACTGATAACATTCAATAGTTTATACACTTAAGATTAAGAAGCTTTGATTCATTACAGAATGAACATTTCCAAATAATTTTACTACATTGATGGTAACATTAAATAAATCACACATTCTTTTCACAGTTAATCTAACTCTTTAACAAACCCAAAATTAATTCGAAGTTGTTCTAGGAACATGAAGGTCAGAATAGTATGCGGGGCCAGTCTCACAAATGCCGGAACGTAACCTTTAAAGAATCCCGAGGGACCCAACTTGGCAGTGTATGTGATAAGTTCCCACTGGCTCTTAAATTCACCTGGTTTTGCATTCATAGCACGAGTTTTCAGTACGTCCAAAGGTTGCGTCAATGTTGTCGCTATGGCACCCTAAGAAAGTTATTTTATAAATAAAAACATGAGAATCAACCTGTTGTTACGAAATTGGTGAATGCAAACAAAGAAAGATAAAAAATTTTAAAAACTTATGGGATACTAAACATTTAATAAATCCGATAGCACATTATAAGGTTGTTGTTGGGAAAGTAATTTCGTTTCTTCCGGACAGAGGATTTAATTGTATTTTTTCGAACCTAACCTCACACTTAAGCTGCATAATCATTATATGTTTTGAGAGCTGATATACCAAGGCTTGTGTGTGAAAAAGTTCAAATAATTCTACGCAGTAGTTTTTGGTTGGTGCCCTTTTGAATATGGAGAGCTACATTTTCGTCATATTTTACTTTTTACTGTAGAAAAGGTAAAAAATGCTGTTCAAACTAGAAAGAAATTAACTGATGTGTATGGAGAAGATGTATTGATAGTACGGTAGAAATGGTTTGAAAAATTTCGATTGTTGAATATGAACAATATTCCAGAAGGCCGGTTGAAGCTGATAAAGATACGATAAAGGCATTAGTTGATGCAAATCGGCGAATAACAACACGTGAGATCAGTGAAAGGTTAAATTTATCGAATTCAACTGTTTATGACCGGTTGAAAGGCCAGGGTTTAACCTTGAACAGCTGGATTCCCCATGTTATAGAAATTTGTATCGTCACGTTGAAGTCTGTGATTCGCTTCTCAAACGTCACGAAAGTGATCCATTTTTGAAGCGCATCATTACTGGGGATGAAAAATGCCAGAATTAATCAACAGAAAAGGTGTAGTGTTCCACCAAGATAATGCAAGACCTCAAACAAGTTTGGTCGCTCTCCAAAAGCTTTTACAGCTTGAATGGGATACACTACCTTCGGATTATTATTTGTTCCGGTCATTGCAAAATTTTTTGGACGGTAAAACCTTGACTTCAAATGAAGAGGCCAAAAATCAGTATGTGTCAGCAAAGACCAAAAATTATATGAGCGTAGAATGATGCTACTACAAAAAGATGGCAAAAAGTGTTGGACCAGAATGGCCAATATATAATTTAATGAAATATTTATTTATTATACGAAAATTGTCTTTAATTTTCCCAGAAAAAAAAACGAAATTACAACCCGATATATTAAAATGGAATGAAATAAGAAATTACTTAGTTTTCTATCACTTTTTAATGGTCTATTCAAAGACATCCAAATCATTCTAACAGACTAACATAAATGCAAACTTGTCAACATGAATCCTAACACTCCTAAATTATAGGTCCTTATTAAAATCCACAAAGGGAATTCATCAATAAACCCTGTTGTATCACACATTAAGAGCCCTCTTAAAAAACTAGCCTCTAAATAAAATAAAGTGCGTGCGTACAAAGTACACATGTCAGAAGTGAATCTTCTTTGGCGAACTAATTTATCAGTCTTGTTTATATTTATACAAATCTAAAACTTTAGATTTCCGAGACTTAAAGGAAGGGAAAAAGGAAGATACTAGTGTAGTCGATTGATCTATACTTTTCGATCGATCCGGTTTGAAAAAATCAATTTTTTTTAATAATTTTCTACAATTTTAGGTGGGATCTACTTTTCGTTCAAATTCCGTCTTTGGTCTTTTGGCGGAGGGCGGTGACCGTTTGGCGAGCGCGGGAAAAGTCCGGAAATTTTCATCCGCTCGTTTCGACGCGACGGAAAGTCATCCGCGAAATATACGGGCTTTCGCGGGTAGCGGGTCTATCGGATCTTCGGTCCGAACGGGTATTTTCGCGACGGGCAAAGCCCGTCGCGAGATATATCCGTTTTTTCGGACGGTCTCCGTACTTTACTCGCGGATCGCCCCTATACGTAGACCACAGAAACGGTTCGAGGTCGCGGTGGGCGGGGCTCGTCGGAGTTCGCGGGAAAATTCTCGATTTTTATCTGCTTTTATCTCGGGAACGGGAACGGTACCACGGTCTGGATATCCAGGCGACGGGCTACACCCGTCGGGATCCTATGCGTCTGGAAGTTAGCACTACGTGACCTCACTTCCGTTGCATACTTGCGTGACGTTACATTTGTAAAAATTTTACCCTCATGCGCCTAAGGAAGTCTCACTTCAAAAAAAAATTTTTAAAGAACATACTTCATCTCACTCTATTCAAGAAAAATTTCAATCGAGTTCACAAAAAAACTAAGAAATTTCACACCTCCGCTTAACAGTATTCTAGTATCATTTGATGCAGTTTATATATACCTGAGTGTACCAAATGCAGAATGAATGAATATAATAAATATAATATCCAAGGAAAAATAACATAAATCCAGTCGTAAAAAACGAAATTTCAACCCATTTTGAACTTTGTGTGGAGGAAAATTACTTTCAATACAATAATTACTTGTACAAACAGAAAGATGGACTTGCCATGGGTTCACCTCTCGGCCCCCTACTCGCTGAAATCTTTGTCCTTTTCCTAAAGAAAAATCCTAAAATGCACATACGCAAAGCATATAATTTCTTGGTACAGATATGTACATGATTTATTGGCTTGCTTCGGTGGAACACATTCAGAACTAGAAAACACTCTAGAACATCTAAATAAGGTCAAACATCACTATGGAACCACAATGTGATGATAAAATACATTTTCTGGACATAGCTTTGATTAAGAATAATGATTAAATTTTCTTTGAAATACACAGAAAACCAACGACAGATACTGCTCGCTGCTTATAAATCAATGATACATAGAGCATTTTCAATTCCCTTGAATAATATTACACTGAAAAGGGAACCCAATACAATCAAACAAATAGCCACAATCAATTCAAAAAAAAAAAACATTAATTCTCTCATAAACAATAATAAATCATTCTGAAACAAATATACCCCACTCCCAAAACAGAAAATAATGACAAAAAATTTATGAAACTAACATATTTTGGACCAACCTCGCAAAAAGTAGCTTAAATATTTTCAAAAACTAATGTTAAAACAACCTTCACATGCTCACATGAAATTTCCAACCTCTTTTTTAATGCTAAAGACAAAAACAACCAGCTGAATAATTCTGGAGTTTATAAATTAATTTGTCAACAGTGCAATAGAATATATATTGGACAAAATGAGAGATCTTTCTAAGAAAGGTTCAAAGAACATCAATCTTTATTTAAGAACCGGAAAGATGAATCTAATTTTTCGAAACCAAACATATCTTCCCAGAATTGGACAATCTTGAAATATTGCACCTGGAAGCGAAAGCAAAAAATTAGACATCCTGAAGTCCATAGAAATATTTAAACATAAGCATGCTTTAGAAATAAAACTATTAAATGAACAGATGGACCTGACAATCCCCACTTCTCGAAGTTTTGTACAAGGCGAAACCTTCAACGAATATATATATATAGAAAAGTAAGTAATTTCTTATCGCATTCCATTTTAAAATGAACTATAACAAAGTAACGTACTTCTCCATCCAATATCACATTATATTATTTTTTATCTTTATTTTTTGTTCGCCTCTATTCAAATTCAGTCTAAAAAATTTTACTTACAGCTGTCAAACTAGCAACAAAATGTGTTCCAATGTTATCTTCAAAATAAGGTGTCTGTAAAAGCATTTTCTTAACTTGGTCGTAGAATGACAACTGTCCTATAGTCATGAAAACTGCTCGACTAGTAGCAGTAGATGCTCCAGACCATAACCTAAGTACACCCTCTTCTTTATAAACTCTCCAAAGACCATCAACTGCATGTTTATAACTAGAAAAAATCAAATTCATTCTAATATTCATTGTAGATTATGAAAATCCTAACAAAATGTTACTAGAACCTACTTTCTTCTTTTCTCAGGAGGAAGCTTGATGTCATTCTGCATTCTTACATTTACCATATCTGCAGGGGTGCCAACAAAACCGCCAGCAGCTCCTGCCACCCCTGCTATACCAACTTTTGTTAAAAAACTGGTATCACCCTGTATAGACTGTTTGGCAACTTCATATATTCCAAACCTAGTTGTGGAATAAGTCATTTGTCTTAAAAATGAGGCTGAAAGACCATTATAAAGACTTCTAACTCCTAAAAAATAATTAATGTTCATTTTATACTGATAAAAGTATAATTTACTTTTATATTTCAAATGTTCGTTTCGAAGGACATGATTCCATTCACTAAATATGAAAAACCAGAAAAATTATGTTATAGTACATACAAATCAAGTTTGCATTGTAAAAGCTAACCTCAAATTTCAAATTAAATTACAGTATAAATTTTTTTATGCAAGTGTGCATTAGAATGTAGTCACAACTCGAAGCTTGAAGAGTAGTGATTGTTCTCCCAATGCGAATTTGATTTAGGAAAGGTGTATCGACGATATCTCTGAGATATTGAGTATTGCCTTCTTAACTTTCCACACGTCTAATTTGAAAAAGTTTCACAAATTGATCAAACAATATTCTACGATCAGTAAGAGTTGAATAAAATGCAAATAACCAAAAGTTTAAAAATCTCACCTTGATTTTTGATGATATTTACAGTTAATTGCACTACAGATAATTTTCCTTCTTGCTGTGTTTGTAACATAACTTTCAATAAGTCCAGGGGATGCGTAAAACACGCAGCTCCTGCAGAAGCTAAGCCTCCAAAATACCATCTTGCTTGTATTACTTGTTTTTTTCGATCTGCCATTTTGACTGAAAAATAGTCCAAGTAAGAAATTTGCTTTCTATAGAAAATTATTCAATGCATACAAAGATTAAGTGGAGTTACCTATTAATCTACAATTAATTTATATTAATTCCTATAGATAACTTTTATTTGACCTTTACTTCCATAAAAATCCAAAATGATCTGAGTATTCTTGTGATTATCATGGGTTGAAGTAGTGATGCAGTGGAAAAGAAAAAATATAATTATTCAAATTAAGTGAAGTATATAAAACCATGTGAAAGATATTCATGTAAGAAACATTAGTTATGTAAAAAGATTCACCTGTAATTTCAAACTGAATCAAAATTCTATTGTAAAATATACAAATGTCTATATAACCAGGGGCAAGGTCTTATGAATATTTAAAACCATCATTTAAATGTCTCCCTACCTTAACTAATTAAAAACCAAATTTCTGTATTATGTTTTGGATCATTACTGCTCACCATTAATAAGGGTGTGGACAAACGATAAATGAAGGGATAAAATCACATCATTGTCTTATCATATCTAAGCTTGCATATAGATCGTAATTCTGGTTAAAGCTGGAAATCACTATAAACTGTGATATATTGGCATGTTAGCGAAATGAACGGTCGCGTTCATCAGTCCATGAAAAGCTCAATAATTTAAATTATTTTCAAGGTTAGGTAATCCGTCAGGTTGTCAACAACTGGCAAGTTTGGCCTTGACCCCTTTACATAAAAGAATACTGAAAATCCTAATGAGGTAAATGAAAGGAAAACCGGCTTTTAATTAAATAAAATCAATTTTGAATAACATAATTCCTTTCTAGATAGAACTTTAAAGACATCTCTTGGGCAAAAATAAAATGTTAGTATCTTTTCAAAAAGAAATCTTCTAATTATGTGAAGTTATCCCATTGACGTATTATTATTAGGATTATAAGTCTATGAGTTATCCATAGATTTCCACCACAGTTTAAAATGGGCAGTGAATCGATCGAGGGATAGAGGCGAATCGACAAGCGACGTTGCCAAACTTGCATTTATTTAAAATTTTGTGTTAATATAAATTTTTTTCGTGTTATGTGAAAACCGTGGCCCGATATTTGGATATATCGATATTTTATGAACAGTCTTAAGATAAACGAGAATGTCTCGTTAATCTATGGTCCGTGGATAACTTCACGTAAGTGCTTCTCCTACGTCCCATAGATAAACATGAATGTGCATTCATGGCTACGTCCATCATATTCTCTAGTGGCGCCCCTGAAGGAAAAAATTTCACTTTACCCTGTCTTTGACATTACGAAAATAAATAAATAAAAGTTTAGGTTATGTTTTGAAGCCATGTGTTCTAAGTTTAAATCTTTATTCTAAGTTTGAAATTTGATTGTATACTGGCTTGTTAATTGACTCAACTACTTCTTGGATGAAAAAAGTCAGCCTTCAATGATATTTGCTAAAATTAAAGGTATGTTTTCAACTTTCTCATAAGTATAATATAATAAAGTATTAAGGCGTAATCTTAACCTATCTTGTTGTTGTTTGAACAAAATCTGTAGATATTCATCAAAAATATAATATATAATTGAATTTCCGAACAATTAATTGATGTCTCCACCTTATATTTTCCTTCCCCTATGGAAGAATTGAAGTTTTAACATTTTTCCTATAAGTTAAACATAGGCGTAACATACAATAGGAAAAAGGTGATTTAAGATATTTTTCTATTTTCAGAATCGCTTTAGCTGAAAAAGCACCAGGATGTTGGCCCATTCAAGTAGTTTGGACTTAAATCCAGTTTTATCAGCCATCAAATTCACATCAAACGATAGAATCATCGCTATTAGGGAAGTTGGTCTAGCAGATTCGAATTTCATCATCACACATATGATCAAAAAGATTTTCTACAACAATGACAAACTTATTTTTGTGAACTTTCATAATACCATCGACCATTATCAGCTTGTTGGTAAAAAATTAGGATATGACCTTATGAATAAAGTGAATGCCGGAGACGCTGTCATAATGGACATGCTCAAGAATATCGAGGAAGAGATAATGGATAAGGATACAACAATGTTCGAGAATACAGAAGAATTTGTTCATAAATTGTACTGCAATATCGAACAAAAAATAGATGAGATCGTGAAAATAAACAGCGAGCATACTTATGTTATTATAGATGACTTGACTCACTTGTTGGACATTGGAGTTAACATTGAATATATTATAAGATTCATCACCTGGTGCTGCAACTTTAAAAGCAATTCTGTATCACTCGTTATAAATAATCATGTCTCATCGGGAATCAGTGATGATCTACTACCTAAAGACAACATAATTGCGAATTCTTTGAGCTATGTTTCAGACTTAGAGATTGAAGTTGCTCTGTTGGAAACTGGACACAGCAAAGATGTCAATGGAGTAATTAATATAGCTAGACCTGGAGAAGCAAACACAAAGCTTCATTATAAAGCTTATGATAGGGGAATTAAAACTTTTAATGCTGGCGAATCACTCAGTTGTTGAATTACTTATTGTTATATTTTAATAACTATTTACTGCCGAAATATATTTTTAGTTTTTATTTGTTGTCTATTATTTTCAAAATTGTCAACTAATATATGTTCATTATAAAAAGTAATGAGTTTTGAGTCAATTTTGGTAAAGGTATTTTTAAAAAATTTAAATTATACTCATAAAATTCTGAAGACCCCTGCATCTAAGTAACTATGTTATTTAATGTATTAATTTAAAAATATTTATACTTTTAAATTAGTGAATATATTTATGTATACACATATATACATATGTGTGTTTCCCCTGTCACTTAAGGAAATATTTTCCAAGACAAAGTAATTAATTTCAATATTAATTATATAATAAATGTTTTAATTATATATTGTAGAGGTATTCGAATTTTTTGAGTAGAATTTTATATGTAGTTCAGTTCAAATTAAGTAATTATATTTTAGACTCCAAAAGGAGAAATATTTGAAGAAGTTCATAATAAAACATTGGAATATAGTCAGCCTTTACTTTATAGGAACTCATTTAAAATGATTATCCTTAAAAAAGTTGGAAATTTCTACATGTTTATATACATATTAAATTATTTTGCTACTCTTCTTATCATATTATTCCTAGGTATGTAGCATGTTCGACTGGTTTTATGTTATAGAGTGGCATTCCAATGGCTGGTTAATTGTCTGATTATTTATGGCAAAATATTTGAAATTTAGATTTGTAGGGTTTGGTAGAATTCTTCATTTTTTTTATCCGTGTCATGATTTTGTTACATTGATTTTGTGATTTTTCCATTGTGTCTTTTAGATTCTTTTATTTTTCTATTCTAAGCTAGAACACTACATGCTCTACATATTTCAAAAGTGAATTTGGTTTTTCTAAACAGAAAACACGAATTAATTCAATATCATCACTTTTGACGTGCACTCTATTTTAAAAAAACAAATTGTAGAAATTACTATGTTTTACTACCAATAAAAATATATTTTACACATTTTCTTGGGACTCGAGTTTCGGGAAATGAACTATCATATATTCATTTCCCGAAACTCGAGTCACAAGAAAATGTGAAAAATATATTTTTATTGGTAGTAAAACATAGTAATTTCTACAATTTGTTTTAATTATGATCAACTACCAAATAGTAACGGCTGAAACAATTCAGTATCGCTCTATTTTTATTAAGCATTTGAAAATTTAGACTCTAAATAGTTAAATTTCCTGCCTTTTGATTCTAAGTGCATGATTTTTGTATTGTGTGAAAAAGGTGACCATTTTCGATTTTCATTACGTCTAGATGAGATGATTATGAAATGGATTTCACGAAAAATAAGCACACTTCCACATTCGAAATAAATTGCCTAGAACATGGTCACTTTTTTCCTATTGTATGTAGACAATTTAAAAATCTTGCAAAATCCAAATGTAAGAAGCTCAACTATTTGAACTTTCCATTTCATTAGATAAGATTGTACAGAAAAGAAAACCATGAAACAAAAAGTTTCGGAAAGCTAAAACACCTATTTTAATCCAAATATATGGTATTCCATATATTGAATAATGAAAAATTTACAAAGCTATCATATTTTGGATCAATTTCACGAAAGATATCTCAAAAAATCTTCTGAAACAATATTGAAATAACTTTCCGTTATATAATATTAAATAAGGTTATTCTGATTTTCACAAATTCTTATTGCTATAATACAGCAATTTTATTATTTATTATATATTATTTTATTTATATTAGAGTGGGTACAAAAATTTTTACTAAACACTAAAACCCAAAAAAGTAAAATTCTGTAAATTCCAGCTTATCTGAACATGTTTTACAGGGGTGTTTTTAAGGTCTAATTGTTCGTTAAATACTATTCAACTTTTGTTACATTTATTTCTTTCTAGGGATAGGCTTAAGACAACATTTACTTTCTATATGTAAAATTTCAAAGTTATGCTTGAAAGCATGTCCTGTTTCTAACAAATTATTCAAAAATGTGGAATTACTTTTTGAGGAAACTCTTCAAATGTTCACAGATTCTAAGTCTGAAAGTTCTTCTCCTCTGTGCTATGTAAACTTTTGGGCAATCACTGCAGGTTAACTTGTAAACTCCCGTTTAATGAGTAATTTATTATTTTTAATGAATTATTTAATTAATTGCAGAATTTACTGAGGTTTGAATAATTTTTTAATGAAGTTCTCAAATCAGATTTATTTTTGAGGCATGTAGCAGTTTTATCAGAAATACCTTTGGTATATTTTAAGGAAAATTATTCAAAATTTTCTTTTGCATTAGGATATACCATATTTAAAGCTATTTTATTATTTTTCTTCATCATTAATTTATCTATCGTAGCCATTATTAATAGCTATTTGTTTAATGATCTTGAGTTCAGAATTATAATTTTCTCTATTCATGGGGATGTTAACTAATCTGTGGATCATAAAATTGAATGTTGATAATTTTTGGTGTTTGTGAAAATCAGAATAACCTTATTTAATATGGATTTTCATCAAGTTAAGACTGACTCAATTAAACTTTCCATTATATTAAATTTTCAGTTTATTCTTCAGAGCTAAAGACAAAAACAACCCGCTTCATGATAACTCAGGAGTTTATGAATTGAGTTGTCATGAATATGATATAATATGATTTTATCTCAATATTGAATATGAAACTCAGTGTACAAATATGTTAAAATTTTTTCTAGGAGAAACAGTAAAATTTAAATATTAATGAAGTTGAAAATGATCTAACGGGATATAAAAGAAAAAAGCAGTAAATTGTCGGATGTGTTCACCTGCAATTTACTGGGAAATGGGTGATTGCATTGTCAGAAAAACGTTTAAAATCAATAATTCATTTATTGTTGTGTTACAATCGTCACGCAACAAAGGAGCAATAATGTCCATTGAAAATGAGTTAAGCTATCGTTCAGAAGGCGGTTTTCGAGTAAAAACACAATTATGCGTAAAAGTTGCATGATGAAGGTATACATAATGACCCACATAAAGGATTTTTACCGGAAAACGTCGAGATAAGTCAATTTTTATTTGGAGGGGAACATTTTTTGACTAAAAATTCGTGGCTGTACGATCATCCTCCTTAAGAATCTAACATGACAAAAAGGGTCAAGTGACGCATCATTTTGAAGGTTAAATACTACTCGAATTCAACCATATCATTCAGCAAACATCATCCAAGACAGCTTGTTTCAATTGGATATTCAGAAATAACAAATTTCATCACCAAAAATTGCTCCACATAGAAATAAAAAAGGGATTTTTTATTTCCTGCTGTAAAAAATATATATAAGATTTGTAATAAGCCACCTCTTTGTGGGAGATGGTTTGATGGAAAATATTACTAGATTGACTTATTTCCTATCCTAGGTCTTTGATGTTAATAAATTTTTGTCTGTGGTAATGAAACTCAATTATTGATTTTTAGAAGTATAATGATTAAGTGTGCCAAAATACAATATGGTTTTATCAATACCACTCGTAAACTCAATAGAATCTCAATAAAGATCACACTGAATCATTAGGGAGAGGGCGATGCGGATCCCTTAAGCACTACGAATCATTTATATAATTTTTTATTCTCCTAAATTCTTCAAACACAATAGTTACGAAAAGATGTCAACGTACATTCTGTCAAGAAAGTACCGGGAATTATCGATTTAAATCTGGCGGGGCAATGAGGCAGGTAAAAATTTTTTTCCTAGGTTGGTACCACTGTCCTTAATTACTATGCCAAGCTTGAGCGGGATCTGTCATTTAGTGTGTTTGCAACAGCTGATTAAGTCAGTCGATGTCAGAGTGCGTGCCGATTTTTACTACGGGTGATTACGTTGAGCAAAGAATTTGTTTAAAGTTTTGTGTTGCAAATGAATTTTCGTGTGCCGATGCATTGAAAATGTTGCAAAAGGCCTTTGGTGATAATGCTCTATCGAAAACTCGTGCATATCAGTGGTACAGATCCTTCAAGGACGGTCGTGAAGTGGTCGCCCATCGACGGCTTCGATCGAAGATAACGTCGATAAAATTAAGGAAAGGGTGCTGGAAAACCGTCGTACCAGTTTGAGAGAGATAGCACATGATCTTAAGATATCCCACGAGTCCGCACGTACGATTTTGATTGATATTTTGGGCATGAGAAAGGTGGCCGCACGACTCGTACCGAAAGACCTGAATTTTCTTCAAAAACGTCATCGCGAACAGGTTGCTTCAGACATGCTGGATCGCTGTAATTCCGATTCTACATTCATGGAACGCATTATAACTGGTGATGAGACCTGGGTCTACGAGTACGATATGCAAACAAGCCAGCAATCATCGGAATGGGTGGCAAAAAATGAGCCGAAACCGAAAAAACCACGCCAAAGCCGCTCGAAAATGAAGGTGATGCTCATTGTTTTCTTCGATATCCGTGGCGTGGTGCACTACGAATTCGTTCCAGAGGGTCAGACGGTAAACAAGGAGTATTACCTAGGCGTTATGAAACGTTTGCGTGAGCGTATCCGTAAGAAGCGGCCAAATTTGTGGGCAAACAACTCATGGATTTTGCATGACGATAACGCGCCTTCTCACCGAGCTACGATTGTGACTGACTTTCTCGCCAAAAACTCAACAAACGTGCTTCAGCAACCACCGTATTCGCCGGATTTGGCTCCCTGCGACTTTTTCCTCTTCCCAAAACTAAAATCGCCCCTTCGTGGCACCCGTTTTGAGTCGATTGAAGCCATAAAACAAAATTCGGCGCGAGAGCTAAAGTCCATCCCGGAAAGCGCCTATAAAAAATGTTTCGATAATTGGAAGTGCCGTTGGCATAGATGTATTGGAGCAAATGGAGCCTATTTTGAAGGCGACCCAATAAATTTTGACGATTAAATGTAAAAATGTTGTTTTAATTGAAAATTCCCGGTACTTTCTTGACAGAGTAGTATATCGACTCAATCTTGATTATTCCGCTTTGTTCTGAAGGTTAGTACTTTCTAACAAGAATATCAATTCCGGTCACTGGTGAACTTCATTTGTGAATGTGTTGATAAACTTCGAGTGTATTTGGTTAATTTTTTGAATTATTGATTATTTTATGTATTTGTTGATATATTGATATTCCTGTTGTGTAAAATATATATTATATTAATTTTGAATTTGTGGTTCCATCTATGTGTCAAACCGAAAATTCATCAGCGGACGTATAAGGCAAATTTAACAATTCCTGTCACTCTCTTGACTGAAGGTATGCTTCCTCAAATAACTTATTCAAAAGTCGGAAAAGCCCTGTCCCCAACACTTCTGAAGCTCTTAACGCAACCAGGAACATTCTTATTTGTATCAACCGACAAACCGTATGCCATGGCAACCGGAGCACATTCCAACCGGACCTCGGACCCTCCGGATTTCTGAGTATCCAGACTTTTCATTTGCTCCGCGGCTTTTTCATGGCACGCTCGGCTTTTCGTACTTTCGACCACGCGACCAGAGCATTCGCGTCAGCTCCCTGCGAAAGTCAATTATGAACGTTCGGAGGATCGAGAAAAAATAGAGATACATTTTATTGGGTAGTGTAGGAGATACCTTACTATTTTTTTAAAATGTCGCCGGAGACCCCTTCTAGTTCGGGAAGTGAGACATCGAGACCCCCCTTGAAGACGGCTGAAGAAAGGTTGATGGTAGCTGTGAGAATAAGGCCGCTCAAGTCTGATGAACCTGCGAGGTGCTTGTACGCTTTGAATAACAAGGTGAGGGAAATTTGACTAAAAAGAAATTAATAAATGGTAAATAAAATTAAATTTCCGCAAACTTTGCGTTAATGAACGGCAGAAGACAACTTTTTAGTATGCCGATATGAAGAAGACTGATTTCCAATCCCAGGTAGAGATTATAATTTTTTCCCGGATTTCTTGCAGTAAAAATTAGTTTTGGCATTGAAGACCAACTGAGAACCACAAAATGCATCCTTTTCATTCACCATGAGCGATTTTCGGTTTTCAAAATATCAACTACTAGCGCAACCAAATACGATAAATTACAGAAGATATTTGATTTATTTTTGACTTCTGGTATTTTACAGAAGGTGTTCCATAAGACCACCGTCCATTTCATTGCAGGAAGTACATCGTCGCATGAAGAACTTACGTACTCTTTCGAAAAGACCTGGTTCTGTTCGGATTGTTTGACAGGATAGTTCAATCCGATGTTGCAACTCTTCGATGTTATTCACTGACACTAAACTTTTCAAATAACCCCAAACACAAAAGTCCAAAGGATTCAAATCGGGATATCTAGCGAGCCATGACACTGGACCTCCTCGTCCTATCCATCTTCTAGGAAATGTTTGATCTAAATGTTCCCTAACAGCAAGTGTATAATATTGGAGCGCTCCATCTTGCATAAATCAAATATTTATCCACTTTTTTAAAGGTACTACGTCTAGAAAATCGGGCAAGGTATTTTGAAGAAAGTTAAGGTATGCAGCTCCTGTTGAATTCCATAGTAAAACTACTGGTCCTAACAAACGACCTCCTAAAATACCTAGCCAGATATTTATACTGGAACGCTGTTGATGCCTGGATTCATGAATGGCGTGTGGATTTTCATCCACCCAAATATGGCTATTATGAAAGTCAAAAATTCCATCATTGGTAAAGCCGGCTTTATCAGTGAAAATGATATTAGAAGTAAAATGCAGATGTTCAGCAATCTTTGTTAAAACCCATTGACAGAATGTCCTTCTGGCTTGATGATCAGGAGGATAAAAAGTTTGCACGCGTTGAATATGGAATGGATAGAGAAGTTGTTGATGCACAGTTGTCCAGATAAGGGGGACTTATTCCTACTTCTGCTGAAATTATTTTCACACTTGTACTGGGATTTTCAGTCACAATATTTAAAATTTGCCCCTCAACTTCTGGAGTACTTAAAGATCTTGGACGTCCAGTATTACGAGCGTTTTTTTAAGGAACCAGTTCCTCTCAATCGTTTAAAAACTTAATTGAATGTCACATGAGAAGGAAGTTGACGATCGGGATAAACCTCTGCAAATTCAGGAAAAATAACTTTTTCTTAGCAACAAAGTGAAAGAAATTAAACAACTCGAATCGGATGCCAAACACTAAATAAAAGTACTTGAATGTCATATGAAAACCAAATGTTTGATGCCAGCTGTGATTTTTTCTTAATGAACCGACTGAAAAACATTTTAATTGTAAGTTTAGTAAACAAGACATCTGAAAGATGAAAATAAATCGAATATCGTATTTAGTTGCACTAGTAGTCAATTTGAAAACCGAAAATCGCTTATATCTCCAAAACGGCTTATTTTCCAATCCATGTTAATATGAAATTTTTTATTTATTTCGAGATTTATAATCAACTCCCAAAATATGAAAACTTTGTTTTTCAACACCCGGTATATCAAAAATGATATTTGTTCCATTAATTGATTTGTTCATTTGAAAATATATTAAAATACCTTCTTTAACACAAGAAATTTCTGCAACAACTAACCAATTTTGAGATAAGCATGGCCTTTACGAAATTTTTTTATATATTTTTAAATGATTATTTCGTTTATTCAAATAACTCCTAACTGAAGAGATTTTGGGTCCGATTTTATCAGGTTCTTTCCCTGGCTAATGTGCTATATATTCTTTAAAAAAGGAAAATAAAAAAAGGCTTTTTTGAATTATATGTTGAACATTTTTTGGTGATGGAACTTGTGATTCTTTAACATCCTATCGAAACATTTATTAGGTATTTTTTTAGAGTGATAGAACTTTAAATTGAAATAAAACCGATTTAAATGAAGATTGAAGCCAATTTTTTTTTATTCGAAAGAATATTTTTATGACATTTATGTTTTAGAAATAATTTCTCGCGTATGTCCACCATGACTAGCTCTAAGAAACCCCATTCGACCAGACCAATTTTGGACCAGTAATTCAGGCCTTATTTCATCTATAACACGAGTAATGTTGGCTTCCAAAGCGTCTATTGTTTCTGGTTTATCAGCATAAACCAATGACTTGACATAACCACAAAGAAAATAATCCAGTGGAGTTATGTCGCATGATCTTGGAGGCCAATTAATTGGACTATTTCTCGAAATAATGTTAACGCCAAATCTTTCTTTCAATAAATCAATTGTTATGGTAGCAGCATGAGGTGAAGCACCATCTTGTTGGAACAAAACACTTCTGGGTCGATACATTCAAATTTTGAAACAAATAACCATTGGTCATCGATCTGTAACGAGCACCATTCACTGTAACATTAGCCCCAGCATCGTTTTTGAAGAAATATGGACCGATGATGTCTCCAGCGTGTAAAGCACACTATACAGTCCATTTTCAGGATGCAATGGAACCTGCAGAATTCCTTGAGGATTGTTTTCACTCCATATACGGCAATTGCTTCTTTACATAGGCGTTCAACCAGAAATGAGCTTCATCACTAAACACAATTTTACGATAAAAAAGTGGCCCAATCAGCAAACAAACAACGCTCATTATGGTCAAGTGGCTTTAGTTCTTGAACCAGTTGGATCTTGCATGGGTGTAGACCAAAATTTTGCATGTGGTGGATGCACAGAGACCAACTTGTTGTGAACGTCGACGAATAGACAAATCTGAATCTTCATTAACACTATGACTTACAGCAGCGATAATTTCTTCTGTGCGTACAATTCTTTATCTTGTTGTTGTTGCATCGAGTAGAGAAAATTTTGTCCAAAATCTATAGATAGTTCGACAAATAAGATGCTCTGATGGACGATTATGTAAACCATAAATTTCACGAAGTCTTCTATAAGTTTGGCGAATAGAACACTGAATTTGAAAATACATTTCAACAATTTGTAAACGTTGTTGCGGCGTTAGTCTTTCCATAATAATTGTTCAATGCTTACTGAACAGAAATGTCAAAACAACATGGCTTCTACCTTCGGTCAAATCACAGTTATCCCTTTCGAAAGTTCTATCACTCTGAAAAACACCCCATATATGTATGAGGATATGTCTAAATAATTTTTCATTATTTTGTATTTCTTTTGATTCTTTATTAGGTAATTTCCGCCACCTGTGATGATAATATATATGTCTATAAAGTGATACAGTGTATTTAGGACATGTTTTAAAATTTAATTCTAAATGTTTTCATAAGATTCATTTAGATTAAAATCTGTAGAGATTCTGGTGAATTAAATCCAGCTCTTATTCTGTTATATGCAAAAACTTCTTCATAGTAACTTTCAAATTATATATTTTACATATTTTGGACCAATTTCGCAAAAAATAGCCCAAATACAAACAGCTTTCACCCTCGCATAAAATTTCTAACCTCAAAAACATCCGGTTTAATAAATCGGGAGTCTATAAATTGAGTTATCAACAGTGCAGGAGCAAATATATAGGACAAACCGGAAGACCTTTCCATAAAATGTTCAAAGAACATTATTCTCCTTTTAGGAACCATAGAATTACTCTAAATTTGCGAAAGATGTTATCGAAACCAATCATATCTTTCCAGAATTAGACAATCTTGAAATATTGTACCTGGAAGCGAAAGGAAAAAACTAGACATCTAGTCGATGTATTTGAAAACAAACGTCACGTAGCGGCGGACTGTCCCCTTGCCTGATCCCAAGGCCCTATTCCGTGACCTTATCAACGCTCACTGGAGGGGGAGTGTGTAGCGACCACTTTCTTCGCTCCTCATTCGCTCTTGCTCTGTTGCAGCTTGACCGACGTATAGAGGACACGACTAGTCTAAAGATTCCTCACTGAGTTCAAATAGGGCAAGGCACACAGCGTTCGACGACCGTTCCAAAGCAGAACACATGGTCACTAGTGTCACAGGCAGACATGCGTACCACGCCTGTCTGAAGAGTTTCAGGTGCGCATGCTCAGAACGAAACGCCGTCTCCCGAATTAAGAGGCGCATTCCACCAGAAAGCTTCAATGTTTTAAATGAAAGAGTGTTTTGTTTACGTTTACTTTCGGTAGCACAAAATGGATAACCCTGTAGTTAAGATACAATTCGTTTTTATTCAGTGAGCTATCCCAACCTTTAAAGAGTACTCTAAGATATCCAGGTTTTTACGGAGTACTCTAAGATATCCGGGATTTTACGGAGTACTCTAACCTTTTTATCGTGATCATCTAGTGGCGGGAGAATAGGACGTTACATTGTGTAGACAACCCAAGTTACACTTGAACGAGAACGAAGAAACAGTGACGAGAAGTTCAGAATGCAAGGATAAGTAAAAATACAATATTTGTTTGCGGAAGGCAGGACCTTGCACCTGACTCGATGTATGAGAGCGAGGTTATACTTTAGGACAAAAAAAGAGTCAACCTTGACCTCTCTTCCGCTTCCATACATTCTTCAACCCTGTCCCTCCCTTTATTCATAAAATTAAGGTTCCAGAGATCGACAACCTTTCTAATATCCTAAAACATAATTAGTGTGCATGCAAAGGTAAATACAGCAATCAATTGAGTGAAAACACTGATAACCTGACAGTAGGAACATGTAACAAAGATCTTCGAGGTAGTTTAATAATAACCCTTTGCTCAGGAATTCCCCATTCACACACCTACTATCTAATTAGATTATTATAATCTGGGCGCATAATATCGTTGTTCAGGAATATCTTGTTGCGACATTCTGAAGACACAGAGGCTGTGGTGTCTTTTATTTAACTACTTATTCATTATAATATTTATATCTAATAGTTCTTCAGGAGAGTCTTGTTGCGGCTCTCTGAAAAGACACAGGGTTGTTGTGTCAGTATCTAATTGTGGATTCCACATTTAATTCACTCTTGACACTCTGAATTCTCAAACAAAGTACCATTGTTAACCATCTTTTAGATCCCAATAAATGAAATGAAGATAAAGACGCTTACATGTATGAAATATGTTAAATGACCAATTCAGATTAAAGTAAACAGGTCACCCCTAGCTGGATCATCAATACAGTAAAATCCACCTCAGGTAATTCAATACAATACAATAACTTTACATGTTAGGGCAGCTCAGTCAACTTCCCTTTGTGTTTAACCTTCACTTTTTTGATGAACAATGGACAATGGCGTTCTATTTTTAACAAAGGAAAACTGGACTCTCTGAAACCGGCGTTCAGTCACGGAGGATTACCACTAATCTTCCGAAGAACCAAGGATCATCTCCCAGGGTTCTGTTTACATTTGCAGACGCGCGCGCAAGTCTACGAAGTGACCATAGACTCTTACTCCTGGCATTGACAGTGACAAATAGGCATAAAATTCCCTAGGTGGTGCTTCCGGCCTAATCTTCCTTTATAAAAATATGTGGATCTCTTCATCAGCTTGAAAATATAGTAAGCACCACGCAACTTGAGTCACTGTATATTCAGTTAATGAAAAAGTAACGGACTACTATCCATCATTAGGATACTATACTAGTAGTTCGGAGAACTAGCACAGACGTCTCTGTTTGTAACACATGCTTAGTAGGGAAGTTGGCATCTAGGGTATGTAGTTTATCTATGAATGAATGAAATACATCATAAATACTCGATGTTCATACTAATTTCCACAAAAGTGTACCATATGGAAACACGCGAGTGACAACCGAACTAAACTCATCTAATTTTAAGCAAACTAATATGAAATATTTTTGAAACACCCTATATTGGACCGTATATTAAGCGGAATCGTGATAACGGTCTAGCTAAAGTGAATTTATGGGCTTCTCGGATGCAAGATCACGCCATGCCTAAATTCGCCATATTAACCAGCGAATTTCTAACGTTTGGGTTGGGTACGGAGTTTGTTTTACCGATAATATTCATGAGATTATCGCCCACGTGCGATTTTCGGCGGTTTTACCTCCAGAATTAGCCGAAACCATCTTGGAATCGATCAAAGTTGGGGCTTGGGAAGTTTATAGAAGAAAGCGGTGCTTATGCCATTAGTTTCTGAAATATTCCTTAGGAGAGCGGTTGGTGCTGATCGAGTTACACGCGATGTGAGTTGCTGTCTGTATTTTTTGGCAGCTTAAATTAGGGGATGTAACAAAAAGAACTAATATTAGGAGATAAATGAGTTCGTGCGGTTTTTTCAAAGTATAGTCGATCCATTTTTTGACTTCATCGTAGTTGGAGAAGTACTGGTCAACCAGACAATGATACATCGATCGGAAGAGATGGTAATCGGGAGGAGCAATGTCTGGGCTGTACGGTAGTTACGCCAGTTCCAGAACTGGTTTGCAAAATTTCGATCCAAGTTCCGGAAGACCGGTTGAAGCTGATGAAGGCATTAGTTGATGCAAATGGACGAATAACAACACGTGAGATCGGTGAAAGGTTAAATTTACCGAATTCAACAGTTTATGACCACTTGAAAGTCCTGGGTTTAACCTCGAAGCTCGATATATGGGTTCCCCACGGAGTTGACGTCTGTGATTCGCTTCTCAAACGTAACGAAAATGATCCATTTTTGAAGCGCATCATTACTGGGGACGAAAAATGGGTTGTATATAACAATATCAAACGCAAGAGATCATGGAGCAAAAAAGAAAAACCGGCTCGAAGCATTTCGAAAGCCAATATCCATCAAAAAAGGTGATGCTGTCTGTTTGGTGAGATTTTAGAGGAATCGTTTTTTTTGAGCTTTTACCGGATAACACATCAATTAATTCGGAATTCAACTGTCATCAGCTGGACAAACTGAATGATGCACTTCAACAGAAAAGGCCAGAATCAATCAACAGATAAGATGTAGTGTTCCACCAAGATAATGCGAGACCTCATACAAGTTTGGTCACTCACCAAAAGCTTTTACAGCTTGAATGTTCTGGAGCAAAAGTATTTTAGCGTATCCAAATAATTTTTATTCTCTACACTTTCTTGTACGAATATGTGAATTTTAAGTTTGATATTACTTTATTTTGCAGAATGTTAGAATGTCAAACAAACGCTTAAATATATTATTGCCGAATGTTTATGTTATTATTATTCGTTGTTGTTTTGTTTAATTTCTTTTGTTTAACGTTAAATGAAAAAATTTTGGCTGAGGTTTTTCCTGTCACCCTGTATATTCCTTTTGAAAATATTTCATTTGTATTCCACCAGACTAAAAAATTGATTCGAAATTTCCAGTAGAATAAAACCATTAAATTCAAGATTGATTGATCCCTAATAACATCTGACGCCCCGGTTGCAATAAGTGCTTTTTATAATGAAATAATTGCGTATCGCATGCAACCAACTTATCAACTATTAGAAGTTCTGCTGTCACATAAATAAACATACTTTACGCACGCTGCGCCACTATATATTATTCTAGGGCAATTTTTTAATTGCAACAAAGTGCTCTAATGAATATTTCCGTTGAACTTGAACCATTGGCGATAATCCTTAATTATCGTTTTTTCAGATCTCATTAGGGGGCATTTGTAATAAATGTAAATTAGGGTCGAACAAGGTAATCGGTTAAATCCGTCCCTAAAATAACTTGCCGTTTGGAAAGGTTGATGATAATTCTTCAAATGTATGCAGCAAGTATTTATTAGCGAAGTTAATGGATGTAATCAGCCCTGCATATTTTCCACGTACGCAATGCCGTTACTGAATATTTTACATGTTGCTTGCGGTTTTTGATTAACTATTTTACGCCATAATGATGTATTGGACATAGATTCTGATACGAGGTAGATATCGAAAGTTTTATGCAAGTTTATGTAAGAATAATGCAGTTTTTTCGAATTCTTTGGCTACCTGCAGCATTTTATGATTGAAATCGTTGTTTCGCATAGCCATTCATTATTTTGATTCATTATTTTCTAGAGTAATAAACTTTTACGATCGAACAAAAAAATTATTCGTCATTTGACTATTTACTACGTCAGCGTCTCGCCACAGCTCTTCAATGTACAGTGTTTGACCTTGGGGCAACCAATCACAATGGAGATTAACAGGAACTGCAACATAGAATATTTTCAATGCACGTTTTGACGTAAGTTGCTCGGGCTGCATTCAAAATTGCTCGAATCGCAAGAACTGGCTCGTTTGTCTGTGCTGTACGATTTGTTTGTAAATGTACTGTTCTGTACATTGAAACATGGATTTCGTTTCGATATATAAGAACCGTTCAAGATTAATTATCGACGAAAAAACTGGAAAGTAAACGAAATGGACGCCTTATGCCTGACCTCAATTTCGAAGTGTCTTTTAGAAGCCGACGAAAAATCTATATAACTAAATTTAACAGAAACATTTGCGAAAAATAGGGTGGATCTGTGGCTGTGAGATGAAATCCGACTATTTTGTTTTGTGTGTGTACTTTTTGGTAGTGAACAACACTGGATTATAAGCAGTATTGATGATTTAGCGCATCTTGCTGACAAGGCTGAATTGCATGGAATTTTCAAACAAAATCTGACAAATCAAAAGCATCTGACTTTGTTAGGAAAAACAAATAACGATGGACAGCTGCACACTTCATATTGGCAAACCATATCAATTCATAATAACAAGGCAGCTAAAAACAGATTCTTGCTTTCCAAAATTATAGAAGCCATTATTGAAACAAGTTGTAAAAATTACTATGTTTTACTACCAATAAATTGATATTTTACACTTTTAATTGTGACTCGAGTTTCGGAAATTAACTATCCCATCTTCAGACAACTGGAGATGGGATAGTTAATTTCCCAAAACTATCCCATCTTCAGAAAACTGAACATGGGATAGTTAATCCCCGAAACTCGAGTCACAATTAAATGTGTAAAATATCAATTTATTGGTAGTAAAACATAGTAATTTCTACAACTTGTTTTAATAATGATCAACTACAAAATAGTAACGGCTGAAACAGTTCAGTATCATTATAAAAAGCCATTATAATTTACGGAAAGGTAGATAATTCTTCACTTGTATGCAGCAAGTATTCATTAGTGAAGCAAATGAATGAATCAATCCGCCATATTTTCTTCGTACGCAATGCCGTTACTGAATATTTTACATATTGCTTGCGGTCTTTGATTAACTGTTTTACGCCATAATGATTTATTGGACATAGCTTCTGATATGAGGTAGATATCGAAAGGTTCATGTAAGTTTATGTAAGAATATTACAGTTTTTTCGAATCCTTTGGCTACCTGCAGCATTTTATGATTGCAATCATTGTTTCGCATAGCAATTCATTATTTTAATTCATTATTTTCTTGAGTAATGAGCTTTTACGATTGAACAAAAAAATCATTCGTCATATGACTATTCACTACGTCGGCGTCTCGGCACAGCTCTTCAATGTAAAGTGTTTGGCCTTGGGGCAACCAATCACAATGGAGATTAACAGGAACTGCAACATAGAATATTTTCAATGCACGTTTTGACGTAAGTTGCTCGGGCTGCATTCAAAATTGCTCGAATCGCAAGAACTGGCTCGTTTGTCTGTGCTGTACGATTTGTTTGTAAATGTACTGTTCTGTACATTGAAACATGGATTTCGTTTCGATATATAAGAACCGTTCAAGATTAATTATCGACGAAAAAACTGGAAAGTAAACGAAATGGACGCCTTATGCCTGACCTCAATTTCGAAGTGTCTTTTAGAAGCCGACGAAAAATCTATATAACTAAATTTAACAGAAACATTTGCGAAAAATGGGGTGGATCTGTGGCTGTGAGATGAAATCCGACTATTTTGTTTTGTGTGTGTACTTTTTGGTAGTGAACAACACTGGATTATAAGCAGTATTGATGATTTAGCGCATCTTGCTGACAAGGCTGAATTGCATGGAATTTTCAAACAAAATCTGACAAATCAAAAGCATCTGACTTTGTTAGGAAAAACAAATAACGATGGACAGCTGCACACTTCATATTGGCAAACCATATCAATTCATAATAACAAGGCAGCTAAAAACAGATTCTTGCTTTCCAAAATTATAGAAGCCATTATTGAAACAAGTTGTAAAAATTACTATGTTTTACTACCAATAAATGGATATTTTACACTTTTAATTGTGACTCGAGTTTCGGAAATTAACTATCCCATCTTCAGACAACTGGAGATGGGATAGTTAATTTCCCAAAACTATCCCATCTTCAGAAAACTGAACATGGGATAGTTAATCCCCGAAACTCGAGTCACAATTAAATGTGTAAAATATCAATTTATTGGTAGTAAAACATAGTAATTTCTACAACTTGTTTTAATAATGATCAACTACAAAATAGTAACGGCTGAAACAGTTCAGTATCATTTCAAGAAGCCATTATAATTTACGGAAAGGTAGATAATTCTTCACTTGTATGCAGCAAGTATTCATTAGTGAAGCATATTTTCTTCGTATGCAATGCCGTTACTGAATATTTTACATATTGCTTGCGGTCTTTGATTAACTGTTTTACGCCATAATGATTTATTGGACATAGCTTCTGATATGAGGTAGATATCGAAAGGTTCATGTAAGTTTATGTAAGAATATTACAGTTTTTTCGAATTCTTTGGCTACCTGCAGCATTTTATGATTGCAATCATTGTTTCGCATAGCAATTCATTATTTTAATTAATTATTTTCTTGAGCTTTTCCGATTGAACAAAAAAATCATTCGTCATATGACTATTCACTACGTCGGCGTCTCGGCACAGCTCTTCAATGTAAAGTGTTTGACCTTGGGGCAACCAATCACAATGGAGATTCACTGCAACATGGAATATTTTCAATGCACGTTTTAACGTAAGTTGCTCGGGTTGCATTCAAAATTGCTCGAAGCTCAATGATTGACTCGTTTGTCTATGCTGTACGATTTCTTTGTAAATGTTCTGTTTTGTTAATTGAATAATGGATTTCGTTTCGATATATAAGAAGCCTTATGCCAGACCTCAATTTCAAAGTGTCTTTTACAAGACGAGGAAAAACCTACACAAGTAACTTTAACAGAAACATTCATGAAAACTACGGGTGGACCCAAAAGTACTTATTTTTACGAACTGTGAAAATTTTCTTCATTTTTGTAGTGGATTTTAACAATTTTAATCGTTGTTGAAGAGTGTATCGTCGTTTTTGGTAATGGCGTAGTTTTTACTTGCCATATGTCAAAAAATTACAGCTGCGCAGATAACGGGCTATTCAAAATCAAACCTCTTATTGGAATACCTTTTATGAAGAGAATATTTGTAATGCAAATTTAATCTGTCAAAATGGTAACGTGTAGCAAACCAACAGTTAAATGTTCAATGAACGAATGGAAATATTGAATGAAATTATTAAATTGTGAATCAAATATTTATTTTTTATTCCAGCATGTTATCCTAGAAGATAACGAAAAAAGCATCAGGAACCAAGGAAGCAGAAGAGGAAACGATAAGCAATACTCTTTCGATGTCGTTTTCGGCGAAGAATCTACTCAAGAAGAGGTATACGATGTTACTACCAGTAGTTTGGTCAAAGACGTGCTGAATGGGTGAGTAATTTTGCAAATTCAAATATTCACAACAATTGCTTTGTTACAAGACTTCTTCAGATGAGTATGGTAGCTTAAGCATGAAGTTGAAAATCAGGTTCTTAAATGCGATATAACGATTAGGTTCAAATATAAATTGGTGTAGTTCATCGAATATTGATGTACATGTAACGAAAAATTTTTTTGGGATATAGGATTCATTATGCATTTACAAATGGAGATATTAATCCAGCCAAGAATAATTTCATTCTACGTTATAAATAGCGACTAATCTTCGACTGGATCGTTATAAGTTTTGAAAGATGATATAGCAAGGCTTGTGTGTGAAAAATCAATAAATTCTACGCAGAAGTTTTTGGTTGATGCCCTTTTAAATATGGAGAGCAATAAGCAGTATTTTGATCATATTTTACTTTTTTACTATAGAAAAGGTAAAAATGCTGTTCAAGCCAAATAGAAATGTGCATGGAGAAAATAAGTTGACAGTACGCTAGTGCCAGAACTAGTTTGCAGCATTTCAAAGCCAATATCCATCAAAAAAAGGTGATGCTGTCTGTTTGGTGGGATTATAAAGTAATCGTTTTTTTGAGCTTTTACTGGATAACACAACAATTAATTCGGAAGTCTAGTGTCATCTGGATAATCTGAATGATTCAGTTCAACAGAAAAGGCCAGAATTAGTCAACAGAAAAGATGTAGTGTTCCACCAAGATGATGCGAGAGCTATAACAAGTTTGGTCACTCGCCAAAAGCTTTTACAGCTTGAATGGGATACACTGCCATACCCACGATATTCTCCAGATCTGGTGCCTTCGGATTATTATTTGTTCCGGTCATTGCAAAATTTTTTGGACGGTAAAACCTTTACTTCAAATGAACAGGTCAAAAATTACCTGGATCAGTTGCCAGCAAAGACCAAAAATTTTATGAGCGTGGAATCATGCCATCATCCAACCAGGACAGAAGGATCTGCTACTGGCTTGAACCCATAATTGAATTAATCCTGAATTTTTCATGACTAGTTCAGTAGGTTGAACCCTGGATGTTAATGAAAATTATCGACCGGTGTCATATTGAAATCATTATCAATGTGACATGTTGTTTACTGTTCCATAAGTAGTAGTATCATTTGAATGTATTTTATTGGGCTTTTTTTTTCAGCGAATTTCCTGGCATGTTGATATAGCTTTTCGAATTCTCCTATAATTGAACGTTAATCAATTAGTATACAAATTTCAGGATGAGCATATTTCGAGGAGAATAGAGAGGAAATAATAAACTAGATTTCGTTTATTTGCTGTCTATATATTACATAGTAAAATATACAGTTTTGGGTTGTGTCACCAAAATTACGAGAACTATTGTGATAAAGATTTTATCGATCGTTATTATTCCTAGAATAGTAGGTTCATGGACTTTTTGACCGAATTCACTTCACAAATTCATTAACCTCTGTTAAAAGTGTATGAATCATAGATTATACGTTAGCTTTCAGGCTTTTTACTTGGGGTATTTGTATCATCAGGAGAGGGTGAATGAAAGTGTTCCTTAAGATTGAATTTAAGAAGTTAGAAAGGATTGCGAGTTCAAAACTTGAAACTTCTAGGATAGATTTGGAATATAAATATGCCGGCTGATTTCTTTAATAGACAAAATCGGGTTTTGCATTTTTTCACATTGGAAAATGTCTCTTTCTTCTCGATATTTTCCAAACTAAATGGTGGTCCATCTAGAGTTTGCATTTTGAAGTAGTGGTTATTTTGAGCCTGGCAACACTTGTGTCATTCGTGTTTTGACAGAAAGTCAGTCTAATATTTGACATTAACGAAATGGGTCGATTTACGGTTGAGGAAAACGGTGTTATTCGTGTTTTGATAGAAAGTCAGTCTAATATTTCACGTTCACGAAATGGGTCGATTTACGGTTGAGGAAAACTGGAAAATTGTGAACACTTATTTCCAAAGTGGTGAATTTACATGGAAGATTTGATAGAAATGAAATGTCCTCACGGCAATTAGTGGATCGATTTTTTCGTGAAAACTAGATCGCTATTTGATAAAACTACTCGTCCAGTGAGCACACCTGAAAACATTGGTTTGAGAGGATGGGGTACTGTATACAGTCATGGCGGTCAATTGAATGATATTGTTTTTCATTCATAAATGTCAAGTTTCAACCTTTCTAATTAACTCATAACTTTATGAAATATTCATCAGCTTTTTATTTATAGACGATCAAAAATGCAAATTTTAAATGCCCCACTCCATTGCATGTATAATCAAAAGGAAAGAAACTTGATTATTTAGAATCTGTTGAAATTTTCAGATTAGTTCACAATAAAAATAATGTAAAAATAATGAATGACTGTACGGATCTATGTAAATCCAAAATTTTTGAGATATTTAAATAAGTAACATCTGTTTACCAATCTTCTTTGACGTGTCAACGTTCTAATAATTGTTAAGCATCCTCTCATTTTAAACCTTTTTTTAACCTGTTTTTATTACCTCTTCTACCTCTGTATATTCATAAATACCCTGTTCTGCTTGTTGAGTCTTCAGTTGTCTGAAGATGGAAAAGTTAATTCCCGAAACTCGAGTCACAATTAAATGTGTGAAATATCAATTTATTGGTAGTAAAACATAGTAATTTCTACAACTTGTTTTAATTACAGTTGAGCTTTGTTTTTTCCGGATACTTTCTGGACGGACTATAGATAATACATTCACTTCTAAGCCTTTTAGTGCCTTATGGGTTACTAAGAAAGAGTGTTCCTTGGAAGTTTGAAGTGCAATGCGAATATAAAATAATTAAAGAAGGGAGAGATATGTGTGATCATAACTTGAGAGACAAAGAGAACTGTGATTAGAACTTACTTCTAGAGAATGGGTGTGGGATCAGAACTTAATGCTCGAAATGTAGAGAATATTGCGGGACCGTCTGGTCGAGGGAAGGTCTTCAACCGAACCTTTTGGCTAACTGGCAGAATGAGGGACTCTAAGGGACCGAAATGTGGTCAGGTAAATTCCGAAACGACGTTCGGCCGTTGTCGTCGGTTCTAATGGGTTTCTAAGAAAATTGTGAAGGGCAAATATTTTCGGTCCTTAACAGGCCCAAAGGTTTCTAGGAAAAAAAGAAACATATTTTTTCTAAACATGAATCTGATTTCAAAATAGAGTGCTTTGCCTTAGTTTGCAAGTTTGATCCCCCAAAATCTAAGAATGCTCCATCTTCAAATGAATTTTTTCACCATAAATACTTATCTTGAGAATATTTCTTATTTGAAAACTGTATTTCAGTTCAAACAAAATATTTCTATTCCTCATCGATCTAGACACATTGAATTTTGTAAAGGTAACAGATATTCCGTCATACTCAATGGGCATTTTTCAGTAACTACGTTAAGATGCATGCATGAGGCTCCTCCATAAACTGGTCATAAATGTTAAGTCGTCTAGTATAGGTTGATTTTACGAGCACCGCATATAAACAAATAAGGCAGAAACTTGCAGTGGCTGACGATAAAATCTAAGAAGGAATGAGGAAGTTTTACTGCACGGTTATAACATGAGAAACAACAGGTCTCGAGGGTTGGATAACCTACTTTACGGTTAAGGTTACCTTTATCAGCAAGGGCAGTTTGCTTGTACACTCACGTGGGCAGCAGTTATCAACTTGTTCTCTACAAGAACAGAATATAATCTTTGATTACGATTAGCAGTTAGTGAATTTTTTTTTCATGTACACACCATATTCACGATGAAATTTGAGGAAGAATTCTTGAATATATCTATATATCGCGATTGTCCCAATACTTATTTGATATTATACAGGGTGTCTACTTTTAAAAGGGCCCAACTTCAAGGGGAAATCATACAAGTTATTTGCAACAAAAAATGTCATATAACACATGGTCGAAATGTGGATGGTTATTCTCCAATTTATCATTTCTTGGTTTCACGAAATAATTCAAGTTTTTTCATAAAATCATATTTAGTCCGTCTAGAAAGTATCAAGAATAAACAAAGCTCAATTGTAATTATTTAGTATATATTTTTAATTCTTGAATTAGAAAATTATAACAAAATATTCATCTTATTTACTTATACAACCTTCATTTAACTGTAAACACTTGACTGAACGTCGAGATACGCCCGAAACAAGATCACCTCCATAATTTTTGGTGATGGTAGTCCAGGACTGTAACACTGACTGAACTATATCATCTTTATGTCGTAGCACTGCTCGTTCAACTTAAATCTTCATTAGTCCCCATATGTTTCAATGGGACTAAGATCTGGTGAAGCTGATGGCCATAAAATGGTTGTCACTTGGTGTTCTTGCATCCAAGCTTGAGTATAGGGCGAAGTATGGCATCTTGCATTGTCCTATTGAAAACGCCACCCCTATGGATATGAAGCATGCGCCGTTTCAAGGAGAAAATCGTTTAGAATGCCACAATACTTTTTAATATTAATGGTACCATCAACTATTCAGAGGGTCGTAGCACCATGCTGGGATATTGCTCCTCAAACCATTATTTTGATGGGAAATTTGCAAATTTGAACGGTAACAGGTTGTTTTAATAGGAGTTTTAAGTTATTTCCACCAAATTGAAAAAACTTTCATCAGATATAAAGACATTATTAAAATTATCTTCTTGAAAACGTTGACAAAATTGTATCCTTCGTTCTTTTGGTAAAGGTGTCATTATAGGGATTTTTTTGGTTTCCTTGATATGTAGCCTTGTCTTTTCAGTGATATACGGACGGTTTCTGGACATAATTTTATATTTCGTTGATTTCCAAATCTGTTAGCCAATTTGCGAAAACCAAGGCACAGATTGTGTCGTCCTAAGGCCAATGAAGCGTATAAATTGTTTCCTTTAATCTTACGCGAACTTTCCCAAACTGGCCTTTGCCTTATATCCATGCCATTTTTTATCCTTTTTATTGTCTCATATAAAGCACTTTTTCCCAGTTTAGTCAATTGCACTAACTTTTTAACGTTTCGAAAACCTTTTCTATACAAGTATTCTACCTGTTGACGATCAACACTGCTGATTATTTTTTATCATAACGCGCATATCTTTCGATTATTTCAATGTTCGACTGAATGGTCGGAGTTTTCTTTCTTATGCATTGAATATCCTTACCCCTAAACATGATTTTCCAAACCTGTAAACACATGGTTTACCTTCACGTTGACATCTTGATGATGCACGTTGTAGAGACAGTGACAAGATGAATCTGACCGATGCTCCTAGATTCTATGTCTTGGATCATAGAAGTTCAACTAGTGCATGAAGCATTCCGCCTACTAACAGAGTCGCCAACCGTGTTATACAAATATATAACACGATCCTTTATTCTGTTAATGGATTATATTACAATATTCCGTATTAAAATTGAGTCTCATCTATCTTGGATAGATTTTTACTATAACCAAAGCACCTTTAAACAGTCTTCTGTGATGTCGTCATGAAATTAGCTTTAATGCCTAACTTCATTTCAATGATGAATGGAATTCCATAGAGTGACAAAAAGCTAATATGATTGTCTGATGATTATGAATTTGTAGTGTTATACATCAATTAAATAGAACGATTGTTCGCACCAAAAATAAATCATCAGAAATAACTTTCATCCACAATTGAAACTTTCATATGCTACAAAGAATTTTTTTGAAATATAATACATATTTTAATTTCAGATATAATGCTACAGTTTTTGCCTACGGCGCTACTGGAGCTGGTAAAACCCACACTATGGTTGGTGACCATGATAAACCTGGTATAATGGTGAGAGCACTGAATGATTTATTCGAAGCAGTAAAAGAAAAAGAAGATGAATTTAGCGTGAGTACAAATACATTATTAAATGATATGCCCGCAGTATAAAATCTCAATTTAATCGAAATATTGAAACATAATTATTTCAAGAAACCTCTACATAAATCATCGGGTATGATGTATGTTATTTAATTTATGTCCATATTCACTATTTTCTATAGATTTGTTTATATTTTGGTGGTTTGGAGTCTAAATATAAAAAAATATATTGGTGAGAAGAGCAGCGTTGAACACTACGAATACCACAGCATAGTTCCAATTAAGCTCTCTTATGGGATCGATGTCCAAGAGTCTTTCTATCTTTTGGAAGGTCTGCCTGGAGGTGTTTGTGCTTTGGGTCAACCATCCCGTACGATTCTCGCTATTCTGCTCACATCCATTCTGTTTTTCGGTTGGCTTTATGTGCTTGGTCTCTTGCTTCCTTGGACCTTGGTTGGTTGAGTTGCACTCCAAGGTATTGAAACTCCATAATTTGCTCTATAGGATCGTCTACAACTTTGCATCCTATGGGTTCTTTAGCGATAACGAGCGTTTTAATTTTGGTGATAGATATTTGCATGTTGTATTCAGCAAGCTTCAGATACATGAGTCTCTACAGGTCGTTCTCGTTTTCAGCTATGATCACTGTGTCGTCTACATAGATCTTTATTTCGCCAGTAGTGAGCATGTAACCTCTGCCCGCCTACTTGATGTGGGTGATGATCTCGTTCCTGACGATGTTGAACAATTGAGGGCTTAGAGAGTAAACTTGTCTAATTCCCGATAGTGTTGGAATTTCTTCTGTCAGTTCCTGGTGCTTGCATTGAGATAGAGCTATTTTGTGATTTCTACAATAGTTCCAGTGACACTTTATTAGTATCTTTATATGATTTTCACACGTGTATATGTTTAGGAGAAACTTTTTCCATTTACTGAACTGAAAAAATCAATATGTAATTTAGTACATATATCATAATAAATGTCATTATCTCGGCGCTTGACAGTATAGAGTTCACGTCAATAAACTGCCTAAAACAAGTTTTCCATTGTCGAATTGAATCAGATAGTCAGGTAATTTCAATCCGGAAATCAATATTTCCGAATGTAAACAAGAAATTTTTCATGTGGGAAACTTCCCACGTCGCTTGTATCAATTCCAACTTCGAATGATATTGTTTTTCAGGTATTTGTTTCGACCAATGTAGAATAGCGATACAATCTCCGGAATTGTCCAAATGAAAGTATGACAACATATGACATTCTCTAAGCGTTGTTTCCAGAGTTAACTACCCCCTGACATGGAAGATCGGTCTTTTGTTCGAATGGTCAGTTGAAGATGGCGGTTTTATGGGTTCATATTTTACCACGACCTTTCAGAGGCGTAAATCGTTGCGGTTATTAGCTGTTCAGGTCGTAATAACTCAAATAATCTGAGGGAAATTTATGAAGTCGCATGTCGTTTACCTCAAAAACGACTTATTTTTATACAGGTTGCGTCAAATGAAGTACTCACTCGGCGGAATAAGTATTTATTTATACGAAAATAATTTTCGGAATATAGCATTCACCATGCATTTACAAGAGGAGCTATCGAGCCAGTCGCCCAGAACAGGAATGACTTCATTTTACGTTGTGAATAGTGACTTACATTCAACTGAATAAAATATAAATGCAACAAATGATTTCTCTTCTGGAAATAATTATTTAATTTTTTTTCTATAACGAATTTGAAAATAAAATAAATTCCACGAACATAAAATAAATTCTGATGAAAGAAAATAAATTTCAGGACATGGAATTCTGATGAAATAAAATAGCTTCGGAACAGAAGCTTACAAATTCAATGAATCGGGTGTTTTTTTTAGGGTAATAGAACTTTAAGTTGAAATAAAACACTTTCAAATTAAGGTTGAAGCCAATTTTTTTTTATTTGAAAGAATTTTATGACATTCATGTTTTGAAAATAATTTCCGGCATATGTCCACCACGACTAGCTACGAGGAACCGCATTCGACCAGACCAATTTTGGACCACTTTTTCGAGTAATTCAGGCCTTATTTCATCAATAACACGAGTTATGTTGGCTTCCAGAGCGTCTATTGTTTCTGGTTTATCAGCATAAACCAATGACTTGACATAACCCCAAAGAAAATAATCGTGTGGAGTTAGGTCGCATTATCTTGGAGGCCAATTAATTGGACCATTTCTGGAAAGAATGTTATCTTTCTTTGAATAAATCAATTATTTCGGTAGCAGCATGAGGTGTAGCACCATCTTGTTTGAACAAAAACACTTCTGGGTCGATACCATTCAAATTTTGAAACAAATAATCATTTATCATCGATCTGTAACGGGCATCATTCACTGTAACATTAGCTCCAGCATCGTTTTTAAAGAAATATGGATCGATGATGCCTCCAGCGTGTAAAGCACACCATACAGTGCATTTCTCAGGGTGCAATGGAACCTTCAGAACTTCTTGAGGGTTGTTTTTACTCCATATACGGCAATTTTGCTTGTTTACATAGCGGTTCAACCAGAAATGAGCTTCATCACTAAACACAATTTTACGATAAAAAAGAAGATCAACTTCAAGCTGATCTAGGGCCCAATCAGCAAACAAACGACATTTATTAGGGTTAAGTGGCTTTAGTTCTTGAACCAGTTGAATCTTGTATGGCTGTAGACCAAAATCCTCACGCAAAATTTTCCATGTGGTGGATGAACAGAGTCCAACTTGTTGTGAACGTCGACGAATAGACAAATCTGGATCATCATTAACACTATGACTTACAGCAGCGATATTTTCTTCTGTACGTACAGTTCTTTGTCTTGTTGTTGCATCAAGTAGAGAAAATGTTATCCGAAATCTATCGATAGTTCGACGAATAAGCTGCTCTGATGGACGATTATGCAAACCATAAATTTCACGAAGTGCTCTATAAGTTTGGCATTGATTTTGAAAATAAATTTCAACAATTTGTAAACGTTGTTGCGGCGTAAGTCTTTCCATGATAATTTGTCAATGCTTACTGAACAGAAATGTCAAAACAACATGGTGTCTACCTCCTGTCAAATCACAGTTATCCCTATCGAAAATTCTATCACTCCAAAAAAAATCTCTCGATATTAAGGCTTCCAATAATCCGCCTTGTTGAGCTAAACAATAGCCAAATCTATTAAACAGAGATAATCTCATATCTCTGAGTTCATTTGGCTCAATGTTGCTACAAAGTTGAATAATTTGCAACCTTAATTCATCAAGATTTGAAGCTCTGGCGAAGTCATGTCCATAGATAGACGCTTTCGGATACCCCCATAGAGAAAATCATTTGGGGATAAATCTGGTGATCTTGGGGGTCACAAAATTGTACCATTCGTAAATATTACTCGATCAGTTTTTGGAAAAACTGTGTCAGTTTTGGTGAGTCGTAACTTGGACAACCATCCTGTTGAAACCAAATGTCCTCAAAATTGATAGGAAGTTGACGAACTGTCAGTGTTTGTATAAGATCAAAATATTGGGCAGCAATTAGGTTTCCATCGATAAAAAAAGGACCAATAATGAAATTTCCTAAAATGCTCGAACATTGAGTGTTTTAGTGTACTGAGTTTTGTTGGAAATACTCCGACGCTGATTCTCTCGTTACCAATATCGTACAACAGATGAATTATGTTTTTTTTTTCAAATAAAATGATGACTTATCAGTGAGAAGTAAATTTTTTAAGAATGAACTATTTTCATCTTGTCTTTCCAACATTGTCATGGACCTACGTAATCAACACTAGACGTGGATCGGTGTATCTGAATGATCTTGCGGCACCGTTGAACTCTGAGCAGTCGAAAAAGATTCAAAGAGCAGTCCAATTGAATATTCGTCATCATTTATAACACATAATGAAGTTGTTTTTGTGCTGAGCGACTGGCACTATAGGTTTCCTTGTTAATAAATCCCATATTCCGCGAATAATTTTCGTAACCTGTATATTTCCACATTGGAACACAAACAGGGCAAAGTCTCAGAAACAGTGTTACTTTCGATTACAAAGGCAATTATAATTATTCAACATAAATTAATTAAAAACTAAGAAACACGCAGGAAAAATTATTAAATAAGCTAAAAGAGACACGCTTGAAAACTTCTGTAGACGTTGGTTTGTGAACCATGGACTTATTATCCTAAGAAGACGAAACATCTCTGTTGAACCTCATTGGTTGTGGGGCCAACATTCAGATTGTTTAAATAAGGATGAATATTCCAGAACTGAAGAGTGTGACAAGGATGAACAAATCAGATAGTTCTGCGTTAGGTAACGTTGTGGGAAATTCAATATTCTTCAAATTCATAACACAACCGGTGTATAATAAGTTCCCGGTATAGCAAGTTCGAACTGAAAATTTATTCGGTTCGCACCGGTTCTTAAAGAATGGAGATAATTTATATGATGAACGCAATAAGAGTTTTTATAAAGTCAAAACTACTACAACATGACGAGAAATATTCTGACTTACCCTGGGTGTTTTTGTTCGGAGATTTATGTAGATGCAAGTGCACGTGTTTGTCGCGTATTGCTCCCACTCTCGAGTCTCTACTGGTTATTGTCCACGCTAGTTTGTTGTTCGATCGTTACTGTTGCCACTTGCTTTGACACACAGAATTGGATAGATGTTGACATAAGGGCTTTGGTCTTCTTCTTGATGCCGCAAGGTCTATAGAACAGACTCGAGTTTGCGTAGTCAAGACTTAATTTATTGCACATATAAATTAATTATGCACTTCTTTTGGGTAGCTAATATTAAAACTAAATTAAGAATAATAAAACTAAAATAAGACAATATGAATAAATTATATTATATCATTAAACGGGGACGAAACAGTTGCTTACCTGTAAAAGGATGGGAATTCTGATTACTGTTACATATTTCACATTGAAGAACTATGTTGTTCAGAAATTCTGACCAAATGTACCCTGAATAGCTCAAAACTTCTTCAGCTCATTCTTATACAGCGGAAAGGGTTAAGGAGGACAGGATACAGCCAGCATGCACCTACAACTGCACTTCCGGTAACCAGTGCAGAACTTAACAGTTACAAGGGGTAATAATTTGAATGGACACTAATGTGGGTAACGTGGTATGCCCAGGAAATATCCTTGAAGAGGGGATCAAACATAATTCGAGTCGACCGAAAAAGTAACTATCAAATGGACAGTATCTGGCCTCCTCGGGGTGGTCAAGGCCGACGAAGGCTCAGATATTACTACAGAACGAACCGAACACTACCTGAAGGGTCACGCAAACTAATCATGGGGATATCACAATAACTCGGAACAATGATCTAGCAATTATTCACACATTCTCACAGTAGCGTTGTATATCCGGAGATATTTACTGTCTCTATACGATACGTCGTCCTCTACCAGGACTACTCAGTGATTTACCCTAAAGAACGCCACTGGTTCACATGGAATACAATCTCTCAAAGTAAGCAGGCACGTGCATATGGCAAATATGTAACACGAACTGACTAGGACATTATAAAATAGATACAGTACCACATCATCTAGGCGTGTTTATGAACGTTACAATAAGAACAGAGAAATAGGTAGCAGAGGGATCATTCAAGAGTACATGCAAATCAGTTACACATCAGGCACTGCGAATACCATGAACAGTACAGAACCACTATTAATAAATACAATAAACAAAAACCAGGCACCGAGTGCCTGGTTGGTGCAATATAAGTAGATAACTTGTGAGGGTTGTGCCGCTTTAGTTGTATACAAATTCAATGCATTTTAGTAAAACAGTCCGGTCGGGTTGAATAACACTGAAGTAAAAATACAAGAATGAAAAGTGATCAGTGGAAGTACAATGGACGAGCGTGCCATCACTAATTTTACATTAAAACTCAGGTGGTATTCAAAGCGTAAAGCATGCAATTAATCAAAGGCATTTAAAAGAAGTTTACTCACTAAGAGTTGCCAAGAGGTACTGTTATAAGTACTATTATCTTGAGTATGTATTTAAGCCGCTTAGGAGGTTTATTTCCAAAAACTTTCTCTATGCCACTGTGAAAAATTACAGTGGGAATTCCATAAGGACGTGTCTTTGTTATTATCACCGAGTACACGCGTCAAGTTGCCACAGAATATTTGACACAGAAATGAGCGGATAAGTACAGTGGATGTCATTTATAATCTACAAGGAATTCTTTCACTCGTGTGATCCTTAGAGAATACGGATTTCTTCACAAGCATGTAAAATTTTGTAGATTCTCGAAGTACTACTTAAAAACATTATTGAATTGATTCAGCAAAAGTTTAACAATCGTGTGACCAATCACACAAACACGCTTCGAGCTCGCAAATTCGCATGTTGATATCGTTTAGCGGTACAAACTGATCTAGGTCAAGTTCGTTTCCGATTGAGAAATTGTACCCTTACGCGTCTGACGCTTCGGTTTGGGAAATGTGGAAAGAACAGGTGGAAAGCGATATAGAGACGCGTTTGGAAAGTGAAAAATGGCGGGAAAACCCGTCCGGGTCGATTAGATTTGGGGGTTTTCCCGCGATACGTATCTGTTTTCCTTCGTTCATGAGGGGCGATTAGATGAAAACGGTAAAAAATAATCAGGGGCGATCGAAAAGTTTTATCGTCGAACTTTTTACGACCGTTTATTACCCTTGTTTGTTTGTTCGACAGAGTTTTGGAGAGGAAAATTAGGTTGTTTTCTTCTGTAATATACAACTACGATCGGTTTTATGAGGGGTGTTCAATGTATTTTCGGTGTAGGCATGAAAGAATACTATTTTTCAATGTAGTCCCCTGGAACTTCAATACATTCATTAGATCGAGAAATAAGCTCCTTTAAACCTTGTAAAAAATATTCTTTCAGCTTCTCCTCGAAATAGGTATTAATTGTCACCTTCAGTTCTTTATCGCCGGAAAATCACTTTCCACGAAAATATTTTTTCACATTTGGGAATAGGTAGTAGTCAGTGGGGGCCAAGTCTGGACTGTATGAAAGAAGCCACATGAGTCAGCAACACTCCCGTTCTGAGTTTTCCTTGCCTTTTTCCTTTAATTGTACAAACTGTATGGTGTTTAAAAGGGGAATAGTGAATGACTGTGTGCTTTTAAGAATAGTGTCATGAATTTTATGAATTACACCTTGTGAACGAGTTATAAATAATCATTATTAAAAAACTCAGATAATGAAAATCACTAAAATTCAAGGAAAATATTCACCCGTGTGAATGTGACTCCTTAGTGTGTAATCAAATCAAAATTAATTAAAATAGATCAATTCAGACAGAAATATTGATAATTCAAATAATAAACATACTCACAAGCCAAAATGTTGAAGAAAAAGCATATTTAGAATACATAACCACTAGTTGAGTGAAGATTCTTTGAACGATAATCAAAAATCAAAAATCCTTTTGCAAATCTTAAATAGAATTCACAGGAAGAATTCAATTTATCAATATTGAATGTTTAAGACAACCAAAGTGGCAAGAAATATTGGAATTTGAATATCTAATTTCAACGTATGAAGGAAAACGTGGAAAAAATTTGTTATTTTCATAATTCCTCTATAAACTGTTTTGCCATTATTAACAGCTTAATTATGTCTAATTTACCATAATGATGTAAATAGGGCAAATTTGATCAAAATTCAAATAATTAGAGAAAACAGAGTGTCTACGTCAGAGTTTTTGAAATAACGAATATAAGAAATATCCTTGAAAATGCTTATGCATTGGTAAAGTTGTAATAGTATATAATCTAAAGAAATTCAATAAATTTGATGAGTAGAATTCGGTAATTATTCAGTAAAAAGCATTAGAAGTTAAATTATGTAAAATTTTGACATTTGGAAAATGTTCCACATTAAAATAAGTATTTAAACTCAAACAATATTTATAAAACTGGAATAAAAAAAATAAAAAGGAACGGTTTTTTACTTGATAGAAGGATTATTACAAAATTTGAATATCAAAACAGATTTAATCTGTTAGTCTCCTACATTTTTAATTTCAAAAAATTTTTTTAAGAAACTTTAAGAATTAAATTAGTGTCTTTATAAGCACTGCTCATATTTAATAGACGTATAAAATCGAAATTCATCATACAATATCAAATGGATAATGAATTTTAATTGACAATTTATATTCGTTGGTTTTTCTTAATTCCATTTGATATTGTATGATGAATTTCGATTTTATACGTCTATTAAATATGAGCAGTGCTTATAAAGACACTAATTTAATTCTTAAAGTTTCTTCAAAACATTTTTTGAAATTAAAAATGTAGAAGACTAACAGATTAAATCTGTTTTGATATTCAAATTTTATAAAACTTGTACCGACTTGTTCATAATAAAACAAATTAATTATTTAGAATAATTACAAGCCAAAAAATAGTGTAAATTTTGTAAAATCATCGAAAGTATCATTTTTCAATAATTTTGACAAATGCTAGAAAGCTTTGGAATTCAATTTTTCTATAAAAAATATAAAAGGCAAGGCAGTCGAAATTTCAATTCAGTATTGAAATACTCCAGAGCCCATACACGTCGCTCTGATTCAAGATTAAAAAATCTAAAAAGAAATTATGTACCAATAGCTGTTATATATTCTTCAATGTACTGGTAAGAAGTCAAAAATACACTGACCTTGATATTGAACAGTCAAATTATCCAACCTCGAAGACAGCCTGAATCATATGAATCCAATAAGCTGATGGTCCACTTATAAACGGGGTGTTCGGATATCTGCTCCTCACTGATGAGGGTCCAAGGCTGTATCTTGAAATTCCTTCCGTTCAATGGCCATCGTCAAGCAAGTTTATAATTTTTTCAGGAGAAATGTTACGAATTAGACTCTCTGCCATACTGGATCAGAGGGTGGATCCGATGATAACTTATTTGATACGAAATGGTGGCTTCCAATAAAGAATAAAAGAAGTTGGCCTACTAGTTAATCTGAAAATATCTACTTTATTGGTCCAATATAACTCCAAAACTAAAATCTAAGGCAAAAATAATTTTCTTCGAAAGAAAGTCCGACAAATCAACTTTTAGCTCAGTCAATCCCACTAAGTTATCAATTCATCAATCAGAATCAACTGAAAAAATTCTAAAATGGACGTCGATATTGCCGGTAAAGAAAACACAATTATGCGCAACTCCACGCAAATCAACGGCGTGACAAGGCTACATAATATTTTGTATTCAAGTTTAAAGAAAGATTAACAACAATTGTCCTTGAAGAACCTCGACTAATCAGAATCTACCATTCAAACTGTCGAACATCAACTACCTAATAAGGTCATCACAATATTTCAAACTATTCTCCCTCAGAGCCACAAAAAACGAATCGGAACTCTAAGCTACAAATTTATCATCGCTTAACGAACCCTTTCAACTCTTCAAGTTCGAGACCTTCAGCCAAAAGTCATTAAGCAAAATAGAGGTTTCACAAGCCAAGGTCCGCCTTAAATTGATAACGCGTCTTTGATCCCAGGAAGGAAGAATTGATTATGAATAAGTATACCGAAAAGACTCCGATAAAGGTTTCAACAATGGTCGTTGAGGTCAAAAGTATGTATTTTTCGAGTCGAGGACGTTCATTCAATATTCATTGTCAATACAGTTCGATATTTTGGTGAATATTCTTATGGTGGAATTGTTGGGGTACAATAAATAAGGATATTCGATTAAATTTGACGTTAATGGTCTTATTGTTGATGTTAAAGTGTCTCAGTTTACCTTAATGTGGAATAATGATAGGGTGAAATGGATATTACTGTTATTTCTACTTTGTGCAAGATGATTAGATCGAGTTAGTCCTTAGTTCAGCAGTTAAGGTACAGTTTTTAATGCACTAATGGGAAGCATAATATTTTGATCGTTCGTCATAATTATATAATGTCACCATTGACCAATGTTTCATTAAACGTTGTAATTAGGGTTAACGAGAAAGTTTGAAAGACAGTAAAGAAAGAGTATTTACCCCTTTTGGTGAGGTTAGAACACTCATTAAGTTCAAGATACGAGGGGCGGTATCGAGGTGATTTGCTACTAATGGGAGTAATCCATTATCTCATTTACTAATGACACTATCTGAGGGTATAAATATGAAATTTCATTAATTTATGATCATCAGTTTTCCAGGTATCCTCAGTGAAAGAGGACCAGAATGACTGACGCCACAATGTTGAAGAAAATCGAGCATGGCGTCGTTATAAAGTTCCTCACTAAGCAGGGAAAAAGTCAAAGACGACTCCCGCTCAGGCTGGCCTGTTAGCGGCACCACTGAAGAAACATGTATCGAAGTTCTAGGGAACTTCATTGAAAAATTGAATTTTCTTAAATTTTCTTTCGAGAATACATTGAACGCCCCTCGTATATGACACTTGGCGGTCGCTAAATTAACTTTCTTCATATTTATTTATGAAATCGAAAACCTAGACGCGGATTGTGTCGTCCAAAAGCAAATGAAGCGTTTAAATTGTTTCCTTTAACATAACGCGGTCTACCTGAAACTGTTCTATGCCTCATATCCATGCCATGTTTTATGCGCTTTATTGTCTCATATACTCCACTTTTTTCCAGTTCAGTCAACTGCACTAATTTTTTAGGATTTCGAAAACCTTTTCTATACAAATACCTATATTCTTTCTACTAGTTGCGACATTATTTCATAAATTGTATTCCTTTCGACAATCAACAATATTTGACAAATAGTGTTGCCATGCAACTTTGACCATAGCCAACTATCTGCACAACCTATTTTATACATTACTATTGTCTTAGAATGTTACAAAAAAGGAGTGTATTAAAATTAAGCAAAAAAAAATAATTCCGGATTCTTTCTAGACGGACTTAGTATGTAGTAAATGAAACAACCCATTCGGCACTTCCAATCTGCTCTAATCATATGGAAATTTCTATTTTCCTATTCTAACCCCTGTTGGCCCCAGTTATGTTTATCAATTCGAAGTTTAGTCACACCAGCATAAATTATTGATTACCATAACTTATTTTTATTTTCCCAAGCACGCATAGAACGTTTTGGCCGTCGATATGCAGCGATTTTCTACTTCTGAATGATTTAATACCTAGTGGTATGGAGTACGGAGCTTAGATCAATTTTTGACATACGCGAACAACAAGTATGTCTTCTCCTGCCTCCATTATATTTATCGAAAATCCTTTTCGATTATTCCGTACGACGAAACTTGAACCTCAACAAATTCGATTTTCAAAGCAGGAAAAATTTTTATCGGCAGAAGTGTTTACCTGGGTAGTCGGTTGGAGTTTACAACTCAAATCGTTTCGAAATGGTATCGATGATCGTCAGGAAATTAGCAGAAGACGTGCATGTTTCGAAACTCGTTGGATTCTCATCAGTACAATGCTCTAATGCCCAACGAATGCAATGTAGCCGCGCACCTATATTACCGAAACAACGCTAAAAACTGCCAAGTCCCTGGAAACGTCCTGTAGTTTGGGCTGACAGTCGATATATCCAAAATGAAAATAAACAAGGAGAAAAGTTTTAATGCACTAAACTTTCACTGTCACTTATGCTCATCACAGTTGACTGGCAAAGGACAATACTGATATGAGTGCTCTTCGAAGTTGGCCTTGTGCTGTTTGAATGGATACCACACGAATGATGGCATCACTGTACGAATGGACGTCCAAGGCAACAATTTTTCCTTCCCCTCTAGTTGAAGTCTGGGAAGAAGAATTGTGGATGTCCATCCAGCAGAGATTGCTGGATGGACATCCACAATTCTTGGGATACGCTTAATCAGCACGTAAAACGAAACACAACTTCCTCTTTGCTTCCAGTATAGACTAGTAGCTTCGAAGCACCATCCTACTTCTACTGGCTATATATTGTCAGTGCCCGAGTTGTTTGAGACGCAACTCAGACGCCGAAAAGGTTCCTTGCATACACCAACCATCCCAGAAGCTCGCTTTCAGAGCACATCTATTTTGTTTCATTACATAACTCCACGTTCAGGGCACAGTTGTCAATTAATTAAATAATAAATAGTGTCCAACAATCTTCAATTTGAAAGTAGCAGAAAAATTTGCATATCTCAAGAAACAAAACTACAAGTTGGCATGTTTTTCCTGAAATTATGAAAGTTATTTACATCTGTCAATTCTGCAGGTCACTATGTCATACCTGGAGCTGTACAACGAGCAGATCCGGGATCTTCTGAACCCAAGTTCCGGATATCTGGAACTGAGAGAAGACGCCCGGGGAAGAAACATTCAAGTTGCAGGACTCTCCGAGATTTCGACAAATTCGACGGATGAGGTAAGCAAATTTGTTTTTGCGCCCTCAAAGGGTACATTGATGCGGCTGACAATCTGTACCAAATATCATTAATAAACAATAAACAAACAATTAACATTAATAAGAAGTATGAGCTATTCTAATAGAAAGTTCTACAAATCTAGACAGTGTAACATACATCTGTATGACAATTCCAAACTCAAACAAGCCTGACTGGGTTTTATTCAAAACTGGGACATAATAAGAAGGAGACATTCGCACGTTTAGAACTTGTTTGTCCCCGTCAGTGCCCTATAATGTTCAATGACTGCAAATCTGCCCGGGAACCCCAATGTATTCATCACACACTAGCGCTATTATATTTGCACGCAGAAATAAAATATTCCCCATTTTATCTAACGTTACAAACGCATAAAAAATTCCTCATTCTTAAGTCAGATCCTGTTAAGTATCAATGCTCATAATTAGTATATTTATATTGAAATAAGTTAATTCAGCTGACAATTTGGACCAAATATTATTCAAATAAAGAGTATAAGCTATGGTGATAGAAAGTTCTCCATATCGAGACAGTATAACATACATCTGTATAACAACTCTAAACTCTAACAACCTCGACTTGGTTTCGTTGATCACGAGACATACTACTCTGTCAAGAAAGTACCGGGAATTTTCAATTAAAATAACATTTTCACATTTAATCGTCAAAATTTATTGGGTCGCCTTCAAAATAGGCTCCATTTGCTCCAATAAATCTATGCCAACGGCACTTCCAATTATCGAAACATTTTTTATAGGCGCTTTCCGGGATGGACTTTAGCTCTCGCGCCGAATTTTGTTTTATGGCTTCAATCGACTCATAACCGGTGCCACGAAGGGGCAATTTTAGTTTTGGGAAGAGGAAAAAGTCGCAGAGAGCCAAATCCGGCGAATACGGTGGTTGCTGAAGCACGTTTGTTGAGTTTTTGGCGAGAAAGTCAGTCACAATCGTAGCTCGGTGAGAAGGCGCGTTATCGTCATGCAAAATCCATGAGTTGTTCACCCACAAATTTGGCCGCTTCTTACGGATACGCTCACGTAAACGTTTCATAACGCCTAGGTAATACTCCTTGTTTACCGTCTGACCCTCTGGAACGAATTCGTAGTGCACCACGCCACGGATATCGAAGAAAACAATGAGCATCACCTTCATTTTCGAGCGGCTTTGGTGTGGTTTTTTCGGTTTCGGCTCATTTTTTGCCACCCATGCCGATGGGTGACAAAACTCATCACCAGTTATAATGCGTTCCATGAATGTAGAATCGGAATTACAGCGATCCAGCATGTCTGAAGCAACCTGTTCGCGATGACGTTTTTGAAGAAAATTCAGGTCTTTCGGTACGAGTCGTACGGCCACCTTTCTCATGCCCAAAATATCAATCAAAATCGTACGTGCGGACTCGTGGGATATCTTAAGATCATGTGCTATCTCTCTCAAGCTGGTACGACGGTTTTCCAGCACCCTTTCCTTAATTTTATCGACGTTATCTTCGATCGAAGCCGTCGATGGGCGACCACTTCACGACCGTCCTTGAAGGCTCTGTACCACTGATATGCACGAGTTTTCGATAGAGCATTATCACCAAAGGCCTTTTGCAACATTTTCAATGCATCGGCACACGAAAATTCATCTGCAACACAAAACTTTAAGCAAATTCTTTGCTCAACGTAATCACCCATAGTAAAAATCGGCACGCACTCTGACATCGACTGACTTAATCAGCTGTTGCAAACACACTAGTTGACAGATCCCGCTCAAGCTTGGCATAGTAATTAAGGACAGTGGTACCAACCTAGGAAAAAAATTTTTACCTGCCTCATTGCCCCGCCAGATTTAAATCGTTAAATCCTCCAAAATAATTAATTCATATAAACTATAACAAAAAAAATGTTTTGTGGTGAAATTCCATTACGAAATATATAACCTTTAACGTATAAGGAAAAATTTATAATAACATTCTTATCAATTATCAACAAATGGAAATAGATGTTTAGATTGAGTACAAATTTTCTAGAAGAACAGTTGAAGACCGAAGTGAGAAATGCATTTCTTGATGGTTTAGTTTTTATGAAGGGATAAATTTTATATATCTCAGTTTCAAAAGTTCAAAAAGCGACTGGAATTGTGATTAAAAAACCCGCGAATTTCACCAAATGAAAACGCGCCATTACACCAAGCTGCGACAGTAAATTGATTTAACGTAATAAGTACTATCAATCTCCATATTCACCTGATTTAGCACCATGTGATACTTCCTGTTTTCCACGAAAAATTACCTTTCCAGGTATCTCGTTTCGACTACGCTCAAATATCACACAAAATTTAGCGAACTAATTACATTTCGTGCTTTTCTGTCACCGAATACAGCACATTGAAATTTCATTAATGTTTCAACAGGATGAATCTAATTAGATTTCAATCCAGATTCAACCTGAATAGTGAAGGAGTTGAATATAGCTTCTTCCGCGAATACATTTTTCTCAACATAATCTAAACGTAACATTTATGCAAATTATGTGATACTGAAGCCTCTACAACGCTCCAATTTATTATCTGGGGTTGTATATATGTCTCATTACCTATGTAGGTATATATTCCTTCGTAAACAATGATTTAAAATGCAAATAATCTGGAGGAAAATGGAGAATATTCCAAAATGAAGACGAGTCTACCACCTCAAGTCGGACTGTCACAGTTAATTCGATGTTATTATAGAAATATGGTAGCTATAGCAGAATGGATATTGATAAACGCTTAGCTTCAATGATTTATGAATTCAGCTCCTTAATGCAGGCATGCATACAATATATTATGGTTATAAGTTACAATTGATTACCTTTAGGTAAATAGTAGAAGGTCTCATTATTTCCAAGGATTAGCTATGTATTCCGATCGAAATCGATACTTGTGATCGTACGAAATCGTATTGAAAGATGGGTAAGTGTTATTGCATTATGTAATGAAATGTACCCAAATGAATATCCGGCTCGAAGGACCAATAATAATGAAAAAATATGAACATCTTCATTTCCATCTTATTCTTGGACTTCCATTTGTTTGGATGTTATGTCATCCTTTCATTATTGAAGAAATGAGAATAACGTGAAAATCGGTTAGAATTATTCAATAAATACTTTCATTATGGTTAAAACTGGGTGTTATTTAATCCTTCATAAAATGAAATAAAATAAATGGAGCTTTATACTTGATAGAAGGTATATAAAATTATTTGAATATTTTAATATTTACAGATATATTCTTTTTCGTCGTTCAATTCTTCATAATCCTCAATTTCCAGACTGATCCAAGTAATTAGAAAATGAATTTTATAATTTAGTTACACAGATGGCAAAATAAAGAAATTTAAGATAAGGGACGAAAAAATGGTGTTTGAAATGATTGAAAGCAAAATCAACTTTTTTCCTCCTTCTTCTAGAAGTATAAATAAGTTCGTGCGGTTTTCTTTCGAAAATTGAAGCTTTATCGTGAAAAAGTGTGTTTCAATAAGAGCCCAAGATTCGAATTACGCGCCATGTTTGACAGTCATAATGTCACATGATTATGACGTGACTGATCGAAAGGTGACGGATGGAAGTTAGTAAACATGGAGCATTACACGGAAGAACAACGCGTCCTGATTGTCAAAAATTATTATCAAAATGGTGAAAATTTAATTGCCAGTATTCGTGAAGGGCGTCCAATATTCGGTCGAAATAATGTGCCTAATTCATCTACTGTGGAAGGATAATCAGAAAATTCGAAAGTACTGGCTCGGTTAGTGATGTGAAACATCGTATGTTTCACATCACTAACTCACGAGCTCGTAGAGGTCGTTCAGAACAAAACATCACGACAATTCGCGAAAGGCCAGAGACAGCAATTTGACATCGAGCAGAATTGGACATTTCAACAGGCACTCTTCAGCGAATTCTCACTAAAGATTTACAGCTGCATGCCTACAAAACCCAACATTGACGTCCTTTCACGATTTGGTGACCAGAATTGGCCTCTTGCGATTTAACGTCTCTAGACTTCTGGCTGTGGGGTTATCTGGAGTCACAGGTATATGCCAATAAGCCTACAACCATCGAAGCATTCAAAGCCGAAATTAGACGCTATATCAATGAAAGATCACCACATGTATTCAATAAAGTTATTGAAAATTTCGTCAAAAGGGTACGCATATGCCGGCAAAGATATTTACAAGTTATTTTGTTTCATACATAATTCCCCAATGTAAATTTTCTAAATCAATGAATATTTCAATACTTTGCTTCAAAAAACCATGTTTTATTGAACACTGAAATCTTGCGCTCTTATTGAGACACCCTTTACATTCAAAGTTCAAAGTATTGTCCGTCCCTAACCACCACTTTTTTCCATCTTTCACCAGTTGTTGATAGGTTTGATTGTATCTATATAAATGCTCCATGTTTTACCCCTGCCACATAATAAATTAAGTAATGAAATTGATCGTGGAATTTGAATGAAATTGCCTGATCCAAATGAATTTAATTGCACCGACCTACTCCATTTTTATCTGATCTTGTAGGTTATGAGTTTACTTCAAAAAGGTAATAGAGCCAGAACGGTCGAACCTACAGCTATGAACAAGACATCATCCAGAAGTCACGCTCTACTTAGCGTGACAGTACGACATGCTATACCTATCGACAAGACCGATCATCTCAGGATGAAAGTTAAACAAGGAAGACTCTTCATGATTGATCTGGCGGGATCAGAAAGAGCCAACAAGACTAAAAATCGCGGAAAAAGACTACAAGAAGGAGGACATATTAACAGGTCTCTCCTAGCTTTGGGAAACTGCATAAACGCACTCAGCGGAGGAGCAAGATACGTGAATTACAGAGATTCCAAACTCACAAGACTTCTCAAAGATGCACTGAGTGGAAATTGCAAAACAGTGATGATTGCTCATGCGTCCCCTAGTATCACACAGAGAGACGAGTCAAGGAACACACTTGTTTATGCCGACAGAGCCAATAACATTTCTACCAAAGCTGAAATAAACAATTTAGATGTATCATATCATGTTTCTCAGTACCAGAACGTCATTTCTGAGTTAAGGAACGAAATCGGAAGGTTACAGCAAAAAATGAAAGAAGACAGACCAAGGTCTGCGGACATAAACAGAATGAATGCCGAAGAAAGAAGTAGAGAAGTAAGGACTTTGAGGGAACAAATTGTGGACACCTTCAAGAACCAAATGAAGCTAAGGCGAAAACTCATGGAGATAGATTCTCATTTATTAGGTCTTGGAATGGAAGTTGAAAGACAGCATCTGATCATTGCTCATTGGCAATCAAGAAACAATAAACTGTACAAGAATAGCCTTAACGAATCCAGAGCCAGAACACAGCAAAGCTTAAGGTTAGTTTAAATTCTACACTTTTCGTAGCCCCTACACACAGGTTCTAGCTTTTAGTTCTGTAGTAACAAAAGTGCTTCATGTTTGGTCTAGCTTTTTTCGTTGTTTTTCTTCTGTAGACTGCTTCCACTTTTGCACTCTCTTTTTAGACGACGTTATCTCAGCACCTCTGATGGCTTCAGATCTGCTGGGAATGATGATGTAAGGGACGAAATAGATGAGGATGCTGAGGGCGAATTAGCCATTCAACAAGCCTGGAGAGAACTTGCTGATATCGAACGGGAACAAGAAAGGTGGTCCGAGTTGAAGACTCATATTGATCAAAAATTGGAGATATGCAGACAGAGGGGTGTAGCTCTAGAAGATGTGAGAAGCATTCCTTTGAATTTATTCGGGTTTTGTTGACAATTTCTTTTCAGAAACTGCCATCTTTACTTTCTTCTGATGACGAAAGGGAAATATTGGCCTTGATGTGTAGAGTGCACGAACTAGAAGCAGACAAAATGGCTCTTCAGTCAGAAAGGCTCATTCGGCAGCATGAGCTACGTAGAAGAGATTTGACGATACTCAGGTATGACCGTCAAAGACAGTTATCCGAAGAGATAATCACGAGGCAGAGGAAGCTTATAGAGGGTAAGACAGTCAAACACCAAAAGATACTTCTTATATACTAGTTTTGTTTTCACAGAAGGAAGATTGAAGCTACCACCAGATCTTCAAGATCTATACCAATTGTATCAGCAGGAAATTCACGCAGCCAGTTATGCGGACTCAGCTTCATCGAGAGATACAGACAAACTACCCCCTATCAGTAAAATGTGAGTTGTAAAGGTTGTTCATCAAATTCCTAGAAGTCATTGATTTCCACTCACTCTACACATGGTCGCAATTTATATTGTATGAACATCTCATAGCTATTGTGGATGAAATTGCTGATTTTATACAGTTTACCTATATAGATATTTTAGGTCTTGTCATAACTTCCATTATGAGTTGATTTTGCACGAATCTGATCATATCTAAAAAAGTTTTAAGAACATTTCCTTAATCCTCAGTTACTCCGAATCGTTTCTCAAACTTCCGTTGGAAAGCAGCGATAGTAGCAGACCATCACCACCTTCTAGTGCAGATTCTGAGGAAGCAGGTCTACCAACAGTAAGAGACCATAGTATCGATAGACTGATGGGTCAGATGATAAACAGGCCTCACCACTACATGAAACTACCACCTCTTCCACCTTCCCCACCGGTAACAGGACTCAGGAAGGGTTTGGATGATGATGGTGGTGTATTTGGTGGTTCATAGTGAAGTAGTGTAGGATAAAATATTATTTTGGTGCTTTGTTGAGTCGAACATCCATTCAAACACCTACTATTTCCTAAAGTTCGTTAGGAGCTAGCTCATTTTCAGCAGATAATGATAACTTAACGCCAAAACTCTTCTGTGTTTCAAAAGAAGTTCAGTATGATTCTGCTCATTCGACTGAAAAACAATACCTACAAGAGCGTAGGAATCATTATTGTGCTCGTACAGGGAAATGATTCATCTAATAAGCTTTTATGAAGGCCACCAAACGCAAGTTTGGATGAATGCTCGACTCTTTGTGAATAAATCACAGAAATTTTTCCCCCTTCAACATTCAATTGCTCACAGTAAAATGTACAGAATTTTAGAACAGATCAAGACAAAATTGTAAAAACTGTATATATTGAAAGGGTGGCGATTTCTTTAGGAATTCTATTTTGGCATGCCTTAATTTGTTATGGACACCCTGTACTGTAATTTCAATGTTTTCTTTTGAAAATGGTTGATTGGAGTTTCAATAAAAGTTTAATTTATTGTTGTACATATGCATCACACCTCATCTCATCCAGATTTTTATGATTATTATTCAACATTACTACAACTTACATGACAGATATTGCTATAGCTATGAAGAAATTGGATTTCTCGTATGAAAATATCAAATTTCTTATTGCATATGATGTGAATTGAAGCGGATGGTGCATGAGCTCTTTGACGTTTGAATGAGATTCAATTCAATTTATTCATAAAAAAAATACACCAAAATAAAAGATAAACAGTTTCGTTCACAGAAATATGACAGTCTAAGCCAAGCTCATATACTGTCATATTCTATACATACTAACGATGAAAACTCCTTTCTAATGTAATAATAACAAATAAGTTTGCATACTTGAAAAGGTGAACAGCAAAAAGAAAAAAAAATTACTACCGAATGGAAAACAAAATCAAGCAGAAAGAATGGTCTCGAATCTACTAAAATTCAACATAATGTATTTCCGGAGACGAACTTTACATACTTTACTTTTTACATTGAAAGATACCTTCAGCTCATAAGGAAGAAGATTATAAAATTTGGGACCATAGTACAACTTACTTTCTTGCAGATGTTTTCTATGGAACCGCGGAATGACAAGATTTCTATTCACAACCTGTCTTGTTAGGAATGCATGCTAAACCAATTCTTTTCTCCCTTTTATTTGATTCAACAATACTTCATAAAGATAAAGCTGTTTGATATTAAGCCGGTCAGATTCCATTTACAGCCTTTCAGATCCGAACCTTTTACTCCACTTCAAGATTATCTTCAATATGGTCTTATGTACTATTTCAAGACCTCCCATGTTATTTTCATTTATACCACTCCATATAACAATTCCATACCTCAGTACAGACGAAACTAAAGCGTCGTACACTCGGAAACATTCCTTCACAGAAAGAATATTCCGGACATTATAGAAAATATGAAACAGTTTCTTAATACGTTTCACAAGGTAAGCTGCATGCTCGCTCCATCTCAGATTTTGATCGATAATAACTCCCAAATACCTGATCGACTCGACCTTTTCAACAGCCGGCACTGACATGTCAACAAATGATAAGATGCTCTAAGTGAAAATGTAATAAACTTTGATTTAAATATATTCAAACTTAATAAACAATGTGATAACAGTTGAAAAATAGTATTAACACCCTTAACCGCAATCTTCCTTCCATGTATCCCCCTTGAAAGTTAAAACAGAATCATCAGCATACGCGACCACCTCAAGACTCGTAGCACGAAGCAACCAGTTAATAAAAACCAAAAAGAGAATCGGACCAAATACAGTCCCCTGTGGGATGCCGATATCAACCTTCAATGGCCGACTTAAGACGCTTTCAACCTTGACACACTGAATCCGACCATCCAAATAACTCTGAAACAACTTCAAACTAACTCCTCTGACACCAACCTTTTCCAGTCTATCAAGAAGTAGAGTATGGTCAACGGTGTCGAAGGTCTTAGCCAAATCTAAAAATACTGCTATCACCTTTTTATTTTCGTCCATAGAGTGGACGACGCCATCAAGTTCCTGAATCGCACCCTTGGTGAAGTATTATCCCTAAACCCAAAATGTCTGCCACTAAAGGAATTATTTTTTTCGAGGAATAAGATCAGACACTTTTCGAAGATCTTCGCAATATTATTGATCACAGAGATTGGGCGATAATTTGTCATTTCAAATCTATTTCCACCCTTAAAGACGTAACTTACATGCGACTCTTTCCATTCTGTTGGAGCTATACCATTTGAAAAACTTAAATTAAAGATATGAACTAGAGGTTTCAAAATGAATGGATGAATGTGTTTAATAAGGGATGAAGCAGTACCATCAGGTCCAGGGCTAGCACCAATCTTCAATGAAACAATGGTGCTCACAATCTCATTCTCATCAACAGGCTCGAGGAATATAGAGGACACACTCGCAGGGACATTCAAAGCATCAACAGTGGTCGTTCTATTTATACCCTGTGCTAAACGTTTACCGATATTAACAAAAAAACAGTTGAATTTATCTGCTTTCCCTTTTATTTCCGTGACAGAAGATGTAAGGGCTATAAATCTGGAAGTCCTATAAAAGTTCTAATACCGCTTGGTTTACATCTGACTGTCAAATGTCGAATACCTGGTTCCAATTCATTGTCACTTCTGTGAGATGACAGTTTGAAAGATGCCTTTCAGAATGAAAGGTTATTTATGATAGAAACTAATTGACCCGAGCATGAATCTTCAAGGGTTTTTCAAGATTTCAAATATTTGATTGTAGATTACTATTGATCCCTGAATTGCTATTGCTTGCGCGATTAGAGATTGAAGGAGTTGTTTTCCATTTAAAGTTATAGTGAGGTGGAAATCTTGGACTTGGTGAGAAAGAGGCAGTCAAAGATAAAGAGAGAGACGTAAACAAGATCGGTAAGCGGTCAGTGAGTAGAAAGACGAAGTAAATTAGACGTTAAAGAGTAAAAATCTTGAAGTTCAGTAACCTTACTATTGTATTTGAGAGTCAAGACGTTTAGCTATTTGTGTAAATAATTGTTAATATATCTGAAGCCCTTGAGAAGAAACGAGTCTTATGAGGAAGCTTCAACCTCTTAATTCGGAGGCGGCATGTCGTTCTGAGTATGCTCGCCTGAACTCTTCAGACAGGCGTGGTGTGCATGTCTGCCAGTGACCTTATGTTCCACGTCGTAACGGTCGTCGAACCCTGTGTACTTTGCTCTACTTGAACTCGGTGGGAACGATCAATCAGAAATTTTAAGACTAGTCGTGTCCTCTATATGATACGCCGGCAAGCTGCAGTAGAGGAAAGTAGAATTCTGGACGAATAGCGCAGAAGGTGGTCACTACACACTTGCCCTCTAGTGAGCGTCGGTAAGGACATGGAATAGGGAGTTGAAATGTTGGCAGGGAAGAGTCAGTCGCTGGGTTAGATGCCATCTCCAGTGGGGTAACTGTGGAACGAAAGAAAGGCTACCAAGGAAATACTGAATGGGGTAGTTAGGGCATGTCTGCCTATGACGCCAGTGACCTTGTGTTCCACGTCGGAACGATCGTTGAACGCTGTGTGCCTTGCCCTACTTGGACTCGGTGGGGACGGTCAGTCAGGAATTTTAAGACTAGTCGTGTCCTCTATATGATACGCCGCCAAGCTGCAGCAGAGCAAAGTAGAATTCTGGACGAGGAGCGAGAAACATATCAGGTATTTTGATTAGTATAAGCCAGGCTAAAGAAGAAGTGTTAGGCGTTTAATAATCAATCAACTCCCATGCGATTTGTTGAAGAATAATAGACTACCTACAATTCCCCAACTTGTATAATGGGTTGAGTACCCATTTAATTGTTATGACTAAAATATTTGTTTTACTTTTTCATGTGAATACTCATGGCGAATACTCTGTGTTCGAAATTCTGACCTAAGTCTTGAAAACAAAACATCAAACCAATTCTCTTCGTTTCACGACTGATCTATCTCCATTTTATTTTGATAACATTTAATGCCTTCTCACTATAGGAATATTCAGAATCGTGCTTCAAGCTAGAAAATGCAATCTGAGAGCATCGATGAGGTAATTTAAGTTAAAAATTACTGAAGTATTGTTGTTAAGTTTCATTCAATGTCGACGGGTAATTCAAGCCAGAAATTGCCCACGTGTAGTGTCAATCAACCTGTGGCCCATTGTCGAAAATTTCATTGAGGGATTTCAGAAGTAGTTGGTAAAGAAAGCAGCGCAAGAGTTGTAAAGTATTATCTTGATTAGTCATCTAAGTTTTACCATCATGTAAATTATAATACTTTAAAAAATTGCGTCATTATGTTATAACAAAAACTCAACTATACTATTCTGGGAAGAAGTTTTTATAACTGTATTTTCTAAAACAAAAATACAAAAAAAATACTGTATTTGAATCAGTGTTAACAAATGTAAAATACTGTAATTCGGAACAAATTGAGAAAAAAGTTCTTAAGGTAACTACAATAATTACTCTAAAACCTAAAGTAAACTAAAAAATAGCATAAAGTCCCCTCAGGATATGGGGAATTATAATAAATATTGCTTAATACTTTCTTACATTATAAACAGTTAAAATATATTGACTAGTGAGAAGTACAGAAAAACATTTTTCCGCAGAATCACAAGCTTATGTTACGAAACAATCTTCAGTCAAAATAAAGATGATAAAGTGAAGAAACCGAAGATTCGATGTGATGAAATTACTGTTGCAGCAACGAGAAAACAAAATTTAACAATGTTTTTAAAGCGCGTATACGAAGGTCCAATAAAAAATGTTAAACACAAGGAAACTCAAAGGAAATACAATACGAGATTTCTTATCTATCCAGTTCGCGACCTCCTGGGGCGTCATAGTGTGCCACTGTTGTCTGGCACCTTGCAGTTGGCCACAAAGATCGTCCGGTATGGGGATAGAGGTCACGCTGTCTTCACTCTTCAAGCACTCGTCTGAATTTTGGGTGTTTATAGATGGTATTGTATGGAATCCCTAAAAGAGCATAAATCTTAAAGTTGAAAAAGCTATAATAATACCGTTTATTTGGCAATCAAAAGTTTCACAAGTAGAAGTAATGGAAGAAGAAGCTGCCTCACAAAATCGCAGTCACTCGAGTTTCATTGGTCACACCTGAGCATGCGTATCTACACTCTTTAGACAGGCGAGGTGCGCATGTCTGCATATGACGCCAGTGACCTTGTGTTCCACATCAGAACGGTCGTCGAACGCTGTGTGCTCTGCCCTACTTGAACACGGTGGGGACGGTCAGTCAGGTATTGCTAAGACTAGTCATGTCCTCTATATGCTACGCCAGGAAGTAGAGCAGAGCAGAATTCCAGATAAGGAAGGTCGCTACAGAATAAATACAGGACCTAAGTTGAACAACACACAATTTGTCCAACCCTACCCGCTTCAGATATTATGTTATATAATTATTGTGTGGCCTGATTAGAATTCGATTAGACAAATTGCTTCATAATCCTTTCCCTACTGAAGTATTCACAATGGAAAATCGAATTCCTACAATATTATTAAGTTTTTGAGTTGAAATCAATAACGCTCTCAATACACATGATTTCTCAATAGGGACGATTTATTTTTAAACTAAAGCGATTGACATTTGGATGACGTTATATTGCATATTGATATCATTAGATTAGAGGAAAACATTTCAAAACTACTTTCTCAACGTAGTCTCTAGCTCATATCACAATATTGGCAGTAGTAGACATATAAGGCAGGTTCTAGGGCGGAAGTGAACTGTCAAAATCGCGTAAGCAGGTTCTGGGGCGGAAGTGAACTGTTAAAATCGCGTAAGCAAGTTCTGGGGTGGAAATGTCAAGCGAGGTGACCTAATCGTCTTAATCGTGTCTGGACAGGAAAAAAAAGCATGACATCATCACGCCGCTGCGCGGTGACCTAATCAGGAGGGCGTTGTCAGGAAAGGCCGTAATCGAGCCTGGACAGGAAAAAAGCATGACGGTTAACTGTATGACGAATGCCTTCTTCACAGCATCCCAATTTAATAGCTCATTTTGGCAAGCTACCGGTTGGATAGTTTCCGATAAAACAATCCGGAATAAGTTAAACAGTTTCAATTTAAGGGCAGGGAGATGAGCGAGGCACCCGCGATTGACTAGGAAGCACCAGGCTGTGAGATATCGTTGGAATCTTGAACATAAAGACTGGAACGCGCACAAATTTACGAATGAATCCAGATTTCGTCTGTATTAGTCCGATGGACGAATGTTGGTGTGACGAGAACGAGGGCAACAGTATAGAGAATATTTCATGACGCCAACAACTCTTTTCGATGGTGCGTTTGGGATGACATTTTTTTTAATGGGCGTGCAGGCGTTTTTATCCCCATTACCGTAACCATGACATCGGCAAGGTTTGTGATTTGATTGTAGAACCAATTATCGTTCCATTTGCGGCAGCCATTGGCGATTATTTTACGTCAATCGACGATAATGCTCGTCCACGCCGAGCAAGAATTATTAACGACCACACCCGATAAACGATAACCGTGATTTCAAGGTGGTTCTAACAGAAAGATCCTTTCTTTAAACTTGCAGACTACACAAGGTCAGAATCTTCATTTTGTTTATTCATCTACTATGTTGTCGCTCTAGAGCAGTCTCGCTTACGGTTGCTATGTCAGGCAGATTAATCGTATTAACCGCTTTTTCATTTTCCTTTATATTTCATTATATGCACGCAAATTATCCACTTCAATTGTTGAGCAGTGCTGAAGCAGTCGACAGGAAATTTTGTATCATTCTGATGAATTTCTGCGTCAGAATAATAAAAGAATGAAATTATTAATATTTCCGGATATCTCGAAAAATACTTTTCAAGTTTCAAATCGAAACTATGTTTCACAAGTTGCAGAACTTAGTCATATTTCAACCAATAGTACGTCAAATCGAAGATCAGCCTTGCATTTCAGTCATCTTCTAGTGGTGTCGCAGTTTTTAAAGCTCAAATAATAAAGAGTCACTTACATGTACAGTCAGATAGTTGTTTTGGGTATTCTTCAAGTTAGTGCCATCTAGACTAGTAGTCGAGAAACTTTTAAAAAGATTATTCTCACTCTCTGCTTTCCTAAGTTGCTTTCTGGCTAAACTGGGTGTCAGAGCGCCTTTTAATATATGTTTAGGGTTGGGTTTCTTCATCTCAACTTTTTTCCTAAAAAAAGATTCGATTGATCAATATAACAGTAAATTGTTCCAATGATGCTAAATGTTTATAGCTTATTTTACACTAATTTGATGAGGAAAATAATCCTTAGCGTTGAAGCTCATTTTCACGTCGTAGGATATGCGAATAAGCAAAACCGTTAATCGTAAGCATTACGCTAACCATCCAGAAACGAAATAAGAAATTTGAGTAGAGAAGAGCTTGAGCCCAAAACAATCGACGAAGTACTGAAAAATTGGGTTGAAAGGATCTGGTACTGTATGGTCAGTCGTGGCGGTCATTTGAATGATATTCATTTCCATTCGTGAATGTCAAGGTTCAACCTTTCTAATGTACTCACAAATTTGAAAAAATATTCCCTCTCGAATCAGAAATTGACGGGTTCGAGCGATTTCTCCAAATTTTCATTTAAAATCCGGAAAATCGAAATGTTAAGTTTTCGTTGGACCACACTAGAATGCTCAAGAATATTATTTCATAAACTGATTAATCTGAGCAAATGAACCAGTCGAAGGAAAGTTTATTTCCTACTAAGAATTATTGCAACAAATTCAACTAAAATCAGGTCTTAAATCGCTAGCACCTTGATAACCTGTGTAATTTTTTGAATAGTGCTCCGTCTCATTAGAGACGGCCCTGTTTACGCTAAACATAATTCATTATTTTCTTATCGATACTTAGGTCTGTTCATGTTAATATTTCGATCAGTTCTCAGCTGTACCATAAGAACTTTGAAGTGTTATTCGACTTTTCAGATTATTTGTTTTTTATTGATTACGCATGTCCTTAGAAAGCATGGAAAGACTTTAGACCATTTTGATATATTTGTTGCTCATAAGTTCACATGGACATTCACATGACAGCATTCCGAATTATAAACTGTTTCATTCTATCCTTATCTACTACCATTAATCTCATATTTCTTCTGTAACCAATAAGAAGGTTTATTTCATTTATTCGGTCCACCCAGAAACAGTATTTCCAATCAATTTCATTAATTTCCCTCGTTTTGTTAGAAGGGAAGCATTGAGACACCTCCAAGATTCGGTCTTTCAACAGACTAAAATCATTATCATTCCGGTAATCAAACGCGTCACAATACAGTGATACCAAAATATAATTTTTGTTTTTGCAAGTGTTCAAGTGTTTTACTTCAATTCCTTATCATCTTCATTGGTTCATCTTATTAGATAAACAAAGCTAGTTCATCATGGAGATAACTACATACAAGTGCTCTTGAAGTTCAAATCACCGCTACACTACGTCAAATACAGTCCGCTAAACCCATCGTAATCAATCATTGAGATGAATAAATTTGCAAAATACTGCGGTAAACTAACCGTGGTACGATACAAATAGCTTTCAACTTACTTTCTCCTCCAGATGACGTTCACGAAGGCGAACTCTGCCATGGAACTGAAAATGAAACATACGCATCCCAGAAACCAAATCTCACTGGCCTTGATGTAGGATACCTTAGGAAGATTTTTGGTAACACCTCCATTCAGTGTTATAAATGCCAACATTGTGGAAGTGCCTACAAGAATATAAGTGTATTTCACTCCTACGTAGCAGCCTAGAAATATATACGTTGTCCCTATGGCTTTTAAAATTTCAAGCGACAATGCCAAACTTCACTTGGTCATAGGACAAGACCGAGGATTAGAAAAAAAAACAAACACAAGCTGAATTAAATAATGAAATATATTTACCTAGTGTAGCTCTTGGCGGAGATGCATCAGCTTGTAACCAAAAGGTCACCCAGGATGTGCAAACTAGTAGAATAGATGGTAAGAAGTAGTCTAGAATATAATACCCAACTTCTCGGGATAGTTGAAATTTGAAGATCAAAGAACTATAGTTCCCAACTGTAATAAATGAAAATGTTGAATATTGTTATATAGTTGTGGTTTTCATAACAGTTGTCGCTAGTTTATCATTCAATTGTTTCATCTGGCAACACCTTCAAATGTATATTTAGTGGAACCATCTGGGTGTGGTGTATTATGAGCTGTTACAATCGGACGGAAGGATCACAAGGGATGTCTACCCGACGACAGTTGAAGCGTTTGAGTCGAGCATTGCGAGAAAAACGGCTGCTATAGGGGAGTCCTACCCTACGTCCGTACAGCCCAGATATTGCTCCTTATGATCACCATCTCTTCCGATCGATGAAGCATAGCCTGTTTAACCAGCACTTTTCCAATTACAATGAGGACAAAAAATGGATCGATGCATGGATAGCGACCAAAGAGCCGCCCTTTTTTCGTGATTAATGATGAAAAATGACTGTAAGCTAGATTATAGCAAACTCTCAACAATGCTTCCAGTAGGAGACCTTCTTACTATGGAGTTAATATGTTCGCACCATCTCAAATAGCTATCTATAATTCAGTCCAAGAACCTTTGCTCAAAGAACATCTGTTCCGCGATTGATATAAAGAGGAGAAGTTTTTCTCAACTCAACTTAAAACATTCAGTCTTTCGGATGAGTCTGTTGTCACGGCACCATGAACTAAAACTCTTGATGAGTAATTCCCATAGACTTACAAGCTCGCTTACAATCCTTGCCTTCACAACTAATGACATTTCATCAACTTTGATATGTTCCGAAAGATCATTCATGAAAAATATGAAAATTAGTGTCCCCTGAACAGAACCCTGTGGAACTCCAAGTCCCAATTCATATTATGAAGAGCATACATTTCCTATTCTGACTATAATCTTCGATAAATACAAATCCATTTCAAGAATATCCCTCGGAAGCCCAGATTAAAGAGTTCACTCTCGACGAAAGGGTATCGAAAGCTCTCGACAATTCGAAACACAGGCCAGCAACAACACAACCCTCAAAAGAGAAATTAACAATGTTTATAGCTCCTGTCCTAGTTGAACGTTCGTTCCTAAAACCATGTTGACTATCAGTGATGATATCGAACTTGTCTATATCCGCATTCATTCTATAGAGAACTATTATTTCGATAATCTTTGAAAAACCCCTCAAAACTGAAATTGTAGTTAGCAATTACCTCAAGATCGTTCTCTTTTTGAACAGGAATCACCTCCGCCAGCCTGAAGATATCAGGAAACTCTTCAGAAGAGATTAACTCAATAGTGATATAAGTTAGGTGATCAGTGATATATCGGGTGTTTTTTTTGAGGGTTAGAACTTTAAATTTAAATAAAACACATTTAAATTAAGATTGAAGCCAATTTTTTTAATTCAAAGATAATTTTATGACACTTATGTTTAAAAAATAATTTCCGGCATATGTCCTCCACGACTTGCTCTGAGGAACCGCATTCGACCAGACCAATTTTGGACCACTTTTTTGAGTAATTCAGGGCTTATTTCATCAATAACGCGAGTTATATTCCAAAGTGTCTATTGTTTCTGGTTTATCAGCATAAACCAATGACTTGACATAACCCCAAAGAGAATAATCCAGTGGAGTTATGTCGCATGATCTTGGAGGCCAATTAATTGGACCATTTCTCGGAATAATGTTATCGCCACATCTTTCTATCAATAAATCAATTGCCACATACAAGTGAACAATTCTATTAATCAACAGCAACTAACAAAAAATAAACAAAAATCTTATTCCAAACCTAACCAAACACATCCACATCCAGTCCATTAGCACCTTTACACATACGGTGCACTGCTACACGTTGGAGCAAATTTTTACGAGGTGTTGGCAAATATAAAGTAGAGGCCATCCTCGTGGACAACCTAGGAACACTAAGAGCCATCCTCGATAATAGATAAGGTGAGTTTATTCTTCTATTGGGTAGTCTCTGAGCAAATTACTGAACCTCACGTCTCTCAAGTAACAATGATCACTCATAAAGTCAGACAGATCAGCTCCACGCTCTGGATACCTATCAGTCCTATGAATGCGTTACAGAGGGACAAGATGATACTGATAGATAGGAAACCATACCAAATTTGGATATTCCATCTTACTGATGACTAGAGTAAAGTACAAATTCCTGAGCACCGAATATCATCGAATTCCTTTATGCTTCTGAACACAAAGCCCCAAGTTCTATTGGCTGGTGCACATAAGTTTCCGATATGGTGGAGGTAGAATCGAACAATACTCCAAGGTCATACATTTCATCTTTATTGACGATACGATTGTCAGCTATATGATAACTATAATCCAACTTTCTAATATATGTGACCCTGAAACACTTTCCCACATTCAACCTTAGTTTGTTCAGAAAACACCAATCGTAGATATACTGCAAGTTGGACTACAGCAACATCAAATCTGAAGCATCACGTTAATTCAGGGAGATCTTCAAATCATTAGCATATGCTTAAGCTGGACAGCTGAGAGGGACCAAGAGATCATTGATATAGATATTGAAAAACAACGGTCCTAAATTCGATCCCTGGGGTACTCCACATAAGAGCTCTTATTCATATGATCTGAATATAAGTTTTAAAACTCTTACCGAAAGCAAGTGAACACCACTGCTTTTTTTGCGTTTCAATTTTCGTGAACGAGGTGAAAGAAGAACTACTGTTCCAGGTGAAAAAAGTGCTGCAAGAAGAACTCAAAGGACTGATGTAACTTTGCTCCAAATCAATCCGAGCAACGTTCAAAAAGCAATCGGCAACTATCCGAGCTTTGGGCTTAGGAAAAAAACTGTGCAAGCATAGTTGTACGCCTATGTAGTTGAAATTTTTCTTTCAGTCAGCGATTGACTTCCTCTATAGAATATTGACATTAAAATGCCAAATTATCATTACAAAATCTATCTTTCATGATTGTGACTTCAAAGCATACCAAAACAGCTTCCTTCTCTCGTATTAATGAACCTACCAAATTCAAAAGTTTCTCTTTAAATGAAATATGTTACTCGGACGATTTGAAGCCGCCAAATTGGGATATAATGACGAATCAAGAAAAGATTCTGTACGTCAGGCAAATGAGGAAGAATTTGAAAAGGATTGAGAGGGAAGAACACGTGACCCAGTTTTTTGTTCTAAGTACGATAGTGATTTTGTTGTTCATCGTTATCTACTGGACCTTTTGAAGTTCGAAGGGGCGTTAAAGGTGACTGACTGAAAGGAACTGTAAGGATTAAATGTTTTTGAAAAGTATTTACCTCTTCCTCCTTCAGCAAAAGTAACAGGAACTTGTCCGGTCTCTGTCCAGTTTCCGGTAAGAACAAACTCAGTTAAGTGGAGGTTCTTAGCTATTTTAACTGGAATTTCGCTCTTCCAATGAAGAATAAGGTTTGTTGTATTGTATGCCCCTGAAAAAGAAAGGACTTATTGTAAAAATTCAAATGATTTTTCGAAAGTGATACATAAATTCCAGAAAATATTATTTTTATTCATGTACTTAATCGCCTAGTATTTGTATAGGATAATTCCAAATATCCTGAAATTTATTTTGAAATTTTGGTTGCCATTTTGGTCAATAATAAAGGAGGAAAAACATTTTCAACCTCGACTCATATTTTTGATTATGTACTTCTTATACAAATATGAATTATATACCCCTCAAAACACCCCCTTTTCTTCGATCTATCTATAAAGCAAAACGAGTCAAGAAAACAATCGAGGCAATTAGTTAGGTGATACTAAAGCATGAAGCTTATTCACTAGACTTAGCTCTATTGGGACACGCCCTCGCTGAACAGCGTAATAGTAATTTTATATAATATATAATATATAATATATAATATATAATATATAATATATAATATATAATATATAATATATAATATATAATATATAATATATAATATATAATATATAATATATAATATATAATATATAATATATAATATATAATATATAATAAATAATATATAATATATAATATATAATATATAATATATAATATATAATATATAATATATAATATATAATATATAATATATAATATATAATATATAATAATTTCAAATATTATTAATGAAAAGTATGCTTTGAACTGTCATAAAAATGTTGCTGGTAAACGTCATTTCTTCTCAGTGAAAAATTCTGTCGTGAGATAATAGTTTATTGTTTCGTTCTTTAGATCTTTTACAGAGCCCTCTCGATTTTTATGTTTGGAGATAATAGTTTATTGTTTCGTTCTTTAGATCTTTTACAGAACCCTCTCGATTTTTATGTTTGGAGACATACGAAGTTTACGCCTATGAAATTAATAAGCCAGGTGAACTCTGGAGAAGAATACAAAAGGCGGTTAATTTTATAAGGGTACAGAAGCGGAGGAGGTCACATAGAATATTTACATTAAGTTTGCTCTTCGTATGTTGAATTTTTTTTCAATTCTTCTTTACTGTTGAAACAGAAGTCTTACGTTACAAGTTTCGCTATATTTTGGTGCAAAAATGGCAAAATGATTATATGTATATTGACTACAATTTCTTCGTAATTAGATCGGCAACAATAATCTTTAAAATCAATAAATAATTAATACATCATGAACAAATTGGTTAGTCACGCTTCAGAAATGTGATAGAATTTGCTGAAATTCTCTAAGGAGAACCTTGAATTATGAGTTGTAGATTTTACAAGTGACTTATTTTATCGATAGTTTTCTTCAATGTCTCAAATTTTTCATGATATTAATTTGTTCATTGTATCTGTTGTAATCTTAAGAAAATAGTATACACATGAGATGTTTATGTACAGATTATAAGTAAAAATTATATTCCAAAATATATGCCCTAGATATAATTTTGAATTCTTTAATTGAAAAAACATAAAATCTTAAAAACATAAAGCCTTTCAGGTTTTCTCGATTCTCCATTTATTAACCACCTGATGCATATTAAAAATGCGAAAGCACTTAAATTGAACATTCTGTATTAACATGAAAAATAAATAACTTCTTAACTTACAACTGTTCCAAACAATATCACAGCGTTGGACATCGAACGGAAATTTCTTCAAGTTCATCCAGCAGTAAAATGTCAATGTCATCCTATAAGAATACGTCACTTGACCAGCCGCGCTAATGGTAACAAAGACATCTTTACCATCACTACCCATAAGAATCGTATCTTTCTCGTTTCTCACTATAACGTGAGGTACCCATATCTTATCCCTGAGGATCTCTTGACCCATCACCGTTTCCCTATTTTTGGAAATATTCCTAAAGTCTAGTCTGGAGTCTCTGTAGCTGTACTGCAGCACCATATGGGCCTTGAATTGCTGTGGAAGAACTTAGTTATAAACTTACATCTATACAAACAAAGATAGGGTCAAAATGTTCACATTTATGGTAAAAAAATCTGACCGTCAGAGATGAGATTTCGAATGGGTTTCCTCAAGGTTCAATGTGCGGTTTGGCAATGTTATCTATAAAAGATAATGACATAAAAACCATAAACCATAAAAACCTCTTCCAAACAGAAAATATGACTACCCTGAGAATGGAAATTGATTGATTTGATTAAATTTCGACATGCTTTGATATCAAGCTTTATCTTCTAACAGTTTGGATAGAAGATTCACCACTTTGGAAGTGAGTTTTTAATATTTACCAGTTTTCTTTAAGCAAACTCTAGATGGTCCACCCTTCACTTGATTTAGTGAAGAGTGACACTTCTTCAATGTATGAATACAATTACTTAAGTTGAATTCATGTACTAAAGGTGTACCCCATGGCTCATTAAGACGCTCATAAAAATGACTTATCTGTCAGGAAATAGAACAAATTAAATATTTCTTCAACTTTCTGAACGAAAATGAGGAAAAGGATGACTTACGAGTGAGTCAATCGCCTCTATGTGCCTCAAATCCACTTGAAGATAGACGTCCAAGGGCCCGTCTGTTTGTGGCTTCACCAGCTTGTCGTATCTGCAAGGTTCCGTCAACTTGTTGATGAATTGTTCTTGGGTTAGCAACGACATGTACTCTATGGACAATTTACCGCAGTGGTCCACACGCTCCGGTAACTCCGCGGGTCTTATGGCAATTGGGGTGGGGGTAATTTCCATGTTTTCTATTTTCCCTGTTGGTTCCGATATCCTGATCGGATTTTCTGTGGGGATGATTTGGGTGGATGATAGTGGTTTTGATGCAAGTGACGTGGTTGAAATGTCGTTTTGTGTGGAGTAGAGGAAATCATCATCTGGATCTATCTGTCTGGTTTCGTTGATCTTATTTGGAATTCTGTATACGTTTGGTTGCGACAGAATCGAGCTATAAGGAAAAAATATATTCTATATTATTTTTAGAGAATGACTACTACACATTATAACAATTTTATTTTAAAAAAAATTACAGTTTTTGTTTCACAATTCATTCAGAATCCTGACACGTGTTTTCGTCTTTCGACCATCTTCAAAGGAGTACAAAAAGGAACTAAACTTAAAATTGAAAAGGTTCTATTATTAGACTTAGAACATCTGTGTATTTTTATGGCGCATGGAAATAACAGCATCCAATATAGGGACAAACTCCCAAAGAGTATTTGGGAATTTGTTAAATTCTCCTTTTTCTTAATGGCTTTTTTGAATGAAAGAATCTCCAAATAGTCTATCAATTTTTCCTTATTGACATTATATGGTAAAGTGACATCTCTCTCATTAAAAAAATTATTATTTTCTATACAAAGTTCTGCCAAACCGGTTGATTTCTGGTTTTTCGAAATAGACATCCTATGTTCTTTGATTCTATGTTGTAAACATTGGCCTGTCTGTCCTATATACTACTCTGTCAAGAAAGTACAGGGAATTTTCAATTAAAACAACATTTTTACATTTAATCGTCAAAATTTATTGAGTCGCCTTCAAAATGGGCTCCATTTGCTCCAATACATCTATGCCAACGGCACTTCCAATTATCGAAACATTTTTTATAGGCGCTTTCCGGGATGGACTTTAGCTCTCGCGCCGAATTTTGTTTTATGGCTTCAATCGACTCAAAACGGGTGCCACGAAGGGGCAATTTTAGTTTTGGGAAGAGGAAAAAGTCGCAGGGAGCCAAATCCGGCGAATACGGTGGTTGCTGAAGCACGTTTGTTGAGTTTTTGGCGAGAAAGTCAGTCACAATCGTAGCTCGGTGAGAAGGCGCGTTATCGTCATGCAAAATCCATGAGTTGTTCGCCCACAAATTTGGCCGCTTCTTACGGATACGCTCACGCAAACGTTTCATAACGCCTAGGTAATACTCCTTGTTTACCGTCTGACCCTCTGGAACGAATTCGTAGTGCACCACGCCACGAATATCGAAGAAAACAATGAGCATCACCTTCATTTTCGAGCGGCTTTGGCGTGGTTTTTTCGGTTTCGACTCATTTTTTGCCACCCATTCCGATGATTGCTGGCTTGTTTGCATATCGTACTCGTAGACCCAGGTCTCATCACCAGTTATAATGCGTTCCATGAATGTAGAATCGGAATTACAGCGATCCAGCATGTCTGAAGCAACCTGTTCGCGATGACGTTTTTGAAGAAAATTCAGGTCTTTCGGTACGAGTCGTGCGGCCACCTTTCTCATGCCCAAAATATCAATCAAAATCGTACGTGCGGACTCGTGGGATATCTAAAGATCATGTGCTATCTCTCTCAAGCTGGTACGACGGTTTTCCAGCACCCTTTCCTTAATTTTATCGACGTTATCTTCGATCGAAGCCGTCGATGGGCGACCACTTCACGACCGTCCTTGAAGGCTCTGTACCACTGATATGCACGAGTTTTCGATAGAGCATTATCACCAAAGGCCTTTTGCAACATTTTCAATGCATCGGCACACGAAAATTCATTTACAACACAAAACTTTAAACAAATTCTTTGCTCAACGTAATCACCCATAGTAAAAATCGGCACGCACTCTGACATCGACTGACTTAATCAGCTGTTGCAAACACACTAGTTGACAGATCCCGCTCAAGCTTGGCATAGTAATTAAGGACAGTGGTACCAACCTAGGAAAAAAAAATTTTACCTGCCTCATTGCCCCGCCAGATTTAAATCGATAATTCCCGGTACTTTCTGGACAGAATGTATATCAGGTGTTTTTTTAGGGTGATAAAACTTTCGATAGGGATAACTGTGATTAGACAGTAGGTTTTCCAATAAGAGGTTTCATACAAATTTTTAAAAAAAACGAGTAATATAGAACTCAGTGAATGTTCATTTCATTGTTGAAAAGAAGAATTTGATGTAAAGAAATCTATTAAATAAAACTCGAAGATTTAGGATAGCAGCCGACAAGCAGCGTTAATGATTGAAGTTTAAAGTTACCAAAAACGACGGGCGAGAATTTTAAAGCAACAATGTATCGGGTGTTTTTTTTTTTGAGTGATAGAACTTTAGAAGGTTTTCCAATAAGAGGTTTCATATTAATATTTTAAAAAACGAGTAATAAGGAAATCAATGAACGTCCATTTCATTGTTGAAAGGAAGAATTTGATGTGAAGAAATCTATTAAATAAAACTCGAAGATTTAGGATAGCAGCCGACAAGCAGCGTTAATGATTGAAGTTTAAAGTTACCAAAAACGACGGGCGAGAATTTTAAAGCAACAATGTATCGGGTGTTATTTTAGAGTGATAGAACTTTCGATAGGGATAACTGTGATTAGACAGAAGGTTTTCCAATAAGAGGTTTCATATTAATATTTTAAAAAACGAGTAATAAGGAAATCAATGAACGTCCATTTCATTGTTGAAAGGAAGAATTTGATGTGAAGAAATCTATTAAATAAAACTCGAAGATTTATCGGGTGTTTTTTTAGAGTGATAGAACTTTCGATAGGGATAACTATGATTTGACAGAAGGTAAGAGCCATGTTGTTTTGACATTTCTGTTCAGTTAGCATTGACAAATTATCATGGAAATACTGACGCCGCAACGAAGTTCATAAATTGTTGAAATTTATTTTCAAAATCAGTGTTCTATTCGCCAACGGTGAGTGAATAACCCACTAAGACTCTCATTCATTGGAAGCCCCTTATATGATCTCAATAAATTTTTAGCAGAACTTCTGAACAATACATTTGAGGAAGATAATAGATACACAAGGAATTCTTTTTAGCTCGTAGACTTTTTGAAAACGGTCACCAGAAAATGTAAGTTGAAAAAAAGAAAAAATCTATTTGATACATCACCGAAATTTCCCTAACTTATAAATTGTATATTTTTTTTGTTTTGATTTGAAATTGTATTATAATGTCGTTACTTTGAACAACTCAGAAAAATTTTGTAACTGTAGTTCTCGTTTTTCATCTCAGAGCAATGATGAAGATTTTGTAATAAAATTGAAACTAATTGGCCATTTTCTGAAAAAGTTGATATACTAATGATATAATACAGAAGGATATTATAATAACCCTAAAAAAATTACAAAAAATTATTGAATTGTTGTGTACATAGGTCTCAGCATCATTCAGAGATAATTAAATTCGGAATTGTGATCAAGAAAACTATTAACACTCCGCACTAAAAATCAGAAAATTAAAACTCATCGATCTTATAAAAAGATCCAAACTTATAGAGCACTTCGTGAAATTAATGGTTTACATTATCGTCCATCAGAGCAGCTTATTCGTCGAACTATCGACAGATTTCGGACAACATTTTCTCTACTCGATGCAACAACAACAATACAAAGAACTGTACGTACAGAAGAAAATATCGCTGCTGTAAGTCATAGTGTTAATAAAGATCCAGATTTCTCTATTCGTCGACGTTCACAACAAGTTGGACTCTGTGCATCCACCACATGGAAAATTTTGCGTAAAGATCTTGGTCTACACCCATACGAAATCCAACTGGTTCAAGAACTAAAGCCACTTGACCATAATAAGCGTCGTTTGTTTGCTGATTGGGCCCTAGAACAGCTTGAAGTTGATCCACTTTTTTATCGTAAAATTGTGTTTAGTGGTGAAGCTCATTTCTGGTTGAACGGCTATGTAAACTAGTAAAATTTCCGTATATGGAGTGAAAACAATCCTCAAGAAGTTTTACAGGTTCCATTGCATCCTGAAAAATGCATTGTATGGTATGTTTTACACGCTGGAGGCATCATCGCTCCATATTTCTTAAAAAACAATGCTGGAGCTAATGTTACAGTAAATGGTGCTCGTTACAGGTCGATGATCAATGATTATTTGTTTCAAAATTTGAATGGTATCGACCCAGAAGTGTTTTGGTTCCAACAAGATGGTGCTTCACCTCATGGTGCTACCGCAACAATTGATTTATTGAAAGAAAGATTTGGCGATAATATTATTTCGACAATTAGTCCAATTAATTGACCTCCAAGATCATGCGACATAACTCCACTGAATTATTCTCTTTGGGGTTTTGCCAAGTCATTGTTTTATGCTGATAAACCAGAAACAATAGACGCTTTGGAAGCCATCATAACTCGTGTTATTGATTGAATAAGGCCTGAATTACTCGAAAAAGTGGTCAAAAATTGGGCTGGTCGAATGCGGTTCCTCAGAGCTAGTCGTGGTGGACATATGTCGGAAATTATTTTTAAAACATAAATGTCATAAAGTTATCTTTCAAATAAAAAAAAATTTGGCTTCAATCCTAATTTAAATGTGTTTTATTTCAATTTAAAGTTCTATCAGTCTAAAAAAAACACCCGATATTTATCGGAATAAAGATAAGTGTTTCCTGGAATTGCGGCAGCTAGGAAGGAATAAATGTACACAAAAATGACTAATGTCGCGATATTCCGAATCCTCTTTTACGACCACGATAAAACTCAACAATCGAAAGGTTCCAGTAACGCTGATTTCCTCAATTTCCATGAAAACATTCGTGACTTGGTCCCTTTAGCAACGGGCGTTCTTCATGTGCAAGGGGGCCGTAAACATTTAATCCAGCATGACCCAATAACAATTCTGTCGCACTGATAGTTGGGCAATAAACGTTCGATTAACAATCGCACCTCAAATATTAAACATTTAATATTTCGATCTTTTATAGCGAGCACCTCGTGTGCATAAATATGTCTGATTATGTTTCGTAATGGTCTTGTGCGCGGTAGTTGAAAAAATTGGCAAATATTTGCACTATAGGCGGCTCTAATGACTTCAATACTTGGTGTGGACTGTAAAACTTTACAAGTTGTTTGATGTTTGCACTGGAGATTATCGCGTATGATGGAGAATTGCAAATATTGGGATAAACTTAACGACGCCTAATCAGATCTAAATCTGATTTACTGTTTCTTTCACGGCTCTCCTTTTAGTCTGATTCATATTTTTGATCAAATTAACTGCTTAATTGGTAGGGATAATTATAAAATAAATGGAGGTTTATGCTTGATAGAAGGTATATAAAATTATTTAAATATTTGCAGTTAGCCTTCCCCATATTTAATTTCAAAAGATATATTTAATATATAACTTCAGGAATTGAATTAATGTCATATATGTCAACCGACATATAAAATGGACATTCACTATAAGACATTCAAATGACATAACAAAATCCAATAAATATAAATTGTTCACAAAAATCCTATAAATTAAATATTTTGAGTAGACAAATTTTTTTGTTTCTGCTCATTTCTTTTATGAAAGCAGATATCTTTCAAAAATTTTTAATATAATCTTAACAATTTCATCATAAAACTATCTTACTTAGAACATTCAATATTATTGGATATCTAAGTAAGTTACTTTCTATAAAATCTCAAGATATGTAAAAACATTACTGAAAAACAAGTTTTAAGAGAGACTTTGCTTCGTCAGTATCCAAATAATTCATATTCAATAAAATATAACATCAATCAACAAAAAATATTTTCTCACCTTTTAACAATTCAGAAAGCTTCTGGTAAATGAATACTGAAAATTAAGGAAACATTACTTTAATTAAGTTCCCCAAGTTATAATATTAAATATGATTTTTTGAAAACAATTATGTAGAAGACTAACTGTAAATATTAAAATATTTAAATAATTATATATACCTTCTATCAAGTATAAACCTCCATTTATTTTATTTTATTCATAATATATAATTATTTGGTTTCCTTAACATTCTTTATACAGATGGTTCTTGCGCTATAACAGAGGCCGTTAAATTGCCTTTCAATCTTTTAGATCAATGGTAAACCACAGAGTTATTTTTTTCGAGTTATCATTACACTCCATTTAAATTTTCAGTATTCATTTACCAGAAGCTTTCTGAATTGTTAAAAGGTGAGAAAATATTTTTTGTTGATTGATGTTATATTTTATTGAATAATTTTATTGAGTACTGACGAAGCAAAGTCTCTCTTACAACTCGTTTTTTAGTAAGGTTTTTACATATCTTGAGATTTTCTAGAAAGTAACTTAGATATCCAATAATATTGAATATTTTAAGTAAGATAGTTTAATGATGAAATTCTTAGGATTATGTTAAACATTTTCGAAAGATATCTGTTTTCATAAGAGGTATGAGCAGAAACAAATAATTTTGTCTACACAAAATATTTGATTTATAGGATTTTTGTTAACAATTTATATTTATTGGATTTTGTTATATCATTTGGATGTCTTATAACAAATGTTTATTTTATAAGTCGTTTGATATAAATGGTATCTTTATGACATTAATTTAATTCCTGAAGTTATAATATTAAATATAATATTTTGAAATTAAATATGTAGAAGGCTAATATTGAATATTAAAGGGATAATTATATAAAAGGTTTTCCAATAAGAGGTTTCATATAAATTTAAAAAAAAACGAGTAGTAGATCAATGAATGTTCATTTCATTGTTAAAAAGAAAGATTTGATCTAAAGAAATGTTTTAAATAAATCTCGAAGATTTAGGATCGCAGCCGACAAGCGGCGTTAATGATTGAAGTTGAAAGTTAGCAAAAACGACGGGCGAGAATTTTAAAGCAACAATATATCGGGTGTTTTCCTAGAGTGATAGAACTTTCGATAGGGATAACTGTGATTTGACAGAAGGTAGAAGCCATGTTGTTTTGACATTTCTGTTTAGTAAGTATTGACAAATTATCAAGGAAAGACTCACGCCGCAACAACGTTTACAAATTGTTGAAATTTATTTTCAAAACCAGCGTTCTATTCGCCAAACTTATAGAGCATTTGGTAAAATTTATGGTGGTCCATCAGAGCAGCATATTCGTCGAACTATCGATAGATTTCGAACAACATTTTCTCTACTCGATGCAACAACAACAACAAGACAAAGAACTGTACGTACAGAAGAAAATATCGCTGCTGTAAGTCATAGTGTTAATGATTATCCACATTTGTCTATTCGTCGACGTTCACAGCAAGTTGGACTCTGTACATCCACCACATGGAAAATTTTGCGTGAAGATCTCGGTCTACACCCATACAAAATCCAACTGGTTAAAGAACCAAAGCCACCTTACCATAATACGCGTCGTTTGTTTACTGATTGCGCCCTAGAACAGCTTGAAGTTGATCCACTTTTTTATCGTGAAATTATGTTTGGTGATGAAGCTCATTTCTGGTTGAACGGCTATGTAAACAAGCAAAATTGCCGTATATAGAGTGAAAACAATCCTTGCTTTACACGCTGAAGGCATCATCGGTCCATATTCTTCAAAAACGATGCTGGAGCTAATGTTACAATGAATGCTGCTCGTAACAGGTCGATGATCGATGATAATTTGTTTCAAAATTTGAATGGTATCGACCCAGAGGTGTTTTAGTTCCTACAAGATGGTGCTTCACCTCATGCTGCTACCGTAAGAATTGCTTTATCGAAAGAATGATTTGGCGTTAACATTATTTCGAGAAATGGTCCAATTAATTGGCCTTCAAGATCATGCGACGTAACTCCACTGGATTATTTTCTTTGGGGTTATGTCAATTCATTGGTTTATGCTGATAAACCAGAAACAATGGACGCTTTGGAAGCCAACATAAGTCGTCTTAGTGTATATTATATAATATAGAAATAAAAAAAAATGGTTTCTATCTTAATTTAAATGTGTTTTATTTCAATTTAAAGTTCTATCACTCTAAAAAAAATCACCCGATATAAATACAAATAGGATCAATAATATGGTCATCTATGATACCTGCCCAAACGTTCACCATTTGAGGGTACTGCGTATTTGTCTTACGCATCCAATGAGGATTCTCCGCTGACCAATATCAACAATTTCGTCGGTTTAGGTCCCCGTTTAATGTAAATGTTGATTCATTAAAAAAAAGAATTGTACCAACAGCTATTTCTTTTCTGTTCAATTTATTCATCATTATTTCGCAGAAATGCATTCTGGATCATCTTCTGTTAGCTCTTGCACAAAACCTTATGACAGTTTTATGACTTACACCATTTTCATGGGCAATTTGACGTGTACTTGTTGTTGGATCCTCTGCAACACCTAACAAAATATCCAAGTTCACAGTATCTTAAAATTTTAGACACAGTACCTTCTAAAATATGAGGCAAATGAGGATACCTCTGATTAAATGTTTGCCACTTCAACTTGACTTTTGCGATCATCATTAAAATCTCAATTCTGTGAGTCTTAGTTAAATATTTCATTATTACTTCTACAAGAAATACGTTTTCAATCAGAAATTTACTATTTCAATGTAAATCTCAATACCGCAGCATCTGACTGACACATTCTTTGCAAATTTTCTTTATTTATCGGCATATGTAGATAGTTGTTTAAGTATTCATGACAAAAAATGTTAACAAACCAAGATCCATGAGCGTATGGTTTTAGAAATTTCCCCAACTTAATTGATGTTTCAGAAATTCAGAAAAAGTATGTATTTAGAATATTTAAAAATACCATTATTTAACGGGTGATAAATTATTAATTTCATTATTTCACTTGGTATTATACATAATATAATACGTTGAAATCAGTTTCAGAAGTTTAAGAAAAATGTGTTCCATTTAAAATAAAGAGGACGAACTGTGCTGGACTTGCAAGAATCACCTTGTATATTTAAATTTATTTCTAAAGAGCGCACTTTTGAATTTGAAAGTTGACGTGTCCCAATGTTTTTCATAATATTCTAAGATAACTACAGGAAGAATTTTATTCCATAAGTGGTCTCCACACTGTATACGAAGCAACGTTAATATCAACACCGAAGAAAGGATTTCTACACTCTCCGTCATTATGCAGGTAAAGAGATACATATCTACTTTTCATCTGACCTCAAGCAGTAGAATTCTTTATGAATAAGAGGAAATACTAGTGCAGTTTCAATCGATTGAGTTTCATTGAATTAGACCACCAACAATTCAGGGATTTCCACTCTATTACAGTGACTGGGATAATTCTTTTGTAGATTTGCTGGTTTTTGATTTTTTTTGGAATTCCAATACTTTAAGTATTGATTGGCATTTCCAATATTACATATCCGATTGTTCGATATCATGACATGAGACGTGAGAGTTCAAATAGAGAGATTGGAAGAAATGTATAGAAATGTATAGAAATGTATTCGTTATGTAATTGGTCACTCCCCAAAAATAAGCGACTATCTTTGGTAAGTGGCGTCACATCCACCATATAACCCTGAATTAGCGCCATCGGATTACCATTTTATAAAGCCTCTCAATTGATATTGGACATGATCAGAAGGGTAATTCAAACAGAAACGCAATACATTCAAATACACTAGATCTGTAAGTAATGGTAGGAACATCCAGAAAAAAAGTGAACTATTTGAATAACTAACGTATGTATTGTTCAAAATGACCACCACCAATCTCCATACAATGATATAGTATACTTTCAAATCCTTCTCTAACATTTTCAAAAATGTCTGGTGCAGTAATTGGCATTCCGTGATGATTCTTTGTCGCAGTTCTGGAAGATATTCAGGTGCAGTTGCATGGTTGGACTTCAAATGTCCAAGGATGCAATGGAACTTGAGGATTGTTTCTTGAGGATTGTTTTCACTCAATATACGGCAATTTTGCTTGTTTACATAGCCGTTCAACCAAATGAGCTTCATCACTAAACACAATTTTAAGATAAAAAATTGGATCAACTTCAAGCTGTTCTGGGGCCCAATCAGCAAACAAACGACGCTTATTATGGCTTTAGTTCTTGAACCAGTTGGATCTTGTATGGATGTACACCAAGATCTTTAGGCAAAATTTTCCATGTGGTGGATGCACAGAGTCCAACTTGTTGTAAACTTCGGCGAATACACAAATCTGGATCATCATTAACACTGTGACTTACAGCAGCGATATTTTCTTCGTACGTACAGTTCTTTGTCTTGTTGTTGTCGTTGCATCGAGTCTAGAAAATGTTGTCCGAAATCTATCGATAGTTCGACGAATAAGCTGCTCTGATGGACGATTATGTAAACCATAAATTTCACGAACTGCTCTATAAGTTTGGCGAATAGAACACTGATTTTGAAAATAAATTTCAAGAATTTGTAAACGTTGTTGTGGCGTGAGTCTTTCTGAACAGAACAGAAATGTCAAAACAACATGGCTTCTACCTTCTGTCAAATCACAGTTATCCCTATCGAAAGTTCTATCACTCTAAAAAAAAAACATCCGATATTTTTATATTTCGTTGATTTCCGAATCTGTTGGCCAAATTGCGTAACCCCAGGCGTAGATTGTGTCGTCCTAAGGCCAATGAAGCGTTTAAATTGTTTCCCTTCTTAAGCGGTCTACCTGAAACTGGTATATGCCTCATATCCATGCAATTTTTTATCCTCTTTATCATCTCATATACAGCACTTTGTCCCAGTTCAGTCAATTGCATTAACGCTTCGAAAACCTTTTCAATACAAACCTTCTACCTATTTTCTTTTTTCTAGTTGCGACATTATTTCATAAATTGTATACCTGTCAACAATCAACAATATTTGACAAATAGTGTTGCCATGCAACTTTGGCCGACTATCTGCACAACCTATTTTATACATTACTTTGTTTATGATTGTTACAAAAAAAGGTGTATTAAAATTATGAAAAATAATAAATTCCGGATACTTTCTAGACGGACTATAATTCTATGAGAAAATCATGTTTAAGTTGTATGAAAACTTGCCAAATTATTTGTTGCCAACTTAATATGCGGATTATTCCAATCGTTTTTTCTGCACATTCGCGAGATCTTTTATTTGATTCCGAAGGTTTATCGTCGAGTATAATAAATAAAATCATGAGAAATGTGGTTGATAAATACTATGTTTTGGATTCGTTCGAAACAATAGCAACAAATAGTTCGACAACAGTAATTAATAAATCAATGGTCCGAAATATCAGTCATTAAATTTAAATCACGTGTAGGCAGACGGTGTTTATGAGAGGAAAATATTGTAGGTAAAAATAATTGTTGGAATTTTGTTGGAAGAACATCAATACTTAATTCAGAATTTAGAGTATTCAATTATAGGGATAACTGTGATTGACAGAAGGTAGAAACATGTTGTTTTGACATTTCTGTTCAGTAAGCATTGACAAATTATCGTGAAAAGACTCACGCCGCAACAACGTTTACAAATTGTTGAAATTTATTTTCAAAATCAGTGTTCTATTCGCCAAACTTATAGAGCACTTCGTGAAATTTATGGTTTACATAATCGTCCATCAGAGCAGCTTATTCGTCGCACTATCGATAGATTTCGGACTACATTTTCTCTACTCGATGCAACAAGAACAACAAGACAAACAGCTGAACGTACAGAAGAAAATATCGCTGCTGTAAGTCACAGTGTTAATGATGATCCAGATTTGTGTATTCGCCGAAGTTCACAACAAGTTGGACTTGAAGTTGATCCAATTTTTTATCGTAAAATTGTGTTTAGTGATGAAGTTCATTTCTGGTTGAACGGCTATGTAAACAAGCAGAATTGCCGAATATGGAGTGAAAACAATCCTCAAGAAGTTCTTCAGGTTCCATTGCATCCTGAACTTTACACGCTGGAGGCATCATCTGTCGATATTTCTTTAAAAACGATGCTTGAGCTAATGTTAGAGTAAATGGTGCACGTTACAGATCGATGATCAATGATTATTTGTTTCAAAATTTAAATGGTATCGACCAAGAAGTGTTTTGGTTTCAACAAGATGATGCTGCACCTCATGCTGCTACCGTAACAATTGATTTATTGAAAGAAATATTTTGCGATAACATTACTTCGATCCAATTAATTGGCCTCCAAGATCATGCGACATAACTCCACTGGATTATTTTTTCTGGAGTAATGTCCCGTCATTGGTTTATGCTGATAAACCAGAAACAATAGACGCTTTGGAAGCCAACATAACTCGTGTTATTGATGAAATAAGGCCAGAATTACTCGAAAAAGTGGTCCAAAATTGAACTGGTCGAATGCGGTTCCTCAGAGCTAGTCGTGGTGGACATATGCCGGAAATTATTTTTAAAACATAAATGTCATAAAATTATCCTTAAAATAAAAAAAATTGGCTTCAATCTTAATTTAAATGTGTTTTATTTCAATTTAAAGTTCTATCACTCTAGAAAAAACACCCGATACAAGTCTGAGCTGAAAGAAACGTGATAAAATGAAGTTGTTTAGGGAATTTTTCAGAATTTATTCAAATGTATGAGGTTGAATAACGTAGATCGATTTAAATATGTCTGGTCGTTAAGTAAAATGTGTTATTATGATGCCGATATATTTCTAGTGCTTCTAAAAGATCCAGTCTATTTCATTTGTTCTCGATATAGTGAACATCGGAAATTATGATCAAAATCATGTCCTGATTCTTGTAGATGGTTAGCATAGATATAATTCGATTTATTTTTAACGAATGAATTCTAATGTTCATTGGTCCTATTCTCGAAAGCTAGACTGTTTAGCCAATGTATACATATAGACCGCAGGTTAACCTATATACTCCTTATCTCTTGTTCTTATTGACGATATCTGTATTAAAAAATTTTAAATACCAAAAGAGATTCATTCTGTTAGCCTCCTACAAATTGTAATATCAACAAATTCTGTTCAAAAACTTTTAGTATTAAATGAATGTCTTATAAGCACTGCTTCAATTTAGTAGACATATAAAATCAACACTCACTATGTAATATCAAATGAAATAAAAAAAATCCAACGAAATATAAATTATCAATTAAAATTACTAAATAAATAGTTGAAGGAGAATTTTGTTACTATTCTTATATTTATGAAAACCAAATTTTTCGTCGAAAATGCAAAACATAACCTAAATTTAATAACAAAATTTGAATATCAAAACAGATTCAATCTGTTAGTCTTCTACTATTTTAATTTCAAAAAAATTTTTATTCAAAAAACTTTTAGAATTAAATTAATGTCTACAATAAGCACCGCTTATATTTAATTATTCAAAACTCAATATACAATGTCAAATGGAATAAATAAACGAACCAATATAAAAAAGGCAATTAAAATTAATAAATAAATATTTGAAGGAGACAAAATTTTGTTTCTGATCTTACCATAGTGAAACCAATTCTTTTTCAAAAACATAAAACACAACTTAAGGATTTCTCAAAAAATTTTTTTGAAATTAAAATTGTAGAAGATAAACATATTTCAATTTGTTTTAATATTCAAATTTTTTTATTAATTTTAATTCTCAATTTATATTTGATGGGTTTTTTTATTCTTATTGATATTACATAATGAATTTTAATTTTATATATAAATATAAGCAGTGCTTATAAGATACTAATTTAATTGTAACGTAACAAAAAATGTTTGCTTATTTATATTTTAATTTCAATTGACAATTTATATTCGTTGGTTTCTCTTAATTCCATTTGATATTGTATGATGAATTTTGATTTTATACGTCTATTAAATATGAGCAGTGCTTATAAAGACATCAATTTAATTCTTAAAGTTTCTTCAAAAAAAATTTTTTGAAATTAAAATTGTAGAAGACAACAGATTAAATCTGTTTCGATATTCAAATTTTGTAATAATCCTTCTATCAATTAAAAAAACCGTTCCTTCTTAAAATATAAATTCAATTCTAAAAGTTTTTGAATAAAATTTCTTTTAATTAAAATTTATAGGAGGCTAACAAATTAAATCCGTTTTGATATTCAAATTTTGTAATAATCCTTCTATCAAGTAAAAAACCTCTTCTTATTATTTTAAAAGTTTATTACCACTTTTGAATTCAAAACAATTCTCCTGTTCCATAAAATAGTTCTTGGAGAATACATTCTAAACTCATTTTTGATGAAAACTAGTGTCAATTTTTCTGCGATTCACATTTATTTCAGTACAGTGTATAGTCTTCTATTAAACGGACATTTAAATCTCAAGGAAATAAAATTTTGGGAAGTTTTTCGAATCAAGGGCATCAAATATACGTACTGTGTTGTATTCGTCGCCTTTACAGCATTGCTCTGAAGCTAAGCCAAAAAGCTATGAAACATGCATGTGTGTTGATTTTGACCGACGCTCAACAAAACCTCATTGACTGTATCAGAGTTTTGAACTTTAACGTAGATACAAGTTGCACTGTCTCGTTTCGAAAAACTTCCTGTATACCACAGCTCGTACTCCTTATCATATTTCTGATTAATATTGAAATGAAATCATATTATATTCATTCGATGTTTAGAATGGATATTGAGAAATTAGGGAATCAAAATTGTTCAAGTTTTCAACAGAAAAATATTGTCAGTTGAAATATTCTGCTACAAAAATTTACGTGGAAGATTTTTCAAAGTTCTTGTGAAGCGTGAACATAATTCTTTTCACTGTCGTTAAATTTCAATGGGTAAATAATTCGTTCTTGGAGAAAACATTCTAAACTCATTTTTGATGAAAAATAATGTAAATTTTTCTGCGTTTCACATTTATTTCAGTATGGTGTGCACTATTATTCAGGTATTTAAATCTCAGAGGAATTATGTTTCATTAGTTTTTCAAAGCAAAAGCATCAAAAATTTTCAAATAACTCTCATTTAAGAATTTTGGAAATATACGTTTCCTAGCAATGAAAATTTCAACGGTTTATTTCATCCGTAAGTTTATGATTGAACATAAAAGGTATTTTGTACATTCCAAAATGAACAGCCATCACCTAAACTAATATTTGAGCTCACCTCAGAAATTATTTATCAATCTTCCTAAAAAACGATCGAGAATATGACAGGACCCATAAAAATATTTCTGAACAATAAATAACTCACCCATCCACCATTGTGTAACAAAAATCCACACAGAAAACAATAAGGCACAAAACAGCGAAAAATATTTGGATTTTCATCGGATATGTCCCTCCAAACATTTTAACGCCAAAAAAAAACACTACCGCATCAATCTCTTCTCCGATTCTTCGATGGGACCACTTGGAATAAGATGGGGGTACCACAATTTGTCACCTTATATCACATAATCATCCCATGCGTATAACAATTGCAAACTTAGTATTCAAACAAATAAAAATCATGTATATAAACTCAGGACCGTATTCAGACGAAAGCGAGAATGCAGGAAGAACAAGCGTACTTGAGCATGTCTTTACGAAGCAAGGAATGCAGGTAATACAGGTACCTACATTATTACGAGCTATAAAACTTATCTGTGCATAAAACCAGGAAAAAACGTTTTGTTTCAGACGAGCAGATCGGACTTGTCAGAATTATTAAAGTGGAATGAATAAGGTTGGATCACTTTCCACTACCCAGAGAAATACAAGGTGAACCTTTACCGGCGTGTGAATTTGGTGTTTCTGGTTGTTGATGCATCTTTGAAATCAAGCGTCGAAATAAATAATTTTAGAATAAATTTTAGTAAATATTAAGACGTAAGCAGAATATCAAAATTAAGCAAATATAAGGTTATTCGGAAAGTATAATAAATTATAGTAAATATTAAGACGTAAGCAGAATATCAAAATTAAGCAAATATAAGGTTATTCGGAAAGTATTGGGTGGTTCGGAAAGAAATTTCGTTTTTTTGGGAAAATGAAAGACAGTTTTCGTATAATGAATAAATATTTTATTAAATTATATATTGGCCATTCTGGTTCAACACCTTTTGCCATCTTTGTGGTGGTAGCATGATTCCACGCTCATATTTTTGGTATTTGCCGGCAAAAAAATGACCCAGGTGATTTTTGATCTCTTCATTTGAAGTGAAGGTTATACCGTCCAAAAAATTTTGAAATGATCGGAACGAATAATAATCCGAAGGTGCCAGATCTGAAGAATATGGTGGGGTGGCGGTGTATCCCATTCAAGCTGTAAAAGCTTTTGGCGAGCGACTAAACTTGTATGAGTTCTCGTATTATCTTAATGGAACTGGTTTGCAAAATCATAGAGATATACTGAGGTTTCAAACGGGCAATTCCAACTAATACCCTTTTAATTCTGCATACCGATGATTAACAATGTTGATATGATCTCCTATCGTCATTTAGAAACCACCAGTTGACAAACTGTAATAATTGTAACCTCGCATAGATCGATTTATTCCTTTTACTGCGTGGTTCAATTTCAGATCCAATTTTATGTAATAATTCCACCAGGATATTTTTCTTGAAACGAAAACGTATTTTGAAATCAAGGTCATCATATTTTCGAAAAGTTTCTAATAATTGCACTTAAATCTTCTTCTGAAGATGACGGCGAGTAGATTTCGAAAAGCATTTTACAACTATATAACTAATGAACACCTCTATGGATAACAATTCTCTAACGACCAAATGTGGAAAATTGAAGCTCCGACAGCTAAATATTCAATGTATCTTCAACAAAATGGATATCCTAGAGTTGCTTTTATCTGAGAAAAATCCTGATGTTGTGAGTGTAATTTTGAGGCTCTTCTTAACAGGTTATCATACGCACTAGATTATTGTTTTACTAAAGTTGATATCATTTCCATATGCGGAGATCTTAATGTTGATCTCTTGAAAATTAACTGTACTAATCGTAAATTGTTTATCGATATGCTGGAATGTCACGGTTTGAGTGTGACATCTAAAGATCCCATCAGAATATTTACTAATAATATTGGCCATACTGTGTGGAGGTTTATGAGGATCATGTTAGTGACCATCGGGCTATTTCTCTGGAATTTCATGCTGATTTCACATCTTAATACCAAACAGCAATATAAAATGGTCAGAAGTTTGAGTCAGTATAATCTGGATAATTTTGTTTTCCAAAGATCACATTGTGATTTCAAGAATATTAATGAATATACAAATGTTGATTAATACTTTGAAGCATTCATAGGTATAATACGAAACATATTTGAATCTTGTTGTCCTCTCGTGAAATTCACCTGTTACCCAAATCGAAGAAAAACTTGGGTCGCATCTGAAATTGTTGTTGCTAAGCGTAATTAAATGCATCTTTACTGGCTACAATCTAACTTAAAATGTCAGTCAACTCAGGAAATGTACAGAAAAGCTAAACTCTCCTATTATTCGCTCCTTCGAAATACAAAATTGAAAGCATGAACCCATTGCACTTGTGGTAGATGGGGTTTCACTTGGTGGGCACAGTGAATTGGCTGAAACCTTCGCCGATTATTTCTCCACCATAACTGAGACCTTACTAAACCTTTATTATAGAGGCTCTTTATCTTGCTCGTGTACTACTTCTGGTATGTTGAATAGTATTTTTTTCTTTTATCCTGTTATTGAGAATGAAGTAATGGAGAGTATAAAACTACTCAAAAACAATAAGAGCACTGGAACTGATTTCATCTCTTCAAAAATTTTAAAGTTAATAGGTTCCGAAATTGCTCAGCCTCTCACGCAATGTGACACCTATTAGCTTAGGTGTGTTTCCTCCTATACTCAAAAAGGCTATAGTTGCTCCTATACATAAAAAAGATTATGTACATTACATAATCAACTATAGACCCTATTTTAAGTTCTTTCTCTAAGGTGTTTGAGAGAAATTTTTTCTATAGAATGAAAAACTACCTTGCCAAGTTTAACTTTCTGGAACCTGCGCAGCATAAGTCGCTCGACTCAAACAGCAGCCATTAGTTTTGTAGAGTTCGTTTATGATTGTCTCGATAACGGCTCATATATCGCCGGTTTATTTTTCAACCTGTCCCGGGCATTCGATTGTCTACCTTTTCAGTTTATTATCGAAAAGTGTTAAAACCTGGGTTTCAGGGGTGTATTTTCAGACTGGTTACTCAGTTATCTGGAAGGTAGATCTATGACAATCAAGGTCCAGAGCTCTTTCTCTGCTGAGCGCAATATAGATTTGGGAGTGCCCCAGGGTTCTGTTCTGGGACCACCTCTATTCTTACTTTTCATTAATGATCCTCCTGTAAATTTACGGAAGATACTCATCAATTTTAGCACTGGTTTGGACTTTCAATCTCTGTCACCGAAATTCAAAATAGTTTTGTTTGCTGATGACACCTCAGTGGCGGCTGCGGCCAGTACCTTCGATGAGCTTTAAATACGTTGTGAACTTCTGGTGCAAACTTTTGCGAAATGATGCCATACAAATAGGCTAATGCTGAATGCTGATAAGACTGTTTGCATCCACTTTTCAATTGGGAATAATGAACGCAAACTGATCATTCGACATTTGGACATTGTCAGCGCGTCCATAGATAGTGCTAGATCTGGTGGCATTCACATTGATAAGAATTTGAAAGAAATTGAAATGGAAGTTTTGTGCAAGAAATTAAATTCCTCTTATTATGCTATCAATAGAGTGAAACATACACTTCCCGTGAAATCCCTGATAAACATTTACTATAGTTTGGTGTATAGTCACTTATCGTACAATATAATTTTATGTGGTAACTCAACCTATGTTGGTAGATTTTTTTTGCAGAAGGGTATTCTGCGAATGATGTTTAACATATCTCCTCGATCTTGATTCACTTAAATCGGCTAATCAACTGGATCTGTAATTCGGCAGCGATTCTAGGTTAGATCAGAGAACAACATGTTTTGTAGAGCCCAATATGTACTTGATCGATGATCAACAGAGCTGAATCTCTCATAGTTTGACACAGTGCCTAAATCTGTGATTAGCACTTTGAGAACATAGAACTAGATAAATTGTAGGACTCCGATGACAGAAGTTTTGTGAAACCCACTGTTAATGTTTCATTGTATATCTACTATCTCTGCAACCAAATAATTAGTCATATCCCCTCGTAGCAACTCGAAGATTCGAAGTTTTTCAAAATGCTATAGACAAATCAAGCACTTATCGGCGTGAACCATAAATATTCTCAATTCGATCTGGTTTATAGATCGATTTCAACATTTCAACCTTGTTAGATCGATCTTTTTCGAAGACGAAAGCAGAGATAAATAAACCGTTGTTGCATGGTGTTTGCTCGGAACAGATGATGATGGTGAAAGGTACAAATCGATCATAACCTTAAGATCACATGATTTTATTCTTACTAAATGGGTTGAATACCACCTAGTACTATTTTTTGTTGTGCATCAGTTTTATTATCGAGAATGTACGCAAGGATCTATGGTAATAGGGTCAGAAAAATCTGTAAATCTCAAACTATGTGAGGAAATGGGGAAACTTTTCATTAAGTATAGGAATAACTTATTGGATATTGTGAAATCATATATCTCGATGTTTATATTTAACTTATAGCCCCCAGATTTCATGAATTTATGAAATTAATTTTCATTTTGAATTCTTTTAATTTTAAAATGGAATGAAATGAGAAATTTCTTAGTTTTCTATGACTTTTTATTAATAATCAATATAAAATATTTTCAATCTCTCGGAAAAAACCTCTTTAAATCCTGGCATGGAACGTATTAATATAAATATATTAACAAAAACAATATGAGTAGGTATATTATTAATTAATAATATTAATATTATCTAAAATTCTAAATATAAAGGATCAAATAAAAAATAATGAAACCAGAATTCTAACATTTGATAGCTATTTCCGCCTGTAGACCTCTTCAGAAATGTATTGAATTCAGATTCAAATATATCACAAGATCAAAATTTAACTCACCAAATAAGATAAAACCTGGAACGAATAAACTCGAAATAAGCTTTAAAAAATCCAAAATAAAACAGAAATTATCAACGTGTTGTTACGTATAACCTATAATTATTTGTACTCGGAACACAGAAAAACATAATAAAACTCATTCACCCCAAATATTTCCTCATCATGAGACATTATTTGGGGTGAATAAGTTTTGTTATGTTTTTCTGTGTTCCGAGTACAAATAGTTATAGGTTATACGTAAAAACACGTCGATCATTTCTGTTTTATTTTGGATACTTTACTTCTGTTTTATTTTGGATACTTCGAGATTATTCGTTCCAGGTTTTATCTTAATTGGTGAGTTAAATTTTGATCTTGTGATATATTTAAATCTGAATTCAATACATTTCTCGTTTAATTATTTTCTATTGGATCCTTTATTTTGAGAATTTTGGAATAGTGGACTTTCTTGTATTTGTATGTTTATATACATACTTATATAGTTTTTGTTAAAACATTTGTTTTAATACGTTTAATGTCGGGATGTAAAAAGATTTTTTCCGAGACACTGAAAAATATTTTATATTGATTATATTTAACGATATCAATTTGAATATTATTGTAGAAGTTAGAATATATTCTGATATAATGATATAATCACAGAATGGCCTTGTTGATCTATGCATATAATGATTATACGGCTTTAGTGTGAATTTGGGTTCGAAAAATACAATTAAATCCTCTGTCGGGAAAAACGAAATTACTTTACGAATAACCTTAGTTCAAGATGTAGAACTGTCACAGTATTTGCGGAAGAATTGTTGTTTTATGTCTGTTATTATACAACCACATTTCCATATGTTTCCATCAAAGAGGAGAATATCTAAAAAGAGGAAAAAACACTTTAAATAAGGGGTGGGCCAATTAAAATTTGCATTGTTGATCGGCTATAAATAAAAAACTACTGGATATTTTTTCAAAGTTATTAACATTGTCGATCGTTTTGGGCTCAAAATACCAACTCTAGATGTCCAAGCCTTTACATGTCAGTGTGCAATGGAGATCTTCCAATATATTTCTAATGCAAATTAAGGGAGAACAAATATCCGCTTCTGTTGTTGAGCAGTGTATATTCCAGAATATTTTATCATAATGTGTTTGGGAAATATCGTTTTACATGAGATGTTTGTTAACTTTCTGACAATGATGGCCAGAGGTTAAAATCTTCAAATGTGGTTTGTTTGCGGTTATCCTCAATAAGCAAACATCGTTTTATTCATGATATAACTATTCTAGTTACTGGAAATCTATAATAGTCTTCAAAACCGAACTATGAATTTTACCGAAGGTCATTATATCCTTGTCTTCTTCATTATCATCGCTTTGCTTTCAGCTTATTGACTGCAAATTATCCAGATGGGAGAATATGGATTAAGTTATAGGGTATCATTTTAGTTGCAACGAGGAACCTTCAAAGTATTTTCGATATAACCATGAAATAAAATTCTGGAAAAATTCCATTTTTCAATATAGTCACCTAGAACTTCAATACATTTGTAAGATCGAGAAATAAGCTCCTCTAAACCTTATAAAAAATATTCTTCCGGCTTCTCCTTAAAGTAGGTATTAATGGCTTCTTCAGTTCTTCATCGTCGGAAAATTGCTTTCCACGAAGATATTTTTATAGTGACTGGGGGCCAAGTATGGACTTTACGGAGGATGAGTAATTTCTTCGAAGCCACATTCCCGCACAGCAGCCTTCGCTACGTGGACCTTGTGAACCGGCGCGTTTTTCGTGAATCAGCAACACCCCCGCTGTAAGTTTTCCTCTCCTTCTTTCTTTAATTGCTTCTCTTAAATTATCCAAAGTCATTGCGTATGATGCTCCAGTCATACCTTCACCCTTTTTAGTGTATTCTAACAAGAAAATACCTTTAGAATCTTAAATGACCTTGGTCATTATTTTTCCAGAGGATTGGGTGACTTTAAACTTCTCTGGGGGCTGTGCACCCTTTTCAATCCACTGCATGGACTCTTGTTGTGCGGTGAGCATTCTCAGTACTCCTTGTAACTACCTTTGAAAGGTTAAGATGGTCATGAAGGATAGCTCTCTGTTAACATCTTAATTTTTACTCTGGCATCTTCAAATACCAGCTTATCCACTTTTTTCGCAGTTTCTTCATGGGTGCCGTTGTAGCGAGCAACTTCTTCGCTTCTCGTCCAGAAGCCTGCCTTGCTCTGTTGCAGCTTGACCGGTGTATCAATAGAGGACACGACCTGTCTAAAAATTCCTGATTAACCTTCCCCGCCGAGTTCACTAGCGTCACAGACAGAGCTGCGTATCACGCCTGTCTGATGAGTTTCAAATGCGCAGACTCCGAACGAAACGTCGTCTCCCGAATTAAGAGGTGGAGGCTCCCTCTCAACACCCGCATTTCCCAATTAGAGCTTCACCGTTAACGGGCGATTTCAATGCTTTCTCTGCCTCTTTTGAATTCACTTGACCGCTTTTGAACGGTGGATAACGACGGTGCACAGTCTTGGTAAACAACATCTATCTATTAATCAATGATTTTTTGATTTCTTCCCTGCATCATAATAATAATAGTTTATTTGCATAGTCAGGAACTTTATAACGGCGCGATTCTCGAGTTTCTTCATCATTGTGGCGTCAGTCATTCTGGTCATCTTTCACTGAGGATAACATGAAAACTAATGATCGTAAATTATTGAAATTTTATATAGTTCGTCTAGAAAGTATCCGGAATTTATTATTCTTCATAATTTTAATATACTTCTTTTTTCTAACATTCTACGACAAAAGTAATAAATAAAATAGGTTGTGCACACAGTCGGCTATGGTCAAAGTTGCATGGCAACACTATTTGTCAACTATTGTTGATTGTCAACAGGTATACAATTTATGAAATAATGCCGCAACTAGAAAAAAGAAAACAGGTAGAATATTTGTATAGAAATGTTTTCGAAACGTTAAAAAATTAGTGCAATTGACTGAACTGGGAGATGCCTGTATATGAGACAATAAAGAGGATATAAAATGGCCTGGATATGAGACATATACCAGTTTCAGGAAGACCGCGTAAGATTAAAGAAAACAATTCAAACGCTTTATTGCTTTAGGACGATACATTCCGCGCCTGGGATTTCGAAAATTGACTAACAGATTTGGAAATCAACGAAATATAAAAGTATGTCCAGAAACCGTCCGTATGTCACTGAAAAGACAAGGTCACATATCAAGGAAACAAAAAAAAACCTATAATAACACCTTTATAAAGGGAACGAAGGATAGAATTTTGTCATCGATTTCAAGAAGATAATTTTAATAATGTCTATATATCTGATGAAAGTTGTTTCAAACTTGGCGGAAATCACACGCGTAGCGTGATGCTACGCCTCTCTGTATAGTTGATGGTACCATTAATAGTGAAAAGTATTGTGGCATTCTGAACGATTTTCTCCTTGACACGGCGCATGCTTATATCCAGTGGGGTGGTATTTTCAGCAGGATAATGTAAGATGCCACACTTCGCTATACTCAAGCTTGGATGCAAGAACTCCAAGTGACAACCATTTCATGGCCAGCAGCTTCACCAGATCTTAGTCCCATTGAAATCATATGGGGACTAATGAAGATTGAAGTTGAACGAGCAGCGCCACGATAAAAACATGATTTAATTCAGTCAGTTTTACAGTCCTGGACTACGATCACCGAAAATTATGGTGATCTAGTTTCAGGTGTACCTCGACGTTCAGTCAAGTGTTTACAGTTAAATTGAGGTTGTATAAGTAAATAAGATGAATATTTTGTTATAATTTCCTAATTCCAGAATTTAAAATATTTACTAAATAATTACAATTGAGTTCTATTTCTTCCGGATTCTTTCAAGAATATAAGTACCTTCAGATAGTGTCATTAGTAAATGAGGTAATTACACTACTCACATTATCAGCAAATAACCCCGATACTGAGAATATATTGAAGGCCCCTCGTAATGCAATAGGTATTCTTGGACAATCTCTACTCATTTATTGTCAATAAAATAAATTCATAACATTCAGAAAACCCAAAAAACCGCCAGTCCTGCTCTGGGTTATAGTTCTAAATGACACCATTTAAAACATAATAATTGAACCATAAAACCAAAACAGTTGTATGCACATCTAACAATATTCTCAAACGGGAATCATTGATATTATAAACGCACGGCGCTACTTTGCATAATCTCTGAAATTTATGGTCGCATTTTGAAAATTTTCAGTGCCTTTATTTGCGATGACAAATATTTTCTTTTTGATTTTTCATAACTGTCAACACCTGTATAAATCTAATTTCAAATCAGAAATTCCATTCGTAAAATCTACTCAACTTCTATGTGGGTTGAGAGTGAACTACAAAGGTGTTTTTTAAACACTAACAAAGGTGCTGACCTAATTTCATATAAATTCTGACATAACAATTTTCTTGAGAAATCAATCAATGTCAATTCGAATTGACATTACGCATGGCAGCATGTTTATTTCTGACATTGACATTTGTATTTGTCAATGTCTACCATTTAATCATGGAAAGGTACACACTCCAACAACGTTTACAAATAATTAAATTTAATTATGAAAAAACGAGATCTGTTACTCCAACTTTACGTGCTTTAACTCCAATTTATGGAGGTTATAATCGTCCGGATAAAAGAACGTTTAGTGAAGAATTGTGAAACAAATTTCACAGTTCATGATGTCATAGTGCCTGTGAGACAAAGAAATGCAAGAAGTGAAGAGAATATTGCTGCCGTACGTGAAAGTGTCCAAAATTTATTGATTGTGGACGTCCACAAGAACAAGGCATCTCCCAGACGTCTTTGTGGCGAATTTTACGAAAAAAATTTGGTTTACATCCATACAAAATTGTTTTAACACAAGAACTCAAACCAACAGATCATTTAAAGCGTCGTGTATTCAGTACTTAGTGCTTAGAAAAAATCGGAAATGATGCAGATTTTGATAAGAAAATCATTCTCAGCGATGGTTTCTGGTTAAACGGTTATGTTAATAAGCAGAATTGCCATATCTGCAGTGGTGATAAACCAGAAGAATATCAAGAACTGCCATTACATTCTGACGAAGTTACTGTTTGGTGCGTATTTTATGCTGGAGAAGTCATTGGACCTTGTTTATTTTTTCAACGAAGCTCATGGGGCGGCGACTGTCAATGGAAATCGTTATCGTTCAATAACTGATTTTTCTTGGCCTGAATTAGTTCGTCTTAATTTTCAGAACATGTGGTTTCGACAGGACGGTGCCACTTTTAATACTGCCAATGACTAAATGGGCTGATATTTAACTCCAATGGACTTCTTTCTTTGGGGTTACAATAAGTCATTGGCTTACAGCAATCATCCAGCAAATTTAGACGATTCACAGATCAATATTGAACGTGTTATTGCTAACATACGACTTGATTTGTGTGAGAGAGTCATGGAAAATTGGGTTCAACGACTTCATCCCTGCAAGCGTTTCCGTGGTGGACATTTGAATGATGTTTTGTTTCATAACTAATGGTATCCATTGACTTTCTAATGAATTAAAAATTTCAATGAATTTCGAATGAATAATGTGTTTTATTCACAAAACAAGATGGGCACTGTTAATGAAAGATCCTTTATAACAACAGGCAGTACAATTTCAAAAAGTAGTTATGAGTTGACATACTTATCAGATTTAGTTAAAAGGACAAGAAACCCTGGTGACAATCAATATTTTCAATATAATGATGAACGTGTTCACTAGATATTTGTTCATTGATTAACAGATGCCCCTTCATTGTCTTCTATCGGATACTTTCATCATTACAACTGGAGTTATAATTTGCAAATCAAACAAGAAATTACGTTATTGTTTTCCATGTTTGTTTCATCGTGAATAAATTTGGTTAGCGTCGGATAAACAATATGAATATTACCATATGATTCGGTTTTGACTGGACTAAGGTCGTACAACTTTCTTTGAATCTTTTCCCCCTCTAGTTAGGTGCTATTGTTTCGCCGAAATTGTCCGTAACTTTGGAATTTTGTGCCAAAAATGGTCTTAAACGACTAGGTTTGACACATTGATGATGAATTCGAGGTCAAATGTAATTCTATCCGGCCAGCTGTCCGTAAACGCGCTGACTTCCGAACGCAAAGGGCTAGAGCCTTGAAGGTTTGTGGTTTAAATATCTCAAATCAGTGTAATAATTTCACAGTTATTCAAGTTGAAACTTTTCCAAATTTTCCAGCATTTAGAAGAAGAAGAATAATGCGCTGTTGAGTTGAGTTCGGGTGAAATCAGTTCAATGGTTTCGTAGTCATTTACATTTACAATTCTCTTTTAATTTTATTAATATTTTCCAAACTATAAATCCCATTAAACTAGTATTATATGAAATTCAATTTCCACAAACTTTTTATTGTTGAACGACAACTGTTTCGCACACTGTGGCTTAATCGTGTTCTTTACTCTCGATATGGATAATTTCATATTCGTTATTGAAATCATGTTAAAATTCTATTAAATGGTTGGCGTATGTTGAATATGTGGACTTTGAAGTGTTGCTCTTTTAATGTTAGTGGATTCTCATCTTGAACGAAGTGCCGGTCTGACGAATATTGGCATTAGGCAATCATCTTTGTTATTTGTAATGTATTCATATTAATGGTTCTGAAAGGTGCTGTGTAATTAATATTTTTCTAAAAATAATTGGCAATGTCTTCGGATATTCTACTTCTATATGAAATTTGTATTAATTTTTCCGGAATGGGGTCTTTTGTGGTAGGATAAACGTGAGTTAAAACTATCTTTTTCTAAAATTTGAATATCAAAACAGATTTAATCTGTTAGCCTCCTATAACTTTAATTTCAAAAAATTTTATTCAAAGACTTTTAGAATTCAACTAAAGTCTTATAAGCACTGATTATATTTAATAGACGTTTAAAATCAAAACGCATTATACAATATGAAATGGAATTAAAAAGCCCAACAAATATAAATTATCATTTAAAATTAATAAATAAATATTTGAAGGAGCGGCGTTTGGTTCCGAGCATACGCACCTGCACTCTTCAGACTGAATAAGCAGTGCTTATATTAGGAGTACAAATAAGTTTCTGCCGTTTTATTGTAGATGGCGTGGCACGGAATTTCGGTTAGCTTTCGCAGATGATAACCGGCTTAAAAAATAGTTTGGACATTCGAGAACAACATAACCTATTAATATCATTGATTTTATATTGGTAAAATATAATTTTTATAAGTTGAAAATGTCAAAATTTCAGCCATGTAAGCGTCATTTGCGGGAAATATAAGTTTACTTTTTTAATTTAAAGAAATCTGCTGCTGAGGCGCATCAATTGCTCGTAGAAGCATATGGTGAGGGTGCTTTGAGTGAGAGAACGTGTCGAGAGTGGTTTCAAAAGTTAAAATACGGTGATTTCGACGTAGAAGACAAAGATCGCAGTGGAAGGCCAAAAATTTACGAGGATGCAGAATTGGTGGAATTATTGGAAGAAGATTCATCTCAAACACAAAAAGAACTTGCTCTAACATTATAAGTCACTCAGCAAGCAGTCTCACATCGTTTAAAATCATTCTTCCATAATAAATATTTATATTTGTGTTAAAAAACGGCGGAAACTTATTTTGTACTCCTAATAAGACATTAACTTAATTCTGAAAGTTTTTGAATTAGAATGTTTGAAATTAAAATTATAGATTAAATCTGTTTTGATGTTCAAATTTTGTAATTATCATTCTATCAAGTAAAAAACTTCTTCTTGTTATTTTACTATCCTATTTTGTGCATTGTTCATCATCGTATCTATAAGGGTTAGGTTGAAACCATTTTTAAATGCTATTTGTTTGATTATTTTGAGTTCTTTAGAAAAATTCAAAAGTTCTTCTTCTCATAGACGATCGAAATCTTTCAAGGTCTCCCGAAATATTTCTCACTTTGTCTACGGTGTTCACTGGCTTTAAGTACATTAGAGATTTCAGCTGGCCCCATAAAAAAAATATAAATTATTTTAATCAGCATAGACCAATGACTTGACATAACGACACTTATTATGGTCAAGTGGCTTTAGTTCTTGAACCAGTTGGATCTTGTATGGGTGTAAATCAAGATCTTAACGCAAAATTTTCCATGTGGTAGATGCATAGAGTCCAACTTGTTGTGAATGTCGACGAATAGACAAATCTGGATCATCATTAACACTATCACTTTCAGCAGCGATATTTTCTTCTGTACGTACAGTTCTTTGTATTGTTGTTGTTGTTGCATCGAGTAGAGAAAATGTTGTCCGAAATCTATTAGTCCAGGAGGAATCGGCGCATGAGTACCGAAAACTATTCCACCTCAATTTTTTTATGCGATGCCCTTCAAATTACCCTACTAATTATATAAATGCATGTTGCCATGGGGCAACCCCGTGCCATATTGTTTAAACCGAAATTGTTTAAACAATTACAAGGAATTGTTATTTTTCAACCGGACAATTTTTTTTTGTATTCTTTGTTGAAATACAATTAAAAAAAGTCCTATGGCTTATTACGATAAAGTTATTATTTTTCGAGATATGAATTTTTAAAGGTCGATGAAATCTCAAATTTGGATACTTTTGACCCATGAAAAATATATTAAAAAAAAAATAAAATATAGATTATATTTTTTTTTTATTCTTTATATGATAGTTAACAATATCCTTAATTACGATTTTAAGAAATTTAATTGTTTACAACTGTTTTTTAATCGTTAATTCCGCGCGCTCAAAAGTTTACTCACTTACCTATAAGTATCGCCGTCTCTCTCTGACTCATACGCTGCGTCGGCCTATCGGTGTCCTGAATTATTATTTATCATTTATCTTTTAAACTATCAATTTTATAAGAATATTTTAAGAGAGCAATATTATCAATAATTAAATGCTCTACAATTTGTTATAAATAAATTTTTTTCTAAATTCAGATTTTAAAAAGTTATTTAAGGATGAAGGGGAACAGATAATTAAAATTTCTTTTTATGGGTTTATATTGCCTTTTGTCATTAAAATAGAAAGTACTTACCTTCTATATCTTCTTCAAACAAAGGTTATACATGCAGAAGTATAAAATAATGTAAGAAGATTTAAAAACAAGTATTTATTTATTTTCTATATTATATTTTCACATTCTACTGAATCACAACCACATAAAAGTATACAACTAATATTATTTTTTTTTACAATAACGTGCTTTGGTTTTACAAGCTTTCTTACAATTACACGGTTTCTTAAGATCAGTTGGAAACGAGCTTTTGTTCATAAATAGAGGTAGCAAAGTATCATTTTCTTTTTTGTAACCGAACTGAGTAAAATCTAATAATTCATATTGGGGATTTAAAGCTCGTTTCCAAACGTATGTTTGAGCTGAAGCCCTAAGTGCATGCAAATGCAAGGAATCTGAGGTACAAGGGATTTTTGATAAATTAATATTACTGCCAAAACTACGTGTAAAAATCATTCTTCACTGTATTGTTTGGATCATCACAAAAAATACAGGGTAGAGTATCTTCAGAATATTTTCTTTTCTTGGGAATAACTAAAAATGACATGGCACTCACGATAATTGCAACGAAAAATCACTAATATTGAAAGTATATTCATTTAACACCGAGAGGCCGACGCAGCGTATGAGTCAGAGAGAGACGGCGATACTTATAGGTAAGCGAGTAAACTTTTGAGCGCGCGGAATTAACGATTAAAAAACAGTTGTAAACAATTAAATTTCTTGAAATCGTAATTAAGGATATTGTTAACTATCATATAAAGAATAAAAAAAAAATATAATTTATATTTTATTTTTTTTTTTAACATATTTTTCCTGGGTCAAAAGTATCCAAATTTGAGATTTAATCGACCTTTAAAAATTCATATCTCGAAAAATAATAACTTTATCGTAATAAGCCATAGGACTTTTTTTAATTGTATTTCAACAAAGAATACAAAAAAAATTGTCCGGTTGAAAAATAACAATTCCTTGTAATTGTTTAAACAATTTCGGTTTAAACACTATGGCACGGGGTTGCCCCATGGCAACATGCATTTATATAATTAGTAGGGTAATTTGAAGGGCATCGCATAAAAAAATTGAGGTGGAATAGTTTTCGGTACTCATGCGCCGATTCCTCCTGGACTATATCGGTAGTTCGACGAATAAGCTGCTCTGATGGACGATTATGTAAACCAAAAATTTCACGAAGTGCTCTATAAGTTTGGCAAGTAGAACACTGATTCTGAAAATAAATTTCAACAATTTGTAAATGTTGTTGCGGCGTGAGTCTTTCCATGATAATTTCAGTCAATGTTTACTGAACAGAAATGTCAAAACAACATGGCTTTTACGTTCTGTCAAATCTCAGTTATCCCTAACGGAAGTTCTATCACTCTAAAAAAAAAACCCGATATTTAAAGTAACACTAATTTTTTTTTACTGGTTCCTAGATGTTCTTCTATTTCTTTCTGAATAGCCTCTTCGAATCGTGGTATTCACACACTTCGGGGCCTACCTGCATTAATATTTTTCTTAGAAAAACATCCAGTTTCTGAAAGACGCCTGTGAACATGAGAACATTCGATGACCAAGCACTCTACTCTAATAGATAGCGTTCCATGTAAAGATGTGTAGCTTCTCTTGAATTTCCATTTGCAAGACCATACATGAAATGCATGTCAGCCATTTCGGAATTCGTGAAATGCGGCATGTTTTGATATTAAATAGCGACACCTTTACTTTTCAAGGCACAAAAATTTAATTTGATGTGTCAAAACTAACAATGAATTTATTCACTACAGCTAACTTTTCATGACAATTCGGATTTTTCCGAGTATTTCGATAGTTCAGAATTTTTTTCTCGAAATCGGTAGCAGATACGACAAAACTACAAGACCATAAAGTTTAGTATAACAACAAAGCTTCTTTTTACAATTTTTCAAACTAACAGTGGGTCACCAAAAAAAATTCTGGAGTAAAACATGGAACAGTGTTCTCTAAATTGTAATATCTATGCCAAATTTCAGTTGAATATCTAGTGAAATGCAGCCACTATGAGAGAAAAACTTGAAAAAAATTCAAACTTTAAAACCATGTATCTTGCAAACGGAACATTCGCGGTCACATGTTTTTTATTTTTTCTTAAAATTATGCAAGGAATCTCCGGTCTTCGTTTGTACCTTCGATTTAGGAACACCCGGTGTGGTAAAAGTCCATAAGAGATATTCTATGGAAATAATAAACCAACCATTTCAACTTTAATCTACTAATCTACTAATCCACATTGCAGTCAGTATATTGAATCATTTAATAAACAGATAACAAAAATTAAACCTTTGTTTGATCTAAACGCCAAAGGAAAGCGTTCGTTTGGACTCAAATGAAATCAGTTCAATTATTCATAATGCTAAATACATTTATTTGTTTACTAGTTAAATAAATATAATTTTTTGTTCTTTGAAGTTCAATAAATAGGCGTTTATTGATGTCGACCGTTTTATTATCTGCAGTACCTATTGACCTAAATATTTAGCGTAATACAGTCTTATCTTACTCGTATAACATTTCGGCAGATAAGTCCCTAGTTTAATGCAGAAAAAAATTTTTTTTATTAAATTTGACTTTATTCTTTATTATTATTTCTTGGTGAAAGATAACTTTTTCACATATCTTCCCCTATCTAACGTACTGGCCAGCCAGTTATGCATTTAGTAAATTTTTCAGGAGAGAAAAATAACTAAATGAATGGACTATGCAGTTGGCTCTAATTATAATAATTTTATTCAAAAAAACGAAAAATCTTTAGACGTAAATAGGAATAATTCAGCTAAGACGTTGGTGAACAATAAAGAAAGGAACCCCAACTTTTCAGAATCAGGGATTTATAAAATTGAATGTGATGATTGTAAAGCTACATATATAGGACAGACAGGTCGATGTTAATAACATAGAATCAAAGAACATAGAATTTCTATTTTGAAAAACCAGAAATTAAGCTGTTTTTCAGAACATTGCTTCGACAATAATAATTTTTTTAAAAAGAAAGATGTCACTTTACTATATAATGCTAAAAAGGATAAATTGACGGACTATTTGCAAATTCTTTCAATCGAAAAAGCCATTGAGAAAAAGGAGAAATCAACAAATTCCCAAATACTCTTTACACCCCTATATTGGATACTGTTATTTCCATGCGCCATAAAAATACTCAGATGTTCTAAGTATCGGGTGTTTTTTTTAGGGTGATAGAACTTTCGATAGGGATAACTGTGATTTAACAGAATGTAGAAGCCATGTTGTTTTGACATGTCTGTTCAGTAAGCATTGACAAATTATCATGGAAAGACTCACGCCGCAACAACGTTTACAAATTGTCGAAATTTATGGTTTACATAATTGTCCATCAGAGCAGCTTATTCGTCGAACTATCGATAGATTTCGGACAACATTTTCTCTACTCGATGCAACAACAACAAGACAAAGAACTTTAGAGAAGAAACTATCACTGCTGTAAGTCATAGTGTTAATGATGATCCATATTTGTCTATTCGTCGACGTTCACAACAAGTTGATCTCTGTGCATCCACCATACGGAAAATTTTGCATAAAGATCTTGATCTACACCCATACAAGATCCAACTGGTTCAAGAACTAAAGCCACTTGACCATAATAAGTATCGTTTGTTTGCTGATTGGGCCCTAGAACAGCTAGAAGTTGATCCACTTTTTTATCGTAAAACTGTGTTTAGTGATGAAGCTCATTTCTAGTTGAACGGCTATGTAAACAAGCAAAATTGCCGTATATGGAGTGAAAACAATCCTTAAGAAGTTCTTGCATCCTGAAAAATGCACTGTATGGTGTGCTTTATACGCTAGAGGCATCATCGGTCCATATTTCTTTAAAAACAATGCTGGAGCTAATGTTACAATGAATGGTACTCGTTACAGATCGATGATCAATGATTATTTGTTTCAAAATTTGAATGATATCGACCCTGAAGTGTTTTAGTTCCAACAAGATGATGCTACACCTCATGCTGCTACCGTTATAATTGATTTATTGAAAGAAAGATTTGGCGATAACGTTATTTCGAGAAATGATTCAATTAATTGGCCTCCAAGATCATGCGACATGACTCCACTGGATTATTTTCTTTAGGGTTATGTCAAGTCATTGGTTTATGCTGATAAACCAGAAACAATAAACGCTTTGGAAGCCAACATAACTCGTGTTATTGATGAAATAAGACCTGAATTACTCGAAAAAGTGTTCCAAAATTGGTCTCGTCGAATGCGGTTCCTCAGAGCTAATCGTGGTGGACATATCATTTTTAAAACAAATGTCATAAAATTATCTTTCAAATAAAAAAAAATTCAGCTTCAATCTTAATTTAAAGTTGTATAACTCTAAAAAAAACACCCGATATAATAAAAGAACCTTTCTTCAATTTTAAGCTTATTTACTTTTTGTACTCCTTTGAACATGGTCGAAAGAGCGAAACACGTGTCAGGATCCTGAATAAACTGTGAAACATAAAAACTGCGTGAATTTTTTTTTATAAAATTGTTGAAAAATAACTGTACAAAAAGTTTTCATACCTATGATCGAACAGAAAGAGATTCTGTGGTTAAGGGGCGTTTGATAACTACATAAAATTTACTAATTTCCGAGTATTTTTTGAGAAGAATTGAAAATATCAGATATCTGAAAAACTTTCACTATACAGGGTCCTGCAATAGTACGTTGCGCTTCTATAGCTGCCGAATCAGACATCTTAGAAATTTCATTCGAATTCAGGCTCCTTGTACATTAATTGCTGCATCTCAGGAAATTATTTTCTAATATACAGAATGTTTCCAAACAATTATTCGATAAGTAGGTGATTTTTTAAATGAACCACCGCGTATATTTTCAATGACCTTCAATATCTCTACCACGACCCAAAATATTAGAGATATTTTTCCAACGCTACAGATCCATTAATTCTGGGACATTCTGTATATGGTAGATATTTTTTATTGATTGTTTTTATTTTATTTGCAGGAAAGTGGGCTGATTATCGGTGAGAGTCTCAAACGCCTTTTTGAAGATGTGCTACATATTTTTGAAGAATTTTATGGTGGGCATTTTTTGAATGGACTTTATTTTTCAAAATGCCGGTATGTAACAGTGTTATTTCGATCAATATTCTATAATATGCAGGGGTGTTCCTAAATTGAAGGTACAAGTGGAAAGGGGAGATTACTCGAATAATTTTAAGAAAAAAAAGTTGCATAAACATGGGACCGCGAAAGTTTTGTTTTCGAGATACAGGGTGTTGAAGTTTGAATTTTTTTCAAGTTTCTTCTCATAGTAAAATGCCAATTTTGCTTGCAAATATACAGAGTGATATTTTTCTGGAACACTGTCCTCTGTTTTACTTCAGCACTTTTTTTTGGAGAGCCAATGTTAATTTAAAATTTGTAAAAAGGAGCTCTGTTGTCTTACTAAACTTTATGTTCTCCGGTAGTTTTGTCTGCTACAGATTTCGAGAAAAAAAATTTGAACGATTCTCTCGAAATACTCAGAAAAATTCGAATTGTCACAAAAATCCAGTTATTAAGCTGCGGTAATTTCCATTTGCAAGACCATACATAAAATTCGGAATTCGTGGAATTGATATTAAATTGCAACCACCTTTACTTTTCAAAACACAGCAGTTAAATTCGATGTGCCAAAACTAACAATGAATTCATTCACAACAGCTTACTTACTGAATTTTTATGATAATTCGGATTTTTCTGAAGATTTCAAGAGAATGATTCAAAATTTTTTTTTGGAAATCGGTAGCAGATACGACAAAAATACAGGAGAACATGAAGTTTAGTACAACACCAAAGCTTCCTTTTACAATTTTTCAAACCAACAGTTCTGGAGTAAAACAGGGGACAGTGTTCCAGAAAGAATATCACCCAGTAGATTTGCAATCAAAATTGGCATGTCATATTGTGTAAACTCTAAATTGTAAGATTTACACCAAATTCCAGTTGAATATCTTGTGAAATTCAGATAATCTGAGAAAAAAACTTGAAAAGAATTCAAATTTAAACACCCTGTATCTCGAAAACGAAACATTTTCGATCCCATGTTTATGGGAATTTTTTTCCTTAAAATTATTCAAGGAAGTACTAAAAATAAACTGAGTTTCTAAGGCAATTATCGTTTGAAATAGATTTAAAATTCGTACTCTCTCAACTTTTGGTGGTGCAGTTTATTTTGTTTAGTTGATCAGTAGTTCCAAGTTATGTCTTCATATATTAAAGTTTTATCATCATTTTCTATAACTGATTAACCTCTTGACGCTTCAGAAAACACTCTAAAACGCTCATGATGTGTATTCATTCAGAGGAACTTCGTACATAAATAAAGGGTCTTTCATTAACAGTGCCCCATTTTGTTTTGTAAATAAAACACATTATTCATTTGAAAATTGTTGAAATTTTCCTTTCATTATAAAGTACAGTGACATTAGATATGAAGCAAAGCATCATTTAAATGTTCACCACGACTCTCTCGCAGAAATCAGGCCGCATGTTAGCAATTACTCGTTCAATATTGAACTGTAAATCCTGTAAATTTTCTGGATGATTGCTGTAAACTAATGACTTTATGTAACCCCAAAGAAAGAAGTCCAATGGAGTTAAATATCATGAACGAGGCGGATAAGTTATCGCTCCATTTCTTGAAATAATCGAATACACGACGCTTTAAATGATCTGTTGGCTTGAGTTCTTGGGTTAAAACAATTTTTTATGGATGTAAACCAAGGTCTTTTCGTAAAATTCGGCACAAAGACGTCTGGGAGATGCGTAGTTCTTGTGAACGTCCAGAAATCGATAAATTTTGGTCTTCACGAACACTTTCACGTTCGGCAGCAATATTCTCTTCGCTTCTTGCATTTCTTTGTCTCACTGGCACTGTAAAATCATGAAGTGTAAAATTTGTTTCAAACTTCTTCACTAAACGTTCAACTGTTAAGTTGTAAAGTTAGAGTAACAGATCGCGATTTTTCATAATAAATTTGGATTATTTGTAAACATTGCCGGAGTGTGTACTTTTCCATGATTAAATGGTAGACATTTACAAATACAAGTGTCAATGTCACAAATAAAAAATGGCTGCCATGCGTGAGTAATGTCAATTTGAAAATGGGACGTTCCCATTGAAAGACTCTTTACATTATATTGCAATACTTCACTGATTTCAGAAGCTAGTCCCAGGTTTATGTTCACGATTTTTACATTATCTTCTTGCCGTGGTCTTGAAAATTGTATTATTACGAGGTAGGGGAGACAAACGAGTATTGGTTGAATACACTCATTCACTTATATTAATTATCATTCCTTCCTTCTTCCGAGGACTCAAGTGAAAGGATAAACAAGTTCTCATTCGGCAAATATGGATTTTGTTCATCGACAATATAAGATGCACCGGCATCTCTGTCGAATTCCGAGAAATAAATTGATTTCAATCGTTAAATTCCGAACGGAACGCAAATATTCCAAGGAAAATTTAATTTAAATATCAAGACACCTACGACCGCGTTTCTTAATCAGTGGGGCACACCTTAAAGGAGCGCTCACATATTCGAGAAAGGGTTATAGATTAAAAGTAAAATGCTGAGGGTTACTGACTAACATGTGCTTGTTTTAAGGCGTACAACTGAAGAGATCCGTATTCTCTAAGGATCATACGAGTGACAGAATCCCTCATAGATTATATAAATTACATCATTACATCACGATATTTACCCGCGTTATCTATGTGTCAAAGATTCTGTGGCACTGTAACTTGGCACGTATGTGATCGGTGACAATAACAAAGAGAACAACGTTCTTATGGTGTTCCCATAGTATTTTGAAGAGGTAGAGAGGAAGATTGTTGGAAATAAACGTCCTGAGCGACTTAAAAACATACTCGAGATAATAGCACTTATAACTCTCTTGGTAACTCTTAATGAGTAAACTTCAGTGATTTAGATGATGACTGTACAAATATATGGAAGGAAAATTGCTTCGATAAGTACGAAAAAAGGCCTGAAATTCTTGAAAATGTAACATTAGTTTAATTTGTTGCTAATTATAGTATTAGAAAACACGGAGAGTACTACAAAAAAAAATGTCTAGAGTTATTAGATACCGTAACTATGATATGGCTAACAATTTCAACGATTACAGAAGAGAAATGGTGTTACTACTCATTTCTTTTAGAAGTGAAGATAATGAAGTTCTTGCTGAAAATAAATTCATTCAAATTTATGAAGATAAGAAACACTTGATTTTAGAACGCAGAAAAGAGTTTGAATGTAATTTAGACCTAGAAAAAACACTTGAAATTTGTAGACAGTTAGGTAGAGATGATGACAATGAAGACGAACAGTTGCAAAACGAAGCTAATGTCATATTTGAGGAAGAACCATATGCAAGATTACTACAAGATGTTGATTCTGTCGTTAATGCTTATATACGAAATGCCACACTCAGTAAACTTGGTGCTATTGCAAAAAAAAGAGAAAATATAATGGATACTCAACAATTCTACGTCTTAATGAGGTCGGCTAACAGTGAACAAAAAGAACTTTTAATGCATATTATATCTCATCTTCAAACTCAAAATCAGCAATCATTTCAAGTTTTTTTTACTGGTCCAGCGGGCAGTGGCAAGACTTTTGTTATTAAACTTATAATGGAAATCTACAATAGATATACTGACAATGATGGTTACTGTAATTCGTATATAGCTTGCGCATCTACCGGTTAATCTGCTGTGGCAATTGATGGTACTACAGTTCATACTGCTCTTAAAATTTCGATTTCTAAACTATTACCAGTATCATCTGAAATGTTACATTTGTACAGTTCTCTTTTTAGATACGTCAAAGTATTAATTATTGATGAAATCAGCATGATCAGTGCAGAACTGTTAGCCAAAATTGATTTACGCTTAAAACAAATTACTGCAAATCATAATGTTGATTTTGGCGGCATTGACGTCATTTTAATTGGTTATTAAAACGACAATGGTTGGTACACATTTATGGCGAAGTCTTAAATTTTTTTAACTAACGCAAGTCATGAGACAGGCTAATGCTGCATTTTCATTGGTAATGGTGAAGTTTTGGAACAGTTTCAATTAGAAATTATCGAATCAAGATTTTTCAAAAAAGAAGAAACTCAACCACACAAAAAATTTGTCATCGATACTAGGGGATTACATTACCAAATCACTTTTGTAAAAGGAAAGTATTACCTTATCACAACAAACATCGATGTAAGTGATGGATTAGTTAAAGGTGCAGTTGGTAAATTAATTCACCTAGACTTCAACGAGGACAACGTAGTTTGCAGAGTTTGGCTCGAATTCTGTGAATCACCAAAGGTTGGGCAAAAAGCAAGAAAAAAAAGCTGCTTTATTAACTGTTCAAAGCAAAGTACATAATGCTGCTGTACCTATTGAATGGCGAACATCCAACATGACAAGGAATATAGAGTTACTGTTAGGCGTAAACACTTTCCCATCATTTCTGCTTGTGCTATGACTATTCATAAGTCACAAGGTGAAACATTTGATCAAATTGTTTAAGAGTATGACAAAATACATCCACAACAACTTGTTTATGTTGCTCTCTCTCGTGTAACAAGCATCGAAGGTTTATTTATCGTTACATTTGATGATGATGAAACTAAATTTCGATTTCATCAACAATATCTCTAGTACAAGAGTTTCAGAGATTGTCATTAAATAAGCTTGAAACGAAGGCAAAATCAGTCTTTGATTTCATTACTAGAGATAAAGGCATTTCATTGAGTACGATCAACGTCCAAAGCCTTCGTAAACATTCAGTTGATTTAATCGACTCTGTTACAGAAAAAACGAACATTTTGTTATTATCAGAGACATGGTTGGACAATCAAGAAGAATGTGATATACCGAATTTTAATTGTATAGCTCACTTTAAACGTAATTTTGTTCGTTCAGGTGGAGTTGCGATTTATCACAACACAAATGATCCGAGCAATCTTGTAACACCAAATATGTCGGTCATTATGAACAATATTCAGGACTTGCACGTAAGACGTACAAGTGTTGCAGATTTATGTGGAGCAGAGTGTGTAATGGAAAACGGCGTTACTTTAATCATAGCAGTCATATATGTCTCACCAAATAACAAATTAATAGATATTCAGGAGTTCATTCATTCACTGCTAGAGTATTCTAAAGATGTATCTCAAACGCTAAGCGGATACCACAGAAATTCAGATAAACGTCCACTCATTTTGGCCGGTGATTTTAACATCAACTTCAGTAATGAAAAATCAAAACCATTTCTACAGTTTCTAGAGGAAGAATTTGATTTAAGAATAAACAATAATCCAGCAGAATCAACAACAAAATATAATACTACCATCGATGCAGTTTTTCAAGACATTTAAATAAAATAGAATTCCAAACATATGTTTTCTACTTTAGTTACCACAAGCCAATTATTACTAAAATTGAGCCTACTAATTAAGTTTATATTACATTATATTTGTTAATAATAAAAAAAATATTATTATAACTTAAAAAAAATAAAATTTTATTACAATTTCTTCACTAATTAATCGAAAGGAACTTCGTTTCATCCGGGTGTCCCTTGACACCTATCAATTTTTTTATTTAGCTTTCAGAAAACTGAATTCCAGAATTATTCAGTCAACTGAATAATTCTGGAGTCTATAAATTAAGTTGTCAAGAGTGTAATAGTGTGTATATAGGTCAAACGGGACGACCTTTCCATAAAAGGTACAAAGAGCATGAATCTGCTTTTAGGAACCGGAAGAATAATTCCAATTTTGCGAACCATTTCTTCACTACAGATCACACCTTCCCAGAATTGAACAACCTTGTTATCTTGCACGTGGAAGCGAAAGGGAAAAAACTTGACATCCTGGAATCCATAGAAATTGAAAAATATAAAAAGCACGTACCAATAATAAAACTACTTAACGAACAGACGGAACTTTGGAAAACCCCTCTCTTCGAAGCTCTGCCGAAGCCTACAATCAGCATATATAATAGTTGAGATCTAATTTGTTCGTTCAGTTTGAAAATGTAGTAAACACTACGAAACTCGAGTCACTGTATATCAGTTATAATAAAAAGTGATAGAAAACAAAGTAATTCCTTATTTCATTCCATAAAAATGAACTATCACAAAGTAACGGACTACTCCATCCAATATTTGAATTCCGGAGATCATCGTAATAAATCCCGAAAGGATAACCTTAGGTTTTAGATATTCATCGACACATTTGGACACTTTTAGGATAAACTTCTAGGTCGTCCATAGAATGTACAAAACTTGAAAACTCAAGGCATATATGCGTAGACTTAATACCATGGATGAACAAGGCTGGTAATCTGTGACTAATAATATAAGTTTATAGATATAAAAAACCTTCCTATTCAGATAAAGAGAACCTAGGGATATCCCAATGGAATTATCCATTTTCGAGACACATGGGATCCTGATAGGATATCCCATGGTTAAAGTACTACTCTGTCAAGAAAGTACCGGGAATTTTCAATTAAAACAACATTTTTACATTTAATCGTCAAAATTTATTGGGTCGCCTTCAAAATAGGCTCCATTTGCTCCAATACATCTATGCCAACGGTACTTCCAATTATCGAAACATTTTTTATAGGCGCTTTCCGGGATGGACTTTAGCTCTCGCGCCGAATTTTGTTTTACGGCTTCAATCGACTCAAAACGGGTGCCACGAAGGGGCAATTTTAGTTTTGGGAAGAGGAAAAAGTCGCAGGGAGCCAAATCCGGCGAATACGGTGGTTGCTGAAGCACGTTTGTTGAGTTTTTGGCGAGAAAGTCAGTCACAATCGTAGCTCGGTGAGAAGGCGCGTTATCGTCATGCAAAATCCATGAGTTGTTCGCCCACAAATTTGGCCGCTTCTTACGGATGCGCTCACGCAAACGTTTCATAACGCCTAGGTAATACTCCTTGTTTACCGTTTGACCCTCTGGAACGAATTCGTAGTGCACCACGCCACGGATATCGAAGAAAACAATGAGCATCACCTTCATTTTCGCCACCCATTCCGATCATTGCTGGCTTGTTTGCATATCGTACTCGTAGACCCAGGTCTCATCACCAGTTATAATGCGTTCCATGAATGTAGAATCGGAATTACAGCGATCCAGCATGTCTGAAGCAACCTGTTCGCGATGACGTTTTTGAAGAAAATTCAGGTCTTTCGGTACGAGTCGTGCGGCCACCTTTCTCATGCCCAAAATATCAATCAAAATCGTACGTGCGGACTCGTGGGATATCTTAAGATCATGTGCTATCTCTCTCAAGCTGGTACGACGGTTTTCCAGCACCCTTTCCTTAATTTTATCGACGTTATCTTCGATCGAAGCCGTCGATGGGCGACCACTTCACGACCGTCCTTGAAGGCTCTGTACCACTGATATGCACGAGTTTTCGATAGAGCATTATCACCAAAGGCCTTTTGCAACATTTTCAATGCATCGGCACACGAAAATTCATTTACAACACAAAACTTTAAACAAATTCTTTGCTCAACGTAATCACCCATAGTAAAAATCGGCACGCACTCTGACATCGACTGACTTAATCAGCTGTTGCAAACACACTAGTTGACAGATCCCGCTCAAGCTTGGCATAGTAATTGAGGACAGTGGTACCAATCTAGGAAAAAAAATTTTTACCTGCCTCATTGCCCCGCCAGATTTAAATCGATAATTCCCGGTACTTTCTTGACAAAATGTATACTGATTGGGAATCATTACATTCTACTTAGTAGCAATATCATGAAGAAATGATTTAAGGGTGTACTTACTCGCTGTGTTTCAGACTGACATGAAGTTAATGAAAATTTCAACTTTATTTTAAAAAATGCTCATACAATCTGTACTAACTATTCAACGTCATATTTTTGTCAGCCAGATTCTGTTCTTTCCATGCCATCCACAAGTCCCTTGGCTTTTGGAACCCATGAGCAGCTAAGACATGCCTATACTCATCAAAATTGTACTTGGCTGCCATCTTGAAATTTTCATTGTTACTTATAGGTTCTATACCCAGTCTATAAGCGAGTAAGCCAATGAAAATATCCTCTAATCTGATTGGTTTCGTGAATAAACTGGCATAATGTAACATATGCAATGATTTCCTGCTTAAAATATATGCACCTCCTGTTGAATACGGTGGCCACTGGTTGTAAGGGTATTCTTTGAGGGGGATGAACCACTTACAGAAATATTTACGAATTGGTCTCTCTTTTTTGTACATGAATCCGCTATACAAACAGAAGTCATCTGTGTTGAAGTTTGTTATATTTTTAACATTATTTTCTGTGCCTGGATAGGTGTAAGGATTCTCTATAAATTTTAGTATATTATTGGGGGATACATAGTAGTCATCATCCACAAACATAAAGAATTCAACGTACTTCGAACAATATTCAGAAGCCCATTGTAATCCCATCATGGTTTTCAACGTTAAATTGTAATATGTATCCATAAAGCTTCCTAATACCAAATCCTTTAATACTTCATTCTCTCGTATCAACATCATATTGACACTTTTTGACGCAGTTGTTCCTACTAAAAAAACCGTTTTCACTTGTTCATAGTGTAAAGTCGAGCCCCATGTCTTCCTTATTACATTTCTTCTACCATAGTTCCTAGGCGAAGACTTCACAAGAAACATAAGTTTCGCTGGGGTCTCACAATTATGGCTTGCGAAACTTTCGATGCTATAACGAAATTTATTCAGTGGTTTGTAGTCTTTTCCTTTCAACATTTGGTCAACGAGGTATCTGAGTTTGACGTCGTAAGGGTAATTGAATTGTTTTTCGAAATCCTTCTCCATGACGCGTAGAACACCGCCAAAAATGTGAAAAACTAAAATCGCAACAATTACCAGCAGGAACCATTTCACATACTTTCTTTGAAAAGGTTTCATTTGTAAAAAATGGATTAATAGATAGGTTTTCGTTTTTGACACCTTGAGAGATGACAAGAGGATACATAGAAAACATATTAGGGGTAGAAATAAATAAGCTCGTTCGGTTTTGATACCAGATGTCGCTACTGGTTTATTATTCCACTATTCCATCTGACGACACCTTCATTTTGAAGTATCATCATTAGGATTTTTTTCAGTCTGTCATCTTGCTGAAGTAAAAACAACATAGTTCCTGTGTACTCTAAAAATGTCAACTTTTGTTCTGAATAATGATCTTTTACGGGGAGTTTTACTTCATTCACTATAAGAGAGTCGATTCGAAGAGTATACTCACTACTCACTTTTATTCACAGAGCAATAGTACAGATATTGAATAGGAAGTGAAGATATTAGTTAGTAGTAACAATTCAATCACTTTTATTGAATATATAAATCCAGGTATGTAGAACAATGCAAATATTAGGAGAAAATATATTGTAATGAAAGAATATAAAAGGTGTAGTGAGCTATACCGTCCTTTAAAGATATCCGGGATTTTATGGAGTACTCCAAGACATTCTGAAGACACAGAGGTTGTGGTGTCTTTTATTTAACTACCTTTTCATTGTAATATTTATATCAAATAATAGTTGCTCAAGAAGGCCTTGTTGCGGCCCTTTCTGAAGACACAGGGTTGTTGTGTCAATATCTAATTGTGGATCCACATTTCATTCACTCTAAACACTCTGAATTCTCAAACCAAGTACCATTGTTAACCACTTCTTAGATCCCAATAAATGAAATGAAGATAAAGACTCTTACATGTATGATATATGTTAAGTGGTCTATTCAGATTAAACTGAGCAGGTCGCCCCTAGCTGGAGCATCAATACAGTAAAATCTACCAATGCATAATGATGGGATTATAAGGAGTACTCTAAAGAACGCTAACCTTTTTATCGTGATCATCTAGTAGCGGGAGAATAGGACGTTACGTTGTGTAGATAACCCAAGTTACACTTGAACGAGAACGAGGAAATTGACGGGAAGTTCAAGGATAAGTAAAAATAAAATATTTGTTTGCAGGAGGCAGGGCCCCGCATCTGACTCGGTGTATGAGAGCGAGGTTATATTTTAGGACAAAAAAAAGAGTCAGGGATAAAAACCTTGACCTCTCTTCAGCTCCCATACATTCTTCAACCCTGTCTTTCCTTTTATTCATAAAATTAAGGTTCCAGAGACCGACAACCTTTCTAATATCCTAAAACATATTTAGTGTGCAAGCAAAGGTAAATACAGCAATAAATAGAGTGAAAACACTGATAACCTGGCAGTAGGGATATGTAACAAAGATCTTCGAGGTAGTTTAACAATAACCCTCAAGGTCAAGAATGTCTTGTTTTGCGACCTTCTGAAGACACAGAGGTTGTGGTGTCTTTTGTTTAACTACCTTTTCATTGTAATATTTATATCAAATAATAGTTTCTCAGGAAGGCCTTGTTGCGGCCCTTTCTGAAGACACAGGGTTGTTGTGTCAATATCTAATTATGGATCCACATTTCATTCACTCTCATTCATTCTCAAACCAAGTACCATTGTTAACCACCTCTTAGATCCCAATAAATGAAATGAAGATAAAGACGCTTACATGTATGATATATGTTAAGTGGTCAATTCAGATTAAACTAAACAGGTCGCCCCTAGCTGGAGCATCAGTACAGTAAAATCCACCAATGGATAAAGAATACATGATTCAAATAACACTCAAGTTGACCTCAGGTAATTCAAAACAATACTATAACTTTACATGTTAGGGCAGCTCAGTCGACTTCCCTTTGTGTCTTACCCTCACTTTTAATGGACAATGGACAATGGCGTTCTATTACTAATAAAGAAAAACTGGTCTCCCTAAAGCCGGCGTTCAGGGACGGAGGATTACCACCAATCTTCTGCAGAACAACCGATCATCTACCAGGGTTATGTTTACATTTACACCCGCGCGCGCAAGTCTACGAAGCGACCATAGACACTTACTCCTGGCGTCGACAGTGACAAGTCGGCATAAAATTCCCTAGGTGGTTCTTCTCGACTAATCTTCCTTTATAAAAATATGTGGATCTCTTCAATACATAAAGAAACATAATGACATCAAATTTGGTACATTGTAGAGATCAATCTAATAAACGAGTGACAGAATCCCTCATGGATTATATAAATTACATCATTACATCACGGTATTTACCCGCTTATTTCTGTGACAAATGTTCTGTGGCAGTGTAAATTGACGAGTGTGCGACTGGTGACAATAAAAAAGAGAGGAACGTCCTTATGGCATTCCCATTGTATTTTGAAGCGGCAGAGAGGAAAGTTCTTGGAAATAAACATTCTGAACGACTTAAAAACATACTCGAGATAATAATACTTATAACAGTTCACCTTGGTACCTCTTAGTGAGTAAACTTCTTTTAAATGTTTCTGATTAATTGCATGCTTAACTCTTTGAAAACCACCTTAGTTTTAATGTAAAATTAGTGATTGCACGCTCGTCCACTATACTTCCACTCATCGCTTTTCATTCTTGTATTTTTACTTCAGTGTTATTTAACCCGACCGGAATGTTTTACTTAAATGCATTGCCTTTGTATATAACTAAAGTGGCACGACCTTCACAAGTTATCTATTTGTATTGTATACTTTCTCCATATGCCTGGTTGCTGTTTGTTGTATTTACTAGTAGTGGTTCTTTATTTGTACTGTTCATGGTATTCGCCGAGCCTGATATGTAACTGATTGGCATATACTTATGTGTGATCCCCGGGTTACCTATTTCTTTGTTTATTTTATTGTAACGTCCATTAACACACCTAGGTGATGGGGTACTGTATCTATTTTATAATGTCCTAGTCAGTTTGTATTGCAGTTTTGCCATATGTATGTGCCCGCTTACTTTGAGAGATTGTATGTATTCCTTGTAAACCAGTGGCGTTTTATAGGGTAAATTGCTAAGTAGTCCTGATACAGGACGACGTATCGTATAGAGACAGTAAATAGCTACGGATATCCAACGTTACTGTGAGAATGTGTGAGTGATTGCTAGATCATTGTTCCAAGGTATGTGATATCCCCAGGATTAGTTTGCGTGACCCTTCAGCTAGTGTTCGGTTTGTTCTTTAGTAATATCTGAGCCTTCTTGGACCTTGGCCACCCCGAGGAGGCCAGATACAGTCCGTTTGATAGTAACTTTTCCGGTCGACTCAAATTATGTGAAATCCCCTTTTCAATGAGATCTCCTGGGCAAACCACGTTACCCTTCAATTCAAACTTACCCGTTGTAACTGTTAGGTTCTGCTTACCAGAAGTGCAGTTAAAGGTGCATGCTGACTGTATCCTGTTCTCTATAAGCCTTTCCGCTGTATAAGAATGATATCCGATTCGAGCAAGATAGGGACCTAACGATATGTAGAAATAAGTCATTTAGAGCCGAGGTGCTATAAGGTTCACTGTGGAGCTTTACGAAACACTGAGTAGAGTAGTTTTAACCACAGGCTCAGAAATGTTTGTTTCCATTCATTGAAGGTTGTTGCTTTTCAATATTACTAATATAAATATAGTATTCGGACGTTACTGTGTTTTGAACATTTAAACCTCCCGTTACTGTTTCCTTGCTCTCGTTAGATGTAATTTGAGTTGTCTTCACAACGTAACGTCATATTCTCCCGCCACTAGATGATCACGATAAAAAGGTTAGCGTTCTTTAGAGTACTCCGTATAATTCCAGATATCTTAGAGTACTCCATGTAATCCCGGTTATTTTAGAGTACTTCGTATAGTACGGGATATCTCACCATCCATATTTGATGTGAACGATCATTTGATGTTAAAAAAGGAAGAGCATAAATTGCATTTAACCTTTAGGTCATCAACTCTTTCAAAATGATCCCAAATAAAACTTCGCTGTGACGACATTATATTCCAAAATAGCTAACAAAGTCGAAAAATCTCAATATACATGCAATAATCCCAATTCACAAAACTCACTACTGACTCAACAAAATATTCGGAGCAGTGAGTGAATACCGAAAATGAATGCATGTGAAGTGTTGCCGTTGTTGTAATTGAGTAGTGAGTAGGATTTGAATCGCTGTCTGAATAGCACGAAAGCCGCTATTTCGTAGAAGCCGATAGTCGGATAGGATATGAAACACATACTTCCTTGAATAACTGAACAGAGAGTACGATTCTTTCCGCAAAGTGAATAGACTCAGTTATTCACTGCAAAAGAGTAGATTCAATTCAATGAGTATACCCTCTCACTCTGTGCCCAACTCTAATATACATCTTCTCAAAGTCTATGTTACCAATGACACAGAAATCTGAGTTTTTGTTGACCTTTGAAATTAATATATCATTTTAGATTTTCTTTGAAGTTTTGACATCATTATACATATGCATGAAGAACGAGCATTAAATATTTATATTTATTACTCTTGATATTGTAAATAAACCTCATAATATGAATAAAGACAAAGTATTTCTTCTAATATTATGCACATAATGAAATTTCGGTTGATTATCATTAAAATTTGTAAAGACGTATGGACGACTTCGAAATAAGTTTTTAAATTCAAACAAAAGTGTCAAAAATATAACAAATATATTCTTCAAAATTTCACAGAGAATGTGTCACTCATCTTTGTAAGAGGTAGATAATATAGAACAAATGTAAAAAAATTGAAATTCACACTACTGATAACATATTAACATAAACTTATTATGAAAAAGAGAGACATTAATTTATCTAAACATACAAAACACTATAAATATTTATCACAAAAATTTATCAACACTAAAAACTATCTTTTCAATTTATGTGTTTTTGAATATTTCCACCCTATTCGTGCTAAAAGTGACAATCGATGTATTTATTTTAGATATTGAGATATCACATTTCTTTTTTATTTCGATATCCTATCATAAAATACAAGCATTTCCCCCCATTTTGTTCGAAAATTATCTGAAAAAATCTCAAGTACATCTATAAACTTTGTGATAACATTTTTAAGGGGCTTCAGTTTCCGTTAAAGATTTCTCAAAATTTTTATGGTCCTTCCAGACATTCCACAATTCACCGGGATTACTATAGCCATGAGAAGCTATGAGTTTCCGATATCTGTATGGTCTATACAACAATTTGTGAAAATGAAAATTTTCATTATGTATTGGGTCAATCTTGAGCTTATATGCTAAAATAGCGATGTAAATATCATCAAATCGAAAATGATCCATGAATAAACTAGCATAATACATTCTTATTAATGACAGTCTAGTCAAAACATATGCTCCAGCAGTAACATAAGGGGGCCATTTATCATAAGCATATTCTGTCAATGATACATACCACTTGCTGAAATACGATCGAAAAGGAGATGATTCAAATACATATCCAGCATACAATTCGAATTTGTCAGGACTAAAATCAGTGAAACTATACTTTTGAACTGTTTTGTCTCTCCCAGGGTACACATAAGGATTTTTAACAAACTCCAAAACATTTTTTGGGGAGACATAGTAATCATCATCCACAAACATAAAATAATCAGTAGATTTAGAACAAAATTCATAAGCCCATTTGAAACCCATCATAGTTTTCACGGTATTATTGAAGTATGAGTCGCTGAAATTTCCTTGCAATATATCATTATGAGTTTTAGATTCTGTAATCAGTTTTTCATCTTCATAATCACGTTCTCCTATTAGAAAAACTGTTTTAATATTGACGTTTCCATCTTGTAGCTTCCAAGATCCCCATGTCCATCTTATTATGTTTCTGTTATCATAGTTTTCGGGTGCAGATTTAACTAAAAACAACAAATTCACCGAACTATTACAAATATGACTGAGATTAGATTTGTATTTAAAATAATAATAATTTGATGGTGTAAACTCTGCTCCATTCATCATTTGGTCCACAAGAAATTTCACATTGCCACTGTATGGATAATCGAAATCTTCATCAAATTTTTTAGTGAATAAGTGCAAGAAACCTCCACAAAGGTGTATAATCAATAGTGCAACGACTATTAGAAAAATAGATCGTAACCTCCTCTTCGAGAAATGAGCTACCATTTTGGAAATCAACTGGGGACAAATTTGTTGCCAAGGAGCTCCTAATATTTCACTAACGGAATAGTTTCATTAGCATAGCAGTTTGTTGCCATAATCTTATCTGAACTATTGAGACCAAATTGATTTTCATGGGCTTATTACAAAGATAACGAACGTTATAGCGATTCATTTCATTGACTTATCAAGAAGAGTTATCTTTTCGTCAGAAAAAAGAATGTTTCTACAATTATTCCAAAATTTGTTTCTCGAATTCAAAAACATCAGACGATTTCATGAACCACTAAAGAAATTCAGGTTACTTAAACATAGAAATGAAGATAAATGAAAACAAAAATATTTCATAGAGATCTAATAATAAAGTATAAAATAAATTTGAGAATTATATGCTTGATAGAGGAAAATATTTAGTTTTGAATATAAAAACAGAATTATTCTATACAATCTCTACAAACGTGATCTTTCAAAAATTAAAACAAATCATCTTAGAAAAACTGTGATTTGTCTACGCTGAACTAATTTTTATGAGGATAAGTGTTATGCTAACCATTCCCTATCTCGGTGGCATAGACACTGGCTATGGTATCAGAGTTTGCGGGTTCGAATCCCGCTGCGCCCATTGGTGTGTTTGTGTGCGTTACGTGAAGCGTATAATAATAATAATTGTTCAACGTCCATCAATGAATGAGAATGAAAGATTGAATATACAAAAAACTTGATCTGGCTACATAATCTGAGAGTTGAGGCCATAAAAGAGGATATGAATGAATGAACCACCCAGAAGCGATTGATGCCGTTAGTTATACAGAAATCTGTACTATATTTGAGAATTCTATGTTTACCTATTTACTAAAACATTTAGATTTAAGTTTTTCAATTTTACTGTTATCAGCCGTAGATCAACAAGACTATATTATTAATCTATGTTATCAACTACATAGCTATATGAGAAATACTTTAGCATTGCTTCATTCATAAAATAGTAAGGAATATTTCCACAATTTACTAAACTTTTTTCCCTGATACTTTTGCTTCGTTTGGTTTAATTTTGAAATATTCTTTCATTTAATTGAAATGAATTTCGATCAAGTGAGGACCGATTCAATTGAATTCTTGATTTTTAAGTGTATTCCTTTTTAAAGGAGCTGAAGATAATCGCAGTACTGCAGGTATACTATATTCTTATTTTGTTGAAATTTAAACAAAATTCAAATTTATGAACCAATTGTTTGGTATTGTTGTACTGTTTATACCCAGCAATAACCCACCAATGATAAAATCAATCATTTTCCCTGAATTATACAAAAAAACGTCTTTTACCAGTAAAATTTTCCTTTCTATAACATTAAGTACATATTGAAGAGCAAAAAACCACTAAATGGCTTGAAATTCATCATTCATTAGTTTTTCATCTTTATTTCCAACTTTTTCTAAAATAAACTTGAATATATGAATCTCCGCCTCTGTTTAAAAAAAGCCTTTCAAAAAATAACTCAATAATTCAATTTTGTTTAACTTGTAAAACTTATTGTCGTGATTTAAATAATCATTCTTTTACAATTAAAATTAATAATTCAATATTAACAAATAAAATAAATCGTCAGTATTTACAAGTGTATTCATAAAATTGATTGATCATAACATATTTTCATAGAATAATAAAATATAAATTGCTCATGAAATCATATAGAAAAATGGGAACTAAAGGACTTAAAGTCCCAAATGATTTTCCACGTATTCAGACCTTGACTGAAATAGGTTCCTCAGATATACTCAATTTTTTCTTAACAATATGAATTTTTCTGTTAGAAAGACATATAATATAGCAATGATTTTTATAGGTAAGTGATACTTTTTTAAATCCCTCTTCTGTCGAGAAACCAAGGGGATCTATTTTAGATGTGAGCGTTAACAAATCCATAATATTAGAAGCAGTTCTTTCATCGTTTTCTAATTCTCCTTGTGAAGATACGACTGCACCATCTTCATTTAGAATTAAATAACCAGTTTGACCTGCTATTGGTAACATGATTTGTCCTAGAAATTCATTTGAAACATGATATTAGAATTCAGTTCAAAACCCGAATAAATTGATTTTCCCGTATTCTAAAATGTTTTTGTAGGCATCGACAAAAATTCATATCACTCACTTGAAACTTAACGATGTATTTCCCTAAATTATTTTATTGCAATAAATAAAAATAATTAATTCGGTACTTTTGAGGAGGAATTATCTGAATTCTTGGATAATACAGTAAAAGGTTGTTGAATCCAAAACTTTGCTAACAATTTTGTGACAGTTATACATGTCAACTGTGAATCAATATCATTTATTCTCTCTTTTATGGCCTCAGCCCTTTGGTTAGGTAGCCAGTCATCAATTTTTATTCTCATTCATACATAGTCTTTGGACAATTTTTATTATTAAATGATTCACTGGCATACCACCTGACCCACACAAACACACTCAAGGGCGCAGAGGGATTCAACCCACAATCCACAGATTACAGAAGGCTACTCCTCCTCTTCTGCCTTTTATTATCCGTATGGGTGTGGTGACGTTATGCTACTCTATTGATTGTTTTTCTCCATTCTTCAGAAAGAAAGAAGGCTACATTTTAAGCTAACTTAGTAACTTGTGCTGCAATCCAGGATACCATAGCGCGCATCTATGCTCACTATTCCACCGAGATCTCTGTCAATTAATACTTATATTGATAGCACCGTTGCCAACCGTACGGCAATTACCGTATTTGTACGGTAAAGTGAGTCTAAGTACGGTAAATTGGGTCTAAATACGGTATATGGCGGTCCGAATCGGCTACCGTACGACGAAATACGATAATTTCACAGATTCTTATGTTTTTCAAAATTCAACATTCTTTAACTAGTGCCATCTCTCAGCAAAATCCAGAACCAACAGAATGCTGGGTTAGCTTATCTGTAACGTTTGTTGATAAGCAGATTCCTGTCAAGAACCTTGAATTCTAGGTGGATTCTACAAACGTCAATTTTTATTTAAATTTGCAATTTTTGGCAAAATATAATTAAGGAAAAGATAATATAACTCAACGAAAGGATCGTTCAATGAATGATGAGCATGCCACATTTACCCTTACCTTACTGTCCATTTAAACTTACGTCTTGTAATTGTTAGGTGTATCAAAATTGGCAATGAAACAATCATACCAACTACTAAGTGCAAATATCTGGGAATACTGATAGACAACAAACTGACTATCAAGCATCACATAAAAACCCACTTACGTTCAGAAACTTAGGCATCAACACCAAAACATCCACTGCTGGAGTACGGCCACATAATATTCTCAAATGCAACAAAAACTGCACTAGAACAACTAAACAACCTAGAAAAAGCGGAAAGAACTTCCCTTAGAAAAATAACGAAGTTGAGACACCCGAACAATCTACACAACCCTTCTAACATCATGTTATACGAGACAACAGAAGTGGAGCCAATACTGACCAGACTGCAAAGGCTAAGCAGAAAATCATTGGAAACCAGAACAACAGGACCATCATAAAACCGCTAATACATCATTACAATAGAGAACTAAAAAGGCAAAACTACCAGTACTCTCACTGTTTGAACATTTAATGTTCCTACAATAACATCTGTGTAGCAATTACTACATTTTATATATTATGAATTAAAATGTATATTACTCTTTGGAATTTTTAATCGATAGCCATTTGATTCGAGAAAAAATAATTAGAATTTCCATATGTTAATTTAAATATAATAATTTTTCTGATTATTCAATAAAGTTAATCTCTCCCTCTCTATATATTATTGATTACTTTTCAGAGAAAAATTAAACTCGTCCATAATTTTCAAAATGATCATTATATTATCAGGAAAAACTAGAAACAGCGGATTCTCTCTTACGTAAGAAAAAAACTGAATAATTTTGTTAATCAAAGGTTCTGATTGTGACTAGATATAGTATTTTTTACGTGTTTTAATTTTATGGTTATTTTTTGTAGGTATTTGTTCACCCATCGTAGAAAAAAGTCATTCAAACAGAATAGTTGCATCATTCCAAATTATGTTTTGAATTTCTGATAGTTCAAAGATCTAATAAATACATGATTCTAATTTGTTGCAAAATATAATTTTTTATATTTTTTTGATCTCTATAATTCGATTTTACTTTTGTGCGCTCGTCCCAGAGCACACTACAATGCCGTATATTTTATCAAATTTTCTGCCAAAAATGAACGATTAAAGGGAAAGACTTTCGATTTGCAGGGTAGACCTTAAGACTAAATGGGAAGATAAAGTTCGAGAATACGCAAAATCCGCCCATGAGACTCGAAGATATAACCGTTGGAAGTGATATTTTTTTGTGCACTTATTCTAGGGAACAGTGTGCTATCGTTTTGCCCAAATGTGTAAATTTTTATTTGAGCCAAAATTGGTCTCAAACGAGTGGGTTAATAAAATTCACATGTTCTACGTACCACTGTTCCACAATCAGAAATGCGTTATGGACCCTCGGAGCCCAAAGTCGAAGGCAGAGATCTTCGTGTTTTGAAGTACTATATCCTGTGCTCCCTGCTCAGTCTTCCGAAAACATGCTTGGCAAGCATCCATCACAAAATTTAAGATAATGTTTGTCATAGTGCCAACTTGTTTGAAAAACAAACTGGCTTCCATCAAATTCTCTATTATACTTCTATTCAACTCGCCAAGTTAATGGATAGATTTGACCATCTACTTACTTCAGGTTACGATTAAATTAATCGTTTAAAAAGATTTTCAAACAAAGCATCACTCTGTGATAAAACCATCAAATGAAGTTGAAACGTGGTTTCACTTACTGTAAAAACTCTATTAAAACTAGGATAATAAATAATAATAACTTTATTTACCCAACGGGAAGATTCCCAATTACTAAATAACATTTTTATATTTCGGCAGCACGTAAGAAAATTGTAAATTTTCACTCTGAATTTTTGTATTTTCACTAGACTATCCACTTTTCAGTAACAAGTAAATTGTTTACAAGTTACTTCACGCACGATTCTTCAGGTGTAAGTCGAATTTCATTATATTTTCCACTTTTATCTAACACTTATGACAATTATTTATAAATTTTCCAGACTCGCTTCTTCGATAGAAGTATATTTTGAGTCAATTCTGTACTTTTCACTAACGCCAACGAATACTGTACATACATATCCCACGTTTGATTTTTCCGATAAATTCATTTCACTCCATTTTTCATTTTCACATGTTGAATAGGATCACTATGTTTACTTGATATTTTAGAAATTCCGTTCAACTCGCCACCGAAACTCGCGAAAATCGTTTTTTACGTAAGATATATCCAACCAAATACATTCGAATGTAGTACCACATTAATCACGCTCACTTATCACTAGGTTTCACGTCACTATTCGAAATTAAACTAGAAACAGTACATAATTGCGATTCGTTATTCGCGCTCTGTCGTATAAAACTGACCATAAAATTGACTAAATACTTCCATAAACATGACCGGTCTGTGAATCACCCCTGACGCACGGTGTTATTTAACTGACCAGTCCAATATTCTAGCAACATATACGGGGTGCATCCGAAAGTATATCGGTAAGTTTAATTCAGATTTTTACAATCAAGAAAATAAACTAAATGACATAAATCTAATAACAAAATTTATTGGATACCCCTCGTACAATTTCAATTCGAAATAATGTTTTTCTAGGTTTGAAGTAAAAATCTGAATTAAACTTACCGATATACTTTCGGATGCACCACGTATATGTTGCTAGAATATTGGATTGGTCAGTTAAATAACACCGTGCGTCAGGGGTGATTCACAGACCGGTCATGTTTATGGAAGTATTTAGTCAATTTTATGGTCAGTTTTATACGAGAGAGCGCGAATAACGAATCGCAATTATGTACTGTTTCTAGTTTAATTTCGAATAGTGACGTGAAACCTAGTGTTAAGTGAGCGTGATTAATGTGGTACTACATTCGAATGTATTTGGTTGGATATATCTTACGTAAAAAACGATTTTCGCGAGTTTCGGTGGCGAGTTGAACGGAATTTCTAAAATATCAAGTAAACATAGTGATACTATTCAAGTTGTGAAAAATGGAGTGAAATGAAATTATCGGAAAAATCAAATGTGGGATATGTATGTAAAGTATTCGTAGGCGCTAGTGAAAACTACATAATTGACTGAAAATATACTTCTATCGAAGAAGCGAGCCTGGAAAATTTATAAATAATTGTCATAAGTGTTAGATAAAAGTGGAAAATATAATGAAATTCGACTTACACCTGAAGAATCGTGCGTGAAGTAACTTGTAAACAATTTACTTGTTACTGAAAAGTGGATAGTCTAGTGAAAATACAAAAATTCAGAGTGAAAATGGACAATTTTCTTACCTGCTGCCGAAATATAAAAATGTTATTTAGTAATTGAGAATCTTCCCGTTGGGTAAATAAAGTTATTACTTATTATCTTAGTTTTAATAGAGTTTTTACAGTAAGTGAAACCACGTTCCAACTTCATTTGATGGTTTTATCACAGGGTGATGCTTTGTTAGAAAATCTTTTTAAACGATTAATTTAATCGTAACCTGAAGTAAGTAGATGGTCAAATCTATCCATTAACTTGGCGAGTTGAATAGAAGTATAATAGTGAATTTGATGGAAGCCAGTTTGTTTTTCAAACAAGTTGCCACTATGACAAACATTATCTTAAATTTTGTGATGGATGTTTGCCAAGCATGTTTTCGGAAGACCAAGAAGGGAGCAAAGGATATAGTACCTCAAAACACAAAGATCTCTGCCTTCGACTTTGGGCTCCGAGGGACCATAACGCATTTCTGATTGTGGAACAGTGGTACGTAGAACATGTGAATTTTATTAACCCACCTGTTTGAGACTAATATCGGCTCAAATAAAAACTTAGACATTTGGGCAAAACAATAGCACATTGTTCCCTAGAACAAGTGCACAAAAAAATATCATTTCCAATGGTTATATCTTCGATTCTCATGGTCGGATTTTGCGTATTCTTGAACTTTATCTTCCCATTTAGTCTTAAAGTCTACCCTGTAAATCGAAAGTCTTTCCCTTTAATCGTTTGAGTTCATTTTTGACTGAAAATTTAAAAAAATATACAGGCACATATAGTTCTCTAGGAGGAGCGCACAAAAGTAAAATTGAATTATAGAGATCAAAAAATATAAAAAATAATATTTTGTGACAAATTAGAATTATGTTTTTTATTAGATCTTTGAACTATCTGAAACTCAAAACATAAGCTGGAAAAATTTCTAAAAATTACAAGTTGATTTTTTCAAAATAATAATAATATTTATTCACTGAGTAAATTACACATCAATAATAATTCAATACCACATTCACAAATTGAAATACAGAAGGTGAATAAATAAATGATATCACAGAAGCTTTAGCTCTGAGAGCTGTGGCTTGTATGTGATGCAACTATTCTGTTTGAAGGACTTCTGGGGAAAAATGCAGAAATATGATAATGAACAAGGTATTTTTGAATTTCAGAATTTATCAAAGTTCGTACTGAATTTACTATCTATTCCATACTCAAATGCTGAATGCGAAAGAGTGTTCAATAAATTAAACTTAGTAAAAACGAAATCAAGAAATAAGTTGATAACAAAAACCATAAACGGTTGTCTATTAACTTCGGAGTGTGAAAAAAAGTTGGAAATTGCGTTAATTTTAAACCTACCCAGAATATGTAGGCAAGAATGAATAAAGTGGACGTGTATTCTTTCACTTCTAGTATGGATGTTGATGAGTTTTTTATTGAAACTTAGATAATATCTTTTTTTTAGAATAAATATAATCATTATACACATATATATTGTGAACTTATCCTGATATTGAAGGTTTAGGAAAATTTGTACAAGTTTGTAGGTTAGATTTGACCACAGAATAGTAAGAATTGTTTCTTCTCTATGAAGTTCTGTGGTAGGGTGTACGGTAAAAGTGTCCCAAATACGGTAATCTTAGGATTTTCGGTTGGCAACGGTAATTGTCATAGAGCTATAAATTTCTTGCATGAATAATCATTAATAATTTCCAGAGGGAATTCTTTTTATTTATTGTCATTTCTAGTGTAACACGAAGTAATTTTAAACAAACACTTAGTAACCATTTAATAAATTTCGACTTTTTCATGTATCATTGCTGTGATTTTTGAGGCATAATCTTTTTTTACGTTTTCTGTATGAATTAGCACAGAACGAAAACTACTATTAACTCTGCGGCCTAAACTTTATATGTGAGCGGTGTTTATATTATGAAATATTTCCTGGATTCAGCAAATAGCTAAAAACACAATAAGTTTTAAAACTTTTATTTTTTATCATGTAAAATGTTCATTATTTACAAATATAAAAAGAAAATCGTAAATATTAATTTTCAGCACCAATAAAATATATCAGGAATTTGGTCTTGCTAATCTTGCAACTATTTTCTGAGTTTTGGGACATTTCTTCAATAGTACTTTCACCGATGTAAACATTTCTATTACTGTCATCACAGCAGGGTATTGTTTCGTTGCTGGATATGACAAAGTCACTCTCCAATACTTTTTTTGAATTTCTTGTTCTTTTTCATCAGCTTCCAAGTCTATATTAGTTATATCCTCAACTTCAAATGATGCTCCTTCAACTTCCTGAAATGAGAAGTATGGTCAAATTAGACAGAGTTAATTAATGAATAGTATCTATATTACAACTCTATGACAACAAATATTTCTATTTCAGTTTTATTCTATGATATAAAATTATTCTGCTTTTAAAAATTGAAATCAAACGTATCCTACAAAATGTCAGAGTCTGAGGATGATATCGATTATATAGAGGTCCTAAAGACTATAAATGAAAAAAATTTATTCCTACAAAACCAAGAACAGAATATTGAGTTGAAAAATAAATATGCGGAATCCTTTAAAAAATATTGGGAATTGCGAATCCTCTTTCAAAACATGAGAGATGAATTCGAGATAAATCAGTTACAAATGTATAAATCAAGAATGCTACTGGTGGATTCGAGGAAGCAGCATAAGACTCAGATGATGAAATTGGAAGAATATAATGAAAAAAGTGAATTTTTACGCAAAAAATCAATAGATCAACAAGCCCAATTCGAGAGTACGGTTAAACAATGGAACAATAAAATTAATGAGTTATCAACTATTTTAGATGAAAAATCACTGTTGCTCAAGATTCAGAATGGTCAGTCCAATATTGAATCATTGCTGAAACAAATTGAGCTAATTCAAGACAGTCATATAGAAGACGAAAAAAGTGAAACTAAACAAATAGATTACAATTTTGAGGGATTGAAAATACTGACATATGAACTTATGCAAGGAACAAAAGATTACGAAGAGAAATTGAAAAATAGCACAGAATTGGAAACTGAAATCAATGAATATGGGACAGTAACAGATGACATCCAAAAACAATTACACGGAAATTGAGAATTTGAATTTTGTTAATGTTGGTTCTAGAAAATTTTTGATGTTTATTATTGGAATGAGAATTAAATTTTTTTGAGCATTCTACTACTTACATGTAAATGAACTCTTACAACTTCACCACATTCTAAAACTATTACATCAAAGCTTCGTTCTCTAACATCTATTACAGCAGCTTCTTTAATATAAGGTGAGTTTTTGGCAATATAATGACACAGATACAGATGGCTGCTATCTTCTTGTGCTTTCTTGGCATTATACTTGATCAGATTGCACCTAGCCGCTATTTCAGCTACTTCCATAGAATTCAATTTTGGTTTTTCTGCTAAACCTGTGAAAATACAAATAATACATACTACTCTGTCAAGAAAGTACCGGGAATTTTCAATTAAAACAACATTTTTACATTTAATCGTCAAAATTTATTGGGTCACCTTCAAAATAGGCTCCATTTGCTCCAATACATCTACTTCCAATTATCGAAACATTTTTTATAGGCGCTTTCCGGGATGGACTTTAGCTCTCGCGCCGAATTTTGTTTTATGGCTTCAATCGACTCAAAACGGGTGCCACGAAGGGGCAATTTTAGTTTTGGGAAGAGGAAAAAGTCGCAGGGAGCCAAGTCCGGCGAATACGATGGTTGCTGAAGCACGTTTGTTGAGTTTTTGGCGAGAAAGTCAGTCACAATCGTAGCTCGGTGAGAAGGCGCGTTATCGTCATGCAAAACCCATGAGTTGTTCGCCCACAAATTTGGCCGCTTCTTACGGATACGCTCACGCAAACGTTTCATAACGCCTAGGTAATACTCCTTGATTACCGTCTGACCCTCTGGAACGAATGCGTAGTGCACCACGCCACGGATATCGAAGAAAACAATGAGCAATCACCTTCATTTTCGAGCGGCTTTGGCGACCACTTCACGACCGTCCTTGAAGGCTCTGTACCACTGATATGCACGAGTTTTCGATAGAGCATTATCACCAAAGGCCTTTTGCCACATTTTCAATGCATCGGCACACGAAAATTCATTTGCAACACAAAACTTTAAACAAATTCTTTGCTCAACGTAATCACCCATAGTAAAAATAAGCACGCACTCTGACATCGACTGACTTAATCAGCTGTTGCAAACACACTAGTTGACAGATCCCGCTCAAGCTTGGCATAGTCATTAAGGACAGTGGTACCAACCTAGGAAAAAAAATTTTTACCTGCCTCATTGCCCCGCCAGATTTAAATCGATAATTCCCGGTACTTTCTTGACAGAATGTATGTTGTTTAATAACTATGTGATGAAAATCAAAAGCAACATTTTATTTGTTCCAAGCAAGAGGCATATTTTTGAATTACACAATTTCTTCTTGAACAAAACCTACTTCCTTGTTCCCACTTAACTTGTTAAGAATTATTGTTCAAATATCTTGAGAATCAAGTTGTACAAGGATTGTTACTTAAGTTTTGAGACAAGGTAATTTGAGAATATGTCAATAGGACATTGTCATTGAAAAGTTTGACATTTATAATGGTGAACGTACTGACAACTTGTTGTCATAAGAGTGCTTTTTATTTTGTTTACAGATACTTGAAATGTTCATCTTAAATATTGAATTAAATTGTAACATTTTCGTGTGATGATTTTTTATGAGTTTCGAAATGGATTAAACCAACAACAGTGTTCAGATCAACTCGCTTCGACTTTTGGTGATGAAGCACTATCTTAAGCCACCGTGTTACACTGGTTTTACAAATTCAATCGTGATCGCATTTTGTGAAGGTAGTCCAAAATCGGCTATTGTGCCAGAAAACACCGATACTATGAATGAACTGATATTATAAGATCATCATGTGATGTATTGTGAGATTGAGGCATTAGTTACTCCCATACACTCAGTATTGCATGAACATTTTGACGTCAAAAAGATTTGTTCAGATACGTCATAATTTGACAATCGCTCAGAAAAAACTGGTATCGATTGGTCAAAAATAAAAAACATTCCTCAATAACAAAGACTTAAACATATCAATCAGAACCAATAATTAATTAGGAATAATTTTAAAGAACTCTGAACCGAAAATAAACAATTTACAATTATCAGGTGATTTTAATTAAAAAAAATTCGCACAGTTTTTATGTTTCACAATTTATTCAGAATCCTGACACGTGTTTCGGTCTTTCGGCCATCTTCAAAGGAGGACAAAAAGGAACTAAACTTAAAATTGAAAGGGTTCTTTTATTACACTTAGGACATCTGTGTACTTTTATGGCGCATGGAAATAACAGCCAACCATATAGGGATGTTGTCGAATAGTATTTGGGAATTTGTTGAAATTCTCCCTTTTCTTAATGGCTTTTTTGATTGAAAGAATCTCCAAATAGTCCATCAATCCACCCTTATTAACATTATATAGTAAACGGACATCTTTCTCATTAAAAGACACCGGTTGATTTTTGGTTTTTCAAATTAGAAACAGAAATCAACCGGTTTTGCAGAACATTGTTTAGAAAATAATCATTTTTTTAATGAGAAAGTTGTCACTTTACTATATAATGTTAATAAGGGTAAATTGATGGACTATTTGGAGATTCTTTCAATTGAAAAGCCATTGAGAAAAAGGAGAATTTAACAAATTCCCAAATACTATTCGGCATCACCCCTATATTGGATGCCGTTATTTCCATGCGCCATAAAAATAAACAGATGTCCTAAGTGAAATAGAAGAACCTTTTCAATTTTAAGTTTAGTTCCTTTCTGTACCCCTTTGGGTACAAAAGACCGAAACACGTGTCAGGATTCTGAATAATATGTAAAACATAAAAACTGTGTGAATTTTTTAAAAAATAAAATTGTTATAATGTTTCACCTAGAGCCATTCGCATACTCCATTCATATTATTTATCAGGTTTTTACCAATTATCATTTAAAAAGCAATATAACCAGTTCCGATTTTAGATATTTGCTTTTACTTGTCTTTATTTACCTCAAAACTTAAGTAGCAACCCTCATTAGTTATTATGACAGTTGGCAATAGTTATTTATTGCAGAACCCTATGAAAGTTCCTTGATAATCTACAATGCGACCTTGAATTAGATTTTCAAGGTCATTCTAAATCGACCTCGAGAACCTCTTTTTTTGTTAGAAGAGAACGAAACGATATTGAATTAGAGCATCCAACATGCGTCATTCAAACTAAACTTATCAGTTAATCGATTGGATACACACCTAAACAAGCTGCAAGTAGTCTGTGGACCATTACATCAGCGTAACGCCTTATGGGCGAAGTGAAGTGGGTATACAGAGGTACGTTCAGTGCATAATGGTTGAACGAATCTGCTGCTACTTCAACTTCTGGACAGAAGTAACGAGCCCTCGTCATTGCTTTGGCAAACAGATGATTTAACACAGCAGTCCTAATTTTACCTGTGAGATTAATTATTGAATTAGTTGCTATTTTATCACTATAACAAAAATATGAAAAATCCTGCAACTATTAGGGAGTATAAATAAGTTCGCGAGGTTTTTCGTCGAATATTGAAGCTTTATTGTGAAAAATTGGTTATACATTAAATGTTCAGAGTATTGTCCGTCGTTAGTCACTACTTTTTCCCATCTTTCTGGCAATTGACATCGTAATTGTAGAAGTACTGGTCCGCCAGGCCATGTTCCATCGATTGGGAGATATGGTAATTGGAAGGAGCAATGTCTGGTCTGTACGTCGGGTGGGGTAGGACTTCCCATTTCAGCGTTTCTAAGTACATTTTAACGGGCGACGCAACATGTGGCCCTGAGTCGTCAATAACTCTTGGTCTCTTGGCTTCAGTTCATACTGTACCCAATTTTCTACCTTTCGGATCAATCTCATTCTTCATCCTTAAACTTCCGGGTCATTCTCCGTCTTCCGAATCTTTTAAATCAGACAAAGCACTTCTGACACGTTCATTCAGCCAGAGCATGATCACCATAAAGATCCCCTAAAATATGATGTCTTTTTCTTGATACTGAAGTAAAACTCCCCTCAAAAACACATTATTCGGTAAAAAAGTTGACATTTTCGGAGCGCACAGAAACTATGTTGTTTACACTTCAGCAAAATGACAGATACTGAAAAGAAAGCCTTATGATGGCACCTCAAAATGAATATGATGCCATATGAAACAATGGAATAATAAACTAGTAGAGGCATCTGTTATTAAAACTTATTTCTTTATAACAATCGATTTTCAACTAAAATATTTGGACGTCACCCAAATTTTTTAACACTTAGAAGATGTCGTAGCAATCGAAATAAATAATATCCAAAGGTGCTATGTCAACCAAGTATGGTGGGGGTCAGGCTATATTCAATTTCAATAATTCTTTCCAGGATTTGTCTTTGAAGTATCTAATGAGCTGATAAATATAAAAAAAGTATATCAAAATGACATGAATTGTATTTTTCATGAGCACTTCTTAAAGTTTTGTATAAAGGATGTTTTCAAAGGTAACTCTTCATTTTTAAGTGTAGGCGAAGTGCGTTAAACTAAAGCATTTGAACTGAAGTTGCAGAACAAGGAATTATTCATCCTTTGAAGAAACATGAATTTTCGATCTGGACCCGAAAGTTACACCCTTTGAGAGATTTTTCTAACCAAAACAGTCTGGAGTTGCCGCACGGCTTTAAACAGGCTCAGTATGTATAACGGTCACTCTGGTTTGGATACCGAGCCACTCAAACTATTTGGGTAATTAGGAGGCGGATCGGCTGGCATTTGCTGGAGCTGCGCTGCCTCTGGTAGGACCGGAACCATTCCTGGGAATACCACATGACGTGGCTAACGAGGCGATAACAGGCAGAATGAACTCAACGCTAGAGTCTTTCTGGCCTGAAACATTCGAAGTTGTTCCTTGGAACAGCTTCGAACAAAAAGATGGCGAACCTAGCGCTAGGTCTGGATAGGGCCAAACTAAGAACACTTGTCGGAATTATGACAGGTCACTGCAGACTGAAAGCGCATTTGCACAAAATCGGTCTGGCTGAAGACGATGAATGCAGGCTGTGTCTTGAGGACACTGAAACAACCATGCACATCGTCTCAGAGTGCTCAGCGGTGAGTCGTATCAGATTCGAGGTCTTTGGCCAGGCTTTTATAGCCCAGCGATCTGAAAAAATTTCCTCTGAACAGGATTATCGGTTTTATCCAAAAACTGGATCTCGTCGGGGAGATATAAATTAGGGGTGAACCTCAATAATCCATGTGGATGCAGTGGTAGGGTGGACAGACGCCCGCTCGCCATAAATAACGATAATAACGATACACCCTTTGGAAGATTTTTCTAACAATAACAGAAAAAATGAAAAACTACTTGACTTGAAAACATTATGCCACACCACCATATCTGTTTGACAAAGCCTCCATTTCAACAATCGATGACTTCCATGCGGAAGTCAAAACTGAACTTGGAATAAAATATTCACCTGCTTGATCATTCGACTCGTATCTTGAGAGAGAAGTCTGTATACTTTTCGCCGATGTAATGTCTACGTGTATCCCAACAGACTCCAACGCCCTCTTCAGTTCAACCAACATGTTCAATTTAGGAGGCTCGTGTAACCTCAAGAAAGCTACATCAGGGAAATGCTCAAGTGTCTTCTCCGCTACAGATATATTTGCCAACAGCATGAATTCTTCTATGAGCCTATTGGCCTCCTTCTGTTCTTGTACGAAATATTTCACAGGATATCCAGTTTTGGGGTCCAGTTCGTAGGACAATTTCACCTGGTTGATTCTAAGCGCACCGTTGTCAAACCTCTTCTGTCTTAAGTTCTTGGAAATGTGGTACAACCTTAAAATCACGTTTTTCGCGTCTTCTACAGTGTAGCCGTTTATTATATCTGGTATGGAAGAGACCTCAAAGTTTTCCGGGTCATCGATGATGGCTTGAGCATGCTCGTAAGCCAGTTGGCAGCAGGAATTTATCACAGTTCTAGCGAAGCGGGTGTTTAAGATTTCCCCTTCCGGCGTCATTTTCCAGAAAACCGAGAAAGACAGCCTGTCTTTTCCAGGTAGCAAGGAACAGTTCATGCACAATTCTACTGGTAGCATGTGGTACACGTTGTTCACCATATATATAGTCGTTGCTTTCCATGCAACTTGTTTGTCCAGTTCCGTACCTTGAAAAAAGTTAAGATTTTAAATGAAATAATTTGTCTTGTGTGAAATAGAATTGAAATAAGCGATTCCAATGATTTTTCTATTTTAGGGAAATTCATTATAATAAAAAAGAAAACACTTTTATCTAATTTTCATCAAGTCTCGACTTGATAATGATGGTAACGTTCAGTGGAAATTCTTTCTCATTTATAGAAATGACTCTGAGATATCTATTTAACCAAAAGTAGGCTACATTATATTAGGAGTACAAATAAGTTTCCGCCGTTTTATTGTAGATGGCGCGGCACGGAGTTTCGGTTAGCTTTCGCAGATGATAACCGGCTTAAAAAATAGTTTGGACATTCAAGAACAACATAACCTATTGATATCATTGATTTTATATTGGTAAAATATAATTTTTATAAGTTGAAAATGTCAAAATTTCAGCCAAGTAAGCGTCATTTGCGGGAAATATTAGTTTACTTATTTAATTAAAAGAAATCTGCTGCTGAGGCGCATCAATTGCTCGTAGAAGCATATGGTGAGGGTGCTTCGAGTGAGAGAACGTGTCGAGAGTGGTTTCAAGTTTAAAAACGGTGATTACGACGTAGAAGACAAAGATCGCAGTGGAAGGCCAAAAATTTACGAGGATGAGATTCATCTCAAACACAAAAAGAACTTGCTCTAACATTAGAAGTCACTCAGCAAGCAGTCTCACATCGTTTAAAATCATTAGGAATGATTCATAAACAAAAAACGTTAAAAAACGGCGGAAACTTATTTGTACTCCTAATAGATCAAAATTTTTATATGAAATTGTGGATCAAATTTGAACAACTTGCAAATGTTGCTCCAGAGTAACTCTATTCATGGCGAACTACCAATAAATCAGCCAAGAACTGTTAAACCAGGTGTCATAAAAAATAGTGTTGTTATTAGGAGTACAAATAAGTTTCCGCTGTTTTTCAACACAAATTAAATTTAAACGATGTGAGACTGCTTGCTGAGTGACTTCTAATGTTAGAGCAAGTTCTTTTTGTGTTTGAGATGAATCTTCCTCCAATTCTGCATCCTCATAAATTTTTGGCCTTCCAATGCGATCTCTGTCTTCTACGTCGAAATCACCGTTTTTAAACTTTTGAAACCACTCTCGACACGTTCTCACTCAAAGCACCCTCACCATATGCTTCTACGAGCAATTGATGCGCCTCAGCAGCAGATTTCTTTAAATTAAAGAAGTAAACTAATATTTCCCGCAAATGACGCTTACTTGGCTCAAATTTTGACATTTTCAACTTATAAAAATTATGTTTTACCAATATAAAATCAATGATAGTAATAGGTTATGTTGTTCTTGAATGTCCAAACTATTTTTTAAGCCGGTTATCATCTGCGAAAGCTAACCGAAACTCCGTGCCGCGCCATCTACAATAAAACGGCTGAAACTTATTTGTACTAATTCAAACTTCTCTGTTTCTAAAAATAACGCCTTTTACTCCATTGATGCTCTCTCTATTACTGCAGCTTAACGCACTAAACAAAAATTTACCTTCTTTCAAGAAAAATCCTACATCTGCAATGTGAACTCCAACCTCGAAATTTCCATCGGGTAAACTCTTACAAGACACTGCATCATCTAGATCCCTGGCAGTCAAAGGGTCAATAGTAAAAATACACTCTTTCCTAAGGTCTTCTCGTCCTTCCAGCCAGTCTGTCTGCAGAATAGAGGTCTTTGGCAGATATTGCAACATATCATTACTGAAAGGTTCGTAGTCCAGGCCACAGGCTTTTAGTATAGCCAAATTTTCTACTTTCAAGTCGCCAGACAGTCCTACGTTCTCGATAATGAGGCCTCTGGCACACTCCAGACTGGTCCATTCGGTGATCTTTGCGAGAAATAAGTTCTTTTCGAAAGTTTTGGGATTGGTGTTGAAGCCCTGCGGCCAGCTTATTGTCGGTATGTAGACGTGAGGAAATCTTTTGTCTCTTGGTATAAAAGCTGCGAATTGTTCGTTGTTGGGTAGCGGTGTTAGGTTTCCGATGGTGGTTCTAGGGTGGACCTATAGGGTACAAGATACATTTGAAATTTTTTCCTCATTATCTTGAAAAATACATAATGAAGTTGTAGTCAAACAAATGTAAAATGAGATTTTCCTGAAAAATACAATTATTCAGGTAATTTTCAGGATATTTTTGAATGTCTTAAACTAACAAGTTTTTTCATGACACAAAAGTATAATATTGAGTTTTTCAACTACATTTTTGAGTGGTTTGCATCCCATTTCCTAATAATTGAGATAGCAGGTCAAGTTCAAGGTCAAAACTTTTAGTTTATTATTTTCTCAGCTTTCTGATTAAAAAATAAATGTTTAACCCCTCTGAACATATTAGACTTTACATTTCCAATGTTGAGCATTGTGTCGAAAGTTTTTGAAAGAATCCTCTCGGTCAGAATGTTAAAATATCTAAATGAATACAAAGTACTTAATTCAGCCCAGAGTGGCTTTAGAAGTGGTCGATCTATACAGATGGCTGCACTCGATTCCATAGAATCCGTTTACGAACGTATGGACGACAACTTGCATGTATCTGGCTTGTTTTTTGATTTATCTTGTGCCTTCGAGACACTTTCATTTGAATTAATTTTTTAAACAAATGCTACAGATTTCAGAACACCATATAATTTAGGATGTACTCAAGGTATGATCCTTTGACTGTTTAATATCAAGGTCAGTGTATTTTCGACTTTAGACCAGTACATTGAAGAATATATGACAGCTATTAGATCATTTATTTAGTTCTTAATGTTTGTGCAGATTTGTGTGAACAGATATCTGTGATCTATTATTTTTGATTATTTGCTCACTGTACTTTTTTTAAATAGATCATCTGATTTGGAGTAATGAAAATATCATTTTACATTTTAGCCTAGCCTACTATAGTGAATTTTTAAAAGCCATTCCGGATGAACATAGTTTGTAACAATTTAATAAATCATTCAAGCAGCTATATTTCCCTCTTTGAATTATAATTCTCCCACACTCTAAGTTCAGTATATTACCTGCTTAAAGAAGGTTACAACTATCGGGTGTTTTTTTAGAGTGATAGAACTTTAAATTAAAATAAAACGCATTTTTTAAATTAAGATTGAACCCAATTTTTTTTTTATTTGAAAGATAATTTTATGATATTTATGTTTCAAAAATAATTTCCGGCATATGTCCACCACTACTAGCTCTGAGGAACCGCATTCGACCAGACCAATTTTGGACTACTTTTTCAAGTATTTCAGGCCTTATTTAATCAATAACACGAGTTATGTTGGCTTCCAAAGCGCCTATTGTTTCTGGTTTATCAGCATAAACCAATGACTTGACATAATCCCAAATAAAATAATCCAGTGGAGTTATGTCGCCTGATCTTGGAGGCCAATTAATTGGACCATTTCTCGATAGAATGTTATCGCTAAATCTTTCATTGAATAAATAATAATCATTGATCATTGATCTGTAACGAGCACCATTCACTGTAACATTAGCTCCAGCATTGTTTTTAAAGAAATATGGACCGATGATGCCTCCAGAGTATAAAGCACACCATACAGGCATTTTTCAGAATGCAATGGAACCTGCAGAACTTCTTGAGGATTGTTTTCACTCCATATACGGCAATTTTGCTTGTTTACATAGCCGTTCAACCAGAAATGAGCTTCATCACTAAACACAATTTTACGATAAAAAAGTAGATCAACTTCAAGCTGTTCTAGGGCCCAATCAGCAGACAAACGACGCTTATTATGTCCATGTGGTAGATGCACAGAGTCCAACTTGTTATGAACGTCGCCGAATAGACAAATCTGGATCATCATTAACACTATGACTTACAGCAGCGATATTTTCTTCTGTACGTACAGTTCTTTGTCTTGTTGTTGTTGTTGCATGGAGTAGAGAAAATGTTGTTTGAAATCTATCGATAGTTCGACGAATAAGCTGCTCTGATGGACGATTATGTAAATCATAAATTTCACGAAGTGCTCTATAAGTTTGGCGAATAGAACACTAATTTTTTTCATAAATTTCAACAATTTGTAAACGTTGTTACGGCTTGAGTCTTTCCATGATAATTTATCAATGCTTACTGAACAGTCAAAAACAACATGGCTTCTACCTTCTGTCAAATCACAGTTATCCCTATCGAAAGTTCTGTCACTCTAAAAAAAACACCCAATAGCTAGCTAGTGATACTGAAACTATGAAACTATATGTGACATTAAAAATGGACACCCACATTCGGTCCTAAAGTTCTTACTGGTTTTGGCCATCATCAAGCGTCTTTTGTTCTGCTATAACGAAATTAATCAATAAGTTTGAAAGTTTCGTTTGTATAAGTTAGTAATCTGAAGACTCAAACTTCTGCTTGTCCAGTTGAATCTGCTGAAAATATAGATGCTCTAGCTGTTACAGGCAAATGTAGACAATGTTGCCACACTGCCCGTAAAACAATGACTATTGCACGAAAAGTTTATTGGAGTGTAAATTCTCGAAATGTAGACTGCTGAGATCATGCAATCCACTAGATTGTTTTTGGAACTTTGCCAAAGATAAGATATATGCCAATGATTCAAGCGCTAAAAGACAACATAAGAGCTATTTTATTTGAGAAATAGAGTCACAATTCTGCAAGTCCTGATGAAAATTTTCATCCAAAGAAGTACCATCTGTAAGGACATCCAAAGAGAGCATTTGACAGATATTGTGTTCCGTTATTAATCTCAAAGTTTGGATTGAAATAAAAATATCTCAACCTTTCGTGGAAACACTGTGTTTTTCACTTAATTAAAATGACACCACTGGTTGAAAGACCCTTCCTATGAAATATTAATTATTGCGATGAAATCCTCACCAAAGCTATTTACTATTTCAGTAACCAACTTACAGAAAAAAAAATTCCTTACCATTTTAGAAATGTAAACAACAACGGCTGTTTTCCTTCCACCGTCCCATTCAGCCTCGGGCTTTATTTTCAGAACCACCTCATCTCCTTCCAAAGCCCTGTTCTGATCTACAATAGATTTTATAATATAATCAGTGCCGCCTTTAGTCATATTAGAGATGTAAGCTTCTTTACAATTTCTTGGGTTTATTCTGATGCACCCTTTAATCAATGAACCATTTTTCAATCCCTCATCAACCTCATTCAAATTCATGAATTCTGGATAGCATTTTTTCTGTTCTTTTTTCGTCTTACGAGGCCTTCTAGGTTTTTTACATTTCTTTTGAGCCTTGCTATTGTTTAGGCTATTAGAATTAGAAATATCCAAATCAACATTGGAATCTACAGTTGTGTCCATCATGAACGAATGTTCATCTTTCCGAGAATTCGATGAATTTAAATTAGTACTCATATCAGATACATTCAAATCAATATCACTTGTTTTTTCACATAATCTTTCAATACTAGTATCTTCGCTTTGACCTTTGTAATGAGAGGGAAATATCACTGGTAATTTTGGGCCAAATGTATGAAACTTCACATCTTTGTTATTTGACTTTTTGCGGTAGAAAATTCCAGTTGACGGTTTGCGAATTCTTTTAATGTCAAAAGTGAAAGTAGGTTCCGAGGTAACTTCGATATTCGAATCCTTCTTTTTTATAGGAGAATATTCTTCATTTAAGATTTCTGGCTTTTCTGGTGGATTCCAAATATTTCTACCCTCTCTAGGTAAGTGGTTGAAAGCGGAAAGACCTCTATAAATTGAGCTATACGTGTTTAAATATTTTTTAGGAGACTTTTTACTTGCGCCATTTGCACTCTTATGCTGTTTGTCAGTTGAATTAGGCATTGGTCGTGATGCATTGGAAGCCTGTAGAGCTGCTGCAGCTGCTTCTGCCTCCCTCTTTTTGGCTTTTTTATTCAGTTTAATTTTAGGAATAGCTCCAGTTGATATTGCAACACCTTGAGCAAGAGAGTTGGATTTTGATGTTTTATTATTTTCAGTTTTAATATTTGGACGAACTTTCTCTTTAATTTTTTTTGATTCATTCGCATTAGCGCTTTCTCCTTCAGCACTGTCTTGTGAATTAGAATTTGGAGACTTTTTAGCGTTAGGCTTCCTCTTGGTCCTTTTTTTATTATTTGGAGTATTTGGCGCTTTTGTCTCGCCACTACTCGATGGAAATGAAACTTGAATATTAATCATTACGATTCTTTAAAGTTTAATTCATAGGAAAAAAAAATTATGAAAAAAATATTCACTATCTCACGAAATATAAAATAAAATATTCTCACATCTACTAATACTATACTACGAATATTAAAATACTTGTGAGTATAACAGCACAATAAGATAAATATTCGTATAGTCAATCAATAAAACTTAAAACTAATACATTAAAAAATCATTGCAATCAGCTGCTATTTGTCAAATTTTTGGTTTGAAGAAATAATGATGACTGACACTGACAATGACAACCACAGAACCTAAGTGTCATTTATCAGATGACTTTAGCTTCTTTATAATTATGAAATTTAAAGAAGGAACCTCAAGCAAACAAAGGACTGAAAGATTAGTTTGTCTGCGAAAAAAGTGTTAAGACGTCCACAGATTGATCTGTGCAATTGTTTAAACTTGATTTATCATTCTCTAAAGATTTCTTCAAACCTGTAAATAAAGAATTCATAGCTTAACACAGCGAACTGTGCTTATATAAAAATATTCTAACCATAGATAAAATTTTGTAGTTTTCCCAAAAACGAGTCTCATTAGACATTGTTTAAAAAATGGTATAGGTTTCTCTAGTCAAACCAGTGTGTAGTCGTTCTTAAATCCAATAGGTGTCACTTTTAACACTCTCCCATGTTTATTTAGTTTTTGACAACTGGCTCAATTTGAATAATTGTTGATTTATTTGAGTTCATATAATTGATAAAAATTATCTATGGAAGAAATGACACATATCACATCACGTGGTAAAAATATTCTCTATATAACGTAAAATTCAATCACTTCTTCATCATTTCGATTACCCCTGTCTTTAAAATACCTTTCACCCGTTTTTCGGCGATGGAATAATGTCTGAATGAATCACAAGGTTAGAAACTTGTTAAACAATTATTCAAATAGTACAATTTTCATTTCATCAAAAAGTCTTGTGAGGTTGACTCAGTAATACATTTGTATCATTTATATTCCTGTGCAATTGATATTTCTTCAAAATGATGGAAGGACACAATGATGTTTGCAATGATTTTAACTCCAATGAAGTCGTAGTTGTGGGATCCTGCATGATAGATTTCGTAGGGTGAGTATTTTGCCTAAGACAATTATTAAGTTTACTTTGAATTAAATGAATACATTCTTTGTGTGATGCATTTCAGATATGCTCCAAGACTTCCAAATCCCGGAGAAACAATACATGGCACCGAATTTGTAACGAATTTCGGTGGGAAAGGTGCGAACCAATGTGTAGCAGCTGCCAGATTAGGCATTTCTACAACACTTGTTGCTAGAGTTAGTGAACTGCAATGTATAGATATCTCTTGGAGAACCTAATTTGTATCTTTTTTGTTTTGAAGGTTGGAAATGATTCATGGGGTAATAAGTACCTATCTAACCTAATGAAAAATGAGGTGGATACAAGTTACGTGTTCAAAACAGAGGGACAGTCTACAGGCATTGCACAAATATGTGTGGCCGATAGTGGTGAAAATCAAATAGTTATTATCGCTGGTGCTAATAACAAATTAAGCATTGAAGATATTGAAGAAGCTTCTGAAACTATTAAAACTGCAAAATTGTTAATTTTACAACTCGAAACTTCTGTAGATGTTGCTGTAAAAGCCATGAAGTTATGTAAAGGTGTAAGTTAATAGTTATTAAAAATAACTTAATACCATAATTTTGAAATATTTGCAAATTCCTCATTTTTTTATACATTAGCTAAATAGTGGGTAAACAATTTGATAACTCCTCCATTTTATAGGTCAGGAGTCCTTACTGTGTTAATACTTTTTGTACACTGAATAATAATAAGAAACTGAAGACAAACTTGTCGCATGATTTTTCCAGGTCTCTATTTTGAATGGGGCACCTTACACTTCAGAATATGATCCATCTCTCTTTGAACTACCAACAATTTTTTGTGTGAATGAACATGAAGCTTCCCAATTCACAAAGTTGCCTGTCAATAATAAAATGTAAGAAAAATGGTGTATATTATAATTGGTATTAAATACACTTTATGCAAACCATAGAGAATAAGAGTGTAGTTGGACTATAGATTTATACAAAGCCTTTTCAATGTTACATATAATTTATGAAAACCACAGAGAATAATTATATTCAAAAAATTAATTTCCTTTTAAATTTGAATATTAATATTATTTTTAGGGAAGCAGAAATAGCAGCGTCCAGATTGATTTCATTGGGATGTAAAGGAGTTTTAATTACTTTAGGGGCAGAGGGAGCCGTATTTGCAGAGAAAAGAACAGGCAATATTTTTTATGTAGAATCACCAAAGGTAGAGTGCATTGACTCAACAGGAGCGGGAGATGCTTTCATTGGGGCTTTAGCCTATCTCTTGGTTAGAAGGAAAGAACTGCCCATTGAGGAGATGGTGGAAAAGGCATGCATGGTTGCTGCAGATTCGGTGACGAGGAAGGGAACTCAGCCTAGTTTCCCTGATGAAAGAATTTTAGAGAAATTAGGTATATAATTTTTTTATATTTTCAGATACATAACCAAAGGACAGATTCAAATACAAATAAAAAATGGAAATGTTATAATTTTTATTCAAACGTTTCATAACCTATATAACTTTAATATTGCGTATATACACCACTGCCTATTTTTCGGTAGTGAAAAGGTTTCCTTCTGTTTCGTGCACTGCAAAAAAAAGTTCCAATGTATCCTTACTTAATTACAATCTTGAATTGTTTCTTACCATACACTTCTGAAGAAAATACTGTTCTGAGGGAAAACATCTGGATGTTCGGTCTCTAAATAGATGTCCAAGTAGCAGCAAGCAAGTGTTATTTGTGCGCCAAGAATCCATTCGGCAGCTGAATAAGTAACTGACCAAACAGCATTCAAACTCCTTTCCATATCCTGTTATATAAAATCAAAGTTTTTATTGCTTCTAAGTACTTATCAACATTTAAAAAAGGTCCACTTAAAATATATGGTTGTTATTCTCCTACTAAATGCTGAATTTCATATCGATCGAATCTGTATTATGAAAAAATTGGGAAAAATATGAAAAATTTTCAAACGTGAATAACTGCGAAATTATTGAACCAATTTTGCCCATTAACGAAATGTGTTGTGGTATTTGGATATCAAACCTTCCCTGAAAGCTTCAAGGCTCTAGCTTTTTCCATTCAAAAGTTTACGGTTTACAGTTTCTTTAGGAGAACAGTTCTAAATCTGCAAAAATGACGTTTTTTTGATTCTCGGATGACAGAACATAGAATTCTATGTTTCTATTCATCATATTTAGTTTCTTCAAAAAGTAATTCACAGCTTTGAAATTTTCAGGGGAAATAGACTTTTGAATAAGTTCCCAAAAGCTTCAGACTTCCGTCAGTGCTTCTCACCTTATTTACATTATGTAAAATGGCGTCGAATGAAAGTGACACGGATGCGAACTCCCAGAAAGACGGGGAATTTAACGATGTTAAATGTTCGTATTGTGCTAAAAAAGTGAGAGATTATGTGAAGTGTGGAAAGTGTTATAATAATTTCCACAAATCATGTCTTGTACGAGCAAGCAATTTGGAAAATACTATATGTAAACATGAGAGGTTAGAAAATCATGAAAGTTCAACAGAATTCAAAGATGCAATTGTTCAGAATAAAATGCTGGAATTGGAAAACAACTATCTAAAACAATTGATCAAGGAAATAACCGAAAAGAACCAAATCCTGATGCAAAACAATATCCTTTTATCAGAAAAAATACAGCGCCTGGAAGATAATGGAAAATACGAAATGAAAACATATTCGAAAGCAACGCAAAAAACTGAATCCTCAACTGTAAACAAAGTACAGCAAGTCACAAGGAGGTTATATAATAACACGAAACAAACTACTGCAGAAACATCCAAAGAAGATAATGGTACATCTGAGCTACCACCTATAACCAAAAATGACAGACACAAAGGTAACCTACAAATTACTCAAAGAAATGTCAACAATCCAGTTATTTTGATTTCAAAACCAACTACGGAAAAAGATGAAATGGAACAAGAACTCTCGCCTAAACCCACATCGGAAGAATTCATTACTGTTAGATCAAGAAGGCATAAGAAACCAAATGTTGGTACAGGACCACTGGAAGATACAACATTTAAATCTATAAAAGCAGACAAGCAAGAGAAGAAATTATGGCTATTTGTATCCCAAATAAAAGCAAATGTACAGGTTGAAGTAATAAAAGACTATGTAAGAGAAAGAGGTAATTTAGAAGAAAATGAAGTAAGCGTAAAACAACTGAACACAAAAAACCAAGAAAATTTAACCTATAAATGTGTTTTAGTAAGTGTTCCTCTAAAAATGAAGGAGGATATTTACAAAAATGATTTTTGGCCAACAGGGATAAAATATTCAAGATTTGATTTCAGAAGAGGGGAACATTTTTTAGAGAAAAAAACAGCATTAACAAACTGATGGCAATTGATAGCATTCCTTCACTCAATAAGGGAAAAGAAATTCAAAAGGAAAAAATCGGCAAGAATTATGAACAGTTTAGTATATTACACCAAAACATATAGATGTCTCAAAATATATAACATGCTTCCAAAAAAATATAAAAACTATAAAAAATATGAAATGTTTCAAAAGAAGATTATTCGAATATCTCATTGAGCTAGAACCATACAGTTTAGATGATTATATCATGTAATTCTTATTTCTGACACTATTCTATTTCATCTTCATATTATTATATTTATATGTGTATGGATGTGATCGAGAATAAAGAGCTATTATTATTATTATTATTATTATTATTATTTTCATATCTATCACTGAATGAATATCAATTTCAATATCTCTATGAATATACAAAAAGATACAGAGTCGATTTAGCCAAGTTTTGAAGTCTCTTCAAGGTTGAAAAGCTTCGGTCAGAACTTGGCACACTAACAGGCATTACAGATAGATATCTAGGATGATTACTTACTCTAACATCGTCACTATTTCCAGCATGGTGTTTCCCATTGTAATTTATTGTTAATGTGAATATAGGGGCTTGAACTGGAAATTCATTTTTAATAACGATGAGGCAATCCATTGAAGCTGAAAATATTCGATTTTATTGTATATACATACTTCCTTTAATCAATTTCACACTTACCGTTATTTCTTGAGATAGTAGCACAGTAGAATATATCATTAGGCTTAACAATTTCTTCTTCAAGCAAAGGTGTAGTTCCAGGAGAATGACAAAATTGTTGGTAGCTTTTAGAACACCATCTAGTTAGCCCTGATATCATATTTTTTGATATTTCAAGATGATCCGGTATACTGGGAATTATGTTCTTTTCTACAAAACATACAATATTACCATAAAAGTTTTTTTAGTAAATCTAATGTCTTTAGAGCTTTGAGTTTGAATTTGAGACCTGTGTTCAGGGTATCATTATTAAAGAGATATAAAACCACGTTGGTCGTTTGTTAACACATAAATAATTTAGAGCGAATTCTTGTCAAACAAATAAAAGGCACATACCTAATGATTCCAGTTGGAGGGCTAAAGCATATCTGGACTCTAGCTTGCGATGTAGAGTCTTCATTACAAATTCCACATTAAGAAGGCTCAATTTTTGACTCTGTTCTCTTGAGCTCTGAAATAGGTCTTGTTTGAAACTCATCTTAGAATATATACGATTCAAACATACCTGTTGACTGAGAAAATCCAGTCCGCATGCTTTTTGGGCCCAACCGTAAGCAAAACCGATATCAGGTATCAAAGTTTCGTAAGGTCCCAAAGAACATTTTTTCAACTGATGCGACATATTTGAATTTGGACTCTCCAGGCCGGTATCTCCTTCTACTAACTCACCCAACAGTGTTTCACCCATCAGTACTTCTTTGGCTGTATTCCCTACAATTAAACTCGTTAGATCCAGAATCCAATGACTGAAATCGCGACTTAACCTGTTATATTACTGGGCATCGACACTTCAGACTTGACTGTCACTATTTTGAGGTTATAATAGTAGTTCAACTTGATCTTGATGGAAAGGGATTCTTTGATATTAACTGTCGCTTCAACTGATAGAGGATGGGTCTGAAGAACTTTACGTTTCTTTTCTTCCTTTGGATCTTGCGGTTTGCTGCTTGATTTTCGGTGTCTTCGTTTCTTGACTTCGACAATTTCCTAAATTGCAATTGTGAAATAGTTACTCCATATGATCTGAATTTATTTAGTTGTACATCGCAGTAAAGGAAGTGTTGGTTAAAAATTTCTAATGCTCTAGGAATAACTCGTTAACATTCTCTGTTTATAGATAAGAAATCCTGGATATCTCCATTCAAGTGATTAATTTCTGTTAACTATTGGTAATAAAAGTAACAGACAAACTTTTTTAAAAAACAGTTTATTGTTTGTACTATATTTATGAAAAAATTGATGAAAATATAATTTTGAATTTGAACAACAAAGATAATATAGAAGTAAAGGGTGGGTTTTTTGAAGTAGTGATTATTTCGAATCTGGCAACTTTTCTGTTATTTGTGTTTTGATAAAAAGTTAGTTAAAAATTTGAAATTAACGAAATTTTCGGTGATGGTAGTCCAAGGACTGTAAAACTGACTGAATTAAATCATCTTTATTTCGTGGCGCTGCTCATTCAACTTCAATCTTCATTAGTCCTCATATGTTTTCAATGGGACTAAAATCTGATGAAGCTGCCGGCCATGAAATGGTTGTCACTTGGTGTTCTTGCATCCAAGTTTGAGTAGTATGGGCGGAAGTGTGGCATCTTGCATTATACTGCTGAAAACGCCACCCATCTGGATATAAAGCATGCGCCGTTTCAAGGAGAAAATCGTTTAGAATGACATAATACTTTTCACTATTAATGGTACCCTCAACTATACAGAGAGGCGTAGCGCAAGAACCCCAGGCGCTGATTGTGTCGTCCTAAGGCCAATAAAGCGTTTAAATTGTTTCCTTTAATCTTACGCGGTCTTCCTGAAACTGGTCTATGCCTCATATTCTCTTTATTGTCTCATATACAGCACCTTTTTCCAGTTCAGTCAATTGCACTAATTTTTTAACGTTTCGAAAACGTTTTCCATACAAATATTCTACCCGTTTTCTTTTTTCTAGTTGCGACATTATTTCACAAATTGTATAACTGTTGACAATCAACAATATTTGACCAATAGTGTTGCCATACAGCTTTGGCCATAGTCGACTATCTGCACAATCTGCACAACCTATCTTATACATTACTTTTGTCTTAGAATGTTACAAAAAAGAAGTATATTAAAATTATGAAAAGTAATAAATTCCGGATACTTTCTAGATGGACTATATATAAAAATGTGGAGTAATTGTTTTTATAGTGGGAAAAGTAACCTGAAGATGAAAGAGTCCGAATGAATACATTTATCTAAAACAATACCTACTTCAGAATCCTGTTCAACTTCAGGATCAGTATCTTCTTCATCTTGTAATCTAGCCGATGCTTGTTGTTCTTTCCACTGCGTAGCTTTCTCATGATCACCAACAATTGCAAGTATAATAGATTGATCTACATCATTGAAAGTGTTAAAATAATATTTATATGTAATGAAAAAACATACCATATACTTCTCTAAAACCGTCTACATTAACGTAAAAAAGATATAGTGGCTCTGGTAAAAGATAGGCAAGTTTATGTTCAGCTCTCAATTTATCTATCGGTATATTCAGATACTCTTGCAAAGGCTTTGTAACTTCTAAGACAGCGCTTAATCTTGGAGCCAATCCATCTAATTTCTTTTTATGCTCAATGATGTCTGAAATAATAAAAAAATTGATAGATGCTTTCTAGTCAACAAATGCTAGGGCTAGAAATAAATGGACGTTTAATAGTCTTATACATTTACCTAGTCCAATTTTCTTTTTCTCCTCTTCTAAAGTTTTGCACAGTTTGGCTAAGTTCTTTCTTTGTTCCAATTCATATTCTAGTCTGGCTAACCTTAGTTCATGTTTTTTCGTTTCGTCATTTTCGTCCATCTAAAATGCAAAAATTCAGTGCCGACTATTATTTAAGATATGTCATAAAAACTTACATCTTTAAACTCCTTAATCACAGATTCTGGCGCTTCTCTCTTAAACTCTTCAACGCTGATCAGTTCAATATCTTCATCTTTAGATCTTAAAATTTAAATATTTGTCTTATAATAGTTCATATTGTCTGAATTGAATCCTCTAAGATAAGATATTTGTTCTGAAATAATTCTATTATGTGACTTACTTAAACTGGAAGCATTTATTGAATTCCGAAATTAAATGATTGGCTTCATACAGAAGGTTTTGATACTGTAAGTTGATAGAATCAACTTTTTGCTTTTCAGATGATAACATTTCTCTCGCTTTGACAACGCGGACCTTTTCCATTCTATTTAATTTTTTCAAAATTGCAATCTTAACACAAGCTTCCCTGCATTTTATTGTTATTTGTTCTTTAGCCTAAAACAATCAGTATTAAGAATTGTTTTTAATTTTTGTTTTGAAAGTCATACATCTGGCGTTTTCTGGGTTTTCAAATGGAATATTTCAATTAAGAGTTTTCGTATATCTTGGCTTATTTCCATATATAAATCGGCATCATCGTCTGCAGACCGATTTAGAGCTTCTTTTTCCTCAAATTCTACGGCTTTCTGAAAAAAATTTGATCAAAAAAATGCTGAAACAAACTTATTTTCTGAAGAAATACTTTGTAGATGTCGGCTTCATTTTCAGAGTCGGCGCTTGAGGCTGCTTTTCGCTTCTTTTTAGAACTATCTCTAGTAGATTCTTTAACCATTTTGTATATTCCACTCGATAATTAAATTCATAAAATAATTCAGCTATATATATATATTTGTTTGGGTTATGATAACACCTATCAATTTCAGGTTAGATTATGTGAAAACCACAGAAGTCTTTCTCCTCCTTACGTTAGGAGTAAGGTCCTGTGTTTGCATGTCATTGATGTACGTAACCATAGACTTACATATTTGTTTTTATTTTAGATTTATGCGAGGTAAAATATTTATCTATGATGTTACAACAAATTATTGAATTAGTAGCATAGATAAGCCTTTATCTATGAATAGTAGCCCTCTGTGATGTATGGATGTTACTGTCTACCTATAAAATTTTGAAGTTATCATTGTTTTAGTTCCGTAGATATTTGTTTAATTCCATCCTATGACTTCAAATTACTATCTTTTTCATTTTTTGAAGATACCATACTTGGTATTGTCAGCTTCGGTAGGGAATTCGAAACTTCAAAAAATATACAGTGTTCCGTATGATTTTGAAAAGTAGTGGTTACACATTCTTTCTGTTTTTATTTGGAAGATTTGAAATAATTTGAGAAGTAAATACCTTCCCATATAAGTCGAGAGATGCTCGTCTGCTAAATGTTGAAAGATACTTCAAGATATGAATGTAAGTCTAACAAAATCCATTACGTGTATGAACATCCTCATTACATTAAATGTTTTTGTGGAATGCTTTGGTGATGCTTTTCTTTTTTATTTTTGCCTTAATTTGGCAAAAATATTGAAATAATTTTGAGAGTTTTTTGATATTTTAGGTTTTTATCACCTGACTTAAAATTGCTCTGTTTACACAATTGGTATATATACATATAATTTAGTTCATAAATATTCGAAATTCGATAACTCGATGTGTATTATCTCAAAGAGAAAATAAGATTTTTTTCTTTGAATTTATGTATATTTTAAATGTGATTTTCTATATGTGGTCTGTTTTGCAGATTTGATATGTAAATTGTGGTCTAAGAGTTTTATGGGTTCCCATACCCCTTAAATGTGGTTTAATGATGAAGTAATTAAATTTTTTGTTAATTCACAGCATATTCAATTGAAGTTCATAGGATATAGTAATTAAAGGCTAGTAAAGCAAAATGGTAACAATTTTATTAGATAAATACAAAAATTTTATGGCATTTTGGTTACTATCCAAGGTACTCGACCGGTTCTCTTGAAATGGTAGTAATCATAAGCCAGTTTGGTCAATACACTTATTATAAGGAACACTAAAATCACATTTATGAGATCCAATGCTTGTACACTGTAATCTGAAGTAAATCGGCACAGAGAACTTCGTGAAAGGCCAACAATCTGAAAATAAAATATTAAATTGTCCCAGTCTATGATCTCAGCAACGACTATTCGCAAACTCACCGGAATCATAGAGTTTTCGTCTCCCTCTACGTAGGAACATTTGATTTCCGCTAGATCGCTAATTTGATGAGCGAATTTTTGAAGCATCTCTTGAAAAACGGGAGTAAATGGGCAGTCACATCTCCATGGATTATCACCTAATCGCAATCTTACCGCATTAGGCATATTGGTATTTTGTTGTAGGGCATTATCTATTGCGTATGTTGGTATCTGAAAAATATATTCAGTGTACTATCACAGGTAATACAGATAGAGAGCGATTTTACTTGTTTACTTATTTATTATAATAATAATAGAGGGAGAGAAAATGTTTATTGCTCTATCAAATGGCAAACAACTTGCGTCTCTCTGTTAATAATAATAAAATATATTATTTATATAAATATTAGGAGTACAAATAAGTTTCCGCCGTACGGAACCCAATTTCCTTGTTTATGAATCATTCCTAATGATTTTAAACGATGTGAGACTGCTTGCTGAGTGACTTCTAATGTTAGAGCAACTTCTTTTTGTGTGTTGAGATGAATCTTCCTCCAATAATTCCTCCAATTCTGCATCCTCGTAAATTTTTGGCCTTCCACTGCGATCTTTGTCTTCTACGTCGAAATCACCGTTTTTAAACTTTTGAAACCACTCTCGACACGTTCTCTCACTCAAAGCACCCTCACCATATGCTTCTACGAGCAATTGATGCGCCTCGGCAGCAGATTTCTTTAAATTAAAGAAGTAAACTAATATTTCCCGCAAATGACGCTTACCTGGCTCAAATTTTGACATTTTCAACTTATAAAAATTATATTTTACCAATATAAAATCAATGATATTAATAGGTTATGTTGTTCTTGAATGTCCAAACTATTTTTTAAGCCGGTTATCATCTGCGAAAGCTAACCGAAACTCCGTGCCGCGCCATCTACAATAAAACGGCGGAAACTTATTTGTACTCCTAATATCATTTTTCTTCTGTGTACAGATGAGATGTCAGATGAAAAAAAAACATTCAATTCATCCTATATCAAGATTTGGTGAACAACACCAGACATTGTTTGAAATAAATTAAGAATTTCTGACCTTCTTTAGCTTACATGGAGCAGTTTGCAATATATATTATAATTATAGATACCTGTGTAAGTTTATTTCCTCGTAAAGACAAAACCCTGAAATGCGTCAACCAGATCGAGCCTTCCAATTCTTCAATCGAAGAGATTTTGTTGTAATCTAAAAATACATCAAGGATATTTTCGTATAGAGGATTTGTGCGAAGAGGTAGTATGTTGGTTATTTCGTTTCCTTGGAGATATAGAGTTTTGGTTTTCGAGGGTAAGGTTACCGGAAACATCGTGAATTCTTTGTGAGCACAATCCACAGAAATGATGGGTTCCAAAATTTCGGTTTCGGGCTCGATGACTACTTTGGGCATAGAACAGGAGCATTTCTGGGGACATTCGTCTTCAACTTCCTACGAACAATAATTTTTCATGTACATTTGGTCACTGTATTATCTAACATAGACACCTTGTTTGTTTACTTCATAACATTCTTACGTTTACACTTAAAGAGGTAATTTAAGGCAAACGGCAGCTTGATATCAAATATAGGTACCAATTATGCAAGTATCGGGTGTTTTTTTTAGGGTGATAAAACTTCTGATAGGGATAACTGTGATTTGACAGAAGGTAGAAGCCATGCTGTTTTGACATTTCTGTTCAGTAAGCATTGACAAATTATCATGGAAAGACTCACGCCGCAACACCATTTACAAATTGTTGCAATTTATTTTCAAAATCAGTGCTCTATTCGCCAAACTTATAGAGCACTTCGTGAAATTTATGATTTACATAATGGTCCATCAGAGCAGCTTATTCGTCGAACTATCGATAGATTTCGGACAACATTTTCTCTACTCGATGCAACAACAACAACAAGGCAAAGAACTGTACGTACAGAAGAAAATATCGCTTCTGTAAGTCATAGTGTTAATGATGGTCCAGATTTGTCGACGTTCACAACAAGTTGGACTATGTGCATTCATTACATGGAAAATTTTGCGTAAAGATCTTGGCCTACACCCATACAAGATCCAACTGGTTCAAGAACTAAATCCACTTGACCATAATAAGCGTCGTTTGTTTGCTGATTGGGCCCTAGAACAGCTTGAAGTTGATCCGCTTTTTCATCCTAAAATTGTGTTTAGTGATGAAGCTCATTTGTGGTTGAACGGCTATGTGAATAAGCAAATTGTCGTATATGGAGTGAAAACAATCCTCAAGAAGTTCTGCAGGTTCCATTGCACCCCGAAAAATGCACGGTATGGTGTGCTTTACACGCTGGAGGCATCATCGGTCCATATTTCTTTAAAACGATGCTGGAGCTAAGTTACAGTGAATGGTACTCGTTACAGATCGATGATCACTGATTATTTGTTTCAAACTTTGAATGGTATCGACCCAGAAGTGTTTTGGTTCCAACAAGATGGTGCTACATCTGATGCTGCTACCGTAACTAATGATTTATTGAAAGAAAGATTTGGCGTTAACATTATTTCGAGAAATGGTCCAAATTAATTGGCCTCCAAGATCATGCGACATAACTCCACTGGGTTATTTCGGGGTCGAATGCGGTTCCTCAGAGCTAGTCGTGGTCGACATATGCCAGAAATTATTTTTAAAACATGAATGTCATAAAATTATCTTTCAAATAAAAAAAATTTGGCTTCAATCTTAATTTAAATGTGTTTTATTTCAATTTAAAGTTCTATCACTCTAAAAAAACACCAGATACCTACATATAAGAGACAATGCTGTTGGGATGAAGAAAATGAGGGTCCTTGGATTCTCAGGTGAGTTATTATTGTTTCTAACTCCATTCTTACGTTAACGACCACCTACCAGTATATTGCTACACCTGGTTTGCTCCAAGGTGGTATATTGGGACCTCTTTTGTTTTTCATTTTTATTAATGACGTGCCTGAGAGTCTGAGGACCTACTTGGGCTTAATGTCTGCTTTTAAATTCTTTTGAATTGTTAATAATATTAGTGACGTCATTGCATTGGTGAGTGACTTGAATTTGGCCCTGAACAAAATTAAAAGGAGTAGTGAGGCTACAGACTTGAGGGATGTGTACGTTAAAAATAATGGCGTATATCCATATGTGGTCTCTTATAGATAAACGTTAGAAACTTTTCATTTGTGTTCTTTGTGTGCTAGGAGAAGGACTCAGGTTTTATACTTCGAAAATGTGTATCGAAAATCATATTCACATACCACTCCAAGAAAGGATTGGAGGTAGCACAGTCATATCGCGATCTCAGCGAACTTTTTAGCGAAGTAGCAGTTAGCGAAAGACAATGTAGGAAGTGATTTCTACGTTTGAAATCAGGTTGTATCCCATGGTGGACAACCGAACAAACGATAGATTATCGGATTTCGATAAACAGGCCCTATTAGCGATCGTGGGGCAGGACAAAAGCTTGAAAACACGAAAGCTGACTGCAAGCCAACTTCAATATCGACTTTTCAACGATCGTGCGTCGTCTTAAAAACTCAGAAAGGTATGCAAATTGGCCAAATGAGTCCCTCGCGAATTCATTGATAACAATCAAACCGTGTCCGAATGTTCTTCGAATTGCTGCAGAAAAAAAGAGTCAACACCTTTCTCGAAAAATCTTGACATTGGCGATGAATCGTGGTTGCTCCTCAAAATCGTCAAAAGAAGTAGGTTTGCGTATCGCCAGACAGAACATCTAAAAGAATACCAAAAGTCATTCAATGTAAAGAAGGCTTCGTGGTGTGTCTGGTGGTACGAGACAGAAGCGAAATGATCCACTCGAAAATCATTTCAAATGACATTTGTTGTTAGTAGAATGACGACGCTCTAAAAAAACAATAAATGGCAATCCAATGTCAACAGCGATGCCTACTTGGTTCAAGTCGAACGTCTACACAAATCAATCGACACGAAAAGACCGCGCAAAAAAAACCATAGAACAGCATAGCAAAACGCAGAAATATTCGAGTTAACGGAATGAAGTGTAGAGATGTCTATGTCAGATAAAACTGTTTGTTGTTCAATTTATCATTTACCCTCATGAATTCTGCAATTTCCACTAGTGGCTTTCCTGGATGTGGTTCTTCGTGACAAGTTAGGTTTCTCAAGTCTCTAACTATGGTTTCATTCAGTTCTAGGACCCAATCCAATTTCATGGAACAGTTCCATTTGTTCCCTGAAATTGGAATAATTTTTAAATGTGCATGTATTTTTATCCTTCCTACATAATTTATTGATTGATTTATTGATTATTGATAGAAGGATTATTACAAAATTATTCAGTATATAGTATAATATCACAGGGAATTTATATTTGTTGGGTTTTTTTATTCTATTTGATATTATATAATGAGTTTTGATTTTACATGTCTACTAAATTTAAGCAGTGCTAATAAGACATTAATTTAATCCTAAAAGTTTTTGAATAAACTTTTTTGAAATTAAAATTTATAGGAGACTAACAGAATAAATCCGTTTTGATATTTAAATTTTGTAATTAAAAAGAATTTGAAACAATCGTAGTTAATTTAATGAATTGTGCAAATATTCTTTATTATTTTATTTAATATGATGATTACCCCTTTGAATTATAAATTCATTTGTACGTCCTAAAAATGTGTATTCACCTGATAAGTATATTTTTTTTATTGCAGGAAGCTGGATTTGTCTTGGTAAGTTCTTCAGATTATTATACCTCAAACTAAGTTCCTCTAGTTTGGTTAAACTTGGGAAGAATTCTTTTCGTATTCTCTTCAGTCTCAAATTGTGAAGTATCAAGATCTGAAAAGTATAAATTTGAAAGTAACATGTTTGATTATTGCAACATCAATTGCATATGTTTCACCTAAGATGGTTCTTAGACACTTAATAATAACAAATTGAAAATCAGAAACTTCTGAAAACGTTTGTGAAGTGAATGATTAAAATAAAACGTCGTATTGAAATACTATGTCTAAAAAAATATTTTCTATTTGATGGGATAAAAATTTATTTACCGATTTAATGATCTTAAATTAGTGAAATATTATTTAATTTCTCAAAGATGTGTTTTGCAGAGATATACCAGTTTTAAATGAAATGAAACAAATAAAAATCGTGAAAAAAATAACAAAATTACAGTATCCATTTTATCTGAAAAAATAATGATATGCTAGGTTTGTTAAATAAAATTGAAAGGAATTCTGTATTATTATCTTGAATGCACAATAACACATTGAAGAAAATCGAGGAACCGTATTAGGTCACATGACGCTGAGGGGTTCCCCAAGGCGTGGTTCTTAGAACCATTTTAAACTGAAAAAATTACCTCTATGTTATTTTCGATGGGAGGTGGAACCAATTTGCTTATATTCCTACCGTGGATCACAGTTATATTTCTGACCAATGGAAATTTCGAAACCAAATCGTAAAGGTCTAGTTCCAACCAATCGATATCACGGATCTCTAAGTTTGTGATGTTCACTGGGTATTCAAGGCTAGGTAGGTGTTTCTTGCAAGTAATCTGGTGATCATTAAAAATACAGGTACTTTTTTGTGGTCTTGCGTTGATGGATGTCTCTAGAATGGATAATAGTAGAACTAATCTGAAAAAAAAATTATCATTAATGTTCAATAGCATATTTTTGAATTCTTTCATTTGGGAAGTGATGTGATAAGATATCGTAAGTATAATAAAAGAACCTTTTCAATTTTAAGTTTAATTCCTTTTTGTTTTCCTTTGAAGATGGTCAGAAGACCGAAACACGTATCAGGATTCTGAATAAACTGTGAAACATAAAAACTGTGTGAATTTTTTGAAATAAAATAAGAGTGTTTGTTTTCTTTTCCCATAACTTTATTTTTCAATAAGTACGACTGGTTTCGACTGCTAGGTCATTGATAATGACCTCAAGACTTGATGATGACCTAAAATCATTCGAGACCAGTCGAACTCATTGAAAAATAAAGTTAACTGGTGATTAAATAAAGGTGTTCCCCTCAAAATGAATTTCCATTAAATAGAAAAATCATCCATATGGCTCATTAAATATTCGATGAGCTTATGGAACTGTGAATTGACATTTCAGATCATCGCTTAGAATAATATGGTGTTATCTGTCTCATGGGTATAACATATTCAGAGTAATTTCTATTGGGAAATCAATAGTGGCCAATCCATGCTGATAAACTGCAAGCAATGGAAAATTTGGAAGCCAATATTCACAGAGTTATTGACAACTTAGGAACTTAAGAGTGTTGCTTCTTTAATGGCTTAAGCCAGTAGAATGTAGATACCTGAAGAAGCCACGTCGTGGTGAAACAATTGTTGTATCATATAAACATTCTTGTGGAAATTAAAACACAGTCTCTTGTATATTTTTTTATGCTTTGATGGACGATTATGTAAACCATAAATTTCACGAAGTGCTCTATAAGTTTGCCGAATAGAACACTGATTTTGAAAATAAATTTCAACAATTTGCAAACGTTGTTGCGGCGTGAGTCTTTACATGATAATTTGTCAATGTTTACTGAACAGAAATGTCAAATCACAGTTACCCCTATCGAAAATTTTATCGCTCTGAAAAAAACACCCGATACATCTGTATATTAATTAAAGTCCCCTCCCATTTCAAATAGACGATCATCACGATGAAGGAAAGTTTTCAGAAACTCTAATATACCCTGTACTGAAATCGAGAAGACAAACAAAAATTGAAACTACATATTCAGTTTCAATTTAAATTCTGTGAAAAGCACGTTCGACCACGCATTTAATTGAAATAATTCGTTCATTTATAGAAGCGGTTATTTCATAAATTCCTGTATAAATGCAATAGGTGTTAACATATCGAAAAAGCTGAATATTTCTGTGCAATATAGGAACGCATTAAATTTGAACCGATGTTGATGAAAATTATTTATTGAAAGAGAAAGCCGTTGTGGATATTATTCCATAGAGGCATTTATTTGTGAACTTATTATAATTTCCTTGAAACTATTATATTCACGAAATAAAAGGAATATTATTATTTCGGGCTTCATGAATTTTAATAGAGATTTCTGTAGAATAGTTTTCACGAGCCATAGGTATTTTGAATGCCCCAATAAATTTATGATTATTGAGACTCAAAGATCGTAAGGAATGATTGTATATGTGAAATTATTTTTTCTGAAGTTGTTGAAATTTAATTATAAATCTCATTAAACCTTATTTCTCACATAATTCTTTTCAACTTGATATGAAAATCTATAATTTAGCGAAAGAATTCAAAAAAACGTTTTCGCCGCCCCGGGGCTCGAACCGAATGTACTAAGATGCATTGCAGGAGTTCGGAATGGTGTGCTCTCTCTAACCCATTCATTCAATGATTAAGGTAAATAAATACACTTGGTATCATTAATATGGAGTGTGAGATATGATAACAGAAAGTTTTACAAATCGAGACAGTATAACATACATCTGTATAACAATTTCATACTCATAACAACAAAGGTTTTGTTGTTCACAGGGTCAAAATGCACACATGCGCACGTTTAAAACTGGTTGGTTTTTATCAGTACAATGTATGCCAGTGACTACAGATCTGTCAAGTATAATGCAACACCACCTAAACAACAGTGTTGTTTAGGTGGTGTTGTATAAAGTATCTCTTGTATATATGTTTGCATACTCTAGATGGCGCTAGTGTATGATTAATACCTTAGTGTCTCTGTGTATAGCGAATATAGATACTTGACAGATTTGTAGTCACTGGCATACATATGTTTTTAAGGGTATCTCAGTCAGTTCCAGATAATTTTGTTTCGGTTACTCGATTGCTAGGTTGAAAACTTTAACTGCTTCTGCGTGTAAGACTTTAACTGGCCCAGCAGAAATTTCACATTCACTTTCTTCATTCAGATCATTCAGATTCGTTGCACTGTCCCAGATTAGTATCTCCATCCTTGTTCAATTCATCTATGTCTTGTTCTGTGTACTTCATAGGTTGTAAAGCTTGAAGAAGAGAAATGGCTATAGTACTCGTTAAAGAAACTAGTGAAACGCGTGAAAATCGATTCATCCCTTTGAACAAAATAGACAAGTTCATACTAGTGAGATTATTCTTTGTTCATGTTCTTAGCGCGATTGTACTGTAACTGCTAAACCATTGAACCGATTTCTCCCATTAACAAAGTTAGCTGAAATACTTAGACCCTCAATATTCCCTGAAAGTTTCAAGGCTCTGACTCTTTCCGTTCGATAGTTTGCGTATTTATGACGGACAGAATTACTTTTGACCTCTGATACTTCATCAGTGAATCTAACCTAGCCATTGTAGAGAATTTTCGGCTCAAAATTCCTAAATAACTTATTCATTTCGTCAAAACGATAATACGTTGATTTGTGGGATAACGGCGCAAAAATCATTTATGAGCCAGACACAATCATTCCATCGAAAATATTTAAAGAGTTTGTATGCCTATTAAATTTAAGCAGTGCTTATAAGGCATCAATTTGATTCTAAAGTTTTCATAAAATATTGATTTAATTCTATAAGTTTTTGGATATAATTTTTTGAAATTAAAATTTATAGGAGGCTAACAGAATAAATCTGATTTGATGTTTAAATTTTGTAATAATCCTTCTGTTAAGTAAAAAACCTCTTCTCATTATTTAATTGTATCGGGTGTTTTTTTAGAGTGATAGAACTTTCTATAGGGATAACTGTGATTTGACAGAAGGTAGAAGCCATGTTGTTTTGACATTTTTGTTCAGTAGGCATTGACAAATTATCATGGAAAGACTCACGCCGCAACAACGTTTACAAATTGTTGAAATTTATTTTCAAAATCAGAGTTATATTCGCCAAACTTAAAGAACACTGAATTTTATGGTTTACATAATCGTCCATCAGAGCAGCTTATTCGTCGAACTATCGATAGATTTTGGACAGCATTTTCTCTACTCGATGCAACAACAACAACATGACAAAGAACTCTTTTTACAGAAGAAAATATCGCTCCTGTAAGTCATAGTGTTAATGATTATCCAGATTTGTCTATTCGTCGACGTTCACAAGTTGGACTCCGTGCATCCACCACATGGAAAATTTTGCCTAAAGATCTTGGTCTACACCCATACAAGATCCAACTGGTTCAAGAACTAAAGCCACTTGACCATAATAAGCGTCGTTTGTTTGCTGATTGGGCCCTAGAACAGCTTGAAGTTAATCCACTTTTTTATCGTAAAATTGTGTTTAGTGATGAAGCTCATTTCTGGTTAAACGGCTATGTAAACAACCAAAATTGCCGTATATGGAGTGAAAACCATCCTCAAGAAGTTTTGCAGGTCCCATTGCATCCTGAAAAATGCACTATATGCTTTACACGCTGGTGGCATCATCGGTCCATATTTCTTTAAAAACGATGCTGGAGCTAATGTTACAGTGAATAGTGCTCGTTGCAGATCGATGATCAATGATTATTTGTTTCAAAATTTGAATGGTATCGACCCAGAAGTGTTTAGGTTCCAACAAGATGGTGCTACACCTCATGCTGTTACCGTAACAATTGATTTATCGAAAGAAAGATTTGGCGATAACATAATTTGGAGAAATGGTTCAATTAATTGGCCTCCAAGATGATGCGACATAACTCCACTGGAATATTTTCCTTGGGGTTATGTCAAGTCATTGGTTTATGCTGATAAACCAGAAACAATTGACACTTTGGAAGCCAACATAACTCGTGTTATTGATGAAATAAAGCCTGAATTACTAAAAAAAGTGGTCCAAAATTGGTCTGGTTGAATGTGGTTCCTCAGAGCTAGTCGTAGTAGACATATGTCTACTAAATTATTTTTCAAACATAAATGTCATAAAATTATCTTTCAAATAAAAAAAAATTGGCTTCAATCTTAATTTAAATGTGTTTTATTTGAATTTAAAGTTCTATCACTCTAAAAAAAACATCCGATATATAAAATAGATAATTATATTTTGGTTTGTTTTTAATTTCATTATTTATATGTCATTTGGTTTTAACTAACGTCTTAAAATACCTTACAAGCTTTGCGTCATTTTTGTGATGAAAATAGAATACGTTGGATTTTTAAAGTTCTCTAATTTTAGTGTTTGTTTAACACGAGGTATTTTTGGTGCCACGAGGTCTTTTTGGTAGGATATTTCTTGTTAATTGATTTTATTTTTTAAATGTAAAGTTGGACTGACGAAGATTTTATTTGATTTCACATTAATTTTTGAGGATTTGCTACATGTTTCGAGAGATTTTTGAATTAACTTCTTTAAATATATGGAATATTTCAAATAAATTAATTTCGGAGAAGTTCTTGAAATTATGTTTTGCACTTTTGAAAAAGAATTGGTTTTCATTAATATAACATCAGAAACAAAATTTGGTCTCCTTCAACTATTTATTTATTGATTTTAATTGACAACTAATATTTGTTGGGCTTTTTTTATTCCATTCGATATTATATAATGAGTTTCTATTTTATATGTCTACTAAATTTAATCGGTGCTTATAAGACATCAATTTAATTTCAAAAGTTTTTGATTTTTGAAATCAAAATTTATAGGAGACTAACAGAATAAATCTTTTTGTATATTCGAATTTCAAATTTAGAGAGTTTTTTTATTCGAATACTGAGTTGGGAATGAAAAGTGTAAACTCAAATTTCTCTTTGTCTATTCACGAAGATTCATTTCCCAAGAAAAACGATTCAGAATTACACAAATCGAGTAATTTTTGAAAATTGACAGTACCTCGAAATTGTCAGCGCTAATGTCGAGTTGTTGAGCATTTTCCATATAAATTCTTAGTTCTTTATACATAATAAATACAATTAGATATGCACGCTAAAACATGCTTCGATTTGTGCTCGTCGAGCAGGAGAGAGGAACCTTTCTGTCCACCGATCCGTTGCAAATGTTTGAAAGGAGACGAAAGTCAGTATGTTATCGGTAAAGGAATCTACAGATGGGTGCAGAATAAGCAAACAGGAGGAAAAGAATGCAAACTCATAAGGGTGATATCGAGGCTGGATGCTAGGGCTTTTCATAGAAAGATTCCTTTTGATCCTTTTCGTTGTATGGAACATAACAGGAAATGACTTTCAATACCACTCATCAAAGTCCGTTATTTATGCATTCACGCCAATTCTAAGCTATATCCATTAAAATGTGCCATGAAAACTTGAAAATATTTATAGAGCAAAATAAACAGCTCTTAATATATCGGGTGTTTTTTTTAGAGTGATGGAACTTTCGATAGGAATAACTGTGATTTAACAGAATTAGAAGCCATGTTGTTTTGATATTTCTGTTCAGTGAGCAATGAAAAATTCTCATGGAAAGACTCACGCCGCAATAACGTTTACAAATTGTTGAAATTTATTTTCAAAATCAGTGTTCTATTCGCCAAACTTATAGAGCACTTGGTGAAATTTACGAATTTAAAATTTATGGACATAATCATCCATCAGAGCAGCTTATCCGTCGAACTATCGATAGATTTCGGACAACATTTTCTCTACTCGATGCAACAACAAGACAAAGAACTGTACGTACAGAAGAAAATATCGCTGCTGTAAGTCATAGTGTTAATGATGATCCAAATTTGTCAATTCGTCGACGTTCACAACAAGTTGGACTCTGTGCATCCACCACATGGAAAATTTTGCGTAAAGATCTTGGTCTACACCCATATAAGATTCAACTGGTTCAAGAACTAGAGCCACTTGACCATAATAAGCGTCGTTTGTTTGCTGATTGGGCCCTAGAACAGCTTGAAGTTGATAACTTTTTTTATCGTAAAATTGTGTTTAGTGATGAAGCTCATTTCTGGTTGAACGGCTATTTAAACAAGCAAATTTGCCGTATATAGAGTGAAAACAATCCTCAAGAAGTTCTGCAGGTTCCATTGCATCCTGAAAAATGCACTGTATGGTGTGCTTTACACGCTGGAGGCATCATCGGTCCATATTTCTTGAAAAACGATGCTGGAGCTAATGTTACAGTGAATGGTGCTCGTTACAGATCGATTATCAATAATTAATTGTTTAAAAATTTGAATGGTATCGATCAAGAAGTGTTTTGGTTCCAACAAGATGGTGCTACACCTCATGCTGCTACCGTAACAATTGATTTATTGAAAGAAAGATTTGGCGATACATTATTTCGAGAAATGGTCCAATTAATTGGCCTCCAAGATTATGTGATATACCTCTACTGGATTTCTTCTTTGGTGTTATGTCAAGTCATTGGTGTTTGCTGATAAACCAGAAACAGTAGACGCTTTGAAAGCCAACAAAACTCGTGTTATTGATGAAGTAAGACCTGAATTACTCGAAAAAGTGGTCCAAAATTTGTCTGGTCGAATGCGGTTCTTCAGAGCTAGTCGTGGTGGACATATGCCGGAAATTATTTTTAAAACATGAATGTTATAAAATTGTTCTTCAAAAAAAATGTGGTTTCAATCTTAATTTAAATATGTTTTATTTCAATTTAGAATCCAAAATAGCAAGTTTTACCATGTCATTGAATCTAGTCTACTCGTTTCAGTGACCATAAAATCAGGAAATTTGTGGTGGTACTACCTGTTGATTTCACTAAAACTTGTTTTGCAATTGTTTCGCCAACAGTGTAGCTTAATCAGGTTTACACTTTGAACTAACTTTGAAAAATGACAACTTCACATCTTATAAAGGTATGGTTTAGGCAAAAACTTGAGGAAAGAAGGTGGAAGTTTATAGTCGTTTTGAAATCCATGCTTTTTGTTATTTCGGTCTCAATGCACCAAAGTTAGAGAGAATTAAGCTTCGTTTTTTGTGTCGCTGACTGATGGTAATGTTTGATCCTTTCGAAAAGAAGAAAATTATGTTGAAACCATTGTCTTTTTCGGGTACAAAAATGCACTTTTCCCGGCTGGCTCTGCTAACTGAACCTCTTAGAAATACATCATTCTTCCTAAAAATCTCAATAGGATAAAAGTCACTCAGATAGCTTCGATGCAGCTTCTTAGCAGTATAATTTTAACCTAACATAAATCGAAACAGTCTTGAAGCCCACAGTCTCTTTTTGCCATCAACCCAAGTCACACCTCCATGGTATCTCGTCGACCAGGCGGCTTCACAATCTCTTTCTGCCTTTGGAACGAGGCAGTCACTCCTTACTTTTTGAAAAAGGAAGTTCTATTCACAATCTTTCTGTGCTCTTCAACAAGTCTACATTCACAGCCAACGCATTAATCGCTTCCTCACGTCCCGTCTCTCTCGCTGCACTAAAGAGTTTACATGCATTCAAAGAAAGAACTATATTCGCATTCATTTGTCACTTCATCAATTTCAATCTCAAGATACAAATTCGTTTACCCTCTCCTGATAATACGAGAAGCTTTCAATGTATTCTCGGTATTGGGGTGATTTGTTAATAATGTAAGTATAATAATATGATTATCTCATTTACTAATGACAATATCTGAGGGTATAACTATAAAATTTCACTAATTTACGATCATTAGTTTTCTGCGTATCCTCAGTGAAAGACGACTAGAATGAGTGACGCCACAATGATGAAGAAAATCGAGCATCGCGCCGTTATAAAGTTCAAAGTTCTTTACTAAGCAGGGAAAAAGTCATAAAATCATCCAAAAAGAGATTATTGCTGTTTACCAAGACGGTGCTTCGTCGTTATTCACCATTCAAAAGTGGTCAGTTGAATCCAAAAGAGTCAGAGAAAGCACTGAAGACGACCCTAGCTCAGGCGGGCCCGTTAGCGGCATCACTGAAGAAAATGGGAAAAAGCTGCTACTTGAAGATGCCAGAATAATAACCAAGATGTTATCAGAGATGAAAAACCTCTCCGTGGGTTCTATTCATGCTATCTTTCATGACCATCTTAACCTCTCAAAGTACAGTGCAAGATGGGTACCGAGAATGCTCACCGGACCTCAGAAGTAAGTGCAAGTCGAGTGCTCTAAGGAGTGTTTAGAGCTCTGTGGAGAAGACCCGTCGACTATTTTCAACTGACTGGTTACTGGAGATGAGACGTTCATCACTGTGACCCTGAGAGTAAAAAAGAGTCCATGCAGTGGATTGAAAAGGGTGCACAGCCTCTAAAGAAGTTTGAAGTACGCTGGAAAAATAATGGCTACGGTCTTCTGGGATTCTAAAGGTATTTTATTGATAGAATACATTGAAAAGGATGAAAGGATCACAGCAGCATCATACGCAACCACTTTACATAATTTAAGAGGAGCAATTAAAGGAAAAAGGCGAGGAAAACTGACAGAAGGGTTGTCGCTGCTTCACGACAACGCGCCGGTTTACAGGGCCGCGTTGCGAAGGCTGCTGTGCGGTAATGTGGCTTCGAAAAAATTACTCATCCCCGTACAGTCCAGACTTGACCCTCAGTTACTACTACCTATTCCCAAATGTGAAAAAATATCTTCGTGGAAAGCGATTTTCCGACGATGAAGAACTGAAGGTAGCAATTAATAATACCTATTTTGAAGAGAAGCCAGAAGAATATTTTTTACAAGGTTTAGTGAAGCTTATTTCTCGATCTAACAAATGTATCGAAGTTCCAGAGGCCTACATTGAATAATATAATTTCTCCAAAATTTTTTTTTCAGGCTTATAATACCTAGAATACATTGAACGCAATAAAAGGCCTAAAAGTGGATAAGTTTTCTATAATATTTATATTCGTATTTAGGTTTAGTGAATGTGTGAGGTGAACTCAAGTGAATTCAGTGAAAGCGAACAACGGTGAAAAAGCTCTCTACGAGCAAGGTAATATTTTCATCTTAACTGCAGATCAAATCTCCACCGCATCAACTACCTTAACTTTGGGTAAAACGACTCAAAATTGTACACTGTACTAGATGATATTTGTACTGTAAATAAACGAAATATATTCTATTATTATATATCACTATAATTCCCTATGATTATCCTAGAATTTGCATTCTAATTAGTTCACCTAATTCTTTCGAAAATATGAAGCTGAGAAGAGGAAAATTTTTGTTTGAAGGCCGAGAATGAATAAATATGGTAAAATTGCATGATGAAATAATAGAGCTTCATGAAAAGTTCACATCTTTGGCTCGATTAAATCTACGCGAATATAAATGCTCAGCAAGAGTTGTCATAACCATCCAAACTGGAAATCAAGTAAACACGAGTTGGAATAATTGAAGTGACAGTTACAAAATTCAAAACGTCGCAACATTCGAAACTCAATCCCAAAATCCGCAGTTTCCATCGCTAAAAATCGAACCAAATATACAGGATGAATTCCGAACTGGCCGCCAAGAGTTGTTGTAGCTTCTGCAAAACGGAGACGGCGAAGATTGAAGGAAAAAAAGAAATTCCTGTGTGTAAATCGAACCGTTGCAAGTGCGAAAGGAAGAAACCCACGTTGGTGCTGGGTAGTCCCATGAACATGGGAGGTGACATCTCCATTGGGGCAGCTGAGAGAAATCTGGTAGCAAAGCGTGACTTGAAGGAAGATATCGAGTTACCAACGAAGCCTCTGAAATCCGTTTGAAGACTATATGTGATATAGAGTTCTTGTGATGCCAATTCAATTAAAGTACCTAATCTGACTTGTAGTTTCTTGAAAATGCTGCAAATTATTCAGAAAGCTTTGTTATCTCCCAACGATATGCTCATACACATCCAGTTATTTTTCCCTGATAACATTGACCAACAAAAAAAATTTCTTTGGTTGTAACATAAAGCTGAATAGCATATTATGGTAGAATAGATGTGTCCAAATACGAAAATGAGGAAAAAAGTTGTAACACGTAGGGTTGTCTTATTACATTTATAGAACCACATTCAGTGTTGCATTATCTGGTGTGTATTGAAAAAAAAATGATTTCATATAGACTTTATTTAGTTTTGCACCTACTAAACGTCCTTATATTTGAGAAAAACTCAAAGATTAAAAATATTAACTTAGAATACTAGTTAAATTCTATTTTTTTCTCTTATGAGGTGTCATATCTTCCCTCTTCGAAAACCAGCAGTATTCGTCCATCCTGGCTGGATCCCATCGCCCTTGATAGCGAATTTCTATTGTCCTAATATCTTGGTGAAATCTTTCACCCTGCGCAACGGAAGCGCAACGGATAACGAATGCTCGTCACTGACAGCTCCCAAATTTTGAGAAAAAAATGACAGAAGTGAATGGAGGAAATTAATTTTTAATGACATTTGGGTACCAAGCGATTTGTAGGCATCTAGTAGTTCATTAACTAACTGTTGGTAGTTTGCATCCATAATTTTGCCCAAAAATCCTCTTACTACACTAAACAAATGACTTCCATGCTCTGAGTTCCTGCCTCATAAGCTTCTCTGTAAAATTAACGTCGTTCAGCAATTTTCTGATTTGTGGCCCAATAAAAATGCCTTCCTTTAATTTGGTATCACCCAACTTGGGAAACACTTTTTTTAAGTATTTGAATCCATTACCATCTTTATTCATAGCCTTCACAAAGTTTTTCATCAGCCCAAGCTCAACGTGAAGAGAAGGCAGAAGCACATTTTTGGGTTCTACAAGAGGTCTAAACTCAACATTTTGAGATCCAGGTTGAGATACACCTCTTTCTGGACAAATTTTTGTTATATAATGCTGATTTACTGCACGACTGTCCCATAGACAAAGAAAATAGCAATAAAATAAGAAGGAACGGTTTTTTACTTGATAGAAGGATTATTACAAAATATGAAAATCAAAACAGATTTAATCTGTTGTCTTCTACAATTTTAATTTAAAAAAATTCTTTGAAGAAACTTTAAGAATTAAATTAATGTCTTTATAAGCACTGCTCATATTTAATAGACGTCAAAATTCATCATACAATATCAAACGGAATTAAGAAAAACCAACGAATACAAACTGTCAATTAAAATTAAAATATAAATAAGCAAACATTTTTTGTTTCGTTCCAGGCATGCGTAATGAACTCTTCAGACAAACTTAGGAAGCCCTGTTTGTTACAAAATGTTGTTTTCCGATCCCATATGAATGAAAAATAACCCTTTCTCAAAAATATAAAACATAATTTCAAGAACTTCTCAAAAACTAATTTATTTGAAATATTCAATATATTTAAATAAATTACTTCAAAAAATCTCAAAACATGTAGCACATTCTCAAGAAATAATTAAAGTTAGAATTTTTTGAAATTAAAATTGTAGAAGACAACAGATTAAATCTGTTTTGATTTTCATATTTTGTAATAATCCTTCTATCAAGTAAAAAACCGTTCCTTCTTATTTTATTTCATATATAATATATAATTATATTAGGTTTTTTAAATAAAGAAATTCATTATACAGTGTTGCACGGTTTTAACTGAGGCCAAGTGCCTTATAAGCTTTGTATGATTCTGTGAACGTGGAACATAAGTACCTTGGATTTATAAAAGTGTTTACTTTTATTTTCTATTGAGGGCCGTGTATTCCTAAGATTCATTGAGTAAGTCTATACATTGTTTAGTTGATTTTATTATATTTTTTATATGTAATGTTGAACTGATCTTATCGTAACTTTAATTATTTCTTGAGAATGTGCTACATGTTTTGAGATTTTTTGAAGTAATTTATTTAAATATATTGAATATTTCAAATAAATTAGTTTTTGAGAAGTTCTTGAAATTATGTTTTATATTTTTGAGAAAGGGTTATTTTTCATTCATATGGGATCGGAAAACAACATTTTGTAACAAACAGGGCTTCGTAAGTTTGTCTGAAGAGTTCATTACGCATGCCTGGAACGAAACAAAAAATGTTTGCTTATTTATATTTTAATTTTAATTGACAGTTTGTATTCGTTGGTTTTTCTTAATTCCGTTTGATATTGTATGATGAATTTTGACGTCTATTAAATATGAGCAGTGCTTATAAAGACATTAATTTAATTCTTAAAGTTTCTTCAAAGAATTTTTTGAAATTAAAATTGTAGAAGACAACAGATTAAATCTGTTTTGATTTTCATATTTCATAAAATAGCAATATTTTGTGAATCCTCCCTGAAGTCCCATTAAAATTCCTATAAATTTTAAGTCCACATATCTGCCATTTATACGTGTTGTAGTTCATTTTATCTAAAACAGTGCCCATATTTTCATAACTTTTTTCATCGTTACTGAATGGGCAACTGGTATAGAAGGTTTTAAATTGCCATTATGCGATAACACAGCTTCCAAACTGTATTTAGACGAATCTATAAATAAACGCCACTCAGGGGGGGGAATGCTCAATATCGAGTTCTTACATTAAACCATCAATGTCAGTACACGCACACCACGAATTTTCCATATTGTAGAATTCAGAAAACGGAGCATTTATTTTTCTGAAATTCGTAATTTTCATTTCGTTACCTTATAAGTTCCCTTCCTTAAGACGGGAACCAAGAAGTCCTGACTGTTGATTTGATAACCCCAATTCATGTACCAAATCATTTAACTCACTTTGAACAATTAAGTGTGGCTCGCCGGAACTGAGACCTGGAGTAACACCGTTCTTTGGGGCTACCAGATGTTGCGTTGTCTCCAATAATAATAATAATAATAATAACTGATCTTTATTGATAACAAGTTATCAACCGGCAATCGACCGAGGTCCTTCAGCCCAAGTTATATTAACAAAATCTTAGAGCAAGTTTACTAAAAAAAAAAAAAAAAAGGTCATTATTTATACAATTTTACAATATCTTAGTTTTGATAGGTGTTCAGTCTCTGCATTAGCGTTTGGGTTGGGAATTTTCTTCGGGGGCGTTCTACTGGATCATTGTGCATGAGAGTCTTTATATCTTCCAGTTCGTAAAGGCGCTGCTTGAATTTTGTGTTCAGTTTCTTAATTCTGTCTTCTATGGGTTCTATCCTCACTCACTTTGAACAATTAAGTGTGGCTCGCCGGAACTGAGACCTGGAGTAACACTGTTCTTTGGGGCTACCAGATGTTGCGTTGTCTCCAATATCTTCCAAAACAACATTTTGCGGATCTAAAGGTGCGATCGGCACTGGTAAATCTGTATTATGAGGAACAGGTCGTATTGCAGACTGTAAATTTGGATAGTCGATCTTGTGCTTTTCCTATTTGGAATAACCTTCAGTCTTTGTCAGGCAAACATAGCAATCGTCTAAATGATTAGTGGGTTCTCGCCATACCATAGGTACCGCAAAAGGCATGCTTTTTCTCTTCCCATTCATCCACTGCACCAATGATACGATACAACTAACATAGCACATATGGGGAGCCCACTGCTTGTCTTGATCTCCAAATAAAACACCAAAATATTGGAAGTAGGCTTTTTAAACCATTGGAAGTAGGCTTTTTCAACATTTTCAGGAAATGGCATGGCTTGTGATTTCACTCAAAATCCCCCACAAATATAACATAATTTGTCAGGAGAGATTATGCGTCTGTCTCGACATTTTCGTCCTTAAAACACTTTCTTATCTACACACAGGAAACCACTCACTTCGAAACTCAACAGAAGACTGATTTTTAATCTTAATTTCATGTCTAATATTGTGAACAGCACAGTTTAGGTACTTTTCCTGTTATAAAATGCATCCATTTTAGCCGTCCCCTCATAATATTGACTACTTGCTGATGTAAAATGGTCTTAGTGAGCTATTGAGAAGTGGTACATGTTAGGGCTTTGGGAATATTTTTCCCATCATAAGAAGGGTATTTCCATCAAAAAAATAAAGATTTGCTTTGTTAGTGTAATTGTCTACGCCAATGTGCTCTAAGAATTTTGCCTGTTGTCCGTTATTCTCAGTATGAGGCCAGATTTTGCATATTTCTTTCCCAGTCTGTGACGGAAACTACCTGCAGTAACAAATTCATTGTTGTATAGCATTCAAGTAGAAATTGCTGTACGAGGCATATCTCTATGTATCATTTTCAACCCAACCTTCAGGGCAAATAGTTCTTTACTGTAAATAATGAAATATTGTCTTACAAACAGTATTTTCTCATTTCAACGTAGTAGAAAAAAGTTCATTTAAGAGTAATTATCTCCTCATGTCATCTGTATTTTTCAAGAAACATGTTAAATAAAGTCTTGAAGTTCACGCAAAAATAATGGATTGTTTTTTCGACCTTCATATCCAATGACGTGTCAATTCATAATAAAAAAAATAATTTTAACTTCCGCTAAGTTTTATTGTTCACACAACAATTGTTTCGTTATACCATTATATCATCAGCTAAGTATTGTGAAAATACAATTGCAGAAATGTTCTTTTGTATTAAACTGTGTTCACAAAAAATATAGAAGACCAAGTGAAAAATAAAGGGATGAAAACAAACTCTTTTGAACGACCTAACAGACTTAAACAAATCTCTCCTAATATTTTTCAATAACAATATGAAATTTCCCCGTTAATTAATTGTAAACTATTTTCTTTACCCCTCTATTTTTTTCCCTCTAAATTTTATGAACAATTGTTGTGTAAATGATTAAAATTGTTACGAGGGGCGTTCAAAGCATTTTCGGTATAGGCATAAAGGAAAACTCGGAAAATTTTGGAAACATTTTATTTTTCAATGTAATCCCCTAGAACTTCAATGCATTTGTTAGATAGAGAAATAAGCTTCTTTAAACCTTGTAAAAATATTCTTGCGGCTTCTCATCAAAATAGGTATTAATTGCTACCTTCAGTTCTCCATCGTCGGAAAATCGCTTTCCACGAAAATATTTTTTTCACATAGGAATAGGTTGTAGTCACTGGGGATAAGTCTGGAGTATACGGAGTATGGGAAATTTCTTCGAAGCCACATTTCCCCACAACAGTCTTGATCACGCCGGCCTTGTGAACCAGCGCGTTGTCGTGAAACAACCAGATCACCGCTGTAAGTTTTCCTCGCCTTTTTCTTTTAATTGCTTCTCTTAAATTACGCAAAGTTGTTGCGTATGATGCTGCTGTGGTGATTTCACCCTTTTTAGTGTATTATATCAATAAAATACCTTTAGAATCCCAAAAAACCGTAGCTATTATTTTCCCAGCGGATGGGGTGACTTTAAACTTCTTGAGGGGCAGTGCACCCTTTTAAATCCACTGCATATGGACTCTTGTTCACTCTCAGGGTTAAAATGATGACCCCACTTCTCATCGTCAGTTACTAGCTGGTTGAAAATAGTCGATGGATCTTCTCCACAGAGCTCTAAAAACTCCTTACAGCACTTGATTCGCACTTGCTTCTAAAGTGCGGTGAGCATTCTCTGTACCCATCTTGTACTTACCTTTGAGAGGTTAAGATGGTCATGAAGGATAGCATGTATGGTACCCACGGATAGGTTTGTCATCTCTTCTAACATCTTGATTTTTATTCTGGTATCTTCAAGTACCAGCTTTACCACTTTTTAAAATGTCTTTAGTTGTTCCGCTAACGGGCACGCCCGAGCGACTTCAATGCTTTCTCTGCCTCTTTTGAATTCACTTGACCACTTTTGAACGGTGGATAACGACGGGGCACAGTCTTGGTAAACAGTAAAATCTCTTCATGAATGATTTTTGACTTTTTTCCTGCTTAGTGGGGAACTTTATACGTGACGCTTGCTTGTCTTCATCATTCTGGCATCAGTCATTTTGGTCGTTTATCACTGAGGATACTCAGAAAATTGTGAATTAGGGAAATTTTATATTTATACCCCCAGATAGTGTCATTAGTAAATGAGATAATTAGATTACTTACATTATTAGCAAATCACCCCGATACCGAGAATAAATTGAACGACCCTCGTAAGTTAAAATGTTTTTGCGCACTAGAGAACAGCGTGTTATCGTTTCCCTCAAATGTCTGCAATTTTCGAATTTAGAGCCGAAAATTGTCTTTAAGGATTCGGTTGGACACAGTGATGAAGAATCTGAGGTCAAAAGTATCTCTGTCGGGTCGGCCGTCCATAAACACGATAATTTTCGAACGGAAACAGTTAAAGGATTGAAACTTTCAGAGTGGGTTTGGGGCCTAAATATTTCGATTGAGTTCGTTAATGGGCAAAACCGATTTAAGTTCAGATCGATCTGAACTTTGGTATTTAGAGGTGAAATATCAACTCAAATGCTCATGCAAATTTTCGTGAGGTCAAAAATAAAGTGATTTGCATAATAAATTCAGAATATTGAATATCATCCATTTATTGAAAATTCGAATAAAAATTATTTCAGTTTTAATCGTGAAATCCACAGAAGTCCAGAAAGCTTAATTAAGGGGAGCCCACTTTTAACTGACATTTTCATGGTTAGTTTGGAATAAAGTAACGAAGGCTCATTGAATTATTTATATTCAACAATAACTAGAGTAATTAACAGACACAATTTTTATTTTTCTCATAAACTTTTTCATACAGATATAACAAAACGTCTGGAGCATCCAGTGAAATAATCTCGACCTCCAGGCTGAAAAAGGAGGGTTCTTTTCTCTTATAACAAAATGAATATTTGCCTTTAGGCATGTTCTTTGTTGCTCTGAATTGTCGGAAAATTTACTTGGAAATTTTCTGCACCTGAACAATATTCAGCTGACTGGCGCAGTAACGAAATTCGGCTCAATTTTGCAATTTATTTTTTATTTTCATTGTATCCGATCGAAGGATATACTAAAACAGTCTTAACTCTAACGGGTTTCGTGGTCCGGATTTCACAGCCCTGTTTCAATGACAATTGTCGAACAAAACTGTGATCCGACGCTTATATGTTTAGTTGAAAATTAGCCATTTAACAATATGGATCGTTTATCTACTGTTGAACGTGTGAAAATTGTAAAAACTTACTACAAAAACAATGATTCTGTAGTAAGTACGTTTCGTGCATTACCGTCCATCTGAGCGTACAATCAGGATGGATCTGTTACTGATGTCTTAAAATTCATACATAATTTAACTGCTGAAAGATCATTACATCCACAAAAAGTCACTGTATGATGTGCAGTTTGGTCTGGTGAAGTGATCTTCTTTGGAAATGAAGGTGTCACTCAAACCATCAATTCTCATCGCTATAGCCAAAGGATTAGCCTGAAATTAATGATATGGAATTGGAAGAAATGTGGTTCCAGCAAGATGGTGCAACTAGCCACACAACACGACCCGTTTTAGCTTTGGTGCCAGAAAACTTTCCAGGACGCGTAATTTCTCGTTTAGGCGATGGGAATGGGCCACGTAAATTCTACCAGGTTTTCGTATTTGCATACGAGCATAGCTCTTTCACCAAGTGACTACTCAGCAGTCTCCACAGTCCACCCCAAGAGGTAGAAAGTGTGATAAGGATTACGCCATATCATCGCGCGAAGCGAGAACCCCTTCGAAGAGATGAATCCACCAGCTTCCAGTTTGGGCCTCGACTCGAAAGCAAGAACCGTCTGACTGGTAGCAGCGAAGCACTTTTCAACCTCTACTGGCTCTGCAGGTCAGTACCCGAGTTGATTTGTGACGCAACCCACCCGCCAGAAGGAATTCTTATCCAAGCATCCGAACGCAGTCCCATGAACTAAGATAATCTCAAGATTGATGTCTATTATTGATCCTGGTACGAGCACCGTCTAACGCCCTGTACGTCCTGATCCATCGAATCCATGTTAAGTCATTTGATTGATCCTGGCGTCAAGCACTAACGGCTAAGCCATTTCGTCGAGAACCATAAACCCTAAAAAGTTACGCATTGATCCGGGGCCAGGACAAGCCGGTCGAACCGTCAAGTCCTTTCATGAGAATATCCCGAACATGAGGGTCTGCGAATAGATAAATGAAATACCTCCCCAGTCCAGCATGCGGACTTTCAACCACTGCCCCCTCGAGTCCAACACCAATGGGGTGGCAAGGTGGTACAAGTAACACCTGAAGGCAAACCACCCCCTGAGGTAACGGAGTATGCTACATAACGCACTCGGACATTACACAGAATCCGGAGATTTATACTGCGATACGGTAGAGTATGCCAGTTTTAAGGGAGAAGCCCTGTGCTGCGACAGACTCCCTGTCTCTGAGTTAATCAACCGGCTCAGCCCTCCATTTCACCAGAACGGCAAAACTAGCCTCCTTCTTTCTCAGCCATTGTTTATCCACTCCTGGACGTAGGTCTCCTTCAGATGTCTCCATTCCGACCTGTCTTGTGCCATGCGATGCCATCCATTTCCCGGTTAAGACCTAATATCGTCGAGCCATCTCCCTTACGGTCTTCCAATACTGCGTTTTGTTTGTCTTAGTCGCCAGTGCGTAAGTTTATTTGTCTACCTTTTAGGATCTTGACGAGCCACGTGTCCTACCCATTGCCATTTCAAATCTACCACGCGCTGTATTATACCTACGACTTTTGTTCTTTGCCGTATTTCTTCGTTTCTCACCTTATCTCTTAAACTTAAACCAAGCATCGCATTTTCCAGAGCACTCTGCATTACGCTCAGTTTATGTGTAGTCTTTTTTGCCATTGTGTCAAGTTCATATGTCGCCACTGGCAATAAACAGGTGTCAAAAACTTTTTTTTCAGGTTTATGGGGATGTTGTTGTTCTTGAATATGTATTTTAGTTATCCAAAAGACACCCATGTCAGTCTTATTCGCCTGCTCAACTCTGCTATCTGATTCTCTCTACCCATTCTTATTGCATGTCCAAGATAGACATATTCTGTTATGTTTTCTAGCATTGTAGAGTGTAAATACCCTACTTGCACTTGGTGTTGAAAAATACATGTTGAAAACTTATTGGGAAACCAATAGCAAAGAGTACTGCTTGTTACGTGATGGAACAACAGATACGCAAGTACATTATCAGCTATACTGCAACTGCGCACGGCTTTAAACAGGCTCAGTATGTAAAACAAAATCACTCTTGTTTGGATACTGAGCCACTTAAACTATTTGGTTAACGAAGAGGCAGATCGGCTGACGTTTGCTGGAGCTGTGCTATCTCTGGTAGGTATTCCTGGGAATACCACATGACGTGGCTAAGCGGACGATAACAGACAGAATGAACTCAAGACTAGAGTCTTTCTGGTTGAGCCATCCTGGCCTGAAACATTCGAAGGTGTTCCTTGGAACAGGTTCGAACAAAAAGATGGTGGACCTAGCGCATGCTCTTCAAAAATTTTAAAGTTAATAGGTTCCGAAATTGCTCAGCCTCTCGAGCAATTTATGAACTTATCTATTAGCTTAGGTGTGTTTCCTTTTATGCTCAAAAAGTTGCTCCTATACATAAAAAAGACGATGTACATAACATAATCAACTATAGACCCATTTTTATTTTAAATTCCTTCTAAGGTGTTTGAGAGAATTGTTTTCAATAGAATGAAAAACTACTTTGACAAGTTTAACATTCTGGAACCTGCGCAGTATGGCTTTAGATCAAGTCGCTATACTCAAACGGTAGCCATTAGTTTTGTAGAGTTCGTATATGATTGCCTCGATAACGGCACATATATCGCCGGTTTATTTTTCGACCTGTCCCTGGCATTCAGACTGGTTACTCAGTTATATGGAAGGTTGATCTATGACTGTCAAGGTCCAGAGCTCTTTCTCTGCTGAGCGCAATATAGATTTGGGAGCGCCCCAGGGTTCGGTTCTTGGATCACTTTTATTTTTACTTTTCATTAATGATCTTCCCGTAAATTTACGGAATTATTATTATGCTATCAATAGAGTGAAACATACACTTCCCATGAATTCCCTCATAAACATTTACTATAGTTTGGTGTATAGTCACTTATCGTACAATATAATATTATGGGGTAACTCAACCTATGTTGGTAGATTTTTTTTGCAGAAGGGTACTCTGCGAATGATGTTTAACATATCTCCTCGATCTTCATGAAGACCACTATTTTTAGAACATGCTATTCTTACAGTAGCATTCATTTTCATATCGAGATATTCAATTTATATTAAAGAGAATGAAAAAAATTATCCAGTCTTCATTCTTACAAAACCAGAAATGAGGGTATGTTAAACATTCCGATATATCGAACATCGAGATTTGAAATGTGCCCAATGTACAATGAGTATTGTTTTATATAATCATCTACCTCAGAGTGTTAGGTCTCTTCGTACGAGAAACTTTAAAAAATCTGTTAAATCTTTGTTACTGGAAAGATGTTACTATAATATGCATGAATATCTCCCTGGTTTATTGTAACCTGTTATTTTGACCTATCATATACATGCATTTGTCTAAAACGATTAATAAATTATTATTATTATTAGCAGCCTTAAGCTAGCAGGAAAAAGCACTCATTACAACGTTTGAAAAACTGGCAAAGTCATAGGCTAAAGCTTGCTTTGAATACAACAATAACTTGATGACATTTCAACAGATCAATCTGCAGTCATTGCAGAAAAAAAGAAACTAAAACGTGAGTCACCCCGACCCTGTTCGCTTACCGTCTTAACGACATAAAAATCGCTTTCTCCTACGATTTAACTTCTCGACCATCGTCGGCGTGTCTGCACAAAAGGGAATTCTCCGCTGCGTCCTTGTCCTTCTATTTATTACGGCACCACCAGGTCGATCTAGACATTTATCGCACGTTTTACGGTTTATCTTTACTCGTGAATCATTCAGTTCGATTTGTGCAAGAATTTGCATAAAGTCGTTATCGTGAGAGTAAACCCGATCGATACAAGCCAAATAACCTCAATAAGATGTGATCTGAATGTCGTTTGGAGCATTTCACTTGGCGCGACAAGGATTTGAAGGTAATCCTTGCTGTATTGTAGTCTTCCAATTACCTTAAGTAGACGCTTTGGTTGAATAAGTTTATGCAGGGTGTAGATGAAATTTGTAAGGCAATTCATATTTTTTTTGTAATTGGGGCCTGCTGAACGAATTACGAAACACGTCGGCGCTGTTAATTCAATAACTTTGGCCTGCTTTGATCTCGTCAACTGTAAGATCATCAGTTCTTTTACAACAATTCGCTAATTTCTTTGTTAAAATTTTAAATATACCAGGTGTTCCTAAATTGGAGGTACAAACGAAGAAGGGAGATTCCTTGAATAATTTTAAGAGGAAAAAGTCCTATAAACGTGGGACCGTAAACGTTTTGTTTTCGAGATACAGGGTTAAAGTTTGAATTTTTTTCAAGTTTTTTCCTTATAGGATCTGCATTTCAAAAGATATTTAACTGAAATTTGGCACAGTTATTAAAATTTAGAGTTTACACCATGTGACATGCATATTTTGATTGCAAACCTAGAGAGTGATATTTTTTCTGGAACAATATCCCCTGTTTTACTCCGGAAATTTTTTCTGGTGAGTCACTGTTATTTTATATGTGTTTGATATAAGTAGTACTTATATGACATTAATTTAATTCCTGAAGTTATAATATTAAATATAATTTTTTCAAATTGAATATGTAGAAGGCTAACAGAATATATCTGTAAATATTAAAATATTTAAATAATTTTATATATCTTCTATCAATTGAATTGAATCAGTCCTTACAAGATTAAATAATATTTAAATAAGGTTATTCTGATTTTCACAAATTTTTATTGTTATATTTACAACAATCGTTTCGCTATCACAGTGGCATCATCAGGCAGGTTTACATTTTGAATAACTAAGTTTGTTTCCGAAATCCATTGCTATTTATATTACAATAAGTACAATAAATTTTTATTGAGCACTAAAACCCAAAAAAGGGTCTCTGCAAATTCCAGCTTATCTGAATATATTTAACAGAGGTAAGTTATTTAAATCTATTTGTTCGATAAGTAATATTCCAATTTTATTGTGTTTATTTATCTCTAGGGATTCTAACAGATTTAAGGCATAACTACTTTCTATATGTAGAATTTCAAAATTATGGTTGAAAGTATGTCCTGTTTCTAACAAATGGTTGGAATATGTAGAATTACTTTTATTATTGAGGAATCTCTTCAAATGTTCCGACAAATTCTATGTCGGAAAGTTCTGTCAGTCTGTCCTATGTAAACTTTAGGGCAATCACCGCAGGTTAACTTATAAACACCGATGTATCATCTTTATGTGTACAGTCTTTATTATTTTTAATGAATTTACTCAAGTTTGAATTGGTTTTAAATGAAGTTCTTAAATTATATTTATTTTTGAGGTATGTAGCAGTTTTCTCAGAAATACCTTTAGTGTATTTCAAGGAAATGTATTTAAAATTTTCTTTCATATTAGGATCAACCATATTTAAAGCTATTTTATTATTTTTATTCATCAACAATTTGTCTATCAGCTTAGGATCATAGTAATTATTAATAGCTATTTGTTTAATTATGTTAAGTACTGAAATATAATTTTCTCGATTCATGAGCATATTAACTAATCTATGGATCATAGAATTGAATGCTGATAATTTTTGATTTTAAGGATGGTTTGATTTATTTTGTATAATAGAATCCGTATATGTTGTTTTGTAAAATATTGAAAAATCATGTGAATTATTCATTCGAGTAACAGTTAAATCAAGAAAATTAATAGAATTATTATGTTCGGTTTCCATAGTGAATGTTATTCAAGAATGTATTTCATTGATAAATAAAAAGAATTTTTTTCAAGTCTGTCTGTACCTGTGAAGCAACAGAAAAAAAATTCTTTCTTTTTATCAATGAAATGTATTTCATTGATAAATAAAAATAATTTTTTTCAAGTCTGTACCTGTGAAGCAACAGAAAAAAAAATTCTTTCTTTTTATCAATGAAATGTATTTCATTGATAAATAAAAAGAATTTTTTTTAAGTCTGTCTGTACCTGTGAAGCAACAGAAAAAAAATTCTTTCTATTTATCAATGAAATACATCCTTCAATAACATTCACTGTGGAAACCGAACATAATAATTATAATATTTTAATTATTATGTTTTAATTATTTTAACTGTTACTCGAATAAATAATTCACATGATTTTTCAATATTTCATAAACCAACCTATACGGATTCTATTATACACAATAAATCAAACCATCCTTCAAATCAAAAATTATCAGCCTTTAATTGTATGATCCATAGATTAGTTAATATGCCCATGAATCGAGAAAATTATATTTAAGAACTTAACATCATGAAACAAATTAATAATGACTATGATTCTAAGTTGATAGACAAATTGTTGATGAATAAAACAAATAAAATAGCTTTAAATATGGTTAACCCTAATATAAAAGAAAATTTAAAATACATTTCCTTAAAATACACTAAAGGTATTTCTGAGAAAATTGCCACATACCTCAAAAATAAATATAATTTAAGAACTTCATTTAAAACCAATTCAAACTTGAGTAAATTTTTAAAAAATAATAAAGACTGTACACATAAAGATGATAAATCGGGGGTTTATAAGTTGACCTGCGGGGATTGCCCTAAAATTTACATAGGACAGACTGGAAGAACTTTCCGACATAGAATTTGTGAACATTTGAAGAGTTTCCTCAATAATAAAAGTTATTCTACATATTCCAACCATTTGTTAGAAACAGGACATACTTTCAACCATAATTTTGAAATTCTACATATAGAAAGTAAAAGTTATGCCTTGAATCTGTTAGAATCTCTAGAGATAAATAAACACAATAAAATTGGAATATTACTCAACGAACAAATAGATTTAAATAACTCACCTCTGTTAAATATATTCAGATAAGCTGGAATTTGCAGAGACCCTTTTTTGGATTTTAGTGCTCAATAAAATTTTTTTGTACTTACTGTAATATAAATAGCAACGGATTTCGGAAACAAGCTTAGTTATTCAAAATGTAAACCTGCCTGATGACGCTACTGTGATAGCGAAACGCTTGTTGTAAATAAAACAATAAAAATATGTGAAAATCAGAATAACCATATTTAAATATTCCTTTTTATCAAGTATAAACCTCCATTTATTTTATTGTAAAAAGAAGCTTTCTTATTATACTTCACTTTATGGTGTCTTGTGGTTTTGTCGTATCTTCTACCGATTTCGAGAAAAAAATTTTGAACCATTCGCAATCATCAGAAAAATCCAAATTGTCATAAAAATTCGGTAAGTGGGCTTCGATGAATGAATGCATTATTAGTTTTTATTGAAGCTTTATTGTGAAAAATTGGTTGAACATTCAAAGTTCAAAGTATTGTCCCTCGCTAGCTACAACTTTTTCCCCTCTTTCTGGCAATCGACGCATCCTGTCGTGAAAAAAGATAGATAGATAGATAGATAGATATGAGTTTATTCAACATTTATACAAAGTGTTATAAACTCTAGAAAAAACTGTGAGTTATTAATATAACTGTTTACAGTTGTGAAAAATAAGTTTGATTCTAACGACAGCAAAATTGAAAAAAAAAAAAAACAATAATTCATACATCATTCATTGTCACAATTGGTTTCTCTTTTTAGTCTTCATTGGGCTTGTAGTCATATCCGAGAATTTTAGTCTTAGTTGGGCTAATCTTGTCACGTTCAGGAATTTTTGTCACGGTCGGTATTTTTTCTTTCACTTCCTTTCTCTTGTCTTATTTTTATGAGGAATTTATAATTCGATGAATTAGCGTGCGGTCTTCAGCAATCAACCAGTTCTTTATTGCTATCTTGAATTTTTTTGTACTTTTCATTTCCCTTACTTGCCTGGGAATTTTGAGGTAAAGTCTTGAAGCTAGATATGTACAGCTTCTCTGGCCCAATCTCTTCTCTGCTTTAGTTCTTACAAAGCTACAACTTTTCCTTCTGGTCGAGTAATTGTGTTCTCTCAGTACCAGAGGTATCTTCTCCTGATGAACACTAATTAGAATCTTACTCGCATAGAGTTGTCTTACATCTAATGCTTTGGATATGTCATAAATTTCTCGACTAGGAAATGTATACTCTTTTCCATACATAATTTTCAGTATATATTTCTGTACAATATCTAAGCCTTTTTTATGACAATCCAATACTCCTCCCCATCCAATAATGCCATATGAGAGATGAGACTGAACCAATGCATCATAGAGTACTTGGAGATGTCGTATGGACTGGACCTTCTTCCGTATTTCTCTGAATCTATATGCGATACCTCTTAGTTTTTTTATCAAGTAATTCATATGTTCATCCCATTTTAAGTGTTGATCAATATATATGCCCAGATATTTTGTGCAACTAGTATTTAAGATTTTGAATTGATTGTCCACTTGGAGGGTTCCTAAGTTCGGTAGTCCTACTTGGTTAGATGAGAAGGTCAGATATTTAGTCTTTTGCTGATTTAAGGTAAGTTTATTAGTTTCAAACCATTTTTTCAGAATCGTTATGTCCGTTATTGCCTTTTGTTTCAGATCATCCCAAGTTGTTCCTTCGTACATGATTACCATATCATCTGCAAAGCCTACAATTTCCCCACTGCCTTTCTGGTGAAATATGTTATTTAAATATATTAAAAAAAGAACAGGCCCAAGCACCGTCCCCTGTGGAACCCCATAAGTAAGTATGTTTGTGTTACTAAATTTGCCATTTAATGTTGTCTTTTGTTTTCGTGCTGAAAGGAAACTATTGAGGAGAGTATTTATTTTTCCCCTAAAGCCACAATCTGAAAGTTTTTCTAATAATTTTTTATGGTCTACGGTGTCAAATGCTTTTGCCAAATCTATCACAACTGCTAAACATGGAATATTTTTATCGATATTTTTATATATAATTTCAGTTACTTTTTTTATAGCATCTTCAGTCGACATCCCTTGGCGAAATCCGAATTGACTGTTTGACAGAATATTGAACCTTCCCATAAATGCGACCATACGAACCTTTATTAGTTTTTCAAAGATCTTAGATATATTCGACACAAGGGTAATTGGTCTATAGTTGCTAATATTTGATTTGTCTCCTCCCTTATGTAAAGGTTTCACTATACCTATTTTCAAAATCTCCGGAAAACATTCTTTTTCGAAACAGTTATTTACCAAATAGGCGAGAGGTTCTGATATCTCTTGTTTCACTTGTTTAAGTATTTCTGAACGAATTCCGTCATATCCAGTTGATTTCTTGGTTTTGAGTTTATCAATAGTTTTTTCGATTTCATTGGAGTTTGTCGGGAGTAAAAAAAAGGTCTCATCTTTCTGAACAATTTTTTCCCTGAAGTCAGATGGTTCGGTTATTTCGTTGGCATATCTTTGTCCTAATCCGCTAAAATAATTATTGAAAGCATCACACATTTCCTGATCATCTTCGGTAACAGTTTCATCCTCTGACTTAATATATTTGATTTGTGTTTCCTTCCTTGAGTTATTCTGCACACATTTCCACAAGGCTATTGTTTCGTTCTGATTATCTTCTATGCATTTTTTGAAGTATTCTTGTTTAGCTCGCAGAATTGATTTATGTAACTTCTTCTTTAATTCGGAGTAGTCCTCTTTCAGTTTATTATTATTAGGATTTTTTTTTATTCTCGCGTACATTTTCTGTTTTTCATTTATATCGTTCAATATTTTCGGAGTAATCCATTCTTTTTTTATTTTCTTCTTGTTTTTTCTACAGATTGTAGTTGTATTAGTCTCTATATAATTCTTTAAAGTATTTATGAAGTATTCAGTGCCACTATTCACATCCCCATTTATATATAATTGCTCCCAACTTTCCTGTCTGAGTGAATTTTTTAAGTCATGGTAATTAGTGTATTTCTTTTCATTCCTTACTTTTAAAAGTTTCTTCTTTATTTTCAGGTCTGTGCACAATAATACAGGAAAATGATCAGTGACCAAATTTTGAAGAACAACACCGTAAACGTTTGAGTCCCCTGGTTGGATGCCTTTTATGAAAAAATGATCCAGGCACGTTCTACTCTCAGGCCGTGTATAACTATTAATGAGTGATGTGAAGCCGAATGAGTTCAATATGTTCTTGTACTCTGCTACACTATGTTCATTACTCAATAAATTGATGTTTATATCTCCAGTAATAATATGCTGTTTACAATTTTTTTTATCTAAATATAATGCTAATTTTTCATTGAATTCAGGAATGGAATATTGTGGTGATTTATACATTGCAGTTAGTTTAATTTTTTCTCCTTCGTGTTGAATATACAATTCTATGGCATCGATATCTCCTAATTTTACTATTTCGTGCTCGAAGACAATATTTTGTCTTACATATACTATGGTACCATCATTTTTATTGTATTTTCCACCATTATAGATATGCTCGTACCCCTCCAATTTGTATAAATTGATATCGTCCACTATGAATGTTTCTGTTAGCACAATTATATCAAAATTAATTTCAGTCCTCTCCAAGATCAGTTCAAACTCTTCAAAATTTCTTTGTATGCTCCGTATGTTCATTTGAAGAATATTAAACATATCTTCAATTTTAAAATTGCTAATTTCATTAATATTTTGAATGATGATAGTATCAACGTCTTCATTTCGATATTGTCTTATGTAAGGGTCCATTTCGATTTCAGGAAAAAAAAAAATGCAATTTCATACAAAACTATTCGATAACCTATTTTCTAAAAACATTCAAGTGAGTTATCCCCAAAAAATACACCGCCTCCACCACCCTTAACTATAACATGTATATGGAGGTTTACTCACTATTTCGGGATAGTTGAAAGTTATTTTTTCCGCTCTGATGTATACTTTTGCCGAAGCCGCATTCCATCACTCTTCGTCTTTGCTGGATATTTTTTACTAACTGATAAAACCTTTCTATGAGTCGATAGATGGGGTGTATTATGGAACAGTTTGTCTTTACCACTCTTCTCCTGTATTTCAGTTTCTCCAGACTCCTCATCAGACATTAAAATATCCTGCTCATGTTTGTTGACATCAGTATTTCCACAACTTGTGGAAGGTGTATTTGGGGCACTGCTTATTTTTGTAACCTTATGGCTTGAGCTCTCCAATTCCTCCAAAGTGTAGGATTTTTCCCCTATCATGAGTTTGTTTCCTTTTAAATATGATTTCTCTGAATATTTTGATCTGGCTTCTCTTAAAAATGACTTCAACTTTTGCAGTTCCTGTCGTTGCTTCAAGGTTAAATCATTGGCTATCGCAATATTTGTACCCTTTAATTTTTTAATATGTCGATAAATAATTTTTTTACTTTGATAAGAAATGAACTCTACCTTAATTGGGCTACTATCTTCTTTTCCCAATGAATAACAGTCGTTTATTTCTTTTGGTTCGATCTGTATATCCAACAAGTTATTTATTTCTTCGCAAATATACTCCGTTGTTAATGTATTTGTTCTATTCAAACCAAATATTATTAGGTTATTTTTATTACGATACTGTTCTGTTTTTTCAAGCCTTTCCTTCAATATCTTATTCTCTTTTTCTAATACTTCGTTTCTATTTTTAAGCGTCTGAATTTCTAACAGCAGTCTCACTTCTGTAGCCGAAATGCAATTTTTAACCTCCTCCTTAGAACATTTGATTTCTTGCAACAGATCTTTCAATGATATCGTTTCTTCTCCTTCGCCTTGTAACATCATCAACTAAGTTTGTTCGATAGTGTATGGTATTCTTTATTCCCTGTCGATTTCACTTGTCAATTATCTCTTGAATGTAGCCAGACCATCACATGTACACACAAGATAAGAATATTTGTCTCAGTTTTTTCGGTCAATTTTCACCTTTGCAGGTAAAACTCCCGAACCATCCACAATCCAATTTCGTACTATTAGATGAAGAATGTTTTCATCTACGTTTCTGTATCAATTTTCTAATTTATACTCTACTTGGTACTCTCAATATCGCACATTTATTCTTCTGTCGCTCGACACGTATCGTTATCATTCGATCCTTTGTCCGCTATCCATGCATCGATCCATTTTTTAACTTCAGAAAGTCTACTCTGCTCTGCTGCAGCTTTCCGGCTTAGTCTATAGAGGACGCTACCGCTTTACGAATACCGAGCTCACCGTCCTTGCCCGGTTCAAGTAGAGGAGAGTGCGAACGTTTCAACAGCCGAGTTCCAACGTAGAACAAGGTCACTGGCGTCATAGGCAGAGTTGTACCCCATTGCCTATCTGATGAGTTCAGGTGTGCAACTCGGAACGAAACGCCGCCTCCCGTACTAAGAGGTTGAAGCTCCCTCATAACATCAGAGCTTCAAGACCATTTCTAGCTAAAATGTCGAAATTCAAGACATTTGGGTGAATCGGTAGCACTCTATTCCCTTAAACAAACGCGCAAAAGCATGCATACCTAGAAAAGCTATTTAAATCAAGCGTACATAAATAGTCTTCCCTATCTCTGTCTTCAAATTTCGTTTAATCCCTTCAGCAAACTCAATGTAATTCAGCCATGAAACTCAATCTTTCAGTTTTCAGTACGGCATATATTGACAGAAAGTGTATTTGTTCAAATGAACTAACAGTATGTTAAGCTAAGTTCCCTAAGGCGAACGTTTGGAAGAAAATGAATCATGCATGTGTATCTCATTCTGTTTCTTCAGACGGAAAATTATATACTGAATTTTCCAATTTTCTCCACCCTGCTCACGTTTCCACTTCGACGCTGTTCTGGAGAAGTTTGTTTCTGCTTGTCGACATTTTTCGAGAGAATTAATCCGAGTTTAATCCTCTTCTCTTTGTGAAGTGTACAGGGAATTTGTTCGAAAGGCATTCTTCAGGACTTATTCTGCTTCAGGTATTATGGAAAAAATCAAAGGAGACTCCTTCAAGTTCCTTAAATAATAGAGGATTTCATCGAGAGATTTAAGCAGCATTTTAATAAATATTTTTCACCGTAGATATCTGGGAATCACTCCTGATTTTCCTCCATCTGAGAATTTGATTTATATGGGCTTCATTTTCGGGAAAAACAGTTTCTTAAGTCAATGATTCTTCATTTATATTTTCTGTTTATTTGGTATGGACAGATTTATTTATCACTCAGTAAAATATAATTTTTTCGATTTTTCTTAAAATATACTCTCTTTTTTTATATCAAAATGAAACACATTATTGGAAAACTCTTTAGATTGATCAATATAATCAATTGATAACATTTTTTCGGTAATTCCATGGGCCGGTAGTTCCATGGGCCGGTAGGTCCAGTGAACCGATATGATATTTGCATCTAATTTTTGTCTGCGATTTCCGGTAATCGTGCAAAATTGAGAATTGCCACATTTTCTTTCGTTATGAACGGAAAATCATACTGAAATGAAAATGCTTTCAAAATTCGACCAGCACTTGCACTATTTTTGCAGGACTCGCTGGATAAAAGCTTTTCGACTCAAAAAAGGACATTTTTAAGATTAGTCTCCTATGGTTCATGTTCAAGGACCATTGTTGCTTTAATTGCTAGTATAAATAAAAACAGAATTATTTTGTAGAACCCCTACATAATATAATTAAAAAAAAAAATAAATCAAAATGTCTTATCTTAAATATCAGATACAATAACAAAGTAGTTCTGTTATACTTCGCTTCAAGATATCGAAAAAGCCTTCTATTTAGTAAAAAAATTTTAATATCAAAACAGATTTAATCTGTCAGTCTTCTACAATTTTAATTTCAAAAAATTTTAATCAAAAAACTTTTAGAATTAAATTAATGTCTACATAAGCACCGCCCATATTTAATAGACGTATACAATCAAAACTCAATATACAATATCAAATGGAATAAATAAACCATCAAATATAAATTATCGATTAAAATTAATAAATAAATATTTGAAGGAGACAAAATTTTGTTTCTGATCTTACCATTATGAACACCGATTCCTTTTCAAAAACATAAAACACAACTTAAGGAATAATAATATTTAAATAAGGTTATTCTGATTTTCACAAATTTTTATTGTTATGTTTACAACAATCGTTTCGCTATCACAGTAGCATCATCAGGCAAGATTACATTTTGAATAACTAAGCTTGTTTCCGAAATCCGTTGCTATTTATATTACAGTAAGTACAATAAATTTTTATTGAGCACTAAAACCCAAAAAGGGTCTCTGCAAATTCCAGCTTATCTGAATATATTTAACAGAGGTCAGTTATTCAAATCTATTTGTTCGTTAGCTTAGTTATTCAAAATGTAATCTTGCCTGGTGAAAATCCATATCAAATAATATTTAAATAAGGTTATTCTGATCTTCACAAATTTTTATTGTTATGTTTACAACAATCGTTTCGCTATCACAGTAGCATCTACTATCGTACTAGTGATAGCGAAACGATTGTTGTAAACATAACAATAAAAATTTGTGAAGATCCGAATAACCTTATTTAAATATTATTTAATATGGATTTTCACCAAGTAAGGACTGATTAAATTCAACAACTTAAGGACTTCTCAAAAAAAATAATTAATTTGAAATATTTAATATATTTAAATATTCGAATAAGTCAATTCAAAAATCTCTCAAAATATGCATTATATCTTCAAAAAACAATTAGAATTCCGAATTGGTATTCATAATGGTAAGATCAGAAACAAAATTTTGTCTCCTTCAAATATTTATTTATTAATTTCAAATGATTATTCATATTTATTGGTTAATTGATTCCATTTGACATTGTATATTGAGTTTTGATTATATATGTATATTAAATGTGATCGGTGCTTATGTAGACATTAATTTAATTCTAAATTTTTTTGAATAAAAATTTTTTTGAAATTAAAATTGAAGAAGACTGACAGATTAAATCTGTTTTGATATTCAAATTTTGTTATATTTCTTCTATCAAGTAAAAAGCCTTTTTCCATTTTATTTTATTAAGTAAAAAACCCCTTTTTATTATCATTATTATTTTATACAAAATGTCTTAGAAAACTATGTTTCTACTTAAGTTGACATATAGTGTTCTGAAATATAGTCCAACGCTCCAAAATATAAAGAAATCTATGGAATATAACGAAAATTGTGTCTTCTCTGATTTTTTTTTGCGGTTTGAACTAAACATAGAATTGATAATTTGTATCGAGTTAACTTCTTTAATAATTTAATTCAATTTAATGACATCATATTTTCAATGACAAATGATACAGTACATGTTTATATGCAAAATTTCAAAAGAATGCCACCGGAAATTGAAAAGTCGACTGGAAATTAAGGGTGATATTTTCAAATGCTGTTCTAAAGAATGTGCTATATTGTGCATAATATTATAGTGTTGTACTGGACAAGAGGAATCTATGGTTAAAATAAATGTACAACTTAAAAACCCAGCCTGTATAATTCGGTTATGGAATAGAAAGTCGAAACACGAAGAGAATTTCAAGGGATGATCATTAATCGAGCTTTGTTATTAATTACAAATAATGAACTGACGCTCCATGATCCAATTGTTTCTGACTAAATATTCAATTCTTCCCCTTTAGCACAGCCTCATCAATTACATTGTCTAATAAGGTTTGTAGAACAAGCAACGTGAAACATGGACTGCAAACTAGTTAATTGATCAACGTACTGAATTAAATTCAAGCCAATTAATCAGTTATCCATATTCTGACTGAAATCTGTTGAACTAAATCAGAAAGTTGTTTTAATAATTCACTAACTTCGACCTTCTGGAACGTCCATTAACCCTTAGACTCCAACCCAATTACTATAATGTCCTATATAACTTAAATATAAAAACAAAACATTCTGTAACCTTTTTTGGCATTGGTTAATTTTAAAAATCAATAATGATGTCTTAAAGACACAGTCTCTTTTCTATAGACATATTGAAGTTAATCTTCTATAGAGTATTCTGAGACATGAAAAACTTTAGGAATAAAGGAATTTGATTCACTTTCTTAGTCGGGACAACATTGTTTCGTTAAATAATGGGTTATTTATTCCATTTGATATTATATAATGAGTTTTGATTATTTAAAGTAGTGAACCGTTCTCACTACATTTAAAGGTTTCATTTCGGCAGAAGTCTTTCTAGAAGATTGAAGGGTAAGTGAATATTTGTTGTTGATTGATGTTATATTTATTGAATATGAATTATTTGAATACTGACGAAGCAAAGTCCTTCTTAAAACTTGTTTTTCAGTAATGTTTTTACATATCTTGAGATTTTATAGAAAGTACCTTAGATATCCAATAATATTGAATATTCCAAGTAAGATAGTTTTATGATGAAATTCTTAAGATTATGTTGGATATTTTTGAAAGATATTGGTTTTCATAAGATTGATCAGCAGAAACAAAATTTTGTCTATTCAAAATATTTAATTTATAGGATTTTGGTTAATAATTTTTATTTATTGGATTTTGTTATACCATTAGGATGTCTTATAATAAATGTTTATTTTATACGTCAATTGATATAAGTGGTACTTATATGACATTATTTTAATTTATTTTCAGAAGTTATAATCATTAAATATAATTTTTTGGAATTAAATATGTAGAAGGCTAATATTAAAATATTTAAATAATTTTATATACCTCCTATCAAGAATTAACCTCTATTTATGTTATTTTATTCATAATATATAATTATTTGGTTTCCTTAACAATCTTTATACAGATAGTCCTTATGCTATAGCAGAGGCCGTTAAATTGTCTTTCAATCTTCTAGATCAAGGGTAAACCACAGATATATTTTTGTGTGTAGTGAACCGTTCTCACTACATTTAAAGGTTTCATTTCGGCAGAAGTCTTTGTAGAAGATTGAAGGGTAAGTAAATATTTGTTGTTGATTGATGTTATATTTATTGAATATGAATTATTTGAATACTGACGAAGCAAAGTCCTTCTTAAAACTTGTTTTTCAGTAATGTTTTACATATCTTGAGTTTTTATATATAGTACCTTAGTTAGATATCAATAATATTGAATAGTCTAAGTAAGATAGTTTTATGATGAAATTCTTAAGATTATGTTGGATATTTTTGAAAGATATTGGTTTTCATAAGATTGATCAGCAGAAACAAAATTTTGTCTATTCAAAATATTTAATTTATAGGATTTTGGTTAATAATTTTTATTTATTGGATTTTGTTATACCATTCGGATGTCTTATAATGAATGTTTATTTTATATGTCAATTGATATAAGTGGTGCTTATATGACATTATTTTAATTTATTTTCAGAAGTTATAACCATTAAATATAATTTTTTGGAATTAAAAATGTAGAAGGCTAATATTAAAATATTTAAATAATTTTATATACCTCCTATCAAGAATTAACCTCTATTTATGTTATGTTAATGAGTTTTGATTTTATATGTCTATTGAATATGAGCTGTGCTTATAAGAAATTTATTTAATTCTAAAAGTTTTGAATAAAACTTTTTTGAAATTAAAATTTTTATATATTTCTTCCATTTGATATTATATAATGAGTTTTGATTTTCTATGTCTATTAAATATAAGAAGTTCTTATAAGACACCAATTCTAGAATTCTAGAAGTTTTTGAATAAAATTTTTTGAAATTAAAATTTTAGAAGACAGATTAAATCTGTTTCGATATTCAAATTTTCAGATGTTCTGTTTCCAGGAAAGACGAACATTCTTGGAGTTTGGCGTGAAGCGTTAATATTTGTTAATCCTACCCTGACTATAGTATTGAACCCCTTTCAGAAATCACCATTTCATAAATATTTCAACTTGCATGTCTGATGCAGATTCTTGACTCAAAACTACGTTTCAAGTTGCCTTTAATAAGTAAAAATTCGATCAATATTTTCCATTCGTCAAACTAAATTTGATCGGATATGAGGTCTTAAAACCATACCAATTGAAATGTTTAGATTAAAAATTTAACGACGCAGTTATCCTTTGCCTTTCATTTTCTCTGTTCTACTTTCAATAGATTTTTTTTTATCACAGAAGCCGGAATGTTTATGACTCATGCCGTTTTGATTGTTATCGTTTGTGAAGATGAACTGGGTTATATTCCTCCATTTACCGTGCCCTGCAGTTTTTTAATAAGTTCTCTGGATTCAAAAATAGTTTTATATCTGCGGCTGCTAGTTAACAATTTTTTCATTACAATCGATTTACAATGGGGATTTACTCGAGAAAGAGTAGATGACAAATAATTAATGCTATAATACACTGGCGAGCAAAAAAACCGGGTTGCTAAGATTTGACACTGTTTTTTCCACTAGACTCACGTGTTCAAATTTATTCAATAATATTTTGTTCATCATCTATATTTCATTTGAAAATGAACTAAATATGCGCAAAATGTAGACATATGGGTTAAGAAACTTGATAAAAGAAACCATCTTCGAATAATTCTTCACGATGAATTCATCGTTTATAGGTTGCGTCATTGAAGAGTTTGTTTTCCACTCTCTGAAAGAAACAATTTCATAAAATGAGTTTACCAATTGTGCGAGAATAGTCGCACTTATTGAAAATGGGCTGAACAAAAGATCTGTTGCTATAAGAATGAATGTTACCCTATCTAAATTATTCAATTGGGAACAAGTTTTAGATATAACTGTATTCAATTTGGAAATTGGGAAATTTACATTATTGTGTTGAATGATATTTTGAATAATTTCATTCAAAGTTCTGTTATTGGAAAATCATAAACCAGACTCATCGTCTCTAGTTTCTTTCCATTATTATTTAAATATTTAATATATTCTGTAAGCCTTCTAAATATTTAATTTCACAAAATTATATTTAATATTATAACTTCAGGAATTAAATTAATGTCATATAAGCACCGCTTATATCAAACTTTGCTAAAGGTAAGTAAATATTTTTTGTTGAGTGATATTATATTTTATTGAATATGATTGAGTACTGACGAGCAAAGTCTTTCTTAAAACTTGTTTTTTAGTAATGCTTTTACATATCTTGAGATTTTCTGAAAAGTAACTTAGTTAAATATTCAATAATATTGAATATTCTAAGTAAGATAGTTTTATGATGGAATTCTTAAAATTATGTTAAACATTTTTGAAAGATATTTGTTTTTCATAAGAGGAATGAGCAGAAACAAAATTTTGTCTACTCAAAATATTTAATTTATAGGATTTTTGTTAACAATTTGTTTATTGGATTTTGTTATGTCATTTGGATGTCTTATAATGAATGTTTATTTTATATGTCGTTTGATATAAGCGGTGCTTATATGATATTAATTTAATTCCTGAAGTTATAATATTAAATATAATTTTTTGAAAGTAAATATGCAGAAGGCTTACAGAATATATCTGTAAATATTAAAATATTTAAATAATTTTGTAAAAATAAAACTGTTATTTTTAGGGAAAACAACTTTGTAACTTCTATGTTCTATGATCTATGTTCTAAGTCTAAGATTTTAACCTAAAAGTGTCACATGTCTATTTAGTTAGTTGTTAGAAATGTGAATCGAGAAACCTGAAGAAATGGCATTGTTTTTGATTTCTTCCAGGTTAGTAAGCTATTTTTTTATTTATTTCTTTTTATTTCTTTATGTTACTATTTTATTTTGTGTATGTTATTCTGTTATATTTTAAACTAGGGAAAATAAAATCTTCCAGAATCATGTCTATTTCTTCAATTATAATATAAAAATGAGAATTGATTACATTCTTATAATTTTATATACCTTCTATCAAGTATAAACCTCCATTTATTTTATTTTATCTTTTCATTATATTCCTTGTTCCTTGCAAGCTATCGAGTGTTGGAAAATTGACTCGGAGACTGCCCCAGTCTAAGGATTTATCACTCTCGAACTCCTCCAACAAATAAAGCAAGTCCCTTTTATGTCGTTGGATGCTAAAGAGCTAGAGACAATTTGCACGTCTCCGGAAAATATTGACTGTTGGATGAAAATTGGAGGAATCGAATTCAAATTTAATTGGAAGTCGTCCGCCTGAGAGATGATTACGTTTTATGAGGCATTAAGTCGGTTCAGTTTTTTCAAAGAACCCATGACGACTCAGAAAGAGAACAGTGGAAATATGATTGGAAAATTTCCGATATCGTTTGTCCCGGAAATGGGTGAAGCGTATAGATCAAGAGGGATAATCTCGATAGAGATTTTCAGCGCAATCCTATGTTGAAAGTTGAGCGAATTTAATTGATTTGTGACACATTAGACGTAATTAAACACAAACTAAGTACAGGAACTATAAAAATTATCTGCAGAGACTGCTTTGTTCGTTTATCTTACAAGCATGCGAACTTAATAACAACAAAGTTACTCTAAACCACAGATAATATCGAAGTATCGGGTGCTTATTCAAGTTACAATTGATTACCTTTAGGTAAATAGTAGAGGGTCTCATTATTTCCAAGGATTAGCTATGAATTTCCATCGAAATCGATACATTTAATCGTACGAAATCATCGTGAAAGATGGGTATTCATATATTTATCATTTTTTCTTCCTTCATTTTTATTTAAAGTGTTATTGCATTATGTAATGAAATGTACCCAAATGAATATCCGGCTCGAAGGACCAATAATCATGAAAAAATATTGGGTGTTTTTTTAGAGTGATAGAGCTTTAAATTGAAATGAAATACATTTAAATTAAGATTGAGGCCAATTTTTTTTTATTTGAAAGGTAATTTTATGACATTTATGTTTTAAAAATAATTTCCGACATATGTCTACCACGACTAGCTCTGAGGAACCACATTCAACCAGGCCAATTTTGGACCACTTTTTTAAGTAATTCAGGCATTATTTCTTCGATAACACGAGTTATGTGGGCTTCCAAAGCGTCTATTGTTTCTGGTTTATCAGCATAAACCAATGACTTGACATAACCCCAAATAAAATAATCCAGTAAAGTTATGTCGCATGATCTTGGAGGCCAATTAATTGGACCATTTCGAAATAATGTTATCGCAAAATCTTTCTTTCAATAAATCATTTGTTAGCAGCATGAGGTGTAGCACCATCTCGTTGGAACAAAAACACTTCTGGGTCTATACCATTCAAATTTTGAAACAAATAATCATTGATCATCGATCTGTAACGAGCACCGTTCACTATAATTAGCTCCAGCATCGTTTTTAAAGAAATATGGACCGACAATGCCTCTATCGTGTGAAGCACACCATACAGTGCATTTTTCAGGATGCAATGGAACCTGCAGAACTTCTTGAGGATTGTTTTCACTCCATATACGGCAATTTTGCTTGTTTACATAGCCGTTCAACCAGAAATGAGCTTCATCACTAAACACAATTTTACCATAAGAAAGTGGATCAACTTCAAGCTGTTCTAGGGCCCAATCAGCAAACAATCTACGCTTATAATGGTCAAGTGGCTTTAGTTCTTGAACTAGTTAGATCTTGTATGGGTGTAGACCAAGATCTTTACGTAAAATTTTCCATGTGGTGGAGTCCAACTTGTTGTAAACGTCGACAAATAGACAAAACTAGATCATCATTAACACTATGACTTACAGCAGCGATATTTTTTTCTGTACGTATAGTTCTTTGTCTTGTTGTTGTTGCATCGAGTAGAGAAAATGTTGTCCGAAATCTATCAATAGTTCGAATGAGCTGCTCTTATGGACGATTATGTAAACCATAAATTTCACGAAGTGCTCTATAAGTTTGGCGAATAGAACACTGTTTTTTAAAATAAATTTCGACAATTTGTAAACGTTGTTGCGGCGTGTGTCTTTCTATGATAATTTGTCAAAGCTTAAGGAACAGAAACGTCAAAACAACGTGGCTTCTACCTCCTGTCAAATCACAGTTATCCCTATCGAAAGTTCTATCACTCTAAAAAACACACGATCCAAGCTCTAATATATGAAAAATCGTTGTGGTATGTTAGAAAACGAAAACTAACAAATTTTATTCTATACAAGGTGTCCGAATTTAACGTTCATATATTTCAGGGGGTTATTCTAGAGGTCAAAATATGAAGAAAGCTTCTTATCAACTTAGGACCTAAAATGAGTACGTTTTTTCTCAAAAAATGTATGAGGAGACCAATCATTTGATTAAAATTTCTACCTGATCTATCATTCAAAAATTAGAAGTAATTTTATGAAAGATCCTCCTATTATCTCCACCACTGATGAGAATTAGTATGTTTTTTAATCACCAGACGAATCAGTGCATCCAAAATCCTTCATGTACTGAATTTCATCTGAATCCACCGAATTTTGACAAAGATATCGCTAGTTTATAGAATTTCAGTGATATGTTGAAGAAGCACTAGCGTCCATGGATGAATTTTAGGACCTAAATTAATATGAAATTTTCCTCATGTTTCGACCTCTAGAATCACCCCTGAAATATATCAACGTTAAATACGGACACCCCGTCTATGAAACGAAATAAATTTAAGGAGTTTATTCTTGATAAAGGATAATATTTATCTTCGAATATATCGGGTGTCTTTTTTAGAGTGATAGAACTTTCGATAGGGATAAATGTGATTTGACAGAAGGTAGAAGCCCTCTTGTTTTGACATTTCTGTTCAGTAAGCATCTACAAATTATCACTTGACCATAATAAGCGTCGTTTGTTTGCTGATTGGGCCGTAGAACAGCTTGAAGTTGATCCACTTTTTTATCGTACAGTTGTGTTTAGTGATGAAGCTGATTTCTGGTTGAACGGCTATGTAAACAAGCAAAATTGTCGTATAGGGACTGAAAACAATCCTCAAGAAATTCTGCAGGTTCCATTGCATCCTGAAAAATGCACTGGAGGCATCATCGGTCCATATTTCTTTAAAAACGATGCTGGAGCTAATGTTACAGTGGATGGTGCTCGTTACAGATCGATGATCAATGATTATTTGTTTCAAAATTTGAATAATAATAATAATAATAATAGTTTATTTCTGAAGTAGTAGGTACAGTATAAACAGTTTTCACGAAGGCATTGCCTGTACGTGACTCATAATACATATAACTTATATAATTTCAGAATTCATTAAAAAATCATTAACAATCATGTTTAGCAAGTACAAAAATTTCACAGCCGTGTGGTATGCTTTATACTATGGGGGTGTGGTAGGTACATTTTACTCTCTCAATGGGGATTTATGAGTGAATCAAAATATTCATTTCCTCTCTCTATAATCCATTTCTTCAGGGCCCTCTTGAATGCGAAGTAATCTTTGATCTCCTTCAGCTCCTTAGGGACAATGGAGTACATTCGGGGTGCCAGGTAAGTATAGGATCTTTGACCTATTCGTTTATCCGCTCTTGGGGTGATGAGTTGGTTTATCCTGTTTCTTGTCTCATAGATATAATGTGATTTCTGGATATTTATCTTCCTTGACTTAACCGCGAGCAACATCTCCAGCACAAAAAGTTGTTTTGGGTCCATCACCTTGGACATGCTATATAAGATATTGGATGGGAACAAAAGAGGTTTCTCGTAAATAATTCTCAATATCCATTTCTGAATTACTTCTATTCTCCTCATATAAGTTTTGTATGCTCCACCCCATCCAATTATTCCATATCTGATCTGGGTTTGACACAACGCGAAATATATAGCTCTCAGATTCGTCAGATCTATAGATTTTTTGAGCCGCCTAAACTTTGCAAGCAAACATCTCAGTTTTCTTACTAGGGTGTTGATATGTTCATCCCATTTTAAGTGCCGATCTACCGTGATACCCAGATACTTTACATGTTCTGCCTCAGGTATCGATATGTTGTTATCAACTTCCAGCTTGCCCATGTGTGGTAGACCTGACTTATATGACGCAAAAGGCAAGTACTTCGTTTTCTCAACATTAATTGTAAGCTTATTCGCTTGCAACCACTGTATTATCTTGTAAAGATCTTTTTCGGCTTCTAACTTCAGCTCCTGCCAGTTATCAGCTTCGTACATAATAACAGTATCGTCAGCAAAACTGATAATTTTTCCCTTTTTGTCCATCGTTAGCAGGCCGTTCACATAGACAATAAACAATATTGGCCCCAACACAGTCCCCTGAGGTATTCCATATTCCATACTTCTCCTTCCGCTCGTGCGATCATGTACACTAACATATTGTGTTCTATCTGTTAGATAACTCTCAATTAGATCGTATGCTTTACCTCTGAAGCCGCATTTGTGAAGTTTCCGTAGAAGTTTTACGTGGGATACAGTGTCGAAAGCCTTTGCTAAGTCTACAAAAACACATAGACCTGCCCTGCCACCATCCAACCATCTGTAAACTGTTCCAACTAATTTTGCAATTGCATCCTCTGCAGACTTGCCAGATCTAAACGCAAATTGATTATCAGATAAAATTTTATTCCTTTCCAAAAAATTAACAATGCGTACTTTCAATATTTTTTCTACTATTTTGGCTATGTTAGATGTTAGACAAATCGGCCTGTAATTAGATAACTCACCTTTGTTCCCTGATTTGAACAATGGTTTAATTTTACCAGCTTTCAGAATGTTCGGAAATTTCCCGGATTCAAAGCATCGATTCACCAGTAGCATGAGCGGTTCCAATATTTCGTCCTGAATGTTCTTCAGTACTTCGGTCTTTATACCGTCATCTCCAGGGGCACTTTTATTTTTCAACTCCAATATCATTTTTCTCACTTCATTTAGACAAGTTGGAAACAGAAACAACGTACTATCACAATAATATTTTTCCTCCTCCTCTCGAATATCGACCATCTTCTCAGCTAGTTTTCTCCCAATTTCGCCATAATATTCACTGAATTCCTCCGCTATCCTCTCCTTATCCGTCAGCACCTGTCCAACAGCATCCATAATTGACTCTATATCTGTTTTAGGTCTTGATCTTCCACACAAATCATCCACGTATTCCCACAATGATTTAGTTCTTGAAGTATTGTTCATGACGAAGTTATTGAAATAATCTTTCTTTGCCTTCCTAATTAGGGTCTGTAGTATATTCCGGTATTTTGTATATTGCAGTTTAAGTGTTACACTTGATTGATCTTTCATCATTTCCTTATATAAGTTGTTCTTCCTATTAATCGCCTTTAAAAGGCCTGCTGTTATCCATTTCTCTTTTCCCGATTTTCTGTACGTGAGTCTTTTTCTCGTCATATTTCTGTTGGTATGATGATTAATTGTGTTAATTAAACTCTCTGTGAAGGAGTCGACATCCCCGTCCCTCATTAGTGCCTTCCAATCAATATCCTTCAAATCATTTCTTAGTGCGTTATAATCTATGTAAGTTTTGTATCTTTCCGTCTGTTTCTTTGGTTCATCTTCGCAACCCAGGTATAATACTGTAGTGTAATGATCAGTTACATCCGTACGAATGATGAATCCCTTACTTTGATCCACTACAGGTCGCCTACAATTAAGGAAAAAGTGGTCCAGGCAACTGCCACTGGCTGATCTTGTGACATCATTAATATAAGATTTATAGCCGAAACTACTCAATACACTTATGTACTCTTCAACGCTTTCGTGGCTCGACAAGAGATTTATGTTTAAATCACCCACCAGAATATCATAGTTACAAGTTCGAATTTTCCCAATATACTTATATAAATCCTTGTTGAATATTTCTATACTCAGCTGCGGTGACCTATACATTGCCATGACCCTGACTGTTTTATTAATTAGTCTGATCACTAATTCAATCATTTTGGCTCCCCCAAGCGATATTATCTTCTCGCTGTATTGTAGGTCTTCTCTAACGTAGACAAGAGTGCCATCATTCTTGTTATAGTTCCCATTGTTGTATACATTGGTATATCCTTTTATCTGGAAAAGGTGTGGATCTGGGATTTTAAAAGTTTCCGTCAACACAATCACATGAAATTCCCCAGAAAATTCGGCCAGCAGTAGTTTGAACTCATCAAAATTTCTCTCTATACTTCTGATGTTATTGTGCATTATTTTAAATTTATCTTTTCCATCCACATCATCCAAATCACGCAAACACTCCAGATATTCAGTTTTATATAAATCAACGTTGAAATCCCTCAAAAACTGGTCCATTTCAAAAAGCAACAACAAAGCTATAGGCCCGTATTCCGAAATGAAAAAAACAAAAAAGATACCTCTTTTATTCAGAAAAAACAAAAAAGAAAAACCCAAAGAGAAAATACAAAATCAAAACCCAAGGAAAAAATTAAAAATTCAAAGACAAAACAAAAGGAAAGAGACCGACCTATCTTTTCTTCAGAATAGTAGTTCAGCCGCCCTTCTTGGTCCTGCCTCCCGCTCTCTGGTCCCTTCTTATGGTTCCAGTAGATCCCGAATTCTGTGATCTGGTTCTCCCCAAATCCTCAAAGTTTTTAGCCTTATGTAATACAAAATTGAACGACGATATTTCCTTATTCAGTTTCGAGTCTTCTTCTACCTGTAGATGGTCGTGTTCATTTACCATCTGTGCGTAACGGGATATTGGGGCCGGACTATCAGGAGCGCTGTTCGACAATTCCGTAGCCTTATTCGATTTAGTATTGGATTCTTCGTTGATTTTATGAGCTTGATCCAAATTGTTTCTATCCTTCAACCTCTCGATTGAGTATCTCTCACCGCCAATGTATAAGCATCTGGATCGTATATACGCTTTGTGGTTTTGCGCTCTGGCTATGGATAGCTGCTTCCTTAGAAATCTAAAATCGTCACGGTCCTCTTCACATAGATCCTCTCCAATATAGATACGGGTGCCCTTTAGCCTTCGCCGATTCTTAATCACCTTTGACTTGGCCAAGAAGGATACAAATTCAATTTTAACCACAGGCTTGTCCCTGCTTATTTTATAAATGTTATTTACTTCTATTTCTGCTAAGTTGATGTTCAGTAGGGAGTTAATCTGCGAAATGACAGAATTTATCAGATCCGGGCCATCCACTTCTAATCCAGTTACGATGATGTTATTCTTCACCAAGGCGCGTTTAATCTCAAGAAATTCTTCTTCCACCTTAGTGATTCTCTCCTCGCATAGTTGTACTCTCGCGCCCACTGTCAAACCAATCTCTCTAATTTCCTCCCTCACCTTAGCAAGTTCTTCCCTAATTGTGGAAAATTCGGCCTTCAGGAATTTCGATAATTCATCACCAGCTGCCATTCTTTGCCGTGATATATTGATAGTGTGTGTTGAACTTTATACGACAACTTATCAGCGGACACATGCATCGATGTCAAGTATAACGTAAATAAACATACAATCTCCACCGAATACAGTAGAGATTCCAGGGCTCAAATTGTTCTGCAAGTTCGTTAATCTACCTGGCAAACAGCAATTGTTATCCAAAAATTACAACTGTCAACTTTTCATCAAAGTTTTCTGCAGTTTTAATCAACAAATTACGAATCTTGAAGAGCAATCGAAAGAACGTCCGTCACACATGAATTCACAAATGTTAGAGAATGGTATCGATCCAGAAGTGTTTTGGTTCCAACAAAATGGTGCTACACCTCATGCTGCTATCGTAAAAATTGATTTATCGAAAGAAAGATTGGGCGATAACATTATTTCGAGAAATGGTCCAATTAATTGGCCTCCAAGATCATGCGACATAACTCCACTGGATTATTTTCTTTGGGCTTATGTCAAATCATTGGTTTATGCTGATAAACCAGAAACAATATACGCTTTGGAAGCCAACATAACTCGTGTTATTGATGAAATAAGGCCTGAATTATTCGAAAAAGTGGTCCAAAATTGGTCTGGTCGAATGCGGTTCCTCAGAGCTAGTCGCGGTGGACATATGCCGGAAATTATTTTTAAAACATAATGTCATAAAATCATCTTTCAAATAAAAAAAATTTGGCTTCAAACTTAATTTGAATGTGTTTTATTTCAATTTAAAGTTCTATCACTCTAAAAAAACACCCGATAGAAACGAAATTATTCTGTGAAACCCCTACATAATATAATTTGAAAAAAATTGAAATATCTCATGAAAACTATGTTTATATTCGAGTAGTTTCTGGTTTTTATTTTTCATTATAAATTCTACTAAATAATATAGAGGAGAATTTGAAAGTATAACACATTCTGAAGAATGTGTTATACTTTAAATTTATATAAGGCCTTTTTGGTGCAAAATTTGTTAGTTCTAATATCCAAATATGTATGTTATTTAATTTCCATCAGTTCTCTTTATTTTGTATCTATTCCTTTATATTCTGGATGTTTGATAATTCTATTTGTCTACTTAAATAAAAACATAGTTTTTCTACTACATTTCGATTTAATCATTAAAAAAATCAAAAGGGATTTTATAAAATAATTCTGTTTTTATATATGAAACTTTGTTAGTATCCTTTTGTACTTGAATCTGCATAAATACTCTTGTTTCTTTCGTTGATTTTTCAGTTGTCTGAAGTTTAAATAATACTAGGAATCTGCATCCACAGAAATGTGTAAAAATTCCAATATTTTGTTAATACAACATAGTTATGTCTATGTTCAATAAATCCAGTCATTTATCTGCCCTATTCGGAATGAAATTTGTTCATTACCGCCCCAGTAGGCTGCTCGTTCCGTCTAACTTACCGCTTCAAATACGACAGGAACTCCATTTCGAATGCACAGCACACTGGGATTCAAATAGGACTGAATGCCTGGTCGCCGATTTATTTTTTCTTGGATTTCTTCCGCAAATATAGCGCTTCCTAATTGTATTATCATCGCAGAGTTAATATGAATAGGTGATAAATGCAAATATCATATGATAATCATTTAGTGTCATTTTTCATTGCTCCAGCAATCTCGCTAGATTGTTATCTCTGATTTCTTTTAATGTTATTGATGCTTTATACCGTCAATTGGATCTGGGATCTTGTGGGGTCTTAGTGTTCGTTTGACGTATAAGAATTATCTAAAAATAATGTTATCAAGCAAATATTATTGTGTCCCGAAATATTCTTCTTGCAGTTCATTATTCACTCGTTGCATGCGTATCTGCCTGGAAGAACATGTTCAGTCCTTTTTGATCAAATATTCAGGACATTTCATTCTGTTTTCGGTAGTGAGCATAGATAGAGTAATATAAAATGCACTAAGTGGTGTTATTGAAAAAAAAATAGGCAATATTATAATATTTAAATCGACATTAATCACGCATGACAGCAATTGTTTATTTGTGACATTAACAGTTGTATTTGTCAATTCCATTTAATCATGGAAAGGTGCACACTCCAACAACGTCTACGAATAATCCAAATCATTATAAAATATCGCGATCCGTCACTCTAACTTTACGGGCTTTAACTCCAATATTTGGTCGTTATAATGGTCCAGATAAAAAAACAGTTGAACGTTTAGTGAAGAAGTTTCCAACAAATTTTACAATTCATGATGTCATAGTGCCAGTGAGACAAAGAAATGCAAGAAGTGAAGAGAATATTGCTGCCCTAGGTGAAAGTGTTCGTGAAGACCAAAATTTATCGATTTCTCGACGTTCACAAGAACTAGACATCTTCCAGACGTCTTTGTGCCAAATTTTACGAAAAGACCTTGGTTTAAATCCATACAAAATTGTTTTAACCCAAGAACTCAAACCAATAGATCATTTAAAGCGTCGTGTATTCAGTAATTGGTGCTTAGAAAAATGATGCAGATCTTCATAAGAAAATCATTCTCAGCGATGGGTCTCATTTCTGGTTAAACGAATTGCCGTATCTGGAGTGATGATAAACCTGAAGAATATCAAGAACTGTTATATAATATTAATTATATTCTGACAAACTTACTGTTTGGTGCGGATTTTATGCTGGAGGAGTCATTGGACCTTATTTTTTTTCAACGAAGCTCATGAAGCGGTAACTATCAATGGAAATCATCGTTCAATGTTGACTGATTTTTTATGACCTGAATTGGTTCGTCTTGATTTAAAAAACATGTGTTTTCGACAGGTCGGTGCCATTTGCCATACTGGCAATGACGCAATAACTTTATTGAAAACAAATTTCGGTGATTCGATTATTTCAAGAAATAGACCGATAAATTATCCGCCTCGTTCCTGGATTTAACTCCATTGGACTTCTTTCTTTGGGGTTACATTGAGTCAATGGTTTACAGCAATCCTCCAGCAAATTTAGACGATTCACAGATCAATATCGAACGAGTAATTGCTAACATACGACCTGATTTGTGTGAGAGAGTCATGGAAAATTGGGTTCAACGACTTCATGTTAATGAAAGACCCATTATATTCAAACAAGAAAGAATTGCTCATTTAAAAGGGCTTCTAAAAGGAATTGTCGAAATTTTTTTAGCTTTAAGTTGGCTCAACTGTGGTATACTCATGCCAACTTTGAGGGGCATCTATTGTTTTTGTTTGCAGTGCTCCATTCTGTCAGTTCCTCATAATTGTGTTCTGCGATTCTCACACTGGATTAATATAAGGGATCTTTCAATAGGCACTTTGACAGTTGATAGCGGCCATATTGTTGAAGGTACATCTGTCGTATGGACTGTCGTTTATTCAGCTTGTTTTGCTGTTGTCCGCTTTATATTTGATCGACCCTCGTATTTAATTCTGTCACCTCAGTTCGGAATTGTGCAGATACGGAGTGAAGTTAAAGTTCAGATTAATTATCCTCGCATTAGTACTAAATGAGGCCCCTGTAGGTGTCCGATTTTCTTAGGTTTTGCAGGGTATTTGAATTGCGAGCATGAATTGAATGATTCAACGTTTTTCGCAACACCTTGCTAATTTCCAATTAAATCAAAGATGCCACAAACGGATTCGATGTAGCCGCCATAGTTTTTTGCTACAAGGTGGGAAAATTCGTCATTGTCATATCACATTGCGAATATAATAGGTTGGGAAAAAATCCATTATTTTTGCGTGAATTTCTAGACTTTATTCAACATGTTTCAGATTGCACGTTTTGTTCTATAATTTCTTGTCATTTTAAAGGTAACTTCATAATGCCTCTCTCATAGAAATAATGGCGACAAACTCGAGTTTGAATTAAGTAAGTTTGAATTAAGTAAGGGGTTTTCCAATAAAAAGTCTCATTTTGAATAACGCCCTATCTGAGCAGCTGTCACTTTGAAGCTGTCATCTTTTGACAAGTAAAACTACACCATTACTAAAAATGGAACGGTATAGGCTTTAGCAACTCGTTTTCTCTTCAATATAAAATAAAACCTCTTATTGGAAAACCCTTCAATTGGATTACATTAACTATTCAGATTATTGAGATTATCCTTGACCTAGACTTTCGTATCTTCTTACAAATATGCGCCTCACCAGACCGGAAGTTGACAAATATCCCCGAATTAAAATTAGCGTCGATCCGCCCGGAATTTGTTTATTTTTTTCACGAAAACCCGACCCAATTTCCACCCACATCTTCAATGTCGTATTTGTCTTGGCCATTCGAAACTTTTACGATCTTCATAAAATATGTGATGGCTGAAATGCTGGTAAAATATGTTACGACGTATTTTTGTCATTAAACATTTTCACGATACCATTCGTTACTTGACTACCGTTAAGTTCTGTCTCAGTTCATCTCGTTGTTTTTCATTTTCTTCTTTATGGGCACTTAAATGTCGGTATAGAAATACTGAATGTTAAACATATCTCCAATAAAAAATTGTCCCATCTATCTGAAGCTGTACACCTCTCTATGATACAATTTGACATACAGTGTATGAAGAATTCCCTGCTATTTCGCCCAAGAAAAGAGCGACCTAGTCACCTAGTTGGTGATCCAAACGGAAAGTTCTATCCTATTTACTGTAGCCTTGAACTGTTGAAGGTTATAACACCGAAGGAAACATGTCAGTTGGAAGCGTGTTCCACAACTGTACAGTTCGGTGGAAAAAGAACTTCTGATAAACAGTTATCAATTAATGCATGGGGATGTGCACGTTGCGCAGCCCTAGTGCTGCGTGTAAATCTGGCGGCAACTGGCATAATTTCCTTCTGTTGCGTGAATAATCTACCGTGATAATGTAGGCCGGCATTAATGTAGGCTGAGTGGTAGAGCTTAGAGCTCGTAACCGGGTTCGAATCCTGTTCAAGTGGGAAAGAAATTTTCTAGTTGGACGAGTGACGGCTACCATTTCACTGTTGGGTCGAAAATTAACAGTGCTGTGACCTAAAGTGCAAGATCGCAGTAACAAAGCCTACCCAGAACACAACTGAACTCCTAACTCGCACAAGCTGAAAAAGCTTCTGAGGGATCTTCACAGAAAGTCTAAGAGTATCAGGATAATAAATGAAATAAAAAATAATATATATAGTCGGCAACTCTCCTTCTATGTTCCAACGCCAGGTGGGCCTTGCAACACATGGCGCTCAACCCCAAAAATTGGTGTGGTTCTACCCGATTGCACATACTCTGTCCATAAGGGCGAATAGAATTAGATCTGTGCTAGCTTTAAGAGGAGGGATACTATGACGTGTTAGTTTCCTCCAGTTCGTGGATTCGGGCATCAAGTTCAACTCTTCGATGGCTCCTTTTGGAAACAAGGCTATCACAGTAGGGTGAATCGGCCCGACATTGATATATGATATGTGAAGAATTGCCTAGTATGTTGATGAACCTTTTCGAATTCTTCAATAGTAATTGAAGTTTATCAATTAGTATGCCAATTCTAGAATAAGCATACTTGGAGGAGAATAGAGAAATAATAATAGAATAGGATTCTTTTATTTAAAGTACGTATAGTACACAATGAATTATACAATTTGGGTTACGAGAATTATTGCAATTGAGTTCTTAATTGTGGTGAAAACACTATATTATTCATAGGAGAATAGTTCGATGGGCTTTTATACTGTTGTTTACTTGAGTTCACTGAGTTCACTCACAAATTCACCTTGATTACAAGTGTGGGTAAACGAAAATGTTCCTTGAGATCGAATTTGAGAAGTTAGAAAAAAGTACGAGTTAGGGAGTTTTACTAGAGGTGTTTTTTTAGAGTGATAGAACTTTAAATTGAAATAAAACACATTTAAATTAAGATTGAAGCCAATTTTTTTTTATTTGAAAGATAATTTTATGACATTTATGTTTTAAAAATAATTTCCGGCATATGTCCACCACGACTAGCTCTGAGGAACCGTATTCGACCAGACCAATTTTGGACCACTTTTTCGAGTAATTCAGGCCTTATTTCATCAATAACACGAGTTATGTTGGCTTCCAAAGCGTCTGTTGTTTCTGGTTTATGAGCATAAACCAATGACTTGACATAACCCCAAAGAAAATAATCCAGTGGAGCTATATCGCATGATCTTGGAGGCCAATTAATTGGACCATTTCTCGAAATAATGTTATCGCCAAATCTTTCTTTCAATAAATCAATTGTTACGGTAGCAGCATGAGGTGTAGCACCATCTTGTTGGAACCAAAACACTTCTGGGTCGATACCATTCAAATTTTGAAACCCATAATCATTGATCATCGATCTGTAACGAGTACCATTCACTGTAACATTAGCTCTAGCATCGTTTTTAAGGAAATATAGACCGACGACGTCTCCAGCGTGTAAAGCACACATACAGTGCATTTTTCAGTGTGCAATGGAACCTGCAGAACTTCTTGAGGATTGTTTTCATTCCATATACAGCAATTTTGCTTGTTTACATAGCCGTTCAACCAGAAATGAGCTTCATCACTAAACACAATTTTACGATAAAAAAGTGGATCAACAAGCTGTTCTAGGGTCCAATCAGCAAACAAACGACGCTTATTATGGTCAAGTCGCTTTAGTTCTTGAACCAGTTGGATCTTGTATGGGGGTAGACCAAGATCTTTTCGCAAAACTTTCCACGTGGTGGATGCACAGAGTCCAACTTGTTGTGAACGTCAACGAATAGACAAATCTGGATGGATCATCATTAACTCTATGACTTACAGCAGCGATATTTTTTTCTGTACATAGTGTTCTTTGTCCTGTTGTTGTTGTTGCATCGAGTAGAGAAAATGTTGTCCGAAATCTATCGATGGTTCGACGAATAAGCTGCTCTGATGGACGATTATGTAAACCATAAATTTCACGAAGTGCTCTATAAGTTTGGCCAATAGAACACTGATTTTGAAAATAAATCTCAACAATTTGTAAACGTTATTGCGACGTGAGTCTTTCCATGATAATTTGTCAAAACAACATGGCTTCTACTTTCTGTCAAATCACAGTTATCACTCTCAAAAAACACCCGATGACAACACTATATTTTTCATATAAGAATAGATCGATGGGCATTTTCACTGTTGTTCTCTGGAGTTCACTTCACAAATTCACCGTGATTACAAGTGTGGGTTAACGAAAATGTTTCTTGACATTGAATTTGAGAAGTTAGAAGTGCGAATTAGGGAGTTTTACTAGAGGTACTTCTTCTGGGACTGGGGTGGAGTGAAGTGTGTTAATACACTACCTCTATGTTTTTTCATTACTCTCAGGGTCCAATATACATAACGCGAAAAGTTATCGGATCCGGACTTCAATGCATCAAATTCTTCTTTAAGGTCATATCTTTGTTCTCTTGAATATTTTATCTGGGCGAATTTTATAATAGGGTTCATTTTGATGAGTTCTATCTTATGTTGAGAAAACTCATTTATGAAAAGACTTATGAAAGTATATTTTTGCCTATTCTCTCGTTCGGTTGACTCGCCTTCCTCATAATTCTGTGCTGAGAAGTAATTGCTAATTAATCTTCAAAACCGTTTTCTCCAACTTAAGTTATTGTAAATACTTTTCAATGAAAAAACGTCTATTTCGAATTATTTATTTGTTGTTCTGCATCGAGACCGTTCAATGAAGATTCTCATATACAAAAGAGTAACTCTTCTTCTTTATGCTTACGATTGGCCTCAGCTCAATCTGTTTATCGAATCACAAAGGGTTAATTCTAGTTTCATTGAACCGCACTGTAAATTGAACATTTGAATTATGAACTAGAGGAATACGGGATGAATTCTCTTAGACAATTATTGCATTCTAGAACTCAATGATTAGTAATTTCGGGGCTTATGAAGTTTCAGCAAGTTGAAACAGGGGAAACACCAAGTAATTAATTTCCAGTTTGAGTATGAAATTGCTCCATCGTTGAACTAGTTGAGCTAATTGGTATGATTCTTGAAACAGTTCACAGTGTGGAAAAAATATGTAATTCAGTTTGATCGCTGACTAAATGTTTCACTAAATAAAATTCCGAATGAAATTACGAAATTATGTGTCAGGATCTTCGGTGTAGTCATTCATAAATAATTAAATAAACTTCACTAATTTGTTGCATCTGAAACTGGTTGATGTTCAAGAAATGATTAAGAAAGCGAATAATTAATGTTTCTGGAATTGAAGCTGGAATCTCAATTATCAGGTTCTGCAAAACTGAACCATCTGGGCAGTGTGGCGTTCGAAAATTATATCCGCCTGAAGAAATATTCATATTGAGAGTTGAAAAGATTACAGTGGAAATTATTTATGATATTTTATGTGCTGCAAGAACTTTCAACTGAAGATTTGATTCTTAATATCCATTTTAAAATGGAATTAATAAGAAAATATCTAACAATAATATAAATAGAGGTTAATTTTTGATAGAAGGTATAAAATTATTTAAATATTTTAAAAAATTAAAAAAAAATTTTTTTTTTAATGTTTTAAATATGTAGAAGACTAATTTAAAAAAATTTTTTAAAATATTTAAATAAGAAAATATCTCGTTTTCTATAACTTTTTTATTACTGACGATATACAGCGACTAGAATTCCATGGTTTTTACTAACTTTTTAATCTGAATTACAAATTGTATTTCAAAAGTCAAGGCTTTGACTTGTGAAAACTTCGATTAGTGGAGAATACCAAAGGTATCTATGCTGGTTCAATTGTTTTAGTGCGGAATCGTGCTTATTCTTCCAGGATGTCTGGTTCCAGGATGTCTGGTTTTTTCCTTTCGATTCCAGTTGGTATTTTAAGGTTACCTAATTCTGAAAAAACATGATTTGTTTCGAAAAAAAGTTTCTCAAAATTTCAGATCTTTTCGGTTCTTAAATGATGCTTGATGTTCTTTGGAGTCTATTTTTAAAATTATCCCTGTTTGTCCTCATGACAACTTTATTCATAAAGTCGCGAATTATTCAACAGTTTTTTTTTACTTTAGCATCGAGAAAGAGGTTGAAAATTTTATGTGAGGGTGTGAAAGCTATTTATAAGTTAGTTTTTGAAATTGTGTGAGCAATTTTTGCCCCAAATATGTTAGTTTTACGAATTTTTTGTTATTGTTTTCTGTTTTGGAAGTGGAGAACATTCGTTTCGAAATAAGTGTTTCTTATCTTTATATATTTATAATCTCGTTTCCAAATGATAATTCATAGCTGTTTGTTTGATTGTATGCAGTTCTGATATATGAACAACAAGTCTTGGTGACTTATCTTTATGGATTTTAAATAAGGCCGTATAGATCACGAGGGGTAGGAGTCATATTGACAGGTTCGAATTCATCATAAGTTTTCAGAACAATTTGAATTTCTATGTAATTGAATCAGTTTTTACTTAATGAAAATCCATATTAAATAAGGTTATTCCGATGTTCACAAATTTTTATTGTTATTTAATATCGGGTGTTTTTTTCTGTGATTTGACAGAAGAAAGAATGTTTTGACATTTCTGTTCAGTAAGCATCGACAAATTATCATGGAAAGCCGCAATTGTTGAAATTTATTTTCAAGATCAGTGTTCTATTCGCCAAACTTATAGAGCACTTCGTGAAATTTATGGTTTACATAATCGTCCATCAGAGCAGCTTATTCGTCGAACTATCAATAGATTTCGACAACATTTTCTCTACTCGATGCAACAACAACAACAAGACAAAGAACTGTACGTACAGAAGAAAATATCGCTGCTATGAGTCATAGTGTTAATGATTTGTCTATTCGTCGACGTTCACAACAAGTTGGAAACAGTGCATCCACCACATGGAAAATTTTACGTAAAGATCTTGGTCTACACCGATACAAGATACAACTGGTTTAAGAACTAAAGCCACTTGACCATAATAAGCGCCGTTTGTTTGCTGATTTGGCCCTAGAACAGCTTGAAGTTGATCCACTTTCTTATAGTAAAATTGTGTTTAGTATTAAAGCTCATTTCTGGTTGAACGGTTATGTAAACAAGCAAAATTGCCGCATATGGAGTGAAAACAATCCTCAAGAAGTTTTGCAGGTTCCATTGCATCCTGAAAAATGCACTGTATGGTGTGCTTTACACGCTGGAGGCATCATCGGCCCATATTTCTTTAAAAACGATGCTGTAGCTAATGTTACAGTGAATGGTGCTCGTTACAGATCGATGATCAATGATTATTTGTTTCAAAATTTGAATGGTATCGACCCAGAAGTGTTTTGGTTCCAACAAGATGATGCTACGCCTCATGCTGCAACCCTAACAATTGATTTATCGAAAGAAAGATTTGGCGATAAGATCATTTTGAGAAATGGTCCAATTAATTCGTCTCCAAAATCACGCGACAAACTCCACTGGATTATTTTTTTGGGGTTGTCAAGTCATTGCTTTATGCTTATCAATCAGAAACAAAAGACGCTTTGAAAGTCGACATTACTCGTGTTATTGATGAAATAACAAGATGAATTACTCGAAAAAGTGGTCCAAAACTGGTTTGTTCGAATGCGGTTCCTCAGAGCTAGTCGTGGTGGACATATGCCAGAAATTATTTTTAAAACATAAATGTCATAAAATTATCCTTCAAATCAAAAAAAATTTGGCTTCACTCTTAATTTAAATGCTTTTTATTCCAATTTGAAGTTCTAACAGTCTAAGGAAAACACCCGATACAACAATTCTAGACTAGATCAGAGCACAAAATGTTTTTTGCTTGATCGAGCGATCGAGATCAACAGAGTTTAATCTGTCATAGTTTGACACAGTGACTAAATTTGTGATCAGCACTTTGGGAACATAGAACTAGATGAATTCTAGAAGAACACCGTGATCAACGGACTACTCTGGCTTCATTACTCAAAAATTAATATGCTGAAATCTACCCCTCTCTGAAACGAAATTCAAGAAACTGAATATTGGGAAAAAACCTCGAATATATTTTTAATCGAAATATTCATGTCAGCTCTTGCGAATTATGGAAACAATGATTATTCGATTCTTATTAAGCGAAATAATATATAGCGAGAAAACTTTGCAGCAAATTCAGGAATTTTCGACGGACGTTATTTTCCATCGTAATTTCCAAGCCCTTTCACTCCGCGAAAACTCTGAAATTGACGGTCAGGACCTAATTTATATTTTGGTTCAAATTAAATAGAAATTCCATCGTGCTTTTGTGAATGCGGGAAAAGGGTGTCCGTGTCGAATTTTGAGTGAGGTAGGAAATTGTAACGGAAGTAATTTCATGCTCAATCATATGACATGACAGAATTATTGATTTTCGTTGAAATAGGAGTTATTGGAATAATTATTTTGGTTTGTCATCTTTTAACATTTGACAATTAAAAACTACGAACGGTACACACTTCAACAATGCACTGAAATTGTTAAAATTCACTACAAAAATTGTGAAAATATTGAAGGCTTTTAAAGTTTAGTTAACATTAGAATTCAAGCCGCGATCGCCAGTAACGTTGTATCTTTGCTGATTGGGCCCTTGAAATGCATCTAAACGAACCGGACTTTCATCGAAAATCATCTTCAGTGATGAGGCCCATTTTGACCTCGAAGGCTACGTTAATAAACGGAATTGTCACATTTGGAGTCTCGGAAAATCCAAGAATATTTGTAGAAAAGCGTCTCCATCCTCAACGTATCACTGTTTGGTGCCACACAAGCAATTAAACAATCGCAATTTTGCAAGAAAAGTTTCTTTTTCGTGTTATTTCTCGAAGAGGTGATCAAAATTGCCCACCGAGATCGTGTGATTTAACACCTTCAGACTTTTTGCTTTGGAGTCACGTCAGAGATAAAATCTATGCTCTACAATCGATTCAAGAGTTTAAAGATGGAATTCGAGAAATTATCGAGGACACTCTTTTTTTTCTAATATAAAAATGAAACCTCCTATTGGAAAACCCTTTACATTGAATTGTAATAAAAATAATCCTAATTTGAAATAAGAATATAAGAGTAAAACACATCACTGTGTTTGAAATGAAATCCACTGTTAGAAGACCAATTATTTGCAGAGTGGATACTGATCCTAACTTGAACTATGAAATTCGTGAATGTTGAAAATACTACTCTGTCAAGAAAGTACCGGGAATTTTCAATTAAAACAAGATTTTTACATTTAATCGTCAAAATTTATTGGGTCGCCTTCAAAATAGGCTCCATTTGCTCCAATACATCTATGCCAACGGCACTTCCAATTATCGAAACATTTTTTATAGGCGCTTTCCGGGATGGACTTTAGCTCTCGCGCCGAATTTTGTTTTATGGCTTCAATCGACTCAAAACGGGTGCCACGAAGGGGCAATTTTAGTTTTGGGAAGAGGAAAAAGTCGCAGGGAGCCAAATCCGGCGAATACGGTGGTTGCTGAAGCACGTTTGTTGAGTTTTTGGCGAGAAAGTCAGTCACAATCGTAGCTCGGTGAGAAGGCGCGTCATCGTCATGCAAAATCCATGAGTTGTTCGCCCACAAATTTGGCCGCTTCTTACGGATACGCTCACGCAAACGTTTCATAACGCCTAGGTAATACTCCTTGTTTACCGTCTGACCCTCTGGAACGAATTCGTAGTGCACCACGCCACGGATATCGAAGAAAACAATGAGCATCACCTTCATTTTCGAGCGGCTTTGGCGTGGTTTTTTCGGTTTCGGCTCAGTTTTTGCCACCCATTCCGATTATTGCTGGCTTGTTTGCATATCGTACTCGTAGACCCAGGTCTCATCACCAGTTATAATGCGTTCCATGAATGTAGAATCGGAATTACAGCGATCCAGCATGTCTGAAGCAACCTGTTCGCGATGACGTTTTTGAAGAAAATTCAGGTCTTTCGGTACGAGTCGTGCGGCCACCTTTCTCATGCCCAAAATATCAATCGAAATCGTACGTGCGGACTCGTGGAATATCTTAAGATCATGTGCTATCTCTCTCAAGCTGGTACGACGGTTTTCCAGCACTCTTTCCTTAATTTTATCGACGTTATCTTCGATCGAAGCCGTCGATGGTCGACCACTTCACGACCGTCCTTGAAGGCTCTGTACCACTGATATGCACGAGTTTTCGATAGAGCATTATCACCAAAGGCCTTTTGCAACATTTTCAATGCATCGCCACACGAAAATTCATTTGCAACACAAAACTTTAAACAAATTCTTTGCTCAACGTAATCACCCATAGTAAAAATCGGCACGCACTCTGACATCGACTGACTTAATCAGCTGTTGCAAACACACTAGTTGACAGATCCCGCTCAAGCTTAGCATAGTAATTAAGGACAGTGGTACCAACCTAGGAAAAAAATTTTTTACCTGCCTCATTGCCCCGCCAGATTTAAATCGATAATTCCCGGTACTTTCTTGACAAAATGTAAGTCCTTATATTAGCTATATATTTTAAAACGTTAAGTAGTGAACATTTTGAATTTAGATGTATGTACTGTAAAAAAGAGTTATTTTTGGACATATCCATTCAATGTTCGTTAAAATTAATATCAACTTAATGTGTTAGCAATAGCAAGTTAGGTTTCCAACTCATCAATTACATTAATGTATTATAATATGTATTGAACGTGTAAACAAAGTGCATATACGGGGTGTTTCACGAATGATTGTACAGGCTTTCAGAGCAGATGCAGAACATTTTGGTGAGTCTGAATCAGTGCTCGAAATATGTCCTAACTATATTCGTTTTAGAGTTACAGGTTGTTTTATGTATTTTATCGAAAACTTTCAATCGGCATACCTCTTGAACGCCTGAATGGACCTTTATGAAAACTTGAGGGAATGAGTATAGGCCAATGCCAAACATTTGTCCATAATGATTTATCGATAGCACAGGTCCGGACTGAGAAAGTTACATTCATTATTCCACATCTTGTAAAATACCCTGTACATCCAATTTTCAAAAAGCGAAAATTTCTTCGGAATCTACAATGAATACTCTTTCAAATAAGCCTATTAGGATCAATGACACACTTCGTATCATCATTTTATGAACCATTTAATATTAGGAATTTTCAATTCATAGTAAACACGGACTTGTGAATCTCCTAATAATGCGTCTATTCATTTTGAATCGATTGAAATTCTCAGTAACATGACTAAGGTATTGTGCTGTATCTTATTCCATCCAATACATGAATGTAGGGGCAACATCAAATATTTTTTGCAAAACTAAATTTAACCGAAAACTCGAATTAACATTGAACATTTAATTGGACTATTATAAATTGGACTTAATAATAAAAATATAAAATGTAACTTATAAACATGTGTGGAACTGAAAGAAATTGACCATAAATAAGAGAAAAAAACTTGTTTTCGAAAGAACCCCCTCTCTCTTCTAAACATTTTCTAGCTCTTGTGATCAAATAAGCTACAGCTTTCTTCAAAAATTTCCGGTTGATTTCGTATTGGTTCACATGCAACTTGAATACGATTAATCAGATGCTCCCTGTCTATGATTTCTTCAGAGTAAACTTCATTTTTTAAGTGGCCCCCGAGAAAATAATCCAAGCATGTAAGATCTGGGGATCTTGCAGGCCAGTCATGAGGTCTCCCTCTACCAAACCAATAATCTGGATAAACTTCATTCGAATGCATTACAATTTCACGGGTAAAATGTGCCGGAGCTCCATCATGTTGGAAGTATATTCCTCGTGGAATATATATATTATTAATATATTTTTAAATATATTAAATATTTCAAATAAATTACATTTTTTGAGAAGTCCTTAAGTTGTGTTTCATGTTTTTGAAAAGGAATTGGTGTTCATAATGGTAAGATCAGAAACAAAATTTTGTCTCCTTCAAATATTTATTTATTAATTTTAAATGACTGTTTATATTTGTTGGTTTATTTATTCCATTTGACATTGTATATTGAGTTTTGATTATATACGTCTATTAAATATGAGCGGTGCTTATGTAGACATTAATTTAATTCTAAAAGTTTTTTCAATGAAAACTTTTTTGAAATTAAAATTGTAGAAGACTCACAGATTAAATCTGTTTTGATATTCAAAAATTATATGAGACTAACAGATTAAATCTGTTTTTTCATTCAAATTTAATAAATTCTCTTATGAATTTTCGTTCCTACTTTTTAATAAAATTTACTCGCATTTAAAATTAGCAACTCTGAACTTCCATTCGAATCACGCAAATTCAAAAGTTTGATGTACTTACAAAAACTCAAAGTTACAACCATGCATCATAAACTTTCCAGTAGATCAGAAACATCGGAAAACTCTTCCCACCTCTCTGGACCACACTCTTAGCAGGGGAAAACTCGCGTCGGTGCTATGTAGATAGACGTCTTCGAGGGAAAACCACGGGAAAATCCTACTCATAGTCGTAACCAGGCGGATGCGCTCGTAAACGGACGAGAGATCCAGTTGGGCAACGGTGGCACCGAAAAACTGAAAACTTGCGCCGTGAACGCTGAAAACCCGACGACAATATGCTGAAAACAAATGAACGTCTGAATGCGAATTTCGCAGATAGGTTGATGGCGTGTTTCGCGGTCGTATTGCACTTTCCGAAAGGGGGGGTCCCACTACGCGATCTGTCTTTATAAAAAATCGGATTGGAGTAATTCGTTACTTTGTGATAGTTCATTTTCAAATGGGATGAAATGAGAAATTACTTTTCTATCACTTTTTATTAACTGAATTTATATTGACTCGAATTTTGTAGTGTTTACTATATTTTCAAACTGAATAAAACGAATTGTATCCCAACTATTATACTACTTTTAAAAGCGCCAAACTTCAAGAGAAGATCGTACAAGTTATTTGCAACAAAAATTGTCATATAACACATGACCGAAATGTTGATCGTTATTCTTCAATTAAACATTTCTTGATTTCACGAAATATTTGAAGTGTTTCCATAAAATCAATTATACTTCACTTATTATTGTAGCCTCATCAAATCTGACCACATATCTGGAAACGACATTAAATTTGCTAAAAGGTAAGAAGTTCTGTATGCCAAAAATTATTATTGCGGCCGTGGTAAGGAGATGAATATCACGATTCAGAACTGAACAAAATCAGTCATATTTCTCCAATGCATTTATCGATGAAAAGTTATTAATTATGGACATGTTTTCTTTTCAGCAAGAAATATCTCATTTAGTGTGCTTTCGAATGACATATTTACTTTTGTGCTACCTGCTTGTCCTCTCCCATAATAAACAATAACTTTATTCTCAGAATCATTGTTCACAAGGAAATGAGAAATCGTTAAAAGAAAATACATATACGGAAAAATAACTACATTCTGGAAATTCCAAGACAATGATTGAAAAATTCTAAAATAGAATATGGTTCAATATCTATTATTAAATTGGTAATTTGCTGTTTGAACTTTTTATGATTTGTAATATCTCTAATTGAATTTGGTGATATATTATAAATTTTGATACACATATACTTGGTGTTTTTTTCTGTTAATGTAAGAGCGTGTTTAGGAAAATGGTAAGGAACTGTCTGTCTTGTTTTATTCATATTACGCAGATCTTCGACGAAATGTGGATGTTTTCTCAAAAATAGAGCACACTCTATGATGTATATCCCAATAAATGTCGGGATTTTATTTTGTCGAAATCTTCTCCTACATGATTCTCGATAATTAAGCCCATACATTGACCTAACAGTAGATTTCTGAAGAATAAATATCCTTTCGGCTAAAGAGGTGCCACCCCAAAGAACAACACCATATCTCATCAAAGAATCGAAATTTGCGAAGTAAATGATCTTAAGAGCTCCCTATCTACTCGGCGAGACAATACTCTCATCATATATAGCACTCTATTTAGTTTTTTACTCAGCTTACATATATGTCGGTGCCAGTTTAAGAAGCAGTCTAGATACATTCCCAAAAACTTGGTTGATTCTGCTATGCCGACTTCTGTATTGTTGGAATACTTTCCTTGAACTGAGTAGTCCTGAAAATAATACACTCAGTTGTATCCACCACGACTAGCTCTGAGGAACCCCATTCGAGGAGACCAATTTTGAATCACTTTTTCGAGTAATTCAGGCCTTATTTCATCAATAACACGAGTTATGTTGGCTTCCAAAGCGTCTATTATTTCTGGTTTGTCAGCATAAACCAATAACTTGACATAAACCTTAAGAAAATAATCCAGTGGAGTTATGTCGCATGATCTTGGAGGCCAATTAATTGGACCATTTCTCGAAATAATTTTATCGCCAAATCTTTCTTTCAATAAATCAATTGTTACGGTAGCAGCATGAGGTGTAGCCCCATCTTGTTGAAACCAAAACACTTCTGGGTCGATACCATTCAAATTTTGAAACAAATAATCATTGATCATCGATCTGTAACGAGCACCATTCAATGTAACATTAGCTCCAGCATCGTTTTTAAAGAAATATGGACCGATGATGCCTCCAGTGCATTTTTCAGGATGCAATGGAACCTGCAGAATTTCTTGAGGATTGTTTTCACTCCCTATACGACAATTTTGCTTGTTTATATACCCGTTCAACCAGAAATCAGCTTCATCACTAAACACAACTGTACGATGAAAAAGTGGATCAACTTCAAGCTGTTCTAGGGCCCAATCAGCAAACAAACGACGCTTAATTTCAACAATTTGTAAACGTTGTTGCGGCGTGAGTCTTTCCATGATAATTTGTCAATGCTTACTGATCAGAAATGTCAAAACAACATGGCTTCTACCTTCTGTCAAATCACAGTTATCCCTATCGAAAGTTCTATCACTTTAAAAAAAACACCCGATAAGTGCACCATAACTGATCCAGAAATTAAATTGACCACACAAATGTTCTCGAACCTCCAAAACTCTGTGTGGAGGTGCTCCGTCCAGTTGCCAAATTATTTCCTCCAATTCTTCAGCAGAAAAGAGTTGCTCCAAAAGCTGAACTACCTCGGGCAGTATATTTTCTAAATATGCTTCATGTTAATGTCTTGTTAAAATAAAGGGTCTTTCAAAGGGAACGCCCCATTTTTAAATTGACATTACTCACGCATGGCAGCCATTGTTTATTTGTGACATTGACAGTTGGATTTTTCAGTCAATCGTGGATAGTTACACACTAACAACCTTTACAAATAATCAAAATTCATTATGAAAAATCGCGATCTGTTACTCTACGTGCTTTAACAATTTTGGTTTTAATTTTTTCTAAGCACCAATTACTGAATATACGACGCTTTAAATGATCTGTGGGTTTGAGTTCTTGGGTTAAAACAATTTTGTATGGATGTAAACCAAGGTCTTATCGTAAAATTCACTAAAAAGACTTCCGGGAAATTGCTAGTTCTTGTGAACGTCAATCGATAAATTTTGGTCTTCACGAATAGTTTCACGTACGGTAGCAATATTCTCTTCACTTCTTGCATTTCTTTGTCTCACTGGCACTGTAACATCATGAAGTGTAAAATTTGTTTTAAAATTCTTCACTGAACGTTCAACTGAGCAAAAATTGGAGTTAAAGCAGGTAAAATTGAAGTAACAGATAACGATTTTTCATAATAAATCTTGAATATTTGTGAACGTTGTTGAAGTATGGACCTTTCCATGATTAAATGGTAGACATTGACAAATACAACCGTCAATGTCACAAATAAACAATGGCTGGCATGCGAGAGTAATGTCAATTTAAAAATGGGGCGTTCCTATTGATTTTATAAGCATTTCCATGAAACCACCCTGGTCTAAGAATTGTTTTCCACCTTTTGAATTGTGTCCACTGAATTTTGATTAAGATGATAGTTTTCAAGTTATGCTGTGTGTTTAGTCAAAAAACTGTGAAACGTCACAAATTAGTAGAATCTTGAATAAATTTGCAATGAAAGATGATTGGATCATACTCTATAGGAACTTTTGTGCTGAAAATTTCCTGCAGAATCACCTCATGAAATTTGGTTGACGATAACTTGAGCATGAAATTCGCATTACAGTCTCTAGGTTTCCTCGTTCTGAAATGAGTATTTTTATCCCCAGACATCCGATTAACACAAAATTTGGCCTAAATTTTCAAGTTATCATTAAACCAAATTTGAATTCGATCGAATCAATGGTTTCGAAACTGTTGAGAAAATAACAATGAGAGAAAATTTTCAAATGTGAATAATTGCGGAACCAACAGACTGATTTCACCAACTAATGAACTCAACCGAAGTAGTAGGGCGCTAAGCCTTCCCTGAAATGTTCATGCCTTCAGCTCTTTCCGTTCAAAAGTTTAAGCGTCTATAAGGACGGACTAAACGGACAAAATTACTTTTGACCTTGGATTCCTCATCAGTGATCCAGCCCCCAGATTTATCTGCCTGGTAAACCTCATGTGCGTGTCCCCCTTATTCATTCATCTTTCTTTGCACAGATCCGATCCGAACGGATTCTTTGTGCCAAGGTGATACTTCGACCATCAAGTGAAATTACAGTATCACGTTTGCTATCGAACCGAAGTGCTCGCTATTCGATTACATTTGGGATTCTGGATCAGGTTCAAATTTAATTGCTGCAATTAAACTTGACATATAGACCGCTATTAATCTAGCAATTTGTTCATGAGGATACGTGAGTAATCAAGTTTGCGGACTGGATGCTTTTATGATCAATGACTCCTCTGAAATCGGGCAAAAAATAAAGAGTTGCGAAAGAGTTTGATGTGGGCGACATGGGTTTTGCGAAGGTCTCTGATGAAAGGAAATTCTCAAATAAGGGATGGACCATCTAGAGTTTGCATTTTGAATAACTGGTTATTTAGAATTGGCAACACCTCTATTATTCATGTTTTGACAGAAAGATAGTGTAATATTTGACATTAATGAAATAGGTCGATTTACTCTTTAAATAAACGGAAATATTGAAAACTTATTTCCAAAGTTGTGAATCTTCTATCCAAACTGTTAGTTTGGACTCTTCAGTGCAATGCTGTAATGCCGACGAATGAAGCACAGCCACGCATCTACATTCACCCTGCATAGGAATACTCCTGTTTTGCCAAACCAAGCCTTTTGGGAGAATATTCCACAAGAGAATATTCGAAGGTTCATCACGAGCATGCGAAGACGTTTGGAAGCTGTAATCAGAGCTAGGGGAAGTGCTTTAGTGTCGCGAACGATGACTGAAAAATTTACACCATTTTTGTAGTGAATTTTAACAACTTCAATGTGTTGTTGAAGGGTGTATCGTTCCATTTTTAGTAATGGCGTAGTTTTTACTTCTCAAGTGTCAAAAAAAGACAGCTCTCATTGGAAAACCCTTCATAGCATTTTCACTAGAAAAAGCATTTGGCATTCCCACCCATATTCTCAGTTGGAAGCTTCATTCAACAAATATCCTGTTTAGAAGCGAACTGAAATAAACATGTTCAGCTAATGATTATTTTGTTTATTCAAATAACTCCTTACTGAAGAGATTTTGGGTCCGAATTTATCAGGTTCTATCTCTGGAGAATGGACTATATATTCCTTAAAAAAGGAAAATAAAAAAAGGCCTTTTTGAATTATATGTTGACCATTTTGTGGTGACGGATTCTTTAACATCCAATCGAAGCATATATATGTGGTTTTTTTAGAGTGATAGAACTTTAAATTGAAATAAAACACATTTAAATTAAGATTGAAGCCAATTTTTTTATTTGAAAGATAATTTTATGACATTTATGTTTTAAAAACTATTTCCGCCATATGTTCATCACGACTAGTTCTGATGAACCGCATTCGACCAATTTTGGACCCCTTTTTCGAGTAATTCAGGCCTTATTTCATCAATAACACGAGTTATGTTGCCTTCCAAAGCGTCTATTGTTTCTGGTTTATCAGCATAAATCAATGACTTGACATAACCCCAAAGAAAATAATCCAGTGGACTTATGTCGCATGATCTTGGAGGCCAATTAATTGGACCGTTTCTCGAAATAATGTTATCGCCAATTCTTGAGGATTGTTTTCACTCCATATACGGCAATTTTGCTTGTTAACATAGCCGTTCAACCAGAAATGAGCTTCATCACTAAACACAATTTTACGATAAAAAAGTGGATCAACTTCAAGCTGTTTTAGGGCCCAATCAGCAAACAAACGACGCTTATTATGGTCAAGTGGCTTTAGTTCTTGAACCAGTTGGATCTACGCAAAATTTTCAATGTGGTGGATGTACAGAGTCCAATTATAAATGTTTTAATAAGATTTATTTAGATTAAAATCTGTAGAGGTTCTGGAGAATTAATTCTAGCCATTATCTTTAATACTTTTTCATAGTAATTTTCAATATATATGTTCAGCTAATTGAGCTCTTCCTCAAGAAATCCTGAGAACAAGATATTTGAATAAATAGAAAGGAATTGTCAATTTGTCAATAACGTAAACAATGCTCTCTTGATTTTTTCCTAATAAAGATCTTGATCGTGAAACTCACTATTATTTTTCGAGATTCTCTTTCGTAGGATATACCTCCAACATTAAAGATTCGAGACAATTCCAACCAACCCTGTATTCAGTGAACAAAACTCATTCAATTAACTTCAGAATTGATCCTCAAAATAATTGAATATGTAGGCATTCTGGAAGTTATCGCTAGTTCCATGACAAATCCGTTGAATGTCAATGTCCTGCCCTGATCCTATAATACATCAACAGTAATCTGTCCATTCATCGCAATCATGTTAAAACAGGTCACTAGAGTGGAATAGAGGATAATAATATCGTCCTTTATGTGTGACACTCCTACCGGAGTTTCGATCACTATAATTATGATAAGAGCAGACATACAATCGTTAATCATTTCATCATCATTTCTATCGAAATAAGGTGTGTGTTGAATCATCAATCACGTTGTGAAAGAACACATAACTTACTAGTTTATCGTATACAGGGTGTATATGAACTAAAGGCGGTAGAACAAAAGAGACATCTGGTGCTAAATCTGGGGAATATGCGCGCCGCGTTTCATCAAATAATCCAACAACATTCGCGCTTTGTAGCAAAGCGCCCACAGAAACCCTCAAACGTGACATAACACCAAGATAATATTTCTAACTGACTGAACGAAAAAAGAAACCTGATCTGTTAAAATTTCATTTGAATTAATACTTTATGACATTCAGAAACCAATAAAACTGTACATCAGTGTAGTAATGACTGTAATTAAATGTTTTGATGGAAAAAAAACTTGGCGAAAATGAACAATAAAACAGGATTATGATTTTATTGAGTGTAAACTAAATACAACTTTTATTTCGTTCTTAAAAGAACTTCGACAGTATTTCCAAAATCTGCATAACAAGCTTTTAGGGTTTCTTCAGCCAAGTGCGTCTCCCTGTGAGGGGGTAAAGCAATCCTGAAAAAGAGAATTTATTTATGATTGAAGCTTCATTAAAATTATTAGGCGACTTGTTCATCGAAACAACTTTGGATCTGCAAAATCTGTCGATTAAACACTTCAGCTTAAGCGGCGAGTCCTAATTAAGGGATGAACCATTTAAAATTTGCAATTTTTACCGGATATAAATGATAAAATGATGAATATTTTTTCAAAGTCATGAGTTCATTAGAAAGGTTGATTCTTGACATCTACGAATGGAAAGCAATATAATTTAAATGACCGCCAAGACTGGCTATAGTAACCCATTTGATCAACCCATTTTTTCAGTACATTGTCGATTGTGAGCCCTGAAGTGAATGGGGTTGTTACGAGGGAGCTTCAACCTCTCAATTCGAAGGCGGCATTTCGTTCCGAATATGCGCACCTGAACTCTTCAGATACGCGTGGTACTCATGTTTGCGTATGAGACCAGTGAGCTTATTTCATGTCATATAAAAAATACCATGAAAAATAATAAAAAACCATATAAAAATGGTTACTTACCTATGAAAATTATCAAGAGCATTCTTCAAAATATTGATGCTTTCAGTGACTTGCATATCAAACATTTTCTCCAACGCTAGATGATATTGGTCGAGGCAGTCTTGTAATTTGTTATTCATATCGTCGTATTTTACAACTTCTTTACACTTGGAACATGTCGTTTCTTCCTTGTTCACCGTACTTAAAATATTTCCACATTTTTCTCTGGGACATCTACAAATTTCATCGGAAGTTTCGTTAATTTTCAGATCAGTTTTTGTGTTCTGTTACATGGAAACCTAGCAATTTCATTCAGTTTCCTGTCTGTGGAATGTTTCATTCCATTGAGTTTAACCTCTTGACTAACTTACAACAACGTGCTTCATATTAAAGCTAAAATAACTTTTTTGTCTCAAAAAAGATTAGGCTCATGAGATCTTCAAAATAAAGTGTTAGCTGACTTTTTATATTAATTGTTGAAAAAATCGTTTTGACATCTGCTAATTCTTGTGATGATTAAATGTTCGATTTAAAAACATTTTCAAGTAAGAAATTTGCATGCGTTTTTTCAACTTTTACGTTGCGATTATAACGCATGAAAATCACCGTATAAAAATATTTAAAGTATTAATCTTTCTTGAACGCCGAGTACAGGAGATTAACCTCAAAAATCCTAATTTTAATTTATTAGTTACGAACTAAGGAAAATGTGACATTTCTCAATTTTCCACGATTTTCGGAAACCACAGACAAGAACTAGGCACGGCATCTCACCGCAAATGTCATACGAATACCAGTTCCTTTGAGCTACCGGTTCATTGAACTACCCGAAAAATTTCATCAATCGATTATATAGATCAGTCGATTAACATGACATGTTCATGATCATATTTAATTCTGACATGGCTTTGATTTTTTGAGAAAAATTCGTTAGTGTTTTTCAGTGTATACTCGAAATTGAGATGTTGAAATTAGTAGTTGATAAAAAGAAGTTAGTTCCTATTTCACAATTATTAGTTATATCATTTGTTTACCTAAATCGTACAGATGCGTTATCTTTTTCTGAGCTGCACATGGGCCAATTTTGAACACATGTGGGACATTCGCATTTGAACCAATATCTTGAACTGAGTACCTTTTGTCTAGTTATCAAATCTCTTTTCGTGAATATTGGACCGTAGTTTTCAGCCACAATTTCTCCATTATCCAGAGGCCTTATGGCATTTATAACTATGTTTTTTCCCATGAAATATCTGAAAAGCTTTAGTGGATTATATGTTGAAAAATATGAGGGGTTTCAAAATGAAAAGTCAGCATATCAGTGAGCAGCTAGCACTATAAAAATAGGTTTTGAAGTTGAACTTTAAAAAGGCACCAACGAAGATGAGAATTGAAGATGATGTTGGAAGTGTAGGATGTTTATCTACTAAAAAGCAATACTCTTTTTTTGTTCTTTATGTGAAGAGAGAGGCAAGACCAGAAACTGCTTTCGCATTCAGTCTGGCCCCAGTTGCGCATCTAGACACTCGTTATTATCTGCTGTTCTAAAATTGCCTTCAATACGTCTTTTTCAGAGTCCACCTTATTTGAATAAAGATGATACACAAACTCAACAAGAACTCGATCAGTGGAATGTGACGCAGAAAGCAGTCGTCTATATTCATTTGAAAGTTATAAAAAGATTCAGAATGAATTGAATGAAAGCCATCAGAACAGAAGGAGGGTATTGGTGGCAATTTCGTTATTCGTTTGTCTTTGTACTTATATCCATTTGGCAAATGTACGGCGCCTTAAATGGTCCATCGGCTCAACTTCTTACATTAATTGAATTTTGCTATTTAGCACGATGTTTAATGCCCAACTTTTTCCTGATTCAATTCGTCAAAAATGTCAAAAAACGAAACTAACCCCAAAAACCGATTAACGTTTAAGTTTCATCTACATTTAACATGTTTCATAGGCAGTAATTTTTGAATTGCTCATTTTTGAATTGTCTTGAATGAAGTTTTCACTTTGATTCCATAAATCCATAATTTATTTTGGTTGAAAAAGCTACGAGTTGAAAAATATCCTGAGATTTTGTCGATATATGTTTCAAAGCGCCCCTGAGATATCATACGGATATTTCCAATTATTTTCCTGAAGAATATACCTACCGCGTTACAGATGGGTAGCACTCATGATTGAAAAGCGCTACAGTTGGATAAAGCCCCACTCCGATGTAGTTGATTTTTACCGCTTTGAATCGGTTTGCTTCAGAGCAGATTTTTTCGTATATCTCATGTGCATTGAACTGCAACATTTGTAGATTGAACAACAACATCTCCCCAATCGTAAACTCCCTTTCAGTTGGTATAACTGTAATGAAAAAGCTGGTATTGGTTCTCTACGTGAAAATGTCGAAACTATATTATTACGGATTAATTATCGCCAGATTTGACAAAATAGAAAACAGAATTTTTTCTCTAAATTATTATTTTTTCGAAAAAGGTTGTGGAAATGGCTATATTTTACTAACAAAAAATTAAAATCTTCACATATTTCTGTGGTTTCAGTTTTGAAGTATTACTTCATCTGCAGCAAACGGAAAACTTATTTAGGTATTTTGCAGGTTCAAATAAAAAAAATAATAAGAAATGTTTTATAGGGATTTAAACTTAGAGTGGATGTTAAGTTGTTCATTAATATACGTAAGTTGGCAACGATGAGTGTCAAACTTAATAGACAGTTTCATAGACAAACTATTAATATAGATTGGCAAATAAGGCAAAGTTCTTTTTTTCTTTTTTCGTTGGTTCTTAGAACTGATTCAGCGTCTTTGATGTTGAATATGTTATCATGACGCTCTTGCGCAACTGCCATATACAAACTACTATGTAGTTATGGTAGGTTAGGTAGTTCATCTACAATGCGGCCATTGTGAGTTGGATGTATGAGTAAAATATCCGAATAAATGAAGTCAACTCCAGGTATCGTTTCCCTCAGTACAATTACGACTCATCCAGATTCCAGAAATGATTGGATATTTTGAAAAATTCAACTCTTAACGCCAGAGGAAGTTCATCGAAAAAAATTGATATGTCAACGTCATTTCGATGCAAAATATACGTACCCGGGAATCAAAAGGCTACATATTGATGCGGTACCAACTCATTCCATCAATGCTGAATCAGAATCAGGTTTGTATTCCTCTTTTTTTTTGTCCTAAAGTATAACCTCGCTCTTATACACCGAGTCAGATGCGGGACCCTGCCTTCCGCAAACAAATATTGTATTTTTACTTATCCTTGCATTCTGAACTTCCCGTCACTGTTTCCTTGTTCTCGTTCAAGTGTAATTTGGGTTGTCCTCACAACGTAACGTCCTATTCTCCAGCCACTAGATGATCACGATAAAAGGGTTAGCGTTCCTTAGAGTACTCCGTAAAATCCCGGATATCTTAGAGTACTCTTAAAAGGTTGGGATAGCTCAACTCTAAAGAACGCCAACTTTTTTATCGTGATCATCTAGTGGCGGGAGAATTGGACGTTACGTTGTGTAGACAAACCAAATCACACCTAACGAGAGCAAGGAAACAGTGACGGGAGGTCAAATATTCAAAACATAGTAACGTCAGAATAATATATTTATATAAGTTATATTGAAAAACAACAATCCTCAATGAACGGAAACAAACATTTATCAGCTTGCTGTTAAATCTACTGTACTTAGTGGTTCGTGAAGCTACACAGTGAACCAAATAGCGCCCTGGGTCTAAATGACTCATTTCTACATATCAGTAGGTCGGCAACTTGCTCGAATCGAAAATCACACAGCGGAAAGGGCTAGAGAGGACAGGATACATCCAATATGCACCTACAACTGCACTTCCGATAACCAGTGTTGGTAACCTGCAGGCAGGTTTACATTTTGAATGTAAACCTGGCTGATGATGCTACTGTGATAGTGAAACAATTGTTGTAAACAACAATAAAAATGGTGCAAATCAGAATTGTTACCGTACGGTCACTAATATCATTACTATTTAGACTCACCAGAGCTTTCGTTGTCACCAAAGTAGCCCACCTTTTGCAGACATCTCAAAAGAAAGGATGCCATTATAGTTCTTCTGAAGAAATCTTTCGGCTTTCTCTTGTCCTTGTTGGTACATAAACTGAAAACCTTTTCGTTCTTCCTGTTCTTATACAGCTCCAAGTTTTCGCCAACTTCGTTTTGGGTTATCATTCGCAGCGCCAAGTAACAAATGACGCTCGATCCTGAACCTAGCAAGAGTTCTAATATTTTACACTCATATTTATGATAACATTGCAGAGCTTCATCTCTGCACAGAGGATTGCAGAAAGCTACATTGGAACATGTAGGACATCCAACAGGAGCTATTAATCTGGAAAAAGAATAAGACTCTCTCTTGTAGTCATTTCTAGAACCTTAAACATCGTATGTTGTGAATATTTCTGCTTATGAGTGGTTGAATAGTTAATTCAGACGAATAGCCAAGCCTCATTTAAATTTTTGGATCTATTATTGATAAGATGTAGTATCGAATAAAAAAAATTAAGCAAGGAATAACGAGTATCTTACTTTTTGAAACAGTGCTGACAATTAGTACCAAAAGCTTCTGGTATCAAACAAGCAGCATATGGAGCTTCTACAACTAAGGTATCTCCAGTTTTGATCTTTTCTTTACAAACGAAATGTCTCCCCAAATTTGGTGTTTCTTTCATGTTCAGCGAGGCAACAGCGTTTGGAAACAGTTTGTTCCGTTTTCCAGAAAGTTTTGGAAGACCTGGAATCATCTCAAAATAAGAAATGTATGTAAGCTGTGGAATAAAACTTACTCTTTTCAAACTTATACGAGGATAGTCCTCGAATTACCTTATAGTACCTATCGATGGCGGTTATTAACAAAAATGTAAAAAGTATAAGCTTTCTAAAGACTTTGTTCGAAGTTTAACAAGGCTGCTTAGTTTATTACTTGGCTGGTTGCCATCACTCTCCCCCTCTGTCTCTGTACCTTGCCGTGGTGGGGGAGTTTGTCAAAAAGAGTGTCCTAGTTTCATTTATGAAATGGAGGATATGGTTATGATGCCTAAAGCAAATAACTCGCAATCCAAACTTCCTTACTTTCTTGCATACCATTCCATCATGTTGTCCCACTCCATCCTTTTCCTTCTGCAAGACTTGGAATCGTACGGGGAAGCTGGCTCTGATTGACGACCAGAATCTGCTGCCCTGCGATCGATTAAAGTTTTGTAATCCTTCCATTGGCGAAGGCGATACTCTGCTGAATCTCAGCGTGGGCTTTCTAACCTTCGTCCTCTTATCCGCTGAAGGATCTTAAATGGTTGCTGAAGGAAAAAGGGAGACTACAACGTTTCGAACAAGTTGCTGAACTTGGGAAATTCGCTATGCTCGCCCCCAAATTTGGCTCCTTTCCTGAAGATCCCGCTGCGGGGTCCTGATTGGTCCGTTGGAGGACAAAAGGAGACTACGACGTTTTGAACAAGTTGGTGGCCTTGGGAAATTTACTCCGCTCGCCCCTAACTTCGGCCCCATTTGTGGATCCTTAAGCTTATCTTATCCGCTGCGGGGTCGAAAGTGGTCTGTTAGAGGAAAGGGGAGACTACGACTTTTCGACGAGGTTTGAGGGTCCTGGAAGATACGCTCTGCTCTCCCCCAACTCTGGCGCCCTTTTTGATCCTAAAGCCCATCCTCTTCGATGCTTCGGAGCCTCGCTTTTAGCAGCGAACAGCAACAGCTCTCCTTTGAGTCGGGGGGTCCATGCTGGGAAGCTGTTATTTGTGTTGATTCGTTGCTTCAATCTTTCATAACCATAGAGACACTCTGCTCAAATGACTGAGTCTTGGGATCGACACGGCGATCCTTCTTTTGAGAGGGGGGAGTTGACTTGTGGAGATCCCTCACCTAGTTGTGCTGGCGCAAAGTTCTCTATAAACTTCCTTCAAAATTCGTATCTTTCTCTTTCAGCTTATGGGGGGTCTGCTGGAGTGTCGCAACTTGAGCAGAAACTCGCGACAACGGTGATGACAATGGTACTTCAATGTTAACTGCTCACAAGTTAACTTGTACAATTCTGAGTATGGTCGCCATCACTAGGGAGTCCGTTGCAGCACAGGGCTTCTCCCTTAAAACTAACGTACTCTACCCTTTTGCAGTAAATCTCCGGATTTTTCTGTCCAATGGCTAAGTGTGTTATGTAGCATACTGCGTTACCTCGGGAGGGTGGAGGCCCTCGGGAAGTATTCGTACGACCTGGCCACCCAATGGTGTTGGACTCGAGGGAGCAGTGGTTGACAGTCCGCATACTGGACTAGGAGGGTATTCCTTTTATCTGTTCGCAGACACTCATGTTCGGGATATTTTCATGAAATGCTTCAGGGTTTAGCGGGACTTGACGGTTCGACCGCCCTCGTCTTGAACCTGGATGGATTGTGAGACGTTTCTGGGTTTGTGGATCTCCACGAAACAGCTAGTCCGTTGGTGCTTGACGCCAGGATCAATTGAAAGACTTTACAAGGGTTCGTGGGTCTTGACGTACAGGCCGGATTGGCGGTGCTAGTACCAGGATCAATTGAGGCATCAATCTTGAGATCACCTTAGTTCATGAGACTGCGTTCGGGTGGATGGATAAGAAGCCCCTTCGGCGTGTGAGTTGCGTCCGAATCAACTCGGTTACTGGCACTGCAGAGCCAGTAGAGGTTGGATAGTGCTTCGCTGCTACCAGTTGGTTGTAGGTTTTCGAACTGAAGCCCAAACTAGAAGCTGGTAGGTTCATCTCTTCGGAGGGGTTCTTGCCTCGCGCAATGATAAGGCGTAACCCTTATCACACTTTCTGCCTCTTGGGGCAGACTGTGGAGAATGCTAACTAGTCATTTGATAAAAGAGCTACGCTCGCATGCCAATACACCAACTGGTAGAATTCACGTGGTCGCCATCACTGGATAATGCCTTCAATAAATTTGTGAACTGTTCATCTTCTGACAATCAAGTTGATGAACCGGGTTTCTAAACCTGCGCTGAAAAACTCGAAGTAGATTGAAGGAGTGTGATTTGGTGACATGTGTTCGATAATTTGAAATCATCATCAGCATATGCCAACTTAATGACGCTCATTTAACTTCCGACTATAATAAGTTTGCAAGTAATGAATAAAATTAAGGTAGTAAAGTGTCAAAAAATTATTACAATACAAATACAATACAGATAATTTTAATGAATGAACAAAGAAACTCTGGTTATCCAGTACTCGGCGAGGATGAACCTACCTGCTTCATCCGAGACTTTCATTTGAAATTTCGCCAAAGCCATTGACTCGTTGAGGAATCTCTTCAATAAAATCTTTGAGTCCTGATTTAATATTTTCTGTGCTAATCTAAGAGCAATATTGGCTTTATTCTCTTCGTTCACTGCTTTATAACAGACCGCGAGTTTGAAGTAGGCTTCTCCTTTGTGACGTTCCGATAGGTTTTCTTTGAGGGCCATCTGTATGTCGGCGAGAGCAAAATCGTACTTGTCCATGTCGATCAGGACCTTAGATCTTCCGAAAAGTGCTAAGGACAAGGTGTTGCCTTCATCTATCTTCTTATTTTCACCTGAGAAGGAAAATCGTTATATTGAAATTTTATTTGATGACCTTTCCAAGCTTTGTAATTACTACAAAAATCTTCTGTGTTGTATGTTGTATTTATCAATAATGGTTACTTATTTGTAAAGTTCATTTTATACGCGGTGCCTGGTAAATCACTCATGTTATGCTATGTCACCTCTTCAGGGTGACCTTTTGGGCATAACACATTACTCCCTTTTCGTCCATCCAGATTCTCTCCTGCACGACCCTTTTAGCTGTAGGTGGCTAAAGGAATAACAGTTGTAGGTGCATGCTGACTGTAAGACCCCATCGCTGTGCAATATCATACCTAACAATCTATATAAAAAGGTAGTCACTTATACCCGGGGTGTCATTGGGTTCACTCTGTCTCTTCGCGAACCACTGAGTAGCGTAAACAGCAATATTTGTGGTCATGCTAGAAAGGTGAGGGTTTTTAGAAACTCCCTAAGGTACTGAATAGTACATTTAGTTTCTTTAAATTTCGAGTTCTTGTTATAGTGTGATTGTGAACGTTCATATATCTTCGAATGAGATGAATCTTCTAAGATATAAAAGAAAATTTCAGATAGAGGAAGACCTACCTGTTTTCTGGGATCGTAACACAGCTTGGCTATAAAGAGATAAAGATTTGATGAGATCATTCTTCTCTAGTAGTTTCTCGGCTTCATTTATACGAGCAGCTGCTATTTCTGAAGATTTCTTCCGGTATATTTGTTGAACATTAGAAAGCACTTCAATAAGGGCATTTTTAACCTGCAACATAGGATATTATCTAATATTATCCACATATTCCTAGATCTTCTGTGAAAAGCCCCCAGAAGTTTTCCATTTTGTGCGAGTTAAGAGTTCAGTAGTTGAATAATGGACAGATGTTCCTCAAGGCTACATGCTCACATAAAATGCGGGACTCGGTTTCTTTTCAGTTCATATTCTCAGAATCATCGTTCAATCTTAATTTATATCCCTGATTAAAAAAAAAATTGAAAACCGTTTGCTCTGTGTATCTATATACTACTCTGTCAAGAAAGTACCGGGAATTTTCAATTAAAACAACATTTTTACATTTAATCGTCAAAATTTATTGGGTCGCCTTCAAAATAGGCTATATTTGCTCCAATACATCTATGACAACGGCACTTCCAATTATCGAAACATTTTTTATAAGCACTTTCCGGGATGGACTTTAGCTCTCGCGCCGAATTTTGTTTTATGGCTTCAATCGACTCAAAACGGGTGCCACGAAGGGGCAATTTTAGTTTTGGGAAGAGGAAAAGGTCGCAGGGAGCCAAATCCGGCGAATACGGTGGTTGCTGAAGCATGTTTGTTGAGTTTTTGGCGAGAAAGTCAGTCACAATCGTAGCTCGATGAGAAGGCGCGTTATCGTCATGCAAAATCCATGAGTTGTTTGCCCACAAATTTGGCCGCTTCTTACGGATACGCTCACGCAAACGTTTCATAACGCCTAGGTAATACTCCTTGTTTACCGTCTGACCCTCTGGAACGAATTCGTAGTGCACCACGCCACGGATATCGAAGAAAACAATGAGCATCACCTTCATTTTCGAGTGGCTTTGGCGTGGCTTTTTCGGTTTCGGCTCATTTTTTGCCACCCATTCCGATGATTGCTGGCTTGTTTGCATATCGTACTCGTAGACCCAGGTCTCATCACCAGTTATAATGCGTTCCATGAATGTAGAATCGGAATTACAGCGATCCAGCATGTCTGAAGCAACCTGTTCGCGATGACGTTTTTGAAGAAAATTCAGGTCTTTCGGTATGAGTCGTGCGGCCACCTTTCTCATGCCCAAAATATCAATCAAAATCGTACGTGCGGACTCGTGGGATATCTTAAGATCATGTGCTATCTCCCTCAAGCTGGTATGACGGTTTTCCAGCACCCTTTCCTTAATTTTATCGACGTTATCTTCGATCGAAGCCGTCGATGGGCGACCGTCCTTGAAGGCTCTGTACCACTGATATGCACGAGTTTTCGATAGAGCATTATCACCAAAGGCCTTTTGCAACATTTTCAATGCATCGGCACACGAAAATTCATTTGCAACACAAAACTTCAAACAAATTCTTTGCTCAACTTAATCACCTATAGTAAAAATCGGCACGCACTCTGACATCGACTGACTTAATCAGCTGTTGCAAACACACTAGTTGACAGATCCCACTCAAGCTTGGCATAGTAATTAAGGACAGTGGTACCAACCTAGGAAAAAAATTTTTTACCTGCCTCATTGCCCCGCCAGATTTAAATCGATAATTCCCGGTACTTTCTTGACAGAATGTATACAAACAAAAGAATTGAAATTAATGAAAAGAATTCAAATTTCATCATTTTTAATATTTTTCAATAATTGTTTTTAAACAGGGATTAGTCACGCAGCAATAAATTAGTCACAGATATGCGTTCAATGATGAACATAGTAAATTTTAATTGCTTTTTCTCAAAAATGGTTACTGTTATGAAAAAAGGTGTAAGGACAAGGTTTGTAGATAATTGCATGATATTCAGTTTTTGTTTGAGATATTTTCATCATAAAACTAACTGTTTCGCTGAAAAATCCAAAAAACTCATTTTTGCGAGCTTTGAATAAAATATTTTGCACAAATGAGATCGACGAGGCTTCACACAATTTCATTATAGTAGTTCCCCAACGTTCACGCAAATTATCATCTTGTTAGTTTTTTATGCAAGGGTAACCCTATTGTTTGGGCTAAATTGACCGGGTTAAAAGACACCTGCTCCTTATACTGTTTTTGAGGAAATTTAACCCGGTTGGAACATACTGTGCTGCAATTCGTTCTAAAAATTTCAAGTCTCTTATTTGTTTCTTTTCAAAATTACAGTGAATAGAAAACGGCCGAACAAACGGATATAACTGAATTCGACTAGGAGTCGTTCATCTACAGGTCCAATCTAATTGTTCTGAACCATTGTCGGTTCAAAACTTTGAAAACACAGCCATGTGATAGGCGCTAAGAAACAACCTTCACAAGTAATTAAAGTTTTCGCACTCAAAATCAGGTCAACTTACCGGGTCATACTCATACAAAATTTTCAGTTTGTCTTTATCGCTTCTCAGTTTGCCAAAACTTTTCTCGATCCAAGTTTCACCAGCAATCTGCGCCAAATGATCGACTAAGCTCAAAAAAAAACCTTCATCATCGGACTGTAATGATTTTTCACTACATCTTGCAGCAAAATTTGCATCTTGATAAATTTGAGACATTTTAGAGGTACTCCACTACAGTAGGTCAACGTAAAACTATTTTTGCTCTATAATACGTTGCGAGATGATAAAAATAGACGATATATCCGGAAACAGAGAAACAATCTATTCAGTTCATTTGATATTCTATATTTCTTAAAAAATACTTTAAAATTTGGATAATAAATATACAGTTTGTGGTGCTTAATAATTTCTTTTTAACTTTCTTTATGAGAAATTGGTACTTAAATAATCAGATAATTTCAGAAGAATTTCATACCGAATGGTTCCTTACCTTCTCTCTAGATGTCACAGCACATCATTGTATTAAAGAAAACCGTAAGTTTCGTTCAATTTAAATACTCTTCGAATAATGCAAAATAAATGCTGTGTAAACAGTAACATGAAAGGATGCTAAAATCGTTTTCGTTTTATACATTTCAAAATGAATTTCTGTCAAGTAAAAACTGAGATTATCAAACATGTAATTTTCGTATTCAGTAATTGGAACAGCTGATCATTGTCATATACTAGTACTCTGTTTACAGGCATAGATCAACAAGACTATATTATTGTTAATCTATGATTACAGGTTCGACTGTCAAAGAAATATTATTTACTTTGAATCAAAAAAAAAGGATAAACTTCGAATTAAATGCTGGATACAATACGTTTTCAGATATGTATGTTACATTGGAGCAATTCGCTAGTAGGCTAATAGAAATAACAACCAGATACAATAGTAGATACCATGTATCTTATGCTCCTGGAAATTTAATTGGAAGATACGTGAAATATCCTGCGTATGGAGATTTTCCAGAGACTTATACTTTGGTGAGGCAAAAAAAACTTGTCTCGTAGTTAATGTGAAGTATTACACTTTTTTAGAGAGAATACGGTCCATGGTGGAAACTGAGTGCGGCAACTTATCAAAAGCCATACCGGTATAATGACGTTGATCCACTTGGTGCTGAAGATTTTGTAACAATGTAGTAAGTTTCATGTTATCCAATAAATAAAGCAAGGAAAACGAAACACCTGGATGCGTTTAAGCTGAAATGGATATGTTTGACTTCCTCAATTTATTTTTAGTTTCGACCACCCTGTAATTCCAACAAAATTGTTCGTTTACGAAACGTACAATCCTGGTTCCATCGTGCGGATATGGGGCAGGCTATCGAAGCATAAATGGGAGTTGATGTGGGAAGGAAATCCACAGAAATGCCCACCAGAGGCTAGAAAATTCCAACCAGAAATACGTAAATTGAGGTGTTTTATAGATACTGTTCGGTTGGAATTGAATTGCTCGGAACTGAATCATCATACTTGCTTCGATGCAATCTTGTTGATTGGTTTTTCTGGACCCGGTTCAGAGTTCCAATTGAAATGTTTGAAGGCGTTAGATTTGCCTGAAATGAATAATGTTACGGATTGTACAAGTGAAGATGTAGAATTGAGAGGAGCAGAATCGCAAAATTATTTCGAAAAACTGCCAGTAAGTAATAGTTACAGAGCAAAATCTGTTGAGATTGAATTATGCTAACCTTTTCACAACTTTTTGATTCAATAGGTAAAACAACAAAACAGATTAACTCAGGCACACAAGTTTACATATTGAAAAGTAGCTTATATTCACAATTTTGTTATAATGTTGTCAGTTCATTGAAATCCAATGCATTAACCTTTATTTTTCAGTATGAAGTAATAATTCATATATTCCAATTCCTAGATTTGAAATCCTTATCAAAGTGTAGCTGTGTAAGTTCAGAATGGAACCGGATAGCAGATGATCCTCTATTATATCAGAACATCAGTCTTAAGGTAGGTTTATCCTTGTCATTTATTGATATTGTTGTGTATTGCTTTTGGCACACTTTTGCTGAAACATCAAAATCTGTAATTTGTGAATTTTGAGTCTAAACAGTTATACATTCTGTCAAGAAAGTACCAGGAATTATCGATTTAAATCTGGCGGGGCAATGAGGCAGGTAAAAATTTTTTTTCCTAGGTTGGTACCACTGTCCTTAATTACTATGCCAAGCTTGAGCGGGATCTGTCAACTAGTGTGTTTGCAACAGCTGATTAAGTCAGTCGATGTCAGAGTGCGTGCCGATTTTTACTATGGGTGATTACGTTGAGCAAAGAATTTGTTTAAAGTTTTGTGTTGCAAATGAATTTTCGTGTGCCGATGCATTGAAAATGTTGCAAAAGGCCTTTGGTGATAATGCTCTATCGAAAACTCGTGCATATCAGTGGTACAGAGCCTTCAAGGACGGTCGTGAAGTGGTCGCCCATCGACGGCTTCGATCGAAGATAACGTCGATAAAATTAAGGAAAGGGTGCTGGAAAACCGACGTACCGTCGTACCAGCTTGAGAGAGATAGCACATAATCTTAAGATATCCCACGAGTCCGCACGTACGATTTTGATTGATATTTTGGGCATGAGAAAGGTGGCCGCACGACTCGTACCGAAACACCTGAATTTTCTTCAAAAACGTCATCGCGAACAGGTTGCTTCAGACATGCTGGATCGCTGTAATTCCGATTCTACATTCATGGAACGCATTATAACTGGTGATGAGACCTGGGTCTACGAGTACGATATGCAAACAAGCCAGCAATCATCGGAATGGGTGGCAAAAAATGAGCCGAAACCGAAAAAACCACGCCAAAGCCGCTGGAAAATGAAGGTGACGCTCATTGTTTTCTTCGATATCTGTGGCGTGGTGCACTACGAATTCGTTCCAGAGGGTCAGACGGTAAACAAGGAGTGTTAGTCGATTGAAGCCATAAATCAAAATTTGGCGCGAGAGCTAAAGTCCATCCCGAAAAGCGCCTATAAAAAATGTTTCGATAATTGGAAGTGCCGTTGGCATAGATGTATTGGAGCAAATGGAGCCTATTTTGAAGGCGACCCAATAAATTTTGGCGATTAAATGTAAAAATGTTGTTTTAATTGAAAATTCCCGGTACTTTCTTGACAGAGTAGTATTACATTACAAGTAACCACTTAACGTATAATCACTAAAATTGTCTATCCTTTGTGTTTAAATATAAGGTGGACCAGAAAGTAATGTCACTTTTTTAAATAAAATTCCAACGAATAAATTATTAATTTTATTGTTAATCAATAATGCGCGCCATCGGCAGAAGCCTGTTTTTGGGATGTAAACCCGGCTTCGCAGTACTTCGTGATGATTCATTTGAAGAGAGCCACTGCCTTTTGCGTTTTGGATTATCATATAGGACCCATTTTTCGTCTCAAGTGAACAAGCAATCAAAAAACGGTCCTCTACAGTGCCGTTGAAGCAATACGTGCAATGTGATGGCTTTATTCTCTTTGGACAGATTACGGAGGACCCAAACAGCTGTTCCTCTTATTTTTCCAATCTGTTGCAAAGAGAGTTCCTCGATTAACTGAAATGGATTTGCTTCCACTTCTACTCTTAGCATGTCGTTGTCTAATGTTGTTGGTATTCTTGATTGATAGGAGTCTGGGAGATCAAAATTACTGGATCTGAACCTAAAGAACCATCTGGCATTTACGAACGTTTAATGCACTTGGATAAACATCGCAAATGTTTTTGATCGCAACTGTTGCGTTACTACCCTTGAGAAACTCAAAAAGCATACAATGCTCGATTTGCTCTTCTGGTATTTGGCTTGCAATTGCAAAAAAAGTTTAATATTTAATTGTTTAGAAGTGAACAAGTCACAATAACCTTAAAATGTCTTTGACACGACTTTGAAGTACACAATGAGCTGACAAATGACAATCAAATATCGACATGTGCAGAAACGACATTTCTTTCCTGCTCCTTATATTAAATCAAAGATGAGACAACTACAGACCCAGGAAAGATTCGAAATTATGTCTGCTACAAAGACTTTTATAAACATATTCAACAAATGTAACAGCAGCTGACTGTAGATCTACTTTGCCTAAAACCATGCTAGCCAACTTGAATCTAATTCATGGTCTCATGGTGACAAGCTTGAATCTAGTTAGGAAGTCAATCATCTGAGGACAATCCTTCCAAATGCCTTAGAGAACACCCTAAGAATAAATATGAGATATGCATAACAAGAAGAAAATTAACCACGATAAACTAATTAGTATACATAACCCCTATATCCTGACCTCTACATGCACAGGCTCTACAATTAGCATTTAAGACGATGCAGCTTTAAATTTGGCAAAACGAGATTTTTCATTTTCGATTTTTCAACCATTACGAAAATTCTGAGAATGTCATATAGCAGATAAGGATGTGATAACCATGATCTTAATGTAAGAACTTGCTTAAGCCACTAAGTGTTTCACTTTCAGAAATATTGGCATGTAGTAGACAGCAAAGTGTTTGATTTTCTACAAAGTAAATGTAAAGTTTTAAAGAAGCTAGACCTATCTTGGTGTGGAAATGATGATCATAGCTTCCCAAGGAAATTGTTTCAGTAAGTTAAATCTTCTGATTTCTAATTCAAGAATCATTATTTGAACTAAGCCATTTAGAGGCATTTATCACCAACCGGTTTTCAGCCCTCAATTGAAAGATTATTTTCACTCGTAGAAGAGATGCCTTTTGTGTTGAAGCTATAGAACTAATTATACTGCCATTTTCTGACTATTTATTCTGACAGTGTTTCTTCAGATTTATTAGGTCGTCTTGTGTGAATTTGACTCATATTTCCTTGGGAAATGCCAATTACTTCAACGGCAGCCATTTAGCAGCCCTAAGTAGGTGCCTGAAGTTGGAAGGTGATTATCGCACTTTCATCGAGGTTGTTACATTGATTCATTCCATTCTTTTTTCACAGAGCTAAGACTGAGGAATGTTTTCATATCCGATCTTGAATTTTGTCATGTTGAAACATTGTGTCAACTTACGAAACTTGTTACTCTGGATCTATATTCCACCACCATAACAATCGATTTGCTCATTCCCTTGTTGAAAGTAAATCCTAACCTCAAGTATATAAATTTAGGTGAGTACAATGGTTCTTTTCATAGCAACGATTTTTCTCCCTTTCATCGAGATTGTATCAACATGTTGCTTTTTAAATCATCTGAGACAAATCACAGTGTTTCTGAATATTTAATGTGGCTTTCATAATTCATATTGAATTAGCTATTCGGAGTACAAATAAGTTTCCGTCGTTTTTTAACACAAATTAAATATTTATTATAGAAGAACGGTAATATAAATGTGAGACTGCTTGCTGAGTGACTTCTAATGTTAGAGCAAGTTCTTTTTGTGTTTTAGATGAATCTTCCTCCAATAATTCCTCCAATTCTGCATCCTCGTAATTTTTTGACCTTCCACTGCGATCTTTGTCTTCTACGTCGAAATCACCGTTTTTAAACTTTTGAAACCACTCTCGACACGTTCTCTCACTCAAAGCACCCTCACCATATGCTTCTACGGGCAATTGATGCGCCTCGGCAGCAGATTTCTTTAAATTAAAGAAGTAAACTAATATTTCCCGCAAATGACGCTTACTTGGCTCAAATTTTGACATTTTCAACTTATAAAAATTATATTTTACCAATATAAAATCAATGATATTAATAGGTTATGTTGTTCTGGAATGTCCAAAATATTTTTTAAGCCGGTTATCATCTGCGAAAGCTAACCGAAACTCAGTGCCGCGCCATCTACAATAAAACGGCGGAAATTATTTGTACTCTTAAGAGATATGAGGAAGAATATTTGCAGAAAGCAGTCTCAGGAATTGACGCGGTTTACTGCCCACCTCTTCATAACATAACAAAGGAAGACTTCGTTAAATTCTTCCAAACGTTGGGGCCCAAATTTATTGCGAGTGGTGATTAAAACAGTAAACACATAATGTTTGGATCACATCATATAACTACAAAAGGCAGAGAACTTGCCAATGCCATTCAAGAAAAAACTACTCCTGGTTGTTAACTAGCACACCGACCTGGCCAATGGACATAAAGGAAACTCCAGGTCTTCTTGATTTTTTCATCACAAATGGCATTTCTACAGCATACATGAACATTTTCCTCAGTTATGATGATCCTCGGACCATAGTTTTATTATAACTACCATGAGCAGCTACAAAAAATGTTCCAAGACTTCATAACCAGAAATTAAATTGGGATGTGTACAGATATACAATTCAGGATATCCTGGATGTCAACGTGACTCATATTCCAACAAAAATTAAGAAATTATTGATGCAAAAAAGGGGGCAAGGGCGAAATGGCATCTTACAGATGCTGCATCTGACAGACATATTTAAAACAGGCTGACCAATCAACTAAAATAACAAATAAAATAAGCAAAAGAAAAATCACTTAACGAGCACCTATCTGGTCTTAATAGATTCGACCAGTAAAATACTCAAGAAAGCCACAAACTCATATACCACATGTACTCGAGGAGCAGGGACCAAACTTACAGTGGGGCAAGAGTGATGACCAAAAAACTTTTTGCAGACCAAGATTCTTACCTTGGAGTGCCACAGGGCAGTGTGCTGGGTCCATTTCTCTTCCATACTTGGGAATACACTTGGACAGAAGACTCACCTGGAAAAAGCTTTTTTGAAAAAAGAACAGAAACAAATTGATTTGAGAGTGAAATAGTATATTGTGCAACTAGTGCGAGAAGTTGTCGATTGCCCACGAGAGTGAAGTTGAGCGCACGAGCGAAGCTTGTGCCGCTCATTCGCTCGAGTGGGCAATCGACAACCTCGCACGAGTTGCACATACTATTTTTTATTACGAATGCGGGGATAATCTTAATATATATAAATCTCGTGTCACAATGTTTGTCCTCAATGGACTCCTAAACCACTTAACCGATTATAATAAAATTCGCACACCATGTGCAGTTCGATCCAACTTGAGAGATAGGATAGTTTAAATCTCAAATTATAGTCGCAATTTTAATTTATTGCTAATTATTTGTCTGTTATTATTTGACAGACACAATTATCTGTTAACTCCAAATGATTCTAACAGATGTCGATACCTTTCGACTGGGTTGAGTAAGTAATCAATAGATGGCGCTGCTATGGTAAATCTACGAACGTGTCATATAAGCTACATTTTAACAGCATAATTACCACGTGTTGTTGACGCTATAAAAGAGTCCATTGAGGACAAACATTGTGACACGAGATTTATATATATTAAGATAACAAAAACTTTAGCCACAGCAACGCGTGGCCGGGTCAGCTAGTGGGAGTATAAAATATTTTTATTTAAATACCAATCTTATTAGTATTCTTATTTAGTATTGACAGTTCGACTGTCTTATTTTAATTTTGTCAATTTGCGTGTGCCAATGAAAATTTGCGTGCGAGAAGTTTACTTGTCGCACTCAAATCGACACTAAATTTACTCAAAACTCCTGTGGTAATTGTGAAGTGGGCAATTAACGCCTTTTCGACCCCAAAAGCAAGCGCAAAGATAGTACTTTCCCCGCATGAGTAATAAAAGATAATTTTGGATAATAGGAAGAATATCAAATATTTCACTGAAGAGCAAGATTTTAACATACAAAAGTGTCTTCATACCAATATGGATGTATGAAATAGAATTGTTGGGCTGCACATGCAAGTCAAGCATGGCTATCATATAGACAAGCCAGTCAAAGGGTACTATGTATGATTACAAATGCTTGATGGTATGTTACTAATCAGCCCTTACACGAAGACCTGAAGGTGCCATATGTGAAGGACATCATCAAAGAACAAAGCATAAATCACCATGAAAAATTACATTCTCTCCAAACATTACTCGATCCACAAGATGGCAGAAGATTCAAAAGGAACTGGCCAGCAGATCTAATTTTCTCTTTCGCGATTTTTCTCCTTCAAGAAAAGGCCACTATTATTATTAATATTATTTGTTGATAGTAGTGCTTATTAACCTGGAATATTAGGAAATGTGCTTGTATTTAATTTCAGATTTTTGCGATGAAATAAGTAGCCTAGATGATGTGATAGAAGTTGTAGCAGAGCATAATAAGGAGTTGGTGGGATGGAGTAGTTGGAAGGGAAAACGGTTGACCGCTAGAGGTGTTCGTTTACTAGGAAAGTGTCACAAATTAGAAGACATAGATTTAGGGTGGGGACTGAATGTTTCCGCACCTGAAAATTCCTTAGAGTCTTTGGCATTGGGATGTAAGAGATTAAGAAGGTGAGGAAATTATAATAAAAACAATTTTTATCATTGATAATGATTTTTTCCATTGGGAAACTTAATTCTACCCAAGAGTATACAGGTATTAATTCAATGTTAATCAATAAACAATGTCGGTGCAGTGGATCAGTGGAAGAATCAAAACCTCAGCGCGATGCGATGACGAATAAAAGAGTGTTCTCTCTCAATGGTAATGGCTGGTGGGAGATCCTTCGATCGAAAGGATCAAGGATCTGCAGTCTGCGAATCATTCGCACTTCAAACATGAGATTCGTCTGTCCATATCGGTTGAAAATAAAGTAAATCGAAATGTTCAGTGTAGAAGAAAAAATTCAGATCATAAAATGGTTCCAGAAGACCATATCAAACGAATGGAATTTTGTGAAACTATGATGGAAAAAGTAAATGAAAATAGTTCATTCCTTAACAATATCTTATTCACTAATGGTTACATTTTTCTTGAACAGAAAACATAACCCATCAGTAGTAAGATATTGGTTTAGAAAGAATAAGCATCTGAGTATTCCTGTGTACACCCAGTATCCCCAAAAAATTAATGTTTGGACAGGAATACGAGGGAATTACATCATAGGGCCATTTTTTATTGATGGTAACCTAAACGCTACCAAATATCTCGAGCTGTAAGACAATCAAATTATTCCAACAGTTCGACAGCTACCAGTTAATTTCGATGATGTCTGGTTTCAGCAGGATGGCTGTCCAAGTCACAACTCAAGAGTAGTCACTCAATATCTCAAGACGACTTTTTCGGAGTGTGTCATTTCTACAAATGGCTCCCCAGATTACCTTTGTTTTCGACTGTCTTTTCCATACCTGTATATGGAATTACGTTTTGTTAGTACCCAGTTTGATCTGGATATTGGATGGACTAGTGGGTGCTTCGTTTCAAATGAAATAAGAGTATAAATATTCGTTAAATGTAACATTAAAACTGAATGTTTTGTTTTCAGATTGATACTTTCTGGCTGGCGACCTCTAGTGGATGCAACGTTGCTTCCTATAATAGATCATTGTACAGAACTGGAACAGCTGGACCTGCTCAGTATCACAGTATCGCAAGAATTAATTGAGGGCGCTCTGAACCGTTTGCATAAATTAAGACTCTTGGAATTGAGCTTTTGTGACTCCATTCCCTTGGAGAAGGTGAGGTTTCAAGGATAATGAAATTTTCAAACACTTTTCCCATCGAAGCTCTCGTTCTCATAGTAAATCTCAAAAATATTCCCATACTTCCAAAAATATTAGTAGTAAAATAAGTTCCGGGTGGTTTGTTTCCGAAAATTTAAGCTTTTTTGTGGAAAATTGGTTATATAGGGTCTTTCAATGGGAACAATATATATATAAACAATATCAAAAGGCTCCTTTATGATAAAGTCCCTTTATGAAAAAGGATCCTTTAAATGGGAGCATCAGAGTCATAAACGCACATCGACCGTCCTTTACTTAAAGCTTCCTTTAATGCGCCGGTCATATGTTTCCGACTGTTGGCTATCCTGTGAACTAGTGATTTTACGAATGTAGTTGGTGATATTCTGTAAAAATTGTGAGTTATGCGTTGGAACTTGTAAAAAGAAAATATGAATAAAAACAATATTCTCATTTCCGCTAATATTTTATTGACACTACGATCGTTACGTCATACCATGACTTCTTCAGGTGAGTATTACAAGATACTTGCAATATCACCTGAAGAAGTCATGGTATGACGTAACGATCGTAGTGTCAATAAAATATTAGCGGAAATGAGAATATTGTTTTTCTTCATATTTTCAAGATGAATTTCCGTCAAGTAAAGACCGAAACAATCATAGATTTGTAAAAAGAAAAAGAGAAGAAGCATAAATCGATCTTTGCATAAACATGGTTATGTGCAGAAGACAGTATATTGAAATATATAATTTTTTATTACGTGGGTCATATGAATGTATATGGAAGAAAAGAGAAAAAAAGTATTACTTTAAAACCTGAGGAGAAACTATGCCTCTTGGAATTGATTGAAAAAGAAAATTTTAATATTATAGTTTAAAGTCTGGCAGAGAATAGAAACTGTTTTCAATGCAACAGCTCTCCATTGGAGAAATGGGGACCAGCTCAAATCCAAATATGACAATATAAAAACTAAAACTAGAAGGTGGTAGCTGCTAAACGCAGTCATATTGACTGGTGGTGGGGCTCCATTGAAATTGAGGGAGCCAATTTCCAAACAGTTGAGACCAACTGTTACGAACCCACTTGCCGAAGTGAAAGAGATGTATTATAAAAAAAAACAGCTCTAGTAGAAGCTCAGATAGTGGCTATCAAGGAAGAGAATAGAAAAAAAGAAGAGGAGCATTCAAAGCTTAAAATATTAGATTTTCAAATGATGGAGATGAAGAGCAAATCAAATAATAATAATTGAATCTTTTTTATTTTGAATGCACTTTCTGGAAAAAGCGGTATTAGAATTCTATCAGCATTGCTGCAGACTATGGAGTCCCCTCAAATTTGAATTAAAAACAGAAATTTCGATAACAAATAATATTTTTATTTCTTTATTCTCACTTGAAACTTTTTCAGATGTTACCTAAAGTAAAACAATGAATCAGAAATACAAACATAGAAGCCTATCTAAATACATACCTTGTAAAATCTTATAAAAATTATATGAAATCTTGTCATGTTGAAGATACAAATTGAATACGAAGAATAGTTCCACAAGTGACAAGCAAATTTATTTTCAATTATCACACAAATATAAATTGTAAATTAGCAAAATGTTTATTAATAATAGACTCTCGCTTGACGAGCTGCATTAACATTAGTTGAATTTGTTTGAAAGTCCTCTTCCTCCTGCAATCATTCATTTGGAAATATTTCGTTCATATCTACAGCTATATTGTGCAAAACAGCGGTAGCAACAATAATTGCCCTTATGGTCGTTAACTTAACACTCATTCCTTTAGAAAGTATAGGAAAATGACGTTTCCAAACTCCATACTTTCTCTCCACCACATTTCTACTTCTAGCTTCCGGTAACTTTGTGATAAGATAAGTCTGCAAACTATAACCACTACCACCAAGTAACAAATAGCGTCCAAATTTACCACTCTCAAATTGTCTCTTCAAGACACTGTTATTAAAGATGGTTTGATCATATATTTCCAGTTCCATAGAATCTCAATGTCAAAAGGTAGTTGGTTAATCGGTTTAATACAGCTGCCTCTGAAAATTGTCAATTTAATGATTTGGTATACATAAAATCATATCAACAAAATAATAAATCGAAATTTGTTTACCTGTTAAATGGGAAGTACAATTGATCTGCAATTTTTGAAGCAAAGATTAAACACTTGGTTTTGTCAGGCAAAAACGATAGACGAAATCTAGATCATCTAACATGGAAAAATGTCTCTCCCGTAAATTTTTGGTATTCTCACAATTATTTCTTCATCATTTGATGAAGAAGTGAAACTAAAATCAGCATTCAACAAGATTTGGTGCAACATATTTCGTAGTACGCTAAAATTAAACAAAATGGGTAAATGTGACAGAACAAGGTTATGTCCACTGTTTTCGTGTTTATCGAGCACCTCTGCAGTGTCAAGCTTTTCGTTAAAGGATCCTTTTCCAGCCGTAAAGGGCAGATTTTCTCACTTTAAGATAAAGGACTCTTTTAAGTTCCCTTTAACCTCAAAATTTCTTTATGAAACACGTTTTATCATTAAAGGAGACTTTTTGGGAAAAAGGAGGCTTTAATTTTGTTTATGAAACCGGCCGTAAGAGGATATTATCCTAGCTTTTTCGGTACGCCTACTGGATACTATCCACTAATCACCTACAGAAAAGCAAAACAATCGGAGTTGAGCATTATTCAAACGCATTGCTGTATTTGAGTGATAAAATCAAGAAGACAACGAACTCATTCGATTAAAAAAAGATATGATAGCACTACAGATGGTCTTACGGTTCCTAAATTAATGGCCGACGCCATCTATGGGCTAATTCCTTCTACACTTTGTAATTCTGTCTATTTGCAATCCTATTCCTTTTTCTGATCCATAAATTAATCTACAACACAACACTTTTATCGTCTTATACTTTTCAGGTTGAACAGTGGAGAATAAGTTATCCTCATGTTACAATACAGAGATGCATTGATACTGATTGAATGGTGGATAATATTTCTATTTATATGTGTAATTGTGGAAATGTGAATTTTTGAATGAATTGTTGTAAGTAAAAAAATGATAAATATGGAAAGGTAAATTTTTGAATGAATTAGTGTAAGTAATAAATTGATATATTTTGGTTTCAAACAGTGATGTTTTAATTATATCCATCATCTCGTAAAATTTACCGATAAACCATTAAGTAATATTCCAAATTGTCTTTGTTTCTTGACTTATTTTTAATCGAACTTATTGTTTATTAATTCCGGAAATAAATATGTTTCAAAATGTACATATAAGGGTACCAGAAAGTAATGTCGTTTCTGCACTTGTCCAGCGATATAGTTACAACAATAACTATGGTGATTTCTTTATTGCTTAAAAATAAAAGCTTGTTAATAATTTATTGGTTTACGGTCGTCCTAATATAAACAGGAGCTGAAAAAATCTTTATTCTTTTAGATATTGGAGGAAAAAATTCTAAGATGTATATTTCCTATGCATGTATTTTACAAATGGACTGCCCGACAGATTGAATTTGATCTCTATTAGTTTTCCTTTGCAGTTTTATTAAATTTTCAACTCAGAATTCCAAAAATACGGACGTTTGGCGCCCAAAAATTTATGCAAGGTATATTAGAAAATAGAACACTATATTTCATCAAATTTTCACAATTTATTGACGTGTTTCGATCATAAATTGTATAGGATAACAGAATGCATTGAGATGCGTTGAGGTGCGTTTTAATCCTGAATGAAAGGATTATTAGAGAAATTATGATTATCTGGTTATGCCCATCAGTACGTGGAATACAATATATAATGTGCAACATTTTTATTGCATTTGTACAACTAGCAAAATCTATATATTTTACTAGGCATCTTCTTCGATCATTTTTGTCCAGGTAACTCCAAGCAAGTGATGAATGGTGGCAATGAACACTCGCATCTAACTTTAATTATCTTGGAATAGGGTCTGACAGTAGTTTCAAATCCATGTCCTAAGGGTACTTTGCTTTGACCAAAATCACAAGACAGTTCTGAAAAATATTCTTGCTATATTTGGGAATTTTATTGTTTTACTCTTTAAATTTATCTCCAACGTGTTCTATTAACACAGTTGTAAGTTTATTCTAACATGCAGATGCTTTTTCACACTGCATAGGAATTGCACTGCTCAATAATACGTACTTGTTTTAGTCTCCGGGTTTATTTTTTCTATCTTCTGACCTTTATCTGAAAATAATAATCAGTGTTATTTCTATGAATGTTTAGAAGCTTACATCGATCGCTAATTTTGAAAATTCAATTCATTTGGGTTGAGATTACAAATCAGAAGTCCAGAAAAATCGCTTGTTTCTAGTTTTTCTAAAACAACAAAAAAAAAGTTGTCCAAACAGTCTCAAGGGGCCCAAACGTCTTTTTAATGTAAACAGTATTTTATATATATATATATATATATATATATATATATATATGTATATATATATATATATATATATATATATAGTGAGGAAATGTATCATGTTCGACCCTTTGATTCTGTTATTTTGATAATTGTTGATTGAAACAAAATGAACCATAATCATTACTTACTGCACACCCAGGTAGCAGGACAACAGAGATCTTCTAGGAAATAAACCGCTGCACATCTGCGCATCAGTTTTTGCATGTTGAAAATCTGTTCCAGGCATCTCCTCTTCATACAATACGGCTGTTCAATTTTTCCAGAGGAACCATCCTGGCAAAGACAAGTTTGACACGAATGTTCTGGATGGAAAGTTTTGCCCTCTTCGTAACTTTTATCGTTGAATGTACAGTTAGGTTTTTGAGGTTCTAGAGAGGAGTGTAAAAAATTTTTTAGTTAGTATGATAATTCAAAAGTTTGTTCCTGGGTTTTTCCTCGAAAAAATGAAATATCTGGAAAGTTTTTTGCGCACATCTCGATATTCGTTTGTCTTTTATCAGTTCACTTTTTACTTCAAAGTTATGCCAAAGAGTGATTTGTTCACTATTGAATAATTAAACCTTATTTTTGTTGCTATTCCAGAAGAGACATTGTATGCACAAACAGTGTTTCACAAATGTTGCTTCTGATAAAATCTGAAACGTTTATCCGCATGTATTGTATGTTCGTAAAGGCCCGGACTGGTTTTCTTAGGTTCCAGTATTTTTCGAACAGGAAGAACAACAACCTTAGATAAAGACATATTAAGGATGCAAATAGAAGCAAATCCGTCTCAGACAGTTAAGGAACTATCAAAAATTCTGAAATGACCTTGGTCGATCATCCAAGAACATTTTAGTAAAGTAACCAGCAAATGTTTGAATCTTTCTTCATTTGTACGAAGAAGTCAAAGCTAATCGATCACATGCAACTTGATCGGCGTAATGCAGAAGTGTTTGTTGATCTCTAAGTGAAGAATGGGTCCTCCATGATAATCCAAAATGTAAGGAAATGTTGTTCACTGCATTAGTACAACTAAAGCAGCTTTATATCCTAGAACACGCTTTTGCATTTGGGTGAGTATTCTCAGAGTCTTTCATGTGGAAGTGCAGAATCCTAAATTAACTGTGAGTGAAGACTTTTACTGTGAACCATTGGATCAAGTAAATGCTGTGTTACTGAAAAAACTGCACACTTATGATTTCAGGAGCGATGCACTCAAATTAATAGAGTCTTATCTAGGCATTAGAACTCTGGGAGTTTATTGAAATTCTGTTACTTCCTCAGAGGGGGTGCCTCCAGGGATCCATATTGGGGCCCATACTTTTCCTGATTTACATTAGCGACTTGAACACATAAGCTATAATTGCCCCCATAAATACAATATTTTCTGAGTGAAAGATATTTTTTAAATTCTCCAGATATTTTGCTCAAAAACTAATCGATTTTATCAATCCTGACATCGATTATTTGCTCAGACAGGAAAAATTGTTGACAACTAAAACTTCATTTGTTTAAATTTAATGTATAAAAACGACATTACTTTCCAGTACTCAGTTGCCAAGGAGCACCAAAAAAAAACACAAATAAGGCGCTGCCGTTCTTAGACTTAGTAGAAAGTTCCCTACCTAGATGGGGTTAGGAGATACCTTCATGAAACTTCAGATGGTGTCAGTTTGTAAGTTAATGTTTGAGCGTTGTTTCTCTTGCCGTTTTCGTGTTCCACTTAAAAGAAGAGAGATGTTTTAAATTTTATTTCCTGCTTGAAAAATGGTTAATTGCAGTTTGCCAAATTCTCTAACAGGCTTTTAAGAAGAATGTTATAAGCCTCACACAAGTTTTCAAGTGATTTGAGCGCTTTAAACGCGGTGGAATGAGTGTTGAAGACCATGCTCGTTCCAAAATCCGATTTTTGGGCCCTCGTATATTAATATGGATTTTAACTTTACCACAATCCAGTACTGAGCAGCATTGATCGAGTGTATCTCTGAAACGGCATCCATTCCTTCCTTCGTCGAAGCAATCATCTTCAGCACAATCAAATATTCCACTATAAAGTCAAATATAGGATTAATTATGAGAAATTGTGAATTTTGAGTGATAATTGGTGAAGGTATAAATAAAATTAAATTCAGAAAAATGATTAATCCTGATACTTACTCTTCATTGCAAGAACAGTGAGATCTGCAGTAATAATCGGTACCATTATCTTTTATTTCTTCACCTACAGCCAAGTTTTTCCCTTCGAAAATGCAGTTGTCCTTAGAACTGACATGGCATTTGTAGTAAGACGGTTGGTTTGTAGCTTCGTCCATATTTGGTATACATTTGAGGTCTTCATAAAGATATTTACCAAGAGGTTTCTCAGGATTTTCGGCTGAAAATACATAGGGTCCTTTTCGAAATTACAGTTATGATTATTGTTTGATTTTGTATTCAGTTCATGTTATTCAAGGAATTTTCTAGATTATGTCAATGCAAAATACAAATTCATTATGACCTTTTTTTACCAATTTTATACTGAAACAAAATAATTTTTATACTGCAAAAGTATACACTTCTTATCTAAATGTGGAAAGGGTTTACATTACTATACAGGGTGACAAGAAAAATCTCGGACAAACTTTTTTTCATTTAACTGTATTAAACAAAAAAAATTAAACAAAACAACAACGAATAATAATAATATAAACATTTGGTAATAATATATTTAAGCGGATTCGAAGTGGCTTCCTTTGACGACGATACATAGCTTCAGACGCTACTTCTCGAAATTTTCGGCGATGGGCCATAGCTCTTCGGGCGTTAATCGGTCCCATTCCTGGCACAGGGATTGCTTCAGCGACTCCAACTTTTTGTGGTGTTTAGCACACGCCCTGAGCTCCAAAATCGACCACACGCTGTAGTCCATTAGGTTGAAACCCGGCGAGTAGGTCTTACACCATTCTTGCGTCATTTTCGCTTTCTGAGTCCTGTTGAAAGGTCCAATGCGTGTCGCCGAAGTGCTGCTGGACCCACGGAAGTACTACGGCCTCGAGAATGTCGCAGTGCTAGACCTCTTGATTGATTTTGACCCCTTGATCCACGAAAACTAAGGATATTTTTCCGCCCTTCCTAGGACCGCTCGACTAGGATTGGTTCGCACCCCACTCGTAAACAAGTCAATCTAGTAATATTTTCGATCCAACCACCTCCCACAAAGAGGTGGCTCATTACAAAACAACCGCGCATTGTTCTTGAAGAATTCCTTGGTATCTTTATATACCTTTTCGAATTCTTCAGTAGTAATTAAATGTTAATCAATTAGTATACACATTCCAGGATAAGCAGCTAGAGCTCGTTTATTTACAGTCTGTGTATTGCACAGTACATTATACAATTTTGATTTGTTTTACCCAAAAAACGAGAGTCTTTAACGATCGTTGTGGTGAAGACACTATATTATTCGTAGAAGATTAGATCGATGGGCTTTTTCACTCTTGTTCACTTGGGTTCATTAAGTTTACTTCACAAATTCACTAACCTCATTTACAAGTGTGAAAATCATAGATAATACACTAACTTTTAGGCTTTTCAGCAGCAATATTTATATTATCACGAAAGAGTGAACGAGAATGTTTTGAAAATGGATGTGAGAAATTGAAAACGAGTGCGAGGTAGAGAGTTGTATATTAATGTCTTCGTTAATGCGCTAGAGGTACGAGTTTCAAGTTACTGGGGTGAAGTGCAGTTTGTTAATATCGGAGAGTATTTTTAACTGCCTGGGTGGCTAAGTCATTTATTGTATTATATCGCCTAATTTTGAATTACCATGTCAGAAATATTAAGCAAAGAAATTTCGGTCAGAGTTGATAAATCATTTTTAAGGGGAATAAACGACACTCCTTAGTACCCATTTGGTGATACTAACGATGGACTCTGTATATTGTAGGAGTATGTAAAGTTCCTCGTGGGACACCCTGTATTTTATTATTATAGTTCAGATATGAGGAGGGTACAAGACTTTTGAATGTGAGCACATTTCTTTCGAAAACAATCATTTCTTTCGGACGGACAGAACTGAATTTATCTGGAAAAAAGTCCAATATAATTCAATATTATTTTTGATTAAAGAATCGCCAACAAAAATTTTCGACAAAATAATATATTTATTCCGAATAATAAATGAAATTAAGCGACTTTGACCAACGAACAAAGTTTAAAATGATATAATCTGTAATGATTCAACTATTCCGTCCTCCATTATTTTTTTCATTAATCCTCGCAATTAAAAAAACATAAATGTGGAGAAATATTAATGTATCAACTCACATAATACGCTGAACACAAAAAATAAAGTCACAATTAAAACCTGATCGTTTAAATTCACCTTGGACTTCATGGTCAAATAAATAAACTTAATAATATCAATGTCGATATCGTATTGGTTCTAATTTATTAAGACGAATTTAATAGCCAAGAAATGCGAATTATTGTATTGAAATGCGATAATCCAGAGGCGCGGTAAGTTTGCTTCTTGAAATACCAGTGACGTCGCGGGTGAATGAACATTTAAAATAGTTATAATGTAATATGTGGTGTCCATGTTTAGGAAACTAAGTTTGTTCTAGTAAATGTTCATGCTAGGCTTTTTCATTCGAAATTTGGGGTTGAAATTTTAAAAATTCGTTTCCGCTAATTAATTAACCTCTTAAAATAAATTTTTATATTAAATACAGCATTTTTTGTGTTGATAGCTTTGCGAGTTGAAGAATGCTGTTCAAACAATTTGGATTACCTCAGAAAAAATATAAAACGTTTTATAGGACTACGCAACATATAAACGAGAATTACGACAAGAAGTTAAATGTGATCAAGAAGAAATTTTTATAAAGAGATGATAATTAAATGAATGTCACTTTAATTAGAGTTATTTTGTAAAATTCTAAATTTTGTATATACGAGACGTCCAAGTTGTCTCTGGCCAAATTTCACAAGATGATTCTTCAGGCAATTTGCTTCATGAAAGTTCTTGTAGAGTATGGTCCAATTATCTTTCGTTCTACAGTTATTCAAGATTCTACTATTTTGTAATGTTTCACAATTTTTTCACTAAAAACATAGCATAACTTGAAAACTATCATCTAAATCAAAATTCAGTGTATACCATTGGGAAGAGCGGAATATTCTCTTAATATTAGGGAGGCTCCATGGAGATTTTTATAAAATATCCGGTGTTTTCCTTAGAGTGATAGAACTTTCAACAGGGATAACTGTGATTTGCCAGAAGGTAAGCCATGTTGTTTGGACATTTTTGTTCAGTATACTTTGACAAATTATCATGGAAAGACTCACACCGCAACAACGTTTACAAATTGTTGAAATTTATTTTCAAAATCAGTGTTCCATTCGCCAAACTTATAGAGCACTTCGTGAAATTTATGGTTTACATAATCATCCATCAGAGCAGCTTATTAGTCGAACTATCGATAGATTTCGGACAACATTTTCTCTACTCGATGCAACAACAACAAGACAAAGAACTGTACTAACAGAAGAAGATATCGCTGCTGTAAGTCATAGTGTTAATGATGATCCAGATTTTGTCTATTCGTCGACGTTCACAAAAAGTTGGACACTGCATTCACTACATGAAAAATTTTGCGTAAAGATCTTGGTTTGTTTGCTGATTGGGCTCTAGAACAGCTTTAAGTTAATCCACTTTTTTATCGTAAAATTTTGTTTAGTGATGAAGCTCATTTCTGGTTGAACGGCTATGTAAACAAGTAAAATTGCCGTATATGGAGTGAAAACAATTCTCAAGAAGTTCTGCAGGTTCCATTGCATCCTGAAAAATGGTGTGCTTTACACGCTGGAGGCATCATCGGTCCATATTTCTTTAAAAACGATGTTGGAGCTAATGTTACAGTGAATGGTGCTAGTTACAGATCGATGATCAATGATTATTTGTTTCAAAATTTGAATGGTGTCGATCCAGAAGTGTTTTGGTTCCAACAAGATGATGCTACACCTCATGCTGCTACCGTAACAATTTATTTATTGAAATGGTCCAATTAATTGGCCTCCAAGGTCATGCGACATAATTCCACTGGATTATTTTCTTTGGGGCTATGTCAAGTCATTGGTTTATTCTGATAAACCAGAAACGATAGACGGTTTGGAAGCCAACATAACTCATGTTATTGATGAAATAAGCCCTGAATTACTCGAAAAAGTGGTCCAAAATTGATCTGGTCGAATGCGGTTCCTCAGAGCTAGTCGTGGTGGACATATGCCGTAAATTATTTTCAAAACAAATGTCATAAAATTCTTTCAAATAAGAAAAATTTGGCTTCAATCTTAATTTAAATGTGTTTTATTTCAATTTAAAGTTCTATCAATCTAAAAAAAAACACCCGATACTTATTATTTGTTAAAGGGTGGTTAAGAAAACAGTCATTACAAAATTTTCTTTTTTTTGTCTTGTATAGTTTTTCTTCATATTGATTAATATTTTTTAATTTTACCCTCTTCGGAATTAGCGGTTAAATTGTAAAATTTATTTTCGAGGTGAATACAATACTGATTGATGAAAATGCTGAATTGAATGTTTGTAGATGTTTTCATTCCTTTATTATTATAATAGGTATTTTGTGAGCGGAATATCAAGAAGGAAAAGTGTTGAAATTGATTCCAGTTGCCTTTGATAACCATTCAATATATGCAGAGACTCTAGTGTAGACAGAGTTATTGAATTGAAATCGACAGAAGGGCAATATAGCTAAGTGACTCGTTATGCCAACTTGTACTAAACGACCATTATGTTGAAGAACCAGAGGACCTCCACTGTCTCCCTGAAAGAATATATATATGACAGTAATCAGAAAAATTTGAAGGTCACCAATTGTCTTTCTTTTCAATATTTTAGGGAAAAAATTAAGATGAACATGTTAATGATATGCATATTTTCCATATTTTTTCTATGGCTTCAACGGCCTTCTTTCCTGTGAAACTTTCATTAAAGATTGCTTCTATCGTTACCAGTGTAGAAACATAACCTTATTTCCTTATTATGTTTGGAGAAATTTCCGCTGTTAATTATTTCATTTGAATTAACGTTGCAATTTGCGAATTGTAGATTTTAGTTCAGAAGACATTCTGATTACTTACTAATTAGACACAGAAACTATGTTGTTCGCACTTCAACCAAATGACAGATACTGAAAAGAAAGCCTAATGATGACACTTCAAAATGAAGGTGTTGATAGATGAAACAATGGAATAATAAATTAGTAGCACATCTGTTCTTAAAACTGTTCAAACTGTGAACCTACTTTGCACGCCTTCCCTTCTGCCATTGTTGAAGTGGCACATATTTCTATATTCGAAAATTCTCTCTCGCTGAAACATTTATTGAACGTATTGACATGTAGCGTAGCTTTTCTGAGTTTCTCTGGAGTATCTTGTAAATCTGGAAAAAATGAAGAAAAATTACTTTGCTAATGTATACTCCGTCTTGAAAGTATCCAGAAAAAACAAAGACCAATTGCAATTGTTTAGTATATATTTTTAATTCTTATACAACCTCCATTTAACAGTAAACACTTGACTAAATGTCGAGGTACACCCGAAACTAGATCACCTCCATAATTTTCAATGATGGTAGTCTAGGACTGTAAAACTGACTGAATTAAATCATCTTTATTTCGTGGCGCTGCTCGTTCATTCAACTTCATAAGTCCCCATATGTTTTCAATGGGACTAAGATCTGGTGCAAGCTGCTGGCCATGAAATGGTTGTCACTTGGTGTTCTTGCATCCAAGCTTGAAAATAGGCCAAAGTGGCATCTTGCATTGTCCTGCTGAAAACGCCACCCCTGTGAATATAAAGCATGCGCCGTTTCAAGGAGTAAATCGCTTAGAATGCCACTATACTTTTCACTAGTAATGGTACCCTCAACTGTAGCACCACGCTGAGATATTGCTCTCCAAAGCATTATTTTGATGGGAAATTTGAACGGTAACAGGCTGTTTTGATAGGATTTTTAAGTGATTTCCACCAAGTTGCACCAATATTTTAACGTTTCGAAATCCGTTGAAGATTCCGCCAGAGTTTTATTTTTTCGGTCTCTCTTAACTCTTAAAGGTGCATTGTCCTATACATATTACAGAAAAGCTCCTAGCCAGGGAAGGGCGTCTGTGTTCCTTTTCTGACAAGTACGTTGGACTCCTAAAAAATATTTTTAAAACATAAATGTCATAAAATTATCTTTCATTCTAAAAATAACACCCGATACAACTATCTTCAACTTTTCAAACCATTCGAACTCTGATAAACTCGTAGCCTTTGATTCAAAAAATGATTATTTTCTATACAATGTTCTGTAAAACCTGTTTATTTCTGGTTTTTTAAAATAGACATTCTATGTTCTTTGATCCTATGTTGTAATCATCGGCTTGTCTGTTATATATATAGAATATATAACATAGAATCAAAGAACATAGGATGACTATTTTGAAAAACCAGAAATCAACCGGTTTTGCAGAACATTTTATAGAAAATAATATTTTTTTTAATGAGAAAGATCTCACTTTACAATATTATGTTAATAAGGGTAAATTAATGGACTATTTGGAGATTCTTTCAATCAAAAAAGCCACTGAGGAAAGGATAATTTAACAAATTCCCAAATACTCTGATAAAACCCCTATATTGGATGTTGTTATTTCCATGATGCGCCATAAAAATATGTAATAGAAGAACCCTTTCAATTTTAAGTTTAGACCGAAACACGTGTCAGGATTATGAATAAATTGTGAAACATAAAAACTGTCTGAATTTTTTTTAAATGAAATTGTTTTAATGTTTCACCTAGAGCCAACTGCTCCATTCATTTCATTACTTTTTTGTTTGTAGCCGATCAGAAATGCAAATTTTAAATGGCCCACCCCATTAATATTGCGTTAAAAAGACAATTGAATACTGTTAAGGCACAAAATGCCTCCACAGCATGTAATCTCATGCGCAAAGTGTTTGCGCATGTACATTCTATAGTATTCCAATATTGTTGTATGAAGCATAATCTTTCCACCGTGATTGCTTCTAATTTCTCTACGAAAGAAGAACAACCACAGAAACCATAGACGAAATTTCGTGTAATTCTTAATGTACCAAGTCGACTACACATAGAATCGGAAGACATCCGAAGACAACCAGACCAGCAGTCAGTATTCCAAAACGGTGCCACTACAGCGGTGGCTTCCAGCCCAGACAAAAGAAGTACAGTAAGCTAATTTTGTATACATTAACATTTATGACACATGTTTTATACTTCAATATATTTTCTATACTTTCAATCCCTGAAACCAGGTTCAACATTTGATACAATCATTTAATACAGTCCACTTATCTCTTATCTAGTTTGTTGCTCTATATTATTAGTTATATCTAATAATAATTCCAACATCAATTTTACACACACACTACTTATATTGAGTATATCTTAGGGAATCAAATCTTACGTTGATTCCGAAATACGCAGGCGATTTTGATATACTGGCAATATTTCTACCAGCGACAAATCTTAGGCAATTTCGATCACACAGAAATTCCATTTGCAATAAACTCATTGCAAATTTACAAATACCATCAAACAATTTTACAAAAGATAGCCGAAATAATTTCAATAACTAACACAAAAATAGCTTTCACCCTCATACAGAATTTCCAACCTATTTTTCAATGCTAGAGGACAAAAACAACTGGTTTATAAAATATTATTCTTTACCATTAGTTATACCAAATCCTGTGAGAAAAACGGTTTTTCCGATAAGATCCTCCTTATTGTTGGTATGCAATTTTATAACTTTTACATTAGAACCTGAAATGGAATAATTTTTATGGAAAATCTTCGGTCATTGGGTTAATATTTTGTTAATTTTCAAACCTAAATTGGCGGGCGTTTTCAATTTTAGTATCCCCATATCGTTTCTGTCAGTTTCCAGATACGTCGGGTGGATTATCGTTTTTTCTACACCTATTATTTGGGCCCCTTTGGAGTTTCTCAACACGCTGCCTAATGATATGAAGATTACTTGCCTTTAAAGTTAAAAAAAAGTTAGTATTATCCATTCATCAATTATTCATGTACCAAAGTTATAAATACATGATTTTGCCCCAAGGGTTTCTGAGATCGTTTTTTGGCTGACAGTGTGAGTGGACCTACTAATAAAAATGAGGCTGGTGCAACTGCTACGGTGAATGGATTGCGCTATAGAGCTATCATTAATGATGGCCGAGAATGAGGCTAACCTCATTCTCGGGTACAGCAGCAATGTTTTCAGATTTGTTCACTGGACGAGTATGTGAACGGTTTGTTTCAAAGAATAACGATCGATTTTTCACCAACAAATTGATCTACAAAGTGCCGTAGGGGCATTTCATCTCAATTTTCCACGTTAATTGCTAACATCTGCAAGGGGTTACAGAATGGGTGACCGGGAGTTTACGATCCTCTGTTATGCCGATGACGCAGTACTCTTCGCGGACAGTGAGGACAGAGAATCCTCCAACTATTCTTCAATGCCGCGAAGCAATTCAATATGGACATAGCCACTGAAAAAACTAAATGCATGACAACAGCAAAAGAACCTCTCCGATGTAAACTAGAAGTAAATCAGAAGATAATAGAGCAGGTGATGTCATTCAAATACTTGGGTGTCGAATTATCCAGTTATGGCTGCATTGAAGATGAGATATCTCAACAAGTCATGAGGGCAAATAAAACTGCAGGCTGCCTTAACGACACCATATGGAGGAATAAACATCTGAACATAAAAACGAAGGCAAGAATTTATAAAGGTACCATAAGATCGATCATGACTTACACGGCTGAAACCAGACCAGATACTGCGAAGACAAGACGTATGCTGGAGACAGCGGAAATGAAGATTCTTCGTAGAATTTCCGGAAAACCCTGTATGACAGAGAAAGGAGTGATGAGATCAGAGAGCTGTGTGAAGTGGAGAAAATCTGGGAGTGGATAAACAATAGAAAGGAAGAATGGGGCAAGACAGAATGTTGAAGAAGGCAAGGGATAAATCACCTCTAGGAAGAAGAAGTATCGGGCGACCCAGAAAGAGATGATAACTTACGCACCGAATAGAGACATCATCGAAGAAGAACAGGCTCCAAGCCTAAGTGGAAGACGGAAAAAGAAGAAGAAGAATTGCTAACAGTTTGGATAGAAGATTCACCACTTTGGAAATAATTTTTTTTAATTTCCCTCTTTTATTTAAGCGTAAATCGACCCATTTCGTTAATGTCAATGAATTGTTGCCAGACTCCAAATAATAACTACTTCAAAATGCAAATGCTAGATGGCTCAGCTTATATAATATAAAAAAAAATGTTTCTCACGGTGGTAAAGCTGGGTGGTCAATGTCAAGTTGGATACAATGTGCTGCTGTTAGAACCCATCTTGGGTGGATGAGACTACCACCACAAAAACTGTGGTATTTCTTGTTGTGAAGTAGCAGAAGATTAGCATGGTAAGGAAATTCTCCTTGTTTGGGCTCCGTGGGCTTGAAGATTCCCTGAAAATATCAGATTTTCATAGGCAAGCTGGGAATAAGTTAGGAATATAACGTCCGGTTGGGAATAACCTTGGCTTTTTTAATAACATTTTCAATATAGTATTTTGAGTGGACTGCACTTGAACCCAAGGTATTATTGAACATTACTCCCCAAATTGTTACACAGTCTCTTATAACACTCGCTTAACCAAATAATCCACATGAACGTCTCATCAAAGAAATTGAACTATCATCACGCATAGGTATCTAAGGCTTGGTGTTTTCTCGATAACCGGACAAGAACATGTATTTTTCATACAATGGGCAAGATGCAGGACGATAGTTTTCAGGCTGATCACTTTGTAACAGAGAGAAAGTAACAAATTTAGTTTTCTGGATACTCAGTCTCAATAAATCGCAATTCAGCCATATTTGTATGTCACGTAAAATACTTTCCGCCTTTCGATATACACTGTCCCAAGTTGGTCCTGTAACGACAACAGCTGTATCATCTGCATATGAAATGACGTGACCAGATTTGTTTATCAGACTTATGGTGTTGAGACGAGAAACAACATGGGCCCCAGTACAGTTCCTTGCGGCATCCCCATGGTAAACTCACTTGGTTTATTGCTTCCTATTTTCACTCTTTGAAATCTATGGGTTAAATAATGATCCAACAAGAAGAAGGCTGGACCACGGACACCATAATTGTACGTTCTATCCAAGAGTTTGTCATGTGCCACGGTATCAAAAGCCTTGGCAAGATCAAGAAAAATAGTTATTTTTTCGATTCGTCCAATGTCTTGTCGATATTTAAGTCCAGAATCGCATCTTCAGTGCTAGATTCTTCAATGAAACCAAACTGCCGCTTCGATATAACATGATTATCAATAAAAAACTTAATGATTCTCTTTTTCAAATCAACGTATATGTGTATTATTAAATTAATTGTGCAATGGTTTCTATCACCTAAAAGCCAACATAAGTTGGATAAAAACACTTAATTCTTGAATGGAAAGATATCTGTTACGTGTTGTATACTTACGTTTACAATAGCTGGTGCTTCAATGCCCAGCAAAAATAACTGAACCACAATTAGAAACGAAATCATGTTTCATTTTCGATTGAAAATTCATTACACTAGTTTTTTCGACTTAGTACATATCATGAATGTATGTCATTTTGTTCGAAACGAAATTGGTATTAAAGAATAGTTAATATCAGGTGAAATGACAAACAAGGTCAACTTTTTGCAGGATGTAATCACTGTCCGGATAATTATGTTATAAAAAATTATATTTATCAATTCTTTCATCTTTATATACAGAATGATAGTGTTAAAAATGAGTCTTTTTGTGTATTTTGCCCAAATACACATCTGTATTATGTATATTTCGAACAGAAAATGGTCGAAGAATCTGCAGATGGAAAATTCTTGTTCAAATTCATTAGAGTTCGGTAGCACGATCAATAGATAGTTTGTTTTTTTTTAAATATCAAGGAATAAAGATTGAATCATCCAAATCTAGTGAAGCTCTTTAGGAACGCGGTGTTGTGAGGCATCTTAATTTTTGGAGGTGGCGTTTAGTTCTGAGCATGCGCACCTGAACTCTTGAGACAGGCGTGGTGCACACGTCTACCTGTGACCTTGTGTTCCACGTCGGAACGGTCGCAGAAGGCTGTGTGCCTTGCCCTACTCGAACTAGACGAGTCAGTCAAGTGAGGTATTGTTTAGACTAGTCGTGTCCTCTATATGATACGCCGGCAAGCTGGAGCGAAGCAAAGCAAAATTCTGGACGAAGAGCGAAGATGGTGATCGCTACACTAGAATAACGATTGGAATATCAATGTTTCATCTAAGTTCCATAAGAATAAAAGCATAGTAAACAGTGATTGCTAATAATTTTCTCGAGAAAAAATATTCTACTGAATCGGTATCTACTTATAGAAAACTCACGATATATTATATAATAAAGGTGTGCCATCTAGAATTTGCATTTTGAAGTAGTGGTTATTTTGAATATGTCATTCGTGGTTTGACAGAAAGATAATTTCATGAATAAGGCGAATAAGCTACGGTAATAGAAAGTTCTACAAATCGAGACAGTGTAACAACATCTTTATAATAATTCTAAACTCAAACAAGCCCCATTAGATTTTGTTGTATCCGTACTTATATCCGCTCTGCACAGGAACACTTAGTGATCGTTTACCAGCGCCATCTAGTGCTTGCGAAAACACATACACGACGGACCTTAGCGAGCCAATTAATATAAAGAACTGTTTTCCTGATGGTTTCAATGTTACAATCGCAGAAAACTTTGCTCATGCTCAAGTCAAATCTTATTACGCCGCGTTGCTCATAATTAGCATATTCATATTAAAATAAATGAATTTGGCTGATATGTATATCATATATCATTAATACGGAGAATGAGCTATGGTAATAGAACGCTCTACAAATCGAGACAGTGTAACATATACCTCCATAATAATTTTAAATCCAACGATCAACAAGCGATTAATAAAACCTTAATATTTCGAATTGTTATATAGATTTATGTTACATTGTAACATGTTATACAGATGTATGTTACATTGTCTCGATTTGTAGCGCTTTTTATTACCATACCTTGTTCTTATTAATGTTATTCGGTACAGTGAATGAAAAAATTGAGGACTAAATATCCGAATCTTTGTTTTTTCTTGACAAGTTGATGAAACAACTGACATAAGCTGCCATTCACAATTATCCCTCATTTTCGCTACGTAATAAATGACCAACTTGTTGAGCGATTCATGGGGGCATTAATACCAAAGAATTTTTTTTTAGACTGAAAATGAGAACAAATAGGTCAATATAGCCATAATATAATGAGGATTTGTTTCTGGATTCAATAATTCAAATTATTAGTAATTAAATTTTTTTATAATGATTATTATGCAACTGACAAAGTAGAATTCACTAGATAAACTTTGTCCATAAACTTAAAATATATATATTACAATAATATTTCCTTTTCTGATGTGTCTCACCATCTTATACTGTTACGAGCCGCCACTGCTTAATATTGAATTAGAAGCGATAGAGGATTTGTAATTTCAAATGCTCGGAAACTCAGGAACCATCGAGCCGTTTCTGCTCATTTTTTAAAATAACGGATAATTTAGACTCCAAACCTACCCCAAAAGTTTCAGGTCTCTAGGTCTCTTCGATCGGAAAATAGCAATATTACGTCCAGTCCTCTGTCCAGACATATCCTGTAGTTATTATACACCTAGATTTCGATTGGATCAGTAGTTTCAGAACTATTGGAAAACTAACAACAAGTTTCAAATGTGAATAACCTCTACACCATTATTTTGCCCATTAAAGAACTCATCCGAAATATTTGAGCCCTAAATATACTATGAAAGTTTCTACTCTCTAGTTCTTTGTGTTCGAAATTTAAATTATTTATAAGCAGCCAGACAGAATTACTTTTGACCTTCAAGCTTTCCTCAGTAAGTCCAACCTAGTCTTTTGAGGTTATTCTTGGCTAAAATTCGAAATTTGCAGGCATTGTGCAAGCTGTTCTCTAAAAAAAAAACGGGCGAAAAGCGATTATGTACATCATGGTGAGTGGAAATCTTCAAAATCTGCCTACTAGTGACGAGCAGATACTAGTTGGAGGCTGTACCCACGTACTACAAACATAAAAATCTCCTTTCAGGTATTTAATACGTTTATTTGCAATAAAATGTCAAAGACAATTAAAGGTACATAAATGAAATACATAACCTATACAAAGGGGAACACGAATATTATATGTTATCGATGTACAAACCAGGCTTCAACTCGAAATCGAGTCAAAAAACTCAGTATATTGCAAAAACTCATATCAGTTCTGTAAGTTACGTTTTCTACCTTAAACATCCAAGAGTAAAATTGTGAAAAGATGAATTGGAGTTTTCTGATAGTTAAGGCCATGTAAAGTCATAAAAGTCAACAGCATACCAGGCAGATGAAGTTAGTTTTTCGATATATAGCTTTTCATAGAATTAAGAAACTTGAAAATGGTCAAACCGTCCTCAAAAAAGGAAAATAATTGAATAAACTGACTGAAAAAAATATGTTCCTCGAAACTGAAATCAAGTTATACTTTCTATGACCACTCCCAAAAAAATTTGAACATAAATAATATCCATAGAAGGAAATTGATTTGACCATAACAAAAAATAGAAAATATTCTTCGAAGTATGTTATTTACATCAAAAACTCTACAATAGGTAATGATTATTCTGCTTACAACTTTTTATATTGCAGGAAGTAATATAATCAAAAACAAACATATAAAGAAATAATCTACAAATCTATAACAATATCTGCACAAACTCATTTTTTATACATATAAAAAGTGAAAACTTAAAAATAATAAAATAGGTACTTTTCGATCATATTTACAATACAATAATAATTTAAATCTTTCTGAAACAGAATTTTTGGGGAATGTCAACTTTGGTATCATTTTGTTGGTAAACTTTCATATAATATAATTTTATAATATACAGAGATTACAGAAAATAAATAAAGCTTAAAATTAAAGAAGAAATGACTTTTCAAAGAACACAGAACATGTCCAAATGTCTAAATTTATAAGTGAAAACAATATGTACAAAATTTCCAGGTATAAATTCAGAGACATTTTGTACAAATTTACTTTCAATTTACTACTAACCACCACTGGAAAAACACAAAAGGAGATGAAAGAAACGGAACCGAGTGGTATTACCCAAAAGAAGGTAATTTCTGAAATTTTCAGTTGAAAATTCAGAGCCACTTGAACTAATTTAATTATCAGCTGGATGTTATTTTGATACTTTTCAGATGTAAACTAAGTACCATCTTCATCTGGCTCCTCATCACCACTTCCAAAAGAACAAAGATAAAAACGATTTTTCCCGAAAATAGAAAGATATACAAGAAACGAAAGAGGGTTTAAACTGAGTGGTGGTTGCCAACCCAGGGTCATTTCGAAGAGATAGTACAGAATAAAGGTTATCACAAAAAATATTTCTTGCACAGTGTTGAAGTGATGTGTGCAGCATTTCTCTATTCGTGCAACACTGAATTGACATATTCGTTAGACGTTATACTTATCTAATCAGAGAAAACAGTAATTAATTATTTTAAATATTAAAACAATAATTACTCTTCGAATTGGTGTTACAACACTGAATACTCTCTCTTCTTAAAAGGTAAATTGCATTCGAAAAATATCCATTCCGAAAAAAAATAATACTTTTCAGAGTTGAACGGATACTGGTAAATATCCGCCAATAAATGCAAATCAGGAGATTCATACTGTTTATATTGGAGATCTTTCTGTGTTCGGGCTATAGTTTTTAAGCAGGTCCCTTAGCCTGAGGATTTCTTTCTTCGACAGTGTAAGGTCGTTCTCCACGTTGAATACCTTTTCTCTCAGGTTCTTTATTTCTTTCTGACAATTCTGAAATAAAAAAAATAATGGATCAATTTGCGAATAATGAACCTGTCGACTTTATTCAGAAATTTTATAGTAATCGTAAGATGCTAAATAGTTGATTGGATTTGAAAATTTCTAACACCTCAATTGATCTTGATTATCACTAATTTTTGCTAACTTTAGGTTCCAATGAATGTTTTGCCACAATATAACTTAATCAGATGAGTAAAATATACTGAGTATTTGAAATTTCAAAAGTTCCATTGGAAAAGGTTTAGTAACGGGAATTTATTGAGGTTCGTTTGGTCGTTTAGTGGTATCTCTTTTCTATTGTATTTATTTATCTCTGTTTTCTTCTAAATTCAGTTTCTTGTCCCTAGTCTTCTTGCGAAAAACTCCAAAATTGTTGTAATAGTAAATTTTCTTGCATCTACTGACAAAGTTGCCTTGATAACAAGAGTGATCACATCATTGAATAAAAATATAAGTGGTATTCCTCAAAGAAACTACATATGATGCTAAAAACACAGAATTCTGTGTTGTCATCCGAAATAAACGTCATTTAATGGAACTGCTCTCCTGATGAAAGGGAAAATCTCATAAAAATGAAATATACGTGGTTGAAAGTTTCCATCCTTACCACTTTCAACTGCTTCGTTGCAAATTGGCAAGAACAAGTGGAAGAAGAATATATTGAACAAGAATATTTTGAAAATTTTTCATACTTTATCTTCACCAAATTATGCATGAGCCTTTGTATTGTCAATTCTCATCTAAATAGTGAATTAGAACTTGATCGGATCTGAACTTTCAAAAATATTCGTGAAATAAAATTTCAATTGGAAAAAGCTCAGGAACCAGTAAGTCAGTTCATTTCATTTTTGAGCACAATTAATACAATTGGACTCCAAACCTAATGTGAAAATTTCAAGTCTTCACGTCTTTTCGTTCAAGTCGTCCACCCGGACCAAATTACTTACCACATTCTGCCTCAAAAGTTCCAGCTTGTCGCACTTGAGAGTCCTAACCTCCTGGACTAGATCGTCCACGTTCACTTCCACGGAGACGCTACCAGGTCTCTCGTTGCAGACGCTGCAAGGCTTAGCCGTAGTCTCCGCGCTGGACATGCTCTCCAGGCCGGTGTCGCTGTCCACGTAGTTAGCAGCGGGTAGCTCCAGGTCCTCGCTGGTAAAAGAGGAGGCGTCGCTGGCCTCTGAAAGCGGCGATCTTATGTGCGCATGCGCTGTCAAGTCCGGAGATGAGGCCGTTGAGGAGTTTGTGCTCTTCTTCTCGTTGAGCGACTGACTGGATAATTTCGAGATTGATCTGCCACTCTGTAAATAAATGAAGCAACAATAAGCTATTTTGATAAGTCAGTATGAAAACGTTTAAGGAACGGGGTAGAAACCAAAATATCACAGGTCGTTTGATCAGAACAACTTGAAGATGTTCTATGCCTTTAGAGCTACTTCCAGGCTAAATTTTTACTTGCTCAGCTACTCTACAACTCAAATTTTCCAAACGTTTTTCATGTATGGTAACTGTGAAAAGAGAAATGTTGCAAAGTAGGCTTGATGACATTAGGCTTGATGACATAAGCTCCTGGTAGTTAAACTATTTTAAATTTTCAGGGAAATCTTGGTGAAATTAGTCACATTAAGGCTTTTAATTCAGCTCTTGAAGGTTTATGAAGAGTAGGATATAATAAGTTTATGGAAACTAAGGCTAACTTGTCCTCTCTGACTGAATATATCTCATCTGCCAACTTTCACATTCTTCTGAAGAATATCATCAAATGCCCTGTGAATAGGTTTAGACATGAAGAGCTGAGCTATTTAAACCCGCGACGATATATAAGAATTGATGGGATCCTACCATTTAGTAGGAAATCCAAACAATAGAAAATGTGTAAAATCTAAGTTAGATATGGCTTATCAAAGTTGAGATACACAATGATTTAAATACCACTGAGCTACCATCAATTCAAAGATCGTATGGAGTGCCACATAGATGAGAATTAGAGATTTTGGACCCTCGTATACAAGAAGTCAACGTGCTAGCTTTGGCTTCAAGTGGGCTTTAACTCCCAGAACCAGGTTTGCAGGACCTGAGAAAACACAACCACAAAGTTGAGGAAGAAAGAAGACCAAAAGACGAACTGAGATAGGATCTTCCGGGTAAGATGCTTCATAAAGTTCCTTTGGAACTTTAACAATGGGATATTAAATTAATTTTTTGACCTCATCTTTTCACAGGTTTCCTTACAGGAAATTGTTACCCCAGGAAGCATTCAGTTAGGATAAGTTCTGGTCAAAACGACGAAGGCAGATTACTTGGTGGAGAAGGAAGAAACTCATGAATAACTTGTGACAGAAAACCTCGCCTGGAAACGCTACAGTTCTCGGACCATGAAAACATAAAGGGAGTTCATCCAAATGAATGGAAAGTTCGATATATATCTCAGTCAGCACAGAAAAGTAAGTACAATATGTCATAAGGTTGCGATTCATCTGTACCCTCATATCTTCATGATAATAAAAAGACAACATCTTCAAGTGTGGAACAAATCAAAATGATCGTTCATGCAATGAAAATATTGCGCGTCATAAAACGACCCTCATGAATTATACAATGTTTCCACGACTCCAATAACTCTGTACAAACTGGTGATAATTCGCAGAATTTAAATTTATTTCAGGAGTCCGGAGGTCTAGACCGTTATCAAGATTTCATACACGCAAATAATCGGGCACTCATTTAACTACGTAATAAAAAATTTGACGGAAACGGCAGAGCAATGAATCACCGCTAAATTCCCGAATCACATAAAGTGCGCGCTACGGAAATGGATTTTATTTTCTTGACTGATTTCTTTTCCAGCACGACAATTTGCATAAAATCACATGTTGATGTTTCCGAGATAACCTAGTTTATACTAAGCTCCCAGGTTAGAAATTATACTTACAGATGGCGTTGTCTCCGCAATAGTAGGCTGACTAGACTTCTTCGATAGCCTCTCGTGGTTGTTGTTCGCCAAATTTTGGTCCACGCTCTGGCTACTCTTCACCCTCGCGCTCCATGCCTTCTTCACTGTATCGATGAACCTGGACCCAGGTCCGGACTCGCCTTTGGGCGTGCCAGGAGCCGTCCCTGGCGTACCGCCGCCCAAGAACTCATTCGTTTTGTCCTTCAGCTCCTCCGTCAGCGATTCGAGCAACGAGGTTCTCGTTCTGAGCTCCAGCTTGGCGAACTTTTCCGCCTTGTAGCAGGCGTTCTCTGCGTTTATCAGCTTGGTCAGTAAGAATTCCTTGAATTCCGGACCGTGGTCGAAGATGGCGGGGGTAGGGAGAGTTGGACCAAAGAAAGGTACGTCCTGACGGGCTGTAACGCTTACTTTGTACCTGTAAAAAAATATACGGTTGACTATAAGCACTCCAAGAAGGGTTCTAGTTCAGACGAAAGTTTTTGATGCATAGATATTTCTTGAAATTAAATTGGAAATATATACGGAGGCAAACTCCACGACTTTCCTCCTTGTAACCTTGAATTCAAGACTATTCCTTTCATAGGCTGTGATGAAATGAAGCATTTTTGGTCAAAAATAACCATCACCGAAACCAAGGAAAGGTTTTCTGATTCAGCTTAGGGTCAGAGGACAGCATCCACTCACAACAAACCAAAGTACCACAGAAGTACTTGCGAAGATCAATTCTGTTTTGAAAATTATTGCTAGATTAACGATCATTTCATTTGTTTACTTATTGCCAAAGACTAAGAATTTTTCATCTACATTATTACCAAATGCGGTAGGTGCTGGGCTTTAAGTGACTTCGATATTTGAATGGTGTAGAGGGCGAAACCATGGCCACATTTATCAGCCCTGCATATATGTCACTTGTCACATATGCATTGGTTCCTTCAAATAGGATGAAATGGCCATACATTTAAATTTGCAATCCAAATTTAATCTCCCGCATCGATTGCCTTCTCTTCGATGTCTCTTTATTGTCTCGAAAATCAGTGACATGGAGTTTAGGGATGTTTAATTCTCCCATTTATCAATCCTCTCACGTCTGACGTCATAGTCAGGAAGCAGAAAACCAGCTTCTCTCGTCGCAACGCGTTTTCGGGTCTTTTAATTCCGAATCGAGGGCCTGAACGTCGAAATATCGTCAATCGTTACAAACGTCGTCCGTGTTCGATGTTGGAAAAGCGATATTCGCATAAGCGATTTTCCGGGTAGATAAAAGTGCCGATTTACATGCATATTTGCATGTCTCTTGATGTATTCGCGGCGCTATAGGCCGTAACGAACCTTTTGCCGGGCGAAATTACGACTTGTACCAGAAATTGAGGTCAGAGGCGAAGGGTAAAAGGAAAATTTTCACCGGCGTAGTAGATTCCTTGTCATAGAGAAATTGAAGCAAAAAATTCTCCCAATCTTCTAGAGAAGTCTACCATTTTTAATAATTTTCTTTGTACCTCGCCAGATGTGGATCATACAAGTTGAGTTCCTAATTTGAAGAGTTGAAAATGGCAAGAAATGAAAGATTATTTCGAGACCATCAACTCTTCTGTACAAACTGCAATCTTCTGTCTTCTCGTGGCGAAAAGATGTATGGAATTAAGAATTACTTCCAATCGAACAGCAAGAAAGTAGTGGAAGGAAATTTCTGAGGGAAATTGCGACCGATGGAGTACGTTGAGAGAGATGAAAGATCTTAAACAAGTTATGGAAACAATTTTCCAATGCAACATCTCTAAAACTTGCAGGAAGGGGCAATGCGATTGATGAAACTATTAGTTTGCACCTTTATCTTAGGCTAGAAAAGACGTGAAAATAAGGCAAATGTCCAAAATAAAAAGTGAAATGATGAAAAACTAAGATGTGTTTCCATTCATTCGGCAACCAGTTCAAACAGGGATAACGAATCATTTCTTGATCGGTTTTTACCTGCGGCAAAAAGTGAGTATTGTTATCGCCTATTCATTAGCTAACACACCATCACTAAGGACCAGTGGTCTTTAGCGCCTACACAAGGTTTTATTGCTTAATTGTTGGACAATAAGTCTTCTATTATGAGTTTTGGAAAAGGTCAACCTATCACTGCGAATTTGTAAGGAGTTTCAATAAGTACGAGCAATACTAATCGAAAAACACTCGGAAGGAAGCCATAATCTCATAGATTAAATCCCACCATTGTAGTTTTTGGCATGTTAGGCTCTTCACTAGGTGCAGTCTTCATAATTCCCGAAATGCGCCATATCATCGCGCAAAGCGAAAATCCTCCATTAGAGAAGAACGCAACCTGCTTCCAGTTTCGGCTTCAATTCGAAAACCTACACCGTTATTGGTTGCACTATCCATATTCAAGACCCAGTACAGTTAAGAATAGATGCCTTAATTGATCCTGATCGAGCACTAACAATTAGTCGTATCGTCAAAACCCACGACTCTCGTGAAGTCTCAATCGATCATGGGTCGAGCACCAACGGTCCTCAACCGTATCTTAGGACACGCAACCTCCAGAAATGTATTGGAATTGATCCCGGATGAGCACCTTGGGCCAGTCATATCGTCAATAGCCATTAAACTAATGAGGCAAATCTCGAGCAATCATGATACCAGAATTACGCGCGACCAGATCGGAACTAGCTTGCAGGCTTTTAACCACTGTCCTTTCCAACCATTCTTACTTCGATGAAATTCTTTCTCAATAAATAGATATAGAACCTCACGAACATTAGGTTATTAGATATAAAATGGGGAAAAACCAAATCGTGTCTCGAAAAAAGTTACTGTAAGTTATGCAACTTTTGGTCCTTCAAAGGGGATAAATCCCTTAAATTGCATCAGAAAACATTTGGCCCAAATGGGAATAAGAATTTCAGGCTCCGCCACTGGCTATGTGAGAGATTGAAGGGTTTCCTTCGTGCCTTCTTCGACCGTAAAGTTGTTTCTTTGTAGGCGTGTCGACGAATGTAAAATGTGGTATTCGTGTATTGCAATACGTTCTAGAACATTTATAAACTCCAATTTTATTATTGCGGAACTCTTCCAACGGCAAAACGTTGTAAGAGACTTCTTAATAGTTTCTGTAATATTTTATGCACTTTTAGAGTCCTTTATCTTCGATTATATCCGGTAGTAGAACGCGTCCCAGTGGAACTAGTCTAAAACACAATAAGGTTTTATCTACATTGGTTGCCATTTCATTACTCAAGATGAGATATTGTAGGTCGTGCGTAGTTGTAGCACGTAGCAATAATATTTTCATGTCTAATTTGCCATGATTTGTGAGAACCAGCCAGAATTAAAAAAAATATATTAGCTTAATATGCCATTCTGAAGCCCTGTAGAACTACTCTAACAAGGGCTGATATTGATTGAGTATTGAAATTTCCTTCAACTTGTTCATCTTCGTATTAATTCGTGGAAAATATTTCTCTTTGTATCTTCATACTCCTTCTGTATCTAATCCTTTTCGTCTATCTCTTTGCTTCTTTCTCCCCTCATAATATCAAAAAAGATGATTATTCAATACCATATACAGAGGAATCACTACCTCATTCAGAATCTACCTACTAACTAAAATCAAATCTAGATAGCTGCTTCGCTTACCTGACTATCGGATTCTTTTCCAAAACTTGCACCACGATGAAGGCGTGCAAAAAGTGGGAGGCTATCATGTCTGGCGTGAAGGGGGTGTTTTCCTCTTGAAAAACGACAGCAACAATGTCGTTTCCTATATGCCTCTTCCTTTGCAACTGCTGTGGATCGCCTTCCGTAAAGGGTAGCATTGTCGAGACGTGGAACATGATCTCACGGTCTTTGAACACTTCATATATTGCCTCTTCGCCGGTATGTCCGTTTTTTATGTCAAGTCCTCCTCTGTACCTGTGGTAAAAGTCGCAATAAGAGATATGTTCAGGTGGTTTAAAAGATACTGACGAGCTTCTTCACGGGGAGGAGAGTTTGGGAATACTTCCAAGACAGAAAAAATGGTTAATCTTTGAGGAAGACTATTAGAATTGAGAATGGTGAAGGGTCCAAAGGAAAGCAGCAATTCAAGGCCAATCCAAAGAGGTAGTTGCCAGAAATGGTGCTCTCCTTTTGAGTCATAATGCATGACGTGGAGTTTAAGAAATCAAGTCACACTGCTATGGTATGGCCATACCATAGCTATCCTAAGCTGGCCAATCTTTGATTTTGTACCAGAAAGAACTCCAACCCAATAACTTACCCTTTGTGGTCCTTCAGCTGTATCTTCTGTCCCAACAGCTCCAAGAAGCGGTCAAAAGCTGGCGATGTCGCATTATTGCAGAACAGTTCTTCCTCAGTCGTCTGTCCGTACTTCTGATACAACACGCCGAACTTGAAGTTCGACACAAGCACGTGTTCGTCGTAGTTTGCTATCAGGTTGGTGCTCTTTGGGCTCATAACAGGTACGAAGTTGTCCACTTCCAACTGATCGTTGAGGAGTTTCGCCATTTTCGACGGGGTGGGGTTCGAACCGAGGCACGACGTCGGTACTATCTCGTGCATGGTTCCTGTGCGCATGCGTAACAGGATCCTGGTGTGTTCCTGGTTCGCTACGTTCTCCGTTTTCACGGATAGCAGCACCGGGCCGAGGTTCTCGTCTTGTCCTATGAGCGTGGAGTGTTCCTGGAAGAAAAGATAAAGATGAATTGAGTGACGAATGCAATTTCTTCAGGAAAGTTTCAAGTAGAAATGTGTCTGTTTTGAATAATATAATGATAAATATTGGAGACATTTGGAGCAGACACCTCTAATGTCTTGAACCCATATCACTGCGAGTTATCTTTTTTTTACTTAGAGGGTAAGAACGATGGATTTCGTGTTCTGAACGAGAAGACCACTAAATCCGTTTCCCATGAAGGAATAGGATGACGGCTGGTCATGGTCGGTTGGTTTTCGACTGTTTCACACGCGCTCAAGTTCGTTACACTTGGGAATCGAGAATTTTCAGAATATTTGTCAGGCAATATCCACACAATGGGGTCTTGCACAACGCTTGGCATATTTTTTAGATGGACTTAACTGTTTTATGTTAAGAAAGTCTTTAACGATGCTGAACTGTTCGTCATATGCATAAAATCTTGATGATTTACTACGCTTCGCAGTCATAATGGGAAGACATAATGACGGTGTCTATAGTAACGATAATTGTGGGTTACGTTGTTTATATATTTGACTTCGTATGTGTTATTGGAAGCAGTGAAATGTCTGGGTGGAATTCTTATCATTGAATGTTGCATAATTTTGCAATAAATCTTTTCAAATCTCCCAGATGACGATATGTATTGAATAGAAACAGAAATTCGAATAAAAAATTGTGAAAGTACTGCTTTGTCGTCAGAAGCTTGAGTGCGCTCGCTGATCAATAGCTGACTAAAATCCAAGTGCCATCTAGCGTTTGCGTTTAACGAAATGGGTCGATTCACGATTGAACAAAACTGGTGAATATTGAATCTTCCATCCAAACTAAGAAATCTACGTGGAAAATTCAATAGAACCAACACACTGATTTTTCAAGTTGCAATGCTTCTAAACGCATGTAAAACTCGTGACAATTAATCTATCAGTTGTTTTTTTAGAGTGATAAAACTTCAAATTGAAATAAAACACATCTAAATTAAGATTGAAGCCAAATTATTTTCATTTGAAAGAGGATTTTTTGACATTTATGTTTTAAAAATAATTTCCGGAATAGTTCCACCACGACTAGCTCTGAGGAACCGCATTCAACCAGACCAATTTTGGACCACTTCAGGCCTTATTTCATCAAGTCATGTTGGCTTCCAAAGCGTCTATTGTTTCTGGTTTTTCAACATAAACCAACGACTTGACATAACCACAAAGAAAATAATCCAGTGGAGTTATGTCGCATGATCTTGAAAGCCAATTAATTGGACCATTTCTCGAAATAATTTTATCGCCAAATCTTTCGTTCAATGAAGAAATCATTGATCATCGATCTGTAACGAGCACCATTCACTGTAACATCAGCTCCAGCATTGTTTTTAAAGAAATATGGACCGATGATGCCTCCTCCAACGCACACCCTAGAGGGCATTTTTCAGGATGCAATGGAACCTGCAGAACTTCTTGAGAATTGTTTTCACTTCATATACCGCAATTTGCTTGTGTAGATAACCGATCAACCAGAAATGAGCTTCATCACTAAACACAATTTTACGATAAAAAAGTGGATCAACTTCAAGGTGTTCTAGGGCCCAATCAGCAAACAAACGACCCTTATTATGGTCAAGTGGCTTTAGTTTTTTAACCAGTTGGATTTTGTATGGGTGTAAACCAAAATCCTTACGCAAAATTTTCCATGTGGTGGATGCACAGAGTCCAACTTGTTGTGACCGTCGACGAATAGACAAATCTGGATCATCCTTAACACTATGCCTTACAGCAGCGATATTTTCTTCTGTACGTACAGTTCTTTGTCTTGTTGTTGTTGCATCGAGTAGAAAAAATGTTGTCCGAAATCTATCGATAGTTCGACGAATAAGCTGCTCTGATGGACGATTACGTAAACCATAAATTTCACGAAGTGCTCTGTAAGTTTGGCGAATAGAACAATGACTTCGCAACACGGCTTCTTCCTTCTGTCATCCCTATCGAAAGTTCTATCACTGTAAAAGAAAGACCCGATACAACAGATACTACACATTACCAGATCGATTGAAATAGCACATTTTGGCATATAAGAACCACAAAAAAAAAAGATCATACATCTTCAAGAAATGAGTTTTCTATATTTTTTTGTAATTTAGCCATTCAGTGTCATAAGGACCATATGTGTGTGTTATACGCAAATCCTGAAAATTTGATTCAAGAAAAGAAAATCAGTTTTCTATCGAATATCCACTTCAATTTTTGAGCAGTGCAGACATCTATTATTGAAATGCCCAATTTAAATGCCGCTACAAAACTAATTACAATAATGTAGGACATATCGGGTGTTTTTTTTTAGTGTTCGATAGGGATAACTATCGTTGTTTTGACATTTCCGTTCAGTAAGCATTGACAAATTATCATGGAAAGACTCACACCCCAACAACGTTAACAAATTGTTGAAATTTATTTTCAAAATCAGTGTTTTATTCGCTAAACTTATAGAGCACTTCGTGAAATTTATGGTTTACATAATTGTCCATCAGAGCAGCTCATTCGTCGAACTAACGATAGATTTCGGACAACATTTTTTCTACTCGATGCAACAACAACAGCAAGACAAAGAACTGTACGTACAGAAGAAAATATCCCTGCTGTAAGTCATAGTGTTAATGATGATCCAGATTTGTCTATTCGTCGACGTTCACAACAAGTTGGACTCTGTGCATCCACCACATGGAAAATTTTGCGTAAAGATTATGGTCTACACCCATACAAGATCCAACTGGTTCAAGAACTAAAGCCACTTGACCATAATAAGCGTCGTTTGTTTGCTGATTGAGATCTAGAACAGCTTGAAGTTGATCCACTTTTTTATCGTAAAATTGTGTTTAGTGATGAAGCTCATTTCTGGTTGAACGGCTATGTAAACAAGCAAAATTGCTGTATATGGCATCTATCCTTCTTCATCCTGAAAAATGCACTGTCTGGTGTGCTTTACACGCTGGAGGGATCATCGCTCCATATTGCTTTAAAAACGATGCTGGAGGTAACGTTATAGTGAATGGTGCTCGTTACAGATCAATGATCAATGATTATTTGTTTCAAAATTTGAATGGTATCGACCAAGAAATGTTTTGGTTCCAACAAGATGGTGCCACACCTCATGCTACTACCGTAACAATTGATTTATTGAAAGAAAGATTTGGCGATAACATTTTTCGAAATGGTCCAATTAATTGGCCTCCAAGATCATGCGACATAACTCCACTGGATTATTTTATTTGGGGTTATGTCAAGCCATTGGTTTATGCTGATAAACCAGTAACAATAGACGCTTTGGAAGCAAACATAACTCGTGTTATTGATTACATAAGGCCTGAATTACTCGAAAAAGTGGTCCAAATCTGATCTGGTCGAATGCGGTTCCTCAGAGCTAGTCGTGGTGGAAATTATTTTCAAAACATAAATGTCATAAAATTATCTTTAAAATAAAAAAAAATTGGCTTCATTCTTAATTTAAATGAGTTTTATTTCAATTTAAAGTTCTATAACTCTAAAAAAAAACACCTGATAGTTCTTAAACACTTGTTTCCATAGATAGTAAATAAAACAACTGAAGTGAACCAGATCTTCATTTTTTTGAAGTGAAAGGACTGCATTGCACGACTTGACTTTTTTTTTCATATTTACTGTTTTTAAGGATATAAATTTCTGGGTCTTTATGTTGACTGTTTCTCTGAAAAAATATCATACCCTGCATTTGGGATTCTTTCAGTAATACCGTATTATCACGAATCTAGTTCAACGTAATAAGAGATTAGGAGCAAAAAAGAGGGAATAATTGTCCTGGAGCAATTTAATTTCCGACCAGAACGAACGACCTGCATCTAGCAGGCCGGGGCGATATCCGCTAATCGGATCAGAAAAACGGATATCAGGAGATAATCGAAAATTTAATAGACCAGGAATGTGCCGCGAAAGTTGAAAAGCTCGCCTCGACGTGTCTGAAAATTCGAGGCAGATAATCAGCCGGCGGTCCATTAGCATGAGCGCACGCGCCCGCGCGGCAGCGTTCCCACCTGCGAAATCCGGCGCGGAGAAAAAAAAGCCGTTCTTTCCGTACGCTTCAGCCCGCCAACGAAAATTGTATGGAATTAAGTTGGAAGGATGCAGGGAATGCACGTGTTATGCAATTTTACTTTCGATTTCCGTGAGAGCCTTCCACGCGGGCGGAATGGTAAGTTCGAGGTTGCGCTGGGTTGTCGCGACTTCCGTCTGTTTCGAAAAAGTGGGTGCTTGGATTTTGCGAATTTTCGTCACGTAGAACTTGCCTAACTGCCGTTTCCAGGAACGATGGAGAAATCTCATTGAAGTTGCCACGCATGGCACACGCGATATATGTTTAAATTTTGTGAATTTCTTGTTCGATAGATTCTCAAAAAATTGGGAATTTTAATGAAAATTATAAAAGCGTCTACAAGGCTATTCATCTTAAAGCCATGTGGTTACTATCTGACGTTTGCTGTAATCTTATGTTGGTTGCAAGAGTCGACGATGTGGCTTTATCTCAATTCTTCTATAACCTAATTATAAATATCGGTTATTTTCAGAGTGATAGAACTTTCGATATGGATAACTGTGATTTGACAGAAGGTAGAAGCCATGTTGTTTTGACATTTCCGTTCAGTAAGCATTGACAAATTATCATGGAAAGACTCACGCCGCAACAACGTTTACAAATTGTTGAAATTTATTTTCAAAATCAGTGTTCTATTTGCCAAACTTATAGAGCACTTCGTGAAATTTATGGTTCACATAATCGTCCATCAGAGCAGCTTATTCATCGAACTATCGATAGATATCGGACAACATTTTCTCTACTCGATGCAACAACGACAACAAGACAAAGAACTGTACGTACAGAAGAAAATATTGCTGCTGTAGTTTGTCTATTCGTCGACGTTCACAACAAGTTGGACTCTGTGCATCTACCACATGGAAAACTTCGCGTGAAGATCTTGGTCTACACCCATATAAGATTCAACTGGTTCAAGAACTAAAGCACTTGACCATAATAAGCGTCGTTTGTTTGCTGATTGGGACCTAGAACAGCTTGAAGTTGATCCGTTTCTGTATCATAAAATTGTGTTTAGTGATGAAGCTCATTTCTGGTTGAACGGCTATGTAAACAAGCAAAATTGCCGTATATGGAGTGAAAACAATCCTCAAGAAGTTCTGCAGGTTCCATTGCATCTTGAAATATGCACTGTATGGTGGGCATCATCGGTCCATATTTCTTTAAAAACGATGCTGGAGCTAATGTTACAGTGAATGGTGCTCGTTACAGATCGATGATCAATGATAATTTGTTTCAAAATTTGAAAGGTCTCGACCCAGAAGTGTTTTGGTTTCAACGAGATGGTGCTACACCTCATGCTGCTACCGCAACAATTGATCAATTGAAAGAAAGGTTAGGCGACAACATTATTTCGAGAAATGGTCCAATTAATTGGCCTCCAAGATCATGCGACATAACTCCACTGGATTATTTTCTTCGGGGTTATGTCAAGTCATTGGTTTATGCCGATAAACCAGAAACAATAGACGCTTTGGAAGCCAACCTGACTCGTGTTATTGATGAAATATGGCCTGAATTACTCGAAAAAGTGGTCCAAAATTGGTCTGGTCGAATGCGGTTCCTCAGAGCTGGTCGTGGTGGACATATGCCGGAAATTATTTTAAAACATAATTGTCAAAAACTCATGTTCCAAATAAAAACAAAATTAGGCTTCAGTATCAATTTGAATGTGTTTTATTTCAATTCAAAGTTCTATCACTCTAAAAAACACCCGATATATAAATATACTAATATTTTGCCTTAGAAACTTTGTAATTTTCAAACAGTTCATGCCACATTAAAACCATTTAGTTGATCCTTCTTAATTTGACATCTCTTCCATTCTTCGACCAGAAGAAAAATTTCCCCAATGTCAAACGTTAAAAATGACATCTAACCAAAGATATCAAAGAATAAACGTGTGTAATGGTCCTCATATCAAATTTCTCTCATTGATGATTATGGATGCAAGTTGACAGAAAAGAATCATCTACAAGTGTGCGCCAACTTCAGGTTTGACGTGTAAAGAATGATAATAGCGAAGCGAGGGTAATGCCCTGTGGAACTCCTATATTTATTGGAAAGATGTTGAGTTCCGTGGGGGGTTCAATGTATTCTCGGTATCGGGGTGATTTGCTAATATATCGGGTGTTTTTTAGAGTGATAGTACTTTGAATTGAAATAAAACACATTTAAATTAAGACTGAAGCCAATTTTTTTTATTTGAAAGATAATTTTATGACATTTATGTTTTGAAAATAATTTTCGGCATATGTCCACCACGACTTGCTCTGAGGAACAGCATTTGTCGAGAACAATTTTGGACCACTTTTTCGAGTAATTGAGACCTTATTTTATCAATAACACGAGCTATGTTCGCTACCAAAGCGCCTATTGTTTCTGGTTTATCAGCATAAACCAATGACTTGACATAACCCCAAAGAAAATAATTGGCCAATTAATTGGATCATTTCTAGAAATAATGTTATCGCCAAATCTTTCTTCCAATAAATCAATTGTTACGGTAGCAGCATGAGGTGTAGCATCATCTTGTTGGAACCAAAACACTTCTGGATCGATGCCATTCAAATTTTGAAACAAATAATCATTGATCTTCGATCTATAACGAGCACCAGTCACTGTAACATTAGCTTTAGCATCGTTTTTAAAAAAATGTGGACCGATGATGCCTTTAGCATGTGAAGCACACCATACAGTACATTTTTAAGGATGCAATGGAACCTGCAGAACTTCTTGAGGATTGTTTCCACTCTATATACGGCAATTTTGCTTGTTTACATAGCCGTTCAACCAGAAATGAACTTCATTACTAACCACAATTTTACGATAAAAAAGTGGATCAACTTCAAGCTGTTCTACGGCCGAAACAGCAGACAAACGACGGTTATTATGGTTAAGTGGCTTTAGTTCTTGAACCAGTTGAATCTTGTACGGGTGTAGACCAAGATCTTTACGCAAAATTTTCCATGTGGTGGATGCACAGAGTCCAACTTGTTGTGAACATCTGGATCATCATTAACACTATGACTTACAGCAGCGATATTTTCTTCTGTACGTACAGTTCTTTGTCTTGTTGTTGTGGCATCGAGTAGAGACAATGTTGTCCGAAATCTATCGATAGTTCGACGAATGAGCTGCTCTGATGGACGATTATGTAAACCATAAATTTCACAAAGTGCTCTATAAGTTTGGCGAATAGAACACTGATTTTGAAAATAAATTTCAACAATTTGTAAACGTTGTTGCGGCGTGAGTCTTCCCGTGATAATTTGTTAATGCTTACTGAACAGAAATGTCAAAACAACATGGCTTCTACCTTCTGTCAAATCACAGTTATCCCTGTCGAAAGTTCTATCACTCTAAAAAAAACACCCGATATAGTTCCTCAGCCAGGTGATACAACAACGAGAAGTGTACAGAAAGAAGGTATTCCCTTGTTCCTTTTCTATTAAGCTCTTTCTGTTACCTGCCCGTGGTGATTCTCCTAGGTGTCTTCTTCAACCCAGTGGGGTAAGTAATTGCATTTTACCGTTCAATATTCACAATTATAATCATCTGAAATTGATTAGCAAATGGCTGCGAATCAATTACACGTAGCTTTCAACCTAGGCCTTTCACATAAATGGAGGTATAATGTCTGGACAAGTTGTTTTCTTAGGTTTTAAACTTTATATACTAGAAAATACATCATCGTACGGTATCTATGGAAAGTTAAACTCGCCTTTCAATAGATTGGTCGGGACAGCTCGGTTTAAATACAGTTTACCCTCTGACACTCTGTATATGCCTACATTTAATCGATTAGGTATTGGATGACGGAAAGATTAATTTATTTTCGTGATTTGGAACCAATAATTTCATATATGTATTTTCAATCAGCGAGTTTTCCATTCCGTCCGCGGTTCTGAGATTAAAGAAGATTAAAGCGAGCAGGCGCCTATATACCTGGTACCATTATTCTCTAACAATAGAACGCAAGCGATAATGCCGAATTAGGAGCGAGACGTCGGCGTGAAAGTCGTAGAAAAATTGTTTATTGCGGCACACCCCGGTCAGATTATTATAAACACAACATAATATAATCTCGTTTCGAAAGTGTTATAAATCGTTTCGAACGTTAATAAAGCTAGTGGAAGTTCAGGACGTAATGGGTTTTTCGTTGTGGTAATGACATCGATTTTAGCGGCAATACTTTCAACATCCTTGAAGATGAAATGTATCGGGTGTTTTTTTTTAGAGTGACAGAACTTTCGATAGGGATAACTGTGATTTGACAGAAGGTAGAAGCCATATTATTTTGACATTTCTGTTCAGTAAGCATTGACAAATTATCATGGAAAGACTCACGTCGCAACAACGTTTACAAATTGTTGAAATTTATTTTAAAAATCAGTGTTCTATTCGCCAATCTTATAGAGCACTTCGTGAAATTTATGGTTTACATAATCGTCCATCAGAGCAGCTTATTCGTCGAACATTCGGACAACATTTTCTCTACTCCATGCAACAACAATAACAAGACAAAGAACTGTACGTACAGAAGAAAATAGGGCTGTTGTGAGTCATAGTGTTAATGATGATCCAGATTTGTCTATTCGACGAAGATCACAAGTTGGATTCTGTGCATCTACCACATAGAAAATTTTGCGTAAAGATCTTGATCTACACCCATATAAGATCCAACTGGTTCAAGAACTAAAGTCACTTGACCATAATAAGCGTCGTTTGTTTGCTAGAACAGCTTGAAGTTGATCCACCTTTTTATTGTAAAATTGAGTTTACTGATGAAGCTCATTTCTGGTTGAACCGCTACGTAAATAAGCAAAATTGCCGTATATGGAGTGAAAACAATCCTCAAGAAGTTTTGCAGGTTCCATTGCATCCTGGAAAATGCACTGTATGGTGTGCTTTACACGCTGGAGGCATCATCGGTCCATATTTCTTTAAAAACGATGCTGGAGCTAATATTACAGTGAATGGTGCTGGTTATAGATCGATGATCATTGATTATTTGTTTCAAAATTTGAATGGTATCGACCCAGAAGTGTTTTGGTTCTAACAAGATGGTGCTACACCTCATGCTGCTAACGTAACAATTGATTTATTGAAAAAAAGATTTGTCGATAACATTATTTCGAGAATTACTTCCAATTAATTGGTTTCTTCCTTCCATATTTGGAAGGAACTCATAAAATAGATGAATGTGATATACGACCTCTCGATAAAAAAATTAAATTTCGAAGGCATTTTGTATAGAGTAAAATTGATCCAAAGATACAGACCTTTTGAGATCAACTTCATTGACTTCACAATGTCACTTACATCAATGCTACATTCGATGATCATTCCTATATGTCATTTGCCTACGGAGAACATAGAGCACATGTATTTTTATGCATTGTTTCAGTACGGCTGATTCACCCAATTAACTCTTATTGCTTCTAACGCATCTTCATCCTCGTCAACCACAGAGTTCGATAATAAGGCCCTGCAAAGACTCATACGAGCCAATTACTATTATCCGAAGATCTAATCCTGCATCTTATCGTATCTTCTCCACCATTTATCATAGATTTTTGCGATGGTCTATCGTACGCCTCTCGGATCGCGAAGGTGTATTAACAGCCATAAAGAGGGTTCGGCGGACGAACGCAAGGTATAGATGAGATGGTATCACGTCTCTGTGGCTTGCGAGGAAAAAGAACCACGTGGGAAGAGACGTTCGAAGCGGTACGATCGGCTTATCCACCGTTAGAAGATCATCGAGGATTTCGCTGGGGAGAATAAAGGCAGAATGATGGGTAAAACAATGATCTCCAACTATCTCTGCCGTTGCTGAGAATTGGGGAGTGAAAAAAACAACCTAGAAATTTCCGAGTTAATGTCGAATCATTTCAAGAATTCGATTTGTTAGATATTATAAAAGTCACTAATGATCTCAATGTATCACAGTTGCCGAAGGGGTACTAACTGAAATAACTGACTTAGATTTATATGAGATCTCACAACTTTCTGCGTTGTGAGACTTGGCAGGGCATATCAAAGTTATATTCACATTCAATGACTGGAACATACAAGCAGACGTAGTTGATCATGTTCAAAATCCCCTTCTCAGGTAACCCGAGAGACTTATTTCGTATTAATGTAAAGCAGAGCGTCTCCAATTCGAGCATCTGTTAGGTACACCATTCAAACGGACTTTTATCCCGGACTAAAACGCAGAATGGACAGATAAATCCTATCCAGTCAGCTCGGCGTAGACTAAATACCACCATAAATGGTGCTACGAATGAAATTACAGCACACGCTTGTTTGTAAAACTCCTTATTTTATTTTCCGCGGTACGAGGATGTCGTGAAATTTCAATGGACGCCGGAGGGGCATTCTTTTGGGGTTATTTTCAGCGCAAGGATGCACTCATTTCTGACCTATATCCCGGCTGGGATCGTAATAAAGGACCGTAATTTCCCAGGAATGAACATCTAGGAAATTGAATAAAGTTGCAAAGTTATGCGAAGTTCTATTATGTCTCATGAAGATGGCGAGGTTTTCGGTTGCATCACGTAGAGATTAAACTGGTGCACCTTTGGAGAAGATAGATTTCTCGGAAAACTAGGGTGCAAAACTTGGAACGTCTTAATCTAGCTTGACTTTTCGTATAGCAATCTAAAACATTATGTCAGGTCTTCAACAAGAGGGGAAAGTTTGAATTTCGCGCCATTTTTGAAGTGTCAAAGTGACAGATCCAACAAGTAAAAATTGGGTGCACTTGGATGTCAATATTTGACACATTATTGACGAAATATGCGCCTATTTACTGCGAAGAACATCTGATATTATTTTTTATCTGCAAATAACCGAGTCCGTACTAATATGTCAGTTGAGTTTTCATAGATACTCTGTACGCTAAAAAATCTTTTTATGTATCACGCCACTCAAGCAAATGAACAACAAAATAAACTTCAATGTTTGTGATTGATCACGTGTAATTTAAGTTAGGTATTTAACGTGGAGTCCTCACTACATAATTACATGTTCAACGTGAAACGTATTATTAAAACGTTATATAATACGGTAATAAAATAATAAATAAATAGCTGCCAACATTCATACCAAGGATAAAAATTAAATTCGAAAGAACCTAATTCACCAAAACCCATTGCTAACGCAAACAAAAAGCCTTTTCCAAGTTCAGTACCCTTAACCACCATTTTAAGTACCCGAGTTCATAATCACAACAAGCCATTATTCACTGGACCTGCCCCAAAACATCGTAAACAACGCGCGTCTGTTGGCATGCCTCCGCAACATGCAAAAAAACCTCATTTAATACATAGTAACTCCGACGGTGCTGCTATCTGCAATCTCAACCGTGAGTTTACCAACATACCTGGGGCCTATCGAGCGATCGTTCAAAGGCCAAATTGAAAATTGTCCGTTGCGAAGAAAGCGAAACACGCACCTCGAGTATTTTACATTCAATGGCCTACTGGATTTGCCCGAGACGGTTTTCTGCGAACGAGCGGGAGGCAGTTTTTCAAGATGCAAATGTTTCTGGTTGTGAATCGGTAAAGGTTAGCACACATCTATTGAAGTTAGCAGCGGATTTTCTTCTGAAGATACATGAAAATATTTATTAATATGATCCTGATACTCCTAGATCTTCCGTGAAGATCCCTTAGAACCTTTTTTAGTTTGTACGAGTTCAGTTGTGTTCTCGGTATGCTTTGTTACTGCGATCTTACGCCACTTCAGGTCACAGCACTGTTAATTTTCCACCCAACAGTGAAAAGGTGGCTGAAAAACGTGCAACTAGAAAATTTCTTTCCCATCTGGACAGGATTTGAACACGGCACCTTTTGGTTCCGAGCCCAATGCTCTATACAATAAGCTATCTACACTCATGAAATATGTAATCACAAGTTTGACAGTTTAACTTAATGTATCATCTTGTTATCATAACTCATTTAAGAGTCCTGGTGGTATGTTAAAATAGATTCAGGAAAATTAAAAATGCTGTTTTGCTGTTATGAAAAATATCGACGTTAAACTTGCATATCCAATTCATATACATTCTGTCAAGAAAGTACCGGGAATTATCGATTTAAATCTGGCGGGCCAATGAGGCAGGTAAAAAATTTTTTACCTAGGTTGGTACCACTGTCCTTAATTACTATGCCAAGCTTGAGCGGGATCTGTCAACTAGTGTGTTTGCAACAGCTGATTAAGTCAGTCTATGTCAGAGTGCGTGCCGATTTTTACTATGGGTGATTACGTTGAGCAAAGAATTTGTTTAAAGTTTTGTGTTGCAAATGAATTTTTGTGTGCCGATGCATTGAAAATGTTGCAAAAGGCCTTTGGTGATAATGCTCTATCGAAAACTCGTGCATATCAGTGGTACAGAGCCTTCAAGGACGGTCGTGAAGTGGTCGCCCATCGACGGCTTCGATCGAAGATAACGTCGATAAAATTAAGGAAAGGGTGCTGGAAAACCGTCGTACCAGCTTAAGAGAGATAGCACATGATCTTAAGATATCCCACGAGTCCGCACGTACGATTTTGATTGATATTTTGGGCATGAGAAAGGTGGCCGCACGACTCGTACCGAAAGACCTGAATTTTCTTCAAAAACGTCATCGCGAACAGGTTGCTTCAGACATGCTGGATCGCTGTAATTCCGATTCTACATTCATGGAACGCATTATAACTGGTGATGAGACCTGGGTCTACGAGTACGATTTGCAAACAAGCCAGCAATCATCGGAATGAGTGGCAAAAAATGAGCCGAAACCGAAAAAACCACGCCAAAGCCGCTCGAAAATGAAGGTGATGCTCATTGTTTTCTTCGATATCCGTGGCGTGGTGCACTACGAATTCGTTCCAGAGGATCAGACGGTAAACAAGGAGTATTACCTAGGCGTTATGAAACGTTTGTGTGAGCGTATCCGTAAGAAGCGGCCAAATTTGTGGGTGAACAACTCATGGATTTTGCATGACGATAACGCGCCTTCTCACCGAGCTACGATTGTGACTGACTTTCTCGCCAAAAACTCAACAAACGTGCTTCAGCAACCACCGTATTCGCCGGATTTGGCTCCCTGCGACTTTTTCTTCTTCCCAAAACTAAAATTGCCCCTTCGTGGCACCCGTTTTGTGTCGATTGAAGCCATAAAACAAAATTCGGCGCGAGAGCTAAAGTCCATCCCGGAAAGCGCCTATAAAAAATGTTTCGATAATTGGAAGTGCCGTTGGCATAGATGTATTGGAGCAAATGGAACCTATTTTGAAGGCGACCCAATAAATTTTGACGATTAAATGTAAAAATGTTGTTTCAATTGAAAATTCCCGGTACTTTCTTGACAGAGTAGTAAGGTAGAATTTTGCATATATAGAAGGTTAATATCGTCATTATGAATTTCCAATTTAACCTTGGTATAATTTGATGAATCTTATAATTTTCTTCAAATTTAAGTGCATAATTATAGCGGGAAGGTTATGAATTTTGATTGAGTTGATCTCGGCTCAGTATGAAAAGGTCATGTTGAATGTTTTTATTGGTACGAGTTTATTACTTCCAGGTTTTGTGAATTAGATATAATTTTAAGAGTTATTCGCAAATTGTCTCTTTTTGTACACCTGAGTATACGAAATAATGGCTGAGTCCCGAGCTCTGTAGAGTATAATATTTCGAAATAAATTAATAAATTTAGAAATTTAACCTTTCAATCATTCAAATTCTCTCTCTGACTGGCAAATTTATGGATCAAATAAGTTTGTGAATTTTTGCTTGTTATGGAATCTCCTTTGAAACTTTTCTTTTATACCGTTCAGATACTGAACGGTTTCAGCCGTTACTATTTGGTAGTTGATCATAATTAAAACAAGTTTTAGAAATTACTACGTTTTACTACCAATAAATTGATATTTTACACATTTTTATTAATTGTGACTCTAGTTTCGGGAAATCACTTCACATCTTCAGAGTGATGGGATAGTTAATTACTACGAACATAATAACCTTTTTTTTCTGTAAATATCTGGTTTTCCACGTCCACTTTGAAATTATTTCAAAAAGGGCCAACATTTATCAGAAAGAGGAAAGTTGCCATAATAAAAACCCTCTATCTAGTCCTACCCTGAATGCCAACATCCGTTCAGCAGGGCTCCGCTAATGAGCTAAAAAAAATCGAGGAAACCATTGAAGACCATTGTTCTTCCAGCGCCGCCTATGACGGGAATGAGAACTTTCTCACACTCTACCTTCACATCAAAAAGATCTGCATCTACTACCGTAATGGGTCTTTGGAAAATGAGTAATTAAGATGGGTTATTTGGTTGCCAGTTTGATTATTTCATTTGTTACGAACTTTCTCCTGGTGAATACAAAACGAACGTAAGACAAAGCGTTCGGTTAATAGATGAAGAATTTGCATGTTGACTCGGTTCTTGGATTGTTTTTGCCATATGAATTCAACTCGCAACATTTTACAGTACATTTGGAGTCAACAGATTCTATTCTCTGTTTCCATAACGTCGCCATTTGCAATATGAATACTTCCTGGAACGACGTGTGTTTTTCTTCCCGTTCTCTTGATTGTAGGAGAAACGTGTGTTGCAAATGAATTTGTGATCATGATTTTGATAACAAAAAACTGCCTCATTGTTAGTGCTCTTGCTTTGTTTTCTTTTGAGTAATGCCATAATTGCATAATCATACCAAGCGATAACTTTTTCTGGACGCCAAGGTTTCTTCTGGAATACTTTCATAGCAAATTTGCATTATTTTTTGTTAACGAAGCTTTTCAACAATTCGTAAACACAACGTTTATATCGGTCCTGTGATTTCAGTTTTTGAATCAACAAATATTTGAGTCATGTTTAAAGTACCACCTTTTCGGGAAACGAGTAATGAACTGTGATTTAGTTTTTTACAATCAAATTTATGGATAACATTCGAGATGGTGTCAAACTTCACTGTTTTGCTTGAATATATTTTGAGAATTTTTGGGTTATGTGGCACCTGGATGCACACTTCGAGAGTGACAATATTGGCGTCTCTGATGCAGAACCGCCAGTAACATCAGTGTACACGTGAATTCTACCAGGCTTTCGTATTAGCATGACGAGCATAGCTCTTTCACCAAGTGACTACTCAGCAGTCTTCACAGTCCACCCCTAGAGGTAGAAAGTGTGATAAGTATTACGCCATATCATCGCACGAAGCGAGATCCCCTCCGAAGAGATGAACCCACCAGCTTCCAGTTTGGGACCCGACTTGAATGCCAGAACTGTCTGACTGATAGCAGCGAAGCACTATTCAACCTCTTCTGGCTCTGCAGAAGGCTAAGCCTTTTAGGACAAGCCGGTCGAACCGTCAAGTCCCGTTGAACCCCGAGTAATTTCATGAGAATATCTGCGAACAGATAAATGGAATACCTCCCTAGTCCAGCATGCGGACTTTCAACCACTGCCCCCTCGACTCCAACACCAATGGGGTGGCCAGGTGGTACAAGTATGAGGGCAATCCATCCCCCCGAGGTAACGCAGTATGCTACATAACGCACTCGGCCTTTACACAGAATCCGGAGATTTATGCTGCGATAGGGTAGAGTACGCTAGTTTTAAGGGAGAAGCTCTGTGCTGCGACATACTCCCTGTCACTGAGTTAATCAACCAGTTCAGCCCTCCATTTCACCAGAACGGCAAAACTAGGGCCCCATTCGGAGATCTTCCACTCTACAGGTCCAGTGACTGGCGCGAATTGCTTTACGTAAGGCACCAAGACCTAACCCTGCATTTCGCCGGGTAGAAACTAGGGTCCTAGTCCTGACAAGCGCCCCCATCTCGTCAAGATCTAATGCCCGGGGGGCGAACATCAGTGTACAACCGCTTTAAAATCTAATAAACCTATAACCAATTGATATGCTGATAAATGATTGCAGTGGAACTTCGATTGCTCGAATATCGCTGATTCTCTAAAAATGAATTATGCTGAAGCAATAATTCTTGATCCGTGTGGCAACGTGCTCTCAAACATAGCCCTCGAGCCTATTCAGGAGCTTGCCCTCTCGCCCCCTTCCATCCATTATTGAAACGACGGACGAGAAGCAATAAAAAAAAATGAAAACGTACGGAATCGTGACTTGTCCTACGCGAATCGTGATCCTAACATTCGTGCTACGATTCTCTCGGCTAAACTCATTCCGAACGACGTAATGCGTGCCTCAAAATTGTAGCAAAATCCTTTCTCGCAACAGGCTGACGGCCGTGGCTCTCATTGTACGGACCGTAACAATAAAAAGAGACATTGTCGGAATCGCGGCCTGAATTTTTATCGGCCGAAATTTCGGTGCCGCGAACGTAAACGGAAATGGCTTTGTCTCATCGTTGCAAATCCGTGTCGTTCTCTTAATCTTCATTCTCCGTTTTAATGCCGCGATTTGCGGGAGTTGTTCCAGTTGAGGATGATCGCGTTTTTATGTCTTATTCGGCTGCAGCCAACTGTGTTGAAATTTTTTCAAGTGTTCTCATTTTATCGTTTCCCGTTACTGATCTGCTATTTTAACCCATTCTGAGTAGTCTTAACTGATTTTGTACCAAGTCGGCCATTTAAAATTTGCATTTTTGATCGGTTATAACAATAACATCCAAGACTGCCACGACTGGAAAGAACCACTACTTCGAAATGCAAACGCTAGATGGCTTATCCTTTACTAGTTTCAAGAAATTCGTCCGCTTATCAGAAAAGCACTTTTTCTGCAATGATGCATTTTTTCCTTTCCTATTTTGAATGATTCATTCAATTCTCAATTGAATCAATATAAACGCGCTACTATAAAGCAGAGAAATCAATTGATCTATTAATGTATCGGGTGTTTTTTTTAGAGTGATAGAAATTTATATTGAAATAAAACACATTTAAATTAAGATAGAAGCCAATTTTTTTTATTTGAAAGATAATTTTATGACATTTGAAAATAATTTCCTGAACTAGCTCTCCTCAGAGCTAGTCCGTTACGACTAGCTCCGAGGAACCCGATTCGACCAGATCAATTTTGGACCACTTTTTTGAGTAATTCAGGCCTTATTTCATCAATAACATGAGTTATGTTGCCTTCCAAAGCATCTATTGTTTTTGGTTCATCAGCATAAACCAATGACTTGACATAACTCCAAAGAAAATAATCCAAAAAGGAATTATGTCGCATGATCTTGGAGGCCAATTATTTGGACGCTTCTGGGTCGATACAATTCAAATTTTGAAACAAATAATCATTGATCATCGGTCTGTAACGAGCACCATTCACTGTAACATTAGCTTCTGAATAGTTTTTAAAGAAATATGGACCGATGATGCCTCCTGCGTTAAAGCACACCATATAGTGCATTTTTCAGGATGCAATGGAACCTGCAGAACTTCTTGAGGATTGTTTTCACTCCATATATGGCAATTTTACTTGTTTACATGGCCGTTCAACCAGAAATGAGCTTCATCACTAAACACAATTTTACCATAAAAAAGTGAATCAACTTCAAGCTGTTCTAGGGTCCAATCAGCAAACAAACGACGCTTATTATGATCAAGTGGCTCTAATTCTTGAACCAGTTGGATCTTGTATGGGTGTAGACCAAGATCTTTACGCAAAATTTTCCATGAGGTGGATGCACAGAGTCCAACTTGTTGAGAACGCCGACGAATAGACAAATCTGTACAGTTCTTTGTCTTGTTGTTGTTGTTGCATCGAATAGAGAAAATGTCCGAAATCTATCGATAGTTCGACGAATAAGCTGCTCTGATGGAAGATTATGTAAACCATAAATTTCACGAAATGCTCTATAAGTTTGGCGAACAGAAAACTGATTTTGAAAATAAATTTCAACAATTTTTAAACGTAGTTGCGGCGTGAGTCTTTCCATGATAATTTGTCAATGCTTACTGGACAGAAACGTCAAAACAACATGGCTTCTACCTTCTGTCAAATCACAGTTATCCCTATCGAAAGTTCTATCCCTCTAAAAAAACACCAGAGATAAATCAGAGAAATCAATTGAACTATACTAACTGACAAAAAAACTACATTGCCTAGAAAGAGCTCTTTAAATTTCAATTTTTTTAGGTGAAACATAGATAGTATAGCAAGGAGTAAATGATTAAAATTTGGAGAAAAAAAATCGTGAAGGTCTATTCATATAAACATTTTTTGTTACTCACCAGAGATCCAAAGTCGATGTTTAGTTGTTGTTTAAATGCCTAGAGCACGTGTACGCAGAATTTGTCGCCAGCTAAGTGAATTTGAAAGAGATCGAATTATTGGTCTACGGTAGGCGGGGTTGGCATTTCGAGAAATCGCTAACCGTACGAACAGAAATCCAACTACTGTTATGATATGTTGTCAAGCGTGGTTTGATAATGCTCAAAATCGACGAAGAGTAGGCACCGGACGTCGAAGGGGCACAAATGAAGTTCAAGATCGACGTCTAAGACTTATGGCTATTAGAGAGCGATTTGCGACAACTCGATCTTTGGCTGATGAGTGGTTAGGAGAACAAGGCCATCCTGTAACTGTCCGAACGGATAAGGTTTTTTGGACTGCAGCATTATCGACCCCATCTTGTGTTACCTCTGACGGTTGAGGATCGCCGGCAATGATGCAGAGAACGTCAACATTGGAATGTGGAATGGCATCAGGTCGTCTTTTCTGATGAATCTCGATTCTCCTTGGGTGCACATGATGGCCGAAGAAAGGTTAGACGACGTCGGGGAGAAAAACGTGAACCTCAGTTTGATATTGAGCGTCATGTACACCGGACAGTAGGCGTTATGGTATAGGGTGCTATTACACATGCAAGTAAGTCACCTTTAGTCTTTATTCGAGGTAACATGACAGCGCTGCGTTACCTTCAAGAAATAGTGAAGCCATATGTTCTCCCTTGCCTTAACCGGCCAATATTTCAGCAAGATAATGCTCGACCTCATGTTGCCAGAGTTATTTTAAACTTTTTTGAAGCGACCCATGTGAATCTTTTACCATGGCCGCTCAAATCTTCCGATCTTTCGCCCATAGATCATGTTTGGGACATCATGGTTAGAAGGCTTGGAAATTCACCCCAGCCCCCACGGACTTTTGCGGCTCTTAGACATGAACTACAGGTAGCTTGGGATAGTATCCCTCAAGAAGAAATAGACCATCTTATTGCATCAATGCCAAGACGTGTAGGGGAGTGTATAGATAATCGCGATGGACAAACACCTTATTAACAAATTTATTGAAAAAAATTGTAAACCCTTCGTTTTTTCTTCTTCAAATTTCAATCATTTACTCCTTGCTATACTATCTATGTTTTACAGAAAAAAATTTAAATTTAAACAGCTCCTTCTGGGTGTTGCAGTTTATTTGTTAGTTAGTATATTAATCTACAATTCCATTAGATCCCTGACAGTAACTTAGTGAAGCAATATTTAAATCGATTCATTGACTTCCTCACTTCATTTTCCATTTCTGGAATGATCTATCGTCATTCCAGACCGTTTAATACCGTGGAAAATCCGCCTAATCTTCCTAGGGTTTAATGACCCTCTAGAAACCAAATGCGTTTTCCACGACACGACCATAGACAAGCGGAGACGGCTTGACGCAGGACTCGATCGATTTTCCCTCCAGATCGGAATTTTCCAGCCTTTAAACGAATTACCGCGGAAACGATAGACGAAGAATTAAGGCAAAAGAGGAAGCAACAAGAACAGTTATGCGGCAGGGTCAGATGAGCTATCGCACCGGGAAGATCTCATTGTTTTCTCTGAGGAATCTGATTTAAATGCCTCTTGAAGATGGCAGCTTGGGTATATTTTATTCAACAAACACACGTGGGAGGTTTCGAAATGTTATTGTTTGATTTTAATGGAGCAATATGATCGTAGATATACAGCAAAGTTAATTTTAATAATGTGATTTTATCGTGCCACACTGTGAGCTTACCTTACGTAAGAGTGAATAAGAAATCTTTGAATAATTCTTAACAGTATTCTGATTATTTTTTATTGAGCTGTTTCAGACGTAACAATTTGGTAGTTGATCATAAGGAAACTTGAGAAAATTGTCATTTAACTACCAAAAAAATTGCGTCGTTAATATGTATTGAGACAGACATAATCCTCAAGAACTCATCAGAGTACAATCTGACAACGTCGCACTTTCTAAAATTTGACGGCTACACTATAGAAATATCTAGAAGGAAGGAAAATAAGAATGCACATATTTCTGTGGTAACGCTGTTAATGTAGGGTTAGAAATTAGAAACAGATTGTTATTGTTCAAATGCTTGTCACACGAACTACGAACTACGTTATCAGTATTACTTGTGTGTGTTCAAAATAGAATATTTTAATATAACTTATTTTATAATAACCCTTGAGCTATTTCTAATATTTCTAGCCTGGTACTTTGCATACAGATATGCTGAGGTTTCAAACGGGCAATTTTAACTGTTATCATTGGCATGATGATTTGCAATGTTGATATGATCTCCCATGGTCATTTGAAAACCACCAATTGCATAAAACCGTAGGCAAACTAATAATTGTAAACTCTAATTGATCGATTTATTTCTTTTAGTGCGTGGTACAATTTCTGGTTCAATTTTATGTAATAATTCCATCACAATATTTTGGTTGAAATCAAAACGTATTTTGAAATCAAGATTATCATATTTTGTAAAAGGATAATTTCAGTTTATAATAATTCAGGGTGTTCGGATTTCGCCTAAATCTTCTTCTGATGATGGCGATGAACTAATTTCGAAAAGTATTCTACAATAGTATCACTTGAAGAAAGGTAACAATAAATAATGCACTTCGCTTCAACTATTTAACGAAGAATACAAAGTTCCTGATTCACCAAAATCGGCAAATCAACTTGTTCTCTGATTTAGCAACGATTCTAGGTTAGATCAGAGCATAAAATATTTTGTGAAACCCAATTTGTACTTGATCGATGATCAATAGAGGTTAATCTGTGTAGTTTGACACAGTGACTACATCTGTGATCAGCACTTTGGGAACATAGAACTAGATAAATTGCAGAAGAACTCCGTGATCAACAGACTTGATCCGATGACTTAAGTTTTGTGAAATCAACTGTTAGACTAAGAATAGGAGGAAGAACAGGCCTATAGCAGTGTTGCCAGTTATAACATCATTATCAGACAATTATTCAAATATAGCGGATAGTTTGACGTGTTCTTGACAGTCTTTTCATTCGTTTATTGACTTAAATCATGTCTGTTCTTCGAAATTGAGGGGAGTTTAAAAAATCGTTTAGATCCTGAATATAAAGCCTTGAAGCGAAAAATAAACATATCTCACATCGGTGAAGAACATTTTGGCAGTAATGTAGCACATAATTCCGTTTCACTTTATGGCTACAATGACCACTCATATTTCATAGTTCATTCCTCCAAACAACGCCATCCAACGGACAATTTAATGGGAAGAAATCGCAGTTCGAATGAATTTATTGAGGTGAGAACACAGAGATATGCACCCACAAATCTGCGTATCAATAAATGGAGATGAACAGTTCGTCGTATATTCACACCAAAATGGACATAAGCGTCAACACGTTTTCCACTGAATTCGAAATGGATTGACGCATTCTTCACATTTCTCATATATTTAAATGGAAATAAGTGGAGCTAAATATTTCAATATAAATGAATCAGTAATAATTTTCACGATATTCTGAATTTCAATCCGATCCGAATATGCTGACGTGGCAGAAAATTTATGACTTGTCCAATTTTTCGATCAATTGAAGAGTTTCTAAAATTGAAATCAAGAATAATAAATATTTTGGTTTAATTACGATTTTAATAGTCATGGCGGATAATAATTTACTCTCCATAAACTGGTCTATGTTTTGGTTCGAATTTAAATTGGGATTTCAGATTTAACTGCTCTATAATATCGTTTTTATATCAAATCGTATATTTATATTTTGTGGAATTTATGTTAGTTTAGTACTAAAATTGAGGCAATAATCATATGTTGCAATGATGTTACAAAGTTCATTCATCCTGGTGCAGAACTGTTTCATCTTGAGTACTGTGGTAATGCACAGGGGTGTTTCTGAATTGATACAAAAATTTAAAGAAATTTTAAAAGAAACTAATTGTAGTTTATGATATTTGTAATTCTGTTATTTGTTACATGATTGGAGTATGTGGTTAGCTATAGAACTGAAATCATTGACAAAATAATTAATAAGAAAACTTACCACAATATTAAAAAAAAAATTTATATCAATATAAATGATCCTTATCAAGAAAAGAAAATATAATTTTCAATGGCTTCTATCAAAGGTTTTAGCAGTAGGATCTCTAATGGTCTTCATAAAATGAGAATGCATTCTTTAGCAGTAAATATAAATAATTTAGCTAAGATTTTGGTGAACAATTAAGAAAGTAATTACAGAATAATAGCCGGAATTAATTCTTCAGAACCTCTATAGATTTTAATCTGAATAAATCTCATGAATACTTTTAGAATTTAATTTTAAAACATGTCCTAAATACACTGTATCACTTTATAGACACATATATTATCATCACGTGCGGTGGAAATTAACTAATAAAGAATCAAAAGGAATCAAAATAATGAACAAATTATTTAGACATCACCTTATATCGGGTGTTTTTTTAAAGTGATAGAACTTTCGATATGGATAACTGTGATTTGACAGAAGGTAGAAGCCATGTTGTTTTAATATTTCTGCTCAGTAAGCATTGACAACTTATCATGGAAAGACTCACGCCGCGACAACGTCTACAAATTGTTGAAATTTATTTTCAAAATCAGTGCACTTCGTGAAATTTATCGTTCACATAATCGTCCATCAGAGCAGCTTATTCGTCGAACTATCGATAGATTTTGCACAACATTTTCTCCACTTGATGCAACATCCGCAAGACAAAGAACTATACGTACAGAAGAAAATATCGCTGCTGTAAGTCATAGTGTTAATGATGATCCAGATATGTCTATTCGTCGACGTTCACAACAAGGTGGACTCTGTGCATCCACTACATGGAAAATTTTGCGTAAAGATCTTGGTGTACACCCATACAAGATCCAACTGGTTCAAGAACTAAAGCCACTTGACCATAATAAGCGTCGTTTGTTTGCTGATTGGGCCCTAGAACACCTTGAAGTTGATTCACTTTTTTATCGTGAAATTGTGTTTAGTGATGAAGCTCATTTCTGGTTGAACGGCTATGTAAACAAGCAAAATTGCCGTATATGGGGTGAAAACAATCCTCAAGAAGTTCTGCAGGTTCCATTGCATCCTGAAAAATGCACTGTATGGTTTACACGCTGGAGGCATCATCGGTGCAATTTCTTTAAAAACGATGCTGGAGCTAATGTTGCAGTGAATAAGGCTCGTTACAGATCGAAGATCAATGATTATTTGTTTCAAAATTTGAATGGTATCCACCCAGAAGTGTTTTGGTTCCAACTAGATGGTGGTACACCTGATACTGCTATCGTAATAATTGATTTATTAAAAGAAGAATTGGCGAATATTATTTCGAGAAATGGTCTAATTAACTGGCCTCGAAGATCATGCGACATAACTCCACTGGATTATTTTCTTTGGGGTTATGTCAAGTCATTGCTTTATGGTTTGATAAACCAGAAACAATAGACGCGTTGGAAGGCAACATAACTCGAGTTATTGATGAAATAAGACCTGAATTACTCGAAAAAGTGGTCCAAAATTGGTCGAATGCGGTTTCTCAGAGCTAGTTGTGATGGACATATGCCGGAAATTATTTTTAAAACATAAATGTCATAACATTATCTTTCGAATAAAAAAAAATTGGCTTCAATCTTAATTTAAATGTGTTTTATTTCAATTTAAAGTTCTATCACTCTAAAAAAACACCCGATACATGTTTCATAGCCTTTTGGCTAGTCTTCAGTGCAATGCTGTGATGCCGACGTATGCAACACAGCCACTCACCTTTTTTCGCTTTACATAGGGATCTACAGTGGTGAGTGACGGACCGTCTCATGCTTGAATTGAATCCTCTAGCTGTCCGTTTTGATTCCTTTAAGTCATCCGTATTCTGAGAGTCGGGATTTCTCCACTTTCTCGTTTGTCGAGTGAATAATACTTATCACCTGCGATACGAAGAAACTCACTGCCCCTCTGTGTACATTAACTTATCCGTCAATAGGAAAAAGGGCAATCACGAAATCTCGCCTGGAGCAAACAATCCTGAACAAACAACGTGCAGAACCATTCCAGTCGATCCAAATTAAACCAGTCTACAACGATAGTAGCTCAAGGTTTGTTGATTTCATCAAGGATTTATCGCCGAGAAATGAGTGATACTTTCAGTCGTACAAAGACGAGGTCCTTTGATGTTAGGTCTGTTCAATATCGAGGACCGAATAATAAAAAGAATCAATCAACACCACCCTTATTTATTGGTTGGAAATGAAATTGCATATACAGGTTCATTTACAGTTCGTAATAGTTTGAACAGATCTTACTCTTGTATCGGGTGTTTTTTTAGAGTGATAGAACTTTAAATTGAAATAAAACACATTTAAATTAAGATTGAAGCCAAATTTTTTTTTATTTGAAAGATAATTTTAAGATAGTTATGCTTTAAAGCTCTGAGGAACCGCATTCGACCAGAACAATTTTGGACCACTTTTTCGAGTAATTCAGGCCTTATTTCATCAATATCATCATTATCGTTAGTGAACTGTGAACACGTATTTATCAGTGCTCTTGTTTCTGTTTTGGTTGTGAGGATTAATTCGTTTGAATATAAGTCCACCTTTTGTGTACCTGCAAGTCAGGGTAGGCTCTTTCCATTCTTGTCAGCTTTGGGGTGTATTTTGTCAATTTATAAGACAAAGTACAGAAACAATAGTTTTTACCCACGGTTTGTTTACATCGGCTGGCTCCTCATCATATGGGGGAATTCCTGCGGTGAACACTACACGACTCGACATAAACCGTTTTCTTCTGTATACCGCGCTCTCCCTTGACGCTTTCGCGCTGACAATCGAAGAAGTCTATACTGGTCAACACAAGCGTTTCTCGTTTCGGTTGTTTTGTTTTCTGTGTTCTTTCGCTCCTTTCCCCGTTCCTCCCAAATCGTGGCCTACCTTCTGTATTAAGTCTCTCTTATAGGCCCAAGAGAGTGAAGTGTGTTTACCTTAACCTTATCATATTATTGCACGCTTGTTCAATTTGTAGAATTCAAAGTCATAGATATATAATCACATTATGGTTGATTCAGAGAGGCTTCTTGTAGAACTGGCTAAGATCAAAACCGAGTTGAAGAATACTATAAAGGCAAGCGAGGCAAACATATTGCTGAAACTAGAAGAACTGAGGTGCAGGGTGGATACTCTGGAGCGGCAAAATAATACTTTAAAAAAGGAAAACGAACTACTACAGAGAAGGGTGAACCGAAATAATTTAATAATCTTCGGTTGGGAGATTCCAACTGATAGGTTGACGGTTGGATCGATTTGTGGTAAATTAGGCGAACTTCTTGAGGTGCAGTTGGAAGAAAGAGAGGTGAACGACTTTTATCGCCTTGGTAAAAACTTGAATAGCCCTATCAAAGTAGAACTTCTAAATCACCACAGGAAGAGGGAGCTTGTTGCGAAGCGTGGAAGTCTAAGGGGAACAAATCTCTCGATTTCTCATGATCTTACCAGAGATCAGAGAGAGGATCATAAAATTCTGAGGAGGTTCTTAGCAGTGGAGAGACAAAAGGGTAGTAATTGCTTCATTAGAGGAGATAAACTTGTTGTGAATGGCAAGAGGTACGCTGCTTCTGAGTTACTAAGCGAAGAACCACCCATTGGAAGAAAACCAAGCAGCGTTCCATCAACTCCTACTCGGGAACTTTTGTTCAGAAGTGGAAGTGTGGGAGAACCTAAAGGTGAATCCACTGTTCTGGCTGACTTGGGACCGGGGGGGGCTGCCCTACGCGCGGAGACCGACACAAAGGTATCAACCGATCCCGTGTGTCCTGGGGATATCAGAAAGGGATCTGGATCGGATCGAGTTCTCCAGCGAACGAGGTCCAGAGTAAACTCCCAGAGGAGAAAGTAGCTTGTGCTGAAAATTTCTTGTGGACGACTGAAGTGTTTCAAAGTGAATGGATCAGTTTCTTAGGGATGTTGAGTATGTCCCTTTTGAGACGGTAGTGGCGAACTCTTTGGCTGAAGTTGAAGGTACTTTTCATCCATCTCCTGACAAAAATAAATTTAAAATATTCCACCAGAATATCAGAAGCATCGCGAAAAACTTTGATGGACTGAGGATTTACTTGCATCAGTTAGCTTTCACATATGATTGCATAGTACTGACCGAAACCTTTTGTGACATTGATCCAAATTTGTATCAGTTACCGACATACAGTCTTGTGTATAACGAGGGTAAATTCAATAAAAATGATGGAGTCATAGTCTATCTGAGGGATACCATGATTTTTGATTATGAAATCGTCGCGGTTGGAAGTGTTCAAGCTTTGCAAATAAGTATAAAATCGAAATCAAACAGATGTACTATGATTACGGCTATATATAGATCGCCGTCTACAGATGCGAGATTGTTCACGGAGAACTTGGCAGTCTACCTTGATCGGACTCAACGGTTGCCTCTGGACGGTCATATTCTGATTGGAGATATGAACCTATGTATTCTCAGTGAAAATGATGATGTGTCCGAATATCTGAATACTCTAAGTCAGTGTGGCTTTTTCTCACTTATAAATGACTACACAAGAACTTCAAAAAATTCTCAAAGCTGTATAGACCATATATTTTTCCAGAGCAAAATTGTGAAACAAACGGAATGTAAATCAGTCATATTTGATGCCAACATCACGGATCACAGGGCAATCATGGCAAGTATTCCCCTGCGGAGTTATACCGGGAGATATGTAAGAGAAAATGTTAAGATCACAAACTATGACAAACTGAGAGCAGATGTGGCCAACTTTGACTGGGCTACCTACTATAGTATTGATAACATCAACGAAAAGACAAAATGCTTAATAGAAACGATAAATTCCTTGATCGATAAGAATACGTTTACGAAAAGGCAATCCAGGTGTGAGTTTAAACGGAAAAAATGGATCACTGATGGCCTTGTCAAATCTACTGTCAGAAAAAGTGTATTGTTCAATGAGCACAAAAAGGATCCCGAAAATGAATCTAAAAGAGATGTGTATGTTAGATACAGAAATATGTTGAATGGTTTGATAAGGATGGCCAAGGTAAAATATTATTCCGAACGGATTGATTCTAGCAAAAACAACGCTAAGCAACTGTGGAATATTATACGAGAACATGACGGCAAGAAGGACAACGGAAGAACTCCGGAAATAAGAACTAATGATGGTTTACTCATAGAGGATGATAAACTGAAAGCGAATGCATTCAACAAGTATTATATAAATGTCGGTGAAGCATATGCCTCCAAAATAACTATACCTGCCACATCGACTCCAGGGAGATATCCCAATGGAAGTTCGTTTTATTTATCTGAGTGCACCAAAGAAGAAGTGATCAATGCAATAAAATCGTTGAAATCGAAAAAAACCCCTGGTCTTGATCAAATAAGAAGCGAGACTTTCAAAAATATAGTGACTGAAATAGCTGATCCTTTGCTGCATCTTGTTAATTCCATGTTTGAGAGTGAAGTGTTTCCGGACGAATTGAAGAAATCTGTAGTCATTCCAGTGTATAAGAAGGGTGACAGAAATGATATGAGCAACTACAGACCAATCTCTATCATAAGCACTATAGCGAAAGTTATCGAGAAGGTGATTAAAAATAAACTCACGGATTACTTGGATAGATTTAATATCATTTCCGAAAGACAGTTTGGATTTCGAAAAGGCGTATCCACGGCTGATGCTCTAAATAGTCTCCTTGGGAAAGTTTATGGATCGGTTGATAACAGTGAACCTACTCTATGCGTGTTTTTAGACCTAGCGAAGGCATTCGACACCGTCTGCCACGACCAACTGGTGGATGCTCTGGATGAGGTTGGTATAAGAGGCGGAGCACTGAATTTCTTAAGAGGATATCTTTCGAATAGGAGTCAGGTGGTCAAAATAGGGCAGGAGATCAGTTCCCCTGAATGTGTGAAATATGGCGTACCTCAGGGTACTGTATTGGGTCCGTTGTTTTTCTCAATTTACATTAATAATTTGCTCAAGGTTGATAGTTCGGGAGAAATAATATGTTTTGCTGATGATACGGCAATTGTGTACTCGGCTGCTACCTGGGAGCAACTGAAAATTAAAGCTGAAGTAGATCTGAGTAGCATACTTGACTGGTTTGGCCACAGATTGTTGACGGTTAATACAAGTAAGACCTTTTTTGTACCATTCGCCTGTAACACGACAAATCTTCCACCTTTTGATAAGCTTGAGGTTCCCAACTATGAGCGAACGATAACAGTAGATCTAAAAACTTCAATAAGATACCTGGGCATAACAGTAGATTCTCACCTACGTTGGAACGAGCATATCGATAACATAACGAAAACACTGAGGCTTCATTTGCATAAATTTAAATACATGAGAAAGATATTAGATATAAAGAACTTGAAGATCTTGTACTATAGTTTCGTGGAATCCAGGATGCAATATGGAATACTTGGTTGGGGCACAGCTTTGCCAACCTACATGAGAAGATTAGAAGTTTTGCAAAGACGCATAATAAAACTAATGTATTTTGAGGAGCTTGCATGTTCTTCGGATAGACTTTGCGAGGAATCAAAACTTCTAGATCCAAGACAATTATATGTGTACAATACAATGGTTTACATAAATAAAAATAGGGGAATAATTGATAAAGTAAGTCATCATTACGAGACAAGGATCGCTAAACAAGATACGAGAGTGCACAGGATGAAAAAATCAATCGGTCAGCGTTGCCTTGTATATCGTGCTGGAAAAATTTTTAACTCACTCCCGAGTGTATACAAGACGTATGTGATGGAGGTGAATTCGGTTCAGATGATTAAAAGCCTGAGTAGATCTTATGTGACTTCGGTGGATAGACAGTTTATTCGCTCACTTGTTACTTGTTATGGTGTGTGATGGTATGTGTATGTGCTGAAACTACATTGACTTTGTTACCTGTGATAAAATTCGTTGATTTACGGTTCACTTTTTTGTTTTTTTTATACTTGTTATATTTTAGAGTACTGCCCACGCACAAGTGAAAACTTTTGTGGGAAACTAAACAAGGGAAACGTTTATTTCTTTTGAGGGGAGAGAATCGTTCTCATTTGATGTAGTGATTTATTTATTTCTGTATTTTTTTATTGTCTTTTCTAATTTGGTATATTGGAATATTTTTTCTATTATGTGAATAAACGTTATTATTATTATTATTATTATTATTATTATAATAACACGAGTTATGTTGACTTCCAAAGCGTCTATTGTTTCTGGTTTATCAGCATAAACCAATGACTTGACATAACCTCAAAGAAAATAATCCAGTTGAGTTATGTCGCATGATCTTGGAGGCCAATTAATTAGACCATTTCTAGAAATAATGTTATCGCCATATCTTTCTTTCCATAAATCAATTGTTACGGTAGTAGGATGAGGTGTAGCACCATCTTGTTGGAACCAAAACACTTCTGGGTCGATACCATTCAAATTTTGAAACAAATAATCGTTGATCAACGACCTGAAATGAGCTTCATCAATCACTAAACACAATTTTACGATAAAAAAAAAATGGATCAACTTCAAGCTGTTCTAGGGCCCAATCAGCAAATAAACGACGCTTATTATGGTCAAGTGGCTTTAGTTCTTGAACCAGTTGGATCTTGTTAGTACGTACAGTTCTTTGTCTTGTTGTTGTTGTTGCATTGAGTAGAGAAAATGTTGTCCGAAATCTATCGATAGTTCGACGAATAAGCTGCTCTGATGGACAGTTATGTAAACCATAAATTTCACGAAGTGCTCTATGAGTTTGGCGAATAAAACGCTGATTTTGAAAACAAATTTCAACAATTTGTAAACGTTGTTGCCGCGTGATTATTTCCATGATAACTTGTCAATGCTTTCTGAACAGAAATGTCAAAACAACATGGCTTCTTCTGTCAAATCACAGTTATTCCTATCGAAAGTTCTATCATTCTAAAAAAAATACCCGATGTTTGAATGATCAGAATGTATTAAGAAAAATTCCAATGAAAGAAGAGCTGATAGATAGTGACATTAATGGATATCGTAGAATTAAATTCAGAAAATTTCTTTGGAATGCTCTACAATGGACACTTTGCCACTTTTTGCCTTATGCTACCAAAGTACGATAGAGAAATGAATTTTTCATTTTCTTTAGTTTTTATGATGGGATAAATTTGGCTCATAGCTATTTTAGATAGTTTCTGTCGAATTAGATTATCTTTTATATTGGGGTTGAAACCGTTGTTCGCGGCTTTTGATTTTATAGTTTGGACTTCAGCTTCGCGGTCATTTTTTGATAAGGGTAATGCGAAGGCTCTATGGATCATCGATTGACACGCTGACATTATTTGTGAATATGTGTGATTGGAATCAATAGAAATACATATATCAGTGGATGTGGGTTTTTTGAACACGTTGAATTCTATTTTTCTATTTGACTGTGATATCGAGAGGTCTAAAAATGTAATACTGTAATACTGTTTTTAGACCTCTCGATATCACACATATCAAAATAGAATTCAACGTGTTCTTCCCGAAACTCGAGCCACAAGAAAATGTGTAATATATCTTTTTATTGGTATTAAAACATAATAATTTCTACAATTTGTTTTAATTATGATCAACTACCAAATAGTAACGGCTGAAACAATTCAATTGTCATATTTTGAAGCTCTGGCTCAACAATGTTTTCATTGTATCCTTTATTTCAAAAATTTGTATATAATTTTCTTATTCGAAAAAATTTACACAGTGTTTATGTTTCACAGTTTATTCAGAATCCTGACACGTTTAGGTCTTTCGACCATCTTCAAAAGAGTACAAAAAGTAACTGAGTGAGTTACTTTTTGTACAAAAATTTATACGCAGAAGACTTGCACGATATGGAAGTTCGATACTATTATTTTTCAATGTAAATTCGACGATCCCATTGCTCATATATTCTAACCAATCACCATGATTGAGGTCGTCAGAATTTTGCAGTTATGACAACGTGACACGTGAACGTGCGAAATCGAAAATCGAGCCCTGTCAGACCCGCATAAAGAACCAGAATTCCGCCTCTACTCACCCTGCCAACGAAGAACCTCCTGTAGCACTTCGCCGTGTCGTCAGTCTCAATTTTAGCCCTCCACGTGGAGTTGGGTAACACCGGATTGCCCCTGTGGTCGTAATGAAGATTGTGCTCTGTGTCGTCCACCCAGTAGCCTTTTTCCGGCACTACGACCATGGGGTAGGGCCTAGATTTGGAAAGGGTCTCTTGCAGGAGCCTCCGGCTCTGCGTTGCCTGTTGGGGCGAAGAAGGAGGCGTCTGGGATGTCGTCGATGGGTTTGGAGACATCGGCTTGAGGTTGTTGTTGATTGACAGTCTGGATGGTTCATCTTTGAGGTCGGAAGTGCTGAGTTGACGCTGCGTCGGAGGCGGCTGCAAAAAAAAAATTCAATAAATTTCAAGCAGATTCCGGGCGAATACAAACTTTGCTATTTTTAAAGAACTCCAGCAGTTATTTCTGTGTCTGATAGCTCATGGCAGCCATAAAGTTCTTCAAATATTTGACATGGAAAGTATATTTGGAAATCGATTAATAACAAGGGTAAATTTCAGTTGAGAAAGGAGAAAAAGTCGTTCAGATCCACATATGGGAATATTGTAGTTGACATTCGTGGAGCTTTTGGCAAGTTTCCAGAAATCTGACTTTTTTCAACGAATTGGGCCCCTCAAAGATCGTATAATCTTCTACGATAAGTTTCTCCACTTACTATTATATTTTGTGAAAAATTCCGTGTGTACAACATTGCAATAATGTAAAAGAACTGTCAACATCACCTTATCGACATTGACGTGCTTTTTCGCACTTCTACCCACGTGTCCTCTATGAAGTCGATTCGCCATTAGCCATTTCATTTTCAGTTTTTCAACGAACGAAATTTATTTTGCAAGGCAGAATGTAGGGAAAATTTTTCGTATGAGAAGATTTGGAAGACGAAGAACGACCCCAAGCGCCACCAGAGTTAAATAATGAAGAGTTAGAGGCAAGGTTCAATGGAGATCCATCACAAATGCAAGAGGAACTCGTAAGAACACTTAGGGTTGCTAAACCAGCTATTCGCCATCGTCTTAAAGCAATGAGAATGATCTTAAAGGTAGGAAATTTGATACTGAATGAACTGAAGCCAAGAGACTTCTAACGCACCGTTTTTCACGTGTGAACAACTACTCCAAGGGCGAAAAATGAAGGAATTTTTGCATCGAATTGTGACTGGCGATGAAAAGCGATAATCCAAAACGTCGAGCAACGTATGGATGCCTCATCATCAACTGTCAAGCCGAATAGTCATGGCGAGAAGATCATGCTGTGTATTTGGTGGGAAAAGCTGAGTGTTATATTTTACGAGCTGCTACAATCAAACGAAGGGATCATCGACGACAATTGATGAGTTTGAGCCGAGCATTGCGAAAAAACGGCCGCAATACGCAGCCAGACCCGACAAAGTTATTTTGCAGCATGCGTGGACAAAAAGTCGCCCTTTTTTCACCGTCAATTGCCATAAAGATGGGAAAAAGTAGAGCTTAGCGACTGACCATACTTTGGACCCTTGAACTTATTACATTTAAGTACAGAGAACAAATGTGCCATTTTAGCGACGACAATTATATCGACAATCTCTTTAAGCTGGCTTTTTGAGTGATCGAATTACGATTTCTCTGATTTCTTGACTGAATCATTAACTTTCCCATCCAATAACTTCGCTAAAATTCATCTCAAGTTCAGATGTAAACCATAAATTTCACGAAGTGCTCTATAAGTTTGGCGAATAGAACACTGATTTTGAAAATTAATTTCAACAATTTGTAAACGTTGTTACGGCGTGAGTCTTTCCACGATAATTTGTCAATGTTTACTGAATAAAAAAGTCAAAACAACATGACTTTTACCTTCTGTCAAATCACAGTTATCACTATCTAAAGTTCTATCACTCTGAAAAAAACACCCAATACTTCAATATTTGTTGCATTTCAACTAAAATTCGGAATACCCAGATTTTCAATTTACCCGTGCGTATGGTCACTCCACCCCGGATTTTCCTTGAATTGACATTTCGGATCTAAAGCTACCCATATGGTTCCGCCAACCACATTCAGCATGCAGTTAACAACTAACTAACAGACATATAGTTTCCCATTCCAGTTTAAACTGCACGATTCGCATCCATAACTCTTCCTCCATTAAGATTACCCCAGAGGAAACGCTACTGGATGCTCCTACAAAGGCCAGAACATAAATTCGTGTTATAGTTGTAATCACTTCCTCGCCGTCGTGTAGTACATAACGGGCGTATACACACAGACAAACATACTATATAAATGCAAATTTCCAGTTTTCCAAACTTCGTTACCGCCACTTAACAACCTCTTCCTCGCAAGAGCCACGCTCCACTTAGCGATATTTATTCGCAGGACGCTAGAAGATAAACCCCGAGTCGGAAATAATAATATATTCATTTTGCTCCATCGAAAAATATCGGAGGGTTCGTTATTGCCCGTTTTATTTATGGGCGTGAATATCGGGCGTAAACAGGAATTTTCATTGCGGCAAAAAAACTGGGCGACGCGACAAAGGACGGCAGAGATTGGAAATTAATTGGGTCGGAAATGTATGAACTTTATATCGAAACGGAAAATGGAAAAATTTTCTGCTTAAAATTCGATTTTTCATCGGAACGTTAGGGAGTAATTGTGTGCATAAATCATGTATTTCCATCGGGACTAGTAATTTGACGTCGGCGGGGAAATGTGCAAACAAATGGGTGAACTTATTATTTTCCATTCAAATGATTCTAGTTGCACGTAAAATATCTAATAAGATATTGATTTTCTGTATACAGTGTGGTCCAACGTGTACAAAATCAAGGGGTTGTACTGACCCCCGTCAGAGGGTTGCAGTTACGGGAATGCGAAGAGCAGAAAAGTTGTTCCTCTTCGAATTAGAAATCGACGAGTCCGAGCGATTTTCCACATTTTCATTTTAAAGCCGAAAAATCGGGGTGTTAAGTTGTCGTTGGACCACACTGTATTTAGCGTTTCATTCGATTTTAGAAACATGTTATCCTCTTAAGATGAATGTTATCCTTCCAAACCGATCCTGAAGTTAGAACCGCATAGGTATTTTGTGGGCGTAAAGTACCATTTAACGGCCACCGTCTGGGTGCGTTAAATCGCACTTAACGCCCGCCATCGGAGCAAGAGATTGAACCTACTACGATTTCGCAATTATACTCGCCCCATTTACATACGCATACGGAATACTTCCTCAATCGGAAAGCAAATTCAATGGAAATGGGACAATTTCGTCCTCATGAAATCTCTCCCTTCTCGTTTCACCATTCGTATGCTAATTTCCGTAAGTCCGCGGCACGTAATTAACAGTTCTGTCGAAGATAAGCCCGTCGAATTTATTTACGGCCACCTGATAGCGATCCGATTAGAAATCGTCCCTGACCTACTCCAGAGAAACTGGGTTGAAATTTCCCCGGGACGTTTAGGGGTTGGGGTATTCCGGGCACGGCAAGAAGGACATACGAGACGTGGAAAGTATTTGGGTCCGAACGTGAAAAACTCGTTATTATGACTTGAGGAGTCGACGTGGAAAATTATGTTTCGTTACAGCTGGAGGAAAATAAGGGGATGCTTTGTGAATTATTCATGATGCGGGGAGATCAAAGCGAAGAAAATATTAAAATCGGAGTGACTGGTAGTGAGGTTGCTCCAGTCTTCTGTATGGAGCTGTTGAAACGTTGACACTAGAATTTTACACTTGGATTTAATATTCCTCAAACTACAGGAAGACCACATAAAAATTGAGGAGGTTGTAGATCATATGGTTTCCTAATTGAAATGGGAAAATTTCCATTATATACAAATTTGCCCATGTTCTCCGCAATTAGAAGTTATTTGGATGCTAAATAAAAACAATTAATAAAATAGATCTATCTATATGCCCTCATTAGCCGAATGTTCTGTTTGAAAGCGAACTTTAAAAACGTGGTCAACTAGTTGAACACTATTTAAGAGCATGGTTCTTTCACCAGTTGACTACTCGGCAGTCTCCACAATCTGCCCCAAGAAGCAGAAAGTGTCATGAGGGTTATGCCTTATCATCGCGCATTAGCGAGAACCACTCCGAAGTGTTGGACCCACCAAGCTTCCAGTTTCGACTTCAGTTCGAAAACCTACACCGTGACTGGTAGCAGCGAAGCACCATCAAACCTCTACTGGCTCTGCATGATCAGTACCCCAGTTTTTTGAGACGCAACTCACACGCCGAAGGGGCTTTTTATCCACCTACCCGCAGTTCCATGAACAAAGGTAATCTCAAGATTGATGCCTCAATGCCACCGTTAATCCGGCCTGTACGTCAACGCCCACGAACCCTTGTGAAGTCTTTCAATCCTGGCTTCAAGCACCAACGGTCTAGCCGTATCGTCGAGATCCACATACCCCAGAAACGTCTCGCAATCGATTGTGGTTCAGGACGAGGCCGGTCGAACAGTCAAGTTCCGCTAAACCCTGAAGCATTTCTCGAGATATCCTGAACATGAGTTGCTGCGAAAAGATAGATGGCATACCCTTCTAGTACAGCATGCGGACTTTCAACCACTGCCCCCTCGAGTCCAACATCAATTGGGTGGCCAGATCGTACAAATACTTCCCGAGGACCTCCACCCTTCCGAGGTAACGCAGTATGCTACATAACGCACTCAGCCATTGGACAGAAAAACCCGGTGATTTACCGCAATAGGGTAGAGTACGTTAGTTTTAAGAAAGAGGTCATGTGCTGCGTCGGACTCCCTTGTCACTGAGTTTATCAACGCGCCTCAGCCCTCCTATCCAATAGGGCCCCATTCGGTCGGTCTTCCACCACACGGGTCCAGTGACTGGCGCGAATGGCATTACGTTAGGCACCAAGACTTAACCCTCCATTTCACCGTGATGAAACTAGGGTCCTAGTCAAGACAAGCGCCCCTAGCGCGTCAAGCTATAATGCCATGAGAGCGAGTCTGAGGATTATCAGCATAAACACAATCCTTCGCATAACTCTCGATAAAAATCCTTCTTCTTCTTCTTCCGTCTCCATATTAGGTGAAGTCGCCTGTTTATTCTTCATTCCTTTGCCCACTGTGCGCTCAGGTTGTCGTTCCATCTTTTCTTAGGCCTACTTTGATCTCTGTGACCTAGTGGGGATTTGTCACGTGCTATTCTGACAATTCTTGAATCGCTCATTCTCTCTATGTTGGAGTTCCATTCATCTTCCTTTTTAGTGCCCATTCATTGATGTTTTCCGCTTTACAGGTTCTTCGTATTTTTTCACTTGTTTTCTTGTCGAGAAGTGTTTTTCCGGCAATCCTTCTAAGCAACCTTATTTCTGTTGTCTCTTCCAATCGTTTGGTTTCTGCAGTATCTGCTTTTGTTTCCGCACAGTATACCATAATCTGCCTGATCGTCGTTTTGTGGCTTCTGGTTTTGGTTTCAGTTCTTAAATTTTTGTTGCGCCATATTATGTCGTTTAAACAACCAGCTGCTCTTGAGGTTTTTGTTGTTTGCTCTCTTACCTCTTCATCAACATCGCCGTATCCCGAAAGTTCTATGCCAAGCTACCTGAATCTCATTTCATGCTGAAGAATACTCCCTTCGACTTCAAGTTTGCATCTAATAGGCGTTTTGGATGTATATATTTGTCTCTGGAGGTCGTCCTCACTCCCAGCAACCAACACCGCGTCATCCACATAACACATCCTGTAGCCCTGGAGTCTGCGTATCTTCCGTATAATCTTATCCATTATTATGTTGAATAGGAGAGGGCTTAAGGAATCTCCCTGTCGGATTCCATTACCCGCTAGTATTGGTTCAGTAAGTTCTCACTCCACTTTTGCCTGGATTTGGTTAGCTGCATATATGTTCTCTATGGTTTTGACTAGACTATACGGTATATGTCTTGTACAGAAGATGGATAACGTCCCGCAATTGTACTTTATCGAACGCCTTTTCTTAGTCTACGAAACACATATAAGCCGGTTCATTGTACTCTATGAATTTTTCTGTTATCCGAAGGCGATAAATCACTTGATCTTGGTGGACAATTTTTCTTGCAATAAAGCCAAAATGGGTAGTGTTGTGTGGGTTGTTTTACCATATTGGTGGAACCACATATCTTCCAATTCCATATTATTAATTTTGGGCCGAAAAAATCGGTAATCATTTGGCTATAGCGATGAGAATTGACGGTTTGTGTGATATCTTCATCATCAAAGAATTGAGGACCAATCACTCCACCAGACCAAATTGCACACCATACAGCGACTTTTTGTCGATATGATGGTCTCTTAGTAGTTACATGATGATATTCACTGCACCAGATGCGACAATTTCGTTTGTTTACACAGCCACCCAGTTAAAAATGTGCTTCGTCGCTGAAGAAAATTCGATGCGAAAAATAGTCATCCAAACGTTCTTGTACAAGTACCTATTCGTCATATGTTCTACGCATTTGACAAAATATATCTAGTGACAATCGCGTTTAAAGTATTAAAATAGTATCTCTATGATTCTAAGTCTCAAGTTTCAGAACCGCATTAGATATTTCCTGAAATTTTAAGAGTTAGAATTGAACTCTTCTTGAACCCTTGCCTCCTTGAATATTTCATGAAAGAGATTTTTGCTGAAATGGTTCAACCTCCTGTTAAAAAAAAACCCAAGTTTTAAAACAGCCTGTATAATGTCACAAGTCTTCCTCGTACGTATATTCAATACCGCTGCTGGCTTAACGGATTTAGGAAGCGATAGACGACATTCTATGATAGATCGGTTCCCCAAAATTCCATCAGAGCTCAAAGGCTGACTAGATAGATTGGAAGCGCTGAAATAGTTCCCATAACAAGACGCTGTTCTTGAAGATATGCCGAACTGAGAGACTGGCTCCTATCCAAAATCCGGAGAGTTATGATGTGGAAATTTGTTGTTTCGCGGGTGCATCATTGCGAAAGATGAGATGGGACATTATTAAGATGCCGTCCACTTTTTATGAAAAACGTGTGACAGAAAGATCATTCCGTGGATTTATGAATGAGAATATTCGATAAGAAAAACGTATAAATCAACCTAGTAAATCAAACTATGATACCTAGCCAAAGTTCGAGATGAAAAACGTTCAAGAATGTGATGAAAACAAAGATAAGGTAGTGTTTTGGCCTTTGCTTATACCGGGTATCTAGAAAAATATTATATAAATCTGATAATCAGTACAACTTGGCTCGTCACCCAGTTCCGTCTTGACGTTGATTTTTGAGATACCCTGTATAAGTTTTTCAATACGAATATTGTTTTTATTTTAATTCCGATTTGAAACGCCCAATTAATTTTATAGTGCTCAGATTCTTTTAGTATTAGGAGAGATTCTTAACTGTTTAATAAAATTTCACTTCGTTGGATGAATTTTTCAAATAGTAAATGAATTTGATATATTTTTTGGGAGAATTTTGAAAAAAATTGATATTTTTCTCGTATAATTCTCTGAAATATTCTCTCGAGGTAGTATTTTATGTAAAGGTACTTTTTTTTACTTTCACTTCGCTTTCAGTTCGCTGAATCATCATAAAAATTTAAATGTTAAGATGTTTCTTAAATAATTATTGTTTATCGTTGAGGAGCTTGTGAACGGTCATTGATAATATGCAATATAAACAATATACTATGTAAAATTCAAAACAGTAGTTTCTGATCTTATATTTATGAAAACCAAAAAAATGCAGAACATAATTTTAAGAACTTCTCCAAAACTAATTTATTTGAAATATTTAAATAAGTTACTTCAAAAATCTCTCAATAGATGTAGCACATCCTCAAAAAATAATTTAAAATTAAAATAAAAAAAGGCTTCTTGATAGAAGAATCTGTTAGTAACTAACAGATTAAATCTGTTTTGATATTCAAATTTTGTTATATTTCTTCTATCAAGTAAAAAGCCTTTTTCTATTTTATTTTATATATAATATATAATTATATTTAGGCTTCAATAATTTTCATTATGGAATGTCAATGATTATAAATATAACCTTAAAAATACCTTACACTGTTCTGTGATTTTGTTAGAACATAGACCATCTTGAATTTTAAAGTTAGTCTGTTTGAAGCAATCATCCTTAACAAGTGTAAGTTGAGATATAGTGATAGTTATTTGATTTTGATATTTGGAATATTATTTTGGACCGATGAAGAGATTACCTAGAATTATATTCGTTTTTTGAAGGTGCATGTTTTGAGAGATTTCTGAATTAACTTATTCGAATATTTAAATATATTAAACATTTCAAATAAATTATATTTTTTGAAAAGTCCTTAAGTTATGTTCATGTTTTTAAAAGGCAATTGGTGTTCTTGAAGGTAAGATTAGAAACAAAATTTTGTCTCCTTTAAATATTTATTTATTAATTTTAATGAATTTTTAAAATCTCTTGGTTTATTTATTCCATTTTACATTATATATTGAGTTTTGATTATATACGTCTATTAAATATGAGCGGTGCTTATTGTAGACATTAATTTAATTCTAAAAGTTTTTTGAATAAAAAATTTTTTTGAAATTAAAATTGTAGAAGACTAACAGATTAAATCTGTTTTGATATATAAAAATTTGGAATTAAACAAGATCTTCGTCAGTCTAAGTCATTCCTTGTTAATTTGTTCTATTTTTTAAATGTGAAGTTGGAGCGACGAAGATCTAATTTAATTTCAAATTGTTTTTTGATGATGTGCTACATGTTTTGAGAGATTTTTGAAGTAACTTATTTAAATATTTCTAATAAATTAGTTTTGGAGAAGTTCTTAAAATTATTGATTTTTGATTGTCTCGGTCTTTACTTGACGGAAGTTCATCTTCAATATAAGAAAAACAAATGTTAACTTCCGCTATTTTATTGATTTGCACGACAATTGTTGGTGAGTATTTAAATATTCACCTGATGAAGTCATGGCATGACGAAACAATTGTCGTGTAAATCAATAAAATAGCGGAAATTAACATTTGTTTTTCTTATATTCTTAAAATTATGTTTTGCATTTTTGAAAAAGATATAGTTTTCATAAATATAAGATCAGAAATAAAATTTTACCTCCTTCAAGTATTTATTTAGTAATTTTAATTGATAACTTATATTTCGTTGGGTTTTTATTCCATTTGATATTATATAATGAATTTTGATTTTATGTCTACTAAATTTAAGCAGAGCTTATAAGACATTAGTTTAATTGTAAATGTTTTGGAATTAAATTTTTTTAAATTAGAATTTATAGGAGGCTAAAAGAATAAATCTGTTTTGATATTTAAATTTAGTGAATAATTCCCAAGCAAAAATTCCAATTAATTTTTATCTTTGTGCGCTTCTTGAAAGGAGCACAAGAAAGAAATGTTCTAAGACACATTATGGAAAACACTAATGTGTAGGCGACTAGATAATAAACCGGATCTACAGACCTCAAAACAGTTAATATTTTCACTACGTGAAAAAAAACTCTACATTGAATAATAATATCCACGTTAATTGTTTTCATCTGAAACGGAAAAACACACCCTAACTCGTAAACCTTTCAGTACCATAAATTTCCACGACTAATTTAATAGATGAAGGGAACATCAAGGTTGGCTACAGTTTGATAACGCATATATACCCGTTTCTGTTGTAGTCATGGTATTAAAACAAACAGAAGTCGCTGCATGTAATAACAAAAACACCTCCTATTTATTCAGCACGAAAGATAGAAAAATATTTGAATGATACATAAAGGGAATGTTGAATGAACTCTGCAGGTAGATGGTTCATTAAGTTATCCATCTCTTTTTCACTCGTTAAAAATTTTACGTTTGGAAGAACTTTATTGAAATTCTAATTGGTTTAGAGAACTTGAATTTTCCGCTTCGCTTAATGATCTAGCTTCAACTTTTATTACTTTTTCCATGAATATGCCCACTTTCTACTTCTTTTTCATTAAAAAACCTTAATCAGCTGCGATTCGTTACGCTGAGACGCTCTCGATGTTATTGCCTTATTCCAAAAATGAACCATTATATCGATGAATTCGATAAATATTTTATTGCGTCAGTCTTCAATTCATGCTTATTCATTTCAAGCAATATTATGAATAAAGTAATTCCAATTTCTACACATTCATTTAAAAGTTGGTAGGTTGCTTGTTGTATTTGGTAATAATTGTATTTCTTAAAATCACACACAATTCTTTTAGATCAGAAACATCACAAGGAACAATCTACAAATGCGAAACTTGTATATCCTTAATTTTTTAATTCTCGTATTTCGCATAAATTTTAATTTAATTAGGAACATCTTGTATATTGAACTTTCCATGCGTGCACCGATTATTTGAAGGTTATGTCGATTCACCTTTCATTAGTTATCGAAAAGGACGAATTTACAGGATAATTTCAAACTTTCAACATTTGAGTAATAAAAGCGTAAATCGAAAAATCAAACTTACCTCTTTCTTCCATAACTAAAACTATCTATATGTCCAATTCTATATTTTCAGATTCTGGCAGATTTGAGAAACGAATGGTCTGAATATTCACGAGAAACTGTCGATTCGTAACAACGACAAAAGTTAATAGCTCAATTCGACCGCAAATCGGTTATAATATTGCGTACAAATCATATTTGTGGTTTTGCAGATATACGATCAACTTCTGTTCAGTGATATGGCACTTTTTCGAACTGATTGTGTTAAAACCAGATATAGAACGATTACTGATTTTTTATATTAGTCGTCAGAAAAAATCTTGGGACTGAATCAGTCTTTACTTAATAAAAATCTATTTTAAATAATTCTGGTCGCATTATCCAGTTCTACTCAGATGAATTCATTCTGCTAGGAGCACCGTAGTATTTCTTCTTCTTCTTCTTCTTTACGAAAGCTTGCTAGCTTGTTTCACCCATTTTCCTCCTCTCGTTCTTGAGATGTTGAGGTCCAGCTGTCCTGTTCCACCTCTTTGGCGGTCTTCCTACGGGTCGTTTGGATGCTGGTCTTCCGTTTCTAGCGATTTTTGCTATTCTGTCGCCTGTCATGCGTGAGATATGTTCATTCCAGAACCTTCTCCTCGCGCGGGTCCATCTAACTACGTCCTCCGTCTGGCATTCCCTTCTGATCTCGTCGCTCCTTCTCTGGTCTCTCAATGTGTTCCCCGTTATTGCCCTCAAACCTCGCATCTCGTTTGTCCGTGCCATTCTTTTAGTTTCAGCTGTATCTGCTCTTGTTTCCGCCGCGTATGTCATCACGGGTCTGACGCACGCTTTGTAAATTCTCACTTTACTGGTTGTTGTCATGCAGTTGTTCTTCCAAATGATATTCCTTAGGGCTCCCGCTATTCTGGCTGCCTTATTCATCTGATGTCTTACACTATCTTTTAAGCTCCCATATGGCGATATCGTTACGCCTAGATAGTTAAACGAGAATACTTATTCGATGATGTTGTTATTTATATTCAGCTTACATCGGCGGGGTTCCCTGGCAATTACCATGCTCTTAGTTTTGGGGATCGATATTACCATGCTGAGTTTCAGAGCCTCCCTGTGAAATGCCTGCATCAACCATTGCAGCCCGTCTTCGCTATCCGCAAATAATGTTGCGTCATCTGCATAACACAAGATCTTCAGCAGTTCGTTCCCCATTCTGTATCCTTGGTTCACTTTTCGTACGTTATGTATTATCCTGTCCATTATCAGATCAACTAACAGTGGACTAAGACTATCTCCCTGTCTCACCCCTAGGTTGATCTTTACTTTATCGGTTGTGGTTGCTCTTGTCTTGACTGTGGTAGTGTTGCCGTTTATGCAGGATGAGACAAAATCGGAAAAATGAAAAAAAATTTATCGATTATTTATTTTTGGTTATTGTTATTCCACAACTGAATCCAAATTCAGTAGTCCCTATTACCACCTCTTCTTTCAATCAACTGCCCAATACGCCTAGGCATCAATTGCATTCATGTCTGGTGAGTTTGCTGGCCAGTTCATTCTCTGGATATGGTTCTCTTGAAGAATGTTATCATCGTGATAAATGAAATTATCCACAAGACTTCTTCTTTCCTGAAGCATATTTGGAATTCAGTATTCAGTAAAAACGTCCAAATGTAGCAATATAAATTTGCTCCACATAAGAGGCAAATTCAGGGATAAGACTCCACTAATCCCTCAGAATTCAATTTGGCAAAACCGGGAACCCAGCGTACTGTTCTAATGACCTTAATCGTCCTCTCCTAAGGCGTTTGATTGCAATTAAGGGATTAGTTTCCACTTTGAGGGCGTTCTACCTACCGAAATTACCTCGGTCTTATATTTAATACCTCCACATATCATCTTTACTGCCCCAGCCGGAGTGGCTGTAAAATTAACAGCACTAGTGACGTAGCGTCGAGTCGTTAGAGGTCGCTATCGTCGATCCGTAATTACGGGGGTAGGATGATAACGTTCATTAGAATTAATAGAAGGAAGGGCGCCGGGGAAGACGTGTGCCCGTAGCCTAAGCGCGCCGGACCACACACAGAGTCACGAAGCGGATGAGCCTGGAATTAGCGAGGAGAAATCTGCAATTTTTGAATCGAGGATGTTTACTTGTTAGCTACAGGGAATGTATTGAATAATAACACTGATATGTGACTACGTATAGTTCAGTAACATATTTAAGAAAGCTGGAAATATTGCAGTATCCCGGCACAGACTTCCAGATTTGATGCTCTAAGGATTTTCTTGAACACCTCGACCTTCCAATTAGATTAAAAAGCTACCAGAAGTTGTTGTCACAGGATCTGATGATGAGACTAGAAGAAAAAGAGAAATTTCGAAGGGGGCCTCTTGGCCTTTACGTCTTCGTAAAGAGCCAGAAGTTAAACTAGTTTGAGCTCTGGAAGGTGAACAATGATATTCCATGCCCATCACGACGGGACAAAACCAGATTTTGCCATCGATAAATCTCTGGATCTAAAGATATAAGGAGGCACTTTCCGGGTGCCGTTTCAGTTGATCAGGTGTGCGGATGTCGAGATGGTATACTTGACATGGTAATTAGTGGGAATTGAGGAATCGGGTTAGAGAGCCAGGGACCAATCAATAGGCGGCTGTGATTTCGAGTTGAGGCTGTAGGAAATAGGAATAATTCAGGTCGCGTGGGAGAAGTTGAACAGAGGGTCGAAACCGGGTATGTAGGTCAATGTCAGGTTGAAAGGTTAATTGAAAATTCTGCTTCTAGGATTGGTCCGGAAGTTTGCATATTGTGACCCAGTTGCATAAGTTTTATGAAGGATATTACGTTGGATGTTTCCACGTATAGTGTTGCATTTATTAGTTTCTACTCGAAGCTTCTCCAGAATACTCCTAGTTGGATTTCCATACTAAAACATAAACGAAGCTTGGCATAGTAATTTCTGGTGTAACGATTAGTAAAAGAATGCTATCGTTTATTGCTGTAGAGTGTAGAAAAATGAAATGACGTATCACTTTTTCTAGAGAGGAAACTAATGTCAAGCTATGATTGGAATTGAATTAAGGGGTTGAAATCTATAGAAAAAGGAAGGGGTAAAGAGTCTTGAAAAACATGGGAAAACCATGTAGAAGTAGAGCATAAGTCTCGTTACCGGAAGGTGCGGGTTCGAATCCTGTTCAGGTGAAGAGGACATTTTATAGTTGGACGGGTGTCGGCTACTGTTGGGTCGAAAATTAACAGTGCTGTGACCTAAAGGGGCGCAAGATCACAGTAACAAAGCATACCCAGAACAGAACTGAACTCCTAACGCGCACAAGCTGAAAAAGTTTCTGAGGGATCTTCACAGAAGATCTAGGAGTATCAGAAAATAATAATAAAATTGCTATAGAGTGTAGAAAAATGGAATGACGTGTCACTTTTTCTAGAGAGGTCAAGTGAATTTAGGGGATGAAAGCTATTGAAAAAAGGAAAGAGTAAAGAGTCTTGAAAGACATAGGAAGACCACGTCTCTTGGATATCATTTTTTTCTATCAAATCGATTAGGCTTATTCTTCACAATGAATTTGCCAATGCCATGATAAATTGTATCCATGCAAGGCTGTTTTCAACAAGAATTATAGACTATTTTCAACAAGAAGTAGAACTCAGTAAAATTTCACCAAAAATTGCTTATATAAAATTTTTAGGGGTCAAAGTTGAAGAAACTGTTGAGGTCAATTCGACTTCTTCAAGTTCCAGAAGATTCAGAGTCCGGTTCTGTTAATCAGGACTTTTAAACGCGAGCATTTTCCCAGAAAAATCATCTTAACGGATGAAGCTCGGAGAACTATTTTTTGTGGGATCCGTTAAGGATAAGTGTTACGCCAAGCCTTTAAACACGGAATCGAAGTTGCAATTCATGAGATTAAGCCCCAAATAATCGACAATGTACTTAACAACTGGGTTGATCGGATGAGGTCAGTCGTGGCGGACATTTGAATGATATTGTTTTTAATTAGTAAATATCAAGGTTCAATTTTTTTAATAAACTCATTACTTTGAAAATATATTCATTATTTTTATATTTATAGCCGATAAAAAATGGAAGTTTAAATGGTCCACACCTTCCCAACTGAGGTTTCTAAATGGTCAATTTCTAATAGTTTTTTTATAGTATCGGGTGTTTCTTGTAGAGTGATAGAACTTTCGATAGGAATAACTTTGTTTTGACAGAAGGTAGAAGCCATGTTGTTTTGACATTTCTGTTCAGTAAGCATTGACAAATTGTCATGGAAAGACTCACGCCGCAGTAACGTTTACAAATTGTTGAAATTTATTTTCAAAATCAGAGTTCTATTCGCCAAACACTTGTTCGTAAAATTTATGGTTTACATAATCGTCCATCAGAGCAGCCTATTCGTCGAACTATCGATAGATTTCGGACATTTTCTCTACTCGATGCAACAATAACAACAAGACAAAGAACTGTACGTACAGAAGAAAATATTGCTGCTGTAAGTCATAGTGTGAATGATGATGCAGATTCATCTATTCATCGACGTTCACAACAAGTTAGACTCTGTGCACCCACCACATGGAAAAGTTTGCGTAAAGATCTTGCTCTACACCCATACAAAATCTAACTAGTTCAAGAACTAAAGCCACTTGACCATAATAAGCGTCGTTTGTTTGCTGATTGGGCCCTAGAAAAGCTTGAAGTTGATCCACTTCTTTATCGTAAAATTGTGTTTAGTGATGAAGCTCATTTCTGGTTGAACGGCTATGTAAACAAGCAAAATTGCTGTATATGGAGTGAAAATAATCCTTAAGAAATTCTGCATCCTGAAAAATACACTATGTGGTGTGCTTTACACGCTGGAGGCATCATCGATCCATATTTCTTCAAAAACTATGCTGGAGCTAATGTTACAGTGAATGGTGCTCGTTACAGATCAATGAGCTCAATGATTATTTGTTTCAAAATTTGAATGGTATCGACACAGAAGTGTTTTGGTTCCAACAAGATGGTGCTTCACCTCATGCTGCTACCTTAACAATTGATTTATTGAAAGAAAGATTTGGCGATAACATAGTATCGAGAAATGGTCCAATTAATTGGCCTCCAAGATCATGCGACATAACTCCACTGGATTATTTTCATTGGGATTATGTCAAGTCCTTGGTTTACGTTGATAAACCAAAAACAATAGACGCCTTGGAAGCCTAATTACTATTATTATTATTATCCTGATACTCCTAGATCTTCTGTGAAGTTCTCTCAGAAGCTTTTTCAGCTTGTGCGAGTTAGGAGTTCAGCTGTGTTCTGTGTAGGCTTTGTTACTGTGATCTTGCGCAACTTCAGGTCACAGCACTGTTAATTTTTGACCCAACAGTGAAATGGTGGCAGATACTCGTCCAACTAGAAAATTTCTTTTCTACCTGAACAGGATTCGAACCCGGACCTACAGGTCACGAGTCCGATGCTCTCCCGCTGCGCTATCCATACTCGTGTTATTGATTAAATAATGCCTGAATTACTCGAAAAAGTGGTGCAAAATTGGTCTGGTCGAATGCGGTTCCTCAGAGCTAGTCGTGGTGGACATTTTCCGGAAATTATTTAAAAAAAATAAACGACATAAAATTATCTTACAAATAAAAACAAATTCGGCTTCAATCTTAATTTAAATGTGTTTTATTTCAATTAAAGTTCTATCACTTAAAAAAAACACCCGATATTTGTGCATTTTCTAGACGAAATAGTCTTCAGGATTCAACACCACTGGAACGAGTGAACGACTGTATCAAATTGCTAAAAACTAGCGACAGGTCATTGAGATTGACGCCTGCACGAAAAAATTCAGAAAAATCTTCAAGGTAGCTCGAAATATGCGCTAATCTTCAAAATTCTCAAGTTTCACCATTGAAAATGATCCGAAACCCATCGGCGTAGAAAAACAATAGACAGTTAACCCAATTCGTCGTTTTTCCTCCAGTCGGTCAATCGAGATGCAACGCCACACTACACGGGCCCACCCAGAAACCAGTCCCGGCCGGCAAGGTCTCCAACCGACCTTTGTCCATAGATAGACGGAGAATGGACACTTCAAAGTCGGATGTAATTCCACCCGATCTCCGTCTAAGAGCCAATACGGTGCCGCCTTTTTTCTTCAGTCGCGGCGAGAAAAAAAATCGAGATTAGAGAAAACCCGTGCGCAAGGTGAATTACCTTCGTTCTCAAAAGCGGCAAAGTAGGTTGGATGTGTTGTGTTGCCTTTGTGCGCCCGCGAAGGCGAGCACGCGGTGGCAACGTCTGATAAGGAATCGAAACGGAAAGCGGAAGGTAAGTTTTCACTGTATTTTCAACGACTGAATGGGAAAATTCAAGATTGGCAAGCAGAAAACATTTTCTTCGTAAGATATCAAATTTTCTGATACTCAGGAACGTACAGCAATAAACATTTCTGCATTTTATTCAGGTGGTAACACTGTTCAACCTCTCATTCTGTGCTGAATACTTGTCAATGTTTTGTCTGTTACAAGTAATTTTCTAGAGATTGCGAGGAAAATTATATCACCGTTTTTGCGGTATTACGCCAATAGAAACTGACCATCCGTGACTTGGAGACTTCTAAGGAGCGTTCAATCAGCTTGAAAGCTTTCAACAAGGGGGGCTGGATCAGTTCAAGTTCAACGAGAGGAAAAACTTGAAAGAAGAACGAAGATAACTTCCAGAGATAAGTTTTTCTTCTGATAAATAATAATTGTAAACTCTAGAATGTCAGGGTATGATCCTAAACAAGGATTGAAGAAGGGAATTTTAGACTGGTGAGTTCTCATGACTCTACGAAGACACAGGGTGAGTTGCGTCCCAAACACCTCGGGTAATGACACTTCAGAGCCAGTAGAGGTTGGATAGTGCTTCGCTACTACCAGTCGAAGTCGAAACTGGAAGCTTGGTGGGTACAACTCTTCAGAGTGGCTCTTGCTAATGCGCGATGATAAAGCATATCCTTATCACACTATCTGCATCCTGAGCAGATTGTGGGTACTGCTGAGTAGTCACCTGGTTAAAGAGCCACGCTAATACGAACATTTTGAATGATGTTATCATTTATCATAATTTCCACGAAGCCAACGACATGTCACAATACGACAAGTGAGGGAAAATGAAGAATTTCTCGATTTAGAAACGCAACTGGAGGAATAATGAATGTTTCATCAACAATAAAACACAATTGGTTCTAATTAGAGATAAGGGAAAACATTAATGTGAACCTGGGAAGGTCACATGGATATTTTTCTATAATTCTCGTTTATTACACGTGATTAGTGATGTTTTTTCTCATAATTACCTTGGAGATTTGTTATTCTCGCTTGGAATATTAATTTTTTTTTTCGATAACTTGAGGAATATAATATTTAAGGAGATGATTTTTCTCAATTATTTGCACGATGAGTTTACAAATGAGATGTTCTTGATTTCATATGTAATAATATTGATGTTGAAAATATAGAAAACTTTGAATTATTGATTGGTGATAAAAAATAAAGAAAAGGCGGATTTTTTACTTGATAGAAAACTTTTTCAACATATCAAACAGAGAAATTCTGTTATACCTCGCTACATGTTCTAATTTTATGGAATTTATTACAAATTTTTCAAAATTAAATTGAATAAATGCCTAAAAAACACTATTTATCTATGGCAGATATATAGAATAAATACTGACTACACAGTATCAAAAGAATTCAAAGAAAATATAGAATATTGATGAAACCTCAACATACATTAAACAGTAGTACTTCATAACGGTATATAGGAAGCAAAATTCAATCTAAAAACGACCAATATAAACATAAGAAACTTCCAAACAACCTTTCTTTAAAAAGCACCTTCAAAAATATGTAGCACATCTTCAAAAGGCCGATAATCTCCAATGCACTTTTATGCCAGCAAAATAAACACATTCAATAAAAAATATCTATCTTAGTTACATAGAACTCTAATTGTTTCTTAACGGTTACCATTAAGATTATTCGATGTTCCTTCGTACAAAATACACACAGAGGTTGTATAAAGTAGTTTTCAAGACCCACTTTCACTTGAAATTTGTAGTGAGATAAAACAGAATTACTCTGTTCAATATATAATTTCATGACACCTGTAATATTTGAAGAAGTGAACTATCGGGTGTTTTTTTTAGAGTGATAGAGCTTTAAATTGAAATAAAACACATTTAAATTAAGATTGAAGCCAAATTTTTTTTTATTCGAAAGATAATTTTATGACTTTTATGTTTTAAAAATAATTTCCGGCATATGTCCACCACGACTAGCTCTGAGGAACCGCATTCGACCAGACCAATTTTGGACCACTTTTTCGAGTAACTCAAGCCTTATTTCTTCAATAACACGAGTTATGTTGGCTTCCAAAGCGTCTATTGTTTCTGGTTTATCAGCATAAACCAATGACTTGACATAACACCAAAGAAAATAATCCAGTGGAGTTGTGTCACATGATCTTGGAGGCCAATTAATTGGATTATTTCGAGAAATAATGTTCCAAATCTTTCTTTCAATAAATCAATTGTTACGGTAGCAGCATGAGGTGTAGCACCATCTTGTTGGAACCAAAACACTTCTGGGTCGATACCATTCAAATTTTGAAACAAATAATCATTGATCATCGATCTGTAACGAGCACCATTCACTGCAACATTAGCTCCAGCATCATTTTTAAAGAAATATGGACCGATCATGCCTCCAGCGTGTAAAGCACACCATACAGTGCATTTTTCAGGATGCAATGGAACCTACAGAACTTCTTGAGGATTGGTTTCATTCAAAATGCGGCAATTTTGCTTGTTTACATAGCCGTTCAACCAGAAATGAGCTTCATCACTAAACACAATTTTACGATAAAAAAGTGGATCAACTTCAAGCAAACAAACGATGCTTATTATGGTCAAGTGGCTTTAGTTCTTGGACCAGTTTGATCTTGTATGGGTGTAGACCAAGATCTTTACGCAAAATTTTCCATGTGGTGGATGCATAGAGTCCAACTTGTTGTGAACGTCGACGAATAGACAAATCTGGATCATAATTAATACTATGACTTACACCAACGATATTTTCTATTCTACGTACAGTTCTTTGTATATCCATAGTTCGACGACTAAGCTGCTCTGATGGACGATTATGTAAACCATAAATTTCACGAAGTGCTCTGTAAGTTTGGCCAATACAACACTGATTTTGAAAATAAATTTCAACAATTTGTAAACGTTGTTGCGGCGTGAGTCTTACCCTGATAATTTGTCAATGCTTACTAAACAGAAATGTCAAAACAACATGGCTTTTACCTTCTGTCAAATCACAGTTATCCCTAATTTGAATACTAAAACAAATTGAAATATGTTTATCTTCTACAATTTTAATTTCAAAAAAATTTTTTATTCAAAAAACTTTTAGAATTGAATTAATGTCTAAAACGAGCACCGCTTACATTTAATAGACGTATATAATCAAAACTCAATATATAATGTCAAATAGAATAAATAAACCAACAGATATACGAAAGTCATTAAAATTACTAAATAAATATTTAAAGGAAACAAAATTTTGTTTCTGGTCTTACCTTTAAGAACACCAATTGCCTTTTAAAAACATGAACACACTTAAAGGACTTCTCAAAGAATATAATTTATTTGAAATATTTAATATATTTAAATATTCGAATAAGTTAATTCAGAAATCTCCAAAAGCATGCACTTCCTTCTTCAGTCCTCAATAATATTCCAAATATCAAAATCAAAAAACTAACCTATATCCAAACCCTCACCACGTGTAAAAGGACTAATGCTTCGAAACACAGATCAACTTTATAATTCAAGATTGATCTATGTTCTAACAAAATCAAAGAACAGTGTGAGTTATTTTTAAGGCTTATTTAAATTCATTGAAAATTTCCATAATGAGATTTATTGAAGCCAAAATATAATTATATATTATATATAAAATAAAATAGAAAGGCATTTCACTTGATAGAAGAAATATAACAAAATTTGAATATTAAAACAAATTGAAATATGTTTATCTTCTACAATTTCAAAAAAAAATTTCATTCAAAAAACTTTTAGAATTAAATTAATGTCTAAAACAAGCACCGCTTACATTTAATAGACGTATATAATCAAAACTCAATATATAATGTCAAATGGAATGAAGAGAAGTCCTTTAAGTGTGTTCATGTTTTTAAAAAGCAACTGGTGTTCTTAAAGGTAAGACCAGAAACAAAATGTTGTCTCCTTTAAATATTTATTTATTAATTTTAATGACTTTCGTATATCTGTTGGTTTATTTATTCCATTTGACATTATATATTGAGTTTTGATTATATACTTCTATTAAATGTAAGCGGTGCTCGTTTTAGACATCAATTTAATTCTAAAAGTTTTTTTAATAAAAAATTTTTTTGAAATTAAAATTGTAGAAGATAAACATATTTCAATTTGTTTTAATATTCAAATTTTGTTATATTTCTTCTATCAAGTAAAAGGCATTTCTATTTTATTTTACAGTTATCCCTATCGAAAGTTCTATCACTCTAAAAAAAACACACGATAGAAACAGTTTCTCTTAGACATTATTGATAATTTTTGTAACGGTTTCAAAATTTATTATCTTTGTAAAAAAACACCCGATAGTAACGGCTGAAACCGTTCAGTGTCTGAATATATTTATTAATACTTATGAAAAAGTTATAGAAAACAAAATAATTTTTAACTTTTATTACATAAATTTCCTGCAACAACAATATATAAAACGATATGTAGACCAATAATTGAATACGGCCATCCTCTATATGCAAATTGCAATTGTTATTGTTTTAAACTGAAGGGCTGAAGGACTTAGGTCAATGGCCTTAAATACAGTTATTTATTTATTTACATAAATTCGTGCTGCAAGACTTGCCATAAGGGTTGCTTCTTTCAATTCTCGACACGTACATTTATTGTTCGGTAGGATATCGAATCCTAGATTGCCATGCGGTCTAGGAAAGGAGAAATTCCTAGAACTCAATAAACGCCACAGAGTACATCGGACTCGATAAACAATGATAAGATGTAACAATAATTATTAGTAATGACCTTTCCTGCTTGCTGGGACCATTGTTCTCCAGATAACGTCAGAAAACTTAATGAAAAACGATTATTCGTTACAAGTAGCTTTTTATTGCCCAAAAGTTAAATTATCACCCTGAATGTATGGTTTTTTATTAGAAAAAAAAAGGTATACATTTATTCGACGTCATCAAATAAATCACTTTTTTCATTTGTCATTTTTCCAGATTTGATTCAAGTGAAAAGTTATGCGCGTTTAAAAATTTCATAATGTGCTAAATCACTCCTTCACTTTGTTTACACGTTCAGAACTCTCACTGAAATTGTATTATAGAATAACTAAAAGTCTCGCGCTTGAAATTCAATGAACTCAATTCTTTTGACTTGGTTCTTGTTGCAGCATTTACAACGAACATATTTCACTATTCTCGACTATTAAATCAATGAATTTCCTCCATTCCATTTTCATCAATATCCGATTCTTTTAACTATAAGTTGATAAGCAATTTCATCATCACCCTATTCTCACATTGAAAATTCCATAAATATTCAAATTGACATGAAATTTATGACTGATTATAAGACATCACTTAATTATCTTGGAGATTATAATCAAACTCTATGCATTCTCTACATTATGTCTATGTTTCCGTACGACGTTTTTATGTGGCATAGTTAAATTGTGTTCCAGGCTTTGACATATGTTAGTCGTAGAGAATAAATTATTTATGACTGATTGTGAAAGAGAAGCAGCTTGACTCAAAGCTTCTTCTAGCTCAGGAGTGGATCTACAAAAATAGTGGGATTAATCGAATTTTTATCATATTTTAACATCCAACATTGAATATCTCAAAAATTTTTCGTTTTAGGAAAAATAATGAAGGAGAAATTGATATTCTTGAAGATTCTTCTGAATATTGAAGACAAATTTTATCTGCTCTAGTCATGCTAATTTATTGTAGTTTAGAATTAACTAGGAAACCGGTAAAATATTAAAAAAGTGGCAATTGAAGAATATGTGACTGAAAACTTCGCACCATAATGAATTTCATTGAGGAATAACCTCCTTAAAGCTACACAAACTTTTGATTAGAATTATAACAGTTTGTATCTTTTTATTCGAGGCGAATCTGGAAAAATGGTAAAGAAAAAAGTGTTATTTTAAATGAGCGGAATCTATGGTTGGTATTAATGTGCAATTGAAAGACTCCACCCTGTACAAATTCAAAAATTGAACTTGGAAAGATATTCAATATGTCAATGTTCCTCTGTAAACCCATCCAAGTCTTTTTTGTGACATATGCGACTTAAAAAAACGGAACTAATAACTTTAATTCGAAATTACTGTTACGTTGGTCTCTACATATTGCAGTGAAATGTACTACTTGAAATAAAAGACCCAATTATGAACGCAACTAACAAATTCACATAATTAATTGAATATGGTCCTTCGATCCGGATAATCGAACAAAATCCAATTTAACCTTCACTCGAAAGAGCCGATTTCTAGCAGTAAAATTAGACATGTTTTAAAATCCAGAGGATATCTCACCATCACACCTTCACAACGAACTCCCGCACAAAAGAACTTATCGATGTTTGCAGTCGGATCTGTGTCAATGGACCCATAACTTTTTCAACTCCCCATACATTTTTAACGCCGCTCTATTTGAATAACCTCTCGATAGTGCTTGGAGTTACGTAAACAGAACGATTTTTGACACCCAACGCTCGAAGATGCCGTCTGAAAAGCGTCTTTCATCGGTCGCTTCACTCACATTCACTCGCTCGGAGAACATCTCGAATCTTTCGACGGCCAGATAGCGAGGCTGGGTTTATTCCCACTTATAATTCGAAGGAGTTGAGTTTCTAACGTGTTCCCGACGACATAAAAGACGGTATACGACCTGGAATATTTTTGGAACTCGGAATAGTCTGGATTGGTACCGACCCAATAACTTCTTGTGAACAGAATGTTTGACACGTCAGCGCAGCTCAGATTGCAACAACGTTAGGACGAAATTTATATATTGGTAATTGCAGTTGAGGATATCTGATGTCAATATCTATCTTAGAGTAGACCCTTTCACTTGTATGGAGAAGAATATTGTTGCAAGACTGCAGCCCTGTGGAACTCCCCCAGGTTCGTCTCATAATAGTTGAAATCGGTCTAGAGAAAAACGTATTATATTAGTTTATTGTTGATGCCAAAGATGACCTCAGGTTTTAGTTAGACGATGTAACCCCGAAGGGTTAAGTTACAAATCTTTACAATTGTTCTACTATAACAATGGTAAGAGGAAAAGCATTGGTGTGTAACATAAGATCTGATTAAAATGTTAATCCAACCACTAACTGCCAATAAGAGTAGACTTCGAAAAGATTTCTTTCCAACAGTTTCATTTTAGAGCAGGACTTCATGTTTAATTAAAGTATCAACTCTTTTAATACCCCTAAGCTGTGACTGCAAAGTTTTTACCATTTTTGTAGTGAATTTTAACATTTTTAATGCGTTGTTGAAGGATGTATCATTTTTAGTAATGGCGTAGTTTTTACTTGTCAAATGTCAATAGCTGACAGCTGCCCAGATAGCAGGTTATCCAAAATGATGGAAAATCCTTTATATCGCTAATTTCACGGTGAGCACCACTGAAATCAAGATTTTTATAGCTGCAATATTTGTTATGATCGTACGACCCTTTTGGCATGAAATTCCGACATTTAAAATTTGTTCAGCTTCTGTCCTCGATCAGTATCATGATGGGGGGTATAAAAACAAACAAGATGAGGTTAAAGTTCATCAGAACTCAAAGACTGGAAGTTATCTGTGAATGTCTCAACGGTATAAGAATAGTGGTGAACAAAGCACCAATTTTCAAGTTTGATGTATCTTAAAACATTCAAGGCCAACGCAAACAGTGCTTGGGTCACAAAAGGTGGAGACGAAACTCCTTGAAACGTTTTCAAGTTGCTGGAGTTCATTAGAACTCTTGTAATAGATCATGAGATCTGTGTAGTTCATAAAATATAAGGGGATCTATGATTTATCATCTAGTTAGATTAACTCCATAACAGGACAGAACTCCTGAACTTCTTACAAACCTCAATGCCTTTCCACCCTACACCCTGAATTAACCTTTCAGCATAAAACTTCCCAAACTACCCCTGCTTAACTCGAATATGAAGTCGCCATCAAAAACTTCAAACGAGCCGAAAATGATCCAACTCATACACAAAGCAAAACTTCTGCAGGATCTGGGGCGCCGAGAACTTTAAAACAAAACACGGCGATGGGGGCTATCTGACCGTTATCGGTCCGAGAAGAAACGGGTAAAGTGATCCGGGTAAGTAGAAGACCGGAGCTCGGGGGGCCATAAAACTTTCAGCATATCGAGTGATGACAGTGGGCCATCTTGTACTAAGGAGAAAACAATTTAGGTTATGCACGGGACGGCGAGACACTGGCTGCTATCTTCGTGAAGGTTTTATGGATTTGATAAGTGGATGGAGCCCGAGAAGTTCGGATGGTGGAATCGTTCCGGGAAGCGAATTTAAGAGGTTTTATGGGGTTATCGGTGAATCAGAAAAATGTACGAACTTTCAGAAATATATGAAGTATTTTAGAGCTTACGATATTCACAGGAGTTGTTGAATAAATAAACCAAGATGAAAATTGAAAACATTGAAATTCCTAATTTATTTAATTACAACAACATCACCAGGAGTCTTTAGAAGTTCTACTCATATTCTTTCAGTTCTGTTTATTTGGATTTTTAACGTTACAATGGATCAATCAGTAAGATGGACGTTTTTCTGTTATATCTATGAATATTGCATAGTTTTTTGGCTATTCTGTCCAACAATACTTGCAGATCCGGCTCAAAGGACCAAATATACATCTGTGGCACCACACGTGGAATTCGGGAATATATGGTCAGCCTAGAAAGTATCCGGAATTTATAATTTTTCATAATGTGTAATGTAATGTTCTTTTTTGTAACATTCTAGAACGAAAGTAATGTATAAAATAGGTTGTGCAGATAATCTACGGCCAAAGATGCATGGCAACACTATTTGTCAAATATTATTGATCGTCAACAGGTATACAATTTATGAATCAATGTCGCAACTGGAATATTTGTATAGAAAAGGTTTTCGAAACGTTCAAAATATGTGCAATTGAATGAACAAGGAAAAAGTGCTGTATATGACACAATAAAGAGAATAAAAAATGGCATGGACTTGAAGCATAGATCAGTTTCAGGAAGACTGCCTAAGATTAAAGGAAACAATTTAAACGCTTTATTTGCACGACACAATCCGCTCTTGGTGTTTTGCAAATTGCTAACAGATTTGGGAATCAGCGAAATGTAAAAGTATGTCTACACAAGACTACTTATCAAGGAAACCAAAAAAATGACACCTTTACAAAAGGAACGAAGAATAGAATTTTGTCAACGTTTTCAAGAAGATAATTTTAAAAATGTCTTTATATCTGATGAAATTTGAATCCAACTTGGTGTAAATCACTTAAAAATTCTATCAAAACAACCTGTTACCGTTCAAATTTTAAAATTTCTCACCAAAATAATGGTTTGGGGAGCATTATCTCAGCTACGCCTCTCTGTATAGTTGATGGATTCATTAATAGTGAAAAATACTGTGGCTTTCTAAATGATTTTCTCCTTGAAATGGCGCATCCTTTATATCCAGATGGGTGGCGTTTTCAGCAGCATGTGTTTCTAACACATTTAGCATTTTTTAGATTAAATTTAAAACATGCAACTGTTGAACAAGAGCATTGACTGTCTATACGAAAAAATGATAATCAATACATCTTCATTCCAACTTTTCATGATGAAGCTTTTAACAGACATCCCCAAAGCAATTTTTAAATAATTTTCTTCTAGTTTAAACTTCTTCGAATTAAGATCGTCCAATAACTTGCTTGTATACTCACGAATCACGTATCTTTCAGGCCCGAACGGATGCATACCTGAAAATACAAAAAACAAGAATTACAATTCGACTACATAACATAACACTCTACTCAACATATCTTCACGACCATCTCATGTATTAATTAATTCCTTTCACAGCAATCACTAAATTTAAATCTAAACTCCATACTTTCAACAAACGAAAATAGAATATACTTGGCACCAGAACTAACGACACGATGTAAAATCAAGCGCAATTTATGCTTTTATTGTCCTGGATAAACCGGAGGAGAAAACCTCGTCAAAAGACAGATTTAACGATCGTTTTAATGGATAGATCTTCATGGTTTTGTCGCATAAAACAATATCGCCGAAATCTTTAATGAGGCACGCTTACCATATGCACGAAATACTTAAATAGGACAAGAAGTATGTTGTGCATTTATAGAAAGGAATTTGGTTTTCATGATATATTGATACGAAACAAAATTTTGTATCAAGTATTTATACTAACTGACAAAGAAACTGCAACACCCAGCAGGAGCTGTTTAGATTTTAAATTTTTTTCGTGAAACATAGATACTATAGCAAGGAGTAAATGATTAAGAAAAGTTCTTTTGGACTGCAGCATTATCGATCCCATCTTGTGTTTGTGAATCTTTTGCCATGGCCGCCCAGATCCCCCTATCTTTCGCCCATAGAGCATGTTTGGGACATCATGGGTCATTGGCTTGGAAATTTACTCCAACCCCCACGGACTTTGGCGACTATGAGACATGAACTACAGGTAGCTTGGGAAAGTATTCCTCAAGGAGAAATAGACCATCTTACTGCATCAATGCCAAGACGTGTTGGGGAGTGTATAGATAATCGTGGTGGACAAACACATAATTAACAAATTTATTAAAAAAAATTGTGAACCCTTCGTTTCTTTTCTTCAAATTTCAATCATTTACTCCTTGCTATACTATCTATGTTTTACCAAAAAAAATTTAAAATTTAAACAACTTCTTCTGGGTGTTGCAGTTTCTTTGTCAGTTAGTATATTCAATATTTTCAATTAATATTAAAATTTATATTTTCTTGGTATACTTTTATTCCTTTTGGTGATCTGTAATAAGTGTTGATTCTACATGCCTACTTAATTGAAACTGTTTTCTGAGACATTTGTTTCATTTAATTTCAAATAGTTTTTGAGAAAAAGTTTTTATAAAATAAAAATTTGTTGTGAGGTAAGTAAAGGGTCTTTCAATGGGAACGCCCCATTTTTAAATTGACATCACTCACGCATGGCAGCCATTGTTTATTTGTGACATTGACAGTTGTATTTGTCAATGTCTACCATTTAATCATGGAAAAGTACACACTCCAATAACATTAACAAATGATCCAAAATTACTCTAACTTTACGTGCTTCAACTCCAAGTTTTGATCGTTATAATAGTCGGGATAAAAGAACAGTTGAACGTTTAGTGAAAAAGTTTGAAACAAATTTTACACTGCATGATGTTAAAGTGCCAGCGAGACAAATAAGTGCAAGAAGTGGGGAGAATATTGCTGCCGTAGGTGAAAGTGTTTGGGAAAACCAAAATTTATCAATTTCTTGACGTTCACTAGAACTAGGCATCTCCCAGACGTCTTCATGGCGAATTCTACGAAGGTATAGTTCACATCCATACAAAATTGTTTCAACCCAAGAACTCAAACCAACAGATCATTTAAAGCGTCGTGTATTCAGCCATTGGTGCTTAGGTAAATGTATGATATTTAAGATAGCACAAGAACTGTAAACTTTCTAGCTTAATATAAGGGAATTTGAAGGAAATATAAGTTTATTATTTCGTCAAGCGCATCATACAGGGTGTTTCAGTCAACCCGATAGGGTAGAGATATCAGAACGTCCCAACTTGAACCACTGAATTGAAATTCCTGATGATAAAAATAAAAATAGAAGCAAACGACTAATTTTCTCAATTAAATCCTAACATAAATGCAATATTCATTCATCAAACCAATCACCAACTTAAAAACATAAAATATTATCTCAAAAAGAGATAGTGAACGCGAAAGCCCCATAATGATATCATCAGATCTTGTCACGTGAAATATTCACAAATTTCTACTATTACTAACTATGTGTTGCAACGGAAACGTGAACCATTAAAATCTAGTCCACTTCTATTTCACATAACATCGAATCAACTTCATTAAAGTTGCATAATGAGGAAACCTCTCGTATTCCGCCTGAAGAACTTTACCAAAATACGTCTAGCCTTCAAATTGACGGCCTGTTTCGACAAACACTTTTCTAGCTAGATAAGAGGTCACAATTAAAATTTAATACACGAAATAATTTGTTGGAAAGCACGCAATTATATGTGTACGCTTCTTATTTACAGTTTCCAGAGAAAGTCTGCAGGTGGCGCCTATATCTATAGATGAAAACATCAATAAATTTCGGGTTGACTGAAATTTAATATTTCTGGAAATATACACGAAAAGATATAATACTGATAGTTGCAAACATTAAATGTATTAATGCTGCTTTCACAATGCACTTAAAACGTTTAGAAGCAAGCTCGAATGCAGTGTCTCCGTTTTATGAAGTATCTAACGAGAAATGAACGGATAAATCGATAAATTATGGGTATTTCACCATATATTTACGATTAATTTTTCAACAGTAAAAAAGTCGTTGTTTGAACACAGTTAAAAACAGCCTTGACCCTCCATAGTTTACTTGTCGATGGTTTCTAAGCATTTGAATACCATTCACAATATTGATTTTATATCTTCTTTCAGTTTTACAGTTTTCAGTTAACTCTTTGAAGTGATCAAAATTTTAACACCACGAGTATAATATATACACACTAAAAGCTCATTTGAACTCTTTAGGCTGAATAGTTCATTAATAAAAAGGGGGATTTTTTACTCGCTTTTTCGATATTTTGGATATCAAACAGAATAGTTCTGTTCTATCTCGGTCCAAAATTTAATTCCATAGAATTTCTTAGAAACTTCTTCGAAGGTCATGCGACATAACTCCACTGGCTTATTTTTTTTGGGGTTATGTCAAGTCATTGGTTTATGCTGATGAACCACAAACAATAGTGGAAGTCAACATAACTCGTGTTATTGATGAAATACTGAACCTGAATTAATATATATAAATATATAAATACCTGAATTACTCGAAAAATTGGTCCAGAATTGGTCTGGTCGAATGCTTAGAGCTAGTAGTGGTAGAAATATTCCGGAAATCTTTCAAATAAAAAAAAATTGGCTTCAATCTTAGTTTAAATGTGTTTTATTTCAATTTTAAGTTCTATCACTCTAAAAAAAAACATCCGATACTTTATTTTGCAAATTTTTTGAAGGTGATTACTGGCGAAATGGTTTATTTGAAATAACAGTACCCACCGTTCAAAAAGACTTGGACAAGTTAAAATTCAATCTCGAATGATACACAACCTCATAAACCTGTCCTTGTAATTAATCGCATAATCACATTTTGAGATGTTTGTAGCTACTTAACCATCGTATTACTTATTTTACAAGATACTTGCACTGCGTAGCTAATTAATAATCACAAAATCCAGTGAGTTTAATTATTATGTCGGGTCAATGCACCTTTTCTGGACATCAATGGGAATAGGCTAGATTTCTTGAACTTTAACGTAATCATCAAATGTCGTCGATAATTGAATGGTGCATATGAAAAGAATTCCAATTATCTTACAGATTAGAATGAAATTATTTCTTGGTTGTTGAAGATTAATTCTATTATGCTGTATTTCTTTGAATATTTTTTTACGATAATTGTTACTTCCATTATTTATTTTATTGTGTGTAAATATTCTTCGCTCGCTAATTGGGTCGGAGTTTAGAATGTCTTCGAAAGTTTTGCGCATTGCTCATTAGCGTATTTCGAAAGTGTAAATCGTCCAATAGCATCATAATTTCGAAGTGGACCACATTAATTTTTTTTCGACCGAATAATTCACGTTTCAAAGCCGATGCACGGCCAGATGTTCAAAGACCGTCCAGCAGCCTCGACGCAAAAACGTTTCCGAGAAAAGCCCCGTCTTTCGGTTCGTCGAAAACTGTCGTTGGCATATCAGGAGAGGCAGACGCTCATTTTTTGCGAACGCCGAAAACAAGAGGTCGTTGGCATCGCACATGGCCCCACTCGCAGATAAAGCCGATTAGGTGGATGTTACAAGAGGCGAAATGTTAAGTTTTACGAACTTAAGATACGGAGGCAAATTGGCCGATGTTTTTGGAAGGACGGCTACGATTGAAGAATTGGGTAGACGGTGCTCAAGAGGAAACCTTTCGATGTTATCTGAGGTAGGAAGACAACCAATTGGCCCAAACTTGAGAAGAAAGAGCTTTTTGAGATAAGAATCAGGCGGAATGTTGAAGACGTTTGTCGGCACAATTGTGTTAGTTTTCACTAATATGGTCAAAGTGGATCAGATTGATAGTGAGCTATGGAAAGGTTTCTAGAGACTCACAAATTGGTGCAAATCGATTCTTCTGTATCTTTCTATTGATGTTTGTGCTGAGAATTATGCTTTGGATCCTGTAGAGCTAAGTATGACTTGTGGCTGCTTCCTTCATTCTTGTATAAGTCTGTCGCTAAAATAATTATTGCTAAGCTACAGTTTTATTATTATATGATTCCATGCTCAATATGTTAGCTTTCGTAATTTTCACAAGCTTGATAGATTGAGATGTGTAGACATACACAAGTAAATCGTTTTAAATTCGACCAGTATGCCAACAAATTGAATACAATGAAGAACTCGTTAATTTAGTTCCTCACGAGAGAGGAAATTCATTCAACGCATTCACATCAGCATTTGCATCTTAAGCGAAGTAAAATCAAATCTTTTTTGAGCGAGAAAAATTAGATTATATCGGACGAAAATGGTTATGGTTTATAGGAAACGAATCAACGCAAACAAGGTAGAATACTGAATGAGTCCGAAAGAAGATTGATGGGATTACAGAGTCATTTTGAGGCGTTTCCTGGGAACCAAATGACAAATTTGGATGTGTATTGTCACCAATTGGACAGGTCAAACTCCACAATCCAAGAAAGTACACATAATTGGTGAATCGTGAAAGTGTCCTATTGCACGTGACGTCACATCCATTTTGTAGCCAGCCATTAAGAGGTAACACCTTCATCGAAAAAAACACTGTGAAATACACCTAGACCAGCTTTTTGTTGATGAAAACCAGAAATCTCTTCAGACAGGAATTATGAAGCTGACAGAAAATGGAGATTGAGTGACCAAAAAGGAATTTTTATTATTGAATAAAGTTTGATGATCATATGAAAAAATCATGGTTTATACAGGATGTCCCAGAAGTCGACGTCTAGCTGGAATCGGGTAACAGGCCAAGTCATAGCAAAATATTTGCAAAAATCTAAGTTGTGTACTTTTCAAATTATAATGCATTTTTTATTATTCGAGAAAGATACTGTTATGATTTTTGAACTCCTGTTGCTACAATTTTTTACTTTCTTAAAATTTTATTTTTCCTACGTTATCCCGAATAGTGCTTCTGTAACCTGTGATTCTAAGCCAATTCCTCTAGCTTGGAAAATAATGTCACTTTTTACCGAACAAAGTATTCGAAATAAATATTTCACACAACTTTAACTGATTGTACTGAAAAAAAATTGTACTACATCAGTTTGGCAAATTACTTTGAAAGTTAGTGCATTTATTAGGGATTCTAAAATTGTGTAACACTTGCCACATTATTTTTTAGATCGGTCCAAAAAACGGTCTTTCGAAACACAGTTTCGAAAAATTTCTTCGAACTTTCTAAAAATGATTCTAGTACATCCAATACTTTAAGAATCTGGTTTGAATGAGGGTGAGTCCTTCCATAAAGTGTGAGTGAGACAGATAGTGACGCCACTATTTGGTATTGGCACACGTAAACGCAATACAGATCAGTACGCTATGCCCCTTGGTCTACTGTGCATTTTTCCGTATTTGATCGTGTTATTTATGTACTTACGACATTTGGCTTCGTTTATTAGATTTGTTTGCTTGTGATTTGGATAGTTTTTATCTCTTTACGATGAACTTTGATTTTACCTGGACTAACCTGTGATTGTGTATTGCCATGTCTGTGTATACCACACAGGATGCATCTCATTTATGGGGAATGCAGATGTAACGCTAGTGCACCTTCGAGAATGTATCGCGAAAGATACCCTAATGCTGATCGTTAACCAGATCATTGAGTTTTTACGAATGTGCACCGTCTTAGTATTTTTAGAGAAATATGGTTTCAACAAGATGGCTGCCCAACACACTATGCCCTCTCAGAATATCTAAATGAGGAATATCCGGGCAGATCTCGTGGCCAGCCCGTTCATCTGATTTGAATCCCTCAGAGTTTTTTCACTGGAGAGCAGTGAAGGAAAAAACTTATTCAAAATAAATTGAAAATGTAGCTCAGCTTCGGGAGAGAATTAGGGAAACAATGCAATTCGCCCATAACGGAAGATTCGCCCGTCGGATACAGCGATCTTTTTCAAGGATATGTGCATGTATTGCAGTTGAAGAACAGCCGTTGGAACATATTTTGTGAATTTAAGAAATCTTGTCATAAATCGAAACTGCATTTCTTTAAGGAAACCCTTTTTTGTTCGATCTAAAAATGTAGTTAGTGTCACAGAATTTTAGAATCCTTATTAAATGTGCTAACTTTTGAATAACTTGCCAAACTGACGTAGTACTTTTTTTTCAGTACAATCAATTGAAGTTGGGTGAAATTTTAATCTTGAATACTTGGTTCGGCAAAAAGTAACATCATTTTCCAAGCTGGAGCAATTGGCTTAGAATTGAAGATTACAGGTTACAGAAGCACTATTCGGGATAACATACGAAAAATAAAATTTGAAGAAAGTAAAAAATTGTAGGAACAGGAGTTCAAAAATCATCACAGGGTGTGCATTTTATTGAATAAATAAATTATAATTTAAAAAATACAGGACTTGGATTTTTTTAAATATTTTTCTGGTGACTATTATGACTTTACATGTTACCTAATTCCGGCTTGACGTCGACTTCTGGGACACCTGTAGACAGAACGGTAGTAACTTGTTTCCAAGTGACACAGTGATTCAGGTAATTCCTATCATAATCTGAAATAATCGGAGAGGGCTTAGGTCGCATTGTACAACTTCTTTTGTTTCATGTTGTTTCGAAGTGGACTATTCAAGGAGAACAATTTCCAATTCAATACAAATTGAATCTAAGAACAAAGACTATGAACCAATAGTTACTAATATGTACAAAGTATGTGGTTTTGATGGATCACGAAGGATGAACAATGTGAGAACCTCCAGTAAAATTATATTCTTCAAATTGATTTATGAAAATCTTGTACAATGAAGAGTGTGCTTCCCCTGTATTATCATACCACAATGATTGTGATCTTCCGAATATAATCTACAATACCGTACACCATGGTAATGAGCAATAAATCACGTTAGCAGAAGCTTGTTCAAGTTGTAGGGTACCCTGTACAACAGAAATTAATTATTGCCAAGCAGCTCCAACTATCATTACGATTATCTTCAGTGATTATGTGTAATGTATAACGTAATGGTCTGATGAGCATCGTTCATAAACAACAACAGGGATGTCGTGTAAGGATTATACTCAGGTATTTCAGTCAAATTTCGTATCGTCCATAAAACTGGCTCTCATGCAACTCTGACCTATCCTTTAAGCGTTATCAAGATTTCCCTTGACAAATCCCCAAATACGAGTATTCCTCCGATATAATCTTCAGGAAATATACTATGGAATGGTGAATTTTGTCGAGTTATTTCGTTTCAGGCATACTACAACATATTTCGTGAGAACTGTCATCTCTGTTCACAATAAACGAAACGCCGCCATCTTGAACCACAGAAGACGTACTACCGGAAGACGGATCATGGAGCATTAAGCGAAATCTGTTGAAATGGAGCATCCTCAAATGAAGCACGATGATCACAATGGGACGGATAAATGCGGAGTCTTAAAAATAAGTCGAAAAAACCCGCCGAAGGAGATTCGCTAACATTCCTCGGAATCCTCTGCGCCAGATTTACGATGTTAGACGATCAGTTAACGTCTTTCGGCTTCAGGAAGGGAAGCGTGAAGGAGTGACGTGAGGATCTATTTCGGGGCAGTGTGATGATTAAAATTCTTTCGATTCGGAAGGAGTGGTAGACGCTATTTTAAAGAACAAATAGAAATTAAGAGGATGAAAGGAAATTTGAGAGTGGTCAGTGAGTAATTATTTATTACTTGATATATTGAGTTCAAATTGAGATGAGGGATTATGATGAAGAATTCTGGACAGTAGTCTTGAACCATATGAATTTTACTGTTGCAATTTAAAATTCCTTGATAATCATTCACATATTTCCCACTTATTTTAATGGGTTTTTATAGAGGTACTCAAAGTTTAATGGAAAGGGAATTTAATGCTGTTTGTGATCCTATACTTTCGTAATTAGACCAAACATTCAAATAGTATTTTTCTTGATTTCTAATAGGTATATTTCCAGATTCCACCAACTAATTTTTTTATTCACGAACTGGACCTTATCATTTGGACTAAAAACCCAATTTTCTAGATTTTAATTCATTTCATTCGAAATTCATCATGTTTACAAACTGAATCGAATTTGATAACAAAGAAGTTTTCATATAACGCACTCGATATGAAAAATGTGAAGAACCGTCATGTTATTTTGTATAGAACTGCTGTGGAATTCTTTTTTGAAGTATAAGTTTACATGTTTAATTTGGTCCGTTTTTTAATTTCCACATATTGATTCGAATATAACAATCTTAACAACGGAGTAGCTTTTTTAGATAGTACATTTTGAAAAACTTGTTCAATCAGGCAATTCATTCCGACAAATCAAATGTGCTTCACTTAATATTGTCTTAACCAGGGTCTACAGGAATTTTTGATATTTAATGTAAAATTGATGCTTCCATCTTTGAAATTTTCGGTTTCTCGAGTTTGGCTATTTAGAAATGAAGTATCGTCGGTGAACTACAGGTTTTAGCTGAAGTTAAAGAACCCGAAAGTATAATTCAGGAACAGGGTGAATAATATCGGATCCAGGATGGATCCCTGATGAACACCTACCACGCAGAGACGACATCTTCCTATTCCATTAAACACCTCAAGTGGTTTCTCAATTAGATGTTAGAAAAGATGTGCACCATTTGTCATATTCTCTTTTTCGTGTTGTGAGAAAGAGAGCACCCTATAACCTCTTTTTTAAATTAAATGGGTGAGCAAGAAAGGAATATCACAGGCACGTTTGTATTAACTGGAATGTAGGTATCGGGCGTTTTTTTAGAGTGATTTTCGATAGGGATCTGTGATTTGACAGAAGGTAGAAGCCATGTTGTTTGACATTTCTGTTCAATGAGCATTGACAAATTATCATGCAACAACGTTTACAAATTGTTGAAATTTATTTTCAAAATCAGTGTTCTATTGTCCAAACTTATAGAGCACTTCTTGAAATTTATGGTTTACATAATCGTCCCTCAGAGCAGCTTATTCGTCGATAGATTTCGGACAACATTTTCTCTACTCGATGCAAAAACAACAACAAGACAAAGAATTGTACGTACAGAAGAAAATATCGCTGCTGTAAGTCATATGTTATATAGTCTATTCGTTCAAAACAAGTTGGACTCTGTGCATCCACCACATGGAAAATTTTGCGTAAACATCTTGGTCTTCATTCATACAAGATCCAACTGGTTCAAGAACTGAAGCCACTTGACCATAATAAGCGTCATTTGTTTGCTGATTGGGCCTTAGAACAGCTTGAAGTTGATCCACTTTTTTATCGTAAATTGTGTTGAGTGATGAAGCTCATTTCAGGTTGAACGACTATGTAAACAAGCAAAATTGCCGTATATGGAGTGAAAACAATCCTCAAGAAGTTCTGCAGGTTCCATTGCATCCTGAAAAATGGTATGGTGTGCTTTACAAGCTGGAGGCATCATCGGTCCATATTTCTTTAAAAGCAATGCTGGAGCTAATGTTACAGTGAATGGTGCTCGTTACAGATCATTGACCAAATGATAATTTGTTTCAAAATCTGAATGGTATCGACCCAGAAGTGTTTTGGTTCCAACAAGATGATGCCACACCTTATGCTGCTACCGTAACAATTGATTTATTGAAAGAAAGATTTGGCAAGAAATGGTCCAATTAATTGGCCTTCAAGATCATGCGACATAACTCCACTGGATTATTTTCTTTCGGGTTATGTCGAGTCATTGGTTTATGCTGATAAATCAGCTTTGGAAGCCAACTTAACTCGTGCTATTGATGAAATGAGGCCTGAATTACTCGAAAACGTGGTCCAAAATTGGTCTGGTCAAATGCTCTGGTTCCTCAGAGCTAGTCGTGGTGGACATATGCCGGAAATTACTTTTACATAAAAAAAAACCATAAAATTATCTTTCAAATAAAAAAACATTTGGCTTCCATCTTAATTTGAATGTGTTTTATTTCAATTTAAAGTTCTATCACTCTAAAAAAACACTCGATACAATGTTATGGTTTGATATCATCATCGACTTAAATTCGCATGATACATATGACTTTTGTATGAAATGATAAGTGCTCTAATACCATCGCGCAATAACAACGAAAAATGGTTTATTTCATGAGTATTCTTCATGTGCTTCCAACTCTTTTCGTCGAATACAATAAATAAAACATTCCCAGTTAATTCTACGCGTTTCATTACTATGTAGAACATTTCTGGAAATGCAGCATGAACATGCCGTACGTGTGCATAGTTTTTTTTTTCCATTTTCAGCCATTCCGGCCGAACCAAACAGCGACGTACATAACCTCAATGAAATATTCAACCTGCCCGAGTGCGCCGTAATGGACCGAGAGAAATATTAGAATGGATAATAACGTTTCTCCGAAACCTCGATAAATATCAACGCGCCGCCATATTTTATTAAATAAAACCGGAAAAAACGGCGAAACAACGAGGCCCGTACCTGCCGCCCACCTTTTTTCAGGACACGGTCCGCATTAAAGATGCAACCCGGTATTTCGTAGTTAATAATTCATCTTAACTTACGTCTGACAGAAGACGCGGGGACGACCCGGTAAAAAATTGGATTTTTTATCATTTTTACAACTCGTTCGTGAGGATATGGCGGTAACGAGCGTCATAACGGCTCATCCGAAGGGACTCGAGGCGTAAGTTGGCTGATTTATGGCGTTCGCAAGTGCTGCAGACTGTAACACTTGAAAATTCGGCTTATTTGTGTCCTTCAAACCTGTAATTTTAACGAATGAAATATTTCCCCAAATTTAGGAAAATTCTGTACATGTCGGCAACAGCGCAGGTTTCGAATATATTTTAGAACAAAATATTGAAGATGTCAGAGGCTTGTGAAAGGTCTTTCAATGGGAACGCCCCATTTAAATTGACATTATTCACGCATAGTAGCCATTGTTTACTTGTAACATTGACAGTTTTATTTGTCAATGTCTACCATTAATCATGGAAAGATACACACTTTAACAACGTTTACAAATAATCCAAATTTATTATGAAAAATCGCGATCTGCTACTACAATTTTTAGTCGTAATAATCGTCAGGATAAAACAGTTGAACTTTTATGAAGAAGTTTGAAACAAGTTTTACACTTCATGATCTTACAGTGCTAGTGAGACAAAAAAATGCAAGAAGTGACGAGAATATTGCTTCCGTACGTGAAAGTGTTCGTGAAGACCAAAATTGATCGATTTCTGGACGTTCACAAGAACTAGGCATCTCACAGACGTCTTTGTGGCGAATTTTACAAAAAGAACTTGGTTTACATTCATACAAAATTGTTTTAACCCGAGAACTCAAACCAACAGATCAATTGAAGTGTCTGTATTCATTAATTGGTGCTTAGAAAAAATCGGCAATGATGCAGATTTCCATAAGAAAATCATTCTTAGCAATGAGGCTCATTTATGGTTAAAAGCGTTATGTTAACAAGCAGAATTGCCGTATCTGGAGTTGTGATAAACCTGACGAATATTAAGAACTGCCATTACATTCTGACAAACCTACTGTTTGGTGCGGCTTTTATGCTGGAGAAGTCATTAGACCTTATTTTTTTTTCAACGAAACTCATGAGGCGGAAATCGTTTCGTTCAATTTTCACTGATTTTGTATGGCCTTATTGGTTCGTTTGCAGAACATGTGGTTTCGACAGGACGGTGCTACTTGTCATACTGCCAATGACACAATGACTTTATTGAAAACAAAATTCGGTGATTCGATTATTTCAAGAAATGGACCCATAAATTATCCGCCTCGTTCCTGCGATTTAACTCCGTTAGACTTCTTTCTTCGAGGTAACATTAAGTCATTGGTTTACAGCAATCATCCAGCAAATTTAGACGTTTCACAGATCAATATCGAACGAGTAATTGCTAACATACGACCTGATTTATGTGAGAGTCAATGGGTTCAACGACTTCATTCCTTCCAGCGTTTCTGTGGTGGACATTTAAATGATATTTTGTTTCATAAATAATGGTATGTTTTATTCACAAAACAAAATGGAGCGCTATTAAAGAAAGACCCCTCAATCAATGATTCATAGCATACTACTCATTAAATTATATTAGTGTATTCAAAAACTCCGTGAGTAACGAGAAAAAGATTTTTGTCAATCCCTTTACCCGGTTCTATCTCGATTTAATGTATAACCTTGAAATTTCGTAAAAACATAAACAGCAATTTCGCGATTTTTTGACAGCCAAACGGCTAAATTCGCATCTCGCTATCTGAATGTTCATTTGCTAAGACCAAGAAAATTAAATTACCATCCTAAGATTTAATTCTATGTTTTCATTGTGGATAATAAAAAGCTGGACCAATCTCTCGATTAGGTACGACCGTCATTAATGGACTATTAGCTATCTGAATGACCAATTTAAATTCCTCGATGTCTTTCCTTAACGGACGTTTGATAGCGTTGAGTTCTAGAAGATTTGCATCCCAAAGAATTCTCTTCTTGTCCTCGTCTGCGAGAAAAAAATCCGTTAATTTTCGAAATTATACCGTGAAACGGCATCATTATGCAAGCCGCTGACCCAGAAAGTTGCCGAGCTCGTGTTGAACTCCTGGATTTGTGTATCTGATGGTTATCTTTTCAACTGCCCTAGTTTCCTCCATATTTGAGTGTTGTTTTCGATTTGTCGCTTGAATGAAATCGAGAAGAGCGGATGAATGACAGTTTAAGAGATATAGCAGACAGAAGAAGATAAACAGGGTTTTTCACGTGTCCCCAAAAAAACATTCTAAAGGCGATATTTCGAAGAAAATCCGGATCATTTTGATGCATTACAAGGAATCAACCAGCGAAGATACGACTATGCTGGTTGAGTTCTTGTGTTAACTGAACTTTAAAAGCCTTTAGACCAAAGTCTTCATACAAAATACGGTGTAATGTCGTTTATGGAATGCCTAATCTCAAAGATCGACGAGGAATCGACAAACCTTGGTTTTCGTCAACATCTTGAAATGACTAACATGTCCCAACATCTCAAATTTTTCCATCAGTTTCACTACTGACGGCCGAAGAGGTGCTTCACGACGCCACAAAAATGCTTTAGCTTTGCGAACTGTAGCCGCAAAACTGGTTCCATTTTTAGTAATGGCGTAGTTTTTACTTGTCAAATGTCAAAAGATGACAGCTGCCAGGAATATTGATATTATTGGAAATCCCTTTGAAGTCTCGGTTTGACGTATGTTATGTCAAATCCACACCATTATTTGGATGACCCTGCAGATTGGAAAAAAAGGCGACAAATGGAACTACACTGATTAAAGGTTGAGGGTGCATGACCTGCCTACGTCAATTTCAGATAATACGTCTTCATTCAAACCTCAACAGAAGAAATAGGCGGAAATCCAGCAAAGCTAACGGACAAATAGAAGCAGTAATCATGCTCGAAGTGGATAAAGAACAGACAATGAAATATAGAAAACTTCCGGGACAATTCTACCTTCATCAATCAACCGAGTCGTCCCCTGCACACGTAGGAAAAAGACGAGGAAGAACAACTTCACAGGACATTCCACGGTTTTGTGTCCTATAAATAATTTAGACAACGCCACCTTCAACGTAATGAGCTCCATTAGCAACATCTTTAATTATGACCATGTACAGTTATCTACATGAACCTGTGCTGTCTAGGGAATGAGCATTAAATTACATCTGTTAATTGCGAATAGAGATATATGATGTAGAAGGAGTCGTGGAATACATAGTATTGCGAATCTTTGCTCGTCAAACTCGAAGTCTTGATCGAATAAAAGAGAAAATCAATACCGAGTAGATATAACAAATTAATACAGTTGAAATAAAAAGCATCAACATCATAACCTTTTTCCTAAAGCTCATTAATCGTAGATTAAAATAATATTATATTACAAAAAAATGTGGCTTCCACATTGAACAGATGTCGTTGTATGAGCGTACCAGGCCGATTAGATGAAGAAGATTTTATAATTTACCGGCGATGGCTAGATTGCGAGAGAAAGCTAGAAGAAATAGGATATCGGCTGGGAAAATCGATATATTGTTCTGTTTAATGGTTAATAAATAAGAGGATCCCACTTTTCTCTCTCACAATTAATATCTTCTCGATTTATGTTTTATCGGAGATCTCAATTCATTGGACTATCAACTTTATATTGTAGGTTAGGTTGTGAAATCTTTCCGAGGGAAAAGGCTTTACTCTTATTTTTTTAAACATTTTTCAGGCATTTCGATACAGTTTGGATAGTACTGGTGAGTTACAGGTAAAAATCAAACGTGCATTCAAGAATTATCCATCTTACAATTATATTTATATTTATATCTCTCACTAATGAGAGAATATTCCACAAGAGAATATTCGAAGGCTCATCGCGAGCATGCAAAGACGTTTGAAAGCTGTAATCAGAATTTGAATATCAAAACAAATTAAATATAATATGTTGTCTTCTACAATTTTAATTTCAAAAAATTTTATTCAAAAAACTTTTAGAATTAAATTAATGTCTAAAATGAGCACCGCTTACGTGTAATAGACGTATATAATAAAAACTCAATATATAATGTCAAATGGAATAAATAAACCAATAGATATACGAAAGTCATTAAAATTAATAAATAAATATTTAAAGGAGACAAAATTTTGTTTCTGGTCTTACCTTTAAGAACACCAATTGCCTTTTAAAAACATGAACACACTTTAAGGACTCCTCAAAGAATATAATTTATTTGAAGTATTTAATATATTAAAATATTCGAATAAGTTAATTCAGAAATCTCTCAAAACATGCACTATATCTTCAAAAAACAAATATAATTCTAAGTAATAAGCTGTAATCAGAGCTAGCTTATTATTTTTATACAAATCGAATAAAAGTTTAATTTTCCTTTGGACCATTTTCTTTTTCCTACCAATTCAGAAATTTCATGATTCTCGTAAATATTTCAACTAAGAAAAGTAATTGAACAGTAACGATCAAGTGACCCGCTTTTTCTGCTGCCAGAGTATTTCAGGTATGGTCACGAGGTTTTGTACTAGTTGAACTTTTTAAGCTTTCATACCGAGGTCTTTATGCAAAATTCTCATCAGAGAAGTGCGAGAAATCATCAGTTCTTGAGCACGAAGATGAAATGATGTTGATGGATTCAGCTGTATTCTGGACTACAGCAGCAATGCTTTCAGGTTTGCTCACTGGACGAGAACTTGGACGGGTTGTTTCACTGAATAACGATCCAGTTTTCACGAACAAATTGAACCACAAATTGTGGTGAGGAATTTCTAACAGTTTGAATAGAAGATACAACAGTTTTGTTCAAGCATAAATTCACCCATTTCGTTAGTATAAAATAAACTAACTGACAAAGAAACTGCAACACCTAGAAAGAGATGTTTAAATTTCAAATATTTTTTGGTAAAACATAGAAAGTATAGCAAGGAGTAAATTATTGGAATTTGAAGAAAAAAAAAACGAAGGGATCACAATTTTTTTTGATGAATTTGTTGATTATGTGTTTGTCCACCCCGATTATCTATACACTCCCATGATATTTAATCATTTACTCCTTGCTATACTATCTGTTTTATCAAAAAAAATTGAAATTTAAACAGCTCCTTCTGGGTATTACAGTTTCTTTGTCAGTTAGTATATTAAACTAACTTTCTATCGAAACACGAATGACAAAAGTTTTGCCAGACTCGAAATAATCACTACTTCAAAATGCAAACTTTTTTATGTGAACGTTTTCAGAACTTGTCGAAACTTGTTAATAAATGAAATCACAATCACATTAGTCTAAAATCACTCACAGAATAATTTATCCATTTGTAAATGTCTTCAGAAGGTTTTGATTTAAATTTTTGGTTTATTAACAACCTTCACTCATTGGGACTCAAAAAATGGAATTATTATATACCTGTCAATACCTTTATATTTCACTAATAAAAAAATGAGACATAATACTAATTTAACACGAATAATCTTGTAAAATTTGCTGAGTATCCCATGTTAAACTTATTAACAAGTTTCCTCCAAATAATTATTGATAATAATTCAAAATATTTCGTTTTAATTTCGGAAAAAAAATCCCATAGTTCCAAATACATAAATAATATCCTCTGCGGACGAAAAATTCGACAAGGAAACCAACATCAAGTTCAAACAACAGTTATTTACAACTTTCGCTGAAATTGCTACGGTGAAGCTGTGTGTTGAAAGAGATATACCAGTTCTAGAAAAATAACGCATATCTGGCAGTTTCAGAACGTACTCTTTGCTGATTATGTCGAATTACGTAACGCTAGTTTCGCATAATGCACTAATAATACCTGTTTATTCATTATTGTTGGCTCTTGTGAAGAATTACGCAACAAGTTGAAGTAATGTACACAATTTGAATAAGATTAGTACACACATACGAGAAATGCTGTCTTTACAGTTACCAGTGTTTGAAGTTGGAAGAAAAACAGGGACTTTTCAGTTCGAACATGTCAAGGATGTCCGATAACCGTTAATCGATTCGAAAACATAATGGAGGCAAGTACAAACAACGGAAGAGAAAACAAAGCTGAAAGTATAAAAAAATTCGATAACCGTGGACAGGGTTAATTGATATGGCATAGATGATAAGCGTGAGATTGAAGTTGAAGACAGAAGCGGTAAACGATGTGGACAACTTTTACTAGAGATGAGTTCATCATTTTTTCAAGCACTTGAACGTTTTTATCCATTGTCGGAGAGTGACTCATAGGTGACATGATTTAGCTTTCAATTATGGTGTAGTTTTTCAATGGAACGTACTAGTTTCTCGTTATTTCTTGGTGTTAACTGTACGTTAATTGAAAATTAACCCAGATCTCAGAATTTCTATATTTTTCTGCATGAAGTTGTGATATTTGGATCAAAGAACGTATCAATTTCACTTTTTTCTGCTTACCGCATCAACATACTAATGTCCAACTCTTAAACTCATCTCGTTAGACGTTTATAACAAAAACTGGGAGGGGCCAAAAACAGAACCTTGTTGGAATCCATCGCACTGTGAATTAGAACTTACAGATAATTCTACAAATGTTTCCTGATTGCCCATGAAACCAGTCTAGGAAGTTTCTCGTCTACATCGTCATAGTAGCACTTGTGATGCTCTTTTCTCTATTGGACTAAATATTTGTGACGTTTGTTGACTGAAGGAAATAAGACAAGTGCATCATTAGCTCTCATGGAAGAGAACATATAATTAAATGGGCGGGTCCAAACTCAAAAGGGGTTAAATCGGGACGTTACAGATGCGTCGTATTACCGTGCGACGTTCCAGGAAATGCCGTCGCAAGCGTCCATGAGCGTAACATGTAATTAGGTACCGCCCATCAATCTACGAGACATCTGGACCAAAATTTCACATATTGCGCTACCAGATTTAGCGGCGCTTTGCACACCGCTTCCAGATATATCGTCGTCCTAGAACGGGATATTATCCCTGGCCGCTCGTCCTTCTGGGAAACCAGGAAGTGCCAGACGATCCTCGGTCTAGTTCTAGCGAAATGACGATGTTTCGAGGTATGTTGCAGGTTGAGTAAGTGGGTAAACTCGGCGATTTATCAATAGAACCTGGACGTTTCCTGCTAACGGTTTCTGACGACGGACCGTCTAGCATTGCGCCGTTTACAGCCGGATGTTGCTACGCAGTCATTACTGCTATAAGATGATAAATGAGGATTTTATACGCGATAAATCGAAATGCGTTTGTCCATTTAAAAGACGATACATCTTGCGTGATAAATACGCAAGATTTCAATTGGCGTAATTTTCCCATTGCGCTTTGATAGTCAACCAATAAGACATCTTACTTTACTTCTAACTGAGCGTTTGTAATTACTCACCGACTAATAAGTGTTTCTTCTTCGGTTTAAGGAATCAAATAGAGAAAGTCGGTAAAAAAGCTAAAAATGATTAAATCCTTCCAGTATACCAGCGCGATGCTCTCTCGACCACTACAGGGAGCATTGTTCGTATTCGAGAGTTTCATTTTCCATCCGATTTTACGGATTTCAATACTGAATTCAACTTCCAAGAGGTGAATAATGCTCGCATTCCCGGTGCCATACTACAAACTGCAATTGTTCTACTTTACTCCTGAACCGCCATCGTCATAGCGACACTGTTCGTTCATTCAGAGCGATAATTTCCTAATTGAATTCGTGGACGCGTTTATCTCGTTATGTAATTGGGACCAATTATTGTCAATAACAATTGGGAATCCGACTTGTTTGATGCTGACGCGATTTAATTAAGTCCGATTCGACGGGTTGTGGCCTGGTCAAGTCCATAAATTCTACGCCTACTTGACAACGGAAGATATCGGCTGTCGTTTTGGGAGTCACGAATTCGATCTTATAAACAGTGCTAGATCATCTGGCATAGGGTGGGCATACAAGGGGTTATCTTTTGGTCTATTTACGACATAACAATTTTAGTTGGTTCCTGCAAAACGTGCTCATTAAAAGTTGTAACTTGGTAATTGTATATGAAATTCTCATAAAAATTCTGCGAGTAACAACGAACATTTCAAAATCGTGTTATGCTCGGGTAAAGATTTCTGGTATTGTGCTCGTAGAAACTAGAGACTTCAACAGACATCTGTTTATTTTCCACAACATGAGGGAGATCAAATATCAACGTTAACCTCTTCAAAGTAGTTCCTTTGGGCAGTTAAACACCGATAGAGACGTTGTTCCTATTGTCATAAGAATGTCGCTTACAATATTTTGGAAGTCCCGAAATGACGTCTTTTGAGGACATTTTTCAGTTTAGTTAAAGGGAAAATGTCACAGGAACTGAGTTCTGGTGAATAGAAGGGCTAGGGAACTGAAGGAGGCCAAACATTCTGTTATGGACTGAGTAGTGTGACATCGAGCATTCTCATGATGGAGCATCCATTTGTCTGCAATGTTTGGTCTTACACGTAAGACTCTTTTTCTAAACCTTTCAAGGATGTCTTTATGAAAAAAATTGGTAAACAGTTTGTCAGTATTAATAAGTTCGAAGTCAATATTTTTAGAAACTCTGCATAATCCATTCAAAATCCAATCAGTTATGGCATATTAAAATGTCATTCCATACTTTCATTCACAGACTTTTGGGCATCCTGTTGAACTAAGTCAATTTCCGAAAAGAAGTCAATATAATTAAAACTATAACGGTGAACAATGGCTATAGAACTGAAATCATTGACAAAATTATTAAAGAAAAAACTTACCACAATATTTAAAGAAAAATTATATCAATATAAATGATCCTTACGAAGAAAAGAAATCATGGTTTTCAATGGCTTATATAAAAGGTTATTTAAATATTTTAATAGTAGCCTTCTACGTATTTAATTTCAAAAAATTATATTTAATAATTATAACTTCAGGAATTAAATTAAATCAATGTCATATAAGTACTAGTTATATCCAACGACATATAAAAAAAAACATTCATTATAAGACATCCAAATGATATAACAAAATCCAATAAATGAAAATTGTTAACCAAAATCCTATAAATCAAATATTTCGAGTAGACAAAATTTTGTTTCTGCTCATCAATCTCATGAAAACAGATATCTTTCAAAAATGTTTAACATAATCCGAAGAATTTCATCATAAAATTATCTTACTTAGAATATTCGATGTTATTGGATATATAACTAAGTTACTTTTCATAAAATCTCAAGATATGTAATAACATTACTAAAAACACAATAAATTGTGAAATATGTGTGAATTTTTTAAAGTGAAATTGTTATAATGTTTCACCTAGAGCCAACCGCATACCCCATTGATTCAATCAACTAATAGCAATAAAAAAATCACGTAGTTAACGAAAGGAACTCGAACTTACACTGAGCTACGGGAGGGTACTGATATACGTGATTCATCAAGGACAACAGCGTAGCGCTTTCATATTGCTTGCATTGTTGCTAATTTCATTACTTTCTGACACACCTCGTAAAATTGGTTGTGAAAATTTGCACATAAGAATGCAAAATGTTGTTGATAACGAGATTGACTAAAAATATAATGTAGAAATATCGGTCTTCTTAATATAAAAGGATAAACCTTCAAACTTACGAAATAAGCTCAAAGGCATGTGGAAGCTGGAGTATTCAGAGTTCCATCAAACTCCATATTCCTCGATCTCTCGACGCAACACGAAGATAAATCCATCATCAACTCGCCGCACCCGACATTGCGCAGAAAATAAAAACGCGAATAGTACAAATATGAAAAGCACAAAAACAGCCAGCTCATGACCACTGCGTCCGCATGGCCCCGATTGGATTATCAATCAGTTGCGCTAATTGGAAATTTGAATTTCAAATCGTCGTTCATTCGTTTCCTATTTATCAGGTCCGATCGATCCGCTGTTAAATTAATTACGGGCAATTACAGACGGCGAACAAAGATGGAATAGCGGCACCGCAACTCATAGGACGGTCCGACACTGCGTAATATATTACGTGTTCTACAGTTATCTTATCACGGGAGGAGATATATATGCTTGTGTGTGCGTTTTATCATCGCTAGGAAAAACGAAATTGAATGGAGGCAGGCCGCGCCCTCCTTACGTCCTGATCTATCGCTATGCGAATAATACGCGGATCTCGAAGATGCGAACTCGGATTTTCTCAGGAAGTGAGACGGGCGGATGTGGATGCATAGTTTTATCTATAAATTGTATACCGTAGAATGTTCGACTAAGTATTCCATTTCTTCTGTCAATCAGTACGGCTTCAGATATGAAAAATCAATTCAAACCACTTTCTGTGAGTTTGTTCGATTCGATTGAATAAGAAAAATAACAAAATATTCATCTTATTTACTTATACATCCTTCATTTAACTGTAAACCCTAGACTAAACGTCGAGGAACACTCGAAACTAGATCACCTCCATAATTTTCGGCGATGGTAGTCCAGGACTGTAAAATTGACTGAATTAAATCATCTTCATTTCGTGGCGCTGCTCATTTAACTTCAATCTTCATAAGTCTTCATATGTTTTCAACGGGACTATGATCTGGTGAAGCTGCTGGCCATGAAATGGTTGTCACTTGGTGTTCTTGCATCCAAGTTTGCTAGGCCGAAGTATGGCATCTTGCATTATCCTGCTGAAAATCCTGCCACAGTACTTTTCACTATTAACGGTACCATCAACAGAGGCGTAGCACCACGCTGAAATGTTGCTCTCCAAATAATTTTTTTGGTGGGAAATTTTGAAATTTGAACGGTAGCAGGAAATTTTGTATGGATGTCAACCAAGGTCTTTTCGTAAACTTCACCACAAAGAAGTCTCGGAGATGCCTAGTTCTTGTGAACGTCGAGAAATCGATAACTTTGGAGTTGGAGTATTGGAGTTAAAGCCTGGAAGTTAGAGTAACAGATCGTGATTGTCCATAATAAATTTGGATTATTTGTAAACGTTGTGGGAGTGTGTACCTTTCCATAATTAAATGGTAGACATTGACAAATACAGCTGCCAATGTCACAAATAAACAATGGCTGCCAAGCGTGAGTTAGGTCAATTTAAAAATGGGGCGTTTCCATTGAAAGACCCTTTACTTACAGTTCAAGGGGGTTATGGGAGTTTTAAAAGTGAAACTATTTCAACTCAAAAATTCGGGAACAGACTTCGAACATTGAAACGTGATACCGATGAGCCTTGCACATTCAATTCTGTTAAGAGTAAGCCAAGCCCCATCAATTCTCTAACGACTAAAAATTCCTCATCTGAAAAAAACTTTATAGTCTCTTCATTAGCCGAAGTATCTACTTCTGTTCGCAGAAGCTTAAGGAGAGAAAGTGCGGGTCGGTTTTTGCTACCTCTCTCTCGCCGGGCGTGTAATTGAATAACAGTTTTACGTTTATTTTCTAATCGGAATTCACTTTCGATTCGGATCTTGCGAACTGTAATCGTTTGTCGGCGTCGTTGGACTACGTTTCTTCCTGACGGCGCATTCCGAACAACGCGTTTTTTCCTCTATTCACGACTTCATTTCACGACGTTCGGGCAAATTGCCGATTTAGAGGCTCCAGGGGGGCATCGAGCATTCCTGGAGCTTAGACCACTTTGTATTGTTCTCTAGATACGAATTAAGGCGGAGATCCTCGTGCAACCAAATTGTGCACGTGGCTTGCTCGCAAAAAAGGTCAAGCATCAGTAACTTGCACACACTTTGAGATAAATTATCGGTGGATGTATTAAATCTGGTTTTCATGGGGTCAGTGAAGGATAAGTACTGTCAGACAGCTACTGTGTCTGCGAGAAAAAATCGGGCTAGTTACTGTCCACCAGTAACTGTCGGCCAGCTATTTCAAGAGATTTTGATTCCATTGTACACTGACCTTCTCTCCAACTTCTACCACGACGAGTATTGAGCTGACATTAGCCCCATAGGAATGCAACTAGACAGTAACAGGTAAGTGCAGACGGATAGTTAACCCTGGACAGTATCGAATTTTTCAGATCTTCGTTTGGGTGTTTGAAAATGGTTTTTGGGATTTCAAATGTTCAGTGAAACTAGCCGAACATTATTATTTATAGTGAGCAGGCGTCTGTCCACCCTACCACTGCGTCCGCACGGACTATTGTGGTTCACCCCTAATTTATATTTACCCGACCAAATCTAGTTTTTGGACAATACTGATAATCTTGTTAGGGGATAATTTTTTCAGTTCGCAGTTGGCTTTACGCGCCTGACCAAGGACCTCGAATCTGATGCGACTCATGCACTCTGAGACGATGTGCATGGCTGTTTCAGTGTGCTCAATATACAGCCTGCATTCATCGTCTTCAGCCAGACCGATTATCTGCAAATGCGCTTTCAGCCTTCAGTTACCTCTTATAATTCCGACAAGTGTTCTGAGTTGAACTTATTCAAACCTACCGCTGATCCGCCATTTTTTTTGTTCGAAGCTGTTCCAAAGAACTCCTTCGAATGTTTCAAGCTAGGATGACTCAGCTAGAAAGATTCTAGTCTGGAGTTCATTCTGCTTGTTATCGTCCACGTCATGTGAAATACTCAGGAACGGTACCGGGCCTACCAGAGGTAGCGTGGCTCCAGCAAACGCCAGGCGATCTGCCTCTTCGTTACCCAAATCGTTTGAGTGGCTTGGTATCCAAGGTCGGTCCACAATAGAACCTCAGCATGATCGGTCCGTTGGTCCCGGCTGGGGGCGATTATATTGAAATGCCGCTTGGCTCGTGATTTTTGACATTAGATCCGATGGCATCGATAGGGTGCTGTTTGTTAAAAGCTCGTCCAGTATTCCTGAGCCTCCCATCACTATTGGCTCTGCCCTGTCGATCAGTATGTAGTTTGTATGTGGTCCGTTCCGTCCTCCTTTTGCACGAGCAGATTCAGAGGTGGTAGATTTAGTAGGACCCCCATGGCTGCTGATGGTGTTGTGCGAACATTCTCATAAATTAAAACACATCATTTTCGTTACAGTGACCACTGTGATGGATTGGTAAAAATGCAATGGGTCATAAGCACCCAGGTCAGTACTGGTAACATAGTAACTGTCTGGTGCTGTTTCCTATGCAAGCCGGTATTAGAACATGTTAGAATGTGACATTCCTGTGTAAACAGCAGAATGGATTGGCCCTGTGAAAATACGGCTTTATCCAAACCTTGCATCTTTGTAAGCCGCAGACATGCATTCCCGAAGCTCTTTGGCTCCGCCGCAAATTTAATTCACCTCCACCACGTCCTAAAGTTTTTTTACTCGTTTGTCTTCCACACGTTAATACACGAATTCTAAAGTTTTTCCACAGTTTTCCACCAGGAAATGAAAAATTTCCTGCAACGATTCATTCACTCCCTTCAAGCAACGTGTCGGAAAGACCGTCTGATAACGTCTGACTCTTAATCCTCCAGCCAACATCCATGACTCCTCCTTCCCTCTTTATTCATTCTGTCGCCTCAAACTCGCAGCAATTATTACGGAGCAAGCAGACGTACGGCTATCCTTCCTTCTGTTCTCGACACACTCTTACCTACGTTGGTTTTTTGCGCGTTTTTCAACAAAAAGTTTACATCCGGAATGGACCCCTTTTTTAGATAGCTACATATTCCGTCTTCAGTCTGAAAGGGTTGGCCTTGGAGAGATGAGAGGACAAAGGCGATTCATAGAATAGTTAGTAAGGTAGTGGTGAATTAATTCCCTCTGGCCGTGTTGAATGTCTGGACGATCGATATGAGCTTGGATGCACCGAAGACGATTTTTGTGAAGGTATAATTCCTAATGGTAATTGAAAAGTACAACATAAGGATCTTATTCTAGACGTCATCGGCGTTGAAAATGAATTAGAGGTCATTTACGATAAAAAGCTATCAAGGTGTATTTTTGAGAAAAGAATTAACCACAATCGACCATTCAACTAGTCGCGTTGACAAAGGCGGGTTGTGAAGAATACTTTAGATATTGTTCCAGCATAAAATTTCGCAATCCGTTCTTTATTTAATGATGCCTTTACGTAACACACAGGTATGTAGGTGGTTCATTCAAACAATCTCCCTAAAAGCTTCAAATCGCGACGCCTTCGCATCTAAATGCGAAGGAAATTTTCATAGGCCAACACTCCAACTGAGAGGAACCTGGCTTCCGTTTTTCAAGGGCACTCAGAAAAAGGTTGCTGACGGGTCAGCTTTCAAGAGAGCACTCCTGGGTGATTTACATTCTATGAAGTTGTGATCCGAGAGGATCTTCTCGCCCTAGACCTTACCGTGCGCCGCCAAAAAACAAGGAATTTAAACACGGTATAAATTACTATAAAAGAATGAAAAGGGAACGCCTGGACAACATTTAATCAGAAATGAAATTTCGATTCTTTGGGAAGAACTACAATATTGTCATGCTTTCCTATAGGCGGTCCCTTTCAAGTTGCGGTTGTGATAACTTCAAAGGATCTTTATTGCGCGAGGTAGATTAACAATTCCATACAACACTCTGATAAATTTATGTTCATTTTCTCGCAGTTAGATCTAGAAGTTACGTATCGCAAAGGTTTAAATGAATGATATAGGAATTCGAATAACCATATTTGTCGTTTGGGACATTATAAGTTTTAAATGATAGGATGATGTATTAGCACTAACGACATCAACAATAAGTGATAAAATTCAATACTTTCGAGAATTCGAGAACCTTAGATCCGAACACCACAAATGAACGACCATTCGAGAACACAATATCAGAATATTAATTCCGAAAACGTAAGGGTCGATTGTACAATTATTACTCTGTGTTGTTAAACTAATGCCATATTGAGGGGAACTTATTAATACTAGTTGAGAATATATACATTTTTTCGGTCAACGAAGTCGATGGAGGTTGAATACTAATACATTCGATTCGAGAACTGAATGCATTCGGATGGTGCGAACTGTTTCTCCAAAGCATACAGAATTCAGATCATTTGTTTCGTTATTGACGAGGCTCCAATTCAGATCTTTGTCTAAATATTCAACTGAAATAATTAGTGGCCGTTTTAAATGCGACAACGATATCGGAGCTTTTCACTCATATCGCGTCATCTGGTTCCCTTTATTTTCGTCGGCCGTTGAAAGCTTTAATTTCCAGCCGAAGCGGATACGTCGATATCAATTTTTACATATTGTGCCATTCATTATTAAATCACGAAACGGTATCACATGTTTGCAAACTACGATTTTCAATTAATTTGCTGTATCCATAATAATGCATTTGTCCGAAACCCCTTTCATTATTATAATGGATTCGTTATAAATTACATATTCATAACGTTTGACGAATCTTTATGAAATTGACTTGATAGTTCCGAAAGGATATCAGGCTGCTGGTGAAGCTATATTTGGAAAAAACGTAATCGAGATGGTTCGATTTTGTGAATTTGATATCAGTGTTCGAATACCGTCAGTTCTCGAATGAATCTGTACTGATGTACCTGACTTTCAAATTAGGAAACTGCTGCAACTGAATTGAGAAATTCGTTCAAGTGGACTTCCAGCATTTCGTCAGGTATTGACTGGAGGGCTATCAACGTTCCTCAACTGAATTTAACATAGCTTAAGTAAAAGAAATGGCGACTGAAGAACTCTTTTGAGTCTAAACGAAATAGGGATTAAAATTCCTGTGTCTCATGAATTAATTAGTACAATATTGAAAGAACGGGTTATGTCCATTTTTCCAAAACTCAAATTATCATTTCAGGGTACTATTTTTCAATCGACATGAGGCAAGTGAGGATTCACGGCATGTACTGAAGTATATTCCTGAAACTGTGCTTAAAAACGTTTTGATGATTGGATTATTCACTGGCGTAATGAATTATTTCAGTAGGGGCTTACTTTTAAGGCCATACAAAAATGTTTGATGAGTAAAACGTATTTCGCGTTTCACCAACTGATTTACGGTACTTTGTCGACGCTGCAACTTAGGACTCGGGAGATTGAAGGCTGCGTACATCTCAGAAATGAAACGAGTCGGAAGAATTAAACCCGTCATTCCGTCACACCTCATAATCAGTCAACGCACGTCCAATCGACCCTGACATTTTTAATTGCAGGCCGCAAACTCGCGTCGCCTTGTTGATTAGGGCGTATTATGTGAACCCCCTGAAATTGCGCATCGTCGAGGGCTGATTACGTTCGTTTGTTTTGATTTTTTACGACGTACGTGTCGATCCTACTAGCGTGTGTGCGGACGACATTGTCGATTCCGATTGGAGAACGTCGAGGTTTGTCGTATTGCCGTAATCGACCAATTAGTTCGAACAAGTAGGCCTAATAAGGCGTCCAACGCGCATATTTTTGTCGAATAAAAGACAGGTAAGGGGCGCGACCTCGATGGAACGTTTTCTGCCATAATCGAGTCGGCCGGGAATATTAATTGAATTATTTGAATTGGTATAATTGCGACAGCGTGAATGTATTACAATTTATACGAGGTGAACTTACCAATTGATATATTTGGATGGAAGTGATTGTTGCTTACCTGAAACACAGAATTGAATTAATATTGAAATATATGGGAATAATTTTAAATACTGCATAGGAAATCAAGAACGAATTAATCCGAACCATTATATATTTTAATTCTTACGCTCGGCAGTACTGCAATTAAGTAACTGAGGCAATTTCCCATGCAATGGATTGCAGAGCAAAAAAGTTCCTAGTTTTTGGTGAAATTAGTTTTATGTTCGTTGAATCTAGTTTTGAATGAACAACCTGTATATCTGCTATTACAAGTTGAAGTGATAAGCTCACGATTTATATACCGGGTGACAAGAAAGTCCTCGGACAAGCTTTTTTTTCTTTTAACTTTATTAAACAAAAGATATTGAACGAAACAGAACGAATAACGGTCCCATTCCCGGCGCAGGGATTGATTCAGTGGCCCCAAACTTTTGTGGTGTTTAGCACACGTCCTGAGCTCCAAAATCGACTACACGCTGTAGTCCATTGGGTTGAGATCCGGCGAGTGGGGCGGCCATTCAGCAGATGCGATGAAACACGGAAAATGGGTCCGACACCATGCGTGTTACCGAAGTGCTGCTAGGCCCACGGAAGTACTACGGTCTCGAGAATGTCACAGCGGTAGACTTCTTGATTGATTTCGACCCCTTGATTCACTAAAACTAAGGCTGCTTTGCCGCTGGCGCGAATTCCGCCCCAGACCACGACGGATTGCAGATTTTGACGATATTCGACAATGGCCGACGACCAGGAGATTCTGCGGACCAGACTCTATTGTTTTGGTGGTTGTGGGATTGTTCTACGGTGAAAAGATTTTCTTCTGTGAAGAGAGTACGCTCCCATTGCTGACCGGCGGCATCTTTGGAGTCGTACGCGCTTGTTTTCATCCGTGAGGACATTTGACGAACGGATTCTTGGTCTATTTTCCTCATGGAGACCCTCTGATTTCGATTCACTCGCTTCTTGACGATGTTGCGATTGCTAGGCGTATTGACAGTGCGTTTTCTCCCACTTCCTGGACGACGTCCTATCATGGCCAAGCTCCTTGAAACGCAAATTGCATCGGGCACGGTTTGTCGAGGCACATTGAGAAAACGAACAATATAGCATTGACGCTTACCTTGACGAAACGGCTTGTACTTTCCGTCTTAGAAAGCCAATGGTAAATTTGGGTTCAGCTAGAAATACAGTGATAAGCCGGAACAAATTCTTTAAAACCTTATAACAGAACTAAAAGTAACACAATAGTGCTTATGGATCACGAAATCATAAAAATGAAGTGGTGCTACTGTTCACTGGAACACTGGCACTGTATAGGAAGTTGTAGCTGCAGAGAGATGCATGGCATATAATTGCCCCTAACTTTTAATACTCGAACCGTAAGAGGTATCAATTCTGTTGATGACCACTTCCATCAACTTGTCCTGCATTAACCCAAATGACAAATGACAGAAGAAGTGCAAATTGTCGTGAAATCGTGGATTCTCGAAGAAAGAAATTCGCAACTATCTACCGCGCCAGCTGCTAATCTTCAAAGCGTTGGTTGCCAATGATAAAATCCGAATGATGATTCATCTCTCCACTTGACCCCGAAACCAACAAGAAGACATCTTCAGCCGTAGGAACTAGGACTAGAACAAATCGAAACAATGGTCCGATACGCCAATGAAAGTCATTCATCCTGCATGCGTTCTCGGTTTCACCATTCTTATCTGTCAATAACACACTGGATCGCCATAAGAGAATCGACTGGTTGAACTTAAACGTTCAATGGGACTTTCACCTTGTGGCAGTGAACGTTAGGCCGATTTTTTAAAGGTTTTTCAATAACGAGGCGATTGCGTTTATGCACGACGTTCGAGATTCGAGTATCTACGAAGAGCTTATAGGACTTCATTCTTCATAATTTGAATACTTTGAGACTGATTGTAGCTCTGGTTGAATGATAATTGCCAAAGTCTTTCCTCTTGTTTTTTCACTCACATCTGAAAGAGAGATGGGAAGGATAGAATATAAGGAATTTTCACGTATAAACGTAGTACACAATGTAATTTCAAACCTTGGCATGGTAGTCACCTTTGCGCTGAGGTGGATTTTCGATTTCTGAAATTGGAAATATCACGAGACGGCGAGAGATGATAAAGACCGTTTTATTTTATTCCATCCGAAGACAGGTATTTCTAACCACAAATCGGAAAATCCTGATATCCAGGAAAATTGGGATCAATATATATCTCTCTTTTCGGTTTATAGTTCCAATAATAAGTTTATTGTATATGCAGGACTCTAATTTAAAAAATGCATGTAATAATTCTCATAGATATTGGTCAATTCTAAAACATTTCTATATACCAAATCTACAAGTTCATAAAAAAAAATTTGGTATTTCCTCTACAAATGACGAAATTTGTACAACTCGCCAACTCTGTAAATGTACATTTACGCACTGTGCAACCAAAAACTGTACGATTTAACTTTAGCGTAAATAAAAAGCACAATCAACAACCAATACCGTAGCATCTGTAAAATAAACGCACGGCGTATAACCAATAAGATAGACCCTTCAGTAGTTGCCATGGAAACGAATATCAGGCCGCGCAGTCGATAATATTTTGACGTTTCTTTACTTAATAGAATCCTAAGTTTTCATAGGAATGAATGCGGTCGTAGAAAAAGTATAGTACACAACTCGAGTTGTAAGACTTTTTCTAATCGTGGGTAATATGCTTCTTACAACTCTTGTTATGTACGCGTAATATACTATCAAAAACCACACGTTTACTTTGATACAACTCAAGGTAATTTTATGTGATAGAATTTTATGTTTCATTGTGGAGGTTGACTGAAGAGGATATAGGATATAAATTTCCAAACGTTGCCACAAAAAAGTACTATTATTTGTTAGTTAAATTTTCCAGCTGAACAAGATTGTTGATGTTCAGTTTTTAACGTGAACTTGGGAACTATTTATGTAAAATATGTAAGATCTTCAACTCTTTTCTTCAATGGACTATCCAAAATGGGGGAAAAGAACAAAGTGATATAGAAGCCGTCTCTACATTCCAGACACGTCACTGATAGACTACATTACGAACACCTTGTCTACCATCTAATGTCATACAGTCTCACTGCATTCTTTGTAACCTTTTAAATAGACTTATTAAAACATGATAGATTGTACCAATGAGCTCAGGAAGTTAATACATCTAGATGTAGATCTGAGACTCTCCTGTTTCGATCCAGCGAGTCGGCGAAATTCACAGCTCATTATCTGAGTCAGCATTCAGATTAGAGAGATGAACATGTATGTAACGGTTACATGGAAAGAAACGATCAATTCTGGCTAGTAGGTTGCGATTGTCTTCTACCAGGCGGAAAGGAGTTACTGTAGCGAGATGGCGTTAAATTGAAGGTATATGTTACCACATCACCTGGATTGTTTAATAGGTACAAGAGAATATTGTTCGTTACGTATGGCACAATGGATTTGAAGGCACAATGGTTTGAAGGAAATACCCAATCTAATTGCCTTTTATTCTTGAAATTTTGGTAGATTCAAGAAGCAACGAAATAATATATATTTCAAGAGATCAAAAATAACAGAAGAAGCGGAGTATTTCAAGTTGATAACACTGTGACCACAGCTTTGACAGCTCTCTGTTGTTTTGAGGTTTGTCGATTCATCATGGATAGATTTATAGCATGGAAATTTTTACTTATTGTTAAAATTATGGCCACAATTTCATTTGAAATATTTTTCTCCATCACATCAACAAAATATCACTGTTTGGTATGGGGTAGAATTATTGGTACCCATAGCCAGAACTTTACAGCCAATGGAAATGTGCAAAATGTAGACTGCCAAATTAAGGCCATATCCAAACATAATTGCCATTCATCGAATAAAGCCAATTTTTGCTTTATTCCACTTCAAAAAGACAAGCCTCTTACATATACTACTCTGTCAAGAAAGTACCGGGAATTTTCAATTAAAACAACATTTTTACAGTTAATCGTCAAAATTTATTGGGTCGGCTTCAAAATAGGCTCCATTTGCTCCAATACATCTATGCCAACGGCACTTCCAATTATCGGAACATTTTTTATAGGCGCTTTCCGGGATGGACTTTAGCTCTCGCGCCGAATTTTGTTTTATGGCTTCAATCGACTCAAAACGGGTGCCACGAAGGGGCAATTTTAGTTTTGGGAAGAGGAAAAAGTCGCAGGGAGCCAAATCCGGCGAATACGGTAGTTGCTGAAGCACGTTTGTTGAGTTGTTGGCGAGAAAGTCAGTCACAATCGTAGCTCGGTGAGAAGGCGCGTTATCGTCATGCAAAATCCATGAGTTGTTCGCCCACAAATTTGGCCGCTTCTTACGGATACGCTCACGCAAACGTTTCATAACGCCTAGATAATACTCCTTGTTTACCGTCTGACCCTCTGGAACGAATTCGTAGTGCACCACGCCACGGATATCGAAGAAAACAATGAGCATCACCTTCATTTTCGAGCGGCTTTGGCGTGGTTTTTTCGGTTTCGGCTCATTTTTTGCCACCCATTCCGATGATTGCTGGCTTGTTTGCATATCGTACTCGTAGACCCAGGTCTCATCACCAGTTATAATGCGTTCCATGAATGTAGAATCGGAATTACAGCGATCCAACATGTCTGAAGCAACCTGTTCGCGATGACGTTTATGAAGAAAATTCAGCTCTTTCGGTACGAGTCGTGCGGCCACCTTTCTAATGCCCAAAATATCAATCAAAATCGTACGTGCGGACTCGTGGGATATCTTAAGATCATGTGCTATCTCTCTCAAGCTGGTACGACGGTTTTCCAGCACCCTTAATTTTCCTTAATTTTATCGACGTTATCTTCGATCGAAGCCGTCGATGGGCGACCACTTCACGACCGTCCTTGAAGGCTCTGTACCACTAATATGCACGAGTTTTCGATAGAACATTATCACCAAAGGCCTTTTGCAACATTTTCAATGCATCGGCACACAAAAATTCATTTGCAACACAAAACTTTAAACAAATTCTTTGCTCAACGTAATCACCCATAGTAAAAATCGGCACGCACTCTGACATCGACTGACTTAATCAGCTGTTGCAAACACACTAGTTGACAGATCCCGCTCAAGCTTGGCATAGTAATTAAGGACAGTGGTACCAACCTAGGAAAAAAAAATTTACCTGCCTCATTGCCCCGCCAGATTTAAATCGATAATTCCCGGTACTTTCTTGACAGCATGTAAATGAGAAAAATTAATGCATTTGTAAAGGGACAAACGAGATTTATCCAATACTGATCGAATTTTTGAGATGTTGGAAACTTTACACCATCGTTCATCAGTTTTCGCGATTAAAATAAGTCAGACTCTAATTTAGAAGTCATCCATTTACCAACATCGAAATGAATACGTTTCGTAACATCGAATTGCAAGGTTCTCATCCCAATAAATTCATTTTACGAGCAACGTATTCTTAGAAACCACTTCGGCGTAAGATGTCGGCGCACTTCTCAGATGACAGGCTATATACTCCTAAGTTACCGGGCACTCTGATAAATCAAAAACAGCATATTCATGTAATACTACACTTAAATGCTCGGCTATATTATCGTTTGGGCAGTTTTCAAGTGTAGATCACTTCGAAACCGTCTTATATCTCAACGTAGACAGGCGAGAGGCGTAAAATTAGAAATTATCCACTTTTAACCGTCTAGAGAAGTTCTCCAGGAGTTAAAAATATCAATCTAGGGGAGAGATCCTATTGGTGGTTCTTCAGGCGAGAGATGCCACACTTCAGGATGTTCACGCATTAAATCTTGAGTTGGAATGAACCTGGGAAAGGTAGCAGAACCAATTTGAATTTTTGTAGAAATTTTCAAAACAATTTCAGGATGATTTTTTACTCTTAGGTTAAAAGAAAAGCCAAGGGATCTGTTAGCTTAACGTTAAACCACCCCACAAAATGAGTTTCTTGAAAAAAACTGTTCGTGTCATAATTTAAGACATTACTGTAAACATATCGCGGAAAATAAAGAACACTTGGATGAATTCTGAATTTTCTATTTGAATATTTCCTATTTTCCGTTTTCGGGAGGTTCTTTATGGTAGAAAAACGTCAGTAGCTCCTAGAAGACAGCGAATTTAGAAGAATCTGGCTCTGAAATACAGAAGGGCAAGTCACTCTGATATTAAAAACAAATTTCAAGAGGCAGGATGTTATATATCCGTGGTTAGTATACGAAGAAATTTGTATAATACGGCGTTCAATAGGAGAAGATATCGGGTGTTTTTTCCAGAGTGATGAACTTTAAATTGAAATAAAACACATTTAAATTAAGATGGAAGCCAATTTTTTTTTATTTGCAAGGTAATTTTATGACATTTATGTTTTAAAAATAATTTCCGGCATATGTTCACCACGACTAGCTCTGAAGAACCGCATTCGGCCAGACCAATTTTGGACCACTTTTTCGTGCATTTCAGGCCTTTTTTCATCAATAACACGAGTTATGTTGGCTTCCAAAGCGTCTATTGTTTCTGGTTTATCAGCATGAACCAATGACTTGGCATAACCCCAGTGGAGTTATGTCGCATGATCTTGGAGGCCAATTAATTGGACCATTTCTCGAAATAATGTTATCGAAAAATCTTTCTTTCAATAAATCAAATGTTACGGTAGCACCATCTTGTTGTAACCAAAACACTTCTGGGTCGATACCATTCAAACATTGAAACAAATTGATCATCGATCTGTAACTAGCACCGATCACAGTAACATTAGATCCAACATCGTTTTTAAAGAAATATGGACCGATGATGCCTCCAGCGAGTAAAGCACACCATAGAGTGCATTTTTCAGGATGCAATGGAACCTGCAGAACTTCTTGATGATTGTTTTCACTACATATACGGCAATTTTGCTTGTTTACAGGCCGTTCAACCAGAAAATGAGCTTCATCACTAAACACAATTTTACGATAAAAAAGTGCATCAACTGTTCTAGGGCATTAACACTATGACTTACAGCAGCGATCTTTTCTTCTGTACGTACAGTTCTTTGTCTTGTTGTTGTTGTTGCATCGAGTAGAGAAAATGTTGTCCGAAATCTGTCGATAGATCGACGAATAAGCTGCTCTGATAGACGATTATGTAAACCATAAATTTCACGAAGTGCACTATAAGTTGGGCGAATAGAACACTGATTTTGAAAATAAATCGCAACAATTTGTAAACGTTGTTGCGGCGTGAATTTTTCCATGATAATTTGTCAATGCTTACTGAACAGAAATGTCAAAACAACATGGCTTCTTCCTTTTGTCAAATCACAGTTATCCCTATCAAAAGTTCTATCACTCTAAAAAAACACCCGATATAATCGCCTCATGGATAAATTCAAGGTCGAAAATAATTCCAGCCTCTACGACTCAGGCGTATTATCTGTTGATAAATTTTTTCTCAAAAACTGTGTATTTCAGCGTGAAATGACAAGAGACCTTATTTTTTAAGAATGGATCAAGCTTACCAAAACAAATCTTCTAATTGTAAAATATGAATAGGAAAAAAAGTTTTTCGAGAAAGGAGATTTAGAGATGGGTTTTTCTACCTCTTGCAATCATAGAGAAACACCACCAAAAATTGAGTGCCTTCTCGCCCACCTAAAATGTCTGGTTAATTTTATTCTTGGCGGTTTCGTGGTTTTTAAGAATAAAATTAAAAACTGTTTGTTGGGCACCATCTTTAGAAGGCTGTAACCAAGTAGGGGAGGCTCAAAAAAATTTAGTTTATACGAAAGGCGCACCCCTACAAGGAAGCATCTCCTGAATTTTTTCGCAACTTCATATACACCCTGTATATTAATAATTCAATAATGCTTTTATACATTTGCATATATTAAAAGTTTTTCGATACTAAACATGTAGAATAATAAAAACTCTATCTTACTACCATTAACATATGGCTAGTAGTACCTCTGAAAGCAAAAAACTAAATATGTAAATCTTTAACCGGTACATATATTTTTCATAGGGTTTCCAAGAAAAAAATGTTTACGCTGAAACAGTTTAGAGCCCATTCAACTCTACCAATACCGTACCGTGTAAATTGGCAGAAGAAGAACCAGCCAAGATCTGGGTCTGCTATAGGAAGCTGCCCGTCCGGGGATAATTGATCGACCCGATCAAGAAGGCCGAGTCCATAATCAGCGATCGTCCGCTGTTATTTAACGCGCTGCCAGTCGCCATATTCGGATATGGTCTCTTTGGCGCGTCCGTTAGTCTCTGCTCGAACGGAAGAAATACCGAAACAAGAGACCTGTTGGCCCATTTCGAAGATATGTTAATGAGAGGCAGAGATGCCTCGGACGATACGATGGCGTTTTTTTGGGACATCTGCTTAGCTTTCGGGCATTTCTGTTCGACGTGGACTACATACATAAGGATGAGGTTGATCTATAGGTTGTACGTGTTTGAAAGTGCCAATCGGTGCTGATTCAATCTAGATAGTATTTGGGAATTCGTTAAGTTCGATAACGATATGTCATCGTTTCAAGGTGGGTGTGCCGCTTTAAAGTTCGTTCAACAGTTCCCTTTATCTCAAAAGTTAGCCGGGATTAAGTTTTACTGAGAGAGTTCTCACTCGTCTCTATTTTATTGGAACAAGTTACGACATGTTGCATATTTTCGGGATTTATTTCAGCTGTTATATCTTATAAATTCTTCCTGAGACTGATCATAAGTAAACTGAAACATTTCTTATCCAATATTTCTAGTCCGTCTTGAAAGTATCCGACCCCATGACTTAAATGAACCATCAACCCAATCCAGTTCGAATTTCAACCCAACTCCTCATTGACGATTTTACAACGATTACCCATCTAGCATCCTAACAGTTCGTCATCGATCAAAATTGACCACGTCCTGAGGAGGTCACAGGAGCACGAAACCGTGATCGCTCGCAATTAACTACACGCTCCGAGGGCATTTAAGAGAGAGCCATAATGTCACGGTACGACCATAGTCTAACGGCATGGGATCGGATAAAATGCACATCTATGGAAAATCGAGAAGTACCAAATGGTCTTTGGGTACCGCCGCTGCGATATGGAGCACTGGGTCTCAAACGGCACGACATCTAACGGCGATCGGGAAATTATGGTTCGGAGAAATGCCCGATGACATCTTCGGATGGTTCGAGATAACAGTAATTGCCAAGAGGCATGCGATTGGGTATTTTCTGATGGTTGGTCGATTGTCACGAAGATGTTGACCGTATGACACTGATATGGTCAGATAACGCTTTTTCGATGTGGATATATCGTTTTTTTGAAGTCGGAGGTCATTAAAGAACGATAAAGATTCGATTAACATTATTTGATACAAGCAAATGACGAACTGTCAGTTGGAGTTTGAATAAACTGCAGCTGTCGCAAGAAAAAACGTGGGTTCAGTAGAACATTGAATTCTAGGATAACAATGAGGATGTGATCTACTAGTGCTGTTGTTTAAGAGAGAATTTCATTAGCACTAAGTATGTAGCGAAACCATCAACAGGGAAAAATCAACTTTCAGTTGATATATAAATACCTGTATATGTATTGTCATGGATTTTATGTATTACACTTTGTAAAAGTGTTATTATAAACAATAAGACCCAAGCAAAAGACTCACCGTTGTTTATATAGAGTGTTTTTTTTTAGAGTGCTAGAACTTTCGATAGGGATAACTGTGATTTGACAGAAGGTAGAAGCCATGTTGTTTTGACATTTCTGTTCAGTGAGCATTGACAAATTATCATGGAAAGACTCACACCGCAACAACGTTTACAAATTGTTCAAATTTATTTTCAAAATCAGTGTTCTATTCGCCAAATTTATAGGGCACTTCGTGAAATTTATGGTTTACATAATCGTCCATCAGAGCAGCTTATTTGTCGAACTATCGATAGATTTCGGACATTTTCTCTACTCGATGCAACAACAACAAGACAAAGAACTGTACGTAAAGAAGAAAATAACGCCTCTGTAAGTCATAGTGTTAATGATCAAGATTTGTCTATTCGTCGATGTTCACAACAAGTTGGACTCCAACAGTTTCAAGAACTAAAGCCACTTGACCATAATAAGCGTGGTTTGTTTGCTGATTGGACTCTAGAATGACTTGAAGTTGATCCACTTTTTATCGTAAGATTGTGTTTAGTTATGAAGCTCATTTTTGGTTGAACGGCTATGTAAACAAGCAAAATTGCGGTATATGGAGTGAAAACAATCCTCAAGAAGTTCTGCAGGTTCCATTGCATCATGAAAAAGGCACTGTATGGTGTGCTTTACACGCTGGAGGCATCATCGGTCCATATTTCTTTAAAACCGATGGTGGAGCTAATGTTACAGTGAATGGTGCTCGTTACATATCGATGATCAATGATTATTTGTTTCAAAATTTGAATGGTATCGACCCAGAAGTGTTTTGGTTTCAACAAGATGGTGCTACACCTCATGTTTGTACCGTAACAATCGATTTATTGAAAGAAAGATTTGGCGATAACATTATTTCGATAAATGGTCCAATTGATTGGCCTCCAAGATCATGTGACATAACTCAACTGGATTATTTTCTTTGGGGTTATGTCAAGTCATTGGTTTATGCTGATGAACCAGAAACAATAGACGTGTTGGAAGCCAACATAACTCGTGTTATTGATGAAATAAGGACGGAATTACTCGAAAAAGTGGTCCAAAATTGGTGTGGTCGAATGCGATTCTTCAGAGCTAATCGTGGTGGACGTATGCCGGAAATTATTTTCAAAACATAAATGTTAAAAATTTGGCTTCAATCTTAATTTAAATGTGTTTTATTTCAATTTAAAGTTCTATCACTCCAAAAAAACACCCGATATAATAAGACCTCATACTGCAGCTTGATGGCTATATAGTTGTTCCTATTTAATTGATCTACTGATAAAATAGTCCTAGGCTAAAGGTATAAAACTGTGCCAATTCATTGGATAATGGGCAATTATCATAGTGAAACCGTTTACTGCTTATAAGGTAATATTTGCACAGTTAATTAATAGGAAAATGTGCGTTTCGCTATAATAAATAGTAATGAAGGTTTGGTATGGACTTCATTTGTTTTTGGAAGTTTTCAGAGATCCTTTCATCCCCATATCGCACCTGAATCTTCGTTTTGTAGTGCAGTCCATTGTTCAAAGCCAAGATTTGTGAATGCCCTTTCCATTCTCAACAGAATTCAGATCGATTGTATTCTCTGGCCAACAAAGACCAGGTATCTCTTTATTCTAGACATATTTCAACACTGCTTGGAACGTGTGACAGGGAACAGGGTCCTTTTGAAGAAATGATCCACGATTTTGTCCAGAGGTGTTCCAAAATCGATCAGTACTTTCGGCAGTTATTTATGCCTACCGAAGATCTACTTAACCAACCTGCTGTCTTGTTCTTTAACGAATTCGTTCCCCCGGTCTCCACCCACGTCTATTAAACCGAAATTAAACCCGCCCGTTATGTGTTTATTTGTTTTCCGTCACCAAAACGGAAACGAAACGCCAAAACCGTTGGCCACTCAACGCTATAATTTCGAATGGTTACGATGTCTGGTGGAACTGGAACAGCTGAGTTAGCACCTGTCTCGCAAACGCTTCGATTGTGTTTCGAAAGTTCATTAAATATATATACGCGAGGTATAATTATCGACCAGAAACAGCTTACGGCAAGAAAATTGCGTTATCGGCCGGTTTAGCGAGACTCGTATGTGGGTGAGCGATAGGAGTGGGCGACTTTATGATCGAGATCTAGATTGCAAGAGCTGTTATTATGTCTCTGGCAGATCGGATTTGGTTGTCGCTTTCGGTTTCGAAAAACAATGAAAATTAAAGGGAATGATACTGCGTCACTTATAACGTCTAATTGTTGTGCTAATCATACTTCTTATTTTTAAAATTTGACTGATGCTTGATAGTAATTGTTCATAATTGACGTTAGAAATGAAAAACACACTTCTACTCTACTATAATTTAATGGTACATAACACCTTTCGTTTGGATCTATTTCCAATGTCTAGACTCTCTTTGAATTCAGTGAAAGTTTTAAGTGGGTTAAAAATGTATGTGGAAAAGCTTAGATCTAAATAAGATAGCTTACCAAAATCTCCAAATAGAATGAAAGAATAGAACAAGCTTTTTATAATATTTTCATTTTGTTAACCTCCTGCAGATTTTGATTTAAAAAAAGATGTTATTCAAAAACTTTTTACAACTAAATTGAATAAATGTCTTTGAAAACAGAGTTTCAATTTAGTAGACATATAGAATTAACACTGATTACAGAGTCCCAAAAGAAATAAAAGAATTCCAAGAAATATAAATAATTAATTAAAAATACTAAATGAACACTTGAAGGATAGAAAATTTTGTTTCATATCTTGTATTATGAAAAGCACATCCCAAATGCAAGAATTTCTTCAAAAATAAATTACTTTAAATACGTACTTTCAAAAAAAATTCCTCGAACACGCAGCACATCTTCAAAAAGCAATTTAGAATTACAACAAACGATAACTCTTCAGTCCCATTTCATATTTGAAAATGAAAATAACCAACAAAAAATGTTTTATCAGACCAGCATCGTCTTACTTTAAACAAACACTATATATATATTGAACTTTTAAAAATCCCACGTATTCTATGTTCGACACAGAAATTACACAAAGCTGGCAAGATATTTTAAATCTGTAGGAGGTTAACAGAAGAAGCGATATTTAATATTTAAAATATTGTAATAATCCTTCTATCAAGTAAAAACCACTTTTTATTATTTCACTGAATATATAATAATTATATTTTGGTTTAAAATACCTTGCAAGCTTTGTATGACGTCTGTGACGAACATGTCGGGTGTTTTTTTCAGAGTGATAGAACTTTAAATTTTATAAAACACAATCAAATTAAGATTGGAGCCAATCCACCACCGCATTCGACCTGACCAATTTTGGACCACTTTTTCGAGTAATTCAGGCCTTATTTCATCAATAACACGAGTTATGTTGGCTTCCAAAGCATCTATTGTTTCTGGTTTAACAGCATTAACCAATGACTTGACATAACCCTAAAGAAAGTAATCTAGTGGAGTTATGTTGTATGATCTTGGAGGCCAATTAATTGGATATTTCTCGAAATAATTTTATCGCCAAATCTTTCTTTCAATAAATCAATTGTTACGGTAGCAGCATGAGGTGTAGCACCATCTTGTTGAAACCAAAACATTTCCGGGTTGATATACTAAAAAAAAAAAATCAATAAATAATAAATAATCATTGATCATCGATCTGTAAGGAGCACCATTCACTGTAACATTAGTTCAAGCATCGTGTTTAAAGAAATATGGACCGATGATGCCTCCAGCGAGTAGAGAACACCATACAGTGGATTTTTCAGGATGTAAGGGAACCTTAAGAACTTTTTCAGGATTATTTTCACTCCATATACGACAATTTTACTTGTTTACAGAGCCGTTCAACCAAAAATGAGCTTCATCACTAAACACAATTTTACGATAAAAAAGTGGATCAACTTCAAGCTGTTCTATGGCCCAATCAGCAAACAAACGACGTTTATTATGGTCAAGTGGCTTTAGTTCTTGAACCAGTTGGATCTTGTATGGGTGTAGACCAAGATCTTTACGCAAAATTTCCATGAATGATCATTAATACTATGACTTACAGCAGCGATATTTTCTTCTGTACGTACAGTTCTTTGTCTTGTTGTTGTTGCATCGAGTAGAGACAATGTTGTCCGAAATCTATCGATAGTTCGACGAATATGCTGCTCTGATCGACGATTATGTAAACCATAAATTTCACGAAGTGAAATAAGGTTGGCGAATAGAACACCGATATTGAACATAGATTTCAACAATTTGTAAACTTTGTTGCGGCGTGAGTCTTTCCATGATAATTTGTCAATGCTTAATGAACAGAAATGTCAAAACAACATGGCTTCTACCTTCTGTCAAATCACAGTTATCCCTATCGAAAGTTCTATCACTCAAAAAAAACACCCGATTTAATACTTAGGATTTTTAAATTTTCACTATATTCTGGTGTTTGTTAAAAGGAAGACACGAGTCTGGTCTGGTAAGATATTTTTTGTTAATTATTTAATTTTTTTAAATATGAAGATAACTCTTCACGAGTTATCTTTTGTTGTAATTCTTTCTTATTGTAATTTAATAATAATACAAATTTTTATACTTCTTACCACGAGATAATACACCACTAACCCCAAATGATAAACATCTTCCAAGATAAAAATAGAAATTACAGAAAACAATATTATTCCAGGAACTACCTAACCCGTCTATTACTCACTGTAGATCAGGAGATAGTGATGTAAACTCACAATCATCTAGTTTCGCAAGATCAAATTATAAATGATAGATAGGAATATACGTGACTCATTGTATAAAAGCACGAAAAAACCAGAACTGATCATATGATGACCGGTATCGTTGACCATCTGAAATATTTTGTTTCTCTTGCAAAACCGGCTACTTCAATGATGGGAACTTTTGTTCAGAGCTGACCACGAATTGTTTGATACTAACCTAAATTCAGTTAATTCCACTTGCTGGAATTCTGATCGCTCCAAGGATATTGAACGCTCTAACTCGAAAAAGTGTTGATAGAACCACAGTTCGTGTGCAATGCAAGGAAACTTTAACATTTGATATGATAGACCAACTTAACAAAAAATTCACAATGATATGGAGAATACAATTCCCTTTAATTTAATAGAATAATAAAGATCAATTGTCAGCAATTCATTAGGTAAACAACAATTAACGCAGAAATACGTGTTGACTACAGTAAACAAAAAAGGTTAATGATGTTTGCTTGTTGGTAGACATGAGCGTTGATAGAGAAAAAAGAAAGATATATACAACGACAATAACCCCAAAGAAAATCTTTCTGGAATAATTGTCAATTCGAACTTGCTTTAAAACCCTCGCTATAGAGTACCTTCTATTTTGAATTGATCCAAAGAATCCCAGCAGCAGCTAAGTGCATAATGGACTATCTTCGCTCACTTCTTAAGCAGGCGATGACGTAACTAACAAGAAATCAATATGTCTACGGTGACTCACGTTTAATTTCACGATACACGGCCAAGTTTCAGAGACCTTCCAGGATTTTATTCACGCAAAGGCATTACAGATTATGTCCGATATCTATTCATCGAATTGTTATTAATTCACGATCGTACATAGTCTGCAACTTAAATGTTTATCATTTAGAGTCAACAATGCACAGTGCTGCTTCATTATGTCCCATAAGGGGATAATGGTACGAGGTTTAATCAACAAATCATTAATAGCAGTTGGTTATTAGTGAATTAATTCGTTGGAATAAACAGGGTTTGGACTGTATATCATCGTTATGTCTTTGATAATGCGACAAGTATATATATACGGTGCAATTTGGGTATAGAAGGGAATTGATTAAGTTTGAAAATCATTGAAATTCCTCTTTTCAGCAAAACGTTATAATACCGGGTGTTTAGAACGAAGCTTTGTTGTTATAATGAACTTTATGGTCTGTTGTAGTTCTGTTGTATCTGCTACCGATTTTGAGAAAAAAATTCTATCGAAATTCTCAGAAAAATCCAAATTGTCATAAACATTGTGTAATTTTCATTTTAATGAGATTTTTCGTTTCTTCATGAGAACAATTCAAATATTGCAAAAAACGACGATAATTTGACTTCCGGATAACAGAACACATAATTCTGTGTTTTTATTCATCACACGTATCGGGTGTTTTTTTAGAGTGATAGAACTTTCGATAGAGAACTGTGATTTGACAGAAGGAAGAAGCCATGTTGTTTTGACATTTCTGCTCAGTAAGCATTGACAAATTATCATAGAAAGACGCACGCGGCAACAACGTTTACAAATAGTTGAAATTTATTTTCAAAATTTCAAAATTAGCCAAACTTATAGAGCACTTTGTGAAATTTATGGTATATTCGGACAACATTTTTTCTACTCGATGCTACAACAACACAAACAACTAGACGTACAGAAAATATCGCTGCTGTAAGTCATAGTGTTAATGATGATCCAGATTTGTCTATTCATCGACGTTCACAACAAGTTGGACTCTGTGCATCAACCACATAAAAAATTTTGCGTAAAGATCTTGGTCTACACATATACAAGATGCAACTGGTTCAAGAACTAAAGCCACTTGACCATAATAAACTTTGTTTGTTTGCTGATTGGACCATAAAACAGCTTGAAGTTGATCCACTTTTTCATCGTAAAATTGTATTTAGTGATGAAGCTCATTTCTGGATGAACGACTACGTAAACAAGCAAAATTGCCGTATATGGAGTGAAAACAATCCTCAAGAAGTTCTGTAGGTTACATTGCATCCTGAAAAATACACTGTATGGTATGCTTTATACGCTGTAGGCATCATCGGTCGATATTTCTTTAAAAACGATGCTGATGCTAATGTAACAGAGAATGGTGCTCGTTACAGATCGATGCTCAATGATTATTCATTTCAAAATTTGAATGGTATCGACCCAGAAGTGTTTTGGTTCCAACAAGATGTTGCTTCACCTCATGCTGGCTGTTACCGTAACAATTGATTTATTGAAAGAAAGATTTGGCAATCACATTATTTCGAGAAATGGCCCAATTAATTGAATTAAATGAACAAGAGCTGAAAACTTCTGACTTCACGTCGATGCCTTTTACCATTCTTTTTTATAATTTTACGATAAGTTTCAAATCATGGCACAGTTTCTTAAAATAAAGACTATTATATGAGAGAAGTTACAAAAACGTCTGATCAGGCAGGCAACTTACCAAAATAGTACTAAATATATCATCTCAAGAATTTACCTGAAAAAGAAAGAAATGAATGAGTATACTAAAATAAGATAAATTTCTTGATGAAAATCAATGGGAAATATGTAATTTTTCAATAGGAATTATAGAAGTGAGTCTTTTCTGTTAGCGACTTGAAAGAAAAACATAATGTGATGAACAGAAGAGTAGTAAGACTAAATCCACTTCAATAATAAGAAGAGAATTAATTGAAATATTCGAAGTGAACGTACTTTTGGGAAACAAGCACAATTTTCAAATGAAATTGTTGATCTTCATTTACCGAAGTCTTCATCATAGCAGAAGACAGCAGTCAAAAAATGTATCGGGTGTGTTTTCCATACAGGTTGTTTGGGTTTTTAGCACCGATTGAAGTCATGACGAACAGCCGAAAATAAAAATCAACACATCTTCGAACTAAGAAGTAGAAGCAAGGAGAAGCAATTATTCAACAGCACTCTGCTTTCTATTAGAAGCCCAAGAAAATATTGAGATATTTACAGGGTAAACAAGTGACTATTCTTTATTTGACTGGGAAATCTACCGATCTAAAGACTATTAAAAACTTAGGGATTATTTGAACTTGGCAAAATCAACTATACTGCAAAAACAAAGATAACATTGGTAACAAAAAATGTTTTCTTTGATTTTGATTATTTCTAACTTAAATTTATTATTTTTTTTTAAAAGGGTGACAATTTTAGTCTAACAGCTTGTTGTTTTCGATATGGCTTCGTCAAAATGTTGTTTGCTTAATCCCGATTGTTTTTGCTTTATTTGTGGTGAATATATATTTGTATATCGAAAACTTATATCTGACTATGCAAAAACTGCGCATCAGTACTTTTTTTTCATACTCAGGGTCATATAAATACCCAATAACAGAAAAAAATAAAGGATACAAGACTTGTGTTGGCCAGTGGGATAGAAGAACTCATTTGAATTGGGAATGGAGTGAAGAAGATCTCTGGAAACTGTCAAAAACTAGTGGAGACTACGCCAAAACGTGTGCAAGCATTAACTAGCTTAATGGTATTTTTGAAATTCGATAAAAATTCCATTTTACAAGCGAAAACCAGAAGGCCAGTAAATGCTAGTATTGTATGTAAAAGGAACGAATAAAACATTACGTTTAGGAGAGACTAAAGTTAATTTGATAGAGGTTTCTGAAACTAAAGGCTTAGAGGAAAGTTTAAATGAACTAATTAGATGAGGAGAACCTTTTGGAAGTAAAATTCTTCCCCAAGCAATTCTACTCTAATAGAAAAAAAATTTAACAACATAGTCTTGCCTTCAGACGATGTGATCGGAAAATGTGAAAAATATTGGGCACTTGCTGCCTCTGGAACCACAACACAAAATCCAACATTTTCCGTACCTTAACCTGACACTCGTCTGCACACCGACCATAAAGAAACACGTTTCCAATCCTACCGAAGCCCGCAAAAACCTGGCACGTGATCTAACCCCACAGTCGTAGATTTTCACGTGGATTTTCTTACCGCAAAGAACGTTCAACAACTGATTTATCCCATCCCCTACGTCGCGCATTCGTCCCTATGACGTCACCTTAAATTGATTTAAAAGGGCAGAGGTAAAGCCAGCTAATGAAAATGTGACTGGGATCAAGAGAGGGTCACGTGAGGTTTCACAGGTTTTTTTTTGGCTTAGGTGTCTTTGAGTTTTATATGGCGTTAACAGAGTCGCATTCAAATTTCGTTCTTGAGGAGGTAGTTGGCGGTAATGAGAAAATTTTTTAATTGGCACGTTTTCGAATTGAAGCGAATGCACTTCGAAAGCCACCGGGTGGTGTGAATTTCAAGTAAGTTCATAGAAGGCGTATTATTCAATGATTTCAAAGTTCTTTTCAGGTTTATCAAAAAGCTGCGAAATATGGGGATGAAAGGCTTCTTACTTGCATGTTAATTTTACACGGAAACCTTTGGTATATGCACAAGTGGCGAGATAAAGAAGTTCAACAACTCTACGATGAAAATAATATTACATAGCCTTTAGAGCAGGCTTAGACAAATAATTACAACTTCAATAGGATATATTTCGCCCATCTCAAGACTTTCAGCTCAAAGACAAATTTCAAAACAACATATTGTGTGTGTATGTTGAATTTCGGTTCCCACTAAATAAAAATAACCTTGAGAATAATACGTTATGACACAAAAAATGTATCAGTGCGATGAGTTCAGCTATACTTACGTAATTATCGAATAAACGCAATTAAAATTACCGATGTGTCATCCTTACCATATAAGAGTACCCCGCATCTATATTCTCTACCATTTCAGAGATTTTTTTATGAGCACTTTCAAGACAACCTTCAATTCAGCACTTCACAATTCCCAAAGAGGCGAAAACCTCACGTCTTTGTCAAGAATAGCCAACAATTCAAAACCAAGGATGACAGCGTGCGTGAATGCTACGGCTTATTGAAAAAAAATACCTTTGGACATAGCGAAAGAGTCCAGTTTCTCTGGTCGATCGGAATTTCTGGTCACGTGCCGGAAAAATTCACCGGGTCGTTTGTGAAAACAAACGATCGTTTTCCGAATCACGCCTGTACGTTTGGAGTGAAACGGTAAACAGGGGGTGATTTGTGAGGGGAGAAGGTCACGTGTTCAACTTGAAGTCACGAGTTTTGAAAGGGTAGACAGAGTTTGGTGAAGTTTGATGATATTCATGTTTCCCCCAAGTATTTTTCAGTCATGGTGTTGAAACTCAAGAGGAATACATACCTTAAAAACTAGCTAGTATATTAACTCTTAAAAGTATAGTCCGTCTAGAAAGTATCCGGGAAAAACAAAGCTCTATTGTAATTGTTCCGTCTCATTGGAGACGGCCCTGTCCTTCGAGATCGTTGTGTCATCGATATTTAGGCCTTTTTATGTTGATATTTCGATCTAGCATTTTTTCAGCTGCACCAGACGAACTGAAGTGTTATTTGACACTTCTGTTTATTTGTTTTATAATTAATATATATGGCCTTAGAAAACATGAAAAGTAATTTAGTGATTTGACATATTTATACCTGTTAATTTCACATGACACAGCATTCCAAATTATAAACTGATTTTATCCGTCTTTTCTTGCATTTATCTCGTAATTCTTCTATAGCCAATAAGAAGGTTTATTTTGTTATTTCAGTCCACCTCCAAATGGACCTTCCAATCAATTATGTTAATTTCCCTCTTTTTGTATTAGAAAGGATGCATTGAGCACCTCTAACGTTCAGTCTTTGAAAGGAAGGAAAAATCATTATTCTCCGAATAGTCAAGTTGTTCGTTTGTAATTGTACAAACTTAACGCGATTGCTGTAAACGTAGCAATCCACCTTACACTTGTTTGTAGTGTAATTGTCATCACATTAGCTTGGTATCATATACAGTAATACCAAAATATATTAGTTGTTTGTAATAAGTGTTTTACTTAAGTTCCTCATCATCGTTGTGGTTTATCATTATTAGATAAAGGAAGCTGTAGACCACGGCACATAGAGTGTTCTTTGAAATCAAAATCACCGCTAATAAACAAAAATACAGTCCACTATAAGTCATCGAATTTAATCATCGAGATTAATTAATTTGCAATTGTCTATTATTTTAAAATACTGAAATAATAGGCAAATACTGCGGTAAACTAACCGTGGTACGAAACAGTAATTATTTAGTAAATGTTTTTAATTATTGAATTAGAAAATTATAACACAATATTCATCTCATTTTCTTATACAACCTCAATTTAACTGTAAAACTTGAGTAAACGTCGAGGTACACCCGAAACTAGATCACCTCCATAATTTTCGGTGATGGTAGTCTAAGATTGTTAAACTAACTGGCGAGACGCCACTTGTTTAACTTTATTTTTTATTAGCCCCCATATGTTTTCAATGGGACTAAGATCTGGTGAAGCTGCTGGCCATGAAATGGTTGTCACTTGGTGTTCTTGCATCCAAGCTTGAGTAAAGGCATCTTGCATTATCCTGCTGAAACCACCAATCTTCTGAATATAATGAATGCGCCGTTTCAAGGACAAAATCGTTTAGAATGCCCAATACTTTTCACTATGAATGGCACCATCAACTATACAGAGAAGCATAGTATCACGCTGAGATATTGCTCCCCAAACCACTATTTGGGTGAAAAATTTGGAAATTTGAACGTTAACAGGTCGTTTTGATAGGATTTTCAAGTGATTTCCAACAAGTTGAAAACAACTTGCATCAGATATGAAGACAATATTAAAATAATCTTCTTGAAAACGTTGACAAAATTCTGTCCTTCGTTTCTTTTGTCTTTTCAGTGACATATGGACGGTTTCCGGACATACTTTTATATTTCGTTGATTTTCAAATCTGTATCATGAATTGGCAAAACCCCTGGCGCGGATTGTGTCGTCCTAAGGCCAATAAAGTGTTTAAATTGTTTCCTTTAATCTTACGCAGTCTTCCTAAAACTAGTCTATCCCTCATATCCATGCCATTTTTATTCTCTTTACTGTGTCATATACAGCACTTTTTCCCATTTCAATCAATTGCACTAAGTTTTTAACAATTCGTAATCCTTATCTAAATAAATATTCTACCCCGTTTTTTCTAGTTGCGACATTATTTTGTGAATTGTATACCTGATGACAATCAACAATATTTGGCAAATTGTGTTGGCATGCAACTTTGGTCATAGCCGACTAGCGACCTAGAAGACTGACAAAAGCCTTAACACGGATGCTACTTCAATATCGAACTACTCATGGTAAAATTCTGTACTGATTAATTGAGCCCATTCTTGTTTAGTATTTAATTTCGTGTGACAACAGATCGACGAGATCAATCACTCTTGAGTCTTGTATAATATTTGCCACGTTAAGAAACAAAACTTCAAACCCTCAAAAAATAATGAAGTGAGGTTTCATCCAAGTTTCACTTCATTCTCAATGTTTGTATGGTTATAATAAAATAATAATGATAATAATTAAATATATTAGGAGTATAAATAAGTTCGTTTGGTTTTTTCGAAAATTAAGTCGTTATTTTCATGAAGATCGACACTCAATGTGAATAGTGGCCGTTATTATTATATGTTGCGGAAAAGTTTGGGTCCAGAGTTACAGGAATTTCAAGGTTCATCTCAAGGACGTGGTTTCAACAGGATGGAGCCACTTGTATTTCATAAAAATCAAGCAATGGAAGCTGTTAACGAATTATTCCCTAATAGGGTAATTTCGCGTAGGGGTTACATTAACTGGTCTCCCAGAAGCCCCGACCTTGGTCCATTTTGCATGGGGATACCTCAAAAGTAAGGTCTATGAGAATAATCCGACGAATATGACACAACTGAAGCAAAACATCAGGTCCGAAATGGCAGTAATATCGAGACCTGTGTCACCGTGTGACCGCCAATCTTCGTTCCCGATTAGAAGAGTGCCAGTAGCGTAACGGTCACCATTTAGATAAAATCAAGTTTTCCAAATCATTTTCCACTTTATATTGAAATAATTAACAATAAACTTTTTTGTTATTTTAAGTAGTTTTTGTTTTACCGAGGTAACAAATACCCGATAATGTCTTTGGACGTCGTGTACATTCAAAAAGCTCCACGTGAAAATGGTATATGAATCTCAATATCGAAAATCTAAATTCCTCTTCGATAACTCGAAAAATTCCATATCCTATTTAATCTCCGTAGCAAACAAACTCAAACTCTCACATTTCCGTACCTTCCCTTTATCCTAGTAGTAAAAAAAAAACAAAAAAGGCACAGGACCAAAGCCGTCTGTGATCCGAAACCCAAGGATACCTTCCTCCGGGGCTTACCCGCGTCTATTTTCGGTCCGTTGCATATTTCTTCTCTAGGCTTCGTATTCAATATCTGCCAAACCATTGAAATGTCAAAGAGATCCGATGCGGACCATCCCACGCTGAAGTTTCCATTGTGATTTGGCACACATATTGTCGAGCGTACGCTCGGGATTTAAGAGATGTTTGAAATTCTCGAAAAATAAAATTGGGAAGGTTCATCCCTGGGGTACAAGCCACTGGAGGCCCTACAAAAAATTGGTAAAATTGCATATTCGATCGTACCATTCAACTTTCATATTCTTACACAGAAACAAGTTGATACAGAATTTATTTCTGAATAGCGATTGGCACATATTCCATTTTAACCAGGATGATACTCGATTTTCGTAAAAAAGTTTCATAATGACCGTGTCGGACGTTGGTTGATAGTTGGAAGTCTTTAAATTAATTGTCACACCCTTGTGAAGTCTTTAAATTAATCCTGGCTTCAAGCGCCACCAGTCTAGCCCCAGAAATGTCTCGCAATCGATCCTGGTTCAGGACGAAGATTATCGGCATAAACATGATTCTTCGCATAATCCCACAAAAAATCCAATGACGACAAATCCCTATATCTTGGTGGCCAATTCACATCACCGAAACGAGAAATTACGCGTCCTGGGAATGTTTCTTGAATTAAAGTCAAAACGGGTCGTGACGTGTGGCTTGTTGCAACATCTTGCTGGAACCACATCTCTTCCAATTCCCTATCATTAATTTCAGGCCAAAAAAGATCGGTAATAATTTGGCTATAGCGATGAGAATTGACGTTTTGAGTGACACCTTCTTCATTTTCAAAGAATTCCGCCAGAGCAAATCGCACACCCTATAGTGACTTTTTGTGGAAGTAATGGTCTTTCAGCAGTTACTCGAGGATTTTCACTGCCCCAGATGCGACAAATTTGTTTGTTTACATCGCCACCTAGTGAAAAATGTGCTTCGTCGCTGAAAAAAATTCGATATGAAAAATCTTCATCGAAACGTTGTTGCTCAAACACCCAATCGGCATATGTTCTACGCACTCTATGGTCACCTGGTTTTAGTTCTTGTGTCAACTGAACCTTATAAGGATGGAGATGCAAATCTAGATGGCCTTAGGGTGCAGTTTAGAGAGGCCGAAATGTTGTGTGCGCCGATTAATTGATAAATTTGGATCTTCTTCAACACTCACTTATAGGAGAAATATTTTCGGTCGAGCGTGCATTTCGATGATGTTTTTTTTTCCGGTAGTTCAACTGAGCTGGTAGGTCTAATGAACCGGTACGATATTTACGACGAGAAGGCGTATTGAATCGTTATCTGTGAACAAATATGTCACATTTCATTCCGTCCGTAGCAAATAAACGGAAAATCGTACGAGAGTGGAAGTTCTTTCATTAATTAGATCGGTCTTCCGACGTTTGTCTTCGAAAAAAGTCTTCGACTTACGAGAAAAGCATTTTTGGCGTTTTCCTCTTTTATGGTCGGATGGAACGATCATAACGCGCATTATTTTGAGCCAATATAATGGTTTTCAGGTGTAAAATTATGACTTTGAATTCAGAATTATATATTCTAACTTCTACAATATATATTGAAACTATATACTAAAACTATCAAATTGTATCCTTATATATAACCAATATAAAATATGTTTCAATGTCTCGGAAAAAACCTTTTTACAACCCGACATGAAATGTATTAATACAAATGTATTAACAAACCATTTTTTCCGAGACATTGAAAAATATTTTATATTGATTATATATAAGGATATCAATTTGATAGTTTTTGTATATAGTTTCAATATATATTGTAGAAGTTAGAATATATAATTCTGAATTTAAAGTCAATTAAATTTTACTTCTATCAAGTATTGACTCACATTCAAATTGATTTTAAAATTATGAGTAAATCGGCAATAAAATAGACGAGATTGTACGTTGAAAACTCCTGTATCGCACTCAAACTTCACACCTTTCAAATCCGTTTTTCAAGGTGGATAAAAGTGCTAAGAATCGATTGCTTCTCAAATCAACCAGAACGTCTCGGCAGGTGATAAACTTAACGGATCCCACAAATATCAAGGTTCGGTTGAAACCACGCCGTTATAATGCATCCCAGAGTTTCCTCGTTAAGATAAAAAAATCAATTTTACCGATACGAAAATTACGGAATCGAAAATTCGGTACTATGCTCATAATTCGGTGATAAAATATCCGTTTTCCTCGCATTGTCGAGTTTACGACGGCGTTTAAACTTTAATCGTCGATATTTTGGCGTTTTACAGTTTGGTCATTCGCTGCAGAGAAAATGTCGTGATTTACTATTGCATTTTATAGGCACGGACTAGAAACAATAGGGGAGCTAATTTATGGTTATGTAATGCAATTGAAAGCTGCGATCAAGTAATTGATTCAAGGTTGAAATTTCATATGCCGATTCAATTGGAGAAGCACTTGTTTTGTTAGTACAGGGTGTCCAAAAAGTCATTGAGCCCCAAACACTTCTGGGTCGATACCATTCGAATTTTGAAACAAATAATCATTGATCATCGATCTGTAACAAGCACCATTCACTGTAAAATTAGCTCCTGCATCGTTTTTAAAGAAATAGGGATGATGCCTCCAGCATGTAAAGCATACCATACAGTGCATTTTTCAGGATGCAATGGAACTTGCAGAACTTCTTGAGGATTGTTTTCACTCCATATACGGCAATTTTGCTTGTTTACATAGCTGTTTAACCGGAAATGAGCTTCATCACTTAACACAATTTTACGAAAAAAGTGGATCAACTTCAAGCTGTTCTAAGGCCCAATCAGCAAACAAACGACGCTTATTATGGTCAAATGGCTTTAGTTCTTGAACCAATTGGATCTTGTAGGGATGTAGACCAAGATCTTTACGTAAAATTTTCCATGTGGTGGATGCACAGAGTCCAATTTGTTGTGAACATCGACGAATAGAAAAATCTGGATCATTAACACTATGACTTACAGAGGCGATATTTTCTTCTTTACGTACAGTTCTTTGTCTTGTTGTTGTTGCATCGAGTAGAGAAAATATTGTCCGAAATCTATCGATAGTTCGACGAATAAACTGCTCTGATGGACGATTATGTAAACCATAAATTTCACGAAGTGCTCTATAAGTTTGGCGAATAGAACACTGATTTTGAAAATTAATTCCAACAATTTTTAAACGTTGTTGCAACCTGAGCTTTCCATGATAATTCGTCAATGCTCACTGAACAGAAGTGTCAAAACAACATGGCTTCTGTCAAAACCAGTTATCCCTATCGGAAGTTCTATCACTCTAAAAAAGCACCCGATATTTCTAATTTGTTAATTTATCCTTGAATTAGGCTCTAAAATATATTATAAATTTCATAGAATTTATAAATATTCATTTATACGTGGCAATAGTTTTCACTACAGAAAACCAAAATCGACTGTTTTACACTAATTCGAATTTAAAGACATTTGAAAGGTGAAAGAGAACAATAAATAATGCAACGATCATTGCGTTCCATCCCAAGAAACGATACCTACAATTAAAACCTCATTAGTTAAAACTTTCGAATAAATGCAGTTTTCTTTGGGACATTTAAATGGAAGTCGAAGCCGGATACGATCCTAAGTAAAAGGAATCAATATCCGGTAGCTTAAGTCATGCAAATATATACGTAACAATGCGGTATGAATTTTAAAAGAAATTCCCAGACAACGAGGCAAGCCTTGTCTATGGGGATTTAAATCGAAAATTTACTTATTCTACAAATTATAAAGTTTTAGAAGAATTGCGAAAGAAGCGGAGAAAATATATTAAAACAACTCCTAACGTTAATGAATGTTTAAGAAGATTTTAAACCATTAATGATATGTTCAAGCTCAAAAAGTAGCTAGATCCGAGACGTTCAAGAAATTGTTGCTTGTTTGTTGCCCAAGGTTTAATTATTATGAGATTCAGAGCTACAATCAGGCATCAACTCAAAAACGGAAAATATGGCATATTTAATTATTGGTTTAACCAAATTGTTCCTTAAGAAATTTCAGAAGACTTCACAATTTCTAGTAATTTTTTTCTATTGGAACCAAACTTGATCTGAAGGAATTTATGGGACAGGAGTCATTCAACAGACCCTACTCATCTATAAGATTATTTTATTCTGTCATTAATTTAGCAGCACAATCGAAGTTGTTCAGTTATTGCGGAAGTCAAGTTGTTTTTAGAAATCAAGCATATGAAGGATCATTGTTATTATACATTAAACAACAGTCAAACAGAGAAAGTTTTGACCGAAAATGATGCAGAAACATTCCTCCTCCTCTAAAGACACCTACAGATGCTCTGAAACATGACTCACAAATTATACACCGATTATTTAGTCGAAGAACCAAACCATTGTTTCACTCGTCGAAGCGTTACACGATTGTCCATTGTTTTGTTATAACAATTCCTTAAGCGCTATGTTTGCTCTTCACTTTGTTTGCGTTGTCAGCAGCCTTGGAGTAGAAACGCAAGAAGGAATTCGATCGAAATATAATAGGAAGAAATAATGTCCGCTTTCAGTTTGTTAGAACCGCAATATGTCCAGAACGTGAAAGATTTGCACTTCGGGCAAGGATTTATTGTTGCTATTTCGACAATGCAAGTGTTAACCTCCCTCTCATCTATTGATAATAACATCTTGAGCGTTCATTCGGGGGTGCAACTCTGAACCAATCTTGAATTCATCCTTAATCGACTCAGGATCACCAAAATGAACTAGTTCCGAATTATCTTCTAATGTTAAGGAAATGGTTGGTGGCCATGTTCTTAACTCTTCAGTGCGACGATTTTGATGTCCCTTAGTAATATGTATATCTACTGAATATCCATATGAATGATATATGTTCACTAAATATCGTCTAAATAACTGGTCAACAATTAAACCCACTAATACCGAATTCGCCAAACAATTGGCCAAGCCAAGACCGTCGGCGTCTTGTTCGAATCTAACCTACCGAAAAACAAAAGAATTACCGGTTCTTGTTCCGACCAATTTAGCTCGTACACGGTAAGGATTAACTAACAAATGAACCTATTACTGTGTACAATCCCATAAAATACGGAATCGCGTGTTGCGTTTTGTCGGGATACACGAGATAATGACCGCTTTTTCATGGTGTCGCGAACCTGAATTATGCGTCTATCTTATCTCAACTCATTTGACTTCGGAGACAGGAACAAATTAGTTCTGATTTTAGGAGAATTCGTGCCACGATATCAGAAGAAACTTACGTGAAAAATGAAGAGCCCTTATAATAAATGTAGGTTCCACAAGGCAGCGTCCTTGGACCCCTAATATATATCGTTTACATGTCAGAATTGCCTCCGATTAAAACAAAGAACCAGAAAGACATTTGTGGATGACAGACTATCCCTTTTTGTCATATACATCCCCAATATACTTCAGATTATATTTAAAATTAATTTGTCGTAATGTCAGCATTTTTGCTTACATTAGCTAAACTGCTGAAAACATGTCTTATATTTCGTTATATACAGAATGAATTATTACAAAAATTAGGAGTTCCAGATAACAATAACTTTTATATTTTTCGCAATCAGCAGTGTGTGATCGTCAGCATTTTATCTGACAATTTTATTTCTGCTATTTCCGAATGACGAATTTTAACAAGTAGAAAGTCACGATAACATGAAATGACAACAAAAGGACCTCTTCCTACTTCCCCTGCTTGAAGACTAACGACCTCACCAACCTGTAAAGTTCCAGACATCACAATACCTCGCTGTGTATCGAGATTTTTCGTCCTGCCACTCTACAGACATTATCACTTCGTCCTACATACAGAAGAGATAATTTGTAGGTCTTACCGTGGCAGATCGATAGACGCCAACAATCCACCAACCCGCTACGGCAAACTTCGATAATAAAACGGGAAAATATATGCGATACCAAGTCCTGATACCCGGAGCCGTTTGACTCCGGCATTGTTTGTAAGGATTCCGTTTCTAGGCACGACAGACTGCGGTAGGGGAAATGAAGGGGTTGCTTCTAATTTGTTATTGTGCGATGGTGGTGGATTGCTTTGTTTTCCATCGGGGCAGGCATGGAATTAGAAAGTTTCGATAAATGGTCTAGATAATGGACGTACAAGTCGTATCCTCTTCATCAGGATTAGCTTGTTGAAAGATCGACTCGTTGGAGGGTTGCAAATTGTTTTATATACAAGGGAGGCTTTAGGAGTACACTAGGGACTTTTTCAAACGACCGACATATTCATTCTTATCTTCAAGTTTCTAATCTCTAGGGTTTCGTATCCACCTCATCTGGGTGAGCTGGTTGCAATATTGGACAGTTGAAGGGTCTTATGGTAAATTATGTTATATATAAAGAATGGTTTACAGGTGCACTGGGTATTTCTTCAAAAGGCAGCCATAATTCATTCTTATCTTGAAGTTTAGACCAAATCTAACTTATCGGGTTTCGTATCCATCTTATCTGAATCAGCTGGTTGAAAGATGGACCAGTTGCAGAATTCTGTGGTAAATTGTTTTATATACAAGGGCAGCTTCAGGAATACACTGGGTTATTAATAAAAAGGCAGACATATTTCGATCTTATCTTGAAGTTTTGACCAAATATAACTTATCGGGATTCAAATCCCCCTTATCTGGACGAACTGGTTGAAAGATGGATCAGATACTTTCCAGAAGAATAAATGCTTTACATTACACATTCAAATCAATTTCTACCTAGTTAAATTCGTTTTAAGTAATAGGTTAATTGGCTTCAACAGTAAAATATTGAATTATGGATACTTCAAAATTGAATAAGACTAACATAAAAAATTGTATGACTACCTCATCTATATAGGGCGAAAATTTCTTATAAACTCCCATAGTTTAACACCACACCATTCCACATGGAAATTATATACACACAACTTAGTTTAACACATCACTACATACATAAATACTGCCAGCAACCATGGATCTTGCTATAACCCCACGTAATTAGAAACGAGGAAAAGATAACATCTCAATATGGATCGACGCTTTTATGTACAATATTACTCAGTTGCTATAAACGAATCAATTTATACGGACGATCTAATAGAAACCGAATAAGACGAATGAAGGAAGAGGAAATTTTAAGTTTGCACTCATCAAGACATTGAATCATATAGATAGATGATGTATTAAATCTTTTGAAAACATTGCAAACTATTTTTAATATTACTATAGTTAATATTTCGTCTCAAGATTACATAAAGTTCTACAGTTTGCATTTTGAAGTAGTGGGTATTTAGAGTCTGCCAACACATGTGTCATTCGTGTTTTGACAGAAAGTAAGTTTAATATTTGACATTAACGAAATGGGTCCGATTAACGCTTGAACAAAACTGGAAAATATTTTTAAAAAATGATAGAGCTTCTATCGTGACTATTAGAAATTTACGTGGGAAATTCAATAGAGATGAAATGACCTCAAGGATCAAATTGTTCGTAAAAAATGCATTGCTATTAAACATTACTTATCCTGGAAGCAGAATAGATGCATTGAAACACGAAATCGATGTTTCCATTCATGAGATTGAGCCTCAAACAAGGAACAATGTAGTGAAAAATTGGGTTGATCCGATGGAGTACTGTAACCAGTCGTGACGTTCATTTGAATGATATTCGTGAATGTTAAGATTCAACCTTTCTAATAACTCATAAATTTGAAAAAAATTTAATTAGTTTTTTATTATAGCCCATCAAAAATGCAAACTTCAAATGGTCCACCTCTTATAAAATATTCTTAGATGATTGCAAGACGTTTTAAATATTATTATAAAATCCATGAAGCTAATTGAGATAATATTATAATGTTACTTGTAAAGGAAGAGAATACATAAGTAACCTTGTTTCGAAATCTGAAGAACTCAAATTTGCGCTCAAGAGATCTTATAATGTCGCTGAAGCGCAGTCTTGGAACTATCGAAAATTTGTCACAAGCATGCCTTTAAATTTTGAACAAGTTTATAAATTTCAGGGACGACATTTCCAGCGAGTTTTGAACCACATTTTTTGTGTGAGATCTTGATAAAGGGTCTTTCAATGGGAACGCCCCATTTTCAAATTGACATTACTCACCCATGACAGCTACTGTTTATTTGCGATATTGACAGTTGTATTAGTCAATGTCTACCATTTAATCATGGAAAGGTACACACTCCAACGACGTTTACAAATAATCCAAATTTATTATGAAAAATCGCGATCTGTTACTCTAACTTCACGTGCTTTAACTCCAATTTTTGGTCGTTATAAAAGAACATAAAAAATTACAATTTAACATAGCTTGCAGAAATTTTTCTCAATGACATCATAGGAAGATTGATCAGTATTTAAACGCTCTTGATGTTGGACTAACTAATTTTCCTTGTTCTTCGGTATCTATCTTGGAAAGCCTCATAAATATTTATGGGCGATATCTGCCTACACGGGTATCTACAGATTCCTATCGCGTTGAAATCATGCTGAAAATCAACCCCAAATCAATCGTACTTCGGGCCAATTCCAAATCAATCAACAACGGATGCTTATCACTTCCATCCTCTCGTGTCCCTTTGTCGAAGTCCAAATTCGTTTTGTAATCGACAGCGTCCAAAACGCCCTATCTGTCGGAGAAACATATCCTCATCGGAGACTCAGGTAAAATTCGAAGAATCCCAAATTGATCGAATTCTGAGGATAGAATTTTTCTCTCGCAAATGGACCTTTCTGGGGGACGATCAATGTGACAAATGTATCGCAGTAGGCCGAGGGTCCCACGGACAAAATGGGCACTGTCGAAGGTTGAGAAAAAATCACGGACGAAAGAGATCCGATCGCCGTTAAACGTCGCTTTGATTGATAGAAAGAAGAAGACAGATGTCGACTTCTTTATGTCGAACAACGTTCAGCTTAGATGTACGAATATAAAAAGAAGTGGACCATTTAAAATTTGCGTTTTTCATCAGATATAATTGGAAAACTAATGAATATTTTTCCAAGGTCATAGGTTAACTAGAAAAGTTGACCCTTGACATTTACAAATCGAAAATACTACAATTAGCTACACTACCCCATACGATTAACCTAATTTTTCAGTACATTGTCGATTGTTTGGGGCTTAATCTCATGATTAGCACCTTCGATTTCGTATTTCAAGGCATCAAACGTTTTTGGATAGTAGGCGTAATACTTATCATTAAAGGATCCCCACAAAAAATAATCCTCCGACGTGAAAATGAGCATCATCGCTAAAGATCATCATTAGCCCATTAAGCGAAGTGGAAGCGCATCGGATGGCTTCACTTCTTGCACTAGTGGAACTTTGTAGGCCCTTATACCGAGATATTTATTCAAAATTATCCTCAGACAAAAATGAGAAATGTTCAGTCCTTGAGCACGTGACGAATTGATGTTGATGGATGTTCAGACACCTTCTGGCAACGTTTTCAGGTGTGCTCACTGGACGTAAATTTCTAACAGTTTGTATGTGTAGTTTCCAATATTTCCCAGTTTTGTTCAAGCTTAACTCGACACATTTCATTAATGTCAAATATTAAACTAACTTTCTGTCAGAACGCGAATGACCTAAGTATTGCCAGATTCGAAATAACCACCACTTCAAAATGCAAACTCTTCGATATACAGCTGGCCCTATCTCTCTAAGAACCATCTTTTGTAGTCTCATGTTTCAAACCTTCTTCACATTTTATTTGATGTAATTGGATATTTAAAGGTCTTCGTAAAAGCTCACATACGTCATTTGAGTTGATAGAATATGAAAGACTGATGTAGTCTTTGAAAAGTCGAAGATTTTGTGCTGAGTTTGCTTATTCCACTTTCGCCCTTACAAATTTCACGATCGGTTTCATTTAGTTTCAGTCTTACACGGTGCTTTATTCTTGAATATTTTTAATATATGTTAGGTCAAGACAGTCCTGTTAAAATTGTTTATGTCCCCAAGTAAGTACAACTGTCATCAGGCCCCTCTTCCCCACTGGGCACTATGGGCACGTGCCCAGGGCCCCGCGATCGAATGGGGCCCCATTCTTTATCTATTGTAACTAAATAGTGTTTTCTCCAGGTCATAGGGGCCCCATGATCCTAATGTGCCCAGGGCCTCAAATAGTTTAAAGACGGCCCTGACTGTCATTAATAAGGAGTATGAACTATGGTAATAGAAAGTTCTACAAATACAGACAGTGCAAGATACATCTGTATAACAATTCTAATCTCAAACAAGCCTTATTAGGTTTTGTTGATCGCTAGGAAATAAGTACGTTTCGAAAACTTGAGCACTTTCGAAACTTGTTAGTTTCTCGTCAGTATAATGTCCAACGACTACAAATCTACAACGCATCTATACACTATCGCCATCAAGTGTACGCAGATATACATATACGACATACCCTAGCGAGTCAATTCACTCGATGGCACTGACGAGACACCAACAAGTTTCGAAACAAGCGCATGCCTGCTATTTATGTCCCAGCGATCAATAAAATCTAATCGGGCTTATCAATGATATTTGTTACGGATTATCAACGGAATTAATTTATTTAACTGTCCTCTACACTCACGCAGCTCCTGTCTTCCCGTCAGCTTTTCTGCTCATACTGCTACACTCTTGGAAAAATTTAATCGAACGACTATGTACTAAACTGTACTTTGAAGAGTTTCAAACAACCCCTAAGAACTGAAACGTCTACTGAAACCCTTGCATCGCTCATAAAGATATATTTTATGGCACAATCGACATAAAAGAGCCACCAAATTTTCATGACAGATATCCTTCACTTCCAGGCATCGCGTCGCAATTATCAACGGTTCAAATTTCAATATCACCCCCGGGGCGCGTTTGATCATCCCCTCCGGATCTCAACAAGTGGAAACAGGCGATAATAACGAAAACCCTTTGGATGCTACTCTTTATAGGTTCGCGACAAATTTGTACTCCATTATTGCTCGGCTTATCGTGCAATTCGGGTAGTCTCGTCCGTTCACCCCTTAAGCTAAACGGACAACCCCCGTTTTAATCGGTCGTGTAATCATCATTCGCCCCCAACTGACAGAGCTGGATTCGATTTTCCTGTTTTACGGGTAATTTGAGTTTTGGATAGAAAAAACTGCGCCAAGACCATATCGGGGGAATACGATGGTTATTACATGAGATTTGTTGAGTTTTGGGCTGAAAATTCGTACACAATAATAGCCTTCTGAGATGGTGAGATTCTTTGTCGATGGTCTGACATTCTGGCAAGAATTCAGCGCGAAATTTATTATCCACTGTTAAAATCACATTCTAAGAATTATCTTGACTGAATGTAAATCACCAAATTTTGATCAATACATGGTGTCATAACATTCCAAAATATCCTTGCTTTGTTTATTTGGAATGTACTCATATCTGCAGAAATCCATCATTATTTACTGCAAATTGCAATGAATAATGAGTACAACCCATAAATTATCAACCAACTAATAAATAAAATTGAACAAAGACAATCCACTTCATTAGTTCAGTCATAAATTAGAATAAAAAATGAAAACTATATTTGCTTACCGTATATAAGACGAAAATCTGACTGATTAGCCAGATATTTGAAGAAAAATCGAAATCTTAATATTTCATATAAAACGATAAATTCTTTAGGCGAATCGATACAAAATAATAGAGAAATCGTCAATAAGAACAAGCTATCAATAGTATCGGGTGTTATTTAGAGTGATAGAACTTTAAATTGAAATAAAACACATTTAAATTAAGATTGAAGCCAATTTTTTTCTAATTGAAAGATAATTTTATGACATTTATGTTTTAAAAATAATTTCCGGCATATGTCCACCCCGACTAGCTCTGAGAAACCGCTTTTTCGAGTAATTCAGGCCTAATTTCATCAAACACACGAGTTATGTTGGCTTCCAAAGCGTCTATTGTTTCTGGTTTATCAGCATAAACCAATTGGAGACCAATTAATTGGACCATTTCTCAAAATAATGTTATCGCCAAATCTTTCTTTCAATAAATCAATTGTTACGGTAGCAGCATGAGGTGTAGCAACATCTTGTTGGAACCAAAACACTTCTGGGTCGATACCATTCAAATTTTGAAACAAATAATCATTGATCATCGATCTGTAACGAGCACCATTCATTGTAACATTAGTTCCAGCATCGTTTTTAAAGAAATATAGACCGATGATGCCTCCAGCGTGTAAAGCACACCATACAGTGCATTTTTCAGGATACAATGGAACCTGAAGAACTTCTATTGTTTTCACTCCATATACGGCAATTTTGCTTGTTTACCGTTCAACCAGAAATGAGCTTCATCACTAAACACAATTTCACGATAAAAAAGTGGATCAACTTCAAGCTGTTCTATGGCCCAATCAGCAAACAAACGACGTTTATTATGGTCACGTGGCTTTAGTTCTTGAACCAGTTGGATCTTGTATGGGTGTAGACCAAGATCTTTACGCATTAATACTTTGACTTACAGCAGCGATATTTTCTTCTGTACGTACAGTTCTTTGTCTTGTTGTTATTGTTGCATCGAGTAGGGAAAATGTTGTCTGAAATCTATCGATAGTTCGACGAATAAGCTGCTCTGATGAACGATTATGTAAATAATTTCAATTTCAACAATTTGTAAACGTTGTTGCGGCGTAAGTCTTTCCATGATAATTTGTCGATGCTTACCGAACAGAAATGTCAAAACAACATGGCTTCTACCTTCTGTCAAATCACAGTTATTCCTATCGAAAGTTTTATCACTCTAAAAAAACACCCGATATACATAAGCTAAACAGACAGAGCTTTCGAGGATAGGATCAATGAACATCAGAATTAATTCGTTAAGAATAAATCGATTTCTAACTAAACTAACCAGCTAAAAGAATCAGGACATGATTTTGACCATAATTTCGAAGTTCTCCACATCGAGAACAAATGCAATAGTGTGGAACTTTCCACAAGCACTAGAAATAAACCGGCATCATAAAAAAAAAACACATTTTACTTAACGACAAGACAGATTTAAACCGATCCCAGTTATTGAACCTTTTTGAATAAATTCTGAAAATTTCCAAAACAAACCTTCATTTTATCACGTTTCTTGATTGTTTCGGTCCCTACTTGACGGAAATTCATCATAAATGATTTGAAGTAGAACACTTTATTTCTGCTTATTTAATAAGCGGAAATAAAGTGTTTTACTTCAAATCATCACGTTTCGTTTGTCCAGAAATTTATTGATGTTGAAAGAATCTCCTAACCTCAAGTAGGTGATCTTCTTCATGAATAATCCAATTTATTGATTTATTCACTTTCTCCTAACCATACAATCAGACGAAAACGTTCAACCTGCTCCCAGAAAATGATAGCCTGAATAAAATTTGAATTATTCGTTTTTAATCAGGGCTAATTCTCCCATTACTCCAAACCTATCATTTCGAAATTTGAAATTCAAAACGCCCTACATCTGAAACTTTCGAATACTGACTGCAAGCTTCCACACCAGTTGAACTCGGAACGAAATGATGGAGGACTATCATTATTCAGTCGAGACCTAGGGGATCTTCAGGTAGTGCCAGAGACGTAAATGATACCTTCAACCACTGCCCAAAACAGATAAGTGCATCCATTTTGGATAATCAGTATCATCACTCTTCTTAAAATTACGTGCGTGTGTTTCAGAAGTCACTTAGCGTTCAGGACGAAAATTAAAGATCTATTTTGGTTGGAATTTCAATGAGGTTTTCTTCACTTAAATTAATGGTAACCTCTCAAGGCGTCACTAATTCAATAACGACACACAAATAGTAGTAATGAAATGATCCTGTCAGACAAATCACAGGTAACCATTTCGAATAACGTGTGAGGAACAAGACTGAAAAAAAAATGCACTGTATGGTGTGCTTTACTCGCTGGAGGCATCATCGGTCCATATTTCTTCAAAAACGATGCTGGAGGTAATGTTGCAGTGAACGGTGCTCGTAACAGATCGATGATCAATGGATATTTGTTTCAAAATTCAAATGGTATCGACCCAGAAGCGTTTTGGTTCCAACAAAATGGTGCTACGCCTCATACTGCTACCGTAACATCAAAAACAGCAAAAATTTTAAGCCACTGCGGCGAAATTGGCGAAAACTTACAATGGATAATTTAAAAGTTAAACTTGTATATATATAATAAAATAGCAGGAAGCTCATTTATTTGGGGTCAGTTGAAGAATCAAATACCCCTTCAGCTACTAAGTCTTTTCCCTTTGTAGTCATGCATAATTCATCGAACTTCCATAGGCATTAAATCCAGTATTCTATATGGCCATCTGTAGTACACCATACCAACCCTTAGACGAACGAGATCTCATTTTAAACTAACCAAATCGTTGCTTCGATACTTTCCGATTATTCCGAAGGATTTTCCATCGAAGAACGCTTTCTACGTCGAATTTCCAATCCGAACCCAGCGTCCTTTGTGGCCGGGCTGTAGACTCTTATCCCGCAGCCCCCATGAGGATATATCCATGCAGGAAGCCGCACAAAGAAACAGAAAACCTTTGCGTTGCACGCTAGAGAGGTTTCGTTCCTCGAACTCGCTAGTCTGATGTGTAACCACGCGTGTAGTTTTAGGGTCTACAACTACAAAATGGAAATTGCGGCTGAGAAGGGTGAATTGCATTCTTGAAACAAACACGATTATAAGGCACGTCGTATTTCCGTTCGTTCGGCATGAATTTGACTGCGTGACCTCTAGATTTGCACCTTCAGATTTCCACTGGCAAAACTCCATCAAAATATCAAATTCTATAAATTTATGGTGAAGAAGAAGTGATGTTAAGTGTACAAATTGTTACAATAATTAATTGTTTCATCATCATTGTTGCAACTCAATATTATAACTATATTTCAGTATCGAAAACTTTCGCTAAACCATTCCGAAATGATTTGAATACCGTCGACTCGAAATGAAAACAAACACGGTTATCGTTGTCAGTCTATTCTTGTTATGGAACAAACTGAATGTCGAACACTAGTGATTCCTTGAATATGGATGCGTTGTTTATTTATATTCTCGGCCTGTAGAAATAGAAAACAATGCGAGGCGATAAGCTTATATGTACGCCTAAAGGTATTTGCCGCATTCTTGTAATCAGCTCAATTTGCCGTCGTCTAACTTGGCGGACTTGGATTTAGCGTTTTTTAAGGCGAAATGCGTAGACGGTTCCACAATTTTCTATTAGTAATGATTGGAAATGGTTATGATGGCAACACAGCATATTATTTTTGACATTTTAGATGTCATTTGTGTTCAATAGGTTATGTCATTTAATCATGGATGAAGTGAATATTCTTCACGATACAAGAGTACCAGTAGAACAGTTAAATATTTATTAACAATTAAATATCTGGACTAATAGAACTTTCGATAGGAATAACTGATTTGGCAGAAGGTAGAAGCCATGTTGTTTTGACATTTCTGTTCAGTAAGCATTGACCAATTTTCTTGGAAAGGCTCACGCCGTAACAACGTTTACAAATTGTTGAAATTTGTTTTCAAAATCAGTGTTCTATTCGCCAAACTTACAGAGCACTTCGTGAAATTTATGTTTTACATAATCATCCATCAGAATCGAACTATCGATGGATTTCGGACAACATTTTCTCTACTAGATGCAACAACAAGACAAAGAACTGTACGTACAGAAGAAAATATCGCTGCTGTAAGTCATAGTGTTAATGATGATACAGATTTGTCTATTCGTCGACGTTCACAAGTTGGACTCTGTGCATCCACCACATGGAAAATTTTGCGTCAAGAACTAAAGCCACTTGACCATAGTAAGCGCTGTTTGTTTGCCGATTGGGCCCTAGAACAGCTTGAAGTTGATCCACTTTTTTATCATAAAATTGTGTTTAGTGATGAAGGTCATTTCTGGTTGAATGTCTATGTAAACAAACAAAATTGCCGTATATGGAGTGAAAACAGTCCTCAAGAAGTTGTGCAGGTTCCAATACATCCTGAAAAGTGCACTGTATGGTGTGCTTTGCACGCTGGAGGCATCATCGATCTATATTTCTTTAAAAACGATGCTGGAGCTAATGTTACAGTGAATGGTGCTCGTTACAGATCGATGATCAATGATTATTTGTTTCAAAATTTGAATGGTATCGACCTAGAGGCGTTTTGGTTCCAACAATATGGTGCTACACCTCATGCTGCTACCGTAACAATTGAAGTATTGAATGAAAGATTTGGCGCTAAGATTATTTCGAGAAATGGTCCAATTAATTGGCCTCCATCCACCATATGGAAAATTTTGCGTAAAGATCTTGGTCTACACCCATACATGATCCAACTGGTTCAAGGTTATTATGCTCCTTGACCATAATAAGCGATCTACATCAAAGTGACCTATGGGAATTTAGCAAATACCACAAAAGATGAAAATGGCAATGGATAATGCTCAGCACGAAAACCAATTCAATCGTTATCTTACCACAACAACTAGCAAGGACTAAGCACACATCTTTTCAAAGTAACGCCAAAGACCTCGCAAGGACTTTGAGGAAATTATTAAGGAACGATGGACAACCAGAATGATTCTTGCTATGGTAACCCTAGTGCTAATAAGCGACATATAAGCGAATGGAGAACTTTTTCGACCCACCTGTACAAGTCCTGATCCTTGACGGCATCATTTGTCGAACAGGCTCCCATCGTCTTGTTTACTATGCTAATTTCTGGACCATGCCCCCTGCATAATTATCCCGAAAACACAGAACAGGTTTTGCCACAATAAACAAGCGCGTCCTCTGCGTTTTTACGACAGTTAAAAGCCAGATAAAAAAAAGACCGAAAGCGCTAAATCTCACACCTGGTACAATTGAGCAATACTCGGTATGGACCACGGACGTCTAGATGGAAACACGGGGCATTATATCCCACGCCTAATCAACCTAAAATTAACAGAGGAACGCTTATCTGCTATACGTGTGAAAATAACCCAAATGGGTTTTATTCGAGGACTTTACAAGAGCACCGAGACCTGAATGTGAAATGTTATTGTTGTTGGCCGATGTTGAAATGTTTGTTTTGAAATTATACAAGCGTAGGAGCGTGATTGTGTTTCTTGGGGCAAGATTTGCGCTTCGCGTTTTTCAATACTGAGAATATTTTCGTATTTGACTAACTAAAATGCTATTTCGTCAGATTTAATGCGCGATAAGGGATTTCGACAGTGGAACTCAATAAGAGTTGAGAAACGTTATTTCGGATCAACGATCAATATCTCGGCAACAATTTCGGCCAGAGTATGGGTTTGTAGAGCTTCAAGGACTTAGTATTAAAGGGTTTTCCAATAGGAGGTTTCATTTTGAATATCTCGCTATCTGAGCACATTTGAAGCTGCCATCTTTTGACATTTGACAATTGAAAAATACGCCATTACTAAAATTGGAACAATACATGCTTCGATAACGTAACGAAATTGTTAAAAATCACTACAAAAATTGTGAAATATTTGGAGTCACTAAAGCACTTTTGAGGAGTTGCACCTTCTCAAACTGTAATAGTGAAACTGGTGGAATAATTTAAGCTTCATTTCTAATGAATTTTCCACTTAAATTTCTAATAGTTTGGATAAAAGATTCCCTTTTTTGGAAGTAAGTTATTAATATTTCCCAGTTTTGTTCCTGCGTAAATCGACCCATTTCGTTAATGTGAAATATTAAACTATCTGTCAAAACACAAATGACAAAAGTGTTGCCAGCTCACCTTTTATATTGAAAAGTTGTGTTTTTATTTAATTTAATGAATTATATATCGGAAAAATTGATACTATCATTCACTATTTCTTTAATTTAAGGATAATATTAATTTGCTCGATATAAGATTCATAAAACAAAATGAAAAATCGATTATTTCATATTTTCATCATGAAGCTTGTGTGTAAAATTTACCATATTTTAGTCTATTTTTTATCGAACCTTATTCTTCAATTAAAAATTCAGCTAGATCACCAGCTCGGAAATTAGGAATAATTTTATGAAAGTTCTAGCACAGGTAGAAATGAATATTTTTTTGTTATCACACAACAATTTCTTACGCAACTGCCAAATATGGACAAAATAATCGCAAAAATAAGAGTTTCTTTAAAATTACAGGAGGGTATTTTAAGATTTGGGTGGTAGGAAGTTTTCCCCATATTGTCGTCTTAAAAGTATCCGGGAAGAACAAAGCTCAAATGTAATTATTAAGTATATATTTTTAATTCTTGAATTAGAAAATAACAACAAAATATTCATTTCATTTACTTATACAACCTAGATTTAATTGAAAACAATTGGCTAAACGTCGAGGTACACCCGAAACTAGATCACCTCCACAATTTTCGGTGATGGTATCCTAAGACTGTGAAACTGACTGAATTAAATCTTTATTTCATGGCGCTGCTCGTTCAACTTCAATCTTCATTAGTTCCATTATATTTTCAATGGGACTAAGCTCTGCTGAAGCTGCTGGCCACGAAATGGTTTTCACTTGGTGTTCTTGCATCCAAGCTTGAGGATAGGCCGAAGTATGGCATCTTGCATTATCCTGCTGGAAACTCCATCCCTCTGTATATAAAGCATGTGTCGTTTCAATCAGGAAATCGTTTAGAATGCCACAATACTTTTCACTATTAATGGTACCATCAACTATATAGAGAGGCATAGCACCACGCTGAGATATTGCTCCCCAAAACAATTAACCATTATTCTGGTATGAAATTTGGAAATTTGAACGTTAACAGGATTTTTAAGCGATTTCCACAAAGCTGGAAACAACTTTATTAAAATTATCTTCTTGAAAACGTTGACAAAATTCTAAATATCCTTCTTTTTGTAAAAGTGTCATTATAGGGATTGTTTTTGGTTTCCTTGATACGTAGTCTTGTCTTTCAGTGGCATACTCTTATATTTCGTGGATTTCCAAAAGCCAATTTGCGAAACCCCAGGCGCGGGGTTTCGACCTAAGGCCAATAAAGCGTTTGAATTGTTTCCTTTAATCTTTCTGAAACTGATCTAGGCCATCCATGCCATTTTTTATCCTCCTTATTGTCTCATATACAGCACTTCTTCTCAGTTTAGTCAACTGCACTAATTTTTTAACATTTCGAAAACCTTCTCCATACGAATGTTCTACCTGTTTTCTTTTTTATAGTTGTTGCCATGTAACTTTGACCATAGCCAACTAACTGCACAACCTATTTTATACATTACTTTCGTCTTAGAATGTTACAAAAAGGAAGTATATTGAAATTATTAAAAATAATGAATTCCGGATACTTTCTAGACGGACTATATATTAATACCAAATCAGAATCTCTCTATAGTGAATCTCCAACGTTTTATTATTATTTTCATAGGCGAAATTATTGCAGGATCCTTGAGGTAAATAATAAACTCAAAAAGAATCGCAAAGTTGTTTCTCCAGAATAAAAAACAATAATGGTTGTGTGAAAACAAGAATGGCAAGAAACTGGATCGTATTTCTTTAATGCATGACTTCAAGGGTCCATATAAGCAATAATTCACTTTCATTCGACGTACAACATAATTAAAATCTCATTACAAATGCTGCTCAAAGAACAAGGCCCCTTCGGGATATCAACCTCTTTCACCCTCGATCAATTACAACGAAACCTGACGTTGCGTTAACCCCTAAAAATCCTTTCACCTCAACCCTTGCATCCTTTCGACGCTCTCATTCATCTCCCATTCTTCAGCCACACAAAACAACAAAGCCGGACCATTCGAAAGAACCGTCTCAGATTTCACGTCGCACTTATCTAGGATCTATCCCCTCGAATAATTTACCTTCAAACTTCCTCCCCTTATGATGATGTCGTCCCTGGTTGTGGGAACATCCTTCCACTTGAGCATTCCCATCACTGCCTGCCTGACCCACCCCCTAGGCAAGGTGTTCCTGTCGGAATCTGCAAGAGTACGCATCTAGCCAGCTACGCCACAAGTTCAAACGCGAACAAGTTTGAATCCATCGAAAAATTAAAAGTAAACACTTAATACACCACAAGATTTAAAAAAATTGAAATAGCACAACTCCTAAGGGTTGTTTGAGACAGTTCACATCGATATATTTACATTCGCACTTTTTGTAACAGGTAACATCTGCGCAAATTCTCGCAGTCAACAGTGAACCGATGCCTGTCTTGTCGAAGAACGCAAATCCGACTTTTCTGTGTCATTGAAACGAAAAGCGTGCGAAGAACTCGCGACAAAAGAACAACGCAAGGTGCACCAACGTGAGAAAGACCTCAATTCGGCTGCTCCGAAAGTGTGTCACTAAAATTCACAATCACAACTAGGAAATCTCGCTCGAGTCGGGAAAATCGCTTTTCCGAGAAGCGGGGGTTGCACTCGGCGTCGCGACGGCTATGCACTTGCACGTAAAAGCGCACAGCGCGGTGAGCTTACCACAGTTTGCGCACAATGATTCTCCTGACGCGAGGAGCTGAACTAGCTGCATGAATGGGAACGAAAAAGTCCGTTCCGAAGAGTTCGGGAAGGATCGGCCGAGGTCGGACGGTTCCGACGGATTTGAAAGTTCGAATTCGAATCAAGCGTGCGGGTACATTATGTACAATATATGTGTAACGCGCTAAATTGAATGTTGGAAGGTGCTGAGCTGAGGTACAGAGAACAATGCGAATTTATTGAAGGGAAGATTTCTAACAAATTCATCAAAGTAATGGTCAATAACCACATGCTCCGCAAATCGTTCCCAAATTTAAGCATATCTCATAAAATTTTACTAAGAAATGTAGTTTTGGGAAAATTTAAGTTTCAAATGTGAATAACTGCAAAACCATTGGACCGATTTTGCCCTATAATTAACTTAAGAGGGATTTTTGGTCTTCAAACCCCATTTCGTCCGAAAGTTAAAACCTACTTGATTGAAACCATTTTTGGCTCAAAATTCGAAAATTACAAACATTTATGCCAAACGATAGTACGCTGATCTCTAACAAAAACACTGATCAATAAGTATTCGACCGAAAACCACGAAAATAACATTCAAAAATACCTATTTTCATGAATTTTCATGCTTCAGCTGCTGCTCAGATATGGTATAAATAATGTTCCGCTTTTTGGCGTCCTTCAAAATTTTGAGATATTTTCATAACTTCGTTGCTTCCGGCATTTGTTGTTTGACATTTAAAGTATTCAAAGAGTCACACAATTCTTATGAATTTCCTAAATTATGGAAATTTCATAAAACGTATGAAAATCGGTAGAAAAATCAAAGTTTTATATGTATGTTGAGCAAACTTATCAATATATTTTGTTTTGAATCACTGCCTTATGTTACACAAAATTTCAAATCTGTTGAATAAATTAATAGCTAATTTTTAGGGTAGTATCTTCTTTCATTTGAAACTAACAATTAAAACAGTAATCGTCTTTGAACACGAACCAACAAAACTAACCTCAAAAATACTGTTGTTAGTCTAAAGACTTTTTTCCGGCGGGACCTACAAAAAAAGTGCTATCCAGGCCGAATATCGAAAGACCGATCTACCATATAAAAGCATTTTCATTTCTGTAACATTTTAGATTTATTTGCTACGAACGAAAGAAAATGTGACATTTCTCAATTTTACAGATTTTCGAAGATCACAGACAACAATTAGACACGTTCTTTCGCCGAAAATGTCATCGGTTCATTTGACCTACCAGCTCATTGAACTACCCAAAAAATTCTATCAATCGATTATATTGATGAATCCGACTAAGCTAGTTTTATTCAAAACTTTTTTGTAGACGTCTTTCTGTAAGAGATACCTGCTGATAAAAGAGGAGCACGTTTGGAAACATCCTATGTAAAGTAAATATAAGTGGATAAGAAGAAATAAAATAGTTATTCTTTTCATCTAAAGCTATGAACGTCACAAACTTTTCACAAGCCATTGATCCAGTATTTCACAACTGATTACTTGATTTCAACTTCATCTGATCGGTATGTTGATTTTTTCCTTTGGGTTTAAAATCTAGCGTACAGACAGAAGGCTTTACATTATTTCTGTACAAATGACAAAACTTAATTTTGACAAGATCTAATGTAATACCTGGAGATCATTTTCATCTCAAAACAACTCGGTAAGGGCGTTCAAAAAGAGACAAATTCAATTGGAAAATACGTGAAAACTATTCCGAACCAATTTTTTCTTCAATTCAATATTGTAACAATTCTTTGTCTTTACTGTATTTCCTTCATCAAAAAAAAAACCATCCTAGTGAATCATTTGAATCTACCGCTCCCGGAAAATCCCTCAGAAAAATGACCTAACTGCAACCAATAACGAAAACTTCCCCGGCAGGATCGTGAATCTAACGGATTAAATTAGGGAAAAATGCATCCCCTTTAAAAGTTTCTCATCCGGTATTACCAACTTGGAAATAATAACTAACCCGGACTCCAAGCGATTTTTCCCGGAAACGGGTGAATTTTCCAGCATAATTGGGAATCTTTATTGTCTCCGCGGCATGGCCTGGTGCGAAATCGCAGACGCCAGTACTAACTTAATAATTGATAGAGGTGCATAATGGAATTTTTGATTTATTAGGATTGGAACCGGAACAGAAGAGATTTATCTGTTGGAAATAGATTTCGGGATTTTCCGACATCCGGTTCCTTCTAGATATTTATGGGCAAGTTAAGGAGAGATCGCAGGTGGTTTCAATCGGAAAAATATTTAGAGAGACGTGTAGGAAAGGTTTCAGAGACGAATGATCTCAAAATAATATTCATGACCGACTTGATTTCGAGAAGAAAATTATAATAAAGACCCGGAATTCTCTGAAACCCCAAAAAATTCAATTTAGTAACAAAAAGGTTTTTTCCTTGGTAGAACGATTATTCAAAAAATTTTAAATATCATACAGATTTATTCTGTTAACCTCCTTCAAATTTTAATTTCAACAAATTTTTATTGAGAAACTTTCAGAATTAAATTAAATGAATTAAAAATAATAATAAGAGGTTTTCTACTTGATACAAGGAATATTATAAAATTTGAATAACAAAACAGAATTAATCTGTTAGTATCCTAAAATTTTAATTTCAAAATATTTTATCCAAAAATTTTTTTAATTAAATTAATGTCTAATAATCACAGCCTATATTTAATGGACGTATAAAAACAAAACTCAATATACAATATCAAATAGAATGAATAACCCAACAAATATAAATTGTCAATTAAAATGAATATATAAATATTTCAAGGAAACAAAATTTTGTTTCTGATCTTACAATTATGAAAACTAATTCCTTTTCAAAATACAAAACATAATTTAAGGACTTCTCAGAATATTTAATTTATTTGAAATATTTAAATAAGTTACTTCAAAAATCTTCTAAAACATATATGTATTATATCTGTAATTCTAAAAATTTTTGAATAAAATTTTTTGAAATTAAAATAATAGGAGACTGACAGACTAAATCTGTTTTGATCATCCAGTTTTGTAATATTCCTTCTATAAAGTGAAAAACCTCTTCTTATTATTTTGTTTTATATATAATATATAATTATACTTTGGTTTGAATAAAACTCATTGTGGAATAACAAGTGGTTTAAAGAAAACCATAAATATCTTACAGCTTTCTGTGATTTTGTGACGAACATTGAATATCTTGGATTTTAAACTTTGTGTTTAATACGAAGGATATCATTAGTTTTGTGAGGTGAGTTATATTTGCTGTTGATTAATTTTATTTTTTAAATGTGAAGTAGGAGCGATGTAGACCTTATTATTCTAATTGTTTTTTGAAGTTATAATACATGTTTTAAGAGATTTTTGAAGTAATTTATGTAAATATTTTGATATATTAAATATTTCAAATGAATTGTCTGAGAAGTCCTCAAATTGTGTTTTGTATTTTTAAAAAGAAATTAGTTTTCATAATTGTAAGATCAGAAACAAAATTGTGTCTCCTTTAAATATTTATTTATTAATTTTAATTGACAATTTATATTAGTTGGGTTATTTATTCCATTTGATATTGTATATTGAGTTTTGATTTTATATATCTATTAAATATAAGCTGTGCTTATTAGATATTAATTTAATTCTAATTTTTTGAAATTAAAATTTTAGGAGACTATCAGATTAAATCTGTTTTGATATTCAAATTTTTAAATAAATTTAAATTAAAATTTGTGGGAGGTTAACAGAATAAATATGTATGATATTTAAAATTTTTTAAATAATCCTTATATCAAGTAAAAACCTTTTTTATTATTTTATTGTGTATATGTATATATATATATATATATATTTTATATGCTGGTTTACATTTAAAACATATTATCATTTTGTTTTAAGGGAGTTCATGAAATACCTTGCAAACTTTGTGTAGTTTCACTTAATTCTAGTGTATGCTCAGTCACCTGCATTCAGTTGGATGCATTCCCATTGTAATAATTCTGAACTGCCTTTTGAAGACGTTCTGCATGTTTTAGGACTTCTTTTGAAAGGAACTTATTTTGAGCCAGTTGTTTTCGAAGAAGTTCTTGAGATTATGTTTTGCATTTTTGGAAGAGAATTTGGTTTTCATAAAACAAGGAACGAAACTCAATTTTGTACTCTTCAAGTATTTATTTAATAATTTTTTAATTGACAATTCAAATTTCTTTGAATTGTTTTATTCCCTTTGGTACTGTGTAATAAGTGTTGATTTTATATGTCTACTAAATTGACACAGTGTGTTCTTAGACATTTGTTTAATTTGATTCTAAAAGTTTTTGAATGAAATTTTTTTTAAATTAAAATTTGTAGGAGGTTAACAGACTAAATCTGAATGACATCTAAAATTCTGTTCACTGTTGTTTAATTCAGGAGCTTAGCTTTGGATCTTGTTTCAAATATTATAAATTGAGGAATAAAATGGCTCTTATCGCGTATACAAAACGCTAAGAGCTCTTGGAATCATCAACATCCTTTTGTTCATCTATTTAAAGCATATATTTTGGAAACGAGTGGCAATTTTGCGACATTATAGGTAACTGGTGTCCTCGACACGCTAACATTGAAGATTCCCGGAAGCAATGATGATGTTTGTCATTAAGAATCCATTTTCTCTTGTCTGTTGGAGCCCACAGTTCTCAGATATTTCCAACGTACGACAAATTGCCGCTCGTGTATAAAAATACTTGGAGTTCATCTTACTTTCCGAATGCATTTTCATTTTGATTAACCTTAAAAAGATTAATCACCGTCTCAAGTTGTTTATCAAACAAAATATTGATAAAACAACGGGGCAACACGACATTATAAGTAACATACAGTACGTTCCAGATAAGAACGCTAGAAATTCGGTCGCAAACGAAAACTGTAATTAAACTTCGTGTAACCCAGTTATCTCGAATAAACCACTATCGCGTATATGCCGTCAACAATGGTCCTTAATTTAGATTTTAAAACAATATACGACGGTTCTGACGTTTACAATACGCGTTGTGTTTATTCCCGCCTAGCGTAATTTCGTTTTCGAAGTCTGCACTACATTCCGCTAATGTAAACATCCCTGTGAGAATAGAACTGAAAACGGTTGTGCGATCTCGTTTCTGCGCGAAAAATACTGTTTTACACGTTTGACACCTTGAGACTGCGCCATTGTTTTTGGGACGTGATTTAAGCGTCGACTGTGAGAAAAGAAAACACTGCAACGACCTATTATTTTATTACAGATAATAGCTGGATTAATTCTCCTGAACCTCAACAGATTTAAAAAGTCTCTTGAAAACTTTTCAGAATTAAATTTAATGATATTCCTTAGAAGGCACTATTTCACACAAAAAAGAAGATACAATCATAGACTCTATATTTGAAATACACTGGCGAGCAAGCTCCATTCGGTGGAGGATCTGTTATTGTCCTAGGAGGTGTCTCTTTAGAGGGAGACACAGAGTTGGTTACTATAAATGGATTTTTAACAGCGGTAAAGTACATAGAGGTAATTCTTATGGACCATGTTGTACCTTATATATCATTTCAATGCACGCCCACATAGTGCTCGAATAGTGACAGCGTACTTGAATGAGATTGGAATTTCAAGGTTCAACTAGCCAGCACGAAGTCCTGACTTGAATTCCATCGAACATCTATAGGACCAACGGGAAAAGAGAGTCAGAACTATAGTTCCATCCCCCAATAATTTACAAGAGCTGTGTAAAGCCCCTAGTCATGGCTGAGAGAATATTCCATAAGAGAATTTCGTAAACTCATCACAAGCATGCGAAGATGCTTGTAAGCTGTAATCAGAGCTAGAGGAGGTCACACGTAATACTGAAACTGAAATTTTCACAGTTAAGATAATTTTTCAATTTCGAAGTTATTATTTTTTTCACTAAAGGCTATTACTTTTAAACAAATCGAATAAATTGTTTCATTTTTCTTTGGGCAATTCTCTTTTGACTACCATTTCAGAAATTTCACGATTCTCGTAAAAATTTTAACAAAGAAAGTTATTTGAACAGTAATGATCAAGTGACCCGTTTTTCTTCTTGCTAGTGTATTTGATGAATGAATAAAAGTACGTATATATTCCATTGATTGTTTAAATGTAGCATCCAAATAACTCCCAAGTGATGAGGAAATGGGTTAGAATTTCAGATTCTTTTTCTGGCGAATGTTTTATTATTTTTTAAAGAAACAAAAAAAACTTTTGTAATTCTATATGGAACATTATTTGGCGAGAGAATTTGTTAACCTTAATATTCAGTCGAAACAAATTTGTCTTGGGTAATGGATTTAGATAATTTTGATCAATACTTTATATTTTAATTTGATTTTTTATTGGTTCCCTCACATGTGTTGATAAATCTATATGTCTATAAAATGAAACAGTGTTTTTTGATGCATTTTCTTAAATTTATTATGATTCTGAAAAGTTTTCAAGAGATCTGTAATATTCAAAAAACTTTTCGCAGTAAATATATATTTACCTAAATTAATAAAAAGAGGTTTTTACTTGGTAGGATTATAACAAAATTTTATTTTTTTCAAAACTTAAGAATTGAATAAAATAAATATCTCAACACTCACTACACAGTAGCAAAAAGAATAAAGGAATTCCAAGAAATATAAATAGTTATTTAAAAATACTAAATAAATACTTGAAGGATACAAAATTTTGTTTCGTACCATGAAAACCAAATCCCCTTCCAAAAATGCAAAACATAACCTCAAGAACTTCTTCAAAAACAACTTACTTCAACAAAGTTCGTTCGAGAAAAAAATCCTAAAACATGCAGCCCATCTTTAAAAAAGAATTGCCGCAACAAGAACTCCTCAGCCCTACTTCGTATTTAAAAAATGAAAATAATTAACAGAAATTATTTAAATATTTTAATATTAGCCTTCTACAAATTTAATTTCAAGAAATTATATTCATTAACTTCAGAAATTGAATTGAAATAATGTAATATATACCACTTATATCAAACGACATATAAAATAAACATTCATTATAAGACATCCAAATCATAAAACAAAATCCAATAAATAAAAATTGTTAAAATCGTAAAATTATCTTACTTAGAATATTCAATATTATTGGGTATCTAAGAAAGTTACTTTGTAAATTTAATATTCTAAGTAAGATAGTTTTACGATGAAATTCTTAAGATCATGTTAAACATTTTTGAAAGATATTTGTTTTCATAAGATTGATCAGCAGAAACAAAATTTTGTCTATTCAAAATATTTAATTTATAGAATTGTGGTCAACAATTTTTATTTATTGGATTTTGTTATATCATTTGGATGTCTTATAATGAATGTTTATTTTATTTAAGTGGTACTTATATGACATTATTTTAATTTAATTTCTGAAGTTAATGAATATAATTTTTTGAAATTAAATATGTAGAAGGCTAATATTAAAATATTTAGATAATTTTATTCACCTTCTATCAAGTATTAACCTCTATTTATGTTAATTAACAAAAAATTCCTTACCAGACATTCATTCAACTTAATTTTAAAAGTTTTTGAATAAAAATTTTTTTGAAATAAAAATTTATTGGAGGTTGACAGAATAAATATGATATTTAAATTTTTTTGTCATTATAAAATAAACACTTGTTTACATTTTTTACTTTATTTTTGGTATTGACGTACGTTTCGTCTTTGTTTGGAAGACTTCATCAGAATACGAAGTAACAGTTGTACTTCTGATGAAGTCTTTCAAACAAAGACGAAACGTACGTCAATACCAAAAATAAAGTAGAAAATGTAAACAAGTGTTTATTTTATAATGACAATTACAACTGATTTCTACCAAGCAACGGCCCAATCTATCATAAATTAAATTTTTTTATTTATATATTTTCCTATTATTTCCGAATTGAAAATAAACAATTCGGTTAGTAATACATTTTTTGTTGATTGCAATATTTAGCTTTCAATTGAATTGATTTTGCTTAAAAGGAGAATTATTGTCGGAGAGCACCCGATTTTTATAAGAAGTTTTTGATCATTTTCAATGAGCACATCCCACTTTTTGAAGTTTTGCATAAACCCAAGGAAATATATTGGGTTGTTCGGAAAGTAATTTCGTTTTTTTTTTGGGAAAATGAAATATACTTTTCATTGGCGTACTCTCAACACATCTTTTTTATACACATCGTTTAAATTCTTTCTGGCTTGAACAGCATTTTTACTTTTTCTACAGTAAAAAAGTGAAATATGTCAAACATTCTGCTAATTGCTTTCCAAATTTAAAAGGACACCAACAAAAAACTACTGCGAAGAATTAAGTGCACTTTCTCAAACACAATCAGCTATATCAGCTCTCAAAACATATAGTGATTATGCGGCTTAAGTGTGAATTTGTGTTCGAAAATTACAATTAAATCCTCTGTCAGGAAAAAACGAAATTACTTTCCGGACAACCTTATATATAATAGTTGAGATACAATTTGTTTCATTCAATTTGAAAATGTAGTAAACACTACGAAACTCGAGTCAGTGTATATTCCTTAAAAGTGATAGAGAATTAAGTAATTTATTATTTCATTCCATTTAGAAATTTTAAAGTGCAAGAATAAAAGGATTATCTTGGTTTCGTTATACCATAAATATAGGCTTTAAAACAGAACGTGAACATTTGTGTCGCTCCAGTGCTCTCTGTATATCAGAAGATTCCACCAATTTTCAAACCTTGCACCATACGCCCTTTCAATCATACGAAAGTACAAGACTCTCCCGCATTCTACCGAAATTCCCATTTGATTAATGCCCGAACTACACGACTCCAGAACGCCATTGAAAAAAAACCACTCCATAACGCTCAACCATCTCTCTGCATAATGGGAACGGAAAAATAGCACCATTGTGCGGTCGGGACACTCATTTTAATAAATTGTGAGAGAAGATAATGGGTTAGGATGTGGGGGTGCTACAAGACCTCAAGAGAAGACTCTGCTCTTGCTATGTACCCATTAAAGGCGGGCGCACACGTAGCGGGCTTGAGTTACACGTGTACATACGTAAAACGAACGTTAGTTTCGAGGTTATGGATTTGTTACGCTTGGAAGAACCTGAGAGTTGTATATCTTGCGGTGAAGAGATGAGTAACGTGAAAGAGCAAAAAGTTGGCAATTGGGTTTCGATCTAAGCATTTGGCGTTATTCATCTTGAGGAAACTATATTGAGAAATAACATTCTTCGCCAGCTAGCAGTTTTTCTTTGATAGGCCATTAATTTTTTAGCCCACGTGTAGGTATTGTGTTCTAAAATTAGAAGTTACATCTATGCGAGCAAGACAACACAGTTTCTCTGTGTTCCTGTAGCGTACCCATTCGAATTTCTGTCTTGGCGACAATTATGAAACTAAAAAGTTTTGGTATCATCAACAAAGATTCCTTGGATATGTCCCAGTCGAAAAATTTGTCACATTTCCCTGATCGAAACTTCTATCAAGTACTACTCGAATGTTAATATACAGAATGACAGAAACACCTCGGACAAACTTTTTTTCATTTAAGTTTTCTAAACAAAACAACAACGAATAATAACATAAACATTTGGTAATAATATATTTAAGCGGTTTCGGACTGGCTTCCTTTGGCGGCGATACATAGCTTCAGGCGCTTCTTGAAATTTTCAGCAATGGGCCGCAGCTCTTCGGACGTTAATCGGTCCCATTCATAGCGCAGGAATTGCTTCAGCGACTCCAAACTTTTGAGATGTTCAGCACACGCTCTGAGCTCCAAAATTGACCACATGCTGTAGTCTATTGGGTTGAGATCCGGCGAGTATGGCGGCCATTCTGCAGATGTGATGAAACCCGGAAGTGGCTCTTAAACCATTCTTGCGTCATTTTCGCTTTGTGAACCGGAGCAGCATCCTGTTGAAAGGTAAAATGCATGTCGCTGAAGTGCTGCTGGACCCACGGAAGTACTACTGCCCCGAGAATGTTAAATAATCATGCATTGATTTTCTAAAAATATACTCGTTTTTTTCAATATAGAAACCCTTTATATTGCAGAGGTTTCCAGGACTAATTCTAAATTTAATTTTATCTTGATAGCTTCTATCAAGTACGACTCAAATCTTAAATTTATCATCTTTATTATTTAATAATAAAACCAACCCTAAATATGAAGAAATCAGGAATTTGTGGAAAACATATTTATTAAATTGCAGTTTTATAGTACAGATAGACATTTAAATCAAAATTCATTGAATATAGAATGAATTTCAACAAAAAAGAAATTCAACATTTTGAATATCCTACAGATTTATTCTGTAAACCTCCTACAAATTTTAATATCAAAAAAATTTTATTCAAAAATTTTTAAAATTACATGAAATAAATGCCTTTAGAACACACTGTGTCAATTTAGTAGACATATAGAATTAATACTTATTAGTGTAAAGGAATGAAAGAAATTCGAAAAATATGAAAAGTCAACGAAAAATTATTGAATGAATACTTGAAGAGTACAAAATTTTGTTTCATTTCTCGTTTTATGAAAACTAAATTCCTTTCCATTAATGGAAAACATAACCTAAAGAACTTCAAAAATAACTTGCTCAAAATAAGTTCCTTTAGAAAAATTCCTAAAACATGTAGAACATCTTCAAAAAGTAATTTAGAATAATTATAACGGTAAATCATCAGGTCAACTTCATATTTAAAAAATAAAAGTAACAACTTTTATTTTTTATAAGGGTAAACCGAGATATATAAATAATTATTATATATACAATAAAATAATAAAAAAAGGTTTTTTCTTGATAGAAGGATTATTACAAAATTTTAAATATCATACAGATTTATTCTGTAAACCTACAAATTATTTTGAAATTATTTTATTGCATATATAATCATATATTTTGGTTTTCACTTATGACATATTATCATTTGGTTTTAAAGGAGTTCATTAAATCCCTTGCAAACTTCATGTTATTTCTGTGACGAACATAGACTACGTAGGATGTTTATAAGTTCACTTTATTCTAGTGTTTGTGCAGTTGGTTTGGTAAGACATCTTTGCTAATTATTTTTATTTTTTGAGTATGAAGTTGCGCTGATGATTTACCGTTGTTTTTTAAAGATCTTCTACATGTTTTAGGAAATTTTTTAAAGGAAATTATTTTGAGCTAATTAGTTTTGAAGAAGTTCTTGAGGTTATATTTTGCACTTTTTGAAAGGAATTTTGTTCTCAGAAAACAAGAAATGAAACAAAATTTTCCACTGTTCAAGTATTTGTTTAATAATTTTTCGTTGACAATTTATATTTGTTTTAATTTCTTTCATTCCGTTTGGTACTGGGTAATAAGTATTAATTCTATAATATGTCTACTGAATTGGCACAGTGTGTTCTAAAGACATTTATTCAATTTAATTCTAAACATTTTTGAATGAAATTTTTTAGGAGGTTTACAGAATAAATCTGTGAAAAAATGTACTAATCTTTTAGTCAGGAAAAAAACCCCTTTTTATTATTCTACATTTGTCACCCTTTTCCTAGAATAGACATTTTGAAAATTTTACATGTAGAATCAAAAAGCAAGAAGCTTAACTATCGGGTGTTTTTTTTTTTTAGTGTGATAGAACTTTCGATAGGGATAATTGTGATTTGACAGAAGGTAGAAGCCATGTTGTTTTGATATTTCTGTTCAGTAAGCATTGACAAATCATCATGGAAAGACTCACGCCGCAACAACGTTTACAAATTGATGAAACTTATTTTCAAAATCAGTGTTCTATTCCCCAAACTTATGAGAGTGAAATTTATGGTTTACATAATCGTCAATCAGAGCTGCTTATTCGTCGAATTATCGATAGATTTCGGACAACATTTTCTCTACTCGATGCAACAACAACAAGACAAAAAACTGTACGTACAGAAGGAAATATGACTGCTGTAAGTTATAGTGTTAATGATGATCCAGATTTGTCTATTCGACGACGTTCACAACAAGTTAGACTCTGTGCATTCACCACATGGAAAATTTTGCGTAAAAATCTTGGTCTACACCTATACAAGATCCAACTGGTTCAAGAACTAAATGCACTTGACCATAATAAGCGTCGTTTGTTTGCTGATTGGGCGCTAGAGCAGCTTGAAGTTGACCCACTTTCTTATCGTAAAATTGTGTTTAGTGATGAAGCTCATTTTTGGTTGAACGGCTCTGTAAACAAGTAAAATTGTCGTATATGGAGTGAAAATAATCCTGAAAAAGTTCTGCAGGTTCCCTTGCATCCTGAAAAATGCACTGTATGGTGTGCTTCACACGCTAGAGGCATCATCGATCCATATTTCTTTAAAAACAATGCTGCAGCTAATGTTACAGTGAATGGTGCTCGTTACAGATCGATGATCAATGATTATTTGTTTTAAAATTTGAGTAGTATCGACTCAGAATTGATTTGGTTCCAACAAGATGGTGCTACACCTCATGCTGCTACCGTAACAATTGATTTATTGAAAAAAAGATGTGGCGATTACATTATTTCAAGAAATGGTCCAATTAATTGGTCTCCAAGATCATGCGACAACTCCACTGGATTATTTTCTTTGAGGTTATGTCAAGTCATTGGTTTATGCTGATAAACCAGAAACAATAGACGCTTTGGAAGCCAACATAACTCGTGTTATTGATCAAATAAGGCCTGAATTACTCGAAAAAGTGGTCCAAAATTGGTCTGGTCGAATGCGGTTCCTCAGAGCTAATCGTGGTGAACATATGCCGGAAATTAAAACATAAATGTCATAAAGTTATCTTTCAAATAAAAAAAAAATTGGCTTCAATCTTAATTTAAAAGTGTTTTATTTCAATCTAAAGTTCTATCACTCTAAAAAAAACACCGGATATTTGGAGTCTGTCCATAATGAAACTGACAAGCTATAAAACCATCGAATTAGTTTCAAGAATTCGTTCACTGGGCACCCAACTTTGGTCGGAAATATCGTAAAACCTAACAACCATCATTGCCTTGGATTTTCTTCTTCGAAAACGTCTTTCTCACCGGTCATTGCCATAATTTCACGCACTTTGTTCTTTATCTCCCCCACAGCCTGTAGACGGTGGTAGTACCTTCGTTTCCTTTGTTGTGATAGTCGCTTGAGCGAGACCGGCACATCCGCTCTCACGTTTCCGGTCGGTACCCGATGCCGAAGACGGCTCAAGAACCGTGAAATACCATCGCCGATGGTACGTCGTCGGTACCCACGCATTACGGCGCTCGAAGAAGTATTTATGTCTTGGCTACCTGTTGCATGGGTGTGAAATCGGTCCTTGAGATTATAAACGACTGCACGTATGTCTTTTGTTTAGTCTGCGACTGATCGTTTTTCGAAGGACTTCGAAAAGGGAAGTTAAGGCTCCTGTGGTCTTTCGCAATTATATATTAATATCGCCTTTGAACCACACAAAAAAAAACAAAGCTCGATTGTCATTATGTAGTATATATTTTTAATTCTTTTCAATGGGACTAAGATCTGATGAAGCTGCTGGCCATGAAATGGTTGTCACTTGGTGTTCTTGCATCCAAGCTTGAATATAGGCCGAAGTATGGCATATTGCATTATCTTGCTGAAAACGCCACCTTTCACGATATAAAGCATGCGAGAAAATCGTTTAGAATGCAACAATACTTTTAATTAAAAAAATGTATATGAGACAGTCATTTATTTCCACAAAAATGTTTGTACTACTACAACAATTGTTTCACCACGATGTGGCCTCTTCAGGTATTACATTGTACTGTCAATTGTTGTAGTAGTACAAACATTTTTGTGGAAATAAATTACTGTCTCATATACATTTTTTTAATTAAAATGAGTTTCCACCAAGTAAAGACCGAATCTATCAAATAACAATACTTTTCACTATTAATTAATACGTTGACCGGATTCTTTCGTTTCCTTTTCTGAAGGATTTTTTTTGGGTTTCCTTGATATGTAGCCTTGTATTTTCGGTGACATAAGGACGGTTTCGGGAGAAACTTTTATATTTCGTTGATTTCCAAATCTGCTAGACAATTTGCGAAATCCCAGGCGCGGATTGTGTCGTCCTAAGGCCTATAAAGCGTTTTAATTGTTTCCTTTAATCTTACGCGGTCTTCTGCAACTGGTCTATTCCTCATATCCATACCATTTTTTATACTCTTTGTTGCCTCATATACAGCACTTTTTCCCAGTTCAGTCAACTGCACTAATCTTTTAACGTTTCGAAAACCTTTTCTATACAAATATTCTACCTGTTTTTTTCCTAGTTGCGAAATTATTTCATAAATTAAAATAGAAAGGCCTTTTACTTGAAAGAAGAAATATAACAAAATTTGAATATTAAAACAAATTGAAATATGTTTATCTTCTACAATTTTAATGTCAAAAAAATTTTTCATTCAAAAAACTTTTAGAATTTTGATTATATACGTCTATTAAATGTAATCGGTGCTTGTTTTAGACATTAATTTAATTCTAAAAGTTTTTTGAATAAAAAATTTTTTTGAAATTAAAATTGTAGAAGATAAACATATTTAAATTTGTTTTAATATTCAAATTTTGTTATATTTCTTCTATCAAGTAAAAGGCCTTTCTATTTTATTTTATATATAATATATAATTATATTTTGGCTTCAATAAATCTCATTATGGAATGTCAATGAATTTAAATAAGCCTTAAAAATAACTCACACTGTTCTTTGATTTTGTTAGAACATAGATCAATATTGAATTATAAAGTTGATCTGTGTTTCGAAGCAATAGTCCTTTTACACGTGTTGAGTGTTTGGATTTAGGTTAGTTTTTTGATTTTTATATTTGGAATATTATTGAGGACTGAAGAAGGAATTGCTTAAAATTATATTTGTTTTTTGAAGATATAGTGCATTTTTTTAGAGATTTCTGAATTAACTTATTCGAATATTTAAATATATTAAATATTTCAAATAAATTATATTCTTTGAGAAGTCCTTTAAGTGTGTTCATGTTTTTTAAAAGGCAATTGGTTTTCTTAAAGGTAAGACCAGAAACAAAAATTTTGTCTCCTTTAAATATTTATTTATTAATTTTGATGCCTTTCGTATATCTGTTGGTTTATTTATTCCATTTGACATTATATATTGAGTTTTGATTATATACGTCTATTAAATGTAAGCGGTGCTTGTTTTAGACATTAATTTAATTCTAAAAGTTTTTTGAATAAAAAATTTTTTTGAAATTAAAATTGTAGAAGATAAACATATTTCAATTTGTTTAAATATTCAAATTTTATTTCATAAATTGTAGACCTGTTGACAATCAACAATATTTGACAAATAGTGTTGCCATGCAACTTTGGCTATAGCCGACTATCTGCACAACCTATTTCATACCTTACTTTTGCCTTAGAATGTTACAGAAAAGAAGTATATTAAAATTATGAAAAATAATAAATTCCGGATACTTTCTAGACGACTATAAATTTTATTTATAAAATAAAATGATAAAAAGAAGGGTTTCATTTGATAAAAGGCTAAATCTTCTCATATCTATCCATGTCCGTCCAATTTCGCAAAAATTCGAAACATACACGAATCGAATTCGATGCTGTTATGAAAAAAAATCGTAAATGGCCGAAACGGAAGGTTCCCAAATCGTACGAATTAAACCTTTTCGGATTCGAGCAACAAAACCAATCCGAAAGTTACTCGCCCTCTACCAACTTGAGGCGATCGTTCCCCTAATGACCAATCCCAAAAGATTCGAGTTCTTTCTTTGAATTCTTCTCGGTGGACACCCACACAAACGAAGCTGGTACGTGCTAGGCGTGACTCTCCTGAAGAAGACGTGGAAGCGGAAATGGTTAATGCTGAAGCATTTACGATCATAAATCATCCGGAGACTAAAATATATTCAACAGGTATATGCCCGTAAATATGACATCTATATAGAGGTACAGGCTAAGAATCATACGCTTGAAGTGGTTAGTTCCTGTCCACTTTCGATTCGAGTTAGTCATTTATGAAATTTTTATAGTAGGTGGCTGTAAAATTATTCACTAACTCTTGAATGAATTCGGAGAATATTTTCTCTTATTTATCCGCTTAATCGAATCAGCTGAAAATCTTCAAGGTAACTGCTTACTTAAGGATTATATGTATAAACTTTCATGAATAATAAAACAATTGTTGGAATGTTTCAAGAGATCAACATCTTCATGAACGGTTAATAGTTCATTCACAGGAAATGTTTCACTTCTTGAACCCTATTGTTGGTTTAGGTTTATTATTACCAAATAATAAATGTTTGCAGTGTCGGATGGCAAATATTTAACCTTAACTAATGATCAACAAATACAGTGCACTGCGTGCCCGAATTTTTCTTCTGATTTATTGGGGATGCAATTAAAAATTAATAATCAATAAAATTTCATTTTAAACTGGTAGGTGCATGTTTTAGACCCCTTTAAGATTGACTAAAAAAGGAGATTTCTTCTTTCAGAGAATAAATATTCAAAACGTATGTGTGTCACATGTTTTAGGTTATATATTTGAAGATTTAGAGCTTGAATTTGGCATAAAGACACAAAATAAATGGTAAGAATACTTTTGTTGTCTTGTTACTTTCATACAAGGCCATTTAAAGTTTGCACATTTGATCGGCTATAAATAAAAAAAATAATAAAATTTGAATATTAAAACAAATTGAATATGTTTATCTTCTACAATTTTAATTTCAAAAAAATTTTTTATTCAAAAAAACTTTTAGATTTAAATTAATGTCTAAAACAAGCACCGCTTACATTTAATAGACGTATATTATCAAAACTCAATATATGTCAGATGGAATAAATAAACCAACAGATATACTAAAGTCATTAAAATTAATAAATAAATATTTAGACAAAATTTTGTTTCTGGTCTTACCTTTAAGAACACCAATTGCCTTTTAAAAACATGAACACACTTAAAGGACTTCTCAAAGAATATAATTTATTTGAAATATTTAATATATTTAAATATTCGAATAAGTTAATTCAGAAATCTCTAAAAACATGCACTATATCTTCAAAAAAACAAATATAATTGTAAGCGATTCCTTCTTCAGTCCTCAATAAATAATATTCCAAATGTCAAAATCAAAAAACTAACCTATATCCAAACCCTCAACACGTGTATAAGGACTAATGCTTCGAAACACAGATCAACTTTATAATTCAAGATTGATCTATGTTCTAACAAAATCAATGAACAGTGTGAGTTATTTTTAAGGCTTATTTAAATTCATTGACATTCCATAATGAGATTTATTGAAGCCAAAATATAATTATATATTATATATAAAATAAAATAGAAAGGCCTTTTACTTGATAGAAGAAATATAACAAAATTTGAATACTAAACAAATTGAAATATGTTTATCTTCTACAATTTTAATTTCAAAAAAATTTTTTATTCAAAAAAACTTTTAGAATTAAATTAATGTCTAAAACAAGCACTGCTTACTGTTAATAGACGTATATAATCAAAACTCAATATATAATGTCAAATGGAATAAATAAACCAACAGATATACGAAAGCCATTAAAAATTATTAAATAAATATTTGAAGGAGACAAAATTTTGTTTATGGTCTTACCTTTAAGAACACCAATTGCCTTTTAAAAACATGAATACACTTAAAGGACTTCTCAAAGAATATAATCTATTTGAAATATTTAATATATTTAAATATTCGAATAAGTTAATTCAGAAATCTCTAAAAACATGCACTATATCTTCAAAATACAAATATCATTCTAAGCGATTCCTTCTTCAGTCCTCAATAAATAATATTCCAAATATCAAAATCAAAAAACTAACCTATATCCAAACCCTCAACACGTGTAAAAGGACAAATGCTTCGAAACACAGATCAACTTTATAATTCAATTTTTTTTTTAAATTAAAATTGTAGAAGATAAACATATTTCAATTTGTTTTAATATTCAAATTTTGTTATATTTCTCCTATCAAGTAAAAGGCCTTTCTATCTTATTTTATATTATTATTATTAAAAAAAAATAATGAATATTTCTTCAAAGCTTTGAGTTTATTAGATAAGTCGAACCTTGACATTTACGAATAAAAAACAGTATCATTCAAATGACCGTCACGACAGGCTACAGTATACCATCCGATCAACCAAAATTTTCAGTACATTCGATTGTTTGGGGCTCAATCTTATGAATAGCAACTGCGATTTCGTGTTTCAAGGCAACAATCGTTTCTGAATAAATTATTGCTATTATTGTCTATAGGGAGCGGTCGTTCGTCCGTCCACTCTACCATTGCGTCCGAGCGGACTATGGTGGTTAACCCCTAATTTATATTTCACAGATGAGATCCAGTTTTTGGATTAAACCGATCTCATTCCAGTTCGCAGTGGGCTATAATAGCCTGACCAAAGACCTCGAATATGATGCGGCTCACCGCTTGGTACTCTAAGACGATGTGCATGCTGTTTCAGTGTTTTCAAGACGCAGCCTACATTCATCTTCTTCAGCCAGACCGATTTTGTGCAAATGCGCTTTTAACCTGCAGTGACCTGTCATAATCCCGACAAGCATTCTGAGTTTGGTTTTGTCCAGACCTATTGCTAGGTCTGACATCTTTTGGTTCGAAGCCGTTCCAAGGAACGCCTTCGAATGTTTCAGGACTGGATGGCACAGCCAGAAAGACTCTCGTCAAGAGTTCATTTTGCCTGTTATTGTCCACAGAGCCACGTCATGTGGTCCTCCCAGAAATGGTTCTGGGCCTACCGGACGCAGCGTAGCTCCAGCAAACGCCAGCCGATCTGCCTCTTCGTTACCCAAATAGTTTTAGTAGCTCGGTATCCGAACAAGAGTGATTCTATTTTACATACCGAGCCTGTTAAGATCCGTGCAGCAACTCCAGACTGTTTTCGATGTACAACAGCTGGATTCCAGAACTTTTAGTACTGACTGACTATCAGTAAATATTTTGATTTTGCCGTGGTGCATTTGCCTTTTTATCAGCAGATCCGCCGCGGTATCAATGGCAAATAGTTCTTCCTGCTATGTGGTTGCGTACTGACCGAGACTCAATGAGATGCTGACCCTCGGTTTACTCCCATTCAGTTCGTCCTTCCCGAGCCGTCTGTGAACAAGCCAAGGTTGGTCCTCAATAGAACTTCAGCATGCTGGGTCCATTTGTCCCGGCTGGAGACGATTACATTGAAATGCGATTCTTGGCTGATGAATTTGGACGTTAAATCCGAGGGCATTAATAGGGTGCTGTTCTGAATGAACAGCGTAACACATATCATTAATATTTGTGGATCTCCACAAAAAATAGTCCTCTGAGGTGAAAATGATATTCATCACTAAAGTTGATTTTTCTGGGAAAATGCACCAGGCCTAACTTTTTGCACTAGTTGAACTTTGTAAACCTTCATACCGAGGACTTTATGCAAAATTGTCCTCAGAGAAGTGCGAGAAATCTTCCGTTCTAAGCTGATGTTGATGGATGTTCTCCCACGTTCTGGGCGACTTTATTTAAACGGATTGTTTTATGAAATAACGATCCAGTTTTCACGAACAAAGATCCACAAATTAACGTGAAGGCATTTCATTTCTATTGAACTTCCCCACTAAATTTCTAACAGTCTGGATAGAATGGAAATATACACGCTTTAACAACGTCTAGAAATTGTTAAATTATTACATAATGGTATAACGTGACTATATCGTACCACGGTTAGTTCACCGCAGTATTTTGCCTATTATTTCAGTATTTTGATATAACAGACAATTGCAAAATGAATAAATCACGAAACGTTCAGTGGACTGCATTTGACGTAGTGTAGCGAAGAATTTAACTTCAAGAGCACTTGTATGTAATTATCGATGACGAACTAGCTTTGTTTATCTAATAAGAAAAACCAAGGAAGCTGATAAGGAAAAGAATAAAAATACTGGAACACTTGTAATAACAACGAACCATAATTTTTAGTTTACTGTATTTAAACCGAGTAAAAATTTATGATTGAAACTGCAATGAATTTGCCAATACTCTGGCAATCGACAATATATGGATTACTTTATTAACAATAATAACCGCGATAGCTTAGACCGAAATGTCATAAGCGCCGAGTTTGACAGAAGTGCTCAAATCATCCCTTCTAACAAAAAGGGAGAAATTAAAGAAATTGATTGGAAGATCCATTTGTAAGTGGACTGAATGAATGAAATGAATCTTCTTATCGGTTATAGAAAAATAATGAGATGCTAGTCGATAAGGATAGAAAGAAACAGTTTACAATTCCGAATGCTGCGACGTCGAAATTCACAGGCATACAAATATCAAAACGCCCAAAAGAATTTCCATGTTTTCTAAGGCCATATATAATCATAAGGACACGAATAAGCTGAAGTGTCACACTTCAAAGTTTGTATGGCACAGCTGAAGAACTGCTAGATCGAAATATCAACATGAAAAGAGTTAAGTATCGATAAGAAGCATGAATTACGTTTAGCGCAGAAAAGGCCGTCTTTAACGAGGTGGAACAGTAACCTTTCAAATAAAAAAAATTTGAGTCTCACTAGATAACTTATGGGTTTTTTCAATTCTTGTGTCATCGCTGTTGGAAACCCTTTATTTACCTTTATTTTAACAACATATCGTCTGTTTTCTAAAACCTTTTATCCTGTTGTTAAAGCCACATTTTCAACCTCGATGGTGTTTGATGAAGAATGTCAAGCTTTTCCTAATTAATGTGCACTTTACATGATTTTCCCTAGCCTTAGCTTACACCAAACGGCCTACCTGCCGAATTCTCATTTGGCAGCGTCATTAAACGGACTAATTAGTCCTGTCTTTTTTCCTCGTCCTTTCCGCAGTAACCGGAAACTTTCTGCCGAAACCCAACGAATGGCTGCATCACACGGAGGAAAAACCCAGAGGTCGCTACTCGTCGTGACTAATGATCCTGTGTCCCAGGGTTCGCATCCATACGCGCGTAATTGGTTTAATTAGGCGTTATCTTCGGTCGCGAGTTCTCGGAGAGACCGACAGACGCGACCAGGCGTTATCCGATGAGGATCACCGTATCCCAGGCTTTTTAACGGATTAACGGAACGCTGTTAATGAATGGGAGGATGCTTTCCGTGTTTTTTTGACGCTGAAAAACCAGCATTAGAACAAAAAGTCTAATGGGATTCGGTGGGGACGTTAATTTTCCCGCCTTGAATTGAATGAGATAATTCAGATTCGAATTTCGCGGGAGCTTTTAGACATATGTCATTTCTAGCCTGAAGGAGGGCCATCTAGAGTTTAAATTTTGAAGTCTAGTAACACTTCTGTCATTCGTGTTTTGACAGAGAGTTAGTTTAATATTTGACATTAACGAAATGGGTCGACTTACGCTTGAACAAAACTTATTTCCAAAGACATTTGGGCGAAATGATAGCATGCTGTTCCTTGGAACAAGCACACAGGAAAATGGGAAATTAGAATCATTACTTATTCGGAAAACCTTTTCATGAAAATAATTTCTTTCCATATTCTTTCATCCACAGTTTGGAAATGAATATTTAAGTTGGAAATGAATATTTAAGTTGGAAGAATAAACGTAGATTTTTTCGAGGATTTGAATTTTCGTCGTTTCAGAAAGCTCGCTAAAGGTATCAGTCACGATCGAATGCATATGCTGATCGCTCGAATGTGAAATTCTCCGGTAGTAAGCCAATTCCGCAAAAATTGATTTTAAGAGCTTTCGACCGTAACTTATCCATCGGACCTTTCAGGCTTAGAAAAAAACGATAAAATCTGAAGGAGCGTAGCGCATAACAAGTCGATAACCGATACAAATACTCACTATTCAAAATTTCAACCACAAACAACGTGTTCACACGTTTCAGTGCTTGACAGCAAGTAGTATAAGGAAAAGGGTATCAAAAAACCCTCTATACAGTTTAGGGATATAGAAAATATTGAAATACTGGAATTTAATCTATGATATACTTAAAAAAAAAGGAAAATGAGTTTCCCCAACTGAATGACCTGTTCAATTGCTTCATGCGGTACCTCTTGATTTTCTCCCCTCATTCACCACAAATACGAAGTATGCGTGTGTCTTGTTTTCTTATGAACGAACGTGCAATACTTCGAAGAATATTTAAATTTGAACAGGATCAAACATGTTCGATCATTTCATTTCCTGGAATACTTCCTAATTTTGATAATAATAAAATGTTTCAACAGATATCAGGCAATTTAAAAGTGTTATCCACAATCTTTCAATAAATCCAGAGTCACAATCGATAAATGAATATTCAAACTTCTGAGCTGATGGAATCCATTTGCTGCAAAATGTTCAGGATATGGCGTCATCTTGCAGTTACTAACAATAAGGATGAAATTTTCGGGTCTATGATTGTTTCGGTCTTTACTTGACGAAAATTCATCTTGAAAATATGAACAAAAACAATATTATAATTTGCGCTAATATTTTATTAACACTACGATCGTTACGTCATACCATGACTTCTTCAGGGGAGTATTTCAAGATACTGAGTATACCATGAACAAGAAATTCATTTTATAGTACATGGATACAACAAAAATAGAGGGGGTGAAGATCTGAAAAATGGTTCAGAAAAGATTCAACAAAGGGGAGCTACTTAATTCTGTTTGGTTATTCAATGATATTTTTCTTCCATGATATCTATTAATTTCTAAAGTTTCTAACAAGTTTAATCTAAAACTTTTGTTTTCTGAGTGTAAAATTTCAAAGTTACTATTAAAACTATGTCCTGTGTCTAGAAGGTGCTCTGCGTAGGTTGAATTTCCCTTTTTGTGACAATAACATTTTTCATGTTCCCTAAGTCTCGTCTGGAACGATCTTCCTGTCAGGAAGATCGTTCCGAAACTTTAGAAATTAATGGATATCATAAAAGAAAAATATTATTGAATAACCAAACAGAATTAAGTAGCTCCCCTTTGTTGAATCATTTTTCAGATTTCCAAAAGAATTGTAAAACTCTCTTCACCCCCTCTATTTTTGTTATATCCATGTACTATAAAATGAATTTCTTGTTCATGGTATACTCAGTATCTTGTAATACTCATCTGAAGAAGTCATGGTATGACGTAACGATCGTAGTGTTAATAAAATATTAGCGGAAATTAGAATATTGTTTATATTCATATTTTCGAAATGTTCGGGGATAATGTATTTAGGATATAGGAAATAATTTCTTCTTATTGATTTTTTTTACAGCAAAATGCCTATATATGGTTATGTTAATGTCGTCCCACAATCCACTTCATACTGCCTTATGTGGATGGCTGTTCCAACGTTCTTTATCAGCAAGACAAGGCATATTGCTTATTGGACCTTCTAAAAGAAACAGGCGTTAATTTTTTGCTGTGGCCACCTTGTTCACCCTACTGAAATCCTATCGAACGTAGAGAAAGAGGTAGGTACTGACTACTTTGGAGGAATTAGTCCTTCTGCATGTTAATGCATATACACTGGCGAGCAGAAAAAACGGGTCACTTGATAATTACTGTTCAAATACCGTTCTCAGTTAAAATGATCGTAACTGTGAAAATTTCAGTATCAGTATGACGTGTGAGCTCCCCTAGATCTGATAACAGCTTCCAAACGTCTTCGCATGCTCGTGATGAGCCTTCGAATATTCTTCCGTTCATGAAAGAGGGCTTCACCGAGCTCTTGTAAATTATTGGGTGATGGAGCTATAGTTCTGATTCGCCTTCCCTATTGGTCCCATAGATGTTCTATAGGATTCAAGTCAGGACTTCGTACTGGCCAGTTGAACCCTGAAATTTCAACCCCAATCACTCTTCGAGCTGTACGTGGAAGTGCATTGTAGTGCATACAAATTTCCTGCTCTCCCAGAAATGGTATATAAGGTACAACAGGGCCCATAAGAATTTCCTCTATGTACCTTACTGCTGTTAAAGATCCATTTATGAAAACAAATCTGTGCGACCCTCTGAAGACACATCTCCCTAGACCATAACAGACCACCGAATGGAACTCGCTCTTTTATACAGTCATCGGCGTCTTTTTCGCTTGGACGCCTATAAACGCATCTTCGATCATCAGCTCTTCGAGTGCAACAGCAGTAAGATGGCAATTTTGAAGACTTGTGGAAGCCATGAATCTGTTATCCCTCAACGATGTGCACCGTATTCTTCCAGATCTAGGTCTTCTGCCTGCCTGTCTCCTGATGTCTTGGCAATATTCTTTGGACTGTAGGTAGGGTAACATTGATTCTTCTAGTAACAGATCTCTGGCTCAGCCCATTTTCAATAAGTGCTACTATTCTCGCACAATCTTCAATTGGTAAACCCATTTTATGAAAGGTTTTCTTTCAGGGAGTGGAAAACAAAGATTTCAATAACCAACGTTGAACGCAACTGATAAACGATGAATTTATCGTGAAGAATTATTCGAAGATGGTTTCTCTTATCAAGATTTTTAGCCCATATGTCTACATTTTGCGCATATTTAGTTGATTTTCTAATGAAAGGTAGATGATGAACAAAATATTATTGAATCAATTTGAACACGTGAGTCTATTGAAAAAAACGGTGTAAGATCTTAGTGACCATTATTTTTGCTCTCCAGTGTATTTCTCTGATGAATACTTAAAGGCGTATATGATATGTTAGGATTGGCAACATCTAGCGGAGGTCGGATACCGAAAAATGTCGACGCTCGACGCATCGCCTATTATGAGCCAAACAGCGTTTTTTTCAAATCCTAACTTATTAAAATTCTTTCGGCCTGATGTCGGATAATTGTCAACGTTCGACGGTGGATCTGAAAGAACGTAATGATATGCCTCGTACGCCCGAGACGCCATTAGGAGAAGAGTTGATTAACGGTCCCGCGCGGCTCCATGGTTAAGCCATTGTTCGTCGCCATTTGAAAATCTAATTTTTACGCCTCGGATAATGGCACTCTATTTCTCTAGGCGTCGAACGAACGCGATCACTGTCGCGGAAAATTGTTCAAGAAGGTTTTGTCTTCCTTTGTTCGGCCTACGTGGTGCGTGGCCGACCTTTAAGTGGAGGTTGCATTTGGATCGGAGAGTTCGTAGGTAACTTTAGTACGTACGGAATGGGACATTTCGAATATCAGTACTCGAGACGATGGGGTTTCTGTAAGTTCTGGGAACACGAGTGTGGACAGCTCAGTGGGAGAGCATTTGGCTCGTGACCGGAAGGTCCGGGTTCGAATCCTGTTCAGGTGGAGAAGAAATTTTCTAGTTGGACGGGTGTCGGCCACCATTTCACTGTTGGGTCGAAAATTAACAGTGTTGCGACCAAAAGTGGCGCAAGATCGCAGTAACAAAGCCTACCCAGAACACCACTGAACTCCTAACTCCTAACTACAAGCTTCTGGGGGATCTTCACAGAAGATCTAGGAGTATCAGGATAATAATAATAATCTCGTATACCTAATTAGAGTACCGGGTGTTTTTTTAGAGTGATAGAACTTTCGATAGGGATAGCTGTTATTTGACAGAAGGTAGAAGCCATGCTGTTTTGACATTTCTGTTCAGTAAGCATTGACAAATTATCATGGAAAGACTCAAGCCGCAACAACGTTTACAAATTGTTGAAATTTATTTTCATAATCTGTGTTCTATTCTTATATTTCTAACTTATAGAGCGCTTCGTGAAATTTATGGTTTACATAATGGTCCATCAGAGCAGCTCATTCGTCGAACTATCGATAGATAGTAATCTGTATAACTTGAATATTGTACAAAATGGATTCTGCGAATAATTTAAAAAAAAAACATAAGATATTCCAGTGACTTGCTATACTAACTCTATTTTTGATATGAGACAATTGTTGTCACCGAATATTGACAAATATCCATAAAAATAAAATAAAATTACAACCCATTGTACATCAATACGACACCCGAACAAAAATTGACAATTGTGTCAAACCGAGGAAAAACTATTGGTCAAGGATCCGTTTAATTTCTGGCACCTAAGGTATACAGTTTGCTACCGGAAATAATCAAGACTACGAAAAATTATAAGACGTTCAAGTATCATGTTAAAGTGTGGAAAACAACCACCGAGAGAAATTTTTTCAATGATCTCATCGACTCGAAGTTTTTGTAAAGTTTTTGTGAAGAAATATTACCCCATATAAAAGATTATACATTTCTCCTTTTCCGAATGAAAACAAAACACTAATATGAACTACTCGAATAAGTCAAACTAAACCGGACTAGACCAATTTAATCAAAAGGGACCTCTCCTAAGTGCATTCACATAAGTAAATTATTATGTTTGCACAATTATTGTATAGGTATTAATTTATTATTATTAAGGTATTATCACACACAAACTCAAAGCTTCAGTGATTTATCATGTTTATTTTACTATTCTAATTATATCAATTGTGCTATTACATTCTGAAAATTGTTGGAAAATAAACATTATTATTATTATTTCGGACAACACTTTCTCTACTCGATGCAACAACAACAAAACGAAGAACTGTACGTACAGAAGAAAATATCGCTGCTGTAAGTCATAGTGTTAATGATTATCCAGATTTGTCTATTCGTCGACGTTCACAAGAAGTTGGACTCTGTGCATCCACCACATGGAAAATTTTGCGTAAAGATCTTGGTCTACACCCATACAAGATCCAACTGGTTCAAGAACTAAAGCCACTTGACCGTAATAAGCGTCGTTTGTTTGCTGATTGGGTCCTAGAGCAGCTTGAAGTTGATCCACTTTTTTATCGTAAAATTGTGTTTAGTGATGAAGCTCATTTCTGGTTGAACGGCTATGTAAACAAGCAAAATTGCCGTATATGGAGTGAAAACAATCCTCGAGAAGTTCTGCAGGTTCCATTGCATCCTGAAAAATGCACTGTATGGTGTGCTTTACACGCTGGAGGCATCATCGGTCCATATTTCTTCAAAAACGATGCTGGAGCTAATGTTCCAGTGAATGGTGCTGGTTACAGATCGATGATCGATGATTATTTGTTTCAAAATTCGTATGGTATCAACCCAGAAATGTTTTGGTTCCAATAAGATGGTGCTACACCTCATGCTGCTACTGTAACAATTGATTTATTGAAAGAAAGATTTGGCGATAATATTATTTCGAGAAATGGTCCAATTAATTGGCCCCCAAGATCATGCGACATAACTCCATTGCATTATTTTCTTTAGGGTTATGTCAAGTTATTGTTTATGCTGATAAAACAGAAACAATAGACGCTTTGGAAGCCAACATAACTCGTGTTATTGATGAAATAAAGTCTAAAATACTCGAAAAAGTGGTCCAAAATTGGTCTAGTCGAATGCGGTTCCTCAGGACTAGTCGTGGTGGACATATGCCGGAAATTAAAACATAAATGTCATAAAGTTATCTTTCAAATAAAAAAAAAATTGGCTTCAATCTTAATTTAAATGTGTTTTATTTCAATTTAAAGTTCTATCACTTTAAAGCAACACCCAATATTACAAAATAATCCATAACAATGTGGAATATCTCCATCCAGTGATATGAATGCATCATCTTTCCAACTTGTGGACGTGCGCGTGAGATATTTTTCCAATTCGTCCTAATATTTCGAAGAATCCGGTCCGAAAATCCCTCGTGAACATTATCGTTCGAACTCGCTGTTACGATACCATAAAACTACCGGGAAGTCCAACGGATTCCCATGTAGCGGAATAGAACTACATAAAGTCGCGAAATCACTGCCGAGATTATCTAGTCGAGACATCGTAAACTGGCAGGGACAGTTCCATCCCGATAAAAGTAGGCCCTGATATTTCCTGCAGATTTTACGCCCGCCTTTTCTTCACCTGTACCCTGGCCATATGCGCCATAACACATGTGTTTCGACGAAAAGCGGCCTGCTGTTCTGCCTCTAAGACACCTGTCACCGTCTGTTAGCGGAGTGAATTTGGGGGTGGGACAGCTATAAAGTGCGTAACTGAAAAAAGTCGAAGGAATCTGATCAGAAGACGAGCGGAAACTTCACTCTATTTTCAGGAAGTCGCGATCATTCGACAAGACGCCTTAACTTTGTTGAAACGAGTTTTTAGAAATTTATATCGAAATTTACTTCTTTGGGAGTGCAATTGGGAAATATAATTCCATCTTCAGACGACTGAAAACTTAACAAATGGTTCAAAGTATTTAAAGTAGGTTCAATGGAATGGGTGACCCTTTTCTAGGCAATGAGTTGCAAATGTGGACCCATTTCTCATCGACAGTCACGATTCGATGCAAAAAACTCTTTCTTTTTTGCCGTTGGAGCAGTTGTTCACCCTTGAAAAATCGTCGTTCGACGTTTCTTGGCCTCAGTTCATACGGCATCCAATACCCTACTTTTCGGATCATTCCCATTGCTCTTAAACGATCTCACATGGCTGGTTGAGTGACTCCAAGTGTTTTGCGAGTTATTCTTGCGTTTGTGATGGATCGTCACCGAGCCTTAAATCAAACTATCCACTTTCAAATTGGACAAACCACTTCTGACACGTTCGTTCAGCTAAAGCAGTTATTCCTAAACTTTTTTGGGCAAGTGAACCCTTGTCCAACATGAGCTCCCTCTACCGACCCTCATTACTTTATTTATTTAATTTGCTAATGTGGCAATTTGAGTACAAATTCTACATAATACAGTCGATAACCACAGACTTTCCTGGCTGTTCTGAACATGCAGACATTTTCAGACAATGAATATTTCAGGAACTTCTTTCAGAGAAATAGGGTAAATTTTCCTCACAGAAACTGTTTTGAAAATGCAAAATATCACATTGTTCAGCAGATTTTTCATTTTTCGCGTCTATTTTCCTCATAGAAAATCTTTTAAAACTGATAAATAATTTTTTTGTACGTGTAGATTTGACACATCATTTCATCAGTATGTAACAAAATAAATACACACAAAATTCAGTCAATCAAGTTTTATGAATGCCACAAATAACTAGTGACATACATTAATGAGTGATTGAAAGTTAATTTTGAATGAGTGGACAAATTTTAAGAAGCACATTAAGAAAAACAGAAGACTCAATGTGATGTCAAGGGTCTTTCAATGGGAATGCCCCATTTTTAAATTGACAATACTCACGCATGGCAGCAACTGTTTATTTGTGACATTGACAGCTATATTTGTCAATGTCTACCATTTAATCACGGAAAGGTACACACTCCAACAACGTTCACAAATAATCCAAATTTATCATGACAAATCGCGATCTGTTACTCTAACTTTAGGTGCTTTAACTCCAATTTTTGATGGTTATAATCGTCCTGATAAAAAAAACAGTTGAACGTTTAGTGAAGAAGTTTGAAACAAATTTTACACTTCATGACGTTACAGTGCCAGTGAGGCAAAGAAATGCAAGAAAGGAAGATAATATTGCTGCTGTGCGTGAAAGTGTTCGTGAAGACCAAAATTTATCTATTTCTTGACGTTCACAAGAACTAGGCATCTCCCAGACGTCTTTGTGGCGAATTTTACCACAAGACCTTGGTTTAAATCCAAAGAAAATTTTTTTAACCCAAGGACACAAACCAACAGATCATTTAAAGCGTCGTGTATTCAGTAATTGGTGCTTAGGAAAAAATTGGAAATGATGCAGATTTTCGTACGAAAATCATTCTCAGGGGTGAGTCTTATTTCTGGTTAAACGGTTATGTTAACGAGCAGAATTGCCGTATCTGAAGTGGTGATAAACCTGAAGAACTGCCATTACTTTATGACAAACTTACTGTTTGATTAAGATTTTATGCTGGAGGATTCACTGGACCATTTTTATTTCAACGAAGCTCATGAGGCGGTAACTGTCAATGGACTCGTTATCGTCAATTTTGAGGCCTGAATCGTTTCGTCTTGATTTGCAGGACCTGTGGTTTAAACAGCACGGTGCCACTTGTCATACTGCCAATGACACAATGACTTTATTGAAAACAAAATTCGGTGATTCGATCATTTCAAGAAATGGACCTATAAATTATCCGCCTCGTTCCTGCGATTTGACTCCATTGGACTTCTTTCTTTGGGGTTACATCAAGTTATTGGTTTACAGCAATCATCCAGCAAATCTCCACTTTCGTTAATTTTACAACGGTTCTTCACTTCGTCAAAATGTTTGTAACCGCGCTGAAGCATCTTTCGAATTAATATGAAGATGGAAAAGCGATGAAATATTCTTCAACAATATTCCACAATGCTGGATAACGTATGTGAACATATTTCTGCAACCAGAACTTCTGATAGCCTTCAGTGAATTTCTCCATAAGCTCTTCATCTATGCTGATGGTGATCAAATCCTCTTGTATGGTCACATCGGTTTCTTCTATACTTTTATTGTATGGATTTATTATCCACTGTGGTATTTATAATGTTAAAGGATCATGGAACCTGGCAGTACAATCCTTGTGTGAGGCGTCCAAGTGATTGACATACGACAAAATCACATCGCCTTGGAGCATTTCTACTAATTTTGACAAATGAGGAAACGGTGAGTATTGCTCTCTTCCTATATTATGTTTATAAATTGTTAATTTAATTACAAGGGCTTTAATTTAATCAAGTTGAGATCGTCCCCCTGTAGCTGCAGATTCACTCATTATTACCGAACAAATAAAATTCTGTTTTGCAATTCGTTTTCTCTAATTTGGATCCTCGTCTTCCAACAACTCTAAAACGGATTCAAAAATAGTTGAAAATCTCGCTAAGCAAGAGCCTCCTAAGAGTCTTCGGACTTCCGTGTATGAAAGTAACAGAGTGAAGACTTGATCGATTTCCTCACATAACTTAGCAAATATTCGAGAGTTCAATGACTTGCTCCGAATCTTATTGTAAGCATTTATCACATACTGATGCAATTTAGCACTTAGATTTTTGGAAACCAAATGTTGTCAGTGGATCACACAGTGAATAATCAATATCTCAGGTATTTGTCGTTTCAAGTAGGCTATAACACCACGATGAAGACCAATCATAGCTGGTGCACCATCTGTATTCTTCATATGGAAGTATTGAAGTAAAACTCCCAGCAAAAACACTTCAAAATAAATGTGTTGCCATATGAAACAATGGAATAATAAACTAGTAGGATATCTGTTACAACACGAACTTATTTCTACTCCTTAAGGCTTGAAATTTTAAACTAGATCACTCGATGTTGCTTGACTCTTTTCTAGTCGAATTGTAAAAGTTTTAGCATTCTCTGCATTTTTCCAAATTGCAATGAGGAACCTCCAGACTTCTTTAGATTCAATAAAAAACCACTCATTAAAGAGCGACACTTTCAGAAAGAACTTGGAAATCCCGTTCTTCTTCAGACAAACCAAAAGAACAAAAGAAGCCAGCTTCCTCGACGCGTTGTCATCAACTCAAACTTCCCGGATTATGATGTTCTCGCGTCCGTCTAAAGCTCCGTTTAAAATACGGGAAACATAAACGGGAACCATTAGACTGGCGTAATATTATACGAAAAACATCTTCCTCTTCGCGCCGACTTTCCGCTTCTCTCGGAGATTCGGTGCACCGTCGCTCAGATTCTTGGCATCTATTCGCGTCATTAATTATAGAAATTCGTGTTTCACATTCCCGCTCAATTACGGCGATTTCGACCGCTTTCGAGGATGCGTCATTGCACTTCCGCGTATAAAGTAAGGTCGGGAAGTTGTTAACATCTTCGGAATGTCGGACATAATCGTACGTTTTTTTTCTTGTACACCTCACAAGGTAGAAGTAAATGTTTTCTGTGGTCACAGTGAGCATATTCATTGTACTCAACATCTGTAGATTCGCTTCTTCTTCGAGCATCCTTACTAATGAAGATTGGTGAGAACCATGGCAAATTCTTCCATTCGTCAGGAATATAATAATAAATAAACTTGAAATCTTAGCAAACAATTTCTGGAAACTCTGTGAATGCAAATTTAAACTAGGTAGGTACATCTAATATCCAAAGTATTCTATGTTCTATGCTAAACACAGAAATAACACAAAGTTTATAAGGCATTTTATGGTCTTAAACTTCAAAATAAAGAAATTGTTAAGTTCATTAAATAGCCAGAACAACATTTCGTCTTAACTTTCATAGGAAAAAATAGATTATAATCACAGGTTTAGACATCTTGTTTTGAAACTTGCGATATGTAGAACACCTTTTTGCTTAGCTAAAGGTGCAGTTGTTCTTTAATGATGATTTTTATTCATCTGAAAAACCAATGGTTTCGCAATATCAAACTTACCACTACAAGACATTTAAATTCAAAAGCCTCACGCTTACCTGAAACAAAAGTTCAAATTAATATTGACATATGTAGTGATTGATATAAGAAAAAGATAAAAAGTGTTTCTCATTATTATTGAATTCAAAGTTAACGGTTATTGAGTATTTCAGCACTTGCAACTCTTAGAAATCTACTCACAATTAAAATAATGGTAAATTGTCAATCGATAAGATGAAGAAATGCAAAAAGAAATGCAAATATTGGATATTCCATAACAATTTCAATTGCTCAATAAAAGTTGAGAATAAAGCGCTGTATAAATTTAAGGATCTGAGAGCCGAAAACATCAACAATTGGAAGTTTGTATCCAAATCGTCATAAATTGCGGACATCTAGAGTTTGTAGTTTGAAGTTGTGGTTATTTCGAGTCTGTCATTCCTGTTTTGACAGAAAGTTAGTTCAATATTTGACTTTAACTTGCTTGAACAAAACTGGGAAATATTAAAATTTTATTTCCGAAGTGGTCAATCTTCTATTCAAACTGTTGGAAATTCACGTGGAAAATTCAACAGAAATGAAATGCCCTCACGGCAATTTGTGGACCAATTGGTTCGCGAAAACTGGATGAGATTGAGCCCCAAACAATGGACAATGTAATGAAAAATTCAGTTGATCGGATGGGGTACTGTAGCCAGTCGTGGCGATCATTTGAATGATATTGTTTTCCATTCATACATGTCAAGGTTTAACCTTTCTAATAAACTCACATCTTGGGGAAAATATTAATTGGTTTTTTATTTATAGCCAATCAAAAATGCTAATTTCAAATGACCACACCTTATATTGGGAATTTACAGCATACCAAGAGATGGGCCGCCAACTAATCCTATGTACTATCTTCAGGATCCAAAAGAAAAAAATCCTAGGTTATTTGCATACAAACAATTAGACATCTAGCGTATTGGCTCTTTTTCTTCGGTATAATAGAAGGACCTCCATAGGAGACAATCCATAATACGAACTGTTTGCTTGGTTCGATCGCCATAGGGACAATCGACCTACCCATTCTTTAATGCCGTGTAATTGAACATTTTGCTCCGCATCTGTTTCGTCCGCAAATTCCAATCTGTTCGTAATCTATCTCTGTTATTCGTCAAGATTGGATTATTTGTCGCCGGATTAAGGCCGATTGATTTTTTTTCTAGCTTTTTTTCCGGTCGATATTCACCGGTCTGAGACGCCCGAGCGGTTTTTTAGACGGTTCATAATTCCCATGACCAATATAGAAATTTCGTTTTGAAGTAAAATGACCGAAGTGTCTATTGATACCATCGATAACTTTAATATTTACTAGCCTAGTCGATTGATCAATAAAATTGATGATCGGGTAGTTCAATGAGCGGATAGCTCAAATGAACGGTAGGGACATTTGTGACGAGAGAGCGTGTCTAATTATTGTCTGTGCTCTCCATAAATCGGGCAAGATTGAGAACTGTCACATTTTTTGGTTCTTGGCAAATAAACGGAAAATCAAACAGAAATGAAAATCTCTTATCAGTTAGATCGGTCTTTCTATATTCGACCGTAACTCGCTTTTTTTTCAAGAACCGTCGGAAAAAATCCTTTCAACTCGCAAGGCTTCTGTGGTTGGTGTTCAAGGGCGACTACTGCTTCAGTTATTAGTATAGAGAAAAGCAGCACTTGTCCTGATGGTTTCCATATCATTAGTACGCTAAATTGAAGGAGCTGTACGAGAGCAGAAATTGTCGACTTCTTGATTTTCGTGCCTAGACACATTGCTCTTGTCAACAATTATTTGTCAATTTTTTAGCAACCTGCATCATTCAATTTGTGTTTAACAGCCAATCGAAGCAGACAACCTCGTGAGCATCGACAAAAATGGGAGAAAATTGAATTTTGTGTACTCATTAAGCACTATTTTTTCACCAAATAACCAACACCCTAACCAAATTAGCAACGTTATGGACACTGTACCATAAATTTCAATAGTTAAGAAATTCACTAGATTGCGTTTTGGTTATGCCAGAGCTAGTGAGGTTAAGGTCGATCAAAAGAGATCATTTTACCAGAAATCGTTGATGAAAATGTCAATTCAATTGATTGAAGGTAGGGATTTCTAGAGATATCTCCAATTGAAATAATTATCATAGTTTCATAAATATATCAATAAAAATCAATATTTAACAAGTTAGAAATTGAGCTTGAAAAAAAATTCCAAAATTAAGTTGAGAAAATGAGTGTTAGAATTAAAATTAGGTGAAATTCTTATGAAATGAAAGAGATATTCATAAAAGATAAGAACATTAGGTAACTTTTTTTAAGGTAATTTAGTTGAGAAATGAATTTTTTTATCGAAAAACAAAAGGCTGCTTTGCCTCTGGCGGAATTCGCACCAGCGGCAAAGCAGCCTTGGTTTTCGTGGATCAAGGGGTCAAAATCAATCAAGAAGTTTACCGCTGCTACGTTCTCGAGACCATAGTACTTCCGTGAGCCCAGCATCATTTCGGCGATACGCATTGGACCTTTCAAAAGGACTCTGCTCCGACTCACAAAGCGAAAATGACTTATTTTACGGGTTTCATCACATCTGCAGAATGGCCGCCTACTAGCCGGATCTTAACCCAATGGACTACAACGTGTGGTCAGTTTTGGAGCTCAGGACGTGTGCTAAATACCACAAAAGTTTGGAGTCGCTGAAGCAATCCCTGCATCGATTCACCTCCGAAGAGCTGCGTTTTTCTTGTCTGTATTTTGATAGAATCATAGAATTGAATCTATAAATCGCTAATCGAAACAACAACCATCCACCCTTCCTATGGCACCCCTCAAATTGTTGGAATCCATAACGTCAACCCTAGCCCGAAAACTACACCCCTTTGGTCATTCTCATCATCGAATTAACCCCTTCCGCTCGGGACAGTCGACACGCTTAACGTGCGTTTCCGCGGGCGGAAACGCGCCCTCACATGTCACCCCAGACGCCATAAGGTGCCCACGGGAGGACGTGTATCGATTCCGTCAGAAAGTCCCCTAGGCACGTACGGAAACGGAGGAAATTAAATTCACAATACGGCATCCGATCGGATGACAACGCCGCCATTGATGGCCATACTGACGATTCGAAAGGGTTCGTTGGAGAAGGATTGGCCGAGATGTGAATGGCGAAGATTTATTGCATTCTGAGATTCAGCAGAAACGACCTTCATCCGTGTGGAAACACTGAAGAGGCGGGAATGCTTCATGGGAAAAAGCGCTGAACACGAACATTCCACTCAGATCAGAAATTATTAAAATTTTTATTGAGAGTTTGAGATGCTAGTAAAACACGTCAGGAATATCAATTGTGCCTCCGTTTCTTCAACCGACTTAAACATGACACAGACCTTCCAGACTTTTGATGATTTAAACTCCGTCTCCATTGCGATTTCATGACTTTACTTTGGTTCTCAATGGCGACGCATTATGTCACAAGGTATTTCTGGCGCTTCCTTCCACTTACAGAATACACATTTATAATTTCTGCTAAATGTAATACTACAGAGTGCTTCTTGCAACAAAAATTCTCTTTCCCTTTCAAGTCACAGTGAAAAAATGCAGTTGCTTTCTATTTTAGTCGAAGAACGTGTCAGCTTCTAACAGAATGCACCAGTATTAGTGTTCTGTTTCTTCTTGAATGTGTTTTTCAAAGCCACAGAGATATTCTAGTTATTATTTATGGCGAGCGAGAGTCTGTCCACCCAACCACTGCATTCGCACGGACTATTGTGGTTCACCCCTAATTTATATCTCCCCGGCGAGATCCAGTTTTTGGATAAAACCGATAATCTTGTCCGGGGGTAATTTTTTCAGTTCGCATTGGGCTATAAAAGCCTGACCAAAGACCTCGAGTCTGATGCGACTCACCTCTGGGTACTCTGAAACGATGTGCATGGCTGTTTCAGTGTCCCCAAGATACAGCCTGCATTCATCGTCTTCAGCCAGACCGATTTTGTGCAATTGCGCTTTCAGTCTGCAGTGACCTGTCATAATTCCGACAACTGTTCTTAGCTTGGCCCTATCCAGACCTAGCGCTAGGTTCGCCATCTTTTTGTTCGAAGCTGTCCCAAGGAGCAACTTCGAATGTTTCAGGCCAGAATGGCTCCGCCAGAAAGACACTAACCTTGAGTTCATTCTGCCTGTTATCGCCTCGTTAGCCACGTCATGTGGTATTCCCAGGAATGGTTCCGGTCCTAACAGAAGCAGCGCAGCTCCAGCAAACGCCTCCTAGATACCCAAATAGTTTGAGTGGCTCGGTATCCAAACCAGAGTGACTCCGTTATACATACCGAGCCTGTTTAGAGCCGTGTGGCAACTCCAGACTGTTCTCGAGATACAAGAGCTGGATTCAAAAGCTTTTAGTACTGACTGACCATCAGTAAATTTTTTGATTTTACCGTGGTGGATTTGCCGTTTTATCAGCAGTTCTGCCGCGGTCTCAATGGCAAATAGTTATGCCTGGAATATGGTTGCGTTTTGACCGAGACTCAATAGATGTTAATTCTCGGTTTGCTCCCATAGACTCTAGCTCCTGTTCTATTACTACAAATAGCGTTTCGCACCACAACCCACAGCAGCCATGGAGGTCCTACTAAATCTACCCCTGCACCTGCTCGTGCAAAGGGCGGAACGGACCACATACAAACTACATCAACTGGCGATCGACAGGCCAGAGGCAATGGTGATGGGAGGCTCAGAACTTCTGGGGGAGCTTTTAACGAACAGCACCCTATCGATGCCCTCGGTTCTAATGTCAAAAGTCACGAGCCAAGAAAGACATTTCAATGTAATCGTCGCCAGCTGGGACGAATGAACCCAGTATGCTGAGGCTCTGTTGAGGACCGACTTTGGCGTGTTTTCAGACGGCTCGCGAACGATGAACGGAACGGGTGCGGAAGTCTGTGGGAGCAAACGGAGAATCAACATCTCACTGAGTCTCGGTCAATACGCAACCATATTCCAGTCAGAACTATTTGCCATTGAGACTGCTGATAAAACAGCAAATCAAAATTTTTACCGATAGTCAGGGAGTACTAAAAGCTCTTGAATCCAACTGCTTTACAACGAGAACAGTCTGAGTTGCCGCACGGCTTTAAACAGGCTCGGTATGTATAACAGAATCACTCTTGTTTGGCCACGCTACATCTGGTAGGCCCGGAACCATTTCTGGGAATGCCACATGACGTGACTAAGCGGACGATAACAGGCAGAATGAACTCAAGACTAGAGTCTCTCTGGCTGAGCCATCATGACCTGAAACATTCGAAGGCGTTTCTTGAAACAACTTTGAACCAAAAGATGGCGAGCGTAGCGCTAGTTCTGGATAGGGCCAAACTCAGAATACTTGTCGGAATTATGACAGGTCACTGCAGGCTGAAAGAGTATTGCACAAAATCGGTCTGGCTGAAGACAATAAATGCTGGCTGTGTCTTGAGGACACCGAAACAGCCATGCACATGTTTCAGAGTGATTAACGGTGAGTCAGATTTGAGGTCTTTGGTCAGGCTTTTATAGCCCACTGAGAACTGAAAAAATTACCTCCGAACAAGATTATCAGGTTTATATAAAGGCTAGATCTCGTCGGGTAAAAATAAATTAGGGGTGAACCACATAAGTTTGTGCAGAAGCAGTGGTAGGGTAGACAGACGCCGTCTCACCATAAAAAATAACTACAAAAGAGTTAAAGACCCAAGTTTAGCTTTATTCACCTCCACGTTTCCTCTGATTGATTTCATACAGATACATATCACATTTGAACTGATGAAGTTAGAACTTGCCTTATTAGCCACTTAGTTATCCGCGTTTATCCTTTACCTTACCCCAGCCAGGTTGATTTGTATGGAAGGATAGGAACACATTGATTCTGAATATTTCATTCTGGATTCAAATATTCCTTCGTATATGGTGTACCATGATATGGTGCCTCCTCTGAAACCATAAGTGAAGGCAGGCCCCTCTTCCCCACTGGGCACTATGGGCACGTGCCCAGGGCCCCGCGATCGAATGGAGCCCCCTTAGGGGGCCCTATTCTTTATCTATTGTAACTAAATAGTGTTTTCTCAAGGTCATAGGGGCCCCATGATCCTAATGTGCCCAGGGCCTCAAATAGTTTAAAGACGGCCCTGAGTGAAGGCTCCCTGTTTTTAAGGATGGAATACTCTACAAGCTCTTTTCATCACTATATTTTATAGTTAATTGCTAGAAAGGTTTGTGAATGATAATCAGAATCTTTAATAAATGATTATCACATTGCCTGTTTATTCTCTAGAATTTCAAGAATTGCTTTATTCTACTCTATGCAGTGAAAAACGCAAACAATTGGTTCTTTTTCGATACGTCTATGCTCGGATAGTAACATTTTCAACGTCGACCAGCGTACGGGAAATAAACAGTCGTTAGATTCTCGTTCGGAATTGAAAACGCCACCTCGTCCGTAAGCCAGGTGACGACGTGATGGATGTGCTCGCGCGATGAGCTCTCCGGATCGGGAAGCACAAGAAGAAAAAATAAACCGAAAAGAGGCCGGGGGCAACAGCTGGAGCATCATTTTTCACTCGATACGGGATTAGTAGATCGTTTCCGGCCCGTCGGACGTGACGTAGAAACCAAGGTGGGAATTGGGCTGGGAGAATTTTTGTTCGCGAAATTATCGTTCGCGTTTTTCTCTGGGTTATATTGTCCGAGATCACGTACGTGCATCGTGAAAGGAGACCTCGAGCTTTGGGGACTGGAACTGATTCGAAGTGGCTAATATTATAAAATTAAATGCAATGTTTCCGACGGATAGTTGCATTTCATTGAAATAAATCACTTCGATGGGAAATGTCAAATAGTGACTGCATACTCGTTATTCAAAAGCGAACCATCATAATACTTCTTAGATCAGTTCTACTCATCTCTACCTTTTGACATAGGTAGACGTGTATGTAGTATACAGTAAATAACTGCAGTGGTATCATCGGTAAATAATACCAACAACAAATTAGACAACTATACAGGTAAACCCTTTATGAACAATAACAATAGAAGACCCAGCACGGAGCTCTGAGGAACTCCAAGAAGTAGGATAACTGCGGAATAACATTCGCCTCTGGAGGACGCTCTTTGCATTATGTACCTGAAGATATTACTGATGGTTATTCTTTTTAGGTGGACAAAGTGGAGGCTGATAAATTCAACGAGTTTTTTCTGGGTCTAGAGAGAGATATGTCAAAAGACCAGAAGTTGGTACGTCTAGAAGTCGTCCAAAAAGATCATCGATATTTTTAAATCCAGTAACGAAAAATGAAGTTGCTTCGACATTAGCATCACTTAAAATAATTTTGCGCCGGGACCAGACGGTATTTGTGCTGGGCACTTGAAGTCTGATTGTTCCATTGGTTCATATCATAAATATAGCCTTCGAAACTTCCAGAATACCAGAATACGTGAATGGAAGGAATCAATGGTTGGATTCGTAAGGCGAAAGGAAGAAATAAATTAATTAATTTAAATCCCATTTCTCTTAATAACTGCGCGAAGATTTTCTAAAAATGCTGAATAATGAACAGGTTTTGAGTCCAAAGCAATCGGATTTCGAAAAAATCTAACAAGGCAGGATGCCATGGAAGAGTTTCCTCATTTTATGATCGAGTCTACGCAGATGAAAAGAGTATATCAAATTAAAACAAGTTTAGAAATTACTTTGTTTTACTTCCAATAAATTGATATTTTACACATTTAATTGTGACTCGAGTTTCGGGAGATCTTCAGACAACTGAAGATGGGATAGTTTTTTTAGGGTCATAGAACTTTCGATAAGGATAACTGATTTGACAGAAGGTAGAAGCCATGTTGTTTTGATATTTCTGTTCAGTAAGCATTGATAATTTATCATGGAAAGACTCATGCCGCAACAACGTTCACAAATTGTTGAAATTTATTTTCAAAATCAGTGTTCTATTCGCCAAACTTATAGAGCACTTCGTGAAATTTATGGTTTACATAATCGTCCATCAGAGCAGCTTATTTGTTGAACTATCGACAGATTTTGGACCACATTTTTTCTAATCGATGGAACAACAACAACAACAAGACAAAGAACTGTACGTACAGCGAAAATATCGCTGCTGTAAGTCATAGTGTTAATGATGATTCAGATTTGTCTATTCGTCGACGTTCACAACAAGTTGGACTCTGTGTATCCGCCACATGGAAAATTTTGCGTAAAGATCTTGGTCTATACCCATACAAGATCCAACTGGTTCAATAACTAAAGCCACTTGACCATAATAAGCGTCGTTTGTTTGCTGATTGGGCCTTAGAACAGCTTGAAGTTGATCCACTTTTTTATCGTAAAATTGTGTTTAGTGATGAAGCTCATTTCTGGTTGAACGGCTATGTAAACAAGCAAAATTGCCGTATATGGAGTGAAAACAATCATTAAGAAGTTCTGCAGATTCTATTGCATCCTGAAACGTGCTATCTATGGTTTGCTTTACACGCTGGAGGCATCATCGGTCCATATTTCTTTAATATTATTAAATTAAATACATTAGCTGGAGCTAATGTTACAGTGAATGGTGCTCGTTACAGATCGAGGATCAATGATTATTTGTTTCAGAGTTTAAATGCGTATCGAACCAGAAGTGTTTTGGTTCCAACAAGATGGTGCTAAAAATGTGAGAAATGGTCCAATTAATTGGTCTCCAAGATCATGCGACATAACTCCACTGGATTATTTCTTTGGGGGTTATGTCAAGTCATTGTTTTATGTTGATAAACCAGAAACATTAGACGCTTTGGAAGCCAACATAACTCGTGTTATTGATGAAATAGGGCCTGAATTACTCGAAAAAGTGATCCAAAATTGGTCAGGTCGAATGCGGTTCCTCAGATCTAGTCGTGGTGGACATATGCCGGAAATTATTTTTGAAACATAAATGTCATAAAATTATCTTTCAAATAAAAAAAATGGGCTTCAATCTTAATTTAAATATAATTTATTTCAATTTAATGTTCTATCACTCTAAAAAAAACACCTGATACAACTTGTTTTAATTATGATCAACTACCAAATAGTAACGGCTGAACTTGTTCAGTATCTAAAGTGTTTTTGGATTTTGCAAAGGCTGTAGACACGGTGTCACATGATATTTAATTGGACAGAATTGAAAAAGTGAGAATCAGGGGACAAGACGATAAATGAAAATCTTACATCGTATTTATGTTACATTTTGTATATTTTGTGGATCATCAAGAGAGGAAAAGCGGATTGATTCGCGTCTAAAAAGCGCACTAAATAATGTCGATAGGGCATGTTCTGATGTTGACCAGTATATCTGGAACAGATTCACCCGACCGTGTGCCTTATCGGGAGGAGCAATCGGATTAGATACGACGTTTTATCCAGAGCAGACTATGATGAATGGGAAGATGTAATATCGTTTTCCGAGAGCCGACTGCATGCTTGTAGGAAGACATGATTTGTTCTTTATTGCTTCTGGCAACAAGAGAACCGGGGAGATATACTTCTGTGAAGTTATTAATGTTATACTCCGCTTTATTTCTGTTCTGGTATTTCAATATTCGAGATAAGGAAACGGGTCGGGTCCAATGATGGGTGGGAGTCGAGAATTTTTGCGAATTGCCTCGATATCGGAGAGGATTTGGCGAAAAATCTGATGGATTGCTTTGGCACACTTCCTCATCAGATTGCGCCTCTTATCGTCCAGAACACAAGATATACACGTCGGCTGCAAAATACTATATATCTCGAACACTTTTACACATACAGAATTAATTCTTTGAAGATTTGGGACGATAAATCATTTAGTACATATTTTTAATTCTTGGGTTAAGTAGTCATGAAGAAATATTCATCTTATTTACTTATACAACCTCCATTTAACTGTTAACACTTGACTAAACGTCGAGGTAGTCCAGGACTGTCAAACTGACTGAATTAAATCATCTTTATTTCGCGGAGCTGCTCGTTCAACATCAATCTTCATTAGTCCAAATAAGTTTTCAATGGGACTTATATCTGGTGAAGCTGCTGACCATGAAATGGATGTCACTTGGTGTTCTTGCATTCAAGCTTAAGTAAAGGCCGAAGTATGGCATCTTGCATTATCCTGCTGAAAACCCTCTGGATATAAAGCATGCGCCGTTTCAAGGATAAATTCGTTCAGAATGCCACAGTAATTTTCACCATTAATGGTACCATTAATTATACAGAGAGGTGTAGCACCACGCTTAGAGATTGCTTTCCAAACCATTATTTTGTGGGAAAATCTGAAAAGTAACATGTTGTTTTGATAGGATTTTTAAGTGATTTCCACCAAGTTGAAAACAACACCCATCATATATAAAGACATTATTAAAATTATCTTTTTGAAAACGTTGACAAAATTCTACCCTTCGTTCGTATTATCCTAATACTCCTAGATATTCTTTCCTAGATCCCTTAGTTGTGTTCTGGGTAGGCTTTGTTACTGCGATCTTGCGCCACTTTAGGTCACAGCACTGTTAATTTTCGACCCAACAGTGAAATATTGGCCGACATCCGTCCAACTAGAAAATTTCTTTTCCATCTGAACAGGATTCAAACCAGAACCTTCCGGTCACGAGCTGTATGCTCTACCATTGAGTTGTCCGCATGCTTATTCATATCACCCATGATCCTCACGAAGTTTTGTATCGGCCATCTTGTTGTTACTTTACATCAACATGCTTAATCTAAACTTGATCGTAGGACTGTTTCTTTAACACTCAACGCTCACCAAATTTTTATCTTTATTTTGAATTTCATGAAATTTCGCAATAACATGTTATTATTTTACTTTCGATTATGAATAAAAAACAATATTCCATTTCCGCTAATATTTTATTTGACTACAATCGTTTCGTCATAACATGACTGGATATAAACAGAAGTACCTATGTTTATAAAAAATTTTTTTCTTGCAATGGAACATTCTATCAACGGTTAAAGTTTTTCTCCAAAAGAATGGACCACCTTGTACATATATACATGTCTAATATTCATACGGTCACTATAAATTTTGGAAAGTAACTACATATTAGGATAATAATAATAATGTTGGCTTCCAAAACGTCTATTGTTTATCAGCATAAACCAATGACTTGACAAAACCCCAAAGAAAATAATCCAGTGGAGTTATGTCGCATGATCTTGGTGGCCAATTAATTGGGCCATTTCTTGAAATAATGTTATCGCCAAATCTTTCTTTCAATACATCAATTGTTACGATAGCAGCATGAGGTGTAGCACCACCTTGTTGGAACCAAAACACTTCTGAATCGATACCATTCAAATTTTAAAACAAATAATCATTGATCATTGATCTGTAACGAGCACCATTCACTGTAACATTAGCTCCAGCATCGTTTTCGCAGACATATGGACCGATGATGCTTCCAGCGTGTAAAGCACACCATACAGTGCATTTTTCAGGATGCAATGGAACCTGTAGAACTTCTTGAGGATTGTTTTCACTCCATATACGGCAATTTTGCTTCTTTACATAGACGTCCACCCAGAAATGAACTTCATTTCAATTTAACGATAAAAAAGTGGATAATTTTTAAGCTGTTCTAGGGCCCAATCAGCAAACAAACGGCGCTTTTTATGGCCAAGTGGTTTCAGTTCTGGAACCAGTATGGGTGTAGACCAAGACCAAAATTTTCCATGTGGTGGATGCACAGAGTGTAACTTGTTGTGAACGTCGACGAATAGACAAATCTGGATCATCATAAACACTATGACTTACAGCAGCGATATTTTCTTCTGTACCTACAGTTCTTTGTCTTGTTGTTGTTGTTGCATCGAGTGAGAAAATATTGTCGGAAATCTATCGATAGTTCGACGAATAAGCTGCTCTGATGGACGATTATGTAAACCATAAATTTCACAAAGTGCTCTATAAGTTTGGCGAATAGAACACTGATTTTGAAAATAAACTCTAAAAAAAACACCCGATATTTCGTTGATTTCCAAATCTGTTAGCCAATTTGCGAAACCCCAGGCGCTGATTGTGTCGTCCTAAATTCAATAAAGCGTTTAAATTGTTTCCTTTAATCTTCCTGAAATAGGTCTATGCCTCATATCCATGCCATTTTTTATCCTCTTTATTGTCTCATATACATCACTTTTTCCCAGTTCAGTCAATTGCACTAATTTTTCAACGTTTGTAAAACCTTTTCCATAAAAATATTCTACCTGTTTCATTTTTTCTAGTTGCGACATTATTTCATAAATTGTATACCTGTTGACAATCAACAATATTTGACAAATAGTGTAGCCATGCAACTTTGGCCATAGCCGACTATCTGCACAACCTATTTTTCGTTTTGTCTTAGAATGTCACAAAAAAGAAGTATATTAAAATTATGGAAAATAATAAATTCCGAATACTTTCTAGACGTACTATAAATGCATATCACCTATGTTGATCGATATTCAGAAATCATTCGAAGATCATTCAATTTCAGCTGAAATTATGGAGTTTAATTCAAAATAACGGTACCAAGTAACAAAAGTTACAAAGACTGTGAAGATTAAGTCAAACAAAACTGAATGAAGGTTGAGCTGAGAGATAAAATGTGTCACTCAGAGTGCTAAAAAAATGAACAGCAAACCTTTGTGTGCTGAAACGTCCCATAGAGAAATTCGATTTCCAAAGGAGAGCACTGCATTCTAGATCTATCTAATGCCAAAATTCGACACCTTAACATGATACCTTCACTATATGAACAGATCGAATTGGCTTCGTTATTGACTTATCCTTAGTCACACACAACTTATTCTTCAATAATGGACGTCCGCATTGATAATATTTATGGTAACCCATTTTAGTATCCGTTTGCTCGACAAATAACCTAGTTTTCTTTGCCTTCAATGATAAAAATGTAAATGAACGACCAGGTGGTTTAAGAAGTTATGCATTCTTGACATTATTCAAACAACGAAACATTACATGATGAAGCCATTTAACTGTTATCAAATTTTTAGATAATTTATATGTATTACAGCAGATAATGATTTGTGTTAGTTCTTTCAAGTTGTTAAGGAACTATTTGAACCGTTTGAAAATGGTTGATTCAAAGTGGTCCTTAATTTTTACAAGACAAATAATTCAATTTCTAATAAAATAGAAAGGCCTTTTACTTGATAGAAGAAATATAACAAAATTTGAATATTGAAACAAATTAATATATGTTAATTGTAGAAGATAAACATATATTAATTTGTTTCAATATTCAAATTCAATTTCTGATAACATTCTATATACTCCCTATAAAACTTCGAGAATTTACCTACCAACAAAAAGAAGGAAATTTTACATAATATTGCGAAGAATTTTGAGCAAACTGGTTTATGTTGAACCGTATTTTTAACAGCAGTCAAACAAACTCTAATTAAAATAAAATAATAAGAAGCGGTCTTTTTACTGCCTGAAGAGTTCAGGTGCGCATACTCTGAAAGAAACGCCACTGATTTAAATATTTATTTATTAATTTTAATAGGCAATTTATATTTGTTGGGTTTTTTATTCCATTTGGTATTGTATAATGAGTATTGATTTTACACGTCTATTAAATAAAAGCAGAGCAAATAAGACATTAATTTAATTCTAAAAGATTTTGAATAAACCTTTTTTTAAATTAAAATAGAGGGAGACTAACAGAATGAATCTTTTTTTCAAAGTTTTTAAAAACTCTAATTGAAGTAACGATTATAATATTCTATATTTTGAAGAAAAAATATCAATGGGCGTCATCTGCGTTACAGAAAAGTTACAGCGTGTTACATTACAGCACCATAGCATTTTTATTTATGTTTATGTTTCATCTAGTTCGGTAAATGTTTTCAGTTCAACTGTATCAATTTTCCTTAACTTTCTGCTTATCCCACAAGACCTAAATTGGTGGAAACAAGGTCAAATCTCTGTTGATTTATTGAAGGCCGATTTTAAAAAGTCAATTCGATTAACACTTAATCCATAAGTTTTATTTATGATCACGTAATGGCAATTAACTCTAAGATGAACAGGCAGATGATATGCTGGCGAAATGCCTAGTCAGTTAGCCGAACAGAAGAAGAAAATTCATCATCTTTAAGAATATTAAGTCCGAGTTGGTTGTTGAATGTTATTAGTTCATGATTATCAATATTCCAAGTGTAAATCCGCAGTGAATAAATAAATTGCACCTACATTTCATCTGTAAAGAGTATGGTGTCAATTTGAAAATGCATATCCGGTGTCGATGAAATTAAGTATATGAAAAATTTGCAACAACGTTATGTTTACAATAAGAGCAAATAAAATTTTTTTCTTAAGCCGCAGTCTCCTAAATTGGAGGTACAAAGTAAATGGGGCAATTACTCGGATGATATCAAGAATAAGAGTTTCATAAACAAAGGTCCATGAATGCTTCGTTGCCCACATACAGGGTGTTAAGGTGTGAATTTTCCAAAGTTTTTTTTATCATAGCATCTGATGCACTTCTCTTGATATTCTGCTTGAATTTTAAAAAGAGGTTTTTTACTTGATAGAAGGATTATTACAAAATTTAAATATCAAAACAGATTCATTCTGTTAGCCCCCTATAAATTTTTATTTCAAAAAATTTTATTCGAAAACTTTTAGATTCAAATTAATTTCTTTGAGCACGGTTTCAATTCAGTAGACAAATAAAATCAACACTCATTATATAATATCAAATGGAATAAAAAAACCCAGCGAATTATTAATTAAAATTACTGAATAAATGCTTGAAGGAGACAAAATTTTGTATCTTATATTTATGAAAACCAAAATTTTCTTCAAACATGCAAAACATTACCTCAAGAGCATTTTCCTAAACTAACGTATTCATTTAAATAAGTTACCTAAACTAAATGGTAGTTTATGCTTGATAGAAGGTATATAAAATTATTTAAATATTTTAATATTTACAGATATATTTTGCTAGCCTTGTACATATTTAATTTCAAAAAATTATATTTAGTATTATAGCTTCAGGAATTAAATTAATGTGATATAAGTACCACTTATATCAAACGACATATAGAATAAACATTCATTATAAGACATCCAAATGATATAACAAAATCCAATAAATATAAATTGTCAACAAAAATCTTATAAATTAAATATTTTGAGTAGACAAAATTTTGTTTCTGCTCATCCCTCATGAAAGCAGGTATCTTTCAAAAATGTTTAACATAATCTTAAGAATTTCATCATTACTTCATTACTTTTTAGAAAATCTCAAGATATGTAAAAACATTACTAAAAAACAAGTTTTAAAGACTTTGCTTCGTCAGTACTCAATCATATTCAATAAAATATAACATCAATCAACAAAAGTATTTTCTTACCCTTCAATATGGCTCAAAATAAATAATTCTGTGGTTTAGCATTGATCTTAAAGATTGATAGGCAATTTAAGTCCATTTAGACTCCATTTAAATGTTTAAATATAAAATTAGGACTGACAACGATCTTATTAAAGTTCAAGTTGTTTTTTGAGGATGTGGTACATGTTTTGGGAGATTTTTTGAAATAACTTATTTAAATATATTAAATATTTGAAAAACGTTATTTTTGGAAGTAGTTCTTTTAGTTATGTTTTGCAATTTTGAAGAAAAATTTGGTTTTCATAAATATAAAATAGAAACAAAATTTTGTCTCCTTCAAGTATTTATCTAGTAATTTTAATTGATAATTTATATTTCGTTTTTTTTTATTCCATTTGATATTATGTAATGAGTGTTGATCTTAAAGTTTTTGAGATTAAAAGTAGGAGGCTAACAGTAGATATTACAATTTGAGGTTCACATCACCAGACCTGTGAAAATCAAGAAGGTGATATTGTTTCTAGAGCCACTGGTCGTTTAAAATATTAATACACATTTTTGTTTCGTTTTTCATCAAAAAAGACTAACTCAATAAAACAATAAAGGCACTTTGCAACTTTCAGATAAATAGCTAACTAGAAGGTAGCATTTAAACGACACAAGATGTTCTCTCACGAAGAATAAGTCGAGACTCCTTAATCTCCGGATGTACCCTTCGGTGAGCAAACTTCCGTTTTTTTCGAGTCGTGATGCACCAAGTAACTTCATGGAGAACAATCCTAAAAAAAAGTGGATGACTGAAACTGAGAAGTTACAAAATAGGGCCATTATTTCTTCCAAGTGTACGCAACATTTGGAAGCGATTAAGTTTTGGGTAGAAAAGGGGCTTGAAACATCGGGATGTGATGAATATAGTTCCTTGAACGTGGAGTATGACTCGAAAATGCTTCGTATGACCTTTTATTTCATTTGAACGTTTCGAGCAATCTGTAGATTCAAGTGGAAAAATGTTTAACATGTAACAAAACAAATATTGTATGTTTGAGAATGGAAATTTTCCACAATATTACTAGGAGTACAAATGAGTTTCCGCCGTTTTATTGTAGATGGCGCGGCACGGAGTTTCGGTTAGCTTTCGCAGATGATAACCGGCTTTAAAAATAGTTTGGACATTCAAGAACAACATAACCTATTAATATCATTGATTTTATATTGGTAACATATAATTTTTATAAGTTGAAAATGTCAAAATTTGAGCCAAGTAAGCGTCATTTGCGGGAAATATTAGTTTACTTCTTTCATTTAAAGAAATCTGCTGCTGAGGCGCATCAATTGCTCGTAGAAGCATATGGTGAGGGTGCTTTGAGTGAGAGAACGTGTCAAGAGTGGTTTCAAAAGTTTAAAAACGGTGATTTCGACGTAAAAGACAAAGATCGCAGTGGAAGGCCAAAAATTTACGAGGATGCAGAATTGGAGGAAGATTCATCTCAAACACAAAAAGAACTTGCTCTAACATTAGAAGTCACTCAGCAAGCAGTCTCACATCGTTTAAAATCATTAAAATTATTCTTCTGCATGAAAATGCTCGTCCACATGTTGCGGCTCCCGTGAAAAAGTACTTGGAAACACTTGATTGGGAAGTGTTACCCCATCCGCCGACACCAGACATTGCACCGTCCGATTATCACCTGTTCCGGTCCATGGCACATGCTCTGACGGCGCAGCGGTTCACATCTTATGAGGATACCAAAAATTGGGTTGATTCGTGGATAGCCTCAAAAGACAAGGAGTTCTTCAGACGTGGGATTCGAATGCTGCCTGAGAGATGGGAAAAAGTGGTTGCAAGTGATGGGCAATATTTTAAATAAATTTATATTACCGTTCTTCTATAATAAATATTTAATTTGTGTTAAAAAACGGCGAAAACTTGTACTCCTAATATTATTGTAACTTTTGAACCAGAATAGTTGATCTATAAATATTTTTCCCGATTCTGGTACCGATAATCAGAAAATTAATAAAAAAATTCTCAACAGTTGAAACACAGTGAAATGCCAGGTAATTCTATGATAATTTCTAAACAATTTTTAGGTTTGGTTATTCTATATTTTGAACCATTAGAATGGATTCTTTGAACCAAACAAAAAAATTAAATAATTATCAGAATATTTTGCTTCTGCGATTCCGCTTCAACCACCTATACAGGGTGTCGCTACGAAATTTTTTTTAAACAATTTGATATTGAACATTATCAAAAGACTCGGACAGAAACCCAATACATTCAAATACACTAGATCTGTAAGTAATGATAGGGAACATCCAGAAAAATATGTAAACTATACTAACTGACAAAGAAACTGCAACTCCCAGAAGGAGCTGTTTAAATTTTAATTTTTTTTGGTAAAACATAGACAGTATAGGATGGAGTAAATGATACAAATTTGGAGAAAAGAATCGTGAAGGTCTTTTCATGTTAATATTTTTTGTTACTTGAATATGTATTCGTTTTTTGCAAATTTTTTAAATTTTACAACAAACCAGCTGTTCAAGGATATCCAAAGTCGAAGTTTAGTTATTGTTAAAATGCCTAGAGAACGTGTACGTGGAATTTATCGCCAGCTAAGTGAATTTGAAAGAGGTCGAATTGTTGGTCTAAGGGAGGCGGGGTTGTCATTTCGAAAAATCGCTAATCCTACGAACAGAAATCCAACTACTGTTATGAGATGTTGTCGAGCGTGGTTTGATAATGCCCAAGTAGGCACCGGACGTCGAAGGGGCACAAATGAAGTTCAAGATCGACGTCTAAGGCTATTAGAGACCGATTTGCGACAACTCGATCTTTGGCTGATGAGTGGTTAGGAGAACAAGGCCATCCTGTAATTGTCCGAGAGGTTTACCACCCGATAAGGTCTTTTGGACTCCAGCATTATCGACCCCATCTTGTGTTATCTCTGACGGTTGAGCATCGCCGGCAATGGTTACAATGGTGTAGAGAACGTCAACATTAGAATGTGGAATGGCATCAGGTCGTCTTTTCTGATGAATCTCGATTCTCTTTGGGTGCACATGATGGCCGAAGAAGGGTTAGACGACGTCGGGGAGAAAGAAGTGATCCTCAATTTGATATTGAGCGTCATGTACACTGGACAGTAGGCGTTATGGTATGGGGTGCTATTGCAGAAATAGTGGAGCCATATTTTCTCCCTTACCTTAATCGGCTCGAGAATCCAATATTACAGCAAGATAATGCTCGACCTCATGTTGCCAGAGTTAGTTTAAACTTTTTTGAAGCGACTAATGTGAATCTTTTGCCATGGCCGCCCAGATCCCCCGATCTTTCGCCCATAGAGCATGTTTGGGACATCATATGTAGAAGGCTTGGAAATCTACCCCAGCCCCCACGGACTTTGGCGGCTCTGAGACATGAAGTACAGGAATCTTGGGATAGTATCCTTCAAGAAGAAATAGACCATCTTATTGCATCAATGCCAAGTGGACAAACACATTATTAACAAATTTATTTGAAAAAAAATTGTAAACCCTTCTTTTTTTTTCTTCAAATTTCAATCATTTACTGCCGGCTATACTATCTATGTTTTACCAAAAAAATTTAAAATTTAAACAGCTCCTTCTGGGTGTTGCAGTTTCTTTGTCAGTTAGTATATTCAAAGAACTAACGTATGTATTGTTCAAAATGACCACCACCAACCTCCCGACAATGATATAGTCTACTTTCAAATCCTTCTTTAACATTTTCGAAAATGTCTGGTGTCAGTAATTGGCATTCCCTGATGATTCTTCATCGCAGTTCTGGAAGATTTTTAGGTGGAGTGCATAGACTTTGGGCAATTATTTTTGGATTCTTCAAAACTCTTTTCCATTTGACGGTAAGTTCAATATTACATTATTTCGTGGATAATGAATCGATTTCGAAAATTTCAACTGGGTTGTGTACAGAACATAAATAACTTTCAAACTAACCAACACTCGACATCTCTTCCCTATTTAAAAAATGTTGGGAGTGGTTTTCTCGGACAAACTCAAAACAGAAGTTGACCTCTCTTTAAAAATCTTCGAAAACTCTTCGTTTCCGAGTTCTGGGGGGCCAAATTTTCGTTGGGACACCCTGTACTTCTTTAACTAAAGACTGAGAATCAAACACTGAAGCGCTATCTAAATTGACCATTTTTATTTCAATAAGTTTCGAAACAAGTACAGAAATCGAACTCGAACCCAACTTGAATGTACTGAAAGTATTTTTCGAGTGAAAATATTCAAATTCTGACAGTTACGCTGGAAATAATCCAGTTTATTGCCAGTATCACATCCCACGCGCCCATATTCATTGCTAACTTCCGATTTCTATATTTCCAAAAAGTACGAAACAGCTGCATAGACAGTTCGAATTAATGAATTCAAACAGAAATCCACCATGTTCGAGGACCAGAACAACCCGATAAAATTTCAGAATTGAACCGAAGCTAGAGTACACCTGCATTATGCATACTATCGTTTTACCTGGATAAAATTGCGTTTTAAAGTTACGCTTGACGCGTAACGTTTTAACGTTTTTCATTCCCACGGTATACCGGAAATTTAAATTCATATAGTTATCCCAGAATGCCATTCATATATTATGGATAACGTTTTTTGTAACTTTCGTTCCGCATTTCTGGTGCGTAACTCGATTCTTCTGAAAACTCACTCGAAGGAAGAGAATTTCGAATTCACGGTACGAAAAACCAAAGAAGTGGTGAAATACAATACACGAGACTCTCGACAATTTTGTGGGATGCTTCTTTTATGCTTTAATCAATAAATAACCAAAATAATATTTACGGGACTACTGCAGGACATAATCAAAACAAAATAAACTTATCGTATCCTAAAAACGAGAAAAAAACTCCAGAAATCTCAAGGAAAGAATCTAGGATGCTTGAGGCTCTCCTCAGTTATTATATAGTCCGTCTTGAAAGTACCCGGAAAAAACAGAGCTCAATTGTAATTATTTAGTATATACTTTTAATTCTTGAATTAGAAAATTATAACAAAATATTCATCTTATTTACTTCTGCAACCTTCCTTTTTGTAATAAAATGAATAGAGTTTTATACTTGATAGAAGGTATATAAAATTATTTAAATATTTTAATATTAGCCTTCTACATAATTAATTTCAAAAAATTATAGTTAATAATTATAACTTCAGGAATTAAATTAAATTAATGTCATATAAGTACCACTTATATCAAACGACATATAAAATAAACATTCATTATAAGACATCTAAATAATAAAACAAAACCCAATAAATAAAAATTGTTAACCAAAATCCTATAAATTGAATATTTTAAGTAGACAAAATTTTGTTTCTGCTCATCAATCTTATGAAAACAGATATCTTTCAAAAATGTTCAACATAATCATAAGAATTTCCTCATAAAACTATTTTACTTAGAATATTCAATATTATTGGATATCTAACTAAGTTTCTTTTTATAAAATCTCAAGATATGTAAAAACATTACTAAAAAACAAGTTTTCTTCGTCAGTACTCAATTATATTCATATTCAATAATATCAATCAACAAATATATTTTCTCACCTTTTAACAATTCAGAAAGCTTCTTCTGGTAAATGAATACTGAAAATTTAAATGTGTAATGTTAAATCAAATAAATAATTCTGAGGTTTACTATTGATTTAAAAGATTGAAAGGCAATTTAACGGCCTCTGTTATAGCACAAGGACTAACTAACGTATAAAGAATGTTAAGGAAACCAAATAATTATATATTATGAATAAAATAAAATAAATAGAGGTTAATACTTGATAGAAGGTAAATAAAATTATTTAAATATTTTAATATTAGCCTTCTACATATTTAATTTCAAAAAATTATATTTAATAATTATAACTTCAGGAATTATCGAGTATAAACCTCTATTTATTATATTTTATTCATAATATATAAATATTTAATTTTCTTAACATTCTTTAAACAGTTAGTCCTTGTGCTATAAGAGAGGCCTTTAAATTGCCTTTCAATCTTTTAGATCAATGAATTTTTTTATTTGAGTTAACATTACACTACATTTTTTTCAGTATTCATTTACCAGAAGCTTTCTGAATTGTAAAAATGATGTTCTCCAAACATCCTAGTTGAAATGTTTAAATTCGGTGATTTTTATCAAACAATTTGATATTGAACATTATCAGAAGGGTATCTCAAACATTCCAATACACCAGATCTGTAAATAATGAAAGGGAACGTCCAGAACAAAATGCAAACAATTTAAAGAACTATCGTCCAAAATGATCACTACCAACCTTCATACAATGATCTTCTCCCTCTTCAAAAGATGTTGGGAGTTGTTGCCATCCTCAGGTGGTTTTTTCGGAACAATTTCGTCATAGGAATTCTTTCTCCCTAATACAGAACTTGAAATTTATTTTTGGATTCTTCAAAACTCTTAGGTCTTTGAAAATTTCAACTCGGTTGTGTACAGAACATAATTAACTTTCAAACTAACCAACACTCGACATCTCTTCCCTATTAAAAAAATGTTGGGGATTGGCCATATCTCAGTGAAGATTGATCATAACTCAGGATTCACTACTTGCACTAGTTGAACTCTGTAAGCCCTCATAAAGAGGTCTTTATAGAAAATTATCCTCATAGAAGAACGAGAAACGTTCTTGACCAGATGAGGAGTTGATGCTCATGGAGGTTCAGACACATTCTGAGACATAACAACAATGTTTTCTGCTGTGCTTACTGGACGAGAACGTGAACGGGTTGTTTTATCAAGGAAGGATCCAGTTTCAACGAACAAATCGATCCACAAATTTCTGTGAGGTATTTAATTTCTATTGAATTTTCCACGTAAATTTCTAACATGAGAGTATCGAATATTTTCCAGTTTTGTTCAAAGGTAAATCTACCCATTTTGTTAATGTCAAATATAAAATATTGATACGCCCTCGTAAGAGAACGATTTTCAGAAAACACGCTTTGGATAAAAATATTAAAATGCTTACTTACTCCTTTCAAATTCACCCGCACATCCCTAATATCTATCTTTTATCTTATCAGTTCCCGAATATTAACCAATCTGTACTTTGGTATATTCAAATTTAATATTCAAAAATTCATAAAAGTGTTCGACTTCGTTGAATACTAGTCTATATAGATTTATCTTGACAGATCCCCATTTTGCACAAAATTTATCGAACCCGCAGTCCATATATCTTCCTTCAGCTTCACACAATTCGCTATTCAAACACCAACAGTTCCATATCTCCCTTCGCATCTGAATATTTCGACAACTATCCCTTTATTCAAATTTATTCCTATCAAAGTCGCCACCCGTCCTTATATACACGGTGTAACTCGAAAAAGATTACTCCAACCGCCACTGAATATTTCACCCTCTTCATCCCCGCATTTCCGGTTATATCTAGCTGCAGAGGGAGTATTTTGCTTCCACCTGTCGCTACTTCCTGCTAACGTCGTAGGTGGATGGCATGCCTTATTCCAACCCTTACCTACCCCCGTTCATATTGAATGTTTTGCAACTCTCGGGGTCGTCGAAAACAACTCGAGGTGCTTTGGCGACGACTTTATGGCTTCCCGGGTAGAAAGTAGATGAATGTTTATCTTATCTCTTCGATCCCCATCGCGGGGTTGCGAATATTTTAGAAGTGACTTGGGGGCGCTTCAGTCAGACGTCTTCTTTCGGAATTTCTGGCAATTAACCTAGACGCCGTGTTTTTCCGGTTGTCTGATTTTTCGGGATTGAAATTTGAAGGGGGTTGATTGATGAAACGTCAGTCGGTTTGAAGGATATGTAGATGGGGGCTAGTAGATTGATCGGGGTCACTTGTGCGCATTTTTTCCTACAGAACAGGCTTTCAGAGCTGACAGAAGGTTTGGTTTCAACAATCAATCAATCCATGAAGTTTGAAAGCATTCGTCTGCCACCGCCTAATCAGCAAGGAGCTTCCTTTATTCTATACATTGTTAAAAAATTTCGGCAAATTATAAACCGTCAAATTTAAGATACGCTATCAACGTTCCTAAAAGAAAGGTGTCCCATTTTATAATCAAAACAATTCTAAGAACCTCAACCACTTTTTTGGTGCTATCATATCGGCGAACAGCTGGAACGGGTAGAACTTAGGATAAGAGCGAGTTCAAGTTCATTAAATTCGCGACATGTCCTATATCACGTTCAGGGCGGAAATATGATTCGAACGCTTCCTCGTCCGATACGGCAGACAACGTTTTCCTCTGACCACATCAAAAACGTACCGCCTTATCAAAGTTTGCAGACCCCTGGATGATAATATGCAAAACGAGACGTCATTGCCGATTTCCACCAAGAAAAAACGGTTCAAATGACGAAAAAAATATGAAAATTATTAGTTGATGCGAAAACAACGACAACAATTTAGATGTCGTTGGAGTTATTCTTCTCAGTCTGATTAAAACTGAACAGCAAGGAAAGCTATACCACAAGACAACAGGTAAGCTTTCTGCTCATTGATATCTTACGGCCAGTTTCATGAACGAAATTAAAGCCTCCATTTTCCCAAAAAGTCTCCTTTCATGACAAAACGTGTTTCATATGCTAATTTTAAGGTTAAAGGGAACTTAAAAGCGTCCTGTATCTTAAAGTGAGAAAATCGGCCTTTTACTGCTGGAAAAGGATCCTTTAACGAGAAGCTCGACACTGCGCAGGTGCTCGATAAACACGAAAGCAGTAGACATAATCTTCCTCTGTCACATTAGCCCATTTTGTTTGATTTTAGCGTACTACAAAATATGTTAACGTTCAAACCGTGTGTGATTCAGACTTGAGAATCAGAATTATTGCATCTAGATGACCTGGCCCAACACATGATCAAACCATCTTTAATAACAGTGTCTTGAAGAGAAAATTTAAGAATGGTAAATTTGGACGGTATTTGTTACTTGGTGATAGTTGTTATAGTTTGCAGACTTATCTTATGACAAAGTTACCGGAAGCGATAACTGCAGCTGAAAATTTATATAAGCAGTCAATTATACGAACTAGAAATGTGGTGGAAAGAAAGTATGGAGTTTGGAAACGTCGTTTTCCTATACTTTATAAAGGAATGAGTTAAGTTAACGACCATAAGGGCAATTATTGTTGCTACCGCTGTTTTGCACAATATAGCTGTAGATATGAGCGAAATATTTCCAAATGAATAATTGCAGTAGGAAGAGGACTTTCGAACAAATTCAACTAATGTTAATGCAGCTCGTCAAGTGAGAATCTATTATTGATAAACATGGAATGAAATAAGAAATTACTTTGTTTTCTATCACTTTTTATTATTACTGATATACCGTGACACGAGTTTCGTAGTGTTTACTACATTTTCAAACTGAATGAACAAATTAGATCTCAACTATTTTATATGCTGATTGTAGGCTTCGGCAGAGCTTCGAAGAGAGGAGTTTTCCAAAGTTCCGTCTGTTCGTTTAGTAGTTTTATTATTGGTACGTGCCTCTTATATTTTTCAATTTCTATGGATTCCAGGATGTCAAGTTTTTTCTTTTTCGCTTTCACATGCAAGATAACAAGGTTGTGCAATTCTGGGAACGTGTGATCTGTATTGAAGAAATGGTTCGCAAAATTGAAATTATTCTTCCGGTTCCTAAAAGCAGATTGATGCTCTTTGTACCTTTTATGGAAAGGTCGGCCCGTTTGTCTTATATACACACTATTACACTGTTGACAACTTAATTTATAGACTCCAGAATTATTCAGTCGGTTCTCTTTGTCTTTCGGATTAAACAAGATATTAGAAATTTTATGGGAGGGTGTGACAGCTGGTACTATGTTAATTTTTGACAACATTTGAGCTATTTTTTGTGAAATTGGTCCAAAATATGTTAGTTTTATGAATTTATTGTTATTATAATATGATCTGATTTGGAAATGAAGAAAATTTGTTTACGATTTTTTGTGGCTATTTGTCTGATTGTATTCAATTCCCTCTTTAACGTAATATTATCTAAAGGAATTGAAAATGCTCTATGTACCTATAATATTACGTTAAAGAGGAAATTGAATACAATCAGACAAATAGCCACAAAAAATCAGTTCGAAACCAAAACCATAAATTCCATCATGCTTTTAGGAACCGGAAGAATAATTCCAATTTTGCGAACCATTTCTTCAATACAGATCACACGTTCCCAGAATTGAACAACCTTTTTATCTTGCATGTGAAAGCGAAAGGGAAAAAACTTGACATCCTGGAATCCATAGAAATTGAAAAACATAAGAGGCACGTACCAATAATAAAACTACTAAACGAACAGATGGAACTTTGGAAAACCCCCCTCTTCGAAGCTCTGCCGAAGCCTACAATCAGCATATAAAATAGTTGAGATCTAATTTGTTCATTCAGTTTGAAAATGTAGTAAACACTACGAAACTCGAGTCACTATATAACAGTAATAATAAAAAGTGATAGAAAACAAAGTAATTTCTTATTTCATTCCATTAAAATGAACTATCACAAAGTAATGGACTACTCCATCCAATATTAATAAACATTTTGCTAATTTACAATTTATATTTGTGTGATAATTGAAAATAAATTTGCTTGTCACTTGTGAAAGTATTCTTCATATTCAATTTGTATCTTCAACATGACAAGATTCCATATAATTTTTATAAGATTTTACAAGGTATGTATTTAGATAGGTTTCTATGTTTGTATTTTTGATTCATTGTTTTACTTTAGGTAACATCTGAAAAAGTTTCAAGTGAGAATAAACAAATCAAAATATTATGTGTTACTGAAATTTCTGTTTTTAATTCAAATTTGAGAGGACTTCATAGTCTGCAGCGATGCTGATAGAATTCTAATGCCGCTTTTCCCATAAAGTGCATTCAAAATAAGAATTATTTAATTATTTATTATTTCATTTTCTCTTCATCTCCATAATTTGCAAATCTAATATTTTAACCTTCGAATGCTCCTCTTCGTTTCTTCTATTCTCTTTTTGATAGCCACTATCTGAGCTTCTACTAGAGCTGTATTTTTTATTTTGCTTCGGCAAGTGGGTTCATAACAGTTCTGCTGAACTGTTTGGAAATTGGCTCCCTCAATTTCAATGGAGCCCTACCACCAGTCCTTTTAATACGACTACGTTGAGCAGCTACCACCTTTCTTGTTTAAGTTTTTATATTGTCATATTTGGATTTGAGCTGGTCCCCATCTCTCCAATGGAGAACTGTTGCATTGAAAGCAGTTGCTTTTCTCTGCCAGACTTTATCCTTTAATATTAAAATTCACTTTTTCAGTCAATTCCAAGATACGTAGTTCCTCCTTAGGTTCATTTATATAACTCAAGTTTACTAAAATATAGCAATTCGCACGTGATAATGATATAAATTCCCATATACTATCTTTTTCACATAACCATGTTTATGCAAAGACTGATTTATGCTTCTTTTCTATTTTTTTTTACAAATTCCAACGCATAACACACAACTTTTACAGAATATCACCAACTATATTCGTAAAATCACTAGTTCTCAGGATAGCCAACAGTCGGAAACATGACCGGCGTATTAAAGGAAGCTTTAAGTAAAAGACGGTCGATGTACGTTTATGAAACTGATGGTCCCATTTAAAGGATCCTTTTTCATGAGGGGACTTTATCATTAAGGAGCCTTTTGATGTGGTTTATGGAACTGGCCGATAGAACAAAAGTATGAACCCGTAACGTCCCCATTATTGAGAAGTGACAACGTCGCATAGATCACAGATTTTCGCTATCTGTGACGGCAAAAGGTGTGGGCGCGGGTCGGCCCGTTTGAAGTTTATTGTTCGGCGCGATAAAGAAGTGTAGGTACTACAACGACTTCGAATTGGCCGATAATTCACCAGAGCTATAAATAGATTGTTATAAACAATTTGCCGACGATACAGGCGTACTTGTCGTTGAATAATCGACCGATCTTACGCCCACGTGTAGAAACCTGGCGGATATGAGGGGTCCGTAAGAAAAAACGGGGCGGTAATTACTTTGTGCCCACCAGGTAATGGGATAATTCAGTGATAAGCAGGCGACGACAGGTTAAACTAGCCCCGGCGGTGAACCAATCGAGAATTAATCACTTTTATTAACTGTCCGGGGCAAGGATATTCATACACCCATGTGATCTATATCCGATAAGAAACGAAGTTGTGACATTTAGTTCGTTCAGTTTGGTTTCATTGCTGGTGATACCGCTCTCTACCCAATTAGAATTTCGAGAAGTTTGCTGTCAACTCGAATTATTTTGTTACGAATCTAATCGTTAACTCCATTCTAAAAAAATATGGAAATATTGACTTATTTTTGTTGAATGGAAAGATATTTGAATGTATATAGAAATTCTATGATGAATCATGGGAAAACTCCGGAATAAGGAAGTATGAGTATATAACTCAATCAAAATTGTCAGTTATTACTACATTTCATTATTTTGTGTGTAATACAATCGTTTCGATTTTTATCGATGACATGTTTTATAACGCAGTTATAACTGAAACCATAAAAAAATTTTATGGTTGTGGCAGGACTATATCCTATATATACGTTTGTTTCATGAATTCGACGCGAGGGGGCACGGAAAACCCCTAGAACTTTAATTCTCATGTTATTTAAATATTTTAATATTTACAGATATATTCTGTTAGCCTTCTACATATTTAATTTCAAAAAATTACATTTAATATTATAACTTCAGGAATTAAATTAATGTCATATAAGCACTGCTCATATAAAATAAAGATTCATTATAGACATCCAAATGAGAAAACAAAATCCAATAAATATAAATTGTTAACAAAAATCCTATAAATTAAATATTTTGAGTAGACAAAATTTGGTTTCTGTTCATCCCTCCTATGAAAACAGATATTTCAAAAATGTTTAACATAATCTTAAGAATTTTATTATAAAACTATCTTCTTAGAATATTCAATATTATTGAATATCTAACTAAGTTACTTTTGATAAAATCTCAAGATATGTAAAAACATTACTAAAAAACAAGTTTTAAGAGAGACTTTGCTCGTCAGTATTCAATCTTATTCAATAAAATATAATACCAATCAACAAAAAATATTTACAATGGTAAACCACAGAACTATTTATTTGAGTCAACATTGGAATCCATTTAAATGTTCAGTATTCATTTGCCAAGACGCTTTCTGGATTGTTAAAGGTAAGTAAATATTTTTGGTTGATTGATATTATATTTTATTATTGAATATGATTGAGTACTGAGGAGCTAAGTCTCTGTTAAATCTTGTTTTTTAGTAATGTTTTTACATATCTTGAGATTTTCTAAAAAGTAACTTAGTTAGATTCCGATAATATTGAATATATTATTTTATATTAATTAAAATATTAAATATTTTATTATTTTGAAGAAAAAATTTTATTTATTATATTAGATTAGTACTGAAAAGGAAAATTTGTAAAATTTGAAAAAGAAATATTATTGTGTACCTTATGCATCAGGGTTTGTTGAATAATTATTAATAATTTATTTGTTTAAAATTGCAAATTTTTCATAAATCTTATTGCATAAAAAATATTTAAAATATTAACTTAGTAATGAAATGTTAATCGTTTTTAAATATATCTAATTTTTTAAGAAAAAAATTCAATTTTATCAATAAATATAAATGATTTATTTTATAAAGTATTTAATTTATTATTAAATATTTTAAGGGATAAGATTTAAATTAAATATCAATAACTAAATTCATAAATTTGAATAATTAATGGAATTAAAAATTTCTATTATTAAAATTTCGTAAAAATTTATTATTTTGGAAATATTATTTTTATTTAGTTTTATTTTTTTATTGAAATAAATTATTTAATGTTTAAATTATTGTAATAATAATAAAATTAGTATTGTTTATTGTAAAATTATAATTTATGCTAAATGTTCAAGTTAAACAAAGTAATTCGGCAAATATATTCACCTGTTTATTAAAAACATCTCTTTTCGATATTAATTTAAAGTAGGGGCTGCCCACTGAGAAATTGAAGGGCTGTAGTATTTTGACTGTGCAAAGGTAGCATAATCACTAGTTTTTTAATTGATAGCTTGTATGAATGGTTTGATGATAAAATAACTTTCTATATTTAATTTAAAGAATGATATTTTTAAGTTAAAAAGCTTAAATTTTTTTAATAGACGAGAAGACCCTATAGAGTTTAACATTTTATGTTAAAGATTATGTTGCAAATTTTTTAAAGATATCTGCTTTCATAAGAGGGATGAGCAGAAACAAAATTTTGTCTACTCAAAATATTTGATATTTAGGATTTTTGATACCAACTTATATTTATTGGATTTTGTTATCTCATTTGGATGTCTTATAATGAATATTTATTTTATATGTCGTTTGATATAAGCGGTGCTTATATGACATCAATTCAATTCCTGAAGTTATAATATTAAATAAAATATTTTGAAATTAAATATGTAGAAGGCTAAGAGAATATATCTGTGAATATTAAAATATTTACATAATTTTATATACCTTCTATCAAATATAAACCTCCATTTATTTTATTTAATTCTCATATCCCACGGTAGAGGGAGATATCCTTAAGGGTAACCATTGTTGTTTATATAGGGGATATAATGAAAATCTGTAAGATTTCCATTCCGTACGTAACAGTTTTGTAAATGGAGATGGAAAAGAAATGATTTAGGCCTTCTCTATCAACTAAATTCATAGCCTTCAATTCAAGAAGAACAAACAAATTAAAATTTTTATGTAAACATGTCCGAATAAACTTTGTTATTCTACAAAGGTATCTTCCAAATTTAACGTAATGGCAGTAGAAATATAATTTATTAAAATTCTATGGAACAATAAGTAACTTTTCGACTACTAGTTTCTTTTCGCTAGAAAAACACTGATTGTTGAATATAATGGTGAAGACATTCAGATTCCGAAGACAAAATTGCTATATTCTGAGATTCTTTATGAATATATTTCTATCTGCACACTTAGTTTTATTCACAAAAATAATGAATCTGGATGAGAAGTTCAGAAAATATTATTTATAGGATAACAACCCGTTTCTTGTTTTATTGAATAAACGAAGGGACAATATTAAAATTCAAATTTCTATCTTGCGTATTGTAAAACGTTAACCGAAAATTTGGAGGAATTCGATAAATCAAGAGACCTCCATAACATAACCATGAGATGACTGAAAATTTTCGATACCAAACTCAAAGTAGGCTGGGATTATGACACAAAATTTTTCAAGGTCACTCCACAATTTTGAGATAATAATGGAGGTATAAATTTAACCCTCCATCACATAAGTTAAATTAAATCAGCCATTTCTCTTAAAGAACATTAAAGAAACGATAGATCATACTGCAATTTATTAAGAATTTGTTCAAATCGAAAAATGATCCAACAGCTGTTACAAAACTTGGAACAGGTGGGTGTGTACATCAAAGACAAAGAGGGCAAGACAACACAGAAAAACAACAAGCGGGCAGGCTGAAAATCGTGATTGCAGGCTTGTTAACAGACGACACACGCCAAAAATCAAACGATACCTGAAAACGGCAGGGTAGCAGGTGCGTGGTCATGGTTTCCTTGAGTAAATGGGCCGTAAGTCCATCGTACGCCGGGTATTTCTCGTTACCTTTGATCGCGCCCATATATTTCCGTTCGCACACAAAACTGAACTGAGAAATCGATCTTGATAACCTTACAGACCACCGTTGCGCCACCTAACGGAGAGTGATCATACTTGAAGCTCTAGATGCGGTCGGTAATGCAGGATTCTTCATAGGACGATGTATAGGCAACACACATGACAGATAGGCGTTTCACGGGTTGCTTGAGCAAGCACATTCACCATTTTGACAAAACATGAGAATATTTTATAAACATTGAAATGGCATGAATCTTTGAAGTAATAGAAACAAAATACTTCATTCTGTTGAAAACGAGAGGAAAACTTTCGAGTCAAGTTAGGAAACAACTAAATTAAATTTGTAGGAACCCAAAGTCGGAAAATTTCCTGCGATTAACTGATTCCGTCGAACTTTCCAATCTTCTGATTGCACTGTGGCACATTCTTCTTACTTTTCCGGCTTCCAACTTTTTCGTTTTTCGACTGATTAATGAAATCTTGGCGGACAAGTTGGGACTTTCGTGGGTCGTTCGGAAAGAATTATGGTTTCTTGTGCGAGCGCGATTCTTGAGCGGAAGTTCAAGGATTGATTAATTTGAAAAGAAAATGCTATGTCATACGACTGTACGCCATTTTAACCATAACAGAAAAGTGAGAGAAAATAGTATAACTGAAATATGAAAGGGGTTCGAAAACGTCTTAAATAGAAATTCTGTTTTTTGGTCTCAAACGACTATGTACGACGCACAAGTATTTCTGTCTGGCCAGTTTGATCGTAAACACTACCTTTCGAACAGAAAGAGTAAGAGACAAAAAGATTGATTAATGATTTTCATAACAGCAACCCAGACTAGAAAAATTGTCAAACGAATATTTTAAATGACCTTTTACCTGATTAATTGCGCTAAAAGTTCACGAGACCATCGGGAATAATGGCCCAAGGACGTTCAATCCTTTGGGAGATGTTCCCTCGGTCTTTGGCGTACACGAGCACGAAATTATGGCCAATGAAAATTTCGAATTTACCTAATTAACTCGTAAATTCCATCCGGACTAAATTTCCGTGTTTCGCAGCGTCAAGGTCGACAATAATTTCGCTCTTGTTGTTCGTTACATCATTTTCCAGCGTGGGTAACGGACGAAAAACGCCCATTATCTGCATGTAATGTACTCCTATGGACGACCTTGCATATTTTTATTCGTTCTGGTGGGTTTCGCGAATTTATTATTATGATTGTCGAGATTTTTTTATCTAGTTATATATGAAATGGAGCTATAAACGTTTGTTCTTTTGTTATAACACCTTGTGGGAACCCCTCGGAAGCCAAAGCGAGACGAAAAATAGTAGTTGGTAGCATTCTGGTAACCCACCGAACTTAATTTTAAGATACATGTTTTATACTTACTCAAATTGTTAACGTATCGAGACAAGGCATACCTGAAAAAATAAAAATACGTAATTTTAATATTTTGCATTAATTAATTGCTATAATAAATCGATAATTGTCAACTAAGATCATGATTACAGTCGATGATACACAGAGACACCAATATACCCCAGAGATGGCGCATATATTAGAATATTACTGTAATCCGAGTCGACTACAAAATATTACATCTACATATTGACAGGTTTGTCAATGAAAAATCTTTCTCTTAAATCATTTAGAATTATAGTTAGATGGAAATCAATTACCATCGCACACACGCCATAGATCTAAAAACAAGACAACATACAAGGAGAACTGTTAAGACTGATCCTAAAGTTTACGATCTTGAGGTATTTTAATCTGAGGTTTCAGTTTACAGAATGCTGAAAAAATTGAATTTTTTCCTGCCACTCGGTTCAACGATTGTTTTATGGTTATTCCAAGGAACCCTTAACGAGTTGCTAAGAGTTTTACGAGCTACGCATAATAAAAACATACTTCAGGATCAACAATTTTTATTCTGGAGTTGTTTTACGTCTTCATTTTATTTTCGATCCAGATCGTCATTGACTACATGAAAAATCAACAAATCCAGCCACTTATTTCATGCTCTGGTTGTTGTTCAAGTTTTATTTCTTTAAGAAAAAATTCTATATCACTGAAGAAATGAATTCTTAATTTAAGGTTCCTTTGGTATACTAAGCCACTGAAATTTCTGAAACTCAAGTTGAATGTCAGTCAATACTTGATAGAAGTAAAATTTAAATGACTTGAAATTCAGAGTTATTTATTCTGACTATAATATATATTGAAACTATATACAAAAACTACCAAATTGATATCCTTATATATATATATATAGTCAATATAAAATAATTTTCAACGTCTCGGAAAAATTCTTTTTACATCCCGACATGAAATATAGATTATCAAAAACTATATAAGTATGTATATTAACATACAAATACAAGAAAATCCACTATTCCAAAATTATCTAAAATTTTCAAAATAAAGGATCAAATGAAAATAATTGAACGAGAATTCCAACATTTGATAGTAATATAGGTCTCTAGATCTCAAGTATTGACTCACATTCAAATCGAGTTTTAAATTATGAAATAAATTCATATAGAGTCTAAATATCCACAATATATTCCTTAATTATTTATTATTTTTGATTTTCTGGTTAATTTTCTCATCATGGGACACTATTTGGGGTGAATAAGTTTTGTTATGTTTTTCTGTGTTCCGAGTACAAATAGTTACAGGTTATATTTAACAATACGTTGATCATTTCTGTTTTATTTTGGATACTTTAAAGCTTACTTCGAGTTTATTCGTTCCAGGTTTTATCTTATTTGGCGAGTTTAATTTTAATCTTGTGATATATTTGAATCTGAATTCAATACATTTCTGAAGAGGTCTAGAGAACGAAATAGCTATCAAATGTTGGAATTCTCCTTCAATTATTTTGATAATTTTAGATAATTTTGGAATATTGGATTTTCTTGTATTTGTATGTTAATATACTAACTTATATAGTTTTTGTTAATAAATTTGTATTAATACGTTTCATGTTGGGATGTAAAAAGGTTCTTTCCAAGACATTAAAAATTATTTTATACTGACTATATACGAAGATATCAATTTGATAGTTTTTGTAAATAGTTTCAATATATATTGTAGAAGTTAGAATATATAATTCTGAATTTAAAGACACTAAAATTTCTGTATCTAAAGAATCAGTTCTTAACATTTTAAAAATATTCAAGTGGATATATAGGATTTGTTGTGGATTAATTATTTTTAAGATTTGTATGATCTAAAAGTATTAACATAAACAAGACATTCCTCGGTTTCATTCATGAAGGAAGTATTTATTCAAATTATTTGTTTTGAGGAAATCAATCAACAAGTTTCACTGAGAAATGTTTCATTAACTTTGATTGATTGAAATATTGACAGAATATCAAATGGATTCAAGTTCACGTTGAAGATAAAATAACAGACACCGCGCCTACATGAAGTAACTTAATCATTCCAACAGAAAGATAAGATGAACTATTGTGGGGTGACATACTCCAGTTTCCCAGAGTGTATCTAAAACATGTCGTAATACAAGAATGATAAAAAAATTGTAAAAGTGATGGATCTTATCTTATTTATACTCGATATAAACTGATGCAAGTACACAGAAAACAAGGTGAATCTCCATTTCAAACTGCAAAACGTATACCAGCAGTTAGGCACCGATTATTCTCTATGAACTCAAGGTCACTCGAGCATCGAAAAGAAAAAAAATGTCAAAATTTCCATAGAAATGATTTTTCTTCTCCTCCAGTAAGACCTTCACGTGTACCGTTTACTGTTTACCCAATTCCCAATTATTTTCACGAACAAGAAAGAATATTATCGCAGTAATTGTAATCGCCCACGCGAACCCTGACCGCTTTCCGAGATATGCATCTTGAAATTTCAATTTCGCGAATTGGAATGGGCCATATATGGGAATTCGTAGTGGGTGGTAAGTGGCTACCGCCTGTCGTGCACGTAAAGTTTCCAATTTACGATGCGAAGAAGGTAAGAAGAATGAGAATCGAACGTGCGACAAACCACCCTAGTTTTGGTTCGCATATGATAATCCGGCACGAGGGACCAGAGGAAGACCCTTCCACGACACCATTCTACGTTTTTCTATAGGTACTATGTACGATCTAAAACACCTCAAATGTGTCTTGTCTGCCGAATGATAACCACTGGCATAACGAAAGCCGAAAGAGACATATTTCTTGGAACTTGAAGAGCAGAGGGTCGTCCGAAAACAATAATAATCGCATATCAACGTCAAAGATAAAATATCACCTTCATAGAGTGCGTTGTCGCCACACGGCGTGGAATTCAACAAACGGCAATAAAATTGCGGACAGAACGCACCTCTCGAGCGCAACTTTACGATCATGCCGGTCAATCGAAGTCCCATTTTCAATATGTCACGTAAATCTCGACTCTGGTCACATAACTAGGGGCATCGTCCCCCAATGGACGATGCAAATGGCCTAATGAACAAGTCCTCTGGCTATCGGCCAGGAACGGCATAGGAGCGACGATCTGTACTAGTGAAACACTTTTGGTGCTGATGTCCGAGTTGCCAACTTCTTGTGTTCTTGAAGCGAGGAGAGTATCGTGGTGTCCGCCATTTTGTGGAGTTTCAGTCACGATGGAGCAGTATCCGGGAACACATAGCGCTTTTTGCGTACCAGCGTATTATCGCAACGAAGATTCAATAGTGGCTTTTCAACGTTTGTATTGTGCAGACTATAGTACACGCCATACACCAGGTGCGTAGGTAAAAATTCAACACTTGGCCGCCCTCGTTCAGTCCCCAACGCTAAAAATTCGAGAAGTGCAGGCGCCAGTTCGTCACAATCCGTCATTAAACATCAAAAAATCGTCCTTGCATTTGATTTTACAGAAAGATTTGCATTCAAAAGCCTATAAAATTCAACTGGTTCAAGAATTGTTCCCTATCATTACTTACATATCTGGTGTTTTTGAATGTATTGGGTTTCTGTTTGAGTTAACCACTTCTGATAAGGTTCAATATCGAATTGTTTAAAAGAAATCACCGAATTTGAAAATTTCAAGTAGGATGTTTAGAGAAGAAAAAAACTTTTTAATTAAAATACCTCTTTCATATTAAAAAAAAAAATTGGGGCTTGTTGTCATCCTCAGGTGGGTTTTTCAGAATAATGTCGCATAGGAATTCTTTCTCCCTAAGAAAGAACTTGAAAATTATTTTTGGATTTTTCAAAACTCTTGAAGTTTGGGCGGTTCAACTGTCTGTTGAACATCATCTTTTGACGGTAGGTTCAATATTACATTATTTCGTGAAGAGTGAACCGATTTGGAAAATTTTAATGTGTACAGAACATAAATAACTTTCAAACTAACCAACACTCGACATCTCTTCCCTATTAAAAAATGTTGGGGGTTGATGCGACCTTCATGGGGTGGTTTTTTCGGAACAAACTCATGATGGAAATTCGTCCCCCTCAAAACAGAAGTTGAACGGTTTTTTTTTCTTCGAAAATTCTTCATTTCTAAGTTCTGGGGAGAGTGTAAAATTTTTCATTGGGACACCTATATATCAGTGAGGACGATCAAATTGTCTAGAAACGTAGAAATAAATTATTTGATATGAAAACAACTATGAAGAAGTAATAATGTAAATGATCTGTCGGTAACTTCAGAGAGAAAATTGTTCACTATATATCATTCATATTTGTTGATTACCTTAAAATAAATTTCTGTGTTTAATTTCAGAGTTATTGTCAGGAAGAAAACGTGCTCATAGCTTATAGTGTTTGGGTTTTATTCAGAATTTGGGTAAGTTTTTAATTTTGTTTTATCAAATTTAATTCTAAATGTTACAGCTGTCTGAAAATTGAGAACAAACATGAAATAAACGATAATTGCCCATACTCATATCGTCAAAAGTCTTAGCCCCCTTAGGTTTCTCAAGAAATAAACAATCTAAGTTCTTGAATGAGATGAATATTTTCCTCTATTTCAACTGCAATATATTTGATAGAAAATCTTTGTTTGTTATTCTTTGCTTTATGCAGGATGAGACAAAATAGGAATAATGAGAAAAAATCTGAATTTATGGATTATTTATTTTTGATTAATTATTACCACCTCTTCTTTCAATCAACTGCCCAATACGCCTAGGCATCCCACGAATCAAGTCATAAATGAAATTTTCAGGCATATCGTTCCATTCTTTCTGAAGGGCTCAACTCAATTCTTGGAAAGTTAAAGGTAGGGTTTTTGCGATTGGATATTGCTCTCCCTAAGTAATCCCATACATGCTCTATTTGATTCATATCTGGTGAGTTTGCTGGCCAGTTAATTCTCTGGATATTGTTCTCTTGAAGAATGTTTTGAATCTTTCGTGTGGTGGGGCGTTATCATCCTGATAAATGGAATTATCCCCAAATTCGTTGTGCAGAGGAAAAATGATTGGTTCAATGATGTTTTCTACGTAGATGGCACCAGTCATTGTTCCTTCAACGATAATAAAGAGGGGTATGGCGACCGAACATTATACCCCCCCAGCACATTATTGATCCGCTTTAAAAGGGCACAACTTCCCAGGCGAAATTGAGTCGCTCTAATCTGCCTGGACCTCATCGAACCCTTTCTCGTCGACTATCACTTTGTAAACCGAATCCTGACTCGTCCGATTGTGGTAAAAGCTAGTCTTGTGGTGAAAGCTAGTCTTGGTGGTGTTCTGCTCATTGCTCTATGTCCAGGTGATAGCCGAGGTACTCTTAAAGGTCTTCCTGCCTTAAATTTGAGGAATGCAACCGTCCCCTTATGGTACTGGTTGAGACTACCCGTATATAGGTCCTCAAAAATGACTTCTAAGGGCTGTTACAGATACCGTTCGATTCCTTCCAGTAAAATTTGCGATATAATAGTCTTCCCTAGCAGATGTTACTCTAGGTCGACCAGGCACCGTTCTCCGGACAACGCTGCCGGTTTCCAGGAAAAGGACCACTATGCGCCTTACTGAAGTCCGTGGAATATTCAAACGTTGCGCAATCTGGTGGTTTGACAAACCTTCTTGATGTCCCGGCATTTTTCACGGAATATTCTCAATATTACAACTCTCGTTATTCCAACTCATGGACGTCACTTTCACTGCCGGTTCCGCGAAGCCTTCTCAGACATATCGTCCTTCGCGTGAATCGCCCGAGATGCGAAAATAATGGTGCTCATTCACGGGTCGCCGATTCTCCAGAAATAATCCACCTGCACGTCATTCTTCGCGTGTAAATCTGACGCGGCGTTGCGCGCAAAGTATTCGGCATTATCAACTTTGCATCATCAATCATAATAGTGCGGATCAAGTGTCTGACATCAATGGGGTTAATCCAAAAGCAATCAATATTCGGCGAGCCTATTGAGATGAGAAGCTTTTTAGGACATCGTAATGATCTCCTAGTGAATGCCTATCGGAACGTATATTGTGTCTGCCGAGTTACGTGTATATTGCAGCAGAAGGAGAATACGGCTTTTTTATGCAGCCTACAAAAGCTTCATTTAACGAGCGCGCAATTAATATCGTTGAAATGTGACGTTGCAACATTATATGGAACTTGTTGATATGTGCTCAGGTTTGTTTGCATTCCGAAATATAGGATTCATATTTCATAGAAGCGAAAAAACGCAAAATATTTTATTTAAACTGAAGATATCGTAAAACCACTAGAGTATTGCTATACTGACTATCGAAAGCTCTAAAATAACCAAAATTATTTCATTTAGTTTACTGGCATAAATAATTGATGATATTTTCTGCTGTTTTATAGGCAAAAGCTGACGATACTTCAAAATTCCTAAGTTTACTCTCGAATCGCATTCCAGATGTTACCGGAACTTGTTTTGCGCGTCTAGGTAATTCTAAAAGCAGCGAACACGTTTGAGACTTCTAGAAGCCGAGAAAATAGAAGACTTCTAGAAGCAGCGAAATAGTGGAGATTTATAAAAGCGTCGGAAGCAATTGGGACTTCTAGAAGCGACAAAACTCACAAGACTATTGTCGTTGCATATGTTTCCAAAAACAGACGTCTGTGTCATTCTACAAGCGGCAAAAGCACTTGAGACTTTTAGATCGACGCAAACAGTTGTGACTCCTAAAAGCGGAAAAAGCAGTTCTAGAAGTGACAAAGTATCCAAGACTATTGTCCAAACGAATTTGAGATGTTTCCGGAAGTGATCATAAGCCTCTGTCTCATTCTAAATAGGCGGAAATAATTCAGATTTCTAGAAGAAATGAGAACAGTTGAGATTTCTAAGAGTTAGGGCTTTTAAAAGTGGTGAAAGCAGTTTGGACTACTGAAAGTGGTGAAAGCAATTGGGATCCAAGTTCCAGGTTCCAGGGCGTGTTATCTTAGAAGCGACAAAAGTAGCCGACTCTTCTAGAACTGGCGAAAGCAATTGGGATTTCTGGAAACTACGAAAACAGATGGGATTTCTAGAACCGGTAATAGCTTCCAGAAGAGACAGAATATTCAAGATTATCCTAGAAACGTGTTTCAGGTGTTTCCGGGAGGAAGCGTGGAAGTCTGTGTTATTTTAGAAGCGACAAACGAACTTCTAGATGCGCCGAATGCAGTTGAGACTGCTTGAATAATTCTTAAATCGTTGCAGCCATTTCCTAGAGTATTTATAGGCGTAAGTAGGTTTGATCGTTACAATAGTTCATTCCGGAGAACAAATCAGTTTTGATATAGAAAAAAGTGGAAGCTCCATCCAAAGCTGTAGAAAAATCTCTGTCTGCGTCACTTATTTGCGCTCACGAACCGCCACTGGCGGAAATCTCTCAGTACAACCCTGTCACCACAGCCCACCAGATTGACATTCAAACGACGGGCAATAGATCATGCGGATCCACTGAACAAAATCGGTTATCGATTCCACAGCAATCCTGATAGTCATACGGTGAAATTTCGAACTGGTCGTAGAACGTCGATCCGTACAAATTGATATCAATTTCGAGTTGCGTTTTGTCGCCGGATGATTGTTGAATAATTTATGGAGTCCTGGGATGTCAGATCGACGCTTCAGATCGCTAATCGATGGAGTAACGTCACGAAAAAAAAACCAGATCCATTAGCGAGATTCAGTCGAGAACGATTTGTCAAAAATGCAAAAAAACTTGTTTTAATCGAGCGTGTGTGTCGAAAACCGATCGGTATGGTCTTGCGGAGGCGTACTCGGCGAAAAAACGATTAATTAACTGCCAAATTGTTTGTTAATTTTCCTGACGCGTTGTATTAAACTACTGGAATATAAGGTTGGCAACGAAGTAATTAACGATTAAAGATAAAAATAATATTGTCAATGTTATTATATAAATGGCTTTGGCAGTTAGCGGCTATGAACTTTAGCTTTCCTGAAATCAAAATTGAGTATATTTATTATGAGATTTATTTGTGAGATTGTATTATAACGCGGAAAGCAAAAGCCTTAATTTTCATGCAGCTGGGCATCATTTTCTTCAGTTGTTTAGAGTGTCAACCGCGATAATATCTATTGAACAAGCACAAGCCAGTAACTCTTCTTCTATGTCTCTTGCAAACTTGCAGTTATAGTTGGCCAGTCAATCAGTCGTACTGCTTTTTTCTGGATGGAATCCAAAGATTGTAATGAATGCTTGGGTGCTGAGCTCCAAACATAAGAGCAGTATTCGAGTCCTGGTCTGATCTGGGCTTTATACAGTAGAAGAATCTCATCTACAGAGAAATATTTCCAACAAATATCCCAGCTTATTTGCAGCAGATTTCGCAATGTCAATCATATGTTCGCCCCAAGAGACCGAAAAGTTGACAACCAGGCCAAGAAGATGCATACAATTCCTAAGCTGAAGTACCTGGTTTTCCATTATTAAGTCAGAAGTCATGAACTAAGTTTTTCGAGAAGTTATTGTTTGGCTCTTCGAGGCATTGAATTGCTCCAGATTTCGTTGATCCCACCCATTTATCTTTCTGAGATCTCCGTTAGGGGAATCGATTTGCTGGCATCTATGGAGGACATGAGCGTGCTATCTCCTGCGAAGCTCACAATGTGGTTCTCGGTCGTACTAAGAAGATAGTTTATGTGAATCAGGAAGAGGGTGGGCGACAAAACTGAACCTTGGGACCCTCCAGCGTTCTTCTTGAAACCACTGGAACCGACACCATCAACGACCACGTGAATGCTTCTGCTGATGAGGAAACTCCTCATTCAATTTCACAGACTCCCGGAAAAACCAAACGAAGATAAGAAGAGCTTTATGCTAGAAATACGAAAAAATGTAAAATGTGAATAACTGCAGAATCTCTCAACCGATTGTGTTCATTGACGAACTCAGCTGAGAAATCCCCAAACTACATTGGTAAGTTTTAAATCTTACTCGTCGAACTATCGATAGATTTCGGACAACATTTACTCTACTCGATGGAACAACAACAACAAGACAGAATAATAATTTTTTTGATGAGAAAGTGGTCACTTTGCCATATAATGTTAATAGGGTTAAATCGATGGACTATTTGGAGATTCTTTCAATCAATGAAGCCATTGAAAAAAGGAGAATTTAACAAATTCTCTTTGAGAACACCCCTATATTGTATGCTGTATTTCCATGCACCATAAAAATACGCAGATGTCCTAAGTGTAATAAAAGAACCTTTTCAATTTCGAATAAAGTTCCTTTCTATACTCCTTTGAAGATGGTCTAAAGACCGAAACACGTGCCAGGATTCGAATAAACTGCGAAATATGAAAACTGTGTGAATTATTCATTTGAAGAAAAATATTTCATGTAAAACGATGAATTCTTCCGGTAAATCCATAAAAAATAATGAAAATATCGTCAATAAGAACAAGAGATCCGAAGTTTATAGGTTAACCTGTGGTATAAGTTCATATGTATAAATTGGTCAAAGAGGCAGAGCTTTCGGGAATAGGATCAAGGAACATCAGAATTCATTCGTTAAAAATAAATCGAATTGTACCTATGTCAACAACCTACAAGAAGCAGGAGATGAAAAAAAGAAATTTTTTTTCTACTACGCATATGAACTCAAAGCTTACTGTTACGTTTGCAGAACGTTCTTCAATTACCAAACTGACATCAGTGCCACTGGAAGAAGGAAAGTTTACATATTTCTCTGATATGGCGACACCTTATGCGTGAGCGTATCCATAAGAAGCGGCCAAATTTGTGGGCGAACAACTCATGGATTTTGCATGACGATAACGCGCCTTCTCACCGAGCTACGATTGTGACTGACTTTCTCGCCAAAAACTCAACAAACGTGCTTCAGCAACCACCGTATTCGCCGGATTTGGCTCCCTGCGACTTTTTCCTCCTCCCAAAACTAAAATTGCCCCTTCGTGGCACCCGTTTTGAGTCGATTGAAGCCATAAAACAAAATTCGGCGCGAGAGCTAAAGTCCATCCCGGAAAGCGCCTATAAAAAATGTTTCGATAATTGGAAGTGCCGTTGGCATAGATGTATTGGAGCAAATGGAGAATATTTTGAAGGCGACCCAATAAATTTGGACGATTAAATGTAAAAATGTTGTTTTAATTGAAAATTCCCGGTACTTTCTTGACAGAGTAGTAAGGCCTGAATTACTTGAAGAAGTGGTCCAAAATTGGTCTGGTCGAATTCGGTTCCTTCTGAGGAACCGAATTCGACCTGGCGTGGTGGACCTATGCCTGAAATTATTTTTAAAACATAAATGTCATAAAATTATCTTTGCAACAAAAAAGATTTGGCTTCAATCCTAATTTAAATGTGTTTTATTTCAATTCAAAGTTCTATCACTCTAAAAACATTACCTGATATTACTTCAGTTCTAAAATCAATAACTTTCCAAGAAAAGAGCGATTATACAGGAGCTCTCAGAATAGACGAGCAACGGATGGAAAAACGTCGATCTGTCCAAATGACGAAGAATACAAACACCAAATGAATAACTGCTACTAAAATGAGCTGCGATAACTAAATAAATCCATAAAATACATTAATATTCTTCCAATAACTAATCCTTTCAAATTTGTCAACGTAACGCTGTATCCGACGATCAATTCAATTAAAACTGCGACGATGAAATATGTTCTTACATCGATTAATATCGATCCCATATCGATTTTTAAGAGGAACGCATTTATCATATTTACGATCGACGAAGCCGGCTATAACTAGCATTGGAAGCCTGAGATGATGCCCACCTCTTCTTAATTGGAAGAGGAAAAAATAGACCGTTTAATGTTCCTCTCGATAACATGCCTACATGTGTATGACCAGCAGGGAGATCTTTGGATCATTCTTTATGTCTCATGCGACGATGATGGCATTAATACTGACTTCTTCAAAGACGACCACACATGAGCAGTCTTCCTATGAGTATTTTATCCCTAGTTTCTTCTTTGTGTAGGAAAATTTTGAACAGTTCCTTCTTTGCAAGAATATACCCAAGATTCCTACAGACAAATAATTATTTATTTGAAGATTTTAATATTTACAGATATATTATTCTGTTAGAAATTAAATTAATGTCATATAAGTACTACTCATATCAAACGACATATAAAATTAACATTCTTTATAAGACATCCAAATGATATAACAAAATCAAATAAATAAAAATTGTCAACCAAAAATCCTACAAATTAAATATTTTGAGTAGAAAAAATTTTGTTTCTGCTCATCCCTCTTATGAAAACAGATATCTTTCAAAAATGTTTAACATAATCTTAAGAATTTCATCATAAAACTATCTTACTTAGAATATTCAATATTAATGGATATCTAAGTTACTTTTTAGAAAATCTCAAAGATATGTAAAAACATTACTGAAAAACAAGTTTTAAGAGAGACTTTGCTTCGTCAGTACTCAATCATATTCAATAAAATATAACATCAATAAACAAAAAATATATTTACTCACCTTCAACAATTCATAAAGCGTCTTGGTAAATGAATACTGAACATTTAAATGGAGTCTAATGTTAACTCGAAATAAATATTATAGTTCTGTGGTTTTATCACTGATCTTAAAGATTGAAAGGCAATTTAACGGCTAACAGAATATATCTGTAAATATTAAAATATTTAAATAATTTTATATACCTTCTATCAAGTATAAACCTCCATTTATTTTAAATAATTATTTATTGTTCAATTAACACTAAACATTTTCTTATAAGTATCATGTTACCTAATAATAAAGTATAGAATACTTCATTAAACTCATGAAGGAAATGAAATTTCTGATAGATGATTTAAAAAATGCCATCGGATGATCACATGATCTTTCGACAAATCGTTGATTTCACTTAAACCATGTTCGATAAATACACAAGCTCAACGTCGCTTCAACACTATGATTTAATGCCTGATATGTACATTCTGTCAAGAAAGTACCGGGAATTATCGATTTAAATCTGGCGGGGCAATGAGGCAGGTAAAAATTTTTTTCCTAGGTTGGTACCACTGTCCTTAATTACTATGCCAAGTTGAGTGGGATCTGTCAACTAGTGTGTTTGCAACAGCTGATTAAGTCAGTCGATGTCAGAGTGCGTGCCGATTTTTACTATGGGTGATTACGTTGAGCAAAGAATTTGTTTAATGTTTTGTGTTGCAAATGAATTTTCGTGTGCCGATGCATTGAAAATGTTGCAAAAGGCCTTTGGTGATAATGCTCTATCGAAAACTCGTGCATATCAGTGGTACAGAGCCTTCAAGGACGGTCGTGAAGTGCTCGCCCATCGACGGCTTCGATCGAAGATAACGTCGATAAAATTAAGGAAAGGGTGCTGGAAAACCGTCGTACCAGCTTGAGAGAGATAGCACATGATCTTAAGATATCCCACGAGTCCGCACGTACGATTTTGATTGATATTTTGGGCATGAGAAAGGTGGCCGCACGACTCGTACCGAAAGACCTGAATTTTCTTCAAAAACGTCATCGCGAACAGGTTGCTTCAGACATGCTGGATCGCTGTAATTCCGATTCTACATTCATGGAACGCATTATAACTGGTGATGAGACCTGGGTCTAGGAGTACGATATGCAAACAAGCCAGCAATCATCGGAATGGGTGGCAATTTTTACTATGGGTGATTACTATGGGACGATAACGCGCCTTCTCACCGAGCTACGATTGTGACTGACTTTCTCGCCAAAAACTCAACAAACGTGCTTCAGCAACCACCGTATTCGCCGGATTTGGCTCCCTGCGACTTTTTCCTCTTCCCAAAACTAAAATTGCCCCTTCGTGGCACCCGTTTTGTGTCGATTGAAGCCATAAAACAACATTCGGCGCGAGAGCTAAAGTCCATCTCGGAAAGCGCCTATAAAAAATGTTTCGATAATTGGAAGTGCCGTTGGCATAGATGTATTGGAGCAAATGGAGCCTATTTTGAAGGCGACCCAATAAATTTTGACGATTAAATGTAAAAATGTTGTTTTAATTGAAAATTCCCGGTACTTTCTTGACAGAGTAGTATATTATATGCAAAGAAGTGAAAAAGTTCCTTAGATTAGGCTATGTGATATGGCCAAGAAGTCATAGAGAACGGATAATGTAAAATAAGTGATTATTGACAATCTGTATCCCTTGATGCATCTTCTTGAGATTGATGATTGAAGGTTTTACGTTGAGGTACAGACAATTCATCAGTTTGGAATATTATAGGGTGACAAGAAAAACTTAGGACAAATTTTACTGTCTTCTGGAACAAAAGTATATTAGTGCAGCCAAATAATTTTTATTCTATTAGATTCTCTACTCTTTCTTGTACTAATATGTGAATTTTCAGTTTGATATTACTTTATTTTGCAGAGAGTTAGAATGTCAAATAAACGTAGTGCAATTTTGGAACTGTTTCGTCAAGGTAAGCGTCAACGCGAAATTGTTCGTTTACTGAATGTGCCTCGATAAACCGTGTCGGATGAAATTTGGCGTTTCAAGGAGCTTGACTACGATGGTCGTAGTCAAGGAAGAGGGAGAAAACGCACTGTCAATACGCCAAGCAATCGCAACATCGTCAAGAAGTGAGTCAATCGAAATCCGACGGTCTCCATGAGGAAAATAGCCCGTGAGTCCGGTATCAACCGCGAATCCGTTCGTCAAATGCCCAAAAAGGAGCTCAACCTCAAGCCATACAAGCTCCAAACGGATGAACACGCGCGTACGACTTCAAAGGTGCCGCAACTCCTTTGTCTCGCCGCCGGTCAGCAATGGGAGCGCATTCTCTTCAACCGCGAATCCGTTCGTCAAATGCCCAAAAAGAAGCTCAACCTCAAGCCATACAAGCTCCAAACGGATGAACACAAGCGCGTACGACTTCAAAGGTGCCGCAACTCCTTCGTCTCGCCGCCGGTCAGCAATGGGAGCGCATTCTCTTCAACCGCGAATCCGTTCGTCAAATGCCCAAAAAGAAGCTCAACCTCAAGCCATACAAGCTCCAAACGGATGAACTCAAGCGCGTACGACTTCAAAGGTGCCGCAACTCCTTCGTCTCGCAGCGGGTCAGCAGTGGGAGCGCATTCTCTTCAACCGCGAATACGTTCGTCAAATGCCCAAAAAGAAGTTCAACCTCAAGCCATACAAGCTCCAAACGGATGAACACAAGCGCGTACAACTTCAAAGGTGCCGCAACTCCTTCGTCTCGCCGCCGGTCAGCAATGGGAGCGCATTCTCTTCACAGACGAGAAGCTTTTCACCTTGGAACAATCTCACAACCACCAAAACAACAGAGTCTGGTCCGCAGGCTATCGTCGAAGATCGTCAAAATCCACAATCCGTTATGGTGTGGAAGGAAACTTGCGCCAGCGGCAAAATAACCTTGGTTTTCAAAAGGGTCAAAATCAATCAAGAAATCTACCGCTGCGACATTCTCGAGGCCTTAGTACTTCCGTGGGCCCAACAGCACTTGGACCTTTCAACAGGAGACCGCTCATAAAGCGAAAATGACGCAAGAATTGTGTGGGATCCATTTTCCGGGTTTCATCACATCTGCAGAATGGCCGCCCTACTCGCCGGATCTCAACCCAATGGATTACAGCGTATGGTCGATCTTGGAGCTCAGGGCGTGTGCTAAACACCAAAAAAGTTTGGAGTCGCTGAAGCAATCCCTGCGCCGGGAATGGGACCGATTAACGCTCGAAGAGCTGCAGCCCAATGTCGAAAATTTCAAGAAGCATCCAAAGTTAGATATCGCCGCCAAAGGAAGCCACTTCGAAACCGCTTAAATATATTATTACCAAATGTTTAGGTTATTAGTATTCGTTGTCGTTTCGATAATTTTTTTTTTGTTTAATGAAATTTTGTTAACTGAAACAGTTTGTCCGAGGTTTTTGTCATCCTGAAGTGATCCTCAAGGATATGAAGCACAATTGAAAATACCTCAAAAAATACCTTATTAGATTTCTGATCGAATGGTCTGATCTTGAAATATTTACAATTTTTTGACAAGAGGGAGCGCTTATTCGTCAGCGTGCCGTCAGCAAGTTCGCCTATTCTACGACAGAGGGAGCTCACGGCAGTTACAGTTTTTTCGCCTGTCCGGTCATCTTATAGAGGGCGCTCTAACTCTCAGAAGATTCATCAGTTCGATCAACACCATAACATATACACTCGTGTAGTAAGTTGTGATTACGAAGGGTACTGCTTAAGTTTTGAGTTTGAAAACCAATATTTTTAATCGGAAATGGCTTTATTGTTTCTCCAACTATTCTACATCAAAAACCCAATAATGCATGTCACACCGATGAGTTCATTTTCTATAGAAATCAGGACGTAACTCGATTCCCTTCCTCACACTTAAATTAACACGTAGCTCTACTCGCAACATCTCACAAAATTCTATGATCTTATACACCATGTCGATGAATAATCTTAGTGATAGCAATCACATATCACATCTCCCTCAGAGAATCATGTCGTGTGTGACAGCCTTTAACATGCACTCTCAAATGAAGATAAAATTAAAATGAATGAGTAATTAGCCATCCGGATAACACTAATCTTTAATTTATATTATGTCGATTATAATTCTAATTGCCCCATGTGGGTCGATAGTTATATCATATCATTACAGAGTCAAGTTTATTCAATTTTTTATGACTGAATCATTGATGCAAGAATCACATTGGGCACTAGGATAGATACATATATATTTTATGGCGGTCCATAAAAATGACATTAGTCTGTCGAACTGAACATATGGAAAGGTTTTTGATCTCTTGATTTCTGAAATTTTCTAATTGTCCCATACTGTGCCAGGAGAACTTAGAATTAAGATTGGAATTGAAACGTTAAAACTGAGTCGATTTAAAAATTTTTTGAAATTAGGTACTCAGCAAGGTATTCCGTTAAGAAGAAACGCACATTTTGAACAACCGGATGAATCCTAAGAATTATTTAATTATCTTTTTGTTTTATTGTACTTTTTGGTTTCCTTGATATGTAGCCTTGTCTTTTCAGTGACATAAGAACGGTTTCTGGTCATTCTTTTATATTTCATTGATTTCCAGTCAATTTGCGAAACCCCAGGCGCGGATTGAGTCGTCTTAAGGCCAATTGAGCTTTTAAATTGTTTTCTTTAATCTTCCTGAAACTGTTAACGTAAAAAATAAGCCACTTTATATGTTTGAATATTTCGCTATCGTAAAAATTACCATTAATTCTAAATCAACTGTGAAAATTTCAGGATAAATCTAACTATTTTTCCGACGTACGATTCTCAAAGTTGATTATGAGTAATGGACCCTTAAAAGTGCTCGATATGATCATTTATATAGATTAGATACCCCGCATGAATTTTATTTCAATAATCAACACCCTATAAAATTAATCCTTTGAACAAGCAACAGTCTTGCCATTTGGATTCACTTTTGTAACCCTCATATCATTTATATCACTTGATAGACATATTGACTAGTTTATTTCTATTCGACCAACTCCTTTGCGCATTTCTTCTTAAAAAAGAAAAACAAAAAATCTAATAATAATGATTAATTGGTACTTTGAGCTCGTGACTCCAACCACAAATTTAGGCATGTAAAAACACCTACTACACTTACTACTTCAAATATCAAATTGAATATATTTTTAACGAAATGGAAATATCGAGTGTCTTTTTTAGAGTGATAGAACTTTAAATTGAAATAAAACACATTTAAATAAGGATTGATTCAAATATTTTTTTTAATTAAAAGATAATTTTATGGATTTTATGTTTTAAAATAATTTCCGACATATGTACACCACGACTAGCTCTGAAGAACCGCATTCGACCAGACCAATTTCAGACCACTTTTTCGATTAATTCAGGCCTTATTTTATCAAAAATACGAGTTATGTTGGCTTCCAAAGCGTCTATTGTTTCTGGTTTATCAGCATAAACCAATGACTTGACATAACCCCAAAGAAAATAATCCAGTGGAGTTATGTCGCATGATCTTGGGGGCCAATTAATTGGACCACTTCTCGAAATAATGTTATCGCCAAATCTTTCTTTCAATAAATCAATTGTTACCGTAGCAGCATGAAGTGTAGCACCTTGTTGGAACCAAAACAATTCTGGGCCAATACCATTCAAATTTTGAAACAAATAATCATTGATCATCGATCTGTAACGAGAACCATTCACTGTAAAATTAGCTCCAGCATCGTTTTCAAAGAAATATGGACCGATGATGCCTCCAGTGTGTAAAGCACACCATACAGTGCATTTTTCAGGATGCAATGGAACCTGCAGAACTTCTTGAGGATTGTCTTCACTCCATGTATGGCAATTTTGCTTGTTTACATAGCCGTTCAACCAGAAATGAACTTCATCACTAAACACAATTTTACGATAAAAAAGTGGATCAACTTCAAGCTGTTCTATGGCCCAATCAGCAAACAAACGACGCTTATTATGGTCAAGTGGCTTTAGTTCTTGAACCAGTTGGATCTTGTATGAGTGAAATTTCAAAGTTTACATATTTTCGGTACTGCCTTTTCGAGCAATTGAAAACTTAAAGGTAGTACACAACAAAAAGTATTTAAGAAGGCTCAATGTTCAAGTATTAAAAAATGAAAATAAGAATTCAAGTATCACAAAATGTCGACACAATAAAGACAATCTTGAATCACTTGCATTTTTGTTATTATTCTCTAATACATGCACTTTGAACCTGCTAAAATATTTTGTATTTTCAATGGTTTTTCAGTAGTCTGAAAGTAAAACCTCGAAACTGCAGGGAAAAAATGCAAACTTTGAATTTGTTGGTATTAAAACATAGTAATTAACGCTAACTTGTCGTATACATGGAAAAACAACAATATGATATCAAAGAAAGAAAAGATAAGTGAAAAAGAGCTTTAAACATTGAATTCCCAACCCAAAAGGGTGGACCATCTAGAGTTTGCATTTTGAAGTAGTGGTTATTTTGAGTTTTGCAATACTTCTGTCATTCGTGTTTTATTTCAGTTTGATTTTAGGACGAAATGAGTCGATTAACGCTTGCGCAAAACTGGGAACTATTAAATAAAGAAAATGTAAATGTTAGAAATTTACGTGGAAAATTCATTTAGAATAAAATGCCCTTACGGCAATTTGTGGTTCCGCTGATAGAGTACAGATGGCGCTGCTGGTTGCGTATTCACATTCTCAATATCCAAACTTTTCCACTACATCTCGTATTTTATGCAAAATTATTATGCGTTTATATTCGACAGACATGGGAACATGCCGATATGTGATCCTTAATTTTTTTTGCCAGGCACTCGATGCCGAACATCAATTAAAAATAATTACGTCGATTTTTTTTTTGGAGAACGATGATCCAACACGGGCATCGGTTCGCGCGTTGAATAAATCATGACTTTTGATTAATGCCGTCTGCAGGAAAGAACGGCGTACCTCAATTAAAATTTCAAATGAAAAAGTCCCGAGTCAGATATGGCTGGCAGGAAGAATCGGGTTTGTCGATTTCGTAAGAGTAAGTTTATTGATCCCCGGGGATTATTTTCGGTTATTTGGTTCGTTTTTACCGCGCTGACCACTTTTATTCAGCCAACTGTTTCGTAGCAGCAATTCCCTTGGGGAAGAGTGCGCTTCTTCATTCAAATTTATTGTAAATAGCTTTTCCGTGGTCTAAATACTAATGAAATAATTTCGAAATATAGAATTGTTACGTACCACGGTTAGTTTACTGCAGTATTTTGCATATCGTTTCAGTATTGGGAAATAACAGGCAATTGCTATTTAATTAATCTCGATAATTGATATCGATGGGTTTAAGTGGACTGTATTTTTGGCGTAGTTAGCGAAGAGTTTTACTTCAAGGGCACTTGTATGTAGTTATCTCGATGATGAACTAGCTTTGTTTATCCAATAAGATAAACCAACAAAAATAATAAGGAATTAAAGTAAAACACTCGTAACACTATGATAATAATGAACTATAATTCTTGGTTTACTGTATAAAAACCAAGTCAAAAGGTATGATCATTACACTAAAAACAAATGCAATGAATTTTCCAATATTTTGCCAATCGACTGGATTACTATATTAACAATAATTACCCCGATAGCTTGGACCGAAATGCCACAAGCTACGTACGACAAATTTGACTATCCCAATGATAGTGCATAATATAGCAAAGGCTACATGCGGCAAGTTCGACTATTACTAGAATAATTTTACAGTCTTTTCAAAGACTGAACGTTTGAGGTGCTCGATGCATTTCTTCTAACAAAAAGAGGGAAATTAACATAATCGATTGGAAGGTGGACTGAATGAACGAAATAAACCTTCTTATTGGTTACAGGAAATTATGAGATTAATACAAGATTATTTGAATATTTCAATATTAGCCTTCTACATATTTAATTTCAAAAAATTGTATTTAATAATTATAACTTCAGGAATTAAATTAAAATAATGTCATATAAGTACCACTTGTATCAAACGACATATGAAATAAACATTCATTATAAGACATCCAAATGATATAACAAAATCCAATAAATAAACATTGTTAACCAAAATCCTATAAATTAAATATTTTGAGTAGACAAAATTTTGTTTCTGCTGATCAATCTTATGAAAACAATTACCTTTTAAAAATGTTTAACATAATCTTAAGAATTTCAACATAAAACTATCTTACTTAGAATATTCAATATTATTGGATATCTAACTAAGTTACTTTCTATAAAAACTCAAGATATGTGAAAACATTACTGAAAAACAAGTTTTAAGAGAGACTTTGCTTCTTCAGTACTCAAATAATTCAATTAAAAAAATGTATATGAGACAATAATTTATTTCCACAAAAATGTTTTTTGTGGAAATAAATTACTGTCTCATATACATTTTTTTAATTAAAATGAGTTTCCACCAAGTAAAGACCGAATCTATCAAATATCAAATAATTCATATTCAATAAAATATAACATGAATCAACAAATATTTACTCACCCTTCAACAATTTAGAAAACTTCTGGTAAATGAATAAGATTGATCAGCAGAAACAAAATTTTGTCTACTCAAAATATTCAATTTATAGGATTTTGGTTAACAATTTTTATTTATTGGATTTTGTTATATCATTTGGATGTCTTATAATGAATGTTTATTTTATATGTCGTTTGATATAAGTGGTACTTATATGACATTATTTTAATTTAATTCCTGAAGTTATAATTATTAAATATAATTTTTTTGAAATTAAATATGTACAAGGCTAATATTAAAATATTTGAATAATTTTATATATTTTCTATCAAGTATTAACCTCTATTTATGTTAGATTAATACAAGATAAGAAGAATCAGTTTATAATTCCGAATGCTGTGTCATGTGAAATTAACAGGCATAAATATATCAAAATCTCTAAATGACTTTCCATGTTTTCTAAGGCCATATATAATCATTAGAAAACAAATAATCTGAAGTTCGAACGACAATTCTCAAAACTGCCAGATCAAAACAACAACGTGAAAGATCTAAGTATCGATGACAAAATTTTTCGAACGACAGAGGCGTTAATATATTTAAACAAATTACTTCAAAAACTCTCAAAATATGTAGCAAATTCTCAAACATAATTTTTTGAGGATTTGCTACATGTTTTGTGAGTTTTCGAAGTAATTTATTTGAATATATTAGATATTTCAAATAAATTAGTTTTTGAGAAGTTATTGAAATTATGTTGTATATTTCTACGAAAGATTTAGTTTTTATAAATATGAGATCAGAAAACCTAACATTTTTTCACAAGCTTGTCTGAAGAGTTTAGTACGCATGCTTGGAACGAGAGAAAAAACATTTATTTATTAATTTTAATTGACAATTTATATTCGTTGGGTTTTTTTTAAATTCCATTTGATATTGCATAATGAGTTTCGATTTTATACGTCTCTTAAATATAAGCAGTGCTTATAAGACATTAATTCAATTCTTCAAGTTTCTTGAATGAATTTTTTGAAATTAAAATTGAAGAAGAGTAACAGATTAAGTCTGTTTTGATATTCAAATTTTGTAATATTCCTTCTATCAAGTAAAAAACCGCTTTCTTATTGTTTTAGTTCTCATAACGTTTAAATTTGGCTTTTCTTCCAGATACCACCTTCTTGGTTTCATTACATATTTTTCCTCTAGCCACGATGTTATAACAATATATCCGCCAAAATTCACCTCACACGATAAAAACACGGCCGTTATCTTCCCCTGAACCTCTTCTGTCGCCTCCAGACGACATTTCCTGAATTTCCTTCCGGTTTTTTCACCCCTGTGCTTCCTCTACGAGCAATTTAGATGGGACACGTCCGAAAAGGACTTCCAGGACCTGCCACCGTGATGTTATTCGCAATTCTCTCGAACTGCTGGTCATCAAGTAGGAAGTTTACTTATTCCTTACGTACCAAGGCACCAGGGGGCGCGGTGCAGCCTCTGTCTGTCTGATTGTAACGAACAGTCCAGTCGTGAAATCGATCTTCAAGGGTTTTTTCGTTGAAAAGATTGGGAACAATGTTAAATATTGACTGATAGACGAAGAAGTTAGATCCTTGACCCCAGCTATGTCCCACTTTTATCTCTCCAAGTTTCATAGGATTCATCCAAAACTTAAAATAGCTAACTTTAAGTTCTTTGTTGAACATGTCTCAGATTTATCATGACTAAACTTATATTCCATGTTCAATGCTCTTGGTATAATTAATTCTCAAGTAATGTATTTTTCACTTCATTCCCATGAAATAATTCGAGATTTTTTTCATGATTAATTGTCAAACTATACAAAACAAAAGCTTGATTGTATCGGTCTCTACTTACCCGAAATACATCTTGATGATTAAAGTAAAACAACTTAATTAAAACAAATTGTAGAAATTATTATGTTTTCCTACCAATAAAAATATATTTTACACGTTTTCTTGTGACTCGAGTTTCGGGAAAAGAGCTATCCCATCATCAGACAACTGAGACACACAGTTGTCTGATGATGGTATTGTTCATCATCGTTGTCATGACGAAACAATTGTTGTGAAATTAAATAAATTAGCGGAAATTAAGTTGTTTTACTTTAATCATCAAAACAAAAGCGATAACTGGTGGCATCATTTTAAATGTGAGTGTTTATGCCTAATGTAACGAGTGCGCCATTTGGAATTTGTATTTTTGTTCGGCTATAAATAAAAAACTTTTAATGGTAAATTTAATAGTGAAAAGTATTGTGGCATTCTAAACGATTTTCTCCTCAAACGGCGTATGCTTTATATTTAGAGGGGTAGCGTTTTCAGCAGGATAATGCTAGATGCTTCGGCTTATACTTAAGCTTGGATGCAACAACACCAAGTGACAACCATTTCATGGCCAACAGTTTCACCAGATCTTAGTCCCATTGAAAGCATGTGGGGACTAATGACGATGGCAGTTGAACGAGCAGCGCCACAAAATAAAGATGATATACTTCAATCAGTTTTACAGTCCTGGACTATTATCACCAAAAATTATGGAGCTGATTTAGTTTCGGGTGTACCTCGATGTTTAGTCAAGTATTTACAGTTCACTGGAGGTTGTACAAGTAAATAAGATGAATATTTTGTTATCGTTTTCTAATTCAATGAAATAAAAATATATAGACGGACTATAGAAATGCATCAATAACTGTTTGGTATCACCTCTGCATGTTTTTCACCAAGTCATTGCGAATATCCTGCTCAATTTGTCGACAAAGTTGTGGCAATAGAACTTGGAGCTTTTGAAGCGTTTCTGGCTGCGGTCTGTAGGCATGCAGGGTTCTTTGTAATTGGTCCCAAGCGTTCTCAATTGGATATAGATCAGGGTATCTTGAAGGCAGTGCTACATTTGGAATACCCTGGTTTTCAAATTTCCGGCATGTCGACCACGAATAGCTCTGAGGAATCACATTCCGCAACCGCATTCGACCAGATTAATTTTGGACCACTGTTTCGAGTAATTCAGGCCTTATTTCATCAATAACACGAGTTATTGTTGGCTTCCAGAGCGTCTGTTATTTCTGGTTTATCAGCATCCAGTGGAGTTATGGTCGCATGATCTTGGAGGCCAATTAATTGGACTATTTCTCGAAATAATATAATGTTTCTTTCAATAAATCAATTGTTACGGTAGCAGCATGAGGTGTAGCACCATCTTGTTGGAACAAAAACACTTGTGGGTCGATACCATTCAAATTTTGAAACAAATAATTATTGATCATCGATCTGTAACGAGCACCACTCACTGCACATTGGTTTTAGCATCGTTTTTAAAGAAAAATGGACCGATGATGCTTCCAGCGTGTAAAGCACTCAGTACAGTGCAGTTTTCATGATGCAATGGAATCTGCAGAACTACTTGAGGATTGTTTTCACTCCATACACGGCAATGTTGCTTGTTTACATAGTCGTTCAACTAGAAATGAGCTTCATCACTAAACACAATTTTACGATAAAAAAGTGGATCAAGTTCAAACTGTTTTTGGGCCCAATCGGCAAACAAACAACGCTTGTTATGGTCCCGTGGCTTTAGTTCTTGAACCAGTTGGATCTTGTATGGGTGTAGACCAAGATCTTTACGCAAAATTTTCCATGTGGTGGATGCACAGAGTCCAACTTGTTTTGAACGTCGACGAATAGACAAAATCTGGATCGTCATTAACACTATGACTTACAGCAGCGATATTTACTTCTGTACGTATAGTTCTTTGTCTTGTTGTTGTTGCATCGATTAGAGAGAATGCTGTCAGAAATCTATCGATAGTTCGACGAATAAGCTGCTCTGATGGACGATTATGTAAACCATAAATTTCACGAAGTGCTCTATAAGTTTGGCGAATAGAACACTGATTTTGAAAGTAAATTTCAACAATTTATGAACGTTGTTGCGGCGTGAGTCTTTCCATGATAATTTTTCAATGCTCACTGAACATAAATGTCAGAATAACATGGCTTCTTCTTTCTGTCAAATCACAGTTATCCCTATCGAAAGTTCTATCACTCTAAAAAAAACAACCGATAGTAATCATCTGGTGGGATCTGTGTGACAGTGCATGGATGACCCTTTACTAGGAGGCTGTCTTCTTTAAATAGTTAAAAAATGGTTGTAGCATGTCTTCCACCCCTTCTGAGTTTTTGACGAACAGTTCCAATAGCATACCAGTACCATGCCAGTAAACTTTATATAATACTTTGGCCAACATTGAAGAAATCGGTTACATGAACTTGTTTTCGACCAGACTGAATAGTTCTGTCGGCATCATCCTCAGCTGAAACTTGTCTTGGCGTAATGAAAATTCCATTATCAATTGTGACGAAGGAGATGTTCTTATTGAAAACGAAATAAATACTGAAGATAGAACCATTAAAACGTGCACTTGAAAAAACTTGCCCTCCAATGAACTAGAAGACGTGTGAAAAAGGAAAAAGTGAAAAAAATACTGGGATAATACGGAAAATATGCATCTTTGGAAATCATCAATATCCTTGAGTATTGACGAGCAGTTTATTTATGTGGCATAAAATAAAGATGATCCTAAACAGTATGCCGAAAACACTCCGTTTATCAAAATTGAAACAGCTCTCCGAATGAACAAAACAAACAGACTGAAGATATCTCTTCATGAACTCCGCAATTCCCAACATAAATCTCACTCATCCCCTATTCAATGTTCTCCGCACCGCACAAAAAAATATCCACCCGAAGAGACACGTTATCTTTGATTTATATTCAGCCAGACACTCTCCGCCGTACCTCCTGATCTCTCCATTCAAATGAGGGATAATCCTCCTCTTTGAATTTTCCATTTTCACGGTAGACTCAACCTACTACCCCTCGATCCCAACGACTGGTATTAAAATGGGCCGAATGCGAGCAATCAGATAGTAGTACGTGAATCACGTATAAATCCGGAATCTGTGGATAAAAAGGGGCCATCTGGCCCCTCGTGTCCCCCCCTTTGACCGTTCTCCATATATCTCTATTTGCAGGCAATTCGCGTTACCCCAGCAGTCTGGGGTGCGTTTGAAAAAAAAGGACGCTGAAAAACCGCCCCGAAATCCGATCTGACCTTTGTCCGAAGCGCGACGTTTTAGCTTTGTTCCGGGGGTTTTTACATGTTTCCACTAGATTAGTCGTACGTCGGGGAGATTAATGTGGACGTGGTGACATCAGGTTGGGTGGGGGTGATCGTGAATAGGGAAAAGAGCGGTCTGTTGTTCAGGAGCTAAATTTAGGAACGAAGCCTTATAGAGCTCGATCACTAATTGAGACATTTGTATAGCTATATCTTTTTTTCTAAGCAATGGTCCCAGATTAGGTTATGACGAGGATAATTGAAGAGGCTTTTATCTTTATAACCTTCAGAACAAGATCCCAGGTCATCATTGTAGTTGAACCAGATGATTTTTGAGATAACTCTTGAACAAAGAGTCCTGTTGAAAATCTATATACGTCAGAAAATTCATCAATGGTTAAGGGGAATGAAAGCAGATTGCACAACCTTTCGATCGAAGCGTCAATACTGCGCACTGCCGTTAAGAGAGAACAATCATTTATTCGTCATTGCATAGTGCTGAGGTTTTGATTCTTTCACTGCTCTACTCCATTCCTGATTAACACTGAATTTCTTATGTTTCCGACTGTCTTTTTCATACCTGTATATTGGATCCTATTATTGAGGTAACGAGGTTGCTAATACTTAAGAATCTTGAAAGCAAGACACGCAAGGTGCATTTTACAAAAGTATTTTAGCGAAGCCAAATAATGCAATAGTGCAATTTTTGAGCTGTTTTGTTGAGGTAAACATCAATGCGAAATTGTTCGTTTGCTCAATGTGCCTCGACAAACCGTGTCCAATGGAATTTGCCGTTTCAAGGAGCTTGTCCATGATGGTCGTCGTCCAGGAAGTGGGGGAAAACGCACTGTTAATACGCCTAGCAATCGCAACATCATCAAGAACCGAGTCAATCGAAATCCCAGGATCTCCATGAGGAAAATAGCCCGTGAGAGCGGTATCAACCGTGAATCCGTTCGTCAATTACCCAAAAAGGACCTCAACCACAAGCCAAACAATCTCCAAAAAGGTCAACTCCTCACGGATGCGAACAAGCGCGTACGACTCCAAAAGTGCCGTCAACTCCTTCGTCTTGCCTCCGGTCAGCAATAGGAACGCATTCTCTTCACAAAGAGAAGTTTCTCACCTTAGAACAATCCAACAACTACCAAACAGACAGAGTCTGGTCCACAGAGGCTCCTGGTACGTCGTCCATCGTCGAACATCGTCAAATACCGCAATTCGTCATGGTCTGGGGTGAAATTTGCGCCAGCGGCGAAACACCATTGGTTTTCGTGGATCAAGGGATCAAAATCAATCAAGAAGTCTACCGCTGCCGATATTCTCGAGGTCGTAGCACTTCCATGGGCCCAGCAGCCATTCGGCGACACGCATTGGACCTTTAAATAGGACTCCGCTCCGACTCACAAAGTGAAAAAGCCGCAAGAATGGTGTGAGATACATTTTCCGGGTTTCATCACACCTGCAGAATGGCCGCCCTGCTCGCCGGATCTCAACCAAATGGACTACTGCGTGTGGTCGATCTGAGAGCTCAGGGCGGGTGCTAAACACCACAAAAGTTTGGAATCACTGAAGCACCGGGAATGGGACCAATTAATACTCGAAGAGATGCGGCCCATTGTCGAAAATTTCAAGAAGCGTCCGAAGCTAGGTATCGCCGCCAAAGGAAGCCACTTCGAAACCGCTCAGATATATTATTACCAAATGTTTAGGTTATTATTATTCGTTGTCGTTTTGTTGATTTTTTTTGTTTGATAAAGTTAGATGAAAAAGTTTTTCCGAGGTTTTTGTCACCCTGTATATTCAACCAGCTTGATCCCTTTAAAGAAGATGTAATATGACCTCCCCTTCTCACTCAATGAATAAGTCTTAAGCGGTGTTTTGAAATCTTTGAATATGTTGTTTATCAGTAACATACAGACAAGATGAGTAAAATCTGGGGCAGTGATTGGATTGGGATAAAACAAGCGAGTCACAGAGCAGCTTGAAAGTCAATCTCGGAAGACGTAAACGAGTTTCAACGAGTTACAGGCTGAACGAAGTTTGTTGTTAACGTATTCGTGAAAGCGCATAACAAGTCCCGGTTCTTTGTATATCCTAGAGAAAGCCAAAACTATATGGATAATACCAATTTTCGAAGGATCTTTCAGGAGTTAATAACTCTGTTTATTACCAAATACAACAACAGAACACTTCTCAGAATTTAGTTTGAGATGATCTTTAGTTGTCTTGTAAAACCGGCTTAAATCCGAATTGATTTATTCATTGGCCAGAGAGAGATCTGACTCAAAAGAAAAAAGAAGTAACGGGTGTTTTTTTTGGAGTGATAGAACTTTCGATAGGGAAAACTGTGATTTTACAGAAGGTAGATGTTGTTTCGACATTTCTGTTCAGTAAGCATTGACAAATTAACATGGAAAGGCTCACGCCGCAACAACGTTTACAAATTGTTGAAATTCAATTTCAAAATCAGTGTTCTATTCGTCAAACTTATAGAGCACTTCGTGAAATTTATGGCTGAATGATCGTCCATCAGAGCAGCTTATCCGTCGAACTGTCGATAGATTTTGGACAACATTTTCTATACTCGATGCAACAACAACTACAAAACAAAGAACTGTACGTACAGAAGAAAATATCGCTGCTGTAAGTTATAGTGTTAATGATAATCTAGATTTGTCTATTCGTCGAAGTTCACAACAAGTTGGACTCTGTGCATTCACCGCATGGAAAATTTTGCGTAAAGATCTTGGTCTACACCCATACAAAATCCAACTGGTTCAAGAACTGAAGCCACTTGACTATAATAAGCGTCGTTTGTTTGCTGATTGGACTCTAGAACTGCTTGAAGTATCGTAAAATTGTGATGAAGGTCATTTCTGGTTGAACGGCTACGTAAACATGCAAAATTGCCGTGAAAACAATCCTCAAGAAGTTCTGCAGGTTCCATTGCATCCTGAAAAATGCACTGCATGGTGTACTTTACACGCTGGAGAAATCATCGGTTCATATTTCTTTAAAAACGATGCTGGAGCTAATGTTACAGTGAATGGTGCTCGTTACAGATCGATGATCAATGATTAGTTGTTTCAAAATTTGAATGGTATCGATCCAGAAGTGTTTTGGTTCCAACAGGATGGTGCTACACTTCATGCTGCTACCGTAACATTTGATTTATTGAAAGAAAGATTTGGCGATAATATTATTTCGAGAAATGGTCCAATTAATTGGCCTCCAATATCATGCGACATAACTCCACTGGATTATTTTCTTCGGAGTTATGTCAAGTCATTGGTTTAAGCTGATAAACCAGAAACAATAGACGTTTTGGAAGCCATAACATAACTTGTATTATTGATGAAATGAGGCCTGAATTACTCGAAAAGGTAGTCCAAAATTGGTCTGGTCGAATGCGGTTCCTCAGAGCTAGTCGTGGTGAACATATGCCGGAAGTTATTTTCAAAACATAAATGGCATAGAATTATCTTTCAAATAAAAAAAAATTGGCTTCAATCTTAATTTAAATGTGTTTTATTTTAATTTAAAGTTCCATCTCTCTTAAAAAAAACCCCGATAAAACTGCGTGTCGTTCGCCTAACAATGAATTTTGCAATTCTTAAGGCGTCCTTGGAAGTTGATTGTATTGATGATATCAGAGGAAGGGCTTAAATACTTCTTTAAGGGTTTCAACGTTAGAAACCAGTTACTGAGATCTCCCAGATAGAAAAGACCGGACAAGATTTCTAGCGCCTTCACTGAAGTCCACATAGTAAAGTACTTCGTGCATTAACGAATGCGAAAGGGAGTCACATGCTTCGCTAAAATCTAGTGTGTCCTTTCAAGAATGGTGTATTTGTTCATCCTGTGTCATTCTGGAAATTTTCATCATGCGCAAACTTACACAAAAGGAACTAAACTATCCTAGGAACTCTCAATGATCTAATGTACCTAATGGTAACCCCATAAGACATATTAAGCTCAAGTCAACGTGAAAATTCGCGAGACCAAATTGTTCTCCGTATAAATCGCAGAAATTGTCTATTTCGTCTGATGGTAAAGTCATTTAATCTCACCTGCAGTCTTAACATGACGTATAATCGATGTTATACGGATACACTATTGTATATATTCTTTACCTGGACAACAAACTCGATTGGCTCAAAACGCCCTGTCAAATTGCGATCAGCGATGAAAAAGGCCGTATTGGACACGGTCGAATAGCGAACTAAGTAGAAGATACCAACTATTTATCGACTCGTTATTTATTACGACGCAGAACGTGATCGATTGTCGTTGAAAAAACTAGAAGAGTATCTGATAGACAACCGTGTTATTAAGTCGTTCAGTTTTTGAGCGGAAGATCGAGCAAATAATTCTCCCCTCGTGTACAGACGCGGTATCGTGTACGGTACCTGTTAATTACCTGAGTGCAAACAAGGGTTTCCAGACGGCCGTGGACACCGGAAAGACTTTATCGAATCTCGGCTTTGTGTTGAGCCTTTTGTCATGCACGGGGTCTTTCTGCTTGCATGTGTGCCTCGGTGTGCGCGTGCAGATTAAGTGTTTGCCGGTCAACGGGGGCTAGTTATAAAGCGGTCTACAATTTGACACGGCAGCGATATACCGATTTTTAATTCACTGCGATAATTTTTATTGTTCCTAGGAAGCAGGGGGAGAATTCAATGAATTCTAGATGGTAATATTGGCAAATGTCCAGAAGAACCTATGCACAGTTAAATTGTTTCAACACTACTGTCTGTGTCTGGTGGAAATCTTCTAGAGAAGTAGGTACTGTCCTGGACACGACACACTTCAAATGGCTCAACGAAAAAAAAGTCCAGAAGTGTCAAATCAGGAGATCTTGGAGTTCTTTCAATTGGATCCCTTTCTCCAATCCAATTCTCGGTAAAATCATCATTTTCTGGAATTTCCACATTGCGTGGGTAGATGATATAATGATGATATATAAGGTTGATCGAAAAGTAATTTCGACACTTCTGGGTCGATACCATTCAATTTTTGAAGCAAATAATCATTGATCATCGATCTGTAACGAGCACCATCCACTGTAACATTAGCTCCAGCATCATCTTCAAAGAAATATGGACCGATGATGCCTCCAGCATATAAAGCACACCATACAGTGGATTTTACAGGATGCAATGGAACCTGCAGAACTTCTTGAGGATTGTTTTCACCCCATATACGGCAATTTTGCTTGTTTACATAGCCGTTCAACCAGATATGAGCTTCATCACTAAACACAATTTTACGATAAAAAAGTGGATCAACTTCAAGCTGTTCAAGAGCCCAATCAGCAGTTCTTGAACCAGTTGGATCTTATATGGGTGTAGACCAAGATCTTTACGCAAAATTTTCCATGTGGTGGATGCACAGAGTCCAACTTGTTGTGAACGTCGACGAATAGACAAAATCTGGATCATCATTAACACTATGACTTACAGCAGCAATATTTTCTTCTGTACGTACAGTTCTTTGTCCTGTTGTTGTTGTTGCATCGAGTAGAGAAAATGTTGTCTGTAATCTATCGAAAGTTTGACGAATAAGCTGCTCTGATGGACTATTATATAAGCCATAAATTTCACGAAGTGCTCTATAAGTTTGGCGAATAGAACACTGATTTTGAAAATAAATTTCAACAATTTTTAAACGTTGTTGCGGCGTGAGTCTTTCCATGACAATTTGTCAATGCTTCCTGAACAGAAAAGTCAAAACAACATGGCTTCTACCTTCTGTCAAATAAGAGTTATCCCTATCGAAAGTTCTGTCACTCTAAAAAAAACACCAGATAAATGAATTTCTTTCTGCTACTTTGAAATGAAAGAATACTGTTTGTAAGAAAATATTTTATTATTTACAGTTAAGAATTATCTGCCCTGAAGGTGGGCTTGAATATCAAACATAGAGATATGCCTCGCAGGGTAACTTCTACTTGAATGCTATACAACAATAAATTTGTTACTGCAGGTAGTTTCCATCATAGACTGGGAAAAGAGATATAAAAAATCTGGCCTCATTCTGAAAATAAAAAACAGCAGGCAAAATTCTTAGGACACGTTGACGTAGACAACCTTGTTCAGTAATTTCCAGCAAAGACCCAAAATTCTATTAATGAGATTGGAGTCATGCCTACTACCAGAAAGATGGCAAAAGGAATTGGACCAGAATGGCCAATATATAATTCAATAAAATATTTATTCATTATACCAAAAAAAAAGAATTTACTTTCCGAACAACGCAATAATAATCTACCCGTCAGATTGTCAGGAAGGAAGCGACACCTACGATGCTTTTAATAAAATTCCAACCCAATTATTCATTTTTTTTTTTGGATTCTGTGTGTGGTATTCTTTACAAGTTGTTCGTTCGAAACGAACGCCAAACAGAATTTCAACATATTCATAAATAGAATTGTAAAATCCTCAAAATGATGAATTACTCGATCCCTAATTGATATTTAAGATTATTGAGGGGTTTCAACCCCTCTTAGGGGGATGATCGTACACCACGAATTGACAATTTAAAAATCTCAGAGTTTTCCTGAAAAATGTACCGTATGTTGTGCTTTACACGCCGGAGGCATCATCGGTCCATATTTCTTTAAAAACGATGCTGGAGCTAATGTTACAGTGAAAGGTGCTCGTTACAGATCGATGATCAATGATTATTTGTTTCAAAACTTGAATGGTATCGACCCAGAAGTGTTTAGGTTCCAACAAGATGGTGTTACACCTCATGCTGCTACCGTAACAATTGATTTATTGAAAGAAAGATTTGGCGATAACATTATTTCTAGAAATGGTCCAATTAATTGGCCTTCAAGATTATGCGACATAACTCCACTGTATTATTTCATTTGGTATTATGTCAAGTTATGGTTTATGCTGATAAACCAGAAACAACAATAGACTCTTTGGAAGCCAACATAACTTGGTTTTTGATGAAATAAGGCCTGAATTACTAGAAAGAGTGGTCCAAAATTGGTCTGGACGAATGCGGTTCCTCAGGGCTACTCGTGGTGGACATATACCAGAAATTATTTAAAGAAAATAAATGTTCTAAAATTATCTTTCAAATAAAAAAAAATTTGGTATCAATCTAAATTTAAATATACTTTATCTCAATTTTAAGTTATATCACTATAAAAAAAATACCCGATACTAGAGTGATGTCAATAAATGCTTTGAAGATATGTTTAATTATTCCTATGAGATTTCAACACGACGCTGCTCGTTTGAAATACTGACTTTGGACAATTAGCAAACTACTGTTGTTTAGTTTTATTATCATGTTTCAATTTCAAAGCATACCTGATTAAATGAGATGGGCAGCATACATCTTTGGTCGTCTAGTCGGGAACATTGGATTTTCTCGATGAGTTCGAACATGTCGTTAGAGTTGGCCCTGACCTTATCATGGGGCATGCGGTGGTGATGGGCTGGGCTGTTAACGCCAATGATGGGGGTGCCATGCCACGTCGTATTGCTTTGTTGGTGTCTTCTGCAAAAAAAAAATACAGAAATTAATACGGGTACCGGCATGGCATGAATTCCTGCACTTCTTCAAGGGAAAATATTACTTTAATAAGGCGAGATAATTCGCGTCAGTATCATCGCGATAAATCTGCAAGGGAACACTGTAGATTGAACGATCAAAAGGTTTCGTTCTAGATTCCGAAAGATCTCCTAAAGAAATGGGTCTTTACGAGAAAGAAGTTTGATTCAAATGCGAATAAACCTCATGAAAATGTTGCAAAATATTAAAAAATGGTCAAAACGAAAGATCATTCAAAATGAACATAAAAAAAGTTACACTTCAAATACATAATAATCTATATAGGCTAACCATTTGAATGAATTTCAACATTATTTCAACAATAACTATGAAATTATCCATATTGAGACATACACTATTAGAATCACTTCAGATCAACAGATCTCCGTTACTAAATATCTTCAGCGACAAATTTCAGCAACTTCCATTACTATGTTCAGCTATCGGGTGTTTTTTTAAAGTGATAGAATTTTAAATTGAAATAAAACACATTTAAATTGAGATTAAAAAAAATCTTTTTTATTTGCAAGATAATTTTATGACATTTATGTTTTGAAAATAATATCCGGCGTATGTCCATCACGACTAGCTCTGAGGAACCGCATTCGACCAGACCAATTTTAGACCACTTTTTCGAGTAATTCAGGCCTTATTTAATCAATTACTCGAGTTATGTTGGCTTCCAAAGCGTCTGTTGTTTCTGGTTTATCAGCATAAACCAATGACTTGACATAACCCCAAAGAGAATAATCCAGTGGAGTTATATCGCATGATCTTGGAGGTCAATTAATTGGACCATTTCTCGAAATAATGTTAGCGCCAAATATTTCTTTCAATAAATCAATTGTTACGGTAGCAGCATGAGGTGTAGCACCATCTTGTTGAAACCAAAACACTTCTGGGTCGATACCATTCAAATTTTGAAACAAATAATCATTGATCATCCATCTGTAACGAGCACCTCTCACTGTAACATTAGCTCCAGCATCGTTCTCAAAGAAATACGGACGATGATGCCTCCAGCGTGTAAAGCACACCATACAGTGCATTTTTCAGGATGTAATGGAATATAACTTCTTGAGGATTGTTTTCACTCCATATACATCAATTTTGCTTGTTTACATAGCCGTTCAACCAGAAATGAGCTTCATCACTAAACACAATTTTACGATGAAAAAGTAGATCAACTTCAAGCTGTTCTAGTGCCCAATCAGCAAACAAACGACGCTTATGATGGTCAAGTGGCTTCAGTTCTGAACCAGTTGGATCTTGTATGGGTGTAGACCAAGATATTTACGCAAAATTTTCCATGTGGTGGATGCACATAGTCCAACTTGTTGTTAACGTCGTCGAATAAACAAATCTAGATCATCATTAACACTATGACGCGATATTTTCTTCTGTACGTACAGTTTTTTGTCTTGTTGTTGTTGCATCGAGTGGAGAAAATGTTGTCCGAAATCTATCAATAGTTCGACGAATAAGCTGCTCTGATGGACGATTATGCAAATCATAAATTTCACGAAGTGCTCTATAAGTTTGGCGAATAGAACACTTATTCTAAAAATAAATTTCAACAATTTGTGAACTTTCCAAATTTACTTTGAACAAAGAATTTTTAATTCACGTTGCAGGTACGAAACAATAACGTCCCCAGAGTTCAACAATTCAAATATGAATGATTCAATTCCTAGAAACCTAAACGGGCCTAAACACCAATTAAGAAACGAAGATATTTCTCCCTTAGATTATTTCTAGAAACCCATTAGAACCGTTTTAGCCGTTTCAAGACGATTGTCGTATCGCAATTACCTGGGCTACCCTTTCGGACCCAAACTCTCTCTCTCTCTCTCTCTCTCTGTTATCTATAACGTACTGAAGGCCTGGAAGTGAATGAACCAAGAATTTGCATACTAATTGGTTAACGTTGAATCAATTACTTTCGAAGAATTCAAAAAGGTATCTCTATATACCAAGCAAATCTTTACAGTAAACGTTGTTGCGGCGTGAGTCTTTCTAAGATTTGTCAATGCTTACTGAACAGAAATGTCAAAACAACATGGCTTCTACCTTCAGTCAACTCACAGTTATCCCTATCGAAAGTTCTATCACTCTAAAAAAAACACCCAATACTTTTATATAAACCTTCATGTTGCCCCAAATATTTATTTCTGAAGTATTCAACAAGAGCAATGAACAAATATCTCTCACAATCTTCTCGTAAAATCCTAACTGCGGTTTCACGACCGACACCAGGATATTTGACGATGGTCTAACAAAGGGGGCGGTAAGCGGTCACGACAAAAATGAATTGTGGAAAAATGAATTTGAGCCGTGGAAAATAAGTTGCACTTCACGTTTTCGTGATAAGGCAGGGAAGTCCTACGAACGGATCCGACCATAATAGTCGTAATTCGATCTAAGTAACCCGGTAGAATCTCGGAAAATTAGAAATAACTGTAAATTCGCTGAAACCGTTCCACGGGCACTTCATTAGTTCAGGAGTTCGATTTTTAATTCAGGGTCGTTTTTATTGCGTCCCGTTCGGTCGCAGAATTTTTTGGCACATCTGGGAGCGATGGTCGTTATATGAAGTATCTGCGACTAGTGGACATTCCATGTCGAAGGACCATCTCGAGCGTCATCTCGTAAATTGAAGAATTAATCCTTCAACAACTCTGGGACCAATTATTGGTATACACAAACGTTGTGAAGATGTTCAACAAAAGAGATCTGTCAACGTGAATTTGTTCATTTAAAAGATTTCGAAGAATTTGAAAATTGAATGATTTTCAATTTGCGCTACATTAGCGGAAGTTGCTCTAGCAAATGGCTAACTAATTGCGTCTGTCTGCCTGTTTAATATATAGTCCGTCCAGAAAGTATCCGGAATTTATTATTTTTCATAATTTCAATATACTACTTTTCTGCAACGTTCTAAGACGAAAGTATTGTATGAAATAAGTTGTGCAGATAGACGGCTATGGATAAAGTTGAATGGCCTCACTATTTTTCGAATATTGTTGATTGTCAACAGGTATACAATTTACGAAATAATGCTGCAACTAAAAAAAAAAACAGGTGGAATTTTTGTATGGAAAAAGTTTTCGAAACGTCAAAATTAGTGCAATTGACTGAACTAGGAAGAAGTACTTTATATGAGGCAAAGAGTATAAAAAAGGCATGGATATGAGATTTCGAGCACTTCCGGAAGACCGTGTAAGATTAAAGGAAACAATTCATTAACGCCGTATTGGCCTCAGGACGACACAATCAGCGTCCAAATTTACAAATTTTTCACCATAATAATGATTTGGGGAGCAATATCCCAGCGTGGTGATACGTCTCTCTGTATAGTTGATGGTACCATCAATAATGGAAAGCAGTGTCGCATTCTAAACGGTTTTCACATTGAAACGGCGCATGCTCTATATCCAGAGGGGTGGCGTTTTAAGCAGAATAATGCCAAGGTACCATACTTCGGTCTATATTCAAGCTTCTATGCAAGAACACCAAGTGACAACCATATCATGGCCAACAGCTTCACCAGATCTTAGTCCCATTGAAAACATATGGGGACTAATGAAGATTGAAGTTGAACGAGCAGCGCCACGAAATAAAGATGATTTCACTCAGTCAATTTCACAGTGAATAAGATGAATGTTTTGTTATAATTTTCTTATTCAAGAATTAAAAATATATACTAAATAATTATAACTGAGCTTTAATTTTTCCGGCTAGTTTCTAGATGGACTATACAATTTGTATTTACATTTTTTCTTGACAAGGAAGAGTACGTAAGTACTGAAGAAGAAACAGTAAAATTCAAAGAGTTGACTCTGCCAGAAAGGTTCCTTATTGCATCCATAAGGGGTTTGGTTGGGTATTTTGTTTTGTTTTGTATCTGGTCCGGATCTTGTAGAACAACAGGCTGGAGGATTTGAAGATTGTGTGGTCTGCTCACAAATTTATTTCCTAGGGTTCAAAATCTACATCAGGTTCAACTTCATTATTACATGAAGGTCATTTGGTGGATTATGTGATTTGACAGAAGGTAAAAGCCATATTGTTTTGACATTTCTGTTCAGTAAGCATTGACAAATTATCATGGAAAGACTCACGCCGCAACAACGTTCACAAATTGTTGAAATTTATTTTCAAAATTAGTGTTCTATTCGCCAAACTTTTCACTTCGTGAAATTTATGGTTTACATAATCGTCCATCAGAGCAGCTTATTCGTCGAACTATCGATAGATTTTGGACAACATTTTCTCTACTCGATGCAAAAACAACAACAACAAGACAAATAACTGTACGTACAGAAGAAAATATCTCTGCTATAAGTCATAGTGTTAATGATGATCCAGATTTGTATATTCTTCGACGTTCACAACAAGTTGGACTCTGTGCATTCACCACATGGAAAATTTTCTTGTCTCTTGGTCTCTTGTGTTCTTGGTCTTCCCCATACAAGATCCAACTGGTTCAAGAACTAAAGCCACTTGACCATAATAAGCGTCGTTTGTTTGCTGATTGGGCCCTAGAACAGCTTGAAGTTGATCCACTTTTTTATCGTGAAATTGTGTTTAGTGATGAAGCTCATTTCTGGTTGAACGGCTATGTAAAAAAGCAAAACTACCGTATATGGAGTGAAAACAATCCTCACGAAATTCTGCAGGTTCCATTGTATTCTGAAAAATGCACTGTATGCATTTTCCAGTGGATTATTTTCTTTGGAAACAAAAGACGCTTTGGGAGCCAACATAACTCGTGTTATTGATGAAATAAGGCCTGAATTACTCGAAAAATTGGTCCAAAATTGGTCTGGTCGAAAGCGGTTCCTCAGAGCTAGTCGTAAAGAACATATGCCGGAAATAATTTTTAAAACATAAATGTCATGAAATTATCCTCTAAATGAAAAAAAAATTGGCTTTAATCCTAATTTAAATGTGTTTTATTTCAATTTAGAATTCTATCATTCTAAAAAAAACACTCGGTGTTTTAAAGTTTGCCTTGTTATCCACTATGATTACTATGTATTTAGCGTGTTCGACTGGTTTTATATTATGTTGAAGCATTGGTAACTTGTTTGATAATTTGTCGCGAAATATTATAAATTTAGAGTTCTCTTTTTTTTCCACCCATGTTATGATTCTGTTACATAAGTTTTGTAGTTTTTTCATTGTGTCTTTCATATACTTGCTGTGTGTCATGAGCGCTATATTATCATAGTTTTTTGAACTGTCGACATCTCGAAAACTAAGATACTTTCATAGATAATCTGGTTAGATATGAACTAATCTATTAGTAGGAAAAATTATAAAAAAAATTAGGCTGCACTATTTCGAATTTGATTGACAACCATTCTACAAATTGAAGGTGATATCACCCTAAATACTCAACCCGGTATATTCAATTCAAAATTATAGCATTTCTCAATTTTCTAAACCATTTTTCGCCCCGTTCTAAGTCAAGCCCAGCAGAGCTCGAACGCGCTCGCGTAAGATATCGAAAGAAGACAAATCGTTCCGGCAATCAAAGGTTCCTTTCGTTTCATACCTCGCGGTTTCACAGGATGAGTCATAACTGCAGATCAGACTGGATATTAATTCATTCAATTCGATCGTGGGTAAATAGATACACCCGATATTAGATTGTATTTATTCAACATGTATGGTTTTATAGGAGTCAACTGGTGTGGGCGCGTAGGATGGATATCGATTGAGAAATACGAGAAGAATAAATATGGGTTTGACAGCAAATTATGTAATCAGCAGCTGAGATTTGAATTATGCCGGCATTTGAGATCACTGACGAATTTGTTCTAATGGGAATCTGAAAAACGAGGTCTATAAATAAGAGATATCAAATGGGAATAATGAAATAAAACCCATAAATTGAAATTATGGTCAGAATATTCTGAAAACCTGTACAATGTATCATATTGTAATGATGATTATTGTAATTCTTCAAAGTTATGGGAATTTTAGTCGGAAAGATTTGAGAGATGTGTCAGTCGTGCAGTAAATCAGCATTATATAACAAAAATTTGTCCAGAAAGAAGTGTATTTCAACCGAGATCTCAAAATGTTTTATTCAAGAACTTGATAGTGAGCATTCCCCCTCTGAGTGGCGTTCAATTATAGATTCGTCTAAATACGGTTTGAAACCTGTGTTATTGCATAATAGAAATTTTAAACCCTCTATACTATTTGCCCATTCATTGACGATGAAAGAATGTTATGTAAATATGCGCACTGTTTTGGATGAAATGAACTGCAAAACATATAAATGGCAAATATGTGAGGACTTGAAATTTATAGGAATTTTAGTGGGACTTCAGGGAGGATTTACAAAATATTGCTGTTTTCTTTGTTTATGCGACAGTCGTGCAGTAAATCAACATTATATATAAAACATTTGACCAGAAAGTAGTGTATCCCATAATGTTAAGATAAGACCTCTTGTAGACCCCAAAAATGTCCTTCTGCCTCCTCTTCACATTAAACTTGGGCCGATTAAAACCTTTGTGAAGGGTATGAATAAAGATGGTGATGGATTCAAATACTTCGAACAAGTCTTTCCCAAGTTAAGCGATGCCAAATTAAAGGAAGGTATTTTTATTGGATTATAAATCAGAAAATTGACGGACGACGTTAACACAGAAACTCAGAGCATAGAGCTCATTTGTTAGTGTAGTAAGAGGATTTTTGTGTAACAATATGGATGCAAATTACCAGCCAGTTAGTTAATGAACTATTAGATGCCTACAAATCGCTTGATGCCCGAATGTGATTGAAAAATCATTTCCACCATTCACATCTGTCATTTTTTCCTGAAATTTTGGGAGCTTTCAGTTACGAGCACTGTGAATGATTCCAACAAGAAATTAGGACAATGAAAATTCGTTATCAAAGCCATGAAGGGTAATTACTGCTGGTTTTTGAAGAGATAAGTTACGACCCCTCATAAAAGGAAAAAGTAGTACTTGATTAGTATTTTAAGTCAATATTTTTGATCTTTGAGTTTTTCGTAAATGTTAGGTGAATCATAAATGTATCAAGAAAACCTAACTTTTTTAAAATCATTTTCGTATTTGGATAAGTCCATTCTACCATAATATGCTATTATATCAGAAAGTTTATTATAACTAACTGTATAACAATTATATACTCAAACAAACCTGATAAGAAAAATGAATATCCAAACAGATTTAATCTGTTAGTCTTCTACAATTTTAATATAATAAAACCTTATAAGGTTTTGTTGATCACTAGGACGAATTGCAGACAAGCACACGCTTCGGCCTCATTAGATATCTTCAGTGCAATGAATGCCAGCAACTACAAATTTATCGAGTACCTATGTTCGCTATACACAGAAACATTAAAGTATTAATCATACACTACGCCATCTAGAGTATGCAAGCATACATACAAGACATACCATTTGCATTGGCAGAATACCATTATTCCTTGCTATATTACATCGCAATTGGTGTTTTATCGATCGATTTTTTATATCAACCATCCTCATCTTCGGATCTCCCACGTGACATCGTTTTGCCGCGTGACAAAGCAAACTGTCGAACAGGAAAAACGGAACATCTGCATTCGAGAGACTTAATTACGATTTTAATAAGCGTGTAGTCATCGTAGCCACGTCAGATGACTGCCGCAGATAAGCTAATTTTTGTTTATGGTCGATTTTTATCAGATCCAACCGACCGTCGGCCGGTTTCGGGGATTTTTCGGGCACGTTTCGTGAAATCGTTATGGTAATCCGCGACGAAGGACCATCTTCGACCGAAATGAACCATCACGAATTGATATTATGCGGGATGTCGATAGTCGGGTAGCAGCACGAGGAAAAACGGTGGTACTTTGATTTTAGTCAATCAAAAACAACATAAACATCGTTGCTATAAGTAATCTCAATAAATAATAATAAATAAAGTCGGATGAAGTAATCCCTAACTTTGTGACAGTTTATTTTGAAAAAGTAATAAAGTAAGAAAATACGTCGTGTTATATTACATTCAAAAGGCATCATAAATAATTAAGTTTTTGCACACAAAATGCTAACTGAAATTTCAAAGACATTCTAACTGTAATAATAATAAAGTTGTGACAGTTTATTTTGAAAAAGGAATAAAGTAAGAAAATACGTCGTGTTATATTACTTTCAAAAGACATTCAAACTGTATTGTACCACAATTTTCTCTCCTTCGTCAGTTTGCTCTTCATTTCCTTTCCACTGGACATTCAACCTGTCCTCCGAGACTTGCGATCGGTTTTGTTTGTTTTAATTAGACCAGATAAAGTCGGTTCCTCTTATAGTCACAAGTGGTTTAAGCCGAAATACCAACTGATTAGGATCCCCAGGAACGCAGCCTCACTTCGAGCTATTGTTTCTTGCGTCATCGAACTCGTTTTCGAATGTCGATCTCGGCCGATAACTGTTCACGAACAGTCAGATTTCGATCTTGGTACACGAATATTTTGCAAGTAATGCGATCGGTTACGTTATTCGGGTCTCTTCAATGATTTATCTTCTCTGTTGGTATAATGGGTAATTTCCACGGCGTTTCACGACCTAAGCTACGCGAAATTTGTGCTACAGTTACGTGATGATGGTACTCTTGGTTCAGATGATAAGTCCGTTTAAATCGATTGGAGAATAAGTTCAACGTAAAGGAGAAGGCTCATGGTGGCCCATACTTCCAGATAATATTGATACTGTTCGATTTCTTCGAAATTGCACAAGGTTTGTCGACCCTTTACCTGCACTTCGCACAGACTGGCCGCTCGTCGTTGAAAATGTTGATAAAATCACAGAAATAATCGAACTTGAACGTCCATTCTAAAAGTCGTAGCATCGCCCAAGAGCTGAAGATAGATCATTAAATAGTTTCAAACCCTTCGCGCAAAGCTGGATTCGAAAGCTCGATGTGTGGGTGCCACATCAATTAACACCAAAAACATGATGTACCGAATTTCCATCTAGCCAAACGGAACCCATTTCTGAAACGAATAGTGACTGGGGAAGAGAGATGGGTCATATACGACAATATTAATTGAAAACAATACAGGTCAAAACGCAGTGACTAACGGCCAGAAAAATTTTACTGTGCATTTGGTGGTAATGAAAAAGAATCATTTATTATAGTTGCTTCAATATGGCCAAACACTAAAATCATATCTCTACTGTTAACAACTGGACCGTTTGAAGCTAGCGATTGACCAGAAACATCCAGAAGTGACCAAGAGAAGAGGTGTTATAATGCATCCACCATATAGTTCGGACCTGGCACCAAGCGATAACCATCTTTTTCCCGCATTACAAAACTTCCTGAGTGACTGATATCAAGAGAATATTGCGACAATCGATTACCAGAGTTTTTCGTCAATAAAGACCCAGACTTCTATGAGAGAAGCATTATGAAGCTACCCTTAAGATAGTAACAGATTATAGAAATAAACGGTGCATATTTGACCCAAACCGAACAATTCGAAACATTTTAAATAAAGTCTTGAAGTAAAGGCAAAAATAATGCATTTCTCCCCAACCTATTATGTTTGTCAGAAATAAAGCATGAATTAAAATTAAACGTTGGAATATTTTCAAGAGCAATTTCTAAATCCACTGCAAAGTACCCTGACGATTTGTTATTTAAATTAAATTCGAACACTTTTTCTGAAAGGTTTATTTCATCCTCATGGAATTTAACGTAAAAAAAAATTTGGGGTCGAATTGATGAGTCGAAAAAGATTGGAATCACAATTTCTACTTGCCAATGCAATATAACTCTTGCTGGAATACACGATACATACAGCGTGGTCCGACGAAAATTTAACACTTCGATTTTCCGGTTTTAAAATGAAAATGTGGAAAATCGTTCGTACCCGTCAAGTTTCGAGGGGGAATAAGTTTTCCGCTCTTTGCATCGCCGTAACTCCAACCCCCTAACGGGGCTGAGTACAACCCCTTGATTTGAATAGGGATGAGGGGTGTTGCGATACACCATTTTGAAGATCTCTTCGAGTACTATCTGATCCTGAAATTTCGCTTCAAAATTTTCAACTATAACGAAATGACAGGTATAATAGTGGAAGAGTACTTACCTTTGTGCTTAGTTTATTAAATGCTGGAAATCAGCATTCACTTCCATGCAGTATTGTAAATTTTGCTGAAAACGTTCACGCACGTTACTCAAGATTTCTGGTGTATTTTGACGGCATTCATTAAAGATCCGAGTTCGCAAATCATCCAGTGAAACGCTGGGTAGCGTAAATCTTGGATTTCGGTCTAGTGAAGCCAGATGAGGTGATAAGGGTGGCCATTTAATATGTCCCCTTCTTCCAATCCAGGCGTGAGGAAAATTTTCGTCTAAAAACTGACGCATCGGTTGAAAGAAATTAGGTGCAGCGCGATCTTGTTGGAAAATGATCGTTTGATGGTCTTCTGCATTCTCCAATACTTGCACGAGGGCTGGATAAATAGCGTTTCAGAACTAAATTAATTTGGCCAGTGAGATAACCGGGTATAACAAAGGAACTGATTATGTGATTTTCTTAAATACCTGCCCAAACAATTTTTGGGGAAGCTGAGTATGCACCTCACGTTATAATCCCGGATTTTCATCTGACCAATACCGACAGTTATGCCGATTTACACTGACCACTTCACAGAACTGGAGTGGGCGATCGGGATCATCTTCATTCAGTTCCTGAACCAATCTTATAAGGATGGAATTTACGTTGATTCAGGATTCTCATGATTGCGTGAAACACCAGATTCATCGGACAGTTTCCTAGAATTCAAGGTCGGATCCATTGCTACATGACCTAAGACATCCACGTCCCCCGCTTCCTCTCTTTCATGCATCCTTTTGTTTCCGACTGAACCAGCAGCGTCAAATTTGGCAACCGGTAGCACAACGTAAGCAGCGGATACATTTTTTCCAGGATGTCGTTCGTTCAATAAAGCCGCTGTTGTTCGCGCAGAGTCGTTATTTCTAAGAAATAATTTTATCATTTCCACCCTTTCTTCTACGGAATACCCCATTTTCATTCTACTACAGATTTACAATACTTTTGAAATCAGTCGGATACGAATAATATTCTCGAGATAAATTCCACATTGCCTCTTTCACTATTTTCGTTGTTATTTCATTATCGATGGATATTTTGAAGCGAAATTTCAGGATCAGAAAGTACCCGATACGATCTTCAAAATAAAATATCGCAACACCCCTTACCCCTATTCAAAATCAAGGGATTGTGCTCACCCCCGTTAGGGGGTTAAAATTACAGGGATGAAAAAGCGGAGAAGTTGTTTTTCCTCGAATCAAAAATTGATGGGTCCGAGCGATTTTCCACATTTTCATTTTAAAGTCGGAAAATGCTAAGTTTTCATTGGACCAACCTGTACACTACGAACATGTATTCCCTTTTGCTTTCGTATTCTAGTCTCTACATCGATATGCACTTTTATCCTTTATCAGTACCGCATTTATATGAGTTTTTTGTACAGAGTGAAAAGTAATTCGGTTCGTTAGTGAACAGAAGAAAGCCGTACGCGACTGTGGCCATAAACAAGTGGCATTTTTCTGGGATGAGGTGCATGAATAGAGGTCTGCGGGATCCATGGGATTCGCTTGTCCCTCAACAAATTTCTCGGAGAGATAGGTATCTGCCGGCTCATCTCTGAACAGAATAACGAGCAAGATGCTCGTTGAATCGAACTTGCCTTCTACGTTCGCCAGATACGGCGATGTGATAAATATACTAGGTATCTCCTTTATTATCGCATATTTCCCAAGGATTTTGTAACGAGGAGTATCCTACACCGCTGCAAGGGGGCTACATAAAATGTGCCATTTGAAATCCAGTACTGACTTAGTTAACGATAGCTTCCCAGAATAAGTGCGCAAAAAGAGTCTTAATACTTCAAATTATTGATGCCTCAAAAATTACAAGATACAAAAAGCAATATTATGTCATATACAGTTTCACAATAAGCAGGTTGTCATGTACTAACTAACAAAGAAACTACAACACCCGAAGGAGCTGTTTAAATTTTAAATTTTTTTTGGTAAAACATACATAGTAAAGCAAGTAGTAAATGATTGAAATTTTGAAGAGAAAAACGAAGGGTTTACATTTTTTTTAATAAATTTCTTAATAATGTGTTTGTCCACCGCGATTATCTATACACTTCACAACACGTCTTGGCATTGAGCCAATAAGATGGTATATTTCTTCATGAGGGATGCTATCTCAAGCTACCTGTAGTTCAGAGCTGCCAAAGTCCGTGGGGGCTGGGGTAAATTTCCAAGCATTCTACCCATGATGTCCCAAACATGCTCTGTGGGCGAAAGATCGGGGGATCTGGGCGGCCATGGCAAAAGATTCACATGGGTAGCTCCAAAAAAGTTTAAACTAACTCTGGAAACATGAGGTCGACCATTATCTTGCTGAAATATTGGGTTCTCGAACCGTTTAAGGTAAGGGAGAACATATGGCTCCACTATTTCTTGATGGTAACGCAGCGCTGTCATGTTACCTCGAATAAAGACTAAAGGTGACCTACTTGTGCAATAGCATCCCATACCATAACGCCTACTATCCGGTGTACATGACGCTCAATATCAAACTCAAGTTCACGTCTTTCTGCCCGACGTCGTCTAACCATTCTTCGGCCATCATGTGCACCCAAGGAGAATCGAGATTCATCAGAAAAGACGACCTGATGCCATTCAACATTCCAATGTTGACGTTCTCTGCACCACTGTTATAGTTGCTGGCGATGTTCAACCGTCAGGGGTAACACAAGATGGGGTCGATAATGGTGCAGTACAAAAGACCTTATCCGGCGGTAAATCGTTCGGACAGTTACAGGATGGCCTTGTTCTCCTAACCACTCATCAGCAAAAGATAGAGTTGTCGCAAATCGGTCTCTAATAGCCATAAGTCTTAGACTTCGATCTTGAACTTCATTTGTACCCTTCGAAGTCCGGTGCCTACTCTTCTTCGATTTTGGGCATTACCAAACCACGCTTGACAACATCTCATAACAGTAGTTGGATTTCTGTGCGTACGGTTAGCGATTTCTCGAAATGACAACCCCGCCTCCCGTAGATCCATAATTCGATCTTTTTCAAATTCACTAAGCTGGCGATAAATTCCGTGTACACGTGCTCTAGGCATTTGGCATTTGGATCTCCTCGAGCAGCTGGTTTGTTGTAAAATTCAAAAAATTCGCAAAAAACGACTACATATTTATATAACAAAAAATGTTTACAAGAAAAGACCTTCAGGATTTTTTTCTCCAAATTTTAATCATTCACTCCTTGCTGTACTATCTGTTTTACCAAAAAAAATTTGAAATTTAAACAGCTCCTTCTGGGTGTTGCAGTTTCTTTGTCAGTTAGTATACCAACCTCTGTAATTTAAAGAAGGAAACATCGCCACTTAAATGATTTTTTAATATATTACAAATTGTATTGAAAGGGGAAGAAGGAATGATGGTGTGCTTTTAAAAATAGGTTCACTATCGGAGGTTAGGATTTAATATAAGATGATACTCTATTACTTCAAAACAGACTACCAAAATAAACAGTAAGCAAATGATCAAAAATAAAAGATCCCAGATATATCTGATCACATAAATTTGCACAATAACTAAGAACTGAATAAATTATCCAATAGGTGTTATACATTCTCCACTGTACTGGTTTAAAGTAGAAAACACACTGATCTTTATAATACATAGCGATCAAACCTTGAATACAGCCTGAATTATATGAATCCAATAAGCTGAAAGTCTACTTATAAACAAGGCTCCTCACTAATGGTAGTCCAAAACTGTATCTTGAAATTCAAAACCTTTTGTTCAACGCAGTTTCCAATTTCTGAATTAAGTCAATAATCAGATAGCTGTTGAATATATCAGTGGTTTGAAGTCAAGAATAAACTGACCTTCAATGGAAATATTACGAATGTAAGAGAAGACCTGGTTAATCCGAAAATATCGACCTTATTGGTCCAGTATAACTCCAAAATTAAAATCTACGGCACCAATAATTTCCCCAGGTTTAAAAAATCTTCCGAAAAATGCAAAATTCATTGACACTATATTCTCCGAAGGAATGTCCGGCAATTGAACTTCAGTTAGTTCAATTCCACCAAGTCATCAATAAATCAAACTCAACTAAGATGCTCAAAATGGACGTCGATTCCGTCGGTAGAGAAAACATAATTATGTCGTAAACTATGAGCGCTGAAGTAAAGAGGTACAATTGATACTGTACCACAGATGGTTCTCTACGTCGATATTTCGAAGTGCTTGGATTTCAACGGCGAAACTAAGACGATGCACATTTTTGGTTGAATGGCTTTCTGGACAACCCAGACGTGTTACATGAAATTTCTTTGCATTCCGAAAAACTCGCTGTGTGGTTTATGGCATTGCGTCATGGACCCTTATTTCTTCCGAAATGAGGATGGGACAGGCATAAAAGTGAATGGCGACTGTTATGGGTCTATATTACTCGAATGTCTATGGTCAGAACTTGAGAACATCAATATTGAAGAGTTTCAACCAGATAGGCTAATTGCCAAACGGCTGCGCTCCCCATGAGATTGTAGCTTGACGCGCTGGGGGCGCTTGTCTCGACTAAGGATTGAGTCTTGATGCCTAAAGCAATGCCATTTGCGCCAGTCACTGGACCCGTGTGATGGAAGATCCACCGAATGGGGCCCTAGTTTCACCGTAAAGGTGAAATAGAGGACTGAGTCGCGTTGCTCAACTCAATGACAAGGGTTTCTGTCGCAGCACAGGGCCTCACCCTTAAAACTAAAGTACTCTACCCTATTACAGTATATCTCCGGATTTTTCTGTCCCATGGCCGAGTGCGTTATGTAGCATACTGTAAGTATTCGCACGACCTCGCCATCCAATTGGTGTTGGACCCGAGGGGGTCGTGGTTGAAAGTCCGCATGCTGGACTAGAAGGGTATTCCATCTATCTGTTCGCAGAAACTCATGTACAGGATATCTCAAGAAATGCTTCACAGTCTAGCGGGACGGGACGATTCGACCGGCCTCGTCCTGAAACAGGATCGATTGCGAGACGCTTCTGGGGTTTGTGGATCTCGACGATACGGCTAGACCGTTGCTGCTTGAAACTAAGATTAATTGAAAGACTTCAGAAGGGTTCGTGGGTCTTGACGTATAGGCCGGACTGACGATGCTCGTACCAGGATCAATTGAGGCATCAATCTTGAGACTATCTTGGTTCATGCGACTACGCTCGGATGGATGGATAAGAAGCCCTTTCGGCGTGAGAATTGCATTCCAAACAACTCGGGTACAGTTCATACAGAGCCAGTAGAGGTTGGATAGTGCTTCGTTGCTACCAGTCATACGGTGAAGGCTTTAGAACTGAAGCCGAAACTGGAAGCTGGTGGGTTTCGCTCTTCGGAGTGGTTCCGGCGTGCGCGATGATATGGCGTAATCCTTATCACACTTTCTGCGTCTGGGGACAGACTGTGGAGACTGCTGAGTAGTCACTTGGTGAAAGAGCTATGCTCACATACCAATACACTAACCGGTAGAATTCACGATGCCATACGGCTGATGCTACGCTGGCTTTGCTGAGGGACGATAGGTCATCCAACGACGAGAATGTGAATTGGCCGCTAAGGCCATGTGATTTGACTCCTCTGTATTATTTTCTCTGGCAAAATTATGTGAAAGCATAAGCAGACTTTGGATCAATTGGAAGAAACTATTCGTCGAAATATCGGTGAAATACAGACGAAACTATTGCACAGGGTGACCAAAAATTGGAGCGATAGGGTGTGCGTCAGTGTCAACGAAGTCGTGAACGAAATCTTATTCCGAATTTTATGTCAAACCTTTGTACTTTTATTTAAAATTTGAATCGTTCTTAGGGAAAGACCCTTTATTTCGGATTCGCCGATAATCAGTCGGCTGAATATCCATTCGATGCGATCGATACGCCCATAATCCGAACGTGCGAAATCTCAGATTGCACGTCACGGCCGTACATATTGAATTAGCACCTCGGTAACGTCGGTCCCAAACGGCTTGTATCCTTTCCCTCTTACAAGTCCCATGCCCGTATCCCGGTCGTTTCCACCGCAAATTTAGTGCGTGTCCGTCCCGATAGGAGATCCGATAGGTGTCCCGTCGAAACTACAACGCGAACGCGCTGTACCGACATCACGACGCGCCATAAACTAACCAGGTCCCTTGACCCCGACGTGTCCGGCCGCGAAAGATCTGACGCGGGCTGGTTCCAGCCCTGATTCGAATCCATTTGCGTACGTGTCCAGATTGGCATGTTTTGATCCCGTCCGATTCAATGGTCGATCAGAGAAATTGAACGACCGATTGTGCTATCGTGCGGTTCAATTACCGTGTTAACCGATGGAGCGGACGGACGTGAAGCGACAGTGTTTCTGACGCTCAATAACGGCGTTGGATTAAAGGGCTTCTTTGATCTGGATCCGATTGTTTGGGGATTGTCCGTCACAATAGGTCAATCAGGGTGTTGATTCGACGGCTCGTCACATAGGTTTACACTTCATTGAAATTCCTCCTTTATTTGAATTATAAGAGTAACTGGTCTTCAGTAAACAATGAAAGAGACAACATACTACAGCTTATACGTATAACGCTGGCAGGGTGGAATTCAGATGGGTGTCATCCCTCTGTTCTCTCAATCGAACCTTGAAGAAATTACAAAAAAACAACATAAATAAGCAAAGAGTTCAACAGCGAATTTGCAAGCCTTATTGGATCAAGATGATACTCAAATCCAACATAAACCCCGCAGATCATATAATTTGCGCCCAACGTGGGGCAATAACCTTACAGCTTGAAGTGGATCGACTCAACAAAAATCGTGTACGTATGAGTGATACATTGTATTCAAAAGCGGTCAACATTCTCAACTGTACTTAACATTGCGAAAGTAAACAAAATGGTGGCTAAAAATCGCCTTTTAAGTCTAAGATATAGCCGCTGAAATTTTTTTGGGCATAAAATGCCGTTCTACTAGAAGCATAGTCACAACAAGGCTGTTGATGTGAACGAATGTTTGGACCAAAACCCAACGAACCTCATCGAAGATTCCTTGATATGGCTCCGGTCGATTCTGTTCTCTTTCCAAAACTGAAACCACCAGTCCATACAAACTTAACCTAAACATAAAAAAGAATTCGCAGAAGGCATTGAAGTCTCCTTTTGAAAATGCATTCAAAAATATATTTCAACGGTAGCATTATGACGGATGAAGATCAGTTTGAAGACGATATACTAAATTGGATGAATGTTCATTAACAAAATTCAGTCGCAATTTTCCTCACAGAAAATGAAGCGAACAGTAGGCTCTTTTTACAAAAACTCATCCCATGGATCAAGTCACCTCCTGACGCGCTGCTCCTTTGAATAATCGTCCTTTCACGGATCCTCCAGCATGTTTGTTTATTAAACACGGGAAAAAAAGGCGAAAAACACGGGAACACGGTGTCTGAACGTAATACGCATCAGGACAGATTAACGAAATGACATCGTTAGCCCTCACTGTGGGGGGGCTCTTTTAATATTGATGCCCACGTATTTACTATTACAAATGACGCCTCGTCAGCGCTAAGCCAGTTTTTACATATCGCGGCAATTCGCCGAAACAGGGTAACTGGATGGCTATTAAGTTTAGGGTCATTTGCTACCAGGGGGTCGCTTAAGTGTGTGAGGGGGGAATTAGCAGATTAAACAATTTCGGGCGACGAGCGGAATTAATTGTTATAAATATTTTCGGGATCGAGGGACGATGATGAAGGACGTGAAATGAGGGAGGGGAGGACGTTTTATTTATGAGTGGGGCAGAGAGCTGATCCTCTGGTGCGTCATCGAACGCGGGACTCTCGAAACAAATTGCAGAAGGTGAGGATGACGAGCGGAAGTGCGGGGTAATTCCGACGCAAACATGACACATTTGCCATAAACCTTATTTATTATTACTGAAGAAACTGCACGAAAAGAGAGTTTATTGGAGTTGTGTTACTTCCTCAGGAAAGTATGTCATGAGATACCCCAGGGATCCATATTGGGGCCCATAATTTTTCTGATTTACATTAACGACCATCACGGTTAACAATTTTTATGTCATGAATTTTTTCTCACACTTAAGTGACTCCGACCCAAATTAAAGGGTTATTCATTATCGAACCTTTAACTCTGTATCAGTTTTTCTGTTTTCTGGACCCCAATTGTCACTCTTTGAAACTTATTTTGACTCCATTGAAGCCATAAACAAATTTCCGTGAGTTAATTTCGTTCCATTCAGTGTGAGAAAGACCAATGTTCAGTTCTATGGAGGAGTGCTCTCCACGAATGGTTTACAGTAGTAAATTTGTTTGGTTTTAAAGTTTTGAAACTACGTATCGGGTGTTTTTTTACAGTGATAGAGCTTTAAATTGAAATAAAACACATTTAAATTAAGATTGAAGCCAATATTTTTTTATTTGAAAGATAATTTTTTGACATTTATGTTTTGAAAATAATTTCCGGCATATGTCTACAACGACTTACTCTGAGAAACTGCATTCGACCAGACCAATTTTGGACCTTTTTTTCGAGTAATTTAGGCCTTATTTCATCAACAACACGAGTTATGTTGGCTTCCAAAGCGTCTATTGTTTCTGGTTTATCTGCATAAACCAATGAATTGACATAACCCCCAAAGAAAATGATCCTGTGGAGTTATGTCGCATGATCTTGGAAGCCAATTAATTGGATCATTTCTCGAAATAATGTTATCGCCAAATCTTGCTTTCGATAAATCAATTGTTACGGTAGCAGCATGAGGTTTAGCACCATCTTGTTGGAACCAAAACACTTCTGGGTCGATACCATTCAAATTTTGAAAAAAAAAAAATCATTGATCATCGATCTGTAACGAGCAGCATCCACTGTAACATTAGCTCCAGCATCGTTTTTAAAGAAATATGGGCCGATGATGCCTCCAGCGTGTAAAGCACACCATACAGTTGCATTTTTCAGGATGCAATGGAACCTGCAGAACTTCTTGAGGATTGTTTTCACTCCATATGCGGCAATTTTGCTTGTTTACATAGCTGTTCAACCAGAAATGAGCTTCATCACTGTACACAATTTAACGATAAAAAAGCGAATCAACTTCAAGCTGTTCTAAGGCCCAATTAGCAAACAAACGACGCTTATTATGGTATAGATACTTTAGTTCTTGAACTAGTTGGATCTTGTATGGGTGTAGACACAGATCTTTACGCAAAATTTTCCATGTTGTGAATGCACAGAGTCCAACCTGTTGTGAACGTCAACGAATAGACAAATATGGATGATCATTAACACTTTGACTTACAGCAGCGATATTTTCTTCTGAAAATTCTCATGATGGAACGTTTAACACGTCTCAATGTATGCTTTTTGTTATCCTGGAAGCCTATTTTCGCACTCTACTCTTCACTCGGCCAAATTAGATCGAATACAACACATCTAGCCATTCCATCGGAGAGGTTGATGTAGTTCCGCAGGAAACGTGAGGTCGCTACTTTTATCGTAATGGGATGGTTGGTTCGGGTCAGGGAGGCGTAAGGGGAAGGAAGTAATCACCAATTGATCCGCGTTCTGGCCCCGACAGGAAGCGAATTTTATGATTCAGATGGTTTCTTTTATCTGAATGATGCAGTTCGGAGTTCCAGCACTCACGGACGTCATTTCTACTCGGAAAAAATTAGTAAGAATTACTTTGCGAGCTTTCAGCAAAGAGGAAATGAAGCAATCCCCTTTTACGTTTCAAGCAGAAAGCTAATTATCGAATCGAAAGCTACACTATCACTACAAGATCAATTTTGAAAATACGGCTCAAGTATTTAGGCTCCAAAAATGTGCTTGTCCTAACTTCAAAGTTTGTTGAGGAAGATTCATGAAATTAATCATTGCAGAGTGTTACAGGCAGAAAAATTGATTTATCTTAAGAGAAGAATATACCGTACAATTTGAACAGGATTTTGGATAGGCAGCAAGGCAGGGGAGAAATATCCTTAATCAATATTGTGAATAATTCTGAATATTATTATCAGTTAAAGAGAGGCTTAAGTTCCACGTCTTGAAATATTGATAATCCAGAAATAAATTATTTGCATTCGAAAGAAATACTGACGATGAGAGAACGTCAAACTATCTTCAGCAAGGTGAATTACACGTTAGCATTAACTGAGTCTTCAGTTACCATCGTAAAGCGTTAAAAAAAGTCAGAGTGCTACCTCCTACTAGATATTGCAGGGCCAAATCTGTCTCCCGAAGAATTCCCTTATATGTAACATACAAATAATAGTATCGGGTGTTCTACAAATAATTTCCAGCATAAGACCACCACGACTAGCTTTGAGGAACCACTTTTGGACCACTTTTTCGAGTAATTCAGGCCATATTTCATCAATAACACGAGTTTTGTTGGCTTCCAAAGCGTCTATTGTTTCTGGTTTATTAGCATAAACCAATGATTTGACAATTCCAAAGAAAAAAATCCAGTGGAGTTATGTCGCATGATCTTGGAGTTCCATTAATTGGACCATTTCTCGAATTAATTTTATCGCCAAATCTTTCTTTCAATAAATCAATTGTTACGGTAGCAGCATGAGGTGTAGCACCATCTTGTTGGAACCAAAACACTTCTGGTTCGATACCATTCAAATTTTGAAACAAATAATCATTGATCATCGATCTGTAACCAGCACCATTCACTGTAACATTAGCTCCAGCATCAATTTTAAAGAAATATGGACCGATAACGCCTTCAGTGTGTAAAGCACACCATACAGTGCATTTTTCAGGGTGTAATGGAACCCTCAGAAATTCTTGAGGATTGTTTTCACTCCATATACGGCAATTTTGCTTGTTTACATAGCTGTTCAATCATGAATGATCTTCACACTAAACACTGTTCTAGGGCCCAATCAGCAAACAAACGACGCTTATTATGGTCAAGTGGCTTTAGTTCTTGAACCAGTTGGATCTTGTATGGGTGTAGACCAAGACGCAAAATTTTCCATGTGGTGGATGCACAGAGTCCAACTTGTTGTGAACGTAGACGAATAGACAAATCTGAATCATCATTAACACTATGACTTACAGCACTGATATTTTCTTCTGTACGTACAGTTCGTTGTCTTGTTGTTGCATCGAGTAGAGAATATGTTGTCCGAAATCTATCAATACTTCGACGAATAAGCTGCTATGATGGACGATTACGTAAATCATAAATTTCTCGAAGTGCTTTATGAGTTTGGCGAATAGAACACTGATTTTAAAAATAAATTTCAACAATTTTTAAACGTTTAACGTGCGTGAGTCTTTCCATGATGATTTTTCAATGCTTACCGAACAGAAATGTCAGAACAACATGGCTTCTACCTTCTGTCAAATCACAGTTAGCCCTATTCAAAGTTCTATCACTCGAAAAAAACACCCGATAGATATTGTAGGGCCAAACCTGTCTCCTGGGGAATTCCCTTGTATGTAATATACAAATAATCGTATTCTGTCACTACTTACAAGAATAGGCGTCACCAATCACTCCAAACCAACCGCACACTCTTTATCGTCGGACCAAACACGTCCCTTGAGGAATCCCGACAAATATCCCTCTTTCTCGTAGATATCCGATGAATTGTTCCTATATATTCATCCCCTTAGTCATTCTCCTCGTATCAGTCATCTTGTGGAATCGGAAGGGATCCTTGAAATTGATATGTTGCCCAGGTGAACTCGATGAAATAGAGAGTCTGTATTCACGTCCCCGGAGTGGCACCAAGATATGATGTGCACGGTATGTAGGGGGCGAAATATCCGAATAAATTCCACCCCATCTGCGACTTGGCGTTCGCTCGAGGAATTTTCATGAGTTCCATCATTTCGAAGAGAGATTGGTTTTTTTCGCTAGACACGCTTCAGCTTACGACGAAGAGCCGACCTGCGGTTCCGTCTGGGAACGAATGAGGTTATAAGTCACGTATTTTGCGTCTATTCGGTGTTTTCCGAGTTCAAGTTTTTGCATTTCCGTCGGAAAGAAATTACTACGAGTCGATTTAAGATAGAGATAATATTACTTCTGCAAGCATCTTATGTTCACACAATAATGAATTATGTAACCTAATTTTCGTATAGGCCATGTTTATCCCAAAATTGGTTAGTTGTTGCAGAAATGTCTAGTGATAAAAATGGTATTTTTATATATTTATGAATGATTATTCTGTTCATTCAAATAACTCCTCACTGAAAGATTTTGGATCCAAATTTATCAGGTTCTTTCTCTGGAGAATGTGCTATATATTCTTTAAAAAAGGAAAATAAAAAGAGACCTATTTGAATTATATGTTGAACATTTTTTGGTGATTCTTCAACATCATATCGAAATATATATGTATAAAGTGATGTCTGAATAATTTGGTCATTATTTTATATTTCTTTTGATTCTTTATTAGTTGATTTCCACCACATGTGATGATAATATACGTGTCTTTTAAATTATACAGTGTATTTAGGACATGTTTTGAATTTAATTCTAAATTTTTTCATGAGATTTATTTAGATTAAAATCTGTGGAGGTTCTGGAGAATGAATTCCAGCGGAAATTTTGACGCAACATTATTCTAATCGAACAAGTCAACATGTCCAAACTGTTTCAAATGACTGGCATATGTTGAATTTACGATGTCTGATTTGAAACTCTTCTGGTGTTCATGGATTCCCTTCTTGAAAGATCTAGCTGTTTAACCAATATACCCCACAGAGCAATTATTATAAGTCAACTTATAAACTTCAGGTTCATTGTTTCTAATCATTTTATCTTAATGACTTGTAATGGTTTCTCTATAGTGTACATTGTTCGAACAGGTAGATCCTTGGTGGTCCAGTAACAAGATGGCAGAATTCTATTAAGATGATTTCTCCGATGATTGGCTCCAATAAATTTTAGTGTGATTTATATCCCATTTTCCGCTTATTTTGCTTATTTGTATTTGCGAAAATTAAGTGTTCTTGTACCCCCGTGTTTGAAGTTTTTGCCTAAACCACAGCTATCGGGGTTTCTTTTTCAGAGTGATAGAACTTTCGATAGGGATAACTGTGATTTGACAGAAGGTAGAAGCCATGTTGTTTTGACATTCTGTTCAGTAAGCATTGTCAAATTATCATAGAACTCTTGGACTCTGTGCATTCACCACATGGAAAATTTTGCGTAGATATCTTGGTCTACACTCATAAAAGATCAATTGGTTCCAGAACTAAAGCCACTTGAACATAATAAGCGTCGTTTGTTTGCTGATTGGGCCCTAGAAAAGCTTAAAGTTGATCCACTTTTTTATCGTAAAATTGTGTTTAGTGATGAAGCTCATTTCTGGTTGAACGGCTATGTAAACAAGCAAAATTGCCGTATATGGAGTGAAAACAATCCTCAAGAAATTCTGCAGGTTCCATTGCATCCTGAAAAATGCACTGTATGGTGTGCTTTACACGCTGGAGGATTCATCGGTCCATGTTTCTTTAAAAATAATGCTGGAGTTAATGTTACAGAGAATGGTACTCGTTAAGGATCGATGATCAATGATCATTTGTTTCAAAATTTGAATGGTATCGACCCAGAAATGTTTTGGTTCCAACAAGATGGTGCTACACCTCATGCTGCTACCGTAACAATTGATTTATTGAAAGAAAGATTTGGCGATAACATTATTTCGAGAAATGGTCCAATTTATTGGCCTCCAAGATCATGCGACATAACTCCCCTGGATTATTTTCTTTGCGGTTATGTCAAGTCAATGGTTTATGCTGATAAACAGAAATAATAGACGCCCGATATATAAGATGTGAAGTTATAATATTTAGAGTTAGTTCAAAATGTAAACTTAAAGAAGCCACAGTACAAGCGAAATAATTATTGTGAATTGATAAATTGGGGAAATATTTTTGAACATTTTATTTAATTAAAAAGCATTTCTATCTGGTATGGACTGTTTCAGTTAAATTCTTATACAAAATTGTCACGATTTGAATAACACAAAAACTTCTTTAGTATATTTCAATGAAAATAAAGGAAACATAAAGTTCCTTGAGATTCCTAAACTATTTATGATAACACTATTTATAGTAATACATTAAATTGAAAACAAATCAGTTTAATGACAGTTTCTACGCAGGATTATTTTTTATTTGGTGAAGGTTTTTCTTCTGAACTAAAAGTTCAAGACCATTAACAACCATTTAAAATATTAATTTAACAGAACAGTGAAAAAAAAATCTTTTCTTCCCAATACATCTGTCCCAAAAATCTCGCAAAGTCGTTAAAAATAATCTGTATAATTCAATTTGATTCCCTTTTTCCTTTTGTTGTACACCCCTATTTCCCTATTTCACCACACGATATGTCATCAAGCCTATAATTTGCAGTCCAACATCGAAACGCACCACCCCTCTAAATCATAGCCATCCAATTTCAATATAATTAGCTAGAACAAACATTTGCTTCCGCGCTCGCTCCCCCAACAACTGAAAAAGCGTTGAAATATTAGTCAACAATTTTTTCAACCATATGTCCCACACAAGGGATGAATATATCTCACCCCACGCTATTCATTATAAGTTTACCTATCGCCACCAAAAATCGCTACGCTAAAAGCCCTACTGGGACGTCAGAGCAGGGAAAAAACATGTGCAACTGAACTGTACGCAGCCATCCAGCCTACCCGAAATTAGATATGTGTGTCAAGACCCGAGCGGCATAAATTAACATTTCAATATTCCGCGTGCCTTATGCAGGGACGGGAAGGATGACACGTCTGCACACATGTTCGCTTCGACGGTAAAACAAAAGCAAACAGCATCGTGTAATTCAAGCGGTGGTTTTTCTGCCTCGTACCAAAAAGCCATGGTCTGACGGTATGGGGTGAATCAGTAATAGGATACGTATGCGTGTTGGGTTTATTAGATTGCGATTTCCCGTTGTAAACGCAGCCAACGTAACAGGATGGGCAAACAAAAAAATGTAACTAACCATGAGACAGAGTCGAGCCTTTGTTGTGTCTGTGACAGACAGTTCGGTATGTTCCCTATGGGGATTGATCGTTACTTAATTAAAATTCGAGTAAACAACTCAGGGTGTAAAGTAAATGAGGGATAAACCATAGGCATCGTCGAAAGTGTTTTCGATATACAATATTTCAGTTTCCTTAGGCAAGAGGTAGTGGTGGTATTACAACACCAAGTTTGTTCTGAAAATCTTATTTAATTCAGCACCATGCATTGATCTACCTCAACCTTGTTCATTTTTTAGCGCAGGCGATTCTGCAAAGCGAAGCTTTGTTAAAGACTCATAAATGGGGTTTTAACCGAGTGAGCCTATCTTGAAGAGACTCCTCTGTATCCACGGAATATTTCTACATTTTTTTCGACTTGTGGGAGGAAGCAGATCTTATTCAATTGGTGTATCATCATTTCCTTGAATGACACCAAAGATCTAACGCCTTGTATGATCTTATTGACAGCTTGGTTGATGAGACCATGTGAGTTGTTTCTTTGGAGATTTCATGACGAATTTACAGTGTTTTCCTTGAAACCTGAAGTAAATTTCAGCTATAAGACCTCCTTCTAGTCTTCTGTAGTCTATTTGGGTCTTTTTTGGCCCAGAACAGACTCTGTTCCTTCATGTGATCAGTAAGAAGTTATTTTTTTATTGCTGATTAGCTCTACAACCTTATTCTGAAAGACTTCGACAGACAATTAGGTCCGTTAAATTGGTTATCCGATTTTGACATATGTCGAACAGGACTGTCAACCGAAGCCTCATATGTTTAGTTGCAGGTTGTTCAAATTTACTTTGAACAAAGAATTTTTAATTCACTTTGCAGGTACGTAACAATTACGTCCCCAGAGTTCAACAATTTAGGCCTTTCAAATATGAATCATTTAATTCCTAGAAACCTAAGCGGGCCTAAACACCAATTAAGCAACGAAGATATTTCTCCCTAAGATTATTCCTAGAAACGCATTAGAACCGTTTTAGCCGTTTCAAGACTATTGTCGTATCGGAATTACCTGGGCCACCTTTTCGGACCCAAACCCACTCTCTTATTCGGCAGTTAGCAAAAAGGCACTAGTTGAACACATCCCCTGCGCCAGACAGGTCACTACTCACCCTGTATAAAGTGTCAATTAAGAAAGTTCAGTTGAAGACAAGTTCTGATCCCACGCACATTTCCTTGAAGAAAGTAATTAGATATTAAGTTGTGAAAAGTGAAACCAATAAAATTGAAGTCTGTGTCGTGAACCACAATAGAAAAAACTAAAGAAAGAACTATTCCAGGATCAAGATAGTGTATCCATCTCAATCTGGGTCAACAACTCAAAATTGTACACTTGTATTATATGTACTTCTGCTGACAATTCTCTACATGGTCCCTACGAGCTGGATTACATTCCACATCTGGTCACGAAACAACTCCCTTAATTTGGGTAAAATAATTCAACTCTCTGATCTTGTATTATATGTATTTTAGGTTGTAAATAAAGGATTAAAGTCTAATATACATCCCTCTTTCATCCCCATTTGAAGTATGCTTAACCAAGAATTTGCATACTAATTGGTTAACGTTTAATCAATTACTTTCGAAGAATTCAAAAAGGTATCTCTACCTATCAGACAACACAGATTAGCCATTCAACAATATGGATCGTTCATCTACTGCTGAACGTGTGAAAATTGTGAAAACTTACTACAAAAACAATGATTCTGTAGTAAGTACGTTTCGTGTATTACTGGTAGATTATGGTCGATATAATCATCCATCTGAGTGTACAATTGGTAACACAGTGAAAAATTCGAAGAGGTTGGATATGGTACTGACGTCTTAAGGCTCATACATCATGGAAATGCACGCTCGGCTGAAAATATTTCTACTCTAAGTAAAAGTGTTGAAGAAGATGGTCTTACAGCACGCTATGGCGTATTTTGCATCTGGATTTGCATCTCCGTCCTTATAATGTTCAGCTGATACAAGAACTAAAGCCACCTGACCATAGAATGCCCATTGGGTGCTTGAACAACAACGTTTGGATGAGATTCATCTTAGAAAACTATGCATCCCTATTCCTCTTTTCATTTACCAAGGGTTCCATTCGAACGACCTCCAAATCCGACATTCAATTCTGATCGAAAGTGAGCGTTAAACTTCGCCATATGAAAAACAACATAATTAATAACAGTCATTTCTGGTGTGTGTTCTTTTCGATCCAGCAAAACTAACGAGAAGAGACGCTCATAGGTTATATAATAATCGATTAATGCCGAGGCATCAAAGTGTGCCTAATTGGAGCCCATTGTAAAACGCTTTTCGAGCCGATCAGGTTTCCGCGTGAATTCTATTTGCAGACCAGACAGAGAAAGAGAAAGTGATTGATGATGACTGACTGATTGTTCGCGTCGTTCTGCTTAAGATTAAAGAATTGTTGAAGATCAAAAGATGGTAAAATAACAATCAAACGAGTCAGAAATATGAATGATGTACCCAAGATGGAATCAGGATCTGAAGAGAGCTACCATTCTCGAATAAATCAGCCGAGAGCCAGGAGGTGAAAAGAATACTGAAGTACAATACGGCCTAACAATAAGTCATTGGAGTGAATGCGTTCAGCTACTTAGGAAGTCCAGTAATCCAAAACGGTAACTTCACTGAAGGAAACTGGTACTCAAAGGGAAAGATCCTCAAGAATTAGCAAAGGAATATATTTTAAAAATGCCTTGTTTAACAAGAACGCATAAAATGACGAGTTAGAAAATGGAGGAAGTTTAACCAAGTAAAACACTAATAGGGTCATAGAATTCAACGTATTGGGTTCTATCTAACACTCAACTTTTGATATGGCACCAAAGGCTTTCGCAAGGTCTATAAAAATGCCTTGCAAACGCATCATCTACAGACTTAATTAAAACTTCTGAAGCCAAATGGACTATTTGACAATATCTTCAAGAGATCCACCATACGAATTTTCGATATGCTTTCTAGTATTTCAGCTGCATTGAATGTTAGCCAAATTCGTCTGTGATTCGATAAACTGGTTTCATTCCCAGTATTGAATAATGGTACCTGTTTTGAGAACATTTGCAAATTACCCACAGTCAAAACATCGATTCACCAGGAACATTAGAGGTACTGCTATTTAATCTTGAATTGAACTGAGGCAAGCTGCAATCGGACAAAGGAAAGAGAACCTACAGGTATATTGTTGACCATTTTCGAAGGCCAAATAAAGAACTTATAAATTATAATTTACTTGAATACCTAAACAGTTCATTATCTCCAGAACCAATACGTTACACCGTGATAAATAACCGGTCAATCGGTTCATTTACAAGCCAGGTTTGGCGTCAACTGCTCACGACCGAAAACAAAATCGCGTGTTCTTCACCTTGGTCCGAGAACCTCCCAAATCAGGAGCTCGTTCCAGATTGTAACCGGCGTTGATATTGTCACGTAGGTGTTGGTTAATTACTTCCTCCCTTGTCAGATAGCGTGAGTAATGAAGTCGATATAAAACGCTGCTGTCCGATCTGAATGGATCGCCTTAATGACTGCCATAGATCTTCGTCAGAAGGCGGTCGTTTTGTTTCTTTGTTTGTTTACTGGATCTGTGTGAACGGTGGTACTATTCCGAGGGACTAGTCAAGGAAACCATTCATTAGAGTTCATGAACCTAAAATGTTTCCTGATATTTGTATGAATTAGTCGGTGGGAGGTTCTACCATCAAAAAGTCGACTGAAATTTTCCATGGTTTAACTGATTGTGGGGATTAAAACTACTGATTGATAACGATTAAAACCATACAGTACTGATTTTACAAAGCTTTTACTTTCGCTGCTCAGAATATTTTCGTTCAATTTATACGCCATCGAAATCGTATCTATCGATTTCTTCCGAATTCCGCATTCTTCCACAAGAACCATTACGTAAAATATTTTCTGTTATCAATGTTCTGCTCCAGGAACACCAGGCAGTTCCTTATATAACCTAATGAGATTTTTTCTTCATGAATTCGGACGGCGAAATTCAGAGTCGGCCATCGATCTCATTGTTTCTTTCGGATGACTGTCTGTTTCAAAACGTTCTTCGCGATAGAAACAGTTGGATGATTGACAGGATGATTGATATCGATGGCGTGGACATATTTCCTAATAACCTCAAACGGTTCACGTCCATACATCATGCAACGTTGTCTCGGATTTGAGCGTATTCAGAATATTTTAAAGGCCTGTCTGCATTCTCTTCTCGTTCGTGTTGAATAATTTTGAGAAATGACCCCGTTACTTGTATTTGATTAGTTGAAAAACGATGCGAAACTGACACAAAGGTTGCATTTTTGTTGTTCAAAATATACCTACAGAAAGGTCACGAAACGACAAAATTGATAGGTTCTTCTTTACCACTAGTATAACCCTAAAAAAGTTTTCTGCAATATCGGTGAAGCTTCAAATAAATTATTAAAATCATATGTGCATAAGGTCTTCTAGAAAAGGCGCGATCAAAATTGATTTAGCGTGAGACCCTTAAGTTTGAAAATGAGCAGCATTTTGAAATATAACAAACATAAATCCTTTCTTATTTATTAGCAGGTCTATTTCAATATTCCCATTCTATGAAAACTGTAATCAATATGAACTTCATTTCACTCATTAAGTCAACTCAAAAATCTGATTTCCAACCAATATCGATGTTTTCCTTCTTTTTGAAAGGGATGAATTCATTCACACCTACTTCTCAGTTTTCAAATACTCAATACTAAGAGTGAAAAATAATATTATTTGAGTAGTAGCAAACTTTGTCGCTTGTGGCTTCTGCCCAAGATTTGATGCATTATTATTACGACAGTAGTCTCGCTTGTGGTCTCTGGCATTTTATTATTCAACTTTGTTGCTTGCGATCTCTGGTGGTCCAAGAGTTTTCTTATTATGATCCACGTAATGATCACCTTTGTCGCTTGTGACTGCTGACCCAAGAATTTTCGTGATTACTATTAATGTAAAGGCCATCTAGAGTCTGTATATTGAAGTGGTGGTTATTTCGATTACGGCAACACTTCTGTCAGTTTAATATTTGACATCACCGAAATGAGTCGATTTACGCGTGAACAAAACTGGGAAATATCAAAACTTATTTCCAAACTGGTATCTCGGTTAGAAATTCACGTGAAAAATTCAATAGAAATGAACTTTTCTCACGGCATTCTGCGGACCAAGCTGATGAGAACATTTTGATGATTACTGAAACGATTCAAATAAATTAATTCGGCTGATATGCACCAAATTTTCAAATTCGTTCACAATAAAAATAATGTTAAAGATAATGAATAACTATATGGAGCAATGTAAATCCAAATATTTGGGATATACAACAAAATAATGTAAAAATAATGAATGACTGTACGGAGCTATGTAACCCCAAAAATTATTTGAGATATTTAAATGGGTACATTCTGTTTAACAACCTTCTTTGTCGGTTGCCGACATTACGATATCTGTTAGAAGGCCCCTCTTTTTTATCCCTTTTTTTATCACGTTCCGCTTGTGAACCTCTGTACCACTATTAGGTGTTACCTAGAATCTATTGAAATATTCAAAATATGTATCACTTTTGTTTAAATACCTCTGTACTAATGTTAGGTCTTCAGTTGTCTGATGATGGGATAGTTCATTTCCCGAAACTCGAGTCACAAGAAAATGTGTAATATATCTTTTTTGATAGTAAAACATAGTAATTCCTGAAATTTGTTTTAATTATTGAATTTAGCTCAGCAAAGGGAGCCAAGATGATCTATTGAAAACAAAAGTATCATAAGATGAACTTTATAAGAAACCGGAACCATATTTAGTTCCTTTTTTGAGAATACTTTAAATAATTCTTTCTGAATCTAGTTCTGAAATCTAATATAAAAATTGCATCTAAATGATTACAAAAAGGTACTCAGAATTAGATTCATCGAAATTCCATTCAGCAAAAGAAGTTAAGGAGAACATTTGAATGAGTGGATATTCAAAACAGTATTAACATAAGAGGAGCTTCAAAAGGCAACGCTTTCAATATTTTATACTTCGATTTTCAGAAACGTTACGTGTTTATCGATAGATCCATCAATATAAACTTGGACTCAAAGGTGCACCGGAATTTCTTAGCCGTCCTCGAATTATAACGGTGTGTTCATCATCTGCAATCACTCCCCACTTCATCAATAAAAGTCCAAATGCACCTCGATGCCACAAATCTTCTCATGCATATTCAGCGCATCGCGTCAACGTACACGTGCATCTAAACTACTAATACGATTATGTACAGCAGCGTTAGGTAACATGCATACATGCCGAAAACGAGAAATACCGTCGGCATTGGATCGAAATTACGAAATTAATTATGAATACGCATTAATCACGATAGCTGTTGGAAGGGTGGCAAGCTGTCTAGAAGGCAGAGGAATGAGGAACCTCTGGGCTCGGTGACTCGACGCATTCATTAGAATCGCGAAACAATGATGGGCATTGTGATGGCGAGGAGACTCGCCATCCTTCGCTGTGTCGGTTCTCGGTGGGTGAAATTCTTAGTTATGTTAATGCAGATTAACAGGTTATTATGATCGGCACAACGGGTATTACGAACTGATTGTGTGTCGTTCGAGTATGAAATTTGTTGGGAAATAGTTTCATTAGCATATTTGGGAGTTTCACTTTAGGGATATGAAAGTAGAAAAGAAAGGTGGCAACTGGGAAGCGCTAGAGCTTCCATACGTCATTGGCAGCATTTGATCCTGTTTCAGCATCATCTTCTAAAGTCCTTGTCGATGCAGCCATTTATTCCTGTCACTAGCGCATCTTTTCATATGACAAAAGGATTCAAAATTCATCTTTTCTTTCTTCTTCCATTTCATCTTCCTTCAAAGATGTTGAAGAGAAATTGATTGTGACGAGTTATGTGGCCTATGAGTTTAGTTTTTCTCTTCAAGATAGTGTCCAATGAATTCCTGTTTTCTGTTATTACTAACACTATGCTTTCGTTGGTTCTTTTGTCTGTCCATCTTAGCTTCTCTGCTATACCTAAGGAAGCTACATACAAAAGTTTTTATAAAGGATTTTCTGGCTCCGAGATAGTGGTTTACCAGTAGGTTCTTCTTTTTTCCAAAGGCCTGTTGGGCGAGAGCCATCCTTCGTTTTACATCTTGGGTGTATTTTTTGGTTTTAATTATTATGCTTCCCAAGTAGCAGCATTCTATTACTTGTTCAAGGATGGACCCCCTCTTAATTTTACGTCAGGTGTTTGTTTTCGTCCATCTTTTGAATGATCATGGTGTTTGCTTTTTCGATGTTTATTTTTTAATCGAATTTAGTCAGCAAGTTATCTGATATTTCTAACAAACAGTTCATTTCATTTTCTGATTCTGTTAGAATTACGATGTCCTCAGTGAAACTAATACAGGGATATAGTATCCATTTATTTTTACGTCTTTAGTCTTTCATTGTGTTAATGGCTACTTCTATGAACAGGTTGAACAAATAGGGTGACAGAGGAGAACCTTGGCGAACTCCTTTTCTGATTTCAGCTCCTTGGTATTTACTTTACAATAATTAATAAGGTTTGGATTTTGTGTAAGTGTAAAATAAGTTTTCTATCTCTGAAATCTAATCGTGTTTGACATTTTGAAACGTATAGGTACAGTATGACTTAGATAGCAAAATACCAAGAGAATAAATCAAAACTACAGTGAAACCTACAGATTATCTTAAAAAAATTCTCCAACACTATAGTTACTTTTTCCAACCTAACTTCTATTCATCACACAGGCTAATACTAGTAGTTGTTTTGATACTGTCTGGCAATGTTACATACATCTGTATAACAATTCTATTCTCAAACAAACTCGACAAGGTTTTGTTTGAGTATAGAATTGTTATACAGATGTATGTTACACTGTGTCGATTTCTAGAACTTTCTATTACCATACTTCTTATTAATGTTATCTATGATTAAGCCCAAGAACATTCCCGAATTATTGGATATAAGAACATCTGTTCCGCAGTTGATAGAAAAATTGAGGTTGAATATGTTGTCCTGGCACCGTAAACAAAAACTACACTGATGGGTAAATCGTACAGACTTTCGAGCTCGCTCATACTCTTAGCTTCACAATAAATGATGTGTCATTCACAAATAATGAAGTTCATCAACTTTGATGTGTTCAAAAAGATTATTTATGAAAAGTATAAAAATTAGTGGACTCAAGACAGAACCCTGTCGAATTTCAGGTGCCAATTCATAATGTGAAGAGCATATGACGCATGGGATGGTCACGAAGTTTGGGTTCTTGCACTAGTTGAACTTTGTAAGCCTTCACGCCAAGATCTTCATGCAAAATTCTAGAAGTGTAAGAAATGTTCAATTCTTGAGTTGATGATGCTCAGCCACAATGTTTCAGGTGTGCTCACTAGACGAGAACATAAATGGGTTCTTTTATCAAATAACGATCAAGTTTTCACGAAGTAATTGATCCACAAATTGCCGTGAGGGCATTACATTTCTACTGAAATCTCCACGTAAATTTCTTACAGTGCGGATAGAAGATTTGCCACTTTGGAAATGAGTTTTCTAATTTTCCACATTTGTTTGAGCGTAAATAGACCATTTAGTTAATGTCAAATATTAAACTAACAAAACACGAATGACAAAAGTGTGACAAGACTCGAAATAATCACTTCTTCAAAATGAAAACTCTAGTTGGCTACCCTTCATAACACTTTTGAGGTCACTGCTTATGAAAAATTTTCCAACAAGAGGCTTCATTTTAAATTGAGAGGAAAGATGTTTATTTCAATCTACTTACTTGCCTAAAACTTTCAAATTTATCGATTAAATTCGCTATAGCCAGGTGAGAGATCATGACCAATCTCAGTACGAACATGAGTTATACCAGAGAGTATATCGCGCTTTTTCTCATAACCTCCAAAGTTTTACTTCTCACTGTAAGTTTTATATTGAGACTTCAAAAGTGGCGCGAAATCAAAAATGCAGGTTCCTCTTGAAAGAGTACATAAATTGCAGCCCCTTTGGTCTTTTGGTCCTTCACAGCGGATTCCAACCCCAACAAATATGCAAACATGGTCGGCCGATATCGTAAACTTCGTCTGGCTTGTCCTCGATCACGTAAAAATCGCTTGTAACGAGTGAGTGCTCTTCAGATCTTCTTCATTTACGATCTACTCTCGACGGTAGGTCGGCTAGACGAACCAGTAATAACTGAAATAAATATCGTACTGGATGTCCACGACATGTTCGCATATTCCTCTAAATGGCCCGATTGTACACAAATCACGTCTCATATGAAGAGATAAATTGGGTGGATAACAGCATCCCGCTAGAACGATCTATGTTACTTTGATAACCCAAAGGAATGTACAGGATGGCTCATATAAGTTTCTGCTTTCTTTCTTTATCGGACTTGGTTTCTGATGGGGTTTAATTTTTGATTGATCCTTGATCGAGTCGTACGGTACTTGATTAATACTTATTTTGAACAATATATCGGGTATTCTATAAGCTCTATGACAAAGTAGGGCATATGAAAGAAAATTATCAAAAAAATTTATATAATCAACAGAGCCATTATTTGCCAGAGCTTGTCAGAGAACTTATGGAACATCCCTTGTTTATTGAATAATATAAATTGATTATTTAAATATTTTAATATTTACGGATATCTTCTGTTGAAACTAAATAAGTAGAAGGCTAAGAGAATATATCTGTAAATATTAAAATATTTAAATAATTTCATATACCTTCTATCAATTATAAACCTCCATTTATTTTATTTTATTCATAATATATAATTATTTGGTTTCCTTAACATTCTTTATACAGATGGTTCTTGTGCTATAACAGAGGCCGTTAAATCAATTTAAGATCAGTGTTAAACCACGGAACTATTTATTTCGAGTTAACATTAGACTCCATTTAAATGTTCAGTATTCATTTGCCAAGACGCTTTCTGAATTGTTAAATGGGAGTAAATATTTTTGTTGATGGATGTTATATTTTATTGAATAATATGATTGAGTACTGACGAAGCAAAGTCTCTCTTAAAACTTGTTTTTTAGTAATGTTTTTACCTATCTTGATATTTTTTAAAAAGTAACTTGAATATCCAATAATATAGAATATTCTAAGTGAGATAGTTTTATGATGAAATTCTTAAGATATTTAATTCCTGAAGTTATAATATTAAATATAATTTTTTGAAATTGAATATATAGAAGGCTAACAGAATATATGTGTAAATATTAAAATATTTAAATAATTTTATATACCTTCTATCAAGTATAAATCTCCATTTATTTCATTAATATAATTTGAAGTTTTGCAAACTCATTTGAAAATTGATAGGGTCAAAAAGGTATTTCTATAGATACATACTATAATAACTGGCTGGATTTTATGAAATCTTACAACTTATGCGTTACAAAACTTAGCAATTTTTCACTTCGACTCCTCTTACGTATTCTGAAAATGTAAACTGAATTTTCTCACTTGAGCCTAATTTTCATGTGAAAATTATTTTTCACTTCACCTTTGTTTCATTTATGGTTCCATTCAGCTACCGTTGGGGAACAAAGCGAACCTGAGAGGCAGCTTTAATAGGAATAAACCACTTCGCCAAACTCATTAAAATCTGGTAAACCAATAAATGAACGTATTTTCCGTTGGTCGATTTTCCGTTTTATTAACGAAGTCGTTAAATCTATTTCGACGCCAGGGAAAAGGCGTTAAATTACACTGTCGCACACACTCCCGTAAGTTAACGCATTCAAATTGCCTTTTTAACTGGATGGGTTTGATATGAACGCCTATCCTTAAGGGTAATTTACACATGTTTGATGTCTACCTCTTTGACAGCGCCTAATTGAAGGGACCTCAAAACATTATCAATTATTGTGCCACATGAAATTGAGAGTTGGATAACTTCAATGAGCCATCAGGCCAATCAATGAAATGTTTATTCATTTGTTCGACAACAGTGTGTTGATTGCGAAAGATGTTGCACAAAAAGAGAGATCGAACGACTTGATTAATCAAATATATTGCTATATATGCAAATTTGAAATAACCCACCCCTTGTAAATACCGACCAATAAAAATGTTCCACAAAAATTTTACTTTACAATTGAAATTTCACATAAGGAATAACTGAAAATATTAACGTAAGGCTAAATAATAATAATAATCCATTTATTCATTCCCAATAAAGTACATATCACAGAATATGAATAAATTTTTAACCCATCAAAAATTGCATGGGGTATCAGGTACAATTTTGTCTAAAAAGGCACATAAGTATATATAAATAAAAAAATGTATAAAACAAAATAAAACGAAACAGTGTTCTTAATATTAAATTTTATATTTGCCGTTCTGGTCCAACACCTTTTGCCATCTTTCTGATCGTAGCATGATTCCACTTTCATAAAATGTTTGGTCTTTGCTGGCAAAAAACGGATCCAGGTGATTTTCGACCTCTTCATCTGAAGTAAAGTTTTTAACGTTCAAAAAATTTCGCAATCAGCGGAACAAATAATAATCCGAAGGCGCCAGGTCAGGAGAATAGGGTGGTTGTGGCAGCGTACATCATTCAAGCTGTAAAAGCATTTGGTGAGTGACCAAACTTATATAAGGTCTTGCACTTGGTGGAACACTACATCTTTTCTGTTGATTAATTTTGTCCTTTTCTGTTGATCAATTTTGCCCTATTCTGTTGAAATGTAGCATTCAGTTTGTCCAACTGATGATAGTAGACTTCCGAATTAATTGTTGTATTATGGGGTAAAAACTTAGAAAAAAACACCATCACCTTTTTATGATGGAAATCGGCTTTCGAAATGATTCGATCCGGTTCATATTTTTTGCTCCATGATCTCTTGCATTTGACATTGTTATATTCAACCTGTTTTTCGTCCCCAGTAATGATGCACTTCCAAAATGGATCATTTTCGTGACGTTTGAGAAGCCAATCACAGACTTCAACCCTACGATACAAATTTCTCTCCGCGAGAACATGGGGAACCCATATATCGAGCATCGAGGTTAAACCAAGGCCTTTTAAGTGGACAAACACAGTTGAATTAGAAGAATTTAACCTCTCACAAATCTTACGTGTTGTTATTCGCCGATTTGCATCAACTAACGCCTTTATCGTGTCTTTATCAGTTTCAATCTGCCTACCGGACCGTGTTTAAAAGGGCATCAACCAAAAACTATGCATCAATTGAATTATTTCACAAACAAGCCTTGCTGTATCAGCTCTCAAAACATATAAAAATTATGCGGCTTAAGTGTGAAGTTGCGTTCGAAAAAATACAATTAAATCCTCTATCGGGAAAAAAATAAATTACCTTCCGAGCAAACTTATAGTTAACTTACTTCGGTGTCTTCTATCCGAGTCGAAATAACTATTAGATACTCGAGTAACTACGTACTCGTTATTCTTACCAGAAAATGAGACAGGAAATAAATATATTACATGAACGTCATGTGGCGCATCCGAGACAGCAAATTGTGATTTCAAGGCATCCGTTCTCGGAAGTCAGAAGACTTGAACGAGAATTCGAAAAGTTCTGGAGTCGATTGCAAAAAATAAGCTCGAAAAATATTCTTATGTTTGCACTATTTGTTAACGTTAGTGAATTATTTCGGACAGGGCCTCATTTCACAGCAATATAATATATCAGGATTCAAAATACATATTTTATGTTTCATCGACCAACTACCGGTAGTATTTTGACAGTGTACTAACTCCGGGAAGTTACATTCTTCTCCAAACTATCGAAGAGCCACTATTCAAACCCAAACTCTGCAATTGCTGTATAGAAAAACATCTTCCATGTTTATTATTCCGGTATAACAAAACTAATTTCTTAAGTCCCCACCCCACGCCGAATTCACGCAAAATAAGCAGATTAATCCTCTGTTCGAACACTAAATTCCACTTTCGAAAAGTAGGCGCCGATAAATACCGCCCCAGCGTCAATCGAACGTTAAGTATCCCGTCATAAAATGTACGAAACGGCACGTTCGGAACACTCGAAGGGCGAAAGATCATGGGGGTGTCATTATAAACTACCCCGCGGCTCGTAAACAAGGCCGAAGCCGACCTCTCTCGCCGAGATCTGAAAGAAGAGGCCGGAAACTTTGATCAATCCGCGAAATGGAGAGAATAAATTACAATAAATTTAAATTTGGCGAGGCGGAAAAGAGTGCGAAGTGTACCCGAGGACAAAGCGGAAATGTCTATTTTCAGGCGGGGGTTTTAGACGTCCAGAGACAGAACACCCCCTTTGTAGAGGAAGCGCAGTCGTCTTCCGAGTCGGAATTTTCAATTCGGGGTTGGTATGTTGATGGTGTGGAGAGATATACGAGATTGTCGAGATGTAGTAGTCTTTAGGGGTGTTCGTAGGGGTGTATGATGTATATGGAAGAGTTTAGAACATATATTGCATGCAATAAATGTCATTGCTTTCAATTCTTCATTATATTTTGATGATATATGTTTCTACCAAAACGTTTTGATAAAGTGTTAAGAAAAAATATAAAAACCCTGCCTCATTCAATAAATGTGGTGGTGTCACTTACATTTTCAGAGGTTTCAGTATCATCGGCTAGCTAGTTACAAACCTTCTTTAAGTAGGATGTCAAGATAATATACTGAACTCAATATGTGGGGGATTCATAATTTAATGAAGGGAATTAGGTCACTTAAATGATTTATTAAATTGTTAAAAATTGTATGATCAAGAGGAAGAGGAAATGATTGTGTGCTTTTTAGAGTAGGTTCACTATCGCAGGGTATGCTATAATATAAAGGGTGATTCATTTAGAGGTTCTTTTAGTGGGGATTTAATTGCAGATTGCACAGGCTTCGTGTTAACTGAAATGCAATTTCTGTTCAGTAGTGTTTGACAATTCATAATGGAAAGACTTAGCCCGACACAGCGTCTACAAATTGTTCAACTTTCTTACGAAAAATACGAGGAATGTGTATCGGGCGCTTAAAGCAACTTATGGTCCCCATAATCGGCCTATCGAACGCACAATTAGCTCTACCATCCGTAAGTTTCAGACCCAATTTTCATTATAATAATAATTATATTGGATAATATTCGACCAATAAGAGCACACTCAGCACGTAGTGAAGAAAATATAGGGGCGGTAGTGGAGAGTGTACGCGAAGACCGTGAAGTGTCGATTCGTCGCCGTTCTCAACAGCTTGGCCTGTCATATTCATCCACTTGCCGTATTTTCCGTGAGGATCTTTCTTTGAAAGCTTACAAAATTCAACTAGTGCAAGAACTGAAGCCGACCGACCTTCCGAATCGTTTTCCGCTTTAGTCGTTGGGCTCTTGACAAGCTTGCAGAAGATCCACTGTTTTCGACAAAAATTTTGTTCACCTTTGAAGACCATTTTTGGCTTAATGGGTTCATGAATAAACAAAATGCGTATTTGGGGTGATGTACAACCCAAAGATTTTCAAGAGCTGAAATTGAATCTAGAAAAAACAACTATTTAGTGTGGTTCATGTGCCGGTGAAATGAACGGTCCATATTTATTCAAAACATGGGCCGGCCGGAATGTTACTGAGAATGGTGACCTTTATCGCGCAATGATAACAGACTATTTGATTCCAGAAATTGAAGCCCGTGGTCTCGACGAAATTTTGTTCCAACAATATGGCGCCACTTTTCATACAGCCCGTGAAACCATGGCTTTACTGCGAAAGCGATTCGGCGATCATCTCACGCTTTGGACCAACGAATTAGCCGGCTAGATCGTGTAATACCACACCTCTCAACTTTTTCCTTTGGGGATATGTAAATTCCAAAGTCTATGGATAACCCAGCGTTAGAGGCCAATTTTACTAGGGTTATTGGGCAAATACTACTAGAAATACTCAGACGCGTAACCGTAGTCGCGAACAACATTTGAAAGAAATCATCCTTGAATGATAATTGTAGAAAATGGTTCTTTTGTGCAATAATAAAGATTATAAGATAAAATTATTTTTATTCATTTTTTTATCAACCCATTAACGACCAGATTTTTTTCTTGATTTTCCTTGGATATTTGTATATGTTGCGAAAAAAATGCTCTTCTTTATGGTCCCAAAAGGTGAATTAAAGAGAAGAAGACCTAAGTAGAAAAAAAACTGTCCTCATTTGAAGACGCTAGGTTGTTCCATGATTTATTTTCTCAAGAGAAATTATAAATTCTTATACCAAAATAATATAAAATTCTCAGTTTTAAATGATCTTGAATAGATAATTTCACTTATATATGCAAAATATCACTATTTCAATGATTTATTGTGGCATTATAGAAAACAAGTAATGCATAAGGTCACTCCGCATTTCAGACAAAATTCCTAGGTTTTCCAGAAAACCATTCAAATTGACACCGGCGCTGATTTACCCTTTTACTCAGAATATGTGCATGATTATCATATCTTGCATCATCGAAAACTTGACTTTTTGAGGTGGTAGGCAATGATAAGGTACGTCCCTTAAAATCTCCTTTTCCATGACCCAGTTTGAGGTACGTTACGGCAACTTGACGTCTGAAATCCTTTATGGAAATCGATTGGCTTCCATGAATTTGCCAATAGAGGATGTAGGAATCCACAATTGCCATGTGAATCATTCTTGTGAAGAGGCACCATTTTTTCGTGATGGTTGACAAACCCCATATATTTATTATAGTAGTTCACTACGAGTGGTTGCTGAAAAGTCACTTTCTCCTTCTTTTCTCTCCTCCATCGTTGAACATTCACAAATGGTTCCATTGAGTCGAAATTAGTTCCCAAAGACTACTAATTTTATGAAACTTCAGCGGTGTCTTGTAGAGGGGGCAAGTTGTAGATTGGAAACTGTTTCTTCCATGACGCAGTCTGAGTTATCTCTCTTGTTGGTATTCTATTCATCAGCATTCTTCTTTTGAGCACTGTAAGAGGTATATCATTTTCATCAGATTCTTCTGCATCGTGGCCTACTACATTATTTACTTCAGGAGAGTTGAGAGCGTTGTCATCAATATCATCTTCGTCAGTAAGCTCACCAACATCTAGTTAAAGGAATATATCAATATCGCATTGCGTTGATGAAACATACTCCAAAGCCTCTTCCACTGACTTGAACACGTAATTAGAATGGCTCATTTCGACAGTCGTGAAGTAGTGACATCACGAATGTAGTAGTCAAAGCCCAGCGTCCTATTTTGAGGACACATACTTTGTCATCACTTCATGAAAAAAGTGATGCAGAATATCATATAACCCTAATGATTCTACTAGTCTGAAGAAATCATTTACAGAAATTAAACTACTTAACAGCAAAAATTGATAAAAAAATTACCCTGTTTATTTTGACGATGAACGTGTAGACAAAAGTGTCAAATTTGAAGCTGCACAATTCCACAGAACGAGGGTTTCACAATCGAAATTTCTCAGAGTATCTGAAAATATTTTCGAATGAACGGTCAATATTCAATTTAATTTTTAAAAGTTTTTAAGAAATTGCATAAAATTAAAATTTGTAGTGAGGTATAACAGAATTACTCTCTTTAATACTTAAGACATTCTATGAGAAATATTTCATGGCTTCGCCACAAACTTTTCTCTAGTGAAAGTTGACTAAAAGTCTATTCAAAGATGAAAGGGACCATATCTAAGTCAAACACCACTTTTCCCCAATATTTGGACCTAGCATCCTCTTATATCTCACTAAACTTTCCGTGGCCCCAGAAAAGTCCAAACATCCACAAACTAAGATGTTCGCCCAAACACGACTTGAATCAACGGGAATCAAATCGAGCGGAAAGACATCGACGCACATAAATCGTCAACATCCACAATTCTCCAAACCCCCAGGGCGCGCAAATCGGTGGCCAGGACGATTTCGAGACTCCATCAACTCCTTCTTAACAGCCCGTCTTTCCATTTCGAAGACGCTAAACGAGGCATCAAGGTTCGAGGCCGTGTCTGAATCGTAGCAGGCCGCGGCCGTGAATTAAACATGACGATTCGCCGGATTGATGGATCTTCTTTGTTCTGGTCGGAGACTGTTTAGAGGATTAATCTCGGCCTAATAACGGAAAGAGGATCCTATTTGGTTTCTGATCGTCCGAATGCAGCTCCTCTATGACGCCTTTGGTTTTATGTTGTTCCCCATTGAGATTAACTGCGTTTTTTCCGGGATAGAATACGATCGATGCCTAGAAATAAAGCGAGTAGCTTCATTAGTATGTCTCGTTCATTTAGCCACATGCGATGAATTTTTTAGAAACTGATACGGCACTTTTAAAAACTGGATAAAATCTGTTGATATTGAAAATCAGGGAAGTCTGAAACCTTCGTGAAAATATTGATATGATCAGCATTGACTAGTATTGATTCTAGGGGTAAGTTGATTTTGCTAGACTATTCGAAGGCCTTCGAAAAGATTGATTTTGACAGTTTTATCGCCATCTTAAAACTTATTTTTTATGTTATTAGGATTATAAATAAGTTCGTGAATACAGAAAAAATATGATATTGTTTGGAAGTAGTATTGATGGTAAATTCCTTCCATGTAAATTCAATTCAATCAGGGCACTGATTAAGCCAGGAAATATGGATCAAGCTACCATTTGCAACGTTGTGGCGATAATTATTTTCAAAGAAATAGATTCCACCATGGTAACTTCTTGTTGATGATTCAGAAAAAGCCCTTTCAGATCCCAATTTTCTGTCGATTATTGAAAACAATATCATTACATCTCATCCATTATTAGTGCTTATATCTTAACGATTTCCATCAGCTAACAATTTCAATGCGCTGCATAAATCGGACGTCCCCTTGTGCAGAATGCCATTATAGGGGTTGCAGTTGGTCATTAACGTTACTGATAGAACGTATGAATTGAGGGGTGGACACAATATGGCTTCGATATCGCTGTAATTGGATTTCAGATAGTATCGAGATTAGGATATTGTTTCTCGCAGCGGGGTCTCAGATTGAGCTGAACTCCGAAAACTTAACTTCGTAATTTTATCCAACAAGTGTAACATCAAGAATGGACTCGAAACTATTTCAGGTCACGTTCGTCATTAACAGATACCTAGCAGAAGCATGGGACAAAATTTCACATCGTTCCATTGTGTAAACAAAACTTGACCTTATTTTTGTTTGAATCTGGAAATTCCGTGAAATTCTCTCAACATTCTATGGTCAATAAGAATTGAATAGCAGTCAGTTTCGGATTTACTTAAACTTGCAGATGTAAAATATTTGAGCTAAAAATATAGAAAACTATTTCGTGAAATAAAACAAGGGACTCTAATGTAATATGAAACACACATATATATGTTGAGTGCTATTCATTATCTTGAGTCACATGACGCGTTTGGTTAACTTCGGCTGATGATCAATATCAGCCGAATTAATTTGATTGAATATATATTGAATATAATATAATATGTATAGACTTTAATGGTTTATTTGCAGCCTAAATACATATGTTATAATTGTACAATTTTGGAATTATCCAGAAGTTGAGGGAATTGTTTTGGCTTAGTTTGAACTACAAATGCGGTGAAAACATTATCTTATTCGTGAAGTAGTAGTTCTTTGAGATTTTCCACCGTTGCTCACTTTCACTGAGTTCACTTGATACAAGTACTATCTAATTACAAACAAATAATGTAGATGATATATTCATTTCCAGGCCTTTCAGTGCATTATAAGATATTAAGAGAAGTTGTTCCTTGGGAGGTTAAAGCGAATGCTTTAAGTAGAGTATTTATACTTTGAGCTGGCCTATACACTATATAATATCTTAAAGGATGCAGTAAAATATTATGAATATCCTTTGACTTCAAAACTGAACCTCCCATCGTAGATAAAAAGTGACAAACGACCTATACCTTCGAATAACGGCGACATAACCTTAAAGACCGGAAAATATCCCGTTCCCATGATGCGTACATACCGCCCCGGTGCGCCTCCCATTGTGTCGTCAGATAATTAAGTTTCCTTTAATATCCAAAGTTCATTAGTCATAACGAATCGGCGCGAAGCTTCGATTTATCACGAACGTCGAAAATCGGTGTCGCGTCGCATGATCGATGATCGCACGACCGAAATCGAACGCGCACATCGCGAATGCCGACAGTCATCGAGGGTATCGCGACTTTTAATTCCCGGTGATTGATGGCGTTTAAATCGGCTCGAACGGGGGGATATTTGAAAAATGACTTAATTGGTGACGTTCGTTCGATATTTTCGATATCTGAAGCGCTTTTTGATGGAGAAAATGATTTTTTCATAGCAAAATAGGAGAAAAATCGAATTCAAACTAAGACGCGGGCCATTTGAAAATTGCATTTTTTATCTAAAGTTGTAATTTCATTAGAAAATAGCTTCACCGCTAAAGATGATAATTCTGGGAATATGCTCCTCTTCGGCCATAAGGGCATTAATAACCGATTGCAACGCATTGGATGATCCTGAGTCTTCACTTCTTGTACTAGTTGAACCTTGTAAACCTTCATACCGAAGCATTTAGGCAAAATTCTCATCAGAGAAATGCGAGAAATGTTCAGTTCTTCAACACGATGACGAGTTAATGCATGTTCAGCTACATCATGGGGTACAGCAGCAATATTTTCAGGTGTGATAGCTGGACAAGAACGTCAATAGGTTGTTTCATCAAAAAACGATCCAGTTTTCACGCACAAAATGATCTACAAACTGCCGTGAGGGTATTTTGTTTCAATTGAACTATTGACAGTTGAAGTGAATTCCTTTTTATATTATCAACTTTCACAGTCAGAGTATTTGAATGAGGTGTAGCCATTGTAGTTAAAATCACATAGAATTTAATTGCAGTTACTCATTAATTAATTAACACAGATACCCACAATTGCTCTATTAAAAGGAATATCTCTCCTTTCATACTCGTTTCCAAACACCGAAATCCATAAACTCTATGAATTTAAATCGGGTATTCGAGAAGGCCACAATCAGATAAATTAGAACGTATACTATTCCACAGGCCTTTCCTAGGCTCTTCCGATGAAATCGGACCCGTAGCATTCCAATCTTCGCGCACCTGTAGAACCTGATCCCTTCTGCGAAAATGAGAATGAATTCTCATGAATGTACCCTCCGCCTTTTCCCTCCCTGTCCGCGCGAACGTTCCGTAAATCTCCAACAAAGTATCATACTGGTTTGTCGTACTAACAGAGCTGCACTATCGCAATAGGATGATAAAATAAAAACGGCATGAAATGCTGCGCGCCACATGGGTTTCTGACTGAAAAAGCAGCATTTACAGACCGTCCTGCAGACCCTTGGACTTGAGCGCCGTAATTAGACTGTTTATCGGTTACTGGGCTGAGACCGCCGGACGATAGAACGATTAAAGAAGAAGAGGAACGTTGGAAGTACTCAGTCGGCGAAAGGTTCTTCGCCGCGTGCGTCATCCGACAACTCGCCGTTTGGTTTCTGTATATGGTTTGGCGGGATTAAGACATCCTGCGCTGGTTTTTTGGGAGAATGTTAAGAATATTTTCCATTTTTGGGTATGCAGATCGGAGATAACTACAATATCGAACAATTTTTATTGTTTAGAGTTTAAATTTAATCAGAAGTAAGGTGTTCGTACCATGATTATTTTATCGCCGTTTTGGATCCATTTCAGTTTATTGAGAAGAACTGAAAAATATATAATAAATTAATGCCAATCTTAAAAACCAAACAATTAATAGGACATTATTCACTATGCCCGGTCATTTTAAAAAATGCCCAAAATAAGGGGTCACTATGACTCATCTTTAAAAAAATCCTGCCATTTCATCTAGTGATAGAGCAAATGTTGTAACCCTCAAATGAGCAGAATTATTGTGTTTTGAATGAAAGTAAAAAAACTTCAATCGAAGGTGTCATGGGACCAAAATGCGAGATAATAATTAACGTTAATAAGATATTCGTTTCATACTTCATACTTGATTTAAAATGTTACGAGTTTAATTGAAAATATGGTGAAAACTTTATAATTTGGAAAATGATCGTTTGATGGTCCTCTGCATTATCCAATACTTGCACGAGGGCTGGATAAATAGCGTTCTTCAATAAATATACATAAATTTGGCCAGTGAGATTACCGGGTATAAAAAAGGGCCGATTATGTGATTTCTATAAATACCCGTGCAAACATTTAATTTTTGGGGACGCTGAGTATGCACCTCAAGAAATAATCTTGGATTTTCCCCTGATCAATACCGACAGTTATGTCGGTTTACAATGCCGTTAAGGTAAAATGAATCCTCGCCCGAAAAACAGAAATCGAACGAGTAGTTTTGATTACCGTTAATCATTTCACTGACCACTTCACAGAACTGGAGTCGGCGATCGGGATCATCCTCATTCAGTTCCTGAACCAATCGTATCTTATAAGGATTCAATTTATGTTGTTTCAGGATTCTCATGATTGTTGTGCGTGAAACACCATTAACATCGGACAATTTTCTAGTACTCAAGGTCGGATCAATTGCTACATGACCTAAGAAGGCCACGTCCCCGCCTAATCTCTTTCATGCACCCTCTTTTTGTTTCCGACTGAACCAGTAGCGTGAAATTTGGCAACCAGTTGCACAACGTAAGCAGCGGATACCAGGATGGCGTTCGTTAAATAAAGCCGTAGTTGTTCGTGCAGGGTCGTTATTTCTAAGAAATAATTTTATCATTTCCACCCTTTCTTCTGCGGAATACACCATTTTAATTCTACTACAAATTTACAGTCACATTGACACACTTGTAACGTTCTTAAAAATTCACGATACACTGAGGTTCATGAAAAACATGGGTCGTCTACTTTTTGGACAAGAAATTAATAAAATAACTACTAAATACCTTTGAAATATGTCGGATATGAATAATATTCCCGAGGTAAATTCCACATTTCCTCTTTCACTATTTTCGCTGTTGTTTCTTTATTGATGGATATTTTGAAGCGAAATTTTAGGGTAAGATAGTACTCGATAGGATCTTCAAAATAAGTTATCCCAACACCCCTCATCCCTCTTCAAAATCAAGGGGTTGTTCTCACCCCCGTTAGGGGGTTAAAGTTACGGGGATGAAAAAGCGAAAAAGTTGTTCCACCTCGAATCAGAAATTGACTGGGTCGAACGATTTTCCACATTTTCATTTCAAAGCAGGAAAATCGAGGTGCTAACTTTTCGTTGGACCATCCTGTATAAGGATATCAGTTTGACAGTTTTTGTATATAGTTTCAATATATATTTCAGAAGTTAGAATATTTATTTCTGAATTTAAAGTCATCGTATAGATTCATGTTCGCATTAAAAATATTTTTTTAAGCTTCAGGAGGATTTAGGAAATCACAGAATTATAAAATTTGATGTGACATTTCTGTATTGTTTTCGATTAATTATGGGATCCCATCATGGATGGGCGAAGCCAGTCCTCCAAGAATTCCTCAGAACAATTACTGGCATTAAAATAATCGTGCCCCTTTCATTCAATTTTTTCCACTTGTCATTAAAATTCAAATCTTTCCGCCGATATAAAAACCAGGTACGATCGGTATGAATAAAAGATGAAAATGGCCCCATTCTCGTTTCCCTACCCGTCCTTCAACGAAAATCTTTGTTCTTTCGGCACGGACGACGTTCCAGAGGGATAATTGGAAAAATAAAAGTTTTTGGTAATTGTCTCTGCGGCCTGTAACGTTTTTTTCCACAAGATTCGGAAAGTTGATGTGGAGCTGCCCCATTGTGCTGTCATGCTAGGGTTTGAGTTATTAAAATTGGATGCGATAACGGTCTGTATCTATTCCGATTCGCTTCCAAATATTTTTTGTGGACGTGAAAGAATATCTCGTGAGATTACGTGCCGAAAAATTATATGAAGAAAAAATTCCAGACGAAATCGGAACAATTCTGAATTGAAAACTTAAGCTCTCGCATCTTTTCATGATTTTTCGAATTATTGTTCCAAATAATGAATCTGATGAGGAATTGAATTTCTAAACCTTTTGAGAAATCAAATGACATTGTGATACTTCAAAAATAATAAAAAAATAAATACTAAAATGGGAAAAAGCTTTTACTTGATAGAAGCAATATAACAAAATTTGAATATCAAAACAGATTTAATCTGTCAATCTTCTACAATTTCAATTTCAGAAAACTTTTAGAATTAAATTAATTTCTTATGATCACGGCTTATATTTAATAGACGTATAAAATCAATACTCAATATAAAATGTCAAATGGAATAAATAAACAAACAAATATAAATTGTCAATTAAAATTAATAAATAAATATTTGAAGGAGACGAAATTTTGATTCTGATCTTACCATAATGAAAACCAATTGCTTTTCAAAAATACAATACATAATTTAAGGACTTCTCAGAAAATATAATTCATTCGAAATATTCAATATATTTAAATAAATAAGTTCATTAAAAAATCTCTCAAAACATGCATTATATCTTCAGAAAACAATTAGAACTCTAAATCATATTCAAAAAATCAAAATCAACCAATAATAAATATAACATACCTAAAAGTTGTCCTGGGATTATCGTTTGAATAAATAACTTTAAAATCAAGATATTCTATATTTGTCAAAAAATCACAGAAAGGTGTAAGGTATTATAAGGTTTTCTTTTAAACAATGATATTCCATAATGAGATTTTTATTCAAGCCTCATTATAATTACATATTATGCATTAAATAAGATAGGAAAAGGCTTTTTTCTTGATAGAAGAAATATAACAAAATTTGAATATCAAAACAGATTTAACCTGTCAGTCTTCTGATATTTCAATTTGAAAAATGTTTATTCAAAAATCTTTTAGAATTAAATTAATGTCTTATAAACACGGCTTATATTTTGATATTCAAATTTTGTTTTATTCCTTCCATCAAGTAAAAGCCTTGTCCTATATTATTTTATACATAATATATAATTATATTTAGGCTTGTATAAAAATCTCATGATGGAAAGTCTATGGTTTAAAGAAGACCTTATAATACCTTACAGCTTTCTGTAATCTTTGTGAGGAACATAGAATATCTTGGATTTTAAAGTAAGTTGTTCAAAGCTATGATCCCCGCACGACTTTTAGATAAGTTATATTTATTGTTGGTTGATTTTATTTTTTAAATATGATTTAGGGCCGATGAAGATATTATCGGAGTTCTTATTGTTTTTTGAAGATATAATGCATGTTTTGAGAGATTTTTGAATTAACTTATTTAAATAAATTAAATATTTCAAATAAATTAAATTTTCTGAGAAGTCCTTAAATTATGTTTTGAATTTTTGAAAAGGAATTAGTTTTCATAATGGTAAGATCAGAAACAAAATTTTGTCTCCTTCAAATATTTATTTATTAATTTTAATTGACAATTTATATTTGTTGATTTATTTATTGCACTTGACATTGTATATTGAGTTTTGATTTTACATGTCTATTAAATATAAGCCGTGCTTATAAAACATTACTTTAATTCTAAAAATTTTTTGAATAAACATTTTTTTGAAATTAAAATTGTAGAAGACTCACAGATCAAATCTGTTTTGATATTCAAATTTTAATGAAGACTATTTCGACAATTTTCGGAAATGAAGATGGATAAAACATATGCAAAATGATTTTTAAATAACCATCACTTCACAAAAATACTTATAAAGAAGATTACGCGAAAAAATGATACAAATAACCATAATATATTGAAGCCAATTATCGGTAATACCTCACTAAGAAGAAATTTTCAACAATGGCGATCTTGCGACATCTGTTTGGTCGTTGAGAAGAATTTTAAGGTTCTTGTATCTACTAATTTCTACTGCTTCCAAAAGTAAGTCTGGTACATTTTATTTCATTATAAATAATTTCTTAGTTGTTGTTGAAATTATGTCCAAATTTTTTCAAATGACTGGCACATGTTCAGTGCGAAATGTCTGACGTGTAACTGCACTTGTGTTCATGAATTCTTTTCTTATCAGATCTACCACTTTGACCAGTATATCAGTCTTTCTCTTCTTTCACTATTTTTTTCACTTTCACTCTACCAATAACGAATATCTTATATAAGATGAAATGATTGGATATGAACATTAAGATTCGGGGATCACGCAGAGAAGCCTGTAGTTCAAATCAAGTTGGCCATTTTTGAGGATATCTGTGGTGCAAATGAACATAAAATAGTAGTGCATCTCCCAGAAAGTGATGTACGATGGTCAACATTCACGTATTTCTTTGTATGGAAATATACGAAAAACAACTTCACAAAAATCTGCTAACCATACATTTAACAGTTATTTTCATTCATCGGTGTGACACAAAAATGTCAAAGCTCGCGTGATTATCGGATGAAATTCATCATCAATTCGCTAATACCACTTGATTAAGTCGCCAAAAAAACAAATGAAGGTCGCGTTGATTACTGGCTGAAATCAATAATGTATAGTGAACAAAGCTAGGTTTATTCAATGGATAGGCAATGGTAGATTTATAGCGGTTCGACCCGTTTGATTAATTGCCTGTTGCATACTCGATGAAGGTCAAGAATTATTTTGAAAAAATTCCAGCACTTGACTAGCTTCAGGAGGTTTGCTGGTGTAACTGTCTGTAAAGTGTTATGTAACTAAAAACTACACTAATGCATCCAACTATCCTGAAAATATTCGATAGATTTGGAAATAACGGATTATCCCTATCCTGATTTCACAGCCCTGTTTCTATGACATATGTCGATCAGAACTTTGATCCGAAGCCTCATATGTTTATTTCAAGGTTAGCCATTTAACAATATGGATAGTGTAATTACTTTATAATGAAATAAAAATTTCAATGATTTCCAAATAGATAATGTGTTTTATTTACAAAAAAAATTGGGCGCTGTTAATAAAAAACCCTTTATGATAAATATTGTTTTAATTTCCTGGCATGAAAATGGACTGAAGATTATCGGTGAGAATTTCAAATCGCCTTTTTCAAAATGTGCTACATACTTTTGAAGAGTTTTTTGAAAGAGCTTTTTAAAGAAAGGTTGTTTCGAGAAATTTTTTAAGTTCATGTTGGGCATTATTGCAGTGGAATTTGCTTTTTATATTGCCGGTATGAAACAGTGTGGTCTCCACTGAATGTTTGTTGAGAAATTTCGATCAATATTCTATATTTTCATTAGATGCTGTGTGATGATTTTTAATTCTGTATGCCTGAAAAAGAACATTGTTTCTAAGGCATTTATTCAATTTAATTTCAAACAGTTTTCAAGAAATTTTGTAAAATTAAAATTTGTAGACGGGTATAGCAGAATGATATTTAACATTAACTATAGTCCGTCTAGAAAGTATCCGGAATTTATTATTTTTCATAATTTTAATATACTTCTTTTTTGCAACATTCTAAGACAAAAGTAACGTATAAGATAGGTTGTGCTGACAGTCGGCTATGGCAAAAGTGTAGTATTTGTCAAATACTGTTGATTGTGCAATTTATGAAATAATGTTGGAACTAGAAATAAGAAAACAGGTAGAATATTTGTACAGAAAAGGTTTTCGAAACGTTGAATCCACTTTTTTATCGTAAAATGTTGTTTAGTGATGAAGCTCATTTCTGGTTGAACGGCTATGTAACAGAGCAAAATTGCCGTATATGGAGTGAAAACAATCCTCAAGAAGTTCTGCAGGTTCCATTACATCTTGAAAAATGCACTCTATAGTGTGCTTTACACGCTGGAGGCATCATCGTTCCATATTTCTCTTAAAACGATGCTGGAGCTAATGTTACAGTGAACGGTGCTCATTACAGATCGATGAGCAATGATTTATTGTTTCAAAATTTGAATGGTATCGACCCAGAAGTGTTTTGGTTCCAACAAGATGGTGCTACACCTCATGCTACTACCGTAACAATTGACTTATTGAAAGAAAGATTTGGCGATAACATTATTTCTAGAAATGGTTCAATCAATTGGCCTCCAAGATCATGCGACAATACGACATAACTCCACTGGATTATTTTCTTTGGGATTATGTCAAGTCATTGGTTTATGCTGATAAACCAGAAACAATAGACGCTTTGGAAGCCAACATAACTCGTGTTGTTGATGGAATGAGGCCAGAATTACTAGAAAAAGTGGTCCAAAGTTGTCCACAAAATATATTTATTCCAATTTAAAGTTCTATCACTCTAAAAAAAAACCCGATATCAGGAAAATCCCTATAATGACACCTTCACAAAAGGAACGAAGTATAGAATTTCGTCAACGTTTTCAACAAGATAATATTATTAATGTCTTTATAACTGTTGAAAGTTGGATTCAACTTGGTGGAAATCACTTAAAAATCCTTCAAAACAACCTGTTACCGTTCAAGTTTCCCATCAAAATTATTTTTTGGGAGGCCATATCTCAGCATGGTGTTACGCCTTTCTGTATAGTTGATGGTACCATTAATAGTGAAAAGTACTGTGGCATTTTGAGCGATTTTCTGATTGAAACGGCATATGCTTTATATCCAGAGGGGTGGCCTTTTCAGCAGGATAATGCAAGATACTATACTCAAGCTTGGATGCAAGAACACCAAGTGAAAACCATTTCTTGGCCAGCAGCTTCAACAGATCTCAGTCCCATTGAAAATAAATGGGGCTAATGAAGATTGAAGTTAAACGCGCAGCTCCACGAAATAAAGATGAGTTAATTCAGTCAGTTTTTTAGTCCTGGACTACTATCACCATGAATTATGGTCGAAATCTAGTTTCGGGTGTACCTCCACGTTAAGTCAAGTGTTTACAGTTAAATGGAGGTTGTATAAGTAAATGACATGAATATTTTGTTATAATTTTCTAATTCAAGAATTGAAAATATGTACTAAATAATTACAATTGAGCTAAAGTTGAATTGAGTGTTTTTCCGCAATGCTCCGATAAGCAGATAAGATCGATATATTCTAAATGGAAAGTAACAAACCATCTTGTAAAATATTCCTCACCTCTTAATTCTCTTTTTTTTTTAATAAGTCTTAGTAAGAATAGTAAAGCTTCTTTCTGTATATCGGGAACGAATCTAACAGATGAAACAGGATCTCCGAAAAGATAGAATCTTTAGGTGGCTTAAGGAACAAATTTCAAGGGAGGAAATCGGAGAAACTTGTAAACAAAGGCGTTATCCCACATTTGACTTTTCCGGGGATCATAGGACACATGTGCACGACGACAATGCTATACAGCTGCCCTAGAATCCAATATTTTCAATGCGAGTCGTGGTTGTTATAAAGCGTTCCCTCCAACGCTCGAAGAAGAAGCGAAAAAAGAAAAGGCAATAAGGAATATTGTGTTCGAGAAACAAGCATTTTTTGTGGCAGTATATAGAAAGATTGGTTACATTTACGCTCCAATTTATTTGCTTCCCTTTCGAATATATGAAGAACAAATATTTCGACGTTCGCAGGGAAAATATAAGATTTACTTTAACAATACTAGAAATTTTGTATCAAACAGACTCTGAAAGGTTGAACCAAAGCAAAAATATCAATGAATATAATTCTTCAATCAAAATTTATTGGAGCTATTAAATAGTATATTTTTCCCATAAATATTATTAGTATTAATACAAATGTATTAACAAAAACTATATAAGTATGAATATAAACATACAAATACAAGAAAACCCGCTATTCCAAAATTATCTGAAATTCTCAAGATAAAGGATCGAAGAAAAATATTTGAACAATAATTCCAACATTTGATAGCGCCATTTCGGTCTGTAGACCTAAAAATATAGTGAATTCAGATTCAAATACTAAATACTGTATATCACACGATCAAGATTTAACTCACCAAATAAGATGAAACCTGGAACGGATAAACTCGAAGTAAGCTTAAGAGTATCCAAAATAAAACAGAAATAATAAACGTTTTGTTACGTATAACTCATAACCATTTGTACTCGGAACACAGAAAAACATAATAAAAATTATTCACCCCAAATAATGTCCCATGATAAGAAAAATAACCAGAATTTAAAAAATAATGAATAATTAAGGAATATATTGTGGATATTTAGACTCTATATCAATTTATTTCATAATTCGAAAATTAATTTGAATTTTATTTAAAATAACACAGAAAAACATAGCAAAAATTATTCATTCCATATAATGTCCCATGATAAGAAAATTAACCAGAATTTCAAAAATAATAAATGATTAAGGAATATATTGTGTATACTTAGACTCTATATGAATTTATTTCATAATTTTAAAATTAATTTGAATTTTATTCAAAATAATCTGTGTGAATTATTTTAAATAAAGTTGTTATGTATAAAATAAAATAGAAAAAGGCTTTTTACTTGATAGAAGAAATATAACAAAATTTAAATATCAAAACAGATTTAATCTTTTAGTCTTCCACAATTTTTTTTTAAATTAAAATTGTAGCAGACTAACATATTAAATCTGTTTTGATATTCAAATTAAAGTTGTTATAACGTTTCATCTAGTGCCAACCGCGTACTCCATTCATGTTATTAATTTGAATGTGAGTCAATACTTGACAGACGTAAAATTCAAATAACTTTAAATTCAGAATCATATATTCTAACTTCTACGATATATTTTGAAACTATATACAAAAACTGATTGATATCTTTCTATACAGGGTGATCTAGGGGTGCATAAATAGTCCATAACTTCGTTTCTGTTCAAGCTGTCGACTTGATTGTTTTTTCCAAACGATTGGTGGTACAATCCGCACATCCTGAAAATATTTTCATCAACATACAGTATGTCTGAAAATGAAATACATACAAAGTTTCGGTCTTTTTAAATGGCAACCTCCTATTTTTTATACATCCTTGGATTTGTCACTTAATTTTCGATAAAACGCTCCCAGGTTTCATTGACTTATCTGCATTAATTTTTGACATAAATTGACATAGGTCAAAAACTAATGCAGATAAGTCAATGAAACCTGGATGCGTTTTATCGACAATTAAGTGGCAAATCCAAAGATGTATGAAAATTGGGGGTTTGCCGAACCTATGTGCGGATTGTACCACCTATCGTTTGGAAAAAACCAATCACGTCGATAACTTGAAAAGAAACGAAGTTATGGACCATTTACGCAACCCTGTGTCACCCTGTATAATCAATATAAAATATTTGTCAATGTCAGTTTTTTCTGATTATCCACTCAATTTTCGCCATTTTTCCCTTGAGTCCTCCATTTGTATACATTTGATTGTGTTGTTGTTGAAATTAACTATATCACATACCAAGAAAGCGTCATATAGCGTAGTAGATATTTAAAAAACATTCATTGAAGTATCGAAATCTGCATCCATCTGCTGTGAGAAAAGAACTCAACTCTTCATAAATCACCTAAAACCTCCTGTTCGAGTTATTTCCGAAGAACAGCTTAGGTTGCTTCGAACCTTACAAGTATGATAAGATCCTTCAACAATCGTAATACGCTAACTGTGTACAATATACAGATATTGGTGAAATGTTTTGTCAATATCCCAAAAATTTAGATCCTAAGGTTGAATCATTCAGAAATAAGGAGGTAAAAAAATCTTAGATGATCCCTAATTGATTTCACCCCATATGGCATGTTAACGAGAAACATAACAAGACTCTAGTAATAAAATATGGGTTCTTCTTCACTCAAGTGCTGATAACCATAGTGATTCATTCATGTTTTCCTGGTTTAAAGTGAATAATGACAGTGTAGCAACCGTTTCATTTCCACCGTAATGATCACTTTCTATTAATGAGTACGGTAAAAGTAGGGATTGAAGCACGAAAGTCAAATACGGGAAGGATCTGAGGAGTAATTGTACGTATTCCAATGAATGGGGGACCTACCAAGAAAGCCCATTAACGACGAAATAATTATTTGTCGTTCGTTCAACCGCGCTCTGGATCCTTGAAAATCGTTAAATTGTTACGACTCAGATTTTTACTCTGCTTTTATAGCACTAGTTATACTAGAGTCAACGTTTTTCTTCATTCATTCGCTAAGTTTTATGCACTCAGAATTTGTTTTTAGTTAATCATCGGACAGCGTTTCAGTCCATTAACGTCATTATTCTCTTCATCGAAAGGAATGAAGGAATTGACTGAGGCAAACTAATTTATAATGGCAGTGTTGATGAAGTGAAAAATTGACATTATTAATGACCTTCTACAGACCATTGAAGGTATCAATTTGAATGTGATTCAATACTTGATTGGATCAATTCATACAGGTTCTAAATATCCACAATATATTCCTCTATTATTTATTATTTCCGAAATTCTGGTTATTTTTCTTATCATAGGACATTATTTGGGGTGAATAAGTCTTGTTATGTTTTTCTGTGTTCCGAGTACAAATAGTTATAGGTTATACGTAACAACACGTTGATCATTTCTGTTTTGCTTTGGATACTTTAAAGCTTACTTTGAGTTTATTCGTTTTAGGTTTTATCTTATTTGGTGAGTTGAATTTTGATCTTGTGATATATTTGAATCTGAATTCAATACATTTCTGAAGAGGTCTAGAGACCGAAACAGCTGTCAAATGTTGGAATTCCCCTTCAATTATTTTTATTTAATCCTTCATTTTGAGGATTTTAGATTATTTTGGAATGGTGGATTTTCTTGTATTTGTATATTGATATACATACTTAAATAGTTTTTGTTGATACATTTGTATTAATACGTTTCGTGTCAGGACGTAAAAAGATTTTTTCCTAGACATTGAAAAATATTTTCCATTGATTATATATAAGGATATCAATTTTGTAGTTTTTGTATATAGTTTAAATATATATTGTAGCTAGGTCCAAAAATATTTAGTCAATACCATGTATTATCAAATTTTAACCAAATTAAAAACTGCAAGGAAGTTCATCATCACTTCTATAATTAAATGACTTTCAAACTCTTATTGGAAAACCCTTAACAACATGCTAAATTCCAATTGAAAATATAATGACTTCAAATTCAGAATTATATATTCTTCTTCAATATATATTGAAGAAGAACTTCTACAATATATATTGAAACTATATAAAAAAACTATTAAATTGATATCGTTATATATAATCATCAGAAATTCAATGTCTCGGAAAAAACCTTTTTACATCCCGACATGAAATGTATTAATAAAAATGTATTAACAAAAACTATATAAGTATGTAGATTAACATACAAATTCAAGAAAATCCACTATTCCAAAATTATCTAAAATTATCAAAAATATAGGATCCAATAAAAATAACTAAAGAAAATGTATATGAGACAGTAATTTATTCCACAAAAATTTTTGTACTACTACAACAATTGTTTCACGACGATGTGGCTTCTTCAGGTATTACATTGTACTGTCGGTTCGATAAAGGTAAACGAAAAAACGTTTGGCCAAGGTTCTTCTTGTCACCCTGTGAAACATTTCAGCAAGTATAATATGAATATTATAAGAAATTTAAGGAAACGAGAACAAAAATGTAAGGAATGGATGAAATGAGCGTTCAAATTAAAAAAAAATTCAAATGCGTTATAAATATGAGTTTTCGGAGTGCTCAAAGTTATCTGTATAGATGAAATACCAAATGAAAGAACTACTTCGTGTTGCAAACTGATCAATTGCTCCAGTTTATCATAAAGGGCAATATGAAGGAAAACTAGGACAGGGAAGGAGACGGATATCAAATAAGAGGGTGATGGACAGGATTGGTACAGAAAACAAAAAACTTTCAACAACTTTTAAGGCCGAACTCGCCCTATTTCATGTTGAGAAATGACCAATTCCTCCAGATTTTACTCCGATAGGGGAAAAACGAGACTAACTGGACCGGAATTAACGTTCAAAGATTTCAAAAGAAGAACGAATTTGCCATTATTATGACCAATCTTCACTTGAAGCATTGAAGATAAGAATTCCCCAATTGCCACCTATTTTTAATTCGCTCATATTTCTAGAAAATATCACTTTCGTTTTCTAGGATCGATCTGCCGTCAACATCCATCATACTCTGACGAATCAATAACAATCGCCTACTTCACGATCCGTTTACACGTACGGAACTAAAACTCTCATTCTTATCGCCCTAGGGCCCGAAAAACGATCTAGATAACGGCCGGCAGTAGATCTAATTCTCGCATGTTCTCGTGGCCTGCGATCGTAAAAAACGCGGTTAAAAACCGACGAAACAATTTTTTTATGGCGTTTTCATGAACTTCGACACGATACGCTTTCATCGGGACGTCGTACGAAATAATTGCCAGCGTTTTATAAGGTCCTAGAACGCAACTGTTACGGTCGAAGAGCAATTTAGAGTGTTTTTATTGGTGTACTGAAACGCAACTGCTATAAGAAAAGGAAAAAATGTTACGTTTCTAAGTAGACAAGCTACGCGGTCGATCTCGCAATTCAAATATTTGTGTCATGTTTTAATTCTTTTAAAATGGTGTGGAATTAATTCAAAAACAACACAATCTGAATAACCACAATGTAACTTGATAATGTTTATGGCGTTTTCTTGCTACTAACCACGATCTTTTTCGACGATCTTACTAGTTTTTCCGACTTGTTAAGACTATCTGCCAAACTCATTTTTTGGGCCTTTTAATATCTCGTACGCGTCGGTTTTTTCCTTCCAAATTTTTGATCGGTTAAACCGCTCAGAATTGCAACTTAGTACTTCTCAAAATTTGAGCTCTTTGTCGAGCCACACGTGTTAATTCGACGTTAGCGTTTTTCTCTGGAACTTTCCGTTCCTAAACTCATCTGAAGGAATATGTTTACGTTTCGTACAATTAGCTCTTATGAACTTTTCAAAGTGTAGTTTAATGGTAGTATGCATTCTCACCATTTACACTCCCGGAAGTAGCTAGTTCTGCAGCATATTTAATGACATCGGAAACTTGTTTAGTCCTTCATCGATTCAAATTGCACTCTTGAGGGTCACATTGACACCCAGGATACCTTCGATTTTGCATCAGTACTTGTCCCAATTTGTTTTTCTGCTATGAAATCTTAGAGCTTTTTTGCAGATAATAATGCTGCTTATAATATATTCTGAGGAGCTATCTAAAGACATACACGAAAATACTATCATTTAAAGAAGCCCCATAGCTTGGTTCTGACGTGATCTGAAGAGATTTTCAATAATTCAAGGTAGAAATTCAAATTTAACCTCAAGAAACATATCAGACCTAGAAGATTGTATCAAAATGCAGCTCCGTATATAACTTCGTTGCTTACTTTTATTCGTATTTATTTTAAAACACGTTGAAGGCCTTGTAAGAGGTTTCAAAGACCTTTTCTTGCTCTTCTCTGATACCCTTTGTACTATCAGAAATCTAACATGGCGACCTACTTCTATAATCAAAGCATAGTTAGCAATTCAAAGATGGTAGACCAGAAATACAAAGGCTTCTTGGTGGGATTCCCAAATACTCAGGAACCAGGGTAACGAGAAGGCCAACTTACTAATCAAGAAAGAGTCTTTACGTCTCTTCGTGTTTTAGGAATAAAAAAAACTTCTCTAGAGGAGTCTTCTGAGTTTGCAGCATTTCAAAAGGTTTCTTCGGGCTTTACGGCAGGACATTGTCAAAAAGCATCTAGTGAGATAAGATTCTGATGAAAATGATGGATGCATATTCTTCGGAGAGGAGGAAGATTCTCTCATTCAGAAGTTTCTTTCTGTGAACGACGCGTTCTTTCTGACCTTGTGACAGAAAAAAAGTGTTTGATCAATGAAATCACAAAGGGCAGAAAAATATACTCCTCAGAGTTTATTAGAATTTTGGAGCTGGATGACAGCTCAAGAAAGAAGGGAGAATCTAAATATTAATAAGTTTCAGCAAACCAATACCCCAATCTTGCATTTTCCAAATGAATTTCGCTTGGAAGATGCTAGGATAACTGACAACAAATCCAAATACTTCTCCAATAATAACAAATTGAATAACCAAAAATTGTTGCCGAAGCGTAGAATCCCGCAACCCCGGTTCCCTTGGGAAATACGGCCAAGATTATAAACTTCAAACTTTTCGGCTTCCGCTGTAACCCGTGCCAAGTTAAAGTCGTTTCGAAAACGGCTTCGCGGAAAGGTCCGCATACTCGAGAAGTTCAAAGACCGACCCGTTTTTTGTCTTCGGGCAGGTAGATGATACGCGCAGCATTTCGGTAATGTCATTCGAATGTCGAATAAATCGCGAAAATGGAAGAGGACACGAGTACAGTTCGCTGAAAAAAGGTCAAGACTGAATGTCAGATTTCGGAGAGAATTTTAATCGTTCAGAGAATAACTCATACATGTTCCTATCACATCAAGAGGAATTATAAATTTAGATATATTTGGCAAAATGAAGTAGATACAGATGCCTAAGTGGATTCTTAGACCACCTTATTATTTAAACAAAGACTTCTAAAGCGACAATCAGAAAAACCAGAAAGGGATTTGAGTAGGAGATAATAAAAACTGTAAAAAGAAGAAGGGGTGTATTGATTTGGTTTATTATTCTCTCAAAAAGTAATTTAATCAACCCATCTTGAAAATCTCAGTTATTTTTTATACAGAGAAAATGATAAGCCAACAGACAGTTTAGTGATGTCTTCATATATACATGTTGCCGCTAACATTTCTAAACAGGAAAATTGAAAAGAATGAACTTTAGGCACAATTTCAACATGCAGCTAAGCAAAGAGGAAAAGAAAGTAAACAATCATAAGCGACCTTGAAGAATGACATAAAATGGTTAGAAAATCTTGGATTGAGATAAGATTATTTGCACATGGAAATCCATGTGAGTTTTTCCCAGTAAGTTCCAAGCAAAAAATAGAACCTTAAATTTAATATAATTAGTGATAACCCAAAGATACGATACAACTTTTCCTCCTGGCAGTCAAAACAACTATCAAAGAACTGATCTCGCATAGCCAATGTGTTGTTCTTCTTCTTTTAAGCCCAGGGCTTGTCAAAGCGCTTTAGTTCTCGGTGGATGTAGATACCCAGTAGTCTTTCCAGCGTTTGGGGAGCCTGTCAATTGGTCTTCTAGTATTTAGGACATCGTCTCGGGCAATCTTAGTTATTCTGTCTGCGTTCATACTACTAACGTGGTCGTTCCAATGTTGTCTGGAACTCTTTTTTAGCCCTTTTTGAATATTTGAATGATTATATTTTCTTCCAGGTCCTTGGTATCTTTCCAGTGGTTTTGTGAGTTCTTTCATCAGGCAGACTCCGTCAGATTTTATAGCTTAAGTACGTATTGTAAATCCATAAGACAGTTCACTGAAGTAAAAGAGAATATTAAAGGAATCTTAATGGTCATTTAGAAAAGGCGGAATCGAGAGCAAAAAATCTTTTCTGACCTTTCTCGTAAGACAACCACCTTAGAGAAAATTTTGGAAAGTTAGGAATTGAGATAACACTAATGTTCCTCGAATTCCGCTATTTTCCAAGCTTTGTATTGGCAATTCTTGAAGAAATGCTAATTGATGGCAAAAACAGAAGATGATGGGTGATCCTTGATTAAAGTAATAAAGATAACCAAGATGCACTCCCAACTTAATCTAATTCCGCCATTCTTAGTAGAAAACACGCAGCTACCGGCACATCCTGGTTTCCCGCAAAAAATTCCCTCATCATGCCGGCCTCAGTACAGAAACAGAAAACAACCCGACGTCCTAATGAATTTCTCCCTGTATTCCTGCAGGTGCCCTTTGAACCTCCATGAATTATTCACGACGTCCGTCTCTGGACCGCGCTAAATTGCCCCCTTGTCCCGGCCTGCTCGCTAAACGGCCTGTACTTACGCTACTCGTACGCCGGTGGGGCCTTTCGAGCGGATTAAATATGCATATGCCGCCCGGGGGCCTCTTGCCGCTTCTAATTCGGCCTACGTCGAACCGTCCCACGGTGGCGTGAATTTTGGGGTCTGTGCGGTTTTCTGGAGGTCAGAAGTTCGTGCTGCTTCGGCGGTTTTCGACGCTATGCGTTCTGATGATTGCGTTTTGGGGTAGATGGGAAAAGGGGGTGAAGTTTCAGCGATACGGGTCAAAAGATGATTGTTCAGTGGCATTGACAACCTTCTTCTCGATAGGGCGTTGATGGTAACCGAAGATTTTTCTCTACTGTTCTCCAAGACACACACAAGACACCTGACCTCTTTGGATTCAAAAGTAACTGGTAAAGGTTCAGAAGTAATCATTCTTCTGACCTACAATCATTGGTACATAACTGTAGGATTCCAGAACAAGCAACCAACGGACGTGGAAAGAGCCTTCGATAGAGTATGACATGAGAAACTAGCCTACAAAATTAAAATGACAGGATGCTCCCCAGAGATATGTAAATTGATCCGAAGTTATGACAGAAAATTTTATGAGCAAGACAAAAACCCTCAATAAGATATTAAGAAGTAGGGGTACCCCAGGGTTCAATCTTAGGGCCTCTATTATTCACAATATTCTAAAGATTCCAAGGGTATTACTAAAACTCTATGAGCAGAAGACACCGACATAGCTGTGAGACATAAAAATACAAAGGTCAGCCAACCAATCCAATATGAATATTTGCATTCGCAAGCTGACGACATATTTCTATGCGCTTGTTCTATGGAACAGCGTGTTAATTTTCAAGATTAGAGCCGACAATGATCTCAAATAACTAAGTTGGATGGAGAATTTGGGGTCAAAATTCTGTCCAACCGGTCCAGGCGCATGCACTATAACTTTCGAACGGAAAGAACTGGAGATTTAAGACTTTCAGGGTCGGTTTAGAGCATAAATATCTCAGCTGAGTTCCTTGATGGGTTAAATGGGTGCAAAGATTCCGCACTTATTCATATTGGAACGTTTTCCCTACTTTTCTCAGTATTTTCGGAACAACGAAGTCGATCGATCTGAAATTTGGTACTCGGAAGTGGAATAATGAAACGTATGCTCGTGCAAAATTTCATAAGCATTGAGTTGCCGGAACCATACCTACGATTGACTATAGATGAAAGCGCGCAAAAGCTCCTGACTTCACGTCAGAGCCCCGCACCATTTTTAATTCGGTCTAGTCTGAATCCCACACAACCTTAACAGTCGTAACATCTAATGATTTTTCCCATTTTCCCTTCGGAGCAACAAGTAGAGGCGAAAAGAGCTTTTAACGTAACAGTAATAGAAGAGATAAGCTTCATACCGGTTATCCAGGTAATCCGATGCTTTTAGTACGGCTTTAGAGTCAATCTGGCACGAATATTTTTGCTCTGCGAAATGGTGTTTTAATGACTGAAGTAGCAATCACAGATCCAAGTCGTCTTTTTATTTCATTCGATCACAATATAGAAATATTGCAGTAAAATAACACCTTTCATCAAATTACCATTTGAAAGCACTCTGTATACACGTCGATTGAAAAAACCCATGATAAATAAGCCGAAGACTTCGTTTTAAACAAGTTTGTATCCTCCAAGTATTTATTCAATATGTTTAATTAATATTTCATAGTTTCTGATGTCTGATGAGTGTTAATTTCTGAATTGAAACTGTATTTTCTAAGACATTTTTTTTATTTAATTTTGAAAAATTTTTGAGAAAAATTTTCATAAAATTGAGGTTTGTGGTGAGGTTAGCACAGAAAAATCTGTGTCATATTTAAGATGTTGAAAACACAGAAGTTTATTTCAAGGTTATCACCAGATATGTCACAGAAGGCTAAGTTCTTTTTCTAAACAATCTCTATGCAAATTTAAAATGGTTTTCTTCAAGAAAACTCGATGGACGAAATTACTTTTAATTTCAAATTAGAACTTTCATCACTTTTATCAAATTAGTAGTTTATATTGGGATAACTATAATATACACACATCGTTAAAAGTCTTGGCTCCCTTTGGTATCCCAAGAAATAAACAATCTATGTTCTGGAAGCGAGATGAATATTTTCCTGTATTTCAACTGCAATATATTTTATAGAAAATCTTTGTCTGTTACTCTTTGCTTTATGCAGGATGACACAAAATAGGAAATATGAGAAAAAAACTGGATTTATGGATTTTTTATTTTTGATTAAATATAGTTATTCCACAACTGAATCCAAATTTAAAAACTAACCTATATCAAACAACGTACCACGTGTAAATGAATAATGTTTCGAGACACAGATCAACTTTATAATCCAAGATTGATCTATGTTCTAACAGAATCAAAGAACAGTGTGAGTTATTTTTTAAGGCTTATTTAAATTATTTTGGCTTCAATAAATCTCTTTATGGAATGTCAATGAATTTAAATAAGCCTTAAAAATAACTCACACTGTTCTTTGATTTTGTTAGAACATAGATCAATCTTGAATTATAAAGTTGATCTGTGTTTCGAAACATTCATTTCTTTACACGTGATGCGTTGTTGATATAGGTTAGTTTTTTGATTTTGATATTTGGAATATTATTTAGGACCGAAGAAGGGATTGCTTAGAATTATATTTGTTTTTTGAAGATATAGTGCATGTTTTGAGAGATTTCTGAATTAACCTATTCGAATATTTAAATATATTAAATATTTCAAATGAATTATATTCTTTGAGAAGTCCTTTAAGTGTGTTCATGTTTTTTAAAAGGCAATTGGTGTTCTTAAAGGTAAGACCAGAAACAAAATTTTGTCTCCTTTAAATATTTATTTATTAATTTCAATGACTTTCGTATATCTGTTGGTTTATTTATTCCATTTGACATATATTGAGTTTTGATCATATACGTCTATTAAATGTAAGCGGTGCTTGTTTTAGACATTAATTAAATTCTAAAAGTTTTTTGAATAAAAATTTTTTGAAATTAAAATTGTAGAAGATAAACATATTTTAATTTGTTTTGATATTCAAATTTTGTTATATTTCTTCTATCAAGTAAAAGGCCTTTCTATTTTATTTTTAATTCAATTTGGCAAAAAATATCTAGTTTTTAATGATGAAACATGCAAAATATGCGCTCGGGCCAACCCATCCACTAATTTCGCATTTTAACCAGATTATACAATCAAGAACGACTCATTTCACTACGCCCACTTCGAACAAACCTCAAAACAAAGCAATTCCTCAAAGAACAAAACACATCTACAATTAATTCACTCGCCCATTTCACGTAATAACCGCGACCTAGCGAAAGAACAATAACGCGAAAAAAAAACGAACAAACACAAAGAAACGGCATTAATTGAAACGGAGAAAAGCGGCTATTCGACTGTATCGCAGATAGCGCTGATAATGACGGGTAATTTCGACGACGGGCGTTGTTTTTCGAATCCGGAGGGGGCGCCGTTTTTCGAATTGAACGTTTCGAAAACGATACTGCGCTGTCGAACGACGCCCCCGGCGATTCTCACGTGGCCGACGCCATTGTTTACGAAATTGCACCTCCGGTACTTGTAGTTAATACCGGTATTAGGAGGCCGGAATCGTCCGGGTATGATTACACGGTGGTGCAAACAATGTGTCTTGTCGAGGTAACTGTTGTGGTGAAACGTGGCCGGTTGCTTGCGCGTTGAGAAAGCACTTCAAAAATTTTTGGGTTGGAACAACATCTCGAGCAAAGGGTGTTTTTTTAGAGTGATAGAACTTTGTAACGTTGAAAAATGCTCAAATGATGTGATTTCACTAAGACCATTAAGAAGTTTGGAGTTGCCGCAATGAAAGTCGACGTTGTTACCGCATGCGCGTAGAGTAAAATTGTTTTCAAGAAGGGTAGAATTTCTCAGATTTCTTTCTTTCGTATTTTGGGGTTACACGAATATACACATTGTGATATTTTTATCAAATTAACCTACCTAATCCATGAAAATCGTGGAATATTAAATTTGTATTGTTTCTTATAAGATGTCTTATCAAAAGGCGGTAAGTAATACGTAGATCCCGATAAAATATTTTCTGCTTTTGTGAATGGCAATTATTATTATTGATTTATTTAATTCTCTGCAGGTTACACAGGTTAACATGTTTCTTTATATGATATTAAGCATTTAATTTCCCTTCTCATGCTCATGATCGAATAACGGGCTCTTATTTTTGCGTTCTAGATATTTCATCTCATGTTTATTAACTTGTAAATATTTTTAATAATATCTATAGTCACTGGGAGTGAGATCACGTGTTGCATAGGCACTGTCTTACATATTTGAAATCACAGTCTTTGTACCGGATTTCTTAGTACCGGAGATTTTATACCTGATGTTCTTAGAACTGAACAATTTTACTGGATTGCCTTTTTGCATGGATTATCTAAATACCAGACAGTCTTCTTCTTGTCGCTTTGGAGTATCTTATTACCGCACCATCTTGGTTCCGGATGCTCTAATGGTCATTTGTAACAATTTTGGACTAAACACCTGCTAATTATATGCAGAATGGGACCTATTTTTGGAGAAAGCACTATCATTTCGACACCTTGGAGAAGAATATTTCAGGATAACCAAATATAAGTCCTTACACAAATCTCTGACCTCAGGTTTATTGTAAAACTGTATTACATTGTAAATAAGAGCCACTATTTTAATTGTAAAGTTGAAATAAACAAAAAGGGAGTAAGAGTTTGCATTTTCACTATCAGGCTTGACGATTTGGGATTTATTAAGGAAAGGCAGGTTCAATTTATCTTTTTCTTGGCGCACTATGAGGCATTTTACGAAGTAGGATGTTTGAAGCGCGGACGACAAAAATCGCTAGCGCAAATTAGAGTCCTTTAGTTTAAGTTTCTTTTATTCTTTTATTGAAATTTATGGTTTACATAATCGTCCATCAGAGCAGCTTATTCGTCGAACTATCCATAGATTTCGGACAACATTTTCTCTACTCCATGCAACAACAACAACAAGACAAATAACTGTACCTACAGAAGAAAATATCTCTGCTATAAGTCATAGTGTTAATGATGATCGGGTGTTTTTTTTAGAGTGATAGAACTTTCGAACTATAATTTGACAGAAGGTAGAAGCCATGTTGTTTTGACATTTTTGTTCAGTAAGCGTTGACAAATTATCATGGAGAGACTCACGCCGCAACAACGTTTACAAATTGATGAAATTTATTTTCAAAATCAGTGCCAAACTTGAAGAGATTTATGGTTTACATAATGGTCCATCAGAGCAGCCTATTCGTCGAACTATCGATGGATTTCGGACAACAATATCTATACTCGATGCAACAACAACAATAAGACAAAGAACTGTACGTAATATCACTGCTGTAAGTCATGGTGTTAATGATGATTAACCAGAAACAATAGACGCTTTGGAAGCCAAGATAACTCGCGTTATTGATGAAATAAGGCCTGAATTACTCGGATAAATTGGTCTGGTGGAATGCGGTTTCCTCAGAGAACTTGAAGAGATTTATGGTTTACATAATGGTCCATCAGAGCAGCCTATTCGTCGAACTATCGATGGATTTCGGACAACAATATCTATACTCGATGCAACAACAACAATAAGACAAAGAACTGTACGTAATATCACTGCTGTAAGTCATGGTGTTAATGATGATTAACCAGAAACAATAGACGCTTTGGAAGCCAAGATAACTCGCGTTATTGATGAAATAAGGCCTGAATTACTCGGATAAATTGGTCTGGTGGAATGCGGTTTCCTCAGAGCTAGTCGTGGTGGACATATGCCGGAAATTATTCTCAAAAAATAAATGTCATAAAATTATCTTTCAAATAAAAAAAAATTGGCTTCAATCTTAATCTAAATGTGTTTTATTTCAATTTAAAGTTCTATCACTCTAAAAAAACACCCGATATGTAGGGAAGAAGAATATCCTGTACATTAGCTGAAAAGCCACTGGAAACCAACTGAAAGACTGAGCTATAAAAACCGGAGTTCAACTGGAACTCGATGGTAAGTGAGCGCAAAAGGTTACATTGAACTGACGCTCCTAATAACAAAAAAATATTCAGCTCGGATTATGGCACTGATTAAATGTTAGAGGCATCATATCAAGAAAATAAATCTACCCAACAATCAATTTTCCTGCTTGAATAATATTGGCGTGTAATGCACAATTTTTTTGGTACCTTCTAACCTATAGACTTTCGTCGAGGCCAAAAGTCCTTTGTTTCATCTCATCAGGCCCGAAGATGTGAAAGTTTTGGTAGCCTTGGTTTTGATGCTGGTGTTGAAAGTGTCTTACATCAGTCATTCTTCTCGATCTCTGGAACCATTAGCGACCCTTATCTCCCTAGACGAGTATATCCCCCTTTCCCTTGTGTCAAGAAGTAATAATACATCATCCAAAGAAGGCATAATCACAACGCAGCGAATATCATCACATTCGAACCCTTTGACGACGTCCCTTTGATCCCACCTTATCCCTAATGGAAAACGGGGATGTAGTCGCGACAGAGCCAATTTTCACGATGGGTCTTTTGTCATTCCGTGCGACTCATCCCCGTTTTACCACCATTGTCTGTATCAATCAGCGCCCGCTTAAGGCCCGAGGCTTCGCTGCAACCTCACCTTCACGCCCGCGTTTACGTCTTTTTTCGTCTCGTCTCCCTTTTCCCAGTAATACACGTCTTCTACATGATTCATCCATTAACGGCGTCGGATACGCACTCGGCGACCCGCGAAGAACACCTGCTGCTTCTCGTTTTCGGTGGCTGTCGCCCGCGGCTTAGGTGGTTTGGGAATCCGCCTGCTAGATGCCGGCGGTTTTGCGGGAACGAAATTCTTTATGGTAGCAGGTAGAACGGGGAATTCGCCTGGGGAAAGTACGTATGACGGATGGCGTTTTCCCAACTTCGGATGCTGCATAGTTTGAATCACGTCAACGCTTAGGATTTTTTCTACTTGGATTAGTGGTGATACGACCAAAAATGTATTTGCTTTATCCATAACACTGGTCGGCAAAACTTTTGTGAAACAAAGCAGATCTCAATTTTTTGAAGGAAATACTCTTCTCATAATAGGAAAAATTTTTCCTTAAGTCCTTACACGTACCACTAGCTCAATAAAACCATTTTACATTAGCAAGTGGTTAATTTTATAAGGGGACGGTTAAGTTGGATGCATTTTATAACAGGAAAAGTTTCTAATCGGTGTTGTTTAAAATATGAGACATGAAATTAAGACTAAAGATCAGTCTTCTGTTGAGTTTCGAAGTGAGTGGTTTTCTGTGTGTATTTAAGAAAGTGTTTCAACGACAAAAATGTCGAGACAGACGTGCCGCAGTTAGAAAATCTCTCCTGGCAAATTTTGTTATATTTGTGGAGAATTTATGGTGAAATCACAAGTCGGGCAATTTTTGGAGATATTGAAAAGGCCTACTTCCAATATTTTTGTGTTTTCATTTGAGATCAAGACAAGTAGTGGGCTTCCCATGTGAAGCGTATCATTGGCGCAGTTCAGAATGGGAGGAGAAAAAGCATGCCTTTTGCAGTCCCCTTGGTATGGCAAGAACCCACTAATTATTTAGATTGGTATTTCTGCTTAACAATTAAAAAGAGAAAGCACAAGATCAATTATCTAAATTTGCAGTCTGTAATACGACCTGTTTCTCGTAATGCAGATTTACCAGTGCCGATCGCACCTTTAGATCAGCAAAATGTTGTTTTGGAAGATATTGGAAGAAGCACAGTGTATCGACCCTACTTTTACTCCAGGTCACAGTTCCGGCGAGCCACACCTTGTTCACAGCAAGTATGATTCAGTACGTGATTTGGGATTATCGAAGCAACAGTAAGAACTTCTTGGTTCTCTTCTTAAGGAAGGGAAATTATTAGGCATCGAAATGGAAATTACGAATTTCAGAAGAAGCGATGCTGCGTTTTCTGCATTCCACAATATGGAAAATTCGTTGTGTTCGTGTACTGATATTGATGGTTTAATGCAAGAACTTGATATCGAGCATTCCCCCTCTGAGTGGCGTTTATTTATTGATTCGTCAAAATAGTTGTGATTTCCATAATGTGTAATTGCATAATGGAAATTTAAATCCTCTGTGCCAGTCGCCCATTCAGTAATGATGAAATAAAGTTATGAATATATACTACAACACGTATAAATGGCAGATATGTGGAAACTTGAAAGTTATAGGAATTTTAGTGGGAATTGCTGTTTTCCTTGTCTAAGGACAGTCGTGCAGTAAATCAGCATTATATTGGCCAGAAAGAAGTCTATTTCAACCGGGATCTCAAAATGTTAAGTTTAGACCTCTTATAGACCCCAAAAATGACCTTCTGCTTCCTCTTCACATTAAACTTGGGGTTGATGAAGAACTTTTTGAAGGCTGTGAATAAAGATGATGGTTTCAAATACTTAAAACAAGTTTTTCCCAAGTTAAGTGATGCCAAATTGAAGGAAGGCACAAATAAGAATATTGCTGGAGGACGTTAATTTCACATAGAAGCTTACCAGGCAAGAGTTCAGAGCATGAAACTCATTTGTTAGTGTAGCAAGAGGATTTTTTGGCAACAATATGGATGCCAACTATCAACAGTCAGTTAACAAACTATTAAATGCCTACAAATCGCTTGGTGCCCGAATGTCTTTAAGAAATATTTTCCTCCAATCACATCTGCGATTTTTTCCTGAAAATTTGGGAGCTGTCAGTCAGGAGCAGTTTCCACCAAGATATTAGGAAAATGGAAATTCACTATCAAGAACCATGGAATCCAGTCATGATGAGTGATTATTGCTGATTTTTTAAGAGAGAAAATATGACCCCCCGCAAAGGAAAACATAGAATTTAATTAGTATTTTAAGTCAATATTTTTAATCTTCGTGGTTTTCTTAAATTTAAGGAAGGTTCAGTAGGTGTAGAACTAGATGAAGTCCATATATACAGTTAAAAAATTCTGAAATCATTTTTTCAATACACATCAGATATCGTAACATTAAATGTGGTTCTATCAACGTAACAAAAAACCTTTTTTTCTCAGTTTCGTATTTGGATACGTCCATTCTACCATAACATGCTATTCAGCTTTATGTTTCAACCCAAAAAAATTTCTTTTTTTCGGCCAGTGTAATCTACATAATTCATCATTCAACCACGACAGGTTGAACTTCAATCAGCGCCAATTACGTTACGCCGTTATTTTGTTCTGAAAATTTCTCCACTTTTTCTCAGCTATTTGGTGGTTGTGGACTATTAATTGCTGAGTTTTGTCTGATTTATGTTGGCTTCCAAAGCGTCTATCATTTCTGGTTTATCAGCATAAACCTATGACTTGACATAACCCCAAAGAAAATTATCCAGTGGAGTTATGTCGCATGATCTTGGAGGCCAATTAATTGAACCATTTCTCGAAATAATGTTATCGTCGAATCTTTCTTTCAATAAATCAATTGTTACGGTAGCAGCATGAGGTGTAGCACCATCTTGATGGAACCAAAACACTTCTGGGTCGATACCATTGAAATTTTGAAACAAATAATCATCGATCTGTAACGAGTATCATTCACTATAACATTAGCACCAGCATCGTTTTTAAAGAAATATGGACCGATGATGCCTCCAGCATGTAAAGCACACCATACAGTGCATTTCTCGGGCTGCAATAGAATGCAATGGAACCTACAGAACTTCTTGAGGATTGTTTTCACCCCATACACGGCAGCTTGTTTACATAGCCGTTAAACCAGAAATGAGCTTCATCACTAAACACAATTTTACGATAAAAAAGTGGATCAACTTCAAGCTGTTCTAGGGCCCAATCAGCAAACAAACGACGCTTATAATGGTCAAATGGCTTTAGTTCATGAACCAGTTGGATCTTGTATGGGTGTAGACCAAGATCTTTACGCAAAAGTTTCCATGTGGTGGATGCACAGAGTCCAACTTGTTGTGAACAAATCTGGATCATCATTAACACTATGACTTACAGCAGCGATATTTTCTTCTGTACGTACAGTTAAATGTCTTGTTGTTGCATCGAGTAGAGAAAATGTTGTCCGAAATCCATCGATAGTTCGGCGAATAGGCTGCTCTGATCGACCATTACGTAAACCATAAATCTCACGAAGTGCTCTGCAAGTTTGGCGAATAGAACACTGATTTTAAAATAAATTTCAACAATTTGTAAACGTTGTTGCGGCGTGAGTCTTTCCATGATAATTTGTCAACGCTTACTGAACAAAAATGTCCAAACAACATGGCTTCTACCTTCTGTCAAATTATAGTTAGCTCTATCGAAAGTTCTATCACTCTAAAAAAAACACCCGATACTTTATAATGAAATGAAAATTTCGATAATTTTCAAATAAATAATATGTTTTATGACACTAATATAAAATTTATTAATAAGAAAAACTAAAATATGTCTCAACTTACAATTTCTTCACGAAACCTTTAATCAACTTCATTTTGCAATCAAATCACAAACACGTCCACATAATCCAAACAACCAAACGCGACACGTGATATTCCCCCGAAAATCCGTACATCTCTGATCATCCACAGCCTAAATTGCCCCTACCAAACCCCTAAACGCCCTTCGATTATTCAAATTCACCCGTTTCGGAAATTCACCTGTGAGTTTGTTTTAGTAAAGCGCATCAAAATGACGCGTTTGACAGGTGTATACGTCCAAGACGGCCTTAATTAACCTGGCCGACGCGATCACCGCATATTTTTATGGACGATATCATCGAAATATGCTTCCTCGATATTCCGACCATAATCCGAGGGTTCGAATGGTAAAGTTCCACCTGTACGGGCATTTCTATACGTTTAAATACGAAAGATCCGGACAGCGCCGTCCAATTAAATTAATTAATCGTTGCCGAGAAAGACGATTAAATTTTTGCCCGGATTATATTTAATTTCATTGTCGTTTTCGGTACCGTGAAATCGGTTATGGACGGTCGTCTGCACCCGAGTGCATCTGCCACGGTATCAATTTCGTCTTGGAATAATTGAGATGGCCCTGGGCAGGTCCAAGAAACTGGTTGTGAAGAAATTCGACTACTTACCGCCGAGAAGAATTAATATGGTCCTGAAGACTTACCTGTAAAAAAAGAAAGAATTATTTTGTTATCACATTCGAAGTTCGGGGCATAAACGTCAATGGTCAAAGGTTTTAACAGAGTGAAAAATGTGGTCTTTACAGCTCCAAACTAGGGTGTTTTTCGATTAGGACTATAGACGAGGGTGGTTCAATATTATCGAGACAAATTCTAAAACGTTTACTCATTATCGAAAGATTTACAGATAATCACATTTTCTATGGGTAATTCCCCTCACTATTCACACATTTTTTCCACCTTTCCGGAAGTTTTTTGATGCCGGTATCGAAAATTCCTTGGGAAACTCGGACAGCCATGTGCGCACGAACCCCTCTATCTCGTCGTCGGTGTTGAACTTTTGACCTCCGAGGGCCTCTTTCAGTGGTCCAAACATGTGGTAGTCGCAGGGCGATAAATCCGGAGTGTATGGGAGGTGCTCCAGTACCTCCCACCCCAATTCCGATATTGTATCGAGCGTGAGACGCGCGGTATGAGGGCGCGCGTTATCCTGGAGGAAAATCGCACTTCGTGCTGGAATGCTCCTGCATTTTGAGCTATAAGCGGGTTTCACGTGTTTTGAGAAGCAGTAGCATTGATGGTACGTTGAGTGCGCAGGAAATCGACGTACAGCACGTCCTGCTGGTCCCAGAACACAGTTCACATTACCTTACCCGCGGACCAGGTTGTCTTCGCTTTGATTTGCGCCCCTTCCTTCTTCTTCCTCCACTCTTTACTTGACACCTTGGTTTCGGGAGTGTAATAGTGTACCCATGTTTCGCCTGTAGTGAAGATTCGCGTTAAAAACCATCCCCCTCCGCCTCGTATCGCATCAGTAAGCGGCGACAAACTTCCACCGCGTTAATTTTTACTCAAAGTTCAACAGTTCAGGAACCCATCGCGCCCTTATTTTGCGATATTTCAGGTGTTCGTGGATGATAGACTCTACACTACCAATACTGATGCCGACTTCAGCCAAAATGTCTCAAACATTCATCCTTGGGTCCTTCAAAATGAGTTGTTCTACGCGGCGAATGTTGTCTGGTGTGACACTGGTTCGCGGTCGACCATCATGCGGCCATACTTGAATGCTTTGTCCCATTTAAACACGGCAGCCCTACTCAGGCACTCACTACCGAGATGCTTTTGCAAACGCACAAAAATATCCGTGTTTTTAACGTCTTCTCCCACTAAAAAACGAATGATGATACGTTGCGCAGCGGCAGTCGGCACTTGACGTTCACTCATGGTCGTAGCACACGCGTGAAACAATTGCTCCGACGAAAACAAATGCCACACTGTACGTTAGAGACCCAGCTATCACATACTCAAGCCACGACCTCCGAAACTTACATGTGCGCCATCTACAGATTTTGTCTCGACCATATTTGAACCACCCTCGTATTATTTCAAGACAGTTTGAGCGTCATCTGTATTTGAGTTTGTTTCTACTGCTCCCTTTGTTAGTAAATGGGAACGCCCCATTTTTAAATTGATATTACTCACGTGACTGACAGTCGTATTTGTCAATGTCTACCATTTAATTATGGAAAGGTACACACTCCAACAACGTCCACAAATAATCAAAATTTATTATGAAAAATCGCGATCTGTTACTCTAACTCAACGTGCTTTAACTACAATTTTTGGTCGTTATAATAGTCCGGACAAAAGCACAGTTAAAGGTTTAGTGAAGAAGATCGAAACAAATTTTACACTTCAGGATGTTACAGTGCCAGGGAGACAAAGAAATGCAAGAAGTGAAGAGAATATTGCTGTCGATTTCACGACTTTACAAGAACTAGGGATTTCCCAGACGTCTTTCTCATCATCTTCATTGATGAGGCCCATTTTGACCTCGAAGGCTACGTTAATAAGCAGAGTTGTTGTATTTGGGGCTCGGAAAATCCAAGAATGGTTGTTGAAAAGCATCTCCATCCTCAACGTGTTACTGTTGCGGTTGTTGGTTGGCGGTGTGACAAGATAGCGCTACCGAGCTATGATTAGTGATTTTTGATGGCCGGAATTGGGAGATATTGATGTGGACGACGTTTGTTTTCAACAAGACGGCACCACGTGGCACACAAACAACGAAAGAGGTGATTATAATTGACTACCGAGATCTCGTGATTCAACACCTTTACACTTTTTTCTTTGGAGCCACGTGGGAGATAATGTCTATGTCAATGCTCCACAATAGTTCTCCATTGTTAATGGCATACCTCCCTCTTCAGAATGAAATAAATATCCATCGATTTCCCTTAAAATACACACATCGTCAATAGATTTGGCACCTAGGTTACTCAAGAAATAAACAATCTATGTTCTGAAAATGAGATCAATTTTTTCCTCTATTTGAACTGCAATATATTTGATAGAAAATCTATGTTTGTTACACTTTGCTTTATGCAGAATGAGACAAAATAGGAAAAATGAGAAAAAATCTCAATTTATTGATTATTTATTTTTGATTAATTAGAGTTATTCCACAACTGAATCCAAATTCAGTAGTCCGTATTACCACCTCTTCTTTCAATCAACTGCCCAATACGCCTAGGCATTCCACAAATCGACTCATTAATGAAATTTCCAGGCATATCGTTCCATTCTTCCTGAAGACTTTTGACGATGTGTGTATACCCGTTTTTTTTTAATACAAAATGAAACCTATTACTGGAAAGCTCTTTATTCAAGAACTTCTTTTTGCATTGAATAATCAGGAACAATACTCATGGTATGAAGAAACAATCCGACTTTACTCTACCTTAGTACTCACAAGTTCTATTTACCAAAATGACTCCAATAGAACATTAAGGGAGATCCTAACAAAATACTTGTTTTTCAAAATATTTATCCTGAAATTCGACATGAGACGTTTGTTTGTTTTCATGGCTTGTAGTCCCTTTATCCTTTAGATATCGCAGTACAGCTGGGTCGGCATATTCCATAACGAATGAGATCAGTCAAAATATTACTTTCAACAAAGAATTTTGTATCCCACAGCTGTTGAAAGCGCCGAAGGATGTGGCGATAGTACTGCGTGAAATTAGAAGCCAATAGATCGGTAATATTTGACATTTGGCAGATGAAACACAGATGGTAGTGCATTTGATACAGGATGAAAGGAATATTGGCACGAAACGTCAATTATGGGATTATTTCCGAGCAAAAGGGCCCTTAACTCGGAAAAAAAATTACTAACGGTTGTCAGTTTTGGGTACCAACATTCTTGAGATTGTTTGATGGCAAATTTGTACACATATGTGTTTAACAATAAGTTTTCCTCGTGTAAAATCATATCTTCGATAATCTCGGTATTTACTCGACCGAAATTATCTTGAAAACTATTAAATAGAAACTTCCGCTTATTTTGATTGTTTTCACGACAATTTTATCGTCCTACTGACTTCAAATGCAAATGTACAAACATTTGTTCACAAGAAATACAGAAGAGCGTGTAAAAAATAGAAACATAAAAAAAATATTTCATAATCATTTCTTAATTCTTTTCAAATATCAAAACAGATTTATTGTGATAGCCTCCTATAAATTTTAATTTCAAAAAATTTTATTCGAAAGCTTTTACACTCAAATTAATATCTCATAAGCTCTGATTATATTTAATTGACATATAAAATCAAAACTCCTAATATAATATCAAATAAAATAAAAAACCAAACAAATATAAATTGTCAATTAAAATTAATAAATGAATATTTGAAGGAGACAAAATTTTGTTTCTGATCTTATATTTATGAAAACTAAATATTTTTCAAAAATGCAAAACATAATTTTCAGAACTTCCCCAAAACTAATTTATTTGAAATATTCAATATATTTCAATATTTAAATAAGTAACTTCAAAAATCAAATAAGATCTTTATCACATTTAACTAATAAAATCAATTAACAATAAATAAGACCTCGTGGTATTCTTGTTGAACACCAAATCTATGTTCATCACAAAAATCACACAAAGCTGGTAATTTTGTAATAATCCTTCTATCAAGTAAAGAACCTCTTCTTATTATTTGTGAATTCTAAAATGTTATTCAAAAATGTTAAGCAGTGGGGATTTGTTTAGGGCTATTTGATAATTCAATGTTTTTTATTGTATTGAATATCGTATTTTATTGATGAAAATTTTCGTTTCCTCTTATTCTAGTTTTGACTGAACGTCCGGTTTGTACAATATATCGGGTGTTTTTTTTAGAGTGATAGAACTTTAGATTGAAATAAAACACATTTAAATTAAGATTGAAGCCAATTCTTTTTTATTTGAAAGATAATTTTATGACATTTATGTTTAAAAAATAATTTGCGGCATATGTCCACCTCAACTAGCTCTGAGGAACCGCATTCGACCGGACAAAGTTTGGACCACTTCTTCGAGTAATTCAGGCCTTATTTCATCAATAACACGAGTTATGTTGGCTTCCAAAGCGTCTATTGTTTTCGGTTTATCATCATAAACCAACGATTTGACATAACCCCAAAGAAAATAATCCAGTGGAATTATGTCGCATGATTTTGGAGGCCAATTAATTGGATCATTTCTCGAAATAATGTTATCGCCAAATCGTTCTTTCAATAAATCAATTGTTACGGTAGCAGCATGAGGTGAAGCACCATCTTTTTGGAACCAAAGCACTTCTGGGTCGATACCATTCAAATTTTGAAACAACTGATCATTGATCATCGATCTGTAACGAGCACCATTCACTGTAACATTAGCTCCAGCATCGTTTTTAAAGAAATATGGACCGATGATGCCTCCAGCGTGTAAAGCACATCATAGCATTTTGAGGATGCAATGGAACCTGCAGAACTTCTTGAGGATTGTTTTCACTCCATATACGGTAATTTTGCTTATTTACATAGCCGTTCAACCAAAAATGAGCTTCGTCACTGAACACAATTTTACGATAAAAAAGTGGATCAACTTCAAGGTGTTATAGGGCCCAATCAGCAAACAAACGACGCTTATTATGGTCAAGTGGCTTTAGTTCTTGAACCAGTTGGATCTTGTATGGGTGTAGACCAAGATCTTTACCCAAAATTTTACATGTGGTGGATGCACAGAGTCCAACTTGTTGTGAACGTTGACGAATAGACAAATCTCGATCATCATTAACACTATGACTTACAGCAGCGATATTTTCTTCTGTACATACAGTTCTTTGTTTTGTTGTTGTTGTTGTTGCATCGAGTAGAAAAAATATTGTCCGAAATCTATCGATAGTTCGACGAATGAGCTGATGTGATGGACGATTATGTAAACCATAAATTTCACGAAGTGCTCTATAAGTTGGCGAATAGAACTCTGATTTTGAAAATAAATTTCAACAATTTGTAAAAGTTGTTGCGGCGTGAGTCTTTCCATGATAATTTGTCAATGCTTACTGAACAGAAATATCAAAACAACATGCCTTCTACCTTCTGTCAAATCACAGTTATTCCTATCGAGTCCGGCAACACCTGTGTTTTGAGATAATATTAATTTGCTATTTGACATTTACGAAATTTAAATAAATTAATGATCTTAAAAAAATATTCATTAGTTTTTTATTCGTAGCCGATAAAAAATACAAATTTTAAATGACCGAACCCATTTAATAATGAAGAATATTTCCACAATTTATCATTTTACAATTGTTTGGCCAACACTGTAGCTTCGTCGGGTAAGTAACGAATACCTATTTTGGACACCTTGTACAATCATCAAAACATTTTTTGAAAGCATTTCCACGTTTTTCTTTTTCGAATTCAAGGTGAGACATTTCTACATCTTCTTTGTTACAATTCTCCAGAAGAAATGAAGAATATTCTTCTGAATCATCAGACGGCCGTGAGGAGGTTTCGAATGCAGTGCAAATTTTGGATGCAATCCTCTATTTTAACGAGATCTATTTCCAATTTGAAAAGCCCCTAGTAATTCATCGACTTATTGAGCATCGACTACTATTCAGCAGTCGAACTGTCGAACAATTCAGCTGTTCCGAGCTCTAAGCAAATTCAGAACGAATCTTCCATCTCTCCAGTCTATTATTCATCCAACTCCAAAACTATGAAGTAAACAGTTGCAGCAGTTGGCGCACCCAAGTTTACCCTGTACATTAATTGTCTGAATTCGAGAGAACTTCAAAGTTCGCTCCCCCATTCAAATTACTAGATGAGTAATGGGGCGAATATCTGTCCAGGCTTTCCCATTCAGAGGAACCTAATATATCCAGCGAGATAGTTGGAGCGTCAAAAGTCTGTAGGAAATTAAACCTCGACGCGGTAAACTCGATGTGGTATTTCTCGTGGAAGCGTTCGTGCGTTACGGTACAGTACAGATTCGACACGACCAGCCCAGAGAATCCGTAGGCTTAGAACGGTCCAAATTAAATTCGGCGAGAATATACGGGGTAACTTAAAGGGTAAGGTGAAGGATGACGACTTTTATAACGCGTGGGTGGGATTTGGAGGATTATAAGTTTGGAGTAACCGATGGTGTCCCAAGCTGTGAAGGAAATTACACTTGACTTTAGATTTACATGTGAGTTTTCGTATGTTTCTCTGGATAGATTCTGATGTAGGAAAATTCAAGGTACCACAACAAAATTGTCAGTTGTCGAATGATCGGCTTATTCAATTGAAAAAGGCAAGAAAGCTCTTCAAGGTAACCGGTTATCCATTTCGGATTTCATAGCCCTGCTTCATTAACATGTGTCGAACGAAACTGTGTTCCGAAGCCTCATATGTTCAGTTTAAGGTTGGTCATTTAACAGTATGGATAGTTTATCTACTGCTGAATGTGTGAAATTTGTGTAAACTTACTGCAAAAACAATGATTCTGTGGTAAGTATCGGGTGTTTTTTTAGAGTGATAGAACTTTCGATAGGGATAACTGTGATTTGACAGAAGGTAGAAGGCATGTTATTTTGACATTTCTGTTCAGTAAGCATTGACAAATTATCATGGAAAGATTCACGCCGCAACAACGTTAACAAATTGTTGAAATTCATTTTAAAACTGAGTGTTCTATTTGTCAAACTTATAGAGCACTTCATGAAATTTATGATTCACCTAATCATCGATCAGAGCAGCTTCTTCGTCGAACTGTCGATAGATTTCGGACAACATTTTCTCTACTCGATGCAACATCAACAACAAGACAAAGAACTGTACGTACAGAAGAAAATATCGCTGCTGTAAGTCATAGTATTAATGATGATCCAGATTTGTCTATTCGTCGACGTTCACAACAAGTTGTACTCTGTGCATCCACCACATGAAAAATTTTGGGTAAAGATCTTGGTCTACACCCATACAAGATCCAACTGGTTCAAGAACTAAAGCCGGTTGACCATAAGGACCGTCGTTTGTTTGCTGATTGGGCCCTAGAACAGCTTGAAGTTGATCCACTTTTTTATCGTAAAATTGTGTTTTGTGATGAAGCTCGTTTCTGGTTGAACGGCTATGTAAACAAGCAAAATTGCCGTATATGGAGTGAAAACAATCCTCAAGAAGTTCTGCAGGTTCCATTGCATCCTGAAAAACGCACTGTATGGTGTACTTTACACGGTGGAGGCATCATCGGTCCCTATCTCTTTAAAAACGATGCTGGAGCTATTGTTACAGTGAATGGTGCTCGTTATCAATGATTATTCGTTTCAAAATTTGAATGGTATCAACCCAAAAGTGTTTTGGTTCCAACAAGATGGTGCTACACCTCATGCTGCTACCATAACAACTGATTTATTGAATTAAAATTTGTGGATAACATTATTTCGAGAAATGGTCCAATTAATTGGCCTCCAATATTATGCGACACATAAGTCCACTGGATTATTTTCTTTAGGGTTATGTCAAGTCATTGGTTTATGCTGATAAACCAGAAACAATAGACGCTTTGGAAGCCAACATAACTTGTGTTATAGATAAAATGAGGCCTGAATTACTGGAAAAAGTGGTCCCAGATTGGTCTGGTCAAAGGCGATTCCTCAGAGCTAGTCGTGGTGGACATATGCCGGAAATTATTTTCAAAACATAAATGTCATAAAATTACCTTTCAATTGAAAAAAAAATTGCCTTCAATCTTAATTTAAATGTGTTTTATTTCATTTTAAAGTTATATCACCCTAAAAAAAACAAACGATAGTTCAAAATGTTAATTTGAAAATTTCAGAATACACCAAACAATTGTTGTTTATCAATAACTTTGTAGCAATTTTTTTCCATTATTTCATTTAATAATCATTAGTGGAACTTTGATTTCTGAGAGAGTCCTTCCCCATTCAGCTGGAAGTATCTGGAACGCATGAAAATGGCCTGTCTCATAACTATACAGAAACAGAAGTTGAAACTCCAGAAGAACCCAAAAAAGAAATATCTACTTTATGACTTCGTAGCGTGAAATATCGCTACGTCGTGACGCCGTGAAAAATGGAAAATGGGAAAAATGGACCAAGAATAGAGTGCCTTATCTTTTTCGCCCTTTCCTCGTGGATTTCATGGCCGGCGATGGAGGGGAGAACGTCGAAGGCTCCAGATATAATATGGGGTGATAAAAAAGTGGAAGGCCGAGAAGTATATCTCGAAAATTTATACCGAAAACACGAAGGGAATTCTTCCATATTTTTTTCCAAAGAAATACACCTTTACGTATTCTTATATTTTACAATGATGTAGAAAAGTATGAACAAAAAAAATTGAAAACGTCCGTCATTCAATGCGCGTTTGACATAACAGAATCCTTCCTGAGAGGTCCTGAAGTTCTATTTATATTTTACAGAGTGTTCAGCTCTTATTTGTCTATATTACATTTGGATATGCTTTTTTTCTACTCAAATAAGTGGTGTGTTCATATATCATTTATAGAATGATACACACAAATTTCATAAACGTTTACAATGGATATATGGGGTGCGCCATATGAAATTTGCATTCTCGCGGCTAATAATGAAAAAGTAATGAATATTTTTTTGAAGTTATGATTTAATTACAAAGGTGGAGTTTTGACATGAAAATTCAGCTCATAAAATGATACTTTGGTTGCCAGTCAATTCAATAAATTCATTTATTGTTGCCTTTGAAGATAGGCCGATTCCTTCAAGTTCGGCTATTTTTAAGATAAATAAAAAAATCGAGAAATGTGGGTGTTAACGAACATGTAGGCATTGCAAGATTAATAAACCACCCAAAAACCAACTCCACCTGAACGAACAAAATCACGTTTAAAGTGAGCTATACAATTAAAATTCGGTATCACATTCTTCTTGATCGTCCAACCATGTCTCTGATAATAACGAAATGTTCGTTTTTTTCTGTAACAGAGTCGATTAAATCAACTGAATGTTTACGAAGGCTTTGGACGTTGAACGTACACAATGAAATGCCTTTATCTCTAGTAATGAAATCAATGACTGATTTTTCCTTCGTTTCAAGCTTATTTAATGACAATCTCTGAAACTCTTGTACTAGAGATATTATTGAAGCTTGCACTCGATTATGATGAAATCGAAATTTAGTTTCATCATCATCAAATGTAACAATAAATAAACCTAATACACCCAACAAAAATAATCGTCGCGACACCACACTGTTTAATGCGAAATAGAAAGACGAAACGAAAATAACTGGCTTGCAAAGAGTGTCGTTACAACTTTTGGTCTTAATTTTTCCATCTAGCCCCCTTTCGCAATTTCGGTGCCAGAGATTGATGATAAAATGTGAATATTACTATAAAAAACAAACGCGACGTGCTGGATAGGCTGAATGCCTGTGAAGCAGCAAGATGCTGATAAAAGTGAATCGAAGACGTAAAACCTATAACGTAAATTTCGAGTGACGAACGTGCGGCTGGATAGAATTGAATTTCATCATGAATTCCCATCAGTAGGTCTAATGCAAACGTTTGGGACCATTTTTACATAAACTAACTCACTGAAAGCTAGATTGCAGGAGGTGCATTGCAATCACGTAACGAGTATTAGACCAAAATATTAATAGATCCATTTCATACTTCCACTATTCGGTCGCGACTCAACATCCATCTTATTGCTGTAACCACTACAATCTACTCCCCCAGAACACACTGTACTATTCCGTCATTTAATATCGCTACAATGGACTCGCTAATAATAGCAATGATAGTTATAATGTACCGCTATTAATCTTAACGTAATGTGCACGGTCGTCCTCAGAAACCCGTGGAGCACACACAGACAGACCACGGAATGTCCGCTATTATGCTATCCCTTCGAAAGTCGCCCCCGAATAGTACAACAAATCGTCTGCGAGACCCTCGGTTGTCCCGTTAAATACCATTATTCCATTATCGTGAGCGGATTCCCGTACGCATAGTGGAATTCGATTCAATTCCATTCATCACAAGAGTTGGAACTGATCCCTTTGTGGAGCAGCCCGGATTCTTTTGATGCGCGCGGAAGCGTCGACAAAAGCGTAGTTGGCTTCGTTCCTAGCTTATATAAGGTACTGTCGGAGGTATCGATAAGTATTGGATTGCGTCAAATTGATATACAGGTATGAAAAAAACAGTCGGAAACTTAGAAAACTCGATGTTAATCGAGAGGAAGACAAGGGTCCAGTGGAGCAGTGGAAGAATCAAAACGTCAGCGCGATGCCATGTCGAATAAACAACTGTTCTCTCTCAATGGCAGTAGCGGGATGCTTCGATCGAAACGAGAGGATACACTAAAAGTAAACGGCACCCTCCGATCAGAGAGCTCGAGAATAAACCCGATATACACATGCGCCGTAGTTTATTTTGCGCAATTTGAATGATTATCAAAGTGATAATTCTAATCTCAATCATTTATCTCCCGTGAAGGAACTGTATTTTTTGAAGCAAATAAACTCATTATAATTATATTATTTGAACTCTGTAGTGCGAAATTTCAATATTTCAGGAAAAGTAGCACGCATTGATAATAATTGACATACCTATTATTAGAGAATTGCCAAATACACTTCTATTTCACATTATGTCATACTTCAAAATGTAAATATGCCTGTTATTTTTACAGAAAGGTTCCTGGAATCGTTTTTTTTCGAATTGTAGCCCATTTCAAGTATCCCTACACCTTGACTGAAGAAATTTATAGATCATGTATGAACATATGTGTGAAAATATTAAAAATGTGGACGTTGAAACTTTCTCCAAAATGTACCACAGTTTCTGACAACTAACGAAATCTGTAGCAAATGAAGGAGATAAAAAGAGGAAAATTGAAAAACAATTATACCATCAGAGCAAAAAGTAGAAGATATATAGTTATGAATCACTTCAATGTTTGTCAATTAATGTACTATCAATTTTTGGAAGACTAAGATTTCAGGAGTAGGAAATCTTTAATATTATCGATGAATGGTTCTTACTTGATATAATTAACAATTGATTTGCATGATTGCTCGTATTAGCTTAACTAAACATTTTGATAAAGTGTTTCACTGAGGCTGAGAAGTAAAATTCAAGTTAGTACTAGATGGAGAAGGTAATAGATCTTATCCTGTTATAATTATTAAATTATTATTACAGGATGAATAATATTTCAGGAACAGTCAATAAAAATACATGTCCCTTCATACCCACTAACAAGTCAATTGGGAATTCGAACGATGAGAAGATTTGAGGAGTATCATAAAATGTAGAAGTTTCATTTTAGTTTGTACTCGATAAAGGAAGTATGTGATTATGTTTAAATTCTCATTTAAATATTTATTGTCTGAATGGTGTCCCAGGAACCTTCCACGATTATGATACCCCACACAAGAGAAAAATTGAGGTATTCCAGGAACTTTTCATGGTTAAGGTAGGGGGCCAACCTCTAAAAATTTAAAAATGAATGTTGCTTTATACACAAGTAGATTAGAATCATATGTATCGACTATGTAGTATGATGATCGATTTTTTCCTGCATGCATTTTATGTTGATGGTTTATCAATCTTGCAATGTCTGCATGTTCATAAACACCAACATTTCTCGAATTTTCCAATTATTTTAGAAATACCCGTACTTGAAGGAATAAGTCTATCTTCAGAGGCAACAATAAATGAATTTATTGTCTCTTGAATTGATTAACGACCAAAGTACTATGAATTTTTTTTCTACACTAAACATTTCGATTCACTTTATTTTCAACCGCTATGGACTAACGCATTTCACGTTTGAAGTGCGAACGATACGAATCTCTTCGAATTACAGTTGCAAACCCAATAATTTTAAATTGGAATGAGTAGATAATATTTGAATAAGGTTATTCTGATTTTCAAAAATTTTTATTGTTATGTTTACAACAATCGTTTCACTATCTCAGTAGCATCTTCAGGCAGGTTTACATTTTGAATAACTAAGCTTGTTTCCGAAATCCGTTGCTATTTATATTGCAGTAAGTACAATAAATTTTTATTGAGCACTAAAACCTAAAAAAAGGGTCTCTGCAAAAGCCAGCTTATATGAATATACTTAACATAGGTGAGTTATTTAAATCTATTTGTTCGTTAAGTACTATTCCAATTTTATTATGTTTATTTATCTCTAGGGATTCTAACAGATTCGAGGCATAAATAACTTTTACCTTCTATATGTAGAATTTCAGAATTATGGTTGAAAGTATGTCCTGTTTCTAACAAATGGTTAGAATATGTAGACTTATTTTTATTATTGAGGAATCTCTTCAAATGTTCACCAATTCTATGTCGGAAAATTCTTCCAGTCTGTCCTATCTGAACTTTAGGGCAATCACCGTAGGTTAACTTATAAACCCCCGATTTATCATCTTTCTGTGTACAGTCTTTATTATTTTTAATAAATTTCCTCAAGTTTGAATTGGTACACATAAAGATGATAAATCGGGGGTGCTCAATAAAAATGTATTGTATTATACTTACTGTAATATAAATAGCAACGGATTTCGGAAACAAGCTTAGTTATTCAAAATGTAAACCTGCCTGATGATGCTACTGTGATAGCGAAACCATTGTTGTGAACATAACAATAAAAATTTGTGTAAATCAGAGTAATCTTATTTAAATATTATTGAATATCGATTTTCATCAAGTAAGGACCGATTCAATTCAATATGGAAAGAGTAGCATTGGATACCTCATTTAAAAAAAGTTACCCGATTCGAAAATGCTCCTCATTAGTATTAGAGTAGTTTAGTAACTATTGGAAAAATAAGAAGAAATTTAAAATGTGAATAACTACAGAACCATTGAACCGATTTTTTCAATTTCTTTAACGGAGATTTTCAGCCTTCTCTGGAAGTTTCGAGTCTTCAGTTTTTTCCGATCGAAAGTTAGAGTGTTTACGACCGGACGGAATTACTTCTTCATCAGAGATTCCAACCTAGTCGTTTGAGAGCATTGTCAGCTCAAAATCAGAAAATTACAGACATTTCGCCAAAACTGCAGCATGCTGTTTCCTAGAACAAGCACACAAAAAGTGTTTGAATCTATTGTTGATATTAATATATAATTTAAGGACTCTTCCTGTGTACGAAGGGTAGGCCATCTAGAATTTTTATTTTGAAGTACATTTCGAATCTGGCAACACTTTTGACAAAAAGTAAGTTTAATATTTGACATTAACGATTTGGGTCGATTCACGCTTGAACGCTTGGAAATATCAAAAACATATTTCCTAAGTGGTCAATCTTTTATCCAAACCGACAGAAATTAACGTGAAGAATTCAATTGAAATGGAACGCCCTCATGCAATTTGTGGACCAATTTGTTCGTGAAAAGTGGATAGTTATTTGATAAAATAACCCGTTCACGTACTCGTCCAGTGAGCACACCTGAAAAAATTGCTGTTGTAGCCCAGAATGTGACCGACATCCATCAGCATCACCTCGTCATTGTGCTCAAGAGCTGAAAATTTCTCGCAATTCCCTGAGAAGAATTTGGCATAAAGACCACGGTATGAAAGTTAGCAAAGTTCAACTAGTGCAAGAAGCGAGGCCTCGTGACCATCCGATGCGTTTCCACTTCGCTTACAAATAGTTCAATTTGTTACGGTATTTACCATATAACTATCGGCAATTTTTCGATTCATCAAAATGCGCAATTGCTTAATTTACCACTGAAGATTTGTAGTATCTATTGAAAATATATTATCGATATGAAATAGATGCGACGCTGAAAATATAAACCGCAAAAAAACACGAGTTAATAGAAAATCCGTACGGGGGTGCCCCCCTTTAGTGGTCAAATCCGGCAATTTTCGCCAGTACAAAGCGACGCATTTCGGGAGCTGGCGGAATGCCCATTACGGCAGACGCTGCTATTCGAGAGTGGCAACAGCGGGCCAGCGATAGCGTGGTATTTTTAAAAATACCGCGGATGCATTGTGCCCCCGGCCAGGTAACGTGATTTACGGCCTTTACGCTCGCGTTCCGGCATTCCTCGACGCGTCTACTTTCCTGATTGAAAATGCAGACGCCTGGCTTTTTTTCGCAATGAGACTGTCCAAGCGAAATACTGTCGATTCCTTCTGATGGAAAGCGTGGACTTTCGATGTTTAAAAAACGTCCGACTTTATACAGTACATCCGAAAGTTCCATTGAAATAAAATACAATTTTTTCATCTCCTCACTCGATAAGGACGTCTATTCTTTCATATGGGCGAAACAAGAACGGTTCCTTGAAATTAGTTAAGGAACCCAAATATCACACCATCAAATAAAAAATAACCACAACAGAAACCAAGCGAAGATTGTCTACCGAGAACCATACTGGAAAAAGCGTAAGTTCAAAGAGACAGTTTTCATAAAATCCACACGTCTACAGCCACTCAAGCATAATAGTCGTCTATTAAACTCGTAGAACGTAAAATTAGCCCACTCCTGCTATGATTATATGAAACGCGCAGCAGATAACATCAGTATTCACATGAAAACGTCGTGAAATATATTTTTTTTGACCATATACACCAAAATAGTTAACATGATCATAAACAAAGTAATTTAGTTCTTCTATTTCAATCTCAATCATAGGTCTGATATAGTTTCAGCCCCCTGAAGTTTGCATATCTTGATTTTCGATCGCCCTCACGCGATACCGGCGTCCTGATTAGTTTTTCGCCCGTCGCGACGTCCGGCATCGCGAATTTATACGTTGCGGAAATTAAAGCCGCCGAAGACGGGAGACAAGAGCTCCTCGAAAACACAATGTCGGATGATGAAGTGGCCCTGGCGCAGTATTTCAGCCCGTCGGGACGCGCAATATCCGCGGAGCGCCGTAAATTTCATTTTCGATTTTAATAACCGTCGCGTTCGGTGCGACGTGGACGACGCCGACGTTCTCGGTCGGGACGTTATTGGATTTTTTCGTGACCGCTCGCCGCTCCAAATTCGGATAAGGATAGAATGAAACAGTTTACAATATCGAATGCTGAGTCGTGGATTATAATTCATCAGGAATAATTATATCAAAATCCTCTGAACACTTTTCATGTTTTTTAAGGGCATATATATTCTTCGGAAAACAAATACACACATCGTAAAAAGTCTTGGCCCCCCTATCAAATCTCAACTTGTTAAATGTAACATGATAATTTTGTGTTATTGGAATCTTCACTATCTTATCACTTAAATGAAAACAATGAACCAGCAAAAATTTTTTCTTGTTCGGGAGAATACAGGTGTATTCGAAGTTAATCAGTTTTCAGCGAATAACGAGAGTTCTAATATTGAAAATATTCCGTGGAACATGTCAGGACATCCAATTTCTCAGTTTGACTGGGCAAGAATAGTAGCCCTACATTAAGAAGCTTTGTGGAACCACCAAATTGCGTAACGTTAGAATATTCCTCGGACTTCAGTGGCATAGTGGCCCCTTTCCTGGACACCGGCAGCGTTGCCCGGAGACCGGTGCCTGGTCGACCCACAATCACATCTGCAAGGGAGGACCATTATATCGTAAATTGTACTCGAAGGAATCGAACGGTATCTGTAACAGCCCTTCGAAGTTATTCGTTGAGTGCCTATAGACGGGTAGTCTCAACCAGTATCATAAGGAGACGGTAACATTCCTCAAAATTAAGGGCAAGAAGACCTTTAAGAGTACCTCGCTATCACCTGGACATAGAGCTACCCGTAGGCAATGTAAGCTGAAGTGTCGAATAACCCTTCAACCTTCACCTTGAATGACAAAACTCAAAACAGCAGGACTAAAATTATCAACATGGAAAGACCTAAATATCGAAAGAATGAATTATATCGAACGTTGACAGGGCCATCTCTAATGAGACGTAACAAACAGAATATTCTGAAAAGAAGATATAAAAACAAAATCAAAAAAGTTTTAAAGTTGACGAAGCTGAAACAGGTATGGAAACAGAAATGCCGTTAAGAAACCCCCACAATAGTGCGTCTAAAAAATTGCATCTCCTCTGATTTGGAAACTACCAAATGAGCCTGTTCCTCATTATCGCCTGAACACTTGTACAAATGTCTTTCTAGTTGGTTGTCGTCTGTCGAGAAAACGCAAACCGTAATTTCGCAAATCCATAAAAGAATTGCGCGATATTCGATGTTTGAAAAAGCAGGCATAATTTTCTCGATTTTGTCTAGAATACTTATTACTAGTTATTCTGTGAGAGTTCTGGCTCACTTTTGAACACAACCTCAAACAAGAATTTCGATGGGGGCCCCAAGGCTAGAGTTACTTCGTTGGATTCAAGAAAACGTACTACTACCCAAAATTATTGAACAATAGAAACTGTCAGATTTTAAATTCAATGTTTACTTTGATAATCAATCATAAAGAGCTTCAAGAAAGATAATATTTCAACTTTTCGTTGTTATCTTCTTGGCCATGATATTATGGCAGAGGACAAGCAGCTAGCACAAAAGTTGATATGTCATTGGAAAACACACTAAACGAGGACTCTTTTACTGAAAAGAAAACATGTCCATAATTAATGATTTCTCATCAATAAAACCATTGGAGAAATACGAATTTGTTCACTTCAAAATCGTGATATTCATCTTCTTACCAAGCCCGCAATGAGAATTTTTGGCACACGGAACTTCTTATCCTGTAGCAAATTTAATGCCGTTTTCAAATATATGGTCAAATTTGATGAAGCTACAAGGATAACTGAAGTATAATTGATTTTATGGAAATAACTTGAAATATTTCGTGAAATCAAGAAATGTTAAACTGAAAAATAACCATCAACACCATGTGTCATATGACATTTTTTGATGCAAATAACTTATGTGTGATCCAACCTTGAAGTTTGACCCTTCATACTGCACGAATTTTCTTAATTAACTGATATAGCGGATCAGTATTTCGAAGACGAAGTTACGTAGGAACCCATTTTAAACGATTTCTTTAAAGTATATACTTACCACGCATAACCTCTTATAAACGAATATTCCTTATAAGATTGAGTCGTCCAACATAGGAAAATCAAATTAATTTAAATCAGATAATCTTATCGCCATATAACCATATCGAGCAATCACCTATCGCTATCGAAAGATCGTTTCGTAAGCGGGCCGATTTCAAGATCCAGATCGGCAAACAGCGCGTTTCTCGTCGAAAACGCCGTTTTCTCCGCCGTTAGACAGCGCGTAATTTCCTCAATTCCCGCCGGTTTGGTTATTGAAACTTCTTCCCCGCCTCGTTGAAACATTGCTCGCTTATCGGCGTTAAATTGTGTGTGTAGAATGCAGAGTTTCCGTGCGATTGCGGCTTGCGAAACCGATTTCGAAACTGAAACCGCGTCACGCTCGACGGACTTTTCAGGGTTCCTAGCCGAGATATGGAAGTCGACCGACGATGTTATAAGCCCGAAAAATGAACAAGATAAGTCAGCAGTGACGCAATTCGTGAAGAATTGGCAGTATAAGGGGACTAAAAATTAATTCAGTCCGTTTTCAAAAGAAAGCTCTAAAAACATAAAATGTTTAAATATTACAAGCTGATTGCCGCGGTTTTAGATTAATTGGACATTTGCCGATAAGATTCAGTATGATAATTATCATGGAATTTCACTTTTATAAGTTTGAGTATGAATACTTGTTGAATCACCCTTGTATCTAAGTGAATGATGTCTGTGTGCGCCAGCTAATTCTTAAGATTATAATTTTGTAATTGAAATGTAAATTTTAATATTATTAATTTTGATTTGTTTTATTAGGGAGGGTTCAATTCGAATTTTAAAAAATTTATTTTCGATATGTATATTGGATCACAGTAATTTGAAATATTAATCTGTAACAACTGAAAAATGTAATAAATAATCTAACATAAATAGAGGTTAATTCTTGATAGAAGGTATATAAAATTATTTAAATATTTTAATATTAGCCTTCTACATATTTAACTTCAAAAAATTATATTTAATAATTATAACTTCAGAAAATAAATTAAAATAATGTCATATAAGTACGACTTATATCAAATGACATATAATATAAACATTCATTATAAGACATCCAAATGGTATAACAAAATCCAAAAAATAAAAATTGTTTACCAAAATCCTATAAATTAAATATTTTAAATAGACAAAATTTTGTTTCTGCTGATCAATCTTATGAAAACAAATAACTTTCAAAAATGTCTAACATAATCTTAAGAATTTCATCATAAAACTATGTTACTCAGAATATTCAATATTATTGGATACCTAACCAAGTTACTTTATATATTATAAAAACTCAAAATAATAAATAATCCTATCTATGGTCTATACTAACCTAACCTTAATTCTGAAAATCGTAACTCTAACGTAAACAATGAATGTTTTGATTTGAATTGGCAACTTTTACATAAATAAACTTAATTCTACCTTTGGTAAGTTTGATCATCGATTTTTCTATGTTCCTTTCAATGTCCTTATTCCATTTCAACTGGATTATTGAAGAGAGAAATGTTCTATTTCGAGACAGACCGATATGAATTCTGCTCTCGTATATTTTAGACTGATCCAATTTTTCTGTCTCTTCCCTATTTATAGTTTTCGCGAAAAATTGAATTTCAAAGCTTACTAGCTTTTGTCAAAATTATTGAAAAATGATGCTTTCGATGATTTTACAAAATTTCCAATATTTCTTGGTTTGAAATTACTGCTGAAAATTAACCTATTCTTTAAACTACATTTTGAAATCTGTTTCATGTTAAACAGAATAGTGAAAGTCTTGCTTTTCATCCATAAAGTATTTCAAGTGTCAAAATTTAACGAAGTTTAACTTCTAATGCTTATAACTTATGAATTACTTAATATTACTTATGAAATTGATTAAATTTCTTCAGCTTAGATGCTATTACAATTCTATTCATGCCTAAAATCTTGAATGATATCTCTTATATTAATAATTTCAGAATATCTGACTTAGATACTATCTTTCATTGAATTAATTGAATTTTGATAAAATTTGTCCTATATACATAATTCTGTTGAGTTATATTTAATTAAGCTTGTTGTTTGTCAATAATTTCACTGAAGTTTATATGTGATTCATGATAGTAACAAATCTTTTCAACAATTTCTTCATCACTTTCAAACTAGATATATAAATTCAAATTACTTCTATTTATTGCAGCTTTGGCTGTTTTTACATCGAATAATTGTGAATTGAAATCTCCCTGTTAATTCTATTTATAAATAGTCAATAAGATTACTGACTTTTGATCACCGTTCAAAGAATTTTCTCTCGACTAAGTTATGTACTCCAAATATGCTTTTTCTTCATAATTTTAGCTTGTGAGTATTTTTATCTATTGAATTATTAATATTTCTATCATTATGGATATTATTTAATTAACATCTCCGTCTCCTTCAACAGACCATGTACGACAAACAGTGAACAAGTCGATACCGTGTCATAAATCCATAAACTCTATGTTCCCATGATCAGCCGCCGCAATATTAGATACCGTGCTTTTTTCACGGTACATAATCTAACCTTACATATCGTTCGTTATTTTTATATCCGATCGAAATATACGGCGCACATTACCTCCAAGGATACGTAGACCATTAATTCCGAAGATTTAAAGCAATGTCTTCGCGAAGTGTCAGGTAACGCACGTCGAACGTATTTATTCTTCATCGGGGGGTAGAACGCCGTATTCAACCCACATGAATCCGACCTTGAGGGACCAGAAAAATACGTCGGATACACGGAAAACGCGGAGCGGGTAAAAATTCACCCACATGCGGCGCGCTGCAACAACGTTCAAATGTTTAATTTATATGTAAAACATATGAGTAATGCAATCGATTACGGCCGAACGGTGGGCGGATTTTTCTTCTTTTTTCTCTATACGCGGAGATCTAATAAGCGCGATTATCCGTTTCTGCTATTGCGATAGACGTATTGCCGGTACTTACCTGTTGTTGTCTTGCGTTCGTGCCGATATGTTAACATCCGGAGATTTCTGTTAGAAGCTGAACACAGGAAATGTGGGATGGATTGCAGAGGAAGTAGGTGGTTTATCGTATTTTTTTTTCTTTGATGTTGCATGGAGGCGATCTGGCGTGAAATTGGCCTTAATTCAATGTAATGCAGTGAGGAAAATAACTTGTATGTTCTCCCCTAGAAGTTTGGCCTTTTAAAATTAGACACCGTGTATACTACAGTTATTGAAATTTTACAAACGCGCAATTGACGGATTGTCATGTGAAACTCACAACGAGCTGCAGAATACATTATTCGGAAATAATAAAACTACAGGATCTCATCAGCAAAACGTAACAATATTATTTCCATTCCGAAATGCCCGGACACCAAATTCGCCGATTAAAACGTAATTGTCAACATTATGTGTTTGCACCCCGCATCTGTCATTTTCTCATAGTCCGCACATTGGACGAACAACCCCCTACCCTTCCTGTGTTGCGGCTTTTATTAAAAGGGGGTATTAAAATAAATCTACACGCGTTCAAACCTGGAACTCTTTGCGTGTTCATTTCGGCGATCGGTTCGCAATTTTGCCGCAGCCGAATAACACAAAACATGGAATTTTAATTGGTATCCATTGTGTGGGGGTGTTTTCGTCCGAAAAGCGAGATGGGGGCAGTTTCGAAACGAGTGGATACTATGATCAAATGGGGCCTTTTGCGTCAGTTAGGACGTGAATCGGACGTCTCTATTCGGGTCCAATTGTCCGACTGCACGGATATTTTGACATAAACGTTCGATTAGGGAATTTGATCGTGTGCAGAAATGGAAGTTTTGTTAGGATTATTTTGAAGCTTTTCATACATCCCTATTGTTCCCATATGTACTATTCAGATTGCTAATTTCAAAATATAATAGACCCATTCCCTCCATCTCTTCAAATATACAGTAGAACTCATCAAATAAAACTATTCCACCAAAAATCTGAATCTTCAATTTCAAAAAATTTCGAGTCCGGTCCTGTCTCTTCGGACCCTAAACCATAGAAATATTATCGCCATGGTCCAAACGCGATTGTGATTGAATACATTCAAATGTCAATTCAGGGTAAACAAACAATCATGGTAATTGCAACTGTTTCAGTTTTCGTTAATTTATTAAAAGGCGCCATGAGAACCATATTTTTTCTTCACTATGGCTTATATAAAAGTTTTCAGCAGAAGGATCTATAATGGTCTTCATAAAATGGGAATTAATTCTTTAGCAGTAAATAGAAATAATTAAGCTAAGATTTTGGTAAACAATAAAGAAAGAAACCCCAACTTTTTCGAATCCGGGATGCAACAAATTGAATGTGATGATTGTAATACTACATAGCGGGTGTTCTTTCTAGAGTGATAGAACTTTAAATTGAAATAAAACACATTCAAATTAAGACTGAAGCCATTTTTTTATTTGAAAGATAATTTTATTACATTTATGTTTTGAAAATAATTTACTGCATATGCCCACCACAACTAGCTCTCCAAAACCGCATTCGACGAGACCAATTTTGGACCACTTTTTCGAGTAATTCAGGCCTTATTTCATCAATAACACGAGTTATGTTGGCTTCCAAAGCGTCTATTGTTTCTAGTTTATCAGCATAAACCAATGACTTGGCATAACCCCAAAGAAAATAATCCAGTGGAGTTATGTCGCATGATCTTGGAGGCCAATTAATTGGACCATTTCTCGCACCATCTTGTTGGAACCAAAACACCTCTGGGTCAATACCATTCAAATTTTGAAACAATTAATCATTGATCATCGATTTGTTATGAGCACCATTCACTATAACATTAGCTTCAGCATCGTTTTTAAAGAAATATGGACCGATGATGCCTCCAGCGTGTGAAGTACACCATACAGTGCATTTTTCAGGATGCAATGGAACCTGCAGAACTAAACACAATTTTACGATAAAAAAGTAGATCAACTTCAAGCTGTTCTAGGGCCCAATCAGCAAACAAACGACGCTTATTATGGTCAAGTGGCTTTAGTTCTTGAACCAGTTGGATCTTGTATGGGGGAGACCAAGGACGCAAAATTTTCCATGTGGTGGATGCACAGAGTCCAACTTGTTGTGAACGTCGACGAATAGACAAATCTGAATCATCATTAACACTATGACTTACAGCAGCGATATTTTCTTCTGTAGGTACAGTTCTTTGTCTTGTTGTTGTCGTTGCATCGAGTAGAAAAAATGTTGTCCGAAATTTATCGATAGTTCGACGAATAAGCTGCTCTTATGGACGATTATGTAAACCATAGATTTCACGAAGTGCTCTATAAGTTTGGCGAATAGAATACTGATTTTGAAAATGGATTTCAACAATCTGTAAACGTTGTTGCTGAGTGCGTCTTTCCATGATAATTTGTCAATGCTTACTGAACAGAAATTCCAAAACAACATGTTTTCTACCTTCCTGTCAAATTACAGTTGTCCCTATCGAAAGTTCTATCACACTGAAAAAAACACCAGATATATAGGATACACTGGTCGATGTTTACAGAATAGAATCAAAAAACATAGAATGACTATTTTGAAAAACCAGAAACCAACCAGTTTTGCAGAACATTGTATAAAAAATAACCATTTTTTAATAAGAAAGATGTCACTTTTCTAAATAACTTTAAAAAGGCAAATTGATTGACTATTTGGAGTATCTTCCAATAAAAAAAGACATTGAGAAAAAGAAGAGTTCAACAAATTCACAAATATTCTCTGAGAACACCCCTATATTGGATGCTGTTATTCTATGCGCCATAAAAGTACACAGATGTCCTAAGTGTAATAAAAGAACCTTTTTTTAATTTCAAGTTCAGTTACTTTTTGTACTCCTTTCAGGATGGTCTAAAGAAAGAACGAAACACGTATCAGGATTCTGAATGAACTGTGAACCATAAAAACTATGTGAATTTTTTAAATAAAAAACATATTTTGAATTTGTGAGCCTTCGACTTACGTTGAGTTCTCTTTAGAATTCGTTTTTATTTTCCCCTAGATTTTTCTGTAGAATTTATTTTATTTTCAAACCAATTATAGCAAAAAAACCCAAGTAATGATTTACGGAGATGAAATTATCTGCGTCCTTCATTGTCGCAAAGAAATTCCTCGCATGCAATATGGAATTAAATAGGAATGTCGTATCGTATTGTATTTGATTTTCAAGCGTTATGGACTACACACCAGCACTCTTGAGTTCTATGCAGCCACTGAATTTGAGGATCAAGCCAAACGAAATCTTTGTTCGAGAAAAAAGCATTCTTTTCGAGTTATACATGGAGTTCTCTTTCTTAAGAATTGAACATCCTAGCCGTAAAACGTGATTTTCCCAACCTGTATATTTGAAGAATTCAAGCAAAATGCGACAGATCCCTTTCGAAATAGTCGATATCCGAGAGTGTTTAGTTGACGTGGAAATACCCACAGATAAGGTTAATTTTTCATTATGAAAAAATGGATTGAAAATCCATGATAACATTAGCCGAAAGAGAATGGTGTGTTTTGGAAAACCGAGAAATTTTTTTATACGTCATTAATTTAGTACCGAATTGATAATCAAATTCTTCTGCGCCTGCAATAAAACATAATTTAATAGATAATTTTCATCGGTTAATAACGAAAAATTCCGAAGTTGAAATGAACATTCTTCGCTGGTGCACCCTCAACACAGTTGTTACCCGTACATACCTCTACTGGTTCAAGTGGTTTGTACGAGGCTACATAGAAACTTGTATACATCTAGCTATGTACATTATCATTAATTCTTCTTATAATCGCATTTATGTACAAATATACGCCTGCTGGTTTTGTCTTTTTTCAATAGCCGTTCCTGTATAGGGGTCAAGCTCCATAAGTTGTGATTAATCGAGGAGTCTGTCTGGCTATCTTTATCGCCTCTATAACAGCCCATGAAGAATGCAAGATTTGAAAATGCCAAGTTTTTCATCATAGCGCGTCTTAGAGGAACATTATTTAACGTGATATATTTGGAATTATAACCCAGAGACTCGTGACATATAGACGGATAGTTAAGTGACAGTAGTCTGCCTTAAACCGATTATAAAGATAAGAAGATAACAGATTGAATAGGATAACAGATTGAATAGGACTATATCTCAAAAAGTATAAGTTAACATTTCTATTTGCGTTACTATCCACAAATTTTACTAAAAAGGGGGTTTTAACCTGATGATTCACAATATCTCAAATATCAAACAGATTAATTCTGCTAAGGTCACTACAAACTTTTGGTCGGTAGGCTTTGCTCATTCATGTATAAGTTAAAATTTTTCTCTGAGAAACAACATGGCTATCTAAAAAAAGAAGTACTACTACAGCGATGTTTGAATTAGTATGTGATATTTTTGATGCTTTGGAGAGTGATGAGGTGCCGGTTGGGCTTTTCTAGATTTATCTAAGGCATTCGGTAACGTGAATCATGAATGCCTTTTGAAGAATCTCTCTTTATGTGGTATTCGCGATTGCCAACTGGAGGTGCTCAGGAACTACTTATCTGATTGAGTTCAGAGGGTCTGTATTGATAGTGAAGGACTAGTTTTTATGTCAGAGGATAAATATGTCAACGTAGGAGTTCCCCAAGGAAGTAATCTGGAACCCTTTTTATTTCTGATATATATCAATGAACTCGACCTCATGTTGTTTGTTGACTAAGCTAGTGCTTTGCTGGTAGCAAGAACTCAATTCGAGTAACAAACTAGATTAGCCTTCGATTCAGTACAGCGTTGGTGCACTCAAAATGAGTTACTTCTCAATGTCAGTAAGTCTGAGTGTGTGATTTTTAGAACGATTCAGTCTAAAAATATGCACCCTCAGTCCATCACTCTGGAAATACTCAGGTCAGATTTTTGTCTTCGACAGAATTTCTTGGAGTATCGTTTGATTGTCACCTGAAATGGAATGATCCTGTGAGACAGGTCAGAAGAGAACTCAATAATGTTTTGTACATGATCACCCTGAGAGTGGACATGGAACTTTTAAAAACAGTTGATCATGCAAATTTTGTTTCACGTCTGAGATACGGGCTTGTCGTATGGGGTGGAAGCAGTGATTTAAATAGATTATTCATTCTGCAGAAATACGCCTTGAGGGCAATAATAGGATTGAAATATAAAGAATCATGCAGAGGTCATTTTAGAAATAATTCCACGCTTACACTTCCGGGACTATATGTTTTGGAGTGTCTACTATTTGTGAGAAAACATCCTCAATATTTTAATGATCTGTTGAGTAAAAACAACACTAGACGTACTGTTCCATATCACTTTCTGAAGCATTCCTTGACACTTACTGAAATTACTATTTCAGTTTTCCACATCTTCACAGTTATACTTAGCCTAAAAATGGAAGAATATCTTGAGTAGTTACTTAGTATCATAAATCGAAGTTGATTCGCTCGAATATTTGATAAGTATTAGTGTTACAAAGTTTTCTGTACTGGATGAATTATGTTGAGCAACTCGATAGTTTTCTCTAATATAGGTTCCGATTTTTGACTCATCAATATTTCTCGGAGCTTCACAAGAGAAACCATAAATTTCACGAAGTGCTCTTATAAGTTTGGCGAATAGAACACTGATTTTGAAAATGAACTTCAACAATTTGTAAACGTTGTTGCGGCATGAGTCTTTCCATGATAATTTGTCAATGCTTAATGAACAGAAATGTCAAAACAACATGGCTTCTACCTTCTGTCAAATCACAGATATCCTTATCGAAAGTTCCATCACTCTAAAAAACACCCGATATTATCATTTGGATACAATTTAGTCCATAAAAATACTTTACAAACTTTGTGTAATTTCTATGGGCGAAAGTTCTATATTTATTTACGGAATAACACGTGGTTACTAGGGTAAGATATATTTTCATTAATTATATTTATTTTTGGATACGAAAAGATATCAACGTGGTAATTCTGAATCGCCTGAAGGATATGAAAAAGCTACTATGCCGCAAAACAATTGTTATATTGAAATTAACATCCACAAATTTCGAATTATATAATTCGATCTATGGGTTCAGATGAAAATCCTCGACTTTGCATCTGATAAACGCCATCAATTTCTATTCAAATTATCATCAGCAGTTACAGAGAAAATAATGAACTGAACAAATTCATCTTTTGAAATTAGCAACATTTCCAACAATTAGGTAATTATATCCAATTTAAAAGAAGTATCGAAAGGTGGATCTAAGACATCGATGAAAGGCTCGCAAGAAAGAACTAATTAAACATGGGAGCATCGCTCTACACGTCCATTTACCCGAAATAGTGTATAGTGATTGAGATTCAAGACGTTATTAAGATATTATCGTAGTTTTAATTTTGGGAATTGAATACAATAAAAGTACCTCGTTCACATGAGTTCGATGTAGGGAATATGAACCTGGAAATATTCCAAACAACGATTTGAATACGCTCCTCCAATATTTAACGTGCATTATAGCGGCATAGACTGAAAATTCGACATTTGAGACATCATATAAAGTGTTGTAAGGCATCAAATGTATTATATTTTGGTGATATGTTGAAGAGAAAATGCGAACAAACACGAGGCAACACAGCCCAAATATGAAATGTCACTTTAAAGATTGCTATACTATATTGCTTTCTGTCGAGGAAAAAGTTTTTGAAATTAAATCCAAAGAGTGTGACGATACAATGAAATATCCATATTTATATTTGTATTTTATGATTGATCTTGGAAAAAACAGCTGAAGTTTTACACGAACTTTTTTTATACTAAAAACTGGGATTAAATGAATGGAGTACGCGTTGTTATATGTTTCACCTTTTTAGAAAATCTCGAAATATGTGAACACATTACTAAAAAACACGTTTTAATAGAGACTTTGCTCGTCACAATCACACAAATATAACGAGCAAAGTCTCTATTAAAACGTGTTTTTTTGTAATGTTTTCACATATCCTGAGATTTTCTAAAAAGTAACTTAGTTAGATATTTAATAATATTGAATATTCTAAGTAAGATAGTTTTATGATGAAATTCTTAGGATTATGTTAAAAATTTTTTAAATATATCTGTTTTCATAAGACGGATGAGCATAAACGAAATTTTGTCTACTCAAAATATTTAATTTATAGGATTTTTGTTAACAATTTATATTCAATGGATTTTGTTACCTTATTTGGATGTCTTATAATGAATGTTTATTTTATACGTCGTTTGATATAAGCGGTGCTTATATGACATTAATTTAATTCCTGAAGCTATTCTATTAAATATAACTTTTTGAAATTAAATATGTAGAAGGCTAACAGAATATAACTGTAAATATTAAAAGATTTGAATAATTTTATATACTTCTTATCAAATTTAAACCTCCATTTATTTTATTTCATTCATAACCGGAAAAGTTTTTGATTAACCTTTTATGTTTTCACTAATAGGATTTATTCCATTGAAACTGGTTATTTATGACAACAACAAAATCATCTTGAAGATTCCTTCAGATGAAAGATACACGTAAGTATTACATATGTATGTGCTTTTCTCATAAACTATACCTATATCAAACTGAATTTCACGATCCTTATTCCTGATAACACTTAATTTAGTTGTCTAGGTGGTATACATTCCAACAAGGATTCAAAAAATTTTACAAAAAAATGTACAGAAGACGTTGACTTCTATTTGACACTATCAAATTACGAAGAGTCAGGAGTTCAGAAAACAAGGCATTTTTAACCGTCTCATTCGAAAGAGGACAATAAAAAATTTAATGCCAAATAACTTGCACTCACGTCACGAATAAGTAACCATAATAAAAACAAAGCCGACTCTTCATATTCGAAGTCGTAAAGATATTCAGAAGATCGCACAGTGATAAAAATGTGCATCCTTTCTGAATTCAAAATTAATGAAGAGTCAAGTATGGAAATGACTCACTTTATCAATCTGGTATCAGATGTCAACAAAAATACTAAAACACCTAGGTTGACCTTGTCCGAGGGCATTTTTTCGCAGTTGTTACACATTTTAATAGACATTTGACGTACTGAAGAAAACCAACGTTCGATTTCAACAGAAAACAAAAGTGGAATTTCAGGAAAGCGAGAGATCCACTCTATCTCGATTCCATTCGACTGTGAATTCGGAGAAATTCCAGATAGAGATGCTTCTCAAACCAGTCATCGAAAATAAATAATCATTGGGTAAACATTTCTATGACTCACATTTTCTTCATATGCCTCTTTCTGGCAATCAGGGTGTATGATTCCCTCTGTCCCGTGGTGAAGTACTTCATGATTGAAATTTTCGTCATTGAAAATCCAAGTTTAGATAGTTATTGCACACGCATATTGCACCGGTTCGAACAAGTCACTTGAAACGCACGAACCAACCTTGGGGAGCTGGTCAGATGGTGTTTATTTATCCAAATACCACACAATTTCACAAGATAGAGCACTATCCTACATGATCAAATTTGTCTGTACCAAATTTGACATTTCGGTCCGGCCACAGATTAAAAGTGACGATGCACCACAGATGCTGAACGTAAACAAACACTGTCCACCATCCAGGATTGCGATACACTTTGTCCCATTTTCGATGAATGGATCCTTTTAATTTCGAAACCGTGATGAGTAACGCATATGGTCCATCGGGACGCACTTGTCACTTGTTCGGCGACGAAAAAAGAGCGATTAATCCCAAGTAGCACAGATCTATGGTCAGTGACCTCCAGAAACCGGTAAGAGGTGTTTGCTTTCTCACGGATCAACCTGTGAGACCCTTAGGGCAAGGGTTGATAACCACGTGTGATAGACGGGTAGCGTATATCCAACGCCGCGAATGCGCGTTAGCTTTATTCAAGCGTCGACTACACACCAGCCGACTCGACGGTTCGTAATCTACTGGAACCGCGTTTGCAAGAATCAAGCAAGCCGGTCCTTTGGCAAGAGTAGAGCGAGAGGGGAATGGGATATTAGTTCTCTTTCTGGCTGCGATAGATAAGCCAAGGGAGATGGATTGCTTTCTGCATATCTGCAGAAATCTTGTGCAACGGAGGAGTTTGGTGTTTTTGGTAGCGATTGGTTTGCTGCAGATTGCTCTTGGAATGTTTATTGATCAGTGATAGCCTGACAAAGAATATCGCTTACAACTGAGACATTTTAAGCTGAATTAAAAAGACATTGTGATGATGGCATTGAGGGTTTTATCCATTTCTTATATTTGTAATGAAGATTTTGCCCTTCTTATTCTATTTGCTATCAAAATTAGATCATGATGAGACATATTGGTTGGTATCCTCTTAAGTGAAAAATCTTGAGTTGTGGTGATAAAAATACATCAAACTTTCCATGTAAATTCCACAAATCACGTTTTTCCAAAGTATTAGTGAAAAATTCATAAAACTCAATTTAAGTATTAGTGAAAAATTCATAAAACTCAATTTAGTATGACTTAACTGTATTGTCAATTTTTACATTCTTAACACGAAAATCGGAAGACATATCGGGTGTTTTTTTAGAGTGATAGAACTTTAAACTGAAATAAAAAACATTTAAATTAAGATAGAAGCCAGGTTTTTGTCAATTTGAAAGATAATTTTATGACATTTATGTTTTAAAAATAATTTCCGGCATATGTCCACCACGCATTCGACCAGACCAATTTTGGGCCATTTTTTTGAGTAATTCAGGCCTTAATTCATCAATAACACGAGTTATGTTGGCTTCCAAAGCGTTTATTGTTTCTGGTTTATCAACATAAACCAATGACTTGACATAACCCCAAAGAAAATAATCCATTGGAGTTATGTCGCATGATCTTGGAGGTCAATTAATTGGACCATTTTTCGAAATAGTGTTATCGTCAAATCTTTCTTTCAATAAATCAATTGTTATGGTAGCAGCATGACGTGTATCACCATCTTGTTGGAACCAAAATACTTCTGGGTCGATACCATTCAAATTTTGAAACAAATAATCATTGATCATCGATCGGTAACGAGCACCATTCACTGTAACATTAGCTCCCGAATCGTTTTTACAGAAATATGGACCGATGATGCCCCCAGCGTGTAAAACACACCATACAGTGCATTTTTCCGGATTCAATGGAAGTGCAGAACTTCTTGAGGATTGTTTTCACTCCATATATGGCAATTTTTCTTGTTTACATAGCCGTTCAACCAGAAATGAGCTTCATCACTAAACAAAATTTTACGATAAAAAGTGCATCAACTTCAAAGCATTCTCTGGCCCAGTCAGCAAACAAACGACGCTTATTATGGTCAAGTGGCTTTAGTTCTTGAAACAGTTGGATCTTGTATGGGTGTAGACCAAGATCTTTACGCAAAATTTTCCATGTGGTGGATGCATAGATTCCAACTTGTTGCATCGAGTAGGGAAAAAATTGTCCGAAATCTACCAATAGTTCGACGAATAAGCTGCTCTGATGGACGATTATGTAAACCATAAAGTTTGGCGAATAGAACACTGATTTTGAAAATAAATTTCAACAATTTGTAAACGTCGTTGCGGCGTGAGTCTTTACATGATAATTTGTCAATGCTTACTGAACAGAAATGTCAAAACAATATGGCTTCTTCCTTCTGTCAAATCCCACAGTTATCCCTATCGAAAGTTCTATCACTCTAAAAAAAACACCCTATATAACACGTTTGTTATTCAGTATGAAATTTTTAGCACTATATTCATACCGCTATTCTAGAAAAATTAAGCTAGGAAAGGCGCGAAAACATTATTAGATAAAGGAAAAGAATAGAGGAGATTAGTTCTACCTGAGGAACACAAAAATCAGCAGTAAAATTCTCCTGACATACTGGCTATTCACGTTTTGATGTACATGGAACTAAAAATATAATAAATGCATTTCAAATTTTAATTGAAAAAAATGATAAAAATATTTCCACAATTTATTATTGCCATTACTGTAGCTTCTTTAGATTTACATCTTGAACTAACCCCCCTAAAATTCCATCTTTTTTTCTTATATATAAATTAAAACTTTAAAAAGGGAAGGTAGGAATAAGTAGATAACAATATTCTGAAATAAAGATGAGAAAACTTATGCAAAAAAGCATTTGTAATGTGAAACTATCGGGAATGCATTTATTTACTTGAATTGGCTCGTAAACGTATGTCTTGTATGTATGTTTGCATACTTTAGATGGCGTTAGTGTATGATTAATACTTTAGTGCCTGAGTATAGCGAATGTAGATACTTGACAGATCTGTAGTCGCTGGCATTCATTGCACTGATGAAAACCAACAAATTTGAAACGGATGCAACTTACCACTGTAATCAACAAAACCTTGAGTTTGTTTGAGTATAGAATTATTATACAGATGTATGTTATACTGTCTCGATTTGTAGAACTTTCTATTACAATAGCTTACAATCCTTATCAATGATAAGGAATAAAAATAACTATAAAATATATTGGGGACAAATATCGGAATACCTCACTAAATAAAAATATTCAACAATGTGGATCTAACTACTTCTGTTTGGTCATTGAGAAAAATATTACCTTTCTTGTACCTTTCAATTTCTATTGCTTTGAAATGTGTGATCTGGTACTTTCAATTCCATTATGGACAATTTCATAGGTATTGTTGAAATTATGTCCAAATTCTTTCAAATGGGTGGCATATGTTGAATACGAGATAGCTGATGAATGACTCCGCTGGAGTTCGTGAATTATTTTTTTAAAGATTAACCTGTTTGTCCAATATACACCACCCAGGGCAATGGTTGCAAGTTAACTCACAGACTCCAGATTTTTTGCCTTCATTTGTTTGATCTTTGTTATATATTATATGAATTTCCAAATTATTAACCCTTCTAAGACCTACATTCGAGTGAAATTTTATTTTAAAATACTTGGCAATATTAACTGAATTCTTTTTACGCAAAGAATAGAAATGTATCTTTTATTCAAATCTTTTGTAACAGAGTAAACTAGGTTCGATGCAATTTTCTTTGTTTTTTGCTCAGAATATTGAAATATAGAAATTATTAGATGTAATCTGCCTAATTATATTCCGTAAAAAAGTTATCGCGATTCAAGCGTACGTTATCTAATCATAATGGATCATATTGTGATATGCCTCCATTTTCTGGTTAATAGGGTGTATTATGAGTTTTTTTCCTCATATGCAGCTTCTTTATAGAGTAATTCGAATATTTGAAATTTTCAAAGACAAGTGATTGTGAAACAAGCGTGTCAAATCTTCAAGTCCGTGATTTTAACCATTTTTTATCAGAGTTTTCCGAAATTCTGTCATAGTTCCAGAGATCAATGATGTACGAGCGGAATTCTTTTGGTCTGAAATGTTCTTGAATAATAAAGCTTTGCAATCGATCCAGAAATTCTCTCCAAAACTATTCGACAGAAATTCGTGAAATTGTTACAAAAATCCCTAAGCTTTTCAGTCTTTTCAATTCAGTCTAAGAATTACGAATTCTGTGCAACTTCAGATGCACCAAGTTAATCGATTTTGCATGGTTTTCATGTGGTACCCCATCAAGTCTAGACAATAAAGTAAACCCATTAAGTGTAAGTAGTTTAAGACTCCATCATATATCAACAAATTAAATCGATCTCGATATGGTATACAGATAAGCAAGGTATGATACCAAAAGCGAATAATGAGAATTTTGGATGAGGTGATGGCATTCTCTTTCCTTGTGTTTGTTTTATTAAATTACAGCTATTCAATCAAAGATTCACATCGAAAACACATTCATTTAACGTTGAAAAATAATCTACACACATCGGACATAAATCCAATTGAGCACGTGTGGGATTACTTAGGGAAAGGAATATCCAATCGCCAAAACCCACCTTCAACTTTTCAGTAGTTGAGTTCAGCCCTTCAAGAAGAATGGAACTATATGCCTGAAAATTTCATTAATTACTAGATTCGTGGGATGCCTAGGCATATTGGAAAGTTGATTGGATTCAGTTGTGGAATAACTATAATTAATCAAAAATAAATAATCGATAAATTTTGATTTTTTCCTATTTTTCCTATTTTGTCTCATCATGAATAAAACAAAGAGTAACAAACAAAGATTTTCTATCAAATATATTGCATTGTTTCAGCCGTTACTATTTGGTAGTTGATCATAATTAAAACAAATTGTAGAAATGACTATGTTTCACTATCAAAAAAGATATATTACACATTTTCTTGTGACTCGAGTTTCGGGAAATAAACTATTCCATCATCAGCCAACTGAAAACCTAACAGTGATACAGAGGTATTAAAACAAAAGTGATAAATATTTTGAATATTTCAATAGATTCTAGATAACACCTAATAGTGGTACAGAGGTTTACAAGCGGAACGTGTCAAAAAACTGGGTTAAAAAAAGAGGGGCCTTCTAACAGATATGGGAATGTCGGCAATCGACAAAGAAGAATGTTAAACAGATGGTACCCATTTAAATATCTCAAATAATTTTTGGGGTTACATAGCTCCATACAGTCATTCATTATTTTAACATTATTTTGTTGTATATCTCAAATATTTGGATTTACATAGCTCCATACACTCATTCATTATTTTTTAAATTATTTTTATTGTGAACGAATTTGAAAATTTCAATAATCAAGTTTCTTTTCTTTTGAATCTACATGTAAAATTTTCTTAAGATTTTCGTTTGTCGAAAGGTATTACTGTTTTCTAAAGAATGAGTGGCAAAAGTTGAATTTTTGTTTACTTTCCATTAAATTTATTTTATGTTCCTTGAAAAAGGTTTTAAACAGATGTTACTCTTCAAATATATCAAATATTTTCGATATACATAGTTCCGTACAATCATTCATTATTTTTACGTTATTGTTATTGTGAACTAATTTCAAAATTTCAACAGATTCTAGATAATTAAGTTTCTTCCCTTTTGATTCTACATGTAAAGTTTTAAGATTATCTACTGTGAGAAAGGAATGACCGTTTTCTAGACAATGAGTGGCAAAAGTAGAATTTCGTTTATTTTTCATGAAACTCATTTTATGTTCGTTGAACCTCGTCTTGAAGAAACGTCCTGTTTGTCCTATATATTTATTACTGCACGTAGAACAAGATAACTCATAAACTCCTGATTTGTGTATGTTTGGAATAGGGTCCTTTGCGTTAAATAATACCGATGATAATTTATTTTGCGTTTTGAAGGCAATATTGATATCTGATTTTGAAAAACTATTGGCCTTTTTTTCACTTATGCTACCGAAGTACGATAGAGAAATGAATTTTTTATTTTCTCCAGTTTTTATTTCCTAGAGGAAATAAATACGATAGATCGTACTTCGGTAGCATAAGTCAAAAAGTGGCCAATAGTTTTTCGAAATCAGATGTCAATATTGCCTTCAAAACGCAAAATAAATTATCATCGGTATTATTTAACGCAAAGGACCCTACTCCAAACATACACAAATCAGGAGTTTATGAGTTATCTTGTTCTACGTGCAGTAATAAATATATAGGACAAACAGGACGTTCCTTCAAGACGAGGTTCAACGAACATAAAACGAGTTTCATGAAAAATAAACAAAATTCTACTTTTGCCACTCATTGTCTAGAAAACGGTCATTCTTTTCCCACAACAGATAATCTTAAAATTTTGCATGTAGAATCAAAAGGGAAGAAACTCGATTATCTAGAATCTGTTGAAATGTTGAAATTTTCAAATTAGTTCACAATAACAATAATGTAAAAATAATGAATGACTGTACGGAGCTATGTAAATTCAAAATATTTGAGATATTTAAAAAGTAACATCTGTTTAAAACCTTTTTCAACGAACATAAAATAAATTTAATGAAAAGTAAACAAAAATTCAACTTTTGCCACTCATTCTTTAGAAAACAGTAATTCCTTTCGACAAAAGAAAATCTTAAGAAAATTTTACATGTAGATTCAAAAGAAAAGAAAGTTGATTATTAAAATTTTCAAATTCGCTCACAATAAAAATAATTTAAAAAATAATGAATGACTGTATGGAGCTATGTAAATCCAAATATTTGAGATATACAACAAAATAATGTAAAAATAATGAATGACTATACGGAGCTATATAACCCCAAAAATTATTTGAGATATTTAAATGGGTACCATCTGTTTAACATTCTTCTTTGTCGGTTGTCGACGTTCCGATATCTGTTAGAAGGCCCCTCTTTTTTTAACCCGGCTTTTTATCACATTCCGCTTGTAAGCCTCTGTACCACTATTAGGTGTTATCTAGAATCTATTGAAATATTCAAAATATTTATCACTTTTGTTTAAATACCTCTGTACCACTGTTAGGTCTTCAGTTGTCTGATGATGGGATAGTTTAAATCCCGAAACTCAAGTCACAAAAAAATGTGTAATATTTTTTTTTAGTGGTAAAACCTAGTAATTTCTACAATTTGTTCTTAAATATATTGCAGTTGAAATAGAGGAAAATATTCATCTCATTTCCAGAACAAAGATTGTTTATTTCTTGAGAAACCTAGGGAAGACAAGACTTAGGACGATGTGGGTATATTTCATTCAGATCTTTTCAAAACTTATTAAAGCTCAATTTGCTCAAGGAAACAAATGAAGAATAATTAAACTGTTCAAAGTAAAGAAGTGCAGCCTTAAACAAACAGAAATCCCCGTAACGGAACTTCAGAAAACGCTAATTATGACGTCCCACCGACAAGAGACATCAGAAAGCTGATCGCACTCGTTCAGTCAATAAGGGATCCCCAAGAGGGGATCCCTTATTGATAGTTCAATTTTCGTCGAGGGAGGGGACAACAAAAGAGAGTCAAATCGAATTAGTTTTCCATCCGACGTTCTCTCTTTTGTTGAGAAAAGGTAAATACGGGAGAATATCGAGGGTGTTAGTTATAATTAAGGTCTATATGTATTTCGCAAAACGATACTTTCGCATATTCCCTCTTCAAGTTAATTTGGAAATGGAAGAGAGACGTTAGAGATGAATGCTTTTATCGATCTCGGCTAGTTTGAGATCGGGGAGTTCATAACTTCAGGAACGTACTTAAGAATGACTTCAAAATGATATATAAGGTGTTAATTCAGATTATACTTAGGTAAATAAGTCCTAACATTGAAATCAAAATGAAATATTTCCGATGTTCTGAGATTCTAGAAAAATTTCTACATATTTTTGAGTGATACGAATAAACATAAATTTTCTAATCGTGAGGTTCCACAAGGTGGCGTTCTGGGAATGAAAATATTTGAAATATATACATTCGAAGAGTTTCAATAGTTCATGATAATCTTCCTTTTGAATCTGAAGAATTTTTAAGGTCGTCCAGAAGGGTATAAAATTCATGGCTTAAAGCATTAAAGCATCAGACCAAAGAAACTAAAAGAAACGGATCTAACATCAAATGAAAAGACACAAGTGCGAAATTGTTCGTTTTCTGGTTCACTATTATTTTTCTGTTATCATCATAAATCTTCTCTTTATTCATTTGAAAGATGACAAAATGTATCGCCTACTCTTTCACAGCCTCCTGTATTCTAAAATTGTCAATTCAGTTTCAATTTCTACATTCTTCAGAATCTAATCAAGACGATAATTAATGAAACTTGCGAAATTATAAAGTTCAAACTGGAGGTACGAGTATATACAAATCGAAATGTTTCAAATGTATTATTATTATTTTTCTACTGAGACAATGGTTCTTTTGAATGCATAATTATGCGATAATTTCTCTACTATCAGGCATATTTCCTTTATATCTCTCATAGCTCGGAATGACACACATAATCCTCTGTTGAATGAATTAACATATAGATTTCTCTTCCTGAATAGTAACTTCACATCAAGACCTAACTGATGTAATGGAAATTGGTTTCAGAATTATTGAATAACATAAAACCAATTAATAAAGTAAATAAAAACAACTTGGCTTAAATTTCACTGTTTCTTTGATGTCTGTTGAAATATATGTTTCGGGTTTTTAGCCCATTTTCCAAACTGAAGAGAACAATATTTGAAATACTATTTTAAATGGGTAGATCACAGGTACAATTTTGAACAGAGTAAAAATATGGTTTTAGTTGGGTCCTAATCTTTTACATATAAGAGCAGTGATGATAAATTAAATTGAAATTATTCATTTGTAATTGGTAGCTTCTTCCCATGTGCTAAACAAATTCTCGAACTTTCTAAAAGGTCCATTCTTCTGCTTTTATTACCTATGTGTAAAATCTCAGTGCTACTGAAATCTATGAAATGGTTGTTATTTATACAATGTTCCGAAAAACCAGATGTTATTTTATTATGTAATATACTTATTTATATGTTCTTCTACCCTTGTGTTTATGAAACTTTTTGACCTATGTAAAATGCAGGGCATCCCATACAATATAATTTGTATATACCACTTTTTCCACACATTTCACGACAGTCTTTGCTATTGACTAAGAATTTTTCTTTTTCTCTCTCCTGAAGAATAGGGCAAAGAGAAGATAGAGCTTTTTTATGCTTTTTTTTAATTAATTTATCGATTACGTTCGTACTGTAACCATTGTTAGACGCTAATGACTCCAAAACTTTAATTTCTTTGTAATTCTTCTCTTTGCCCTATCCTTCAGGACAAAGAAAAAGAAAAATTCTATAGGATAAATTTCAGACCACAAATATGTTATAAAATCTGCAACAGACTAAAACAGAATAATATTAAGATTATTTGTACAAATAAGAAAAACTTGGCTTCACTCTTACTCAATAGCAAAGACTCTCGTGAAATGCATGAAAAATGCGGTATATACATTGCTCTTATCTGTAAAAGATTAGGACCCAACTAACACCATATTTTTACACTGTTTAAAATTGTACCTGTGACCTACCCTACCATTATAATTAGGATTTTAAGTTTTGTTCTTTTCAGTTTTGAAAATGGGCTAAAAACCCAAAACATATATGTCAACAGACAACAAATAAACAGTGAAACTTAAGCCAAGTTGTTTTTATTTACTATATTAATTGATTTCATGTTATTCAATGATTCTGAAACCAATTTCCATTACATCAGTTAAGTCTTGATGTAAAGTTACTATTCAGGAAGAGAAACTTATATGTTAATTCATTCAACAGAGGATTATGTGTATCATTCTAAGACATGAGAGATTTAAAGGAAATATGCCTGATAGTAGAAAAATCATGGCATAATTATGCATTCAAAAGAACCATTGTCTGAGTAGAAAAATAATAATACGTTTGAAGCATTTCGATTTGTATATACTCGTACCTCCAGTTTGAACTTTATAATTTCGCAAGTTTCCTTAATTATCGTCTTGATTAGATTCTGAAGAATACAGCAATTGAAACTCAATTAACAATTTTAGAATAGAGAGCCTGTAAAAGACTAGGCGAAACATTTTGTCATCTTTCAAATGAATAAAGAATAGATTTATGATGTCAACAGAAAAATAATAGTAAACCAGAAAAGAAACACTTCAGCACTTGTATCTCTTTATTTTTATTTGATTTTAGATCCTTTCTTTAGTTTCTTTGGTCTGATGCTTTAATGCTTTAAGCCATGAATTTCACACCCTTCAGTTTATCTGCTGTATGACCTTAAAAATTCTTCAGATTCAAAAGGAAGTTCAACTTGAAGAGCATCGTGAACTCTTCTAATATAAATATATCAAATATTTTCAGTCCCAGACCGCCACCTTGTGGAACCTCACGATTAGATAATGTATGTTTTTTCGTACCACTCAAAAATATGTAGAAATTTTCCTTGAATTCTCAGAATTTCGAAAGTATTTCATTTTGATTTCAATGTTAGGACTTATTTGCCTAAGTATAATCTGAATTAACACCTTATATATAATTCTGAAGTCATTCTTAAGAATCTATATGTGTATGAAGTGAAACAGTAAGGCATTTTATTCAATTTAATTCTAAAAAGTTCTTGAGAGATTTTTTAGATTAAATTTGAAAAGGTTTCGAAGAATTAATCTAGCTGTTACGCGTAAGTTGTCTCAAGATAAATTGAAGGTTGAAAACTACAGTAGCAGAAACTGCGATTCGTTAATTCAAACAAAAATATAAAGTTCATAATTTCGATAACAAAAAGACAGTAATTAACAGAAATTTGTTTCGAAAACGTCGGTAAGTCAAGGTTCGAATTCACCAGAGCTCAAAACACAATTAAAATCTACCTAGAGCCGCCACTGTCTCATTCCTGTCAGATCACTATGACGCTGGAATTTCATCCCAAGCAGACCGGGGTATTCGCAATTACCTATAAACCCTGAAAGCATTAATTAATTATTAACAAGAGTAACTTAATCCACCTCCCCCTTCCCCAGAGTTGTAAAACCATTCCTGTTTTGGCACACGCAACTTGCCCCTTCATTAGTGACGTCAAATGAAAATTTCATACTTCCGGGTGGGATACAGCTCATCTGTCTCTTCCACGCCGCTGATAAGAGGGGCACGAATGGTTGGATGGAGTTCTTTCAACAGTTTGGCGCAACTTGATGTGGTTATCCCATCCTTAAGTTCATGAAGCGGCAGGAGATGTGTTAATTCCAGTGAGTTACTCGGTTATCTGGGGATCTGATCTGGTAAAGATTGTTCCTTTCTGATACCGAAAAGGTCCCGATAGACATATAAGGGTTGAAAGGGTTTTGAATTTACTTATGGGATGAAATCCTCGAAAATATAGTTCTCATGTCAAGGCTCGAAATTGATTACTCTATACTCGTATAAAGGCATGGAAAAGACAGGCGGAAACCTAGAAAATTCAATGTCATTCTAGAGGATCACCAGGTTCCAGTGGAGCAGTGTAAGAATCAAAACCTCAGCCTGATGCGATGAGGAATAAACGACTGCTCTCTCTCTCTCTCTCACTGGCAGTAGTAGGATGCTTCGATCAAAACGATGCAGAGCCTCGTTCTGCTTTCAGCAATCAGAATTTTTCGCACTTCAAACGAGGGATGCGTTAGTCCATATGGGTTGTTCAGTGTAGGAGAAAAAATTCAGATCATAAAATGGCACTTTGGTGGTCTGTCAATTCAAGAGACAATTAATTCATTTATTTTTGCCTTCACCAAAAACCATTAGTGAAAATAAGTAGATTTTTGAGCTGCTGTTGAAACCAGTGCAGTGTTAATGAAAATAGTACTTTCCTTAACAATATATTATTCACTAATGAGTTTTCCTTGAATAGAAAACATAACCAACCAGTAGTAGTATATTGGTCTAAGAAGAATATGCATCTGAGTACCCAGTATCCCCAAAATCTTAATGTTTGGATAGGAACTCTGGGGAATTACATCATAAGGCCCTTTTTATCGATGGTAACCTAAACGCTGCCAAATATCTTGAGCTTTTAGTGAATCAAATTATTCCGACAGTCCAACAGCTACCCATTTATTTCTATGATATCTGGTTTCTTCAACAAGATGGCTGTCCAAGTCAAAATGCAAGAATAGTCACACAATATCTCAGGACGACTTTTTCAGACCGTGTCATTTCTATCGGGTGTTCTTTCTAGAGTGATAAAACTTTTGATAGCGATAACTATGATTTGGCAGAAGGTAGAAGCCATGTTGTTTTGACATTTCTGTTCAGTAAGCATTGACAAATTATCATGAAAAGACTCACGCCGCAACAACGTTGACAAATTGTTGAAATTTATTTTCAAAATCAGTGTTCTATTCGCCAAACTTATAGAGCACTTCGTGAAATTTATGGTTTACATAATCGCCCATCAGAGCAGCTTATTCGTCGAACTATCGATAGATTTCGGACAACATTTTCTCTACTCGATGCAACAACAAGATAAAAAACTATACGTACAGAAGAAAATATCGCTGCTGTAAGTCATAGTGTGAAATGATGATCCAGATCGATGTTCAGAAAAAGTTGGACTCTGTGCATCCACCACATGGAAAATTTTGCGTAAAGATCTTGGTCTACATCCATACAAGATCCAACTGGTTCAATAACTAAAGCCACTTGACTATAATAAGCGTGGTTTGCTTGCTGATTGGGCCCTAGAACAGCTTGAAGTTGATCCACTTTTTTATCGTAAAATTGTGTTCAGTGATGGAGTTCATTTCTGGTTGAACGGCTATGTAAACAAGCAAAATTGCCATGTATGGAGTGAAAACAATCCTCAAGAAGATCTGAAGGTTCCATTGCATCATTGCCATCTTGTATGGTGTAGACCAAGATCTGTACGCAAAATTTTCCATGTGGTGGATGCAGAGAGTCCAACTTGTTGTGAACGTCGACGAACAGACAAATCTGGATCATCGTTAACACTATGACTTACAGCAGCGATATTTTCTTCTGTACGTACAGTTATTTGTCTTGTTGTTTTGTTACATCGAGTAGAGAAAATGTTGTCCGAAATCTATTGATAATTCGACGAATAAGCTGCTCTGATGGTCGATTATGTAAACCATAAATTTCACGAAGTGCTTACTGCTTACTGAACAGAAATGTCAAAACAACCTTCTGTCAAATGACAGTTTTCCCTATCGAAAGTTCTATCAATCTAAAAAAACACTCGATAACTTCATAATGCCTCCGTCATAATCCTGGTCCTTATTAGCGGAATACTCTAGTAACCGGTTTTCACATCTTCTCTTAATGCCAGTTTCTTATCACACAGGAAGTTTCGCAATGCAAAAAAAGATGGTAATCGCTTGGTGCCAGGTCTGGACTACATGGCGGATGCATAAGGACTTCCCACCCAAGCTACTTGAGTTTCTGGCGAGGCACTACAAAGGTGTGACCTGGCATTGTCCTGGTGGAACACAACATCTCTTCTGTTGGTCAATTCTGGTCAATCGCTAGCTTCTATTTTAAACACCCTGTAACTCGCAACCGAATGGACCAAACAAAAAACAGCAAAGGAATTTTTTCAATGTGAAATGTCACCTTGACAATGAGCATAAATCTGAAACTGTTTGATAGATACTTTACGAGATTATCGAGCCATCTACTGAAAAAATAATTGATATCTTCATCCCCAATCTTTCATTAATTTGGACTATGCATCCTTATATCATGTAATTGACGATATCAAATATACTACTCTGTCAAGAAAGTACCGGGAATTTTCAATTAAAACAACATTTTTACATTTAATCGTCAAAATTTATTGGGTCGCCTTCAAAATAGGCTCCATTTGCTCCAATACATCTATGCCAGCGGCACTTCCAATTATCGAAACATTTTTTATAGGCGCTTTCCGCGATGGACTTTAGCTCTCGCGCCGAATTTTGTTTTATGGCTTCAATCGACTCAAAACGGGTGCCACGAAGGGGCAATTTTAGTTTTGGGAAGAGGAAAAAGTCGCAGGGAGACAAATCCGGCGAATACGGTGGTTGCTGAAGCACGTTTGTTGAGTTTTTGGCGAGGAAGTCAGTCACAATCGCAGCTCGGTGAGAAGGCGCGTTATCGTCATGCAAAATCCATGAGTTGTTCGCCCACAAATTTGGCCGCTTCTTACGGATACTTTCACGCAAACGTTTCATAACGCCTAGGTAATACTCCTTGTTTACCGTCTGACCCTCTGGAACGAATTCGTAGTGCACCACGCCACGGATATCGAAGAAAACAATGAGCATCACCTTCATTTTCGAGCGGCTTTGGCGTGGTTTTTTCGGTTTCGGCTAATTTTTTGCCACCCATTCCGATGATTGCTGGCTTGTTTGCATATCGTACTCGTAGATCCAGGTCTCATCACCAGTTATAATGCGTTCCATGAATGTAGAATCGGAATTACAGCGATCCAGCATGTCTGAAGCAACCTGTTCGCGATGACGTTTTTGAAGAAAATTCAGGTCTTTCGGTACGAATCGTGCGGCCACCTTTCTCATGCCCAAAATATCAATCATGTGCTATCTCTCTCAAGCTGGTACGACGGTTTTCCAGCACCCTTTCCTTAATTTTATCGACGTTATCTTCGATCGAAGCCGTCGATGGGCGTCCACTTCACGACCATCCTTGAAGGCTCTGTACCACTGATATGCACGAGTTTTCGATAGAGCATTATCACCAAAGGCCTTTTGCAACATTTTCAATGCATCGGCACACGAAAATTCATTTGCAACACAAAACTTTAAACAAATTCTTTACTCAACGTAATCACCCATAGTAAAAATCGGCATGCACTCTGACATCGACTGACTTAATCAGCTGTTGTAAACACACTAGTTGACAGATCCCGCTCAAGCTTGGCATAGTAATTAAGGACAGTGGTACCAACCTAGGAAAAAAATTTTTTACCTGCCTCATTACCCCGCCAGATTTAAATCGATAATTCCCGGTACTTTCTTGACAGAATGTAAACAGAACAATCCGTCCACGTGGCATTTTTTAACAAGCAACCCGCAAGACTAATTAAAGAATTAAGTAATCATCCGATAACTGACATAACTTCTATATCGCTCAGGTTCTGACGAGAGAAATTCTTGGAGAAGTCTACTTTGTGTCAAAATACCAACAGAAACACCATATCTCCATTATCACAGAAATTTGTAAATATGCAATTATACCACAATAAAAATTAACCGTTGAAAAACATCAAATTGAATGATCCACTTAAAAGCACGTCAGAACATCTAATTAGTTGTCAACACTCAGAACAGAATGTATCTTAAAAGTGACTTCAATTATGGGGATATGATACTGATGGCTTGGTCGAGATAGTGCCTTTCGGATTTACTCCATTATGTTAATGTTACCCTATTCTCAGTTGACGTTTGACTGAGTACGATCAAGATACGAATACAAAGTGTCGCACTTCTTAATCGAGCTTTAAAACGAATCTACTGCAGGTGCTGTAGCTGAAGTAGATTTAAGGGTCGATTATAGAACAGTGAAAGATTTTTTAGGATTTGAATGAGCGCTAACTGATTACTTCTGATTTCAATGAATTTTCTCCAGAAAAATTGAGTTTTTATTAGTTGAGACACCTAATATTGCATATTAAGATTACCTGAAACGACTCACTCTTTCGAAAAAATTCAAGAAAAAATACTACTGTGTCAAAAAATTACGAAGCACAATATATGTAGGTTCTTTGTGAATAAGTCACTTAAGCCAACAAATAATCTAATAATCAAACCATTTAAAACCTCATTCTAAGGAATCGATCAATGTACTCGACGTGAATTCGCTTTTATGCCTTCCATCGACTGAAAATGGATGCTTTGAAGTGGTAATCTGAGTTTCGAAGAGCGACCAGAGTCATTTCGGGGGAATAAAGTGGTTACACGATGAGATTTGTTGAATTTTAGCCAGAAATTCGTTCATACTGATAGCCGCAAAATTGATGATTTTCATGTTAGAAAATAGTTAATTTTTGCATCCAATAGAGGAAATGTTGTCCGTAATCTATCGATAGATCGACGAATAAGCTGCTCTGATGGACGATTATCTAAACCATAAATTTCACGAAGTGCTTTATATAATAATTAGTTTGGCGAATAGAAAACTGATTTTGAAAATAAATTTCAACAATTTGTAAACGTTGTTGCGGCGTGAGTCTTTCCATGATAATTTGTCAATGCTAACTGAACAGAAATGTTAAAACAACATGGCTTCTACCTCCTGTCAAATCACAGTTATCCCTATCGAAAGTTCTATCACTCTAAAAAAAACCCCGATAGAAACAGTTTCTCTTAGACATTATTGATAATTTTTGTAACGGTTTCAAAATTTATTTCTATTATATTTCCAGAATAGCTTTAGAATTAATTTTCAAAAGTTTATTTCTATTTTTGACTGTTATCAAGTAAATACTCAATACATTTTTTTTGTATTTAACGTTATGAGATATTCATATAAAGAATTATTAGAATATGCCAACTGTTACTGGGTGTTTTTATTCAAATGTCACTCAAGCTCACAGTTAGATAAAATATCTAGTACAGAAGAAGAAATTCATCGAGAAAGGTACTCCCACGTTAGGTAAAATCAACGAACAATCTTCTAAAACATACACAGTTAATATTCGTTATATATAGTCATATCCGAGTTAATAATTCCGAAAACGATCCTTATCTCTTCTCGGTGTTCACTTTCCGACGTACAAATCACGGATAAATCTAGTAGTCTGAGATCATACGGTTCGTGATTTCCAGACGTTCGAGAGTGGAGATGAATATGAAAGTTTACGAGCGGCACTTTTCCTTTCGATACGAGGAAAAGCGTTTTTGTGTTCGAAATCGGTTTCTATTGTTGTACATTCTGGAATTCGCGAGCGGAAGGTGAGCGACGACGCGGAACTGAATAACGCGTTTTGCTTTGTTATTTCGTATAATTAACTCATCGAAATGGAGCATTAAATATCTGAAATTTCGGTTGAAGTTCCGATATGACTAAAACCCGAAAAACCATCAAGCAAAATTCTGAAAAATTTGAACAAACTTTCTGTTTAACCGGTTTTAGTTTCGAAGCTGGAAAACATTCTGAAGGATAATCCAATCAGTATTAAGGATTTTAAAGTGGATTAAAGGTAACATTGCCGCCTATAGTTTTAGTTTCATAAGTCAACTCATAAGAAAAATTAGAGGAAAGCACTGACGTCAAGTCATGAACTTTTACGAATTCCGGCCAGACCGATCGGACAGAATTACTTTTAACCTCGGATTTCTCGTTAATGAGTCCAACCCATTCGCTTGAGAACATGTTTGGCTCAAAATACGGCGGTAAACTAACCGTGGTATGAAACAGGCATCATTGAAGCTTATTTCTGTGGTATTAATCAAGAATAGCGGTGAACAATGGCTATAGAACTGAAACCATTGACAAAATGATTAAAGAGAAAAATTACCACAAATATTTTAAAAAATGCTGATCGTTATTCAGAGTTTCTACGAATGTGCACCGTCCACTCTTCACAGCGGGCCGACTTCCAAACAAAGTGATGATGAAGGAAGAATTTCCTTACCTTACGACGATATTGTGCTTCAATCAGTTGAGGAAGATCCAAGTACTTCGCTACGTGAAATTCAGCGAAGCACAGGAGTGCCCAAAAGTACGACTATTGAAAAAACATAAGCTCCACCCATATCATGTACAGCGAGTACAAGCTCTGTTACCTCGGGTTGCGCAATTTACACGAGTGGCACGTAGAAAATCCGAATTTAATGAGACATCATAGAACTGTCGTTTCAAAGTGAACATGTGGACTGGAATTTTGAACTGAAGAGTCATAGGTCCTTTTGAGTTATCAGAGGTTTTAAATGCTGAAATATGGTTGCAACAAGATGGCTGCCCCCTCTCAGTTAGAGAATATTTAAATGAGGAATATCCGGGCAGATGGATAGGACGATCTGGTACAATCACGTGGCCAGCCCGTTCACCTGACTTAAATCCCTTAGATTTTTTTTTGTGGAGAGCAGTGAAGGAAAAATTTTTTTCAAACCAAATTGAAAATGTTGCTGAGCTTCGAGAGAGAATTAGTAAAGCAATGCAATTCGTCAATAACGGAAGATTTGCCCGTCTGATATCCCGATCTTTTTTGAGAAGATGTCATGCATGTATTGCGGAAGGAAGGAGAGCAGTTTGAACATCTTTTGTGAACTTATTAAATCTTGTCATAAAACGAAACTGAATTTCTATGAGAAAAACCTTTTTTTATCCAATCTGAAGAAGAATGTAGTTAGTGTTGTAGCATTTTAGAATCCTTATTCAATGTGCTAACTCTTGAAATAGCTTGCCAAACTGATGTAGTACAATTTTTTTTCAGTACAGTCAATTGAAGTTGGACGAAATTCCAATTTTGAATACTCGGTTCGGCAAAACGTGACATTATTTTCCAAGCTTAGAATTGAAGATCACAGTATTCAGAAGCGCTATTTGGAAAAACATACGAGAAATAAAATTTGAAAAAAGTAAAGAATTGTAGCAACAGGAGTTCAAAAACCATCACAGGGTACATTTTATTAAATAAAAGAAAGTGCAATATAATTTGAAAATTACAGGACTTGGATTTTCTTTTATATTTTTATGATGACTATTTTGACTTAACCTGTTAACTGATTCCGGCTTGACACCTGTAGAATCAAAGAACATAGGACGTCTATTTTGAAAAGCCAGAAATCAACCGGTTTTGCCAACATTGTATAGAAAAAAATCAGATACTGAATTGTTTCAGCCGTTACTATTTGGTAGTTGACCATAATTAAAACAAATTGTAGAAATTACTTTGTTTTAATACCAGAAAATATATATTATACATTTTCTTGTGACTCGAGCTGAACTATCCCATCATCAGATAACTGAAGACCTAACAGTGGGACACTGGTATTCAAACAAAAGTGATAATTATTTTGAATATTTTAACAGACTATAGGTAACACCTAATAGTGGTACAGAGGTTTACAATGAGAACGTGATAAAAACCGGGTTAAAAAGGAGTTTATGAGTTATCTTGTTCTACGTGCAGTAATAAATACATAGGACAAACAGGACGTTCCTTCAAAACGAGGTTCAACGAACATAAAATGAGTTTCAGGAAGAATAAACAAAATTCTACTTTTGCCACTCATTGTCTAGAAAACGGTCATTCCTTTCCCACAATAGATAATCTTAAAATTTTACATGTAGAATCAATAGGGAAGAAACTCGATTATCTAGAATCCGTTGAAATTTTCAAATTAGTTCACAATAACAATAATGTAGAAATAATGAGTGACTGTACGGAGCTATGTAAATCGAAAATATTTAAGATATTTAAAAAGTAACATCTGTTTAAAACCTTTTTCAACGAACATAAAATGAATTAAATGAAAAATAAATAAAAATTCAACTTTTGCCACTCATACTTTAGAAAACAGTAATTCCTTTGGACAAAAGAAAATCTTAAGAAAAATTTTACATGTAGATTAAAAAGAAAAGAAACTTGATTATTGAAATTATCAAATTCGTTCACAATAAAAATAATTTAAAAAATAATGAATGACTGTATGGAGCTATGTAAATCCAAATATTTGAGATATACAACAAAATAATGTAAAAATAATGAATGACTGTACGGAGCTATGTAACCCCAAAAATTATTTGAGATATTTAAATGGGTACCATCTGTTTAACAACCTTCTTTGTCGATTGCCGACATTCCGATATCTGTTAGAAGGCCCCTCTTTTTTAACCCGGTTTTTTATCACGTTCCGATTGCAAACCTCTGTACCACTATTAGGTGTTACCGAGAATCTGTTGAAATATTCAAAATATTTATCACTTTTGTTTAAATACCACTGTACCAGTGTCAGGTCTTCAGTTGTCTGATGATTGGATAGTTCATTTCCCGAAACTCACAAGAAAATGTGTAATATATATTTTTTGGTAGTAAAACATAGTAATTTCTACAATTTGTTTTAATTAGAAAATGATCATTTTTTTAATGAGAAAGATGTCATTTTACTATATAATGTGAATAAGGGTAAATTGATGAACTCTTTGGAGATTCTTTCAATCAAAAGAGCCATCGAGAAAAAGGAGAATTTAAAAAATTTTCAAATACTCTTTGTAAACACTCCTATATTGGATGCTGTTATTTCCATGCGCCATAAAAATACACAGATGCCTAAGTGTAATAAAAGAACCTTTTCAATTTTAAGTTTAGTTCCTTTCGATACTCCTTTGACAATGGTCGAAAGACTGAAACACGTGTCAAGATTCTGAATAAACTGTGGAACATAAAAACTGGGTGAATTTTTTCATAAATGATATTGTTATAATGTTGCACCTAGAGCCAATCCCAAACTCCATTCATTTAATCAATAATATTGTTACAATATATCATATACCATAAATCATTATCGAAGAACTTCAAACGGGCTTCGTCAAAAACCCCCCGCAATGAATGAGGGCGTTTTCACAGATCAACCGCACATCCATTTGCAACCAGCTGTAACAATAATCGAACCCTTCTAAAAAAAAATGCAACATGGATCCCAGCACATACAGAGAGCATTGCTGCATTCGATAAGGAAGTACAACAATATCCAGTCCGATCAATCAAACAGACCTAAATAGATATATAAATATTTAACATCGATTATTGATACCTTTTATCTAATCTGAGTCCCTCGTTTTCCTGATGTAAACGCCCCCCTTGTGTCATGTTTACGACTGTATGCAGAGCGGGACGGTAGATAAATGAATACTGCATTTCAGTCCATTGAAAAATTTGTATGACTAATGCAAGATAATATAAACTTCATCTCAAATAGAATAATGAGATTGATGGATTTCAATTTTGATCAAAGTAGTTCTAGGAATGCTCCCTCATTCTTCAACTTTCCATATTATACCGGGTGTTCTCAAATTGAAGGTATAGGGTCTGAACTTTCGATAGGGATAACTGTGATTTGACAGAAGGTAGAAGCCAAGTTGTTTTGACTTTTCTCTTCAATAAGCATTGACAAATTATCATGGAAAGACACACGCTGCAACAACGTTTACAAATTGTTAAAATTTATTTTCAAAATCAGTGCGGGGTTACATAATCGTCCATCAGAGAAGCTTATTCGTCGGACTATAGATAGATTTCGGACAACATTTTCTCTACTCGATGCAACAACAACAACAACACAAAAAACGTACGTACAGAAGAAAATATCGCTGCTGTAAGTCATAGTGTTAATGATGATCCAGATTTTTCTATTCGTCGACGTTCACAACAAGTTAAACTCTGCCATGGAAAATTTTGCATAAAGATCTTGGCTACACCCATACAAGATCCAACTGGTTCAAGAACTAAAGCCACTTGACCATAATAAGCGTCGTTTGTTTGCTGAGTGGGCCCTAGAACAGCTTGAAGTTGATCCACTTTTTTATCGTAAAATTGTGTTTAGTGATGAAGCTCATTTCTGGTTGAACGGCTATGTAAACAAGTGAAATGGCTGTATATCGAGTGAAAACAATCCTCAAGAAGTTCTTCAGGTTCCACTGCATCCTGAAAAATGCACTGTATGGTGTGCTTTACTCGCTGGAAGATCATCGGTCCATTTTTCTTTAAAAACCATGCTGGAGCTAATGTTACAGATCGATGATCAATGATTATGTGTTTCAAAATTTGATTGGTATCGACCCAGAAGTGTTTTGGTTCCAACAAGATGGTCCTACACCTAATGCTGCTACTGTAACAATTGATTTATTGAAAGAAAGATTTGGCGATAACATTATTTCGAGAAATGGTCCAATTAATTGGCCTCCAAGATCATGCACTCCACTGAATTATACTCTTTGGGGTTATGTCAAGTTATTGGTTTATGCTGATAGACCAGAAACAATAGACGCTTTAGAAACCAACATAACCTGTGTAATTGATGGAATAAGACCTGAATTACTCGAAATAGTGGTCCAAAATTGGTCTGGTCGAATGCGGTTCCTCTGCGCTAGTCGTGGTGGACATATGCCGGCTTCAATCTTTATTTAAATGTGTTTTATTTCAATTTAAATTCACTCTAAAAAAAACACCCGATACAAACGATTCCTTGCATAATTCTAAAAAAACTACATGTCAGCCAGTTCCACATAATCGGCCTGCCGAACACACAAGTAGCTCTACCATCCGTAAGTTTGAGACCCAATTTTCATTATTGGATAATACTCGACCAAATAGATCACACCCAGCACGTAGTGAAGAAAATATAGGGGTGGTAGCGGAGAGTGTACGAGAAGACCATGAAGTGTCGATACGTCGCCGTTCTCAACAGCTTGGCCTGTCATATTCAACAACTTAGCGTACTTTACTTAAGGAACTTGCTTTAAAAGCTTATAAAATTCAACTAGTGCAAGTCGTTGGTCTCTTGACAAAGTTGAAGAATTCGTAGACGCTGTGCCGGGCTAAGTCTTTCCATTATGAATTGTCAAACACTACTGAACAGAAATGGCACTTCATTTAACACGAGGCATGCGCAATCTGCAATTAAATCCCCACCACAAAAAGGCGACAGGAATCAATGGCTGCAGCGACAAGACCTCCTAGCCTTTAGAAGATGATGATGAATTGGATTTATTATTCATTAGGCTAAAGTTTGCTAATTTAGGTCAGTATCCCATATTTTCTATAGATTCCTTTATGTTTTTAAGCGTTGGGTCATATGTCTACTCCAATAGAAACTATGTTGCTTACACTTCAGCGAAATGACAGATATATTGATATATTATCCTGATACTCCTAAAGCTTCTGGGGAATTTTCACAGGGATTTCTGGGAAAATCCCCCAGCTTGTGCAAGTTAGAAATTCAGTTAATTTCTTTAGGCTTTGTTATTGCGATCCTACGGCATTTTATGTCACAGCACTGTTAATTTTTGACCCAACAGTTAAAAGGTGGCTGAAATCTGTCGAACTAGAACATTCCTTTCCTACTTTTTGAACCCGGGACCTTTTGGTTCTGAGCCCAATGCTCTAACCGCTAAGCTATCGACACAGATACTGAAAAAAAGATACAGTGCCTAATGATGCCACTTCGAAGAGAAGGCGTTGTCAGTTGAAACAATAGAATAATAAACTAGTAGCGACATCTGAAGACTTATATCTAATCCTAATATATGAATTTTATTCACTAGATATTGAACCTGTTATCTCAATTTGAATTTTTTTTTATGAAACTATTTACCCTGGCGCGATTTTTGTCATTTGAAAATTTACTGTTTGAACATTATTCCACTTTCTGTTTAGTAGTGCAGATGTGACTCTAAATGAAAAAATGTAGAATTTGTCAACTTCATCCTCCATCCAAATTTAACTCAAAGAGGCTCCAAATGCATTATCTCGGAATCTTGCAAAGCGATATCGATAACAATAAACGAGTTCCATGGTTCATAGTGGACGGAAAGATAAAAATGACAGGTATTTGCGGTATAACAAGTTTTATCAGCTTCTTCGTCAAAAACATTATCGACACTTCAAAATATGACAAATCTGTTAAAGATATGATTTATCTTTATAGGTTCTTGGTATTTAACAGTCCCTACTTGAATACGAATGCAAACTGCAGATTATTGGAAAAAATATGGAATATAATGCAAGTTTCAGCTTTAAGTTGGTTGTAAGTTGTTCAGCCTGACTTGTTGCAGCAGGTCAATAAATAGAAAGGTTGTAGTTGGGCAATTATGGAAATATTGAATTGTATCAGTCCTTACTTGGTGAAAATCCATATTAAATAATTTGAAATAAGGTTATTCTGATTTTCACAAATTTTTATTGTTAAACTCACAACAATTGTTTCGCTATCACAGTAGCATCATCAGGTAAGATCACATTTTGAATAATGTGATCTTACCTGATGATGCTACTGTGATAGCGAAACAATTGTTGTGAGTTTAACAATAAAAATTTGTGAAAATCAGAATAACCTTATTTCAAATTATTTAATTATGGAAATAACATTAGGTGTTCTGTGTTAAACCTTAACAACAAAATAATGCCTCATATATATCCTAAGATTCGAGAAAAAGCAGAAATGTTTAAGAAAAACTATTCTGGTATATTTTTATGTTGACAATTATGTGGACAATTTTATTATACAGTTATTTTCAAAGATTAGTTACCTCTCTTTATTTAAACAAATATATTTCTTATTTCATTCCATTTTAAAATGAACTATGACGAAGTAACCGTCTATTCCATCCAATACGTTAACGAAAGTTAAAAAAATCACAAGTCCGTTGAACGTTCACAACGAAATTTTAATCTCGGTTCAGCGTTTGAATTGATGCACATGCTCTTAATCGAGACCGCGTGCTCGCTGGCAGAAATAACAGAACCGGACTTACATTACTGGGAATCGAATTTTACTAAAAGGGATTCCAGCCCTGTCCTTTGATTATTTTATACACGCGGTTTTTGTTGAAATGATTTATTTTAATGAATACTACCTTCTGTTGGAAAAGGTTTCAAGTTTTTCAACCTTTCCACGACAAATATTCTCATATACTTTAATTTTATAAATGAATACGAAGACGGTGCAAGATTTTGAAAGCATGTGCAGTTTGGACAGAATCCGATTCTGCATATTGCTAGGAAGCGGGCAGAAATCTTCATCAGGTCTTAGAGAACAGTTTCTTCCATAGCTCTCCTCCAAATACAAGTTCAGGGTTAGCCGACCCCATAAACAACCAGGTGAAAAAGTCGATTCTCCAATAAACGTCCAAATGCGCAATAAGGCATTCAGCTCCTGTCTCATACGCGGCCATAATGAAAACAGATGTTGTTTGTTGCCCGTACAAACTTCGGTGTACATATATTAATTCCTAATTGAAAAAGCAATTTGCCGCTCACGCACGTGGCGGCTATTAGCTTGAAGGGCCCGCAGATAAAGCGGGTCATAAACGAGGCAAAAGCCTCCCTTTATCGCCCCTTTTTATCCCCTAGTTGACCGATATTGCAGCGGCAGGGATTGAAGTATCGCTGCGTGAAAGTGGAACTCGTAAAAAGGCCGTAAAATGTCATATTTTCCGGATAAACAAAGTTACGTTTGGATCGGAGTAGGCGGCGATCACGTTTTGACGGTTATTTCTGGGATATTTTTAGATCTGAATACGTCCTGTCAAATTAGCGTCAGGGAAGCTCGGAGAAAATACAAAATAAGACGTTGAAGGCAGAAGTTGTCATTACTTAGTATTCTATAGTCTTAAATCTATTTTTCCTTCCAAAATATACTAGGTCTTTTCAAACCTAGTATCGGTTGTTTTTTTTTAGAGTGACAGAACTAATAGGGATATTTGTGATAGGGATATTTGTGATTTGACAGAAGGTAGAAGCCATGTTGTTTTGACATTTCTGTTCAGTAAACATTGACTAATTATCATGGAAAGACTCACGCCGCAACAACGTTTACAAATTGTTGGAATTTATTTTCAAAATCATTGTTATATTCGCCAAACTTATAGAGCACTTCGTGAAATTTATGGTTTACATATTCGTCCTTCAGAGCAGCTTATTCGTCGAACTATCGATAGATTTCGGACAACATTTTTCCTACTCGATGCAACAACAAGACAAAGAACAGTACGTACAGAAGAAAATATCGCTGCTGAAAGTCATAGTGCTAATGATTATCCAGATTTGTCTATTCGTCGACGTTCACAACAAGTTTGACTCTGTCCACATGGAAAATTTTTCGTAAAGATCTTGGTCTACACCCATACAAGATCCAACTGGTTCAAGAACTAAAGCCACTGGATCATAATATGCGTCGTTTGTTTGCTGATTGGGCCCTAGAACAGCTTGAAGTTGATCCACTTTTTTATCGTAAAATTGTGTTTACATAGCCGTTCAACCACAAATGAGCTTCATCACTATGAAGCTATGTAAACAACGTGCTATCGTTTTACCTAAATGTCTAATATTCAAGAATTTCGAGCTAAAAATGATCTCAAATGACTAGGTTGCACTCACTGAGGAAGAATCTGAGGATGAAAGTAATTTTGTTCGACTAACTTTCGAACGGAAAAAGTTATAGACTTGAAACTTTCAGGATTGCTTTGGGGCCTAATTTTATTAATGAGCAAAATCAGTCCAATGATTTTAAGTAATTTATTTCTATTTTTTTCCTTATTTTCCCCACAGTTCCGTTACTACTGATTCGATCGAATCGAAATTTGTACTTAGGTATATAAAAATACTACGAAAATTTATGCCGAATTCGTCATCTGAATTCATTAACTTTTTCAATATATCTATACAGAAATATGAACAGAATCCAAATGATGAGCTATATAGATGTTGAAAAAGAGCCTGCTCTTGAATTCAAGGCAAAGTTAACTTAAGTCTCAACTGATCCAACTAAAAATTATCGATGCATTGTATATTTTAATAATCGTTCACTTACTCAGAAAGCTGTGATCATTTTTCGCTGTTCACTCACCTGCAAAAAAAATAAGAATTAAAAATCATAATAACGAACAATTACAGATATAACAAGATGGATAACAAATCATGTGAGCAAATTGAGGTATTTAATATTATAATATATTATTATAATATGTTATTATAAATAACAACTTCCATTCCTAAAAAATGCTCTACCCAGGATTTAAACAGATCATTAATCTTTTTTATTCCCTATTTCAGAAAATGTGTAGCACCATTTCCAGAAAAAGCATTTGAAATTATTATCAATAGTCCGTCTAAAAAGTATCCGCAATTTATTATTTTTCATAATTTTAACATACTTCTTTTTTGTAACATTCTAAGAGAAAAGTAATGTATAAAATGGGTTGTGCATCTATGGCCAAAGTTGCATCACAACACTATTTGACAAATATTATGGGTATACAATTTATGAAATAATATCGCAACTAGAAAAAAGAAAACAGGTAGATACTTTCTAGAGAGACTGTAGTGAAATAAAATAATTATAGTAATAGATGTGTTAAGGCACAAACTGCCGCCACAACATGTAATCTCATGCGCAAAGGGTTTGCGCATGTACATTCTATAGTATTTCAATATTGTTGTCTGAAGCATAATCTGTATACTGTGGTTGCTTGCTAATTAACTAAGATTCTTTATGAAAGAAGAAAAACCACAGAAACCATAGACGAAATTTCATGTAATTCTTGATGTACCAAGTCACTATTGACTCTGTATTCTAAGCAATTCAGTATTGTAATCCAAAACGGTTCCACTACACCAGTGGCTTCCAACACACACAGTCTCCTAGAAAGTGTGGGACAAAGCACACACAGAAGAAGTACAGTAAGTTTGTTTTGTATACATTATCATTTTATGACACATATTTTATACTTCAACATATTTTATACTTCAATATATTTTCTATACTTGTAGTATTCTTTCAATCCCTGAAACCTGGTTCAAACATTTAATACAATCATTTGATACAGTCCACTTATCTCTTATCTAGTTTTTTAATAATAATAATAGTTTATTTGCCCATAATTAATATACAAATATAAAGAATAAAAAAAAGAACAATTTTTATCTAAATAAATAAATGACATGGCAAACAAACAAGATGATGAACAGAAGCTCACTAATGAATAAAATTTGAATATCAAAACAGATTCAATCTATTAGTCTTCTACAATTTTAATTTCAAAAAAAACTTTTAATAAAAAATCTTTTAGAATTCAATTAATGGCTACAATAAGCACCGCTTATATTTAATAGACGTATATAAGCGATGCTTATTGCAGACATTAATTTAATTCTAAAAGTTTTTTGAATAAAAATTTTTTTGAAATTAAAATCGTAAAAGACTAACAGATTAAATCTGTTTTGATATTCAAATTTTGTTATATTTTTTCTATCAAGTAAAAAGCCTTTTTCTATTTTATTCACTAATGAATAGTTCGCCTGTTAGTTCTAACACTAAGAAACCTAAAACATTTTACTAACCGTCCCAAAAATGAAAAAAAAAAAAAATTAACAAAGAATATATACATATAGTGATGCAGGATGACCAGACAACCAAGGAAACCAAACAATTTCACCCACAATAGAAGAGAGGAGCAGCATGCATCATTCAATCTTGAGGACAAAGTATCATAATCGTTTCAAAATAATAGTCAATTTCGGGAAACTATTGTCAATTTTTGGGGAAGCACTTAAATAATAAATGTCTTAAAACGGTTTACAGCACTCGGCACAATTGTCAAATCCGGAAAAGCATAGCTTCTAGCAAACACTTGAAACTTCTTACTTTGGTCCAGTCACAAAATCACCGGGTTAGTATACTTTTATATGCCACTATTTATTAAATCATGTATTCGTTTTCTATCAGTATTAAGAAGGCATATTTTACTTTTCATTATGAATGATCTAAGCTGCAAAAGTAAGAAATCAAACATCCTGCTGTTTTGAGGGCTCGAAAACTGGTGAGTTTATATCTTGTCAAATGGGTATGTTGTATTGGCCGGAGTAAGATCTTTTTTCTTTTTTATGAGAGCAATAATTTCTGAGAAGTATAACTGTCTTACATCCAGCACTTTTGATATCTTATAAAGTTCAACAGTGAGGAAGAGAAGGCTCCTTCCAAGTATGATCTTGAGTAGTTGAGCTGAGCAATGTTGAGTATCTCCACATGAGTTCTATGAGCTGCACCCCAACCAACGTTACCATATGACAAGTGAGACTGAACTAATGCAAAATACACCTTCATCAACTGAGGAACATTCATTTCTTTCTTTAGGTTTCTGAATATATGAAGAAGACCGCGGAGTGTTTTCGCTACATATTCACAGTGATGATCCCAACGCATATGCCTGTCAATATGAATACCAAGATACTTAATGTGTCCTTTTGGATGTTCAAGAATAAAGTTTTGGTTATCGACTTTGAGGGGTTCCAAATTAGGAAGTCCCGATTCATATGATGTTAATGATAGGTAAAATCACTTCTTAATGGTCAATGTAAGTTTATTCTTTCTAAGCCAATCTGAAAGTTTCTTCAAGTCTTTTTCAGCACTTACTTTGAGGTTTTCCCATATCCTGTCCTCGCAGATCACAGCTATATCATCAGCAAAACTTATGATCTTCCCAGACACCTTCATGTTCAACATATTTTTCATGTAAATAACGAACAGGAGTGGACCTAATATCGTACCTTGGGGGACTCCATAGGTTACAGCTTCCTTTCTACTACTCATTTCCTGAATTTGTACTATATGCTTTCTATTTGTTAAGTAGCTTCTGAGTAATTCTAAGGCAATTCCTCTTATACCATATTTATGCAATTTATTTAATAACATTTTGTGGTTTACGGTATCGAATGCCTTAGATAAGTCTAGGAAAACTCTATATCATTAGTTATATCTAATAATAATTCCAACACCAATTCTACACAGAGACTTCTTATATTGCGTATTTCTTAGGGAATCGAATCCTACGTTGATTCCGAAATACATAGGCTATTTTGATATATTGGCAATATTTCTAACCAGCTACAAATTCTTAGGCTGTTTCGACCACACAGAAATTCCATTTGTAATAAACTCAATGCAAATTTACAAAGTACATAAATTTTTGATTGTCTCGGTCTTTACTTGACTGAAATTCATCATAAGCTTAAGTTAGTAGTAACTCGAACCTAAATGCTGGAATGTAACATTACGAACTGAAAATTATACACCACATTGAGTAGCAAGAACCTATGTAAAGTTACAGAGATCTAGAACCCTCAACATCTCAATCATCATTCAAATCTCAAATTCTCTGACGAGCATTGAAGTCCACGCAGGATGTTACGAAGAGTGCTGAACTGATTCTTCACTTTCATTATAGACAATATCTAAGAGCTCTTTCACGACTTCTCCAGTATGTATACAAACACTGAATGGCTCCTTTGATATGTTCATTAGCACCATCACGCTAAAGTGTTTACTCCGTTTTACTGACTCACCTATTATCTAGTCACAAGTGATTTCACGATAGCCGGTTAGCACCTTCGTGTCCAGATAAGATCGTGGATTACCCAGAACGCGCATTAAAATCCGTTCGTCTAACATATTACTTTGTAATAAAGGGAAATTACTTAATAACGCCCTTGTGGATTTATGAATATTAAAAAACAATATCAGAGTTTTTCGATTGAGGACCAATTTTGATAAAATTTCCGCATAAGGCATTAGGTTGGAGATTTTTGTATTTGTTGAGTATCTTACTAATTCATACAGGATGTCCCAACGAAAATTTGACTCCCTCAGAACTCAGAAACGAAGAATTTTCGGAGATTTAGAAAAAATTTCTGTTTTGAGGGGGACGAATTTCCACCATGAGTTTGTTCGAAAAAACCATCCCCATGAAGGTGACATCAGCCCCCAACATTTTTGAACAGGGAAGAGATGTCGAGTGTTGGTTAATTTAAAAGATATTCAAGTTCTGTGCACAACCCAGTTAAAATTTTCAAAATCAGTTCACCATTCACGAAATAATGTAATATTGAACTTACCGTCGAAAGGTAGTGTTGAACATACAGTTGAACCGCCCAAACTCAAGAACTTAAGAGTTTTGAAGAATCCAAAAATAATTTTCAAGTTCTGTATAAGGGAGAAAGAATTCCTATGACGATATTGTTCCGAAAAAAACACCTATAAGTGGCAACAACCTCCGATTCCTGTTCTCTAAACATCCTAGTTGAAATTTTCAAATTCGGTGGTTCTTTGCGCAATTTGACATTGAACATTATCAGAAGGGTAACTTAAACAGAAACCCAATACATTCAAATATACCAGATCTGTAAGTAATAATAGAGAACATCAAAAAAAAAGTACACTATTTAAAGAACTATCGTATGTATTGTTCAAAATGACTACCCCCAACCTCCACACAATGATATAGTCTACTTTCAAATCCTTCTCTAACATTCTCGAAAATGTTTGGTATCAGTAATTGGCATTCCGTGATGATTCTTTGTCGCAGTTCTGCAAGATTTTCAGGTGGAGTTACATAGACTTTGGACTTCAAATGTCACCACAAAAAAAAAATCTAATGGCGATAGATCGGGTGATCTTGCTGGCCACTCTTTAGGACCCCTCCTGTCAATCCAACGTCATGAATAACGTTCGTTCAAAAATTGTCGTCACGGATATCGAAATGTGGCTGTGATCCTGTTGAAATGTGAGTTCATTTTCTAATAAGTCGTTTTCCAGAATGTCATTAACGATTGGATAAATTATGTCGTCTAATAAATTCAAATAAGTTGTTCCGTCACGATTCTCATCGATGAAAATTGGTCCAACAATATGGTTTCCTAATATTCCCACCCAAACATATAATTTTTGGGAAATTTATGTATGTGTCTTCATGAATAAATGAGGATTACTATCACCAGTATCCAGTACCGACAATTATGTCTATTGACTTCCCCATTCAACATTACGTCAGAAAAGATTGTATGAGTCGGTGTGGGTTATTTTTTGATTGTCTCGGTCTTTACTTGACGGAAATTCATCTTCAATATAAGAAAAACAAATGTTAACTTCCGCTATTTTATTGATTCACACGACAATTGTTTCGTCATACCATGACTTCATCAGGTGAGTATTTAAACTGAGGTATACAATGCAAAACATGACCTTAAATACACAGCTCTGGTAACAAAAAATAGAGGGGTGGAAAGAGATGGTATACAATTACTGAAAAATATTAAGTAGGGGGGATCTATTTAACTCTATTTGATCATTCAATAAAATTTGTCTTTTATTATATCTATTGATCTCTAAAGTTTCTAACAGATTTAGTTTCTGTGTTTTGTTTTCAATATGTAATATTTCATAGTTCATATTAAAATTATGGCCAGTCTCTAACAAATGGTTGGCATAAGTTGAATTCGGGTTATTATTAATGTAACATTTTTCATTTTCTCGTATCCTTGTTTGGAATGAACGGCCTGTCTGTCCCACATATACACATGGGCAATCACTACATGATAACTTGTATACTCCTGATTTTTTGTTTTTAGGAATGACGTCTTCCTAATTTTTAATTAAGCTGCCTAAAGAATTAATATTTTCAAAAGAGATGTCATATTTTCCCTTTTTTCTTTAAATATCTAGCAATCTTTTCAGATTTTTGACCTATGTAAGTTAATGAAATAAATTTGGTTCCGTTTGAATTTTGAAATTTTGGATATATAAGTGATATTGCTTTCTTGTAATCTATTTTATCAAGTAAATTGTCTACAGTTAACGGATTAAAATCAGTATTGAAAGCTATTTGTTTAATCGTTTTATACTCTAGGTCAAAATTTTCTTTCGTCATGGGTATGTAATATATAAAGCATACTATTATAAGCTGACAATTTTTGTGAAAATGAATGGTTTGAAGTATAATGAATCGTACCATCTGTATGTGTAGGTTTTCTGTATATGGAAAAGTCATGTCTATTAATAATTTTAGTGATTTTTGAATCTAAGAAATTGTGTGAATTCAATTGTTGGATATAATTTATTGATAGATTCCAAAAATGAACCAAGTTGTTTATTTGTGCCATTAAATAAACAAATTATGTCATCTATAATACATAGCGGTACCAATAAACGAAATCTTTAAAATATGGGAGTTTTTGGATATTGGTTTCTACGTTAATGGGTTCCCCATTGTTAGACTTTCTTCGTCTAGATAAAGAGAGTTGTTAGAGACTGGCCATAATTTTAATATGAACTATGAAATATTACATATTGAAAACAAAAGTCAGAAACTAAATCTGTTAGAAACTTTAGAGATCAATAGATATAATAAAAGACAAATTTTATTGAATGATCAAATAGATTTAAATAGATCCCCCCTACTTAATATTTTTCATTAATTGTATACCATCTCTTTCCACCCCTCTACTTTTTGTTACCAGAGCTGTGTATTTAAGGTCATGTTTTGCATTGTATACCTCAGTTTAAATACTCACCTGATGAAGTCATGGTATGACGAAACAATTGTCGTGTGAATCAATAAAATAGCGGAAGTTAACATTTGTTTTTCTTATATTGGTGTGGGTTATTATTCTGTAACTCACTAAATTGTTCACAAAACTGAGTCCAACGGACAGGATCATCTTCATTCAACTGTTGCACCAGCCTCATCTTGTAAGGATTAAATTTATGAGCTTTCAGAATTCGATGAACGCTTGATTTCGGAAGATTAGATGCTCGTGCTATATAGATTGCCAATTATCCATCTGTAAATGTTCTAATACTGCTTTTTCAGTAGCTTCATTTCGGACTGGACGTTCAACTTCGTGTTCCTTATTCTGAATGGAACCAGTAGTTTCCAACTTATTCCTCAAATGCTTGACATATTGGTGACTTACATTTCTTTCTGGATGATTGCTATTAAAATACCTTGCACTCAATCTAGAATTTTCTGTTCTTTCTTCCATATAATGGACCATTTTCTCCCACGTAAGTAAGTCTCAAATCTAATGATGATGAAGAAACGAAAGATGATACACATTTGAGAAAGAATCTTCACAAAAATAGTATACATTGTAATGAATTTCATGCACATTTTCTCATCATAAACCATGAGAAAATCGAATGTTTTAAAAGTAAAATCAGAATTTCCATCCTGAATTATCCTATTACAGGTAGGAAACACTTGTCATACGTTCCTGCTGTTATGAATTTGAAGAATATTGAATTTCGTACAACGTTGCCAGCGCAGAACTATCAGATTTGTTAATCTTTGTTGCCTCACAGCAAATAAGATTGCAACAGAGGGATGTTTCATCTCCTTAGGATAATAAGTCTGTGGTCCAAGCTAACCGTTTAGCACTTTCGGATCAGAATTCGAGAATAACAGACATTTGGGTGAAACGTAGCACGCTGTCACCTGAAAAAAGCGAGCAAAGAGGCGTTCATTGGTGTCGACGTCAACGAAAAACCGCTGGCTTTATGGTAATAATACCCGATCAAATTCAAACAAATTCCCACCAATTTTTCAAACCAACCTTTCACACTCGCAAAAACCCACTCTAACCCTCATATCCTTTAATTAGCGCATACGCGGCACCCAATTAGTATTTCCCGTTTGATATTTCGACTCAATTAATCTAGAACATAAAAAGCCGACCTGTTCCATAGCCGCGCCTTTCCCAAAGCTCATAAGCGTAACTTGGGGGGTCTACTGGCCCCCCTCCTCTCGCATTGAAATGCCAGATTCGGAATAGTAAGCGATTCCTACTAATTCCCTTGAACGCCTCTACGTTAACCCCTTCTTAATTGAGTCAGACGCGATGGGGGTTGGGAAATCTTGTCCTTCGTGGAGTAAATGAGACGAAATGACGGAGAAATTAAAACACTCATTATATTCGAGTTTAGATTATAGAAATGTCTTCTGGTTCATCGTGAAGCGAGTTTTTATCAAGTTAAATCATTTTTTGTCCATGTGTGTCAGAAATGCACATTTTCATGATTTAAAGATCAAACGGTTCCACGAACTTGAAAATCGAATATTCATTATCTGCCAATTCCAAGCTGCTCGACTCCTTCAAAGTTAGCCAAAGTGTGATATTACGTTTGCTGGAACGGTATTATGCCACTGGAACTATTAACTCTTTAGATGAAAAGGCAGCCTTTCAGCACTTGCAGAATGACAAGTCAACTTCTTCCACAGGTGCAACAGGTAGTTCAGATACCCTAAGAACAGTCAGAAGACGTCTCCATGAAGTCATTCTACGTACTCTTTACTGACGAGTCCAGTTATGGACGTTTTCCCGATAGTCGCCCATTCGATAAAGGAACAGCCGTTTCAAGAAGTCCATCCTTTTCGAGGAGATACTATTATGATTTGGGGTGGAATTTGGCCCGTTCCTATCAACTCACAACTTGTGTAATGTAACATGACAATTTTTTGTGTGTGGAATCTCCACTATCTTATCACTTGAATGAAAACAATAAACTAACAAAGAATGTTTCTTGTTCGGGTATGTCAGAAATGCACATTTTCATGATTTAAAGATCAAACGGTTCTACGAACTTGAAAATCGAATATTTATTATCCCAAGACCAGTTTTATCCGAGGACACTGCCAATTCCAAGCTGATCGACTCTTTCAAAGTTAGCCAAAGTGTGATGTCACGTTTGCTGGAACAGTATTATGCCACTGGAACTATTAACTCTTTAGATGAAAAGGCAGCCTTTCAGCACTTGCAGAAGGACAAGTCAACTTCTTCCACAGATGCAATAAGTATAATTATTCAAATATAAATCATCGATAAATTCAGATTTTCTGTCATTTTTCCTATTTTGTCTCATCCTGCATGAAGCAAAGAGTAGCAAACAAAGATTTTCTATGAAATATATTGCAGTTGAAATAGAGGCAAAGATTCATCTCATTTCCAGAACATAGATTGTTTATTTCTTGAGAAACCTAGGGGAGCCAAGACTTTTGACGATGTGTGTATATTGATTGGAGTTATCAACAGAGTAGTCTCACAATTTCAAGCAGCTATTGGCACAAATCACGTTTTTCTAGATGATAAGGCACTGCCACGAATATCCCACTGCTATAGAAAACCAAGGTACCTCCAAGATCTCTTGACGTAAATCCAATCGAGCATGCTTGGGACCAATTACAAAAAACCATTGATGCCCACGGAGACGGAAATGCTTTAACAGCTCTGAGATCTTTTCCCACAACATTGGCAACAAATAATATGAAGTACAAGTAAACCATGATTATAGAAGACAGTTACGCCAACTGAACGACAAAAATAATGTGGACAATCCCTTTGAGCGGGCCTTTTAGATGATCAGTTCCTTGTATCTCAGGTGCATTTGGCACATGCTTCCACATAATAACCCTAAGATAATTCCTTCTTATATCAAGTCAATTTCTCAAACCAATTTATTTTACCATTACGCAAATAGGACTCCTTATTGTCGTTACAGTTAGATTCATAGCCCCCTTCGAAAGGGAACTCTAAATTCACAGAGTCGTAAACGATTCATACTAATCCCATTGAACGCGCCTGCACGTTAACCCCTTCTAAATTGAGTCAGCCGCAGAACGGGGTGGAAAATCCCACCCTTCTCGAAGGAGATAATACAATTAGTGAAACGGCGAAGACGTTATCGTTCCCGAGCGGGTGCAAAGCTTCAAAAGGATAAGATTTCCAGTCTGAAAGATTTCTGGATACGGAACTAGTTCGGGGGTGCAACTGGAAGAGTTGGTAGGTACGGGCCAATTAGATGAATGCGGTTGGTTGACTGTTGGAGAGGGTAGTTCTGGTATTCGGGGAGGTATGAGGGCTTTCATGGAGATTTCCAGTTACATAACTTATGCAGGAAGTACACTTGTAGGATCCATGCAATAGAACGTGGTTAAACTTTTCTGGAGATCCATTTCACTGAATGAAAAATTGACGTGACAAGAGGAAATACGCAGAAATTTTCCAGGAAACTGGAACTGAATGGAGTATTGAAAAGTTATGTATATTCTGTAATGAGTTTGATAGGAAATATACTTAGTGACATAGAAAATTTTATGTCCTAAAGGAATCATTTATGAATGGGCCGCTATATCGTTTTTATCAATGGGATTTCATTCGCGATTATTTTCATTTCTTTTTCAGTTGCCGAAAAGCGATTTCTTGGTGATTTTGGTGAATGAGATCTTTCTCGTGTCTGCTTGAAATCGAAATAAATAATCGGGTATCGACCGAATTTCAAAATGCAATAAAATGTAGTCCGTCTTAAAAGTATCGGGTGTTTTTTTAGAGTGATAGAACTTTGAGTCGGAATAAAACAAATTTAAATTGAGATTGAAGCCAATTTTTTTTATTTGTAGGATAATTTTATGACTTTTATGTTTTGAAAATGATTTCCACGACTAGCTCTGAGGAACCGCATTCGACCAGACCAATTTTGGACCACTTTTTCGAGTAATTCAGGTCTTATTTCATCAATAACACGAGTTATGTTGGCTTCCAAAGCGTCTATTGTTTCTGTTTTATCAGCATAAATCAATGAATTGACGTAACCACAAAGAGAATAATCCAGTGGAGTTATGTCGCATGATCTTGGAGGCTAATTAATTGGACCATTTCGCGAAATAATGTTATCGCCAAATCTATCTTTCAATAAATCAATTGTAACGGTAGCAGCATGAGGTGTAGCACCATCTTGTTGGAACAATAACACTTCTGGGTCGATACCATTCAAATTTTGAAACAAATAATCATTGATCATCGAGCTGTAACGAGCACCATGCACTGTAACATTAGCTTCAGCATCGTTTTTAAAGAAATATGGACCGATGATGCCTCCAGCATGTGAAGCACACCATACAGTGCATTTTTCAGAATTTAATGGAACCTGCAGAACTTCTTGAGGATTGTTCTCACTCCATATACGGCAATTTTGCTTGTTTACATAGCCGTTCAACCAGAAATGAGCTTCATCACTAAACACAATTTTAAGATAAAAAGTGGATCAACTTCAAGCAAACAAACAATGCTTATTATGGTCAAGTGGCTTTATTTCTTGAACCAGTTGGATCTTGTATGGGTGTAGACCAAGATCTTTACGCAAAATTTTCCATGTGGTGGATGCATACAGTCCAACTTGTTTTGAACTTTGATCTGGATCATCATTAACACTTACAGCAACGTTTCTTCTGTACGTACAGTTCTTTTTTTGTGGTTGTTGCATCGAGTAGAGAAAATGTCCGAAATATATGGATAGTTCGAGGAATAAGCTGCTCTGATGGACGATTATGTAAACCATAAATTTCACGAAGTGCTCTATAAGTTTGGCGAATAGAACACTGATTTTGTAAATAGATTTCAACAATTTGTAAACGTTGTTGCGGCGTGAGTCTTTCCATGATAATTTGTGAATGCTTACTGAACAGAAATGGCTTCTGCATTCTGTCAAATCACAGTTATCCCTCTTTGAGTGTGAGCTTTGATATATAATTGGGTTCTCCATGATCCTGTTCTTATATTATAGTCTATGGTATTGTCCGGTAACATGGGTACAATTGAAATAATTTTATATTTTCTGATTTGCAAATATGTTAGCTAATTTGCGAAACTCCAGGCGCGTATTGTGTTATCCTGAGGCCAATGAGCGTTTATATTGTTTCCTTTAATCTTCTGCGGTCTATACCTGATAGCCATGCCATTTTTATCCTCTTTTTCGTCTCATATCCCAGTTCACTGATTTTTTAACGTTTCGAAGACCTTTCCTACACAGATATTTTTTTTTCTAGTTGCGAAATTATTTCAGAAATATTAATAAAAAGCAATATTCTATTTCCGCTTATATTTTATTTTACTACAATCGTTTTGTCATACCGTGACTTCTTCATGGTGAGTACTACTGGATACTGATTTTACAATATTGTTTTTATTCTTAACTTCAAGATGAATTTACGTCGAGTAAAGTCCGGAACAATCATAGAATTGTTTATCTGTTGACAAACAAAAATATGTCAAATAGTGTTGCCATGCAAATTTTGCCATAGCCGACTACCTGCACAACGTATTTTATACATTACTTTTGTCTTAGAATGTTTCAAAAAAGAAGTATACTAAAATAACGAAGAATAATAAATTCCGGATACTTTCTATACGACTATACAATAAGGAAAAGCGGGTTTTTTGTCTTGATAGAAGGTTTTTTCAATATTTTAAATATCAAACAGAGTAAGTCCCGGCGTGATATCTTACAGGATTCGATCCTTGTGAGGTAATTTTCGATGACTTGCCGGCTCATTTCGGGCAATTACTCACCAATAAGGATGTTGGTTTTCAGATCATCAATAGTCTAAGGATTTGTGAATTCTACCGGTAAGGTTACAGGCATGTGAGCATAGCTCTTTCACCAGGTAACTAACTACTCGGCAGTCTCCACAATCTGATCCAAGAAGCAGAAAGTGTGATAAGGGTTACGCCTTATCATCGCACATTAGCAAGATCCACTCCAAAGAGTTGAACCCATCAAGCTTCCACTTTCGGCTTCAGTCCGAAAACTTACACCGTGACTGGTAGCAGCGAAGCACTATCCAACCTCTACTGGCTCCAGAGTTGTTTGGCGCGCAACTCACAAGCCGAAGAGGCTTCTTATCCATCCACCCGAACACAGTTCCATGAACCAAGATTATCTCAAGACTGATGTCTCAATTGATCCTAGTACGAGCACCGTCAATCCGACCTGTACTTCAAGACCCATGAACCCTTGTGAAGTCTTTCAATTGATCCTGGCTTCAAGGACAAACGGTCTAGCCGTATCGTCGAGATCCACAAACCACAGAGACGTCTCGCAATCGAGGCCGGTCGAACCATCAAGTCCTGCTAAACCCTGAAGCATTTCTCGAGGTATCCTGAACATGAGTTGCTGCGAACAGGCAGATGGAATACTCTTCTAGTCCATCATGCGGAGTGTCAACCACTGCCCCCTCGAGTCAAACCCTCTCGAGGTAACGCAGTATGCTACTTAATGCATTCGGCTGTTGGACAGAAAATTCCGGAGATTTACTGCAAAAGGTTAGAGTACGTTAATTTTAAGGGTGAGGCCCTGTGCCGCAACGGTCCCCCTTGTCACTGAATTGATCAACGTGGTTCAGCCCTCCATTCCAGCTTAACACGGCTCCAGAGACTGGCGCGAGTGGCATTGCCTTAGGCATCAGGACTCAATCCTCCATTTCACCAGGATGAAACTAGCATCTTAGTCAAGACAAGCGCCCCCAGCGCGTCAAGCTTCAATGCCATGGGGAGCGAATCTGAGAATTATCGGCATGAACACGATCCTTCGCATAATCCCACAAAAAAAAACAAAGGCGATAAGTCACAAGATATTGGCGGCCAACTCACATCGCCCTAAACGAGAAATGCCGCGTCCTGGGAATTTTTCTTGCAATAAAGCTAGTGTGGCTTGTTGCACCATCTTGCTGGAATCACATCTCTTTCAACCCCATATCATTAATATTGAAGTGGTATTTTTTAGCTCAAAAAGTTTAAAAATAGAACCGAATCAATTCGTACTGCCAATAGAACTCTAAACCAACAACGATTTGCGACCAAGGAAGATTACCCCAAAAAACCTATCTGGTGTTTGATTTAGAGTGATAGAACTTTCGATAGGGATAACTATGATTTGACAGAAGGTAGAATCCATGTTGATTTGACATCTCTGTTCAGTAAGCATTGACAAATTATCATGGAAAGATTCACGCCGCAACAACGCTTACAAACTGTTGAAATTTATTTTCAATATCAATGTCTTATTCGCAAAACTAAAGAGAACATCGTGAAACTCATGGTTTACATAATCGCCCATCAGACCAGCTTATTCGTCGAACTATCGATAGATTTCGGACAACATTTTCTCTACTCGGTGTAACAACAATAACAAGACAAAGAACTGTACGTATAGAAGAAAATATCGGTGCTGTAAGTCATAGTGTTAATGATGATCCAAATTTGGCTATCCATCGACGTTCACAAGTTGGACTATGTGTATCCACCAAACGGAAAATTTTGCGTGAAGATCTTGATCTAAATCCATAAAAGATCCAACTGATTCAAGAACTAAAGCCACTTGACCATAATGAGCGTCGTTTGTTTGCTGATTGGGCCCTAGAACAGCTTGAAGTTTATCCACTTTTTTATCGTAAAATTGTGTTTAGTTATGAAGCTCATTTCTGGTTGAACGGCTATGTAAACAAGCAAAATTGCCATATATGGAGTGAAAACAATCCTCAAGAAGTTCTGCAGGTTCCATAGCATCCTGAAAAATGCACTGTATGGTGTGCTTTACACGCTGGAGGCATCATCGGTCCATATTTCTTTAAAAACGATGCTGGAGCTAATGTTGCAGTGAAAGGTGCTCGTTACAGATCGATCAATGATTATTTGTTTCAAAATTTGAATGGTATAGACCCAGAAGTGTTTTGTTTCCAACAAGATGGTGCTACATCTCATGCTGCTACCGTAACAATTGATTTATTGAAAGACAGATTTGGCGATAACATTATTTCGAGAAATGGTCCAATTATTTGGCCTCCAAGATCGTGCGACATAACTCCAGTGTTTATGCTGATAAACCAGAAACAAAAGACGCTTTGAAAGCCAACACAACTCGTGTTATCGATGAAATAAGTCCTGAGTTACTCTTAAAAGTGGTCCAAAAAATGGTGTGGTCGAATGCGGTTCCCCAGAGCTAGTCGTGGTGGACATATGCCAGAAATTAATTTTAAAACATAAATGTCATAAAACTATCTTTCAAATAGAAAAAATTCTCTTCAATCATAATTTAAATGTGTTTCATTTCAAATTAATGTTCTATCTCTCTAAAAAAACACCCGATATTTTTCTTTATGCAATTCTTGTTTTTCACACTTTCAACTAGACGTTTCAAACAAACAGAACTGGAAAAGGAGTATTTTGAGCATTCTTGAAGGGACGAATGAACTTTCGTGAAGAGAAATTTGCAGTATTCTGAATTCTGAAGCAGGAAAATCATAAGTCGCCCTTAAGGCATATCCGAAAAAGTAGATTTATGGTCGATTACTCCGCATTGCTACCATTTCAATATTATTTATTCCCGGTTGCATGCTCGGCAATATCAAATTACCCGAGCAATAAATTTTCATGGCTGCAATACGCTCTTTTGGCACGTATTCCCAACAATAAATCAGAGAAGGCGTCGTTACTTAAGCAACTACGAGAGTAGAAACTCAAATAGATGTAATGTATGATGGTAACAGTGCGTTCGTTATTCTTCATGCCGTAGTCTAATTGATTCACTTTGAGCTCCTTGTCGATTTCGTAACGCGTGCTCGCTGGCTTGAAACGACCCTGCCAAGGAAGAGGAAGACGATGGCGTCGTTGTTTTATTGTTGTGAATTCGATAAATATTTTACGGCGTGTCGAAAGCGAAAGGGGATTCCGTGCGTGCGTTGCCCAATTAGAGTTGCTTCAAATCGGATCGAACATTCTGGAAACTGTACGATATTTGAATGAGCGATACCTCGAGCTGCCTAAAGATTTCCAGAAATACTTTTGAGGCAGTATCGACAAGCAGTGAATATTCACACTATGCTCCATCATTTATCTCCCGATCAGGTTTGGGCAATGGCGGGCGACGAAATTGCAGCCACAGCGCTTTGTCTCGTTTATTTGTATAAATATACTAATTGGCAAAGAAACTGCAACACCCAGAAGGAGCTGTTTCGAACATCTGGTTTGTTGTAAAATTTGAAAAATTTGCAAAAAACGACTACATATTTAAGTAACAAAAAATGTTTACATGAAAAGACCTTCACAATTTTTTTCTCCAAACAACATAACTCCTGTTATTGGTTAAATAAAGCCTGAATTACTCGAAAAAGTGGTCCAAAATTGGTCTGGTCCAATGCGGTTCCTCAGAGCTAGTCATGGTGGACATATGCCGGAAATTATTTTTGAAACATAAATGTCATAAAATTTTCTTTGAAATAAAAAAGAATTTGGCTTCAATCTTAATTTAAATGTGTTCAATTTCAGTTTGAAGTTATTTCACTCTTAAAAAAGCACCCGATATTTTTCGAGAAACCATAAAGCAAAGCCAACTAACGTTAAACTGGTCACAGTTAACACATTGAAATAGCCAGAACGTAAAGAAAAGATTATCATTGACGACGCTAAAATGAAATTGGAAAGCGATACTTTCCATATGATAACAACCAAATCATTACCAATCTAAGAACACTTCCTCTACAAAATCCTAAGCAACTCTCCTATAATTTTAAACGACCGGTTCTTTTCACCACTGTTACATCTCTATTTTACATCTCGAGTGTAACGAACCGAAGGAATTGCTAATAACACCTCCAGCTTTTTCTATTTACTCGACACCTTTAACAATGCGAAATTTAAATTCTCCCACCCCTTTTCTACGACGCTCCATTTACCTAACCCTCAAGGAGTCCGTTGAGAACGGCCTTCCTACCCCTCGAACGGACCCCTAACAATGGCTCTATCACGCTGACAACAAAGAACTACAGATTGTTCAAAATCGCGTCGGCTTATTGTAATCCCATGGCCAGTTTCCGGTGTGCATCTCTGCAGAGATTAATGATAGAACAAGCAATTAGAATTAACTCTGACAATATTAGGTAAACCAGTGTAGGTTCGTTGCGTCGAGTGAAGAGGGGGCAGAGTTTATAAAACCGATTGTAGCGTATTACATAAGCGAGAATTTTTAAACAAGATTTGAAGAAGCAGTTCATAAGATCTAAAAATGATCTTTTGAGAATTGCTAACCTCTTTTCAGCATTCTGTCAATGAGGTTATCAATGGAAGCCTAAGCAATGTTTTGCCAAATGTTGGCAAAACATTGCTTAGGCGAGGTGTTTTAATGTCAAAGGTGGGTCATTCATTCAGTTAATGCCATGCACTTCTATGCATGATAATTCTTGCCCGGTGTAGACGAATTTTCGTGGATTAACGTGAAATTTTCGCCAATGGCTGCCGCAAAGGGAATAATAATTGATTCTACAAACAAATCATGATACCCTACCGATATCATGGTTGCGTTAATGAGGATAATTAGATCTGTGCGCTCATAAAAACACATGCCTCCTCAAACGCACACCGAAAACAGTTGTGGCGTCATGAAATGTCGCCATTTTTTTTAAATTTAACGACTGAAAAACATTTTAATTGTAAGTTCAGTAAACAAGACATCTAAAAGATGAAAATAAATCGAATATCGTATTTGGTTGCGCTAGAAGTTAATTTAAAAGCCGAAAGTCGCTTATATCTCCAAAAAACACCCGGTATATTTATTGTCTTTCTACCTATGATCATTACACTTGAAATTTATTCAGTTATCGCAAACAAACATCTAGGTAATATTTTGAAATAACATTTAAAAAAGTTCTATTCATAACGTAGTATCAGGTGTTTTTTTTTTGAGTGATAGATAAATAAGATAAAACCAAAATTATGGAAAATTCTCAAAATAAAGGATTAAATAAAAATAATTGAACGAGAATTTCAACATGTCATAGCTATTTCAGTCTCTAGACCTCTTCAGAAATCGATTGAATTCAGATTCAAATATCTAACAAGATCAAAATTTAAATTAAATAACAATACATTTCTGAAGAGGTCTACAGACCGAAATAGCTATCAAATGTTGGACTTCTCGTTTAATTATGTTTATTCGATCCTTTATTTTGAGAATTTCAGATAATTTTGGAATAGTGGATTTTCTTGAACTTGTATCGGGTGTTTTTTTTTTAGAGTGATAGAACTTTCGATAGGGATAACTGTGATTTGACAGAAGGTAGAAATCATGTTGTTTTTACATTTCTGTTCAGTAAGCATTGACAAATTATCATGGAAAGACTCACGCCGCAAAAACGTTTACAAATTGTTGACATTTATTTTCAAACTGAGTGTTCTATTCGCTAAACTTATAGAGCACTTCGTGAAATTTATGGTTAGCCTAATCGTCCATCAGAGCAGCTTATTCGTTGAACTATCGATAGATTTCGGACAACATTTTATCTACTCGATGTAACAACAACAACAAGATAAAGAACTGTACGTACAGAAGAAAATATCGCTGCTGTAAGTCATAGTGTTAATGATGAGCCAGATTTGTCTTTTGGTCGACGTTCACGACAAGTTGGACTCTGTGTATGGAAAATATTGCGTAAAGATCTTGGTCTAAACCCATATAAGATCCAACTGGTTCAATAACTAAAGCCACTTGACCATAATAAGCGTCCTTTGTTTTCTGATTGGGCCCTAGAACAGCTTGAAGGTGATCCACTTTTTTATCGTAAAATTGTGTTTAGTGATGAAGCTCATTTCTGGTTGAACGGCTATGTAAACAACTTTAATTAAAATAAGGCCTGAATTGTCATCAGTTTTTGTATTATGAAATTAAATTTCAAAAGTTATCGGTGAAATTCTTAATTTATCATAAAAAAAAATTTAATCAGCAATTGAGAATCGTTCCTTGTACATAAGGAGTCTCAGCAGTACAAAATTCCACCGGACATTTGAAATCGAAATTTAAATCAACATTCATATTACGATAATAAAATCTTATATATAAAATTCTCGTGTCACAATGTTCGTTCCCGTACTCCTCCTAAACGGTTTGACCGATTCTCATGAAATTTTGTGAGCATATTGAGTAGGTCTGAAAATCGGCCAACATCTATTTTTCATACCCTTTAGTGATGAGGGTTATCCACCCTTAACATTTTTCTTCAATTTTCAGACATTTTCTTAATTTCTTAATTTTTTTGATTATGTCGCATTAAAAAATACATACAACCCTAATTTTTTTTCCCTGTCATCACCAACCCCTATTTTTTAATAGCCATTTTAGTAATTTAATCATGTTTGCCGGGTCAGCTAGTTATTTCATAAAATCATTCATATCAGTATTTGCCTGAACTGAAAGTTTTTACCTTTCATAAGTTGAATTATCCACCCTCATATGGTAGGAAGAAATTATTTTTTGCGCGTCTTATTATTTTCGATCCAGCCCTACCCTTCAGTGCCGTCTATGTCGAAACAATATCAGGAACCGAGAATGACAAAGCGCCCTGGATTTCATCAACCGGGTCCATTTATTCAGCCCGTTATATGAAGCCCCCCTGAGGATATTCGCGACACTGATGTATTCAAATAGGTGCGTTAAGCCTCTTTGGGTTCCAGTTTCTGACTGCAGAACAAGAACAAGAGGATTAGGGAGACGACACCTTCAAGCGAAGTCGCCGTATATCAAAGTTATATCCGATATTGAATAGTCTATTCATGTGTGGTCCCCCTTTTTGATGGTTAGATGAGGGGGAACGTGGTCGAATTTTGACGACGTACTGGTCACTAGGCTGGGATAACTATATTTAGAATCCCTGACATGTCCATTGTCCGAGGGAAAAGTTGTACTTGGGTAAATAAGGTCAATTTGGTATTAAGCCTGTTACTTCTATTAGGAGACGGTCCTGCCTGCGTTATATATAATTTTTGTTGTTATTGCAGGTGGCCGTGAAAGCGCTTAAATCTTTCATGTTGATATTTCCAATCGACTCGTCGCTGATCCATATCAACTTCGAAGAATCATTACTTGGGACACTTTATTTATTCTCTAATGAGTAATTATTGCCCTTAGAAAACAGAGAGTACAGATAACTTCAAATTGATTTAAAAACGAGTAATTCAAAACTGAAATTCCTCCTTACTGTCTGAGCTGAATATTCAAGACGAGAAAATGGGAAAGTTCCCTTTAAATTCAACAAAAGAAATGGAATTACACCAAGTCATTCCGGTGGAAACTTCGTCTTTTTCTTCGTCCAAGCTATGAATAGAACTTAATGAAATGAAAAAATGAATGCATCAACTTTACAGCGCAATGCAAATGATGCATATAACAACGGCAACTGTTGAGAACAGAGGCCATTTTCCATTCTGTACATCGTTGAGTTTTCCAACAAAAGCCGTTGCACAAAGGAATTCGAAAAGACTTATACAGCAGAATATTGTGCTGACTCTTTTGTTTGTTGAAGCATTAAGAATAAGGAAATTACTCTGCAGTCAATTTTTGGTACAGCGCTCGTGTTTGCCTCAGATTTGGTATTTTACGGAAAACCACATTTCATGTGATTTTTGGACTGAAAAGTCTTTCAAACCATATATTCGTTCATGAATATTTCATTGCCAAATTAATTTTAATCAGACTTGTCGTAAATTTGTTAGCACTGTGAAAGGAAACTATACACGGTGTTCCTAAACAAAAAGGAAAGATTCCTTATAATTTCAAGAAAAAAAGTCCCATAACATGGGCCTGCAAAGGTTTCGTTTTCGAGATACAAGGTGTTAAGTTTGATTTTTTTTCAAGTTTTTCTTCTCATTTCACGGGATATTCAACTGAAATTTAGCATATTCATTACAATTTAGAGTTTACACAATGTGACATGCCAATTTTGATTGCAAATCTACAGGGTGATATTTTTTCTGGAACACTGTCCCCTGTTTTACCCTAGAACTTTTTCCTGTTGAGTCAATACTTGACTTGAAGTAAAATTTAAATGATTTAAATTCAGAATTATATATATAATTCTGAAATCGCTTCCTTATTCTTCATTTACTTTTCTCGATGTGAGTTTCTATAACAAATATTAATCTAACTACAAATCAATTATAACTACAACATACGTATAACAAAAATCCAGAATAAGAAGTCAATTCTTCTAGAAACAATTAAATTTTATAAAACAACAAAACTGTGAGTGAAGTGACAAATCCTAATGCAACTTATTAGACTGCGTTACATATCGGTTGTTTTTTTTAGAGTGATAGAACTTTAAATTGAAATAAAACACATTTAAGTTAAGATTGAAGCCAATTTTTTTTTATTCGAAAGATAATTTCATGACATTTATGTTTTGAAAATAATTTCCGGCATATGTCCACCACGACTAGCTCTGAGGAATCGCATTCGACCAGACCAATTTTGGAGAACCTTTTCGAGTAATTCAGGCCTTATTTCACCATTAACACGAGTAATGTTAGCTTCTAAATCGTCTATTGTTTCTGGATTATCAGCATAAACCGATGAATTGACATAAGTCCAAAGAAAATAATCGCATGATCTTGGAAGCCAATTAATTGGACCATTTCTCGAATAATGTTATCGCCACATCTTTCTTTCAATAAATCAATTGTAACAATAGCAGCATGAGGTCTAGCACCATCTTGTTGGAACCAAAACACTTCTGGGTCGATACCATTCAGATTTTGAAACAAATAAACATTGATCATCGATCTGTAACGAGCACCATTCATTGTAACATTAGCTCCAGCATCGTTTTTAAAGAAATATGGACCGATGATGCCTTCAGCGTGTAAAGCATACAATACAGTGGATTTTTCAGGATGCAATGGAACCTGCAGAACTTCTTGAGGATTGTTTTCTCCCCATATACGGCAATTTTGCTTGTTTACATAGCTGTTCAACCAGAAATGAGTTTTATCACTAAACACAATTTTACGATAAAAAAGTGGATCAACTTCAAGCTGTTCTAGGGCCCAATCAGAAAACAAACGACGCTTATTATGGTCAAATGACTTTAGTTGGATCTTGTATGGGTGTAATCTATGCTGTCCGAAATCTATCGATAGTTCGACGAATAAACTGCTCTGATGGACGATTACATAAACCATAAATTTCACGAAGTGCTCTTTAAGTTTGGCGCATAGGACACTGATTTTGAAAATAAATTTGAACAATTTGTAAACGTTGTTGCGGCGTGAGTCTTTTCAAGATAATTTGTGAGTGCTTACTGAACAGAAATGTCAAAATAACATGGCTTCTACTTTCTGTCAAATAACAGTTATTCCTGTCGAAAGTTCTATCACTCTAAAAAAAAACAACCGATATATGCTACCTGCTACAATATATATTGAAACTATATACAAAAACAATAATATCAAATTAAAAAATATTAACATGGAAGTACAAGAAAATCCACTTTTCAAAAATTATCTGAAATTCTCAAAATGAAGAATCAAATAAAAATAATTGAACGGGAATTCCAACATTTGGTCTATTTCGGTCTCTTTATCTCTTCAGAAATGTATTGAGTTTTAATTTAAATTTTGATCTTGTTATATATTTGAATCTCAATTCAATAAATTTCTGAAGAGTTCTTTAGACCGGAATAGCTGTCAAAGGTTGGAATTCTCGTTCAAGTATTTTTATTTGATCCTTCATTTTGACAATTTTAGATAATTTTGGAATAGTGGATTTTCTCCAGGTTTTATCTTATTAGGTGAGTTAAATTTTAATTTTGTTATATATTTGAATCTGAATTCATCACATTTCTGAAGAGGTCAAGACAGCGGAAATAGCTATCAAATGTTGGAATTTTCGTTATATTATTTTTATTTGATCTTTTATTTTGAGAATTTCAGATAATTTTTTGGATTTTTTTGTATTTGTATACTTATATAGTTTCTGTTAACATATTTTTATTAATACGTTTCACGTCGGTATGTAAAAAGTTTTTTTCCGAGACATTGAGAAATATTTTATATTTATTATATATAAGGATATCAATTTGATAGTTTTTGTATACATTGAAGAAGTAAGAATATATAATTCTGAATTTAATGTCATTGTAAAAAAAAGTTTTGTTGTTTTCTATTTATAACCGATCAAAAATGCTAATTTTGAACGGTCCACCCCTTTATAAGGTATGCTTGGTTCATATCAATTTTGTGCCTCTAATTTTTTATATTGCAATTATTCCTATAACTCGAAATTGATTCTAATAATTGTCTTAATTATCTTCTCTCCTAATAGCTATTTGGAAAAGTACAATAAACTCACAGGTTTTTACGAAACATGTTGATTAATTCCACAAAATACCAATTGTGCAACAATTAAAATTATCAATCTCGATCTCGAACGGAGGTATATTTCATAATACTGATGGGATTTATTATTCTATATTAATTAACTGTTGCAAATTAACGTCAGTCGAATTCAAATCAAACACATTTAAACCGTTACTTTCTAATTCGTCCTCATACAATGAATCATGAGGAATGGATGTTCGTTCTTCTAGAAAATTATGGGTTGAAGGAGGGGATGTGGATGGTTTGATGAAACATTTTTGGAAGAGATTTGTTGAAAATTTACCCCAAATTAAATTTCTAACACACATAGTATGTTTCACATTTTGACAGATTTATGCGTTTTTCGATTTTTTATCAAATTTCATAGGAAATAAGATTGATCTCATTGGGATTATATTCGATTTGTATAGTAGATATAGATAGATGGATAGATGATTCACTCAGATGCTATATTAATATATAGTACATCTAGAAAGTATCCGGAAAAAACAAAGCTTAATTGTTATTATTTGGTATATATTCTATCAGTGTCCTATTCGCCAAACTTTTAGAGCACTTCGTGAAATTTATGGTTTACATTATCGTCCATCAGAGCATCTCTGCTCTAAGTCATAGTGTTTATGATGATCCAGATTTGTCTATTCGTCGATTTTCACAAGTTGGACTCTGTGCATCCGCCATATGGAAAATTTTGCGTAAAGATCTTGGTCTACACCCGTACAAGATCCAACTAAGCGTCGTTTGTTTGCTCAGCAAAACAGCTTGAAGTCGATCCACTTTTTTATCGTAAAATTGTATTTAGTGATGAAGCTCATTTCTGGTTGGCTATGTTAACAAGCAAAATTGCCGTATATGGAGGGAAAACAATCCTCAAGAAGTTCTACAGGTTCCATAGCATGCAGAGAAATATACTGTATGGTGTGCTTTACACGCTGGAGACATCGTCAGTCTATATTTCTTTAAACACGATGCTGGAGCTAATGTTACAGTGGATGGTGCTCGTTACAGATCGATAATCAATGAATATTTGTTTCAAAAATTGAATGGTATCGCCCCAGAAATGTTTTGCTTCCAACAAGATGGTGCTACATCTCATGTTACTACCGTAACAATTGATTTATTGAAAGATAGATTTGGCGATAACATTATTTCGAGAAATGGTTCAATTAATTGGTCTCCAAGATCATGCGACATAACTCCACTGGATTATTTTCATTGGGGTTATGTCAAGTCATTGGTTTATGGTGATAAACCAGAAACAACAGACGTTTTGGAAGCCAACATAAGTCGTGTCATTGATGAAATAAGGCCTGAATTACTCGAAAAACTGGACCAAAATTGGTCTGGTCGAATGCGGTTCCTCAGAGCTAGTCGTGGTATTTTTAAAACATAAATGTCATAAAATTATCTTCCAAATAAAAAAATTTGGCCTCAATCTTATTTTAAATGTGTTTCATTTCAATTTTAAGTTCTATAACCGTAAAAAAATACCCGATATTTTATTCAATTAAAATGAATTTCCTTCAAGTAAGAACCGATTCAATTAACAAAAGGGTTACAATATTATTTAAATATTTACAGATATATTCTGTTGGCCTTCTTCATATTTAATTTCCAAAAAAATTATATTTAATATTATAACTTATAAAATAAACATTCATTATAATACATCTAAATCATATAACAAAATCCAATAAATATAAATTGTTAACAAAAATCCTGTAAATTAAATATTTTGGGTGGACAAAATTTTGTTCCTGCTCATTCCTCTTATGAAAACAGATTTCTTTCAAAAATGTTCAACATAATCTTAAGAATTTCATGATAAAACTATCTTACAATATTCCATATTATTGGATATCTAACTGAGTTACTTTTTAGAAAATCTCAAGATATGTAAAAACATTACTAAAAAACAAGTTTTAAGAGAGACTTTGCTACGTCAGTACTGAATCATATTATTCCATAAAATATAACATCAATCAACAATAAATATTTTCTCACCTTTGAATTCAGAAAGCTTCTTGGTAAATGAATACTAAACATTTAAATGGAGTATAATGTTAACTCAAAATAAATATTTCTGTGGTTTTCCATTGATCTTAAAGATTGAAAGGCAATTTAATGGCCTCTGTTATAGCACAAGGACCACCTGTATAAAGAATGTTGAGCAAACCAAATAATTATATATTATAAATGAAATAAAATAAAATGAATGGCCTTCTACATATTTAATTTTCAAAAACACAATAGTTTTGCCAGCAGTTTGAAAGACAAATAGGAAATGATTGAAGCAGTATTGAAAATTTTTATAAATTCATTGCTTCAATTAAAAGAATACACTAACTCCTAATTCTTTCTGTTCATCTGAAATCCGTAGTCGACTCTATTTTGAAAACGATCTGAAAAAGTTTACAAGAAGCAAAAAATTTATATGCACGTCCCAACCAATTTCATCTGAATCGTTTTATAGCGATACCATCGCGATCGAGGCAATGCTTGAAGTGTCCCAATAAAAAGCCAATTCGCGGCGACGAATTTACGTTTTGAATAAACCGCCAAAATAGCGCCAATTCGAATTCAATCAAGCCCCGGGCGTAATAAAACTTGCTTCAGGTCCCAAGACGCCCCTTAAGTGAAAAGTTTGTCGCTGGTACCCCTCTCAACTTTTAAGGAAATTTCAGGAGGAACTTTGAATTTGTTCGCGGCAATAATGCATAAAATATCAGGGAGATGGTGAAAAACGAGGGTAGAAGGGGGCTTTGGGTAAGCGAAGATTGGAACGACAAAAGGGTGCGTGCTTGGATAAATGACCGAAGTCAAAACTTAACGGTGTTGCATTTTTGTAAAATGTAGAACGAGAAGTTTCTGAATTATTAAGTTATTAATGTGCACCTTAAATTTTTTTAAATTAAAACAAATTGTAGAAATTACCATGTTTTACTACCAATAACAATTTATTGGTAGTAAAACATGGTAATTTCTACAATTTGTTTTAATTTTAAAAAATTTTGAAAATATCAATATATTTAACACATTTAATTGTGAACTTTGAATATCAAAACAGGTTTAATCTGTTAGTCTTCTACAATTTCAATTTAAAAAAAAAAATTTTGAAAACTTTCAGAATTAAATTAATGTCTAAGCACTGCTTATATTTAATAGACGTATAAAATCAAAATTCATTATACAATATCAAATGTAATAAAAAACCTAACAAATATAAATTGTTAATTAAAATTAAAAAATAAGTAATACTGAAGGTTTCGTTCCAAACATGCGCACCTGAACTTGTCACTCAGGCGTGGTACGCATGTTCTGCCTGTAACATTTGACAAAATGTTTTGTTTCTGCTCTTATATTTATGAAAACTAAATCTCTTTCAAAAATACGCAACATAATTTTAAGAACTTCTCCAAAACTAATTTATTTGAAATATTTAATTTGCTTAAATATTTAAATAAGTTTCTTCAAAAACTCTCAAAAACATGTAGCACATCCTTAAAAACAATAAGAATTCACATAATGTCAGTCCAACTTTACATTTAAAAGATAAAATCAAATAAAAATAAATAAACTTGTAAACTTACCATACCAGTTTTGGAATCTCTAGAATACTCTATGTTCTATGCTAAACACAGAAATCACACAAAGTTTGTAAGGCATTTTATGGTCTTCCTTAAACCACTGGAAACTGTATAATAAATTTCTTTATTCAAAAACCTAATATAATTATATATAAAATAAAATAATAAGAAGCGGTTTGTTACTTGATAGAAGGATTATTACAAACTCTGAATATCAAATAGATTTAACCTGTTAGTCTTCTACAATTTTGATTGCAAAAAAATTTTTGAAAAACTTTAAGAATTAAATTGATGTCTCATAAGCACTGCTGATATTTAATAGACGTATAAAATCAAAATTCATTATACAGTATCAAATGGAATAAAGGAAGGCCATAAAATGCCCTACAAACTTTGTGTTCGTAAGGTGTTTAGCATAGAACGTAGCGTACCTTGGATATTAGATGTACCTACCTAATTTGAATTTGCATCAACATAAATTCCAAAAATTGTATGGTAATTTTGCAAGTTTATTTATTTTTATTCGATTTTATCTTTTAAATGTAAAGTTGGACTGACATTATCTGAATTCTAATTGTTTTTAAGGATGTGCTACATGTTTTTGAGAGTTTTTGAAGTAACTTATTTAAATATTTAAACATATCAAATATTCAAAATAAAATATCACTTATGTTTTAATTTTAATTAACAATTTATATTTGTTGGGTTATTTTATTTCGTTTGATATTGTAAAATGACTTTTAAATTCTATTAAATATAAGCAGTGCTTATAAGACATCAATTTGGTTCTAAAAGTTTGTTAAAAATTTTCAAAAATTTTTTTTGAAATTAAAATTGTAGAAGACTAACAGTTCAAATCTGTTTTGATATTCAAAGTTTGTAATATTCCTTCTATCAAGAAAAATACCGCTTCTTATTATTTTACATTTAATTGTTCAATAGTTTCTGAAATTAACTATCCCATCCTCGGACAATTTTGAATATTACCGGAAAATTACAAAAGTAATAAGTAAATATTTTTGTTTTCGTCAATTTATTTGTCTCATCTTCACCTACTGGTAGTTGAGCGCCAGTAATATTTATGTTTGTATTTTTCGAATTAAGAATTCAAGATAGTTTATAATTCTTATCCATGATGACAAGAAAAACCTCGGACAAACTTTTTTTCATTCAACTTTATTGAACTAAAGAGGAGAGGATTCGATTCTTTCAAAAAAAGCTTATTATTTTTATTATAATCGAATAAAAAGTTTCATTTTTCTTGGGGAAATTCTCTTTTCCCTACCATTTCAGAAAATTTCAGGATTCTCTTGAAAATTTTAACCAAGAAAGGTATCTGAACAGTAATGATCAAGTGACCCGTTTTTTCTACTAGCCGGTGTACTACTAAACTAAACTAGAGATAAAATAATAAGGAAAGGTTTTTTACTTTATAGAAGGATTATTACAAAATTTGAATATCGAAACAGATTTAATCTGTTAGTCTTCTACAAATTTAATTTCAAAAAATTTATTTAAGAAACTTTAAGGAATAAATTAATGCCTTTATGAGCATTGCTCATATCTAATAGACGTATAAAATCGAAACTCATTATACAACGTCAAATGGAATCAAGAAAAAGCAACGAATATAAAATGTCAATTAAAATTAATAAATAAATAAACATTTTTTGTTTCGTTCCAGGCATGCATACTGAACTCTTCAGACAAACGTACGAGCCCAGTTTGTTACAAAATGTATTGTTTTCTGATCTTATATTTATGAAAACTAAATATTTCTCAAAAATATAAAACATAATTTTAAGAACTTCACAAAAACTAATTTATTTGAAATATTTAATATATTTGAATAAATTACTTCAAAAAATGTAGCATATCCTCAAAAAATAATGAGAATTCAGATAAGACCAGTTCAACTTTACATATAAAAAAATAGGAAAATCAATTAACAATAAATAGACTTACCGAATGATCTCCAGAAATATGTGAATTTTTGAACATTCACATAGGTACATCTACAATCCAAGGTACTCTATGTTCTATTCTGACAACAAAATCACACAAAGTTTATAAGTCACTACAGTGTTGAATGTTTTTAAGACCATTAAAGTGACTTATAAACTTTGTGTGATTTTGTTGTTGAAATTGAACATAGAGTACCTTGGATTTTAGATGTACCTATGTGAATGTTCAACAATTCACATATTTCTGGAGATCATCAGTAAGTCTATTTATTGTTAATTGATTTTATTATTTTTTATATGTAAAGTTGAACTGGTTTTGTCTGAATTCTTATTATTTTTTGAGGATGTGCTACATTTTTTGAGATTTTTTTAAATAATTTATTTAAATATATTAAATATTTCAAATAAATTAGTTTTTGAGAGGTTCTCAAAATAATGTTTTATATTTTCGAGAAATATTTAATTTTCATATACAGAAGATCAGAAAACAATACATTTTTTAACAAACAGGGCTCGTACGTTTGTCTGAAGAGTTCAGTATGCATGCCTGGAACGAAACAAAAAATGTTTATTTATTCATTAATTTTAATTGACAATTTATATCCATTGGTTTTTCCTAAATTCATTTGACATTGTATAATGAGTTTCGATTTTATACGTCTATTAAATATGAGCAGTGCTCATAAAGGCATTAATTTAATTCTTAAAGTTTCTCGAATAAATTTTTTGAAATTAAAATTGTAGAAGACTAACAGATTAAATCTGTTTTGATATTCAAATTTTTTAAAATAAAATAGAAAAAGGCTTTTTACTTGATAGAAGAAATATAAGAAAATTTGAATATCAAAACAAATTAAATATAATATGTTGTGTTCTACAATTTTAATTTCAAAAAATTTTATTCAAAAAACTTTTAGAATTAAATTAATGTCTAAAATATTATTTTAAACATTAATTTAATTCTAAAAATTTTTTGAATAAAATTTTTTGAAATTAAAATGGTTGAAGACAACATATTATATTTAATTTGTTTTGATATTCAAATTTTGTTATATTTCTTCTATCAAGTAAAAAGCCTTGTTCTATTTTATTTTATATATAATATATAATTATATTTTGGCTTTAGTAAATCTCATTATGGAATGTCAATGAATTTAAATAAACTTAAAAATAACTTACACTGTTCTTTGATTTTGTTAGAACATAGATCAATCTTGAATTATAAAGTTGTTTTATTTTCGAAGCATTCATTGTTACCACGTGTGCGTTGTGATATATTATAGGTTAGTTTTTGATTTTGATATTTGGAATATTATTTAGGACCGATGAAGGAATTACCTAGAATTATATTTGTTTTTTGAAGATATAGTGCATGTTTTGAGAGATTTCTGAATTAACTCATTCGAATATTTAAATATATTCAATACTTCAAATAAATTATATTCTTTGAAAAGTCCTTAAATTGTGTTCATGTTTTTAAAAGGCAATTGGTGTTCTTAAAGGTAAGACCAGAAACAAAATTTTGTCTCCTTTAAATATTTATTTATTAATTTTAATGAGTTTCGTATATCTATTGGTTTATTTATTCCATTTGACATTATATATTGAGTTTTTATTATATACGTCTATTACACGTAAGCGGTGCTTATTTTAGACATTAATTTAATTCTAAAAGTTTTTTGAATAAAATTTTTTGAAATTAAAATTGTAGAAGACAACATATTATATTTAATTTGTTTTTATATTCAAATTTTGTCAAATTTTTCAAACTAAAGATAGAATATTATGATATAACAACAAATAAAACCACATAGGCTTTCTTTTTGCTTCTTTTATCAGTCGAAAGAGATTATGGTAACCAAGAAAGAAACGGAATAAATCCTCAAATCCTCTCACAACCCAGAATCTTAACGGCGCGCACAATAAACATAACCTCATTGTCACCCGAAAATCGCATTTTGGCGTTTAAGCTTCTATTGTACCTTCCGCACCCTCTCAGAAACGACTCGACAATCAAGTTTTATCGACCCTTTCGGATTTTATCATTTCACGGCGCATTTGGTAGCGATTTCGACAAGAATGCCCTTCTATGAACACGTCGCAGGGCTATTCAAATCATCGCGATCGGTTGGGTTCCAGAAACGGCGTTGATTTGAATGCGAAATGTGAGAAATGTGGAAATTGGGGTTTTGGGTCGGACTACGGATTTTTGATGCATGAGGACCCGGCAATCTCTGGCTGATAATGATTTAATAAATCGTAGAATAGCTTTCGAGGGTTTTCACGACAACGTCGTTAACGTCTGTCACTGAGAAGGGACACGATAGGCAGAATAGGAAACAGTCTTATTAAGTTAAGGAGATTTTATTCCACTCTTAAAAAGGCCAAACTTCAAGGGGGGATCCTACAAGTTATTTGCCTCAAAAAATGTCATATAACACATGGTCGAAATGTTGACGGTTATTCCTCAATTTACCATTCTTTGATCTCACGAAATATTCCAAGTTTTCCCATAAAATCAATTATACTTTACTTATCCTTGTAGCCTCATCAAATTTGACTATATATCTGGAAACGGCATTGAATTTGCTGCAAGTAAAGAAGTTCTGAGTGTCAAAGAATTCTTATTGCGGGTGTGGTAAGAAGATGAATATGACGATTGGTTTTATCGATGAAAAATTATTAATTATGGACACAAAATTGATTATCGTCTGATGCAGTAAAATAATTAATTTGAAGAAAGCCGATTTGCTTTCCAGATAAATTGCTTCTGGAACGAACAGATCGCTGAATACTGTCAAAAGCATTTGAAAGAGTAAACCGCAATATAACGCTGGAAAAAATTGATAAGTATGGCATCAGAGGTACTACCTTAAAGTTTATAAAGTCCTTCTTAACTGGAAGATTCCAGAGAGTAGTAGAGACCAACAATGAAAGAAAAATTACATCTGATTCTTGGTGTATACGACAAAGAATCCCACAGGGGTCCATTCTGGGACCACTCATATACATACTGCACACTAATGATGATATACCACTGATATGTAAGGGTACATATAAGAACCAATGCAAACAAGTTGTAGAAAAGAAGTTAGGGAGCATTAGTAAGTAGTTGACAGAAAATGAATTACTATTGAATGTTACAAAAACTAAAATAATGATATTCGCAGAAAATGTTGAGCAAAGTCTCAAAGTAACAACCCAAAACACAGAAATCAAAACTGTGGAACAAATAGCATTTTTAGGAATAATAATAATAGATCGGAATTTGAATTGGAAACCTCAAGCAGAGAAAGTAGCGACAGATGTTTCAAGATATTGCTGAGCCCTTCGACTAATACAAGAAAGTATAGGAGTTAAAACGACTCTATCAGCATTCCACGCCTATGTTCAATCTAAAAAAGGGTACTGAATGATTTGTCGGGCAATAAGCTGCAAAGCTGATGGATTATTTAAATTACAAAAAAAAGTTTGAGGGTTATATTCAAGATGAAGGCTCATTTCTGGCTATGTAAACAAGCAAAATTGCCGTATATGGAGTGAAAACAATTCTCAAGAAGTTCTGGAGGTTCCATTGAGTCCTGAAAAATACCCTGTATGGTTTGTTTTATACGATGGAGGCATCATCGGTCTATATTTCTTTAAAAACTATGCTGAAGATAATGTTACAGTCAATGGTGTTCGTTACAGATCGATGATCAATGATTATTTGTTTCAAAATTTAAATGGTATCGACCCAGAAGTGTTTTGGTTCCAACAAGATGGTGCTACACATTATGCTGCTACCGTAACAACTGATTTATTGAAAGAAAGATTTGGCGATAACGTTATTTCGAGAAATGGTCCAATTAATTGGCCTCCAAGATTATGCGACAAAACTCCACTGGATTATTTTCTTTGTGATTATGTCAAGTCATTAGTTTATGCTGATAAACCAGAAACAATAGACGCTTTGGAAGCCAACATAACTCGTGTTATTGATGAAATAAGACCTGAATTACTCGAAAAAGTGGTCCAAAATTGGTCTGGTCGAATGCGGTTCCTCAGAGCTAGTCGTGGAAGACATATGCCGGAAATTATTTTTAAAACATAAATGTCATGAAATTATCTTTCAAATAAAGACAAATTTGGCCTCAATCTTAATTTAAATGTGTTTTATTTCAATTTATAGTTCTATCACTCTAAAAAAAATCACCAAAAATGACTGATTTTGTTCATTTCAGAATCGTGATATTCATCTCCTCACTACGCCCGCAATAAGATTTTTGGGAACTTCTTATCTTGTAGCAAATTTAATGCCGTTTCCAGAAATGTGGTCAAATTTGATGAGGCTACAAGGATAACTGAAATATAATTGATTTTATGGAAAAACTTATAATATTTCATGAAATCAAGAAACGTTGAATTAAAGAAAAACCATCATTATTTAGACCATGTGTTATATGACATTTTTAGTTGCAAATAGCTTGTATGATCCTCTTGAAGTTTGGGCCTTTTAAAAGTCGACACCCTGTATAGAGAGAATATCAAAAATAAAATGCACTATAACCAAGGTTTTGCATCGATATATAGCATATTATTATCATATTCTTGGAAACGAAATAAATATCCACCAAGAAAAGACCAAACTCAATAAAAATACAGAGAGTCTTTGACTTCTTCAAGAATATCAACAACAGATTCCCCACGTCAAATAAAACACTAGTTTTTTTTTTTTTGATATTTTTCCAGATTCGGCTCTGGTAAAAAGTGATAAGCGTTTAAAGTTTTCACAATATGCTAATATACTCCTGCACTTAAATTGTGTATCATAGAATAACCAAGAATCTAGTGCTTGAAATTGAATGAAAATTGTTTTATGAGCAAACTTATTTAATCACTCAATTCTTATGATTTGATAGTTGACGAGTCACTTGATCATTACTGTTCAAATACCTATCTTTGTTGAAATTTTTACGAGAATCACGAAATTTCTGAAATGGTTAGGAAAAATGAAACTTTTTATTCGATTTGTATAAAAATAATACGCTTTTTTTTGAATCGAAAACTTCGAAATCGAAAACTTCGAAATCGAAAAAAGTATCGTAACTGAGTTCAGTATCAGTATGACGCTGCTAACAGCTTCCAAACGTCTTCGCATGCTCATGATGAGCCTTCGAATATTCTCTTGTGGAATATTCTCCCATTCATGACTAAGAGCTTCGCGGAGCTCTAGTAAATTATTGGGCGATGGACCATAGTTCTAACTCGCCTTTCAAGTTTTCCCATAGATGTTCGATGGGATTCAAGTCAGGACTTTGTGCTGGCCAGTGGAACCTTGAAATTCCAACCTCATTCAAGTACGCTGTCACTATTCGAGCAGTATGTGGGCGTACATGTCATGTATAAAAATTCCCTGCTCTCCCAGAAATGTCTTGTCAATATTCTTTGGACTGTAGATAGAGTTACATTCATTCTTCCAGCAACAGATCCTTGGCTCAACCCATTTTCAGTAAGTGCCACTATTCTCGCACAATCTTCAATTGGTGAACTCATTTTATGTATTTGTTTCTTTCAGGAAGTGGAAAACAAACTTTTCAATGACCTATGTTGACCGAAACCGATAAGCGATGAATTTATCGTGAAGAATTATTCGAAGACGATTTCTTCTATCAAGTCTTTTAGCCCATATGTCTACATTTTGCGCATATTTAGTTAATTTTTTAACGAATTTAATGAAAGATAGATGATGAACAAAATATTATTGAATCAATTCGAACACGTGAGTTTATTGGATAAAAACAGTGTTCACCAGTTATTGTCAATTGAGGATACTAAGAAATAAGTTAATTCAGTTACAGGCAAACCTGACATGAGGTACTTGTTGAATGAATAGATGAATTCCTGTAATATGCGAAGTAATGAACCTTTGTGTAGTATGCCAGGATGTATATACAATACAAAATGACCGCATATGTCCAGCCTCTTCTGATGACCGCATTTGGCAGCTTCGGCAACTGGAACAAACGAGCGATTCGACGCACCCTATATACGGAAATAATGAAATCCGAAAGGGTCGATAAATTCTCATTGTGACTACCATCCAACGGGGTTGGTACAATCACATCCGAAACGCCGAAATGTAAGTGGACACATGCAACAATGAGGTTATGTGACGTACCGTTACGGAGATCGTAAGTTATTGGCATTATTGCCGATTGTTGCGTCGGCCGTGTCGAAGAACAATGTTGAGTCGAAGAGGGTTACCATCGATGACAAATGTTTCATGGGCTGTATGGAAGTTTATAGAGGCATCGAATCAGAAGGGGGGCATCAACGATCGGAGAAAAAAAGCGGAAAGTATGAATTGTGGGGTGATAAGGTTGATCAAACTAGTTTGAACGAGGTATTGAACTGTCGAAGAGTAACTCTTTAATTGGCAATGCCGGCAGATGTGATACTTTGAGATACTGTAACGAAGTTATAATTTTTTCTCTTTTCCTATTATTTGATACAAGAAATTGTTGAAACCATTTGGTGGTTAACAATATTTGAAATGAAATTTATGGAAATACTGGGTTATCTTTTTTTTTTTGAATTTGACAATTTTCCTATAATGAATAAATATTTTATTGAATTATATATTGGTCATTCTGGTCCAACACCTTTTGTAATCTTTCTGGCACTAGCATGATTCCACGCTCATAAAATTTTTGGTCTTTTCTGGCAAATAACTCATCTAGGTGATTTTTGACGTCTTCATTTGAAGTGAAGGTTTTACCGTCCAGAAAATTTTGCAATTACTGGAACAAATAATAATCCGAAGGCACCGGATCTGAAGAATATGGTGGGAGTGGCAGTGTATCTATTTAAAGATGTAAAAGCCTTCGGCGAGTGACCAAACTTGTATGAGGTCTCGCATTATCTTAGTGGAACACTCTCTTGATTAATTCTGCCCTTCTCTGTTGAAGTGCATCATTCAGTTTGTGCAGCTGATGATATTAGACTTCGGAAATAATTGTTGTGTTATCCGGTAAAAGCTAAAAAAAAACGATTCCTTTAAAATCCCACCAAACAGACAGCGTCACCTTTTTTGATGGATATTGGCAAACTAACTGTTGTGATGGCATATTTCTGCCCGATACAGGAGTGGAAAAAACCCCAAGGTTGCTTCTGAAAACAAAGCATTCAATTCTCTGCATTATAGTGAAAAAATAAAAAGGGCGTTACATTTGAAAAAATTGAGAAATATCAATTTCAATTTCATCTTATTTGGCAATCAATAACGGACATCCTGTGTATGGTTAATCTTTTTGTTATTATGACTCTAAGAATCTGTCAGTAACCAAGAATTCGTATCGTATTAGTGTTACGTCTTGAGCTTGCAACCGTTTTAGGTCTTTTAGCCGAGTGCTGTGCGCTCAATTTTTTTCCAGTTTTCTCTGAATAAGATCTGTACCCTAAGGAAAATATTTCTAAGATTTTGCGTTTTTTGTGTTTTTATTTAAAGTGATAGAACTTTCGATAAGGATAACTGTGATTTGACAAAAAAAGTAGATATTTTCAAAATCAGTGTTCTATTCGCCAAACTTATAGAGCATTTCGTGAAATTAATGGTTTACATAATCGTCCATCAGAGCAGCTTATTCGTCGAACTATCGATAGATTTCGGACAACATTTTCTCTATCGATGCAACAACAATAATAAGACAAAGAACTGTACGTACAGAAGAAAATATCACTGCTGTAAGTCATAGTGTTAATGATGATCCAGCTTTGTCTATTCGTCGACGTTCACAACAAGTTGGACTTGGCCATAATAAGCGTCGTTTGTTTACTGATTGGGCCCTAGAACAGCTTGAAGTTGATCCACTTTTCTATCGTAAAATTGTGTTAGTGATTAAGCTCATTTCTGGTTGAACGGCTATGCAAACAAGCAAAATTGCCGTATATGGATTGAAAAGAATCCTCAGGAAGTTCTGCAGGTTCCATTGCACCCTGAAAAATGCACTGTATGGTGTGCTTTACACGCTGGAGGCATCATCGGTCCAAATTTCTTCAAAAACGATGCTGGAGCTAATGTTGCAGTGAATGGTGCTCGTTACAGATCGATTATCAATTATTATGTGTTTCAAAATTTGAATGGTATCGACCCAGAAGTGTTTTGATTCCAATAAGATGGAGCTACACCTCATGCTGCTACCGTAACAATTGATTTATTGAAAGAATGATTTGGCGATAACATTATTTTGAGAAATGGTTTATGCTGATAAACCAGAAACAATAGACGATTTGGAAGAAAACATAACTCGTGTTATTGATGAAATAAGGCCTGAATTACTCGAAAAAGTGCTCCAAAATTGGTCAGGTCGAATGCGGTTCCTCAGAGCTAGTCGTGGTGGAAATATGCCGGAAGAAATTTTCCAAACTTAAATGTCATAAAATTATCTTTCAAATAAAAAAAACTTTGGCTTTAATCTTAATTTAAATGTGTTTTATTTCAACTTAAAATTCTATCACTCTAAAGAAACACCCGATACATTAGAATACATAGGACAATCCATTCAAAAAATCAATATCTTTTTTTGTGAACACCCTGTATATTGGAGAATAATTTCTTGAGATGCAGAAATATAAATACAAGAATAAAATAAAATAAAACAAATGCGATTCCGAAAAAATGATACAGAAAGATTTTGAAAATTCTTTTTCAACCCCACATCCTAAATAAAAATCATGGCTAGGAGTATTCAAACACAAGTCTATTGCACATCAAATCACCACTATTGGCCAGTTTAATTAATATTCAGCACATAATTCCCTAATAATTTATCCTGAATGGGAGCAACCATGATAGCCCCCGTACGCTTCCACACCCCTTTCAATCCAACCCACGCCGATCGAATACAGATATTACCTTACAGATAATAACAATCCAGCGATCCCTTAAATGGCCGTATGATTTCCTTTGACAAAAAAATCAACGGTTGCCGCGTTCGCAAACGTTTCGCCGATATCCATCGACCCAGCCGCCTGCGACAAATCGGCTCCCCATAATCCGAGATTAGGGATGATTACACGATCTCGGAAGCGGGCGGAATAATGGTTAGGCCCTCTCGCGGCGAGATACTGCCGCATAACTCAGTTGCCTGTCGGCCGTACTTATTTTTTTCATTAGGGTTGTCACGTGCTAAGGGGTAGTTTATGGCTGGTGTTGATGGCGTTGTTAAGGGTGGATATAAAACATGAACAAAGCGCGGTCGGGGAGGGAGGGACGCTGTTTCTTCGGGAGTTTTTTGGTGATTCGATTTCTGGAGCATATGGTCCGTGTACCGACTTGTGCAATGTCAATTATGGGATTAAAAATGGTTCAATAATGGCATTATTGCGGATGGATGGTAGCCAAATTGAATAACATCATTACAAGCAGGATAATTAGGGGTTTCCTATAGGAAATATCGTCAAAATGTAATCCGTAAAGCCTGAAAAGGTTAACCATGAATTCAGCTTCAACTTGAAGGACATCTTCATAACAAACACGTGATTTTCCAATACAATTTGAAATGGTTTTAATGACGACACTGTATATAATTTTTGACATTTCCCATGTCATATGTCTTCACTGGGTTATGACATTTAATAATGGAAAAATACACCCTTCAACAACGTTTACCAATTGTTGAATTATTCCATCAAAATCAGTTCCTATTTGGGAAAACTGTGATACCAGTACTACAAAGAAATGCATGCATACAAGGGGGGGCAGTACCTCCCTGGAGTTGTGCAGGTGACCCCCCCCCCCCCCCGGGGGGGGAAATTGAGAGTACCTAGATTCAGTCACGACGTTCTACTTCAAGAACAAAAAATTCCCATATTCAAAATGCTGGAAGAGGAAGTAATTTAGGATCTAGTCTAGAGGAATACCGACGAATTTAACTATTATAAAAAACCATTACAAATGCCGATTCCGGTCATAAATAATATTCAAGTCCACATAGGATTCCCTGCAATTTCTTATTTTAACGAGTTTTTCGCATTGATGGAGTTTGTCGGCATGATTGAACTTGTCGGCGTACTATGATAAAAGCGCCAACTGATGTTGTTCTGTAAATAGGGGCGGCTCTTTTGATATTTCAGCTTCCCATTTATCCTTCTTATTCTTGGTTATTCTTGAAACAAATCTTCTTTCGTTACGTTGTATTACTTGTGTTGATGTGTTGTGTTTAGTATTAGCAGTATTGAATGAACCAATTATAAAAATTCCAGAATGCATAGAAGTTAGATGGTTACCCACTATAAAATAGTGAATGCTGCTTTCAGAAGTCTGAAGTCTATTTTGATGGCTTGCGAATACATTCATAAGGAAGGTGCAGATCTTATATCGCTTGCAGGAGGAATTTTGCTTGAAATCAGGAATGAGAGTTCAATGATAAATCGATTGAAGTTATGATTGAAGCAAATTTGAAACCTTCCAGTCTTTTATGACTCTCAGGAAATGAAATCAATAAATTCTGCATCAAATTCCCTACTCTCAATGCAGACATCGTATAAGCAGACATAAAATCATTTAAATTTTACATTCAGACAATGCTCAGTAATGATTTGACGGAAATGAATGAAAATCCGATTTCGAAGATTTTGGAAGCGGATGTAGGTTATAGAGAATTACAGAAGCTCTGTGAAATAATTCTCGTTATCCCAGTAACGACTGCAAGACAGAATCAAGCCCGATTGAAAACCACAACAGACAGCATCAAATAAAAGAAACTCTCTGGTCAAACCAAAGACGTTAAGGAGAACATACGAAGTTTCTACGCTAAATGTCACACACACTGCAAAGACTAATATCGTAAGTTTAAAAAAATTTTTAAAGTGAAAAGACATTGCCAATAGGAAAATAGTTAGGAATTAGATAAGGATTTAATTAACAATTTAGTTAAAATTTAGATAGAGAAAATTAATTAACTTCAAGGATTTCTGTTTCTTTTTTTTAATATATTTGTAAAATTTAAAATAAAATTATTTTTATTTCATCATGAAAATTTTTCAAATTCAGAACCCGACGCCCTGCGATATAAAATGAATCGAGACAAACATAACAAAATTTAAACAAAATTATAAATTCAAGATTGACCAAATTTTGTTGGATTCATGAAAATAAAAATTGAAAATAAACCAAAATTAATTCATAACAGTACATTCTGCGGACGAACAGAATGTGAATGATAATTTAGTCTCTAACATCTAGACCATCATTTGTGCTCTGACATGGTTGGCAAGAATGATTTTTTTTAACGTTTTCATTTAGCTTTCAGAAAAATGGACTGATAATTATCGGTGTGTCTTTAACGTCTTTTTAGAGATGTACTATATATTTTTAAATAGTTTTCTGAAAGAAATTTTCAAAGAGGTTTTTTCGAAAGACCTTTCAAGTTTTTGTTATATTTTTTTGGAACGGATTGTTTTTCGCGATATGAAACTGTATTCGCTAAGGTTTGCGAGTAGGTTCGTTCATTTTTTCATATTTTCCTTAGATTTTTATATCTTATTAATGCTGTACCATGTGTATCAATTCTATATGTTTTCTTGGATGGAACAATGTATATAAGACATTTTTTAATTTAAGTTTTCTAAATCTTCGAAAAATTTTCTAAAATTAAAATTTGTAGAGAGGTGTGATAGAATTATTCTGCTTGATATTTAAGATATTTAATGTGACATTTTGATATTGAGGTATAGATTATATGAATTCGAAATTTCGATATATTATAACCATTATTATTTTCACAACAATAATAATCATACTTACATTCAAATGTTCAGTTAGAGATACCGTAGGTCCACATTGTTAGAGGAAACTATAAAATAGAAATATCGAATACCTCATATTGAATACTGCCATTGTCGAAAATATTACTTATGACATACTCAGCGTATAAGAGATTTTTTCATACATATAAAATATAGTCATAATGTTCCAAACATGGTCACATAAATGACATCTGAATGAAGTAACTAGGCATCAATTGAATTTTACCTTTTCAGCTATCATCAATGACCCATACTTTGTACTATTCAAATTTCTTCCCCACATATGAATTTTGAGACGTCAATTAAAACGTCGATGCTAAAAGTCTCAATTATTTATGATGCATTTATATTGAGAATATACAACAAATTATCGAATATAGAATCGTATACAGTAATACCTGTTTAATATTTCCCGTGTAATTAATGATTTATTTTTCAATGTTCATATTTTCTGATTCTACGAACAATTAAATTTCATGTTTCAAGACGCCCGCTTGTTCTTAGAAATTTACTATCAAGAGTGAGATCTCAAGTGGAATTAAGAAGTATCAAGTCGTAAGGCTAAAATGTATTGAAGACTGAGGAGAACACAGGCCGATTCTGTAACAGATATGATCTCCAAACAGATTCTCGGCCTGATTCACCTATTTTATAATAAATAAACTAGGATCACCTGGAGGTACATATCGGGTGTTTTCTTGAGAGTGGAAGAACTTTAAATTGTAATAAAACACATTTAAATTAAGATTGAAGCCAATATTTTTTTATTTGAAAGATAATTTTATGACATTTATGTCGAACGACTAGCTCCTAGAAACCGCATTCGACCAGACCAATTCTGGACCACTTTTTTGAGTAATTCAGGCCTTATTTCATCAATAACACGAGTAATGTTGGCTTCCGAAGCGTCAAATGTTTCTGGTTTATCAGCATAAACCAATGACTTGGCATAACCCCAAAGAAAATGGACCGATGATGCCTCCAGCGTGTAAAGCGCATCAAACAGTGCATTTTTCAGGATGCAATGGAACCTGCAGAACTTCTTGAGGATTGTTTTCACTCCATATACGGCAATTTTGCTTGTTTACATAGTGGTTCAATCAGAAATGAGCTTCATCAGTAAACACAATTTTGCGATAAAAAAGTGGATCAATTTCAAGTTGTTCTAGGATCAATCAGGAAACAAACGACGCTTATTATGGTCAAGTGGCATTAGTTCTTGAACCAGTTTGGATCTTGTATGGGTGTAGACCAAGATCTTCACGCAAAATTTTCCATGTGGTGAATGCACAGAATCCAACTTGTTTAGAACGTCGACGAATGGACAAATTTGGATCATCATTAACACTATGAGTTACAGCAGCGATATTTTCTTCTGTACATATAGTTCTTTATCTTGTTGTTGTTGCATCGCGTAGAGAAAATGTTGTCCGAAATCTATCGATTGTTCGACGAATTAGCTGCTCTGATGGATGATTATGTAAAACATAAATTTCACTGAGTGCTCTATAAGTTTGGCTAATAGGACACTGATTTTGTAAATAAATTTTAACAATTTGTAAGCGTTGTTGCGGCCTCTACTTTCTGTCAAATCACAGTTATTCCTATCGAAAGTTCTATCACTCTGAAAAAAATACCCGATACAATTGGTAACACGATGAAAAAATTCGAAGAGGCTGGATCTGTTACTGATGTCTTAAGGGCTGTACATCTTCGAAATGCATGTTTTAATTAATTTAGCCCATTGGGCGAAGTGGACACACATCTAATGGTCACTAGACTTTATGTCTTACACTGGTGAAACTTTGTAAGCCTCAATATTGAAGTCTTCATGCAAGTTTTTCATCAGAGAAGAGCGAGAGATGTTTGTTTGTTCAGCACGCTGACACGTTAATGGTTTCAAGTACTGGACGAGAACGTGAACGGTTCGTTTTATCAAACAACGAAATTAATGAATAAATTGATCCACAAATTGCTCTGGGGGGCATTTGATTACTCTTGGAATTTCCACGTAAATTTCTAAAAGTTTAGATTCACTACATTGGAAATAAGTTTCTTAAATTTTCCAGTCTTGTTCAAACGTCAACGGATCCATTCCGTTAATGTCGAATATTAAACTAACGTTCTGTCAAAAGAGAAATGATGCCGGACTCGAAATAACCACTACTTTAAATGCAAACTCTATATGGTCCAGCCTTTATAAAGCTTCCCTCCCAGGAGTTGCTGCTTTTTCCCTCCAATAATTCAGAACTCCATTTCGCTACCTTCAATAGTTAAATAACGACATCGTGGGGACTACAATGATCCTTACAGTAATTTCTATATTCAAAATTTGAATATCAAAACAAATTGAAATATGTTTATCTTCTACAATTTTAATTTCCAAAAGAATTTTTTATTCAAGAAACTTTTAGAATTAAATTAATGTCTAAAACAAGCACCGCTCACATTTAATAGACGTTTATAAACAAAACTCAATATACAATGTGAGCGGTGCTTGTTTTAGACATTAATTTAATTCTAAAAGTTTCTTGAATAAAAAATTCTTTTGGAAATTAAAATTGTAGAAGATAAACATATTTCAATTTGTTTTGATATTCAAATTTTGTTATATTTCTTCTATCAAGTAAAAAGCCTTTCTATTTTATTTCTATATTCAATCAAGGCCTACTTTATGCCCGTGCTCGTGTGGCGCCCTCCGGGTATCGTCCCGAAAACTTTATTGCCAACAGGAAACCGTGATACAGAGACAGGAAACAGGCAGAGGAGGAAGGCAAACATAAATCGCTACGTGAGACTGATATATCAAGGCGGTAGACGGCCGGTGCACATTTGGAACGCACTCCGCTAAATTAAGGCAGTAGATTCTCCCTGAACGTACCCCCGAAACTGTAAACTAGGAAGGCGGCGAATATGAGTTGTAAGTTTATGAAAGTACGCTGACTGAATTTCAATCGGTTGTTTTCGGGGGTTTTTCCGATACGGAAAATATTTGCGAGTGTGTTATGAGAATTTGTAGTATTTTTGTCTGCGGTAAAGAAAATACACACATCGTCAAAAGTCTTGACTCCCCCCCTAACAACTCTCAACTTGTTGAATGTAACATGACAATTTTTTATGTGTGGAATCTTCACTACCTTATCACTTGAATGAAAACAATAAACCAGCAAAAAATGTTTCTTTTTAGGGAGAATACAGGTGTTTTCAAAGTTAATCAGTTTTGAGCGAATAACGAGAGTTGTAATACTGAGAATATTCCGTGGAAAATGCCAGGACATCCAATTTCTCAGTTTGACCGGGCAAAAATAGTAGTCCTACTTCAAGAAGCTTTGTCGAACCACCAGATTGCGCAACATTTGAATATTCCAGTGACTTCAGTAAGGTGCCCTTTTCCTAGAAACCGGCAACGTTGCCCGGAAACCGGTGCCTGGTCTACCCAGAGTAACATCTGCAAAGGAAGATATCGCAAATTTTTTAAGGAATCGAACGGTATCTGTAACAGCCCTTCTAAGTCATTTTTTAACCTATAGATAGGTAGTCTCAACCCTTATCATAAGGAGACAGTTGCATTCCTCAAATTTAAAGGCAGGATGACCTTTAAGAGTACCTCGGCTATCACCTGGACATAGAACTACCCGTCGGCAATGGGAAGAACACCACCAAGGACTGGCTTTTACCACAATGGTGCAATGTACTTTTTTCAGACTAGTCACGATTCGGTTTACAAAGTGATAGTCGACAGAAAAACGGAAGTTGAATGGTTTAGAACCGCCGACTATCCGAGGTGAAATAATACAATTCTCATTTGAGGCAAAATACCTGGGAATAGTCCTGGACAAGACCCTCACCTGGAATGCACACCTGGATAAAGTGTGTCATAAAGCCAGAATGGGTTTCTGGACTTGCAGGCGGATCTGTGGTAAAACCTGGGGCCTAAAGCCCAGGCAGATGTACTGGCTATACACTATGGTAATTAGATCACGGATAGTGTATGACGCTGTAGCGTAGTGGAAGAAAGGCCAACAAACGGTTGGCGAACAAAAGCTCACCCGACTACAGAGACAGGCTTGCCTTGCAATTACAGGTGCGTTTCGCACCACACCCACGGCAGCCATGGAGGTCCTACTAAATCTACCACCCCTGCACCTACTCGTGCAGAGGGAGGCGGAACGGACCACATACAAACTATATCAACTGGCCAGAGGCCAGTGGCCAGAGGCCAGTGGCCAGAGGCAATAGTGATGGGAGGCTCAGGAGTGCTGGACATGCTTTTAACGAACAATATCCTATCGATGCCCTCGGATCTAATGTCAAAAATCACGAGCCAGGAACGGAATTTCAATGTAATCGTCCCCAGCCGGGACGAATGGACCCAGCATGCTGAGGTTCTATTGAGAACCGACCTTGGCTTGTTCACAGGCGGCTCGCGAACGACGAACGGAACAGGAGCGGGAGTCTATGGGAGTAAACCGAGAATTAACATCTCATTGATTCTCTGTCAAAACGTAACCATATTCCAGGCAGAAATATCTGCCATTGAGACCACGGCGGAACTGCTGATAAAACGGCAAATCCACCACGGTAAAATCAAAATATTTACTGATAGTCAGTCAGTACTAAAAGCTCTGGAATCCAGCTGTTTTACATCCAAAACAGTCTGGAGTTGCCGCACGGCTTTAAACAGGCTCGGTATGTATAACGGAGTCACTCTGGTTTAGATACCGAGCCACTCAAACTATTTGGGTAACGAGGAGGCGGATCGGCTGGCATTTGCTGGAGCTGCGCTGCCTCTGGTAGGACCGGAACCATTCCTGGGAATACCGCATGACGTGGCTAACGAGGCGATAACAGGCAAAATGAACTCAAGGCTAGAGTCTTACTGGCGGAGCCACTCTGGCCTGAAGCACTCGAAGTTGTTCTTTGGAACAGCTTCGAACAAAAAGATGGCGAACCTAGCGCTAGGTCTGGATAGGGCCAAACTAAGAACACTTGTCGGAATTATGACTGGTCACTGCAGACTGAAAGCGCATTTGCACAAAATCGGTCTGGCTGAAGACAATAAATGCAGGCTGTGTCTTGAGGACACTGAAACAGCCATGCACATCGTCTCAGAGTGCCCAGCGGTGAGTCGCATCAGATTCGAGGTCTTTGGCCAGGCTTTCATAGCCCACAGTGAACTGAAAAAATTACCCCTGAACAAGATTATCGGTTTTATCCAAAAACTGGATCTCGTCGGGGAGATATAAATTAGGGGTGAACCACAATAGTCCGTGCGGACGCAGTGGTAGGGTGGACAGACGCCCGCTCACCATAAATAATAATAATAATAGTCGACGAAAAAGAATTTGGAGAGCTCCAAAGAGAGACTCAATTTCGCCCGGGAAGTTGTGCCCTTTCAAGGTGCATCAATAATATGCTGAGGGGTATAATGTTCGGTCGCCGTACCCCTCTAATTACGTTGAACGAACAATGACTGGTGCCATCTACGTAGAAAACATCATTGAATCATTGTTCCTCTGCACAACGAATATGGGGATAATTTCATTTATCAGGATGATAACGCCCCACCACACCGCACACGAAGGGTTCAAAACATTCTTCAAGAGAACAATATCCAGAGGATGAACTGGCCGACAAAGTCACCAGACGTGAATCCAATTGAGCACGTATGGGATTACTTAGGGAGAGCAATATCCAATCGCCAAAACCCACCTTCAACTTTTCAGGAAGAATGAAACGTTATGCCTGAAAATTGCATTGATAACTTGATTCGTGGGATACCTAGTCATATTGGACAGTTGAATGAAAAGTGAGATGGTAATATCGACTATTGAATTTGGATTCAGTTGTGGAATAACTATAATTAATCAAAGATAAATAATCGAAAAATTTAGATTTTTTTTATCTTTCCTATTTTGTCTTATCCTGCATAAAGCAGAGAGTAGCAAACAAATATTTTCTAACAAATATATTGCAGTTGAAATAGAGGAAAATATTCATCTCATTTCTAGAACATATACTAACTGACAAAGAAACACCCAGAAGGAGCTGTTTAAATTTTAAATTTTTTTTGGTAAAACATAGATACTGAATTGTTTCAGCCGTTACTATGTGATAGTTGATCATAATTAAAACAAATTGTAGAAATTACTATGTTTTATTACATTTTCTTGTGACTCGAGTTTCGGGAATTGAACTATCTCATCAGATAACTTAGATCAACTTAGATTTTCAGTTGTCTGATGATGGGATAGTTCAATTCCCGAAACTGGAGTCACAAGAAAATGTATAATATATCTTTTTATTGGTACTAAAACATAGTAATTTCTACAATTTGTTTCACAACATATATAGTATAGCAAGGAGTAAATGATTGAAATTTGAAGAAAAAAAACGAAGTGTTTACAATTTTTTTTAATAAATTTGTTAATAATGTGTTTGTCCACCGAGATTATGTATACACTTCTCAACACGTCTTGGCATTGATGCAATAAATCCATGCAATAGATGCAATAGATCCAAAGCTACCTGTAATTCATGTCTCAGAGCCACCTAAGTCCGTGGGGGCTGGAGTAAACTTCCAAGCCTTCTACCCATGATGTCCCAAACATGCTCTATAGGAGAAAGATCAGAGGATCTGGGCGGCCATGGCAGAAGATTCACATGGGTCGCTTCAAAAAAGTTTAAACCAACTCTGGCAACATGAAGTCGAGCATTATCTAGCTGAAATATTGGATTCTCGAGCCAGTTTAGGTAAGGGAGAACATATGGTTCCACTATTTCTTAAAGGTAACGCAGCGCTGTCATGTTACCTCAAATGAAGAATAAAGGTGAACTACTTGCATGTGCAATAGCACCCCATACCATAACGCGCACTCTCCGGTGTACATGACGCTCAATATTAAACTGAGGTTCACATCTTTCTCCCTGACGTCGTCTAACCCTTCTTCGGCCATCATGTGCACCCAAGAAGAATCGAGATTCATCAGAAAAGACGTCCTGATGCCATTCCACATTCCAATGTTGACGTTCTCTGCACCACTGTAATCGTTGCCGGCTATGCTCAACCGTCAGAGGTAACACAAGATGGGGTCGATAATGCTGCAGTCCAAAAGACTTTATCCGGCGGTAAATCGTTCGGACAGTTAAGGATGGCCTTGTTCTCCTAACCACTCATCAGCCAAAACTCTAGTTGTCGCAAATCGGTCTCTAATAGCCTTAGACGTCTTAGACGTCGATCTTGAACTTCATTTGTGTCCCTTCGACGTCCGGTGTCCACTCTTCTTCGATTTTGGGCATTATCAAACCACGCTTGACAACATCTCATAACAGTAGTTGGATTTCTGTTCGTACGGTTGGCGATTTCTCGAAATGACAACTCCGCCTCCCGTAGACCAATAATTCGACCTCTTTCAAATTCACTTAGTTGGCGATAAATTGCACGTACACATGCTCTATGCATTTGAACAACAACTAAACATCGACTTCGGATCTCCGCGAACAGCTGGTTTGTTGTAAAATTTGAAAAATTTTGAAAAATCGACTACATATTTAAGTAAAAAAAATGTTTACATGAAAAGACCTTCACGATTTTTTTCTCCGAATTTTAATCATTTACTCCTTGCTACACAATCTATGTTTTACCAAAAAAAATTCAAAATTTAAACAGCTCCTTCTGGGTGTTGCAGTTTCTTTGTCAGTTAGTACAGATTGTTTATTTCTTGAGAAACCTAGTGGAGCCAAGACTTTTGACGATGTGTGTACAGTGTTACATCCAGAAGAGTTGATTTCTTCGATTGAATTTTTTGGCAACAGAATGACCATTTTCAAAGCAAGCTATGGGAACAGTGTCACACAACACTTGGGTTTATTGCAAGAAAAATTCTCAGGATGAGTAATTTCTCGTTTCGGCGATGTGAATTGGCCACCAAGATTTTGTGGGTTTATGCGAAGAGTCGTGTTTATGCCGATAATACTCAGACGATTGACGATCTGAAGATCAAGGTACAGGTGAGATATTGCCAGAAATGTGCCGGCGAATCATCGAAAATTACCTCACAAGAATCGAGTCCTGTAAGAGATCACGCGGATGATCTTCAAATGATCTTGCATTCCACACATAATGGCAAGGTCCAAGCATTTTACTGAAATGAAAATTTGATCGGTATTCTAAATGAAATATTGTTTTATCTACGATTACTTTCGATAGCACAGAATGGATAACCCTGTACAATTAACATCCATGGCGTCCAAGGGCTATAAGAGCTCGAAAGTGGATACGAAACGATTTAAAATCAGTCGAGAACCAACCCCTATTATGCAAGTATTCCTCCTCTTCAATTTTTTCATAAGCCTTTTCCATCGTCCCCATTCTTATTGTCGTCATTGTTGCCGATAGTTTATGGGGCGTTGCTACAAACTCGACAAAATAAAACGAGGCCGCTCGAGTCGTTACTTCTGGGGCGGCACTTCAGGTCCTCGAAAAAGGTGCGATTTTCATTGCGGGTCCGCCGTGTTTCGATTGTCTCAGGGCACCCGAAAGGGGTGCCATTAAAATATTTTTTCCTTTGTCCGGGCGTTTAATATCGCAGATCGCTTTTGTTGCAGCCCTGATTTATGTTTCTGTTTGAAAGTAGAGGGGGCGCAGGGTGGGAAGTGCTCTTTACGGCGATTGTCGGCTTTGTGTTTGTTGCAGTCAAGTCTCGAGTCAACAAGATGATTTACATCTCTTTTATTGAGGTGAAATATTATTGTTCGTTCGATTTTTACTTGGATGGGTTTTATTTGGAAGAGCGAAGATTTTAAGCGCAGTCCCTGAAGTGGGGTCACGTTTTTTGTTTTTTTTTTGATGGCGACTGTTGATTTTTTTACCTTAATCAGGATTTGGTTAAAGTTAAGCCGAATGAGTTGGACTAGATCATGAACAGTCAAAGTTCTTTATAAAAAAAAACTTCTTAGGAGGACAGTGATGAAACAAGAATGACTACCAATAAAATCAAAGGAAGGACCATTTTGAATAGAAGAGAAATTGCATTCATAGAATGATCCGTTTTTGTAGCTCAAAATATGCATTTATTTCAATAATAATGATTGTTTCGTACCACGGTTAGTTTACCGCAGTATTTGCCTATTATTTCGGCATTTTGAAATAATAGGCAATTGCAATTTAATTAATCTCGATGATTAATTTCGAAAGGTTTAGTGGGCTATATTTTTGATGTAGCTGGTGGAGAGTTTTACTTCAAGGGCACTTGCATCTCGATGATCAATTAGCTCTGTTTATCCAATAAGATAAACCAACGAAAATGATAAGGAATTAAAGTGAAGCAGTCGTAATACACTATAATAACAACGAACTATAATTCTTGGTTTACTGTATATAAACCAAGTCAAAGGTATGATTATTACACTAACAACAAATGTAATGAATTTGGCAATCGACTGGATTACTATGTTACCAATAATAATCGAGATAGCTTGGATCCAAATGTAACAAGCTACGTACAACAAATTTGATTATCCGAATGATACTGCTTAATGTAGCTAAGGCTGCATGCGACAACTTTGACTACTACTTGAATAATAATGCATGATGTAGTAAGGGCTACATGCGAACACTTTGACTATCAGGAATAATAATGCATAATGTAGCAAAGGCTACATGCGACCACTTTGACTATCACGAACAATAATGATTTTACAGTCTTTTCACAAACTGAACGTTAGAGGTGCTCGATGCATCCCTTCTAACAAAAAGAGGGAAATTAAAGTAATTGATTGGAAGGTCCATTTGGAGGTGGACTGAATGAACGAAATAAACCTTCTTATTGGTTACAGAAATATTATGAAATTAATGCAAGTAAAGAAGGATAGAGTCAGTAATTCCGAATGCTGCATCATATGAAATTAACAGGTATAAATACATCAAAATCTCTAAATGACTTTCCATGTTTTCTAATGCAATAGATAATCATTAGAAAAGTAATAATCTGAAGTGTAAACAGTTCCAACGGCAATTCTCGAAACTGATAGATTGAAGTATCAACTTGAAAGACATAAGTATCGAATGACAAACTAATTTCGAACGAATAAGGTTATTCTGATGTTCACAAATTTTTATTTTTATGTTTACAACAATCGTTTCGTTAAACTCACAACAATTGTTTCGCTATCACAGTAGCATCATCAGGCAAGATTACATTTTGAATAATTAAGCTTGTTTCCAAAATCCGTTGCTATTTATATTACAGTAAGTACAATAAATTTTTATTGAGCACCAAAATCCAAAAAGGGTCTCTGCAAATTCCAGCTCATCTGAATATATTTAACAGATGTGAGTTATTTAAATCTATTTGTTCGTTAAGTAGTATTCCAATTTTATTATGTTTATTTATCTCTAGGGATTCTAACAGATTCAAGGCATAACTTTTACTTTCTATATGTAGAATTTCAAAATTATTGTTGAAAGTATGTCCTATTTCTAACAAATGGTTAGAATGTGTGGAATTACTTTTATTATTGAGGAAACTCTACAAATGTTCACAAATTCTATGTCGGAAAGTTCTTCCAGTCTGTCCTATGTAAACTTTAGGGCAATCACCGCAGGTTAACTTAAACCCCCGATTTATCATCTTCATGTGTACAGTCTTTATTATTTTTAATAAATTTACTCAAGTTTGAATTGGTTTTAAATGAAGTTCTTAAATTATATTTATTTTTGAGGTATGTAGCAATTTTCTCAGAAATACCTTCAGTGTATTTTAAGGAAACGTATTTAAAATTTTCTTTTATATTAGGAAACACTATATTTAAAGCAATTTTGTTCTCTTTATTCATCAACAATTTGTCTATCAACTTAGGATCATAGTCATTATTAATAGATATTTGTTTAATTATGTTAAGCTCCGAAATATAATTTTCTCGATTCATGGGAATATGAACTAATCTATGGATCATACAATTAAATGCTGATAATTTTTGATTTAAAGGATGATTTGATTTATTGTGTATAATAGAATCCGTATAGGTTGGTTTGTGAAATATTGAAAAATCATGTGAATTATTTATTCGAGTAACAGTTAAAATCAAGAATATTAATAGAATTATTATGTTCGGTTTCCATAGTGAATTTAATTAAAGGATATATTTCATTGATGAATAAAAAGAATTTTTTTAAAAGTCTGCCTGTACCTGTGAAGCAACAGAAAATATCGTGTACATATATATACCAATATAAAAAGTATTTCTTAAGGGAATTTTGGTGAATTTTAGTTTCAATATTGTCCATGAATATTTCTGCTAATAAAGGACTTAGGGGGATTTCCCATAAACCGTTTTCAGGTTTATAAATTTTATTTTTGAATTGAAAATAATTTTCTTTAGTGCCAATATCTAGACATTCTAAAATATCTTCTTTGATAATTGTATTACATCTGTTGTTGATTAATAGATTATCTACTAATTTAATTGTTTCATTTGGTGGTATACTGGGAAATAAATTTTGTACGTCAAATGAAATGAATTTAGCATTATGTGGTAAGTGGATATTCTTTATTTTATTTATTAGCTGTAGTGAATTTTTTATCGAGTATTTAGCTTGGAATTTAGTTTCTTTTAAAATAATCTGAATAAGTTCTGTCGAAAGTTTAAATGAAGGTGCACTAACGAACGAAACAACCGGTCTAATAGGATAATCTTCCTTGTGTAATTTAATCAAAGAATACATTTTTGGAGGTTGTGGATTCATTGAAATTAATTTATTTTTTGGTGTGTTCCGAAAGAGGCTGGATTCCGGGGTTATCAGGGATTTAATTTGATTTCGGAAAATTGTCGCTGGATTGTGTTTGACTAATTGAAAATTATTTAATTCTAGGAAAGTAACTGATTTGCTAATATAATCACTTCTGTTAAAGCAATAATAGTGTTACCTTTACAGGCTCGGGTGAAAATTATTTTCAGTGATTTTCTGATTTATAGTTTTAATAGTTTTATATTCTTCTTTCATTCTGAAATTTCTATTAGGTAATTTATGATGGTTTGTAATCATATTCGTAATGATAAGTTTGTCGATATTTGTGTTCTTGTAATTTTTAAGTGCTAGTTCTGAACCTATTGCTACATATTCTAAGTCTTTTTTGTTATTTGAATTAATATTATATTTGAATCCTTTATTCAAAAGATTCATTTCTGTTTCATTAAATTCTGTTCCGGAAAGATTTTTGAATCTAGGGTAAAATATGTGTTTTGAAAATTTTTTTGATTTTGTTGCTATTTTTTTGTTTTTATGAATTTCATCTGATACTAATTTGGTTATTTTCTTCTTCTGAATCAAAAATTTTTTATATATAATATAATATTAGCGACTCTTTCTCTTGCATTTTGATGTATAGAAGCAAGGATGATATTATGGAGTCTAAAAGTTAATTCTGAGTGTAAGACCTTAAGATATACATTGTGGGCATCTCGTTTGGCATATTCTCTCTTCATGTCTCCTTTTAACCAGATCTTCATTCTGTACTTTTATTCTTCGTTTTTAATGTTATGTATTTCGGAAACACATATAGTTTCAAACATTTGGTATAGATCCAAATGTTTTGTGCACCTTATTAGGAGCTTATAATACCGTAGGACTAAAAAACTGGTTTCAGCTTGTCTTAAATATTGAATTGAATCAGTCCTTACTTGGTGAAAATCCATATTAAATAATATTGACTCGCGATTGCCGGCGATTATTCCATCAGCCAGTTATAGGAAAGATTTGGAAACCATAAACAGATTTTCAAGGGCTTTATGTATCTACTAACAGGAGAAAAAATAACTGATGCCGACGAGTATGACGAACTTTTAGATTTCTATATACCTATGTACCCAGATGTATTTCAAAAACTGAAATTAAATTGTGGCACATTCATCTGAGCAATCATCCAGATATCAAAAGAAATAGTCCAGCATTGGCTCATTTGGAAATATGTAACCCACAAGCTTTTCCTAATGTGTACAAGCTATTATTAATATTCTGTACAATACCAGTTTTTGTAGCCACTCCGAAGAGTTCATTCCCAAAGTTGAAAAGAATAAAGAACTATCTCCGGAATTCTACTACTCTAAACAGGCTGAACGGCGTAGCAATGATGTCTATTCATAGGGAGTTGCCTATTTCCGAAGATGAAATTATTGATGAACTTTCAAAAAGACCTAGGCTACTAGATTTTGTTTTATAAAAGTATATACTCCGAATAACCAATTCTTTTTTCATTGTACAGTGTTGAACGGTTTTGACTGAGGCCAAGTGCCTTATAGGCTTTGTATGATTTTCTGTGAACTTGGAACATAAGTACCTTGGATATATAAAGGTGTTTACTTTTACTTCTGTTGAGGACCGTGTATTCCTAAGATTCACTGAGTAAATCTATACATTGTTTAATTGATTTTATTATTTTTTATATGTAAAGTTGAACTGATCTTATCGTAACTTTAATTATTTCTTGAGAATGTGCTACATGTTTTGAGATTTTTTGAAGTAATTTATTTAAATATATTGAATATTTCAAATAAATTAGTTTTTGAGAAGTTCTTGAAATTATGTTTTATATTTTTGAGAAAGAGTTATTTTTCATTCATATGGGATCGGAAAACAATGCATTTTGTAACAAACAGGGCTTCGTAAGTTTGTCTGAAGAGTTCATTACGCATGCCTGGAACGAAACAAAAAATGTTTGCTTATTTATATTTTAATTTTAATTGACAGTTTATATTCGTTGGTTTTTTTTAATTCCGTTTGATATTGTATGATGAATTTTGACGTCTATTAAATATGAGCAGTGCTTATAAAGACATTAATTTAATTCTTAAAGTTTCTTCAAAGAATTTTTTGAAATTAAAATTGTAGAAGACAACAGATTAAATCTGTTTTGATTTTCAAATTTTGTAATTCTTTTTTCGTTCATAACTTTTTTATCCCGCCCCAAGGTTCATTTCTGGGTACGCCATTGGTTCCAGAACGCCATTGGTTCCTGTATATATCACACAATTGGCCACTCAGATTTTGTGATTTAACACCTTTAGCCTTTTTTCTTTGGGGCCATTGTTAATGACATACCGTTCTCTTTATAATGAAATAAACATCCACTGATTTCTCTCAAGATATAATCGTTTTTTTTTCCAATATCAAAATGAAAACTCTTATTGGGAAACTCTTTATATTCTAATCAGTACCAAGGTTTCACAAATCATTGAAATTCGTTGCTACGACCTCGAGTGCATAGTGCAACACTCAACCCTAAAAGCTATCCCTCTCTTTTCCTTATACCCCTTATCTTTTCTCGATCAAGGACCATATCTCGACATCAACATATAGACCGCCGAGGCGCCATAACTTCAGGCAAACGCATCCTATCGCAACCCTCGCCGAGACGTCCAAACTTATCCAATTTGTTTCGCGAACTTATTTTTTATTTGCCGTGTTTTCGGCCGAGACGGGCAAGAGTGTGGCTCATCGCATCGCAATAAATATACCATACTGAGGCGCACGGGGTCGATAAATTCACGAAACACCTCGTTCTGACTATATAAGAACGCCTAAGACCACGAGGGAGGCCTTTTTCTGCCGAAGCCTTATTTATAGTGAAAACGTGTTGGATAATCCCCCGATCGGGGGTTTCGGACGTTGGTTGGGCGCTGTGGAGGTTGCTATTGGTTAGAAGGTACATTTTGAATCCTCTTCGCAATGACTGAAATTTATGGTATGAAATTAAACATATCGGGTGTTTTTTTTAGAGTCATACTTTAAATTGATATAAAACACATTTAAATTAAGATTGAAGCCAATTTTTTTTTATTTGAAAGATAATTTTATAACAGTTATGTTTTAAAAATAATTTGCGGCATATTTCCACCATTACTAGCTTAAAATTCAAATTTTTTTTTTCGTCACGTGAAAATTAAAAAAAATTTTTTTTTGGGACAAAATTTTTAAAATTTTTTTCGGGAGAAAATTTTTTCAAAATTTTTTTTGGTCATGTGAAAATTTATTCGAATTTTTTTTTTGGGAAAAAATTTTTTAAATTTTTTTTCAAGTGGCTTAAGTTCTTAAACCAGTTGGATCTTGCAAAATTTTACATGTGGTGGATGTACAGAGTTCAACTTGTTGTTAACGTCTAAGAATAGACAAATCTGGATAATCAATAACATTATGACTTACAGCAGCGATATTTTCTTCTGTACGTACATGTCTTTGTCTTGTTGTTGTTGTTGCATCGAGTAGAGAAAATGTTGTCCGAAATCTATCGATAGCTCAACGAATAAGCTACTCTGGTGGACGATTATGTAAACCATAAATTTCACTAAGTGCTCTATAAGTTTGGCGAATGGAATATTGATTTTGAAAGTGAATTTCAACAATTTGTAAACGTTATTGCGGCGTAAGTCTTTCCATGACAATTTGGCACTGCTTACTGAACAGAAATGTCAAAACAACATGGCTTCTAACTTCTGTCAAATCACAGTTATCCCTACCGAAAGTTCCATCACTCTAAAAACACACCCGTTATTATTAATATTTTTAATATAATTTAGCATATTATCTATGGGGTTCTCCGGAAAGTAATTTCGTTTTCCGGGTGATTTTTGATCTTTTGATTTGAAGTTAAGGTTTTACCGTCCAAATAAATTTGCAATGGCTGGAACAAAAATAATCCGAAGGTATCAGATCTGGAGAATATGGTGGGTGTCGCAGGGTATCTCATTCAAGCTGTAAAAGCTTCTGGCGAATGACCAAACTTGTACGAGGTCTCGCATTATTTTGGTGAAATACTACACCTTTTCTGTTGATTAATTCTGGCATTTTCTGTTGAAGTGCGTCATTCAGTTTGTCCAGTTGACGGCAGTAGACTTCCGAATTACTTGTTGTGCTATCCGGTAAAACGATTCCTTTGAAATCCCACCAAGCAGACAGCATCACCATGTTTTGATGGAAATTGGCTTGCAAAATGCTTCAAGCTGGTTCATATTCTTTCCTCAAGTGTAAGGTTGGGTTCGAAAAAATACAATCAAATCCTCTGTCGGGAAAAAACGAAATTACAGTCCGAACAACCTTATAGTTTGGAACAAGCACAATCTCAAACTGTTATTTCGTTGCAATTTTTTTCAGACCTTAATTCTTCAAAAGAACACCTATCAGTATAACACGAGTTAAATGGTTTACTTACCAACAGACCACCATGTATGAAATGAAATGAACTCACCTGAAAAAAAAATACACGATATTATTTCGAAAGGGAAACAGCATTGAATTCAAATTTGTTATGAATAGGAACTCTACCTATTAAGCTATTACGTGATTCAATCAGTGGGTCAACTTCAAGCATTTTTCTATTTAATTTCCCATCACAATAATGTGAAATAATCTTTCCGAGCACCTATCAGATATAAAATGTCCCTCATATGGTGTCATAAATCTACTTCGTATCATAAATAACAATACGAAACAATGGATTACAATGTTAAAATCTATCGAATGGATAGAGCAATAAAAAGCTAATATCGTTCTAAACTCGGACGAATTTAAATGCCATATTTCCACATAGGGGCTATCGGACCATAAAAAAGTGTCGAAATCAGGTTGCGCAGCGTACTGAATATGACAGATTTTCATTGCCAACGATTCCATCATTAAAATCTCCGATGAATGAGCGAATGGAATTCCAACTAGTACGATTTGTATAGATTCTTGTTTTCTATAGAATTAATGAACTCGAAATATTATAGTCTGTTGAATGCGATTGCAGCAAACTACCATTTCTATATGAACTGAAAATTATCAGCGAAAAATACTTTCTTTCGATTACTGATTTTATTTATCGAACTATAAGCGTATTCTCTATGATGACTGTACAGAAAAATAACAAATTTAAAAATCTTTATTTCATCAAATTCGAAGTATCGGTTGTTTTTTTAGAGTGGTAGACTTTCGATAGGGATAACTGTGATTTGACAGAAGGTAGAAATCATGTTGTTTTTACATTTCTGTTCAGTAAGCATGTCGTTTCGACAACAAGTTGGACTCTGTGCATCCACAACATGGAGAATTTTGCGTGAAGATCTTGGTCTACACCCATACAAGATCCAACTGGTTCAATAACTAAAGCCACTTGACCATAATAAGCGTTGTTTGTTTGCTGATTGGGCCCTACAACAGCTTGAAGTTGATCCACTTTTTCATCGTAAAATTGTGTTTAGTGATGAAGCTCATTTCTGGTTGAACGGCTATGTAAACAAGCAAAATTGCCGTATATGGAGTGAAAACAATCCTCAAGAAGTTCTGTAGGTTCCATTGCAACCTGAAAAATGCACTGTATGGTGTGCTTTACACGCTGGACACATCATCGGTCCATATTTCTTTAAAAACGATGCTGGAGCTAATGTTACAGTGAATGGTGCTCGTTAAAGATCGATGATCAATGCTTATTTGTTTCAAAATTTGAACGGTATCGAACCAGAAGTATTTTAGTTCCAATAAGATGGTGCAACACCTCATGCTGCTACCCTAACAATCGATTTATTGAAAGAAAGATTTGACGATAACATTATTTCGGAAATGGTCCAATTATTTGGCCTCCAAGATCATGCGACATAACTCCATTGGATTATTTTCTTTGGGGTTAGGTCAAGTCATTGGTTCATGCTGATAAACCAGAAACAATAGGCGCTTTGGAAGCCAACACAACTCGTGTTATTAATGAAATAAGGCCTGAATTACTCGAAAAATCCTCCAAAATTAGTCTAGTCGAATGCGGTTCCTCAGAGCTAGTCGTGGTGGACATATGCCAACAAAATTTTGTCTCCTTCAAATATTTATTTATTAATTTTAATTGACAATTTATATTTGTTGGGTCATTTATTCTATTCGATATTGTATACTGAGTTTTGATTTTATACGTCTATTAAATATAAGCTGTGCTTATAAGACATTAATTTAATTCTGGAGATTTTTCAATATAATTTTGTTGAAATTAAAATTAAAGGAGACTAACAGATTAAATATGTTTTGATTTTCAAATTTTGTAATAGTCCTTCTATCAAGTAAAAACCTCTTCTTATTATTTCAAATTTGAGTGAAATTAGCAGAGAGAGAATGCAGTTCCACGGAGCTAGTCGTGGTGGACATATGCCGGAAATTATTTTCAAAACATAAATGTCATGAAATTATCTTTCAAATAAAAAAATTGGTATTAATCTTAATTTAAATGTGTTTTATTTCAATTTAAAGCTCTATCACTCTAAAGAAACACCCGATACTTGTTTCCTCTATTAATTCACTTCTTCCAGCGTTAATTTCAATAAAATAATAAAAAGAGGTTTTTTTATAAAAGAATTATTACAACATTTTAAATATCATACAGATTTCTTCAGTAAACCTATTACAAATTTCAATATAAAACAAGTTTTTATTGAAAAACTTTCAGAATTAAATTAAATAAATGTCTTTAGAACACAATATGTCAATTAAGTAGATATATAGAATTAATACTTATTATATAATACCAAAGGAATGAAAGAAAAGTCAAAGAAATATAAATTGACAGCTGAAAATTATTGAATGAATACTTGAAGAGTACTAAATTTTATTGAAATAAGGTTATTCTGATTTTCACAAATTTTTATTGTTATATTCACTACAATTGTTATTCAAAATGTGATCTTGCCTGATGATGCTACAGTGATAGCGAAACAATTGTTGTGAATATAACAATAAAAATTTGTGAAAATCAGAATAACCTTATTTCAATATTATTTGATATGATTAAAAAAATATATACAAGACAGTAATTTATTTCCACAAAAATGTTTGTACTAATACAACAATTGTTTCACCACGATGTGGCTTCTTCAGGTATTACATTGTACTGTCTAAGACAGTACAACCACATCGTGATGAAACAATTGTTGTATTAGTACAAACATTTTTGTGGAAATAAATTACTGTCTTATATATATTTTTTTAATTAAAATGATTTTCCACCAAGTAAAGACCGAATCTATCAAATATTTATTTAATATGGATTTTCACCAAGTAAGGACTGATACAATTCAATACTTAATTTTGTTTCATTCCTTGTTGTATGAAAACTAAATTCCCTTCCAAAAAGGCAAAACATAACCTCAAGAACTTCTTCAAAAATAACTTGTAATATAATATTTAAGAAATTGAAAAAGCCTTCTATCGAGTAAAAAACACCTTTTTATTATGCAATAAAATAATAAGAAGAGGTTTTTTACTTGATAGAAGGCTAATTACAAAATTTAAATATCAAAACAGACATAAATATAAGATCAGAAACAAAATTTTGTCTCCTTTAAATATTTATTTATAATTTTAATTGACAATTCATATTTGTTGGATTGTTTTATTCCATTTGATATTATACAATGAGTTTTGAATTTATATGTCCACTAAATTTAAGCAGTGCTTTTAAGATATTAATTTAATTCTAAAAGGTTTTGAATAAAATTTTTTGAAATTAAAATTTATAGGAGGCTCAAAGAATTAATCTGGTTTAATATTTAAATTTTGTAGTAATCCTTCTATCAAGTAAAAAACCTCTTCCCATTATTTTATTATATATATATAATATATGATTATATTTTGGTTCATTAATTTCATTATTTAAATATTTTGATATTTGCCTTCTACATATTTAATTTCAAAAAATTAAATTAAATAATTATAACTTCAGAAATTAAATAAATGTCATATGAGTACCACTTATATTAAACGACATATAAAATAATTATTCATTATAAGACATCCAAATTGCCTTTCAATCTTTTGGATCAATGGTAAACCACAGAATTATTTGTTTGTAGTTAACATTACACTCCATTTAAATTTTTCATTATTTTTTCATACAATTGTTGAAAGATGGGTAAATATTTGTTTATGATTGATGTTATATTTTATTGAATATGAATTAATTGAGTACTGACGAAGCAAAGTCTCTCTTAAAACTTGTTTTTCAGTAATGTTCTTACATATCTTGAGATTTTGTAGAAAGTAACTTAGTTAGATATTCAATAATATTGAATATTCCAAGTAAGATAGTTTTATGATGAAATTCTTAAGATTATGTTCAACATTTTTGAAAGATATCTGTTTTCATAAGATTGATCAGCAGAAACAAAATTTTGTCTAATCAAAATATTTAATTTATAGGATTTTGGTTAACAATTTTTATTTATTGGATTTTGTTATATCATTTGGATGTTTTATAATGAATGTTTATTATATATGTCGTTTGATATAAGTGGTACTTATATGACATTAATTCAATTTAATTTAATTTCTGAAGTTGTAATTATTAAATATAATTTTTTCAAATGAAATATGAAGAAGAAATATGAATCTGTTGGATATTTAACTTTGTTATTATTTTGAATAGGACTAGTACAGATTAATTTTTGCAAAAAAAAAGTTCAAAATATAAAGCTCATTCATTGGGAGCCAAAATTTCGTAACGATTTGCGGAAATAACCTTCGTACTTTAAACACCAATCAACTGCTACAAGTTTCGTTATCCATGCAACAATTTCGCATTTCCTACATTTGCTTCGGGTAAACAATATCCAGGTGTGTAAATAATAGTCTTGAGACAATTTGATGGCCTTGCAACCTAACAGACAACCGACATATGTCTGCCTGTCCGCACTTAGTTACAGTCAATTGGTGGAAGGAGGTAATATTCTTGAGAATTCACGCTTCGAGTAGTTCGAACGCAATTTATTGCGTATCTATCGGGATCGAAAAAAATCGAGCGTAGTTATAAGCAGCAGGTAGCTCTGGCATGAAGAAATAGCCGCACGTATGGCTTGGAGGATTTTTCGGTAAAAAGTCCGTATTTGGTTTTTTGCTCGAGTAGGCTTCGAGGGCGATTCTTTTATTTTTCTCACGATTTTTTGCAGTTAATTTAATGGTGCGTGTTTGAGGTGACGGTGGGAAACACATTTTTTATAATATCTTAAATATCAAACAGATTAATTACGGTAACCTCACAAAAAATTTTAATTTTATGAAAATTTTTACCCGAGAGCTTTTTAAAATTATATTAAATAAACATGTTAGAAAACGCAGTTTCAATATAGAAGACATATAGAATTAACACTAATTACACAGCACCAGAAGGAATAAAATAATCCAAAGAAAATATAGAATATTAATTGAAAATATTGACTATATACTTGAAGGATACAAACGTTTGTTTCTTATCGATGTTTTATGAAAACCAAATTCCTTTTCAACATTGCACAACATAGCAATATAATCTGAAGATAATAATAAAAAGAGGTCTTTTCTTGATAGAAGGTTTATTACAAAATTTTAAATATCATGCAAATTCGTTCTGTTAACCTCCTTCAAATTTTAATTTAAAAAAAAATTCATTCAAAAACTTTTAGAATTTAATAAAATAAATGTCCTCAGAATACAGTTTCAATTTAGTATAAATATAAAATTAACAACACTCATTACACAGCACCAAAAGGAATAGAATAATCCAAAGAAAATATAGAATATTAATTGAAAATATTGACTAAATAATTGAAGGATACAAACGTTCGTTTTTTATCGATTTATTATGAAAACAAAACTCCTTCCCAATAATGCACAACATAATCTGAAGATAATGATGAAAAGAGTTTTTTCTTGATCATTACAAAATTTTAAATATCATGCAGATTCATTCTGTTAACCTTTAACAAATTTTGATTTAAAGAAATGCATTCAAAAACTTTAAGAATTAAATAAAATAAATATCTTCAGAACACAGTTTCAATTTATTAGACATATAGAATTAACAATCATTACACATCACCAGAAGGAATAAAATAATCCAAAGAAAATATAGAATATTCATTAAAAATATTGACTATATACCTGAAGGATACAAACATTTGTTTTTTATCGATATATTATGAAAACCAAATTCCTCCTCAAAAATGAACAACATAATCTGAAGATAACAATAAAAAGAGGTTTTCCCACGATAGAAGGATTATAACAAAATTTTAAATATCATACAGATTCAATCTGTTAACTTCCTACAAATTTTAATTTAAAAAACTTTTAGAATTAAATAAAATAAATGTCATTGGAACGCAGTTTCAATTTAGTAAACATATAGAATTAACACTTATTACACAGTACCAAAGGGAATAAAAGAAATACAAAGAAATATAAATTGTCAACTGAAAATTATTAAATAAATACTTGAAGAGTACAGAATTTTGTTTTGTTCCTTGTTTTATGAAAACTAAATTCCTTTCAAAAATGCAAAACATAACCTCAAGAACTTCTTCAAAAACAACTTGCTCAAAATAAATTCCTTCAAAAAAATTTTTAAAATATACAGAACATCTTCAAAAAGCAATTTAAAATTATTACAACGGAAACCTATCAGCTCCCCTTCATATTTGGGAAATAAAAATAATTAACAAAAAATATCTTACCAAACAAATTGTTGATGAATAAAAGTAATAAAATAGCTTTGAATATGGTATATCCTAATATAATAGAAAAATTTAAATACATTTCCTTAAAATACACTAAAGGTATTTCTGAGAAAATTGCTACATACTTCAAAAATAAATATAATTTGAGAACTTCATTTAAAACCAATTCAAACTTGAGTAAATTCATTAAAAATAATAAAGACTCCACACATAATGATGATAAATCGGGAGTTTATAAGTTAACCTGGGGTGATTGCCCTAAAGTTTACATAGGACAGACTGGAAAAACTTTCCGACATAGAATTCGTGAACATTTGAAGAGTTTCCTCAATAATAAAAGTAATTCCACATATTCTAACCATTTGTTAGAAACAGAACATACTTTCAACCATAATTTTGAAAATCTACATATAGAAAGTAAAAGTTATGCCTTAAACCTGTAAGAATTCCTAGAGATAAATAAACACAATTTAATATATATATATATATATATATATATTTAGAAATTTTTTTGAAGGAACTTATTTCAACTAAGTTATTTTTTAAGAAGTCTTGAGGTTATGTTCTGCATTTTTGGAAAGGAATTTGGCTTTCATAATACAAGATACGAAAGAAAATTTAGATCCTTTAAGTGTTTATTTAGTATTTTTAAATAATAATTTATTTTTCTTGGAATTCTTTTATTCCTTTTGGTACTCTGTAATGAGTGTTAATTTTTTAGGTGTACTAAATTGAAACTGTGATTTCTAAGACATTTATTTTATTTAATTATGAAAAGTTTTTGAATAATTTTTTCCTAATTAAAATTTGCCATCCTCTAATATCGAAACGAAAAAGGAAGTCGTCTACTAAGATGGAAGGAAAAAGCCATATTTCTTCTTCTAAAATCCCAGGATCCCATAATCGATCACGCTCAGTTATTATTCCTATATCATGGACATTTTCCTCATGAATATTAAATCACCCAGAGGAATATAATCTACCAACCACCCCTCCATCTTCCAGTATCAACTTACAGCAATCCCTATACCAGAAATCTCCATACTTAATTCGTTAATTAATCCTCATTCTTTAAGACTACCGCCCGATTGGATCCGGACTAATTAATTTTTCTTTTCCAGGCACAAAAATCCTATCTACATTGTAAATGGGACCATTCCGAGTCACTAATTACGACCAGAAAGTACGTCTAATTTTCCGCCAACTTTTTTCATTTCAATACCCGTTCGTTTTCTGGGGACTTTCCCGGAATCCAATCAGGGAACTGAAACGCAATTAGGGCACAGAGTAGTAGTTGTCTTGTTTTTCGCGAATTTGTATGAATGCCTTGTTGCAGTTTTTCCGCTTGTTAGCTATCCGGAAAATTGAAGATGAGGGGCTAATTTTAATATTGGTCCAAGTTTTCTGTTTTCTGAAGGGCATGTTTTAAAAAGTAATCTGGACGCATAGTATCGAAGCTAAGTTTACAAGGGGTCTTCAATGTATTCTCGATATCAAGGTGATTTAATTATGTGAGTTATCTGTTTATCTCATTTACTAATAACACTATCTGAGGGTATAAATATAGAATTTCACCAATTTATCATGAGTTTTCTAGGTATCCTCAGTGAAAGATGACCAGAATGACTGACGCCACACAATAATGAGAAAAGTTTAGCATCGCACCGTTATAAAGTTGCTCACTAAGCAGGGAAAAAGTCAAAAAATCATTTATGAAGAGATGTTTGCTGTTTACCAAGACTGATTCCTGTCGTTATCCAACGTTCAAAAGTGGAATTCAAAAGAGGCAAACAAAGCATTGAAGACGACCCTAGCTCGGGAGGGCCTGTTAGCGGCACCACTGAAGAAAATGTAAGACAAGTGAAAAAGCTGGTACTTGAAGATGCCAGAATAAAAATCAAGATGTTAGCAGAGATGACGTGGGTACCATACATGCTAACCTTGATTACCATCTTAACCCCTCAAAGGTGCAAGATGAGTACCGAGAAAGCTCACCGTAGCTCAGAAGCAAGTACGAGTCGAGTGTTTTAAGGAGTTTTTAAAGCTCTGTGGAGAAGAACCATCACTACTTTCAACCAACTGGATACTGGGAATGAGGCGTGGGTTCTTCAATATGACTCTGAGATTAAACCAGAGTCCATGCAGTGGATTGAAAAGGGTACACAGCCCCGAAAGTAGTTTAAAGTCACCCCATCCGCTGGAAAATAATGGCTTCGATCTTTTGGAATTCTATAGGTATTGCATTGAAAGAATACACCAAAAAAAAGTGAAAGAATCACAACAGCATCATACGAAACCACTTTGCGTAAGTTGAAAGAAGCAATTAAAGGAAATAGGACAGGCTGGCATGCTCAGTATTCTAGTGCATCAGGAATTAAGTTGACTAACGCAGGAACAACGGCGTCTCTTATCAAATTCAAATATTTTTCGGTTGTCAAATTCCCATCCACTGGCGTAGTATAACGTTGAGGAACTGCTGTTATTCTGAGGGTAACGAATTTGGAAAAAAAGTATAAACAGAGTAAAATAGATGGGAATTCAAGAGCCGAAAAATATTCGAGTTTGATTAGAGACAGACGAAGTTGTTGCTGCGTTAACTTATTGCATAAACTTATTTCTACTTCTTATATCTTCATCATTTTGGTATAACAAGCTGAAATTTGATTTTTTCGATGGTCGATTTCAACCTAATATAATTTAAGCATGAACATATTTAAAATTACTATAAAGAAGTATTGGCATATTACAGATAATAGCTGGAATTAATTCTCCAGAACCTCCACGGGTTTTTAATCTAAATAAATATCATGGAAACATTCAGAATTAAATTTTGAAACATGCCCTAGATACACTGTGTCAATTTATAGACATATATATTATCATCTAACAAAGAACTAAAAGAAATATAAAATAATGATCAAATTATTTAGAGGACACACATACATAAATCAAAATTTGAATATCAGAACAAATTGAATATAATATGTTGTCTTCTACAATTTTAATTTAAAAAAATTTTATTCAAAAAACTTTTAGAATTAAATTAATGTCTAAAATGAGCACCGCTTACGAGTAATAGACGTATATAATAAAAACTCAATATATAATGTCAAATGGAATAAATAAACCAATAGATATACGAAAGTCATTGAAATTATTGAATAAATATTTAAAGGAGACAAAATTTTGTTTCTGGTCTTACCTTTAAGAACACCAATAGCCTTTTAAAAACATGAACACACTTTAAGGACTTCTCAAAGAATACAATTTATTTGAAGTATTCAATATATTTAAACATTCGAATAAGTTAATTCAGAAATCTCTCAAAACATGCACTATATCTTCAAAAAACAAATATAATTCTAAGTAATTCCTTCATCGGTCCTAAATAATATTCCAAATATCAAAAAACTAACCTATATCACAACGCACACGTGGTAACAATGAATGCTTCGAAAATGAACCAACTTTAGAATTCAAGATTGATCTATGTTCTAACAAAATCAAAGAACAGTGTAAGTTATTTTAAGATTATTTAAATTCATTGACATTCCATAATGAGATTTATTGAAGCCAAAATATAATTTATATTATATATAAAATAAAATAGAAAAAGGCTTTTTACTTGATAGAAGAAATATAACAAAATTTGAATATCAAAACAAATTAAATATAATATGTTGTCTTCTACAATTTTAATTTCAAAAAATTTTATTCAAAAAACTTTTAGAATTAAATTAATGTCTAAAATAAGCACCGCTTACGTGTAATAGACGTATATAATAAAAACTCAATATATAATGTCAAATGGAATAAATAAACCAATAGATATACGAAAGTCATTAAAATTAATAAATAAATATTTAAAGGAGACAAAATTTTGTTTCTGGTCATACCATTAGCATTCATTGTTACCACGTGTGCGTTGTGTATATTTGGAATATTATTTAGGACAGATGAAGGAATTACTTCGAATTATATTTGTTTTTTGAAGATATAGTGCATGTTTTGAGAGATTTCAGAATTAACTTATTCGAATATTTAAATATATTAAATACTTCAAATAAATTATATTCTTTGAGAAGTCCTTAAAGTGTGTTCATGTTTTTAAAAGACAATTGGTGTTCTTAAAGGTAAGACCAGAAACAAAATTTTGTCTTCTTTAAATATTTATTTATTAATTTTAATCACTTTCATATATCTATTGGTTTATTTATTCCATTTGACATTATATATTGAGTTTTTAGTATATACGTCTATTACAGGTAAGCGGTGCTTATTTTAGAGATTAATTCAATTCTAAAAGTTTTTGAATAAAATTTTTTGAAATTAAAATTTTAGAAGACAACATATTATATTTAATTTGTTTTGATATTCAAATTTTGTTATATTTCTTCTATCAAGTAAAAAGCCTTTTTCTATTTTATTAAATACCTTTTTGTCGATAGACATTTCTGCAACAACTAACCAATTTCTGGATAAGCATGGTCTATTCGAAAATTAGGTTATATGTCAGAAATATACAATGAAAGAAGATACGACTTAGACTCGGCATTAGATAACCGATAGTTTTATTAAAATTGGGTCCTAGTCGCGCAAGAATTCATATTCTATTTTGTGATTATTTTCGCGTCAATAAGATTCAAAATTTGGGGATAACTTAAAATATGTTTTTGCTGTTTATCATTCAATTAATAACATGAATGGAGTATGTGGTTGGCACCAGGTGAAACATTATAACAATTTTATTTAAAATAATTCACACATTTCTTATGTTTCACAATTTATTCAGAATCCTGACACAGGGGTACAAAAAGGAACAGCGCCTTTTTATAGTCCATTAAAGATGGTCGAAAGACCTAAAAACGTGTCTGAATGAATTGTGAAACATAGAAACTGTGTGAATTATTTCGACTTAAATTATCATTCAATTATTATTCAGAAATAATAAAATTATCACCCGAAAATACAGTCCACAAAAGCTCACGAAATACTGGTGAGTGTGAAAACCAAATTCCCTCCAATTCGTATGAATATCCTGTTACTTATTTGCTGTGTAGTAATTGTCTGGAAAACTGAAGATTTATCGGGTTTCATGAATGTCGATTGCTCGTGGAAATTCCGCGAAAAGTCGACGCAAGCATGTGCAGCAAATGCCAAAATTAGTGCTGCATGTTGTGTTTGCAGACACTAGAATTAATGATGTCGTTTTATTATCTGGCCAGGCTTTTGGGAAGGGCTTTTATGCAAATTAGGGCCGCAGTAATGAAAACTGTTATTTATTTCAAAGCCGAACAACGCTAACTAGGAATATACTGATGGAGAACTGGGATCACGAAACTTTCATTACCAAGTGGTTGTGGCAACCTCGAGATACTTCAAAGGATTAAATATAACAGTAAATTTTTGATTTATTTCTAAAGAATTTAGAAAATTTTAAGAAATGCAGTTTTTCATGTTTGACAATTTTTGATATTTTTGCCAAAAACTTCGAAACTACATAATCTATCTGAACTTCTTTAAATATTTTAATATTTACAGATATATTCTGTTAGCCTTTTACATATTTAATTTCAAAAAATTATATTTAATAATTATAACTTCAGGAATTAAATTAACGTCACCTCTTATATAAAACGACATATAAAATAAAAATTCATTATAAGACATCCAAATGATATAACAAAATCCAATGAATATAAATTGTTAATAAAAATTCTGTAAATTGAATATTTTGAGTAGACAAAATTTTGTTTCTGCTCATCCCTCTTATGAAAAAGGATATCTTTAAAAAATGTTTAACATAATCTTGAGAATTTCATCATAAAACTATGTAACTTAGGATATTCAATATTATTGGATATCTAAATTACTTTTTAGAAAATTTCAAGATATGTAAAAACATTACTGAAAAACAAGTTTTAAGAGAGACTTTGTTTCGTCACTACTCAATCATATTATTCAATAAAATATAACATCAATCAACAAAAATATTTTCCACACATTTAACAATTCAGAAAACTTTTTGGTAAATGAATCCTGAACATTTAAATGGAGTGTAATGTTAACTCGAAATGAATAGTTCTCTAGTTTACCATTGAAAGACAATTTAACGGCCTCTGTTATACACAAGGACCATCTGTATAAAGAATGTTACGCCAACTAAAGAATTATATATTATGAATAAAATTTTAAAAAATAAATGGAGGCTCATACTTGATATTGATAAAGGTGAGAAAATTTATTTTGTTGATTGATGTTATATTTTATTGAATAATATGATTGAGTACTCAAGAAGCAAAGTCTTTCTTAAAACTTGTTTTTTAGTAATGTTTTACATATTTTGAGATTTTCTAAAAAGTAACTTAGTTAGATATCCAATAATATTGAATATTCTAAGAAAGATTGTTTTATGATGAAATTCTTAAGATTGTGTTGAACATTTTTCAAAGATATCTGTTTTCATAAGAGAGATGAGCAGAAACAAAATGTTGTCTACTCAGAATATTTAATTTATAGGATTTTTGTTAATAATTTATATTTATTGGATTATGTTTATTTTATATGTCCTTTGATATGATTGGTACTTATATGACATTTATTTAATTCCTGAAGTTATAGTATTAAATATAATTTTTTGAAATTAAATATGTAGAAGGGTAACAGAATATATCTGTTAATATTAAAATATTTAAGTACATCACGAATATAAATCTTAAGTGTATAATTTCAATACCTATTTCATAAGACAGTAGAAAAATATTATGATCGTTTGTATATCAACTTTCTCTATTGTACTGATTATTCTAATATTTTCATTCATATCCTTCCCTTTTATAGCTTCATTCTTATGAATGAACATTACCATAATTCAATTGAACCCATTGTGTCCGACGTAATGAAATTCACATACAACACCGAGTGCTCATTATTTTTGTTCAAACACGATTTCGTAAAACATTACCCAGATCGAACTTCGACCTCTTCATCACCCAACGTCTAGTGTCTGACCGTATGTTTTGAACATCTGTTCTTGAATCAGTTCATTACGTTTTTTCCAGGCCAGATAGATAGGGGTAACTCTACACCAGAACATCTAGTTCTATTTATTCTGTGATTGTGACGAATTGCTGAGTGACGTATGTAAATTTTTATGATTGTTTTGATGCGTGACGGATGTGTCGAGTGTGTTTTCTATGTCTCGGGTCGTGATTCAATGAAACCAGAGAGTTGAGTAAAAGGTGGTAAAAATATTTGGAGACAGATGACAACGGTGTAAAAGAGTAATGTGTCATTGACCTGGTTTTTCAAGTCATCCATCGGGTGTTTTTTTAGAGTGATAGAATTTTAAATTGAAATAAAACACATTTAAATTAAGATTGAAGCCATTTTTTTTTTTTTGAAAGATAATTTTATGACATTTACGTTTTGAAAATAATTTCCGGCATATGTCTACTACGACTAGTTCTAAAGAACCGCATTCGACCAGACCAATTTTGGACCACTTTTTCGAGTAATTCAGGCCTTATTTCATCAATAACACGAGTTATGTTGGCTTCCAAAGCGTTTATTGTTTTTGGTTTATCAGCATAAACCAATGACTTGACCTAACCACAAAGAAAATAATCCGATAAAAAGTGGATCAACTTCAAGCTGTTCTAGGGCCCAATCAGCAAACAAACGACGCTTATTATGGTCAAGTGGCTTTAGTTCTTGAACCAGTTGGATCTTGTATGGGTGTAGACCAAGATCTTTACGCAAAATTTTCCATGTAGTGGATGCACAGAGTCAGTCCAACTTGTTGTGAACGTCGACGAATAGACAAATTCAGATCATCATTAATACTATGACTTACAGCAGCGATATTTTCTTCTGTACGTACATTTCGTTGTCTTGTTGCTGTTGTTGCATCGAGTAGAGAAAATGTCCGAAATCAATTGATAGTTCGACGGATAAGCTGCTCTAATGGACGATTATGTAAACCATAAATTTCACGAAGTGCTCCATAAGTTTGGCGAATAGAACACTGATTTTGAAAATGAATTTCAACAATTTGTAAATGTTGTTGCGGCGTGAGTCTTTCCATGATAATTTGTAAATGATTACTGAACAGAAATGTCAAAACAACAAGGTTTCTACCTTCTGTCAAAACAACAAGGTTTCTACCTTCTGTCAAATCACAGTTATCCCTATCGAAAGTTCTATCACCCTAAAAAAAACACCCGATATAAGTGTAAACCAAATATATATTTATTATATATACAATAAAATAGTGAAAGGAAATTTTCTCTGGATAGAAGGATCATTACAAAATTTTGAATATCATACAGATTTATTCTGTTTACCTTCTACAAATTTTAATTCCTAAAAAAATTTAATTCAAAAACTTTTAGAATTAAATAAATATCATAGAAACACTGTTTCAATTTAGTAGACATTTATAATTAACACGCATTACACAGTACCAAAGGAAAATGAAAGAATTCAAAGAAATATAAATTATTAATTAAAATTATTAAATGAATACTCGAAGGATACAAAATTTTGTTGCGTTACTTGTTTTATGAAAATCAAATCTCTTTCCAAAAATGCAAAAATAGCCATAAAAGTTCACTTCATCCTAGTGATTTGTTCAGATAAATACATGCAGCTTGTTAGTTAATATTTTTTGTCGATTGTTTTTATTTTTTAAATATGCAGTAAGGCTCATGAGTTGTTGTGGGAATTTCTAAATTGCTCTTTGAAGATGTTCTGCATGTTTTAAGAATTTTCTTGAAGGAACTCATTTTCAGAAAGTTGTTTATGAAGAAACTCTTGAGGTTATGTTTTGCATTTTTGGAAAGGGATTAGGTTTGATGAAACAAGGTACGAAACAATACTTCGTATCCTTCAAGAATTCATTTAGTAATTTTAATTAATGATTTATATTTCTTTGAATTTTTTATTCCATTTTGGTACTGTATAATGAGTGTTAATTCTAAATGTCCCATAATTGAAACAGCGTTTCTAAGATATTCATTCTATTTGATTCTAAGCGTTTTTTGAAATTAAAATTTTTAGAAATTTACAGAATTTATCTGTATGATATTTAAAATTTTTCTCTGATTTAATCTCGATTATTTCGTATTTTATGTAATTTTAAAGACAGATAATACTAACTGTCAAACCCACTATGATCCAGAAATTTATAAATCATAAGAAAATATGACTTTTTAACAATTTTGCGCAGCTCATCGAACAATTCATTAAATTAACGCAACAATAAAATCCGAACGACAAAATCAACTGTACACCATAGGTTGAAATATACCGATTTCACGCTCACTTTTTTCGCCGTTTCAACGACACAAAGTCGGCAGAAACAGGGTCTTTTATCTGCCGTTTCCTAGTCGAATAATTGCGACGACAAAGCGTCTGCATGCTTCAGACCGTGACGGGACGCTTTTGCCATATGACAAATCTGTCAGAGATGATGGAACGTACGCAGTTAGGGGTGAATTCCGATGTTGCATTCTAGAAGGCGTCGTCGTTACCGCGTGTATATGAAATGCACCCCTTGGCCCCGGTCGTAATCTACCCCATGGATCTGGTACCTTATGGGTGATACGTGATGCCAGATGACGCGTTAAATGGATTGCGGTGAGTTTCGGCACCTCGTTGTGAACGCCCCCTGTATATCGGGAAGCTTTTTTGACGGTTTTGTGGGAAATGGGGATGGATTCCACTGATCAGTTGGCAATGCAGAACCGACGTCAATGCTTTCCTCACTTTTAGATCTCAATACTACAATAAGCCTGAATTCGCTATTCTGAAAAATTACTGATACTTCAATACATTAAAAATATAATAATAATTCATTATAAAAAAAAATATTTATATGAAAGGCATGAAAAGATATATCTCTAATCATTTTCATTGAATGGAAATTAATTCTGAAATAATATTAAATAAGGTTACTCTGATTTTCACATTTTCACATATACAGAGGGTGTCCTAGAAATCAACGTCAAGTAGGAACTGGGTGAAGAATATAAAAAAAATTCTGTGGCATGCTTTCAAAATGATAGGCATCTGAAAACATTCCCAGAATTCTACACCTTGCGACGGTCTTTTTACATTTCTATCCTGTTGCCACATATCTTCACACTTTTTCCAAAGTTGCTCCAGTTTGATAGAACAAAGGACATTATTCCCAAAAAACTCTGCTGTAAAAAAATGTACTACGCGATCAATTCTTTCATAAAATAAGTCCGTTTTCAACAATTTTATCTAACTTAGTTAAAACATTGTTCTAATGTGCCATTTTAAGGTGTGTCTGAAATAAAATTCAGTCGATTCCTCAAGTTATTAATTAAATTGAGGTTTTCAAGTACGAGTACAAATATCGTATTTTTTTAGAGTGATGGAACTTTCGATAGGTATAACTGTGATTTGAGAGAAGATAGAAGTCATGTTGTTTTGACATTTCTGTTCAGTAAGCATTGACAAATTATCATGCAAAGACTCACGCTGCAATAACGTTTACAAATTGTTGATATTTATTTTCAAAATCAGTGTTCTATTCGCCAAACTTATAGAGCACTTCGTGAAATTTATGGTTTACGTAATTGTCCACCAGAGCAGCTTATTCGTCGAACTATCGATAGATTTCGGACAACAATTTTTCTACTCGATGCAACAACAACAACAAGACAAAGAACTGTACGTACAAAGGGAAATATTGCTGCTGTAAATCATAGTGTTAGTGATAATCCAGATTTGTCTATTCGTCGACGTTCACAATAAGTTGGACTCTCTGCTTCCACCTCATGAAAAATTTTGCGTAAAGATCTTGGTCTACACCCATACATGATTCAAATGGTTCAAGAACTAGAGCCACTTGACCATAATAAGCGTCGTTTCTTTGCTGATTGGGCCCTAGAACAGCTTGAAGTTGATCCACTTTTTTATCGTAAGATTTTGTTTAGAGATGAAGCTCATTTCTGGTTGAATGGCTATGTAAACAAACAAAATTGCTATACATGGAGTGAAAACAATCCTCAAGAAGTTCTGCAGGTTCCATTGCATCCTGAAAATGCACTGTGTGGTGTGCTTAACACGCTGGAGGCATCATAGGTCCATATTTCTTTAAAAACAATGCTGGAGCTAATGTTACAGTGAATGGTGCTCGTTACAGATCGATGATCAATGATTACTTGTTTCAAAATTTGAATGCTATCGACCCAGAAGAGTTTTGGTTCCAACAAGTTGGTGATACACATCATGCTGCTACCGTAACAATTGATTTATTGAAAGAAAGATTTAGGGATAACATTATTTCGAGAAATGGTCCAATTAATTGGCCTCCAAGATCATGCGACATAACTCCACTGAATTATTTCTTTGGGGTTATGTCAAGTAATTGGTTTATGCTGATGAACCAGAAACAATAGACGCTTTGAAAGCCAACATAACTCGTATTATTGATGAAATAAGGCCTGAATTACTCGAAAAAGTGGTCCAAAATTGGTCTGGACGAATTCGGTTCCTCAGAGCTAGTCGTGATGGACATATGCCGGAAATTAGTTTCAAAACATAAATGTCACAAAATTATCTTTCAAATAAAAACAGAATTTTGCTTCAATCTTAATTTAAATATGTTTTATTTCAATTTTAAGTTCTATCACTCTAAAAAGACACCGGATACGTAACAACAAGTTGATCATTACTGTTTTTATTTTGGATACCTTAAAGCTTACTTCGAGTTTATTCGTTCCAGGTTTCATCCTATTTGGTGAGTCAAATTTTGATCTTGTTATATATTTGAATCAGAATTTAACACATTTCTGAAGAGGTCTAGAGACCGAAATAGCTATCAAATATTGGAAGTCTTGTTTTATTTGATCCTATATTTTCAGAATTTTAGATAATTTTGGAATAGTGGATTTTATTGTATTTGTATGTTAATATACAAACTTATATAGTTTTTGTTAATACGTCTCATGTCGGGATATAATAGAGTTTTTTAATAAAAAATTGAAAAATATTTTATATTGATTATATATATATGGATATCAATTTGATAGTTTTTGTTAATAGTTTCATTATATATTGTAGAAGTTAGAATATATAATTCTTCTAAAGTGTTTCAAATTTTACTTCTATCATGTATTGACTCACATTCAAATTGATTTTTTATCTAAGCTGGAAAATTCGATAACAGTTCAGAGAAGCATAATTCATGGTTACATGACAAAAAAAATATTTGGAGAAAGTTAAAAGTCTGGAAACTACTGGTTTACGTAGAATTGTATAAAAAGTAATCGTTTTCTTGTTTTATTATTCTCGAAATGGGAAAATTGATCATTCATAGATTTTGTCAGTCGGAAAATCCACTGACAATGGAGAAAATTTTAAGAAGTTCTCTTGGGAAACTCATATTGCATGTTGTTACATCCATGCTTCATAAGAATTCACAGATGATTGAAATCCAGATTACTGAAAACCTTCGTAATTTTAAATTAAGGTAGGTTTGAAAATGGTTCGGTCTGAACAAGATCCTGATAAAAATTGCAGCAACTGCACGCTGGGTAATGTGTTATCATATACTAATAGTTAAAGCAGTAATCGTCCTTGAACACCGACCACAGAAGACTACCCGCAAAAATACCATATTTGTGAGTCGGAAGTCTTTTTTCCAGCGAAATAAAGTGCGAGTACGTGTCGAAAGTTGATTTAATTTAAAAAAGCATTTTCATTTCCGTACGATTTTCCAATCATTTACTACGAACGAAAGAAAATGTGCATTTCTCAATTTTGCATAATTTTGGAGATCACAGACAACAATTAGACACGCCTTCTCGCCGCAAATGTCATACTGGTTCATTTGATCTACTGTCTCATTGAACTACGCGAGTTATAAGGTTTGTTCGTAGACCATCACCCTTTGAATCCGACTGTAGTGCTGCCTATCAATAGAAATGCTCTATATACAGATAGAATATACAAAGTTTCCACCGACTAACTTAAAGCGAAGTTGCACCTGAGCATTCAATATTTCCAGCATCTCCTTCCTTGTTATCATCCCACATGTCACTTCTAACTGTTCCTAACCCATTCGTTCCTAATTGTCATACGTCCAATTTAGTTCCTTCCCCCCTTGGGCCCTTTAAACCATTCCAACCAATTTCTGTTCCGTCTCTTGGACCTCTAAGACTATTACCCCTTCCCGTTTGACGTAACTTCAGGTGACAGCGTCGCAGCGCATTATCTTTCCATTAGTTTCTAGCTATGCGAGTCTATTGTCCGAAAACTGGTCCGTTGATCGAATTTCTGGGCATCTTTCGGACCCTCGAGTTTCAATTCCTGCGAAGGCTCCGAGTAGGGTGTATCGAATAACGGAGGCGTGTAATCGGGCCTTAGAAAACGGGGGTCTGTCTGTCCTGGGACTAAGAGAAAAAATAGTTGGGTAAATGTGGTCGCTTTCATTGAGCGAAATTATATGCTAATGGAAGCTCGGGGGTAATTACTATTCAAGAGAAGATTGATGTTTTTAACGGTAACTCAGTTGTTATTTCGAATTGATAGTTTTGTTGTACATGGTACACCTTTTGGTCCAGTAATAGGGGACCCTAGAGTTGTGGTTGTAAATATGGGTGGTGAAAGAGGAATGATTTATGTGCTTTGGTTGTTACTGACAATTTCATGTTAATTTTTGCCCGTTTTCATTACACACTTGCAGATGCTATAACTACGTGTTGACCTGTTAAATCACTATTATCTCTGCGGGATTCAAGATAACCGTCTTTTATATTTAAATACTGCATATGTAGAACATTTCTTCAAAATACCGGCTGAGTTACGTCAGTATTTTCTGTTTAATATATATATATATATATATATATATATATATATATATATATATATATATATATATATATATATATATTTTTTTTTTGACTTTATACTCCGAAAGATAGGTTCGTAGACACCTAAAAAGAATTCTCTCCAAGTATGAGCTCTAATTATAGCGGGAAGGTCCTCCGCTTCGCGGGTTTCTATTTTTTTCGAATAATCAGAAAAAAAAATTCATTTTGCTTCCAACTGCTCGGAAAAATATTCCGTAGCATAGACTTTGTAAGAAATTGACTGCTTTACAAAAAAGATCTCTTATGATTTTTTCAAAAACTCAACCGATTAAAAGATATTCATAGTTTAAGTTTGGCTATTTTAAGGAAAATATTCGTTTTTATTATAAATTTTATAAGTCGATGAAAAAAATTATTTCGAATTGCGGAACTCATGATTTTGTAGGAAATTTACTGCTCTACAAAAATGGTCTCCTATGATTTTTCGATTAAGTGAAGTCGTTACGAGATATCCATCGTCAAACGTTAACGAATATCAATATTTCCAGTTTTTGATCGATAATTCGATAAATTTCAATTTAAATTATTAGTTTCAGGAAAATTTACATAAATTTGAGTTTCGATGAATAAAGAAATGTTATAAACAATTTTTTTAATATTGTTTTCAGTCTTGAGCTTGTTTGATTGCATTAAAACAAGAAATTAGATTTCATTATTTATTGTAGAATTATTGATAATAATTAAATTTATATGATGAGAAAATGACTTATTTAGAAAGAATTGTTTTCATCATGTATGCAAAATGATCAGTTTTTGGAGCACTGAAAATATAGTGATAAACGAGTAGACAACGAAGATAGTTAAGAAAAAAAAACCTAGGTGGCGTTAGCTTTAGAGTACCAACAGAAGAAGTAATGTAATTCAGAACAAAAAGCCTCTCTCACAGAAAAATTTATGTATAATTGGTAGAATAAAATTTGAAAATACATACTAAACAACCGTAATAATATGAAATGCCAATGCAAATGACATTTTAAATTATTACAAATGAAGCTTACAAAAAATATCATTAGAACAAAAACTTCTTAATGAATTTTTGAACAAATAACTCCTGAAGGAGTGACTTTTATGATAGAAATTCAAATTTATGTAAATTTTCCTGAAATTTATGATTTAAATTGAAATTTATCGAATTATTGATCAAAAACTGGAAATATTGATATTCGTTAATGTTTGACGATGGATATCTCGTAACGGTACCACTTAATCGTAAAATCATAGGAGATCATTTTGTAGAGCAGTAAATTTCCTACAAAATCATGAGTTCCGCAATTCGAAATAATTTTTTTTCATCGACTTATAAAATTTATAATAAAAACGAATATTTTCCTTAAAATAGCCAAACTTCAACTATGAATATCTTTTAATCGGTTGAGTTTTTGAAAAAATCATAAGAGACCTTTTATGTAAAGTTTGAATATCAAAACAGATTTAATCTGTTGTCTTCTACAATTTTAATTTCAAAAAATTCTTTGAAGAAACTTTAAGAATCAAATTAATGTCTTTATAAGCACTGCTGATACATTTTGTAACAAACAGGGCTTCGTAAGTTTATCTGAAGAGTTCATTACGCATACCTGGAACGAAACAAAAAATGTTTGCTTATTTATATTTTAATTTCAATTGACAATTTATATTCGTTGGTTTTTCTTAATTCCATTTGATATTGTTGATATTTTGACTTTATACGTCTATTAAATATGAGCAGTGCTTATAAAGACATTAATTTAATTCTTAAAGTTTCTTCAAAGAATTTTTTTAAATTAAAATTGTAGAAGACAACAGATTAAATCTGTTTTTATATTCAAATTTTGTAATAATCCTTCTATCAAGTAAAAAACCGTTCCTTCTTATTTTATTTTTTTTTTTTTTGTAAAGCATTCAATTTCTTACAAAGTCTATGCCACGGAATATTTTTCCAAGCAGTTGGAAGCGAGATATAAATTTTTTTATCTGATTATTCGAAAAAAATAGAAACCCGCAAAGCGGAGGACCTTCCCGTTATAATTAAGAGCTCATATTTGGAGATAATTTTTTTTAGGTGTCTACGAACCTATTTTTCAGAGTATAAAGTCAAAAATTAATTATTCGATTTTTTTGACCCACCCTAATATATATATATATGACATATGATATTATGTCTTTCTTTCAATAAATCAATTGTTACGGTAGCAGCAAGAGGTGTAGCACCATCTTGTTGGAACCAGAACACTTCTGGGTCGATACCATTTAAATTTTGAAACAAATATTCATTGATCATCGATCTGTAACGAGCACCATTCACTGTAACATTAGATCCAGCATCCTTTTTAAAGAAATATAGCCGATGATGCCTCCAGCGTGTAAAGCACACCATACAGTGCATTTTTCCGGATGCAATGGAACCTGCCGAACTTTTTGAGGATTGTTTTCACTCCATTTACGGCTTTTTTGCTTGTTAACATAGCCGTTCAACTAGAAATGAGCTTCATCACTGAACACAATTTTACGATAAAAAAGTGGATCAACTTCAAGCTCTTCAGGGCCCAGTCAGTAAACAAACGACGCTTACTATGGTCAAGTGGCTTTAGTTCTTGAACTAGTTGGATCTTGTATGGGTGTAGACCAAGACCTTTACGCAAAATTTTTCATGTGGTGGATGCACAGAGTCCAACTTGTGAACGTCGACGAATAGACAAATCTATGACTTACAGCAGCGATATTTTCTTCTGCACGTACAGTTCTTTGTCTTGTTGTTGTTGTTGCATCGAGTAGAAAAAATGCTGTCCGAAATCTATCGATGGTTCGACGAATAAACTGCTCTGATGGACGATTATGTAAACCATAAATTTCACGAAGTACTCTATAGATTTGGCGAATAAGACAGTGATTTTGAAAATAAATTTCAACGATTTGTAAACGTTGCTGCGGCGTGAGTCTTTTCATGATAATTTGTCAATGCTTACTGAACAGAAATGTCAAAACAACATGGCTCCTACCTTCTGTCAAATCACAGTTATCCCTACCGAAAGTTCTATAACTATAAAAAAACACCGGATATAACCAATTTTTTACAGTAACGCTAAAATTTTCGACAGAAAAACTAATTCTACTCTTAATAGAACAACACTTAATCATCTGAGATCCTTTCAAGAAACCAGTCGAGTAGCCTGTGCAGAAAGGTAATTAGATACTGTAACGAATAACTTAATTATTACTGCTACCGCCAAATGGTCTCCCCAAGAATTCCAGTAAAAGCACTATTACTCCAGACTGCAGTTTAACTTTTGGTTATCGATGTACGTGACACATCATTCATTATCATCTTCAACTTATCATCGCTAGAATAGATCACTACGCTCATACACCGCGACCATATAACGGTCCAGATCTGGCATCTTTCGAAAAAGGCCGTAATTCATTATACCCAGCTATGTTGATTAACGCCAACAGAGGCGTTGAAATAAGTAACAAACCGCAAAGAATGACGACAAGCAGTCAGGTGTACGGATTCGAAGAAGAGAGGTGTAACTAAACAGGGAAAATTGGAAACCAGTTCTTTGCATCCACTCTCATCAGTTCAGTTCTCAATGAACTGGATTTTGAATCCGTTCAACAGTTGTATATTCTATTTCACGACGAAATGAAGTTATTTTTCCATCATCTAATGTGTGTGTAATGCAAACTCGACCAAATTGAATTCGAGTACTCAGTTTTAGAATAAATATTTGAACATTTAAAAGAACATTCCATGAGTTTCAGAGCACTAGAACCATGTTCACACGACATTTTTTGATACCGAGTAAATTCTTCAAATGCTTATAAACAATTGGGCAGAAATTTCGAAACATACAATATTTAAATGCTTTTTTCAGGTAATAGTATAATATACTTCTTTATTACTTTTGGTAAAACCTCGGGATACTAAGAGAATAAACTCAACGGAGGGTATAATGCTGTCTATTATTGATGACGACTAACCGTTATTAGTTGCTATTTGTACTATTAAATACAATTTATTATTAAAAATTTCCAGAGATAGAGGAATTGTTAATAAACTATGTGTCATGCGGTATACTCGTTCCACCCAATCCAACATAAATTATCAGCATATCTTAGCATGAGATATACAGAGTACTGCAATAGAGCGTTCTTCTTCCATAGCTGCCGAAGCATACATCTAAAAAATTTCGTTCGAAAACAGGATTCTTGTATTTCTGTTTCTGCATCTCAAGAAGTTATTTTCCAATATACAGGTATTCCCAAAAAAAGATATTCAACAAAGGAGTAATTTTTCAAATGAATTGTCCTGTATATTTTCATGTATTTTCAATGAACTTCACCACCTCTGTTAAAACGCAAAATCTTGGTAATATTTTGGGAAGATATGATCGGTTTAAAAAAAATGTTTCGAAAAATTAAAGTTATAAAAAATAAAATAATAAAAAGCGGTTTTCTTTACTTGATAGAAGGATTATCACAAACTTTGAATATCAAAACAGATTTCTGTTAGTCTTCTACAATTTTAATTTCAAAAAAAATTTTTTTTAAACTTTCAGAATTAAATTAATGTCTTATAATAAGCACTGCTTATATTCAATAGACGTTTAAAATCAAAATTTATTTTTATTGGGTTCTCCTTTAATCCATTTGATATTGTGTAATGAATTTTGATTTTATACGTCTATTAAATATAAGCGGTGCTTATTATAAGACATTAATTTAATTCTAAGTTTACAAAAAAATTTTTAAATTAAAATTATAGAAGACTAACAGATTTAATCTGTTTTGATATTCAAAAATTGGAGTTATCTTTTCGGTTCCTAAATACAGATTGATGTTCTTTGTATCGGGTGTTTTTTTAGAGTGATAGAACTTTAAATTGAAATAAAACACATTTAAATTAAGATTGAAGCCATTTTTTTTTATTTGAAAGATAATTTTATGACATTCATGTTTTAAAAATAATTTCCGGCATATGTCCACCACGACTAGCTCTGAGGAACCGCATTCTACTACACCAATTTTGGACCGCTTTTTTGAATAATTCAGGCCTTATTCAATCAAAAACACGAGTTATGTCGCATGATCTTGGAGGCCAATTAATTGGACCATTTCTTGAAATAACGTTATCGCCAAATCTTTCTTTCAATAAATCAAATGTTACGGTAGTAGCATGAGGTGAAGCACCATCTTGTTGGAACCAACTATCCAAATCAGAAGCAAACAAATCTAATAAACGTAGCCAAAAGTCGTAAGTACACAAATAACACGATCAAATACGCAAAGATGCGCAGTATACCAAAGGCCGTAGCGTACTGATCTGTATTAGGTTTACGTGTGCCAATACCAAATAGTGACGTCACTATCTTTCTCACTCAAACTTTATGGAAGGACTCTCCCCATTTCATTCAAACCAGATTCTTAAAGTATTGGATGCACCAGAATGATTTTTAGAAAGTTCGGAGGAATTGTTCGAAACTGTGTTTCTTTAAGAAAGACCGTTTTTTTTTTATTGATCTAAGAAATAATGTAGTAAGTGTCATACCATTTTAGAATCTCTAATAAATGCGCTAACTTTTAAAGTAATTTGCCAAACTGATGTAGTACAGTTTTTTTTTCAGTACAGTCAATTAAAGTTGTGCGAAATATTAATTTTGAATATTTGGTTCGGCAAAAAGTGACATTATTTTCCAAGCTGGAGTAACTGGCTTAGAATTGAAGATCACAGGTCATAGAAACACTATTCGGGATAACATAGGATAATTAAATTTGAAGAAAGTAAAAAATTGCAGCATCAGGAGTTCAAAAATCATCACAGGGCGCCCATTTTCTTGACTAATAAAAAATGCAATATAATTTGAAAAGTACACGACTTAGACTTTTTACATATATTTCTGATGACTACTATGAATCAGTCTGTTACCCGATTCCGGCTTGACGTCGACTTCTGGGACACCTGTATATCTCAGTCAATATTTATTTCGCTTAAAAACCACTTTATTTATAGCTTGCGGCTAGTGATATAAATTGTCGAATAAAGTTGTTTTTATTATCCTCAAATATGATTGAAACAAAACGAACCACATCAGTTTCTTGGTTAGGTCAGTTCCGAAGAACACTCTGTTCTTGAAACCGCAACTCTGCTAAAGAGCCAGCTGACAGCTGAGCAATAAGTCATTATTTAAAGACGACGCACGCCCTATATGGTAAGACGTAGTCAAGTATATTAGTTTCTTAATTAATGAAGCGTGCTCCTGCTACGCGTATTTATTATGAATATGACCGTGGCCATATTAGGATCGTAGCCCATGAGGAAATTGAAGATGCAAGGTGGCTGCTCGGAGGACAGATGGATGGACTCCCGTAGCGTTTGCAAGTCGTTCTCATCGACTACGTGGCCGGTGAAGGGTGGAGAATCGTCTTGCGGCCGACTTAACAGTACAAATAACGAATGATTACAAATTGAGGAGGGGAAGCTACCCTTTTTTGTGCAGGTCGTTAAAGAAATGATGTATGACGGAACGAAGAAAGTATTGATTAGCTTCTTGACATGAGGGCGAGAGTTCAATTATATGAAAAAAAATTGGGGCGTGAACTGGTTTTTCTATCGTCACCTCAATAATCCAGGAATCGGAAAAGAATAATTTGGAGCAGGTAATTACAATAGTAAGAAGTTCAAGTGATACCTTCTTGAGGTAGGCTGGTATAAATAAGTTCTTGCTACTAGTTTGTTATTCCATTACGTTGTGGAATGGTGTGTGCAGAATGAGTTCGAAATTAATGTGAATAAATGCCAGACTATGCGATTTTTCCGAACCAATTCGTTGATCTTGTTCGAGTATGTTGTCTATTAGAATCGGTCAACACGATGAGGGATCTTGGAGTATTGCTACATACTGTAACTTTTATTTGTTCTTCTTGGTATGTAATGGATGAGACTACATGAAATGTCAGGCACCCTCTCTAATTCTCGTTTTGATGTTGGTCATTACGCCATTGAATTCTCTTTATTGGTCTATTTGTTTAATGCTCAAATAATTAATTTTCCGCGCCTCGAATATGGGCGATACAATTTTCACGTCCGTCTGAAGTAACAAAAATTGGTCTTGTATTTCAGCTGCGTAAATTTGACAATTTGGAATATAATTCATTCGTCTTTCTCGAGTATTGTGGATATCAACAATTTCTAATTTTGTCTTTGTGTCAGATAATTCGGAAAATTGTTGCTCATATTGGATTTTACTGATTATTTCTTGGATATAATTATCACGGTAGAGAATTGAGGAATATCTCCGTCTTGTATGATACATTTGGATACTAAGCTAGAAAACTCTAGAAAAGCCGCCCTCCATCTTAGGTAATAATATGCTGTTCATTTTTTGTCTTCATCAGTGTTTATTCCAGGCTTCTTTTATAACTCTTAATTTTGAATTTGCGTGTTGGCTTATGCAAAATTCTTTCTTGGAACCTGAGACTTAAGCAGCTATATTGCCTTACATTGGGTGTTGGAACAACTTTTTCTGATTGGGGGCCAACGGAGGTTTACAAATTGTTGAAATTTATTTTAAAAATCAGTGTCAATTTATGGTTTAGATAATTGTCCATCAGAGCAGCTTATTCGTCGAAAACTTCAGACGGCATTTTTTCTACTCGATGCAACAACAACAACAACAAGACAAAGAACTGTACGTACAGAACAAAATATTGCTGCTGAAAGTCATAGTGTTAATGATGATCCAGATTCATCTAGTCGTCGACGTTCACAACATGTTGGACTGTGCATCCACTACATGAAAAATTTTGTGTTAAGATCTTGGTCTACACCCATACAAAATCCAACTGGCTCAAGAACTAAAGCTACTTTACCATTATCAGCGTCGTTTGTTTGCTGATTGGGCCCGAGAACAGCTTGAAGTTCATCCACTTTTTTATCGTAAAATTGTGTTTAGTGATTAAGCTCAATTCTGGTTGGACGGCTATATAAACAAGCAAAATTGCCGTATGTGGAGTGAAATCAATCCTCAAGAAGTTCTGCAGGTTCCATTGCATCCATGTATGGTGTGCTTTACACGCTGGAGAAATCATCGGTCCATATTTCTTCAAAAACCATGCTGGAGCTAATGTTACAGTGAATAGTACTCGTTACAGATCGATAATCAATGATTATTTGTTTCAAAATTTTAATGGTGTCGACCCAGAAGTATTTTGGTTCCAACAAGATGGTGCTACACCTCATGCTGCTACCGTAACAATTGATTTATTGAAATAAAGATTTGGCGATAACATTATTTCGAGAAATGGTCCAATAAATTGGCCTCCAAGATCATACTACACAATTCCACTGGATTATTTTCTTTGGGGTTATGTCAAGTCATTGGTTTATGCTAATAACCCAGAAACAATAGACGCTTTGGAAACCAACATAACTGTTTTTGATGAAATAAGGCCTGAATTACACGAAAAAGTGGTCCAAAATTGGTCTGGTCGAATGCGGTTCCTCAGAGCTAGTCGTGGTGGACATATGCGAGAAATTATTTTTAAAACAAAAATGTCATGAAATTATCTTTCGAATCTTCGAACATATTCATTTACCTTGGGAATTTGAGACGATTAACTCGGTCCCGCTAAATCCATTTCTGGAGTAATAAGTCGATTAACAAAATGAAAAGTCATGAACTTCCACGAGAAAGTCGAGACCCAGCAAACGCTACCACCAAATCACAACAAAGCGAAAACTAACGAGATTTCCCGATTAACCCGAATAGTGCAGAATATGTAATTGCAGTTCGCCCTTCGGCCTCAAATCTATCTTTACAAGCCACCTTCGAAGGCGTAGGAATACTCTCGATTTCTCGTGGCGTCGATTTAGATAACGCGCTAGACACGAAATCGCGTGAGGCATGCCTCGAACCGTTTACTTCTTAAAGAGTAAGTGAGATGAATAGACAAGAATCGTTAGATTGAGCATGGATATTACGGAACAAAGACCCAGTGCCGTGCGGTATGATGTGAAATTGAGGATGAGATGGATTAATAAAATATTCGATTGAAACGTGTAATTTCCAGAATTTATTTGGTGAGGCACTGCCTCATAGGACAAGCCATTAACAATGGCATACAATGAAATAAACATCCATTGATTTATCTCAAAATATACTGGTTTTTTCTCAATATCAATTCAAAACCCTTTATGTAAAGTTGATAACTCAAATTGTTAAAGATATATTATTGTATATTTTTCAAAGTATCGTTATCCTCTCTCATACTCATCAGGCATTCAGGACCAGCGCAACATAAAAACCACTCAAATCGCCAACATATCCTTATATGTCGAAACCTAGACTTGGCATGATTCATCAGAGACCTCATACGGCCATAACTCAAGATCCACATCGCTTTCAATAAGTTTGTCACTCGATCCGATCTCATACGAAGGACGGTAACAGTGACCCACAAACAATAAAAATAACCGCGTGCCAACCAGTTGAGACCACCTTTACTGGACCGTCGGTCGAAGAGGGCCATTTCTTCTTGGCCGGTTTAGCAATAACGGCCGCGTTACGCAATGATGCACGTATGTCTTCGGCGCAATGCAACAACACAATGCCCAGATCGACTCTGGTTCGATTTAGAAAGTGGGACGTGACGAATGTTATCTGTACGCTTTTAGATTCGATATTTGAGTAACATGATATGTATACTAATTTGCCAAGTTTTTATGGGTTTGGAAATAGTTATTTATTAGGTCCCTGGGGCGCCCTAGCTGAAAACCGAGACGATCGTTCGATCTTTTATGGTCGATGATGTCTCGGAGATAAGATGGGCATACGGGTTTGATCTGGAGGAATTGGGGTTATAAAGTTAACGATTGAAGTTTGCTGAATACTGAAGGCTTATATCGAGAGAAACACGTACGTCAAAATAATCTAGGCAACAAGAGTGAATGAAGTATGCTATAACTTTTTCGGAATCTACACTATTTTGCGAAGATTCCGGTTGATATCTGTACTTTTCTTCTTAATAAAGAGTTTTCTAAAAAGAGGTCCTTTTTGAATAGTCCGTTATCTGGGCTGTTATCACTTTTGAATCCGTCATCTTCAACATTTGACAAGTAAATACTACGCCATTACTGAGGATGGAACGATACACGCTTCCACAACGCATTGAAATTGTTAAAATTCACTACAAAACTTTGCAATCGCTAAAGCACTTTTGGGTTGTCGTGAATCATCTTCTCGGCCGGCAATAATAATAATTTATTGATTCCTTATTGACAATTAAATGTATAGGACAGGTCATAAGAAAAGTAAAAAACTTATAAGTATACAAAATTAACTACTCACTAATATAAAATAAAATAGAAAGGCTTTTTACTTGATAGAAGAAATATAACAAAATTTGAATATCAAAACAAATTGAAATATGTTTATCTTCTACAATTTTAATTTCCAAAAGAATTTTTTTATTCAAAAAACTTTTAGAATTAAATTAATGTCTAAAACAAGCACCGCTCACATTTAATAGACGTATATAATCAAAACTCAATATACAATGTCAAATGAAATAAATAACCCAACAGATATACGAAAGTAATTAAAATTAATAAATAAATATTCAAAGGAGACAAAATTTTGTTTCTGGTTTAATCTTTAAGAAATACTACTTGCCTCATAAAAACATGAACACACTTAAAGGACTTCCCAAAGAATATAATTTATTTGAAATATTTAATATATTTAAATATTCGAACAAATTATTTCAAAAATCTCTAAAAAAATGTGCACTATATCTTCAAAAAACAAATATAATTCTAGATAATCCCGTCTTCAGCCCTTTTTCAATATTCCAAATATCAAAATCAAAAACATAACCTACATCACTCACGTGTTAAAAGACTTAAGCTCCGAACTACAGATCAACTAGATATTCAAGATTGATCTATGTTCTAGCAAAATCAAAGAACAAAGTGAGTTATTTTAAGGTTTACTTAAATTCATTGACATCCTACAATGAGATTTATTGAAGCCAAAATATAATTATATATTATATATAAAATAAAATAGAAAGGCTTTTTACTTGATAGAAGAAATATAACAAAATTTGAATATCAAAACAAATTGAAATATGTTTATCTTCTACAATTTTAATGAATTAAAAAAATTTTTTTGGAAATTAAAATTGTAGAAGATAAACATATTTCAATTTGTTTTGATATTCAAATTTTACTCACTAATATATTAGAATATGTTTTTTTAAATTCCTTGAAATCAAGAGATCGAACACCATGCGGCATATGATTATAAAGTTTAATGCACTGATACATAGGGGACATCTCAAACTTGGCTGTATTGTGTTTTGGGATATACAATGTTCCCTCACTTCTAGGGATGGAACATAAGAGCTGGATAACTTAATAAGGTCTTTTTCATCTTCTTTTACATATATAAGGCATTTCAAAATGAAGGACAACGTTCAAATATTATTTTCTACAAACACGGATCTACAGAACGAACGTTGAATACATGTGTAAGATCCGTTTCTGTAATATGAAAGCCCTGCAAACATCTGAAGAGTTTCCCCACAGCAATACATTATATGAGAGGTGACTATAGACTAAACTATAATAAAATTTTAATATCAGAACAGATTTAATCTGTCAGTTTTCTACAATTTTAATTTCATAAAAATTTTTATTCAAAAAGCTTTTAGAATTAAATTAATGTCTACATTAGTCTTGTCAACTCTTTTGTCTTTTGGATCAACTTTTTTCAGCAGTCTCCGAAAATTATGATCAAAGTGTCATTCGATTCGGAATGGCATCTAGATGATTTTTGAAAAAAATGAAGTTCCGCTAGCAAAAAGTGCAAAAGTTATTAACAATTAACTAAAAAAAAAGAGGGTTTAGTTTTTTGTAAATATCTCAAAAACTAATAAAGATTTTTGAAATAAAAAAAAAGATTCAAAAAGCGGAGGAAATTTACTAAAAAGAGTGTCGACTCCCGGAATTGTAGTCCCAATATTAATAATTTTCCCAGAAGGATGAAAATACGGCCGAAAACGGGTACTCTGGCTTTCGTAAGCCACGCCTACTTTGGACACTTTGTTAATAAAAATTATTTTAACAGATTAAATATAAAATTCAATAAATGAAAAAATTCAGGGGCATACTGGATAGATGAATGAACAATAATCCGCTAAAAAAAATTTTATCTCAATTTTTCAATTAGTTATGCAATAGTTAATTAAAAATTTTTTTCTGCTTGGACATGAACATTGCAAGTGTGATAATTGTTAAGCTATTAACTTGAGATTTTTTTTCTCTCTTGGAGCAATTTTTGGAAGAGTTCGGAATACACCCCCGTTGGAAAAATTTAAAAATGTTTATTTTTCAGTTTTTCATTAACAATTTTCATTGTTGCAAAATTAAAAACTTAGATTAATTATCGAACAAAAATTTTTTTTTCAAAATATTATTGATGGTCCGTTTTTATGTTGTAGAATAGAATAGAAATATATTTTTTAAATTTTTATATCTTATTGTTTCAAAAATTGTTATAAGCAAATGCGTTGTTTATAAAATTAATAATTGAAAATTTTTTTAAGAAATATCAACCTTTGATGCAAATAATGATTCAAAAAAAAAAATTTTTTATTACTTAAAAACGCATTTGTTAATGACCAATCGTTTTCTCCCACTTCTAACTAATATTAAGGAATCATTTTTTCTTTAAAAATCATGATTTACTTTTCTTTTCCATATAAAAAAATTTTTCGTTTTGTTCAATTTTCCATTGTTTATATAATAAACAGTTTGTTATAAACAAATAAATTTTTACTTTATATTTTTTCCCTACTCTTCTTACTGCCACAAATACAGACATGATTTTTTTAAAATTTTATTAATGAACATATTTAAAAATGAAAAAAAATAATGAAAAAATTTATAAAAAAAATCATGTCTGTATTTGTGGCAGTAAGAAGAATAGGGAAAAAAATATGAAGTAAAAATTTATTCGTTTATAACAAATTGTTTATTATACAAACAACGAAAAATCAAACAAAACGAAAATTTTTTTCCATGGGCCACTATGCGCCTTACTGAAGTCCGTGGAATGTTCAAACTTTGCTCAATCTGGTGCTTCGACAAAGCTTCTTGATGTAGGGCTACTATTCTTGCCTGGTCAAACGGTGAAATTGGATGTCCCACGGAATATTCTCGATATTACAACTTCCACACACAAAAAATTGTCATGTTACATTCAACAAGTTGAGAGTTGATAGGAGGTGCCAAGAATTTTTATTGTGAACTCATTTGAAAGTTCGACACATTCAACAGATTATAAATAATCACGGGTCAACATGAAATTTGATTTTGATTGCAAAGCATTAAATTTCGGTAGTTTAGGTCGTAATAAGACGGAAAAAAAATATATGGCATGAAAAACTTTGCTTTTGTGCTTAGAAGTCTAATTGAACGAAATTTTTAAAAATCTCGGATTTTTGATTGAAAATAAAACTATTGAAATAAAAATGTTTATTATTTTTATTAAGTTTTACTATCAAATTAGCTTACAGAAAAGTGGAAAATAACTTAAAAGTGCACACTTTTACTTTTTCTTTTATGTTCATAGCTACTTTCTCTCAATAAACCCCAAATATAGTCGCCCATCATGTTTTCATTGTATTGGCCTTGATAGCGTTGTTCAAAATTCATGATGTCCTGATGGAAACGTTCTCCTTGCTCTTCGGAATAGGCTCCCATATTGTTTTTAAATTTATCCAAATGAGCATGTAGCATATGTACTTTTAATGACATCCTGCAGCCCATGGCCTTAAAATTTGTAAGCATATCCTCAACCAACTTTTCGTAGTTTTCAGCTTTATTATTTCCTAAAAATCCAGAAACTACTGCTTTAAATCTGTTCCAACTTGCTTTTTGAGTACGATTCAGCAACGTTGGAAATTTTTCATCGGCGAAAATCTGTCTTATTTGCGGACCAACAAAAACCCCAGCTTTAACCTTTGCTTCCGATAACTTCGGAAAAAAATTTTTTAAGTATCCAAAAGCTTCTGAAGTTTCATCCAGTTTTTTAACAAATTGTTTCATCAACCCTAACTTAATGTGCAAAGGCGGCATTAGCACTTTTTCCGCTTCAACAATCGGCTCAAATTTGACGTTCTGTTTTCCGACACACAATTCTGTTCTTACAGGCCATGACCGTTGATAGTGTTTAGAATCCGTTCTGCTATCCCACAAGCACAAATAACACGGATACTTTGTATATCCACCCTGTAGCCCCATTAAAAATCCCACCATTTTAAAATCTCCAATCAGCTCCCAGTTATACTCACGATACTTTACAGATTCAAGCAAAATTTTGACACTTTCATAATTTTCTTTAAGATGTACTGAGTGAGCAATTGGAAGAGACGGAAATTTATTTCCGTTGTGCAATAGAACTGCTTTTAAACTTTTTGTAGAGCTGTCAATGAATGAACGCCATTCGCTAGGGACACAGGGTATGCCAATTGCTTCAAACATACCTTTAATGTCATTACAAAAACAAAGTCCATCCTCCTTCGTGAAAAACGTTGCAAACATTTCATGCCTAGTCCGCTGATCCGTGATCTTAACATCATCAATCAAATTCCACTGTTTTAACCGAGAGCCTAGAAGCTCTGCTTTATTTTTTGGCAAATTTAAATCTCTAATTAGATCGTTGAAATCTTCTGAAGTAATGAGATAGTGTTTTGGTTGTTCAGGTGTAGGCAAAAAGTCCTTATCGGAATTACTTTTATAAGAACTAAAAGATGAGCTACTTTTCTGCGATAATTTTTTTGGTGGCTCAGGTACTGGTCGTGTCAGGTCGTGAGCAATTGGAGCAGAAGAAGATTCGAGGTCAGGATATTCAATAGGTTTTACATTTTTACCTCTACGTCTTTTACTCGGATTCACCATACAAAAGTAGCAGTCAGTAATATGGTCTTTTGGTTCTCGCCAAATCCTTGGTATTGCAAATTTCATAGACCTTTTCTCACCTCGATACCAACCTAAAAATATAAAAATAAAAATTAATATGTCTATTATTTTGGATTCATCGCTTGATTAAATGAAAATTGCTTACCTTCCAAACACCTTTTACAATAACTACAAGCAACATGTGGAGCCCATGGCTTATCTTGATTCCGTACAGGACAGTCAAAATATGCTTCATAGGCTTCACAGAGAACGTGAGATGTCTTTAGTTCATTTTTCACGTCTCGAACTTTAATAAATTGACCACATATAAAACAAAAAGCATCAGCATCGTATTTGCACTTTCGTGACGACATTTTAAGTTATTCTGGGCTTGTAAACAACACCTGATGGTTGTTTATCACTCGGGTGCCATCTAGCGGCACAGTGTTAATGTTAATACCCCACTCTCACCGCGCGGTCTTTTTAAAAATATTAAAATCAATTAAAATTTATGAAAAAATTGAAAAATGAGTATTATTATTATAACTATCACAAAAGCAAACTTTATACCGAAAAAAGGTATTTTCTTTTCGTTTTTGTGCATAACTAACTGGAAAATAATAGTATAAACTTTAGGACAAAGAATGAAAATTTTTTTGTAGAGTCGTGTAATCAAGTTTCTTTCCTTTTTATTCTACATGAAAAATTTTAAGATTTTCTATTGTCGGAAAAGGGCGGTCGATTTCTAAACAATGAGTGGCAAAAGTAAAAGTTTGTTCATTTTGCATGAAAATCATTTTGTTGAACTTCGCCTGGAAGGAACGTCCTGTTTTTATTTATTACTGCACGTAGAACAATATATTTCATACACTCCCGATTTGTGAATGTTTGGAGTTGGGTCCTATGCGTTAAATAATACGGAAGATAATTTGTTTTGTGTTTTGAAAGCAATATCAACATCTGATTTTGAAAAACTAATAGCCACATTTGACTTATTGTACCGAAATAAAGAAATGAAGTTTTTTTTTCTTTAGTTTTTATGTTGGGATATATTTGGTAGAGAAAACAAAAAATTCATTTCTTTATCATACTTTGATAGCATAAGTCAACAACTGGCTAATAGTTTTTCAAAATAAGATGTTAATATTGTTTTCAAAACACAAAACAAATTATCATCCGTATTATTTGATGCAAAGGACTTCAAACATATGTATAAATCGGGAGTTTATGAGATATCTTGTTCGACGTGCAATAATAAATATATAGGACATACGGGAGGTTCCTTCAAGACGAGGTTCAACGAACATAAGATAACAATATTAATTTAATTTTAATAATTTGGTAGTGGATGGAAATTATGTGTTTAAGATAATGTATACTTTCCGTCCAATTTACCCAAGTAACACAAATGCATTACAAATCGAAATGGCGTAACTAGATCCATTATCATCGAATCATGTAGGCAGCCAAGTGGAAATATTGTCACTACACGACCTTCCATTATGCAATTTTTTTTCTTTAACTATCCAGCTTACTTCAGATGAAACTAGCAGAACGTGTTAGACACCCACCGAGGTAACGAAGGTGTTTTATTGACGTTTTACGAGTCAAGCGCACCATTCACATGAATAAGAATGAATAGTTTCGATGTTCTACGTTTGAGTGGTGTGGAATTAATGCCGGAATAGGACCGTGATAATGGGATGTTGAGCATATGGGAATAGGCCAATTTATGCTTGTAATGAAGTGGTGGAAAATATGCATCAGGGCTGTGTGGAAATGATAGTTATTATCATTATTTATGGCAAGCGGGCGTCTGTCCACCCTATCCATGCGTCCGCACGGACTATTGTGGTTCACCTCTAACTTATATCTCCCCGACGAGATCCAGTTTTTGAATAAAACCGATAATCTTGTTCAGGGGCAATTTTTTCAGTTCACTGTTGGCTATGAAAGCCTGGCCAAAGAGCTCGAATCTGATGCGACTCACCGCTGGGCACTCTGAGACGATGTGCTTGGCTGTTTCAGTGTCCTCAAGACACAGCCTGCATCCATTGTCTTCAGCCAGACCGATTTTGTGTAAATGCGCTTTCAGTCTGCAGTGATCTGTCATAATTCCGACAAGTGTTCTTAATTTGGCCCTATCCAGACCTAGCGCTAGGTTCGCCATCTTTTTGTCCGAAGCTGTTCCAAGGAACAACTTCGAATGTTTCAAGCCAGAATGTCTCCGCCAGAAAGACTCTAGCCTTGAGTTCATTCTGCCTGTTATCGCCTCGTTAGCCACGTCATGTGGTATTCCCAGGAATGGTTCCGGTCCTACCAGGGGCAGCGCAGCTCCAGCAAATGCCAGCCGATCCGCCTCCTCGTTACCCAAATAGTTTGAGTGGCTCGGTATCCAAACCAGAGTGACTCCGTTATACATACCGAGCCTGTTTAAAGCCGTGCGGCAACTCCCGACTGTTTTGGATGTAAAACAGCTGGATGCCAGAGCTTTTAGTATTGATTGACTATCAGTAAATATTTTGATTTTAGCGTGGTGGATTTGCCGTTTTATCAGCAGTTCCGCCGCGGTCTCAATGGCAAATATTTCTGCCTGGAATATGGTTGCTTTTTGACCGAGACTCAATGAGATGTTAATTCTCGGTTTACTCCCATAAACTCACGTTTCTGTTCCGTTCGTCGTTCGCGAGCCGTCTGTGAACAAGCCAAGGTCGGTTCTCAATAGAACCTCAGCATGCTGGGTCCATTCGTCCCGGCTGGGGACGATTACATTGAAATTCCGTTCCTGGCTCGTGATTTTTGACATTAGATCCGAGGGCATCGATAGGGTACTGTTCGTTAAAAGCTCTTTCAGCAGTCCTGAGCCTCCCATCACTATTGCCTCTGGCCTGTCAATCGCCAGTTGATATAGTTTGTATGTGGTCCGTTCCGCCACCCTCTGCACGAGTAGGTGCAGGGGTGGTAGATTTAGTAGGACCTCCATGGCTACCGTGGGTGTGGTGCAAAACGCCCCTGTTATTGCAAGGCAAGCCTGTCTCTGTTGTCGGGTGAGCTTTTGTTCGCCAACCGTTTGTTGGCCTTTCTTCCACCACGCTACAGCGCCATACACTATCCGTGGACTAATTACCATAGTGTATAGCCAGTACATCTGCCTGGGCTTTAGGCCCCAGGTTTTACCACAGATCCGCCTGCAAGTCCAGAAACCCATTCTGGCTTTATGACACACTTTATCCAGGTGTGCATTCCAGGTGAGGGTCTTGTCCAGAACTATTCCCAGGTATTTTGCCTCAAATGAGAATTGTATTATTTCACCACGGATAGTCGGCGGTTCTAAACCATTCAACTTCCGTTTTTTAGTGAATGCTACTATAACTACCTTGAATGTTGAAATGCATCAGAATTAATTATTTTATGCAAGTACGCTATAAACTACAAGATAATTAATTACGAGCAAAACAAGGTATAGTCGATTTATCTTCCTTATGTTTTTATGCGAAATGTAGAAGAAATCATGAAATGCACACATCGTCAAAAGCCACCCCCCCTCTTTCAACTCTCAACTTGTTGAATGTAACATGACAATATTTTGTGTGTCTCCACTATCTTCACTATCTTACCACTTAAATGAAAACAATAATCCAGCAAAAAATGTTTCTTGTCTAGACAATACAGGTGTATTCGAAGTTAATCAGTTTCAAGCGAATAACGGGAGTTGTAATATTGAGAATATTCCGTGGAAAATGCCGGGACATTCAATTTCGCAGTTTCACCGGGCAAGAATAATAGCCATACATCAAGAAGCTTTGTTGAAACAGCAGATTGCGCAACGTTTGAATATTCCACGGACTTCAGTAAGACGCATAGTGGCCCTTTTCCTGGAAACCGGCAGCGTTGCCCTGAGACCGGTGCCTGGTCGACCTAGAGTAACATCTGCAATGGAAGGCCATTATATCGCAAATTTCACTAGAGGGAATCGAACGGTATCTGTAACAGCCCTTCGAAGTAATTTTTGAGGACCTATAGAAGGGTAGTCACAAACAGTACCATGAGGAGAAGGTTGCATTCCTCAAATTTAAGGGCAAGAAGACCTTTAAGCGTAGCATGGCTATCGCCTAGACATAGGGCTACCCTTCATTAATGGGCAGAACACCCCCAAAATTGGCTTTTACCACAATGGCGCAACATGCTTTTTTCGGACGAGTCACGATTCGGTTCACAAAGTAACAGTTGTGCCCTTTAAAGGCGAATCAATAATGTGCTGGGAGGGTATAATGTTCGGTCGCCGTACCCCTCTCATTATCGTTGTACGATGATGACTGGTGCCATCTACGTACAAAACATCTCTGAACCAATAATAATTTCATTTATTAGGATAATAACACCCCACTACACCGCACACGAAGGATTGAAAACATTCTTCAAGAGAACGATATCCAGAGAATGAACTGGCCAACAAACGCACCAGACATGAATCCAATTGAGCACGTATGGTATTACTTATCTTCAACTATCTTCTATTACTTACTATCAACTTGAGGAATTAAATTTAGCTCTTCAGGAAGAATGGAACTATATGCGTAAAAATTTCATTAATGACTCGATTCGTGGGATGCCTAGGCGTATTGAGCAATTGATTGAAAGAAGAGGTGGTAATACGGCCTATTGAACTTGGATTTAGTTCTGGAATAACTATGAGAGCTTCTTTTAGAGTGATAGAACTTCAAATTGAAATAAAACACATTTAAATCAAGATTGAAGCCAATTCTTTTTTATTTGAAAGATAATTTTATGACATTTATGTTTTAAAAATAATTTCCGGCATATATCTACCACGACTAGCTCTGAGAAACCGCATTCGACCAGACCAATTTTGGACCACTTTTTCGAGTAATTCAGGCCTTATTTCATCAATAACACGAGTTATGTTGTCTTCCAAAGCGTCTATTGTTCTATTGGTTCATCAGCATAAACGAATGACTTGACATAACTGCAAAGAAAATAATCCAGTTGAGTTATATCGCATGATCTTGGAGGCCAATTAATTGGCCCATTTCTCGAAATAATGTTATCTTTCTTTCAATAAAACTATTGTTACGGTAGCAGCATGAGGTGTAGCACCATCTTGTTGGAACCAAAAAACTTCTGGGTCGATACCATTCAAATTTTGAAACAAATAATCATTGATCATCGATCTGTAACGAGCACCATTCACTGTAACATTAGCTTCAACATCGTTTTTAGAGAAATAAGGACTGATGATGCCTCCAGCGTGTAAAGCATACCATACAGTGCATTTTTCAGGATGCAGTGGAACCTGCAGAACTTCTTGAGGATTGTTTTCATTCCATATACGGCAACTTGGCTTGTTTACATAGCCAGAAATGAGCTGCATCACTAAACACAATTTCACGATGAAAAAGTGGATCAACTTCAAGTTGTAGGGCTGAATTAGCAAACAAACGACGCTTATAATGGTCAAGTGGCTTTAGTTCTTCAGTTGAATTTGTATGGGTGTAGACCAAGATCTTAACGCAAAATTTTCCATGTGGTGGATGCATAGAGTCCAACATGTTGTGAACGTCGACGAATAGACAACTCTGGATCATCATTAACACTATGACTTACAGCAGCGATATTTTCTTCTGTACGTACAGTTCTTTGTCTTGTTGTTGTTGTTGCGTCGAGTAGAAAAAATGCTGTCCGAAATCTATCGATAGTTCGACGAATGAGCTGCCGTGATGGACGATTATGTAAACCATAAATTTCACGAAGTGCTCTATAAGTTTGGCGAATAGAACTCTGATTTTGAAAATAAATTTCAACAATTTGTAAACATTGTTGCGGCGTGAGTCTTTTCATGATAATTTGTCAATGCTTACTGAACAGAAATGCCAAAACAACATGGCTTCTACCTTCTGTCAAATCACAGTTATCCCTATCGAAAGTTGTATCAGTCAAAAAGGGAAGATTGGAAACTTTCATGAACGTTAACGTCTTCTGTCTGATGCTCAAAAAATTCCTGCCAAGGTTTGCAATTTTCAAATTTCAATTTCAAAATATGACCCCGAGATACAATCGATCGTTCCTCAAGCGCTCTCTATCTTTTTTGTTCAATTTTTCAATCGACCACATGCTAAACATCCTCGAATATCTGCCCTTATCCGCATCGAAATCAATATACACCAAAAGGCGCCCCAAGCAAACTACTAACAATATTTCCCATTTTCCTTTTGTGGAAAAGAGCCTCGCGCCTGTCGGATTTTTTATATATCTTTGAATGTCACGATGTCATTGCAATAGTAGGGAGATCCTCGGGGAACGTTCGCAATCGGGAACGAAGGAAGTCGGAAGACGTATGAATTTCCTGGAAATGAATGGTTAGTCTAGCGGTCTTAATGGAAATTCATCGTTTGAAAAGGAGAAGCAGGTTCAGAGAAGTTGACTTCTGGTTAGGAGCGTTACTGGTTGATTGATGATGGTCGAGATTTATTAATCAAAATTAAATGTTAGGTTATATTTGCGTTTGTCAGTTAGAGGAGTGTCTGAGTGAAGGGCAGGAAAGTAGAATTATTAATTCGATTATTTTCGGGGTATGGACTAATTGATTATGAAGTTAACTATTGGGAAATTGAAAAATGACACCAAAATTTAAGGATGAAGAATTAGAGGTACAAATGCAAGCGGAACTCGCATAAACATTTGGAGTCACTCAACCAGCCCTTTATCATCGTTTAACCGTTTTAAAAACAATTCTCTCACTACAGTGAGCCGAAAGGTACAGTTGAAGACATTCCCTCGACCAGACGGTCACGCGATACTCATCCAAAACAAACAGTTAGTCACGCAATATTTTCTCTTCGAACGTAAGTTCTGATCCCACACACATTCTCTAGAAGTAAGTTCTTATCACATTTCTCTTTGTCTCTCAAGTTATAATCAAACAGTACTCTCATCTAAGTTAGCCACAAAGCACCCTAGAAGAAACATCCCCAAAATAGTCGCATTTTGTCGCTTGCCCAAAAAGCACAAAATAAACCACTGGCGAGTTTCGTATTCTCTTAACTTACACATTTATCTCTACTCTTAAATTATTTTATATTCGCATTTCGCGTTAACCTTCCAAGGAACTCTCTCTCTTAATCCCTACTATATAATATCCCTACTATATATAATATATATATATAATAATATTATAAATGCGAATGTAAGTTTGTTTGTTACGCTTTCACGCAAAAACTACTGAACCGATCATCATGAAACTTTGTACATATACTCTTGAAGGTATTAGAAGTAACATAGGGTACTTTATATTTAAAAAAAAAAATTTTTTTTACGAAAGATAAAACAATTGTTTGTCAAAAAATCGTCAAATTTAGCTACTTCAGTAATGAAGTTTTACTATTATTATACCCTTACCCTTTATCTTTCATACTTATTTAATGACTCCACTGCGGGCGAAGCCGCGGGTAAAAAGCTAGTAATATTATAAATGCGAATGTAAGTTTGTTTGTTACGCTTTCACGCAGAAAATACTGAACCGATCATCATGAAACTTTGTACATATACTCTTGAAGGTATTAGAAGTAACATAGGGTACTTTATATTTAAAAAAAAAATTTTTTTTACGAAAGATAAAACAATTGTTTGTCAAAAAATCGTCAAATTTAGCTACTTCAGTAATGAAGTTTTACTATTATTATACCCTTACCCTTTATCTTTCATACTTATTTAATGACTCCACTGCGGGCGAAGCCGCGGGTAAAAAGCTAGTAAAGCATAAAGCAGTAAAGGCCTGGAACTGAATGTATTATCTATCGGGTGTTTTTTTTTAGAGTGACAGAACTTTAAATTGAAATAAAACACATTTAAATAAGGATTGAAACCAAATTTTTTTTTATTTGAAAGATAATTTTATGACATTTATATTTTAATAATAATTTTCGACCTATGTCCACCACGACTAGCTCTGAGGAACCGCATTCGACCTGACCAATTTTGGACCACTTTTTCGAGTAACTCCGGCCTTATTTCATCAATAACACGAATTATGTTGGCTTTCAAAGCGTCTATTGTTTCTGGTTTATCAGCATAAACCAATGACTTGACATAACCCCAAAGAAAATAATCCAGTGGAGTTATGTCGTACGATCTTGGAGGCCAATTTATTGGACCATTTCTCGAAATAATGTTATCGACAAATCTTTCTTTCAATAAATCAATTGTTATTGTAGCAGTATTAGGTGTAGCAGTATTAGGTGTAGCACCATCTTGTTGGAACCAAAACACTTCTGGGTCGATACTATTCAAAATTTTGAAACAAATAATCATTGACCATCGATCTGTAATGAGCACCATTCACTGTAACATTAGCTCCAGCATAGTTCTTAAAGAAATATGGACCGATGATCCCTCCAGCGTGTAAAGCACCCCATACAGTGCATTGTTCAGGATTTTCCTTGTAGTGAATGTACAGAGTCCAACTTGTTGTGAACGTCGACGAATAGACAAATGTGGATCATCATTAACACTATGACTTACAGCAGTGATATTTTCTTCTGCACGTACAGTTCATTGTATTATTGCTGTTGTTGCATCGAGTAGAGAAAATGTCCGAAATCTATCGATAGTTCGACGATTAAGCTGCTCTGATGGACGATTATGTAAACCATAAATTTCACGAAGTGCTCTATAAGTTCGGCGAATAGAACACTGATTTTGAAAATACATTTCAACAATTTTTAAACGTTGTTGCGACGTGAGTATTTCCATGATAATTTGTCAATGTTTACTGAACAGAAATTTCAAATCAACATGACTTCTACCTTCAGTCAAATCATAGTTATCTCTATCGAAAGTTCTATCATTCTAAAAAAAGAACCGATACATTATTTATTTGTAATTAGATACTAATCTGTGAAAATTGAAACCCAAAAGTGAAACCAATAAAAGTGGATTCGGTGACGTGAATAACGGTGTAAAAGCTCAAAGAACTATTCCACGAACAAAATAGTGTTTTCACCGCAATAAGAGTTCAGTACTACACCGAAACAACTCCCCTAATTTGGGTACACAATTCAAACTTGTAATGTGTGTATTTAGGCTATAAATAAACCATTAAATTCTAATATACATCCCTCTTTCAACCCCATTTGAAGTATGCTCAACCAAGAGTTTGCATACTAATTAATCAATTACTTCCGAAGAATTCGAAAAGGTACCTCTACATACCAAGCAATTTTTTACACTGTATGTTAAATATGCAATGTTTTTTTAAGATGATTACAAGCATGGAAGTTGCTTATATGGCAAAGGATTGCTGGAAAAATTTTGATCTTTCGTGTTATAATGCAAGAATAAAACGCAATACGTCTTAGGATGAACCATAAACCTTGGAGCCTTCAATGTGACCCATAGGTGGCTCTATTCACGCCTAAACCGATCTGGCAGCTACTATCTATAAACAAGTCTAAAGATGAATGTTGTAATGCTCAAGTACTACCGCCAAGGTGGAACTCAACTCACTTCTGGCCATACTGAATCGTCCTGGGGCACCATTGAAAAGCGACTCTTCCTCGCCATTCACTACCATTACACAACCTGCAATCTGTCAACGCATTCTCCGCAACGGAAAACGGAGTTGCATCGCTCTGGTTTCCATTTTATCTCGAAGCCAGATCGCCCGCGGACCGCGGCTCGTTTGTTTTCTACGCCTCCCACGATCAGCCGGTCGAAAAAGCGAAACTGGTAGACATTGGAAACGGGATATAAGGAAGTGTGCGTGTTTGGTGTGTGCAAAAAGCAGCCTACTTTGCGCGGCACCTCGCCGTGTCGGATCGCGGCTGACGTAATTTGCCGCAAGTGAAGCGTGGTGAGGTGTGTGATCGACACTGATACGGAACGCACCCATTTTTCGTATCTGTTTGGCCGCGTCTGTGGTTCGGACTTCGTACGCCTTCGTTCTGATACTCGGACATGTTTTCAGGGAATGTGAGGGGATCGGTTTTTAAATTGGTGCATGTAATTTGAGGAATCACCTGTTGAAATCTCTAATTCAGAGTCTTTTCATTGGGGAGTAAAAAAGAATTTGTCAAAATGTCTATACTTTTTCAAATTTTGATGGTCTTCAACGACTAGGTTAGACATGTGCATGAGTATTTGTCACACCCTTTATATTTGTAGACCCAAATCGATCAAAATCGAATGGTTCACATAAAATCACCACCCCTCAATATCTCGGGTGTTTTTTTAGAGTGGTAGAATCTTAAATTGAAATAAAACACATTTAAATTAAAATTGAAGCCAAATTTTTTTTTACTCGAAAGATAATTTTTTGACATTTAAAATTTAAAAATAATTTCCGGCATATGTCCACCACGACTGGCTCTGAAGAACCGCATTCGACCAGACCAATTTTCGACCACTTTTTCGAGTATTTCAGGCCTTACTTATTTCATCAGTAACACGAGTTATGTTGGCTTCCAAAGCGTTTATTGTTTCTGGTTTACCAGCATAAACCAATGACTTGACAGAACCTCAAAGAAAATAATCCATTAATTGGACCAATTGTCGAAATAATACAATCGCCAAATCTTTCTTCCAATAAATCAATTATTTAAATATTTTAATATTAGACTTCTACATATTTAATTTCAAAAAATTATATTTAATCATTATAACTTCAGAAATTAAACTAAATTAATGTCATATAAGTACCACTGATATCAAACGACATATAAAATAAACATTCATTATAAGACATCCAAATGATATAACAAAATCCAATAACTAAAAATTATCAACCAAAATCCTATAAATTAAATATTTTGAGTAGACAAAATTTTGTTTCAGCTGATCAATCTTATGAAAACAGATATCTTTTAAAAATGTTTAACATAATCTTAAGAATTTCATCCTAAAACTATCTTACTTAGAATATTCAATATTATTGAATATCTAACTAAGTTGCTTTCTATAAAATCTCAAGATATGTAAAAACATTATTGAAAAACAAGTATTAAGAGAGACTTTACTTCGTCAGTTGTCTATTAATTCATATTCAATAAAATATAACATCAATCAACAACAAGTATTAAGTGACCTTTTAACAATTCAGAAATCTTCTGGTAAATGAATACTGAAAAATTTAAATGGAGTGTAATGTTAACTACAAATAAATAATTCTATGGTTTACCATTGATCTAGAAGATTGAAAGGCAATGTAACGGCTTCTGTTATAGCACAAGGACTATCTGTATAAAGAATGTTAAGCAAACCAAATAATCATATATTATTAATAAAATAACATAAATAGAGGCTAATACTTGATAGAAGGTATATAAAATTATTTAAATATTTTAATATTAGCCTTCTACCTATTTAATTTCAAAAAATTATATTTAAAAATTATAACTTCAGAAATTAAATTAAATTAATGTCATATAAGTACTTGTATCAAACGACAAAAATTTGTATTACATGTCTTGAGATTTTATAGAAAGTAACTTAGTTAGATATCCTATAATATTGAATATTCTAAGTAAGATAGTTTTATGATGAAATTCTTAAGATTATGTTAAACATTTTTGAAAGATATCTGTTTTCATAAGATTGATCAGCAGGAACAAAATTTTGTCTACTCAAAATATTCAATTTAGAAGATTTTGGTTAACAATTTTTATTTATTGGATTTTGTTATGTCATTTGAATGTCTTATAATGAACGTTTATTTTATAGGTCGTTTGATATAGGTACCTATATGACATTAATTTAATTTAATTTCTGAAGTTATAATTATTGAATATAATTTTTTGAAATTGAATATATAGAAGGCTAATATTAAAATATCTAAATGATTTTATATACCTTCTATCAAGTATTAACCTCTATTTATGTTAATAAATCAATTGTTACTGTAGCAGCATGAGGTGTAGCACCATCTTGTTGGAACCAAAACACTTCTGGGTCGATACCTTTCAAATGTTGAAACAAATAATCATTGATTATCAATCTGTAACAAGCACCCATGCACTGTAAAACTAGCTCCAGCATCGTTTTTTAAGAAATATGGACCGATGATGCCTCCAGCGTGTAAAACACACCAGGTTATGCATTTTTCAGGATGCAATGGACCCTGCAGAACTTCTTGAGGATTGTTTTCACTCCATATACGGCAATTTTGCTCGTTTATATAGGCGTTCAACCAGAAATGAGCTTCATCACTAAACGCAATCTTACGATAAAAAAGTGGATCAACTTCAAGCTGTTCTAGGGCCCAATCAGCAAACAAACGACGCTTATTATGGTCAAGTATGGGTGTTGACTAAGATCTTTACGCAAAATTTTTTATGTGGTGGATGCAAAGAGTCCAACTTGTTGTAAACATCGACGAATAGACAAATCTGGATCATCATTAACACCATGACTAACAGCAGCGATATTTTCTTCTGTACGTTCAGTTCTTTATTTTTTTGTTGTGGTTGCAGAAAAATGTTGTCCGAAATCTATCGATGGTTCGACGAATAAGCTACACTGATGGACGATTGTGTAAACCGTAAATTTCACGAAGTGCTCTATTAGTTTGGCGAATAGAACACTGATTTTGAAAATAAATTTCAACAATTTGTGAACGTTTTTACAGCGTGAGTCTTTCCATAATAATTTATCAATTATTACCGAACAGAAATGTCAAAACAATATGGCTTCTAACTTCTGTCAAATCACAGTTACCCCAATCGAAAGTTCTATCACTCTAAAAAAAGACACCCGATATTAGTAGACCCAAATCGATAAAGATCGAATGATTTCCATAAAATTACCAACCCTCAATATACAACCCCATGGAAGCCTAACGATCAACGATAAATAGCAGTTATTAGTTTAGAAATATCGTTTGTACTTTCCTATCAACACAGGGGTGCACGTCGAATGTAACGAACGGTTGCAGGCAGGGAAAAACCGACGTAGGAATGTCTGGCATCTTCCGTTCGGGAAAATTGAAAAAAAATCGAGTTTCGGGACTTGATCGAAAAGGACGTTAACAATAGGGGCGCAAAAGTGCAGACCTGGAAACGGTTTCGTGTTGCATTGATGCGATTCGAAATTGAATGCAGGGTTGATCCCCAGATGGATCTCTTCGAGGAAGTAACGGTCCCAGGAGCATAGAAAAATCCGATTTCGTTCGTTTCGAGGAATCCACCGTTTTTCTGATAGGAAACGATGATTAAATGCAAAGTGAAAATTCAGTCGAAACCTTATATACGCTAGTCGATAAAACGAAACAATAATGAAATGAATTCTTCAAGGAACGTATGTGTCTCAGTTCGTAATAAAAAAAAAATGATAATCACGCAGTATTCTTGAAAAAGGAATGGCTATTTTTTAAATATTACCAGCAAGACACAAGCCCGTCGCTTTCGCCATTTTGCAACGTAGGCAGAATCTATATTTATTAGATTTTCATTAAAACCAGGACAATTTGAATTAGCTCATGTGACAATATAGTATTTCAAAAAATGCACATAATCTCGTTTATTAATGAAAAAGCAATGTTACTGTCGTACCAGAATACGATATGGACAATTAAATATAAGCCTGGCATAAGGCTCTTCTGAATACACTATCTTCGTATGGCTTCTAGAGTGTTACTGCGATAGGATGAAGAGTTTTCATACCAACATTCATGTAGTCGTATATATAATATAAGAGCATTCTGAATCAGATTTGTCTTGTCCAATTTTCTAAATGACGATCTTGTCATATTTTGACAAAAAACTAATAATATCCACATAATTTATTGAGCTGAATGAAAGATCATTCAGAATAACACCGAAAGGATAGTTCATAGTTGCCTTTATATTTAACTACGTCTATTATTCTTCTAAGCAATCACAATTTTTTTCACGAACTCATTGTATTTTCCAACAGCTAATATTCTACAGCTGTCCAAAAAGTGTATCGGGTATTCGTATTGGTGCTGCATTTGAAACTGAGCGACGATGGGGAGTGGGGAAGGCATCGTGGTGTTTACAATTTTGTGGAGTTTTAGTCAGGATGGAGCAGTATCCGGGAACACATCGCGATTTTTGCGTACGATCGTATTATCGCAACGGTGATTCAATAGTGGCTTCTCAACGTTTGTGTCGTGCGGGATATCGTAAAAGCCATGCACCAAGTGACGACCGCATTAAAAATTGGATCCGGATGTTCAAGAATACAATTCAACACTCTGGTCACCCTCGTTCAGTACGCGACGAAGAAACGGTTCGAAAAGTGGAGACGTCAGCTCATAAAAATCCGTTTTTATCCATCCGAAAGCGAGGCCAATCCTTAAACAACAGAAAAATCTTTCTTTCATTTGATTTTAAAGAAATATTTGCATTTAAAAGCCTATAAAATTCAATTGTTTCAAGAACTGAAGGACACGGACTATGTATCTCAATGTGAATAGTGACCGTAATTGCGATATGCTGCGAAACTTTTTGAGTCCAGAGTTACAGAAATTTCAAAATTTCAACTCAAGAACGTGGTTTCAACAAGATGGGGCCACTTCCCATAATGCAGGAATCTTGATCAAATTATAACGCTTTGATAGGATCCATGGAAATAATAAACTTATTTTCATATTTGAATGAATAATTAGTGAAATATTGGATCAAATTTGAGCTAAATTGAACTCCATTTTCCCACGTTTGTGTAACTTCATGGCTGAGGACGATTATTTGATGTCAAGTTATCCATAAATAGAAATATTTTTATCGCCAGCAGGCAACTAACAATACACTTTATTATATCGTTGGTAAAATAAGCTACTCCATAAACCTGCAAACCAGTAACTTTCACTGTTAATGTTTAATAAACATTTTATTGCCTCATTAATATTTTTATTACACTACCGATACAAATGAAAATTATTATATCCTAACTGTTATTACTGTAACTCAATTGAATTTTATGTGTCTGTAATGTTGGTTTCATTGTTCCCGCTAAAACTACCCGACAAATTGTTCTTGCTGCAGAATGGATCTTTTGAATTTCATTTTTTCAGATATAGTTTATTTGATATGACACATTCAGTATACGAAATAAGAGGAATTTCAACTGAAGCTTACCAATCTCCAGAATTTTCCAGGAATAAGTGGACTCACCTGAAACAGAAAAGAATAGGTTAATATTCAGGTGAAGCTAAGTATCAGGTTTTTTAGAGTGATAGAACTTTCGATGGGGATAACTGTGATTTGACAGAAGGTAGAAGCCATGTTGTTTTGACATTTCTATTCAGTAAGCACTGACAAATTATCATGGAAAGACTCACGCCCCAACAAGGTTTACAAATTGTTGAAATTTATTTTCAATATCAGTGTTCTATTCGCCGAACTTATAGAGCACTTCGTGAAATTTATGGTTTACATAATCGTCCATCAGAGCAGCTTAATCGCCGAACTATTGATAGATCTCGAACAACATTTTCTCTACTCGATGCAACAACAACAACAAGACACAGAACTGTACATACAGAAGAAAATATCGCTTCTGTAAGTCATAGTGTTATTGATGATCCAGATTTATCTATTCGTCGACGTTCACAACAAGTTGGACTCTGTGCATCCACCACATGGAAAATTTTGCGTAAAGATCTTGGTCTACACAAGATCCAACTGGTTCAAAATCTAAAGCCACTTTTTTTGATTGTCTCGGTCTCTACTTGACGGAAATTCATCTTCAATATAAGAAAAACAAATGTTAACTTCCGCTAAATAGCAGAAGTTAATTGTGTGAAGTGTGAAGAAGTGGATTATGTGGACAAACTTGAAATATTTCGTGAAATCAAGAAAAGTTGAATTGAAGAATAACCTAATAAAGTATTATAAATAAAAACAACTTGGCTTAAGTTTCACTGTTTATTTGATGTCTGTTGACATATATGTTTCGGGTTTTTAGCCCATTTTCAAAACTGAACAGAACAAAATTTAAAATCCTATTTATAATGGTAGATCACAGGTACAATTTTGAACAGTGTAAAAATATGGAGTTTGTTGGGTCCTAATCTTTTAGAGTTAAGAGCAATGGTGATAAATTGAATTGAAGTTGTTCATTTGTAATTGGAAGCTTTTTACCATGTGCTAAACAAATTTCCAAACTTTCTAAAAGGTCCATCCTTCTGTTTTTATTAACTACGTGTAAAATCTCAGTTCTACTAAAATCTATGTAATGGTTGTTATTTATATCGGGTGTTTTTTAGGGATGATAGAACTTTCAATTGAATTAAAACACATTTTAATTAGAATTGAAGCCAATTTTTTTTTATTTGAGAGATGATTTTATGACAATTATGTTTTGAAAATAATTTCCGGCATATGTCCATCACGACTAGCTCTGGGGAACCGCATTCGACCAAACCAATTTTAGACCACTTTTTCGAGTAATTCAGGCCTTATTTCATCAATAACACGAGTTATATTGGCTTCCAAAGCGTCTATTGTTTCTGGTTTAACAGTATAAACCAATGACTTGACATAACCCCAAAAAAAAATGATCCACTGGAGTTTTCTCGCATGATCTTGGAGGCCAATTAATTGGACCTTTTTTCGAAATAATGCTTTCGCCAAATCTTTCTTTCAATAAATCAATTGTTACGGTAGCAACATGAGGTGTTGCACCATATTGTTGTAACCAAAACACTTTTGGGTCGATACCATTCAAATTTTGAAACAAAAAATCATTTATTGTCGATTTGGAACGAGCACCAGTCACTGTTATATTAGCTCCAGCTTCGTTTTCGAAGAAATATGGACCGATGATGCCTCCAGCGTGTAAAGCACACCATACAATGCTTCTTTCAGGATGCAATGGACCTGCAGAAGTTCTTGACGATTGTTTCCACTCCATATACGGCAATTTTGCTTGTTTACATAGCCGTTCAACCAGAAACGAGCTTCATCACTAAACACAATTTTACGATAAAAAAGTGGATCAACTTCAAGCTGTTCTGGACCCAATCATCAAACAAACGACGCTTATTAGGGTCAAGTGGCTTTAGTTCTTGTATGGGTATAGACCAAGATCTTTACGCAAAATTTTCCACGTGGTGAATGCACAGAGTCTAACTTGTTGTGAACGTCGACGAATAGACAAATCTGGATGATCATTAACACTGTGACTTACAGCAGTGATATTTTCTTCTGTTGGTACAGTTCTTTGTGCTGTATAAGTTTGGCGAATAGAACACTGATTTTAAAAATAAATTTCAACAATTTTTAAACGTTGTTTCGGCGTGAGTCTTTCCATTGTAATTTGTCAATGTTTACTGAACAGAAATGTCAAAACAACATGGTTCCTACCCTCTGTCAAATCTCAGTTATCCCTATTGAAACTCCCCCCCTGTCTCTGTACCTTGTCGTGGTGGGGGAGCTTGTCATAGCGAGTGTCCTAGTTTCATTTATGGGATGGAGGATATGGTTATGATGCCTAAAGCAGAGACTCGCAATCCTAATTTCCTTTCTTTGTTTCTTTCTTGCATAATACCTTTCCATCATGTTGTCCCAACCCTACCTTTCCTACCGCAGGACTTGGAATCGTACGGGGAAGCTGGCTCTGATTGACGACCAGAATCTGCGACCCTGCGATCGATTAGAGTTCTGTTTTTCTTTCATTGGCGAAGGCGATCCCCGCTAGTCCTTAGCGTGGGTTTCCAACCTTCGTCCTCTTAGCCCGCTGAGGGATCTTAAATGGTTGCTGAATGAAAAAGGGAGACTACGACGTTTCGAACAAGCTGGGGGGCTTGGGAGATTCGCTCTGCTCGCCCCCAAATTTGGCTCCGTTTTTAGTTCCTGAAGCTCCTGCTGCGGGGTCCTGATTGGTCCGTTGGAGGACAAAGGGAGACTGCGACGTTTTGACCAAGTTGGGACCTTGGGATATTCGCTGCGCTCTTCCCTAACTCCGGCCCCATTCGTGGATCCTAAAGCTAACTTTTACCGCTGCGGGTTCGGAAGTGGTCCGCTGGAGAAAAAGGGAGACTACGACGTTTCGACAAGGTTTGAGGGTCCTTTAAGATACGCTCTGCTCTCCCCCAAACTCTAGCGCCCTTTTGATCCTAAGGCCCAGTTCTATGATGCTTCGGAAGCTCGCTTTTGGCGGCGAACAGCGAAGCGACCCTGTGGCGCGTGGGGTCCATGCTGACAGGCCGTTATCTGTGTTGATTCGTTGCTTCAGTCTTTCATAATCCATAGGCACTCTGCCCAAATGATTGAGTGGTGGGATCGCTACGGCGATCCTCTTTTTGTGCGGGGGAGGTGACTTGTGGGGGTCCCTCACCTAATTGTGCTGGCGCGGAGTGTTCTATAATCCTTTCTCCAAAACTCCTTTCTTTCTCTTTACGCTTTCGGGGGTCTGCTGGAGTGTCAAAACTTGAGCAGAAACCCGGGACAACAATGATGACAATGGTACATTAATGTTATTGGAGAGCTCTGCTCATATTTTAACTTGTACAATTCTGAGTATGTATCCCTATTGAAAGTTCTATCATTCTAAAAAAACACTCGATACAATGTTCCGAAAAACCAGATGTTATTTTATTATGTAATATACTTTTTTTATGATCTTTTACCCTAATGTTTACAGATCGTCCTGTCTGACCTATGTAAAATGTAGCGCATTCATTACAATATAATTTGTATATACCGCTTTTTTTACACGTTTTTCACACTGTTGACTAAGAGTGAACCAAAATTTTTTTTATTTACACAAGTAATATTGATATTATTCTGTTTTAGTCGACTGCAAATTTTGTTGCTTATTTGTGGCATGAAATTCATACTATAAAATATGCGAGAAATCAATATCATTTATCAAGAGAATCAATAATTCAAATCTCAAATTAATTTAATGAAATTTTTGAATGATGTTTTATTCCACACATAATGGCAAGGTCCAACCATTATATTGAATTAAAAATTTAATCGAAATTTTAAATGAAAGAGTGTTTTCTTCCCGTTTACTTTCGAAAACACAAAATGAATAATCCTGTATATAGTAACTACTGGAACAGTTCAATATTCAAGAAACTAAGTTTGCAACCCTCAAAATCTCCTTGGATCCTTCGCTTGTTAGCTCAAGATGTATAAAGTAATATCGCGGCGACATTTTTCTCGCAACAAGAGAGATTACACGATCATAAACATGTCGTGCCCTCCACCCCTAATCCCGCACTCACCTCGCGTACACCCAAAATTCCCGGAAAAAATTTACGGCCTCAAGCGGAGCTTAATTTCCGGAAACACGCGGTATATAAATAACGCATTCCGCGCCTATTTCGAAATTTCTTCACGATACGCCGAAGCGATTTTTTCGCGTCTTCTCTGCGCTCTTGTCGCCGTGGCGACCCTGAGGGGTTCCCCAGGGACGTTCTCCTTAAATCAAGGAGATTTATCGTCCGTAATTTGGGAGAAGAGGAAACAATGGCACATAATGAAAAGCGATAAGCCCCAATAAAAATCGACGATTCGTTAGGTTTATTGGCACGTTTTCGATACAGCGGTAGCGGTACAGAGTGGTCGTTTATAATTCGGACGTTATTGTTCATTATTGGGATTGCCGGATATGAATCATCCTGAGGGTTTGCGTTTTGCCGGGATGTATTCGTTAGTTGAGATAAAAACGGCAATAGATCTTGCCCGGTTGAAAAATGAGGTTGTTGTTGAAAAAACTGGCGAAAATTGTCCGCAGTATATCTCGATAAGAAAATATTGATACAAAATTCCAAGTACCGACTTTTTCACTATAATTTTACCCCCCCCCCCTTCAACTTTGTTACAAACGGAGATACAACAAAACATTATTCACAAAATAAAATAATAGGAAGCGGTTTTTTTAATTGATAGAAGGATAATTACAAACTTTGAATATCAAAACAGATTTAATCTGTTAGTCTTCTACAATTATAATTTTAAAAAAAATATATTTTCAATAAACTTTTAGAATTAAATTAATGTCTTTTAATAAGCACTGCTTATATTTAATAGACGTATAAATCAAAATTCACTATGCAATATCAAATGGAATGAAAAACCCAACAAAAAGAAATTGTTATAATAATTAAAATTAAAAATGAGTAATAACGAATGTCTCGTTCCAAACATACGCACCTAAACTCGTCAAATAGGCGTGGTACGTATGTTTTGCCAATAACAAACATCTGACAAAATGTTTAGTCTCTGGTCTTATATTTATGGAAACTAAATCTTTTTCAAAAATACACAACATAATTTTAAGAACTTCTCCAAAACTAATTTACTTGAAATATTTAATATGTTTAAATATTTAAGTAAGTTACTTCAAAAATTCTCAAAAACATGTAGCACATCTTCAAAAACAATTAGAATTCAGTTAAGGTCAGTTCAACTTTATATTAATAGAATAAATTCAATTAAAAATAAATAAACCTGTAATCTTACCAAACAATTTCTGGAAACTCTGTGAATGCAATCAAAACGAAACATTCGATATTACTTATTTTTAATTTTAATTAACAATTTATTTTTGTTGGGTTTTTCATTCCATTTGATATTGTATAGTGAATTTTGATTTTATACTTCTACTGAATATAAGCAGTGCTCATTATAAGACATTAATTTTATTCTAAGAGTTAAAAATTTTTTTTTTTTTAATTTAAATTGTAGAAGACTAATAGGTTAAATCTGTTTTGATATTCAAAGTGTGTAATTATCCTTCTATCAAGTAAAAAAACCGCTTCTTATTATTTTATTTTATATATAATATATAATTATATTAGGTTTTTGAATAATGAAATTTATTATAGTTTCCAGTGGTTTAATGAAGGCCATAAAATGCATTACAAACTTTGTGTGATTTCTATGTTTAGCATAGAACATAGATAATCTTGGTAATCTTGATAATCTTGGATATTAAATGTACCTACCTAGTTTAATTGCATTCACAGATTTTCCAGAAATTGTTTGGTAAGATTACAAGTTTATTTATTTTTAATTGAATTTATATTATAAATGTAAAGTTGAACTGACCTTATCTGAATTCTAATCGTTTTTGGGGTTGTGCTACATGTTTTTGAGAGTTTTTGAAGTAACTTAATCATTTTGAATATTTCAAATAAATTAGTTTTGGAGAGGTTCTTAAAATTATGTTGTGTATTTTTGAAGAAGATTTAGTTTTCATAAATATAAGACCAGAAACTGAACATGTTTTCAAATGTTTGTCAAAGGCAAAACATACGTACCACGGCCTTTCTGACGAGTTCAGGTGCGTATATTTGGAACGAAACATTCGATATTACTCATTTTTAATTTTAATTAACAATTTATTTTTGTTGGGTTTTTTATTCCATTTGATATTGTATAGTGAATTTTTATTTTATACGTCTAATAAATATAAGCAGTGCTTATTAAAAGACATTAATTTAATTCTAAAAGTTTTCTAGAAAAATTTTCTTGTAATTAAAATTGTAGAAGACTAACAGATTTAATCTGTTTTGATATTTAGAATTTTCTTATTCACAAATATTGGATGGAGTAGTCGGTTACTTTCTGATAGTTCATTTTTATTGGAATTAAATGAGAAATAACTATGTTTTCAATTACTTTATTTCCTGATTATACAGTGACTCGAGTTTCGTAGTGATACTACATTTTCAAATTATGTCTCAACTATTAAATCGGGTTAAAATAAATTAAAACGGCTGACCTGTACCAAAAATCATTACTAAAGAGTATGAGATATGGTAATAGAAAGTTCTAGAAATCGAGACAGTGTAACATACATCTGTATAACAATTCTATACTCAAACAAACTCGACGAGGTTTTGTAGATCACAGAAGCAAATTGCAGACATGGGCACGTTTCAAACTGATTGGTGTAAAGCACACCATACAGAGAATTTTTCAGGATGCAATGAAACCTGCACAACTTCCTGAGGATTGTTTTCACTCCTTATATGGCAATTTTGCTTGTTTACATAGCCGTTCAACCAGTAATGGGCTTCATCATTAAACATAATTTAATGATAAAAAATTGGATCAACTTCAAGCTGTTCTAGGGCCCAATCAGAAAAACTACGACGCTTATTATGGTCAAGTGGCTTTAGTTCTTGAGCTAGTTGGATCTTGTATGAGTGTAGACCAAGATCTTTACGCAAAATTTTCCATGTGGTGGATTCAGAGTCCAAATCTGGATCATCATTAACACTATGACTTACAGCAGCGATATTTTCTTCTGTACGTACAGTTAGTCTTGTTGTTGTTGTTGCATAGAGTAGACAAAATGTTGTTTGAAATCTATCGAAAGTTCGACGAATAAGCTGCTCTGATGGACGATTATGTAAACCATAAATTTAACGAAATGCTCCATAAGTTTAGCGAATAGAACACTGATTTTCAAATAAATTTCAACAATTTGTAAACGTTGTTGCGGCGTGAGTATTTCCATGATAATTTGTCAATGCTTACTGAGCAGAAATGTCAAAACAACATGGCTTCTTCCTTCTGTCAAATCGCAGTTATCCCTATCGAAAGCTCTTTCACTCTAAAAAAACACTCGATATTAGGCGTTCGGAAATCAATCATCCTTAGATGACTGATAATGCTTAAAATGAGTCTATGAAACTTCAACGAAAAATTTTGAATTTACAATTTTTCAATTCATCTCCAAGAAAAAATAGACACAATATTGTTGGAGCGATTTTTTGTCGAAAATTAAAGCTTTATTGTGAAAAATTAGTTATACATTCAAAGTATTGTCCGTTGCTAGCCACTACTTTTTCCCATCTTTCTCTGCTCTTTGAGCTTTTCTAAGTAGGTTTTAACGGGCGACGCAACATTGTTATGCATTGTAAATAACTATGTCGTGTCTGTCGGCGTATTGCGGCCATTTTTCTCGGAATGCTCGGCCCAAACGCACATTTGTCGTCGGCAGACTTCCCCTATGATCCTTTTGGTTGATTGTAGAAGCTCATAATACACCAAACACAGCTGGTTCCACCAAATAAAAAGCATAATCTTCTCGCTTTGAATGTTGGAATTGACAGTTGACGATGACGTCTCCATACGTTGCCCGAAGTTTTGAATTATCGTAATGAAACAACCACTTTTCATCGCCAGTCAAAATTCTATGCAAAAACACCCTTATTTTTTGTCGTTGGAGCAGTCGTTTACACGGGAAAAAACGACGTTCGACGTCTCTTGATTTCGGTTTATACGGCACTAAACTTCCTACCTTTCGGATCATTCAAATTGCTCTTAAAGGATGGAAAATTGCTCATTGAGTGTTTTTTCGAGTTCTATTTGCGTTTGTTATTGATCTTCATCGAGCCTTGCCTCTAATTCTTCATCTCTAAACTTTTATGGCGCTTCAGGTCGTCTTCCAAATCAAAATTACCACTTTAAAGGCGGACTTCCGACTCGTACGTTCAGCAATACGATGAGTTATTCGGTACAAACGTTAACATATTCACAGCACACAGAAATCATGTTGTTTATACTTCAGCAAAACGACAGACCCTGAATAGGAAGCCTAATGATGACAATTCAAAATGAAGGTGTTGTCAGATGATACAAGAATAAAGTAGTAGTGACATCTGTTATCAAAACCGCACAAAGTTACGTATACTCCTAATATTTGTCCCTGTTCCTCAAAGAAGAAAAAAAATCCGATACTTATAGCAACACAAAACGTACACTCGGTTTCTTTTACGGATACATACAGCCCATAGAAGTCCCCTGTATTTCTTTCAATTTGCACCAAAAAAAACTATCGTAGGACCAACTACAAAGGAGGATATAAACACGAAAAAACCGCAAGAATCTACGAGGGGGTATTAGACGCCAAACGACCGGGAAAAACGCTCCACTAACAAAACATCGAACGGGTTTTTCCCCATCGTTCATTTCGACCCCTGGCTTCCAGTATTTTCTTTGTCGTTCGAAGGATCAATCAAGGTGGCTTTCCTCTATATTTCGTCCATTTTCTCGGGACAGACATCCTTAACGACGCAACTGTTGGGATGATTGGATACTTCTTGTAATTATTCCAGAGGAAGTTTCTACCGAAAATGCCCTGTAGAAATTTTCCCTGTATTCAAATTCAGTTTTATTCAATCTTCCCCTCGGGACTCGAGAACTAATGAAATCAATTGTGTGCAGATTGTTCGAGTTCGGACTGAATGGGACACAATGAATCATCGCAATATGGATTCGTGAAAGGTGCGGAATTATTCCAAATCGGTAAAGCCTTAAAGCCGATCTGCGAGTTCTTGAATAATTTGAGGGATGAGTTTAGTTTGTCCCCATTGAGGACATCGTTTGATTGCTGAAAATGTTTCTATGAATGAATTATACAGGATTATCCATTCTGTGTCTCCGAAAGTAAACGTAATCTGTACTAAATATCATTAATAACAAGTATGAGCTATGATAATAGAAAGATCTACAAATCGAGACAGTGAAAAATACATCCTTATTACAATTCTGACCTTAAATCGCTGGGATCTAAATAGCAGACATGCGCACTTTTCGAAACTTATTGGTTTCTCGTCGGTACCCTGCAGTATCCAACGAATACAAATCTGCCACGTACCTTTATTCGCTCTGCACACAGGAAACCCAAGGTATTCATCATACGCTAGCGCCATCCAGTTCACGAAAATATACATTCACGACATAACCAAGCACTTAATCTGAATTAATTCAATTGAATATAAATATACTAATTATGAGCATCACAGGGTAACTGGATCTGACTTGAGCAGAGGAAAGTTTTTCTGCGTTTGTGATGTTAGAAAAAAAACATAAATAGAGTTCTTTGCTTGAATTGGCTCATGTATGTATATTGGGGTGCACTAGATGGCGCTTATGAATGATGAATACCGTGGTGTTCCTGTGCATTTATATCCAATTAAATTATTATTATGTTTCGTGAAAATAGGTTACATTTTGAAATTTAAATATTAAAACAAAATGATTCCGTGAAAATTCTACAGAATTTTATTTAATAAAAATTAACTCATATGAATCAACTGTATATCCTAAATATGCTACCTAAGTTCAGTCAATATTTCCATATTTTGTATAGATTCCTTTATATTTTTGAGTGTTGTATGATATTTGAGAATTCTATATGTCTACTTAAATTGAAACAGTGTTGATCCAATTGCTTAAAATTAGATTTTACAGGGATTTCGCAGCTTTATTCTTTTTTTATATTTTTGAAATGTTTATAACTAATAAGGATTAAATTCAGAACTGTTGCAGCGATTGATATTTGGTAGTTTATCTAATTAAAAAAGAGTGAATCCTTAATTTACACAAGAATGTAAACCTCTCGAATTTATGTCAGCAAGACAGGATTTTTTTTCAAGAGTTCATCATTGAAATAACAACAATCATTTCGGCACACTATGTCTACTTCAGGTTCATATCTGAATAATTTTGTACCTTCAAAATGTTAAACGCTTTTTATTTAGAATCATTTCAAGATATAAATTTGAAGAAACTCTATCTTGTTGAAATAAATTTGATGAATTTTTCAGGAATATTTCCATATTTTCTCCATTGAATGATTTTGTATTTTGTGGATTTTCAGCTGAAACGGCTATCAAAATATTATATTAAACAGAGAGATAAAAATTCGTACTAAAATTCAATTTTGGTCCAAGAACATTCGAAGGAAACGAGATAAAGCCTGATATTTGAATTGAAATTTTCAGCTCAATAATCGAAAAAGACAGACATCCCGAAATCATAGTCACCATCGAATAAATGTGCAAAAAATGCGAGAATTCATTGAATTTGTTTTGTTGCGAAATGGCGAATGCGCTAGTATCATGACGTTTAAAATGTTTGGAGGAAAAACTGAAAAGGGATAATATAATTTATTTGAAATATTTAATATATTTAAATATTCGAATTAGTTAATTCAGAAATCTTTCAAAACATGCACTATATCTTCAAAAAACAAATATTATTCTAGTTAATCTCTTCTTCGGTCCTAGATAATATTCCAAATATCAAAATCAAATAACTACAACTATATCACAACTCACACGTGTTAAGGATGGATGCTTCAAACAGACTAACTTTAAAATTCAAGATTGGTCTATGTTCTAACAAAATCACAGAACAGTTTAAGTTATTTTTAAGGTTATATTTAAATTCATTGTCAGTCCATAATGAGATTTATTGAAGCCAAAATATAATTATATATTACTAGCTTTTTACCCGGGGCTTCGCCCGCAGTGGAGTCATTAAATAAGTATGAAAGATAAAGGGTAAGGGTATAATAATAGTAAAACTTCATTACTGAAGTAGCTAAATTTGACGATTTTTTGACAAACAATTGTTTTATCTTTCGTAAAAAAATTTTTTTTTTAAATATAAAGTACCCTATGTTACTTCTAATACCTTCAAGTGTATATGTACAAAGTTTCATGATGATCGGTTCAGTAGTTTTTGCGTGAAAGCGTAACAAACAAACTTACATTCGCATTTATAATATTACTAGCTTTTTACCCGCGGCTTCGCCCGCAGTGGAGTCATTAAATAAGTATGAAAGATAAAGGGTAAGGGTATAATAATAGTAAAACTTCATTACTGAAGTAGCTAAATTTGACGATTTTTTGACAAACAATTGTTTTATCTTTCGTAAAAAAATTTTTTTTTTAAATATAAAGTACCCTATGTTACTTCTAATACCTTCAAGAGTATATGTACAAAGTTTCATGATGATCGGTTCAGTAGTTTTTGCGTGAAAGCGTAACAAACAAACTTACATTCGCATTTATAATATTAGTAGATTAAGTAGGGATATATAAAATAAAATAGAAAAAGGCTTTTTACTTGATAGAGGAAATATAACAAAATTTGAATATCAAAACAGATTAAATCTGTTAGTCTTCTACAATTATACTATATAACCTTAAAAATAACTTACACTGTTCTGTGATTTTGTTAGAACATGGACCAATCTTGAATTTTAAAGTTAGTCTGTTTGAAGCATCCATCCTTAACACGTGTGAGTGGCGATATAGGTGTAGTTATTTGATTTTGATATTTGGAATATTATCTAGGACCGAAGAAGAGATTACCTAGAATTATATTTGTTTTTTGAAGATATAGTGCATGTTTTGAGAGATTTCTGAATTAACTTATTCGAATATTTAAATATATGAAATATTTCAAATAAATTATATTCTTTGAGAAGTCCTCAACTCGTGTACATGTTTTCAAAAGGCAATTGGTGTTCTTAAAGGTAAGATCAGAAACAAAATTTTGTCTCCTTTAAATATTTATTCATTAATTTTAATGACTTTCTTATATCTGTTGGTTTATTTATTCCATTTGACATTATATATTGAGTTTTGATTATATACGTCTATTAAACATAAGCGGTGCTTATTTTAGACATTAATTTAATTCTAAAAAATTTTTGGATAAAATTTTTTTGAAATTAAAATTGTAGAAGACTAACAGATTTAATCTGTTTTGATATTCAAATTTTGTTATATTTCTTCTATCAAGTAAAAAGCCTTTTTCTATTTTAATTTATTTGAAATATTTAATATGTTTAAATATTTGAATAAGTTACTTCAAAAACATGTAGCACATCCTCAAAAACAATAAGAATTCAGATAGTTCATCTTTATATTTGAAAAATAAAATAAAGAAAAATTAAATGAACTTGTTATCTTACCAAACAATTTTTGGAAACTGTGAATGAAATTTCAAACTAGGTAGGTAATTCTAAAAGTTTAAAAAAATATATTTTTTTTTAAATGAAATTGTGGAAGACTATCAGATTTAATCTGTTTTGATATTCAAAATTATTGGATTTTGTTATCTCATTCTGATGTCTTATAATGAATGTTTATTCTATATGTCGTTTGATATGAGCAGTGCTTATATGACATTAATTTAATTTAATTCCTGAAGTTGTAATTATTAAATATAAATAATTTTTTGAAATTAAATATGTAGAAGGGTAACATTGAAATATTTAAATAATTTTATATACCTTCTATTAAGTATAAACCTCCATTTATTTTTTTCAATTCTATTCGATAAAAGATCTCCATGCGTAGGTTCAATGAAATCGTTTAGGACCATTTTGGAAGAAAAATACATTTGGATGAATCGATAGGTGGTCACGATAGAGCAATTAGAAATTGTGCACTTTTGGACAGAATAGAAACCCAACATCAGCTCCTGCCGATGATGGGGACATAATGGATCATTGTGGGAAATTTGCACCGTTTTTCAATTAAACCTGAATGTGGAATGGAAACAAATAGAAAAGAACCCCATACACGTGCAAAGGTAAATAAATGCCCAGAACGAATGTTTGACGAATCGCTCCACCTCATGAATCAAACAATCAAAACCGATCAGCGAAACTACTATTCGAATGATTCATCAAAAAATCCACCCCTTATGGTAAGATTGATGAGGTCGTCCCGATAATCGGATTCATTTATTCGGAATAACTGGAGGGAAGGAACGCAGAAAATTGCTAGACGGACCTAACACATGTCCCAGCGCATTGTTATGCCGATTTTGGCAATAATTGAAATCACCCCTGCACGTTGATCAGACTCCGTAAGTAGATAGAGATGGCGAGACAACGGTTGTAGGCTACAGCTGAATCCACAACCCGAAAATAATTACGAAGGGTTAAGTTCCTTTCAGTGTGAAGTTTCTAAAATTCCTGAGATGAAAATTCATAACCTATCGAAAAATAAACACTGACGGCTTATCCTATGAGGCAGGTGAGGCAATGTCTCACGAAATAAATTCTGGAAATTACATGTATTAATCGAAATAATCGAATATTTTATTAATTCATTTCATCCTCAATTTCACACCAAACGGTACGACACTGGGTCTCTGTTCCATAATATCCATGCTTTATCTCACGATTCTTGTATATTCATCTCACCTCCTCTTCAAAAAAGTAAACGGTTCGAGGCATGCCTCACGCGCTTCCATATCTAGTGCGTTATCTACATCGACGCGACGAGAAATCGAGAGTATTCTCCTACGCCTTTGAAGGCGGCTTCTAAAGATAGATTTGAGCCATGAGCGATCCGCGGTCGTCTCAAGAAGGGCCGAAGAGCAAACTGCAATTATTCTGCACTATTCGGGTTGATCGGGAAGTGCGAAATCGGGTTAGTTTTCGCTTTGTTGTGATTTGGTAATAGCGTTTGCTATGCAATAGACAATTCTCGTCATAGAAATTCAAAATTTTAATGCTACAGTCAAAGAAAATCGACAAATTATGAAAAGTCTGTATACAAGAGATACCTTTTAGTGGGCACGATGAATCTAATGAATCTTTAAATTCGCGGGAATTTCAAAGAATTGGTTATTCTTGTTAGTAAATTTGACACTAATTTAAAAACCTTTTAAGAAAATGTTATTAATAGTAGATCAGTTTTTTTTGGCATTTCTGCATTTGTTGTGAATGAAAAAATTGAAGACAAAATTTCAAAACCTTTGTTTTTTCCTGGTAAGTTCATTAAACAACTCACATAAGCTGCCATTCACAATTATCCGTCATTTTCCGTTATATAATAAATGACCAACTTGTTGAGCGATTCTGCTGAAGATTTCTTTCAATTTTTATCTGCCAAATTCGGAAAATTTGACATTCAAAACTAATGGGTCAAGCATACGATGGGGCTAGTATAATGTCGGAGGAAGTAAACGGTTCACAGGCAAATTAAGCATCGGATGTTTTTTTAGGGTGATAGAACTTTCGATAGGGACAAATGTGATTTGACAGAATAATAATAATAAGACTCACGCCGCAACAACGTTTACAAATTGTTGAAATTTATTTTCAAAATCAGTGTTCTATTCGCCAAACTTATAGAGCACTTCGTGAAATTTATGGTTTACATAATCGTCCATAAGAGTAGTTTATTCGTCGAACTGTCGATAGATTTCAGACAACATTTTCTCTACTCGATGCAACAACAACACCAAGACAAAGAACTGTACGTACAGAAGAAAATATGGCTGCTGTAAGTCACAGTGTTAATGATGATCCAGATCACATGGAAAATTTTGCGTGAAGATCTTGGTCTACACCCATACAAGATCCAACTGGTTCAAGAACTAAAGCCACTTGACCATAATAAGCGTCGTTTGTTTGCTGATTGGGTCCTAGAACAGCTTGAAGTTGATCCACCTTTTTATCGTAAAATTGTGTTTAGTGATGAACGGCTATGTAAACAAGCAAAATTGCCGTATATGGAGTGAAAACAATCCTCAAGAAGTTCTGCAGGTTCCATTGCATCCTGAAAAATGCACTGTATGGTGTGCTTTACACGCTGGAGGCATCATCGGTCCATATTTCTTTGAAAACGATGCTGGAGCTAATGTTACAGTGAATGGTGCTCGTTACAGATCGATGATCAATGATTATCCGTTTCAAAACTTGAATGGTATCGACCCAGAAGTATTTTGGTTCCAACAAGATGTTGCCACACTTCATGCTGCTACCGTAACAATCGATTTATTGCAAGAAAGATTTGGCGATAACATTATTTCGAGAAATGGTCCAATTAATTGGCCTCCAAGAACATGCGACATAACTCCACTGTATTATTTTCTTTGGGGTTATGTGAAGTCATTGGTTTATGCTGCTAAACCAGAAACAATAGAAGCTTTCATTTTATTATCAATAGTAATAGTGTAAGAGTATCGGGTATTTGATACTTCGATAAAACAAAAACTACTTAAAATTAAAAAAAAAGATTAGGGTTATTTTTTTTCGTTGTGACTTATGGCATCGACTGCTGTGGTCATTAGCCATACCCCACCACCTGACTTAACAATGGGCGCAGAAAGACTCGAACCCGTCATCCCTGGCACCATGGCTATCATCTATGCTCACTATGAACATGGAACATCTTCTATTGGTTATTTTTCTGTAAACTAGCCTAATTTTTGCATAGTGCTCAGCCACGTAATTCAAATTTTGCTTTCAAACAAAATGTTTGGTGAATGAAGGTCCGTAGATATATTTTATCGAATGTTCTTATTGAGCATCCAAATAACTTCCAACTTTTCAAAATATAGGTTAAAATTTCAGATTCTTTTACTGGAAAATCTATTTTTAGGAAGGGAAATGAAAAAGACCTTTTTGAGTTTTATGTGAGGCAATTTTTGGTGATGGTAATTGTTATTCTTGAATATCCAATCGAAACAAATTTGTCTTGGGTGACAGATTTAAATAAATTTGGACAATACTATGTTTTATTTTGTTTCTTTAATAGTTAGTCACCGCTCACATATGTTGATAATTACGATATGTCTTTAAAGTGTTTTCTAAGGTATTTTATTCCATTTAATTCTAAAAAGTTTTGAAGAGATTTTCAGTTTCAGAGAATTAATCCAGCTATCATCTGAAATGTCTCTGTACATCTTCAGAACAAGCATTGGTACCGGAAAACACGGTGTATATGTGTTTTTATTCACCCTTCACCTTCACATCCATTACTTCTTTCGATCGTTAAGACATAAGAAATCGTTTACTGTAAGTATAAAATGGTCAATAAACTACCAACAAAATTAAACATCAAATTAACAAACAACACCAAACGGTTAACTTAATAACCGTTTATGATCACCGATATCATGGGAAATAATCTTGGCGCCCCTCATTCCATCATAGAATCGTGAGAAGCCATCGAATCGAACAATGGGTTCGTAAAATAACCGTTTTGTGCGTATCCTAGCCGTTTTTGGAATCCAGGCAATAAAGACCAGACCCAACAGCCCGCCCGTTCTCGTGTGAATGGACGGCCGAATGCCTCTATACTGAGGCTGTAACATTATTTCAAAGTATACGTTTCTATGGTCCGCGGGTCTCTGATTAGTTATGCGGTAGCGTGGGCCGAGAATAGACCCCTAGGCCTGCTTAATCATAGGTTCCGAGCAATGCGGCGTTATGAATATGTGTGCCGTTCGAGCTAAACGGTCGAGGACGCTCTATGATTCCCTTCGGTTGCGCTTTCTGTGGTTTCTATCACGGGGAAGAGGCCCCAGACAGTGGCGCGTCGTGGTCGTAAAATGTAACGGTAATAGACTACCTATCGGAATTGGCTTGATAACTTCATTGTTTCTGAGGTTTGGGCTGAAATTGCATTTGCGAGATCGTTTGCTCTGTGGCCACGCAATGTTAAATCGAATTTTTTAACATAAATAGTTAATACTTGATAGAAGATATATATAATTATTTAAATATTTTTCAATATTAACCTACATATTTAATTCCAAAAAATTATATTTAATAATTATAACTTCAGTAATTGAATTAAATTAATGTCATATAAGTACCACTTATATCAAACGACGTATAAAATAAACATTCATTATAAGACATCCAAATGATATAACGAAATCCAATAAATAAAAATTGTTAACCAAAACCCTATAAATTAAATATTTTGATTAGAAAAAATTTTGTTTCTACTGATCAATCTTATGAAAACAAATATCTTTCAGAAATGTTCAACATAATCTTAAGAAGTTCATCATTAAATTATCTTACTTAGAATATTCAATATTATTGGGTATCTAACTAAGTTACTTTCTATAAAATCTCAAGATGTGTAAAAACATTACTGAAGAACAAGTTTTAAGAGAGACTTTGCTTCATCAGTACTGAAATAATTCATATTCAATAAAATATTACATCAATCAACTACAAATATTTACTCTGGATCTCTTATAATGAATGTTTATTTTATATGTCATTTGATATATATAGTAAGTGGTACTTATATGGCATTAATTGAATTTAATTCCTGAAGTTATAATTATTATTAAATATAATTTCTTGAAATTGAATATGTAGAAGGCTAATATAAAAAAAATATTTAAATAATTTTATATACCTTCTATCAAGTATTAACATCTATTTATGTCATTTTATTCATAATATATAATTATTTGGTTTCCATAACATTCTTTATACAGATAGGCGTTATATTGTCTTTCAACCTTTTAGATCAAGGGTAAACCACAGAATTATTAATTTGTAATTAACATTACACTCCATTTAAATTTTTTAGTATTCATTTACCAGAAGTTTTCTAAATTGTTGAAAGGTGAGTGAATATTTGTTGTTGATTGATGTTATATTTTATTGAATATGAATTATTTGAGTACTTATGAAGCAAAGTCTCTCTAAAAACTTGTTTTTCAGTAATGTTTTTACATATCTTGAGATTTTATAGAAAGTGACTTAGTTAGATATCCAATAATATTGAATATTCTAAGTAAGATAGTTTCATGATGAAATTCTCAAGATTTTGTTAAACATTTCTTAAAGATATTTGTTTGCATAAGATTGATCAGCAGAAACAAAATTTTGTCTACTCAAAATATTCAATTTATAGGATTTTGGTTAACAATTTTTATTTATTGGATTTTGTTACATCATTTGGATGTCTTATCATGAAAGTTTATTTTATATGTCGTTTGATATAAGTGGTACCTATATGACATTAATTTAATTTAATTCCTGAAGTTATAATTATTAAATATAAATTTTTGAAATTAAATATGTAGAAAGCTAATATTAAAAAATATTTGAACGAATTTTTTAAATTGATAATTTATGTAACAAATCCGTTAAATATTTTAGGTTAATATTAAATAAGGTTATTCTGATTTTCACATATTTTATTATGATACAAAGATCATTTCGCTAACACAGTAGCATCGTTAGGTAGCCGGTATATCAGTTTTGACCTGGACAAAAGGAATGATGCATTTCAACAGAAAAGGTGTAGTTTCCACCAATATATCGGGTGTTTTTTTAGAGTGATAGAACTTTAAATTGAAATAAAACTCATTCAAATTAAGATTGAAGCCAATTTTTTGTATTTAAAAGATAATTTTAAGTCCATTGTATACTGGAGAACAAAAATTCACAACTTTTCCTTTGAAAATACCAAACGCTACTCGTTTCAACTGTTACAACATTGTTGGGTGTAAAATAATATAGGATGCAATGATATATAAGGCATTATTTCATGGTGGAATATGTTCGAACAAGTTCTTCGCATGTCTGCCTAAGCTAATTGTGAGCATCACGGCGGAAAAGGCTCTGAATTGAGCATGAAGAAAGTTTTCTGCGTTTGTAACGTTGAAAAAATCGGGAATAATATTCCTTGCTTGCTAGGGTATGTTGTGTATGTTTATTTGCGTGCACTAGATGTCTCTAGTGTATGATAAATACTTTAGTGTTTCTTTGCAGAGCGAATATAAGTGCATGGCAGATTTATGATCATTGGACATGCTACACAGATGTATGTTACAGTGTCATTAGAGTAAACAATGAACCAAATTGAAGGCACATGTTCAAACATGAGAATCGCATAGTCTTTTTGAAACCTTAGAGACATAAGCATCTTTATCAACATCAAACACAAAATTGGTTAAACCCATTCCAAAACCAAATTCGAGACAAAATGACGAATTATCAATCCAAGTCTGTATTTTCCTCTCTCCCTGCTGGATTTCACAGTTTCTTGACGTTATTTATTGGATCCCATGGGCGTGCTCAAGCTGGATGGTACAAATACAAATGGCATTCCTTCTTGGGAAACTGTAAACATCCCAGAAGAGAAATGAACGTTGACAGAGCAAAGTTAACGGGATACCGAGGCTAATCAATTTGGAAAAACGTGACGAGGCGCAGGGGCGTATCAAGAAATGAATCTTTAGGCGACGGCAATAAATACTTAGGGTTGGAAACTGATTGTTTGGAGTAGAGTTTCCTCCTACATCCAATATTCATTATTTTCTGCTTTTCTTTTGATTTCGAATCGTGCTGGTCTTTACTTCATAGAAATCTATTGTACCAGGCCAACGACTAGACTAATTTTGGACCACTCTTTCGAGTAATTCAGGCCTTATTTCATCAATAACACGAGTTATGTTGGCTTCCAAAGCGTCTATTGTTTCTGGTTTATTAGCATAAACCAATGACTTGGCATAACCCCAAAGAAAATAATCCAGTGGAGCTATGTCGCATGATGTTGGAGGCCAATTAATTGGACCAAATAATATTATCGCCAAATCTTTCTTTCAATAAATCAATTGTTACGGTAGCAGCATGAGGTGTAGCACCATCTTGTTGGAAACAAAACACTTCTGGGTCGATACCATTCAAATTTTGAAACAAATAGTCATTGATCATCGATCTGTAACGAGCACCATTCACTGTGACGTTAGCTCCAGCATCGTTTTTAAAGAAATATGGACCGATGATGCCCTCAGCGTGTAAAGCATACCATACAGTGCATTTTTCAGGATGCAATGGAACCTGCAGAACTTCTTGAGGATTTTTTTCACTCCATATACGGCAATTTTGTTTGTTTTGATAGCCGTTCAACCAGAAATGAGCTTCACCAGTAAACACAATTTTACGATAAAAAAGTGGAACAACTTCAAGCTGTTCTAGGGCCCAATCAGCAAACAAACGACGCTTATTATGGTCAATTGGCTTTAGTTCTTGAACCAGTTGGATCTTACATGGGTGTAGACCAAGATCTTTACGCAGAATTTTCCATGTGATCTGGATCATCATTAACACTACGATTTACAGTAGCCATATTTTCTTCTGGACGTACAGTTCTTTGTCTTGTTGTTGTTGCATCGAGTGGAGAAAATATTGTCCGAAATTTATCGATAGTTCGACGAATAATCTGCTCTGGTGAACCATAAACTGAACGAAGGAGTCTATAAGTTTGGCGAATAGAACACTGATTTTGAAAATAAATTTCAACAATTTGTAAACGTTGTTGCGGCGTGAGTCTTTCCATGATAATTTGTCAATGCTTACTGAACAGAAATGTCAAAACAAAATGGCTTCTACCTTCTGTCAAATCACAGTTATCCGTATCGAAAGTTCTATCCCTCTAAAAAAAAAACACCCGATATAACGAGTTTTCCAATAGAAACTATACAATTTAAAATGGTTATAATGGGAATACTGGTCATTATTTTTGACATTCCTCATGTTATTTATGTTCTATAGGTTATGCCAGTTAATCATGGAAAGGCGCAAAAGCTCTAAATTGGTCGAAATGCAGAAATACCTCATTGAAGCCAAACATAACCATCGTTACATTCGAATCTTCGCAACCAAGCAATAGACACCTAGGCATCTCTAGCTTCACGATCTCGGCTCGGAGATCCTTGAAATCGAAAAAAAAACGTCCTAAGTGCACATTACTAATGTTCTTCCCCGTTCTTCCGTCTATGATGCTCGCATGATTCCTTGGTGAAATCGGTCGAAGATCATCAATTACTGCAATTAAAATTCCTCGATCGGAATCGCCACGCAGAGTGACACTTCATGCGAAAAATTACTGACCACGCCAATCGATACTAAAGGTGGCCGCACACGATCAGATTTCTCACTCATTTCAATAGAACTTAAATTCAGTTGTAACGAGGGAAAATAAACTCCGGATAATGATTTTGTACCACTTGTTCACACCACGATTAGTTTATCGTTTCAAAAGTGTAATTGTTGGTTACTGATCGTATCGAAAGAATTAAATATAAAAACGAACGAAATTGACCACTAGGTAGATACAAGCATTGATTGTGGTTGTACAATGAGTTCTATAGCTGTATAAACCATTATCGAAACTATTGAGTATTCCTTCCTCTTCTTTGGAGTGAGACAAGGTTGTGTTTTCATGAATTGAAAGATTGTTATTGCAAAAGAGAGATTGGAGAATTTGTTTCTATAAGATTGTTGGGAAAGTTATTTCGTTTTTTCCCGACAGAGGATTTGATTGTATTTTTTCGAACACAACTTCTCACTTAAGCCGCATAATTATATGTTTTGAGAGCTGATATAGCAAGCTTTGTGTATGAAAGAGTTCCATTAAATCTACGCAGTAGTTTTTGGTTGGTACCCTTTCAAATATGGAAATCAATAAACAGCATTTTCGTAATATTTTACTTTTTTTACTCTAGAAAGGTAAAAATGCTGTTCAAGCCAGAAAGAAATTAACCGATGTGTATGGAGAAATTGTTTTGACAGTACGCCAGTGCCAGAACTGGTTTGCAAAATTTCGATCTGGCAATTTTGATGTCGTAGATGAACGACGTTCCGGAAGGCCGGTTGAAGCTGATAAAGACATTATAAAGGCATCAGTTGATGCAAATCGGCAAATGCAAAACAGCAAGTGAGATGTTAAATTTATCGAATTAATTTGTTCATGACCACTTGAAAGGCCTAGGTTCAAACTTGAAGCTCGATATATGGGTTACCCATGTTATCATGGAGAGAAATTTGTGTCGTCGCTTTGACTTCTGTGATTCGCTTCTCAAACGTCATGAAAATGATCCGTTTTTGAATCGAATCATTAGTGGGAACGAAAAATTGATTGTCTATAACAATGTGAAACGCAAGAGATCATGAAGCAGAAGAGATGAACCGGCTTAAAGCATTTCGAAAGCCAATATCCATCAAAAAAAGATGATGCTGTCTGTTTGTTGGGATTTTAAAGGAATAGTTTTCTTGGGCTTTTAACACAACAATTAATTCGGAAGTCTACTGTGATCAGCTGGACAAACTGAATGATGCAGTTCAACGGAAAAGGTCAGAATATATCAACAGAAAAGATGTAGTGTTCCACCAAGATAATGCGAGACCTTATACAGATTTGGTCACTCGCCAAAGGCTTTTACAGGTTGAATGGGATACACTGCTACACCCGCTGTATTATCAAGATCTGGCACCTTCAGATTATTTTTTGTTCCGGTCATTGCAAATTTTTTTGGACGGTAACACCTTTACTTATAATGAAGATGTCAAAAATCACCTGGATCAGTTTTTTGCCAGCAAAGACCAAACATTTTATGAATTTGTTTAGCACATGGAAAGAATCAGCTCATCACAAATGAACAACTTCAATTTAATTTATCACTTAATTGCTCTTATCTGTAAAACATTAGGACCGAACTAACACCATATTTTTACACTCTTTAAAATTGTACCTGTTGTCTACCCTACATATACTACTCTGTCAAGAAAGTACCGGGAATTTTCAATTAAAACAACATTTTTACATTTAATCGTCAAAATTTATTGGGTCGCCTTCAAAATAGGCTCCATTTGCTCCAATACATCTATGCCAACGGCACTTCCAATTATCGAAACATTTTTTATAGGCGCTTTCCGGGATGGACTTTAGCTCTCGCGCCGAATTTTGTTTTATGGCTTCAATCGACTCAAAACGGGTGCCACGAAGGGGCAATTTTAGTTTTGGGAAGAGGAAAAAGTTGCAGGGAGCCAAATCCGGCGAATACGATGGTTGCTGAAGCACGTTTGTTGAGTTTTTGGCGAGAAAGTCAGTCACAATCGTAGCTCGGTGAGAAAACGCGTTATCGTCATGCAAAATCCATGAGTTGTTCGCCCACAAATTTGGCCGCTTCTTACGGATACGCTCACGCAAACGTTTCATAACGCCTAGGTAATACTCCTTGTTTACCGTCTGACCCTCTGGAACGAATTCGTAGTGCACCACGCCATCGATATCGAAGAAAACAATGAGCATCACCTTCATTTTCGAGCGGCTTTGGCGTGGTTTTTTCGGTTTCGGCTCATTTTTTGCCACCCATTCCGATGATTGCTGGCTTGTTTGCATATCGTACTCGTAGACCCAGGTCTCATCACCAGTTATAATGCGTTCCATGAATGTAGAATCGGAATTACAGCGATCCAGCATGTCTGAAGCAACCTGTTCGCGATGACGTTTTTGAAGAAAATTCAGGTCTTTCGGTACGAGTCGTGCGACCACCTTTCTCATGCCCAAAATATCAATCAAAATCGTACGTGCGGACTCGTGGGATATCTTAAGATCATGTGCTATCTCTCTCAAGCTGGTACGACGGTTTTCCAGCACCCTTTCCTTAATTTTATCGACGTTATCTTCGTTATCTTCACGACCGTCCTTGAAGGCTCTGTACCACTGATATGCACGAGTTTTCGATAAAGCATTATCACCAAAGGCCTTTTGCAACATTTTCGTTGCATCGGCACACGAAAATTCATTTGCAACACAAAACTTTAAACAAATTCTTTGCTCAACGTAATCACCCATAGTAAAAATCGGCACGCACTCTGACATCGACTGACTTAATCAGCTGTTGCAAACACACTAGTTGACAGATCCCGCTCAAGCTTGGCATAGTAATTAAGGACAGTGGTACCAACCTAGGTACCACTGCCTCATTGCCCCGCCAGATTTAAATCGATAATTCCCGGTACTTTCTTGACAGAATGTAAATAGAATAGAATAGAAGCCAAGTTATTTTTATTTACTTCATTAATTCAAAAATGTTTCACTAAGTGATGTGCGAGAAATCAATATCGTTTTACAGTTAGCTCGAGATCCGAGATTTACATAAGGACTTATCTTTAAGTTTCTCCTGGAATGTTGTTTTCCAAGGTGTCGGAGTGATAGTGCTTTATCCAACAATAGTTCCTATTCAGCATATAATCAGTAGGCCTTCAGTTTCAATTTGTTCCAAATGACCAGTAGAACATCCGGAACTAAGATGGTTCGGTAATAAGATACTCTAAGTCCGGCAGAAGGAAAATTGTCTGGTATCAAGATAATCCAACCAAAAAGGCACTCCAGCAAAAAAAAAATCACGAACCAAGATTGTCCAGTTTTAAGATCATCCGATACTAAGATCATCCGGTACTGAGACGCCATATGTTGAAACGTCTTATAAGAAACAATAAAAATTCAATATTCCACGATTTTCATGGATTAGGTACGTTAATTCGATCAAAATACCCCTCAGTATGTCTTCGTGCAACCGCACAGTACGAAAAGAAAGCAATCTGGGAAATTCTAACTAATTCAAACTACTTAAGGTATTAGTTTAATCACATTATTGGTACGTTTTTTATCGATTGAAATTCGAATCAACAGTGGAGCGTTTTTTAACGTTACAGTGGAACTGCTATTCAAATCAATTAAAAGCAAGCATTCTTCGAGATTCCAGCAACATCCTACATATGTTCGATACAACTGAAATCCAATATCCCTCGCGTAGCATTTCGAACATTCAATTCAACATTTTATTCCCCTTTTTATGGCAGACAGAGCATCTGCATGTGTGATGTTCGCTTTATTAATTAATTAATTATCGTCACGAAGATTTCGAGACACATAGCTATGTTCAAGTCACGCCAACTCCGAAAGCGGATGTATTCGTTTTGTTTAGAAACACACTGACACCATTAGCATTCGTAACAATGCAGAACAATTAGACTGAATGCTAATTAACCGCAGTCAATTCAGGCAGTGTGATAGCGTCGCTATATTTGAATGGGACAGGACGATTCACGCTCAGAATACGTATGCGAAAATCGTGAAATTCACTCTTGAAGGATCTGGTCGACTAAAATTCGAAGCTTGATGCAAGGTATGCTCAACAAATAACAATAATTCCAATATTCAACAAATTACAGAATAATAGCTGGAATTAATTAACGAGAACCTCTACAGATTTTAATCTAAATAAATCTCATGAAAACATTTAGAATTAAATTTTAAAAAACATGTCCTTAATACACTGTATCGCTTTATAAGCATACTACTCTGTCAAGAAAGTACCGGGAATTTTCAATTAAAACAACATTTTTACATTAAATCGTCAAAATTTATTGGGTCGCCTTCAAAATAGGCTCCATTTGCTCCAATACATCTATGCCAACGGCACTTCCAATTATCGAAACATTTTTTATAGGCGCTTTCCGGGATGGACTTTAGCTCTCGCGCCGAATTTTGTTTTATGGCTTCAATCGACTCAAAACGGGTGCCATTTTAATTTTGGGAAGAGGAAAAAGTCGCAGGGAGCCAAATCCGGCGAATACGGTGGTTGCTGAAGCACGTTTGTTGAGTTTTTGGCGAGAAAGTCAGTCACAATCGTAGCTTGGTGAGAAGGCGCTATCGCGCTCAACGTAATCACCCATAGTAAAAATCGGCACGCACTCTGACATCGACTGACTTAATCAGCTGTTGCAAACACACTAGTTGGCAGATCCCGCTCAAGCTTGGCATAGTAATTAAGGACAGTGGTACCAACCTAGGAAAAAAAAAATTTACCTGCCTCATTGCCCCGCCAGATTTAAATCGATAGTTCCCGGTACTTTCTTGACAGAATGTATATATTATCATCACATGTGGTGGAAATAAACTAATGAAGAATCAAAAGAAATATAAATTAATGAAAAAAATTATTTAGACATCACCTTATACATATATATGTTTCGATTGGATATTAAAGAATCACAAGTTCCTTCATCAAAAAATGTTCCACAAATAATTCAAAAAAGGCCTTTTGTATTTTGCTTTTTTGAAGAATATATAGCACATTCTCCAGAGATGGAACCTGATACATTCGGACCCAAAATCTCATCAGTAAGGAGTTATTTGAATAAACAAAACAATCATTTAAAATATATAACAATACCTTCTTTAACACAACACGTTTTTGCAACAACTCACCAATTTTTGGGTTAGCATAGCCTAAACAAAAATAAGGTTAATCACAGAAATATAAAATGGAAGAAGATACGACTTAGACTCTTCATTAGATGCATGTGATGTAATACAAAGAAATTTCTTAATTATTAAAGTATATAAATTGAAAATTACTCAAATAACGCCTTACTGATGAGATTTTGGGTCCGAATGTATTAGGTTCTTTCTCTGGAGAATGTGCTATATATTCTTTAAAAAAGGACAATGAAAAGAGCCTTTTTTGAATTATATGTTGATTTTTTGGTAAGGTGATGTCTAAATAATTTTATCATTAATTTATATTTTTTTTTGATTCTTTATTAGTTAATTTCCACCACATGTGATGATGATATATATGTTTCTAAAGTGATACAGTGTATTTAGGACATGTTTTGAAATTTAATTCTAAATTATTTGAATATTCTTATATTTACAGATATATTCTGTAAGCCTTTAACATATTTAATTTAAAAAAATTAAATTTAATAATTATCAAATCAGGAATTGAACTAATGTCATATAAGTACCACTTATATCAAACGACATATGAAAGAAACATTCATTATAAGACATCCAAATGATATAACAAAATCCAATAAATATAAATTGTTAAATTTATGATAGATTGGGCCGTTGCTTGGTAGAAATCAGTTGTAATTGTCATTATAAAATAAAACACTTGTTTACATTTTCTACTTTATTTTTGGTATTGACGTACGTTTCGTCTTTGCTAGAAAGACTTCATCAGAATACGAAGTAACAGTTGTTGTACAATGAATTTATAAGATTTTTTACAGAAGGTGTACATGTGTTTTTAATTGTTCGTCGGGTTGGTTTTCTCAAAGAATATTCCCTTCAGAATCGTGTTCACTCGATCCCTTGTAAATATTGAATAGAGGGGTGTAATAGAAATCTATTTGTTCATTTACTAGGTTATTGCTGTTTTTATGTTTATTTATTTCGTAAATTTCCCATATGTTCAATTTTAGACCTCTATTTTCAACATGTAGAATTTCTATTTCTTTTGTGAAAGAAAGGTTATTTTCAAGAAGGTGTTTAGCATAATGTGAATCTTTTTTATTTTTATCGAAACTTCTTTCATGTTCTGTTAGGCGTGTACCGAAATATCTACCTGTTCTACCAATATAAATCTTTGGGCAATCTGGGCAAGTGAGTTTGTATACACCTGATAATTGAAGTTTATCCATACTGTTTTTATTATTTTTGATGTATTTGCTAATAGGATTGTTTGTCTTGAAAGAGACTTTAATATTTTTTTTTTTTGAGTAGGTTTTTTAGTTGAATACTAATGTTTCCGAGATATGTGAGGCTAACGTATTTGTGTTCAGATAGATTAGATGTTACTGGATAAATTTTTTTTATTGTGTTTTTGTGTATACGTTGGTTAATTAAATTACATCTCTAATAGATAATTTAATTAACCAACGTATACACAAAAACACAATAAAAAAAATTTATCCAGTAACATCTGATCTATCTGAACACAAATACGTTAGCCTCACATATCTCGGAAACATTAGTATTCAACTAAAAAACCTACTCAAAAAAGAAAATATTAAAGTCTCTTTCAAGACAAACAATCCTATTAGCAAATACATCAAAAACAAAAAAAACAGTATGGATAAACTTCGATTATCAGGTGTATACAAACTCACTTGCCCAGATTGCCCAAAGATTTATATTGGTAGAACAGGTAGAAATTTCGATACACGCCTAACAGAACATAAAAGAAGTTTCGATAAAAATAAAAAAGATTCACATTATGCTAAACACCTTCTTGAAAATAACCATTCTTTCACAAAAGAAATAGAAATTCTACATGTTGAAAATAGAGGTCTAAAATTGAAATTTACGAAATAAATAAACATAAAAACAGCAATAACCTAGTAAATGAACACATAGATTTCTATTACACCCCTCTATTCAATATTTACAAGGGATCGAGTGAACACGATTCTGAAGGGAATATTCTTTGAGAAAACCAACCCCACGAACAATTAAAAACACATGTATACCTTCTGTAAAAAATCTTATAAATTCATTGTACAACAACTGTTACTTCGTATTCTGATGAAGTCTTTCTAGCAAAGACGAAACGTACGTCAATACCAAAAATAAAGTAGAAAATGTAAACAAGTGTTTTATTTTATAATGACAAATAAATTGTTAACAAAAATCCTATAAATTAAATATTTTGGGTAGACAAAATTCTGTTTCTGTTCATCACTCTTATGAAAACAGATACCTTTCAAAAATGTTTAACGAAATCTTAAGAATTTCATCATAAAACTATCTTACTTAGAATATTCAATATTATTGGATATCTAAGTTATTTTTTATAAAATCTCAAGATATGTACGAACATTACTAAAAAACAAGTTTTAAGAGAGACTTTGCTTCGTCAGTACTCAAGCCTATTCATATTCATTAAAATGATACTTTCAAGACGGACTATATAATCAATAAGGAGTTTTAGCTATGGTAATAGAAAGTTCTACAAATTGAGACAGTGTTACATACATCTGTATAACAAACAATTCCATACTCAAACAAACCCGACAAGGAATTGTTGATTCCTGAGACAAAACTGCAGACATGCGCACGTTTCGTTTCACTTGTTAGTTCTCGTCAATGAAATTAATGCTAGCGACCACAAATCTGTCAAGTACCCACATTTGCCATACACAGAAGTACTTAGGTATTGTTTATACATTAGCGCCATCTAGAGCTTGCAAACACACATACAAGACATGCCTTCCCGAGCTAATTCAAGTAGAATTGTATTCTTGATATTTTCACGTTACAAATGCAGAAAAAATTTTCTTCACGCTCAAGTCAGATCATTGTTTGAGTATAGAATTTTTATATAGATATATGCTACACTGTCTCGATTTGTAGAAATTTCTATTACCATAGCTCACATTCCTTATTGATGATTTATTATTTAAATACCAAAGTGAACTTTGTTTTCAGTTGTATTGTTCCTAAATTGGAATTATAAGATAAATGTAGTGATTACTTGGATGATATGAAGAATAAATGTCTTATAAACATAACGGGTTATCCATGTCCTGGCCCTGTTTCAATGACAAACAGTGTGGTCCAACGAAAACTTAACACCTCGATTTTCCGGCTTTAAAATGAAAATTGCTCGGACCCATCAATTTCTGATTTGTGGGGGAACAACTTTTTCCGGTCTTCGCATTCCTGTAACTGCAACCCCCTAGCGGGAGTCAGTACAACCCCTCGATTTTGAATAAGAATGAAGGGTGTTGCGATACCCCATTTCGAAGAGCTTATCGGATACTATGTGATCCTTAAATTTCGCTTCAAAATTTCCATCGATAACGAAATGACAGGTGAAATAGTGGAAGAGTACTTACTTTTGTGATTAGTTTATTAAATGCTGGAAATGGGCACCATGCAGTAATGTAAATTTTGCTGAAAACGTTCACGAACGTTACTCAAGATTTCTGGTGTAATTTGACGGCATTCAGTAATAAAAATAATGAAGTTCGCAAATCATTCAGTGAGTAAGGCTGAGCAGCATAAATCTTGGATTTCAGGTGACCCCATAGAAAAAAGTCAATTTGAGCCAGATCAGGAGATCTGGAAGGCCAATCAATATGTTCCCTTCTTCCACTCCAGGCGTGATGAAAATTTCCATCTAAGAACTGACGCACCGGTTGAATGAAATAAGGTGGTGCGCCATCTTGTTGCAAAATAATCGTTTGATGGTCTTCTGCATTCTCCAATACCTGCACGAAGGCTTTTTGTTTCCCACTGAACCAGTAGCGTCAAATTTGGCAACCAGTAGCAAAATGTAAGCAGCGGATACATTTTTTTCGAGGATGTCGTTCGTTTAATAAAGCCGCTGTTGTTCGCGCAGACTCGTAATTTCTAAGAAATAATTTCATAATTCCTACCCTTTCTTGTACGAAATGCACCATTTTAATTCTACTACAAATTTACAGTCGCTTTGACACACTTGTAACGTTCTTAAAAATTCACTATAATCTGAGGTAAATCAAAAACATGGTCCGTCTACTTCTTTGGATAAGAAATTTATCCTTTTTTTGGACAAAAAATTAACAACGTAAGTACTTTAAAGTAAATAAAGTACTTTAAGATTGACTCTTTCACTATTTTCGCTCTTATTTCATTATCGATGAATATTTTGAAGCGAAATTTTAGGGTCAGATAGTACTCGATACGATCTTCAAAATTAGTTATCGCAGCACCCTAATTCCTATTCAAAATTAAGGGTTTCTGTTACGGGGATGAAAAAAGCTGAAAAGTTGTTACCCTCGAATCAGAAATTGACGAGTCTGAGCGATTTTCCACATTTTCATGTCGGAAAATCGAGGTGTTAAGTTTTCCATGGACCAGCCTGTACATCAGAAATGAAAGCGCACTAAAAACTATAATGATTCTTTTTGAGTGTTTGGATAAATACTTCACATTACAAGATACAGACTCCTAAAATAATCCCTGAAGAATACCCATAAATAAAAGTTTCGTAACAGTTTCATTTCCTAAAACGGCAAAATAAATCTACAGAATGAACCAGCGGCGAATTGCAGGAATTGCAAATCCTCTCGAAATAACTTGTGATGTTTTTCTACCGAGAACATCAATCGCGAATACTCCAACTTCACCATTTCACTTAAGTTGAGTGCTGTTCCAGATATGTTCCAACTTCTGTTTCCCGGTAATACCAGCAGCTACTATAGAGGACCGCGATTCGACGTTCCCGTTTATGAATGTAGTGCAATATGAAATGCAATCTTTGCATGAGGCTCGCAGGCCCGTAATAGATGAAAAATACGGAATCCTCATTTTCAGCTCAGTCGTCATTTATCTGAATTCATCATTTTATTTTTTCAGGAAACAGCGTGCCATCGTTTCACCAAAATGTCTGCAATTTCAAATGATGGTTGAAGCCAATAAGCTGGGAAACATGCGGATGTATGATAACGTCCCAGCGATCAACAAAACCTAATCGGGAGCATTTTAAATTTCAACTGTTATACAGATGTAAAGGGTGTTTCAATAAGAGCGCAAGATTTGAATTGCGCGCCATGTTTGACAGTCATAATGTCACATGATTATGTTGACAGAACGAAGTTAGTAAACATGGATCATTCTGAGTGAAAACAATCCTCAAAAGTTCTACAGTTCCATTACATCCTGAAAATGCACTGTATAGTTTGCTTTATACGCTAGAGGCATCATCGGTCCACATTTCTTCAAAAACGATGCTGGAGCTAATGTTACAGTGAATAGTGCTCGTTACAGATCGATTATCAATGATTATTTGTTTCAAAATTTGAATGGTATCGACCCAGAAGTGTTTTGGTTCAAACAAAATGGTGCTACACCTCATGCTGCTACCGTAACAATTGATTTATTGAAAGAAAGATTTGACGATAACATTTCGAGAAATGGTCCAATCAATTGGCCTTCAAGATCATGCCACATAAATTCACTGGATTATTTTCTTTGGCGTTATGTCAAGTCATTGGTTTATGCTGATAAACCAGAAACAACAGGCGCTTTGGAAGCCAACATAACTCATGTTATTGATTAAATAAGGCCTGAATGACTCAAAGAAGTGGTCCAAAATTGGTATGGTCGAATTCGGTTCTTCAGAGCTAGTCGTGGAGGACATATGCCGGAAATTATTTTCAAAACATAAATGTCATAGAATTACCTTTCAAATAAAATGAAAAATTTGGATTCAATCTTAATTTAAATGTGTTTTATTTCAATTCAAAGTTCTATCGGTCTAAAAAAACACCAGATATGAGAGCAGAGACCTTCACGCAGAAGTGCTTAAGTAAAAGTCAAATCTGCCAGCACAAAATAGGGATGAAATAGCGAAGCAATGGAAAAAGAAAAGAACAAATATTCCACTTCATAGAATATCAAAAACACATGACATAGAAGTATTCCTTCCGCTATAACAGGTTACTCCAATTTGAACATCGGCAATAATTACGTGAAATGCACAAAGTGAATACTTAAGGCTCATCATTTAAAACAAATGTCATACATCTCACTGGATGTTATAGAGTGGAAACGAAGTAATGCTGCCCCGGCTTCAGACTCGCACGACATATATTTTTCATTACCGCCGTTCACAAGGCACATTCTACAAACCTTATTATAGGTCTCCGCCAAGATCTAGCAAATTGGCTTCATCGAACCAGGTACGAGATAATGAAATAAAACTAGTTCGACGCGGACGTGGCGTAGATCACAGATACAGATATTTTCCCGCCGCGGACGTGTGGACACAGAAAAGGCCGAGCCACGGGTGGATTTTCTGCCGTTTTTCAATTAGGGTTCTCGGCGATGCCAACGTCACGGCAGGACGCGAACCATGCACTTTCGAGACGTACACACTCTCGTCGGCACTCCTCTTCGTCATGTCTTAATTGCCAATAACCGGAGACGGTAGGTTTGCGGGATTTAATCAAGAGGGCCGTTGAGGACGTTAGGAGATCGTTTTCCTCGATGGAAACCTCAGTTCTTTCTCATTTCCTATGATGGGGATGAAATATATATCATCATAAATGTATACGAGGTGCAAGTGATTTTGGTGGACGCGTTTTTGCGCGCTTGTTCCAGAAAACAACTTGCTATCATTCAGATAGAGCTAGAGAAACTTTTAGGGAAAGTTTGGGGTCTAAATGACTCGTTAATGGGCAAAATCAGCTTTATAGTTCTACAATTTTTTAATATTTCCGAAACTAGAGATTTAATCGATCTTAACATCGGCGTTTAGAAATATAGTGATAATGAGCATGTGCGTGCAAAATTTCGTGAAGATCGTATGATATGAAGTTCAAAAAAATGTATTTCTGAGTGAACCAGCGTCGAGGGCTACGTTAAACACTATAACTTTCAAACGGAAAGAGATAAAGACAGAGACAAAAATTTTTTGAGCGGAGCAGCGTTCAATATTGAAGAAATCGAATGAACCCAGCATGCCAAGATTCTGTTGAGGACAGACCTTGGCTTGTTCACAGACGGCACGCGAACGGAAGCAGGAATCTATGGGAGCAAACTGAGAATCTACATACTACTGTATTCCAGGCAGAACTATTTACATTGAGACCGCAGTGGATCTGCTGGTAAAACGGCAAATCCACCAAAATCTAAATATTTAGCGATAGTCAGTCGCTAATGAAAGTTCTACATCAAAAACAGTTTAGACTTGCCGCATGGCTCTAAACAGGCTGGGTGTGTATAATAGAATCACTCTTGTTTGGATACCGAGCCACTCAAACTATTTGGATAACGAACAGGTAGATAGGTTGGCGTTTACTGGAGTCACGCTGTCTCTGGTAGACCCAGAACCATTCCTGAAAATACCACATGACGTGCCTAAGCGGACCATAACAGGCAGAATGAATTCTAGACTAAAGGCTTTCTGACTGAGCCATCCTGAGCTGAAACATTCGAAGGCGATCCTTGGAACAGCTTCGAACAAAAATATGGCAGACTTAGCGCCAGGTCTGGACAAAACCAAACTTAGAATACTTGTCGGGATTATGACAGGCCACTGCAGGCTGAAAGCTCATTTGCACAAAATCGGTCTGGCTGAAGACGATGAATGCAGGATGTGTCTTGAGGACACTGAAACAGCCATGCACATCGTCTCAGATGTGCGCAGAGTCGCATCAGATTCGAGGTCTTGAGTCAGGCTATTATAGCCCACTACGAACTGGAAAAAAAATATAAGAAAATGAAAGAAGGTAAGTCCTCGACAGTACAAGGAAAACCCTCGACATAGTACAAAGATTTGCCTGTATGTGCATCACATACGAGACATGAGGACATGACCACCTAGAGCACTGGAGGTCACCTCTGATTTCATACCTCTCTATCTAATGATACATACATTGGGTTTTGAGGCCATTCTCAGAATATCCAAGGTAGGAACATGTTATAAGAAAACCAGAAATCCTGGTCCTCTCTTTCCAAATACGTTTAATCATCGAAAAGAACTTTACTACGATTCTGAACAGAAGGTAAGAATTGCAAGGGGTATCTACAACTCAAACTCTCAGAAAAATACCATCAAATGCTACAGAGACTGTTCAAAAACCACCACAGAAACTAGCGCTGTGGTGTCTGGGCCATGCACCAAATACTCACTTTAGTTAGACTCCTGTCCAAGCGTCTTTCAGGTAGGAATACTTGTATGTGAAAGATGCGTGGAAATGAACCATGAAAGAAAATATCAGAGATTTGATATAGCTATCCACTCTGGTTCAGGCTGTTATTCAATACCTAAGCTCCCAAATCATTGATTTAGAATTGATATAGGAACAAAACTTAATGAAGTAGGAAAAAATAATAGAGTCTGTTTAGTCTGAGTTCCCGGCGATTAAAAGAAAAAGAAAAGAGTACCTATAACGAAGAGTTTCGAGAGAAGGAAGAACACGAAAGAATAACAATCTGGCGGAACCTTCACGGACTGGATCAATCCTGAACTTTTTTTTGGAACTTCGATACTGCAAGATCCAGAAAGTACCTGGATCCCAGTAAAAATATGCTTCACCTTTTCACTAGCTGTAGACTTTCGGACTGAAGCCGAAATTGGAAGTTTGGAACTCTACGGAGCGATTAACGCTAACGGCGATGATAGGACGTATCCTTATCATACAATATGCTTCCTGGGCAGATTTTGGAGGCTGCAGAATAGTCACCTGGTGAAAGAGCCACGCTGGCATGCCAGTAATCTAACCAGCAGAATTCACGATTTCATCGAATCCAAAAAATTGATGCTTAGCACAAAGTAGTTGGTGGTAAATTGCATCAAAAACAGGCAGATATGGGCAGGCAGATCACTGCTCTATATTCCACCAGGTCATTTATATTCATAAGAAGAAGATAAGTAAATCCTCCTATGATAGATATGTGTTATCTTTCCTGAGGTTGCCACTGATTCATGATTTTGCTTAAGCTCTTATGATCGTTCCTATTATCTAATTGGACTTATTTGGGATGAACTTGCATGAAAAATAACAGATTCCAAAATAACCATAAAATAGAGTTATTTCATAAGTATGGAAATTGAATCAAATATTATCGAATAAACATACCGATATGTATAATTCTGATTATTCAATACCACCATATTTCACAAAATCCCAATTAAAATAGATATCGTCTAGAATTACACTCTTAATTTGGATCGAAACTGCACCGTTACGGTCATGTTTCCATTCGAGATAGATCACTAATTAACAGGAGGCATGTTTGTGGATTTTTCTCCCTAATAAGACTGTAACGAAATATAATTGGCCGTTAGTCATGGTCAACGTAACTTCTATTCAACAAACAGAATCTGATTGTTGGTTCTTGGCACAATAAATTGAAACATTTTCAGATAACAATCTAATGAGATTCATAATTGATAAACACATTTTTCACCTAAAAATGAAAGAATTGCCTGGTATGTAGACATACCTTCTGGAATTCTTCTGAACGTTATCTTGAAGTCTAAATATGATACTCTACAGTGTACAGTTTTGTTTCACCCAGAATTAAGGGAATTTTTGCGGTAGAGCTTGTATGCAGTTGTGATACACTATCTTGCTCGTAGAGGAGTAGATCGCTGTGCTTTTTCACTGAGTTCACTTCACAATTTCACTAAACTTGATTACAAGTAGGAATATTATAGATTCACTTTCAGGCCTTTCATTGCGGTATTGTGTTATCGAGAGAGGGTGAACGAAAATGTTCCTTGAGATTGGAATTGTGAAGTTACAAATGAATGCGAATTGAGTTTCTTGCTAGAGTACGTATTGAAATAATGTAATAATATATATATATATATATATATATATATATATATATATATATATATATAGATGATCCTGACCGTCGGACTCAGTTTTGTGAACAATTTAGTTAGTTACCGAATAATAACCCACACCGACTCTACAATACATTCTTTTCTGACGAGTGTACCTTTATGTTGAATGGGGAAGTCAATAGACACAGTTGCCGGTCCTGGAGTGATAGTAATCCTCATTTATTCATGAAGACACATACACAAATTCCCCAAAAATTTAATTTTTGGTTAGGAATATTAGGAAATCATATTGTTGGACCAATTTTTATCGATGGAAATCTTGACGGAACAACTTATTTGAATTTATTAGACGACACTATTGATCCATTGATGATGGTGAGGCGTCATTTTTCTTACCATTGTCTCAGTTCAATAAGGTATTCCTGAAGGTTTTTGGAAGCTGTTGTTGCATTCTCATGGAATGTCATTGTCGCTATATCTTGGATTTATCCTAGTTCATGGGACTACGTTCGGGTGCTTGGAAAGAAACCCTTCCGGCGAGTGAGTTGCATCCCAAACAACTCTGGTACTGACCTGCAGAGCTAGTAGAGGTTATATGGTGCTTCGCTGCTACCAGTAAACGGTTGTGGGCTTTCGAGCTGAACTGGAAACTGGTGGGTTCATCTCTTCGAAGGGGTTCTCGCTTCGCGAGAACTGCCTCTGGGGCAAACTGCGGAGACTGCCGAGTAGTCACTTGGTGAAAGAGCCACGCTCATATGCCAATTCGAAAACCTGGTTGAATTCACATGTCGCTATATCGGCCCCCAATCGTTTCTGTACCTTGTCGTGGTGGGGATGCTTGTCATGACTGAAATCCTAGTTTCATTATATGAAATGGAGGATAGGGTTATGATGCCTAAAGCAGAGACTCTCATTCCAACTTCCTTACTTTGTATCTTTCTGGCATACCATTCCATAATGTTATCCCACAACCGTTCCTATCCTTCAACAAAGCTTGGAATCATACGGGGTAGTTGTTGCTTTCTGACTTGGGTCATGCTATCCTGCAATCGATTAGAGTTTTGTAATTCATACACGGACGAAGACGAAACCCTGCTGAATCTAAGCGTGGGCTTTCCAACCTTCGTTAATTATCCGCTGAGGGATCCCAGATGGTTTGGAGGAAAAACGGCAGGCTACGACGTTCCGACCAGGGTGGGATCTTGGAAGACTCGCCCTTTGCTTATACCCGCAACTTCAGCTTCATCTTTGGGTCCTTAAGCTCCCGCTGCGGGGTCCTGAATGGACCGCTGGAGGAAAAAGGCCAGGCTACGACGTTTCGACCAAGGTGGGATCTTGGAAGACTCACCCTCTGCCCATACTCCCAACTTCACACCTATTCGTGGATCCTTAAGCTACTCATCCTCTGCGGGGCCGGAAATAGTCCGCTGGAGAAAAAAGGGCAGGCTACGACGTCTCGACCAGGGTGGGATCTTTGAAGGCTCGCCCTCTGCCCATACCCCCAACTTCAGCCCCGTTTTTAGATCCTTAAGCCATTCCTCTACGATGCTTCGGAGACTCGCTTTTAGCAGTCGAACAGCAATATCGGTCCTTCGGGGTGGGGGATCCAAGCTGTGAAGCTGTTATTTGTGTTGTTTCGATGTTTCGGTCTTTAACAATCACCAAATAGGGACACTCTCATGCAGCTGAGTGCTGGGGTCCTCGGTTGTACTGGCGCAGGTTCTCCATTATCTTGCTTCAAACATCCCCTCTTTCTCTTTCAGCTTATCGGGGGTCTGCTATAGTGTCAAAGCTTGAGCAGAAACCCGAGACAGCAATGATGGCAATGGTACTTTAACGTCGGTGAAGAGCTCTACTCATATGCCGACATGTACAACACTGAATATGTCGCTATATGGTCTGCAAAATAAGCTGGTGTAGTGTTCTGCTTTTCTGGAGTGTTGGATGTATGAATCAGATAAAGCAGTGGACCAAATATACTTCCAGACTTTATACTTGAGATTGAAATATTTCAGCTTTTTTCAACTATACATGAAGTTCGTTTCAGCGGTACGCCACTGGCAGGCAGACGAGATAATTTTCTGTTAATTTGGTAGCGGATCTGACTGAGCAGAATGACCTTTCAGACGGGCTAAACGAGGCGTATTGTGCAGCTGCCATTCGTGGTCCCAAATTAATTGAAGTCAAAATGAGATGGCTAACCGCGAACCAATTGCAGTTTCCTGGTTTTAAGCGTAACAACGGGGGGCGCTGGAGCGGGATCCTCTCCCGGTCGGTAAACGGCGTCAGCTAAATTAACAGTACTCGTTATGTTGGAAAATAAAGATGAAAATTACCATAGAGCTGATGATATCCATCAAAAGAAGTTGATGCTGTCTGTTTGGTGGGATTTTGAAGGAATCGTTTTTCGAGTTTTTACCAGATAAAACAACAAATAAGTCTACTGTCATTAGCTGAACAAACTGAATGATGCGCTTCAACAGAAAAGGCCAGAATTAATCAACAGAAAAGGTGTAGTGTTCCATCAAGATATGTGAGTCCTCATACAAGTTTGATCACTCGCCAAAAGCTTTTACAGCATGAATGTGGGATACACTGCCACAACTACCATATTCTCCAGATCTAGCGCCTTCGGATTATTATTATAATTAGAAGTATGTAAAATTTTAAACTTATGATAAGCTCTGTTCAAAAAATTACAGGGAATTGTTATTATTCAACCGGACAAATTTTTTTTGTATTCTTTGTTGAAATACAATTTAAAAAAGTCCTATGGCTTATTACGATAAAGTAATTATTTTTCGAGATATGAATTTCTAAAGGTTAAAGAAATCTTAAATTTGGATACTTTTGACCCATGGAAAATATATTCAAAAAAAATAAAATATATTATAAATTATTTATTTTTTTAATTCTTTATACAATGGTTAACAATATCCTCAATTACGATTTCAAGAAATTTGAATGTTTATAACATTCATACGCTGTGTCGGCCTCTCGGTGTCCTGAATCATTATTAATCATTTATCTCTTAAACTATCAATTTAATCAGAATTTTTCAAGAGAGCAATGTTATCAATAATTAAATGTCCACAATTTGTTCTCAATAAATTATTTTCTAAAATCAAATTTACAAAAGTTATTCAAGGATAAAAGGGAACATTTAATTAAAATTACTTTTTATGGGCTTATATTACTCATTTGTTACTATCACAGTATTTAATGCTTTTTTTACAACAAAAATATAATATGCATTTGAACATTTTTATAGATCCGAATTATATATAAATTTAAAAAAAATTGTTTTGGAGTTAAATGTTCGAAATGAAAAATAATAAAATAAAAAAAATATGTTCTATGGTGTGCAAATGATTGTATTGTGTCTAAGTAAGGAAAAGATTCTTTAGTTTTGTTTCTTATTTTATCAATGTCATTCTTTGTTAAGAACTTCCAGATTTATGTTTGTTGTTGTGACAAAATTGTTGATTTTAAAGAGCACTTAAAACTTAAATACAAGAAATACAAGTTAGTGCGTGTCAATTTTCATTCGATCGTTTTTTGTTTTTTGCTCAGAGCTATATAAAATGTAAAAATGATATAGACATAATAAACATAAAACTAAAATTACTTTTTGTGGGTTTATATTGCTTTTTTGTCATTAAAACAGAAAGTACTTACATTCGATAACTAAATTTGAATATCAAAACAGATTTAATCTGTTAGTCTTCTACAATTTTAATTTCAAAAAAATTTTTATTCAAAACTTTTAGAATTATATTAATGTCTACAATAAGCACCGCTTATATTTAATAGACGTATATATTCAAAACTCAATATACAATGTCAAATGGAATAAATAAACCAACCAATATAAAAAAGGCAATTAAAATCAATAAATAAATATTTGAAGGAACAGAAACAAAATTTTGTCTCCTTCAAATATTTATTTATTAATTTTAATTGCCCTTTTTTATATGGGTTGGTTTATTTATTCCATTTGACATTGTATATTGAGTTATAAATATATACGTCTATTAAATATAAGCGATGCTTATTGTAGACATTAATTCAATTCTAAAAGTTTTTTGAATAAAAATTTTTTTGAAATTAAAATTGTAGACGACTAACAGATTAAATCTGTTTTGATATTCAAATTATGTTATATTTCTTCTATCAAGTAAAAAGCCTTTTTCTATTTCATTCGATAACTTCTTCAAACAGAGGTTATACGTGTAGAAGTATAAAATAATGTAAGAAGATTTAAAAGCAAGTATTTATTTATTGTCTATATCATTTTTATATATTATATAGCTCTGAGCAAAAAACAAAATACGATCGAATGAGAACTGACACGCACTAACTTGTATTTTAGTTTTAAGTGCTCTTTAAAGTCAACAATTTTGTCACAACAACAAACATAAATCTGGAAGTTTTCTACAAAGAATGACATTGATAAAATAAAAACCAAAAATAAAGAATCTTTTCCTTACTCAGACACAATACGTTCATATACACACCATTGAACATGCACATATTTTTTTTATTTTATTATTTTTCATTTCGAACATTTAACTCCGAAACAATTTTTTTTATATTTCATATATAATTCGGATCTCTAAAAATGTTTGAATACCATTGTATTATATTTTTGTTGTAAAAAAAGCATTAATTACTGTGATAGTAACAAATAGGTAATATAAAGCAATAAAAAGTAATTTTAATTATATGTTCCCCTTTATCCTCAAATAACTTTTGTAAATCTGATCTTAGAAAATAATTTGTTGAGAACAAATTATAGAGCATTTAATTATTGATAACAATGCTCTCATAAAAAATTCTGATTAAATTGATAGTTTCTCGTATGAGTCAGAGAGAGACGGCGATACTCATAGGTAAGCGAGTAAACTTTTGAGCGCGCGGAATTAACGATTAAAAATCAGTTATAAACAATTAAACTTCTTGAAATCGTAACTAAGGATATTGATAACTATTGTATAAAGAATTTAAAAAAATTAATTCTATATATATTTTTTTCTTAATATATTTTTCATGGGTCAAAAGTATCCAAATTTAAGATTTCTCCAACCTTCAAAAATTCATTTCTCGAAAAATAAAAAATTAAGCTATAGGCCTTTTTTTAATTGTATTTCAACAAAGAATACAAAAAAAATTTGTCCGGTTGAAAAATAACATTTCCTTGCAATTGTTTAAACAATTTCGGTTTAAACAATATGGCACGGGGTTGCCCCATGGCAAGAGAGAGTGGGTTTGGGTCCGAAAAGGTGGCTCAGGTAATTCCGATACGACAATAGTCTTGAAACGGCTAAAACGGTTCTAATGGGTTTCTAGGAATAATCTAAGGGAGAAATATCTTCGTTTCTTAATTGGTGTTCAAGCTCGCTTAGGTTTCTAGAAATTAATCTAAGAGAGAAATATCTTCGTTTCTTAATTGATGTTTAGGCCCGTTTAGGTTTCTAGGAATTAAATGATTAATATTTGAAAGACCTAAATTGTTGAACTCTGGGGACGTAATTGTTACGTACCTGCAAAGTGAATTAAAAATTCTTTGTTCAAAGTAAATTTGAACAATATCATTGTTACAAAACCTATATATAACTCCTCCATGAAAGAAATTCCTGGCATAGTAATTCATCACTCCCTCTCTTATAATTCACTGAATTATAAACTCATCATTCAATCTCTTAATTAAATTCCTTTCATAATTACAACATCGTGACTGATTGAAGTGCCTCCTTGTCTAACTGCCTTGATGCGCCACAGTTTGGTAATTGGAATGACTTTGGATGATCGGATCTTCGCGCTTTTAAGGAAATAGATTTTGTCGTTAGACGAAAGCTTCACTGCTTGTGAGTGAAATGACGAATTTCCGAAAATGAAGATGTCAAATCCAATGCCAGTTGAGAGGTTCATGGCTGTCGAGTCATTATCGAACATCTCCGGTTAAGTGGGGATTTAAATAGGAAACAAAATGTGTAGTATTAAAACAGTCCTAATATCTGCCAGGGTTTGTCATTGAACTTGTTAAGCAGTGCTCAAATCCATTCTAAAATCATACATTTTAAGCACGTTTGTACTCTGTACTCTATGAAGCGATTTTCTGTTTCAAATTTTCGTAGCTCAATAATTCTAGAAAATAATAAGACAAAATGCACTCAGGAAAATTGCCCAGACAGCTTACGCAACTCAAAATAGTCGTGGAATTCCTGCAACTTGTTCTCAAGTCATTAAATGGACCATTCTAATTTGAATTCTAACGCCAGTCTTCAGTCCGTAATTCAGACTGTACTGATACTAGGTCCTTTTTATTAGGAAGTCTAACTTTCTATCTCGAACGTGCTATTCGGTTCGCGTGTACAACGACCGAAAACGTTCAAAAGAATGGGTAAGTATAGGTATTAGACGGCTTACTTCGATGCCGCGGCTATTAAAATCAATTTGTAACGTTATTAAAAGTATATTCGTGTTTCGATTAGAACGTTCACGTTCTTTACTTCAGACAGGTGGAATTTTTTCAGTCAAAACATGACATACAGGTTGTCCCGGAATATCATACGGTAGGTAGTACTCATGAAAATAAAAACATATTTCCAGTACACATTTGTCCTTACTCTTTTCCGAGACAAGGGATGTTAAAATTGGATAAAATACCTCGTTTTCTAGCAGTAATTCCATAATAGATGTATACTAACTGACAAAGAAACTGCAACATCCAGAAAGAGCTGTTTAAATTTTAAATTTTTTTTGGTGAAACATAGATTGTATAGCAAGGAGTAAATGATTGAAATTTGAAGAAAAAAACGAAGGGTTTACAATTTTTTTTATAAATTTGTTAAAAATGTGTTTGTCCACCGCGATTATCTATACACTCCCCAACACGTCTTGGCACTGATGCAGTAAGATGGTCTGTTTCTTCTTGAGGGATGCTATCCCAAGCTACCTGTAGATCACGTTTCAGAGCCACCAAAGTCCGTGGGGGCTGGGGTAAATTTCCAAGCCTTCTACCCATGATGCCCCAAACATGCTCTATGGGCGAAAGATCGGGGGATCTAGGCAGTCATGGCAAAAGTTTCACATAAGTCGCTTCCAAAAAGTTCAAACTAACTCATGCAACATGAGGTCGAGTATTATCTCGCTGAAATATTGGATTCTCGAGTCCGCTAAGGAAAGGGATAACATATGGCTCCACTATTTCTTGAAGGTAACGCAGCGCTGTCATGTTACCTACTTGCATGTGCAATAGCACCCCATACCATAACGCCTACTGTCCAGTGTACATGACGCTCAACATCAAACTGAGATTCACGTCTTTCTCCCCGACGTCATCAAACCCTTCTTCAGCCATAATGTGCACCCAAGGAGAATCGAGATTCATCAGAAAAGACGACCTGATGCCATTCCACTTTCCAATGTTGACGTTCTCTGAACCACTGTAATCGTTGCCGGCGATGCTGCTGGCAACGATTGCCAGCAGCAATCGTTGCTTGTGTAACAAGATGGCGTCGATAATGCTGCAGTCCCAAAGACCTTATCCGGCGGTAAAAGTTACAGGATGGCCTTGTTCTCCTAACCACTCATCAGCCAAAGATCGAGTTTTCGCAAATTGGTCTCTAATAACCACAAGTCTTAGATGTCGATCTTGAACTCATTTGTGCTCCTTCGACGTTCGGTGCCTTCTCTTCTTCGATTTTGGGCATTGTCAACATCTCATAACAGTAGTTGGATTTCTGTTCGTACGGTTAGCGATTTCTTGAAATGACAACCCCGCCTCCCCGTAGACCAATAATTCGACCTCTTTTAAATTCACTCAACTGGCGAGAAATTCCGCGTACACGTACTCTAGGCATTTTAACAACTAAACATCGACTTTGTTTGCTGTAAAATTTAAAGAATTTGCAAAAAACGACTACATAACATATTTAAGTTACAAAAAATGTTTACATGAAAATACCTTCACGATTTTTTTCTCCAAATTTTAAGCATTTACTCCTTGCTATACTATCTATGTTTTACCAAAAAAAAATTCAACAGCTCGTTTTACGTGTTGCAGTTTCTTTGTCAGTTAGTATAATATTTCGATGCGACTCAAATCGTCCACAATGCTTCTTCAAATTGAACATTTAATCATGAAAACCGGGAATACACGGCGTTGACTGGGGTCATCAACTTTGAGTTTCTTGATTAGCTAGATCTTGTACGGGTGTCCAAAATGAAGAACCTTCACACCACATAAGGGTCAAATCTTTTTTATAAGCAGACTCACCTCCATGACACGCAAACGACGTACGAACCACTCGTTCGCTTCCAAACTGATCTCATGAAACGAGGAAAACGAAGCGATTAAAATCGCTTGCATTGGAAATAAACGACGCGATTCACATCGCGTTGTATAATGACCCTCTTACGCTGGGTTTCATACTCTTGTCAAATTTGACAACCGAATCAACGAATTTGGGTTTCTCAAAACATGTTCAGGTAGTTGATCCGAACTTTTTGAAATTTTTCCGCTAAAAATATTATATGAGGTTCTTTTTTTATAGTAATAGAATAACGTAAATAGAGGTCATTCTTGATAGAAGGTATATAAAATAATATAAATATTTAAAAAAATTTTAAACAATTTTAAAAAATTTTTTTTGCCTTCTACATATTTAACTCCAAAAGATTATATTCAATGATTATAACTTCTGAAAATAAATTAAAATAATGTCGTATAAGTTCCACTTATATCATGACATAAAATAAACATTCATTATAAGATATCCAAATGGTATAACAAAATCCAATAAATAAAAATTATTAACTAAAATCCTATAAATTAAACATTTTGAATAGACAAAATTTTGTTTCTGCTTATCAATCCTATGAAAACCAATATCTTTCAAGAATATCCAACATAATCCTTATATTATAGTAATAGAACTTTGAATTGAAATAAAACACATTTAAATTAAAATTGAAGCCAATTTTTTCTTATTTGAAAGATAATTTTATGACATTTAATTTTGGAAAATTTAATTTCCGGCATATGTCCACCACGACTATCTCTGTAGAACCGCATTCGACCAGACCAATTTTAGACCACTTTTTCAAGTAATTCAGGCCTTATCTCATCAATAATACGAGTTATTTTGGCTTGCAAAGCGTCATCTATTGTTTCTGGTTTATCAGCATAAACCAATGACTCTCATTGATCATCGATCTGAAACAAACACCATTCACTGTAACATTAGCTCCACAATCGTTTTTAAAGAAATATGGACCGATGATGCCTCCAGCGTGTAAAGCAGCGTGGCATTTTTCAGGATGCAATGGAACCTGCAGAACTTCTTGAGGATTGTTTTGATGAACCAGAAAAGTGGATCAACTTCAAGCTGTTCTAGGGCCCAATCAGCAAACGACGCTTATTATGGTCGAGTGGCTTTAGTTCTTGAACCAATTGGATCTTGTATGGGTGTTGACCCAGATCTTCACGCAAAATTTTCCATGTGGTGGATGCACAGAATCCAACTTGTTGTGAACGCCGACGAATAGACAAATCTGGATCATCATTAACACTATGACTTACAGCAGCGATATTTTCTTCTGTATGTACAGTTCTTTGTCTTGTTGTTGTTGCTGCATCGAGTAGAGAAAATGTTGTCCCAAATTTATCGATAGTTCGACGATTAAGCTGCTCTGATGTACGAATATGTAAACCATAAATTTCACTACGCGCTCTATAAGTTTGGCGAATAAAACACTGATTTTGAAAATAAATTCCAACAATTTGTAAACGTTGTTGCGGCGTGAGTCTTTCCATGATAATTTGTCAATGCTCACTGAACAGAAATGTCAAAACAACATGGCTTCTACCTTCTGCCAAATCACAGTATCCCTATCGAAAGTTCTATCACTCTAAAAAAACACCCAATAGAAAGAAGGAAAATAAGAATGTATATATTTTTGTGGTAGCGCTGTTAATGTAGCATTAGAATTAAGAAACGGATTGTTATTGTTTATATGCGTGTCTTACCTTACTACTACGAATTATGTTATTAATATTACTCGTGTGTGTGCAAAATGGTTTCAAACGGCCAATTTCAACAGTTGTGCATTCCGAAGATTTTACAATGTTGATGTGACCTCTTATCGTCATTTGGAAATCATCAGTTGCATAAAATCGTTGACAAATTAATAATTGTAAACTTGCATCGTTCAATTCATTCCTTTTACCGCGTGGCTCTATTTATGGTCCATTTTTATGTAAAAATTCCATCAGGACATTTGTCTAATATTTCGGATCTTCGAATTTCACTTAAATCTTCTTCTGACGACGATGATGAATTGATTTCGAAAAGCATTTTGCAATTATATTACTTAAGTCGAGTAATCCATAAACAATATTGAAGTGTATTTTTTATGGATTACTTCAATCATTTAACGTAGAATATGAAGCAACTTGATCTGTGATGTAGCAGCGATTCTATGTTAGATCAGAGCACAAAATGTTTTGTGTACTTGATCGATGATCAACAGAGGTTAATCTGTCATAGTTTGACACGGTGACTGAATCTGTGATCAGCGGTTTGGTAACATAGAACTAGACAAATCGTATAAGGACTTCATGATCAACAGGCACGATCCAATGACTAAAGTTCTATGAAAACCACTGTAAAAGTTCAGATTAATCTTCTGATATTAATAATGGTCTCCTGGAATCTTCTTCACCAGGGATATACGGTGTTCTGATGTTCTTTGCATTTTTTGTCTAGTGTAAAGATCTGGTTGTCTCATGAACTTCTAACAAATAGAATCACTAGAAATATCAAGATAGATGCATACTTGATAGATGTCTTTTGAGTATAAGCTTTGAATATTTCACGATCTTCATGAATCAATACTTAAGTTAAATAAAGTAACATGGGAATTTTATCGTTTAAAACTCTCACATGTAAAAGGCTAATATTTGCAGGCGGAGAATGAATTGAGAGAAATGTGTTAATATTTTAGCTCAACCTTCAAATGGTCTCAGCTGGTAGAATTTAACCATCGGAAAGCTTTTGCGTTCTACATCGTACTCAGCCTGTATTCGGTTCAATAACGACTGCAGACAACAAATCACTTCGTTGCTCCTGCCAAGTCTATTGAGCTCCGCGTGCGAAGATTGAACACGGATCGACGGGAGAAAAGCTTACTCTGGAAGTTTTCCCCTATTAGCGGAGAAAACTCTGCCGGTGTCGCGAAAACTGATTGGGCTTTCTCGACGGGAGAACAATAGTTTTGTGCAGTCAGCTGAAATTGACCGGGTAAAAGTTCTATAGGACACCCCACCGAGCTAAAACTGAACTTTGTATGTAGACGGTCACCAGGAATAATGAGCTAGGCAGTTCATTGAAGGATTTATCGATAATATTTCAGATGGTAAGGAAAACGAATTGATTTCTGGTTGAATATTTCGACCCTTTTTTAATTTATGATTTCCGAATATGCCAGTGATGTAACGGTTTAAGTACTCAGCTCGTAATCGGTGTTCTCGTCGGTTGCAGGTTCGTATTCTGATGAGGCAAAAAACTTTCTTAATAGGATAAGTGAAAAATCTTTCATTCATTGATGAAAAATGAACAGAGATGTTCCAAAGTTTGATAAGAATGCATTAATAAAGGATATTAGAACAAAGCTGATTTCTTAACTCTTATGTGAGATCTTCACAGATGATCTATGGTTGGCATAAGAAAATCGGCAATAAGAGTAATTTAACCGAAAAACTGTTTCACACAACAAAACTGGATAGTCACAATATTTTCCAACCACAATATACAAACGAAAGAAGTACAATTTAATTCCTTTTCACTAAAGCTGGGTTTCGAATTATACATCGAACAAGGAATTTTCAATAGGCAGGTATCGGGTGTTTGTTTTAGAGTGACTAGACAAATTTTGGACAACTCTTTCGAGTAATTCAGGCCTTATTTAATCAATAACACGAGTTATGTTGGCTTCCAAAGCGTCTTTTGTTTCTGGTTTATCAGCATAAACCAATGACTTGATATAACCCCAAGGAAAATAATTCAGTGGAGTTATGTCGCATGATCTTGGAGGCCAATTAACTGGATCATTCCTCGAAATAATGTTATCGCCAAGTCTTTCTTTCAATAAATCAATTGGTACGGTAGCAGCATGAGGTGTAGCACCATCTTGTTGGAACAAAAACACTTCTGGGTCGATACCATTCAAAATTTGAAACAAATAATCATTGATCATCGATCTGTAACGAGCACCATTCACTGTAACATAAGCTCCAGCATCGTTTTTAAAGCACACCATACAGTGATTTTTTCACGATGCAATGGAACCTGCAGAAGTTCTTGAGGATTGTTTTCACTCCATTTACGGCAATTTTGCTTGTTTACATAGCGGTTCAACCAGAAATGAGCTTCATCACTAAACTCAATTTTACGATAAGAAAGTGGATCAACTTCAAGCTGTTCTAGGGCCCAATCAACAAACAAACGACGCTTATTATTGTCAAATGGCTTTAGTTCTTGAACCAGTTGGATCTTGTATGGGTGTAGACCAAGATCTTTATGCAAAATTCTCCATGTGGTGGATGCACAGAGTCGAACTTGTTGTGAACGTCGACGCATAGACAAATCTGGATCATCATCAACACTATAACTTACAGCAGCGATATTTTCTTCTGTTCGTTCTGTCTTTTCGACCACACGGTCACGCAACACTCACACTCTGTATAAACAAGTAAGCTCTAATCGAGTTTTCTCTATGTCTCAACTCTCGAGTTATAATCACACTTCTCTCTCTCTCTCTGCTCTTGAATAAGGTCATAGCATTCACTTCAACCTTCCAAGGAACACCATCTCTTAATAACCCATAAAGAACTAAAAGGCCTGGAAGTGAATGTATTTTCTACATTATTTATTTGTTATTGGTTAATACATGTATAAGGTGAACCCAAAACTGAACCTAGTTAAAGTGAACTCAGTGAAAGGGCTCAAAGAATTACTACTCAATTTCATAAAGATTCGGGTATCATTGAATCAACAGATACCCTTGTCAAATTTGACAAACGGATCAACGCATTTAGGTTTCACAAAACAAGTTCAGTTAGTTGATCACTTCAATCATTTAATCCGAAAAAAATAATCGTCGCACTTTCTGAAATTTGACCACTACACTATAGGAATAGAAAGAAAGGAAAAAACAATGTATATATGCCTGTGGTAGCTGATACCCTCTCAAAAGTTCTCCATACCGATTATTTTGCAATGTTGATATGAACTCCTATCATCATTTGGAAACCATCTGTTGCATAAAATCGTAGTTAAACCAATAATTGTAGTCTCGATCGATCGATTTATTCTTTTTACTGCGTGGTTCAATTTCTGCTCCAATTTTGTGTAATAATTCCATCAGGACATTTTTGTTGAAAGGAAAACATATTTTGAAATCAAGATCATCATATTTTCCATGAGGATCACTCCGGATTGTATTAATGTCTTCGAATTCCATTTGAATCTTGTTCTAATGATGATCATAAACTGATTTCGAAAAGCATTTCACTATTATATCATTAGAAAAAAGTGAACAATAAACAGTACACTTCACTTCAACCATTCAACGAAGAATAAGAATATCTTGATTCACCAAACTCGACAAATCAACTTGATTTAGCAGCGATTCTTGGTTAGATCAGAGTACAACATGTTTTGTGGAACCCCATTCGTACTTGATCGATGATCAACAGAGGTTAATCTGTCATGTTTGACACAGTAACTAAATCTGTGTTCAGCACTTTGGGACATAGAACTAGATAAATTGTAGAAGGACTCCGTGATCAACAGGCTTGATCTGATAACTAAAATTTTGTGAAACCCACTGTAAACCTACCAATGTAACTTACATCTAAAACCCCACATATCTAAATGCCTACCACTCAAACTGAGCCTGGTGCAAAATTAATCGTCCATGAGATCAAAGCGCTTCGGAACAAGCTCGATACCTAGAGACCTACAAGATTTCCGTCAAACAGGAAACGTTGATAAGCGATCTGCCTCTTTTTGTAACATACGCCGTAGGTTTAATTCTTGACGAATTGTGCACGCCGCACACTTAACGCGCTCGTTAGTTGCACCAGATCAAAGTTGCATGGAAATTGTCCGGAAAACAATGGCGGCATTCAATTACACCGTGATTATGGCGAGAGAAAAAGGGCTTTTCAGGGCAGAACCAGTAAGAAAGTTGTCAATTTTTAATTCCGAAGATAAAGTAATTGTTAATAATCTATATCATACTATGATGTGCAAATAAATAACTTCTGTTGAAATAAAGGGTTATCCATTTTCTGCCTCCGAGAGTAAACGTGAATAAAAACTCTTTCATTAAGAATATCTATCAAATTTTTATTTCAATATAATACTTGGACCTTGCGATTACGCTTAGTCGCTGAAGAAAATTCAGTGCAAAAAATCGTCATCCAAACATTGTTGTTCAAGCACTCAATCGGCATATGTTCTATGCATTCCATGGCCAGCTGGCTTCAGTTCTTGTATCAACTGAAACTTGTACGGATGGAGATGCAAATCCAGATGCAAAATACGCCATAGCGTGCTGTCAGAGAGGCCCATATTCGCTATAGATGGAGACTCCAAAGATATTACTAATACACTAGCGCCATCTAGAGTATGCAAAATACATACAAGACTTACCTTTACGTGTTAATTCATCTGATTTGGGCATGAGGAAAGTTTATTCTACGTTCGTAACATGAAAATATCGAGAATACATTTCTTTACTTGAATTAACACGCAAAGATATGTCTTGTATGTATTTTACATACTCTAAAAAAAATATGAAAATCAAAACAGATTTAATCTGTTGTCTTCTACAATTTTAATTTCAAAAAATTCTTTGAAGAAACTTTAAGAATTAAATTAATGTCTTTATAAGCACTGCTCATATTTAATAGACGTCAAAATTCATCATACAATATCAAACGGAATTAAGAAAAACCAACGAATACAAACTGTCAACTAAAATTAAAATATAAATAAGCAAACATTTTTTGTTTCGTTCCAGGCATGCGTAATGAACTCTTCAGACAAACTTACGAAGCCCTGTTTGTTACAAAATGTTGTTTTCCGATCCCATATGAATGAAAAATAACCCTTTCTCAAAAATATAAAACATAATTTCAAGAACTTCTCAAAAACTAATTTATTTGAAATATTCAATATATTTAAATAAATTACTTCAAAAAATCTCAAAACATGTAGCACATTCTCAAGAAATAATTAAAGTTACGATAAGATCAGTTCAACATTACATATAAAAAATATAATAAAATCAATTAAACAATGTATAGACTTACTCAGTGAATCTTAGGAATACACGGCCCTCAATAGAAAATAAAAGTAAACACCTTTATAAATCCAAGGTACTTATGTTCCACGTTCACAGAATCATACAAAGCTTATAAGGCACTTGGCCCCAGTTAAAACCGTGCAACACTGTATAATGAATTTCTTTATTTAAAAAACCTAATATAATTATATATTATATATAAAATAAAATAAGAAGGAACGGTTTTTTACTTGATAGAAGGATTATTACAAAATATGAAAATCAAAACAGATTTAATCTGTTGTCTTCTACAATTTTAATTTCAAAAAATTCTTTGAAGAAACTTTAAGAATTAAATTAATGTCTTTATAAGCACTGCTCATATTTAATAGACGTCAAAATTCATCATACAATATCAAACGGAATTAAGAAAAACCAACGAATACAAACTGTCAACTAAAATTAAAATATAAATAAGCAAACATTTTTTAAAATTGTAGAAGACAACAGATTAAATCTGTTTTGATTTTCATATTTTGTAATAATCCTTCTATCAAGTAAAAAACCGTTCCTTCTTATTTTACATACTCTAGTTGGCGTTAGTGTATTATTAATATCTTAGAATCTCTGTATGTATTTTACATACTCTAGATGGCGCTAGTGTATTAGTAATATCTTTGAAGTCTCTATGTATAGCGAAAATAGATACTGGACAGATTTGGAGTCACTAGCGTACATTGCACTAAAGAAAACCTATCAGTTTGAAATGTGCGCATGTCTTCAATTTGCCTCTGTGATCTACAAAACCTTGTCGAGTTTGTTCGAGTATAGAATTGTTATACAGATGTATTATTATTATTATTATTATTATTATCCTGATACTCCTAGATCTTCTGTGAAGATCCCTCAGAAGCTTTTTCAGCTTGTGCGAGTTAGGAGTTCAGTTGTGTTCTGTGTAGGCTTTGTTACTGCGATCTTGCGCCACTTTAGGTCACAGCACTGTTAATTTTTGACCCAACAGTGAAATGGTGGCAGATACCCGTCCAACTAGAAAATTTCTTTTCTACCTGAACAGGATTCGAACCTGGACCTCCCGGTCACGAGTCCGATGCTCTCCCGCTGAGCTATCCACACTCATGTTGCACTGTCTCGATTTCTAGAAATTTCTATAACCATAGCTCATACTCCTTATCAATAAACATATAAGGCTTCGGATCACAGTTCTGTTCGGCATATGTCATTGAAACAGGAATGTGAAATCCGGACCACCCATTATATGAGAAGACTTATGACAAATAGAAAAATAATTTTTTCAGTTAAAATCAATCTCTTTTTCCATTGGGAACTCGATACTAATTAATTTAGGAAATGTAAATCAGTTGATACCTGCAACTACATTAACCAATTCAACCAATAAGTTATCCATATATCACAATATAACACAAAGATTGTGATCGTGAATTTAGTTCAATAAAACAAATAGCAACTAATAACGGTTATCCGCCATCAATAGTAGAAAGTATGATTACCAGAAAACAGTATAAAAATGCTATTTACGAGATAGACGTCGATCCATTTCGTTAATGTCAAATATTAAACTAACTTTGTGTCAATACACGAACGAAATAAGTGTTTCCAGATTCGAAATAACCACTATTTCGAAATGCAAATGCTTGATGGCCCAAATGACCGGAATTACTCAATTCTGATACTACAAAAATGGCGAGGAATTGAAAATGAAGCCCTTCGTTGAAAGAACCGATATTCTTTGAATCATTTCGTCATAAGTTGCTCTCTGAAATACACTTTCCAAAGATGAATTGCAGCTACATGTTATGTCCCATTTTGGTAGTAAAAACATAGAAATATGTTATTTGTCGACTTTGTGAATAAAAAACTATAAACCCTCAGAAATTTCCTCAGAAATCCACCGTTACGGCCCTGCCGGCAATTGCGGAAGTGTTTGTTGACTCGGTTACAGCGTAACACATTTTACGACAAAAGTAATACTGGAATATGAATAGAAAGATATAAGGTCCCTCTGTGTTCGCCGCTGCACTCCAAGTACGTTGCCCAATTTGTCGGTTCGCTTTAAAGTACACCACTTACGTAACTTTCTACGTCTAATCCACGGGTAGCTCGTGAAAATCGTTCTTTGTTGTTTACGACATCGTGGGAAATTAGAACGCAGTTTTTCTGTTCAAACCGGCCTTTTATTATGTGAAAATAATACGTTCTTCAAATAGATGACAATAATCGCTTGAATAAATTACGTTGTTGTTATTTAGACATTTGCATATTAAAGAGAATCGTTCTTGAAGTTGCGTAGGCAAAAGTGATGTGAAGCGGTAATTATTGGGTTGGAATACATGAAAAATTAAAGAAAATTAATAAGGTTCATTCAACTCGATTGGGTTTTCACTAAAATTTATTTTCACCCAACTTTGTTTCAAATTGAGATACAAAAAAAATGTGTTTGATTGATTCGGTCTTTACTTGGTGGAAACTCATTTTAATTTAAAAATATATCGGAGACAGTAATTTATTTCCACAAAAATGTTTGCAATACAACAATTATTTTACCACGAGTGGCTTCTTCAGATGTTTACATTATACTGGCTGATGGTGTTTAGTGTAACCGAGTTTGAATATATTGTAAGGTACGTGAAAAAATAATGGAAGAACAAGTCATGAAAACTTAAGGTGTTTATTGGAGTTCAAGAAAATTAATACTTTGATTCTTTTCTTCTTCAATTGTGAATTTGATTTTTGGGTGGAGTTTATTAATGAACTTCTTAAAGATATGTCGTTGTCGGTCGGTGCCTTTGAAACAATGAAAAATGTCATCTACATATCTATACCAATAAAGGAAATATTTGCTTATCGGATTTAGGTGTATTTTTGATTCTAGATCATCCATAAACATTCCAGATAAAATTGAACTGAGGATTTCCCATTATTTAATCATTGTTAGAAATATTAACGGAACCGTCTATATTTCTAACAATTGTTTAATTAAATGGTTTCTAAAATTAGAAGAAATGACATCCATTTGACCTTCGGATGGTAGAACACAGAATTGAATGTTTCCATCCAAAGCTTCCTCAAGAAGTAATTCACAGGTTTGAAATTTTCAAGAGAAAATTTCACTGTTAGCTTCTTGAATTCTCTAAAAATTATCATTGAATTTTTAACTAAAGCTCTGATTTCATTCAGATATCATCAACCTATATCTCATAATTTTCTGTCGTATGCATTTCGAAAAATTGGATTTTAATTGTAAAAATTAAATTCGCCAAACAATTTCAAAAGAAAGGGGTACAAATATCTTATTTTCTAACTGAAAATTCAATGAAAACGGACGTTGATATGAAAAAAGTACATAAAATTGGTATTTCTCACCTACTTGTTGTTTCTTTATAAGAAAAAATGTTTCCCCTTGCTCATCACAAGTATATATGATCTACAAACTTGCACACTTACCTGAAACAAAATAAGAACAGAGTTAGATTCATAAAAAGTGTCAAATCTGGAAAAAAAATTATCACAAAAATGACATTCTTCAGTCAGTATCTAAATTATACTGACTGTAGAATGTAGATACCTGAAGAAACCACCTCGTGGTGAAACAATTGTCGTATTAAACATTTTTGTGAAAATTAAAATACTTCCTCTTATATATTTTTTAATTAAAATGAGTTTACACCAAGTAAAGACCGAACCAATCGAACAAAAAAATTCTCGACAGGATATCCTCCCTGAAGGGGTTGTAAAAGCAGCAGCGCATATTTTCGATTGAATAAAAACCACTTGTAATTTAAGTTAGTGAATTTAAAAAGAGAACTCAGTGATCAGTCGATCTGCTCTTCTACGATCAATATAATGTTTTCGGCATAACTGGAGATCCTTACTTTGTCTTACATATGTAACACAAAATTGTAAAATGTACTTCTTTTTTGTAACATTCTGAGACAAGAGTAATGTATAAAATAGGTTGTGCAGATAGTCGGCTATGGCCACAGTTGCATGGCAATACTATTTGTCAAATATTGTTGATTGTCAACAGGTATATACAATTTATAAAATAATGTCGCAACTAGAAAAGAATAGGTAGATATTTGTATAGAAAAGGTTTTCGGAACGTTAAAAAATTAGTGCACTTCACTGAAAAAGTACTGTATATGAGACAATAAAGGATAAAAAATGGCATGGATATGAAGCATAGATCACTTTTGGGAAGTCCGTATGTTAGTGAAAAGACAAGGCAACATATAAAGAAAACCAAAAAAATCCCTATAATGACACTTTTTCAAAAGGAACGAGAGATAGAATTCTGTAAATGTTTTCAAGAAGATAATTTCAATAATGTCTTTATATCTGATGAAATTTGTTTCCAACTTGATGGAAATCACTTGAAAATCCTATCAAAACAACCTGTTACCGTTGAAATTTCCAAATTTTCCACCAAAATAATGGTTTGGTCAGCAATATCTCATCATGGTGCTACGCCTCTCTGTATAGTTGATGGTCAAAAGTATTGTGGCTTTCTAAACAATTTCCTTCTTGAAACGGCGCATGCTTTATATCTAGAGGGGTGGCGTTTTCAGCAGGATAATGCAAGATGCTATACTTCGGCCTATACTCAAGCTTGGATGCAAGAACACCAAGTGACAACCATTTCTTGGCCAGCTGCTTCACCAGATCTTAGTCCCATTGAGAACATATGGGGACTAATGAAAATTGAAGTTGAATGAGCAGCGTCACGAAGTAAAGACTATTTAATTCAGTCAGTTTTACAGTCCTGGACTACCATCACCGAAAATTATGGGGGTGATCTAGTTTTAGGTGTACCTCGAGGTTTAGTCAAGTTAAATCAACAAACCAGGAAAATCTACACTTGGATATATAATTTGAAGATATATATGTAAAAATAAAACTGTTATTTTTAGAGAAAACAACTTTGTAACTTCTATGTTCTATGATCTATGTTCTATGTCTAAGATTTTAACCAAAAACTGTCACATGTCATATTTAGTTAGCTGTTAGAAATGTGAATTGAGAAACCCGAAGAAATAGCATTGTTTTTTATTTCTTCCAGGTTAGTAAGCTTTTTTTTATTTCTTTGTATGTTATCATTTTATTTCGTGTATGTTATTCTGGTATATTTCAGCTAAAGAAAATAAATTCTTCCAGAATCATGGCATCATATCGTCAATTTCTTCAATTATAGAAATAAGCATTGATTACATTCTTATATATAAAATTTTTCTATCTTGCCAGTCCCCTGGATGTAGATTTCGTTCGGACATAGCTTTTTCTATTCCCTCAAACCATGTTTTTTTGGGCCTTCCTCTCTTTCTTCTTTCTGGTGGTGTCCATTTCAGAATCATCTTTGGTAGACGCTCGTCACACATTCTTTCTACATGCCCGTACCAAATCAGTTGTCTTCTCTGGATTTCATCTATGATTGTTCTTTCGACTTGCATGATATCTCTATCATTCCTTACTTTGTCCATTCTGGATTTTCCTGCAGATCGTCGCCAGAAATCCATCTCAAGGGCCAAAAGTCGACTTTCCACACCCTTAGTCAATTGCCACGTCTCACACCCATATAGCACTATACCCTCAAAGATGGAATTATATATCTGATGTTTTTTCTCCCGCGATATTTTTTTGGCCCACAATATTGAGTTCAAACATCCAATGACCCCTCTACCTTTCAATATTCTCTGCTCAATCTCAGTTTCTGTTCGGCCGGTGTGATCAATTTGAGCACCCAGGTAAGTATATTTACTACATGTTCCTATTTCTACGTTGTCTTCTAAGTGTAGATTATCTGCTTCCTGTCCAATGCATAAATATTTGGTTTTCGTTTTATTCACAGACAGTCCCCCCACTTTTCGTATTCGGCGGAGAGCCTTGTCGTCATAAACTCTAAATCTTCCTTGTCTTGGGCCACTTTCACCTGATCGTCTACAAAATGGAGAGTGTACAAAGTTTTTGTATCGTTTAGTTGTATTCCCATACCACTGCAAGATCTTCTCCATTTTCGTAGCGTTTTCGCTATATATATATATATATATATATATATATATATATATATATATATATATATAAAAACAAGGTTGAAATTATGATGAACTACCAAGTGGTAACGAAACGGAAACAATTCAACATTTTTTATGCCTCGGTTGGAAACCGCGATGCAAAAGCACAAAAATGCGAACAATTTGTAGGCTGGGCCGTTGAAATAGAACCATAAACTTCGAAATGCAATTCTTCACCGAATGATACATAGGCCGATCACAGAGAAATACACGTTTATATCTACCCTAATCCTCCCCCGCAACGGCAATCGTACAAAACGATGAATTATGACCGAACAGTGCAATCAAGAACTTCAACGTTTATTGCCAGATAACGATAATTTGTCACTATATGAGAATGAAAAATTTTTTCATCTCCCGCTGACTAACGACGATATATTTAGAAATGTCGTTGATTGGGACGGCAATTTAGAATGACAATGAATCATTTATAATTATATTTTATCGGTAAACAATGTTCATTAAGCGGTTGGAAATTGAGAAAAAGCGGGGATAATGAATAAGGAATGAAAACATTTCTAAAACGAAACACTGATGAGTCTTGACATCCGGCTAATTTTCTGTACAGATACTGCTTGAATACTTTTTAATTTATGGAGATATAAATGAAATAAACTTCAATCGGGTTAGCTAGATTTGATACTTGCAACTACCAAGTCTTAAGATATGACGATCCAGCTGTCAAGGTCATGAAAGGAGTCTCAAAATGTATGCTTAATTTAGTGAGCAAAGTGGTTTTTCCGGTGTTTTTCATCATAAAGTACACAGGATTGAGATATGGCATCGGAAAAATTACCCCCATGGCTTCACAGGCACATTAGATTAGATAGAATTAGTTGTGGTCATTTAGCTCAGTGATAGCTCCTCCGCATTGGGACCAATAAGGTCTTTTGTGCGTTGTAGATTGTGAAAGATTGTATTTAAAAGGGGTTACTTCGCACTTCGACCTTAAAGTCTATTATGCTCACCTAACACAGCTGTACTACAGCTCGCCTTCCAATTTCAGAGTTCTGATGAACTTCAGTATCTGGAATGACTTCAGATAGGTAACATCCACGTTCCTACAGGATTCTTTCCCAAAACATTCTGTGAGTGTCTGCTGAACCTATGCTCATCAAATGCTACCTGAAGCGGCTATCCCCAATTTCAAATAAAGAAGCCAGTGGAGAGATGAAGCATATTTTCACTGGGAACAAGGTAATTTGTATCTTGCAGTATAGAAGTTCCAAAAAAACTTTTCAGGGTGATCCGGCCCTTGAAGACTCCGTCAGGGTATTTTTCTTTCGGTTTCTCTCGAAACTCTTTGGATAGAGTCAGAATGGATAGCTATATCACATTTCTAATAGTTTCTTTCCATAGGGTGATTCATTTAGAGGTACTTTTTGTGGTGGGTATTTAATTGCAAATTGCGCATGCCTCATGTTAACTGAAGTGCCATTTCTGTTTGTTTGTGTGTTTGACAATTAATAACAGAAAGACTTAGCCCTGCACAGCGTCTCCAAATTGTTCAACTTCATTACGAAAATGGGCGTTCTTCGAGGAATGTGTGTCGGGCGCTTAGAGCAACTTATGGTCCACATAACCGGCCTTCCGAATGCAAAATTAGCTCTTCCATCCGTAAGTTTGACACCCAATTTTCATTATTGGATAATACTCGACCAAATAGACCACACCCAGCACGTAGATAAGAAAATATAGGGGCGCTAGCGGAGAGTGTACGCGAAAACCGTGAAGTGTCGATTCGTCGCCATTCTCAACAGCTTGGCCTGTCATATTCAACAACTTGGCGTATTTTACGTAAGGATCTCTCTTTAAAAGCTTACAAAATTCAACTAGTGCAGGAACTGAAGCCAACCGACCTTTCGAATTGTTTCCGTTTTAGTCGTTCGGCTCTTGACAAACTTGCCCTATACACATTCCTCGTAGAACGACCATTTTCGTAATAAAGCTGAACAATTTGTAGACGCTGTGCCGGGCTAACTCGTTCTTATGAATTGTCAAACACTACTGAACAAAAATGGCACTTCAGTTAACACGAGGCATGCAGAATCTGCCATTAAATCCCCAAAAGTACCTCTAAATGAGTCACCCTTCGGTTTCATTGCCACGCATTTTTCAATTGCAAGTGTTTCTACCTGAAAAATTCTCAAGAAAGAGCCTAATGATAGTGACTTTTTGGTGCCTGGCCCAGACACTTCAGCGCCAGCCTTATATCAATTGGTGTGAGAGTCATGTTCACCAATAGACTAAGTCTGGTATCGCTCCGTAATGACATAGTCTGTTTTCAGTAGTTTCTGCTGCCGATTGACATAACCTACAGATATTAGAGTTTTCCTTACCAACCTTGTGGAGATGGTATCTCATGATTCAGTGAGAAAGCTAAACTCGTTTTTCTACAGCGTTTGGGCTAATTGGACATTCCCCTTAGAGGAAACGATGAGGACCTTGGCTTGTTGTTGACCTTAGATATTAAACAAGTAATCATTATTCTCTCTCTTTCCCATGTATCGACTCCAAACAATGCGAGGGTGCAGGTCTGGCGAAGGAATTATTTGCTCCTCTATTTACAAACGCACCTGCTCTCATATTTTCTTCAATGTCCTAGCGAACTGGTTTGCAACCACATAGGATACTTTTGTCGAAACTTTTCACGAACCTTTGCCTAAATGTGGCTAAATTATGTTGATAGAGCGTTGAATCTCCTCCTTCAATTCATAGATAGTTGTGTACTTGTTGGCATATACCTTAAACATCCAGTTATATATAAAAAAACTCCATTGATGTTGTACAGGGTGACAAGAGAAACCTCGAACATTACAGACATTTGGTGAACATGGTAGAACGCTGTTAGTTAGAAAAAGTGCGCAAAAGCGCCGAGAATCATTGTTGCTCGTAGACTTCGGCAATTGCAACTTCTGATTTCCCATCTTTCCGAAGTATTTTGACGTGTACACTTTCAAGAAAAACCTCAAGCACGCCCATGGACCCACATCCATTAGCATTCCCTTCCGACTTCTCAGGTTATCAACACTTATTCATTACCAAACCGATAAATCTCTCACATTTCAATCGGATGTAGTTACATCAGGCAACCGGAAGAAGGAATAAATCAGCAAACTTGGACACCTGGAGCAGGGGACGCAGGGGGGCATGATACGACAGCTCATCTGCATTCCTCTGCGTAGCTTCCAACTGATATATACGTGACACGCAATTATGCAGGCACGCCAACCGAACCAATCCGCCTATCCTCGGTAAACGAACGGTATTTACCTGCTATATCGGTTTACCTCGCCCAAGCCTCGCCTCGGATTTTGTTCGTTAGGAGATCGCGGCTTCATCAGATATCCAGGAATGAAATTCGGGTGGAAAACTGATATTCTATGGTTGCGACGGCAAGGATGACAGACAAACCCGAACCTGTCGGAATAGAATTCGAAATAGTGGAGCCGATACGGATCTCTAGAACTGCACGTGTCGTTCCATTCTGGAATTGCTGGTATTTAGGGTTTATCTGCAAATGAAACGACGTAGTTTCAATTTGCAGATAGTTTGGATGCAAGCTGTGTATTTCAGAACGTTTGGGAAAAGTAGGGACAAAAGCGTTTTCGTTCAAAGCTTCAAACAATTTCGAATATATTGTTTAACATTCGGTAGTGACATTCAAATTGATTTCAGACTGAAATCAACGAAACACTAGAAGACAGAGGTGTATTAACTAAAAGTACCATATCTCTACTAGTCAGCTCTCATGAACCGTTTTCTTCATAAAAGATTAACGAGATGACATTTTCATATAAATTATTGGTTTTGAGTCAACTTTTTACCATGTCTGTAGTCTTTATTTTCATACCACTGGATAAATTTTCGTATACATGTATGTATGCAATGTCATAAATAAGAAATTCATGGAAGCAGTCATCAATCTTGAAATGGTTAGATATCTGGCAGGCAGAGGTCTCATCAGTGACAGGTTTTCACAAACAGCAATCAACAGATGGACTCCTCAGCTAGGTGACGCAAATGGACAAGAACTATTGAGCACAATGGAGAATCTAGGTCAGTTGATCTGGACATATCCAAGGCATCAATCATCTCATAGGGCTCTTCTAAATAAGCTATCTTCGTATAGTTTTCCTGGGAATCTGTGCGATTGAATGAATAGTTACCAAACCAGCAGGAGCATTCATGTGGTCGTGGGTAACGTCGGTTCCAGTGGTTCCAAAGTGAACGCTAGAGTACTCCAAGGTTCAGTTTTATCGCCCAACCTCATTTTGATCCACATAAACGATATTCTTCTTAGAACGACCGAGAACAACATTGTGAGATTGGCGCGTCTTTGAGCACCGCTGAGTTTCACCACCTTATATAGCAGCAAATCGATTCCCAACAGAATCTGGTGCAATTCAATGCCTCAAAGACTCAGAAAACAACTTTTCCTCCCAAAACTGAGTTTGTGACTTCTTACTTAATGATAAAAAACCAGGTATTTCGGCCAAGAGATTCCATGCATCTTCTTGGCGTGACTATAAACTCTTCGAACTGTTGGAGGAATATGTGATTTACATTGCGAAATCTGCTGCGAATAAGCTGGGATATTTGTTCAAGGCAGGGTCTCTCTGGAGATAGGGTTCTTCTGCTGTATAAAGCTTAGATCAGACCAGGACTCGAGTAAAACTCTAATATTTGGAACTCAGCATTAATGCATTTGTTACAACTTTTGGATTCCTTCCAGAAAACAGCAGTGTAATTGATTGACTAACCAACTATAACAGCCAGTTTGCAGTCGTTGGAACATAGAAGGAGAGATGCCGACTTGTGCTTGTTCTATAGATATTATCACGCATCTGCACATCCCTATACAGTAAAATCAACATCTATTTAAATGTTAAACAATTCAAAACGAGAGTAACATAAAAAATACCAAACATCAACAAAAATTCAATAGATGATTTTTATCAAGAAAGCATATCGTATTAGACAATTCGAAACAAATGACTTTCATTGCAAAAAAATAATCTAGAAACTAGATTCATAACGTCAAATTAAGGTGAGGAAGTTATAAGATTTTAAGGTTAAGGTCACAGATTTTGTATCGGGTGTTTTCTTTAGAGTGATAGAACTTTCGATAGGAATAACTGTGATTTGACAGAAGGAAAAAGCCATGTTGTTTTGACAGTTCTGTCCAGTAAGCATTGGCAAATTATCATGGAAAGACTCAGGTCGCAACTACGTTTACAAATTGTTGAAATTTATTTTAAAAATCAGTTTTCTATTCACCAAACTTATAGAGCATTTCGTGAAATTTATGGTTTACATAATCGTCCATCAGAGCAGCTTATTCATCGAACTATCGATAGATTTCGGATAACATTTTCAACAACAACAAGACAAAGAACTGTACGTACAGAAGAAAATATCGTTGCTCTAAGTCATAGTGTTAATAATGATCCAGATTGGTCTATTCGTCGACGTTCACAACAAGTTGGACTCTGTGCATCCACAACATGGAAAATTTTGCGTAAAGATCTTGGTCCACACCCATACAGGATCAACTGATTGAATAACTAAAGCCACTTGACCATAATAAGCGTCGTTTATTTGCTGATTGGGCCCTATAATAGCTTGAAGTTGATCCATTTTTTTAACGTAAAATTGTGTTTAGTGATGAAGCTCATTTCTGGTTGAACGGCTATGTCAACAAGCAAAATTTCCGTATATGAAGTGAAAACAATCCTCAAGAAGCTCTGCAGGTTTCATTGCATCCTGAAAAATGCACTGTATGGTGTTTTACACGCTGGAGGCATCATCGGTCCGTATTTCTTTAAAAAACATTCTGGAGCTAATGTTACAGTGAATGGTGCTTGTTACAGATCAATGATTATCATCATTGTTTCAAAATTTGAATGGTATCGACCCAGAAATGTTTTGGTTCCAATAAGATGGTGCTACACCTCATGCTGCAATTGATTTATTGAAAGAAAGATTTGGCGATAACATTATTTCGAGAAAAAGTTCTAATTAATCGGCCTCTAAGATCATGCGACATAACTCCACTGGATTATTTTCTTTGGGGTTATGTCAAGTCATTGGTTTATGCTGATAAACCAGAAACAATAGACGCTTTGGAAGCCAACATAACTTGGTCTGGTCGAATGCCGGAAATTATTTTTAGAACATAAATGTCATAAAATTACTTTTCAAATAAGAAAAATTTGGCTTCAATCTTAATTTAAATGTGTTTTATTCCAATTGAAAGTTCTATTACTCTAAAAAAAACGCCCGATATAATGAAGCATAAAAGTAAATTTTATTTTTCAACTCAAAGTTTCTTCAGAAGATTATGATATTATTATAAAAGAAGAGACAATCTCAAGTGACATTTCAGTTTCTACAAAAGGTTCATCAGTTTATGGGTCTAAAAATTTGGTACCAACGTAAATAAGAAAAATATTCAAATCATAACCATCAGACGTAGTTTTAACCACCTCTTCGTACCTCCCCAGGGGTCTTGTCCAATTAATTATCCGAAACATCCACGTGTTTCAGGCGATACAACGTGAATAATGTATTCAATTAGGCTTAAAGACTCTGCATAATGAATAACTTCATCTCCCCGCATCAATTCGCCAAACTGACGTGAACGCAAGGGAAGAAAATCGCCCTTTCTAAATAATTGAAAGTTCCATACGAAAATAAAAAAACCTCTTAAACGTTATAAGGAGGTCCCGGGTTCTATCCCCAGAGTGGCCCGAAGAAATTAATGACCCAAGATATTAAAAAAGTAAACGCGGTCTTTAGAGGGCTGGGGATTCGTGAAAAACGCTTTTAAATCTTTTAAATACCTGATCTGTCGCTTATGAAAAATTTTCCCAGATGTTATGGTTTGAGAGTTTTCCTGTCGCTCTGACGACAAGGGAGAGAAAAACTGGATTGATATAATGAAACCATTGGGGTGCTGGGGTTGAATAAAATCAGAAAAACGTTTGCCTCCTGTTCCCTATTCATCTTTTAGATGGCTGAAGTGAGTATTCATTCGAAATATATCGAGTGATAGAACTTCAAATTAAAATTAAACACATTCAAATTAAGATTGAAGCCAAATTTTATTTTATTTGAAAGATAATTTAATGACATTTATGTTTTAAAAATAATTTCCCGCATATGTCCACCGCGACTAGCTCTGAGGAACCGCATTCGACCAGATCAATTTTGGGCCACTTTTTCGAGTAATTCAGGGCTTATTTCATCATCAACACAAGTTATGTTGGCTTCCAAAGCGTCTATTGTTTCTAGTTTATCAGCATAAACCAATAACTTGACATAATCCAAAAGAAAAAAATCAAGCGGAGTTATGTCGCAGGAGGCTAATTAATTGGGCCATTTCTCGAAATAATGATATCGCCAAATCTTTCTTTCAATAAATCGATTGTTACGGTAGCAGCATGAGGTGTAGCACCATCTTGTTGGAACCAAAACACTGCTCGGTAGATACCATTCAAATTTTGAAACAAATAATCATTGATCATCGATCTGTAACAAGCACCATTCACTGTAATATTAGCTCTAGCATCGTTTTTAAAGAAATATGGGCCGATGATACCTCTAGCGTGTAAAGCACTCCATACATGCATTTTTTTGGATGCAATGGAACCTGCAAAACTTCTTGAAGATTGTTTTCACTCCATATATGGCAATTTTGCTTGTTTAAATAGCGGGTCAACCATAATTGAGCTTCATCACTAAACACAATTTTACGATAAAAAAGTGGATCAACTTCAAGCTATTCCAAGGCCCAATCACCAAACAAACGACGCTCATTATGGTCCAGTGGCTTTAGTTCTTGAACCAGTTGGATCTTGTATGGGTAAGATCTTTAAGCAAAATTTTCCATGTGGTGGATGCAGAAAGTCCAACTTGTTGTGAACGTTGACGAATCGACAAATCTGAATCAACATTAACACTATGACTTACAGCATCGATATTACGCAAAATTTTCCATGTGATGGATGCACAGAGTCCAACTTGTTGTGAACGTCGATGAATAGACAAATCTGGCTCATCGTTAACACTATGACTTACAGCAGCGATATTTCCTTCTATACGTACAGTTCTTTGTCTTGTTGTTGTTGTTGTTACATTGATTAGAGAAAATGTTGTCCGAAATCTATCGATAGTTCGACAAATAAGCTGCTCTGATGGACGATTATGCGAACCATAAATTTTACCAAGTGCTCTATAAGTTTCACGAATGGAACACTGATTTTGAAAATAAATTTCAACAATTTGTAAACGCTGTTGCGGCGTGAGTTTTTCCATCATAATTTGTCAATGCTTACTGAACAGAAATGTCACAACAACATCTACCTTCTGTCAAATCAGAGTTATCCCTATCGAAAGTTCTATCGCTCTGAAAAAAACACCCGATACTACTAAAAATTCAATTTTTTTTATAAAATTTTAAATACCATACAGATTTATTCTGTTAATCTCCTAAAAATTTTAATTTCAAAAAAATGCTGTTTTTGAAGAAGTTCTTGAGGTTATGTTTAGCATTTTGTGGAAAGGAATTTAGTTTTCATAAAACAAGAAGCGAAAAATTCTGTACTCTCCAAATATTTATTTAATAATTTTCAGTTGACAATTCATATTTTTTTTTAATTTATTTTATTCCCTTTGGTACTATGTAATGAGTGTTAATTCTATATGTCCACTTAATTGACACAGTGTGTACCGAAAACATTTATTTAATTTAATTCTAAAAGTTATTCAATGAAAATTTCTTGCAGGAGATTTACAGAAAAAATCTGTATGATATTTGAAATTCCGTAAAAAAAATTGAATTTTTCAGTAGTACATTATAGTAATTTCTAAAAAGAATGTTTGTCCAAAATTTTGGAAGAATCAAAGCACCAGGAGCATGAAAAAACGCATTTCACTAAATTTCAAATGTTTGTACGGTCTCTACTTGTCGGAAATACATCTCGATGATTGAAGTAAAACAACTTAATTTCCGCTAATTTATTTAATTTCACAACAATTGTTCCGTCATGACAACATGACTTCGTCAGGTGACTATGGTACTAACTACATAATTGAGATTGAGTTCTTTAAATATTCAAATTGTACAGAAAAGAAGGTAGTGCGAATTTACAGTAATTCGTTTTTTTATTATTACACAAAGTTTCAGAAAAGGTAAAGTAAGGGGGATTTATTGAGGTCCGTCTGGTCGTTTAGGAGAATCTGTTTTTTATTGTATCTGTTGATTTCGAGGGCTTCTAGGTAGTTCAACCTGAGGTTCATTTTTTCTAGGTGTAATATTTTGAAGTTATTGTCAAAATCATGTCCTGTCTCCAAAAGATGGTCAGCATATGTTGAATTTCCGTTTTTTCCAAGATAAGCTTCCTCATGCTCACTTGTATATCCAGCAATAGCTATTGATACAAAATATATTTCTTTAACGTACATAAACAAAAAGTCCGAAAAAATAGCAAGATATTTAAAGAAAAAGAGTAACTGCAACATTTCATTCAAGACAAGAAACACGTTAGGAAATTTAATAAAAAATAATAAAGATTTGATCCACAAAAACAAAAAGTCTGGAGTCTATAGGTTAAACTGCGGTACTTGCCCATCTGTATATGTGGGTCAAACAGATCTTTCGGCACTAGGATACGTGAACACGAGAAAGCTTATCTTGGAAAAAACAGAAATTCAACATATACTGACCATCTTTTGGAGGCAGGACATGATTTTGAGTATAACTACAAAATCTTACACCTAGAAAAAAAGAACCTCAGGTTGAACTACCTAGAAGCCCTCGAAATACAATAAAAAACAGATTCTCCTAAACGACCAGACGGACCTCAATGAATCCCCCTTACTTAACCTTTTCTGAAACTTTGTGTAATAATAAAAAACAAATTACTGTAAATTCCCACTACCTTCTTTTCTGTACATTTTGTATATTTAAAGAACTCAATCTCAATTATGTAGTTAGTACCATACTCACCTAAAGAAGTCATGTTGTCTTGACGAAACAATTGTTGTGAAATTAAATAAATTAGCGGAAATTAAGTTGTTTTAAATTACAAATACCTGAATTAATGATCTTCCTTAGTTCCTCTGAGAAAATGGTGACAAATCAAGTCAAAAATTCAGTCTTCAGTTAATTAATTCATATAAATTCTCACCATCATCCTCCATTCACAATCATAATCTTCAGACGGCATCGAAAACTCTGCAATCCATTTAATTAATACAGACCCCCATTATTTCCTCAATCAAAGAACGCCCTCTCATCGGGTCTTCCCCCAACAACAGGGTCCCCCAGATTTCTCCATCACGAACTTCTTCTCTTCCTTCCTCTTCTCCCCCCCCCCCTGACCACTCTGGTAATAATTTTAAATTGCTGCACTTATTTTTTCCTAAGAAGAATTCCAGAGAATGCCGCAGATAATTATTTTAGTTGTTTCGAGACCCGGAGCCCCCTTTGGCTCGCAGTTCGTCCAAGAGAATGCGCCACGGGGCCAGAACCTCGAATTACGGCAAAGGCCCTAAGGCCCTTAGGGCCCGGAAACTTTTCGCTTCGGAGAAGACGCATACGGAAAAAGGACGCTCCTCGGACGTTCTGTTTGGTTTGGAAGAGCAAATTTGCCGGAGAATATGAATGTATATGTAGGTTTCCTTGTTTGAAGAAGGAAATAAATGTGAACGGGACATTCAGGATGAATATTTGAATTTTCAATTTAGTTACCTACAGTCAAGCAAGTACCCGCAAATAAATCATTCAAAAAGCCCGCTTGCATGGAATCGTCTTAATTACACTGGCCGAAAAATCATTTTTTTTTGGTTGTCACATGAAGCTGAATAGCATATTATGGTAGAATGGACGTATCCAAATACGAAAATGAGAGAAAAAGTTGTAACACGTAAGGTTTTCTTGTTACATTTTCTCTACTCAACAACGACAACAAGACAAAGAACTGTACGTACAGAAGAAAATATCGCTGCTGTAAGTCATAGTGTTAATGATGGGCCAGATTTGTCTATTCGTCGACGTTCACAACAAGTTGGACTCTGTGCATCCACCACATGGAAAATGTTGCGTGAAGATCTTGCTCTACACCCATTATTATTATTATTATTTATGGCGAGCGGGCGTCTGACCACCCTACCACTGCGTCCGCAGCGGACTATTGTGGTTCACCCCTAATTTATATCTCCCCGACGAGATCCAGTTTTGAGATAAAACCGATAATCTTGTTCAGGGCTAATTTTTTCAGTTCGCAGTGGGCTATAAAAGCCTGGCCAAAGACCTCGAATCTGATGCGACTCACCGCTGGGCACTCTGAGACGATGTGAATGGCTGTTTCAGTGTCCTCAAGACACAGCCTGCATTCATCGTCTTCAGCCAGACCAATTTTGTGCAAATGCGCTTTCAGTCTGCAGTGACCTGTCATAATTCCGACAAGTGTTCTTAGTTTGTCCCTATCCAGACCTAGCGCTAGGTTCGCCATCTTTTTGTTCAAAGCTGTTCCAGGCTAGAATGGCTCCGCCATTCTCAAGACTCTAGCCTTGAGTTCATTCTGCCTGTTATCACCTCGTTAGCCACGTCATGTAGTATTCTCAGGAATACTTCCGGTCCTACCAGAGGCAGCGCAGCTCCAGCAAACGCCAGACGATCTGCCTCCTCGTTACCCAAATAGTTTGAGTGGCTCGGTATCCAAACCACAGTGACTCCGTTATACATACCGATCCTGTTTAAAGCCGTGCGGCATTTCCAGCCTGTTCTTGAGGTCACACCCATACAAGATCCAACTGGTTCAAGAACTAAAGCCATTTGACCATAATGAGCGTCGTTTGTTTGCTGATTGAGCCCTAGAACACCTTGAAGTTGATCCACTTTTTCATCTTAAAATTGTGTTTAGTTATGTAGCTCATTTCTGGTTGAACGGCTATGTAAACAAGCAAAATTGCCATATATGAAGTGAAAACAATCCTCAAGAAGTTCTGCAGGTTCCATTGCATCCTGAAAAATACACTGTATCGTATGCTTTACACGCTGGAGGCATCATCGGTCCATATTTCTTTAAAAACGATGCTGGAACTAATGTTATAGTGAATGGTGCTCGTTACAGAAAGATTTGAATGAAGGAAATGAATTTTTAATGATCTTCGGGCACCAAGCATCTTATAGTTCATTAAGTAACCCAAAAATCCTTTCACTACAATAACAATTGAGTTCCATGCTTTGAGTTCCTCCCTGGTAAGCTTCTCTGTAAAATTAACGTTATCCATCAATTTTCTGATTTGTGGAACAATAAAAAAACTTCCTTCAATTTGGCATCACTTAACTTGGGAAAGAAGTATTTGAATCCATCACCATCCTTATTCATACCCTTCACAAGGATTATCAGCCCAAATTTAATGTGGAAAGGAGGCAGAAGTAAATTTTTGCGATCTACAAGAGATCTAAACTAATCATTTTAAGATCTCCCTTGAAATACACTTTTTTTGGCCAAATTTTTTTTATATAATGCTGATTTACTGCACGACTGTCCCATAGACAAAGAAAACAGCAATATTTAGTAAATCCTCCCTGAAGTCCCACTTAAATTCCTATAACTTTCAAGCCCCCACATATCTGCCATTTATACGTGTTGTAGTTCATTTTATCCAAAAGAGTGCGCATATTTTCATAACTTTCTTTCATCGTCACTAAATAGGCAAGTGGTATAGAGGATTTTAAATTTCGATTATGCAATAACACCGCTTTTAAACTGTATTTAGACGGAACTATAAATAAACGCCACTCAGAGGGGAAATGCTTAATATCAAGTTCCTGCATTAAACCATCAATATCAGTTCACGCACACAACGAATTTTCCATACTGTAGAATGCAGGAGACGCAGCATTTCTTTTTCTGAAATTCGTAATTCTCTTTTCGTTGTTGCCTAATAAGTTTCATTCCTTAAGACGGGAAACAGGAATTTCTGACTGTTGCTTTGATAACCTCAAATCACGTACTCACTTTGAACATTTAATTGTGGCTCGCCAGAACTGGGACCTAGAGTATCATCGAATTGGATAACCTTCAGTCTTTGTCAGCCAAAAATATCAATCCTCTAAATGATAAGTGGATTCCCGCCATACAGAATTTTAGTGCCATAATCAAATTTATAACATCTGTATTTCATTTACTCATATGGCAACAAACCATAGTTCATCATACCCTAGACAAATACATAATAAACCGAAAAACGTATTGAATATTTTTCTGAGTTAAGGTTTTTTAAATCATTATAGTTATTCAATGTCATAATAAAACTTATGACCTCTTTGTTTCATGTTTTCATACCTAAATATAGGATCAATGCCGGGTGCTTTATAAGAAATCGAGATAATAGAAACGCGGTCAATATTTTTCCCATTTTGTTTACTTTTGAGCTTTGCTAAGCAGGTAGTAAAGGATCAAATTCAGCTCCACTTCCACTGGCTCTCTAAACTAAACCTCTTGAAAATCCATCAATCCTAATGGGATATAAGTTATCCAGAAAACATGTCGCTTCGACATTAGTCGCAGTAGAATTTTTACCTGTCTCACTAATATGACTCGGAGTCAGTCTTGAAGTTTCCAGTATCTCTGTGCTCTTGGAACGAGTTAGTCAAGGCAGTCACCGCAGAAACTCACTTATATTCACTCTCAGCCTCTCTCTGCTCTTCGAACCAAATAAGTCTATTTTCATAGTTAACGCACTACTCCGCTTCCATTCACTCAACAGGCAGTTACGGAAAAACCCCCTCACACTCACTTAAGTCACAAAAACTCATCCGTCTCGCTACAGCATCAAAGAGTTTACGTACTCAAGGAAAAAAACTCTATTCGCATTCATTTATTACTTCACGATTTCAATCTCAAGAAACATTTTCGTTCACTCTCTCGCTATAATACAACACCGCAATGAACAGGCTGAAAGTGTATTAGCTACAAGATTTATACTTGTAATTAAGTTTAGTGAAATTGTGAAGTGAAACCAAGTGAACTCAGTGAAAGTGAGGAACGGTGAAGAAGCCTAGCGATCTGTTCCTCTACGAGCAGACTCAAAATTGAACAAGTGTGCCATAATTAAACTTATGACCTTTTCATTTCTTTTTTCATACATTAACATGGAAATAAATCATTACAGAAATTGAATTCCAGAATGACACTTGCAAACCATTTAATGTTTCCGTAGATTAACATGCAGACAAGCCCTCGTGTCTGAGAAAAACGTGCGGTACCATCATCAGAGTACCGTATATTTCCTATGTTCGTCGATAATGGAAAAAATCGGTAGCGATGTCAACATTTCCCGTTTCCACGATCGGGTACTACCGGGTACTATCCCAAGAACGATTGATTAAAATATCGCTCGACGACTCTCTCGATCTCGTCTTGTAATTACATGTTGCACGTCGGCATCAGGCCCATGAAGACATGATCTGTCATGACTGAGGTGCAAATGGTTGTTTTTGCTCCTGATGAGTTGGCGGGAAGTATCCAGTTAGCGACATGTCTAATCGCTGTGTTTGTGCTCGAGAGGAAATATCGATAACGACGGTATATCAGATGATAGAGTGGTAGATCTTGTACGATTTGTTTTATTTGGATGTTTATCGCTCTGCCGATACCGGTAACATAGGTGTTGAAGATAAGCCTAGTTGAGGTAAAGTGTATTTCAATGGGAACGCCCCATTTTTAAATAGCCATTGTTTATTTGTGACACTGACAGTTCTATGTGTCGATTTCTACCATTCAATCATGAAAAGGTACACACTCTAACAACGTTTACAAAAAATCCAAATTTTTAATGGAAAACTGCTATCTGTTTTTCTAACTTTACGTGCTTTAACTCCAATTTTGGTCTTTATAATCGTCCGGATAAAAAAAAGGTTGAACGTTTAGTGAAGAAGTTTGAAACAAATTTCATACTTCATGATGGTACAGTGCCAGTGAGACAAAGAAATGCAAGAAGTGAAGAGAATATTGCTGTCATAGGTGAAACTGTTCGTGAAGACCAAAATTAATTGGGAATTTATCAAATTTAATGTTATGATTGTAATGCTACTTATACAGGGTGCTCCCAAGTCGATGTCAAGCCGGAATCGGATAATAGGCTCAGAAATAGTAGTCATCAGAAAAAATTCTGAAAAACCTAAGTTCAAATTATATTGCATTTTTTATTATTCGAGAAAATGCATACCCTGTGATGATTTTTGAACTCCTGTTGCTTCAATTTCTTACATTCTACAAATTTTATTTTTCCTATGTTGTCGCGAATAGTGCTTCTATAACCTGTGATCTTCAATTCTAAGCCAATTACTCCAGCTTAGAAAATAATGTCACTTTTTGCCGAACCAAGGATTCAAAATTAATATTTCGCACAAATTTGACTGACTGTACTGAAAAAAAAGGTACTACATTAGTTTGGCAAATTACTTTAAAAGTTAGCGCATTTATTACGGTTTCTTAAATGGTATAACACTTACTACATAATTTCTTAGATCGGTCAAATAAAACGTCTTTCTTAAAGAAACACACTTTCGAACAATTTCTTAGAACTTTCTAAAAATGATTCTAGTGCATCCAATACTTTAAGAATCTGGTTTGAATGAGATGGGGTGAGTCCTTCCATAAAGTGTGAGTGCGACAGATGTAAACGCAATACAGATTATTACGCTACGTGCCTGGGTCCACTGCTCATCTTTACGTATTTCATCGTGTTATTTGTGTACTTACGACTTTTGGTTTCGTTTATTAGATTTGTTCGCTTGTAATTTGGATAGTTTTGATCTCTTTACGACGAACTTTGATTTTACATTTTTTTTAATAAAATTGTTCTGATGTTTCACTTAGAGCCAATCACATACTCCATTCATTTGATCAGTAGAGTGACGTAAGAAGCAATGAATAGACGTGAAAAACTCAAAACGTGGAAGACGAAAAAGACATTTATTGCAACATCACTCAGCTTATTACCCAACTTTTCCACATTCTTCGAACACCACATAGAAATTAAAAATATTACAAGTTCAACAATTACTCCAATGACTCGACGGAAAGTCCCATAATTAAATAACAATCTAACATAATACCAAAAACAAATTAGAACCTATTACATTCGTAGATCACTTCTTCATCTAACCGGAGTACCTGTATCTCTGACAGCCCATAAGCCTATTGTTATATTTTCTCGGTCACGAAATATGCAAGATGTTACAGCAAGATATCCTTTCCATAGAGTTATTATGGATAAATCGTTCGAAACCTCGTTTGCAGAGGCACGAATCGCGTAAACTGTTAACTACTGACCTAGAAAACGCGCGGACACCACAATGGTAGTACCGCAGTCGACAAAAGACATCTAGGAAATTAATTTCGTTTATTATTTGATGGAGGTTCGATTTCGTTCCGAACATACGGCGGGCGAGGCGTACTAGATTTTAATCGGCGAGTAATGGTCAAGATGCACAGCGACCCCCTTTCTCCAAGACATTTGCGATGACGAGTGAAAATGGACGCAAGAAAATTGTGTGGTAATGAGTTTTTTCTGAGAGGTATTAAATGTATCGTTAAATAGTGGTAAAGATCGATGTTATAGATAAGGAACGGCTGTTTGATGTTGGATGTAACTCTTTCTTGAATACTTCCTGATCTTCATCACCCATAAACGAGTCGCTAGAACCCCTGGACATATCGAATTCGCGATATTCTTGTTGAGAATTAACATGTTGATTACCAACCGACGATATAAAGGGTCAGTGCGATTAGTAATCTTAACACAATAATGTATATTCTGTCTAGAAAGTATCTGGAATTTATTATGTTTCATAATTTTAATATATTTCTTTTTTGTAACATTCTAAGACAAAAGTAATGTATGAAATAGGTTCTGAAGATAGTCGGCTATGGCCAAAGTTGCATGGCAACACTATTCGTCAAATATTGTTGATTGCCAACAGATATACAATTTATGAAATAATGTGGCAACTAGAAGAAAGAAAACAGGTTGAATACTTATATAGAATAGGTTTTAGAAACGTTTAAATTTAGTGCAGTTAACTGAACTGGTGAAAAGTGCTGTATATGAGAAAATAAAGAGGATTAAAAATGGCATGGATATGAGGCAAAGACCAGTTTGAGGAAGACCGCGTAAGATTAAAGGAAACAATTCAAACCCTTTATTGGCTTTAGGACAACACAATCAGCGCCTGGGGTTTCGCAAGGTGGCTGACAGATTTGGAAATCAACCAAATATAAAAGTATGACAAGAAACCGTCCGTATTTCACTTAAAAGACAAGGCTACTACACCTTCAGAATTTTGTCAACGTTCTCAAGAAGATGATTTTAATAATAACATTATATCTGGTTAAAGTTGTTTCTACCTTGGTGGAAATCATTTAAAAATCCTACCAAAACAACCTGTTACCTTTGGAAGTTCCAAATTTTCCTCCAAAATAATGGTTTGGGGAGTAATATCTCAGCGCGCTGCTACGCTTAGTATAGTTGATAGAACCATTAATAGTAGAAAGTATTGTGGCATTCTAAAGGATTTTCTCGTTGAAATCCAAGGTGACGTTTTCGCCAGGATAATGCAAGAGCCATACTTCGGCCCATAGGCAAGCTTGGATGCAATAACACCAAGTGACAACCATTTCGTGGCCAGCAACTTCACCAGATCTTAGTTCCATTGAAAACATATGGGTCTAATGAAGATTGAAATTTTACAGTCCTGTACTACCATCGCCGAAAATAATGGAGGTGATCTAATTTCTGGTGTACCTCAACGTTTATTCAAGTGTTTACAGTTAAATGGAGGTTGTATGAGAAAATGAAATGAATATTTTGTTATTTTCTAATTCGAGAATATAAGTATCGGGATAACTGTGATTCGACAGAAGGTAGAAGTCATGTTGTTTTGACATTTCTGTTCAGTAAGTATTGACAAATTATCATGGAAAGACTCACGCCGCAACAACGTTTACAAATTGTTGGAATTTATTTTCAAAATCAGTATTCTATTCGCCAAACTTATACAGCACTTCGTGAAATTATTGGTTTACATAATCGTCCATCAGAGCAGCTTATTCGTCGAACTATCGATAGATTTCGGACTACATTTTCTCTACTCGATGCAACAACAACAAGACAAAGAATTGTACGTACAGAAGAAAATATCGTTGCTGTAAGTCATAGTGTTAATGAATATCCAGATTTGTCTATTCAACGACGTTCACAACAAGTTGGACTCTGTACATCCACCACATGGAAAACTTTGCGTAAAGATCTTGGTTTACACCCATACAAGATCCAACTGGTTCAAGAACTAAAGCCACTTGACCATGATAAGCGTCGTTTGTTTGCTGATTGGGCCCTAGAACAGCTTGATCCACTTTTTTATCGTAAAATTGTGTTTAGTGATGAAGCTCATTTCTGGTTGAACGACTACGTAAACAAGCAAACTTGTATATGAAGTGGAAACAATCCTCAAGAAGTTCTGCAGGTTCCATTGCATCCTGAAAAATGCACTGTATGGTGTTTTACACGCTGGAGGTATCATCGGTCCATATTTCTTTAAAAACGATGCTGAAGCCAACAAAACTCGTGTTATTGATTAAATAAGGTCTGAATTACTCGAAAAAGTGGTCCAAAATTGGTCTGGTCGAATGCGGTTCTTCGGAGCTCGTCGTGATGGACATATACAGGAAATTATTTTTAAAATATAAATGTCATAAAATTATCTTTCAAATAAAAAAAATTGGCTTCACTCTTAATTTAAATGTGTTTTATTTCAATTTAAAGTTTTATCACTCTAAAAAAACACCTGATATATATTAAATAATTACAAATGAACTTTGTTTTTTCCGGGTACTTTCTAGACATAAATTGTGAATTAATAGTCACAACTTGTTAATGGTGTAATCTCGGTTTGTATATTTGTATTGAATACCGATGGTTGAGAATCTTGCATATAATGATTTTGTTCGTGCACAACATAACTTAGTACAAACAAAACTTAAAGCAAACAACCTCGAATAAAATTATTGAAACTTAGAACTCCAAATTTATTGTCTTTATTTGTCTTATCCCTGTCAGTTTTATATGAATCCCCAAAATATTAACCATTCTTTGACCCAAATATAGCTTTAGTATGGTTAATAATTCGAGAATTCATATAAAAAATAAGAAAGATTAAACAAATAAAGACTGTGGTTCATAAGTTGATTTGCGTGGGTTGCCCGATTGGTCAAACGATTATATTCTTCAAGACAAGAATTCATTAACACCAGAGGAGTTACACGTCAGACATCTCGCGCTTAACATATTCCAATAATTTGAAAGAGCTTGAACATAATTTCAATAATAACTATGAAATGATCCAAAATGAAATTATAAGTACCAGACTCACACTTTTCGAAGCAGCAAAATTTAGCAGATACAAGAACCTTAATATCCTTCGCAACTCAAACAGATGTAGCCAGATCTCTTTGGTTGAATATTTTAAGTTTGTATTTCTGATAAATGGAGCCAGGGTATTTTATAGTTATTTGTATCTCTTTTTCCCACATTTTGTCTTAAAGATATTTCTGAAAATCGATGGTAATTTTTATCTCTTTTTTCATATCGTTTCTCATCTATATTTCCAAGAATTGTTAGCCATTTTGATGTGACTTGACCTCGCTAGACTTTTTCTTGTGGAGCTTCTTGAAATCGGCCCAATAAGCCCCAGATGACCGATTCTTTAACATGACCAATATCATAACTCAAATTCAGCGGATCCATGCGGCAGAGTCATTGAAAATTGGACGACTTAAGAAGTCGTGGCAGGCATTTGAACGATGTTGTATTCCATACATAATGCCATTTCAAATGAAAAGAGAATTTCGTTAATATCTCACACGCAACTTGTTTAGTTCCATTCATTAAAAAACTCAGTACTTGTCACCGAGTATACCATGAAAAAATAGTGAATATGCTACTACTTATAACAACATGAATACGTACCTGTTAAAAAGAAATAAATTAGTAAAATTGCATATTCATGTGAATGTTTTGCAATATATATCTATATAGATATGGAGAGAAAAGAATACTTTCACGAACTCGTTATTGTTTTTTTATTAAAATCTGCGACAAATTCAACGTCCACAAGATAACTTAACATAATACATCATCACTAAATGAATGTATCGTCCCAATCTGACTCAGAATTGGCATCTGAAAAACTCAAAATGGTATGCTGAACAGGCGTAGAATAACGGTTTCAGGTCTCTGTTCTCTATTTATAATTGACTACAATATTCATCATGCAATTTTGAAACATATTCACACATTCGGTGATCCGAAATTCTTTCGTTTTTAGATATAATGTGAATTCACTGAGTTGAATGAAATATAATCACTCCAGTCAGTTCATTTAAAGGTCACCTCATGAATTTCTTTCATTTTTTCCCAACATGAGAAACGTTATTATGGCTTGATTATAAAAGGCTATGAATATAATATTTTTCAGATATACAGATGACAATTATTTCGTCATTAGATTATTTCCAAGTATCGTGTTTTTTTTAGAGTGATAGAACTTTAAATTGAAATAAAACACATTTAAAATAAGATTGGAGTCAAATTTTCTTTAATTCAAAGATAATTTTATGACATTTATGTTTTAAAAATAATTTCCGGCACCACGACTAGCTCTGAGGAACCGCATTCGACCAGACCAATTTTGGACCACTTTTTCGAGGAATTCAGGCCTCATTTCATCAATAGCACGAATTATGTTGGCTTCCAAAGCGTTTATTGTTTCTGTTTAATCAGCATAAACCAATGACTTGACATAACCCCAAAGAAAATAGTCCAGTGGAGTTATGTCGCATGATCTTGTAGGCCAATTAATTGGACCATTTCTCGAAAATATGTTATCGCCAAATCTTTCTTTCAATAAATCAATTGTTACGGTAGCAGCATGAGGTTTAGCTTCATCTTGTTGGAACCAAAACACTTCTGGGTCGATACCATTCAAATTTTGCAACAAATAATCATTGATCATCGATCTGTAATGAGTACCATTCACTGTAACATTAGCTTCAGCATCGTTTTTAAAGAAATATGGAACGATGATGCCTCCAGCCTGTAAAGCAAACCATACAGTGCATTTTTCAGGATGCAAAGGAACCTGCAGAACTTCTTGAGAATTGTTTTCACTCTATATACGGCAATTTTGCTTGTTTACATAGCCGTTCAACCAGAAATGAGCTTCATCACTAAACACAATTTTATGATAAAAACGTGGATCAAGCTGTTCTAGGGCCCAATCAGCAAACAAACGACGCTTATTATGGTCAAGTGGCTTTAGTTCTTGAACCAGTTGGATCTTGTATGGGTGTAGACCAAGATCTTCACGCAAAATTTTCCATGTGGTGGATGCACAGAGTCTAACTTGTTGTGAACGTCGACGAATAGACAAATTTGGATCATCATTAATACTATGACTTACACCAGCGATATTTTCTTCTGTACGACGTACAGTTCTTTGTCTTGTTGTTGTTGTTGCATCGAGTAGAGAAAATGTTGTCCGAAATCTATCGATAATTCGACGAATAAGCTGCTTTGATGGATGATTATGCAAGCTATTATATACTACTCTGTCAAGAAAGTACCGGGAATTTTCAATTAAAACAACATCTCTCAGCTCTCGCGCCGAATTTTGTTTTATGGCTTCAATCGACTCAAAACGGATGCCACGAAGGGGCAATTTTATTTTTGGGAAGAGGAAAGAGTCGCAGGGAGCCAAATCCGGCGAATACGGTGGTTGCTGAAGCACGTTTGTTGAGTTTTTGGCGAGAAAGTCAGTCACAATCGTAGCTCGGTGAGAAGGCGCGTTATCGTCATGCAAAATCCATGAGTTATTCGCCCACAAATTTGGCCGCTTCTTACGGATACGCTCACGCAAACGTTTCATAACGCCTAGGTAATACTCCTTGTTTACCGTCTGACCCTCTGGAACGAATTCGTAGTGCACCACGCCACGGATATCAAAGAAAACAATGAGCATCACCTTCATTTTAGAGCGGCTTTGGCGTGGTTTTTTCGGTTTCGGCTCATTTTTTGCCACCCATTCCGATGATTGCTGGCTTGTTTGCATATCGTACTCGTAGACCCAGGTCTCATCACCAGTTATAATGCGTTCCATGAATGTAGAATCGGAATTACAGCGATCCAGCATGTCTGAAGCAACCTGTTCGCGATGAAGTTTTTGAAGAAAATTCAGGTCTTTCGGTACGAGTCGTGCGGCCACCTTTCTCATGCCCAAAATATCAATCAAAATCGTACGTGCGGACTCGTGGGATATCTCAAGATCATGTGCTATCTCTCTCAAGTTGGTATGACGGTTTTCCAGCACCCTTTCCTTAATTTTATCGACGTTATCTTCGATCGAAGCCGTCGATGGGCGACCACTTCACGACCGTCCTTGAAGGCTCTGTACCACTGATATGCACGAGTTTTCGATAGAGCATTATCACCAAAGGCCTTTTGCAACATTTTCAATGCATCGGCACCCGAAAATTCATTTGCAACACAAAACTTTAAACAAATTCTTTGCTCAACGTAATCACCCATAGTAAAAATCGGCACGCACTCTGACATCGACTGACTCAATCAGCTGTTGCAAACACACTAGTTGACAGACCCCGCCCAAGCTTGGCATAGTAATTAAGGACAGTGGTACCAAACTACGAAAAAAAATTTTTACCTGCCTCATTGCCCCGCCAGATTTAAATCGATAATTCCCGGTACTTTCTTGACAGAATGCAATAGAGCACGAAGTGCTCTATAGGTTTGGCGAATAAAACACTGATTTTGAAAATAAATTTGAACGATTTGTTAATGTTGTTGCGGCGTGAGTCTATCGGTGATAATTTGTCAATACTGACTGAATAGAAATGTCAAAACAACATGGCTTCTACCTTCTTACAAATCACAGTTATCCTTATCGGAAGTTCTATCACTCTAAAATAAACACCCGATATATCTAACAATTTCGTAACATATGTCCATAAAATATCCAGTCAGCGCCTCTTACTCGACAGAACAAATATTTATATTTCAAAATAAAAACACATTGTTATCATATTACAGTATCTACACAATCATAGGCTCTTACATCTGTGTATATCGGAATACCTACAGTTATTTCTTCGATGATAAATTATGAAGTGAGTTGTACCTTCTGAAAGTTTTTTTTACTCTTACGTAATCTCTTTCTCCATCTTTTGTCAATTTATATACAATATAATTAATTTTTACTCCTCAAATGGGAGAGTTATGTATATACAAATATATAGGTATGGAAAAGACAGTCTTGAAAATACGAAATTCAATGTTAAGCAAGACGTAGACAAGGGTCTAGTGGAGCAGTGGAATAATCAAAACATCAGCGCGATGACGAATAAACGACTATTCTCTCTCAGTGGCCAGTGGGAATGCTTCGATCGAAACGCTCTGCAGTCTGCTTTCATTCTGACTTCAAACGTGAGATGCTTTAGACCATGTCGGTTGAAAATAAAGTAAATCGAAATGTTCAGTGTGGAACAAAAAATTCAGATGAGAAAATGGTACTTTGGTGGTCAATCGATTCAAGAGACGATAATCTCATTCATTGTTGCGTTTGAAGATTCCGTCAAGTTCATCTATTTGTACCTTAATTGAAAATTCGAGAAATTTGGGTGTTCGAGTGTTTTTTTTAGAGTGATAAAACTTTAAATTGAAATAAAACACATTTAAATTAAGATTGGGGCCAAATTTTTCTTTTAATTGAAAGATTACTTTATGACATTTATGTTTTGAAAATAATTTCCAGCATATGTCCACCACGACTAGATCTTAGGAACCGCATTCGACCAGACCAATTTTGGACCACTTTTTCGATTAACTCAGGCCTTAATTCTTCAATAACACGAGTTATGTTTGCTCCCAAAGCGTCTTTTGTTTATAGTTTATCAGCATAAACCAATGACTTGACATAACTCCAACGAAAATAATCCAGTGGAGTTATGTCGCATGATCTTGGAGGCCAAATAATTGGACCATTTCTCGAAATAATGTTTTCGCCAAATCGCTAAATCGATTGTTACGGTAATCATTGATCATCGATCTGTAACGAGCACGATTCACTGTAAAATTAGCTCCAGCATCGTTTTTAAAGAAATATGGACCGATGATGCCTCCAGTGTGTAAAGCACACCATACAGTGCATTTTTCAGGATGCAATGGAACCTGCAGAACTTCTTGAGGATTATTTTTACTCCACATACGGCAATTTTGCTTGTTTACATAGCCGTTCAACCAGAAATGAGCTTCATCACTAAACACAATTTTATGATAAAAAAGTGGATCAACTTCAAGCTGTTCTAGGGCCCAATCAGCAAACAAACGACGCCTATTATGGTCAAGGGGCTTTAGTTCTTGAACCAGTTGGATCTTGTATGGGTGTAGACCAAGATCTTTACGCAAAATTTTCCATGTGGTGGAGGCACAAAGTACAACTTGTTGTGAACGTCGACGAATAGACAAATCTGGATATTCATTAACACTATGACTCACAGCAGCAATATTTTCTTCTGTACGTACAGTTCTTTGTCTTGTTGTTGTTACGTCGAGTAGAGAATATGTTGTCCGAAATCTATCGATAGTTCGACGAATAAGCTGCTCTGATGGACAAAAAAAACACCTGATATGAGAGAGTCGTGGAAAACTGGGTTCAACGTGTTCTTTCTGGCCAGCGTTAAGGTGGTGGACATTTAAATGATGTTTTATGATGTTAATATCCATTGTACTTTATAATGAAATAAAAATATCAATAATTTTCAAATAAATAATGTGTTTTATTTACAGAACAAAATGGGGCGCTGTTAATGAAAGGCCCTCTAGTTATCAGACCATTTCATGAAAAACCTATGTAATTTTATTCAAGGAAAATTTACAGAATAATTGAAAACGTATCAATATTTTGTCAATTCTTTCGAGAAATAAATTATAAATTAGATTATGGAATTAATGATCAAATTTATGATTTCGTTAGAATACTAGGATTGAATGTAACTTCAATATTGAAGAAGTGTATATATAAAGTTCTGTATATCGAAAGGAAATTGTTTTGAGAGTAGACAGTCAAAAAGATTATTTTATTCTCAAAGATTAAAGAAGTTTTTTTAACTCTTATAACCACAATTGTTCTCCAAGTAGTCTCAAGAGCCTCTAGGAAAGAGCATTTCCCACAGATCTACGTCGTAGAACACTCTGAACAAGTGATTTACAACGTAAACAAAAAACACCACATAAACACCAATCAATCGTTTTTATTTACCCTTCTTCTTGATCCTCGTTGGCAACCAACTCCAACATGTGTAACTTCAGCATGATAACGACCTCCTTCTTCAATCCCTCACATGCTGCACCGCAATCCAAAACCAAAACAAACAGATCGGAAATTCCAAAATTAAACCCTAACGTCAACAACCGAACATAAACAAACACTTAGAACACTTCGTCAAAACGTGCGGCACAAAAAACGAAGATCGCAATCGACCTATCGGGCATTTAAATTATCGCCCGGACGGCTGAAATCGCGGAAGACCGAAGATCTATCGATCGGATCTGCGATCTTCAAGGTTGCCTTCGACACCCACGATCGAAGAACTAATCCGATGTTTGACTACCGACAGGAAGGCTTGGATGTCAGCACCGCGAGTGCACGTTTCCGAAGCTAGTGGATCATCGCCTGGGCGTTTAGGAGTGGTCCGTAACCAGCGGTCGCGTTGTTTTGAACAAGTGGAAATGGAGATTCTATTAAAACTTGCGTTATAAGAACGAGTGGACCAGTTTAATTAGCTTGATGAGAAAGTTGGGGCAGCGATAGCGGTGCCGAAACAAGTTGATAAGGCGGTCTTCGGGCGCCTTAAGTTTTCGTTATGTAATGTTATATTGAAGTCGGTTCTTTGGCAAAATTGAATTAGGCTGTGTTTAAATCACCTCGAGTTCCGTTAATTATGGTTCAAGGAAGAAGTAATGTATCATTTCGACTATTGTGGAAACGTGTGTACAGTATGTCCCATCCAAATGGAACGAATTCCGCATTTCAGTAATGGTTCGAAAGACATGTCAACCTCTGATTCTTAACATCAATCTTTCATTTCAAATTTCACCCTGCTTAAACGACAGTTGACCTCAAAATTTTAATTGAAGCTATTAGCGTCTGATCCAATGAATTCTTAAATTTATTGTGAATATTCGATTAATTGTTAGTTAACGTTTCCTAGAAGGAAATGGAATATTTTTCATTTAATTCAACCGATCAGTAGATAATAAAATTTTACGGAAGCACAGAATATTCTTTTTACGGCTATAAATAAAAATTTTGAGAATATTTTTTCAAAGTTATGAGTTTATTGGGAAAGTTGAATCTTGACATTTACGAAGTGAAAACAATATCACTCTTATTACTCACTGGACGAGAATGTGAACGGGTTCAACCTAGTTGTTCAAGATAATTTTCGGCTCAAAAATCGAAAATTACAGACATTTGAGCGAAACGATAGCACGCAGTTCTCTGAACCTAGCGCGCAAAAAATTATGGATTTTGAATCATATCGGGTGCTTTTTTTAGAGTGATAGAACTTTCGAATTGGATAACTATAGAATCCATGTTGTTTTGACATTTCTGTTCAGTAAGCATTGACAAATTATCATGGAAAGACTCACGCCGCAACAACGTTTACAACTTGTTGAAATTTATTTTCAAAATCAGTGTTCTATTCACCAAACTCATAGAGCACTTCGTGAAATTTATGGTTTACATAATCGTCGATCAGAGCAGCTTATTCGTCGAAATATCGATAGATTTCGGACATTTTCTCTACTTGATGGAACAACAACAAGATAAAGAACTGTACGTAGAGAAGAAAATATCGCTGCTGTAAGTCATAGTGTTAATGATGATCCAGATTTGTCTATTCGCCGACGTTCACAACAAGTTGGACTCTGTGCATCCACCAAATGGAAAATTTTGCGTAAAGATCTACACTCATACAAGATCCAAATGGTTCAAGAACTAAAGCCACTTGACCATAATAAGCGTCGTTTTTTTGCTGATTGGGCCCTAGAACAGCTTGAAGTGAATCCCCTTTTTTAGCGTAAAATTTTGTTTAGTGATGAAGCTCATTTCTGGTTTAACGCCTATGTAAACAAACGAAATTGCCGTATATGGAGTGAAAACAATCCTCAAGAAGTTCTGCAAGTTCCATTGCATACTGTATTGTGTGCTCTACACGCTGAAGGCATTATGGGTCCATATTTCTTTAAAAACGATGCTGGAGCTAATGTTAGAGTGAATGATGCTCGTTACAGATCGATGATCAATAATTCTTTGTTCCAAAAATTGAATGGTATCGACTCAGAAGTGTTTTGGTTCCAACAAGATGGTGCTACACCTCATTCTGCTATCGTAACAATTGATTTATTGAAATAAAGATTTGGAGATTATATTATTTCGAGAGATGGTCCAATTAATTGACCTCCAAGATCATGCGACATAACTCCACGTGATAACTCGTGTTATTGATGAAATGAGGCCTGAATTACTCGAAAAAGTGGTTCAAAATTGGTCTGGTCGAATGTGGTTCCTCAGAGCTAGTCGTGGTTGACATATGCCGGAAATTATTTTCAAAACATAAATGCTATAAAATTATCTTTCAAATAAAAAAAAAATTGGCTTCAATCTTAATTTAAATGTGTTTTATTTTAATTTACAATACTATCACTCTAAAAAACTCTCGATACTAGGTGAAGTTTACTTCAAAAAATTGAATATTTGACTCCAAATATTCAGAAAATCTCTACTATATATTATGAAAATCAAAATTAATTAATGACTAGTATGAGCTATGGTGATGGAAAGTTCTAGAAATGGAGACAGTGTAACATACATCTGTATAACAATTCTTGACTCAAACGAACTCGACAAGGTTGTGTTGATCAAAGAGGCAAATTGCAGACAATCAAACTAATTGATTTTCGTCAGTCCAATGTATGCTTATAATTGTAATAATTGTAATTTATTTGTGCTTATTGTTATTGTTGATATTTTATTGTTATTATTGATATTTTGGGATTAATAAACCTTATTATTATTATTATTATTATAATTCCAAATCTGTCAAGTATCTATATCCGCTATACACAGAGGTACTTAAAATACACTAGCGCCATCTTGAGTATGCAAAAATACATACAAGACGTACTTATACGAGTTAATTGAAGTAAACAAATATATTCTCGATATTTTCACGTTACTAACGCAGAAACAACTTTTCTCATGCTCAAATCTCAAATTATGGTCTGATTTGAGCATGAGGAAAGTTGTTTCTGCGTTATTAACGTGAAATTATCAGGAATACATTTCTTTACTTGAATAATCTCGCAAAGGTATGTCTTGTATGTATTTTTGCGTACTCCTCATTAGTGATTTTTGGTACAGATCAGCCGAATTAATTAATTTGAATCAAATTGATTACTTCACTCCGGAAAAACATTTTTCCTAGACAAGGGAAAAATATACAGGTGTTTTTCAAAGTTGGGATTCCTTTTTAACAGGAGGTAGGACATAAAAATAAATTATGCCACAAAAAATTGCTTATATAAAATATTCAAAAACAAAATTTAAAAATTTTCAGAAAATTTCGAATGCGGTTCCTAGAACTTTAAAGCATGGAGAATCCTGTGCTTTAAACGGGATTGTGATCCTGTACCAATAATATTTGTTTTGAGTGAATTTATTGGAAGACGCCGCATATTTATTGACTTGGATGTTGGGAATATTTGAACAATATCCTCAATTATTGAAAAAGGTCCTATTCACAGAGGAGGCTAATTTTTCTTGAGATCCGATAACTAATTTTCATAATAACCACATGTGGACCGAAGAAAACCGTCATGCTATTACTGAACTGAAGCTCACCGCCAAGAACAATTTTCTCTGAATGTCTGGCTTGGATATGTTGGGCATCAGCTAATTGGTCCAAAATTTTTGCCACTTAGATAGAATGGAAATACATACGTTCAATTTCTAGAAGAAGAACTTGCTGTACTTCTTCAAAATATGCCTTTGCTTGTGCAAAGGACAATGTGGTTTATGCATGATGGGGCCCCCGCACATTTCAGTATTGGAGGTCCAGACTTAAATACTCTGGATTTTACTTTTTGGAGTCATTTAAAAACATTGATTTACAAGACTCCTGTCTAATGGAAGACTTAAGGCATGCATTGTTCTTTTATGTAAAGTTATTCAAAATACTCCCGGATTTTTTGACAGTGTAACCCAATCTATGCGCCAATGTCTAGATTCTTGTGTAGCGGCTGAAGGTGGTGACTTTGAACATTTAATATGATCACAAATAGCAAGAAATAAATATTCATCGATAGAAATCAATAAATTTGTTTGTTGGTCACAATCGATGAATATTTCTTTCTTACTATTTGAGATGTATTGCATTTGTCCTCACAAAAGTAAAGTTTATATGAATGACCCATCCTATTTTTTCGCAATTATTCATATAATTAACGTTTTATTATGAATTGTAGAAGGGTTAAAAAATTTCTGACTTGAATTTTTTGTGCCCTATAGGTTTTTTATATTTTCTGATAAATCAGACCGAACTCTGAATGACAAAAAAATTTGATGGAAGTGTTAATCAATTGTGCCAATGGCACCAGATCAATTATGCTAGTCAGAAGCGAGATCCTCAGTTACGGACAATACCAATCGCCCATCCGTCACAGTTAACAGTATGGTAGTTGAACAAATTATTTTTAAAGTATCTGTGTGACACATAACAGGCGCATTCCATCTTCGTCAAACCGTAAGATCGGCGATTAGCAGCAGGAGAGGACAGCTTCACCGTGCCGTGAGAGAATACGCGGGGATATAGGTCGGGGACTTGCGCAGGAGAAGATCCCGAGACTAGGTCCCGATTCAGAGATGCAACACGTGTCCCCCAGGGGTCTTACGAGGTGAGCATCGTCCCGTTTGAATCGAAATTTTTGGGTTGAAATATCCTGGAACTCGTCGATTTGGAATGCCATTTTATTGGGGCAATTTCTAAAGGAAACAATTACTGAAGGACGCTTTCTAAATAATCCCTTTTTTGAAAGGCTGGTTTGACAGCTATTGTATGATGTGGCCCTGCATCTTCATCTATAAAGATTAATTCAACTAATTCATAGATCAGTAAGTTAATTTTGGGATTGATGACGTTTCAGAGGTAAAATTTCTGTCTCACCACGGTAGGATCACTTGAATACCATTTGGTCTATTTTAAGACGTTCTGAGGCGCTTCAAACTGTTATGCGGTAGTCCTTACTCAAAGCAACCAAACCGTATCTTATCTGTGAAAAGAACTTTCTTCCAACAAGATCGAGCTACACCTCATGCTGCTGCCGAAACAAATGATTTATTGAAAGGACGATTTGGCGATAACATTATTTCGAGAAATGGTCCAATTAATTGGCCTCCAAGATCATGCGACATAACTCCACTGGATTATTTTCTTTGGGGTTATGTCAAGTCATTGGTTCATGCTGATAAACCAGAAACAATAGATGCTTTGGAAGCCAACATAACTCGTGTTATTGATGAAATAAGGCATGAATTACTAGAAAAAGTGGTCCAAAATTGGTATGGCCGAATGCGGTTCCTCCATGATCACTGTTACCTACTTCATTTGCATTTTCGTTTCCGATAAAATATTAAATGAAGTTTTCCTGATTTTAACAATTTTTATTGTTATGTTTACAATTGTTTCACTATCACAGGATCATACCATTGAATGCTGATAATTTTTGATTTAAAGGATGGTTATACAAAATAAATCAAAAATTATCAGCATTTAATTGTATGATCTATAGATTAGTTTATATTCCCATGAATCGAGAAAATTATATTTCAGAACTTAACATAATTAAAAATAACGTTGATAGATGAATTGTTGATAAATAAAAATAATTAAATAGCTTTAAATATGGTATATCCTAATATAAAAGAAAATTTCAGATACATTTCCTTAAAATACACTAAAGATATTTGTGCATACCTCAAAAATAAATATGATTTAAGAATATCATTTAAAACCAGTGATTGCCCAATAGTTCACATAGGACAGACTGGAAGAACTTTCCGACATAGAATTTGTGAACATTTGAAGAGTTTCCTCAAAAACAAAAGAAATTTCACATATTCTAACCATTTGTTAGAAACAGGACATACTTTCCACCATAATTTTGAAATTCTACATATAGAAAGTAAAAGTAATGCCTTTCATCTGCTAGAGTCCGTTAAGATAGATAAACACAAAAAAATTTGAATATTACTTAACGAACAATTAGATTTAAATAACTCACCCCTGTTGAATATATAGTATATATATCGATAAGCTGGAACTTACAAAGGCCTTTTTAGGGTTTTAGTGCTCAATAAAATTTTTTTGTACCTACTGTAATATAAATAGCAACGGATTTCGGAAATAAGCATAATTATTCAAAATGAAGACCGGCCTAATGATGCTATTGTGATATATTATTTAATGATATTTAAGTATTCAAAAATAATTTCCGGCATATGTCCACCACGACTAACTCTGAGGAACAGCATTCGACCACTTTTTCGAGTAATTCAGGCCTTATTTCATCAATAATACGAGATTAGTATTATGTTATAGAGTTATGTCGCATGATCTTGGACGCCAATTAATTGTACCATTTCTCGAAAAAATGTTATCGCCAAATCTGTCTTTCAGTAAATCAATTGTTACGGTAGCAGCATGAGGTGTAGTATAATCTTGTTGGAACCAAAACACTTCTGGGTCGATACCATTCAAATTTTGAAACAAATAATCATTCATATTCGATCTGTAACGAGCACCAATCATTGTAACATTCACTCCAGCATAGTTTTTGAAGAATTATGGATCGATGATGCCTCCAGCGTGTAAAGCACACAATACAGTGCATTTTTCAGGATGAAACGGAACCTGAAGAACTTCTTGAGGATTGTTTTCACTCCATAGACGGCAATTTCGCTTCTTTACATAGCCGTTCAACCTGAAATGTGGTTCTTCACTAAACACAATTTTATGATAAAAAAGTGGATCAACTTTAAGCTGTTCTAGGACCCAATCAGCAAACAAACGACGCTTATTATGGTCAAGAGGCTTTATTTCTTGAAGCAGTTGGATCTTGTATGGGTGTAGACCAAGATGTTTACGCAAAATTTTCCATGTGGTCTGTGTGCATCCACAGAGTCCAACTTGTGAACATCGACGAATAAACAAATCTGGATCATCATTAACACTATGACTTACAGCAGCGATATTTTCTTCTGTACGTACAATTCTTTGTCTTGTTGTTGTCCGAAATTTATCGATAGTTCGACGAATAAGCTGCTCTGATGGACGATTATGTGAACCATAAATTTCACGAAGTGCTCTATAAGTTTGGCGAATAGAACATTGATTTTGAAAATAAATTTCAATAATTTGTAAACGTTGTTGCGGCGTGGGTCTTTCCATGAAAATTTGTCAATGCTCACTGAACAGAAATGTCAAAACAACATGGCTTCTACCTTCTGTTAAATCACAGTTATCCCTATCGAAAGTTCTATCACTCTAAAAAAAACACCCAATATATTGAATATTTCAAATAAATTAGTTATGGAGAAGTTCTTAAAATTATGTTGTGTGTTTTGAAAAAGATTTAGTTTTCATAAATATAAGATCACAAACAAAACATTTTGTAACAAGCAGAGCATTGCGTACGCTTGTCTGAAAAGTTCAGTGCGCATGCTTGAAACGAAATAAATATTTATTTATTAATTTTAATTGACAATTTATATTTGTTGGGTTTTCTTAATTCCGTTTGACATTGTATAATGAGTTTCGATTTTATACGTCTATTAAATATAAGCAGTGCTCTTAACACATTAGTTTTTTATGAATAAATTTTTTGAAATTAAAATTGTGGAAGACTATCAGATTAAATCTGTTTTGATATTCAAATTTTGAACAATAATCCACAAATCGAGACGAAGGACTCAAAAAAATCTCTATTTCCGAAACAGCAACTGTATGAAGTCGCGGTAAATCTCCTATTCAGTTATTCCTACCGTAGTTGTAATTAAAACACCCCACTCCATTTGAATTGCAGTTCTTTAATTAAAATAACAAAGGTCCCCTTGTTTGGAGGAAGTCTCAATTACAATTTTATTAATTTTGATCCTGATTTTGCCCTGGTTTCTTGAATAAGCATCCGTTTCAACTACGAAATGCAAGATAATGAGTGACCAACAAAATAGTTCATTAAGGGTTTTAGCAGTCTCTGTTATTCGAGAAAATCAATTAATATAAAAACAGTGGCGGCTCGTTGCTAAAAAAAGTGGGTGTTCCTCATCAAAATCAGATGTTACCGGCACAAAAAGTGTCTAAAGTAAGCAGATATTGAGCTGAAGGGACTATTTCAACCCTTTTAAAATAATAGAAGATGGTTTTTTATGTTTTTTTTTCATAATTTTAATCATTGACTGCTAAAGGTTTGTTGGTCAAGAGGAAGAATTCAGATGCTTCTGTGAAATAACTGTTGAATTCCTGTCCTTTCGTTCCAAAGTAACCCCGCTGGAGATAGCACCACGTCTAACCCAGCGGCGGACTGTTTCCTGTCACATTCCAACGCCCTATTCCGTGACCCTATCGACGCTCACTGGAGGGGGAGTATGTAGCGATCACCTTCTTCGCTCGTCGTCCAGAATTCTGCTTTGTACTGCTCCAGCTTGCCGGCGTACCATACAGAGGAAAAGACTAGTCTAAACTATACCTCACTTACCGTTCCCACCGAGTTCAAGTAAGGCAGAGCACACAGCGTTCGACGACCGTTCCGATGTGGAACACAAATTTACTGGCTTCACAGGCAAACATGCGCACCACGCCTGTCTGAAGAGTTCAGGTGCGCATGCCCAGAATGAAACGCCACCTCCTTAAATGAGAGGTAGAAACTTCCTCATTACATCGCATTTTCCCAGAGCTTCAATCGCGATTAATAAAATTGCTGAAAATACTGGAACAATAAACAAACTACTGCGGTAAACTGTTACCGAAGTACGATACAAAAAAGATACGTCATCTTTGCTCGAATCAATCAAAAAGATTTCATTAACCAATTTCATCCTCATCAGAGATCTGCCAGTAGGTATTACAGATAAAAACTATCAATTCACGTGTCCAAACAGAAGACCCTCCGGGAATTGCTCCCTCTTGCTCTTCAAATGAAGGAATCGATCGTATCTTGAGGGTTCTAACAAATTGAAAGACATTCTAGGGTGTTTTTTCGGGAAACACAAATGACGTAAAGTAGTTGGGGGCAAGGAATGTTTTCATTAGGTCAATGGGAATCCCGTCAAATGGCCAATTTCATTGTTCTAGTACAGCGGTTCTCAAACGATGTCGTCGAGACATCTATGAAAATATAACAGAGAAACATTCTCAAATGTGACTTTATTGCGATATAGAATTGCAGAGTTTCCAGAAGTAAAAGATTTCACCATCATGGAGGGTCATTTGGTGATATCAGAAAGATTCTCAAAATGAGAGTTCAAGACTCATATAGAGGCGAATTGCTCTAGTTTTGACTGCACCAGCAGTTCATATTCAAATATGCTCTTCATTTTTAAGTACAGAGAGAATTTGGAAGAGAAACAGATATCGGATGATTTTTTAGGATGATAGAACTTTCGATAGGGATAACTGTGCTTTGACAGAAGGTAGAAGCCATGTTGTTTTGACATTTCTGTTCAGTAAGCATTGATAGATTATCATGGAAAGACTGACGCCGCAACAATGTTTACAAATTGTTGAAATTTATTTTCGAAATCAGTGTACTATTCGCCAAACTTATAGAGCACTTCGTGAAATTTATGGTTTACATAATCATCCATCAAAGAAGCTTATTCGTCGAACTATCGATGGATTTCGGACAACACTTTCTCTACTCGATGCAACGACAATAACAAGACAAAGAACTGTACGTACAGAAAAAATATCGCTGCTTGCCACTTGACCATAATAAGCGTCGTTTGTTTGCTGATTGAGCCCTAGAACAGCTTGAAGTTGATCCACTTTTTTATCGTAAAATTGTGTTTCATCTCTAGTTGAACGGCTATGTAAACAAGCAAAATTGCCGTATATGGAGTGTAAACAATCCTCAAGAAGTTCTGCAGGTTCCATTGCATCCTGAAAAATGCACTGTATGGTGTGCTTTATACGCCTGAGGCATCATCGGTTCATATTTCTTTAAAACCGATGCTGGAGCTAATGTTACTCGTTACAGATCGATGATCAATGATTATTTGTTTCAAAATTTGAATTGTATCGACCCAAAAGTGTTTCGGTTCTAACAAGATGGTGCTACACCTCATGTTGCCACCGTAACAATTGATTTATTGAAAGAAGGATTTGGCAATAACATTATTTTGAGAAATGGTCCAATTAATTGGACTCCAAGATCATGCGACATAACTCCACTGGATTATTTTCTTCGGGGTTATGTCAAGTCATTAATTTATGCTGATAAACCAGAAACAGAAGACGTTTTAGAAGCAAATATAACTCGTGTTATTGATGAATTAAGGCCTGAATTACTCGAAGAAGTGGTCTAAAATTGGTCTGGTCAAATGCGGTTCCGTAGAGCTAATCGTGGTGGACATATGCCGGAAATTATTTTTGAAACATTAATAACAAAAAATTATCTTCCAAATAAAAAAAATTTGGCTTCATTCTTAATTTAAATGTTTTTTATTTCAATTGAAAGTTCATTCATGTTTTGCTTTTTATACGAATATATATGTACTTCACTCATTTGATTCTCCAATACATTTCTGAACCACCCATATACTTATTATTATTAAAAATAAATTATCGCGTTTAATAGGAGCGTATTTTTTCACTAATATTGAAATAAATGAGCGTGTAATATGGAAAGAGGAATTAATAACTTTGGTAAAGCGTTTAATATTATTTTTGTCTCGTTTAACATTGTTACAATTCAAACGAACGGTTCACCAAATTAATATGGATATTATTAGACTCGGAATAGTTTTGAGTATCCTTATTCATGGCGTAAGTATTAAACATTTCGTAGATCGCAAAAAAATTCGTGAAAATTTGTTTTCGTTTACCGAAGTATATTTTCTATATAGTTATGCAGTCTCACTTGACAAACTCCGAAATATATCAATTATTAAGTTTGTCCATATTTAGAGTGATTTATTCGTGTTCAGGTACTTTCGGACGCACAAAATGGATCACCCTGTATTTCGTTGCAATTATTGCGCGCTTGTTCCAGGAAATAGCGTTTCGCAGTTATATTTGAAATTTCTCTTATTTTGGAGGATATTTTTCAAACCACTTATATACATCGATTTATTTGAAATTTGACGTTCCTAAAGATACTGATAACGCACATGTTTCTGCAAAATTTCATAAGGATCGCAGGATTAAAAGATTCAAAACAAATCCAAAAATTTTGTGAGCGGAGCTGCATTGTCCGCTTAATGAACCATAGCAACAGACCCACGATTGAGTTTAAATTCAACACTCAGATGTAAAATGACGACAGAAAGGTTATTACAAAATTTCGTGAGGATCGTATGACCGTAAGATTGAAAAAAATTATTTTGTGAGCAGAGCATTTTTGTGAGTGTCTAGGCACATTGAGCAAACGAACAATTTCTTGACGCTTACCTTGACGAAACAGCTCCAAAATTGCACTACGTTTGTTTGACATTCTAACACTGCAAAATAAATATCAAACTGAAATTTCGCATATCAGTAGAAGAAATTGTAGAGAATCTCATAAAATTATCTTTCAAATAAAAAAAAATTTTGGCTTCCATCTTAATTTAAATGTGTTTTATTTCAATTTGAAGTTCTATCACTCTAAAAAAACACCCTATATACAGGTATGAAAAAGACAGTCGGAAAAATACGAAATTCAATACTAATCAAGAGGACGACTTAGATCCATCGGAGCAGTGGAATAATCAAAACTTCAGCGCGATGTGATGACGAATAAAAGAATGTTCTCTTTCAAGGGCATGAAGTGAGGATGCTTCGATAGAAAGGCTCTGAAGTCCGATTTCAACAATGAGAATCATTCGCACTTAAAACGTCGGATGCGTTAGACCATATCAGTGGAAATTAAAGTAAATCGAAGTGAAGAAGAAAAAATCCAGATCATAAAATGGTCGAGCAATTCAAGAGACGATAAATTCATTTATCGAAAAAAATTATTGGCAGATAAATATGGTGATCTAAGGGGCCATTTGATCATTCGATTTGTAAAAATGACGCGGACAGAAAAGTCGTCCTGAGATATTGTGTTGTGTCTTAGAAAGCCATCCTGTTAAAACCCGACATCATCGAAATTAATTGGTAGCTGTCGATCTGAATAATTTGATTCTCTAAAAAAACGAGATATTTGGCAGCGTTCAGCTTACCATCGATAAAAACGGCCCTATGATGTAATTCCCCAGTATTCCTGTCCAAATATTAAGTTTTTGAGGATAGTGTGTACGCACAGGAATACTCGAATACTTCCTACTGATGCTTTATTTTCTTTTCAAGGAAAACGATGAGTGAGTAAGATATTGTTAGTGAATGAACTATTTTCATTTACTTTTTTCGTCATAGTTTCGCAAAATTCCATTCGTTTGATATGGTCTTCTGGAAAAATTTCTTGGTTTATTTGAACCTTTTAACACCGGTAATTATTCTTCTTCAAAATATTCCGAACACTTCTATCGCTCATATCGACTTGTTCATCTATACTGAATTGTTTCAGCCGTTACTATTTGGTAGTTGATCATAATTAAAACAAATTGTAGAAATTACTATGTTTTACTAGCAAAAAAGACTCGAGTTTCGGGAAATGAACTATCCCATCATCAGACAACTGAAGACCTAACAGTGATACAGAGGTATTCAAACAAAAGTGATAAATATTTTGAACATTCCAATAGATTCTAGATAACGCCTAATAGTGGTACAGAGGTTTACAAGCGGAACGTGATAAAAAACCGGGTTAAAAAAGAGGGGCCTTCTAACAGATATCGGAATGTCGGCAATATACAAAGAAGGTTGTTAAACAGTTGGTACCCATTTAAATATGTCAAATAATTTTTTGGGTTGCATAGCTCCGTACAGTCATTCATTATTTTTACATTATTTTGTTGTATATCTCAAATATTTGGATTTACATAGCTCCATACAGTCATTCATTATTTTTAAAATTATTTTTATTGTGAACGAATTTGAAAATTTCAATAATCAAGTTTCTTTCCTTTTGAATCTACATGTGAAATTTTCTTAAGAATTTCTTTTGTCGAAAGGAATTACTGTTTTTAAAAAAATGAGTAGCAAAAGTTGAATTTTTGTTTACTTTTCATTGGATTCATTTTATGTTCGTTGAAAAAGGTTTTAAACAGATGTTAATTTTTAAATATCTCAAATATTTTCGATTTACATAGCTCCGTACAGTCATTCATTATTTGATCTGCAAAACAAATTATCTTCGGTATTATTTAACCCAAAGGACCCTACTTCAAACATACACAAATCAGGAGTTATCTTTTTCTACGTGCAGTAATAAATATATAGGACAAACAGGACGTTCCTTCAAGACGAGGTTCAACGAACATAAAATGAGTTTCATGAAAAATAAACAAAATTTTACTTTTGCCACTCATTGTCTAGAAAACGGTCATTCCTTTCCGACATTAGATAATCTTAAAATTTTACATGTAAAATCAAAAAGGAAAAAACTCATCTAGAATCTGTTGAAATTTTCAAATTAGTTCACAATAACAATAATGTAAAAATAATAAATGACTGTACAGAGCTATGTAAATCGATAATATTTGAGATATTTAAAAAGTAACATCTGTTTAAAACCTTTTTCAACGAACATAAAATGAATTTAATGAAAAGAAAACAAAAATTCAACTTTTGCCACTCATTCTTTAGAAAACAGTAATTCCTTTCGACAAAAGAAAATCTTAAGAAAATTTTACATGTAGATTCAAAAGAAAAGAAACTTGATTATTGAAATCTTCAAATTCGTTCACAATGAAAATAATTTAAAAAATAATGAATGACTTATGGAGCTATGTAAATCCAAATATTTGAGATATACAACAAAATAATGTAAAAATAATGAATGAGTGTACGGAGCTATGTAACCCCAAAAAATATTTGAGATATTTAAATGAGTACCATCTGTTTAACAACCTTCTTTGTCGATTGCCGACATTCCGATATCTGTTAGAAGGTCCCTCTTTTTTAACCCGGTTTTTTTATCACGTTCCGCTTGTAAACCTCTGTACCACTATTAGGTGTTATCTAGAATCTATTGAAATATTCAAAATATTTATCACTTTTGTTCAAATACCTCTGTACCACTGTAAGGTCTTCAGTTGTCTGATGATGGGATAGTTCATTTCCCGAAACTCGAGTCACAAGAAAATGTGTAATATATCTTTTTTGGTAGTAAAACATAGTAATTTCTACAATTTGTTTCAATTGTTCATCTATGTTTACTCGAACAAGGTGCACTGGTTACAATAGCTGCACACACATCTACTTCTTTTTTCAGACGATGGTTTTTTTCACTCTTGCAATGCCCGCAATTTCGTAAACACCCACATTTCTCGATTTTTCCTATTATTTCAGAAATAGCCGAACTTTGAGGTATCGGCCTATCTTCAAAGGCATCGATAAATGAAATTTATTGTCTCTTCAATTGATTGACTACCAAAGTACCATTTTACGATCTGAATTTTTTCGTCTACACTTTATTTTCAACCGATATGGACTGACGCATCTTACGTTTGAAATGCGAATGATTCTGATTGTTGAAAGCCTTCTTTCGATATAAGCATCACGCTGAGGTTTTGATTCTTCCACTGCTCCACTAAACCGTCCCTCCTATAGATTAACATTGAATTTCCTATGTTTCCGACTGTGTTTGCCATACCTATATAATATATGAGAACTCAATCCAAATACGAACACTCAAAACCTTCCCTTAAAATTTCAAGGCTCTAGCTCTTTCTGTGTTTACCGCCGGAGAATTACTTTTGACCTTGGATTCTGCATCAGTGAGTCTAACTAATTTCTCAATTATTTTATAGACATCACCAATCCTTTATTGGGCCGCAACCAAAACGCAAATGATCCAAAGTAGCTTCATGACCTTTTCCCACTGCACAAGCCATGCTGGTACGTTTCCTGATTTCGACTTGAACACCAGGGAAGGACAACTGCTCGACCGATTACGCCAAGACATGGATCGATTGGCAAGGTGTTCCATCTGGACTGTGCTGGTCTGCGGACCCTACAATCACATCAAATTCTGCTACAACCTGCTGATGTTGCTCATAAGAAAGCCTTCGCTTATCGGGGAATTGGCCTTAAGTCCCTTCAAATGCTCCTTCCGGATAATATGCCTGTTCTGGCCATATTATCCGCATATAAAATGCGAAAACGGAGAACTTATACCTCCACCACCGAATGTTTATGGGTTCCAGCCAGATATTTTTCCAGGTGATTTACCCAATATGCCACCATATGGATTTCCTCCCGTGCCACACGGTTTCAAGCCTGGATATCCTAACGTACCGAACATACCAGAAGATTATACCAATCAGCAACCTCCTTTCCCTGAATTTTATCCTGGTCAGAAGGACCCTAAAAATAATCCACCGTCCTATAATAGTCCAATGTTCGATATGGAGCAAGAAGATCCCAATATGTTCCCGGATATGAGAAAAACAACTACTCCACGCCCACTTTTGGACTTCCAGAAAGAGTTCAATATATCATTTGGAAGAAAATAATTATAATGTTTTAGTAATTCAAATAAGATTGCAATACATAAAAGTTTTCATATTTTAAGTGTAGATTCATTGAATTCACCAAGATGAAAGTTATTGCTTTCCCTGGTCTATGTATCATTTGAAAATAAATTGGAACTAAATAACTGAATGGGGGTTTTTTACTTGGTAGAGGGTTCTTTCCAATATCTTAACTATAAGCTGGGTAATTCTGTTACACCTCTCTACAAATTTTCATTTCAGAGAAATTTTAAAAACTTGTATGGAGAATTGCTTGGTATGTAGAGATACCTTTTTGAATTCTTCCTTGTAATTGATTAACCAATTAGTATGCAAATTCTTGGTTCAGCGTACTTCAAAAGGGGTTGAGAAAGGAATATATAATTGGCTTTAATGGTTTATTTTCAGGCTAAATACATATATTGCAAATAACAAGTTTGAATTGTTTACCCAAATTGAGTTGTTTCGGTGTAGTTTTATCTCTAATTGCGGTGAAAACACTATCCTGTTCGTGGAATAGTTCTTCTTTGAGCTTCTTCACTGTTGTTCACTTTCGCGGAATTCACTTTTATTAGTTTCAGTATTATGTTCAATTTTCACAAATTACTCTCTTATTACAAATAAATAATGTAGCTAATACATTCACTTCCAAGTCTTCAGTGTGTTATTGAGAGAGGGTAATCCTGGGAAGGTTAAAGTGAAAATACGAATATCAAATAATTCATGAGATGTGTGTTATAATATGAGAGAACTTAAAAGTAGCGAGCGGTTTATTTGGTGTTTTTTGGGCAAGCAACAAAATGCGACTTTTTTGGGGAGCTTTATGGCTAACTGTAGTGAGAGAACTGTTTAATTGTAACTTGATAAATGTGATTAGAACGTACTTCTAGAGAATGTGTGTGGGATCAGAATTTAATGTTTGAAGAGAGAATATTGCGTGACCGTTTGGTCGAAGCACGAAGAAAGGGTCAACGCGCGACTTCGAGGAATGTCTTCAACTGAACCTTTTGGCTAACTGGTCGAATGAGAGACTCTCTTAGGACATGAAATGTAGTCAGGTAAATTCCGATACGACATTCGACTGTTGTCGTCTTTAAACGGTTTCGGTTCTAATGAGTTTCTAAGGGAAGTGTTGAGATCATTGAACACAGAATCAAAGCGTAAATTTATGAACTTAATCAGAACCAAAATAATACTATCCAATATAGTCTAACCAACTTGAGGAAACGATATGAATAATATAACTATATATCGGGTGTTTTTTTTTAGTGATAGACCTTTCGATAGGGATAACTGTGATTTGACAGAAGCTAGAAGCCATGTTGTTTTGACATTTCTGTTTAGTAACCGCTGACAAATTATCATGGAAAGACTCACGCCGCAACAACGTTTAAAAATTGTTGAAATTCATTTTCAAAATCAGTGTTCTATTTTCCAAACTTATAGAAGAACACTTCGTGACAATTATGGTTTACATAATCGTCCATCAGAGCAGCTTATTCGTCGAACTATCAATAGATTTCGGACAACATTTTCTCTACTCGATGCAGCAACAACAACACCAAGACAAAAACTGTATGTACAGAAGAAAATATCGCTGCTGTAAGTCATAGTGTTAATGATGATCCTGATTTTTCTATTCGTCGACGTTCACAACCAGTTGGACTCTGCGCATCCACCACATGGAAAATTTTGCGTGAAGATATTGGTCTACACCCATACAAGATCTAACTCTTTCAAGAACTAAAGCCACTTGACCATAATAAGCGTCGTTTGTTTGCTGATTGGGCCCTAGAACAGCTTGAAATTGATCCACTTTCTTATCGTAAAATTGTGTTTAGTGATAAAGCTCATCTCTGGTTGTTTCTTTTTTTAGTAATGATATCTTGGCATGTATTAATCAGTAGAAATATATTTGATTTGATTCAGATTTTGTCGGCTTCTGTATAGCCTGTCAGGTGGTTCTTCGAACTTGAGACTGTAGTTCTCAAAATAGGAGAGATAGACCAACCCATGCATATATAAAAAAGTTAATGGACATTACTTAACTTTTTTCTATTGTTCCAAGCAATTCCCCCCTTATTCCTCTTTGTGACATGCATATATATTCGTAATCAAGAGAAAAAAGCTAGCCAAAAATAAGAATATATGATCCATTTGAAAACTTGAAGTTGCACCAATATCTTGTCAACCTGTATATATTCCATTTTGCCAAAACATTTTGAATAAATTCAGTTCTATGAATAACTTTTTTTTGTATGTTCATTTATAACTAAGTTAAAGGGGTGGTCAAATTATAGTGAAAAACCCTGTTTATACTTCAAAACATAAACTTTATAAATACCCGTAATTGTTTGGATTATCTGTCCAATCAAAAAACATCATCATTTGTGAACATAGTAATTCACGAAAGAGGGTAAAATAATATTTCTTTTTATGATAATAACCCTTTGACTCATGCGATAAACTTCATGTTCCCGAAAAACAATTTACAAAGTTGTTGCACAAATAAGCAATGATATCGATACGATAAAATTTAATTACCAAGAGCTAGTTAGTCTCTTAGCAAATCTCATAAAATTTGGGCATGTAAAGCGTATATAATTGAAATATTAACTATTGTATTTCATTGAATACTTGTTAAATTACCGTTTCATTAGACACTAAATAGTGAAACCGTAGCCTTCATATTAGTCTGTCGTTGATTGAAAGAAAGACCTAGAGATTGCGAAAACACAGCAATTTCGTTTCAATTCTTGTTGCAGAATATGGAACTTATGTTCCAAAATGTCTACGTCGCCATTTTAGGTGTTTTGGTATGTGAGTTGATCAATTTTTATTATAGCCGTTTTATGTTGCATATATCGGGCGTTTTTTTTGAGTGATAGAACTTTAAATTCGAATAAAACACGTTTAAATTAAGATTGAAACCAAATTCTTTTTATTCGAAAGATAATTTTATGACATTTTTGTTTTAAAAATAATTTCCGGCATATGTCCACCACGACTAGCTCAGAGGAACCGCATTCGTCCAGACCAATTTTGGACCACTTTTTCGATTATTTCAAGCCTTATTTCATCAATAACACGAGTAATGTTTGGCTTCCAAAGCGTCAAATGTTTCTGGTTTATCAGCATAAACCAATGACTTGACATAACCCCAAAGAAAATAATCCAGCGGAGTTATGTCGCATGATCTTGGAGACCAATTACTTGGACCATTTCTCGAAATAATGTTATCGCCAAATATTTCTTTCAATAAATCAATTGTTACGATAGCAGCATGAGGTGTATCACCATCTTGTTGAAACCAAAACACTTCCGGGTCGATACCATTCAAATTTTGAAGAAAATAATCATTGATCATCGATCTGTAACGAGCACCATTCACTGTAACATTAGCTCCAGCATCGTTTTTAAAGAAATATGGACCGAGGATGCCTCCAGCGTGTAAAGCACGCCATACAGTGCATTTTTCAGGATGCAGAACTTCTTGAGGTTACTTTTCACTCCATATACGGTAATTTTGCTTGTTTACATAGCCGTCTAACCAGAAATGAGCTTCATCACTAAACGCAAATTTACGATAAAAAAGTAGATCAACTTCAAGCTGTTCTAGGGCCCAATCAGCAAACAAACGACGCTTATTATGGACAAGTGGCTTTAGTTCTTGAACTAGTTGGATCTTGTATGGGTGTAGACCAAGATCTTTACGTAAAATTTTACATGTGGTCGATGCACAGTGTCCAACTTGTTGTGAACGTCAACGAAAAGATCAATCTGGATCATCATTAACACTATGACTTACAGCAGCGATATTTTCTTCTGTACATACAGTTCTTTGTCTTGTTGTTGTTGTTGCATCGAGTAGAGAAAATGTCCGAAATCTATCGATAGTTCGACGAATAATCTGCTCTGATGGACGATTATGTAAACCATACATTTCACGAAGTGCTCCATAAGTTTGGCGAATAGAACAATGATTTTGTAAATTAATTTCAACAATTTGTAAACGTTGATGCGGCGTGACTCTTTCCATGATAATTTTTCAATGCTTACTGAACAGAAATTTCAAAACAACATGGCTTCTACCTTTTGTCAAATCACAGTTATCCCTATCGAAAGTTGTATCACTCTAAAAAAAACACCCAATACAATGAAGCAGTATCTTTCAAATGACCTCCACGACTAGCTACAGTATCACATCCGATCGACCCATTTTTTCAGTACATTGTCGATTGTTTGGAGCTCAATTTCAAAAATGGCAACTTCCATTTCGTGTTTCAGAGCATCAATCGTTTCTGGAGCGTAACAGTGGTTCTTAACGAATCGCCAAAAAAAAATAGTCCTTCGAAGTGAAAATGAGCTCCATCGCTAAAAATTATTACCCGTTTTTGTTCAAGCGTAAGTCTACTCATTTCGTAAATGTCAGATATTGAACTTTCTTTCAAAACGTAAATGACAAAAGGGTTGCCAGACTCGAAATAACCACTTCTTCAAAATGTAAACCTTTATAAGATGTTTCTCACATTTAATCTGTTTCGAATCTGATGAAGCGTTTCATCTAAATGTCTTTGAATTGCCCCATTTTTAAATTAACAATACGCATTGACAGTTGTATTTGTCAATGTTTACCATTTAATCATAGACAGCTACACACTACAACTACGTTTACAAATAATCCAAATTTATTATGACGAATCGCGATCTGTTACTATAACTTTACGTGCTTTAACACCAATTTTTGGTCCTTATAACCGTCCGGATAAAGAACAGTTGAACGTTTAATGAAGGAGTTTGAAACGAATTTTACACTTCATGATGTTACAGTATCAGTGAGACAAAGAAATGCAAGAAGTGAAAAGAATATTGCTGCCGAACGTGAAAGTGGTCGTGAAGACCAAAATTTATCGATTTCTCGACGTTCTCAAGAACTAGGCATCTCCCAAACGTCTTCGTGGTGAATGTTACGAAAAGACCTTGGTTAACATCCACACAAAATTGTTTTAACCCAAGAACTCAAACCAACAGATCACTTAAAGCGTCGTGTAATGGATGATTCGATTATTTGAAGAAATGAACCGATAAATTATCCGCCTTGTTCCTGCGATTTAACCCCATTGGTCTCCTCTCGTTGGAGTAACATTAAGTTATTGGTTTACAGCAATCATCCAGCAAATTTAGACGATTTACAGATCAGTATTGAACCAGTAATTGCTAACATACGACCTGATTTATGTGAGGAAGTCATGAAAAATTGGGTTTAACGACATTCCTGTCAGCGTTTCCGTGGTGGACATTTAAATGATGTTTTCTTTCATATCTAATGGTCCATTGTACTTTATAATGAAATAAAAATTTCAATAATTTCCAAATAAACAATGTTTTTCATTTACAAAACCAAAATGAGGTGCTGTTAATGAAAAACCCTGTACTAGTTATATTCGAAATGTGAATCGAAGACCCGAAACTAAGTTTTAGTGATAAAAGTTTGAACATAAAACGTTATATCTGATAAAATCACTTTTTTTCAGGTATGTTTCGGGAACGCTGACGCCTTCATTCCGTTGGGCATGTTCCATCCACTGAAACAGGTAGAGGCTTCAATAAAGACCTTCGACCGTTGCTTGAGTAATTCCGCTTCTTTCACGTTCAATCCAACCAATGTCATAGAAGAGAGGATAAACTATTTGTGCAGAAACATATTCCGATTTGGTGAATGTATTGGATCGTTCAAACCTTTCTGTGCGATTAATAAGCAGGTGAAAATGGTCTTCGAACTAATGTCTGCGCTCAGTAAAACGCCGGGTATTGCCATGAAAGTGTTAACTGGTCCCATGAAATGCGCAGTAGATGTTATGTGCATGTTCAACAATAAGTTGACGGCTTTCTGGTGTAAGGATAACACACCTATACTCGATAATCCTAGTATATTAGATGCAGGTCCTTTTGGAGCACTTCGATCTGCATTAACTCAGTATCGTACTCCTTCTCCTAATCCTCCTCCTCGAGTCGTTTATAATCCACAGCTGCCTCTTTCCTCTCCGTCATATCAGCCAAGAATAGCCGATTTTACCAAATACAGCATTTCACCAAACCAAATTCAACCAAAATCACCATTCAGTTCAGGTCTTGAGGAAGAAAAAAATCTGGACATTGGTGGAGGTCCTTTTGGGGCATTCAAACCTGCAATATCTGACTATATTCCTCCTTCTCCTAACTTCCCTCCTCAAAGGCCATCACCAGTCGTTTTTAATTCACAGCCACCTTCTTCCTCTCCTTCATATCAACCAAGAGTATCCGATTTTACTACATACAGCATTCCAGCGTCAAGTCCAGATCCAGATTATCCTCAGCCTGGAGGTCTCGAGGAAGAAGAAATTGGAAAAAATTTGAACATTGATAGAGACAACTCAAAGGAGAATGCAGATACACCAGCAACGCCACCCTGTAAACCACCCAATGCTTGCTCCACGGACGATGGTTTCGATTTAGAACTTGAAAATAAATCCACCACTATTGAGCCATCAACACAATCTCCCAGCATAAATCCGGATAAATTTGATGCAAATTTGATGGACACATCCGACCTTCATTTGTTGAACATTTGAAGAAAATTTCGTTATTGATGAAGACATTAATACGGAATTGATCATCAATATAAAATCGAAACTTTTATCTATGTACAGTAATTTACCGCAAAACATTATTATTCTGACCTTGAATGACCCTCCTTAAAATAACACTAAGAATAGTGTAAATTTAATTCATTTATTTACACAGAAGAATGCAAAGAGGTGAACAAACACCCGAAGACAACATAAATATTACAATAGGACAGTGTTACAAAAATAAAATATTAGGAATTCAATTAAAAAGAATAAACAAACAAAGTATTCTTCACTTATAAATATATACATCAACAAAGTCTAGAACTACATAGAAAGTCTTCTAAAAAGCATCTTCAAAGAGTTCATGTTTCCAATCAGAAATAAATCAACCTTGTCATTATAAATATACTAACTGACAAAGAAACTGCAACACCCAGAAGGAGCTGTTTAACTTTTAAACATAGATAGTATAGCAAGGAGTAAATGATTGAAATTTAAAGAAAAAAACGAAGGGTTTACAATTTTTTTTAATGAATTTGTTAATAATGTGTTTGTACACCGCGATTATCTATACACTCCCCAACACATCTTTGCATTGATGCAATAAGATGGTCTATTTCTTCTTAAGGGATACTATCCCAAGCTACCTGTAGTTCATGTCTCAGAGCCGCCAAAGTCCGTGGGTGCTGGGGTAAATTTTCAAGCCTTCTACCCATGATGTCCCAAACATGCTCTATGGGCGAAAGATCCGGGTATCTGGGCGGCCATGGCAAAAGATTCACATGGGTCGGTTCAAAAAAGTTTAAACTAACTCTGGCAACATGAGGTCGAGCATTATCTTGCTGAAATTTTGGATTCTTGAGGTGATTAAGGTAAGGGAGAACATATGGCTCCACTATTTCTTGAAGTTAACGCAACGCTGTCATGTTACCTCGAATAAAGACTAAAGGTGACCTACTTGCATGTGCAATAGCACCCCATACTATAACGTCTACTGTCCGGTGTACATGACGCTCAATATCAAACTGAGGTTCACGTCTTTCTCCCCGACGTCGTCTAACCCTTCTTTGGCCATCATGTGCACCCAAGGAGAATCGAGATTCATCAGAAAATACCTGATGCCATTCCACATTCCAATGTTGACGTTCTCTGCACCACTGTAATCGTTGCCGGCGATGCTAAACCGTCAGAGGTAACACAAGATGGGGTCGATAATGCTGCAGTCCAAAAGACCTTATCCGGCGGTAAACCATTCGGAAAGTTACAGGAAGCGCCCCCCGCGCATTATATCTTGACGAGATGGGGGCGCTTGTCAGGACTAGGACCCTAGTTTCGTCCCGGCGAAATGGGGGGTTAAGTCTTGGTGCCTAACGTAATGCCATTAGCGCCAGTCACTGGACCTGTATGGTGGAAGATCTCCGAATGGGACCCTAGTTTTGCCGGTCTGGTGAAATGGAGGGCTGAGCCGGTTGATTAACTCAGTGACAGGGAGTCTAGCGCAGCACAGGGCTTCTCCCTGGCGTACTCTACCCTATCGCAGTATTAATCTCCGGATTATGTGTAATGACTGAGTGCATTATCTAGCATACTGCGTTACCTCGGAGGGGTGGATTGCCCTAAAGTGTTACTTGTACCTCCTGGCCACACCATTGGTGTTGGACTCAAGGGGGCCGTGGTTGAAAGTCCGCATGCTTGACTAGGGAGGTATTTCATTTATCTGTTCGTAGGCCCCCATGTTCTGGATATAACTATTTAGGGTTTGTGGATCTCGACGAAATGGCTTAGCCGTTAGTGCTTGACGCCAGGATCAATCAAATGACTTCACATGGGTTCGGTGGGTCAGGACGTACAGGCCGTTAGACGGTACCCGGATCAATAAAAGTCATCAATCATGAGATTATCTTAGTTCATGGGACTGCGTTCGGGTGCTTGGATAAGAATTCCCTCCGGCGGGTGAGTTTCGTCACAAATCAATTCGGGTACTGACCTGCAGAGCCAGTAGAGGTTGAATAGTGCTTCGCTGCTACCAGTCAGACGGTTCTGGCTTTCGAGTCGGGGCCCAAACTGGAAGCTGGTGGGTTCATCTCTTTGGTGGATTCTCGCTTCGCGTTATGATATGGCGTAATCCTTATCATACTTTCTACCTCTAGGGGTGGACTGTGGAGACTGCTGAGTAGTCACTTGGTGAAAGAGCTATGCTCATCATGTCAGTACGAAAACTTGGTAGAATTCAAGTGTTACTGGATGGCCTTGTTCTTCTAACCACTCATCAGCCAAATATCGAGTTGTCGCAAATCGGTTTCTAATAGCCATAAGTCTTAGACGTCGATCTTGAACTTCATTTGTGCCCCTTCGACGGTGCCTACTCTTCTTTGATTTTGGGCATAATGAAATCACGCTTGACAACATCTCATAACAGTAGTTGGATTTCTCTTCGTACGGTTAGCGATTTCTCGAAATTACAACCCCGCCTCCCGTAGATCAATAATTGGACATATTTTAAATTCACTTAGCTGAACAACAACTGAACATCGACTTTGGATCCCCTCAAAGAGCTGGTTTGTTGTAAAAGTTAAAAAAATTGCAAGAAACGACTACATATTTAAGTAACAAAAAATGTTTACATGAAAAGATCTTCACGATTTTTTTCTTCAAATTTTAATCGTTTACTCCTTGCTATGCTATCTATGTTTTACCAAAAAAAATTTAAAATTTAAACAGCTTCTTCTGGGTGATTTCTTTGTCAGTTAGTATATAACATAGTGAATATTTGGCACTGTTCTACAGGTAAGCAAGTAAAATGATGGACTGAGGGACCCAGACGGGACATAAAAGTTTATGAACCCAAGGATATTAAGACAGTCTATTTGGTAAAATTTTGAAAATGAAAATGATATCACTCATTAATCTTGTGTTCTTTAAACTTAACATTCCGAAATGATTCAAGCGCAAACAGTAATTATTAAGATCGCTAGGTTTTAAACGAAATCCAGTTCTCCAACCCAGTACAGAAGAAACCTTCCTTAAATTTTTTTCAATCTATCAATTTAAACCTGATAACACCAACACTGCTGAACACACAATGAAGAAAAAGGATAGCTATACAAATGCGAGACTGGCGACACTCTCTGATAATGAATCCAAGCATTCTGTTACAAGCACCAACTAAGTTATTTATTTGTTCGTCAAATTGAAGCTTGGAATCAAGAATAATCCCTAACATTATCAGCGCGCTTCAAGGCGGTTTCATAGACAGAATATCTTAAATATATGATGGTTCTATTCATTGTGAATGATACAACTTGACACTTGGACAGGTTAAGAAGTAAGCTACACTCCTCCAAAATTCTACCAGTCTGTCCAGATCATGTTGAACATCCCTTATCCTCAAGAAAAACTTCAAGTCATCCGCAAAGCGCAAAAACCCGCAAGCTCTGAAACACCTACTCATTCTTTTTATGTAAACAATAAACTGAAGAAGGCCCAGGTGGGAACCTTGAGGCACTCCAGATGTTGAAAAAAACAATCTTGATTTAAAGCTTCTACTTTTACATATTGAGAACGATTGCGCAGATAAGACTCGAACCACCTTAACAGCGATCCCCCAACACCCACATCATCAAGCTCCTGCAAAAGGACATCAGTGTTGATTCTGTCGAAAGCTTTACTGAAACCTGTGTGGACAGCATCTAACTTAATACCACGATCCAGGTTTCTTTGCACATATTCAATGAAACTGGTCTCAACCTTGACGAAACCATGCTGTTCTGGTACTGTTTGAACTTTCACAAGATGGAGTAAGTGTGTATAGATCATGGATTCAAAGACTTCCTCAAAAATGCAGAGTTTACTAATGGGGCGTAATGCCATGTGTTTTGGTCATCTTACGGCCATCTTCAAGGGTGGTGTTGTCGAATAATATTTGAAAATTTGTTGAAGTTCCTTGTTCTGAATAGATTTTAGATTGATAAAGTCTATAAATATTAATTTTACCATTTCATATTAAGAAATGACATCTGTTTCGTTGATAAACTGATTATTTTCAATACAATGCTCCGCAAAACCTATTGATTTTTGCTTTTTAAAGAGAGTTATCCCATCTTTGGGTATTTAAATCTGCAAATTTTTGGTCGACCATAATTTTGATAGACTAATAAACCAAAATGCGATACCCTACATAAAACAAATGGATTGCCGTTTCCCAGTTATCATACAAAATTCAATTCCATCCCAAAATGCGTCAGAACGGAATAAAGAATTAAAATCCAATCTGTGAGCCAGAAATTTGGGAAACTGATTACGGAGACTCGATCAATTGTGAATAATTGCGGAGTGACTCCATTTGGAGTATGATCAACAGAAAAATGGCGAAAAGCAGTGACGAGAAGTCAGAAGCTTTTGTGCGCTTGTTCATATAACCACGTTACTCACGAAATGTTGCCCTCATGTCTTTATTTTACACCTAAGTGCTAGATTTAAAACCTAATCATAGGACTGTTGTTATGGTTTCGGTAGCACTTAACGCTGCTCTGTTAACAAAATATTTTTTATTGATCTTCTAATCATAGGAGCCTCACGAAATATTGCATTAGCATTTGCATCATTAATTTACATGTTTCTCCACCATAACTGAGACCTCACTAAACCTTTATTATAGAGGCTCTTTATCTTGCTCGTGTACTACTTGTGGTATGTTAAATAGTAATTTTTTTTTCCTGTTATTGAGAATGAAGTAATGGAGAGTATAAAACTACTCAAAAATAATAAGAGCACTGGAACTGATTTCAACTGTTCAAAAATTTTAAAGTTAATAGGTTCCAAAATTGCTCAGCCTCTCGCGCAATGTATGAACTTATCTATTAGCTTAGATATGTTTCCTTCTATACTCAAAGAGGCTATAGTTGCTTCTATACATAAGAAAGATGATGTACATAACATAATCAACTATATACCCATTTCTTTTTCAAGTTCTTTCTCTAAGGTGTTTGAGAGAATTGTTTTCAATAGAATGAAAAACTACTTTGACAAGTTTAACCTTCTGGAACCTGCGCAGCATGGCTTCAGATCAAGTCGCTCGACTCAAACGGCAGCCATTAGTTTTTTAGAGTTCGTATATTATTGTCTCGATAACGGCACATACTACTCTGTCAAGAAAGTACCGGGAATTTTCAATTAAAACAACATTTTCACATTTAATCGTCAAAATTTATTGGGTCGCCTTCAAAATAGGCTCCATTTGCTCCAATACATCTATGCCAACGGCACTTCCAATTATCGAAACATTTTTTATAGGCGCTTTCCGGGATGGACTTTAGCTCTCGCGCCGAATTTTGTTTTATGGCTTCAATCAACTCAAAACGGGTGCCAGGAAGGGGCAATTTTAGTTTTGGGAAGGGGGAAAAGTCGCAGGGAGCCAAATCCGGCGAATACGGTGGTTGCTGAAGCACGTTTGTTGAGTTTTTGGAGAGAAAGTCAGTCACAATCGTAGCTCGGTGAGAAGGCGCGTTATCGTCATGCAAAATCCATGAGTTGTTCGCCCACAAATTTGGCCGCTTCTTACGAATACGCTCACGCAAACGTTTCATAACGCCTAGGTAATACTCCTTGTTTACCGTCTGACCCTCTGGAACGAATTCGTAGTGCACCACGCCACGGATATCGAAGAAAACAATGAGCATCACCTTCATTTTCGAGCGGCTTTGGCGTGGTGTTTTCGGTTTCGGCTCATTTTTTGCCACCCATTCCGATGATTGCTGGCTTGTTTGCATATCGTACTCGTAGACCCAGGTCTCATCACCAGTTATAATGCGTTCCATGAATGTAGAATCGGAATTACAGCGATCCAGCATGTCTGAAGCAACCTGTTCGCGATGACGTTTTTGAAGAAAATTCAGGTCTTTCGGTACGAGTCGTGCGGCCACCTTTCTCATGCCCAAAATATCAATCAAAATCGTACGTGCGGACTCGTGGGATATCTTAAGATCATGTGCTATCTCTCTCAAGCTGGTACGACGGTATTCCAGCACCCTTTCCTTAATTTTATCGACGTTATCTTCGATCGAAGCCGTCGATGGGCGACCACTTCACGACCGTCCTTGAAGGCTCTGTACCACTGATATGCACGAGTTTTCGATAGAGCATTATCACCAAAGGCCTTTTGCAACATTTTCAATGCATCGGCACACGAAAATTCATTTGCAACACAAAACTTTAAACAAAATCTTTGCTCAACGTAATCACCCATAGTAAAAATCGGCACGCACTCTGACATCGACTGACTTAATCAGCTGTTGCAAACATACTAGTTGACAGATCCCGCTCAAGCTTGGCATAGTAATTAAGGACAGTGGTGCCAACCTAGGAAAAAAAAATTTACCTGCCTCATTGCCCCGCCAGATTTAAATCGATAATTCCCGGTACTTTCTTGACAGAATGTATATCGCCGGTTAATTTTTCAACCTGTCCCGGGCATTCTATTGTCTACCTTATCAGATTCTTATCGAAAAGTGTTCTAATCTGGGTTTCAGGGGTGTATTTTCAGACGGGTTACTCAGTTTTCTGGAAGGTAGATCTATGACTGTCAAGGTCCAGACCTCTTTGTCTGCTGAGCGCAATATAGATTTGGGGGTGCCCCAGGGTTCGGTTCTGGGACTAGTTCTATTTTTACTTTTCATTAATGATCTTTCCGTAAATCTTCGGAAGATACTCATCAATTTAGCACTGGTTTGGACTTTCAATCTCTGTCATCGAAATTTAAAATAGTTTTGTTTGCTGATGACACCTCAGAGGCGGTTGCGGCCAGTACCTTCGATGGGCTTCAAATGCGTTGTGAACTTCTGGTGCAAAGCTTTGCGAGATGGTGTCATGCAAATAGGCTAATGCTGAATGCTGTTAAGACTGTTTGCATCCACTTTTCAATTGGGAATAATGAACGCAAACTGATCATTCGACATTTGGATATTGTCAGCGCGTCCATAGATAGTGCTAGATCTGTTGGCATTCACATTGATAAGAATTTGAAAGAAATTGAAAGAATTTGAAATGGAAGTTTTGTGCAAGAAATTAAATTCCTCTTATTATGCTATCAATAGAGTGAAACATACACTTCCCATAAAATCCCTCATAAACATTTACTATAGTTTGGTGTATAGTCACTTATCGTACAATATAATATTATGGGGTAACTCAACCTATGTTGGTAGAGTTTTCGTTTTGCAGAAGCGAACCTTGCGAATAATGTTCAACATATCCCCTCGATCTTCATGTAGAACACTATTTTTAGAACATGCTATTCTTACAGTAGCATCCATTTTCATATTGAGATGTTTAATTTATATTAAGGAGAATGAGAAAACTATACAAAAATTATCCAGGTTTCATGCTCACAAAACCAGAAATGAGGGTATATTAAACATTCCGATACATAGAACATCTAGATTTGAAATTTTCCAATGTACCAGAGTATTGTTTTATATAATCATCTACCACAGAGTGTTAGGTCTTTTAATACTAGAGACTTTAAAAAATCTGTTGAATTTTTGTTACTGGAGAGATGTTACTATAATGTGCATGAATATCTGTCTGATTTATGGTAACCTGTTATTTTGACCTATCCTATACATGTATTTGTGTAAAAAGATCAATAAACAATTATTATTATCTGCCATTTATACGTGTTGTTGTTTATTTTATCCGAAAGGTTGCACACTTTCTTTCATCCTCACTGAATGGGCAACAGGTATAGAGGGTTTTAAATTTCCATAATAAATAACACAGCTTTTAAACTGTATTTAGACAAATCTATAAATAAACGCCACTCAGAGGAGGAATGCTCAATATCAAGTTCCTGCATTAAACCATTAATATGCATTAATTAAACTGTCTGTCTCGACACTTTCGTCCTTAAAAAACTTTCTTATCTTGACACAGGGAACTACTCATTTTGAAACTCAAAATAAGACTGATTTTTAATCTTAATTTTATATCTAATATTGTAAATAACACAGTTTAGGTGCTTTAGAGCATTAATACAAACGCCAATCATTCATCTGGATCGTCTCCTACAAAGCTGAAGTAATAAAACGAATTACTTACTCATTTCTTGTCTCCAATTTTACGACGATAAACTTATCGTGTTACGCCCAGGCTTTCATTTCGCAGAAGTATTCAAAACGGAATGATTCATTTTCTTCACATTTCCTTCGTATCTTCCATCATTCAGAAACCCCTGAAAGACTCTTAAACCGGATCGTTCGAATTACCATAGTCAACTCCATTCAAATCGCACCCCAGGGACCTCCCGTGACGCGAGGAAGCACTTCAACCCTTAATTGTCACGATAGATAGTAGCCACTGCACCCTTTCGATTTCGCCAGCGGTCACTTTCTAAGCCCATAAATCATATTTTTTGCCGTCCATTTAGAGGATTTAATTGACGGTGGGTAGTCACGATGCTGAAGGGTTGAAATTTGAATTTTCGGATGCCGGCTGTGCACGTATTATAATTGACCGTTTGATATCGGAGGTAGATTTAATTAGGGCCCTTTCAAGGGGAGCCCATTGTTCCTTTTATTAAATGTACCTTGATAAGCACGATTTTACTGATAGGGAGAAAAATAAGGGTTGGACGCTTGGTGTTCAGCACTACGCACGGTTTTTAACTGCATTGAGAACGACGAACAGAACGAATTATTGATTTTAAAAAGAGACTTTAGACATGAAACACTTCATAAAAGCATTCTGAAACAGAAACAATGTATGGCAGCTTTAATTATTGAATGAAATTTTTTTAAGGTGAGTAGCTTTACTGAAATATCTAGAATATCTTCAAATCAATATCAATGTAATGAATATTGAGACAACTGCCTGACAGTTGTCTGAAGATGGGATAGTTAATTCCCGAAACTCGAAACACAATTATTAAATTAGAAGAAATTATGATTTTAATAAGCGTTCTTTAAGTTTTTGCATGAAACTGAACTTGTTAGAAAGTTTAGATTATGAAATTCGGGGAAGTTTTTGAATGACCATACCAAGTTATCTAATTCATCTCCACTCGGTTAATTCTTGTAGGAACTTGATGGTGTTTCCAGAAGAAATAGGAACTTTATTGTACCCTTATCTCAAAAACGAATCCATTTAAATACTGTATGTTACAAAATTACGAATTACAAAATTTTTCACTACTTGTTTAAAAGCATTTGCAGAAGTTACAACATAACAAAATGCCCTATATTTTCAACCCTGAAATAATAGATAAAAATAAACATATATGTGTATCAAAATAATAAAAAGATAGATTGATAGAAGGATTGTTACAAAATTTTAAATATCATACAGATTTATTCTGTTAACCTCCTACAAATTTTAATTTCAAACATTTTTTAAATTAAATTAAATAAATGTCTTTAGAACACACTGCCTCAATTTAGTAGACATATATTATATAATCAATACTTATTACACAGTATCAACGGCAATGAAATAAATTCAAAAATATATAAATTGACTTTTTTAAAGGAACTTATTTTGAGCAAGATGTTTTTTGAAGGAGTTCTTGAGATTAATTTGCATTTTTAGGAAGGAATTCAGTTTTCATAGAACAAGGAATGAAACAAAATTTTGCACCCTTCAAGTATTTATTCAATAATTTTTAGTTGACAATTTATATTTCAAAATTTTGTATAATCCTTCTATTAAGAAAAAACCTCTTTTTATTATTTTATTGTATATATAATAATTATATATTTTGGTTTACGTTTATTACATATTAGCATTTGTTTTTAAAGGAGTCCATAAAATATCTTGCAAACTTAGTATTATTTCTGTGACGAACATAGAATACGTAACATCTTTATAAGTTCACTGGTTTGATAAGATAATTTTTGTTAATTATTTTTATTTTTTAAATATGAAGTTGAGCTGATGAGTAACCGTTGTAATATTTGTAAATTGCTTTTTAAAGATGTTCTACATGTTTCAGGAATTTTTTTTAAGGAACGTATTTTCACCAAGTTGTTTTTGAAGAAGTTCTTGATGTTATTTTTTGCATTTTCGAAAAGGAATTCAGTTATCATAAAACAAGGAACGAAACAAAATTTTGTACGCTTCAAGTATTTATTTAATAATTTTTAGTTGGCAATTTCTATTTCTTTGAATTTCTTTCATTCCCTTTAGTACTGTGTAATAAGTATTAATTCTATATGTCTACTAAATTGACACAGTGTGTTCTAAAGACATTTATTTGATTCAATTCTAAAAATTTCTGAATAAAATTTTTTTGAAATTGAAATTTGTGGGAGGTTAACAGAATTAATCTGTATGATATTTAAAATTTTATATGTGTATTATTCAATTAAGTGTTAAATGGATTTCTAACAAGAAAAGGACAACACAGTTCGAAATATTTTCAAATTATTAGATATCAGAAAATCAGAGACTCAGAAAAATATATATTAAAAGAAGAAAGATTTTAATTTGCAATGAACTAAATAATAATTATAATTAACGCAGGAAAGCTATATTCTTGTATTCTTACAACAAATTTTAAATTGGCTAAACTTAATTTTAACTCTGTTTTAAATAAGGAGTAACTTTAGAGATGAAAACATTCTTCAATTTGAGTTTATACACAACCAAAATTTCAAAAATATTTCGACGTCGTAGAACAGTGATACCAACCTTCTAGCTAATAGGAGCTTTCTATAAAGTGTTGTGTCAAAAGTGGATCCCACGTAATCAAGAGACTTAACTGGAGTGAAGGCCCTGAGAAATGAAAGAACTCGTGTTTTATAACCACAGTAAGTGAATATTGAATGAAAGCATTCAACTTCAAGGGACGCCAACAGAAGTATATGGTGAAATACGTTGAAATTCTTCGTCCTTTACTTTGAGTATATAGTCTGATTTTTTATCGTTTTCTCGATTCTGAAATGAATACTTAGTAAAGGTACATGTAATGAGAAAGAATCAATTCAAAACTGCATACAAAAGAGTTGATTCCAGACTTTCTTCTATATAATTGAATACGGCGATATGTACTGAACTGTTCCTTTTGACTCATAGCAAAAAATAAAATTGATTAGTTCAACAAATTTAGGATAAATTGAAATAATGTTGAGTGTTTAAAATCAGTTTAGGACAGAGCATATGAATTAATGTTAATACAACGTGCGCAAAATGAAAGGTTCGATTTTTTCCAGCTTACGCGTGAATTTTATTCTCATTTGAGTACATCCGAATGGAATTCAACCGCTTCCTGTCAATTCAGCAAAATTTCTGCTAAGAAAGCCTTCATTCAGGCACATCCTAGCTTTTATTTTTGCACCTGAGATGAATAACAACAATCTTTTTCTGATTTGACATTCACATTTTAAGTTTTGTCCAGATTCAGCAGTGATTATTTTTGTTAGCAATATTATTTTTCATTCAACATACTTCCTTACTTCTCCTTAACATCACTCGACAAAAATGTTTAAATACCGAGTTTATCAATGAGGACTTCATGTTTATGATGAGTCATGGTAGTCATTCTTGAAATGATACAATGTTTTCCATGCTTAACAACATTTTGTTATCCTTCAAAAGTTTCATCAAATTAATCTTTCTATTATTCAAACGCCCATTTTATTCCCAACGATTACAGTCCTACTGAGCTTTATATTCGGCGAAACAAATTTCACTTTCCATGGTAGCAACACGAATAAAACAATAAAATATAAGATACCGAGAAAATATTGTCGCTGTGTCAGTTTTATACAATTGCAAAACTATTTCAAGAATTTGGGCACACAAAAAAGATTTTGTTGACTAAAAAAGTTAAACCGTGCAACTTGAAAGTAATTATAATTTGTTCGGTAGAATAATCTTTCCACGTGAAGCTCAATTGATCTTTATAAACGAACAATATTGTAGTCTTTCATGTGAAATTCTGCAGACGAATAAGACACATTTTTCGTGACTAAAATTGGACACATTGGAAGAGGTTGGGATTCAGCAGCTTTTTGTATCAGGTGTTTTTTTAGAGTGATAGAACTTAAAATTGAAATAAAACACATTCAAATTAAGATTGAATCCCAAAGTAAATAATCCAGTGGAGTTATGTCGCATGATCTTAGAGGCCAATTAAGTGGACCATTTCCCGAAATAATGTTATCGCCAAATCTTTCTTTCAATGAATCAATTGTTACGGTAGCAGCATGAGGTGTAGCACTATCTTGTTGGAACCAAAACACTTCTGGATCGATACCATTCAATTATTGAAACGAATAATCATTAATCATCGATCTGTAACGAGCACCATTCACTGTAACATTAGCTCCAGCATCGTTTTTAAAGAAATATGGAGCGATAATGCCTCCAGCATGTAAAATACACCATACAGTGCATTTTTCAGGATGCAGTGGAACCTGCAGAACTTCTTGAGAATTATTTTCACTCTATATACGGCACTTTTGCTTGTTTACAAAGCCGTTCAACCAGAAATGAGCTTCATCACCAAACACAATTTCACGATAAAAAAGTGAAAAATATTTAAATAAGATTATTCTGATTTTCACAAATTTTTATTGTTATGTTTACAACAATCGTTTCGCTATCACATTAGCATCGTCAGGCAGATTTACATTTTGAATAACTAAGCTTGTTTCCGAAATCCGTTGCTATTTATTGTACACTAAGTACAATAAATTTTTATTGAACACTAAAACCCAAAACAGGGTCTCTCCAAATTCAAGCTTATCTGAATACATTTAACAGAGGTAAGTTATTTAAATCAAATTGTTCGTTAAGTAATATTCTAATTTTATTGTGTTTAATTATCTCTAGGGATTCTAACAGGTTAAAGGTATAACTTTTACTTTCTATATATAGAATTTCAAAATTATGGTTGAAAGTATGTCCTGTTTCTAACAAATGATAAGAATATGTGAAATTAATTTTATTATTGGGGAAACTCTTCAAATGTTCACAAATTATATGTCGGAAAGTTCTTCCAGTCTGTCCTATGTAAACTTTAGGGCATTCACCTAAACATAAACATCGGCCTTTCTGTCCTATATATGTAATATTACAATCATCACAATTAATTTGATAAATCCCCGATTCGGAAAAGTTGAGGTTCTTTCCTTTATTGTTCACCAACATCAAAGCTAAATTAATTCTATTTACTGGTAAAGAAGTAATTCCCAGTTTATGATGATTTTATGATTATAATAATATTTCACCTAGAACCAACCGCATAATCCGTTCATTTAATTATATTATTTCAATGTTACGCTATTTATTTTGCATTTTTTGAAATTAACTGAGATGTTTTTCGAGCATTGTTTTGGAAGATGTATTATATTTCAATTTGTATTTTCTATTTTGAGATCAAGTTTGTTAATCAAAAAGTTTTTTCAAGCTAAACAATTCGTCAATGTGTGTTAATCTTGCAGAGTGTAAATTAGAGTTTTTATCAATTTCTTCATTTTATAGGCGTTCTTCATATTCCTTAGTATTTTTTGAAAAGTTTCATTGTTTATCGAAATTGAAAGTTTCTTAGTTTTCGCTGAAAATATCAATTCAATATGATTTCTTTCATTAAATATGTAAAGGTTGAAGATATTTCTGGTTTTTAATTGACTTTGTTTCATTTGTTTGATTCAAATATCGGGTGTGTTTTTAGAGTTATAGAACTTTCGATAGGGATAACTGTGATTTGGCAGAAGGAAGAAGCCATGTTGTTTTGACATATAAGTCATAGTGTTAATGATCATCCAGATTTGTCTATTCGGCGATGTTCACAACAAGTTGGACTCTGTGCATCCACCACATGGAAAATTTTGCGTAAAGATCTTGGTCTACACCCATACAAGATCCAACTGGTTCAAGAACTAAAGCCACTTGACCATAATAAGCGTCAGTTGTTTGCTGATTGGGCCCTAGAACAGCTTGAAGTTGATCCTCTTTTTTATCGTAAAAATGTGTTTAGTGATGAAGCTCATTTCTGGTTGAACGGCTATGTAAACAAGTAAAATTGCCGTATATGGGTTGGAAACAATCCTCAAGAAGTTCTGCAAGTTCCATTGCACCCTGAAAAATGTACTGTATGGTGTGCTTTACACGCTGGAGGCATCATTGGTCCATATTTCTTTAAAAACAATGCTGGAGCTAATGTTACAGTGAATGGTGCTCGTTACAGATCGATGATCAATGATTATTTGTTTCAAAATTTGAATGGTATCGACACAGAAGTGTTTTGGTTCCAACAAGATGGTGCTACACCTCATGCTTCTACCGCAACAGTTGATTTATTGAAAGAAAGATTTGGCGATAACATTATTTCGAGAAATGATCCAATTAATTGGCCTCCAAGATCATGCGACATAACTCCACTGGATTATTTTCTTTGGGGTTATGTCAAGTCATTGGTTTATGCTGATAAACCAGAAATCTTAGACGCTTTGGAAGCCAACATAACTTGTGTTATTGATAAAATAAGGCATGAATTACCAGAAAAAGTGTGCCAAAATTGGTCTGGTGAAATGCGGTCCCTCAGAGCTAGTCGTGGTGGACATATGCCGAAAATTGTTTCCAAAACATAAATGTCATAAAATTAACTTTCAAATAAAAAAAAATTGGCTTCAATCTTAATGTAAATGTGTTTTATTTCAATTTAAAGTTCTATCACTCTAAAAAAACACCCGATACAAGGGAGATGCAAGACTGTCAGGTCTCAGGTGAGTATATATCGTATTTATTTATTTAAAAACACATCGTCCTCATTGGAAAACCCTGTATGTACTTCAAGTCTGCTCTTACCTAGTGGACTTCCTCCTCTTCAACGAAGGCCACCTGAGTGATCTCAGGAACTTCGAACGGCAAGTCCTGTCCCAGAAGGAGTTACTCCTTTTTACTTTCATCGAACTGGACTTCTTCATCTTGTCCCTTAACACTGAACTTCCGGCAAAGAACCACGTAAAAACGTCTTTCAAAAACGACGCGATCGCGCTTCGCCCTTCGCCGATATCCGGACACACTAAGTCGACGCAAATTACCATCGGTATTTCGAAAAATAGAAAGGCGATGTCGCAAGAAAAACTAGATAATAATTGCAGGCGATTAAACGTGGGAATGTTCGTTTTAGCAAATTCAATCTAATCAAAATGCTATTATTATTTGAATTAACGTAGAAACAGCACAAACCAAATGAACTCTCATTAAATTGTACCTAACGCAAGAAAGTAGGTAGCAAGGTTCCGATATCGCTTTGGGTTTGTTGCGAATTTCTAACAAAATAATAAACGTTCTTACATGCTGCCCAGGGCGCCGTATGTTGCAGAGCTGCATTCGGTCAGTTTTTTGTTTTTATCTCTTGTTGTTTATAGATGTCGGTCGGCGGTTATTGAACGGTACTTTTGATAAGGTGCACAAAGTTATTTTAATCACGATGATTTCACTTCCTCCATCTTTTATCTCCAGCGTCAGATAAATATATCGATTTGTTTATTCAAATCGTTTTGGATGTGAAAATCTATATGAAATTTATAAAACGATTTCATATTATAATCCGTCTAGAAAGTATCCGGAATTTATTATTTTTCATAATTTTAATACACTTGTTTTGTAACATTCTAAGACAAAAGTAATGTATGAAATAGATTGTGCAGATAGTCGGCAATGGCCAAAATTGCATGGCAACACTAATTGTCAAACATTGTTGATTGTCAACAGGTATACAATTTATGAAATAATATCGCAACTAGAAAAAAGAAAACAGAATATTTCTATGGAAAAGGTTTTCGAAACGTTAAAAAATTACTGCAATTGAATGAACTCAGAAAAAGTGCTGTATATGAGACAGTAAAGAGGATAAAATGGCAAGGATATGAGGCATAGATCAGTTTTAGCAAGACCGCGTAAGATTGAAGGAAACAATTTGAACGCTTTATTGGCTTGAGGACGGTTCAATCCAAGCCTGGGGTTTCGCAAATTGGCTAACAGATTTGGAAATCAACGAAATATGAAAGTATGTCCAGAAAACTTCCGTATATCACTGAAAAGACAAGGCTGCATATCAAGGAAACCAAAAAAATTCCTATAATGACACCTTCACAAAGGGAATGAAAGTTAGAATTGAGTCAACGTTTTCAAGACAATCATTTTAATAATAAAATAAAAATAGCATTTTACTTGATAGAAGGAATATTACAAAATTTGAATGTCAAAACAGATTTAATCTGTTAGTCTCCTTTAATTTTCATTTCAAAAAATTTTAGTCAAAAACTTTTATAATTGAATTAATGTCTTATAAGCAGCTTATATTTAATAGACGTATAAGATCAAAACTCAATATACAATATAAAATGGAATAAATAAACCAACAAATATAAATTGTCAATTAAAATTTATTAAATAGATATTTGAATGAGACAAAATTTTGTTTCTGATCTTACAATTATGAAAACTAATTCCTTTTCAAAATAACAAAACAAATTCTCAATAAAATTTAATTGAAATATTTAATATATATTTTTTTAAATTTTATAATTGGTATAATGTTTCACCTAGTACCAACCGAATACTCCATTCATGTTATTAATATTTAATATATTCAAACATTTAAATAAATTACTTCAAAAATCTCTCAAAACATGTATTATATCTTCAAAAAACAATTAGAATTCCAGTCAGGTCTTCATCAGTCAAACTTCACATTTAAAAAAATAAAATCAATCAAAAACAAATACAACTTACCTACAGATTTCTTCGTTTGAACATCAACGTTATAATCCAAGATATTCTATGTTCGTCACAAAAATCACAGAAACCTGCAAGGTACTATATGGTTTTCTGTAAACCCTTGACATTCCATAATGAGTTATGTTATATTTATTTTTCACTTGATAAAAGGACTATTACAAAATTTGAATATCAAAACATTTTAAACTGTTAGTCTCCTTTAATTTTAATTTCAAAAATTTTTGGAATTAATGTAATGTCTTATTTTAATGGAATATCTGAAAATATTGCTAAATATTTCAAAAAATAGTTTCAATTACAACGCAGCTTTTAAAACTATTAATAACCTTAGTACTCACACAAAAACAATAATGATCAAACAAATAAACAAAATGAATCTGAAGTCTACAAGTTGACTTGCAACTATTGGCCAGACATGTAGATCATTCAAGAAAAGAATCCAAGAACACCAAAGGAGTTACATATCGGATTCCGTACATTCGACATATGCTAATCATCTTAAGGAATTCAGGCATAATTTCAACAATAACTATGAAATTATCCACGTCGAAAGCAAAAGTTCTAGATTAACACTTTTAGAATTTCTTGAAATCAACAGGTACAATACCCGTAACATCCTTTTGAATGAACAACCAGATGTTGACAAGTCTCCATTACTGAATATCTTTCCCTAATGGCTTTTTAATTAATTAAAATGTATATATTTCTGTGGTAGCGCTGTTAATGTAGGGCTAGAATTTATAAACGAATTCTTCTTGTTTATATGTTTGTCATGCCATACGACTATGGACTACGTTATTAGTATTACTTGTGTGCAAAATGGAAGGCAGTTTCGAATAGACAACTTCAACTGATACCCTGAGCAACTTCAACTGATACCCTTTTAACAATTCAACATACAGATAATTTTGCAATAATCTCCTATTGTCGTTTTAAAACCACCAGTTGCATTAAACGGTAGACAAACTAATAATTTTAATCCCGCACCGATCGATTTATTCCTTTTACTGCGTAGTTCAATTTCTGGTCCAATTTTATGTAAAAATTCCATCACAACATTTTTGTTCAAACGAAAACGTATTTTGAAATCAAGGTAATCATATTTTACAAAAGGATCAGTTCTGTCTAGAATAAGTCTTCAAATTTCACTTAAATCTTCTTTTGGTGATGATTATGAACTGATTTCGAAAAGAATTTTACAGTTATAATATATCACTTGAATAAAGAAAACAATAGACAATACACTTCACTTCAACTATTTAAAGAAGTATACGAAGATCTTCACCAAAATCGACAAATCAACTTGATCTGTGATTTAGCAGCGTTTCTAGGTAAGATCAAAGCACAAAATATTTTGTGGAGCCTTGATCGATGATCAACAGAGGTTAATCTGTCATAGTTTGACACTAAATCTGACTAAATCTGAGATCAGCACTTTGGGAACATAGAACTAGATAAATTTAAGAAAGATTCCGTGATCCAAGTCTTGATCCGATGATTAAATTTTTCGTGAAATTCATTATAAATCTCTCATACTGTCTTTGCTATAGATCTGACCCAATTTCGCAGTTTTGGAGTTAACAAAGATTGTTTTTATTCCTAAATAATGCACAGTTAGTAAAAGAAATAAGGGTTAATTCATGCAATTTTCAAGTATTGGTTCAACTCACAGGAGTGAAGTGTTGATTTGCACGCTGTAAACTGGAACTCACCTGAAAAAAATTAAAGCGATTATTTAGTGGACGAATGAATGGAATGAGCGATATTGAACACAAGTAATCCACAAAGTATAACAAAGACGAAGAATTTCAAAAACGAATCAAACTTAATCAAAAAAAGAGGAAATTTTAATGCTTATTCGTGAAGTTGGAATTTTTTTCGGTCTTGTTGAACAGTCTATTTTCCTTCAAAATGTTAAATTCTTCAATTATATTTAAGATACATATAATGAACAAAAAAAGTCAAATAAATGTAATTTTTGTAATTTTAGAACTAGTTTACTGAAGAAAAGACAATTTCATGAAAATGAAAAATTCATGGTTAAAAAGCTCTATTCTTCTCCATTCAATCTGCACCGTTATATTAGTATATTGGCAAGAAAGAATAAAAAAAAAATTGAACAAAGGCTGTTTGACATTGATGCTTCAAGTTCATTAAGACGTTGAGTTTCTGAACAAATTTTAATGAATTAGAGGTTCAAATTGTCTACTGTACTTTTCTCAACAGTAATAATGTCTTTGTTCAGCATTTCCGTTACATTGTGTAACATTTCAAAAGGTAAAGGGTCTTTCATTAACCCCATTTTGTTTTGTAAATAAAACACATTATTCATTTGAAAATTATTGAAATTTTTTATTCATTATAAACAATGGATACCATTAGTTATGAAACAAAACATCATTTAAATGTCCACAACAGAAACTCTGGCAGGAATGAAGTCATAAATCGACTGTAAATCGTCTAAATTTGCTGGATGATTGCTGTAAACCAACGACTTAATGTAACTCCGAAGAAAGAAGTCCAATGGAGTTGAATCGCAGGAACGAGGCGGATAATTTATCGGTCCATTTCTTCAAATAATCGAATACCGAATTTTGTTTTCAATAAAGTCATTGTATCATTGGCAGTATGACAAGTGGCACCGTCTTTTTGAAACCACTTGTCCTGCAAATCAAGACGAACCAATTCAGGCCATAAATAATTAGTCAACATTGAAGGATAACGATTTCCACTGACAGTTACTGCCTCATGAGCTTCGTTGAAAAAAAATAAGGTCGAATGACACCTCCAGCATAAAATCCGCACCAAACAGTAAATTTGTCAGAATGCAATGGCAGTTCTAGAATTTTTTCAGGTTTATCACCACTCCAGATACGAAAATCTGCTTGTTATTAGGAGTACAAATAAGTTTCCGCCGTACGGAACCCAATTTCCTTGTTTATGAATCATTCCTAATGATTTTAAACGATGTGAGACTGCTTGCTGAGTGACTTCTAACGTTAGAGCAAGTTCTTTTTGTGTTTGAGATGAATCTTCCTCCAATAATTCCTCCAATTCTGCATCCTCGTAAATTTTTGGCCTTCCACCGCGATCTTTGTCTTCTACGTCGAAATCACCGTTTTTAAAATTTTGAAACCACTCTCGACTCGTTCCCTCACTCAAAACACCCTCACCATATGCTTCTACGAGCAATTGATGCGCCTCAGCAGCAGATTTTATGAATTAAAGAAGTAAACTAATATTTCCCGCAAATGACGCTTACTTGGCTCAAAATTTTACATTTTCAACTTATAAAAATTATATTTTACCAATATAAAATCAATGATATTAATAGGTTATGTTGTTCTTGAATATCCAAACTATTTTTTAAGCCGGTTATCATCTGTGAAAGCTAACCGAAACACCGTGCCGCACAATCTACAATAAAACGGCGGAAACTTATTTGTACTCCTAATAACATAACCGTTCAACCAGAAATGAGCCTCATCGCTTGATTTTCTTATGAAAATCTGCATCATTTCCGATTTTTTCTAAGCATCAATTACTGAATATCCGACGCTTTAAATAATCTGTTGGTTTTGTATGGATGTAAACCAAGGTCTTTTCGTAAAATTCGCCACAAAGACGTCTGGGAGATTCCTAATTCTTGTGAACGTCGAGAAATCGATAAATTTTGGTCTTCACGAACACTTTCACGTACTGCAGCAATATTCTCTTCACTTCTTGCATTTTTGTGTCTCACTGGCACTGTAACATCATGAAGTGCAAAGTTTGTTCCATGATTAAAAGGTAGACATTGAGAAATACAACTGTCAATGTCACAAATAAACAATGGGTGCCGTGCGTGAGTAATGTCAATTTAAAAATGAGGCGTTCCCATTAAAAAAACCCTTTACGTCTACGAATTTGCAATAAGAAGAAGTTCTCCTTCAGATATAAATTTACCTCTCACGTCATTTTTCAAAAGAACTTGGGTAAATATCCGGCTGGAATGTTTTATGTGGGTCGCCCTGTATATGTGTATCATTTAATTAGTAAATAAGGTGATGAAAGAAAAAGTCATATGGCATGCTATACCAAACTTGTCACAAATAAGATGTAATTTTTAAATTCGAATAAAAATTAACAGTTCCCTTCTTCAACACAAGATTTCTTCAACAACATTTCATGAATATCTCCGACAAAAACGCAACGGAAGGTTAATTATAATTACTACAATCAAGCTCCACCTGTAAATTGACCAAAGACCCGTAAATTACATAAAATGAAGTCGTTATATCACGATATCTCGACATATAATTCCTTTCCAGTTCTCGCACAAATTCTACGAACGTGTGTAAACGCCAAAGAAACAGAAAGGAATGCGCTCTGCAGGAATTTCGAAACAGAGTTAACTCTAAAACAAAAAACGTGTAGAGATTAATGAACAAACATGACTACTTAACGACTTCATCGGTCGACTTCATAGATCATTAAGCCGAAACGGCGCCGATTTTGATGTTAAACATCAATTCGGGAAAGTCTTAAAACGTTTCTCTGCTCTCACAGATGGATTGAGTATCCCCTTTCAGTGTAAACGATGCCCTAGTCATTCCGAATGATTTCTTTGTCTGTAAAATTTCTTATTTTGAAAGGACTGAAGCGTGCTAAATAAGAAGGGTCGATGTTATCGTGTTTAAAAGGGCCATCGAATTAAGTTGCGCTAATTGAATGTAGTTCACGTCCAACGACAGATCTTTCGTCAATATGTGAGCCAAAAATCCTGCATAGCAACACTACTGCCAGGCGAATATAGGTGCGTAGTTGTGTTGCATTTTTGACATTAAAGCAATGCACTGATGAGTAGCCGAAAAGCTATGAAACATGCATGTCTGCTGCTTATGTCCGACGATCAATAAAATCTATTCGGCTCCATTTAAGTTCGAAATAAAACAAAGATAAAAGTTGCACTGTCCCAATTCGAAGAACTTCCCAATTACCATTCTCATATTCGTAATAAATATCCAAAGATTACTTACTATGCCAAGCTTGAGCGGGATCTGTCAACTAGTGTGTTTGCAACAGCTGATTAAGTCAGTCGATGTCAGAGTGCGTGCCGATTTTTACTATGGGTGATTACGTTGAGCAAAGAATTTGTTTAAAGTTTTGTGTTGCAAATGAATTTTCGTGTGCCGATGCATTGAAAATGTTGCAAAAGGCCTTTGGTGATAATGCTCTATCGTGCATATCAGTGGTACAGAGTCTTCAAGGACGGTCGTGAAGTGGACGCCCATCGACGGCTCGATCGAAGATAACGTCGATAAAATTAAGGAAAGGGTGCTGGAAAACCGTCGTACCAGCTTGAGAGAGATAGCACATGATCTTAAGATATCCCACGAGTCCGCACGTACGATTTTGATTGATATTTTGGGCATGAGAAAGGTGGCCGTACGACTCGTACCGAAAGACCTGATTTTTCTTCAAAAACGTCATCGCGAACAGGTTGCTTCAGACATGCTGGATCGCTGTAATTCCGATTCTACATTCATGGAATGCATTATAACTGGTGATGAGACCTGGGTCTACGAGTACGATATGCAAACAAGCCAGCAATCATCGGAATGGGTGGCAAAAAATGAGCCGAAACCGAAAAAACCACGCCAAAGCCGCTCGAAAATGAAGGTGATGCTCATTGTTTTCTTCGATATCCGTGGTGTGGTGAACTACGAATTCGTTCCAGAGGGTCAGACGGTAAACAAGGAGTATTACCTAGGCGTTATGAAACGTTTGCGTGAGCGTATCCGTAAGAAGCGGCCAAATTTGTGGGCGAACAACTCATGGATTTTGCATGACGATAACGCGCCTTCTCACCGAGCTACGATTGTGACCGACTTTCTCGCCAAAAACTCAACAAACGTGCTTCAGCAACCACCGTATTCAGCGGATTTGGCTCCCTGCGACTTTTTCCTCTTCCCAAAACTAAAATTTCACCTTCGTGGCACCCGTTTTGAGTCGATTGAAGCCATAAAACAAAATTCGGCGCGAGAGCTAAAGTCCATCCCGGAAAGCGCCTATAAAAATGTTTCAATAATTGGAAGTGCCGTTGGCATAGATGTATTGGAGCAAATGGAGCCTATTTTGAAGGCGACCCAATAAATTTTGACGATTAAATGTAAAAATGTTGTTTTAATTGAAAATTCCCGTTACTTTCTTGACAGAGTAGTATATCGGGTGTGTTTTTTAGAGTGATAGAACTTTTATTGAAGTAAAACACATTTACATTAAGATTGAAGCCAAAATTTTTTGAAAGATAATTTTATGACATTTATGTTTCAAAAATAATTTCCGGCATATGCCCACCACAAGTAGCTCTGAGGAACCGCATTCGACCAGTCCAACTTCGGGCCACTTTTTCGAGTAATTCAGGCCTTATTTATCAATAACACGAGTTATGTTGGCTTCAAAAGCGTCTACTGTTTCTGTTTCTGTTTCTGGTTTATCAGCATAAACCAATGACTTAACATAACCCCAAAGAAAATAATCCAGTGGAGTTATGTCGCATGATCTTGGAGGCCAATTAATTGGACCATTTATCGAAATAATGTTATCGCCAAATCTTTCTTTCAATAAATCAAAGGCACCATCTTGTTGGAACCAAAACACTTTTGGGTCGATACCATTCAAATTTTGAAACAAATAATCATTGATCATCGATCAATCTGTAACGAGCACCATTCACTGTAACATTAGCATCGATTTTAAAGAAATATGGACCAATGATGCCTCCAACGTCTAAAGCACACCATACAGTGCATTTTTCAGGGTGCAATGGAACCTGCAGAACTTCTTGAGGATTTTTTTCATCCATATACGGCAATTTAGCTTGTCTACATAGCCGTTCAACCAGAAATGAGCTTCGTCACTAAACACAATTTTACGATAAAAAAGTGGATCAACTTCAAGCTTTTCTAGGGCCTAATCAGCAAACAAACGACGCTAATTATGGTCAAGTGGCTTCAGTTCTTGAATTAGTTGGTTCTTGTATGGGTGTAGACCAAGATCTTCACGAATAGATAAATCTGGATCATCATTTACACTATGACTTACAGCAGCGATATTTTCTTCTGTAGGTACATTTCTTTGTCTTGTTGTTGTTGTTGCATCGAGTAGAGAAAATGTTGTCCGAAATCTATCGATACTTTGACGAATAAACTGCTCTGATGGTCGATTATGTAAACCATAAATTCCACGAAATGCTCTATAAGTTTGGCGAATAGAACACTGATTTTGAAAATAAATTTCAACAATTTGTAAACGTTGTTGCGGCGTGAGTCTTTCCATGATAATTTGTCAATGCTTACTGAACAGAAATGTAAAACAACATGGCTTCTACCTTCTGTCACAGTTATCCCTATCGAAAGTTCTATCACTCTAAAAAACACCCGATACATATAAAAAAATAGTGTTTTCACCAAAACTGCAGATAAAATTTCACCGCAACTAGTCCTTATAATTTTTGTAAAACAAACCAAAATTATATAATGTACTGTGTGATATATAGACTGTAAATAAATAAGTTCTAGATATTCCTAGTATGCATACTGATAGATTAACGTTCAATTACTACTGAAGAATTCGGATTGGTACGAGGGGCGTTCAAATGTATTCTCGGTATCTAGATGATTCGATATGATTATCTCATTTGCTAATGACACTTTCTGAGGGTGTAAATATAAGATTTCACTAATTTACGATCATTAGTTTTCTAGGTATGCTCAGTGAAAGACGACCTGAATGACTGATGCCACAATGACGAAGAAAATATAGCATGGCGCCGTTATATGGTTCCTCACTAAGCAGGGAAAAAGTCATGAAGAGATGATTTCCTGTTTACCAAGTCTGTGCCGTGTCTTTATCCACCGTTCAAAAGTGGCAAGTGAAATCAAGAGGCAGAGAAAGCAATGAAGATGACTATCGCTCGAGCGAGTCCGTTTGCGGCACCACTGAAGAAAATGTGAAAAAAGTGGACAATAAAAAATGATTCTTCAGCATGTTCCTAAATAAAATTGCAAAACTTTCAAAATGAGGTTCATTTAAGAATCTTGAGGGGTTTGCTACTTCGCTTAGAGGGATGATTGTAAGGGTATTTCATTAACAGCGCCTCTTTTTGTTTTGTCAATAAAACACATTATTTATTTAAAAATTATTGAAATTTTTCATTTCATATATATAAAGTACAATGGATGCCATTGTTTATGGGACAAAACATCATTTAAATATCCACCACGAAAACGCTGGCAGGAATTAAGTCGTTGAACCCAATTTTCCATGAGTCTCTCGCACAAATAAGGTAGTATGTAAGCAATTACAAGTTCAATATTGATCTGTAAATCGTCCAAATTTGCTGGTTGATTACTGTAAACCAATGCCTTAATGTAACCCCAAAGAAAGAAGTCCGATGGATTTGAATAGCAGGAACGAGGCGGATACTTTATTGGTCCATTTCTTCAAATAATCTAAATCACCGAATTTTGTTTTCAATAAAGTCATTGTTTCATTGGCAGTATGACAAGTGGCACCGTCCTGAGGAAACCACATGTTCTGCAAATCAAGACGAACCAATTCACGTAATAAAAAACAATCAACATTGAAGGATAACTATTTCCATTGAGCTTCGTTGAAAAATGTCTCCTCCGGCATAAAATCCTCACCAATCAGTGAGCTTATCAGAATGTAATGGCAGTTCTTGATATTCTTCAGGTTTGTCACCACTCGAGATGCGGCGATTTTGCTTGTTAACATAACGGTTTAACCAGAAATGAGCCTCATCGTGAGAATGACTTTCTTATAAAAATCTGCATCATTTCCGATTTTTTCTAAGCACCAATGACTGAATACACGACGCTTTAAATGACCTGTTGGTTTGAGTTCTTGGGTTAAAACAATTTTGTACGGAGGTAAACCAAGGCCTTTTCGTAAATTTCGCCACACAGACGTCTGGGAGATGCCTAGTTCTTGTGAACGTCGAGAAATCGATAAATTTTGGTCTTCATGAACACTTTCACGTACGGCAGCAATATTTTCTTCACTTCTTGCATTTCTTCGTCTCACTGACACTGTAACATGATGAAATGTAAAATTTGTTTCAAACTTCTTCACTAAACGTTCCACTGTTCATTATCCGGACGATTATAACCATTAAAAATTGCAGTTAAAGCACGTAAAGTTGAAGTAACAGTTCGGGATTTTTCATAACAATTTTGGATTATTTGTAAACGTTCTTGGAGTGTGTAACTTTCCATGACCAAATGATAGACATTGACAAATACAACTGTCAATGTCACAAATAAACAATGGCTGCCATGCGTGAGTAATGTCAATTTAAAAATGGGACGTTCCCATTGAATGACTCTTTATATTCAAAAGATGCAAAGATTCCATTTAAACCAACACTTTAAAGGAACAAAAAACACCTCTATAAACACACACCGCTTCCTATTCTAAACAACCATTCCAGGAAATTTTACCGCTATCATGATTTACACTAATAATTTATATCAAACTTATCTCTACTCCGTAAATCATGCGGCCAAATGCGCCGTAACTCAGCTTTTAATTTTGCAATTGAATATAAATCAGGTCCGTCAGAATATGACATTTCGATTTCTTGTTCTAATTGGTTGCGTACACTTGAGTTATGGCATTATCTCTGATAAGCCGATTACGGTGGTGTTAATATGACAAGAGAACACACGATTCTTCCATTTATCTTGATTATTTTCACTTAAATAAGCGAATAATGAGACGTAAGCAAGGGAAGGAAAGAACGAGACATACTTTTGTGCCATTATTGGGTCTTTGGAAACGTTAGAATGTCACCAGAAGGATGTCAAGATACTATGTCATTGTATCCTTAATAAGGAGCATAAGCTATGGTAACAGAAAAATCTAGAAATCGAGACAGTGTAACATACATCTGTATAAACATTCTATACTCAAACAAACTCGACAAGGTTTTGTTGATCACAGAGGCAAATTGTAGACAAGCGCACGTTTCAAACTGATTGTTTATTCATATCATGGTAATATGCTAATTATGAGCATTACGGCAGATTATGGTCTGATTTGAGCATATAGAAAGTTTTTTCTACGTTAGTAACGTGAAAATATCGAGAATACATTTCCTTACTTGAATTAACTCACAAAGGTATGTCTTGCATGTATTTTGCATACTCTTGATGGCCCTACTGTATTATTAATACCTTAGTGTCTCTCTGTGTATAGCGAATAAAGAAACTTTACATATTTGGAGTCACTAGCATACTAGCACTGACGAAAACCAATCACTTTGAAACGTGCGCATGTCTTCAATTTGCCTCTGATCAACAAAACCTTGTCGAGTTTGTTTGAGTATAGAATTTTTATACAGGTGTATGTTGCACTGTCTCGATTTATAGAACTTTTTGTTTACCATAGCTCATACTCCTTATCAATGATTTTAGGTACAGAATAGCCGAAACAATTCATTTGGCTATATTATTGTAATTTTCTGCAGTTATAATTTAAAAGTTATCAACTGAATTTTTTTTCTTTGATAAATGTCTAGTTATCCTTTATGGTGTATAAGATTGCATTCTTCATCATTTTGTTACCAGTTCTACAGAAGAATGCATTATTATTAATAAGTAGAGAAGATTAATAAGGAGTATAAGTTATGATAACAGACAGTTCTTCGAATAGGGACAGTACAACATAGACCTATATAACAGTTCAAAACTTAAATAAGCCTGAATAGGTACGTAAAGTTAGAGTAACAGATCGCAAATTTGTCATAATAAATTTGTAAACATTGTTGGAGTGTGTGCCTTTCCAGGATTAAATGACAAATACAACTGTCAATGTCACAAATAAACAATGGCTGCCATGCGTGAGTAATGTCAATTTAAAAAATGGGCATTCCCATTGAAAGACTCTGTATATTATTAGAAGTACAAATAAGTTTCCGCCGTTTTATTGTAGATGGCGTGGCACGGAGTTTCGCTTAGCTTTCGCAGATGATAACCGGCTTAAAAAATAGTTTGGACATTCAAGAACAACATAACCTATTAATATCATTGATTTTATATTGGTAAAATATAATTTTTATAAGTTGAAAATGTCAAAATTTGAGCCAAGTAAGCGTCATTTGCGGGAAATATTAGTTTACTTCTTTAATTTGAAGAAATCTGCTACTGAGGCGCATCAATTTCTCGTAGAAGCATATGGTGAGGGTGCTTTGAGTGAGAGAACGTGTCGAGAGTGGTTTCAAAAGTTTAAAAACGGTGATTTCGACGTAGAAGACAAAGATCGCAGTGGAAGGCCAAAAATTTACCAGGATGCAGAATTGGAGGAATTATTGGAGGAAGATTCATCTCAAACACAAAAAGAACTTGCTCTAACATTAGAAGTCACTCAGCAAGCAGTCTCACATCGTTTAAAATCATTAGGAATGATTCATAAACAAGGAAATTGAGTTCCGTACGAATTAAAGCCGAGAGATATTAAACGCCGATTATGCTTAGTGAAATGCTGCTAGCTAGACATAAAAAAGGGTTTTTTACATCGTATCGTAACTGGTGATGAGAAGTGGATACATTATGACAATCCAAAAAGAAGAAAATCATGGGGATTACCTGGCCACGCGTCAACATCAACAGCAAAACCGAATATTCACGGAAAAAAACTTATGCTGTGTATTTGGTGGGATCAGTGTAGTGTATTTTGAGTTGCTTAATCCGAGCGAAACAATTACTGGAGCCCTCTATCGAACACAATTGATGAGATTGAGCCGAGCTCTGAAAGAAAAACGTCCTCAATACTATTCTAGACACGAAAAAATTATCCTTCTGCATCACAATGCTCGTCCACATGTTGCGGCTCCCGTGAAAAAGTACTTGGAAACACTTGATTGGGAAGTGTTACCCCACCCACCGTATTAACCAGACATTGCACTGTCCGATTATCACCTGTTCCGGTCCACGGCACATGCTCTGACGGCGCAGCGGTTCACATCTTATGGGGATACCAAAAATTGGGTTGATTCGTGGATAGCCTCAAAGGACAAGGAGTTCTTCAGACGTGGGATTCGAATGCTGCCTGAGAGATGGGAAAAAGTGGTTGCAAGTGATGGGCAATATTTTAAATAAATTAATATTACCGTTCTTCTATAATAAATATTTAATTTGTGTTAAAAAACGGCGGAAACTTATTTGCACTCCTAATATGTTCGAAGAACTTTTTGACAGAATAATACGCCTTACCTTGAATACAGGACTTAATGCTTTATTCGAAACGCCTTGTGGGTTTAACTCTCAGATGGTGAGGTAGATTATTGAATAGTTTAACGCTCTGGTATGTAGGAGATCTTTCAAATTTGGAAGTTCGGTGTTTTATAAGAGAAGTGTTGATTGACTTATCGTTGCGTAATTATTGTGAAAACCAGAGAGTTTTCAGAGGTAGACCTCATTATCTTTCAAGTACATTAGACATCTGTGAATAAATATACATTGAATTTTCTGAATTACCTCACTAATGAAAATAGACGTAAAAAATTTCTAGGATCCAAGTTGAACGTCATTCTTAGAATTCGCTTCTGCATAATAAGTGCCCTGCTTATTTCTACTGAATTTCTCCATAGTACAATATTGTAGGATTAGTGACTTTATACATACATATATATCAGAATGTGAAAAACAGTTAATAGAGATTTGGCTGGAACGATTACTTCATCCTACTAAAGGCAGGATAAGTTTTATTTAGTTTTTTATAGACATGTTCTATATGTTGTGTCCAAGGCAACACTATCCATATAGGTACATGTTGTTTGATCAAATCATACATTTTGGAGGAAATATATTTTTTTGAATAAAGTTAATAATTAACTTGATGAACTGGACAGTAATAAATGGTAAAAATAGATCCTGGACTATAAGTGTAAATCAATGATAAGAGTATGACGTTCCTTCTGGATATAAAATATCATTCCCTCACCTCTTCGACCTATGACTCCCCACAAATCTTCCCCTTTCTGGAACACTCGGCATAAAATCGCCATCACTACTCAGCTTTTTATCCCTGATTTTCTGTCCAAATTGCGTTGTCTTATCGCAGCTGCCAGTTCCAGCAACAAATTCCTCGATGCAATCCGCCAAAGACTTCGCCCAATCCAACTGCGGACTCATCTTAGATCCCGAAAACAACATCGGCCAAATCGAACACTCACCACACAAGCACCTCTCGAATCTTTTCGATATTTCAATATCACATTTGAAAATTCTATGAACGCCGACGTTCTCTTTCGAACAACAAAACTTTAGCAAAGACCTACTCGATCACTCCTGGAATTTCATCCTTCCAATCTATGGTCCAAAAGATATCTCGATCATTCAAACACAGATTCCATCAGGAATAATTATCCTCATTCGCTCACGGATCGGAATCGTTCGAAAATTCTATGTCCGAGGAATATCTCGTTCGCTCACGTCGAAATTCCACAGAAAAATTATTCGGTTGCTACTTTCTATGCACGTGGAATATTAATGATGCATGCCGTAATCTTAATCGCTGAGTACCACCCGAGAAAATATCTGAACCGAGCGGTTTTACATGCCGAGAAACACTGAAGACAGATTGCCCTGGAACGGAACGTCGTGGGTTGAAAGGCAGTTTCTGTATCAATTTGCTTCCTATACTTGTCGATTGTCATTTCATTGATTATAGTTAAAATACGAAATATATTTCAATGATTGAGGCTAAACACAGAGCGGTGATAGGCAGAGATGTAATAAGTGATGAATAAGGTGATTTGGAAAAACATCTTGACTAATTCTGATAATGAGTCTTACTTGATCAAGGTTGTTAATACATAAAAAAAATTAGAATATTCTGCAAACCTCCACAAATTCATCCATATTAAAATTGCATTAATTAATGCGGCAGATATTTATTCTGAATATACAGGATGTCATAACACATGGTCGAAATGTTGATGGTTATTTTTCAATTTGACATTCTTGATTTCACGCAATATTTCAAATTTTTCCATAAAATTAATTATACTTCAGTTATCCTTGTAGCCTCATCAACTTTGACCACATATCTGGAAACCTTATTAAATTTACTACGAGATAAAAAGCCAAAAAATCTTATTATGGGCTAGGTAAGGAGCCTCATATTTTCCCAATGGTTTTATCGATGAAAAATTATTAATTATCGACATGTTTTCTTTTCAGCAAAAAAAACCTCATTCAGTGTGCTTTAGAATGACATACCAACTTTTGTGCTAGCTGCTTGTCCTCTGTCATAATATCATGGCTAAGAAGATAACAACGAAAAGTCGAAATATTCCAAACCTAAATTTGCTCTTTCTTGACCATCTTAACCTCCCAAAGGTCAATGCAAGATGGGTACCGAGAATGTCACCGCACCAGGGCTGCCGTTATAGTACAATTGTACTATTTACAGTACATTTTCAACAGAAATATGCAACAGTACACTTTTATAAGAAAAATAGACATTCTAGTAAATTTTGGATTTCAGTAGTTGTATCATTTTTCTGTGGTTGGTAGTGGTACGAACCACAGATAGCATATAGATAATAGATATATCTTGTATATGGCCAATGACAGACGATTTCAGTTCTGTGTATTCTGTGTATTCTTTTTCTGTCATTGCACTGTCACTTGTCACTTTGTCAGCTATAATCTTCTCTGCTTTTGAAGCACGTTGCGTTGCACTTAGATTGGGTTGTTTTTGTTTACTTGTTTTAATACTGTAGAAATATCGGCAATACTCTATCTGCTGCCAAATATTTAATAATTCTTAAAATTCACGGAAACCTCCCAGCAAAGTCCGATCCTGGCTTCAAAATCAATAGACAGCGATCTTTTTCCAGTCTATCTGCCATGCCCCTTTGTTGTCGAAAGGAAATTATGAATTGCACAATTTATGCAGATCATTTATTAACTGCAAAACCTCGTCGTTTGGCTCGACGTTCATTGAAATTCCCAACCATTGTACAAACGGGTCTCGAAGAAAACCGCAACTTCAACGTTAGTTCTCTGATTTACGGGCCACTAAATTGAAATTTCAAGAGGGACCCAAAAAAGGATAAGCGATAAACTGTTCGTGGAAAGGAAACCGTTTGAAAAAAGATAAGTTTTAAGTGGTTGTTTCTTACAGCTATAATGTCACAATTGTTATCCAGTGTTTTATGAAATGAAAAATAACTTATATTCTTATTCAATACGGATAAGATGCTTGAAATCCTAATTTTATCTCAGATTCGAGTTTTATTGGCACTATTTCACTGGAACTTTCAGCTCAAAAAATGCGTTCAAGCGTAATCTTATCTGTATCTAACATACAAAACTACTATTTTAAGATTTATTCCAATCTATTTTTCATCTTTAAATTTTCTTTATTCAAAAAAAACCCATAAATTTAAGGTACAGAAACAAGATTTAACGTTATGCAAAAAAGTAACAACAAAGCAGCACATCCAATTAAATTCACTTGCAACATTGTTAAATCATGTCATACACAGCTTTTCATAACAATCATAACATTATCGAATGCAGACGAGGAAATTATGATACCTCAAGGTTTTCAAACGCATTAAATGAAAACAGCTGTCTATCAACTTATTTATGCACATTTTTTCATTCAACCGTAGCAGTTACATCATATCAATTCTGTCATATTGTAATAACTTATAATAGACAAATAAACAATTATCGAGTGTCGCAATAAAATATTTATTGAAAGGTTGTGGCAACCAACACATATTCAAAAGAGGCAATAGCATAGATTAACAATAATATTATATAAAAGTATTGTTAATCTATAATAGATAAATTTTCCGATTTCAATTATATTCTCAATTAATTTTCAATGAATGTTTGCTTTCAAATTCGTCTACAATACGTGAAATAGTGAGTCAATTAACTGAATAGTGTCGTCTATGAATTCTTCTTACATTTCTCACAGTTTTCAGAAATTAGCACTGATTTTGAATAAATAATTCAACACTTCTTGAACGTCGTTGAGGAGTGTATCTTTCTATGATTAAATGGCATAATCTACTGAACACAAATGACACGAGAAATGTCAAAAATAATATGCAATGTTGTCATTATAACCATTTTAAATTGTATTATTCCTTTTGAAACGCCCCTTCCAAAGGTTTATTTTAGTGCTAAAGTTGGGTATCCTAATTACGCTGCCATCTATACGGCGTACGTCACAGCTACGATGGTTTTCTGTTACACATTGCTTGTTGCATGAGGTAAAGCTTGAGTAATATCTCAATAGATGTCGGATAGTTATCAAAATTTCGAATGAAATTAATATTCATATTTAAGATGATAATAAAGCACGTACTTTTCATATGTTCTATTAATCTTCTGATAGTTATCTGTGGAATTATTGAAATACCTGAGTTATTTTTTATATAAAACATTTTAAAGCGACGTGAATTCCCATTGTGCCATCTATGTTGTATAGATTGTAGTGAACGTTTCTGTTACAGATCTCTTACTTATAGTTTAAAGCTTCGTAGACTAATTCTGGCGTCATCTATGAGCGTGAATAAACACAACATAATCCTACCAAGTGAATCAAGCAGCGAACTGTAATCCAGATTCTATTCGATATCGACGACGGCTTTCAATCTTTCTGTAACGTTCAGATATCACCGATTGCTGTCTCTACGTGCCCTGTCAGGGGAGTTTTTTTTTCCCTGAATGGATCACGGAAGATAACAGAGTGACAAGTAGCCACTGGTTATTTTAGAATTTGGAAATAGATTATTTCACAAATGGATATTTAATAGCTAAAAAACGACATATTGATGACTACAATACGACGAACAGTGAGTCAATCAACTGAATAATGTCGTCTATAAATTCTTCTTACATTTCTTACAGTTTTCAGAAATTAGCACTGATTTTGAATAAATAATTCAACACTTTCTAAACGTCTATGATTAAATGGCATAACCTACTGAACACAAATGAAACGAGAAATGTCAAAAATATTATGCAGTGTTGCCATTATAACCATTTTAACTTGTACTATTCCTTGTGAAAAACCCTTCACAAAGGTTTATTTTAGTGGTTTTTGATATCATATTTACGCTGCCATCTATACGGTATATGTGGAAGTCAAGGATGGTTTTTGTGTTACACATAAGCTTGTTGCATGAGGTGAAACATGAGTAATATCTCAAAAGATGTCGAAGATTGTTCAAAAGTTGGTATAAAATTAATATTTATATTTCAAATGATAATAAAACACGTACTTCTACTAATCTTCTGATAGTAATCTCCGGAATGATTGAGATATCCGAGTCTTATTTTATATGAAATATTTATAAAGCTCCATGAATTTCCATTGTGCCTTTTATGTTGTATGGACTGTAGTAAACGTTTCTGTTACAGAACTCTTACTTGTAGTATAAACCTTCGTAGACATTTTCAATAGAAGAGTTTAGACTACTAATTCTGGCGTCATCTATGCGCGTGAATAAACATAACATAACCCTACCAGTGATTCAAGCAGCAAACTGTAATCCAGATTATATTCGATATCGACAGCGGCTTTCAATTTTTCTGTAACGTTCAGACATCACCGACTATTGTTTCTACGTGCCCTGTCAGGAGGGTTCATTCTGCCTATAGCGGGTACCCATAGATAAACAAGATTGTATAGATGGGACAAATCTATAGGGAAAAAACGTGAATCAAGTTTGTCGCTTTTTTGTAGCGACTAGTGCATGAAACAAATTCAACTAGAGAAAACTGTATTACCAACTCTCAAGAGAACTGCGTTACCTCTGCTTTTAGAATACTGCATTATCGACGCTTGGCGCGGATATTTGAATCTTCTTTCGGGTTTTTCTAGGGCTAAAATTAAAACAAGTGTTCAACTACTATGTTTTACTACCAAAACATTGAAATGTTTACATTCACACAACTTACCCAAAACCATAACAAAACGTGAACAAAACCACCGCGATAAGTATCTTCTTTTCAAAATATATGACCATTAGAACTACAATTTTGGACCACTTTTTCGAGTAATTCAGGCCTTATTTCATCAAAAATACGAGTTATGTTGCCTTCCAAAGCGTCTATTGTTTCTGGTTTATCAGCATAGAACAATGACTTGACATAACCCAAAAAAAATAATCCAGTGGAGTTATGTCGCATGATCTCGGAGGCCAATTAATTGGACCATTTCTCGAAATAATGTTATCGCCAATCTTTTTTTCAATAAATCAATTGTTACGGTAGCAGCATGAGGTGTAGCACCATCTTGTTAGAACCAAAATACTTCAATACCATTCAAAATTTGAAACAAATAATCATTGATCATCGATCCGTAACGAGCACCATTCACTGTAACATTAGCTGCAGCATCGTTTTTAAAGAAATATTGACCGGTGATGCCTCCAGCGTGTAAAGCACACCATGCAGTTACATTTTTCAGGATGCAATGGAACCTGCAGAATTTTGGTTGTTTACATAGCAGTTCAACCAGAAATTAGCTTCATCATTAAACACAATTTTACGATAAAAAAGTGGATCAACTTCAAGCTTTTCTAGGGCCCAATCAGCAAACAAACGACGCTTATTATGGTCAAGTGGCTTTAGTTCTTGAACCAGTTGGATCTTGTATGGGTGTAGACCAAGATCTTTACGCAAAATTTTCCATGTGGTGAATGCACACAGTCCAATTTGTGTTGAACGTCGACGAATAGACAAATCTGGATCATCATTAACACTGTGACTTACACCAGCGATATTTTCTTCTGTACGTACAGTTCTTTGTCTTGTTGTTGTTGTTGTTGCATGGAGTAGAGAAAATGTTGTCCGAAATCTATCGATAGTTCGACGAATAAGCTGCTCTGATGGACGATTATGTAAACAATAAATTTCACGAAGTGCTCTATAAGTTTGGCGAATAGAATACTGTTTTTGAAAATAAATTTCAACAATTGCTAAACGTAGTTGCGGTGAGAGTCTTTCCATGATAATTTGTCAATGCTTACTGTACAGAAATGTCAAAACGAAATGGCTTCTACCTTTTGTCAAATCACAGTTATCCCTGTCGAAAGTTCTATCACTCTAAAAAAAACACCGGATTTTATCCTGATACTCTTAGATCTTCTGTGAAAATCCCCCAGAAGCTTGTTTAGCTTGTGCGAGTTAGGAGTTCAGTTGTGTTCTGGTTAGGCTTTATTACTGCAACCTTACGCCACTTTAGGTCACAGCACTATCAATTTTCAACTCAACAGTGAAAAGTTGGCCGAAACCTGTCCGTCTAGAAAATTTCTTTCTTACTGAAACAGGATTGGAACCTGGGACCTTTTGGTCATCAGCCCAATGCTCTAACTATTATCATGATAGATAACATTGGTCTCAGAAAAGTGTTTCTTCAATGTACACAGTGTACTGATCAGTGGGCATCTATTGGTCAAAAGGATTTTAAAGAATCTAATTCTAATTGGTCGAAAGGATTCCAAAGAATACCCCATAAAGATGGGAGTACCTCAGGCATCTGTTCTGGAACCGTTGTGGTTTATATTATTTGTGAACCATTTGCCAGAGACCATCAATGTTTACTTCGATCCTTTAACTGATATCAGCATCATTTTTATTTCCAAGTGATACTTTGTTCATTGTAACAGCTCCTAATCTGGGAGATTTCAAGACAAAATGTGAGTAACTTGTCGAGCACTTCTCAGATTGATACTGTAAAAATTTTCTTATTTTAAATGTGAGTAAAAATAATCTTGTCCATTTTCAAACCTGTCTTTCCGGTGTCTGGTTGATTCTGGACCTTCCCTCTGCAAACTTAAAGTCTTCCAACTGTGTGGTTTTTGGATTTGAAGGTTGGGAATGATAAATTGAATATTCAGCATATGTATACTCTAGTAGCGGTGGATATATTATTTAAATAGAGAGTAGGACCTATTGCATGGATGACTCTAGTGTTCGATCTAAGCTCTGGTGCTTCTCTGTAGGGTGAATATTAGTGCGCGACTACGTTGCATTCTTAGGTATTAGAGCAGTGCACTGATGAGATGCTTGCAAGAATAGAAACATGCACGTATGCTACTGATGTCACTATTAAAATGAATTTGAATTATGATATCTTACACAGATGTGAGTTACACTGATCTTACTCCCTAGATACTTGTTTCGTTCCGAGAAAACCATAGTTTTTACCGCAGTGCCAACTGTGCTTCGGCGCATCCGCTAAAATATTCTCCTCGTCGAATCCATCTCTCCTGACGATAACGAGGTCGACCATCCGCTCCCTAGAGATTTCCCGCGGCATGCCTGACCCGAATTTCCATCATCGACCTCCCGGAAACATTGTATTCGTCCCGCGAAGGAGGTAAACGCCCGCGCGTCAGCCGCGATCGATGCGCTGCGTGACAAAACGCCGCTCAGCTGATCGACCGAGCGCAATGTCCACCCGTGTGACGTAACTAACGATCTTGTTTCGGCTTCAAAATCGAACGGCCGACGATAAATTAGTGTTATTGACGATAATCGAAACAATTGCACGGTCCGCGGACCAGATGTTATGGGACGCTTGGAGATTTATCGTTTGATTGTTTTTTTTTTGCGATCTAATTGGGCGGTTAAGACCGTGAATTACTATGATTTATCTTCAAACGTTATTGATTGGATTGGCTGGTTTGGCCATGATCGATCTAGTTCTGAAAGGAAAAATGCAAGAACCAAGGATATCTTTCATTTTATTCTATCAAATTGCAAAGGAGTAGGCAATTTTAAAACCTGGTCAAATATTTCATTCAACGAATTGATTGTTGCATGTTGCACTGTCTTGTTCAAACTTGTACTCTCCCATGTTCATGGCATTCATTTTTGTCTCGAAAAAGTTATGGATTTTTGAAGAAATTTCAAATAGTTCACTCATCCATAAAGCACCACAAATTCGCTTAAAAAGTGCTTTCATTTATTGAACATTATAGATACAGGTATGGAAAAGACAGTCGGAAACATAGGAAATTGAATGTTAATCTAGAGGAGCACGAATGTCCAGTGGAACAGTGGAAGAATCAAAGCCTCAGCGCGATGCGATAATGAATAAACGAATGTTCTCTCTCAATGGCACTGCTTTCAGTTCAGCAATCAGAATCGTTCGCACTTCAAACGTGGTATTCGTTTGTCCATATCGGTTGAAAAAAAATACGACAATCTTATGCCATTGTATGCGAGGAATTTATTTACCGCGATTAATGACACAAACAATTTCCTCTGTAAAAATGAGTACTAAGGTTCTTTATCACCGTAACTGGCTCGAAAATGAATTCTACGAAAATAAGGAATTCGAAAACAAAAACAAATTCTAAAAAATGTCAAATTTAAATTAAATGTTCAAATAATCCACCTTGTTGAGACAAACATTAGCCAAATCTATTATAAAGAGATAATCTCATATCTCTGAGCAGATTCGGAATAGTTGCTATTTTGGCACAAAGTTGGATTATTTTGAACCTCAATTCATTAATATTCGTCGCTCTTCAAAGTAAAAATCATTGCGAGATGAATCGGGTGATCTAAGAGGCCATTTGATCGTGCCATTTGTAGAAATGACACGGTCCGAAAAAGTTGTTCTGAAATATTGCGTAACTACTTTTGCGTTGTGACTTGGCCATCCTGTTGAAACCTGACATCATCGAAATTTATTGGTAGCTGTCGAACTGTCGGAATAACTTGATTCTTTAAAAGTTCCAGGTATATGGCAGCCTTTAAGTTACAATCGATAAAAATGGCTCTATGATGTAATTCCCCAGTATTCCTGTGCAAAAATTAGGTTTTTGGGGATACAGGGTACGCACAGATGCTTATTCTTCCTAGACCAATATCTTACCACTGATGGGTTATGTTTTCTATTCAGACGATGACCCATCAGTGAATATTGTTAAGGAATCAACTATTTTCATTTACTCTTTCCATCGTACTTTCAGAAAATTCCATTAGTTCGATATGGCCTTCTGGAAAAATATCTTGGTTTGTTTGAATCTTATAACATCGGTAACCATTCCTTTTCAAAATATTCCGAACACTTTTATCGCTTATATCGACCTGTTCAGCAATTTGTTTCCTTGAACAAGGTGCACATTTCTCGAATTTTTTAATTACTTAAGAATCACCCGAACTTGAAGGAATCGGCCTATCCTCAAAGGCAACAATAAATAAAAATATTGTATCTTGAATTTATTGACCACCAAAGTGTCATTTTATGATCTGAATTCCTTCTTCTACAGTGAACATTTCGATTTACTTTATTTTCAACCGATATGGACAAACAATCTCAACGTTTGAGGTGCGATTGATTCTGATTGCTGAACTGAAAGCAGTGCAGTGCCTTGGTTCCATCGAAGCATCCCCCCACTGCTATTGAGAAAGAACAGTCGTTTATTCGTCATCGCATCACGCTCTTTCTTGGCACCGTAGGTACGATATATTCAAATCTGCTGTAGCTGTTATACGTTGTTCTTTCTTTAAGCTCCAAACTGGCAGATGATCGTTGTACTCATTCTGAACATATTTTTGGAACACCAAATTGTTTTCGTTTAGAAAATACAAGCATTGTATCAATTTTCTTCAACAATTAACGATTAAATTTATGATGAACGTGACTAACAAATCTAAAGATTATAGAAATTGTTCGAAATGTCTACCTTCGACTTGAATGTAAACCTTACGTCGTTGAACTAAGACGTCTTCACTCAACGGATGGGATTTGGGTTGTTTTTTGGCTGGTAAGCTGCATCTTGAATTCCATCAAGTAATTGTTGATGAGTTGTGATTTCAATAAGATAGACAAGCTTATATCTAGGTTCTGTAGTCCGTCTAGAAAGTAGGGATTTATTATTTTTCATATACTTCTTTTTTGTAACATTCTACAACGAAAGTAATGTGTACTAACTGACAAAAAACTACAACAACCAGAAGGAACTGTTAAAATTTTAAATCTTTTTTTGGTAAAACATAGATAGTATAGCAAAGAGTAAATGATTAAAATTTGGGGAAAAAAATCGCGAAGGTCTTTTCATATAAACATTTTTTGTTACTCAAATATGTAGTCGTTTCTTGCAAATTTTTTAAATTTTACAACAAACCAGCTGTTCTAGGAGATCCAAAGTCCAATGTTTAGTTGTTGTTAAAATGCCTAGAGCACCTGTACGCGGAATTTATCGCCAACTAAGTAAATTTGAAAGAGGTCGAATTATTGGTCATTTCGAGAAATCGCTATTCGTATGAACAGAAATCCAACTACTGTTATCAGATGTTGTCAAGCGTGGTTTGGTAATGCCCAAAATCGAAAAAGAGTAGGCACTGGACATCGGAGGGGCACAAATGAAATTCAAGATCGACGTCTAAGACTTATGGCTATTAGAGACCGATTTGCGACAACTCGATCTTTGGCTGATGAGTGGTTAGGAGAACAAGGCCATCCTGTAACTATCCGAACGATTTACCCCCGGATAAGGCCTTTTGGACTGCAGCATTATCGACCCCATCTTGTGTTGTGTTACCTCTGACGGTTGAGCATCGCCGGCAACGATTACAGTGGTGCAGAGAACGTCAACATTGGAATATGGAATGACATCAGGACGTCTTTTCTGATGCATCTCGATTCTCCTTGGGTGCACATGATGGCCGAAGAAGGGTTAGACGACGTCAGAGAGAAAGATGTGAACCTCAGTTTGATATTGAGCGTCATGTACACCGGACAGTAGGCGTTATGGTATGGGGTGCTATTGCACATGTAAGTAGGTCACCTTTAATCTTTATTCGAGGTAATATGACAGCGCTGCTTTACCTTCAAGAAACAGTGGAGCCATATGCTCTCCCTTACCTTAACCGGCTCGAGAATCCAATATTTCAGCAAGATAATGCTCGACCTCATGTTGCCAGAGTTAGTTTTTTGAAGCGACCCATGTGAATCTTTTGCCATGGTCGCCCAGATCCCCTGATTTTTCACCCATAGAGCATGTTTGCGACACCATGGCTTGGAAATTTACCCCAGCCCCCACGGACTTTGTCGGCTCTGAGATATGAACAACAGGTAGCTTGGGATAGTATCCCCCAAGAATAAATAGACCATCTTATTGCAAAGACGTGTTGGGGAGTGTATAGATAGTCGCGGTGGACAAACACATTATTAACAAATTTATTAAAAAAAATTGCAAACCCTTCGTTTTTTTTCTTCAAATTTCAATCATTTACTTCTTGCTATACTATCTATGTTTAACCAAAAAAAAATTAAAATTTAAACATCTTCTGGGTGTTGCAGTTTCTTCGCCAGTTAGTATATAAAATAGGTTGTGCAGATAGTCGGCTATGGCCAAAGTTGCATGGCAACACTATATGTCAAATATTGTTGATTGTCAACAGGTATACAATTTATAAAATAGTGTCCCAACTAGAAAAAAAAGAATATTTATATAGAAAAGGTTTTCGAAACGTTAAAAAATTAGTGCAATTGACTGAACTAGGAAAAACTACTTTATATGAGACAATAAAGAGGATAAAAATGGCTCGGATATGAGGTATAAACCAGTTTCAGATTAAATGAAACAATTTAAACGCTTTATTGGCCTTAGGACGATCAACGAAATATAAAAGTATGTCCAGAAACTGTTCACTGAAAAGACCAGGCTACATATCAAGAAAACCAAAACAAATCTCTATAATGACACCTTTACAATCGGAACGAAGGATAGAATTTTGTCAACGTTTTCAAGAAGATACTTTTAATAGTGTCTTTAGATCTGATGAAAGTTGTTCCTAATTTGGTGAGAATCACTTAAAAATCCTATAAAAACAACCTGTTACCGTTCAAATTTCCAAATTTCCCACCAAAATGATGGTTTGGGGGGCAATATCGCAGCGAGGTGCCTCTCTGTATAGTTGATGGTACCATTAATAGTGAAAAGAATTGTGGCATTTTAACCATTTTCTCCTTGAAACGCCGCACGCTTTATACACAGACTCTCTCTTATTTTCACTTATAATACCACAAGAGCTTCAAAATTATCGGGTATTTCCCGATAGGTTCGTTGCAAACAAATGAAGGAGTCAAGTTTTTCAGGTTAAAAAATCACGAGCGCGAAGCGCGAGTGATTTTTCCTGAAAAACTTGACGACTTTATTTGTTTGCAGGGAACCTTGAGGGAAATGCCAGATAATTTTGAAGCTCGTGTGGTATTCGGGGGATTATTTTTCCGTCCCAAATGTCGACCAATAGAATTGCACCATGAGATGAAATGAACAGTTAACAAATAAGAATTTCATAATGAATAAAACAACATTTAATTAAGATTCAGGCTAGTGCAATTAAAAATACAATTGTTGTAAACATTGGTGCATGTTTTCTTCAAGTCAGAGTTATCGGTAATGGTCCCAGAAGAGGTAGATGGCATGAGGTTTATGCTGTTGATGGCATTTTCTGCAGTAGGCTCACTCCTTCGCAGTTTCTTGACAATTAATTCGTGGTGTTCCTGGTCGAGTTGGAGATACGGCTTGATGGAGTTACTGTTGGCATGTCCAGTTATTTTGATTATCTGCTGCTCCCCCAGGCCCGATTTCGCTAGATTGGAGACGGCTGTTGCACGACTGGAGTGATTGGTGATTTTTTTGTTACCAAGGTCAAGCCCAGCTTTTTGTGCTGACTCCTTAACCCACTTTGAAATCGTGTTTTGGCCTACTGGGGAATCCTTGTACCACCTAGCGCCTGGAACTTTATTCCAGAATGGATTTTGGGTCAGGTAATCTTTCATAATGTTTGCCAATTGCGCTTCACTCGTTTCAGCACTCAATGTGTATTCCCTCTCAGTACAAAAAGTAGTAAATTGGTTCCAAACTGTTTTTTTTGCCTTCTCCGTATTAATGGGAACATTTCCTTTGACTTTTTTATCGATGGTGGACAGAGAACAAACTCCAAATCGACTCATTTTCATGCAAAATCTCCAATTTTCACAATTGAATTCAACCTGTCAGTTTGACGTGTGGTTAATTTGACTGGATCATGTTTTGTTTTTTATATATAGCAACTACCAGAGAAAATAATCAAAAAATTATCAGTATAATACCATGTAGGTTGTACCACATGACGTCGAATGGTGCAATTCTATTGGTCGATATTTGGGTCGGAAAAATAATCATCAATATTTCCAAACTACAAATAAGATCGATCTGAAATTTGAAGTTTAGAAATATAATGTTTCTGTACAATTTCATGGCGATCGTATGATTAGAACATTCACAACAAAGATACAAATTTTGTGAGCAAAGCAGCTTTTAGCGCTAAAGAAGCCATAGCAACAGTCCCACGATCGAGATTAAATTCAGCATTAAAATGTGAAATAATGATTGTATTAAAATATTTGAACCTGCTTTCAGGGATTGAAAGAATACTACAAGTATAAAAAATATATTGAAGTATACAGAATGTGTCATTAAATGGTAATGTATACAAAATTAACTTACTGTATTGCTTCTGTCTGTGCTATGTCCCATAGTTTCTGGGAGACTATGTGTGTTGGAATACTGAATACTACTGTGTGGTGTCGTTTAGTGAACTGTGTAATGAATAGTTGACTTGGTACATCAAGAATTACACGAAATTTCGTCTATGGTTTCTGTGGTTATTCTTCTTTCATAGAGAAATTTAGTTAAATTGGAAGCAACCACGGTAGAAAGATTATGCGTCATACAACAATATTGAAATACTATAGAATGTACATGCGCAAACACTTTGCGCATGAGACTACATGTTGTGGTGGCAGTTTGTGCCTTAACATCTTATTTATCCCAATTTTCTCAAAGAAATTGTTCTGTACTTGAATATAGGCCGAAGTATAGCATCTTGCATTATCCTGCTGTCGTCCTAAGGCCAATAAAGCGTTTAAATTGTTTCCTTTAATCTTACGCGGTCTTCCTAAAACTGCTCATGCCATTTTTTTATCCTCATATACAGCACTTTTTCCCAGTTCAGTCAATTGCACTAATTTTTTAAAGATTCGAAAACCTTTCCTATACAAATACTCTACCTGTTTTCTTTTTATGCAACTTTAGCCATAGCCGACAATCTGTACAACCTATTTCATACATTACGTTTGTCTTAGAATGTTATAAAAAAGAAGTAAATTAAAAATATGAAAAATAATAAATTCCTGATACTTCGCCTGCCAATCTCTCAATCAGGAGAACTTTTCTAGCTTCGAGCTAGTGTGCTTTGAATAGCACACTCATTCATACTACTCGATTGGCACTCCTACTTACTGTTTTTTTTTATATAATTTTTGTTTTATATTTAACTTTTATTGGTTATTGTAATATTTTTTACACATGTTCGTTCCTCCAGAGGAGTCAACAGACTAAACTTTGCTTCTCCGGAGGATAAGACAATATTTGTGAACAAATTGTACAAAAGGCGATCCAAGGTTTCAGACATCAAAGCAAAGTGATCAATTTCAGGACAACCCTTTACATTCTTATGAATTTACCCTATGCCACCCCCGTTCATGAACCCCTATGCGGGAGCTGCCTGCGCCGCGACGCTTTTTCAGGCAAATGGAACAACGGACTATTTCTTAGAGCACACGACCCAAGTCGCGTTTCGGGTTTTACTTTCCTCGGCGAATTTGATCCGGTGGGAGTAAAAAGTACGATATCTCGCCGTCCATATTTCAGGCCAGCGTCGAGGAGATTCCATTCACGCGTTGTTTCGGAAGCGTTTAGAGCGTCCGCGGCGATTCTTGAAGCTCTAACACACGCAGTGCTGCTGGTGTACTAAAATCGGTTAGTGTGCCGTTGCGAGCTTCCAAGTGCATTTTGGCGGAGGTTCTTTGTTGACTTTTGTGGCTTCGCGCTTATACAGGTGAGATTTTCACGTGAATCCAAGGTTATTTCAACGCCGACTTCGATGCGTTGAAAATTCGATCATATTTCGCTTTCAGTATAAAAATTGCTGGAAAATGCAGATTATTTTATAGCACATTAATCTTTCGATAACACAGACTTTTGCTCACTTACATTATAACAAAAAATGCTTAATAGATTTGCTGAATGAATCAAGCTGTAAAAATTTCCATATACAGAAAGATCTGAAATGATATTTAATCCTTAATATATCGTAGAATTATCAACAATTTAGTCGTAAATTTGATCATTTTCACACATTTCCCCCATTCGTCTGTCAACAATAATTAATATTGAATATTTTTATCTAGTACTAATAGTATTTTCGACTTCATGAAAGGTTTCATACCTATTATCGTCTATCTGCCCAATTGAGAGATAACTAAATATATGATAGTTTATCATGAATTATCATATCGAAAGAACTAGATTTCATAAACTTAATTGTGTTTCTTATAGGAATATATGCGGGATATCGGTGAAGATTTTTCAAATCTCCAATTATAATTCAGTATGAAAGTTGCTAGGAAATTTACAGTTCAGTTTATAACACATTGATCTTTCGATTGTATAGATGATTTGTCCGTTGCTAAGTGAATTCTTGTTCAAAACAATTCTTTCATTTTATGTTTTAATCGAGAGGAATTTACGTATTAGGAAATTTCGATATACACTGAGAAGTGAAATGAGAATCAACTATATAGTGTTTTGAATTGATGCGAAAAATTTTAGAGGTGGTTCTTTAGCAAAAACTGAGGCTTTCATAAAATGTTTCAATTAAAAAATATATAAGAGACAATATTTAAATTTCGTCAAAAATGTTTATAATACAACAATTTTTGTACGATTGCCACGAGAGGCAATCAAAAAACGATTAAAAAAAGAGACAGTATTTTAATTTCCACATATTTGTTTACAATACAACAATTGTTTCCTACGATGTGGCTTTTTCAAGTATCTACATTCTACTGGCTGATAGTCCAGTGTAATCGAGTTTAACAGTGTTAAGTACGTGACAAAATAATGGAAGAACAAGTCATAAAAACAAAATTTGAATATCAAAGCAGATTTAATCTGTTAGTCTTCTACAATTTTAATTTAAAAAAAAATGTTTATTCAAAAAACTTTTAGAATTAAGTTAATATCTACAATAAGCATTATTCTAGGTAATCTCTTCATCGGCCAAAATAATATTCCAAATATCAAAATCAAATAACTATCTCTATATCTATTAAATATAAGCGGTGCTTATTGTAGACATTAATTTAATTCTAAAAGTTTTTTTTTTAATGAAAATTTTTTTGAAATTAAAATTGTAGAAAACTAACAGATTAAATCTGTTTTGATATACAAATTTTGTTATATTTCTTCTATCAAGTAAAAAGCCTTTTTCTATTTTATTTTATATATAATATATAATTATATTTAGGCTTCAATAAATCTCATTATGGAATGTCAATGATTTTAAATATAACCTTAAAAATACCTTACACTGTTCTGTGATTTTGTTAGAACATAGACCATCTTGAATTTTAAAGTTAGTCTGTTCGAAGCAATCATCCTTAACACGGGTAAGTTGAGATATAGTGATAGTTATTTGATTCTGATATTTGAAATATTATTTTGGGCCGATGAAGAGATTACCTAGAATTATATTTGTTTTTTGAAGATATAGTGCATGTTTTGAGAGATTTTTGAATTAACTTGTTCGAATATTTAAATATATTAAATACTTCAAATAAATTATATTTTTTGAGAAGTCCTTAAGTTGTGTTCATGTTTTTAAAAGGCAATTGGTCTTCTTAAAGGTAAGATCAGAAACAAAATTTTGTCTTCTTTAAATATTTATTTATTAATTTTAATGACTTTTTTATATCTGTTGGTTTATTTATTCCATTTGACATTATATATTGAGTTTTGATTATATACGTCTATTAAATATAAGCGGTGCTTATTGTAGACATTAATTTAATTCTAAAAGTTTTTTGAATAAAAATTTGCCTGAATTACTTTAAATGATTAGCGTATTACGAATGTACGGAATCCGTACTCCTTTGGTATTCTAGGATTCTTTTCTTGAAAAATCTACCTGTCTGGCCATTATACTAAAAGGCAATCGTTGCAAGTCAACTTGTAGACTCCAGATTTATTTTCTATATTTGTTCGATCCTTATTGTTATTAATGTAAGTACTAAGGTTGTTAATGGTTTCAAAAGCTGCGTTTTAACTGAAACTTTTTTTGAAATAATTAGTAATATTTTCAGATAATCGATTAACATAAGATAACGAAATGTTTTTCTGTGTATTGTCTTCTTTTATGGTTGGATACACGAAATTTAATGCCATGTTCTTTGTTTATTAGATACCATTCTGTCTATAAGAAATGGGTTGTAACCGTTGTTTGACGCTATCTGTTTAATAATATTTAATTCTCTCAAAAAGTTATCTGAATTCAGAGGGACATTCAATAGTCTATAAATAAAACTATTATATGCTGACATCTTTTGATTGGTGGGGTGATTTGAAGTTTTATGTATTGTTATATATGTATGTGGGTTTGTGAAAAATACTTAAATCATGTAAATTATCTGGTCTTGTTATTGTGAGGCCAAGAAAATTAATACTGTCGTTATTTTCTTCTTCGATTGCGAATTTAATTTTTGTATGGAGTTTATTAATAAAATTCCTGAGAAAATATCATCTACATATCTATAAATATTTGCTTAACGGATTTAAATGTATTTTTGATTTTAAATCATCCATGAAAATTTCACCTAAAATTGAACTGAGTGGATTTCCAATTATTAAACCTTTGTTAGAAATATAGATTGTTCCGTTAAATTAAAAATAGTTTTGTTCAAGACATATTTCGAGGCAAATAACAATATCTTTCATTTTGATGGGGTTGGTGTTATTTTAAATCAATAGTTTTCTTACAATTTGTATTATTTCTATTGATTATTCCTTTTTGTATATCAAAAGAAATTAATCTACAATTTTTGGGCTATTGGACGGGTTGAATATTGTCCATAAGTTGGATGCTATTTTTAATAGCGTATTTAGAGTTTATTTCAGTTTGAAAATGATACTAAAACTAAACAAGAACTCGCAGATCAATTTGATATAACGCAAAAAACTGTCTGTATTCGCTAGAAAAATATGGAAAAATTCAGAAAGTTGAATTGACTTCAGTTTTTACTATTTTTGGTAAAATGTTTACCAACTGCGGGCATTTGGACGAAATGACACCGCCTCAGTAGGAGGATGCAAGAAATGATGCAATCTAGACTCAACATCAAAAGTTTACTTGAAAAGAAGCTTCCGATCATAACAAAACGTGGTATATGTCTTCTCATACCACACGAATATTCAAATTAATTTACGAAACTCCCCTGTAAGCTTTCCACGATATCTCGACCAGATAAACTCCCATCTATCTGGCCATAAAACCCAATTCGTTGACAAATGCAATGTCAAAAAAGGAGGTCGAGGTGATTAAAATTCACCTACACAAACTCTCGTGAAAGAGCTCTTACCACACGTATAAAGTCATTTGAATATTATTACGCGAAATCGACTAATCATATATCGAAACCATGGGATTCTCTATGGGTGAAAACACTTTCGATTTTAGATGTTCACGTTAAAAAAATAACAGAATGTGTCTTTGCTTTCTCACAGCCGCCGATGTTTAGCTCAAGTGGAACGAAAGTCTTTGCATATTATCTAATTATAAACAAACGGTTTATTAACGAATTATGTAACGTTAATCTGTTCGGAACGGGTTTCAAATTGTAAACTGGTGATAAGCACGACAAAAGCTAAATACAAATTGTCCTAGAAAATTTACATTGAAGTCACCGTCTCTAGCAATTATAAAACAAGGAACTAATGAGAAGTTTTTTGGCTGAATATATCATTTTGAATTATATTTACGCGGTCTTCCCCATGGTTCAGTGATTGTTCCAATGTTGTTTCGCTTGATGGTTTTTTTTTCGACATATGACCTTCACGATATCAAATTTAATTCGAAATGATGTTTAGAATTAAAAAATTGTAAGCGGAGCTGCGTTGAGGGCTACCTTATATACCCTATCTTTCGAACAGAGAGAGATAGAGACTTGAAACTTCCAGGTTAGGTTTGGGGCCTGAATATCTAGGTTGACTTCGTGAATCAGCAAACTCAGTCCAATGGTTTCGCAGTTATTCACGTTTAAAATATTTTTCCCAGAAAGATACTTCGATATTTCTACCCATTCTAAACATCGTTTAGATGGACAGACAGAATGGAACATTTCAAGATGAAGCACAAACTCCCCATGAGTATAGGGGACATGTGTACCAACTTACAAAACGAATTCCGAAAATAAATCTATATCTTTCTGAACTCTGGAACGCTCGCGAAAAATAAAAATTCTGTTTTCGTCTACGTTCGACAATACTAAGACTTGATTGAAGTGGAGAGTCAATTAACGCTCGATAAAAGAGCAACACATTCAAATCACCAAAACGATCGATTACATAACTTCGTTTATAGCGGCGTTAACGAAATTTAATGGTGCTTCATTAAAATAATGGCGCGTGTTCGGATTAAATTTCTCATAATTTTTTTAAAAGTGCAATGGGTCGAAAGCGGCGATGATGTATATTTTAACACTTTTGTTTTCATTGGCATTCATGAGCGATGGAATCAATGAGGTCAATTGGCCCGGAGAAAGAGATACAAGTGGCTAGAGTCAGATGTTCGTCTTCGATCTCAGTTCGATCACTTTCATCAAGAGGATACTGGCCGAAAAAAAATTGTAAATATCGAACAAACTGTGGCATAACCTACCGAACATAAATGACATTGTAAATGTCAGTGATAATATACATTGTTGCCATTATAACCATTTTAAATTGTATCATTCCTATTGGAAAACCTGTTACTATAGTTTTAAAAAAATCCAATCATCAAAACACTTTTGCGAACTTGTTTCAGCGCTATCTCTCGCCCAAATTAGAAGAATGTGCCTGACCATTTCGTACTTAAACACTCTAACTTTCGAACGGAAAGAGCTGAAGACGTAAAATTTCGAGGGAACATTGCGGGCATAAATATCTCGAGCGAGTTCGCCAACGAACTAAATCTATCTAACGGTTTCGCCGTTATGCGTATTTGAGATTTCCTCAATATTTTTTAAACTGCAAATCTAATCGATCTGATTTTTTGAAGCAGAATAATTACGCTTATGTTCATGCCAAATTTCGTGAGAAGCGTAAAATAATAAAAAATCAATTTGTATGTGAGTAAATACTTGATAGAACTAATTTTGAATGACTTTAAAGACAGAATTATATATGCTAACTTCTGCAATATATATTGAAACTATATACAAAAACTATGCAAATGATTAGCCTTATATATAATCAATATAAAATATTTTTCAATGTTTCGGAAAAAACCTTTTTGCATCCAGACATGAAACGTATTAATACAAATGTAATAACAAAAACTATATAAGTATGTATATTAACATACAGGGATATTGAAAAATATTTCATATTGATTATATATAAGTATATCATTTTGATAGTTTTTGTTCACAGGCTGTCCCAGAAGTCGACGTCAAGCCGGAATCAGGTAACAGTTGAAGTCATAATAGTAATCAGAAAAATACAAAAGAAAATCCAAGTCCTATATTTTTCAAATTATATTACACTTTCTTTTATTCAATAAAATTCACACCCTGTGATGATTTTTCTTACCATGGGACATTAGTTGGGGTGAATAATTTTTATTTAAATATTAGCCTTCTACATATTTCATTTCAAAAAATTATATTTAATAATTATAACTTCAAGAATTAAATTAAAATAATGTCATATAAGTACCACTTATATCAAACGACATATAAAATAAACATTCATTATAAGACATCCAAATGATATAACAAAATCCAATAAATAAAAATTATTAACCAAAATTCTATAAATTAAATATTTTGATAAGACAAAATTTTGTTTCTGCTGATCAATCTTATGAAAACAAATATCTTTCAAAAATGTTTAACATAATCTTAAGAATTTCATCATAAAACTATCTTACTTAGAATATTCAATATTACTGGATATCTAACTAAGTTACTTTCTATAAAATCTCAAGATATGTAAAAACATTACTGAAATACAAGTTTTACATAAATAGAGGTTAATTCTTGATAGAAGGTATATAAAATTATTTAAACATTTTAATATTTGCCAGAAGTCTTTCTAAATGATTGAAGGGTAAGTAAATATTTGTTGTTGATTGACGTTATATTTATTGAATATGAATATTTGAATACTGACGAAGCAAAGTCCCTCTTAAAACTTCTTTTTCAGTAATGTTTTTACATATCTTGAGATTTTATGGAAAGTAACTTAGTTAGATATCCAGTAATATTGAATATTCTAAGTAAGATAGTTTTATGATGAAATTCTTAAGATTATGTTAAACATTTTTGAAAGATATTTGTTTTCATAAGATTGATCAGCAGAAACAAAATTTTGTCTTATCAAAATATTTAATTTATAGAATTTTGGTTAATAATTTTTATTTATTGGATTTTGTTATATCATTTGGATGTCTTATAATGAATGTTTATTTTATATGTCATTTGATATAAGTGGTACTTTATGACATTATTTCAATTTAATTCCTGAAAATACATTCTGTCAAGAAAGTACCGGGAATTATCGATTTAAATCTGGTAAATAGGTTGGTACCACTGTCCTTAATTACTATGCGAAGCTTGAGCGGGATCTGTTAACTAGTGTGTTTGCAACAGCTGATTAAGTCAGTAGATGTCAGAGTGCGTGCCGATTTTTACTTTGGGTGATTACGTTGAGCAAAGAATTTGTTTAAAGTTTTGTGTTGCAAATGAATTTTCGTGTGCCGATGCATTGAAAATGTTGCAAAAGGCCTTTGGTGATAATGCTCTATCGAAAACTCGTGCATATCAGTGGTACAGAGCCTTCAAGGACGGTCGTGAAGTGGTCGCCCATCGACGGCTTCGATCGAAGATAACGTCGATAAAATTCAGGAAAGGGTGCTGGAAAATCGTCGTACCAGCTTGAGAGAGATAGCACATGATCTTAAGATATCCCACGAGTCCGCACGTACGATTTTGATTGATATTTTGGGCATGAGAAAGGTGGCCGCACGACTCGTACCGAAAGACCTGAATTTTCTTCAAAAACGTCATCGCGAACAGGTTGCTTCAGACATGCTGGATCGCTGTGATTCCAATTCTACATTCATGGAACGCATTATAACTGGTGAGGAGACCTGGGTCTACGAGTACGATATGCAAACAAGCCAGCAATCATCGGAATGGGTGGCAAAAAATGAGCCGAAACCGAAAAAACCACGCCAAAGCCGCTCCAAAATGAAGGTGATGCTCATTGTTTTTTTCGATATCCGTGGCGTGGTGCACTACGAATTCGTTCCAGAGGGTCAGACGGTAAACAAGGAGTATTACCTAGGCGTTATGAAACGTTTGCGTGAGCGTATCCGTAAGAAGCGGCCAAATTTGTGGGCGAACAACTCATGGATTTTGCATGACGATAACGCGCCTTCTCACCGAGCTACGATTGTGACTGACTTTCTCGCCAAAAACTCAACAAACGTGCTTCAGTAACCACCGTATTCGCCGGATTTGGCTCCCTGCGACTTTTTCCTCTTCCCAAAACTAAAATTGTCCCTTCGTGGCACCCGTTTTGAGTCGATTGAAGCCATAAAACAAAATTCGGCGCGAGAGCTAAAGTCCATCCCGGAAAGCGCCTATAAAAAATGTTTCGATAATTGGAAGTGCCGTTGGCATAGATGTATTGGAGCAAATGGAGCCTATTTTGAAGGCGACCCAATAAATTTTGACGATTAAATGTAAAAATGTTGTTTTAATTAAAAATTCCCGGTACTTTCTTGACAGAGTAGTATAATTATTAAATATATTTTTTTTAAATTAAATATGTAGAAGGCTAATATTGAAATATTTAAATAATTTTATATACCTTCAATCAAGTATTAACCTCTATTTATGTTATGAATAATTTTTGTTATGTTTTTCTGTGTTCCGAGTACAAATGATTATGGGTTATACGTAACAACACGTTGATCATTTCTGTTCTATTTTGGATACTTTAAAGCTTACTTCGAGTTTATTCGTCCCAGGTTTTATCTTATTGGGTGACTCAAATTTTGATCTTGTGATATATTTCAATCTGAATTCAATACATTTCTGAAGAGTTCTAGAGACCGAAATAGCTATCAAATGTTGGAATTCTAGTTCAATCATTTTTATTTGATCCTTTATTTTGAGAATTTTAGATAATTTTAGAATAGTGGATTTTCTTGTATTTGTATGATAATGTACATACTTATATAGTTTTTGTTAATACGTTTATATCAATACGTTTCATGTCGGGATGTAGAAAGGTTTTTTCCGAGACATTGAAAAATATTTTATATTGATTATATATGAGGATATCATTTTGATAGTTAGAATATATAATTCCGAATTTAAAATCATGTAAAATAATAAGTTTAAAAACTAAATTTTGACCGGAGCACCGATGAGTTTAAATTTAGCATTTAGATGGAAAATCACGACAAGAGGGCTAATGCAAAATTTCATGTAGATCGTGGGTGATATGCACAAACGCTCAAAAGATCCTTACTCCACGTCAGTGCTTTTCTGAATCTTTTATTCGGTTATTAGATTCTCCATCGAACAGAAACTTCATAACTTTCAGGTAACATAAATGTTCAAAAATGTTTTTCATTCATAATGGAACAACTAGAATCTCATTTTGAGTGCCTGCTCCTATTTCCACGGTAAAGGACAATCCAAAAGGTCGAGCAATTTTCATAACTGTGCATAGTTCCCTCTTTTACCTTTCCTCTTAATGTCTTGTGTTGAACTTTGAGAGATAACCCTATTAAGGGGGAGATAATACCGTGTTAACATGCCGCGGAAGTTATTTAGATAATGAACAATGTGATAACTTCTTATAATTTATTATTCCAGATAAATATTGCGAGCAGGTATCTTGAGAGACTCCAGTGTCCCATTTTGACTATCTCATAGTGAGAATAATTAAAAATTGTCGTTTAAATCTACGCTACGCTATCGGGTGTTTTTGTTAGAGATATAGAACTATCGATAGAGATAATTGTGATTTGACAGAAGGTAGAAGCCATGTTGTTTTGACATTTCTGTTCAGTAAGCATTGACAAATTATCATGGAAAAACTCACGCCGCAACGTTTACAAATTGTTGAAATTTATTTTCAAAATCAGTGTTCAATTCGCCAAACTTATAGAGCACTTTTAGTCCGGTCTATTTACACATTCAAGTTTACATAAATTCCCATAAAGCTGAATATTGGCATAGTTGTTCAAAACATCATTATAAAGAAAATCTCAAAAGTCCTCATCGTTCCGAGGTGTGCTAAAAATTTGGCACGGGGTCAAAGGTCAAAAAAATGAGTTTTTTGCGATTTTTAGCGAAACGGTGAGTTTTTTCGCAAAATTACCCCAGTACAAAATTGTAGATCACAAAATTCTCTACAAAAAATATATCAATAATTTTTTTCCTAAAAGCCACCATTTTGGAGATATAACGTTCCGAAAAGTTGGATCAGTCGTAATCCCTCTATTTTGCACACGTTTCCACGCCACCTATGAGGTAGTGTACAAAGCGCGTTTTTTTTAACGTGGTTTCCCCAGTAGGCCTATTCCACGGGTCTGCTGAGATTTTATATGTTTTAAAACTATTGCAAAATAATATTATATATTATAGTGGGCAAAAACAACGGCGGTGTAATTAAATAAAATACTTAAAATAAAAAGTTAGTCGTCTGATTCATAACTGTCCAAGATTTCTGTTTCTTCTTCTTCTTGATCTTCTTCTCCTTCTTCTTCCTGTTCATCCTCTTGTTCTTCTTCTTCTTGTTCTATTTCACACGTAAACTGCCCCAATAGCGATTCCTGAACTTATTTTAGTTCTATTACACCTTTAGTGACTTTCATATGTGGCGTACGTGTGCAAAATAGAGGGATTACGGCTGATCCAACTTTTCGGAACGTTATATCTCCAAAATGGTGGCTTTTAGGAAAAAAATTATTAATATATTTTTTGTAGAGAATTTCGTGATCTACAATTTTGTACTGGGGTAATTTTGCGAAAAAACTCACCGTTTCGCTAAAAATCGCAAAAAACTCATTTTTTTGACCTTTGACCCCGTGCCAAATTTTTAGCACACCTCGCAACGATGAGGACTTTTGAGATTTTCTTTATAATGATGTTTTGAACAACTATGCCAATATTCAGCTTTATGGGAATTTATGTAACCTTCCTCCTGATTTTAGGCTTAAATAGACCGGACTATTTGTGAAATTTATGGTTTACATAATCGTCCATCAGAGCAGCTTATTCGTCGAACTATCGATAGATTTCGGACAACATTTTCTCTACTCGATGCAACAACAACAACAAGAACTGTACGTATAAAAGAATATATCGCTGCTGTAAGTCATAGTGTTAATGATGATCCAGATTTGTCTATTCGTCGACGTTCACAACAAGTTGGAATCTGTGCATCCACCACATAGAAAATTTTGCGTAAAGATCTTGGTCTACACCCATACCTAGATCCAACTGGTTCAAGAACTAAAGCCGCTTGACCATAATAAGCGTCGTTTCTTTGCTGATTGGGCCCTAGAACAGCTTGAAGTTGATCCACTTTTTTATCGTAAAATTGTGTTTAGTGATAAAGCTTATTTCTGGTTGAACGGCTATGTAAACAAGCAAAATTGCCGTATATGGAGTGAAAACAATCCTCAAGAAGTTCTGTAGGTTGCATTGCATCCTGAAAAATGCACTGTATGGTGTGCTTTACGCGCTGAGGCATCATCGGTCCATATTCCTTTAAAAACGATGCTGGAGCTAATGTTACAGTGAATGGTGCTCGTTACAAATCGATGATCAATGATTATTTGTTCCAAAATTTGAATAGTATCGACCGTGTTTTGGTTCCAATAAGATAGTGCTACACCTCATGCTGCTACCGTAACAATTGATTTATTGAAAGAAAGATTTGGCGATAATATTATTTCGAAAAATGGTCCAATTAATTAGCCTCCAAGATCATGCGACATAACTCCACTGGATTATTTTCTTTAGGGTTATGTCAAGTAATTGGTTTATGCTGATAAACCAGAAACAATAGACGCTTTGGAAGCCAGCATAACTCATTTTAATGATGAAATAAGGCCTGAATTACTTGAAAAAGTGGTCCAAAATTAGTCTGGTCGAATGCGCTTCCACAGAGCTAGTCGTGGTGGACATATGCCAGAAATTATTTTCAAAACATAAATGTCATATAATTATCTTTTAAATAAAAAAAATTTGGCTTCAATCTTAATTTAAATGTGTTTTATTATATTTCAATTTAAAGTTCTATGACTCTAAAAAAGACACCGGGAATGTATCGATTTACGCTTGAACAAAAAAGGGAGATATTAAAAACTTATTTCCAAAGTGGTGAATCTTCTATCCAAACTGTTAGAAATTAACGTCAAAAATTCAATTCTTTAATTCTAAATGTTTTCAAGAGATTCATTCATATTTAAATCTGTAGAGATTCCTGAGAATTAATTCCAGATATTGTCTGTAATATTAAAAAATCTTCTTCGTCGTAAATTTTCAATATACATTCTGTCAAGAAAGTACCGGGAATTATCGATTTAAATCTGGCGGGGCAATGAGGCAGGTAAAATTTTTTTTTCCTAGGTTGGTACCACTGTCCTTAATTACTATGACAAACTTGAGCGGGATATGTCAACTAGTGTGTTTGCAACAGCTGATTAAGTCAGTCGATGTCAGAGTGCGTGCCGACTTTTACTATGGGTGATTACGTTGAGCAAAGAATTTGTTTAAAGTTTTGTGTTGCAAATGAATTTTCGTGTGCCGATGCATTGAAAATGTTGCAAAAGGCCTTTGGTGATAATGCTCTATCGAAAACTCGTGCATATCAGTGGTACAGAGCCTTCAAGGACGGTCGTGAAGTGGTCGCCCATCGACGGCTTCGATCGAAGATAACGTCGATAAAATTAAGAAAAGGGTGCTGGAAAACCGTCGTACCAGCTTGAGAGAGATAGCACATGATCTTAAGATATCCCACGAGTCCGCACGTACGATTTTGATTGATATTTTGGGCATGAGAGAGGTGGCCGCACGACTCGTACCGAAAGACCTGAATTTTCTTCAAAAACGTCATCGCGAACAGGTTGCTTCAGACATGCTGGATCGCTGTAATTCCGATTCTACATTCATGGAACGCATTATAACTGGTGATGAGACCTGGGTCTATGAGTACGATATGCAAACAAGCCAGCAATCATCGGAATGGGTGGCAAAAAATGAGCCGAAACCGAAAAAACCACGCCAAAGCCGCTCGAAAATGAAGGTGATGCTTATTGTTTTCTTCGATATCCATGGCGTGGTGCACTACGAATTCGTTCCAGAGGGTCAGACGGTAAACAAGGAGTATTACCTAGGCGTTATGAAACGTTTGCGTGAGCATATCCGTAAGAAGCGGCCAAATTTGTGGGCGAACAACTCATGGATTTTGCATGACGATAACGCGCCTTCTCACCGAGCTACGATTGTGACTGACTTTCTCGCCAAAAACTCAACAAACGTGCTTCAGCAACCACCGTATTCGCCGGATTTGGCTCCCTGTGACTTTTTCCTTTTCCCAAAACTAAAATTGCCCCTTCGTGGCACCCGTTTTGAGTCGATTGAAGCCATAAAACAAAATTCGGCGGGAGAGCTAAAGTCCATCCCGGAAAGCGCCTATAAAAAATGTTTCGATAATTGGAAGTGCCATTGGCATAGATGTATTGGAGCAAATAGAGCCTATTTTGAAGGCGACACAATAAATTTTGACGATTAAATGTAAAAATGTTGTTTTAATTGAAAACTCCCGGTACTTTCTTGACAGAGTAGTATATTTAACAATGAAGCTGTAATTTGATTCCGTTGGACTATTTTTTGTGGAGATCCGTTGAAAATAATTGGGTTGATCGGATAGGGTAGTGTATGGCCAGTCGTGGCGGTCATTTGAATGATATTGCTTTTCATTTGTGAACCTTTCTAATAAACTCGCAACTTCGAAAAAATATTCATTAGTTTTTTATTTATAGACCGATCAAAAAATGCAAATTTAAAATTGCTAGCAGCCCTTATTAGAACGTATGCGAAGATTAATGTTCTCGTGAAAACCATCAAATTTGAAGTTCTTGTTGTCCTTAAATAACCTAAGGGTCAATGAAATATTGACACATAAGGACTCTAGAGGAATGAATTTTTAAAACTCGAGACCAATTCCATGGTTTTGTAAGAAGATGAACAAATCACCCTGATGAGAATATGGCGTACAGTATTTTTGTTAAACCCCTGAGTTACGTGATGAACTGCGTTATTTAAGTTACTGTTATGTTCATCCTCGTGATATAAAAACCAACAAATCATTTAAAGCGTCGTGTATTCAGTAATTGGTGCTTAGAAAAATCGGAAATGATGCAGATTTTCATAAGAAAATCATTCTCAGCTATGAGCCTCATTTCTGGTTAAACGGTTATGTTAACAAGCAGAATTGCCATATCTGAAGTGGTGATAAACCTGAAGAATATCAAGAACTGCCATTATATTCTGACAAACTTATTGTTTGGTGCGGATTTTATGCTGGAGGAGTCATTGGACCTGATTTCTTTTTCAACGAAACTCATGAGGTGGTAACTGTCAATGGGAATCGTTATCGTTCAATGTTGACTGATTTTTTATGGTCTGAAATGGTTCGTATTGATTTGCAGAACACGTGGTTTCAACAGAACGGTGCCACTTGTCATACCAATGACACAATGACTTTATTGAAAACAAAATTCGGTGATTTGGGGTTACATTGAGTCATTGGTTTACAGCAATCATTCAGCAAATTTAGACGATTTACAGGTCAATATTGAACTGATTTGTGGGAGAGTCATGGAAAATTGGGTTCAAAGACTTCATTCCTGTCAGCGTTTCCGTGGTGGACTTTTGAATGATGTTTTATTCATAACTAATGGTATCCATTGTATAGTGAAAAAAAATTAAATAATGTTCGAATAAATAATGTGTTTTATGTACAAAACAAAATGGGGCGCTGTTAATGAAAGACTTTGTTATATGTTGGGTTATTTCAGGCCAAGTGGGTCTTTTTTGGGGGAAAAAGGCACTTATCAGTGTAGTAGTAATGTAATCAGCATACTTCACATTAATCTACAAAGTATCTCTACTTCTTTCAACGGTCTACAACAACTTGCTGCAGATGGAGATTATGACTTCATGGCCTTCACAGAGCACTGGCAAAGTACTGAACAATTATCTTTTTACTCTATTCTTGATTTTACTCAGATTACAAGTTTCTGTCGTCCAATTAATAGACATGGGGGGAGTGTACTCTATGTTCGAAAAAATATTGAAAACTGTATTATTAGAACAGATATTAACAACCTATGTGTTCAGTATGCATTTGAATGCTGTGCAGTCCAATATCCTATTGGTGATAATGTTAAATTAAATCTAATTTGTGTATATAGATCTAATCATCCTACTCTAAGTGATGTGGACTTATTCTTCGAGAAGATGACAGCCCTGCTTGATATTCTCACCAGAGAGAAAAAGAGCAAATATATAATAATTGGGGATTTCAATGTTGATTTTCTCGAACCGCAAGTTAATGTCTGTCAAAATTTGTTGAATATTTTAGGAGCGTTTGGAGCCGAGGTCATATTTCATCGACCTACTCGTGTAACTCACAATTCTTCTTCCTGTTTGGATAATGTTTTCACTAATATAGTAGATGGGAGGGGGGAGATGTTTCAACCCCATCTCTCGGATCACAAAGCCATCTCGTTTAGTTTCAGTGTGTGTGGATCCATCAACAATTGTCCAAGAAGAGTTGTAAAGCACCGTAATTTTAGTCTATGTAATATTAGGAAATTTGTTGCTTTACTTTCTGATATGGATTGGTCTACATTGTACTCATTTGACAGGGATGAGATTGATGATATGTGGAACTATTTTTTTCATAATTTTGAAATACTGTTTAAGAATTCTTTTCCTAAAGTTCTGAATAGATATAGGAAATCAGTTGGAACCCTTCGGAATGATCCCCAACTTTTGAAGATCAAAAATGAGTTGGATATCTTGTATATCATGTCTAGAACGAACGCGCAACACTTACTGCTCTATAGATCAAAAAAACATGAATATGACAAACTAATAACTAAACTTAGACAAGGACATTATGGTAATTTAATCTCAACCTCTACAAATAAATCTAAGACTACTTGGTCACTGATAAGAGAACTTAACGGTGGTGGAGGCGCTAAGGTATCAAAGTTTCCTACTGGCAATCCTGGAATATTAACTGACAAATTTAACAACTACTTTGTTAATGCTGGAAGCATATCTGTCACGCCGATCAATGATGATACTTTTCATGTTTTGACCAGGTGCCCAAGGTCATTCTTCATGTTTGAAGTAACTCCTTCTGAATTATTGAATATTGTGTCAAAACTAAATAACTCGTTATCTCACGGTTATGATGAAATTCCTATGAAGATCCTGAAAAAGTGTATACATGAAATTGCTGAGCCCTTAAGTTTCATAATAAACAATTCATTCACATCAGGCTTATTTCCCGATTCGCTGAAAATATCAATAGTGAAACCAATTTATAAAAAAGGATCTCATGAACAATTGGAAAATTACCGTCCTATTACCTTGTTAACATCGTTCTCTAAAATTTTTGAAAAGGTTTTATCTGTTCGACTGATCTCTTTCTTTTCTAGGTTTGAAATATTCAGTAAATGTCAGCATGGGTTCGTACCACACAAATCCACTGAGACAGCCATATTTGAAGCGATAAATGAAATTCTTATAGCCTTTGAAAACGGCAATATTCCCATAGGAATGTTTCTTGACCTATCGAAGGCCTTTGACAGTATCAATCATGAAAGACTGCTGTCAAAATTGGAGGCATGCGGCATTCGTGATAATCAGCTCAAACTCATCCAGAGCTATTTGAGTGGTCGCAAGCAGAGAGTTGAATTGGTGAAGGATGGCGATGTCTTCTACTCTGAGGACCTCTTAGTTTTGATGGGCATTCCGCAGGGTAGCATCTTGGGGCCCCTGCTCTTTTTAGTTTATATTAACGACATGCCAGATCTGATCAGTCTTCTTTTCGGGATTATTCTCTTTGCAGATGATACTAATGTCATTGTCTCTGATCCTTCCATAGCTACAGTCATTCAAAAAGTAAACATTGCGTTCGAATCCATTACCTCTTGGTGTAATAATAACCATCTCCGATTGAACGTGAACAAGACCGACCTAGTTTTCTTCCACACTGATCGATCACGCCTCTCATTCCCAGAGTCGATCAGAGTCGGTAACACTGCCCTTTCCGTGGGTGAATCAACCAAGTTCTTAGGTATCTACCTGGATGCCTCCCTAAAATGGGATCTTCAGGTAGAATATTTGAGTAAGAAATTACTCTCCGTGCTGTATTCCATAAATGTTTTGAAACGTCAGGTAACAATCGACGTTCTGAAGGTGGTTTACTTTGCAAATTTCGAAACATTGATCTCATATGGTATTATCTTTTGGGGAAGCAGCCCACATGCACGACGTCTTTTCATCATCCAGAAAATGACTTTAAGATCCATCTTACGACTTCCTTACAGAGAATCGTGTAGAGGTTTATTCAGAAAGAACAACATCCTGACACTGCCAGGTTTGTTTGTATTTAGGACATTGTGTTTTAATCGCAAGAATCCTGATCTCTTTGCACGGTTCTCTAATTCCAACAATACGAGAAGGACGATGCCTTACCTCCTACCCAAATGCTCACTTACTCTTACGCAGCAAAGTTGCCAATATAGCTGTATGAGATTTTTTAATGCTCTACCGAGATCACTTCAACAGACCAACAATATGCGGTTATTTAAAATAAAGGTACGCAAGTTTATACTTAATATGGAACCCTACAGTGTAGAGGAATTTTATAATTATTGTCGGTCAACTAGTGACTAATTGAATCGGTTTGACTTGTTTCAGTTTCATCACTGTATTATGTATATGTATATATGTGATAATTTTTGAAATAAATGTGTGTTATTATTATTATTATTATTATCCGGGAAACCTGTAGAATTATTTGCACTAAAAGCATTTCCACTAATTTAAAAAAAGCTTTGCGACAAGCTATACACAGATTGTAATCCAAACGTGACTGTACACTAGCGACAAGTGAAGTCACAAATCTACTTGAGCTAGTCGTCTTTTTATAATTGGACATTTACGAAAACTCAATCAAAATTAATTGAGAATAGACATTTATTCAATCTAAATCGAAGGAGTGAATTTGAAAAAAGCAAGAATATGACGCCGATATGTCAGTTCCTGGGATGGTAGAAAATAATCTCCTAGTTAGTAATCCAACACTTCCTTCCGCTTCTTGCAACAAACTTATGACTGAAAGTCGTAATAAGGAAAGATTGTAAGTTTTTATCGTTCCTTCAACTTTTCCTGATATCGTGACGAACTTATCCCCTTTCAAAACAACCTGCCCGCCATTTTCCCACAACATAAATTCGCGTTTGCGAAATGTCAGGTCTCCTGGTTTGATACAATCACCTGACAGCATACATTTTACAATATTCAGTCCATATTTCATGAAAGGTCAGCGTTTATAAGTAAATGGCACTCCATATTTGCCATAATTGAAGACGGTAACTAATATCACTTAATGACGATACGCTCTTACGTTCGGCTTCTAAAAGATGACATTGACTTTTAGCGTCTTGGATCGTTATAAGAGAATAGATGGAATCTATTAATACCTGAGAGTTTTATGAAGTCATCCTTTCGCACGATGTTCCGATATTAGGAGTGCGCTATTCTGAAATAGTGATTTAGTTGTTTTGTTTATATTCTCACGAGCTATTGACATTGAGTGAATTCCGGTCGGTAAGTCCTAGTTTGAAATGAAGAAGCTTAAATGGCTTATCAACGTATATTTGTTTTAAATTAAGAATCATAATATTCAAAAAATGCTCCGTTTATTGCCATTTTTACGTACCACGGTTATTTTACCGCAGCATTTTGCCTATTCATTTCACTATTTGGAAAAAACAGGCAAATGCAATTTAATTAATCTCAATGAATCATTTCGAAAAGTGTAGTGGACTGTATTTTGACGTAGTTGGCGAAGAGTTTTACTTCAAGGGCACTTGTATGTAGTTATCTCGATGATGAACTAGCTTTGTTTATCCAATAATATAATACAAAGAAGATTTTAAGGAATTAAAGTAAAACACTCGTAATACAGTATGATAACAACGAACTATAATTCTTGGTTTACTATATATAAACCAAGTTAAAAGATATGATTATTACACTGAAAAGAATGTAATGAATTTGCCAATACTTTGGCAATCGAACGGATTACTATATTAACGATAATAACCGCGATAGCTTAGACCGAAATGTGCATAATGTGGCAAAGGCTACATGCGACAAGTTTGACTATTACTAGAATAATAATTTACAGTCTTTTCAAAGACTGAACGTTAGAGGTGCTTATCAACGTAACATTTGAATATAAAAACAGATTTAATCTGTTAATCTTCTACAATTTTAATTTCAAAAAATTTATTCAAGAAACTTCTAGAATTAAATTAATGTCTAATAAGCACTGCTTGTATTTAATAGACGTATAAAATCGAAACTCATTATACAATATCAAATGGAATTAAGAAAAAACCCAAAGAATATAAATTGTCAATTAAAATTTATAAATAAATAAATAAATAAATAAATGTTTTTTGTTTCGTTCCAAGCATGCGTAGTGAACACTTCAGACAAGCGGAAACGCAGCTTTGCTTGTTACAAAATATTAAGTTTTCTGATCTTATATTTATGAAACTAAATATTTCTCAAGAATATACAACATAATTTGAAGAACTTCTCAAAAACTAATTTATTTGAAATATTCAATATATTTAAATAAATTACTTCAAAAACTCTCAAAACATGTAGCAAATCCTCAAAGACCATTTCAACTCCCAAGTCGAAAGATAAAATCAATTAACAATAAATAAACTTACTCAATACAATCTCTAGGAATATGAGTTTGTTGAACATTAAAACTAGGTATATCTAATATCCAAGGATACTCTTTGTTCTATGCTCACAACAAAATTACACAAAGTTTATAAGGCACTTTAATAGTCTTAGTTAAAACATTCAACACTGCATATAAATTTCTTTATTTAAAAACCTAATACCATTATATATTCTATATGAAATAAAATAATATGAAAGCGGTTCTTTATTTGAAAAAGGAATATTACAAAAATTGAATATCAAAACAGATTTAATCTGTTAGTCTTCTACAATTTTAATTTCAAAAAATTTATTCAAGAAAATATAAGCAGGGCTTATTAGACATTAATTTAATTCTTATAGTTTCTTGAATAAATTTTTTGAAATTAAAATTGTAGAAGACTAACAGAGTAAATCTGTTTTGATATTCAAATTTTGTTATATTCCTTCTATCAAGGAAAAAAACCGTTTTCTTATTATTTTATTTTACATATAATATATAATTATTTAGGTACAATGTATGCTAGTGACTCCAAATCTGTCAAGTATCTATATTCACTATACACAGAGACTTCAAGATATTAATAATACACTAGCGCCATCTAGAGTATGCAAAATACATACAAGACATACCTTTGCGAGTTGATTCAAGTAAAGAAATGTATTCTCGATATTTTCACGTTACCAACGCAGAATAAACTTTCCTCATGCTAAAATCAGACCATAATTTGCCGTAATGCTCAAAAATAAGCATATTCATATTAAAATAAATTTATTCGGCTGATATACACCATAGCTCATACTCCTTATTAATGATTTTTGATACAGATCAGCAGAATTAATTTATTCATAATAAGAATATGCTTATTTTTGGGCATTATGGCAAGTTATGGTCTGATTTAAGAATGAGGAAAGTTTATTCTGCGTTGGTAACGTGAAAATATCGAGAATACATTTCTTTACTTGAATTAACTCGCAAAGGTATGTCTTGTATGTATTTCGCATAATCTAGATGGCGTTAGTGTATTGTTAATATCTTAGAGTCTCTGTGTATGTATTTTGCATACTATAGATGGCACTAGTGTATTATTAATATCTTGGAGTCTCTGTTTTTAGCGAATATAGATACTTGACAGATTTGGAGTCACTAGCACTGGCGAAAACCAAACAGTTTGAAACGTGCGCATGTCTGCAAATTGCCTCTGTGATCTACAAAACCTTGTCGAGTTTGTTTGAGTATAGAATTGTTATACAGATGCAGGTTACACTGTCTCGATTTCTAGAACTTTCTATTACCACAGCTCGTACTCCTTATTAATAATTTTTGTAGTATCCAATCATTCTCTTTTCATGACTCGTAAATACTAACCATACAAAAACTTATCCCATCCTTTGTAATCTCCAGAAGTTATTATTACCTGTCAAAACCGTTCCCTTCAGAACACAGAAACCTAATTTTTCGCGATTGTTCTCATAACAATTCATGTGAGACGCTGCATCTCCCATTTTAGTTCTCGCTAAACGTTGCTAATTGTTGAGGATGTTACTTCCGGAACAAATTACATCAGCTGTACAATTCCAGTTTTCTCCGACGATATAACAATGTTATTTTCCAATTAGAACGACAATAAATGAAATGAATAAACATTTCGCCATTATATGATAATGTCGTTCTCTTTTATATCGGCTGCTGCGTTCCGTTGTATCTGGATCCAGGTGGAACCCTGGTGATCTAGTTCATTCTAGAGTTATACCTATTGAGATAGAAGCAAATTATAGCACTTTGTCAAGTCGAAAGTACAAGGACATTTATGACCATTTACACCGTTCTCTATCTAAAACCAGACTGTTCTTTAATTTGAACTCGGCTTCAAGCTTGTCTTTGCGCATAAAACCTTGACTGAAGATGATTTCACAAAGAACGTGTTCGGCAATGGTAATTCTGGTTATGTCGTATAATCTTTGATTTTCTATGTTCTGGAATTAGAAAGATGTTTTGACATAGAATTGACGTGGATATCTGTGATGATTATAATCCATATACGTCTACATATATGTTTTACTAAGATTTTAGGGGCTTAAGCTTTCATTTAACAATCGAACTTGATAGCTAAATAAAGAACAAATTGCACTGTACTTAATCTGTGGTGTAAGACGAATTCGTTTTGAGCTCTTCTTGAGAACTAACCAAGGCTTGAATTTGATGGTGCAAACATAAACATTCTGAACCTCATTAAACTGTTGCTAAGTGACTCGATCCAATTTTGCACTAGCTAAGATTCCAGGATAAAGAGACCATCAAATGAAATTTTAATCGAAACATGGTTACACGAATAAAATATCGAAAATTTTATTTTTCAATTCTGTACATACCAACATTTTCTTAGCGGTATAAAACTTAAAAAGCTCAATTAAAATTCTGCTACTTTGATAACATTTCAATATTTTATTATTGACGTCATTATTGCTATCTTCAATTGACTTATCCTCAGATAACAACCATTTAAAATTTCGTTTGTAAATGAGGTAGGCGTTGGTGAAACACTCATAAAATAAACATGAACAATTGTCATTAAAATAATTTAATTCGGCTGATCTGTACCAAATATCATTAATAAAGAGCTATGGTAATAGAAAGTTCTATAAATCGAGGCAGTGTAACATACATCTGTAAAACAATTCTATACTCAAACAAACTCGATAAGGCTTTGTTGATCACAGGGGCAAATTACAGACATGCGCACGTTTCAAACTGGTTGGTTTTCATCAGTGCAATGTATGCCGGTGACTTCAAATCTGTCAAGTAGCTATATTCGCTATACGCAGAGACACTAAAGTATTAATTAGAAGCTAGCGCTATTTAGAGTGTGCAAACATACATACAAGATATACCTTTGCGAGCTGATTCAAGTAGAGAAATGTATTCCCGGTATTTTCACGTTACAAACGCAGAAAAAAAACTTTCCTCATGCTCAAATTAGACCATAATATGCCGTAATGCTCATAATTATCATATTCATAGTTGTTCGGATTTTACATCGAAACAGGAGTTCAACCATTTAGGCCTTTCAAATATGTCTTACTTTTTCCCAGAAAGCTAAACGGGCCTAAACACTAGTTAAGAAACGAAAATATTTGTCCTTCGCATTTTTCGTAAGAACCCATTGAAAATCGACGCCGTTTCTACACGAAAGGACAGATTTCTCGCTACCTGGGCCACTCTTTCATTTTTTTGTCAGTTAGTCAAAAAGGTTCATTTGAAGACATCCCTCGAAGTCGCGCGTTGGCCCTTTCTTCGTGCCTCGATCAAACGGTATATTCTCTACTCCTCGAACATTAAGTTCTGATCCCACACACATCCTCTTGAGCTAGCCACAAAGCACCCTTGAAGAAACATTCCCAAAAAAGTCGCATTTTGTCGCTTACCCAAAAAGCACAAAATAAACCGCTCGCTAGTTTTAAGTTCTCTTAACTTATAACACACATCTCTGTCTACTCTTGAATTATTTTATATTCGCATTTTCACTTTAACCTTCCAATAACACAGTAACACACTTAAGGCCTGGAAGTGAATGTATTATCTACATTATTTATTTGTAATTAGATTGTAATTTGTGAAAAGTGAACTCAACAGTGCAACCAATAAAAGTCAACTCGGTGGAAGTGAACAACGGTGAAAAAGCTCAAAGGACTGCTAATCCACAAACGAGATAGTGTTTTCACCTGAATTAGAGTTAAAACTACACCGAAACAACTCCCTCAATTTGGGTAAACAATATGACTTGTTATATATGTATTTAGGCAATAAATAAACCAGTTAAAGTCTAATATTCATCTCTCTCTCCCAACCCCATTTGAATTATACTTAACCAAGAATTTGCATACTCATTGGTTAAAGTTTAATCAACATTACACGGAAGAATAATTTGAAATATTCAAATAAACTAATTCGGCTAATCTGTACCAAATAATTTAATTGTCATTAAATTGAGATCTACGAACGAAAGCTGTAGGTTTTGAGTTGTACAAGAATAATTGTTTACTCTTCTCAATATTTATCTCCCTTTTCATTAATGATCTACTTCTTTTATTACCCTTCACAGATAGTTTCTTCTTGACTCAATTGACATTGTTTATATAATATTTTATTTTTTACAGATTCAAAATGACTTCATCACCGGCCATCGCCCAAAAAGAGAAGACCAACTCGAAATCATCGTCCAACATAACTCTATCCCAGCCCTCCAAAGGCAACCCTATGGATCAGAGAAACACACCACCACTGACAGCTTGGTGGAGGGTATTCAAACTAGTCAATCTCATGATGCAAACCAGGTGTTAGGATTCCCAGAATGTTGACAATAGTTTAAATCTAGACCTAATCATCCATATGAAGGAGTTCTTCAGTTGGAGAAAATAATAATTGTAAAATTAATAAGGGTCACGTTGTTCCCTCAGACCCTGTCTAGTCCAAAACTGCAATGAATCCGTTCCTGCGTTTCAAAGAATTTTTTCGGGGATTCGTAAGCGTTGAAATGGACTTCAAGGAGAAGAATCATATCATTATTAGTTTTGTTTTTTTTTCAAGGTTAATTTTCATTCACAGGACTATTTGCTATTATTTACCCTTAGTTTATACAAAGATAAACATAACCTGAGGTTTTAATTCATCTGTATTATCACTATTCAAATTCACTTATGATATCACCACAAAGGGGGCTTCGGTTATTGCAAACCATAGAGTAAGAATTCAAGTGGATATGAGCAAAGAATTATTATTCGAAAAACTGGAAATTTCTCAAGATTATCAACTTAACTTAATTAATTAGAAGGTTATTAATAGCCCCCTATATTTCACCAGATTAACATATAAAAAATTTTAAGAATAAAATTCTTACAGTTGACAACCTCAGGCTATCTACATCATAGACTTATTATTCTATGATCTACATCTTTTAGTTTGGACCAATCTATGGTGAAGCTATTTCTAACTACTTATTTTTAGGTTAAAATTATTCCATTGTGATTTCTAACCTATTTTATGGAGATGATGACAATAACATTTCCAGCATCTTTTTAAACGGAAGTAGTAGTGAAACAAAATGTCCATCTATCTTTAGTTACAGCTCAAGACATCAATCTATTCCTGTATTTGATTTCAGGTAACACTGCACTCGAAAAAATTTCTCTTCTCGTTACAATATCATGTATTCCATTACATCCTTCAAGTACCTTTTTTAAACGGGTTTCAAATGCAATTAAATACGTTGATGAATTGTTGTGAAATTTTTATAAAGCATATACGTATGCTGGATATATCAGTTTAAAAGTATATATTTAAAATAGAGAAATAAACTGGTTGTTAGAGAAAATTCGTTTTATTTTTAGTGCGACGTTGCGTCTGATATTTAACATTTAGTGTTTTTTTTTGTACTTCAACGTAGAAACTGGCTAGAGGCGTCATTTTGAAGTGACCTATGACGATGGTAGGTAAGAGGGGGTGAGGCAAAATTTGATTCTGAGCACGATAACTCTGGAGAGAAATTTGCAGCGAAGATTTCAAGGTAAAATCAACAAAAGATTAAATCGTGAATGGAAAATATTCTTTGCCTTCCGAGAATGTATCCATCAACAATTTTAATTTTTAATAAGGAAATAATATCCTATAAGACATTATACAGCGAGGTGAATGTAGAGATTTTTTTTGCGTTCTTTTGAAGTTTGAGCAAACTACACTGGCGAGCAAAAATAACGGGTCACTGAGATTTTAAACGGTTTTTTCCAATAAACTCACGTGTTCAAATTGATTCAATAATATTTTGTTCATCATCTACCTTTCATTAACTAAATATGCGCAAAATGTAAAGTTATGTACTAAAAATCTTGATGAAAGAAATCATAATCGAATAATTCTTCACGATAAATTCATCGTTTATCAGTTGCGTTCAACACTGGTCATTGAAAAGTATGTTTTCTACTCTCTGAAAGAAACCATTACATAAAATGAGAATAGTGGCACTTATTGAAAATGGGCTGAGCCAGAGAACTATTGCTAGAAGAATGAATATTATCCTATCTACAGTCCAAAGAATATTGACAAGGCATCAGGACACACGAAGGCTGGCCAGAAGACCTGGATGTAAAAGAATCGTTGCACATCGTTGAGGGATAACAGATTCATGGTATCCAAATCGCCATCTTGATACTATTGAAGATTGATATCGATTAATAGAGGTACGTCAGGTAAACGTAAGTGAATGGACACGTGAATTCAACCAGGTTGTCATATTGGCATATGAGCATGGCTCTTTCATCAAGTGACTACTCAGCGGTCACCACAGTCTGCCCACAGAGGCAGAAAGTGTGATAAGGATTACGCCATATCATCGTGCGAAGCGAGAACCCCTTCGAAGAGATGAACTCACCAGCTTCCAGTTTGGGCCTCGGCTCGAAAGCCAAAACCATCTAACTGGTAGCAGCGAAGCACTGTCTAAACTCTACTGGCTATGCAGGTTTTTGATGGATCCATAAAAGGTTACGCATAGATCCGGATTCAGGATAAGGCCGGTCGAACCGTCAAGTCCCGCTAAATCCTGAGTCATTTCATGAGAATATCCCGAACATGGGGGGCTGCGAACAGATAAATAAAATACCTCCCTAGTCCAGAATGCGGACTTTCAACCAATGCCCCCTCGAGTCCAACACCAGTGGGGTGGCGGTGGTACAAGTAACACCTGAGGACCATACAGACCCGCGACAGGTCCAGAACTTCTCAGAAAGCATCGAATTACGCGACTTCAATTTGCACGAGATCACATAAACTGGTTAAACTCAGTGGGCCCAGGTACTTTTTTCTCATGAATCCAGATTCAGCATTCCAGAAGCTGATGGTCGTTGAAGCGTTTATAGACGTCCAGGAAAAGATACCCGATGCCTGTATAGAGTTCCATTTGGTAGAAGATCTGTTATGGTCAGGGGAGCTGTGTCTTTAAAGGGCCGCACATAGTTGGTTTTTATAAATAGATCTTTGACAGCAGTAAGGTACATAGAGGAAATTCTTATGGATCATGTTGTACCTTTATAATATTTCTGGTAGAGCAGGGAATTTTTATGCATGACTATGCACGCCCACATACTGCCCGAATAGTGACAGCTTACTTGAATGAGATTGGAATTTCAAGGTTTAACTGGCCAGCACGAAGTCCTGACTTGGATCCCAACAACATCTATGGGACCAACTGTGAAGATGAGTCAGAACTATGGTTCCATCACCCAATAATTTACAAGAGCTCCGAGAGCCCTTCGTCATGAATGGAAGAATATTCCACAAGAGAATTTTCGAAGGCTCATCACGAGTATGCGAAGACGTTTGGAAGCTGTAATCAGAGCTGGGGGAGGTCACACGTCATACTGATATTGAAACTTTCACAGTTACGATACTTTTTTCAATCTCGAAGTTTTCGATTTCTTCAAAAAAGCTTATTATTTTTATATCGGGTATTTTTTTAGAGTGATGGAACATTAAATTGAAATAAAACCCATTTAAATTAAGATTGAGGCCAATTTTTTTTATTTGAAAGATAATTTCATGACGTTTATGTTTTAAAAATAATTTCCGGCATATGTCCACCACGACTAGCTCTGAGGAACCGCATTCGACCAGACCAATTTGGACCACTTTTTTGAGCAATTCAGGCCTTATTTCATCAAAAACACGAGTTATGTTGGCTTCCAAAGCGTCTATTGTTTCTGGTTTATCAGCATAAACCAATAACTTGACATAACCCCAAAGAAAATAATCTAGTGGAGTTACCTCGCATGATCTTGGAGGCCAAGTAATTGGACCATTTCTCGAAATAATGTTATCGCCAAATCTTTCCTTCAATAAATCATTTGTTACGGTAGTAGCATAAGGTGTAGCACCATCTTGTTGGAGCCAAAACACTTCTGGGTCGATACCATTCAAATTTTGAAACAAATAATCTTTGATCGATCTATAACGAGCATCATTCACAGTAACATTAGCTCCATCATCGTTTTTAAAGAAATATCGACCGATGAGGTCTCCAGCGTGTAAAAGCACACCATACAGTACATTTTTCAGGGTACAATGGAACCTGCAGAACTTCTTGAGGATTGTTTTCACTCCATATACGGCAATTTTGCTTGTTTACATAGCCGTTCAACTAGAAATGAGCTTCATCGCTAAACACCATTTTACGATAAAAAAGTGGATCAACTTCAAGCTGTTCTAGGGTCCAATCAGCAAACAAACGGCGCTTATTATAGTCAAATGGCTTTGGTTCTTGAACCAGTTGGATATTGTATGGGTGTAGACCAAGATCTTTACTCAAAATTTTCCATGTGGTGGATCCACAGAGTCCAACTTGTTGTGAACGTCGACGAATAGACAAATCTGAATCAACATTAACACTTTGACTTACTGCAGCGATATTTTCTTCTTTACGTACAGTTCTTTGTCTTGTTGTTGTTGTTGCATCGAGTAGAGAAAATGTTGTCCGAAATCTATCGATAGTTCGACGAATAAGCTACTCTGATGGATGTAAACCATAAATTTCACGAAGTGCTCTATAAGTTTGGCGAATAGAACACTTTGTAAACGTTCCTGCGGCGTGAGTCTTTCCATGATAATTTGTCAATGTTTACTGAACAGAAATGTCAAAACAACATGGGTTCTACCTTTTGTCAAATCGCAGTTATCCCTATCGAAAGTTCTATCACTCTAAAAAAACACCCAATACGAATCAAATAAAAAGTTTCATTTTTCCTTGGACAAATCTCTTCTCCCTACCATTTCAGAAATTTCATGATTTTCGTAAAAATTTTAACTAAGAAAGGTATTTGAACAGTAATAATCAAGGGACCCGTTTTTTCTGCTGGCCAGTGTATTTCATTCAATGGAATGGTTTTCACCAATAATAAACAATTTTAAATCTACTGCATAGCCAAGCTTTTTTTAAATTAGATCCACCATATAGTCCGGACCTGGCACCAAGAGGTTAGCGTCTATTTTAATTATAATAATAATTCATTTATTAATACTTTAAGACACACTCTTATTTTAAGAGATTTGATAACATTACCAATCCATATTCATCAACAGGGTGGAAGAAAAAAGTTAGGGTTGTCATTGAAGACAATGTACAAGCTTGAGATAGATTATTATCGTAACTGTCAATGAGATAAGACTTAGCTACCGATGAAAAGTATTTAGAGAACGCACCAGCAACCTTAACAGAACCCATTCAGACTCTAGTTAATGACCCTATCACATTTTAGTTTACCTGTTTCCTGCTTCACAATATTCCTCCAATCGTTTTACTCCTGTTATCAGACAAGTTTGTAAGATTTTCATGATACTGTAGTTTGGAAGTTCTAGGTAAAGAATTATAATCAGTTTTGGATCTTTTATTATACCTCTTATACCTCTTACATGTGTTGAGTTTTACAATTTATCTAGAGTCATTAAAGATTTTCGAGTCTTTGACTAGCAAGCTTGATTTCTCGTGTTATAGAACAAAACGGTGCATATTTGATTCAAATCGGACAATCGGAAAAATGTTAAATAAAGTCTTCAAGTTCACGCAATCTATTATTTTTAAACCGTTTCTTCCTCAAGAAAATATAATCGAAAACAAGACTTCCTAAGCTTGTTTAAGCTCTTTCGTTAATTCGTTCCTCTTTAATCCAAGCCTTCCTTAAAAACACCATAATTCGGTCATACATAATCCTTAAAATCCCGAAGCGAGCGGGTTGTCTTCCAAAATACATACATTTTATCACTTTTCCGTAAACATTCTAATACGTACGAGGTTAATATTGTGTAATCTCGCTCGAAAATATAAAGAAACTTATAAATAGTTCTTAAATGGTCGGAAGACAAAGAGCACGTCTCATTAATAACGGAGTCACCTCACTTTTTAAGTGTCTGGTATCTAGACGTAAGATACTCTACTTGGAAAAAAAAAAACAAAACGAAATGCAGTCGAAATTAGTGACAAAATAAATTAATGTCCTTATGCAACGTGTTGGTTTCGTTTGAAATATTTCACTTAATTAATGCTATATATTAGATCATTTCCGTGTTGAATACAGATTTTTAAATAATTAAAAAGTACTAGAATCCATTTGTATGAATTATTAGATTTCTAGGAATGTTTTTTATTCAATTATTTATATCAGGGAGATATCCTTCAAATTTAATGAATTTTTTTCATATTCAACGCGCATTAAATGATTTTAACGTTTGAGTAATGTGATACGCTTTATTACAATACTGATTTTGACATCACTTCGTGACATAACTAATAATATAATAAAAAGAGGTTTTTTCTTGATAGAAGGATAATTACAAAATTTTAAATATCATACAGATTTATTCCTTTAACCTCCTACAAACTTTAATTTAAAAAAAAAATTTATTCAAAAACAAATTAATGTCTTTAGAACACACAATTTAGTAGACATATAGAATTAATACTTAGTACGGACTACCAAATGGAATGAAAGAAATTCAAAGAAATATAAATTGACTATTAAAATTTTTAAATAAATAAATGTAGGGTACAAAATTCTGATTCGTTCCTTGTTTTATGTAAACTAAATTCCTTTTCAAAAATTCAAAACATAACCTCAAGAACTTCTTCAAAAACAACTTGCTCAAAATGAGTTCCTTTGAAAAAAATCCTGAAACATGCAGACATCTTCAAAAAAGCAATTTAGAATTATTACAACGGTTAACTTCATTTTTAAAAAATAAACGTAATTAGCAAAAAATATCTTACCAAACCAACTAAATGCTGTGTAGTTTTTAGGTAATAAGTCTATAGATTAAACGGATCTATGGAATTTCCGCACTCGATGTTCTCAAGAAAATAAACATCCTTCAAATATAACATAAAACCAACTTTATAACCTATTGCATTGAAAAATCATTGTTTTACTATCAAAACATTGAATAATTTCTAAAGACTAAAGTTTTAATGGTGATCAACTACGAAACAGTAACGGATCACTCTTTTATAAGTTCAACTTCTATGTTCATTAGTAAGTTCTATCTATGTAACTACAAGGTGGAAAAATTTCGATGGTTTAGTACTGGAACTCGCTGCAGTGCAATCAAATAAAATGAGTTTTCAACCAGCCATACATGTATTTCGTTTTTAGATCATGATGATGGGAATTTTACTGTACTCACCTTAGAGATTTCGTCTTTCGCACGGCCGAAGGACTCTTCTTATCGTGTCTATCAGCTGCAGAAGTGCTAAGAGATTTGGGCCGATGAGGTTCAACTCTGAAATAAGAATCATATCGAATTCATTAACCATCGATCTAAAGATCCTTACGTTCTTGTGGTTATGTCGTGATCATAGACTTATTATCCTAATTTCCTATTTTAAAACGTTTATGGGTCTGTGATCTATTGTATTACTAGACGACTGAAACAGTTCAATATTTGAACTAATTGTTGAATAATTGCATGAAACTAGAGAGTTGCTTCTATCAAATAACAATAAAAAATGTCAGTATAATATCCGTTCCTTTTATGTTTTACTAAATTGTATTTTATATTATGATTGAAACCATTGTTCTCTCTTGTTTTTGTAAGGATATTGATATAAAACATAATAATTCTTGATTTAATTATGATCATTTACTAGACGACTGAAACAGTTCAATATTTTAACTAATTGTTGAATAATTGCATGAAACTTTAGAAAAAATTTTTGAATATCAAAACAGATTAAATCTGTTAGTCTTCTACAATTTTAATTTCAAAAAAAAATTTTATTCAAAAAACTTTTAGAATTAAATTAATGTCTAAAATAAGCACCGCTTACGTTTAATAGACGTATATAATCAAAACTCAATATTGTTAGAACATAGACCAATCTTGAATTTTAAAGTTAGTCTGTTTGAAGCATCCATCCTTAACACGAGTGAGTTATGATATAGTTATAATTATTTGATTTTGATATTTGGAATATTACCTAGGACCGAAGAAGAGATTACCTAGAATTATATTTGTTTTTTGAAGATATAGTGCATGTTTTGAGAGATTTCTGAATTAACTTATTCGAATATTTAAATATATTAAATATTTCAAATAAATTATATTCTTTGAGAAGTCCTTAAGGTGTGTTCATGTTTTTAAAAGGCAATTGGTGTTCTTAATGGTAAGATCAGAAACAAAATTTTGTCCCCTTTAAATATTTATTCATTAATTTTAATGACTTTTTTATATCTGTTGGCTTATTTATTCCATTTGACATTATATATTGAGTTTTGATTATATACGTCTATTAAATATAAGCGGTGCTTATTGTAGACATTAATTTAATTCTAAAAGTTTTTTGAATAAAAATTTTTTTTGAAATTAAAATTGTAGAAGACTAACAGATTTAATCTGTTTTGATATTCAAATTTTATTATATTTCTTCTATCAAGTAAAGAGCCTTTTTCTATTTTATGAAACTTTAGAGTTGCTTCTATCAAATAACAAAAAAAAAATGACAGTATGTTACCCGTTTCTTTTATATTTTACTAAACTTTCTTTTGTATTATGATTGAAACCATTGTTCACAGCTATTTTTTTTATTTCAATTTCACTGTTATTTTTTGTAAGGGAATTGATATAAAACATTAAAATTTCTAAGAATTTGTTTTAATTATGATCAATTACTGGACGACTGAAACGTTTCAATATTTGAACTAGGTGTTGAATAACTGGATGAAAGAAGAAAGTTGGTATCTGTGTACTATTATTATTATTTATTATTATCAACAGTGTCAAATAAAATAATAATGAATATTTCCACAATTTATTAATTAACAACAATCATTTCGCCAACACTGCCTTCTTCTGGTTTACATTTTGAAATAGGATAATGGGTCTATGGCTTTTTTTTAAGTTAATGAATAGAAAACTTACCTAACTTGAAGAGAATCCATAGAATTCGCCTCGAAATTAAACCTGTTTGCTGGCTTTTCAGTGACGGGGCTCGAAGGGGTCGATCGCGTCTTAAAACTGCCACTACCCAGGATTTTCTGCAATTTTGTGCGGAACTTGTGAGTTTTAGGAGAAACCGGAGATTTATCCTTGTCCATCGTATCGACGTTCAAACTTGTAGGTTTCAGCATGAAAACCAATAAAACTACGAAAACTACCGGTAAAATTAACAAGACGAACTCTTGCGACAAAACTAAGCCGTAAATACTTTGATGCACAGTAATACTACTCATCGCAATATCAAAAAAAACTTATTTAATCCATTCACCGGACAACAAAAATACTTGTTCAAACCACCCGATAAATCACTGACACATTGACACTCTAGATGGCAAATAAAAATCGCATACAATGAACCTTATTTCAAAACCGCCCAGGCGCGTCTCGAGATGCCGATACAGTTTTGGTTTGTCCCAAACATTTTTCGTGTTGTGTATTTTGGCGGAAACATAGTAGAGGTCTGCTATCTACTTCCGGTTCTCTGGTATACCACGTCCGTTTATGGGGTGTGTTGATGCACTTCGAAATGGAAAAAATCACTTGGCACACAGTGTTCAGAATGGGGACTCGCGATAAGGAATGTTGAAGATGTTGCAATTGATACGTTGATAAGAATGCAGAGTTTGTATGGTCGGATAGGAAAAGTTTCTGCCTGGAATTAAGATAAATCGGGTTTCTCAACACGGGCCGAACTTGGCCTGAAGGGACAGTGGGGCAGAAATCCATATGGAACCCCCTTTAACAATAATTTCCAATGCGTAGGTCGCAAAAAATTCAATATTTAGAATGTTAAGAACCTTAATAATAGTACAGTTACCATCAATATCACTAGCCGACAAAAAATTTTTTGTTGGTTGTAACATAAGACTGAATAGCATAATATAATGGTAGAATGGATGTAACTAAATACGAAAATGAGAAAAAAAAGTTGTAACATGTAAGGTTTTCTTGTTACATTTATAGAACCCCATTTAATCTTACAATATCTGATGTGTATTTGAAAAAATTTATTTCAAAATTTTTTAACCGTATACATATCGACTTTATTTAGTTTTACGCCTACTAAATGTACTTTACATTTGAGAAAAACACAAAGATTAAAAGCATTGACTTAAAATACTAATTAAATTTGATTTTATAAGGGGTCATATCGGCTCTCTTCAAAAACCAGCAGTAATCGCCTATCATGGCTAAATCCCATCGTCCTTGACAGCGAATTTCCATTGTCCTAATATCTTGGTGGAATCTTTCACCCTGCTCATCACTGACAGCTTCCAAATTTTCAGGAAAAAATGACAGATGTGAGTGGAGGAAATGAATATTTAATGACATTCAGGCACCAAGCGATTTATAGGCATCTAAATTAATTAACTAACTGTTGGTAGTTTACATCCATATTGTTGCCCAAAAATCCTCTTACTACACTAACAAATGAGTTCCTGCCTTGTAAATTTCTCTGTAAAATTAACGTCGTTCAGCAATTTTCTGATTTATGGTCCAATAAAAATACCTTCCCTTAATATGGCATCACTTAACTTGGGAAAGACTTGTTTTAAGTATTTGAATCCATCACCATCTTTACTCACAAAGTTTTTCATCAGCCCAAGTTTAATGTGAAGAGGAGGCAGAAGGACATCTTTGGGGTCTACAAGAGGTCTAATTTTAACATTTCGAGATCCCGGTTGAAATACACTTCTTTCTGGACAAATTTTTGTTATATATTGCTGATTTACTGCACGACTATTCCATAGACAAAGAAAACAGCAAATTTTTTGGAAATCCTCCCTGAAGTCCTACTAAAATTCCTATAACTTTTAAGTCTCCACATATCTGACATTTATAGGCGTTGTAGTTTTTATCCAAAATAGTGCGCGTGTTTTCATAACTTTCTTTCATCGTCACTGAAGGGGCAACTGGTATAGAGGGTTTTAAATTTCCATTATACACTCAGAGGGGGAATGCTCAATATCCAGTTCCTGCATTAAACCATCAATATCAGTACACGCACACAGCGAATTTTCCATAGTGTATAATGCAGAAAACGGAGCATTTTTTTTCTGAAATACGTAATTTTCGTGTTGAAGACAAATGATTACTTGGATGGTATCAAGAATAACTGTCTCATGAACATGAATCTGCAAACGCTCCGTTTTCGAGAAGCAGGGTTTTAAAGTTTGAATTTTTTCAAAGTTTTTTCCTCAAAGTATCCGCATATCTCAAGCAATTCAGCTGACATATGATATTAATGAATATCTCTGGGATGATTTCTCTGGAAGCAATGTCCTATTTTTTCCTGCAGGCCTTTTTCTAATGCACCACTGGTAGTTTAAAAATGGTGAAATGCGCTTACATGTGTTTTTGATTTGAACGTCCTCATGAAATTTTGCAAGAACATGTGCGAATATCTAGGTTTTGTATAAATACAGCAAAATGTAGGTATATCGTTCCATTCCCGTTTTTATTCTTGTGCATTTTGCACTCACTTCAAAGATCTGGAAATAGGGATCCAGACAAGGCATAATTTTTAAACGTTAAGGGCTAATAAAGTAATAAACTGTCGAAGCGGCCCAAATCCTATTGGAGACAAAGAAAAAGGACAATTATATTGGTCTATCCTTAAATTTCAATCTGTGTTGTGTTATGAATCGACCCTAGTCCTGTCAGAATAACATTCCATTGTTAAAAAGACATTTTCGTCATGGCATACTTGCTGAATTCGCTAAACACTCCGAAAATCCGCTCCATGAGAAACAATTCCGAAAATCGCAATTTTTTTCATTTTCTGTAGCTGGAAGTGTGGATGAAAATGGATTGCGATAATTAAAGTAAAACAACTTAATTTCCGCTAATTTATTTAATTTCACAACAATTGTTTCGGATTGCGTTACCGAACGATGTAAACTGTGCAACGTGCATTTTTAGCAAGATGAAACAAGGATTTTAATGCGGCAAAATTTCCTGAACGACGAATTTCTCGAAATGTAGACATCAATTAATCGTCGGGATCCTTTATATTTATTTTTTTTGAGATAAGGTCTACGCCAATGCTGCACCAACGATTTAGGCATTGCAAAACAACATAAGAGCTGTTATTCGCGAAATAGAGCAACAATTATACGAAAATACGATAACAATTCCAATGAATGACCGTAAGAACAGATGAGACGGGCTTTTGGCAGATATTGTGCTTCATTATTAACCCCAAAATTTGTACAACATTTAACGGAATGGAAGTGTTCTCTTACGGAACCGAATTCTGTGTTTTCTAACTTTTTTCTTGGAAGTCTATATCCTAAATACCACATTTACGTTCTGATCAACCACGAAATCTACAAACAACCAAACTTCACTATTCACCATCTTTCAAATTAAGGGAGGTCCAAATCAATATGTCAAGAATGTTTAAATAGCGTTCGACGCTATTGTATCCTCACTACTCGTTTTATATTCATTTCAACTATTTGTTCATCTGCTATAACACTCGTTTTCCATTTGTTTAATCAACACTTTGGATCAACTAAAACAGCTAAATCTCCTGCTAGGTAGATCAACAAGCTAGCGAAAATCTACAAGCTAGTGAAGATCTACAAGCTAGTGAAGATCTACAAGCTAGTGAAGATCTACAAGCTAGTGAAGATCTACAAGCTAGTGGAGATCTAAAAGCTTGTGAAGATCTACAAGCTAGTGAAGATCTACAAGCTAGTGAAGATCTACAAGCTAGTGAAGATCTACAAGCTAGTGAAGATCTACAAGCTAGTGAAGAACTACAAGTACTGTACCAGCTATGTGGTTTCACCAACTAGGAGGATCTTCATACTATTTTTATCTACCAGCCAGGTAGATCCGTGTACCGTAGAGCTACTGCCAAAAGAGTAGATCTACTAGCTTGATAGGTATATGGCGCGCATATGGATCTAGCAACTAAGTGAATCAGTTATGTTGATGTAGCAATTGAGTAGATTTGCCCACTGTTTGAATGTAGCCGCTAGGTGAATCTGATCCCTATTTGGATGCAGCAGCTAGGAGATTCACTAGCTACAGGTGGATCTAACTAATAGTATATGAATATTGTCGATTCAAACGAAATCAAGATTTATGCAACCCAATAAGCAACTGAATCTTGCCTCGCCTGTTGGGTAGCAATTTTTATAGAAGTAGTTTCATTTTTGTATGAAAGAGTGTCTGATATTGAGGCATTGACGTGTTTAGCGGCATCCAAAGGGGATCTCAACCTCCTCTCATATTTTATATTGAAAGATTTAATAATTTAGAATCTTACCACTGTGCATTGTTGATTGAATCTTCGTGTATATTTCCACTGCATTTTCTTATTGAAATATTTTAAACTAGAGTCTACATTCCTTTGAAAATGCACAAAAATTGGGTTTCAAAAGTTTTCCCGGTTCATGGATTATTATTTAATGTTTGTATTCAGCAAATTTCGAGCTGAACATAGCCAAATGAATGATGAAGATTTTATTGTAAAATTCAGTTCTGTCCTTCCGATCAGTTTTTCATTTGTAAGTAAGAAAACTTGCAAAAAGTTGGAATTCCCAAATTAAGCTTTATAGCTCAAATTACAAAATTAAGATTCCAAGTGAAAAAATTCAATCACCAAGCAAAATTTTGATATTCGCCACAACTTAAAGAAAATTATTCAATATTGTTTTTCTCAAAAAATTGTAAGAAATTAAAAAGTTTTTAAACGAAACGAAGATACTTCTTTATATTGTTTAAGTGACATAACATTTTTTTTGGAGTTTAGGGGGAAAAAGAGGACATTGCTCCGGAAAGGATATCATCCTGTATATTTTCACAGGCAATTCACATATCTCATAATGTAAACTTCAAAATGTCGATTCTTTCAGCTGATTATCTTGAGAAACACAGATGCTAAGAGGAAAAAACTTTGAACAAATTCACATTTCAACTCCATATATCTTGAAAAAGGAGCGTTTAATATCATCTCTCTTCGTTTGTACTTCCAATTTAGTAATACTCAGTATAGCTATTTTATAAAAACAGAAAATAATGCTTTCCTAGAAATTGCAGAACTTGATACCATTTTCTTTGCTAAATGCCCACAACTATAATAAAAACGTCTAAATTTATTTAAAACATATATTTGAATAATTTTATTAAGCTATAAGGACCTAACAGAATAGAGAAAGAACAAAAATCTTTCCCATCAAATTCAGTCACTAAAATCTGGACCATTTTGGAAAACACGAGATTCTATAAAAATAACAGTCTGCATTATAAAAAAATTCAGTTGATTCCAGTAATTAGTACTCTTCATAACCAGGCATTGGAAATTTATTGCTAAACTGTTGCACTTCATTTTTGAGTGTTTCTATTTTTACTTTGAAAACGTCATCTGTATGTAAAACATTCTTGTAATCTACAAGTTTAGGACCAGATTTCTCACTGATTTCTCTTGCTAGTTTGAGGGTGCGATCGATGAGATCGACAACAGTGTCTATATCTTTTTCCACGAGTCCGCGAGTGGTTAAGGCGGGAGTTCCTGAAAAAAGATAGTAGAATAGAAATATTGAACACATTTTTTGGAATATTTTCATGTCTAAATTTAGTAGTCACTACAATTATCAACACCTTTAGAGATTACAAATGACCTACCTACCTTATACTTACTTAATTTGACCTGAGCATAAATTGCAAGTGGAAATTCTGAACTATGCATAATTTTAAAAGGAATTGTTATAACTTTAAAACACTTCTATGTGGTTCTAAAAGAATCTTCTTACTTACACACAATGAATTTGAGTATTTCTTCTTTTGTGATATCGAATTTAAAAAAATTAAATCACTAGAAAAATCATATAAATTGTCAGTGCTACAGAATAACCCAAATAAATATTGATAGGCTGCTATTTTGTATGTGATTCAGGAGACCGAAATCTAGCTAAATTTGCATTGACGTCAGGTTAATATAATTACTTTTTCAAAAAATGGCCACATTTCATCTTTCAGATGAGTTATCTGACTGACACTTCACCATTTGTCATGTTTATACATATTTGACCTTGAGATTTACAACACGGGAATTAGTAATAGAAAGAGTAGTAAAACTTGCTGATACAAACTATGTACATGGTATCTAAACAGTCTTCAATATTATTGACACCACCTGGCACTCGAACTGACTCTATAAGCAATAGTAGCGTATTCGAAGACCAAAAATACAGTAACAGCTTTTCCATTCACTAGTGTAAAAATTTAAATATCAGAATAGAAATATTGAACACATTTTTTGGAATATTTTCATGCCTAAATTTAGTAGTCACTACAATTATCAACACCTTTAGAGATTATAAATGACCTACCTACCTTATACTTACTTAATTTGACCTGAGTATAAATTGCAAGTGGAAATTCTGAACTATGCATAATTTTAAAAGGAATTGTTATAACTTTAAAACACTTCTATGTGGTTCTAAAAGAATCTTCTTACTTACACACAATGAATTTGAGTATTTCTTCTTTTGTGATATCGAATTTAAAAAAAAATAAATCACTAGAAAAATCATATAAATTATCAGTGCTACAGAATAAATAAAATAAATATTGATAGGCTGCTATTTTGTATCAGTGATTCAGGAGACCAATATCTAGCTAAATTTGCATTGACGTCAGATTAATATAATTATTTTTTCAAAAAATGGCTACATTTCATCTGTCAGATGAGTTATCTGACTGACACTTCACCATTTGTCATGTTTATACATATTTGACCTTGAGATTTACAACACGGGAATTAGTAATAGAAAGAGTAGTAAAACTTGCTGATACATGCATGGATTGAATTTGTTTTGTCTGATCAATGGGTTCATTATTTGAAAACATAAGAGTTAGTTTTTTTCATTTTTTGGAGACCCTAACTTCAAACCCAACACTCAGTTTTATATTCAGATTTGAGCTTATCAGATCAAATCGCCACATCATTTGAAATATCTACAGGCCTTCATTACGTTAATATTCAACATAAATTTACCTAATCTAATTCCAGAAGGATTAAGAGCACTCTTATCTCCGGGAACTGTATTCTTATTGCAAGCAATTTCAACTTCTTCCAAGATATATTCCGCTTTAGATCCCGTCAATTTAACTCCTCTCAAATCGACAAGCAAGACATGAAGATCAGTGCCACCAGTTACTATTTTATAGCCCTTTGATTCTAGACCAGAGGCTAATCTTTTTGCATTGGCGATCACCTGTTCCTGGTATTTAACAAACTCCGGTTCCTTAGTTTGTTTCATTGCTGTTGCCACCGCTGCAATTTGGTGATTATGTGGACCACCTGATGATAAAACAGAAGATTAGTGATATTTTGAATTAATATAATTCAGAATATATTCCATCAAGACATAGAAGAACATCAAAGTAATTCCAGAAGTTCTTAACATGCAATCTGCGAATGACCGAGCCTTAAGTTTGACTACACTGCTTAATTTAGTATAGTAGCCGTTTTGCTTGGCGAGAAAACAATCTACATAGTCTACATAAATTGCAAATGCTGTAGCCATCAAATAAACTTCTACAGGTATACAACAACTCAGTTCATAACTCGATATCTAAAATCAACAATACTAGCACTGGTTCTGGCCATGTTATAGAGTGGAACCTATAGTTAGGACTTTTTGAAGTAAGGAACTTTAGGATTAGGTAATAACTGAGTTCGATTTTAGGACCTTCAAGCTACCAGGTAGTTGTTATAACCTGTAGGTGAAATATATAGTTTGTACTGAAGCATTGAAACTTTTGCTTTGAAAATCGGTTCAAATGAGTGTATTGATCTTAATGAAGAATATTTTAAAATATAATAAAGCCATTTCCAATTATATATTGAAAATTTACTATGAAGAAGTTTTTTGAATATTACAGATGGAATCAATTCTCTAGAACATACAGATTTAAATCTGAATAAATCTCTTGAAAACATTTGGATTAAAATTTTTAAACATGCCCTAGATAACACTGTATCACTTTATTCCCAATTATAAATATTGGTTGCCATCACTTCATACCTGAGAAAAAGGAACAGTTAAAACAATGACTTTAAAAGGACCCCAAAGAACACAGACAGTTTCTTGATTGGATAATTTTTATTCATTCTAGCAAAAAGAAAAAACAATCAATATTATGTGAACTTATTATTGCATTTCAATTGTGAAATAAAAAAAAACGGCCTAGTATAGCAAGAAAAGAGACAATGCACCCCATATATTATCATCATAGCTATAAAGGAATTAAATTTAAATTTTTAGACGTCTTGGATCATTATCCATTTCCAAATTTAAAAAAATGGCCGGTTGGTAAAAGATCAAAGTCAACCATTGAGGACTATTTCAAGTTTTTAAAACTAAATGAATCATCCTAGAACCAGATAACAGAGCTATTGAACATTTCTGAACAAAGTATCTAGCTGAAGGACTCTGTGTGGAAAATATTTTTTGTAATTTATTTGTTAGGTTGATACTTCTGTGACTAACTTCACATGAATGTAATCTTTACGAACCTAGGAAATTTCAACATTGAATAAACATTAAAAAGCATTATAATTCACTAGCTTTTTTAAAATCACAATTGGTGTATTTTACAAACCAATTTTTTAATAAATTCTTACCTTGAAGGCCTGGAAATACTGCTTGGTTAATTTTGTTTTCCAAATCATACATTATCTTTTCCCCTTTGTTGTTAACTATCCTAACACCCTTTCTGAAGAATATGACTCCAGATCTTGGTCCCCTTAAACTCTTATGTGTAGTTGTAGTCACTATATCACTGTACTCGAAAGGGCTTGGTGTAACACCTTGAAGAAATGCAATAAATAAAATAAATTATTTTTCTGGTTGCTTTCATATCATACCTGCTGCAACCAGACCAGAAATATGAGCCATATCCGACATCAGATAAGCTCCAACATCGTCACAAATTTCTCTGAATCTCTTGTAATCTAAAGCTCTAGAATAGCAACTTGTTCCGGCGATAATCAACTTAGGCCTGAATAGTCTAGCAGTCTTTAATAATTCATCATAATCTATAAGACCCGTCTCAGTATTGACCTGTAAAGAACAACATTACTCCTTGAAAACAATTTAAAATCAAGGATCTCACTTTGTATGGCATCGACTCAAAGAACAGTGAAGTTGCTGAAATTTTTTTTTGGGGAGTGAAGAAACCGTGAGTTAAATGTCCACCGTCGGGTAAATCTAAACCCATTATTCTACCATGAGGTTCGACGATTGCTGCAATATGAAAATGTAAATAATTTTAAAAAATATATAGTTAGTTTCCTCACCAGTATAAACAGCAAAATTTGCTGGTGAACCAGAGAGTGGCTGAACATTGACCGCCCACTCTTCTGGATTCAAATTGAAGGCCTCCAAAGATCTATTTTGGGCTAAAGTTTCTATTTTATCGATGTACTCATTACCTCCATAATACCTGAAATTTCAAAACCTCTGTATCAACCTCAACCAAAAAGAACTCAAAATACGATAAATAATAAGTCATTCTGGCTACGATAATCTATATAACACCTCCTGAAATCATTTTTCCAAGTTTTCAATTAGATATTCAATTATACGAAATACTAAAGAAAAGTTTCCTGTTCATCACATTTACCTTTGTCCTGGAAGCCCTTCAGAGTATTTATTACTCAAACATGATCCCAAACATTGTAATACTGCCATGGATGTAAAATTTTCAGAAGCAATCATCTCTAATCCTGAACATTGCCTCCTTTTTTCTTTCTTGATCAGGTCATATAATTCTGGATCAGAATCCCACAAATTAGTATTGAGAGATCTCACAGCTGCTGAATCACCCATTTTCACTTGATTTTGGAATGTCCTTCGCAATAATACCTGCGAAAATATTTTCCAATTATTCAGAAAAGAACGCATAGAAAAACGTTTTGACCAAAATTATCACTAAGAAAAGGTTATAATGTTCTAACCTTTATTAAATTCCTTAAATTTTTTCAGCAAAACAATATTTGGAGATTCGCAAAGTTCTACTTACCAAGTTGGACACTAATTTTCAACTAACAACGAAAAGATTAATAACAACTGTAATATTCCTTTCAGAAGATAAAAGATAATGGGAAATTGAGCAACTAAAAGGTCATTATAATGTAACCAGTGCAATTACTTGCGTAGATATTTACTGATTCAATAGAAAAATATATTTCAACATCGCAAATGAGAAGTCAGGATGTAATAAACTAAGAAATAGTAAATTTACTCACTTTAAATGAGGAATCCAACAGGAGGTGTCGTTTACAAATGATGTTTACGCGGGAAAACATGTAATTTCGAATTTGTAGGGATGAATTAGAATGAAGGTTTTAAAACGTCGACGATCTGATGGGATATATTCAATCAATTATAAGCCTACATTCGTATTGAAGACGTTTTCTCTTTCACTAGATTATAACTCTTTATCATTTTAATTAGATCACTAACAAATTATCGCGCCTTGGTGATAAGGTCCTCATTGTATAGAAATTTCTTAACATGAATTCCAATAATGGAATACTTGATAAGTGCAGAATATTTTAAGGCTTATTCATTTCGAAGCTTCATAAAAGTAGAGGTAAAAGAATTCTTCTCTTATGACTGTTATTTGTGACAAAAGATTGATAGATTGAAAAGAAAATTCTTCACAAATTATGTGATTATTATTTATATCACAGTCTTTCTTAATGGACTGAACAGTCAGAAAATCCTCACAAAATTGTTGATTTTCAATAAATATCATGTCCTAGTAACTATATATTGAATAACGTAATTAAAATTGTTATTAGAATCCAAGAAATGTACATGGAACTTTTTAATTGGATTGTATCTTATTTGGTACCTTCATTCTTAAATATTAAATATCATTTGATACAATTTTCAATATTCCATAAAAGAAACAGTGTTTCTAGAACGTAATATCAATTTGGTAATAATTTTGTAAAGCCTTTCTGAAAATTTTTTGTCATTAGAATTTCACAATAGATAAATAAGAATATATTCTTTTATCTATGAATTTCACCCTTTACAGATTACGGATACAGGTAACATCACACAGGGAGCACCTGTTTAGATTCCAAATTATGGCATGAATATTCATGTGTCAAATGCATTTTGAATATTAATCACATAACCCTATAAGATTGCAGATAATCGTTTTCTTGTGAAGATATCTGTTTTATTGAATGATAAAACAGAATTTGAAATTTTATTGGATGAGAAATTGACTGAAAATCCATAAAAACCAAGGAATAGAAGTATCGATTTCTTCTTAGATTAAAGTGAGGCGAGTTCATACATAATTGGGTAGATGGCCCTCATTGTTTGACAGTTCGCCATTGCTAAAAAATTTTTTAAAGCGCTGCTTTCACAGTCCACAGAAAATGCCACCATTTTGTTTATTTTCTAGTGAAAAAGTGTAGTGTCGGCAATCTTGTGAAAGTTGAAAATAAATTTGAAAGCATCAAGATAATCTACGTATTTTCGGAAAGTCACTAAATACAATCGTATATATGTTACTTATGTGTGCCCCTCGCCCAGAGGGTTTGAAAAATAGCAGACATTGGGCGCATCGCAAGTAAGCACTTCGTCAAATTGACTGCAATATCGGGCACTAAAAATAATCACAATTTGAACAACTCACGTTCAGTTGTCACGGACAAAGAGATAGTCCTAACTTTGAATAATAAAAAGACCAAAGGTGTTTTCTCATTCGGAAATTCCAAAGAAAAGTCTGCAGCCCCAAAAACGCCACCCTTGATAATGAATAATCACGTGACAGGTTATTATAAGAAAAACGAAGAAAATGCGAATCCTCAGACTGTGGTGAACGATGTCGTAGAAGATATGGAAACACAAGAAGGTAAGTCAAAAGCAGCCATGAATTCGCGAAATCATAATTGACAGTTCAATCATTGCCTTGACTGGTGACAGCTTGTTTATTTCTTAACTCTGGGGGCTTAGTTCTGTGCTAGTTTTACTGTAGGAATATTTGTATAGTGACTACAGTGGAGTACATCGCAGATACAGGCGGGGAAATGGACCAAACCAATGGGGACATCATGGTTGGGCCACAAATGGATCCCAACATGCCCATTCTACAGGATGCCGATATGGAAGAAGATGAGGCTCGTTCTGAGGCCACTTTCAGATACACTGTAACGAATTTTAGTAAACTTAAGGTGAGGATTTCTTTCATTCCTCTTCACGAATTTGACACAAATTTAGAGTATTAGAAATGTATCATCTTTTCAGTTTATTAATAACTTTCGTTGAAAGTATTCATATCTTTAGAGACTACTCTAATTCACTTTGAGTGATGTCAATATCATATAGAGCAGGATTTTTCCCATTGCTATTAGTTAAAATGAGGAAAAACTAAAATATGTTCAATGTGCTTTCATTAGAACAAAGAAGCGCACCCAGAAAATATTTTATTTTGCCAAAGAACAAATGAATTATTGCGAATTTAAGGTTTAGTCATGAAATTAGAGTACACACAATTCTCATCTTGCAGGATTCAGTTCTGTCCCCAGCCTGCTATGTAAGAAACTTGCCATGGAAAATTATGGTTATGCCTCGCAATAGTCAAACTCAGGAAAGGACAACTCAGCGGTCACTGGGATTTTTCTTGCAATGTAATGGAGAGAGTGAGTCAAGTTCTTGGTCCTGTCATGCCACCGCTGAACTAAGGTTGCTTAGCGTTCGTCCTGATGTAGATCATTTCTCTCGAAAGATACAGCATTTATTCTTTTCAAAGGTAGGCTCATAGAGAATATTGTGCTATATTTGATTCTGCTACTAAATATATAATATTTTTATGAGGAAGTTTATGATAAATCTATTGATCAGTAGTATATGACAAATTTGAGGTTAGGTTTGCAAGTTTGTTCACCTTAGATATTGTCATTGAACAATATTCAGATAAATTTACTATTGAGGTATCTTAGTTGCATCTTTAAAGGTGAAACAATCAGAGTGCTTCACTTATTTTCTCAAATTACGAATGTAATAATGAAATTAAAAATAAATTGTCGAAGGCAGTGGTGCCACATGTCAAGTTTAACATTAGATTGTAAAACTGTGGTATTTTTATATTTTGTTGTTTTATATTGGATTTTGATCAAATAGTTTCAGTTAAGATTCAAAATTAGACAGAATTTGAGTTGACCTTGTATAACATTTCTTTATTTTTTTGAATTTGCAATACTGAATATCATATTTTTCAAGATACAGATTACAGATAATTTTAAACTTTTATATATCTTATTATTATCGATTTTAGAATGTTTTGTGAATTGCTACTTCTGATTTATTATGATATTTCTGAATCGTGGAAAACAGGCCTGAAGTTTGAAAAGCAAAGTGAGCCTAGAGTTTTATCACTCAAGTATTGAAAAAATTCTTGCTACTGATGTAAAAATATTGTTTTGTCCATCATGTAGAAGACTTCGATGGGTCTTCTGCACAGAGCTCTAAAAACTCCTTACAGCACTTGCTTCTGAGATGCGGTGAGCATTCTCGGTACCCATCTTGCACTGACCTTTCAGAAGTTAAGATGGTCATGAAGGATAGCCTGCATGGTACCCACAGATAGGATTGTCTTCTCTGCTAACATCTTTGTTTTTATTCTGCCATCTTCAAGTACCAGCTATTCCACTTTATTCACATTTTCTTCAGTGGTGCCGCTAACAGGCCCGCCCTAGTGAGGGTCGTCTTCAATGCTTTCTCTGTTTCTTTTGAATCCACTTCATCACTTTTGAACGGTGGATAACGAAGAGGCACAGTATTGGTAAACAGCAACCATCTCTTCATGAATGATTTTTTGACTTTTTCCCTGCTTATTGAGGAACTTTATTACGGCGCGATGCCCGATTTTCTTCATCATTAGGGCGTCAGTCATTCTGGTTGTCTTTCACTGAGGATCCTAAAAAACTAATGATCGTAAGTTAGTGAAATTTTATATTTATACCCTCAGGTAGTTTCATTTGTAAATGAAATGATTAGCTGTTACAGTATCGAGACCATAAACACTATTCACAATTTCTGCCGCTTGGACTGTTGATTTCTTCGTTATCCAAGAATTATTTGAATCAGTTCTGTGTTTCCCAGGTTATTTCAAGAGGAATTTTTCACCATATCCTACAAATGTTCAATGTCAGTACAGATTGTGATTTCATGGGAAGCACATGTCAGTGAATTTGATCAGTGTGATATTTCGGAAACGCGATAAATTAAAATTTCGCGATCAAACTCATACGGTGCCACAGATTTCGAGAAATTTTTCTCAAAAATGATTTCGGATGAAAAAAGTTCAGAAGAATCTACAGACGATCCATCGTTCAAGAAACCTTCTAATAGGAAACGTAAGAAGAAAGGATTATCTAAAAACAAAAACAAAAAAGTCAACGATAACAAAACTCCCGAGACAGAAATTAGCCAACCGCATCTGGAACCACAAAAAAACAACCAAGATAACAGTATCGCTATGGAAACAGACATCCCATCTCATTCTTCCACACAAAACATTTCAACTACTAAAGGAACCCATACACAGCAAGACAAAACTGAAATACAACCACAAACAAATCCCAACAACAAGACTACCTTTAGGAATTATTCAGCAAGAATGAACGAAATAAACAAAACGGAATACAAACAACTATTTTATCTAACAGCAAATGAAAACTTAATAACAGACAGAATTAAAATGGCAGATGAATGGAACAAGAAATTTATAGAATCTACAGATATTGTGATAAAAACCAAAATCGGCTATCTTATCAAATCCAACAATGAGAAAGAAAAAATCGTTAATGCTTTAGAAGAAATGAAAACCCAGAAAATCATCACCCAATTTAAACAGACAATACCTTACATCCAAGGAAAGGAAAGACTAGAACCACAGCAAACTTTCTCAGTAGTAATAACCGGAGTGGAAAAATCTATCCAAGATGAAGATATTAGTGAACATCTTAATAAATTGAATTTGAAGCACAGATTTTGCCGAAGAATTATATCTAGGAATTACAATACGCCCACAACTTACATAAGAATTATCACAGGAGAAGCTACAACATCCGAAAGATTACTCAATGAGGGAATGTTCTTCAAAAATAGGCACTATCTAGTTTATGCAAGTCATCCTCCTGAACCCATACCAATTCCATGCAACAAGTGCCAACAATTCGATCATATAACGGAAAACTGCACTCAACAAGCAAAATGCAACAAATGCCAAGGCGCCCACAAAACATCACAGTGCAGAACTAATCTACCACCTAAGTGCAGTGCCTGCGGTTCTGAAGAACATCAGGCATGGTCAGGCAAATGTCCAAAACATCCTAAAAAACCCATCGAAGGTATTCCGAATGCAACCATAAGACGTCTTAATAAAATGACCAGGGAAATAGAAGACTTACATAAGAAGAATAACAGAATACATGCACCTATAACTATACACGACGAAATTGTAAATACCTATATGAGAAAACTGAACAAGCCCAAATACACAAACAGGGAGGAACTACTGCAGAAACTAAAGAGAAGATTCCTGACACAATTTAAAGTTGATACAACTGCAGTTTTTTCAGGAAACCGAGTATATATCCTCATGTTCGATGTGGAAGATCAGAATGAACCGTCACCAACAGAACCTATCGACAACAATATTAACCGCCAAGTTCAACTCTAAAATTAAAATTCTCTACAACAATATCAATAGTTATCTACCAAAAAAATATTTGATCAACAACTTCATTGAAGAGAATGAGATACAATTAGCCATGTTCGTAGAAGCCAAAACCAAAAAGGAACACAACATCTCCTACAGAGATTGGGATATTATACATAGGCTAGGACATACAATTATCAATACACGAGGCGGGAGTATAGTACAGTGCCACCCCAACCTGAAAATGGGTAAGGACAATTCACCTAGTATTAATAACAACCTCAATGAAGCAACACATTTCACAATCCCTTTTAAAGATGACAAACTGCACATCATTTTGATATATATACACCCTCATTCCAAAATCGACGAAACTATATTCACAAAAGCAGCCTTATATAAATATTCTATAATCATTGGCGACTTCAATCCCAATCGAACAAAAAATAGACAAATTAACAAATTTCTCCAGAGCGGTTCCTTCAAAAAATATATGACACCTCCAACATTCTTGATGGATAATAACCCTGATAGTACTCCTGATTTGTTGATATACTCCACAAATTTAGAAAGTAACATCACAGATATAGAGCTTGTGCCTGACCTGGGTTCCGATCACCTAGGAATGGTTATTACATTGGACATGAATACACAGCCAAAAGAAACTCAAAAGAAAAAAACGTTTCAATTCGACAAATGCAAGGTCAATAAAGTGAATGAGGAGATGGCCAGGTTCATTCACTCTCATAGAGGATCAAATATGGACGAGGACTACATCACAGCATTCAATAATAGACTATCTGAATGTATTCGAAAATATACACCTACTGTAACACATCACCCATTCCTTCATGAATTACCACCCTTCATAATTTCAATGATCAAGAACAAACGGAAAATGTACAGAGAATATCGCCGCTCCCACAACCCACATGTTAAAACCCAAATAAATGAATATAACTCTGCTATTCATAAAATGATCCAGCAGTATAGAATCCATAGATGGAATGAAGCCTGCAAATCAATTAGCAAAACCAAAGGAAGAACATTTTATCAGCAAATCAAAAAGCTTTCCAAGTACAAACAATTCCATAAGATTCCCACTATCATAGAAAACAATAAAGAATATAAGACAGATTCCGAAAAGGCAGAAATATTTGCAGAGCACTACAAACAAGTATTTCAATATGGCAAGGATAGGAATTTTGACGTTGAAACAGAGACAATGGTTGAGGGCTGGTACAGGGAATTTTTTAACAACCCACCTGTGAACACTGATTCAATCGAAATAGAAGAAGCCACCTACTATGAAATGCTACATAACACCAAGAACAGTTCACCAGGATCAGATAATATACCGTGGAATATCGTTAAAAAACTACAGCAGAGCATACATGAACATATAACAAAATTATTCAAATGGTGTCTCAATAACCAGTCCTTTCCGGAAGTATGGAAAACAGGAACAATCACCCTCATAGCAAAACAGAACAAGGATCACAAAAAAACAGAAAATTACAGACCCATAACGTTGCTACCTGTACTTGGAAGGCTTTTTGAAAAAATAATTAAAAACAAACTTGAAGAACATTTCCACGAATTAATTCCTAACTATCAGTTCGGCTTCCGCAAGAAAAAGGCTACTGTTCACCCACTGACTATCTTCATATCCAACTTACAAAATGCACAATTAAACAATAAAAGAACAGCAGTAGTTTGCATTGACAACAATAAAGCATTTGACAGTGTGTGGATAAAAGGATTACTATATAAAATGTTTAAGAAAGACACACCTGCATATTTGATACATATAGTAAGAGCATATCTGGAGAACAGAAAACTAAAAATTAAAATCAATGAAGCAATATCCACCATCTTCACCCCTATGCAAGGAACACCTCAAGGATCTCCTCTATCGCCCCTGATATACAACATCTATTGCAGTGACATGGGCACAATACACAACCAAAAACAATACATACTACAATATGCGGATGACACTACAATAATATCACATGAGAAATCATTGAAAAGCTGCATTGATAATCTACAAGAGTACATAACTACATTGACAATATGGTTTTCCAAGTGGAGGTTGAAGATTAACCCAGAAAAATCCCAACTGATAATTTTCAACCATAAAATTAATCATCAGTCCCCCATCATTTCAATAAACAATAAATCAGTCAAACCAACACCTTCAATAAAATATCTCGGAATTCAAATTGATAATAAAGCAACCCTTAAAATACACGCAAATAATACAAAGAAGAAAATTATCAGCAGAGCCAAGCACTTTAGAAAATTGACATACAGGAACGAAGGAATCAACATGAAAACAGCATCCATCATCTATAAATCCATATGCAGACCATTAATTGAATATGGACATCCCCTTTATGCAAACTGCAAAGAATCTGTGAAGAAAATTTTAAAGGTGGCAGAGACAACATCCCTAAGAGACATTACCAAAATGAGACACCCAAAGAACAGACTGTACAACCCTCCCAACGATCTCCTTTATCAGATAACCAGGATAGAACCCATAGAAGACAGAATTAAGAAACTGAACACAAAATTCAAGCAGCGCCTTTACGAACTGGAAGATATAAAGACTCTCATACACAATGATCCAGTAGAACGCCCCCGAAGAAAATTCCCAACCCAAACGCTAATGCAGAGACTGAACACCTATCAAAACTAAGATATTGTAAAATTGTATAAATAATGATCTTTTTTTTTTTTGTAAACTTGCTATAAGATTTTGTTAATATAACTTGGGCTGAAGGACCTCGGTCGATTGCCGGTTGATAACTTGTTATCAATAAAGATCAGTTATTATTATTATTATTGTTCAATGTGATTAGAATCAGGAAAACAAAAAGGCCTTATATTACTACTCCCTTCCCATCTTCAAGGCATTTTTGGAGAATTTGATAGGATTTAGCAGACTGTAATCCTGCATAGACAGAAAAGTCACTGCAAAACTTGTTCAAAGTGTTATGAAATGTATCTGTAAATATACATAACTCTTGTCCCGAAAACGCTTTCCCCTTTATATTTCAGAGTCTGGCCTGTCTTCCATTCTCCCTCAAAACACAGATTCCTTGGTCTTTAGGTTTGAGACCACACTCTTTGAAAGGCCAATTCAAACTTTACATCATGAGTACCAAGTGTAGAAGAATGAAACCGGATTTTTTTTTGTAAAAATTATATGTCTATTGGTTGAAAATTATAATAACTATTTTAACCAAAATAACCTGTCACCTATCAGAGAGTTTATGAATGCCACAGCAAACAGTTCTTCTTTTGAAGCAAACCACTTGTCGAGTCATTTTCGTACGTTTTCAGGGGAATTGAAGGATTGTTTAATGAAAGCGGGTCCCAGTGATGTAAATAGATGATAATCGGACGCAACCAAGTCCAGAGAATAAGCTGCATTTGCTAGTATTTCTCAACTAAACGCCTCAATCGTTTCCCTGAACCCATTGATGATGGAGCAAAATGACTTTGTGTTACTTTTTTCCATATTCCGGCTGTTTTTGACGTAAATTTTTCCATCGATCATTTGCTGTTTCATCAGGTTTTAGCAGCTCATAGGTTACACCCTTCTGGTCCCCCCAAAAACACAGAGCATTATCTTCTTTCCAATACGATTTGGTCTTGCAGTGAATGTCGATGGTTCGGCTGGTTTCACTAGTGATTTAGAATCACGAAATCTAAGGTTATAGTAAATATACAACTTAAAGACTCACCTTGTATATGTATAGATAATCCTCCTCATTCCTAATAACTTCACAGTCACTGGCTTAACAGTGAATTCAATCGTAGTAATTTTGAAAAAATTAAATAAGAAATTTTATTTAAAAAATATATGAGACAGTATTTTAATTTCCACAAACATATTTATAATACAATTGTTTCACCACGATGTGGCTTCTTCAGATATCTACATTCTACTGGCTGATGGTGTCCAGTGTAACCGAGTTTAAACACAGTGTCAAGTACGTGATAAAATATTAGAAGAACAAGTCATAAAAACTCGAGTTTGCTGCTAAAAAATGCCATAAGGGAAAGATATTCAGTAATGGAGACTTGTCAACATAAGTTTGTTCATTCAAAAGGATTTTACGGGCGTTGTTGATTTCAAGAAGTTCTAAAAGTGTTAATTTAGAACTTTTGCTTTCGACGTGGATAATTTCATATTTACTGTTGAAATTATGCCTGAATTCCTTAAGATGATTAGCATATGTTGAATGTACAGAATCTGATATGTAACTCCTTTGGTGTTCTTGGATTCTTTTCTTGAATGATCTACCAATGTATACCTAAAGGGCAATGGTTGCAAGTCTGATTATTTCTGATTATTATTATCCTGATACTCCTAGATCTTCTGTGAAGATCCCTCAGAAGCTTTTTCAGCTTGTGCGAGTTAGGAGTTCAGTTGTGTTCTGTGTAGGCTTTGTTACTGCGATCTTGCGCCACTTTAGGTCACAGCACTGTTAATTTTTGACCCAACAGTGAAAATGGTGGCAGATACCCGTCCGACTAGAAAATTTCTTTTCTACCTGAACAGGACTCGAACCTGGACCTCCCGGTCACGAGTCCGATGCTCTCCCGCTGAGCTATCCACACTCTCAACTTGTCAACTTGTAGACTCCAGATTTATTCTCTTTATTTGTTCGATCCTTATTGTTTTTGATGTAGATACTAAGGTTATTAATGGTTTTAAAAGCTGTGTTGTAATTGAAACAATTTTTGAAATATTTAGCAATATTTTCAGATAATCCATTAACATGAGATAACGAAAGGTATTTCTGTGTATTGTCCTCTTTTATGACATGACATTAATTCTCGTGCACCCAATCATAAAAGAGAACAATACACAGAAATACTTTTCGTTATCTCATGTTAATGGATTATCTGAAAATATTGCTAAATATTTCAAAAAAATTTTCAATTATAACGCAGTACCTACATAGAAAATAATAAGGATCGAACAAATAAAGAAAATGAATCTGGAGTCTACAAGTTGACGATTGGCCAGACAGGTAGATCATTCAAGAAAAGAATCCAAGAACACCAAAGGAGTTACATATCGGGTTCCGTACATTCGACATATGCTAATCATCTTAAGGAATTCAGGCATAATTTCAACAATAATTATAAAATTATCCATCTCTAAAGCAAAAGTTCTAAAATAACACTTAGAATTTCTTGAAATCAACAGGTACAATGCCCTTAAAATTCTTTTGAACGAACAAACAGATGTTGACAAGTCTCCATAACTGAATATCTGTCCCTAATGGCATTTTTTAGCGGCAAACTCCAATAAACACCTTGAGTTTTTATGACTTGTTCTTCCATTATTTTGTCACGTACCTAACAATGTATTTAAACTCTGTTACACTGAACACCATCAGCCAGTGGAATATAGATACTTGAAGAAGCCACATTGTGGTGAAACAATTGTTTCATTATAAACATTTTTGTGGAAATTAAAATACTGTCTCTTATATATTTTTTAATTGAAATGAATTTTCACCAAGCCAAGACCGAATCAAATCAAACATTGAAATTTTATTATTTATGTTTAGCAATATCCATAAAATTGAGACTTGCTACTTAGTGATATGAAATAGTTCAGTAATTCCATATGTTGATAAATTACAAGTCATAAGAATTTTAAATATTCAGGATTCCTTGATTTTGTAGGAAAATGATTGGGGTTTCTCCCATTTTATGTCTTGGATGGACGTTTTGGATCCTGAAAAGGGCTATATTAAGGATGACGCCATTACACTCGAGGTACACGTTAATGCTGATGCACCTCATGGTGTATCCTGGGACAGCAAAAAACATACCGGTAATTCTGACTTCCACATCGAACTTTCAGTGACATCCTAACCTCCAATTTTTCAGGTTATGTGGGTCTCAAGAATCAAGGCGCCACCTGCTACATGAATTCATTACTTCAGACTTTGTATTTCACAAATCAGCTGCGTAGAGCTGTGTACAAGATGCCAACTGAATCCGATGATTCCACAAAGTCTGTTGCCCTGGCCTTGCAAAGAGTATTTCATGAGCTTCAGTTTTGCGACAAGCCTGTTGGCACAAAAAAGTTGACCAAAAGTTTCGGCTGGGACACACTGGATTCTTTTATGCAACATGATGTCCAAGAGTTCCTCAGAGTAAGGTTACCGGTTGCAATGCGAGTCGATGGGGGAATCAATTTTACTGTTTTCAGGTATTGTTGGATAAGCTGGAGAGTAAGATGAAAGGTACATGTGTCGAAGGAACGGTACCCAAGTTATTCGAAGGGAAAATGCTATCTTACATTAGGTGCAAAAATGTGGATTACTCTAGCACTCGCTCTGAAACTTTTTATGATATACAACTTAATATTAAGGGAAAGAAAAATAGTAAGTTTTGTTGTAGTATTTAGGAAGGATAGTTTTATAATTAATGTCTTAATATGATGTTCAAAGGCAGAAGAACATTTTGAAAACTTGTTAATTATTCACAATTAATTATTTAAAATTCAATCAAACACTTTCAAAACCAGAAAATTTAAGGAATAGCTTAAAACAACAAAGATATAAGAAAACGACAAATATATAAAAAAACAAAAATGTTTCATTCTAAAATTGAGAATCATCAGTTATATCTATAACTCATACCAAACGCTGTAAAAACTCATATGTTGTAACTTCGCAGAATGAATTAACCTCATATTGCTTATAGTTTGAGTTTATCTTATTCTGAAAAGTTGCAACGTGGGTGCAATATACAAGTTTTTTACAGTGATTATGCTATGAATTATAGATATAACTGATGATTTCCAATTTTAGAATTAAATGTACTGAACTGAACTAAAATTTATTGTTTTTTTATTGTGTTAAAAATATTCCCTCAATTTTTTGGTTTTGAAAGTTTTGGTTGAATTTAAAAAAAATTATTTGTCCTTCAGTTTAAAGTGGAGTATGCTGAAACTACAAAATAAGGATATTTTCAATATCATGTTGAATTTCTGTTTTTTGGAACATCTAAACTCCTACTCTTAATCATGACAGTTGTTGAAATCTTCAACTCTTTTTCCATTACAGTTGATGAATCTTTCAAGGATTATATAGCAAAAGAAACATTAGATGGAGATAACAAATATGATGCAGGCGAGCATGGTCTTCAAGACGCAGAGAAAGGTGTCATATTTTCGGCCTTTCCACCTGTCCTACATTTACACCTGATGAGGTTCCAATACGATCCAATCACGGATTGTTCAATAAAGTAAGGTCGTTTTGCGCAGAATGTCTGATTGAATAACGTCAAAATTGAATTTGTGCAGGTTCAACGATCGTTTCGAATTTGGAGAAAAAATTTCCCTGGACGACTATACCCAAGATCCAGATCCCAATAGTCCAGCAAATTATACCTTGCACGCTGTGTTGGTCCACTCGGGCGATAACCACGGGGGCCACTATGTAGTTTTCATCAATCCTAAAGGTTTGAAGAATTAAATCTTGCTATTGATTGATACTATTTCGAAATATTTATATGGTGTTACCCAAGGTATCATTCTTAGGCCACTTTTATTCTCAAACAAGTTGACTTGATTTAACTTGATATATTTTTACTTTATATGATAAAGTATTAATTTTGAGAGAAAAAGTATAACGTCCTATCAAGTTTTTTTATCATTAACATCATGATATGTTATGGATATGGTGTCCACCAGGGCACTATTCTTGGTTCAACTTTATTCTTCTTAATCGTTGAAATTTACATTTCTCCCATGCTTGTAGTGTAAACTTCGAATTATTTTTCGTAGGCGACGGTAAATGGTGTAAATTTGATGATGACGTAGTATCTCGTTGCACGAAACAAGAAGCAATTGATCATAATTTCGGAGGTCACGATGAAGATATGAACATGACTGTTAAACATTGCACCAATGCATACATGTTGGTCTATATTCGGGATTCCGAGCTTCAAAACGTTTTACAAGAGGTAATAAATGAATTAATTTTTTCGTTCCGTATTGATGGTGCTTTAATTTCAGGTGACTGACGCTGACATTCCCAGTGAGTTGGCCGATCGTCTCAAAGAGGAAAAACGTATGGAACAAGTTCGTAGGAAGGAGAGAAACGAAGCTCATCTATACATGACTGTGAATGTCCTCTTGGAAGATTCCTTCGATGGTCATCAAGGTAACGATCTCTACGACACAGAAAGAGCGCATTATAGGGTTTTCAAAATAAAGAAGAATGCAACGGTTGCTGAGATGGTTGAGATGATGGCAGATGCTTTCAAATATCCACCAGAACAGGTTGATTAATTGTCGATTTAGTTTTAGTCTGTTTATCAACGGAAGATGTATTCCTTTTAGATAAGACCTTGGCCGTTCTGTTACCGGTCGAATCAAACATTTAGGCCTTCTATGTTGGACTTGGAAGCTGTACTCCATAAGCACGTAGCAGAAGCAGCTGAGAATCAGAACCCCTGGAATATGTTCTTGGAACTCCTGCCTCCAGATTCTGGTTTGACTGCGTTGCCAATATTTGATAAAGTAAGTAGACGTTTTTCCTTAGATCAAGTGGAATTTTTGAGTGCTGATATCGTTTTGCCTAAATATCTATAATTTTCCAATTTTGATCTCAAACGATTACATTGGACTCACGGGTGAAGAATCCAAGGTCAAAAGTAATCCTGTCCGGCTTTTCATTCGTGAATGTCCATGGTTCAAATTTTGTAATAAACTCATAATTTTGAGAAAATATATTCATTAGTTTTTTATTTATAGCAGTGTAACGTTAATTGTAATAAACTCCTGATTTTTTGTTTTTAGAAATGACGTCTTCATTAGTTTTTATTAAGCTGCCTAAAGAATTAATATTTTTAAAAGAGATGTTTTATTTTTCTTTTTTCTTTAAATATCTAGCAATCTTTTCAGATTTTTGGCCTATATAAGTTATCAGGAAATCACCCCAATACCGAGAATACATTGAACGCCCCCCGTATTTATTCACTGAAACAATTGAAAAATAATATACTTGTTTTGATAGGTCTCTGACGTACTCCTGTTCTTCAAAATGTATGATCCTAAACAGAAGAAAATTCACTATTGCGGTCATACTTACATGCCTGTTACCAGCAGAGTGTCAGACTTGATTCCAATTCTGAATGAGAGGGCTGGTTTTCCACCAGATACGGAACTGGTCTTGTATGAAGAGATCAGGCCGAATTTGATTGAAAAAATCAGCAACTATTCTGAACATTTGGAAAAGGTGAGTTCATTCCATCAATTCTTATAGCGAACACCTGATTGAGTTATTATTCAATAACAAATGGAAACGCAGAAAAAAAGGAAAAGCAGGAAAAAATTACCTAACTTGTTGTAAGTAACTTTTCCCAGCTAAGTGCCCAGATGAGTAGAAATACATTGCCTCAAAAATCAATTGAACCCTATAATTTCTGTTAAATGAAAAATTATTCTTCATTCTTAAATTCAAGTAAAAAGGGAGATGATCAAATATTTGAAAAGTCAACATTCAACAAATTAGGTGTGAAGTCTGAAGCCTGCTCAATTTTAATGCTCTATCTGTATATATTGTTGTGAAGTAACAGCCCCATGTTGGGTGCCAATATATATACTGTCATGGTATTTACAGTTAAAATAAATAATTACATAATTATATTAAGGAAAAGACTCACCTTTATATATAAGTTGACTCGTTAGAGTATAACTAGAGCAAAATTCATTAAATAATATCCATTCTGACAGAAATATTAATAATTCAATTCGTAAAAACACTCACAAGCTAAAATTATGAAGAAAAAGCATATTCAGGATACATAATGACTAGTCAAATTAAAATTCTTTGAACGGTAATTAAAAAAACAGTAATTTTGTTGACAGTTTATAAATAGAATTTACAGGGAGATTTCAATTCACAATTATTTAATATAAAACCAGCCAAAGTTGCAATAAATAGAAGTAATTTGAATTTAGATATCAAATTTGAAATTGATGAAGAATTTGTTGAAAAGATTTGTTATTATAATGAATCACATATAAACTTTAGTGAAAATATTGACAAAGAATAAGCTAAATTAAATATAACTCACCAGAATTATGTAAATAGGACAAATTTGATCAAAAATCAATTAATTCAATGAAAGATAGCATCTACGTCAGATATTTTCAAATGATTAATGTAAGAGATATCCTTGAAGATGTTTAGGCATCAATAGTATTGTAATAGCATCTAAGCTAAAGAAATTTAATCAATTTCATAAGTAATATTAAGTATTTTATAAGTTATAAGCATTAGAAGTTAAAATTTGTTAAATTTTGACACTTGAAATACTTTACGAACGAAAAGCAAGACTTTCACTGTTCTGTTTAACATGAAACATACATCAAAATGTAGTTTAAAAAATAAGCTAATTTTCAAAAGTAATTTCAAACCAGGAATTATTTATTATTTATTCTTTAATATAATTCCATAACAATACTTCTTTTTTTTCCAAGGTTCTTGAGGAGTTGATGGATGGTGACATAATCGTTTTCGAGAAAGAAGAACGCGAAGAACTGTTGTCAGATCTTCCAACGTGTGTTGAATACTTTAAAGATCTCTTTTATAGGTACTGATTTAGGTTTAAATGTGACTGGTCTTGAACTAACTTTTTCTTTTTAAGAGTCGAGGTTACTTTCATTGATAAGTGTATTGTCAACGATCAAGGCTTTACGATGGAGTTGTCACAAAGAATGACTTACGACCAATTAGCTAGGGCAGTTGCCCAGAGGGTTGGTACAGATCCTTATCTACTTCAGTTTTTCAAATGCCAAAGGTAAGAACTTTTTTTTTTTTAATTTGTTGATCTTCATCCCTAACTTCTTGCAGTTATAAGGACATTCCTGGCAATCCTTTAAGATGCACCTTTGAAGGCACTCTTAAAGACGTGCTAGTTTTTGCTAAACCTAAAGTTCCAAAAAAAATATTCTACCAACAATTGAGCATAAGAATAAATGAACTAGAGAATAAGAAACAATTTAAATGTATGTATTTGGGTCCTAAGATTAAGGAAGAAAAGGAACTGATTCTTTACCCCAACAAAAACGGCACTGTCGCCGATCTTTTAGAGGAAGCAAAGAAACAAATAGAGTTCAGTGAAGGCAGCACTGGAAAACTGAGGTAAAATCGTGAAAATCATATGTACCTTGAAAAATTCTCTCTATTTTTCAGCAGCGCTTGCTTGTAGTAAGATTATAACTAATATTTCTAAAAACGTCATTTTCCCATTCTGTAGATCGAGTTCACAAATTTTTCTATTCAGACTGTTCATAAGATCAACTTTTGATTTTAATTTTTTGATTTAAATTTTTTAAAGTCACATTCAGCAACATAAAGGGTTTTCCAATAAAAGGTTCCATTTTGAATAGCCGGCTATCAATGAAATGAACATTCATTGATTTCTTCTAAAGTATAATCGTTTTTTTTAATATCAAAATGAAATCTTATCACAAAACCCTTTACTATTCATTTAAATTAAACATCAATAAAAAAAAATAAAACAGTATCTACTAACTTTGATTTACATTTACACAACTTCTTCTGTAGGTTCTTAGTGTGAAAAATAGAGATAAAGGTGAATTCAACTGTGGAATTCAAATTCTGATATAGGGATGGTAATTAAGAATTGTAAAAGGTTTTTTACAATTCTTAAATGTTGTCTGAATTCGCCAAAAAGCAGAGAGAACTTATTTGGTCCTTTTTCTGATGATATAAAATGTTAGATCGTCTTTTCTTGCAGGCTAACAGAGGTGAACTGCAACAAAGTGTCCATGGGACCTAAAGAAGACACGCCCTTAGAAAGTCTAGCTACTGTGGCAGCTAAGATTTGGAGAATAGAAGAGATTCCAAGGGAAGAACTGAATTTGCAAGAGGACGAGATGCTCATCTCTTGCGCCCATTTCCACAAAGAGGTCTTCTCAACTTTTGGTACACCGTTCCTGATTAAAATCAAACAGGATGAGACCTTTGCCAAAGTTAAAGGTAGGTGTTTTGAAATAAATGCAAACGCCAATTTTATTTCAGCCTATATAAATTTGAGCAGGACTCTTTCTTTATTTTTTCAATCAAAAATTGTGTTTTTTATTCTATTAGATGTTTTATTTTTCTGGTTTGATATTCAATATATTTGCTTGGAATTAAAAGTACAAACCCATGGTTAATAGGCATATTATATCCTAAAAATGCCATTTTTTGACGAAAAACCACTCGAGAAATGCCACTCAGGCAAACGGATCCAAAAGAAAGTCATTCTTCCATCAAATAATGACTGGTGATCAAAAATGTTGATATTTTGGTAATCCGAAGTATCTTAAATCATGTATGAATCTAGGCGAACCATCGACGTCCACTGCAAGACCAAATCGGTTTGGAAAGAAGACAATGAATGCTCTGTGTTCAGTGGAATCAGGAAGGTGTAATCTGTCATGAGTTGTTAAAACGACACAGCAAAAGGGGTCAAGAAAAATGGTCGAGGCGTTCAGTTAGGGAATATTACTTGTTTTCACTGGGACACACTCTTTAATTCGTATAAAAATGATTCAATAACTGTTTCTTTGGGAAAGAACTGTTTTTTTTTTTGTGTAGCATTGATAAACTGCCGGAGAGGTGAGAATAACTGAAAGCAGCCGAAATTATACCTGTCCCTAAACCAGGTAAAGATGCAAACACCATCACATCCTATTGACCTCCCAGTTCTGTTAAAAATCTTAGAAAGACTGGTGCTTCAAAGAATAAACTCCGACACAAGTACAGAGTAGTGGATACCAGATCAACAGTTTGGATTCCGGTCAAACCACTCCGCAATACAGTAAATTCATAGAATTAACCACAAAATAAGTAAAGTACTTGAACACAGGCAATACCGTACATCAGCATTCTTGGACGTGAGTCAAGCTGCTCTATAAAATCAAAAAATATCTGCCTGGTTGTTATTATGAATTATTGAAGTCCCATCTTAGTGAAAAACGATTCGGAGTGAGAATTGGTAGTGAGAAATCGAACTACTTCCCAATACAATCAGGAGTTCCTCAAGGAAGTGTGATTGGACCACTGCTGTACGCCGCTGACCTGCCTAGAAGTTCTCATACCATATTGAGAAGGGGATCAGGTACCGCTCCCTGGGGAACACCATCATTATTTGATTCTCGACACTATCAAGTCATTTCAACAATTAATAATTTGATTTCGGACAGTGCTGTCAAATGGGCTAATTCATTTCGCACGAAATGTGTTCGCTGGTCACTTGGAAACAAATGCAAGAAAATTGCAGTCCGGTACTATTTAAAATTTTGAACTTTGACCAGTCAACTAGGAATCCAGTAATTTCAACTTTTTTCAGTTAATGTTTTGATAAATTCGACAGGAAATACCTGAAATTTTTAGGTAGATTTCAGAGACATTCAATGAATCAATAATTAATTGGTCGAGAAGGTGCTTCACGACGACCCAAAAATGCCTAAGTTTTGCAAATTGCGACTGAAAATTTTTCGTCATTTTTATAGTAACTTTAAACAATTTCAATGCGTTGTTGAACCGTTTATCTTTCCATTTTTAGTAATGGCGTAGTTTTTACTTGTCAAATGTCAAAAGTGACAGCTGCCCAGATAGAGGGCTATTCTTCAAAATGTAACCTCTTATTGGAAAACCTTTTATGGTTTTTTACAGGTTGTCATTCTGTTTCAGAGCGTATCCAAAAGAAATTATGTGTCCCAGAGAAGGAATGGGAAAAATTCAAATTTGCTATTGTATCTATGGGAAAGGCGCATTATTTTAATGAAGAGGAATACACGGTGAATTTTTCAGATTTCAGGCTTCTTCCCAATCAAAGTAAGTACCTGGACTCTTATTAAGTACGATTCATTAAATTTCTGCCTTTCCAGCTGGAAATTCAAGACCCTGGTTAGGCATGGACCATGTAAATAAGGCCCCAAAACGGTCTCGGTACAATTATTTGGAAAAGGCCATAAAAATATACAACTGAGACTGAAAACTACTTGCTGAAAAAATAACAGTTTGAAAAAGAGTATTTTCTCCAGGTGTTCTTTATTTTCTACGTTTACTTAGAGATTACGCTTCATCACAAGACAACACTATAAGAGCGTCTACTGTGAATTAACTTCCCTTCCTCTCTATTTCATAATTGTAAGACCTCGAAGAATGAAGCTGTAGGCCAGCTGTATGTGCTCTGTGACTGATTGCCGAAAACTCAACGCAATATTTAACATAGCGAAAACACCGATTTGCAGGCTTTTCTGTTTTCCAATTGATTGTATCGACAGCTGTTAAGGGGTCTGATATTGCAGCTGCTCGATGAATCGAAGTTTGGAGGGTTTGCAGGATTCTCAACATTCTTCTTCGTTTGTAACCCATCTGATGGTTATTTCAGAATTATAAGTTGTGATAGTTAGTAGTTTTTAATTAATTTTTTTTTAATGTTTTTTAAATCACCTATGACACGAAATTTATGTTCCTTTTTTAAGTGTTTGGAATTATCGAAAATAACGATGTATTCATCTCTAAGTGAATGGCTGTGTTTTTGAAGTGTAGAATTTTGCTTCATGTATCTCTGGAAACAGCTGGCAATTACAACAAACAATTTTATCGAGCCATGCATATATATTATAAATAAAATAAAGCTAGGGAGAAATTGCTGTTGTATACTTGTGTAAATAAATATCTACCTGAAGTTTTTTCAGTTCACAACTCGCCCAAGAACAGCTTGGATTTGAATATTACGAGTAAGATATGTGAAGAATCTTTCGCTTCAAGGGTTGTTAAAACGTGTACTTTTTCTAACTTACATGTCAACTTATGTTGGTATATCAGTTTTATTATTTGAAATGTCACATTAGACCTATAGAAAGATAGCAGTCGTTTCAAAATTCAATGAAATGGTACTTTGCTGGGGTATTTATAGATTGAAATGAAACTTGTAGATTAGCTGTGCATTTACGGCCATTAATATAGACACTAATTATTTATTACATAGAGTTCTTTTCAGTTTCTTTTCCTCGCAAGGAAGGATGTGCAAGATTAAATCATAATTACTGCTGTTTGTAAAGGCCGTATTTCAGCCACCAACTTTTTTAACAACCCTTGTAGAATTTCGAATAGAAATGAATTTTGGTGCATAATTAATTCTGCATCACCGCTCGACATTTCTCCAGTTGAAGCTATTTTTGAAGTTATACCATGTAACTCTTCCTCTATCTGTTGGATTGTGTTTTTATTATCGCTTAAATATCGCTTCCTACGATTTTAAACAGGTGGAACATCTTGCTGAAAAGAAAATGGGTCTTTCCCATACTGAAGGGAAATATTGTTATATGTGGTACTTTTTTCAGTTAAACATGTAACGTAGAAATTATTCGCGATTTTTAATTTAATACTGAATAAAAAGTTAATAAATACTCTGTGATTGGGGAATCAAGCAGAAGTTCATTTCCTACTTTATATTGAGATTGAATTTTTTTTGATATATGTACGATTTCGAGTATCATTCTGCAATTTATTGAATACCAGGTAATCCTTCTGATAAATCGTACACATATTTTCAATTTTGCTCACTAACACATGTATTCTCTAATAGTAAGCTTTGTTTTTTTAAGTATTGTTATATTATTGTTTGATAAAACTGTAAAAATAAATTTTTCAGTGTAATTAAGAATCTATTCATTATTAAACTTGTAAAAAGGAAATTAATTGGTTGAAGGATTTGTAATATATGATTTGATTTTTCAAAAAAAGAAAAGGTTGAAAAAGTAGGTGAGTAGATACTTGCAATCGGTTTATTATCTGGACAAATAAATATATATTTTACAACCTTTGTCCCGTGAAATGGCTTGTTGTGTTGTTTTTTTTAATCGGATATTACTTCAAATGGTGTAGAATATTTAGTTAATTTATTTTCTTTAGCAGATGTATAATTTCAACATTTCACACTGGAAATTTCGAATGTAAAAAACAAGAACACAGTGGATGATGTTTATGAATTTTTTTAATTAATAGACTAGTTTCCTGACATTGTGATGGAGATACAAATCGTGTGTGGTGCTCATTTTTTAGAGTTGTTACAGGCATTTTAATGAAGTATAGTTTGTAGAATGAGATATGTATTTCTGATAAGCTGACATCTAAGGCATCACTAATGAAGCAACCAAAACAAAACCAATAAAATCTTTATGATCCCAGTATTGTTTTATTCTGCTCATTAAGAAGTCTTTCAGTTAATGTAATTCTTTATTATTCCTTTTGCTTTGTTATTTTTACGTGAAGGTTGGCGACTTCTGTCATCCAATCTATGTGGTGGATATTCAGATTGTGGTTATTTCGTTTAATTACACTTAATGCTGAACATGTATTACATGAGTTTTAAAAAATTCTTATTTACAACCACCAATGTTTGATTCACACATGGAATTCTAACAAAAATCTTGAGAATTATAACTAAACTAGCTGAGACCTGTGGCTTAATTCATGTTACAAAATTTGCAAACACAAGATTAGCCTATTTTCGTATGCTTTGATCACTCATTTTAGCAAATATATCAATATACAGCTGTATATTGTTCCATATTGTTATTTTTGAATGATAACTCATCTTATCATCCGATTTTGATGAAACAAAGACTTCATGATCTTCCTTAGAAAACCGCATGACATTCCAATTCTATTGTTTCGTGTGATTCCGTTTCATGAATTTATTTCCTGTATAGTAAAAAACGGATAAATTCGAGCTTTGAAAAATCGCTCGCATTTTGATTGCAGCTCAGTTTTTGTTTGTTAATTTAAGGGAACAGCGTGTTACCTTTTTGCCAATTGTCTGTTATTTTCGAATTTTTAGCCTAAAATGGTCTCTTATTACTCACTGATGAAGAATTCGAGGTCAAAGGTAATTTATTCATTAACAAAATAATCTAAATCAATTCATCTTAAAAAAAGTATACATTCAAATAGAAAATAAAGTGTAGTCTCAGAACATACAGTCGAAGCAAGCTTGTATACTGTCATATTCCGGGAAATGAACACTCCAATTTGATCCAAAATTATTACACATGAAACGACAACAAATAAAATAAAAAAATTCTGTCCGTAAACATTCAAACTTCCTACCGGATAAAGCTAGAGGTTTGAATTTTTAGGTTAGGTTTGGGGCCTGAAATCTGTCCAATAGTTCCGCAGTTAATCACATTTGAAATTTGTTCTTATTTTCACAATAGTTCCATAACTACCGATCGAAATCAAATTTAATAATAGGGGACCGAAAAGTAATGTCGTTTCTGCGTATGTCGATATTTGATTGTCGATTGTCATTGTATACTTCCAAGTCGTGTCAAAAGACATTTTAAGGTTATTGGGCTTGTTCACTCCTAAATAATTGAATATTAGACTTTTTTTGCAATTTGGGGTGAAATAGCCAGCCAAATACCAGTTACACCAAAAAACATTTGCAATGTTTATCCAAGTGCATAAGACATTCGTAAATGCCAAAGATGGTTCTCTGGGTTCAGATCCGGTAATTTTGATCATCCCAAAAAAAGGCGCTTCTGTGTGTTTGGTGGAGTATACGCGGAACTTCATTTTGAAGAGCTGATACTTGGACAAACTGTTACTCCAGGTCTTTATTATGAACAATTGGATCACGTGAACCAGTCTTTAATCGAAAAGTATCAGGTGATTGTCAATATCAAATGAAACAATATCTTAACATGATTTATTCAAAACAATTATAGACATATGGTAAAATAAGCAGGTGTTTATCTTTTGGACCATATTGAATCTATTTTGCAGAAACGTCCTATTTTCTTCAATATTTTTATTATTGTAATGGATCCAAGGACACCACAGGCTTGAAGACGAATTAATTAACGGCGGATATTTTTCCAAATACAATAAAGAATACTAGTAAGTTCTTTGAATCGGGACAGTGTAACTTGCATCTGTGTTCATAACTTAAATACATCCGAATAACTTTTATTGATCGTTGGGACATAAATGTTGCAAAGCATCTTGGCTTCAGAGCTAAATGTAATGCCCAACGAATGCAAGGCAACTACGCACCTATATTTATCACGTATAGAATTGCAAGTTTTACTAAACACTAACGCCACCTAATGCACCATGCACAACAGCATACACCAAAGGGATTCAATCGATCAACTGTATTTCAGATTACTTCTACCGTTAACGTAGAAAATCTTCAAGCTCAAGCAATATCCTGGTATGTTGTGATACCAATAATTGGTATTTATATCCAAATGAATTAACGACGGATATTTTTGTCTAAATATAATAAGGAAGTGAGCTATGGTGACATAGAGTTCTTCGAGGTGTGTCGCTGAGTTGAATTCGTTGGGCATTAGAGCTGGCACTGACAATGAAGCTAATAAGCTTTGAAACATGAATGTCTGTTACTTATGTCCAATTAAACCTATTTGAGGTTTGAACTGTTATGCAGATGCAAGTTACACTGCCCCAATTCAAAGAACTTTTTGTTACCATATCTCATATTCCTTATATGCAGCCTTAAAACTACTTCAAGCAAGAAAAAAATAATTTGTGCAAAAATTCCACAATTTTATTGAAAACCAAGTTAGAATATAATAGAAATAGAAAAAATGACACTATCGGAAGTTTGAGATATAATTTTTTTATTGATCCTTATCCGATATAGATGAAAAAATAAATTATCAGAATGAAGGAAGCGTTTTACTGTTGACAATAACTATAAAGTATTTATTTTCCACTAATTGTTTATTATTCAACTGGTTAAAGTATACAAAACTGAACCCTGAACCAAAAATAATTAGATATTTACAAAATCCAGTAATGTTTATACAAAAATCTTTTATCAAAATGCAATTATTTTTACAAAATATATAATCTACAGTTAATAGTATCAAAATTAGGCATGGTATTAATTATTATAGTGTTACTAAGAATTCTTAAAAAGTTTTCATATTTCTCGAATCAACACCCACTAAGGCAATGCAAGACTGGTAAAAAAGTATAGAGCCCAACCAAAGTTAAGCTCCTTAATTCATCACTTAATTAAATAAATTATCATCATATTTAAATAAAGTCATTCCGTTTAGGGAAAACGATACGCTATTATATAAATAAAATATAAAGGAAGTGTTTCAAAATGTTATCTAGCTCAAATTAGCCAAATGTCCAAACAGGCGTCAGATTTTCATAAAAAACAGGTTACAACTCTTTAAATCAGTTTTTCCCTCAAAACAATACAAGGAACTGAAGGCCACTAGATCAGAAAATAAAACAATAATTATATATCTGAAATGTATCACTAATTCATTTTGTAAGAAGCATAGGTGGCAGCAAAAGATACAAGCATTCAGGGTGTTGATTGTTTTGAATATTGCTGATTATTTATCTGTTGGATAAGATAAGAATACATCTTTTGCACAATACGGAGCCGCCTAAGTACTAGGGAATATATACAAAATATTTTCAGAGATCTTAACAAGGCATATTTAAACTCACCGATTTCAAACAACAATTGAAACTAATATTCTGATCTACAGAATATAAATCATTTTGTCAAGGACTGAAACGAGAAATATCTACAGCCTTCTAACCATACAGAAGGCGTTATTTTAGGGTTAGATCGGATCAGCTCAAGATCATCGTGAAACTTCATAAACCTTGTCAAGATCTCCGACTCTTTTCACTTAGTTTGGACCGTCTTCAAAATCCATCGTTTCGTCTTGAGTTGTAGAATCGTCCCCTGAGGCGTTTCCGCTAGAAGACACTGTGCTCCTCTTGGATGAACCCAAACGAGACGATGAAATGCCCATTGAGCCCGTAGTCCTTCTATGCAAGAGAAAATGAGATCCAATTCAGTTGAGGTTAGTAACAGCCCTCTGTTAGTTCTAGCACAAGTCTTTAAAGGCAAAATTTCATGGCAATGACGATTTCATTTAAAAACTCAAATCCAAAGCAAATTATGTAGGAGGAAACAACTCAAAATTAAAATAAACTATCTAGATCAGCATGATGAACAATTTCGAAAAACTGCTTTCGTTTGGAAGTGTCTACTGTTCCCAAAAATTTTAGGGTAACATTAACGAAAATTGTTGTATTTCTTTGATACAAGAACTCTTCCAGCGCCAATAAATCAGTTCTAGATAAATTAGTGCTATTTGTTTTCATGAATCCTTGTTTCGCTTCTCAATTTAGGTAATAAAAAACTTGGAAGTCCAGATCCACAAAATAAATAAACAAAGTTCAAATGAAATGAGGTTTCTACAGGCCTCATAATTTGATCGGACTACTGTTCAACTTTTCATAACAGATTATTGAATTTTGCAATTTTATTGTGTCAACAATTAATCTCAATCATAATATAAAAATTAATATATTTTCTGAATAACTCTCCAATAGCATTTCCTTATATGAATAAATATATAATTTTAATGAATCTTAGTCAATGTCTTCATGCCTATCACAAAAATTCAGCATTTTAACAGCGCGACATCATTGCCATGAGAATAAGCCATAAGGCACACAAAAAGCTTTCCTAATGTGACATAAGGACCTTGAACAAATTTTGGCTGTTCTCCAACAGATGGCATTATCAGAACTTCATGGGTATGTATTAAAGGGTCTTTCAATGGGAACGCCCCATTTCTAAATTGACATTAATCACGAATGTCAGCCATTGTTTATTTGTGACATTGACAGTTGTATTTGTCAACTGTTACACTAACTTTACGTGCTTTAACTCCAATTTTTGGTCATTATAATCGTCTGGATAAAAGAAAAGTTGAACGTTTAGTGAAGAAGTTTGAAACAAATTTTACACTTCATTACGTTACAGTGCCAGTGAGGCAAAGAAATGCAAGAAGAATATTGCTGCCGTACGTGAAAGTGTTTGTGAAGACCAAAATTTATCGATTTCTCGAAGTTCACAAGAACTAGGCATCTCCCAAACGTCTCTGTGGCGAATTTTACGAAAAGACCTTGGTTTACATCCATACAAAATTATATTTTATGCTGGAGGAGTCATTGGACCTTATTTTTTCTCAACGAAGCTCATGAGGCGGTAACTATCAGTGGAAAGCGTTATCGTCGTTCAATGTTGACTGATTTTTTATGGCCTGAATTGGTTCGTCTTGATTTGCAGAACATGTGGTTTTGACAGGACGGTGCCACTTATCATACTGCCAATGACACGATGACTTTATTGAAAACTAAATTCGGTGATTCGATTATTTCAAGAAATGGACCGATAAATTATCCCCCTCCTTCCTGCGATTTAATTCAATTGGACTTCTTTCTTTGGAGTTACATTAAGTCATTGATTTACAGCAATCATCCAGCAAATTTAGACGATTTACAGATCAATATTGAACAAGTAATTGCTAACATACCACCTGATTTGTGTGAGAGTCATGGAAAATTGGGTTCAACGACTTCATTCCTCTGCCATCATTTCTGTGGTGGACATTTAAATGATGTTTTGTTTCATAATGATATCCATTGTACTTTATAATGAAATAAAAATTTTAATAATTTTCAAATAAATAATGTGTTTCATTTGCAAAACAACATGGGGCGCTGTTAATGAAAGACCCTTTAATTGAATGACCAAAATCTTACCATTAAGTTGGGAAATGTCCCAATTTGAAATTAATATCTTCAATATCACAAGAAAACGAAAAAAATATGGAACGAAAAGAAAAGAGAAAGCTAAAAATAATTAATTTTTGAGTATACAAACTGGTCCACTTTTTTTGTAGAATAACTTTAACAGTCGATAATACAAGGTGATATTTTTTTTAACTCTCCCTTTTTAACTCCAGAACTTTGTTGTCATACAGTAACGAGTATTGGTACGTTGATGTAACTTGTTGAATTCTTTTAATAGTTATTGAATTAGTACGCAAATTCTAGGATAAGCATACTTCGAGGGGAATACAGAGATGAAATAATTAATTAGAACTCGTTTAAAGTCTATATATTATACACTGAATTATACAATTTTGGATTGTTTTATCAAAATTATCGATCATTGTGGTGAAAACGCTATATTGCCGTAGAAGAGTAGATCGATGGACTTTTTCCTTGTTGTTCACTTGGGTTCGCTGAATTCACTTCACAAATTCATTAACCTTAATTACAAGTGTCAAAATCATAGAAAATACTTTCAGCATTTTTAATTGCAAGTATAATATCACAAGAGGGTGAACGAGAATGTTCCTTGAGACTGTATTTGAGAAGTTATAAATGAATGCTAGTTTTGTGCTGTTGTGACAGGTACTTCTTGAACTCACTGGGATGAAGTATTTTTCGTTAATGCCGAAGTGAAGTGTGTTAATGCGAGGTATGTATTTTAACTGACTGGTTGGCTGAACCAGACGACATTTATCGTCTAACTGCTTGAAATTGAACATTCTATCTACTGTTAAAGTTATTCTTTAAGAAAGTGCACCTATATTATGAGAATAAAAGTTATATAAAAGTAAAAACAGCTTCCTTTCACATATAATCAGCTATTTCAACAGCAGTAAAGGAATTTTTTGCATCATGTTAGGAGATGAAAGATAAAGAAGATACAAACTATGCCTGACCATGCATCAAAATCGTTGGTAAAACACCGAAAATTTATTGAAGAATCTAAGTTTGGTAAACTGTCCAGATTCTGCAAGGTTTAACATTAAATGTCAATAACTTTTTCAAACAATTATCAATCAAGCTCTGTTGAGTTGCAACTTCTTAAGCTTTAGATACAATATTTGCAGTTTGTTACTTCATTTTTAACCCATTTATAAATACTATATTATATATGTGTCTTGTATGTTCAACAAGGCATTTTAAAATAGAATAACCTTAATATATTGCTCATCAGCATCACATTTCTGATAAAATAATATTTAAATAAGGTTATTCTGATTTGTGAAAATCAGAATAACCTTATTTAAATATTATTTAATATGGATTTTCACCAAGTAAGGACTGATACAATTCAACATTTCTGATAAGCTAAGAAGATACCAAGATATTTTCAGAATTATAAAGGAGTGCAAGATGTTTAAGAATTCATTCTAATTTATGAAATTGGATAAATTGACCCTCAACATGACGTGACACGAAAATTTAATTAAATTTTTTGACCAAGATTAGTGTCACCATTGAAAATGTCAAACTTTATGATGACTGTCAGATTTGACATATTTACAACAGTGTTGCCATATCTGAAAATTTAATCAGCAATCCTCCTAGTACAATCAATTTTATAAGTAATTTCTCATCTGGAGGTTTTATATGGGCGATTTATGCCAAATTTATTTATTTTTACGACTTCAATCTTTTCATATTTGAAAACATCTCATATGTAAGGTTAGCCTTCTTCTTGAAACTATACTCTAATGTTAATCATGAAAATTATTCGGGTTTTTTCCTCAACACTTGAATAAAACAAAAAGATTTATTTTTCAAGAAACAAAATTGTATTGCATTAAATCTAGGCCACTTCGTAAAAGCATACATGTTATGCGCTTTCTCATCATTGACTTCATTCTTCCCAAAACTTGAAGCGATTAGTAAATAAAGTTAAAATCATTCACCAAACACAAAAAAAAAACGTAAATCGGTAATAGCAATTGGTTAAAAAAACATCTACTATAAAAAGATGCATCTTGCAATTTCGCAAAATCTCGACCTACCGATCTTTAGTGTGGTAACGTAGGTGCATTATTTGATGCTGGAAATAACAAATTAAAAAATGAACAAAGTTACAAGTACTCGAAAAAATTCAAGATACATTGAAACAAATATTTTAGAATTAGCTTGAAACCATATCTCCCCTCACTGATGAAGCTTCTAAAACAATTGCCGCCCTGTTTTTTAATGTTCCATGTACCGGTTACAGCCTAATTTCAACCTACCTCAATTTACTTTTTAGATTACTAATTTCTCTAGACATTAATTCATGACTCTCAGCCATATCTTCACATTCTCTCTGGAATTTCCTCTTCTGAGCCTTCTCTCTGCTTATTTCTTCTTCCGCCTCATCCAATTGTCGTTTGAAGGCGTTCATGCGCGATTTAGCCTTTTCTACTTGTTCCTTATACTGATCTACATGTCTGCGTTCATCCTCTAACTGCATTAGAAGCTCTTTGAGTTTCTTGTCGAGCTTACGATTGGTCTTCTGTTGGGTTAGCCTTTCTTTAGCCTCAACCTAGGAAAAGGAAGAGCTTAAGTGAACTTATATTATTCGTTACTTTTTATTTTATGAAAATCCTTGCGATACACGATGGTATATTTTATTTGTTAAAGAGTGGGGATCGATTCATTTCTAATTGGGTATCAGTGTTTGAAGATCAGGACCTTTATGGAGTTTGGTTCATGTCAAAGCATCTAAGTTATTTTGGACATTTATCCACTAAATTAAAAATTATTTTGAAAAACTAAATTTAAAGATTAAAATGCTCTATTCAACGCAATGCAAAAACAAAATCTTTAAAAAGTTTGAGAGTCTATAGAATCAATTGTAATAACTGTAATGTAACTTATGTGGATTAAAACAGGTAGAAACTTTGAAATGAGACAGTCTGGCAAAAGGATGAAATTGTTTAGTTCTTGTAAGTAAAGCAATAAACATAAAGTATACTCTCACCAACAGAAAATTTAGGCTTCAACACATGTTTTGACAATTAGAGTATCAAATATCGCTAGTTACTTTACCTCCAGTTGCTCTTCGAGGTTGGCCAGTTTGCTTTCCAAAGCTGTAATGGTAGCCTTCGTTTTGGTACGCTGAGCAGTTTCTAGTTCTGTGAGTTTGGCTTTGAGTTCTTTATTTTGTCTCTCAAGCAGCAATCTACCAGATTCGTTCTTCTGAGCAGATGACCTCTCATTGGCCAGTTCCGTAGTCAACTGTTCGATGTTGAGTTGAGCCTTTCTTGCTCTATCTTGGAAGATTTCATTGTTACTCTGTTCTTCTTCAAGTTCCTCTTCTAGGGTAGCAATGCGAGCTTCAAGCCTGCGTTTTTCATCAATAAGAAGCGTTCCTGTAAGAAAATCAAACATTAAAACTATACCACAAGTCTTCCTTGGGTCCTGTCGTACCTTTGTTATTGCTACTATTGATTTCCTCAAGAAGTTCGTCTCTTTCAGCTTCGGCCGCCCTTCTTGCTCTTTCGGAACTTGAGTGGTCTTCGGTGAGCTGAAGAACATCAGCTTCCAAGGTTTTAACCTTTCTTTCTGCTTCTTTGCAACTGGCAGCCAATTCCTCTCTACCTGCTCTAGCTTCTTCCGCCTCTCGCAGCGCTTCTTTGCATTGCTGTTGGGATTTTTTCAATTGTTTAAGCGCGTCTTCCTTTACCTTATATTGTAGTTCAATCTGCCCTTCCATTTCCTTCAGGTCACCTGATAAGAAGAAGAAAAGTCATTCAGTGGATGAATATTTCCAAGAATTGATGAAGACATATTGTATGAAGATAACACCAAAAGTACTTAAGATGCTTTACACAGTTTTCTTGGTTTGATGCTAAGAGATGTAATTAGGAAGAATAGCTTGAATAGGCGAATTTTATTCTAAATGAGTACCTTCATTTGGGCTCTAGAAGATGTATTTCTAATATCATAGTAATATGATCTAACCTTCTAATTTCTTCCTGGCAGTGACAGCGGCAGTCCTCTGTTTTCTTTCTTCATCTAATTCTGCTTCCATTTCTCTCAATTGTTTCACAATACCTCTCCTCTTCTCCTCGGCTTGTTCTTCCTTGGCTTGTACATCTCTTTCAAATTGTGCCCTTAGCGCCTAAAATTTAATGAAATTCAGTACAAACCTGAATAAACGAATGAACCAAATACCAGTTTTTCTGATACTCACTTGCATGTTTACTTCAAGACGAAGCTTGGCATCTTCGGTAAGTTGTAATTCATCTTCCAATTCTTCATTTTGTGCTCTTAATTCTACCAACTGACTTTCTAACGACCGCTTAGCCTTTTCAAGTTCATGAACATTTTTATCGGCAGCACCTTGATTGTTGACAAGTTCATCCAATTCTGCTTGGAGTTGTCTCTTCACTCGTTCCAGCTCTTCGATCTAAAATAAAAATTTTTCAACTGCAATCTGAAAAACTGACATCCAATGCATACTCACCTTTTCACTCGATTCATCTAACTCTCTGCTCAAAGACAATACTCGTGTTTCTTTTTCCCTAGCCTCTCTTTCTGCTACATCCCTTTGCTCGGCCAACTGTTCACTAACCTGCTTCTCCTCAGCCAGAATCTTGTCGAAGTTCTTCTGCTTCTTCTCGAGTTCAATAACTTTTTGTCTCTGTACCTCTAATTCGATGTTTGCATCTTCAAGCTCTGCAGCTATCTTCTTCTTGCTCCTTTCCAATTTGTCATTGGTAGCAAGAAGCTCCTCAACTTGTCTTTGAAGGGCATCCAAATCTTTAGCAAGTTTCTTCTTGCTTTCTTCTAAAATGGCAGCCTGTTCCGCTTCATCTTCCGCCTTCTTTTTAGCTTCTTGAAGTTGTATGTTAAGATTTGCAAGCTAGAAGTTGATGCTGGTGGATTAAGAGGAAATTAATATTGGCATGTAAATTCTTACCTGTTTCTCCAAGTTCTTCTTCAGTTCCTCTTCTTCTTCAAGGTGTTCTTGTAATGTTTCTTTCTCCGATTCTATCTGCCTCAATTTTGAACTAAGTGCGAGTTTCTGCTTGGTTTCTTCTTCTAAAGCTGTCTGGACTTCAGATAATTGTGCATCAGCATTGCTTTGATTCTTTTGTGCAGCGGACGCTTTCAGCTCAGCTTGCTCCAATTGTTGAGCAATGCTGTCTACTTCTTGCTGGAGCTTGACAGTCTTTTCTTGGAGCTCAGTCTTTACTCTTTCCACTTCAGCAAGTTTTGCCTGAATTTCCGTCAACTGACTTTCAGCTTGTTTCCTACGACGTTCAGTTTCCTGTCTATTAGTGCTAACATTTCTTAGTTCTGTAGCAAGATCAGCATTTTCTGCTTCTAAGGACTGCTTGGTCTTCTCTAAGTTATTCTTGCTCTTCTTCAGATTTTCAAGTTGTTCAGTGACAGAACTCAATTCTTGAGTATGTTTATGTCTCATATCAGCCAATGCTACTTCATGAGATTGTGTCTCTTCCTCGATGGTCTTCTTCAAGGTGGCCAGCTCTTGTTCTCTCTTGGACCTCAATTCTTGTTGTGCAGCAGTTGAATCCATTGAATCTAAAAGTTCATTCTTCAGAGCCTCTAATTCCTCGTTAAGATCTCTCTTTTGTTTCTCAGCTTTGCTTCTAGCCGCTTTTTCGACCTCCAAGTCTTCTTGAAGTTCAGCAAGCTGGCTTTCTAGTTCTCTGAGGGCTTTCTGAGCCTGAGCTTTTAGAGCACCTTCCTCGTCTACCCTCACCATAGCTTGCGCTAATTCTTCTTCTCTCTTACCCAGTTGGAGCTGCAATTCTTCCATCTGAGTTCTTCTTTCCATTAATTGTTCCTTTAAGTCATTCACTTCAGTTTCTACCTTTCTTTTAGTTCTATCTGATTCCTGTCTTTGCTGATGGTCTTTCAGAAGTCTTTCTTCTAATTCTGCAATGGTTGCTTCGTGTTTTGTCTTTAGTTTTGAAAGGTGTTTGGCTTTTTCTTCCTCTTCAGCAAGAGTTTGACTCAAGTCATTAGAACGTTCTTCAAGGATTTTCTTTTCTTTAAGCAATTTTTGATTGGTATCATCACTAAGAGCCAAGTCTTCTTCAAGTTTCTTAATTTTGGCATCGCACTGTACCTTCTCCAATTGGAGTTTCTGCCTTGCTGCTTCTTCTTCTTCAAGCTGTTCTTCTAAGTCTTGAATAGTACCTAACAATCTCTTTTTATCAGCATTCAGAGTATTGGCCCTTTCTTCTTCTTCTTCCACTCTGGATTCCAAATCGTGAAGAATTTCTTCTAACTCTTGTTTTCGAGCAGTCATTCTAGCCCTCATTTCCTCTGCTTCAGCACACAGCTCCACCTCAGCCTGTAGCTGTTCTTGAAGCACAGTTTTCTCTTCAAGGGCTTGTTGATACTTCTTCTCATATTCAGAGGATGCTCTAACTTGACTTTCTAGCTTATCCTTAACTTGTTTAAGTTCATCTTCTTTCTGCATAAGTTTTTCTTCCTGTTTAGTGACTTCCAGTAATGGTTTGACTTTGGTGTATAATCTCCACCACTGCCAGTTCCTGAGCTTGAGATAAGCAGAACAGTTTCTCTGGATGATCCTGATTGCGTTGAGTTGTTGTACTCTCTTTTGGTAATTTCTTCTAGACAAGAAACCCCGGCAGAAGGCTTGGAAGTTCACGATCAAATCTGTGATCTTGTAATCCCGTTCCTCTTCTAAATGAGCGAGCACGCCGGCTCTGAAAAAGATCTTAGACTGTCCAATTCTGTACAAATTTTGGTCGAGGTCTAAACATTTTATCATGGTCTCACAGGCTTTCTTGCCATCCATAAAACCTTTGTTGATCACATTTGGCGTAAGGAGCTCATATCGTTGACGGAACTCTTGGAAAGGTATACGATTAGGGAAACCTTGCCTGCATATTCTTATACCCTCAAGTACACCATTACACCTCAACTGATCTAATACTAAGGGCGCATCAATTTTTCCCGATCGTTTCTCATGGTTCGGTATGATACATCTGACGAAGTTCGGATTGGTATTTCTCAGGGTGATCATCAGATTGGCTAACTGCTCCTTGTACAAATATGAAACAGTACGGAACATACCTTTGGCTCTTCCTATATTTTCAGCATCCTTCCAAATGTGTACAACGAAAGGATCCTGCGAGGACTGGAATAAAGAGACTACATTCTCATTTTGAGGATCCATGTTCTTCATCAACCATTGGTTCGCACAGTAATCCACTTTGCCTGCATAGTGAATGATAGAAAAGTCTGCAATTCCTCTAAAGTCGCTCTTACGAAATTTGGGATGGCCCGAATGCGCGTTCACCAGTTTATCCACAAATGTTTTATCTGTTGCTTTTGGGAATAGACATTCCTCGTCTAGTAGGGCCATAATTCCCATAGGTTTATCAATGAGATCTATTGTGGGCTGCAGATCCAAACCGAAATCTATAAATTTCCATTCTATTCCTTCTCTCTGGTACTCCTCTTGTTCCAAGATGAACATGGTATGATTGAACAGCTGTTGGAGTTTCTCGTTGGTATAATTGATGCACAATTGTTCGAAGGAGTTCAATTCGAATATCTCAAAACCGGCAATATCAAGGATACCGATGAAGCTAGCACCTTGGCGTTTGGTTCTGCCCAAAGAGCGGTTTATCCTGGTCACCAGCCATCTGAACATTCGTTCGTAGCACGCTTTAGATATGGCTTCTACTGCAAATTCAACCTGGGGACAAATAATGACGTCTAGAATTTTTACAAGCTCTTATAAGGAGATACCAACCTGTTCTTTCGTCTGACTTTTGGTCACAAAATCCCTTCCGACCTTGATCCTGGGTTTCAAGAACGCCTTGGTCATGTCGGTGACCGGCAGACCAAGCAAATGGGCTATCTTTTGAGCCACAGTGTTGTCGGGCAAGGTGGCCTGGTCGGAGTTTCTGTCCTGCTTGAACTGCATGGTGCCGAAGAGCATCACGGCCGAGACTATCTTGAATATGGCGCTGAAGTCGTCCTGGGTCATTCCCATGATGTTCATACTGTTTACTGTAGCTTCGAATTCCGCGGAATCATCAACACCTGGGACTAAGTGGTTGTCGTCCCTGATGAAAGGATAGGATTTGGGATCCTCCAGGATGAACTCCTCTGAAGGAAGAAAAGGGAATTTTAGATTTAAAGGTGTTTTATTTTGGAAGCTTCAAGGCTAAAAAGTATACCACTTACTTTTTTGCGCAGTGTTTGCACCAGCCAGAAGCTGGTAGAATATATGGAATGTCCTTTCATGTTTAGCTTGACGTATGGCACGTGATTTCTCTAATAAGTAAGTCTCTATATTCGCTCCTGCTATATACCCGGAAGCATCGAAATTTATCCTAATAAATTTGCCCTGAAAGAGAGCACATTGATCAAAACTTAACATCGATCAAACTCAGTTATACTTACAAATCTGGAAGAGTTGTCGTTCTTTATCGTCTTAGCGTTTCCAAAGGCTTCTAGGATAGGATTGGCTTGAAGCAATTGCTGCTCTAGACCACCCTGAACAACCCCAAATTACATTAATATATGGAATGTATTGTACAAATTCAAAACAAACACACAAATACTAAAGTGATACGTTAACAATCAACATAAAAAACAATAAATTTGACTGCTTATACTAACTACCAATAAGATTAAATAAAGGTAAGGAATTCAATATTGTAATAGAATAGATACAGTTCGGACCAAAACGTACCGAAAATTCCCTGGATGGGCTCTTCATAATCTAGGTATAGCATGTAATGAAATTTTAACAATTAAAAATCCTGTTATTATAAAGATAAACATTAAACCAAGACTTAATACTGCTATAAGAAAGCGTCAGATGAAACGGATACTACTATGAGATTTATAGAAAAAAAAATAGATTCTCAATCACTGACAGATGATTACGCTGTACGCACATCTATCAACACCTTTAAATGTCATCAATAGGCTTCTTTTCAGTATCTGTCATTTCGCTGAGCGTAAACAACATAGTTTCTGTGGATTTTTATGTGAATTTCTCAAAGGATCTCACGATAAAAAAAAGAGTTTAGGGCAATGGAGAGAATTCTACATTCGATGATTCATCTAAACATGATTCTATTCAGAAAAAAATCATTATACTACAACAAAACATTTTCAAAGAAATAACTTCGAAATCTACGCCAAACTACAATATGTGCCACTAATTAATATTTTTTACTTGCAAATGCTCAAGCACATAAGACACCAAGAACATACCGAAAATTCTCTGGATGGACTAATCTGGAATCAAGAATTATATGTAATAGAAATCATTGAATAATAATTTGGAAATGAAGTAATTCTTCGTAAAACTACTCTAATAAACAAGCAATTGCTTATAAGAGGGTGAGGCACTATAATATAAAAAAGTAACATAAATAGAGGTCAATTCTTGATAGAAGGTATATAAAATAATATAAATATTTTAAAAAATTTTAAAAAATTAGCCTTCTACATATTTAATTCCAAAAGATTATATTCAATGATTATAACTTCTGAAAATAAATTAAAATAATGTCGTATAAGTACCACATATATCATGACATAAAATGTTATTTTATTCATAATATATAATCATTTGGTTTCCTCAACATTCTTTATACAGATAGTCCTTGTGCTATAGCAGAGGCCGTTAAATTTGTCTTTCAATCTTCTAGATCAGGTTAAACCACAGAGATATTTCTGTGTGTAGTGAATACCTATTTAAAGGTCTCATTTAAGTAGAACTTTTTCTGGAGAGTGAAAGGTGAGTTGAATATATATTATTAATTGATGTTATATTTATTGAATATGAATATTTGAATACTGATGAGCAAAGTCGATTTTAAAACTTGTTTTTCAGTAATGTTTTGCATATCTTGAGTTTTTATATAAAGTACCTTGGTTAGATATCCAATAATATTGAATAGTCTAAGTAAGATAGTTTTGTGATAAAATTCTTAAGATTATGTTGGATATTCTTGAAAGATATTGGTTTTCATAAGATTGATAAGCAGAAACAAAATTTAGTCTATTCAAAATGTTTAATTTATAGGATTTTGGTTAATAATTTTTATTTATTGGATTTTGTTATACCATTCGGATGTCTTATAATGAATGTTTATTTTATGTCATGATATAAGTGGTACTTATACGACATTATTTTAATTTATTTTCAGAAGTTATAATCATTGAATATAATCTTTTGGAATTAAATATGTAGAAGGCTAATTTTTTAAAATTTTTTAAAAATTTTTTAAAATATTTATATTATAATATAAAAAAGGTAAGAATTAAAAACAGAAAATCAGATTTCTGAAAACTTTTCACGTTTGATTAATATAAAAATTATAACTTAAGAATGAGTAGCTCGAACTTTATATTCCGTCTAGAAAGTATCCGGGATTTATTATTTTTCATAATTTTAATATACTTCTTTTTTGAAACATTCTAAGACACTAGTAATGTATAAAATAGGTTGTGCAGATAGTCGGCTATGGCCAAAGTTGCATGGCACCACTATTTGTCAAATATTGTTGATTGTCAACAGGTATACAATTTATGAAATAATGTCGCAACTAGAAAAAAGAAAAGGCTTTCGAAACGTTAAAAAATTAGTGCAATTGACTGAACTGGGAAAAATGCTGTATATGGGACAATAAAGAGGATAAAAAATGGCAGGATATGAGGCATATACCAGCTTTATGCGCCGTTTCAAGGAGAAAATCGTTTAGAATGCCACAATCTAGAGGGGATAATGCAAAATGTCATACTTCGGCCTTTACTCAAGCTTGGAGGCAAGAACATCAAGTGACAACCATTTCATGGCCAGCATATTCACCAGATCTTAGTCCCATTAAAAACATATGGGGACTAATGAAGATTGAAGTTGAACGAGCAGCGCCACGAAAAAAAGATGATTTAATTCAGTCAGTTTTACAGTCCTAGTGATCTACTTTCGGGTGTACCTCGAAGTTTAGTGTTTACAGTTAAATGGAGGTTTTATAAGTGAATAAGATGAATATTTTGTTATAATTTTCTAATTCAAGAATTAAAAATATATAACAAATAATTACTTTGTTTTTTCCGGGTACTTTCTAGACGGAGTGTATTATTCGTATTTCATGTTTTTTGACAGTCTTCGGATATATTGTATATTCCGTTAATAGGAAGTGATATAAAACTAAGTAATTTCTTATTTCATTCTATCTGGATAAAAGTAAACGGTAATTAAAGTGTTTTCGTTTCATTCTTTCACCATTATTCATTATTATTAATTCATGCAAATCTCTCCTAAGACCGGTAATTTATGCAAACATCAATAATTACGACATTATTGTGGATCCGGTCAAACAGTCCATTGCATTGGACGGATTGCCTGGTGTTAAATTTTGATCCTTAATCCCTTGTGCAAGTCCAATTTCAATTTTAGAACTATCTAACTTAGCCAAATTTTTCCAACTCGATGACTCATAATAACGATTCTACTTTGACCCTAAAATCCAGTCCAAAAACCGATATAAACCGAGATAAAAACATCGAAAATCGCCCAGATATCGAGCGATAAGCCTCCAATAAATCCAATAATACTTTCATCGCAGGTAATTAAGTTTAGATAACGATCTCAATTTGAAGGCTGCTACATTACGAGTCCATAATGTAATTCATTTGTTCATGGGGGAACTTGGTATATAACCTCTGGTTCACCAAGCTAAGCAGTTCGAATTATAAATTAATAAACTTTATTGATTAGAATCTATTCAGTTATTTGTCAGCAATCTCTGTTGCTTAACATGTTGGCGTTTTAACAATCTTTGTCTAACCGTTATTTGTTATGGAGATTCATTGTGTTCCATTTCTAGACCAGGTCCGTACCTCAGCGGAATGCTTAATTGCATTGACCAATTAGTTATTGTTTCTATTATCTTTTTGCCTCTATTTGTTTCAACTTCAATCAAGCCAACCAACCATTAGGAATATTCACAACTTATTTTTAAGTTTAGGTTTCTTTTTAAAACTCAAAAACGCTTCCGTTGAAATTTAAAACGGGTTGGATCCTAGAAATCGTAGTAAATTATGTAAAAGAATTGAAGTATACGAAGAGCAAACCGAGAAAAATCGAACTAACAGTACATATAATACAGAGTTCTCCCGCTAGATGGGCTTAGGAGAAACAACTGTGGAGATGACGTCAGTTTGTGTTTCTCTTACAGTGAGTTTCACAAAACGTTAGTCATCGGATCAAGCCTGTTGATCACGGAGTCCTACTACAATTTATATAGTTCTATGTTCCCAAAGTGCTGATCACAGATTTAGTCACTGTGTCAAACTATGACAGATTAACCTGATCATCGATCAAGTACAAATTTGGGTTCCACAAAACATTTTGTGCTTTGATCTGGCCTGGAATCAGTACTAACTCACAGATCAAGTTAATTTGTCGGTTTTCCATGATTCCAATGACCGCAAAGCATGTTTTCTCCAGCTACGTCTCAATATTTGTTGCGATCCTTTTCCTCCCGATAAAAGTGCTATCGGAATTCACGCGATCGAGACTTGTTCCTTTTGAAGTACAGCGAAATCGATCAGAAAACCGAACTTCCAGGGCGGAGTCAAGATGGAATTCAGTCTATAATGAAAATTACTCGCGATTAAGATAAATACGCGGGCTCAAGTAGAGAAAACGGAATTAAGATTGCGGATAACGAATCAATGTACGAAGCCCTGGATCCGGCTGCTTTCTAGACGACGAAAAAACGTTTGATATACTTGAAGAACAGAGGAGCAGTACTTAACACTTGACCACGATTATCAGGACCTCTTCAAACTACGCGCTTGTAGGAAAGAATTTCAGAGAACGCAAACATTACATAATGGATTCACAAACATTGTGCCTGTTTCATTTAAAATATACAACCTGTATACGTCCCCGTGTTACTTTATTTTTTCATAAACCTGCTCGACCGTATAGAAAATATATTAATTCTTCGGAACAAGATATGTACCAACATGTATATAACAAAATAAATAAACAGAATGATGCATTCAGATATAAAAAATCCAAATCCATTAAATTTTAGTAACTCTATTTTCGCCATAACAAACACAATTTTGGTAGAAATGAGAAACATATTATTAGGAGTACAAATAAGTTTCCGCCGTTTTATTGTAGATGGCGCGGCACGGAGTTTCGGTTAGCTTTCGCAGATGATAACCGGCTTAAAAAATAGTTTGGACATTCAAGAACAACATAACCTATTAATATCATTGATTTTATATTGGTAAAATATAATTTTTATAAGTTGAAAATGTCAAAATTTGAGCCAAGTAAGCGTCATTTGCGGGAAATATTAGTTTACTTCTTTAATTTAAAGAAATCTGCTGCTGAGGCGCATCAATTGCTCGTAGACGCATATGGTGAGGGTGCTTTGAGTGAGAGAACGTGTCGAGAGTGGTTTCAAAAGTGAATTCGACGTAGAAGACAAAGATCGCAGTGGAAGGCCAAAAATTTACGAGGATGCAGAATTGGAGGAATTATTGGAGGAAGATTCATCTCAAACACAAAAAGAACTTGCTCTAACATTAGAAGTCACTCAGCAAGCAGTCTCACATCGTTTAAAATCATTCTTCTATAATAAATATTTAATTTGTGTTAAAAAACGGCGGAAACTTATTTGTACTCCTAATATAATATAAACTTTAAATAATCCGAATTTTCTATCTTTATATACAAACATATAAATTTATTGATTTATTATTAAGGTTAGCATAATATAAATTTATTTTTACATGTAGTAAATATAGTCTCTCTTTTTCATATAAAATGTGTTTTGATAGATTTCTGGAACGATATACTGTCTTTGCACCTTTGAGAAGATTATAAAATACATTCTGTCAAGAAAGTACCGGGGATTATCGATTTAAATCTGGCGGGGCAATGAGGCAGGTAAAATTTTTTTTTCCTAGGTTGGTACCACTGTCCTTAATTACTATGCCAAGCTTGAGCGGGATCCGTCAACTAGTGTGTTTGCAACAGCTGATTAAGTCAGTCGATGTCAGAGTGCGTGCCGATTTTTACTATGGGTGATTACGTTGAGCAAAGAATTTGTTTAAAGTTTTGTTTTGCAAATGAATTTTCGTCTGCCGATGCATTGAAAATGTTGCAAAAGGCCTTTGGTGATAATGCTCTATCGAAAACTCGTGCATATCAGTGGTACAGAGCCTTCAAGGACGGTCGTGAAGCGATCGAAGATAACGTCGATAAAATTAAGGAAAGGGTGCTGGAAAACCGTCGTACCAGCTTGAGAGAGATAGCACATGATCTTAAGATATCCCACGAGTCCGCAGGTACGATTTTGATTGATATTTTGGGCATGAGAAAGGTGGCCGCACGACTCGTACCGAAAGACCTGAATTTTCTTCAAAAACGTCATCGCGAACAGGTTGCTTCAGACATGCTGGATCGCTGTAATTCCGATTCTACATTCATGGAACGCATTATAACTGGTGATGAGACCTGGGTCTACGAGTACGATATGCAAACAAGCCAGCAATCATCGGAATGGGTGGCAAAAAATGAGCCGAAACCGAAAAAACCACGCCAAAGCCGCTCGAAAATGAAGGTGATGCTCATTGTTTTCTTCGATATCCGTGGCGTGGTGCACTACGAATTCGTTCCAGAGGGTCAGACGGTAAACAAGGAGTATTACCTAGGCGTTATGAAACGTTTGCGTGAGCGTATCCGTAAGAAGCGGCCAAATTTGTGGGCGAACAACTCATGGATATTGCATGACGATAACGCGCCTTCTCACCGAGCTACGATTGTGACTGACTTTCTCGCCAAAAACTCAACAAACGTGCTTCAGTAACCACCGTATTCGCCGGATTTGGCTCCCTGCGACTTTTTCCTCTTCCCAAAACTAAAATTGCCCCTTCGTGGCACCCGTTTTGAGTCGATTGAAGCCATAAAACAAAATTCGGCGCGAGAGCTAAAGTCCATCCCGGAAAGCGCCTATAAAAAATGTTTCGATAATTGGAAGTGCCGTTGGCATAGACGTATTGGAGCAAATGGAGCCTATTTTGAAGGCGACTCAATAAATTTTGACGATTAAATGTAAAAATGTTGTTTTAATTGAAAATTCCCGGTACTTTCTTGACAGAGTAGTATGTTGTGTTAATGATAGAATTTTATTTTTCAAATGTTGTTTCAAGAAATGTGTTATATTTAAATTTTTATAGTGCATTTCTTGGGTTAAAATTTTTCAAACAAATTTTCCAGCGAAATAATATTGTTCAAACCTCGATTGAATTAAATTAAATACCTTCTTTATATATTGGAATGATATATACGATAGATGAAAATTCCTTATTGTCTACCAAAATAGAAATTTGGTTATTTCAATACATTCTGATTCAATTTTCAAAATTGAATAAATCATGTGAAGGTTTACAGAATATTTTTCATACTTAAAAATATATACAAACTTTATGATATAAAATACAAAATTTAACGACCTGATTTCTACCATTTGAATGCAACTTTCAAACGAAGATTAATAATAATAATAAAGATTAATAACAACGATAAAATGTTAAACCAATAAAATTTTACTTACGATAATATCTTTCTGCATTGATAAAGCCACCACAGAAGACATGCAAAGAAACAAATTAAGAATTAGGAAAATGTGTATTTAAAAGAAACCTTGTGCAAATAGATTCATAGAGAAATTCTACTCAAAGTTCCCATATACAGATATCTGAAGGAAAAGTTATATCAATATGAGGAATGTATTTATAAAATTTCAAATTAAATATATGGAAGAATTATTTTTTTTCAATTTATTTCACTAGGAAAACAACTTACCGCACCGCCTCCCTTAGGAGATTTTGAGGCAGCTACGTATGCGAGATACTGTATCACTTTTTTGGTATTTTCGGTTTTACCAGCACCTGACTCCCCTGTGCACAAGATTGATTGATCTTCACGTTCTGAAAAAAGATATTAAACTGAAAAAATGATCTTTTTACGCTGAAGAAGCATTCAATTAAGATACACTAGCAAAATAAATTTGTCATTCGATATCTAACCATCTCACTTTCAAAAGTCTTACCCCCTTTACTATATATAGAAACAACATCTAAAAAAAATTCCCGACAGAGGATTTAATTGTATTTTTTCGAATTCAACTTCACACTTAAGCTGTTTAATCATTTTATGTTTTGAGAGCTGATGTAGCAAGGTTTGTGTATGGAAAAGTTCAATTAATTCTACCCAGTAGTTTTTGGTTGGTGCCCCTTTCAAATATGGAGAGCAATAAGCAGCATTTTCGTCATATTTTACTATAGAAAAGGTACAAATGCTGTTTAAGCCAGAAATGAATTAACCGATGTGTATGAATAAGACGTGTTGACAGTACGCCAGTACCAGAACTGGTTTGCAAAATTTCGATCCGTCAATTTTGATGTCGAAGATGCACCACGTTCCGAAAGGCCGGTGGAAGGTGATAAAGATACGATAGAGGCATTAGTTGACGCAAATCTGCGAATAACAACACGTGAGATTAGTGAGAGGTTGAAAATTTATCGAATTCAACTGTTTATGACCATTTGAAAGGCCTGGATTCAACCTCAAAGCTCGATATAAGTTGACGTCTGTGATTCGCTTCTCAATGGTCATGGAAATGATCCATTTTTGATGCGCATCATTACTGGGGACGAAGAACGGGTTGCATACAACAATGTCAAACGCAAGAGATCATGGAGCAAAAAGATGAACCGGCTCAAAGCATTTCGAAAGCTAATATCCTTAAAAAAAGGGATTCTGTCTGCTTGGTAGGATTTTAAAGGAATCTTTTTTTTGGGCTTTTACCGGATAACACAAAAATTTATTCTGAAATCTACTGTCATCAGATGGACAAATTGAATGATGCACTTCAACAGAAAAGGCCAGAATTAATCAACAGAAAGGGTGTAGTGTTTCACCAAGATAATGGATCTCATACAAGTTTGGCCACTCGCCAAAAGCTTTTACAGCTTGTATGGGATATACTGTCACACCCACCACATTCTCCAGATCTGGCGCCTTCGATTTATTATTTGTTCCAATCATTGCAAACATTTTTGGACGGTAAAACCTTTACTTCAAATGAAAAGGTAAAAAATCACCTGGATCAGTTTTTCGCCAGCAAAGACAAACAATTTTATAAGCTTAGAATCATGCTACTACCAGAAAGATATAACGGGTGTTTTTTTTTAAGTGATAGAACTTTCGATAAGGATAACTGTGATCTGACAGAAGGTAGAAGCCATGTTGTTTTGACATTTCTGTTCAGTAAGCATTGACAAATTATCATGGAAAGACTCACGGCGCAACAACGTTTACAAATTGTTGAAATTTATTTTCAGTCAGTGTTTTATTCGCCAAACTTATAGCACTTCGTGAAATTTATGGTTTGCATAATCGTCCATCAGAGCAGCTTTCATATAAATAATGTGTTTTATTTACAGAACCAAATGGGGAGCTGTTAATGAAAGACCCTTTACAAGCGGGCTAAAGACTTTTAAAGTGACTGCAATTCATTTAACTCTTTCATTACAAAAATTGACAAAAGCAACTGCTATTTTTCTGCATTGTATTCAACAAATCTCCTGTCTAGAAATCATACAATTGGTGGTACCAACCTTGTAGCATAGATCTATACGCTGTGTCTGTTATGGCAAAGACGTGTGGTGGCACTTCATGACGTTTGATCCCTTTGTATCTCTCCATTATCTTTTCTGTGTAGATTGGTAGTTTTTTGTATGGATTGACAACGACACAGAAAAGACCAGAGTATGTCTGCAACAAAAATAAACTCATGAGAAGCGAATTCCTTGAAAAATTCATATTTAAGCTACACCAGTCCGAACTGTGGGATGTTTTGTGTTTTAGTGTTAATTTTGCGCTTAATAAAGATGAGTTTTGATGAACCGATTGTATAGGCGTGCTCTGTTCTATGAAAATGGGGAAAGTAGATGAAACATTGAGAAAATTTCAACATTTAGATAATGAAGTGATTCGGAAAGTTCTTCCAGTCTGTCCAATGTAAACTTTTGTGCAATCACCGTGGGTTAACTTATAAACTCCCGGTTTATCATTTTTATGTGTAATGTCTTTATTAGCTTATAAATTTACCCGAGGGATTGTCCAAAAATTTACATTGGACAGACTGGAAGAACTTTCCGACATAGAATTTGTGAACATTTGAAGAGTTTCCTCAATAACAAAAGTAATTTCACATATTCGAACCATTTTTTAGAAACAGGACATACCTTCAACCATAATTTTGAAATTCTACATAAAGAAAGTAAAAGTTATGCCTTAAACCTGTTAGAGTCCCTTGAGATAAATAAACACAATAAAATTGGAATAATAATTAACGAACAATTAGATTTAAATAACTCACCCCCTCCCCCCATTTTCAGATAAGCTGGAATTTACAGGGACTTTTTTTGAGTTTTATTACTCAACAAAAAAAATTGCACCTACCCTAATATAAATAGCAACCAATTTCGAAAACAAATTTAGTTTTTCCAAATGTAAACCTACCTGAAGATGCTACTGTGATAGCGAAACAATTGTTGTATTAAATATCAATAAAAATTTGTGAAAATCAGAATAACCTCATTTAATATTATTTCTCATGTTATTCTTTCTTTAACCTCGATACTTGAGGATTTCTTATATTTTCTTTATTAAAATTAAAACATCAGCAATACTAGAATCCATTTTCCCAAATAATAATAGAGACGTATCGGTCCTTATTTATACAGGGTGTCTAATTTTAAAAGGGCCAAACTTCCAGGGGAGATCATGCAAGTTATTTGCAACAAAAAATGAACAACATATCGCGATATTCGATGTTTGAAAAAACAGGCATGATTTTCTCGATTTTTTCTAGAATACTTAATTGAGTTAATTCGCATACGTACTAATACCTAAAATTATTAAACGACAGAAACTGTAAGTTCTTAAATTCAATGTTCACTTTGATATTCAATCACAAGGAGCTTCGAGAAAACTAAGTCAAGTATTTTTTGCTGAAAAGAAAACGTGTCCGTAATTAATAGTTTTTCATCCATAAAACCATTGGAAAAATTTGAATGATTTTGTTCACTTCATAATCGTGATATTCATCTTCTTACCACGCCCGCAATAAGAATTTTTTGGCACGCAGAACTTCTTATCTTGTAGCAAATTTGATGCCGTTTCCAGATATGTGGTTAAATTTGATGAGGCTACAAGTAGTATAATCGATTTTATGGAAAAACTTGAAATATTTCGTTTAATCAAAAAATGTTAAATTGAAGAATAACCATCAACATTTCGACCATGTATTACAGGACATTTTTTGTTGCAAATAGCTTGCATGATCTCCCCTTGAAGTTTGGACCTTTTAAAAGTAGACACCCTGTACATTATTCAGGAATAATTTTATTGAATGTCAAAGTGTGTCATATTGTTACCAATATCGTTTGGTGATTCATCACAGCCTACTATTTGACAACTAATTGCTGAGCCTTCCAGGTGTTTCTTCGAATTTGAAACTCTGTAGTTCTCAAAATAAGAGAGAATATAGGGTGATCCGTTTGAAAAAATGAAGTTGCACTCAATATCTTGTCCACCCTGTATATATTCCATTTTGTGAATTAATTTAAAAAAATTTAAGTTGATTTCGTACAACTTTTGTGAATAACTTCTTTTTGTGTTTTCATTTGTGACAAAGTTAAAGGGGGGTCAAATTATAGTGAAAAACTCGGTTTTCAAATTCATTTTAAATAAAAATTCCTTTAAATTCTCTATTGCTCACATTCCTTCATTTTACCGAAAAGCGTTAAATTGGCTCTTTGTTTACAAAATGACTCGTAAATGCTTCATAAATCACCCGATTATAAAAAGAATTGTTTGCATTAAAGATTAAGACCGTCAAAAATCGCTTATCGAAGCTACTTAGATGTGTGGTGTCATTTGTTTATTTATTTCCAAATAATCAGATTAAAACAAAAGGAAAAAACGCTGACGAACGATCAAACAAGCACCGAATAGAACGATTACTTAATGCGACTCTAATGATGAAAGGAAATTCGTAATAAAAATGCTTAAAATATGTAAATATCGTGAAATGTCGTGCAACGCCTTCCTCTGGAAACCTCCACAGTATCGTCCTACGTTGAAGTCGCGTTTCTTTGATCTAGGATCTATGACGTTACGTTTCTATGGGATCAAAAGGTGATAGGTTCCAGTTGAAAGTTTGCAAATGTGGAACGATAATGAAGTTTATGGCTTTGTTTTCGTTGGCGCGATTGGCATATAGTGCTCAATTTTTCCGGTCTTAAAGATTCATAAGGGCAACATTTTTTTCACATGAAGATATCTAAGAGTCTTTTCGTAAATTTCAAGATTTGATCATGAGGTTCGTTCGTGTACATAAGAAAACGTGTTATATGTTTAAATATCTAAAGAAAAGAATGGAAATAGTTATTTCTTTCAATTAATTTTAACATAAATGTTCATAAGACAGCAGTCAAATGATGCACAGGCACTGTGTTTCATTTTTAAATCACTATATCTGAACATTCTAAAAGGGTTTTCCAATAAGGCGTTTCATTTTGAATTGAGTGTCGATAGCTCAGTGCTAGGAGCAAAGGGCTCGTAACCGAAAGGTCCTGGGTTCGAATCCTACTCAGATGGAAAGAAATTTTCCTGTTGGACGGGTTTCGGTCACCATTTCAATGTTGGGTCGAAAATTAACAGTGCCGTAACCCAAAGTGGCGTAAGATCGCAGAAGCAAAGCCTACCCGGAACACAACTAAACTCTTAACTCGCACAAGCTGAAAAAGCTTCTGAGAGTTTTTGACAGAAGATCTAGGAGCTCCATTTTCTCCGTCACTTTTCGGACAAAGATGATCGGCCCTCTAAACTAAACCTCCTAAATCCGCCAATTTTCGTAGAAACCTCATTGCAACATTAGTCACCCGAAAAGCAATTAGACAAATGTCGCTTCGACATTAGTCGCAGTAGAATTTTTACCTGTCTGACTAATAAAACGTTAGTAGTTAGAAACGGCATAAAATCTAAAGCTGAGAGGTGCTTTTCGCCCCTAAAACGAATAAGAACCATTTTTAGAAATTACATGCGTGAAGAATGGTGAAACGTACCCTATATGCCGCCTATTGAAAAAAAGATGATAAGAGGAATAAAAAACTTCAATGAAAAAGTTATTGATAAGTTTGCATCCAAGAAATCCCGAAGAATCTAACTAATTTATAAAAAATAAGTGTCCATGTTTTTTCTCTCAGATACCTAGCAAGTAAATTTACTAGTGAGATATTAATATTTCTTCATCTTTGCTCTTTTGTTTTTTGTTCAAATACAATTCGTCCCATTTAATCGGAAATATTGCTTGAAAACCTCCATGAACATCAAATCTTTAGCAGTCATTTTCACAAACAAGAAGATTATGAAAAAAAAAGAAAAAATTAAATGGTCAAAAAAAATTTATTCAAAAACTTTTTGAACTAAATTGTCAACTGTCTTTAGAAAACACTTTCAATTTAGTAGACATATAGATAAAATAAAATAATAGGAAGAGGCTTTTTACTTGATAGAAGAAATATTACAAAATTTGCATATCAAAACAGATTCGATCTGTTATGTCTCCTATAATTTTAATTTGAAAAAATTTAATTCAGAAATTTTTAGAATTAAATTAGTGTCCTATATTTAATAGACGTATAAAATCAAATATTTTTTCATTAATTTTGATCGACAATTCATATTTGTTGGGTTATTATTCCATTTGATATTGTATATTGAGTTTTGATTTTATACGTCGATTAAATATAAGCTGTGCTTATAAGACATTAATTTAATTCTAAAAATTATTTAATAAAATTTTTTGAAATGAAAATTATAGGAGACTAACAGATCTGTTTTGATATTCAAATTTTTTAAACATAGAATTAACACTTATTACACAGTACCAAAAGGGAAGAATTAAAAAAATATAAATTATCAATTGAAATTACTAAATAAATATTTGAAGGGTACAAAATTTTGTTTCGTACCTTGTTTTATGAAAAACAAATTCCTTTTCGAAAATGCAAAATATAACCTCAAGAACTTCTTCAAAAACAACTTGCTCAAAATAAGTTCTTTCAAAAAAATTCCTAAAACATGCAGAACAGAATTTTTTTGAAGGAGCTTATTTTGAGCAAGTTGTTTTTGAAGATGTTCTTGCTCAAAATAAGTTCTTTCAAAAAAATTCCTAACACATGCAGAACAGAATTTTTTTGAAGGAACTCATTTTGAGCAAGTTGTTTTTGAAGAAGCTCTTAAGGTTATGTTTTGCATTTTTGTAAAGGAATTGGGTTTTCATAAAATAAAGAACGAAACAAAATTTTGTAACCCTTAAGTATTTATTTAGTAATTTTAATTGACAATTCACATTTTTTTGAATTCTTTTTTTCCCATTAGGTACTGTGTGATAAGTGTTATTTCTATGTCTACAAAATTGAAACAGTGTTTTCTAAAGACATTTATTTAATTTAACACTAAGTTTTTGAATAAAATTTTTTTGAAATTAAAATTTGTATGAGGTTAACAGAATGAATCTGTATATTTGAAATTTTCTTCTTTTGTCCACGAGCCGCCACTGGTGGGTGATATTGACAAAGGCGCTCCACTTCGGTGCTTTTCACCATTTTTCAAAGAGTGTTGAGTTTTTTTCGGATAAGCAAGGTTTATTATTTTCGAAGAATAAGAAACAAAAACAGCCTAAAATAAGCCGAGAAAGTGAGTCTGCAAATCTTGTTATAATTTTTCCCGACAATATTGGCGTCAATACAGCAATATATTTCCCAATTAAATCCCATGGTCTGAGCAGTCTGAATATTTGAATTGATAAATCAGCGCTTAGGAATTTTGTTGACATAACCATAGTTTATAATCGTTACACAAAATGTATTTTTTATGAAACGCTTCTTTATCTCGCGCTGCGTAAAAATCGAAGCTGGTTTCCAACTATAATTTCCCAGATTATAATAATTGGAATTTATGTTACGGTCTTTCAAGCTCGTCTCGAAGAAGGCGAAGAGAAACCTGTTGGTTTAACTTTTACCAGCAACTTAGAAGAGTTAATTTTCGGGAGTATAAAAATACAAACATTTTACGTCCACTCCAAATCATCGCATATTTCACATCAGCCAGTCAAAATTTATTAGTCAATAGAAAACAACACAGACTACCAAAATGATTTTTTTGCGTCGAGAAGCAAAGAACATATTGCAGGTATTTTAAATGTGTTAATCTGGTGTATTACAAGCTGCTACAATCGAACCAAATGATCAAAGGGAAGGTCTACTGACGATAATTGATGCTTTTGAGTCGAGCATTGCGGGAAAAAGGCCGCAATACGCCGACAGACACGACAAAGTTATTTTGCATCATGAAGCATGATGCATCGCCCAATGATCAAAAGAATAAATAACTTCCGGGTTAATTTACTTGATTTGTACCTGAGGGAAAAAACGCAAACACTTATTTTTTATAAATTAGTTCAACTCTTCAAGATTTATTCGGTGCAAACTCATTAATAACTCTTTCATTAAAATTTTGTATTCCTTTTATCATTTTTTTTCAATAGGCGGCATATAGGAAGCGCTTAAACTATTGGCTTGTTCGGAAAGTAATTTCATTACAATGAATACAATTTCTGTACAATGAATAAATATTTTATTGAATTATACAATAAAATTGAATCCTCTGTCGGAAAAAGACGAAATTACTTTCCGAACAACCTTATATCTTCACGCATAGAACGTCTAATAACAGTTTTTATTCGTTTAAGACTCGAAAAGCACCTCTCAGTTTCAGATTCAATTTGTAGTTTGTAACTAATAATTGCAGTTTGTAACTAACAATTGCAGTTTGTAACTAACTTGACTAACAGTTTTGGATATAAACGAAATATCGGGTGTTTTTTTTTAGAGTGATAGAACTTTCGATAGGGATAACTGTGATTTGACAGAAGGTAGAAGGCATGTTATTTTGACATTTCTGTTCAGTAAGCATTGACAAATTATCATGGAAAGACTCACGCCGCAATAGCGTTTACAAATTGTTGAAATTTATTTTCAAATTCAGTGTTCTATTCGCCAAACTTATAGAGCACTTCGTAAAATTTATAATTTACATAATCGTCCATCAGAGCAGCTTATTCGTCGAACTATCGATTTCGGCAACATTTTCTCTACTCGATGCAACAACAAGAAGACAAAGAACTGTACGTACAGAAGAAAATTTTGTGTAAAGATCTTGGTCTACACCCCTACAAGATCCAACTGGTTCAAGAACTAAAGCCACTTGACCATAATAAGCGTCGTTTCTTTGCTGATTGGGCCCTAGAACAGCTTGAAATTGATCTACTTTTTTATCGTAAAATTGTGTTTAGTGACGAAGCTCATTTCTGGTTGAACGGCTATGTAAACAAGCAAAATTGCTGTATATGGAGTGAGAAAAAAAGAACAATCCTAAAGAAGTTCTGCAGGTTCCATTGCATCATGAAAAATGCACTGTATGGTGTGCTTTACACGCTAGAGGCATCATCGGTCTATATTTCTTTAAAAACGATGCTGGAGCTAATATTACAATGAATGGTGCCCGTTACAGATCGATGATCAATGATTATTTGTTTCAAAATTTGAATGGTATCGACCCAGAAGTGTTTTGGTTCCAACAAGATGGTGCTACACCTCATGCTGCTACCGTAACAATTGATCTATTGAAAGAAAGATTTGGCGATAACATTATTTCGAGAAATGGTCCAATTAATTGGCCTCCAAGATCATGCGACATAACTCCACTGGATTATTTTCTTTGGGGTTATGTCAAGTCATTGGTTTATGCTGAGAAACCAGAAACAATAGACGCTTTGGAAGCCAACATAACTCGTGCTATTGATGAAATAAGGCCTGAATTACTCGAAAAAGTGGTTCTAAATTGGTCTAGTCGAATGCGGTCCCTCAGAGCTAGTCGTGGTGGACATATGCCGGAAATTATTTTCAAAACATAAATGTCATAAAATTATCTTTCAAATAAAAAAAAAAGGCTTCAATCTTAATTTTAATCTGTTTTATTTCAATTTAAAATTCTATCACTCAAAAAAAAAACAACCGATACAAGGTCCTGCAATAGTGTGTTGCGTTTCCATAGTCGTTGAACCAATTTCGTTCTAAAACAGGCTTCTTGTACTTTCATTTCTGCATCTCAGGAAATCACTTTCTAATATACAGGGTGTTTCCAAATTATTCAACGAATGGGTGATTTTTTAAATGGAACGGCCCTTATTAGTGAGACAGGTAAAAATTGTACTGCGACTAATGTCGAAGCGACATTTGTCTGATTGCTTTTCGGGTGACTAATGTCGCATTGAGATTTGTACGAAAAATGGCGGTTTTTTATTGAGAGTATAAATAATTTCGTGCGATTTTGATAACAGATGTCGATACTAGTTTATTATCCCACTGTCTCGTCTGGCAACACCTTCATTTTGAAGTGTCATCATTAGCCTTTATTTTCAGTATCTGTCATTTCGCTGAAGTTTAATCAACATAGTTTCTGTGTGCTCTGAAAACGCCAAATGTTGTACGGAATTTTTCTTGCAATAAAGCCAAAACGGGTCTTGTTGTGTGGCTTGTTACATCATCTTGCTGGAACCACATCTCTTCCAGTTCCATATCACTAATTTCAGGCAAAAAAAAATCGGTAATCATTGGGCTATAGCGATGAGAATTGACGGTTTCAGAGACACCATTTTCATGATTTTCAAAGGAGTACGGACCAATCACTCCACCAGACCAAATTGCACACCATACAGTGACTTTTTGTGGATGTAGTGGTCTCATGGCAGTTACATGAAGATTTCAATGCTCCAGATGCGACAATTTCGCTTGTTTACATAGTCACCGAGTGAAAAATGTGCTCCGTCGCTGAAGAAAATTCGATGCGAAATATCGTCATCCAAAAAATATTCAATCACCCAATCGGCACGTTCTACGCATTCTATGGTCAGCTGGCTTTAGTTCATGTGTCAAATGAACCTTATAAGGATGGAGATGCAAATCCATATGCAAAAAACGCCATAGTGTGCCGTAAGAGGCTCAAATGTTGTGCGCTCCGATGAATTGATAAATTTGGATCTTATTCAACACTTTCACTTGCATTAGAAATATTTATGGTCGAGCGTGCATTTCGATGATCTATGGGCCTTAAGACATAAGTAGCAGATCCAGCCTTTTCGAATTTTTTCGCTGTGTTGCCAATTGTACGCTTAGATGGACGGTTATGTAGACCATAATCTGCCGTAATGCACGAAACGTACTTACTACAGAATCATTGTTTTTGTAGTGAGTTTTCACAATTTTCACACGTTCAGCAGTAGATAAACGATCCATTTTGTTAAATGGCTAACCTTCAGCTGAACATATGAGGCTTCGGATCACAGTTCTGTTCGATATACGTCATTGAAACAGAATGGGGAACGAACTGTTGAAGATCTTGTGTTATGCAGATGACGCAACATTATTTGCGGATAGCGAAGACGGGCTGCAATGGTTGATGCAGGCATTTCACAGGGAGGCTCTGAAACTCAACATGGTAATATCGATCCCCAAAACTAAGAGCATGGTAATTGCCAGGGAACCCCGCCGATGGAAGCTGGAGATAAATAACAACATCATCAAACAAGTATTCTCCTTTAACTATCTAGGCGTAACGATATCGCCATAAGGGAGCTTAAAAGATAGTGTAAGACATCAGATGAATAAGGCAGCCAGAATAGCGGGAGCCCTAAGGAATATCATCTGGAAGAACAACTGCATGACAACAACCACTAAAGTGAGAATTTCCAAAGCGTGCGTCAGACCCGTGATGACATACGCGGCGGAAACAAGAGCAGATACAGCTGAAAGTTTCAGCTGTATCTGCTCTTGTTCTCCTTCTCTGGTCTTCAGACTGAAACTGAAGATGCGAGTTTTGGGGGCAATAACGGGGAACACATTGAGAGACCAGAGAAGGAGCGACGAGATCAGAAGGGAATGCCAGACGGAGGACGTAGTTAGATGGACCCGCGCGAGGAGAAGGTTCTGGAATGAACATGTCTCACGTATGACAGGCGACAGAATAGCAAAAATCGCTAGAAACGGAAGACCAGCATCCAAACGACCCGTAGGAAGACCGCCAAAGAGGTGGAAGGGCAGCTGGACCTCAGCATCTCAAGAAAGAGAGGAGGAAAATGGGTGAAACAAGCTAGTAAGCTTTCGTAAAGAAGAAGAAGAAGAAACAGGGCTGTGAAATGCGAACCACGAAATGGATTAACCAATTTTTCACAATAAAGCTTCAATTTTCGAAAAAAAATACACGAACTTATCGTTACCCCTAATAATTTTTGGAATCGATTTAACGGATTTTCATTCGGGACAATTACCATCCCGACCGTCCATATGTTCGCGTCCATATTTTTATGGAATTTCCTATTCACGCACCAGCGTTACGGCAACTTTCGCGTATCGCAAATCAGATTATTAAGAAAGATTACACGCGTTCTCGCTGTCGGCCAGGTGAACGGTGCTTGTCCTGGCATTTTATGCCTTATACGGTCACTTCGGCGATCGGGCCAGGGTTCCAGGAAGGTTGAATCTCTTTTTATCGCTTCGCTCGTTTGGTGGCAACGTTCGACAATTCGCGATTTTCCCACACGCGGCCATAAAGCTGGAATGCAGGTAATATTTCGGGCAAGTTTACCAACCTTTCTTCGATTGCGACAACGTGAAATAGAGGTGATATTTGGGGGGGCAAGGCACGTATGAATGGGTAGAATTATCCGAAATGCCCCAATGTGATACTATAGAGCTGTGTGAAAAAGAAGAAGGTCTCGATTTCGATTCAATATCACTGAATAATATTCATCAGAATTGGGATAAAGCAAATAAGTAAAAACTTCCGTTGGAATTTCAGCTATTTGCTGAATGCGCATGACAAATAAAAAAAACATGCCAAATATTATCAACGGGAACGAATGAAAGTTGAAATATAAAAAGGTCATTAGAAATTTGCATTTCTGATCGACTATAAATAAAACACTTATAAATATTTTCTGCATTATTACTTAGGTAGTAATCAACCTTTGTCGCTTATGGTTTCGGGCTAAATTATTGCATTATCCTTTTGATAATCAACCTTTATCGTTTGACGCTTAGGCCTAAATTATTCATGAAATATAGTCCGTCTAGAATTATTATTTTTCATAATTTTAATATACTTCTTTTTTGTAACATTCTAAGACAAGAGCCAAAGTTGCATGGCAACACTATTTGCGAAATATTGTTGATTGTCCCCAGATATACAATATATGAACTAATGTTGCAACTAGAAAAATGAAAACAGGTAGAATATTAAATAAAATAGAAAGGCCTTTTACTTGATAGAAGAAATATAACAAAATTTGAATATTAAAACAAATTGAAATATGTTTATCTTCTACAATTTTAATTTCAAAAAAATTTTTATTCAAAAAACTTTTAGAATTAAATTAATGTCTAAAACAAGCACCGCTTACATTTAATAGACATATATAATCAAAACTCAATACATATTGTCAAATGGAATGTATAAACCAACAGATATACGAAAGTCATTAAAATTAATGAATAAATATTTAAAGGAGACAACATTTTGTTTCTGGTCTTACCTTTAAGAACACCAATTGCCTTTTAAAAACATGAACACACTTAAAGGACTTCTCAAAGAATATAATTTATTTGAAATATTTAATATATTTAAATATTCGAATAAGTTAATTCAGAAATCTCTAAAAACATGCACTATATCTTCAAAAAACAAATAGAATTCTAAGCAATTCCTTCTTCGGTCCTCAATAATATTCCAAATATCAAAATCAAAAAACTAACCTATATCAAAACCTCACCACGTGTAAAGGACTAATGCTTCGAAACACAGATCAACTTTATAATTCAAGATTGATCTATGTTCTAACAAAATCAAAGAACAGTGTGAGTTATTTTTGAGGCTTATTTAAATTCATTGACATTCCATAATGAGATTTATTGAAGCCAAAATATAATTACATATTATATATAAAATAAAATAGAAAGGCCTTTTACTTGATAGAAGAAATATAACAAAATTTGAATATAAAAACAAATTGAAATATGTTTATCTTCTACAATTTTAATTTAAAAAAGGTCTTTCTATTTTATTTTATATATAATATATAATTATATTTTGGGTTCAATAAATCTCATTATGGAATGTCAATGAATTTAAATAAGCCTTAAAAATAACTCACACTGTTCTTTGATTTTGTTAGAACATAGATCAATCTTGAATTATAAAGTTGATCTGTGTTTCGAAGCATTAGTCTTTACACGTGGTGAGGGTTTGGATATAGGTTAGTTTTTTGATTTTGATATTTGGAATATTATTGAGGACTGAAGAAGGAATTGCTTAGAATTATATTTGTTTTTTGAAGATATAGTGTATGTTTTTAGAGATTTCTGAATAAACTCATTCGAATATTTAAATATATTAAATATTTCAAATGAATTATATTCTTTGAGAAGTCCTTTAAGTGTGTTCATCTTTTTATAAGGCAAGTAGTATTTCTTAAAGGTAAAACCAGAAACAAAATTTTGTCTCCTTTGAATATTTATTTATTGATTTTAATTACTTTCGTATATCTGTTGGGTTATTTATTTCATTCGACATTATATATTGAGTTTTGATTATATACGTCTATTAAATGTGAGCGGTGCTTGTTAGACATAAATTTATTTCTAAAAGATTTTTGAATAAAAATTTTTTTTTGAAATTAAAATTGTAGAAGATAAACATATATCAATTTGTTTTAATATTTAAATTTTTTATTATAAAAAATAAGTGTCCATGTTTTTTCTCTCAGATACCTAGCAAGTGAATTTACTAGTGAGATATTAATATTTCTTCATCTTTGCTCTTTTGTTTTTTGTTCAAATACAATTCGTCCCATTTAATTGAAAATATTGCTTGAAAACCTTCATGAACATCAAATCTTTAGCAGTTATTTTCACAAACAAGAAAAAAAATTTATTCAAAAACTTTTTGAACTAAATTAAATAAATGTCTTTAGAAAACACTTTCAATTTAGTAGACATATAGATAAAATAAAATAATAGGAACAGGCTTTTTACTTGATAGAAGAAATATTACAAAATTTGCATATCAAAACAGATTAAAAGGCAATTGGTGTTCTTAAAGGTAAGACCAGAAACAAAATTTTGTCTCCTTTAAATATTTATTTATTAATTTTAATGACTTTCGTATATATGTTGGTTTATTTATTCCATTTGACAATATATATTGAGTTTTGATTATATACGTCTATTAAATGTAATCGGTGCTTGTTTTAGACATTAATTTAATTCTAAAAGTTTTTTGAATAAAAAATTTTTTTCAAATTAAAATTGTAGAAGATAAACATATTTCAATTTGTTTTAATATTCAAATTGGTAAAATATTTAAAAAGAAAACGTTTTCGAGACGTTAAAAAATTAGTGCAATTGACTGAATTGAGAAACTGTGCTGTATATGAGACAATATAGAGGATAAAAAATGGCATGGATATGAGGCAGACACCAGTCAAAGGAAGACCACGTAAGACTAAAAGAAACAATTCAAATGATTTGAAGTAAAACACTTTATTTCCGCTTATTTTTATTTTTCAACGACAATTGTTTCGTCAATTACATATTGACTTCGTCAGGTGAGTATGGTTACTGTAGTAACCATACTCACCTGACGAAGTCAATATGTAATTGACGAAACAATCGTCGTTGAAAAATAAAAATAAGCGGAAATAAAGTGTTTTACTTCAAATCATTTACGATGAATTTCCGTCAAGTAGAGACCGAAATAATCCAGAATTAGAAACAATTTAAACGCTTTACTGGCCTTAAGAGGACACAATCCGCGCCTAGGGTTTCGCAAATTGGCTAACAGTTTTGGAAATCAACGAAATATCGGGTGTTTTTTTTAGAGTGATAAAACTTTCGATAGGGATAACTGTGATTTGACAAGACGTAGAAGCCATGTTGTTTCGACATTTCTGTTCAGTAAGCATTGACAAATTATCATGGAAAGACTAACGCCGCAACAACGTTTACAAATTGTTGAAATTTATTTTCGAAATCAGTGTTCTATTCGCCAAACTTATAGAGCACATCGTGAAATTTATGGTTCACATAATAGTCCATCAGAGCAGCTTATCCACACTTGCGACAAATTGTCCAGTGTGCTATATCTTCTTCGGAGATTGAAAAAGTGTGGTACCCTCGAAATCAGCAAAACTGCATATTTCGGGAACTTTCAAAGTTTGCTATTGTGCGGGGAAACGCGTCTGATGCTACCAGGATTTTTCTTCTACAAAAAAAAGCTCTCCGAATTATTTATGGAATGAGTCACCGAGAATTTTGCGAGACGACCTTCATGAATGGTGGGATACTTACCTTTCCATCCCTTTATATTGAAGTGTCTCAAATACGTCCACTAAAACAAATCCAACATACCAAAAAACGGGACCCTCCATTTATTTAACACCAAATATAAGAATTATTTTATTACACAGGAAGAAAAATACGCAAAATTTCTCGAAATACTTGGGCATCAAAATGTTCAATACCTGCAGACGTGTGAAAGACTTACCAGAACGTGTTTTTAAGAAGAGGGTTCATGATATTTTACTTAAAAATGCATTTTATTCATTGGAAGAATTTCTGAGTTTTTCACTTTAAATGATTTATTATTGACGAACCATGTAAAATTAATGTTATTATGATTACTCGTCGAACTATCGATAGATTTCGGACAACATTTTCTCTACTCGATGCAACAACAACAACAAGACAAAGAACTGTACGTAAAGAAGAAAATATCGCTGCTGTAAGTTATACTGTTAATGATGATCCAGATTTGTCTATTCGTCGACGTTCACAACAAGTTGAACTCCGTGCATCCACCACATGGAGAATTTTGCGTAAAGATTTTGGCTACACCCATACAAGATCCAACTGGTTCAAGAACTAAAGCCACTTGACCATAATAAGCGTCGTTTGTTAGCTATGTTCTAGAACAGCTTAAAGTTGATCCACTTTTTTATCGTAAAATTGTGTTTAGTGATCAAGCTCATTTCTGGTTGAAGGGCTATGTAAACAAGCAAAATTGACGTATATGGAGTGAAAACAATCCTCAAAAAGTTCTGCAGGTTCCATTGCATCCTGAAAAAGTGTGCTTTACACGCTGGAGGCATCATCGATCCATATTTCTTTAAAAACGATGCTGGAGCTAATGTTACAGTGAATGGTGCTCGTTACAGATCGATGATCAATGATTATTTGTTTCAAAATTTGAATGGCATCGACCCACAAGTGTTTTGGTTCCAACAAGATGGTGCTACACCTCATGCTGCTACCGTAACAATTGATTTATTGAAAGAAAGATTTGGCGATAACATTATTCCGAGAAATTGTCCAATTAATTGGCCTCCAAGACCATCGACATAACTCCACTGGAATATTTTCTTTAGGGTTATGTCAAGTCATTGGTTCATGCTGATAAACCAGAAACAATAGACACTTTGGAAGTCAACATAACTCGTGTTATTGATGAATTACTCGAAAAAGTGGTCCAAAATTGGTCTGGTCGAATGGGGTTCCTCAGAGCAAGTCGTGGTGGACATATGCCGGAAATTATTTTTTAAAAATAAATGTCATAAATATATCTTTCAAACAAAAAAAAAATTTTGCTTCAATCTTAATTTAAATGTGTTTTATTTCAATTCAAAGTTCCATCACTCTAAAAAAGAAACACCCGATACATATCTGTACCAATAAACTATCGTATAAAGGATTCCATAGATATTTTCATGAACAGTTTTTTCCAAATTATCCATGCAAATCTCAGCTTAATGTAGGCTTAACAATAATTTCAGCCCTCTGTACTGATGTAAAAGTCACCATTAAAACTTAAATAGTTTTGATTCAAGCAAATTTTTGGTGAATGGATGATACCTGTTTTTTCACACAGTTCACATTATTTTCGAATAGCGTTTCTTCAATGAGAGTTATTACATTTTCCCTAGGAAACATATTTACGATACAAAATTAGTATCATTTGAAAATTTGTTTGTCATCATCAATTGCTTATTTGTGCGTGCTCTGAAAGGTGTCTCACTTAAATGCATTGCGAAATTGATAAATCGTTTTTGGAATCGATCCATGTTTTTCGGAACAAATTTGAACAATTGGTGTGGGTTGCCAAACCAAAGTAACCTCAAAATAACCGAGAACTGTCAAAGAGACTACAGGAAACACTGTATTCTGTGTTCTCCGCTTCTAAAATAACTTATAAGGATCTTTAGATAAGCACCCTTTAGGGGTTACCGGTGATCGTACCAAGTTTTCATAATTTTTCTCCAGTAGTCGAATAAAGGATTCCATTTGAAAATGGCTAGAACTGAGCCTCTTAAATTTTCCGAATAAATTCGAGCATTAAACGCCTAAAAAGTATCGCAAACACCTCGGAAAACCATATGATGCCGAAGCCACCAGTGTAGGTGAAAGAACGGCAACAGAATCATCGGCGACCATCTTGGCAGTCTCCAGGTGACCTTGCCAAGTGCGGCGACCTCCACGTAGATTGGTGACTACTTAACACAACGGTGCCCGTTGTTTACTTGGTCATGATCGTGGGTTGCTAGATGCAGAAGAAAGCAATTCGACGACTATCCGGAATTCTGGACCGATTTCTAGTTGCTTTATGTTCAATGCTTCAAGAACTCTACGATATTTGTCAAACGGATAATTAAAAAAATCATGAATGTACTGAATGTCTCATTTTCTTAGGACATGCAGGGTTATGGATAGAGTTATTCAGTTTTAGAAACACCGTACTGCTTTTCGATAAAACGAAAAAAGTCTTGGAAAGCTTCCGAACGGTAAGAGCTAGAGCCTTAAAACTTTAAGGAATGGTTTGATGACAAAATTCTACGGCAAAGGGTATTTCGATGGGAAAGCTCCATTTTTAAATTAACAATACTCACGCATGGCAGCTGTTGTTCATTTGTGACATTGACAATTGTATTTGTCAATGTCTACTATTTAATCATGAAAAGATACACACTCCAACAACGTTTACAACAACTTTACGTGCTTCAAAAAATTTTACACTTCATGATGTAACAGTGCCAGTGAGACAAAAAAAATGCAAGAAGTGAAAAGAATATTGCTGCCGTACGTGAAAGTGTTCATGAAGACCAAAACTTATCGATTTCTCGACGTTCACAAGAACTAGGCATCTCCCAGACGTCTTTGTGGCGAATTTTACGAATAGATCTTTGCATCCATACAAAATTGTTTTAACCCAAGAACTCAAGCCAAGAGATCATTTAAAGCGTCGGAAATGATGCAGATTTTCATAAGAAAATCCTTCTCAGCGATAGGGCTCATTTCTGGTTAAACGGTTATGTTAACAAGCAGAAGTCGACGTCAAATCAGAATCAGGTAACAGGTTGAATCATAATAGTCATCAGAAAAATATAAGAGAAAATCCAAGTCCTGTATTTTTCAAATTATATTGCACTTCCTTTTATTCAATAAACTGCACATCCTGTGATGAATTTTGAACTCCTGTTGCTACAGTTTTTTACTTTTTTCAAATTCAATTTTTCCTGTGTTATCCCGAATAGTGCTTCTGTAACCTGTAATCTCAATTCTAAGCCAATTGCTCCAGCTTGGAAAATAATGTCACTTTTTGCCGAACCAAGTATTCAAAATTAAAATTCCGCCCAATTTCAATTGATTGTACTGAAAAAAAATTGTACTACATCAGTTTGTCAAGTTACTTCAAAAGTTAGCACATTTAATAAGGATTCTAAAATGTTATAACACAAATTACATTCTTTTTTAGATTGGACAAAACAAGGTTTTTCTTAAAGAAATTCATTTTTTTGATGACAAGATTAAATAAACTCAAAAAAAAGGGTTTCAAACTGCCCTCATTCAGCCGCATTACATGCACGACATCTTCTTGAAACAAATCGGCATATCGGAAGGCGAATCTTCCGTTATTGACGAATTGCATTGCTTCCCTAATTCTCTCCCGAAGCTCAGCTACATTTTCAATTTGTTTTGAATAAATTTTTTCTTCACTGCTCTACAGTAAAAAAAAAACTAAGAAATTCAAATCAGGCGAACGGGATGGCCACGAGATTGTACCAGATCGCCCTATCCATCTGCCCGGATATTCTTCATTTAGATATTCTCTAACTGAGAGGACATAGTGTGCTGGGCACCAATCTTTCTGAAACCATATTTCTCTGAAAATACTAAGTGGCACGTTTTCAAGTAAATTTGGCAACTGATTTCGTAAAAAATGTAAATAAATTTCAGCATTTGAAACCTCTGGCAACAGAAAAGTTCCTACGACTCTTCTGTCCAAAATTCCAGTCCACATGTTCACTTTAAAACGATATTGAGACCTATCTTGTCTCATTAAATTCGGATTTTCTACGTGCTACTCGTGTAAATTGTGTAGGTTCGTGTAACTATCTTTTTTAAATGTTGATTCATCCGACCACAAAATTTTTTCTAAAAATTGTGGGTCTTCCCGGTTCTTTTGCAGCATGGTTTGGCAAAATGCAACCCGAGGTTCATAATCCAGAGGTAACAGAGCTTATACTCACTGTAAATGATATGGGTGGAGCTTAGTCTGTGAGCTACTTTTGGGCACCCTGTGCTTCGCTGAATTTCGCCTAGCGAAGTACTTGGATCTTCCACAACTGCTTGAAGCACAATATTATCGTAAGATAAGGAAATTCTTCCTTCACCATGCACTTTGGAAGTCAGCCCGCTGTGAAGATAGATTCGTAAAAACTCGATGATCTGGATAACGATCAGCATTAGGGTCTCTCTGCGATACATTCTCGAAGCTGCACTAGTATTACATCTGCATTCCCCATAAATGGAGTGCATGTTGGCGTTTTCCTGTGTGGTATACACAGACATGATAGCAATACACAATCACAGGTTAGTTCAGGTAAACTCAAAGTTCGTCGTAAAGAGATCAAAACTATACAAATCACCAGCGAACAAATCTAATAAACGAAGCCAAAAGTCGTAAGTACTCAAATAACACGATCAAATACGGAAAGATGCGCAGTAGATCAAGAGGCGTAGCGTAATGATCTGTATTGTGTTTACGTGTGCCGATACCAAATAGTGGCGTCACTATTTGTCTCACTCACACTTTATGGAAGGACTCACCCCATCTCATTCAAACCAAATTCTTGAAGTATTGGATGCACTAGAATCATTCTTAGAAAGTTCGAAGAAATTGTTCGAAATTGTGTTTCTTTAAGAATGACCGTCTTTTTTGACCGATCTAAGGAATAATGTAGTAAGTGTTATTATAGCATTTTAGAATCCCTAATAAATGCGCTAACTTTTAAAGTAATTTGCCAAACTGTAGTAGTAGTTTTTTTTTTCAGTACAGTCAGTTGTGCGAAGTATTAATTTTGAATACTTTCTCAGTCACAGGTGACAGAAGCACTATTCGGGATAACATAGGAAAAATAAAATTTGAGGAAAGTAAAAAATTGTAGCAACAGGAGTTCAAAAATCATCACAGGGTGTGCATTTTCTCGAATAATAAAAAATGCAATATAATTTGAATAATACACGACTTTTTTTCAATATTTTTGGAACGAAGTTCCTTATCGCGCGTTGCGAAAGGAAGCTAGACGGAATAAATTAAGACCAAAAGTTGTAACGACACTTTTTGCTATAGTCTCTATGCAAGAGTTTCAGAGATTGTCATTAAATAAGCTTGAAACGAAGGCAAAATCAGTCATTGATTTCATTACTAGAGAGGCATTTCATTGTGTACGTTCAACGTCCAAAGCCTTCGTAAACATTCAGTTGATTTAATCGACTCTGTTACAGAAAAAACGAACATTTTCTTAGTATCAGAGACATGGTTGGACAATCAAGAAGAATGTGACATACCGAATTTTAATTGTATAGCTCACTTTAAACGTGATTTTGTTCGTTCAGGTGGAGTTGCGATTTATCACAACACAAATGATACGACAAATCTTGTAACACCAAATATGTCGGTCATTATGAACAATATTCAGGACTTGCACGTAAGACGTACTAGTGTTGCAGATTTATGTGCAGCAGAGTGTGTAATGGAAAACGGCGTTACTTTAATCATGGCACAGTCATATATGTCTCACCAAATAACAAATTAATAGATATTCAGGAGTTCATTCATCGAACACTGCTAGAGTATTCTAAAGATGTATCCCAAACGCTTAGCAGATACAACAGGAATTTAGATAAACGTCCACTCATTTTAGCCGGTGATTTTAACATCAACTTGAGTAATGAAAAATCAAAACCGTTGCTACAATTTCTAGAGGAAAAATTTGATTTAAGAATAAACAATAATCCAGAAGAATCAACAACAAAATATAATACTACCATCGATGCAGTTTTTTCGAGACATTTAAATAAAATAGAATCCCAAACATATGTTTCCTACTTCAGTTATCACAAGCCAATTATTACTAAAATTGAATCTACTAATTAAGTTTATGCTACATTATATTTGTTAATAATAAAAAAAATATCATTATAACTTGAAAAAAATAAAATTTTATTACAATTCCTTCACCAATTAATCGAAAGGAACATCGTTCCATCCGGGTGTCCCTTGACACCTCTCAATTTTTTGATGACTACTATGATTCAGCCTGTTACTCGATTCCGCCTTGACGTCGACTTCTGGGACAGCCTGTATATTAATTAAAGTGTACGCTTATATTAGCTCGCAAAAAACGTCATACTAAATCACGCCATAAATAATTCACGATCGCAATCATAAATGTACAAATTAGGAAACGTATTTGACCCCCATATCAACCGCATTCTCGTAGCATTTTGCAGGTCGCGTATTAACCTCGCAAATAACGCAGAGTCCGTCACTGGCCGCCTCAAACTACCAATTTACTCTAATGCACTCTCGCCACGGGACACCACGTGGGTGTAACTTCCTTCAAATAACCGTTATTTTTGGACGTAACGTCTTCGGAAAAAGCAACAGCGACCGATAGCGGCGAAACGCGTCCGAAGCCGCGAGATCCGCAGCGCAGAAGCCTGCTCCTAGTGCCTTTTCAACGGGCTGAAGAAACATATTGACCGCAGGTTGAGGACATAGCCACCAAACTGGTAGTTATCTGGCTGAAATGACCTGACGGAGAGCGTTTGTTTATGCAATTTATTTCCCAATGACAGTCATCTGAGCCGAAATTGGGCATGTTGTGTCAGATGCGATCCTCGAGTTATCTGGCGAACTTGGCTGGCAACCTCATTATCACTTCGCCTTTTAAGGAGGAAAAAGCTAACTCTTTATTTAGACTGACTTTGTTGTTGGCGTGCAAACTAACACGATTCTTTTTTCGGACATGCCTAAAGCGAAATATGAGTTTTTCTGCTTTTGCGATAAGTCACGAACAAAAATATTGATTTCTGCAAATCACTTGATGAAACATTTTCGATATTACGATGGGTGTTCAATGTGTTCTCTGTATAGGCATGAAAATTCTGTTTTTCAATGTAATCTCTTAGCACTCAGAAATTTCAATAAAGGAAACAGAAAGGTTATACTCATCCAAAGAACGAAGTCTATAGTCTTGAGATCCTGTCGCTCCCAATCAGAAAAAGTTGTTCCAACAATCAGTGTAAGGCCAGTTTCATAAACGAAATCAAAGCCTCCTTTTTCCTAAAAAGTCTCCTTTAATGATAAATCGTGTTCCATAAGCAAAATTTAAAGGTTAAAGGAAACTCAAAAGCGTCCTTTATCTTAAAGTGTGAAAATCGGCCCTTTACGGCTGGAAAAGGATCCTTTAACGAGAAGCTCGACACTGCGCAGGTGCTTGATAAACACGAAAACAGTGGACCTAACCTTCGTCTGTCACATTAGCCCATTTTGTTTGATTTTAGCAGTGGCGGATTAAAGCTCCAGAGCGCCCTAGGCAATAACTTTGTCGGCGCCCCTGTACCGGCCATAAATGGCCATCTTAATTAAAAATTCTGAGCTCACGCGCCCCTTGTAACTACGCGCCCCTAGGCACGTGCCTAGTCTGCCTTACGGATAATCCGCCACTGGATTTTAGCGTACTACGAAATATGTCAACGTTCAAACTGTGTGTAATTCCGGCTTGAGAATCAGAATTATTGTAGCTAAATGACCTGGCTCAACACATGATCAAACCATCTTTAATAACAGTGTTTTGAAGAGACAATTTGAGAATGGTGAATTTGGACGATATTTGTTATTAGGAGTACAAATAAGTTTCCGCCGTTTTATTGTAGATAGGCACGGAGTTTCAGTTAGCTTTCGCAGATGAAAACCGGCTTAAAAAATAGTTTGGACATTCAAGAACAACATAACCTATTAATATCATTGATTTTATATTGGTAAAATATAATTTTTATAAGTTGAAAATGTCAAAATTTGAGCCAAGTAAACGTCATTTGCGGGAAATATTAGTTTACTTCTTTAATTTGAAGAAATCTGCTGCTGAGGCGCATCAATTGCTCGTAGAAGCATATGGTGAGGGTGCTTTGAGTGAGAGAACGTGTCGAGAGTGGTTTCAAAAGTTTAAAAACGGTAATTTCGACGTAGAAGACAAAGATCGCAGTGAAAGGCCAAAAATTTACGAGGATGCAGAATTGGACGAATTATTGGAGGAAGATTCATCTCAAACACAAAAAGAACTTGCTCTAACATTAGAAGTCACTCAGCAAGCAGTCTCACATCGTTTAAAATCATTAGGAATGATTCATAAACAAGGAAATTGGGTTCCGTACGAATTAAAGCCGAGAGATATTGAACAATGCTCGTCCACATGTTGCGGCTCCTGTGAAAAAGTACTTGGAAACACTTTATTGGGAAGTGTTACCCTACCCGCCGTATTCACCAGACATTGCACCGTCCGATTATCACCTATTCCGGTCCATGGCACATGCTCTGACGGCGCAGCGGTTCACATCTTATGAGGATACCAAAAATTGTGTTGATCCGTGGATAGCCTCAAAAGACAAGGAGTTCTTAAGACGTGGGATTCGAATGCTGCCTGAGAGATGGGAAAAAGTGGTTGCAAATGATGGGCAATATTTTAAATAAATTTATATTACCGTTCTTCTATAATAAATATTTAATTTGTGTTAAAAAACGGGGGAAACTTATTTGTATTCCTAATACAGTATACACAGTATGATAGTGGTTATAGTTTGCAGACTCATCTTATGACAAAGTTACCGGAAGCTATAACTGCAGCTGAAAATTTATATAAGCAGTCAATTATACGAACTAGAAATGTGGTGGAGAGAAAGTATGGAGTTTTGAAACGTCGTTTTCCTATCCTGAATGAGTGTTAAGTTAACGACCATAAGGGCAATTATTGTTGCTACCGCTGTTTTGCACAATACAGCTGTAGATATGAACGAAATATTTCCAAATGAATGATTGCAGGAGGAAGAGGACTTTCAAACAAATTCAACTAATGTTAATACAGCTCGTCAAGAGAGAGTCTATTATTAATAAACATTTTGCCAATTTAAAATTTATTTTTGTGTGATAATTGAAAATAAATTTGCTTGTCGCTTGTGAAACTATTCTTCATATTCAATTTGTATCTTGAACATGACTAGATTTCATATAATTTTTGTAAGATTTTACAAGGCATGTATTTAGATAGGTTTCTATGTTTGTATTTCTGATTCATTGTTTTACTTTAGGTAACATCTGAAAAAGTTTCAAGTGAGAATAAAGAAATAAAAATATCATGTGTTATTGAAATTTCTATTTTTAATTCAAATTTGAGGGGATTTCATAGTCTGCAGCAATGCTGATAGAATTCTAATACCGCTTTTTCGAGAAAGTGCACTCAAAATAAGAAAGATTTAATTATTATTTTTTAATTTTCTCTTCATCTCCATAATTTGCAAATCTGATATTTTAAGCTTTGAATGCTCCTCTTCTTTTCTTCTATTCTCTTCCTTGTTAGCCACTATCTGAGTTTCTACTAGAGCTGTTTTTTTTATGATACATCTCTTTCGCTTCGGCAAGTGGGTTCGTAACAGTTGGGTTCAACTGTTTGGAAATTGGCTCCCTCAATTTCAATGGAGTCCCACCACCAGTTCCTTTAATATGACTGCGTTGAGCAGCTACCACCTTTCTAGTTTAAGTTTTTATATTGTCATATTTGGATTTGAGCTGGTCCCCATCTCTCCAATGGAGAACTGTTCCATTGAAAGCAGCCAGACTTTATCCTATAACATTAAAATTCTCTTTTTCAATCAATTTCAAGAGACGTAGTTCCTCCTCTGGTTTTAAAGTAATATTTTTTTTCTTTTCTTCCATATTCATTAATATAACTCACGTTTACTAAAATATAGCAATTCGTACGTAATAATGATATAAATTCCAATATACTGTCTTCTGCACATAACCATGTTTATGCAAAGACTGACTATGATTCTTTTCTTTTTCTTTTTACAAGTTCCGACGCATAGCTCACAATTTTTACAGAATATCACCAACTATATTCGTAAAATCACTAGTTCTCAGGATAGCCAACAGTCGGAAACATATGACCGGTGCATTAAAGGAAGTTTTAAGTAAAGGACGTTCGATGTGCGTTTATGAAACTGATGGTCACATTTAAAGGATCCTTTTTCATAAAGGGACTTTATCATAAAGGATCCTTTTGATGTTGTTTATGAAACTGGCCGTAAGTGCTTAAATCTCAGGTCCCAGGAAAGAGGTTTGCATAAACCAACACACCAATTTAAAATTTTGAGTTATAAAACAAGCCTGCTGCAATGAACACTAATGAAGACTACAAAATGAACAGCATATTAACGTTACCTAAGATGGAGGGCGGCTTTTCTAGAGTTTTCTACCAGAGTATGGAAATTTATCGCGTACAAGACGGGATAAATTACTTGATTCGCAACCGTCATAATTATATCAAAAAACAATCAGCAATATGCAGTATTACCAACAATTTTCCAAATTATCCAACACAAAGGTCGAAGAAATGAAATCAAAATTAGAAATTGTTGATATCCACAATACTCGAGAAAGACGATTGAATTATTTTTCCATATTGTCAAATTTGCGCAGATGAAACACAAGACCAGTTTTTGTTACTTGAGAAAGATGTGAAAATTGTATCGTTGATTGCCTGTATTTGAAGCGCCGAAAATTAATTATTTGAGCATTAAACAAATAGACCAATAAAGAGAATTCAATAACGGAATTACCAACATCAAATCGAGAATTAGAGAGGGTGCCTGACATTTCATATCGTCTCATCCATTACATAACAAGAAGAACAAATAAAAGAAACAAAAGTATGAGACTGAATAAACATTACAGCCGATCAAAAATGCAAATTTTAAATGACCCAACCCTTAGCAAAGGTTCAATTACCAATCCTTGTGGTACCCCCATGACATTTCCTCCGAGCTTTTTACAGATCTCTTGTGCTTCGGAAAGTTTTTAATTTGAATGATAAGTTTTTTCATCGGCAAGTTATGATCAGCCAAATTGAAAACCTTTCCAAGAGCACTAAATATTACAATGTAAGTACACGACGCTTTAAATGATCTGTTGGTTTGAGTTCTTGGGTTAAAACAATTTTGTATGGATGTAAACCAAGGTCTTTTCGTAAAATTCGCCACAAAGACGTCTGGGAGATGCCTAGTTTTTCTGAACGTCGAGAAGTCGATAAATTTCGGTCTTCACGAACACTTCCACGTACGGCAGCAATATTCTCTTCACTTCTTGCATTTCTTTGTTCCACTGGCAGTGTAACATCATGAAGTGTAAAATTTGTTTAAAACTTCTTCAGTAAACATTCAACTGTTTTTTTATCCGGACGATTATAACGCCCAAAAATTGGAGTTGAAGCACGTAACTTTGTTGGAGTATGTACCTTTCCATGATTAAATGGTAGACATTGACAAATACAACTGTCAATGTCACAAATAAACAATGGCTGACATGCCTGAGTTATGTCAATTTAAAAATTGGGCGTTCCCATTGAAAGACCTTTTATAACTTTTTAAAAGTCGTTACTAAGTTGTCAATTTTAGTTGACTTTAAAATACACAATGTCATAAGGTACATTGGTAAATGAAACACAAAATATGTATGTATTCATCTAAATCTATAGATAAAATGGTGAAAAGCACTATTTGAGTGTAAGGAAAGTTTTTGGCAGCTGTCACTTTTGAAGCTGTCAACTTCTGACATTTGACAAGTGAAAACTACGCCATTACTAAAAATGGAACGATACACGCTTCAACGGCGCACTGAAGTTCTTAAAATTCACTACAAAAATGGTGAAAATTCAACAGTCACAGTTCGCAAAACTAAAGCAATTTTCGGTCATCCTGAAGCAACTTCTCGGCCGGCAATAGTTGAACTGATGACAAAATTTAAGCTGTTTGAACAAGTTAGTGATGTGAAGAATCAAAACCGTGTGCGTCGCCCAAGACCAATTGAGAATATTGCTGCTGTAGCCCAAACTGTTGACGAAAACCCAGGTTTGTTGATTCCTCGTGGTTCTTTGAAATTAGGCATTCCACAAACGATATTACAACGTATTCTGCATTAAGACTTAGGTCTTAAGGCTTTCAAAGTTCAGTTAACACAAGAACTAAAGCGCGTCGATCACCACAACGTCATATATTCGCTGATATCTTGTGACTTGACACCTTTAGACTCTTTTCTTTGGGGCATCTTGAAAGATAAGGTCTATGCCAATACTTCACAATCGATTCAAGAACTTAAAGATGGAATTTGTGAAGCCATTTGGCTGATATCGTTTCCACTGTTAATGGCATACCTTCCTCTTCACAATGAAATAAACATCCATTGATTTCTCTTAAAATACACTCGTTCTTTTCTAATATCACAATAAAACCCTTTTTTCGGAAAAACCTTTATTTATTTAGAAAAATATCTGTCATTAAAATTGGAAAAAATTAATTCGGCTGATCTGTACCAAAAATGATTAATAAGGAATATGAGCTATGGTAATAGAAAGTTCTAGAAATCGAGACAGTGTAACGTACATATGTATAACAATTCTATAGTCAAACAAACTCGACAAGGTTTTGTTGATCAAAGAGGCAAATTGCAGACATGCGCACGTTTCAAACTGATTGCAATGTATGCTAGTGTCTCCAAATCTGTCAAGTATCTATATTTGCTATACACAGAGGCTCTAAGGTATAAATAATACACAAGCGCCATCTAGAATATGCAAAATACATATAACACATACCTTTTCGAGTTAATTCAAGCAAAGAAATGTATTCTCGATATTTTCACGTTACTAACGCAGAATACACTTTGTCACACTGTCTCGATTTCTAGAACTTCCTATTACCGTAGCTCATATTACTTATTAATAATATCTGCCATTAATTAATTAATATGCAAATTTATTCAATCGCCATCAAAGAAGACTCCTTGTGTTCTTTGTCGACATTTTAATCTATTGTAAAAATCGCAAAATACGCGTGAGATCGACTGGGGCACTAATGAAAAACTGAAAGACAGATGACGTTAAAACTCCACCTGAGTGGAGACAGTTATGCAACTTGGCGACAAAGAAGATTTCTACGTTTCCTCCAAGCGAACTTTTTGAATTATCAACCCCCGGTACTTTGTGTGCATAATTTATTTAAATCCTAGAAATAAATTAAAACGAGAAACCCGACTATAATTCATCACTGAAATTATTTTACAACGGTAGTAAACCAGTCATCTGTCTAATATATATCTTCTGGCTTTAATGCGTACGACGTTCCATCTGCCGTTCGTGATATTTATTAATACGCATCTTTCTTACTTAACGATAAATACTGCAGATCCGCCCAGAATACCAACAGCTACAATTATTTTTTTTTCAAATTGATGGTTACGTGAGTATTCTTATTACCTATCCTATATCTACTAATTTATGATTTTCTTCAGGTGCCATAAATGCAACATAAACATGGTCGTTCACAAATTATCGACTGGAAATGTGTAGTTGTTTCTTGGTCTGTTTGATCGATGTTTGAACAACTAGAATTAAAAGTGGCCAATGCAATCTGCACGCCAGATTTCAACTAATACGTGAACGTCGATGATGTAATAGTGCAAATACGCGATTCGTAAGCAGAGATTCCTCTTCGGTGTGGGTTCGCATCTTGGCGAGGTAAGAAATTGTCTCGCTAAAATGTCTGTCAGTGATGTTTCCTATATATCTCTTAACCATCCCTAAAGTTCTACAACCAAGAGAGAAGGTTACAAGTGAATTCTACCAGGTTATCGTATTGACATACGAGCATATCTCTTTCACCAAGTGACTAATCAGCAGTCTCCACAGTCAACCCGAAGAGGTAAAAAGTGTGATAAGGATTACGCCATATCATCTCACGAAGCGAGAACCCCTCCGAAGAGATTAACCCACCAGCTTCCAGTTTGGACCCCGACTCGAAAGCCAGAACCGTCTGACTGGTAGCAGCGAAGCACTATCCAACCTCTACTGGCTCTGCAGGTCAGTACCCGAGTTGGTTTGAGCGAAGGTTACACCAATAATTATATTAATTGCGGAAATACCACGTGGGTTTGCCCACGAAATCGCGAACGAAACAGGGGGGCGTACCCCCTTTTGGCGCCGTGCCTCCGCCAATGATGGGTTCGAAAAGTCCGTGGCGTATTGCCATAATGATTATACCCTAATTAATTTAATATTTGCGTGGTATTGCATGTTCAATGTATTCTACTGTGCGAGACCAACCAAGCGATAAATGAGACTCCTAACGATTAATACGTCAAATAAGATCTTTGTATTATTATTGTATATTATTGGTTTTAAGCGAAATTCAGGAGGGGCACGTACGTTGAAGGTTGAAAAGGACACATGTGTATAAGTCGACTTAGGTTTAGATCAGTGGTTCCCCTACATTTGTGAGTAAAGCCAAGCCGACTTTTTTGTTCTTTACAATGGAAACCAGAATAATTTTCATGGACCCCCACCAACAAATCTTTCGTCATCGTGAACCCCAATCAAGTCCTCTGGAAGACCCCGCCTAGACTACTGAGAATCGCTACATTGGATAAACGATTTCTTGTAGAAACCTTTCGAGAAAAATATGCAAAATGAAAATATCTTCATAGAGAAATGGTAAATAAACCTTTGTGCGTGTATAAAGACGATACATCGCACTTGAAGGATCAATTTTATATATTTCATATTTATGGATGTTTCATTCTATTAGGTATTTGCCAGTAATTTGTGTTTTTCTGTTCAATACAAGTAAAACTAACTTTGAGGTGAATGCTTAAAACTTTGAACTTGGCTCGAAACTAAAATTCCAAGTGATCTTAAAATTTAAAATGATGTAGTTTCAAATTATTCATATTTATATCGGGTGTTTTTTTTTTTAGAGTGATAGAACTTTCGATAGGGATAACTGTGATTTATCAGAAGGTAGAAGCCATGTTGTTTTGACATTTCTGTTCAGAAGCATCGACAAATTATCATGGAAAGACTCACGCTGCAACAACGTTTACAAATTGTTGAAATTTATTTTGTTCCAAATATTGGATGGAGTAGTCCGTTACTTTGTGATAGTTCATTTTAATGGAATGAAATAAGGAATTACTTTGTTTTCTATCACTTTTTATTATAACTGATATACAGTGACTCGAGTTTCGTAGTGTTTACTACATTTTCAAACTGAACGAACAAATTAGATCTCAACTATTATATATGGGGATTGTAGGCTTCGGCAGAGCTTCGAAGAGAGGGGTTTTCCAAAGTTCCGTCTGTTCGTTAAGTAGTTTTATTATTGGTACGTGCTTTTTATATTTTTCAATTTCTATGGATTCCAGGATGTCAAGTTTTTTCCCTTTCGCTTCCACGTGCAAGATAACAAGGTTGTTCAATTCTGGGAAGGTGTGATCTGTAGTGAAGAAATGGTTCGCAAAATTGGAATTATTCTTCCGGTTCCTAAAAGCAGATTCATGCTCTTTGTACCTTTTATGGAAAGGTCGGCCCGTTTGACCTATATACACACTATTACACTCTTGACAACTTAATTTATAGACTCCAGAATTATTCAGTCGGTTCTCTTTGTCTTTCGGATTAAAAAAGAGATTAGAAATTTTATGGGAGGGTGTGAAAGCTGTTACTATGTTAATTTTTGATAAAATTCGAGCTATTTTTTGTGAAATTGGTCCAAAATATGTTAGTTTTATTAATTTATTGTTATTATGATCTGATTCGGAGATGGGGTAAATTTGTTTACGAATTAGTTGCTTCTGTTTTATGTTTATGATGGAATTTATAGTTTTGGTGTTGAACTGATTTTTTGTGGCTATTTGTCTGATTGTATTCAATTCCCTCTTTAACGTAATATTATCTAAAGGAATTGAAAATGCTCTATGTACCATTGATCTATAAGCAGCTAGTTTATGATTGATCGGATGGTTTGAAAAATTTGGTATTTTGGTATTTTTCAAACCATCCGATCAATCATAAACTAGCTGCTTATAGATCAATGGTACATAGAGCATTTTCAATTCCTTTAGATAATATTACGTTAAAGAGGGAATTGAATACAATCAGACAAATAGCCACAAAAAATCAGTTCAACACCAAAACTATAAATTCCATCATAAACATAAAACAGAAGCAACTAATTCGTAAACAAATTTACCCCATCTCCGAATCAGATCATAATAACAATAAATTAATAAAACTAACATATTTTGGACCAATTTCACAAAAAATAGCTCGAATTTTATCAAAAATTAACATAGTAACAGCTTTCACAGCCTCCCATAAAATTTCTAATCTCTTTTTTAATCCGAAAGACAAAGAGAACCGACTGAATAATTCTGGAGTCTATAAATTAAGTTGTCAAGAGTGTAATAGTGTGTATATAGGTCAAACGGGCCGACCTTTCCATAAAAGGTACAAAGAGCATGAATCTGCTTTTAGGAACCGGAAGAATAATTCCAATTTTGCGAACCATTTCTTCACTACAGATCACACCGAATTGAACAACCTTGTTATCTTGCACGTGGAAGCGAAAGGGAAAAAACTTGACATCCTGGAATCCATAGAAATTGAAAAATATAAAAAGCACGTACCAATAATAAAACTACTTAACGAACAGACGGAACTTTGGAAAACCCCTCTCTTCGAAGCTCTGCCGAAGCCTACAATCCCCATATATAATAGTTGAGATCTAATTTGTTCGTTCAGTTTGAAAATGTAGTAAACACTACGAAACTCGAGTCACTGTATATCAGTTATAATAAAAAGTGATAGAAAACAAAGTAATTCCTTATTTCATTCCATTATTTTGTTCCATTCGCCAAACTTATAGAGCACTTCGTGAAATTTATGGTTTACATAAACGTCCATTAGGGCAGCTTATTCGTCGAACTATCGATAGATTTCGGACAACATTCTCTCTACTCGATGCAAGAAACAACAAGACAAAGAACTGTACGTACAGAAGAAAATATCGCTGGTTCACAACAAGTTGGACCCTGTGCATCCACTACATGGAAAATTTTGCGTAAATATCTTGGTCTACACCCATACAGGATCCAACTGGTTCAAGAACTAAAACCACTTGACTATAATGAGCGGCGTGTGTTTGCTGATTGGGTCCTAGAAGAGCTTGAAGATGATCCACTTTTTTATAGTAAAATTGTATTTAGTGATGAAGCTCATTTCTGGTTGAAAAATGTAAAAAAGCAAAATTGCCGTATATGGAGTGAAAACAATCCTCAAGAAGTTCTGCAGGTTCCATTGCATCCTGAAAAATGCATTTTATGGTGTGCTTTACACGCTGGAGGCATCACCGGTCCATATTTCTTTAAAAACGATGCTGTAACTAATGTTACAGTGAATGGTGCTCGTTACAGATCGATGATCAATGATTATTTGTTTCAAAATTTGAATGGTATCGACCCAGAAGTGTTTTGGTTCCAACAAGATGGTGCTACACCTCATGCTGCTACCGTAACAATTGATTTATTGAAAGAAAGATTTGGCGATTACATTATTTCGAGAAATGGTCCAATTAATTGGCCTCCAAGATCATGCGACTTAACTCCCCTGGATCATTTTCTTTGGGGTTATATCAAGTCATTGGTTCATGCTGATAAACCAGAAACAATAGACGCTTTGAAAGCCAACATAACTCGTGTTATTGATTAAATAAGGCCCGAATTACTCGAAAAAGTGAAAAAAAAAATAAAAAAAATTGGCTTCAATCTTAATCTGAATGTGTTTTATTTCAATTTAAAGTTCTATCAATCTAAAAACACACCCGATAAAAGGTCCTGCAATCGTGTATTGCGCTTCCTTAGCCGTTGAACCAATTTCGTTCGAAAACAGGCTTCTTGTACTTTCATTTCTGCATCTCAGGAAATCACTTTCTAATATACAGGCTGTTCCTAAATTATTCAACGAATGGGTGATTTTTTAAATGGATCGTCCCTTATGTTTTCAAATATTTTCAATGTCTCTATCATGAAATATCAGAGATATTTTTCCAACGGTACAGATCTTATTCAGAGAAAACTGCAAAAACTTGAGGGAACAGTTCATAAGCTGGTAGTTCAAATGAATCAGTATGACATTTGCTGCGAGAGGCCGTGTCTAATTGTCCTGCAAGCTTGAAAAATGTCACATTTTCTTTCGTTCATAGTAAATAAACGGAAAATCGTACGGAAATTAAAATTATTTAACTAGTTACATCGGTTTTTGGACATTTCGATCAGTCGCCGCACTTTTCTTGTAGGCCCTCCAGAATGAAGTTTTCAACTCAAAAGAAGAGCATTTTTGAGGTTAGCCTTCTGTGGTCCGTGCTGAATGGGACATGGAACTAACAAAGGCATCAATTTTCTGCTATAAAATTCCAATTATTCGATGATCCAATCCTCTGGAGTCACGGCGCAATGAAGATGCCATGTATATATTACCTCTTCCTTCGTTTGTTACTGATCTGTGTAGCTCCACCATAGAAAGACACCGGGAATCCTTGCGAATCTAAAACCGCCAACAGAAGGCGGCGATAATCGCGACAAAAACAACGTCAATCTATCTATGCGCCAATCAAAATCCAATAAATGTCAATTAGCGCCGCGTATGGTCTGCATCGCCTTGCAAGAACGCCGAGATTTGGGTCAACCGCTAACAAATTGCGATAACCGGGCGGCATCATGGAAGAAATCCGGTCCTTTCTCGTTGCATGGCCTGGGGGAGTCTGCGTACCGCATTATTGCGTGCATAACGCATAAGTGGATGATGCAGTTTCAAGTCGTACACTAACTAAACTCGATAAAAAAGCTATAAATCATGATAAATACAACATCAGTCCACCCAACAAGCGAGGATTTTCCTAAAAAATATCAGCTTCTCGAAAATTTGAGCATTTTCATTTCCATACGATTTTCCGTTTATTTGCAACGAACGAAAGAAAATTTGACAATTCTCTATTTTCAGAGATCACAGAAAACAGTCAGACACGCCCCCTCGTCGCAAATGTCAAACCGATTAATTTGACCTATCATTGAACTGACCGAAAAAATGTTATTGATAATCGATAATATTGATCAATAGTTAGAATTTAACTTCGAATTGCTTCAGCAGCTATCTTTTTCTCCAGTGAGCTTTCATCTGTTCGTAAACCTAAAACTTACCGGAAAAAGATTTGGGGGTGATCGTCTAAACAGGAATTTTGATGTCAATGATGAATCCTTCCTCAAGAAATGTATGAAATGTTTTATATCTCTCTTGAAGTAAACTTTCATAAAAATAAAGTTGTTTTCTTCATTAAGCTTCAGGGCAGAGCCCTGAAATGAAGCGGGCAGAATAACTTATATTCCACCTTTCAATTTAACTTTGTGGATCTGAAAAATTCCAAAGAATCCAAGGGCTAATAAACAATCAGTCAATCGACATCGATAAAAACGCCTGATCGGAAGAAAAAGCCTAACGATCATCGTACGACCGCAGTTCTTGGCAAAGACATCATCCGGATTGGTCTCCCTCATGAAGTCATCAGTCTATTCTCGGTCCGAACTTGAACTCCGGCGTACGAGTATTAATCGCTTAATTACGGAGTCTCTAGGTGTGATTTACAGACCAAGGCGGCAACAAAGAGGCGCTTTGTGCGAAGCCAAAGGCAAGAGGAATATCTATCTATCAATAAAGGATCAAAACGTGATTAGCGTCGTGTTTAATCGAGGTGTAGATAAGATAGCGATGTGGAAATTGTAGATATGAGGTGTCAGGGTAACTTTGATGATCAATCGGTTTATTAATAATTATGCACATAGTTGGATCAATTTTCTGATATTCGAGCTTATTTGCCGACAGGTTTCACTAAATGAATTTACAGAGCACTCAAGTTGTATACGCAGTGACATTGAAATGTAAACACCAAGAAGGTTACAATTTTTTGCCAAACAAAAATGCTCAAAAATAGTGAAAAAACATTCAAAATTCTTGCTCTCGTTATAGCAGGTGCGCCGGAAAGTAATATCGTTTCTGTGCGTGTCAATATTTGATTGTCATTGGTACTTCGAAGTTGTTTCAATGACATTTTGAGGTTATTGGGACTTGTTCACTTCTGAATAATTAAATATTATGCTTTTTTGGCATTTTGGGGTGAAATGGCCAACCAAATACCAGCAGAGCTTATCTGGAATTGTATGTAAGGGTAGTAACGCAACAGTTGTGACCAAAAACATTTGTGATGTTTATCCAGGTGCCAAAGATGGTTCAGATCCGGTAATTTTGATTTTTCTGACTCCTATCGATCAGGAAGACCAACAATATTAAACAACGACATACTAAGGGCAGAAGTGGAAACAAATCCATGTCAGACAATCGGGGATCGTAATGAAGATGATTTAATTCAGCCGGTTTAGAGTAAGAATTAAAAAATAGATATTAAATAATTACAATTGAGCTTTGTTGTTTCCGTATACTTTCTAGTCGGACTATATAAGTTCCACATCATTGTTCTCCAACTTTGCAAAAAACCCTTATATTCTAACAGATACATTCCATTCGTTACTCATCATTAACCTGGGATCCTGATGAATGTGCTGACAGAAGAGGTTCAGTAATTTCCAATGAACCCCTGCAAAGTAAATCGATCTGGCGGAAACGCGACCAGAACGACGCTATCAGCAAATTCCTACCGACGCCACACTGCGTCCGTTTTAAAATTAAACCTCAAAGCTCCTTTGAAAAAAATTGCATCGTTCCCTCCAGCTCTCGGTATTCGTCCGCAGTTAATTGAGGCGTCTCATGTGTGAAATGCAAACGCTAACGATCCATGGAGAACGAGTAGCCTTAATATTGGCTCTTTCGTATCTCTAAAAGACGTAGAAATCGGTAGAAAAAAAATTGCAACAATTAATGCATTAACGGACTGAAATCTTTGTAAAGGGTCTTTCAATGACACTCACGCAGGGCAGCCATTGTCTATTTTTGACATTGACAGTTGTATTTGTCAATGTCTACCATTTAATCATGGAAAAGACCCTTTAGAATAGAGAACATAGAGGTACGATAAAAATCGAAATAGTATGAAGTAGGAAGAATAACAGTGGAGATAACATAATGTTTTAGTACTTTAAGAGCCCTTAAAATGAGTTCACTGCTTGAGCTGCAGACTGATTCGACCCTTCATATTTCTATATAGTCACAAAGAGTGTATTCTGAATGGAATAAGTGGAATTTGCTGAAAATAACCAATTTTTCTCATTTCATTTGAAAAATTCCTGTTTAATTTAGAACGAACAGAGTATTTGCGATCAAAATTGTGCAGATCCTAGGTAGGATAGCTTAAACTATTTCAACATCGTTCCACTTAAAAATGCATCCTTCTTAGATTCGTCTTGATAAATAACGTATTAAAGGTCGTAAATATCGTTAGTCGCTACCATAAACAACATACACCTCCATATTATGTCTTGAAATGGTGCTTTTATCTGGCCCGCAACAATTATCTGCCATTTTATTAGGAAACTTGTTGGCCATGCCTTTTTTTATTCGATGTACAAAAAAATTACGTAGATTATTACAGCTACCACCTTTAGAGCTCGTTTCATCTAAATTTGTTGCCTCTTAAACATAATTTTCAGAATGTTTCACTGATTTCCATAACAGAGCAAGACATAATAAAGGTTGGTCCATCTAGAGTTTGCATTTTGATAATCGAATCTGGAAAAACTTCTGTCATTCGTGTTTTGACAGAAAGTTAGTTTAATATTCGAAATTAACGAAATGGCTCTATTTACGCTTGAACAACACTGGAAAATATTAAAAACTTATTTCTTAAAGTGGTCAATTCAATGCCCTCACGGCAATTTGTGAATAAATTTGTTCCTGAAAATTGAATCGTCTTTGATAAAACAATCATTCACGTCCTCGTCCAGTGAGCCAACTGAAAACATTGCTGCAAAATGCATCTGAACATTCATCAACACCAACTCGTCACCTTGCTCAAGAACTGAACATTTCTCGTATTACTCTGAGGAGAATTTTGCATAAAGACCTCGGTATGAAGGTTTACAAAATTCAGTTAATGCAAGAAGTGAAGCCTTGTGGCCATTCGATGCGTTTTCCATTAGCTCATTGGGCTAATGATCTCATGGCCGAAAATGATCATTTTCCCAGAATATAATATACGTTAATTAGACAACTAGAAGATAACATATTCTTGATTCTACCGATGCAAAACATGAGCTGTTCAATTTTTTATACAAGAGGTCAAGGTGAGTAGTCCAACTCAAATTTGTATTCACATGGATACCAAGGAATTTAGTTGAATCGGATGTCACAGCATGGTTATCCCAAAAGTTCACACTCAAAGTACTTGCCTCATTATTTTTCAAAGAGAACTGAACGTTAACTGTCTTATTCACATTCTCCATCAAATTATTTGAACGCCGTTAATTAAAAAACTCCTAAACAATACATACGCAGGTTTTTTTGAAACTATATACAACTCCGGGAAGAAAAAACTACACTGGTGTCATCGACGAATAATACCGACCATTTATGATATGATATAAAAGGTCCCAGCATGGAGCCCTGAAGAACTCCAAGACTAATATGATAGCTGCCAGAATAACATTCTCCCATTTTTACCGACATAGTTTCTTCATTCAATAAATTATGCAACCAATCGAAGAATACACCCCTGAAACCCAAATTATAACTCTTTGGAGTATGAACTCATAGAAGAGTGTATCAAAAGCTGAAAAAGGGTCGAAAAATAAACCAGCTGTAGCTAAACACTTGTTAACGGATTGAATAAAATTGACTGCAGCTGACTGAGTTGTTTGACCCTATTGAAACCATGTTGTGCAGGATCTAATTAGTATGTATGTTTTTCTTGAGATACCTCATGTATGCTGGTAAATAGAGTTGTCTCAAATAATGTAGTAGATACGTTCAAAATAGATACTGTAAGGTAGTTTGTTATTTCATTCACATTCTTCTGAAAGTTGAATTAAGATAAAAATATTTCTAAAGACAAGTCATAAAATATTACTGTCTGATGGTTTGTTAATTTTTTCTTACTTCAAAGTTTTACATCAGTAGTTTGTGTCTTAAGAAAAAAAATTGATGAATAATTTGAAATAAGGTTATTCTGATTTTCACAAATTTGTGAAAAATTTGTGAAAATCAGAATAACCTTATTTCAAATTATTTAATATGGATTTTCACCAAGTAAGGACTGATACAATTCAATATAAAAATTGATAAATATTGAAATAAAACTATACATACAGAGATGGAGAGAATCTGTAATTAAAAGATAAGAAATATTAAACCTGCATATAAAATTTGGAATGCTCTTTAATTTTATTTAATTCCTTCAATTGTGTTATACATGTGATTTGAGTCCACTTTTTTGAATCATCATTTTAATTTGTATGCAAGTTGTAATTTTGAAGATTGGTCGGTTATTAATGATTTCATGGTTGTTCAATTATCGTAATTTCAGGTCATTTGATAGAGATGAGGTAGCCTATAAAAAACAAAGATTAATTATATAAAATCTCGAACTTTTCTTCAGAATCTCACATCAATCATTTTTATAACCTTCCGGAAAAAATTCTTCCATTTTCGTGACTTCTGCAGTGTAATTATACAGGGTGAGGTTTTTACATTAACTTCAACCATAGATTCCTCCCATCAAATAAATTATACTTTTTTCAAATTCAACTTTAGTTGAAATTCTAAAGAGTCAGTTTTTCTTTTGTAGCTCTACTTGTGATAGACGACTTATAAAAACGAGTTATTCTTTTCAACCCTGTGTCTCGAAAGTGAGAAAAGTTAGGAAAAAGGTTTGCAGGAAATTTGTTCTTATTTTCATTAGTACCATCTAACCTATCAGTGGTTGCACATATTCTGGGACACCCGTATATACAATCCACAGGATTCATACTTTGATGAATGTGTTCACAATGATTAATATACATTCTGTCAAGAAAGTACCGGGAATTATCGATTTAAATCTGGCGGGGCAATGAGGCAGGTAAAAATTTTTTTTCCTAGGTTGGTACCACTGTCCTTAATTACTATGCCAAGCTTGAGCGGGATCTGTCAACTAGTGTGTTTGCAACAGCTGATTAAGTCAGTCGATGTCAGAGTGCGTGCCGATTTTTACTATGGGTGATTACGTTGAGCAAAGAATTTGTTTAAAGTTTTGTGTTGCAAATGAATTTTCGTGTGCCGATGTATTGAAAATGTTGCAAAAGGCCTTTGGTGATAATGCTCTATCGAAAACTCGTGCATATCAGTGGTACAGAGCCTTCAAGGACGGTCGTGAAGTGGTCGCCCATCGACGGCTTCGATCGAAGATAACGTCGATAAAATTAAGGAAAGGGTGCTGGAAAACCGTCGTACCAGCTTAAGAGAGATAGCACATGATCTTAAGATATTCCACGAGTCCGCACGTACGATTTTGATTGATATTTTGGGCATGAGAAAGGTGGCCGCACGACTCGTACCGAAAGACCTGAATTTTCTTCAAAAACGTCATCGCGAACAGGTTGCTTCAGACATGCTGGATCGCTGTAATTCCGACTCTACATTCATGGAACGCATTATAACTGGTGATGAGACCTGGGTCTACGAGTACGATATGCAAACAAGACAGCAATCATCGGAATGGGTGGCAAAAAATGAGCCGAAACCGAAAAAACCACGCCAAAGCCGCTCGAAAATGAAGGTGATGCTCATTGTTTTCTTCGATATCCGTGGCGTGGTGCACTACGAATTCGTTCCAGAGGGTCAGACGGTAAACAAGGAGTATTACCTAGGCGTTATGAAACGTTTGCGTGAGCGTATCCGTAAGAAGCGGCCAAATTTGTGGGCGAACAACTCATGGATTTTGCATGACGATAACGCGCCTTCTCACCGAGCTACGATTGTGACTGACTTTCTCGCCAAAAACTCAACAAACGTGCTTCAGCAACCACCGTATTCGCCGGATTTGGCTCCCTGCGACTTTTTCCTCTTCCCAAAACTAATTGCCCTTTCGTGGCACCCGTTTTGAGTCGATTGAAGCCATAAAACAAAATTCGGCGCGAGAGCTAAAGTCCATCCCGGAAAGCGCCTATAAAAAATGTTTCGATAATTGGAAGTGCCGTTGGCATAGATGTATTGGAGCAAATGGAGCCTATTTTGAAGGTGACCCAATAAACTTTGACGATTAAATGTAAAAATGTTGTTTTAATTGAAAATTCCCGGTACTTTCTTGACAGAGTAGTATAATTCATCGATATATTCAATGAAATTAAGGTTTTTTATGGAATTTTCAACATGAGAATGGGCGATCGTGAAATTGTGTATAACCCCATAGTGAAAACAATCGAATATTAAATGAAAATTAAGTGGAAATTCAGTGTTTTAATCGTCGAGAATGGTGAAATATCAAATCAAAAGAACTGAGTGAGTGAATAAGGTTTTTCAAACAATTTCCATTGAATTTTAAACACCAGATTTCGTTTATTTCATAATACAGACCACAGTGAAAGTAGGCAGTTTTGAAAGTGCAGGAGTGTATGAGCATATTATGAAATCTTCAAACATTGGCAACTTTTCAACCGAGCTAAATTTGGAAAAATGGCAAATGAAAAAAAATTTTTATCTGATGAGAGGATTTTACGGTTAAACAAACAACCTGTATATGAATAAGCTTCGAGACTTTCGTCCTCTGGAAATATTTTGTCTTGTGGAAGGAGTTTTTTAGCCAATTTCTTAGAAACTACTATTATTTTCTCTTGTATCGCGCTCACGAGGGGGAAAAATTCAAATTTCACTAAGAAGGCTTCATCAATAACTTGAACGGTATGGTATTTTTGGATGAAACTTCGCAAAATATAGACGTTTTTCTTTCAATCTCCTATATTCTCCACTAGTCGCCGGTATGCTCAATTTGTAATTAATTCACCACGGTGATACCGAGAAAAAACGGTGGCAAACATAACGATATGACGTTAAGATTGGTCACGGTTTAATACACAAAGAACAAATTCCTAAACGACGGAAACCCTTAATTTGAATATATGCGTTCAATTCGTACAGGCACAGACAGTAACGCCCTAGCCGTGGCGACATCTGGCGGCACATTTCCTCGTGCACGATCCCAATCTCTTATCACGCCCGTAAGAAGATCTTCTCGTTGTGATGTAACCTCGTCGACACCGATTTTCCATACATGGGACTGCTATTTCTACGGGCGGCTTTCTACACCGAGCGTAATTGGCATTTCGAGCCGATTTCGATCGATCGAATTCTTTTTTTTCTCTCCACCGGTAGGTACATCTGGCGTGCGTACTCCCTATATGGCGGTTGACATTTGAATCTCGTTAAAATCGCTACTATCTATAATGAGCGTGTTCTGCTTGTCGATTTTCTTCGATAAGATGGCGTGGTTAGAGTGCTGTCGCCCTCTTTACCGCCCAAAACAAAAAGGGACAAATTTCACAAAAAAATGTATTCAAATCCTTTTTTTTTTAATTCAATATTAAACCTTTGCAACAGAAGCAAGAGGTTATAATTTTGAGTACGAAAATTCAAGAGAAAAAAATGTAGTTCTTGTTGATTGAATTCTGATAAGTCTCAGTTGTTTTTTTTAGAGAGAACTTTAAATTGAAATAAAACACATTTAAATTAAGATTGAAGCCAGATTTTTTTTTTTTTTTTGAAATATAATTTTATGACCTTTATGTTTTGAAAATAATTTCCGGCATATGTTCACCACGACTAGCTCTGAGGAACCGCAATCGACCAGACAAATTTTGGACCACTTTTTCGAGTAATTCAGGCCTTATTTCATCAATAACACGAGCTATGTTGGCTTCAAAAGCGTCTATTGTTTCTGGTTTATCGGCTTAAACCAATGACTCCACAAGACCCCAAAGAAAATAATCCAGTGGAGTTATGTCGCATGATCTTGGAGGCCAATTAATTGGGCCATTCTCGAAATAATGTTATCGCCAAATCTTTCTTTCAATAAATCAATTGTTACGGTAGCAGTATGAAGTGCAGCACCATCTTGTTGGAACCAAAACACTTCTGGGTCGATACCTTCCAAATTTTGAAACAAATAATCATTGATCATCGATCTGTAACGAGCACCATTCACGGTAACATTAGCTCCAGCATCGTTTTTAAAGAAATATGGACCGATGATGCCTCCAGCGTGTAAAGCACACCATACAGTGCGTTTTTCAGGATGCAATGGAACCTGAAGAACTTCTTGAGGATTGTTTTCACTCCATATACGGCAATTTTGCTTGTTTACATAGCCGTTCAACCAGAAATGAGCTTCATCACTAAACACAATTTCACGATAAAAAAGTGGATCAACTTCAAGCTGTTCTAGGGCTCAATCAGCAAACAAACGACGCTTATTATGGTCAAGTGGCTTTAGTTCTTGAACCAGTTGGATCTTGTTTGGGTGTAGACCAAGATCTTTACGCAAAATTTTCCATGTGGTGAATGCACAGAGTCCAAACTTGTTGTAAACGTCGACGAATAGACAAATCTGGATCATCATTAACACTGTGACTTCGAGCAGCGATATTTTCTCCTGTACGTACAGTTCTTTGTCTGGTTGTTGTTGTTGCATCGAGTAGAGAAAATGTTGTCCGAAATCTATCGATAGTTCAACGAATAAGCTGCTCTGATGGACGAATATGTAAACCATAAATCTCAGGGAGTGCTCTATAAGTTTGGCGAATAGAAAACTGATTTTGAAAATGAATTTCAACAATTTGTAAACGTTGTTGCGGCGTGAGTCTTTCCATGATAATTTGTCAATACTTACTGAACAGAAATGTCAAAACAACATGGCTTTTACCTTCTGTCAAATTACAGTTATCCCTATCGAAAGTTCTATCACTCTAAAACAAACACCCGATATCTTAATGACAATGGCAGCCTCTCTGCACTGTGACCAATAAAATCTTACCGTACTATGTTTTTTCCAGGAAAGTTATCTCCCTCCCAAAGTTGATTATTTTCCTGGGAGACTTGGCTTTTAGATCGGCTGGCGGAGAGTAGAGTCTGGTGAGCGCAGGAGATCTGCAATGACAGAGCATGTGTTCCGTGATTTCTATTGCCGGTTCACATAAAATACAGATATAAGATTTGTGTTTACCGATCTTGTGTAGGTGGTACCTCACTACCCAGTGATCAGTAAGACCTGCAGGCAATCTAAGCTCGTTTTTTAATAGCGATTCAGCTAATTGGATACTCTCCTTAAGGAGCGTCATGAATGCCTTGGCTTGACATTGGCCCAAGGTGTCGATTCAGCATCAATTCTTCTCTTTCTTTTCCCATTCAACGACTTCAGCCATGATCACTGTGATCCCACCCGTTCGCCGGTTTAGCGAAGCGCGAGTTTGTCGTTCTTTTTGCAACGCCATCTGCTTTCTTATATCCTTCAACGCTCTGGCGAGCTAGCCTCCAAACACTAATTTATTGCTTTTCGCCAGTGATATGAGGGATTTTTCACAGCTTCAAATGGTTCTTGGCTTAAACTCAACGGCTATCAGCTGCTTCAGTGCCATTTGACTATCTGGGGCAATGCAAATTCTAGTTCTTCTGTACTGTCCGGGCACAACAGGCTTCGGCACATCTCTATAGCCATAGCTTCGGTTTATAGCGTTCTTATAGGCTTTCCAAAAGGCGGTGATTCCTTAAAACTGGGACCATATATGCCTATGTCTACTCCTTGCTCCCTTTGTATACCAGATGAGATGGTTTTTCCCAAGTTGAGCTAACCTTCCAATGCCTTCTTGACGTTGGTCTATGATAGTTTCAAGGCTGGCATCGATGTTATGCTCAACTAACATAACTCTTGGGGACTAAAGATGTTCATATATCCTCATATATCCCCTTGCTCTGTCCCATATGTTCCATTCTACGAACACTTATTAAGACTTCTTTCTTAACATAAGTATGAGTTTAGCTCATTAAGTTTGTACAACGCAACAACATAAACGAGTTGTGTTTTGTGTAGCAAGAATGGGAAGTTTTTCTTAGCTTTAACGCAATGTCGATTTCCATGGTGAATAAATATCAAAATCAAAAATGAAAGGAACCAGAGGTGCAAAAAAACCAAGAAAAAAGTAAATAAACTCGATATATTTAGCTATGAGCAACATAAGTCCATAATACATGTCGATGGTAGCAACTACGAAGGGTACGACACAGTTCATACCTTGAAACTAAGATTTCGTTATGTTATAAAATAATTTGTCCAGAAAATGAGACGTGGGCCATTTAACATTTGAATTTTTTTATAGACTATAACTAAAAGACTAAGGAATATTTTCTCAACGTTCCTACCCTATCAAAAACCCCAAACTATTAAGAACTTAGGAGTTACCAGTGCTGAGTGAGTTCTGATAAAGAGAATAACATCTAAATAAGAAAATCCGACATTTCACAGCCTTCGAATGCTTCAAAACGCCCAGCAAAGAATATTCACCCAGACATCACGGACAAATTCCTACAATCTTCTTATTGCAGTCTTTCGTAACTGGTTCGACGATGTCTCAACTGTATCAAAAGCGTACCCATTCATTGCACAAACAGTATCCACATCCTGCCTGATAACGCCACAAAAGGAACGCACTCAGAAAGAGATACGAGACCTGTATGTGTGTCTATATACATTTCGAAGAAAAGATCACTTTAAATAAACCGTGCGTTTCGGAGAATTCGGCATTTCAAGGACCTTTTTCCGCGACGCCTGTGACTCAGACCTTCGGCAAATATGTATTCCTGGTCTATTTGAACGAGAAGACTTAATGGGACGAATACTTAATCGGTTGGAAACCGATAAATTGCCTCGGCGAGTGCTCGTTAAACGACGGATCTCGATCGCAATTGCGTGGAAAACCGAGAAGTGATAAGGATGATTTGGGAAAAATTGACCTATTAGAGGGAATGAAATTCAGATACATGAAAAGTAGATCCATTGACACTTGTATTTGTCAATGTCTACAATTTAATCATGGAAAGGTACACACTCCAACAACGTTTACAAATAAGCCAAATTTATTATGAAAAATCGCCATCTGTTACTCTAACTGTACGTGCTTTAACTCCAATTAACGTTATAATCGTCCGGATACAAGAACAGTTGAACGTTTAGTGAAGAAGTTTGAAACAAACTCATGATGTTACAGTGCCCGTGAGACAAAGAAATGCAAGAAGTGAAGAGAATATTGCTGCCATACGTGAAAGTTTTCGTGAAGACCAAAATGTATCGATTTCTCGACGTTCCCAAGAACTAGGCGTCTCTGTAGTGAACTTTACGCAAAGAACTTGGTTTACATCCATACAAACTTGTTTTAACCACCAAAAACTCAAACCAACAGATCATTTAAAGCGTCGTGTATTCGGTCTTTCGATTATTTCAGCAAATGGACGAGTCATTTCCGCGATTCAACTCCAATGGACTTCTTTCTTTGGAATTGCATTAAGTCATTGGTTTACAGCAAATCATCCAAATTTAGACAATTAAAAGATCAATATTGAACGAGTAATTGCTAACATACAACCTGATTTGTGTCAGAGAGTCATGGAAAATTGGTGGACATTTAAATGATGTTTTGTTTCATAACTAATGGTATCCATTGTACTTTATAATGAAATAAAAATTCCAATAATTTTCAAATACAGAACAACCTTTAGAAGAAGTGTATTTTAAAATTTACCCGTTCTTATTGAAAAACCTTTTGAAACTTCAAGGCGTAGGACAATAAACTTTAGTGTTTCTGTTGGACAATAACCTCTTCCATCATTCACACCCCGTAAGTCAACTACTCACGGGACACCTGTATATTACAAAGGTTTATCGAGCAAAATTAACAAATTAACGTGAGGGATCGTTGAACCGACTCTACGAACATCGCTAATTAAAAAAAGTAAGATACATATATACACGTTTGTATATTATGTGTGTTTATGTGCGAGAGTGTAAAACAGAGCCAACTACCTGTTGAATAATTAATAGAGACTAAAAGCGGAACCGATGACTCCAGCTGGTTTTCACGGGAAAATATATGCGACAAACATTCTTATCAGACCGTAATTCACGGAATTATGTATGAGAAAGTACACAACGAAAAAACCGTGGATTCAAAACCTGCTTCATTTGAAACGAAGAATTTATGTCACTTCAAAGTGGATGTCTAGAAAAATTATAAAAGCAATAGCTTATGGAGAGTTTGAACATTAATCAGGAATAGCGCAATCCATCCACCATAACAGTTGCACCACCCTCATTTTCGAATAAGTAAGGACCAATCACACCGACAGCCCAAAAATCGCAACAGTTACACGTTGAAGATTGACAGGTTTTTCAACAATCATTCTTGGATTTTCCCTGCCCCAAATGCGACAGTTTTGCTTATTAACGTAGCCTCAGAGGTTCAAATGGACCTCAACACTGAAAATGATTTTTCGATGATTTTGATGCATTTCAAGGACCCAATCAGCGAAGATACAACGATGCTAGTAATCGGCTTGAGTTCTTGTGTTCACATCACAAACTTGTCCCTACAGCTCAAATTTTTCCACCAGTTTTACTATTGCCAGCTGAAAAGGCGCTTCACGACGACCCATAAGTGCTTTAGTTCTGCAAACTGTAACCTTTTGTAAAATTTTGCAAATTTTCAACATTTTTATAATGAACTTTATCAATGTCAATACGTTGTTGAAGCGTGTATCATTCAATTTTTAGTATTGGCGTAATTTTCAGTTGTCAAATGTCAAAAGACGACAGCTTCAAAAGTGACAGGTGCCCAAATAGCGGGCTATTCATAATGAAGCCTCTTATTAGTTAGAGCGCCTTCGTTATCCCTAATTAGTGATTATTGGCCATAATTTGGTCAAAATTTGGCAAATACATATAATATTAAGTATAGGAGGGTTTTTGAATAGGTAAAATTCTTTGATGGTAACAAAGAAATAATTATTTGTACCAATAGAGGAGATGATTGGGGAAACTCTCATGAAATTACGATCTGATTGTATTTTTAATCGAAAAATAAGAAAAGCATTTTCTAAAAAGGAACACTTGTTTGAATGTCTTATGAAGAAACGTCTTGCGTCTTATTACGTACATGTTTTTTTCTTGAAAAGGAAGTCTACATAATTATTGCCAATAAGAAAAATTCAAATAATGAATCGCCTCTACCAGAAAGGTTACTTGTTGCATCCAAATGGGGTTTGATTAGGTATTTTTTTTTTTGTTTTGTTCTTGTTGATCAGCGAGCTGGAGGACTTGGAGGTTGTAACTATTCAGTTCTTCTGTTATTTTACCGATATCGTGTACGTAAATATTGTATAGAAGTGATGATAATGAAGAGCCTTGTGGCACACCCTGATGGGGAAAAAACAACACCGAGAAATGGTTGTTGATTTTAACCTTCTGTCCCTTAAGAAGTTTCCTATAATATTTTATAGGTAAACTGGGGTGTCCAATTGCTGGATTTTGTGTAGAAGACCTTCGCGCACACTATCAAATGATTTTCCAAGGTTTGAATTTCATTTAGATTCAAGTCTATCTTTATTTTTTCATAGAGAAGTTCATTTGGAGGCTTATTAAGGTTGAGAGTGAACATACAAGTGCTATGATTTCTTTGTTCTCATGTATGGGGTGGAGACGTGGTGCTTAAATAAACAATGCAAGGATAGGCTGAAGGCTTTCGAGATGTGGGCGTATCTGAGGCTCTCATAGATCGATAAAATCACCAACGACCAAGTGCTTGGAAGCATGGGCAAAGATGAAGAGATCATCAATACTGTGAAGACCAGAAAGTTGCAGTATCCAAGTCATGTCATGCGTGGAGATAAATACCAACTACTACAATTGATCATGCAGGGGAAGATCCAAGGTAAACGGAGCATTGGTAGAAGGAAAATGTCAAGGCTGAGAAACCTCAAAGAGCGGTTTGGATGCAACTCCAATCAGTTATTCCGGAATGTAGTATCCAAGATCAGTATTGCAATGATGATTGCCAACCTTCATCGCGAAGATGGCACGTAAAGATGAAGGAGTGGATTCTCTGTATGGCGTATCTTTCTCAAAGTTCTCAAAGTACTGCGTTCTGCAACTTCGATATCATTAAGAACGGGTCTTCTACAGTTGTCGCATATTGATGTCCATATTCTATTATCGGTCTACATATAGTTTGGTAGATTATTGAAGCTGTTGTGCGGTTTTGTAGGTGAGGGATCGAAAAAATTTTGTAGGTGTAGATATTGTGTACGTAAATATTGTATAGAATTGGTGATAATGGAGAGCCTTGCGGCGCACCTTAACCTTCACGCTTATGTCCCTTAAGAAGTTTCCTATAATATTTTGTAGGTAAACTGGGATGTCCAATTGCGTGGAAGACCTTCGTGCCACACACTTTCAAATGCTTTCTTGTTGTTCATGAATATGTCTGCTGACCTGTGACTTTTTTTCATATCGGTTTGTATGTTCGATATTAGAGCTACTAATGGGTGGATGGTTGAATGATTGTTCTTGAGTCCAAACTGTGAAAGAGAGATGTATTGTCCAATTGAATTTTCAAGACGAATTTTCACGATTTCTCCAAATTTTTTTCCTAAAAAAGGGTGATGGGTCGATAGCTAGACATTTGATTATAGTCTGTGTTTGTGGATTGGTGTAATAGTTCCCTTTTTCCAATCTTTCGAGGAGTACCCGGTATCCAAACAGTAGTTGTATATCCTCCTTATTTCATTATGAATTTCCCCGCTTAATTGGCCTAGTATTTTCCTTCTTACACCGTAACTCTGGTATCATTTTTGAGAAGACAATTTTGGATACCAACCAAAACAATTAAAAAAATTCTTACTAGAGAAAAAGTTGTACAATTCCTCACAGAAGCTAAAGATGAAAAGTTCCTAATGGCAGAAGCCATCTTAAAATTTTTTTTTAATTTAGAGTCTTTATTTCTACGATTTCAAGTAGCACAACTGATTATGAGAATTATTGGGGTGTTAAAATCCGATCACCTGGTAAAACTGATCACTAATATTAGGAGTACAAATAAGTTTCCGCCGTTTTATTGTAGATGGCGCTGTACGGAGTTTCGGTTAGCTTTCGCAGATGATAACCGGCTTAAAAAATAGTTTGAACATTCAAGAACAACATAACCTATTAATATCATTGATTTTATATTGGTACAATATAATTTTTATAAGTTGAAAATGTCAAAATTTGAGCCAACTAAGCTCATTTGCGGGAAATATTAGTTTACTTCTTTAATTTAAAGAAATCTGCTGCTGAGGCGCATCAATTTCTCGTAGAAGCATATGGTGAGGGTGCTTTGAGTGAGAGAACGTGTCGAGAGTGGTTTCAAAAGTTTAAAAACGGTGATTTCGACGTAGAAGATAAAGATCGCAGTGGAAGGCCAAAAATTTACGAGGATGCAGAATTGGAGGAATTATTGGAGGAAGATTCATCTCAAACACAAAAAGAACTTGCTCTAACATTAGAAGTCACTCAGCAAGCTTTCTTCTATAATAAATATTTAATTTGTGTTAAAAAACGGTGGAAACTTATTTGTACTCCTTATAATAAACAAAAATAGTAGTGAATTGATTTTATTATTTTGGATACAATGAAATAAATATGATTAAATATTCATGATTTAGGGTGCCTGTTTTTTAAGCCTAGGGAGGAGCTTTTGAGTGGGTGCCATCCCCTATTATCAAAAAAACTAATCGACTATGTTGATTGCAATCGCAGAACCATCATTCAAATCAGTTATCGGAAACTTTTCTGTTGAAATCACCGATCGAATGCTGCATTATGCACTTCAAACGGGGTCTAAATAAACATTTCAACCCCGTTCTGCACCCTTTCGACGCAAACCAGACAGGCGTAGTCCCGGGGTCTGCAATTAGATTATGTGGGTAGGTGAGCCGAGCCTTGCCGCTCCGACATAAAACGATACAAGGGGTCGCGAAGCATCTAGACGGGTTCATCGCCCCCACTCGAGCGTGAATCACCCCTTCTGAATCGGGGGCAATGCACAAAAACTTAAAACGCCATTTAAAATGAGTTAAAATCGAAAATTAGGTTTCGGTCGAATGAAGAAATGGAGACCGAGTTAAGGCTACTTGGCAACTAAGCGTTTTGGGAATAGAGGAAGTTTATCCCATATCCGAGACCACAGAATTGCGTCCGACGCTAGCCGGTTAGTCAGATTCCAAGAAAACGGTTGAAATTTCTACGGCGTGACGTTATTCAGTTGCGTGAGCCACTCGACTCAATAAACATTTCTTTAAGGTGGCGACACAATCTGACTCATTCCTTCGACGGCATATTCAGAATGAAGCACACACAGTATTTGGGTATTTTCACTTCCGATCACCTGATGTATTTAATTAACAAAATATCCATAAAAACTCACAAAATAAACAATAAGAACCTCCAAAACATAGTAAACAATTGAATTGGTCCATCAAGTTAATTGAATTGACCGAATCTATGATTCCAATCGAAACATGTATGATCCTAATCAAGATTTAATCGATGTTCGGTCGAAAACCACAGCTGTCGCCCAATTAAACAATCCGGTCGTATCTGAATACGTTTTTGACACAGAGCCAAGGCATAAAAATCACATAAAACTGCATATTCGCACGTGAACTTGGGGATTGCTTTTATACCTGTGAAATTGTTGGTTTTGTTGATCTACGTCCAGCTCATTTTCGTACATATTTGCACTTCAGTTTGGCTGCTTTATAAAGGAACTCATTCGAAAACTGCAAACAATTTCGTATCCCAAAACGATTAAAATATCATGAAAGATCTTACTTGACCCAGAGAGCTCTAGCGTGCTTCTCATTGAAATCTCTAAATTGTTATATAATTAAGCGCCGCCTAACATTTCTCGGAATTTTTCAAGAGGTCGAAAAAGTTCAAAATGACATTTGTCTGAAACAGAGTCTACAGATGTGTAGTAAAGCCTTGACCTACCGGACATAATTGCTCCTCATACTGGGACATTGAAATCTTCTAGAATAAAAATCTTTTTGAGTTCTTGTTCTAGGGAACAGCGTGCTATCGTTATGCCCAAATTCCGGCCGGTCTGATCCGATCTTAAACACTTTTACTTTCGAACGGAAGAACTAGAGCCTTTGAACTTGCAGGGTAGATTTGGAACCCAAACACCTGGGCGGAGTTCATTGATAATCAAATTGTCTTTCATTTGAAAAAAAAAAACGGAATTACTTTCCGAACAACACATTAAATTATAAACATGTCCTAGATAACACTGTATCACTTTATAGACATACACAGGATGATCTAACGAAAACTTAACACCTCGATTTTCCGACTTTGAAATGAAAATGTGGAAAATCGCTTGGGCCCGTCAATTTTTGATTCGAGGGAGAACAACTTTTTCGATTTTTCATCCCCGTAACTTCAACCCCCTAATAGCGGTAAGCACAACTCCTTGATTTTGAATAGAGATGAGAGGTGTTGCTTATTTTGAAGATCGTATCGAGTACTATCTGACCCTAAAATTTCGCTTCAAAATATCCATCGATAATGAAATAAGAGCGAAAATAGTGAAAGAGGCAATGTGGAATTTATCTCGAGATTATTATTCGTATCCGACGCATTTCAAAGGTATTTAGTAGTTATGTTGTTAATTTTTTGAAAACTTGAGTAACGTACGTGAACGTTTTTAGCAAAACTTACATTACTGCATGGAAGTTAATGGTGCCCATTTCCAGCATTTAATAAACTAATCACAAAAGTAAGTACTCTTCCACTTTTTTACCTATCATTTCGTTATCGATGGATATTTTGGTGCGAAACTTCAGGATCGGATAGTACTCGATAAGATCTTTAAAATGAGGTATGGCAACACCCCTCATCCCCATTAAAAATCAAGGGGTTGTACTCACCCCCGTTAGGGGGTTTGCATGACCTAAAATTCAAAAACGTCCTTTTTTTATTTCCTCTTTCAAAAAATTGCTAGCACATTCTCCAAAAAAGAACCTGAAAAATTCTAACCCAAGCCCTTCAGTGTTTTTTTCACTCAAATAACTCCAAACTGAAGAACTTGGGTTCAAATTTTTCCGGTTCTTTTTCTGGAGAATTCGCCTTCTATTTTTTAAAAGGGGAAACAAAAAAAGAACCTTTTTGAATTCTATGTGGAACCTTTTTTGGTAAGTGAACTTGTGATTCTTTATTATCCAATCGCAACAAATTTGTATTAGGTGATGTTTAAATAATTTGGTCATTATTTCATATTTCCTTTGATTCTTTATTAGTTAATTACCACCACATGTGATGATAATATATGTCTATAAAGTAATACAGTACTAGGGCATGTTCAAAATTTAATTCCAAATGTTTTCGAGAGATTTATTCAGATTAAAATCTGTAGAGAATTAATCCAGCTATTATCGGTGAACCTATCTGGTGCTTCTCGTCGCATGATGATATTTTATGGTCGAGTGTTGGAATTTACCCCCTCGAGGAATCTTTATCCTGCTTCTTTCTGCGACGGTCACAGATCACAGACGTCGAGTTATTTTCGTGGATAATTCGCGACCAGTTTCTCTACCCATCCTCCGTTTTCTGTGCTTTCTTACGCAGAACCGCGACAACGACGGATAAAACAGCGGGGGCGGGGCGGTGGCATTGACCCTGAGAAAACACGACGTTCTCGAGACCGCATTCCTGGGGGCACACGTCAAATGCTATAATACTGTTCGATTTGTCCTGTACCAGTAGTCACTGCGGTCTCCAAAAACAAGAGATCCGTGCAGCGGGAGCCGTGTCTACGGCGTAACAACGTGATACCAAACCGCCTCGGCGGCAGAACAGAAATTTCTTTGTGTGGACCTGAACAATGATTCGTTCATGCACACACCCCTAAATGAATAGTCACCATAGACAAATCATTCAATTTAATATCTATAGCTATAAAATCTACAAGTCGTAATATTCTATGGACGTGTCCTCAATGAAACCCTAATTTTTGCTTTCAAAGGAATTTTATGTAAAGAACATATAGTGATATACCATGACCCTGTCATTCTATCCTTCGTTTTAGCTCTTATCAAAATACCAAAAACGGTTAGTCAGTCGCCTAAAGTAATGCAGACCGGTTTTCCTTTGTGTTTCTGACGGAATCCAAAGGTTTTCCATTTAGAACAGAAGAAGATAACACCTGTATGAGACAGTCCAACTGGAACCTGTTCCCGTATTATGAGGTATTTGAACTATTTCAATGTATTGCCTAGTTTGAAATCTGTTAAGCGAAACGTCGAAGAGAAACTTTAATCTTCCCATTTCCGACGGGTTGAAGGCGATAACCTATATTTCCCTTTATTTATCTTGTCAGTACTCATCTTCAGAAAGAATTTAAATGGGTAATAAAGCTTCGTTTGTATGTTACACAAACGACTTAAGTTCATGGAATACTATTTGCAGTTTATTAGACTATGTATTATCTGATAGTAACAACCTTCGATTTCTGCGACATCAATGACGAAATCGTAAAAGGCTTATTATAATCAACTATCCACTTCGTAACAACCAGTATAAGGAAACAAACGCTAAATTACAGCAACGGACAACGTGAGGAATGCAAACATTTCTTCCATAAAGGATGCGTCATCGAAAAAATCCCACTTTGTAACTGCTTGCTCAGCGACAATCTAAATTTCAGGTGAATTCAAGTTTGATAAGAATCTATGGAAACTAACGTGATATGCAAAATTTTTGTATGATCATAGAATAATAGGTATATCACATGCATGGAAAATTTTAATATTGTTCTCCAGCTGGGAAGATTTTAATGTCTGTATTGTATTGATACAGTTGTCAATTTTGCCGGTTATTTACAAATTATACCAGCATAAATTAGAATTTTTCCAATTTGAGTTCTACTAACCCATATGGACCTTATCTGTCATTTATCTGGACTATACTTATCCTCTATGATAATTTTAATCCAATATGGGGGCATGAAAAACTCAGTACCCTTTAGGAGGATGTTTATTGTTATTTATATTGGAAAATTGTTTACACATGTGAGATTCCAGACATTTAAAGAAGAAAGGGATAATTTCCTGAAGAAAACATTTTTGTTACAAGATACTTTAATTCATGTTTACTTTCCCATCAATTCAACTTTTGAATTTTTTTGATGATTTTATAAGATCATTTAGGATAGAACAATAATACTAGGATTCTGATATCCTACGTTTTGTAGGGATGTTTTTCATGATATAATAGCAAAATAACTTGTCTCTTCTCGAATAAGATCACTTAATGCAAGGAATCAATCCAGCAAACGAACCATTTTATAATATAATTCAAGGAAAACTTTTTATAAGGAATTCAATTATATGGTTCATATAGTGTTCGTTGAAATTTTGATTGCTTTCATGGTACTCAACTTCGTTCTCGTAAGGCAAGAGGGTTCCTAAAATTAATGCTGCAAAAAGGGAAGAATAGGGAAACTTACGTATATCAATCCCGAGTAGTACCTGTCTTTGAGGTTATGAAGCACGCAAGCTTCATTCAGACAAGTCAACTCGGCCATATCCTCGACTTTGTCGAATTTCGGAGGGTTCATCTTCTGGATATCGTCCTTGGGTACAAATACTCGTTTTCCCGTCTCCTGTAGCTCTACTTCGACCTCGTCGCCTCTTTCTCCCTTGACACTGGCGGCCACAAAGCCCTGCGTATCGTGGGGCACCCATACCAACCTTTTCTGGGTCCATTCGGCTTGGGAAGCTGGATCGTTGAAATTGTTCCTGTCCACAAAAAGATACTTGAGCTCGGGATCGTAACGATCCCTATCCACGTCGGCCATGGAAAGAACGCGAAGTTTACTTCGTTCACAAACAAAAAAGCCGCACTGTTCTATGATACTTTCGGATCACAAAAAATATACGTTTCGCACATAGAATATCTTTTCCGCTTACGAATTTTCCAATCGCGAATGTGTTTACTGTAAAATCAACTATCTATATGCGTTCCGGTAATATTATGTTCGAGTATATAGCCACAAAGTGTCCTGTAAATGAACGTAAAGTGAATAAAATGACAAGTAGCCACCGAGTGAAATGGAATCTACAACACAACAGCCGGTCGACCACGCCCGAAGCGAACCGACGAGGCCCCTCGTAAAGACCCGATCGTTCGATCTTCGTGAAAACCGCCACAAATGGGGCTGCGTTGCCCAATCTCCGCGAACAGCGATTATATATAATTTTATTAGGAGATTTACACGGAATTATCTTAAATTAGAAGAGTTGATATCTCCCTTTTGGAGAAATTATTATGGGAAAATAATTGATTTGATGTGTGTGTGTGATGACAGAAAATTTTGTGGACTATATTTTATGATGATTTTTTAGGCCTTCCGGATGCAACCTTCTTATAAATATCTGATTTTATTGATAAATCAGAACTCATGAACGTTTGTGGTAATAAAACCTTGAGGATGACAATACTGAACCAATTCAATAACTATTTTAAATAATTGCTGGCCGCTGAAAATGAGAAACAGATTTAATTTTAACCAAAGACTTATAGTTCCAACTGTATACCAATCCTTCAGCCAATGCATAAATTGATATTTCAGTATTTAAGAGTAACATTTGAGAAGTGTTATGAAAATGTTGGTCTATTTTTGTTGGACAACACTGTGTTTAAGAAATGTTTAAAGTTAAAAGGTACTCTGTATTTTAGAAATGTCATATCGAGCTGCCCATTAAGAATGACTGGAATAAAATAATAAATTTTGGCAAATATGTTCCGTTATTTAATGAAAGTGATAGTTGAAATTTTATATCCAATCACAATCGCGTTTAAAGCATAGAGATAATATATCAATGGTTTGAAGTCTCAAGTGACAGGACCAGACTCGAAATTTCCTGAAATTTGAAAATTTCTAATTGAACTCAACATTTTTTTCGACTTTGTGCCCTTGAATGTTTTATATAAACGATTTTTGGTGGAATGGTTTATGTTTATGAGTTCTTCTTACTGTTAAAAAGGCCTCAACATTGAAAACAACCTGTATATTTTGTATTTTTTGTGTATCAAAAAAGGGTTTGCGTCTTGTTTCCACCGTTATCAAAAAATTATTTTTCGTGCAATTGTCCAACAAAAGTTGATTGACATTGCTCGATAAAATTCGTCAAGGTCCTGGATATAAATATTAGTTGAGTGTGCTGACCGAATAGCAGGTAACTTCTTCAGACATTGCGTAAAGTAGAATTTTCAAAACGGGAATGCGTACTGAAAAATAAACCTTTGGAAACGCTAGTAAAAAAACAATATATCGTTCAAATTACCATTTTTTTTTTTTTTTTTTGACTATTCGATCTCTTTTGAATGATTCCATGCATCATTTCTACTGGTATTGCGTCTATAATGATGCGAATGCTTGCGTCAAATTCACAAAAAATTTTGAGATTGTTGGCTTAAAACTTTCATTTAAAAGCCCCCCAGAATATAGTTTAATGAAATTTAAATCACGAGATTCTTATGCAATTTAGCGAGATAAATCCAAACGCCGAAGCAACATGAAATTTATATGATGAAATGGAAACCTTACTGAACACAGATCACTCTATACGTTTAATATTTGAAAGAACATGGAAACCATGAGCCGTTAAAATCCGTTCGTCTCTATGAAAATACCAAATATTATTTTGGACGATAATTTGCGGATTAAACATTCTTTGCAGGTTTTAGATTCAGTCTATTGAAATGGTAAATGAAATGGACTAATGCATCTAAAATTTATCAGTAATCTACGAATCACTACTTACATAGGTAAGTAATAAGTAACATCGAGTTTAGAAATCTTAGATAGCAGGGTTACATTTCGATTTTTTAAATATGTTGGTAACCCTTCTAAACAGTACTAGAAATATAATTTTCAATAGTCCACAGAATTGAACTGGAGCAAAAACGGTAATTGAAGTGAAACATCATAGAAAATAAACTTGGAAAAGTTTCATGAAATTTTTTGAAGCCCGGCAACGCAGCGTTAAGTTTTACCGGTGAGTCTGGGTGACCTACGCTCATCCAGACGTCCTACGGCCCTCGACCTCCCGATGAAATGACAACCTGTTGCGAAAATCCCTGGAATATTTCCTTCCTCGCTAGAATTACCAACGAATCAGTTTTCCGTTCGCGAACGGCAACCATAGAAATGTTAAGACTAAGCCTATAGAAAATGGTATAGACGTCCCGCTGGAAAGCAGCTTCGGCTACGTTCGCGAATTCAAATTTCGGCGTTCTTTCGGTAGAAACGTCCGCGTTTTCGATTTCTCAACGGACGATGACGAATTTTTTGTGGGGTGATGTCATCGAACATCCTGCTTCGCGTTACATTGCGATTAACGTGCGGCGAGGTGTAATCTGATTCTATGGTCTAATTGTGAAATCTCAACCCTTCCCTTCACAGCGTTTTGTATTCAATAACAAGTGGGTTTTCTGTGATTGAAAAATTACTACCCACTTTTCTTTAGTCATTTCATTCTGTTAATTTTCATGGATTATTTCAAACGGTAATATCAGCATTGGAAAACTTTTTACGTGATACTTTGTGATTATATATAAGGATATCGCTTTGATAGTTTTTGTATATAGTTTCAATATATATTGTAGAAGTTAGAATATATCATTCTGAATTTAAAGTCATTTAAAATTACTTCTAGCAAGAATGGACTCACATTTAAATTGATTTCTATCGGACTTAATCGATGAATGAAACAATATTGTTTCAACTTGTTTTCAAAACATCGTATACGTTTGACAGATCGACATCGCTTTTCCGCTTCGTTTGAAATCGTAAAGAACCTTTATTTTGAGTTTTTACTGTTTACATGTTTACAGTAATAACTTTTGAAAATAAACATGTAAAATGTTGTTCAAGCTCAAATGATATTCATCATTTGATGTAAAGAGAAGATTATACCGGATGATCCACATAAAACAGTCCAGCGGTAAGTATTTTCGTGAGTACCAGATTTTCCGGAAAACGCCGAAACAGGTCAATTTTTATTTGGAGAAGGATATTTTTTGGATGCAAATTCGTGAGCGTACGATCATCCCCCTAAGCGGGACAGCTACCCCTTCAGAACCTTAAATGGCAATAGGGATCGAGTGAGAACTCATTTTGAAGGTTTTGCAGTTCTATTTATGAATATGTTGAGAAATGTCTGTTTAGTGCTCGTTTGGGTGTAAAAAACTCGTTGGAACTGATGAATTAAGTGCATTTTAAGTGGTCGAGTTTCTGAACGAATTTCAATAAGATGTTCAAATTGTTGACAATTCATTTCTAAACAATAATAGTGTCTTTGTTCAACATTTTCTCTTAAATGTTTTTAACAGGCCTTAATGATATATGATATATTATCCTGATATGTTCTATGTTCTGAGTTGATGTAAGTTCACCCATATTTTGGGCTACAGCAGCAATGTTTTCAGGTGTGCTCACTGGACGAGAACGTGAACGGGTTGTTTTATCAAAAATCCATCCAGTTTTCACGTATAAATTGATCCAAAAATTGCCGTGAAGGCATTTCATTTCTATTGAAATTTCTACGTAAATATCTAACAGTTTGCAGAGCAGATTCAACACTTTGGAAATAAGTCTTTAATATCTCCCAGTTTTGTTCAGGTGTAAATCGACCTATATTGTTAATATTAAACTAACTTTCTGTCAAAAGAAGAATGATACAAGCTGGACCAGACTTGAAGTAACCACTTACTCCAATATGCAAACTCTAGATGGCCCACATTTTACAAATGATAGATATTCAGCTATCAATGCGCGAATACGCTGAAACCTCTGACGTCACATCATAGAAATTTTTCAACTAGATTTTCTTCTAGTACTGTTAGCTCCTAGCTACGGCCCTGGATATGTCTGTGAAAAGAGCAAAATTGAAATGAAATTTTTTCGCATTTGATAATAAGCCATCGATATGCATAAGATGCCTCAGTACGGTATTTTAAACCTTGAATCGACTTTTACTTTCAAGAAAAAATGATCGGACTACTGACTATATTATATCGGACAAATAAGGTTATAATAAGTCACTGTGAAAATGTTGACAAGGCAACAGAGCAGGACTTTCCATCAGCATGAAAAAATATTTTAATGGAAATCTACTAATCGATATAACATAAATAATACGCCATTATGAATGATAATTTTGTTCTTTCTTCTTCAAATTTCATATTTTTCCCTACACTATGATTTTATTTTTGTTTTAGTAAACTCTTCTTTAACTCATATTTTTTAAGACCTCTGTGGAGAAGACCCATCGACTATTTTCAAGCGGCTGCTTACTGGGAATGAGACGTGGGTTCATTACTATGACTCTGAGAGTGAACAAAAATCCATACAATGGATTGAAAAGGGTGCACAGCCCCCAAACAAGTTTAAAGTCACCCCATCCGCTGGAAAATTAATGGATGCAGTCTTTTGGGATTCTGAAGGTATTTTATTGATAGAATACACTAAAAAGGGTGAAAGCATCACAGCAGCGTCATACGCACCCACTTTGCGTAATTTAAGAGAAGTAATTAAAGGAAAAAGGCGAGGAAAACTTACAGCGGGGGTGTTGTTGCTTAACGAAAACGCACCAGTTCACAAGGCCCGCGTGGCGAAGGCTGCTGTGGGGCAATGTGGCTTCGAAGAAATTATTCATCCTCCGTACAGTCCAGACTTGACCCCCAGTGACTACTATCTATTCCCAAATGTGAAAAACTATTTTCATGGAAAGCGATTTTCCGACGATGAAGAACTGAAGATAGCAATTGATTGAATTTTGAGGAGAAGCCGGAAGAATATTTTTTACAATGTTTAGTGAAGCTTATTTCTCTATCTAACGAATGTATTAAAGTTCTAGGGGACCACAATGAAAAATAAAATTTTTCTTTCAGTCCTATACCGAGAATACATACAACACCCCTCGCATATCTAGGGCAAACCGAGAGATCTTTCCAAAAAAGGTTCAAAGAACATCAATCTTCATTTAGGAACCTGAAAGATAACACTAATTCTGCGAAACATTTTTTCGAAACCAATCATGTCTTCCCAGAATTGGACAATTTTGAAATATTACACCTGGAAGCGACATCATAAAAACTAGACATCCATAGAAATATTTGAGCACAAGCACGTTTCAGAAATGAAACTATCAAATGAGCAGAAGGACCTTTGGCACATCCCACTTCTCGAAGTTTTGCACAAGCCAAAACCTTCAACGAATATATATAGGGTGTTTCAATGGGAACGCCCCACGCCCCATTTTTAAATTGACATTACTCACGCATGGCAGCCATTGTTTATTTGTGATACTAACAGTGGTATATATCAATGTCTACCATTTAATCAAGGAACGGTACTCACTCCAACAGCGTTACCAAATAATAAAAATTTATTATAAAAAATTCATAAGAAAATCACCCTCAGCGATGAGGCCCGTTTCTGGTTAAACTGTGTTGTAAACGAGCAGAATTGCCGTATATCAAGAACTGCCATTACATTCTGAGGAACTTACGGTTTGGTGCAGATTTTATGCTGGAGGAGTCATTGGTCCTTATTTTTTTGTCAACGAAGCTCATGAGACGGTAACTCATGGTATCCATTGTACATTATAATGAAATAAAAATATCAATAATTTTCAAATAAATAATTTGTTTTATTTGCAAAATAAAATGGGTCGCTGTTAATGAAATACCCTTTATAATTGTAGCGAACAACTTCTTCGCTCCTCGTCCAGAAACCTGTCTTTTTCTATCGCAGCTTGACCGGCGTACCTTCAGACCAGTCTGAAGATTCATGACTAACCGTCCCCGCCGAGTTCAAATAGAGCACAGCGTTTGACGATCACCGTTCCATGCGGAACACATGGTCACCGGCGTCACAGGTGGAGCTGCGCATCACGCCTGTCTGATGAGTTTCAGATGCGCAGACTGGGAAACAAAACGCCGTCTCAATCAAGAGGTAGAAGCTCCCTCACACCACCACATTTCCTTAGAGAGCTTCATAATAGTTATGACAAAATTTGTTTTTTTTAGTTTGAAAATGAAGTAAACACTACGAAAGTCGAGCCACTGTATATTCAGTTGATAGAAAGTCATAGAAAACTTAGTAATTTCTTATTTCATTCTATATAAAATTTTTCATAAATATACCTTAAAAATTAGAAGAATTTTAGAGCGAAGCACAAAACTTCTACTATCAAAGTTCGTTAGTGCTTCGTCTGACGTAATCATTCTGATATTCCTGCAAATTTACGTAATCTTAGAGCGATACGGCATTCATATGACCAAACGTGCCTATTTCTCTACGTCTTCCTTGCTAATTGCGGCCGACAATTAAAAACAATTGACTTTACTATGCAACTTTGAATCAACCAAGCGTATCTGGAGATTATAGACTTAATTCTCGTTCGGAAGTAAGTATATGAATAATTGAAAAATGACGTTTTCGAATAAACAATAATGATAGGTGTAGATTTCCACATTGCTCCTTAATTGAGCAGCGTAAATAAGCATATCTGCAATTTGAAGCAGCCAGCATCTTCAATTGAGAAAAGGCGTGAAAGGATGTTGAAGCCGGGCTCGAACACATACTGAGGAAATTAGTTAACAGTATTTTATTATCTTTTAGGTGATAACGCATTTCGCAATATTATAGGTGACTGTCTCAATGATATAGTTGACATTATGGAAGAACGGAAAACATACAAGAACAGAAATATGCAGTAGTTATATCCCGACTGCTTGCCAAATACTCGAATATTCGATAATTTGGCAAGTACGAGGGGTATTTGAAGGATTATTTTCCGACAAAAATTTCACTCAATTTCAATTGTAGGGCAGAATTAATACAAAAAGAAGAATTATTAATCTTGGATGAATAGGTCTGTCATATCAATAAGTGTCGATGATTGTGGAACATTGAGAAGAATCAATGGAACTTTTTGAAGAATGCTCCCTGGATAAAATTTGTTTGCTGCTATCGAAAGTGTATGTCTTGAAATATAACGTGATGAAGATCGTTCACCACGATATTCCAGTCCCTCGAGACCTTCACCAGAAATTCTTTTGGCAATTATCCCAAATGTTTTCGATGGTTTAAAACGTCACTAAAATATTCACCTAAAGCATAAGCTGTTCTAGGGCCTAATCAGCAAACAAACGACGCTTATTATGGTCAAGTGGCTTTAGTTCTTGAACCAGTTGGATATTGTATGGGTGTAGACCAAGATCTTTACGCAAAATTTTCCATGTGGTGGATGCACAGAGTCCAACTTGTTGTGAACGTCGACATTGACTGGGTCATCATTAACACTATGACTTACAGCAGCCATATTTTCTTCTGTACGTAAAGTTATTTGTCTTGTTGTTGTTGCATCGAGTAGAGAAAATGTTGTCCGAAATCTATCGATAGTTCGACGAATAAGCTGCTCTGATGGACGATTATGTAAACCATAAATTTCACCAAGTGCTCTATAAGTTTGTCGAATAGAACACTGATTTTGAAAATAAATTTCAACAATTTGTAAACGTTGTTGCGGCATGAGTCTTTCCATGATAATTTGTCAATGTTTACTGAACAAAAATGTCAAAACAACATGGATTCTACCTTCCGTCAAATCACAGTTATCCCTATCGAAAGTTCTATCACTCTAAAAAAAACACCCGATACTTATCAAATATTCGAACAAATTACCTTCGATTTAAGATACTAAGTAACTACTTTATGTATTTTTCAATTTTTAGGCTGAGTATAACTGTGATGATGTGGAAAACTAGAATAGAGATATGCTGGAAGTGAACCAAAGTCTGGCTAATATTGATGGTGATTCGAATGTCCTCACTGATTCCCAAATAAGTGACTCTGATGTAGAAACTGAGGAAAATAAGAAGATCCTATTGCAGACATTCTGAAGGCATTAAAAGTGGTTTCTCAATGGGCCTAACACAATACTGATATAAACATAAGTGAAATAGGAAGCCTACGAACAATACAGTATAAAGCAGTGAATGCTCAACTATCAGCCAAGAAAGCGCAAACAAAAATAACTTCTTATTTCAAATGAGAATTTTTTTTTTTAATTAAAGTTTAACATCGAAAGCTTTGGTTTCATATCATTTTTTTTAATCCATTAAACATTTATTTGATGTCTTTTACAGACCTTCCACAGCTCGAAAATATGAAAAAGAAAATTTTTCTTGTGTTCACACTAGTGCGAGTCTACTGTATATCATTAAAATAAAAGTTTTTAACGTCCCAGTGTGCTAAATATGTCATGCAGTTCCTTTGAAATCAAAAGCGTGTAGAGACAACTTTATCATATGACCAACTGTATTTATTGATAATGAACAAGCTCGCCGAAGCTCTTTACATAAAGTAAGGCTTTTATAATTTTATGTTCGTGAGTTTCATTAACATTGTTATCGGCTTTAGCTCCAAGAGAGCGAATTCTGAAAGAATATCGGAGTTTCTTCCCATTTTGTAGCGAACATCGCCGGCCGCTAACTCGACGGGGGGCGATCTTGCGCAACCGTTCCTTTCCAAGGAATTATTCAATCCGAAACAACGCCATATAAAAGTGACCCCGATTTTTATCTAGAAACGCCAATTATGATCTCGCACATGTCCCGCGACGCTTTTTATCGATCGCGGCGCCACAGATCCTGCCAAATTTGTCTTCGGCGAACGCGTCCGTAAAATAAGGAGCCTTTAACGCGTTCCCTTACCACCGGCTCGACCGTAAACTGGGACTAGGACAATGAATAATTCGATCCGATCGTTTTGTAAACATTCGCCATATGTTCCACGGCGATTTTGTAAACGGCAATAAAGAAGCGGGCTCGGGCACGCAATTTTCTGCCGTATATGGCGAAGCGAGAGAGAGTGATTGCCGTGCTAAATTTATAATTCGTTTACGCCGTTCTTATTGTGAGTCACAACTGTTTAAACGCGGTTTTATCAGGTGTTTGGATGAATTCGGCCTTTGTGGGCTTACGCTCAAGCACTTATTTCGCTTGATTTTTCATATTTGCGAACATATAAAACAAATAAAAGATTTTCTAAGAAAAAATTATGAATAATTCATCACCTTATCGTCAGGTTACGGGATGTTTTCAAAGAGTATTCCGTGTTATTCACTACCTTGGTATCGCGTGTTTTTTTTTAGAGTGATAGAACTTTAAATTGAAATAAAACACAGTTAAATTAAGATTGAAGCCAATTTTCTTTTTATTTCAAAGATAATTTTATGAAATTTATGTTTTATGTAGCACCATCTTGTTGAAACCAAAATACACAAAAAGAAATATGGACCGATGATGACTCCAACGTGTAAAGCTCACCATACAAGTGCATTTTTCAGCATGCAATGGAACCTGCAGAACTTCTTGAGGATTGTTTTCACTCCATATACGGCAATTTTGCTTGTTTACATAGCCGTTCAATCAGAAATGAGCTTCATCACTAAACACAATTTTATGATAAAAAAGTGGATCAACTTCAAGCTGTTCTAGGGCCCAATCAGCAAACAAACGACGCTTATTATGGTCAAGTTCTTGAACCAGTTAGATCTTGTATGGGTGTAGACCATAGACTTATTACCCTAATACGTCTATGGTGTAGACCAAGATCTTTACGCAAAATTATCCATGTGGTGAATGCACAGAGTCCAACTTGTTGTGAACGTTGACGTTGACTGGATCATCATTAACACTATGACTTACAGCAGCGATATTTTCTTCTGTACGTACAGTTCATTCTCTTGTTGTTGTTGCATCGAGTAGAGAAAATGTCCGAAATCTATCGATAGTTCTACCAATAAGCTGCTCTGATGGACCATTATGTAAACCATTAATTTCACGAAGTTTGTCGAATATAACACTGATTTCGAAAATAAATTTCAACAATTTGTATGATTTTCCATGATAATTTGTCAATGCTTACCTACTGAACAGAAATGTCAAAACAACATGACTTCTACCTTCTGTCAAATCTCAGTTATCCCTTTCGAAAGTTCTATTCTAAAAACACCCGAAACTTCAAAATGCAAACTCCAGATGGCTCAGCGTTCACGTTTCCGCTTTCGTTAACCGACATTTCAGTTGGTATGAAAATTAACGAAATAGACTCGATAACTGGTTCGTTTCAAAAGAAAAACTGTTTTTTTTTGGCGTTGCTTTCAAAAACTGTCGCAATTAAAGCCCGAAAATCATAACACCAACATGTGGTAGATCAACTTTGCAAAGAACATGGTCATTAACGGATTTCCACCCTATTATTGTATTGAAGAGTTTGACGAAGCATGCAGTAATCGAGGGTTTTAAATGATTTGGACAGTGACATTTGAAATTATGCATCTATTGTTATAAAATGGTTGAAAGCACTGACATGAAGTCAGGAGCTTTTGCGCGCTTGTTTACCACCCACAATTTTGTTTCAGCCTTCAAGTCGTTATTTTACCTCTAAATGTTAAATTAGACTCAACTATAGGACTGTTGCTATGGTTCCGGTAGCGCTCTGTTCAAAAATATATTTTTTTAATGTTCCTCACGAAATGTTGCACAAACATGCGCGTCATTAATCTACTTCTAACTAAATTTCAGATCGATCGTATCTGTGGTTTCGAAAATATTTGGAAAAATAAGAAAATAGGCCAAATTTAAACAACTGCGGTATCATTTGACCGATGTTGCCAATTAACGAACTTAATCGAGATATTCATGCCCCAAACCTACCCTGAAAAGATACTGAATTGTTTCAACCGTTGCTATTTGGTAGTTGATCATATTTAAAACAAATTGTAGAAATTACTATGTTTTACTACCAATAAAAATATATTTTACACATTTTCTTGTGACTCGAGTTTCGGGAAATGAACTATCCCATCATCAGACAGTTGTCTGATGTTTTAACTACCCTGAAAATATAAAGTCTCTAGCTCTTTCCGTTCGAAGGTTTGTTTACGCAAAAACTGAGGTAATTTTGCAATTAAATCAATTCCTCCAGTTTCTGTCGAAATCGATAATGGTGCTTCAAGTTCGGAACATGCTGATTTCGAATTCCAAGGCCTAAGTACACTGAAGAAAATATTTTGTATAAAGTCGAAGATAATTTTTTGTCGAATATGAAAACTTTCCTTTGCGTAAAATATTGGATGGAGTAGTCCGTTATTTTGTGATAGTACATTTAAATTGGAATTAAATGAGGAATTACTTTGTTTTCTATCACTTTATTATATAAAATGCTGTGTTCTATCACTTCATATAATAAAGTGATAGAAAACAAAGTAATTTTTCATTTAATTCCACTTTGCCTAATTTAAGAGACGCAATTAAAGGAAAAAGGCGGGGAAACTCACAGCACAGGGTGTTACTGCTTCACGACAACGCGCTGGTTCACAAGGTCCGCGTGGCGAAGGCTGTACAGTACAGTACAGCACATTTTGGCTTATTGATGGATGAAATTAATCATATTATTGAATTGAATCAGTCCTTACTTGGTGAAAATCCATATTAAATAATATTTAAAAAAGGTTAATCTGAATTTCACATATTTTTATTGTTATGTTTACAACAATTGTTTCGCTATCGCAGTAGCATCATCAGGCAAGATTACATTTGAATAACTAAGCTTGTTTCCGAAATCCGTTGCTATTTATATTACAGTAAGTACAATAAATTTTTATTGAGCACTAAAACCCAAAAAAGGGTCTCTGCAAATTCCAGCTTATCTGAATATATTTAACAGAGGTGAGTTATTCAAATCTATTTGTTCGTTAAGTAATATTCCAATTTTATTATGTTTATTCATCTCTAGGGATTCTAACAGATTTAAGGCATAACTTTTACTTTCTATATGTAGAATTTCAAAATTATGGTTGAAAGTATGTCCTGTTTCTAATAAATGGTTGGAATATATAGAATTACTTTTATTATTGATGCTACTGTGATAGCGAAACGATTGTTGTAAACATAACAATAAAAATTTGTGAAAATCAAAACAACCTTATTTAAATATTATCTAATCATATTAATTTCAAAATATTAAAATCATTATTTTAGGATAATAGCAACTATAATTATATTTTATCTCTTTTTCAACGGGGTTCAATTCCAACATTTATTGAAACGAGATAAGCGGGCATTATTTAGTGTCCCAAAAAAATATATAGGATTAAACACAGAACAAGATCAATCTGAATTTGGTTCAATATGACTCTAACACACTACTTACATTTTTCTTAAGAAACAATAATGGACCAATAATTAAACATTGAGTTGAATTCTACTCACTTACTCATCTGGCTCACCCACTACCGGGGAGGAAAATTCACCATATTTCTTCAATTTGCTTCGGCACCTTTCGGTTTTTTTCACTACATTTTTTTTAGTTTGTGAAGAACTCTCCTCTTTGTGCTTTTTCTCCAACAATTCTTTTAATTTTGCTACGCTGACATTTATTGGAAAATCCATCAGTAACATAAAATGACAGTTTGTCAAAATCAGTCATCCAAAATACACAGATGTCAATTAAGTATTGCAATAAATATCTTCCAATTTTTCTATGAACATGTCAGAGAAATGAAAAACATTTATGAAAATTATATTTAATAAAATAAACTAAATTACATAACAAAACAAGCTGCAGTACCAAAAGTGAATAAATAATAATTACACAGTTTCAACAAAACCCCTCACTTTCTCCATATCACCATCATCGGCAATGAATGAAGTTTCTTCTGATACTTCCGAAATTGAACTAACCCCACTATCTTTGTCCCGAAGACCCCCGATTTGCTCTGTTGAATTCCTGTCACATTCAACTTTCGGATCCTGAGGTCTCGGCAGTATACTAATTTTTGGCGTCATATCAATCACAGAATTTGGGACTTTTTTGATTAACTCGAGAGGTATTTCTTCTGATCTAGGTCTCGGCATTCTCGGCGAGCTATCTCTCGACCTAGTCTTGCTTGATGACGAAGAATCCCTCGATCTAATGTCTTTTTTAGTGTTTGGACTTTCGTTTCCTAGTCTCGGAGATCTGGGATTTTCTACTGGACACCTGATCCTTCTGGCTTCTGCATCAGCTCTGTGGGCAACCCCAGGTGAGCTTTCTCGTTTAGGAGCAGCGAAGCCAGGACATCTATTGAACAGAGGTCGGTCGCGATTTCTTCCTATCTGTCTACTAGTATATCCAACTCCACTAGCTCCTATGAAAGCAGGGCTGGGCGGACCAGACTGACCGGGAATTTCCAGAAGTCGTGCTATGTGTTGCATTTTCTTTTGACGAGCTTTGATTCTACCCTATAAAAAGAAAGAATTATTAAAATAACGAACACTAAAAAATGAATGGAATTCATACGGGGTGAGTATTTAATTATACATTAATTACAACCACAATTTCGCCTCATAATATTCGGATATTTCAAATGTGAATAACTGGGAAATCCTTGGACTCATATAGCTCATTAACGAAATCAACCTAGATATTTAGACCCCAAACCTGGAAGTTTCAAGTTTCTAGTCCCTTTCTTTTGAAAGTTAAGAGCGTTTAAGCACCCAATGGTGCTTACCTCACAATTTTTTTCAAGTTTCTAATCATATGATCCTCACGATATTTGATGAGAAAAATCTATAATTAAAATTAATGTACAACTTAAAAACTTATGCTGCATTTTATGAGAGGTAAGCATCTTTTCCATTAAAGTACAAATTAAAGATAAATAACATAAAAACTAAATGAGACACCAACAATCTATGAACCTATGAGGACAGATGAGGTTATGATCAACACAATGTTGCCAACCTCAAGGATCTTAATATTCTCATATCCAATATTACACATTTTAAAGCCTAGTAATTGTATTATTAAAAACACTCTCCGTTTACAGAAACTATAAGGCCTATATTTTAAGTAAGTCTTAAAACCTCCAGGAAGTTATTACGTTTCTTCAATGGAAACAATGTCGAATATCTGTCGTAAATTTTTCAATAATGATTACCTTTGTTAACCTTTGCTTCGCTGCCATGCAACGTATATTATCGTCAAAGACGAACTTAGCACTGAGCAATGGAATTCTATTTGTGGCAGTACCAGATAACGGTCTGTGAATCGTTATATGCAAACACCTGGAGTCATCCTTATCTCCAGACACCTCTATGTCCTGAAGGAAACCTACAAGTTTGGCCACTCCCCAGCCTAGTCTCTTCGTATCTGGCTCAACTAGTATGAGCTGCAGGACGTCTATGACTAGAAATCTTCGCATTTTGTTTCCTTCCTTATAGACGACCGTGCATCCAATTAGATCAGAATTGTCTGGAAGCAAGAGGTGTGTTAAAGATAAAAAATAGCTTCGAACCAATCTCATTTAGGATATTTCAACAAGCGGAATTAAGGAAGGTAAATTAAGAGATATTGCCTAATTGCTAAAAATCATGACTGTTTTTCAATAAGAAAATATTAGTTAGTTGGATGAATCTTTAAAATGTTATATTGACAAAAAGGTTGGCTTGGATATAGATCTAATTAGTGCTTTAGGATTTCAAAGTGAAATTAGCCGCAAATATTGCTGTGCTGCCAAAATATTTTTATATTAATCAAAAGACCAACTAAATAGTTATAATAAAGAATTAAATTGAGGAAATGTGCTCCACGACTTTATTTATTTATTGAGTTTTATGCGAAGCATACACTTGCTGGAGCTTCCCAAGAAATGAAGTTTATTCAGTTTAATTCACAGAAGATGGTATTTGCAGTCCATTTTATCATGAAGTTACATTTGGGCCAGTACCTCACAAATAACACCTTTAATATTGTTTTCTAAATCCTGAACTGTCCTCGGGTTTTAAGCATAGACCTTATACCTCATTAAGCCCATAAGAAGAAGTCACATAATGTAAAATTATCTTGAAGGATAATTTATATAACCATTCAAGATAATATCATATCATTCTCATCAAATCGCTTTTGCAATAACATCATTCGTCTGGTATGGAGCGCTGTCCTGTTGGAACTAAAATTCCTTCATTTGGTTTTCCAAAATTTAGGAAGAAGTAATCATTTAAAATTGCCCGATAACGAACTAAGGTTGTGGTGACAGTCTCTTCTTGAATATTTTCCAACAAATAAGGTCCATTGATGCCACACCACAATGGAACTTCTTCCAAACGCAATGAATGTGGACAAATTTTACAGTTTTGCTTATAAACACAGCAGTATTAACAAAAATGAGCCTTATTACTTAGCATGACAGTGAAATAAAAAGACATATATTCAGAAATTTGGATTATCTTAAATACTTTATCTTATAGCTTCAATCAGTAGCGAAACTGCAGTGTCTTACATTTTTAAGACGATTTCTTCTTGGATTATCCAAGATTTTCAAATTTATTCACAACATTACAAATTATTTGTTCACTTGACTGGTCATATGGACCATAACGTGTATTTAATTGCCAAGCTTTGGTTTTAATACTAAATTTTACTAATTTGAAATGTTGTATGGTATTAAATGTACAATACTATCAAATAATTTACTAGTAACATAATACTCTTGCGTATATTTTATTTTGAAATCCTAAAGCTTATTGAATCATCCTTTATTTGCAGTAAATTTGATAGGAAATGTAAATAAGATTGGTTCTTTAATGGAACAATAAATTGAACAATCACTAGGTAAATAGAAACAAGCTACATGTTAGAAACCACATAAAACACAAACAAATACAAAATATTTTTATAATAAACAATCTTCAAAAGAAAATACAACTACAACCAAGCAATATCGAATAAACTCAAAGGGTTCAATGAAGATTTTGTAGTTTGATAAACAGTAAATTAAATTAGTCGTTCTAATCAAGCAATTAAAATAAAATGATCTAGTGATTGTTCAGTCCATGCAACTATGACACACAACGAGATATACTCAGGTCCAAGGCTTGGTCGATTTGAACACAGCTCTGCGGGTTTGTTAGTGGCAGTTGAGTTTCAACTTCTCCGTTCAATGTTAAAACTACATCTCTGATCAGGAAAAATACTCTTATAGCTCTTCTTGCTCTTTCAACCTGTAAATTGATTGTTAATGTGATAAATACAGGATTATCCGATTCAGTTTTGGCTTCAAAATTAGAAACTTAGTATTTTATACAGATTGAAATTAATCTATCATAAATTCAATCGGAGCAACTATATTTAGTTCACAGATTGATCACATAATCACTGAAATTTCAGCTTATGATCAAATTGTTTGATCAGCTTTCATAAAAAAGTTCAGTATTTTTCTGAACAGACCTCATATTTTAAGGACAGATTATGTGAGACTTCATTCTTACTACTTATTAACTGTATACTGCAAGTTCAATCAAACACAATACAATTGAATTCTAACCTCATTTAACACAGCCAAATACAAAAAAAATATGCGAAACTATTCAACTTACTTCCCCACAAGGCAGTCTTTTGGTGAAATCAATACCAGTCATTGGGGTACCAGTTGGTGGTAGCAAAATTGCACTATCCATACATAACCATTCAACATTTAAAGACCCTTTTTGCATATCACAGTATCTAAAATTATTATAATAATTTTTTTTCATTCATTTTTGACAATACATCAAGTAGGCTAGAAGCTCATTGACAAGAGTACATATAAGGTTGGTTACAATGTAATTGTTAATTTCAAATGTAGATGACAGTAGTGTTTCTTCTGAATATCTTCTAGGTTACAATTATATCAGTGGCGGCTAGTGTATAAAAGCTGCAGTACCTATTTTGAAAATGAGAAAAAGAAATAGTTTTTCAATTTGTTGTCTGATCATTTCCTATTATTTGCAAAAGAAAAATGTTCAGTGATGTTATTTCATTACCATATTAATCTGAAAATTTAAAAATGGATTTAATTTTGAAATACCAGGACCCTTCAAGATTAAACATTGACGAAATACTGGAAATAAAACGAAATGGACATCTTTCGCCTGACCTATATTTCGAAGACCTTCTACAAGCCAAGGAAAAAACTCTACAAGAAAATTTAACAAAAACGGTTATGAAAAAGGTGAAAAGCGCTGATGTGAAATTAGAAACTTTTGTGCACTATTTCATATCAACCACGATGCTTAGAAAATTTTTTTTAGTCTTCTAATTATCTTCAAGAAATTTTGTATTAGCCATCTTGTCGTTATTTTATATCTAAATGCTAAATTTAAACTGGATAGTGAGACTGTTGCTACGGTTTCTTTTGCTCAATGCTTTTCAAATGTGAAATTATTAAACCGATTTTGTCCATTAACGAACTTAGGTGAGATATTAAAACCCCAAATCTTCCCTGAAAGTTTCAAGGATCTATGTCATTCCGTTCGAAAGTTAACGTGTTTACAACCGGCAGGACAGAACTACTTTTGACCTTGGATTCTTCGTAAGCGAGTCTAACCTAGTCGTTTAAGACCATTTTCGCCTCAAAATCAGAAAATTACTGACATTTGTACGAAACGATAGCGCGTTGTTCCCTGGAACAAGTACTCAAAAAAAGAATTGAACTAATCATAAGAATTGAATTTGAACAAGAATACATCTGTGCCTTTGAGAACAGATAAAAAAATTCCAAATTAATCAAAGAATGGTATTTTTAAAGTGTGATAATGATAAAAAATGTTCACATTTTGTTATTTATTGAATAAATATAACCCATTCTTAATGGGACCAAGATTAGACAATGATATGTCAATATGGAATGTAATATTTAATCTTCAGGTGATATGAGGTTCACTTAAATTGACATAAGATAATAAATAACAGGAATCAATGTTGTTCTGGATAATTTTAAATGATTATTAGGTCAAATATTTCTCTTTGTTTTTTGACAAATATTAATTCATGCAAGTATTATTCAAAATTGTAATTAAAGGTAAACTATTCAATTTTCATTAGCCAAACAATTTCCGAAAACTTGTTTCAATTCTACTCAACTACCAAATAAAAAAACAACATAAACATTTCGATGTGAATTCATTTTCTGGCAGCAGAAAACATATTTTGAATAATATTAAGAATCGAGAAAAGTGGACTGGCAGGAAAACAGTACAAAACAATTCCTAACTTACTCATGTTCAAACATGTCCAAGAAAATCTCCTCGCTTTTATAGAAATTCCTCAGCGAGGCAGTACTTTGACTCTTCGCCGTTTCTATTGTGAGCTTATGTGATTCCAATAGTATACTCTTACCATCGTACATCACCAGTTGTGATAAGAACTTCAGCCCCAATTCTAATGTTACCAATCGCACCCTGCAGGTTGGTTGACATGCCAGCATAACGACGTGTAATATTTTATCCACCAATTGTACATTATAAGTATATTTGATGTCTTTACTTGATGTTTTGGTAGCTAGGGATTTTTTGGGTTTCAATATTTGTTCAATGATGTCTGATGTTATACCTGGAAAATTTGGTATTAAAACATTATAAAAAATAAATCGAAATCTTAAAGAATTTACCTTTATTATTTGCAATCGCATAAAATAAACACAACGAGAATAAAGTAGTATAATCATTCTCCGTGCAATCCAGTGATGTTAAAATAGCCTCTAAAAATGGTTTTTCCACTTCTGTTGAAGTTTCTGAAGACGAAGCAAGTCTTTCCTTTTCTTCATCTGTAACATTTTTTGGTTCTTCCAGTAAATTCTCATTGGAACCGTCTTTTGAACTGGATTTCGTCGACTTTTCACTTCCAGTACTCTCTCCAATTTGTTGCTTGTGTTTCTTGAGCTCGTTATTATAGCTTTCCAACAACTTGTCTACACCTTGCTCGTAGCTAGGTCGGTCTGTTTTCAAAATTATCCATGCTAAAGTTTGAACCAGCGGTGGATGGGAAAGTATCAAAAATACCTGAGATAACAAAAACAATGCAACAACGCACGATACCTTTCCTCCGTTTATGGAATTTTCGTGATGCGGACTAGAGGTACTATCCGTTGTCAGTGCTTTCTTATGAAGTAACCTGTTCATATTGGCTGTTGCTATGTCGCTTAACGGTGTTGGTCTTTTGGTGAGGGAAAATATGTACAATGGAATAAGTAGTTTATGGAGTAGATGATCAGTTAAAACCTGATTCAAATCTGTTATGTTGAGGCACAAAATGTCATTCAAATAGTGCAGATGATCTAAATGTTCAGCAACAAGGTCTGCTAGTCTGTTCTGCGATTGATGGCTGAAAACAATTGAGATTTCAGCATATGATGGAAATAATTCGCGATTGCACCCAGAGTTCTTTTCAAAAAGTTCAGAGTATAAATATTTGGAACTTTATTATTGCCAAGAGAGTCTTAGTTTATTAAATTAACATATTGGCAATAAATAACTGGGAAGCCATTAAACCAACAGTACATATAACATTGATTCAATTGACATTTTACATAATATTCACATTTGATAAAATTAGTGAATAAATTAATTAACATAAAAAAGGTTAATTCTTGATAGAAGGTATATAAAATTATTTGAATATTTTAAAAATTTTTTTAAAAATGTTAAAATTAGCCTTCTACATATTTAATTCCAAAAGATTATATTTAATGATTATAACTGAAAATGAATTAAAATAATGTCGTATAAGTACCACTTATATCATGACATATAAAATAAACATTCATTATAAGACATCCGAATGGTATAACAAAATCCAATAAATAAAAATTATTAACCAAAATCCTATAAATTAAATATTTTGAATAGACAAAATTTTGTTTCTGCTGATCAATCTTATGAATATTTAATGATTATAACTTCTGAAAATAAATTAAAATAATGTCGTATAAGTACCACTTATATCATGACATATAAAATAAACATTCATTATAAGACATCCGAATGGTAAAACAAAATCCAATTAATAAAAATTATTAACCAAAATCCTATAAATTAAATATTTTGAATAGACAAAATTTTATGATTGATCAGCAGAAACAAAATTTTGTCTATTCAAAATATTTAATTTATAGGATTTTGGTTAATAATTTTTATTTATTGGATTTTGTTATACCATTCGGATGTCTTATAATGAATGTTTATTTTATATGTCATGATATAAGTGGTACTTATACGACATTATTTTAATTTATTTTCAGAAGTTATAATCATTAAATATAATCTTTTGGAATTAAATATGTAGAAGGCTAATTTTAAAATTTTTTTTTAAATTTTTAAAATATTTAAATAAATTAATTGACCTTAAATTACGAATTTGATTATATTTTACTGAATTTCTTCCTTTATTTGACAGTTGATTAAAATTTTTCTATTTTTAAACAATTTTTTTTAAATAGCTTCTAAAACATTTATTTTATATTTAAGATTTAGTTCTTCACATTTCTTATCAATTTCCACCTATTAAGTTGAAATTTTATTTGGGGATGATAGAAATCTTTTGTCAATGGTTCACTGATACATTTGATACAAATATCATAATAGTATATTTTGATACAATTTAAGCCCTAGATCTAAGCCTTATCGTTTTTTTTAATTTATCGTCTAGTCATTTTTACATTAAAATGTAGGATGCCATCTCTGGTTAATTGACCGATAATAACCGGACTGAACCTGTTGCGAAGTGACAACAAATAAAACAAAAATGTATCTAAAACCAGCCAATTTTGCAACAATTTATCCTTGAAGTATAAAGCGGTATTTACAACGAAATATTGAAATTAATTAATAGTTTTGGTACTTCAAATTTCATATAAATTTGTTATTCACAAGATAAAATCAAATAACTCAGGATGTCTATTTTGAAAAATTAAGTTTTAAAGAGCATTATATAGAATATAATAATTTTTCCATGAAAAAGATGTCATTTTATTATGTGTGGTTCAAAATGATTATTTGGAGATCAATAAAAAAATTCATTTAGAACCAGAAAAAATTCCGTTTTCTAAATATCTTAGGAACTGAATCTTTGATCAAGTTTAAATTGGTAAGTTAGAAATTAAATAACGATTTGAATGATTAGACAATAATTATAGCATTAAAAGCAATTTCAAAAGATTCGTAACTTCTAGAGAACAATTCATTACATTAAAATACTTATATATTATGAATTTTGAGTCTACTTCGTGAAAGTTCTAATTTAAAATTCAAATCAAAATTATGAAAAAATTTTTTTTTATTTTAAATATTGAGTAGAATAATTCTGTGAAATTTCGGTCAATATCCTATATTTTCTTTAGATATGTTTTTAGATGTTTGAGGATTCCATATCTCTACTTAAATAGAAAGAGACATTTTGTTCTAATTTTTAAAATTATACTGCTTAATATTTAAAATATAAAAAAAATTCTCTTCCAAAGAATATGTATACCATTTAAATTTTTTAAAATATAAAGTGAAAGTTTTTCAGAATTCTGATTTTAATTTTACCATATTTAGTTGGAAATTTGTATATACTACTAAAGTACTTATGTGAGAAGTTATCTAAATAATTAGCTATATTATCACACCACAAAAATTTCTTGGAAATCACATGGCTCAACAGTATATTTATTATTATCATGCTGAAGTCGCAAAATTGAATTTAATACTCTAAAATGGTATCATAAATTAATAAAATCTATTTAACTATAAATATATGACTAGGCTAAAGCTTTTGTCTTTTATCTTCAATTTTTTTTACTTGCTTAATACCTGGCACACTACACAAACACTACATGTAATTTACTTACTCAGCATCGTTTCTAACACAGTAATCCAACTCCTGAATATGCTTGCCGATAAACCAGACTATATTTGAAAAATATGGTGCTGCAGTCCTATCTCTTATAAAAGCGAGCATACTTGCATCTTCTACTTTGTAAACATTCAGTGTTAGTGTTCGTACAGCTATTCTTACCATAGATTCAGGATGATTGAAAAATTTAATGGCTTCTGTGTAAAGGGGAAAATCATTAGTATGCTAAAAAAAAAAACAAAACATGTATTGAGTTTATATGGGAATCAATTAAAAACATGTGAAACTATTAAACTAATTACTCACTTCATTGTAGAAAAAATGGATGGTATGAGCATTCAATTTCAGACTTAGTGTCTTAAGAAACGAAATATAATAGGCCATCACTTCCTCATCGGAAAAATCGAACTTATGTACAATTATTGAGTTGACATGGTTGTTTGATAATAAATAATCTGAAAAAAGGGATTGGAATTATAAATGATATAAATCTGAAGTAATTACTTACATAGTGATGTCTCATTTCTTATATTCTCAAAGAGAATATTTAGAGTTTGTAATAATTGAACACATACAAAACTGGAACCACCGCTTCTTTGTCTCATTATTCTGAGGAAGAAAGACAGCATATTTTTCTCAAGAAAAAAGCTGAAAATTCAAAATATTTTAAATTGATCCTAGAAACCTCGGGACGTCTACTTACTCGAATACTGAAGAGTCATTTTGATCTCCCCAAATTAAGATTTCAGCGATAGACCTCAAGGTCTCAACCAATAGCCCCCTATTGTGTTCAGACACAGTTTGGTTCTTAGAAAGTACATTGTACAAGTATTTCAGGTGCTCCAACGAATGGGGGTTCTTGGGACGGCCCCAGCCTCCCCCAAACCAACTTCTGCTACGAAACATGTTGCAGTTTCATTCATAACGTTCTGAATGCTAACATTAGAGGACGATCTTATATTAAAATGATTTAAAACGTGATTATCTTTATATACTTTAAACAATTGTCCACCTCATTATGAAACTATTTCACATTGTATCGGTCGTTGTTTGCTCATATTTTTGTTAAGGATGTCATATTTGGGATATTATTATGTCACTTCAAAAAATTTTTCGATAACCCCACCTCGAAATTAAACTAATTGAACTACAGCACTAGTGACATTTACACTAACTTAGGTTCTATGACTACATCAGTTAACCGACTTGTCAGTACAATATATTTTTATTTTTGGCGCAGATTGAGGTGTTCTACATTACATTTTTCAATAGTAACAACTGATTGCCGCGGTTTTAAACAGATTGGACATCTGCTGATAACATCCAGTCTAAGTTGTTTTGGGTTTCATAGAAAGAGTTTTTGTTAGAGCATTTGCGGGAAGTTTAAATTTTTTGTTTCAATTGGAAAAAAAGTGCAGCTGAAGCTCTCGTATACTTGTGGAATCGTAGTAAAAATTATGCATTCTCTGTTCAATTTCAAAAGCGAAGTGAATGCCAAAAGTCCTAAGAATGCATCGCGTTTTTGCCCAAATCCTTCAATATAGCCAAACATTTTCTAGCATATCTAGCGCGTTCTTGCGCTATCTTTTCATTAGTCCACTACTGAATATGTTCCTATGTTCCTAATTGTGCAACAGGACATAGGCTAGGTAACTTCGGTACAATATTTTCTTGTAAACGATGACCTATATTAGTAATAGGAAAATGCTCAATCCACATAAACCGATTTTTATCATGAAAAAAATTTTTCTCTACATTCATTTCATTTAGTAAATTGTCTTCATCTTGATTATTTATTACTTCACGATTTTCTATAACAGTTTTAGTGATCTCTGTAACAGTAAAAGCTTCAATTGAACTTCAATGAAACTACATGGAGTATTGGCATTCAATGATATACGGCCTTAATGATATTATGGTTAATACCTCTCCACGCAAATGTGAGATAGTGTGTTAGTAATTAAGGGATAAGCAATTTTTTCTGAATTAGTTCATTTTGACTGTTTATCTTGTTAAAAAGACTCACATTTGAAAGTATCAGTATATCGAATTGAATCTGGAAATTGTAAATTATGTTCTTAACTAATTTATTCATAATCACTAAACATATTGCAATGATTTATGTAATAAAGCATAATAATCACAATCGAAGTCTTATTTACATTTAATTAATTTGTAGAAATCTACTTTTTAGCATTGCTAAGTCGCTCGGACACATCATTCCAGTTTACCACATCAAAAATGGATTTAACATAATCTGCCCTCACATTCCTATACTGTAAATAATATGCATGTTCCCAAACATCAATCCCGAGCAAGGGAATCAAGCCTGTGGTAGCTTCAAGAGGATCTTGATTAGCGCAGGCCACAGCTTTTATCTTTCCTACAAAAATATATAATTTTAGGTTAGAAATCTACAACACTATACTAAAATCAACCTTCAGCTTTATTATATCCAAGCCATCCCCATCCAGATCCTTGTACTCCAACCGAAACGGCACTAAGCTGTTGTATCATCTTATCAAGACTTCCAAAACTTGCCTCAATTGCTGCATTCAATTCTGCACTCGGTTTTGTTGAATCGGGGGTTAGATTTTTCCAGAAAATTGAATGATTTATGTGTCCTCCCCCATTGAACCTCAAGGCGCCTTGTAGAGCAATGATTGCGCTGAAATTATTTCTATTTTAACAATATTTCTTTGAGAAAATTTCAAAATTACCTTGCATCTCCTTTTTCCACTGCCGATTTCAGTTTTTCTTCTGCAATATTGTAATTGGTTATGTAAGTTTGATGATGTTTTGTATGATGAATTTCCATTATTTCCCCACTTATTATAGGCTCCAAAGCCTTATAATTGTAGGGCATTTCAGGTAAGGTGAATTTGGACCTCGCATTTCTATATCAAGGAAAACAAGACGTTTAGAATTTTCATTTCTAAATTATTTAATTTTACGAAAAACCAATCAAAACACCTACCTAACAGAGGATGCAATTGCACGATTTAAGGAAAACATTTTTGGAAAATCTGGGAAACAATACTTTCAAGATGAAATTTTCAAATCAGATCCAGAAAACTGTAGTTTTTCGTCTATAGTAGTGCTGTGAAGACTTGGAAGCGTTGTTGCCGATATGAATTCTTTTTAATATATTGTCTTATACATATGGGAAGAGAAATCTCCCAATCAATCATGAAAATAACAAATTAGTGTACCAACTGTACAGAATGACAAAGTTTCTCACAGAATTTTATATTTGATCTAAACTTAGAAAAGGAATTATTTGGATAGCGGAGTTGCCAGGTGGCAGTTTTTCGGTTTTCCTCTGAAAAATATGACATCAAATGTTGGTAGAAAGGTCATATTCAAAATCTATTCAGTATGATTAACGAAGTGTTTGTAAGTTATGGGATAATGTAATTCACAGTTATTTTCACAATTAAAATATACTTTTACTCACCTAACTAAATTCGTAGCTAAATTCATTTTCGATATTTCGACAAACGTTATTTGTGTCTTGCGCTAGTTTGGCAGAAGCCTTCTCTCATTCGTAATTTTGTCAAAAAAAATTATAGGCTTCGAAAATTTCGATGGGAAAGTTTAATAAAATACCGATTTATGCTAGACAAACTGGCGAAAATCCAACACAATGTTTGAAGTTATCGTATGTATAAGAAAATTTATATTTCGTTGGTAAAACAGAATTTTCAGGGATATAAAATCAAAATTCATCTTTGCAAGTTTTCAAAAAGGATCTTTTTTTCCTTGTTTACTTCTTGGTAAAGCAACCGTCATAAAAAATGGATTTACAGTTTATTTTTTGCGACAAGATATTGAAACAGAAATACCTTCAAATGGAATAATACATGATCCTGATATTCTGAGAGAAGCCGAGGTCAGTTATATGGAAAATTCTTTGGTGAAAACAGGCCTTGTGGTTTGTTTGGGTAAAGTGGAAGGTTCCCATACTCCTACTTCCTTTTTGCTTCAAGATAAAACAAGATGTCTTTGGGTCCCCCTGCCTAGAGTGTTCTTAACTAAGCAGCAAGCATCTCATTTCTTTTAGAAATCATTAGATGATTTCAAATTATCGAACAAATATATGATTACGTTTTTCTCGATTTTTATAAACACTAAAATATGTTACTTATTAGAGGTCAACATTAAATTATTTCAGTAAAATACTGTTAATATGGATCTCTAAATATTTAAGTAAGTTATTGAATTCAGAAATTGTTGTTACTGAGAAATGAGAATTTGTGGTTATCGAAGTTTTCCTTTGTTGGGGATTTACCTAGTCAAAAAGAATTATCAGATTGTTTAGGATTCATGGGGGACAGTTATATCTTTCTGTCTGTCTATCCACATAGCCAAGTTGCTAAGGCCAAGACAGCTAGGCTTTTAATACAAAGAAAGAGAATTTTTGGTTAGTGGATAGCTTACCAATTTATGTTTTATTGAATTGGTGCATTTAATGCATAGACTTATTATCCTAATACGTCTATGATATATACCTTAAGGTATAGATAAAATAAACTAAATTGATTGTCTATGATTTAAAGCGCAGGTCACGAATCATGAATCATCTGTAATTTGTTATTTAGGGTCAAAGGTTCATAAATTAATTTGGTAACACAGGAATTAAATGAAAAGCATTTTACCAAATCCATAAAAAACACATAACTAATTTTATAGTAGGATTTTAATACAAACATAAGTCAAGTAGAACATCTATTTCCACATTAATGCTTTCATGTCTTTGGAGCCTGAAATTCAATTAACATAAAGAAAACGAGAATATTTCACATTTGCGCTATTGTTGATTAATTTCTCAGTGAATTGCTCTCGACCTTAAGACTTGATAACGGAATAATATATTAGATATTTTTAATTATTTTGTATCAGTTTTCCTGGTGTACTTTTGATGAGTCATTAAGCAGTTTTGGCAATAATAGTAAAATGCAGGAAGCCTTTGTTAAAATAAATAATATTCCCACCAAAATCACTACCTTCGGGAGATGGATAACAGAAAATCCAAAGAAAAAGGGTGAAAAAATAATATTAATTATACCGGGTAATCCTGGAATGACAGGGTTTTACAAAGAATTTATGAAGCTTTTGTATGAGAAACATGAGTGTGCTGTTTGGGCAATAAGTTACAGTGGACAGGAATATTACAAGCAAATAAGTGAAGACAGTAAATGCTCTGATCTCATTGGATTAAGACAACAAATAAATCAAAAGGTAAGTAGTGATAAATTCTGAATAAACTTGTTACTACCAAAATTTAATTTAAGGTTTCGTTTATAGAGGAATATGTCCCAGAAGATGCAGAACTTCACATAATAGGTCATTCTATAGGAAGCTACATGACGTTAGAAGCTTTAAAAGAGCCTAGTATCAATACAAGAATATTTAAAACTTACCTATTGTTTCCAACATTCGAAAGAATGGCGGAAACTCCTAACGGCAAGTTTATTTATAGATTCATAAGGCCTATTACAACAGTCGTGATTTTTCTCTCTTGGATTTTCTCAATTTTGCCAAGAATTATCTCACTTAATTTATTGAGTGCTTTTATGTTTTTGAGGGATATGCCCCTGTTATACAGAGAAACAATATACAAGTTAATTAATCCCAAAATATTGCAACAAGTATTTTTTCTTGCCTATCAAGAATTGGAACAAGTGAAGGAAAGAGATGATGAGAATATTAAGAATAATCTTCATAAAATTCACATTTTGTATAGTGAAATTGACAAGTGGAATCTGAGTGATTTTTACACCAATATCAAAAAAGATTTTCCTGATATATGTGCAAGAACATCAAGGTACACTCATGCTTTTATTTTCAATGATAACCAGGATGTTGCCGAAATCGTTAATAAATGGATTACTGATAGCAAAACTGATTGATTAAATTATTTATCGAGTTTTAAATAAATTCTATAATTATTTTATAAGAGTGGGAATTTGATTGGATATTATTTGATGAAGTTTTATCCAATTTGTAGTATCTGTTCTCGGTATTGGATTTCTTATTAGATCTTTATACTTTTTTGGTGGATGATGTTCAGAACAATATCAACGTATTAGTTTAAAGAGAATGGAATTCTCATATTATTAACTGGCAGTACAAAAACCTGAGTATTTAATATTTTTGATAATATTTCTTTTCAGTTAATAGATGGAGAAAATATTCAAGTTCAATTTGAATCTTTTATTTATTTAAAATCTCACCGAATCCGCCACCTTGTTTCCTATAGTTGTTTATTTGGTACACTTAATATTTTTTTCGTGCCCACTTAATAGTAAGATTTTATCCGAATACGACAGTTGGACTTTCAGTTGAGCGCTTCTAAATATTATTTCATTCTTGAAATCTACATATTTTCACGAATTTATTGATATCGTACATTTATTATTGGAATTATCAAAAAATTCATTGTATTCATCTGAAGAACAGATTATGTTGGAAATTAAATTTCAGATAAGCGTCTGAAAGATAAAAGAGGCATTATATTTATCGTACATGATATAGGAATATTGAACATCAATATTGTTGATTCCACAAAACTATAAGTGGATATATCTATTAAAAACAATGATTGGTAAACAATCATCGCTCCTTCCCTTGTTACTTTATTTAAAAATTTCGAGAAAAATAACAAAGGATTTGGTTCAATTAGGACTTACTTTATTCCTGTATTTTTTGAGCCTTTAGAATTGTGTAATTAAAAACCAGAAAATGTTGAAAACCTTTACAGAATGATTACAAATTAATCCTTTTGTGAAGATCTCATATCATTATGTCATAAAAAAATTGAAATGTCAAACTGCTCTGTATAAATAATTAAAATAAAATAAATATACTATACAGGATGTATATGAATAGTTGCAAAAAAATTTAGAAGGTGATTCCTTGTCAAAAAATTGGCTGGGTCTCTCATATAAACTTTATTTTTTTGAGCCCCCCTGCTTAGTTACAGCCCCCTAAAGATGTATGTGATAAAAATCTCAAAATGATAAGCCAGATCAAAAAATAATTGTATTATACATAATTTAATCAAAACTAGTCAGTTGTTATAACAAAATGACATCCGCCTACTAGATAAATTCTAATTCGGAAATAATTTCAGCCTCTGCCACTCACGCACGTTGATAAATAATTTTTTCTCAAAAACCTTGAATTTTAGCAAGAAATTGCAAGAGATCTTATTTGTTAAGAATGGATCAAGCTATCCAAAATTATTTTTTTTTTATTGTAAATGAGGAATATGGAAAAAAGGTTCTTGTGGAAGAAGGTTTAGGGGAAGCTTTTTCTACCCTTGCAATCATAGAGGAAAACCACCAAAAATTTTTTGAGTACCTCCTCGCACGCATAAAAAATTAAAAACTGTTTTTAGGGGGCTGTAACTAAGCAAGGGGGGCCCAAATAAATAAAGTTTATATGAAAAACCCACCCTATTTTTCGACAAGGGATCACCCCCTACATTTTTTTCGCAACTTTTCATATACTTGATAAAGATTACTATGATATATATCAAATATTTTAATTCAGCAGGGGTATTTATTTTGTTTGTACCATTTTCTAACATCTCCTTCACTTGTGGTGCAAATAAATTATATCTAACCCTTAAATTAAAAAATTAAATTGAAAATCCGTGGATTTCCCATAAGCTACTGAAAGGAAATTCATGAAACTTGATATAAAAGGACCATAGGTGGTCCTTGAAGCTTTTCAGCTAAATCCTTTCAGTGTAAGAATTTAAAATTGAGAATCGAAGTTCAACAATGTATTTCTTAAGAAATTTTTGGTTTCAAATGAAGCTCTAAATATATTTCAATTTTTTCATCAAGGTCCAATTTTTGTACCAAAATTTTCTGCTTAAAGTATATGGAATGGATATAATACAATAATTGGAATATTTGTATGAGTAAATGATAAAATTGAAATTTACAGCTTCTTGAAAATGTGTTACATACAATATTATGCTTAAAATGATATAATTCTGAAAAAATTTGCTCAAAAAAATTGCCAATCAAAAATTATCCCTCGATCAATTAAATATTATGTATAGGAATATATATAATTCTCTATTACATCATTATTAGATAAAAAATAGTTCTAAAATCTTTCATTACTATTATTTAGATATCACTTGAATTAATTTCTAATCTTTTTAACAATTTATTCAGACTAATTGCAAAACTGTTCGAATTGATGTCTCGACTGATCACCACCTCTTCTCATTAATTTTATCAAAATCACGAGTGTCAAAGTTCAAATGCCAAAAATAATAATGCACAAGAAGATACCAACTCATTACGAGATAAGAAGAGTTCTTTTTCATTTACCTTCCAATAGTGAATCTGATCTGTTCGCGTTAAATAATTTTTTTCACTATGGCTAAAATGCAAGAAGGTTTTGTTAACATAAATAATGTGCCGACATTAGTCACCACTTTTGGAAGATGGATAACTGACCCTCCGGAAAAAGGAGAAAACGAGGAGATCATCCTGGTGCTTCCTGCCAATAATGGAAGCACAGGATTCTATAGATTGTTCATGAGAATTTTGCACACGAAGTATCACTGTCCTGTCTGGGTTGTAGCTAATTCTGGACATGATATACAACCAGGAGAAGGAGCTCCAAAGAAAATACTTGGGTTGAAAGAACAGACAAACCAAAAGGTAAGGAAACTGAACTATACATCACTTACATGGGGGACCTAAAAGTAATGTCATTTTAGTACAAAAGTTTTTATTTTATACAATGATGTAATCACCTTGATATTACCCAAAATTCAAATTCTCAATGCGGGATTGATAAAAATCAATCGGTTCTTTTGAGTAAAATATCAGGAGATGGTATAATATTTTAGACAGTATCTGAATTTTATGTTGGAAAATGCGATTGAAATACATGGAAATCCTATAGAGCAATATCAAACAAGTGGGTGAGGCAATACTTATATCCCAGTTCAGTATTTTTTCAGTGTTATCATAGAGTTTCCATTTTTCATTTAATCAAGCAATAATAGTAATAATAATTCTGTATTGCGCCCCTGAAGCAATAAGTTGCTTATGTGGTGGATAGATTAGCTTTGTTTTCTTCGGTTGGATTATGACTTCAGTACCTGCTCTACTTTCTTACTAATTTGCTGACAATGTTTTTGGTAGCTATTAGAGGTTAGTACCTTTCTAAAATTTAAAAAGCATACAACCCCGGATATGTATCTGTTTTGGTGTTTTGCTGGCCATCTCAGCATAAATTACAAAGAGAATTTAAGATTTAATTATTTACGAGTAAGCATTCTTTAGCACAACCTTTAAATACACTATGAGCTGATAAAAGACAAAAGCATATGAACATGCACAAAAATGACATTACTTTCCGGTCCTCACCTTCAAATGGTTAACACACTGTATGTAAATTTCAGATTGCATTTTTCAAAAAATATATACCACCCACTGCTAAAGTATACTTAGTAGGCCACTCCATTGGTTGTCATACAGCACTCGAGCTTCTTAAAGATGCTGACATCGAAAGGAGAGTCCTAAAGGTCTGTCTGCTATTTCCCTTGATCGAAAGGTTGGACGAAGGACAAAAAGGAAAGAATATGAAAAAGTTTGAAAAATTCGAACCTATCCTAATATTTTTTGCATGGCTCCTGTACATCCTCCCTGAAATCATTTCTGTCAATTTGATGAGGGCTGCAAAGGTACCAGAAAAAGATATCCCTTTCATTTTAGCTTCCTGTAATCCAGCAGTCCTTAAACAAGTACTTTATGTGGCTTCTCACGAATTAGCCGATATAAGGAAGAGGGACGATGCCGTTATCAAGAAAAATGTGGATAAAATAAGGATGATTTACGAAAAGGAGGATGGCTGGTTGCCGGCTTCTTGCGCAGATGACATGAAGAGGGATATTCCGAAGTTGAAGGTTGAAGTGGCAAATTTCAAGCATGCGTTTTATTTCGATACTAGTTTAGAATTGGCAGAAAAAGTCAGCAAGTGGATTTCTGAAGAAAAACAAAGATATTACTGAACTGACTCATTGCTTTGGAGAGGATTCCTGAAATATTTAATATAGGATTCACATTTTATTCTGTGAAATTATTTTATTTTTATACTCCATCTGTTTATTATTTCACAAAAATTGTAATAATGCAATAAATTACCATTTATTAACACTATCAGTTCCTTACCCTTTATCTCCAATAAAATAACTGAAAAACAATAATCTAGTCGCCAACTTATATTTTTAAACATTTTTAAATATTTCTTATTTATTCATTCATTTATATAAGTTAATATATATTGAAACTATTGAACTCTCGGGCGATTCATTTAGAGGTATTTTTTCTTAATAAAAACAATTTTATTTTATAGTCTTTATTATTACACAAAAGAACCATTCTTTACAATTATTTTTTAAAGATAATTTCTTTCAAATGTTGTCTGCGACTACACTTAACAACGTCCATTCTGAAGTCCTAATTTTCAATTACGTGTCCGAGTATTTCTAATGCTATTTGGCCAATAACACGAGTAATATTGACCTCCAATGCTTCAATTGTCGCCGCTTATCCATATAGACTTTGGACTTTATAAAAAAAATATGGGCCTCATCAGTGAACAAAATTTTTGTCAGTGGATCTTCTGCAATTTTGTCAAGAGCCCAACGACAAAAACGGAAACGATTCGGAAGGTCGGCCGGTTTTATTTCTTGCACTAGTTGAATTTTGTAAGCTTTTAAAGAAAGATCCTTACGTAAAATTCGACAAGTTTGTTGAATATGACAAGTCGAGCTGTTGAGAACGGCGACGAATCGACACTTCACGATCTTCGCGTACACTCTCCGCTACCGCCACTATATTTTCTTCACTACGTGCTGGTCTATTTGGTCGAGTATTAACCAATAATGAAAACTGGGTCTCAAACTTACGGATGGTAGAGCTAATTGTGCTTTCGGTAGGCCGATTATGTGGACCATAAGTTGCTCTAAGCGCCCAATACACATTCCTCATAGAACGCCCATTTTCGTAATAAAGTTGAACAATTTGTAGACGCTGTGGCGGGCTAATTGAATTGTCAAAAACATTACTGAGCAGAAATGGCACTTCAGTTAACACGAGGCATGCACAATCTGCAATTAAATCCCCACCACAAAAAGTACCTCTAAATGAATCACCCTTTACAAGTGGTGTCAAAAGATCTTTCTCATTAAACTAGGTAGTTCGGGGGAAGAATGCTTATTATGGTTGTTAATTTCTTAGAAATCGTTATAGGATGTCTGAAACATACATACCAAAAATCATTTCAATTAATTCAGATGTTTTATTTTCTCATAACAATATTTACAGACTTAGTTTAGTTTGATCAAGATTCATTCTCTTTGGATTCTAATTTTTTCTCCACTTTTTCAAATTCCTTCTCTGCTATTTTGTCTACTTCATCTTTAACCTGTTCAACACTTACCACCTCGGGGATATAAAATTGTAACATGTTTTGTACACCATTCTTAAGGGTTACTATAGAACTGGGACAACTAGTACATGCACCCTGCATTTTTAATTTTACTACTCCATTATCATACCCCATAAAAAGAATATCACCTTAAAATATGAAGAGTAATGTAAGATATCTAATTAAATTAGTTTAATCCAAAAATTACCTCCGTCTTCTTGTACAGTTGGACGTATTCGAGTATCCAATAATTCTTTAATCATTTGTACGGTTTCACTATCGTCTTCGTTGACTTCTACAAATTTCTTCATATTGGCAATACATTCAATAATATTATGACATAATCTTACGAGTATCAGTATTGGGTTGAGCGTCTTTTAAAACTGGTTGGCCGCTAACAAAAAAATCCATTATGGTAGCAAATATTTCTGGTTTTAGAATTTTCCACTCTACTTCATCGTCCGTTTTAGTGACAGTAATGAAATCTGGCCCCAAAAAGACACTTTTAATTCCTTCGATTCTGAATAGATGTTTCCCAAGAGGTGAACAGTAAGCAGACTGTCCATTCGGAAAATCTATCGTTTGACCATCTTCAAGAACTTTCACTCCTGGGAGAAACTTCAGGCTATTAGGATTCGGTGTGTCTTGTGTTTGTATAAACATGCTCAATTTAGACGTGGTTGAGATAAAGCGATTTATTAATCCCGGGAGGGTATTTCTGAAAATAATGAAATTTATATGTACAGAAAGGATAAATCTATTAAACCTTACAAAGAAGAGAATTCTGGATGTAATATCCTCGTATTTAATAGATTTTTCCACATTTTATTTGCTTTGTACTGTATCAAAACAATTGTTAGTTTATCGCGAATCCTAGTTATTGAGACTCCTGACGTCAAATTTTCAGGTTATTCTTCTTCTTCTTCCTTCTCAAACAGACCGATCCACAACCAGTGTTGCCCCTGATTGAAGTAGTCTCAATATGAGCTCAGCCTGGGGGACTATGTTCCCAATCTCAGTAGCACAATAAATAGTCTCAGTCCTGGGTCCCGGGGCATCAGGAGTCTTGGAGTTCCAATCCCAGGTCTAGTTTAGTAGAAATTAAACTTATTAAACAGTGACTGTATTGCGTCTCCTGCGAGCAATCAAGCCAGAATTATCACATGCAAAGGAGCTCATGCAACAGTCATTTCATGCAAAGGAGCTCATGCAACAGTCGTTTCATGCAAAGGAGCTCATGCAACCGTCGTTTCACGCAAAGGAGCTCATGCAACAGTCGTTCCATGCAAAGTAATCTACATTCGTGAGGAGTAAGGGAAATATGGTAAAGGCCAAGCAACAAAGGTCAAAAATTTAAGACCATTTTCCGCTCAAAATTAGAAAATCGATAGCACACTCTTCTCTGGAACTAGCGCATTAAAAACTATTATCAGGATGAAGTTATTTCTGCTGTAATCTTTTTTTTAATGTTAAATTGTTTCGGTTCTGCTACTAGCCTGTTAAAAATTATTAAACTTCTGATATCAGTCAGAAAGTAAGAAACTAATATATAAAAAAGAGAAAGTAAAAAGGATGTATCGGAAAAAGACCGAATGATTCTATTCTAAAAGAAACAGACCATTTATTTAGAATGCAGTTCTGTGACAGATTATCTGTGCTTGATGTAAGTGCTATTGGTAATTTAATGCTGGATTGTTTGCGTTTTTTGGTTAAAATGAATCCAGGGATATTCAGTATAATTTCTAATAAAACATTTTTCCTTATTTCTAGTAGGACATTCATAAAATCAACCCAGAATTGTTTTAAGCCAATTGTACGCGTCAAGTCCAACAAGATTTGGAATAATAAACCACAAGATCCAGTTAAAATTGATCAAGAAACTGTGAATCTTCTTGAGAGGTTATCTTTGGTGGATTGTGCCAATGCAAATAGTTTGAAACTTATTGAAAATGCAGTGAATTTTGCTAGTGTAATTCACTCTGTAGATACTGAAGGAGTTGAGCCCCTCATCACTGTTGCCGAGGATAGGTCTATATTAGAATCCACTTTTAAACACATTTAGTTACCATTTTTGTTTTAGACCCTTAACTTTGAGAGAAGATATCGTCATCAAGGATTATTCAAAAAAGCAGATATTGCAAAATGCTCATATAACTGAGGAAGATTATTTTGTTGTACCTCCTGGAAATGTTCCAATAGAACCTGATGAATTGTTTGATAAAACTGAAGTAAATTAAAAATGTTTCGAAAAATAGTGGACTTTTGCGCCAAGAATGACTTTCTTAAAATTATTGAAAATTCATCTACTAAAAATGCAAAATTTGAAGTGGGTTTGCCTGGCTCTCTTTTAGAAGAAAATTTAAAAAGGGAATGGTTTGATAATTTTTTGAATACCAAAGAATTCTCAGTGTTTTATGTTAAAGGGGATTTTAAGGAAAATTTCATTCAGGCCAGAAATTTAACGAATAACGCTTTGCCATTTGGATTAGTTGAAATAATACCATCAGTAGGAAAAACATCCAATAAAGTTGAATCTTCAGAAATATCAAGTGAAACAACAGAATTGTTAAGTAATTTTTCTGAACATTTCACAAATGATTCTAGGTTATTATATACAGTATTCATGGCTTCACCCATGGGAAATCAGTTATTTCATCAAATACAGAGGCAGAGAAAGATTTGGTGGAGAAAGGTTAGATGTAAAAATCTTCTTGAAAAATTTATATTAAAATTTGTTTCTGTGTAGATTTCTGCTTCACCAGGACGATACAACTTAAGTGATATTCAAAATGGAGAAGATTTAAATTCTCCTAAAAGCTTAGTGAATATCAATGCCAAATATCCATGGGGAAATCAAATGCTAGAATCAATTAATCTGCATATGAATAAGTATCCGGGCATTTGCACTACGGATTTATTGGTAGGTTATTTCATATAGAGATGGCGTTAGTGCATTATGGTAAGTGCGCCATCTACATGTGAACAAATAGTTACATCTCTTCATTTGTCAATATATTTATTTTATTTTAGATTAAAGATGGAAAGAAAGAAGTACCAATTGTTTTTATACAGTGTGAAACTAAACTATCAAACCTTTTCATGAATGCATTGTGTGATGCCTATGAAGAACCACTTTTTCAAGGTGAAAACCGACCCTTACTTAGATTCCATAGAAAGATTGCTCCGTTTAAGATCGGTTTTTCCTGGCCATCATCATGTGGGTAAAATATAAGATTAGCAGTAGTTGGTTTTTCTAGTTGCAATATTTTACATGAGAAACATAACTTTTTAATTAATTTTTTAGTAAATGCAGAGGTACTCAGTGAACTTAAGGATTTGGCCTTATATCTCTCGAAATTATTAAGAAACAATTATATAACAACATTACTTATCCCCTTAAATTCAAGAAAAACGTTGGAAGCCCAGTATAAACAGTATGACGAATTAGGTATTCCGTTCAATATTTACATGAATGAGAGCACTTTGAAAGATGGAATAGCTTGGTTGAGAAGTCGAGATTCAACCCTAAAGGTTTTTAATACATTTCTTTTGTTCAATGCATTTGTATTGTGTTTTATATGTTAATTTTTTCATCCATATTTTTAGGAGCAAGTACATGTGGCAGAGCTAGTCCGATACATAGAAAAAATTTACAAGAATTTCTGATTCCAGGAATTTTCCTTGAGTCTAATTTGGAAAAATAAAAATATTTCAAATGATTTGGGTTTTATTTTGTTTTCATAAATAATTTTATTTTTTTCACCTTAATATCAGTGCCAGAATTTTTTTCATATTATTACCGGTTAATTTAGAATTATTAATATGTGCTTTTGGGTTTATGGAACGTAATAGAGTTTGGGAAACTTTCGATTGTGATGAAAACTCTATATTTAATCACATAAGTTAGACTTACATTAATCTTTAAGATCTGAAATTAATTTTGAGCAGCATGGTCTTCAAGATTATCAATTCGATTAACAACATAACGGGAGAAAGAAAACTTGAACTATTGGATGCAGTATAGTCCATTGATAGTTCATTTCAAATGGAATAAGAAAATATATTTACTATTAAAAAGCTATAAGGTAACTCAAGTTTTGTAATGTTAAAATATTTTAAAACTGGTAAATTACAAGTTGTTTCTGGGTTTTATATTATATTTGATGTTTGTTTTCTTGAGAACTGGTTTAGGAAGTTTATGGCTGTGCTTAAAATTCTCAATTGATTTCAAGATGTCTAGCTCTTTGCCTTTCAGTCTCGCATGTAGTTTTTTAAGATGGATGTAATTCTGAGAAAACATGATTGGTTCAGTCCATCCATAAACACTTTTGAACAGAAAGAGCTGAAAACTTGAAAAATTTAAAAAAACATTTTGTGGCAGTATAACGAAAGGAAGGACAAATTTTGTCAGTTTTAAATATGATAGTGGTTTAAGAATATTTTTATTATTTGCAGTATACACAGATTTTTTTAAGCAATAAATTTTTTTATATATTAAGATTACTTTTACTCGTATTTATTCATGACTGAATTCGATTGTGATCTGTAATGTATGTGTAAAGCCAATGTCGCTAAAGCTAAACCAGTTGAGTGATCAGAGCATTGTCCATTGTACACTGAAGAGTTGTTGAATATTTTTTTCTTGCTAAAAAGTGGAAAACAACCTTCCTCCAGCTGATTATCCAACACTATCTTCAACCATTTTGTGTTCAAAAATTCTTTGTAGCCTTCGACTCCACATAAAAATACTGAATTAATTAATTCACATATTTTTAATATTTTATATGAGTACTTACTTTGTTCTAGAAAAAGATCGAAGAACAAAAACTTTCCTTGTGTGGCTGAAGCTTGTTGGTAAATATATTTGCACAAAGATTCAGTGGACATTACTTGAGAATTTGAGTAATAATTCCATATTTTCAATATCTGTATGAACAAAAGCCTGAAATTATAATTGGAAAATTTTCAGAAGAATTCTATTTTTCTCATACAAGAGTTACCTATGGGTTGTCTCAAATCCTATTCCTTTGTAGTTGCCCATGAAAAAATAACTGCACCCTGGGTCAATTTTATGGCGATTTTCTGTGTAATACGAATGATTTGCGCAATAATCGAACATTTCTGGCGTTATACATGCTGTTTCAACCTCGTTCCTTAATTTATTAAGGATAAGTTTCGTATTCTTGTTACTGTGATGGAAGCATTTTTCCTCAAGCCATTTGTACGATATTTTTGTTTTCCAAACAGAAGGACTCGATATATTTTTGACTGAAGTGAGTAAAGTTGCTTAATATTCGTATAAGATATAGATTAAAGCGATTCTTACCCCATTCATTATATGGTAATAAAATGTATTTTTTCACTTTCAGAATATCCTTAACTATGGAGAGCTGTCCATTCCTTTTGAATATGTCTGCAAGTAGTGCTGAAAATGATCAAAAATTCAACATGTTGTCTGTATTTAAAAATTATCGTTTCACCTTCAGCTCGAACTACTCCAAAAATACCGGATAAATCAGTGAAATCGGCATTTAAAAGAGAATAATTCAGAACATTTCTGAAAGAATCTAATATTTTCTCGAAAGATATAGCAAATGCAAAATATTCTTTCGGCTGATTAGATACTAAAATCAAAATGATCACAAGATAAATACTCATCTTATTACGTCCAAAGAGGAACTGCGTTAAAGGTTTTTGTTGATTCATTTCAACAGGCGAAAACTTGGACGTGCGCAAATATTTTTCGCAAAACTGATGAAAGATGTTATGGGATAACTGTTACGCCACTGGAATCCAACTTGAGATTAATTTTCAGCAATTTGTTTCAAGTCAGTCCTAATCCCAATAGCTTGTGGCGTCGTTTTTCTTTGTTTGTTTGGCGATTGAAAGAAATGAAATCTCTTGCAGACAGGTTTGCTGTTTGGCTAATTAAAATTGAGGGTTGGAGATTGAACATTTTTATTCAGAAAAATTAGACAGCGGACAAGATTTTCAATAAGTGACTGAGCATTTCAGTAAGTGAATCGATAATCTTCCCTGAAATTTGTTAACTTACCTAATGAAAAATGAATTTTGTGACATTAAAAGACTCCATGTATCACATTGCGAGGCTAAGTACACTCCTATATATCCAGGAATCGACAAAACGAAATGATCGATGTCTGCTTGTGGCACCTTGTTCAAAGCAACGAACTTAGTGGTCAAAGTCTCTAGAGGATGGTGCAATTATATGCTTCACATGTGCTATAGGATTTCAATCCAGTGATCTGGCTGACACGAAAAAACATTAACGCCTGCTTTTTGAAACGTGAATAACTGCAAAACTATTGAACCGATTTTTCCCATAAACAAACTCGGCCGTGGCGTTCAGATTTAAAAATCTTCCCTGAAAGTTTCAAGGCTCTAACTCTTTTCGTTCGAAATTTAACGTGTTTACGGCCGACTGGTCGTAAATTGGATTCTTCATCAGTTAGTCCAACCTAGTCGTTTAAGACCATTTTCGACTCAAAATTCGAAAATTACAGACTTTTGAACAAAACGAGAGCACTCTGTTCCCCTGGAACTAGCGCTCGAAAAAATATTTTATGAGCAAGGCAGCTTTGAGCGATATCGAAACTACAGCAATAGTCCTACGTTGAGTTTAAATTATTAATTAATTAGTTAATAAGTATAAAATTGCGAGCAGAATAGCCCTACTGAAACTATAGCAGCAATACTACGATTGAGTCTAAATTTAGCATTTAGATGTAAATAACAAGAAGGCTAATACAAAATTTCTTGAGGATCCTTGATGATATAAATTACCGCGTAAGAGTTTATTGCTTTTCACCATTTTTGAATGTTTTAACATATTTTAAAATTTTTTAACATATCAATAAAGTTATTCCAAATATAGTCGCATAAACTCATTAATTTTTGATTTATTGATCAAATCACGTAGCAACATTAAAAACAAAAACATTATCACTGTCTCAGGAAACAAGTTATTTAGTTTCCAAATATATATTAGAGATTTCAAATTTATTGTGTTATTAAATGTTGAGAATTACCATATCGCAGGTCTAATCGATGGTAGGTGCAATAATACGTAGTTCATTTTTCAATATTTTCAGTCCAGTAAAATGACAGTAGTTTAGTTAGATTCAAAAACAAATTAGAAATGACGGTGGGCCGGTGAAAGAATAGAATATTTAGTGATGGTTGCATCAATAAATGGCTTTATTATTTTATGTTTAATTGTGACAAGTGCGTATTTTGTTGGTTTACTTTCCTTCTTCGCCGACAATGAAAAGGATAAATGTGACATGACCTATATGTTCGAGCTTCCACAATATGTGGTAAGTCCCCTTGGCTTAAGCCAAAAATTTTCGAATAAATCTAAATTTGTAAAGTTTTAAATTAGTCCATTTCTCTCAAGGTTATGTGGGTAGCTTTAAATAGCCCTGATTCATTCATTGAAAATTTGAAATAGAGGCTGATTGAATACTGTGTTTTTTCAGAGAATTTCGAACGACTATGACAAGAAGTTTCCTAAGTATGGCTTATATTATTATGATGAGGGCCCACCACATAAAAACACCCCAAAATTCTGGGGTATACCTGTACTTTTCATTCCAGGAAATGCAGGTTCGCATAAACAAGGTAATTTATCAATTGAAGGCAGAGTAAATATTAAATTGACATTTATTCCATTCTTTCCCTTTTTATTCTGTCTGAATTTTTTTTACAGTTAGATCCCTAGCAAGTGTAGCCTTAAGAACATCAGTGAATAAACGCCTACCCTATCATTTCGACTACTTTACAATTGACACAAATGAGGAACTTTCAGGCCTAAGTGGAATTTTTTTGAAAGATCAGTTGGAATATACCAACCACTCTTTACATTTTATACTGAAACTATACAAAAATCAAAGATTTCCACCGACGTCTGTAGTTCTTATTGGACACTCTATGGTAATAAATATAAGAAATATATCGATTATGTATTAAATAATTGTATATCATTGTTCTAGGGAGGAGTGATTGCTAGAAAACTTGCTCAAATGGCGTCTAGCCCTATTCAGATTGTGATAACCTTAGCATCTCCACATAAAAGATCACCTATTATTTTAGATGAATACATAAGTTCCTTTTATGAGCATGTTACAGATTCCATCCGACCCGATATTACTTTTGTTAATTTGGCAGGAGGTCACAGTGATCTGTTGGTACCAACAACATTGACGGATTCTAAAGATAACTCCAGTCTTTATGCTGTAGTGAGTAATTAAAATAATTTTCGTGTGCCGATGCATTGAAAATGTTGCAAAAGGCCTTTGGTGATAATGCTCTATCGAAAACTCGTGCATATCAGTGGTACAGAACCTTCAAGGACGGTCGTGAAGTGGTCGCCCATCGACGGCTTCGATCGAAGATAACGTCGATAAAATAAGGGAAAGGGTGCTGGAAAACCGTCGTACCAGCTTGAGAGAGATAGCACATGATCTTAAGATATCCCACGAGTCCGCACGTACGATTTTGATTGATATTTTGGGCATGAGAAAGGTGGCCGCACGACTCGTACCGAAAGACCTGAATTTTCTTCAAAAACGTCATCGCGAACAGGTTGCTTCAGACATGCTGGATCGCTGTAATTCCGATTCTACATTCATGGAACGCATTATAACTGGTGATGAGACCTGGGTCTACGAGTACGATATGCAAACAAGCCAGCAATCATCGGAATGGGTGGCAAAAAATGAGCCGAAACCGAAAAAACCACGCCAAAGCCGCTCGAAAATGAAGGTGATGCTCATTGTTTTCTTCGATATCCGTGGCGTGGTGCACTACGAATTCGTTCCAGAGGGTCAGACGGTAAACAAGGAGTATTACCTAGGCGTTATGAAACGTTTGCGTGAGCGTATCCGTAAGAAGCGGCCAAATTTGTGGGCGAACAACTCATGGATTTTGCATGACGATAACGCGCCTTCTTACCGAGCACGATTGTGACTGACTTTCTCGCCAAAAACTCAACAAACGTGCTTCAGCAACCACCGTATTCGCCGGATTTGGCTCCCTGCGACTTTTTCCTCTTCCCAAAACTAAAATTGCCCCTTTGTGGCACCCGTTTTGAATCGATTGAAGCCATAAAACAAAATTCGGCGCGAGAGCTAAAGTCCATCCCGGAAATCGCCTATAAAAAATGTTTCGATAATTGGAAGTGCCGTTGGCATAGATGTATTGGAGCAAATGGAGCCTATTTTGAAGGCGACCCAATAAATTTTGACGATTAAATTTAAAAATGTTGTTTTACTTGAAAATTCCCAGTACTTTCTTGACAGAGTAGTACAAAACTTTTTGCTGATTTTATGATTATAAAAGCAAAGTTGGTAACATCCGATTATTAAAAAAAATTCTTTATGCATTGTATGGTTACTTTCAAGATTTCTTATTAAATTAAAATAAAAATGTTAAAAAGCACTGACCTGAAACTTTTGCATGTTTGTTCAACAGTCCAGTCCATTTCCCCCGAAGATTTCGAATCTGTGAATTACTCCTTAAAGAAGCTGCATTTGATGAATAAAAAAACACAGAATTATGTCATCCGGAAGTCAAATAAAAGTAATTTTTTGCAATTGAAAAGTGTTCCCCTGAAGAAATGAATAACAAAACAAAATACGTGGTTAAAAGACTCCATCCATCCTTGTCCCTACAATCTACATTGCTAAATATTAGCAAGAAAGAGTTATATTGAAAGAAACTCATAATTTTCATAATTTTTGCCAAAATGTGAATACAAATTTTAATTAATCTTCACGAAATAATGCATTAGCCTGCATGTAGTTACTTCACATCGAAGTACAAAATTTGAACTTGATGGGACTTTTACTTTTAAAAATATTCGAAAAATAAAGTTTTAAATTAGAATGAATCAACTATAAAGCCCTGAAAATTTAAAATCTGTAGGTCTTCTCATTCGGAAATTAGTATTTTCAGCAGTCGTCTGTCCGGACATATGATTCTGACCAAACTGGGCATAAATCTTCGTGTTGTTATTATACACCTAAATACTAAATTTCATTTCGATCGAATCAGTCAATTCAGAACTATCAGGAAATTAATGCGGAACTATTAGACTCATTTAGCACATTAACAAAATGAGCCCAGATATTTACACTCCTTAGTCTCTTTCAGTTCAAGAGTTAGAATGTTTATAGGCGGACAAAATTACTTTTGACCCAGGATTCTTCATCAGTGGGTCCAACGTAGTCTTTGAGACCATTTTCCGAGGAAAACTCAAATATTACAGACATTTGGACAAAATGCTGTTTCCTAGAACAAGCACGCAAAGAATTTCAGATATCAAATTCATATGAATAAAATGCAATTTTCTTCTAAAATTCATTTACTCAAAGTACAATTTTTGATTTTGATATTGAGAATGTGAAATGATTTCAGCACTTATACAATTTTAAATTTTAGACAACACATATTCCTTTATCTTGGGCCCCATCGGATCACAAACAGATTTTATGGTGTAAGCAGACAGTGCTTTCTTTAACGAGAAGCCTGTTTGATAGCGTAGATCCTATGAATAGACAGATTTCGGATTCTAGCGAATATCGAAAAAGAATATTTGAACATCATCTACTGAAAGTACGTAAGAATCACATTGACTTTCGTTTAACTTAATTCACGGTTTCCATTTCTAACTTGAAATAATTTTCAGCATAGTGGGACCAAAGCTAGATTCAGAGAAAGGTATTTTAATAGAGTTGATCTAGAGGGGAACGCCGAGTGGATTGAACAGTTGCCCAGGCAATACAGTGTGAGGTTATTGAAAGGAACGAAGAGATTACACTGGTATATGATAAGGATCATAAATGATCCTAGGCATGAAAAATTGACTTTAGTCGCTTTGAACTTGGGCACAGTTGATTGGGTGTATGCTTGTCAAGCATATATTCCTAAAAAGACTTATAAAATATGGTAAATTTATCTGTTTTTTTCCATATATCATGCTTTATAAAAAGGGAAATTTTTTCAAATCTTATTAAAGTAAACCACCGAAGAAAATAACTAAGTATAAATTTGTAGAGTGTAGAAGTAGGAAACAGGAATTTTCGCCCCATCAGTTTAGGGCGTAAGACTGCTTCTACAGTGCCATCATCTCCCCCAACAGGTGACGAAGATAATCAACACACAACAACCCAACTTTTATACACGGGTATATTTGTCTATAACCTTTAAAATGTCAATTTTTGTGTCTACAAATTACGCTTTGCGAACAGCATTGGTTTTTTGTTATCATTTCTAGAATCGCTGTTGAATGTTTGTTGAAGCTTACGGTGAATATGCTCTTGGTAAAACACAGTGTTCAAAAGTGATTTTTGATGTGAGAAACGAAGAGTGTGGGAAATCACTGAAAAGGTTGGCAGCCAACGAATTGCAGGCCTTACTGGATGAAGTTGATACTCAAACTCAACAAGAACTCGTGGATCAATTGAATGTGACACAGAAAGCAGTCTACATTCGTTTGAAAGCTTTAGGAAAGATTCAGAATGTTGGAAAATGGGTTCTGTATGAACTGAATGAAAGGTAGTGAGAAAATCGAAGAACCACTTAAGACATGCTTCTCGACAGACACAAAAGGAACCCATTTCTCTGTGGAATCTTGACAGGTGATGAAAAATGGATATATTTCGGGATTCTTACGTGTCATAAATCATGGGTGAATCCAGACGAACCATCAACATCCATCGTAAGACCAAATAGCTTTGGAAAGAAGACAGTGCTCTGTGTTTGGTGAGATTAGAAGGGCCTAATCTATCTAAAACCTGGTTAAACCGTTAACATTGATCATTGCCAATGATCGATTTATATCGAGCATTGCTTGAAAAACGAACGGAAAAAGGCAACACAATGTCATTTTGATAATCATCTATGACAAACAGGGAAACGAGTCAAGGAAATTATCGAGATTTTCAGGTGGGAAATACTAGCGCATACGGCTTATTCTCCAGACTTGGCTCGATCCAATTATTATCTATATGCATCACTGTGACTCGCTTTCTCTGAACAATGCTTCAGTTCATATAAAAAAGTACGAAAATGGCGTGATAACGGAACGGGTTCCTTTCAAAAGAAGAACTGTTTTTTTGCGGTGTGGCATTCATAAACTGCCAGAGAGGTGGGAAAAATGTATAAATAGCAATGGAGATTATTTTGAATGAAATATTTATCATTTTCATACGTTTAATTTTAACAAAAAATTTCGGTTTTGTACTTCTACACCTGGTAAATGCTGCAAAGTAAAGAAATACAATCCATCAAAATCACCCTGAATTTTAATCAACGATTTAATATTATAAACCTTTGGTTTTTCTCTATTATCCCTACTTAATATTATAAATGCGAATGTAAGTTTGTTTGTTACGCTTTCACGCAAAAACTACTGAACCGATCATCATGAAACTTTGTACATATACTCTTGAAGGTATTAGAAGTAACATAGGGTACTTTATATTTAAAAAAAAAAATTTTTTTACGAAAGATAAAACAATTGTTTGTCAAAAAATCGTCAAATTTAGCTACTTCAGTAATGAAGTTTTACAGTCATGAAGTTTCAACCCTGAATACTGTAATACCGTCCCATTGTATTACCGGCGGTAACGAAATTATCTAATTCAATTGAATATAGTTTCAACTGTTTATAATTTTTCTATACTTATTGTGACTTTCTTCTGTCGTTACATTTTTCTATAGTTAATCTAATTCAATTGAATATAGTTTCAACTGTTTATAATTTTTCTATACTTATTGTGACTTTCTTCTGTCGTTACATTTTTCTATAGTTATTGTGACTTTCTTCTGTCGTTACATCCCTACTATCCCTACTTATCCCTACTATCCCTACTAATCCCTACTAATATTATAAATGCGAATGTAAGTTTGTTTGTTACGCTTTCACGCAAAAACTACTGAACCGATCATCATGAAACTTTGTACATATACTCTTGAAGGTATTAGAAGTAACATAGGGTACTTTATATTTAAAAAAAAAAAAATTTTTTTACGAAAGATAAAACAATTGTTTGTCAAAAAATCGTCAATCCCTACTTCCCTACTTCCCTTCCCTATAATAATATAATAATAATAATCCCTATAATATTATAAATGCGAATGTAAGTTTGTTTGTTACGCTTTCACGCAAAAACTACTGAACCGATCATCATGAAACTTTGTACATATACTCTTGAAGGTATTAGAAGTAACATAGGGTACTTTATATTTAAAAAAAAAAATTTTTTTACGAAAGATAAAACAATTGTTTGTCAAAAAATCGTCAATCCCTACTTCCCTACTTCCCTTCCCTATAATAATATAATAATAATAATCCCTATAATATTATAAATGCGAATGTAAGTTTGTTTGTTACGCTTTCACGCAAAAACTACTGAACCGATCATCATGAAACTTTGTACATATACTCTTGAAGGTATTAGAAGTAACATAGGGTACTTTATATTTAAAAAAAAAAATTTTTTTTACGAAAGATAAAACAATTGTTTGTCAAAAAATCGTCAAATTTAGCTACTTCAGTAATGAAGTTTTACTATTATTATACCCTTACCCTTTATCTTTCATACTTATTTAATGACTCCACTGCGGGCGAAGCCGCGGGTAAAAAGCTAGTTGGAATATAAACAATAATCCTCATACAGGATTAATTTCCTAATTTTCTCATGAAAAATACATCCTAAAATGAGAGAACTCACTGAAATTAAATTAAAATTTACATGTCTTTGAATGTCATTTAAATATCTTTCTTTAGTGATAACGGAATACACTTGACTCACCTATCAACCATAGATCCATCGGCGAGATACAAAAGGAGATCGCTAACTATCAGTTTACACGATATCAGGAGAAACTATTCAGATGAATTTACACACGTCATTTTTAAAGTAGCCCCTACGCAGGATCCTGTAAGTATCCGAACGATGATCTTATTTTCTTCCAACTGAGAACCGTAAATTTTTCAGGTGGTGTTCCACGTGGATGTCTACAATTCTAAGGATAGAAGATTTGAGTTGAAACTCCCGACTTGGTCGGAATTCAGAAAAACTGTGATTAAAGAAACCGATGAAGGTGCCATACGATATGAAATAGACTTGCCCGACTTAACCCATATTATTCAATCATATTATTTGTATTTGAATCCGTTGAAGTGCTCAAAAGAAGCTCATCATGCTACAGCGACTTTGGTAGTACCATGGAGTAACGAAAACAATCATAAACACTTCACGTGAGTTAAACTGCCGGATGTATTAATGTAATATTAATTTGGTCTACATTTTTTCTCAGGGATGTGGATAAGGGTCCTTTTCATATTCGACTCTATAATTTGAAACCAAACGGTACTAAACAATCTCCATTTTTGAGGTTAACACTTGATCCCACGTGTAGATATGAGGTCAAGTACGTTAAATTTGTATTCTTCATTTTTTGGTTGATCTTCAGTAGTTATTTTTCAGAATTCAGAGATCATTGGAGGGTACCTTGAATCAGTTGGCTCGTTATTACTCTCCTTTTCTGATCGTTAATATAGCCACAGCTGTTCTACTCATCTTGAAAACTCAGCTGCAGAGTCTCGGTAATGAAAAGGGCTGTACTTCATTTTTTGTAGCTCTCAAAACTGGAACAAAACCATATTATATACTAGGCGTATCAAAACTTGGTACTGCTATGCTAAGGTAAAACTTTCTAAAAACTTTTTTGCTACTTCATTTTAAAAAATTTGAATATCAAAACAGATTTAATCTGTTAGTCTTCTACAATTTTAATTTAAAAAAAATTTTTATTCAAAAAACTTTTAGAATGAAATTAATGTCTACAATAAGCACCGCTTATATTTAATAGACGTATATAATCAAAATTCAATATATAATGTCAAATGGAATAAATAAACCAACAGATATAAAAAAGTCATTAAAATTAATAAATAAATATTTAAAGGAGACAAAATTTTGTTTCTGGTCTTACCTTTAAGAACACCAATTGCCTTTTAAAAAAATGAACACAACTTAAGAACTTCTCAAAGAATTTAATTTATTTGAAATTTTTAATATATTTAAATATTCGAATAAGTTAATTCAGAAATCTCTCAAGACATGCAACACATCTTCAAAAAACAAATATAATTCTAGGCAATCCCTTCATCGGTCCAAGGTAATATTCCAAATATCAAAATCAAATAACTATCACTATATCTAAACCTTACACGTGTTAAGGATGAATGCTTCAAACAGACTAACTTTAAAATTCAAGATCGTCTATGTTTTAACAGAATCACAGAACAGTGTAAGGTATTTTTATTTTTTGTTAGAACATAGACGATCTTGAATTTTAAAGTTAGTCTGTTTGAAGCATTCATCCTTAACACGTGTAAGTTTTAGATATAGTGATAGTTATTTGATTTTGATATTCGGAATATTATCTTGGACCGATGAAGGGATTGCCTAGAATTATATTTGTGTTTTGAAGATGTGTTGCATGTCTTGAGAGATTTCTGAATTAACTTATTCGAATATTTAAATATATTAAATATTTCAAATAAATTATATTCTTTGAGAAGTCCTTAAGTTGTGTTCATGTTTTTAAAAGGCAATCGGTGTTCCTAAAGGTAAGACCAGAAACAAAATTTTGTCTTCTTTAAATATTTATTCATTAATTTTAATGACTTTTTTATATCTGTTGGTTTATTTATTCCATTTGACATTATATATTGAGTTTTGATTATATACGTCTATTAAATGTAAGCGGTGCTTATTGCAGACATTAATTTAATTCTAAAAGTTTTTTGAATAAAAATTTTTTTGAAATTAAAATTGTAGACGACTAACTGATTAAATCTGCTTTGATATTCAAATTTTGTTATATTTCTTCTATGAAGTAAAAAACCTTTTTCTATTTTACTTCATTTTACTTTTTAAGTTTATATTAATTTTTTCCTAAAGCTGAAAATTGAATATTAAATAAAACACAATACTTACATTTCAATAGTTTATGAAAAAAGGACATACCAAATGATTTTGATAGGATGATCATTACTTTTTTCAGATGTTTGAAATTCCACTTTTCTATTTGATATGATGGAATGGCAATGAAAAAAATTGTAAGAAGTTTTAGCACCGTCATTTATTAATACTTGAATTAATTTTATTGATTCATAGTACTAGGAATTGGTTGATCAAAAATTGAAAAATGAAACTTTAACTCCTGTTATTTGTTGAATACAGTAGTCTGTTACTTTGTGATAGTTCATTTTACAACAGGATAAATAAGAAAATATTTTGTTTTCTATTACTATTTTATTGTTGAGGTTACAGTGACCTGAGTTTCGAAGTGTTCATACATTTTCATACTCGTGGATAATAAGCTGTATTTTTTATATATAAGGGTGACCAGAAAGTAATGTCTCTTTCTAAAATAAACTTCAAACAAATAAATTGTTAACAAGATTTTATTTTATTTTCAATCAATAATGTAAGCACCTTCGTTATCAACAACCTTTTGTCATCTAGTGTGCACATTTTCAATGCCTGACTGCTAAAAATCCAATCCACCAATCTATTAATTTTTTCCAAGGCTCATCTTGCACTGTGCGGTATTGCATTCTCGTGTTGCAGAATAACCCCTTTTCTGTTGATAATTGCCGGATACTTTTCGATTAAAAATTGGTTCACTCGATCCAATTGTTCACAATAAAGATCTGCATTAACAGTTTGTCCAGGTTTCAACACTTCAAAATGAACAATTCCACGTATGCTCCACCAAATACACAGAAGCGCCTTTTTTGGATGTAAATCCGACTTCCTGATGATTCATTTGGAGAGAGCCACTGCTTTTTGCGTTTGGGATATTCATATAGGATCCATTTTTCGTCTCCAGTCATCAAGCGATCAAAATGCTGTATGGTGCAGTTGAAGCATTACGTTCCTCAATTGTTCTCGATTGTGAGCTGACAAATGATAATCAAATATCGACATTACTTTCCGGTCCCCCGATTTTTAGAACCCAATGATGCAACCATTCAGAAATACAAAACTTGAAATATGTTCAGGGAAACAGCAAACTTTATTGTGCAATCTGATATTACTTTAATTTGTAACATTAGTTTTATGTTTCAGTTCCTCTAAATTTTCTAAAATTGTACCTTTAAACTTAGGGTATGATTTGAAAGAGGAGGGTCTGGATTCCTATCTCTTACCATACATTATGTACTTAATCAGTATTGGAATAATCTGGTTGTTCGCTTCGGTCATAACTGTTTGGATAACGTTTTGCGAATCAACAATACATAAATTTATACTCAAGTAAGTTTCCGTAACTTGGGGGTACAAAAAAGAGGGATAGCAAGAAAAGTCTTCAAATGATTCTGTTTCGAGATACAGGGTGTTAGTTTGAATTTTTTCAAAGTTTTTTCCTCTTAGCATCTGCATTTCTTAAGGTATTCAGCTGAAATTTGGCAGAGATATTCACTTTAACCTACACATCATATAATAGGGCAGTGTCATGTGAAAATTTAAAGGAGAAAAATTTCTGGAGTAATGCCCCCTTTTTTCCTCCAGAACTTTTTGTAGTGTGCCACTGGTAGTCTAAAAAAAATATGGGAAAGAAATTTTGTTCCATTTGAAAACTTTTGATTTCTTGCAGTTTTTTCGTATCTGCTACGGCTTTAGTAAAATGTTGAACAATTCGTCATGAAAATCAAAATGAGGAAAAAATTCACGCTTTACCTTGTATATCGAAAACAAAGCGGACTCATGTTTCTTCTTAATATCATCCAAGTAATCACCCCTCTTTGTTTGTACCTCTAATTTAGAAACATCCTTTATAATGTTCTCTCCTTTATTAACAAATATCTTCGTAGATTTCTTACAAGAACTGTGCCATTTACTATAATTTGGTCGGAATATATGATATCAGCTCTACAAAAAATACCTTATGTGGTCTCTGCTGCTATAATATTCATCAGTTATAATACTTGTGGAGCCTTAGCTTTAGCTCTGGGTACAATTTTTTACTTTCTGAAGGTAAGTAGGTAGGATTTAGGCGAATCGAAGTTTAAAACTTACTTTCAGTTAACCCAAATGTCCCAAGATTACATAGAGGTCACCGTTTTTACTCTTATAAAAAGCTTTATTTTGAAGTATAGGACGAAAAGAAGTGATAAATCCAATGAAGAAACAAAGGGCACCACAGAAGAACAAATTAACGCTGGCGGTGATCAATGCCCAAATAACGATGGTAGGGAAAATGAAATAATTCTTTTTTAACATTTAAGCTCAAATCTACGATTTTAGTCGTAAAGGACAATCAAAAGACTTCTATCGATTCTACAAATGATGACTCGGAGAAACAAAGCGATGAGATCGAAGAAGAGGCAACTGTAGAACAAATTGGTGAATCAGTATCAGAGACTGAAATCATTGGTCATATTGGGGGAGATAACAAAAAGACAAACGAAGTAAATTTGTCTCCGCCTACCGCTATATCTTTCCATGGCGTCATGTTTTTGATATGGGTGCTAACCACTATCATAAATATTCCTTCTGTTCTTACCTGGGCAAGAAATTACCAGTAAGTCATTCTGAAACTAAATTTCCATTCATTTTTGTACCAGGGCTTTAAATTAGTTCTCGCTGTTTTTCACTTGTTAAAATTAATGTTTTATTTGACCTATTGATGAAGCATTTTTATCTTTTTCTAAATTATTTCATTTTAATTGTACTAAAGTACATTTCGTCCACATTTGAAGAAAGTACAAAGTATACAGTTTTTTTACGTTTTGATTTTTTTGGATACCTCATATTCCAGGAAAAGTGTTAAATTTTTTTGTTTTCAGTTTCAACGCTTCATTGGAACCTGATCCCTCATTTTTACCAGGGTTTCTCTTGAGTGTATGTACATTAGCCTTGTGGCAAATTGAAATGCCCAATACTAAGAAGTAAGTATAGTCATGCTACGAGGTATACTACTCTGTCAAGAAAGTACCGGGAATTTTCAATTAAAACAACATTTTCACATTTAATCGTCAAAATTTATTGGGTCGCCTTCAAAATAGGCTCCATTTGCTCCAATAAATCTATGCCAGCGGCACTTCCAATTATCGAAACATTTTTTATAGGCGCTTTCCGGGATGGACTTTAGCTCTCGCGTCGAATTTTGTTTTATGGCTTCAATCGACTCAAAACGGGTGCCACGAAGGGGCAATTTTAGTTTTGGGAAGAGGAAAAAGTCGCAGGGAGCCAAATCCGGCGAATACGGTGGTTGCTGAAGCACGTTTGTTGAGTTTTTGGCGAGAAAGTCAGTCACAATCGTGCTCGGTGAGAAGGCGCGTTATCGTCATGCAAAATCCATGAGTTGTTCGCCCACAAATTTGGCCGCTTCTTACGGATACGCTCACGCAAACGTTTCATAACGCCTGGGTAATACTCCTTGTTTACCGTCTGACCCTCTGGAACGAATTCGTAGTGCGCCACGCCACGGATATCGAAGAAAACAATGAGCATCACCTTCATTTTCGAGCGGCTTTGGCGTGGTTTTTTCGGTTTCGGCTCATTTTTTGCCACCCATTCCGATGATTGCTGGCTTGTTTGCATATCGTACTCGTAGACCCGGGTCTCATCACCAGTTATAATGCGTTCCATGAATGTAGAATCGGAATTACAGCGATCCAGCATGTCTGAAGCAACCTGTTCGCGATGACGTTTTTGAAGAAAATTCAGGTCTTTCGGTACGAGTCGTGCGGCTACCTTTCTCATGCCCAAAATATCAATCAAAATCGTACGTGCGGACTCGTGGGATATCTTAAGATCATGTGCTATCTCTCTCAAGCTGGTACGATGGTTTTCCAGCACCCTTTCCTTAATTTCATCGACGTTATCTTCGATCGAAGCCGTCGATGGGCGACCACTTCACGACCGTCCTTGAAGGCTCTGTACCACTGATATGCACGAGTTTTCGATAGAGCATTATCACCAAAGGCCTTTTGCAACATTTTCAATGCATCGGCACACGAAAATTCATTTGCAACACAAAACTTTAAACAAATTCTTTGCTCAACGTAATCACCCATAGTAAAAATCGGCACGCACTCTGACATCGACTGACTTAATCAGCTGTTGCAAACACACTAGTGGACAGATCCCGCTCAAGCTTGGCATAGTAATTAAGGACAGTGGTACCAACCTAGGAAAAAAAAATTTTACCTGCCTCATTGCCCCGCCAGATTTAAATCGATAATTCCCGGTACTTTCTTGACAGAATGTATTCCAGAAGTACCACATCTAAAAAAATTAATGAAAAAAATTTAATCTTTTCAATTTTTACATTACCAAGTAAGACAAGTTCATAATTACTTTTATACAAGTATCAACCGCAACCTATACCTCAGCTATGGTACTTCTAGGCCTAACCTCATAAGTTCTTCCGCAATTTCCATATCATATCAATTTTACTTTTTCTTTCAGAATGTTGTACAAAGAAGTCAGCTATCTAATAAATGCCATAGCTATTATTGCTTTAATTTATGCTCCAATTTATATTTATAGACTTAATTACCTTCTGTCTGCTACTGTAATCATTGTAGTCGTTCATCAGATAATTGCTCCAGTTTCATCAGATAGCTCAAATGAAGTCGAAGACAAGGATCATATCAAATACGAAGATATCAAAACTAAACTAGAATAAACAAGAATACGCTCTAAATAGGAGTAGAGATCTCATCACTCTTTTGGAAATAACAGTAGCTAAGTTGTCTGATTATTATCGGATAGTTTTTAGATAATTGTATTTAAATGTTTAATTATATTACCTATAACGTGTAGGTATGTGTGATATTCTTTTACGGTTTTTTAGGTTTGCATCATTTACTAAGAGGAAGAAGCTAGCTTTTGTTTCTTTTCTTCATTTGCATTTCTGAACATTTCCAGATTTTTTGCTTTATTTATTTTGCTATTTTATTATTTTATAGATTTTAAATACCACATAGGTACAAAGTATATATTGAAAGACATTGTAGCTAGAATTACCTTAGAGTAAGCAATATAGCAACGCTTCATATCAAGATATTTAAATTAATGAAACGTCTTTTTGCTCATTTTTTGCGAGATGAACCTGTCAAAAGATTATCTGAGATGGATATAAAATAAAATAAATAAGAATGGAATTCTTGGTTGTTAGCTCAAAATGCTTTTATACACTAGAATTTTTTTCTCTGTTAGTTTTAAGTTGAGATGAACTTTTTTGTATGGTTTGTTTCTCTGAATTTTTTACCAATCAATTCTTATTCTTGGAAAATCCATGTGTGTTTATATTATGTGGTTTATATTTATTTCATTTAAATTGGTGGGCACAATTCTGAAATTGAACCTCTACGAAAGTTATGGGCCTCCAATAGTTTAAAAATTTTGTCAAGTCACTTTTTCTACCATAAAAACTATCATTCAACGTTTTCACATAATTTAATGATTTCGATATTTTTATTTTCTGGCTCTTTCATTTTTTATTGCATTACATATTAGGGGTGTTTGCTGCTAACACCTTACAAATCTCACTATGGATGGTGTACAATATGTCGGATCTCTTTCAAGAACATAGAGATATGGACATTAGAAAGTTGTCAATTTTGTCTATATTGTTTCTGCATTTTTTTAATTAAATATCCATCGTATTTGAAAGAAAATACACTAACTTCTGTAAGTTGGGAAATACTTTGTGAATTATTTAAAAATACTGATTGATATTTTTGGGATAGAAAAAGTTAGTTGTATTCAAGACAATTTTCAAACTTTGCAGCACCTAACTTCTAATCTTAGATGGAAATTAGGTAATATAAACCATATATAATAATTACACACTCACATATGTCATTGTTATGGCAATGATTAATCAGAAAATGTTCTGTAATAATGAAAAAACTAGAGTAGGCTTAGTATAGTTCAAATGCAGCCAGAAATATCAAGTGTTGAAACAACCATCTCTCTTTATTAGTTATCTCTCTATCATCTTCTCATGTATCAATTTGAAGACTGATGTGATTCAAATATTATATAAAGGTGGTTTTAAATGGAGCCGTGTCATCTATATTGACAGTTACCTTTTTGTGATAAAACTGTATCCTTACATGTTGATGTGCACAGTTGTACAAATAAAGATCAAATAGATAATTGTAAAAATGGATTTTCATCCCCTACAATACCTAAGAGGTGGTGAAGAAATGGAATAGTTAAAAATCCAGTGTTTTTTCTTTTAGAATTTTAAGGTGATCAAGTTTTTTTGAAGATTAAAAATTTAAATATAATCCTTAATTTTTGAGCATTTAGAAAATAATGAGCTGAAAATTACCCAAAGTAAATATATTAAACTACTTAATGTAGCATTCGTGAAAGTTTGAATAACACCACACAAAATACTACACTACTTACTATTTGAAAGCTATCCACAGTGAAGTCTGGATGAAAAAATAACAGACAGATGTGATTTGTTCCTTTTAGGTTTTGCGTTTTTTAATAAAGTTCCTAATGAGTTGTCTGTTCTGTAAGATATGTTTGTATCTATATTATCGAGGAATTTTTATATTCTTGATGATGGTTTTCCATAGTAAGTGAGGGAATTATATGTTTTTTCCCGGTTTTTAGTATGGGGTATATTTCATTGATAGCATTTTGATAGTCTTTTTTGGTTATCATATTATCCATCATTAATGACGAATTTGACATATTGGAAAATGGACCGACCTACCAGTAATCTAGGGACATTCGCCTATTCTTAATGTTAAGTTGGCAACAAAATTTCATCGATGATTGACAGGCGATCTATTTATGGCGGGAGATATGCAATGAATAGAAATGAAATAAGCAAGCCAAGTTTCACTCTGAAGATGAGTAATAATCCATAGGAAAATAGCTGAATGGCTGCCCGAATATTTGAGAGAATGGTTCAATTGCTTATCAGAGCTACCGCGCCCAAGATCCTGATGGTTTTGATGATTGGTGACCTTCAGAATGAAGATGGCACTTGAAGCAGAAAAAGAAGTGAAAAATGGATGATTCTAATTTGGTTTGTTTAATAATGAACTTTATATGATAAAATTTTAATGTTAAAATATATACAGATAATACATCGGAACTTGATTTTACTGGAATGACTTATACATCTTATAGTTATTTCATAAAATCGATAATCACTATTTAAACTATTTAGAAATATAACTACTACTTAAGTAATTTTTATGTACAAAATCACATGAGGAATATTAGTGCTCAATCACTTTTGATCAGTCTTTGGTTGAATACTGCGAGATATTTAAAACTTACCATCTATTAAGTGATTATTTGATCAATAAATGAGTGAGATCACTAAATAAAATAGGGACTTTTATCAATAAACACCGTTAAATTTGAGTAGTATTATTTTTACGGTCATCTCCTTCAAATGCGTTATTTTCTATGCCCATCTTCTGTTCCTTCTGCGATTTAACAGGCTTTTCAGAAGTTTTGAAGTTTTGGTTTTCACCACTTCCGAAAACGCAAAACGTGAGTCCAGAAATAATGTAAACAGCGCCTCCTATGTAGAAAATCTTACGCCACTCATCAATACCGTTCTGAAACATTCAAATATATCATCAGTAATTTTTTTCAAGAAAATTATAAATTGAAGTTGGAAGAAGTTTACTTACGGAATCTTTAGTGAATAGACCTACGATGAACGGTGAAATGAACCCTGTGGTACCCCCTACTGTATTTGCTATACCGTACAGACTACCCGCAAACGCTGGTGCCAGATCTTGGGAGTTTGCAAGGTTGGTAATGGAAGAAGCACCGTTAACACCAAGGGAAAATGTGATAAGGGTAACTGTCCAGATGACGTCACACTCTGCAGTTGTCAAGAGGAAAAGTAAGACTCCAGGAATTATATGAGCTGAAAATTCCACAATTGTATCTATTTTGTTCGCTTTCGCCGCAATTATTAACTTACAGCATAGAATGAAAGATTTCCTCATGGTCGTGATTTCCATATACTTGTTTCTTCTTATTATGTCTCCAATGAAGCCGAAGAAGAAGCCAAACAACATCCTTGCCAAGTAAGGCAAAGCTGAAAGGAAGCCTGAGCTGTGCAGTTTGAATCCCAGAACTGAAGACATGTATTTTGGACCTGAGGTCATGAGGAAGAACAGACCCCATGCATTTCCGAAATGAGCTATTATGAAAGCCCAAACTGGCAGGGATGTAAATATTTGAAAGTAAGGCGGGATAACCTAAGAAATAAAATAATTTTATGAATTCAATTCTAGTGTTACGTGAGCTAAGTATCGGGTGTTTTGTTTTTGAGTGATAGAACTTTAAATTGAAATAATACACATTTAAATTAAGATTGAAGCCAAATTGTTTTTTATTTAAAAGATAATTTTAGGACAATTATGTTTCAAAAATAATTTTGAAACAAATAATCATTGATCATCGATCTGTAACGAGCACCATTCACTGTAACATTAGCTCCAGCATCGTTTTTAAAGAAATATGGACCGATGATGCCTCCAACGTGTAAAGCACACCATACAGTGTATTTTTCAGGATGCAATGGAACCTGCAGAATTTCTTGAGGATTGTTTTCACTCCATATACGGCAATTTTGCTTGTTTACATCGCCATTCAACCAGAAATAAGCTTCATCACTAAACACAATTTTACGATAAAAAAGTGGATCAACTTCAAGCTATTCTAGGGACCAATCAGCAAACAAACAACGCTTATTAGGGTCAAGTGGCTTTAGTTCTTGAACCAGGTGAAGACTGTCAGAAGTGATCTAGTTAGTTATATTTAAAACGTTTGACTGTTGGTAAAATAGTAACCACGGACATATATGCGACACAGAGTTAGATGGTGAACCAATAATGTAATGGATGGAAACGCAGACAGATCTTGGTTGTGCTAAGATATATTTTCAGTTAGTTATAAGTTCAGTGTTCAAATCCAATCCGTATACTCTTATTATTTCTCACAGGTAATTTAGAGTTGACATGACGCAGTCGGTAGGATCGGAATAAAAGGATTAGGACATTGGCGACGAAACTGAAAACAGGTTAGGTACGTGCAATAAACCGTTTATTTTCAAAGTGGAAAAAATATGGAAAACCTCAATCTAAAACAACCCAAAGAATTGGTGCTGGAAGGAGATGTCTCGGAGAATCTCAAAAGGTGGAGGCAAAACTTGGAAATTTATATACTAGCTTCAGGAACACGTACCAGGGATACAGTATCAAGAGAAGCTAAGGTTGCTGTTTTACTTCATTTTTACTAATTGGAGAAGATACTGCAGATGTTTACTTGACACTAGATATACCAGGTGAAGAGAAAAATTGTTGGATCATTTGGAAAAACATTTCATATCTAAATCTAATGAAACTGTTTGTAGACATATTTTCTTTACAAGAACTCAGAAAGGACAAGTGTGTAAAGCTGCTGAACTGGCATAAAGCCAAACAAAGAAATTGTGTTTGAGAAACCTATCATGAGTAGTGTCATGAGTAGTACTAGATCAGGTCGAACTATCAAGAGACGTAGTAGGATATCAGTTGGATAATTGAGAGATATATTGAGGTATAGATATATACTTGTTGAGTGGGGCGTTTTGCATGGTTGAAGGCAGAGAACATATGGGCTGGGGAAGTGTGTTGGAAGGGTTAAAAAAAACTTATTTCAAGCAAAGAATTATAAGCTTAATGGCTTGTCATTTCTCGAGAGATGAGTGGAACAAACACTCCTCTAGAAGCACTGCCTGGGTTTTCTTGACGTGTGTCGTTTTCTATAGTGCCGACGGGTGTAGCAATCCCGTACTAACCTAGCTGATTTCATCAAGATCTGGATTTCAAAATCCTAAATTTGCAATTGAACGCGTTCTCTTGATGTCTGGCAGTGACAGTCTTTATGAACTATAAAAGGTAGCTTCCAAATGCGCAAGTAGAGCTAGTACAGTCATTGCAATAGCTCTGCCAGCGATGTGCTATCTAGCATATGTGAATACATCTTTTTTAATTACCTCAGCTTATGTGAGTGTCGTTTTCTAACTTAAGAATCCGAGGACATTGCAGCTGAACAATTTAAAGATTAGAATGCCCATTTCTCACGAATAAGAACGCAAATTCTGCGAGCGTGATTTAATGCCACCAGAACTTGAACATTAGGTGTTTCACAACGCGTTTTTGAAATGGAGGCTATGTATTAGTGCACTAACGCGCGTTTTAGTGTGTTCTAACGAATTGAATATGGTTTTAAAGAATTCGAAGATTACCGATTTGAGAACTTTTACTTACCTTTTCTTTGCTACCCAGACCCTTCAGACTGTTTTCAATGTGGGATCGTTCTTCGTCACTGATCCTACGACTTTCTTGAGGTGAATCAGAGACCAGGTAGAACCAAAGGAAACTCCATAGAACAGCTATAACAGATGGCACGAAGAAAGAGGAAGGCCAACCCCATCTTTGGATTACCATTCCCAACAGCGGCCAAGTCAAGACTGTCCCCAAACTTCCACCAAGGAGGGCACCAATGAATTTTCCTTTTTCTTCGGGAGGGGCCCAACGTGAAATAAGGCAGTGTAAAGATGGGTAGATAACGCCCTTAAAAAAAATGAAATTGATAAAAAGGACCCAATTTTCATCCTTGTCGAAAACGTTGATTCTTTGTTCAAAATTTATACAACAGTAGACATGAATACAATTAGGAATTTGATTGGGGATGAAATACCCACTTATTCTTCCAAATATAGAGGAGAGTAACCAAATATGGAATACCATTTTGATTTTTAGGCATAATTTGCACAAGTGTTATAAATAAAAAACTTTTTGTGATAATTATTAATAATTATATATTTGCACTTAAGTTTAAAACAATTTTAGCTTATATCCATTACTTTAAGGTATGATAAATTATAAAAAATTAAATAACGAGAAAGGTACCTATATATGGAATAGGTACCCCAAATATGGAATACTGTAAATACTATGAAAAATTAACCTTAACTTACATATATGAGACTCATTGAAAATTTTTAACTTTGGTATAATGTAGAAATTAACAAAATTATTTACAAAAATCACAAATCCAGGTATCAAATTCTGGTCCAGCGCAATCATAATGTGCCCAGAGCCCACACATGAGGCACTTGACCCATGTTTCCCCATGGGTATCATTAGAAAACAGCATGCCACAGAAAATACACTCCGAATCTTCAGAGTCTGGAGCTGTATAACCTATCAGAGCATCGGGTTCACTGTCTGTATCAAGCATCACCTTCTCATCATCTGCATCTGACTCAGGCTTAGACTTCCCTTTAGATTTTATATGTTTTGATTTCTTCTCATTCTGTTTTTTATTCTTGTTTTTTGCCAATTTATTTTCTTTTTCATCTTTTTTTTTGCTTTTGTCTATAAGGTCATTCTTGTACGGTGACGACGTAATGACGGCTGCAACAGATGCCTTTCTTCCTCTATTAGAAGATTTCATTTTCTTCTTTGGTACTGGACTGATGTCATATGGAGACACTAATCCTAAATCACTGCGAGAAAGTCCGGAAGTTGAGGGTACAGGTTCAATATTCATGTCTTGTCTGGGTGTGAATGCTTCCGTTAAAGGCATACAGTTATCAGATGTTCTTAAATTGGCCATCGATGGTCCTTCAGGTTGATGACCTGATGGAACGTTGACCGTATTACCATCTTTAACTGCATCTTGCTGCGCAGCAAGATAGTCGACCTCGGTGAATATATTTTTATTCAATGGCCATAAGCCAGTTACTCGAAATCCATTTGTTGAAATCTCACCAGTTTGCACTTTTAAATACGCTCTGCCAAATAACTCAACAACATCATAAGGGCTTAGTGGTCGATTATTATCTCTAATCCACATGCGTATTTCCTCACTGTAATACGTTTTTAGTGGTCCCATAAACGTTTTGTCTAGTGGCTGGAGCTTGTGAGTTGTGTGAGGAGGTAAGGAGACAATTTCTACGTTGTTTTGCCTAGCAAGCTCTATCACGTCGATGTTTCGAGTGTGAGAAAAATGACCATCTAAGATAAGTAATACTTTCGATTCCGGAGTAGGGTTTGTATGTTTGATGAAATGTTTGAACCATTCAGTGAATATGTTCATTTGAATCCATCCGGATGGATGTGCAACGCCAACAGAGCCTGGGGGACAGCCTCTCATCAGCTGATCACTCATATTCTTGCGTGGGAATATAATAAAGGGAGGCACAAAATGACCAGTGGCGTTCATGGCAACAATAATCGTCATTAATGAACCCCTTTCCGCTGAGGTAAGTGAAGCTATCTGCCGTTTTCCTCTATGCCCAATCACTTGGGGTATCTTGCTTTGTACTACAGTAAGACCAGATTCATCTACGTTGTATATACGACTTGGACCATAGTTTCCTTGAGCATAGACGCCTTCGAGGAGATCAAAAAATGAGTCTACTTTTTCCTTGCTGAATCCAAAAGCTCTAGCAAAAGACGTGCCAGTTGGTCTTCTCACTGATAGCTTATCCTTATGGCGTTTTAGAAATAATTTAAGCCATTTTTTGCCAGCCATACCAGTCTCACCAAATGGATTTTTCAACTGATTACGTCTAGCTAACATGTACGCCATTCTTCGAACATCGTTTCTCGTCAAGCCATGAAATTTGCTCTCCATCGACAAAATGTAGTCTACTAAAAGATTTTCAAGGGTTGTTCCTAAGACAGTTTTCCTTCCGAGTGTAGTAGCTGCGGCTTCTTCTGGAGAAAATTCACTTTTCTGGCATAATCTAAACAAGGTAGATCTTGGCACATTAAAATGTTTTGCAGCTCTTAAATAACCCATTTTTTTCTCCTTTACTAATTTTATGGCTTCCGCCATAAGCTCCGTATTCCATGCTTTTCGCTTTGAGTTCACGCCGGCCATTCTGATAAAACAAAAAAAAAAATTAACAATGTCATCAAATCAGCTGATGGATATGGTATCCAATTATGGAATAGTTCATAATTAGATACCGCGATCTGTCCATATTTGGATTTTCCAACGGTTTCAAACTGACATTTAAATTTTTATATTTAAGAAAGTAATACCATCTAATACCGCTAAAACATACAAAAGAACATCTAAACTGTCTCTAAAAACTATAAAAACAATACTATGTGAACTTTCTGGACGAAAAATAATTATTTTTTACATACCTTAGAAAGTTATGTGGGAGCGACAAAACAAAACACTCTCTCATCGATGACAGGACTCCCTCGACTGACTTGCCACGGCTTGTATGCGTGAACGGGAGCAGAATGAGACGGAAGATCACTTTTATTGCGTGTGTGACTTTGCACTTGAGAGAAATGTAGGTATTCCATATTAAGAACCTATTCCATATTTGGTTACTTTCCTCTATTAAAAAATTTATAAGGAACATGAAATGAAAATTTATCCAGTAAACCCCAGAAACTTAACACGCTCGTGTACTTATAATTGAATGAATTTAATCGAAAACTTAACACTGATTAATTCGAATACCAGTGAATTTATTTTCTGATTACTTCAATTAATTTGAAATGATACGTGTATTTTTGTAGGCGAAGAATTTTAAATTGGCAACACTGTTCTGTGTGATTTTAGCTGATTTAACAATTCTGGGTTGTTTTCAAAACTTGACTAAAGGTAGTGAAAATTAGGGGAAGTTTCATGCATAGATAACCGAGACTGTCTGCTTAATCTATGGTTTCATTTTTTCATAGAGAATTGGCAGGATTTTATGATGAATGAAGGAATCTTTGGTTGAAATTTGGAGTTTTTGGAAGTTCAAAATGAAAACAATGTAATATCTGTAAGAGGATTGTTTTCAATTACATTTTCCGTTCTAGGTGTTTCTAGATGAACATGATACTAACGATTCAATTATATAATTACTTGTTGATTTGATGTAATTGTCTTATTTTTCATTTATAAGATTTTTTTCCATTCATTAAATATTTCGGTGCGGTGTTAATTGTTGATATCGAAAAAATATACTCGTGAACAACATGCTATGATTATTTCGTGGGAATTCCTCTGAATCCCAAATACAAGATTAATAATATCATGATTGAATTTGAAATACGATTTCGAAGGATTTTCAAGGTTATATCTTGAATTTTCCTTCACACTAATGATTCATTAAACACGGAAAACTTTGCGGCGGTATAATTGCTAATTGTTTCATACTGTTATTAGATTCATAATTACTGATCTTATTCGAATCCACTTTACAATATCAGTAGGTATATGTTTCAGAATTTGTTAAAAATTTATAGAATTTACACCGTAGTATTTCAGTTGCGATTAATTCATCAAAATTTAAAAAATGTACAGATTTATTCTGTTAACCTACAAATTTTAATTTAAAAAAAAATTATTCAAAAACTTTTAGAATTAAATTGAATACATGTCTTTAGAACACAGGGTCAATTCAGCAGATATATAGAATTAATACTTATTACACAGTACTAAAGAGAATAAACAAAATTCAAAGAAATGTAAATTGCCAATTAAAAATTATTGAATTAATACTCGAAGAGTACAAAATTTTGTTTCGTTCCTTGTTTTATCAAAACTAAATTCCTTTCCAAAAATGCAAAACAAAACCTCAAGAACTTTTTTAAAGGGGTCCATAAAATACCTTGCAAACTTTATGTAATTTCTGTGACGAACATAGAATACGTAGGATGTTTATACACCGTAGTATTTCAGTTGACAATTAATTCATCAAAATTTAAAAATCGTACAGATTTATTCTGTTAACCTACAAATTTTAATTAAAAAAGTATATTCAAAAACTTTTAGAATTAAATTAAATAAATGTCTTTAGAATACAGTGTCAATTCAGTAGATATTTAGAATTAATACTTATTACACAGTACTAAAGGGAATAAACAAAATTCAAAGAAATGTAAATTGCCAATTAAAAATTATTAAATTAATACTTGAAGAGTACAAAATTTTGTTTCGTTCCTTGTTTTATCAAAACTAAATTCCTTTCCAAAAATGCAAAACAAAACCTCAAGAACTTTTTTAAAGGGGTCCATAAAATACCTTGCAAACTTTATGTAATTTCTGTGACGAACATAGAATACGTAGGATGTTTATACACCGTAGTATTTCAGTTGACAATTAATTCATCAAAATTTAAAAATCGTACAGATTTATTCTGTTAACCTACAAATTTTAATTAAAAAAAGTATATTCAAAAACTTTTAGAATTAAATTAAATAAATGTCTTTAGAATACAGTGTCAATTCAGTAGATATTTAGAATTAATACTTATTACACAGTACTAAAGGAAATAAACAAAATTCAAAGAAATGTAAATTGCCAATTAAAAATTATTAAATTAATACTTGAAGAGTACAAAATTTTGTTTCGTTCCTTGTTTTATCAAAACTAAATTCCTTTGCAAAAATGCAAAACAAAACCTCAAGAACTTTTTTAAAGGGGTCCATAAAATACCTTGCAAACTTTATGTAATTTCTGTGACGAACATAGAATACGTAGGATGTTTATAAGTTCACTTCATTCTAGTGTTTGTGCAGTAAACAGCATTCAGTTGGTTTTGTAAGATATTTTTTGTTATATTATTTTTAAATATGTTGAGCTGATGAGTTACCGTTGTAATAATTCTAAATTGTTTTTTAAAGATGTTTTCCATGTTTTAGGAATTTTTTTAAAGGAAATTATTTTGAGAAAGTTGTTTTTGAAGAAGTTCTTGAGATTATGTTTTGCATTTTTGTAAAGGAATTTAGTTTTCATAAAACAAGGGACGAAACAAAATTTTGTACTCTTCAAATATTTATTTGATAATTTTTAGTTGACAATTTATATTTCTTTGAATTTCTTTCATTCCCTTTGATACTGTGTAATAAGTATTAATTCTGTATTAACATATAGAATTAGTACTTATTACATTACAATTATAACTAATTAATTCATCTATATGAAATAAATGAACATGTGATTAAATTAATTTTTTGAGCAATATTTCATAGTCCCTACCAAATGAAAATCAAAATAACGTGCAAGCTCGTTAATTTGTACACAGCAAATTCTGGCTCGTTCATATTACAAGAACCGTTTAAGTTGAGAAATATGAGTTTTTCATATGTTTTCCTAGGTTTCATTTATTAATAAGAACATGAATAATAATTACATGGCTCTAGGCGAAACATTATAACAATTTTATTTGAATTAATTCACACATTTAAATTGTGAAGCATAAAAACTTTGTGAATTATTTCAAATAAAACATGAGTAATAATAAAAGTGATACTAAACATTATTCATTATTATGAGGAAGCCTTTTTACCTTTGAAAATCAATGAAACTTAATTACGATGAGTAATATCTTGTTATGTAATTTGGTTGCGCAGCCTTAGTACTGCGTGCGAATCTGGCGGAAGCTGGCATCATTTCCTTCAATTTCGCTTTACTTTTTCTTTCTTACGCTTTATTTGACTTAAGTCATAGAAAGGTTCTGATCTTACAAAATGAGCTAGGAGGCCTGATTACTTACCCCCATAAGTCCAGTTATGAACCTCAACAACCATACGGCTGACCAGCCCAGCATTGCAGCCATGGGAATAATAAATGTGCATATAGAGGCCAGGATTGTGGATATGAACACAGTTTTAGTGGCTCCAAATCTTTCGGCCACTAGTCCACCAGGTGCACATGATATAATCTGACCCCAAAAGTAAGCGCCGATCAAATAACCCTGTATTTCGCCATCCCAGTTGTAACGTTCGTGGATATCTTCCTGAAATAGGTGAAAATGGACAAATTAGTTCACTTGATATGGGGAAAGAGAAAATTTCGTTTATTCTTTCGGGTTTCTATAGATTTTCCTCACGTATTAGGAGCACAAATTAATTCGGTTCGAAAAACATGATGACTTGTAGACATAACTCGATGAAGATTCGAGTCTACCGCAAGACCAGTTTGCACTTACGTTGTTGGTATCCCAAGCAGTGTCTGGGCCTGATTCAAAAGCAAGAAAATTGTATTTCTTATGAATTGAAACTAAGCGTTCCAACAACCGACGTTCCGGAACAAGGTCATAGGCGCACAACTCCTATCTGGCAGAACGAAACGCCGTCTCCGAATTAAGAGGTAGAAGCTCCCTCATAAGAACCCCACTCACCTCAGAGCTTCACTTCTTTCGAAGAAATCGAAAATTGGCTTAAAAATTAGATCGCCTCAAAAGACAAGAAGTTTTTTCGAGATGGGATTCGGAAATTGCCTGAGATGTGGGAAAATAGTAAAGCAATCTGTTTTTTGGGCTAAAAAAACGGTACGAGTTCATTTGTATTCCCAATATTGAAATTTTCACTTCAGTAACACGTCTCGTGTTATAATATTTAATATATAGTCCGTCTAGAAAGTATTCGGAATTTATTGTATTTCATAATTTTAATATGCTTCTTTTTTGTAACATTCTAAGACAAAACTAGGTTGTGCAGATAGTCAGTCGACCATGGTTAAAGTTGCATGGCAACACTATTTGTTGGTAGGTAAACAGGTCTACAATTTATGAAATAAAATAAGGAGGAACGGTTTTTTTACTTGATAGAAGGATTATTACAAAATTTGAAAATCAAAACAGATTTAATCTGTTGTCTTCTACAATTTTAATTTCAAAAAATTCTTTGAAGAAACTTTAAGAATTAAATTAATGTCTTTATAAGCACTGCTCATATTTAATAGACGTCAAAATTCATCATACAATATCAAACGGAATTAAGAAAAACCAACGAACATAAACTGTCAATTAAAATTAAAATATAAATAAGCAAACATTTTTTGTTTCGTTCCAGGCATGCGTAATGAACTCTTCAGACAAACTTACGAAGCCCTGTTTGTTACAAAATGTTACAATTATGTTACAAACAAACAGGGCTTCGTAAGTTTGTCTGAAGAGTTCATTACGCATGCCTGGAACGAAACAAAAAATGTTTGCTTATTTATATTTTAATTTTAATTGACAGTTTATGTTCGTTGGTTTTTCTTAATTCCGTTTGATATTGTATGATGAATTTTGACGTCTATTAAATATGAGCAGTGCTTATAAAGACATTAATTTAATTCTTAAAGTTTCTTCAAAGAATTTTTTGAAATTAAAATTGTAGAAGACAACAGATTAAATCTGTTTTGATTTTCAAATTTATGAAATAATGTCGGAACTAGAAAAAAGAAAATAGGTAGAATATTTGCAGAGAAAAGGTGTTTGAAACGTTAAATAATTAGTGCAATTGACTGAACTGGGAAAAAGTGCTTTATATGAGACAACAAAGAGGATAAAAATGGCATGGATATGAGGCATAGACCAAAATTAAAAATATATATCGGATGTTTTTTTAGAGTGATAGAACTTTAAACTGAAATAAAACACATTTAAATTAAGATTGAAGCCAATTTTTTTTATTTGAAAGATAATTTCATGACATTTATGTTTTAAAAATAATTTCCGGAATATCTTCACCACGACTAGTTCTGAGGAATCGCATTCGACCAGACCAATTTTAGACCACTTTTTCGAGTAATTCAGGCCTTATTTCATCAATAACACTAGTTATGTTGGCGCCAAAGCGTCTATTGTTTCTGGTTTATCAGCATAAACCAATGACTTGACATAACCCCAAAGAAAATAATCCAGTGAAGTTATGTCGCATGATCTTGGAGGCCATTTCTCGAAATAATGTTATCGCCAAATCTTTCTTTCAATAAATCAATTGTTACGGTAGCAGCATGAGGTGTAGCACCATCTTGTTGGAACCAAAACACTTCTGGGTTGATACCATTCAAATTTTGAAACATATAATCATCGAAATTTGAATATCAAAACAAATTGAAATATGTTTATCTTCTACAATTTTGATTATATACGTCTATTAAATGTAAGCGTTGCTTGTTTTAGACATTAATTTAATTCTAAAAGTTTTTTGAATAAAAAATTTTTTTTGAAATTAAAATTGTAGAAGATAAACATATTTCAATTTGTTTTAATATTCAAATTTTGTTATATTTCTTCTATCAAGTAAAAGGCCTTTCTATTTTATTAAATAATCATCGATCTGTAACGAGCAGCATTCAATGTAACATTAGCTCCAGCATCGTTTTTAAAGAAATATGGACCGATGATGCCTCCAGCGTGTAAAATACACCATACAGTGCATTTTTCAGGATGCAATAGAACCTGCAGAACTTCTTGAGGATTGTTTTCACTCCATATACGGCAATTTTGCTTGTTTACATAGCCGTTCAACCAGAAATCAGCTTCATCACTAAATACAATTTTACGATAAAAAAGTGGATCAACTTCAAGCTGTTCTTGGCTCCAATCAGCAAACAAAGGACGTTTATTATAGTCAAGTGGCTCTAGTTCTTGAACCAATTGGATCTTTTTTGGGTGTAGACTAAGATCTTCACGTAAAAATTTCCAACTTGTTGTGAACGTCGACGAATAGACAAATTTGGATCATCATTAAGGCTATGACTCACAGCCGCGATATTTTCTTCTGTACGTACAGTTTTTTGTCTTGTTGTTGCATCGAGTAGAGAAAATGTCTGAAATCTATCGATAGTTCGACGAATAAGAGAGATTTTCTAAAAAGTAACTTAACTAAGTTAAACATTTTTGAAATATATTTTTTTTCATAAGAGGGATGAGCAGAAACAAAATTTAATCTACTCAAAATATTTATTTTATAAGAGTTTTTTTTAACAATTTATATTTATTGGATTTTTTTATATCATTTGAATGTCTTATAATGAACGTTTATTTTATATGTCGTTTGATATAAGTGGTACTTATATGACATTAATTTAATTTCTGAAGTTATAATATTAAATATAATTTTTAGAAGGCTAACAGAATATATCTGTAAATATTAAAATATTTAAATAATTCTTATTATTGTTTTAACAGGAGATACTCAGTGAAGATATGCGTAATAAACTCTAAAAATTTCAGGGGAAGTTACAAAATACTGTCGCCGCATAATTGCGAAGGTTCATTATTTGAGAGAATAAAGACCAATATTCGGAACATTCTTGCAGCTTAACGCAATAAGCAGGTCCCAATTATCATGTAAACTTCTTGCTATCAAAATCAAAGTCCACATTCAGCATAGGCGAAGACAAAACAATTCATTTTTATCAAATAGACTATTAAATACCTTTTCAATTGTTTTCGACGTTTTCGCTGTTGATTAGAACCAAATTCCACGTAAATCAACGAAATAATCCTCAACTGTTACAATCAAAGTTAATTATGCATTGTTCTAGCTGTGCAAAATAAAAACGCGATGTAGAAAATCTAATTAGCGCATTCTTGAGATATGGCTAATTCTTAATGATTTTTTTTATCGCCGCATTACTCGCAAATGGAAAACTGTGCTCCTATCAATTTGCACAGAATCGGTTGTTGAACAATTCGAATTATTATGGCGATGTAACGGAAAAAACAATCTGAGGTTCCGATAACTCCAAATGTCCATTCGAGTTAACATAGAATTGCGCGTTGAAAATAACAAGTGATGCGAAATCTCTCTATTTTCCCTATTCTATGTTCGGGGTATGTTCAGGAAAATACCGAAATGAGAAGAATAAATTTTTTATACCAATTATTGCCGCTGTCCCCTTTAAAGTTCTCGCCATCATTATTCACGCACTTTTTCAGTGTTTTCATTTCAAAAAATATTCCTGGATGACATTTAAGGTTTAATTCGCTTTGATGTTATATACAGACAAAATGGTATTCTTTCGGCATACGCTACAAAGCAAAAGAAATCGCCTTGTCCTTAGGACATTCAGCATTCAGCGCTTCTTCTGGTTAACTCAATAAATTCAGAAAACGCCACAACATAAGTTTCAAAACAATTTCAGCGAAAGGAGCCTCGTTAATTGCTGAAAGTGTCTCGTCATTTTGGGAGAAATGCCCTTCTCTTATCAAAGAATATTCACTCAGGGACATCTTTAATGCTGATGAAACAGGTCTCTATTTCAGAGCTCTGCCTAACAAAACGCTAACATTAAAAAAAGAAAAATGTGTTGATGGTAAATATCCCAAAGAGAGATATTGAATTGTTTCAGCCGTTACTATTTGGTAGTTGATCATAATTAAAACAAATTGTAGAAATTACTATGTTTTACTACCAATAAAAATATATATTACACATTTTCTTGTGACTCGAGTTTCGGGAAATGAACTATCCCATCATCAGACAACTGAAGACCTAACAGTGGTACAGAGGTATTTAAACAAAAGTGATAAATATTTGGAATATTTCAATAGATTCTATATAACACCTAATAATGTTACAGAGGTTTACAAGCGGAACGTGATAAAAAACCGGGTTAAAAAAGAGAGGCCTTCTAACAGATATCGGAATGTCGGCAATCGACAAAGAAGGTTGTTGAACAGATGGTACCCATTTAAATATCTCAAATAATTTTTGGGCCTAAACGAATTTTTGAACCTTGATGATAATTTTTCCGGAGATTCTGATAACGATGAAATGCCAGGGCAAACAGGCACTGTCCAAAATTATGGGGAAGCTTTGACTTTAACCAAGCAGCCAAAAAGTTTTGCCCAGAATCACGGAAATTCAGGGACTTTAGAGGTTCTCTCCAAATTAGAATTGAGATTTAAAGCTATTTTATTATTTTTATTCATCAACAATTTGTCTATGAACTTAGGAACTTTTTATTTATCAATGAAATACATCCTTCAATAACATTCACTATGGAAACCGAACATAATAATTCTTCTCGAACTGTTACTCGAATAAATAATTCACATGATTTTTCAATATTTCACAAACCAACCTATACGGATTCTATTATACACAATAAATCAAACCATCCTTTAAAACAAAAATTATCATCATTCAATTGTATGATCCATAGATTAGTTAATATTCCCATGAATCGAGAAAATGTTATTTTAGAACTAAACATAATTAAACAAATAGCTATCAATAATGACTATGATCCTAAGTTGATAGACAAATTGTTGATGAATAAAAATAATAAAATAGCTTTAAATATGGTATATCCTAATATAAAAAAAAATTTAAATACATTTCCTTAAAATACACTAAAGGTATTTCTGAGAAAATTGCTACATACCTCAAAAATAAATATAATTTAAGAACTTCATTTAAAACCAATTCAAACTTGAGTAAATTCATTAAAAATAATAAAGACTGTACACATAAAGATGATAAATGGGGGGTTTATAAGTTAACCTGTGGCGATTGCCCTAAATTTTACATAGGACAGACTGGAAGAACTTTCCGACATAGAATTTGTGAACATTTGAAGATTTTTCATATATTCTAACCATTTGTTAGAAACAGGACATACCTTCAACCATAATTTTGAAATTCTCATATAGAAAGTAAAAGTTATGCCTTAAACCTGTTAGAATCCCTAGAGATAAATAAACACAATAAAATTGGAATATTACTTAACGAACAATTAGATTTAAATAACTCACCTCTGTTAAATATATTTAGATAAGCGGGAGTTTGCAGAGACCCTTTTTGGGTTTTAGTGCCCAATAAAAATTTGTTGTACTTAATGTAATATAAATAGCAACGGATTTCGGAAATAAGCTTAGTTATTCAAAATGTAAACCTGTCTGATGATGCTACTGTGATAGCGAAACGATTGTTGTAAACATAACAATAAAAATTTGTGAAAATCAGAATAACCTTATTTGAATATTATTTGATATGGATTTTCACCAAGTAAGGACTGATTCAGTTCGAAATATTATTGAATCAATTCGAACACGTGAGTCTATTGGAAAAACAGTGTAAAATCTTAGTGACCCGTTTTTTTGCTAGCCAGTATAGATTGTTTAAATTAATAAGGTGAAATTTTTATTCTGAAATGATTTAGAATGTTACTCACTTCTTCTGAATCCATTTCCATCGTCAGTTTCTCAAATTTTTCCTCGGAAACTTCTACAACAGTGACGTTAGTCACAGCCCTAGCTATACAGGTCGGAACGAATGTTAGGTTATCTTTCGTCTGTTCTTTAACCATAGCAATGATGTTGATGGACAGATTTACCCTCAACATGTAGGAAATAGCGCATGCTGAGAATAACATCAGAGCCAGGACTGCTCTTTGAGGCACGTGACCTAAAAAGAAACATTTATTGTATACATCTATACATTTTATTTTTATTTGGTTAAATTTGGGAAAAAATTCAACAACAAATGTAGTCACTGTAAAACGAAAATAACGGCACACTTCAATTGAGATAAAAAATTGAATGGTATAATATAAAGCATTTTCCAATAAGAGGTTTCATTTTGAATAGGCTATCTGGGCAGCTGTCATCTTTTGACATTTGAAAAGTAAAAACTACGCCATTACTAAAAATGAAACGAAACACGCTTCAACAACGCACTGAAAACGTTGAAATTCACTGCAAAAATGGTGAAAATTTTCCAGTCACAGTTGGTAAAACTGAAGCACTTTTGAATCGTCGTGAAGCAGCTTCTCGGCGTGAAATTTGGTGGAAAATTTGAGCTTTTGGACAAGTTAGTGATGTGAAGAATTGGAATCGTGTGTGTCCCTCAAGAACAACTGAGAATATTGCTGTTGTAGCACGTAGTGTTGGCGAAAACCTAGGTTTGTCGATTTATCGTCGATCTTAGGAATTAAGTATTCCACAAACGACATTACACCGTATTTCACATGAAGACTCAGGTCTTAAGGCTGTTAAAGTTCAGTTAACACAAGAACTGAAGTCGGCCGATCAGCAACAATATCGTATCTTCGTTAATTGGGTCCTTGAAATGCATCAAAGTGATCCGAATTTTCATCGAAAAATCATGAAACCTCTTATTGGAAAACCCTTTAGTAAATGTTTCGCTTCGTCACTGATTATTAATGAACTTCATAAATGGTATAATAATTTTGATTTCGGACATCCATTGCCTGAATTCTTTACATACACAATATATTATAAACTGAAAAACAGAAAACTTCCTGAAAACTGATACAAAAATAATTGTAACAAATTTCTAACATATACTGTGAAACAGACTCAGTAATCATGGATTGAATCTGAATTAACAATTTCTTCATATACACAATATATTCTAACGTGAAGTGATCTTAAAAAAACAGAAAACCTCACGAAATGAATACTTGTCTCTTTAAAATCAAGTTAAATTAAATTTAAAAATATATATACACTTATAAATCTCGTCAAAAAATAAAGTTGAAAAATTATGTTGTGTATAACACGATGTTAACGGTCAGTAAAGTATCTCTGACCGTTATCAAGTGTGGTCCTGGCTATGCGTCTTTATATATCCCTAGTTTGACGATGATGGACGGGGTGAGGGTATTCTCACGTTCTGCATTCGATCGAGTAGGGGAGCCATATGGGAGGGACTTCTACGCTTAGGTGGCTGTAGACATTTCGATTTTGTTTGATGAAGACTGCTTCTTTGAACTTGCGCTTTCACCAGTGTTGTTCCTGGTGGATAATCTTCGCTTGATTCCATTGGATATTATGATGCTCGTCCCAGGTATGCTCTGCTATTCCTGATTTGGTCGTTTCTCCTCTGTTTGTATGATATTTTTGTTCTTTGACCCTGACCTCCAAGGATCGTTTCGTTTCTCCTATATAGGTCGCTCCGCATTCACAAAGTATCGAGTAGATGCAGTTCTTGTTGTCTATTGATTCTTCCCGCTGGGTTTTTGTGAGAAAACTTCTTAAGGTATTATCTGATTTAAACACCGTCTGGATGTTGCAGTCATGAGATATTCTGCGGATTTTCGCTGATAAGCCTTTTTATATATGGTATTGATATTCTTGTCTGGCCCTCTGGAAATTCAGACTTTTGCTGGTCGCATTTCTCTATAGTATCTTCAATTATTTTAGGACCTACCATTCGCTGAGAGATCCTTCTTGATGTTTCTCACTTCTTTCTCTAAATAGTCTTTGTTATTACAGATGGATTTTGCACGAACGTAAAACGACCTTATGATACTTCTTTTTGTTGTTACTGAGTGATTGGAGTTATAATTTAGGTACTGCTCCGTATGCGTTGGTTTCCTGTAGACTAATGTGGAGCTTGTTTTGGTTTCTCTTTACCATGACACCCAGGAAGGGTAATTTTGCGTCTTTTTCTTTTTCCACAGTAAATTTGATCGATGGTCGGATGTTGTTTATGTGTTGCAAGAAAAGGTCCAGTTCTTCTGCGGTTTTGTTCCATATGATGAAAGTGCCCTTATCATATCTCAACCAAGTATTGGGCGGTATCCTTGCTGATTCAATTGCTTCATCTTCTAACCACACCATAAAGAGCGACCTATATAGGAGAAACAAAACGACCCTTGGAGGTCAGAGTCAAAGAACACAAAAATCATGCAATCAGAGGCGAAACGACCAAATCAGGAATAGCAGAGCACACCTGGGACGAGCATCATAATATCCAATGGATCAAGCGGAAATTATCCACCGGGAACAACACTGGTGAAAGCGCAAGTTCAAAGAAGCAGTCTTCATCAAATAAAATCGAAATGTCTACAGCCACCCAAGCGTAGAAGTCCCTTCCATATGGCTCCTCCTACTCGATCAAATGCAGAACGTGAGAATACCCCCACCGCCTCCATCATCATCAAACTAGGGATATATAAAGTTCAATTGACACTTGATAACGATCAGAGATACTTTACTGACCGAAACGTCATAATCTTTTAACTTTATTTTTTGACGAGATTTGTAGTTGTATATATATTTTCAATGAAGAAATTGTGAATTTAGATTCAGTCCATGATTAATTATTGTCTCTGTTTCACAGTATATGTTAGAAATTTGTTACAATGATTTTTGTATTAATTTTCAGGAAGTTTTCTGTTTTTCAGGTTAGAATATATTATGTATGTAAAGAATTCAGGCAATAGATGTCCGAAATCAAAATTATCAAAATACTTTGCCTTCAACATTTCAATCAATAAATGGTATGGTTACAAAATTAACATGTTTTTTCAAATTGAAGCCTATCATAATTTTTATTTTGAAATAAATTACAATGAAATGAAGACTGAACGAATTAAATAAATTCATTCACTGTGACAAGTCGTGAAAATATTCTTTGGAACGAGAGCAATTGCATGGACCGTTACTTGTTTGTCAAGGTCGTGGATGAAAGTAGTCCTTTTTATTTTCTCTTTTCATGAGGTATTTAAAGAATGCGACATTTGCATAATCCATCAATTGATAATTGTACACCAGGTAGAGTTATGCTAAAGACTCATGATGTTACGGTATTTTCATTGATACCAATGAACTGTATAGCGCGAGTTCCATCTTTGACGGTTTATTTTGTAATTCTCTCATCAAAATAAAAGTTTATGAGGTAAAATATTAAAAACTTTAAATATCGAAATAGATTTAACCTGTTTGTCTCCTACAATTTTAATTTAAAAAATTTTATTAAAAAACTTTTAGAATTAAATCAATGTCTTATAAGCACTGCTTATATTTAATAGACGTATAAAATCGAAACTCATTAAACAATATCAAATGGAATAAAGAAACCCAACAAATATAAATTGTCAATTAAAATTAATAAATAAATAATTGAATGTTTCGTTCCGAGCATGCGCATCTGAACTCGTCAGACAGGCATGGTGCACAGCTCTACCTGTGACAAAATGTTTTGTTTCTGTTTTCATAATTTTAAGAACTTCTCCAAAACTTATTTATTTGAAATATTTAATATATTTAGATAAGTTTCTTCAAAAACTCTCAAAACATGTAGCACATCCTCAAAAAATTAGAATTCAGATAAGGTCAGTCCAACTTCACATTTAAAAGATAAGATCAAGTTTGTAATAATCCTTCTATTAAGTAAAAAATCGCTTTTTATTTTATTAGGTAATATATTCTTTAGATCATATGCATTCTCTCTCGTTCATAATTCAGTCTATATTTAAAAGTTCAGGGATTCACCAAACGTGCTATATCTATGAAAATTTCAACCTTATATACAGGATGTTATGTAACCTTCACGCAAAAATTACACTGGTCAACACAAGTCTTGTTTCCTTTAGTTGTTTTCTGTTATTGGATATTTCTATGGCCCTGACTATGAAAAAAATAGTGAAAGATTGCTAACAACTTTATCAACAGATATGCAGCAGAAGCATCTGAATTCTTCTTCTTAACAATTTCTGGGCATGCTCAAAATCTTTTTCATAATCTTCAAATGGGGACTGAAAAAAATCTGGCCCATAAAAGCGATTACACTCTTATGAAATACCAGAGGACAAACAGGATATATCTGACCATCATGATTTTTTGGCTCTACCGAAGGTGAAGAATATCTTGAAATCCATTAAAGTAAGAGGTTCATTTCGTACGTGTGTCATTTCATTAACTCCGGAATTGAAAGAAATATATTTTGATGCCGAAGAAGGTGTGATGTTTAAGAATGAATATTTACAACTGATTTATTCATCTGCATACGCGAGAACAATATTTAGACAAGAATCACCAAAACCACGGGATACGGTAGAATTTTCAAGAAAAAGCAAGAAGAATAAAGGGATTTCAAGAGGATAAAGGAGGATTTTGTGCTGGATAATTTTGATGGTAAGAGTGTTTCAGTGAATTTATGGTTAAAAAAATTCGAGACGGAATGCACGCGTTATGAAATAGAAGAAGATAGAGACAAAATTTTGATTTTACGGTTGTTTCTGGATGGAATAGCGAAAGAATGGTTCGATTCTAAATTAATTACATTAGGTTTAGACAAAAGTTTTCGAATATGGAAAGATAACTGTTTAGAGAGTTTTTGTGAAACCAGTTGGCATAAATATAGAGAGGCGTATTCATTTAGGTACATAGGAGGAAGTTTAGTTGACTACGCTTTTAGGAAAGAAAATTGGTTGTTAAATCTCCGAAATAATTTTCCAACTGACATATTAATTGATTTAATTGTGACAAGTTTGCCAAATATTTTACAAGATAGAATTGATTGATCAAATCTAACAACTTTCGGAAATTATTGGGTGAGTTGCGAAAGCTAGAAAGTTCGAAAAAATATGACAACGATCGAAATGAAGAAAATCATAGAATGAATAAATTTGCCGAACAAATTCCTTCCTATTCACAAACAAATAGAAAACCAGTTAAGAAGGAACCATGCTCAATTTGTGAGAAGAATGGTTTTTCAGGTAGATTTCATCCGGAGACTTTATGTCGGCTAAGGAATAAATCCAATAATTTTCAACAAAAAAACGTACACGGTAACATAAGAACTGTAAACAATGTTGGGGTGCAGGATGAATTAAATGAGGCCATTTGAAACCAAAGAAACTAAGATTGTTGCCATTGATAAAATTGAAGGTGTTTATCGATAATAATGAATTATGTGGAATTCATGATTCGGTCTCAAATGTTAGTCTTCTGAATCCCAAAATAGCAGAAAAGTTATGTCTACGCATTCAGGATAATAGAAATCCATTCAAAACAGTCAGTGGCAGGGCAAATTTCTCAGGAAAAATAATTACAAAAATGAGAATCAATAATATCAAAAAAGAAGTTGCACCTTTTGTAGTTAATAAGAAAAATTTCGAGTATGATATTCTACTCGGACTAGATTCTATTTCCAATTTTCAATTAAAACAAGATTTTGATTTGAATATTTATCAAAGATTAGATATGAATGAAGAGAGAAAGATCGATTGTGTCCATAATAATATATATATAATAATTGAGCGATCAAATGTAACAACTTTCGAGAAATTATTGGGTGAGTTGCGAAAGCTAGAAAGTTCAAAAAAATATGACAACGATCGAAATAAAAAAAACCATAGAATGAATAAATCTGCCGAACAAATTCTTTCCTATTCACAAACAAATAAAAAACCAGTTAAGAAGGAACCATGCTAAATTTGTGAGAAGAATGGTTTTTCAGGTAGACTTCATCCGGAGACTTTATGTCGGCTAAGGAATAAATCCAACAATTTTGAATAAAAGAACGTACCCGGTAACATAAAAACTGTAAACAATGTTGGGGTACAGGATGAATTAAATCAGGCCATTTCAAACCAAAAAAAACTAAGACTGCTGCCATTGATAAAATTGAAGGTATTTATAAATAGTAATGAATTATGTGGAATTTATAATTCGGGCTCAAATGTTAGTCTTCTGAATTCCAAAGTAGCATTTGATACAGAATTTATTGATTTCATTTTCTGAGAGTCACAAAAGACTGGAAGGTTTCAAATTTACTTGAAAAAGTCATAACTTCAATCGATTTATCATTGAACCTGCCATCTATTTCATTGACTACGCTATCACAATACGTTTTCAAGACCTTTAATATTTCAATAATTTTCTCATCTTGAATAACTTGGACTTCATTTTTGATTTCATAGATTTTTCTATTTATGTTTTTTTGTAAGGGACTTCTCTTATCTCCGCACGGTTTTGCAATATCTTTTAGATGCAATTTTGTTGTTGTAATGAATGGATTCATTTTGGTCAAGCACAAGTGCATTTCAAACCAAAAAAAACTAAGACTGCTGCCATTGATAAAATTGAAGGTATTTATAAATAGTAATGAATTATGTGGAATTTATGATTCGGGCTCAAATGTTAGTCTTCTGAATCCCAAAATAGCGGAAAAGTTGTCTACGCATTCAGGATAATAGAAATCCATTCAAAACAGTCAGTGGCAGGGCAAATTTCTCAGGAAAAATAATTACAAAAATGAGAATCAATAATATCAAAAAAGAAGTTGCACCTTTTGTAGTTAATGAGAAAAATTTCGAGTATGATATTCTACTCGGACTAGATTCTATTTCCAATTTTCAATTAAAACAAGATTTTGATTTGAATATTTATCAAAGATTAGATATGAATGAAGAGAGAAAGATCGATTGTGTCCATAATAATAATAATAATGATAACAATGATTACACCATCAATTTCAATTAAGGGAAACCAAAGAACTTTCCGAAGCAAAATTAGACCATTTGGAAACGAATCAGAGAAATCAAATTGAAGTTTTAATAAATAAATATGACCATATTTTTGCAAAACACAAGTTTGATATTGGTCAGGTGCAAAATAGTGAGGCACATATAAAACTTTTAGAACACAAATTTATAGCAAAAAAACCATACAGATGCTCAATGGAGGATCAAAAAGAGATTCAAAATAGGAAGATTGTTGAAAGCGAATCTGATTGATGAGTCCTCCTTACCTTTTGCATCACCAGTCACTTTAGCATATGAAAGAGATGAAGGGTCTAAAACCAGATTATGTGTCGATTTTTGTGAACTCAATAAGTTAAATGTTCCCAAACCACAGCCTTTCCCTTTAAATGATGAAATCTTAGCCAAGACACGAAATGCAAAATTCTTTACTACATTAGATGTGAATTCTGCCTTTTAGTCGTTTCCTATTCGTATCAAAGATAGATGTAAGACTGCTTTTGTGACACAGAATGGTCACTGGCAATGGAAATGTTTAATAATAATAATGATAACGATGATTACACCATCAATTTCAATGAAGAGATGCCAACAGAACTTTTCGAAGCAATTTCGAATTTTTATGTCTGGAACACCGTGAAAGAAAAAGTATATCGAATTCGTGTTCAGACTCGAGAGGATCTGATCGAAAGAATTCAGTGCGACACGATGCATGAAATGTATTGAAGAAGGCTCTTCGAAGGCATTTCGAACAATTGTTATAAGTAGAAGCCTGTTTTCTTCACATTTTTTCATAAAATCTGTATTATTAAAATTTAGTTTATTCGTTTGAATTATTTTGATTCGACAGATAAATTCATGATTTCCATGAGAATAACTTCAACATTCGGTTATATTATTCAAGATAGAGGAATATTTCGATTTCTTGTTGTTATCTTCTTAGTCATGATATTATGGCAGGGGACAAGGACAAGCAGCTAGCACAGAAGTTGATATGTCATTCGAAAGCACACTAAATGAGGTAATTTTTGCTGAAAAGGAAACATGTCCATAATTAATAATTTCTCATCGATAAAACCATTGGAAAGATATGACTGATTTTGTTCACTTCAGAATCCCGCAATAAGAATTTTTGGCACACAGAACTTCTTATCTTGTAGCAAATTTAATGCCGTTTACAGATATGTGGTCAAATTTGATGAGGCACCAAGGATACCTGAAGTATAATTGATTTTATGGAAAAACTTGAAATATTTCGTGGAATCAAGAAATTCCGACCATTTCTTGTTTCAAATAACTTGTATGATCTCCCCTTGAAGTTTGGCCCTTTGAAAAGTAGACACCCTGTGTAGTGAAAGTTTTTCAAATTTCTGATATTTTTAATTCTAAATTAGAGCTTTTAACAAGTAGACTCAAATTCATAATTTATATACCACTAAAAATTGTCACTCCGGAAAAATACATACTGAATATCTGCCAATAAGTGGCATATCAAATTTATCTTTGGACGTCACTGTATACTCGTAGTAACTTGTTCAGTAATTAATTGTGAAATAAATGAAATTCAAAGAAACTTCTTAACATACCTGATCTCAAAATTCGCGCGAACATTGCACAATTCTAGGTCGTTTATTTTTCGCGCATTTAAATTCAGTCATTCACTACTTCCTTGTGCAGAAACAATTTTCACCAGGAGATTTAACAGAGTTCGATTTCCAGTTCTATTCGTCGGCTACAGGTATCTGCAAATGGCCCGTTAAAGAAGTTGTGAAAGAGTTTTATATGCGAGATTCCAATACATGGAAACTTAGTCTCAATGGCAACGGAGGAAAATTAAAATAAAATCTTATGAAAACATTTATTTCACGTCAGGGGCTTTAGCGAGCTCGTATGTTAATTGTGGAATACATAATCTAATATGCGATATGTTTAAAGTATAATATTCAGGAAAAGTTATTTATAGATTTGTAATGCAATTGCGACTTTAGCTGAGCAAATACCATAGAATTTTGCGGTTTTTCGAAAAATTTCAATGGTGTTGAGGTTATAGAGCTGTTTTTTCAGATGCACCATTGTTGATCCAGTGTGGAAACCACTTATGAAATAAAATTGTTCGTGTCCTTATGTTAGTAAAAAAAAACAACACTGGGACACGTCTACTTTAAAATTCAATAATGCGCTTTTTAAACATAAATTTAAATATACTGGGTGATTCATGAAAGTTCGTCCTCTTTATTTTAAATGGATCACCCCGTATATTTTTATATTTTTTTAAAGGTCCTTAATGATCAGATTTCAACGAACTGTATCATGTATGGTCTATTATGAATAAAGTATTTTCAATTGGTTTCAAGAAACTGAATACTTAAATTACATGATGTATCGGGTGTTTTTTTAGGCTGATAGAATTTTAAATTGAAATCAAACAAATTTAAATTAAAATTGAAGCCAAATTTTTTTTTATTTGAAAGATAATTTTATGAAATTTATGTTTTAAAAATAATTTCCGGCATATGTCCACCACGACTAGCTCTGAGTAACCGCATTCGAGCAGACCAATTTTGGACCATCTTTTCGAGTAATTCAGGCCTTATTTCATCAATACCACGAGTTATGTTGGCTTCCAAAGCGTCTATTGTTTCTAGTTTATCAGCATAAACCAATGACTTGACATAACCCCAAAGAAAATAATCCAGTGGAGTTAGGTCGCATGATCTTGGAGTCCAATTATTTGGACCATTTCTCGAAATATAATGTTATCGCCAAATCTTTCTTTCAATAAATCTATTGTTACGGTGGCAGCATGACGTGTAGACCATCTTGTTGGAACCAAAACATCTCTGGGTCGATACTATTCAAATTTTTAAACAAATAATCGATCATCGATCTGTAAGGAGCACCATTCACTGTAACATTAGATCCAGCATCGTTGTTAAAAAATATGGACGACTGATGGCTCCAGCGCGTAAAGCACATCATACAGTGCATTTTTCAGGATGCAATGGAACCTGCAGAACTTCTTGAGGATTGTTTTCACTCCATATACGGAAATTTTGCTTGTTTATATAGCCGTTCAACCAGAAATGAGCTTCATCACTAAACACAATTTTACGATAAAAAAGTGGATCAACTTCAAGCTGTTCTAGGGCCCAATCAGCAAACAAACGACGCTTATTATGATCAAGAGGCTTTACTTCTTGAACTAGTTGGATTTTGTATGGGTGTAGACAAGATCTTTATGCAAAATTTTCCACATTTGATACAAAATTTATTGATTACATTTTCTGAGAGTCACAAAAGACTGGAAGGTTTCAAATTTGCTTGAAAAAGTCATAACTTCAATCGATTTATCATTGAACCTGCCATCTATTTTACGGTTGTTTCTGGATGGAAAAGCGAAAGAATGGTTTGATTCTAAATTAATTACATTAGGTTTAGACAAAATTTTTCGAATATAGACATAAACATAGAAAGGCGTATTCATTTAGATACATATTATAGGAGGAAGTTTAGTTGACTACGCTTTTAGGAAAGAAAATTTGTTGTTGAATCTCCGAAATAATTTTCCAACTGACATATTAGTTGATTTAATTATGACAAGTTTGCCAAATATTTTACAAGATATAATTGATCGATCAAATGTAACAACTTTCGAGAAATTATTGGGTGAGTTGCGAAAGCTAGAAAGTTCAAAAAAATATGACAACGATCGAAATAAAAAAAACCATAGAATGAATAAATCTGCCGAACAAATTCCTTCCTATTCACGAACAAATAGAAAACCAGTTAAGAAGGAACCATGCTAAATTTGTGAGAAGAATGGTTTTTCAGGTAGACTTCATCCGGAGACTTTATGTCGGCTAAGGAATAAATCCAATAATTTTGAATAAAAGAACGTACCCGGTAACATAAAAACTGTAAACAATGTTGGGGTACAGGATGAATTAAATCAGGCCATTTCAAACCAAAAAAAACTAAGACTGCTGCCATTGATAAAATTGAAGGTATTTATAAATAGTAATGAATTATGTGAAATTTATGATTCGGGCTCAAATGTTAGTCTTCTGAATTCCAAAGTAGCATTTGATACAGAATTTATTGATTTCATTTTCTGAGAGTCACAAAAGACTGGAAGGTTTCAAATTTACTTGAAAAAGTCATAACTTCAATCGATTTATCATTGAACCTGCCATCTATTTCATTGACTACGCTATCACAATACGTTTTCAAGACCTTTAATATTTCAATAATTTTCTCATCTTGAATAATTTAGACTTCATTTTTGATTTCATCGATTTTTCTATTTATGTTTTTTTGCAAGGGACTTCTCTTATCTCCGCACGGTTTTGCAATATTTTTTAGATGCAATTTTGTTGTTGTAATGAATGGATTCATTTTGGTCAAGCACAAGTGCATTCTTCGCAAAGCATTGCTGAGATGCGAGAGTGCACTTAGCACCTCATTCATCACATAGCGGGTGACGATGAAACTCTCACTCCTGATTTCAAGCAAAATGCCTCCTGCAAGCGATGCAAGATCCGCACCTTCCTTATGAATGTCATCAAAATGGACTTCAGACTTCTGAAAACAGCATTCACTTTTTTGAAGTGGGGTAACCATCTAACTTCTATGCATTCTGGGATTTTCAGAATTGGATCATTCAATACTGCTAACACTAAACACAACACATCAACACAAGTCATACAACGTAACTAAAGAAGATTTGTTTCAAGAATAACCAAGAATAATAAGAATAAATCGAAAGCTGAAATATCAAAAGAGCCGCCCCTATTTACAAAATAACATCAGTTGGCGCTTTTATCATAGTACGCCGTCAAGTTCAATCATGACGACAAACTCCATCAACGCGGAAAACTCGTAAGGATAAGAAATTGCAGGCAATCCTATGTCGACTTGGATATTATTTATGACACGAATCGGCATTTGTAATGGTTTTTATAATAGTTAAATTCGTCGGTATTCCTCTAGACTAGACCCTGAATTACTTCCTCTTTCAGCATTTTGAATATGTGAATTTTTTGTTCGTGAAGTAGAACGTCGTTTTTTTCCCCGGGGGTACCTGCACAGCTCCAGGGGGCACTGACCCCCCCCTCCCCGGCAATTTACCTGAAAGAAACACTGATTGCAGTAAATCTCCGGATTTTTCTGTCCAATGGCCGAGTGCGTTATTTAGCATACTGCGTTACCTCGGGAGGGTGGAGACCTTTGGGAAGTATTTGTACTACCTGGCCAAAAAAATGGTGTTGGACTCGAAGGGGTAGTGGTTGAAAGTTCGCATGCTGGACTAGAAGTCTCAGTTAAATATTTCATTATTACTTCTACTAGAAATTCGTTTTCAATTAGGAATTTACTATTTCAATCTGAATTTTAACACCGCTTCTTCTGACTGATACAAATCCACATTATTTGCAGATTTTCTTTATTTATCGACATATGTAGATAGTTTTTTAGGTATTTATGACAAAAAAATGTTAACAAATCCAACATCCATCAGTGTATCAAGAATTGATTTCAGAAATTTTGATAGTTAGTTTACAAATTTCATAAGTCTGTATTTAGGTTATTTAAAAATTACCATTATTTAACGCGTGATAAACTATCAATTTCATTATTTCACCCGGTATCATACCATACATGATATAGTTGAAATCATGTTATTCAGGAGCTTTAAAAAATATCAAAGTGTATAGGGTCTTCCATTTAAAATAAAGAGGACAGGCTGTGCTGGACTTGCGCGAATCACCCTGTATATTTAAATTTATGTTTAAAAACGCACCATTGAATTTGAAAGTTGACGAGTCCCAATGTTTTTTTTAATTTTCTAACGTAAGAATACAAAGAATTTATTTTATTCCATGAGTGGTTTCCACACTGTATATAATAATATTTATCTCAAAATCACGTAACGCGTTCAAGGCTGGCACCAAATGACATTTTTTATATTTTTGATGTCATCAATATCGAATAATTACGAAAATAAATGTCGATACAATCTATTTTTTTCGCATTCCAGAACATCTATTTATCTATTGTGTACTGGCCTATTCCTGTTATTATCCATTTATGTCCGGAATAATGTGAAATTAATTTTGACACAGACCTCCTACTTCCTCAGAAAAACACATTGTAACGTACAGAATGATTAGTATTTTATTGAAGCTTATTTTGTGGTATTGGCAACTTTACATAATGCAAGTTCATATCTTTTTCCATAAATAATTCCTATTCCTGTAATGAAGGTTATTATTGAGTGGGATAAACCGATTTTTACCATTCTGGAAAATCTTATGTAACTTTTCAAATACTAAATATCATATAATTTCTAAGAGTGAAATATGAATTACTCAAATCAGTGTACAGTCATTTTTTCTTAAATATCATACAGATTTATTCTGCTAACCTCACTACAACTTTTTGAAATTAAATTGAATAAATGTCTTAGAAAACACAGTTTCAATTTAGTAGACATATAAAATTAATACTCATTACAGAGCACCAAAAAAAAATATTACACAGATAATACAAATTATTCAATAAAATTATAAGAAGATTGAAGCATTATTACAAAATTTAAATATCTAAACGGGCTTATTCTCTAAGCCTCCTATAAATTTTAATTTCCAAAAATTTTATTCAAAAACTTTTAGAATTAAATTAATGTGTTATACGCACTGCTTAAATTTAGTAGACATATAAAATAAAAACTCATTTATAATATAAAATAGAATAAAAAAACTGAACAAATATAAATTGTCAGTTTAAATTACTAAATAAATATTTGAAGGAGACAAAATTTTGTTTCTGATCTTATATTTATGAAAACCAAATCTTTAGTAGAAATGTCAAACTTAATTTTTCAAACATCTTCAAAACTAATTTATTTTAAATATGTAATATATTAAAATACTTAAATAAGTTACTTCAAAAATCTCCCAAAACATGTAGCAAATCCTCAAAAAACAATTTGAAATTAAATAAGATCTTTGTCAGTCCTACTTCACATTTAAAAAATAAAATCAATCAACAAGAAATAATTTACCAGACAGTGCCCATCCATGTTGAACAAACACTAAAATTAGAGAACTTTAATAATCCACCGTATTCTATGTTCATCACAAAAAACACACAAATATTATTTTAAAATTTTATTGCCTTTGTTAAAAGCAAATGACATTTATATAATTAATTAGGAAAACCCAAATATAATTATATATAATATTATTTATACAATAATAAGAAGAGGTTTTTTACTTGATGGAAGGATTATTACAAAATTTAAATATCCAGACAGATTTATTCTATTAGCCCCCTATAAATTTTGCAATAATCCTTTTATCAATTAAAACACCTCTTCTTATTATTTTATGGTATATATACTATATAATTATATTTTGGTTTTCCTAATTCATTATATAAATGTCATTTGGTTTTAACTAAGGCCATAAAATACCTTACAAGCTTTGTGTGATTTTTGTGATGAAGATAGAATACTTTGGTTTATTAAAGTTCTCTAATTTTAGTGTTTGTTCAACAAGGTACCACGAAGTCTATCTGGTAAGATATTTCTTGTTAATTGATTTTATTTTTTAAATTTGAAGTAGGACCGACGAAGATCTTATTTAATTTCAATTGTTTTTCGAGGACGTGCTACATATTTTGAGAGATATTTGAAGTAACTTATTTAAATATTTTAATATATTAAATATTTCAAACAAATTAGTTTTGGAGAAGTTCTTAAAATTTTTGAAAAAAAATTGCACTTTTGAACAAGATTTGGTTTTCATGAATAAAAGATCAGAAACAAAATTTTGTCTCCTTCAAATATTTATTTTGTAATTTTAATTGACAATTTATATTTGTTGGTATTTTTTATTCCATTTGATATTATATAATGAATTTTGATTTTATATGTCTATTAAATTTGAACCGTGCTTAAGACATTAATTTAATTTTAAAAGTTTTTGAATAATTTTTTTTTAATTAAAATTTATAGGAGGCTAACAGAATAAATCTGTTTTGATATTTAAATTTTACAAATTATTCATAAAAAATATTGAACAAATACTTGAAGGATACAAAATTTTGTTTCGTATCAATGTATTATAAAACGCAAATTGATATTTGAGATACTGTAATAAGCCTTCTATCAAGTAAAAACCTCTTTTTTACCACAAGTATTTCATTAATAGATCATGGAAAATATGAAGTAATAAAGTTTTGATCTTGAATTTCCCGACTAGTAACATTAAATTTAACACTTCTTCTGGCAACTACCATATGTCATAAGAGTTCTGTCAAATCTTGAGCCAGCTAGGTCATTAAGTTTATATTTGAAAGCTACTTTTGACTGTCATTCATGTTTTGACAAAGAGTTAGTTTAATATTTGACATTATCGAAATGGGTAGATTTACGCTTGAACAAAACTGGAAAATATTGAAACCACATCTCCAAAGTGGTGAATTTTTTTTTAAACTGTGGGTAGGTGGAAAATTCAATAGAAATGAAATACCCCCACAGCAATTTGTGAAGCGAGGTCGTGAAATTGGATCGTTATTTGATGAAACAACCCGTTCACGTTCTCGTTCAGTGAGTACGCCTGAAAACATTGCTGCTGTAGCCCAACAATTTGATACTTCTAATATGTTTAGAAGTACTGACTAATTAATCTGTTCAGCTTGGTTCATTGAGTATCGGAAAAACGTAAAATATGTTTAGTAGCTTTTTCGTGTGACTTCTGGGTTGCCTCAGGGGTCTCTCCTTGGGCCTCTTTTATTTATAATATATATTAATGATATAAGTGGATGTGTTAAATTTTGTAAATTTTTGATATTTGCGGACTATGTGAAAATCTTTTTATGGGTTCGTCTCATTGGAAAACTGTCGGGAACATAGCCATGTTATGTTTTTGTATAAATTGTTGAATGGTTACGTTGACTCTCCACCTTTTTCTGTCCTACGTGAGCTACATGTTCCATCTACCCTTAAGAGGTTATCATGTTTTTGAGGTTACGTTTCATAGAACAAATTTGAAAAAGCACTGTCTGGTCAACAGAACCATGAAAGTATATAATTCTAAGTATGAGGGCAATAATAAATTTTTCCTGTCAATTGGTTCATTCAAGAGAAAAATTAAGCTGTTAAATTAAGATTTTATATTTTGTTAAGATTCTAACATTTTGTAAGATTGATTTTCTTAAATTGGTGGGATGTGTAGAGTTGGGGTTGATCTTATGCTGTAAAAGTTTTTGTATTTTGCCGTGGATGTCATTTTGGGCTTATGCCTGTTGATATCCTATTTGACCAATAAATAAATAAAATAAAAACTTGTAGCTACAAGTTTCCAATGCAGTAATTTGTTTCGGCTGATCTTACGCAGTTTTTCATATTTGTAAAGTGTATTTTTCATAATCTCAGATACCTTTTGAGTGTTGCAAATTAAGGCAACGCAAAATATTGCAATAATCATCAGTGCATACTGATACAGCATTAACCAACGAATGAACATTGGAGAATATCCCCTCAAGATTGAAAGCTGGACGGCAAAGTTCCTCGGTATCCACTCATTGTGACCAATCGGAATAACACAGATTTTTTAATCGGCTTCATGCTGTCGCTTGGCTTCAATGAATTTTCATCGCATGCAGCGAACCTTCCTGAACGGGTATGCAATTATATCGTTCACTTATCTCTGAAATTCAACCGTGTTCCACGTCGCTGAAGTAGTGCAGAGTTCGTTAACATTTCGGCAATGTGCAGAAATCCGTTCAAGGTTATTTACTTCCCTCTGAATGTCACTGGCTAAAGACGGATGCAGTTTGCACGGTCATTTCACGGGAAGTGACATTGAAACCTTTATTAATTCGGAAGAGGACCTTGGACATCTTCGAACTCATCGTGAAATTCAAATATAGCACGGTTTTAATTGATATGTTAATCTCCAGTTAGAACGCCGCATTAGGTGAGGTCGTCGACTTTTCGGATGACCCGCGTATCATGCTTGCAATGCAAATCATGTTTGATAAAACATGACCTTTATCTCTGATGTTCCAAGAGTTCGAGTGAAGGATTATAATGACATAATTTCGTACAACTTCAATCAATAATTTAGATTCATATGCGAATATTGTCTAGTATTGACCTGGTTTTGAGAAGTATTTGAAAGTGGCTTATTTACATAAGTAACATAACTAATGATTTCCTTTGACGAAACACCTGACTGCAATGGTAATTTTCTTAAGATATAATTTTACGAGGTTCTAAAGAAAGTTGACAAGTGGTATGCAACAGTTGCAAATACACACATCGTCAAAAGTATTGGCCCCCCTAGGTTTCTCAAGAAATAAACAATCTATGTTCTGGAAATGAGATGAATATTTTCCTCTATTTCAACTGCAATATATTTGATAGAAAATCTTTGTTTGTTACTCTTTGCTTTATACAGGATGAGACAAAATAGGAAAAATGAGAAAAAATCTAAATTTATCGATTAATTATAGTTATTCCACAACTGAATCCAAATTCAATACTCCGTATTATCACCTCTTCTTTCAATCAACTGCCAAATAAATTCATTTCCATTAGGAATTTTTCTCCACCAGATACTCGGAAGAAGTTAAGGCTATTTTTGGGTAAAGTTCATTTTTATCACAAATATATAAAAGATTCAGCTAGATTATTAGAACCGTTGCATAATTTACTGAGAAAAGATGTAAAATTCAATTGGTCATTGGCTTGTCAGGAAGCTTTTAATAAGGTTAAGGGCATCCTTTGTTCTGAGCCAATTCTTGCAATTTTCGACTAAGTGCCTATACTACTATATATACTGATGCCAGTATTCAAGGAGTAGGAGCTGTTCTTAAACAAAAACAGATTAATGGTGAAATGAAACCCGTAGCGTATTTTTCTAAAAAACTAAATAAATATCAAAAGAACAAGAAAGCAATATTCCTAGAATGTCTGGCAATTAAAGAGGCAATTAAATTTTGGAAATATTGGCTAATAGGACATACATTTATTGTTGTTACTGACCATAAGCCATTAGAAGGGAAAGAAATTCGTACAAGACCAGATGAAGAGCTGGGTGACATGATGAATTTTCTATCACAATTCGATTTTGAGATTAAATATGAACCAGGAAAAGGAAATGTACAAGCAGATTGCCTTTATAGAAACCCTGTTCTGGAAGAAACGGAGAATATGGACGAATTTATAAGAACAGTTAATTTGGTGGGATTAAATGAAATAAAAAACGATCAACAGAAGAATCTCTTAAAGATAAATAATATGAGAAAAACTGTTGTATAGAAAGAGATACATTACAAATTGCACAAAAATAATATTAGAAGTACAAATAAGTTTCCGCCGTTTTATTGTAGATGGCCCGGCACGGAGTTTCGGTTAGCTTTCGCAGATGATAACCGGCTTAAAAAATGGTTTGGACATTCAAGAACAACATAACCTATTAATATCATTGATTTTATATTGGTAAAATATAATTTTTATAAGTTGAAAATGTCAAAATTTTAGCCAAGTGAGCGTCATTTGCGGGAAATATTAGTTTACTTCTTTAATTTAAAGAAATCTGCTACTGAGGCGCATCAATTGCTCGTAGAAGCATATGGTGACGGTGCTTTGAGTGAGAGAACGTGTCGAGAGTGGTTTCGAAAGTTTAAAAACGGTGATTTCGACGTAGAAGACAAAGATCGCAGTGGAAGGCCAAAAATTTACGAGGATGCAGAATTGGAGGAATTATTGGAGGAAGATTCATCTTAAACACAAAAAGAACTTGCTCTAACATTAGAAGTCACTCAGCAAGCAGTCTTACATCGTTTAAATTTAATTTGTGTTAAAAAACGGCGGAAACTTATTTGTACTCCTAATGACATAAAAATTAATTTTATCCAATGATTTCGGAAAAGAGTTAATCAGAAAAGTGCACTAGCATTATGGCCATATTTGTGCTAGAAAGATAAATAATAAAATCAGGAAGTTTTATTACATTCAGAATATGGATTCACTGACCAAAAAAGTTTGTGGATCATGTGACATATGTTGTAAAAATAAAACGAGAGTAGGCCAAAAGTATGCTCTCCTTTCTCAATTGGGCCCAGCAAAGGAACCATTTGAAATAATGTCATTAGACACAATTGGAGGTTTTTCTGGAAACCGCTTTTCAAAAAGATACCTTCATCTCCTAGTGTATCATTTTACTCGATATACATTTGCGAGCACATCAAAACACCAAACAACCGAAGATTTCATCAAATTAATTAATTAAATTCAAGATAAACGACCAATGAAAACACTATTAACAGATCAATACCCAGGAATAAATTCGGAAAAATTCAGACAACATATGAGAAGTTTGAATATACAATTGATTTTCACAACAGTAGATTGTCCTTTTTCTAATGGTCTGAATGAACGACTAAATCAGACATTAGTGAACAGAAAGAAGCAAATAAAACAAAAAGAAAACTAGGGCATGGACGAAAATAGACGATGAATGTATTGAAGAATACAATAGAACAGACCCTTCTACAACTGGATATAGCCCATAATATTTACTTTGTGGCAGAACTGATCCCATTGCTCCAGAAGAACTTATTGATGAGAGAAATTTACCAAAAGATAAAAGGCATATAAAAATTCTTTACGCTATCATGAATACAATAAAAGACTGATCGACAAGAATAGGAAACGTTGAAAATAAATCAAAATTGAATAGAGAAAAATCTTAATGAAATAAAAATAGGACAATAACTATTTTCAACTAAGCTGCTCCCATGTGAAAACGCAAACATGTAATGAGGGGTGCATACTTTGTGTGGGGGGATGTGAAAATAAAACTGTTATTTTTCAGGAAAAACAACTTTGTAACTTCTATGTTCTATCTCTAAGATTTTAACCTAAAACTGTCACATGTATATTTAGTTAGCCCTTAGAAGTGTGAATTGAGAAACCCGAAAAAATAGCATTGTTTTTGATTTCTTCCAGGTTAGTAAGCTATTTCTTTTTTTTTGTTTTTTATTTCTTTGTATGTTATTATTTCATTTTGTGTAAGTTATTCTGTTATATTTTAAACTAAAGAAAATAAATTCTTCCAGAATCATGACATCAAATCGTCTTTTTCTTCAATTATAAAAATAAGAGTTGATTACATTCTTATATATATATATATATATATACTACTCTGTCAAGAAAGTACCGGGAATTTTCAATTAAAACAACATTTTTACATTTAATCGTCGAAATTTATTGGGTCGCCTTCAAAATAGGCTCCATTTGCTCCAATACATCTATGCCAACGGCACTTCTAATTATCTAAACATTTTTTATAGGCGCTTTCCGGGATGGACTTTAGCTCTCGCGCCGAATTTTGTTTTATGGCTTCAATCGACTCAAAACGGGTGCCACGAAGGGGCAATTTTAGTTTTGGGAAGAGGAAAAAGTCGCAGGGAGCCAAATCCGGCGAATACGGTGGTTGCTGAAGCACGTTTGTTGAGTTTTTGGCGAGAAAGTCAGTCACAATCGTAGCTCGGTGAGAAGGCGCGTTATCGTCATGCAAAATCCATGAGTTGTTCGCCCACAAATTTGGCCGCTTCTTACGGATACGCTCACGCAAACGTTTCATAACGCCTAGGTAATACTCCTTGTTTACCGTCTGACCCTCTGGAACGAATTCGTAGTGCACCACGCCACGGATATCGAAGAAAACAATGAGCATCACCTTCATTTTCGAGCGGCTTTGGCGTGGTTTTTTCGGTTTCGGCTCATTTTTTGCCACCCATTCCGATGATTGCTGGCTTGTTTGCATATCGTACTCGTAGACCCAGGTCTCATCACCAGTTATAATGCGTTCCATGAATGTAGAATCGGAATTACAGCGATCCAGCATGTCTGAAGCAACCTGTTCGCGATGACGTTTTTGAAGAAAATTCAGGTCTTTCGGTACGAGTCGTGCGGCCACCTTTCTCATGCCCAAAATATCAATCAAAATCGTACGTGCGGACTCGTGGGATATCTTAAGATCATGTGCTATCTCTCTCAAGCTGGTACGACGGTTTTCCAGCACCCTTTCCTTAATTTTATCGACGTTATCTTCGATCGAAGCCGTCGATGGGCGACCACTTCACGACCGTCCTTGAAGGCTCTGTACCACTGATATGCACGAGTTTTCGATAGAGCATTATCACCAAAGGCCTTTTGCAACATTTTCAATGCATCGGCACACGAAAATTCATTTGTAACACAAAACTTTAAACAAATTGTCTGCTCAACGTAATCACCCATAGTAAAAATCGGCACGCACTCTGACCTCGACTGACTTAATCATCTGTTGCAAACACATTAGTTGACAGATCCCGCTCAAGCTTGGCATAGTAATTAAGGACAGTGGTACCAACCTAGGAAAAAACATTTTTACCTGCCTCATTGCCCCGCCAGATTTAAATCGATAATTCCCGGTACTTTCTTGACAGAATGTATATATATATATATATATATATATATATATATATATATATATATAATTTTATTTTGTGATTTTATTTTTAATTAAAATATTCAATTTATTAACACTATTGGAAAAGTATGTCATGTCGACATTGGAACTCTGAGAGAATATTTCAGTGGGGAATTGCGAAAAGTAATAAACTAATCATAGCATGACACTTTGATGAGCCGATGAAAATACGCTGACCCTGATGGTCTGATAATGAAAAAACTAATTACAAGATCTTATGCGGTTCAAATTACAACGTGGAGAAAATACATGATCCACACATTGAACGTGATGGGAAATATGAACAAAGTTTACAAAGGTAACTCGAACGAAAAGGAAGTAATTGGCTCGATAGATAAAGCGTGGAAAATTTTTCGTTACATACGGGTTTTCCAGACAAAAACGAGAATGTTGTTGTGAACACAATTTTTATTCAATTCTCACTCAATTCTAAGGAAAGGGTGCATGAATTCACGGGTTACTATTATTTTTGGACAAAAGAAGGTATAACAACTAAGTTTAACAAAACCGGTACATCCACGATATTGAAGAAAACTGGATTTTACCTTCTCGATACTATGAATGAAGAGTTGAAACTTCCAAGTTTTTTCCACTTGAAAAAAGTTTTAGAAAAAATTTCTGAAAGTAACAAATACTTTAGTTCATTTAATTGCGTTTCTCACTGTTTCCGAGCGAAAAAAGACTAGATATTTGCTTCTATTGAATTCATACAGTGTGGAAACCACTTATGGAAAAAAATGTTAGAGAATAATGAAAAACACTAGGACACATTAACTTCCAAACTTAATGGTGCTTTTTTTAATTTTCATTGATCATCGACCTGTAACGAGCAGCATTCACTGTATTATTAGCTCCAGAATCCTTTTTAAAGAAATACAGTGCATTTTTCAGGATGCAATGGAACCTGCAGAACTTCTTGAGGATTGTTTCCACTCCATATATGACAATTTTTCTTCAATCTTAATTAAAATGTGTTTTATTTCAATTTAAAGTTCTATCACTCTAAAAAAAAAACACCCGATGCATATCTAATGCAGAGTCTAAGTCGTATCTTCTTTCATTGTATATTTTTGAGTTATAACCTAATTTTCGTATAGGCCATGCTTATCCCAAAATTGGTTAATTGTTCTAGAAATGTGTAGTGAAAAATAAGGTATTTTTATATATTTTAAAATGATAATTTTGTTTATTCAAATAACTCCTTACCGAAGAGATTTTGGGTTCGAATTTATCAGGTTCTTTCTCTGGAGAATGTGCTATATATTCTTTAAAAAAAGGAAAACAAAAAAGGCCTATTTGAATAATATGTTGAATATTTTTTGGTGATGGAACTTGTGATTCATTAACATCCAATCGAAGGTAAGGTGATGTCTAAATAATTTGGTCACTATTTTATATTTTTTTGATTATTTATTAGTTAATTTCCACCACATGTGATGATAATATTCATGTCTATATAGTGATACAGTGTATTAAGGACACGTTTTAAAATTTAATTCTAAATGTGTTCATGAGATTTATTCAGATTAAATCTGTAGAGGTTCTGGATAATTAATTCCAGCTATTATTCTGTAATAACTTCAAATGTACAGGGTGATCCGCGCAAGTCCAGCATAGTCCGTCCTCTTTATTTTAAATGGAACACCCTGTATATTTTATATTTTTTCAAAGCTCCTTAATAACCTCATTTAAACTAACATGAAAACGAAAAATAGCCGAATCAATACAATATCCGGTTTCTTTTCAAGATGTCACACTTTCAATTGAGATCATGACCATTTCAATCTGTTTTGTATTTTTGCCTTCTCAATTCAGAGTTGGATTATATTTTTAATACCAAACATGAGTTTTTCAACTGGTTAGCCTCGAGAATAGGCCAAGGTGAGAGTAAGTAATGAAAAAACTGAACCTTTTTGGAGTTGACTCGGAAATATCTACCATGAAATGAAATAAATGGAGGTTTATACTGGATAGAAGGTATATAAAATTATTTAAATATTTTAATATCTACTCTGTTAGTCTTCTACATATTTAATTTAAAAAAAATTTTATTTAATATTATAACTTCAGGAATGAAATTAATGTCATAAAAGCACCGCTCATATCGAAAGACATATAAAATAAGCATTCATTATAAGACATCCAAATGTGATAACAAAATCCAATTAATATAAATTGTTAACAAAATTCCTATAAATTAAATATTTTGAGTAGACAAAATTTTGTTTCTGCTCATCCCTCTTATGAAAACAAATATCTTTCAAAAATGTTTAACATAATCTTAAGAATTTCATTATAAAACTATCTTACTTAGGATATTCAATATTATTGGATATCTTACTAAGTTACTTTTTAGAAAATCACAAGATATGTAAAAACATTATTAAAAAACAAGTTTTAAGAGAGACTTTGCTTCGTCAGTACTCAATCGTATTCAATAAAATATAACATCAATCGACAAAAAATATTTACTCACGTTTAACAATTCAGAAAGCGTCTTGGTAAATGAATTCTGAACATTTAAATGGAGTCTTATGTTGACTCGAAATGAATAGTTCAGTGGTTTACCATTGATCTTAAAGATTTAAAGGCAATTTATGGTTCACATAATCGACCATCAGAGCAGCTTATTCGTTGAACTATCGATAGATTTCGGACAACATTTTCTATAATCGATGCAACAACAACAACAAGACAAAGAACTGTACGTACAAAAGAAATTATCGCTGCTGTAAGTCATAGTGTTAATGATGATCCATATTTGTCTATTCGTCGACGTTCACAACAAGTTGGACTCTGTGCATCCACCACATGGAAAATTTTGCGTAAAGATCTTGGTCTACACCCATACAAGATCCAACTGGTTCAAGAACTAAAGCCACTTGACCATAATAAGCGTCGTTTGTTTGCTGATTGAGCCCTAGAACAGTTTGAAGTTGATCCACTTTTTTATCGTAAAATTGTGTTTAGTGATGAAGCTCATTTCTGGTTGAACGGCTATGTAAACTAGCAAAATTGCCGTATATGGAGTGAAAACAATCCTCAAGAAGTTCTGCAGGTTCCATTGCATCCTGAAAAATGCACTGTATGGTGTGCTTTACACTCTGGAGGCATCATCGGTCCATATTTCTTTAAAAACGATGCTGGAGCTAATGTTACAGTGAATGGTGTCGACGATCAATGATTATTTGTTTCAAAATTTGAATGGTATCGACCCAGAAGTGTTTTGGTTCCAACAAGATGGTGATACACCTCATACTGCTACCGTAACAATTGATTTATTGAAAGAAAGATTTGGCTATAACATTATTTCGAGAAATGGTCCAATTAATTGGCCTCCAAGATCATGCGACATAACTCCACTGAATTATTTTCTTTAAGGTTATGTCAAGTCATTGATTTATGCTGATAAACCAGAAACAATAGACGCTTTGGAAGCCAACATAATTCATGTTGTTGATGAAATAAGGCCTGAATTACTCTGAATTAGATTAAGTGGTCCAAAATTAGTCTGGTCGAATGCGGTTCCTCAGAGCTAGTCGTGGAGGACATATTTCGGAAATTATTCTTAAAACATAAATGTCATAAAATTTTCTTTCAAATAAAAAAAATTGGCTTCAATCTTAATTTGAATGTGTTTTATTAAAATTTAAAGTTATATCACTCTAAAAAAACACCCGATACAAACTTGTTTTAATTGACTGCATGTCCTGAGAATTGTCGGCATAGAAATTAAATTTTCGGTGCTAAAATTATGAATACTCAGTTAATGGTTTGTACTTTTTCAACATTTTTTGTAATCTAATAGGAAAGTAATACTGTTTCTGCGCATGTCGATATTTGATTGTCATTTGTCTTCTCTTTGACTTGTTCACTTCTAAATAATTTAATATCAGAATATTTTTTTCAATTTGGGATGAAATGGCGACTCAAATACCAGAAGAGCATACCAGCATTGTATGCTTTTTGAGTTTCGCAAGGGTAGTAAGGCAACAGTTGCGACCAAAAGCATTTGCGATGTTTATCCAAGTGCATTAGACGTTCGTGAATGCCAAATATGGTCCTCTAGGTTCAGATCCGGTAATTTTGATCACTCTGACTCCTATCGATCAGGAAGTCCAACAATATTAGACAACGACATACTGAGAGCAGAAGTGGAAGCAAATCCATGTCAGACAATCGAGGAATTTTTACAACCCTCAACGAATCTTGGTCGACCATCCAAAAACATTTGCAGCAGATTGGAAAAATCTGTCCATAATCTGTCCGAAGAGAACAAAACCAACCGATCCATCACATGCAACGTATTGCTTTAACGGCACCATACCGAACCGTTTTTTGATTGCTTCATCACTGGAGTCGAAAAATGGGTCCTATGACTGATATATGATTATCCAAAAAGGCGCTTCTTTGTGTTTGTTGGGGTATGCGCGGAATGGTCCATTTTGAAGTGTTGAAACCTGAACAAACTGTTAATGCAGATCTTTATTCCAATCGGACCGAGTGGATCAATCTTTAATCGAAAAGTATCCGACGATTGTCAACAGAAAAGGCGTTATTCTGCAACATGACAATGCAAGACCGCACTTAGCCAGGCGAACCCTGGAAAAAATTAATTAATTGGGGTGGGAGGTACTGCCGCATCCACCATACTCACCCGATCTTGCACTCTCGGATTCCCATTTATTCCGATCGCTACAACATTTTCTTAGCGGTAAAAAATTTGGATGATCCCCTAAATGCCATTTCGAGATATTTTACTCAAGAAACAATTGATTTTTAACGTTTCGGCATTAAAAATTTGCACACTAGATGGTAAAAGGTTATTGATAACGAAGGTGATTACATCATTGATTAAAAATAAGAACTTATTAATAATTTATTCGTTCGAATTTAATTTAAGAAAGTGACATTAATTTCCGGTTCACCTTATAAATGTAGAATTTCAGTTCTCAGTCTATAAAAGACATAAGACTCAACATGATCCCTGGAAATGCGTTTAAAAATTTTTTTGATGATAATTTCGAAAGGAGTCGACTTTTAAGACGACACAATAAATTTGGATTAATATTTTTTGATATTATACCTGAGAAATTAATACAATATAAAACTATTGAAGAAGCCACAACAGAAATGTTGGTTGAAATTTGGGCTGAATTGTTAAGATAATGTTTTAAATTTCATTTATTCTAGATTTTTGAATTAAACTTCATTCACTTTTAAATTCAAATATTAACTCATTCGTTTCAAATTCCACCATCATTTTATGAATCATATATTTCAGTTCGCTTTCCATTAAAATTTATTTTTCCATGAAGAGTTGATAAAATTCCAACGTTCTAAGGTAACAAAGTTGTTTTTTTATTGAAAGCGGTAATGTTCATATTATCGTAAATCAATACGGTTTTTATCGATCGTTGTTTGTGCCATTAATGAAATTTTTACGTTGGGGGGCAAGTTGACCATATCAAGAAAAATAACTGTTCTTGATGTCATAAAACGCTGATTGTATGGAGATTGTAGAAAGGTGAACTTAAATACATGAAATCATCGAAGAATGAATAACGTTTTGATTTGAATTCAAATCTACACGATGGCTCGTTAGTTATGGTTTCAAGATTGTGTTGAATAATGTCCTGGTTTCGTGTTTTTATTAAGAAAGTCTGAAATTCTATGATCTTCACAAAGTACTCTGTGTCTTAACAACCAGTTTATGTAAAACTGAAAAATTTTTCCAAGCAGTATATGATTCAGAATCAATTAAATCTTTGATAAACTCTTTGAATTTAAAAACAGTTGAACATAATAAGAAAAAAAAATTTAAAAACGATTACTGGTGTAAATTAAACGAACGGAATTGTTCAATTGAAAATCAAGATTATGAATATTGAAAAAACTGTAAATATTCATATTATAAATGATGCTTATTTAAATTATGTCTTCCTTAAATTTTATTGTATCATTTCTTACTTGATAGAAATTTTTTTTAATTAAAATAAAATATTAAAGATTACTTCCACAATTTATCGAACTTGACTATGTGAGGAAATTAAATTAATTCAAAATTTTGAACTAGAAATTGAGAAAAATATTTCTGGTGAAAATGATGAAAAAGAATTATCAATAATTGTTGATAGCAAGGATAAGATAGAAAAATATGTTTTTCACATGAAATAAATTTTAATGAAAATATTAAATTCTTCATCCTTATATACATCATATTTCAATTTGATGTAAATATTTCGGAAACTACAAGAATTATCAAAAACAAATGGAAACTTGAACACCTTGAGTTACGAACCATTTAAACCTATCGGGGGTTGTTTCTTAGAGCGGTAGAACTTTAAATTGAAATAAAACACATTTAAATTAAGATTGAAGCCAATTTTTTTTTATTTGAAAGATAATTATATGACACCACGATTAGCTATGAGGAACCGCATTCGACCAGACCAATTTTGGACCACTTTTTTGAGTAATTCAGGCCTTATTTCATCAATAACATGACTTATGTTGGTTTCCAAATCGTCTATTGTTTCTGGTTTATCAGCTTAAACCAATGACTTGACATAACCCTAAAGAAAATAATCCAGTGGAGTTATCTCGCATGATCTTGGAGGCCAATTAATTGGACCACTTCTCGAAATAATGTTATCGCCAAATCTTTCTTACAATAAATCAATTGTTACGGTAGCAGCATGAGGTGTAGCACCATCTTGTGGGAACCAAAACAATTCTTGGTCGATACCATTAAAATTTTGAAACAAATAATCATTGATCATCGATCTGTAACAAGCACCATTCACTGTAATATTAGCTCCAGCATCGTTTTTAAAGAAATATGGACCGATAATGCCTCCAGCGTGTAAAGCACATCAAACAGTGCATTTTTCAGTATGCAATGGAACCTGCAAAACTTCTTGAGGATTGTTTTCACTCTATATACGGCAATTTTGATTGTTTACATAGCCGCTCAACCAGAAATGAGCTTCATCACTAAACACAATTTTACGATAAAAAAATGAATCAGCTTCAAGCATTTCTAGGGCCCAATCAGCAAACAAACGACGCTTATGTGGCTTTAATTCTTGAACCAGTTTGATCTTGTTTTTATTGATGAAATTTGTGAAAATCTTATAAAAAATATATTGTTTCATTCCCATATCTCAGAAAAAACTACACAATTTCACCAAAAACAATACACGAATATTCAGAAAGGTATGACAGAAAAGATGTTTGAATAAATCTTTATATATGAAAGATGGAAGTTTATATCAACATCAAAACATAATGTTCATGAATGAATAAAAATAAAACTGGAAATTTTAACAATTCTTTTTTCAATATCGTTGAATTTTGTTCTCATTTTCAAAACATTTCGAAAACACAGTATTTCATGGTAATTTTTTCTGAATGAAACCATAATGTATCTGTAAAAAAACAAGACATCTCATTCAGATGACTGAATCACCCAGTATAAACTTATAGACATATAGAGAAGTTCCAAAGTAATGAATGATTTAAAAAAATATTTGAAAGCGCATTGGAAAGTGATTTGGAATAATTGGGTGTATTATTGACCTCAGGAAGACAATACATAATTTAACAGTTATTTTCACTTTCTAAAAATTGAAAAATAATGATTCATTTTTATACAAAAATAATCATATTATTCAGAAAGATTTTCTGAATAAAAACTATACATTAATCAATACCACTTTGAAAATAATTTTGCATACTTTCAGGAATACTAACTGACAGTTAAAAAAATCTGCAAAAATTTCGCATTTCACGAAAAAATCAAAGAAATTTAAAAAAATCAAAGAGACACTTACAACATGTCTTAAACATCTCGGAAAACTCAAAAGAATCACTGCACTCTTTCTGTAGGTGTCTTCTACCATTCAGGTGGGATAAATTGACTACTCCAAATTTGCCAATTTTGAAGAGAGGCGAATAGAAGAAAGAAATCCCAACCTGTCTGCTAGATCCCCACTTTTCGATGTGTTCCGATCGCGGATTATACGCTAGCCGACAAAGATTATGGTCACGCAAAAGCAACAGGTTTTGATTACACACGTGAGAGTAGTTTAAGTGCGTAAGAGAAGTAGATCAGGTGAATTTGGAAATTGTCCGGTGAAAATGTGATTTTATGACTCTTAAAGGATATTTCCGAATTTTTGTGTGTTCCTTATGAGTTTCCCATTCAATGTTTTTGAATTTGAATGAGAGCAAATCAGAATTTGAGGACTGGGTACATGTTAAAATTGTTCCCCTGTTATCTCACAAAATCAATCCAAGTTAAATCAAGCAATTAATCAATCAATTCTTTGAACTTGAATGAACAATGATGTTTACAGACATTAATTTTAACCAATTCGAAAACCACATATTAATAAAAGATTTCTCTAACAAACACTATATTTTTTTTAAATTTAATAAAATGAATATTCAACATATTTAAATATTCAAATAAGTTAATTCAAAAATCTCTCAAAACATGCACTATATCTTCAAACAACAATTGGACTTCCAATTATCTCTTCATTGGCCCTAGATAATATTCAAAAAATCAAAATCAACTAACAATCAGTATATATCTTACCTCAAGAGTGGTAACGGGATAATTTCTTAAACAGACTAACTGTAAAAATCAAGATATTCTATGTTCGTCACAAGAATCACAGAAAACTGTAAGGTATTATAAGATTTTCTTTAAACCATTGACCTTCCATAATGAGATTTTTATTCAAACCTAAATATAATTACATATTATGTAAAAAATAAAATAGAAATAGGCTTTTTACTTGATAGAAGGGATATAACAAAATTTGAATATCAAAACACATTTAATCTGTCAGTCTTCTACAATTTCAATTTCAAAAAAAGTTTTATTCAAAAAACTTTTTGAATTAAATTAATGTCTACATAAGCATATATTTAATAGACTTATACAATCAAAACTCAATATCAAATGGAATAAATAAACCCACAAATGTAAATTGTTAATTAAAATTAATAAATAAATATTTGAAGGAGACAAAATTTTGTTTCTGATCATACCAAATTAAAATTGTAGAAAACTGACAGATTAAATCTGTTTTGATATTCAAATTTTGTTATATCCGTTCTATCAAGTAAAAGCCTTTTTCTATTTTATTTTATACATGATATTTAATTATATTTAGATTGAATAAAATCTCATTATGGAATGTCAATGGTTTAACGAAAACCTTATAATACCTTACAGTTTTCTGTGATTTTTGTGACGAACATAGAATATCTTGATTTTTAAAGTTAGTCTGTTTAAGCAATTATCCGGTTACCACTCTTGAGGTAAGATATACTGATTGTTAGTTGATTTTGATTTTTTGAATATTATCTAGGGCCGATGAAGAGATTATAGGAAATCTAATTGTTTTTTGAAGATATAGTGCATGTTTTGAGAGATTTTTGAATTAACTTATTTGAATATTTAAATATATTGAATATTTCATTCAAATAAATTATATTTTTTGAGAAGTCCTTAAGTTGTTTTTATGTTTTTGAAAAGGAATTGGTGTTCATAATGGTAAGATCAGAAACAAAATTTTGTCTCCTTCAAATATTTATTTATTGAATAGACCTACTCGAATATCTGGAGATTGATAAACTTAACATACATAGTCATAGTTAAATCGGACGATAATCTTCTTTGCGCGTAGTATATTTCCTTTTTCATATTTTAAATTCATTAATTAATTCTTTATGTGGGAATATACCTGATAAAGCGGTGCTCAAGCATCAAGTAGTATTTATTAAAGCATTCATTGTTTGGGAGCATGAAAATATACAAATATGGTTTGATATTTTTTCGAATAATTGACTTTTGGATTCTGTAGGTTTTTATTTGATGGAAACTCAACTTAAACGATATTATAATAAGAAGAGGTTTTCTCTTGAAAGAAGGATTATTACAAAATGTTAAATATTATGCAGATTTATTCTGTTAACCCCCCACAAATTTTAATATATAAAAAAATTTCATTCAAAAATTTTTATAATCGCATTTTTAAATTTATTTCTAAAAATTTTTGAATTGAAAAAATTTCACTCCATTCTCATGTTTATTCAGTAAACAGCATTCAGTTGGTTTGGTAAGATATTTTTTGTTATAATAATTATTTTTATTTTTTAAATATGAAGTTGAGCTGATGAGTTACCGTTCTAATAATTGTGAATTGTTTTTTAGAAATGTTCTACATTTTTTTAAAGGAACTTATTTTGAGCAAGTTGTTTTTGAAGAAGTGCTTGAGGTTATCTTTTGCATTTTTGGAAAGGAATTTAGTTTTCATAAAACAAGGAACTAAACAAAATTTTATAATCTCCTTATTTAATAATTTTTAATTGACAATTTATATTCCTTTGTATTACTCTCATTCTCTTTGGTACTGTGTAATAAGTATTAATGCTTTACTACTAAATTGGCACAGTGCGTTATAAAGACATTTATTTAATTTAATTCTAAAAATTTGTGAATAAAATATCTTTCCGAATTAAATTTTGTAGAAGGTTAACATAATTAATCTGTTAGATATTTAAAAATTTTTAAACGATATTTATAGTAAAAAATATAATTCAAATTTCCACATGTATATTTAAATGTAAGGACTGATTCCCTACAAAGTAGTTTTCCTATTAATCAGAAAATGGCGCTATATCACAGTATGGTCCATAGAATAGTTAACGTACCTATGAATTGGGATAACTTTTCTTTAAATTGAATATTAAATTTGGGTTTTAAAAGGAGAATAATGCACAGGTTTCCGCAAAATTGCTTGATTGGAAGATTCAGAACAAAAATAAAATTTTGTCAGTGGAGCAGCATTGAGCTCCAAAGAAACCATAGCAACAGTCTCACATTCGAGTTTAAGTTTACTATTTAGATGAAAATTCACGACATAAAGGCTAATGCAAAATTTCGTGAATATCATATAATTTGAAGACCAAAAAAAATTTATTTTGTAAGGAGAGCAGTGTCAAGTGCTACCGAAACCATACCAACAATTTTTCCCACAAGGCAAATGATAATCTCAACTTAAAATCTATTCGGATCATGAAATTTCGATTTGACAGCAATTTTTATAAATCATTATAGTTGACTGTTCAGATACATCATGAAAATCTATAACGATTTATTTCATTCATCACAAATTTTGTGCTTTCTGGTTATAGTTATAATGTATTAATGTCACCTAATCATTCTACAAGAGATTAAAGAAGCCTCACGACGTCCATGATTAGTATAAACCCAGTGACGCATCCACCAAATTTGGATTTCACACTTTCAAGCCTTAAAACGGATGGGGAAATTGATTTTATTTATTGTTTCATGTCATTCGAAACATGGTTATTCATAACAGTGTGTATTTTCAGGTAAATTGTAATGTACTCAATTATAATCAGATTTTATTATAAGTGCTGACATCTACAGGTTATTTTTGACAATATTTCTCAATCTGTTGTAGATTTCTCGTCCTGATAGCTCGGTTTTTGAAGGAACAGGACGCTGCTATCTCTTCGAAGACTTCGAAATACAATTATTTATATTCTTGTATTATGTCTAATGCTTCATACTAAGTTCAATTCGTATTTTTATGAATGTCATAATTTTGTTTGTCTTGAATTGGTAACTAATGTGATGATATTAATGCCTGAATTTACCTTGTCGAATGAATCTTTGACACAGAATTTTTTTAGTAAAAAATCTTTGAAGAAATTTCCTTTCTGTGTAATCATACGTGAAGTATATAATCTATAAGCATAAGTAAATAAAAACCGATTACCAAAGATTCCAATCATCCTGAAAAATTCATACTATACATTTCGAAAAATTGAATGAAGTAATTGAGAATATAAAACACAAACACAGGTCGGTTTTTTGTGATTTTTTTTTAAATATAGAAAATCATCCGAATTCGAGTTGTTCAGCCTGATAGATCTATCCAAAGGATGAAATATTGGGATTTGAACACCAATAACATCTTCATGGAATATTGTAATCGTATAGTATTATAGTAATACATCTTCCGCACTCAATATACGACACTGGAGGTTATTTGAAGAGTGCTGGTTTGCACTTTAATTCTAATACCTAAAACACACCTTCCAAATGACTGCAATGATTATCATCTGATCAACGTTATAAGCTATCAACTGAAAACTTTTCCACGGATTATATTGATAAAACTCAACGAAGCACAGTTCGGATTCACACATAGGTTTGAAACAAGGGAGACATTGTTTGGTTTAAATATCATATGGAAATGCGTATAGATGCTTTATTGTTTATAAAAAAACGTTTGGCAGTGCTAAACACGCTAAGCCCATAGCATTACATTAACTTAGAACTAATTAGAGAAACCTACTTGTCATAAAAAAAGTGAAACAGAAGATAAATGTATGGTTTGGAAATATCACAGACAGTTCACCATACTTCATTTAAGCAAAAATGGGCGCAAAAGAATGACCAAATACTAATTTAATATATGCAGATGATACCGTCTTTTTGGCACGAAGTATAGAAGATCAACAAAATCTGTTGGATCATGCAGGTTAAGGCATAAGGCTAAAAATACGCAATATAACCAAAACCACGATCTTCAATCGTGATGCCCATCATAAACTTTCTCTGTTTCTTAACGGTTGTCGATAAGAAAGGGTTAAAAAATTCCGATACCTTGAACCTGCTATTGGAATCAGGTACGGCATGAGATCACAAAACTACGCTACAGATGTACCATCCCTTTTGCGTTTATCGCTGTCCATCCAAAGCATATCCTGCGAGTCCTTCAAACTGTAGTTGAGTGTAATGGCTAAAAGAAGTTTCAATTGTGGGTGCATGAAGGCTCTGCTATGCAAGAATGTTATCCCATGTGAGGTATTCACCGACCTACGAATATTTTTTTATAGGGTAGTCATTTAAAACCAGGGATTTTATTAGGTTCACTCTGTGCTCTTACCAACCATTGAACTAAAGAGAATGTACCAGCAAGATGATGATCAGCCAAATTTGTCAATGTTGCAAAAACTGGGGCTTTCTCAGACGTCAACTTGGAGACTATGGAGTAAAGATTTGGAGTTGCATCCTTATAAAGTTGAATTGACTCAAAAACTAAAGCCAAATGATCACATATTGCGTCGACAGTTTGCTGTGCCAATTAACACTTAAAACACGATCCTAATGTTGACCAAGAAATCATATCCTCAGACGAGACACTTTTTTAGTTGCATGGCATTATTAATGAGCAAAATTACCGTTATTGCTGCGAGGACAATCCAGAAGTGTTACGTGAAATGCCGAAAAACTCACTGTGCGGCGTCATCGGACCTTATTTCTCCAGAATGAGGATGGCACAGCCGTCTCCGTGAATGGCGACCACGTTAGTCTCAAATTTCTATGGCTAGCTAACTTGAGAACATCAACCATGAATAGATATGGTTACAACAAGACGTCGCTACATGCTATACGGCTTAAATCAAGGTCATGTGATTTGCCTCATCTGCATTATTTTCTTTGGAGCTATGTGAAAGCACAAGTCTATGCCAACAAGCCACAGACTCTAGATCAGTTGGAAGAGGATATTCGTTCAGTTATTGGCAAAACACAGCTGGAATTATTGTACAGAGTGTTAAAAATTTTGAGCAATAACTGCATTCATAATGCATCAAAATGAAGCAATTAAAATCCTATCATTCTGAATGAAAAATCTTTCATATAAAGACGTGGATCTTAAGAACAAGAAACCTCAATCATCTTTGAGGTGTTCGAAATGTGATTACAGTTCAGGAATTCTTGGGTCTTGGAACAACCAACGAAGACGTCTTCCAGAGAGCGAGTTAATGTGATCAAGCGTACGAGAGCTGTTTAATGTATTCTGGGTATCGGGGTGATTTGCTAATAAGGTGAGTAATCTAATTATCTCATTTACTAATGACACTCTCTGAAGAGGTGAATATAATATTTCACTGATTCACTATCATTTGTTTTTTAGGTATCCTCATTGAAAGACGAGCAAAATGACTGACGCCACAATGATGCCGTTATAAAGTTCCTCACTAACCAAGGAAAAAGTCATAAAATCATTCATGAAGAAATGATTGCTGTTTACCAAGACTGTGCTTCGTCGTTATCCACCGTTCAAAAGTGGTCAAGTGAATTTAAAAGAGACAGAGAAACAATTGACATTGACAAATAAAACTGTCAATGTCACAAATAAACAATGGCTGCCATGCGTGAGTAATGTCAATTCAAAAATGGGGCGTTCCCATTGAAAGATCCTTTACGTAGAAGTCTTGATTACTCAACACGCTGGATTTGAAAGGTATCAGAAGAGCTGATGATCTTGTGAAACAAGCAAAAGATCGCATCGCTTTTTCCAAGGCGTACCGACGTCAGCTAGCTGATATGACAATTGAAGAAGAAGCATCTGCTAGTACAAAACAATAGCAAGCTGAAAATCAAACACCTCCACCAATGGACTCCAGAGCTACCTACGCACATGTTCTCAAAAGTGCCATTAAAAATTATATCGTACCCGTGTGCGCCTGCATTAAAAACTTGACGTCTGTATATTTCCGATAACGAAATTAAATAACAATGATAGCGTACAACAATAGTGTGATATGTTGTAATAGTAATAGTGTTTTATTTCTTTACGGTATCGCCGTGCGCACGTGAACTTCGCATGGCGTAAAAGGATCCAAAAATTAATGAAGTACGCTTAAATGGGTCATTATTTTTTCCGTGGAAGCCTGCCATTTACGCATGGGGCCATATCGACAATAAACTGGCCTGATTAAAATTCGTTCTGTCCATTTGTTCTGATATAAATAACCGGAACGTTCAAAATTTACAAGATGGAAAATGCTTAAATCCTACGATTTATGTGTAGTAAATCAAGGAGAGAATAAAAAAATGGCCATCAAGTAGGCTTCTATTTTGATTTCGGACGTTCATTTCCTGAATTTACGACACAATACAGAATACGTCAAGCCAGAAACGGCTCGACGTTGACGTTGACAAGTAATAACACAGGTCAATAAAAAAATAAAATTGTTTGTTTCCTGTGATTTTTTGTTTGTTTCTATCTCGAATTGACGCGTATTTTTTTAATATGGTAACAATTTTTCTCTAATAGCTTTTGGTTTTGAGTTATAGCTAACTATATATATTATTTGACACTAAAATATATTTTGTTGCTGTTTTCGATATGGCTTTGTCGAGAAGATATTGTGTGCTTAATCCTCATTGTCTTTGCTATATTTGTGGAGAATATATAGTCCGTCTAGAAAGTATCTGGAATTTATTATTTTTCATAATTTTGATATACTTCTTTTTTGTAACATTCTAAGGCAAAAGAAATGTATAAAATAGGTTATGCAGATAGTCGGCTTTGGCCAACATTAATTTAATTCTAAAAGTTTTTGAATAAAAAAAAAATTTTTGAAATTAAAATTGTAGAAGATAAACATATTTTAATTTGTTTTGATATTCAAATTTTGTTATGTTTCTTCTATCAAGTAAAAGGCCTTTCTATTTTATTTTCCGTACTCTCTGATTTTGTCCTGATATGTTTGAGGTATTTATTTAAGGAATTCTTAAATGATTTTACACCGTTTTCTGCAAGACCGTTTGTTGAAGGATGATACGGTGGGGATCTAATATGAACAATATCATTAAAATTACAAAATTTTTCAAATTCTTCGGAAACTAATTGTGGACAATTGTATTCGGTAAGCCAAACCTAGCAAAACAATCACGTAATTTGTTTATAGTGGTAAAAGAATCTAATTTTTACATTTCATAAATTTCAGGCCATCTCGAAAATGAATCTATAATGATCAAATATGTTTTATTATGGTAAGGCCCCAGAAAGTCGATATGAATCCTATCATATACATGTTTACCTTCTTGGAATTTAATTAGTTTGGATTTTTCTGGCGTTTTCATGAAAGTCGCGCAAGCATCACAATTTTTAACATAATTTTCAATATCTCTTTTTAAACTGGACCACCAGACATACTGTCTGGCTAAAACTTTCATTTCAGTCATGCCATTGTGAGCACCATGAATCTAATCCAACTTAATTTTGTTGGCATTATTACTCGATAACCCCACATTATCAAATTATTCTCAATACTTATTTCGGAGGATTTTCTTTTGAATATTTCAAATTGTTCGTTAATTTCATCTGGCCAGCCGTTCCTAATAAACAAATAAACTTTACTTAGTATTGGATCTTTCCTTGTTTCGTTCGCTATATTATTTGCACTGATCGGTATTTGATCTAATAAGATATTACAATATTCGATTTCTGGGTCTGCCTCTGTCACGGTTATTGGTATTCGCGATAACCCATCAGCCCCGCCATTTTCACTGCCTTTAATATGTTTGAATACATAATCGAATCCACTCAAGAAAACAGCCCATCGCTGCAAGCGTCCTGCCGCCATTTGAGGTAACCCTTTGTGTTCTCCAAATAATGCCTTCAACGGTAAATGAACACAACTCGAGTTACAACAGAAAAAGAGAAGGAATTTTTAGGTTACCAAGCGTACCTAACTTAAACCATAGAACGCAATTAACATAGAAAGTATTTTCTTCATTTATTTTACAATTACTACTTTTATTTATATACATGATATTACAGAAAGTCCGATAAATAACCCCCGATAGAAGGTTGACACACCTTCTACAGTTCCAACTGTCTGAGAACCTCCTCTGGATAAGTGCTTTAGAGGAGGTGGACGTCCAAGCCACTATCATGACCACACTCATATCACGATAGAGTTAAAGGAGTCTAAGGCTCGAGTAGCTCGAAACAGGACTTTAAGTTGGTAAACTCCCTCTTTTTGCTGAGTTTTTACAAATTAGCTCACTGAGCTAGTTGAACAACGCGGCTCAGCCCTCCATTTTACCTTTACGGTGAAACTATGGCCCCATTCGGTCGAACTTTCACCAGTGACTGGTGCGAGTGACATTGCTTTAGGTATCAAGACTTAATCCCCATATCACTGGGATGAAACTAGGATTTTAGTCAAGACAAGCGCCCTCAGCGCGTCAAGCTACAATGGCAGTGTCTCTGGGACAGTCGTGACAAACAACGCCAATGGTCACAAACAATTATCCCAGTGCGAGTAGACCCTAAAAATTGGTTCACGAACTTTCATCTGGTTGTTCTCCTTTTGAATACCGAATTTCAGTTCGATCGGATTTGCAGTTTGCAAAATATTGAGAAAAATAAGAGAAATTTTCAAATGTGAATAACTGCGAAACCATTTGACCGGTTTTGCCGATTAACGAACCCAGCCGAGATATCTAGACCCCAAACCTACCCTGTAAGTTTCAAGTCTCTAGCTCTTTCCCTTCGAAAGTTATCGTGTATACGGTCAGCCGGCTAGACATATTTTTTGGCCTCAGATACTTCATCACTGAGGCCACCTAGTCGTTTATGATCATTTTCTGCTCAAAATTAGAAAATTGCAGACATATGGGCGAAACGATAGCACGCTGTTCTATGGAACAAGCGCACAGAAAAAAAAAACAAAATCAAACTACGGAATTCCCGTAGCGCCACCCCGATCCAAATCTCCACCGTCATAAATCATTGCGTCAAGTTCATCGCTTCCTTCGATGCGACACCCTGTAGTCCTTCACAAGTATACACCCAAATCGGCGCTAAAACAGATTACGGTTACATTGAACCATCACGGAATGCCTTCTTCCCTGTTTTACGCTAACACACCCCACCCCAAGCATATTCTCTTTTTATTTCCTTTCTTAAATCGAATACTACGTTCCCAGCGTGGACAAGCGCAGTTATTGTTTACAACCAGCGTGCCATGCGGCGCTACCCCACTACCCTCCCTCGCGTCAGACACCCAGCGTCCGACAGAGACGAAAAATAAGCACCGGGCTACATTCCAGACAAAATAGTACGATCTCAGACGGCTACGACATGGAATCGACCTCGACAAGATGCCTCCATTGCGGCGAAGCGAATATTGGCGCTATCGGAGATTCGACGTTGCCGAACGCTTCCAAATCTCTCCAATTGGAATATATTGATTTTTCCGTATTCCATTTTTAATCCCTGATTCGCATCGATTCTTCACATTTTATGACTCCTTAACTTCATTTTAAGTCTATGACTATTCATTCTTTGAATTCTATACATAGAATCGAGAGTCCCAGAGTTTGATAGAGGATATCTTATTCGAAGAAAAACTCGCATTTGTTATTGTAGTTAAAGAACGAGAGAAATCAATATATTCCTTCAGAAACTCGCGATAATATTGTTCTTTTTCAGTTCATAGAAATAATGACTATAATTAGCACTTTGTAATTGGGGGAATAGCAGCTCCTAAGTGGGATTTCTTCCGTAAACAACAACAAGCGCTACGTTTGTTATTGGTCGCTACGCCACTGCTCCTCCATAACATCACGCCTTGTCATTGCCCCTGAAAAGTATCGAAGCTCGATGGCAACGTCGCGTAGTTTCCCAGTTCGAGTACGAAGTTGTGATCAGAACCAACCAAAACGATAGTGCGACTAATAAGTTAAATGTGCGCAGTCTGTGCTGCATTGTTTAGGTGAGCGTTAGTTCTCAATTTGAATACATCAGAGTAGTTGAACACGTGAAAACTGACGATATACGAGGTAGCAAAACAATAATAAGGTGGCTATAAGGCAATGTAAACATCGAATCGACTTCTGTGTCCTCATTCGCGTATTGTTGTGGTCTGTTTATACATTATTTGGTGTTGTGGCACCTTTCTCTGAACTGTTAATGTCAATGATTCGAGTTTTATATTTTGTTCTTTTTATCGTGAAGGACAAGTGAATGTGAAATGTCTACCAGTGGTAGTGCTTACCCCGAAGAGGGTTTCAATATCCTCCGAATGGGATATTTGAAGAAAATGAAAACGGGACGTCGTAAATGGTTCGTACTTCGAAAAGAAACCCCGGAATCTCAGGCAAGACTTGAATATTATGACTCGGAAAAAAAGTACCAGAGTGGAGTTGCGCCCCGAAAATCTATTATAATGAAAACATGCTTTAATATCAATCAGCTTAGTGATTCAAAACATAAACACGTCATTGCTCTTTACACCAAAGATGAATGTTTGAAATTGGCCATTGACGATAAGCAGGAAGCTGATGAATGGTTTAAAGATTTGCTTTTGATGCAGCAGGGAGAAGATCTTCCTGAGGGGCAAATTCCCAGGCCTACTTTTGGTAAGTAGACACAAACAACTTGAAAACATATCGCCGCAAGGTCATTGTGGCTGTAAATACTCTGTAGTCTGCTACGGTGTTGTCAATATTCGCGAATTTTCGCAACTCTAAAGAATTCCTTTCCCTACATCCTTCAAAATTCCTTCAAGCTCATTGTTTTGATTCGTTTTTATCTGTTTAGGGTCTATTATTCAATCTGTTGCCCTATTAATAAATATGTTTGTTTAATTTTCGATGTAAATTTTTCACTTTTATACATAAATGTCTCCATGAATTTTTTCCATACGGTTCTGTATATTCGTAAGTAATATGATTTGTTTCATAGAAATTTTAATTTTTCAATATTTTACACCCATTGCAATCATCTAAGTGCTCTATTACCATTTTGCATATTCCCCTTATACTCATAAAAACTTGTAAAATGCTAGTAAATATTGTGATAATTGTTTGTAATGAATTTCGAAAGATTAAAAATAACTTGCTTGAAGTTGAAAGATTTCCTGGAAGAAGAGAACTGGTTTATTTTGGTAAATCCCCGTTGTTATTCTATATTGTTTTGATGAATTTGGGTCAGACCTGGCAACGTGGACGGACTCGATCACAGCAGACTTGAGTCCAATAACATTATTGGCGAGAAAAACAGATTTCGAGCCGTGGCGCATTCATGTTTGTCAAAACAAAATAACAATAGCGTTAATTTTAGAACATCGTAACAGTCGACGAATCAGTCAAATCATAGGCACTTTTTCCTTTCAAATCGTTTTTAAATTGCCCGTCCGAAGCGCAGTGGATATCTACGGATCGCATTATCCGTGGAATCCAAGCAATTTCATACCGTTAACATCGTTTGTTTCGTTATATCGGGATCATCGAAAATTCTTGGTATTTAAACGCAATTTCAACGATGGCCTTCGTAACGTTATTGACAGGCAATGTACGTTTCGCTATTTCCTTAAGTTCTTTCACATTTCCAATAGCATCACAGAATTGAATAGATAGTAATCGGTTTGAATGGTCGGTCGACCATCCACACTCTGTTTATCGATGGTTTCCTGTTGTGAAAGACAATTTCGGTCGACAAACATTCCACGAATACCATAGAAATGAATCAACTTTGCCAACGTCTTTAGACGGAGAGGTTTCAGCACAATCTCTTTCAGTGTGGAATGAAAGTTGGTTGTTTTTGCGCAAGGTTGACCTTTCTAAAATGGGTCTATAATGATCCCATGGTTGCTCAGTCGGTTTAGGAGCGTTTATTTTGGATTTGTCAGTTATTTATTTATTTACACTCCAGATTTTATTTTTTTAATCATAGATTAATCATGGTTCTATGTTCCAGAATCGATTATATGACGCGTTTTGTTTATTCTAAGCTTTGTTTTGTCGCATACGGAAATGATAAATGTGAGATATTAATATTTTCTTGGCCAGACGGATTTTCTAATGAGAAGAATCTGGATTTCGTAGAGTTTTACTCTGGCTGAATGCGTGTCAGACATCCAGTGTCTATTTTTGCTAGGTGCTAATAGTTGGGACAAGTTTCACAGTCTGAGTATTTGTCTGTCCACGCGGCTGTACAAACGATAACGGGGGCCATGTTCTAAAATTAGCCGTCTTGGATCGAAAGGCAACAGAAACCCAGACGGCAGCTAGACGGTTTGCACACAAGTGACCTCTTAACGTCAAAATTCAACGAAAATGCGTTTTCACGACCTGGCAGATTACGTCGGTTTTAATTAAACTTAATTAAGAGATAAGGAGTTTAATGTTGGAAGTATAAAACTGCTATCCGTGCCCGTAAAATTTGCTTTCAAGACCATTGTTTTTTATAACCGTCGGTAACATTTCGTTACTGACGTATGATGTAATGACGGTGTCATATTTCGCGGTCATAGAAAAGGAAATTGTCCATTGTTTTGCAATTTTTTAAAAATCGAATGACGTTCGTGTCCATTATGTGATGCGGTACATAGAAAATAAGTATTAATAACAGTCTGTAAAATAAATATATTCCATCCGTTTCCCAAATACAAATAAATGAAATCGGTAAACAAATCTATTACGGAAACCATAATAGTGTCATTAGTTACTCGGATGACCTCTCTAAAGAATTTTCTGATCATTATCAGAGTGAATGAAGCTTCGTATACAAGTTCAAAACATTGAACCGTTAAAAGCTTTAACAAACACGAAGGATGGAATTTCTATGGAGTGATACGAAGGAATTTTTTCGTCTATTTTTATCCATCCGTGTATTTGTCAACGATTTTTCCTGTTATTTTTATCGGGAGTCTTTCTGCTAAAGCACATAAATTACCCAGTGGAATTCGGATAATTCTTTCTGTGTAAACCTATTGAATGGGTACCAAGAAACTAGCATTACGTACTCTCAGGACGTAAACAACTTGTAAACAAGGTCTTCGCCACGTTGTCGTGTCGTTCAAGAATTCCGTCATAGGCCGATGGTTTAACGAAAGTAATTATTTCGTATTGAACTACTTTTCGTACTTGTGGATGTGTGCAATTTATGTGTTCACTTTGAGAGCACGATTCGACAGAAATATTTTAAAGCTGATCATTTATCAAACGGTTTTAGTTTCAGATACAAGAATTCCTCACGAAAATAAGCTTCATAGATTTAATTCTTCTATGATTCCAAATTCTGTTATAAAATAGAGAACCATGCAGTGTAGAAACCACGTATGGAATAAAATTTTTTGTGTGCTTATGTTAGAAAATTATAAAAAACACTGGGACCTCAACTTTCAAATTCAATGGTTTCCTTTTTAAGCATAAATTTTGAAGCCTGGGTCAATTGAAAGACTAAATCTTGGGACTATCTTGCTTCATGGGACTGTGTTCGGGTGGGCGGATAAGAAGCCTCTTGGGCGAGTGAGTTGCGTCACGAAACAACTCGGGTACTGACACTGCAAAGCCAGCAGAGGTTGGATAGTGCTTCGCTGCTACCAGTCACGGTGTAGATTTTCGGACTGAAGCCGAAACTGGAAGCTTGTTGGGTTCACTCTTAGATCTGTGACTTAAGGGGAGGGACACTATGACGTGTTAGTTGATCTAGTTGACACTATGAGAGTTAGTGATCGTTATCCTTCAATGGCTCCTTTTGGAAACATTTCATAAGTCCGTATTTAGTTTATTTAAAAAATACCATTATTTAACGCGTGATAAATTATTAATTTCTTTATTTCACCCGGTATAATCCAAAATAGACCATGTATTAGTTGAAATCAGGTTGTTTAAAAATTATCAAATTATACAGTGTGTTACATTTAGAATAAAGAGGACTGTGGTGGACTCGCGCCAGTACTCATGTATATTTAAATTTATGCTTAAAAAGCGCACCATTGAATTTGAAAGTTGACGTGTCCCAGTGTTTTTTATACTTAATTCTCTAACATAAGGACACAAAGAATTTTATTCCATAAGTGGTTTCCACACTGTATACATAAAGGCATGGGCTCTGCTTATTAGCTTCACAATATTGACCATGACATACAAAAAATATTTTACTGCTGATAGCTGTTTCATTTCTTCTCTTTCTACGGTATGGTCATGTAATAACCGTTCTTTTCTATGAGATGGAACCAGTAAAATATGTAAATTTTGAGATATGTTCAAATATAATTCATAAAGCATAAATCAGTAATGCGACTGTTTACCCTCGAAAAGGAAAAGACGTGCAATTCAACGAAATTGATTAAGTACTTCGATCGAAGTAATCGATAACTCACATGTTTGTTAGATATGTATTTTTATATTAATGAATCATAATCACATGAATGAGTAAGTTAATAGTTTGTACTGGAACATGCTTGTTGTAGTTCCATTTGCGTTTAAGCACATGACCTACGCAAGATAGGCCATCATGTGACTTAATCGTGATTTATTTGTATGTTATTTTCCTATTAAGTCCAAATATCGACAATTTATGTGGGATTGGCATGACAATGCATTATATGATGAAAGGTTATATCGTCATAGAATATTTTGTACTTGTATGGTATGTATGTATATGATCACAGAGAAAGATATATCGTGAACATCTTCGAACACAGAAACATTCGCATCAAAAAATTATTGCGCATAAAGGAAACTTGACCATAGAAGGAATTGTTTAGTTTCAATGCGTTATTCAGAATGGTGAAATTATAGGATGTTGTGAAGGCTCAAAGTCCAACCGTGGACGCCCCCTTGTGTAACGTTATCCGAAGATGTCGCGTATATTTATTTGGACGGCGACATAGTTATTGTTTTGAAATGTAGAATGTTTGTGTGTTTATCACATTAATTTGAGATGAATCACTTCCTCTGCACCTCCACGATGTTGTGGAGAATGCATCGGACAAAACAGGACGCCTCAATGTACCTCTGGTGTTGTTTGTATCCAGTTTTCTCAGGGAACATTCTGCTCTGAATAAACTATACAGATTGTGGTTCATTTGATGTCTTTGGGTTATCCATTTTGTTTATACCCTTTCAAACTGAAAGGAATTACAGAAGTTATTCATGATAAAAATGTTGATATTCATAGATAGTTCATTCGAAAATATACTGGCGAGCAAAAAAAAAAGGGATCACAAAGATTTTATACTGTTTTTTTCCATTAGACTCACGTGTTCAAATTGATTCAATAATATTTTTCATCAGAAAATAAACGAAATATGCGCAAAATGTAGACATATGGACTAAAAAACTTGATAAAACAAACCGTCTTCGAATAATTCTTCACAATACATTCATCGTTTTATCATCTTCGTTCAACATTGGTCATTGAAAAGTTTGTTTACCACTCTTTGAAAGAAACCATTTCATAAAATGAGTTTACCAATTGAAGATTGTACGAGAAAGGTGGTATTTAATGAAAATGGGCTGAGCCGGAGATCTGTTGCTAGAAGAATGAATGTTACCCTATCTATAGTCCAAAGAATATTGACAAGGCATCAAGAGACAGGCAGGGTGATCGGAAGACCTGGATCTGGAAGAAGACGGTGGGTGCACATCGATGAGGGATAACAGATTCATGGTTTCCACAAATCGAAAATCGCCATCTTACTGCTTTTTGAAGTTCGAAATCGATTGATGGAGGTAAACGTAAGTGAATGGACTGTGAGAAGACGTCTCTCAGAATCGAATTTACAACCATACAGACCTGCGACAGGTCCAGAACTTCTCAGAGACATCGAATGGTGCGTCTTCAGTTTGCACTGGTTAGAAGCTCAGTGGGTTCCGGTAGAATATTTTTTACAAGGTTTAGAGAAGCTTATTTCTTGATCTAACAAATGCTACATTGAAAAATTGAATTTTTCCAAAATTTTCTGAATTTTCTTTCGAGAATACATTGAACGCCCCTCGTATATAATATAAAAAAATAAAAGGGAGGTTTTTTACTTGATTTCAAATCGCCTTTCTGAAGCTGTGCTACATAATTTTAGGAACTTTTTAAAGAGAGGTTGTTTCGAAGAATTTCGCAAGTTTATATTGGATATTTTTAGAGTGGAATTTGGTTTTCATAATACCGTTATGAAACAGTGCTGTCTCCACTAAATGTTGAGTAAGTTTGATCAATATTCTATATATTCTTTGGAGTCTCTCATCTCCTTTTGATACTGTGTAATTAATTCTAAATTCTGTGTAATGTCTACTAAAAAAGAAGCAGTGTTCCTAAGACATTTATTTAATTCAATTTTAAAAAGTTCTTTAGAGAGTTCATAAAATTGAAATAAGTATCGAGGTATAGCAGAATTGCACTGGTTGATATTTAAGAGACTAGGTGATAGGTTTCGTTGTTATTATTTTGATATTTTTACGCTGAGGAATTGAAGTGGACCATCTGGAACGTGAACTTCCGATTAGATCACTCCTACGCGGAGTGTTTTCCAGCAAATCCCACGTGGGCGTTCTCATTTCGCACGAAATGCGATGTATCCCTAAAATGAGTTCGGGAAAATCTGCGCTGGCCCGAAGCATCGATCCGTTCCTGACGTCACACCCAAACACCCACTCCAAGCTCTTGGCGTAGAATTTCACTGTGTGCGATGCAACAGTCGGCGACTTGTTTGTCGCATCAGAAAAAAAAACAAGGGGAGTATCTGGATGACCGTTCTCGAATTCTATGGAAACCCGATTAGTCACAGACTGCATTATCGGAGCATAGAACCACTCAATCTGTCATTTCCTCGGTTACCTGATTCGTCAAATTTCGTCCAATGTCTGTAACACCTGTTCGAAGTTCGAGGTAACAAAAACGAACAGGTGCAAGTTGAAAAACACGCTCACGAAGGGTTCCAGACAAGTCTACAACGCATATAATATACAAAGCATCAGATATAACTTTGAAGGAATCATTGAAATTACGCATTTTTTTGGTAAAATAAGGAGGTACTTGTGCTCTTTTGCTAATAAACGATAATGCCCCATCGCATATTGACCGAAAATGCGAGGAGAATATTAAACTTGACCTTAAAAAAAAGTGAATCTCCTCAAAACAACCGAAAAACATGGAAAAACGGATGTAAGAAGTTTTTGAATAATGAATAATCTTTCAGGTAGCATCTACTCTCAAAGAAATCATCCTGTGAAGAATTCGGAGTCAAGGGTGAAAAAAGAAATGTTAAAAATTCCAGGAAGTCCACAAATTTATTATTTATTAGGAGTAAAAATAAGTTCGTTCGGTTTTGTAAGGCTTTCTTTTCAGTATCTGCCATTTCGCTGAAGTGTAAACAACATAAAGGGTCTTTTATTAACAGCGCCCAATTTTGTTTCGTACATAATACACATTATTTATTTGAAAATTATTGAAATTTTTATTTCATTATAAAGTACAATGGATACCATTAGTTATAAAATATGCTTCAAATTTCCACTAAGAAAACGCTGGCAGAAATGAAGTCGTTGAGCCCAATTTTCCATGAATCTCACACAAATCAGGTCGTATGTTAGCAATTACTCGTTTAAATTTGCTGGATGATTGCTGTAAACCAATGACTCATTGTAACCCCAAAGAAAGAAGTCCAATGGAGTTAAATCGCAGGAACGAGGCGGATAATTTATCGGTCCATTTCTTGAAATAATCAAATCATCTAATTTTGTTTTCAATGAAGTCCGTTGAAACCACATTTTTTACAAATCAAGACGAACCAATTTCGGGCCGAATATTCATGCTGTGTATTTGGTGGGATCAGCTGAGTGTGGTGTATTATAAGCTGCTACAACCGAACGAAAGGATCACAAGGCAGGTCTACCGATGTCAATTGTTTGCGTTCGGGCCGAGCTTTGCGAGAAAAACGGCCGCAATATACCAACAGATACGACAAAGTTATTTTGCAACATGAACCATGTTGCGTAGCATGTTAAAACGTACTTAGACACTCCCAAATGCCCACCCGCCGTACAGCCCAGATATCGCTTCTTCCGATTACCATTTCTTCCGATCTGCAACATGGCACTTCTCCAATTACGATGAAGTCAAAAAATGTATTGATGCATGGATAAGCTTAAAGAGTCACCCTTTTTTCGCGATGGGATCCGTAAATTGCTAGAAACATGGGAAAAGCGGTGGCTACTTCTTCATGAAATTTCTTTCATAAATTAACACATTTCGTATTGAATTGAATCAGTCCTTACTTGGTGAAAATCTATATTAAATAATATTCAAATAAGATTATTCTGATTTTCACAGATTTTTATTGTTATGTTTACAACAATCGTTTTGTTATTCAAAATGTAATTTTGCCTGATGATGCTACTGTGATAGCGAAACGATTGGTGTAAACATAACAAAAAAATTTGAGAAAATCAGAATAACCTTAAATATTATTAACACATTTCGCTGTACTTATTATGTTATATAAGGAACATTATATCATTTTGGTTCATTTTTGCAATGAAATATGTTGAAATGAACTATATTTCGATATTCAACGACATGTTAACCATGAGAACTTTCTTTCAGTAAAATATTGGGTAAATGATACAAGTTTGTGTATTTTTTTATGTTGGTGTTCAAAGAATGATTGTAAAATAGGGTAAAATTATGTTGTATAAAGATAGATCTGTCAAAAATTAAGTTTCACGGAAACATCGTATGTTTTATGCATCGTGCATCTGGATTCTATGGTATTCAGTGTTTAGAAATTATTCTATGCTTATGAATGTTAGTCTTTGTTCAAGATGCATAGAAGAAATGGTGTAATCACACATTATCATCGTTGCTTATTTTTTTCAGAGGCTACGTATCCAACTTCAATGTGTAGAATTTGTAATATTTATTTGTGAACAAATGCTGCTTACATTGTCGTCATGTCAGGTTTTGATGAATAGGAAATAATTTAAAAGCTTACAAACCAAAATAAACTAAAAATCAAAGGAAAATTCCCCAAAACTCAGACAGATAAGAATTCAAAACATCGATATCACTAACACAATTTTAACGATTGATTCGATCTATATTGAAAACATTTTTCGACAGACGCCATTTACAAGAGAAGAAAGAACTTCTAGTGAAGTTCCCAAAAATGTTGTACACAATATCCAATCAGTGAACAAACAATTATTTCACACATCTTAAGTCTTTGTTGGACTGATTATCTCACGATCGAGATCATAGAATAGGGTGAAAGTTCTCTTCTCTTGAAAACTTGAGTCAACCTACGCTTATCACGTGTTTTTGTGTACGTTCATGAATGGTCCCAAACAGGGAGAAAAACATGTTTATCGCTTACCAGATAAAGTGAATCGATTTCTAAATGCATTCCGGTTATTTATCCTACTATATTGACAGAATGATTATCAGAACCATGACTATACACAAACATGACAATGTATGATGATACAAGAGTTAGTAATTTTGTCATCAATGGGCTGCAACTATGTATGTTGGCTGCTTTGAGCTCGATTAAGTGCACTCTCCTGAATTGGCGTCAGAACGGTTTTATCATCTATTCTTCTATGCGCCATTATAATGAATTGCTTATTGATAGATTCCGACTGAAGGTTAGCTAGAATTTCGTCATAGACAGAAATTAACTTCTATTTTAAAGGGTTAATCATAGAACACTGAATAATGAAGGCAGTGGTGCCAATGTGAGAATATTTTGACAGGTAGAAGTCGTATATTCATCACGAAAAGTCGGTGTTTATCCATTATTTCATCGGCACATTAACTGCTAATGCACCATTCTCAAAACAGCTTTAATCAAATGAAAATCGAGAGTGACATCAGGATATAACTGTAAATTGTATGCTGATCATTTTATTTATTTTCATCCACTCTCGTCGTTATTGGTTCGATTCGATAACATTGAACCCCGAATTTACCGTTACTCGTTTGTTTTTCCATATTCGTGGCTTAGATTTCGCGTCCTGGAATATTTTTGTTTACCTCGATTCGTTTCGACGTGAATTCTTATAATTCATTCTTGGAATAGCAAGTGTCGTTCGTCTGTTGGTATGAATGACCCGAAGTTTTATTTTAGGTTGTTTTGATTGTGCAAATCCAAGTGGAATAAAGTTTTATTGAAGAGAAAGTGGTCATAAAAACACGTGTTCTGTTGAAAACTGGTTAAATGTTATAATTGAATGCATGCACCTATCTCACTGGAACAATGTTACAAACAATTAATTGTTCCCAAGCTTGGCCATGTTGATTTATGTAATGGACATTGGTCTCAAGAGTAAGATAACCTCTTAAAAACAGTTATAATGATATATGTTGCTTTAATTGGAGATTCACCATTTAATTTGTTATTGCAAGTTTTTCAGGCATTGTGACTGCTGCACAGAAACTATCAGTGAATTCAAGTACTGTGAGACTTTTAATTCAGTCATCCAAATATATATGTATCACCTATTACATAAAACTCTATGATTGTCACTGACGGAGAATTCTCTCATGGTTTTGGCACAAAACCTGTAATGCATAGAATTTCAAGAGTGTTAAAGTTTAGGAATTTGTAGCACATCCTCGATGTGTGATTTATGAATGAAAAGTCAGTGTTGCCGGAAATAATCAAGGTTATTAGTTTCTACTTACTATAAGTGAAAATTTTTATGTATTGGAGTAGAAATAAGTTCGTGCATAATTCATATTATGCCGATTCAATGTGTCCAACAATAGAATATTGGGAGTACTTATTTGATCACAGATCTATTTTCTCTTCGCATATGAAAAGTCATAGAATTGAAACATGATACATTTAGTAAAGGAAAATCGTCAGAAATGAATTTGTGGAACCAAAGAATATTCCCAGAAGATTTATTTGATCATAGATCAATTACAATGATGGTTTCAAAGCTTAATGGTTGAAAAGTCATAGAATTTAGTTGAAATAAAATTGACGATGAAAGAAAAACTCAGTGTGTCTAACATGAGAATTAAGTTATAAGTTTTGCGGAACAAAATGGGAAAACACCGACTGCGGTTGAACAATCGGGGATTTCACGCTCTTACAATCAAGAAATTCCCGAGAGGATGCTTTTAAACGTTGTCGGAGCTATCAATAAACGTCTGTTACCCACATAGACCGAGTAACCTCGCTTGTAGAATGGATTATTGAATTTATGAATGAAATTATTAAAGAGGAAGGAAGTACTATCGTGTTTCCGATACCACGTCAGAAATTTTCTCCGATTCGATTTCAGGCCCGTTATCTTTTTCCGTTTCGTGCCTTTTCTTCCTGTTCCGTCTTAGAAGTGCTCCTTTTCCAGTCGAATTTGGGAAATGAAGGCCCCGGGCGACCAACGGGAATGGGCGACGGGCATAACGGAAATGGCATTGTTATTGTTTTGTCTTCGCCCACTGCGGCAATATTATTTCATTAATCATTATTTATTATTATCCTCGTGAGCCAAGAGCCTAGCCAAGAAACCCGAGAACAGGGTCATGCATCACGAGCAAGGAGAGACGACGTTTTCCCCACTCAGTGGATGGGCGTGATGAAAATGGCCGGGAAATTGAATACTCCTTTAGGGAAATTGGTGGGTTTTTCACGTTTTTGTTCCCATTTGTCAACGATGTACGTGAGAAAATTTAATTCAGAGGTAATTAATCAATTTCTGCGTAAATACCGCTGTATTCTTCAACGCTGCACAATTTGCTTATTTCGGTTGCATTTTTATTTTATGTGTTGTCAAACTCAGCCTGGTGTTTTCATCTGTCAATTAGTCAGCGATGGCAACCAACATTTTAATACAAAAATCACCATATTTAAAAGATCGATTAATTGAAATCAAGTTATAACGGGTTATCCATTTCGTGCTCCGGATTTCACAGCCCTGTTTCAATGAAATTTGTCGAAAAGAACCGTGATCCGAAGCTTCATATGTTTAGTTGAGGGTTAGCCATTTAACAATATGGATCGTTGATCTACTGCTGAACGTGTGAAAATTGTGAAAACTCACTACTAATACAATGATTCTGTAGTGCGTACGTTGCGCATTACGGGCAGATTATTTTCGACATAATCTGAGCATACAATTGGTGAAAAAATGCGAGGAGGCTGGATCTGTTACTGATGTCTTAAGACCAATACATCATCGAAATGCACGTTCGACCGAAAATATTTCTACTGTAAGTGAAAGTTTTGAAGATCCAAATTTATCAATTCTTCGGCGTGCACATCATTTAGGTCTTTCTAAGGGCACGCGTTTTTTGCATCTTCATCCTTATATGGTTCAGTTGACATAAGAACTAAAGCCAACTGATCCTAGAATGCGTAGAACATATGCCGATTAGGTGCTTGAACAGCAACGTTTGGATGACGATTTTTCTTCAGCGATGAGGCAGATTTTTCACTTAGTGGCTATGTAAACAAGCAAAATTGTCGCATCTGGGGCAATGAAAATCCTCAAGTAACTGCTTTTTGGACCAGTAATTATTCCCGATCGCCTCAACGCTGAAGAATTCATTACATTAATCCAAAGCAGCTTAGCAGACATATTGGATGAAATGCCCCTGGCTAACAGGTAACATTTCTGGTTTCAAATGGATGGCTGTCCATCTCATAATAGCCGGAATGTACGGGACTTAATGAATGAATGTTTTGGGATGGAATGGATTGGAAGGTGTGGTCCGGTAAGATGGCCACCAAGGAGCCCCGACCTTACACTTTTGGATTTTTATGTCTGGAACATCTTGAAAGAAAAAGTATATCAAATATGCGTTCAGACTCGAGAGGATCTGATCGGGAGAATTAAATTGTGTTGTGCAGGAATGCGTCAGAAACTTCGCAGTATTGTATCGGGTGTTTTTTTTAGAGTGATAGAACTTTCGATAGGGATAACTGTGATTTGACAGAAGGTAGAAGCTATGTTGCTTTGACATTTCTGTTCAGTAAGCATTGACAACATGGAAAGACTGACGCCGCAACAACGTTTATAAATTGTCGAAATTTATTTTCAAAATCAGTGTTCTATTCGCCAAACTTATAGAGCACTTCGTGAAATTTATGGTTCACGTAATCGTCCATCAGAGCAGCTTATTCGTCGAACTATCGATAGATTTCGGACAACATTTTCTCTACACGATGCAACAACAACAACAAGACGAAGAACTGTAAGTACTGAAGAAAATATCGCTGCTGTAAGTCATAATGTTAATTATGATCCAGATTTGTCTATTTGTCGACGTTCCCAACAAGTTGGACTCTGTGCATCTACCACATGGAAATTTTTGCGTAAAGATCTTGGTCTACACCCATACAAGATCCAACTCGTTCATGAACTAAAGCCACTTGACCATAATAAGCCTCGTTTGTTTGCTGATTGGACCCTAGAACAGCTTGAAGTTGATCCACTTTTTTATCGTAAAATTGTGTTTAGTGATGAAGCTCATTTCTGGTTAAACGGCTATGTAAACAAGCAAACTTGCCGTATATAGAGTGAAAACAATACTCTAGAAGTTCTGCAGGTTCCATTACATCCTGAAAAATGCACTGTATGATGTGCTTTACACGCTGAAGGCATCATCGGTCCATATTTCTTTAAAAACGATGCTGGAGCTAATGTTACAGTGAATGGTGCTCGTTACAGATCGACGATCAATGATTATTTGTTTCAAAATTTGAATGGTATCGACCCAGAAGTGTTTTGGTTCCATCAAGATGGTACTACACATCATCCTGCTACCGTAACAATTGATTTATTAAAAGAAAGATTTGACGATAACATTATTTCGAGAAATTGTTCAATTAATTAGCCTCCAAGATCATGCGATATATCTCCATTGGATTATCTTTGAGGTTATGTCAAGTCATTGGTTTATGCTGTTAACCAGAAACAATAGACGCTTTGGAAGCCGACATAACTCGTGTTAATGATGACTTTGACTTCAATCTTAATTTAAATGTGTTTTATTCCAATTGAAAGTTCTATCACTCTAAAGAAATACTGAGGTATTTTTTGCTGAAAAGAAAACATGTCCATAATTAATAATTTTTCATAGATAAAACCATTGGAAAAATATGACTGATTTTGTTCACTTCAGAATCGTGGTATTCATCTCCTTACCACGCCCTTAATAAGAATGTTTTGGCACACCGAACTCCTTATCTTGTAGCAAATTTAATGCCGTTTCCAGATATGTGGTCAAATTTGATGACTACGTGGATAACTGAAGTATAACGAATTTTATGGAAAAACTTGAAATATTTCGTGAAATCATGAAATGTTAAATTGAAGAATAACCATCAACATTTCGACCATGTGTTTGTTATATGACATTTTTTATTGCAAATAACTTGTGATCTCCTTGAAGTTTGGTCCTTTTAAAATTAGACACCCTGTGTACTTCCGATCTTCTGTTCTTATTGACGATATCTTTATTGATACTGAACTGTTGTCTGAAGATGGGATAGTTAATTCCCGAAACTCGAGTCACAATTAAATGTGTAAAATATCAATTTATTGGTAGTAAACCAAAGTAATTTCTATAACTTGTTTTAATGATATCTTTATTATTTTTTATTGATTTACCTTTAGAATTTCTGGTTTCATATAAAATATTGAGATTTCGATTTTTCTTCAAATATCTAGCCATCAATGTAGATTTTCGTCCTATATACGTTAAGCAAATATAATTTTCATTTTTGATTCTAATCTGTGGGTAAACTAATGACATGGTTTTTTTTCGTTGGATATTATTCAATAATTTATCGATAATTGATGGGTTATACTCATTATTTACTGCAATTTATTTGATTTTATCTACCTCTACCTCAAAATTCTTCTGTGACATAGGCACGTTAACCAGTGTATATAACATACTATTTATTGTATGGTGCTAATTTATGTGATAAGGAGTGATTTGAAGAGGAATGTATTGTGCAGTCTGTTTGTGTCTTTGCGGTAAATCGAAAAATCATGTCCTTTGTTAATTTTTGTTTATTTTTAAGTCTGAAAAATTTATGCTATCATTTTGTTTTTTTACCCACGAAGGCTAACTTAATTGAAGTTCCTAATGAATAATTAGTCTTCAAAAGTTCACATAAATACTCGAGTCAAACTTATTCCACTTTCTGAATAAATTATTAAATAATTAAACCGACTGTTTTTGAAGTAAAATTATTCCATGTTTCACCTAGAGCCACCGACAACTCCATTTATTTTATCAATTTGATAACATTCGGTGAAACACCTGTATATGCATTTATCATTATAGATATATTTTTTACGATGTTTTCCAAATGTTTTTATGACTTTTTTTACGTCATTTTTTTTCAGTCTCATCCACCTGCCGACCTTGCACACTGAACTTCTTTGTCTAAAAGAAATATGTTTCCATTTTTATTAATCATAAATATTGATGATTAACCCCCTCCTAATCATTACAGGTCGATGTCTTAGGTTAACGCTTTGCTGAACATCCTGAATATTTTTCTGGTTATTAACTTAGCCTTGCATAGCATTTCGGTTAACTAGCAGAATACATACATTTGACGGTCTATCGTTTCTTCGATAAATGAGTAAAGCCAATATTTCTGTTGAAAAGGGATTTCATTAGTGTCGTGATCACTGGTCAAGAACGGATGTTAATTTAAGAATAAAGTAGAGAAAAAAGCCGGAATGCATAAATGTATTTCATTACTGCAGCAGACGATGACACGGTTCAACAAAGTTCATGTTTAGTTTTGGTTCATTATATTGGTATAGTGTGAAGACCCCGGAAATTTAAAGTTAAAGTAGGTAACGTCCAGTAGTTTTTAAATACGAAGGAAATTTTGTGAAATAAGAAAAAGGGAGTATGAAATATTGCTTAAAACGAACGTTTTTGAGAAGAAATTTTTAAAATAGGCAGAAACAGAAAACTGTAAAATGTTTTCAAAATTTCTCTGAAAAATATATGGAATTCATGTGGGTGGTCATTCTGAATTGATAATTAAGTAAAGTAAAATGAATTTTATTTTAATGTTTCCAATTTTAAATCCGAATGGAAATGAAAAAAGTTAACTCAAAATTGTAAATGTCGACCAATCTCGGTCTCCGAAGAGTCATAGAGGGTTTTTGTTGTCAGAAGATACAGATGCACAAAAAATTGTAATTTATCTATAAACATTCAGGTAAAATGAATTTTCGATAATTCTGAATGATCAGATGTGATTTTTCTCAATTATAACCGTTATATAGTCCGTCTTGAATGTATCCGGAAGAACAAAGCTTAATTGTATTATAATTATTTAGAATATAGTTTTAAATTTTTGATTGTCTCGGCCTTTACTTGACGGAAATTCATCTTCAATATCAGAAAAACAAATGTCAACTTCCGCTATAGCGGAAGTTAACATTTGTTTTTCTTATATTAATATAGTTTCAATTCGTGAGTTGGGAAATTATGATAAGATATTCATTTTATTTACTTATACAATCTCCATTTAACTGTAAACACTTGAAAACGTCGAGGTACACCTGAAACTAAATAACCTCCATAATTTTCGGAAATGGTAGTCCAGGACTAAAACTGACTGAATTGAATCATCTTTATTTCGTGGCGTTGCTCGTTCAACTCAAATCTTCATTAGTACCCCATGGGATTAAGATCTGGTGAAGCTGTTGTCCATGAAATGGATGTCACTTGGTGTTCTTGCATCCAAGCTTGAGTATAGGCTGAAGTATGGCATCTTGCATTATCCTGCTGAAAACGCCACCGCTCTGGATATAAAGCATGCGTCGTTTCAAGGAGAAAATCGTTTAGAATGCCACAATACTTTTCACTATTGTGTTGTATAACTGTTGACAATCAATAATATTTGACATATAGTGTTGCCATGCAACTTTGGCCATAGCCGACTATCTGCACAACATATTTTATACATTACTCATGTCTTAGAATGTTACAAAAAAGAAGTATATTAAAATTATGAAAAATAATAAATTCCGTATACTTTCTAGACAACTATAATTAACCTTTTCACCAAATCGTGACGCGTTCATTAAATAAAAGAAAAGAAGACGAAATTCATATGGGTCGTCTAAAAATACGCCCACTGACAAACTGACGAGTTAAAATTCTATTTTTCCTGACAATGTGACATCGTAAATTATTCACCTTTTCATTCTACGTCTCAACGGAAGTTAATGACGGGTCATATTCCAAATTGTAGATGATTTATATTTCATATCTTCCCCATAAAACAAGACTTAACGCTTAACTTTTTCGAAAGGGGTTGAACGTAAATCCTAAGTACATATCTTACTGAGCAACTGTTGTTGAAATATCACCACGTCAAACTCGTTTCGGATCTTTATATTTAGAACATGTTCAACCTGAAGGTTGTTCGTGGGTAAATAAGTATTTTTCTGGGTACTAAATAAGACCTTAACCATTAGTTAGCGGGTAACCACAGAATGACGTGGTTAACATTATTGCTGACGATCATCGAATAAATTTGCACCGTGGAATATGAAAACCAGTATGTGAATCACAGAAAAAAATCAATTGATCAAAGAACAATACACTGGGGTATCTTTTTTATTGAGAAATATCCACATAATAGGTTGGGGGAAAAGTATTGCACTATTTTTGCGTGAACTTCAAGACTTTATTCAACATGTCTCGGTTTGTCTGATTTGGGTCAATATGCACCATTTTGTTTTATAATTTGTGACCATTTTAAAGGTCATAGCTTCATACTACCTTTCCCATAAAAGTCTTGGTCTTGGTGAAAAACTCTGGTAATCGAATTTCACAATTTTCTCTTGATGTCAATTTATCATCACCCGGGAAGTTTTAGAATACGATAAAAAGATGGTTATCGCTTGGTGCCAGGTCCGGACTATATGGTGGATGCATTAAAACTTCCCAACTAAGCTCCCCGATTTTCTGGCGAGTCGCTACAGACGTGTATGGCCTGGCGTTATCCTGGTGAAACACTAGACCTCTTCTGTTGGTCAATTCTAGCCGTTTCTAGTCAATCGCTAACTTCATACGGTCCAGTTTTTGGCAGAAGAGATACGAATTTTGGCCACCGTTGGAGCTGCTCCACGAAGCTTTGACCAAGATGATTTTTGCACAATATTGTCGTATGTGACCCATTACTCATCATCTGTTTAAGAAATGGGTCGATTTCATTCCGTTTGGCCAAGGCTTCGCTGATGAAAATTTGATCCATCATGTTTTTTGGTGTTAATTGGTGTGGAAACCAAAAATCGAGCTTCTTTTTGAATCTAGCTTTGCTCAAATGGTTTTAAATTGTTGTATGGTCGCTGTTTTACTCCTGGGCGATGCTACGGCTACCAACCTTTTTGCCAACTTGATTATTTCTGTGATTTTATTGACATTTTCGACGACAGGCCCGCCTGTGCGAGATGCATCTTTAACGTCAAAAATACCTGAATGGAGCCGACGAAACTAAAATTGCACGTAATTAGCTGTTGCAGTATCTGTTTCATAAACACCATTCACAATTTCAGCCGCCTTACTTTCATTTTCGCCTTTATCAAAGAAGAATTTTTTTACTGTGAAATGTCACTTTGACAACGAGCATAAATCTGAAATTGTTTGATGGATACTTGAGGAGATATCTATCACTACAGACGTCTACCGAATAAATAATGGATTTCTTTCTCCCCAACCTATAGTCGGTGATGATAGTCCAGGACTGTAAAACTGACTGAATTGAATCATTTTTATTTCGTGTGCTACTCGTTCAACTTCAATCTTCATTGGTCCCCATATGTTTTCAATGGGACTAAGATCTGGTGAAGCTGCTGGCCATGAAATGATTGTCACTTGGTGTTCGTGCATCCAAGCTTGAATAGAGGCCGAAGTATGACATCTTGCATTATCTTGTTGAAAAAGCCACTTCTCTGGATATAAATTATGCGCCGTTTCAAAGAGAAAAAATCGTTTAGAATGCCACCATACTTTTCACCTTTAATGGTAACAACAACTATACAGAGAGGCGTTGCATAAAGTTGGAAACAACTTTCATCAGATATAAAGACATTATTGAAATTATCTTCTTGAAAATTTTAATATCAAAGCAGATTTAATCTGTCAGTCATCTACAATTTTAATTTAAAAAAAAAATTCCTATTCAAAAAACTTTTAGAATTAAATTAATGTCTACATAAGCACCGCTCATATTTAATAGACGTATATAATCAAAACTCAATATACGATATCAAATGGAATAAAAATAATCCAACAAATATAAATAGTCATTTAAAATTAATAAATAAGTATTTGAAGGAGACAAAATTTTGTTTCTGATCTTACCATTATGAAATCCAATTCCTTTTCAAAAACATAAAACACAACTTGAGGACTTCTCAAAAAATATAATTTATTTGAAATATTCAATATATTTAAATATTCAAATAAGTTAATTAAAAAATCTCTCAAAACATGCACTATATCTTCAAAAAACAATTAGAATTCCGATAATCTCTTCATCGGCCCTAAATAATATTTAAAATACCAAAATCAACTAACAATCAGTATATTTTACCTCAAAATGGTAACCGGATTATTGCTTAAACAGAATAACTTTAAAAATCAGGATAGCCTATGTTCATCACAAAATCACAGAAAACTGGAAGGTATTATAAGGTTTTCTTTACACCATTGACATTCCATAATGAGATTTATTCCAGCCTAAATATAATTATATTATTATTATTATTATTATTATTATTATTATTATCCTGATACTCCTAGATCTTCTGTGAAGATCCCTCAGAAGCTTTTTCAGCTTGTGCGAGTTAGGAGTTCAGTTGTGTTCTGTGTAGGCTTTGTTACTGCGATCTTGCGCCACTTTAGGTCACAGCACTGTTAATTTTTGACCCAACAGTGAAATGGTGGCAGACACCCGTCCAACTAGAAAATTTCTTTTCTACCTGAACAGGATTCGAACCCGGACCTCCCGGTCACGAGTCCGATGCTCTCCCGCTGAGCTATCCACACTCATAATATATTATGTATAAAATAAAATATAACATAGACAAACATAGACTATCTTGATTTTTAAAGTTAGCCTATTTAAGCAATTATCCGGTTACACTTTGAGGTAAGATATACTGATTGTTAGTTGATTTTGATATTTTAAATATGATTTAGGGCCGATGAAGAGAGTATTGGAATTCTAATTGTTTTTTGAAGATATAGTGCATGTTTTGAGAGATTTTTTAATTAACTTATTTGAATATTTAAATATATTGAATATTTCAAATAAATTATATTTTTTGAGAATTTTAAATGCTTTTTTATATTTGTTGGTTTATTTATTCCATTTGACATTGTATATCGAGTTTTGATTATATATGTCCATTAAATATAAGCGGTGCTTATGTAGACATTAATTTAATTCTAAAAGTTTTTTGAATAAAAATTATTTTGAAATTAAAATTGTAGAAGACTGACAGATTAAATCTGTTTTGATATTCGAATTTTGTTATATTTCTTCTATCAAGTAAAAAGCCTTTTTTATTTTACTTTTTGAAAATGTTGACAAAATTCTATCCTTCGTTCCTCTTGCAAAGGTGTCATTATAAGGATTTTTTTGGATTATTTGATATGTAGCCTTGTCTTTTCAGTGATTTCGTTGATTTACAAATCTGTTAGCCAATTTGCGAAACCCCAAGGTGCGGATTGTGTCGTCTTTAGGCCAATAAAGCGTTTGAATTGTTTCCTTTAATCTTACGCGGTCTTTCTGAAACTTGTCTATGCCTCATAGCCATGCCATTTTTTAAAGCTCATTATTGTCTCATATACAACACTTTTTCCCAGTTCAGTTAATTGCACTAATTTTTTTACAGTTTCGAAAACCTTTCCCATACAAATATTCCTACCTGTTCTCGTTTTTTGTTGCGACATTATTTCATAAATTGTATACCTGTATACAATATTTGACATTCAACTTTGGCCATAGCCGACTATGTATTTTGTCTTAGAATGTTACAGAAAAGAAGTATATTAAAATGATGAAAAATAATACATTCGGGATACTTTCTAGACGAACTCTATACTATATCGAAGGAATTCAAGAAATTTTAACGATACAATTGCGAGTTTAAATTTATCGGGTAACGTTCAGATGAAAAATAACTTCGGATACCTGTCGAATGTGTCAGTGTTCCCAACATAACGATCTGTTGGATTTGCTGTCAAGGTACCGTACTCTAGTTTCTTGTGAAATTCGACGTATTTTTCTCTTATCAGTATGCATTTGGGCGCCGTATGTCATAACATCTGTTTGTAAACGTTCGAGCAGCGATTCGGAGAATTCTGCCACATAATTCTGTTAGTTTGTTCGACAAATATTCAACAAGTGTTCCCAACTTGACTTTCTATGAATTGTTTTCTATACCCGTTTCGAGTACTTGCCAATATCATTGAGTAATGCGGTATTTCCAACTGAGATCTGTGTCAGAACGCAGCTGATTCGTCATTATGTTTGACCGCCAATGGGTGTTTTGAATATCGACAAACACGGATCTAGTGGAGGCAGAAAGATACCGCCACGATGCCAAATGTCTATTTGAAATTTGCTAACGCCCTCAACGGGGAGAGAAAGAGCCAGTTAAGGTGGAAAGCAACACAAGGATACCTGATTTAGGTCAAAAATTGGCCCTTTATAGTTACCGGAGGGGAAGAATTTGATGCTTTTCATACCTGCTAATTCCTTTTTCAATATTACTAAGCCGAAAAAGAGACTCTACCATATCTTCGGAATTCAAAAATGAAATAACAAATGTTTGGATGAAGTAGTCCACTTCTTTATGATAGTTCATTTTAAAATTGTATGAAATAAGGGATTACTTAGTTTCCTGTCACTTTTTATTTACTGAATATACAGTGACTCGAGTTTCGTTTTGCTACATTTTCGAACAATAAAACAAATTGTATATCTCGACGATTAAATTTATTCGCTTAAGGTAAAACTTCAAGAAGTGCGGTGTGCCAAAGGTTCTTAAATATTAGGAGTACAAATAAGTTTCCGCCGTTTTTTAACACAAATTAAATATTTATTATAGAAGAAAGCTTGCTGAGTGACTTCTAATGTTAGAGCAAGTTCTTTTTGTGTTTGAGATGAATCTTCCTCCAATAATTCCTCCAATTCTGCATCCTCGTAAATTTTTGGCCTTCCACTGCGATCTTTGTCTTCTACGTCGAAATCACCGTTTTCAAACTTTTGAAACAACTCTCGACACGTTCTCTCACTCAAAGCACCCTCACCATATGCTTCTACGAGCAATTGATGCGCCTCAGCAGCAGATTTCTTCAAATTAAAGAAGTAAACTAATATTTCCCGCAAATGACGCTTACTTGGCTCAAATTTTGACATTTTCAACTTATAAAAATTATATTTTACCAATTTAAAATCAATGATATTAATAGGTTATATTGTTCTTGAATGTCCAAACTATTTTTTAAGCCGGTTATCATCTGTGAAAGCTAACCAAAACTCCGTGCCGCGCCATCTACAATAAAACGACAAAAACTTATTTGTACTCCTAATATTTCTATGGATTCCAGGATGTCCAGTTGTTTTCATTTCTGTTTGTTTGTATCGGTCTCTACTTGTCGGAAATACATCTCAATGATTAAAGTAAAACATTTCATTTCGCTTCCAGGTGTAATATTTCAAAGGGAACTGAATCAATTCGAAACAAAAACCATAAATTCTCTTATGAACAAAGAAGAAAAACAACTCATTCTGAAACAAATATACCCCAAAACAGAAAACAGTTACAAAAATTTTTTAATATTTACATATTTTGGATTAATCTTGGAAAAAAAAGCTCTAATATTTTTAAAAACTAACAACTAAAAGAGCTTTCACGCCATCACGTAAAATTTCAAACCTATTTTTTAATGCTAAAGATAAAAACAACCGGCTGATTAATTCTGGAGTTTATAATTTAATTATATATATATATATATATATATATATATATATATATATATATATATATATATATATATATATATATATATATATATTTAATTATAAATTAAGTTGTCAACAGTTCAGGAGCATATCGGGTGTTTTTTTTTTAGAGTGATACAACTTTAAATTGAAATAAAACACATTCAAATTAAGATGGAAACCAAATTGTTTTTTATTTGAAAGATGATTTTATGACATTTATGTTTTAAAAATAATTTCCGGTATATGTCTACCACGACTAGCTCTGAGGAACCGCATTCGACCAGACCAATTTTGGACCACTTTTTCGAGTTTTTCAGGACTTATTTTATCAATAACACTAGTTATGTTGGCTTCCAAAGCATCTATTGTTTCTGGTTTATCAGCATAAACCAATGACTTAACATAACACCAGAGAAAATAATCCAGTGCAGTTATGCCGCACGATCTTGGAGGCCAATTAATTGGGCCATTTCTTGAAATAATGTTATCGCCAAATCTTTCTTTCGATAAATCAATTCTTACGGTAGCAGCACGAGGTGTAGCACCATCTTGTTGGAACCAAAACAAATAATCATTGATCATCGATCTGTAACGAGCACTATTCACTTTAACATTAGCTCCAGCATCGTTTTTAAAGAAATATGGACCGATGATGCCTCCAGCGTGTAAAGCACACCATACTGTGTATTTTTCAGGATGCAATGGAACCTGCAGAACTTCTTGAGGATTGTTTTCACTCCATATGCGGCAATTTTGCTTGTTTACATAGCCGTTCAACAAGAAATGAGCTTCATCATTAAACACAATTTTACGATAAAAAAGTTGATCAACTTCAATCTGTTCTAGGGCCCAATCAGCAAACAAACGATGCTTATTATGGTCAAGTGGCTTTAGTTCTTGAACCACTTGGATCTTGTATGGGTGTAGACCAAGATCTTTACGCAAAATTTTCCATGTGGTGGATGCACAGAGTTCAACATATTGTGAACGTCGACAAATAGACAAATCTGTATCATCATTAACACTATGACTTACAGCAGCGATATTTTCTTCAGTACTTACAGTTCTTCGTCTTGTTGTTGTTGTTGCATCGAGTAGAGAAAATGTTGTCCGAAATCTATCGATAGTTCGACGAATAAGCTGCTCTGATGGACGATTACGTGAACCATAAATTTCACGAAGTGCTCTATAAGTTTGACGAATAGAACACTGATTTTGAAAATAAATTTCGACAATTTATAAACGTTGTTGCGGCGTGAGTCTTTTCATGATAATTTGTCAATGCTTACTGAATAAACATGTCAAAACAAGATGGCTTCTACCTTCTGTCAAATCACGTTATCCCTATCGAAAGTTCTATCACTCTAAAAAAAACACCTGATACTTTAATGGCTCTCCGGGTTGTTCTTCGTCTTCCAAATCATAATTGGAATGGCGTTAATATCTGCCAGTGGTTTCGATCCAGCTCGTATGGACCAAAATGAATTGACTTAATCATGTTTACGCCAAAATGAACGTTTAAATTGGGATATAACTTCTTCTAGTTATTTCCCCTCGAAATTTTGATCCTGAATCTTCGACTCCAGGTTCCTCAATTAAACGATATGTGAACACTTCTTAACAATTTCCACATATTAGAGTATGGCAACTATTACCATACTCACCTGAAGAAGTCAAAATGTAATTGACGAAACAATTGTTACAACAACAATAAATATTAGCGGAAATAAAGTGTTTTACTTTAAATCATAGACGATGAATTTCCGTCAAGTGGAGACCGAAACAATCAAGTAGTTCTAATATCCTTCGACCCACTGACCTTGAAATCCCCTATTTCCACCAAGATTCGAAACTCATCTCGTTTTTTATTTTTTTTCAGCTCACGTCTGGGAAGTTTTACTGGTGAATCGAGGTTTAGGAACCCAGGAACTGATTGGAACGTACAGACTGTGTCTGAGAGAGAAAACGTTGACTCTGGTCAAAAAAGATTACGACTTTCATATTGAAATCAATCTGTCCAGTATCAGAAGCTGCGGCAGCCTTCAGAAATATGTTTACTTCGAGGTGAGGAAATGAAAGAATTCACCCAGCTGGCTTGGGTGAAGGTTGCATTAGCAAATATAAATATTTATTTTGTAATAAAATGTTTCACCAAATTTTTGCAGGTTTGTGAGAATTTGATGAAATATATTGTTTCTCTAACGTTTATCAGTACTTTTTATTGATGTTTACTTTTTTGTAGGTTGGTAGAAGCTGCCCTCTTGGAGCTGGTGAGTTGTGGATGGAGACTGAAGATCAGTTTATCGCCCAAAATGTCCATTTGACAGTCTATCAGTGAGTCATTTATTATATTCTATCCCTGCTTTTTAAACTGCAATTTATTCAAATTTGTACATCAATCAAAGATTACCCTGCTCTGATTTACACAGATTTTGATTATTGTTTTTCACCATTTCATTTTGTTATTTTCTTTCATTATATTTTCTATTTCTTTCATAATGAGTTTTTTGTGAAGAAGTGTGCTTGTATTATAACATTGAAACGATAACCCCCAGCATGTTATTATATTTTATTTTCATCTTAATATTTATTGTATTTAAACAAAATTAAAATATCAAAACAGGTTTATTCTGTTAGCCTCCTGTAAATTTTAATTTCAAGAAATTTCATTCAAAAACTTTAAGAATTAATGCCTTATAAGCCCTGCTTAAATTTAGTAGACATACAAATTCAAAACTCATTATATAATATCAAATTGAATAAAAAAAAACAACAAATATAAATTGTCAATTAAAATTAATTGATAAATATTTGAAGGAGACAAAACTTTGCTTCTGATCTTATATTTATGAAAACCAAATCTTTTTCAAAAATGCAAAACATAATTTTAAGAACTTCTCAAACACTAGTTTATTTGAAATATTTAATATATTAAAATATTTAAATAAGTTACTTTAAACATTTCTCAAAACATGTAGCACATCCTCAAAAATCAATTTGAAATTAAATAAGATCTTTGTCCAACTTCACATTTAAAAAATAAAATCAATCAACAAGAAATAACTTACCAGAAAGACCTCGTGGTATTCTTGTTGAACAAACACTAAAATTAGAGAACTTTAAAAGTCCAACGTATTCTATGTTCATCATAAAAATCACACAAAGCTTGTGTGATTTTATGGCTTTAGTAAAACCGAATGACATTTATATAATGAAATTAAGAAAACCAAAATAAAATTATATATTATAAATACAATAAAATAATATATAATTATATTTTGGTTTTTACCAAAATTTTGTAATAATCCTTCTATTAAGTAAAAAACCTTCTTATTATTTTATTATTGTATTTTTGTAGAATATTTAGTATATTTTCGAAACTTTAAAAGTTATATTGTTTAATGTTTCAAATATTTTAACATTTTTGCCTCTTAAATGCTTATCAAATAACGATCCAGTTTTACGAACTTGCTCCATAAATTTGCCCACAAATTGCCATTTATAACAGTTTGGCAGAAGATTCACCACTTTGGAACTAAGTTTTTAATATTTTCCAGCTTTGGTCACGAGTAAATCGCCCCATTTCGTCAAATATTAAACTAACTTTCTGTCAAAACACGAACGACAAAAGTTTTGCCACACTCGAAATAACCACTACTCCTAAATGCAAACTCTAGATGGCGAACCCTTTATTAGTTAACAACAGGTTATGGGCTTATTATATTTTGATTATATTAAAATTGGGGGACCTTATTGCCTAGGTATTTCATCTTAAATAATACTAGGGCGATATCATTCGAAGTTTTTGAATTTTTCTATCTTTATATTTCAGTGTGAACGATTTTTTGTGAAGTTATTATATTAGGTTGCCATGAATTCAGTAGCATAAATATAGGTATACGCGAAAAACATTGACAAAAAGGTTCAATGAACATAAGGCTGAATTCAGGTATAAGAAAGATAATCTAATTCCGCAAAACATTTCTTCAAGAGCGATAATGTCTTCCCAGAATTATACAATCTTAAAATCTTACATTTGGAACTGAAAGGCAAAAATTGTACATCTTGGAATCAATATGCAATAAATCTCCCAAATAAATAGACCTAGCTCTGGAATTTTTTTCCTTAACTATATTGGGAATTATTGTTTTGTTGGATTTTCCATCCTGTTTAAACAACCTTTACTGGGTCAAAAATTTGTCTAAAAATTGCGTGATATCGTCGTTTTTTCGAGATAATATGCCATCAGCAATTACTAATTGATTTTGTCGAATTTGTTATCCACAAATTCAGATAAAAAATTGTTTATAATACAATATGTAATTTTTAATATTAAGATATCAGAAATATGTATACTATGTATAACGCCTTAGATAACGTACTCTCCTGATAAAGACTGATTAGTTTGTTTTTCTATAATATTTACCTCCCAGCACGATAATTTCTTGAGTGGTCCGTGTCAAATTGGTTCACTAGGTACTTCAGGAGTTTTTCCTAGAAGGAATAGAAAATATAAACTTTCGTGTTATCATATCATCAAGTCAGAGGCGCCACATGAAGTGGTTACCGTGAAATTCAGTAGTCTTATCTGGATTTTAGTGAATGAAAAGTTATACATGACAAACAAATTCGAGTTTTTCAAGTAGTTCTAAATATTGAAAGAATGAAGTAATATTTTTAGTCAATATCGGTTTCTAAATAAACAAACCAAACACAGCTGAGATAATGTGTCTGTCAGAATTTAGGTTATTCTATCATTTAAGTTTTTTTTCTTTTTATTGTATGAATTTTGCGCCGATGATTTTGCATTACATAACCTTACAAGTAATTTTATTTCTTCGATCTGTCTGTCAGATTACTTGACATCTATCTATACACCTTTTCCTTGCAAACTTCAACCACTCTTTATATTATTCTATGGTTCATACATTCCAGTTTTATCTTTTATGAATCCTGCGCTTAAGGTATAAGTATAGCTTTATTAGATAATCTCAAATAAAAAAAATGTAATGTGGTCGTTCTTGTATATTCTACGGTGGTCAATCTATACCTCATCAGTCCCAAATGCAGTGGTAGAGACACAGTGGTTTTCACAAAACTTTAGTCATCGAATCAAGTCTGTTGATCACGGAGACCTTCTACAATTTATCTAGTTCTATGTTCCCAAAGTGTTGATCACAGATTTAGTCACTGTGTCAAACTATCCGGTGTTTTTTTTTAGAGTGATAAAACTTTGAATTGAAATAAAACACATTTAAATTGAGATTGAAGCCAATTTTTTTTTTATTTGAAAGATAATTTTATGACATTTCTGTTTTGAAAATAATTTCCGGCATATGTCCACCACGATTAGCTCTGAGGAACCGCATTCGACCAGACATTTTTGGACCACTTTTTCGAGTAATTCAGGCCTTATTTCACCAATAACACGAGTTATGTTGGCTTCCAAAGCGTCTATTGTTTCTGGTTTATCAGCATAAACCAATGACTTGACATAACCCCAAAGAAAATAATCCAATGGAGTTATGTCACATGATCTGGGAGGTCAATTAATTGGACTATTTCTCGAAATAATGTTATCGCCAAATCTTTCTTTCAATAAATCAATTGTTACGGTAGCAGCATGAGGTGTAGCACCTTCTTTTTGGAACCAAAACACTTCTGGGTCGATACTATTAAAATTTTGAAACAAATAATCATTGATCATCGATCTGTAACGAGCACCATTCACTGTAACATTAGCTCCAGCATCGTTTTTAAAGAAATATGGACCGATGATGCCTCCAGCGTGTAAAGCAAACCATACAGTGCATTTCTCAGTATGCAATGGAACCTGCAAAACTTCTTGAGGATTGTTTTCACTCTATATACGGCAATTTTGATTGTTTGCATAGCCGTTCAACCAGAAATGAGCTTCATCACTAAACACAATTTTACGATAAAAAAGTGAATCAACTTCAAGCTGTTCTAGGGCCAATCAGCTAACAAACGACGCTTATTATGGTCAAGTTGCTTTAGTTCTTGAACCAGTGGACCAAGATCTTTACGCAACATTTTCCATGTGGTGGATGCACAGAGTCCAACTTGTTCTGAACGTCGACGAATAGACAAAATTGGATCATCATGAAGATTTAAGTGAAATTCGAAGACCCAGAATTATTAGAGGCAGATTTTTCAGACATAAAAACGTCAATTCTTGCAACATAGAATTGCCGTAACGAAGTTGATTTTAGGCTGTGAGAAACACGGTAGAATTTCTTAAGACCTTCCCTAATTTTGCGTCATAATAATAAATCACTTTAAAATCTATTTGTAGTCAGATAGATATCGTAAAATAGAAAAAGGCTTTTTACTTGATAGAAGGAATATAACAAAATTTGAATATCAAAGCAGATTTAATCTGTCTGCATGTTTTGAGAGGTTTTTGAATTAACTTATTTGAATATTTAAATATATTAAACATTTCAAATGAATTATATTTTTTGAGAAGTCCTTAAGTTGTGTTTTATGTTTTTGAAAAGGAATTGGTGTTCATAATGGTAAGATCAGAAACAAAATTTTGTCTCCTTCAAATATTTATTTATTTATTTTAAATGACTATTTATATTTGTTGGTTTATTTATTCCATTTGACATTGTATATTGAATTTGGATTATATACATCTATTAAATATGAGCGGTGCTTATGTAGACATTAATTTACTTCTAAAAGTTTTTGAATAAAATTTTTTTTCAAATTAAAATTGTAGAAGACTGACAGATCAAATCTGTTTTGATTTTCAAATTTTAGATAGATATCGATGGTCAATTCCAGAAACATAGAATCGAAGCTTTGAAAATTATAAAGCGTCGTATGAAACTAGTGGCATAATTTCTTGTGAAAAACCTGTTTATTAATAATGATGTTCATTGAAACAATGCTCAATTTACAACATTGAAAATACGAAGCATGAATTCTGATACGATAAGAATGCAGCCATTTTCGTAGTTTCCACGGTAGAAAATCCAATTTCCAAATACGATAAGAATTCAGCCATTTCCCTAGTTTCCACGGTAGAAAATCCAATCCACAGATTAGCGGTTGAATCGGGAAATCACAGATCATGATAACGCGATCGAATATCAATCTTGTCCATTATCCGACGTTCCCTGTAACAGACCTCCGTTCACGGTGTAAACAAGAACCGTCCGAAATGTTATTTCGCAGAACGGTTGGTCGATCAGCTGTTTTCGAGAAAAATTGATTGCGGGGTACAAAGTCCGGTGCGCGCCAAGGCAAAATTCGTTTTTCATTCATCGAACCCGACGATGGCGTACACACACGTGCGGATGATATTTTAACGTGTCAGTAAACTCGATTTTACGACTCAGCAAATTCGTATTGTTTCCTATACCGAACGACTGTCCGCCTTATCTTCCTTGTCAATGACGCGAAAAAGCCATCGTTGAAATCAGGCTGTCGTAATCGTGTTTTAAATGTTAGGGCATTATACGGTAGTCAAGTCGAGTGCAGTAAAAAACGTCTTCACGGTGCAAAAAAGTCTGTGAGAAACGTTAGATCATCTGCTATTTGTTTCTGAAAATTAGGTTCTTAGAGTAATCCTTTCTTTTATTGCTCACCCTTTGTCTCCTGATAAAATTAGACTTCTCGACAGCTTCTTTTTCCATCCCTTCTTTTCAAAAAATAGGCTTCCCATAGCCTACTTATACCTATCTCTGATTCATCCATTTGGACTCCAGCTAAGGAAGCAATTCTAATTTTTTACTTACCGAATTTCTTATCTTCTATCGTACTGCTCTTTTCTAACTGAGCTTCTTAAATAGCTCATTATTTGCTTTCTATTTTGAAAATTCAGTCCCAAGAGGGCAGAATCTTACTTGTTTTGTTCATTCCTTCCCTTCTAATAACTAAGCTTCATAGAGACCTCCCTCCCTATTCTGTTCTTTCCTTCCTAAAAATTAGATTCTTCATCTACTGGCAAATAAATTAAGGTTCTTAAGAGACTCTTTTATTCTACTGTTATTTCTCTCCTATATTTTAGACTTTTGAATTTCCTTCACTGTTTTCAATTTTAGAAATCGTTTTCCTAGTCTTCTGGTTTTCTAATGATTGAAAAATATTACTAGATTGCTAGAAAGCTGCCTCCATCTTCTTTCCTCTTCTAAAAATTAGGTTCTTAACCTCTACTTTTATCTTCTTTTTTATGAAAATCGAATTGTCTCGTCTACTATTTTCATTTGAAAATGGAGTTGTTTTCTCCATTTTCTGCTCTGTCTATAAGATTAGGCTTCTTAGCACCTTATCTTCTAAAAATTAAGCTTTATCTTTCTATAAGAAGAATTGAGTTTGCGGTTGGTTCTAGGTGAAACATTATAATATTTATATTAAAAATAACACTCGGTTTATATTTCACAGTTTATTCATTTTTTTATAATAATGAATAAACTGTGAAATATAAACCGAGTGTTATTTTTAATATAAATATTAATATAAATAAACTTTATCTTTCTCTTTAATTGAGCTTTTCTTCTACTTTTCTATTTCCTTCCTAAACATTTTTTTGAATTTCCCTATATTTTTCACATTTTCATGAAAATTACAATAGGCTCTTCGATTTTTGCCCTTTGCGTACTTGTTCTAGGGAACAGCCTGCTATCGTTTGGCCCAAATGTCTGTTTATTATTGGAAAATGGTCTTAAATGACTAGGTTGGACTCATTGAGGAAGAATCCGAAGTCAAAAGTAATTCTGTCTGGCCAGTCCATTCGTAAATACGCCAACTTTGGAACGATTGTTCTAGTTATTCCTTTATTTTCGTGAATAAAGGATGTAATCACTTTGAATATTTGATTGTTTTTAGTAGGAGTTGAACAGAATATGGGTTTGTGAAGAAAAATTTAAACATTTTTATGATATTAAAGAGAAAAATAGTATTTTGTGGGTCCTCCCTTAGCAGCTATCAAGGACAGCAGAATAGCAGTTTTCTGCTATTTTTTTAAAATTATTGTTTATTCTTTCAGTTGAAGCCTTGTTATAATTTTTTCCTTTCCCAGTTCCCCTTTCAAGCACTCCCAAACATTTTCGATAGGATTCATATCGGGCGTATTGCCAGGCCATCGGAGCAGTGGAATTTTCTTGTCCCCAAGAAATTTTATCACTCTCTTAGCCTTATGGCATGCTGGGTCTTGCATAAATATTGCATTATAATTTGGGAAGCAATCCCCCACTTGGGGCAACAAACTGCTCTCCAATATCTTTATTTATTGGCCTTGCCGCATGGTTCCTTCCACAATATAAAGGGCGCCCCAACACTTTAGCACTAATTACGGACCATATCATTACTGAGGTGGGGTGTTTACTATTTTTATAATCTGGATGATACTTCTCATGATACTCTACTTTTCACAAACAGTGGCTTGTCATCAAGAATTTGGATCGTTGATTCGTCGCTGAAGCAATCCTGAAAAAAACAAAATATAATAAGTTTTCAGACAAAAGAGAAAATAAATTACATGTAAGAGTAGCTTACGGTATTCCAATCTTTCTGTGTGAAATGCCAATATGATTTGGCCCAGTTAAATCTATCGTTTACCATTTTGGGGATCAGTTTTGGTTTTTTCACAGGTCTTCTTCCTCTGAAACCCATCTCAAACAAATTTCTGCGAACCGTTCTTACGGAAACATTGCATCCTGCCTCTTCAAATTTTTTTCTTATGTCAAGATGGAATAGACTTCTATTTTCCACTATAATGTTATTGTGTTATTGGGCACTGCCTGTCTTCTTGGAGTTATCAATTTTTGGCTAATCCGCTTCACAGATGACTGTGAAACATTGCAAATTTTGGCGATATTCCAAATGTTTGAGCATGGCTTCAATTTCCACAAATTTTGCTCACTGAGATCTTTTTTCGTCCCATTCTACAAAAAAGTGAAGAAATATAATATTTTTTATTTGTTCAGTAATTTTATTTTTAAATTACGATAATTTTCAGGAAATAATTATAAAAACTTCATAGCTGATAGCTATTGAGTACTCAACTCCTCAATTAATGTATGTACATTCTGTCAAGAAAGTACCGGGAATTATCGATTTAAATCTGGCGGGGCAATGAGGCAGGTAAAAATTTTTTCCTAGGTTGGTACCACTGTCCTTAATTACTATGCCAAGCTTGAGCGGAATCTGTCAATTAGTGTGTTTGCAACAGCTGATTAAGTCAGTCGATGTCAGAGTGCGTGCCGATTTTTAATATGGGTGATTACGTTGAGCAAAGAATTTGTTTAAAGTTTTGTGTTGCAAATGAATTTTCGTGTGCCGATGCATTGAAAATGTTGCAAAAGGCCTTTGGTGATAATGCTCTATCGAAAACTCGTGCATATCAGTGGTACAGAGCCTTCAAGGACGGTCGTGAAGTGGTCGCCCATCGACGGCTTCGATCGAAGATAACGTCGATAAAATTAAGGAAAGGGTGCTGGAAAACCGTCGTACCAGCTTGAGAGAGATAGCACATGATCTTAAGATATCCCACGAGTCCGCACGTACGATTTTGATTGATATTTTGGGCATGAGAAAGGTGGCCGCACGACTCGTACCGAAAGACCTGAATTTTCTTCAAAAACGTCATCGCGAACAGGTTGCTTCAGACATGCTGGATCGCTGTAATTCCGATTCTACATTCATGGAACGCATTATAACTGGTGATGAGACCTGGGTCTACGAGTACGATATGCAAACAAGCCAGCAATCATCGGAATGGGTGGCAAAAAATGAGCCGTGACCGAAAAAACCACGCCAAAGCCGCTCGAAAATGAAGGTGATGCTCATTGTTTTCTTCGATATCCGTGGCGTGGTGCACTACGAATTCGTTCCAGAGGGTCAGACGGTAAACAAGGAGTATTACCTAGGCGTTATGAAACGTTTGCGTGAGCGTATCCGTAAGAAGCGGCCAAATTTGTGGGCGAACAACTCATTGATTTTGCATGACGATAACGCGCCTTCTCACCGAGCTACGATTGTGACTGACTTTCTCGCCAAAAACTCAACAAACGTGCTTCAGCAACCACCGTATTTGCCGGATTTGGCTCTCGCGACTTTTTCCTCTTACCAAAACTAAAATTGCCCCTTCGTGGCATCCGTTTTGAGTCGATTGAAGCCATAAAACAAAATTCGGCGCGAGAGCTAAAGTCCATCCCGGAAAGCGCCTATAAAAAATGTTTCGATAATTGGAAGTGCCGTTGGCATAGATGTATTGGAGCAAATGGAGCCTATTTTGAAGGCGACCCAATAAATTTTGACGATTAAATGTAAAAATGTTGTTTTAATTGAAAATTCCCGGTACTTTCTTGACAGAGTAGTATAAAACAGAAATAATTGAGTTCAAAACGATGAAAATTACTCCGTCACTTCTCTAAATATTTTCAACCGTTGTTTCTACTTATTGCATGATCAACATCTATTACAGATGTTACAAAGTCAAACAGCAACCCATGATACAAATTTGTATGACTGGTTGCGTTGTGTATGTTAACGTAAATTAAAATAACGTTTCAATGCAACATTCGGAAGATTTTATGGACGAGTCTAATAAAGTTGACAGTATCATTTTCTCTAATACACAGAACATTAATCTACGCCTACAACACTCTGGATACATCCGTTTCCAATCCAATTAGTTTCTTTGAAATTCCGGAATAATCCAGACCATTAATGGATCCAGGATTTCCGCGATCTTAATCGACAACAGACAACAACAAGCGATGTCGTTTTCTCGTGTACACCTTGAAACGAACAACAAAACTCGCTCCATGAATTTCGGCTGTGTTTCTTAGGAAACGAGCCTATCTATTGTGCCTTGATAATATCGCATAAACAAATTGAAATTTTAAATTTATGGGGTCAAAGGTAGGAGATAAAAGTTCCATTCATTCGGTTCCACGCAGCGTTTTAATTTGTTCGCAGGCTGCACGTCGAAACGGATTCTTCGGCACAATTAATTCGTTTTCATTAACTGGCGGAGATCTTTCAGCTTTTTTTTTTTCGAACAGGTGCGGAGCGATCTTGTTTTGGTTCTTGGAAACTTGTGCGTTTCAACTTAAAAGAGTCGATTGACGATTTTTTTACATATTCACGATGGAAAGAACCATGCCAGTTTCATCTATTTTCATTATTTTGATTCTTTCTTGAATTTGGAATTCTGTAGCATTTTTCTAAACCACCTGTCTTCTAAAATTTGTACTCTATATATTTCAGGGGACGTAAAGTTTAAAAAATGTATTGAAAAAATAGCCTCAAAAAAGCCTCAACTTTGCGCTCATACCCTCACATTGACTGAATTGACCGATTTAAAAAACTAACTGCTACGAGGGGCGTTCAATGTATTCTCTAATATTCCTAGATCTTCTGAGAAGATTCAACTCAACCCTGCATATTTCTGTAGTTTATAAGCATAAAAACTTTGTTTATATTTACATGTATAAATAAAGTAATAAAATATTGATTCTCCTTTTGCAGTACCATGACTAGTAACGGCAAAGAAGAGCTGGGTCCAAAGAGTAGATTCAGATCATCATCGGCTACGGAAACGTCAAAACCAAACGTAGATAAGAAACATAATTCCAAAAGTCATTTATTTCCACAAGGTGAGGATAACACCAAATGTTTTTCTCTGAGGTTTTTTTTAATTACTGATCAAATCCAAACACTAAATAAAAATTTCTTGAATTTTTCTTAATTTCGATCACCATTCTGAGTTTCTTTGATTTTTGTTTCTCTTTGTTTACGTTCAAAATTGTTTTTAAATGTGTTTTTGTGATGTCTTATCATTGTTCGTATGTATTTTTTGTCAGTTTGTGAAAATGCACGTTTTTCAAAATTTTGTGTTCTTTCAATGTATGTTTCGAAATTATGCATAAATATTTATGTGATAATTGAAGAAGTTTACAGCAGTAATACCAGGTGACTGAAGAAGTGACGTACAAAGTACTAATTAAAATACTAAACCACCTCTATGTAAAAGATCTATTGCTGTAAGAGATTTTTTACGATTTCTTTTATCGTTTCCACCCGACCTGGATTTAAATTTCATTTTCTTGCATTTTTTCTTATAACATTGACGGAAACAAAGCTCCAAAAATGTATTGGAATTCTTTGAATTAAATTGAGAAATTAATATGAATAGCTATACCAAACGATTAATTTTCAAAATTAATCTCTAGAAAGAAATCTCCAATTTTAAGACATTTTGATATTATTTCAGATGATGGGAAGGATTCATAGCATTAAATGAATTGAAGAATATTTTACATATCGAAATAAAATCCTAGACAAAATTTCAAAATGGTTTCTTAATGATTAGCATTGAAATTAAAATTTATTCAATTAGTGGGATAACAAAAATAATTAGAATTGTAACTGACCTAGACAACTTCAAATTACAATGAAACGCAATTTACAACATTATGCCGCAGCTGATTATGTTTAAATTTCAAAACACAGTAATTTGCAAAACCTGTCTCTAACGTAAATCTATCTTTACGATCTTAATTTTTTCGAAAATTCAGAAGATTCCACTCTATATCAACAGTGAATGAATTAATTATATAGAAATATTGAAAAAAATTCAAAATTATATTGAGAAATGAAAATTATTGTGAATACCTAAACTACATATTTAATTTTTAAATTTGAAACTATTCCTAAAAGGAAACCTCCAATTCGAAGATATAATAATTAATCATTTGAAATAAAATGAATTTAATGAGTATATCCTTGATAAAAGTTAATATTTGATTTAAAAAGAAGGATTATTCTGTAAATCCCCCATGTAATTTATTCAATTTTAATGAATTAAATCAAAATGTCTTAGAGAAACTAAGTTTCTATATTATTTTAGCCGACATATGGAATTTCCAAATTTCGTACACCAAAACATGCATTAGTTTTGATCTAAGCTCAACAATTGCAAATGCAAAATTCTGTAATAAATCTCTCTTAATCAAGTATGCTCTTTTCTGGTCAAAATAAGTTATCTTGACATAAATCGACGTCATTCTACCAGTTCCATCTTGTATTAATCCATTTATGTATTCCGAAGTCTTCCACGTGACTGTGGTTTATGGAGACTGTAAACTTCTTGGAACTTTCGATTGCTATTTATATATGTATTTGAGGAATGTTTAATTTCTTGCAGATCACCCTCAAAATGTCGACTCTTGTTTGTATGCCGTTCAATCTCACAATATTCAAAACTCTATCGGTATGAACTTTTTCATTTTGCTTTATATTCCGCATGGTAATTAGGGTGGTTCATAATAAATATCCATAAAGCCATATTGATGATGAATTGTTAAACTGAAAAAAGAAACGAAAATGTGGAGAGTAGAAAAAATACTACAAGAATTTTCATTCTAGTGTAAAGAAAGAGGGGAAACAAAAATCTAAACGTTGTATAAAGAAGAAGAGAAAATAATTCAGGAAAACAAATTAATTTATCATCAGTGTGTAACATGAGTCATCCCTTTCATTGTCACCAATCATGGAAGAACAGGTTGGGAGTAACTTAAGAATTTTAATTATAAAGGTGGTGTTTTCGAAGGTGAAGTTTTCATTTGACAAGGTGAAGTTTTCATTAATATGAAAAATAATAAAAAATTGTTAAGATGAAACGATAAAGATTATAATGAATGTTTTTCAAATTTCCACATATTTATTTTTAATATAACAATCCTTTAGTTACATGAGATTTTGAATAACTGGATTTTTGCAGCACCAAATAAAAAATCATTAAATAACAATTTTACAATTTAACAAGTAATACAAATAAAACATTTATACTGGCGCAATTAATAATTAGGAAATTCTGATAAATATACCGAAATTCCAACCAATTGAATACAAATCCGTGAAACATCCACGATAATAACATTTTTGATCAATTAACAATAAACAATATAAAATCTAGAAAACAGTAAAAAGTTAAGTTAATCTTAATGTTACTTAATTTTAAATATTCAATAGAATTATTCTGTAAAACCTCTATATAATATATTTAATTGTAAAAAATTTAATGAAAATGTCTTGGAATACTAAGTTACTATTTTAGTAGACGTATAAAATTGTTAAATTTCGTACATCATTTCAAATATAAAGGAATCTTTAGAGAATAAAGAAAATTGATAGAATTAAAAACATACAGTTTTAATTAGGTATGTTGAATAACAAATTCAGTGCCAAAAAATGCCTCGTACAAAATTAAAATATAACAAATTTTTCGGAACAACGTCTGAGAATCCGATCTAACATCTTTTGTCAATTTTCAGAATGAAAAATAAAATCAACCAAAATAAATATTGCATCATTTTAAAATATAACACAATGTGCAACTTCGAAAATCGGAAAAAATGTAAGAAGTTAATTCAGAACTAATCGTCAACACTATGTTCTAAAAATCACAGAAAATATCATAAATGAAAATCTAAGATATCAAATAATTATTATTAATTAATCAATTATTGATAATTATTAATAATGTGAGAAAACAAACACAAAGTATCAATTTTATACTATATATAAAATAAAATAAATTCGATGACTATATTTTTGATAAAAGTTAATATTTACTTTTGAACATAAAAACATATTTTGTAAGACCTCCACATAATTTATTTAAATTACGTGGATGTACAAATTTTAATTTCTATTTTTGTAAACATATAAAATTTTCCTATTTCGTACTATTCTAAAAACCTTTATCGAGAATATACTTATTAAATTTATTTTATTTTAATGGTACTTACAATTTATAATTTTTAAACATGTGCATAAATAAGCCTTTTGTAAAGGGGGTAATTTAATTCATTCTTTTAAGTGTTAATTAATTGGTGCTGCAAAAATCCATACTAAATGAATTTGTGATGGGAATATACTCTTAATATACAATTTAAGGTGAAAAATTCTTTCAACCAAGAACATTCAATATTAAAAAATTCTTCACATCTTTTTATTGATTGATTTTTTCAATTTCATTATATCTATTTATAACTAAATATGTATTATATTTAATATGTAAAATGAAATTTGTGGCTGGAAGTGATGATCATTAAAAATAAATGATTTGAATATGTGGAAACATTTTTACACTTGTTAAAATTTTCAGAAGTTCGATTTTATTGGGAAATTTTTAAGTTTGTCCTAAACCCTTTTGTCAATTTGTACATTATACTTTGAACTGAAGCATTCGTTTTAGATGTGGAATTTTCTTTGTTTTTGTTGTTTATTTCAGACTTTATTATTTTATTTTATTTAGTATACATTATAATATTTATCATTATAATGAATTTCCTTCGAGTAAAGACGGATTGAATTAAGTTCTATTTAAATGAGTTTAAACCCTGTTAAAAGAGTATCACCATTGAAAACAACATGTATAATTTGTTCACCAGAATTGCTTGTTCTTTTCAACTTGTTCTCCTAACATTGCTACTGTATCATCATGGTGTTTAACCAGACTTACTTTAAAAAATTATCGTTCATACATGTCTTAATGTTCGTTTTGCATGTTTTCGCTTGCAGTGAGTGGTATGGTAACCATTTATCAACATTTGAGAGGTGCTACTAAATCATCTGAAAGACGTCATTCAATTTCAGGTTTGTTCATTTTTCATTCGCTTTTCATGAATACTTGTGTGTGTTTTTCATACTTGGAAACAAACATGTGTTTATCTACCTGCAGCCTTCGGATATCCCTCACCTATCAAATAAATAAATCCAAATTATATTAAGTGACATCAAAATAAGAACACCCAGTAATAAATGAATAATTTGATTCCTCTTTATTCTGGCAAGAATCCAACACCTTATCAATTTTTCTTTGCCTAGGAAACATGTATAGCAAAAATTATCGAATATAACGATTACCGGCTGTTGTCACTTGTCACTTAGTATAAATAAATCCAAATTATCTATTTCCTTCGACATTAAATTTTCATTCCTTTGATTGCGAGTGTTTGAAGCAAATTACGAAATAACCAACTGGTGTGTACAAAACAGATTTGTGTAAACAATTGCAATAAAAGGATTTGATAGATTTACGACTTGATGTTTCCACAAACATTGACTTAAGAAAGAAGAAATTTATTATCGTCAAAAACACTTTGATTTCCAATCTTTACGAGCGTGCAAGAAATAACGAATGGTAATGCAAATTGGTCATGATGAAAACAATTACATTTTAGATAAGGCTTAGGAAAAAATTTTATTGTGTGTTATCAGGTGTCGACTTCAATAGGTAGTTTTTCATTTAATGAGAACTGGACGCATATAAATTCTGACAATTTTTACATAGTTACGTCATTTACGATAGTATTAATGTTAATCTCAAAGTAACTTGATTGTTTTGATTTCGAAGTTCCTGATTTTTTGTATAAAATTAACTCTAATGTGAACAATACTTGTTCTGCGTTCATTCCAGTAGAGGGTGGCATATTTGGGTGACTGTAGACGTGTTGATTTTGCTGTATAAAGACTGCTTCAGCAATGAGTTTTCTGTTTTACGTTTTGTTCACATTAAAGTATGTTTTTAAATTTCAACAAAAGAAGTCCGAAATCATAATAATCAATTTTCGGTTTGTTCCAAGGTTTGAATAATATTTTATCCAAAATTAAATTTTTGTTTTTGAACTGATAACTTTTCTACAAAAAAATTGCTGGTGGTAGAAATTTTTGGTTCGTAATATATCTCTGTAAAATAAGGCACAATTTAAATAAATGAATGACAAAGTAAACACTGCGAATGACCGTATGTAAATATTACGAATGGGTTTATTTATTTACTAAAATTATGAAAAACTGCCGGTTTTGACGTAAGTTTAGTGAAGCTTACTATAGTGTCAAATAATTGCCGGGAACGGTCAATGAAACACCATATATTTATTTCATTATTCATCCGAATTTATTGTATCGCCTTAAAAGTAGAACCCATGCATTTCTGGAACAAGTTATATGAATCACAAATCATCTTCCAATCTATATTTAATGATTTCGAACGTTTCATCTAAAAATTATCCAATGTTTATTTCAAATTAACAACAATCAACCGATGTGAAAATGATAACTCAGTAATTTTGCCTCGCTTATTGCCGAGAACGTAGGAACTTGTTCTGAACGAAAAGTTTTCGAGTCGAAAATACAAATTACTTTAAGTATTTTTGAATTCCGCGGAATTAATATGACGTAACTTACGCAAAATCGCTTACAGCCTTTTAGCTGGCTCAACTGTTTTAGTTCGTGCGAATTCGCTTGATGAAATTGCTATATTGCTATTTCACTTTGTGAAATTCTGGAGTTTGACAGCTCAAATGGCCCAGTGACTTCAATTGTAAGAATGAATATTGGATTAATCTTGGAGAAATCTTTGTGTGAGGATTCAAAGATTAATTTGAAATTGCCATTGGAGTGTTGAAGAACGATCATTTTTGTTGAATAAACTAATACATTGGTCAGACTTCAGATTAATTTACAGGAGATCCATTTAGGTGAATATTAAACAAATAATTGTTAATATTTGCACACGGTCATTATTGTAGTAGCGTTCACCAATATTGCAATTTCATGGTGAGGGTATGAAATGTAATGATACACATTTGAAGACAATTGTATAAAGATGGACCTTATTGTTTATAGATTGGTATATTTTAAATTTAGGGCATCCATTGTGGTTATAGAAAGAGATCAGTCTTGGTTCTATTGTTTCTTTGAATTATTAACATGCACTTCAAGATATATTGGCAAGGAGCAATCAAATCAATCCACAAAAATCTCCTTGCCAAAGGCTTCTTTTGGCAGATTTTCAAAGAGATCAGTTTTTGGTTCTGTTGTTTCGTTCAATTATTAAGAACATGCACTTCAAGATATATGGCAAGGAGCTATCAGATCAATCCACAAAAATCTCCTTGCAAGGGTTCTTTTAGCAGATTTCCAAAGAGATCAGTCTTTGGTTCTGTTGTTTCGTTTAATTATCAAGACCATGCACTTCAAGATTCCTTACCAGAGGGCTCTTTTGCCAGATTTTCAAGGAGAATTTTCTTTGGTTTCGTTGTTTCTTTGAATTATTAGGAATATGGACTTCAAAATATGTTGGCAAGGAGCTGTCAGATCAATCCACAAAAGTCTCCATGCCAAAGGGTTTGTTTGGCAGATTTCTAAACAGATCCGTCTTTGGTTATGTTGTTTCATGAAATAATTAAGAACATGCACTACAAGAAATATGGCAAGGAGCTATCAGATCAATTCACAAAAAATCTCCTTGCCCAAGGATTCTTTTGACAGATTTTCAAAGAGATCAGTCTTTAGCTCTGTAGAAAATTTGATGTTATCCACTCTGTGGTTTATTTGATATGAAATTCATATTATGCATGAAGGAACATAAATGGAAGGAGAAAATTTCAAATCTGGAGAATCTTAGATAATTGTTGAATAAAATTAATCCTTGTTATGAAATAATTATTTTTTCTTCTATAAACCAAAAAGTTTTACTTCAACCATTAACTTTTACTTCAACCATTCTGGCCTCGGTTTTCACAATAATGCCCAGAGGAGGACCAGGTTACTTTCCCAAGTTCCCATAATATTGGAGAAAGGTAACTTTAGCTTCTGGTCGACCCGAAAATATCACTCTTTAACGAATAAGGTCCACATTTTAATGCGCCCAACATCGTTGAATCGCTTGCCCACCTGTCAATATCTGTCATTAGTATGACTCAACATTGACGTACGTCTGTTGTGATTTGTTCACCTGTAGGCGGTGTTGCATTTTCGGGGAGTATCAACCATCAACGCACCCAGTCACTGCCCCTCGCTACTCCCGCCACTGCACTAGAACATCCCCTTCAGCAGCACTCGAGAACCAACAAACGCTCAAATCAATCCAAATGTATGTATTATGTCACATGTTGTGTAATGTCAACTTTGACAGCCATGCCTGTGCGCAATCCGAGTCCAGGTTAAGATTTTTGCTTTACCTCCCAGCTGAGTTTATCACCAATCGGGGAATCGCCTTGTGAAAAAAAATACTTCTTTCTGGCAAGGATTCAACCTCTTTAAGCTGGGTTTCATGTGAATTCGGTGATCACTGGATCAGCAGATACTCTTGACAAACGAATCAACGAATTTGGGTTTCACGAAACAAGTCGCACTTTCTACAATTTGATCGCTACACCGTAGAAATAAAAAGAAGGAAAAAAAGAATGTATATATTTCTGTGGTAGCGCTGTTAATGCAGGGTTAGAATTTAGGAACGGATTGTTATTGTTTATTTGCTTGTCATACCAAACTACTACGAACTACGTTATCAATATTACTCGCGTGTGTGCAAAATGGAAGACGATTTCAGACGGGCAATTTCAACTGATACCCTTTCAACAATTCTGCATATCGATGATATTGCCATGTTGATATGATGTCCTATCATCATTTGGAAACCATGAGTTGCATAAAATCGTAAACAAACTGATAATTGTAATCTCGCATCGATCGATTTATTCCTTTTGATGCGTGGTTCAATTTTTGGTCCAGTTTTATGTAATAATTATATCACGACATTTTTGTTGAAGCGAAAACCTATTTTGAAATTAAGATTATCATATTTTGCAAAATAATCACTCCTTAATTCGCGGTCTTCGAAGTTCACTTAAATCTCATCTGATGATGACTACGATGAACTGATTTCGAGAAGGATTTTGTAATTTTGTCACTTGAAAAAAGTAAACAACTATTTAACGGAGGTACGAAGATCTTGATTTACCAAAATCGACAAATCAACTTGATCAGTGATTTAGCAGCGATTTCAGGTTAGATTGCACTACAAAATGTTTTGTGGAACCCAATTTGTACTTGATCGATGATCAACAGAGGTTAATCTGTCATAGTTTGACACAGTGACTAAATCTGCGATTAGCACTTTGGTAACATAGAACTAGATAAATTATAGAAGAATACCGTGATCAACAGGTTTGATCCGACTAAAGTTTTGCGAAACGCACTGTGGTTTAAGGTTTATATCTTCAATCAAACTGTGTTAAAACACCATATTATCTTAAATTTTAGTAGTAATTTTTGTTGTTTTCACCACAATACAGTCAATGAAAATCATTTTCCTTATGTTTTTGTCGAATCATGGTTTTCTTTTACTGAAGAATTCCCTACTAAAATCACAACAAAGTAAAATTTGAGTTAATACTTTAATGAATATATAGTAAAATTATTCCTATTCATTGAGATTATGAATTTTTGCCAAAAACAAGTAAGCGAAGTGTTGGTGTATTCAGAAACTTCATCATCTGGGTGAAAAATTCATTTCCTAATGAGAGCGATATGTTCTCAAAATTAAATGAAATAAGAGTAAAAACTCTTATATTTTAAAAGAAACCCAAAGGTAATTTCTCCGAGGCCAATTAATAGTTCTATATCTGGAAATTACATACTCGCTTTTATCGCAATAACTCGACAATGATATTTACAAAATATGGTGTTGTATATAAACTCAAATACAAAAAACGTCAAATTGTCATTTACTAATTGCTAAGTTCTTGAGAACTTTCCTTAATTTAACCGACCGTTTCTGCCATGATGAACTGTCAAACCATATTAACACAGATGACATTTCTGCCATTTTAAATGACTGTCATGACATTCTGAAAGCATATCGTTCATTAGGGAAATCAAGTGCATGAAATTTGATCAGATTTAAACGCAATTGTTCTGAAAGGTGAACAGAAGGTAAAGTAAGAATCGATATGCTACTTTCAAAGTTGATTTTGACAGTAGTATTTTTGACATGCGCCAATGCTGCAGTCAGATATCGTCTTAGAAGATTCTGGACTCTGGTTGTGGCTTAACCGCTTTAATTAACTAATCGAAAGAAGGCTTGAACTGAAGGAATTACTCTTCAGTTCAGTTCTTCCAGCTGGTCCGGTGGAAAGAATTTCCTGAAAGGATTTTGATTGCAATATTAACATTAACATATTGGTTAGAATATCAAATTAGTGTAATATTTCCAGTATGTAGGAGAAAAATTAAGACTGAATGCCCTAAAAGAGAGCAAGCTTTTTGCTGGATAGATGTAATTTGTTTTTAAATGACAAGTGGAAGTATTACATGTCATATTTGGCTTATTGTTCGATGGTTCATGCTTTGATTTCTTCAGGAATGGTGACAGATTTTGTATGAGAAAAATAACCAATTTTAGCTAATAAAATTATTTTCTTGGAATGTTTCTGCTTTATCTTATCCGTGTAAGATGTCTAATTTGCTACATTTGGTAAAACTGCCAAATAATGACATATACGATCTATAATGAATACAGGACAATTTAAAGCATAATTTACCTGCTCTAAGTTGCTTGATAGAAGAGTATCATTTGTGTTCATCGGCCAAGAGTCGGACTAAGGAAATGAAAAATAAATTTTTAGTACACTGGGCGTACCAAAATTCATTATAATTGACGAATGATAAAAAAAGGTGTTATTGGTCCTTCTACCTGGTACCTTAAAATTTAATCTCTTACAACTTCGGCTAAACGTACTTTTTTGTGGAATTGTTTTTCAGTCAAATTTTACTTCCTCTTCAAAACACGTTTTATTAAACATACAAAATAAAAAAAATTGAATTTATTTGTAATATTTTTAGATAAAGTTTCAATCGACTTAATTTTTCAGATAATGCTAATTTTATGTCTGCCGATTTTTGTAAAGATTTTAACGATTACACCACGATATGCGATAAGTGTTATGGTACCATTGTTTTTTCTACCATAATAATAAATATTACCCCTTAAGTTCTTGTGGACACCCAATCTTATATCCCTCATACATAATTTTGTTGTCTCAACATGAATAATTTCATATCAGTTCTGTTTGTTAATTGGAAGAATTGTTTAAACCATAGTCTTATATTATAATCTTAAGGGGACGAAACACCCCTCTATTGAAAGTTGATTTGTTGTGATACATACATCGAGATTGGATACGGACGAATATACCAGAAGTAATGAGTGCGACAAAGATGGATAGACCTGATAGTTCTGCGCTGGCAACGCTGTAAGAAATTAATAAAAAATTCCATCCAAGTTTCAGGATTTCGTGAATCCAACTGTGTTTGAAGAGATGTCAAAATTAGGTTGTTATTCTTTGTTACTAAAATTCTGCTTTCTCATCAAAAAAAAGAGAAAAAATTCAATATTATTTCTTCAACAAACAGCTTTATTTTTTCGCAAAATTAAACATATCAACATTATAACAAGTTCAGCGAAAAAGGATACTAATGATAATATTACAAATAACTGTTGATATACATTGATTGGGTCCTTTCCTTTCCAGGGTTGCCAATCGGGTGCCAGAAATTTCTTGTGCATTATATTATCAAAGGAGAAAAATGTTCATCATATTGGTGGTCATTTTGCAGAACCTAAATTAATAAAATATTATTATGAAGAAATGTTAGCAACCTATGAATAAGTCAATGGTTCATAGGATTAATAATATTGTGAGACTTGAACGGTAACGATGGTTTTAAAAGGAAAAACGTTCTCAAATGAGTCATCTGGCAACACAGGGTGATATAATGTTGACCTCACAGCAAAATGTAAACAATTGAGTCTCTTTTAATACATCTATGGTTTAAACTATTCGTGAAATGAAAGTTTCATTGAACATGTTTTGCTCTGATTCATTTTTAAATGATAACTGCAGAAATCTTGCTTTATGGTGCAACTGAGTTGTTTCGTATGAAGAGTTGGAGGGGTAATATCATAATACCTTCATGTACTAAAATGTTACGTTTGCATTAAGCTTGTTAGTTTAAGTACTTCACAATGTTTTCACTCATCTCGTACTTATTTTAACCTTAACAACACTAACTTTTTGCTTAAAAATTCCTTAATATCGAAATCGATAAACCATTTGCGATCTAGTGTTTATTTTTCAATTAACTCTGCAGGTATAACATCTGGAGGTCGTGAGAGGTGTGATAGCATGCCATCTAGGGCAAGAACCACCAGCGAGGGCAACCATCCGGTCCCTATGTTTCCGAGATCTCACCTGGCCCCCCACAGACCCTGTTCTATTCATCGTGACCTGGGATGTAGTCCTCCTATAGGATCTCCTATATCTCCTCCCTCTGCAGGTGCATCCACTGATTCTGCTGGTTCTTCTTACAGCTTGATTGACGAGAATGAAGATCTAGATAGCAATCATGGCAGATATGGACATTCATTGACACCTGACGAGGTCATTGCCGAGGAAGATTGTGATAGTCTTTGTGCTCACTATGGTAGGTACTTAATTTTTTTTTCATCAAGTTATGTAGTAACAAGGATCAGTGCTGGGACTAATACTGTTTATTGAACCAGGTGTAGAAGTATGAAACTGAAATTTCCCTATAGATGGTGCATCAGTTTGCAGACAGTAAAACCGCTTCTGCAGCTGACGAAGATTTTCAATACACAAAAATACAAGTTCCATACACTGGTATATTTTTATATAACCCTAAACATGTCAAGTATTGTGCCTCCCAGTTATGAGTTGTGGACAGCATAGGTTTTCTGTTATCATTTGGAGAAAACTGCTGCAGAATCGTATTGAATACTTGTCGAAGATTAAGAAAGATTCATAAAGTGGGAAAATGGGTTTTGCATGAGTTGCATGAAAGGTGGCAAGAAAATCGAAAAACCACTTGTGAAATGCTGCTCGACAGACATATAAGAAAGTTATTTATTCATTAAATCATTATAGGCGATGAAAACTTGATATGTTTTGGGAATCCTAAGCATGGGTGAATCCAGGGGAATCATCAATATCCACTGCAAGACCAAATCGCTTTGAAAGGAGGAAAATGCTTTGTTTTGTAGAATTAGAAGGTTTTAATCTATATTTATGCATTAAATCGTTATGGGCGATGAGAATTTGATATGTTTTGGAAATCATCGACATCCACTGCAAGACCAAATCGCTTTGAAAGGAGGAAAATGCTTTGTTTTGTAGAATCGGAAGATTTTAATGTATATTTATTCATTAAATCGTTATGGGCGATGAAAACTTGATATGTTTTGGGAGTCCTAAGCATGGGTGAATCCAGGGGAATCAGCGATATTCACTGCAAGACCAAATCGCTTTGAAAGGAGGAAAATGCTTTGTTTTGTAGAATCAGAAGGTTTTAATCTATGAATTGCTAAAACCTGATGATATCAGTAACACTGATCGCAACCAAGAGCAAATGATTGATTTTATTTCGAAAAAGACCGGAATATATGGAAAAAAGCAGCACAAAGTAATTTTGCTCCTTGATATTGTCCCATCACACACAGCAAAATGAGTCAGGTAAACGATCATGGCTGGATAACTGGTTTGTTTCAAAAGAAGAACTGTTTTTTTGGCATGGCATTCATAAACTGCCGAATAGGTTGGAAAATGCACAAATATTGATGAGGATTATTTTGAATGAAATATTTCTTATTATTTTCAAACAATAGATGTGTAATTTTCATAAAAAAATTCTCCTTTCATACTTCTACTTCTGGTGTACTTTGATATGTGCAGTAATACGGCGACTGGAAAGTAATGCCGTTATGCCAAGGACATGTCACTTACGAGTGACTTTTGCTGCCATTTTCTGTTCGAAAGTTAGGGTTATACGGACGGACCCACCATACAGAATTACTTTTAACTTCTGATTCTTCACCATTTTCAGCTCAAAATTCGAAAATGACAGACATTTGGATAGAATGGTACGCAAAAATAACATTACTTTCCAGTGACAAAGAAAAGACAGTCCTAATTTAAGGTATTCAGAAAAGTGATGCTTGAACATAAAATTTAGATAATTTATGTTCATGAACGTATCTCTTGAAGGTAGAATTTTTTTCATTATTTCGTTCGTGGTCTGTGCATGCTATTTGGTCTCATTTTTTCCAATCTTATAAAAAACGGCAATTTTGTTCCACAGGAATAAGTCCAAATACGGGTAACTATCTACCAATGGCTCCACCTAGTTCAGATGATGGCTACGTAGCCATGTCACCCATAGGGGCTCAGAGTAACCTTACACCGGCAGCAAGTTTGAGCAGCGTAACTTCCGGCACACCTTCAACAGACATGAGGTTTGCCGAATACCCTCTCGACAAGGTTGTCTCGTTTTTCCCGCCATCATCAGACGAGGAGTCACGTCCAATTAGAGCTTATTCTGTAGGATCGAGACCTGAAACTTACAAGTACAAGAAGCATCTGATAGATATCCATGGGACTGTAGAGAGCAGGAGAGATAGAGCGGCAAGCGTTGGCTCTAAGACAAAAAAGGGTAAGCTTAAAAGCAAACTTTTCTGCATTATTCCCCAGTGTTGTCACGCTATCTATAGGTACAATCTGTTGAAATTTCCACTTTCATTTTAAAAATGTCCCTTTTCAGGACCTGTAAGAGTATTACCTCCCCACGGACACTGTCCACACGTACATCCGAAGTCCTCAAGTGCTCCACTTTTGAGTTCTTCAAGAATTCCTGGATCGACTAGTTCTGTGGGTTCAGAAATGGACGATTTTCTAGAGATGGATTTTACCAATATCAAAAAGAAATCTTCAAAAGACGGTTATATGGAAATGAAACCAAGTCCAAAGTCTTCGACAGTATCGACACCCGTGAGCACTCCATCAGGTACATATCTTTTTTTAATTGAGAGAGGGAGGGAAAGTTCTTTGTCGACTGTGTACAGAAAAAGAACCATCCACCTTATGTCCTTTAGCAATTTATTTTGTGCCAACATTTTTTGAATTCACCTTTTGGTATATATTTGAATTTCTGTGTTCTACAGATATCGATAAGATTTTGGAGTCGTATTCATATGGTCTCTTGAACAAAAAAATGTAAAACCTACATGCAAAGATTTGTCTTAGTTTAGAAGTTATGAGCCTCGAAAGTTCCAAAAAATGGTCCATCTTCAGGTCACTTTTTCCACTGTTAAAGCACTCGGTAACTGGTCTTATCTAGTTCATAAATCATCTTTGAACGTTCTAAAGGTGGGGCAATCTCAAATTTGGCTGGTTGCCGATTTCGAACTGTGGAATAGATTTCTGAGGAACGTGGAAAGGTAGAAAGAGCTTAGTAAGATGAACTTTCTAAAAACAGTCCAAACCAAAATCTGATCGATATACAGGTGTCCCAGAAGTCGATGTCAAGCCGGAATCAAGTAACAGGCTGAGTCAAAGTAGTTCAGAAAAATATTTAAAAAAATATAAGTCGTGTACTTTTCAAACTATATTGCATTCTTTATATTCGAGAAAATGTACACCCTGTGATGATTTTTAAACTCTTGTTGCTACAATTTTTTATTTTCTTCAAATTTTATGTCTCCTATGTTATCCCGAATAGTGCTTCTGTAACCTGTGATCTTCAATTCTAAGCCAATTACTCCAGCTTGGAAAATAATGTCACTTTTTGCCTAACCAAGTAACCAAAATTAATATTTCGCACAACTTTAACTGAATGTACTGAAAAAAACTGTTCTACATCAGTTTGGCAAGTTAGTTTAAAAGTGAGCGCATTTATTAAGGATTCTAAAATGGTATAACACTTACTACATTATTTCTTAGATCGGTAAAAAAAACGGTCTTCAAACTTTCTAAAAATGATTCTAGTGCATCCAATACTTTAAGAATCTGGTTTGAATGAGATGGGGTGAGTTCTTCCATAAAGTGTGAATGAGATAGGTAGTGACACCACTATTTAGTATTGGCACACGTAAACGCAATACAGATCAGTACTCTACGCCACTTGGTTTACTGCGCATCTTTCCGTATTTGATCGTGTTATTTGTGTACTTACAACTTTTGGCTTCGTTTATTAGATTTGTTTGCTTGTGATTTGGATAGTTTTGATCTCTTTACGACGAACTTTGTTTTTACCTGGACTAACCTCTAATTGTGTATTGCCATAATGTCTTGTGTATACCACACAGGAATATGCACCTCGTTTATGGGGAATGCAGATGTAACGTTAGTGCAGCTTCTAGAATGTATCGCGAGAGATACCTTAATGCTGATCGTTATCCAGATCATCGAGTTTTCACCAATGTGCACTGTTTACTCTTCACAGCAGGCCAAATTCCAAACAAAGTGCATGGTTAAGGAAGTATTTCCTTACTTTACGACGATATTGCGCTTCAAGCTGTGGAGGAAGATTCAAGTACTTGCTACGTGAAATGCAGAGAAGCACAGGAGTGCCCAGTACAGTTCATCGACTATTGAAAAAATATAAGCTCCACCCATATCATGAACAGAGAATACAAGCTCTGTTAGCTCGGATTGCGTTTTGCCAAACTATGCTACAAAAGAACCGGAAAGACCGGAAAGACAGTTCTTAAAATTATTGATTTAAAAAAAAAATGGTTACATGAACCTACACAATTTACACGAGTGGCACATAAAAAATTCGAATTTAATGAGACAAGATAGGTCTCATTATCGTTTTAAAGTGAACATATGGACTGGAATTTTGAACGGAAGAGTCCTTGGACCTTTTGAGTTGCCAAGGGTTTTAAATGCTGTAATTTATTTAGATTTTTTACGAAATCAGTTGCCAAATTTACTTGAAGATGTGCCACTTAGTATTTTCAGAGAAATATGGTTTCAGCAAGATGGCTGCCCAGCGCTCTATGCCCTCTCAGTTGGAGAATATCTGAATGAAGAATATCCGGGCAAATGGATAGGGGTACAATCTCGTGGCCAGCCCGGTCTCCTGATTTGAAACTCTTAGATTTTTTTATTGGGGAGCAATGAAGGAAAAAATTTATTCAAAACTAATTGGAAATGTAGCTGAGCTTCGGGAGACAATTAGGAAAGCAATGCAATTCGTCAATACCGGAAGATTTGCCGGTCTGATATCCCCATTATTTTTAAGAAGATGTCGTGCATGTATTGAGGCTTAAGGAGGACACTTTGAACATCTTTTGTGAATTTAATAAATCTTGTCATAAAACGAAACTGAATTTCTTTTTTTGCCAAATCTAAAAATGAATGTAGTTAGTGTTATAGCATTTTAGAATCCTTATTAAATGTGTTAACTTTTGAAGTAATTTGCCAAACTGATGTAGTACAATGTTTTTTTCGCTAAAGTCAATTGAAGTTGGGCGAAAATCTAATTTTGAATAGTTCGGCAAAAAGTGACATTATTTTCCAAGTTGGAACAATTGGCTTAGAATTGAAGATTACAGGTTACAGAAGCACTATTCGGGATAACATAGGAAAAATAAAATTTGAAAAAAGTAAAAAATGGTAGCAACAGGAGTTCAAAAATCATCGCAGGGTGTGCATAAAAGAAAGTGCAATATAATTTGAGAAATACAGGACTTGGATTTTCTTTTATATTTTTCTGATGACTATTAAGACTCAACCTGTTACCTGCTTGTTTCCGACTTGACGTCGACGTCTGGGACGACAGAGCCTGTATGTAAGACACCAAAATTTAAGCTTATATGTAAGACCCAAAATTATTATACCCATGTTGAAATACACAATAGTTTTTGCGAATTAGCCAATAAATTAATTGCTGTTTTAGGTTATGTAGAAATGAAGCCTGGTGTGACGCCTCCCAACATTTCCAACAGTGGACCGTACCTAGAGATGAAGCCTGGCACATCTCCGAATAGAGCCAATGAATACGCTCTTATGGATATGACCAGAATTTATGCTAGCAGAACTGACCTACCTCGTAATGATTACATGGATATGAATGCCAAAAATAATTCCAAAAAACCTACTCTAACCAATAACAACTATGCCTACGTTAATTACGCAGATCATAATAACGATATTAATCATCACCAACCAACAATAAGAAGGTCCTATTCTCAACTGTCGCCGTCAACTGGCAATTACTTCAGAAACATGAGTTCCCCTAGCTCCGACTACCTCGACATGAACAGCAAGAATAGGGTCAGAAGTGATTCCGATCAGAGCAACGAAGGCTACGTGGAAATGTCGTTGGGACGGGGTCATCATCGTCAATCAAGTTTGGATAGTGCTCAGTTGAACAGAGAAGACTATACGGGTATGTCTGCCAGTTCGGCGTTGAAGAAGAAAGAGCTGAAAGCGAACAAAAAGGAAAGTCACCGTTCTCTACCGATTCAGATCCAAAGCAATCCGATTAACGGCCGGATCTGCAGTGAAAATTCCCCCAAAATGCAACTACATCTCACCAATACTACTACAAGTCCCGTTTCTAGTCTTCCAAGAGGCAGGAAAAATAGCATGCGCAGGGACTCGAGGGACAGCTCGAGTTCTAGCGTTACGACGCCTTCAAACTCGTCCACGATATTTCCGTTGAGTTTGAACAGCCCCAGTTCGCCGGTTAAACCGTTGAAGACGCCGGAAAAGTCCACCCCCAGTCTGATTTTGAACAGTTTGTACAAGAGGTTTCGCGGGAAGAGCAATGACAGTCAGGAGGATTACGCCACTATGGATTTTCAAAAAAACGCCAAAGTTAACGCAAAGTCCAAGGATTACATGAATTTGGATTTATCGAGGGGCGGCACCAAGGAGAGACAGTGCAGTCACGGCGATTACGCTGAAATGCAGCCTGGCATCCGTGCAACTTCCGACGTGAATAAGACTTTTAACCTGCTGACGCTTTCGGAGACCTCGTCTAGGGTCTTTAAACCTATCTCGGAATCTCGAGAGTGCGGCACTTCGCCCCCACCCGGTACGTCGACGTTGCCCGCAAATTCGCCCACGAGCAGTATGAACGATTCCCCGAAGACTGAAGATGCCGAAGTGAAAAGTGATAAGTGTACAGACAATTCGAACGATTCGAGTACATCCAAACCTGTTTCGCGACCCGGATCCGCTTCTAGCGATTTGTGTTCTTCCACGTCGACCCTGGTCGGCTCACGGCCGGACTCTGTAAATAGTGATTCGATACGCCCCCCCTCGGCTCTGCATTACGCGAATTTGGACCTACAGACGATCGATGATGACGGCAGTAAGAGTCCGAGGACTGCGAGGAATAACTCGAATGATAGCGGCCAAGAAGTTGGTGGTTTTACCTATGCCGAAATAGACTTCAACAAGAGCGAAGGACTCAAGAAAGGTGTTAAGCATTGATTAGTTAATTCTTTAGGTTTTTTTAGGATTTGTATAGAAGGCGCATATCGTATTTTGAAGTTGTTGTTAGTGATTGTAGATTGTTTTCTGAAAATTATTGACTTAGATTGTTATTACGGATTTATTTATTGGATTGGAGTCGGAGAGATTATCTGAATAGACTTAAAACGCCAGTTCTTGTTGAAGTTTCTTGAACTTGAAATATGTTGAAAATTTTATTATAGCAAAGTTTTAACTGTGAAAGTTCAAAAAACACTCAGTACTTCAGGCTTGCCGTATTACGTAAAGCCAGTGCTTTAAACAGTTCCTTCAGATTTTATCGTACAGAAATATTATTTTATGAAATTTTTTAACTTTCCCCAAATAGATTTTCCCCCAGCACATATTTACAATATTTCAGTAATGTGTTAAAGATAGTAAGGAATAAATATTTGCTAAAAGGTAACATATCGACCACCTTAAGTTATTACGATATTTAAGTGCTTAACACCTTCAGTCTAAACTTTAAACTCTATCTTTGTTTGAAACTTTGTAAACCCCCAAAAGTTATTACACCACGAACCCACTCAACACTTTTATTTAGTTCAAAGGTCACATCTGAACCTATCGACAAAGGATTCAAACCTATTTTTCTAGAATATTAAATCAAAAATAATCAAAATTAACCATATGAACTGTCAAAAATGCAAATTTTTACTCGCTGTCGGATTTGAGTATGATAACACGTCAGTTTCCAAGAATTTCTGAAAAGACTGGCCGAAAGACTAATTGATTCAGTCAATAGATTATAGCAGGTATCAATGCAATTTTTTTCATATTTCGCGCCAATTTTCTATCATTCATGTAGACTGGCGCAATATAACCTATAAAGAGGTTGTACAACAACCTTATTTACTTATTACTTATCGGACAACCTTAATAATTGAATATTTGTTTGAGAAAATATTGGAAATCGTGTAAAATCCATTTTATGAACCATATGAAGTATTGAGTTGAACATTGACTTTCGTGGGTCGTTACTTCTATACTTCTGAACTAAGATGGAGTCTAGAGTTTTGACTTAAGATTTGCATTTAGGAAATTAAATAAATGCTAGATATGAATTGCATCGATAGGTGATCAATTGTGGTAACTTTACTGAATATTTTACTGTTACTCCAGGTGAATGTGATAGTTTGTTTGGAGAATTTAACTGGTCAATCCTGACTGAGTCGAAGAACTGGTAAAAGATTTGATATTGGAGAATAAAACACTATTTTATCAAATTTTCACAATTTTTTCACTAAGCATGTGATACACGATGTGTTTCGACTGTTACATCTTTGAAATTTATCAGAAATTCATTCTGTATTCCTTCACACTTGACAATGTCGAAAAGAGTTGTGCATCACATTCTTAGTGACTAAATTGTAAATTCGCTAAAATATAATGTTTTGTTCTCCATATACATTTTCATAAAATAAAAAAGTCATCAATATTATATAAAAGATTTGACTTATTGAAGCTCAAATTGTCGATGGGTTTTGAAAATTCCTTTGAGAGATGAAGGTTTTTTCAGTGTATCGTATTTTGCGCAGTAACCTGACTAGGAAAATATACAGTGTATAGCACAATAAATATGAAATATATGTAAATTGATTGCGACAGTGAACTCCAGATATGAAAGAATCCCAAAGAAAGAAAAGCTTTAGATGAGATTTTCCACACCATATGAAATCCTTCATACTGCCATAATTTTTCGAGAAATTTTAAATATTTTAACCCCTGTAAAAATGAGATTATTAAGTTTCCAGCTAATACAATGATTTATTTTATAATATAAATTTTGAAAGTATGAAAAAAATGATGTTGAAACATTGTCATATTCATTCTAGATTAATTTTTATAGAAATGTCAGATTGCATGTTATTCATCTGTCATTTGTATTTGTCCTCGCTGTCAAAAATTATAACCTCAACTATAACTACTAGCTTTAAAAAATGTGTTTTTGAAACTGCATTTTGAGTATTATAAATAATTCCTTTATATATATATATATGATATAATTCTTGGAGAAATTAAAACTTTAGAATAAGATGAATTGAGAAATTTGAGTCCTATATAAACCCGAAATTTTTGTACCGCCTTTTTTGTCATTTTTTTATTACTCACTTTGTCATACGTTCGAGAGAACTTCCTCTGACAAGCACAATTTGGTAGTTTGCTTATTGTTAATCGTTTTTGAGTTTTCCATTTCTGTTTGAATGTTCGTAAGATTAGAAATGTTCGGGTTAAATAAAATTCTGTCATTGAATGTTGGTTTTATATTGAAAATAGTGGATTTTACTATGCATACATATCCAAATTTGGTAAAAATCGGTTTGATGTTCTGTAAACATAAATTATAGGAAAATGAAGTATGTAAATTAATGGGTGTATAAGTAGATAATGAACCTCTTGGATTAAACCGTTGTAAGGAAAACATGCATTGAGGTTTTTGTTGAAATTTCTTCTAAATTTTATTAATTTTTAAGTCTATTTGCAGCACTTCAAAGAGATTTGAGACTTTGAATATTTAGGAAAAAATGCATTTGATGTAGGTAACCCATCATCATTTTATTATTCTTTTTGTTATTAGTTATTTGTGAAAACAAAATGAGATAGTTTGCCTGTTGAAATGAATCAAAAACATATGTATACGATGTATTGTGAAAATTTTCGCTCCAGTATAGGGGTCATATTCTGGACCAAAAAGAAACAAAAATAGGTAAATATACTTGCAAAGATTATTTTTTCATTACTGTTCAAAATAAAAGTCGGAAAGCTGTAAATAAATTTGTAAGCTCCATTATTTGGTATATTTTAAGCTTATTATCGCAGAGGATGTTCAAAAATTTCTAAATATATGTAATCAGTTGTTAGGATTTGGCTCTAGTAACCGACAGATGAATTTTCACATATGCTTCTACAGTGAGAAAACATGAAATTTTATGATTGTAGAGCATTGTCGCATTGTGTAAATTATATTTTATTTTTGAAAAAGTAGCTTTAATGCTTTGGAATTCATTAGTGGTATTTTTGGACACCCTATATACTTATATGTATATCTCCTGGAGAAACTGTTACTCATGTTTCATTTATAAAAAAGAAATAATAAAAAAATATTTAATCGAATGATTTTGTTTTGTCTGTATTTTCAAGATTGTATGCTTTAATTCTCAAATTTTCAGTAAGGGTGATTATATCCCTTATTTATTACAACAGATTGTGTACACATTCACCTCAAATTATCTAAATTACCTCAATGTATCAGGTAATACGAGGTTGCTGGTTGTGTTTTAAGACAAAAACAAATATTTTGGATCGGAAGTGGATTCATTCTTTTTCAAAATTTTTTCCGATAAGGTCAATATACTTCTGCAAAGGTTTAAACCAACTCTCGAAGCACTTTTTCAATCTATTTGAGGTACCTCCAAAACATGTAATTTGAACGAATCAACCATTTCTTCAGGTATCGAAAAACGTTCTCACAATTTATAATTGTTCTACAGAAATGAGAAGAAATAAATGGATAGAAAGAACTAAACGATGAATGACCCATCAGTTCCATGTTTTCACTGCTCAAAAACGTTTTTGTTTGAGCCGATATACCTGAACTTGAATTCTTGTGGTAGAGAATGATTTGTCTTCTGAGATTCGTTTTTCTGATTTTTCCGAACACTTCTAGCAAACAAATGCTGATGTACTGCTGAAAAAACAGGCAAACAATTGCTTCTAAGTGCTTTGTGCGTGAACAACTTTTGTAAGATTTGGCTCGCATTGAAAAACCCATACAGTCGATTGTTCTTATAGATGTCTTTTGAAGGACCGCAATTAAATTTTTTCAACATTTCTTTTCAACCATAGACACAAGCTTTTTGTTAAGCCGAATGTTCAGACAATATTGAATATCGGGTGGATCTACTGGCCAAGTATGCATCAATCTCAGGGTATGCATATGATGATGATATTGCAATAGCAGTTCACGCACACCATCGATGTTTCCTGGCACAACAGCCGCTTTCAGACTACCTTCGTTAAATTCATCCTGTAGCGAAGAACGATCTTGATTGCATCCGGAAAAACAACGAAACATGTTGGCTCGAGATTATGCATCATAAACAAAAGTCAAAGCAAGTTGATCTGCACTCTGCTGTTGGTTTAAACCACGTCAAAAGTCAAAGGAAATCATCGCACGAAAATGTTCACGATTCAATTTAATTTATTTTGACTAAGATGAATGTTTCAACAACGTAGCACTCGTATCAACATATTCTCAGTACGTTCTCTTTTGAAATCATCACTCATTTCTCATTTGATTTTCATAGGCAGATAAAATTGAGAAGAGTTAATAATAACGATCTCTATTTTTCCAATTTGTGTCAATTAAATAACAATACCTCCTTAAAATTCTTCAAATTTCCACACCGCAGAAGAAACAAACTCAAAAATATACAAAGATATACCCTTAAAGCTCACACTATCTATTAGAATAAAAAAAGATTTTTCATTTCGTTTCACCATGTTTCGCCTTTGCAAAACACCCTGAGTGTAAAAACTTAAATCCTTAATTTCCAACGCTTTGAATGAAAATCCTATTGGAGAGTATCTGATTTTTGTTTCAAGAATCGATAAAATTTAAAATTGGAAACTTTTGCAACCTTGCCCATTTATTTCTCTTGAAAGTTTTAATCTATAAATTAATGTAAATGTAATTTTTAATTTATTCCATTATGCCGAATATATAAAATCAGAAATAGCTTTCAACTACACCTTCGGTAGCTCAGTTGGTAGAGCGGTGGACTGTAGTTGTTAGTATACATGGATATCCATAGGTCGCTGGTTCAAATCCGGCCCGAAGGAGTTCTTTTGTTTCGAGATATTTTTTTGAAGCATAAAATATATTTTTCTCTTTATTGAAGAGTGATGTAAATCGCATAATTCCAAAATTTTGCACACGGACGATTCTGAATCTGAGTATAAGAAATCGATATAATCCTATAAATTCAGTTCAGGTGTAAATTATAAAACATTTTTTCTCTGTGGTCATCCTTGTGTGACATTCTGCATCTGAAAGTTTTTGTTTTCCCATTATCAAGGTTAGGTAGTCTAATCCATAAGTCAAATTGTTGATCGAGGAAGTTTTTTGATCATGGGAAACGCAGGAGGTGCCCAAAGGGAACGTCACAAGTCTACATCGGAGACAGCTCCATCATCCCCCATCAAGGAGGGTCAAGCGTTTGTTTTCGACAAAAAAGCAGATAAGTTGGTTCTACAACATTCACAGGATGAAGAGGAACAGTACTATTCAAAACCGCCTAATCTTTCATTCGAGAAAAAAAGAACTAGATCAAACACAGTGTCTGAAGGGACTCCTATAGAAACTAATACAACTAGTGATACAACTCCAACAGTATTTCGATGGGAAGGTGGTGGAAGAGATGTCTATATTAGTGGAACATTTTCTGAGTGGAAGACAATACCTATGGTAAAATCTCACGGTGATTTCGTTACAATAATCGACTTACCTGAAGGGGAGCATCAGTACAAATTTTATGTTGACGGAGAATGGAAAAATGATCCAGGAAACAAGACAGTTGAGGACCCATCAGGAATCAAGAACAGTATGATATCTGTCAAAAAGTCAGATTTCGAAGTTTTTCAAGCATTGGACAAAGATCAAGAGAGTTGTGTGAATGATGCACAAAAAGAATTTTCACAAGAAATCCCTGTTAATAAACCATGGGAAAAGTCTAGTGGACCTCCGGTTCTACCACCTCATCTCTTACAAGTTATATTGAACAAAGACACACCTTTATCGGTAAGTCTGCCACAAATTATCCGGTTATTATGCCTCATTGATATTATTTTTGCAGTGTGAACCGACCTTGTTACCTGAACCGAATCATGTGATGTTGAATCATCTTTATGCTCTGTCGATCAAAGATGGAGTTATGGTTTTGAGTGCAACTCATAGGTATCGTAAAAAATACGTAACAACGCTTTTATACAAGCCAATATAATCTTGTAAATATGTCAATATATTACAGTGAGAATTTATTTTGTAGATTTGTACTATATTGAGAAATGTGTTTTTTGTTGGCTTTTTGTTTTTAAGGAAAATATATTTTACATAATGTTATCGATTCAGTCAATGGAATTATTAATTTTATAAATATTATTGAATATGAAATAAAACGATGAATAGAAATCTAGTACTACTTAGTATTTATCAAATAGATTATAAAATATTTATCAAATAGATTATTAAGCATTTATCTATCATAATGACATTTTAAATTGATATTTATCTAGTCGATATCTATAAAATTCTCATCTGTACAGAAGTTATTGATTCCTTTTTTGCTTCCCAAAAATTGTAATCATCCTAAACTATTGTTTTTGACTTATTTATTGATGACTAATTTTCATATGATGAATAATTTTCATATTGATTTCAAAATTAAAGTTATTTTGGTTTATCATTGGTATCTACTGAAACAAAACAAAAATAACCTGTCCTAAAATTTTGAGTAATGTTGTTTCAAAGTATGTAGATTTCTAGCTTTTTTTTCTGGAATAATTGATGAAAAATTTATTAAACTCGGTACTTGATAAGTTGAGTATTATTTGAAGATGATTGATTTTTCAACTCTCCGTGACACCAAACATTAAAATCTTATTCGAAAAAACCTGAAGTTATTTTACAAATATAAAATTAGGCAGAATAAACCTCAAAGTACTAAATGGAATTGGTAGATAAAGGTGGTATTTCTTGAGGTATAATCAACTGATGAAATTATATTAACAAAGTTTTTCTAAAATATTTCTTTAATTTATTTGAAATTAAATTATATAGAGATTTTACAAAATAATTCGGTTTTTGTATTTAAAATAAACATAAATACGACTTTTATACCATGTATTCTTTCGTCATAATTGGATTTCACTGTATTTATGGTGTGGTTCAAGTATCCTGGTGATTTTAATTTAGATTAACAATTTAATATATTTTTCGTACACTTAGTATTTATTTGAATCTAGAGGTGTTTCTCTTGGGAATATAGTGTGAATCTATGGTAAATTATAGCTCTAGAACCAAGTGCTTCAGCATATTTCGCACCAAGATATGTTTCACCAACGATATTACTTTGGAAGGACATAAGACATGGGTGTTATGTTTCACTTGTCGTTTATTTTCTCAGCAAAAACTAAAGGGATCAAAAAAGTGGAAATTTTCTCACTGGCTCTTTTTTTCGTCGCTTAACATCTGGGCTAGCTGTGTAATTCAAGCCTCAAGGACATTAGCTTGATAATTCCTGGGAATATGGATTATGTAAAGTCTATATTCAATTCAATTCATTTAAACCTACAGGTGTTTAATGAAGGTACTTCCTTGGGAATTTAGTGCGAATAAAATGTGGATAAATGATGAAATACCACTACAACCAAGTGTTTTCAGCATATGTATAAACAAGATTATTATTGTCATATATAATGTGCCTTCAATATTGAAACAGACTGACCAACAGTACTATTAGCAGAAATTGTAATAAACTGGTAATTAGATAGCACTTGTGAATGTGAAGATTCTTACAAGAAGTTTATTTGTCTGAAGGATCATGAAAATTCCATGCTGTATGTTTCTATTGTTAATTTCTTTATGTATTCAGATTTGTCTACACTTCAAATGTGCTCTAGTATAGTGAAAGTTTGTGGATGCCTATAATGTTTATTTTATGAAATGAACAAAACTACGGGGTTGAAGATCAGGTTATTATGTTTTCGTGTACCCCCGTATTTTTTAACTCCGCGTCACTGTTTCCTTGTTCTTGTTTCGGTGTAACTTCCAAACAATTTCTATTCGTAACATATTGAAAATTATATCAACTCATATGTAATTATTAGATTAAAAGAATATGGAAAGATACGTAAGAAGTGCTGGGCGCAAAGCTTTAGTCACATCTATTTTTAAAGCTGGAAATAGGGCCTAACCATTTAATTACAGACCAATATTGGTCTTATTAGAATACACTAAAGTATTTGACAAAATTTTGAAAGAACGAAATTTGAAATAATTTAAACTTTATATTCACTGATTTGTATAAAGCTTTCGACATCGTCTTTCATTCACTACTGTTGAAAGCTCTTGTAAATAAAGTCTTCAGAGGAATATCTAATGAATTATTAAAAAAATATTTGAAAACGGACTATTGTGGTGGATTGTGTTTGGGTACAAGAAAGTATAGCTCAGATTGGGGTTCCACGGAGCACTGTATTTGGTCCTATATCGTTTGTTATATGTATTAATGATCTTTTCAACTTGACAACTTGTGGCTTTCGCTGAGGACACAAGCTATATTGTAGAGACTCATCGTGGCACTCACTGAAAGAGAAAGTGATTTCAAACTGATAATTAATTCCTTACGTTCAAAATTACTTACCTTGAGTTCGAAAAAGATTTAAGTTTAAGGTTCTCTTTTGCGAATGTACTGAATCTCGCCTTTGCAAAATTTTTGTTATGTTTGTATTATTATGTTTGCTAACTATGGTCTTTACCTCCCGGAATTCCACGAATAAAAGTTCAGTTTTGAGAATGAATCCATTACCATCAAAAGAGCTTACTATAACAAATGTTTAGGAGTTGAAATTATTTATCATTTGTGATGAAATATGCAACATTTGAACAAAAAAATGCGATATCTCTCAGTTGTGTTTAAAAGCTTCAAAGAAATAAATAATACACATATAAAGGTGTTCCAATAACAGGTTTCATTTTTATATAAAAAAACGAATATATCTTAAGAGAAATCAATTGATGGAATGCCTAATTCCAAAGATCGACGAGGAATCGACAAACCTTGGTCTTCGTAAACACTCAACTTCTTCAAATGCTTATTAACAACTAAGTTGTTATTCATTTTGTTAAAGCCAAGCCAAGGTTTGCCTTCGTCTATATTCAAGTTGTTTCAGAGTTATTATCATCTCTTCGTTTATTTTCGTTCACTTATTTGTTTCCTCTTCTTGTTGTTTGTTAATTATTAAATTTTGAGAAAGATTTTTTATTATTATTAAATCTTACTTCTATTTAACTCATTTAGTATTATGGGTCGGACTTTAGACCTAGTGGGCAAAAAAATTAAAGAAATTAATAGAAATTGTTTCCTCGTTTCGGAAATTCTGATATATTCATTAAATTTTACCTTTCATTTATATTTTCCCACGCCCCAGTAAACACACAGATATAATCCGTTTGTTTCAGATTGGTTTGACTTGACGCGAGTTAAGTTGTATTTACGATTTTGAATTATTTCGATGATACGAAAAAAAATTGGCAAGAAGATTAATGTTGCTTGAAATTGTTTATTACATTTAAGCTGATTACATTCTAGACTGATTGGAGAATATTTCCAATCAGAGAGATGAAGCTTACACTTTTAGAAGTTTATTTTCTAATTTTTTCATTCTATTTTATCAACGTACGTTGCGGAAAGCTGAAACAAGGTACGTTATTTGCAATTATATTGAAACAAGAGCCAGTATTTGATCTCCCATAAAAATGTTTTCTTAGGGGCGGTGGCTTTAAATTCTCGGTTGCTTTATAGTAAGTTTGGTTGAAAAATTCATTATGAATAAACTAACACCTAAGCAACGTTTCTAACTTATTCAAATTTTAGCTCGTAACACAAGGATCAACTTGAAAAATTTATCAGGCATTTTGTGGTTATGATCGGCTATGTAGCGATTAATTCGGGAAATTGTGGATCCTCAGACCTTACGCCGTTGGATTTTTTCTATGGAGTTATCCCAAGAACAAAGTTTATGCAACACAGCATTTATTTTAATGTATTGAAATCAATTGAATCATGCAATTTAAGTATTCAGTTTCTTGAAACCAATTATAAATACTTTCGAAAATTCATCCGGTATTATTCATTACAGACCAGACATGATATAGTTCGTTGAAGTCAGGTTATCCAGGAGCTTTAAAAAACATAATAATATACAGGGTCTTTGATTTGAAACAAACAGGAAGGACTATGGCGGACTTGCACCTATATAATTAAATTTATGTTTAAAAAGCGCACAATTGAATATAAAAGTTGACGTGTCCCTGTGGTTTTTATAATTTTCTGACATAAGGACACAAATAATTCTATTTTATAAGTGGTTTCCACACAGTATACAAAACTTTATTATATTTTCAATGATGAATTCAATATGTTCCAATAAATGTTGATCCTCTAAATTCTCCTGAATTAATTAAAACAATGTATTAATTTTTGCAGTTGAATTGGATTATAGCAAACCAAATACCAATTTTAGAAAAAATTTGAGGGAAACTCTTAGTAAACATATAAAGGAAGTGGAATCACAATTGAAAAATGACGATACAGTTGAAGTGTTTTACGAAATCAAGCCGCCACGAAACGCAGACGATAAAATAGACACTACTTTGTTCGGAATAATGCAAAAAACTATTTCGAAACTTGCACCGTTCTTGGATTATAACATTTCCTCAGAACAGACTACCGAACAAAGGGGAAATCATGTGAATATTACACTTCTCGAATACCATTTGACATTTTCGAGAATCGGAAACCATAAGGATGAGGTGGGTAAACAAGTTGTCTTTATTTAACGAGATGAAACGAGTTCGAAATAAGTTTAACGCAGATTTCAAAATTTACATCACTAAATGAAGGTTTTCAGGCTAAATATTTAAAAATCGTGGATATATACAGGTAACGAAAATCATTTGCGGAATATAGGATTTACCATGCATTCATTAAGTGAATCTATTGTGCCAGTCACTCAGCACAAGAATAACTTCATTATGTGTTATAAATGATGACGAATATTCAACTGGACTACTCTTTGAATCTTTCCCTACTCTTTCCTACTGCCTAGAGTGGGGGAGAATTAATTGCTTTGCACCGGCGCGGCGATATCTTTCAAGTCTACGTCTAGTGTTGCTACGAAGTCAACTATTATCTGATTTGGAAATGGGCTATACAGAGTCCTGCTTTAACTGCTGATCCAGACATTTCAGACATTTCGTTCGAAAACAGGTTTCTTGTAAGTCTATTTCTGCATCTCAAGAAATTATTATCCAGTATATAGGGTGTTCCCAAAACAAGATATTCAACAAACGGGTGATTTTTTAAATGGATTGCCTGTATATTTTCATGTATTTTCAATGAACTTCACCATCTCTATTAAAACGCAAAATCTAAGAAATATTTTTCTAACGGTACAGATCTTATTCAGAGAAAACTGGACAAAGTTAAGCGCACAGCACTCCGCTAAAAGACCTAAAACGGTTGCAAAAACAAGACGTAACACGAATGTGATACGAATTCTTGGTTACTGAAAGATTCATATAGTCATCATAACAAAAAGATTAATCTGCCATACACAGGATGTCCGTTATTGATCGCTTAATATGATGAACATGAAATTGATATTTCTCGACTTTTAAACAGATTTGTACAGACAGGAAACGTGGAGTACAAAAGACAAGAAAGGACAATTCATCGTTTTTATTTAATTCAGTTTTATTCAGCTTACATCGGAATGCTTGGCAGTGCCATCCACTTGAATATTAGTCACTATTTATAAAGTAAAATGAAGTTATTCTTCTGCTTCTCTTGTAAATGCATGGTGAATCCTATATTCCGAAAATTATTTTCGCCTGTATAGGGAAAAACATACGTGTAATTTAGTGAACTCACGTATCACGATACTCAAATAGTCATATTATTAATTTTATTATTATTAATATATTAGTGCCTATCTTGTTTGCAGGAAATAATTTATATTGACACTGATGGCGACTTGGCGGGAGAAGAAGAAGTCGTCGAATTTATAGACAAATTGTACGATGAATATGAGAAGACTTCTCAGGCAAACTATTCCAGGGTATTTAAAATTGATCTTCCATCAAATTCAACAAAAGATTTTGTTAAGAACGTGCGCAAAAACTTCAGTAAACTTATGTGGAATAGGAAGAGAGAATTGGAAAAGGATTATTCCACTCAAGAAAAATATAGCCTCAATTACAATGATGATAAGGAATTAAAAGATATAGAGGTCACTGTTAACTTTATCACGTCAAACAGTTAGTAAACCTTTCATTAATAATTTTATACCATATAGATTTTAAGGGGTGTTCTGAGGAGTTTAATTGAAAGGTCAGGTAATGTATTCGTGTTAAGCCCTGGTTCGTATTCGAAGATAGCTCATCAGTGTGACACAGTAAAAGAAAAATAAGTTGTAACACGTAAGGATTTCTTGTAACACGTAAGTTTTTTTTGTAACATTTATACAACCATATTTAATGTTACAATATCTCATGTGTATTGAAAAAAATTATTTCAGGAACTGTAAACCATATATATCGTCTGTATTCAGTTCTACATCTACTAAACGTACCTTACATTCAAGAAAAACACAGAGATTAAAAATATTGACGTAAAATACTAATTAAATTCTATAATATTTTTTCCTTTTATGAAGGGTCATATCTTCTCTCTTCAAAAACTATATATTCTCTCGAATATCCACTTCAATTAAATTAATGAGAAGAGGTTTTTTTCTTGATAGAAGTATTATTAATAAATTTGAATATCAAAACAGATTTAATCCTTCAGCCTCCTATAATTGTGATTTCAAAAAATTTTATTCGAAAAATGTTAGAATTAAATTAATGTTTTATAAGCACTGCTTATATTTAATAGACATATAAAATCAAAACTCGTTATATAATATCAAATGGAATGAAAACATCCAATAAATATAAATTGATTTTATTTTTTAAATGTGAAATTCGACTGAAGAAGACCTTATCTGAATTCTAATTAAAATAAATAGAGGTTTATACTTGATAAAAGGTATATAAAATTTTTAATATTAGCCTTCTACATATTTAATTTCAAAAAATTATATTTAATAATTGTAACTTCAGGAATTAAATAAAATTTAAATAATTTTATATACTTTCTATCAAGTATAAACCTCTATTTATTTTATTTTATTCATAATATATAATTATTTGGTTTCCTTAACATTCTTTATACAGATGGTCCTTGTGCTTTAACAGAGGCCGTTAAATTACCTTTCAATCTTTTAGATCAATGGTAAACCACAGAATTATTTATTTGAGTTAATATTACACTCCATCAAAATTTTCAGTATTCATTTACCAGAAGCTTTCTGAATTGTTAAAAGGTGAGAAAATATTTTTTGCTGATTGAAGTTATTATATATTTTATTGAATATGAATAGAATTGAGTACTGACGAAGAACAGTCTCTCTTAAAACTTGTTTTTTAGCTATGTTTTTACATATTTTGAGATTATATAAAAAGTAACTTAGTTAGATATCCAAAAATATTGAATATCCTAAGTGATATAGTTTTATGATGAAATTCTTAAGATTATATTAAACATTTTTGAAAGATATCTGTTTTCTTAAGATTGATGAGCAGAAACAAAATTTTGTCTACTCAAAATATTTAATTTATAGGATTTTGGTTAATAATTTTCATTTATCGGATTTTGTTATATCATTTGGATGTCTTATAATGAAAATTTATTTTATATGTCGTTTGATATAAGTGCTACTTATATGACATTAATTTAATTTAATTCCTGAAGTTATAATTATTAAATATAATTTTTCGAACTTAAATATGTAGAAGGCTAATATTAAAACATTCAAATGAATTATAATTGTTTTTTGAGGATGTGCTGCATGTTTTGACAGATTTTTGAAGGAACTTATTTAAATATTTCAAATAAATTAGTTTTGGGGAAGTTCTTAAAATTATGTTTCGTATTTTTGAAAAAGATTTAATTTTCAAAATATAAGATCAAAAACAAAATTTTGTCTCCTTCAAATATTTATTTATTAATTTTATTATATTTGTTGTTTTTCATTCCATAATGAGTTTTGATTTTATATGTCTATTAAATATAATCTGTAGCTTATTAGACATTAATTTAATTTCAAATGTTTCTGAGTAAAATTTTTGAAATTAAAATTATAGGAGGCTAACAGATTACATCTGTTTTGATGTTCAAATCCACTTAAATTTTTGAGCAGTGTATATATATATATATACGACATGCTGAAGGTCATCACGTAAAATAGGTATTTTTACAATTTTTTTTCATGTTGAAAATCAAAGAAATATTTATATTACAGACTCTCCAGCCGAATCCCCAAAAAAACGAAACACCATAAAAAAACAAAAAGATACAGATTCAAATACTGGAAAGAGTTCAGTTAGTAAGTATTCATATTCCAGGATAATTCAGTAAATAATAAATTGAGGGTTTTCCAATAAGAGGAATCATTATGAACAGGCAGCTGTCACATTGAAAGCTGTCATCATTTGACATTTGACAAGTGAAAACTACGCCATTACTAATGATTTACGCTTTAACAACGCATTGGATTGTTAAAATTCACTACAAGAATGGTGAAACGACATAACACCGTATTTTGCATAAAGACTTACCTCTTAAGGCATTTAAAGTTCAGTTGACACAAGAACTCAAGCCGGTCGATCACCAGCAACGTCGTATCTTCGCTGATTGGCTCCTTGAAATGCATCAAAATGATCCGGATTTTCATCGAAAAATCATCTTCAGTGATGAGGGCCTCTCGGAGGGTACGTTAATAAGCAGAATTATCGTATTTGGGGCTTGGAAAATCGAAGAATGATTGTTGAAAAGCCTTTCCATTCTCAACGTGTCACTGTTTGGTGAGGTTTTTGGGCTGGCGGTCTGCTTGGATCTTACTTATTCGAAAATGAGGCTAGTGCAGCTGTTTTAATGAATGGATTATGCTACCGACCTATGATGAATGCTTATTTATGGCCGGCATTGGAAGATTTTAATGTGGACGACGTTTATTTTCAACGAGATGTCGCCACACAAGCAACGAAACAATCGCAATTTTGCAAGAAAAGTTCCTGTGTTCGCCGTGTTATTTTTCGAAGAGTTGATCACAATTGGCCACTGAGATCTTGGGATTTAACACTGTTAGACTTTTTTCCTTTGGGGCCACGTGGTCTATGCTAATGCTCCACAATCGATTCAAGACCTTAAAGATGAAATTCGTGAAGTTATCAAGGACATACAGCCGTAATTGTACGAATTGGCCATGGAAAATTTCATGAAAAGGATATGTTGCAAACGTTGCCGTGGTGGCGAATTGGGTGATATCATTTTCCATTCCTCATTAGGTACAATGAAATAAGTGTCCCTTGATTTTTCTATTTTTTCAATCTTAAAATGAAATATCTTATTGGAAAACTCTTAAGCTCATGGGGATAAATAACTCCTACCCATTTATCCTTGAACATTAAATATTAAAATCTCCTGAAGCTCTTAAGTGATACGGTGAAGGAGCTTCTACCTCTTAATTTGAGAGGCGGCGTTTCGTTTTGAGCCTGAGCACCTGAACTCTTCAGACAGGCATGGTGCGCATGTCCTACTTGAACTCTGCGGGGACGATCAGTCAGGTATTGTGTAAGAGTAGTCGTGTCCTCTATATGCTACGCCGGCAAGCCGCAGCAGAATTTTGGCCGAGGAGCGAGGAAGGTCGTTACACACTCCCCCTCCAGTGACCGTCGGTAAAGTCACGGAATAGGGCGTTGGGATCAGGCAAGGAAACAATTCGCCGTTGGGCTGGTCGCGGTGCCATCTCCAGCGGGGATTATTATTATTATTTATGGCGAGCGGGCGTCTGTCCACCCTACCACTGCGACCGCACGGACTGTTGTGGTTCACCTCTAATTTATATCTCCCCGAGGAGATCCAGTTTTTGGATAAAACCGATAATCTTGTTCGGGAGTAATTTTTTCAGTTCGCAGTGGGCTATGAAAGCCTGACCAAAGACCTCGAATCTGATGCGACTCACCGCTGGGCACTCTGAGACGATGTGCATGGCTGTTTCAGTGTCCTCAAGGCACAGCCTGCATTCATCGTCTTCAGCAAGACCGATTTTATGCAAATGCGCTTTCAGTCTGCAGTAACCTGTCATAATTCCGACAAGTATTCTTAGTTTGGCCCTATGTAGACCTAGCGCAAGGTTCGCCATCTTTTTGATCGAAGCTGTTCCAAGGAACACCTTCGAATGTTTCAGGCCATAATGGCTCCGCCAGAAAGACTCTAGCCTTGAGTTCATTCTGCCTGTTATCGCCTGCTTAGCCACGTCATGTGGTATGCTCAGGAATAGTTCCGATCCTACCAGAGGCAGCGCAGCTCCAGCAGACGCCAGCCGATCTGCCTCCTCTATACCCAAATAGTTTCAGTGGCTCGGTATCCAAACCAGAGTGACTCTGTTATACATACCGAGCCTGTTTAAAGCCGTGCAGCAACTCCAGACCGTTCTGGAGGTACTAGAGATGGATTCCAGAGCTTTTAGTACTGACTGACTATCAGTAAATATTTTGATTTTGCCGTGGTAGATTTGCCGTTTTATCAGCAGTTCTGCCGCCGCCTCAATGGCAAATATATTTGCCTGGAATATGGTTGCGTTTTGAGCGAGACTCAATGAGATGTAGATTCTCGGGGATACTATGAAACGAAAGGAAGGCTTCCACAGAAATATTGAAAGGGATAGTTAGGACCTCCCATGAATGGGAGGTTTGCTATTGAAGCAAATTCTCCATCACGTAGGGGTCACCCACCTGTGTGCGCTGCCCTACTTGAACTCGGCGGGGACGGTCAGTCATGTATTGTTTAAGATTAGTCGTGGCCTCTATATGCTACGCCAGCAAGCTGCAGCAGAGCAAAGCAGAATTCTGGGCATTTTTGAGAGGAAGTTTGGATATTGCCATTTAGGGGTCTATAGTTACATATATTAGAGGTAATTCACAAATTTTTAACGATCTTTGTTTCGATATAAGTTAACCTAATAGTTTTTTACCATTTCAGATATAATAACACTGAGAAACGACGACTATGATTATACTTTTGGTCCAATCATATTCAAAGATTTAAATATTTCCGTCAAAGAACAGATAATAGCCGAACTGCTAAAACATATAAAAGAATCTAGAAAAAGCTTGTGGTGGAAACGTTCAAATACTGTTCTGTTCAGGTTTGAAATACCTAAGAGACTGAGTAGCATTAACATCAATCAGATAGTCGAAGAACTTTATTTAGACTTGGAGGATGTAGAGCCGGCATCTCAGATTCACCCAGCACAAATAAGAGGCGAATATATTGACATAAAGGTGAACTTGCCAACCATCAGAAAAATGTCTGTAGTCAAATTGCACTTGAGATTTCCTCACGTCTATGACGATTCCATTATACTCGATGTCAAGATGAACCGAAAGGAATTATGGTCTAGAATTGAAGAAAATTTAGAATACCAACTTTTTATGATGAAGAGGAAGAGCAGTGGTGAGAGAATATATCTGAACTTGTTGTTCAATGTTGAGAAAGGAGAAAGTGACGAAGATTACGATAACCTCGTTCAGAGAATATCTCGGCATTTGAAGACCATAGAAGATGTTAAATTAATAAGTTATGAATGGGAAAATGTTGGAAGGGAATGGAAGGATTTAGTAGTCAGGGTAGCAATGCCGTATTCTGTCAAAAAGGCTCACGAAGGTCTGCATGTGAAAGCAGAGAAACAGGAGAAGAAAAACAAAGGATGGTTTCGGTGGTTTAGAGGTTGATTCTGATCTTGAACAATCTTCAATCATTGTTTGATTTGATGTTATCTCAGTATCAAATAAATGTTTCTTTTTCTTTCGTTCATTCACAACATTCACCAATTGTAGTTAGTTTTAAAAGACTTCGAACAATTTTATCAATTTCTCGTTTTCAGATAAAATCAAAATATATAAATAAGTAATTAAATACATAGATAGATAGCTAGATAGATAGATAGATAGATAGATAGATAGATAGATAGATAGATAGATAGATAGATAGATAGATAGATAGATAGATAGATAGATAGATAGATAGATAGATAGATAGATAGATAGATAGATAGATAGATAGATAGATAGATTTTTTATTTATAGATGATCAAAAATGCAAATGCAAATTTTAAATAACATTTAGATTCCCCTCACGACCGACGTCTTTCCCTGATAAATACCTCACGAAATACCAGTTGAATGTTTGTATTATCGCATATTTTTCCTTCAAAATCACGATTTGAAAAGGCGCCCACTTTACATTATATGGGAAATTTATGAAGTAGATTAAGTAGTCATTGAGCGGTTATGTTAAATAAAAACCGTTATTGTACCTACAAAATTATCAACGTTATGTTATACCGCCTTTTCTAGAAGTAGTACTAACATGAAAATCGATACATATGTTAGCACCTTCGTCTTCAGCTTCTTAATTTTTTCAACATATCTCATACAGTGCGTTGTCATCAAAGATGAATCAACGGAATTGCAAAAGGACAAGCACGGTACCAACAACCCAAATGAGAAAAATGTTTCAAATTATATGAAAGAAACGGATCATGACCAAGTGGTCAATTTAAAAGGGGTAAAGAGAGAAATACACGGTAAGTAATTCAAATTATTCCTATGTTAAAATTTTCGAGAGGCTGTTCTAGTTTTTTCCTTTAAGGTTGTCATATACAGGTTTGGAAAATCACATTTTGAAAACACGATATTCAATGCGTAAGAAAGAGAACTCCAACCGTCCAGTGGAACATTAGAATAATCGAAAGATATGCGCGTTATGATAATTAATAATCCAGTGCATAACTCTCACACAGATGTAGCCTTGTGTAGATTTGAAGAAACAATACATTTATTTATTGTAGCATTTAAAAATCGAACAATTCCATCAAGTTCCACTATTTCTTATTATATTAAAAAGTTTGAGAAATGTGGGTGTTTAGAAGCATGTAAAAATTGCAACATAGCTAAACCACTGTAATCCATGAGTGAAAATCGTCTGAAGAGAGAGATAGATGCGTGTACTGCTATTGAAACCAGTGCACCTTGTTCCAGTAGACAAATTGCTGAACAAGTTAATAAGAGTGATGAAGCTGTTCTGAATATTTTGAAAAGTAATGGTTGTTATAAAGGACAGACTAGCCGAGAAATTTTTTTACAAATGACACGCTCAAATGGCCACCAAGATCACTGGATTTATCTCCCAGTGATTTTTTTATTTAGGGATATCTGATGAACTCGATTTATGGACATGAAATCGATAGAGCTACAAATCTTGTTGAATTAAGGTTTGTGACAAAGTACCCACTATGCCTAATCTGCTCAGAGATATGAGTCTTTTTAAATAATAGATTTGGCTGTTGTTTGGCATAACAGGTGGACTATTTGCACACTCAATTTAAGTTTGTAAGCCTTCGACTTGAATTGAGTTCTTTTAGATTCTGTTTTCATTTTCCCTCAGATTCTTTGAATAATTTTAGAATTCACTTTATTTTCAAACCAGTTATGGCAAAAAGATAACAAAAGTACTGATTTTCAGGGATGAAATTATCTACGTCATTCATTGTCGCAAATAAATTCCTCACATACAGGAATGTCGTATTGAATTGTATTTGATTTTCAAGCGTTATGGACTACACTTCAGCACTCTTGAGTTCTATGCGCCAACTGGATCTGATCATCCGAAACCAAATGAAGTGTCTAACTCCCCACTTCCTACATCTGTGTGAGAGGGAAAAGCATTCTTTTCGAGTTATACACTGGATTATTCATTATTGTAACCCGCATATTTTTCTAATATTCCAATGTTCGACTGGACGTCAGAGTTCTCTGTCTCTTTATCAAGATGGTGGACAAATATAGTCCGTCTAGAAAGTATCCGGGAAAAACAAAGCTCAATTGTTATTATTCAGTATATATTTTTAATTCTTGAATTAGAAAATTACAACTTCAAACTTCATTAGCCCCCATATGTTTTCAATGGGACTAAGATTTGGTGAAGCTGCTGGCCATTAAATGTTTGTCACTTGGAGTTCTTGCATCTAATCTTGTAGGCCGAAGTACCTCTTCAATTTTGTTACAAATGGAGATACAAAAATAGTTATTCACAAAAGTTGTATGAAACAACTGAATTGTTTAGAAATGATTTCGCAAAATGGAATATATACAGGGTGGACAAGATATTGAGTGCCATTTCATTTTTTCAAACGGATCAGCCTGTATATTGTTAAGCCGGTTGTTTTTGTCGTTAGCATCAAAAAATAAATTTGAAATTCTATGTGAAGGTGTGAAAGCTATTTTTATATTGTTTGCTGAAATTATTTGAGCTATTTTTTGTGAAATTGTTCCAAAATATGTTAGTTTTATAAATTTTTTGTCAATTTGGACCAATTTCACAAAAAGTAGCTCAAACAATTTCAGCAAACAATATAAAAATAGCTTCCACACCTTCACATAGAATTTCAAATTTATTTTTTAACGCTAAAGACAAAAACAAAAAATTGAGAGGTGTCAAGGGACACCCGGATGGGACGAAGTTTCTTTCGATTAATTAATGAAGGAATTGTAATAAAATTTTATTTTTTTTAAGTTCTAATAATATTTTTTATATTATTAACAAATATAATGTAATATAAACTTAATTAGTAGGCTCAATTTTTGTAATAATTGGCTTGTGGTAACTGAAGTAGGAAACATATGTTTGGGATTCTACTTTATTTTAATGTCTTGAAAAAATTGCATCGATGGTAGTATTATATTTTGTTGTTGATTCTGCTGGATTATTGTTTATTCTCAAATCAAATTCTTCCTCTAGAAACTGTAGCAATGGTTTTGATTTTTCATTACTGAAGTTGATGTTAAAATCACCGGCCAAAATGAGACGTTTATCTAAATTTCTGTTGTTTCTGCTAAGCGTTTGAGATACATCTTTACAATACTTTAGCAGTGCTCGATAAATGAACGCCTGAATATCTATTAATTTGTTATTTGGTGAGACATATATGACTGCCATGATTAAAGTAACGCCGTTTTCCATTACACACTGCTGCACATAAATCTGCAACACTTGTACGTCTTACATGCAAGTCCTGAATATTGTTCATAATAACCGACATATTTGGTGTTACAAGATTGGTCGTATCATTTGTGTTGTGATAAATCGCAACTCCACCTGAACGAACAAAATCACGTTTGAAGTGAGCTATACAATTAAAATTCGGTATATCACATTCTTCTTGATTGTCCAACCATGTCTGTGATAATAACAAAATGTTCGTTTTTTCTGTAACAGAGTCGATTAAATCAACTGAATGTTCACGAAGGCTTTGGACGTTGAACGTACACAATAAAATGCCTTTATCTCTAGTAATGAAATCAATGACCGATTTTGCCTTCCTTTGAGCTTATTTGATGACAATCTCTGAAACTCTTGTACTAGAGATATTGTTGATGACGCTTGTACTCGATTATGATGAAACTGAAATTTAGTTTCATCATCATCAAATGTAACGATAAATAAACCTTCGATGCTTGTTACACGAGAGAGAGCAACATAAACAAGTTGTTGTGGATGTATTTTGTCATACTCGTAAACAATTTTATCAAATGTTCCACCTTGTGACTTATGACTTAATAGTCATAGCACAAGCAGAAATTATGGGAAAGTGTTTACGTTTAACAGTAACTGCTTTATTCCTAATCATGGTAATGTTGGATGTTCGCCATTCAATAGGTACAGCAGCATTATGTACTTTGCTTCGAACAGTTAGTAAAGCAGCTCTTTTCTTGCTTTTTGCCCAACCTTTTGTGATCCACAGATTTCGTGCCAAACTCTGCAAACTACGTTGTCCTCATTGAAATCTAGGTGAATTAATTTACCAACGGCACCATTAACTAATCCATCACTTACATCGATGTTTGTTGTATAAGGTAATACTTTCCTTTTACAAAAGTGATTTGGTAAGGTAATCCCCCAGTATCGATGACAAATTTTTTGTGTAGTTGTAATCTAAAAGAAGCTTCCTGTTCTTGCTTTTTAGATCCAGTTATTATATCCTTTTCTATTGAGATGACTTTATCTGGAGCTTCTTGCAAAATTGAATTGTTGTAACTGTCTACAGCGACATTAGTATAAAATAAACGAACACCATGAGGACTTAATTGTTGATTCTTCTTTTTTGAAAAATCTTGATTCGATAATTTCTAATTGAAACTGTTCCAAAACTTTACCATTGCCAATCTTTGTAAGTCTCAATGAAAATGCAGCATTAGCCTGTCTCATGACTTGCGTTAGTTCAAAAAATTTAAGACTTCGCCATAAATGTGGACCAACCATTGTCGTTTTAATAGGTTTATATATCAATGTTGCCCTTACTGGTGACGCCTGGCGTAAATCACCAATTGAAATGACGTCAATGCCGCCAAAATCAACATTATGATTTGCAGTAATTTGTTTTAAGCTTAAATTAATTTTGGCTATCAGTTCTGCACTGATCATGCTGATTTCATCAATAATAAATACTTTGACGTATCTAAAAAGAGATCTGTAACATGTAACATTTCAGATGATAATGGTAATAGTTTAGAAATCGAAATTTCAAGAGCAGTATGAACCGTAGTACCATCAATTGCCACAGCAGCTTTACCAGTAGATGCGCAAGCTATATACGAATTACAGTAACCATCATTGTCAGTATATCTATTGTAGATTTTCATTATAAGTTTAATAACAAAAGTCATGCCACAGTCTGCTGGACCAGTAAAAAAAACTTGAAACGATTGCTGATTTTGAGTTTGAAGATGAGATATAATATGCATTAAAAGTTCTTTTTGTTTACTGTTAGCCGACCTTATTAAGACGTAGAATTGTTGAGTATCCGTTATATTTTCTCTTTTTTTTTTGCAATAGCACCAAGTTTACTGAGTGTGGCATTTCGTATATCAGCATTAACGACAGAATCAACATTCTGTAGTAAACTTGCATATGGTTCTTCCTCAAATATGACATTAGCTTCGTTTCGCAACTGTTCGTCTTCATTGTCATCATCTCTACCTAACTGTCTACAAATTCTCTCTTTTCTCTTCTTTTCTGCGTTCTAAAATTAAGTTTTTATTATCTTCTATCCACCACGACTAGCTCTGAGGAACCGCATTCGACCAGACCAATTTTAGACCACTTTTTCGAGTAATTCATGCCTTATTTCATAAATAACACGAGTTATGTTGGCTTCCAGAGCGTTTGTAGTTTCTGGTTTATCAGCATAAACCAATGACTTGACATAACCCCAAAGAACATAATCCAGTGGAGTTACGTCGCATGATCTTGGAAGCCAATTAATTGGACCAATAATGTTATCGCCAAATCTTTCGTTCGATAAATCAATTGTTACGGCAGCATGAGGTGTAGCACCATCTTGTTGGAACCAAAACACTTCTGGGTCGATACCATTCAAATTTTGAAACAAATAGTCATTGATCATCGATCTGTAACAAGCACTATTCACTGTAACATTAGCTCCAGCATCGTTTTTAAAGAAATATGGACCGATGATGCCTCCAGCTTGTAAAGCACATCATACAGTGCATTTTTCAGGATGCAATGGAACCTGCAGACTTCTTGAGGATTGTTTTCACTCCATGTACGGCAATTCTGCTTGTTCACATAGCTGTTCAACCATAAATGAGCTTCATCACTAAACACAATTTTACGATAAAAAAATGGATCAAGTTCAAGCTGTTCTAGGGCCCAATCAGCAAACAAACGACGCTTATTATGGTCAAGTGGCTTTAGTTCTTGAACCAGTTGGATCTTGTATGGGTGTAGACCATGATCTTCACGCAAAATTTTCCAACTTGTTGTGAACGTTGACGAATAGACAAATCTGGATCATCATTAACACTATGACTTACAACAGCGATGTTTTCTTCTGTACGACGTACAGTTCTTTGTCTTGTTGTTGTTGCATCGAGTAGAGAAAATGTTGTCCGAAATCTATAGATAGTTCGACGAATAAGCTGCTCTGATGGACTATTATGTAAACCATAAATTTTACAAAGTGCTCTATAAGTTTGGCGAATAGGACACTGATTTTGAAAATAAATTTCAACAATTTGTAAACTTTGTTGCGACGTGAGTCTTTCCATGATAATTTGTCAATGCTTACTGAACAGAAATGTCAAAACAACATGGCTTTTACCTTCTGTCGAATCATAGTTATCCCTATCGAAAGTTCTATCACTCTAAAAAAAATCACCCGATAGTTCTAGCCCGTTATTCTCTAATATTCAACCTATGATTCGAATTTTTTTTTCCCATTCACTAGGTTGTTATAGACTTGCTCAGTAGTCATATATTAGAACGCAATTGGAAATTGAAATTTTTAGCGTGTGAAGTTTAATTCAAAATTTAAATATTTATTTTATAATTATTCAATACCCTTCAGTACTCAATTGTGACCTGAATTGAAATCCAAAATTAAAATTTCTTTGTTAGTAATTACAGTAATTCTCGAATTCTTTGCATTGATATATGCAATGTTTTTCAGATTCGGACAAAAGCATTCTAAAAGATAAGTATCCTGTGAGAATAAAATGGAAGTTTGAAAATAAGACTGCAAATGTAAGGAGTATAAAACATAGTAAAACAGCTGATGTTTTTTCCTTTGATTACAACAGCCCTGAATGGAGAACTAAAAGTGCTTCGATAAGTATGTGACAATATACCTTTATTTCTTTATGTGCAATAATTTAAGCCAAACAATTCGAATTCATTTGATGAAATAAGGAAAAGGGTTTTTTTCCTTGATAGAAGGCTTATTACAATATCTTAAATATCATACAGGTTTATTCTGGTAACCACACTACAAATTTTAAGTTAATAGAAATTTTTTCTCAAAACCTTTTTGAAATTGAATGGAATAAATGTCTTAGAAAACACAGTGTAATGATTTAATGGACATTTAACAATAATTATACAAAGGGAAAAAAAGAATAAAAAGAAAATATAAAATATTGATTAAAAATATTGAATAAATACTTGAAGGATACAAACTCTGTTTTGTACTAATGTATTATGAAAACCAAATTCATTTCCAAAAATGCACAACATAACCTCAAGAATTTCTTCAATAATAACTCTCGTTAAAAAAAGTTCCTTCAAAAAAACTCTAAAAACATGCAGTACATCTTCAAAACGGCCATTTAGAATCATCACATCGATGACTCATCAGTTCAATTTTAGATCCAAGAAATAAAAGTAATTGGTAAAAATATATATCTCACCCGACCAAAACTTAGCTTAGAATGTAGTGAATTTTTAAATATCAAAACCCTTCATATTCTATGTTCGTCCAAGAAATTACACAAAGTTTGTAAGGCATTTTTAAGGACTCAGTTATATCCAAATGGTACTATTTATATGAGTCAAAAACCGAAACAATATTATTTTATACAAAATAAAATAATGAAAAAGGAGTTTTCTGTTTGATAGAAGGCTTATTACAATATAATACAGATCTATTCAATTTTACTTAATCTATTCATTAATAAATTGTGAAACATAAAAATTGTGTGAATTATTTTGAATAAAATTATTACAATGTTTCACCTATAGCCAACCGCATACTCCATTCACGTAACAGATTTATTGTGCTAACCTCACTACAAATTTTAATTTTGTGAAAATTTTTTCTCAAAAACTTTTGAAAATTAAATTAAATAAATATCTTAGAAAACACAGTTTCTATTTAGTGGACATTAAGAATTAACACTCATTACACAGTACCAAAAGGAATAAAATTTTATAACTATACTAAATTGAAACTGTTTTCTTAGACTTTTATTTAATTTTACAAAGTTATTTGAGAAAATTTTTTATGAAATTAAAATTTGTAGTATGGTTAGCAGAATAAATCTGTGTGATATTTAAGATTAAGAAAAAAATTAATTTGAGTTTGAGGTGAGTTTTCTTTCCAACATTTTAGCATTCTTAACGCCAAATAATTCTAGGAGGTTATTCTTGAATATTTAACTTATGCTTCCTTTTTTTATCCACTCATTAAAATATTACAGACTTGATTAGTAGTCATTATTCTTCAGGAAGCAATTGAAATCTGTGCCTTTGAAATTTTTAGCAAGCGGAGTTTATTGATTTTACAATTGTTCAATCATCTTCAGTTCGCAATTGAACCGTTAATCAAAAAGAAAAATAGCTATGTTGATATGTACAGTAATTTCAGAATTCTTTGCTTTTATGTGAGCACTATTTTTTAGATTCGAACAAGGACCATCCAGAAGATAAGTATCGTGCGAGAAAAAAGCGGGAGCTTGAAAATGTAAGCAGGATAAAACGTAGTAAAATAACTAGAGGTGTTTTTTCATTCGATTTCAATAGCCCTGAATGGAGAACTATAAGAGCCTTGATAAGTATGTGACACGAACAGTAATAATATATTGTTGAATTTCAATTCTTACACGTTGTGAATTTCATTTGAATTTTTCAGGAAAGGAACTGGACACACAAGGAAAAAAAAACAAAAAGAAAGCTTCTTTTACTATCAATATAAGAGCCAGACCATATGCTAAACATGGAGATTGGTTGTTAATGACCAAACTCATGGATGATTCTATTTGTCAAATAGAAAAAAAACGACATATAAAATATTTAGCAGAACCACACTTACGCAAAAGAAAACCGAAAAATCTAAAATTAAATGTAATTGTTACTCGAGCATCTGAATCAATAGACAAAGAATACCAACTATTGAGAAAAATTTGCCAAAATGAAATCATACCTCGACTCAAAAAGGAATTTCGACAAATGAATTTCAAGTTCGAATCTATCTTTAACGCAGTTGATACCACAAAGCGAAAAGCAACAGAGAATATAGCTAGATTAGTTTTGACTGTTCTCAATAGAAGAAATAGACCGAAACTGGCTGAAAGTGTAATAAAGAAAATATTTAATGACATAAAGAAAAAATATCCTAAAATTAACTTAATTTCCAGTTTTAACGATGTGGATTTGATGAACCCCGATAAAGATTACCTAATATTGAGTTTTGACAAATCGAAATATAATAATGATCATAAGATAATATCGACTACATTGAAATCTACATCTAAACAAAAACAAGAAACAACGAAAGCAAAAACAACCCAAGAAAAATATAAAACTACAGCATCAAGTCCAAAATGGACATCCGTAGAATTGACCACTGAATTAGAAGAAATATATGAAAATAATATAATTGAATCTTACTTCGAAGGAAGTAATGAAAAGTCAATATCAAATTATGTATTTGAAGCAAAACATCCAGATATCACTGAAGAATTCATCTCTGATGATTTATATTTCAGGATAGAAAATTCTACAACAATTGACACCTCAATTCTTGACTTACTTGTTACTGAATCTGTAGATGATGGATCTTATCCTAGCGTGGAGAATGATACATATGATGAGAGCACAACTCTATCAGGCGATACAGAAGTTTCAACAAGTCTCTCAACAATCCTAAACTCCGTTGACGAAAACGTCACAGAAAATAAACTTTTAGTTTCAACACCTGTTATTGCAACTGTAGAAGAATCTTCAAAAGACTCTGCTTGGATCTCTACAAAAATTACTACTCAGAATTATTCTAGTGAAGCAAATATCACAGGTAATAAAATCTCTTCTTTATAGCCTGTTACAGAATCTTCGCAAAAACCATAAACTTCAATAGAGACATTTATAGTCATTCATACTGAAAGCTATGTTCTTGTATCAGATACTGAATGCTTAACTTTATCTCTTCTTATTTCTGTTGTGGTGGGCTACTGGTGGGAGCCATGTCTTTGCTCCAAAGTCAATCCATAGAATGTACATTTGTTGCATCTCAACACCCGTGATGTGCTACTGAAAATGTTCTGAGCTTGAATCTGTACAGAGGGTTTGTCAGCATATATGCTATATTCTCGTTGGTAGGACAGTATTTTAATTGTACCAAATTCTTCTCCTCTAAATCCTTCACAAAACGAAATATGGTGTCTATGTGCTTCATTTTATGACTAAATTTATTATTTTCAATATTTTGATCCACATACCTTCATTAACTGTCTCTGCTAGAACATGGTATTCTGCTTCAGTTGATGATAAGGAAACTGAAGCTTTTTTACGACAACCCCTGTGATTGAACACATTTCCGCTGTTAGATTTTCTCTCCATTTTCAAACTCACCTAACCGGCATCGGAGAAATCTATAATATTAATTTTTTCTCTTCGGTGTTGTGACTGCAGAGTTCATAATTTGTAGTTCCTTTTAGGTATCGACATATTCTCTTCATCTCAGTCCAGTCGGCTTCTGTAGGACATCTGTTAAATTGGCTCATGATGCATACACTTGCTGCAATATCTGGTCTGGCGTTGACAGCCAAATATAACAATGCTCCGATTAATTGTTGGAATTTTTCGCTGTTCTGCATCAAAGGAGTTTCTTTCCTGGTGTTTTGGTATCCTGTATCCAGAAGATTGTTCGATAATTTCGCATCTTGCAACCTAAACCTGCCCAAAATACTTGAAATATAGTTAGATTGATTGATACAGAAGTATCCATCATTATTTTTTTGTTCTTTATTCAAGTATTTCCTTCAATTACCCAGATCAATTAACTCAAAATTTGACTTCAACTAATTACCAACTTCGTTGATAGTTTCTCCTTCTTTTGCTGCAATAAAAAAATCGTCAACATTTACTATAAGGTATAGTATATCATTCTTAATTTTCTTGGTAAATAAACATTGATCTCCCTTACTCTGGTTAAAATCATGATTTTTTAAAACATGTTTTAATTTTTCGTATCACATGTTTACTTCAGTACGCATATCCCCTTTTCAAGCTTGTAGACATAATTTTCCTTACCTGCTACTGCATATCTCTCTGTTTGCTATATAAAGATTTCTTCTTGTAAATCCACATTAAAAAATGCTGATTTTGCATCAAAGTGTTTGATGGTTAGATTCTTTTTTCCTCCAACTGTAAATAGGACTTTAAATGTTGTCTGCCGAACAACTGGTGCAAACCTTTTAGTATAGTCTGTGCCAAACTTTTGAGAGAAATTTCGAGCTACGAGTCTTGACTTGGTCCAGCTCCTTCTCTTGAGTTTCTTTTGGTTTTATGAAGTCATTTGCAGCTAACTATGTTTGCTTCCTTTGGGGCCTCAACAATGGTCCATGTTTTGTTATATTTCAGGGAGCATAACTCTTCATCTTTATGAATTCTTCTTTATCTGGTCTTTAAGTACCTCTTTAGATGCATCAAGATAACGACTTGGAGGTACATCTCGATTTTTTCTTGCTGATCTTCTGCATTCGGGTTGTGTCTGAATCTGGTCCTGCACTGGTTCAATAATTTAAGCCAAACAATTCAAATCCTCTAAATAAAAATAATAATGAGGTTTTTTATATGATTGAAGGCTTATTACAATATCATAAATATTATACAGATTTATTCTGCTAATCTCACTACAAATTATGATTTTATAGAAATTTTTTCTCAAAATCTTTTTGATATTGCATTAAATAAAAGTCTTTCTATTTGGTAGACATATAAAAATTTTTCATTAGACAGCATCAAAAGGAATAAAATTCTATATATCTACTAAATTGAAACTGTTTTCTAAGGCATTCATTTTATTTGGTATTAAAAAATTTTTATAAAATTAAAAATTGTAGTGTAGTTAGCAGAATAAATCTAATTATGATTTCAATTTTTCTCCATTCAATAAGTTATTATAAACTTGATTAGTAGTCATTATTCTTCAGGAAGAAATTTAAATCTATGTCTTTGAAATTTTTAGCAAGTGGAGTTTATTGATTTTATAAATGTTCAATTATCTTCAGTTCGCAATTAAACCGTGAATCAAAAAGAGGAATAGCTAGAATTCTTTGCTTTGATGTGAGCACTATTTTTTAGATTCGAACAAGGGCCATCCAGAAGATAAGTATTCTGCGAGAAAAAAACGAGAGCTTGAAAATGTAAGCAGGATAAAACGTAGTAAAATAACTGGAGGTGTTTTTTCATTCGATTTCAATAGCCCTGAATGGAGAACACTAAGAGCTTTGATAAGTATGTGACATCAACAGTAATATTATATTGCTGAAATTCAATTCTTACACGTAGTAAATCTCATATGAATTTTTCAGGAAAAGAACTGGACACGCAAGGAAAACAAAACAAAAAGAAAGCTTCTTTTACTATCAATATAACAGCCAGACCGTATGCTAAACACGAGGATTGGTTGTTAATGACCAAACTCATGGATGATTCAATCCGCCAAATAGAAAAGAAACGAGATATAAAATATTTAGCAGAACCACACTTACGCAAAAGAAAACCTAAAAATCTAAAATTAAATGTAATCGTTACTCAAGCATCTGAATCAATGGACAAAGAATACCAACTGTTGAGAAAAATTTGCCGAAATGAAATCATACCTCGACTCAAAAAGGAATTTCCACAAATGAATTTCAAGTTCGAATCGATCTTTAACGCAGTTGATACCACAAAGCGAAAAGCAACAGAGAATATAGTTAGATTAGTTTTGACCGTTTTCAATAGAAGAAATAGACCGAAACTGGCTGAAAGTGTAATAAAGAAAATATTTAATGACATAAAGAAAAAATATCCTCAAATCAATTTCATTTCTAGTTTTAACGATCTGGATTTGATGAACCCCGATAAAGATTACCTAATACTGAATTTTGCCAAATCGAGATATAATAATGATCATAAGATAATATCCACTACATTGAAATCTACATCTGAACAAAAAGATAACACTACGACGGCAAAAACAACCCAAGAAAAATTTAAAACTGCAGTATCAAAAACTACATTTCAAGGTGATAATGAAAGTACAAGTCCAAAATGGACATCCGTTGAAATATACCAAGGTTTGACCACTGAATTAGGAGAAATATATGAAAATAATATAACTGAATCTAGTTTTGAAGAAAGTAACGAAAACTCAACACCAGATTCTGTATTTGAAGAAACACATCCAGACATCACTGAAGAATCCATCTCAACTTTAGATGACTCTATAAGCACACCTGATGATGCAAATTTCAGTATAGAAAATTCTACAACAATTGACATCTCAAATCTTAAGTTATTTGTTACTGAATCTGTAGAAGATGTATCTTATCCTAGCATGGAGAGTGATACAGATGATGATAGCTCAAATCTATCAACTGCTATAGAAGTTTCAACAAGTCTCTCAACAATCCTACATTCCGTTGAAGAAAACGCTACAGAAAATAAACTTTTAGTTTCAACTCCTGTTATTGCAACTGTAGAAGAATCTTCAAAAGACTCTGCTTGGATCTCTACAAAACTTACTACTCAGAATTATTCTAGTGAAGCAAGTATCACAGGTATTAAAACCTCTTCTTTATAACCTGTTACAGAATCTTCGCAAAAACCATAAACTTCAATAGAGACTTTTATAGTCATTCATACTGAAAGCTTTGTTCTTGTATCAGATACTGAATGCTTAACTTTATCAACTGTAAAAGAATCTGTACAACAAACTGACTCAATATCAAAGTCTTATTTCTACAAATGAAGTTAATGGATTTCAACAATAACGTCTACAATCATTAATAGCAAAAATATTAAATTAATTCTACTTGTTTACACGTTCAAGACCATTTTGTGCTCAAAATTTCTAAATTACAAACATCTGGATAACACAATAGCACGCTGTTCTCTAGAAAAAGCTCTTCTAAAAAAGCTAATTTTTGGGACATGAATAAAACGGTTCATTGAGTTAACAAAGTGATTATTATAGTGAATAAAAATGAACGTAATAATATTTTTAGATAAGCTACATTACTAATAGTGGCTGGCTTAAGACAGACTGACTAGTTAACACGTCATCGACCGCACCCTATGATTGCATCATAGCAGTTGTGGTGGGGGAGAAGCCTTCGCGCCAAATTCAAACCATAGAATGTACATTTGTTGCATCTCAACACTGATAATTTGTAACAAGTGAGGCTCAATACAATATTGATATCCCAGGTCATGATTGTTCAATTATCTTCAGTTCTCAGTGGTTATTTTCATTCAAATCCATATTCAAAAACGAAAATTTCTATGTCAGTAAGTATATTCATTTTACAATTCTTTTTTTTGGTGTTTTTTTAGATTCAAACGAGAGGCATCCAGAAGTTATTCATACTGCGTCAAATGCAAGAAGGATAAAACGTCAAACAACTGGAGCTGTTTTTTCATTCGATTTCAATAGCCCTGAATTGAGAACTTTGAGAGCTTTTATAAGTATGTGGCATAAACAGTAACAATTATTTATTATTAATACACTGCCGAGTATAAAGTTATAAGTATTCCGTTTTTTGCATTTATTTCGAAAATTAATTTTTTCGGTTTTAACATAGTTTACTTATACTTAACAAAAATATTCTTCCGAGCTGAAAATGAGCACCATTGCTTAAGATGATATCCGAGCGAGGTTCGTCTTCAATTCTGTCTCTGCCTCTTATGAATTCACTTGAGCACTTTTGAACAGTGGATAACGACGAGGCGCAGTCTTGGTAAACAGCAACCATCTCTTCATGAATGAAGACTTTTTTCCTGCTTAGTGAGAAAGTTTATGACGGCCAGATGCTCGATTTTCTTTATCATTGTGGCCTCAGCCATTATGGTCGTCTTCAACTAAGGATACCGAGAAAACTTATTATCCTAAATTAGTGAAATTTTATATCTATATCCTCAGATGATGTCATTAGTAAATGAGATAATTAGATTACTCACATTATTAGCAAATCACCCCGATATCGAGAATACGCCCCTCGTATATTCGCTCTGCACAGAGACACTAATGTTTTTCCAAACAGCAGCGCCATCTAATGCACTCAAATACATAAACGCATCACACCACACTAGGCTAAGTAAAGAATAAACTGCATTCCTGATAGCTTCTAGCGTCATAGACGTATAAAACTTCCTTATGCCCAAGTAATATCTTATTAAGCCACTACGCCAATAATTAGCATTTTTTTCAAATGAATTAATTGAAACGGCCGGAGTTACCTGCCAAATTTGATTTTTCTTGATAATTTCTAATGAAGATATTGAATAAAACCTATTTTCACCCTAACTTACAGGTTGCAATTAGATTCATACACATTATAAAATAAATTTTCATATGAATTTTTCAGAGGAGGAACTAGACGCTCAAGCAGGACAAAACAAAAAGGAAGCTTCTTTTACTATCAATATAACAGCCAGACCGTATGCTAAAGAGGACGATTGGTTGTTAATGACCAAACTTATGGACGATTCAATCTGTCAAATAGAAAATAAACGAGATATAAAATATTTAGCACAACCAAACTTAGGTAACAGAATCCCGAAAAATCTGAAATTGAACGTAATCGTAACACAAGCGTTTAAATCAATGGACAAAGAATCTCAAATATTGGAAAAACTTTGTGAGATTGAAATCATACCTCGACTCAAAAAGGGATATCCACAAATGAATTTTAAGTTCGAATCTATATTTAACGCAGTTGATACCACAGAGCGGGAACCAACAGAGAATATAGCTAGATTAGTTTTGACCGTTGTCAATAGAAGAAATAGACCGATAATAGCTGAATTTGAAATTTGGAAAATATTTCTTGATATAAAGAAAAAATATCCCCAAATAAACTTCATTTCTAGTTTTAACGATATAGATTTGATGAACCCCGATAAAGATTACCTAATATTGAGTTTTGTCAAATTGAGATCTAAAAATCATCATAAAATAATATCTACTACTTCGAAGTCTACATCTAAACAGATATATAAAACTACACCTTCAAAAACTGCATTCCAAGGATATAATCAAAGTACAAGTCTTAAATGGACATCCGTAGAAATAAACCGAAGTATGGCCAACGAATCAGAAGAAATATATGAAAATAATATTACAGAACCTAGCATTGGAGTAAGTAATGGAAACTCAACACCAAATTCTGTTTTCGATGAAAGACATCCACACAGCACTGAAAAATCCATCTCAACGTCAGATAACTCTATGAGCACACCTGATGATGCAAATTTCAGAATAGAAAATTCTACAATAATTGACGAATCAAAATTTAACAATGATCATGAAATAATATCTTCTACATTGAAATCTACATCTCACCAAATACATGAAACTACGACATCAAAAACAACCCAAGGAAAACATAAAACTGCGATATCGAAAACAACCCAAGGAAAACATAAGACGACGGCATCAAAAACAACCAAAGGAGAACAGAAAACTAAGACATCAAAAACAACCCAAGGAAAACATAAAACTACGACATCAAAAAAAACCCAAGAAAAAAATAAAACTACAACATCAAAAACAACCCAAGAAAAACATAAATCACCGAAATCAAAAACAACCGAAGGAAAATATAAAACTACGACAGCAAAAACAACCCCAGGAAAATATAAAACTACAACATCGAAAACAACCAAAGGAAAACAGAAAACAACAGCATCAAAAACAACCAAAGGAAAACAAAAAACTACGAAATCGAAAACAACCCAAGGAAAACATAAAACTACGACAGCAAAAATAACCAAAGGAAAATATAAAACTACGACAGCAAAAACAACCAAAGGAAAACATAAAACTACGACATCAAGACCAACTCAAGGAAAACATAAAACTGCGACATCAAAAGCAACCCTAGGAAAACATAAAACTACGACAGCAAAAACAAGCCAAGGAAAACACAAAACTACAACAGTAAAAACAACCCAAGAGATATATAAAACTACAGCATCAAAAACTACATCCCAGGGACAACATCAAAATAATAATAAAGATGAGATAACTACTACATCGAAATCCATAACCAAACAAATACTTGAAACTACGACAGCAAAAACAACCCAAGGGACATATAAAACTACAGCGTCAAAAACTACATCCCAAGGACAACATCAAAATAATAATAATGATAATATAACATTAACTACATCGAAATCCATACCTGAAGAAATACATAAAACTACGACAGGAAACACAACGCAAGGGACATATAAAACTACAGCATCAAAAGTTACATCCCAGGAGCAACATCAAAATAATAATAATGATAAGATACCTACAACATCGATATCCACACCTAAACAAATACTTGAAACTATGACAGCAAAAACAACCCAAGGGACATATAAAACTACAGCATCAAAAACTACATCCCAGGGTCAACATCAAAATAATAATAATGATAATATAATATCTACTACATCGAAATCTATACCTAAACAAATACTTGAAACTACGACAGCAAAAACAACCCAAGAGACATATAAAAATACAGCATCAAAAACTTCAACCCAGGGAGAACATCAAAATAATATTAATGATAATATAATATCTACTGCATCGAAATCTACACCTAAACAAATACTTGAAACTACGACAGCAAAAACAACCCAAGAGGCATATAAAAATACAGTATCAAAAACTTCATCCCAGGGACAACATCAAAATAATAATAATGATAATATAATATCTGCTACATCAAAATCCATACCTGAAGAAATACATAAAACAACCCAAGGGACATACAAAACTACAGCATCAAAAACTACATCTCAGGCACAATATCAAAGTTATAATGAGCATAAGATAATATCGACTACATCGAAATCTACATCTAAACTAATCTATGAAACTACACCATCGAAAATTATATTCCAAGGACAACATCAAAGTACAAGTCCAAAATTGATTTCCAAAGAAATATACCAAAGTTTGACAACCCAATCAATATCAGAAAAACTTCTTTCGAATGATAAATATTCTGAGATGATTATTTCAACAGAAGCTCCTAATATAATATATACTATTGATTCTTATCCTAGCAAGGAGAATGCTGTAGATGGTGAGAGCTCAACTCTATCAGATGATACTGAAACCTCAACAACCCCGAACTCCATTGAAGAAGATGTCACAGAAAATGAACTCTTAACTTCAACAACTGTTATTACTACTGTAGAAGAAACTACAACAGACTCTACTGGAACAGATGAAGTTACACAGATGACAACAATCCCAACAGAAATATTGAATACTGAGAGTGAGAATGTTACAGAAGAATTTCGTAATACAGATCAAGAAGAACTTGGGAGTTCAACAGAAACCTCTACGAGTTCTTACATCGAGGAAAATGGCACAGATAATGAAATATTAAGTTCGACACCAATTATAGAAGAAAGCTCAACTATATCTCCTACTACAGAATCTGTGCAAGAAGGAGATACATCATCTTCTTCATGGATAGATGGAGTTCCTGACACAGCAGCGAAATTAACAACTATGATAACAGAAGGCTTTCATAGCAAAAAAAATGTTATAGCTGATGAAATTTCAACATCACCATCAGAAGATCTAGTTTGGAGAGAAGATGTTTCTCAAATTTTAACAAATATTACAGTACTGACTACCAAGAATCATTCTAGTGAAAAAAATATCACAGGTAATGAAACTTCTATAATATTACACAAAAATTTTTCAGAAACCGTCAACTTCATTATCATCTATATCATATATTACAGAATCTACACAACGAAGCGATTCAACATCAGAAGGCTTTTTTTCTTCAAACGAAGGTCCATGGACTTCAAAATCAACTTCTGTAATCCTCGCAACTAAAAGTAATAGCGAAAATAATATCACAGGTAATCTCTTTATTGTCACCTGTTACAGAAGCTATACAAGAATCACAAATTCCGAATAATGCTAGCTGTATTGAAAACTATTACCTGTTACAGAATCTGCACAAGGAACAGAGTCAACGTCAGAAGACCTTTCTTGGATGGATAAACATTCTCAAATGATTACTACTTCAAGAGATGTTATATGGATAGAGGCTTCAACTGATATTCCACATTTGAGAATAGACGATGATACATATGTCGAAAACTCCACGCTATCACCATTTACCAAACAAACACAAGAAACATCTTCAAGACCAGAAGACCATGCTCGGGCAGAAGGAGTTTCTGAAATAACTACAAACACAACGGTATCATCAGGAGTTTCTCCGTTTTCAGTTTCAATAACCACTGAAAGAACTACTGAATCTCATGAACTTAATACTCCTGAAGAGGAATTTATACAACAAATTGTCGACAGAGAAATCCTAACTCTTCTGAATGCCTTCTATCCTTCACGTGAGCTGAAATGTAATATAACTAAAAGAAAAGAAAAGTTTCCAGGTATTTGCAAAACCTATACTTTTGAAATTAGGGTTGAATTTCTTAGAGGAAAAATCCAATCAACAACAACATCGTTTATGGAAAAGTCGTTCATAAAAATACTGGAGAAGTATTCCAACGTAATAGCAATTTGTATGTTGCCTTCTAGAAGCCCGTCCGATTTGAAGATATGCATGAAGGTAGCCAAGTTGAATGATATTTGTATTATTCCAATATATGGGGTCGAACGAGTTTGCTGTGAGGAGTGCAGTAATTTGCTTGGAGTGGTACCGAAAGGTGGTTCTCCACCGTTACCGAGTGACAGGCTTGCAGTCGTACCAAAAGGTGGGGCTCCACCATTACCGAAGAGTAAGGCTGTATCACCAGCAGTATCACGAGATTTAACCTCAAGGGATTCGCCATCTTCAACATTATCGAATAAGGTTTCTCGTAAAACGTATACAACTCCCACAACAAAGATCAAATGAAAGAGATTTGCTGAAGGAGTTAGCAGTATGAATGGTCTCATCAATATTTTCAATAATAATATTTTGTTTACTATCAACGCCAAAGACGAAGATTGGTTTCTAACGAAGGCTCAGTTTCTGATTACAATTTGTTGAAATCTGTGGATGTAGTCATTGTAAAATCAAAATAAGCAGTTAATGAATTAAAAACAAGTTTATCTGTTATGTGTTGAGCTATTCTGTACCATGCGGAGTACTCTAAAATATGCGGAATTATACGGAGTACTCTAAAGAACGCTAACCTTTTCATCGTGATCATATAGTGGCGGTAGAATAGGACGTTGTGTAGACAACCCAAATTACACTTGAACGAGAACGAGGATACAGTGAGGGGAAGTTCAGAATGCAAGATTAAGTAAAAATAAATACAATATTTGCTTGCGAAAAGCAGGTTCCCGCACCTGACTCGATGTATGAGGGCGAGGTTGTACTTTAGGACAACAAGAATCAGGGTTAAAAACCTTGACCTTTCTTGAGCTCACATACATTTTTCATCCCTGTCCTTCCCTCTATTCATAAAATTACGGTTCCAGAGATCGACAACCTTTCTAATATCCTAAAACATAGTAAGTGTGCAAGCAAAGGTAAATACAGCAATCAATTGAGTGAACACACAGATAACATGGCAATACACACATGCAATAAAGATCTTCCAAGTAGTTTCGCAATAATGCTTTGGTCAGGAATTCCCCATTCACACATCTACTTCTAATTAGATTATGATAATCTGAACGCATAATATCGTTGTTCAGGAATGTCTTATTGTGGCATTCTGAAGACCCAAAGGTTGTGATGTCTGCTATTCAACTACCTATTTAAATCTTTATATCTAATAATATAATTGTTTTGTTGCGGCATTCTGAAGACACAGATGTTGTGGTGTCTGTTATTTAACCAACTATTCATTATAATATTTATATCTAATAATATAGTTGTTAAGGAATGCCTTGTTATGGCACTCTGAAGACACAGGGTTGTTGCATCAGTATCTAATTGTGGATCCACATTTAATTCACTCTAAAGACTCTGAATTCTCAAACAAAGTACCATCGTTAACCTCCTCTAGATTCAAATAAATGGAATGAAGATAAAAGCGCTTACATGTAAGAAATATGTTAAATGGTCAATTCAGATTGAAGTAAACAGGTCGTCTCTAGCTGGAGCATCAATACAGTAAAATCCACCAATTAATAAAGAATACATGATACAAATAACACTCACGTTGACCTCAGATAATTCAATACAATACGATAACTTTACATGTGAGAGCAGCTGAGTTGACTTCCCTTTGTGTCTATACTTTTAATGAACAATGGCGTTCTATTTCTAACAAGGAAAACTGGACTCTCTAAAGCCGGCGTTCAGTCGCCGAAGATCACCACAACCATTCTGGAGAGAACAGATGCTCCTCTCTCGGGGTTATGTTTACATACGCGCAAGTCTACGAAGCGACCAGAGACTCTTACTCCTGGTGGTTCTTCACGCCTAATTTTCCTTTATAAAAATATGTGAATCTCTTCAGCTGCTTTCATGACTTTTTACAAAATGAATATTATCACTATTGGGTCGTTGTTTGATGGCAAACACTTCCTCTCCTTCTATCGTATAGGCTGCATTCATGCACTCTTCCATCAATAAGAAATATTCCTTCCCTGATGACCTAGTGAACATTTTACAGTCTATGAGCTTGTTGATTATTCTTAGATTATACGCTTCTTTGGCTTCATGTATGGTCTGACGTCATGCGTTTCTGTGAGAATATAGTTGGCATGTGTCTCCTCAGATGGATTTAAACGCCATCGACAGAAGGCTCTATCTTTCGAAGTTGTGGCTCTTCTGCAGTCACTTCCAAACCATGGCTTGATGTTTAAGGGTAGTTTGACTGTATTTGGAATAAAAATGTCCATTCCAAGAAGAATAGCATCTGTAACACACTCAACAATGTTTCCTGTATTAAAGCATGTTTGATTTCACGAGTACCAGGGATAAAAATCTCGTAGAGCATCCTAGTCTGCTGCATTACAGTGGCAAATCCTACGTGATTTCCTAGACGAAGCAGATTGGGTTCCTGGTGCCAGGTGCGACGTTCTTACTAGGCAATGATTGCAATTGCCCAATGGTGCTGAAATAAAAACCTTGCAGCGCTCTGCTTCACTTGTTAAAAAATAGTCTAGTGTATTTGCCGTATGGATGATCAGAAACTCTTGTAGGCTCTTCGACTAGGTGAGTAAGATACGGCTTATGGCAGAAGATTCTGACTGCCTGCCACCGTGATCAAGTTTTTTATGAGTATCTAAGCCAATCTAAATAATGAGCAATGAAGTAACCCGCACGATAATTTCTTGTATTTGGATGGTTGATTTGAATCCAGTCGACTTTGCTGGAAAGATGTTCAAAGAATCTTGCTGTTTTTGTCATTCTGGGATCGATAGACGTGTGGTAATCCAACAAGATATAGAATTCATGAAAGGACTGTAATGATACAGGGGTTAATCTATTGGAAATTTAAAGCGAGGTTCAATGCTCCTGCATTGATTAGTTTATTCTAATCTCCAGACTTGTTAATGTTAAACTTAGAAATTCGCTTTCAAGGCACGAACGAACGGCTTCATGAAAGGAAATTATTTTACTCTGGCCGATATATTGTAATAATAAGCTACAGATTTAAAAAGTTAACAAGAATTGATTGTGCAAAATGTAAATTCATTCCTTCAGAATGTCATTATAAAATAAAACACTTGTTTACATTTTCTACTTTATTTTTGGTATTGACGTACGTTTCGTCTTTGCTAGAAAGACTTCATCAGAATACGAAGTAACAGTTGTTGTACAATGAATTTATAAGATTTTTTACAGAAGGTGTACATGTGTTTTTAATTGTTCGTCGGGTTGGTTTTCTCAAAGAATATTCCCTTCAGAATCGTGTTCACTCGATCCCTTGTAAATATTGAATAGAGGGGTGTAATAAAAATCTATTTGTTCATTTACTAGGTTATTGCTGTTTTTATGTTTATTTATTTCGTAAATTTCCCATAAGTTCAATTTTAGACCTCTATTTTCAACATGTAGAATTTCTATTTATTTTGTGAAAGAATGGTTATTTTCAAGAAGGTGTTTAGCATAATGTGAATCTTTTTTATTTTTATCGAAACTTCTTTTATGTTCGGTTAGGCGTGTACCGAAATTTCTACCTGTTCTACCAATATAAATCTTTGGGCAATCTGGGCAAGTGAGTTTGTATACACCTGATAATTGAAGTTTATCCATACTGTTTTTATTGTTTTTGATGTATTTGCTAATAGGATTGTTTGTCTTGAAAGAGACTTTAATATTTTCTTTTTTGAGTAGGTTTTTTAGTTGAATACTAATGTTTCCGAGATATGTGAGGCTAACGTATTTGTGTTGAGATAGATCAGATGTTACTGGATAAATTTCTTTTATTGTGTTTTTGTGTATACGTTGGTTAATTAAATTATCTATTAGAGATGTATTTAATTAACCAACGTATACACAAAAACACAATAAAAGAAATTTATCCAGTAACATCTGATCTATCTGAACACAAATACGTTAGCCTCACATATCTCGGAAACATTAGTATTCAACTAAAAAACCTACTCAAAAAAGAAAATATTAAAGTCTCTTTCAAGACAAACAATCCTATAAGCAAATACATCAAAAACAATAAAAACAGTATGGATAAACTTCAATTATCAGGTGTATACAAACTCACTTGCCCAGATTGCCCAAAGATTTATATTGGTAGAACAGGTAGAAATTTCGGTACACGCCTAACCGAACATAAAAGAAGTTTCGATAAAAATAAAAAAGATTCACATTATGCTAAACACCTTCTTGAAAATAACCATTCTTTCACAAAAGAAATAGAAATTCTACATGTTGAAAATAGAGGTCTAAAATTGAACTTATGGGAAATTTACGAAATAAATAAACATAAAAACAGCAATAACCTAGTAAATGAACAAATAGATTTTTATTACACCCCTCTATTCAATATTTACAAGGGATCGAGTGAACACGATTCTGAAGGGAATATTCTTTGAGAAAACCAACCCGACGAACAATTAAAAACACATGTACACCTTCTGTAAAAAATCTTATAAATTCATTGTACAACAACTGTTACTTCGTATTCTGATGAAGTCTTTCTAGCAAAGACGAAACGTACGTCAATACCAAAAATAAAGTAGAAAATGTAAACAAGTGTTTTATTTTATAATGACAATTACAACTGATTTCTACCAAGCAACGGCCCAATCTATCATAAATTCCTTCAGAATGACTTACTGAATGGAAAGTGTATTGGTTTGAGTGGGCGAACGCTGATGTTTGAATCGACACCTGTGGTCCGATAAGGACCAAAGCTTTCAAAAATTGCCAAGTAGGAAATTTGGGCGTGTAAACAAACTTTAAAATTTGGAAGGAGAAAAGCTACTCGTTCGAGGAATGAAAAGGTCGAAAAGAGAGTTTGTCGTGGAGTATTTTGCATCCGATTCGAGGTGTTTACTTTGTTTCACCTTGTTGTTAAGAAAAGCCATATTTAGGTGGATGGAAATCCACACACAATTCATGAATCCAGCCTTCAAAAGCGTTTCAGTATAAATATCTGGCTAGGTATTTTAGGAGATCGTTTATTAGAATCAGTAGTTTTACCACGGAATTAAACAGGAGCCGCATACCTTAACTTTCTTCAAAATACCTTGCCCGGTACCTTTAAATAAGTGGATGAATATTTAGTTTATGCAAGATGGGGCGCCCCCACATTATACACTTGCTGTTAGGAAACATTTAGATCAAACAATTCTCAGACGAGGAGGCCCAGTACCATGGGCTGCTAGATCTCCTGATTTGAATCCTTTGGATTTTTATATTTGGGAATATTTGAAAAGTTTAGTGTATGCAATGTCAGTGAATAACATCGAAGAGTTGCAACATCTGGTTGAACTAACCTGTCAAACGATCCGAACACAACCAGGTCTTTTCGGAATAGTACTTAATTCCTTCATGTGACGATGTACTTCCTGTATTGAAATGGAGTGGGGTTATATGGAAGATTTTTACATCATTACTTCAATATGAAGAAAAAGCCTGACGAAAGTCATCGTATTTTAGTGGATGTTTATAGTGACCATGCTGTAGCTTAGCAAACGTGTTCGAAGTGGTTTGCCCGATTCAAACGGCGCAATTTTGATTTGGAAGACGAAGAACGGTCCAGAGGAAAAAAGAATGAAAAATTAGAGGCAAGGCTCAATGAAGATCCATCACAAACTCAAGAGGAAGTCGCAAAAACACTTGAAGTCACCCAAGCAGCCATTTGCTTTCGTGTAAAAACAATAGGAATCTTCCCGAAGAAGAAACTAAATGACGTATAAATTGAAACCAAAAGACGTCCAACGCCATTTTTCACGTGTGAAAACGGCTCAAACAGCAAAAAAGGGATTTTGACATTTTGTGATGGAAAGTGGGTCCATTATAAAGTAGGAAGTAGAAATGTGTTTTTTATCCAAATCATTTATAACAAAGTACACAAGACTCAACAATATTTTTTTTTTTTTTGTGGTTAAAATTTTTCATCATATAGTTCTATAGTTTACTGGCTACAATATTCAATTCTATAAAAAATTATCGCCTAGATACGTTAATTAGCCAATAGATCATCATATTGTAATATGCTGCTTATTTGTAAAGGGTCTTTCATTAACAGCGCTCCTTTATGTTTTGTGAATAAAACACATCATTTATTTGGAAAGTATTGAAATTTTAATTTCATCAATTTTCCATGACTCACACAAATCAGGTCGTATATTAGCAATTACTTGATCTGTAAATCGTCTTAATTTGCTGAATGATTGCTGTAAACCAATGACTTTATGTAACCCCCAAAGAAAGAAGTCCAATGGAGTTATATCTCAGGAACAAGGCGGATAATGTATCGGTCCATTTCTTGAAATAATCTGCTCACCGAATACACGACGCTTTAAGTGATCTGTTGGTTCGAGTTCTTGGGTTAAAACAATTTTGTATGGATGTAAACTAAGGTCATTTGGTAAAATCGGCCTCAAAGACGTCTGGGATATGCCTAGTTTTCGTGAACGTCATGAAATCGATCAATTTTGGTCTTCACGAACACTTTCACGGCATTTCTCACTGCCACTGTAACACCATGAAGTGTGAAATTTGTTTCAAACTTCTTCACTAAACGTTCAACTGTTCTTTTATCTGGATGATTATAACAACCGAAAATTGGAGTTAAAGCACGTAAAATTGAAGCAACAAATAGCGATTTTTCATAATAAATTTGGATTATTTGTGAACGTTGTTAGGGAGTGTACCTTTCTATGATTAAAATGTAGACATTGAGAAATACAACTGTCAATGTCACAAATAAACAATGGCTGACATGCGTGAGTAATGCCAATTTAAAAATTGGGCGTTCCCATTGAAAGACCCTTTAGTTGGCGAAACAGTGGTTATTCATGTAACAAATTTGTGGAAATATTCGTTATTTTATTCATTTAAAATCAATTTTCATCGAGTAAGGATCGCTTCAATTGAAAACAAAGTGAATGAATACAGAAATTACTGTTTTAATGGTGGAAAACATTTGGAAGTAACTGCTTCTGTAAGTGAAACGTATATAAATTATATATTGAGAATTTTTCTTATGGAACAATAAAAAATGAGTTATATAGTAATAAAATACAATGAATAATTTTAATACGGCTGGTCACTCAGACATAAATATTTAACCAACTGGAAGATATTTTCGGATAAAAGTACATAGCAATATGTCCTTGAAAAGAATATATTTCAATTTAAATATTTTACATTTTTCTTTTCTACTCTTTTCAGCCAGAGAAAGTAAAGTTATTGGAAATTATATAACCGAGAATGAAGATTTCACAAGTGAAAAAATATTTGATATGGAGTACACAGAAAAGCTGGTGGACCTACGTAAAGGAAATTTGGACGTAGAAAAAGAACTCCAGAAAATAATTGGTGAGTTTTGAGTGTGAGTGATCACTATTTACATAAAAATGCAGTGTAGTGTAATTTCTGCTCTTTCACATCCCAGACGTGGAAAGAATTTTACTTCAGAGGCATTTATAGGTTTTTTTTACCATCCTCTGTGAAAAAATTCATGAAATAAGTTTTTCAAAAGGTTCACATCAAATTCAATTTGATTAAATAGAGAAAGGTCGAATATTTCACCTAGTAAAATGGGAGAAACCTCCCTCAGGAAGAAATATACAGTTTCGTGGAAAGTCCTGTGATAACAGATAAAAATATAAATTGAAAATAACTTTGAAGGGTTTTTTAAAATGATAGATTGGGGAAAAAATCCATGCACTATACTATGTTGGCATTTTAAAGGTAGCTTTATAATTCCTTTCTCATAGAATTGTTAGTTCTTATTATTAAACGTCTACTTTTAATGGCCCTACTTCAAGGGGAGATCATACAAGTTATTCGCAACAAAAACTGCCATATAACACTAACATTATTCTTAATTTATTTTTAATATTGGCTACCCAAAAAAAATGCATAATCAATTCATATGTGCAATAAATTAAGTCTCGACTACGCAAACTCGAGTCTGTTCTATAAACCTTGCGGTATCAAGAAGAAGATCAGAGCTCTAATGTCAACAGCTATTTTGTGTTCCCAAACCAAGGACGAAGCAAAAGGGACAGTAACACGCAAATAACCAAAGGAGCGGACAATAACGAGTCGAGACTCGAGAGCGGAAGCAATACGCGACAAAGACGTGCTCATGCATCTATATAAATCTTCGACCAAAAACACCCAGGGAGATATCAAATTACCTCAAAGGATTTAAGAAGCAATGCAGAGCAAGTGGAAGCAGAAAGAAAGAAAAAAGCAGTTATTTTGGAATCTGAAGGAATACGAGAAGCAGATATGAATGTTGCAGAAGGTAAAAGAAGAGCAAGAATTTTGGCTTCTGAAGCAGAAAAGCAGGAACAGACCAACAAAGCCTCGGGTGAAGCAACAGCTATACAAGCTGCAGCTGAAGCAAGAGCCATTGCTTTAAGTGAAGGGAAGATCTAGGACCTAATGCTGCTTCTTTAACAATAGCGGAGCAGTACGTAGCAGCATTCAATAAATTGGAAAAATCATCAAACACTTTAATTCTGCCTTCTAATGTAGCAGATGTTTCTAGCTTCGTAACAAGCGAATAACCAAACGGAGCGGACAATAACGAGTCGAGACTCGAGAGCGGAAGCAATACGCGACAAACACGTGCTCATGCATCTATATAAATCTTCGACCAAAAACACCCAGGGAGATATCAAATTACCTCAAAGGATTCAAGAAGCAATGCAGATGCAAGTGGAAGCAGAAAGAAAGAAAAAAGCAGCTATTTTGGAATCTGAAGGAATACGAGAAGCAGATATGAATGTTGCAGAAGGTAAACGAAGAGCAAGAATTTTGGCTTCTGAAGCAGAAAAGCAGGAACAGACCAACAAAGCCTCGGGTGAAGCAACAGCTATACAAGCTGCAGCTGAAGCAAGAGCCATTGCTTTAAGTGAAGGGAAGATCTAGGACCTAATGCTGCTTCTTTAACAATAGCGGAGCAGTACGTGACAGCATTCAATAAGTTGGAAAAATCATCAAACACTTTAATTCTGCCTTCTAATGTAGGAGATGTTTCTAGCTTCGTAACAAGCGAATAACCAAACGGAGCGGACAATAACGAGTCGAAACTCGAGAGCGGAAGCAATACGCGACAAACACGTGCTCGTGCATCTACATTAATCTTCGACCGAAAACACCTAGTGTAAGTCAGAATATTTCTCGTCATGTTGTAGTAATTTTGACTTTATGAAATCTCTTTTTGCGTTCTTTATATAAATTATCTCCATTCTTCAAGAACCGGTGCGAATCGAATTAATTTACAGTCCAAACTTGCTATACTGGCAATTAAACCGGGATCACTCAGGTTATTCTTCAATTCAACATTTCTTGATTTCACGAACTATTTCAAGCAATTTGCCCAAATATCTGGAAACGAAATTAAATTTGCCACAAGATATGAAGTTTTATGTAACAAAAAATTCTTATTGCGTGCGTGGTAAGGAGATGAATTTCACGATTCTGAAGTGAAGAAAATCAGTCATATTTTTCCAATGGTTTTATCGATGAAAAATCATTAATTATGGACATTTTTTTTTCAGTAAAAAATACGTCATTTAGTGTGTTTTCGAATAACATATCAACTTTTATGCTAGCTGCTTTTGCTTTGCCAGAGAAGAATCATCTCAGCGCGATGCGATGACGAATAAACGAGTGTGCAACAATAAATGAATTTATTGTCTGTTGAATTCATTGATTACCAAAGTGCCATTTTATGATCTGAATTTTTTTCTTCCACACTGATAATTTGGATTCACTTTATTTTCAGCCGATATGGACAAACGAATCTCATGTTTGAGGTTCGCAGACTGCGGATCCTTTCGATCGAAGCATGCCCCACCAGCCACTACCATTGAGAGAGAACACTTGTTTATTTGTCATCGAATCGCGCTGAGGTTTTGATTCTTCCACTGTTCCACTGAAACCGATGTTGCTTATAGATTAACATTGAATTTCCTTTGTTTCCGACTGTTTCCATACCTGTATAGAATGTATATATCACTGAATACATCTTAAAACGTTCGGAATTCGATTCAAAATTTAAATGTGCTGATTCTTTTCAGAAACTACACTTCACACATATCAAAATATGGAAGATTTCCAGAACCATCCCTCTGTGGATATTGCCGTTGTTCTTCCCACTGATTTTGGAGAAAAGTTTGTGCCACAAGCAACGAAAGAAATGATTGAAGATATAATTTCTAATGTCTGTGTTATATTTAATAACTGTATTCAACTTAACAAGGTTCTGAGTTTCTCTGTGGATTTTACAATGCGCGTAATTTATACTGCTGTTATACAAAATATCAAAGTTACTTTCAAATTGTCGGATGAAACTTTGAAATGTTTGGACCAACTGCAGCAAATTAATGATGTAACGACATCCAGAGAAGGTAACATACGTACTTACCTTATACAAGGTGTCCAAAAGGAGTGTCGGGTATTTTTTACTTCCATAAAATAGTCAAGTAGACGATGGCAGAATTCAATCGATTTGCATAGTTTGTATCCTTCAATTCTTGAACCAATTGAATTTTATAGGTTTTTTAATGCCAAGCTTTCTTTAAAATCAAATGAAAGGACGATATTTTGATGTTTAATGATTGGCCTCGCTTTCGGATGAATAAAGACGGATTTTGACGAACTGACACCTCCACTTCTCGAATCGTTTATTCGCCGCGGACTGAACCAGGGCGACCAGAGTGTTGAATTTTTACCGTCTCATCCGGATCCATTTTCTAATGCTGTCGTCACTTGGTGCATGGCGTGTACGATATTCCGCACGACACATACGTTGAGAAGCCACTATTGAAACACCGTTGCGATAATACGATCGTACGCAAGAAGCGCGATGCGTTCCATCGTGACTAAAACTCCACAAAATGGCGGACACCACGAAACTCTCCTCACTCACCTCCGTCGCTCAGTTTAAAATGCAGCGTCAAAACAAACACCCGATACGCTTTTTGGACACGCTGTATATCTAAGTTGTATATTATATATCTTATGAAAATATTTTTCAATGTAAGTTTTTATTTGAAAATTTAACTATTCAATAAAATAAACGCTGCTTATTTTAAGGATTCTTCAATTTCACATACTGATCTATCTTCTCGCTGTACGTATATGTGAAAGAAAGTCTGATGAATGCCCTCAGAATGGAACATACTCTTATAGAGCATAGGAGAGAACATATAAGGATTTTGGGTTCACTAAGGGCTGAACTTCTAATTTCAGTTGAGTATGACCTTGACGCCAACTATTAAGTGGCTAGGTGATCACCAAGAAGGAATTGAAAGGTTAACTCAACTTCAGATAACCTAGAAGGGTTCACTAAGGGCTGAACTTCTATTTTAGTTGAGTATGACCTTGACGCCAACTATTAAGTGGCTAGGTGATCACCAAGAAGGAATGGAAAGGTTAACTCAACTTCAGATGAACCTAGAAGAGCAGGGAGCAAGCATAGTCATATAAGATTTCATATATAGAAAATAAATGCTTATAACAACGCTCTAAACCAAGATTCTGGCCATAGAGAGATGTGCTCAAGTCTGCCTGCTAGACAGTACATGGAAAGGGGAATTTCCACTACTTAGATAGTCAGATGGCAACTGATGCTCCATTCTAAGTCAAGTATCATCTGGAGCTGTAAAAAAACCCTTACGTCACTAGCGAAAACTAGTTCTAGTTTGAGTACCAAGGCCAAGGAATTTGGAGAAATAAGAAAGCCCTTGCAAAAAAAGAGCAAACACTCCATTTACCAGAACGACACCTATTTGTGTATCACCTACATTGAAGTCTATGAAAAGAGACTGTCCTTGGGAAAACCTATAATAACGCTCCAAACCGAAATTTTGGCCATAGAGAGATGTGAGTCTTTCTGTCCACATAGTTAGTTAGTTATTTATGGCGAGCGGGCGTCTGTCCACCCTACCACTGCGCGGACTATTGTGGTACACCCCTAATTTATATCTCCCCGACGAGATCCAGTTTTTGGATAAAACTGATAATCTTGTTCGGGGGTAATTTTTTCAGTTCGCATTGTGCTATAAAAGCCTGTCCAAAGACCTCGAATTTGATGCGACTCAACGCTGGGCACTCTGAGACGATGTGCATGGCTGTTTCAGTGTCCTCAAGACAGCCTGCATTCATCGTCTTCAGCCAGACCGATTTTATGCAAATGCGCTTTCAGTCTGCCGTGACCTGTCCTAATTCCGACAAGTGTTCTTAGTTTGGTCCTATCCAGGTCTAGCGCTAGGTTCGCCATCTTTTTGTTCGAAGCTGTTCCAAGGAACAACTTCGAGTGTTTCAGGCCAGAATGGCTCCGCCAGAAAGACTCTAGCGTTGAGTTCATTCTGCCTGTTATCGCCTCGTTAGCCACGTCATGTGGTATTCCCAGGAATGGTTCCGGTCCTACCAGAGGCAGCGCAGATCCAGCAAACGCCAGCCGATCTGCCTCCTCGTTACCCAAATAGTTTGAGTGGCTCGGTATCCAAACCAGAGTGACTCTGTCACTCTGGTCATCACATTTTGAATAACTATATATTATTCGAAATGTATTAATTAAATTAATTAATTGACCTTCAAGAAGATGTAATTAACAAACAATTTCTTTCACATTAAATTAACTCGAAAATACAGGGTCGGTCAAAAAATCAATTAATTCACCTGCATTTGATCATGAAATACTTTATTCCAGACTCTAACTCATGGTGTTTCAATGAAATCGAATGGAATTCAAATGGAGAAACTGAAGACAACACCGAAATCCTTCATTTGGGTAAAAAACGAAGGAACTTGGAAAATCTCTCAATTATAGATGTGAGCAATAAAAATTGGATTCATATATTATATCATATAATAGGTATGTACGCTTTCGCAGATGTTTGTCACAATTTATCACATGTGTCTATGAAAATACCGAGGTTTTTTTTCTGGAATCCTTTTTCCTCCAGAACTTTATCTGGAGCATCACTGATAGTTTGAAAAATGCTTTATTTCATTCAATAACTTTTTTTCCTTTAGCCATTTTATTTCACTCAATACCTTTATCATTGGTTGTCACTTCATAATATTCAAATCGAAATATTCCAAAAACGGTACACAGAATCGAGTTTTACCAAGAGCTTGGTGTAAAATTCAAAGGTATTTCGACAAAATCGTAAAAAATGTGTATAATTTTTTTTTCAACGCCCTTTATCTTGAATACGGATGGCGTTAGGATAATTTTTTACTGAGCAAACCCCAATTATTTTTCAGTTTCCTACCTATCCTAGAGACGGGGTTACCTTTTATAGAATACTCTGTATAACCTTAAAACACATAATATAAACGAAAATATATATATCTGTCAAAGTTTCTGTTATTCACACTGTTTTTTTAGGAGGAATTTTGAACGCAGAACAATTGAGACAAAGTCAATCTAACCAGATTGCTCTTAACCTCTTAGCTCCCAACAATTTCGAACGGGACGATTATTTGATGATGCTCAAGCATGCTGATGACTTGGTGAAGCAAAGGACCCAGGGAATTCGGTTCATAAAGTATCTCGTAAACCCCAGGATGCACGGTGTAAAATTGAGAGAATTAAACATGATAATTCTTTCAAACCCTCTAGACGAAGAAGAAGAACAGAACCGAGAATACATTAAAAGAATGTCCATTAAAGAACTGATACCACGTTTGCAGCAGGAATATACAAAATTCATCTTCTATCACGAAAGTGTTTTCAATGCTGTTGACGTGAGCGAAGATAACGAATCAGAAAATAGGTACAGGTTGGTTCTACGCGTCTACAATAGGTGGTACAATTGTCCAAAAATGACCTTTAGGGTGATCAGAAACGTAGTTCTCGGAATGACAGCCTACAACTTCAAAGATATAAGCTTCAGGTGTCATTACAACGATTATGACTTTGATAATCCCTCCGATGATTACCTCATTTTAACTTTCGAAATTCTTGAGCCTCCTATCGACACTTCCGACGATTTTGTTCGAAAAATCCTGACAAAACCAATTCTCCCCTATTTACAGAAAATCCACCCCTGTCAACAACTGGACCCAAGCATCAGACGAAAATATATTGAATACACTGGAATGTACGACGTGTATGAATACGAAGTCTTCATAAGGGTATTAAGGGGTCAACAAATAACACCAGAAATGTTGGAAAATCTACTCAAACAACTGACTCAGAAGTATCCGATTTTTAATGTAACCTGTAACATCTTAGAAAGCGATTCATTTAATCCCAAATTTAAATTATTGAAGTTTTGTTTAGAGGTTAAGATTATTAATAAGGAGGATTGTTACAATCCATGGACTGCTGAGGGAAAAAAAGAATTCTTTTTAAGTGCCTTGGATGATACGAAACCCCCAGTGGTACCACCTGGGGGTACTCCACCAAAAGAAGCATCAGTTGTAATCCCTCAAGGTGGTAATTTGGATTACACAGGTAGGAGGGCTTCTGGATATATCGAATTGAAGCTTAAATTGTTCAGTGATCACTTAAAGAAAATATAGCATTATTTGAACATATAAAAGATCTAGTTAAAAACTCTGAAATACAAAAATATTCCTTCTTTCGTGTTTTTCTTATGAATGGTTTATATTTCATTCAATTTTTATTTCCTATTTCTTCGAGTAGGAAAATTTTAGTGTGGCTTAAATCTCTAAATTTCATAACAATGTGATAACAGATAAAAATAAATATTCTTCTTGAACATTATCATAAATTCTGAAACTACGAAATTTAACTCTGGTTCAAATCTATAAATTTCATAAGAATGTGCTAACAGATAAAATAAATATTCTTCTTCAACATTGCCAGTAAATTATTATAAATACTGAAACTACGAAATTTTACTATGGTTCAAATCTATAAATTTCATAACAATGTGATAACAGATAAAAATAAATATTCTTCTTCAACATTGCCAGTAAATTATCATAAATTCTGAAACAACGAAATATTACTGGGGTTCAAATCTATAAATTTCATAACAATCTGATAACAGATAAAAATGAATATTCTTCTTCAACATATTGAATTTTTGATAATTTACTGGAAATTAAATTATCAAAAATTCTGAAACTACGAAATTTTACTGTGGTTCAAATCTATAAATTTCATAACAATGTGATAACAGATAAAAAAATTTTCTTCAACATTGCCAGTAAATTATCATAAAAACTACGAAACTACGAAATTTAACTGTGGTTCAAATCTATGAATTTCATAATATAACAATGTGATAACGGATAAAAATAAATATTCTTCTTCAACATTGCCAGTAAATTATCATAAATTCTGAAAGTACGAAATTTAACTGTGGTTCAAATCTATAAATTTCATAACAATGTGATAACAAATAAAAATAAATAGTCTTCTTCAACATTGACAGTAAATTATCATAAATTCTGAAAATACGAAATTTTATTGTGTCTCAAATCTACAAATTTCATAACAATGTGAAAACAGATAAAAATAAATATTTTTCTTCACCATTGCCAGTAAATTGTCATAAATTCTGAAACTACGAAATTTTATTGTGGTTCAAAACTATAAATTTCATAACAATGTGAAAACAGATAAAAATAAATATTCCTCTTCACCATTGCGAGTAAATTATCATAAATTCTAAAACTACGAAATTTTACTATGGTTCAAATCTATAAATTTCATAACAATGTGATAACAAATAAAAAGAAATATTCTTCTTCAACATGGCCAGTAAATTATGATAAATTCTGAAACTACGAATATTACTGTGGTTCAAATCTCTAATTTTCATAACAATGTGATAAGATAAAAATTAATGTTCTTCTTCAACGTCTCGCAGCTACCTTAACGAATATGAATTAATGCGGTATTGTGAGGAAGCTTCTTCCTCTTAATTGGAAGGCAGCATTTTGTTTCGAGCATGCGCATCTGAACTCTTCAGACAGACGTAGTGCGCATGTCTGCCTGTGACGCCAATGACCTTGTGTCACGTCGGAAAGGTCGTCGAACGCTGTGTGCCTTGCCCTACTCGAATTAAGCGGGGATGGTAAGTCAGGTATTGTCCAAGACTAGTCTTGTCCTCTATATGCTACGCCGGGAAGCAAAGCAGAGCAGAAATCCTGGCGAGTAAAGGTCGCTACAGAGGTTTCATGTTTTGAAGACTTTCGACGAAGCTATTGCCATGTTAAAAAAATTCTATTGAGTCCAAATCATCTTGTTCCTTGCCTCTTTGCGCTTCCAGATATTTTCGACCCAAAATTTTATGTTACGGGTATAGGAAAACACGTCAGGATTTTAGACATCTTGGTTGTTATTTGGATCTTCTACTTACTTCTACTTACCAACGTAACTATCCAATGTTTGTGCTCAGAATGAGTTCGGTAATACACTAATTGGTGTGTCATCGAGCATTTGCATTTTGAGGTAGTGGTTATTTCGAGTTTGGCAACACTTCTGTCATTTCCGTTTTGAAAGAAAGTTAGCTTAATATTTGACAATGAAATGGGTCGATTTACGCTTGGATAAAACTGGAAGATATTGAAAACTTGTTGTCAAAGTGGTGAATCTTCTATTCGAACTGTTAGAAATTTAGGTGGAAAATTCGATACAAATGAAATGCCGTCACGGCAATTTGTGAAGTGAGTTCATGAGACTAGATCGTTATATGATAAAAATAACCCGTTCACGTTCTCGTCCAGTGTGGACCTTTGAAAATAATGCTGCTACAGCCTCTCCTCTTGCTCAGGAACTGAACATTTCTAGTACATATCTGAAGAAAACTTTGCTTAAAGACCGCGGTATGAAGGCTCACAAAATTCAACTAGTGCAAAAAATAAAGCCTCGTGAACATGTCACTTCGCTCGATTGGCCAATGATCGCATAGCCGAAGATGAGTAATTTCCCAGAAAAATGATCTTTAGCGATAAAGCATATTTCCCCTCGTAGGATATGTGGATAAGCAGAACTTTGGCATTTGGAAATCAGAGAATCCACATGCTGTTGTGGAAAACACTAATTAGGCTGATTCTACTCCTATAACAGTTCATTTTTGGCTCAATTGGCAAATGACAGACCTAGTTAAGCAAGTTTAAGTAACTACAACTTCAAATAATCAAAAATCTATAATTTTCAAACAGTTTATTTTCTTCGAAATATATACATTAGCAGGATCTCTAACCCTGAATCAATTAAATATCTTACATATTTACATCACAGCTTCCACACTTCGATTTCGAAGGACATAAATCTTAGGATATCACCACAAAATCCTTAAAATGCCTTATTGAAGGTATTTCCCTCAAAACTACATCCTGCTATCCCTTAAAGTTGGCCTTCTGGTGTTCGAAACCATAGAAGTTATCGTTGGCAGACCTCTTTCGTCAGCAGTTGTGAAAACTACGTTGTCAACTCCACTGAGATGTTTGTTAGGCATGGTCACAGGAGATTCTGGTGGTTTTGGCCCATCCATCAGGCACAAAGTGAATAGGAATAAGATGGAACCTGGATAAGATTTCAGTAATTAGTATTAGAGGTCTAAATTGCATTTCAAAGATGTGGTGTAGGATCGAAAATACTTTCTTGTACTTACTGATTCCATAAAATCCAGCATAGAAGATATACAAGGACTCCCTATATCCGATAGCCTTGGAAACTGGCTCTACCAATATGGGCAGGTTACCTCCTATGTTGTTCATGAAGAATAAAAATACACCAACGGTTGCTGATCTCACTTTCAACGGTACAATTTCAACAAGTATGGCGAACAGTATACCGAACCACATCTCAGCGAAGATGTAGGAGATGCCAAGGGAAACCATGGCCCAAGTTGGATCGAAATAGACGCTTCCGAATGAAAATGGTGTAGCAATTATCTGGGATACTGCTAGAACCATCACTCTGGAACGTATGCCCATTTTGGCCACGAACTTATCGGATATAATGCCTCCAGCAACAACACCTGAAAAAAATGAATGAGGAGTTAGTAAAATTTAGTCTTATATTAAACTGAAAGATCTTATACAAGCCTTTAATATACAAACAATAACCAATGAAACAAAAAGGTGCTTATGCAACATCCTTTTCTTCGAAAGATGTGTGTACGAACCTATTCATAACAACAATTTCTATAAGTTTCCAGCAGCAGAATGAGTAGGTAATGTGAAGCCAGAAAAAATAGGCGAACTTTGATTAAGTTGAATGAAAGGATTCTTTCGACTTACCTATGCTACCTATTCCAACTGTAACTGCGAATAACCACCAACCAAGGTCATAGTCTGGGAAGTACTGTTGATAATACAGATCGCAGTTGTAAGCAAAGCACATTCCACCACAGTGTCTGATAGAAGCAGCAACACAAAGCATGATGATTCTTGGATCTTTGATAACGGTCCAAATCGTAACCTGAAATGTATGACAAATACTGACTACCTCACAGGGAGATTATTTGATATAAAGGCAAATTGTGCTATTTAATTGGTAAGAAAAATGTGTCTTTCGCGAGAAAAAAAGACTACAAACATACAAGAATGTACATCAATATACCTTCTTATCGCTATCGTTATTAGCCGTTTCTCCAATAGCTTGCCTTGGTGGTTCTTTCAGAGTTAGCCAAGTGATGAAGCCTATGATGAGGGCTATAACACCAGCTCCATAGTACGTAACTCTCCAGCCAGCACCAAAAAGGTCAAGTTTTGGAATGTATCTACCAACGGGAAAAGCAAGTCCGTAACCTCCGTATATACCCCAGTTGAAGATTGACATAACCAAGGCACGTTTTTCTTCTGGGAAGATGTCAGTGAGGAGACCTGTTGCTAGAGGGTTACACCCTGATTCTCTGAAAAAGTACGTGAATATAGCCACAATTAGACAATGCTAAATATTGGACTTACCCTGCTGCCAGAATCATTCTAAGCACCACCAATTGCCAATACTCAGTGACAGTCCCACTCAGTATCATAGCTATGGAGAATACAATAGTACAAATGGTCAGCATCCTCACCCTTTTGAATTTATCGGCCGCAAATCCAAGTATCACGCCCATGATGGTGAACACCGCAATGAAAGCCGGTCCTGCCAAAATCTGGTAGTCAAGTCCTAGTCCGTTATAGCCCCATTCGCAGTACGTGGTGCCGTTCAGCTCCAAAGATATGCATACTTCGGAACTGTTGGCAGAAGAACACTGTACCGGAAGCTGACTAAGATGGAACTCTGTAGAATTCAGTTGGCATGCCATATCTCCGTAGTGCAGATCTGTTGCTACAGCCCTGGAGGTTGCTCCAATTAGGTAATGGCCTAACTCTCCAAGCACGTAGCCAATAGACACCACAGCAAGCACGTAGAATGGATACGCCATAGGGAACTTTTCGAAGATCGTTTGCTTCATTTCGAATTTGGATTCCTGCAAGAAAGAGTTCACGTTACTCGATGTGAATTAGGTGATCGAAATAAATAATGTCCATGTTATTGAGGAACTTCTTCATTTGGAGAGATACCGGGTGTTTTTTTAGAGTGATAGAACTTTCGATAGGGATAACTGTGATTTGACAGCAGGTAGAAGCCATGTTCTTTTGATATTTCTGTTCAGTAAGCATTGACAAATTACAATGAAAAGACTCACGCCGCAATAACGTTTACCAATTGTTGAAATTTATTTTCAAAATTACTGTTCTATTTGCCAAATTTATAGAGCACTTGGTGAAATTTATGGTTTACATAATCGTCCATCAGAGCAGTTTATTCGTCGAACTATCGATAGATTTCGGACAACATTTTCTCTACTCGATGCAACAACAAGACAAAGAACTGTACGTACAGGAGAAAATATCACTGTAAGTCAGAGTATTAATGATTATTCACATTTGTCTATTCGTCGACGTTCACAACAAGTTGGACTCTGTGCATCCACCACATGGAAAATTTTGCGTAAAGATCTTGGTCTACACCCATACAAGATCCAACTGGTTCAAGAACTAGAGCCACTTGACTATAATAAGCGTCCTTTGTTTGCTGATTGGGGCCAAGAACAGCTTGAAGTTGATCCACTTTTTTATCGTAAAATTGTGTTTAGTGATGAAGCTCATTTCTGGTTGGACGGCTATGTAAACAAGCAAAATTGCCGTATATAGAGTAGAAACAATCCTCAAGAAGTTCTGCAGGTTCCATTGCATCCTGAAAAATGTGTTGTATGGCGTGCTTTACACGCTGGAGGCATCATCGGTCCATATTTCTTTAAAAACGATGCTGGAGCTAATGTTACAGTGAATGGTGCTCGTTACAGATCGATGATCAATGATTATTTGTTTCAAACTTTGAATGGTATCGACCCAGAAGTGTTTTGGTTCTGCAACATGGTGCTAAACCTCATGCTGCTACCGTAACAATTGATTTATTGAAAGAAAGATTTGGCGATAACATTATTTCGAGAAATGGTTCAATTAATTGGCCTCCAAGATCATCAAGATCATGTGACATAACTCCACTGGATTATTTTCTTTAGGGTTATATCAAGCCTTTGTTTTATGCTGATAAACCAGAAACAATAGACGCTTTGGAAGCCAACATAACTCGTGTTATTGATGAAATGAGACCTGAATTACTCGAAAAAGTGGTCCAAAATGGTCTGGTCGAATGAGGTTCCTCAGAGCTAGTCGTGGTGTATAATATGCCAGAAATTATTTTCAAAACATAAATGTCATAAAATTATCTTTGAAATAAAAAATAATTTTGGCTTCAATCTTAATTTAAATGTGTTTTATTTCAATTTAAAGTTCTATCACTTTAAAAAAACACCCGATAGTTTACCATAGTAGCTGAGATAATTGAATGCGTTTTCGGTTTTTAACCTGGAACATTTATATAGCATTTTTATACTGTTTTCTGGCAATTGTACTCGCTCTTATTGATGGCGAATAAGCGTTATTAATTGCTTTTCGTTTGATTTTATTTAATTAATAATTGAAATTTTCAGGAGGCAATTGTTAATAATCTGTGTGTCATACAAACAAATTTAAGTAGTCATCAGTTTTCATATTTCCATGTAATGGAGAAAATCATCAATTAAAAGTAAATAGAAATCAAAACGTGTGCATTATTTGACTGAGTGTATTTAGATTTACATAAATGTTCTAGTAGATAGAATTGTGAACTTTAAGAGGCCAGAACTTTAAATTGCTCAAATTGTAATTTTCAACCTAAAATTATAATCTCAAGGTCACCGAAAAAACTCCTTGATAATGAGATCTACTGAAAGTTGAATCAACACGAGGAACTAAAAATTCCGCTGTATGCATATATCACAAGTGAAATGAATAACCTCAAGTGCATTATGAACATTTCCTTTCTATATTTCGACCACAATGGTAACAGCATTGTTATCTTAATCACAATAACCTTTATCGTCGATGTTGATTATGACTAAAACGAACTTATGAACCATACGAAGGCTGATCGCCTGATCAGGAGATATGAAACATAGGCAGATCGAAACCTGAAAGTTAATTAAAATTGGGGCAATTATTTTCTTTCGTTGGTCCTTCAGATTGATTAAACGTTTTGCCTGAGGAGTTGAAAGAATTCACAGGAATCAATAATCAAGTGGTCACTGTTAATGATACTTTCTAGTGGAAAAATAATCTATTCTGTGATATATATTTATTGTAACAATTTCCTGCAATTCCGTCTATGCAGATATCCAAATTAGGAAACGGTAATCTGAATATTAGCATTTTCTGCTTTCAATACAGAAGTTCCCACGATTAGTGAATTTGGCAATTCTAAATGATCGATGGTTTTATATACAGATCAATTTGTTAATCATGCATATATTTAAAATCATGTATAATATTTTTCAATAATCCATCCGATTTCCAGAGATGGAGAAATTCAATGTGGATCAAATTAATTAAAAAAATTATGAATTAATTATTATGAATAACCGATTTATCAAGTGAAAAAGAATATTATTTTGGATATAAGATATCGGTATCGAAGTATACAATTGCTTGGTTGAAAAATATTTGAATTAATATCAGAAATCATTCATATTTGAATAAATGAAAACATATTTATTTCTGTTGTTACTGACGTTCTTCATTGAAAACACAAGTTTGGATACATACAAAGTACAAGATATGTGAATTTATGGTTTTCTAAAAAAAAACAAGATGATCTTTCAGTAGTTCCACGAAGAGAAAAAAAACTTATATTTCACTCATTGGGTTACAAACATTTTTAAGTATTTCATACTCAGGTTCAAACTAATCCCCTAAAATATTGTTATTCGTTTAATACATTTTTGTTATTTTTATTGATTTCACATAAATACAATTTCAGTTCAGACCTCATTTTTTGTGTGTACAATATCAATATTAAATTTTGAATATGAACACTAAATTATTCTGTGAAACCCCTACATAATTCATTTAATTTTGAGATAAAGTGTTTTAAACTAAGTTTCTACAGGGTGTCAACTTTTAGAAGGGTCAAACTTCAAGTGGAGATCATACAAGTTATTTGCAACAAAAAATGTCATATAACACGAAATGTTGATGGTTATTCTTCAATTTAACATTTCTTGATTTCACGAAATATTTCAAGTTTTCTATAAAATCAATTATACTTCAATTAAAAAAAAATGTATATGAGACAGTAATTTATTTCCACAAAAATGTTTGTACTACTACAACAATTGTTTCACCACGATGTGGCTTCTTCAGGTATTACATTGTACTGTCTAATGGTATTCAGTGTAACTGAGTTTAAATACATTTTTAGGTACGTGACCAAATAATGGAAGCACGAGTCATAAAAACTCTAGGTGTTTATTGGAGTTTGCCGCTAAAAATGCCATTAAGGAAAAATATTCAATAATGGAGACTTATCAACATCTGTTTGTTCGTTCAAAAGGATTTTACGGGCATTATACCTGTTGATTTCAAGAAATTCTAAAAGTGTTAATCTAGAACTTTTGCTTTCAACGTGCATAATTTCATAATTATTGTTGAAATTATGCCTGAATTCCTTAAGATGATTAGCATATGTCGAATGTACAGAATTGGATATATAACCCCTATGGTGTTCTTGGACACGTTTCTTGAATGATCTACCAGTCTGGCCAATGTATACTATAATAAAGGGCAATCTTTGCAAGTCAACTTGTAGACTCCGGATTTATTTTCTTTATTTGTACGATCTTTATTGTTTTTTATGTAGGTACTAAGGTTATTAATTGTCTTAAAAGCCGCGTTGTAATTAAAACAACTTTTGAAATATTAAGCAATATTTTCAGATAATCCATTGATAATGGATAATGAATTGATAATCCATATGTTAGTCAATATTTCTGTCAATATAAAACTTTGAACAAGTGACTACAGAGTTTTCTGATAATTGAAGTTTATCCATTTTGTTCTTATTATTTTTATGAGTCTACTAATTGTCTTTGCTCGTCCTGAAGCCAACTTTGATATTTCGCTTCGTTTGTATTTATGTAACGATCATTACCTACGTTACTAAGATTAAAGTATTTTTTTTAAGATGAATTGGTGAATAATAGATACATTTTTGTCCATTTTTACAAAATTATTTTCATTAAATAATCTATCGGAAATGTATAGTATACATATCAGTGAATACGCTATTTGGCACATGATTTAATTGGAAAATAACCAGAAAACAAGCTGACAACCGGAACTTTGGAGAAGGACAAAGTTATTCCTCAAGTATAATTATGAAATTCATAAAAATCACAAAGGATTGTTGGTCATGATCTCCATTTACAATCTTGTTTTCCATAAAACCAGTAGAATGCTTCATGCATTTTTAAAACCCTATCCAGAAAAAAAATTGCCCTATTTTCGAAAGAATCATTATCAGTACAAGGTCGTGTGGTCGAAGTCACAATACTAATAAGATTAAGATTCAGTGCACAGAAATTATGGTATCAATTAAGATAAGAATGCAAAACAATTGAAATATTTATCCTTAATTAACCACATGTAAATTTATTCCCATTAGAGATGAAAGGAAAAATAAGCATGCTGGGTTCAAAATGGAATAAAAAAGGACACGTTCCTGAAAACACTTTTTTGTATACAGTAAAATAATGAAAAGCGGTTTTTTCTTGAAGAAGGATTATTTCAAAATTTTAAATATCCTACAGAGTTATATTTAACTTCCTACAAATTTTAACCTCAAAAAATTTTTATTCAAAAGCTTTTAGAATTGAATTGAATAAATTAATTTAATTTAGAATTTAAGTAAATGAATTAATTTAATTCTAAAAGTTTTTGGATTAAATTTTTTTCAATTAAAATTTGTAGGAAGTTAAATATAACTCTGTATGATATTTAAAATTTTGCAATAATCCTTTTATCAAGAAAAAACCTCTTTTTATCATTTCATTGTATATAGAAATATTTATATATTTTGGTTTACGCTTATTACATATTATCGTTTGGTTTTAAAGGAGTCCATAAAATACCTTGCAAACTTTGTTTAATTTCTCATCTAATTGCTCATTTAATAGTTTCAATGTTGAAACGTAATGTTTGTGATTAAATATCGGGTGTTTTTTTTTATAGTGATAGAACTTTAAATTGCAATAAAACACATTTTAATTAAGATTGAAGCCAAATTATTTTTTATTTGAAAGATAATATTATGACATTTATGTTTTAAAAATAATTTCCGGCATATGTCCACCACGACTAGCTCTGAGGAACCGCATTCGAACACCAATTTTGAACCACTTTTTTGAGTAATTCAGGGCTTATTTCATCAATAATACGAGTTATGTTGGCTTCCAAAGCGTCTCTTGTTTCTGGTTTATCAGCGTAAACCAATGACTTGACATAACCCCAAAGAAAATAATCCATATCTTTTCAATAACAATTAAATATAAATATATATATCCAGTGAGAAAATATATTTCCCGCCATAATAATACCATCATTTCAAATTGATCATTGCTTTATCATTTCCGTATGGTTTCTTCCTTGTAAAACTGGATTGTATGTTCCCTTGTTTGATTGTTTGAAAAAATTGTCCTACTTTCAACTTCACTGATCTCACGAAAGCGCGTATCTACTGCTCGCATTGTTGATTCTGTTGAAAAATCACAATAACATATCCATTTGAGGTCATTCGTAATATAACAGGTTATTTTCTTGTATTGCAATATCCTTCCTTTGGGTAGGTGTACCTTTAGGTATACACACACCTACACAGATTAAATCGATTTTGAAAATCTCATAAGCTACAATTAATTCTAGGCTCTTACCAAATATCTGTATTTTGTGCCAACCATAGACGTATTATCCTAAATTAATACGTCTATGGTTCTAACGCTGATTATAAGATTAGTACTGATGAAGATTTGATGTTCAGTTTCAATACCTTTAATATACAGTTGACTCATGGAATGAAATTATTTGTTTCCTTATGTTAAAGAATTATAAAAAACACTGGGACAACTTTTAAATTCAATGGGGCGCTTCTTGAACATAAATTTAAATACATATACTTTATCGAGAATATTTTGAAAGCCCTTCGTAATCTACCACCTCACTCATGTATCCAGCGAAATGAAAAGATGTTTCTAGAACGAAGATCATATGACAAACCATTTTGGTTCGTCGACATAGTTCTGGTACATAAATAACATCGCATACACCATGAAGTTCCTTTAAATTTTCTTGTATCAATTATTGGGTCGCAGAAAACACAAGTAGCAGGTCAAGATCAAATAGTTTGCGCTTTTCAGTGGTATAAACGCGGTACATTTTATCTGCAACCGAACTAGCATGCTCCATTCGTAATGACAACAGAATCTTAAACAATGCTTTCAGCCTCATTAAAGTCCACACATTACTAAACACTGGTAATGATTTGCTGGTTTTTATTCTTCATGCATTATTCAACTTGTAAAAATCGGCATGACTCCTTTCTAAATTATTTGAATCATACTCACCGCACGTGGCACTTGGATTTATTGAATTCTATAATTTATTGCAGTTTTCTATGAAGAATTAATAAACAACGTTCATAAATATTCTAAATTCAAGATTTTCATACAGGGTGTTTCGAAAAAAGGCGACCCCGTCTCTAGAACAGGTAGGAAACTAAACAATAATTGGGATTTGCGGAGTAAAGTTACGCCATCCGTATTCAAGATAAAGGGCGTTGAAGAAAAATGATGTATACACATTTTTAACGATTTTGCCGACAGCATTGCAATTAAATTTTTTACGAATATGTTTGGAAGCTGATATATCCCATGAATTTGTTTTTATATCTGACTTTCACGGTTCATACCAAGCAGTTTTGAACATATCTTTTTTAAGGTTAGATTTATCAATCAAAATTTCAAATGAACTTCAACGTCATTAAATTTTAGACTAAAAAGGTACTCTTGGTGAAACTCGATACTCTGTGCCGTTTTCGGAATATTTTGATTTGAAAATTATGAAGTGATAACGGCTGGTATAAAGTAATGATAAAGTTATTGATAAAACAAAAAAATCACAAGAAGAAAATTGAAATAAATACTAAGAACATAAAATAAAATTAATTTAGGTTCAGTTGAAGACATTCCCTAGACCAGACGGTTACGCAATACTGACCCTGTACAAACAAGTTAGCCAAAAGGTACAGTTGAAGACATTCCTCCGACCAGATGATCACTCAATACTCACCCTTTACAAACAAGTTAGCAAAAAAGCACACTTGAAGAAACATCACCGAAAAAGTTGCATTTTATCGCTTGCTCAAAAAGCACAAAATAAACCGCCCGCTAGTTTTATTTCTCTCCGAATAACACACTAAAGGCCTGGAAGTGAATCTACATTATTTATTTGTAATTAAATATTAATTTGTGAAAAGTTAACCCAACGGTGAAACCAATAAAAGTGAATTCGGTGAAAGTGAACAAATGTGAAAAAGCTCAACGAACAAGATAAGTGTTTTCACCGCATTTAGAGTTAAAACTACACCGAAATAACTCCTTTTTCCTGCTTAATCAAGAATTTGCATACGAATTGGTTAACAATCAATTACAAGGAAGAATTCAAAAAGGTATCTCTACATATCAAACAATTCTTTACAGATTCCTTTAAACTTCTAAACGGTTGGGGATCAGCTATGAGGTCATTAAAGTGACGTTGAATTCTGTCTTCCAATTCTTAACCTGAATTTACCTCTGTACCATAGACTTTTTCCCTAAGATACGATCAAACTATATAGTCCAAAGGATTAAAATCGCATGACCGAGGAGGCCAATGAATCGGAGCTTCTGCACCTCTAGCAATCGAGAGATTCGGAAAATGGCTATTTAACCAATTACGACACCTTCTATCAAAGTGGGGTGAAGCTCCATCGTGCATAAAAAATAGAGATCTTCGCTCGTTTAGCGTTTAACCTTCTAATATATCGAATAAGTGTTTTTTTTTAAATCCAGGAACATATCACCATTTGAATTTCCAGGTAGAATGTGATAACCTATCAATTTGTAACCTAAAGGTGCTGCCCAAACATTAATTTTTGAAGAGTGTTGGTAATGTGATACCCTTTTGACTTGTGGATTCTCATCACACCAGTATTATGGGAGTTAAACATACCTTGTCGCGTAAATGGGGCCTCGTCTGTAAAAAGAATGTATTTAATGAAATTTGGGCCGTCTTTTTTTGTAATGTTTGATAAAAATCCACTCTAACCGGTAGATCGTCTGGCAAGAGCTCTTGGACTTGTCTGTTATGATAAGGAGTGATTAGAGTGATAGAACTTTAAATTGAAATAAAACACACTTAAATTAAGATTGAAGCCAATTTTTTTTTATTAGCAGGATAATTGTATTACATTTATGTTTTAAAAATAATTTCAGGCATACGTCCACCACGACTAGCTCTGAGGAACCGCATTCGACCAGACCAATTTTGGACCACTTTTTCGACTAGTTCAGGCCTTATTTCATCAATAACACGAGTTATGTTGGCTTCCAAAGCGTCTATTTTTTCTGGTTTATCAGCATAAACCAATGACTTGACATAACCCCAAAGAAAAAAATCCAGTGGAGTCATGTCGCATGATCTTGGAGGCCAATTAATTGGACCATTTCTCGAAATAATGTTATCGTCAAAACATTCTTTCAATAAATCAATTCTTACGATAGCAGCATGAGGTGTAGCACCATCTTGTTGGAACCAAAACATTTCTGGATCGATACCATTCAAATTTTGAAACAAATAATCATTGATCATCTATCTGTAACGAGCACCATTCGCTGTAACATTAGCTCCAGTATCGTTTTTAAAGAAATATGGACTGATGATGCCTCCAGCGTGTAAAGCACACCATACAGTGCATTTATCAGGATGCAATGGAACCTTCAGAACTTCTTGAGGATTGTTTTCACTCCATATAAGGCAATTTTGCTTGTTTACATAGCCGTTCAACCAGAAATGAACTTCATCACTAAACATAATTTTACGATAAAAAAGTGGATCAACTTCAAGGTGTTCTAGGGCCCAATCAGCAAAAAAACGACGCTTTTTATGGTCAAGTGGCTTTAGTTCTTGAACCAGTTGGATCTTGCATGGGTGTAGACCAAGAGAAGCGATATTTTCTTCTGTATGTACCGTTCTTTGTCTTTTTGTTGTTCTTGCATCGAGTAGAGAAAATGTTGTCCGAAATCTATGGATAGTTCGACAAATAAGCTGCTCTGATGGACGATTATGTAAACCATACATTTCACGAGATGCTCTGTAAGTTTGTTGAGGCATGAGTCTTTCCTTGGTAATTTGTCAATGCCTACTGAACAGAAATGTCAAAACAACATGGCTTCTTCCTTCTGTCAAATCACAGTTATCCCTATCGAAAGTTCTATCACTCTAAAAAAAACACCCGATAGCTGCTACTTTAAGTCTTTGAGTATCCTCTAAGTACTTGAAGAAGATGTATTTGTTTGTTTTGCCATATTCCTTGAGCTAACTGTTGGATCTTGATCAACTAAATTTAAAATAATATTTTATTTATTAATGGTTCTGATTGTTCTTGGCCTACTAGAATTCATTTTTTTTTGTCTCACGTTCCCAGTTTCTCGACAACGTCGTTCAATCGCTCTTATCGCACATATTTTTACATGGTAAGTTTCTTCCATGAAACTTTTATGCGTAACAGCTGCATTAGAGTTCCCTAAACACTTGCCTAAGGTTAATAACATGTCGGTGTATTCAACATTTGAGTACATTTTGATCAACCATATATAATTTTATGAATAACAAGGTTTCAAAGATCTAATTATTGTTGTTGACTGATCCTCGTAACTATCAATAAGTGACAGTTCTCCATGGGAAACTAAGAGAAAATCAAGATACAAGAAAGGAAAGCTCTCAATACCAATTTTTCAACATGTATCCGTTTTATCGATGAGGTCTCATTTACGCGACAAAAAAAAATTTAATTCACATAATGCATACTAATTAATAAATAATAACTTTATCATTACTTTATATGAGCATCGGTTATTACTTCATAATTTTCAAATCAAAATATTGCGAAAACTGTACACAGTATCGAGTTTCACCAAGACTACCTTTTTGGTGTAAAATTTAATGATGTTTAAGTTCACATTTATTAAATTTAATTTTAAAAAGTTTTTGAGAAAAAACTTTCATAAAATTAAAATTTGTAGTGAGGCTAGCAGAATAAATATCTTCGATATTTAGGATTAAGTTAATATTTCTTTTCCGATCATCACAAATACATCCTTGCGTAAATCAAAATTAGAGTCACGTCCAAGTCGATGCAGAAATTACGAAATTAAAACGACCATCAAACGCATTAGTAATCAATGTAACGTACCGTCCCGTCACGATTATACCCGTGTATCAGGAATTTTCCTATTTTCAGCAAATTGTCGATTATTAGTCGGAAGGTTCTCAATTAGTCGGCATTGAAGTCGCCTGCGGTCCGCGATTGTTTTTTGCCCGCCTGGAATCGGCGAAAAATCAAGCTATCCGTGACAATGAATCCGTCTTTTAATTTATTTTCCTAATTATAGCGTAGCACCACGCAATTCGGAAGAGGGAATGAGCGTTCAAGGACTTATCTGGTTTTGAAGATGAAAAAAAGCGGAAATAAATCGAATTCGAGATGGTGCTTTTGTCTTACGATCGCAAATTACTGTTATATAGGGTTTCAGTCTAGTCAGCCTAGACAAGACGTTCTTGACAGGGTGGTATGGCCTTCAGAGAATCACGATTAAAATCCTATTGATTAAGTATGAGCATACCATACACGAATTTTGAATTGTGTTTAAGATGATATCGGGTGTTTTTTTTCCACATGGAAATTTTTGTGTAAAGATCTTGGTTTACACCCATACAAGATACAACTGGTTCAAGAACTAAAGCCTCTTGACCATAATAAGCGTTGTTTGTTTGCTGATTGGGCCCTAGAACAACTTGAAGTTGATCCATTTTTTTATCGTAAAATTGTGTTTAGTGATGAAGCTCATTTCTAGTTGAACGGCTATGTAAACAAGCAAAATTGGCGTCAATCCTCAAGAAGTTCTGCAGGTTCCATTGCATCCTGAAAAATACACTGATGGTGTGCTTTACACGCTGGAGGCATCATCGGTCCATATTTCTTTAAAAACAATGCTGGAGCTAATGTTACAATGAATGGTGCTCGTTAGAGTTACTCGTCAAAGTCTGAATGGTATCGACCCAGAACTCTTATGGTTCCAACGAGATAGTGCTACACCTGATGCTACTACTGTAATAACTGATTTATTAAAAGAAAGATTTGGTGATAACATTATTTCGAGAAATAGTCCAATTAATTGGCCTCCAAGATCATGCGACATAACTCCGCTGGATTATTTTCTTTGGGGTTGTGTCAAGTGATTGGTTTATGCTGATAAACCAGAAAAAATAGACGCTTTGGAAGCCAACATAACTAGTGTTATTGATGAAATAAGGTCTGAATTACTCGAAAAATTGGTCCACAATTCGTCTGGTCGAATGCGGTTCCTCAGAGCTAGTCGTAGTGGATCGAAATTATTTTTTTAACATAAATGTAATAAAATTATCTTTCAAAGAAAAAAAATTTGGCTTCAATCCTAATTTAAATGTGTTTTATTTCACTTTAAAGTTCTATCACTCTAAAAAAACACCCGATAAAATATGTTATTGCCATTTAAATAGGTACCGCAATACGAAGAAATGCGTACAATTTTTTTAACCAGACTTGGCTGAAACGTTTAGCTTCTAAAAACTTTTTGATTAGGAACTCCACCAGAAATTCATTTGTGGGCGTTTGTTCTAGGCAAGTGAATATCTGTTTTCGAATTTTCTACTGAAAATAATTTCAAACTGCTATCCGTTCGTAAACACTTCATCCTTTACACACATTATATTACTGAATGTTTGGATGATGGAGGTCATTTTGATGTGGTGTATACTGACTTTTCATGAGCCTTCGACTCTGTGGATCACGATATTCTGCTGAAGAAGATCTCGTCCTTCGGTTTCATTCCGGCATATGTAAAGCTCATCAGATCATACTTGGAGGATAGAATAAATTATGTCTTCTACAATGGTTATAGATCACTTGAGTATGTTCTTTCATGTGGAGTACCTCAGGGATCAAATTTGGGACCATTATTTTTATCATGTGTATAAATGATCTTCTCACTTCTCTTAAGAGTCTTGTTTTAGCGTTTGCCGATGACTTGAAGATTTACTTGAGAATACGCAGTCCTGATGATTTGGTGCTGCTCCAGTCAAGCTTGGAGTATATTCATAGTTGGTGTTTATGCAATAAACTCATGCTGAATATGGAGAAGTGTTTTAAAGTTACATACAGTAGAAGGTCACATCGGTTGATTTATAGTATCATATAGCTGACAACTATGTTGGCGATAAAGATTAAATATATGACCTTGGAGTCCTCTTTGATTCCACGTTCAGTTTCATCCCACATGTTGAAGAGTTGTGTGCGTCTGCTAGCCGTACTTTGGACTTTGTGTTGAGGTGTGGCAGGGACTTCAGTGATCTGTCAATTTTAAGGAGTTTGTATTTCACGCTGGTCATTAGTAAGTTGGAGTTTGCACACTTGATATCGTTTCCTATTTACGACTGTCATTTGGTTTCACAGGAGCGCGTTCACAGAAAGTTTTCCATGTTTGTGTTGTTTGGGCGGACTGACATATATCCCGAGCGTGGTACTGATCTGTCTTTTATTATGGATAAGATGAGGATAACACCGTTGCTTGCTAGACATGAGAATCAGTGTGCAAAGTTTACTCAGAAACTGTTGACCGGAAGGATCCCCTCCAATCAACCTCATCTTCTATCGAAAATAAATTTCAATGTTCCAAGATTGGCAGCCAGGTTTTCGAGTGAAAATATTTGGTTAGTTTTGTGAATTATAAATTATTTCATATTTTTGTTCATTATTACGTTGTAATATTCTGCATTCTGTAACATGTTACCCTGTAATTGGGATATTCCTGTGGGGTAAAATAAAGAAATATTTTATTATTATCCTTGGAGTAGAAAGTTCTAAAGATTCGAAACTTTCTGGAAAGATTTGGAACCTACACATTTCGGTAAGTTTCGTTAATGAGCAAAATCGGTCAAATGGTTCCGTAGCAAATATATTTATAAAGAAAAGACGTATTCTCTAAGTTCAAGTACCCAGATGTGGTTAACACGTCATACTTCGACATTTCGAATCCACGTGCTTTTTTTAAATTTTTTTTCATTAATAAGCAGGGTGAGCTATGGTAATAGAAAGTTCAACAAATCGAGACAGTTTAACATACATCTGTATAATAATTCTATACTCAAACAAACTCGATAAGATTTTGTTGATAGGGGCAAATTGTAGACAATCAACTGGTTGATTTTCATCAGTGCCAGTGTATGCCAGTGACTACAAATCTGTCAAGTATGTATATTCCCTATGCACAGAGACACTCAGGTATTAATCATACACTAACGCCATCTACAGTATGCAAACATACATACAAGACATACCTTTGCGAGCTCATTCAAGTAAAGAAATGTATTTCTGATATTATCACGTTACAAACGCAGAAAAAACTTTCTTCATCAGGATGTATGTTTTGCCCTTGACAAACATTTGAAAACATGTTCAGTTTCTGGTCTTATATTTATGAAAACTAAATCTTTTTCAAAAATACACAACATAATTTTAAGAACTTCTCCAAAACTAATTTATTTGAAATATTCAATATGTTTAAATATTTAAATAAGTTACTTCAAAAACTCTCAAAATTATGTAGCACATCCTCAAAAACAATTAAAAAATCAGATGTCAGTTCAACTTTACATTTATAATATAAATTCAATTAAAAATAAATGAACTTGTAATCTTACCAAACAATTTCTGCAAAATCTGTGGGTGCAATTAAACTAGGTAGGTACATCTAAAATTCAAGGCAATCTATGTTTTATGCTAAACACAGAAATCACACAAAGTTTGTAAGGCGTTTTATGGCCTTCGTTAAACCACTAGAAAGTGTATAATAAATTTAAATTCAAACAAATTGTAGAAATCACTATGTTTTACTACCAAAAAATATATATTACACATTTTCTTGCGACTCGATTTTTGGGATGAACTATCCCATCATCAGACAACTGAAGACCTAACAGTGGTACAGTGGTATTTAAACAAAAGTGATAAATATTTTGAATATTTCAACAGATTCTCGGTAACACCTAATAGTGGTACAGAGGTTTACAATCGGAACGTTATAAAAAACCGGGTTAAAAAGAGGGGCCTTCTAACAGATATCGGAATGTCGGCAATCGACAAAGAAGGTTGTTTAACAGATGGTACCAATTTAAATATCTCAAATAATTTTTGGGGTTTCTTAGCTCCGTACAGTCATTCATTATTTTTACATTATTTTGTTGTATATCTCAAATATTTGGATTTACATAGCTCCGTACATTCATTCATTATTTTTTACATTATTTTTATTGTGAACGAATTTGAAAATTTCAATAATCAAGTTTCTTTTCTTTTGAATCTACATGTAAAATTTTTTCTTAAGATTTTCTTTTGTCGAAAGGAATTACTGTTTTCTAAAGAATGAGTGGCGAAGTTGAATTTTTCTTTACTTTTTATTAAATTCATTTTATGTTCGTTGAAAAAGGTTTTAAACAGATGTTACTTTTTAAATATCTCAAATATTTTCGATTTACATAGTTCCGTACAGTCATTCATTAATTTTACATTATTGTTATTATGAACTAATTTGAAAATTTCAACTGATTCTAGGTATTCGAGTTTCTTTCCTTTTGATTCTACATGTAAAATTTTAAGATTATCTATTGTGTGAAAGGAATGACCGTTTTCTAGACAATGAGTGGCAAAAGTAGAATTTTGTTTATTTTTCCTGAAACTCATTTTATGTTCGTTGAACCTCGACTTGAAGGAACTTCCTGTTTGTCCTATGTATTTATTACTGCACGTAGAACAAGATAACTGATAAACTCCTGATTTGTGTATGTTTGGAGTAGGGTCCTTTGCGTTAAATAATACCGATGATAATTTGTTTTGCGTTTTGAAGGCAATTTGATTTTGAAAAACTATTGGGCACTTTTTGACTTATGCTACCAAAGTACGACAGAGAAATGCATTTTTTATTTTCTTCAGTTTTTATGATGAGATAAATTTGGCTCACAGCTATTTTAGATAGTTTCTGTCGAATTAGATTATCTATTATATTGGGGTTGAAACCGTTGTTCGCGGCTATTGATTTTATAGTTTGGACTTCAGCTTCGCGGTCATTTTTTGATAAGGGTAATGCGAAGGCTCTATGGATCATCGATTGATACGCTGATATTTTTTGTGAATATGGGTGATTGGAATAAATAGGAATACATATATCAGTGGATGTAGGTTTTCTGAACACGTTGAAGTCTATTTTTCTATTTGAGTGTGATATCGAGAGGTCTAAAAATGTTATACTGTTCTTCGATTCTTTTTCTAATTTGAATTTAATTTTTGGGTGAATATTATTCAAGAAATTCAAAATTTGACTCAGTTGTCTGGATGTTCCGGAGATACACGTAAGAATATCGTCTACGTATCTGTACCAGAAATGAATAGTCACAGATCGTTCCGAATTGAAGATTTTATTTTCTATTTCTGACATGAATATGTCTGCAAGAAGTGGACTCAGTGGTGAGCCCATAGCTAGGCCGTTTAATTGTTCGTATATTTTATTATTAAATTGAAAATAGTTTTTGAGCAGGCATTGTTCTAAATGGGCAATGAAATCACCGTGTATCACGGGATTTACATGTGATTTTTCAAGAATTTCTGAAGCTAAATGAATGCTATCACTTCTCGGTATATTTGGAAACATATTATCCACATCCAGGCATACTTGGTAGGAATTATAATATTTGGTAAAGAAAAATTTTTCAATGAAATAAGAAATTACTCTGTTTTCAATCACTCTTTATTATAACTGATATACAGTGACTCGAGTTTCGTAGTGTTTACTACATTTTCACACTGTATATCAGTTATAATAAAAAGTGATAGAAAACAAAGTAATTTCTTATTTCATTCCATTAAAATAAACTATCACAAAGTAACGGACTACTCCATCCAATATTTGAAACAAGCAAGTACAGAAAAACAGTCCACAACGAGTCACTGCATATCAGTTATAATAAAAAGTGATAGAAAACAAAGTAATTTCTTATTTCATTCCATTAAAATGAACTATCACAAAGTAACGGACTACTCCATCCAAAATTTTTTAATTTTGTAGTTAATTCTATGTAATTTTTTATTGTGTATTTCGGAGATATATAATAAACTTCATTATTCAAAAACCTAATATAATTATATATTATATATAAACTTAATTATTAAGATGCGGTTTTTTACTTGATAGAAGTATAATTACAAACTTTGAATATCGAGACAGATTTAATCTGTTAGTCTACTACAATTTTGATTTAAAAAAAATTTCTTGAATTTCTTGGATTGAATTCAATTATGTGTTATTATTTTTCTTGAATGAAATATTAGTATCTACTCATTCCGATCAAATCGCACCGAAATTATATTAAGAAAAAACGTGTCTCAAATATACATGCCCAATTGTTTGCAAAAAAAATTTGTTTTCCTTTTAAGGTTCAAGAACCCCACTAACTTTTCTCATGATAATTTCCGGGTATCAAAACCTCGTTCTTTCATTTATAAAGGAGTTCCCACTGCACAAGGACAAATATTTGCGGTTCGAAAATATAATAAGGAAATTACCAAATTTTTATTCAAATTAAACATGGATAAAAATTTTCATAATATTATATTTAACACCTACTAATTAATTGTTGTGTCCACCACATTTATGTGATTGTATCTGTAGGAATAGAGGTACAGTTTCATGGTCGATCAGGTAACCCAATCTTATCCTGTGTAATTTTTCAATTGAATAATTTCAGTTCAGCCTTACTTCAATTGTTTTAGTGCATTTATGAAAGTGAGTTCTATCGAATACACTGTTGGAAAATCTTACTCAACTAAGGAAAAATTCTACTCAACTAAATTAATTAGAGAGCTTAGAAAATAAATATTAAATTAACCAATAGAACTACAGAAGAGAAAAAGATTTTTAAAAAGTGTTGAAATTATTTTTCTATAAAGTGCTCGACTTAATAGTGTTTTAAAAATTTCAGAAAAATCGAGAAAAGCACTGATGTGAACTGAGTATTTTCCAATCTAGACCTTTTTCGGCTCAAAATTCGAAAATTACCGATATTAAGAAAAATACCCTGCAAAAAAAAATTCAAATATTTTGATGGAAAAATAAAAATATTTCTATCGAGAACCAAAGACGAATTGAAACAGGACATTTCATTATATCATTGTTTGTTGTTGTACCAATTAAATTCAATTTTATTATTTCCTGATCACGAAAGTACCTTGAAAATTTCTTTAGTAAATTGCGTTATGTGATATTATTCAGAATTTTGATTGATTTATAGGATAATGACATAATATTGCTCTGACAGTGAATAACTATGGAGAATTTAAATCGATTTAGATTATATGGAAAGTTAAACATTTTTAAATTTAAAGGCACTAAGAGATAAAATCAGACTGAGTTTCTGTAGAAATATAGTTCCTGTATTTGACAGATTGGAAAAGTAAACATACCTACGACTTGTCTGTCTATCCTTTCCAGAATTCTAATTTTAATTTGGAAATATATTTAAATAGCGTCATGTCCATTTTGTAAATCTATAGAACTTCAATCTAATTTTATGATTTTAGCAGATTAACTTTATCTGTAGTTGTTGGCAGTGATCAAGATGCATAGAATACATTCTAAGAATCTTATTTCATTTCATGTTAAAAAAGTTAAATAGCTTACTTTTGTGTTAAATGAAACTAAATCAAATTTCCACAATTTCATTCAGAAAATCAGAACAGCTGAAATTTAATTGAATCGCTTCTTACTTGATGGAAATTTATTTTATTGGCAGAACACATTAAATCAATTCGAAAGAAGGCTCTAGGAACATGAAACTTTTAAATGACTTTAAATTCAGAATTATATATTCTAACTTCTACAATATATATTTAAACTATATACAAAAACTATCAGAATGATATCCTTATATATAATCAATATGAAATATTTTTCAATGTCCCGGAAAAAACCTTTTAGCATCCCGACATAAAACGTATTAATAGAAATGTATTAACAAAAACTATATATATTAACATACAAATACAAGAAAATCCACTATTGCAAAATTATCTAAAATTCTCAATATAAAGGATCGAATTGAAAAAATTGAACGAGATTCCAACATTTGATAGCTACTTCGGTCTCTAGACCTCTTCAAAAATGTATTGAATTCAGATTCAAATATATCACAAGATCAAAATTTAACTCACCAAAAAAGAAAAAAACCTGGAACGAATAAACTCGAAGTAAGCTTTAAAGTATTCAAAATAAAACAAAAATGATCAACGTGTTGTTACGTTTAACCATAACACAGAAAAGCATAACAAAAATTATTCACCCAAAATAATGTCTCATGATAAGAAGAATAACCAGCATTTCAAAAAAATAAATAATTAAAGAATAATTGACTGGGCCAAAAAACGATTTTTTTTTAATGATACCGTCAAAATATCATTCATGATGATAAAAAAAATTATTGTGAAAGTTTGAGCCCTTAATAATAGTATTAAGGGGTGTATTGTTACTTTTGGTTTTTTAACAGTAATCGCATTTTTTCACTCAAACCTCGTCAATTATTAATCTGAAAAATTTGAGCGATACGTATTTTCAAAGGAAATTCAATTCCCTACAAAAAAGTTCTCCTTGTAAATTAATGTAAAACAAGCCGTTTGCTTGTTATCGTGCCTTAAACATTGATTAATTTTTTCAATTTTGCGTTTCGATTTTGCATTTTTGTAACTACCAGAAATATCAATATTTTTATGGTACAAAATACGTATTTTAAAGAAAATTTAATACTCTACAAAAAAGTTCCCTAACATTTTTCATTAATTTCACTCCTCTCAAAGTTGAGTTAAATTCAAAAGTAATTTATCGTTTTTTTCGCGTTACACGTGAATTTTTCCACTTGATTGAAAAATTTATCACTTAAATATTGAAAGTAACTTTTTTCTGTTGGACCACTAAACTTTTTTCTATAAAATCATAATTTATTATTTTATTTTTTAACTATTAGTTATATACATAAAATCATTTTTGATGTATTTATAATAACTAACTGTAATAATACAAAAAAGTGAAGAAGAAAATGATTGAAAACCTGAGAAATAAAAAAATCTTCAAATACTAAAACCAGAAAATATGAAGTAGCAACCGATTCAGATGAATTGCTAGAAAAAGATATCAGTGACTTAATTTCTTTCGAATCACTCACCATATTCAAAGAATTTGAGTTGCCGTATGATTTTATTGATGAAGATATAAGCAATTGGCCCCATAATGATAGTTTTCAATAGTGTAAGCAATTCTTCGGAAAATTAGCAGTCGTCAATGATGTTGCTGAGCGTGATGTATCATTAAGTGAAGATTACAATAAGTGTATCACTAAAAACGAAGAACAACTTCAATATTTGTTGCTAGCCTTAGTGAACATCGAAAAAAGTTTCCAAATTGTAATAAAAGTAATTTCATTGAGTAGTTATTTTTTCAATTGATCATTCTCCATGACTTGATGATAATTGAAGCAATATGAGCTTTTTTTTGTGAAATATAAATTATAAGTGAAAATAAAATGATTTTTTATCTCTTTTATTATTTCTATTTGTTTTGACTTATTATTCAATTTTTTTCTGTAAACAAAACTCTGTCTTTACACAAATAAATAACTTATGATTAAGAAACCAAATTTTTTGTATTATTAGAGTTAGTTAAATACATTAAAAATGAATTTATGTATATCACTAATCGTTAAAAAGCAAAATAATACATTAATAAATTATGATTTTATAGAAAAAAGTTTAGTGGTCCAACAGAAAAAAGTTACTTTCAATATATAAGTGATAAATTTTTTAATCAAGTGGAAAAAATCATATGTAACGCGAAAAAAACGATAAATTACTTTTGAATTTAACTTCAACGTCGAATAACTTTGGAAGGAGTGAAATTAATGAAAAATGTTCGAATACTTTTTTTGTAGAGTATTAAATTTCCTTTAAAATACGTATTTTGTACCATAAAAATATTGATATTTCTGGTAGTCACAAAAATGCAAAATCGAAACGCAAAATTGAAAAAATTAATCAATGTTTAAGGCACGATAACAAGCAAACGGGTCGTTTTACATTAATTTACAGAGAGCTTTTTTGCAGGGAATTTAATTTCCTTTGAAAATACGCATCGCTTAAATTTTTCAGATCAATAATTGACGAGGTTTGAGTGAAAAAATGCGATTACTGTTAAAAAACCAAAAGTAACAATACGCCCCTTAATACTATTATTAAGGGCTCAAACTTTCACGATAATTTTTTTTTATCATCATGAATGATATTTTCACAGTATCATTAAAAAAAATAGTCGTTTTTCTTGGCCCAGTCTAAGGAATATATTGTGGATATTTAGACGCTATATGAATTTATTTCATAATTTAAAAAATCAATTTGAATGTGAGTCAATACTTGACTCACTTGACACCGCTTTTCTAGATTTTTCATCTATTCGATTGGTACTCAATTGGGTCAGTATTTCTGAAAAAATAAACTTTCCGAAACAAATGATTCAGGCTCTTCACAAACTTGATCTTACCATTCAATTTTGAAATCTTTCCAGTTAATTTCGAGCCTTTAATCGTGTAAATGGAAAACTAGATGAACAAATAAAGTTGTTGGATCACAAATTTTTCTTTATTAGATGCAATCTAATTGATCAGTTTTTTCGAAAACAATTCAAGTATCGATCAAGTTTTGACTAACAAATATAAAACCTAACACATCTGTATTAATTTATGATATTCTGGTATAAATCTAATTAATTAAAAGTTCGACCCACTATGAAAACCTCTTGCATACTATGTCATTGATCAGGAAGGCTATACAAGAAAACAAGGTGTCAGCATTCTTTCCGAATCTCATGTTTACTAAATTATGCAGATGAACCTTGCGGTCTTCATCTCGCGTTTGAATTCTTCCAAATTTTATTCAACTTTTTTTTCGAACGAAATACATCGAGAAGGTGAACCCCTATCATGTCCCATTTTAAATTAATAGAAACGTACACACGCCATCTTTATGGGGTCGTTTCTTGATCTCAAGGAGACTCGGCTGATTAACGACTCTCAGTTTGACGATTGTCGACCTTGAAATAATTTTTTTATCGATCATTCAACAGGTCGTGATCAACAGATGAATTGTGTGGGTTCAGTTTTTAAAATTCTTTGACTCCCTCGTACGGTTTCGAGCGTGAATTCCAGCTTTCTGATCTCATTACCTGCGTGCTTAGTTAGCCTGCGGCAACCGTAGTTCCGTTTCCTTGAAAATGGTCCTGAGTTAAGTCATTCTGTAAAGATTGTCATTCAACGACGCTTAAGCGATTGGACGCAGCTTGAATTTCAAAGTAAACGGGACAAGTCGGGCATCGTTGATTGCGAAGCTGAGTGAAACGGGTTTTCCATTCAGTTTTTCAGAATTAGATCCGCGATTGGCTTCTGTTTCAGGATTTTAAGACCTATTTTGCAAATTCAGATCCTACTTGATATGCGGTTTTGCAATAAGATTCAAATAATCAGAAAAGCACAAGCACTGACGTTCATTAAAAGCTTTTACGCATTTATAAAGTAAAAATAACATCAAAGATTTACAACGATAGAAAACTTTAGGGGCCTCTGTCCCGCCTTTTTTCAATTTATTTCGAAAAAAATTTTCAACATTCAGATTTCTCAAAACAAAACTAAGAGTTTATTATTAAAATATGACCATATTATTAAAATATGACAGATTAACCTCTCATGATCATAGAACAAGTACAAATTGGATTCTACAAAACATTTTGTGCTTTGATCTAACCTATAATCGCTGCTAAATCACAGATCAAGCTGATTTGTCGATTTGGGTGAATCAAGATCTTTGTATTCTTTGGGAAACAGTTGCAGTGAAGTATATTGTTTATTGTTCACTTTTTCCAAGTGATATAATAGTAAAATTCTTTTCGAAATCAGTTCATCGTTATCGTCAGATGAAGATTTAAGTGAAATTCGAAAACCCCCAAGTATTAGAAAAAGGAATAATCCTTTTTCAAAATATGATGATCGTGATTTCAAAACACGTTTTCGTTTCGACAAAAATATCGTGATGTAATTCTAACATAATATTGGACCAGAAATTGAACCACGCAGCAAAAGGATTAACATTTTTTGGTGATGGAACTTGTGATTCTTTAACATCCAATCGAAACATATATGTATAACGTGATGTCTAAATAATTTGGTAATTATTTTATATTTCTCTTGCGTCTTTATTAGTTAATTTCCACCACATGTGATGATAATATATATGTCTATAATGTGATACAGTGTATTTAGGACCTGTTTTAAAAAATTTAATTCTGAATGTTTTCATGAGATTTATTTAACGAAGTGTCTAGTCGTCCGATTAGCGGATGAATAAAATTTACTAGTCGTCCGATTAGCATGCTAAGGAACTGATTGAACAGAGAAAAGAAGTTAAGAAAAAGCAAGAAGAATAGGTATATTTTTAATTTTTAATTGTACTGATAAACACAAAGTCATTAAATTCATTGACATTCCATAAATAAGCCTTAAAAATAACTCACACTGTTCTTTGATTCTGTTAGAACATAGATCAATCTTGAATTATAAAGATGATCTATGTCTCGAAACATTATTCATTTACACGTGGTGAGTTGTTTGATATAGGTTAGTTTTTTGATTTTGATATTTTGAATATATTTCAGGACTGAAGACGGAATTGCTTAGAATTATATTTGTTTTTTGAAGATATAGTGCATGCTTTGAGAGATTTCTGAATGTACTTATTCGAATATTTAAATATATTAAATATTTCAAATAAATTATATTCTTTGAGAAGTCCTTTAAGTGTGTTCATGTTTTTAAAAGGCAAATGGCATTCTTGAAGCTAAGACCAGAAACAAATTTTGTCTCCTTTAAATATTTATTTATTAATTTTAATGACTTTCGTATATCTTTTGGTTTATTTATTCCATTTGACATTATATATTGACTTTTGATTATATACGTCTATTAAATGTAAGCGGTGCTTGTTTTAGACATTAATTTAATTCTAAAAGTTTTTTTGAATAAAAATTTTTTTGAAATTAAAATTGTAGAAGATAAACATATTTTAATTTGTTTTGATATTCAAATTTTGTTATATTTCTTCTATCAAGTAAAAGGCCTTTCTATTTTATTGAATTTGGTTTTAATGAAACAAGGAACAAAACAAAATTTTGCCCCCTTCAAGTATTTATTCAGTAGATTTAATTGATAATTTATATTTTTTTGAATTCTTTTATTTTGGTAATGTGTGATAAGTGGTTAATTCTATATGTCTACTAAATTGACATAGTGTGTTCTTAGACATTTATTTTATTTAATTCTAAAAGTTTTTGACTAACATTTTTTGAAATTAAAATTTGTAGGAAGTTAACAGAATAAATCTGTATAATTAATTATATTCGTCCGCAAACCGGACGACTAATTATTTTTATTCATCCGCTTAGCGGACGACTAGCAACAGCTTTTATTTAAATGAAAATCTGTAGAGGTTCTGGAGAATCAATTCCACCTATTATTCTGTAATATGCAAATACTTCTTCATAGCAATTTTCAGCTTCCATATATAACGATCTAGTTCGAAGAAAGAAGGATGGAGTCTTTCATTTGGATTAGATTTTACGTTTCTTCAGGATAACGGTCCTGAAATTGCAAACAATGACGTTTATTTGACTACTCTACTTATTTCTTCACTAAAGGAAACCATTAGGCTCGCCTTTTGACTTTCAGATGACAGAGCACAGAATACCGTGTTTTTATCATCATGTAACTTCTTTAAGGAGTAATTCATAGTTTAGAAATTTTCGGGAAAACGAATTGTTGAAAAAGCGCGCATAAGCCGCCTTCACGTAAGTGCTTTTCAGAATTTTTTGAAAGTTACGTCCCCAAATACATTCCTGAATATTTCCTAGAAATCGATGCGTTCTCCAAAATGTTCCTTCAAGTTTGTTTGACTTAAAAAAAGTGTCAGTTGTGATTAATGATAATTTTCAACTTTCCTACTGTAATTTATTATAGAAAATAAGCAAACCAAATCTACCTAAGTATTGCATCATACCCATCTTATCCAATAGATACTTTTTACCCAATGCCCGTATAACGCCAATCGTACAAGGTCAGTTTGGAAATTAATTATCTCATCTAATTGGTCGTGCTCCCTAGACAATACCATCATAGCTCAATCTATGCCTGGGATTCTGATAATTTTCATTTTCAGTCTTTTTTTACATGATCGCGATTATAATATAATGGATATTTAATAACCATCTGAATATATATGATGCGTAAATTCGTTGTGATTTCTCTCGACCTACGCAGTACCATATTCAAATGGTGATCTTAATGAGGGTGTTTATTTTTTACGAGAAGGGTTATGTAATGTTTGTTTACCATTAATGATGTAAGCTCATTTAATCTTTTCAATATAAAATTTCCAGCATTGGTTTTTTTGTAGCCCTAACAAAATTGCTTTTTCTTTCAGTAAACAAAGTATCCGGAATTGATCACACAGGCTTGAAAAATATTTTTTTGATTCGGGAATTTCAGAACAACGTTAGAGTTGAGGAGCTCAATCCAAATATAGAATAAGTTTTTCTCTGTCAACTCTACTCTTTCAGAAACATCGACTTATCTGTTAATACTTTTTATATCGATGCTCATTCAGTGGGTTTAACAAAACTTCAACAATTTATCTAGTTCTATGTTCCAAAAGTGTTGATCACAGATTTAGTCACTGTGTCAACCTTACGTTGATCATCGATTAACTACAAATTGGATTCCACAAAATATTTGTGCTCTGATTTAACCATAGACTAATTAAAATAAAATAGGATAATAAGTCTATGGATCTAACCTAGAATCGTTGCTAATTCCCAGATCAAGTTGATTTGTCGATGTTCGTGAATCAACATCTTCGTATTCTTTGTTAAATAGTTGAAGTGAAATGTATTGTTTATTGTTTACTTTTATTAAGTTAAATTCGAAGACCCTGAACTATTAAAGACAGGAGTGATCCCTTGCAAAATATGATGAACTCGATTTCAAAATACGTTTTCGTTTCAACAAAAATGTCGTGATGGAATTACTACATATAGTTGGACCAGAAATTGAACCACGAACTAAAAGGAATAAATCCATTGATGCGAGATCACAATTATTAATTTGTCTACGATTTTCTGCAACTGGTGGTTTCTAAATGACGATAGGAGATCATATCAACATTGCAAAATCATCGATATGCAGAATTGTTAAAAGGGTATCAGTTTAATCGCGCGTTTCAAACCGCCTTCAGTTTTTCACACACACAAGTAATACCAATAACGTAGTTCGTAGTAGTATGGTATGACAACCATATGGACAAAAATAATCCGTTTCTAAATTCTAATTCTTCATTAACGGACCTACCAAAGAAATATATATATTCTTATTTGCCTTTTTTCTATTTCTATGGTGTAGCGGGCAATTTTTAGAAAGTGCGACGTTGTCAGATTGTTTTCTCGGATCAACTGATCCACGTGATCAACTTTCTGAACACAAATTCGTTGATTCGTTTGTCATATTTGTCTGTTGATCCAGTCATCACCGAATCATGAAATCTAGAATGATTATTCTCAATTTATCATATGGAGTATGATGCGGTTGATCTTGGAACTGCAATCAAACCCTAAATATTGATCTAGCCACAAAATTACCAAAAATTTACCCCCTGAGCTGAATTAAAATGGCTACTCAACCTCAATTACACAAGGTATAATTTTAATTTGGAGTTATATCTACAGCCCTCCTTTCAATCGCCGAAGGTCATGCGTTAGTTACTGAGATCTCACAGCACAAGATAGATCAAAGTTGAGCTTGATATTTGTGTTTTGGAAAAAGTTGTTTTTAAATAGACATAAAATGAGTTCAAGGCCCTGTTCAAGTAGAAGGAGTTGTGTAAATAGTCCTGATGCGTTTTTTTACATATGTGAGGAATATACTTTAAAGGAAAACCGCTCAGGAACGACTCTTTTCCATATTTTAATTGATTTCATTCATAAGGAATGACAAATTTGGTGTCACGAGCATACATTGCACTGATGAAAACCAATCAGTTTGAAACGTGCGCATGTCTGAAATTTGCTTCTGTGATCAAAACCTTGTCGAGGTTGTTTGAGTGTAGAATTGTTATACAGATTATGTTACACTGTCTCGATTTCTAGAACTTTCTATCACCATAGCTCAAACTCCTTTTTAATGATTTTTGTTACAGATCAGTCAAATTAAGTTATTTCAATATTTCTAAACGTTGTTGAAGCGTGTATCTTTCCATGATTAAATGGAATAACCTACTGAACACAAAGGACATAGAAAAATTTCAAAATAATATACAGTATTGCCATCATAACCATTTTAATTAAATTGCATTATTCCTATTGGAAATCCATTACCATTAATTCAGCGTTTTTTCGGTCCAACTTTCAAATGCTCATTGGCGAATGCTTGTCTTCGTTGAAGAATCATTCTGATTGTTGGTCAGCTGTGTTAAATTTTTCTGAGAAAATATTAACACCTGTGAAACTCTTATTTCAAAAAATAAACTCTTCCATAATCGACTTAATTCTTCGCAAGTTAGCATTCATCCTCAATATTGTAGAAATAGTCAAGAATTTTTTAATGACAGTTGTTCAGTTTGATAGTATGAATACTATGTGAAGCTGCACAAAAAATTATATGAATTATATTTTTTCAATTGCTTTAATTACTTATTTTCAATAATTTTCATGTTAGTATTAATCTTGGTTTTATTTCTTACTTATATTTCTGATTTATTTAAGGATTATTTAAATTCTAAAGAACAGTTCATTATTAATAGGGCTTTATTATTGAGGAAAAATATTTCAACTTTATATAATCAATCAATTTGAATGTGAGTCAATACTTGATAGAAGTAATTTTAAATGACTTTAAATTCAGAATTATATACTCAACTTCTACAATATTTATTGAAACTATATACAAACACTATCAAAATGATATCCTTATATATAATCAATATAAAATATGTTTCGTTGTCTCGGAAAAAAGTATGTTCATTAACATACAGATAGAAGAAAATCCACGATTCCAAAATTATCTGAAATTCTCAAAATAAAGGATCAAATAAAAATAATTGAACAAGAACTGCAACATTTGATAGCAATTTCGGTCTCAAGACCTCTTCAGGAATATATAGAATTCAGATTCAAATATATATCAAGACCAAAATTTAACTCACCAAATAAGATAAAACCTGGAACGATTAATCTCGGAGTAAGCTTTAAAGTATCCAAAATAAAACAGAAATGATTAACATGATGTTACAATTAACCAATAACCATTTGTACTCGGAACACAGAAAAACATAACAAAAATTATTCACCCCAGATAATGTCCCATGATAAGAAAAATAACCAATAATAAATAATTAATGAATATATTGTAGATATTTAGACTATATAAATTTATTTGATACACACTAAAAATATTTTATATTGATTATATATAAGGATATATATCATTTTAATAGTTTTTGTATATAGTTTCAATATATATTGTAGAAGTTAGAATATATAATTCTGAATTTAAAGTCATCAACTTTATAGATATCACACAATGAGGATTTATCAAAAATTCAAAAGAGGGTTGGAATCTTACCTTATATCAGCAAAAATTTAAAAATTTTCTCTTGCCAAGCACAAACCCTTAATTTTTCAGAAATTTATCGAAAAAACACACAGATACACTAGATCACAATCGCTCCATACCCCAACAAAATCTATGGTGGTAAGTTAGGGTGGTACGAGTGGCCAATGCAAGGGTCCTGCGCTAGCAGCCACAGTCTGAATATTATTTCAGGAAAGCTCGAAACATTACATTTCAAGAAGAATGGAAAGGATCGCCCCACCAACCACTTGGATATTCTTGTGCACCTTTCCATTTACAATGTCAAGTTCAGATTCTGAATTTCTAGTTACGCATTTTTGGACCATTAGATCAAGTTAATCCTGCTGGGTTATCCGATTCGGTGGGGTATAAAACGTAAATGCAGAAATTCCTTCGGAAAGATGTATAACTTAATACTTGAGTGTTCAATTTCCATATTGCATCATTTGTGGAGTTTGTCCTGAAATTGACTATGTATGAGGCTATGTGTATGACGTTGTTTTCGTCATTTGAAGGTGTTTAAACGAATGAATATTTAAATGGATATGAAGAGAAATAATGAAATTTTCGCTTTATAAATTCCTACAAACCTAACTAACAAATTAATAGAAGTAAAGATTATAAAAGGAATAGATATTTCTGGTTGAAATGGTACCAATTTTTCTCATATTTCAAATATAGGAACCTTTGTTTTTATGATTAAATAAAACAAGTTCTTGTAGATAGGGATTTAATTATTTTAATTGGAAGAATATTTTATGACCTTAATTATTGGATACAATTTTGTTCAAACGTCCTCTGTAGCTTGGTTATTATTGTCGACTTTGTCCCATGAATCTAGCTGATATTTTTGAATGATAGTACACATGATGTCCCGAGACAATTGCGACAAACGGAGATCATGAACTGGAATCATCTGAGTAGACTCATAACGAGAGATTCTAATCGCCTTGGTTTTAGATATACAAGATGATTTACGTATATTAAGTGAAATTTGAAATATTGGATTAACCAACAGAAAGATTCCAAAGTTTGCAGTTACATGACCCTTTTTGAGCGCTTATTTATACTATTTCTGAAATTGAACAGTTTATGACCGGAAAAGTATAATTTTGTACATTTAATATCTTTTTTTATTTAAAAGAAATTCGCACCGTTTTTATGTTCCACAATTTATTCAGAATCCTGACATTTAATTTAATATCTTCAATTATTTAAGTTCAGTATAGTACACCGGAAATTTTATCCCACCTTTATGAGCGTATAAAAATAATTCAACAAAAAACGTCAAAAAATCTGCTTGGCACACAAAGAGATCTTCTTCTTCTTTATGTGCCGTCTTCGTTCCGAAGTTTGGCCATCATTAAAGCTATACGTACTTTTGATACTGTAGATTTAAATAGTGGGCAGTTGTTGCAACTGTACCAATCTCTTAAGTTCTTCAACCATGAGTTCCTTCTTCTTCCTATGGATTTTTTTGCCCATTATCTTTTCCTGGATAATAAGTTGCAGCAACTGGTATTTATCTCTCCTCATAACATGTCCCAGGTATTGCAGTTTGCGCTTTTGACGTGACAACGTCTTATAAATTGGTTTGCCGGGTGACACTTCAAGAAACTGCGTTACGCTCCGCTCACGTTATGCGCTCACAATGAGAGCGAGTGAGAGGCACGCGTCCCTTCCACTCGGGCATGGTTAGCCTGCCTAAGAGCGAGAGAGACAGACATAAAAAGTGAAAGGCACGCGTCCCTTCCACTCGAGCACAGTTAGCCCGCCTAAGAGCAAGAGAGACAGAGCGAGAGAGAGAGAGAGTGAGAGAGATAGGCATACACACCGGTTCATGTCTTGCGCTTCTATTTCGCTTAGGCGCCTGCATACAAGTTTACACGTTGCCAGTTAATTGTAAAACGATTGTGTAGTGATAATGTGAAGGTAGTTTCGTCCATCGCAACAATTCAAACAGCAAAGGTAAATAATTTCAGACTGATAATATAACATGATGAAATAAATGACTAAGACATAAGTGAATAGGTTATGTTGTAGTAATCACAATGTTGTGGTAGTTTTCAATCAAAAAAGTAGTAGAAATCGTTTCTCAACCAATAATAATTTGTTTAACTTGAAAAAATGAGCGCGACTTGCTATGTAAAAAATTGAAATAACAATGTTTAACCTCCAACCTGTCAAATCGAAACTTTCAAACATTCAAACCGAGACGACTAATCACTGCGCAAGGTCGTAAGCGCGCGATTTACAAATTCAAAGATCAAATGTGAATTAGTTTTCTCCTTTTAGAAAATACACTTTGAATTAAAATCGATTGATATTAACAATTAATGTGATTTAAATAAATGTTCTAACTTTTAAATTTAGTTTTTATATTTATAACAATGTAAAACAAGTTAAATTTATTAATAACTTATAACAACTGATTGATAAATAAAATTTTGTTAATATGAAATTCAGTGCGAGATTCTTTGTATAAATTAATGTTTTAAATATAATTATTTGTATAAATAAATGTTTTAAATTGTTACTATTATTTCATCCTTCTTCCTACAATACGAATGAATATTCACATTAAAATTATTTTACCACTCAAAGTCGTTGTTACGTAAAACTTTCGCCCGTATACCGACTTTACAGGCAACAAATTTTTTTATTTAATAGTAAGTACCATTCTTCGCAAAACCTCCACATTCGTAACTCTCTCTGTCCACGATATTCTCAGTATTCTACGGTACATCCACATTTCAAATGCTTCTATCCTTCTGGTATCGATCTTTTTCATTGTCCACGCTTCCATTCCGTAGAAAGGAGAATTTTAAGATTAAAGCTTAGATCTCGTAAGCGCAACACCTTTTTCATTTTACTAAATGTGGCTCAAGCTTTTTCCATTCTGGACTTGTTTTCTTCACAGCTATCTTTGTTTTCGGTGATAACAGTTCCCAGGTAATTATATTTTCTCACACGTTCAATTTTTTGACCATGCAGGATTATGTCAGAGGAGTTTTGTGGTGATTTAGATACCACCCTTATTTTCGCTTTGCTGATGTTAAGAGATAATACGTATTCTTCACTGCATTCCACTATTCTGTTGATTAGTATCTGAAGATCTTTTGGACATCAGGACAACGCCAGACAACGCACGTCTATAGTGACTCGCCAGAAATTCCGAGAGTTTAGTTGGGAATTTAATGCATCCATCTTATATCGGGTGTTTTTTCAGAGTGATAGAACTTTCGATAGGGATAACTATGATTCGACAGAAGGTAAAAGCCATGTTGTTTTGACATTTCTGTTTAGTAAGCATTGACAAATTATCATGAAAAGACTCACGCCGCAACAACGTTTACAAATTGTTGAAATTTATTTTCAAAATCAGTGTTCTATTCGCCAAATTTATAGAGCACTTCGTGAATTTTATGGTTTACATAATCGTCCATCAGAGCAGCTTATTCGTCGAACTATCGATAGATTTCGGACAACATTTTCTCTACTCGATGCAACAACAACAACAAGACATAGAACTGTACTTACAGAAGAAAATATCGCTTCTGTAAGTCATAGTGTTAATGATGATTCAGATTTGTCTATTTGTGGACGTTCACAACAAGTTGGACTCTGTGCATCCACCACATGGAAAAGATCTTGGTCTACACCCATACAAGATGCAACTGGTTCAAGAACTAAAGCCACTTGATCGTAATTAGCATAATTAGCTGATTGGGCCTTAGAACAGCTTGAAGTTGATCCACTTTTTTATCGTAAAATTGTGTTTAGTGATGAAGCTCATTTCTGGTTGAATGGCTATGTAAACAAGCAAAATTGCCGTATATGTAGTGAAAACAATCCTCAAGAAGTTCTGCAAGTTCCATTGCATCCTGAAAAATACACTGTATGGTGTGCTTTATACGCTGGACGTATCATCGGTCCACATTTCTTTAAAAACAATGATGGATCTAATGTTACAGTGAATAGTGCTTGTTACAAATCGATGATCAATGATTATTTGTTTCAAAATTTAAATGGTATCGACCCAGAAGTGTTTTGGTTCCAACAAGATGGTGCTACACCTCATGCTGTCGTAACAATTGATTTATTGAAAGAAAGATTTGGCGATAGTATTATTTCGAGAAATGATTCAATTAATTGGCCTTCAAGATCATGCGACATAACTCCACTGAATTATTTTCTTTGGAGTTATGTCAAGTCATTGGTTTATGCTGATAAACCCGAAACAATATACGCTTTGGAAGCCAACATAACTCGTGTTATTGATGGAATATGGCCTGAATTACTCGAAAAAGTGGTACAAAATTGGTCTGGCCGAATGCGGTTCCTCAGAGCTAGTCATGGGGGACATGTGCCGGAAATTATTTTCAAAACATAAATGTCATAAAATTATCTTTCAAATAAAAAAAGATTTGGCTTCAATCTTAATTTAAATGTATTTTATTTCATTTTAAAGTTCTATCACTTTAAAAAAACCCGATAGTCCACACATTTTAATCACATCACAAAACTTCCTGAGTGATAAGAAATTGGCATCAAGGGGAAATTGTGAAAATCGATGATTACAGCTTTTCGCCAGTAGTGACCAAGACTTTAATGAGAGTGGCCTATGAAGCTGCTTTTAAAACAGCAACAAATTATAGAAGAAGACGGTGCATATTTTACCTGAAGCTCTTAAGGAATGCGGTGATGTGAGGGATTTTCTACTTCTTAATTCGGAGGCGGCGTTTCTTTTTGAGCATACGCACCTGAACCCTTCAGACAGGCGTGGTGCGTATGCTTGCCTGTGAACGCCAGTCACAAACCCAATCGGACCATCCGAAACATTTTGAATAACATCTTTAAATTTACGCAAAAATAAGGGATTTTTCCTCAGCCCATTCAATATCTTATCAATATATTGTTAGCATTTCGATCAGAACAATCGAAAGACTGTCTAAAATGCCAGTAGGAGAGTTTAATATCCCAATAATCATCAATGTCCAACGCCCGAAGGAGCCAACGTATCGATAGCAAAAATAATGAATGTGCAATTTTTAATATAAATATTAATTTGAATATGATAATATCTTATTAACCCATATCATTAGCGAGGGTGTGGACAACCAACCAGATAAGATGTCTCCCAGCATTCATTAAACTAAACCTTGAACTCTGCATAAAATCATTTGTTTCATACTTTCAGTCTCATGGTAAATCTCAACATTTACTTGAGTTGTCACCGTAAATCATATTCAACCTTGAATGATATTGCTTTATATTAGCCATTTAAAAATCCATGGATTACGTTAGAAGATGAATTTTGATTGATAAGATTATATATACTTGTTGAAAAAGTTCATCTTATGTCTTTTTGAACTTTAAACGTAAAAAGTATTTAAGGAGATTATATCCAGAAAGAAATAAGAAATTACTAAGTTTTCTATCACTCTTCATTTGCTGAATATATAGTGACTCGAGTTTCGTAGTGTTTACTACATTTTCAAACTAAGTGAAACAAACTGTATCTCAACGAGTATATATTGTCAACGTTTTCAAGAAGATAATTTCAATAATGTCTTCATTTCTGATGAAAGATGTTTCCAAATTGGTGGAAATCACTTAAAAATCCTGTCGAAACAACCTGTTACCGTTTAAATTTCCCACCAAAATAATGGTTTGGAAAGCGATATCTCAGCGTGGTGCTACGCCTTTCTGTATAGTTGATGGTACCATTAATAGTGAAAAGTATTGTGGCATTCTAAACGATTTTCTCCTTAAAACGGCGCATGCTTTATATCCAGTGGGATGGAGTTTTCAGCAGGATAATGCAAGATGCCATACTTCGGCCTATATTAAAGCTTGGATGCAAGAACACCAAGTGACAACCATTTCATGGCCAGCACCTTCACTAGATCTTAGTCCCATTGAAAACATATGGGAACTAATGAAAACTAAAGTTGAACGAGCAGTGCCACGAAATAAAGATCATTTAATTCAGTCAGTTTTACAGTCCACTACCGAAAATTACGGAGGTTTCGGGAGTACCTCGACGTTTGGTCTCAAGGGTTTAAAGTTAAATAGGGCTTATATAAGTAAATGAAACGAATACTTTTTAAAAAAAATTTCTAATTAAATAATTGAAAAAATAAGAATGTTATCAATTCTCATTATTATAATCGAAGAAATAGACAATTTTATGTCTTGATTCTGAAAGAATTCATTTCTTCAGTTTAAAATATAACATAATAACATACACAAAAAATTAAAATGATAAGAAACCGTTTTTTACTTGATAGGAGGATTATTACAAAATTTGAAAATCAAAACAGATTCAATCTGTTAGTCTTCTACAATTTTAATTTCAAAAAATGTATTCAAGAAACTTTAAGAATTAAATTAATGTCTTTATAAGCACTGCTCATATTTAATAGACGTATAAAATGGAAACTCATTATACAATATCAAATGGAATTACTAGAAAACCCAACGAATATACATTGTCAATTTATATTCGAGAGATCTTTCTCTCTTCATTCATATCTAATCTTCGATAAATATTCGAATCAAAATCTTGTTTTAATTGAAAATTGGAAATAGAATCTAGTCCGAGTAGAATATCATACTCGAAATTTTTATCATTAACTACATTTTGTAATTATTTTTTCTCAAAAATTTGCTTCTATTATCTTGAATGTGTAGACATAACTTTTCTGCTACTTTGGAATTCAGAAGACTAACATTTGAGCCCGAATAATGAATTCCACATAATTCATTATTATTTATAAATACCTTCACTTTTATCAATGGCAGTAGTCTTGGTTTTTTTGGTTTGAAATGGCTTCATTTAATTCATCCTGTACCCCAACATTGTTTATTGTTCTTATGTTACCGGGTACGTTCTTTTGTTCAAAATTATTGGATTTATTCCTTAGCCGACATAAAGTCTCGGAATGAAATCTACCTGAGAAACCATTCTCCTTACAAATTGAGCATGGTTCCTTCTTAACTGGTTTTCTATTTGTTTGTGAATAGGAAGGAATTTGTTCTGCAGATTTATTCATTCTATGATTTTCTTTATTTCGATCGTTGTCATATTTTTATGAACTTTCTAGCTTTCGCAACTCACCCAATCATTTATCGAAAGTTGTCTATTCTATCTTGTAAAATATTTGGCAAACTTGTCACAATTAAATCAATTAATTATGTCAGTTGGAAAATTATTTCGCAGATTTAACAACAAATTTTCTTTCCTAAAAGCGTAGTCAACTAAACTTCGTCCTATGTATATTATATAATTATATCAAAATAATATAATATATTGTATAAATTATATCAATACCACTCAACCCAATCTATATTCATAATTTTATCTGTCCATTTTTCCATACATTGAAGATGAAATAAGGATCACAGATAATCCAAGAGAAGAAAATCATATTTTAAAAAAAATTTGGTATAAGAGATAATAAACCCTGACAAATTGTATATGAAATTTAGAGGACAATTCAATCAGTTTTATTCAGAGTGGTTTTTTGAAATGATAGACGTTTTCAATAGGTTTAAAAGGTTGATTGCCCTGAATTCAACGAATTCAAGTAAAAGGTTGGAGAAACCGAAATTCCATTGGATTTTCCCAACGTTTATGGGACAACAAAGCAGAGTCGAGTACAAATTAAGATCACTACCATCTAAAAAAATATATAGATGCCCCGAAATTTAATCAAGATTTCTTTATTGATTTGAAGCATTTTCTAAACTATATTAATAATACGAAAAATTTTGAGTACCTCCAATAAACGATTAATTTATTATAAATATGTAATATCTAGGAAAAACTTTTTAATTTTATATAGATTGTAAAATAGCAAGTTTTGAATCCTGATCCAACCAAATAAACATTTTATATATAAATGTTTCAGGATTCATACATCGTCAGTAAAGTGTATTATTTATTGAATAAATACAATCAAATTCAAACTTATCAAACAGTAAACTATAGCGATCATGCGTCTAAAAACTCTTTCCGATATAGTTATAGATTACTTCACATAGTATCATAAAACAACATGGTTTGGAGAATTTAAAGGAATATAGAAGTAGACGAAGTTTTCCTCCCAAAAAAATCTACTTGTTAAACAAAATATTCTTGAAATTTCAAACATTGAGAATAATAAGAGTGCATAATCTATATAAGTAAAAATGAAGACTATTCATGAACGGCTGAACCAACCCGTAAATTTTTTTTGTTTTGATATTCTTTGAAGTCCCAGAAATGTTCAAATCGAAAGAAATATTGGTAAAATTGCACATAAAAACGTAAAAACCAAATTATTCTCTATCTCATCCAAGTAGCGTCGGGCGCCGTTAGTACTTGGATGGTTGACCACTTGGAAACACCGCGTGTTTTATTTTTTCAGTTTCAGCTTCATCAAATTTCAAAATTATTCTTCAGTAGTCATATATATAAATAACTTTCATCTTTGGTTTCAGATTGTCCTTACAGCTGCTCAAATCAGGAGTATATGTATTTACATTAAATGACATACGAACTCCAAACTTTAATATGCAATAAGCAATATAGACAAATAAAAAATCTATGAAAGCTCTGACGTGGAATCAAAAAGCTTCTGCGCGCTTGGGTCTCGTTAATTGGGATAGTCCATTTTAAAATGAAATGAAAAATGACTTCCTTTTCTATTACTTTCAATTACTGAAGATACGGTGACTCGAGTTTTGTATTGTTTAGTATATTTTCAAACTGAATGAACAAATTGTATTTCAACAAATTTATAAAGGGTCTTTCATTAAGAGCACCCCATTTTGTTTGGTAAATAAAGCATATTTATTTGAAAATTATTTAAATATTTTAATATTAGCCTTCTACATATTTAATTTCAAAAAATTATAATTAATAATTATAACTTCAGGAATTAAATTAAATTAATGTCATATAAGTACCACTTATATCAAACGACATATAAAATAAACATTCATTATAAGACATCCAAATGATATAACAAAATCCAATAAATAAAAATTGTTAACCAAAATCCTATTAATTAAATATTTTGAGTAGACAAAATTTTGTTTCTACTAATCAATCTTATGAAAACAGATATCTTTCAAAAATTTTAACATAATCTTAAGAATTTCATCATAAAACTATCTTACTCAGAATATTCAATATTATTGGATATCTAACTAAGTTACTTTTTATAAAATCTCAAGATATGTAAAAACATTACTGAAAAACAAGTTTTAAGAGAGACTTTGCTTCGTCAGTACTCAATTACATTCATATTCAATAAAATATAATATCAATCAACAAAAAATATTATCTCACCTTTTAACAATTCAGAAAGCTTCTGGTAAATGAATAACTGAAAATTTTAATGGAGGGTAATGTTAACTCAAATAAATAATTCTGTGGTTTATCATTGATCTAAAAGATTGAAATTTAACTGTAAACCAATTACTTAATGTAACCCCAAAGAAAGAAGTCCAATGGAATTCAATCGCAGGAACGAGGCGGATAATTGAAATAATCGAATCACCGAATTTTCTTTTCAATAAAGTCATTGTGTTCTTGGCAGTATGACAAATGGTTAAAGTTCTTGGGTTGAAACAATTTTGTATGGATGTAAACCAAGGTCTTATCGTAATATTCGCCACAAAGACGTCTGGGAGATGCCTAGTTGTTGTGAACGTCAAGAAATCGATAAATTTTGGTCTTCGCGAACGCTTTACGTACGACAGCAATATTCTCTTCACTTCTTGCATTTCTTTGTCTCACTGGCACTACAACATCATGAAGTGTAAAATTTGTTTCAAACTTCTTCATTTAAAGGATTTAAAGTACGTAAAGTTAAAGTAACACATCACGATTTTTCATAATAATTTTGTATTATTTGTAAACGCTGTTGGAGTGTGTACCTTTTTATGATTAAATGGTAGACATTGACAATACAACTGTCAATGTCACAAAAAAAGCAATGGTTGCCATGCGTGAGTAATGTCACGTTAAAAATGGAGCGATCCCATGGAAGACCCTTTAAATGTATATTATTTAATTAAAGTGTTTTTTTTTCTTTTTTCATTGTCATAAATACCTAATTTTCTTATGCTTTGCTCAGTTCCTAGCAATTTTTCCACATGCCTGTTTTGATGAAATCGTAAAACTACTGAAATCCATCAAATACGGAAATAAAAGTATTTCAGCACGTTTAATTTATAAGCTCTTTCATCGGAAATAAACCAGAAGAACTTCAAGGTTTCATTCACTGGCAAATTTACAAATTTGTGTGTTATTTCTTTTATGTCGCTTGCTTGACATTCGTGATTTAGATTGTGGTGACCAAAGATCGGCTTCGAGTTTAATTACTGTTGTGAATGTTGTGGTTAAACCCAAAGCAAATAAAATTTTGAATAGGCAATACAAATTGATCTCGAAAAAGAGGAAAGGAGACCTTGAAAATAATTTGAATGATTTATAATATAGGTACGTTAGTTTCCCAGTTCTAACCTAACACAGGAGGATGTATTGAATTATTGTTAGCCTGCTATAGAAACAAACAAAATATGCAAATCAAAATATTTTATTATTCAACGTACTCTCCTCTTAATTGCATAAATTTATCATAACGAATCTGCAACGCTTCCAGACATATCAAAAACAAATTTTATCTTGTTCTGCAAAACCTTCACAGCAATTATCTGAAGAAAATTTACGTCCCTTTAAGCTGATCCGAATACGTTAGAGTGTTTTTTAGGTTTTTGTACAATTTTTCATAAAGGGTCTTTCATTAACAGCTTTTAAAATAGAGAGTTCTCGGTTCCTATTAAATTTATTCATATTTCTAGGTGTTACTATTAGGGGTATAGATAAGTTTTTTGTCGAAAATTTTCACTTCAGCGAACTGACAGATACTGGAAAGAAAGCCTAATGATGATAATTCCAAATGAAAGTATTGCCAGATGAAACAATGGAATAATAAAATACAGTGGGTGATCAAATTTTTAGACCCACAGGGAAAACTAAGCAATTCTGGCTATTGTAGAAAAATTATACCAGTTTTTTATATATATTTGTCAGTTTTTTATCGAAAAACAGAAAAAAAATATGAAAAGTTCAACAATAATTAAGTATTAACCTGTAAACATCCAAAATTTTGCCTCAGACCTAATGCTTGGTATTTCCGCCTTTTGCGTCTATGACTGCCTGGCACCTTCTGGGCATGCTTTCTAATCATTTTTGACAATGTTCCTTTATTTCTTCGCTCCCTTCTATTAAACAGTATTCATTATAGTTATGAAATTCTTCAATTCTCAGAAAGTCTTGAATTTTCTCGAAATCAATAAAAGCTAATTGAATAATAAGTGCGCCTTGTACAACTCTCCTCGGAGATGTCTTCATCATTACCATAGATCATCCAGACTATATATTATATTATTGTTAATCTATGGATTTACGAGACAGTCTCGTTCATCTATTACCATTACTAGATACATATACTGCACCAAATCTCGACATCTTTTGTTCCATCTAACGGCTAATGCAAGATTTCACAATTTGTAGAGATCTATGTTAAATTTTGTCCATCTAGCGGCTAATAGAAGAAGGCATTTCTTATACAGATTTATGTTGAGTTCTCTTAAAAGGTAGATAGTAATAGATAGCTCACTATGAATGATAGCGAGTTCTGCTTTCATTTGAAAATTGAATCACCCAATAAAATACCTTTTATGATAATATAGATTGTTGAGAAAGAAGAATTTTATTTCTCTGGCTAAGTTCGAGAAGAAGAATAAGGTTAGTTCGGATTAGAAACAATGTAAATATTTCTATAGAAGAAGTTTTCCGTTTTCAAGGAAAAATAAAAATTATGGAAATTTCCCAAAAAGACGAGGAGTATGAAGCTTGTATGGCTCTCATGCAGGAATACGGAAATTGTGTAAAAAACAATCGTATACTGAAATATTTTTTTTATTGTGATAAAGCTTATACTGCATATTCAAGATGTTCTAAAAAATTATATGATAGGGAATATGCTCTACGATTAGCGAATAACAAACGATGGAAAGATGCAAAAAACAAAAATTCAGCTGAAGAAATACCAGATGGCAAGTGATTTCAGTAATATATTTTTTGTTTTATAAAACAATAAGTATTCATGTAAATAAATAGGTATCTAAAGTGCTTGAAATTTATTTAATCTTTTAATGTCATATTTGACAAAAATATAATTATGGGCAACTTGTTCAGTAACAAAACGCAACAAGATCAATCAATGGTAGACAGGTCTAAACAGAAAAGGCCCATTATTTACTACCCGAGTACAAGTGGAACACATTTCTCTGCGTCATCGTTAGATGAATATATTAAAGATGAGCTAAGTTCGTTGGTATCAATTTCAACAACAAAACCTTCAGTTTTCAATTCTGAAGAATCTGACAACACATCATCTGATCAAGAATTTGGAGGAACTGAATCTGTCATTCTTACTGCTGGACAATTAGAAAATATTTATGAACACTATAAAGCTATTAACCCACAACTGACAACTACAGGTTTTTTTATGGCTTCAGAGAAATTGAAAATAGTTAAATATCTTTTGGACTTATGGCAAACTGATATGATCTTTGAAGTACATAATTATCAGATGTGAGTAGATATAATTTGAGTATTTTCAGTTCTGATAATCTTCCAAAGAAGATAATTCTTTGTCCAATTTCTAAAACTAATTTCCAAACAAAAAACTTCCTAAAATATAAAAGTTTAGTAGTCAGCTTCTTCTATCAATCCTATTGGAGTAAAACAAACTAGTTATGGATTCAATTTCATATGGGGTGTTTTCAAGGGTGAGTCTTTTAACAGGAGGCTTAGTATAATACGATAAAATAACCATTATGAGTGCCAATAACTTAGTAGGTAGAGACTAAGACCCGAAAGGTCCCGAGTTCAGGCTCCACTGGTAGAAGAAAAATTCTCTAGTACGATGGTTTTCACCACTATATCACTGTTATTAACATAGCTTAACATGGCACAAGAACACAGTAACAAAACCTAACTAGACCACAAAAATATTATAAAAAGCTTCCGAGGGATCTTTACAGAAGATGTAGAAGTATCAGGATTATTACCCAAAATTAAATGGTAGATAGAGCTTTCTTATAATAATGAGAAATTCAACGAGAATGGAATAAATTTTGACCAAAAGTAAGCACTATGGCTTTTGAAACCTACTGCATAGAAAATGGTTTTGTCAACTTTTGTATATGTAGGTGCTTTTTAAAGAAATGATTTATTATGATACCTCCTGTTAAGCAAATAATCACTATTAAAAACACCCTATATGTAGGGCCATATTATTAAATAAGTTTCTCTCCATATTCAAATAAAAAATATAAACATTAAAAATTCAATGTTCAAATTTCCGCTAATATATTTTATTTCACTGCAGTTGTTACGTCATACCAAACTTTTAGCGGAAATTAGAACACTGTTTTTAATCATATTATCAAGATGAATTTCCGTCAAGTAAAGACCGAAACAATCATAGATTAAAAATTCAGTTACATGACAACTGACTTGGATATGATAGAGAAGTATTCAGAAACTGAAACGAACAGAGAAGAATACAATGCGGAACACATGTTTCTGAGGCATTCTATCAAGATGATAATCACTTATAAGATGATTTTAGATCGTCTTGAAACGAATAGAGCTGAAGAATTACTTGAACAACTGGCAATAAGTCATCATTCCCTGGGTATAAAAGAAGAGGATTTCAAGGTAATGAAAAAATGTACTGTATCTTTGTGTTTGAAAAATTTTCGCCTTATTCCCAACACAAACCAAAAAACTCTTTGGTTTTTTGATCCAATATGCTTTAGAACAAATTTAATATACTACAATGTCAAAAATATACTGGGAATTGGTCAATGAAACACAATATATGCATCTAAATTTATTATTATATCGCCTTCAAAGCAGATTTCTTCTGAAATTATTTACTTACGTTGAGTCCTTCAATCATCAAAACAGTTTTTAATTTATTAATTTTTTTTAACCACCCTATGGTCAAAGTACTTAAAGATGACTCGAAGTAGAAATCAAAATAAACCAGTTGGAGCCATAGCAGTGAAATACCGTGATTGTTCAAAAGAATTTGTTCAATTTTGGCAAGAATTTCGTTCATAATTATTCAGGTCTTTTGGCACTAATCCAACAGCAGAAGGTTTCATGCTCAAACAATTGCTTAAAATTATACGAATTGATTTGTGAGGCGTAAAAATTTCAATCTTTATCAGACTTAAACAAAAAGAATTTGTACAATCCCTAGCACTTTTCAGATAATGAAGCGTATCAATCGATGATCCATAGAGCTTTTGCATTACCATTATCAAAAAATAACCGCGAAGCGGAAGTCCAGACTATAAAATCAATAGCCGCGAACAACGGTGTCAACTCCAATATAATAGATAATTTAATTCGACAGAAACAATCTAAAATAGCTATTAACCAAATTTATCCCATCGTAAAAACTAAAGAAAACAAAATATTCATTTCTCTATCGTACTTCGGTAGCATAAGTCAAAAAATGGCGAATAGTTTTTCAAAATTAGATGTTAATATTGCTTTCAAAACACAAAACAAATTACCATCCACGCAAAGAATCCAACTCCAAACATACACAAATCGGGAGTTTATGAGTTACCTTGTTCGACATGCAGTAATAAATATATAGGACAGACCTTCAAGGCGAGGTTCAACGAACATAAAATGAATTTCATGAAAAATAAACAAACTTCTACTTTTGCCACTCATTGTTTATAAAACAGCTATCCTTTTCCGACATTAGATAATCTTAAAACTTTACATGTAGAATCAAAAGAAAAGAAACTTGATTATTAAGAATCTGTTGAAATTTTCAAATTAGTTCACAATCAAAATAATGAATGACTGTACAGATCTATGCAAATCCGAAATATTAAAGATATTTAAATATTTTGTTTACCAATATTCTTTGCCGTGTCGACATTCTAATAGTTGCTAGTGTTTTAAACTGTTTTTATCACCTCTTCTATCTGTATATGCGTAAATATCCTGTCCTGTTTGTTAAGTCTTCAGTTGTCTGAAGATGGGATAGTTAAATCCCGGAACTCGAGTCACAATTAAATGTGAAAAATATCAATTTATTGGTAGTAAAACAGTAATTTCCACAACTTGTTTTAATAATACAATCTCTTTAGGGAGCTCTTAAAGTAATAAAGTCCCAGTACTTTCACTACAATGTATTTTTCCCAAAAACTCTTTAAAACTAAGTCTCTTAGGCAATGAATCTCCATCACACAAAATATTTGCTGCAGAGGAACTTGATAAATGATGAAAGCATGATTTCAATAGTTCCTTTTCTATTCCTTGTTTCTGATAAAATGAGAAATATTCTATATAAGAAGAGAAATAGAGCAGGGACTTCATACCTGTCGAAGATAGAATTAATGGAAAGTCCAAACACGACCCGAGGTAAAACATAAAGCTAAGATCTTGATTATATCTAACCAATTACTTAGATAATTACAGATGTATGAAAAAATGGTGTCAAGTGGTCTCCTTAATAAACGCAAAAACCGATATAATTCAAAAACAAATCAGAATACATAATCCAGAGGAAAAATTTGTTGATGAGGCAGGTAAAAAAAGATTAAAAAAGAAACGTTGTCTTACGAGGAAGCTGAAAAAATCTATGCAAGAATGAGTAATAATTTTAATAGAAATATAATCAAATTGAAAATTGAATATCTGAACAAATGTTATCTAGATGTGTCCGTATAAGTTTTTGGTGATAATAAATGTATAATTGTTTTTCACTTTTGATCCATAAGGATTTTCGTTTCACATTTTATATTTGAACTCACTCCATCACATGGCGTGTTTTATAAAACTTTAACAGCTTTACTCAATTGAGGTTGTTAAAATTAAATCAATTTAATAACCGAATCTGATCCTAAATCAAGAAATCTATGAAACAATGGAAGTTTGACAAAATGCACCTTGTGTTTCAATAATTAAAAAAATATTACGGTAATAATCGAACATTAATATTTTGATTGTCATATGTGAACAATCAAAATGTTTGTCTATATATATTATACATAATATAGTATTCGTTCTAAGACTTCAGCTTTTATTAAGGCAGGAACTTTTCTTTATGCATTTTTCTGGAATTACCTCCATATAATTATGAAATTTTACATGATGGTCTTTTTGTGAATATTAACTATATGAAAATTATGTGCCACTTGGTTTTATACTCAATGCAGATATCACTTTTGTTGACTAATTAATGAGACACATAATAGAGGGACCGAAAGTAATGTTGTTTCTGCGGATGTCAATTGTCATTTGTACTTCGAAGTCGTGCCAAAGATGTTTTGAGGTTATTGTGACTTGTTCACTTGTAAATAATTAAATATTAGACTTTTTTTTGCCATTTGGGGTGAAATGTCCAGCCAAATAGCTGAAAAGATAAAGACTGTCAAACCTGACTTTGCTGGAAGATTAGGGCATAATAAAGTTATCCGGGAATCAGTTTTTCTATCTCCGGTTACGGAAAACGAAATAATTGAAGAAATAAGCAGTTTAAAGAATGATGCTACGGCTGGACCAGATAACTTACAAGCTAAATTGTTGAAAACCATTCACATGTTTATCACTAAACCAATCTGCCATATAATAAATCTAACATTCACTTCCGGTTTAGTTCCCCTTCAGTGGAGGGAATCAGTAATTGTCCCTGTTTTCAAAAGTGGTAACCATGATGATCCCTCCAACTATCGGCCTATCTCCCTCATCAATCATTTGGCAAAGATTTTTGAAAAATGCCTTAAAAAAAGACTTCTCGGTTTTTTTGAACAGCATCAATTTATTTCAGAGAGACAATTTGGTTTTAAGAAGGGTGTCAGTACGGAGGATGCTATTTTAGATCTCGTGAGGAGGGTTGTGATTAACTTAGACGAATCGAAAAAGTGTTTGACGGTGTTCCTGGACTTAGCTAAGGCGTTCGACACTGTTTCACATGCGCGACTGCTGGCTAAGCTTAGAAATGCAGGAGTAAGGGGAATCGCTTATGAGCTATTGAAGAATTACCTAAATGATAGAACCCAGAGAGTAAGGGTCGGGGAAGCTGTCAGCGATTCGACAACGGTTTTATCGGGGGTACCCCAGGGTACAGTCCTGGGGCCGTTGCTGTTTCTCGTCTACTTAAATGACATTTTTCAGCTGAAAAACATTTCCGACAACATCATATCTTATGCCGACGATACAGCAATTGTTTTGGTGGGTGATTCGTGGGATGCTTTATATCGAACAGCTGAGATTTGTCTAGCTGACATTTATGAATGGCTGAATCTCAATTCAATGTCCTTAAATTTCAAAAAAAGTAAATTTGTAACTTTTTCTGTTACTGTTGATGGACAGCCGGACGATGACCTTCTCTTTGTTCATGATGAGGAATGTGTTCCGCGGGGGTGCACGTGTCCATCGATTGTTAGGGTTGATGAAATCAAGTATTTGGGTATTATTGTGGACAAATATTTGAGGTGGGAAATGCAGGCCACGGTTTTGTCGAAGAAGTTAAGACGGCTCATGCATACCTTTTATCTCTTAAGGGATATATTAAATAGGAAAAACTTATTTTTGGTCTATAATTCTCTGGTGGAATCAGTTTTGCGATACTGTGTGATTGTGTGGGGGGGTCTTACTGAGAAAGCTCAGAAATGTTTACAAACATCACAAAACACTTTAATAAAAATAATGCTCAGAAAAGAACGACTAACCCCTACGGAGGAATTATATCGTGAATCGGGCATTATGAGTGTCAGAACCATATTTGTTTATCAATCTCTCTTATACGTTCACTTCCGGGATCGTCATTCCATTCAGAGAGAATGTAGATATGTGACTAGGGCAGTACAAAATGAAGTACTTGAGATCCCTTTTTTTAAAAAGGGTTGCTCACAGCGTCTGTTATTTTACATAGGACCAAAATACTATGGCAGAATTCCACTAGGGATTAGGAAAATTGGGAATATCAGAAGATTCAAAACTGAGCTCAAAAAATTTTTGTTTGAGAGCCGACACACCTTCGACTTGTGAATTTTTTTTTTTTTTTTTTTTTTTTTTTTCACCCTCGTGACTTTCCTGTTTTCGCTACAGTGTATATGTGTAATTTGATATTTTTAGTTTTAATTGTCAGTCGTCCACACCTCCCTCTCTCGTCTTGAATTCAATTTGTTTTGTTTGTTTATATATTTTTTTTTTTTGTTTCTGCTTCAAGTGCTCAAAATCCTCGAAAGGTGCAGACAACAGAAAACAAGCATCTTTGCTTAGTTGTTGTTTCGCCCTGGAGAGGATAATTATTAAATCTTTCATTTTATATATGAATATATGTTTCATATTGTATAAGCACTGTCAGAATTTATTTATTTATGTTTATTTATGTTAGAAAATTATTTCGATTCAACATTACTAGAGTCGATAACAAACATTATATTGCTGTTTTCATAAACCTTCATATACAGATATCTAATAATAAATCATTTCAAATACAAGAAGAACATTTCCGGCATCGTATGCTTTTTGAGTTTCGCAAGGATAGTAGCGCAATAGTTGCGACCAAAAACATTGCGATGTTTATCCAAGTGCATTAGACGTTTGTAAATGCCAAAGATGCTTCTCTAGGTTCAGATCCGGTCATTTTGATCATCCCAAAAAGGTGCTTCTGTGTGTTTTGTCGAGTATACGCGGAATTCTTCATTTTGAAGTACCGAAACCTGGATAAACTGTTAATGCAGATCTTTATTGTGAACAATTGGATCGAGTGAATCAATCTTTAATCGAAAAGTATCCGGCGATTTTCAACAGAAAAGGCGTTATTGTGCTATACGACAACGCAAGACGAACCTTGGAAAAAATTAATGAATTGGGGAGGGAGATACTGCCTCACCCACTATACCTGCATATCGCACCCTCGGATTTCTATTTATTTCTTAGTGGCTAAAAATTTGAAAATTCGGATGATGTCCAAGATGCCATTTCGAGATATTTACTTAAAAACAATTTAAATTATCGGTCCAGCATTAAAAATTTGCACACTAGATGGCAAAAGGTTGATAACGAAGATGATTACATTAAAGATTTAAAATGAAACTTGTTTATAATTTGTTTGAATTTAATTCAAAAGAGCAACATTATTTTCCGGTCCACCTAATATTTCATTTTAATGGTACAGACATACGTTTTGTCCATAATAATAATAATGTACTATATTTCAGGTGAAATGCACATTTGTAATAAAATATACAGTGTAGATTGGGATGAAACAGGGTCATAAAATAATTTGACACATCAGACCGTGTAAGCTAGGAAATATTCCACTTTGTATGGCTCGACGTTAAGTAATAATTTGTAGATATAATTCTTATAATGTTGAAGGGTCATTTCTCCTTTTAGTTTATGTGCTATTTTATTATAGTATCGAATTCAGGTCCTTTTTCAGCGAGGCTTAGTCTGTGTTGCGGATATTTTAGTATCGTTGTGCTTGTATTATAGTTACTAGGTGTTCTTCCTTCGAAATAGTGCCTATTTTTGTGAATGAAGATCATTGATTCCTGAATATGTATGGCGGGTGCAGTCAATAAGTTATTTTTCCTGAACTTTCCCCTACATGACTCCGTTCTCCTCATCTTCCAAATCATACGAGCTGCTCTCTTCTGCATCTTCAGCACTCTATCCAAGTCCTATAGCTACCATAGAACATGATGCCGTACCTTATTTTTGATTCGAAGATAGCTTGATTAATGGTTCCTAGTGATGTGGAATCCAGGTATTTACTCAGCGTGTAGCAGACTGAGCTTAACTAACCACAAAGGTTGGAAATGTGTTCACTCCAATGAAAAGTTTCCTCCATTTTAAGACCCAGGAAGTGACATTATTATTATCCTGATACTCCTAGATCTTCTGTGAAGATCCCTCAATTGTTTCAACTGAATATTCTGACTAACATATTTTGTACCGAAAAATGCCTTATATAAAATTAAAATATAATAACGTTTTAAAACCTCATTCAAAATCTTCAGTCAACCTTAAGAATGAAAAATGAAACTTACCTTGAAATACAACACAATTCGCAATTCAAAAAACCTTTTAAATTTCAGTTTTTAAGGTATGTTTTTTGGTAGATTTTATTTTTCATTAACATAGAGGTCAATTCTTGATAGAAGGTCTATAAAATTATTTAAATATTTAAATATTAGCCTTCTACATATTTAATTTCAAAAAATTATATTTAATGATTATAACTTCTGAAAATAAATTCAAATAATGTCATATAAGTACCACTTATATCAAATGACATATAAAATAAACATTCATTATAAGACATCCAAATGGTATAACAAAATCCAATAAATAAAAATTGTTAACCAAAATCCTATAAATTAAATATTTTGAATAGACAATATTAATATTTAATTTATAGGATTTTGGTTAACAATTTTTATTTATTGGATTTTGTTATACTATTTGGATGTCTTATAATGAATGTTTATTTTATATGTCATTTGATATAAGTGGTACTTATATGACATTATTTGAATTTATTTTCAGAAGTTATAATCATTAAATATAATTTTTTGAAATTAAATATGTAGAAGGCTAATATTAAAATATTTAAATTATTTTTCATTCTAAGGATAACTGAAGATTTCGGATGAGGTTTAAAACATTGTTCTGTAAACTGTATTATATTTAAATATAAGGAATTTTTTTAGTACAGAATTTGTTGGTCAAAATTTTCAATCGAAACAGCGTAATGTATTCAATTGAAACAGTGTGCTTTTTTATTTTCTACAGATTCCTATATGTTTTGGAATTTTGTATGAAATTTGAGAATTCTACATCTACTTGAATGGAAACTTAATTGTTTTGAGATAATTCAATTAAATTTTGTAAAGGTTTACAATAATTATGTTTTTATATTCAAAATTTGATATTAACATTTACCAAAAATGTACGCAATAAATTTATTTTATGTTAGTACAATTATTTAATAACTGATAAGTATTCCAATCTCTTATCCTTGAAAATATTACAAAAAAGGGAGGTAATAAAATTTAATTTGTTTATCTAGAAGGTTTTTCTAATTTTTAAGTTTATTCATTTCATATATTTTTATAAATTTAATTCCATGCTTATAAATAATATTTTTTCGAAAGCTATATATTCAAATACCAAAGATCAGTATTCTTTGTATTCTGATGAAGTCCGTTGAATGTATTGACAAAATGTATCATTAAAATAAAGTAAAAATAGAAACGTGTATTTCATCGATAAGTCAATTATAAATAATAATTTATACAAAGTATCGACCAAATTGGTCCAATCAATTTAGTTATTTGAAATTACATTTCAACATTTTATATTCTAGTTTTATTCATTGAAATTATTAGTAGTAGAATTCTTTGTGCCCCCTTTTATAGGGGGAACAAACAATTCTACAATAAATCTTTAATAATTTGACTGCTTTAAAGCCCCAAAATTAATTTTGGTAATTTAAGGTAACGACTGTTCTTTGAATTATCACATGAAATAGAAGACATATCCAAATATATCAATTAAGACTAGTTCAAGAGATATAAAAGATTATCTTCTATATTTAGCATTAATACCTAGAACCATTCCACTGAAAACTGTATGATATTTATCAACATCCATAATAATAATAGTAACGATATAAATTATATTTTATATGCAATAATTTAATTAAAACTCACAAGATTGAGAATTTTTACGTAATATAAACATACATTGTGCTGATATTCTGTGAAGTCTTACACATCATCAAATTTCTTCAGTTGGGTCTTATGTAATGTCAATGATAGCTGAAAAGAAGAACATTAGAATACATTCATTTGCCCATGAAAATCAGTACTTTTATGATAATAAAAATTTATACAAGTTATAATTATTATCAAAACTTGATTATTAAATCATCATTATTCACTGTGTATTTTTTTTGGCGAATAAAAGTCAGCATTATTATTAAATGAATTCTTCATCACCAATTGATAATTTTTTGAAAGGTGAAATCCTAAGAAGTGAACTTACTTGGATTTTCCTTTTTCTTTGAACGTGATGTTGCTGTTATTGTAAGATTCCTTTTCCTCAACTCATCGAGTTGTTCTTGAATAGTGGGAGGCTGTTCTTCAGATATGTCGATAAGTACAATGTCGCTCTCAGTGGTAGTCATAGGTGCTTGAACATTGGAAGGCGTTTTCTTCTTGCCGGTGTTAGCGTTCGAACCACTAGGTCTTTGAAAATCGTCCGATGAAGACGTTCTCCATGGCGTTGTGGTCAAATTATTCCCCAAATTCTCCTTTCTATGTTGCAGTTTTGCGAGCAGAAGGGGATTGGGACCGATTTGGGTCGATTTCTTGTTGAGCGTCTTATGACTTTTTACCGTCGAGGCTTTATTGAGGTTCTCAATCGATTGTGCAGTGGCAGCGGGCAAAGCGGTTCTACCTGCGCCAGAAATCTTACTGACGGCTTCTGGTTGCATGACGGTTCCATTCTTCAACTGGCGGATAGAGTCACATATATTCTGAATCACAGTCTCAATTGTTGAAGAAGTCCCATGAACTGCTGGATTGTTAAAGTAGCCGGAAGAAAATGAATTGGGGAGTTGGGGACCATAGCTGCCCCTAGAAACAACATGAAATTTAAGTATCGAAAAAATAAAATGTGAATCTAATCAAAGCACAGAAATAATCTAAAGGTAGGGAGTTGGCCAAACTAATACAAGAGAAAAATTACACCTTCATGTCAACTGGTGAACCTACCTACTGGCCGAGCGATCCAAACAAATTACCAGATCTCCTGGACTTTTTCATTGTGAACGGTATATCAACAACATATATGGAGGTGGAAGCAAGCTACGATTTGTCTTCTGATCATTCTCCAGTGATTGCATCGGTGGGAACGTTTGCTCTGAAGAGAAAAACCAAACCAAGACTTCATAACAGCAAAACAAATTGGGACGACTATAGAAGCAAAGTGGAGCAACAAGCTGAGCCTCAAATATCCTTCTGAAGTAGACGAAGCATTGAAAATGTTTACAACTATCCTGAAACAGGCAGCTATGGACAGTACTCCAAACATAAAAGAATGGGAGCCAACGACATCAATACCGGTCGAAATTAAAAGACTAATCGCAGTGAAAAGAAAAGCAAGATCAAGATGGCAAAATACTCACGCTCCATCTGACAAAAGAATCTTCAACCAGATAAGTAAAGAACTAAAAAACAAATTGAGGGACCTACAAGAAAAATCATTTGCGGATTACTTAGCTAACCTAAACAGGTATGATAGCTCAATTTGGAAGCCAATCAAATCAAAAAAAAAACCAAAACAACAAGTCGTCCCACTCCAGAATCCAGGTGATGCGAGCACTAATTGGGCTAGAAGCGAAAAAGAGAAGGCTGATCTCTTTGCAGAACATCTTGCCAACGTATTTACGCCAAATGATCAGAGAACAGATGATGAGATTGAAGAATGTATTTCCAGCATCCCAACTGACTTACCTAAAATAAAATCATTCACGGTAAAAGAAATTCAGAAAGAAATTAAGTATCTAAACATTCGAAAAGCCCCTGGTCTAGATGGAGTAACAGCAAAAATAATCAAAGAACTTCCTAAGAAAGCAGTTAAATTACTAACATATATCTTCAATGCCATCACAAAATTGAACTACTGGCCAAAAATGCTGAAGACAGCTGAAATAATTATGGTATTAAAGCCAGGAAAATCACCACACGAGGTTTCATCATACCGACCTATAAGCCTGTTGCCGACCATCTCCAAGTTACTCGAAAGGCTCCTCCTACAAAGGATTGAGACAGAGTTACCCAATGAACACTGGATTCCCTCTCATCAGTTTGGATTCAGGCAAGGACACTCAACAGTTCAACAGACCCATCGAATAACAAGATTCATCCATCAAACATTTGAACAAAAACAGTACTGCACATCGGTATTCCTAGATGTAAGTCAGGCTTTTGACAAAGTCTGGCACGCTGGGCTCTTGTATAAAATCAAAACTATTCTCCCTCTGAAGTATTTCAGCATCTTGAAGTCGTACCTTACTGATCGAGAATTCAGAACAAAGGTAGGCGAAGAAACATCTAAAAATTACCCCATTAAAGCCGGAGTCCCACAAGGAAGTGTGTTGGGTCCTATTCTTTATATTCTGTATACTTCTGATCTGCCGACATGTGATAACACAATCACAGGAACTTTTGCAGATGATACCACCATAATGGCCTCCCATGAAGACCCCATAACAGCATCTAAACTTGTTCAAGAACATCTGAATCTAGTGGAAAAATGGATCAAGAAATGGAGAATAAAAATAAATGAAACAAAATCAAAAAAAGTAGATTTCACCTTGAGAAAAGAACGATGCCCACCAATTCACCTTAATGGAAAAGCAATACCACAGGCAGAAACAGCAAAGTATTTAGGATTCCATCTAGATACCAGACTTACTTGGAAAGAACACATAAAAAAGAAAAGGAAGCAAATAGACTTGAAAATCAAGGAGATGTATTGGCTTGTGGGAAGAGGTTCAAAACTGTCATTAGAAAATAAAATTCTACTGTACAAAACAGTTATAATTCCAATCTGGACGTATGGACTTGAAATTTGGGGATGTGCAAGCAAGTCAAATATAGCCAACATACAAAGAAGCCAGTCCAAGATATTGCGAATGATAGCCAACGCACCATGGTATGTCACAAACCTAACACTCCATGAAGATATGAAAATCCCCTTTGTTAAGGATGTCATTAAAACAAGAAGTAGAAATCACCATTCTAGATTGAAAGAGCACACAAATACCCTTCTACGACCCCTAACAGAGGACAACCAAGCAAGAAGACTGCAAAGGAAATGGCCAACTGACCTTATGGAATATTAAGAGATTCCCCCAATGGGGGGAACTTCTTCACGCTTAATTCTCACTGTATGGATATAAAATTAGCTTATAGAAATGTATTCTGATTGCTGATAAATAAATACCTTTAAAAAAAAAAAAAAAGATATTTATGGAGAAGGGCAAATAGGATTATTTCGAAAGAAAAAATCTGATACTAATCATATTTTTAAATGAAATTTCTGTAAATCGATGGTAATAAACAAAATAAACAAAAAACGGCGGAGATTTAGGTTTTTTGTTGATGTTTTCATAGTTATGAAGAATCTGTATTTTTTCACTGGTTTCTCGCAGTTATTGATAGTTACCGGAACTGTGGCATGAGTTAATTACCCTTCTTTTAACAGTTTTTGTTGATGTCATTCTATATAAAGGCGGATTATTTGGTTGTTGCATGTGTATTGTATCATATCTCTTGGTATTAGTGAATTTAAAAAAGCTGTTAAAGTGTTATTATTGAATAGGTGTTACTACACCTTTGTCTGAAAGGATCAATAAATTATTATGTTCAATAAACTTGAGAAAATCAGTCATTGGCAAATATACAATAGAGGAAGGCTTATACCCAGCAGTGGACTTTAAGTGCTGATTATGATCTAAAAATGATAATGAAATACCCTGTACTGTTAAAAAAAAGTTTACCTCAATGATGGCACCAAAGGGATCGCTGAAACAAACGGATGCAATTGGCTCCATTGTTTTTGAACAAGTTCTGGTACTTTGGATGTGGTAGCATGATTTTGAATAGCATTCTTTCCTGAAACAATAAGTAATAAACTTTTAAGATATCAACCATCAATATGTTAATTATTTCTAGTCGTATACAATCATCCGATAAACTTTACATAGTTACTGGAACTGGTGATACACTAGGACATTATTATTCAAAATCTGAGTATTTCACTTCTGTAAAAATCTCACGTTATTCGACATAATTAGAACTCTTTTTATTTCTGGGAAATTTCGAACTTTCAGGCTAAGCAACAGGGACTTTAACCTGACAAAAATAGCACCAGGTTACTGACTGTGCCTTCATACTGAAGGCAGTCCATGATGATATTCCGTTTGTTGCCCACACTCATTTTTTGACTATTAATTTTTCATTACAGACAAAAAATCGACTTTTTGAGTTTGCACTTGTAAAATGAAAAGTAATGCAACTAAAGGCAACGAATTGTAAGGAATCAAATAGCGCGGGCCAATGAGCCCTGAACTAGATTCATTAACACTAAGAGAGGTAATCAAACCAAATTGTAGAAATTACTATAATATGTTTTACTACCAATAAAAATATATATTACACATTTTCTTGTGACTCGAGTTTCGGGAAATGAACTATCCCATCATCAGACAACTGAAGACCTAACAGTAGTACAGAGATATTTAAACAAAAGTGATAAATATTTTGAATATTTCAATAGATTCTAGGTAAGACCTAATAGTGGTACAGAGGTTTACAAGCGGAACGTGATAAAAAACCGGGTTAAAAAAGAGGGGCCTTCTAACAGATATCGGCATGTCGGCAATCGACAAAGAAGGTTGTTAAACAGATGGTAACCATTTAAATATCTCAAATAATTTTTGGGGTTACATAGCTCCGTACAGTCGTTCATTATTTTTACATTATTTTGTTGTATATCTCAAATATTTGGATTTACATAGCTCCGTACATTCATTCATTATTTTTTACATTATTTTTATTGTGAACGAATTTGAAAATTTCAATAATCAAGATTCTTTTCTTTTGAATCTACATGTAAAATTTTCTTAAGATTTTCTTTTGTCGAAAGGAATTACTGTTTCCTAAAGAAAGAGTGGCAAAAGTTGAATTTTTGTTTACTTTTCATTAAATTCATTTTATGTTCGTTGAAAAAGGTTTTAAACAGATGTTACTTTTTAAATATCTCAAATATTTTCGATTTACATAGTTCCGTACAGTCATTCATTATTTTTACATTATTGTTATTATGAACTAATTTGAAAATTTCAACAGATTCTAGATAATCGAGTTTATTCCCTTTTGATTCTACATGTAAAATTTTAAGATTATCTATTGTAGGAAAGGAATGACCGTTTTCTAGACAATGAGTTTATGTTTGGAGTAGGGTCCTTTTGCGTTAAAAAATACCGATGATAATTTGTTTTGCGTTTTGACTTATGCTACCAAAGTACGATAGAGAAATGAAGAACTGAAGAAAATAAAAAATTCATTTCTCTGTCGTACTTTGGTAGCATAAGTGAAAAAGTAGCCAATAGTTTTTCAAAATCAGATGTCAATATTGCCGTCAAAACGCAAAACAAATTATCATCGGTATTATTTAACGCAAAGGACCCTACTCCAAACATACACAGATCAGGAGTTTATGAGTTATCTTGTTCTACGTGCAGTAATAAATATATAGGACAAACAGGACGTTCCTTCAAGACGAGGTTCAACGAACATAGGATGAGTTTCATGAAAAATAAACAAAATTTTACTTTTGCCACTCTTTGTCTAGAAAACGGTCATTCCTTTCCCACAATAGATAATCTTAAAATTTTACATGTAGAATCAAAAGGGAAGAAACTCGATTATCTAGAATCTGTTGAAATTTTCAAATAAGTTCACCATAACAATAATGTAAAAATAATGAATGACTGTACGGAGCTATGTAAATCGAAAATATTTGAGATATTTAAAAAGTAACATCTGTTTAAAACCTTTTTCAACGAACATTAAATGAATTTAATGAAAAGTAAACAAAAATTCAACTTTTGCCACTCTTTCTTTAGAAAACAGTAATTCCTTTCGACAAAAGAAAATCTTCAGAAACTTTTCCATGTAGATTCAAAAGAAAAGAAACTTGATTATTGAAATTTTCAAATTCGTTCACGATAAAAATAATGTAAAAAATAATGAATGAATGTACGGAGCTATGTAAATCCAAATATTTGAGATATACAACAAAATAATGTAAAAATAATGAATGACTGTACGGAGCTATGTAACCCCAAAAATTATTTGAGATATTTAAATGGGTACCATCTGTTTAACAACCTTCTTTGTCGATTGCCGACATGCCGATATCTGTTAGAAGGCCCCTCTTTTTTAACCCGATTTTTTATCACATTCCGCTTGTAAGCCTCTGTACCACTATTAGGTGTTACCTAGAATCTATTGAAATATTCAAAATATTTATCACTTTTGTTTAAATACCTCTGTACCACTGTTAGGTATCAGTTCTCTGATGATGGGATAGTTCATTTTCCGAAAATATGTGTAATATATATTTTTATTGGTAGTAAAACATAGTAACTTCTACAATTTGTTTTAATTATGATCAACTACCAAATAGTAACGGCAGTAACTAAGAGAGGTGTCGGGACTCATAAAAAATTAGGGTATACTTCAGTGTCAAAAACGTTCGGACAATCAGTCAATGAAATATGTATTATTCATTCAAATTTATTGTATCGCCCTAAAAGAAGGCTACTTCCGGAATAATACCCTTATGATAACAAATAATCCAAACATGTTTCAAATACATTTTCAAGAATCGATTTTAATACTTGCTGCGAATTCCCTTCCATGATACCTTGGCGTAGTTTTGGAAAGAGAAAAAAGTTGGCCGGAGCCATATCGCGGAATACAATGATTGTTAAAAATAAAAGGGAGATACTACGTTACATTAATGCAAAATCCACGAATTTGATTTACACAAATTTTTTGATAAAATGAATTTACCATTTCGAAAGATCCATAATGCTCAGATAATATTCTTTATTCTGGCAAAAATTCCCCTAGCGTGTGCTAAGCATAACCTGTTCAATCCTACCTTTTCCGAGCATATCTTTGAATTCTTCCCATGCTTTCATCTGATCTTCTTCGTTCAAATCCTCATCCGGACGGTTTTCCAGTAGTTTTTGGTGGTGGTGAAATTTATACACGCATTCGAATTTTAGCAAGATGGCGGACAAAATATCGTCGTCCGGTTTTGCAGGCGTGGGCCTTTGCAGGGACAGATCCATCTCTGTCTTATAGAGATCTTCCAGATCCAAATTTTTATAATGCCTGGTGATCTGATGTTTGTCGACCACCCTAGATGCTATTGCAAGCTTTGTGACGCATCTATGATAGATTTTTTCTTCCATGGTGCCCTTGAACATAAGCATAATTAACACATTACCAAATGATATCGTTAAGTTATTGACAAACTAAGATCTTTCAATAAATACTTTCGTTTTGATGTGCGCATTTGACTTATGGTGTTTATTGATATCATTCAACTATAGTACAACTTCTTCAATTCAGACACAGCTAAAACTGGACATCTGGTAATCCAAACGCACCTACTCAACTCAATGGGCTTCAAACAATAAAACAACATTCCAGATGAGCAAATAGAAATGTTCTTTAATAGAATACCTCTAGTATTTTTGTTAAAACAAATAAGTATATATAAATGGTCCAGAACGTGATGTCGCTTTTTAGAAATTAAATTCAAACAAATAAATTACTGAAAAGTTTTCATTTTTAGATACTGAATTGTTTCACCCATTACTCATTGCCCCTTTAGAACAATGCCTGCTCAAAAACTATTTTCAATTTAATAATAAAATATACGAACAATTAAACGGCCTAGCTATGGGCTCACCACTGAGTCCACTCCTTGCAGACATATTCATGTCAGAAATAGAAAATAAAATCTTCAATTCGAAACTACCTGTAAATATTCATTTCTGGTACAGATACGTAGGCGATATTCTCACGTGTATCTCCGGAACATCCAGACAACTGAGTCAATTTTTGAATTCCTTGAATAATATTCACCCAAAAATTAAATTCAAATTAGAAAAAGAGTCGAAGAACAGTATTACATTTTTAGACCTCTCGATATCACACTCAAATAGAAAAATAGAATTCAACGTGTTCAGAAAACCTACATCCACTGATATATGTATTCCTATTGATTCCAATCACCCATATTCACAAAAAATGTCAGCGTATCAATCGATGATCCATAGAGCCTTCGCATTACCCTTATCAAAAAATGACAGCGAAGCTGAAGTCCAAACTAAAAAATCAATAGCCGCGAACAACGGTTTCAACCCCAATATAATAGATAATCTAATTCGACAGAAACTATCTAAAATAGCCATGAGCCAAATTTATCCCATCATAAAAACTGAAGAAAATAAAAAATTCATTTCTCTATCGTACTTTGGTAGCGTAAGTCAAAAAGTGGCCAATAGTTTTTCAAAATCAGATGTCAATATTGCCTTCAAAACGCAAAAGAAATTATCATCGGGATTATTTAACGCAAAGGACCCTACTCCAAACATACACAAATCAGGAGTTTATGAGTTATCTTGTTCTACGTGCAGTAATAAACATATAAGACAAACAGGGCGTTCCTTCAAGACGAGGTTCAACGAACATAAAATGAGTTTTAGTATATCCCATAAATAATGATTCAATTGAAAGTAGATACATTTCGTTGACATACTTGACACCAAAAACAGAAAAGGTAGCTAGATATTTAAAGAAAAACCACAATTTTAGAATTTCTTATAAAACGAATAACTCCCTAGGAAAATCAATAAAAAATAATAAAGATAAAACATCTAAGAACAAGAAATCAGGTGTTTATAAGTTAACTTGCGGTACTTGCCATTTTGTTTATGTTGGTCAGACAGGAAGACCGTTCCAGACGAGACTTAGGGAACATGAAAAATGTTATTGTAACAAAAAGGGAAATTCAACCTAGGCAGAGCACCTTCTAGACACAGGACATAGTTTTAATAGTAACTTTGTAAATTTACACACAGAAAACAAAAGTTTCAGATTAAACTTGTTAGAAACTTTAGAAATTAATAGATATCATAAAAGAAAAATATTATTGAATAACCAAACAGAATTAAGTCGCTCCCCTTTGTTGAATCTTTTTTGAATCATTTCTCAGAATTCCAAAAGAATTGTAAAACTCTCTTCACGCCCTCTATTTTTTGTTATGTCCATGTACTATATAATGAAATTCTTGTTCATGGTATACTCAGTATCTTGTAATACTCACCTGAAGAAGTCATGGTATGTCGTAACGATCGTAGTGTAATAAAATATTAGCGGAAATTAAAATATCGTTTTTATTCATATTTTCAAGATGAATTTCCGTCAAGTAAAGACCGAAACAATCATAGATAAAATGAGTTTCATGCAAAATAAACAAAATTCTACTTTTGCCACTCATTGTCTAGAAAACGGTCATTCCTTTCCCACAATAGATAATCTTAAAATTTCACATGTAGAATCAAAAGGGAAGAAACTCGATTATCTAGAATCTGTTGAAATTTTCAAATTAGTTCGCAATAACAATAATGAATGACTGTACGGAGCTATGTAAATCGAAAATATTTGAGATATTTGAAAAGTAACATCTGTTCAAAACTTTTTTCAACGAACATAAAATGTATTTGATGAAAAGTAAACAAAAATTCAACTTTCGCCAGTCATTCTTAAGAAAACAGTTATTCCTTTCGACAAAAGAAAATCTTAAGAAAATTTTACATGTAGATTCAAAAGAAAAGAAACTTGATTATTGAAATTTTCAAATTCGTTCACAATAAAAATAATGTAAAAAAAAATAATGAATGACTGTATGGAGCTTTGTAAATCCAAATATTTGAGATATACAACAAAATAATGTAAAAATAATGAATGACTGTACGGAGCTATGTAACCCCAAAAATTATTTGAGATATTTAAATGGGTACCATCTGTTTAACAACCTTCTTTGTCGATTGCCGACATTCTGATATCTGTTAGAAGGCCCCTATTTTTTAACCCGGTTTTTTATCACGTTCCGATTGTGAACCTCTGTACCACTATTAGGTGTTACCTAGAATCTATTGAAATATTCAAAATATTTATCACTTTTATTCAAATACCACTGTACCACTGTTAGGTCTTCAGTTGTCTGATGATGGGATAGTTCATTTCCCGAAACTCGAGTCACAAGAAAATGTGTAATATATATTTTTATTGGTAGTAAAAAATAGTAATTTCTACAATTTGTTTTATTTTTAATCGATAATGTAATCAACTTTTTTATCAACCATCTAGTGTGCAAATTTTCAATGCGGGACTGATAAAAATCAATTAGTTTTTGAGTAAAATATTTCAAAATGGCACATTGAACGTCATGACAAATTTTCACAATTTTTGCCAGTAGGAAAATGTTGTAGCGATCGGAAAAAATGGAAATCCGAGGATACGATATCGGGTGAGGGCATACCTCCCACCCCAATTCATTAAATTTTTCCAAGGTTCATCTTGCACAGTGTGGCCTTGCATTGTGAGTGTGGATAGCTCAGCGGGAGAGCATCGGACTCGTGACCGGGAGGTCCAGGGTTCGAATCCTATTCAGGTAGAAAAGAAATTTTCTAGTTGGACGGGTATCTGCCACCATTTCACTGTTGGGTCAAAAATTAACAGTGCTGTGACCTAAAGTGGCGCAAGATCGCAGTAACAAAGCCTACACAGAACACAACTGAACTCCTAACTCGCACAAGCTGAAAAAGCTTCTGAGGGATCTTCACAGAAGATCTAGGAGTATCAGGATAATAATAATAATAATAATAATAATAATTGTCGTGTTGCAGAATAACGCCTTTTCTGTTGACAATCGCCGGATACTTTTCGATTAAAGATTGGCTCACTCGATCCAATTGTTCACAATAAAAATCTGTATTAACAGTTTGTCCAGGTTTCAGCGCTTCAAAATGAATAATTCCAACAATCACACAGAAGCCCTTTTTGGGGTGTAAAACCAGCTTCGCAGTACTTCGTGGTGATTCATTTAGAGAAAGCCACTGCCTTTTGCATTTTGGATTATCATATAGGACCCATTTTTCGTCTCTAGTGATCAAGCGATCAAACAACGGTTCTGTATGGTGTCGTTGAAGCATGTCGTTGCATGTGATGGATCGGTTGGCTTTGGTCTCTTAAGATAGATTATGGGGGACCTAAACACCTGCTCTGCTTATTTTTCCAATCTGCTGCAAATGTTCTTGGATGGTCGACCAAGGTTGGTTAACGGTGTTTGAGAGTTCCTCGATTGTCCGACATGAATTTGCTTCCATTTCTGCCCTTAGCATGTCGTTGTCTAATGTTGTTGGTCTTTGTAATCGATAGAAGTCAGAGGGATCAAAACTACCGGGTCTGCACCTAGGGAATCATCTTTGGCTTTTACGAACGTCTAATGCAAATGTTGCGTTAATACTCTTGCGAAACTCAAAAAGCTCACAATGCCGGATATGCTCTTCTGGTATTTGGCCCCAAATTGCAAAAAAAAGTTATTTAGAAGTGAACAAGACACAATAACCTTAAAATATCTTTGACACGACTTCGAAGTACACAATGAGCTGACAAATGACAATCAAAAATCGACATGCACAGAAACGACATCACTTTTTGGTTTATAATGTAAGTTTTATTTTTTATGAGTGTTTTAATTTATTTTATGTTTGCTGTTATTTACATGAAGAGTTTATTTTATTTAATGAATAATTTATGAGTAAAATGAGTTTTCCTGTAATCCAGACAACCACCTTGTCTGAATGTCTGAATTGTAGAGGTTGTACTGTATGTAAAAAATGTTTTTATTTTATTTTGATATACTATTGTTCTTAAAGATATTTATTCTATGCTTCATTAATGTACCATCCTGCATGTAAAACGCTGGATAAGGAATATCTACATGTCATAATTTCTCGAGCGTTTTTCCACATTACAACCAGCACCTATCTGGATCACTGTCAAGTACTGGTTAAGTCAAGAACAAGAGATTAGACCATCAGAAAAAATCTAAGTTAAATTTGACGATAAGCTTCACGATAGAGTAATGTCTACACAACACGCGCTCGTTTTAATCTCATTCAACTGCTTAAAATTAAAAAACACTATCTAAATAAAAACTTTTTCATCTTACCATCGATAGTAACCTGTAAATATACACCACTTTGGTTTGGCCAAACCTATACGCCCTGTAGATACTCTGTGAATCTAGGGATGGGTTGAAATTGGCGCCAAGGAGTATGACTCTATTGGCAGCTGTCAGGTTCAAGCCAAGCCCTCCCACTTTGTGAGACATCAAAAAGACCCTGAAACATTTTTTCAATATTAAGTACAATCGTGTTAATCTTAGGGGGACCGGAAAGTAATATCGCTTTCTTAAATTAAAAATAAACCATTAACAAGTTTTCATTTTTAATCAATAATGTAATCACTTTCGTTATCAACAATCTTTTGTTATCTAGTGTGCAAATTTTCAATTCCGGACCGATAAAAAAATTTTTTGGTTTTTGAGTAAAATATCTGGAGATGGTATTTTGGACATCATCCGAATTTTCGAATACTTTCACGAGGGCTGTATAAATAGCCTTCTCCAATAGATCTAAATAAATTTGGCTAGTGAGATTACCGGGTATAAAAAAGGGCCGATTCCATGAGTACCCGCTCAAACATTTAATTTTTGGGGACGCTGAGTATGCACCTCAAATAATCTTGGATTTTCATCTGACCAATACCGACAGTTATGCCTGTTTACAAGGCCTTTAAGGTAAAATGAGCACTCGTTCGAAAAACAGATATCGAACATATAGTTTTGATTACCGTTAATCATTTCACTGACCACTTCACACTTGCTTCGTAGCTTTCATGCACCCTCTTTTTGTTTTTGACTGAATCATTAGCGTCAAATTTGGAAATCAGTTGCACAACGTAAGCAGTGGATACATTTTTTCCAGGATGTCGTTGGTTAAATAGAGCTGTTATTGTTCGCGCAGAGTCGTTATTTCTAAGAAATAATTTTATCATTTCCCCCCTATCTTCTACGGAATACACCACTTTTAATTCTACTACAAATTTACAATCGCTTTGACACACTTGTAACGTTCTTAAAAATTCACGAAAGACTAAGGTGAATCAAAAACATGGGCCGTCTACTTTTTTGGACAAGAAATTAATACTTTTTTGGACAAAAAAATAACAACATAACTACTAAATACCTTTGAAATGTATCGTATACAAATAATATTCTTGAGACAAATTATACATTGCCTCATTCGTTATTTCCGCTGTTATTTCATTATGATGGATATTTTGGAGCGAAATTTTAGGGTCAGATAGTACTCGATACGATCTTCAAAATAAGTTATTGCAACACCCCTCATCCCTATTCAAAATCAAGGGGTTGTGCTCAACCCCGTTAAGGGACTGAAGATACGGGGATGAAAAAAGCGGAAAAGTTGTTCCCTCTCGAATTAGAAATTGACGGGTTCGAGCGTTTTACCACATTTTCATTTTGAAGTCGGAAAATCCAGGTGTTAAGTTTTCGTTGGACCACCTGTATAAATATAGTATAATCTCACTAGTATGAACTCGTTTATTTCATATGAAGGAATGTATCGAATTTGACGATTTATCCTGAATTTATTCATTGTCAAAGATGAGGCACCTAAATAACATACTGCATACGAACAAGATTGGATTTTTTGTGTTCATATTATTAACAAGTTCGCATCGTATTTTTTAAATTTTTTTAATTCTTTGAATTGTCAGCTTCCCCTCATTTTCAAAATTATTCACTCGTCGCTTAAAAAAAACCTTACTTTCATGACTGGTTGAACAATATACCATTTTCATTTTTTTCTTATCTATCAAAGAAGCATTCACTTACCGCAATGTTTTATTTTTCTCATCATTGAACATCTCACACATCTCCGTCCTTACCGATGGGGGAACAGTGCCGTCCATTCTGAAGTAATCCCTCTTCGATCTCCAAGAGGAACACTTTGAGGTACCCTTAAGTTTCAAGAAATACTCCACACTGCTCAGTTCTATTAAACTACTGGTGAATATCAAACTGGAAAAAATTTCCGTTGAACCCAAATTTGTCCCAAAACTAGGTCGAAAACTTACACTTTTTCCCCAATTTTCTCAGCCTCCTCGATAATTTCCATCATGACTTGAAGTTTCGTTCCGAAATCTATACTGGTTTTGATATCATCAGAACAGTGGATTTTCCACCAGTCCTGTGGTAGTCCTTCAAACTCAAGGACTTCTGGTTCTTCACTGATAATTTCCTTTTCTTTGATCGCATTTTTGTTTCGCTGGGCATTCTAAAATTCATAGCTCATTTAAGTAAATTAAAAAAAAAAAAACCATAATTGAAACTAGTTTTTAGAAAGTGCGGTATTTTATTGTTATATTCATAATAAATATGTGGAAATTAGAATAACCTTATTTAAAATATCATTTTGAATAGACATCCATAAAGTAATATTTTTCCATCAATTAAATATTTGAAATATAGTAATTTCTAAACAAGTATGTCACTAATCTGAATAGATATGATAATTCAGTGTGGGAACCCATGAAAAACTTGAAAACACCAATGAAACATATACCACCGTTGCGCAACATAACAGGATCAACGATGAAATGGGTAAGCACCGACCAAGAAAAGGCACGAATGTTTGCTAAAGTATTCACTCCAAATAGTGACACAATTGATGATGATCTTGGAAAGCGAGATGCTGGAAATTCCTGCAAGTACCACACCTATACCAAAAATCACTAGGAAACAAGTTCAAAATGAAAATAAGATACCTGAATATTAGAGAAGCTGCAGGAAATGATGAAATAACATAAAAAATGAGCAAAGAATTACCAAAGAAAGGACCGTTGGTAATTACTTACATATTCAATGCCATCCTAAAACTGAACTACTGGTCAAAACAACTGAAAGAAACCAAAATTATACTTGTCCCTAAGTAAATATGCAAACACCATCACATCCTATCGTCCAATTAGCTTGGTCCCAGTTCTATCAAAAATTCTAGAAAGACTGGTGTTTCAAAGAATAAACTCCGACCTAAATACAGAGGAGTGGATACAAGATCATCAGTTTGGATTTCGCTCAAACCACTCCACAATACAGCAAATTCATAGAATTAACCATGAAATAAGTAAAGAGCTTGAACACAGGAAATAGTGTACCTCAGCATTCTTGGACGTAAGTCAAGCTTTTGATAAAGTCTAGCATCCTGGTTTGCTCTATAAAATCAAAACATATCTGCCTGGTTGTTACTATGAATTGTTGAAATCCTGTCTTAGTGAAAGACGATTTAGTGAGAGTGAGAGTTGGTAATGAGGAATTGAACTGCTTCCTAATAGAATCAGGAGTTCCCCAGGGATCTGGCTGCTCAACTCAATCCGGAGCTTTACATTTTGTTGAGTTTGTCTATGAAAGTCTAGACAATGACTCACATGTAGCGGGATTATTTTTTGACTTATCAAGAGCATTCAATAGTCTTGCGCATCAGTTCATAATAGACAAGCTGTATAATTTGGGATTCAGGGGAGTATCTTGAACTGGATCCGAAGTTATCTTGAAGGTAGGGTGGTAGCGACCGTTAAAGTTAACGGCTCATTTTCCAGTGAACAAGACCTCAAGTTAGGTGTGCCCCAGGGCTCTGTTCTGGGGCTACTCCTTTTTTTCGTTATTTATAAACGACCTTCCCGCCAATCTGAGAGAATTATTCGTCAAATTGTTAAATTGCAAAAACTTATCAGCCAATTTACTCAGATTTGTCTTGTTTGCTGATAACTCCTCTATAGAGATTACTGCAGAGAACTTGGAGGAGTTATAGAGGTTGTGTAAACTGCTTGTTCGGAGCTTTAAAGAATGCTGCTATTTAAATAGGATTATATTGAACATCAACGTGCGTTCACTTTTCCTTGTCATAATTCAGAAACGAATAATTCGCTTAATGTGCGCATCTTGCAGACCTATTTTCTAGGAAAATGGGATTCTTACTGTAGCCTCTATATTCATGTTGAGATGTCTTGAATATGTAAAGGAGAACGAGGGCGCTTTTGTAAAACTCTCTAGCTTTCATTCCCACAATACTAAAAATAAAGAAACCTTGTATTTTTCTGTACATAGGACCCTCAAAGTTTGAATTGTCTCCATTGTATCAAGGCATCAAACTTTTTAATCATTTACCGCAGAGCATACAATCACTGAGTGTAAGTAAATTTATGAAAGTAGTTAAGGAATTATTGTTAAAAAAATGTTTCTATACAGTTAGTGAGTATTTCAGCGATAAGCTCAAAAATAACTGAATTTTTCTATCTTGACCTGTCCTATACATATTCTGTTGTGTCTTTAAGGATTAATAAATTATTATTATTATTAAGTTGTACTTACTTGAGTTTCCATCGTATAAAATAGTTGAGGATGAGAACAGATATATTTCAATATCTGATAATCAACAAAGAAAGATTTCATATTTTGCTCCCTTTCTTGTACTGCTTCAAGGTATGTCTTATATAATTTTTCCTGTAACGGGTGTAGTTGAATGAATATAGCGTAGTCCTTCATATTCTGAAGATACTTTTTCAACTCTGTAGCTTCGTACCTCTGAAAAATGCAATTAAATGTACAATAGGTCAACAGTTAAGATATCAAAAAATATAGGAAAGTGTAAGAGATGTCCAAGCTACCTCAAAATACCCTTAAGTTTTTGCTGGTAAATCTTCAACCAATGAGTTATTCACAACTTTAAATGAAAGAAATAATACAAGAACGCATAATCTAACGAATAAAGTATGTCATGAAAAACTTGGCACTTCGATTATTCATTTTGAGAAGTAGTACACAAAATTTGCAATATCCAAAGTCGGTCTTAGCTTGGATCACTAGACAATTCTAAAGAAACGCTCCTGTAAGCCTTTTGAAACCTGTGTCTTCTGTATTCCAGAAGATTTGTGGTATACTTTGATGATGTTGATAATGATAGTTGTGTGAGATCACTTGTATAAGAGTATAACAAACAATAAAGGTCCGAAAAGAGATCCCTGTGGCAGCCTTCTACAATCTTTGATAATTTTTGCAACAAACAAATAATATGGGTATGATGAAGTATATACGATTAATATGTTAATATTTACCTGAACTGTATTTTTCAGAAGTCTGTGCAACACATGCGTTCTTTTTTTCATTAGAGTAATATCATGTTCAAGTGAGTCCTCATACTGACCATTCATAATTGGATTAACAAACTGTCTGTTAAATTCACTCTTATTTCCTAATAGATTCGGTTTAACGAACTGTACCATGAAGTAATCTGAAAAAAGGCAAATCTACCATATAATAATACGTAATAATTTACGTGTCTGGAACAATTAGTGAAAACAAATATTTATAACAATCTATTCATGTTAGGCAATCTTCGGAAGAGAGCAAAACTTACTCGACTTCTATTGGTATATATTATTGTGAAGTAACATTCGACAACAAAGGGAAGTAAAATTACAACTTGTAAAATTTACAAGTTGTCATTTTAATCTTTGCATATATTGGTTGGTATAGTCCATACAATTTCATTTGACAAAATCATAAAAAACTCCCAGCGGCTATTCCGCTTCCATAAGCGTACGTATGTATTCGAATAAACAAAGAAATAATAAACTTACATTCCTGCAGATTATTTTGCAGTGGGGTTCCCGTTAGTGCAATCCTCCTTTTCGTTTTTATTTCCATAAGTGCCTTCGTCCTCATAGATTTGCCATTTTTCAATAAATGGCCTTCATCGCAAACGACTAAATCAGGTCCTATACATGAATATAAAAAAGATATATTTAAGGCGTAGGGAAAAAATTAACAAGTCACTTCAAATTATCATGAAGAAGTCAAATTTGTTTTCAGTAGCAGCTGCTGCAGGGAATTAATTCTTAAAATTCTTTCATTAACAAAAACAGTTTCACCTATGTTGAAACAAAAGTCTAGCTTTTAAAAATACCCTGTATTATAAAGATTCACTTCTGCCAAACACTCAGTCAATAAGTTTCTGGTATGACATATATATGGTAACATTTTTGACAGACCCATATGATTTCTGGATAGAACCAACCTTCAAACGACACATGTAAAACTGGTTTGACATTTCAACAACCGTTTTAAAAATTAGTTTATGGGTTATCGTGATCCCCAGATGATGCTGAACGCTGAGGATTCTAAAAATTAGCAGTTGTTGTAGAAAACGGAAAAAAGTCCACAGTTTTATAAATCACTTTTCTTCTTTGCATATGAGGAAGTTTATTCGAAATTGCCTCGTTCAGTAGATCCATTTGGGCCATGCATAGGTCACTATTGGTTATCTTACCCTTTTCAAGGTAGTCCATAAACGCAATATCAGAGATATCTCAAAATACGGACGATCTTTTTTACTTAGACGCATAGTAATGGATCCATTGTCACATATCGACGCAAAAAATCCTATTTATTTCGAACTCCAAGCAGCGCTCATAATGATGGAATTGTTATTTTTACTCAACTATTAGCAATCACAGAACCCCAAACATGATCATACGATCATAGTTACATTGAACAACCTGATTCTAGATTCAGACTGAAGAACATCACTTTCGGCATCCCACAAGGTACAGTACTGGGTCTAATTTTATTTGCCATATACTGTAATAAAGGGCCTATGTTTCACTTAGAAATAGGGAAATAAATTTTGATCCAAAGAATTCTATTATAATAAAGCTCGAGGGCCGACAAGCGGTGTTAATCAATTGAGATAGAAATGTAGCCTAAACAACGGGTGATAATTCTAAAAGCAACAATTTAGTAATCAATAGATCGATTCATTTAAATTTCAACGAGGAGGTCTTGGGAACGGAAGTTAGCGATTATAATTTTAGTGCAGACGACATAAAGGACTTCAAGGCTAAGATTGGGAATTCTCAGTAAAGTCGAGATAAGAAATCGACAAGTCAAAAGATCTGGATGGTCTAGACGTGTGTAGGCGTTGAAACGATGGGAACTTAGAAAAAGCCGACTCAGAAAAACTTCGGTAGGAGAATAGAAGCCAACGTTTTGGAAGTTCGAAAAAAGAAAAGAGAGTCGTCGTCAGGCATTGGTGACAGACAGTCACTAATCGGTTCGTGGTCGGGATAGTTTAGTTTAATTCAGGTTGAAAAATAAAGGGCTAGATTATAGTGTTTGTTCTTGAAGGGGTGTTGTGCCTTTGGGCTGAGGCCAACACCCCCGTGTAGAGGGTTCAGCTATTGAACATCGGGTTTTGGTGAATCGGTGTCCCGTAAAAAAAAAGGTAGGATTTTTTGTTTTTTGTAACTTCACTAAAATCTTTTATTAATTTTGAATATAAATTGTTCATAAGCGGGAAAGACGGTATGACTTATTAAAATTGACAGTCCAGGGTCCTGAAGTCTTCTAAAAAATTGATTTAAATAATTACTGATTTGATTTTAGAATATCATTTTACATCAATTGCTTTTCAAAAGACTGTGAAAAATTGTTAATATTGAAATTTCTATTAACTGACACCATAATAGTTCATTATATGTGATATCTCATTTAAATGTGTTATTTTTGCTCTATCCATCTCCTCAGAAAATACTTTTAAAACAAAAGACTTGTCCTTCGTGCGACGAGCACGAACCCAAATTCTTTCCAAAAAGAGAGTTCAGCAAAGTAAGTATATTTTGATATATTTTCGAGTTGGGAACTAGATTCAGGAATTATGAGTAGAATGTAGAGAGTAAGTGGTGATAGTGGTAAGGGTTGATAGTCAGAAAAAGGTTTATATTAGGTATTATTTCGATTTTTACTTGTTTCATTATTTTAAAATTGGAATTAACTTTATTTTTATTGAGAGTAGGAAATATTAAAAGTTTCAAAAAAGTTACCCTTTTTATAATGAGATAAACACACTTATATATTAAGGGAAACGACTCTGAACGAGTTAAAGATAAAGTGGCGTATTACAATACGTGCATTCACTGCTAATAAAAAAACTGAAATGTTGGATGAACAGTTTGGCTGATGATACTGTACTACTGAGGTTTGCCAGTGGTTTCATTTCAACATGTTAACTTTGATTCCAGAAAAAAACAATTCATGTTCTGGTCAATCACCATATCTGAGCTTTTTGACTGTTTCCCCTGGCGTGAAAATACGTGAATCGAATAAGATTAAATATCTTGGAGTTGTTTTGGACCACCATTTGCGATGGGATCATCAGGTAGGATATATAGTCAACAAGATAAAATACCTGTTGGGAAAGTTCAATGTTTTGAAAAGATGTTTGGATGTTTCACATGCTGAGGATCTTGTACTTCTTGTTAGTTCAGAGTCATTTGACCTATAATATATTCGGCTGGAGGGAGTTAATGATTGCTATTTAAGAAGAATCGAAATCCTTCAGAAATGGATTTCTGATTGATTTGATCTGTACTCAAGTACAGAGTTGTTCCGGGAACCGAGAGTTATGATAATTCTCACCTCTATACTTTGAAAATTTTCTTGGAAGAACATAAAAATAAGATACTGAATTGTTTCAGCCGTTACTATTTGGTAGTTGATCATAATTAAAACAAATTGTAGAAATTACTATGTTTTACTACCAAAAAAATAAATATTACACATTTTCTTGTGACTCGAGTTTTGGGAAATGAACTATCCCATCATCAGACAACTGAAGACCTAACAGTGGTACAGTGGTATTTAAACAAAAGTTATAAATATTTTGAATATTTCAACAGATTCTCGGTAAAACCTAATAGTGGTAGAGGTTAACAATCGGAACGTGATAAAAAACCGGGTTAAAAAAGAGGGGCCTTCTAACAGATATCAGAATGTCGGCAATCGACAAAGAAGGTTGTTAAACAGATGGCACCCATTTAAATATCTCAAATAATTTTTTGGGTTTTATAGCTCCGTACAGTCATTCATTATTTTTAAATTACTTTGTTGTATATCTCAAATATTTGGATTTACAAAGCTCCATACAGTCATTCCTTATTTTTACATTATTTTTATTGTGAACGAATTTGAAAATTTCAATTATCAAGTTCTTTTATTTTGAACCTACATGTAAAATTTTCTTAAGATTTTCTTTTGTCGAAAGGAATTACTGTTTTCTAAAGAATGAGTGGCAAAAGTTGAATTTTTGTTTACTTTTCATTAAATTCATTTTATGTTCGTTGAAAAAGGTTTTAAACAGATGTTACTTTTTAAATACCTTAAATATTTTCGATTTACATAGCTCCGTACAGTCATTCATTATTTTCACATTATTGTTATTGTGAACTAATTTGAAAATTTCAACAGATTCTAGATAATCGAGTTTCTTCCCTTTTGATTCTACATGTAAAATTTTAAGATTATCTATTGTGGGAAAGGAATGACCGTTTTCTAGACAATGAGTGGCAAAAGTAGAATTTTGTTTATTTTCCCTGAGACTCATTTTATGTTCGTTGAACCTCGTCTTGAAGGAACGTCTAGTTTGTCTTATATGTTTATTACTGCACGTAGAACAAGATAACTCATAAACTCCTGATTTGTGTATGTTTGGAGTAGGGTCCTTTGCGTTAAATAATACCGATGATAATTTGTTTTGGCTACTTTTTGACTTATGCTACCAAAGTACGACAGAGAAATTAATTTTTTATTTTCTTCGGTTTTTATGATGGGATAAATTTGGCTCATAGCTATTTTAGATAGTTTCTGTCGAATTAGATTATCGATTATAATTGGGTTGAAACCGTTGTTCGCGGCTATTGATTTTATATAACTTTTGTTTAAATACCACTGTACCACTGTTAGGTCTTCAGTTGTCTGATGATGGGATAGTTCATTTCCCGAAACTCGAGTCACAAGAAAATGTGTAATATTTATTTTTTTGGTAGTAAAACATAGTAATTTCTACAATTTGTTTAATTAATAAAAATAAGAGAAAAACTCCATTCTTATCAGCATGGTTATGATACAAGATGTTATGGAGAGATTACTGCTCTCCAAGCAAAGAAGACAATAGGCCAAAGACATCATAGATATTTAGCTGCCAGACTATATGTTTATTTTTCAAAAGAGACAACATGGACAACAAGAAATTCAAGATTGAGATTGTTAAATGGATATTTCAGACCGGAGCAACTATAAACCCAAAAGAGTGAATCTGGTATGTGACCTCCAAACCCTTTAACCTGTGAGTGAACATAATATATTAAAAATGAATCCCTTTTATGTTTTAAACTTTGTGTGATAAGATCCAATGCATTCACTTGCCTGGGTTAACTAACGCTTCTCTGATTTCTCTGGCTTGATGAGAGTTATCATTCTTCGTTAATCTAGAAAAAGCGTCATAGCCGACTATGAGCACCCCTGCAGCTCTTCTCCATCTACTTATCAACTTGCACCTAGCGGAGCGGTTTGAGCATCTGAAAAAAGAAATTGACGTTGTCTAGAAAAAACTGGTGAAATACACTCACTCCAAGGTAGTTATCTTGATGTCTTTAGTTTTCTCGGCCATTTTCAAAGCGTTCTGAAACTCTTTCTTCCAACCAGACACTGTGGATAAGGGACACACTATAAGCACATGTTTAGTGTTCGTAATCGAGTGACTGAACAAAGCATGTACTAAAGTGACAACCTGAAAGTGATATCGGTTATGAATTCTGACCTATTCAGCAAAAGGATAGGCTACCATGTTTGAACTAATCAGATGTATTAAGATGTTTTGTGAAGATGAACTCGAACATGAAACACTGGTGAGATGAAATATATATTTTTATGTTTTCAATTTCATCTACCGATGAAAATTAAGCGAGGAATGCGTATAACCTGAGACGAAGAGTATTGTACACTAATTCTAAGCGTCCATATGAATGATTACCGTCTATTGATTCTAGTACCACACAAAGTTTGCTTGCAAGTAGTTTTATTTTTAGTTTATTTAATTTACCTGAAAAGTTTTTCCTAGACCCATATTATGTGCCAATATACAGCCTGTGCCGTCGAAAGTCCTCAGACTGTCCACACTCAAATAACAGGATTCCCACATGAATTTTATGCCATCCAATTGATGCGGAAATAATTTTTTACCCAAATTAGAATCGATAACAACTTTATAACCATCTGAGGATACGCCTAATACCAATTCATCATCTTCTGCGCTTGTGGATTCTTGAGAAGCTTGGGAACATTTCTGAAAAATCATTAAATTGGTTTATGTTCAATGACGTAAATAGTTGTAGAGTAAAAAGATAGTTATTCTTTCAAAATGATTCTATGGATCTATATTATGGTCAATATAAGCAAGATATTGAAGTGTTCATCCCATTTTCAAGCAACTGAAAACCTAACAAAAGGTACAAGGCAGTGGCGTATCTAGACTTTGAGAGGCAGGGAAACTGCTGCATCTTTTTTCAAATTTTATGTGGAATATACCTACATCCATCAAGTTATCAAAAGAATTACATTACATTATAGTAAATTCCTAATTGAAAGCGTTATCTTGTAGAAGTAATAATGAAATATTTAACTGAGACTAATCGAATTGAGAATTTAATAATGATCAGTTACAGGAATAATTGCATAAGTCAAGTTGAAGTGGCAAACTTATTTAATCAGAGGTATCCTCAGTTGCCTTATATTTCACAAATTACTGTGTCTAAAATTCATGCACAATTCAAAGATCTTGGACATGTCAAACCATTGAAAAGAAAACCGCAATTCGTTGAAGATGCTGTGAAATTGGATATTTTGTTAGAATTTTCAACACCTATGTTGCAAAAGATCCAAAGACAAATACACGTGATGGAAGTCAGAAGGTGTCTCAACAAAGAAAAACTTTATCCATATGAAATGACTTTTGTGCATGAGCTAACTGAAGAATTAGAATGCGTTTCTGCGAAATAATGATGAATAAACTGTACAGAAATGAAATAGCTTTTGGTACAATCCTTTTTTCTGATGAATCAACATTTACATTGAACAGGGAGGTAAACCGACAAAAATTGTAGATATTGGTCAGCGGAGAATCCTCAATGGATGCATGAGACACACACGGTATCCTCAAAAGGTAAACGTTTGAGCAGGTATCATAGGACCATATTATTGGTCCTATATTTATAGACATGGTGTTTGTCCGTTTTTAAGTCGTTTCGTAGGAAGGAACAAGTGAATATCAAAATTATTTGGATTATCCTTAGTCTCAATATAAATGCGTTTGTTCTTTTAGAATTTGTTAGGGAAGCTGTGTTTCTCTAGTTTTCATGGCAAAGGCGGCACTGGCACAGATATTTAAAGTAGATAGGTACAAAAAAAGGTTATAAGAATGCAAGTGTTATAAAATATTGACACAGTGAGGAGATATAGGCAACAGATATTATTTAAATAGATTAGAGTTACATAATTACTATGTAAATCTAAAAGTAAATCTAAGCTTTCAGTCATCTAAAGATAGGATAATAACTTGAAACTGGAGTCACAAAAACCGCCTAAATTTAGAATTTTTGGTATATATATTATCAATATAATCAAGCCTATTTTTAATGATAAGAATTTTATTGAATTAAACTAAAAAGCAATGGTCGTACAGATAATTACAATTATTTACCATTGTGAAAAGAATTGTAATTATAGAAAATATTTTCAGAGGTGAATCTTTTTTAACAAGAGGTAGAATTCATCAAAATAACTGTTTTATAAAATATCGATATAGAAAAGTTGAAGACAAAGTGATGCTCAATTCTAATTTGGCATCTGAACTCAATCGCAGATCCTGTATTTGAAACCATTAGCCCAATTACAAAAGCTTTGCAGTCATTTTTATGATTTTAATAAATGAGGTTCTTTTTTCGATGTAGGATAATTGGAGTGGATTTACTGTGAAAGTATTGAACTAAAAGGTCTTTCAATGCAAACGCCCCACTTTTAAATTGATATTACTCACGAATGGCAGCCATCATGGAAAGGTACACACTCAATCAACGTTTACAAATAATCCAAATTTATTATGAAAAAATGCGATGTGTTACTCTAACTTTACGTGCTTGACTCCCATTTTTGTTCGTTATAATCGTCCGGGTAAAGGAACAGTTGAACGTTTAGTGAAGAAGTCTGAAACAAATTTTACACTTCATGATGTTGCAGTGCCAGGGAGACAAAGAAATGCAAGAAGTGAAGAGAATATTGAGGCCGTACGTGAAGACCGAAATTTATCGATTTCTCGACGTTCACAAGAACTAGGCGTCTCCCAGGCGTCTTTGAGGCGAATTTTACGAAAAGACCTTGGTTTACATCCATATAAAATTGTTTTAACCCAAGAACCCCAACCAACAGATCATTTAAAGCGTCGTGTATTCAGTAATTGGTGCTTAGAAAAAATTAAAGAAGTGGACCGATAAATTATTCGCCTCGTTCTTGCGATTTAACTCCATTGGACTTCTTTCTTTGGGGTTACATTAAGTCATTGGTTTACAGCAATCATTACAGATCAATATTGAACGAGTAATTGCTAACATACGACCTGATTTGTGTGAGAGAGTCATGGAAAATTGGGTTCATTGACTTGATTCCTGCCAGAGTTATAATGAAAAAAAAATTTCTATAATTTTCAAATAAACAATGTGTTTTATTTACAAAACAAAATGGGGCGCTTTTAATGAAAGACCCTTTATATCGTCAATTTTTAAGAATGTGACATGATTAAAGATATCTAGGAGTTTTTATAACCAAACATGATTTGTGTGAATTTTTGATGCAGTTGAATGCCAGTCAAGACTACAGTGGCGTCAATTTTTGTTGTTATTTCATGATATAAGTTGTTTTTCAACATTTACATAGACAACTTTGATGAAAAGTTAAATTTTGATGACTTCGACCCATTAAAAAAAAGACTCACCTTTAAAAAGACCTAGCATACTTATGTTGGAATTCTGTTGGAATAAATTGGGAACAAACCATTTGTTTCTGTTTCTCTAGTTCCCTGATTCTGGCTTCCTCTTCCTCGGCAGCTCTCTGCGTACTTTCAGTCAACTTTTTCATGGATAAAACCTTGGAATAAAAATAAAATTACTGAAGTACCGTTTCAGATTCGGACTATAACTTACAGCTTTAATATGTCTTCGTGTCTGTATCTTATCGTCAGTCTCTTCCTCGGAATCGAGATTAATTATCGAATTTGTGGAAAAATTGACACTTGAAAAAAATATTGTCGGTATTAGAAGGGATTGAAGGCAATGTCTATTCTATTAAACTTGTTGCTATGCCAAAATTTTTATAGGAGATAAAAAAGAAAACAATTAATAAGATGCCCATTAATCGTTTGCTAGCTTATGTCATAATAGGCAGAAGCCTATAAGGGGGTCTCTGAATTATCAGGTTATTTTGTTAATCAGTGGAAATGATCACAAATCTAACAAAAAACAGGAAAAACAACTCACTCGTAAAAGAAAACTTCTGAATATGAAATGTCTTCGCCTGAACCTGAATATTCAGAAATTACTTTAAAGAGTAAGCACTTGAAGGTAACTAGTCAATGAATGTATGTACCGGGTATCAAGTTGTCTACTGGTACCTTTAAAGCATACGATCTACATATCTGTATCAATAAATTATCTTATATCCATATTTATTTTCATGAATAGTATTTTCCAAATTATCCATGCAAATCTCAGCTTAATGTAGGCTTAAGGGACTCCCCGTAATTCAGCTGTACTGTACTGATGTAAAATTCACCATTAAAACTTAAATATCGGGTGTTTTTTTTAAAGTGATAGAACTTTAAATTGAAATAAAACACATTTACATTAAGATTGAAGCCAAATTTTTTTTATTTGAAAGATAATTTTGACATTCATGTTTTAAAAATAATTTCCGGGATATGTCCACCATGACTAGCTCTGAGGAACCGCTTTCAACCAGACCAATTTTGGACCACTTTTTCGAGTAATTCAGGCCTTATTTAATCAATAACACGAGTTATGTTGGCTTCCAAAGCGTCTATTGTATCTGGTTTATCAGCATAAACTTGACATAACACCAAAGAAAATAATCCAGTGGAGTTATGTCGCATGATCTTGTAGGCCAATTAATTGGAGCATTTCTCGAAATAATGATATCGCCAAATCTTTCTTTCAATAAATCAATTGTTACGGTAGCAGCACGAGATGTGGCATCATCTTGTTGGAACCAAAACACTTCTGGGTCGATACCATTCAGATTTTGAAACAAATAATCATTGATCATCGATCTGTAACGAGCACTATTCACTGTAACATTAGCTCCAGCATCTTTTTCAAAAAAATATGGGCCGATGATGCCTCCAGCGTATAAAGCACACCATACAGTGCATTTTTCAGGATGCAATGGAACCTGCAGAACTTCTTGAGGATTGTCTTCACTCCATATACGGCAATTTTGCTTGTTTACATAGCTGTTCAACCAGAAATGAGCTTTATCACTAAACACAATTTTACGATAAAAAAGGGGATCAACTTCAAGCTGTTCTAGGGCCCAATCAGCAAACAAACGACGCTTATTATGGTCAAGTGGCTTTAGTTCTTGAACCAATTGGATCTTGTATCGGTGTAGACCAAGGTCTTTACACAGAATTTTCCATGTGGTGGATGCACAGTGTCCAACTTGTTGTGAACGTCAACGAAAGGACAAATTTTGATCATCATTAACACTATGACTACAGCAGCGATATTTTCTTCTGTACATACAGTTCTTTGTCTTGTTGTTGCATCCAGTAGAGAAAATATTGCCCAAAATCTATCGATAGTTAGATGAATAAGCTGCTCTGATGGACGATTATGTAAACCATAAATTTCACGAAGTGCTCTAAGTTTGGGGAATAGAACACTGATTTTGAAAATAAATTTCAACAATTTGTAAACGTTGTAACGGCGTGAGTTTTTCCATGATAATTTGTCAATGCTTACTTAACAGAAATGTCAAAACAACATGGCTTCTACCTTCTGTCAAATCACAGTTATCCCTATTGAAAGTTCTATCACTAAAACACCCTATAAATATATTTTATTGTTTTTATTTAGTCTTCAAATAACTTCCAATTGAGGAGAAAATGGTAAGAATTTCGAATTCTTTTTCTCAAGAATTTGCTACACATTTTTTAAGAAGGGAACTAAAGAAGAGCTTTTTGAATTCTATGCGGGGCGTTTTTTGGTGAATTTGTTATTTCAGAATATCCAATCGAATCAGACTTGGCTTGGATGATGGTTTCTGGAAAGTAATGTCGATTCTGCGCATGTCGATATTTGGTTGTCATTTACCAGCTCATTGTGTACTTCGAAGTCGTGTCAAAAACATTTTAAGGTTTTTGTGACTTGTTCACTTCTAAATAATTAAATATTAGACTTTTACAATTTGGAGTGAAATGGCCAGCGAAATATCAGAACAGCATATCCGGCATTGTATGCTTTTTGAGTTTTGCTGTTTATCCAAGTGCATTAGACGTGCGTAAATGACAAAGATAGTTCTCTAGGTTCAGATCGGGTAATTTTGATCTCTCTGATTTCTAACGATCAGGAACACCCACGACATTAGAAAACGACATGCTAAGGGCAGAAATGAAAGCAAATCCATGTCAGACGATCGGGGAATTCTCAAGCACCCTTAACCAACCTTGGTCGACCATCCAAGAACATTTGCAGCAGATTGGAAAAATAAGCAGAGCAGGTGTTTAGGTCCCCCATAATCTGCCTTAAGAGACCAAAGCCAACCGATCCATCACATGCAACGACATGCTTCAATGGCACTATACAGAAGCGTTTTCGCTTGATCAGTGGAGACGAAAAATGGGTCCTAAATGATAATCCAAATCGCAAAAGGCAGTGGCTCTCACCAAATGAATCACCACGAAATACGACGAAGCCGGTTTTACACCCTAAAAATGGTGGAGTATACGCGGAATTGTTCATTTTGAAGTGCTGAAACCTGGACAAACTGTTAATGTAGATTTTTATTGTGAACAATTGGATCGAGTGAACCAATCTTCAATCGAAATGTATCCGGCGATTGTCAACACAGAGGGCGTTATTCTGCAACACGACAATGCAAGGCCACACTGTGCAAGCCTCACCCACCATCCTCGCCCGATATCGTACCCTCGGATTTCCAATTATTCCAGTCTCTACAACATTTTCTTACTGGCACAAAATTTGACAATTTGGGTGATGTCCAAAATGCCATCTTGAGGTGAATTTACTCAAAAACCAACTGATTTTTATCGGTCTGGCATTGAAAAGTTGCACACTCGATGGCAAAAGGTTGTTGATAACGAAGGTGATTACGTTATTCATTAAAAATAGAAATTTGTTAATAATTTATTCGTTTCAATTTAATTTAAAAAAGCAACATTACTTTCCAGTCCACCTTATAACACACTTATTTCTTGATTTCTATTCATTATTACGAGTTGAACACATGAAGCGTTTCACTATATCGTAACTTCTTCAGATGCTTTTAATCAACTAGTCAAAAATTGTGGTAGCATACAATATTTATATTGATTCGCAAGTTTTGAGATATGGGTACGAACAGTTTTTATTACTTTTGGAAAAACCACCGGACTCCTATGCGAATAGACCTCAATAGAGGTTAACTCGATAATTGTCTGGTCATACAGTAAATTCCCAGAATTCCTTAATCGATTTGACTTATTCCTAAACTATCTGAGAAATTCAGCTTCGACTTTCATGTTCCTTATACAAAATCTCAAAACACTCATCAAAATCATATTTTTCTGTTATCAGATGTTCTGCATGCGTGATAACTTATTATTGAGAAAAGATCACCTATGTTCATTAATTCTAGTAATAGAGGACCTTCCGGTTTGTCCAATATAAGTCTTCGGGTAGGTACCACATGAAAATTGGTGAACACCTGATAACTTTATGTCCTTAGTATTGTGAAGTTCTATATAATAATTATGTTAACTTACAATTCAATGTCAGAATCCTCATTTGTTTTGATTTTCTTTTCTTTTTGTTCTTTGCAATCATCCTCGAAATCATCAGATGAATCCGCTGTTGAACTCTCACTGAAAACAAACTTTTTTAATTTTTTGCGTTCAATGACCAAATAAAGTGATAGTGATCATTCAAATTTACTTTAGAATCCACAAAAGGGATGACCTAGTATAAAAAAATTACCTATCATCCGGAAACAGATATTTAACCTTGTCCTTCATTCTGAGTCTTTTTCTTACATTAGGTTCTGCATCGCTGTCCGAGCTCTTACGTCGTCTCTTTTTGCTTATGCCTTCCTTTTTCCTTTCATTTTCAGATGGAACATTCAGATTTCCTCTCAAAAGAGGATCATCTTTCCAAGACTCTTCTTTTTCCTTTGCGATTTTTGTATCTTCGCAGTCCTGAAAATTTTAGGGTGATATACTTAAATATTTCAGAAATTCAATAAAGATGTCGCTAATGTCAACTATATTACATATCATTGGGACGTTTTCTTGTGAAATGTTCATTTCCAGCTAGTTAAAAATGAAATTTATACTTTACCGTTTTAGCTTTGTCCGCCTGTTTTTTTTTACGTTTTTTCCCCTCTTCTTCATTCGATATGTCACCAGAGGAATCGCTATCACTATCATGTATCGTATGACAAACTATCTCTGCAAGCAGAGTATTTGGATCAAGAGGAATATTGTCAAATTCTTCCTTATCCTCTTCTAATATTCTTTCTTTCTTTATTTCCGTTTCAGACACCGAACTGTAACCAGTTAAATCTGATGTATCTGTGCCAGATACAGATAAACTAATAGAGCATCTCTTCCTCTTTATCTTGCGTTTAGGTATTTTTTCATTACTGCGTCTTCTTTTCCTGTTCAAGGTAGATAGTTGACACAACCTTAAAGATGATAAAAGTGTTACTTATGTAGTTTCTAGAAGTAAACTTTAGACATGGACATAGGAACACCAAAATACAAATTGTATTATCAAGCTCGACAGAAATGTTTATGAAACGATGTGAAAACATTAGAAAAACAATATTTTATCATTATATTAGGAGTACAAATAAGTTTCCGCCGTTTTATTGTAGATGGCGCGGCACGGAGTTTCGGTTAGCTTTCGCAGATGATAACCGGCTTAAAAAATAGTTTGGACATTCAAGAACAACAAAACCTATTAATATCATTGATTTTATATTGGTAAAATATAATTTTTATAAGTTGAAAATGTCAAAATTTGGACCAAGGAAGCGTCATTTGCGGGAAATATTAGTTTACTTCTTTAATTTAAAGAAATCTGCTGCTGAGGCGCATCAATTGCTCGTAGAAGCATATGGTGAGGGTGCTTTGAGTGAGAGAACGTGTCGAGAGTGGTTTCAAAAGTTTAAAAACGGTGATTTCGACGTAGAAGACAAAGATCGCAGTGGCAGGCCAAAAATTTAAGAGGATGCAGAATTGGAGGAATTATTGGAGGAAGATTCATCTCAAACACAAAAAGAACTTGCTCTAACATTAGAAGTCACTCAGCAAGCAGTCTCACATCATTTAAAATCATTAGGAATGATTCATAATCAAGGAAATTGGGTTCTGTACGAATTAAAGCCGAGAGATATTGAACGCCGATTATGCTTAAGTGTAATGCTGCTAGCTAGACATAAAAAAAGAGTTTTTTACATCGTATCGTAACTGGTGATGAGAAGTGGATATATTATGACAATCCAAAAAGAAGAAAATCATGGGGATTACCTGCCCACGCGTCAACATCAACAGCAAAACAGAATATTCACGGAAAAAAACTTATGCTGTGTATTTGGTGGGATCAGCTAGGTGTCCTCTATCGAACACAATTGATGAGATTGAGCCGAGCTCTGAAGGAAAAACGCCCCAATACTATTCTAGACACGAAAAAATTATTCTTCTGCATGACTATACGCGTCTACATGTTGCGGCTCCCGTGAAAAAGTACTTGGAAACCCTTGATTGGGAAGTGTTACCCCACCCGCCGTATTCACCAGACATTGCACCGTCCGATTATCACCTGTTCCGGTCCATGGCACATGCTCTGACGGCGCAGCGGTTCACATCTTATGAGGATACCAAAAATTGGGTTGATTTGTGGATAGCCTCAAAAGACAAGGAGTTCTTCAGACGTGGGATTCGAATGCTGCCTGAGAGATGGGAAAAAGAGATTGCAAGTGATGGGAAATATTTTAAATAAATTTATATTACCGTTCTTCTATAATAAATATTTAATTTGTGTTAAAAAACGGCGGAAACTTATTTTTACTCCTAATAATAATAATAATATCTATAAAAAAGTGAGTTAGTTTACTCCAAAACTTTTTGTATCATCGATTCCAGTGAATCGTTGAATTCCTCTTGAAATATTGTAACCAAGAATCCATAATATTTGTGCAGCAACATTATAAAAGAAGAAAAAGGCACAAGGGCAGTACATTAAGTCAGTGACTTTTGAATCTTTTGACAAGTACTTTTAAATGCAATACTATTCCTGTCAACTGCCATCTGTCAAAATTTAGGAAAGCTGCATCATTTAGTGGTTGAAAGCAAACATTATTTTTTGCTTAGAAAAACGATTACCAAATCACCAGCAAGAGTGACGCCAGTAGTTTAGTTCAACCAAAAGACAATCATCCACCCCATTGACCTCAATACCAAAGTCGTCAGGAATCGTTGATAAAATCTATGGAACAACATTGAATGATTGAAGAAAGAAACAGTGTTTGATTCATTTTGAGGTGATAAAATCTGGATATACTGTAAATGCAAACTTCCAATATAAACAATTGAAATAAATAACTCATGTCTGATTATAAATTGGCCAGCAATTTTCAACAGATGAAGTATTATTTTCAATACGATTGTGCAATATCGCACTGTGCCTGGCAGCAATTATTTTTTATTTTTCTTTATTTACTTATCCTGATACTCCTAGATCTTCTGTGAGTTCAGTTGTGTTCTGGGTAGGCTTTGTTACTGCGATCTTATGCCACTTCAGGTTACAGCACTATTAATTATCGACTCAACAGTGAAATGGTGGGCGAAACCAGTACAACTAGAAAATTTCTTTCCCATCTGAACAGGATTTGAACCCGCGGTGTGGAGTTATTGATTTTCAAGAAGGGGCACATCTAGGCGACACTTGGGAATTACGACCCCAGATTGCTCTTATATTAGTCGTAATTTAATATTTTGTCCCAGGGTTAATAGCCTTTAGGACCATGTTCGGACCGTGTACTCATTATTTCTACCTTTCCTCGTTTCTCAGAATTCTATTCCATAGTATTTGCGCTAATATTTCAAAATATTCCATCATTTTGTTGGCTAATGGTTCCAAAATTTGGTTGTATTCGTTTCAACTACTTGCTCGTTGTAATTACCATTGCTTAGCTTTAGAACTGTTAGTCCCTTTTTTGTATAAAATTTTATTCGAATTGTTTCACTGAGTTTGTGTACAATTTAATTTTATTGAATGATTGGAGGATGAAAGTGGATGTAGTTCAATTTGAAGTGATGAAACATGAACACAAACCTTTACTATGAAATATTCAAACTTCAATTAAAAAGTGCCTAGCGATTTTTAACAGAAAATGTACGATAATGCAAGATCATACTGCGCAAGACTAAATCTGGAAAGATTGTGATGGGATGTATTGTTTGATTATTATGAGTTTTAGAAATTACTGTTTTACTACCAATAAATTGATATTTTACACATTTAATTGTGACTCGAGTTTCGGGAATTAACTATCCCATCTTCAGACAACTGAAGACTTAACAAGCAGAACAGGTTATTTATGAATATACTGAGGTAGTAGAGGTAATAAAAACAGGTTAAAAAGGGTTTAAAATGAGAGGACGCTTAACAACTATTAGAATGTCAATTTTAGATTTACATAGATCCGTACAGTCATTTATTATTTTTACTTTATTTTTATTGTTATTTTTACATTATTATTCTAAATAATATTTAATGCAAAGGACCCAACTACAAACATCATAAATTGGGAGTTTACGAGTTATCTTGTTCAACATGCTGTAATAAATATATAGGACAGACAAGACGTTCCTTCAAGTCGAGGTTCAATGAACATAAAATGAATTCATGAAAAATAAACAAACTTCTACTTTTACCACTCATTTTTTAGAAAACGGCCATCCTTTTTCGACAATAGATAAACTTAAAATTTTACATATAGAATCAAAAGGGAAGAAACTTGATTATTTAAAATCTGTTGAAATTTTCAAATTAGTTTACAATAAAAATAATGTAAAACTAATGAATGACTGTACGGATCTATGTAAATCTAAAATTTTTGAGATATTTAAATAAGTGACATCTGTTTACCAATCTTCTCTGACGTGCCGACATTCTAATAGTTGTTAAACGTCCTCTCATTTTAAACCTTTTTAACCTGTTTTTATTAACTCTTCTACCTGTGTATATTCATAAATACCCTGTTCTGCTTGTTAAGTCTTCAGTTGTCTGAAGGGATAGTTAATTCCCGAAACTCGAGTTGCTATTGAATGTGTATAATATCAATTTATAGGTAGTAAAACATAGTAATTTCTACAACTTGTTTTAATAATGACAAAAATTTTGTTGATAACGAAGATGACTACATCATTGATATCTAATTCCCCTTTCTACCATCTAAAAAATTTGTCAGTATTATTTTTCCAATTGATGTGCCACAAATTATTAAGTTATAGCACCAACAAGTAAAACTATAAAAATGTTAGGAAGCAAGCAAATTGTTGCAATTTCGATAATCACCTATTAATTACAGCGTCTTCGTTGTCTGATTTCCTCTTAGAACTCGAGTCATCTTCAGAGGTTTCCAACCTTTCTGAGCAGAACATTATATCAGATTGTTTCTTTTCTTCATTGGTTGTCTCTTCAATCTGTTGAGAGATTCTCATTAGGTCTAATACGACATAACAATCCTTAATAGCCGCTTTGCTTACTAATGCCAATGGTTCCTGTGAACTTCTTAATGTCTGTTGCATCTTTTTTAAATCTGTCCTTTCCAGGATAACACTACATCTCTTTTGTACGAAATTATCAACAGAATTTTCTTCTTGAATATCTTCATCGTCCTCTTCGGAAACAGAACTCACACACAGAAGTGAATCGCCATCAATAGATGACAATTCTAATCTGCAAATGATAAAAGTCCATTAGGGACTATGTTATGGAATGATATTTTTCAGCATTTATAATAACAATTGTCGACTGTCAGGATACAAACAACAAGAATGCATGTTTCCAATATTCTTGAACTCATTCAATACCTATGCAGGACGAATATAGCTACACAGCTTTGTTATATTCAATGGGCACTGATGATGAATCCAACAAGTTTCCAAACATTCATATAGGCTACTTATGTATTAATAATCGACGATACCTGTTTGGGCCGATTTGAGTTATGAAACGTACAAGATATTTTACTATCCCAATTCAAAGAACCTGTACTCCCCCATTTAGTTAATGAAAGATAACTTACTCTGAGTTTGACAGCATCCCTAAATCAGATAGAGACTCTTCCTCTAGCTCTTTCAAAGCAGCCTCTGCCTTACTCTCACTGTAGTTATCTCCATCGTAACTAAACACATCATCATCATCCACATCATCATCATCCACATCATCACGGACCTCCCTCATGACGCCATTCTCATCTTCCTGACAGTTTTCTTCTGCGAAAATTTCCATAAGCTCATCTCTTAACATTCTGACCTCTTCGTAGTTCGTAGATTTACTGGACAAACCTAGTTCGTTTAAGAAATCTTGTTGTTTAAATGTATCTTGAACTGAAACTTTGGATAATAGTAAGGAAAAAGTGAAAAGATGAAAATCAATTACAATAATGAAACACAGATAATAATAATAATGTTTGGGTAATATCTGATGACTGTAACTTCGTTCGCCTGGACTAAATGTATAAAAATGAAATATTACGTACACCTTCGTTATCGACAGCCTTTTGCCATCTGGTGTGCAAATTTTCAATGCCGGGCCGATAAAAATCAATTGGTTTTTGAGTGAAATATCTGGAGATGGCATTATGGACATCATTCAAATTTTCAAATTTTTTACCTCTATGAAAATGTTGTAGCCACCGGGATACATGGAAATCCAAGGGTGCGATATTGGACGAGTATGGAGCGTGAGACAGTACCAATTAATTTTTTCCAAGCTTCATCTTGGTACGGTCTTGCATTGTCGTGTTGCAGAATAACGCCTTTTCTGTTGACAATCGCCGGATACTTATCGATTAAAGATTGGTTCACTCGATCCAATTGTTCACAATAAAGATCTGCATTAACAGTTTATCCAGATTTCAGCACTTCAAAATGAAGAATTCCGCGTATACTCCACCAAACACACAGAAACACCTTTTAGGGATGTAAACCTGGCTTCGTAGTACTTCGTGGTGATTCATTTGGAGAGAGCCACTGTCTTTTGCGTTTTGGATTATCATATAGGACCAAATCAATGACGAAGCGATCTAAAAACGGTTCTGTATGGTGCCGTTGAAGCAATACGTTGCATGTAATGGATCGGATGGCTTTAATCTCTTAAGACAGATTATGGGGGACCCAAACACCTGCTCTGCTTATTTATGCAATCCATCCAACAATGAAAATGTTCTTGTATTGTCAACCAAGGTTGGTTAAGGGCTGTCAGAGAATTCCTCGATTGTCTGAGAAGGATTTGCTTTCATTTCTGCCCTTAGCATGTTGTTGGTCTTCCTGATCGATAGGAATCAGAGAGATCAAAATTACCGGATCTGAACCTAGAGAACCATCTTTGGCATTTATGATCGTCTAATGCACTTGGATAAACATCGCAAATGTTTTTGGTCGCAACTGTTGCATTACTACCCTTGCGAAACTCAAAAAGTATACAATGACAGAAATGCTCTTCTGGTATTTAGCTGGTCATTTCACCCCAAATTGCAAAAAAATGCTAATATTTAATTAGTTAAAAGTGAACAAGTTACAATAACCTTAAAATATCTTTAACACAACTTCAAAGTACACTATGAGCTGATAAATGATCATCAAATCTCGACATGCGCTGAAACGACATTACTTTCCGATTATTTTATAGTAATTTTAAGGTTGCATCAATAATTATAAAATTACTAATTAAATTTTAAATGTTTTTTCTTTATATTATGGTTTGGTACCTTTGTTTTATTTGAATAAAACAAAACAGTAGGAGGTAGGAGTTTAATGGGAAAAAAGTAGTTATTACTTTTTCCCGTGGAATTTTTCTGCTCATAAGAACCTCCCTCGAATCCCAATTAGTATTTGAAAGAAAAAATTAGTCGAATTGGGCCAGCCGTTCTCGAATTTTACACTCAGAAACACATTTATCCATTCATTTTTATTTATATAGATATCAATTTTTTTTAACACTATTGTATTTCCGCATGCAAATTTTGAGCTGGAGATAATCTAAATCAATCGCAACAGATTTACTGATCAAGAATTCGTTTTCAAATTCAATTCTGTCCATCAGTTTGTAAAAATGTTGACTTTTGAAAGAAATTAAATGAAGACTTTAAATTTGCAAGGTAGATTTTGAGCTTAAATGGTAAGATCAAGTTTATGAATGAGAAAAATCCTATGAAGCATAGAAATATAATAATATAAAAAGGTTTCATTATTCAAACATCACAAATATCTTATAAAAAAATTCTGAAGTCTTTTCACAATAGTCAACTTTCCACAAACACTAAAAAATGTTTTATAAACAGTACTGCTAAGTTTATATAATAATAAGTACAGGGTAGAAATATCTCAAGTTATTATCAAGTCATTATTGGTATTTTCAAAAGATTTCCTACCCTGAAGAGACTCCCCATTTGATTTTTCTCCTCAATACCCCAAAGAAACGTGTAGAATTCGGAAAGAAAATAATAAAGTATGAAAGAAAGGTATAAATATGCTCAGTGACATAAAAAGTGTTACAATCGAAAGAAATAATTTCTTCAACTTGTTGTTTAGCAATGTGAGAAATGAAACGATGATTTGCAAGATATTTAATCAACTTGTAATCCGAAAAACAATTATTGTGCTTGGCGATCCGATAGTTGAGTACACTAGGCATCAAGAAAATTGTATGGTCGATGTCTGCTTGCGGCACCTTGTTCTAGGTTAGTAAATAAAAATGGAAATGAACTATCACAAAGTAACGGACCAGTTACTATCCAATATCAGAGTAGTAGAGATTCAGTTTGTGAGATGTGTACATATTGTTGTGTATGTTAACGACCTGGCAGTTATGATAAAGGCGTAAGATGAGAAAATAGAGGTAACAGAATTCTAAAGATGATGAAGGAGAGATCAGAAAGACTGAGTTTAAAGCTCACGGAAGCAAATATATCAATAATTCAGAGAAGCCAATAAAAAACACTCCAAATTATAGCAAATGCTACATGGTACGTCCTAATCAAACCTTACACGAAGATTTACGAATCACTTATGTAAAGGATGTCATCAAAGAACGATAAACTGGAAAGCCATACCAACCATCTAGTGCATACATTAGTACTGACTCAATATAGAAGACTAAGAAGAAAATGGCCAGCTGACTTGAGATATAGTTGAAGGGGCATTTTTCACTGGAAAAGGTCTTATAATGTCATGTGATAGCCTCAAGCTCCATAGTTAGCAAATTAGCTTATAGAATGTATGTATTCTGATTGCTAATAAATGAATTATTATAATAATAATAAAAAAAGTTTGACAGAGGTGTAGACTACTGGATTTTGAGCCCTTAAAATCAACACATTTGCCAGCTGTATGTTAGGTAAGTTAATACTTCAAAACTACAGTCACAAAAATGTGCAACCTTGAAATTTTTGGAAGTAAAACGCAGTAATTTCTAAAAAAACTAGTTTTAGTTATAATCAACTATCAAATAATAATAGCTGAGCCAGTTCTATTGCGTAAAAATCAAGATGATGAAATTATTTCTTCTAAGTGTAACACTTTTGAAGTCATGGACTATCCAATTAAAGTAAAAAAGTTATATCCTCAATCTTACCTTTTTCACCTGAATCTTTGGTAGATCCATTATCCAGACCTTCGTAATCTCTCGATGTCAAGTCAACTATTGTAGATTGGCTAGAAGGCTCAACTTCAACGTTCGTTGCATGGCCTTCATTATTTCCACATTCTGAAATATCCTTACTAGTCCCTACAGCTGAAACTGCAGCACTTTGCAATTCAGATGATGATTCTTGGCTTTGAGCTGCATTTGCAACTTTGTTTTTTTCAAGATCCAAGTTAGATTCGGAAGAATTCACATCTAAATCATAGTAATCTCTTGATGTCATGTCAACTATTGTAGATTGGCTAGAAGGTTCAACTTCAACGTTCGTTGTATGGCCTTCATTATTTCCACTTTCTGAAATATCCTTACAAGTCTCTACAGCTGAAACTGCAGGACTTTGCAATTCAGATGATGATTCTTGGCTTTGAGATGCATTTGCAACTTTGTTTTTTTCAAGATCCAAGTTAGATTCAGAAGAATTCACATCTAAATCATCGTAATCTCTCAATGTCATGTCAACTATTGTAGATTGGCTAGAAGGTTCAACTTCAACGTTCGTTGTATGGCCTTCATTATTTCCACTTTCTGAAATATCCTTACAAGTCTCTACAGCTGAAACTGCAGGACTTTGCAATTCAGATGATGATTCTTGGCTTTGAGATGCATTTGCAACTTTGTTTTTTTCAAGATCCAAGTTAGATTCGGAAGAATTCACATCTTTTTGAGACGAAACTTCCTCTGAATTCGAATGAGATAACTTTATATTTTCAACCACAGGTTCTAAACATATGTTTTCAGCTGAAGAACCAGCAGTTATCGGAAGAGCTTTTTCTACAGGCCTGTCAACATCAATCTGAGCAGTTTTGTTGTCGGATGTTGTGAGAAGAGCTTTTTCTACAGACCTGTCAACATCAATTGCAACACTTTTGTTGTCAGAAGTCGTGGAAAGACCTTTTTCTACAGAAACCTGTGAATTTTCAGCACCAATCTCAACACTTTTATTAACAGTCTTTGAGAGGCCAAGAGTTTTGTTTTCAGCTGAAGAACCAGCAGTTATCGGAAGAGCTTTATCTACTGACCTGTCAACGTCGATCTGAACACTTTCGTTGTCAGACGTTGTGGGAAGAGCTTTTTCTACAGACCTGTCAACATAAATCGCAACACTTTTGTTGTCAGAAGTTGTTGAAAGATCTTTTTCTGCAGAAACCTGTGAATTGTCAGCATCAATCTCAACACTTTTATGAACAGTCTTTGAGGGATCAAGAGGTACTGAATGCCTTTTGTTTTGTAGTTCTTGAATATCCTGGGGCTCCATTGATGAATTAACAATATCCATTTTATCTGTACTTTCTTTAGCAAACTCTGAAGAATTAGTGCTGGAAGAAACGCCCTCCAACTCTGAATTTTCAACATTTTCTTTCAGGGAGACTGAAATAACTTCTTTTTCAATGGTGCTCTGTTTGACAGGCTCTGAAGAATGAACATTTACAGCAGCACATTCTTCTGTTGTACGTTCCAAGTTCTTTGGCTCTGCTGATAAATTATGAGTCTCTGTTTTTTCAAGATCAGCAGTCTTCATTTGATCATCTAAATTATTCTGATTATTTGAGAGGCTGTCAATTTCTGTTGTCTCAGAAAAGTTGTTCAGCATAGTGGTTTCTTTGGGTAAGTCTATAGTTGTTGATTCACCTTCACCTTCTTCCTCAGTTTTTTTTGCATTCACGTCAATACATTCTGGAATATTTAATTTTAATATTAATGCTTAAAACAAATGATACTATTAGAGTATGCCGATAGTAAATAATAGAAAATTTAATGTTTATCTTAGACTGAATCCACTAAAGTGGTAGAATTATACTGACGGTAATCTTTGAACTGACTTTAAATATTGTATTTATTCACTAATTAAAAGATTGACTGTTACTGTGATCATTCGAAATGCTTACGACAATGCAATAAAGGTAATGAAATAAAATATTATTGATTTTTTCCACAATTTATTATTTTAACGACAATTTTTTCGCCAATATTGTTGCTTCTTCAAGTTTACATTTTGAACTGACTCTTAAAATTAGACCTTCACTTCTTATATAGCTAAAAACTTGAAAAAAGAGGAGGTACAACTAACTAACAATTATCGGAAATAAAGATAAGAAAAACATATGGAAAAAGGGATACAAATAACCATAAAATATATAATTATCAGCAATACCTCACTAAAAAATATTCCACAATGGAGATTTATCTATTTGGCCATTGAGAAGAATTTTAAGGTTCTTGTAGCAACTAATGTCTATTTTCTTATGTCCAAATTCTTTCAAACGACTGACATATGTTGAATGCGAGATGTCTGGTGTGTAACTCCTCTGGTATTCGTGAATTCTTTTCTTGAAAGATCTACCTTTTCGACCAATTTATACCATAGGGCAATCACTGCCAGTCAACTTGTAGACTTGTAGACCAGATTTATTGTCATTATTTGTTTCATCTTGGTTATTTTTATATGAATTCCTAAATTATTGACATTCGAGTCAAATTTTATTTTTAAATACTTGGCAATATTATCTGGTATTCTATTCACGACAGGAATGGAAATGTATCTTTTAGTAAAGCTTTTGTAACAGGGTGAACTAAATTCAATGCAATTTCCTTTTGTTATTTGTTTAAAATTTTGTGTTATAATTGGACGATAGCCGTTATTAGATGCAATTTGCCTAATCATAATCAATTCTACAAAAAGATTTCAAAATTAAGAAAATTTATACTAGAATTCTTTACTTTCTCAAAAGTGAATTGAATGTTTGCATGGATTTTATTAATGAAATCATTAGAATTGAAGAGCTGTATATCTGTTTCCTTAAAGCAACAAATGATATCTTCTACATATCTAAACCAATAAAGAAAGCATTCGCTCAAGGGATTTAAGTGAATTTTTCTTTAGAAATTATCCATACAAATTTCTGCTAAAAACGGACTTGATTTCCCATAATTAATCCTTCATTTGAACTAAAAATAGTAGAAATTAATTGAAAATAGTTTTGTTTTAGACAAAGTTTCAGACTATTTAAAATATCATTCCTTCTTACTGGGTCACTGTTATTTAATGGAAATTAAAAGCTTGGACAACTTAATACTAGGCAAAGTAATATAATAAAATAAATAGAGGTTAATTCTTGATAGAAGGTATATATAAAATTATTTAAATATTTTAATATTAGCCTTCTACATATTTAATTTCAAAAAATTATATTTAATAATTATAACTTCAGAAAATAAATTAAAATAATGTCATATAAGTACCACTTATATCAAATGACATATAAAATGAAATAAACATTCATTATAAGATATCCAAATGGTATAACAAAATCCGATAAATAAAAATTGTTAACCAAAATCCTATAAATTAAATATTTTGAATAGACAAAATTTTGTTTCTGCTGATCAATCTTACGAAAATAAATATCTTTCAAAAATGTCTAACATAATCTTATTATGATGAAATTCTTAGATTATGTTAGACATTTTTGAAAGAAATTTGTTTTCATAAGATTGATCGGCAGAAAGAAAATTTTGTCTATTCAAAATATTTAATTTATAGGATTTTGGTTAACAATTTTTATTTATTGGATTTTGTTATACCATTTGGATATCTTATAATGAATGTTTATTTTTATATTATATGTCATTTGATATAAGTGGTACTTATATATTATTATTTTAATTTATTTTCTGAAGTTGTAATTATTAAATACAATTATTTGAAATTAAATATGTAGAAGGCTAATATTAAAATATTTAAATGAAGTAATATAAGAAACTACTGGTCTTATAGGAACAATGTTTTTGTGGAGTTTTATTAGAGAATAAAGTTTTTGGAGTCGGTGGGTAGATTTGGGTGAGCTTATATGTTGGAATATTCGAAAAATGCCAACGGATTGATTTATTACTTTTTTTTTTTTTTTTTTTGAAAGTATTTAATAGGATCTTTAGTTATTATTTTAGATTTACCCGAGTTTAAGAAATCGTAAACAAAAAGTAATACCTAAAATAATATTATATTCTCGTCCAAATTTATGCCTCTGTGCTGATTTTGATAAGAATTGAGAAATAAACAGTGAAATTATTAGCAAAAAATGAAAAACAAAATCCCACTTTTCACATTTGGTGGAATATATCACTTTATCTTCCAATAACATGTAATATTTTGCTCAATACTTATCAAAAATTGAAACATGAAATTTTATATATCACATATTTTTTTCAATGCTCAAGAATTTTTAAATCGTTGAATTTCTTGATTCAGTTCAACTGCATTTGCAACTTAATGTTATTGAATGCCGACAAATAAACTTATCAATAATTATTTTCCGACCAGTTAGGAGAATTTGAAAAATTTTTCGTCCAGAAGCTCTATAAAATTCTTTTGGCAATAAAAATATGTCTCGTAAAGTTCTTCAGCAAGCTTTTCAAAAACTCATATCATTAAAAGCATAAATAATCATCATTTCAGTTGAAAAAGAAAACTAAAGAGAGGTTTCTACAATATATTGCCATAGCGAATTTGAATGTTTTGCACAGAACATCAAATATATATGAAGCTTCATCGATCCTCACATGGCCTTGTGTTGTTGATGTCTTGTTCAGTTTTCAAACTATCTTGTATTTAAGTGCAACGTGTGTGTTAGTGCCAATGTCTAAAGAGAGCGACTTCTAGAACAACAATGTAATGTAAAATTGTTAGTTGAAATGGGGAAAACTTTCACAGAGATGTGCCAACTTTTGTAGCAAGCTCATGAAGATGACGATCAATGCTATGTACGGTTTGAATGATTTTAAAATGGTGATTTATCAATTGAAGTCGATCCTCGACCAGGAAAGCCTTCAAGTTCAATGGATGAGTTCTAGGTTCAGAAAAGCAATGATATGGTATGTGCAAATCGACTATTGACTCGCAAAAAATGTTGGCATTGCTGTTAAGTCATGCTATGAGATTGTAACTGAAAAATTGAACATGCATATCAAAGTTCCAAATGTGTTTCTCGTTTGACGACCAACGATGAAAAAGCGCAAACATGCATTATCCATGTCAAACTTAAAAACTATTCCTTTCATGCTATGCACCCTTTTGATTCCCTGATATAAATTGAATAGAATAAAAAACACCTTACCTGCAATTTTATCATCATTTTTGGCCTTTTCAGTTTCTGTTGGCAATTCATTTTGTACATTTTTTGAAGATATTTGTCCATTTCTACTAATTCCATCGAAAGAACTTGTAGAAGGTTGTGGGGAAGTTGTTTCTTCTGATTGATCTAAGCATAAAATTATTTATACACAAAAGTTTGATTAAGTAAGCGTTGTAGTGATTTTCAAAAACTTTTATTACTCCGAAAAGTACTAGTTTATACGGGTGCCCAAGTTATCTCTGGCCAAATTTCATAAGGCGATTCTACATGTAATTTGCAACACAAAAGTTCCTACAGAGTATGGTACAATTATCTTTCGTTGTAAAGTTATTTGAGATTTTACCTTATATAGAGTGAACTTTGATTAAAAAATTATGGGTGAAGAAAATTTTATAATAATTTTTTCCTTAACCAATCTATAGTAAGTATTTTATAAAAATCTCCATGAAACCACCCTAATCTAAGTATAATTTTCCACTCTTTCCAATAGTGTACACTGAATTTTGATTAAGAGGATAGTTGCCTCGCAAAATTTGGCCAGAGATAACTTGGGTACCCTGTATATAATGAATTTAATGTTCTATTGTCAGATTTAAAATAAAATCAAGGAATGGATGAATTAATCAAAGTCCCATGAAACTCACTATTACTCATTTTGTACACCATTTTTGTTTCTTACCTTTTTGACCAATTCTGGTATCAGAGTCTGAACCAAAAATTTCCTCTACCGCCACTGAAATGGTTGAAAATTGCAACAATATAAAAGCAACAACTATTTGAATGTATACAGGTATGGAAAAGACAGTCGGAAACATAGGAAATCTCAAGTGGAGCAGTGGAAGAATCAAAAACTCAGCGCGATACGATGACGAACAAACAAATGTTCTCTCTCAATGGTAGTGGGGAGTGAAAGCAGACTGCACAGCCTTTCGATCGAAGCATCCACACTGCGCACTGCCATTGAGAAAGAACAATCATTTATTCGTCATCGCATCGTGTTGAGGTTTTGATTCTTCCACTGCTCCACTGCATTCTTGATTAACACTGAGTTTCCTATGTTTCCAACCATCTTTTCCATACCTGTATGTATAAGACAGAAAACCAAACTCAAATATTATCAGATTATTTTACAGAAAGGAAGTAACCAAGATAAAAATGTCGTTAGATATCAAAATTTATTTCATTTCGACATATTTTATTGCAAAAGTGACGAAAATCAGATAAAGTAACTTGTACCGGGTGTTCTACAAGCTCTATGACAAACCCTCGCAAATGATAACTTTTATTTTTAATATAATTCATTTATTAGCAATCAGAATACACTTCTTGTATAAGCTACTTTACTAACTATGGAGCTTGAGGCTCTCACATGACATTATAAGGCCTTTTCCAGTAAAAAGCCCTTTCAACTATATCTCAAGTCAGCTGGCCATTTTCTTCTTAGTCTTCTATATTGAGGAAGCACTAATGGATGCAATAGACGGTTGGTATGGCTTTCCAGCTTAGCATCTTCGTGTAGGGTTTCATTAGTGATGCACCATAGAGCATTTGCTATTATTCGAAGTTTTTTTGATTGGCTTCTCTGAACTGATATATTTGATTTGCTTGTACATACCATATACCAAATAGGCTATATCACTGTTTTATACATGAGTATCTTGTTTTCCAATGCCAATTTAGATTTCCTACCTATAAGCCTATTTAGTTCTTGTGTTTTTAAATCTATTTGCTTCATTTTCTTAATTATGTGTTCCTTCTATCTATGTTTACTATCTAAATGCATGTCCAAGTATTTTATACTTGAGACCTCTGGTATTTGTACATTATTCATATATACTGGTGGTGGCTGTTTCATATGTTCCCACAAATAAAATCTAAAGGATTAAGAGCCGGCGATCAAAGTGGCCATGCTATTGGTCATTCAAGCAAACAACTACTTTTTTCCCTCTATCCTGCTGATACCACAATATTTTCAACAATGTTGAGCTTTACGATTAATAACATGTACTGGCATCGAATAATTGTTAAAAATCCTAACTCAAATGTTGACACTAAATCGTCTTGGTCTAATGGCATAGGTCATAGGAGCTATGTTCATAGGAAAAAATCAGCACAGTTTGTCATAGAGCTTACAATACATCCTGTATATGAGAAGGAAACTAAGATATGTAAGAAACTTCTTACATACTAGAAAAAATTCCAAACATACAATCATTCGGAAATGTGAATTTTTGATAAGTCTTAGAGGTAAGGGTACCCTGAAGAAACAAAATATCAATTTAAAAATGGAGTTCAACAGCTGAAAAAATATTAATTCGTAATTGAAACAAATTGTAGAAATTACTATGTTTTACTACCAAAAAAGATATAACACATTTTCTTGTGACTCGAGTTTCGGACAACTGAAGACCTAACAGTGGTACAGTGGTATTTAAACAAAAGTGATAAATATTTTGAATATTTCAATAGATTCTAGGTAACACCTAATAGTGGTACAGAGATTTACAATCGGAACATGATAAAAAACCGGGTTAAAAAAGAGGGCCTTCTAACAGATATCGGAATGTCGGCAATGGACAAAGAAGGTTGTTAAACAGATGGTACCCATTTAAATATCTCAAATAATTTTTGGGGTTACATAGCTCTGTACAGTCATTCATTATTTTTACATTATTTTGTTGTATATATCAAATATTTGGATTTACAAAGCTCCATACAGTCATTCATTATTTTTCACATTATTTTTATCGTGAACGAATTTAAAAATTTCAATAATCAAATTTCTTTTCTTTTGAATCTGCATGTAAAATTTTTTCTTAAGATTTTCTTTTGTCGAAAGGAATTACTGTTTTCTAAAGAATGAGTGGCAAAAGTTGAATTTTTGTTTACTTTTTATTAAATTCATTTTATGTTCGTTGAAAAAGGTTTTAAACAGATGTTACTTTTTAAATATCTCGAATATTTTCGATTTACATAGTTCCGTACAGTCATTCATTAATTTTACATTATTGTTATTATGAACTTATTTGAAAATTTCAACTGATTCTAGGTAATCGAGTTTCTTTCCTTTTGATTCTACATGTAAAATTTTAAGATTATCTATTGTGTGAAAGGAATGACCGTTTTCTAGACAATGAGTGGCAAAAGTAGAATTTTGTTTATTTTTCCTGAAACTCATTTTATGTTCGTTGAACCTCGTCTTGAAGGAACTTCCTGTTTGTCCTATGTATTTATTACTGCACGTAGAACAAGATAACTGATAAACTCCTGATTTGTGTATGTTTGGAGTAGGGTCCTTTGCGTTAAATAATACCGATGATAATTTGTTTTGCGTTTTGAAGGCAAGGTCTCCAGTTGTCTGATGATGGGATAGTTCATTTCCCGAAACTCGAGTCACAAGAAAATGTGTAATATATATTTTTATTGGTAGTAAAACATAGTAATTTCTACAATTTGTTTTGATTATGATCAACTACCAAATAGTAACGGCTGAAACAATTCAGTACAGTCGACTCTTGTTAATTCAAACCTGCGATAATTCGAACCTTGTATGCGACAAGTTCAAACTTATATGCGACAAGTTCAAACTTGTATCAAGATACACGAGCCTTTGTTTTTGTTATGATTAGTTTGACTATTTGACGCACACACTTCTTACGAATTGGTTTGTTTAGTTATTCAGTTACTGTTACTCTTTCGTTGGTATGCAGATTAAAAGTTAGTGTTAGTTATGAGCCCTAGAAAGTAAAGATGTTTGACGATTGCTGAAAAGAAAAAGTTAATCGAAAAAGTAGAAGAAGGTGAGAAGAAGAGTGATGTTGCAAAAGAATTTAAGATTCCTCTGAGTACTCTCTCAACAATAATAAAGCACAAGGAGAAAATTAATGCTGCTCAAACTGCTGGAGTACGGAAAAGAACTACTAAAGGTGAATTTCCTCGTCTGGAAGAAAGCCTGGTCATTTGGCTAAGACACTGTAGAGGACAAAAAGTGTCGATTAGCGGGAACTTGTTGAAGGAAAAAGCAAAAGAGTTCGCGTCTACTCTAAGCATCAAAAACTTTGCGGCAAGTGAAGGGTGGCTTACAAATTTCAAAAAGTGAAATGGAGTTGTTTTTAAAAAAGTTTGTGGGGAAGGTGGAAGTGTTGATGATGCAGTTTGTTTAGATTGGCACGGTAATTTGAAGACCTTGATTGAAAACTATGATGCCCGAGACATTTTTAATACTGATGAAACTGGCCTATTTTTTAAATGTTTACCGGACAAGACGCTTACTTTTAAAGATGAAAAATGTCACGGAGGAAAACATAGTAAAGAGAGGTTGACAGTTTTACTTGCAGTAAATATGGATGGATCGGAAAAACTTAAACCCTTAGTGATAGGAAAAGCAATGAAACCGCGATGTTTCAAAGGAGTGAAATCGTTTCCAACTGATTATCGTGCTAACAAAAAAGCTTGGATGACGACAGAACTTTTTAACAATTGGCTTTTAACAGTTAATGGGGACATGAAACGACAAAAGCGGAAAATTTTACTATTTTTAGACAACAGCACTGTCCACAACAGTCCTCCTACATTGTCTAACGTGGAACTCTACTTCTTTCCGCCAAATACAACTTCCAAATTGCAACCATTGGACCAAGGGATTATACATAATTTTAAGACGTTCTATCGCAAAGAAATTGTTAAGATCGTTTTAGAATCTCTCGACAAACAGCTAACTGCAAATATCACGGTTCTGGCAGCTATTTTACTAACTGACAAAGCATGGAGAGCTGTAACACCCCTAACGATTCTCAACTGCTTCAAAAAATCCGGTTTCTTAAAAGAAAATCAAGAAAATCTTCCAATACTTATAGATGATGAAGAACCAGCAATAGAACCATTAGTTGACATCAGCGGTGTAAGTTTTTCTGATTTTGTTCAAGTGGATGAAAATGTTGCTGTCTCAGGTTCACTAACCGATAGCGAAATTTTATCTGCGACAGATACGCAAAGTAACGATGAAGATGAGGACGATACATCGGAACCTTTGGCAGAGGTGTCAGTTAAGGAAGCAAGATCCTCATTTGATACCTTACAAAGCTTCTGTCTACAAAACGAAAGTGATGAAAAAGCATTTCAGGCACTTTTTCTCTTAAAAAAAGTTATTGAGCAGTGTGAGCAGCAGAATTGTGCTTTAAAGCAAACCAGTATAACAAAGTTCTTTCGAAAGATTAATTAATTCACATAACGAATACATGTATGTACACGAATGTACCTCTTAATTCTTGTCATTTTTATATTAATAAATAAAAATTAACCAACACTTAATAATTCGAAGTTTTATTTATTTTCTCTCACAAATTTCAAACCATTTGATATTTCAAACACTCGATAATTCGTAATATTTCAAGAGTCCCTCGAGTTTCGAATTAACGAGAGTCGACTGTATATTAATTCGTTTCTAGAAAAAAATAAAAAGAATCAAATTTGACACATGTTGTATGGGAGAAAAAAAATTGTTATTTTATATCGAACTTTCTAAAACAGTTGAAGCGGTATTTCTAGAACTACCTAAAAAACAAAATTTCTAATATTTCCAAACCCCCTAGGCAGCTTCTGCCTTACTATTGAATCAAAACCAAATTTGCTAATGTTTAAGTTACTTATTTCTTTCAAAAGTTGTTATATCAGACAGGCAATTAATTTGGCTGTGAAATACATCTTTACGACCAATCTAAATTTTCGGAACCACGGTCAAATTTAGTTTTCGCTATGATAAACATATTGAAAAAATTTCCTACCACTACTACTTCTCATTTTAGCTTGATTTTCTGAGTGTTCTATATTCTCATTTCTTGAATCCCCATAATGTAACTGATATAGATTAACAAATACAGGATCCCCTGGAAAGTCACAAATAAATAATAATGGGACTACGGACATAGGGTAGACAAAATTCCTGGTATAATCATACTCACTTAGATCATTAAAATAGTTTTTAGCAAATTCTGTCAAATCAACTTTAAACTTGTTAAGTACATCATTTTTCAAACTTTTACAATTTTCTTCGCCAATTATTTCTAACAAGTTCATGATAATAATGGGATCACCAATTACGTTTGAAGAGTCTGTGCAAGAATCTTTCTCACGTCGTAGTATTTGTTCAAATACTGCACAATTTTTTCTAATTATAACACATAGTTTCAATAATTTTCCCAATGTTGCTTCTTCTTCAGAAGATTTAGATAAGATTTCACACTTGTCTTTTATACGTTTTGATAAATATATAAGCCTATTAACAATGTCTAAAGTATCTTTTGGTAAATTAGATGACATCTTGAATTCAACAGGTATTTCAATTGGGTACACTTCGTTAAATCAGATCAAAAACATCCTTAAAACTTATCTATATCACTTTCTTTAAAATTATCAAAACATAGTAACCATAGATTAACAATAATATGTAAATCTATGATAGTAACCTAAGATTTTGACAGATGCAAAGAGACATTAGACAATCTGTGGATGCAAATTTAGTCACTGTCACAGATTACTGATGACTGATATTAACCGTAATCTGTGGTCACTGTGTTATTGGTTTTACCCTCTGAGTAATAAGAATGATCGAAATTTTGGGGGACAGCACTTCGAGACGTCACATCATCAGAGAAATAGAGCACTATATATAAGATTGTACCAGTTTTCTAGTACAGAAGAATTAGAGAACTTTTCTGGGCTGACAAAGTATAAAAAAATCATCCTTAATTTCAAAACGAACAAATTGTTTTCTTTGACTTCTGGTCTCTACTTTCTGTTTACTGTTAATTGATTAAGTTTCCGTAAAAAAACAACTCGATTTTGATGGAGAACAAATGTGATGCTAAATATAATAATAAATAATGATAAGAGCACAATGCTCTTATCTGTAAAAGATTAAAACCGAACCAACACCTTATTTTTACACTCTTCAAAATTATACCTGTTATCTGCCCTACTATTATAAATAGGATTTTAAGTTCTGTTCATTTCAGTTTAGAAAATGAGCTAAAAACCGAAACATATATATCAACAGACATGAAATAAACAATGAAACTTAAGCCAAGTTGTTTTTATTTATTGTATTGAGATTAATATATTTCCTGAATTAGAGGATGTGAATCATGGATTTGTATTTATCAAGGAGATAGTAAATGTCTGTTCCAAGATTAGGTTTTTCAAACTGGCAAAAAGTATACTGAGCTAATGCAATCCTTACTGCAATATATGCAGTAAGGATTGGATAATCCGAATAGAAAGTTTCCAGGCTTCTGTCTGAGCAGTGCTACATTTAACACTTTAACTTTCGAACGAAAAGAAATATAGACATAAAACTTTCAGGATATGATTGGGGCCTGAATATCTTGGTCATGAGCCGGATTGGTCCAATGGTTTTACAAAGTTATTCACATTTTTCGTGAGTATCGTGTGTGATTTAAACAAAGCTTTTTTTCTAGTTTTTTGTTCTGTTAATTAAACTCATTGAAAAACTGAGGCAGAATTATTTTTTCCTTCGGCTTCAAAATAAGAAGCCAATTTAATGTACTCAAAATCGTAGATTAATGACGCCGACCATAGAATGGTCTTCCACTGAAATTTATTAATCTTGAATCTGGAAAGTTTTTAATGATCTCTTCAGTTCAAAACTTTTTTCACAGACATATTATACTGAATTTGATTGCTATAATGTGCATATATTTCTTTTTTATGGTTTTGGGTTTTGGGGTATTGCATCTGTGTATTTATTTTTTGCTTCCCACATGTCCAATACAATGTAAATTGTGAAAGATGGATTAAAAATGAAACTGCTATATCAGTTTCACACGCTACTTTAGTACTACCTTTCTACAACTACGCATATCAAAATTTTGAACATCTCAATTCCAGCTCAGTTATAGTCATTGGCTCGTGATAACTTCTATGACTATTGATTGTAAATGACAAGACTTTTTATTATATCTGACGTTTTCCTTTATTATTCTTGATTCACTATTTTGAATGTATACATGCTTTTATTGAAGATTTAATTGAATGCCTCTAAACCGTTTCTAGAATGAATCAACTCCGAGGTAGATATGTAAATGTGGTCCTGACGATAGAAGAAGGTAGAGGTATGGGTTTCATTAAAAATCCTCTCTACGTGTCTGCCAATTTCAACGGACGCATCCTCGGTGAGTTCAGTAAATGTATATATTGGAATATAACAATATTTAGAGAATATTGAGTTACAAGAATATTATTGCGACCGGTTTCAATTATTCCATCATAGTCGGGACAGAGAGTTTTTCAATAAGAGGAGATAAATACTGAAAATGACCTTTACCTTTTCTTGATTATGTATATTCTGTAGACGAACATAGAATCGGACAAATGTTTTAGGTTAACCTCAAAACATTTACATTTTTGGTGTCGGCAGTGCCCTGACGAACCGTCACTGCTAGTTATATTTGCAGTGCTCGTCTTAACGTTTTCATCACAGAAATATTCATTTTAAACATAAGAACCAGGCGTGTTTCAGATGTTCCAAATGTTACGTTTCTCCCAGAAACCCCTGCGCTTACTCTAGGCATATAATTAAAGATGTAAGCGTCATGGCAGCCGACCATAGAAGAGTAACCTCGAAAGTGCTCTTTTTTTGGCCGAAAAGCTTCTTTACGGCGGAGCCTGCAACTTGTTGTTTGGTGTTTATTTTAAACTAAAACTAGTCTCAAATGATTATATTGGACGTACTGAAGATTACGTGGTCGAATATTTTGGTTTTACAGAGTCTGATACTGTTGATCCCTGCGAGAATCCATCCTTCAACACTGAACTGGTGTGGGAAATCGAGAAAAAAGATCTCAGAAAGATCCGAAGCACCAATCAACCGTTACGCATCGAATGCCTCAGCCTAAGCCCTCAAAAACGCAAAGATCGCGTTGGTTTCGCTCTGCTCAGTCTTAGAAGCGCCAAGGTTGTCGCATCACAAGATAACGCACCTTTGACATGGCAAAAATTCATCGGTGTTCACGACAAGAAGTGTTGCCAACCTGAGCTTTCGATCTCCTTAACGATACAGGAACACATCATGCACAAGCCTTCAAGCAACTTCAACACGGATGAATCAGGTATGATAAAATAATAAAGTTAATTAGTTTTAACATGAAGTACAAGGTATCTGAAAATACCTAAATACGTCGGACTAAGGCTTTGCCTCCACGATGGCATTTACATTGTTTAAAAGATGTCATTGGTAAGTGAACATATTTTTTCAAACCTATCAACGTAAGGAAACATCTTATGAAATATTAGAAGACTTGAACATTTGAACCTGTGTTTCATTTCTTCCTCCTGATCCTTAATTACTTGGTCTTGGTTTTTTTGATTGTGTCCTATTACTTGATCACGCACCATCTTGTTTTAGCGTTCTTTCTTGAAATTTTCTCTTTACTATTGTATGGCCATTTCTTTGAAGATATATTGCTTCAGTGGATGCTAGTTGATGTTGGTATTGAGATTTTTATATACTATAAGAGAAAGAATCTTAGGCCATGTTGTTGGCTCTAGAGCTGTATGATTCCTTTCCTTGTATTCACTTCAGGTTGATATGCTGGGCATTCATTTAAATATCTAACATCTCTAAGAGTTCATTTTATATTTTCGAAAATTTTTAGTTTGCATTTCTGGAACTTGAATTGGTGTAAGGAAACCTTCCTTTTCACGAAATACTCTTCTAAAGGTCACAAAGTGGTTGATTATCATATTCAGCATGTAGTCTTGCAGGTTGTTATCTTTTAATTCAAAGAATCTTCCCGGAATACACTTCTTCTGATGGTTACTGGACCTGTTTTTATGCTTGTCTAATTCACTGTTAAACCATGTGGTCCATAGTCTCAATCACTTCACATAACTATATTTCTTTTATTCGTCTCAGTAACAGTAATGCCATACATTTCTGAAGAAGAGAGTGAAGGATCCAGTGATTTATCAAGCGCCCAAACTTCTACAGAAAACATAAACACCCCAGTAAAATACCTAGAAGATGGGTTCATCAAAGTAGGTCATCCAGCAAAAGAGAAGTTTTCCCTGAACTTACTAGTCCGAGCTTCAGCCAATCTAGATCTCTTACTACCGGAAATCTTAGTCTTTGGCAGGACCAAGCAGAAGTTCTGTATCTGTTTCAAGATTTTCGGCATCGTCATTAAAACCAAACCATTCGAAAAATCCTTGAACGATGTTATCGAAATGAACGAGAAGATTGTGGTAGGTATACGGAACAGAACCTCGTAGAACACCTTTGTGTCATTTGGGGGATATTCCAGGTTAGGCTGCTTTCCAACAAGATGTCTCTGCTCGATTTCCTCAAAACTCAAAAGATTATAATCAGTTTTTGTTGCGGTAACGAGAAACTTGGCGTTACTAATGTTGAACTGGATAAGCTGATGCTATCAGATGATATGGATGAAGTTTTTGAATGTGAGGAGCTTTGTTACTTCAGATTTCCGTCCAAAAATGGTATAGTACCTTGCAGCGGCAATTTGAGGCCTTACATCGAAGTTCAGTCGAGTCTTGTAATGGATACTAAGGATTCTAGTAAGCCATCTGGTGATGACGTCAACGTTATGCCTAGAGATCAAGATAAAAAGATATCAACTATCGAAAAGGCTAGTGGTGATCAAGTAAGTTATTGAGAAATTTAGAAAATATTTTTAAGAAACCATCTTTAGAATTTATTTCACTGTTGTTCAATCGATGAAATCTTCAGAGATTTTGGCTTTTAAATTGATCGTTGGCATTGAAGCTCGCTATCAATTTTAGATACTAGAAACTTCTCCGAGAAAGTGGACAAAGCCAGAAACAATCACAACATCTTCTCCACGGAAACAGCAAGTAAAATCACCAAGAAAAACAGATGTCCTATCAGATGTCCAGATTTATACTATAAATAAACCGAGGCCTCCAAAACCATGCCAAAATGCAATACCATATAAAAAATATAACTTAGAAGTTGCTTTTAAACATTTCTCAATCCATATTGCACAAAAAGTAGATTATAGTTTGAAAATATCTCATCCGAAGGCTTCAAGTTATCTTTGCAATCCAGATCCTTCTAATGAAGCCGGCAATAAATGTAGGATATTTTATGTTGCCACTGAAGATAAGTTGGGAGAGCTTTTAAACACATGGCAACCTAAGGTCACTTTAGTGGACATTGAAGGGAAACGTTTAACCGATGAACATTCAATAAATGCCGGAATCTTTTGGCAGCAGAAAAAAGGAAGGCTCTTTGAAGACGAAGATTTGCTATTGTATAGTTATCAGGGTGACATGAGATGTAGAACAAAAATAGAAGATTATGTCAGGTAATTATAGCTAATTTCAGAAAGAGAATTCTATTATTTCATTTGGAACCTTTTATTTTGATTTGAACATTCAAATTCGAATAAAAATTTAGATATTTCACAGCTTTGAAGTGATTATCACCTTAACTGAAGACGTCCTGGACTTTGAAATGGACAAGAACCCCCTCGACCTCTTACCTCCTGTGATTGGAGAAGAACTAACCATTAAAGAGATTCTGGATTTGGAAAGTTGGAAAACGAGTGAGAAAGGTGTCTTTAGGGATAGAATGTTTGAACTGGAAAAGGAAGAGAAAGAAAAGTTAAAGAAGGAGCTGAATGATAAGAGAGAGAAAGCGGAAGAGATCATGAAGCAGCAGATGGAAAAATGTAAAGAGCTTCAGAGGGTGTTGCAAGAAAAGTGTGATACTTTGAAGACTCATAAGCTGATGAAGAGGAGGAGGAATGCTTTACCAATGAGTGGTATATCTTTTTGTATATATAGAGCAAATATACTTAGTCATTTGAGGTATCAAACCTAAGAAGTTAAGGGGTGGAAGGTGTTGAAAAGTTTGCATGTGGAAGAGATGTTAACATGCATATAGCAATATTTTGCCAAACTCCCCGAAACAATGACACTGATTCCTTTGAAGATCTAATTTATTTGACTTTTAATTTTCAGTTTTAAACTCTATTAAAGAAAAAGTTGATTCAAAATACTCCAAATACGATCCAGAGCTTCTAATGGTGGTAATAAATAAACTGGAAATAGATAATCAAGCTTTAAGGGATGTAATATTGCAGCAGAATGAACAACTTAGGATGCACCAGAAATCAGCCTTAACCAAAGAGCAGACAACAAATTTGCTTCAAGAACTGAGAGGTGAAGTTCAAAGTGCCACTGCAGCCTTTGTATCTCTTGAATTTCTTCATTCTATGTTTATTTATTTTTCAAATTGGTATATCGAAGAGTTTTTTAGGTTTGGAAGAGAAATTCGAAGAGGCCCAAGTGGCTAAAGGATTTTTCAAGAATCAGTGGAAGAAGGCTTTCGAGGAAGTACATGAACTGAGAACTAAAGACTACAAACATCTGCAAGCGGAGCTGAAACAAAGTAAAGAAGAGCTTAGTACCCTCAGTCTTGATTCCTATATCGATGATCCTCAGGAAAATGGCGTCAGTTATGAAGGCTTCAGGAGTAGTAGGGCTAATTCTATATCTTTCAGTGGTTATTGAGTGACATTTAAGGAAGTTTTGAAGAATATACACGATTCCATGTTTTATTGTTATTATTTTGGTGAAAAGTAAGTAGAGAGTGAAGGAAATGTTTGCAGAAAAGATGGTGCGTTAACGTGGTGCAAAATAAATTGGCTTAGGGGCACATTAACAAATCTATCCAGAGTATAACTGAACTCCTAATTCTTACAAGTCATATGAAGCTTCTGAGCGATCTTCACAGAAGATTTAGGTACCACGAATTTCCAATCAGAAAATAAGATATTCAAAACAAAAAAAGGTCGATTGAAAGCGAGATAAAAAGGTTTTGTGATCACTTCATAAAACCTTTTGGTGCGGTTGTTCCAGGGAATAGCGAGCTATCGTTTAGCCCAAATGTCTATAATTTTGAAATATATACTTTTTTGTTTATCCTGAACATACAGGCTGTCCGGATTTAACGTTTATATATTTCAGGTGATTCTAGAGGTCAAAATATGAAGAAAACTTCATATCAACTTAGGTCCTAAAATGGACCCTATGGGCGCTAGAGCTTCTTCGACATGACCACCAAAATTCAATAAACTAGCGATATCTTTGTCAAAATTTGGTGGATTGAAATGAAATTTAGTACATGGAGGTTTTTGGATAAACTGAATCGTCTGGTGATCAAAAAACTTACTGATTTCATCAGTGGCGGAGATAACAGGGGCCCTTTCATAAAATTACTTAAATCAATAAGTTTTTCAATCACCAGACGATTCAGTTCATCCAAAAACCTCCATGTACTGAATTTCATTTGAATCCACCAAATTTTGACAAAGACATCGCTAGTTTATTGTGGATTTTGGAGGTCATGTTGAAGAAGGTCTAGCGTCCATAAGGTGCGTTATAGGACCTAAGTTGATATGAAGGTTTCTCCATATTTTGACCTCTAGAATCACCCTCTGAAGTATACGAACGTCAAATCCGGACATTCTGTATAATCTACGAGTATTGCAATGATTTTATCCGAATTTTCCTTACAAAATTAGTGCAGAGTAAATAACGACTATTAGTCTCGCTGGCACTTATTAACAAGCAAACTCTCCAAATAACTCTATGAATGTGCTAATAAGAACGTCAAATATAAATAACGGGATCAGTCAATAATAATGTGGACAGAAAAAGATTCAACATAAAGGTGAAGATAAGCGATTGACATGTATACTGCTCATGTTTTGATATTATCATTTCTTTCTTACATTTTCGACGTTAATGGCTCAGAACTCAGTACAATACTTCGAAAAGAAAGAAACGTTCTCTTGAGGAAACGAAGATATCTGGAATTTCCAGAAGGTAGCACTATGGTGGTAAGTTTTTGATTGACTTAATGTAACAACATAAAATCCATTAAGTCTACATACGTAATAATATTGTTTACCACTCCACGCATCATATTATTTCCAAAAGGAGCTGTGTAAAGAGGTGTCTAGTCCAGGCTTAGACCAGTGGCGGCGCGTAGTTCAATACTTTGTATCCCATGCATTGCCAGACAGCAGCAAGAGTCTAGATCACCTAATTCAATTCCTAGATGACTGAATTATCTGCCTTCGACAAAAACTTCGATTCGTCATACGTCTTTAAGAGCCTGAAGTCGCAATCGGTGATCTTGGGACTTGGTGATTCCCCCAAGACGTCCAGAGTCTCCCGATGTATGACCTTGGTCTTCTTGTCTTCACGCTCGTTTATATTGCAGTATAGCGCATAAAAATCTCCTTGTTTTTCTGAAATTTCCTCGTATCCACAGGACGTCTTCATTTAGCCCTACAATTTCAACGCTCTCATAGTCACAAAACTAAGAAACTCTGCGAATAAACATATATTGGTGTTTATTCTTTATGTCATCAAGTAGTTATCTGGTGATGTCAAAAGCCACTTTTTATTGGAACACCCTCAAGGTCAACCAACTTAACTCAAAACTTATTTTTCTCTCTTTCGCCTTAAGCTTCTACATTTTTTCCATATATTTCTACATATTGCCTATTAATATTTTTGAAGGAGTGAAAATTCCATAAACAAAAGGGAGCAACGTGCCTGATTCGATTTTGCTTGAGACATTTGGAAGATGCTCATTAACTTCTCTTACTTCTGTATATGGTTCTTATTGAAAAATTAAGGCAAAGTTATGTTTTGTCTTCAGGTCAACCATCTAATATGTAATCAGTTGATATTTCAAACTAGTTTTGGGAAGTTTTGACATTACCTCAAAAGATAAAAATGATAAAATTTGGTATAAACGTGACCACTGTAATAAATCATTGGATGCCATCTAAATTCCCAGTGATCTCTCTACATCTAGTGTGGGTAGGGATATCTTTCGCTTGGTTCCAAAAATGTACAGCCATAAGAGCTGAAAATAAATTAATTCATCTTCATGTTTCAGTTTACCTTGTCTTTCGTAAAAGCGGTCATGGTAAGGAAACCAAAAGGCCATATGAGTCTTTTGGAGTGCGACGTTCCGTTCAAACTACCTTCAGCCAAAGATAGACCCATAAAACATAAATTCAGATATGGAAGAAGTGCTGAACTGAAATCGAAATGGATCAAAGTTTTTGATAGGTAAAAAATTATTTCTTCTCTTCACTTTCATATAAACGTTTACCATTTTAGATTGGGAATAGATGGCGGTGCTTGCACAAAAAGAATCATTTGTGAGGCTGAATCAATTGTTGGAAGTGTAAGGAAGTCACTCATGTCAAGAATCACCCAAACTTTGTTCGGGTAAGCTGTTCTCATTCATTGGTTTAATGTAACATACCATAAACGAAATTCCAGGGATTATTTTGGAATAGAAAGCTGTGTTCCAGAGGACCTACAGAACTGCATATTACCCTCCCTTCCAAATATCCTGATGAAGATTTTGAAACTGGAAACTTTCAACTACTGAAGGAATTATCACTTTAAATGTATCATATGAAAAATTCGAATATATGATTCAAACTTGGAAATGAAGTAAAAGAGCTCAAACTAATATATTTAAGAAGCTCAACTTTATACAATTGAACACTCTTAATCCCGTATCTTTGGTTGTTAACGGTCTACGATAAAACCTTTTATCTTGGGAAATTGATATTATAGAGTGAAATAAAAAATTACTTCGTTTTCTTTCACTTTTTATTACTGAAGACTTAGTCTTTCTTCAGATATACGAGGATTCTGCATGATTAAAATTCACCAATTTTGCTTATTTACACCTTTTTAAGAGCATCATTGCTAAGTATAACAGTAAGACGAAAAATCAGATTAAATTTATTTGGAAACAAACCAACATGCTTCTTCAGAATTTCACTTAAACATCCTAAAACAACTATTAGGAGTACAAATAAGTTTCCGCCGTTTTATTGTAGATGGCGTGGCACGGAGTTTCGGTTAGCTTTCGCAGATGATAACCGGCTTAAAAAATAGTTTGGACATTCAAGAACAACATAACCTATTAATATCATTGATTTTATATTGGTAAAATATAATTTTAATAAGTTGAAAATGTCAAAATTTGAGCCAAGTAAGCGTCATTTGCGGGAAATATTAGTTTACTTCTTTAATTTAAAGAAATCTGCTGCTGAGGCGCATCAATTGCTCGTAGAAGCATATTGTAAGGGTGCTTTGAGTGAGAGAACGTGTCGAGAGTGGTTTCAAAAGTTTAAAAACGGTGATTTCGACGTAGAAGACAAAGATCGCAGTGGAAGGCCAAAAATTTACGAGGATGCAGAATTGAAGGAATTATTGGAGGAAGATTCATCTCAAACACAAAAAGAACTTGCTCTAACATTAGAAGTCACTCAGCAAGCAGTGTCACATCGTTTAAATTTAATTTGTGTTAAAAATGGCGGAAACTTATTTGTACTCCTAATAATTGAATAATTCTTCACATTAACTGTGGAGTAACAATTAAGAAGGTTGCTTCATAACCATCAGTTCTTCCATCAAGAAATTCACTACTCTAACTGAATTACTTCTTCAATTTCCAACTTTTCGCTTTTTTCCCAATAAATTCTGCTAGTAATTTCGATATCTTACATAATGAAGACGTCCTCCTTTAAACGATGAAGGATGTATATATAATATTATATATATAATATTACTAGCTGACCCGGCCACGCGTTGCTGTGGCTAAAGTTTTTGTTATATTACATTATAATAAATTTAATTAATTTTATAGCGTCAACAACACGTGTTAAACATGCTGTTAAAATGTAGCTTATATGACACGTTCGTAGATTTACCATAGCAGCGCCATCTATTGATTACTTACTCAACCCAGTCGAAAGGTATCGACATCTGTTAGAATCATTTGGAGTTAACAGATAATTGTGACTGTCAAATAATAACAGACAAATAATTAGCAATAAATTAAAATTGCGACTATAATTTGAGATTTAAACTATCCTATCTCTCAAGTTGGATCGAACTGCACATGGTGTGCGAATTTTATTATAATCGGTTAAGTGGTTTAGGAGTCCATTGAGGACAAACATTGTGACACGAGATTTATGTATATTAAGAATTAAGATAAGATGTTGTAGGAGCAGTTTTAATGCTAATATAAAAGGTTTCAGAAAGTTAAAGTAAGAAAAACTCTTCAATGTTTTATTTCATCAAGTATCAAAATGTCCATTGAGCACTCCTAACAACAAATCTATCAGTGGAAGTGGGCATTTTTTGTTGAAGGATTCGCAATTAGTGTTAACATCTTGGCCCAATGTAGCAGCTGAATGATAATGACGATGTTGCTCTGGCTCATATTTTTCGATGGGGTTCAAAGGATACCTGAGAGGATAAGAATAAAACTTTAAATATCAGTGATCAATAGCATCATCACACCACTCCCTATAAAGGCTCAATGACTGTGCTGCTAATACCGTATTCACTGAAAGCCATTCGATCACTTTGATCTTATCATACATCAAATATGATAGTTTATGTCATAAACATGTCTTTGTTAGCATAGACTCTTTGCCTTTATCTAGCTTTTTGAGAACTCCATGCTCTATGTTTATGTATCAATCCATAGACGTAGAGAATGGACTGCGAAATTTCAGTTCTGAAGTGAGTAAACGTACTGCAATCTTAAATGGAACGAATTCAGTGTTGATAACAAATCTCTTTCCTAAGAATAGCAGAAATTGTCAGTAACATCAATGCTATATGTCTATGCATCATTCCATAGATTCAGAAATGGACTGTACGTTTTCTATTCGACTAAAGAGTGAATAAAGGCAGAAAAATGCAAAAGAGATAAAGCGATAGGTTAGCTAGTACTTGACCACTATATTTCAAAGAAAGATACATAATGCCTCTTAGGATCAAAACTTCTCCCTTTTGCGTAAGTCTCATAGATACAGTATGGTGTATGGTAGAACCATCCTTCATCTCTCTCACAGTTTTCCATTTACTTGACAGCCAAATGTAAAACAAACATTCTCTATGTATATGTGTCATTCTCACCTGAAGAGTGTACCGATTATCTTCTCAGTTATACTTTTATTCCCGTATTCCAATTTTCTGGGAGCTTCGCATAAAGCACGCATAATACAAGATTTTCCACTGAATCCAAAACTGAAATCATAATTTGTATCAATTGAAATAAAGGCGATAAAATCCTTCCTCACTTTTCTATGATGAGTTCTATGTTCTCGTAGATGTCTCTTCTTTCTCTTCGTTTAATTAAATGTGACTTTTCTTTGAGGTTATCCAGGTATGTTGTTCTATTTGGAAGTTGGTAACTGATGCCCCAATTGACCCCTTCAGTGAAAATACTGCCAACTGGGATTATCGTTTGACTGGACATGCAAAAGGCTATCTGAAGTTATAATTATTTAGTTGCCATGTAATTTCATGGGATGAAAACGAAACTCGAACTTTGTGAGAAGAAAAGGATATTTTATCTACTTGCTTCTCTGTCCCCAGAGAAAATAATAAATAAATCTTATTCAACCGTTTGGTCAAATTCCTATCAAAATAGATCAAAATATAAAATATCGACTCAAACAAATTTAAAAGGTCAAAAGATAATTCTAAAGTCATTTTTGGACAGCAGCAACTACAAATGGGACACAAAAGTTCGATGAAATGAGATGTCGCTATAAAAGTTACAAAATAAATCGAATCTGCGCATAAAACAGAGTCTTAGACATCTTAGTAGGCAGAAGTCATAACTTTTATTTTTATGAAAATTTATTATGAACATTGTTTCTTACCGATAAGGAAGCATCGTCAGGAAAAGCAACAAACCTCTTGTTTCTCTTCAAAGCCACCCCACTATTTTCCCCGGTAATAATCCCAAAATAAATATGAAATAAGAAACAAAATGTCACTGTACGAACCATGATTTAGAACTATCGTATCTTCGATACGTAAATAATGTTATGACGGTATTTCACAAAAATACCGTTGGGTAAATACAGCAGTTCTGTCCGACATAACGAGGTGTTAATTTTGGGAACAATTCATGTTAATGTGATCGAAAGTAGCCATAACTGTTTCTTGAGTAGGAAAACTAGGATGAATTCGAAGTTTTTTGTAGCCACATTAATACTGTTAGTTTTGCTGATAGAGTGTTCGGTGTCTGAAAGAAGAAGAAAAAAGAGGTATATAACGTTTCCAAAGGGGGCTGTCCTATCGGTAAGAAGGAATATAGTGATATACACTGTTGATAAAATATCGATATATCGATATTATTATTTAGAAATATCGACATTTATTACCAATACTTTTTTGGCGATATATCGATATTGAAATATAGATATCGACTGTCGATATTTTTTTTAAATAAGTTTTTATTTTTCACTGATCACTTGTCACTGTTTATAGTTTTAGCATCTCTTCCTCCACTTAGTCTGTGTATAATCTATTATTAACAACGAGCGAAGTTGAAAAGAGAGGTATTAAATTTCATAACATCATGTATCATAACGAAGAAGCAACAGGTATACAATTTATGAAATAATGTCGCAACTAGAAGAAAAAAACAGGTAGATTATTTGTATAGAAAAGTTTTTCGAAACTTTTATTAAATATTTTAATATTAACAGATATATTCTGTTAGCCTTCTACACATTTTATTTCAAAAAATTATATTTAATATTATAACTTCAGGAATTAAATTAATGTCATATAAGCACCGCTTATATTTCTCCTTGAAATTTGTTTTAAAAGTTGAATCGACCCAGAAGTGTTTTGGTTCCAACAAGATGGTGCTACACCTCATGGTGCTACCGTAACAATTGATTGAATGAAAGATTTGGCGATAACATTATTTCGGGAAATGGTCCAATTAATTGGCCTCCAAGATCATGCGACATAACTCCACTGGATTATTTTCTTTGGGGTTATGTCAAGTCATTGGTTTATGCTGATAACCCAGAACCAATAGACGCTTTGGAAACCAACATAACTCGTGTTATTGATGAAATAAGGCTGAATTACTCGAAAGAGTGGTCCAAAATTAGTCTGGTCGAATGCGGTTCCTCAGAGCTGGTGGTAGACATATGCCGGAAATTATTTTTAAAACATGTCATAAAATTATGTTTCTAATAAAAAAAATTAGCTTCAATCTTAATTTAAATGTGTTTTATTTCAATTTAAAGTTTTATCACTCTGAAAAAACACCCGATATATACCTAGAATTAAACAAGGATACACAACATGATGAATTTTGGTTCCAAAATTTTGATGAAAATTTGAGCTAATTTTTTTTTAGAGTAGTCCACAACTCTGAAATAACTGATTATATTATTTCCAACTATCTCCAAACTCAGTGAAGCATCGAATGCAACTCAAGCATCCATCATGATTGAAAGTCACCTTAATTAACATATTCGGACTCGTTTGAAGATTTGTCCAAATTCTCTTTCAACATTGTTTTCTATATTTTTGTGTTATTTTTTTTACGGCTAGAATAAGAGCGAATTTTAAATCAAAAGTTTCATCAAACCATTTCATTCAACCTTGTCAGACTAACTTTCGAAAGAAATATATTCGTCTAGAGTATCCAGAATTCATTATTCTTCATAATTTTAATATACTTCTTGTAACATTTTAAGAAAAAGTAAAGTATAAAATAGATTGTGTAGATAGTCTGCTATGGCTAAAGTTGCGTGGCAAGACTATTTGTACAATATTGTCGATTGTCAACAGGTATACAATTTATGAAATAATGTCGCAACAAGAAAAAAAGGCAGGTAGAATATTTGAATAGAAAAGGTTTTCGAAACGTTAAAAAATTAGTGCAATTGACTGAACTGGGAAAAAGTGCTATATATGAGACAATAAAGAGGATAAAAATGGCATGGATATGAGGCATAGACCATTTTCAGGAAGACCGAGTGAGATTAAAGGAAACAATTCAAACGCTTTATTGACCTTAGGATGACACAATCAGCGACTGGGATTTTGCAAACTGGCTAAAAGATTTGGAAATCTACGAAATATAAAAGTATATCCAGAAACAGTTCATATGTCACTGAATAACAAGGCTACATATCAAGGAAACCAAAAAAATCCCTATAATGATACCTTCACAAAAGGGAAGAAGGATAGAATTTTGTCAAGGTTTTCAAGAAGATAATTTTAGAAATGTCTTTATATCTGATGAAAATTGTATCCAACTTGGTGGAAATCATTTGAGAATCCTATCAAAACAACCTGTTATCATTCAAATTTCCAAATTTCCCAACAAAATAATGGTTTGGGGAGCAATATCTCAGCGTGGTGCTAGGCCTCTCTGTATAGTTGATGGTACCATTAATAGTGAAAAGTATTGTGGCATTCTGAATGATTTTCTCCTTGAAACGGCGCATGCTTTATATTCAGAAAGGGTGGCGTTTTCAGCAGGATATTGCAAGATGCCATACTTCGATCTATACTCAAGCTTGGATGCAAGAACACCAAGTGACAATCATTTCATGGCCAGCAGCTTCACCAGATCTTAGTCCCATTGAAAACATATGGGGACTCATGAAGACTGAAGTTGAACGAGCAGCCCCACGAAATAAAGATAATTTAATTCAGTCAATCCTGGATACCTGGACAAAAATGTATAGTCAATAATTACAATTGATCTTTGTCTTTTTCGGATACTTTCTAGACGGACTATACAACTAATTTAGCAAGCCACTTAAAAATTAAACACCATAGTGCATATGCCCAACTATACATTAAAAGGACAAATAATAAGAACAATAGAAATTTTTCAAAGTTAGCTGATCAAAAAAAATTTTAAACAACCTTCTGATCAATTACGATCTGAGCAATTAGCATAAGGAAAGAAAGAAGGCCAAATATTGATGCTCATTCAAGTAGTTAGTACTCGTTGGAACTCTTGTTTGGATATGATTGAAAGATTCCTGAAATTATCTTCAATTAGCGCAGAGGTATTAGCATCAAGAACTTGGAGAAACAGAAACAACTTCATCATTATAGGACAGACATGAAGATGTGCTCTTGAAAAATATGTCCAATCCCAATGAAGCTTTCGGCAGAAGTTTTGGTACAATGCCTGCTGAATTAAAACAGTATTTAGATCAGTCAAATATTTCAAGGTCATCAAGCGCACTAAAATTTTGGATCGGTAGTGGACATTTTACCCCTATCATAAATAGCTGTTAAATATTTGATTTCATCTGTTACATCAGTAGCATCTGAACGAATTGCTTCTACAATCAATCTTTTAGTGCCTACTAATTGAAGAGGTCAAACAGCTGAACACATAAAACAACGAGTTTTTTAAAACTCTTACTGAGAAATATTGATACGCATAATTGTTGTATCAAAATTAAACCTTAATTACTAAGAACCTAACATCTTCATAAATTTATAATTTAGCTTGGTCAATATACTGAATTATAAACTATGTAAATCATTTTTGAACCGAATTATGATTAGATACTGAATTGTTTCAGCCGTTACTATTTGGTAGTTGATCATAATTAAAACAAATTGTAGAAATTACTGTTTTACTACCAATAAAAATATTTTTTACACATTTTCTTGTGACTCGAGTTTCGGTAAATGAACTATCCCATCATCAGATAACTGAAGACCTAACAGTGGTACAGAGGTATTTAAACAAAAGTGATAAATATTTTGAATATTTCAATAGATAACACATAATAGTGGTACAGAGGTTTACAAGCGGAACGTGATAAAAACCCGGTTAAAAAAAAATATCTGTTAGAAGGCCCTTCTTTTTTTTAACCGGGTTTTTATCACGTTCCGCTTGTAAACCTCTGTACCACTATTAGGTGTTATCTATTGAAATATTCAAAATATTTATTACTTTTGTTTAAATACCTCTGTACCCGGTCTTCAGTTGTCTGATGATCGGATAGTTCATTTCCCGAAACTCGAGTAACAAGAAAATGTGTAAAATATATTTTTGTTATAAATATGAAAATCAAAACAGATTTAATCTGTTGTCTTCTACAATTTTAATTTCAAAAAATTCTTTGAAGAGACTTTAAGAATTAAATTAATGTCTTTATAAGCACTGCTCATATTTAATAGACGTCAAAATTCATCATACAATATCAAACGGAATTAAGAAAAACCAACGAATACAAACTGTCAATTAAAATTAAAATATAAATAAGCAAACATTTTTTGTTTCGTTCCAGGCATGCGTAATGAACTCTTCAGACAAACTTACGAAGCCCTGTTTGTTACAAAATGTTGTTTTCCGATCCCATATGAATGCAAAATAACCCCTTCTCAAAAATATAAAACATAATTTGAGGCCAAGTGCCTTATAAGCTTTGTATGATTCTGTGAACGTGGAACATAAGTACCTTGGATCTATGAAAGTGTTTACTTTTATTTTCTATTGAGGGCCGTGTATTCCTAAGATTCACCGAGTAAGTCTATACATTGTTTATTTGATTTTATTATATTTTTTATATGTAATGTTGAACTGATCTTATCGTAACTTTAATTATTTCTTGAGAATGTGCTACATGTTTTGAGATTTTTTGAAGTAATTTATTTAAATATATTCAATATTTCAAATAAATTAGTTTTTGAGAAGTTCTTGAAATTATGTTTTATATTTTTGAGAAGGGGTTATTTTGCATTCATATGGGATCGGACAACAACATTTTGTAACAAACAGGGCTTCGTAAGTTTGTCTGAAGAGTTCATTACGCATGCCTGGAACGAAACAAAAAATGTTTGCTTATTTATATTTTAATTTTAATTGACAGTTTGTATTCGTTGGTTTTTCTTAATTCCGTTTGATATTGTATGATGAATTTTGACGTCTATTAAATATGAGCAGTGCTTATAAAGACATTAATTTAATTCTTAAAGTCTCTTCAAAGAATTTTTTGAAATTAAAATTGTAGAAGACAACAGATTAAATCTGTTTTGATTTTCATATTTGTAATAATCCTTCTATCAAGTAAAAAACCATTCCTTCTTATTTTATATTTTTGTTGGTAGTAAAACATAGTAATTTCTACAATTTGTTTTAATTCGAATTATGATTGTTTTTCAAAACTAAGCCGTTAAAATAAAATGGAAAAAAATATCGATACATCGATATTTTTTTCGATATATCATACTCCGATGTTGATATATTTAAAAATTCCGAGAATCCGATATTTTAAATATATCAACAGCCATACTTTGTACCCTTGTATCCTCCCAAGTGTTCTATGAAATGTATATTCCATTATGTGACATAATGTGTGTATTTGGTTAAGATATTGAAAAAAATCTGGAATTAAATCTTGTACTTGCAAATTTTCTAAATGCTCAATTAACTGTTAACTTTCGTGTTGCCCATGAAGCAGTAAGTTTCAGATCTGCCATCTTGATTTGCTTTCCTTGATTTTCAGGTTCAAATATGTTTAACGTATCAGATGGGCATTACCCCAGGTTCAATATTCACAGAGGCTGTAAATTGGGGTATAAACTACCCCTTAGAAATAAAGCAAGAGATGACAGACATGAACAAAACTTCCGAAGAAAGAATACTAAGAAGAGAGAGACGCAGTTTATTCAGTAAAATTGAAAAAATGTTCTACCAGTAAGTTTCAATAAGAAAAAAAATTGTAAATTGTTGAGTTAAACAGCTACGGATTTTTCTGAACTTGCTCGAAATAGAGACTAAATTGAAATTTTTCGCCACATTTCAATTTGAATAGGCAATTTTGAAGCTCAATGTTGAAAAAATGTTGTACTGTACCTACTATACAGGGTGCCTCAACGAAACGTTGATCCTCCGCCAAAACACAGAAACGAAGAGTTTTCGAAGATTTAAAAAAAACACGTCAACTTCTGTTTTGAGGGGGACGAATTTCCATCATCAGTTTGTTCCGAAAAAACCACCCCCATGAAGGTGGCATCAAACCCTAACATTTTTTGAATAGGGAAGAGATATCGAGTGTTAGTTAGTTTGAAAGTTATTTATGTTCTGCACACAACTCAGTTAAAATTTCAAAATCGCTTCATTATTCACGAAATAATGTAATATTTAACTTACCGTCAAATGCTGATGTTGAACCGCCCAAACTCACGAACCTAAGAGTTTGAAGAATACAAAAATAATTTTCAAGTTCTGTATTAGGGAGAAAGAATTCCTTTGAGGACATTGTTCCGAAAAAACACCTTAGTTTGGCAACAATCCCAAATTTTTTTTAATAGGAAAGAGATGGCGGATGTGTTCAAGTTAAAAACCTTTTTTTTTGTTCTCTAAACATCCTAGTTCAAAATTCAAATTCGGTGATTTTTTTAAAGCAATTTGATATTGAATATTATCAGAAGGTTAACTCAAAGAGAAACCCAATGCATTTACTCGGAACATACATTCTGTCAAGAAAGTACCGGGAATTATCGATTTAAATCTGGCGGGGCAATGAGGCAGGTAAAATTTTTTTTTCCTAGGTTGGTACCACTGTCCTTAATTATTATGCCAAGCTTGAGCGAGATCTGTCAACTAGTGTGTTTGCAACAGCTGATTAAGTCAGTCGATGTCAGAGTTCGTGCCGATTTTTACTATGGGTGATTACGTTGAGCAAAGAATTTGTTTAAAGTTTTGTGTTGCAAATGAATTTTCGTGTGCCGATGCATTGAAAATAGTGCAAAAGGCCTTTGGTGATAATGCTCTATCGAAAACTCGTGCATATCAGTGGTACAGGACGGACGCCCATCGACGGCTTCGATCGAAGATAACGTCGATAAAATTAAGGAAAGGGTGCTGGAAAACCGTCGTACCAGCTTGAGAGAGATAGCACATGATCTTAAGATATCCCACGAGTCCGCACGTACGATTTTGATTGATATTTTGAGCATGAGAAATGTGGCCGCACGACTCGTACCGAAAGACCTGAATTTTCTTCAAAAACGTCATCGCGAACAGGTTGCTTCAGACATGCTGGATCGCTGTAATTCCGATTCTACATTCATGGAACGCATTATAACTGGTGATGAGACCTGGGTCTACGAGTACGATATGCAAACAAGCCAGCAATCATCGGAATGGGTGGCAAAAAATGAGCCGAAACCGAAAAAACCACGCCAAAGCCGCTCGAAAATGAAGGTGATGCTCATTGTTTTCTTCGATATCCGTGGCGTGGTGCACTACCAATTCGTTCCAGAGGGTCAGACGGTAAACAAGGAGTATTACCTAGGCGTTATGAAACGTTTGCGTGAGCGTATCCGTAAGAAGCGGCCAAATTTGTGTTCGAACAACACATGGATTTTGCATGACGATAACGCGCCTTCTCACCGAGCTACGATTGTGACTGACTTTCTTGCCAAAAACTCAACAAACGTGCTTCAGCAACTACCGTATTCGCCGGATTTGGCTCCCTGCGACTTTTTCCTCTTCCCAAAACTAAAATTGCCCCTTCGTGGCATCCGTTTTGAGTCGATTGAAGCCATAAAACAAAATTCGGCGCGAGAGCTAAAGTCCATCCCGGAAAGCGCCTATAAAAAATGTTTCGATAATTGGAAGTGCCGTTGGCATAGATGTATTGGAGCAAATGGAGGCGACCCAATAAATTTTGACGATTAAATGTAAAAATGTTGTTTTAATTGAAAATTCCCGGTACTTTCTCGACAGAGTAGTATATTATGTTCCGAGTACAAATAGTTATAGGTTATACGTAACAATACGTTGATCATTTCTGTTTTATTTTGGATACTTTAAAGCTCACTTCAAGTTTATTCGTTCCATGTTTTATCTTATGTTGGTAAGTTGAATTTTGATCTTGATATATATTTGAATCTGAATTAAATACATTTCTGATGAGGCCATATAGGCCGAAATAGCTATCAAATGTTCGAGTTCTCGTTCAATTATTTTTATTTGATCCTTTATTTTGATAATTTTAGATAATTTTGGAATAGTGGATTTTCTTGTATGTGTATGTTATTATACTTACTTATATAGTTTTTGTTAATACATTTGTATTAATACATTTCAAGTCGGGATGTAAAAAGGTGTTTTTCCGAGATATTGAAAAATATTTTATATTGATTATATATAAGGATATCAATTTGATAGTTTTTGTATATAGTTTCAATATATAATGTAGAAGTAAGAATATATAATTCTGAATTTAAAGTCAACTCATTAAATTGTTCACAAAACTGAGTGCGACGGTCAGGATCATTTTCATTCAACTTTTGCACCAGCCTTATCTTGTAAGGGTGAAACTTATGAGCTTTCACAATTCGATGAACGCTAGATTGCGGAAGATAAGATGCTCGTGCTGTCATAGGAATTCTTTTTCTCTAATACAGAACTTGAAAATTATTTTTAGATTCTTCAAAACTCTTAGGTTCTTGAGTTTGGGCGGGTCAACTGTCTGTTCAACATCACTAAGTTCAATATGACATTATTTCGTGAATAATGAACTGATTTTGAAAATTTTAACTGGGTTGTATACAGAACATAAATAATTTTCAAACTAATCAACACTCGACATCTCTTTCCGATTCAAAAAATGTTTGGAGCTGATGCCACCTTCATGTGGGTGTTTTTTCGGAAGAAACTCATGATGGAAATTCGTCTCCCTCAAAACAAAAGTTGATCTGTTTTTTAAAATCTTCGAAAATTCTTAGTTTCTGAGTTCTGGAAGGGTCAAATTTTCGTTGGGGCACACTGTATATTGCATCTTACGGTTAACAAGTAAGGAGTGGACCATTTAAAATTTGTCATTTTGATAGGCTACAAATCAAAAACTAATTAATATTTTTTCAGAGTTATGCATTTATTAGAAAGGTTGAACCTTAACATTTACGAATGAAAAAAAAATCATTCAAATGACCGCCACGACTGGCTACAGTACCCCATCCGATCAACCTTATTTTTCAGTATATTGTCGATTGTTTGGGGCTCAATCTCATGAATGGTAACTTCGAAATGTTGCCAGACACCACTACTTCAAAATGCAAACTCTGGATGGCCCATCCTTTATAAAAACTTAATTTTACACCAACAGAAATTGACTTCCGATTTTACAGCATGGGTTATCACGGAAGAGATTGTGTAATGAGAGCTCTTTGTGAATTTTCTTCAATTTTCAAATCATCTGATAGCACAATAGAGAAAGAACTGCTGAAGGTATTTTTCGAGTGAGTACATCCAACAATAATAATATTGATGAATTTCAATCATCGTATAATTTTTTCAGATACGCATCTGAGGCACTTACAGAATATGAATCGAAAGAAGATAGAATATATCATCAAGCCCAGAGGATAGGAGAAGAGATGGATTCACAATTCTGCTACAAAACTTACCCAAAATGCCATTTCTCTTTGATAAATGTACTCACAGGAAAACATGGTGTAGATGATTTACTTGAATATATGAGAATATGAATTTCACCCTTTTATTCAAAGGCATTCATCATCAAGAGTCTACATACAAAACAATCGACAACGATGAAAATTTTATTTTTATTTTAGAAAAACTCTGGTCAATGGTCGTCTAGTGTCCTAACGTTTTCTTATTAACATTCTCAAAGTCGTTCATTTAGTGAAAATATTACGTTAAAAGAAGGAAAATCAAATTGTGGTCTGATTAATCATGTTCACTAACTTATGATACAGTTAAACCAAAAATAGCATGATAAATTAATTAAAAAAAAGAATTAAAAGTAGATGACACAAAATTAACATGTTGTATTCATTCAATACTGTATAAAGACAATAGAAAGAGTATTCATCCTAACAGTTACCTTTTACGTTACTAAGTGTTAACTGTTTTTGCGATATCTTAAGAAATTCAGGCATAATTTCAACAATAACTATGAAATTATTCACGTCGAAAGCAAAAGTTATTCTAACACTTTTAGAATTTCTTGAAATCAACAGGTACAATGCCCGAATAATCCTTTCGAACGAACAAACAGATGTTGGCATGTCTCCATTATTGAATATCTTTCCCTAATGGCATTTTTTAGGGGCAAACTCCAATAAACACCTTGAGTTTTTATGACTTGTTCTTCCATTATTTTGTCACCTACCTAACAAGGTAATTAAACTCGGTTACACTGAACACCATCAGCCAGTAGAATGTAGATACCTGAAGAAGCCACATCGTGGTGAAACATTTGTATTACAAACATTTTTGTGGAAATAAAATACCTCCTCCTATATATTTTTTAATTAGAATTAATTCATTTGAATGAAAAAACTATTTATGAGCATCACGGTGCAATTGAATCTGACTTGAGCACGAGGAAGGTTTTCAACGTTTGTAACATAAGGAAAGATCGGTAATACAGACCTTTGCTTTGGTCCGCTGACGTAAGTCGTTTATGTATATTTGCGTGCACTAGATGGCGCTAGTGTACTACTCTGTCAAGAAAGTACCGGGAATTTTCAATTAAAACAACATTTTTACATTTAATCGTCAAAATTTATTGGGTCGCCTTCAAAATAGGCTACACTTGCTCCAATACATCTATGCCAACGGCACTTTCAATTATCGAAACATTTTTTATAGGCGCTTTCCGGGATGGACTTTAGCTCTCGCGCCGAATTTTGTTTTATGGCTTCAATCGACTCAAAACGGGTGCCACGAAGGGACAATTTTAGTTTTGGGAAGAGAAAAAAGTCGCAGGGAGCCAAATCCGGCGAATACGGTGGTTGCTGAAGCACGTTTGTTGAGTTTTTGGCGAGAAAGTCAGTCACAATCGTAGCTCGGTGAGAAGGCGCGTTATCGTCATGCAAAATCCATGAGTTGTTCGCCCACAAATTTGGCCGCTTCTTACGGATACGCTCACGCAAACGTTTCATAACGCTTAGGTAATACTCCTTGTTTACCGTCTGACCCTCTGGAACGAATTCGTAGTGCACCACGCCACGGATATCGAAGAAAACAATAAGCATCACCTTCATTTTCGAGCGGCTTTGGCGTGGTTTTTTCGGTTTCGGCTCTTTTTTTGCCACCCATTCCGATGATTGCTGGCTTGTTTGCATATCGTACTCGTAGACCCAGGTCTCATCACCAGTTATAATGCGTTCCATGAATGTAGAATCGGAATTACAGCGATCCAGCATGTCTGAAGCAACCTGTTCGCGATGACGTTTTTGAAGAAAATTCAGGTCTTTCGGTACGAGTCGTGCGGCCAGATCATGTGCTATCTCTCTCAAGCTGGTACGACGGTTTTCCAGCACCCTTTCCTTAATTTTATCGACGTTATCTTCGATCGAAGCCGTCGATTGGCGACCACTTCACGACCGTCCTTGAAGGCTCTGTACCACTGATATGCACGAGTTTTCGATAGAGCATTATCACCAAAGGCCTTTTGCAACATTTTCAATGCATCGGTACACGAAAATTCATTTGCAACACAAAACTTTAAACAAATTCTTTGCTCAACGTAATCACCCATAGTAAAAATCGGCACGCACTCTGACATCGACTGACTTAATCAGCTGCCTCATTGCCCCGCCAGATTTAAATCGATAATTCCCGGTACTTTCTTGACAGAATGTATATCCCTTCAGAGCGAATATAGGTTGTATTCGTTGGAAATCACAGCGCGATTGAAGCCAATAAGCTTCGAAAAAGCGAAATATGCTTAAATCCTAGTGGTCAACAAAACCTATTTGGGCTTGTTTGAGTTAAGAACTATTATACAGATGTATGTTGCACTGTCCCGATTAAAAAATTCTCTGTTACGATGACTCATACTCCTGATTAATCGGATGTATCTGTGTTCAATACCTCTGAAGATCTACACAAAATATAGTTTGATGGATAACATTGATGAAAATGTGAATGAAATGAACATTTATTATCACTTGTAGAATTCTAGAGGACTATTTTTTACGTCACATACAGCTCATGACAGAAGGTGCGTTAAAAAATTGGGATTCAAATTTTCTATAAACCTTTATTGATCAAGACACCATATCTTCAAAATATCTTGTATCCAGTGGACATTCTTTACCAGAAGAGTAACAATTGTCCAGATAAGACCTGATATAATCAGCTTGTGGCCCCTTAGAACTAAAAAAAAACATAGGATCATCCAAGAAAATATTTTCATCTATATCTCATTTACCTATTGATTATTTTCCGGATTTCGCAGAAGAAACCACAAGTAGAATTTGTGCTTGAAGGTCTGAACATCTGGCAAATATGACTGGATAAGCACGATGAAGCTAAAGAGGAAAATCTGCAAGCAAAAATTTTTAACGTGTAGTACCTAATTAAAATTACATCATTACTAAGTCGATCAGTTTGTTTTTATGTTGATAAGGACACAGAATTTCAAATAAAGACTTCTTTAACCTATTCATGACATAATTCCTCATCTTCATCAAGTTATTTTTTCCGCCATAGTTTTTCACCTTACTTTTCAATATCCAATGCAACTTAGATTATACAGAGGAAGGTCCTAAGTTACATATTCCACTTGTAAATATCTCAGTCAAACGTTTTTTTAAACCTACACAAGGCATTCATTTTGCACAACTGCAAAAAATGAATTTCAGGCTTTCCACTCAGTTTTATTCATTGATCTCACGAAATCATCGTAGTGATTTTGTGGTTCTCTCAAAACCATCGTTACGATAAAACTTAGAAATTCTCCCTTTTTCAGTGCCGTAATTGTTCTGTACAAGTTTAACACCAAAATATCCCATATAAGCTCTCTTTGCAAAGTCTCTTTTCCTTAAACATCCCCACGTACGGAACAAAATACATCAGGACTATTTACATAATTCCTTCCACTTGAACTTGGCCTTGAACTCACTTTATATCCATTTGAAGACGCAACTCTTCCTAAAACACATATACCAAACTTGATTTTGATCTCTTTTGTAGGGCAATATCTCAGTAACTAACTTTATCCGCGTTTTTCGTCGAATAAATATGGTTCCATTCCGTACATACGAAACCGGTTGGAGGACTAAGGGGCTTTAGAAGTATTAGGGCCGATTTCATAAACGAAATTAAAGCCTCCTTTTTCCCAAAAAAAAAACGTGTTTCATAAACAAACGTGTTTCATAAACAAATTTTGAGGTTAAAAGCGTCCTTTATCTTAAAGTGAGAAAATCGGCCCTTTACGGCTGAAAAAGGATCCTTTAACGAGAAGCTCGACACTGCGCAGGTGCTCGATAAACACGAAAACAGTGGACATAACCTTGTTCTGTCACATCACATTTTATTTAATTTTAGCGTACTACGAAATATGTTGCATCAAATGTTGAATGCTGATTTAAGTTCTACTTCTTCATCAAATGATGAAGAAATAATTGTGAGAAGACCAAAACCATTCATATCCTTTATAATATAATTATAATCGAATATTACATTGACAGTAAACCAACTGCTCCGAATAATCATTTCTTAACACTTCGATAATCCTTAACATGAATCGAACGTAGTTGAAATTTCCCCTGCTCATTTTCCCTTCACTAAATACAAAAACGATCGTGCTGGGACTTTAACGCGTTTGCATGACATAAATTTCAGGCTAAAGAAATGCGTGTACCAGTCAAGGCCCTCTTGTGTTTGCTCACTTTTAAGAGCTGTTTACCCAGAGAGGATGTAATTTTTTTTTTCGCTTTATATTCTCTATGCCATCCTTCCGTTTTATTTTATACGAGTAGATACTTAAACTTTATTGAGGACTCAAAGGGGGCGGACCTATGATAAAAGTTTTAGCATTATTTACTCACTGCCTTGTTACCGTGTTTTCGAGACTGGGATGGTTTCAAGTTACCATTGGTTGATTTATTATTCCGGGAACAAAAACGACTAATTCGTTTACTTTGGATTGTAACAGGGGAAGTTCGCGGAAAGTTGTTGAAAGATGCTACTTCCTGAACAGCCAACGATTTTTTATTTTTTCAGAACGTTAGCATGGAATCGATGAATCTTAAAAAAGTTATATCAAAAATGTACATTGAAAATAATCTTTTATGAAATGTTACAGGAAAGCTTGATTTCTTCTTCAAAATGTACAAATCTATCAAATATTAATCAGAATTTTTTTCTGAAAACCAATACAAATTTAATCTAAAAAGATACTGAATTGTTTCAGCCGTTACTATTTGGTAGTTGATCATAATTAAAACAAAATTTGAATATCAAAACAAATTGAAATATGTTTATCTTCTATATACATTGAAGTCCAAATTATAAAATCAATAGCCGCGAACAACGGTTCAACCCCAATATAATAGATAATCTAATTCGACAGAAACTATCTAAAATAGCTATGAGCCAAATTTATCCTATCATAAAAACTGAAGAAAATAAAAAATTCATTTCTCTATCGTACTTTGGTAGCCTAAGTCAAAAAGTGGTCAATAGTTTTTAAAAATCAGATGTTAATATTGCCTTCAAAACGTAAAACAAGTTATCATCGGTATTTTTTAACGCAAAGGACCCTACTCCAAACATACACAAATCAGGAGTTTATGAGTTATCTTGTTCTACGTGCAGTAATAAATATATAGGATAAACAGGACGTTCTTTCAAGACGAGGTTCAACGAACATAAAATGAGTTTCATAAAAAATAAACAGAATTCTACTTTTGCCACTGATTGTCTAGAAAATGGTCATTCCTTTCCCATAATAGATAATCTTAAAATTTTACATGTAGAATCAAAAGGGAAGAAACTCGATTATCTAGAATCTGCTGAAACTTTCAAATTAGTTCACCATAACAATAATGTAAAAATAATGAATAACTGTACGGAGCTATGTAAATCGAAAATATTTGAGATATTCAAAAAGTAACATCAGTTTAAAACCTTTTTCAACGAACATAAAATTAATTTAATGAAAAGTAAACAAAAATTCAACTTTTGCCACTCATTCTTTAGAAATTAGTAATTCCTTTCGACAAAAGAAAATCTTAAGAAAATTTTACATGTAGATTCAAATGAAAAGAAACTTGATTATTAAAATTTTCAAATTCGTTCACAATAAAAATAATTTAAAAAATAATGAATGGCTGTATGGAGCTATGTAAATCCAAATATTTGAGATGTACAACAAAATAACGTAAAAATAATGAATAACTGTACGGAGCTATGTAACCCCAAAAAATTATTTGAGAAATTTGGGTACCATCTGTTTAATAACCTTCTTTGTCGATTGCTGACATTCCGATATCTGTTAGAAGGCCCCTCTTTTTTAACCGGGTTTTTATCACGTTCCGCTTGTAAACCTCTGTACCACTATTAGGTGTTAAATATTGAAATATTCAAAATATTTATCACTTTTGTTTAAATACCTCTGTACCACTGTTAGGTCTTCAGTTGTCTGATGATGTGATAGTTCATTTCCCGAAACTCGAGTCACAAGAAAATGTGTAAAATATATTTTTATTGGTAGTAATACATAGATTTCTACAATTTGTTTTAATTAATCTAAAAAATCTCTTAAAATTAAATTTGATTAAATGTATTATAAAGTTGTTCTGAAAGTAATTTCGTTTTTTCCGACAGAGGATTTAATTGTATTTTTTCGAACCCAACTTCACACATAAGCATTATATGTTTTGAGAGCTGATATAGCAAGGCTTGTGTGTGAAAAAGTTCAATTAATTCTACACAGTAGTTTTTGGTTGGTGCCCTTTTAAATATGTAGAGCAGTAAGCAGCATTTTCGTCATATTTATATTAAAAATAACACTTGGTTTATATTTCACAGTTTATTCAGAAATCTGACACGTGTTTCGGTATTTCAACCATCTTCAGAGGAGTACAAAAAGTAACTAAACTTAAAATCACAGAGGTTCATTTTTATTACAATTACAACATCTGTTGCTTTTTATGGCACATTTTTACAACAGAATCCAATACAGGCGTACTAGGAAAGAGTATTTGGGAATTGGTCAAATTTTCTTTATTCTCTAAAGATTTTTTGATTGAAAGAATCTCCAAATAGTCCATCACTTTACCCTTATTAACATTGTATAATAAACTAACATCCTTTTCGTTGAAAAAGTGATTATTCTCTATACAATGTTCTGCAAAACCGGTTGATTTATGGTTTTTTAGAATTGATACCCTATGTTCTTTCACTCGATGTTGTAAACCCCGACCTGTTTGACCAATATATATAGCATCACAATCATCACATTTTAGTTGGTAAATTCCCGTATTAGTCATATTAGGGTTCCTTTCTTTATTATTCCCTAAGAGTTTGGCTAGATTATTTTTATTGACTGTTATCGAACTAATTCCCATTTTCCGGAAACCATTACAAATTTTGTAACTAATACCTTTTATATACGGTATAGAGTACCACATTAAATCTCGGTTATAATCCTTTGAATTTATATAAAAATTTTTTAAAATATATTTAAATGCTTTCTTTTTAATCATTTTGTCAATAAGGTCCGTTCTATAGCCATTATTCAAAGCTATGGTTTTAATTATATTAACTTCTTTTTTGTAATTAGTTTCATTCAACGGGATATTCAAGAGATCCCGTTGAATGAAACTAATTACAAAAAAGAAGTTAATATAATTAAAACCATAGCTTTGAATAATGGCTATAGAACGGACCTTATTGACAAAATGATTAAAAAGAAAGCATTTAAATATATTTTAAAAAATTTTTATATAAATTCAAAGGATTATAACCGAGATTTAATGTGGTACTCTATACCGTATATAAAAGGTATTAGTTACAAAATTTGTAATGGTTTCCGGAAAATGGGAATTAGTTCGATAACAGTCAATAAAAATAATCTAGCCAAACTCTTAGGGAATAATAAAGAAAGGAACCCTAATATGACTAATACGGGAATTTACCAACTAAAATGTGATGATTGTGATGCTATATATATTGGTCAAACAGGTCGGGGTTTACAACATCGAGTGAAAGAACATAGGGTATCAATTCTAAAAAACCATAAATCAACCGGTTTTGCAGAACATTGTATAGAGAATAATCACTTTTTCAACGAAAAGGATGTTAGTTTATTATACAATGTTAATAAGGGTAAAGTGATGGACTATTTGGAGATTCTTTCAATCAAAAAATCTTTAGAGAATAAAGAAAATTTGACCAATTCCCAAATACTCTTTCCTAGTACGCCTGTATTGGATTCTGTTGTAAAAATGTGCCATAAAAAGCAACAGATGTTGTAATTGTAATAAAAATGAACCTCTGTGATTTTAAGTTTAGTTACTTTTTGTACTCCTCTGAAGATGGTTGAAATACCGAAACACGTGTCAGATTTCTGAATAAACTGTGAAATATAAACCAAGTGTTATTTTTAATATAAATATTATAATGTTTCACCTAGAACCAACCGCAAACTCAATTCTTCTTATTCGTCATATTTTACTATTTTACTGCAGAAAAGGTAAAAATGCTGTTCAAGCAAGAATGAAATATCTGAGATGATGGGAAGTATTATTTTATGTTAAATACTATTCTTTTAGCATACGGGTTTTTTCTTTCCTGTCTTCTATTTGAACAGTAAAGAAGAATTAAAAACAATTTAATATAAAAAGAGCAAACTTGAAGTAAATCTCCTACGTGGCCTTCTCCGATTTATTATATATAAAATAAAATAAAATAATAAAAAGGGGGTTTTTACTTGATAAAAGGATTATTAGAACATTTTAAATATCATACATACTGTTAACCTCATACAAATTTTAATTAGAAAAAAATTTTATTCAGGAACTTTTTAGAATAAAATTAAATGAAAGTTTCAGAAAACAGTTTCAATTTTGTAGACATTTAAAAGGAATAAATGAATTCCAAGAAATATAAATTATTAATTTATTTTATTATTATTTTATTGTATATGTATAATAATTATATTTTAGTTTATCACTCACACATATTATCAATTGGATTTAACTGAGTCCTCAAAATACCTTACAAGCTTTGTGTAATTTCTGTGACTAACGTAGAATACGAAGAATTTTTAAAAGTTCACCATATTCTGGTGTTTGTTTAAAGGATGACACGAGGCTAGTTTGGTAAGATATCTTTTGTTAGTGGGACTGAAGAGTTATCATTTGCTGGAATTCTTAATTGCTTTTTGAAGATGTGCTGCATGTTTGAGGAATTTATTTAAATTAAGTTATTTTCAAAGAAGTTCTTGAGGTTATGTTTTTCTTTTTTGGAAAGGGATTTGGTTTTCCTAATAGAAGATACGAAACAATATTTTGCATCAGTCAAGTGTTTATTTAGTGTTTTCAATCAATAATTTATATTTCTTGGAATTATTTTATTTCTTTTGGTACTGAGTGTTAATTCTATATGCTACTTAATTGAAACTGTGTTTTTTAAGACATTCATTTAATGTAATTCTTAAAAGATTCAGAATATATTTTTTTTTTATCAAAATTTGTATTATAGGTTAACAGAATAAATCTGTAAGATATTTAAAATATTGTGATAATCTTTCCGGCAAGTAGAAACGCCTTATTATTATTCCCCTACTTTTGTGATAAATTAGAACGATCTCGATAGTAATAGGAATACATAAGTTTTTTTTTACCTAAGTCCGGTTTATATTTGATCAACTCTTGTACTACTTATTTTCATCAATAGCACAGAAATCAACGAAATAAGGTTATAATTAGTTATTTAATTTCTCTGTTCTTTGTGAGTATTTTGACAGTATTTGTGGATTTATTTGTGGAAAATCAAACCATTTCTCAACAGAAAATCTGTTTCACTTGACCAACTTTTCACATGTTTCATATAATTTTCCAATCCATCCGAACAAATTCCAACATTCCCGATCAACTTGATCCCCAAATATTGACTTTCAGCCCGCTGCCTGCAACGATGGTTCAGTTTTCTCAAAGGACTCCTAATTAATCCCAATTTCTCGACCGTCAAACTTCGAAACTTGAATTTCATTCAATTTCCCCAGTTAACTCGTTTAAAAGGCGACGTAGTTTAGCGTTGGGAACTACGTGAAATTATTTTGCCGAGGGACCATGAGGTTTGAAGTTTCCCAATTTAAATATCGAAGTTTCGGCCGAACTTCGGAAAATGTTCAATACCTGTTGACAGGAATCGATGCGTGGGCTGATTTTCTCATTTTGATTTTAGCCGAGTTCTGAATGATTCACTCATTTACACAACACAACCCAAGCATTGAAAATAATGGTCGGAGTAGTCCGATACTTTGTTCATCTCCAGCCTTCAACACCGTCGATCACTGTTGAAGAAGTTCTCGTTCTGCCGTTTCAGTCCGGCATACGTGAAGCCCATTGCAGGGTAGAATGAATTACGTCTTCTATGATGGTTATAGATCCCTTAAAAATGTTCTTTCATGAGGAGTACCCCAGGGATCAAATTTGGGACCATTATTATTTATCATCTTTATAAACGACCTTCTTACTTCCTTTAAATGTCCAGTTTTAGCGTTTGCCGGTGACTTGAAAGTATACTCGAGAATACGCAGTGCTGGTGATTTTATGCTGCTCCAGTGGAGTTTGGGGTATATTCATAGTTGGTACAACAAACACATGTTGAACATGGAGAAGTGCTTTAAAGTTTCATTTAATTGAAGGTCACATCTATTGACTATATATATATTACTATCATAAAGCTGACAGTGATGTTAGCGATAAAGATCGAATATATGACCTTGGATGCTGTAGCTCGTCCTGCTGTGAAAATGTGCGTGATATGTAAGTAACGCTCCTTTTTCTGTGAGCAAGTTTTTTATTCTTCTTTTTGAAAATAATGCTGTTGAGATTATTTGGCACAATTCATTAATGTGCTTCAGCCAAGTTAAATTTGCGCTGATTGAAACCCCAAGCAGAGAAATACTTTTTGGTTCTTGACGTTTTGTGCTCACAATCAACTCCTCAGTTTTCTCTTCGCTCACTTTCATGTCATTTGAACTAAACCATTCTATGGCATCTTTGACTGTTTCATGAGATTTATTTAGGAGTAGATTTCTGCCCTCGGATCTGTTCAAAAGTGCTGTATCGTCAGCGCAGAGGATCTCATCATCTGCACCAACGTTATATATCAGGTCATCGATATACAGGCGGAAAAGAATAGGCTAGAGCACAGATCCCTGGGGAACTCCTGCGGTAATTTTCATCTTGGAAGACATTTCACCTTTTAAATCAACAATTTGGTATCTATCCTTAAACAACGACTCCAACAAATTCAAAACTGGCCCTCTTATCAAAATGTGCCAATATACTCCAACTTATGCAGAAGCTTTTCATGGTTGACACAATCAAACGTTAGATTTAGATCCATGCAGGTTAGCATCACATTATCTGCATCATCCAATGCCTTCATGATATTTTCAACAATGTGGACCAAAGCTGTGGTAGTAGATTTTCCCTATCTGAAACCATGCTGAAAACTGCCAAGCAACGATTTTTTTTCTAGAAATGTGACCATTCTAGTTTTGAGGAGATTCTCATAGATTTTTGATGGCAGGATAGATATTGGCCTACAGTATAACTCGTGATTTCCTTTTTTATGGACCGGTATCACCCTCGCAATCTTCAGTTTTTCTGGAAAGTAGCCCTGCTGGAAGCAGAACTAAAGCCAGCTGACCATAAAATGAATAGAGCATATGTCGATTGGGTGCTTGAACAACAACGTTTGGATGACGATTTTTCGCATCGAATTTTCTTCAGCGACGAAGCACCTTTTTCACTCGGCAACTATGTAAACAAGCAAAATTGTTGCTTTTGGGGCAGTAAAAATCCTCATGTAACTGCTGAAAGACCATAAAATCCACAAAAAGTCACTGTATGGTGTACAATTTGGTCTGGTGGAGTGTTTGCCCCGTACTTCTTTAAAAATGAAGACGGTGTCACTTAAACCGTCAATTCTCATCGCTATAGCCAAATGAATACCGGTTTTTTTTTACCTAAAATTTATCATATGGGATTGCAAGAGATGTGTTTTCAGCAAGATGGATGCAACAAGCCACACAACACGACCCGTTTTGACTTTATTGCAAAAAAATTCCAGGACGCGTATTTTCTCATTTCGGCGATGTGAATTGGCCACCAAGATCTTGTGATTTATCGCGTTTGGATTTTTTTGTGAGGTTATGCGATGGATCGTGTATATGCCGATAATCCTAAGCCTATTGACGATCTGAAAACCAACATGAGTCAAGTAATTGGTGAGATATTGCCCGAAATGTGCTGGCGAGTCATCGAAACTTACCTAACAAGGATCGAGTCCTGTAAGAGATCACACGGGGGACATTTAAATGATGTATTCCACACATAATGGCATTATATTCAAATAAAAATTCGATCGATATTCTAAATAAAAGAGTGTTTTATTCACGTTTACTTTCGGAAGCATGGATAACCCACCCTGTATGACTTTAGTAATGGTAGCTCTAAGAAACTCATAAACCATGAATTCTCTCTGACACATTGAACCTACCAGGTGATAATGAAAAATACTTACTCATTTTCTGTTTTAGGTGTGTCTAGGCTTCGCTTGAAAATTTTATTTATCTTCGGTATTGTATCCGGAAGATCGTAATTGATTCTTATGGTCCAACCATGAGCAAATATACCAGTAGCGTTCAAAATGTTGGTTTTACCATTCAAACGACACTGAAATGAAATTTATGTCTATTCCGTTCAGATTCAAATGTCTGATACTCACGAAAAATTTACTATTTTGATTGAACACTACTCTTCTTTTCACTCTGCTAGCGTTCAGAATGGTCAGTGCACTTAAAGAAAAAATTGCAAGTAAAATTAGTGGCCCCAAACAGTTCATGTCAGAGAGGTTAGATCCAAACTGTTTAATATGAAATTAACTGTTTATCGTATTGACTGTAAATATTCAAGTAACCAGTGGTACATATGTGTACTTTTTCAATTAACAAGTTTTTAATGAGTCCATGTCGTTGATATATTCTATGTTTATTGACCGCTTTTCTACTTACTTGACCTGAATGTTAATATTTCGTATCAAGTACTATCTGACCCTAAAATTTCGCTTCAAAATATCCATCGATAATGAAATAACAGCGAAAATAGTGCAAGAGGCAATGTGGAATTCATCTCGAGAATATTATTCGTATCTGACACATTTCAAAGGTATTTAGTAGTTGTGTTGTTAATTTTTTGTCCAAAAAAGTGTTAATTTCTTGCCCAAAAAAGTAGACGGACCATGTTTTTGATTTACCTTAGTCTATCGTGAATTTTTAAGAACCGATTTAAGAACCAATTGTAAATTTGTAGTAGAATTAAAATGGTGTATTCCGTAGAAGAAAGGGTGGAAATCATGAAATTATTATTCAGAAATAACGATTCTGCGCGAACAACAGCAGCTTTATTTAACGAACGACATCCTGGAATAAACGTATCCACTGCTTATGTTGTGCAACTGGTTGCCAAATTTGACGCTACTGGTTCAGCTTTAAGGCTCTTAAGGAGCGAATTCGTCTTAAGGACATTTTAAATGAAACTATCGATGAAAAAGAAACACCGTTGGAAAAAGTATATCAATACTGAACCCGAGTACTTCGAAATAGGCTAAGACACAAAAAAAAGGTTCAAAAAAATTCAGTATTTATCTGAACGGGCGAAGAGGCAAAATTCAAGGGTAATGAAAGACAGCTATACTCGTGAAAAAATTATATTCCACATCAATATATATTGAATCTTCTTGCAATTCACATTCGTTACCTTGCCCTTGCCATCTTGCATGGGATACATTAATTAATTTCGTGAGTATGTAGGTGCCGTAAAGCCTCTATAAGGCCCGAAATATGTCGTCAAAATTCGTAGGAATCGCGTCAACTTCGAACATTCATGATCCGCGAACACGCCCATGGGGTACTCCAACCGAAACTCTCTTCCGAGTCAATTGCATAAACCATTCATATCCTGTTCCTTGTAGTTCTGACGACACAGATCTCTGAAAGACGTGATTGATTTGACATTGAACCCTGTAAAGTTGAACGGACTGAAAGTTCATAAACGTTATTCCTGGAACACGAAAATCTGGTCTTCCGGAACCTTCAGTTCGCTCAGGTATCGCTTGCAGATTTCGTTGAAAGTTCTTGGACCGCACACGAAAACGAAAAGGTCGTCTTCGATACCCTTGCCGGGCTTATATATGTCTTCTATTGCGTCACGGATATGTTCGATTGTTATATGTCCCTCGCAGAAGAGGGGTTCATTGGGAAATTCTAGATCGGTCACTATATGCCTCACGTAAATCCTGTTTTTTCTACATCTTTCAGTTTCCAATAGTTGGCTGTATTCCTCCAAGAAAGGTATGTGTTCCTTCTTGCTGTTGCAGAAGAGAGTAGCGAACCTTTTGCTGAAATTAGAAAAAATCAGTCTAGTGTAATCGTGCACTACGAACAATGTTAAGATATGAACAACTCTACGCCTTCCGTGTGTTTTATCGTAAAGGTTCTTCTAACAAGTTTCATTTCAAATTAAGCAGTGCTCTGTGGAAGGTAGAGATATTTTCATTTCAGTCTAAAGTACAAACTTTAATGTGAAGAAACACAATAACCACCTCTAGGGTGCATCGCCTCTCGCTTTATCGCGGCTGACAAGACCGCGTATGAGGTATTATAGAATCGGCCTTTGAAGCTGAGCGGAAGTTGTCCGAATGGTTCTATGCTAAAGGTTTTATTTCTTAACAACAATTTAATACTTCCTGATGGCAAGGGTCAGAGATAAAACCTTTGAGTTAGCCTTACAGAAACCACGCACTACTTAAACTGTCTAATAATTCGGGTGTTCCTATATAAACTACTTATTTCAAACTGATTAATGCAATTACCATTTCCTTGACCTTCTCTGTAGAATGCTTAACATCAATGACAGCATGGGCGTCAGTCCAGTGCCAGCTGCTAAGCATATGAACCTATCCTTGTCATGTAACTTAACCAGGCGGAAACCTGGTGAAATAGGTCTGGACATTTGCAAGACGGTCCCTTCATCAGCATCGCAAATGTATTTGCTGACAGTTCCAGTCTCGTACCTCTTCACCATCAGATAGATACTATAACCTCCCCAGGTGGCATTGGCTGGAATTGGAAAAAGGCTTTTCGGCGATGGTATTGGCGTGTAACTCTTCGATGTATCCTGGTCTAGAAAGGAAATGAAATCAGGCGAAATCAAGATTGCTGACAGAGCAATTTCTGGGTGGTAACAACAAGTCATAAAAACTCAAGGTTTTCATTGGAGTGTGTTGCTAAAAATTCCATTAGAGAAAGATACTCAGTAATGGGGATCTGTCAATATCTATCTGTTATTTCAAAAGGATTTTACGGAAATTGTACCTGCTGATTTGCAACGAGTCTAAAAGTGTTAATCTAAAACTTTTGCTTTCGACGTAGATATTTTCATAGTTACTGTTAAAATTATGCCTGAATTCCTTAAGATGATTAGCATATGTCGAATGTACGGAATCCGATATGTAACTTCTTTGGTTTTTTTCTTGGATGATCTACCTGATTGATCAACGAGATTGATATATAAAAGGAATAAAATGGGTCCAAGTACCTTGCCATGTGGTACCCACCCCACATGTAATGGTTGTTTCTTGACTTTTTAAATATCCAACTTTGATCAGTTGTTTCCTTCCAGCCATCTTAAAATATACACTTTTTTTAATATTAAAGAGGCCTCTTATTGGACAACCCTCTATAATCTTTCTGAAGACCGGAATAATAGTGGCATTTTTGGAGAGACGAGGAAATACTTCAATATTTTTCAAATTTATTGGGTGGAAATGTTTTTTCAGCGGGACATTCTCATTTGAATTCGTGCCGGATACACCAAAGACCGACAAAAATAAATAGCAAGTCTATTACCTATGCGAAGAATTCGTCCATGTCTCTCCATATACACGCTTTCATGTTATTTCAAATCAATTTATATGGAAATGCGCTCGGAAAACTCAATATTTGAGCACGATTTGGCGGAAAACTAATTTTCCCGATCCGGCCATGAAGAATATGAAGAAGACGCGAGTGAATCCTAGCCACGGGAGAGCCTGTTGGCAAGATATTAAGGATTAAATGGAAGATGAGCTGCGCGATGAGATTTCCACGAGATTTAATGATAAATTAAGACGATTCGAGTAAGCTCCTTCATTTTCTTACGTGAATGATAGTAATGATGTATATTTTCCAGGAGCTTGGCTGGGAAGTTTTAATGCATCTACCATATAAAACGAATCTGGCACCAAGCGATTACTACATTTTTTGCCTTGCAAAACTTCCTGAGTGATAAGAATTGGCATCAAGAAAAGTTCAATGAAAGAAGCATTATGAAGCTACCTTCAAAATGGCAACAAAACGGTGCATATTCGACCCAAATTGGACAATCCAAAACAAGTCCTATTTTACGTTTCAAGATTCTAAAATTTTCTATCAACCTAGTACTCACCTCCAGGACCAGAGAACACCCTCAAATGATGACTAATCGGTACAGAAATCACCATTCCGTCCTTCCTGTGCAACTCCATCAAAAATATATCCTTGGCTATCTCCTTTTTACTCTTTACCACGTAATCTATCCTCCTGTCCTCCGAAAAGTAACCCATCTTAACCGTTTGCTTCAGAAACCCATAATTATTCCATAACATGTCCTTTGCCTTCTTAAAGGTCAGCTCGACCTTCCCATCTTCTTCTATCGACTTTATAGCGCAAGGCCACAACACATCCTCGTCGAACATCACTTCGTTAACCACTGTCTTGTCGTCGTAAGACATGATCACGTGGCAGGCCTTCCCCACCATCTTAGCTTCCACCAGAGGATTCGAAAAACGAGTTATAGTGAAGCTGACTGTTACTACGTTCAACTTTTGTATCCATTCGAACTTAGGCATTCCCTTGACTTGGACAGCAGGTTTGTAGTACTTGTTGTAGAAATTCGAGGTGGTCAGCTCCATGTCGGGGTCTTCGTGGGTAGAACGGAAGGAGTGTACTTCTAGTGATTCCTCTAAAAGTCCTTTCGGAAAGGCGTCATCTACCTTATCTTTAACAATGTTGATCGGAATTGAGACCTTAGACTGACCAGGTTGAACATCAGTGGATTCTTCCGTTTCTTTTCGCGGACTAGGATGATTCGAGTTACTTTGAAGATTGGATTCTTTCGTCTCTTTCTGAGGGCTTGTTAGCAAACGACCGACGTAACAACTTTTGAGGAGGGTATCACAGTTTACCCAATTGTGTACCTGAAATATGAAACAGCTTTGAGAATCTCATGACATGAGGAGTTTCAGAGAATCATACAATGAATATTAATCGAAATTGGATATGGTTATCTACTTAATTAACAAACAAGACAATTATTTACAATAACTGTGAACTCTACGGTGTAAAACGCATTTTTAATTAATATCTTTTAAGTGTTTTTTTTTGAGGAGACATTGTTGTGGTGATCTTATATTATCCGGTAAGTGGTTATGCTTTCTACCTAGAAATAAATACGACCTTTGGGTTTTTCCCAGAATATGTCTTGGCACATAATCATCTCTACTTCTTGTCCTCTATCCATGAATACCAGAGTAATTCGGAAATCTCTCTCTGTGTTGGTGGAAGTAGGTTAACCAATCAAGAATGAATGAAACAGGATTTCATTCTTCTTATCATGAAGATGGCCCTTACAAATTTTCTACACATGCAGTTTATGGGCTCAGCCAATGTTAGGTTGCTATCAAAAGAGAGGCCTTAAATTGACACCTACTCTGTTTGGATTATATCAGTAGCTATTGAGTTTTTTATGGATTCGCCAACAAACCAGTTCATCGCTTGATTTTCTCATGTATTTATCTTCATCTCAGGATTCTCTATCTTTTTGTATCTATTCAAGAATGTTGAATCATCAACAAACAATCCGTACGAATCAGCTTCCACGTCATACAAGGAGTAGTCTATGAATATAATGGACCAGTTCAGGACCAAGAATGGAATCCTTCGGCACACCAAATTTGATTTGAGCCCCCGATGATGTACCTACTACCTTTCCATTCTAAAACTAGGTAAATTATTATTATTACAAAAGTGATAAGAGTAAAGGTAAACCTATAAACTCAAAAACAAAAATAAAATGAAACTGAGAAAGTACCCGAGAAGTGAAACGGTGTCCTCTCAAGGCTGATACTGGTTTAGTGGAAAGAGGTAAGAGATATCTGTACTGAAGAGGGAGTGAAGTGCTCGATAAGTGGAAATCAGATCTCCCCTTATCCTACGATCCGAAAAGGAAGGCAACTCAAACAATTGGAAGACGGATGTTCCACCACTGGAGAGATTCCAAAAGTTCCCGATCACCCTTCAGATTGGCCCACCAAACAGAGCCCGCATATTCCAGAATAGGACGCACGTAGGTTGTGTAGAGTCCTACTTGTGGCTACATCGCATCTTGCAAAAGTTTTAGATAGCTGGTAGGTGAATTGTCTCACTCTAAACGCAGCAGTCGAAATGTGGGTAGACCAACTCAAGTCATCCGTGACGGTATGCTGGCGGCTAACGAAGTAGGGAGTCCAGGTATTTTTTTGCTGATATGGAGCACGCAACCATGTCCCACACCACTCAGAGAGCTTATTGAAGTCTTCCTGGAGATGCCCCGTGTTAACCATGGGACAGTTATAGAGCTTCGTGTCGTCTACGAAGATTGCACAATTGGATAAAAAAGACGAGGGAGATCAGAAATGAACAGGAACAAAATAGGACCCAGAACTGAACCTTGGGGAACTCCACTAAGAACTTCTATATCGGAGAAGGAGAAGCAGTCACCGACCCTCACACAGAAGGTGCGAAACGACAAAAATGACCGAATCCACGAGAGCAGAGGACCCCTCACTCTCAGTGAGGGGAAATATCTCTGTGGTTTAACCTGATCTAGAAGATTGAAAGGCAAAAAAAATTAAAAAATTTTTTAAAATATTTATATTATTTTATATACCTTCTATCAAGAATGACCTCTATTTACGTTATTTTATTTATAATATATAATTATATGGTTTACCCAAACATTCATAAAGAGAGTCCTTGTGTTATAGCAAAGGCCATTAAATTTGCCTTTCAATCTTCTAGATCAGGTTAAACCACAGAGATATTTCTGTCTGTATTGGATACCTATTTAAGATTCTCATTTTTAAATAGAACTTTTTCTCGAAGACGAAGGGTGAGTTTAAATATGTGTTATTAATTGATTTTATATTTATTGAATATGAATATTTGAATACTGATGAGCAAAGTCGATTTTAAAACTTGTTTTTCAATAATGTTTTGCATATCTTGAGTTTTTGTATAAAGTACCTTGGTTAGATATCCAATAATATTGAATAGTCTAAGTAAGATAGTTTTGTGATAAAATTCCCAGGATTATGTTGGATATTCTTGAAAGATATTGGTTTTCATAGGATTGATAAGCAGAAACAAAATTTTGTCTATTCAAAATGTTTAATTTATAGGATTTTAGTTAATAATTTTTATTTATTGGATTTTGTTATACCATTTGGATATCTTATAATGAATGTTTATTTTATGTCATGATATAAGTGGTACTTATACGACATTAGTTTAATTTATTTTCAGAAGTTATAATCATTGAATATAATCTTTTGGAGTTAAATATGTAGAAGGCTAATTTTTTAAAATTGTTTAAAATTTTTTAAAATATTTATATTATTTTATATACCTTCTATCAAGAATGACCTCTATTTACGTTATTTTATTTATAATATATAATTATATGGTTTACCCAAACATTCATAAAGAGAGTCCTTGTGTTATAGCAAAGGCCATTAAATTTGCCTTTCAATCTTCTAGATCAGGTTAAACCACAGAGATATTTCTGTCTGTATTGGATACCTATTTAAGATTCTCATTTTTAAATAGAACTTTTTCTCGAAGACGAAGGGTGAGTTTAAATATGTGTTATTAATTGATTTTATATTTATTGAATATGAATATTTGAATACTGATGAGCAAAGTCGATTTTAAAACTTGTTTTTCAATAATGTTTTGCATATCTTGAGTTTTTGTATAAAGTACCTTGGTTAGATATCCAATAATATTGAATAGTCTAAGTAAGATAGTTTTGTGATAAAATTCCCAGGATTATGTTGGATATTCTTGAAAGATATTGGTTTTCATAGGATTGATAAGCAGAAACAAAATTTTGTCTATTCAAAATGTTTAATTTATAGGATTTTAGTTAATAATTTTTATTTATTGGATTTTGTTATACCATTTGGATATCTTATAATGAATGTTTATTTTATGTCATGATATAAGTGGTACTTATACGACATTAGTTTAATTTATTTTCAGAAGTTATAATCATTGAATATAATCTTTTGGAGTTAAATATGTAGAAGGCTAATTTTTTAAAATTGTTTAAAATTTTTTAAAATATTTATATTATTTTATATACCTTCTATCAAGAATGACCTCTATTTACGTTATAGAATGTCTATTTTGAAAAACCAGAAATCAACCGGTTTTGCAGAACATTGTATAGCAAATAAACATTTTTTTGAAGAGAAAGATGTCACTTTACTATATAAAGTTAATAAGGGTGAATTGATGGACTATTTGGAGATTATTTCAATCAAAAAAGTCATTGAGAATTTAACAAATTTCCAAATACTATTCGAGAACACCGCTATATTGGATGCTGTTATTTCCATGCGCCATAAAAATACACAGATGCCTAAGTGTAATAAAAGAACCTTTTCAATTTTAAGTTTAGTTCCTTTTTGTACTCCTTTGAAGATGGTCGAAAGACCGAAACACGTGTCAGGAATCCGAATAAATTGTGAAACATTAAAACTGTGTGAATTTTTTTTAAATAAAATTGTAATAATATTTCACCTAGAGCCAACCGCTTCCTCCATTGAGTAATTAATATTGAATAAAATAATATGAAGAGGTTTTTTACTTGATAGAAGAAATATTACAAAATTTGAATATCAAAACAGATTTAATCTATTAATCTCCTATTTTAATGACAAAAAATTTTATTCAAAAACTTTTAGAATTATATTAATGTCTTATAAGACAGCTTATATTTAATAGACGTATAAAAATCAAAACTCAATATACATTCTGTCAAGAAAGTACCGGGAATTATCGATTTAAATCTGGCGGGGCAATGAGGCAGGTAAAAATTTTTGTTCCTAGGTTGGTACCACTGTCCTTAATTACTATGCCAAGCTTGAGCGGGATCTGTCAACTAGTGTGTTTGCAATAGCTGATTAAGTCAGTCGATGTCAGAGTGCGTGCCGATTTTTACTATGGGTGATTACGTTGAGCAAAGAATTTGTTTAAAGTTTTGTGTTGCAAATGAATTTTCGTGTGCCGATGCATTGAAAATGTTGCAAAAGGCCTTTGGTGATAATGCTCTATCGAAAACTCGTGCATATCAGTGGTACAGAGCCTTCAAGGACGGTCGTGAAGTGGTCGCCCATCGACGGCTTCGATCGAAGATAACGTCGATAAAATTAAGGAAAGGGTGCTGGAAAACCGTCGTACCAGCTTGAGAGAGATAGCACATGATCTTAAGATATCCCACGAGTCCGCACGTACGATTTTGATCGATATTTTGGGCATGAGAAAGGTGGCCGCACGACTCGTACCGAAAGACCTGAATTTTCTTCAAAAACGTCATCGCGAACAGGTTGCTTCAGACATGCTGGATCGCTGTAATTCCGATTCTACATTCATGGAACGCATTATAACTGGTGATGAGACCTGGGTCTACGAGTACGATATGCAAACAAGCCAGCAATCATCGGAATGGGTGGCAAAAAATGAGCCGAAACCAAAAAAACCACGCCAAAGCCGCTGGAAAATGAAGGTGATGCTCATTGTTTTCTTCGATATCCGTGGCGTGGTGCACTACGAATTCGTTCCAGAGGGTCAGACGGTAAACAAGGAGTATTACCTAGGCGTTATGAAACGTTTGCGTGAGCGTATCCGTAAGAAGCGGCCAAATTTGTGGGCGAACAACTCATGGATTTTGCATGACGATAACGCGCCTTCTCACCGAGCTACGATTGTGACTGACTTTCTCGCCAAAAAACTCAACAAACGTGCTTCAGCAACCACCGTATTCGCCGGATTTGGCTCCCTGCGACTTTTTCCTCTTCCCAAAACTAAAATTGCCCCTTCGTGGCACCCGTTTTGAGTCGATTGAAGCCATAAAACAAAATTCGGCGCGAGGGCTAAAGTCCATCCCGGAAAGCGCCTATAAAAAATGTTTCGATAATTGGAAGTGCCGTTGGCATGGATGTATTGGAGCAAATGGAGCCTATTTTGAAGGCGACCCAATAAATTTTGACGATTAAATGTGAAAATGTTGTTTTAATTGAAAATTCCCGGTACTTTCTTGACAGAGTAGTATAATATGAAATGGAATAAATAACCCAACAAAAATAAATTGTCAATTAAAATAACTAAATATTTGAAGGAGGCAAAATTTTGTTTCTGATCTTACCATTATGAACACCAATTCCTTTTCAAAAACATCAAAGACAACTTAAGGACAAAAAATATAATTTATTTGAAATATTCAATATATTCAAATAAGTTAATTCAAAAATCTCTCAAAACATGCACTATATCTTAAAAAAGCAATTAGACTTTCAATAATCTCTTCATCGGCCCTAAATCATATTTAAAAAATCAAAATCAACTAACAATCAGTATATCTTACCTCATAGTGGAAACCGGATAATTGCTTAAACAGGCTAACTTTAAAAATCAAGATATTCTATGTTCGTCACAAAAATCACAGAAAACTGTAAGGTTTTCTTTAAACCATTGACATTCCATAATGAGATTTATTCAAGCCTAAATATAATTATATATTATGTATAGAATAAAATAGAAAAAGGCTTTTTACTTGATAGAAGAAATATAACAAAATTTGAATATCAAAACAGATTTAATCTGTCAGTCTTCTACATTTTTTTTTTTTTAAATGAAAATTGTAGAACCACTCTGAGGTAAGATATACTGATTGTTAGTTGATTTTGATTTTTCAAATATGATTTAGGGCCGATGAAGAGATTATCGTCTAATTGTTTTTTGAAGATAAAGTGCATGTTTTGAGAGAGTTTTGAATTAACTTATTTGAATATTTAAATATATTGAATATTTGAAATAAATTATATTTTTTGAGAAGTCCTAAGTTGTGTTTTATTTTTTTGAAAAGGAATTGGTGATCGTAATGGTAAGATCAGAAACAAAATTTTGTCTCCATCAAATATTCATTTATTAAATTCAATTGACAATTTATATTTGTTGGTTTACTTATTCCATTTGATATTGTATACTGAGTTTTGATTGTATACGTCTATTAAATATGAGCAGCGCTTATGTAGACATTAATTTAATTCTTAAAGTTTTTTGAATAAAAATTTTTTTTTTAAATTACAATTGTAGAAGACTGACAGATTAAATCTGTTTTGATATTCGAATTTTGTTATATTTCTTTTATCAAGTAAAAAGCCTTTTTCTTTTTTATTTTATACTGAGTTTTGATTTTATACGTCTATTAAATATAAGCTGTGGTTATAAGACATTAATATAATTCTAAAATTAAAATTATAGGAGACTAACAGATTAAATCTGTTTTGATATTCAAATTTTGTGATATTCCTTCTATCAAATAAAAAACCTCTTCTTATTATTTTATTTTATATATAATATATAACTATATTTAGGTTTGAATAAAAAATTTTTCTACTTTTGAAAAAGAATTAGTTCTCATAATTGTAAGATCAGAAACGATATTTTCTCTCCTTCAAATATTTATTTATTAATTTTAATTTACAATTTATATTTGTTGGATTATTTATTCCATTTTAGATTTAATTTCATAAGTCTATTGAATATAAGATGTGATTATAAGACATGAATTTAATTCTAAAAAATTTTGAATTAAATTTGTCATATTGAAATTATAGGATACTAACCGATTAAATGTGATTTGATATTCAAATTAATATTGAATTTTCCTGCTATTTACAAGCGATGAGATCCCAATTCACAACGTTTTCTGTCACAACCATGTCATTTTTCACTTACCTCGTAAAACAATTTGGTTGCGTCTATGCCCAAACCTTTCTTAAGCTCCTCCACTCCTCCGGGATGGAATGGAAAATAGGACGTTACATTGAAAACTTTCCCATTTATGGCCAGCCAACCGTCCGAGATTTTGTTGTGTTTGGCCAATTCTTCTAGTGTCACCTACGGAGAAAATCCACGTTATTGATGTGGGGAACTCGACAAGATTAACGAGTTTCTGGAAAAACGTTGGACGTAGTTACTCTGACCGCGATGAGTTATCTTCTCTTCGCCAAGTTTATGTCAGGAAAGAATTAAAGAAAATTAAATGTTCCACACACATGATGTATGCCTTCTCCGATATGAGAAATTGTTGATAGTTCCCAAGTGCTTTCTCAAGGGTTTAATATTTCCTGATCAATATTTTCAATTCACCATACTGTTCTTACATATTGAATTGAATCAGTCCTTACTTGGCGAAAATCCATATAAAATAATATTTAAATAAGGTTATTCTGATTTTCACAAATTTTTATTGTTATGTTTACAACAATCGTTTCGCTATCACAGTAGCATCATCAGGCAGGTTTACATTTTGACTGACTAAGCTTGTTTCCGAAATCCGTTGCTATTTATATTACAGTAAGTACAATAAACTTTTATTGAGCACTAAAACCCAAAGAAGAGGCTCTCTGCAAATTCCAGCTTATCTGAATATATTTGACAGAGGCGAGTTATTTAAATCTATTTATTCGTTAAGTAATATTCCAATTTTATTGTGTTTATTTATCTCTAGGGATTCGAACAGATTTAAGGCATAACTTTTACTTTCTATATGTAGAATTTCAAAATTATGGTTGAAAGTATGTCCTCTTTCTAACAAATGGTTAGAATATGTAGAATTACTTTTATTATTGAGGAAACTCCTCAAATGTTCACAAATTCTATGTCGGAAAGTTCTTTCAGTCTGTCCTATGTAAACTTTAGGCAATCACCGCAGGTTAACTTATAAACCCCCGATTTATCATCTGTAATTGTACAGTCTTTATTATTTTTAATAAATTTACTCAAGTTTGAATTGGTTTTAAATGAAGTTCTCAAATTATATTTATTTTTGAGGTATGTAGCAATTTTCTCAGAAGTACTTTTAGTGTATTTTAAGGAAATGTATTTAAAATTTTTTTTATATTAGGATACACAATATTTAAAGCTATTTTATTATTTTTATTCATCAAAAATTTGTCTATCAACTTTGGATCATAGTCATTATTGATAGCTATTTCTTTAATTATGTTAAGTTCTGAAATATAATTTTCTCGATTCATGGGAATATGAACTAATCTATGGATCATACAATTGAATGCTGATAATTTTTGATTTAATGTGTATAATAGAATCCGTATAGGTTGGTTTGTGAAATATTGAAAAATCATGTGAATTATTTATTCGAGTAACAGTTAAATCAAGAAAATTAATAGAATTATTATGTTCGGTTTTCATATTTATGATAGATTGGGCCGTTGCTTGGTAGAAATCAGTTGTAATTGTCATTATAAAATAAAACACTTGTTTACATTTTCTACTTTATTTTTGGTATTGACGTACGTTTCGTCTTTGCTAGAAAGACTTCATCAGAATACCTGTACAGGTACAGGTATTCTGATGAAGTCTTTCTAGCAAAGACGAAACGTACGTCAATACCAAAAATAAAGTAGAAAATGTAAACAAGTGTTTTATTTTATAATGACAATTCGGTTTTCATAATGAATGTTATTGAAGGATGTATTTCATTGATGAATTAAAAGAATTTTTTTTTTAAGTCTGTCTGTACCTGTGAAGCAACAAAAAATATCGTCTACATATCTATACCAATATAAAAAGTATTTCTTAAGGGGACTTTGGTGAATTTTAGTTTCAATATCGTCCATGAATATTTCTGCTAATAAAGGACTTAAGGAATTTTCCATAATCAAACCGTTTTCAGATTTATAAATTTTATTTTTGAATTGAAAATAATTTTGTTTAGTACAAATATCTAGACATTCTAAAATATAGATATTTGCACTAAACAAAATTATTTTCAAGTCAAAATAAAATTTCTATCACTCTGAAAAAAACATCAGGAAATAATTTACTGAAATGCAGAAATGGAACATATATAGACGTATATAGAAATAATGAAAATTCGATTTTTAATTGCGAACAACCGCTTGATCTTATCGAAATCGAAATACAGACTGGGAAGAAAATCATTAAAATGTTGATTTCCGACAAAAAATGATCGAACTTGATGAAAACTTGTTTCACAATGAACTAAAAGATGTTTATGTCATAGTTATAAGTATAAGTAATTCAAAAAGATTAAGATGATACGGAAAATATGCATCTTCAGAAAACATCAATATCCTTAACTTTTGACGAGCAGTTTATTTCATAATTCGGACAGGCATAAGAACAAACAGCCACGACAAAAATAGTCAATAATGTATTAGATAAAATAATCAAATAATTCATTAATTAACGGCAATCCTATGAAATGTAAAAATTTAAAACTTGAAATCAATTGAATCAGCCCTTACTTAATGGAAATTCATTCTAATTGAAAAATATCACTAACAATTTCGGCAATTGTCGTCAATCAGTAATTGTCTGAATATTCTTGATTATTTCATTTACTTAAAATGAATTTTCATCAGGTGAGGTCTGTTTCAATTAAATTAAAATTTTTAATTATTACAAAGTAAGCATTTTTGCTACATTTCATAGGATTTTTTTCACAATTTTCAAAGGAGATGAGGAAATTTTTATCGACATTTTTTATAGATTATAAATTTACCTCCAATTTTCCGGCCCTTTCTCCTAATCCTGTGAGGTCTTTGGAATTTGATAGGCGCACCCAATCGATGTGGGAATGTCCTGGTTTGAGGATACATTTGTTTCTCGGGTTACCTGCAAAAAACATAAACATTTACATTTCATTTCATACAAATAATCTTCAAGAAGTATCGGAACAGAAAAGTTAATATTTTTATTAGGAGTATACAGAAGTTTGCGCCTTTTTTCCTAAATTGAAGCTTTATTGTGAAAAATTAGTTATACATTCAAAGATCAAAGCAGTGTCGTCGCATCTTTCTGGCAATTCATGAATACTATCGCGAAAAAAAGACTGACTCTATAGCCGCTATCCATACATCGATCAATTTTTTGACTTCATGGTGAATTGAGAAGTGCTGTTCAGCCAAGCCATGTTGGATCGATCGAAAGAGATGATGCATTGTCAATAACTTTGTTGTGTTTAAGGCGTATTGCGGCTGTTTTTCTCGCAATGCTCGGCTCAAATACATTAATTGTCGTCGGTAGACCTCCCCTATGATCATTAATAAGGAGTATGAGCTATGGTAATAGAAAGTTTTAGAAATCGAGACAGTGTAACATACATACTACTCTGTCAAGAAAGTACCGGGAATTTTCAATTAAAACAACATTTTTACATTTAATCGTCAAAATTTATTGGGTCGCCTTCAAAATAGGCTCCATTTGCTCCAATACATCTATGCCAACGGCACTTGCAATTATCGAAACATTTTTTATAGGCGCTTTCCGGGATGGACTTTAGCTCTCGCGCCGAATTTTGTTTTATGGCTTCAATCGACTCAAAACGGGTGCCACGAAGGGGCAATTTTAGTTTTGCGAAGAGGAAAAAGTCGCAGGGAGCCAAATCCGGCGAATACGGTGGTTGCTGAAGCACGTTTGTTGAGTTTTTGGCGAGAAAGTCAGTCACAATCGTAGCTCGGTGAGAAGGCGCGTTATCGGCTCAACGTAATCACCCATAGTAAAAATCGGCACGCACTCTGACATCGACTGACTTAATCAGCTGTTGCAAACACACTAGTTGACAGATCCCGCTCAAGCTTGGCATAGTAATTAAGGACAGTGGTACCAACCTAGGAAAAAAATTTTTACCTGCCTCATTGCCTCGCCAGATTTAAATCGATAATTCCCGGTACTTTCTTGAAAGAATGTATGTATAACAATTCTATACTCAAATAAACTCGACAAGGTATTGTAGATCACAGAAGCAAATTGCAGACATGCGCACGTTTCAAACTGACTGGTTTTCGTCAGTGCAACGTATGCAAATAAATCCAAATCTGTCAAGTATCTATATTCGCTATGCACAGAGACTCCAAGATATTATTAGGAGTACAAATAAGTTTCCGCCGTTTTTTAACACAAATTAAATATTTATTATAGAAGAACGGTAATATAAATTTATTTAAAATATTGCCCATCACTTGCAACCACTTTTTCCCACCTCTCAGGCAGCATTCGAATCCCACGTCTGAAGAACTCATTGTCTTTTGAGGCTATCCACGAATCAACCCAATTTTTGGTATCCTCATAAGATGTGAACCGCTGCGCCGTCAGAGCATGTGCCATGGACCGGAACAGGTGATAATCGGACGGTGCAATGTCTGGTGAATACGGCGGGTGGGGTAACACTTCCCAATCAAGTGTTTCCAATTACTTTTTCACGGGAGCCGCAACATGTGGACGAGCATTGTCATGCAGAAGAATAATTTTTTCGTGTCTAGAATAGTATTGAGGGCGTTTTTCCTTCAGAGCTCGGCTCAATCTCATCAATTGTGTTCGATAGAGGGCTCCAGTAATTGTTTCGCTCGGATTAAGCAACTCATAATACACTACACCTAGCTGATCCCACCAAATACACAGCATAAGCTTTTTTCCGTGAATATTCGATTTTGCTGTTGATGTTGACGCGTGGCCAAGTAATCCCCATGATTTTCTTCTTTTTGGATTGTCATAATGTATCCACTTCTCATCACCAGTTACGATACGATGTAAAAAACCCTTTTTTATGTCTAGCTAGCAGCATTTCACTTAAGCATAATCGGCGTTCAATATCTCTCGGCTTTAATTCGTACGGAACCCAATTTCCTTGTTTATGAATCATTCCTAATGATTTTAAACGATGTGAGACTGCTTGCTGAGTGATTTCTAATGTTAGAGCAAGTTCTTTTTGTGTTTGAGATGAATCTTCCTCCAATAATTCCTCCAATTCTGCATCCTCGTAAATTTTTGGCCTTCCACTGCGATCTTTGTCTTCTACGTCGAAATCACCGTTTTTAAACTTTTGAAACCACTCTCGACACGTTCTCTCACTCAAAGCACCCTCACTCTACGAGCAATTGATGCGCCTCAGCAGCAGATTTCTTTAAGTTAAAGAAGTAAACTAATATTTCCCGCAAATGACGCTTACTTGGCTCAAATTTTGACATTTTCAACTTATAAAAATTATATTTTACCAATATAAAATCAATGATATTAATAGGTTATGTTGTTCTTGAATGTCCAAAATATCTTTTAAGCCGGTTATCATCTGCGAAAGCTAACCGAAACTCCGTGCCGCGCCATCTAGAATAAAACGGCGAAAACTTATTTGCACTCCTAATAGTAATACACTAGCGCCATCTAGATTATGCAAAATATATACACAGATACTGTAATATATTGATTATACACTAATGCCATCTAGTATTCAAATACAAGACTTATCTTTGCGAGTTAATTCAAGTAAAAAAATGTATTCTCGATATTTTCACTTTACCAACGCAGAATATACTTTTCTCAGGCTCAAATCAGACCATAATTTGCCATAATCGAAAGATTTGGAGTCATTAACTTACATTGCGCTGATGAAAACCAATCAGTTTGTAACGTGCGCATGTCTGGAATTTTCCTTTGCATCTACAATACCTTGTCGAGTTTGTTTGAGTATAGAATTGTTATACAGATGTATGTTACACTGTCTCGATTTCTAGAACTTTCTATTACCATAGCTTATGAGCTATAATCTGTACCAAATATCATTAATAACGTACAGATCAGCCGAATTAATTTATTCCCTTATGATCCTTTCATTCGATTATATGGAGTGTTTTTTTAGGGTGATAGAACTTTAAATTGAAATAAAACACATTTAAATTAAAATTGATGACAATTTTTTTTTATTTGAAAGATAATTTTATGACATTTATGTTTCAAAAATAATTTCTGGCATATGTCCATCACGACTAGCTCTGAGGAACTGCATTCGACCAGATCAATTTTGGACCACTTTTTCCAGTAATTCAGGCCTTATTTCATCAATAACACGAATTATGTTGGCTTCCAAAGCGTCAATTGTTTCTGGTTTATCAGCATAAACCAAAGACTTGTAATAATATCAAAGAAAATAATCCAGTGGAGTTATGTCGCATGATCTTGGAGGCCAATTAATTGGACCAAATAATCATTGATCATGATTACGAGCACCATTCACTGTAACATTAGCTCCAGCGTCGTTCTTAAAGAAATATGGACCGATAATGCCTCCAGCGTGTAAAGTACACCATACAGTGCATTTTTCAGGATGCAATGGAACCTGCAGAACTTCTTGAGGATTGTTTTCACTCCATATACGGCAATTTTACTTGTTTACATGGCCGTTCAACCCGAAATGAGCTTCATCACTAAACACAATTTTACGATAAAAAAGTGGATCATTTTCAAGTTGTTCTAGGGCCCAATCAGCAAACAAACGACGCTTATTATGGTCAAGTGGCTTTAATTCTTGAACCAGTTGGATCTTGTATGGGTCTAGACTAAGATCTTTACGTAAAATTTTCCATCTGGTGGATGCACAGAGTAGAACTTGTTGTGAACGTCGACGAATAGACGAATCTGGATCATCATTAACACTATGACTTACAGCAGCGATATTTTCTTCTGTACATATTATTATTATTATTATTATTATCCTGATACTCCTAGATCTTCTGTGAAGATCCCTCAGAAGCTTTTTCAGCTTGTGCGAGTTAGGAGTTCAGTTGTGTTCTGTGTAGGCTTTGTTACTGCGATCTTGCGCCACTTTAGGTCACAGCACTGTTAATTTTTGACCCAACAGTGAAATGGTGGCAGATACCCGTCCAACTAGAAAATTTCTTTTCTACCTGAACAGGACTCGAACCCGGACCTCCCGGTCACGAGTCCGATGCTCTCCCGCTGAGCTATCCACACTCTACTGTACATATAGTTCTTTGTGCTGTTGTTGCATCGAGTAGAGAAAATGTTGTCTGAAATCTATCGATAGTTCGACTAATAAGCTGCTCTGATGGACGATTATGTAAACCATAAATTTCACGAAGTGCTCTATAAGTTTAGCGAATAGAACACTGATTTTGAAAATAAATTTCAACAATTTGTAAACGTTGTTGCGGCGTGAGTCTTTGCATGATAATTTTTCAATGCTTACTGAACAGAAATGTCAAAACAACATTTTGTCAAATCACAGTTATCCCTGTCGAAAGTTCTTCTCGCTATGAAGAGTCGGCTTGACAGTTGATGGTGAGGCATTCATACATAGCCCAACGTTTTGGATTATTCTAATGGACCCACATTTCATGGCCAATCACAATTCGGAACAAAAAGTCCTTGCCTCTAATCCTTCATCCTTATACTTTGGTGGCAATTACCACTCTTAAATCAGGCAAACGACTTCTGACACGTTGGTTCAGCCAGACAATGGTCATCATAAACACCCACTGAATGACTTTCGGAGCAACAGAAACTTTGTTATTTATTCACACTTCAACGAAATGACATATACCAAACAGAAAGCCTCTTGATGACACTTCAAAATGAAGGTGATGATTCTACTGTATAAAGTAGTGAAGAACCACCTTAAATTGATGAATATTGTCACCACATAAATCGTTCACGTCCAGTATCACCGGACGTTACTGCGATTTAACTTGTCTGGGTATGATTAGTCACAGGCTGCTAGCTTTGCAGCCTGTTTCATCTGATGTTAGGGGAGACAAGAATAAGATACCTCAAGAATACATCGACCAACTCATCAAAACCGAGCCTAAGCTTTGTCATCACCCTATTGAATCAGTTTTTCCGGTAAGTCGTCTAATGAATCCAAACTTCTGATCATTTATGGAGCAAATGGCAGCGAATCTGTATAGGAAAAAGTAATAAAATCGAATGACCTTTTTTCAGCCATTAAAAATTTAACTCAGCAACTCTTTAGGCTGCAACAGAGGCAACAGGGCTACACGAAATCATAACCCCTCTCCGGGGGCAAAAAGATACTTCATTTGTTCAATTTAATTAAAATTCAATCAACCGAAAAACATTGGCCTTATTTAAGTATAGCTTTTATCGAGATTGATTGAATGGACTCCATCATATTGTATTCAAGACCCTACTAACTCGAGCCCGATTCGCTCCTCTCTCCCAAGATTGTTGATTGGAAATACAACAAGAAAAAAACATCTCCCAAATGAACAATGAATAATTAATCTCAACAACCCAGTCCACAGTAACAACTCCAAAATTCCCCAGCTTAGTCGGCTTCTACGCTCCGTCGAGTTCCATAATCTCTTTCGGAACTCTAATTCGACGGAAGAAAAAAGAGTTCATTTCGCGTTGGGACACGATCGCCCATGTAATGCCCTTTTTTTCTCTTTCGAAACGAGGTGAACTCACTGACGAAGGTAATATAAAGCTCCGACGTGCAATTCTGCGTTTTGCGTTGGCAAAGTTTGCCATTTCTGGTGATGGGATTATTTACCGAGAAGATCTGGTTGGACCAATGGAAATTTATGCAAAATTAAGCTAATTGGATCGCCCCACGAAACGTGACGAATCGGACGTCTGTTTTGTGAGTTTTAAAATTGATGTTCACTCGATCGTTCGTCCCGAATTTGATCAAACGATTATGCCCACTATACACGATGATAAATCGCTATGTGAAACAGCACAGATAAATCGAACGTGACCCTATACGTTTTCGGTTTCTGCATCGATCTTCAGCTTTTGAAAACTGACGCATTCAAATAAAGGATTATCCATTTTATGCTTCCGAGAGTAAACGCAAATAAAACCCTCTTCATTTAGAATATCGATCAAATTTTCATTTCAATATAATGTTTGGGCCTTGCCATTATGTGTGGAAAACAACATCATTCAAAAGTCCTCCGCGTGATCTCTTACAGGACTCGATCCTTGTGAGGTAATTTTCGATGATTCGCCGGCACATTTCGGGCAATATATCATCAATAACTTGACAGATATTGGTTTTCAGATTATCAATAGTCTGAGGATTATCGTCATAAACACGATCCTTCGCATCACCCCACAAAAAATATATAGATGGCCAATTCACATCGCTGAAACGAGAAAATACGAATCCTGGGGGTTTTCTTGCGATAAAGCCAAAACGCGTCGTGTTGTGTGGCTTGTTGCACCATCTTGCTGGAACCACATCTCTTCTAATTCCATATCATTAATTTCAGGCCAAAAACAATCGATAATCATTTGGCTATAGCGATGAAAATTGACACCTTCTTCATTCTCAAAGAAGTACGGGCTAATCCCCAGAACAAACTGCACACCATACAATAACTTTTTGTGGATGTAATGGTCCCTCAGCTGTTACATGAGGATTTTAACTGCCCCAAATGCGACAAGATATTGGTGGCTAATTCACATCGCCGAAACGAGAAATTACCAGTCCTGGGAGTTTTTCTTGCAATAAAGCCAAAACGGGTCGTGTTGTGTGGCTTGTTTCATTATCTTGCTGGAACAACATCTCTTCCAATTCCATATCATTCATTTCAGGCCAAAAACAATCGGTAATCATTTGGCTATAGCGATGAGAATTGACGTTTTGAGTGACACCTTATTCATTTTCAAAGAAGTACGGGCCAATCCCCAGACCAAACTGCACACCATACAATGACTTTTTGTGGATGTAATGGTCTCTTAGCTGTTATATGAGGATTTTCACTGTCCCGAATGCGACAAGATATTGGTGGCCAATTCACATCGTCGAAACGAGAAATTACGAGTCCTGGGAGTTTTTTTGCAATAAAACTAAAATGCGTTGTGTTGTGTGGCTTGTTGCACTATCTTGCTGGAACCACATCTCTTCCAATTCCATATCATTCATTTGAGGCCAAAAACAATCGGTAATCATTGGGCTATAGCGTTGAGAATTGACGGTTTGAGTGACACCTTCTTCCTTTTCAAAGCAGTACCGGCCAATCCCCAGACCCAACTGCACACCATACAGTAACTTTTTATGGATGTAATGGTCTCTCAGCTGTTACATGTGGATTTTCACTGCCCCAAATGCGACAAGATATTGGTGGCCAATTCACATCGCCGAAACGAGAAATTACGAGTCCTGGGAGTTTTTTTGCAATAAAACCAAAATGCGTTGTGTTGTGTGGCTTGTTGCACTATCTGTCTGGAACCACATCTCTTCCAATTCCATATCATTCATTTGAGGCCAAAAACAATCGGTAATCATTTGGCTATAGCGATGAAAATTGACGGTTTGAGTGACAACTTCTTCCTTTTCAAAGCAGTACGGGCCAATCCCCAGACCCAACTGCACACCATACAGTAACTTTTTGTGGATGTAATGGTCCCTCAGCTGTAACATGAGGATTTTAACTGCCCCAAATGCGACAAGATATTGGTGGCTAATTCACATCGCCGAAACGAGAAATTACGAGTCCTGGGAGTTTTTCTTGCAATAAAACCAAAATGCATTGTGTTGTGTGGCTTGTTGCACTATCTGTCTGGAACCACATCTCTTCCAATTCCATATCATTCATTTGAGGCCAAAAACAATCGGTAATCATTTGGCTATAGCGATGAGAATTGAGGTTTTGAGTGACACCTTCTTCATTCTCAAAGAAGTACGGGCTAATCCCCAGACCAAACTGCACATCATACAGTAACTTTTTGTGGATGTAATGGTCCCTCAGCTGTTACATGAGGATTTTAACTGCCCTAAATGCGACAAGATATTGGTGGCTCATTCACATCGCCGAAACGAAAAATTACGAGTCCTGGGAATTTTTCTTGCAATAAAACGAAAATGCGTTGTGTTGTGTGGCTTGTTGCACTATCTGTCTGGAACCACATCTCTTCCAACTCCATATCATTCATTTCAGGCCAAAAACAATCGGTAATCATTTGGCTATAGCGATGAAAATTGACACCTTATTCATTTTCAAAGAAGTACGGGCCAATCCCCAGACCCAACTGCACACCATACAGTAACTTTTTGTGAATGTAATGGTCTCTCAGCTGTTACATGAGGATTTCCACTGCCCCAAATGCGTCAAGATATTGGTGGCTAATTCACATCGCCGAAACGAGAAATTACCAGTCCTGGGAGTTTTTCTTGCAATAAAGCCAAAACGCGTCGTGTTGTGTGGCTTGTTGCACCATCTTTCTGGAACCACATCTCTTCCAATTCCATATCATTAATTTCAGGCCAAAAACAATCGGTATTCATTTGGCTATAGCGAATTGAGGTTTTGAGTGACACCTTCTTCATTTTCAAAGAAGTACAGGCCAATCCTCAGACCAAACTGCACACCATACAGTGACCTTTTGTGGATGTAATGGTTCCTCAGTTGTTACATGAGGATTTTCACTGCCCTAAATGCGACAAGATATTGGTGGCCAATTCACATCGCCGAAACGAGAAATTGCGAGTCCAGGGAATTTTTCTTGCAATAAAGCTAAAATGCGTCGTGTTGTGTGCCTTGTTGCACCATCTTCCTGGATCCACATCTTTTCCAATTCCATATAATTTATTTGAGGCCAAAAACAACCGGTAATCATTTGGCTATAGCGATGAGAATTGACGGTTTGAGTGACACCTTCTTCATTTTCAAAGAAGTACAGGCCAATCACTCCACCAGACCAAATTGCACAACATATAATGACTTTTTGTAGATGTAATTGCTCTCTCAGCTGTTACATGAGGATTTCCGCTGCCCCAAATACGACAATTTTGAAAATTCGATGCGAAAAATCGTCATCCAAACGTTGTTGTTCAAGCACCCAATCGGCATATGTTTAACGCATTCTATGGTCAGCTGGCTTTAGTTCTTCTGAACCTTATAAAGATGTAGATGCAAAATACGCCATAGCAAAAGAGGCCCAAGAGAGCTATGAATTGGCAAATTTGGATCTTCTTCAACACTTTCAGTTACAGTAAAAATATTTTCGGTCGAGCATACTTTTTGATGATGGATGGGCCTTAAGACATCAGTAACAGATACAGCCTCTTCGAATTTATTCATTGAGTTACCAATTGTACGCTCAAACGGACGATTATTTCGACCACAATCTGCCGTAATGCACGAAACATATGAGGTTTCGGATCACAGTTATGTTCGACATATTGAAACAGGACTGTGAAATTCGGACCACGAAATGGATGACGGGTTTTTCCATTAACCTACGATGAAACACAGCCTGTATAATGAAATATTTCCGCTTCCTACCCGAAATTTACCTCGTCTACCCAATTCTTTCAGCATCGGTTCACGCTTTGACCTGCTCATAAATAATTTAACCATCATTTCGCTAACTGAAACCCCGAGGGACCACTGAACGAGGCTCGTTGGGCAATTTTAGTCCAATCATCACGATTTCCTCTACCGGTATATGTATTCGCACGTAAGGTCAAAGATGTGGTTGAAAAAATGGACAATCGACGGTAGTTCTCTAATGAAAAACATTTTTTTGCGACAACTCACATTATCTGCGTATTACGTTGCAGGGAAATTTCCGTTTATTCTGGATTTTACAAGGTCTATCTGTTTATTTACTTGATTGACTCTCGATCTAAATGGAATGAAATAAGAAATTACTTTGTTTTCTATTACTTTTTCATTTACTTAATATACACTGACTCGGGTTTGGTAGTGTTTACTACATTTTCAAACTGAAATAGTCTTTCATTAACAGCACCTCATTTTGTTATGTGAATAAATCACTTTATTCATTTGAAAATTATCGAAATTTTCATCTCATACCATTAGTTATGAAACAAAACACCATTTAAACGTCCACCACAGAAACTCTGGCAGGAATGAAGTCCTTGAACCCAATTTTCTATGACTCTCTCACAAAAATCCGGTCGTATGTTAGCAATTACTAGTTCAATATTGATCTGTTAATCGTCTAAATTTGCTGGATGATTGCTGTGAACCATGACTTAATGTAACCCCAAAAAAAGAAGTCCAATGGAGTTATATCGCAGGAACGAGGCGGATAATTTATCGGTCCGTTTCATTGAATAATCGAATCACCGAATTTTGTTTTCAATAAAGTCATTGTGTCATTGGCAGTATGACAAGTTGCACCGTCCTGTTGAAACCACATGTTCTGCAAATCAAGACGAACCGATTCAGGTCATAAAAAACAGTCAACATTGTACGATAACGATTTCCATTGACAGTTACCGGCTCATGAGCTTCGTTGAAATAAAAATAAGGTCCAATGAGTCCTCCAGTATAAAATCCGCACCAAATAGTGAATTTGTCAGAATGCAATGGCAGTTCTTGATATTCTTCAGGCTTATCACCACTCCAGATACGGCAGTTCTACTTGTTAATATAACCGTTAAATTGAATCCTCTATTTATCTTCTGGAATTTACATCGAACAAGGAATTCTTAATTTACTATGCAGGTACATAACAATTACGGTCCCCGAGTCAGGAAGCTAGGCCTTTCAAATATGTCTAATTTCCTGGAAACCTTTGGGACTGTTAAGGAACGAAAATATTTGTCCTTCACAATTTTCTTAGGAACAGTCGAATGTCGTTCCGGATATTACCTGACCACATTTCGAGCCCTAAGAGAGTCTCTAATTTTGACAGTTAGCCAAAAGGTTCAGTTGAAGACATCCCTCGAAGTCTCTCGTTGGCGTTCTCTTCGTGCTTCGACCAAACGGTCACGCAATAATCTCTACTCTTCGAACATTAAGTTCTAAACCCAAACACATTCTCTAGAATTAAGTTCTTATCACATTTCTCTTTGTCTCTCAAATTATAATCAAACAGTTCTCTCATTTGAGCTCCCCAAAAAGCACCGTTGAAAACACATTCCCTAAAGGTCGCATTTTTGCGACTTACCCACAAAGCATTTTCACGCTTGCCCAAAAAGCACAAAATAAGAGCTTTACGTTCTCTCAAGTTATAATCGCACGACTCTCTCTCTCTCTCTTAATAACCATTACGCGCTAAAGGCCTGGAAGTGAATGTATTATCTACATTATTTATTTGTTATTAGATAGTAATTTGTGCGAACTGAACTCAAGAGTGAGATCAAAAAAAGTAAATTCGGTGAAAGTGAACAACGGTGAAAAAGCTCAAAGAAGAACTATTCCACGAACAAGATAGTGTTTTCATCGCAATTAGAGTTTGATACTACACCGAAACAACTTCCTCAATTTGGGTAAACAATTCATTTTCGAATAAGTAAGGTCCAATTACACCGCCATTCCAAAAACCGCACATGACAGTGACACGTTGAGGATGGAGAGGCTTTTCAACAATCATTCTTGGATTTTCCGAGTCCCAAATGCGAAAACTCTGCTTATTAACGTAGCCTCTGAGATGAATATGGGCCTCATCACTGAAGATGATTTTCGGATCATTTTGATGCATTTCAAGGACCCGATCAGCGAAGATACGACGTTGCTGGTGATCAACCGGTATGAGTTGCAGCTTGCATGGCGTAGTAATGCACGTACTTTTTACTTGTCAAATGTAGTGGCGTACTTTTTACTTGTCAAATGTCAAAAAATGACAGTTGCAGAAGGTAGTACAGTTAGCGGGCTTTTCAAAATGAAACCTCTTATTAGAAAACCCTTTATATAACTGTTAGTAGAAGCCATTTTGTAATAGAATTATTACCTTGAAATCTTCGATATAACACAGCCTGTACAAAAAGAAAATTCCGCCGCCGGCCTGAAGTGTACCCTATCGGCTTACCATTCTGGGTATCGGTTTTCAAGTTGGCCCCCACATAAATAATTAATCCCACCGTTCCGGTAAGAGAAAACTCGAGGGATCTGCCCGGAAGAGCCCCGCTGAAAACCTCTTCCTTTCGTCGCAATTTTCCATTTTAACATGAACCGACCGTAAGAGGGCCTTTACGACCCCATTAAACCACGACAAGACGGGAGTCGGTTAAAAAGACCGACTCGGCCAAAGGCTGAGTCGTCAGAGTCAATAAAAGAAAAAGCCGGCTCCAATTTCTCAAGCGATTCCATCTGAGATCTCAGGTTTCCACCGCTTTTCCGTGCAAGGTTCCGCTTTATATGCGGAGAAAACAGAGGGATCTTTTAAAGTTGGTTTGTGAACACTAGGACGAGCTGGTCTCGTTACTCGTTCAATGAATCCAATCAAAAATAGAAGAAAAAAATACTGAAGCACAACGCAGTACTTCCCACGTAAAAAGTTGTGAAATCTCATACAATAGGTTGGGAAAAATTCATTATTTTGGCGTGATCTTCAAGACTTCATTTAATATGTTTCCGATTGTCCTATTTGGTTCAAATATGTATTGTTCTATAATTTGTTGCCTTTTCAAAGGTAGCTTCATAATGCCCATCTCATAGAAGTCAATCTACACTTGATGCCAATGTCTTATCACTCAGGAAGTTTTGCAATGCGAAAAAAAGATGGTAATCGTTTGGTGCCAGGAAATGCTATGCAGCAGAATTATAACCACCTTATACCAGGGTGAGGTCTTCGAGTTCAAGATTGCAAAGGACTACCCGCAAGGGGTATTCTCTCACCCTTACCGTGGACTCTTCTCGTCGATGACCTGCTAGCGATCATCTCGCTGTGGGGAGTCGACGTTCAAGCATTTGTTGATGACCTGGCAAACATACTGAAAGGTAAATCGGAGGTGATGATATCGGTCGTCCTTCAAAAGATATTGGACACTATAAACAAATGGTGTGAATTCCACCATTTAGTGCATTGGCATGTGAGCGCAGCTCTTTCACCAAGTGACTAGTTAGCAGTCTCCACAAACTGCCCCAAGAGGCAGAAAGTGTGATAAAGTTTACGCCTTATCATCGCACATGGCGACAACAACTCCGAAGAGCTAAACCCACTAGCTTCCAGTTTGGGCTTCAGTTCGAGAACATACAACCGTATGACTGGTAGCAGCGAAGCACTATCCAACCTCTACTAGGGTAGAGTACGTTAGATTTAAGGGAGAGGCCATGTGCTGCGACGGACTCGCTTGTCACTGAGTTGATCAACGCAGCTCAGCCCTCCATTCCACTTTTACGGTGAAACTAGGGCCCCATTCGGTCGATCTTCCACCAAAGGGGTCCAGTGACTGGCGCAAATGGCTTTACTTTGGGCATCAAGACTCAACCCTCCATTTCACCGGGATGAAACTAGGGTCCTAGTCAAGACAAGCGCCCCCAACGCGACAAGTTATAATGCCATGGGGGGCGCGACAAATGGTGTATAAGGGAATATGTAAGTGTCTCTTAACCCACAAAAGCTAGTTATAGTACCATTCACTAATAAACGGATGCTGGATGGATAAGAACCGCCGACAATCCGTGGTGATATAATACAATTCTCTAATGAGGAAAAATACCATTATATTCCTGAACAAAACTCTCTCAGTTGGAATGCACACCTAGATAAAGTTTATCATAGCCAGAATGGGATTCTGGACCTGCAGGCGATTCTGAGGTAAAACCTGGAGTTTGAAGCCCAGGCAAATGCATTGGCTATGCACTGTGGTAATTAGACTATAGATAACGATGCCCTCGGATCTAAGGTCAAAAGTCACGAGCCAAGAATGGCATTTCAATGTAATCGTCCCCAGCCGGGACGAACCCAGCATGCTGAGGTTCTATTGAAGACCGACATTGGCTTGTTCACAGACGGCTCAGGAACGACGAACGGAATGGGAGTCTATGGGAGTAAACCGAGAGACAGAATCTCATTGAGTCTTGGTCAATACGCAACCATATTCCAGGCAGAACTATTTGCCATTGAGACCGCAGCGGATCTTCTGATAAAACTGCAAATCCACCAGGGCAAAATAAAAATATTTTCGGTAGCCAGTCAGTACTAAAAGCTCTGGAATCCAGCTGTTGTACATCGAAAACAGTCTGGAGTTGCCGCACTGCTTTAAACAGGCTCGGTATGTATAACAGAATCACCGAGCCACTGAAACTATTTGGGTAACGAAGAGTCAGATCGGCTGGTGTTTGCTGGAGCTACGCTGCCTCTGGTAGGCCCGGAACCATTTCTGGGAATACCACATAACGATAATAGGGGGATTGAGCTCAAGACAAGAGTCTTTCTGGCCATCCTGGCCTGAAACAATCGAAGGCGTTCCTTGGATCAGCTTCGAACCAAAACATGGCGAACCTAGCGCTAGGTCTGGACAGGGCCAAACTCAGAACACTTCGGAATTATGGCAGGTCACTGCAGGCTGAAAACGCATTTGCACAAAATCGGTCTGGCTGAAGACGATGAATGCAGGCTGTCTTGAAGACACTGAAACAGCCGTTCACATCGTCTCAGAGTGACCCGCGGTGAGTCGCATCAGATTCGAAGCCCACTGCGATCTGAAAAAATTACCCCCGAACAAGATCGTCAGTTTTATCTAAAAACTGGATCTCGTCGGGGAAATATAAATTAAATCCACTATATGAAAGCAACTCGTTATAAATTATTCCTTTCCAGTCCCACTAAATGCACAGTAGAACCGTCCTGGCCATTAGTTCTGGTTTGGCACCGTTTCAGCGGCTTCACCACGCTTTGACCAGGATCGTTTTTGCACAATTTTATCGTATGTGACCTATTTCTCATCTCTTATCATCATCCGTTTAAGAAATGGGTCGATTTCATTCCGTGGCCAATGCTTCGCAATTGGAAAATCGATCCATCATATTTTTTCGTGATAATTGGTGTGGCACTCAACATCGGGCTACTTTTTTAATTCACCTTTGCGCAAATTGTTTAAAACTATTTTGTGGTCGATCTTTAGCTCCTGGGCTATACTACAACGACTAACATGTCAGTCAACCTCGATTATATCAGTGATTTTATCGGCATTCGACGACGGGCCCGCCTGAGCGAGGTGCATCTTTAACAACAAAAATACCTGAACGGAATCGACGAAACCAAAACTGCACCTAATTAGATGTTACAGTATTGGGACCATGAACACCATTCACAATTTCACCCGCCTGCCCTCCATTTTGAACAACCTGTAACTCACAACTGAATAGACCAAAATATTGAATTGTATCAGTCCTTACTTGGTGAAAATCCATATTAAATAATTAATTAAATTTAATTAATTAATTAATTAATTATTGAATAGACCAAAATAAAAGCGACAAAAGAATTTTTTTAATGTGAAATGTCACCTTGATCACGAGCATAAAAAAATTTGGAACTGTTTGATCGATACTTTAAGAGATATCGATCACTACAGCTATCTACGAAAAAATTATAGATTTATTTTCCCCTGCCTTTTAAAACCAAGTTAGATATTTTAATTAGTATATATGCAAGCTCTTGTTCGAGGTAATGCAATCGGCTTTTCGCAGACTTTCAGTTGGTGAATATGGTTATACACCCGTACAAGATCTAAATGACCCAGGAGCTCAAAGATAATGACAAACGCCGTTTGTGTGCTAACTGGCTTCAGAACATTTGAAAGAGAATCCGAAATTTCCGAATAGTATGGAACTCCATTTGGGAATGAAGGAGAGGCTATAAATATTCCGATATTTGCTAGTATAATACCTAATATTCCCGTCGGTATACATACAAGACAAGTAGGTATTAGTTCATAAATAACATTTATGATATACACAGGTTACTTCGCAGAATTTCTTCGTCAGTCTCCATAAATCATCAACATATTCCTGTCAACTAAATATGAATAGCATCCACTACAGGTATAAAGATAACGACTTGTACCATATGCATGATTTTCTCCACCTAATGAATACACTGAGGTCGGCTGAAACGAAGTTTTGAACGTATTTTGCAAGGTTGCAAACTACGCACTTTAAAATATGAATGCGAATGGAGCCGACATGGGTTACTCCTTTCGACGGTTCAATATACAGGATCCTGCAACAGTGCGTTGCACTTTCATAGATGCCAAACCAGAGACATCTTCGTTCGAAAGCAGGCTCCTTGAATAACTGACTAACTGACAAAGAAACTGCAACACCCAGAAGGAGCTGTTTAAATTTTAAATTTTTTTTCGGTAAAACATAGATAGTATAGCAAAGAGTAAAGTATTGAAATTTGAAGAAAAAAAATGAAGGGTTTACAATTTTTTTCGATGAATTTGTTAATAATGTGTTTGTCCACCTCGATTATTAATACACTACCCAACACGTCTTGGCATGATGAAATAAGATGGTCTATTTCTTCTTGGAGAAACTATCCCCAGCTACCTATAGTTCATGTCTAAGAGCTCTAAAGTCCGTGGGGGCTGGGGTAAATTTCCAAGCCTTCTACCCATGATGTCCCAAACATGCTCTATGGGCAAAAGATCGGGGTATCTGGGAGGCCAAGGCAAAAAATTCACATGGGTCGCTTCAAAAAAGTTTAAACTAACTCTGGCAACATGAGGTCGAACATTATCTTGCTGAAATATTGTATTCTCGAGCCGGTTAAGGTAAGGGAGGACATATGGCTCCACTATTTCTTGACGGTAACGCAGCTCTGTCATGTTACCTCGAATAAAGACTAAAGGTGACCTACTTGCATGTGCAATAGCATCCCATACCATAACGCCTACTATCCGGTGTACATGATGCTCAATATCAAACGGAGGTTCACGTCGTCTAATCCTTCTTCAGCCATCATGTGCACCCAAGGAGAATCGAGATTCATCAGAAAAGAGACCCTAAGCCATTCCACATTCCAATGTTAACGTTCTCTGCACCACTGTAATCGTTGCCAGCGATGCTCAACCGTCAGAGGTAATACAAGATGGGGTCGATAATGTTGCAGTCCAAAAGACCTTATCCAGCGGTAAACCGTTCGGACAGTTACAGGCTGGCCTTGTTCTGCGCAAAATATAAAAGATAGTAATCGGAAGAAGAAATATCTGGGCTGTACAGTGGGTGGGATAGCATTTCCAATTTGAGCGTTTTTAAGTAAGTTTTACGGGTGACGCAACATGTGGGTCCATTGTCAATAACTTTGCCGTGCCTGTCGACGTACTGCGGCCATTTTTGAGATCAGAGAGAAGTCTGCAATAGAAACCCGGGCAGATAACAAAAAACATCTTGCGAACAACAGAAATGAAAACCCCCAGAAGTGCACTCCCAGGTATTGAAACACCATAACTTGTTCTAGAGGATTGTCCTCAACTAAAAGTTTGCATCTCATGGGCTGCATGTCGTCCTCGTTTTCAGCTATGATCACTGCGTCATTTGAATAGCATATGATATTTATTTCGCCAGTAGTGAGTATGTAGCCTCGGCCCGTCTGTTTAACTTGGGTGATAATCTCTTTCATGATGATGTTGAATCGAAGGCTTAGAGAGTCTCCTTGTCTGATACCGATGGTGTTGGAATTTGTTTTGTCAGCTCCTGGTTCAAAAGTAGGTGGGTATTGAGTTTGGGTTGTTTTATGATGTCTACAACAGTTCCAGGTACTCGTTCCTTTCTCAGAATATCAACTACATCTTTTAGTTTTACTCTGTTTAAGGCTGTGGTAAGATCTTTTGGAAGATCGACGTATGAAAAGACATAATGAATGCTGGCTTGTCATACTCTATAGCTTTTTCGACGATCTGTCTGACCATAAAGATGGCGTCCATGGTCAATCTGTTTTTCCTGAATCCCTGTGGTCGTTCGATTGTAGCAGCTCATAATACACCATACTCAGCTGGTCCAACCAAATATATAGCATCTTCTCGCCATGAATAATCGGCTGCACGATGATGAGCCATACATTGTTGTTCGACGCTTTGGATTATGGTTATGAACCCACTTTTCATCGCTAGTCACAATTCGATTCAAAAACCCCTTTCTTTTTACCGTTGGAGCAGTTGTCCATCTGCCCGGATATTCTTCATTTAGATATTCTCTAATTGAGAGGGCATTGTGCGCTGGGAAGCCATCTTGCTGAAACCATATTTCTCTGAAAATACTAAGTGGTAAGTCTTCAAGTAAATTTGGCAACTGATTTCATGAAAAATCTAAATAAATTTCAGCATTTAAAACCTCTGGCCACTCAAAAGATCCTATGACTCTTCCGTTAAAAATTTCAGTCCACATGTTCACTTTGAAACGATATTGAGATCTATCTTGTCTCATTAAATTCGAATTTTCTACGTGCCACTTGGATAAATTGTGTAGGTTCATGTAACCATCTTTTTTAAATGTTGATTCATCCGACCACACATTTTTTTTTAAGAATTGTGGGTCTTTCCGTTTTTTTTGTAGCATGGTTTGGCAAAACGCAACACGAGGTTCATAATCTCGAGGTAACAGAGCTTGTACATGATATGGGTGGAGCTTATGTTTTTTCAGTAGTCGGTGAGCTGTACTTTTGGGCACTCCTGTGCTTCCCTGAAATTCACGTAGCGAAGTACTCGGATCTTCCTCAACTGCTTGAAGCACAATATCGTCGTAAGGTAAGGAAATTCTTCCTTCGCCATGCACTTTGTTTTGAAGTCGGCCCGCTGTGAAGAGTAGACGGTGCACATTCGTAAAAATTCGATGATCTGGATAACGATCAGCATGTATCTCTTGCGATACATCCTCGAAGCTGCACTAGCATTCCCCATAAATGAGCATATTCCTGTGTGGTATACATAGACATGATGGCAATACACAATCACTGGTTAGTCCAGGTAAAATCAAAGTTCGTCGTAAAGAGATCAAAACTATCCAAATCACAAGCAAAGAAAAATAATAAACGAAGCCAAAAGTCGTAAGTACACTAATAACACGATCAAATACGAAAAGATGCGCAGTAGACCAAGGGACGTAGCGTACCGATCTGTATTGCGTTTACTTGTGCCAATACCAAATAGTGGCGTAACTATCTGTCTCACTCACACTTTATGGAAGAACCCACCCCATCTCATTCAAACCAGATTCTTAAAGTATTGGATGCACAAGAATCAGTTTTAGAAAGTTCGAAAAAATTGTTCGAAACTGTGTTAAGAAAGACTGGTTTTTTTGACCGATCTAAGAAATGATGTGGTAAGTGTTGTACCATTTTAGAATCCCTAATAAATGCGCTAACTTTTAAAGTAATTTGTCAAACTGATGTAGTACAGTTTTTTTTTCAGTAGAGTCAGTTAAAGTTGTGCGAAATAATAATTTTGAATACTTGGTTCGGCAAAAAGTGACATTATTTTCCAAGCTGGAGTAATTGGTTTAGAATTGAAGATCACAGGTTACAGAAGCACTATTCAGGAAAACATAGGAAAAATAAAATTTGAAGAAAGTAAAAAATTGTAGCAACAGGAGATCAACAATCATCACAGGGTGTGCATTTTCTCGAATAATAAAAAATGCAATATTTGAAAAGTATAGGACTTAGATTTTTTTAAATATTTTTCTGATGACTACTATGACCCAGCCGGTTACCCGGCTTGATGTCGACTTCTGGGACACCTGTATGTATGGACAAGTTATCCCTGTAGGTGAACAATTTTCTAGTTTCTTCCTTGAGCCATTTGATTTTTTCCCCAGCTTCCCCTTTCTTCATTGTTTAAAGGTCGTGAAAAATTGAATATTGTAACTAAATACATCATGAAAGATTTGGGGGATGAAATATTGCGTAAAGAATTGCCATTTAAAAATGCAATGTTAATCTATTTTCTGCATGTTTTTACGTGTTCCATTTCACTGGAAAACTGTACGAGAACCTAATGACGTATCTTCTGACGATCCAAGGTCCAAAAATAAAAACTTCCTCCACACATCGCCCCAATTTGTCGGACCAGATCCGACCCTAATCTGTCGCGAATTTTATGGGAAGCAAATCGCCGATAATTTGCCACTTTTTGTCCGGTTTTAATCAACTAGAAACGCCAAAAGGGGTGGCGGTCTGTTTGACCGACGCGTCGTTCGGAGAACGTAGTTTTACGACGTTTTTATCGTCCTGTCCCCTTACTACAGGAAGGAAGTGAAGGTTGTAGATGTGGGAAACGGGATATGACGTTTTTCGCCTCGCCGCCATTTGATTTGGTTGGATCACTAGTTGTGATCAAGTGTGCTATGGTAAACATTGCAACGCTATAACAGGGTCCTTCAATAGTGCGTTGCGCTTCTATAGCTGATGAACTAGGACTGTTGATATTATTATTTTTTTTATTTAGAAATATCGACATTTATTACTGAAGAGATCTGTATCCTCTAAGGATCATATCATCTCATTCGAGAGGAAGGTTCTTGGATAAATGAATAATAATAAACCTCCTGAGCAACTTAGTAACATACTCGAGATAATAGTACTTATAACAACCCCCTTGGTAACTCTTAGTAAGTAAACTTCTTTTAAATGTTTCTGATTAATCGCATGCTTTACATTTTTTAATACCACCTTAGTGTGTTAATATGAAATTAATGATTGCACGCTCGTCCATTGTACTTCGCTTTTCACTATTGTATTTTTGCTTCACTGTTATTCAACCCTACCGGAATGGTTTAACTAAAATGCATTGCCTTTGTATATAACTAAAGCGGCACGACCCTCACAAGTTATCTGTTTGTATTGTATACTTTCTCTTGGTGCCTCGTTGCTTTTTGCTTTATTTGTAAATAGTGGTTCCTTATCTGCGTAATACTTGGTAACAGGAATTTTTTATTATCTGTTCTTACTAATTGCTGTGCTTTATATATAACTGAATGTACTCTTGTGTGATCCCCCGGTTACCTATTTCCTTGTTTATTCTTATTGTAACGTTCATTAACACGGCTATGTGATGGGGTACTGTATCTATTTTATAATGTCCTAGACAGTTTGTGTTACATATTTGCCATATGCACGTACTCACGTACTATGAGAGATTTTATTCCATGGGAACCAGTGGCGTTCTTTAGGGTAAATTGCTGAGTAGTCCTGATAGAGGACAACATATCGTATAGAGACAGTAAATAGCTCCAGATATCCAACGCTACTGTGGGAATGTGTGAGTGATTGCTAGATAATTGTTCCGAGGTATTGTGATATCCCCAGGGATTAGTTTGCGTGACTATTCAGGTAGTGTTCGGTTCGTTATTCAGTAATACTGAGCATTCCTGGGCCTTGACGACCCCGGGGAAGCCAGATACAGTCCATTTGATAGTAACTTTTCCGGTCGACTCGAATTATGTTAGATCCCCTCTTCAAGGAGATCTCCTGGGCATGCCACAAATACCCTTACCTTACTGTCCATTTAAACTTACCCCTTGTAACGGTAAGGATGGTTACCGGAAGTTCAGTTGTAGTTGCGCATGCTGGCTGTATCATGTCCTTTCTAACCCCTTCCGCTGCATAAGAATGATATCTGATTTGAGCTAGTTACCGACCTAATGATATGTATTAATAAGTCATTTAGACCCAGGGCGCTATTAGGTTCACTGTGGAGCTTTGTGAACCACTGCGTAGAGTAGATTTAACCACAGGCTGACAAATGTGTTTCCATTCATTGAGGGTTGTTGCTTTTTAATATTACTAATAGAAATATATTATTCTGGCGTTACTGCGTTTTGAATATTTGAACCTCCCGTCAATGTTTCCTTGCTCTCGTTAGGTGTAATTTGGGTTGTCTACACAACGTAAAGTCCTATTCGCCCACCACTAGAGGATCACGATAAAAAAGTTTAGCGTTCTTCAGAGTACTCCGTATAATCCCAGATATCTTAGAGTACTCCGTAAAATTCCGGATCTTTTAGAGTACTCCGTATAGCACCTAAGACAGCCACGTTCCTCGTTTCGTCTCTTTCATGCACCCTCTTTTTATTTCCGACTGAGTAGTAGTAGTAGAGCAGCGGATACATTTTTTCCAGGATGTCGTTCGTTAAATAAAGCCGCTGTTGTTCGCACAGAGTCATTCCTAAGAAATAATTTTATCATTTCCACCCTTTCTTCTACGGAATACACCATTTTAATACACTATACTACTACAAATTTACACTCGCTTCGACACACTTGTATCGTTCTTAAAAATTCACGATAGCCTAAGTTAAATCAAAAACATGGTCCGTCTACTTTTTTGGACAAGAAATTAATATTCTTTTGGACAAAAAATTAACAACATAACTACTAAATACCTTTGAAATGTGTCAGATACTAATAATATTCTCGAGATAAATTCCACATTGCCTTTTTCACTATTTTCACTGTTATTTCATTATCGATGGATATTTTGAAGCAAAATTTTAGGATCAGATAGTACTCGATACGATCTCCAAAATTAATTATCGCAACACCCCTCATCCCTATTCAAAAACAAAGGGGTTGTGCTTAATTTTTATTGAATTATATTCAGTTCCTTTTTGGTCCTTAAAGCTTTCCAGATTTATTATAACATTGCTGTTTTTGTTATTCCAACTTTACCTTTTCAGGATTCTCCATTTTTAATGTTTATTGAACTATTTCGATCGTTACTATTTTGATCATTATTTAAACATGTTTTAATTTTAAATGTGCGTTATATACTTGCTTCTTGTCTATTCTAGATGCTCACCCCCAAAGTCAAATAACGAAACTAAGCTGGCTGGACAACGAAACACTGGTCTCAGTTGGCCAAGACTGCAATACTAAACTATGGAATATTACTCCACTTTAATGCTATTTATTTTCATGTTATCATCCATTCTTCATTTTCATGTCGAACAAATTTACAGTATCTGGTCAATTTGAATTTGTATCATGCATTTACGTACTATTGAATCGAATTTATTGTTTTCTGTTTGTTCAAAATTTTAGACAAAGCTTTATTTTATATTTTTTTCCTAAGTCAACTATACATATATTTAAATGAAATATTCATATATCAGTTGTGTTCTTTTTTGTGAGGTGTGAATAATTTATAGTACAGCATTTAGGGATCTTATTGTATTGAGCTCTTTAATGGATTTGATTATTACTATTTGATAAAACGTATTTATTAATAAATTGATTGCTCATAAACTAGTTCAGTTTCTTTTAACACAAAATACGAGAAAGTTTCATTTCGTTGATGAAAAAATATATTTGGAATCAAAAAATGTAAACGATAAATGGGGTCTTCTGAAAATCTTTTCAATGTTTTGAACTTTTTTGATTATTGTTTGCAAACAACAATTTTAAATCGTTGGATTATTCGCTTTTAAAATTTTTTAATATTTTTCCTGATATTTTTGAAAGTACAGATCCCATGGTATTTGGAAGAATACCAACTATTTTTGGAGGACTATATTGTTCTTACTGCAATAAAGACTTCGTAGTCAAAATATCTGAAATTGAAAAATAACTATAGTTTTATTGAGTAAATACTTGCTAAAGGTTAATAATGAATTCAAAGTTGAATACAGAAAACTCTGTAACAACAATTTTTAATATTATTAATAAAAATATATCGGCTTATAACAGCTTTTAAGCATTTAACAATGGTTTAAACCCAACCCGTATAGATAAAATGATGAATCCATTCCAAAAAAATTTATATGAATTTCATATATAAGTAGAATATCCGAAGACATTGCCAATTATTTTAATAATAATTTTGATTACACAGCAACTTTCAGAGCCATTAATAGCATAGACAAATACATTAAAAATAATAAAGTTGTTATATTTATGGAAATCACACCAGATCCACCTGATCTGACCCAGATCACCTAATCTGACTCCACTGGACTCTTTTTCTATGGGGTCACCTGAAATCAAAGATTAACGCTACCTAGCGTGGATGATTTGCGAACTCCGATCATCAATTAATGCCGTCAAATTACACCAGAAATCTTGAATAACGTACGTGAACGTTTTCGGCAAAACTTGCACTACTGAATGGATGTGAATGGTGCCCATTTTCAGTATTTAATAAACTAATCACAGAAGTAAGTACTCTTCCACTATTTTATCTATCATTTCGTTATCGATGGAAATTTTGAAGCGAAATATCAGGATCAGATAGTACTCGATAAGATCTTCAAAATGAGGTATCGTAACACCCCTCATCCCTATTCAAAATCAAGGGGATGTACTCACCCTCGTTAGGAGGTTGCAGTTGCGGGGATGAAAAAAGCGGAAAAGTTGTTTCCCCTCGAATTAGAAATTGATGGGTGATTTTTCACATTTTCATTTTAAAGTCGGAAAATCAAGGTGTTCAGTTTTCGTTGGACCAACCTGTTGTTATTGATACATTTGTATTAATACCTTTCATGTCGGGAAAAGGTTTTTCCGGACATTGAAAAATATTTTATATTGATTATATATAAGGATATCAATTTGGTAGTTTTTATATATTGTTTCAATATATATTGTAGAAGTTATTAAGAATATATAATTCTGAATTTAAAGTCATTTAAATTTTACTTATATCAAGTATTAACTCACATTCAAATTGATTAAAATTCTTTGGGTTAAAAGCTTCGGTTTTATTATCAGAAATGCGAATCAAAGTTCAATAACATACAACAAATATAGCCTGGAGATTTTATGATACACCCACTCAAAATCAGCCACTGAACAGGTACTCACTTTTCGTCAAGATATTTTCACCCACTTCGTCAATGTTTTCAATCCTGGTCTCATTACTAGCTCTACTCACACTGCTACCACCACTTTCGTTCAGTTTCTCTTTATCACCCCCGCAGTCACAGCAACACAAAATTTTTTTATAAGACATCCTTCGGATTACGTTCGTTCGCACATAAAAAATAATGACAACGGGAAAAACAACACACACTAAAATGAAAACCGACGATCACAGATCCATTCCTCTAACGTTTCGAAAACGCAGTGAGTTGTCAAGAAGAGCCTTCCTTTGCCTCGCACACACATTATTTTCGAAAGTTTTTATGTGCAACTCTGGTAATATGTTCAAATCGATTGCAGATTGTGAAGTTTACTTGAAGATCGTCCAAATTAAACTTAGTCCGTACGCGGGGCGGTCCAAAAGTAAATAAGACGTGCTTTAAATCAATACGAACGGTCGTAATGAAAAAAAAATCTGCAAACTTCACACAGAAGTGTAATAAAATTTAATAAGAAGGAACGGTTTTTTACTTGATAGAAGGATTATTACACAATTTGAATATCAAAACAGATTCAATCTGTTGTCTTCTACAACTTTAATTTCAAAAAATTTTTTTGAAGAAACTTTAAGAATTAAATTAATGTCTTTATAAGCACTGCTCATATTTAATAGACGTATAAAATCAAAATTCATCATACAATATCAAATGGAATTAAGAAAAACCAACGAATATAAATTGTCAATTGAAATTAAAATATAAATAAGCAAACATTTTTTGTTTCGTTCCAGGCATGCGTACTGAACTCTTCAGACAAACGTACGAAGCCCTGTTTGTAAGAAAATGTATTGTTTTCTGATCCTATATCAATGAAAAATAAATCTTTCTCAAAAATATAAAACATAATTTCAAGAAGTTCTCAAAAACTAATTTATTTGAAATATTCAATATATTTAAATAAATTACTTCAAAAAATCTCAAAACATGTAGCACATCCTCAAGAAATAATTAAAATTACGATAAGATCAGTTCAACTTCACATATAAAAAATAATAAAATCAATTAAACAATGTATTGACTTACCGAGTGCAACTTCAGAAATATATGGTATATGAAGATGTAAATAGGTACATTTATATCCAAAGTACTCTATGTTTCATGTTCACAAAAAATCATACAAAGCTTATAAGGCACTTGGTCTTAGTTAAAACCATTCAACACTATATAATGAATTTCTTTATTTAAAAAACCTAATATAATTATATATTATATATAAAATAAAATAAGAAGGAACGGTTTTTTACTTGATAGAAGGATTATTACAAAATTTGAATATCAAAACAGATTTACTCTGTTGTCTTCTACAATTTTAATTTCAAAAAAATTTTTTGAAGAAACTTTAAGAATTAAATTAATGTCTTTATAAGCACTGCTCATATTTAATACACGTATAAAATCAAAATTATGTTTTGTATTTTCGAAAAGGAATTAGTTTTCATGATTGTAAGATCAGAAACAAAATTTTGTCCCCTTCAAATATTTATTTATTAATTTTAATTGACAATTTATATTTGTTTTATACGTCTATTAAATATAAGCTGTGCTTATAAGACATTAATTTAATTCTGAAAGTTTTTTGAATAATTTTTTTTTTGAAATTTACTCAATTTTATAAAAAAATTCTCTCAAAATTTTTCAAAAAGTTAATTGAATAAATTCTATAATCAATTATATTTTGGTTTTTCACTTATATACATGTTATCATTTGGATATAATTGAGTTCTCAAAAATACTTTACAAACTTTGTGCAATTTCTATGGACGAATATAACATACGTAGTGTTTAATATTTTTAAAATAATAAAAAGAGGTTTTTTCTTGTTAGAAGGATTATTTCCAAATTTTAAATATAATACAGATTTGTTCTGTTAACCTCCTACAAATTTTAATTTTCAAAAAAGTTTTTTTTCAAAAAGTTCGCTCATTCTAGTGTTTGTTCAGATAACTACATTCAGTTTGTATGGTAAGATATTTTTTGTTAATTATTTTTATTTTTTAAATGTGAATTAGGGCTGATGAATTTCCGTTGTGAGAATTTTAGACTGCTTTTTGAAGATGTTTCGCATGTTTTAGGAATTATTTGAAGGACCTTGAGCAAGTTTTTTTTGAAGGAGTTTTTGAGGTTATGTTTTGCATTTTTGAAAAGGAATTTTGTTTTCATAAAACAAAGTACGAAACAAAATTTTGTACCCTTCAAGTATTTATTAAGTAATTTCAATTGACAACTTATATTCCTTTCAATTCTTTTATTCCCTTTGGTATTGTGTTAATTCTCTATGTCTACTAAATTGACACAATGTGTTCTGAAACATTTATTTAATTTATTTCTGAAAGTTTTTGAATAAAAAAAATTTTTTTCATTCAAATTTGTAGGTTAGCAGAATAATTCTGTATATTTAAATTTTTTTCTTAATATTTATAAAAAATCACTACAATTCTATATTTGTTCACTGAATAACACGTGGTTTGTAGGGTAAGATATATTTTTATTAATTATATTTATTTTTTGGATACGAAGTTGAACTGGAGAAATATCGATGTGGTAGTTTCAAATAATCTGTTTGGAACTGCATGTATTTTTAATTTTTCTGAAGGAATTTTTTTAAAGAGAGTTATTTTCGAAGAAATTCTTGAGGTTGTGTTGTGCATTTCTGGAGAGGAATTTGGTTTTCATAATACATTGATACGAAACAAATGTTTGTATCCTTCAAGCATTTATTTAATAAAATTTGAATATCAAAACAAATTTAATCTGTTAGTCATCTACAATTTTAATTTTCAAAAAAATTTTCATTCAAAAAACTTTTAGAATTAAATTAATGTAATATAAGCACCGCTTATATTTAATAGACGTATTTGATCAAAACTCAATATACAATGTCAAATGGAATAAATAAACCAACCAATATAAAAAAGGCAATTAAAATTAATAAATAAATATTTGAAGGATTTGAATATAAGCGGTGCTTACTGTAGACATTAATTTAATTCTGAAAGTTTTTTGAATAAAAATTTTTTTGAAATCAAAATTGTATAAGACTAACAGATTAAATCTGTTTTGATATTCAAATTCTGTTATATTTCTTCTATCAAGTAAAAAGCCTTTTTCTATTTTATTGTTTAATATTTCTGAAATAATAAGAGGTTTTTTACTTGACAAAAGGATTATCACAAAATTTGAATATCAAAACAGATTTAAATATAAGCTATGCTTTTAAGACATTAATTTAATTCTAAAAGTTTTGAATAAAAATTTTTTTTAATTTAAAATTATAGGAGACTAACAGATTAAATCTGTTTTGATATTCAAATTTTGTAATAATCAAGTGAAAAAAAACTCTTCCCATTATTTTATTTTATATATAATATATAATTATATTCAGGTTTTAAAAAATACCATCATATAAATATCATGTTTAACTAAGACCATAAAATACGTTACAAGCTATGTGTGATTTTTGTGAACATAGAATAGCTTGGATTTTAAAGTTAGTGTGTTCAAACGAGGATACTACGGAATCTTAGAGGTAAGTTATTTATTGTTGATTGATTTTATTTTTTAAATGTGAAGTTAGACCGATGAAGACCTTATCTGAATTCTAATTGTTTTTTGAGGACGTGATACATGTTTTGAGAGATTTTTGAAGCAACTTATTTAAATATTCAAATATATTAATATTTCAAATAAATTATTTTTTTGAGAGGATCTTAAAATTACGTTAGGTGTTTTTGAAAAGGATTTAGTTTTCATAATTATAAGATCAGAAACAAAATTTTGTGTCCTTCAAATATTTATTTATTAATTTTTATTAGCAATTTATATTTGTTGCGTTTTTTATTGCATTTGATATTATATAATGAGTTTTGATTTTATATGTCTATTAAATATAAACTGTGCTTTTAAGATATTGATTTGATTCTAAGTTTTCGAAAAAATTTTTTTTTAATTAAAGTTATAGGAGACTAATAGATTGAATCTGTTTTGATATTAAAATTTTTTAATATTTCTGATTAATATTTCAGATTTTCTTTGGATATATTCCTTCTGGTGCTGTTAAATGAGTGTTATTCTAAATGTCTAATAAATTGAAACTGTTTTCTGAGATAATTATTTAGTTCAATTCTGAAAAGTTTTTGAGAAAATTTTTTCATAAAATTCAAACTTCTAGTGGGCTAAGCAGAATCTGTTTGACTAAGTATGTGTTCGTATCATAATTAATTTATAATAGTGGTCATTTGAATGAGATTACTTTTCATACATAATGGTAAAATATAACTTTTCAAATAAAGAAAAAATTTGTGTCTCACTGAATACCTTATTTTTTTTATTTTTAACTTGTTTCATCGCTATTGGAAAACCCTTTATTTCTTAAGTGGGTCTTATAATATTATATATAAATCTTTTTTAGGATCTGCATGTTTTCAAGTCGCAAACTTACTTTTGGACCATCAGGAGGTTAGAAAAATTCAATGTACATTCAGTAACTATGTTATACATCATAAAAACACGTGAAAAATTCATTTCCTTGTTACATTTACGACTCCGAACGACAATCGAAAGCTGTTCGAAGCAGGTCTCGACATCCGAATTCGAGTTTATCCCGTCCCGTCAGGGAAATTTCGGCAAACATGCTACAAACCACGCACTTCGAGTTTTTCATTTCCCCGAGGCGCTTTCCCGCTTCTGCCAAGCGCGCTGTTTTTCCAAGACCGTTTGACCGCCAACTATCATCTCGCTCCATCATCGGACTGAGTTTGTGGCCTTCCATGTTACAATGTTACGGACTCGACAGCGCATGCACGGACACTTCACTTTGAATTTACAGCCCCGTGACGTTACGTTCGGGAAATCCATTCGAGATTTTACGAGTTTCCCGGTTCGCGAAGCGTTGATACTGAATATATGGGACTTGGATGGATATACTCGATTTTTTCGTGAAGGAAATAAGAGATGCTTCGGCGAAGATGGTGCAGCGCGAAGCGGGAAATTTCATATGTAGATTTTCTTTCGTCCGTTGTTCGAAACATGAGATATGCACATTAGTTTTAGGTATGGAAAGAATGGAATATCTTTGAGAGTTCGCGAAGTTTGCTCTGAGCGACGGAATCGAATGATCAATCGAGAACCAAGAATAAATATTTAAAAGTCTATATTTCAATCCTCGAGACGGGGCGGTGTTCAGAAACATAAGAAGTATAAGCTATGGTAATAGAAAGTTCTAGAAATCGATACAGTGTAACATACATCTGTATAACAATTCTATACTCAAACAAACACGACAAGGTTTTGTTGATCACAGAGGCAAATTACAGACATGCGCACGTTTCAAACTGATTGATGTGTACAGCAGCCAATATAGATATAGGGTGTTTTTTTAGAGTGATAGAACTTTAAATTGAAATAAAACACATTTAAATTAAGATTGAAGCCAAATTCTTCGAACGAAGTTCCTTATCGCGCGTTGCGAAAGGGGGCTGGACGGAAAAAATTAAGACCAAAAGTTGTAACGACACTTTTTGCTTTAGTTTCAAGCCTTGCGGCGTGCACGTGTTTCTCTCTCTCTCTCTCAGTTATTTTCGTTTCGTCTTTTTATTTCGCATTAAACAGTGTGGTGTCGCGACGATTACAACACAAATGATACGACCAACCTTGTAACATCAAATATGTCGGTCATTATGAACAATATTCAGGACTTGCACGTAAGACGTACAAGTGTTGCAGATTTATGTGCAGCAGAGTGTGTAATGGAAAACGACGTTACTTTAATCATGGCAGTCATATATGTCTCATCAAATAACAAATTAATAGATATTCAGGAGTTCATTCATCGAGCACTGCTAGAGTATTCTAAAGATGTATCTCAAACGCTTAGCAGAAACAACAAAAATTTAGATAAACGTCCACTCATTTTGGCCGGTGATTTTAACATCAACTTCAGTAATGAAAAATCAAAACCATTGGTACAGTTTCTAGAGGAAGAATTTGATATAAGAATAAACAATAATCCAGCAGAATCAACAACAAATTATCGATGCAGTTTTTTCAAGACATTTAAATAAAATAGAATCCCAAACATATGTTTCCTACTTCAGTTACCACAAGCCAATTATTACTAAAATTGAGCCTACTAATTAAGTTTATATTACATTATATTTGTTAATAATAAAAAAAATATTATTATAACTTAAAAAAAATAAAATCTTATTACAATTCCTTCACTAATTAATCGAAAGGAACTTCGTTCGATCCGGGTGTCCCTTGACACATCTCAATTTTTTGTTTTTCTATTTGAAGGATAATTTTATGACATTTATGTTTTAAAAATAATTTCCGGCATATGTCTACCACGACTAGCTCTGAGGAACCGCATTCGACTAGACCAATTTTAGACCACTTTTTCGAGTAATTCAGGCCTTATTTCATCAATAACAGGAGTTATGTTGGCTCCCAAAGCGTCTTTTGTTTCTGGTTTATCAGCATAAACCAATGACTTGACATAACCCCAAAGAAATAATCCAGTAGAGTTATATCGCATGATCTTGGAGACCAATTAATTGGACCATTTCTCGAAATAATGTTATCGCCAAATCATTCTTTCAATAAATCAATTGTTACGGCAGCAGCATGAGGTGTAGCACCATCTTGTTGGAACCAAAACGGGGTCGATACCATTCAAATTTTGAAGCAAATAATCATTGATCATCGATCTGTAACGAGCACAATTCACTGTTACATTAGCTCCATATTTTAAAGAAATATGGACCGATATGCCTTCAGCGTGCAAAGCACACCATATAGTGCATTTTTCAGGATGCAATGGAACCTGCAGAACTTCTTGAGGATTGTTTTCACTCCATATACGGCAATTTTGCTTGTTAACATAGCCGTTCAACCAGAAATGAGCTTCATCACTGAACATAATTTCACGATAAAAAAGTGGATCAACTTCAAGCTGTTCTAGGGCCGAATCAGCAAACAACCGACGCTTAGTATATTCAAGTGGCTTTAGTTCTTGAACCAGTTCGATCTTGTATGGGTGTAGACCAAGATCTTAACGCAAAATTTTCCATGTGGTGGATGCACAGAGTCCAATTTGTTGTGAACGTCGACGAATAAACAAATCTGGATCATCATTAACACTTTGACTTACAGCAGCGATATTTTCTTCTGTACGTACAGTTCTTTGTCTTGTTGTTGTTGATGCATCGAGTAGAGAAAATGTTGTCCGAAATCTATCGATAGTTCGACGAATAAGCTGCTCTGATGGACGATTATGTAAACCATAAATTTCACGAAGTTCTCTATAAGTTTGGCGAATATAGAACACTGATTTTGAAATGCTTACTGAACAGAAATGTCAAAACAACATGGCTTCTACCTTCTGTCAAATCACAGTTATCCCTATCGAAAGTTCTATCACTCTAAAAAAACACTCGATAGATACATATAGCATACATTGCACTGACGAAAACCAATCAGTCTAAAACGTACACATGTCTGCAATTTGCCTCTGTGATCAACAAAATTTTGACAGAATTACTTTTGACCTCGAATTCTTCATCAGTGAGTCCAAACTAATCATTTGAGACCATTTTCGGTTCAAAATTCGAAAGTACCAGACATTAAAACGAAATGATAGCACGCTGTTCCCTAGAAAAGGTCTCAAAAACGTGAAATGAAAATGCCTGGTAGTTGATGAGGCTACCAAAGTTGCAGTTTGTCCATCTTTATCCTACGTTGAGCTGCTTGAATCGATGTTTATGATCAATCGAGCGAGCTTTCAACGACCATTTCATCCTTATTATTAATTTGTCAAAATATTCCAGAGCCTACTGAATAGTTTTGAAAATAATGATCTTCCTGACGACGTAGAGATAATTTGTTTAACATTTTTTTTTCTGGAAAATGGTAGTAGATACGAAAAATTTGCAGAAGATCAAATAGTTTTGAAATTAGACAAAGATTATTTTCATATGTTTTAAACTACATGTGGCGCACAACAAAAAAGTTCAGGAAGGAAAAAGGGGTCATCATGATATGTCATATGATGTTAACAGAAGTTGACATGTTTTTTTAATTTTCGAAAGCTTTTCGTTTCTGAGTTCTGGGGGGTCAAATTTTCGTTGGGACGCATTCTTCACGTAATAAACCAAGGAAAACGAAGGATTCTTTAATTATTGCGTTCAACATTAACATTATTGAAAATATTCATTAGTTTTTTTTATTTATAGCCCATCAAAAATACAAATTTTGAACGGACCACCCCTTAATTACGATATTACATCATTGGGCACGTCAACCAAATGTCAGCTGAATATCTTGAGAAATATTATGAGGAGAACTTCAAACTTTAACACCCTCTATCTCGAAAACAAAGCGTTTGGGTCCTATGTAATGGGACTTTAATTAAAATAATAAGAAGAGGTTTTTTACTTGATAGAAGGAATATTACAAAATTTGAATATCAAAACAGATTTAACCTGTTAGTCTCCTACAATTTTAATTTCCAAAAATTTTATTCAAAAATTTTTTAGAATCAAATTAATTATTTTTATAAGCACAGCTTATATTCAATAGACGTATAAAATCAAAACTCAATATACAATATCAGATGGAATAAATAACCCAACAAATATAAATTGTCAATTGACATAAAAAAATAAATATTTGAAGGAGACAAGATTTTGTTTCTGGTCTTACAATCATGAAAACTGAATCCCTTTCAAAAATACTAAACATAATTTTAAGAACTTCTCAGAAAATATAATTTAGTTGAAATATTTAATATATTTGAATGTTTAAATAAGTTACTTCAAAAATCTTTCAAAACATGTAATATATCTTAAAAAAACAATTAGAATTCACCTGTTCAATCAGAAATGAGCTTCATCACTAAGCACAATTTTACGATAAAAAAGTGGATCAACTTCAAGCTGTTCTAGGGCCCAATCAGCCAACAAACGACGCTTATTATGGTCAAGTAGCTTTGGTTCTTGAACCAGTTGGATCTTGTATGGGTGTAGACCAAGATCTTGACCAAAATTTTTCATTTGATGGATGCACAGAGTCCAACTTGTTGTAAACGTCGACGAATAGACAAATCTGGATCATCATTAACACTATGACTTACAGCAGCGATATTTTCTTCTGTACGTACAGTTCTTTGTCTTGTTGTTGTTGATGCATCAAGTAGAGAAAATGTTGTCCAAAATCTATCGATAGTTTGACGAAAAAGCTGCACTGATGGACGATTATGTAAACCATAAATTTCATGAAGTTTGGCATAAAGAACACTGATTTTGAATATGCAAATACTTCTTCATAGTAATTTTCAATTTATATATATATATGAACATAAATAACTTCCAAACTAACCGACACTCCACATCCCTTCCCTAGTCAAAAAATGTTGGGGATTGATGCCACCTTCATGGGGCTGATTTTTTCGGAACAAACTCATGATGGAAATTCGTCCCCCTCAAAACAGAAGTTGACTTGTTCCTTTGAAATCTTCGAAAATACTTCGCCTCCTTCAATGTAATAAAAGCAATTTTTCTACCACCTGTTTTAAAGCCACTCGCTCGTGCATTTTCTCGACTTTAAACCCGACAAGCGACAGCTTTGACTTTTCGCGAATCTGCATTTTTCTGCCTTCCTCAACCGGGAAGCAATTAGCGGAAATCAGATTCCGCCTGACGTGTGTCCCTAAATCTCGGGATGACGAGCCTCATTCTAATTAGGTTGCTCTATCTCTTTCGTCCCCTCTTATCTACCGCCGTTCAGCGACGTTATTTCGAGGCAGATCCTCCGAATCATTCTCGCCCCCGCGTCGTCGAGCAACCCTCGACCCTTGTTCCGGCTTGCACCGTGTCATTTCGCACCGGAAGTTCCTTGCCGTCATGGTGTTATATGGAGGCCTCGAAATTCTTCGGTGTATAATCGTCGTTTGGGGAAGGTGTCGAGTGAATGTATTTTAACTGAACAATTAGGTAATTTAGGATCCCCCTTCTCTAAAGACCCTAATTTACTTCGAGAATAATAATTCGATTGCTATTCGCGTTGGGCATCTTCTAACTATTTAATGCCTCTCGCATAAGAAAGGTTAACACCTATTATTATTATTTATGGCTAGCGGGCGTCTGTTCACCCTACAACTGCGTCCGCACGGACTATTGTGGTTCACCCCTAATTTATATCTCCCCGACGAGATTCAGTTTTTGGATAAAACCGATAATCTTGTTCAGGGGTAATTTTTTCAGTTCGCAGTGGGCTATAAAAGCATGACCAAAGACCTCGAATCTGATGCGACTCACCGCTGGTCACTCTGAGACGACGTGCATGGCTGTTTCAGTGTCCTCAAGACACAGCCTGCATTCATCGTCTTCAGCCAGACCGATTTTATGCAAATGAGCTTTCAGTCTGCAGTGCCCTGTCATAATTCCAGACCTAGCGCTAGGTTCGCCATCTTTTTGTTCGAAGCTGTTCCAAGGAACACCTTCGAATGTTTCAGGCCAGAATTGCTCCGCCATAAAGACTCTAGCCTTGAGTTCATTCTGCCTGTTATCGCCTGCTTAGCCACGTCATGTGATATTCCCAGGAATGGTTCCGATACTACCAGAGGCAGCGCAGCTCCAGTAAACGCCAGCCAATCTGCCTCCTCGTTACCCAAATAGTTTGAGTGGCTCGGTATCCAAACAAGAGTGACTTTGTTATAAAATAAAATAGAAAGGCTTTTTACTTGATAGAAGAAATATAACAAAATTTGAATATCAAAACAAATTGAAATATGTTTATCTTCTACAATTTTAATTTCCAAAAGAATTTTTTATTCAAAAACTTTTAGAATTAAATTAATGTCTAAAACAAGCACCGCTTACATTTAATAGACGTATATAATCAAAACTCAATATACAATGTCAAATGAAATAAATAACCCAGCAGATATACGAAAGTAATCAAAATTAATAAATAAATATTCAAACGAGACAAAATTTTGTTTCTGGTTTTATCTTAAGAAATACTACTTGCCTTATAAAAACATGAACACACTTGAAGGACTTCCCACAGAATATAATTTATTTGAAATATTTAATACATTTAAATATTCGAACAAATTATTTCAAAAAACTCTAAAAAATGTGCACTATATTTTCAAAAAACAAATATAATACTAGATAATCCCTTCATCAGCCGTTATTAATAATCCAAATATCAAAATCAAAAACATAACCTACATCACTCACGTGTTAAAAGACTTAAGCTTCGAACTACAGATCAACTATATATTCAAGATTGATCTATGTTCTAACAAAATCAAAGAACAAAGTGAGTTATTTTAAGGTTACCTAAATCCATTGACACCGTATAAAGAGATTTATTGAAGCCAAAATATAATTATATATTATATATAAAATAAAATAGAAAGGCTTTTTACTTGATAGAAGAAATATAACAAAATTTGAATATCAAAACAAATTGAAATATGTTTATCTTCTACAATTTTAATTTCCAAAAGAATTTTTTATTCAAAAACTTTTAGAATTAAATTAATGTCTAAAACAAGCACCGCTTACATTTAATAGACGTATATAATCAAAACTCAATATACAATGTCAAATGAAATAAATAACCCAGCAGATATACGAAAGTAATCAAAATTAATAAATAAATATTCAAACGAGACAAAATTTTGTTTCTGGTTTTATCTTAAGAAATACTACTTGCCTTATAAAAACATGAACACACTTGAAGGACTTCCCACAGAATATAATTTATTTGAAATATTTAATACATTTAAATATTCGAACAAATTATTTCAAAAAACTCTAAAAAATGTGCACTATATTTTCAAAAAACAAATATAATACTAGATAATCCCTTCATCAGCCGTTATTAATAATCCAAATATCAAAATCAAAAACATAACCTACATCACTCACGTGTTAAAAGACTTAAGCTTCGAACTACAGATCAACTATATATTCAAGATTGATCTATGTTCTAACAAAATCAAAGAACAAAGTGAGTTATTTTAAGGTTACCTAAATCCATTGACACCGTATAAAGAGATTTATTGAAGCCAAAATATAATTATATATTATATATAAAATAAAATAGAAAGGCTTTTTACTTGATAGAAGAAATATAACAAAATTTGAATATCAAAACAAATTGAAATATGTTTATCTTCTACAATTTTAATTTCCAAAAGAATTTTTTATTCAAAAACTTTTAGAATTAAATTAATGTCTAAAACAAGCACCGCTTACATTTAATAGACGTATATAATCAAAACTCAATATACAATGTCAAATGAAATAAATAACCCAGCAGATATACGAAAGTAATCAAAATTAATAAATAAATATTCAAACGAGACAAAATTTTGTTTCTGGTTTTATCTTAAGAAATACTACTTGCCTTATAAAAACATGAACACACTTGAAGGACTTCCCACAGAATATAATTTATTTGAAATATTTAATACATTTAAATATTCGAACAAATTATTTCAAAAAACTCTAAAAAATGTGCACTATATTTTCAAAAAACAAATATAATACTAGATAATCCCTTCATCAGCCGTTATTAATAATCCAAATATCAAAATCAAAAACATAACCTACATCACTCACGTGTTAAAAGACTTAAGCTTCGAACTACAGATCAACTATATATTCAAGATTGATCTATGTTCTAACAAAATCAAAGAACAAAGTGAGTTATTTTAAGGTTACCTAAATCCATTGACACCGTATAAAGAGATTTATTGAAGCCAAAATAACTCACTTTGTTCTTTGATTTTGTTAGAACATAGATCAATCTTGAATATATAGTTGATCTGTAGTTCGAAGCTTAAGTCTTTTAACACGTGAGTGATGTAGGTTATGTTTTTGATTTTGATATTTGGATTATTAATAACGGCTGATGAAGGGATTATCTAGTATTATATTTGTTTTTTGAAAATATAGTGCACATTTTTTAGAGTTTTTTGAAATAATTTGTTCGAATATTTAAATGTATTAAATATTTCAAATAAATTATATTCTGTGGGAAGTCCTTCAAGTGTGTTCATGTTTTTATAAGGCAAGTAGTATTTCTTAAGATAAAACCAGAAACAAAATTTTGTCTCGTTTGAATATTTATTTATTAATTTTGATTACTTTCGTATATCTGCTGGGTTATTTATTTCATTTGACATTGTATATTGAGTTTTGATTATATACGTCTATTAAATGTAAGCGGTGCTTGTTTTAGACATTAATTTAATTCTAAAAGTTTTTGAATAAAAAATTCTTTTGGAAATTAAAATTGTAGAAGATAAACATATTTCAATTTGTTTTGATATTCAAATTTTGTTATATTTCTTCTATCAAGTAAAAAGCCTTTCTATTTTATTTTATATATAATATATAATTATATTTTGGCTTCAATAAATCTCTTTATACGGTGTCAATGGATTTAGGTAACCTTAAAATAACTCACTTTGTTCTTTGATTTTGTTAGAACATAGATCAATCTTGAATATATAGTTGATCTGTAGTTCGAAGCTTAAGTCTTTTAACACGTGAGTGATGTAGGTTATGTTTTTGATTTTGATATTTGGATTATTAATAACGGCTGATGAAGGGATTATCTAGTATTATATTTGTTTTTTGAAAATATAGTGCACATTTTTTAGAGTTTTTTGAAATAATTTGTTCGAATATTTAAATGTATTAAATATTTCAAATAAATTATATTCTGTGGGAAGTCCTTCAAGTGTGTTCATGTTTTTATAAGGCAAGTAGTATTTCTTAAGATAAAACCAGAAACAAAATTTTGTCTCGTTTGAATATTTATTTATTAATTTTGATTACTTTCGTATATCTGCTGGGTTATTTATTTCATTTGACATTGTATATTGAGTTTTGATTATATACGTCTATTAAATGTAAGCGGTGCTTGTTTTAGACATTAATTTAATTCTAAAAGTTTTTGAATAAAAAATTCTTTTGGAAATTAAAATTGTAGAAGATAAACATATTTCAATTTGTTTTGATATTCAAATTTTGTTATATTTCTTCTATCAAGTAAAAAGCCTTTCTATTTTATTTTATATATAATATATAATTATATTTTGGCTTCAATAAATCTCTTTATACGGTGTCAATGGATTTAGGTAACCTTAAAATAACTCACTTTGTTCTTTGATTTTGTTAGAACATAGATCAATCTTGAATATATAGTTGATCTGTAGTTCGAAGCTTAAGTCTTTTAACACGTGAGTGATGTAGGTTATGTTTTTGATTTTGATATTTGGATTATTAATAACGGCTGATGAAGGGATTATCTAGTATTATATTTGTTTTTTGAAAATATAGTGCACATTTTTTAGAGTTTTTTGAAATAATTTGTTCGAATATTTAAATGTATTAAATATTTCAAATAAATTATATTCTGTGGGAAGTCCTTCAAGTGTGTTCATGTTTTTATAAGGCAAGTAGTATTTCTTAAGATAAAACCAGAAACAAAATTTTGTCTCGTTTGAATATTTATTTATTAATTTTGATTACTTTCGTATATCTGCTGGGTTATTTATTTCATTTGACATTGTATATTGAGTTTTGATTATATACGTCTATTAAATGTAAGCGGTGCTTGTTTTAGACATTAATTTAATTCTAAAAGTTTTTGAATAAAAAATTCTTTTGGAAATTAAAATTGTAGAAGATAAACATATTTCAATTTGTTTTGATATTCAAATTTTGTTATATTTCTTCTATCAAGTAAAAAGCCTTTCTATTTTATTTTATATATAATATATAATTATATTTTGGCTTCAATAAATCTCTTTATACGGTGTCAATGGATTTAGGTAACCTTAAAATAACTCACTTTGTTCTTTGATTTTGTTAGAACATAGATCAATCTTGAATATATAGTTGATCTGTAGTTCGAAGCTTAAGTCTTTTAACACGTGAGTGATGTAGGTTATGTTTTTGATTTTGATATTTGGATTATTAATAACGGCTGATGAAGGGATTATCTAGTATTATATTTGTTTTTTGAAAATATAGTGCACATTTTTTAGAGTTTTTTGAAATAATTTGTTCGAATATTTAAATGTATTAAATATTTCAAATAAATTATATTCTGTGGGAAGTCCTTCAAGTGTGTTCATGTTTTTATAAGGCAAGTAGTATTTCTTAAGATAAAACCAGAAACAAAATTTTGTCTCGTTTGAATATTTATTTATTAATTTTGATTACTTTCGTATATCTGCTGGGTTATTTATTTCATTTGACATTGTATATTGAGTTTTGATTATATACGTCTATTAAATGTAAGCGGTGCTTGTTTTAGACATTAATTTAATTCTAAAAGTTTTTGAATAAAAAATTCTTTTGGAAATTAAAATTGTAGAAGATAAACATATTTCAATTTGTTTTGATATTCAAATTTTGTTATATTTCTTCTATCAAGTAAAAAGCCTTTCTATTTTATTTTATATATAATATATAATTATATTTTGGCTTCAATAAATCTCTTTATACGGTGTCAATGGATTTAGGTAACCTTAAAATAACTCACTTTGTTCTTTGATTTTGTTAGAACATAGATCAATCTTGAATATATAGTTGATCTGTAGTTCGAAGCTTAAGTCTTTTAACACGTGAGTGATGTAGGTTATGTTTTTGATTTTGATATTTGGATTATTAATAACGGCTGATGAAGGGATTATCTAGTATTATATTTGTTTTTTGAAAATATAGTGCACATTTTTTAGAGTTTTTTGAAATAATTTGTTCGAATATTTAAATGTATTAAATATTTCAAATAAATTATATTCTGTGGGAAGTCCTTCAAGTGTGTTCATGTTTTTATAAGGCAAGTAGTATTTCTTAAGATAAAACCAGAAACAAAATTTTGTCTCGTTTGAATATTTATTTATTAATTTTGATTACTTTCGTATATCTGCTGGGTTATTTATTTCATTTGACATTGTATATTGAGTTTTGATTATATACGTCTATTAAATGTAAGCGGTGCTTGTTTTAGACATTAATTTAATTCTAAAAGTTTTTGAATAAAAAATTCTTTTGGAAATTAAAATTGTAGAAGATAAACATATTTCAATTTGTTTTGATATTCAGACTTTGTTATACATACCGAGCATGTTTAAAGCCGTGCGGCAACTCCAGACCGTTCTCGAGGTACTACAGCTGCATTCCAGAGCTTTTAGTACTGACTAACTATCAGTAAATATTTTGATTTTACCGTGGTAGATTTGCCGTTTTATCAGCAGTTCTGCCGCGGTCTCAATGGCAAATATTTCTGCCTGGAATATGGTTGCCAAGATCGGTCCTCAATAGAACCTCAGCATGCTAGGTCCATTCGTCCCGGCTGGGACACCTATAAATAATTATGTAAAACAGTTTTAAATTTTAAAATATATATTTGTCACAAGAATATACAACATGAGTAATCTCTAGTCGAAGACCGATAACACTGGCCGACAAGAAAAAAGTTGTAACATAAAGCTGAATGAATATTATGTTAGAATGGACGTATCCAAATACGAAAAAAAGTAAAAAAAGTTGTAACACGTAAGGTTTTCTTGTTACATTCATAGAACCACATTTAATGTTACATTTGATGTTTATTGAAAAAAAATGATTTTAGAATTTTCTAACCGTATATCGACTTGATTTAGTTGTACACCTACTAAACGTACCTTACATTGAAAAAACACAAAGATTACAAATATTGACTCGAAATATTAATTAAATTCCATTTTTTTTACGAGGGCTCATATCTTCTCTCTTAAAAAACCACAAACATGGCTGGATCCAATCGTCCTTGATAGCGAATTTCCATTGTCCTAATATCTTGGTGAAATCTTTGACAGCTCCCAAATTTTCAGGAAAAAATGACAGATGTGAATGGGTGAAATAAATTTTTCATGACAGTCGGGCACCAAGCGATTTGTAGGCATCTAATAGTTCATTAATTAACTGTTCGTAGTTTGCATCCATAAATCCTCCTACTATACTAACAAATGAGTCCCATGCTCCGAGTTCTTGCCCGGTAAGCTTCTCTGTAAAATAAACGTCGTCTAGCAATTTTCTGATTTGTGGTCCGATAAAAATGCCTTTCTTTAATTTGGCATAACTTAACTTGGAAAAGCCTTATTTTAAGTATTTGAATCCATCACCATCTTTATTCATAGCCTTCACAAAGTTTTTCATCAGCACAAGTTTAAAGTGAAGAGAAGACAGAAGAAGATTTTTGGGATCTACAAGAAGTCTAAACTTAACATTTTGAGATTCCGGTTGAAATACTAACGAACATCCAAAAACATAGTCATGGCACAAGCGGTTAGAGACGCAATAAGGGTCCTTCAAACCTTTCAAAACACCAGGAGTAGACGGAATGCCCTACTTCAAAAGGGCATGGATGTACCAATTCAGCATTTGCTAAAATTATTTATAACAAGTCTGGCTGGAGGTGTTATTCCTACAAGCTAGACCTCAACTAAAGTGGTCTACATACCATAGATGGAACGAGCAGAACTGGACCCCTCATCGTTCAGACCAATAAGTTTTACATCGTTCTTGCTGAAGTCTGGAAAAGGTGATTGATGTCTACATCAGGAGGAAGGTTCTAATTGACATAAATACGCTTACCAGGCCTGAAAATCAGCAGAACTTGCATTACACAATTTGGTCGGAAAATTAAACCTATCTCTTGATAATCGAGAGATACCACAAAGAGCGTTTCTCGACATTGAAGGTGCTTTTAACAATACGCTGACGGCTTCTCTCGCTGAGGCTATCTCTTCGAATTCAAGGCAGCAGTCTCCATAATCTGTTCAGGAAGCAGAAAGTGTGATAACGGTTACGCCTTATCATCGCGCATTAGCGAGAGCCACTCCGAAGGGTTGAACCCACCAAGCTTCCAGTTTCGGCTTCAGTCCGTGAACCAACACCATGACTGGTAGCACCGAAGCACTATCAAACCTCTACTGGTTTTACAGTGTCAGTACCCGAGTTGTCTTGTGACGCAACTCACTCGCCGAAGGGGCTTCCTATCCACCCACTCGAACGCAGTCTCATGTACCAAGATAGTCTCAAGATTGATGCCCCAATTGATACCAGCACCGTCAAAACCCACGAACCCTTGTGAAGTCTTTCAATTAATCATGGCTTTAAACACCAACGGTCTAGCCGTATCGTCGAGATCCACAAAACCCAGAAACGTCTCGCTGATAAAAGGACAAATCCACCACACCAAAATGAAGATATTTAGCGATAGTCAATCAGCACTAAAAGCTCTATAATCCAGCTGTTGTACATCAAAAACGGTCTGGAGTTGCCGCACGGTTCTAAACAAGCTCGGTATGTATAACAGAATCACTCTTGTTTGGATACCGAGCCACTTAAACTAACGAAGAGGCAGATCGGCTGGCGTTTGCTGGAGCCACGATGCCTCTAATAGGCCCGAAACCATTGGGATGACCACATGACGTGGCTAGGCGGACAATAACATGCAGAATGAACTCTAGACTAGAGTCTTTCTGGCTGTATCATCCAGGCCTGAAGGCGTCCCTTGGATCTATTTACCTCATCGATGGATTGACAGAGGAAATCATTTTGAATGGCCAGTAAGAAGGCTTGATTATAACCCTCTCGATTCTTATGTTTGGGGACATATGAAGTCCTTAGTTTATGCCCATGAATTAAATTCGCGAGACGAGCTCAGGAGAAGAACACAAAATGCGATTTATCTTATAAGGGAGTAGAATAATGTTTTCTATGACATCCAAAAGTATTTTATAACAAGAATTATAAAAGGCATAGAAGTCAGAGGAGGCCACGTAGAACATTTACTTTAAGTTTGCTTTTTTTTTGTTAAATTGTTTTCAATTCTTCTTCACTGTTGAAAAAGAAGCCTTACGTTAAAAGTTTCTTTATTGTCTGTTATTTGAAATCCCCTTCGAGGACAATTAACTCCCCAAAAACGGTTGAAATTATCGTATGCAAACAAGAGTACCAATATTACGTAAATATGATTTTTACGTAATTCAAAATCACTATCAAGTTTCGTCACAAAAAACTACCACTTAATGTCATCATCGGAAATTATTCACGTGGCAATAACAAAAAATGACGTTGCAAATAAAATAATATTCTTCGTCCAAAGTTAGGCCTCCGTGACGATTTTGATAATAAACAGTGAAATTACAAGCGGAAAACGAAAAAACAATAATTTGTAACGCGACATATAGCAATATTTTATTAAGCAATATTTAGTCCAATCGCCATAATTGGTCCTTAACCTATGTCACAGTAGTTATTAATCAACCTGTATATTCATTGACACCGAAGCATTTTTCTAAAAAATTCATACTGAAATATCGGACTATTTTATGTGGGCCACCCGGTATACTGCATGTTTGAATCCAATGTGAATAGAGGAATTCAACTTACAACAACACTGATGAAACAACTTTAACTGAAGTTTCATTCGAAGACAAAGGCTCGCAATCCAGTGTAATATACAGCTGATAGGATGATATAATATACACTGCGGACTAAACTTTAATAACTCTCGAACAAAGGATTCCATCAGCAAGGAACCGTCCGAGTTTATAAAAAGGTTTTGTGCTGATACAAAACTTGGGTTATTTAGGGAAGCACTCCAAAATTACTGGAATTTCGCAAGGTCCAAGAGCAAGTATTAATCAATTATGAAATTACTTCAGAAATTCTCCGATCCTTTGTTGCATTTAAGAAAAAATTTATCTATGGACAGTTTACAGGGTTATTCTAATTCTCAAATATCTATTAGGAATACAGCAAAGAGATATGCGAATTTATTGAGTTAGTACTTGATTGTTAATATTTCATTTTTGTTTGGTTTCATCAAGAGGCCCTATCTACTTTAGAACATAATTAATTATTTTCCTATCGGTAGTGATATTTTTAACCTACGTTATTTATTTTCAAAATCAGTGTTCTATTCGCCAAACTTATAGAGCACTTCGTGTAATTTATGGTTTACATAATCGTCCATCAGAGCAGCTTATTCGTCGAACTATCGATAGATTTCGGACAACATTTTCTCTACTCGATGCAATAACAACAACAAGACAAAGAACTGTACGAACAGAACAAAATATCGCTGCTGTAAGTCAAAGTGTTAATGATGATCCAGATTTGTCTATTCGTCGACGTTCACAACAAGTTGGACTCTGTGCATCCACCACATGGAAAATTTTGAGTAAAGATCTTGGTCTACACCCATACAAGATCCAACTGGTGCAAGAACTAAAGCCACTTGACCATAATAAGCGTCGTTTGTTTGCTGATTGGGCCCTAGAACAAGCTTGTAGCTTGTAGTTGATCCACTTTTTTATCGTAAAATTGTGTTTAGTGATGAAGCCCATTTCTGGTTGAACGGCTATGTAAACCAGCAAAATTGCCGTATATGGAGTGAAAACAATCCTCAAGAAGTTCTGCAGGTTCCATTGCATCCTGAAAAATCCACTGTATGGTGTGCTTTACACGCTGGAGGCATCATCGGTCCATATTTCTTTAAAAACGATGCTGGAGCTAATGTTATAGTGAATGGTGCTCGTTACAGATCGATAATCAATGATTATTTGTTTCAAAACTTTAATGGTATCGACCCAGAAATGTTTTGGTTCCAACAAGACGGTGCTGCACCTCTTGCTGTTACCGTAACAATTGATTTATTGAAAGAAAGATTTGGCGATAACATTATTTCGAGAAATGGTCCAATTAATTGGCCTTCAAGATCATGCGACATAACTCCACTGGATTATTTTCTTTGGCGTTACGTCAAGTCATTGGTTTATGCTGATAAACCAGAAACAATAGAAGCTTTGGAAGCAAACATAACGCGTGTTATTTATGAAATAAGGCCTGAATTACTCGAAAAAGTGCGCGAGAGCTAAAGTCCATCCCGGAAAGCGCCTATAAAAAATGTTTCGATAATTGGAAGTGCCGTTGGCATAGATGTATTGGAGCAAATGGAGCCTATTTCGAAGGCGACCCAATAAATTTTGACGATTAAATGTAAAAATGTTGTTTTAATTGAAAATTCCCGGTACTTTCTTGACAGAGTAGTATGTAACAATACCTATAAATATTTGTACTCGCAACACAGGTAAAAACATAACAAACCTTATTCACCCCAAATAATGTCCCATGATGAGAAAAATAACCAGAATTTCAAAAATAATAAATAATTAAGGAATATATTGTGGATATTTAGACTCTATATGAATTTATTTCATAATTTGAAAATCAATTTGAATGTGAGTCAATACTTGATAGAAGTAAAATTTAAATGACTTTAAATTCAGAATTATATATTCTATAATATCCTATATATACTATATACAAATGTATATAATTTCAATATATATATTGTATTATATTATATTGTAATATATAATTCTGAATTTAAGGTCATTCAAATTTTACTTCTATCAGGTATTGACTCACATTCAAATTGACAAATTATAAAGTATTTAGTTCAGAATATATGTGATTATACGTATTTTATGATTTTTCACAATCTTCAGATGGCTCTAACATAAGTATAACGATGGTTGGCCAAATATATTCAATAAAACTGCGAAATTATATCCTGAAATGAATGGAAAAAGTACTCCATAAACATCGTAGATAATTTGCTAATTTTATCAAGTAATTGTTAATGTATCACTTGATAAACGAGCTAATCAATTGATTTTTCATGCAACACAAAGATAACAACATTGTTTTACCTGTTGCCGATCCAGTTGTGCTAACAGAAGCGACCCCTGCAGCCAATTTGCCAACTTCTCTGAGTACGGGAGGCACGAACCTCGGACTGTTTCCACCACCTACCATTAACAAATGCCCCAATCCGCTTTTGCTCTGTTTAGGCGAACTCATTGTAAACAATCACTGCACTAATTTTAACCTAAAAGTTAGCAAACCACCCAAGTCCTCAAAAGGCTAGTGTCAATCGTTGCAAATGAATTCCACAAAAGCAGAACTTGAGCTATTCATATTTTCAGGAGTGAGACAGCACAAGTTCGATTAATTTTTTCGAAAGAATAATAACTTTAATCAATGAACAAAACCGAATTGTTTTCGATCTGACATACTGTCAAACTGGAAACGGGCAAGCAACTGTTTAAGTTAGGTTAGGTTCGTCCGTTGTATCTTGGGTTATCTACCTGCATTCGAATATTGCACGCAGGGGCGTAATGAAAATATTTGGATACTCAAAAAATTTGAAGTTTGTTGCTTTGTGGAAATCGAAATAGGTATATATTGGGTATTCTAAACGAGACGATGTTTCCAAAATATGTGACAGCTATGTACAATAAGGACACCAACCAGTCCGTTCACAGCGCTCCATTTTGTAAGTTCATATATCTTAAATTTAGCACTTCAGATTTTTTTATGGGGAAGTGCTGCAAGTTGTACATAAGACAGGTAAGTAGCCAGTAGAATGCAGATACCTGAAGAAGCCACATCGTGGTGAAACATTTGATGTATTATAAATATTTTTGTGGAAATTAAAATAGTGTCTCTTGTATATTTTTTAATTAAAAAGATTTTCCACCAAATAAAGACAGAATCAATCAAACATTCAATATAAAATATATAAAACTGTGAAATTATTGTTTTTATGTTGGAAAAATGACCTGAAATGGAGAATTCTTATACTTTGAGGGCCTATTACTTCTAAACTTAGACAGAGCGCCCTGTTTTCATTTCAGATTCCTGTTCAGGAGATTAATATTAGGTTCATATAAAACTAACTTTTCGCAATATTCGGTGAAGTCCGAAATGAAGACATTGTCGTCAAGATTTGAAACTCAACACGATTATATATTTTATAAAACTGAAGTGTTTTTCTCTTTTTTTAAATATACTTTTTCATCAAGCAAGGCTCTACTCAATTTTAATTACATCACGGCCTAAGTGCGCCCCTGGCTTAGCACGTGATTAGGCACCTTGACAGTTGTGCTTTCGTATCGTGTACGTTGTACCTATATTTATTTACAACTTCATTTGCAAAACTGGCCGGTTTTTGTACTCGAAAGATAAAATTTGCAATTGCAGTCGAAAAAGACCGGGTGTCGCAGTAACACGTGTAAAGTTTCGTCTCCAAATCGACGACCTTCATCAGTGTCGTCTTCATCATTGCAAGTGCCATAGGAATTAGTCATTTCTTAACTCGCGATGAACGAAAACAGAGTCGCAGCTCTAGTACAGGGACAAATAATGGTTTTGGGCCGATATCTGATAGTGTTTTTACGTTTGATGTTCAGTGTTTACGACTACTTGATTCACTGTTCGTTTTGGTTCATAAATAGGCAATGTGAAGAGGAGGTACCTCCGATTTCGGATCTTCTGTTATTGGAACCGGCATCCCATATAGCATACAAAATCAGGACCAGAAAGGTACGTTGGAAAATGTAAAATGGTGGATGCGCTTATGAGAATTTTTTCCATCGTATTGCCTACATAAAGGTGTGGATTTTCTAGGTAGTTACTTGGAGGAAATTAATCTTTCTCATATATAAGTTTAATTTCTGCTAACTCTTCATTTAGTATCACATCTAATGTTTCGTCATGTGACTATAGTAACTGAATACATATTTAGAATCTTCCTACAAGAAGTTTCATTTTAAATTTAGAGGAAAACGCAATGTTTTTGTAAAAAGCACATATGTTTTCATTTCGACCCAATGTACGAACTCTGAGGTTAATAATGAAATACAATATCTGCCGCTAAATATCAACCTCGGCTGTTCGTGCAGCATAAATGTGGTTCTTTTTCAATGATTTTTTGGTTCAAAATTGTTGCTATGGGTGTGGACAACTTTTGTCTTCAGGGGATGGTGCAACAATGTACACAGCTCGTGAAACAATATTGCGTAAAAAATTTCCTGGACGCTTAATTTCTCGATATCAAGATGGCGAGTTTATTTATTTGCAGGTGTTTTCTAGAATCCATGTAAACCAGTTACTTATAAAGATAATATTAAATGTTTGAGGATTGATAAAGGTCTTGGACCAAACATAATTCTGCTGCGATTTCTCTGGATTGCTCACATTCGAATTATCCAATTTTCGGTGAGTCTGGTACATAAATCAGGGTGAATTTGACCGATGACATGAATTATTTTGGATTTGAAGGTCACTACTTATTCGTATAGACTTGTAAGTTAAGATAACACCAAAAGAAAAGGTCTAACGGGGGTCAAATCGCACGATCTTGGTGGCCAGTGTGGCATGAGCTGTGTGGCACGTAGCGCCGTAATGTCGGAACCACATTTCGTGAATGTCTATAACATCCAATTCAGGTTAGAAGTGGGTAATAATCGACCTAAAGCGCTCGCTGTTGACGGTGATGGTCTGGCAAATGTCGTTCTCAAGAATATATGCACAGATGACGCCGCCACCCAAAAATCCACACCAAACAGTGGCTTTTGATTTTTTGAAAAAAATTAGGGTTACTTTCCAAACGCCCCAGGGCCTACTTAGCGAACACACGTCGTTGTCTTCGGTCGTTTATCTTCAGCTCCTGAGTTGTGCGAATCTTGTACAGGTGCAGGCCTGACACAAAATTCGCCAAGTGGTGGTGTGCGAAAACCCCAGTTTTTGCCTCGGATTCTCCTCCACACTCATACGGACAGTGACAATGTTTTCGGTAGATCTTACGTTTCATCGTCGTACGGGGTTCATTGTTTACTGACCAAGTGGACTCAAATTTATCCACCAATGCGCGGAACGTTTCCTGAACAGTAAACCCATTTTAATAAAATAATTATATCATTACCACGTTTCGTTGAACGCTATATCTGTACTTGGTGATTTGACAGAACAGGCTGAATAAAAGACAGCCAATTTGACTGATGTAGCTTCAACAATATGACAGTTATTCACTGTCAAATTTCGGAAGTTCATATCGGGAGACTCTTTACATCTTACCGCTAAGTGAAATTTGAATATTTCCGCTATTCGAGTAATAACAAGCAGAGAAGGACCGAAGCACCATATCTTCACAAAGATCATACTGATAAGAGCGAAAGACTCTTTCGTAGTATAAGAATTATGAAATTATTGAAAGATTCGTCATAATGTGTATTATGCTTAAGGAATGTTGTTAATTGTTCCCTGAACTGCTAAATTAGTTAATAAAAGGATTCATTAAAATGACTCAAAATCCACTTCAATTAAATGGAAGTATCTCTGAAGGACAAAGCCATTCTAATTCTTACAATTAATCGAATATGCAAATATTGTGGGTAACTATGCAAAATATTGTTTTTCATGTTTTCCACTTATCATCGTAATCAAATATTAGGTTAAACAGTTTTATCAAGTACACTTAGGAATCGTTGAAATTTACTCTTTAATTTGATTGGACATTCCGAAACAATACCTTACATTTTATGGGTTTAAGTTAAACTTATAATAAAGTCTGTCTAGAAAGTATCCGAAATTTCTTATTTTTCATAATTTTTATATACTTCTTTCTTGTAAAATTCTAAGACAAAAGTAATGTATAAAACAGGTTTTGCAGATAGTCGGCTATGGCCAAATTTGGATGGCAACACTATTTGTCAAATATTGTTAATTGTCAATAGGCGCCACACAAAATAATATAAGTATGTTTAACTCAGACTTTAATAATAAAATAACAATGTACACAACTCGAGTTACAACAGAAAAAGAGAAAGAGTTTTTAGGTTACCAAGCGTACCTAACTTAAACCATAGAATGCAATTAACATAGAAAGTATTTTCTTCATTTATTTTACAATTACTACTTTTATTTATATACATGATATTACACTCCTCCGCCACTAAATCTTTTAGGAGGTCTTATATTTGTTCTTAAACGGTTTTTTATATTAGGGGATAACAATGCACTTTCACTTGTTTGTGCACTGTCTCCCTCCACTAAAACTGACTCTTCATTATTAGACGGTAATTCATTTTCAACAGATTCCAGAACCCTATTGTGATCCTGAAAATCTGGTGGTTTAACTTCCTGACTAGGAACAATTTCCTTTGGTTCAATGTTATTACTTCTAGAGTCTTTTATAGAAACATATTCTTTCACATTAATATCACAAATGTCATCATAAAAACTTCCTACTTTCCTCATTTGATCAATATGCCTCCTCCTAATTAATTTTTCCTTCAATGTTTTACAATTATAATTTTGAGTACCGAGAATCTGTACAATTACAGCCTTTTCCCAAGTGATTTTATTTGGTGTTTAATAGTCTTTAATATAAACAACCTCACCTTCTTCAAATTCTACCATGGTATTTAATCTGTCTTTCCAAAGCTTTTGAACGCCGAATTTTTGTTAACAGGTCTAATCGAGATTTTACATGTCTTCCAAACATTAATTTCGAGGTATTTATTTAAGGAATTTATTTAAGGTATTTATTTAAGGAATTCTTAAATGATTTTACACCGTTTTCTGCAAGACCGTTTGTTGAAGGATGATACGGTGGGGATCTAATATGAACAATATCATTAAAATTACAAAATTTTTCAAATTCTTCGGAAACTAATTGTGGACCATTATCTGATACAATTGTATTCGGTAAGCCAAACCTAGCAAAACAATCACGTTATTTGTTTATAGTGGTAAAAGAATCTAATTTTTGCATTTCATAAATTTCAGGCCATCTCGAAAATGAATCTATAATGATCAAATATGTTTTATTATGGTAAGGCCCCAGAAAGTCGATATGAATCCTATCATATACATGTTTACCTTCTTGGAATTTAATTAGTTTGGATTTTTCTGGCGTTTTCATGAAAGTCGCGCAAGCATCACAATTTTTAACATAATTTTCAATACCTCTTTCCAAACTTGGCCACCAGACATACTGTCTGGCTAAAACTTTCATTTTAGTCATGCCATTGTGAGCACCATGAATCTCATCCAACATCTGACTTCTTAATTTTGTTGGCATTATTACTCGATAACCCCACATTATCAATGAAATCTGTTGGACTACTCTGATCCTCTACTATAATTTCTTCCTTTACAAAGTGATTGCGGTTTGAATAACAAACCTTTGCCAAATGTGCAACCTTTTTACAAATTTTACATTTATAAGTTTTGAACTTACATTTACTGAAATTCTGATTTTCCTCACCACAACTTCTGCATTCGGCTTTCTTTTCTTCCTGAATCTTCGGCTTGTTTTCTCTCTTCTCTTCCCTTGGGTATGGTTTTCTTCCATCTGCTCTTTTCCTTGATTATTGGGTAAAACTAACCTTGTTTATCGTTTGGGTGAAAGAACTGGTTACTGCTGCTTCTTTCCTCAATGCTACTTGCACAATTTCTTCCAAAGAAATGGTATGGTCCTCTTCACAAACTCTGTCTAGAATGGCACTCCTTTTCAAACCTGACACGAACCTATCCTTAAGTATTTCGTTCAGGTTATTTCCAAATTTACATTGGATCGCTTTGTTTTTGAAACGAACAAAGAATTCTTTAATACCTTCATTGTTTAATTGCCTCAGGTTGTAGAATTCTATTCTTTCCTTGAACACAGAAATCTTCTGTGAAAATTGTTCCTTCAATATCCTGCACAGTTCGTGATAACTTTTTTCTTTTGGAAGTTCTGGATCACAGAATCCTCGTAGTATTTCATATGCCTGTTCACCCACCATTGTTAGAAGAACTGCTACTTTCTTGTTGTTCTCGATATAATTAGCCTCGAAATATTGTTCCTGATATGTACACCAGTCTGTTCCCATTTGATATTCATTTAAAACACCTATCGTACCTCTTATGATATTTGGATACTGGCTAACAGCCGCTGAATCGCCTTGATTCTTCTGGGAAGTTTGTGTGCCATTTCGTAATATTGTAGATAACTTCACAAATACCAATTTTTCTCGTCGCCACAATTTATAAAATAATGCCGCAACTAGAAGAAACGAACAGATAGAATATTTGTATAGGAAAGGTTTTCGAAACGTAAAAAAATTAATGCAATTGACTGAACTGGGAAAAAGTGCTGTATATGAGACAATAAAGGGGATAAAAAATGGCATGGATATGAGGCATAGACCATTTTCAGGAAGACCGAGTGAGATTAAAGGAAACAATTCAAACGCTTTATTGACCTTAGGATGACATAACAACCAAATTTCCCACCAAAATAATGGTTTTGGGAGCAATATCTCAGCGTGGTCCTACGCGTCTCTGTATAGATGATAGTACCATTAATAGTGAAAAGTATTGTGGCATTCTAAACGATTTTCTCCTTGAAACGGCACATGCTTTATATCCAGAGAGAGGTGGCGTTTTCAGCAGGATAATGCAAGATGCCATACTTAAACTTAGATGCAAGAACACCAAGTGACAATCATTTCATGGCCAGCAGCTACACCAGATCTTAGTCACATTGTTGAAAACATATGGGGGCTCATTAAGATTGAAGTTGAACGAGCAGCCCCACGAAATAAAGATAATTTAAGTCAGTCAGTCCTGGACTACCATCATAGAAAATTATGGAAGTGATCTTGTTTCGGGTGTACCTCGACGTTTAGTCAAGTGTTTACAGTTAAATGGAGGTTGTATAAGTAAATAAGATGAATATTTCATTATAATTTTCCAATTCAAAAATCAAAATATATACTAAATAATTCAATTGAGCTTTATTTTTCCGGGCGGACTATATATTATTATTTATGGCGAGAGGGCGTCTGTCCACCCTACCACTGCGTCCGCACGGACTATTGTGGTTCACCCCTAATTTATATCTCCCCGACGTTTTTGGATAAAACCGATAATCTTGTTCGGGGGTAATTTTTTCAGTTCACTGTGGGCTATGAAAGCCTGGCTAAAGACCTCAAATCTGATGCGACTCACTGCTGGGCACTCTGAGACGATGTGCATGGCTGTTTCAATGTCCTCAAGACACAGCCTGCATTCATTGTCTTCAGCCAGACCGATTTTGTGCAAATGCGCTTTCAGTCTGCAGTGACCTGTCATAATTCCGGCAAGTGTTCTTAGTTTGGCCCTATCCAGACCTAGCGTTAGGTTCGCCATCTTTTTGCTCGAAGCTGTTCCAAGGAACAACTTCGAGTGTTTCAGGCCAGAATGGCTCCGCCAGAAAGACTCTAGCCTTGAGTTCATTCTGCCTGTTATCGCCTCGTTAGCCACGTCATGTGGTATTCCCAGGAACCCAGGATTGTTTTGGATGTAAAACAGCTGGATTCCAGAGCTTTTAGTACTGACTGACTATCAGTAAATATTTTGATTTTACCGTGGTGGATTTGCCGTTTTATCAGCAGTTCCGCCGCGATCTCAATGGTAAATATTTCTGCCTGGAATATGGTTGCGTTTTGACCGATACTCAATGAGATGTTAATTCTCGGTTTGCTCCCATAGACTTCCGCTCTTGTTCCGTTCGTCGTTCGCGAGCCGTCTGTGAATAAGCCAAGGTCGGTTCTCAATAAAACCTCAGCATGCTGGGTCCATTCGTCCTGGCTGGGGACGATTACATTGAAATCCCTTTCCTGGCTGGTGATTTTTGACATTAGATCCGAGGGCATCGATAGGATACTGTTCCCCTATATAACATAAATATGAAATGCTGGACGCACTAATTAAAGAATCCTTCTTTTTTTCCAAGGCTTCAAGATAAAATGCGAAGTGTATCATTATAAAGACATGTAGCACCATGTATATTGTGCTAATGACCTTCAGTGGTCGAAGCGCCAGTTTCTTTCGAATAAAAAAAAATCCTTCGGTTTCCTTAATTGATGAACAATGTGAATTGTTGATATAATTAACTTCATGTAAGTGAAATAATTTAATTTGGTGTCAACGTTCCGCAGATCTCTCATAATGAGAGTTGTTTAAAGTATACATAGAGTATACACAAAATTTACATTTTTGATTGGCTATAAATATAACATAAATGTTTTCTCAGTTAATTAGGAAGGTTGAACTTTGACATTCACGAATGGAGAATAATATCATTCAAACGACCGCCACGACTGGCCATACAGTAGCCCATCCGATCAATCATTACATTGTCGATTTTTTGGGGCTCAATCTCTTGAATTATTATTATTATTTATAGAAATTTCGCTTCGACATCTGGTTGAAGATGATAAAGACACGATAAAGGCATTAGTTAATGTAAATCGGCGAATAACAACACGTGAGATCGGTGAGAGATTAAATTTATAGAATTCAACTGTTTATGACCACTTGAAAGGCCTGGATTTAACCTCGAAGCTCGATATATGGGTTCCCCATGTTCTCACAGAGAGAAATTTGTGTCGACGCGTTGGCGTCTGTGATTCGCTTCTCAAACATCACGAAAATTATTTATTTTTGAAGCGCATCATTACTGGGTACGAAAAATAGGTGGTATATAACAATGTCAAACGCAAGAGATCATGCAGCAAAAAAGATGAACCGGCTCAAAGCATTTCGAAAGCCAATATCCATTAAAAAAGGTGATACTGTCTGTTTGGTGGGATTTTAAAGGAATCGTTTTTGGGCTTTTACCGGATAACACTACAATTAATTCGGACTCTACTGTCCTCAGCTGGACAAACTGAATGATGCACTTCAACAGAAAAGGCCAAAATTAATCAACAGAAAAGGTTTAGTGTTCCACCTAGATAATGTGAGACCTCATGAAAGTTTGGTCACTCGCCAATAACTTTTACAGCTTGAATGGGATACACTGCCACACCCACCATATTCTCCAGATCTGGTGTCTTCGGATTATTATTTGTTCCGGTCAGTGCAAAATTTTTTGGACCGTAAAACATTTACTTCAAATGAGGAGGTCAAAAATCACCTGGATCAGTTTTTTGCTAGCAAAGACCAACAATTTTATCCGTCCTTCTTATTCTAAATGGAACACCTGTATATTTTTCAAAGCTCTTTAACAACCTAATTTCAACTAATGCATATAATACCCGGTGAAATAATGAAATTAATAATTACTCACGCGTTAAATAATGGTATTTTTTTAATATCCTAAATACGGACTTACGAAATTTCTGAACTAAATATAAATAAAGTTGGGAAAATTTCTAAAATCAATTCTCGATACGCTCATGGATCTTGGTTTTGTTTACATGTTTTGTCTTGAATACCTAAAAAGCTATCTACAGCCAATATATAAAGAAAATCTACAAATGATGTGGATTGTTATCAGTCAGATGCTCCGGTGTTGAGATTTACGTTGAAAAAGTAATTAAATTAGAAATTTAGTATTTCTTGTAGAAGTAATAATGAAATATTAATTGAGACTCACCGAATTGAGATTTAAATCGGTTACGGGAATAATTGCAGAAGTCAAGTCGAAGTGGAAAACTTATTTAATCAGAGGTATCCTCAGTTGCCTAATATTTCACAAAGTACTGTGTCTAAAATTCATGCACAATTCAGAGAACTTGGACATGCCAAACCATTAAAAATAAAACCCCAATTCGATGAGGATGCTGTGAAATTGTATATTTCGTTAGGTGTTTCAGAGGATCCAGCGACAAGTACACGTCAAATTGCCCATGTAAATGATGTAGGTCATCTGTTTCTCCACATTTACACATTTTGTCCACCTTTCCGGAAGTTTTTTGATGCCGATATCGAAAAATTCCTTGGGCAACTCAGACAGCCTCGTCGTCGGTGTTGAACTTTTGACCTCGAGGGCCTCTTTCAGTGGTCCAAACGTGTGGTAGTCGCAGGGCGATAAATCGGGACTGTAGGGGGGTGTTCCAGTACCTTCCACCCCAATTCCGATATTGTATCGAGCGTGAGACGCGCGGTATGGGGGAGCGCGTTATCCTGGAGGAGAATCGTGCTGGAACGCTCCTCCGTTTCGAGCGATAAGCAGAAGGTGTTTTCAGAAGGTTAGAGTAGTATGCAGCATTGATGGTACGTTGAGTGAGCAGGAAATCGACGTACAGCACGCCCTGCCGGTCCCAGAAGACAGTACACATTACCTTACACGCGGACCAGGTTGTCTTCGCTTTAACTGGCGCCCCTTCCTCCTTCACTTTTTACTTGACACCTTGGTTTCGGGAGTGTAATAGTGTACCCATGTTTCGTCTATAGTGAAGATTCGCGTTAAAAAACCGTCCCCCTCCGCTTCGTAACGCGTCAGTAAGCGGCGACAAACTTCCAACCGCGTTAATTTTTGCTCAAAGTTCAACAGTTTAGGAACCCATCGCGCCGTTATTTTGCGATATTGAAGGTGTTCGTGGATGATAGACTCTACCAATACTGATGCCGAAATGTCTCGAAAATTCATCCAAAATGAGTTGTTCTACGCGGCGAATGTTGTCTGGTGTGACGCTGGTTCGCGGTCGACGATCATGCGGCTCATTCTCGACGGTTTCGCGGCCATCCTTGAATGCTTTGGCCCATTTAAACACGGCAGCCCTACTCAGGCACTCACTACCGAACTGCTTTTGCAAACGCACAAAAATATCCGTGTTTTTAACGTCTTCTCCCACTAAAAAACGAATGATAATACGTTGCGCAACGGCAGTCGGCACTTGACGTTCACTCATGGTCGTAGTACACGCGTGAAACACGTACTCCAACGAAAACAAATGTCACACTGTTCGTAAGAGATCCAGCTATCACATACTCAAGCCACGACCTTCGAAACATACATGCGCGCCATCTACAGAGTTTGTCTCGATCATATTTGAACCACCCTAGTATATTATTTAATTATGAAAAATAATAAATTCCAGATACTTTCTAGATGGACTATGGTCTGTGTATAGGATTAATTGAAACGATCCCTTTTTGCATGATTATTCGAGAGAACGGCATGCTATTGTTTTGCCTGTATGGGCAAATTTGAATGAATTTTCGAATTTTGAACCGAGATATATCTAAATAGTTAACACACTGTTGATGCGCTCTGCTGCACTATCCCCTCAACAAGTCACGAGCCACCACTGATTTGTGGAAATTCTGTTTTAATCATGAGGCATCATGACTGCTTAACTGCCCTGTAATTTAAATTTGAGCTCCTATTAAAACATAGTTTATATTGCAAGGGTGTAGTTATGGCATTTTTTTTATAGTAGCTGCATAACTGTACATTCCTATTTTCAGCTTAAGTGCGTTGATGTTCTGGAATCCTTCATATCTCGTATAGAACAAATCAACCCTATCCTCAATTGCGTGGTAGCAAATAGGTTCGAAGAAGCTAGACTGGAAGCGAAACAGGTCGACCGACTGTTAGAAACAGGAACCATTCCCGAAGATGTTCTGGCCAGAGAAAAACCTCTTCTTGGTTTGCCCTTCACCACTAAAGACGGTATCGCCGCTAAAGGACTCATCTATTCCGCAGGGTTGGTAGTTAGAAAAAATACAGTTGCTGAAGAAGATGCTGTGGCCGTTAGCAAGCTCAAGAATGCTGGTGCAATTCTTATAGCTCTAACGAACGTTTCTGAACTGTGCATGTGGTGAGTAGGTAATTAAGATAATGTTGTAGAGACATCAATATTCACAGGCAATAAGAAGCGAATTTGAAACAATAATGTAGATTAGTTTTTCTGCTTATTGAAACTCGGAAAAAATCACACTTAAATGATTCCAGTTTGACTAAAAAATTCCTTTTTCAGGTGGGAAAGCGATAACAACGTTCACGGTCGCACCAGGAACCCTTATAACACCACAAGAACTGTTGGTGGCTCTTCAGGCGGTGAGGGATGTACCCAAGCAGCGTCTGGATCAGCATTCGGCTTGGGCTCCGACATCGGTGGCTCCATTCGCATGCCGGCACTCTTCAACGGTGTGTTTGGTCATAAGCCTTCACCTTCCGTGGTATCAATTGTTGGCCAGTTTCCTTCCCCGACGTGCGAAGAGCTTCAGAGTTTCCTAGGACTGGGACCCATGTGCAGACATGCAGAAGACCTGAAACCACTATTAAAAGTCCTAGCTGGTAAGGAGGCTGCTGCATTGAGGTTGGACGAACCAGTAGATGTCAAGGATATCGACATTTTCTATCAAGAGGACAACCAAGGATCTCTTTATGTTTCCCCTGTCAATAAGGAAATAAGAGCACTCTTTAGTAAGTTGGTCTAATTGATGTACAAAGATAACATAACAGAACTATAGAAAAAGATGTAACTAAACTTACTAATGATATACAAAGTATAAGTAGTAGAAATAAGTTTGTGCTGTTGATAACAGATGTCGCTAATGTCTTTATTGACAGTCCAAATGTCTTTACAGACAGTCGAAATGTCTCTACAGACATTTGGGCTGTTCCCTAGAAGGTTTTAACATTGACTATATTAGAATAATATGCTAGTTTTTCTGTAGCAAGCATTCAATACTACCTTCATAAGGATTATAATAATTTTAAATAAAGGTTCATCATTACTTTTAATTTTTCCAGAGAAAGTCGCAACGTACTTCGATAAGGCACATTCGAAAAAAATCAAGAAATTGGAGCTGAAAGAATTCCGAAGGAGTACCGACATATGGCTGGCAGGAATGAAAACGGCCAATGGTCCAAGTTTCCAACAACAGCTTGCTAATTTGAATGGAAACATCAACCTGCCATTGGAATGTCTCAAATGGTGCCTTAGATGTTCTAATCATACCTTCATCGCTCTGTGCACTGCCATCACAGAAAATTCAGGGGTCAAACATGGGGGACCACAACACACTAAACTTTTAGAGATCAGAGACAAACTTAAGAAAGAACTTCTCGATATTTTGGGTAAGTAAGTGAATCAGCTAGCTCACAATTCAGCTGAATTTACACCAAAGGGTCTTTCAATCAAATATGCAATATATAATACAGTAGGGATTGGATAATCCTTGCCCCTAATAATCAGAATTCTTGCATTTGGTAGTCTGAACTCACAAGTGGACAGTAGGGCATTCTTGTGCTTCGTTAAGCAATAAAACACTGTAGACATTCTAACACATGCGTGTGTATTCATAATTTATATTATGTTAATCCAGAAGAAAATGCTGTACTGATTTTGTCCCACAACATTGGTGAGGATAATTACTAGAGACGTTGAATGTATTCTCGGTATAGGCATGAAAGAAAACTAAGGTTATAGATATCATTCAGTATGAACTCTATTGGATGGTGCTAGGTAGAAATTGTTCATTTGTATTAGGGATTGTAAGTACTTCTGAACTGAAATTATATCAGATTCAAATTCTACAGGAATCTACATAGAATATTTCCTTTTCAGGAGACCACGGAGTTTTAATCTACCCCACTCATCCCTCTGCAGCACCTTACCATAACGAACCAATCTTCAAACCTTTCAACTTTTCTTACACTGGCATCATTAATGTCTTAGGCCTCCCAGCAACCCATATACCAATGGGTTTGAATTCAGAAGGCGTTCCCATAGGACTCCAAGTGATATCAGCGCCAAGAAATGATAGATTATGTCTAGCGATGGCCATAGAGTTCGAGAAGGCGTTCGGAGGTTGGGTTCCATTAGAAGTCGAATGAGCACGCTACAGCTAGCAAAAAATGAATTTTGTATTTAGATGTTTTGAAAAGTATTTCTCGGTCACTGTGATAAGCACTAACATTCAGTAATTTGCATTTGTTATATTATTCTGGGTGTATTAACTAACAGTTTACAGAGATTGAAGTTATAAAAGAAATACAGTCATTGTGATAGTATCTCTAAGAGAATTTATAAGGATTCTTAGTTATAACTTAACTATACCCCATTGCGATTAAGAGGGTATAAATACATAATTTAGAATAAATCTATTTCTATATAGTTCATGCTATTTTATACAATTTACCTTTTTTTTATATTTTATATCTTGACCGAAGGAAGATTTAATGTCACAATAACTGTGTGTACTATGTAATTTGTGTATCATTTTTATAAACTTATTTTACATTTTGAGAGCAATTTAATACAAAATAGTCTACAGATGCAACCATTTAATAAATCGAATTGTTCAACCTATGATTTATTTTTCTGGAATATATATTTTTCTACAGAACTGTATATTCATCACAAGAGTATTAAAATTTTTGAAAAGTTATAATGGTTTTATTTTTCTCCCTCAAAACTATACAAATTATTCATAATCATTTAAAGTGATATCACACTCAGATAGAAAAATAGATTTCAACGTGTTCAGAAAACCCACATCCACTGATATATGTATTCCTATTGATTCCAATCACCCGTACTCACAAAAAATAGAATAGAATAGAATAGAATAGAAAACGTTTTTATTGCAAAGAGTCATTGCACATATCACAGTATGAAGGATAAGTGACAGCAAAACATACAACAGGTCAACAACAATATAAAGGTCTCATAGCCCTGACTGATTCCTACAGTATGTATAAAATTCCAATATACTATAGGGTTAACACGCAATAATAAAATTTCTCACCACACTTTTAAAATGTTTGCCCTCTCTCGCCTTCATAATACCTATAGGAAGTGAGTTCAATAATTTGATGCACATGTACTGCATTCCTTTCTGAGACAAGGTGAGGGAACGCATCGGACAATGATAGGGACACACCCGTCTAGTATTATTTTCATTTTTAAGGATGATCCTGAATAAAACAGATGCATCTATACACATACATCCCCGTCAATGTCATTAAGCCCATTCTTTTAAAGTGTCCTCTGCATGACTCCCGGTACTTTAGATTCAGCAGGATCCGCAAGGCGCATTTTTGAATAACGAATATTCTATCCACTTGAGATGAACTTCCCCAGAAAACAATTCCATATGTGAGTAACGGTTGGAAAAAGGAGTTATATATCATTTTCAATGTGTCCGTATTTAATTGATATCTTAAAATTTTCATACTGTATATAGTAGAGTTTAATCTCCCGGATAGAACATCGATGTGTTTGTGCCATTTCAAGCTGAAGTCAACATGAACCCCCAAAAACTTCGCGACTCTCCGAATAGACACAGGTCCATTTTCGGTCCGCAAACTGCCGGGTATCGGAAAGCCGCTCCTGTCAGTGCAGAAAGCAACGCACTCCGTTTTAGTGACATTAAGCTTCAACCCGTTCTGACAACACCACTCATCAGCACACCTAAGGGCATCCTGTGCCTCAGCCACAAGTTGTGTAACCCGATCAGATTTGACCATTATGTTCGAGTCATCTGCGTACAGGATAGCATCCCACAGATGCCCTTCAATATCTCTCGGAAAATCGTTGATGTAAAGGACAAAGAGGAGAGGTCCCATAATACTCCCTTGGGGAACCCCCATCCCAACGGTCCTCTCAGCCGAATGATATTTTTTCCCGTCTCTGTGTATGGTGACTGTTTGTTTTCTGTTATGTAGATAATTTCGAATAAGTTGCAGTTGTTTGTCTCTGATACCGTATCTTTCCAACTTCAACAGGAGTCGCTCATGGTTGACGTTGTCGAATGCTTTAGATAGGTCTAAGAATATACACAAGGGCACTTCTCCAGCTTCTATTGAATTCAGAATTGCGGTTGTAAACTTGTATATAGCTGTTAGTGTATCAATCGATGATCCACTTGTATATAGCTGTCAGTGTATCAATCGATGATCCATAGAGCCTTTGCATTACCCTTATCAAAAAATGACAGCGAAGCTGAAGTCCAAACTATAAAATCAATAGCCGCGAACAACGGTTTCAACCCCAATATAATAGATAATCTAATTCAACAGAAACTATCTAAAATAGCTATGAGCCAAATTTATTCCATCATAAAAACCGAATAAAATAAAAAATTCATTTCTCTGTTGTACTTTGGTAGCATAAGTTAAAAAGTGGCCAATAGTTTTTCAAAATCAGATGTCAATATTGCCTTCAAAACGCAAAAAAAATTATCATCGGTATTATTTAACGCTAAGGACCCTACTCCAAATATACACAAATCAGGAGTTTATGAGTTATCTTGTTCTACGTGCAGTAATAAATATATAGGACAAACAGGACGTTCCTTCAAGACGAGGTTCAACGAACATAAAATGAGTTTCAGGAAAAATAAACAAAATGCTACTTTTGCCACTCATTGTCTATTGTTTATTCCTTTCCCACAATAGATAGTCTTAAAATTTTACATATAGAATCAAAAGGGAAGAAACTCGATTATCTAGAATCTGTTGAAATTTTCAAATTAGTTCACAATAACAATAATGTAAAAATAATGAATGACTGTACGGAGCTATGTAAATCGAAAATATTTGAGATATTTAAAAAGTAACATTTGTTTAAAACCTTTTTCAACGAACATAAAATGAATTTAATGAAAAGTAAACAAAAATTCAACTTTTGCCACTCATTCTTTAGAAAACAGTAATTCCTTTCGACAAAAGAAAATCTTAAGAAAATTTTACATGTAGATTCAAAAGAAAAGAAACTTGATTATTGAAATTTTCAAATTCGTTCACAATAAAAATAACGTAAAAAATAATGAATGATTGTATGGAGCTTTGTAAATCCAAATATTTGAGATATACAACAAAATAATGTAAAAATAATGAATGACTGTACAGGCTAAGTAACCCCAAAATTTTTTTGAGATATTTAAATGGGTACCATCTGTTTAACAACCTTCTTTGTCGATTGTCGACATTCCGATATCTTAAATGATTTGAAGTAAAACACTTTATTTCCGCTTATTTTTTTTTTCAACGACAATTGTTTCGTCAATTACATATTGACTTCGTCAGGTGAGTATGGTTACTAACTACTTTACAAAATCTTTCTCCTTAAATACAAGTTTCCCTAAAAATACGTGATAAAATGAAGTTTACAAGGAATTTATTAAAAAAGGTTCATTTTATCACGTATTTTTTAGGGAAACTTGTATTTAAGGAGAAAGATTTTGTAAAGTAGTTAGTAACCATACTCACCTGACGAAGTCAATATGTAATTGACGAAACAATTGTCGTTGAAAAATAAAAATAAGCGGAAATAAAGTGTTTTACTTCAAATCATTTACGATGAATTTCCGTCAAGTAGAGACCGAAACAATCAAGAATTCCGATATCTGTTAGAAGGCCCCTCTTTTTTATCACGTTCCGCTTGTAAACCTCTGTACCACTATTAGGTTTTTTCTATTGAAATATTCAAAATATTTATCACTTTTGTTTAAATACCACTGTACCACTGTTAGGTCTTCAGTTGTCTGATGATGGGATAGTTCATTTCCCGAAACTCGAGTCACAAGAAAATGTGTAATATATATTTTTTGGTAGTAAAACATAGTAATTTCTACAATTTGTTTTAATTAAAGTGATTCAATTAATTGGTAATTGGATGATCCGATCAAGTAGCAGTACTTTCCATTAAACTGTATATTTAGATGAAACATATCATTGAAAACAAAATCAAATTAACTCTGAATAGATCAGGTAGCTTAAATTAATCATTACTGACATTAGTAACCGACAATTCAGAACAATTTTTTATGTTAAGATACTCAAAACTCTTATTCATTTGTACCTGTAGAAGTTTAAGGTTGCATATGAATTTATATTTGTTTTGATGTTCTGGAGCTTTGGAATCGTAAAATCCAAACCTACAGAAATATTATGTATATTTAAAGTGACCATACGTCCCGTTTTGAACGGGACTGTCCCTTTTCTCGGTCACCTGTCCCGTTGTCCCCAAACAAAGCGCCGGGACGCGAAATTGTCCCGTTTTGTGAAACAGCGCGAAAATTTAAATCATGTAGCTCACGAAACACGCGCAGGCGGGGAATCACAGACCATTCGCATCGCTGTCGATCGGTGATTTCCCCCGCCCGCCTGCTTCCAGTTCTTCAATGTTAAACTTTTTCAAGAACCAAAACGCGCCAACTTCAAATGTTTTTTGGATATTGCTGCTGCAGAAGGCGTCTGGGCTTATCACACTATACAAGAAAACCACAGTTTTCGCTCCAATGATTGTGCGTCGAAATTAATTCAAACATGTTTTGATCCGAAATTCACATGCGCGCGTACTAAAACCGAAGCTATTGTAGTAAATGTTTTAGCGCGTTTTGCGATCGAAAGTTTAAAAGATGATCTCAATAAGTCCGATTGTATAACAATTTTAAACGACGCTTCAAACCACGTAGTGCGCTTTTTTCAACCATATGAAGGTGTGCAAGTAAAAATTTTAGACATCCAAGAGCAACCAGGTGAAACTTCTGACATTATTGTAGATTATTTACATCAAGTTTTAATAGATAATAATTTGACAAATAAAGTCGTGGCATTTTGTGGTGACAATGCTAATGTCAATTTTGGGGGTGTAGCTAGGCGAGGAACTAACAATGTATTAGCAAAGTTACAATCATCTCTGAAAAAACCGTTGATAGGTATTGGATGTGGAGCCCATATAATTCACAATGCAATAAAATCCGCTGCAGATGATCTACCTTTAGATTACGAAAGCATTATTGTAAAAATATATTCATTTTTTTATATTTACACTGTTCGAGTTGAAGCTCTCAAGGAGTTTTGCGCTGAAGCTGAAATAGAACATCACCAAATGCTTGGCTATAGTAAAACCAGGTGGCTTGCGCTTATGCCTGCTTTGGAAAGAGTTTTAAAAATGTACCAACCGTTAAAAGACTATTTTTTGAGCATTGAAAAATGTCCCAAATTGTTAAAAAACTTTTTTGAAGATCCCACGTCAGAATTATGGCTTAATTTTTTACACGCTCAGTCAGCAAGTTTTCACCAAGCCGTATTGGAGGTCGAGGGTCAGACTGTATCGGCAATTGATGCAGCAAACGTAATCAATCATCTCAAAGACAATTTGGCACAGAAACAGATCAACCAGTTTCTTCCATTTACTGTTCGTAGTTTAATTGTAAAACTAAAAGTTAATGGCACTGATGTTAATGAAGACTTGGTGAAAAATGCGGGAACAGAATTTTATAAAACTAGCCGTGAATATTTGGAACAGTGGACTTGCTTTCTTACTAAAGAAATGGAGATATTTAAATGGGCAGATTTAAGAAAAGTACTTGCATGGGAAGATATTCAAAACGCAGTGGATGTGTTGATTGAAAAGGGATATATTCACTGTAATAGAGATACAGAAGTATTTGACGAGTTTACATTAATTTCTAGCTACGTCACTTGCCAAAAAATTACCGAATGGAATAATTTAAAAGTCTCAACAGAAACTCTTTGGGTGGAAGTATTCAAACACTTTCGTACCAAAAATCTTAAACATGCAAATTTTTGTATTTTAATTGAATATATTTTATGTCTATCTGGAACAAATGCCCCAGTAGAAAGAGTCTTTTCTCTCATGAACAAACTGTGGACATCCGAAAAAAATCATTTACAGGTTCCAGTTTTGAAAGCGATGTTGATAACTAATGTTAATGTAAAAAAAACGTGCCAAGAATTTTATTCTTATTTAAAGTCATCACAAACTTTATTAAAGCAAATTTGTTCCTCTGAAAAGTACAAAAACAATTAAAAAAAATGCGTTGCATAATATTTTAATAATTATTAACAGATCAAAGTTCCTTGATTTAATAAAGCTGGTGATTGATTTTTATTTTTCACTACTTTTTATTATAAACATAATTATACTTAATTGATATGAAAATAATTATAGTGAATACTAATTCCATTAAGTTACACTCAATCTAAATAAAGAAAATTAAAAGTTGTGTTTATTTCTACCTGAAGGCTAAATGTAAAGGTCTGGCAGGAAATTTAAATTTTAAACAGTTTTTTTAGAATTGTAGCCAAATTAGGCAAAACTTAGAGAGGATTTTTGATTTCGCAATAATAAAAAATATTTATTTACGTAATTTTAAATCGATATTTACATACATTCTTGAAAAAACTGTTTAAAATTTGAATTACCCGCCAGACCCTTACGTTTAACCCGAAGCTTAAAATTTTTTGTCCCGTTTTGAGTTAAAAGAAAAATGGTCACTTTATGTATATTTGAATATCCAAATGAAATTTACCAGATCTGGTTTTCCTTTCAGAGAATTCTGATCCTTTGAAAAACTTCCAAATAAAATGAAATTGGTGAATACTCCACAATTTTAGACATCTTATCATATGGGATTGCCAATTTCTTCCATGTTGTTTTTAAGCGAGGGTTTCAAAGAAACAATAATTATACTGACTTATTTTTATTGCATTCTCTCCTGTGTTTCACCAAAGTAGTCAATTTCTCACAATTCAAGCCACAAAAAGGGCAAATATATCCAGTGTGTTTTTTCATATGAAAAATAAGGTTAGTTTTATACTTGTAAGATTTTTTACAAATATCACAAGTGAACAAAACATCAGACTTGTGACTCATCTTATGACTTTTCAACTGATTCTTCGTTTTAAAGTATTTTTCACAACTTGTACATTTTAAATTTCTAGTATCTTTATGTGTACTCTTATGTTCAAATAAGTTACTTTGATCAGAGAAGGTCTTTCCGCAATTTACAAAATCACACTTAAAAGGTCTCTCGTTTGTGTGCGTTCTGAAATGCCTTTCAAGTTTGCTCGGTACCACAAAAGTTTTTAAACATATCTTACACTGATACTGATCAGAATGTATTTTTTTATGTATTGTTAATTCGCTTTTGATTGGGAAAGCTTTACCGCATTTAGAACACATAAAAGGTTTGTTTTTCGTGTGTATGGCTATATGAGAATTCAAGGAAATTCTTCTAATGAAAACTTTATCGCAATGAGGGCATTTGTGTCTTTTTTGTGGTTTAGGTTTTAGTGCTTCAACTTCGTTTGTTAAATTCAACTTATTCCTAACCGATTCTACAGATATTAATCTTTCTTTAGGTTTCAACTTATTAACATCCTCAGTTTGAGGACAATCATTTCTTTTATCAATAGTTTCCACATTAATGATCTCATCATTGAAACATTTTTCGAAGTTTAATTGAGTTTGCGATGCAAAATAATCTGTACAATTTTTATCCACTAATTCGATATGCTCCTTCACTTTCTGTGTATAATCGTAACTCAAATCATTGTCAGTATACACATTATTTGGTAGAGCAACACTTTCAACATTAGAGGAATGCCTCAAAACAGTGTTGTTACAATCTGGGTAATATGGAACATACCTTGAAGCTGGGTTCATATAATCATTCAAGTTTTCAGGTAAATTTGTTGTAAACACGTTTGAATTTTCTACAATCTGTAGAACATTGTCACTTAGAGGTACATTTAAGTTTTCTAATGGTAACACTTCAATAGATTCGTTCTGATAATTTTCATTAACATTTTTCAAATTTACTATTACACTTTTCTGTTGGATATACTCAGGAATTTGTAAATTTCTTGCTTCTGGCCAGGCATTTCTACTCAAAATGAAGGAATCTAATCTCAGATTTGTCTCTATACAAATGTCTACAAAATCCGAGAATTGTTCAACTTTTACTAGGCAATGATCGCAGATTTCCTTCGGTTTGTAATCGTCTTTAAATATCTGAAAACTATTTTGATCAGTTCTGGAGAAAACATCATGTACCTACTCACGGAAAAATTGAGACATTTCTTGATTTTATATTCAATCGTTTCATTTCCTACAAGTTTAAAAACCGAATGTTGGTTGGTGCTAATAATGCCGCAAAGTCTGCATAAGTTTTCCGACCAGATCATTTCAAATAATCTGTTTATTATTGTACTGGTAAAAATTTGTATGTTTACATTGTCAACACCTACGTCAAATTACTAATTTGAAGTGAGACCGACGTGAAGTTGGTAGGCAGCTTAGCCAGCCAACTTCACGTCGGCACCGAATCACCGTTGCCAACCGAAAATCCTCGCCAATACTGACCAGACTGCTAAGGCTAAGCAGAAATTCATTGGAAACCAGAACAACAGGACCATCATAGAACCGCTAATACATCATTATAATAGAGAACTAAAAAGGCAAAATTACCAGCAACTCCCACTGTGTGAACATTTAATGTCCCTACAATAACATCTGTGCAGCAAGTACCACATTTTATATATTATGAATTAAAATGTATATTATTTGAATTTCCATATGTTTATTTAAATTTAACAATTGTTCTGATTGTTCAATAAAGTAAATCTCTCTCTCTATATATATTATTTATTTGTATTGATTACTTTTCATAGAAAAATGAAACTCATCCGTAATTTTCAAATGATCATTATATTATCAGGAAAAACTTGAAACAGTGGATTCTCTCTTACGGCAAAAAAAAACTAAATAATTTTGTTAATCAAAGGTTCTGATTGTGATTAGATATAGTATTTTTTGCTCCCAGAGCACACTACAATGCCTGTATATTTTTTTAAATTTTCAGCCAAAAATGAACTCAAACAATTAAAAGGAAAGACTTTCGATTTACAGGGCAGACTTTAAGACTAAATGGGAAGATAAAGTTCGAAAATACGCAAAATCCGCCCATGAGACTTGAATATATAACCATTGGAAATTATATTTTTTTGCGCACTTGTTCTAGGGAACAGTGTGCTATCGTTTTGCCCAAATGTCTGAGTTTTTATTTTAGACGAAATTGGTCGCAAACGAGTGGGTTAATAAAATTCACATGTTCTGCGTACCATTGTTCCACAATCAGAAATGTTTTATGGTCCCTCGGAGCCCAAAGTCGAAGCCAGAGATATTTGTGTTTTGAGGTACTATATTCTGTGCTCACTGCTCGGTCTTCCGAAAACAAGCTGGGCAAGCATCCGTCACAAAATTTAAGATAATATTTGTCATAGTGGCTACTTGTTTGAAAAGCAAACTAGGATCACTATGTTTACTTGATATTTTAGAAATTTCGTTCAACTCGTCACCCAAACGCGCGAAAATCGTTTTCACGTAAGATATATCCAACCGAATACATTCGAATGTAGTACCACATTAATCACGCTCACTTATCACTAGGTTTCACGTCACTATTCGAAATTAAAGTAGAAAGAGTACATAATTGCGATCCGTTCTTCACGCTGTCTCGAGTAAAACTGACCATAGATAAAAAATATATATTCTTATTTATCTATTAAACTGACTAAATACTTACATAAACGAATGACCAGTCTCTAAATCACGCCTGACGCACGGTGTTATGTAACTGACCAGTCCAATATTCTAGCAACATATACAGGGTGCATCCGAAAGTATATTGGTAAGTTTAATTAAGATTTTTCCTTCAAATCTAGAAAAATATTATTTCGATCAATGGCCTTAAATACAGTAATTTATTTTTTTATTATTCGAGTTGAAATTGTACGAGGGGTATTCAATAAATTTTGTTATTAGATTTATGTCATTTAATTTATTTTCTTGATTGTTTTGGTCTTAACTTGACGGAAATTCATCGTATCTGATTTAAAGTAAAACACTTTATTTCCTCTAATATTTATTGTTTACACAACAATTGTTTCGTCAATTACATTACGACTTCATCAGGTGAGTATGGTACTTTTATAAAATCGGTCTCCTTAAAAACAATTTTGAGCAAAAACAAACGTATCACGTTTCTTTTTGCTCATACAATTTCAAATCGAAATAATGTTTTTCTAGATTTGAGGTAAAAATCCTGATGAAGTCAAAATGTAATTGACGAAACAATTGCCGTGTAAACAATAAATATTAGCGGAAATAAAGTGTTCAACTTTAAATCATATACGATGAATTTCCGTCAAGTAAAGACTGAAACAATCAAGAAAATAAATTAAATGACATAAATCTAATAACAAAATTTATTGAACACCCCTCGTACATTTTCAACTCGAAATAATATTTTTCTAGATTTGAAGTAAAAATCGTAATTAAACTTACCGATATACTTTCGGATGCACCCCGTATATGTTGCTAGAATATTGGACTGGTCAGTTACATAAAACCGTGCGTCAGGGGTGATTCAGAGATGGTCATACGATTAAGTACGTATTTAGTCAGTTTTATACGAAAAAGCGCGAAGAACGGATCGCAATTATGTACTCTTTCTAGTTTAATTTCGAATAGTGATGTGAAACCTAGTGACAAGTGAGCGGGATTAATGTAGTACTACATTCGAATGTATTCGGTTGGATATATCTTACGTGAAAAATGATTTTCGCGAGTTTTGGTGACGAGTTGAACGAAATTTCTAAAATATCAAGTAAGTATAGTGATCCTATTCAAGTTGTGAAAATTAAAAATGGAGTGACATGAATTTACCAGAAAAATCAAGTGTGGGATATGTATGTACAGTATTCGTTGGCGTTAGTGAAAACTACATAATTGACAGAAAAAATACTTCTTTCGAAGAAGCGAGCCTGGAAAATGCATAAATAATTGTCATAAGTGTTAGATGAAAGTGGAAAATATAATGGAGTTCGACTTACACCTGAAATATCGTGCGTGAAGTAACTTGTGAACAATTTACTTGTTACTGAAAAGTGGATAGTCTAGTGAAAATGGAAAAATTCAGAGTGAAAATGGACAATTTTCTTGTGTGCTGCTGAAATATAAAAATGTTATTCCGTATCTGACCTCCTCGGGGAGGCTTCACAAACACGTTGGCTATCACTAGCTAACTCTAAATATTTAGATGAACGTTTTCTTTCAGTAGATCAAATCCATCATTAATTGAACGATCCTTTCGTTGAGTTATATTAACTTTCCCTTAATTATATTTTGCCAAAAATTGCAAATTTAAATCAAAATTTATGTTTGTGGAATCCCCCTAGAATTCAAGGTTTTTGGCAGGAATCTACTTAACAACAAACGTTACATATATGCTTACCGAGCATTCTGTTAGTTCTGGATCTTACTGAGAGATGGCACTAGTTAAAGAATGTTGAATTTTGAAAAACATAAGAATCTATGAAATTACCGTATTTTGGCGTACGGTAGCCCATTCGGACCGTATACCGTATTTAGACTCAATTTACCATACAAATAGGGTAATTATCGTACGGTTGGCAATGGTGGTCAGTACTGAATTGGCACTGCCCATGGGGATAACCACAAAATTATAACTAGATATTAAAATTTTACCTACAACATTTTGTGGTTTTTGATAAGCCCAAGAGACAGATTAATCTATGGTTATGACTAGCTAATAGGGAATAACAGATTGTGTGAAAATAATTTATACATTTTTTTGCATAATGATTACACCAACAGGTTATTTTATACCACAGATTACCGATTATGTCTACTATTATTACATTATAACAAATATAACATTATTATTATGTCTATGAAGAAGAATTTAATTTCTGGAGTTTTAACCTCAATTGAACCCATACCAAGGGGGATAGTCTGAAAGAAGAAGACATTTAATTGAATCAGTGTTTACTTGATGAAAATCCATATTGAATAATATTCTGAAGTTTTATCACAGTTCTATGATATAACCTTAAGTTTTCAGATTCGATTTTTGAAAGTAGTTTTCAAGCTAGTTTGAAATTCAATGTTTTTATTGTAAAAAATCACACATTATGAGTGGTATAGATGTAATAATTGAAGACCTGTCTACACATCCTAGTTGTATACATGGTCCTACATTATTATTCTCCAGGGAAATTGACGGACATAAACGATTTTATTATGCTTGCTCAGCATGTAGGGATAGAAAGAAATGTTCATTTTTCGTTTGGAAAGACGAACTGGAAAAATATGTGAACAAAAAAATTAGCAAACAGATTTTAGAACACCAGAAATCCGTGAACCACAGGCAGTTATTCGTAAAGCTGAATAAGGTATTAATTGAGTTGTTCATAAATGTGTTCATATTATAAAATTTTAAATTTGTAGGTGAAGGCAGTTTCTGAAGATCAAAGAATATACTGTATTACATGCGATTTCTTGGGTCTTAAAGAAGATTCTAGTTGTCATGAAAATCATGAAATAAAAAATTTGGTCACTGACTATGATTTAGAACATCCTTCCGAGTTTCTCACACCTCTTGACGATTCAAAGAAAGAGGCACAATATCTTTTTTCAAGAAAATGTGTGGAAAGCATTGTTGAAATGCTGCAGAATTTAGGTAAAAAGTGAGTATGTTGTTCTTAAAATCCTATATAATATTAATTCCAAATACATGTGTGTTCCGGTTTTTCAGAAATGTCATTTGCATTGGTACACCCAGGATATTTGAATATATCAACAGCGACATATCTCTTGGTATGAATGCAATTCTACTTGATTTTGATTCAAGATATCATTCATTTTTTGGACCACTTCAATTTTCTTGGTTCAATATGTTCAATAATCATTTTTTCAAAGATGAAGGCAAACAGGTATTCAGGGAATTTCTAAAGTCTATAAAGTAAGTACTTCCCAACAGTTGTTTATTCATTCTAAGCTAATTAAAATTTTTCAGTGTTTCAGATACCATCTTAGTAACTGATCCACCGTTCGGTGGAAGAGTTGAGCCAATTTCCGATACGTTTAGTCAAATTAATGGAGAATTCAAAAAAATTCATGAAACGGATGAGGATTTGCCAATATTTTGGATATTTCCATATTTTATGGAATCATACATAAAAAACTCTATGGATAATTTTAGTATGTTAGATTATAAGGTGGATTATGAAAATCATCCTTTGTTTCAAAAAGGAGAAAGTGGGAGGAAATTTGGTTCGCCAGTAAGGATTTTCACCAATTTGAAACCAAGGTATGTAAAATTATTTTCCTAATTTTTTTTAAGGTTCCACACTTAATCAATAGTGATAGATATAAAACCAAATATATTACAATATCAAAAAGGTACCAGGAATCGGTCAATGAAACATAAAATATGTATGTATTATTCATCTAAATTTATTGTATCACCCTCAAAGTAGGCCCCTTCAGAAATAATATGCTCGTATGAATGAGCCAATCATAAGAACCTTTTTTTAACGCATTTGTAGGAATCCACTTCAGTTGATAGCCACGAATTATCTTTTATGAACTGAAAACAGAAGTTTAGGGTCTTCAAATTTGTAGAGTAGATTTTAAGCTAAAAGCAAGATTGAGTTTGTGAATAGGCAAAATTCATTCATAGGTTGACCATTAAAAATTTTGTATTTTCAAAATCTAATAAAAAGGATATAATTAAAGACTGAAAGAATACAGAATGGACTCCCAGATCTTACTACTCTGTCAAGAAAGTACCGGGAATTTTCAATTAAAACAACATTTTTACATTTAATCGTCAAAATTTATTGGGTCGCCTTCAAAATAGGCTCCATTTGCTCCAATACATCTATGCCAACGGCATTTCCAATTATCGAAACATTTTTTATAGGCGCTTTCCGGGATGGACTTTAGCTCTCGCGCTGAATTTTGTTTTATGGCTTCAATCGACTCAAAACGGGTGCCACGAAGGGGCAATTTTAGTTTTGGGAAGAGGAAAAAGTCGCAGGGAGCAAAATCCGGCGAATACGGTGGTTGCTGAAGCACGTTTGTTGAGTTTTTGGCGAGAAAGTCAGTCACAATCGTAGCTCGGTGAGAAGGCGCGTTATCGTCATGCAAAATCCATGAGTTGTTCGCCCACAAATTTGGCCGCTTCTTACGGATACGCTCACGCAAACGTTTCATAACGCCTAGGTAATACTCCTTGTTTACCGTCTGACCCTCTGGAACGAATTCGTATTGCACCACGCCACGGATATCGAAGAAAACAATGAGCATCACCTTCATTTTCGAGCGGCTTTGGCGTGGTTTTTTCGGTTTCGGCTCATTTTTTGCCACCCATTCCGATGATTGCTGGCTTGTTTGCATATCGTACTCGTAGACCCAGGTCTCATCACCAGTTATAATGCGTTCCATGAATGTAGAATCGGAATTACAGCGATCCAGCATGTCTGAAGCAACCTGTTCGCGATGACGTTTTTGAAGAAAATTCAGGTCTTTCGGTACGAGTCGTGCGGCCACCTTTCTCATGCCCAAAATATCAATCAAAATCGTACGTGCGGACTCGTGGGATATCTTAAGATCATGTGCTATCTCTCTCAAGCTGGTACGACGGTTTTCCAGCACCCTTTCCTTAATTTTATCGACGTTATCTTCGATCTTCGAGGCAAGTCTTCGACCACTTCACGACCGTCCTTGAAGGCTCTGTACCACTGATATGCACGAGTTTTCGATAGAGCATTATCACCAAAGGCCTTTTGCAACATTTTCAATGCATCGGCACACGAAAATTCATTTGCAACACAAAACTTTAAACAAATTCTTTGCTCAACGTAATCACCCATAGTAAAAATCTGACATCGACTGACTTAATCAGCTGTTGCAAACATACTAGTTGACAGATCCCGCTCAAGCTTGGCATAGTAATTAAGGACAGTGGTACCAACCTAGGAAAAAAAATTTTTACCTGCCTCATTGCCCCGCCAGATTTAAATCGATAATTCCCGGTACTTTCTTGACAGAATGTATGTTGGAATTTGCAGGTAAGACTTGCTTAGAACTTCTCGTTGACATTTTAGGACTGCGCTGATCTGAATGAGTGTCTGATGTTTTAATCACCAATTTTGGAACTACATTCTGATCTTCATTTTCATTTTGCTTTTGTCGATGTTCCACATCAGGGCTGCACATTTTAAGGATAGAATGTGTATTGTCGGACTGTTTAGTAACGGTGATTTTCAAAGAACCTTTATGCTCCTCTTTAGCTTCATTGGGATCATCTTCTTTTATTGGTTTTATTGTGACTTTAGGACTGTACGATTTCTCCTTTTCAATTTCTTCGATATTTACGGAGGGTGGTTGATTGATATCTTCCTTTGCTTCCTTTGGTTTATGAGGTTTCATTCTCTCACTTATCCTGGAACTCTGCCGAGTTTCCCTTGGCGACTATTTTTTTGGTTCATTCTTTAATGGAGTGTATTCAGATTGTGATTTAATTTATTAGAATTTTTCCAAGTAAAAGATATTTTTCAGTTTGTAGATGTACAAATTTTTAACGTATTAGGTTGGGAAACTAAACCATTATTTTTGTGTTGTGTGAACTTCAAGACTATTTCACATTTTTCGGATTGTCCGATTTGTATCATATGTGCACTGTTTTGTTCTATAATTTGTTGCCATTTTAAAGGTAGCTTCATAATACCTATTTCATAAATGTCTTGGTCCTTATTGGTGAAAAACTCTGGTAAATGATTTTCACAATCTTTTTTGATGCCAATTTTTTATAAATAATGGATTTATTTTTCCCCAAACTATTATTGGTGTGAATAGCTTCTGTTATCCATAGGTCAGGTTATCTGCTTGGCAAGCAAAAAATTTGTGTTTGAATAACACATTTTTTCGAACAATAGATAAAATATGAGAAACGTCAAATAGTTGTCAATGATATGGCATCCAGCCATAGAACTTACCTCTTTAGCTTTTACTAAGGATTACCTATATCATGTTTTGGTGTGGAACTTTTTCTATACAACTCATACTCCTTTCAAATTAAAAGTAATATCAATTTTCAGCTCAGTATTTCTTCCAGTAGAAGAGGGCTACAAATATTGCAGCATTTGTGAGAAATGGGTTTACGAAGAAAATAACCATTGCGAAGATTGTGGAGAATGTTCTTCGAAAGACGGGCGAACATATATTCATTGTGACATATGCGAGAAATGTGTTAAACCTTCCTGGAAACATTGTATAGAATGCAACAAATGCGCGAATGAGTCTCATAGATGTGGACAAATGCCCTTCACAAAGGTATGAAACAGTTTAATTTTTTCCTTGAAAGAAGTTTTCAGAAATCATTGTTTTACTATCAAAAAATTCAAATTTTGCACAGTTTTACAAAGAATTGAATGTCGTTTTCAATCCAAAATACACAAAAATCCAATTTAATCAAGTGAAAAATTAGAAGAATTTATTTTACCACTTAATTCCTACAAAGTATGCCTGGATATAGATATTATTTTTCTAGATATTCTGAAAATTATAGTCCGTCTTGGAAGTATCTGGAAAAAACAAAACTCAATTGTTTTTATTTAATATATATTTTTAATTTTTGAATTAGAAAATTATAACATTCATCTATTCATCTTATTTACTTATACAACCTCCATTTAACTGTAAACACTTGACTAAATATCGAGGTACACCCGAAACAAGATCACCTCCATAATTTTCGGTGATGGAGTCCAGGACTGACTGAATTAAATCATCTTTATTTCGTGGCGCTGCTTGTTCAACTTCAATCTTCATTAGTCCCCAAGTTCAATGGGACTAAGATCTGGTGAAGCTGCTGGCCATGACATGATTGTCACTTGGTGTTCTTGCATCCAAGCTTGAGTATAGACCGAAGTATGGCATCTTGCATTATCCTGCTGAAAACGCCACCCCCTCTGGATATAAAGCATGCGCCGTTTCAAGGAGAAAATCGTTTAGAATGCCACAATACTTTTCACTATTAACGGTACCATCAACTATACAGAGAGGCGCAGCACCAAGCTAAGATATTGCTCCCGAAACCATTATTTTGGTAGGAAATTTGTCTTTTCAGTGACATACAGATAGTTTCTGGACATACTGTTATATTTCGTTGATTTGCAAATCTCTAAACCAATTTGCGAAACTCCAGGCGCGGATTGTATCGCCCTAGGGCCATTAAAGAGTTTAAATTGTTTCCTTTAATCTTACGCGGTCTTCCTGTCATTTTTTATCCTCTTTACTCTCATATACAGCACTTTTTCCTAGTTCAAGTCAATTGCACTAATTTTTTAACGTTTCGACGACCTTTTCTATACAAATATTCTACCTGTTTTCTTTTTCTTTTCTAGTTGCGACATTATTTCATAAATTGTATACCGGTTCACAATCAACAATATTTGACAAATAGTGTTGCCATGTAATTTTGGCCACAGCCGACTATCTATTTTATACATTAATTTCGTCTTAGAATGTTACAAAAAAGGAGTATATTAAAATTATGAAAAATAATACATTCCGAATACTTTCTAGAAGGACTATAATATAGTTGTTCAGGAATGCATTGTAGGGATATAACTTGATGCACTTGGTTGCAGTGCGATTATTCAATTGTGCATCCATATTTTATTCATTCAAAATAATCTGAGTTTTCAAAAAAATATCCATTGTTACCACCTCTAGATTAAAATAAATGGAATGAATATTAAGACACTTTCATGTATGAAATACGTTAAATGGGCGTCCTGGAGCACAAATTCAGTAGAATTCAACAATGAATATATGCTACAAACAATATTTATGATTGAAAAAATGTATATGAGACAGTAATTTATTTCCACAAAAATGTTTGTACTACTACAACAATTGTTTCACCACGATGTGGCTTCTTCAGGTATTACATTGTACTGTCTGATGGTATTCAGTGTAACCGAGTTTAAATACATTTTTAGGTACGTGACCAAATAATGGAAGCACAAGTCATAAAAACTCTAGGTGTTTATTGGAGTTTGCCGCAAAAAATGCCATTAAGGAAAAATATTCAGTAATGGAGACTTATCAACATCTGTTTGTTCTTTCAAAAGGATTTTACAGGCATTCTACCTGTTGATTTTAAGAAATTCTAAAAGTGTTAATCTAGAACTCTTGCTTTCAACGTGGATAATTTCATAATTATTGTTGAAATTATGCCTGAATTCCTTAGGATGATTAGCATATGTCGAATGTACAGAATTGGATATATAACCCATTTGGTGTTCTTGGACACGTTTCTTGAATGATCTACCAGTCTTACGCCGGTAAAATCCTTTTGAACGAACAAACAGATGTTGATAAGTCTCCATTACTGAATATTTTTCCTTAATGGCATTTTTAGCGGCAAACTCCAATAAACACCTAGAGTTTTTATGACTTGTGCTTCCATTATTTGGTCACGTACCTAAAAATGTACTTAAACTCGGTTACACTGAATACCATCAGACAGTACAATGTAATACCTGAAGAAGCCACATCGTGGTGAAACAATTGTTGTAGTAGTACAAACATTCTTGTGGAAATAAATTACTGTCTCATATACATTTTTTTTTAATTAAAATGAGTTTCCACCAAGTAAAGACCGAATCAATCAAATACAATATTTATGACGATATCAGTAATAATTGAACACAGTGCAATATCTTGATACCTCATTAGACCACGTAGGTCAATTTCTCTTTGTAGCTACTCTTAGTTTATTGAACAAAAATTTTCTTTTTCTGACAAGAACTCTTCAATGGCGCTCCGTTTCTAAAACAGAGCTGCTATTCAATCCGTGGTTATGTTTACACTGCATATGTCTATAAAAGATTCATTTTAACATTGAATGAAAAGCATGACTTCCAATGTGTTTTATTCCTCTTTAATTTTTTATCATTAAAATATATGGATCATCTCTCTAATGATCATAAGGATCTAATAAAATATATAATTGCATCTGTCGACCACTTCACTTTACTGAACACTACTGTTAAGTTTTCAGTTGTCTCAAGATGATGTAATACTTTGCTACTGCATCACAAAAAAATGTGTAGGTTTTGAATTGTTTTGTAGTAAATTATAGTAATTTCTGAAAACTTGTTTTAATTATGATCAACTACCAATTAGCGACAGCCGAAATAGTTCAATATCTTCAACCTCGATTTTAATTTACTTTTTTTTCAGACTTGTTTACATTGCAAGCAACCAGGACACAAGAAAGTCAACTGCCCGGATATCGTTCAAAACAAAGTAACGAAGAAGAGAAAGTTGAAAGTTGAAACAAAAAATAAAGCGAAGAAGTTAAAAAAATAATGTATAATTTGTATAACATTTGAGATTTTGATATATTACAAAATGAATAAAAAATATATACATATTGTTTCAAAAATAAATTTTCTAGCTCTGCTTCAAACCCTCATATATCGCCCTTAGAATTATGACCATGGCGTGTGATCCTGGATCGGGATACTGGGTCGTTTTCAGTTCTGCTGATATATTTTCAGCAGCAGTAATACCGCACCCGAAAGCTTCGAGATAACTCGGCATTTGGAAGAGATTATCAACTGTTCCTTTGACGCAAGCTTCTAGTGGATCGAGTAAGGTGTTATCGCCTGATTGAGCAAGAGTATATCTGGAAGGAAGTAACAATATATATAAAAAAGACCCTTTATCTGTAGTTTAGAGTATATCTTCGAACAAAAGGTTTCATTTTAAATTTCGCGTCATATTTGACATGACAGGAATATCGCATCTGACAAGTAAAAATTGTGAGGTTATGAAAATAGATCAACGTATGCTTGCACAATGCACTGAAATTGTGAAAATTATATATAAAAATTTCACAAATACTGCTAGGAGGATTGCTACTTGAGTTTTGAGTTATGGTAACACTGTTGCAAATATGTCAAAACTGAAATAGTCATTGACATTTTTAATGGTGAACTACTCTGAACGTGTAGTCATACAGGTGATATTTGTGTTGTTTACAGATACTTGAAACATTAATCTTGGTCAAAAAGTGTAACTAAATCGTGAACATTTTCTATGACTTTCGACGTGGCTTAAACCAACAGCAGTGTTTGACTTTTGATACAGCACCACTTTTGTGAAGATTGTCCAAAATCGGTTGTTGTGCCAGGAAATATTGATGCTGTGCCTGAACCGATATTGCAAGATCCTCATGTAGCATACCGTGAGATTAAGAAATACTTGGGTACAAGTTCCACTTGCGTACATCGATGGCTCATTGTCATGTTGATTGTTCTCAGTCGATAAAGAAAGAACTTTCTCTCTCATTGTATGGGGTAATTTATATAATTCAGGTTTCAATTACACATTTTTAAAGAAATAAAGAACTTAAAATCAATATCCATATTTATATTTTGAAAACTTACAAGAAAAACATCAGGTAAAATTTTCTTCATTTAACTTTATTAAACAAAAGAAATTAAACAAAACAACAACGAATAACAATATTATGAACATTTGATAATAATATATTTAAGCGGTTTCGAAGTGGCTTTCTTTGGCGGCGATACAAAGCTTCAGACGCTTCTTGAAATTTTCGGCAATGAACCGCAGCTCTTTGGGCGTTAATCGGTCCCCTTACTGGCGCAAGGAGTGCTTCAGCGACTCCAAACTTTTGTGGTGTTTAGCACACGCTCTGAGCTCCAAAATCGACCACATCCTATAGTCCATTGGGTTGAGATCCGGCGAGTAGGGCGGCCATTCTGCAGATGTGATGAAACCCGGAAAATGGATCTTACACCATTCTTGCGTCATTTTCGCTTTGTGAGCCGGAGCGGAGCCCTGTTGGGAAGGTCCAATGCGTGTCGCCGAAGTGCTGCTGGGCCCATGGAAGTATTACGGCCTCGAGAATGTCGCAGCGGTAGACTTCTTGATTCATTTTGACCCCCCGATCCATGAAAACTGAGGGTGTTTCGCCGCTGGCGCAAATTCCGCCCCAGACCATGACGGATAGCGGATTTTGACGATGTTCGATGATGGACGACGTACCGGGAGCCTCTGCAGACCAGACTCTGTCGTTTTGGTGGTTGTGGGATTGTTCTAAGGTGAAAAACTTCTCGTCTGTGAAGAGAAAGCGCTCCCATTGGTAACCGGCGGCGAGATGAAGGAGTTGGCGGCACCTTTGGAGTCGTACGCGCTTGTTTTCATCCGAGAGGAGTTAAACTTATTGGAGCTTGTATGGCTTGAGGTTGACCTCCTTTTTGGACATTTAACGAACGGATTCACGGTTGATACCGGTCTCACGGGCAATTTTCTTCATGGAGACCCTCGGATTTCGACTGACTCGCTTCTTGACGATGTTGCGATTGCTAGGCGTATTGACAGTGCGTTTTCTCCCACTTCCTAGACAACGACCATCATGGCCAAACTCCTTGAAACGGCAAACTACGTCGGACACGGTTTTCGAGGCACATTGAGCAAACAAACAATTTCGCATTGACGCTTACCTTGCCGGAACAGCCCCAAAATTGCACTACGTTTCTTTGACATTCTAACACTGCACAATAAAGTAACATCAAACTAAAAATTCACATATTAGTGTAAGAAAGTGTAGAAAACCTAATAGAATAAAAATTATTTGGCTGCGCTAAAATTCTTTTGTTCCAGAACACAGTAAAATTTGTCCGAAGTTTTTCTTGTCAACCTGTAATAGGTTGGGGAAAAAAAATCCATTATTTTGTTGATCGATCGCTGTAGTGATCGATATCTTGTAAAGTATCGATCGAACAATTTCAGATTTATGCTTGTCAAGGAGCTTGGTTGGAAAGTTTTAATGCATCCACCATATAGTCCAGACCTGGCACCAAGCGATTACCATCTTTTTCTTGCACTGCAAAACTTCCTGAGTGATAAGAAATTGGCATAAAGAGAAGATTCTGAAAATCGATTATCAGAAGTTTTTTCACCAATAAGGACCAATCCTTCTATGAGAAAAGCATTAATAAACCACCTTTAAAATTGTAACAAATTATAGAACAAAACATTGCATATTTGATCCAAATCGAACAATCCGAAAAGTCTTGAAATTCACGCAGAAATAATTAATTATTTCCCCAACCTATTATCTATATAACTGAAAATTTAAAACATTGTCGAAGAAACGAACATAAATAATTTAAAACAATACTTCCACGTTAATTTTACTGTGTTGCTACTAGAAAGTATCTAAAATTCTTGTATAAGACGAATAATTAAAATTTACCTCTTCAATGACTCCACCGAATTTTTCAAGCTCTCCAACCAAACGGGACCCTCCAAGTTATCGTCCAGATTGTCTAATGGTAGAAAGGTACCAGCGGCCGCCTCGAAAAGAATGCAGAATATGCAGCCAATAGGTCCCCCTAGGTGATATTCGCACAACTTACTCATGTACTGAAAGAAGTGATACGGCAGGCTGAAGTGTGCCTTATTCGCTCTGAATTTTTGCAAGAACAGGACTGCCGCAGTCTTCAGTCGTGTACCAGTATTGCTGTTTCCGACTTCCGAATCGATCCTGTTCAGCTGTCTTTCGCAAGAGATTATCGCCTCGCATGCGAAATTGGCTGCGTTTTTGACTTTCATCGAGTTGCGATCTGTCAGCCTGGGGCCCTTTATGACGATGGACTCTGTCTTTGGTTTTTTACGTAGTATGCTTTGTTTTCTTTCAACTACCTTTATATCTGTCCGACAATCACTTAGGTTTTTCCAACCTGCAATAACCATACAAAATAATTGAATTAAATTTGAAGTTTCAGCATATTTGCTAAATTCAACGTATTTTAAGTTTAAATTAAGGAATAAAATTGAGTTCTTTCTCCACACTCTAGATTCGTTCCATCACACAACCCGTGACCTGTAAAATTGCTGAATAAAATGTGAAACAAATAAACCGAGGATTTTTTTAAATAAAATTGTAAGAGTACTGACAAAATTTTCTCACCTAGGGCAGTGGTAGGTGCATCCAAATACTTCAAAATATCTGGTTGAACCAATCTCAATAAAGATATAATAATTCCATCAAAATACATAGACCCCAAAAAGGTCCCTGAATATATTCTGGATACCACAACACCTTTATCGTCTAAATGTCCTATTAGCTCTTTAACAATTATCATTTCCTCCAGTTTCGATATACCACCTACATTATTGACTAAAAGGACAACTGGGGTAGTTCTAATCTCCAAAAAAGGTTGTTTCTTGTTTGAATATAAAAGTTCTTCCATTAAGGAATTTACTATTTCCTTCACATGCGATTTACGTATTCTTTTTAGAGCTGATTCGCCATTGATATTCGTGCCAATTACAAATTCAGATACTGCTTTACATACACAACGTTGGCGCTGAAGATGCTCTCTAGTACCAAAAGAAATACTTATCAAATTCTCTGTGAGCATTTCACAGTAATTGTATATTTCATCTACTGGATGTCCAGCTTCCGCCATTGCTCCGGCTATTTTCATGATTAAAACTATTCCACTCAATCCTGCAAGTAAAAATTTACATGACATAACATTGGTTAGAATATAACAAAAATATTAAACGAAATTTTGTATACCTCTTCTTTTACAACTTGGTAAATCTCCATTAGAATAGTTGTCAAAGATAGGAAGCATCATTACTTTCAATGATTCTTTCCTCGCCCTTTCAGTAGCTAATCCAAAGTTTAGCATATCTCCAGAGTTGCCATTAACTAGTATGAGAATTCCACGAAGGGATATCGCTGCCAACTCTCTTATTGTTCTCAAAATTGGACGACTAGGTGGCGATTGTAAGAGATCTCCTGGAAATCATGACCTTAATACATGAGAGTGAGTTTAACTCAAGAATCAACCTTGTACAGCAGCTGCTAGCATTCCTTTGCCAACATAATGCGCAAAGGCAGGCTCTAAACCAGAAGCTCCACCTGAAATGACTAGAACCTTGTCTGCATGTTCTAGTCCTTTATGAAGCACAACATTTCCCACGTTCAGTATTTCCAATTCAGAATTTAAAGTGGCCAAACCTAATAACGAGTCTGATACTGCTGTAACACCAGTATTGACCAGTAAATCCTCTGTATTTATCTCCAAGTGATCCATTTTACAAACAGAATAAACTTCAAATTTTTAAATCAACTTAATTTTTCTGTCAAATATTTATTTGAATTATTGCAATATTTACTATTATGTCAGATATTCAAATTTTTTGTTTATTATTTTTCTGTCAAGGTTCTAAATTTTATGGTCTACAATATTTGATCCACTAATCGAGCGAACTACAGTTTTTTCATTTACTGAATGAATTTTATAGAAGTACAATTTTAATATCCTTAATCTTTCTAATAGTTTTTTTTAATCCAAAGAGATCAATTTCAAAGGTTAGAGAATCTCGGATGACGCATTTCTGCTCGTCAAGGTCACCCACCTTTTCACCATATTTGGCAAACATAACCGCTACGTTTACGGTACGACAAATGAAATCAAAAACTGGTATAATTGCAATAAAAAAGTAGGTGATTGTTGAGCGTATAGTATTTCCATACTATTACGTTAGTGATCATTTACTCAAATTAATTATTATATATCCAAAAATAGATTCGGTGGATTAGAATAACTATTGTAGGCGTAGTTTTGTAACTTCTATTTCCGGAGGAAATATCAGTTTCTTTTTATCTTTGGAAAATGTCATATTCACCAAGTAAGTATTATTGCATTTAGTAATATAGATTCTTTTGTTATATGTGAATGAACATATACGTTTCCAGAGATAGTCCTGGATATGAGATAATATTAATCTTTTCATTTACAGAAAGTATTTTTGCTACTTTACCAAGAACCCAAAGGGGGCAACCCCTTGTTCTAGGTGGAGACCCGAAAGGAAAGAATTTTTTATATACAAATGGAAATTCAGTTATTATTAGAAATATAGAGGTAGTACTTTTGTAATTTGATGTCCAATGAAAATAAAATATTTACCTTTTACAGAACCCTGCAATATCTGATATTTATACCGAACATTCTTGTCCTGTTAATGTTGCCAAATATTCACCCAGTGGTTTCTACATCGCATCAGGAGGTAAAGAAAGAAGTAATATTCCAATGACTAAATTCTAATGCAATCATTTTTAGATCAAAGCGGGAAGATTAGAATTTGGGATACTGTCAATAAAGAACATATTTTGAAAAATGAATTTCATCCATTCGGAGGTCCTATCAAGGATATCGCATGGTCTCCTGATAACCAAAGAATGGTGGCTGTTGGAGAAGGTCGTGAACGTTTTGGACATGTGTTTATGTCTGAAACCGGCACATCGGTCGGTGAAATTTCCGGCCAATCAAAACCGATCAACTCTTGTGACTTCAGACCTTCAAGACCTTTTCGCATCATCACAGGCTCCGAAGATAATACAATTGCTGTATTTGAGGGGCCTCCATTCAAATTCAAGATGACTAAACAGGTAGACACGCCGTTTTTTTTAATTTCCTGAATTTATTATCATTTAGATGCAATCCATTTTCTAGGAGCATTCAAGATTTGTTCAAGCTGTACGGTACTCCCCTAGTGGTAATCTTTTCGCTTCTGCTGGTTTTGATGGCAAAGTTTTCATTTATGACGGTACTTCATCTGAATTGGTTGGTGAAGTTGGTAGCCCTGCACATAGTGGTGGCGTTTATGGTGTAGTTTGGAGTCCAGATGGAAAGCAACTACTGACTGCTAGTGGTGATAAAACTGCTAGATTGTGGGATGTGGAAACCAGACAAATGGTATCGGAGTTCATCATGGGTGAGTGTTTGGTCTCTTTCAATTCTTAACAATCATTTAATGCCTTTAATTAACCTTTATATGGATTTGATAATGATTGGGGGATATTTTAATTGAAATGTCCAATTATTTCTTAGGTACTGCTGTTGACGATCAGCAAGTTTCTTGCCTCTGGCAAGGCCAATATTTGTTAAGTGTATCTTTGAGTGGTTTCATCAGTTACCTGGATGTAAACAATCCATCTAAGCCCATCCGAGTAATTAAAGGTCATAATAAGCCCATAACTGTTATGACTTTGAGCGAAGATCGAAGCAGTATCTTCACAGGCTCTCACGATGGTTTTGTTACCACCTGGAATGCCTCAACAGGGGAGAATGATAGAGTTGAAGGAAAAGGCCACGGTAATCAAATCAATGGAATGAAAGCTCACGATGGAACACTTTACACAATTGGAATCGACGACTCTTTGAAACAGATTGACATCGAAGGTAAGAAAAAAGGGAAATCATTAGAATTTATGTTGAAGATTAAAAGCCAAGTAGTTATTGTGTTATTATTTTTATTAAGAGAATGTTGAAGTTTATGTGTCAGATAGTGACATGTTCAATTTATTCTGATTCAATACACTAATACTGTAGGTAGAAAGAGCATTTTTAAAATATCGATATTTAGGTACATTAATTAAAAAAATAAAACGATATGAAATCAATCCAATTTACTCACATGGATAATAAAATAAAATTACGAATTTAAAGTGTACCTAATTTTAAGGAATTTTAGGTAATCTGTATGAAGAGATAATTGAATGGACAAAGATAATGACAAATGAATATTTGATGGGGCAAGTTGGATACTAGGTAGTTAAAACAAATGTAAAGTGAGGTTTGACATAACTTAAGCTCTTTGACAAAAAGAAAGGTCACAAATAATGACAAATTAATATTCTGTACCCTGCTTTTTATAAGTTCTACTCTTTTAGGCAAGTTAGAGATTACAGATTTGAAACAAAGTGAGGCTTATTGATGGAAAAAAGTGTAACTATTCATTTTTGTCTTCAGACAGTTAAGAATAGGCTTGTAAGAACTTCACTTTACATTAGTTTGAACTCTACTCTCCAGCTTTCCTGAAGTTATAGCACTTTTTGAAGGAGAGGATCTACAATGCAACAAAAAATTTGATCCACAAATTACCGTGAAGACATTTCATTTGTATTGAATTTTCCATGTGAATTCCTATCAGTTTTTAGCTGTGTGTTTAGTTTCCTGTCCACAATGAAATCAAGATTATTATTGCTATATACAAACACTCTTTACAGGCAACACATACAAACCACAGGACGTCAAATTAGGTTCTCAACCTAGAGGCATGGATATCCTGAAAGAAGGAAACATAATAGTAACGGCCAGCGTGAACGAAATTACCATCGTGCAAGATAACCGAAAAGTCAACACCTTGAAGGTCGATTACGAACCCTCAAGTGTGAGTTGCTCGCCAAGAAATCACGTAGCCGTTGGTGGCACTGGAGACTCTAAAGTACATATATATGAGTTGAGCGGAACTATGCTAACTCCTCTGAAGGAATTGACTCATCGTGGGGCAGTCACAGATGTTTCCTATTCACCTGACGATAATCACTTGGTGGCATGTGATGCTAACAGGAAGGTTATCCTTTATAAAGTTCCTGAATATGAGGTAAATTGTTGATTATCTTTAGAATTATGTAATGCTTGGTTTATTTAAGATATATATGTCATGAAATTAATCAATATTTCAAACAGTGGTTGCTAATTATTACTACGAGAACAGGTACTGGTAGATATCATGGATGTTGTATTTATTCAATGTACACTTGAGCAGATCTCTTGCTTTGTGGTCAGTACAATGCTACGCATCTATCTGAGCCCATAAGACAAAATTGCGATTCTTTAGGAAACAATACGCGACTCCAAGCCCCCATTGTCCAAACCAAGTGTTCTCATGCAAAATTCAATTCGTAGTTTCACGCTGACCACAACAATAGTATTTATATCCATTTCAACATAATCAAGAAATTTGCAATAGACAGATAAAACTACTGAAATAAAAGACATGCTAATAATATTAGGAGTATAAATAAGTTTCCGCCGTTTTATTGTAGATGGCCCGGCACGGAGTTTCGGTTAGCTTTCGCAGATGATAACCGGCTTAAAAAATAGTTTGGACATTTAAGAACAACATAACCTATTAATATCATTGATTTTATATTTGTAAAATATAATTTTTATAAGTTGAAAATGTCAAAATTTGAGCCAAGGAAGCGTCATTTGCGGGAAATATTAGTTTACTTCTTTAATTTAAAGAAATCTGCTGCTGAGGCGCATCAATTGCTCGTAGAAGCATATGGTGAGGGTGCTTTGAGTGAGAGAACGTGTCGAGAGTGGTTTCAAAAGTTTAAAAACGGTGATTTCGACGTAGAAGACAAAGATCGCAGTGGAAGGCCAAAAATTTACGAGGATGCAGAATTGGAGGAAGATTCATCTAAAACACAAAAAGAACATGCTCTAACATTAGAAGTCACTCAGCAAGCAGTCTCACATCGTTTAAAATCATTAGGAACGATTCATAAACAAGGAAATTCATTCATAAACGGCGGAAACTTATTTGTACTCCTAATAGTTTTTAGGAATTTAGGTGGGAGACTTATCTAAACAACAATTTTTTTTTAATTCAAGGGATCACGATAAAATAATCGCATATAGTTAGTAAACTATGTTGAATTCGAAAAAACAAATGATTTCTGACATAAATGCAAGTTACTAGGTGACCCTAATTTTATGTTCGACATCTTACACCCATGACATATTTATCTTAAATAGAGAGAAAAACTTTACTAATACATCATTCTTTCAATTGTGCTTCCTTTCTGTTGGATAGAGCTTGGCAGTAAGTTTTAACCCATTTTTCTCCTTAAGCTTTATTCATGGTTTTGATATGAAAAAATTTAAGCCATTGTTTTCACAATGATTACGTTGTGAGTTTAATCCTATACTTCAATTTTGTTATTGCATTTAACAATTAAAAATGACGAAATATAATTTGAGTCACAAAATATTGGATCTGGCTGAATTGTAACATTTGAAAACATTTTTTGTTGCTGCAGAAAAACGCAATTTTGTGAAAACGTGGTATAACGAATGCTTTCAAAATGAAGATTGTGATAATTTTGTAGTTACTGTCAACTTTTAAAAATTTAAGTTTCAAAAAGAATTTTTATTCAAAAACTTTTTAGATTTAAATTAAATAAATGCCTAAGAATCAGTTCAAATTTAGTAGACATATAGAAGTAACCCCCATTACACAGTACCAAAAGGAATAAAAGAATTCCAAGAAATATAAATTATCAATTAATTTATTTGAATAAATAAAATATATTTTTTGCACTATAAATTATTATTAATTAATTTTAATTAATGAGGGAATTATTAATTTTATTTAATAATCAAATTAATAATTAACTTTAATTAATAATCAAATTATTAATTAACTTTAATTAATAATCAAATTATTAATTAATTTTAATTAATAATTTATATAAAATAAAATAGAAAGGCTTTTTACTTGATAGAAGAAATATAACAAAATTTGAATATCAAAACAAATTGAAATATGTTTATCTTCTACAATTTGTTTTGATATTCAAATTTTGTTAATAATTTATAATTCTTGAAATTCTTTTACTCCTTGTGCTACTATGTAATGAGTGTTAATTCTATATGTCTACTAAATTGAAAGTGTGTTTTCTAAAACATTTATTTAATTTATTGCTAAGAAGTTTTTGAATGAAAAATTTTTTGAAATCAAAATTTGTAGAAGTTAACAGAATAAATCTGTATGATATTTAATATGTAGTTCTTCTTTATATATCTTTTTTCATAGCTTGCCAACAACAAAGAATGGGGCTTCCACAATGCAAGGGTTAATACTGTAGCATGGTCCCCAGACTCTCAACTAATTGCCAGTGGAAGTTTGGACACCAGTATTATAATCTGGTCAGTTGCCAATCCTGCCAAACATACTATTATTAAAAGTGAGTATTTTTTAATTTTTATTGAATTATATTCAGTTCCTTTTTGCTCCTTAAAGCTTTCCAGATTTATTATAACATTGCTGTTTTTGTTATTCCAACTTTATCTTTTCAGGATTCTCCATTTTTAATGTGTGTTGAACTATTTCGTTCGTTACTATTTTGATCATTATTTAAACATGTTTTAATTTTAAATGTGCGTTATATACTTGTTTCTTGTCTATTCTAGATGCTCACCCCCAAAGTCAAATAACGAAACTAAGCTGGCTGGACAACGAAACACTGGTCTCAGTTGGCCAAGACTGCAATACTAAACTATGGAATATTACCCCATTTTAATGCTATTTATTTTCATGTTATCATCCATTCTTCATTTTCATGTCGAACAAATTTACAGTATCTGGTCAATTTGAATTTGTATTATGCATTTACGTACTATTGAATCGAATTTATTGTTTTCTGTTTTTTTAAAATTTTATACAAAGCTTTATTTTATATTTTTTTCCTAAGTCAACTATACATATATTTAAATGAAATATTCATATATCAGTTGTGTTCTTTTTGTGAGGTGTGAATAATTTATAGTACAGCATTTAGGGATGTTATTGTATTGAGCTCTATAATGAATTTGATTATTACTATTTGATAAAACGTATTTATTAATAAATTGATTGCTCATAAACTTGTTCAGTTTCTTTTAACACAAAATACGAGAAAGTTCCATTTTTTTGATGATAAAATATATTTGAAATCAAAAAATGTAACGATTATTGGGGTCTTTTGAAAATCTTTTTAATGTTTTGAACTTTTTTGATTATTGTTGGCAAACAACAATTTTAAATCGTTGGATTATTCAATTTTTTAATATTTTTCCTGGTATTTTTGAAAATGCAGATCCCATGGTTCTGAAATTTGGTATTTGGAAGAATACTGACTATTTTTGGAAGACTATATTGTTCTTACTGCAATAAAGACTTCGTAGTCAAAATATCTGAAATTGAAAAATAACTATAGTTTTATTGAATAAATACTTGCTGAAGGTTAATGAATGCAAAGTTGAATACAGAAAATTCTGTAACCTTTACATATTTGTAATATTATTAATAAAAAAATATCGGCTTATAACAGCTTTTTCTATAGATTACTAAAAGTACCGATGAACCCCCAGAATTTTTCCAAAGAACTCGATATAATCAACAAATAGCATTTAACAATGTTTTAAACCCAACCCTTATAGATAAAATTGATGAATTCATTCCAAAAAAATTTATATGAATTTCATATATAAGTAGAATATCTGAAGACATTGCCAATTATTTTAATAATAATTTTAATTACACAGCAACTTTCAGAGCCATTAATAGCATAGACATATATATTAAAAATAATAAAGATGTTATATTTATGGAAATCACATAATCGGCCCTTTTTTATAACCGGTAATCTCACCGGCCAAATTTATTTAGACCTATTGGAGAACGCTATTTATCCAGCCCTCGTGCAAGTATTGGAGAACGCAGAAGACCATCAAACGAACATTTTCCAACAAGATGGCGCACCACCTCATTTCGTTCAACCGTTGCGTCAGTCTTTTTCCTCACGCCTGGAGCTTGTGGAAATTGAATTTTATTCATTACTAGTTCACATAAAATATTTTTAATTTAAGTTCAACTTATTTATCTTTAATTTTCCCTCTTCTAGTTCCATTTTCATTTATCAGTCAAAGGGCATATGACAACATTTATTATATCCTTTAATGAATCATTTGATTACATTCTAATTAACAACATGAAAATAAACCACAAAAGAAATTGTTTAATAAATAGAATGTAGCCCCTCCAAGAATATTTACCTCATATATCCACTGACACTGTCTAAATAAATAAAAGTGAAATTTATTTGCAATATATTTTCATAACCATTTTTAATACACCTTATGTCTCGCTTCTTGCTTACTTACTTTTAACCAACTACTCATTTTTATCATTGAAAACGACCGCTTATTGCACAAAACGTGTACCAAACTTAAACGTGTATTAATGAAAAATTCAGGACTTTTATGGCATGTTTTCATAGGGTTCCCGCGGGAAATTTGAGCCCAATTGAGGTGTTGCAATAGTCCTGTATCTCCTTGGAAACGCAACTAATAACTTACCAAACAAACACTTTCTGTCACGCTAGAAATACAAACAAACCTACCGTCCTAAACTTTGTTATTGCTTATAGTTCCTCGAAGATAATTGTACTAAACTGAATATTACAGATGGTATGACTGGTAACGCGAAAAAAATCCATTTTATATCGAGTTTTTATTGCGATCGGGATGTCTAGTAGAGAGGGTGAAACTTTGAGCGATTTTAAATTGATTGGAGGAACCGTAAGTGTCAATTTATTTGTACGAAACACAAACAATTTATGTCATGTTTGACATGATAAAATTTGCAGATCAAGCTTAGTGAAAGACCTTCAAGCAATTCTCACTCATCGACTACGAGAAAATATTGTTTTCCGAAATTTTCTTCCAGGCCTTCGTCAGCATTTCCCCGCTTGTATTCTGCAGAAAACTCGCAGGTAAGTGTAGAATTATTAATTTCACCTAGTACACTACTTTCTTCTTAGTTTTGTGTATGCTCATTATGAGTTTCGGTCCCTATTTAAGTAATTGCCTTTTTTTTTTTGGATAATTTAGAAATATCCTAATTGTAGTTGTGTAGTTGAATGTTAGACAAAATTTAATTTGAATACATTGGTTTCTTTTACATTTAATTTCATTTAAAAGAGATTATTTTTTGTATTTATTCAAGTAGTTTATTTGAAGCATTGATTTGTGGAATCGAAAAAATTAATTATAATCTTGAATAATTTCAATTTGTCATATTTTTTTATTACAGTATTTTTAAGTTTTATTTTTATGTTATTTTCAAGTTTTTATTTGATATTTAGAGATTAAGTATTTTTTATTGAATTTAATTTAATTTAAACTTTGTATCACTTGAAAATTCAGTTTATATTGATTGAATATCTCGATTATTTATATCTTCTGTATCATTAATTTCTTCAGTAGAAATTTATTATAGTAATATACACTGGCGAGCAGAAAAAACGGGTCACTTGATCATTGCTGTTCAAATACCTTTCTTAGTTAACCTTTTTTCGAGAATCATGAAATTTCTGAAATGGTAGCGAAAAGAGAATTGCCCAAAGAAAAATGAATTTTTGTATTCGATTTGTATAAAAATATTATTATTATTATTTATGGCGAGCGGGCGTCTGTCCACCCTACCACTGCGTTCGCACGGACTATTGTGGTTCACTCCTCAACGAGATCCAGTTTTTGGATAAAACAGATAATCTTCTTCAGGGGTAATTTTTTCAGTTCGTAGTGGGCTATAAATGCATGACCAAAGACCTCGAATCTGATGCGACTCACCGCTGGGCACTCTGAGACGTCTTCAGCCAGACCGATTTTATGCAAATGGGCTTTCAGTCTTCAGAGACCTATCATAATTCTGACAAATGTTCCTAGTTTGACCGCTGGAGGCATCATCGGTCCATATTTCGTTGGAAAGGATGCTGGAGCTAATGTTACAGTGAACGGTGCTCGTTACAGATCGATGATCAATGATTATTTGTTTGAAAATTTGTATGGTATCGACCCAGTTTTGGTTCCACCAAGATGGTGCTACACCTCATGGTGCTACCGTAACAATTGATTTATTGAAAGAAAGATTTGGCGATAACATTATTTCGAGAAATAGTCCAATTAATTGGCCTCCAAAATCATGCGACAAAACTCCACTGGATTATTTTCTTTGAGGTTATGTCAAGTCATTGGTTTATGCTGATAAACCAGAAACAACAGACGCTTTGGAAGCCAACATAACTCGTGTCATTGATGAAATAAGGCCTGAATTACTCGAAAAAATGCTCCAAAATTGATCTGGTCGAATGCGGTTCCTCAGAACTAGTCGTGGTGGACATATGCCGGAAATTATTTTTAAAACATAAATGTCATAACATTATCTTTCAAATAGAAAAAATTTGGCTTCAATCTTAATTTAAATGTGTGTTATTTCAATTTAAAGTTCTATCACTCTAAAAAAACACCCGATACAATACTTGCTACTGTTCGCCCTAAATATATTATTGCTATTTTTGTTCTAGGAGGAATCAGCTTCAGCTAAAAATGATCGTAGACCTTATTCAGCAGATTTTGTGATGCCTAATCCTTTATCTGGAAAATCTAAGGAAACATTAACAGATGGTAGTTTCGAAAGTATCTATGGTAGGTTTAGATTTCATTGGAAAACAAATTGTTATTTTCTTGTGTTATATTTTCACAAGACTTCAATTCATGATATGAAGTGAGAAAATTCTTCCTCGTTATAATTTAAGCTTCAAAAAATTCAGATGAACATAAGCCATATGAAGTATGATTTGAGATGACAATAAAATCAGCTGTTTCAGTACACTGGCACAAAAAACGGGTCACTAAGATTTTACACTGTTTTTTCCAATACACTCACGTGTTCAAATTGATTCAATAATATTTTGTTCATCGTCTCACTTTCATTAGAAAATCATCGAAATATGCGTAAAATTTAGACATATGGGCTAAAAAACTTGATAAAAGAAACCATCTTCGAATAATTCTTCACGATAAATTCATCGTTTACCAGTAGCATGCAACACTGGTCATTGAAAATTTTATTGAAAATCGGCTGAGCCGGAGATATCGGTTATTTTAGAGTGATAGAACTTTCGATAGGGATAACTGTGATTTGACAGAAAGTAGAAGACGTGTTGTTTTGACATTTCTGTTCAGTAAGCATTGACAAATTATCGTGTAAAGACTTACACCGCAACAACGTTTACAAATTGTTGAAATTTAATTTCAAAATCAGTTTTCTATTCGCCAGACTTATAGAGCACTTCCTGAAATTTATGATTTACATAATCGTCCATCAGAGCAGCTTATTCGTCGAATTATCGATAGATTTCGGACAACATTTTCTCTTCTCTTCTCGATGCAGCAACAACAACAAGACAAAGAACTGTACGTACAGAAGAAAATAACGCTGCTGTAAGTCATAGTGTTACTGATGATCCAGATTTGTCTATTCGTCGACGTTCACAACAAGTTGGACTCTGTGCATCTACCACATGGAAAATTTTGCGTGAAGATCTTAGTCTACACCCATACAAGATCCAACTGGATCAAGAACTGAAGCCACTTGACCATATTAAGCGTCATTTGTTTGCTGATTGGGCCCTAGAACAGCTTGAAGTTGATCCACTTTCTTATCGTAAAATTGTGTTTAGTGATGAAGCTCATTTCTGGTTGAACGGCTATGTAAACAAGCAAAATTGCCGTATACGGAGTGAAAACAATCCTCAAGAAGTTCTGCAGGTTCTATTGCATCCTGAAAAATGCAATGTATGGTGTGCTTTACACGCTGGAGGCATCATCGGTCCATATTTCTTAAAAAACGATGCTGGAGCTGATGTTAGAGTAAATGGTGCTCGTTACAGATCGATGGTCAATTATTATTTGGATCAAAATTTTAATGGGTAACACCCAGACGTGTTTTGGGAGAGCAGGAAATTTTGATGCATGAGGCTGCACGTCCAAATACTGCTCGAATAGAGACAGAGTACTTGAATGAGGTGGGAATTTCAAGGTTCAACTGCCACCACGAAGCCCTGAAATGAATACCATCGAATATCTATGGGGAATGGAAGCATATTCCTAGAGAGAATATTCGAAGGCTCATCACGAGCATGCGAAAACGTTTGGAAGCTCTAATCAGAGCTAGGAGGGTTTACACGTCATACTGAAATTTTCACAGTTACGATACATTTTTCAAGTTCGAAGTTTTTGATTAAAAAAAAGCTTATTATTGTTATTCGAATCGAATAAAAAGTTTCATTTTCCTATGGACAATTCTCTTTTCCCTATCATTTTAAAAGTTTCATGATTCTCGTAAAAATTTTAACTTAGAAAGGTATTTGAACAGTAACGATCAAGTGACCCGTTTTTTCGGCTCGCCAGTGTATTTTATCGAATAAGGTCCTTCGAAACTCGATAATTACATGGACCAAAAAAAAAGTGTCTTAACATTCACGCAAGATTATAATTTGCCGCCATTTCGGTAAAGTGATGACAACTAAAAAACAGTTTGACATCTGGCAGTTTAGGGTTATTGAACGGTCAATAAGTGTGAACCTTATTAAATTGTTTCATTTGAGGTATTAAGTGATAAAAAAAATTCTCATAGAAAAAACATGGGGTGTTTGACATGAAATTGCACAGATATTTATAAGTAGCCGTTTCTGAAGTATGATCTACTGTGAAAATAAATATCAAAGCATCTCGTGCTTTTTGTACTGAAATTCTGGTTTATTTATCATTTAAATTTAAACACTTTCTGAAAACTAGTTAATTCCAAATTCCATTCATTTGATCATTTCGATATATACACTGCTCAAAAATTGAAATGCATATTCGAGCGTCAAATTTCGCAACCTGTTGCACAACGTAAGCAGCGGAGACATTTTTTCCAGGATATTGTTCGTTAAATAAAACCGTCTTTGTTCTCGCAGAGTCGTTATTTCTATGATACAATTTTATCATTTCCACCCTTTCTTTTAAGGAATACACCATTTTAATTCTACTGCAAATTTATAATCGCTTTGACAAACGTTATTAAAAATTCACGATAGACTAAGGTAAATCAAAAACATAGTCCGTCTACTTTTTTGGATAAGAAGTTAATACTTTTTTGGACAAAAAATTAACAACATAACTACTAAATACTTTTGAAATGTGTCGGATACGAATAATATTCTCGAGATAAATTCCACTTTTCCTCTTTCACTATTTTCGCTGTTATTTAATACGATCTTCAAAATTAGTTATTGCAACATCCCTCATCCCTATTTAAAATCAAGGGGTTGGGCTCACCCCCGTTAGGGGGCTGAAGTTACGGGAATGAAAAAGTTGTTGCCTCTTGAATCAGAAATTGACGGGTCCGAGTGATTTTCCACATTTTCATTTTAAAGTTGGAATATTGAGGTGTTAAGTGTTCGTTGGACCCCTATATACAAAATCACTTATTCATTTCCTTCTTAAATTATTCACTTTAATTTTTGAGCAGTCTATTTATGAATTTAACGTTTTTTGAGCCATCTTTTAAAAACAGACCCACTTAATTCGTATTCCCAATAGTTTGGAAATATTTATTGCAATTATCAGCAACAAAATCCGAAGAAAGCCAAACGCTAAGTATTTGCTTTTTTTTTCTTCACAGTCCCAGTAGATTTTCAACTTCCATCCTCCAACCTTTTCAAAGAGCTTTTGGAAGAAGATATAGAGGAATGGAGACGTTTTGGCACACCTCATTCTCTTGGAACGAAAGGAAAAACTTTGTCAGAACACTCCATACCAACTCTAGTGATGAGCGAATGTGATAAAACTGACAACAGTAAGCAAGAAGACAAGCCCATTTCGGAAAAATCACAGAGGGATAACACCGACAAAGGCTTAAAAAACACAAATCACCAAAAAGACAAAAGCGACACAGAAATTTCTGAAAAAACCGACATAGAAGATCGCAATCAAAACACCGATATAACCATAGAAAATTCCAATATGGAAAACAAAGAATTCGTATTAGATAACGAAAAACTGCAGGATGGAAAATACACAATGACACCTGGATTGACCTCCAAGCCACCACTGCCGAAGAAGCATTCCCATGCCCAGTTCATGCCTCAGATGCCGACCGGAATGGAAAAAATTAACGACGATCCCATTTACGATTATTTCGCTATAAAGTATAATTTGGACGCTGGCGCCAGCCCTGAGACGCTCAGGGAAATTGCGGAAAAACCGATATGCGACGAAATTCCAGAAGAAATCGAGGTTGGCTTTGACGATGGATTCGGTGCGGATAAATCTGGGAAAAAGCAGTCACAAGAAATGCAGGAGAACAGAGGTGAGAAATTTTTGATGGAATTACTTCCAATTAATAATTTTCGTCTGTCCGTATTGATTGAATATAAGAATAAGACAATGTATTTATTAAAATAATTTTCGGAGTACCTACTTATTTTCTGAAGTAAATACTGAATTAATTCCGCTCTAAATAACTATTACTTCAAAACTCTAGATGGCCCACTCTTTACTTGTTTTATATCAATATACCATAAAAACTTAAGCAAATTTTTGCGCTGTTTGAAACCATTCTTATTTTCTTAGCTGGGTAGATGGCACAATTTACTCGACATGACTTCTTGGAGCGGCAATATCTTCATGGATTGATCGTCTTAAAGTTCTTCTTTCAACCACGGTTCGATAAGGCTTTCTTGAAGCATCAGCATATAATTCTTCCTACCGATAGCTTTTTGGCCACTTTTAATTCTACATTGCTTCTAGATAATGAAAGAATTGACTCAGCATTTCGCATGCCTCAAATTATACAAATATTTATGTCCATCACGACTAGCTCGGAGAAACCGCATTCGACCAGACTAATTTTGGACTACGAGTAATTCAGGCCTTATTTCATCAATAACACGACTTATGTTGGCTTCCAAAGCGTCTATTGTTACTGGTTTATCAGCATAAACCAATGACATAACCCCAAAGAAAATAATCCAGTGCAGTTAAGTCGCATGTTTTTGGAGGCCAATTAATTGGACCCTTTCTCGAAATAATGTTATCGCCAAATATTTCTTTCAATAAATCAATTGTTACGGTAGCAGCATAAGGTGTAGCACTATCTTGTTGGAACCAAAACACTTCTGGGTCGATACCATTCAAATTTTGAAACAAATAATCATTGATCATCGATCTGTAATGAGCACTATTCACTGTGACATTAGCTTCAGCATCATTTTTAAAGAAATATGGACCGAAATCTATCGATAGTTCGACGAATAAGCGGCTCTGATGGACGATTATGTAAACCAAAAAATTCACGAAGTGCTCTATAAGTTTGGCGAATAGAACACTGATTTTGAAAATAAATTTCAACAATTTGTAAACGTTGTTGCGGCGTGAGTCTTCCCATGATAATTTGTCAATACTTACTGAACAGAAATGTCAAAACAACATCACTTCTTCTTTTTGTCAAATCACAGTTATCGAAAGTTCTATCACTCTAAAAAAAACACCCGATATGATAAAATGTGTCCTCAGGACTCTTTGTTTGATTATAGGTTTCAATTATTTCGGGTTTTCCAGATATAGAAGTGATTCAATGTCTTCATGCATAATTTAAACTAACAAGACAGTATTGTTGCTGGTAGCTTCCTATGAAACCAGTACTTTTTTTTTCTCAAAGCAGGTCTTCGAGCTTCCAATTCTCCTACTTTTTCTATCTTTGGATCTCCCGTTTGTTTCTGCGTAAGATTCATACTAAAAATGTTTTATATATTTCTTTCAACAGCTCATCAGCTTACGGCACAGACGTTAACCAGTTATCTATTATTAAGTTCCGGAAGCATCCTTGAAATTGGCAATATTCACTTCCAGAATCCTTAAATGGCTCTTCTTCTAGGTTGTTTTCTCGTTCAGAGCCCTCTCTGCAACTTTTATTGTCATCAGGTAAAGAGTTGAAACTGGCAGCTAATTCTGACAGCTCTTCTGAACGAAACGGTCTGCTATTTTCCAACTTTATTGACATGATAATATATTATCCTGATACTTCTAGATCTTCTGTGGAGATCTCTCAGAAGTTTTATGTACCAGGTGCGAATTAGGAGTTGGTGTTCTGTTCAGGTCTTACACCACCTTAGGCACAGCACTGTTAATTTTTGACGCAAAAGTGAAATTAGGGCCGAAAACGTCAGACTCAAAAATTTATCTTCTACCCCACAAACATGATCGTAACTTCTTGATCACTGAATGCCTTCATCAATTAACGATTTTGTAACTAGCAATTTAATTATTTGTTGTTCATGATGAGATATCTCGACATGTGAAAGATTATTGAAATGGAATAAATATATAGCGGTGTTTACGTTTCTTTGTCATTCAGTATATTATATACGTATTATTTGATTTTAATATGAGTGGTATTGCGTTATTTCGATATGAATGCTCATTCATCCCTTGCATTTGAGTAGATGAACATTCACGCAGACCATGGTAAGTCCTCAATGCGAAGAAAAATCTAAACCCTTATCATTTTTCATAATTTTAATATACTTCTAGTTTTTTATTTTTAGAGAAAAATAATAAGGTTGTGCAGATAGTCGGCTATGGCCAAAGTCGCATGGTAACACTATTGTTCAAATCTTGTTGATTGTCAACAGGTATACAATTTATGAAATAATGTCCCAACTAGAAGAAAGAAAATAGGTACAATATTTGTATAGAAAAGATTTTTGGAACGTTAAAAAATTAGCGCAATTGACTGAACTGGAAAAAAGTGCTGTATGTGAGACGATAAAGAGGATAAAAATGGCATGGATATGACGCATAGACCAGTTTCAGGAAGATCGCGTAAGATTAAAGGAAACAATTTAAACGCTTTAATGGCCTCAGGATGATACAATGTCAATTGTGGCATTCTAAACCATTTTCTCATTGAAGCAGCGTATGCTTTATATCTACAGGGTGGCGTTTTCAGCAAGATAATGCAAGATGCCATACTTTGGCCTCTACTCAAACTTGGATGCAATAACACCAAACGACAACCATTTCATGGCCAGCAGCTTCACCAGTTCTGAGTCCTTTGAAAACATATGGTGATTAATGAAGATTGAAGTTGAACGAGTAGCGCCACGAAATAAAGATGATTCAATTCAATCAGTTTTACAGTCCTAGAATACCATCACTGAAAATTATGGAGGTGATCTAGTTTAAGGTGTACCTTGACGTTTAGTCAAGCGTTTGCAGTTAAATGGAGGTTGTTTAAGTGAATAAGATAAATATTTTGTTATAATTTTCCAATTAAAGAATTAAAAATATATACTAAATAATTACAATTGAGCTTTGTGACTTCCGGATACTTTCTAGACGGACTATATAAATATTTAGGTAGTATGAGTTACGATAATACAAAGTTCTTTGAATTGAGACAGTTTGAAAATTCACAACTCAAATCCATGAGACATAAGCAGTTTCTTTGCTTCGGGAGTACAGTTCACTGCTTGAATCACTTAATGGGATGCTGTGATGTATATTGACGAGCATAGATGACGCTAGTGTTTGGTCTAAGCTATAACGTTTCTATCTGTGTTGAATATAAGTGCCTACGTTGAATTCGTTGGGTATTAGACTACTGTACTGATCAAATACGAACAAGCATCGAAACAACTGTCCCGATTCGAAGAACTTTGTATTACCACAGCTCATAAATCCTAGAAAAAAATTTTCAGTTTCAGCTGCAGAAAACGAAGGAAAAGCTCCACACCAATGTATTGAAATGGCAGATGTCGCTGAGGGTGAAACCAATTTTGATGTAAGCACATCCGTTAGTGATTGGCTGGAGGAGATCAACATGTGCAGTGTTCAACAAAAAGAATCGGAGACAGACAAATATTTGCAAGAAGTCAGAAAACAATGTAAATCAGCTGAAAATGAAGCTACCCTCGACGATCAACCATTATTGTCCGAAATGGATATAGACGACCTGTTTAAACTAGATGATAGTGATAAAATCGACGCACCAAAAAAGATCAAAGATACTCCTCCGCTCCCATCTTCTTCCAACGGTAGCAAGAAGGATTCCAACAGGACACATATGTCGAGGAAGAGAACAAAATCTAAATCGCCGGTATCCAGGAAATCTCAATCCGCGAAAAATAACAACGAGAGAAAATCTTCCTGCAAGAACGAGAAAGAAAAAACTATTTCGAACAAACCGAAATTCACAGCAATGAAACTCAACAAAGTCAAGTCACCGAAGCACGAAATCGATGTGATGGAAGATAATATCGAAACTTGGATTGGAAAAGACGTCGAAACGGTGAAGAGGAACCGGTTGGGGTTTTCTGAACTGATCGGTGAGTGAAATTTCATACATTTTTGTACCGATGAAATATTAACAAAATAATAGAAGTGGTCAATACACACATCGTCAAAATTCTTGCCCCCTCCTTCTATCAACTCTCAACTTGTTGAATGTAACATGACAATTTTTTGTGTGTGGAATCTTCACTTTATTATCACTTAAATGAAAACAATAAACCAGCAAAAAATGTTTCTTGTTCGGGAGTTTTCGAAGTTTAAACGTTTGAATATTCCATGGACTTCAGTAAGGCGCATAGTGGCCCTTTTCCTGGAAACCGGCAGCATTGCCCGGTGCCTGGTGGACCCAGCGTAACACCTGCAAGGGCAGACCATTATAACGCAAATTTTAATCGAAGGAATCGAACGGTATCTGTAACACCCTTCGAAGTCATTTTTTGAGGACCTATAGACGGGTAGTCTCAACCTGTACCCTAAGGAGACGGTTATATTTCTCAAATTTAAGGGCAAGAAGACCTGTAAGAGTACCACGACTATCACCTGGACTTAGAGCTACCCTTCAGCAATGGACAGAACACCACCAAGACTGGTTTTTATCACAATGGTGTAATGTATAATACTTTTGTCGGACGAGTCACGATTCGTTTTACAAAGTGATAGTCGACGAGAAAAGGTTTGGAGAGGTCCAGGCAGACTAAAGCAACTCAATTTCGCCCGGGAATTTGTGGGGGGGGTATAATGTTCAGTCGCCGTACCCCTCTTATTATCGTTGAACGAACAATGGCTGGTGCCATCTACATAGAAAACATCATTGAACCAATCATTGTTCCTCTCCGCAACGAATTTGGAAATAATTTCATTTATCAGGATGATAACGCCCCACCACACCGCAAACGAAGGGTTCAAAACATTCTTCAAGAGAACAATCAATATCCAGAGAATGAACTGGCCAGAAAACTCACCAGACATGAATCCAATTGAGCAAGTATGGGATTACTTAGGGAGAGTAATATCCAATCGCGAAAACCCTTCAACTTTTCAGGAATTGAGTTTAGCCCTTCAGGAAGAATGGAACGATATGCCCGAAAATTTCATTAACTAGTTGATTCGTGGGATGCCTAGGCGTATGGAGCAGTTGAAAGAAGAGGCGGTAATACGGACTATTGAATTTGGATTCAGCTGTGCAATAACTATAATTAATCAAAAATGAATAATCGATAAATTTAGAGTTTTTCTCATTTTTCCTATTTCAGATACTGAATTGTTTCAGCCGTTACTATTTGGTAGTTGATCATAATTAAAACAAATTGTAGAAATTACTATGTTTTACTACCAAAAAATATATATTACACATTTTCTTGTGACTCGAGTTTCGGGAAATGAACTATCCCATCATCAGACAACTGAAGACCTAACAGTGGTACATTGGTATTTAAACAGAAGTGATAAATATTTTGAATATTTCAACAGATTCTCGGTAATACCTAATAGTCGTACAGAGGTTTACAATCGGAACGTGATAAAAAACCGGGTTAAAAAAGAGGGGCCTTCTAACAGATATCGGAATGTCGGCAATCGACAAAGAAGTTGTTAAACAGATGGTACCCATTTAAATATCTAAAATAATTTTTGGGGTTACATTGCTCCCATTTAGTCATTCATTATTTTTACATTATTTTGGTGTATATCTCAAATATTTGGATTTACAAAGCTCCATGCAGTCATTCATTATTTTTTACATTATTTTTATTGTGAACGAATTTGAAAATTTCAATAATCAAGTTTCTTTTCTTTTGAATCTACATGTAAAATTTTCTTAAGATTTTCTTTTGTCGAAAGGAATTACTGTTTTCTAAAGAATGAGTGGCAAAAGTTGAATTTTTGTTTATTTTTCATTAAATTCATTTTATGTTCGTTGAAAAAGGTTCTAAACAGATGTTACTTTTTAAATATCTCAAATATTTTCGATTTATATAGCTCCGTACAGTCATTCATTATTTTTACATTATTGTTGTGGTGAACTAATTTGAAAATTTCAACAGATTCTAGATAATCGAGTTTCTTCCCTTTTGATTCTACATGTAAAATTTTAAGATTATCTATTGTGGGAAAGGAATGACCGTTTTCTAGACAATGAGTGGCAAAAGTAGAATTTTGTTTATTTTTTATGAAACTCATTTTATGTTCGTTGAACCTCGTCTTGAAGGAACGTCCTGTTTGTCCTATGTATTTATTACTGCACGTAGAACAAGATAACTCATAAACTCCTGATTTGTGTATGTTTGGAGTAGGGTCCTTAGCGTTAAATAATACCAATGATAATTTGTTTTGCGTTTCGAAGGCAATATTGACATCTGATTTTGAAAAACTATTGGCCACTTTTTGACTTATGCTACCAAAGTACAACAGAGAAATGAATTTTTTATTTTATTCGGTTTTTATGATGGAATAAATTTGGCTCATAGCTATTTTAGATAGTTTCTGTTGAATTAGCTATTATATTGGGGTTGAAACCGTTGTTCGCGGCTATTGATTTTATAGTTTGGACTTCAGCTTCGCGGTAATTTTTTGATAAGGGTGATGCGAAGGCTCTATGGATCATCGATTGATACGCTGACATTTTTTGTGAATATGGGTGATTGGAATCAATAGGAATACATATATAAGTGGATGGGGGTTTTCTGAACACGTTGAAATCTATTTTTCTATTTGAGTGTGATATCGAGAGGTCTAAAAATGTAATACTGTTCTTCGATTCTTTCTCTAATTTGAATTTAATTTTTGGGTGAATATTATTCAAGAGATTAAAAAATTGGCTCAGTTGTCTGGATGTTCCGGAGATACACGTAAGAATATCGTCTACGTATCTGTACCAGAAATGAACATTTACAGGTAATTTTCTATTTTCTATTTCTGACATGAATATGTCTGCATGGAGTGGACTCAGTGGTGAGTCCATAGCTAGGCCGTTTAATTGTTCCTATATTTTATTATTAAATTGAAAATAGTTTTTGTGCAGGCATTGTTCTAAAAGGGCAATGAAATAATTTCCTATTTTGTCTCATCCTGCATAAAGCAAGAGTAACAAACAAAGGTTTTCTATCAAATATATTGCAGTTTAAATATAGGAAAATATTCCTCTCTTTTCCAGAACCTAGACTGTTTATTTCTTGAGAAACCTAGTGGAGCCAAGACTTTTGACGATGTGTGTATATATGCCAGTTAAAAATTATAAATTCCCTCATAAATAAAAAGAAAATGCCACTTTTTCAAAAACGAGTATAGTCCACTTCCAAAACAGAAAACAACGATAAAAAAACTGGACCAATTTCACAAGAGCTCAAATAATTTCAACAACTAACATTAAAATAGTTTTCACACTCTCACAAGAGATTTGTGTTATATTTAAATGCCGAAGTCGTAAAAAACTGGATTAGTAATCAACCTTTGAAACACAGCTTGTTATACAACCGTGGTAGCATCGAAAAAACATCTTGTTCCTTGTGTAAATAGATTATTCTGCTCTTCACTTTGGGGAAAACAGATTACCCTTTCCGTTTGAATGACGATGTTGCAATATCAAAAGGGGTTATCCGTTTCATCGCCCGGATTTCACAGCCCTGTTTCAATGACATATGTGGAACAGAACTGTGATCTGAAGACTCATATGTTTAGATGAAGGTTAGCCATTTAACAATATGGATCGTTACTGATGTCTTAAGGCCTATACATCATCGAAATGAACGCTAGACCGAAAATATTTCTACTGTAAGTGAAAATGTTGAAGAAGACCTAAATTTATCAATTCATCGGCGAGCACAACATTTGGGCATCTTTTACGGCGTATTTTGCATCTGGATTTGCATCTCCATCGTTTTAAGGTTCAGTTGACAGTTGCTGGGAGACCATTACATCCACAAAACGTCACTGTATGGTGTGCAATTTGGTTTGGTGTAGTGATTGGCCTGTACTTCTTTGAAAATTAAGAAGGTGTCACTCAAAGCGTCAATTCTCATCGTTACAGCAAAATGATCATCGATTTGGCTCTATCGCAAGAAAAATTCCAATGACGCGTTATTTCCCGTTTCGGCGATGTGAATTGGCCACCAAGATCTTGGGATTTATCGCCCTTGGATTTTTTTTGTGGGGTAATGTGAAGAATCGTGTTTATACAGATACGGCGAGTCATTGAAAATTAACTCACAAGGATCGAGTCCTGTATAACTTCACGCGGAGAACATTTAAATGATGTATTCCACACATAAGCGCAAGGTCCAAGCATTAAATTGAAATAAAAATTTGATCGATATTCTAATGAAAGATAGATTTGTTAACGTTTCCTTTCGGAGGCACAAAATGGATAACCCTGTAATAATCACTCACATTTTTAGATAGTGTGGATGAACTTAAATCAGCGACTGAAGTGAACGAAAAGGAAGTACCAATAGCCAGCAACGCTTCCATTCCTGAAGACATGAAGCAGGAAAACTATGATGATTTAGAGACAATCATCGAAGCCCTAGAGTATCAGGACCAAACTTCACGTGAGTAAACTATAAGAGATTTTCTGTCGATTGAAATAAATAGGCCCTTTTTTAAATTTTTCAGGCCTAACTCATTTTTAATTAAGGGTAATTGATTTCTAATCATTCTGAACTTCCTTATTTTATATGTCCAATCACGAATTGCCGTGAGAGTATTTCATTTCTATTGAATTTTCCACGTGAATTTCCAACAGTTTGGATAGAAGATTCACCAATTTGGAAGTGAGTTTTTGATATTTCCCAGTTTTGTTCAAGCGTAAATCGATACATTTTATTAGTGTCAAATAGTTAACTAAATTTCTGTCAAAACACGAACGACGCAAGTATCGCCAGGCTTGAAATAACTATAACACTACTTCAAAATGCAAACTCTTGATGGCTCACTCTTTACTTCCACCGATTGAAAGAATGATTTCACAATGGATATGAAATTATCCATAACAGGAGTGAAGGCTCTGGACTGACACTCTTAGAATCAACAGATATATTTCCCAAAAATCAGATGTTAACAGATCACCGTTACTAAATATCTTCCTGAAATACCACCGAGAAACTCCAATCGCTCTGATTACTATCTTCAGTTACTTATTCTTTTTATATTATCTTATATTACTATCTGTAGCAAACCCCAATAACTGTATCGGATGTTTTTTTGAAGTGATAGAATTTTAAATTGAAATAAAACATATTTAAATTCAGACTGCAGCCAAATTATTTTTATTTGAAAAATTTTATGACATTTATGTTTTAAAAATAATTTTCGGCATATGTCCACCACGACTAGCTCTGAGGAACCGCATTCGACCAGACCAATTTTGGACCACTTTTACGAGTAATTCAGGCCTTATTTCATCAATAATACGAGTTATGTTGGCTTCCGTCTATTGTCTCTGGTTTATCAGCATGAACCAATGACTTGACATACCCCCAAAGAAAATAATCCAGTGGAGTTATGTCGCATGATCTTGGAGGCCAATTAATTGGACCATTTTTCGAAATAATGTTATTGCCAAATCTCTCTTTCAATAAATTAATTGTTACGGTAGCAGCATGAGGTTGGAACCTTGTTGGAACCAAAACACTTCTGGGTCGATACCATTCAAACTTTGAAACAAATAATTATTGATCATCGATCTGTGATAAGCACCATTCACTGTAACATTAGCTCTAGCATCGTTTTTAAAGAAATATGGATCGATGATGCCTCCAGAGTGTAAAGCACACTCTACACCATACAGTGCATTTTTCAGGATGCAATGGAACCTGCTGAATTTCCTGATGATTGTTTCCACTCCATCTATGGCAATTTTGCTTGTTTATATAGCCGTTCAACCAGAAATGAGTTTCATCACTAAACACAATTTTACGATAAAAAAGTGGATCAACTTCAAGCTGCTCTAGGGCCCAAACAGTAAACAAACGACGCTTATTATGGTCACGTGTCTTTAGTTCTTGAACCAGTTGGATCTTGTATGGGTGTAGACTAAGATCTTTACCCAAAATTTTCCATGTGGTGGATGCACAGAGTCCAATTTCTTGTGAACGTCGACGAAATCTGGATCATCAGTAACACTATGACTTACAGCAGCGATATTTACTTCTGTACGTACAGTTCTTTGTTTTATTGTTCTTGCATCGAGTAGAGAAAATGTTGTCCGAAATCTATCGATAGTTCGACGAATAAGCTGCTCTGAGGGACGATTATGTGAACCATAAATTTCACGAAGTGCTTTATAAGTTTGGCGAATAGAACACTGATTTTGAGAATGAATTTCAACAATTTGTAAACGTTGTTGCGGCATGAGTCTTTCCACGATAATTTGTCAATGCTTACTGAATAGAAATGTCAAAACAACATAGCTTCTACCTTCTGTAAAATCGCAGTTATCCCTATCGAAAGTTCTATCACTCTAAAAACAACACCCGATTTCACCATATTCAGTTCCTTTTGTTTTCTTCACGTTGAACCTGGTGATGCTATCGTGTGATGAAACAATTGTTGTTTATTACTAAAATCTTTATGGAAATTTTCTTTCACTCACTTTATAATTTCTTCATCTTCATTCTTTTTTATGCAGAACGAAAGATACAGAGCATGAAGAAGATAGTCACCAGCGAGCTATCCAATTCTATCATCTTGAACGAGAACGAAGAGAACCTCCTCTTTAAGAAGAAGGCACAAAATGTTGAGCCCCAGAATTCAGGACGAGGAACTTCCAAATGTTCAAGTGGTAAAAGCAACAAGAGCGATTCTGCACGTTCAAGCCCTCTTGATTTCTCGTCTGGAGATAATGAGGGAAAAAACAGTGCGAGAAACAGCTTTCACTGTAAACACCATAAGCATCATTCAGATGCCAAGGAAGGATCAAGGACGAATAGGAGTCAAAGTGCAGATAGCGGGCATCATTCGGATTCAATGAAGGGAATCGGTAACTATAGGTTAGTCAGTCAATAATTGTGTTAATGCGCAAACTCCCACTACTGTAATCTCATGCGCAAATGACTTGCGCATGTACATTATACAGATGTTCCAACGAGAATTTAACACCTGGATTTTCCGACTTTAAAATGAAAATGTGAAAAATCGTTCGGACCATGAATTTCTGATTCGAGGGAGAACAACTTTTCCGCTTTTTTCATCCCCGTAACTTCAACCCCTAATGGGGGTGAGCACAACCCTTTTATTTTGAATAGGGATGAACGGTGTTGCGATAACTTATTTTGAAGATCGTATCGAGTACTATTAAGCATACTTCACCCCGGGGGTGAAAGAGGGATGTATATTAGTTGAATTATTTTACCCAAATGGAGGAGTTATGTTTTGACCAGATGTGGAATGTGATCCAGCTCGTAGGGACCTTGTAGAGAATTGTCAGCGAAAGTACATATAATACAAGTGTGCAATTTTGAGTTTTTGACCCAGATTGAGGTGGATACACTATCTTGATCCTGGACAGTTCTTTCTTGAGTTTCTTCTATTGTTGTTCACGACACAGACTTCAATTTTATTGGTTCCACTTTTGAGTTCACTTTTCACAACTTATTATCTAATTACAAATGAATAATGTAGATAATACATTCACTTCCAGGCCTTTAGTGCGTTATGAGTAACTGAGAGAAAGAGAGAGAGAGAGAGTTCCTTGGAAGTTTAAAGTGAAAAATGCCAATATAAAATAATTCGAGCGTAGAGATAAATATGTTTAACAAGTTACGAGAGCGTACTTCAAGGGGATGTGTGTGGGATGAGAGCTCGTCTTCAACTAAACTTTCTTAACTGTTTTCTTCTTTCTGCTGCGGGATGTGTTCGGCTCGGTGCCTTTTTGCTGAATGGCGAGATGAGAGAGTGGGTTTTGGTCCGAAAAGGTGGCCCAGGTAATTCCAATACGACAATAGTCTTGAAACGGCTAAAACGGTTTCTAATGGGCTTCTAGGAATAACCTAAGGGAGAAATATCTTCGTTTCTCAATTGGTGTTTTAGGCCCGTTAAGGTTTCCAGGAATTAATCTAAGAGAGTAATATCTTCGTTTCTTAATTGGTGTTTTAGGCCCTTTAAGGTTTCTAGGAATTAAACTAAGAGAGTAATATCTTCGTTTCTTAATTGATGTTTAGGCCCGTTTAGGTTTATAGGAATTAAATGATTCATATTTGAAAGGCCTAAATTGTTTAACTCTGGGGACGTACCTGCTAGTGAATTAAAAATTCCTTGTTTGAAGTAAATTTGAACAGGCGGGTATTTATGGAAATCACATAATCGGCCTTTTTTTCATACCCGGTAATCTCACTGGGCAAATTTATTTAGATCTATTTATCCAGCCCTGTGCAAGTGTTGGAGAATACAGAAGACCATCAAACGATCATTTTCCAACAAGATGGCGCACCACCTCATTTCGTTCAACTGGTGCGTCAGTTCTTAGATGAAAATTTTCCTCACGCCTGGATTGGAAGAAGAAGACATATTGAGTGGCCACTGTCACTGGTCACTGGATGATTTGCGAACTTCGATCATTAATGAATGCCTTCAAATTACACCCGAAGTCTTGATTAACGTACGTGAAAGTTTTCAGCAAAACTTACATTACTGCATGGAAGTGAATGGTGCCCATTTCCAGTATTAAATGAAATAATCACAAAAGTAAGTACTCTTCCACTATTTTACCTGTCATTTCGTTATCGATGGAAATTTTGAAGCGAAATTTCAGGATCAGATAGTACTCGATAAGATTTTCAAAATGAGGTATCGCAACACCCCTCATCCCTATTCAAAATCAAAGGGTTGTACTCACCCCCGTTAGGAGGTTGTAGTTACGGGGATGCGAAGAGCGGAAAAGTTGTTACTCCTCGAATCAGAAATTGACGGGTTCGAGTGATTTTCCACATTTTCATTTTAAAGCCGGAAAATCGAGGTGTTAAGTTTTCGTTAGACCACACTGATACTGAAGTATTATTGTATAATGCATTAAGTGTATACCGTGGTTGCTTCTAAAAGAACTAAGTTTATCTATGAACGAAGAATAACCACAGAAACCAGAGACTAAATTCCATGTTATTTTGATATACCATATCAATTTAGTCGCTAAAATCTTATTCCAACACACACAACACACCAGTCTAACAGAGACTATTCCAACACACACAAGACCCATAGCATTTTTGTATACTTCATTTTATGACACATATTTTTATATTAGGAGTACAAATAAGTTTCCGCCGTTTTATTGTAGATGACGCGGCACGGAGTTTCGGTTAGCTTTCGCAGATGATAACCGGCTTAAAAAATAGTTTGAACATTCAAGAACAACATAACCTATTAATATCATTGATTTTATATTGGTAAAATATAATTTTTATAAGTTGAAAATGTCAAAATTTGAGCCAAGTAAGCGTCATTTGCAGGAAATATTAGTTTACTTCTTTGATTTAAAGAAATCTGCTGCTGAGGCGCATCAATTGCTCGTAGAAGCATATGGTTAGGGTGCTTTGAGTGAGAGAACGTGTCAAGAGTGGTTTCAAAAGTTTAAAAACGGTGATTTCGACGTAGAAGACAAAGATCGCAGTGGAAGGCCAAAAATTTACGAGGATGCAGAATTTGAGGAATTATTGGAGGAAGATTAATCTCAAACACAAAAAGAACTTGCTCTAACATTAAAAGTTACTCAGCAAGCAGTCTCACCACGTCTTCTATAATAAATATTTAATTTATGTTAAAAAACGGCGGAAACTTATTTGTACTCCTAATACTTCAAATATATCTTCTCTACTTATTCGAGTGTAGTATTTATTTATACAGTCCACTTATCTCTAATCCCTGACACCAGGTTCTCACATATTACTCTATTAGTTATATCTAATAATAATAATCCTTGACACCAGGTCTACACACACTATTCATATTGGTTATATCTTAAGGAATACAATGCAACGTCGATTCCGAAATACATAGGTTATTTTGATATATTAGCAATATTTCTAACCAGCTCCCTATTCTCTAGGAATTACGATCACGAAATACCATTTGCAATAAACTTATTGCAAATTTACGAATTGTTAATGCTCATTCGTAACAAACATAGCCTTGGCAATAAAAGAAATTTGAATTAAAGCCATTCGTATTGTTTTAACGACAACCAAATGTATGGAATTAGCAATTATATTTGATTTCGAACTTCCATTGCATGAAATTTTGTACAAAATATTCAATTTTTATTTGGGGTAAATAATTTTCGTCATGTTTTTCTGTGTTGATCATTTCTGATTTATTTTGGGTACTTTAAAGCTTACTTCGATTTTATTCGTTCCAGGTTTTATCTCATTTGGTGATTTAAATTTCGATCTTGTGATATATTTGAATCTGAATTCAATACAATTCTGAAGAGGTCTAGGTACCGAAAAAGGTATCAAATGTTGGAATTCTAGTTCAATTATTTTTATTTGATCCTTTATTTTGAGAATTCTAGATAATTTTGGAATAGTGGACTTTCTCCTTTTTGTTATGTTAATATACATACTAATACATATATCCGGTGTTTTTTTAGAGTGATAGAACTTTCGATAGGAAAATGGAAAATTTTGCGTGAAGATCTTGGTCTACACCCATACAAGATCCAACCTGTTCAAGAACTAAAGCCACTTGACCTAATAAGCGTCGTTTGTTTGCTGATTGAGCCCTAGAATAGCTTGAAGTTGATCCATTTTTTATCGTAAAATTGTGTTTAGTGAAGAAGCTCATTTCTGGTTGAACAGTCAAAATTGCCATATATGGAGTGAAAACAATCCTCAAGAAGTTCTGCAGGTTCCATTGAATCCTGAAAAATACACTGTATGGTGTGCTTTACACGCTGGAGACATCATCGGTCTATATTTCTTTGAAAACGATGCTGGAGCTAATGTTACAGTGAATGGTGCTTGTTACAGATCGATGATCAATGATTATTTGTTTCAAAATTTGAATGGTATCGACCCAGAAGTGTTTTGGTTACAACAAGATTGTGCTATACATCATGCTGCTACCGTAACAATTGATTTATTGAAAGGAAGATTTGGCGATAACATTATTTCGAGAAATGGTTCAATTAGTTGGCCTCCAAGATCATGCGACATAACTCCACTGGATTATTTCCTTTGGGGTTGTATCAAGTCATTGGTTCATGCTGATAAACCAGAAACAATAGACGCTTTGGAAACCAACATTACACGTTTTAATGACGAAATAAGGCCGGAATTTGTCGAAAAAGTGGTCTAAAATTGATCTGGTCGAATGCGGTTCCTTAGAGCTAGTCGTGGTGGACATATGCCAGAAATTATTTTTAAAATGTAAAGGCCATGAAATTATCTTTCAAATAAAAAAAAATTGCCTTCAATCTTAATTTAAATGTGTTTTATTTCAATTTAAAATTCTATCACTCTAAAAAAAACACCAAACAAATGTATTTGTTGATACATATATATTAACATGTTTTATGTCGGGATGTAAAAAGGTTTTTTCCGAGACATTGAAAAATATTTTATATTGATTATATATAAGAAAATCATTTTGAAAGTTTCTGTATATGGTTCCGTTATGCATTGTAGAAGTTAGTATATATAATTCGGAATTCAAAGTCATACAAAATATCTTTCTATTTACGTAGTTTTTTTCATAGTTTAGTTCACATTGAGGAATATTATGTACAAAAAAATTCAGACACCGGAAGTCCGAAATTCGAATAATCAAACTTCATATTAACTAAAATAAAGTAAAATAATAAGGATTATCACAAAATTTGAATATCAAAACAGATTGAATCTGTTAGTCTTCTACAATTTTAATTTCAAAAAATTTATTCAAAATTTTTTTTCAAAAACTTCAAGAATTAAATTAATGTCTTATAAGCACTGCTTATATTTAATAGACGTATAAAATCGAAACTCATTGAACAATATCAAATAGAATTAAGAAAAGCCCAATGAATATAAATTGTCGCTTAAAATTAATAAATAAATAGATGTTTTTCGATCCGGACATGCGTACTGAACTCATCAGACAAGCGTACACAGCCCTGCTTGTAACAAAATGTTTTGTTTTCTGATCTTATATTTATGAAAACTAATTCTCTCTCAAAAATATACAAAATAATTTTATGAACTTCTCAAGAATTAATTTATTTAAAATATTTAATATATTTAAATAAACTACTTCAAAAACTCTCAAAACATGTAGTACATCCTCAAAAAATAATTAGAATTCAGTTCAATTTCACATTTAAAAGATAAAATCAATTAACAATAAATAAACTTACCCAATACGATCTCTAGGAATATGTGCTTGTTGAACATAGGTACAACTAACTAGGTACATCTAATAGCTAGGTACTTTCTGTGCTATGCTCACAACAAAATCACACAATAAAATAAGAAGGAACGGTTTTTGAAAAAAAAAAAAAAAAAAAAAAAAAAAAAAAAAAAAAAATCACACAAAGTGTGAATTCTGAATTCTAATTATTTTTTGAGGATGTGCTACATGTTTTGAGAGATTTTGAAGTTATTTATTGAAATACATTAAATATTTCAGATGAATTATTTTTTGAGAAGTTCTTAAAATTATGTTGTATATTTTTGAGGAAGATTCAGTTTTCATAAATATAAGATCAGAAAGCAAAACATTTTGTTATAAGCAGGGAAGTGTACGCTTCTCTTATGAGTTCAGTACGCATGCCTGGAACGAAACAAAAAAACATTTATTTATTAATTTCAATTGACAATTTATATTCGTTCGGTTTTCCTTAATTCCATTTGATATTGTATAATGAGTTTTGATTTTATACGTCTATTAAATATAAGTAGTGCTTATAAGACATTAATTTAAGTCTTAAAGTTTCTTGAATAAATTTTTTGAAATTGAAATTGTAGAAGACTAACAGATTAAATCTGTTTTGATATTCAAACTAGAATAAAGATTTGAATTTCAAGAATTCAAAGATGCCGCAACACCATTCCGCTAAATCCATCAACATTAACACTTCTTTAGGTACTGGGTATCACGAGATATGTTCAGGGTTGAATGGTTTAAAGTGCATTAAGTGTCAATATTGATTGAGGTTTGATGGAATGTCTTATGGTGAAATAACCAATTTCCTTGAAAAATCCATATGCTATTTCTATTCCTTCAATCCATTCACCGAGGTCCCGTTACTTGCAGCGACCTCTTTCGACATTCGTTTAACGCAAAAAAGGATTAGTTCATCTTCCAATTTGATGTGAACCTGATAACTTCAAATGCACATACTTTTCAGGGATCTTCTTTCCTATCTAGACGAGGTGGACAAAAGATGCACGGAAACCCTGGAAGTTGCCAAGGAACGGGCTAACAACGCGTCAAAGCTAGTCATGGAATCGTCCAGTTTATTCGACACCGTGCCGAAGTGAGTCTGAAAGAATTTCATTTACGCACGTAACTGGAATAAGTCACCTGAAAATATTTGGATCACGCAATTTTTTAGGAGTGAAAATAAGTTCATGCGGTTTTGATAACGTATGTCGCTACTAGTTTATTATTTCATTGTTTCATCTGGCAACACCTACAAGTGTCATCATACGGTTTTCTTTTCAGTATCTGTCATTCTGCTCAAGTCTAAATATCAGAGTTTTTGTGAGCTCTGAAAATATGTTAATATCATATTTTCACCGAATAATGTATTTTTACGAGGAGTTTTCTTCCATATGAAGAAGAAGGCTGCCGAAAGTCATCGTATTTTAGTGGATGTTGAGCTGAAAGAACGTGTCAGAAGGTTTGGCCGTTTTAAAAGAGGCAACTTTGATTAGGAAGACGAAGAACGTCTCGGAGCTCTACCAAAGTTTAAGGATGCAGGATTAAAGGCACCGCTCGATGAAGATCCACCAGAAACACTAGAGGAACTTTTAAAAATACTTGGAGTCACTCAACTAGCCATTTGCCCTCATATAGTAATGGGTCTTTCATTGACAGCGCCCCATTTTTTTGTGAATAAAACATATTATTTATTTGGAAATTATTGAAATTTTTATTTCAATATGAAGTACAATGAAATAAAATAATAAGAAACGGTTTTTTACGTGATAGAAGGATTATTACGAAATTCGAATATCAAAACAGATTTAATCTGTTAGTCTTCTACAATTTTAATTTCAAAAAATTTATTCAAGAAACTTTAAGAATTAAATTAATGTCTTCATAAGCATCTGCAAAACAGATTAAATCTGTTTTGATAATCAAATTTTGAATTACAATGGATACGATTAGACTCTCCCACACAAATCAGGTTGTATGGAAGCAATTACTCGTTGAATATTGATCTATAAATCGTCTAAATTTGCTGGTTGATTGCTGTAAACCAATGACTTAATGTAACCCCAAAGAAATAGGTCAAATGGAGTTAAATCCCTGGAACGCGGCAGATAATTTATCGGTTCATTTCTTGAAATAATCGAATCACCGAATACACGACGCTTTAAATGATCTGTTGGTGTGAGTTCTTGGGTTAAAACAATTTTGTATGGATGTGAACCAAGGTCCTTTCGTCAAATTCGTCACAAAGTCATTTGGGAGATGTCTAGTTCTTGTAAACGTCGAGAAATCGATAAATTATGGTCTTCACGAACACGGCAGCAATATTCTCTTCACTTCTTGCATTTCTTTGTCTCACTGGAACTGTAACGTCATGAAGTGTAAAATTTGTTTCAAACTTCTTCACTAAATGTTCAACTGTTCTTTTAACCGGATGATTATAACGACCAAAAATTGGAGTAAAGTTAGAGTAACAGATCGCGATTTTTCATAATAAATTTGGATTATTTGTAAACGTTGTTGGAGTGTGTACCTTTCAAAGATTAAATTTTAGACATCGACAAACTGTCAATGTCACAACAAATAAACAATGGTTACTATGCTCCCTTTACGTGCATAAATAAAGCAATCTGGAAGACTATTCCATTCAACTTGCTTTTCAATATCTGTAAATTTTCTTCTCCATAAAGCTTCACTTTTTAAATCGATCAATTGCTAGAGATCCAGTATCAATTTTAAACGGCTCAATGTGATTCTTCTACCAAAACATAAGCTGGGTTTCCCTTTCTTTGGAGTTTTAGATTCAGCTCATTTAATTTTGCTGTGATATCTACTCTAAAGTAAAATTTGTGCAACAATCAGTCGTTCTTCTAATTCTATACCTTACCTTTGGAAATCCATCGCACCTTATTATGAAGAAGGTCGGAATACTGAGTCCCCATTTCGTTTAAGAATTCTTCAAACTGACGATGGTAGAGTGCTTTTGACAAGATGCTTTTAACAATCTTGACTACCAAATTCATGACCTCAACTATTTCGGCCGGAAATGTTTGGGCACAAAGCGTTTCTTGGTGTATTATGTAGTTAAACGTTAGAATTTCGCTTTTAACTTTGCTCTGAAGAATAGTTGTTGCTCCTTAATTTTTTCATGTCACTCTTCTGGCTCCATCAGTTGCTATTGAAACGATTTTATTTAAATCGATCTTATTGTCTTCAAGGCATTTCTGCACGGCATTCGCTATATCTTCCCTTCTAGTTTGTTCCGAGGGTAGTAGCAATTCTAGAAGTTCTTCTTTTGGATTTTGGGAAGACATATACCTGACCAAAAGGGCAACTTATGTTTATGTTGCAAGACTCACCTATAGCAGGTGATAACGCAATCCTAGAAGTTCTTCTTTTGAACCTTGGGAAGACATTTACCTGACAAAAAGGGAAACTTATGCCGTGTCTTTTATGTCGCAAGACTCATCTTAAGCAGCTGATAAGGCAGAAGAACGTTGAATATCGTCCACTTGTAACTATGTTACATTTGAAGACATTTTAGCTATTCTATCTTGTGCTGTTTTAGCGGTTAGTAGCTTATCTTTGATTTTTTTCTTGATAAAATAAATAATATTTGCGTATGGAACTCGAGAGTCTCAGCTTCACATCCAAAGAGATAAGCAAATGCTAAGGACTCACGGACCTAACGGTACCAGCTCCACACCGTTTTTGGAGAAGAGAGAGAAGTACTGCCTCATTCTGTATATTGCCCAAATATTTAGATTGAATATTCTTTCATTGAAATACTGCAGAAAAGATATTCTACAATTATAAAAAGAACGTTCATTTTATGAGCCATTCTATGCCTAATTTTTCCTTCTCCCTTATAGACCGACCCTGCATTCTATCTTCCGAAAACTTTCCATCCCACTTACACTTCCAACGCAGTATCTGAAGAGGTCATCAATAAATTGAGGTTGGAGCTGGTACAAATCGAACGAATTAATTTTATGATGAAGTTCTTGAAACGGTGTAGGTCGTCTTGGAAAAGTTTATGGACGACTACGGAGTTAAATTGGGGGAATCGTGAAAGATATATTCGCTCCATTGACGTAAGGAGTACATGGGAGGGAAGAAGACGCGATTAGTTACACGCCTGCGGAAGAATCCCATTTCAGGCAATTTAGACATGTTTTGACTGGATGCGGAGGCTACCGCGTAATTCCTCTTGAAATTTGAGTGATTTTTATGAGATTGATGCTATTTTCTTCGGTGCTGTCATTATATCCTGGAGTTTCCATCTAGCAGATGACTAGACAGGGCCAATTACCAACTGCTGGTTATACGGGATGGAGACGGACGTTTTTGAAGCGGCTCCCTTAAAGAGTAGATCGGGGTGGGACTAGTACCCCTAGGCTTGTAGAGTCTTAGCATTTGTTTATCAGTCAAAGCCATGGGCGCTGAATCACCTTGTATTCGCGTAAGAATGCTTCATCCGAAATAAAGAGTTTAGCGCGAATTCTATCGACTCTTCGACATTCACCGGAATCGAACTGTTCCTTTAAGAAGCACCATTCTCCGTTGGGTTCAAGAACTTTTCAAACGTGTTGTTTTGATGAACAGGAAGCAATCAGGGGCTCCGCGAACTGCTCTAGCCTTAGAAAAGGTTCAACAAGTCCGACAAGCTCTCTTCGCAGTGCAGATCGATCTGCTCGAAAGCATTCTGCTGAACTTCGTTTGAGTACTTAAACGGTAAGGTGTATTTTACACTCTGACCTGCCTTTCTTTCCTTACAAATCGGTAGTTGTTCAACAATTACAGCCAGGGGATTACGAACAAGGGCTAACCTTCGCACGTGGGCTGCAAGCCCTCTTTGATCAAAATAAGGAACTCAGTAGTTTCATGTCTGATGACGGTTTTTTCCATCTGAACAGCATGGTGAACTGGCGTTATTGGGAAAATCTCAGAGAATTACACGAAAGACTGCTACGTAGTTCGTAAGTTACAGTTTGGTGCCCAGTTTTCAACACTTGCGATATTGGACCTTACTAATTTGAAGATGGGTTATGTTGACGTGAGCAACAACTTCTTCTTGCCTGAGCTAAGATGAAGACGAATCTCAATTCGACGCATCTGGTTCCAGCAAGATCAGTACATGAACTGGCCAGCAAACTCACTAGAGATGAAGTCAATGGAGTACGTATGGGATTACTTAGGGAGAGCAATATCCAATCGCCAAAACCCACCTTCAACTTTTCAGGAATAATCGATAAATTTAGATTTTTTTCTCATTTTTTCTATTTTGTCTCATCCTGCATAAAGCAAAAAGTATCAAACAAAGATTTTCTATCAAATATATTGCAGTTGAAATAGAGCAAAATATTCATCTCATTTCCAGAACATGGATTGTTTATTTCTTGAGAAACATAGAGGGGCCAAGACTTTCGAGGATGTGTGTAGTTTCAGGGTGTTTAATACTCAGATAGAATCTTTAAAGAAAATACTCTTTCTTTCAGGGTTGAAGACCTCGTCACACTTACCCCCGAAGAACTATCATCCTACGTCATCGACCTTTCGCTCAGGGTGAAAGACAAAACTTCCTGTATCAGTTTGCTACAGAACGAGCTCTCTTCCCTTCGAGAGCAACTACTTAGCCAGACAAAACAAGCCGAAGCTATCCTCCGCCAGAAGTTAAAAGAACAGAAAGAGGAGACCGAAACTATCACCAGGAGACACCAGAAGTTTATCGACCAGCTTATGGAGGAAAAGAAGACCTTGGCTAGAAAGTGCGAGGAGTTAGTGGAGGAGATGCACAACATGGAGGACAAGTACGTATCCAATATGAAAGCCATCGAGCATAGACACCAGGTGGAGATGCAGAAAATGAAAGATATGCATGCAGCCAGCGAGAAATTGAGAAGGGAGAGGTGGATTGAAGGCAGAACTCAAAAAATCAAGGTAACGTTGGAAATTTAAGACTTTTGGAAGAATATCTTCCTGTTTTACCGTAGGAGATGGCTGTGAAGAGCATAGAGCCTGAAGTAGACAGAATGGAAAAGAGACATCAGGAGGAATTATCTAAATTAAGGATGATTCACAAGCGTGAAATCGAAGAAATGGAGCTGAGGGCTGCTAGAAAATTACAAGAGCATGCTGAAAATCTCAGAGAGCAACTGATAGAAGATAGGGAGAAAGCTTTGGTTCATGAGAGAGATGTTATGAGGCTAAGGTGAGGTCATTGAAATATTTTAATATTTACAGATATATTCTGTTAGCCTTCAACATATTTAATTTCCAAATATTATATTTAATATTATAACTTCAGGAATTAAATAAATGTCATATGAGTACCACTTATATCAAACGACATATAAAATAAACATTCATTATAAGATATCCAAATGATACAACAAAATCCAATAAATATAAATTGTTAACAAAAATCCTATAACTTGAATATTTTGAGTAGACAAAATTCTATTCTATTTTTACAAAATTTTGTTTCTGCTCATCCCTTTTATGAAAACAAATATCTTTCAAAAATGTTTAACAAAATCTTAAGAATTTCATCATAAAACTATCTCACTTAGAATATTCCATATTATTGGATATCTAACTAAGTTACTTTTTATAAAATCTCAAGATATGTAAAAACATTACTAAAAAACAAGTTTTAAGAGAGACTTTGCTTCGTCAGTACTCAATTATATTCATATTCAATAATATATAACATCAACCAACAAAAAGTATTTACTCACCTTTAATCCAGAAAGCTTCTTGGTAAATGAATACTAAACATTTAAATGTGGCTCGAAATAAATAGTTCTGTGGTTTACCATTGATCTTAAAGTTTTAAAGGCATTTTAACGGCGTCTGTTATAGCACAAGGACCATCTGTATAAAGAATGTTAAGGAATAGTATATTGTGCAACTAGTGCGAGTTGCACATATTATTTTTTATTACGAATGCGGGGATAATGGGAGTATAAAATATTTTTATTTAAATGCCAACCTTACTTATTTATTATTGACAGTTCGACTGTCTTATTTTAATTTTGTCAATTTGCGTGTGGCAATGAAAATTTGCGTGCGAGAAGTTTACTTGTCGACATTAAATTTACTCAAAACTCGTGTGGTAATTGTGAAGTGGCCAATTAGCGTCTTTTCGACCCCAAAAGCAAGCACAAAGATAGTACTTTCCCCGCATGAGTAATAAAAACCAAATAATTATATATCATGAAAAAAATAAAATAAATGGAGGTTTATACTTGAAAATTAAATAATTTAATATACCTTCTATCAAGTATAAACCTCTATTTATTTTATTTTATTCATAATATATAATTATTTGGTTTCCTTAACATTCTTAATACAGTTTGTCCTTTTGTTATAACAGAGGCCGTTAAATTGCCTTTCAAGCTTTTAGATCAATGGTAAACCACAGAATTATTTATTGGAGTTAACATTACACTCCATTAAAATTTTCAGTATTCATTTACCAGAAGCTTTCTGAATTGTTAAAAGGTGAGAAAATATTTTTGTTGATTGATGTTATATATTATTGATTATGAATATAATTGAGTACTGACGAAGCGAAGTCTCTCTTAAAACTTGTTTTTTAGTAATGTTTTCACATATCTTGAGATTTAATAAAAAGTAAGTTAGTTAGATATCCAATAATATTGAATATTCTAAATAAGATAGCTTTATGATGAAATTCTCAAGATTTTGTTCAACATTTTTGAAAGATATTTGTTTTCATAAGAGGGATGAGCAGAAACAAAAAATTTTGTCCAACCATAATATTTCTAAATTTGAATATCAAAACAGATTTAATCTGTTAGTCTTCTACAATTTTAATTTCAAAAAAATTTTCATTCAAAACACTTTTAGAATTAAATTAATGTCTACAATGAGCACCGCTTATATTTAATAGACGTATATAATCAAAACTCAATATATAATGTCAAATGGAATAAATAAACCAACAGATATAAAAAAGTCATTAAAATTAATAAATAATTATTTAAAGGAGACAAAATTTTGTTTCTGATCTTACCATTGAGAATACCAATTGCCTTTTAAAAACATAAAACTCAATTTAAGGACTTCTCAAAAAATATAATTTATTTGAAATATTTAATATATTTAAATATTCAAATAAGTTAATTCAGAAATCTCTCAAAACATGCACTATATCTTCAAAAAATAATTATAATTCTGGTAATCTCTTCATCGGCCCTAAATAATATTCCAAATATCAAAATCAAATAACTATCACAATATCTCACCTCATACGTGTTTAACAGGATGATTGCTTCAAACTAACTTTAAAGATGGTCTATGTTCTCAACAAAATCACAGAAAAGTGTAAGGGGTTTTTAAGGTTATATTTAAATCATTGACATTTCATAATGAGATTTATTAAAGCCTAAATATAATTATATATTATATATAAAATAAAATAGAATAAGGCTTTTACTTATATAACAAAATTTGAATATCCAAACAGATTTAATCTGTTAGTCTTCTACAATTTCAATTTCAAAAAAAATTTTCATTCAAAAAACTTTAAGAATTAAATTAATGTCTACAATAAGTACCGCTTCCTTTTATCAAGTAAAAAGCCTTTTTCTATTTAATTTTATATATAATATATAATTATATTTAGGCTTTAATAAATCTCATTATGGAATGTCAAGGATTTAAATATATCCTTAGAAACACCTTACACTTTTCTGTGATTTTGTTAAGAACATAGACTATCTTGAATTTTAAAGTTAGTCTGTTTGAAGCAATTATCCTGTTCAACACAAGTGAGGTGAGATAGTGATAGTTATTTGATTTTGATATTTGGAATATTATTTAGGGCCGATGAAGAGATTACCAGAATTATAATTGTTTTTTGAAGATATAGTGCATTTTTTGAGAGATTTCTGAATTAACTTATTTGAATATTTAAATATATTAAATATTTCAAATAAATTATATTTTTTGAGAATTCCTTAAGTTGTGTTCATGTTTTTAAAAGGCAATTGGTATTCTTAATGGTAAGATAAGAAACAAAATTTTGTCTCTCTTAAATATTTATTTATTAATTTCAATGACTTTTTTATATCTGTTGGTTCATTTATTCAATTTGACATTATATATTGAGTTTTTATTATATAACTCTATAAAATAAATTGTAGACATTAATTCAATTCTAAAAGTTTTTTGAATGAAAATTTTTTCGAAATTAAAACTGTAGAAGTTTATAGATTAAATATGTTTTGATATTCAAATTTTGTTATATTTCTTTTATCAAGTAAAAAGCCTTTTTATATTTTACCAAAATATTTAATTTATAGGTTTTCTGTTAACAATTTTTATTTATTGGATTTTGTTATATCATTTGGATGTCTTATAATGAATTTTTATTTTATTTGTCGTTTGATATAAGTGGTACTTATATGACATTAATTTAATTTAATTCCTGAAGTTATAATTAGTAAATATAATTTTTTGAAATTAAAAATGTAGAAGGGTAATATTTAAATGTTCAAATAATGAAATACTTCAAAAAAACTTTTCGAGGTAAATTGTCAGCCTGAATTTTTATTATTATTAGAATTTATTTTTAAAATGAATGAATGGAGTCATAAGCGATGAAATCTGCCATTTCAGATACGAAAAGATGGTGGAATCCGAGGAAAGAAACTATCAAGATCAACGACGTCGTCTTCTTGCGGACCACTCCAACCGTCTGGTCGAATGCGAGGAAAGGGAGGCCCAGGCGGCCGCGGAGAAAGAGAGGGCCATAAAGCAGGCTCAGGAGGAATTCGAGGAGAAGCTCCAGGTGACTTACACGACCCCGCAGCGTTCATTATTTCCAGATTTATCATTGTTCCTCCGTAGGCAGCGACGAGAAGACACGCTAACGAGACAAAGATCGTGAAGGAGACGGCCGCCATCGAGATGGAGAACTGGAAAAATTCCTTCAGGAAGCAGCAGTCGGCCCTGCTGATGGAGAAGGAGACGGCAATCAGAAGAGAGTGCAAGAAGGAGAGGGACAGGGAGATCGAGATTGTAATTGAAAAATTGGAGAACGAGGCGAACAAAGCAAGGTCGCAGATTGAGCAGACGGCCGAGAATAGAATCAGGTGAGTATTCTGGGTTTCACTCTACGGGGTTGGCGACATGTACAGGGTGAGTCTTTAAGTTGTAAAGTGTGGCACATCTAGCGTTTGCATTTTGAAATAGTGGTACTTTAAAGTACTCTAAAGAACGCTGAACTTTTTATCGTGATCATCTAGTTGCGGGAGAATAGGACACTACGTTGTGTAGACAACCCAAGTTACACTTGTACGAGAAAGAGGAAACGGTGAAGGGAAGTTCAGAATGCAAAGTTTAAGTGAAAATAAAATCTTTGTTTGCGGAAGGCAATGTATGAGAGCGAGGTTGAGCTTTAGGAAGGAAACCTTGACTTCACCTCAGCTCCCATACATAGTTCAACCCTGTGCTTCCCACCATTCATAAAATTAAGGGTCTAGAAATCGACAACCTTTCTAATATCCTAAAACATAATTAGTTATACAGCAGTCAATCAAGTGAACACACATATAATATGGCAATAGGAACATGTAACAAAAATCTTCGAGGTAGTTTAACAACGATCCTTTGGTCAGGAATTCCCCATTCACACACCTCCTATCAAATTAGATTATTATGATCTGGACGCATAATGTCGTTGTTCAGGAGTGTCTTGTTGCTGCATTCTGAGGACACAGGGTTGTTGCGTCAGTATCTACGTGGTTCAAATATGATCGAGACAAAATCTGTCGATGTTTCGAAGGTCGTGGCTTGAGTATGTGATAGCTGGGTCTCTTACGAACAGTGTGGCATTTGTTTTCATCGGAGCACGTGTTTCACGCGTGTGCTACGACCATGAGTGAACGTCAAGTGCCTTCTGCCGTTGCGCAACGAATTTTAATTATTTTTTTAGTGAAAGAAGACGTTAAAAACACGGATATTTTTGTGCGTTTGCAAATGCAGTTCGGTAGTGAGTGCCCGAGTAGGGCTGCCGTGTTTAAATTGGCCAAAGCATTCAAGGATGGCCGCGAAACCATCGAGAATGAGCCGCATGATCGTCGACCGCGAACCAATGTCACACCAGACAACATTCGCCGCGTAGAACAACTCATTTTGGAGGACCATAGGATGAATGTTCGAGACATTTCGGCTGAAGTCGGCATAAGTATTGGTAGTGTAGAGTCTATCATCCACGAACATCCAACTAAAAATAACGGCGGGATGGGTTCCTAAACTGTTGAACTTTGAGCAAAAATTAACGCGGTTGGAAGTTTGTCGCCGCTTACTGACGCGATACAAGGCGGAGGGGGACGGTTTTTTAACGCGAATCTTCACTACAGACGAAACATGGGTACACTTTTACACTCCCGAAACCAAGGTGTCAAGTAAAAAGTGGAGGAAGAAGGAGGAAGGGGCGTCAGTCAAAGCGAAGACAACCTGGTACGCGGGTAAGGTAATGTGTACTGTGTTCTGGGACGGGCAGGGCGTGCTGTACGTCGATTTCCTGCGCACTCAACGTACCATCAATGCTGCTACTACTCTAGACTTCTGAAAACACACATGAAACCCGCTTATCGCTCGAAACGGAGGAGCATTCCAGCACGAAGTGCGATAACGCGCGCCCTCATACTGCGCGTCTCACGCTCGATACAATATCGGAATTGGGGTGGAAAGTACAGAAACACCCCTGTCCGAGTTGCCTAAGATATTTTTCGATACCGGCATCAAAAAACTTCCGGAAAAGTGAACAAAATGTGTAAATAGTGAGGGGAATTACTTAGAAAAAATGTGATTTTTATAAATTTTTCGATAATAAATAAACGTGTTAGAGCATTTGTTTAGATCATATTTGAACCACCCTCGTAATTATGGATCCACATTTCATTCACTCTAAACACTCTGAATTCTCAAATAAATTACCGTTGTTAACCACCGCTAGGTTCAAATAAATGAAATGAAGATAAAGACGCTTACATGTATGAAATATGTTAAACGGTCAATTCAGATTGAAGTAAACAGGTTGCCCGTAGCTGGAGCATAAATAAAGTAACATCCATCCATGGGGAAAAAATATTATACAAATAACACTCACGTTGACCTCAGGTAATTCAATACAATACAATAACTTCCCTTTTTGTCTAACCTTAACTTTTACTGAACAATGGCAGACTATTCTGGAGAGAACCGACGCTCCTCTCTCAGAGTTATGTTTACACATGCGCGCAAATCTATGAAGCGACCATAGACTCTTATTCCTGTCATCGGCCGTAACAAGAAGGCATAAAATTCTCTAGGTGGTTCTTCCCGCTTAATTCATTCCTACTAAAATATGTGGATCCCTTCACTAACCTTGCGAAACTCAAAAAGCATACAACGCCAGTCAGTTTATATTTATAGCCGATCAAAAATACAAATTCTAAATGGCCCACCTCTTACATTACGTACCTCTAAGCTAGTTAGTTTTGCTTTCGGTGTATGATCTCCTTTGGTTCGAAAGTTCCTGAATGTAACTTATTCAATTACAGGAGATTGAAAGACAAGTACGAGATGGAGATAAGGGATCTTGAAATGTTGGAAAAAGATGCTCAGACCAAATATTGCGAATCCAGAAGCAAACTGTTAGAATATGAAGAAGTAATACTTACCCTCAGGAACACTGTCAAACAGCTAGAACACCAATTGACTGATGAGAAGTTGGTGAGTGTGACTGAAAAATTTAGTGCAGAAATCGATAGTTCTTTTAACGAAACATTGACCTCCCCAGAACTCAGAAACGAAAAACTTTTATTTTGATAAAACAGGTCAACTTCTGTTTTGAGGGGGACGAATTTCCATGATGAGTTTGTTCCGAAAAACCACCCCCCATGAAAGTGGCATCAACCCCCATCATTTCAATTCTTTGTCGACCTTCAATTTCGCATCTTTTAGAAGTTATTTTTATTTTCGGATTTCTTATTTTCGTAGAATTTATTTCATTTTCAAGCCAGTTATGGCGATAAAGAACGAAAGTTCCCATTTTCACAGAGCGCATTATTTGTGTTATTAATCGTGGCAAATAAATTCCTCGAATATAATGGAATAAGATTGTGGGTTTATTTTCAACCGATATGGTCTAACGCATCTCATGTTCGAAGTGCGAATGAAAGCAGACTGCAGAGCATTTCTTTCGAAGCATCCCCACTTCTCAATGGCATTGAGAGAGAACAATCGTTTATTCGTCATCGCATCGCGCTGATGTTTTGATTCTTCCACTGCTCCAATGGACCCTAGTGGTACTCTTGATTAACATTGAATTTCCTATGTTTCCGACTGTCCTTTCCGTAACTGTATAAGAAGTGAAGGTAGAATTTTTGGAGTTAGTTCAATTTGTAAACCTGAAGAATCCAGTATATTATGAACTGTGAAAATATCCGTCAAAATTTCATTCAATTTTTGATATTGTGGTTAAGATGTAAAGGGTGTTCTTAGAGTGATAGAACTTTAGATAAGGATGTGATTTGACAGAAGGTAGAAGCCATGTTGTTTTGACATATCTGTTCAGTAGGCATTGACAAATTATCATGGAAAGACCACATCGCAACAACGATTACAAATTGTTGAAATTTATTTTCATAATCACTGTTCTATTCGCCAAATTTTTAGAGCACTTCGTGAAATTTATGGTTTACATAATCGGCCATCAGAGCAGCTTATTCGTCGAACTATCGATAGATATCAGACAACATTTTCTCTACTCGATGCAACAACAAGATAAAGAACTGTACGTACAGAAGAAAATATCGCTGCTGTAAGTCATAGTGTTAATGATGATCCAGATTTATCTATTCGTCGACGTTCAAAACTAGTTGGTCTCTGTGCATCTATCACATGGAGAATTTTGCGTAAAGATCTTGGTCTACAAGCAAAATTGCCGTATATGGAGTGAAATCAATCCTTAAGAAGTTCTGCAGGTTCCAACGCATCCAGAAAAACGCACTGTATGGTGCACTTTACACGCTGGAGGCATCATCGGCCCATATTACTTTAAAAACGATGCTGGCGCTAATGTTACAGTGAATGCTGCTCGTTACAGATCGATGATCGATGATTCTTCGTTTCAAAATTTGAATGGTATCGACCCAGAAGTGTTTTGGTTCCAATAAGATGGTGCTACACCTCATGCTGCTACCGTAACAATTGAGTTATTGAAAGAAAGATTGGGCGATAACATTATTTGGTGGTCCAATTAATTGGCCTCCAAGATCATGCGACTCCACTGGATTATTTTCTTTGGGGTTAAAGGTGTTTTTCCTTTAATGCTGCAAGGGTGGTGAATGCATTCTCAGTCTCAGCTGAAGTCGTTTCTATTTACTAAAGAGTGAATTTTTTTTTCTGATTTTTTTTCCGTAAAATGTGATATTTTTCATTGTATTCAACTAAAACAGACTGTTTTTTTCTTGCATCGAGCTAAATTGTTTTTATTTTATTGGGGCTGTTGGTTGTCTATTCTACTGTAGTATCAACCGATTGTGCACTCTGTGTATATGAAATTTTCATTATTATATTGAATTTTTATTATTATATATATGAATTTTTTGTTGTTATATTATTTTGTACAATATCATAGGGGAATCGGCGGAGTTAAGTGTAAGAGTAGTCTTTGCGACTAAACTTCGATCCGGCGATTCTTCTCGATTCCTTGAAGTTGTATGGTTAATTTTTCTTACTTGTTAAATTGGGTTAATAAGGTCGATTTTATTTTTTTTTTGATTTTATTTTGTCAAGTCATTGGTTTATGCTGATAATTCAGAAACAATAGATGCTTTGGAAGCCAACATAACTCGTGTTATTGATGAAATAAGGCCTGTATTACTCGAAAAAGTGGTCCAAAATTGGTCTGGTCGAATGCGGTTCCTCAGAGCTAGTCGTGGTGGATAAATGTGGATAAATGTCATAAAATTACCTTCAAATAAAAAAAGTGGCTTCAATCTCAATTTGAATGTATTTTATTCAATTTAAAGTTCTATCACTCTCAAAAAAACACCCGATATTTAAAATGAAGCAACACAAATGGTTTCCTGTTTCTTTTGTTATCTGAACTGAATATTATGATGATGTTTCAGCCGAAAAAGAGCTAATTACTCCATGGTAATTCTAAGAAATGACTTATTAAAGAAAATAGGCAAAGATCCCCTATTTTTTCAGTTCCTTTGACGGCTTAACGAATCTCACACACGCTCCTTGAGTCCCAGTTTAATAACTGCCATCAACACCTGCCGTCAAAGCACAAACAAACTTGCGTCGCAAGTTTGTTCGTGCAAGGTGGCCGAGCGTCGTCTCCTACGTGCAAACGTCGCCTAACCCAATCGACCTCTCTGATTTCCGTCTTTCTCTTCCCCCAGAAGCGCAGCAAGTTGGAGTCGGAGCGGGAGGAAATAAGGAAGGAGATCCGGAAGGAGTACGAAGATAAGGTGCGGAGCCTGGAAAAGGAGGCGGAGGAGCTGAGGAGCTCCGCAGATAAGCAGGTGGAGCAGCTCTACTCGAGGTAAGATCCGTCGCCTACCGCGACCCTAAGGGCTCCGGGGCTCTAAGATCCGGATTAAGGGATATATAACCCTCATCAGTTATTTAGTCGAATACGTAATCTCTTCTTGCAGCTTATTGAGGCAGCTGGAAATTTTATACGAGGTGTATCATTTACTCACTTAAACGAGTATAAATAAGTTTGTCCGGTTTTGGTACGGAGAGCGTTCAATGAATTCTTGGTATCGGGGTGATTTGCTGATGTAAGTAATCTAATTATCTCATTTACTAATGACACTAGCTGAGGCTATAAATGAAAAAATTCACTAATTTATGATAATCATTATTATTTAGTTATTATTATTATTAACAAATGAAAAGAGTAAGGGTTTTCCCCCCTAAACTTTAAATTACAAAATAATCCAAACTCTGTTGGAAAGAAACGTTTGACGCTGTGTGGTCTTGAAATTCCCTTTGACCAGTTTGAAGGCATGGTCACGGAGTTGGGTGCTGCTTCACACCAAAAAATCCATGTAGAGCCCGATAAGTCACAATAATATCAGCTCTATCTCGTCGATCCCCAAAAGTTTGCAGATTCAGAGTCTTAAACGAGCGTGACAGTCTGGTCTTAACCTCCCAAAGGAAATCCTTGTATTCCAACGCTGTACAGACACGAGGAGAAGTTGGTCTCCTGAGAGAAGGGTACCACGTTGGTCCAGCATATTCCATCAAAGGACGCACGCGTGAATTCTACCAGGTTTTCGTATTGGCATGCGAGCATAACTCTTTCACCAAGTGACTACTCTCCAGTCTCCACAGTCCACCCCTAGAGGTAGAAAGTGTGATAAGGATTACGCTATATCATCGCGCGAAGCGAGAGCCCCTTCGAAGAAATGAACCCACCAGCTTCCAGTTTGGACCCCGACTCGAAAGCCAGAACCGTCTGACTGGTAGCAGCACTATTCAACCTCTACTGGCTCTGCAGGTGAGTACCCGAGTTTAAGACGCAACTCACCCGCCGGAAGGAATTCTTATCCATCCATCCGAACGCAGTCCCATGAACTAAGATAATCTCAAGATTGGTTACTACTATTGATCCTGGTACGAGCACCGTCTAACGGCTTGTATGTCCTGACTCACCGAACCCATGTGAAATCATTTGATTGATCCTGGCGTCGAGATCCACAAACCCTAAATCGTTACGCATTGATCCGGGGCCAGGACAAGCCGGTCGAACCGTCAAGTCCCGTTAAACCCCGAGTCATTTCAAGAAATATCCCGAACATGGGGGTCTGCGAATAGATAAATGAAATATCTCCCTAGTCCTGCATGCGGACTTTCAGTCACTGCCCCCTCGAGTCCAACACCAAAAGGGTGGCCAAGTGGTACAAGTAACGCAGTATGCTACATAACGCACTCGGCCATTACACAAAAACATCCGGAGATTTATTGCGATAGGGTAGAGTACGCCAGTTTCAAGGGAGAAGCCCTGTCTGCGACTTCCTGTCACTGAGTTAATCAACCGGCTCAGCCCTCCATTTCACCAGAACGGCAAAACTAGGGCTCCATTCGGAGATCTTCCACCATACAGGCCCAGTGATTGGCGCGAATGGCATATCGTTAGGCACCAAGACTTAACCCTCCATTTCGCCGGGACGAAACTAGGATCCTAGTCAAGGCAAGCACCCCCATCATAACAAGATCTAATGACTGGGAGGCGAGGACGCACATAGCTGCAATAAAGTGTTTCGAAACGTTGCTAGATTGCCACCCCTAAACGATCTCTGAATCATGTAGGTCATCTGTCTGGCCTTTGCCTCCACAGCACCACGTGGTGAGACCAGCTCAAATCATAGGACACTATGATGCTCAGATCATGATAGTGCTTAACGGAAGTCAAGCAGTGGCCATCGACTGCATACTGAGATTTGGGGTTATTCCTGCCCAGGTGTAAAACGTGACATTCGCTGGTATTTAATGACAACAACCATTTTCGACACCAATCCTCCACAGCTCACAAGTCGTCCTGAAGAGGCCTCTTATTCGATGCATAGTTATATGTCTTCGTGTCGTCTGCAAAAAGTGCGCATGGAGATTTCAGTAGTCGAGGCAGATCAGATGTACAAAACAAGAAGAGACTGGGACCCAGGATTGATCTCTGCGGGACGCTACTGGACACGAAATTATCCGCAGCTGAATGAACGTTCGCCACTCTCACTCGGTTCTATTGGAGAGGAAAACCCTGATCCACGAGTGCAACTCTCCAGGTGTTGTAGTTTATACAGAAGGCGACGATGTTGGACCCGGTCGGATGCCTTGAAAAAGTCTAAATACAGAACATCCAAAAGAATACCCCGATCCAAAGAGTTTTCTAGGTATCCCCAGGGAAAGACGACCAGAATGATGAACATCGCGCCGTTATAAAGTTCCTCACTAAGCAGAGAAAAAATGAAAGAATCACTCATGAAGAGATGGTTGCTGTTTACTAAGGCTGTACCCCGTCGTTATCCACCATTCAAAAGTGGTCAACTGAATTCAAAACAGCAGAGAAAGCATTGAAAACGACCCTCGCTCGGACAGGCTCGTTTGCAGCACCACTGAAAAAAAAAAGTGAAAAAGTGGAAAAGTTGGCACTTGAAGATGCCAGAATAAATATCAAGATGTAAGGGGAGATGATAAACCTATCCGTGGGTACCATATAGGGTATGCTTCATAACCATCTTAACTTCTCAAAGGTCAGTGCAAGATGGGTCCGAGAATGCTCACCGCACTCAGAAGCAAGTGCAAGTCGAGTGCTGTAAGGAGTTTTTAGAGCTCTGTGGAGAAGACCCATTGACTTTCTTCAACCGACTGGTTACTGGCGTATGACCTTAAGGGTGAAAAAGAGTCCATGCAGTGGATTGAAAAGGGTGCACAGCCCCCAAAGAAGTTTTACGTCACCCCATCCGCTGAAAAAAAATGGCTACGGTCTTTTGGGATTCTAAAGATATTTTATTGATAGAATACACTAAAAGGAGTGAAACCATCACACCAAAATCGAACGCAACCACTTTGCGTGATTGAAAGAAGCAATTAAAGGGAAAAGGCGGAGGAAAACTCACAGCGGGAGTTAACGACAACGCGCCGGTTCCTAAGGCCCGCGTGGCGAAGGCAAGAATGTGGCTTCGAAGAAATTACTCATTCTCCGTACAGTCCAGACTTGGCACCCAGTGACTATTACCGATTCCCAAATGCGAAAAAATATCTTCGTGGAAACCAATTTTCCGACGATGAAGAACTGGAGGTAGCAATTAATACCTTGTTTGAGAAGCCGGAAGAATATTTTACAAGGTAGAGAAGTTTTAAAATCGAATTTTTCCAATCTTTTCTGAGGTTTGTTTCATTCTTATACCGAGAATGCATTTATGTCGTTACTAGTTTATTATTCTATTGTTTCATCTGGCAATAGCTTCATTTTGGAGTGTCATCATTAGGCTTTCTTTTTAGTGTCTGTCATTTCTCTGAAGTGTAAACAGCATAGTTTCTGTATCTGCCATACTTTATCTGTGGTCTAATTACTATAGTGTATAGCCAATACATCTGCCTGGGCTTTAAACCGCAGGTTTTACCGCGAGTTTGCCTGCAGGTCCAGAATCCCATTCTGGCTTTATGACACACTTTGTCTAGGTGTGCATTCCAAGTGATAGTTTTCTGCAGGACTATTCCCAGGTATTTTTCCTCATAGAGAATTGTATTGTGATTGTCGATGGTTCTCCGCTGGAGAAATGCGTGAATGAGTCGATTCCGATCCTCCAATTCATAAAACGTATTTCAACTGGTGATAAGACATGGAATGACGAGTTTGAAATGCATACCAATCCACAAGCTTCGGAATGGCGTCTTACAACTGAGCCGAAACTTATTTCTACATCTAATATGAGCAGAATGAAAATACTTTATTTACGCCACTGCCTTTAAACTACTCAATTGATCGAAAAAGCTTAATTCATAACACATGCAAGAGTCTCGGCATAACAGCCTGACGAACAATTTGAGGAAATTTACTACTCTGTCAAGAAAGTAGCGGGAATTTTCAATTAAAACAACATTTTTACATTTAATCGTCAAAATTTATTGGGTCGCCTTCAAAATAGGCTCCATTTGCTCCAATACATCTATGCCAACGGCACTTCCAATTATCGAAACATTTTTTATAGGCGCTTTCCGGGATGGACTTTAGCTCTCGCGCCGAATTTTGTTTTATAGCTTCAATCGACTCAAAACGGGTGCCACGAAGGGGCAATTTTAGTTTTGGGAAGAGGAAAAAGTCGCAGGGAGCCAAATCCGGCGAATACGGTGGTTGCTGAAGCACGTTTGTTGAGTTTTTGGCGAGAAAGTCAGTCACAATCGTAGCTCGGTGAGAAGGCGCGTTATCGTCATGCAAAATCCATGAGTTGTTCGCCCACAAATTTGGCCGCTTCTTACGGATACGCTCACGCAAACGTTTCATAACGCCTAGGTAATACTCCTTGTTTACCGTCTGACCCTCTGGAACGAATTCGTAGTGCACCACGCCACGGATATCGAAGAAAACAATGAGCATCACCTTCATTTTTGAGCGGCTTTGGCGTGGTTTTTTCGGTTTCGGCTCATTTTTTGCCACCCATTCCGATGATTGCTGGCTTGTTTGCATATCGTACTCGTAGACCCAGGTCTCATCACCAGTTATAATGCGTTCCATGAATGTAGAATCGGAATTACAGCGATCCAGCATGTCTGAAGCAACCTGTTCGCGATGACGTTTTTGAAGAAAATTCAGGTCTTTCGGTAGATCATGTGCTATCTCTCTCAAGCTGGTACGACGGTTTTCCAGCATCCTTTCCTTAATTTTATCGACGTTATCTTCGATCGAATCCGTCGATGGGCGACCACTTCACGACCGTCCTTGAAGGCTCTGTACCACTGATATGCACGAGTTTTCGATAGAGCATTATCACCAAAGGCCTTTTGCAACATTTTCAATGCATCGGCACACGAAAATTCATTTTCAACACAAAACTTTAAACAAATTCTTTGCTCAACGTAATCACCCATAGTAAAAATCGGCACGCACTCTGACATCGACTGACTTAATCAGCTGTTGCAAACACACTAGTTGACAGATCCCGCTCAAGCTTGGCATAGTAATTAAGGACAGTGGTACCAACCTAGGAAAAAAAATTTTTACCTGCCTCATTGCCCCGCCAGATTTAAATCGATAATTCCCGGTACTTTCTTGACAGAATGTATATGAACTCATATTTTTGGTGGAATAAATTATTCGTTATCTTTGAATAAGAAAGGAGGATATAATATTCCTGAGGCCGGGTCTTGGATAAGGATTATCGGATATTTCCTGACCGAAAAGAAAGAAGAGCAATTAATTTTCCTTGCGAATTCGCCTTGTCAAAATCGAATTTTATTCAATGATAATCCAGTATCGCTCAATTTCGAATCGGATCTTAATCTAGTATTCACTAGATGTATTTTTATTCCATGGTGAAGAAGAAATTTCTTAATTGACGAGTTAATTCTGAAACGATACTGAAAATTTTTACAGAAATTCGTGATTGTATCTTCTCCTCGCCTACAGATTGTTTTTTAAAATATTCTACACAGGGATGGAACTACCGAGGGGTAAACAGGGTAAAGCTTCGGTGCTCCGGTTAGTGAAAAATTGACGTTTTGCGAAATTTTTCCCATGAAGGGGATTTCAGATGTTTTGACCAACTTGGCAACGATACCACGATAAAAGTATCTTTTCAACACTGCAATGTAATTCGGACGTTTTCTTATATTCATAACAAATAGCTAAAACGTCATTTAGTTAAACCAGTATATTTGACTCTTCTTTTTTCTTCAACGTATATGTATATTTTTTATTACCTCAAATCGCTTGAAGATTACCGCAATTTTGATTCCATATTTCCAGATGTTCAGAATGAGCCCTAGAAGTATCCTAAATATCAAACAGAGTTATATCTCGCTACAAAATTTCAATTTCTTGAAAACTTTCTCAAATTAAATTGAATAAATTTGAAAATTCGAAAACACTTTTCAAATTCAGTAGGTGTCCCAACGAAAATCTGACCCCCAGGAACTCAGAAACGAAGAATGAAATGAAGGTTTAAAAAAACAGGTCAACTTCTGTTTTGAGGAGGACAAATTTTCATCATGAGTTTGTTTCGAAAAAAACACCCCCAAGAACGTGCCGCCAACCCCCAACATTTTTTTAATAGGAAAAAGATGTGGAGTGTTTCTGATTTTCACAAATTTTTATTGTTATGTTTACAACAATCGTTTCGCTATAACAGTAGCATCATCAGGCAGGTTTACATTTTGAATAACCAAGCTTGTTTCTAAAATCCGTTGCTATTTATATTACAGTAAGTACAATAAATTTTTATTGAGCACTAAAACCCAAAAAAGGGGCTCTGCAAATTCCAGCTCATCTGAATATATTTAACAGAGGTGAGTTATTTAAATCTAATTGTTCGTTAAGTAATATTCCAATTTTATTGTGTTTATTTATCTCTAGGGATTCTAACAAGTTTAAGGCATAACTTTAGCTTTCTTTATGTAGAATTTCAAAATTATAGTTGAAAGTATGCCCTGTTTCTAACAAATGGTTAGAATATGTGGAATTACTTTTATTATTGGGGAAACTCTTCAAATGTTCACAAATTCTATGTCGGAAAGTTCTTCACCGCAGATTAACTTACAAACCCCCAATTTATCATCCTTGTGTGTACAGTCTTTATTATTTTTAATTAATGAGTTCTTAAATTATATTTATTTTTGAGATATGTAGCAATTTTCTCAGAAATACCTTAAGAACTTTCCGACACTACTGTGATAGCGAAACGATTGTTGTAAACATAACGATAAAAAATTGTGAAAATCAGAATAACCTTATTTATATATTATTTAATATGGATTTTCACCAAGTAAGGACTGATTCCATTCAATATTTTCTCTGTTCTTTCAACATCGCAGTTGAAATTTTCAAATTTGTTTTTTTAATGGCAGAACAATTTGAGTCTTTGAATGTTTTTACTTTAAAAACATATTGAAAAAATCTTCTATCAAGTGAAAACTCATCTTTTTATGGAATTCAAGAAGAAGGAGGAGAATTAACATAAAAGGTACCACAGAATGAATAATAAATTCGTTTGTTCTGAAATTCATAAAATGACACTGTATAATACTTACCAAGACTTCTAGAAAACAATGGGTTGAGTACTTTTCAGAATTGATCCACCAAGTACATTATGCATAAATATGATATATTTATAGAAGTTATACCGTAGTGAACTTAAAGTTATATTGATGAAAAAAAAGTAAAAATTCAAATTATATTTCATCCAAGCTTCGAAGGATATACAAAATGATATAAAGAGTCTTTCAATGGGAACGCCCCATTTTCAAATTGACATTACGCACGCATGACAGCCGTTGTTTATTTGTGACATTGACAGTTGTCATTTTAATCATGCAAAGGTACACACTCCAATAACGTTTACAAATAATACAAATTTATTATGAAAAATCGCGATCTGTTACTTTAACTTTACGTACTTTGAATCCAAATTTTAATCGTTATAATCGTCCGTATAATGAACAGTTGAACGTTTAGTGAAGAAGTTTGAAACAAATCTTACACTTCACGATGTTACAGTGCCAGTGAGACAAAGAAATGCAAGAAGTGAAGAGAATATTGCTGCCGTACGTGAAGGTGTTAACGAACACCACAAATTATCGATTTCTCCACGTTCTCAAGAACTAGGTGTATCCCAGACATCTTTGTGGCGAATTTTACGAAAATTCCACATGAAATTGTTTTAACCCAAGAACTCAAACCAACAGATCAATTAAAGCGTCGTTTATTCAGTAACTGGTCCTTAGAAAAATCAGCAATGGTGAAGATTTTCATAAGAAAATCATTCTCAGCGATAAGGCTCGTTTATGGTTGAACGGTTATGTTAACAAGCAAAATTGCCGTATCTGGAGTGGCGATAAGCCTGAAGAATATCAAGAACTGCCATTACATTCTGATAAACTTACTGTTTGGTGCGGATTTTATGCTGGAGGAATCATTGGACCTTAATTTTTTTTCAAGGAAGCTCATGAGGCGATAACTGTCAATGAAAATCGTTATAGTGGTTATCAAGGTCTGACTTGGTTCGTCTTGATTTGCAGAACATGCGGTTTAAACAGGACGGTGCAACTTGTCATACTGCCAATGACACAATGACTTTATTGAAAACAAAATTCGGTGATTCGATTATTTCAAGAAATGGACGGATAAATTATCCTCCTCATTCCTGCGATTTAACTGTGAGAGAGTCATGGGATATTGGGTTCAATGACTTCGTTCTTGCCAGCGTTTCCCTCCTGGACATTTGAATGATGTTTTGTTTAATAAATAATGATATCTGGTGAAAAAATTTCAATAATTTTAAAATAAATAATGTGCTTTATTTACGTAACAAAATGGAGCGCTGTGAATGAAAGACCCTTTAAATTGGGTTGTTCGGAAATTAATTTCGATTTTTTTGGGAAAATGGAAGACAATTTTCGTATAATGAATAAATATTTTATTAAATTATATATTGGACATTCTGGTCCAACACCTTTTGCCATCTTTCCCGTAGTAGTATGATTTCACGCTCATAAAATGTTTGGTCTTTATTGGCAAAAAACTGATCCAGGTGACTTTTGACCTCTTAATTTTAAGTAAAAGATTTACCGCCCAAAAAAGTTTGCAATGACCGGAACAAATAATAATCCGAAGGCGCCAGATCTGGAGAATATGGTGGGTTTGGCAGTGTATCCCATTCAAGCTGTAAAAGCTTTTGGCGAGTGAACAAACATTTATGAGGTCTCGCATTATCTTGGTGAAACACAACATCTTTTCTGTTAATTAATTCTGGCTTTTTCTGTTGAAGTGCATCATTCAGTTTGTCCAGTAGATTTCCGAATTAAATGTGAAATTGGGTTCGAAGAAAACAATTATGTCCTCTGTCAAGAAAATACTAAATTACTTTCTGAACAACATTATATGAAAATATTATATTAATGTTTTCAGAGTGAGAATTTCCCTTGCAAGGAAGGATGAACTTCTAACGGAACTAACAAACGATCATAAGGCACTGAAAGAAAAATGTTCATATTTGGAAAATATGATGGAACAGCAGAGAAAAGAGTACATGATCAATACGTGAAAGAAAATGGTGATCTAGGAAGTAATTGCGATCTGCGAAAGAAGTGCCAAACCAACATATATCCTGCTTTCTTGAATTTGAGGAATGGGTTTAAAACCATATAAGTTGAAAATTTTGAAAGGTATTTACGCATTGAACTTCTATGATTTATAAGATTATTGTGGTATTTTTAAGTGATGAATTTTTAATAAATTTTTGAAATGATCCAATTGCTTTGATGTTTTAAATTTGAGAAGAATATTAATTAGTCTGGGAATCTTTTCCTTCATTTTCAATTTTTTGACGTGACAACGTCTTATAAATTGGTTTGCCGGGTGACACTTCAAAGAAACTGCGTTACGCTCCGCTCACGTTATGCGCTCACAATGAGAGCGAGTGAGAGGCACGCGTCCCTTCCACTCGGGCATGGTTAGCCCGCCTAAGAGCGAGAGAGACAGACATAAAAAGTGAAAGGCACGCGTCCCTTCCACTCGAGCACAGTTAGCCCGCCTAAGAGCAAGAGAGACAGAGCGAGAGAGAGAGAGAGTGAGAGAGATAGGCATACACACCGGTTCATGTCTTGCGCTTCTATTTCGCTTAGGCGCCTGCATACAAGTTTACACGTTGCCAGTTAATTGTAAAACGATTGTGTAGTGATAATGTGAAGGTAGTTTCGTCCATCGCAACAATTCAAACAGCAAAGGTAAATAATTTCAGACTGATAATATAACATGATGAAATAAATGACTAAGACATAAGTGAATAGGTTATGTTGTAGTAATCACAATGTTGTGGTAGTTTTCAATCAAAAAAGTAGTAGAAATCGTTTCTCAACCAATAATAATTTGTTTAACTTGAAAAAATGAGCGCGACTTGCTATGTAAAAAATTGAAATAACAATGTTTAACCTCCAACCTGTCAAATCGAAACTTTCAAACATTCAAACCGAGACGACTAATCACTGCGCAAGGTCGTAAGCGCGCGATTTACAAATTCAAAGATCAAATGTGAATTAGTTTTCTCCTTTTAGAAAATACACTTTGAATTAAAATCGATTGATATTAACAATTAATGTGATTTAAATAAATGTTCTAACTTTTAAATTTAGTTTTTATATTTATAACAATGTAAAACAAGTTAAATTTATTAATAACTTATAACAACTGATAAATATGATAAATAAAATTTTGTTAATATGAAATTCAGTGCGAGATTCTTTGTATAAATTAATGTTTTAAATATAATTCTTTGTATAAATAAATGTTTTAAATTGTTACTATTATTTCATCCTTCTTCCTACTATACGAATGAATATTCACATTAAAATTATTTTACCACTCAAAGTCGTTGTCACGTAAAACTTTCGCCCGTATACCGACTTTACAGGCAACAAATTTTTTTTATGACGAGTTTCACAATAGGAAAGATAAATTTTAAAATGTATATAATGGCAACAATATATATTACAGGGTGACAAGAAAAACCTTGGACAAACTTTTTTCATTAAACTTTATTAAACAAAATAGATGGATCCAAACAACAACGAATAATAATAACATAAACATTTGGTAATAATATATTTAAGCGGGTTTGAAGTGACTTACTTTGATGGTGTTACATAGATTGAGACGCTTCTTGAAATTTTCCGTAATGGGCCGCAGCTCTTCGGGCGTTAATCGGTCCTATTCCCGACGCACGGATTGCTTCAGCGACTCCAAACTCTTGTGGTGTTTAGCACACGCCCTGAGCCCCAAAATTGACCACACGGTGTAGTTCATTGGATTGAGATACCGGTCTCATGGGCAGTAAAATTTGTCCGAAGTTTTTCTTATCACCCTGTATTTTTGACATTTCCCATGTCATTTGTGTTCAAAAGATTATGCCATTCAATCAAGGGAAGGTACACGCTTCAACAACGTTCAGCAATTGTGATCTTTCCCTGATTAAGTGACATAACCTATCGAACATAAATGACAAGGGAAATGTCAAAAATAATACACAGTGTTGCCATTATAACCATTTTAAATTGTCATTCCTATTGGAAAATGCATTACAATATTTTTCCTACACCTGAGTAAATGTTATGTCACATTGAAAAGTCTATTGCTTCATTTATTTTCTTCATGTAACACACGCAACTCATGATTAGTTAGTTTTGTGAATGATAAGAATTTTAAAATTGAGCACAAAATCTGTTGAAATGAGAAACCTGGAAAAAAAATTAGTGGGTCCATGAGGTAATAAAAACGCCAATTACATAATAAATTTCATTAGGGTCTCAGCCATCATAACCACAGAGATATATCATAATATATAAGACATGGTAAGTACATTTTACATTTACTATTTACAAAATAATTCTTTAGCTATATTTTTTCATTCAATATCCAAAGTAAAAATTTAACGTAACTTCATTTAAGAGTCAGTTTGTTACTTTTAAAATTTAAAAGCAAATTATTGTCTTTTCTACGAGCTTAGCTATATCTCACCACCCAATATCGGTTCTTCCTAGGATGAAAATCAGGGAAAATCTCATTTAATTCAAATGGATGAGCTGGAATGAGTGATGAAGAGATTTCTAACTTTAACTGGTTTGAACTGTTTGTCATTCTTCATTATCTCTTTGCAGTTCTCAAGAAAGAAGTAGATAACAAGATCCACCACTTAGTAGAATAGAAAATAGGCAAATCTAAGGAATTTTTGTGATCACTGAAGGAGTGATTTGAATTTGAGAAGTGAAACATTGAAAATATAACATCTTGTTGAATATGTCCGTCTATAATTTTCCCCTCAAGAGAACTGCTTCAATTCATTAATTCTAAAAATACAAAAACTAGCTCGAAGTGACAATTTTGCTCCCTTACATTAGTAGACAGTAGCTTAAGGAAGACATGTTTTGGCATAATAGCCTGCGAACTGTCCTAGTAACAGCTTTTAAAGCTAAATTCAACTAAACTAATCAGTTTTTCCATCTCGAAACTGGAAATGTGAATAACATAAATGAAATGTTCGAAGTTCACGAAAAACATTGAAACACTCTTCGTTAGAACAGAAAATAAAGCTACTTTTTTGTGGTCGATCTGGAAGTTTTTTCGAATGGAAATCAGAAAAAGGAAATGTTTTTATAGGGAACTTCGAACCTGAATACTTTTCGCTAACCCTTTCCATTCCTGTAATATTTTCTGGAGGAAAGTGGTATCTTCATAAAATCAATGTTTCTTTTCAACGTAGGTATCATTATTGCTTCAATGATATGCTTGGTTGGAATTTGGCTATATATTTTAAATAACTATTGATGACCTAGAGAATTCGAATGACATTCTACAGTTCGAATAAGGCATGCAGGAAAATTTCCGATTTTATGAAAATACCACCAGAATACATTGGAAAATTCGGGACAAAATATAGCACATAGAATTTCATCTTTAAATATAATCTGTATGTACAATCATCGTTATCATCACACTTGCAACGTTTCTGTATTCTCCAGAAATCTTGCGGACACCAAGCAAAGAAACGGTAACAAATACATATAACATCACTTGTTGTACACTGAACATTAATGTGTGTGAAACAACAATAAAACAGTTAATTTTCATTGGGAACGTGTCCCATCATACACTTCGAACCTCTTGCATTTCTTGCAGTTTGTTTTCTTTCCGTCAAAGGTTTGTACTGGTGTTCATAAGTTTATTTAGGTTACAGTAGGAGTATTTATAAGGTTGGTATAGAATGTAAAAGTTTATATAGGTTTTAAGTATTACATAAACATAATGATTGTTGCAGTTTTAATTGACACCATCTTCAAGCCTTTTTCATTTCATAAGAATATTCTACCCTTTTTTTTCTGATTGTTAAATTTCAGACTTTTGGGTGCTTGAAAGTTTTTCATTTGATGTTTTCTAGTATTTGAAATTAAGGTGAATTTGAACCAAGAAAATCTTACGTATCCAGGAGAATTTTAGACTGAGAAAAACAGTATTCGATTCCAAATGAAAAACTTTCTGTTCCACTATCATCTTAATGCCTTTAGATCTAATTCGAGATATCAGTAGAAGATTGTCTCTAATAAATGTTATATGAATGAAGTTTTTTACATTTATTATTTTTAAATTCTTTCCGAAATTATTAGTAGTGAGAGTTATAAGCTCAAATGTTGTCGAAATATATATATATATATATGGTTTTTTTACAGTGAGTCTTTCTTCAACAGAAGGTGGAACTAATCAAAATACCATTTCATAGAAAATTGCCTATACAAAATATCCAAGGAAAAAAAGATATAAGGACTTAAAAGAGAATCGATGCCGTGAAATTTTAAGTACGGTTCTGCTATTTCAAACTCTTCACGTGCTGTAATTGGAGCGAAGGTCAGATATCCACAATTAAAACACTGAATAGAGTAGTCCAGTATTCACTTGAACCTTAGCAACATGTCGTATTAGAATCTATTTTATTGAGTTCTATCTTCTGTTAGAAAAAGATTTTCTCTTGAAATATCTTGTGTATATTAGGATTATTTTTTATCAGTTACCAATCTAATATATAATATGTTTTTCATTTTTATACCTAATGATTTTCAAGTTTTTTAACGTCAACATATTTTAGAAGACAATCTCCTGATTTTCGTCCATGTAGATGCAGAATTTCAGTCCATAAAATTAATACAAGTGGATTTGAGGTCTTGAAGGTTAAGTTAGTCGATAGTGACTGAATTTGTGGGCTCCTATTTCAGAGAGGATTCTTTTCAAATACATCCTTATAAATGAACCTTGGATGAGCTTTTCATATGTGAGGTTTTACCCTGCTACAGGCCATCTCAAGAGGTCTATTTATCTACGATAAATTTTTGACTCGATAACATCAGTAGATTATCAACATAGTTTCAGTTAAGTATAGCAAAATATACATATATTTTCATTTTTATGTGATTTATTTATAAATGAAGTTTTGAGCATAGTATTCTTAGTTATTCATTTCAGGTGTTCTAGGAATAACTTCGTACCTGATGGAATACCAAAAAATATTAAGTTTGAAATCAACGAATTGTGTTTTTGATGTCGATATAATTTATTCTGGTACTGAAAGATATTATCATTAATAGTACACTATATCACAAAATTAAATGTAGTATTATATTTTTTCTGATGTCAATTCAACTATGATTTCATAACAGCTGATTATATTTTATTATATTTAAATACATCCAAGTTAAATCTTCCGATAAGACTTCAACAAGTGGATTGGACAAGTATGAATTTATTAATTTAAATTCAACTCATGAATTTTTTGGATTCCATTCTTTGAAATTCGGAAACACATCATGCAGCTCAAAACTTCCTTACAACCAACGAAACTCTTTGTCTGGCAGCACCAATGTCCTCTTGCAGAGGATAAAAATGAGATCACAACAAAAATCAGCCAACCAGCGCAGAAACAGGTTGATTTTTCCCGTTTATACCTTGGAACATATAAAAACTATAAAAACAGTTCAATTAAGCACAAAGTCGAATAAAACTGCGAAAACGAAGGTAGTAAGAATGTAACTCGAAAAACGTGTGCCGCTAGATGGATTGTCGTTGGAAATTGCCTCCACTTCAGGTTCTGTTACTACTATATCAACTGGAAAAAAAATTAAAGTCAGTTTTGCTAGTTTAATGTCAAGAGCAAAGTTTTAAGCTTTTGGACTTCCAGTTTCAGTGGTTGAAGGCAATGGAAAAATCGAGAAAATCAGATCAAATTTAATGGAGAAAGAAAATATAGGTTGGAGCTGAATTAAAGAAATAAATTAAATAATGTAATAAACTATCATTATGGATGAAAGAAATGAAATAATATTGAGACTCTCTACTTGAATTTAACTCTGCTTGAAAATAATGTAAAGAACGCATGAATTTTAATATCAATAAAATCGATTACAGTAAATGGAAACCTTTGATGGTGCATATGAAATGAGATTAATGGTATACAGGGTATTTCTTAATTGGAGGTACAAATCAAAAGGAGAAATTCCTTGAATAATTTCAAGAAGAAAGACCCATAAACATGGGAAAAAAATCAAACTTTATGTTGCTAACGAAACATTTTCGAGATAAAGTATGATTTTTTTTCAACTTTTCTTCTCATAGTATCTGCATTTCACAAGATATTCAATTGAAATTTGGCACAGTTATTACAATTTAGAATTTACACCAAGTGACATGCAAATTTTAATTGTAAATCTTGAGGGTGATATTTTTTATGGAACACTGTTCTCTGTTTTACTCCAAAACTTTCTTCTGGTGAGCAACTGTTAGTTTGAAAAATTATAAAAAAAAGCTTTGTTATTATACTAAACTTATGGTCTCTTGTATCGGGTGGTTTTTTAGAGTAATTGAACTTTCGATAGGGATAACTGTGATTTGACAGAAGGTAGAAGCCATGTTGTTTGCTGATTGGGCCCAAGAAAAGCTTGAAGTTGATCCACTTTTTTATCGTAAAATTGTGTTTGGTGATGAGCTCATTTCTGGTCGAACGGCTATGTAAACAAGCAAAAATGCCGTATATGGAGTGAAAACAATCCTCAAGAAGTTCTGCAGGTTCCATTGCATCCTGTATGGTGTGCTTTACACGCTGCAGGCATTTTCGGTCCATATTTCTTTAAAAACGATGCTGGAGCTAATGTTACAGTGAATGGTGCTCGTTACAGATCGATGATCAATGATTATTACGTAACAATTGATTTATTGAAAGAAAGATATGGCGATAACATTATTTCGATAAACGGTCCAATTAATTGGTCTCCAAGATCATGCGACATAACTCCACTGGATTATTTTCTTTGGCGTTACGTCAAGTCATTGGTTATGCTGATAAACCAGAAACAATAGACGCTTTAGAAGCCAACATAACTCGTGTTATTGATGAAATAAGGCCTGAATTACTCGAAAAAGTGGTCCAAAATTGGTCTGGTTGAATTCGGTTCCTCAGAGCTAGTCGTGGTAGACATATGCCGGAAATTTTAAAACATAAATGTCAGAAAATTATCTTTCAAATAAAAAAAATTGGCTTCAATATTTATTCAAATGTGTTTTCTTTCAATTTAAAGTTCTATCACTCTAAAAACAACACCTGATATTTTTGTCGCTCTTGCTACCGATTTCGAGAAAAACATTATGAATCATTTTCTCGAAATCCTCAGAAATATCAAAGTCATCATGAAAATCCAGTTAGTAAACTGCCGCGAATAAGTTCATTAATAGTTTTTATGGTTATTTTTCCGATCTATAGGCATGATTCATTAACTCGTATAATCATCACAAAAAAATGTACTACTACAAAAAACGTAAAACCCAAAAATGAATCATAACAAAAAAACTGAATGACCACAAAGGAACTAAACTACAGCAATTGTTGAAAATCCTTCCCCAACCCTTATACAAACCTCTGTTCTTTTTTTCTTAGATCGATCTCTCGAATACTTCCGGAATAATCCTGTATCAAATCCGCCTATTATACAATTTCTCAGTTCGTCTAAGGTGTTCACCCTGTATTTCGAAAACAAAACGTTTATGGTCCCATGTTAATGGGTCTTTTTTTTTCTAAAAATTATTCAAGGAATCTCTTTTCGTTTGTACCTTCAATTTAGGTACACCTGGTATAGTATGTGTTAAATAACTATTGTAAATTTGATACCAATGATGTTCGTGAGGATTACATAATTTAGAATTAGAAAATAAGTTTGAATTCCTTAGTAACCTTAATCAAGTATTCCTTTGATATTTTCATACTATTTATCAAGTTTTTTATTTCGTAATTTTTCATGTATAATTTCAAAAAAATATCATCATTAATGAGAAATTATTCATAATGGAATGAAAAACAGTGTTATACACTGGCGAGCAGAAAAAACGGATCACTTGAGGGTAACGTTCATTCTTCTAGCAACAGATCTCTAACTCAGCTCATTTTGGATAAGTGCCACTATTCTCGAGCAAAATTCAATTGGTAAATTCACTCTATGAAATTGTTCCTTTGAGAGAGTAAAAAACAAACTTTTCAATGACTGATGTTGAACGCAACTGATAAACGATGAATTTATCATGAAGAATTATTCGAAGATGGTTTCTTTCATCAAGTTTTTCAGCTCAATTGTCTACATTTTGCGCAAATACAGTTGATTTTCAAATGAAAGGTAGATGATGAACAAATATTATTGAATCAATTTGAACACCTGAGTTTATTGGAAAAAACAGTGTAAAGTCTTGGTGACCGGTTTTTTTGCTCGTAAGTCTATTGTAAAACAAACTGAAAAGAACTGATACAAAATAGCTGAATGTACTGAGAAGAAAAAGAATTAATCCGATCACATTAAAAAAAGCACAAATAAATTTCCGTTAAAAGGACAGACCAGAACGAGACAAACGTAAGCAATAGAATTTTCCTATAAACTGAGGATTGCTTATGTTCTTCAGAATCATCCCCTCATCACGACATGCAGAAACTCGAATCAAACTTTGTGCAGGCTTTTCCAACTCTGGGGGCCATCACACATCGAATGGATATGTTAGGGTAGAAACTTCACGCCCATCAAACTCGATTTGTCACCCTTAATGAAGTTCAGAACCTTCGTCACTCGATGGACTTTTTTCGAATAAACGTCCTCCGGATAGAACGATCTGTCAGGATAATGCTTAATTCAGATTCAGCACAGCCTTTGTTTTATATTCTTCTGGTTATCCCTATCAATTTGTAATTTTCTTTTTAGCCTATCACTGAAATTTGGGTTCGTTCTGCAATCTTAATGGAACAGTGGAAAAGTGCTAGTTTGCACTTCAAAACTAATCGAGGTATACTGGCAGAAGGTATTTCAAGGATTCGTCCAGATACCTCAAGTACAGAAGGTTCTTGCTGATGAAGGTATCGGGTGTTTTTTTAGAGTGATAGAACTTTTAATTGAAATAAAACACATTTAAATTAAGATTGAAACAATTTTTTTTATTTGAAAGATAATTTTATGACATTTATGTTTTGAAAATTATTTCAAGCATATATCCACCACGACTAGCTCTGAGGAACCGCATTCAACCAGACCAATTTTGGACCACTTTTTCGAGTAATTCAGGCCTCATTCCATCAATAACACGATTTATGTTGGCTTCCAAAGCGTCTATTGTTTCTGGTTTCTCAGCACAAACCAATGACTTGATATAACCTCAAAGAAAATGATCCAGTGGAGTTGAAGGCCGATTAATTGGACCATTTCTCGAAATGATCTTATCACCAAATCTTTCTTTCAATAAATCAATTGTTACGGTAACAGTATGAGGTGTAGTACCATCTTGTTGGAACCAAAACACTTCTGGGTCGATACCACTCAAATTTTGAAACAAATAATCATTGATTATCGGTCTGTAACGAGCACCATTCACTGTAACATTAGCTCCAGCATGGTTTTTAAAGAAATTTGGACCGACACGCCTCCAGCGTGTAAAGCACACCATACAGTGCATTTTTCAGGATGTAATGGAACCTGCAGAACTTCTTGAGGATTGTTTTCACCCCATATACGGCAATTTTGCTTGTTTACGTAGTCGTTCAACCAGAAATGAGCTTCATCACTAAACACAATTTTACTATAAAAGAGTGGATCAACTTCAAGATGTTCTAGGGCCCAATCAGCAAACAAACGACGCTTATTATGGTCAAGTGGCTTTAGTTCTTGAACCAGTTGGATCTTGTATGGGTGTAGATCAAGATCCTTATGCAACATTTTCCATGTGGTAGATGCACAGAATCCAACTTGTAGACACTATGACTTACAGCAGCGATATTTTCTTCTGTACGTACAGTTATTTGTCTTGTTGTTGTTGTAGCATCGAGCAGAGAAAATGTTGTCCGAAATCTATCGATAGTTCGACGAATAAGCTGCTCTGATGGACGATTATGTAAACGATAAATTTCACGAAGTGCTCTATAAGTTTGGCGAATAGAACACTGATTTTGAAGATAACTTTCAACAATTTGGAAACGTTGTTGCGGCGTGAGTCTTTACACGATAATTTGTCAATGCTTACTGAATAGAAATGTCCGAACAACATGGGTTCTTCTTTATGTCAAATCAAAGTTCGAAAGTTCTATCACTCTAAAAAAACACACAATACAAGGCGATTAGATGAAACGGGCACATTTGGTGGTTTCCGAGTAAGAGAATTATCCAGTTTCGTTTTAGTTTTTTCTCATTCACACCTAACCTACACAAATACCGATAGGCACTGGAGGGATTCGAACCTAGTCAAATTTCGAACCGTAGTCGATACCTCTACTGCTACGCTAGCGTCGGACACCGAATTTGATTCAATTTTGCGAAACGATTAAAAGGGTTACTCACTTTTAATTGACTTTTTCCTCATATCGGCATAGTTATCGTTGACTGTTATGTATCCGGGAATCGTTGCCATGCACGTCAGAATCAGTTGATTGTCGTCTCCCACGTGCAGTTCGGCAACTTCTATCGACAGCTGCTTGATGGACGAGGCCCTCTGCTCGAAATAGCCCTTACCGTGGACGAAACCGTTGGTGAAGGACTTGGTCAGCTTGTCGACGACCTGCAAAACGAGGCGTTCATTAGATGGATGATCGTGCGATATCCACGTGCCGATATGCGGCTGGAATGGAGGTCATTATAGGCGTCAGATTTCGAGAGCGGGCGTCAGGCGAACAGATTGGGGGTAGGTTGTTTTTTGCGAAACGACATCGTGATGAATCGATTGGGTGTTTAGTTATCGTGTCGGTGGGAGCGTGGAATAAATGAGTAATATCACGGACAGGCAGATGCGGAATCCACGTGATGGACCAATTGCGAGGGGTGTTCTTTTGGAGCCGAGGTTTTTTATTAGCAGTATGAATAAGTTCGTATGGTTTTTTCACAAAAAATTCAGTTAATGATATAGCCTCATGTGAAGGTGTTGCCAGAAGAAACAGTAGAATAATGAACTAGCAGCAACATCTTATTGATATTAGATATCTTTCGGTGTTAGCTTTCAGGCGTCGTGTCCAAGAGTTTTCATTCAATGAGCAGTTTGCGCGACGCTAAGCTGGATCTTCATTGTCTTTGTCTTGCCTCATGAATCTTATAAATCCTCATTCGATTATCTGTTTTTCTTGTCTTCTGCTCTCTTATTCTGTTAACTAAAATAAAACAAATGGAGGTTCATTTTTGATAGAAGGTATATAAAGTTATTTAAATATTTTAATATTTACAGATATATTCTGTTAGCCTTCTACATATTTAATTTCAAAAAATTATGCTCGATATTATAACTTCAGGAATTGAATTAATGTCATATAAGTATCGCTTATATCAAACGACATATAAAATAAACATTATCAGACATCCAAATGATATAACAAAATCCAATAAATGAAAATTGTTAACCAAAATCCAATAAATTGAATATTTTGAGTAGACAAAATTTTGTTTCTGCTTATCCCTCTTATGAAAACAAATATCCTTCAAAAATGTTCAACATAATCTTAAGAATTTCATCATAATGCTATCTTACTTAGAATATCCAATATTATTGGATATCTAACTAAGTTACTTTTTAAAAATATTTACATATGTAAAAACATGACTAAAAAACAAGTTTTAAGAGATACTTTGCTTCATTAGTACTCAATTATATTCATATTCAATAAAATATAACATCAATCAATAAAAATTTTTTCTCACCTTTTAACAATTTCAGTAAATGAATACTGAAAATTTAAATGGAGTGTAATGTTAACTCAAGTAAATAATTCTGTGGTTTACCATTGATCTAAAAGGGTGAAAGGCAATTTAACGTCCTCTGTTATAGCACAAGGATATTCTGTATAAAGAATGTTAAGGAAACCCAATAATTATATATTATGAATAAAATAAAATAAATAGAGGTATATAATATAAAGTATAAACCTCTATCTATATTATTTTATTCATAATATATAATTATTTGGTTTCTTTAACATTCTTTATACAGATGGTCCTTGTGCCATAACAGAGGTCGTTAAATGGCCTTTCAATCAATTTCATGATAAAAATCATAAAATTTTTAAGATTTTGCTAAACATTTTTGAAAGTTATCTTGTTTCATAAGATTGATGAGCAGAAACAAAATTTTGTCTACCCAAAATATTTAATTTATAAGATTTTGGTTAACAATTTTTACTTATTGAATTTTGTTATATCATTTGGATGTCTTAAAATGAATGTTTTTTTTATATGTCGTTTGATATAAGTGATACTTATATGATATTAATTTAATTCCTAACAAAATTATTAAATATAATTTTTTGAAATTAAATATGTAGAAGGCTAATATCAAAAAATTCAAATAATTTCATAGACAATATTCAATTCATCCAATTGCCCAAAAATATTAATTAATTTCTTTTGATGTACAAAATTTATTTCCTAGTATACCTTCAATCGAAAAAATACAAATTGAAAACAAACTATTAATTAATAATACCAATCTCATCAAAATGAATGAATTATATTCTTAATTGCCTGAAAATATGTCTTGAACAAAACTACTTTCAATTTAGCGGAACCATCTATATTTCTAACAATGGTTTAATAATGGTAAATCCACTCAGTTCAATTTCAGCTGAAATATTCATGGATGATCTAGAATCAAACATACACCTGAAACCGATAAGCAAATATTTCCTTTATTGGTATAGATATGTAGGTGACATTTTTTGTTGTTTCAAAGGCACCGACCGACAACTACATATCTTCACGAATTTTATCAATAAACTCCACCCAAAAATCAAATCCTCTATCGAAGATGAAAAGAACCAAAGTATTAATTTTCTTGACCTCACAATAACAAGACTAGATAATTTATATGATTTTAGTATTTTTTACAAACCCACACATAAAGACATCACAATATATAAAACTTCAAATCACCCCACCAACCAGAAGATGTCAGCATATAATAGTTTTATTCATAGACTATTTAATGTCCCTTTGAATTCAGATAACTCTTTGAAAGAATTAAATATTATTAAAAAAATAACTCCAAACAACGGTTACAACCCCTTTCTTATAGACAAAATGGTATCCAATAAACAAAAGAAAATGTGTACCCAAATTGTGTACCCAATAATGAAAAGGACCATACACAGAAATATTTGTCGTTATCTTATGTTAATGGATTATCTGAAAATATTGCTAAATATTTCAAAAATTATTTCAATTATAACGCGGCTTTTGAGACCAATAATAACCTTAGTACCTACATAAAGAACAATAAAGATCGAAAAAATAAAAAAAATGAGTCTGAAGTCTACAAGTTGACTTGCCCTCTAGTTGGCCAAACAGGTAGATCATTCAAGAAACGAGTCCAAGAACACCAAAGCAGTTATATATCTGATTCTGTACATTCGACATATGTTAATTATCTTAAGGAATTCAGGCATATTTTCAACAATAATTATGAAATTAGCCACGTTGAAAGCAAAGGTTCTAGATTAACACTTTTAGAATTTCTTGAAATCAACAAGTACAAAGCCCGTAAAATCCTTTTGAACGAACACACAGATGTTGACAAGTCTCCATTACTGAATATCTTTCCCTAATGGCAGTTTTTAGCGGCAAACTCCAATAAACACCTTGTGTTTTTATGGCTTGTTCTTCCATTATTTTGTCACGTACCTAACAATGTATTTAAAGGCCGTTACACTGAATAACATCAGCCAGTACAATGTAAATACCTGAAGAAGCCAAATCGTAGTGGAACAAATGTTGTAGTACAAACATTTTTTTGGAATAAAATACTGTCTCCTATATACATTCTGTCAAGAAAGTACCGGGAATTATCGATTTAAATCTGGCGGGGCAATGAGGCAGGTAAAAATTTTTTTTCCTAGATTGGTACCACTGTCCTTAATTACTATGCCAAGCTTGAGCGGGATCTGTCAACTAGTGTGTTTGCAACAGCTGATTAGGTCAGTCGATGTCAGAGTGCGTGCCGATTTTTACTATGGGTGATTACGTTGAGCAAAGAATTTGTTTAAAGTTTTGTGTTGCAAATGAATTTTCGTGTGCCGATGCATTGAAAATGTTGCAAAAGGCCTTTGGTGATAATGCTCTATCGAAAACTCGTGCATATCAGTGGTACAGAGCCTTCAAGGACGGTCGTGAAGTGGTCGCCCATCGACGGCTTCGATCGAAGATAACGTCGATAAAATTAAGGAAAGGGTGCTGGAAAACCGTCGTACCAGCTTGAGAGAGATAGCACATGATCTTAAGATATCCCACGAGTCCGCACGTACGATTTTGATTGATATTTTGGGCATGCGAAAGGTGGCCGCACGACTCGTACCGAAAGACCTGAATTTTCTTCAAAAACGTCATCGCGAACAGGTTGCTTCAGACATGCTGGATCGCTGAATTCCGATTCTACATTCATGGAACGCATTATAACTGGTGATGAGACCTGGGTCTACGAGTACGATATGCAAACAAGCCAGCAATCATCGGAATGGGTGGCAAAAAATGAGCCGAAACCGAAAAAACCACGCCAAAGCCGCTCGAAAATGAAGGTGATGCTCATTGTTTTCTTCGATATCCGTGGCGTGGTGCACTACGAATTCGTTCCAGAGGGTCAGACGGTAAACAAGGAGTATTACCTAGGCGTTATGAAACGTTTGCGTGAGCGTATCCGTAAGAAGCGGCCAAATTTGTGGGCGAACAACTCATGGATTTCGCATGACGATAACGCACCTTCTCACCGAGCTACGATTGTGACTGACTTTCTCGCCAAAAACTCAACAAACGTGCTTCAGCAACCACCGTATTCGCCGGATTTGGCTCCCTGCGACTTTTTCCTCTTTCCAAAACTAAAATTGCCTCTTCGTGGCACCCGTTTTGAGTCGATTGAAGCCATAAAACAAAATTCGGCGCGAGAGCTAAAGTCCATCCCGGAAAGCGCCTATAAAAAATGTTTCGATAATTGTAAGTGCCGTTTGCATAGATGTATTGGAGCAAATGGAGCCTATTTTGAAGGCGACCCAATAAATTTTGACGATTAAATGTAAAAATGTTGTTTTAATTGGAAATTCCCGGTACTTTCTTGACAGAGTAGTATTTTTCAATTAAAATGAGTTTCCACCAAGTAAAGACCGAATCAATCTGATATTCATCATTAACTGTCAAGTCGAATATTCATGGCGTTTATTTGGTGGAATCAGCTGGGTGTGGTGTATTATGAGCTGCTATTATCGAACGAAATGATCACAGGAGAAGTCAATTGATAAGTTTGAGCCGCATTACGCTGATAGATACGACAAAGTTATTTTTCACCATGACACATGTTGCGTCGTCCTTCAAAAGGTTGAAACGCTCAAATGAAGAGTCCTTTCTCGCTCGCCGTTCAGCCCAGACCTTGCTAATTCCGGTAACCATCTCTTCCGATCGATGCAACATAGCCTGGTTGACCAGCACTCCTCCAATTAGGTTGAAATGAAAAAAGGGATCCATGCATGGATAGCGGCCCAAGAACCAATCTTTTTCACAATGGGATCCGTCAATTGCGAGAAAGATGTGAAAAAAGTAGTGACTACAATACTTTAAACTTTGAATATAGAACCAATTTCTCACAATAAAGCTCCAATTTTCGACTAAACACCCCCCGAACTCGAATTTTACATCTAACATCACACGTCCCAACTAGATATCCCACCCCAATCGTCCCACCAAAATAGCAGCCTAGCCTCAGGACCCCCTCAATCAAGAACGTTCGTAAGCCGCCGCTTTAGTTGAATGTACATACCTTCTCCCCATTAATTAACCACGTGATGTGCGGCGGTGGTCTAGCTGGAGCGGTTGTACAGTTTGCCTCTAAAACTTCCCCTATCTCGTAAGTTTCCTTGTTGAACGTTATCTTTGGCTCCTCGAGCTGGGGTTCTGAAAGTAACAGATATACATTGTTTGATTGTGATAACATCATGATGCTACAGATCCCTTTGCCAATGTTACCGTTTTGTTCGAGGCGTTTTAAGGGCGTAGATGGGGATTTAGCGACTTGTAATATTATCTATGATTCACCACAGGGAAATATACAGGCCGAATGGTGAATGAGTATGTGTATCTTCTGCGTATACAGGTGCCAAAGTTATCTCTGGCCAAATCTAACAATGTGATTCTACAATAATAAATAAAAATTCAACGTACACCATTGGAAAGAGCGGACAATTCTCTTTTGATGATTAAAGTAAAACAACTTAATTTCCTCTAATTTATTTAATTTCACAACAATTTTCAAAAACCTTTTTGATACAAATATTCTATCTGTTTTCTTTTTTCTAGTTGCGACATTATTTCATAAATCGTACACCTATTGACAATCAACAACATTTGACAAATAGTGTTCCGATGTAACTTTGGCTATAGCCGACTATCTTCACAACTTATTTTATACATTATTTTTCTCTTAGAATGTTACAAAAAAGAAGTATATTCAAATTATGGAAAATAATAAATTCCGGATACTTTCTAGACATACTATATTTCGGAGCAATTTGGTGAGAAATAGCTTGAATAATTTCAGAATCTAACACGAAAATATAATAACACAAAGACAGTTTTTAACCTCCTTTTTGATACAAAAGACAAAAACAACCGGCTCAGTATGGAGTTTATGAATTAAGATGCCATGAGAAGGGTTGCGTATATGAAGGACGACAAACTAGGAGGACTTTCAAAAAAATGTTCAAAGAACAAGCATCATTTAAACACCGGAAAGTTAAAACTTATTTTACGGAAAATTTTTTCAAAAGGAGAAATGTTTTCCCATAATAAAATAATCTTAAAATGCTACATGTGAAAGCGGAAAGAATGGAACAAAAAACATCCTGGGATCAATCGAAATTTCAAGAATAATCACGATCCTGCAACAAAACTATCGGGTGTTTTTTAGAGTGAAAGAACTTTAAGTTATAAAGCCAAAGTTTTTTTATTTGAAAGATAATTTTATGACATTTATGTTTTAAAAATAATTACTGGCTTATGTCCACCACGACTAGCTGTGAGGAACCGCATTCGACCAGACCAATTTTGAATCACTTTTTCGAGTAATTCAAGTCTTATTTCATCAATAACACGAGTTATGTTCGCTTCCAATGCGTCTTTTGTTTCTGGTTTATCAGCATAAACCAATCAATGACTTGACATAACCCCAAAGAAAATAATCCAGTGTAGACATCAATTTAATTCTAAAAGCTTTTTGAATAAAAATTTTTTTGAAATTAAAATTGTAGAAGACTTACAGATAAAATCTGTTTTGATATTCAAATTTTGCTATTTTTCTTCTATCAAGTAAAAAGCCTTTTTCTTTTTTATTTTATACATAATATATAATTATATTTAGGCTTGAATAAATCTCATTCTGGAATGTCAATGGTTTAAAGAAAACTTTATAATATCTTCCAGTTTTCTGTGATTTATTGACGAATTGACTACCTGGAGTTTTAAAGTTAATCTGTTTTAAACAAGTTCCAGTTACACTCTAAGGTATGATTTACTGATTTTTTGAGAAAGTTGTGTTTTATGTTTTTGAAAAGGAATTGGTTTCATTATGGTAATATTAGAAACAAAATCTTGTCTACTTCAAATATGTATTTATTAATTTTAATTGCCTTTGTTTATATTTGTTGGTTTATTTATTCCATTTGACATTGTATATTGAGTTTTGATTATATACGTCTATTAAATATAAGCGGTGCTTATTGTACACATTAATTTGATTCTAAAAGTTTTTTGAAAAAACCTTTTTTTGAAATTGAAATTGTAGAAGACTAACAGATGAAATCTGTTTTGATATTCAAATTTTAATCCAGTGGAATCATGCCGCATGATCTTGGAGGCCAATTAATTAACCATTTCGCGAAATAATGTTATCGCCGAATCTTTCTTTCAATAAATCAATTGTTACGGTTACAGCATGAGGTGTAGCACCATTTTGTTGGAACCAAAACACTTCTGAGTCGATACCATTCAAATTTTGAAACAAATAATCATTGATCATCGATCTGTAACGAGCACCATTCACAGTAACATTAGCTCCAGCATCGTTTTTAAAGAAATATGGACCGATGATGCCTCCAGTGTTTAAAGCACACCCTACAAAGTATTTTTCAGGATGCATTGGAACATGCAGAACTTCTTGAGGATGGTTTCACTCCATATACGGCAATTTTGCTTGTTTACATAGTCGTTCAACCAGAAATGAGCTTCATCACTAAATACAATTTTACGATAAAAAATTGGATCAACTTCAAGCTGTTCTAGGGCCCAATCCGCAAACAAACGACACTTATTATGGTCAAGTGGCTTTAGTTCTCGAACCAGTTGGTTCTTGTATGGGTGTAGACCAAGATCTTCACACAAAATTTTCCATGTGTGGGATGCACAGAGTACAACTTGTTGTGAACGAATAGACAAATCTGGATCATCATTAATATTATGACTTACAGCAGCGATGTTTTCTTCTGTACGTACAGTTCTTTGTCTTATTGTTGTTGTTGCATCGAGTAGAGAAAATGTTGTCCAAAATCTATCGATAGTTCGACGAATAAGCTGCTTTGATGGACGATTATGTAAACCATAAATTTCACGAGTTGCTCTATAAGTTTGGCGAATAAAACACTGATTTTGATAATAAATTTCAACAATTTGTAAACGCTGTTGCGGCGTGAGTCTATCCATGATAATTTGTCAATACCTACTGAACAGAAATGTCAAAACAACATGACTTCTACCTTCTGTCAAATCACAGTTATCCCTATCGAAAGTTCTATCACTCTAAAAAAAACACCCGATATTAAAGGAGCAGACAGATCTTTTATATTTCCCACCGTTCAAACTCTCACACAAACTGAAAAATTTCATAAATTAAGGTGGACCATCTAGAGTTTTGAAGCAGTGATTATTTCGAGTCTGGCAACTATAGATACTAAATAATTAATAGTTTGTCTATGCTGGCAGCACTCTATCATTCGCGTTTTGACAGAAAGTTAGTTCAATATTTGGCATTAACGAAATAAGTCGATTTACGCTTGACCAAAACTGGGAAATATTAAAAGTAAAATGAGCATTTTCCCAGAAAAAGCAACTTTAGGAATGAAGCTCATTTTTACCTTGGACGACAATTTTTTGTGGGGATCTGTTAGGAATAATTGTTGCGCTAACCATCCAGAAACGATTTGCCAGTCGTGAGATTGCGCTCGAAACAATTGATATTTTTTCATTCGTAAATACTGAATCCTTTTAATAAACTGATAACTTTGAAAAAATATTAATTAGTTCATCCCCCATATAAAAACCTTCGAAATGCAACTAATTATTCACCAGTTTGAAATTGTAATAAAAACTAGGAAATTCGAGTCATCGTTTTTTCAGCAATAAAAGAGTGATACAAAACGAAGTTTTTCCTTATGAATCAACATCATTCTCGTTGTACGATTGTTAACTTTAAATGTTATCATCTCAACTGTAAATCCCAAGTTTCAAAAAACATTCGCACATATTCGTACAACATCAAGATCCCATTTCAGAGTTTCCCGCTTTATTTTCCGCATTTCGAGCGTGTAGATGGGGATTTAGCGGATGACTCGGTTTGTGATGTGCCGGAAAGGCGGGATTATTTATTACATCGGACAATGTGGGCCCGGATATGTCTATGACAGACGTATGGCGTTAACATCCTGTGTGGAGGGCTATAGAGGACCCGAGGAAGAAGTTAATGGTTTATGTTTCGATGGACCTACGAGCTAGCAAGTTCCTTCGGGCACGTTTCCTGAGGTGCTTCAGCTGTGAGTTTTTCTACGTTCCTTGGGAAACAGTGAAGGGAAACAGGTGTGGCCTATGAAGTTTCAATGGGAACGTGATGTAGAATGGTTTCCGGCGGGAACAAAGGAAATTGCAGAAAGGTATCGGATGGATTACTACTGTAACTTCATTGCAAATGTATCGAATTTTTCCATAAAAGTCCGAATGGGAAATGAATCAAAGGTGGCAAATGCTTTCGGTGATTATTTTTCCAATATTCGTCCCTTAAGTTTGAGTCAGCATTTTGGGAATAACATATCAAGCTCCTGTACAACCCAGCCGCTGTCGGATAATTTTTTTTTTCTTTCCGGTGGTTGCTGATGAAGTTCGTGCAGTAATAAACAACTTCAAGAATGAAAATAGCTGTGGTCACGACACGATTTCAATTAAAGTTTTGAAAGTTTTGTCTCCTCGCATCTCAGAACATCTCGCCCATATGATTAACCTATCAGTCACCTCAAGTAAATTTCCTGCTGTCCTCAAAACTGCTAGAACTATTCTAGTCCACAAGAAGAATGCCACTAATGATATTTCTAATAATCGTCCCATATCCCCTTTAAGAATTTTATCAAAAGTCATGGAAAAATTAATCTTCAACAGCATATCTGAAAAAATTTTCAATGTTGACAGACAGCTTCCGTCTCAACCGATCGACCGAAACAGCAGCTGGTGACTCAACTAATATTGTTTACAAATCTCTCGATAGCGGATCCCACGTGGCGGGGCTGTTTTTTTATGAATCAAGAGCATTTGACAGCCTGAGTTTCAACTTCATTTTGGCTTATACAGTTATACAGCTTAGGTTTGACAGGTGTCTTCCTCGAGTGGGTTGAGGATTTCCTGAATGATAGATAGTTTTATGTGCGTGTAGGCTCACAAGAATTTATTGAGTGTCCAGTAGAAATTCCTCAGGGTTCTGTTTTGGGACCTCTTTTAATCATTTTATTCGTCAATGATCTACCCCTTCATGTCATTAATTATTCATTGTTTTGTTTGCTGACGACACTTCGTTTATTGTTTAGGCTTCCAATCTTCTTGCACTCGAACTTTTGGTGCGATGTTTCACTGATTGGTGTTCCCGAAACTCCATCACTCTGAACGCCAATAAGACTGACCTTGTGCACTTTCAGTCGCGAGATATGGGTCGCTTGTTGACTTTAAGCCTTCCGACGATAGTGTTGAAGTGTTCCGACTGTGTTGGGTTTCTCGGATTGACATGTTGATTCGGTGTGTAAGAGATTGAGCAGTGCATTTTTCGCCATGAGATGTCTCAAGCATATTCTACCGATAGAGCCTTTAATTTTCGTTTATTATTCCCCTGTTTACTCCCACCTTCACTATAAGGTTTTGAGGAGATTCATTTTGGAGCAATTGTGCATTTATAGCGCTGAAATGTCTATTCGTCGACGTTCGCAACAAGTCCATGTGCATTCACCACATGGAAAATTTTGCGTAAAGATCTTGGTCTACACCCATACAAGATCCAACTGATTCCAGAAGTAAAGCCACTTGACCATAATAAGCGTCGTTTGTTTGCTGATTGGGCCCTGGAACAGTTTGAAGTTGATCCAATTATTTATAGTAAAGTGGTGTGATGAAGCTCATTTCTGGTTGAAAGGCTATGTAAACAAGCAGAATTGCCGTATATGAAGTGAAAACGATCCTCAAGAAGTTCTGCAGGTTCCATTGCATCCTGAAAAATGCACTGAATGGTGTGCTTTACACGCTGGAGGCATCATCGGTCCATATTTCTTTAAAAACGATGCTGGAGCTAATGTTACAGTGAATGGTGCTCGTTACAGATCGACGACGAATGACTATTTGTTTCAAAATTTGAATTGTATCGACCCAGAAGTGTTTTGGTTCCAAAAAGATGATGCAACACTTCATGCTACTACCGTAACAATCGATTTATTGAAAGAAAGATTTGGCGATAACATTATTTCGAGACATGGTCCAATTAATTGGCCTCCAAGATCATGCGACATAACTCCACTGGATTATTTTCTTGGGGTTATGTCAGGTCATTGGTTTATGCTGATAAACCAGAAACAATAGACGATTTGGAAGCCAACATAACTCGTCTTATCGAAATAAGGCCCGAATTACTCGAAAAAGTGGTCCGAAATTGGTCTGGACGAATGCGGTTTCCCAGATCTAGTCGTGGTAGACATATGCCGGAAATTATTTTCAAAACATGTCATAAAATTATCTTTCAAATAAAAATAAGCATTTGGCTTCAACCTTAATTTAAATGTGCTTAATTTCAATTTAAAGTTCTATCACTCTAAAAAAACACCCGATAGTGTACAGGGTGTATATGAATAGTTGCGAAAAAATTTAGGGGGTGATTCCTTGTCAAAAAATAGGGTGGGTCTTTCATATAAACTTTATTTTTTAGGTCTTCCCTGCTTAGTTACAGCTTCGTTAAAATGTATGCGACAAAAATCTCAGAAAAATAATTGTAACTCCAAGTTAACTAAAACTAGTCAGTAGTCATAATGAAATGGCAGCCGCTTAATAGATAAATTCTAATTCGGAAATAATGCCAGTCTCTACGACTGATTTTATCATATTGCTAAATTATTTTTTCCTCAAGAACCTTGAATTTTGGAAAAAAATTACAGAAGACCTTATTTGTTAAGAATGGATCGAGCTATCCGAAATTAATTTTCTTATTGTAAGATAGGAATATGAAAAAAAGTTTCTTGCGAAAGGAGGTTTTGGGGTGGCTTTTTCTACCCCTCGCAATCATAGAGGAACACCACGAAAATTTTTTTGAGTGCCTTTTCGCCCGCATAAAATGTCTGCTCAATTTTATTCTTGTCGGTATTTTAGTTTTTAAGAAAAAAATTGAAAACTGTTTTTTCGGGCGCCATCCTTAGGGGGCTTTCACTAAGGAGTGGGGACTCAAAAAAATAAAGTTTATATGAAAGACTCACTCTTTTTTGACAAGGACGCTCTAAGTTTTTTGTAACAATTTATATACACCTTGTAGAAATAGGTATTCCGTTTCAAAAGTGTTCAATTTGGTCGACCCTGCATTGAAAATCGTTAATTCCCCATGTAAAACAACCTGTCATTCTTTCAAATAGTATTCTCTGGGAAAAATTAAATAACTGGAGACTTCCACAACTATCTGCTTACCTATGATAATGAGATCTTTACTCTCGGAATCCTTGCTGAATATCGGAGTTTCCATGGATACGTCGCAAGAATAGGAACCCGACGCTGAAAAATCTAATTTTGACAGCTGCATTTGCTTTTCACTGCTGTTGCCTCTCTGTAACAAAAAAGAAATAATCAGGTTACTCACCGCCCTGCAGACTTTTTCCCTTACTGGAGAGGGATACACCGAATAGATGAGTTAGTTTCTCTTCGGGGAACTTAACGAGTTCCTTTGTGACACAGATTTAAATTCGTTCGGTGCACTCAATGAGGGCTTAACGAAGTCGAACTCTTTTATTTTTCGTCGAAAAGGCCGCGTTTTGAGAGATTTCACTAATTAATTTGAAACATCCAAGATGGTAAATCTCTCTAATCTGTAAATGTGGATTGAACACTAATAGCAGAAATAATATAAATTTTCTCCGTGAGACTTTCATCGAAGTATCATCAACAAGATGAATGAAAACACTTGGCTTAAATTTCACTGTTTATTTCATGTCTGTTGACATATATTTATCGGGTTTTTAACCATCTTCAAAGTTTTTTTTTGCAAGTTTAATAACTTTCGTATATCTGTTGGTTTATTTATTGCATTTGACATTATATATTGAGTTTTGATTATATACGTCTATTAAATGTAACGGTGCTTGTTTTAGACATTAATTTAATTCTAAAAGTTTTTTAAATAAAAATCTTTTTGAAATTAAAATTGTAGAAGATAAACATATTTCAATTTGTTTTAATATTCAAATTTTATTATATTTCTTCTATCAAGTAAAAAGCCTTTCTATTTTATCTTCAAAGTTGAAGAGAATATAATTTAAAATCATATTTATAATAATAAAACAGGAAGAATTTTGAGGAAGGTAAAAATAAGGTATTGGGTCGGTTTAATCTTTCACAGATACGAGCAATGGTGATGAATTAAGTTCCAGCTTTGTTAACGGCGAATGCTTTCTGTGTGCTAAAAAAATTTTCAAACTTTTCAAAAGGTCCAATCTTCTGCTTTCATTGCCTGCATGTTAGCTCTCAGTTCAACAGAAATCTATGAAATGATTGTTAGTTATACAATTTTCAGAAATACAGTGTTTATTTTATTATTCATTATAATTTTCCCGTGTTCTTTTACCCTCATGTTCATATTTTAACACGCACACTATGTAGCTGTACTCGAGCCTTTAGATTTTTTCATACAGTCCACAATTAATGCTTGGTTTGACTGTAAAGATAATTCAAAGACATGTTTAAAAAATAATTTCCGGCATATGTCCAACACGACTAGCTCTGAGGAACCGCATTCGACCAGACTAATTTTGAACTACTTTTTCGAGTAATTCAGGCCTTATTTAATCAATAACACGAGTTATGTTGACTTCTAAAGCGTCTATTGTTTCTGGTTTATCAGCATAAACCAATGGCTTAACACAACCCCAAAGGAAATAATCGAGTGGAGTTATGTCGCATGGTCTTGGAGGCCAATTAATTGGACCATTTCTCGAAATAATGTTATCGCCAAATCTTTCTTTCAATAAATCAATTGTTACGGTAGCAGCATGAGGTGTAGCACAATCTTATTGGAACCAAAACACTTCTGAGTCGATACCATTCAAATTCGTAAACAAATAATCATTGATCATCGAACTGTAATGAGCACCATCCACTGTAACATCAGGTCCAGAATCGTTTTTAAAGGAATATGGACTGATGATGCCTCCAGCGTGTAAAGCACACCATTTTTCAGGATGCAATGGAACCTGCAGAACTTCTTGAGGATTGTTTTCACTCCATATAAGGCATTTTGATTGTTTACACAGCCGTTCAACCAGAAATGAGCTTCATGACTGAACACAATTTTGCGATAAAAAAGTGGATCAACTTCAAGCTGTCCTAGGGCACAATCAGCGGTTTGTGATATGCCGGAAAGGCGAGATTATTTATTACATCGGACAATGTGGGCCCGGATATGTCTATGACAGACGTATGGCGTTAACATCCTGTGTGGAGGGATGTAGAGGACCCGAGGAAGAAGTTAATGGTTTATGTTTCATGGACCTACGAGCTAGCAAGTTCCTTTGGGATTGTTTCTTGAGGTGCTTCAGCTGTGAGTTTTTCTACGTTCCTTGGGAAATAGTGAAGGGAAATAGGTGTGGCCTATGAAGTTTCAACGGGAACATGATGTAGAATGGTTTCCGGCGGGAACAAAGGAAATTGCAGAAAGGTATCGGATGGACTACTACTGTAACTTCGTTGCAAATGTATCGAATATTTCCATAAAATTCCGAATGCGAAATGAATCAAAGTTGGCAAATGCTTTCGGTGATTATTTTTCCAATATTGATCCTTTAAGTTTGAGTCAGCATTTTGGAAATAACATATCACGCTCCTGTACAACCCAGCCGCTGTCGGATAAATTTTTTCTTTCTTTCCGGTGGTTGCTGATGAAGTTCGTGCAGTAATAAACAACTTCAAGAATGAAAGTAGCTGTGGCCACGACACGATTTCAATTCAAGTTTTGAAAGTTTTGTCTCCTCATATCTCAGAATATCTCGTCCACCTGATTAACCTATCAGTCACCTCAAGTAAATTTCCTGCTGTCCTCAAAACTACTAAAGAAATTCCCCAGGGTTCTGTTTTGGGACGTCTTTTATTCATTTTACTCGTTAATGTACTACCTCTTCATGTCATTAATTATTCATCGTTTTGTTTGCTGACGACACTTCGTTTATTGTTTAGGCTCCCAATCTTGTTACACTCGAACTTTTGGTGCGATGTTTCACTGATTGGTGTTCCCGAAACTCCATCACTCTGAACGTCAATAAGACTGATCTTGTGCACTTTCAGTCGCGACATATGGGTCGCTAGTTGACCTTAAGCCTTCCGACGATAGTGTTGAAGTGTTCCGACTGTGTTGGGTTTCTCGGGTTGACGGAATTTTGAGTTGGAAGTACCATGTTGATTCGGTGTGTAAGAGATTGAGCAGTCCATTTTTCGCCATGAGACGTCTCAAACATATTCTACCAATAGAGCCTTTAATTTGCGTTTATTATTTCCCTGTCTACTCCCACCTTAACTAAAATTTTTTGGGGGGATTCATCTTCGAGCAATCGTGCATTTATTGCGCAGAAAAAAATTATTCGTCTCATCTTCAACCTCACGCCGATGGAGTCCTTTAGACCTTTCTTTATTAATAACAGATTGCTAAGTTTTCCCTGTATTTTCATCTCCAATTGTTTGCTGTATACTACAAAAATATAGAATCACTGAAGAAATGTGTACAATACAAGAAATAAAAATGTCGTCTGTATTCCAAAATATAGAACAAGTAAATTTCAGCACTCACCATTGTATTGTGAATAAAATAACATAAAAAGAGGTTAATTCTTGATAGAAGGTATATAAAATGATTTAAATATTTTAAAAATTTTTAAAATTTTTTTAAGAATTAGCCTTCTACATATTTAATTCCAAAAGATTATATTTAATGATTATAACTTCTGAAAATAAATTAAAATAATGTCGTATAAGTACCACTTATATCATGACATATAAAATAAACATTCATTATAAGACATCCAAATGGTATAACAAAATCCAATAAATAAAAATTATTAACCAAAATCCTATAAATTAAACATTTTGAATAGATAAAATTTTGTTTCTGCTGATCAATCTTATGAAAACCAATATCTTTCAAGAATATCCAACATAATCTTAAGAATTTCATCATAAAACTATCTTACTTAGACTATTCAATATTATTGGATATCTTACCAAGGTACTTTATATAAAAACTCAAGATATGTAAAACATTACCGAAAAACAAGTTTTAAGATCAACTTAGCTTCATCAGTATTCAAATATTCATATTCAATAAATATAACATCAATTAATAACAAATATTCGCTTACCCTTCATTCCTCTAGAAAAAATTCTACCAAAATGAAACCTTAAATGTGGTGTTCACTACACACAAAAATATATCTGTGGTTTACCCTTGATCTAGAAGATTGAAAGACAATTTAACGGCCTCTGCTATAGCACAAGGACTATCTGTATAAAGAATGTTGAGGAAACCAAATAATTATATTTTATGAATAAAATAACATAAAAATTTTTGGTTTCCTTAACATTCTTTATACAGATAGTCCTTGTGCTATAGCAGAGGCCGTTAAATTGTCTTTCAATCTTCTAGATCAAGGGTAAACCACAGATATATTTTTGTGTGTAGTGAACACCACATTTAAGGTTTCATTTTGGTAGAATTTTTTCTAGAGGAATGAAGGGTAAGCGAATATTTGTTATTAATTGATGTTATATTTATTGAATATGAATATTTGAATACTGATGAAGCTAAGTTGATCTTAAAACTTGTTTTTCGGTAATGTTTTACATATCTTGAGTTTTTATATAAAGTACCTTGGTAAGATATCCAATAATATTGAATAGTCTAAGTAAGATAGTTTTATGATGAAATTCTTAAGATTATGTTGGATATTCTTGAAAGATATTGGTTTTCATAAGATTGATCAGCAGAAACAAAATTTTGTCTATTCAAAATGTTTTATTTTTTAGGATTTTGGTTAATAATTTTTGTTTATTGGATTTTGTTATACCATTCGGATGTCTTATTATGAATGTTTATTTTATATGTCATGATATAAGTGGTACTTATACGACATTATTTTAATTTATTTTCAGAAGTTATAATCATTAAATATAATCTTTTGGAATTAAATATGTAGAAGGCTAAATTTCAAAATTTTTTTTAAAAATTTTTAAAATATTCAAATAATTGTATTGTGGTATTAAATTATTTAACCATCTTCCTAAAAGACTGAAAGTTTTGGAGTATAGAATATTTAAGAGAGAGACGAAAATGTTGTCCGAAATCTATCGATAGTTCGACGAATAAGCTACTCTGATGGACGATTATGTAAACCACAAATTTCACGAAGTGCTCTATGAGTTTGGCGAATAGAACACTGATTTTGAAAATGAATTGAAACAATTTGTAAACGTTGTTTCGGCGTGAGTCTTTCCATAATAATTTGTCGATGCTTACTGAACAGAAATGTCAAAACAACATGGCTTCTACCTCCTGTCAAATCCCAGTTATTCCTATCGAAAATTCTTTGACTCTAAAAAAACACCCTATACTATATAGAAAAAACCACTGAGTTATGGGCACTCAACTAACGTATTAGAATTATTATCCCAATATTGTATGGTTAAAATGAATCTCTTTGCGGCCTAAGCCTTAAAGCATTGAAAATTATTGATATAGTGGGCTCGATATTTAGTCCTGCCTTGCAGCCAGTTCAGCCAAGTTCCGTCCCTGGACAGAATCTATGGAGGATGATGTAAAGTTAACAGTATCCTCACATATTCGTTGGGATCGTTAAGATTTCTGATTATTCAACTAAGCAAATGATTAATCCTCACATCGAGTTCAAGCTCATTTTGAAAACTCTCAGTAGTGGTTAGTGGAAAATGAGCAGCGGTAAAAACCTCTCATATTATCCTGGAATACTCGACATGTTTTTATCTCATAGGTAAAACATTCTAAACCCTACCGTATCCTCGCCTAATCGTATTAGGGCAAAAATGCCAAATAGGTCATAGACTAGAACCTCCGAAATACCCCCGACAAATTATTGAATTGTATCATCCCCGTTTAAACTTGTTTGTTAAGGGTATAATCTATAATTCGTGGAGAACACAAGAACACAATCGAGTTGTGTTAACTAACGGAAAATGGGTAGACCAGGGAGATACAGGAATCTGTTAAACATGACTAACAAGTTATGAATAATTCAGACGTAGAGGGTAGAACAGTTTTGGGAGTATACAGTGTGGGTACATGTCTGGATCTGATATTATTTGCTAGTCCATATCTTTATCTGCCGACACGAGAAAATTACGGTAGGGTTTGATGTTTGTAATAAGGCCGCATTTGCATATGGGTGTCGGTTACGTCTATGTAGATACGTGGGTGAAATAATGAAGATACGTGGGTCTTGATAACTTAACAATTTTATGTACTGAAGTGTTACAGACACGACTACTTAACAGTCGATCTTGATAAATCACAAGTTTTGCAGAATAATCAAGTATACAGGGTGTCTACTTTTAAAAGGGCCAAACTTCAAGTTATATGCAGCAAAAAATGTCATTTAACACATGGTCGAAATGTTGATGGTTATTCTTCAATTTCTTGATTTCACGAAATATTCCAAGTTTTCTATAAAATCAATTATACTTCAGTTATTCTTGTAGCCCCATCAAACTTGACCACATATCTGGAAACGGCATTGAATTTGCTACAAGTAAATAAGTTCTGTGTGCCAAAAAATTCTTATTGCGGGCGTGGTAAGGAAATGAATATCACGATTCTAAAGTGAACAAAATCATATCAAAGTAATATTTCTCCAATGGTTTTATCGATGAAAAATTATGGATTATGGACATGTTTTCTTCTCAGCAAAAATAACTCATTTAGTGCGCTTTCGAATGACATATCAACTTTTGTGCTAGCTGCTTGTCTTCTATCCTAATATCATGGCTAACAAGATAACAACGAAAAGTTGAAATATTCCAAACCTAAATTTGCTTTATCTTGAAGCTCCTTGTGATTGAATATCAAAGTAAACATTGAATTTAAAATCTGACAGTTTCAGTAGCTCAATAATTTATATTAGTACGTTTTCTTGAATCTAACGAATTAACTCAATTTCTGAAAGGTATTCTAGAAAAATTGAGGAAATTATGCCTGTTTTTTCAAACATCGAATATTGCGATATGTTGTTCTTTTATGAATTTGCGAATGGAAATGCTCGCACAGCGGTTCGAGAGAACGGTTTGCGTTTTCCCAACAGACGACAACTAATTAAAATGACATTTGAACAACTGTCGAGGAGATTAGATGAAACAGGCTCATTTGGTGGTTTCTGAATCAGACAGGGTGGTCGAAATAGTCAGCAAGATACCTAGTATACTTCAAGCGGTCCCGGAGGACCCCACATCAAGTATCGGGTGTTTTTCTTAGTGATAGAACTTTCGATAGGGATAACTGTGAATTGGCAGAAGGAAGAAGCCATGTTTTTTTGACATTTCTGTTGAGTAAGCATTGACAAATTATCATGGAAAGACTGACGTCGCAACAACGTTTACAAATTGTTGAAATTTATTTTCAAAATCAGTATTCTATCAGCCAAACTTATAGAGCACTTCGTGAAATTTATGATTTGTATGATCGTCCATCACAGCAGCTTATTCGTCGAACTATCGATAGATTTCGGACAACATTTTCTCTACTCGATGCAACAACAACAAGATAAAGAACTGTACGTAGAGAAGAAAATATCGCTGCTGTGAGTCATAGTGTTGATGATGATCCAGATTTGTCTATTCGTCGACGTTCACAACTAGTTGGACTCTGTGCATCCACCACATGGAAAATTTTGCGTGAAGATCTTGGTCTATACCCATACAAGATTCAATTGATTCAAGAACTGAAGCCCCTTGACCATAATAAGCGTGGTTTGTTTGCTGATTGGGCCCTAGAACAGATGGAAGTTGATCCACTTTTTTATCGTAAAGTTGTGTTTAGTTACGAAGCTCATTTCTGGTTGAACGGCTATGTAAACAACCAAAATTGCCGTATATGGCGTGGCAACAATCCTCAAGAAGTCCTGCAGGTTCCATTGCATCCTGAAAAATGCACTGTATGGCGTGCTTTACACGCTGGAGGCGTCATCGGTCCATATTCCTTTAAAAACGATGCAGGAGCTAATGTTACAGTGAATGGTGCCCGTTACAGATCGATCCCTATACCTGTCGAATTGCTAATACATTGAGGATCATCATTCTACAGTACGCCGAGAAACAAAAAAAATATAAGTTACATCCATATCATTTGATAAAGATAAAGGATCTGTTACCTGTAGATGCTAAGACGGGACTAACATTTTTTCAGATGGTACCTGAATAAATTAGGAAATCTAGGGGGCGGTAGGATATTATGGAATGATGATGAATCGGGTATGATAAATTTGCGAAATAGCCATGAATGGAAAAGAGAAAACCCCTAGGCGACTATTGTTTCTCATTTCCATAATCAGTTAAAGGTCAACGTGTGGTTGATAGGTGAACTTTTCGGACCATTTATACTTCCCGATCGCCTCAACGCTGAAGAATTCATAACATTAATCCAAATCAGCTTGATAGACATATTGGATGAAATGGCCCTGTGTAACAGACAAAATGTCTGGTTTTAAATGGATGGCTGCCCACCTCATAATAGCCGGAATATACGGAACTTATTGAATGAATATTTTGGGGTGCAATTTGGATTGGAAGGTAGGTGCGGTGAGATGATCACCTAAAGCCTTTGGATTTTTATGTCTGGAACACCTTGAAAGAACGGTTTTCCATGATTAGTCCTTCGTTGAATACATAAGTAGTCCCATTAAACTGGAAGTTGTTTTGTTCAAGGCGTGTTTCAAGACAATTATAAAGTTTTTCATTAGGTAGGTTAGCCAGACACCCTGTATAAATCAGAATCTCAACATTTTCATACTTAAGATAAATAGTACCGAGTCTTTGCGCCATACGCTGGAAGTACATACAAATCTTGAAGTATTATAAATATCATAAATGAGACGTAAATAACAGAAACGTAATTTGACCTTGAAAGAAAAAGTATATCAAATTCGCGTTCAATCTGGTCGAAAGAATAAAATTGTGTTGTGCAGAAATGCGTCAGAAACGTTGTGAACTTCGCAGTGTTGTAGATTAATTGCGAAAACGAATTTGAACGGTGAATATTTCGAACAATTGTTATGAGTAGTCTGTTTTCTTTGCATTTTTCCATGAAATTTGTGAATGTGTTAAATTTTTCTTGATACATTCTTGAATTGTGTTTTGTTAAATCTTATAATTTTGTCCATTTTAGAATGTTAAGGATGTTCGTAGATTGTAAAAACATGAAATAGGTATAGTAATCTTTATGTGGAATAAGGTGTTTATTATTTTTTATTATTTGTATACAGTGAAATTTAAATCACAATTGCTCAACAAGAATCTGACTTGAAAATGTAGGAGGGTCCTTTAAGATCAAAAAAGGTATACGTCAAGGAAACCCCATTCCCCGAAGGATTTTTATAACATTGTTAGAGCCAATATTTAGAACAATTGATTGGAGAAATGAACAAGGAATCAAAATCAATGGAAAGTATTCATCTAATTTTAGATTCGCGGGCGATATTGTCCTTTTCAGAAAGCCAAGAAGAACTTTAACAAAGGCTGAATGAATACTCATAGTAGAGAAGCTGGACTAACGATGAATGAAACCAAAACTAAAGTGATGACAAACAGCGAGGAAAAACAAATAAAAATGATTGATAAAACCATTGACTATGTTCAGGAATATTGTTATCTTGGCCAGGTCGTTTCCTTTACAATTCGTCAGAACGAAGAGATTAAGAGAAGAATAGAAAAAGCTTGGAGACAGTACTGGTCACTTGCGTTTATCCTGAAGGGTGACTTGTCCATGAATACAAAGAGGGAAGTGATGAATATGTGTGTACTGTCTCTTCTATCATATGGCCCTGACTGAAAAACAAACACATAAGTTAAAAGTATGTCAAAGAATAATGGAAAAAATTTCATTAGGAATCAAATGAAAAGACCGAATAAGAAATGTAGATATCGGAAGAAAAACACAAATAAAAGAAGTATGCAGGTATAAGTAGGCTGTTCAAGAATAAGTGGAATTGGGCTGGCCATGCATCGGGTGTTTTTTTTAGAGTGATAGAACTTTAAATTGAAATAAAAGAGATTCAAATTAAGATTGAAGCCAACTTTTTTTACATTTGAAAGATAATTTCATGACATTTATGTTTTAAAAAAAATTGCATATGTCCACCACGACTAGCTCTGAGGAACCTCATTCGACCAGACCAACATTGGACCACTTGGACCACAAATGCGTCCATTGTTCCTGGTTTATCAGCATTAACCGATGACTTGACATAACTCTAAATAATATAATCCAGTGGAGTTATGTCGCATGATCTTGGAGGCAAATTCATTGGACCATTTCTCGAAATAATGTTATCGCCAAATCTTTCCTTCAATAAATCAATTGTTACGGTAGCAGCATAAGGTATAGCACCATCTTGTTGGAACCAAAATACTTCTGAGTCGATACCATACAAATTTTGAAACAAATAATCATTGATCATCGATCTGCAACGAGCCCCATTCACTGAAACATTAGCTCCAGCATGGTTTTTAAAGAAATATGGACCGGTGATGCCTCCAGCGTGTAAAGTACACCATACAGTGCATTTTCAGGATGCAATGGAATCTGCAAAACTTCTTGAGGATTGTTTTCACTCCATATACGGCAAATTTACTTGTTTACATAGCCGGTCAACCAGAAATGAGCTTCATCATTAAACACAATTTTACGATAAAAAAGTTGATCAACTTCAAGCTGTTTTAGAGCCCAATGAGCAAACAGACGACGCTTATTATGGTCAAGTGGCTCTAGTTCTTAAACCAGTTGGATCTTGTATGTGTGTAGACCAAGATCTTTACGCAACATTTTCCATGTGGTGGATGCACAGAGTTCAACTTGTTGTGAACTTCGAAGAGTAGACAAATCTGGATCATCATTAACACTATGACTTACAGCAGCGATATTTTCTTCTGTACGGGCAGTTCTTTTTCTTGTTGTTGTTGTTGTTGCATCGTGTAGAGAAAATGTTGTCCAAAATCTATCGATAGTTCGACGAATAAGCTGTTATGAACAGGGCCGTCTTTAAACTATTTGAGGCTCTGGGCACATTAGGATCATGGGGCCCCTATGACCTTGAGAAAACACTATTTAGTTACAATAGATAAAGAAAGACAAACAAGGTTCTAAATTTATTTTTATTTAATTACTAACTATAAAAAAATAGGAAATATAAAAAATAATCTACTAAAGTAACTCGCTGTCTCGCTTAACTTAAAATCGTTAGATTAATTCTATGTTGATTGCAAAGGTACCCTTCTAGATTTAAGATGAGCAAAATCGTTAATCACTTCTTCAAAATCTATGGTATTGAGAATATCACATTCTATGGACATCAGCGACAAACTAGTTAATCTCTCTTGAAGCATTGTACTTCTTAATTCATTTTTTATTCGTTTCAATTTGGAGAAGGAGCATTCTCCGCTGCAGTTAGTTACCATCATGCTTAAAAATATTCTCAATGCAATTTCTACGTTAGGAAATGTGTCTTCAATTTTGTTTTGCTTTAATAGATTATATACTTCCTGTACACTGTTAGATGCTTCATTTTCACTCCGAACATTTTTTAAGTATTCTTTTAAATGTTGACATTCTATTTCTAACTCTTTTTCATTTACATCTTCGTGATAGATTTGAGAAAATTCTTTGCATCCTTGTCGTATCTCTTCGGAATTCAGAGTTTTTAAGTGAAAAAATAAACTAAAACGTTGACTGACGGTCTCATATGAACTTTGTCGCTGTTTTAGATGAACACTCAAGGTATCGATTATTGGCAGAAAGGTTTCTACGTTGAATCGCTCTTTTCTATTCAATTGGACTGATGGCGCAGAGCCATCAAAAAAACTCTGCCGTGAGCTTCTATGTCTTGTTCTTTGAGATAGATCCTTGTAGTCAGATTCTGGGTTATTTTCTTTGGCAGATGATTCGAAATATTCAAATTTATCCCTGAGGTTAGTAATAAAATCATAAAGTGAAGTCAACAAATTGGTTGCAACGTCCAGTGTTATTGTTTCTTTCTGAAGATAATTACTTGTTTTGTCTATTCTTTCCAATATAGTGCTCCAGATTTCCGTCAGTATAATAAATTCTAGATTTCCCATTTTTCTAGACAGACTAAGGGCTGCGTCTCTTGTTTCTCGTGCCTGTTCAGTATCGTTTGCGATGATGATTAAAGCTTCTAATATTCTTTTATAACCCCCATGCAAAGCACTTACTGCATCAGCTCGGGCTGACCATCTGGTTTGTGAAAGACTCTTAACAACTTTTTTTGAACCTAAATGTTCTGTTAACATATTCCATCTGTGGGTAGAGCCCGAGAAAAAGTTGTACACTTTCTGAACTATTTCAAAAAACTGTGATGCCTGCGGTACACACCCAGCAGCATGGACACCTACCAAGTTTAGTGAATGTCCTGCACATGGTATAAAGGTGGCAAATTCACATTTTTCTTTGATTCTTGTTTGTAGACCACTATACTTTCCCGACATATTTGAAGCATTGTCGTAGCTTTGGCATCTGCAATCTTTTATGGGAATATCATGTATCTCTAAAAAATTTAAGATGGTCTCCGCTAAATACTTAGATTTATGCTCTTTAATAGGTATAAATTTCAAAAACCTTTCAACAGGAACACAGTCTTTTACGTATCGAATGGTGAAAGTTAGCTGGTCAATATGAGACAGATCGGGCGTACTGTCAACGCTTATGGAAAAATATTTTGCTGATTTAACTTCATTTATAATTTTTTTTAGAACCTGTTTTCCCATTACTTCAATAAACTCATTACAGATATTTGCTGATAAATAAGAAATGTTACCCTTTTCAGGATTCCTAAATTTTTTTAAGTGATCTGCAAGAAATGGATCAAATTCACTCAATAATTCCACACAACCCAAATAATTTCCATTGTTTGGAGATCCTAGGATTTGATTGTCGCCGCGAAATGGAAGCCCTCTCGATGCCAAAAATTTTACAACAGCTACAATCCGTTTAAGTACGTTTCTCCAGTAATCCACTTCCTTTTGATGTTGAGATAATAAGTCTATATCTACTCTACCAACCGCTTTACTTCGTGCCAGATAAGTCATCATAGATTGCTTATGCGCTGGGCTATTTTCATGTGTTAAAATTATGTGATTAATATGCTTCCAATCATTACATGCATTCCGAGAGCAAAGATTAACATCAGTTGGGTTAAATAAGCAGCATGAAAAACAAAATACAGAGCATTTGGAAGGCGAATACAGCAACCATTTTCTTTCGACGCTTTCATTGTTCTTTAATTTGCGAATAAATAATGCTTTGTTGAAATATCTCGTTACTAATTTATTACCATCTTTGTAGGTTCTGGATGCCTCGGAAAAGTCAGAATCTTTATTTTGAAAATATACTGGTCCCTTACGAATTAAAATTTCGCGATTTATTTCAACAAACTTTTCGTGAAAATAATCGGCGGGATCGTGCGATATTAATTCTTCTGTGTTGGAAAACTGCTGTTCAATTGACACAGTTGGAGTTATCGGTTTTAGTGAAGTTACTGAAGTCGTTGCACTTTCGTCGTAGGAATAGTCGCTTTCCGATTCAATCTCTTTTTCAAAATTGGAACATGATGGTTTAGAACTTCCCGCAATTTGTAATTGAGCTGAGTCATCATGTGGAACATTTATGAGTTGATTGCTACTTACAGAAGTTTCTCCAGTAGTAGTAGTAAAATATGATGTTAATTTTGGTAACTTTTCAATTACTTCTTTCTGATGTAGAGCTTTTTTCCTTTTTTCAGATCCACTAGGATATGACCGTTTCGACATTTTATATTATAATTCAGTATTTAATTAATTTTATAACGAAAATATTCGCTAACACAAAACAGACAAACGACGATTTAATCAAACAATACTATTTTTTTTATCAGATCTCGAGCACAGTCAGTAACAAACTAACAACTACAAACAAAACAAACGCCACAACATCGCAGACAAATAATTGAAGGGAATTCCCCCGTTCGTCAAGTCAAACGACGATCGGGAGTCGGGAATTCCCCTTTTTTGTCTTTGGTATTACGAATGACGTTCGAATAGGTTTCTTTAAGACATAAACCACACCGCATCAAATAATTTTTCTTTTTTTAATTTAATAATTTTTCTTTTAATTGTATTCTTATACTTACATATAGGTATTTAAATTAACCTAAACATACTAATATCGGAAAAACTCATTTTTAAGAGAGAGTGGAGTACTTATACGGATACCCTGTTTATTTATTAGTTTGATCTTTCTTTTTGACGGATGTCAAATTTGAAATCGATATAACTTTGCAACGACGAACAATATTTTCTTATTTTAATAATATTAAAAATTGATAATAATCATAAGAATAGACACACAACATAAAAGTACCTGTTAAGGACTCAAGCATTTTCCGAAAGTCTTAAGTGGTTTTTATTGCTTCGAAGTAAAATTTAAATAGAAAAACTGAAACCAATGGTCTCTTACCTACCCAATGTTTTTTATGTCTAGTGCAATAAAATTGATTGACGAATGAATTTATTTATTTTGAATAGTTTAAAACATACATACAGCCACATATTTAGCCAACACATTTTTTACATCAATAGATATTTTCTGTTTCCCATCACTGACCCATCTGTCAAAAAGTTCAAGCTATGTTGTACAAGGTATAGCTATCCGCATGCGGCAAACTAAAGGTAATATAATAAGCGCAGGTATTGTAGTAAGTCATTATCATCAGATTTTTCAAAATTAATGTTTTTCGGTAATACCTAAATATCGGTTATCATTTGGTAATCTGGCAGGAACTAGGGGGCCCCATTCGATCGCGGGGCCCTGGGCACGTGCTCATAGTGCCCAGTGGGGAAGAGGGGCCTGGTTATGAAGGACGAATATGTAAAACATAAATTTCACGAAGTACTCTATAAGTTTGGCGAATAGAACACTGATTTTGAAAATAAATTTCAACAATTTGTAAACGTTGTTGCGGCGTGAGTCTTTCCATGATAATTTGTCAATGCTCACGGAACAGAAATGTCAAAACAACATGTCTATTGCCTTCTGTCAAATCACAGTTATCCATATGGAAAGTTATATCACTTTAAAAAAACATCCGGTAGCAAGGATGTCAACTGAAAAATGGACCAAGTTGGTGCAGGAATGGTATCCAAGAGATGGTAGAAAAAGCCGTGGTCATCCAGCAACAAAATGCAGGATTCACAAATCGCTCAAAATAGGGAACAGTGGGAGAAATTTGTAGATGATACAGTGAAAGTTTTCAGAAGTCTGGTTTGGTATTTTCAATTTTATATTTAAAATGGGATATGTCCCGATGGAGTTCCTTTGCCAAAACCAGAAAACTATGAATTTTCGGCCCAGAAGAGAAGACATTTTCCCTTTACATGTGTTTCACTCAACTACATCTGAGATTTCCACGAAACAATAAAATTTGAAACTTTCTCGCAAATTTTATTCCATTACCACTAGAATTTCGCTACAATTTTCCGCTTGCTTCGGCCAGACGGAAAATTCGCGGAAATGTGCCGTAGAGATTCGGCAAGAACGATACCTTTCCGCAAAATGCATTCCATGCGCGACGTGATGTATAATTTTTTTCGCATTTTAAAATTACACGTTCTGTACACTCGTTATTTTCAGGTATAAACCAGAATGACTATGATTCGTTCGACATAATTTTCTGGAATATTACGTAAAATTCATTTTAGTGAACGAAAATGACCTATCCTGACGTTCATATTATATCAGGACATTATTGTAATTAAAATGACGGAACAGGTTATGTGATCAATAATTCAAATGTTATTACATTTATTACAATTTTATTGCGGTTATCAAATGAACTTGAACTGCAATAAAGTTTATTTCCTTAGTAATGAATATGTCATATATTGTTATTTGCAGTGGATAGGTAGCGTACTGTTCAACGAATTTAAAAGTTTTAAATATCATACAGACTTATTCTGTTAACCTCCTACAAATTTCAATTTCAAAATATTTTTATTTAAAAACATGTTAGAATTAAATAAACGTCTTCACAACACATTGTGTCAATTAAGTAGACATAAGGAATTAATACTTATTACACAATACCAATGGGAATAAAAGAAATATAAATTGTCAACTAAAAATTATCAAATAAATACTACTCTGTCAAGAAAGTACCGAGAATTTTCAATTAAAAGAACATTTTTACATTTAATCGTCAAAATTTATTGGGTCGCCTTCAAAAAGGGCTCCATTTGCTCCAATATATCTATGCCAACGGCACTTCCAATTATCGAAACATTTTTTATAGGCGCTTTCCGGGATGGACTTTAGCTCTCGCGCCGAATTTTGTTTTATGGCTTCAATCGACTCAAAACGGGTGCCACGAAGGGGCAATTTTAGCTTTGGGAAGAGGAAAAAGTCGCAGGGAACCGAATCCGGCGAATACGGTGGTTGCTGAAGCACGTTTGTTGAGTTTTTGGCGAGAAAGTCAGTCACAATCGTAGCTCGGTGAGAAGGCGCGTTATCGTCATGCAAAATCCATGAGTTGTTCGCCCACACATTTGGCCGCTTCTTACGGATACGCTCACGCAAACGTTTCATAATGCCTAGGTAATACTCCTTGTTTACCGTCTGACCCTCTGGAACGAATTCGTAGTGCACCACGCCACGGATATCGAAGAAAACAATGAGCATCACCTTCATTTTCGAGCGGCTTTGGCGTGGTTTTTTCGGTTTCGGCTCATTTTTTGCCACCCATTCCGATGATTGCTGGCTTGTTTGCATATCGTACTCGTAGACCCAGGTCTCATCACCAGTTATAATGCGTTCCATGAATGTAGAATCGGAATTACACCGATCCAGAATGTCTGAAGCAACCTGTTCGCGATGACGTTTTTGAAGAAAATTCAGGTCTTTCGGTACGAGTCGTGCGGCCACCTTTCTCATGCCCAAAATATCAATCAAAATCGTACGTGCAGACTCGTGGGATATCTCTCTCAAGCTGGTACGACGGTTTTCCAGCACCCTTACCTTAATTTTATCGACGTTATCTTCGATCGAAGCCGTCGATGGGCGTCCGTCCTTGAAGGCTCTGTACCACTGATATGCACGAGTTTTCGATAGAGCATTAACACCAAAGGCCTTTTGCAACATTTTCAATGCATCGGCACACGAAAATTCATTTGCAACACAAAACTTTAAACAAATTCTTTGCTCAACGTAATCACCCATGGTAAAAATCGGCACGCACTCTGACATCGACTGACTTCATCAGCTGTTGCAAACACACTAGTTGACAGATCCCGCTCAAGCTTGGCATAGTAATTAAGGACAGTGGTACCAAACCAGGAAAAAAAATTTTTACCTGCCTCATTGCCCCGCCAGATTTAAATCGACAATTCCCGGTACTTTCTTGACAGAATGTACTTGAAGAGTACAAAATTCTGGTTCGTTCCTTGTTTTATGAAAACTAAAACAGACAAACTGTGGTTATCTGAACAAACATTAGAATGAAGTGAACTTTGAAAAATCCTACGTATTCTATGTTCGTCACAGAAATTACACAAAGTTTGTAAGGTATTTTATGGACTCCTTTAAAACCAAATGATAATATGTATAGGTGTATATATAAAATAAAGTAATGAAAAGAGGTTTTTTCTTGATAGAGGGATTATTGCAAAATTTTAAATATCATACAGATTCATACTGTTAACCTTCTACAAATTTTAATTTCAAAAAAGTTACTGAACTTTCTGAATTCAATTAAATAAATGTCTCAGAAAAACACTGTTTCAATTTAGTTAACATATAGAATTAACTCTTATTATACAGTACCAGAAGGGAATGAAAGAATCAAAAGAAATATAAATTAACAATTATTTAATAATTTCATTTAAATATTTTAATATTTACAAATATATTCTGTTAGCCCCCACATATTTAATTTCAAAAAATTAAATTTAATATTATAACTTCAGGAATTAGATTTATGTCATATAAGTACCACTTAAATCAAACAACATATAAAATAAACATTCATTATAAGACACCCAAATGATATAAAAAAAATCCAATAGATATAAATTGTTAACAAAAATCTTATAAATTGAATATTATGAGTAGACAAAATATTGTTTCTGCTCATCCTAAAAAACAAGTTTTAAGAGTGACTTTGCTTCTTAAATACCCAATTATATTCATATTCAATAAAATATAACATCAATCAACAAAAATTAATTACTCACCTTCAACAATTCAGAAAGCGTCTTAGCAAATGAATACTGAACATTTAAATGGAGTGTAATGTTAACTTGAAATAAATAGTTCTGTGGTTAACCATTGATCTTAAAGATTGAAAGGCAATTTAACGGCCTCTGTTATAGCACAAGGACCATCTGTATAAAGAATGTTAAGGAAACCAAATAATTATATATTATGAATAAAATAAAATAAATGACGGTTTATGCTTGATAGAAGGTATATAAAATTATTTAAATATTTTAATATTTATATGTCGTTTGATATAAGTGGTACTTATATGACATTAATTTAATTCCTGAAGTTATAATATTAAATATAATTTTTGTATTTAAATATGTAGAAGGCTAACAGAATATATGTGTAAATATTAAAATATTTAAATAATTTTATATACCTTCTATCAAGCATAAACCTCCATTCATTTTATTTCATTCATAATATTTAATTATTTGGTTTCCTTCACATTCTTTATACAGATCTTCCTAAAAAAATCCTATAAATTAAATATTTTGAGTAGACAAAATTTGATTCTGCTTATCCCCCTTATGAAAACAGATATCTTTCAAAAATGTAAAAAAAATAATATTAAGGATTTTATCATTCGGTTTCCTTAACATTCTTTATACAGATGGTACTTGTGCTATAACAGAGGCCCTTAAATTGCCTTTCAATTTTTAAGATCAATGGTAAACCAAAGAATTATTTATTTCGAGCCATATTAGACTCCATTTAAATGTTCAGTATTCATTTACCAATAAGCTTTCTGAATTGAAAGGTAAGTAAATACTTCTGTTGATTGATGTTATATTTTATTGAATACCATTGAGTACTGACAAAGCAAAGTCTCTCTTAAAACTTGTTTTTTAGTAATGTTTTTACATATCTTGGGATTTTCTAAAAATTAACTTACTTAGAATTCTTAAGATAATGTTAAACATTTTTGAAAGATATTTGTTTTCATAAGAGGGATGCGCAGGAACAAAAATTTAATTTATATAATTTTTATTAACAATTTTCATTTATTGGATTTTGTTATATCATTTGGATGTCTTATAATGAATGTTTATTTTATATGTCGTTTGATATAAGTAGTACTTATATGAAATTAATTTAATTCCTGAAGTTATTATATTAAATATAATTTTTTGAAATCAAATATGTAAAGGCTAACAGAATATATATGTAAATATTAAAATATTTAAATAATTGTATATACCTTCTATCAAGTATAAACCTCCATTTATTTTAACAATTATTCAATAACTTTAACTAATAATTTATAACACTTATTACATAGTACCAAAAGGTGATAAAAGAATCCAAAAAAATATAAATTATTGATTATTTAGTCATTTTAATTAATAATTTATATTTCTTCAAATTCAGTTATTCCTTTTTGGTACTTTGTAATAATTATAAAATCTATATGTCTACTAAATTGAAACAGTAGGTTTGAATTCCATTTATTTGATTTAATTCTTGAAGTTTTTGAATAAAAATTTTTTGAAATCAAAATTTGTAAGAGATTAATAGAATAAATCTGTATGAAATTTAAAATTTTGTAATAATCCTTCTATCAAGAAAAAACCTCTTTTTATTATTTAATTGTTAAAACTGGAAAACCAGCGTTTCGCAGGATAATTAACAATTTCATCAACTAATTTAATAAAAAATATAAAAGACTCTTCACAGTACATTCTGATTACTATTCAGTAATATTTTCACGGTAAACACAAAGCAAGTTCAGCAACTAATTCCGTTCGGACAAGATAATGAAGAAATCGCAACCAGGCACTGAATAAAACCCCCAGAACGGCAGCAACCGAATTGAATTTCTGTGTATTTATCTTCACATTCGTAGCTACCAGAATTAATTCGAAAAATTTCCATTCGTTTCGCAAAACGCTCACGTTCCCCAAAATAACCCAAACAATGAACAATTTTTCAAAGCATATATAACCTAATTTCTGACGCGGTTACGATTTTTGAGCGGTTTTTTCCCCGACGTAATAATGAAATTAGGTTTGCAGAGGGTTGAAATGGCGCTAATGAGAACAAGGAAGAGTTCGGACGCTACGGAAAGCCCCGTTTCGGTTCAATTAGGTTATTTTCTTTCTTGGCACGTTTTTCCACTGTGCTCGAATGGAAATGGCATTGTCGATAGTTATCCTAAAGGTGGCTTTGAACTTGTGTTATTTCGCTATGTCGCGACAGGAATATTCAGAATGGGAGACTTGTTGCTTCTGAGAGATTATTTGTTTGGAATTTAGGGGTGGAAACGCCTGGAAGTGACTTGTGTGTTTTCAGATAGGGGTTGTTACGGCTCAATAAAAATTTCAAATATCATTCAGATTTTTTATGTCAACCTCCTACAAATTTTAATTCCAAAAAATTCTTATTCAAAAACTTTTAGAATTGAATTAAATAAATGTCTTAAGAACATAGTGTGTCAATTTATTAGACTTATAGAATTAAAAATTATTACATAGTACCAAAAAAAAACAGAATTCAAAGAAATATAAACTGTCATTTAAAAATCATTAAATGAATATCTGAGGAGTACAAATTTTTGTTTCGTTCTTTGTCTTATGAAAACCAAATTCCTTTCCAAAAAGGTAAAACATAACCTCAAGAACTTCAAAAACAACTTGCTCAAAATAAGTTCCCTCACAAAAGTTCCTAAAACATGCAGAACATGTTTTAGGAATTTATTTGAGGTAAGTTGTTTTTGAAGAAGTTCCTGAGGTTATGTTTAGCATTCTTGGAAAGAAATTTTGTTTTCATAAAACAAGGTACGAAACAAAATTTTGTATCCTTCAAGTATTCATTTAGTAATTATAATTAAAAATTTATATTTATTTTGAATTATTTAAATGGAAGAACTACTGATACAGGCTAATGAATGTCAGCAGGAAATGATTATAGCAGGCGATTTCAATCTTGAAATGATGACAGAAAATCTACCAAAATCCATATTGGGCAATCTAACGAACTCTTTCAATTCAGTTCAAACTATAAAGGAACATACACGACTAACAGACAAATCTAGGTCCCCCATAGACAATATATTCAATAATATTGAAAATTGGACATCTAAAACAATCGATTTACATACTACTCTGTCAAGAAAGTACCGGGAATTTTCAATTAAAACAACATTTTCACATTTAATCGTCAAAATTTATTGGGTCGCTTTCAAAATAGGCTCCATTTGCTCCAATACATCTATGCCAACGGCACTTCAAATTATAGAAACATTTTTTATAGGCGCTTTCCGGGATGGACTTTAGCTCTCGCGCCGAATTATGTTTTATGGATTCAATCGACTCAAAACGGGTGCCACGAAGGGGCAATTTTAGTTTTGGGAAGAGGAAAAAGTCGCAGGGAGCCAAATCCGGCGAATATGGTGGTTGCTAAAGCACGTTTGTTGAGTTTTTGGCGAGAAAGGCAGTCACAATCGTAGCTCGGTGAGAAGGCGCGTTATCGTCATGCAAAATCCATGAGTTGTTCACCCACAAATTTGGCCGCTTCTTACGGATAAACTCACGCAAACGTTTCATAACGCCTAGGTAATACTCCTTGTTTACCGTCTGACCCTCTGGAACGAATTCGTAGTGCACCACGCCACGGATATCGAAGAAAACAATGAGCATCACCTTCATTTTCGAGCGGCTTTGGCGTGGTTTTTTCGGTTTCGTCTCATTTTTTGCCACCCATTCCGATGATTGCTGGCTTGTTTGCATGTCGTACTCGTAGACTCAGGTCTCATCACCAGTTATAATGCGTTCCATGAATGTAGAATCAGAATTACAGCGATCAAGCATGTCTGAAGCAACCTGTTCGCGATGACGTTTTTGAAGAAAATTCAGGTCTTTCGGTACGAGTCGTGCGGCCACCTTTCTCATGCCCAAAATATCAATCAAAATCGTACGTGCGGACTCGTGGGATATCTTAAGATCATGTGCTATCTCTCTCAAGCTGGTACGACGGTTTTCCAGCACCCTTACCTTAATTTTATCGACGTTATCTTCGATCGAAGCCGTCGATGGGCGACCACATCACGACCGTCCTTGAAGGCTGTGTACCACTGATATGCACGAGTTTTCGATAGAGCATTATCACCAAAGGCCTTTTGCAACATTTTCAATGCATCGGCACACGAAAATTCATTCGCAACACAAAACTCTAAACAAATTCTCTGCTCAACGTAATCACCCATAGTAAAAATCGGCACGCACTCTGACATCGACTGACTTAATCAGCTGTTGCAAACACACTAGTTGACAGATCCCGCTCAAGCTTGGCATAGTAATTAAGGACAGTGGTACCAACCTAGGAAAAAAAAATTTTACCTGCCTCATTGCCCCGCCAGATTTAAACCGATAATTCCCGGTACTTTCTTGACAGAATGTAAATGAACGTATTATTCGGAGATTCATAGATCTGTGTTTACTATAAATTGAAAACTCCTAATATTCAATGGTTCATAAAATGATAATGCGAAGTGTGCCATTGATCCTAATAGGCTTGTTCGAAAGAGTATTTATTGTAGATTCCGAAGAAAATTTCGGTTTTTGAAAATTGGATGTACAGGGTGTTTTACATGATGTGGGATAAAGAATGTAATTCTCTTAGTCCGGACCTGTGCTATCGATAAGTCATTATGGGCAAATATTTGTTATTGGCCTATATTAATTCCCTCAAGTTTTCATGATCCATTCAGGCGTTCAAGAGGTATGAAAGTTTTTGATAAAATACATAAAATATCCTGTAACTCTTAAACGAATATAGTTAGGCATATTTAGAGCACTGGTTCAGACTCACCAAAATGTCCGGTATCTGCCCTGAAAGCCTGTACAATAATTCGTGAAACACGCTGTATATGTAAGGTTCAAGCAATTCTATTTGCATTACCTTTCTCTACTTGAACTTTCACAAACCCACTGAAAACTCCATATCCTTTAAAACCTTGCCTCGTCACGTATGCACATCAATTATTTATTAATAAAATCGTCCCGTTTGAACTTCCGTGACATCGGAAATGCTAAATCTTGCATACGAAAATCAACTGATGTTCGACTCGATCGACCATTTTCGGAGCTTAAAAGGTAAACATGTTACCGTTAGGTATACAAGGAATTATGAATGCAGATAGCAAACTCTAACTTATCTTTCCAGTTTCGTATCTCAGGGGATATCCCAAGTTTGTCCTCTCAGGATGTACGGGGAAGGCTTCCTTGTCCAATTTTCCCCGAGTACGGGGTCTAGAATGTCAATATCTCAGGGGTGTTTTATATATACAAGAGAAGGAAACCTCGAAGCCTACTGTGATAACGAAAAGAAATAATGTTTCTCCTGCCAACTGGCGTATTTGAATGAAAATGGATACGTAAATAATGGGTTCTTTAGATGTTGATGCTTATTCAAGAGAGTATTTGTAGGTTTGGTTTGTCATTTCATTATTCAGTGAAGAGTTCGATTGTTTCGCTTAAAAAATGGGACATTATATCTGGATTGAACTCGCAGAAAATTTTACCACCCTCGAACTCAGAAACGAAGAATACTTGACAGATTTATAGCCACTGGCATACATTGGACGGATTAAAACCAACCATTTTGAAACGTGCGCTGCAATGTGCCCCTGTGATCAACAAAACCTTAACGAGTTTGTTTGAGTATAGAATTGTTATACAGATGTACATTCTGTCAGGAAAGTACCGGGAATTATCGATTTAAATCTGGCGGGGCAATGAGGCAGGAAAAAATTCTTTTTCCTAGGTTGGTACCACTGTCCTTAATTACTATGCCAAGCTTGAGCGGGATCCGTCAACTAGTGTGTTTGCACCAGCTGATTAAGTCAGTCGATGTCAGAGTGCGTGCCGATTTTTACTATGGGTGATTACGTTGAGCAGAGAATTTGTTTGAAGTTTTGTGTTGCAAATGAATTTTCGTGTGCCGATGCATTGAAAATGTTGCAAAAGGCCTTTGGTGATAATGCTCTATCGAAAACTAGTGCATATCAGTGGTACATAGCCTTCAAGGACGGTCGTGAAGTGGTCGCCCATCGACGGCTTCGATCGAAAATAACGTCGATAAAATTAAGGAAAGGGTGCTGGAAAACCGTCGTACCAGCTTGAGAGAGATAGCACATGATCTTAAGATATCCCACGAGTTCGCACGTACGATTTTGATTGATATTTTGGGCATGAGAAAGGTGGCCGCACGACTCGTACCGAAAGACCTGAATTTTCTTCAAAAACGTCATCGCGAACAGGTTGCTTCAGACATGCTGGATCGCTGTAATTCCGATTCTACATTCATGGAACGCATTATAACTGGTAATGAGACCTGGGTCTACGAGTACGATATGCAAACAAGCCAGCAATAATCGGAATGGGTGGCAGAAAATGAGCCGAAACCGAAAAAACCACGCCAAAGCCGCTCGAAAATGAAGGTGATGCTCATTGTTTTCTTCGATATCCGTGGCGTGGTGCACTACGAATTCGTTCCAGAGGGTCAGACGGTAAACAATGAGTATTACCTAGGCGTTATGAAACGTTTGCGTGAGCGTATCCGTAAGAAGCGGCCAAATTTGTGGGCGAACAACTCATGGATTTTGCATGACGATAACGCGCCTTCTCACCGAGCTACGATTGTGACTGACTTTCTTGCCAAAAACTCAACAAACGTGCTTCAGCAACCACCGTATTCGCCGGATTTGGCTCCCTGCGACTTTTTCCTCTTCCCAAAACTAAAATTGCCCCTTCGTGGCACCCGTTTTGAGACAAAATTCGGCGCGAGAGCTAAAGTCCATCCCGGAAAGCGCCTATAAAAAATGTTTCGATAATTGGAAGTGCCGTTGGCATAGATGTATTGGAGCAAATGGAGCCTATTTAGAAGGCGACCCAACAAATTTTGACGATTAAATGTAAAAATGTTGTTTTAATTGAAAATTCCCGGTACTTTCTTGACAGAGTAATATGTTACACTGTCTCGATTTGAAGAACTTTGTACTAACATAGATCACACTCCTCATTACTGATATTTGGTATAGATCAACCGAATTAATTTATTTGCATAATTTATTCGTTTGAATTTAATTTAAAAAGCGACACTACTTTCCAGTACACCTTATACAGTGTGGTCCAACGAAAACTTAACACCTCGATTTTCCGGCTTTAAAATGAAAATGTGGAAAATCGCCCAACCCGTCAATTTCTGATTTGATGGGGAACAACTTTTCCCGTAACTGCAACCCCCTAAGGGGGGTGAGTACAACTCCTTGTTTTTGAATAGGGATGAGGGATGTTGCAATACCTCATTTTGAAGATCTTATCGAGTACTATATGATTCTGAAATTTCGCTTCAAAATTTCCGTCGATAACGAAATTACAGGTAAAATCGTGGAAGAGTACTCACTTTTGTGATTAGTTTGTTAAATGCTGGAAATGGGCACCATTCATTTCCATGCAGCAATGTAAGTTTTGCTGAAAATGTTCACGTACGTTACTCAAGATTTCTGGGTAATTTGAACGTTCGCAAGTTGCACAACGTAAGCAGCGGATACATTTTTTCCAGGATGTCGTTCGTTAAATAAAGCCGCTGTTGTTCGCGCCGAGTCGTTATTTTTAAGAAATAATTTTATCATTTCGTTTTTCTACGGAATACACCATTTAATTCTACTACAATTTCACAATCGCCTTGGCACACTTGTAACGTTCTTAAAAATTCACGATAGACTAAGGTTAATCAAAAACATCGTCCGTGTTGCAAATGCAGTGCTAAGTTGTCTGCTTCCAACAGTTCCAATATGTTCTTTGTTAATTCAAATATGGCTGTTTGGGTAGATTTTCCTTTCATAAACTGTGTGTTACTGAAAAATCGCAACTATTCAGGAATTCTGTGATTCTGGAGCACATAATCAGTTCGAATATTTTTGAAAAACTTGGCAGAATACTGATGGGTCCGTAGTTTCCTAGCTCTTGAGGATTTCCTTTTTTAATATGGGTTTGATGATCGCTGTTTTCAATTGTTCCGGGAACTTGCCTTGTTTGAACGACTGGTTTACCAGGTGTGCTAGGATGCCATTCATTTTAGGTAGGGCTAGTTTAATAAGACTTGTGGGTATTTCGTCTATTCCACTGGTGTGTTTATTCTTGAGTATTTTCCTTATTTCCAAAATCTCTGTAGGATTTGTTATTTTAAGATAGATAGATCTGTCGTTTGGTGTAAGGTTGCATTTTGGTTGAGGATGTATCTGCGAGCTGACGTTATTGAAATAATTATTGAATTTTTGTGCTATTCCCTTGGGATTACCTTCTACACCACATTCCTCTGTGTTTTCTACTTTCCTCTGATTTCATTACATATTGACCACATTGTCTTGTTCTTATTATCTGATTTCCTGATTTTTTCTTCAAATGTTTGGGTTTTGTATTTCGAAATTAATTGGTCATAGTCCTTTTTTGTTTTGTTATAAAGTTCTCTATATTTGACGTTACACCTGCTCATCAATAGTAAAATATCTAGCCGACTTTTGCATTTGTTTATTTCTGTGTTTGATGGTATTTGCCTATTCCTTTTTTGTTTAAACTTCTACATTGGGAAACATTTATTTAGGATAGATTGAAAGGTTCTCAGAAAAGCCTGCCACTTTGCATCAATGTTGCTATCTCCCTCCTCCTTGAATATAAACGACCAGTTCTGCTTTCTCAATTTTGTTATGAACTCACTTTTAGCTTCGTTGTTGAAGGATCTACAGTATTTCATCTTGGGTATTGTGTGGCATGTATTAGTAATAATTAATTCCTGTGCTATGTGATCCGATATATGTAAGTCCAATGTTCTTGATTTCATTTTCATTTTAAAGTCGGAAAATCGAGGTGTTAAGTTTTCGTTGGATCACCCTGTATGTATATTTCCATAATACAGTTTTCAGTTCGACCCTTCATTTCATTGAAACTCACAAGATATACTTCTGTTATTAAATTAAGTGAACAATATCCTGCCCTCGCCAATCCTGAATTTTAATAAACTTCAATAACTTTTATGCCTCGACATAAACAAGCACGTCCATTATTGAAAACTTCATGTCACAACAGAAGTCATTATCACCAGAACTGGCTTTGTGTATTTCAATATTCTTCGTGCCCTATAAACATTTTCCAGGACGAAAGCCCTCTTTATGAACAGAAGGCGCTACTGGTAATTGCGGACCTATTTTACCGGTAAATGAAATAATCAATACAACCAGCCAGAACAGCTGTGCGACGATGTTATCTACAGTGTGACATACTTGCAATGGATATCATCAAGGGCGTGCCCTGGATCAAATCTAGGGGGGCAAACCATGGTCGGGAACATTTTATCACGGATTTTTTTTTCGAAGGTGAATGAAACCAAATTTTTTAGAAAAAATGTATAATTATAACAGTGCTAAGTTATAACAATTATTTGAAAAAAAATGTATTCTAGTTACATGCCTTATACTATTATCATTTTTCTTGGATTTGTAGAAAACTTATTCAAAACTCTTGTTTCAATCCAATCCTGATTTTATTATCATTTAAATATTTTAATATTAGCCTTCTACATATTTAATTTAAAAAAAATTATATTTAATGATAATAACTTCTGAAAATAAATTGAAATATATAAGTTTATTATTAAAATATATAAGTATATAAATATATAAGTACCACTTATATCAAATGACATATAAAATAAACATTCATTATAAGACATCCAAATGGTATAACAAAATCCAATAAATAAAAATTGTTAACCAAAATCCTATAAATTAAATATTTTGAATATATTCAATATATAATTAATAATATTCAATTTAATTATATTTTAATAATATTTAATTTAATATTTAATATATTTCAATTTATTTTCAGAAGTTGTAATCATTAAATATAATTTTTTGAAATTAAATATGTAGAAGGCTAATATTGAAATATTTAAGAAATTTTATATACCTTCTATCAAGAATTAACCTCTATTTATGTTATTTCATTCATAATATATAATTATTTGGTTTCCTTAACATTCTTTATACAAATAGTCCTTGTGCTATAACAGAGGCCGTTAAATTGTCTTTCAATCTTTTAGATCAAGGGTAAACCACAGAAATATTAATATATAGTGTACCGTTACACTACATTTAAATATTTTTCAGTTTACTAGAAGTTTTCTAATTGGTTAAAAGGTGCTGTATGCCATCATACGTTTGGTTAACTTGGGAAGTAGACTTTTATATTCATGAAGATCATGCAGTATTTGCTGCAAAATTACTAAATAAAACAGGATTTTTGATTTCAATTCAGGGTTGAAAGCTAAATAAACCAATAACCAATAAACCAGCAACAGTTTCACGATCGATTTTAAATTAGGCATTTAGAAAAAACAACGGCCTATCTTCACAGAAGATCTAGTAGTATCAGGATGATAATATTATAAAGTTTTCTGAAGTTAGTATAATTGGAAGATCAAAAAAAAATATTTTGTGAGGATTATGGGTGATATAATTTTATATTATATAAAAAATAAAATAATAAAAAGAGGTTTTTTACTTGATAGAAGGAATACCTTGATACAAAAAATACCTTATAAGTTGTGTGATTTTGTGATGAACATAGAACATAGAATACTTTGGATTTTAACGGTCTCTAATTTTAAGTGTTTGTTCAAACAAAGCATACCACGAGGTCTTAGGGGTAAGTTATTTTGTTAATTGATTTTATTTTTCATATGTAAAGTTGAACTGAAGCATTACGGTAAATTATGGTCTGATTGGAGCATGAGGAAAGTTTTTTCTGCGTTAGTAATGTGAAACCATCGAGAATACATTCCCTACTTGAATTAACTCACAAAGGTATGTCTTGTATGTATTTTGCATACTCTAGATGGCGCTAGTGTATTTTTAATACCTTAGTGTCTCTCTGTATAGCGGATATAGATACAACAAAACCTTGTCGAGTTTGTTCGAATATAGAATTGTTATACAGATGTATGTTATACTGTCTCGATTTCTAGAATTCTCTATTACCATAGCTTATACGCCTTATTAATGATAGTCACCATTCATAAAGTAGAAGTTATTCTTGCGCTGGGCGACTGGGAAAATAGCTCCTCTTGTAAATGCATGATGAATCCTATACTCCGAAAGTTATTTTCGTTACCTGTATAATAAAATTCTTGCGTGTGACATTATACCAAGATTTTAAGGAGCTGCATAAAATTTCCAGACGTAAAGGCGAGAATCACCCCTCTGCTATCCATACCAGTTGAAGGAGGAAAAAGACTCGGATATTCATAACAGGATTCGAGTAGTAGGCGTAAGTTTGACCTACGTGTTGCTTCACAGTTGTCGGGGGTAGGTATATTGATTGAAATACCTTTATAGCATCATCTGCAGGTTCGCAGCACAGTTGGAGCGTTGAATTATTGAAACAATTCAGCCGAATATAATGACATTTTCGCCGAATCGCGTTGAATTGTAGGTTTTCGCGGCAATAACTGCGCTTTGTTGAATGTTCCTAGACAAAGGGCGTCTGCAAAGTGAGGATTAGTCATAATTCTATGATTGCCTGAATATATATGTTCTGTAGTATGTGTTTAATTGAATCGGTTTTCTCTTGATGGAAATTCATTTGAAATAATAAAAAGAGGCTTTTTACCTGATAGGACGATGATTACAAAATTTAAATCAAAACAGATTTATACCTTTAGCCTCCTGCAAATTTCAATTTCAAAAAATTTTATACAAAAACTTTTGAAATTAAGTGGGCTTCAATTTACTAGATATACATTCTGTCAAGAAAGTACCGGGAATTATCGATTTAAATCTGACGGGGCAATGAGGCAGGTAAAATTTTTTTTCCTAGGTTGGTACCACTGTCCTTAATTACTATGCCAAGCTTGAGCGGGATCTGTCAACTAGTGTGTTTGCAACAGCTGATTAAGTCAGTCGATGTCAGAGTGCGTGCCGATTTTTACTATGGGTGATTACGTTGAGCAAAGAATTTGTTTAAAGTTTTGTGTTGCAAATGAATTTTCGTGTGCCGATGCATTGAAAATGTTGCAAAAGGCCTTTGGTGATAATGCTCTATCGAAAACTCGTGCATATCAGTGCTACAGAGCCTTCAAGGACGGTCGTGAAGTGGTCGAAGACAACGTCGATAAAATTAAGGAAAGGGTGTTGGAAAACCGTCGTACCAGCTTGAGAGAGATAGCACATGATCTTAAGATATCCCACGAGTCCGCACGTACGATTTTGATTGATATTTTGGGCATGAGAAAGGTGGCCGCACGACCCGTACCGAAAGACCTGAATTTTCTTCAAAAACGTCATCGCGAACAGGTTGCTTCAGACATGCTGGATCGCTGTAATTCCGATTCTACATTCATGGAACGCATTATAACTGGTGATGAGACCTGGGTCTACGAGTACGATATGCAAACAAGCCAGCAATCATCGGAATGGGTGGCAAAAAATGAGCCGAAACCGAAAAAACCACGCCAAAGCCGCTCGAAAATGAAGGTGATGCTCATTGTTTTCTTCGATATCCGTGGTGTGGTGCACTACGAATTCGTTCCAGAGGGTCAGACGGTAAACAAGGAGTATTACCTAGGCGTTATGAAACGTTTGCGTGAGCGTATCCGTAAGAAGCGGCCAAATTTGTGGGCGAACAACTCATGGATTTTGCATGACGATAACGCGCCTTCTCACCGAGCTACGATTGTGACTGACTTTCTTGCCAGAAACTTAACAAACGTGCTTCAGCAACCACCGTATTCGCCGGATTTGGCTCCCTGCGACTTTTTCCGCTTCCCAAAACTAAAATTGCCCCTTCGTGGCACCCGTTTTGAGTCGATTGAAGCCATAAAACAAAATTCGGCGCGAGAGCTAAAGTCCATCCCGGAAAGCGCCTATAAAAAATGTTTCGATAATTGGAAGTGCCGTTGGCATAGAAGTATTGGAGCAAATGGAGCCTGTTTTGAAGGCGACCCAATAAATTTTGACGATTAAATGTAAAAATGTTGTTTTAATTGAAAATTCTCGCTACTTTCTTGACAGAGTAGTATAAACTTAACATTGATTATGTAAAATCAAATGGAACAAAAAAAAACCCAACGAAATATAAATTATCAATTGAAACAAATGAATTCTCGAAGGAGACAAAATTTTGTTTCTAATGTCATATTTCTGAAAACCAAATTTTTTTCAAGAATACAAACATGATTCATTTCAAATATTCAATATATTCGAATATTTAAATGAGTTACTTCAAAAACCTCTTAAGGCATGTAGTATCGGGTGTTTTTTTTAGAGTGATAGAAATTTAAATTGAAATAAAACACATTTAAATTGAGATTGAAGCCTAATTTTTTTTTGAAAGATGATTTTATGACATTTATGTTTCAAAAATAATTTCTTGCATATGTCCACCAACGATTAGCTCTGAGGAACCGCATTCGACCAGACCAATTTTGGACCACTTTTTTGAGTAATTCAGGCCTTATTTCATTAATAACACGAGTTATGTTGGCTTCCAAAGCGTCTATTGTTTCTGGTTTATCAGCATAAACCAATGACTTGACATACCCCCAAAGAAAATAATCCGGTGGAGTTATGCCGCATGATCTTGGAGGCCAATTAATAGGACCATTTCTCGGATTAATGTTATCGCCAAATCTTTCTTTCAATGAATCAATTGTTACGGTAGCAGCATGAGGTGTAGCACTATCTTGTTGGAACCAAAACACTTCTAGGTCGATACCATTCAAATTTTGAAACAAATAATCATTGATTATCGATCTGTAACGAGCACCATTCACTGTAACATTAGCTCCAGCATCGTTTTTAATGAAATATGGACTGATGATGCCTCCAGCGTGTAAAGCACATCATACAGTGCGTTTTTCAGGATGAAATGGAACCCACAGAACTTCTTGAAGATTGTTTTCACTCCATATACGGCAATCTTGCTTGTTTACATAACCGTTCAACCAGAAATGAGCTTCATCACTAAACACAATTTTACGATAAAAAGATGGATCAACTTCGAACTGTTCTAGAGCCCAATCAGCAAACAAACGATGCGTATTATGGACAAGTGGCTTTAGTTCTTGAACTAGTTGGATCTTGTTTGGGTGTAGACCAAGATCTTTACGCAAAATTCTCCATGTGGTGGATGCACAAAGTCCAACTTGTTGTGAACGTCGACGAATAGACAAATCCGGATCATCATTAACACTATGATTTACAGCAGGGATATTTTCTTCTGTACGTACAGTTCTTTGTCTTGTTGTTGTTGTTGCATTGAGTAGAAAAAATGTCCGAAATCTATCGATAGTTCGACGAATAAGCTGCTCTGATGGACGATTATGTAAACCATAAATTTCACGAAGTGCTCTATAAGTTTGGCGAATAGAACACTGATTTTGAAAATAAATTTCAACAAATTGTAAACGTCAAATTGAAATGTCAAAACAATATGGCTTCTACCTTCTGTCAAACCATAGTTATCCATATCGAAAGTTCTATCATTCTTAAAAAAACACCAGATACATTATCACAAAACAATTTGAAATGAAATTGAATCGTCATTAGTCCTACGTCACATTTGAAAAATAAAATCAATTAATATAAAATATCTTACCAGACAGACCTCGTAGAATCCTTATTTTACAAACACTTAAAGTAGATAACTTTAAAAATCCTACGTATTCTATGTTCATCACAAAAATAGCACAAAGCTTTTGAGGTATTTTTTGGCCTCAGTTAAAACTAGATAACATTTATATAATGAGCCAGGAAAACCAAAATATCATTATATATTATATACACAAAAAATAATAAAAAGGATTTTTTACCCGATAGAAGGATTATTACAAAATTTAAATATAAAAAAAAAATTCAAATTTCAATTTCAAAAAATTTCATTCAAAAACTTTCAGAATTAAATTAATGTCGTATAAGAACTGGTTCAATTTAGTAGATATAAAATCAACACTCATTATATAATATCAAATGGAATAAAAAACCGAACGAAATATGAATTAAAAAAATGTATATGAGACAGTAATTTATTTCCACAAAAATTTTTGTACTACTACAACAATTGTTTCACTACGATGTGGCTTCTTTAGGTATTACATTGTACTGTCTGATGGTATTCAGTGTAACTGAGTTAAAATACATTTTTAGGTACGTGACCAAATAATGGAAGCACAAGCCATAAAAACTCTAGGTGTTTATTGGAGTTTGCCACTAAAAATACCATTAAGGAAAAATATTCAATAATGGAGACTTATCAACATCTGTTTGTTTGTTCCAAAGGATTTTACGGGCATTATACCTGTTGATTTCAAGAAATTCTAAAAGTGTTAATCTAGAACTTTTGCTTTCAACGTGGATAATTCCATAATTATTGTTGAAATTATGCCTGAATTCCTTAAGATGATTAGCATATGTCGAATGTACAGAATTGGATATATAACTCCTTTGGTGTTCTTGGACACGTTTCTTGAATGATCTACCAGTCTGGCCAATGTATACTAAAGGGCAATCTTTGCAAGTCAACTTGTAGACTCCGGATTTATTTTCTTTATTTGTTCGATCTTTATTGTTTTTTATGTAGGTACTAAGGTTATTAATTGTCTTAAAAGCCGCGTTATGATTAAAACAACTTTTGAAATATTTAGCAATATTTTCAGATAATCCATTGATATAAGATAACGAGAAATATTTCTGTGTATTTTCCTCTTTTATGATTGGGTGCACGAGATTTAATGCCATTTTCTTTTGTTTATTGGATACCATTTTGTCTATAAGAAATGGATTGTAACCGTTGTTTGACGCTATTTGTTCAATAATATTTAATTCTTTCAGAAAGTTTTCTGAATTCAAAGGGAAATTCAATAATCTATGAATAAAACTATTATATGCTGACATCTTTTGGTTGGTGGGGTGGTTTGAAGTTTTATGTATTGTGATGTCTGTATGTGTTGGTTTGTGAAAAATACTAAAATCATGTAAATTATTTAAGCTTCTGTTGAGAAATATAAATTATCAATTAAAATTACTGAATAAATACTTGGATGAGACAAAATTTTGTTTCTCATCTTATATTTAAGAAAACCAAATCTTTTTCAAAAATGCAAAACATAATTTTAAGAACTTCTCCAAAATTAATTTATTTTAGATATTTAATATGTTTGTTCGACAAGGATACCACTGATTCTGTCTGGTAAGATATGTTTTGTTGATTGATTTTATTTTTTAAATGTGAAGAAGGGCCAATGACTATTATTATTTAAATTCAAATTGATTTTTGAGGATGTACTACATGTTTTAAGAGATTTTTGAAGTAACTCATTTAATTTAATTTTATATTTATATATATTAAATATTTAAAATGAATTAGTTTGGAAGAAGTTCGTGAAATTTTTCGATATTTAAAAAGACAGTGATAATTTTCTCGATTTTCTCTAGAATACTTATTATAAATTTGTATTATAGATCCAAGAAAACGTACTAATACCCAAAATTATGGAGCAGCAGAAAGTGTCAGGTTTCAAATTCAATGCTTACTTTGATATTCAATCACAAGGAGCTTCAAGATGGAGCAAATTTAGGTTTGGAATATTTCCACTCTTCGTTGTTATCTACTTAGCCATGATGATATTATGTCAGAGGACAAGCAGCTAGCACAAAATTTGATATGTCATTCGAAAGCACACAAAATGAGGTATTTTTTGCTGAAAAGGAAACAAGTCTATAATTTTTCATCGATGAAACCATTGCAAAAATATGACTGATTTTGTTCACTTCAGAATCGTGATATGCATCTCCTAACCACGTCTGCAATAAGACTTTTTCGACAGACAGAACATTTTATCTTGTAGCAAATTTAATGCCTTTTCGATGAGGCTACAAGCATAACTGAAGTATAATTGATTTTATTGAAAAACTTGAATTATTTCGTGGAATCAAATTGAAGAAAAACCATCAACATTTCGACCATATGTTATAACATTTCTTGTTGCAAATAACTTGTATGAGCTCCGCTTAAAGTTTGCCCCTTTTAAAAGTAGACATCCTCTATATTTAATTTCGATCATCTTCAATACAGACCACTGAAAATTAATGAGATTTTTCCATCGGAAAATGAATCCAAATCGGGTTCACATCAGTTCAAAATCGCCATTTAATTAATTCATCTTTTTCCGCCCCCCAGTCCCACACCTGGGGCAGTACGTTCAACTCCACAAAAACCGGGTTAAATACCGTCCTCGCTTCAGGCCGCTCGGAAAATGCGTTACCAACGTGTTGCTTCTCCTTCGGAAAATTCACCAATCAATCAGGCCCCCCCGTCGTGTCTATTGATTGACCGTGGATTGGGATTTTCCATTATGTAGAGGGTTAATTTCTTACGTCTACGGAAGGATTCGTAAAGACGGAGGTGAATCCCGAGTCGGCAAATGGATTCCGTGAAAATAATCAATTTAGGTCTGATATTTAGGGATGGATTGAACGGGCGAAAGGATCCGGTGGAATATTGATGACGTGAATTTGGGGTGTCTCCTTTGGGTCTGTTGTTTATGCATCGGTTTTTTTTATTGATGGAGGGATGAGGATTGTAACCCTTTCTAATAGACAAAATGGTATCCAATAAACAAAAGAAAATGGCATTAAATCTCGTGTACCCAATCATAAAAGAGGACAATACACAGAAATATTTTTCTTTGTCTTATGTCAATGGATTATCTGAAAATATTGCTAAATATTTCAAAAGTTGTTTCAATTATAACGCGGCTTTTAAGACAATTAATAACCTTAGTACCTACATAAAAAAACAGTAAAGATCGTACAAATAAAGAAAATAAATCCGGAGTCTACAAGTTAACTTGCAAAGATTGCCCTTTAGTATACATTGGCCAGACTGGTAGATCATTCAAGAAACGTATCCAAGAACACCAAAGGGGTTATATATACAATTCTGTACATTCGACATATGCTAATCATCTTAAGGAATTCAGGCATAATTTCAACAATAATTATGAAATTATCCACGTTGAAAGCAAAAGTTCTAGATTAACACTTTCAGAATTTCTTGAAATCAACAGGGAAAATGCCCGTAAAATCCTTTTGAACGAACAAGCAGATGTCGATCATTCTCCATTACTGAATATTTTTCCTTAATGGCATTTTTAGCGGCAAACTCCAATAAACACCTAGAGTTTTTATGACTTGTGCTTCTATTATTTGGTCACGTACCTAAAAATGTATATAAACTCGGTTACACTCAATACCATCAGACAGTACAATGTAATACCTGAAGAAGCCACATCGTGGTGAAACAATTGTTGTATTAGTACAAACATTTTTGTGGAAATAAATTACTGTCTTATATACATTTTTTTAATTAAAATGAGTTTCCACCAAGTAAAGACCAAATCTATCAAATATCAAACAGGATATTTCTGTTATACCTTGATAAAAAGTTTGATTTTATAAAAAAGGCTGAATCGTTGAAGTATGGCACCCGGAACTTAATAGGTCGATTGACCCATTAATTCAATCAATTCTGCGAAAAAAATAAAATACCTGGAGAATCGAAAGTGTCTCACATATTGTCCATCTTCAAAAAAGGAAACCATAATGACCCAGGCTCTTACAGGAGCTTGAGTATAAACAGCTCGGTGTCTCGACTGTTTGGCAAATTGTCCAGAAAAAGCTGAGAGATAGCATTGGTCATAAAATATCAGAGGTTCAGAGCGGCTTCATACCTGGAAAATCCTGCATGGCCAACCACTCCATTCTGCAGCAGATAATGGAAAAAAGATTTTGGTAAACAAAGAAATCCATTTGACTCTTATAGGTCTTGAGATAGCCTACGACTCAATATCTCGAAGAAATATTTGGGAAGCGCTCGAAACACTAGAAGTAGATGGAGCACTTCTCAAAATCATCAAAGAACGCTACAGATAAAATCAATATTATGTGAATATCGGACCCTATAATCGAACCCTATAAAGACAGCAAAGGGTTTACGACAGGGGTCCCTGCTTTTCAATACCTTTGTTGAAGTGGTACTGAAAAATTGGAAGAGGAGATGCAAGGGAATGGGAGTACTTATTGGGTATGGAACACTCTTCTCATTAAGCTTCGTTGATGACCAGGTTGTGATTGCACAAGACTCCTACCATCTGGAGTTTATAATAAGGCTTTATGATGAATATAAGAAATGGTGACTACAAGTAAGTTCGAAGAGAACAACAAATTCAAGTACCTGGGAGTGACAATTAACAAGGATGGCAAGGAGGAAATAAGAACCTGAATTCAGAATAATGAAAAGGTAATTGGGTGTATCAATGGTCTTTGGTGGAATCAAAACATATTCCACAAAATTAAAAAAAAATACGTGCACACTTACTGCAGACTCTAAGAGAAAAATTCAGACAGTAGAGGTGGACTACCTCAGCGCTGGTATATCAAGAATGAAACGAAGAAATAATAGCGAAATATGACGCATTAGGAAGGCGGAGAAGACTGTACTACAACGGATAGAAAACAGAAGTCTAACATGGTTTGGACATATGCTTCGAATGCAAGAGGATTATTTATTATTATTATTTATGATGAGCGGGCGTCTGTCCACCCTACCACTGCGTCCGCACAGACTATTGTGGTTCACCCCTAATTTATATCTCCCCGACGAGATCCAGTTTTTGGATAAAACCTATAATCTTGTTCAGGGGTAATTTTTCCAGTTCGCTGTGGGCTATAAAAGCCTGGCCAAAGACCTCGAATCTGATGCGACTCACCGCTGGGCACTCTGAGACGATGTGCATGGCTGTTTCAGTGTCCTCAAGACACAGCCTGCATTCATTGTCTTCAGCCAGACCGATTTTGTGCAAATGCGCTTTCAGTCTGCAGTGACCTGTCATAATTCCGACAAGTGTTCTTAGTTTGGCCCTATCCAGACCTAGAGCTAGGTTCGCCATCTTTTTGTTCGAAGCTGTTCCAAGGAACAACTTCGAGTGTTTCAGGCCAGAATGGCTCCGCCAGAAAGACTCTAGCCTTGAGTTCATTCTGCCTGTTATCGCCTCGTTAGCCACGTCATGCGGTATTCCCAGGAATGGTTCCGGTCCTACCAAAGGCAGCGCAGCTCCAGCAAATGCCAGCCGATCCGCCTCCTCGTTACCCAAATAGTTTGAGTGGCTCGTTATCCAAACCAGTGATTCCGTTATACATACTGAGCTTGTTTAAAGCCGTGCGGCAACTCCAGACTGTTTTGGATGTAAAACAGCTGGATTCCAGAGCTTTTAGTACTGACTGACTGTCAGTATATATTTTGATTTTACCGTGGTGGATTTTCCGTTTTATCAGCAGTTCCCCCGCAGTCTCAATGGCAATTATTTCTGCCTGGAATATGGTTGCGTTTTGACCGAGACTCAATGAGATGTTAATTCTCGGTTTACTCCCATAGACTCCCGCTCCTGTTCCGTTCGTCGTTCGCGAGCAGTCTGTGAACAAGCCAAGGTCGGTTCTCAATAGAACCTCAGCATGCTGGGTCCATTCGTCCCGGCTGGGGACGATTACATTGTAATTCCGTTCCTGGCTCGTGATTTTTGACATTAGATCCGAGGGCATCGATAGGATACTGTTCGTTAAAAGCTCGTCCAGAAGTCTTGAGCCTCCCATCACTATTGCCTCTGGCCTGTCAATCGCCAGTTGATATAGTTTGTATGTGGTCCGTTCCACCTCCCTCTGCACGAGTAGGTGCAGGGGTGGTAGATTTAGTAGGACCTCCATGGCCGCCGTGGGTGTGGTGCGAAACGCACCTGATGCAAAAGGATAGGTTGCCGAAACAGATTTTTCAATAGATGTAGAAGAAAACAAGGTAGACCAAGGAAATCCTGGCACGATACAATAAAGTAAGCAATAGAGGTCCGTGATATAGAAGCAGGTCCAAGAAGCGTTAGATTTTGTTGCGTGCAAGCAGAGATGTGCATATGATGATTCACTTATCTTATGTGGCACCCATCTCGAATACTTCACACAAACCCCAGTTTTCGAATATGTTCGGAAATGATTTGTTGAGCTGACTCAAGCCTTTCCGCAATCTCCGATGTTGTCAAAAGAGGATCTTGACAGTATCGTTGTCGATTAAAGATGATCGCCCAGAGCTTGGTTTATCAAAAAGGTCGAAATCACCTATTCTAAAATTTTCGAACCATCTTCTGCATGTTCAATCAAAAGTTGCATCTTCACCAAACACCAACTTTATGTTGTAATAGCGGCTCGTAGATCTTCTTTAACTTCTGTCCATACTTTCAAAGTTTTTTCATTGTATTGCATGTTATTTAGCTAAATGAAAGAACTACCAATTAGTTAGATTTATTTTGAATTTAAGAACTAGGTACTTGGTTTGTGTTATGATAAGACTGACGGTCTCGTGTGTTGGAACTCACTGGTGTGTTTGAACTGCCTTAATATATAAAAAATTACATGGAATTTAGTCTATGGTTTCAGTGGTTATTCTTATTTCTTAGAGAAATTTAGTTCTTTTGGAAGCAATCAAACAGTATATAGATTATGTATTATACAATAATACTCAAATATTATAGCATGTACATGCGCGAGTGATTTACACATAAGCTTACATAGAGTAGCTGGAGTCTTGCCTCTAATTCTGCACCCTTGGTACAATTAGAAAGATCCATCTTACCGACAAAAACTTTCATTCACGTAGGATTTACCGTTCGTTCGCTACGAAGGAGGAAAAAGCGACATTTCTCAATTTAACTCGACATCAGAGGCAACAATTGGACACGCCCTCTCGCCGCAAAAGTCATAACGGTTCATTTGACCTACCGGCTTATTGAACTACCAGAAACACCGTTATTATCGTTTATATTGATCAATCGACTACACTTGAACACTTTATTATATTTGAAACAAAAAATCCACCTTTTAAATTTACTTCTATATAATTTCTTGAAGTGATATTGGCGAAAATTTAAGAAATGCTACAAAGTTTTGTTTTGCATGACATCCTCTGATAAAATTCCACCTAACAAAGCCATACCACCCGACACTAACATACTTCTGGAAACACATCTTGGAGGAGTTATCCACCTGAAACATCATCAACATTCCATGTTTTATTCACAATTCCCACACAAATACACTTAAAACAGTTTAAATATTATATGACATAGTCTGCGTAGGAACCCTTCATATGTAGAACCCCATTAATTATTACCCCGAGAACATATCCAATATTGTTACAGCAGCGACATCTACATCCAATAATCTCATGTTAGCAGACAAGTTAAGTAGCCAAAATAGAACTACAGGAGTATCTGTGTCTGCTACAACCTTATAAGATCTGATAATCGGATTATGCACGATACTATACTAAATTGTTATGATACGGAGATCATGTTGAAATTAGGGAATTTACGGCACTCTAACAACCTTGCTCAAGTTTCGAAGAGATAACAAGATTCTATGTTGTCGTATAGGGTTCAATTAATACTGATACGCTCGAAATTATATCTTCATATCAAATATAATCTGGAATTACAGTCTTAGTGAATAATTGGTTTCAGAATAAGATTCTTTTTAATTTATATTATTCTGATACTCCTAGATCTTCTTTGAAAATTCTCAGAAGCTTTTTCAGATTGTGTGAGTTAGGAGTTCAGCAGTATTCTGGGTAGTTTCTCTGTTTCAACCAGGGTGGTTTTTTAAGAGGCGCTGATTCTTTATTTTTTGATAATTATTTGATAGTCAATGCTGATACGACTAGATCTCTGTGAAGATCTCCCAGAAGCTGTAGATTGTGTAAGTTAGAAGATAACATGGTTAAACTTGTTGATGGGAAGATTCCAATGTCAAGTTATGAATCAGGCTTATTTATTATCCCAGTAGAAAAAACAGGGGAACGTCAGTTATAAGGAATAATTATGAATTAATAGGGATAAAAATTAAATAATATGTGTTTTCACGGTGGCACCTCAAAGAGTTCCATCCCTCTCGTATACTATTCGAACAAACATCGAAAAATCTTTCGAGTCGCAAAATTACTCCTGTATTCCCGCACTGCGGTAACATTCACCCCTCATTTCAATGAAACGACGTAAGTAAAGCCCATAAAATCCGTTATGACGTTCATTAGATGCGCTATCATTATTTCTCTAGCGCAACAAAGAAACCTTGATTTTTATTATCACGCCGAGAATTCAATTTGTGCTAGAAGACCAGAGTTATTCTGTCTTATCGGTAATTTCCTTGAATAGACCAAAGTGTCCGCTGGGTATTTTATAGATGTGTCCTAGCCAAGACAGCAAGGCTCGGTTCATTCCGTTTTAATATCGGCAATTGTCCGAGTCTCGACTAGGTCGAGATCGAGACTTGAATGACCCTCAATTCCCAGAAAAAGATATATAAGCTTAATTGAAAGCTGCTCGGAGAGTCTACATTTAGAATTCACTGTTCAGATGTATTGGCTTTGATCTCTGAGGGGTGGCTTTGTCTGGTCCTTGATTTATTTTGGATTCCTCCAATGTTTTGTTTTGGTTTTCCGGGAAATTATTTGTTGAGGCAGAGTGCAATGTTTATTCAGAACCTGTTTTAAAGAGTTCTAAATTTAGATAAAGCCGAATAGGTTTTATTGAACGCAGCAGAAATGCATGTTTCATAGCTTTTTGGCTACTTATCGGTGCATTGCTCTAATGCCAACGAGTGCAACACATCCAAGTACCCATATTCGCCCTACATAGTGACCCCACTGTTTTGCCAAACAACAACGTCATCCAATGCACGCGAATACATATACCCAGCTTTTAACACCAGGTTAAATCAGGTCGAGGGTGCGTGGCTGTGTTGCATTCATTGGCATAGGAGAAATGCAGTGATGAGTAGCCAAAGAGCTATGAACCATACATGTCTGCTGGTTATGCCTACAAATTAATAAAAATATTGCCCATCACTGTTTTTTAAGCCAATTTTCGAATTCTTCAAATGACAAGAAGCGGTGCGCTGCCAAATAGTATTGTATCCGTCCAAACAGCCAGTAATCGGAAGGATCAAAGTCTGGATAATATAGTGGGTGCACTATTTGATCGTTTCTGAATATTTTTCGACAACGCAAGCGTTTTCTTCCAAAGAATAACTTCATCATATCTGCCCTTATATCGGGAGTTTTTTTTAGAGTGATAACCGCATTCGACCAGATCAATTTTGGAACACTTTTTCGAGTAATTCAGGCCTTATTCCATCAATAATACGAGTTATGTTGGCTTCCAAAGCGTCTATTGTTTCTGGCTTATCAGCATAAACCAATGACTTGACATAATCCCAAAGAAAATAATCCAGTGGTGTTATGTCGCATGATCTTGGAAGCCAATTAATTGGACCATTCTCGAATTAATGTTATCGCCAAATCTTTCTTTCAATAACTCTATTGTTATGGTAGCAGCATCTTGTTGGAACAAAAATAATTCTGGATCGATACCATTCAAATTTTGAAACAAATAATCATTGATCATCGATCTGTAACGAACACTATTCACTGTAGCATTAGCTTCAACATCGTTTTTAAAAAAATATGGAGCGATGATGCCTTCAGCGTGTAAAGCACACCATACAGTGCATTTTTCAGGATGAAATGGAACCTGAGAACTTCTTGAGGATTGTTTTCACTCCATATACGGCAATTCTGCTTGTTTACATAGCTGTTCAACCAGAAATGAGCTTCATCACTGAACACAAATTTACGATAAAAAAGTATATCAACTTCAAGTCAATCAGCAAACAAACGACGGTTATTATGGTCAAGTGGCTTTAGTTCTTGAACCAGTTGGATCTTGTATGGGTGTTAACCAAGATCTTTACGCAAAATTTTTCATGTGGTGGATGCACAGAGTCCAACTTGTTGTGAACGTGGAGGAATAGACAAATCTGGATCTATGACTTACAGCAGTGATATTTTCTTCTGTACGTACATTTCATTGTCTTGTTGTTGTTGTTGCATCGAGTAGAGAAAATGCTGTCCAAAATCTATCGATAGTTTGACTAATAAGCTGCTCTGATGGACGATTATGTAAACCATAAATTTCACGAAGTGCTCTATAAGTTTGGCGAATAGAACACTGATTGTGAAAATGAATTTCAACAATTTGTAAACGTTGTTGCGGCGTGAGTCTTTCCATGATAATTTGTCAATGCTTACCGAATAGAAATGTCAAAACAACATGGCTTCTACCTTCTGTCAAATGACAGTTCTATCGAAAGTTCTATCACTCTAAAAAAAACACCCGATATTACGGCTGTGTTTTTCCTAATGCACGGTTCAAACGAAGTGATTGCCGCCTGTACAGATCACCTGTAATGAAATCACCACGTAGTACACTACCTCTTTGGTCCCAGATGCACAGTATAATTTTTGAAATATGGATATTTGGTTTTGGTATTAATGTTGAGGTCGATGGCAACGATTAACAGGGCAAAGCGTAGAATTTTTTTCTTGGGGTTCTCGTAACAGATGTAATTTTTGCTAGCAGTGACTTCGGTGTAATAAATCTTTTCATTTTTTCTTTGAAGCAGCTACATACAAAAAAACGCCTCTTAAGATCTCTTGGTCTCAATTCATAAGAAACTTTTCAACAATCATTCTGGGATTCTTCACGTCCCAAATGCGACAATTCTGCTTATTAACGTTGCCTCCAAGATGAAAATGTGGCTCATCACTGAAGAAGATTTTTCGATGAAGATCCGGATATTTTGATGCATTTCAAGGAACCAATCAGTAAAAATACGACGTTGCTGGTGATGAACCGGCTGACTTCTTGTATTAAGTGATCTTAAAAAGCCTTAAAATCTAAGTCTTCATGTAAAATACGGTGCAATGTCGTTTGTGGAAGGCCTTATTTCAAATATTGAGGAAAAATCGATAAACCTGGGTTTTCGTCAACACTACAGGCTAGAGTAGCAATATTCTCAGTTGTCTTTGAGCGACGCATATCACTAACTTGTCCCAACAGCTGAAAATATCCCAACAGCTTCACTATTGGCGGGCGAGAAGGTGCATCACGACGACTCAAAAGTGTTTTAGGTTTGGGAATTATGACTGCAAAATTTTCACCATATACGTAGTGAATTTGGAACCTTCTCGTCGATGAGCTGCTAACGATCATATCGTTGTGCGGAGTCGATGTCCTAGCATTTGATGATGATCTGGCAAGTATATCATAAAGCCAGAATGCGATTTTGGATCTGGAAGTGAATCTGCGGTAAAACCTGGGGTTCAAAGCCCAGGTAGATGTATTGGCTAATCTATGGCAATTAGACCACAGATAACGTATGGCTCTGCAGGGGGCTGGAAGAAGGGCCACCAAACGATTAGAAAACATAAACACTCGACCACAGAGTCAGCTTGCCTGCACCTGCTCGGGTGGAGGCGAAACGGACCACATACAAATTACAGCAACTGGCGATCTATAGGCCAGAGGCAGTAGTGATGGGAGGCTCAGAAGCTAGACGAGCTTCTTACGAACAGCACCCTATCGATGCCCTAGGATCTGATGTCAAAAGTCACGAGTCAAGAACAGAATTTCAATGTAATCGTCCCCAATCGGGACGAATGGACCCAGCATATAGAGGTTCTATTAAGGAACGACCTTGGCTTGTTCACAGATGGCTCGCGAACGACGAACGAAACAGTAGCTGGAGTCTATGGGAATAAATCGAGAGTAAGCATCTTATTGAGTCTCGTTCAGTACGCAACCATATTCCAGGCAGACCTATTTGCCATTGAGACCTCAGCGGATCTGCTGACAAAACGGCAAATCTACAAGCTCGGTATGTATAACAGAATCACTCTTGTTTGCATACCGAGCCACTGAAACTATTTGGTTAATGAAGAGGCATTTGCTGGAGCCACGCTGCCTTTGGTAGGCCCGGAACCATTCCTGGGAATGGCATATGACGTGGCTAAGCAGACGATAACAGACAGAATGAACTCTAGACTAGAGTCTTTCTGGCTGAGTCATCCTGACCTAAAACATTCGAAGGCGTTCCTTGAAACAGCTTCGAACCAAAATACGGCAGACCTAGCGCTGGGTCTACACAAAACTTAACTCAGAATACTTGTCGGGATTGTGACAGGTCACTGCAGACCAAAAGCGCATTTGCACAAAATCGGTCTGGCTGAAGATGATGAATGCAAGCTGTGTCTTGAGAACACTGAAAAAGCCACGCACTTCGTTTCAGAGGGCCCAGTGGTGAGTCACATCAGATTCGAGGTCTTTGGTCAGGCTATTATAGCCCACTGCGAACTGGAAAAAATATCCCAAAACTGGATCCTCATCGGAGACATGCAAATTAGGGATGAACCACATTAGTGATTGCTCGAACGCCGTGATAAAGTAGACAGATACCTGCTCACTGTAAATAATAATAGTGAATTTTAACAATTTCAATGCGTTGTTGAAGCGTGTATCGTTTCATTTTTAGTTTTTACTCGTCAAATGTCAAAAGATGACAACTAAAAAGTGACAGCTGCCCAGATAGTGGGATATTCAAAATGAAACCTCTTATTAGAACAGCCTGATATAACGAACCAAAATAAGGACGTGATACCATCCATCATCGTTCTCAACACCAACAATCGATTCAAGCGGAAGTTCTTGTCCGTATCCAATCCTACAAATCTCCACGATTACCTTCTGTTCGAAGTTGTCAGGGACAGCGTAACCGTAGGCAATATATTTTTGTCGTGCGTTACCGTTCCAGAAGGCATATTTCATACCGCACCTGTAGGAACAAGAACTCCCCCGTTCTGCCGTCCCTTCCATTAAATTAGGTTTGAGAAATTCCCATAAATTACGCAAACCTGGTTGGTCTTTTATTGCCCGAACGATGTACACTAATGAAAGACCATCGTGCATAATTGAAAATTCAGTCGAAACGCCGAGACCAAGCCCGTAGATGTGTTTAATTGAATCAATTCGACCATTATTTCAGCCGATATTGGGGTCGCATTGTGTTTCGGGTTTGATAACCGCTGAAGAAGATATTGATGCTGTGAAATCGTGGAATGGAAAGTTAAACAAAGTATGAGCACTTGTTGCTATTGGGCTATAGAAGTGCCTCAAATTTTCATGCTATCGTTTTTAATGAGCGACAATGAGAGAATAAAATTACGGAAGATATCATATAAACACAGTAGATTCGAACATGAAGAAAGAAATATTCAAATATCGGGTGTTTTTTCCAGAGTGACTTTAAATTGAAATAAAACACATTTAAATTAAGATTGAAGCCAAATTTTTCTCTACTTGAAAGAGAATTTCATGACATTTATGTTTCAAAAATAATTTCCGGCATATGTCCACCACGGCTAGCTGAGAGGAACCGCCTTCGATCAGACCAATTTTGGACTACTTTTTCGAGTAATTCAGAGTTATTTCATTAATAACACGAGTTATGTTGGCTTCCAAAGCGTCTTTTGTTTCTGGTTTATCAGCATAAAACAATGACTTGACTTAACCAGAAAGAAAATAATCCAGTGAAGTTATGTCGCATGATCTTGGAGGCCAATTAATTGGCCCCATTTCTCGAAGAGTATTTAATTTCTAATGAATTTTCCACGTGAATTTCTTACAGTTTGGATAGAAGATTCACCAATTTGGAAATGAGTTTTTGATATTTACAGTTTTGTCCAAGCGTAAATCGACACATTTCTTTAGTGTCGAGTATTCAACTAAATTTCTGTCAAAACACGAATGACACAAGTATCGCCAGGCTTGAAATAACCACTACTTTAAAATGCAAACTCTATATTGCTCAACCTTTACTTCAATCGATTGAAAGAATGATTTCAACAATGGATATGAAATTATCTACATCGGATGTGAAAGCTCTAGACTGACACTCTTAGAATAATCAGATATATTTCCAAAAAAATCAGATGTTAACAGATCACCGTTACTAAATATCTTCCTAAAACAGCACCGAGAGAGCCCATTCGCTCTGATCACTATCTTCAGTTTCTTATTCTTTTTACATTATCTTATATTACTATCTGCAGCACACCCCAATAACTTGTATCGGGTGTTTTTTTAGAGTAATAAAATTTTAAATTGAAATAAAACACATTTAAATTGAGATTAAAGCCAATTTTTTTTTAGTTGAAAGATACTTTTATGACATTTATGTTTTAAAAATAATTTCCGGCCGATTTTGGACCACTTTTTCAAGTAATTCAGGCCTTATTTCATCAGTAACACGAGTTATGTTGGCTTCCAAAGCGTCTTTTGTTTCTTGTTTATCCGCATAAATCAATGACTTGACATAACCCCAAAGAAAATAACCCAGTGGAGTTATGTCGTTGACCTTGGAGGCCAATTAATTGGACCATTTGTCGAAATAATGTTATCACCAAATCTTTCTTTCAATAAATAAATTGTAACGGTAGCAGTATGAGGTGTAGCACCATCTTGTTGGAACCAAAACACTTCTGGGTCGATACCATTCACATTTTGAAACAAATAATCATTGATCATCGATCTGTAACAAATACCATTCACTGTAACATTAGCTCCAGCATCGTTTTTAAAGAACTATAGACCGATTATGCCCCCAGCGTATACATACGCAGCGCATACATTTTTGCATTTTTCAGGATGCAATGGAACCTGCAGAACTTATTGAGGATTGTTTTCACTCCATATACGGCAATTTTGCTTGTTTACATAGCCGTTCATCCAGAAATGGGCTTCATCACTAAACACAATTTCACGATAAAAAAGTGGATCAACTTCAACTGTTCTAGGGCCCAATCAGCAACGACGCTTATAATGGTCAAGTGGCTTTAGTTCTTGAACCAGTTGGATCTTGTATGGGTGTAGACCAAGATCTTTAGGCAAAATTTTCCATGTGGTGGATGCACAGAGTCCAACTTGTTATGAACGTCGACGAATAGACAAATCTGGATCCTCATTATGACTAACAACAGCGATATTTTCTTCTGTACGTAGAGTTCTTTGTCTTGATGTTGTTATTGCATCGAGTAGAGTAGCTGTTGTCCGAAATCTATTGATAGTTTGACGAATAATCTGCTCTGATTATTTAAACGATTTTGTAAACCATAAATTTCACGTAGTGCTCTTTAAGTTGGGCGAATAAAATATTGATTTTGAATATAAATTACAACAATTTGTAAACTTTTTGCGGCGTGAGTCTTTCCATGATAATTTGTCAATGCTTACTGAACAAAATGGATTCTACCATCTGTCAAATCACAGTTATCCCTATCCAAAGTTCTATCACTTTGAAAAAAACACCCCATATGAATTGAAAATTCAATCCAATGGGTTTTTCATTACAAATGATAGCTAGATTAATTCTCGAAACTCTACAAATTTCACTTTAAGGACATATATAATTACACTGACCGACAAAAATTTGAAAGCTGAATAGCATATTATGGTAGAATAGACGTATCGAAGAAATCGAAAATGAGAAAAAAAAATGTTGTAACACGTTAGGTTTTCTTGTTACATTCATAGAACCACATTTAAATTAATTCACACAGTTTTTATGTTTCACTATTCATTCAGAATCCTGACACATGTTTCGGTCTTTCGACCATCTTCAGAGGAGTACGAAAAGGAACTGAACTCAAAATTGAAAAATGTTCTATTAAATACACTTCGGACATCTGTGTATTTTTGTAGCGAATGGAAATAACTAGAAACTTAACAAATGAAAAAGGTATTCAATAGAACATTTTTCAATTTTAAGTTTAGTTCCTTTTTGAACTCCTCTGAAGATTGTCGAAAGACCGAAACACGTGTCAGGATTCTGAATAAATTGTGTAACATAAAACTGTGTGAATTATTTCGAATAAAATTGTTATAATGTTTCACCTAGTGCCAGCCGCATACTCCATTCATGTTATTAACCACATTTAATGTTACAAAATCTTGTGTGTGTGTACTAAAAGCAATGATTTCAAAACTTTTCAACCATATATTATATATAAACTTTATTTAGTTTAACACCCGCTAAACGTACCGCACATTTAAGTAAAAAACAAAGATTAAAAATATTGACTTAAAATACTAGTTACTATTTTTTCCTTTTATGGGGGTCATATCTTCTTTCTTCACAACCTAGCAGTAAGTCCTTGATAGCGAATTTCCTTTGTCCTAATATCTTGGTGGAATATTTCACTCTGCTCATCACTGACAGCTCCCAAATTTTCAGGAAAAAATGACAGATGTGAATGAAGGAAATAAATTCTTAATGACATTCGGGCGATTTGTAGCATATGATAGTTCATTAGCTAACTGTTTGTATTATGCATCTATATTGTTGCCCAAAAATCCTTTTACTACAATAACAAATGAGTTCCTGCTTGGTAAGCTTTGAAAATTTACGTCGGCCAGCAATTTTCTGATTTATGATCCAATAAAAAATCCTTCCTTTAATTTGGCACCACTTTAGTTGGGAAAGAATTGTTTTAAGTATTTGAATCCATCACCATCTTTATTCCTAGCCTTCACAAAGTATTTCATCAGTCCAAGTTTAATGTGAAGATGAGGCAGAAGGACATTTTTGAGGTCTACAAGAGGTCTAAACTTAACATTTTGAGATCCTGGATTAAACACAGTTTTTTCTGGTCAAATTTTTGTTATATAATGCTGATTTACTGCACGGATGTTTTATAGACAAAGAAAACAGCAATATTTTGTAAATCCTCCCTTAACTCCCACAAAATTCCTATACCTTTTAAATCCCCACATATCTGCCTTTTATACGTTTGTAGTTTATTTTATCCAAAAGAGTGTGCATATTTTCATATCTCTTTTTCATCGTCGCTAAAAAGGCAACTGGTATAGAGGGATTTTAAAGTTCCAATATCCAAAAACACAGCTTTCAAACTGTATTTAGACGAATCTATAAATGAACGCCACTCAGAGAAGGGATGCTCAAAATCAAGTTCTTGCACTTAACCATCAATATCTCCAGACGCACACAACGCATTTTCCATACTATAGAATGAAGAAAACATTCTTTGATAGGAAACATCCAGAAAAAAATGTTCACTATAATCTGGTGTATTTGAATGTTTCTGTTTGAGTTAGCCTTTTGATAATGTTCAATATCAAATTGCTTAAAAAATCACCGAGTTTGAATAATTCAACTAGGATGTTTGGAGAACAAAAAAAGCTTTTTAACTAAAACACATCCGCCATCTCTCTCTTATTAAAAAAAAATTGGGGTTGTTGCTACCCTCAGGTGGTTTTTTCGTTATATGAATTCTTGCTCCCTTATAAAAAACTTGAAAATTATTGTTTGGATTCCTCAAATCTCTTAGGTTCTTAAATTTGCGCGGTTCAACATCACCATTTGACGGTAAGTTCTAATTACATTATTTTGTGAATAGTGAACCTATTTTGAAAATTTTAACTGGGTTGTGCACAGAACATAAATAACTTTCAAACTAATCAAAACTCGACATCTACTTTCATGGGGGTAGTATTTTCGGAACAAACTCATGATGGAAATTCTTAACCCTCAAAACAGAAGTTGACCTGTATTTCTGAATCTTCGAAAATTCTTCGTTTCTGAGTTCTGGGGGGTCAAATTTTCGTTGGGATACCCTGTATAAATAAAAATCAATTAATCTTAGACATCTTGATGAATGATGTCCTCAATGATAATGAATTATAGAACGTTCCGAGCAAGATGTAAACAACCGAAGGATCTCTCCATGAATTTCTGAAGTTAATTGGATTTTAAAACAAGCAGAGACAAGTATCTTCAAGAGGCACTTACATTGATTACTGCACCTGGTGTGTCGAAATACCGGAAGGGTGGATTTCGCCCCTTAATGTATTGGAATATCTTTTCACCCCCCTTCTGCCACTCAACTTTGTACAATTGTTCTGGAGGAACGCTGTGATCGCATTTCAAGGTAACGTCTCCTCCCCTGATGGCATATTTTGGCATTATCAGTTCCAGTCTGTCGATTGTCGATAGAACACCTGAAAAGAAAAACATGGATATAGAAATTCAGTTCATTGAAATGTAAAGGAGAATGAAGGCAATGTCGTAAAACTTCATTCCCATACTATAAGGAATAAAGAAACATTTTATTTTCCTAAACACAAAACGTCAAAGTTTAAAATGACTTTGGCTTTGTTATTGCATAAATATTTTTATAGTAATAATGAATATCTATGTGATAAGTACGATTAATTCTGATCTTACTCTAATTTTTTTCTGCTCCGTCCTATACATACGTTGTTATGTCTCAAAGAATTAATTAAATATTAAAATGACTTCAAATTCAAAATTATATAGTCTAATTTCTACAATATAATATTGAAACTATAAACGAAAACTACCAAATGATATCCTTATATATAATCAATATAAAATATTTTTCTTGATAGAAGAAATATAACAAAATTTCAATATCAAAACAGATTCAATCTATCAGTCTTCTACAATTTTAATTAAAAATTTTTATTCAAAAAACTTTTAAAATTAAATTAATGTCTACATAAGCACCGCTCATATTTAATAGACGTATATAATCAAAACTCAATATACAATGTCAAATGGAATAAATAAACCAACAAATATAAATAGTCATTTAAAATTAATAAATAAATATTCGAAGGAGATAAAACTTTTTTAGGTCTTACCATTATGAACACCAATTCCTTTTCAGAAACATATAACACAACTTAAGGACTTCTCAAAAAATATAATTTATTTGAAATATTCAATATATTTAAATATTCTAATAAGTTAATTCAAAAATCTCTCAAAACACTATATCTTCAAAAAACAGTTAGAATTTCGATAATCTCTTCATCGGCCCTAAATAATATTCAAAATATCAAAATCAACTAACAATCAGTATATCTTACTTCAAAGTGATAACCGGATAATTGCTTTAAACAGATTAACTTTAAAAATCAAGAAAGTCACACAAGTTTTTTGAATAAAAAGTGGTTTGAAATTAAAATTGTAGAAGATTGACAGATTAAATCTGTTTTGATATTCAAATTTTGTTATATTTCTTTTATCAAGTAAGAAGCCTTTTTCTATTTAATTTTATACATAATATATAATTATATTTAGGCTTGAATAAATCTCATTATGGAATGTCAATGGTTCAAATAAAACCTTATAATACCTTACTGTTTTTTGTGATTTTGTGACTATCTTGATTTTCAAAGTTAGTCTGTTTAAAACAATTATCCGGTTACCACTTTGAGGTAAGATATACTGATTGTTAATTTATTTTGATATTTTAAATATTATTTAGGGGCCGATGAAGAGATTATCGGAATTCTAACTGTTTTTTGAAGATATAGTGTTTTGAGAGATTTTTGAATTAACTTATTAGAATATTTAAATATATTGAATATTTCAAATAAATTATATTTTTTGAGACATAAAACGTATTAATACAAATGTATTAAAAAAACAATATAAGTATGTATATTAAAATACAAATACAAGAAAATTCACTATTCCAAAATTTTCTAAAATCCTCAAAATGAAGGATCAAACAAAAATAATTAAACGAGAATTCCAATATTTGATAGCTATTTCAGACTTTAGACCTCTTCAGAAATTAATTGAATTCAGATTAAAATACTATTGTAGAAATCAGATTACATAATTCTGAATTTAAAGTCATTTAAATTTTACTTCTATCAAGTATTGAGTCACATTCGAATTGATTTTTTAAAATATTATTATTATATCCAATCTTGATTTTATGATTTTATGAATAAAAACAATATTCTATTTCCCCTAATATTTCACTACGATTGTAGTGAAATAAAATGTTTTAATATTCAAATTTTGTAATAATCCCTCTATCAGGTAAAAAATCTCTCCTTATTATTTTATTTTGATATTAGGGGAAATAGAATATTATTTCTTATTCATAATTTCAAGATGAATTTTCGTCAAGTAAAGACCGAAACAATCAGAGATGTATGCAAGCTTTTCTTTATCTCTTTCATTCTTTGTATTGTGCGAATTTTTCTCTCTTTTGATGTTCATCACTGTTTTTTTTTTAGGAAACATTCATTGAATATATCGGGTGTTTTTTCAGAGTCAATCAAGTTCTATCACTTAAAAAAAAAACACCCGATACATGTTAATATTGTCATGAATGTTTTCAATGGTGCTTCACATATTCTTTTCCTGTGTCTTAGAATGATTGTCAGTTCTGTTCATTCATCTTTCCAAAATATAAATTCTTGTTATCTTCGTTTAAAAAAGCTTGTGAATGATTTTGTTTTATTTATATAGTGGTCCCAGTAGAGCTTTTTATCTTTCAATAACTCCAACTGGTAATTACTGTAATACTATTTTTTGCTTCCTCGTTTTTACCACGATTCTTCGTTGAAATTATTTCAGGAACTGATACTTTCCAGAAATGATGAAATTCATTATTCCATCTGTTCAACTGAACCTTCTGACAAAAGGGAACAAAACAACCATCCCGTATTAGGTTTCTGGGAATAGCAATTAGCATATATATGGTTACTATAAGGCTTTGTCGAACAACATACCACCTCGTAATGAAGGTAAACACAAAACCTTCACTCCAACGGTAATGGAATAAAGGCCTCGGGATACAAAATAATTAATACGCTGTTTTTGATTCCTGCTACAGTTTTATCGGGAACATATTATCGACTGAAAAAAATTCGAGAATCCGTTTTTATCAGTTGGTTTTCTGCCGTTGTCGGCATTCGTTTGTTTACGCAACGGTGGATGGGTGCTGATAAAAGCTGTCAGAACCACACGCGTCTGTTTGCTGAGGGAACGGAATGAAATATCATGCGTGGTTTCGTTTTATTCTTGTGTACCTGGAGAAATAACCTGGAGGGACTTGCAGGATTTTAACGTTGCCTTCTTCATCTGTCTTCATAAAGTCGACGGTTCTCTGAAAATCGCGAAAGAAATATGAAGGAGAGACGGTAGGCTCTATTGGATATGGTTGATATACTCAGTGACATTTGAAGTATTATACCAGAAGGAATGAATTTTTCAACTTAATTTAGTGCCAAGGCTATGCTTTATTTGAAATATGTTATAACAGCAATGTTAACGTTTTTTCTTTGATGTTTTCCGTGTGAAGAAAATTTCATATTCAAATATCGAATGTTTTTTTTTAGAGCGATAGAACTTTCGATAGGGATAACTGTGATTTGACAGAACGTAGAAGCCATGTTGTTTTGACATTTCTGTTCACTAAGCATTGACAAATTATCATGGAAAGACTCACGCCGCAACAACGTTTACAAATTGTTGAAATTTATTTTCAAAATCAGTGTTCTGCCAAACTTATAGAGCACTTCGTGAAATTTATGGCTTACATAATCGTCCATCAGAGCAGCTTATTCGTCGAACTATCGATGGATTTCGGACAACATTTTCTCTGCTCGATGCAACAACAACAACAAGACAAAGAACTGTACGTACAAAAGAAAATATCGCTGCTGTAAGTCATAGTGTTAATGATGATGCAGATTTGTCTATTCGTCGATGTTTACAACAAGTTGGACTCTGTGCATCCACCACATGGAAAATTTTGCGTGAAGATTTTGGTGTACACCCATACAAGATCCAACTGGTTCAAGAACTGAAGCCACTTGACCATAATAAGTGTCTTTTGTTTGCTGATTGGGCCCTAGAACAGCTTGAAGTGGATCCACCTTTTTATCGTAAAATTGTGTTTAGTGATAAAGCTCATTTCTGGTTGAACGGCTATGTAAACGAGTAAAATTGCCATATATGGAGTGAAAACAATCCTCAAGAAGTTCTGCAGGTTCCATTGCACCCTGAAAAATGCACTGTATGGTGTGCTTTACACGCTGGAGGCATTATCGGTCCATCTTTGTTTAAAAACGATGCTGGTGCTAATGTTACAGTGAATGGTGCTCGTTACAGATCGATGATCAATGATTATTTGTTTCAAAATTTGAATGATATCGACCCAGAAGTGTTTTAATTCCAACAAGATGGTGCTGCACCTCATTGATTTATTGATAGATATATTTTCGAGAAATGGTCCAATTAATTGGCATCCAAGATCATGCGACATAACATCATTGGATTATTTTCTTTGGGTTTATGTCAAGTCATTGGTTTATACTGATAAACCAGCATCATAGACGCTTTAGAAGCCCACATAACTCATGTTATTGATGAAATAAGACCTGAATTACTCAAAAAAGTATTCCAAAATTGGTCTGGTCGAATACGGTTCCTCAGAGCTAGTCATGGTGGACATATGCTGAAAATTATTTTCATAACATTAATGTCATAAAATTATCTTTCAATTAAAAAAACATTGGCTTCGGTATTAATTTAAATGTGTTTTATTTCAATTTGAAGTTCTATCACTCTAAAAAAAATACCTAATATATATAAACTGCGAAGGTGTCAAATTGGAGCCTTGTGTAACCCCTGACAATATGGTATTTCCCTGAGAAACTGTCCTTTCTAACTTCACCTTCTGGCTCCTCTGTGATGTCATTTTTTTTGTTAGTTACCCTTAGTAAAGAAGATGTAATCTAGTTTGTGCGAGTAACTTCAATGTTTATTTTTCATTCGACAGAATGTTATTATCTATATGTTTCCTCAAGATCTTCAAGTATTGATATTGTTTTATTTATACATTTATGACTTTGATTGGCTAAGCGGACGATAACGAAAGACTAGAGTCTTTCTGGCTGAGCCTTCCTGGCCTGATACATTTAGAGGTGTTCCTTGGAACAGCTTCGAACAAAAAAATGGCGGACGTTGCTCCAGGTCTGGATAGGGCCAAACTAGAACACTTGTCGGAATCAGGACAGATCACTGTCATCCTATGTGGCGGGACTGTTGTTATGGAAGACAACAAATCAAAGGTTTCCATGTGAAGGGCAGGCATTTACTGGGGCAGTTTGGTCTCTTCTCAATTTCGAGGGCTTCACGAATAATGCGACTTGTTAGCATTTTTTCCATCGCAATAGGTTTGCAACTATGAAAGTCAATTTGGTGACCGGTATCTGTGTGATCAGTGAATAGGGCAGAGGATTGATCAGCTTTACGGACAGCAAGTTGGTGTTCATATACTCTATTAGTCACTAGTCTATTAGTTTGACCTATGTGTGACCTGAGATATTCCCAGCTTGGTATTTCATATATACTTTGAGATTCGTTTGGAATTGAATCTATGGCAGATCGAAGAAAGGTGAATTTTTTATTGCTTGCTGTGAAGATGGTCTTTATATCTTGTTTTCATAAAATACCCCATTTTATCAGTAACACATCGGATGAAAGGAGGAAAGGCCTTTTGAGGGTTATTCTCCGGGGGCTCTTGAGAATCTTGAGGGTGTATCGGATACACCATGACATCGTTTGTATGAATTCTGAATTCTTCTATATTCGGTGAAACCCCACAATCAGGCATTTATAGTGGCCATTAATGGACGATTTCGTATGTATTTAACTCAAATGTTATCTCGAGATCGACGGAAAAATCATACATTCTGTCAAGAAAGTACCGGGAATTATGGATTTAAATCTGGCGGGGCAATGAGGCAGGTAAAATTTTTTTTTACTAGGTTGGTACCACTGTCCTTAATTACTATGCCAAGCTTGAGCGGGATCTGTCAACTAGTGTGTTTGCAACAGCTGATTAAGTCAGTCGATGTCAGAGTGCGTGCCGGTTTTTACTATGGGTGATTACGTTGAGCAAAGAATTTGTTTAAAAATTTGTGTTGCAAATGAATTTTCGTGTGCCGATGCATTGAACATGTTGCAAAAGGCCTTTGGTGATAATGCTCTATCGAAAACTCGTGCATATCAGTGGTACAGAGCCTTCAAGGACGGTCGTGAAGTGGACGCCCATCGATGGCTTCGATCGAAGATAACGTCGATAAAATTAAGGAAAGGGTGCTGGAAAACCGTTGTACCAGCTTGAGAGAGATAACACATGATCCTAAGATATCCCACGAGTCCGTACGTACGATTTTGATTGATATTTTGGGCATGAGAAAGGTGGCCGCACGACTCGTACCGAAAGACCTGAATTTTCTTCAAAAACGTCATCGCGAACAGGTTGCTTCAGACATGCTGGATCGCTGTAATTCCGATTCTACATTCATGGAACGCATTATAACTGGTGATGAGACCTGGGTCTATGAGTACGATATGCAAACAAGCCAGCAATCATCGGAATGGGTGGCAAAAAATGAGCCGAAACCGAAAAAACCACGCCAAAGCCGCTCGAAAATGGAGGTGATGATCATTGTTTTCTTCGATATCCGCGGCGTGGTGCACTACGAATTCGTTCCAGAGGGTCAGACGGTAAACAAGGAGTATTATCTAGGCGTTATGAAACGTTTGCGTGAGCGTATCCGTAAGAAGCGGCAAAATTTGTGGGCGAACAACTCATGGATTTTGCATGACGATAACGCGCCTTCTCACCGAGCTACGATTGTGACTGACTTTCTCGCCAAAAACTCAACAAACGTGCTTCAGCCGGATTTGGCTCCCTGCGACTTTTTCCTCTTCCCAAAACTAAAATTGCCCCTTCGTGGCACCCGTTTTGAGTCGATTGAAGCCATAAAACAAAATTCGGCGCGAGAGCTAAAGTCCATCCCGGAAAGCGCCTATAAAAAATGTTTCGATAATTGGAAGTGCCGTTGGCATAGATCTATTGGAGCAAATGGAGCCTATTTTGAAGGCGACCCAATAAATTTTGACGATTAAATGTAAAAATGTTGTTTTAATTGAAAATTCCCGGTACTTTCTGGACAGAGTAGTATTTCATGTACATTTTCCTCCCTTTATATAATTTTCTCTTTTGAAAAGCCATGGTATACTCCACAACTAGCATTATCTCTGCAAATTAGCGAGGACAATCATTATTTTAAAAAAATGTCCCGCACGTGAACCACTCGTACAATAACGTTACCTTTTGATGCTAACGATTCTCGCTCTGAAAGAATTATCATCTTCATCTGTTGCAAAACGGTCTAAACGTTTCAAAACAATCACCACTTTACGTTGTAACCCTTGCACTTGACACTGAAGTTCAATCCCGTATCTTTATTGGGAATCTCTCGGCAATTCCAGCTTAATGCATCCCTCAAATTTACATGGTCCGTAAAATTCTGCCGTAATTATTCAACGTGTCGCATTCTGCTATGGCTGGCAACCACGTAAATTTTATGACCACCCCATTCGATATAAATCAGATCAGAGCCTAGAGCTACTGCCAACCGCTTCCGGAATTCATGGCCTCCTGAATTCTGAAGTTGCCACGTGAATCAAAGTTATGGGAGTATTATGTAATGAAATGCATGTGTCGCATTATGAATTACAGCTTTCTTCCAGTTTTATAACGTCGTGTGTCATGTCGGCGGTGTGATGGAGGCTTTAGGACGGAGGAAATCTAACGGAGTTGACGCGATGTGAAGTTGAGTATTGGGGCAGTGTCGGCCCTTCAGATGAAGCAAGAAGCTTAAATATACTTGGAAACTGAAATAATGAAGAGGGGAATTTTTACTTGATAGAAGGCTTATAACAATATCTTTGCAGTTTTTCAAATATAGACATTCTAGAGAATTGGTAAGGAACGAACGTATTACATCAGTCAACACAAGTCTTGTTTCGTTTATTTTTTTTTCTGTTATTGGGTGTTTCTGTGGCCCTAACTATGAAAAAATACTTTATTTTTTGGGATACACAAATTTATTAGTATGTCAAAGAAATACAAAGAATAATATATTATGTTGTCTTCTTGTTTTCTACGTCTGATCTGCCTCGAATACTAAAATCAACATGCGCACTTTTTGCAGACGACACGAAGATGTAATACCTTCAAACTGGCGAAAGAGAATTTTAAGACACCACAGCGTCAAACTTTTCTTTCCAACAGAGTTTTCGGCAGATGAAATGGGTTTCCGCATGGTGTTGTTGGTGCAAATTCGGTAAATTCCTTCAAAAACTGACTTCACCAGTTTGAGTTTATGGTTGAAAACCCCTACTCTTTTCATTTGTTAATAATAATAATAATTTTAACAAAATTTCTATTGAACACCTTCAAATGATCTTTTTTGGGGTTTCCTTGAATGAACGACTTTTGTGTTTTTTTGGAGTGATAGAACTTTCGATAGGGATAACTGTGATTTGACAGGAGGCAGATGCCATGTTGTTTTGACATTTCTGTTCAGTAAGCATTGGCAAATTATTATGGAAAGACTCACGCTGCAACAACGTTTACAAATTGTTGAAATTTATATTCAAAATCAGTGTTTTATTCGCCAAACTTATAGAGCACTTCGTGAAATTTATGGTTTACATAATCGTCCATCCGAACAGCTTATTCGTTGAACTATCGATAGATTTCGGACAACATTTTCTCTACTCGATGCAACAACAACAAGACAAAAAACTGTACGTACAGAAGAAAATATCGCTGCTGTAAGTCATAGCGTTAATGATGATCCAGATTTGTCTATTCGTAGACATTCACAACAAATTGGACTCAACGCATCCACCACATGGAAAATTTTGCGTGAAGATCTTGGTGTACACCCATACAAGATCCAACTGGTTCAAGAACTAAAGCCACTTGACCATAATAAGCGTTGTTCGTTTGCTGATTGGGCCCTAAAACAACTTGAGGTTGATCCACTTTTTTATCGTAAAATTGTGTTTAGTGATAAAGCTTATTTCTGGTTGAACGGTTATGTAAACAAGCAAAAGTGCCGTATATGGAGTGAAGATAATCCTCAAGAAGTTCTGAAGGTTACATTGCATCCTGGAAAATGTACTGTATGGTGAGCTTTACATCTGGAGGCATCATCAGTCCATATTTTTTTAAAAACGATGCTGGAGTTAATGTTACAGTGAATGGTGCTCGTTACAGATCGACGGTGAATGATTATTTTTTTCAAAAGTTGAATGATATCGACCCAGAAGTGTTTTGGTTCCAACAAGATGGAGCTACACCCCATGTTGCTACCATAACAATTGATTTATTGAAAGAAATATTTGGCGATAACATTATTTCGAGAAAAGGTTCAATTAATTGGCCTCCAAGATCATACGACATAACTCCACTGGATCATTTTCTTTGGGGTTATGTCAAGTCATTGATTTATGCTGATAAATCAGAAACAATAGATGCCTTGGAAGCCAACATAACTCGTGTTATTGATGAAATAAGGATTGAATTACTCGAAAAAGTGGTCCAAAATTGGTCTGGTGGAATGCGGTTCCTCAGAGCTAGTCGTGGTAGACAATGCCGGAAATTATTTTTAAAACATAAATGTCATAAAATTATCTTCCAAATAAAAAAAGTTTTTGACCTCAATCTTGATTTAAATGTGTTTTATTTCAATTTAATTCTATCACTCAAAAAAAAAAATCCGATATATTCACCACAAATATAGCAAAAAGAATCGGGATTAAACGCACATCTTCTTGATGAAGCCGTATCGAAAACAACAACAAAATATATTTTAGCGTCCAATAAAAAACTAAAATCTAAGTAAAAATAGTAAATGAGGTTAGTTAGCTATAACTCAAAAACAAAAGCTGTTAGAGAAAAATTGTTGCCATATAAAATGAATTCGAGATATTAATTTGAATGTGAGTCAATACCCGATAGAAGTAAAATTTGAATGACTTTAAATTCAGAATTATATATTCTAATATATAATATACATACTTATACATACTAATATAATAATGTACATACTTATATAGTTTTGAATTCCATGTCGGGATTTAAAAAGGTTTTTTCTCAGACATCGAAAAATATTTTATATTGATTATATATGAGGATATCAATTTGATAAGTTTTCATATGGTTTCGATATATATTGTAGAAGTTAGAATATATAATTCTGAATTTAAAGTCCTTTAAATTTGACTTCTATCATGTATTGACTCACATTCAAATTAATTTTCAAATCATGAAATAAATTCGTATATAGTCTTTATATCCAAAAAATACATTCCTTTAATATTTATTATTGAATTTGATCAGTCCTTACTTGGTGAAAATTCATATTAAATAATATTTAAATAAGGTTTTTCTGATTTTCAAAATTTTTATTGTTATGTTTACAACAATCGTTAAGCTATCACAGTAGCAATATCAGGCAGGTTTACATTTTGAATAACTAAGCTTGTTTCCGAAATCCGTTGCTATTTATATTACAATAAGTACAATAAATATTTATTGAGTACTAAAACCCAAAAAAGGGTCTCTGCAAATTCCAGCTTATCTGAATATATTTAACAGAGGTGAGTCATTTAAATCTATTTGTTCGATAAGTAATATTCCAATTTTATTATGTTTATTTATCTCTAGGGATTCTAACAGATTTAAGGCAAAACTTTTACTTTCTATATGTACAATTTCAAAATTATGGTTGAAAGTATGTCCTATTTCTAACAAATGGTTAGAATATGTAGACTTACTTTTATTATTGAGGAAACTCTTCAAATGTTCACAAATTCTATGTCGGAAAGTTTTTCCAGTCTGTCCTATGTAAACTTTAGGGCAATCACCGCAGGTTAACTTATAAACCTCCGATTTGTCATATTTATGTGTACAGTCTTTATTATTTTTAATGAATTTACTTGAGTTTGAATTGGTTTTAAATGAAGTTCTTAAATTAATTTTATTTTTGAAGTATGTAGTAATTTTTCTGAGAATTACCTTCAGTGTATTTTAAGGAAATGTATTTGAAATTTTCTTTTATATTAGGATACACCATATTTAAAGCTATTTCATTATTTTTATTCATCAACAATTTGTCTAAAATAACATACATAGAGGTCAATTCTTGATAGAAGGTATATAAAATTATTTAAATATTTTGATATTATTATTGAAAGATATTGGTTTTCATAAGATTGATCAGCAGAAACAAAATTTTGTCTATTCAAAATATTTATTTTATAGGATTTTGGTTAATAATTTTTATTTATTGGATTTTGTTATACCATTCGGATGTCTTATAATGAATGTTTATTTTATATTTCAGTTGATATGAGTGGTACTTATATGACATTATTTTAATTTATTTTCAGAAGTTATAATCATTAAATATAATTTTTTGAAATTAAATATGTAGAAGGTTAATTTTAAAATATTTAAATAACAATTTGTCTGTCAACATAGGATCATATATTTGTTATTTTTGAAATTATGGTTATTTTTCTCATCGTGGGATATTATTTGGGGTGAATAAGTTTTGTAATTGTTTTTCTGTGTACCGAGTACAAATAGTTATAGGTTATACGTAACAACACGTTGATCATTTCTATTTTATTATGAATACTTTAAAGCTTACTTCAAGTTTATTCGTTCCAGGTTTTATCTTATTTTGGTGAGTTAAAAAAAAAGTTTGATCTTGTTATATATGTGAATCTTAATTCAATACATTTCTAATGAGATGAGATAAACCGAAATAGCAGCTATCAAATATTCGAGTTATCGTTCAATTATTTTTATTTGATCCTTTATTTTGATAATTTTAGATCATTTTGCAATAATGGATGTTCTTGTATTTGTATGTTATTATACATACTCATATAGTTTTTGTTAATACATTTCAAGTCGGGAAGTAAAAAGGTTTTTTCGAGACATTGAGAAATATTTTATATTGATTATATATAAGGATATCAATTTGATGGTATTTGTATATGGCTTCAATATATATTGTAGAAGTTAGAATATATAATTCTGAATTTAAAGTCATTCAAATTTGAGATAGAAACGAAAAAATCACAGGAAACAAACCAGTAGTATTTTTCGTTGCCTCCTTTTATATTTATCCCGACTGAAGTTAAAACATCTTCCAAAAAATTCCGCTGCTTCTTTCCTGGCTGGCAATTTTTCCTCGGGAAATAACTTATTCAGTTCGCTCAGGAAATATTCATAGCTGCGCCGAAATTTGTATTCTCCTTTCCATCCTTTTAATTCGATCTACGTTATATTATCTTGAAACACCCGAAGGTAATGAAACGTTCCGCCATTTTATTCAGCCCATTCCTGATAGTGAGTGGTGTGCATAATTAATGAATGCAATCTTCAAGATAGTTTATGAGGTCTGCACTCGGGTTGGAAATTCTTGTGTAAAGAAACTTTTTTTAGTTTAGACGTTGTTATCATTACTCTCGTCTGTAATCTACGTTTGCGCTTTAAAAGTTTCGTAGAAAAAAATATCAAAGACGGAGTGTTTAACTCGATAAAAGGTTTACTCAATATCTCAAGTATCAAACAGAGTAATTCCTGAATAAAATAAAATAGATCATTTCCACAATTTATTATTAATTACAATTATTTTCGCCACTGCAGCTTCGTCAAGTTTACATCTTGAACTACGTCTAAACATTACAGAACACTTCTTATATAGAAAAAACTAAAAAAATGGCGGTATAACTTACTGACAATTTTCGGACATGCATATACTAACTGACAAAGAAACTGCAACACCCAGAAGCAGCTGTTTAAATTTTAAATTTTCTTTGGTAAAACATAGATAGTATAGCAAGTAGTAAATGATTAAAATTTGGAGAAAAAAATCGTGAAGGTCTTGTCATGTAAACATTTTTTGTTACTTGAATATGTAGTCGTTTTTCGCAAATTTTTTAAATTTAACAACAAACCAGCTGTTCCAGGGGATCCAAAGTCGATGTTTAGTTGTTGATAACAGCCTAGAGCACGTGTACGTGGAATTTATCGCCAGCTAAGTGGATTTTAAAGAGGTCTATAAGAGAATTATTGGTCTCTGGGGGGCGGGGTTGTCATTTCGGAAAATCGCTAACCCTACGAACAGAAATCCACCTACTGTTATGAGATTTTGTCAAGCGTGGTTTGATAATGCCCAAAATCGAAAAAGAGTAGTCACCGGACGTCGACCTCTAAGACTTATGGCTATTAGAGACCGATTTTATCAGCATAAATCCATTACTTGACATAATCCCAAAGAAAATAATCCAGTGGTGTTATGTCGCATGATCTTGGAGGCCAATTAATTGGACCATTTCTCGAAATAATGTTATCGCCAAATCTTTCTTTCAATAAATAAATAAGTTAGGGAAGCAGAATGAGGTGTAGCCCCATCTTGTTGGAACCAAAACACTTCTGGGTCGATACCATTCAAATTTTGAAACAAATAATCATTGATCATCGATCTGCACCGAGCACCATTCACTGTAACATTAGCTCCAGCATAATTTTTAAAGAAATATGGACCGATGATGCCTCCAGCGTGTAAAGCACGCCATGCAGTGCATTTTTCAGGATGCAATGGAGCCTGCAGAACTTCTTGAGGATTGTTTTCACTCCATATACGGCAATTTTGCTTATCTACATAGCCGTTCTACCAGAAATGAGCTTCTTCAGTAAACACAATTTTACGAGCAAAAAGTGGACCAACTTCAAGCTGTTCTAGAGCCCAATCAACAAACAAACGAAGCTTATTATGGTCAAGTTGCTTTAGTTCTTGAACCAGTTGGATGTTGTATGGGTATAGACCAAGATGTCCAACTTGTTGTGAACGTCGACAAATGGACAAATCTGGATCATCATTAACACTATGACTTACAGCAGCGATATTTTCTTCTGTACGTACAGTTCTTTGTCTTGTTGTTGTTGTATCGAGTAGAGAAAATGTTGTCCGAAATCTATCGATAGTTCGGCGAATAAGCTGCTCTGATGAACGATTGTGTTAACCATAAATTTCACAAAGTGCTGCATAAGTTTAGCGAATAGAATACTGATTTTGAAAATAAATTTCAACAATTTATAAACGTAATTGCGGCGTGTGTCGTTTCTACTTTCTGTTTATCGAAAGTTTTACCCTTCTGAAAAAGACACCCGATACTATGGAAAAGGTACAAACGCTGTTCAAGCCAGAAAGAAATTAACCGATGTGTATGAAGAAAATGATGTTGACAGTAAGTCCGAACTGGTTTGCAAAATTTCGGTCCGGCAATTTTACTGTCGAAGATGCACGACGTTCCGGAAGGCCCGTTGAAGCTGATGAAGACATGATAAAGGCATTAGTGATGAAAATCGTCGAATAACAACACGTGAGATTGGTGAAAGTATATATTTATCGAATCAACTGTTTATGACCACTTGAAACTCCTGGGTTTAACCTCTAAGCTCGATATATGGGTTCCCATGTTCTCACAGAGAGAAATTTGTGCCGTCGCGTTGACGTCTTTGGTTCGCTCCCCAAACGTCACGAAAATGATATAGTTTTGATGTGCATCATTACTGGGGATGAAAAATTGGGTTGTATGTAACAATTTCAAACGCAAGAGATCATGAAGCAAAAAGATGAACCGGCTCAAAGCATTTCTTAAACCAATATCCATCAGAAAAAGTGATGCTGTCTGTTTGCTGGGATTTAAAAGAAATCGTTATATTTGAGCTTTTACCGGATAACACAGTAATTAATTCTGAAGTCTACTGTCATCAGCTGAACAAAATGAATGATGAACTTCAATAAAAAGGGACATAATTAATCAACAGAAAAGGTGTAGACAATACGATAACGCATACAAGTTTGGTCACTCGCTGTAAAGACTTGCTTGTTATGTAGAGATACTATTTTGAATTCTTCGGAAGTAATTGATTGACCGTTAACTAATTAGAATGTAAATTCTTCGTTAAACATACTTCAAATCGGAGTGAAAGAGGGATGTATATTAGACTTTAATGCTTTATTCCCAGCCTTAAATTTCAAAAGAATTTCGAGGATATCTTTGAGAGCGCCTTTTGACGGATTAATTCCCGCTGCCCCTTGAAATAATTTATCGTTTAAAATGAATTATGTTCAATCAAGTATCATGTGTCTTTTCAGAGTGATAGAAATTTCGATAAGGATAACTGTGATTTGACAGAAGGTAGAAGCCATGTTGTTTTGACATTTCTGTTCAGTAAGCATTGACAAATTATCATGGAAAGACTCACGACGAAACAAAGTTTACAAATTGTTGAAATTTATTTTCGAATTCAGTGTTCTATTCGCCAAACTTGAGAGAACTTAGAGAGCACTTAGTGAAATTTATGCTTCACATAATTGTCAATCAGAGCAGCTTTTTCGTCGAACTATCGATAGATTTCGGACAACATTTTCTCTACTCGATGCAACAACAACAAGACGAAGAACTGTATGTTCAGAGTAAAATATCGCTGATATAGGTCATAGTGTTAATGATGCTCTCAGTTTGTCTATTCGTCGACGTTCACAACTATTTGGACTCTGTGCATCCACCACATGGAAAATTTTGCGTAAAAATCTTGGTCTACACCCATACAAGATCTAACTGATTCAAGAACTAAAGCTACTTGACCATAATAAGCATCATTTGTTTGCTGATTTGGTCCTAGAACAGCTTGAAGTTCCTTTTTTGTCCTCCACTTTTTTACCGTAAAATTGTGTTTAGTGATGAAGCTCATTTCTGGTTGAACGGCTATGTAAACAAGCAAAATTGCCGTATATGGAGTGAAAATAATCCTCAAGAATTTGAATATCAAAACAGATTTAATCTGTTGTCTTCTACAATTTAATTTCAAAAAATTCCTTGAAGAAACTTTAAGAATTAAATTAATGTCTTTATAAGCACTGCTCATATTTAATAGACGTATAAAGTCAAAATTCATCATACAATATCAAATGGAATTAAGAAAAACCAACGAATATAAATTGTCAATTGAAATTAAAATATAAATAAGCAAACATTTTTTGTTTCGTTCCAGGCATGCGTAATGAACTCTTCAGACAAACTTACGGAGCCCTGTTTGTCACAAAATGTATTGTTTTCTGATCCTATATTAATGAAAAATAACTCTTTCTCAAAAATATAAAACATAATTTCAAAAACTTCTCAAAAACTAATTTATTTGAAATATTCAATATATTTAAATAAATTACTTCAAAAAATCTCAAAACATGTAGCACATCTTCAAGAAATAATTAAAGTTACGATAACATCAGTTCAACTTTACATATGAAAAAAAAAATAATAAAATCAATTAAACAATGTATAGACTTACCAGTGCTATCTTAGAAATACACGATTCTCAACAAACATCTAAGTAGGTACCTTTATATCCAAGGTAGTCTATGTTCCATGTTCACAGAAAATCATACAAAGCTTATAAGGCACTTGGCCTTAGTTAAAACCATTCAACACTGTATAATGAATTTCTTTATTTAAAAAACCTAATATAATTATATATTATATATAAAATAAAATAAGAAGGAACGGTTTTTTACTTGATAGAAGGAATATTACAAAATTTGAATATCAAAACAGATTTAATCTGTTGTCTTCTACAATTTAATTTCGAAAAATTCTTTGAAGAAACTTTAACAATTAAATTAATGTCTTTATAAGCACTGCTCATATTCAATAGACGTATATATGTATATACTACATGTTTTGAGATTTTTTGAAGTAATTTATTTAAATTCATTGAATATTTCAAATAAATTAGTTTTTGAGAAGTTCTTGAAATTATGTTTTATATTTTTGAGAAAGAGTTATTTTTCATTAATATAGGATCAGAAAACAATACATTTTGTAACAAACAGGGCTTCGTAAGTTTGTCTGAAGAGTTCATTACGCATGCCTGGAACGAAACAAAAAATGTATGCTTATTTATATTTTAATTTCAATTGACAATTTATATTCGTTGGTTTTTCTTAATTCTATTTGATATTGTATGATGAATTTTGACTTTATACGTCTATTAAATATGAGCAGTGCTTATAAAGATATTAATTTAATTCTTAAAGTTTCTTCAAAGAATTTTTTGAAATTAAATTGTAGAAGACAACAGATTGAATCTGTTTTGATATTAAAATTTTGTAATAATCCTTCTATCAAGTAAAAAACCGTTCCTTCTTATTTTATTTTTAATCCTCAAGAAGTTCTGCAGGTTCCATTGAATCCTGAAAAATACACTGTATGGTGTGCTTTACTCACTGGAGGCATCATCGGTCCATATTTCTTTAAAAACGATGCTGGAGCTATTGTTACAGTGAATGGTGCTCGTTACAGATCGATGATCAATGATTGTTTCAAAATTTGAATGGTATCGAGCCAGAAGTTTGTTGGTTCCAAATAGATGGTGCTACACCTCATGCTGCTTCCGATTTAATGAAAAAAAGATTTGGCGATAACATTATTTCGAAAAATGGTCCAATTAATGGGCCTCCAGGATCATGCGACATAACACCACTGGATTATTTTATTTTGGGTTATGTCAAGTCATTGGTTAGTGCTGATAAACCAGAAACAATAGACGCTTTGGTAGCCAACATAACTCGTGTTATTGATGAAATTAGGACTGAATTACTAGTAAAAGTGGTCCAAAATGGTCTGCGGTTTTTCAGAGCTAGTCCTGGTGGAAATTTGCCGGAAATGATTTCTAAAACATAAAGATCATAAAATTATCTTTCAAATAAAAAGAAATTTGGCTTCAATCTTAATATTATTTCTATTTAAAGTTCTTTCACTCCAAAAAGAACACCCAATATTTGTAGGTACAAAGTGTTGAACTCTGGGGATTATAATTGTTATGTACCTGTATAGTGAATTAAAAATTCTTTATTTGAATAATTTAGAATTAGCCCTTTACATATTTAATTTAAAAAAATCATTTGAATACTGACGAAGCAAAGTCTCTCTTAAAACTTGTTTTTCATTAATGTTTTTACATATCTTGAGATTTTATAGAAAGTAACTTAGTTGGATATCCAATAATATTGAATATTCTAAGTGAGATAGTTTTATGATGAAATTTTTAAGATTATGTTAAACATTTTTGAAAGATATTTGTTTTCATAAGTTTGATCAGCAGAAACAAAATTTTGTCTATTCAAAATATTTAATTTATAGGATTTTGGTTAACAATTTTTATTTATTGGATTTTGTTATATTATTTGGATCTCTTATAATGAATGTTCATTTTATATGTCGTTTGATATAAGAGTGGTACTTATATGACATTATTTTAATTTAATTCTTGAAGTTATAATCATTAAATATAATTTTTTGAAATTAAATATGTAGAAGGCTAATATTAAAATATTCAAATAATTTTATATACCCTTCATTAAGTATCAACGTCTGTTTATGTTTGTTAAAAATTCTTTGTTCAAAGTGAATTTGAACACTCGCCAAAAGCTTTTACAGCTTGAATGGGTTACACTGTCTCACCCACCACATTCTCCAGATCTGGTGCATTTGTCTTATTATTGTTCCTGTCATTGAAAATTTTTTTGGACGGTTAAACCTTCACTTCAAATGAAGTGGTCGAAAATCACCTGGATCAGTTTTGTGCCAGCAAAGACCAAAAATTTTATGAGCGTGGAATCATACGTCCACCATAAAGATGGCAAAAGGTGTTGGACCAGAATGACTTATATATCATTCAATAAAATATTGATTCATTATACGAAAATTGTCTTTCATTTTTCCAAAAAAAAAACGAAATAACTTTCCGAACAACCCAATACCATGGATTTTCTAAATATAATTAAGTCTTCAGTATCATAATATAATAGTTTTATTTCTTAATTAATGTTTTTATATTGTTTAAATTTTCAATTGTTTCAAGGTGAATATGCAATAAATTCATTATATTCTATGATTTTTCCAGTCCAACAGTCCACCATCAAGTACGATCCTGTCCACTTTTATCGCCCGTTTTTCGAGATGCGGTCCCAGGTGAACCTGCCATCTCAGTTGTTTGTTTTTACGACATTTTCCAAACACCTACTTGTGGCTCGGCAACAATTTATCATGGGGAAAAAGCGCCTCGCTACAAAAGATTGAAAGACGGCAGTTCACCTTCCCTCCTGTCTGCGTTAAATAATTTTTCCGCTCCGAGGAAACTTAATCGAGTTTTCAATTCGACCCACAGTCCTTAAAACTCCCAATTCGACGAAAGTGAAACAAAAGAAGGCGATGATCGGAGAAGTAAGACAAGATCGTGTTCATTTCGACCAGTGAAGGGCGTCGAAATTGTGTCAAAGGGTTTTTTCTATTCTGAGTCGAAGAGAGAATTACAGAAAAATCTTTGTCCTTTGAGTGCAGGATACGTTATTTGGCACTCCTAGCAGGGATATCCTATTTCAATATCTTAAATAGTAGTTTGGAGAAAAACATCCACTATTTTTGCGTGAATTTCAAGACCTTATCTTACCTATGTTTCTATCAAAATTTATCGATTTCTCGACATTCACAAGACTAGGCATCTCCCAGACACCTTTGTGGTGAATTTTTTGAAAAGAGCTTGGTTTACACCCATACAAAATTGTTTCAACCCAAGAACTCAATTCAGCAGATCATTTAAAGCATCTTGTATTCAGTAAGGTGCTTAAAAAAAATCGAAAATGAGGCAGATTTTCATTAAAAATCATTCTCAGCGTGAGGCTCATTTCTAGTTGTTTATGTTAACAAGCAGAATTTCCGTATCTGGAGTGGTGCTAATCCTGAAGAATATCAAGAACTGCCATTACATTCTAACAAACTTACTGTTTGGTGCGGACTTTATGCTGGAGGAGTCATTGGACCTTATTTTTTTTTCAACGAAGCTCATGAGGTCAATGGAAATCGTTATTGTTCAATGTTGACTGATTTTTAATGGCGTGAGTTGCAGAATATGTGGTTTTAACAGGACGGTGCCACTTGTCATACTGCCAATGACTTTATTGAAAACAAAATAAGGTAAACTTCCTGAAATGGACCGATAAATTATCCGTCTCGTTCCTGCGATTTAATTCCATTGAACTTCTTCCTTTGGGGTTACATTAGGTATTAGATTTACAGCAATTATACAGTAAATTTAGACGCTTTTCAGATCAATATTGAACGAGTAATTGCTAACATACGACCTGATTTGTGTGAGAGTCATGGAAAATTGGGTTCAACGACTTCATTCCTGACGGCGTTTCTATGGTGGACATTTGAATGATGTTTTGTTTCATAGCTAATGGAATCCATTATGATTTATAATGAAATAAAAATTTCAATAATTTTCAAATAAACAATGTGTTTTATTCACAAAACAAAATGAGGCGCTGTCGATGAAAAACCCTTCACATTGAAGATACAGTTTTTACAGTATTATCAAAAGTAGAAATAAGTTCGAGCAGTTTTGATAACAGATAACGCTACTAGTTTATTATTGCATTGTTTCATCTGGTAACATCTTCATTTAGAAGCAGCATCATTAGACTTTCTCTTCAGTATCTAATTTTTCGTTGAAGTTCAAACAACACAGTTTCTGTATGCTCTGAAAATGTCAACAATAATGTGTTTTTGCGGGAAGTTTGACTTCATTACTTCAATATGAAGGAAAAGACTGCCGAAAATCACCTTTTTTTGATGTTCATGGAGGCCATGATTTACCTGAACGAACGTCTAAGATATGGTTTGCCTTATTTAAGGGTGGCAATTTTGGTTTGGAAAACGAAAGTTTAAAGATGAAGAAGTAGAGACAAGGCTCAATGAGAATCCTGAAGTGAGTTTATTCAAGCAATGAGCTGTATTCCCGGTTGTTTCTAACGTTAAAGCACAAAACCTTATTCTGATTTTCACAAATTTTTATTGTTATGTTTACAAGAATCGTTTCGCTATCACAGTAGCATCATCAGGCAGGTTTACATTTTGAATAACTGGGCTTGTTTCCGAAATCTGTTGCTATTTATATTACAGTAAGTGAAATAAATGTTTATTGGGCACTAATCCCAAAAAAAATCCAAAAAACGGTCTCTGCAAATTCCAGCTTATCTGAATATATTTAACAGAGGTGAGTTATTTAAATCTCTTTGTTCGTTAAGTAGTATTTCGATTTTATTGTGTCTATTTATATAATTCAAGAACCGCATTTAAAACCAATTCAAACTTGAGTGAATTTATTAGAAATAATAAAGACTGTACACATAAAGATGATAAATCGGGGTTTTATAAGTTAACCCGCGGTGATTGCCCTAACGTTTATATAGGACATTATTTAAATATTTTAATATTAGCCTTCTATATATTTAATTTAAAAAAAATTATATCTAATGATTATAACTTATGAAAATAAATTAAAATAATGTCATACAACTACCACTTATATCAAATGACATATAAAATAAACATTCATTATAAGACATCCGAATGGTATAAAAAAATCCAATAAATAAAAATTATTAACCAAAATCCTATAAATTAAATATTTTGAATAGACAAAATTTTGTTTCTGCTGATCAATCTTATGAAAACAAATATCTTTCAAAAATCTTAAGAATTTCATCATAAAACTATCTTACTTAGAATATTCAATATTATTGGATATCTAACTTACTTTATATAAAAACTCAAGATATGTAGAACATTACTGAAAAACAAGTTTTAAAAATGACTTTGCTTCGTCAGTATTCAAATAATTCATATTCAATAAATAAAACATCAATCAACAACAATTATTTCTGAACGGTTGAAGGATGAGTGAATATTTGTTGTTGATTGATGTTATATTTATTGAATATGAATTATTTGAATACTGACCGAGAAAAGTCTCTCTTAAAACTTGTTTTTCAGTAATGTTTTACATATCTTGAGTTTTTATATGAAGTAACTTAGTAAGATATCCAATAATATTGAATATTCTAAGTAAGATAGTTTTATGATGAAATTCTTAAGATTATGTTAGAGATTTATGAAAGATATTTATTTTCATAAGATTGATCAGCAGAAACAAAATTTTGTCTATTCAAAATATTCAATTTATAGGATTTTGGTTGATAATTTTTATTTATTGGATTTTGTTATAGGTACCATTCGGATGCCTTATAATGAATGTTAATTTTATATGTCATTTGATATAAGTGGTACTTGTATGACATTATTTCAATTTATTTTCAGAAGTTATAATCATTAAATATAATTTTTTGAAATTAAATATGTAGAAGGCTAATATTAAAATATTTAAATAATTGCATATACCTTCTATCAAGAATTAACCTCTATTTATGTTATTACATAGGACAGACTGGAAGAACTTTCCGACATGGAATTTGTGAACATTTGAAGAGTTTCCTCAATAATAAAGGTAATTCTATATATTATAAGCCTTTGTTAGAAAGAATATATACTTTCTACCATAATTTTGAAATTGTACATATAGAAACTAAAAGTTATGCCCTAAATTTGTTAGAATCCCTAAAGATAAATAAATACAATAAAATTGGAATATTATTTAACGAACTAATAGTTTTAAATAACTCACCTCTGTTAAATATATTCAGATAAGCTGGAATTTGCAGAGACCCTTTTTTGGGTTTTAGTGCTCAATAAAAATTTATTGTACTTACTGTGATATAAATAGCAAGGGGTTTCGGAAACAAGCTAAGTTATTCAAAATGTAAACCTTCCTGATGATGCAACTGTGATAGCAAAACGATTGTTGTAAACATAACAATAAAAATTTGTGAAAATCAGAATAACCTAATTTAACTATTATTTACTCAGGACATATTCAATTACGCCGTGATGCCCATAGTGAGAATTTTTATACAAATGAGTTGATTCGGCTGATAATCTTTTCCAAATATAATTAAAAAGGAGTATGAGCTTATGGAAACAGAAAGTGTTCTTTTACTAAAGCTCATACCCCCAAAATTAAAAAATTAACAGTTGCAAAATGGCGAAGGATCCGGTTGCAACATAGACGGTGCTAAGATAAATTGAACTATATTTGATTCTCTTCTCACTTTTTCCAACAAAATTGAAGAAAACAAACTTTCATGTGAATTTCATATAAAACAGCAGGTAACCTCTCAAATTTATAACATTACGTTACGTTGTCAGAGTTGCAAAATGGCGAAGGAACAGTTCCGAAGAACGATACACTAAAACTACTATCCAAATCATATTTAATTTAATGGTATTGAATAAATTATAACCTTTCACACTCAACATGTCCCGAAATAGTTCTGGCAATCCAGCCGTAAGTTCGAAACACCCCAAAACTCTGCTCTTTGATATTTTTAAGTGTTTACCCTCACGTCGTTCGCCGAATCATGAATAAAAGCAAACCGTAACATCAGAAGCAACCCCGTGGCGTAGCCCTAACAAGGTAATGAAACTTGTTGATGAATATTTATGATTTAATGTTGTGGAGTTTGTTACGACATTAAGCTGCCACTGCTCTACGTCGAAGAACACTAATGTGTTCATCCCTTAGGTTGCGTTTATTGGACTGGTTTTGAAAACATTTGATACAGAAGGAGATAATCAGTAGCGTAGACTGTGTTTATTAACCGGTACTTTGAATGTTGCTTATTTTATTCTGCATATACTCATAAGGCGTGTTATAATAGTTTGGACCGATATTGAATGTGAACGAAGCATAAGAGTCAGTCTGAGATCAGCTTAGTTAACAAATCATGACTCCATTATTGAAATGGCGATCAAAACAATGGTGCATTTCACGCTCTTGCAGATTTTTCGGTTCTCCTAGTCGACCAACCGAAAGTGATGTTGATTTTGCCCATTAACGAAGTTAACCGCTGCATTTAAGAATCAAACCTTATCTGAAAATTTCAAAGCTCTAGCTCTTCTTGTTCGAAAGTCAACTCAGATATTGGCGTCCGTTAATTCTCAAACAATTTTTTTCGCTGTAAAAATGTTTGTAACCGCGCTGAAGCCCCTTTCGACTGAATATGACAATGGAAAAGCCAAGACATTTTCTGAAAATGGTTGAAAAGCATATTTCCAATATTTTCGTGATTTAGTTGGAGATCCAGACATGCAGTGGGGTACCCATGTGTGTTGTAAGCACAGCGTAGCATTGGTGCAGTGGATGAATCGGAAAAGAAACAGTATGCTTTTTGCAGTCCCTGTGGTATGGCAAAAACCACTTATCATTTAGTTGATTGCTATTTTTGCCTGACAAAGACTGAAGGTTGTTCGAAAAACGGAAAGCACAAGATCTACTATCCAAACTTGCAGTCTACAATACGACCTGTTCCTCATGATGCAGATTTACCAGTGCCGATCGCACCTTTAGATACACAGAATATTGTTTTAGAAGATATTGGAGACAATGCATCATCAGGAAGCTCCGAAGAACAGTGAACTGACTCTACTTTTACTACAGATCCCAGTTCGGCAAGCCACAAAGTGAGTTAAATGATTCAGTATGTGATTTGGGGTTATGGAAGCAAGAGTAAGTTGGTTTCCGTCTTAAGGAATTGAACTTATTAGGCAACGAAACGAAAATTACGAATGTCAGAAAAAGAATGCTCCGTTTTCTGTATTCTACAGTATGGAAAATTCGTTTTGTGCGTGTACTTATATTGATAGTTTAATGCAGGAACTTGATACTGAGCGATCCCCCTCTGAGTGGCGTGTATTTATAGATTCGTCTAAAAACAGTTTAAAAGCTCTGTTATTGCATGATGGAAATTCAAAACCCTTTATACTAGTTGCCCATTCAGTGACGATGAAAGAAAGTTATGAAAATATGCGCTCTCTTTCGTATAAAATAAACTACAACACGTATAAATGGCAGAAATGTGGAGACTTGAAAATTATAGAAACTTTAGTGGGACTTCAGGGAGGATTTACAAAATATTTCTGTTTTTCTTGTCTATGGGACAGTGGTGCAGTAAATCAGCATTATATAATAAAAATTTGGCTAGAAAGAAGTGTATTTTAACCAGGATCTTAAAATGTTAAGTTTAGACCTCTTTTAGATCCCAAAAATGTGCTTCTGCCTCCTCTTTACATTAAACTTGGGCTGACGAAAAATTCTGTGAAGGCTATGAATAAAGATGGTGATGGATTAAAATACTTCAAACAATTATTTTCCAAGTTAAGTGAAGCCAAATTGAAGGAAGGCATTTTTATTGGACCACAAATCAGTAAATTGCTGGACGACATTAATTTTACAGAAAAGCTTACCTGGCAGGAACTCATTTGTAAATGAGTAAGAGTATTTTTGAGCAACAATATGGATGCAAACTGCCAACAGTTAGTCAATGAACTATTAGATGCCTCCAAATCGCTTTGTGCCTGAATATCTTTAAAAATTCATTTTCTCCATTAACATCTGTCATTTTTTTTCTGAAAATTTGGGAGCTGTCAGTGACGAGCAGGGAGATTCCACCAAGTTATTAGGACAATGGAAATTCGCTATCAAGGATGATGGGATCCACCCATGATGCGTGATTACTGGTGGTTTTTGAAGAAAGAAGATATGACCCCTCATAAAAGGAAAAAATAGAATTTGATTAGTATTTTAAGTCAATGTTTTTTGTTTTTCTTAAATATTAGATAAGTTAAGTAGGTGTAGAACTAAATAAAGTCGATAAATAAGGTTAAAAAATTCTGAAATCATTATTGAATGTGGTTCTATAAATGTAACAAGAAAACCTCACGTGATACAACTTTTTTTTCTGATATTTGTATTTGGATACGTCCATTTTACCATAATAAGCTATTCAGCTTTATGTCACGAGCAAAACAAGGTTTTCGTCGGCCAGTGAATCAATCGAAAGTACATCGAAACCATACGTCCACATCGATACAACGATGGGAAAAAAAGCACAGAAAAGAACAGAATATTCATACTTGAAATCGATAACCCCTGGAGAATTTATCCAGTAATTCTGCACAATTGAAACTACTAAATCTCCTAGGAATGCTCTAAGGTATCATTTCTCCCTTTATTAACTCGGCGTCGAACACGCCATTTACTTCCACATAAATATCCATTGATATTTTCCTCCTTTCTCGTGTGGGAAGCTAAAATAAATACTTCAAGAAATATGGGCGGATATATCGTAAATAAAATATGACGCCATGTGTAAGCCGTCAGAATATTCATGAGAAATTGTTTGGCAACAAACCGATTTTTTTTTAAACATCTTCGCGAGGCTAAACTGGGGTAGAAAAATCCCCTAAGGCTTGAAATAATTGGGTCAGCGATATTTCACACAAAGTTCTTCCTGACATTTGACGAATCTATCGAAAAATTGGCGTGGCAGAGCCGCGGGAGTAATGGAGCGGTTATTGTTACTTTACACCCTGTAAGCACTCTATCAGCTTCATTTTACATGCTCGGATATAATCAGGGGGTTGCTAATGAGGTGGAAAATGTGAAGGACCTGTAGCGGAAGGAAATAACGACATATGCACGCGCTGCATGAAAAGTAATAGCTGTGCTGGTTGATGAAAACGACCTCAAAATATCTAGTCAGGTGTTGTTTTTCCCAACAATATTCTTTTTTCACGGGAACGGTTCATTTAGCTTCTGAGCTTCGGCTGGAAGTTTCAATTAGGTTGAAAGTTTTACAATATAAAGAAGTATTGGAAAAAATACTGAATAAATTTTATATTGTGAAAAGAATTCAGTAGCTTTCACAAAAAAATATTCTCCTACACTAAATATTTCAAATAGTAACTAGAAAAATTCTCTGAAACCTCCACAAATTTCAGTCCAGAAGAAATAACAAAAAAATTAAATCAAATAAAATGCGTTATTGATACTTTTTTATATATATTGGGAGTTTTTTTTAGAGCGACAGAACTTTCGATAGGGGTAACTGTGATTTGACAGAAGGAAGAAGCAGTTTTGACGTTTCTGTTCAGTAAGCATTGACAAATTATCATGGAAAGACTCACGCCGCTACAACGTTTACAAATTGTTGAGATTTATTTTCAAAATCAGTGTTTTATTCGCCAAACTTATGGAGCACTTCGTGAAATTTATGCTTTACATAATCGTCCAGCTTATTCGTCGAACTATCGATAGATTTCGGACAACATTTTCTCTACTCGATGCAACAACAACAACAAGGAGAAGAACTGTACGTACAGAAGAAAATACCGCTGCTGTAAGTCAAAGTGTTAATGATGATCCATATTTGTCTATTTGTCGACGTTCACAACAAGTTGGACACACTGTGCATCCACTACATGGAAAATTTTGCGTAAAGATTTTGGTCTGCACCCATACAAGATCCAACGAGTTCAAGAACTAAAGCCACTTGACCATAATAAGCGTCGTTTGTTTGCTGATTGGGCCCTAGAACAGCTTGATTTTTTTATCGTGAAATTGTGTTTAGTGATGAAGCTCATTTCTGATTGAACGGCTATGTGAACAAATTGCCATCTATGGAGTGAAAACAATCCTCAAGAAGTTCTGCAGGTTCCATTGCATCCTGAAAAATACACTGTATGGTGTGCTTTACACACTGGAGGCATCATCGGTCCATATTTCTTTAAAAACGATGCTGGAGCTTATGTTATAGTGAATGGTACTCGTTACAGATCGATGATCAATGATTATTTGTTTCAAAATTTGAAAGGTATCAACCCAGAACAGTTTTGGTTCCGAAAGTTGGTGCTACCATAACAATTGATTTTTCGAAAGAAAGATTTGGCGATAACATTATTTTGAGAAATGGTCCAATTAATTGGCCTCCAAGATCACGCGACATAACTCCACTGGATTATTTTCTTTGGAGTTATGCTGATAAACCAGAAACAATAGACGCTTTGGAAGCCAACATTACTCGTGTTATGAATAGAATAAGGCCCGAATTACTGGAAAAAGTGGTCTGGTCGAATTCGGTTCCTCAGAGCTAGTCATGGTGGACATATGCCGATAATTATTTTTAACACATAAATGTCATAAAATTATCTTTCAAATAATAAAAAAATTGGCTTCAATCTTTATTTAAATGTGTTTTATTGTGTTCTATCACTCTAAATAAACACCCGATAAAATTATCCAGACATAAGTGCGGTAGTCAACCGATAAAGAATAAAAGGGGATGTTTTCCAATGACAAATTCCATTCTTTGACCATAAATGATAAAAGAAAAAGTGGTCATAAATATCATCACCATGAGCCCGTACAATCCCTAGCTGGAGCAAGGGCCTCTCCAAATTCCTTCCAGTGTTCCCTATGTTAGGATATTAGTGGAACGCACCTGTTCTTCAATTATTATTATATTCTATGAATCTACGACAGGGAGGCAACAATATAACATCTCTAAAACAGTTGTAATTCAGATACATATGTAAGTAAAATGTAGAAAGTTAATATTAAATAAAGTTAGTTGTTAACCAGTGCTTATAAATTATTAATAAACCAGAACCTTTCGTTTAAATACAGTTTAAAAGCTGTGTTATTGCATAATAGAAATTCGAAACCTTCTATACTAGTTGTCATTCAGTGACGATGAAAGAAAGTAATGAAAATATGGGCACTCTTTCGGATAAAATAAACTACTACACGTATAAATGGCAGATATGCGGGGACTTGAAAGTTATAGGAATTTTAGTGGGACTTCAGGAAGGATTACAAAATATTACTGTTTTCTTTGTCTATGGGACAGTCGTGAATTAAACGTAGTGTAAGCCAAACAATTACTTCTAATACAATTAAATACCCATTTCTAGGGAAATACAGGCAGAAATATCAAATAGCTATCTCGGTGTTGCAGTGATTGCATTCGACCACAATCTGTTGACTCGAACTAGATTCTGCTTACAACAACGTTATGCAAGGGCTTTGGGGTTATTTAGCTGCATCCCTAAGTAGGACCTGCATTGATACAGGCTATAATACAGCAAATGAAGAGTACATTTTGGGGTGCTCATGATGAGATATCGATTTTCTATTATTAGCTTCGGGTTTTCATATTATCAAAGTGGTTAGAGTGAAACTGATATTCAATCATTATGTTTCGGGTACAGGATTGACAGATTTTACTACATTACTGGTTAATGTTGGACACATCGTTTTCTGCTCATAAAATATGTATTTTATAATGAACACACTGTTTGTGCAGATGAACATAGGGTTCAACTTTTCCGAATTTACTCTGTTATTATTATAGGTGAATCTGGTTCAAATTTGAGATTCAATAACATAAACTTTATTCTCATAATCAATGCAATCATACAAATGAAAAGGGAAAACCGTCAAAAATATCACAACTTCGACAAGATCTGAAAGAATATTCCATAAAATCCCCAATCGAATATGGTTTTATATCTACTATAATCTTGGTTATTTCGATTAAGATACATTGATGAGCTCCTTAGGTAGTACATTGAACAATCTTATACATATATATTTTTCGTTTCTTCAGGAATTCAGATTTTTGGTCTTTGCTGGCAAAAAACTGATCCGGGTAATTTTTGCCTTCTTCATTTGAAGTTGAGGTTTTACTGTCCGAAAAAGTCTGCAATGACTGGAACAAATGATAGTCCGAAGGCGTCAGATCTGGAAAATATGGTGGGTGTGGCAGTGCATCCCATTCAAGCTGTAAAAGCTTTTGGCGAGTGACCAAACTAGTTTGAGGTCTCGCATTATCGTGGTGAAACACTACACCTTTTCTGTTGATTAATTCGGGCCTTTTCTGTTGAAGTGCATCAATCAGTTTGTCCAGCCGGTGAGAGTATACATCGAAATTAATTGTTGTGTTATCCGGTAAAAGCTCGAAAAAAACCAGTCGCTTAAATTCCAACCAAACAGACAGCATCACCATTTTTTGATAGATATTGGCTTTCGAAAAGCTTGGAGCCGGTTTATCTTTTTTGCTCCATGATCTCTTGCGTTTAACATTCTTATATACAACCTATTTTTCGTCCTCAGTAATGATGCGCTTAAAAATGGATCATTTTGTGACGTCTGAGAAGTGAATCACAGACTTCAATGCGACGACTAAAATTTCTCTCCGTGAGAACATGGAGAACCCATATATCGAGTTTAGAGGTAAAACTTAGGCCTTTCAAGTAGCCATAAACATTTAAATTCGATAAATTTAACCTTTCACCCATCTCACGTGTTGTTATTCGCCGATTTGCATCAACTGATGCCTTTATCGTGGCTTTATCAGCTTCAATCGGCATTCCAGAAGGCGGTACATCTTCGACATCAAAGTTTCCGAATCGAAATTTTGTCGATTCATTTTTTTCTGGATTGAACATCACTACCTTTTCTACAGTTAAAAAGTAAAATATGACGAAAATGCTGTTTCTGGCTCTCCATATTTGAAAGTGCACCAATCAAAAACTACTGCGTATAATTAATTGATCTTTTTCACACACAAGTCTTGCTATATCAGTTATCAAAACATATAATGATTATGCAGCCTGAGTGTGAAGTTGTGTTCAAAAAAACGCAATTATTTTCCGAAAAACCTTATAAAACGACTTATATTCAACCAAGAGAAAACTACTAAACAACTATAAAATGGAATTCCTAGAAAAATTATTTTTGTTTTGAGAGGATAAACTAAAAAGGATTATTATTTAATAAAATAGAAAGGCCTTTTACTTGATAGAAGAAATATAACAAAATTTGAATATTAAAACAAATTGAAATATGTTTATCTTCTACAATTTTAATTTCAAAAAAATGTTTTATTAAAAAATCTCTAAAGAGATTTTTGAATTAACTTATTCGAATATTTAAATATATTAAATATTTCGAACAAATTATATTCTTTGAGCAGTCCTTCAAGTGTGTTCATGTTTTAAAAGGCAATTGGTGTTCTGAAAGGTAAGACCAGAAACAAAATTTTGTCTCCTTTAAATATTTATTTATTAATTTTAATTACTTTCGTATATCTGTTGGGTTATTTATTCCATTTGACATTATATATTGAGTTTTGATTATATACGTCTATTAAATGTAAGCGGTGCTTGTTTTAGACATAAATTTAATTCTAAAAGTTTTTTGAATGAAAAATTTTTTTTGAAATTAAAATTGTAGAAGATAAACATATTTCAATTTGTTCTAATATTCGAAGGATTATTATTCATTAGTGCAGCAAAAACACTGGAGAGTATCAGAGATATATTGTGGGATTTAATATGATAGTTTCAGTGTAGGTTTGATATCTCATTTGAGTTCATTAATCGGCAAAATCTGCCCAAGGATTCCGGGGTTATTTTCATTAGATTAGATTTCCGTTCCTTCAGGAGAACAATTCTAAAATTTCAAAATGATGTTTATTTTACCTAGGAATGACAGAATACAGTATTCTCCAATTTATTCGTCATATGTAGCTGATTTAATAATCAATTCACAGAGTTAAAATTTTCATGCAGAATGGATAATGAAACAACACCCCCAATCGACTTTAGGGCATTTATTTGCACAATTTTTCATAGTAATAATTTTTGATTGTCTCGGTCTTTACTTGACGGAAAATCATCTTCAATATAAGAAAAACAAATGTTGACTTCCGCTATTTTATTGATTTTCACAACAATTGTTTCGTCATACCATGACTTCATCAGGTGAGTATATAAACTGAGGTATACAATGCAAAACATGACCTTAAATACACAGCTCTGGTATAAAAAATAGAGGGGTGGAAAGAGAGGTATACAATTAATGAAAAATATTAAGTAGGGGGGATCTATTTAAATCATTCAATAAAATTTGTCTTTTATTATATCTATTGATTTCTGAAGTTTCTAACATATTTAGTTTCTGACTTTTGTTTTCAATATGTAATATTTCATAGTTCATATTAAAATTATGGCCAGTCTCTAACAAATGGTTGGCATAAGTTGAATTCAGTTTATTATTAATGTAACATTTTCCATGTTCTCGTATCCTTGTTTGGAATGAACGGCCTGTCTGTCCCACATATACACATGGGCAATCACTACATGTTAACTTGTAAACTCCTGATTTTTTGTTCCTAAAATTCCTAAAAATCATGTTTTGCATTGTATACCTCAGTTTAAATACTCACCTGATGAAGTCATGGTATGACGAAACAATTGTTGTGAAAATCAATAAAATAGCGGAAGTTAATATTTGTTTTCCTTATATTAATAATTTTTTATCTGAAATATTCACCTGTCTATCCAATACTTTTTATGTTTCGGTTATTTTTCAGAAATATTGTTCACACAGTAGATTATTTCCTCACTTATTCAGGACCAAGTTTCCGACATGTTTTGTCTTAATTCTGAGATAACATCAATGGAGTATGCGTTTGGTTCTAGGTGAAACATAACAATTTTATTTGAAATAATTCACACTACTTTAAAAATGTGTTTAGGACAGAATTATTCCCAAGTCAACAATTGATTCTTTAAGCAAAATTTATACAAAATTAGGATAGCTTACCAATAAGTCCACTTTTAGCTGAATTATTTATTGTCTTACTTTGAAAAAGTAAGAAACGCTACAAATTATAAGTTGGTAAAACTCGTTCACTTTTGGGCTAGATATGTAGATGACGTATTTTGCATTTGGACTGGAACTGACAGGTTGCTATCGCAATTTTTGAATTTTCTGAAAAGTATAAATGAAAATATCAAATTCACAATAAGAATGGAAAAAATTCTTCAATCAACTTCTTAGACCTTAATATGAGTCATAGTAATAATAAGTTCGAATTCGACATTTTTAGAAAACCTACCACTACTGATTTCATAATCCATTCAAAATCCAATCAGTCATGACAAATTAAAATATCAACATTCCATAGTTTCATTCATAGACTTTCGAGCATCCCGTTGAACGAAGTCAATTTCCAAAAAGAAATCAATATATTCGAAACTATAGCGGTGAACAATGGATATAGAACTAAAATCATTGACAAAATGTTTAACAAGAAAACTCACCATAATATTTGAAAAAAATTTTATATCAATATAAATGATGGTTTTCAATGGCTTATATGAAAGGTTTCAGCAGTAGGATCTCTAATGGTCTTCATAAAATGGGAATTAATTCTTTAGCAGTAAATAGAAATAATTCAGCTAAGATTTTGGTGAACTATAAAGAAAGGAAGCCCAACTTTTCCGAATCGGAGATTTTTCAAATTTTTTGTTATGATTGTAATACTACATATATATAGGAAAATTTGAATATCAAAACAAATTGAAATATGTTTATCTTCTACAATTTTAATTTCCAAAAGAATTTTTTATTCAAGAAACTTTTAGAATTAAATTAATGTCTAAAACAAGCACCGCTCACATTTAATAGACGTTTATAAACAAAACTCAATATACAATGTCAAATGAAATAAATAACCCAATAGATATACGAAAGTAATTAAAATTAATAAATAAATATTCAAAGGAGACAAAATTTTGTTTCTGGTCTTAACTTTAAAAAATACTACTTGCCTTATAAAAACATGAACACACTTAAAGGACTTCCCAAAGAATATAATTTATTTGAAATATTTAATATATTTAAATATTCGAACAAATTATTTCAAAAATCTCTAAAAAATGTGCACTATATCTTCAAAAAACAAATATAGTTCTAGATAATCCCGTCATCAGCCCTTTGTTTTCAATATTACAAATATCAAAATCAAAAACATAACCTACATCACTCACGTGTTAAAAGACTTCAGCTTCGAACTACAGATCAGCTATATATTCAAGATTGATCTATGTTCTAACAAAATCAAAGAACAAAGTGAGTTATTTTAAGTTTACTTAAAATCATTGACATTCTATAATGAGATTTATTGAAGCCAAAATATAGTTATATATTATATATAAAATAAAATAGAAAGGCTTTTTACTTGATAGAAGAAATATAACAAAATTTGAATATCAAAACAAATTGAAATATGTTTATCTTCTACAATTTTAATTTCCAAAAGAATTTTTTATTCAAGAAACTTTTAGTTTTGATATTCAAATTTTGTTATATTTCTTCTATCAAGTAAAAAGCCTTTCTATTTTATTTTATATATAATATATAACTATATTTTGGCTTCAATAAATCTCATTATAGAATGTCAATGATTTTAAGTAAACTTAAAATAACTCACTTTGTTCTTTGATTTTGTTAGAACATAGATCAATCTTGAATATATAGCTGATCTGTAGTTCGAAGCTGAAGTCTTTTAACACGTGAGTGATGTAGGTTATGTTTTTGATTTTGATATTTGTAATATTGAAAACAAAGGGCTGATGACGGGATTATCTAGAACTATATTTGTTTTTTGAAGATATAGTGCACATTTTTTAGAGATTTTTGAAATAATTTGTTCGAATATTTAAATATATTAAATATTTCAAATAAATTATATTCTTTGGGAAGTCCTTTAAGTGTGTTCATGTTTTTATAAGGCAAGTAGTATTTTTTAAAGTTAAGACCAGAAACAAAATTTTGTCTCCTTTGAATATTTATTTATTAATTTTAATTACTTTCGTATATCTATTGGGTTATTTATTTCATTTGACATTGTATATTGAGTTTTGTTTATAAACGTCTATTAAATGTGAGCGGTGCTTGTTTTAGACATTAATTTAATTCTAAAAGTTTCTTGAATAAAAAATTCTTTTGGAAATTAAAATTGTAGAAGATAAACATATTTCAATTTGTTTTGATATTCAAATTTTGTTATATTTCTTCTATCAAGTAAAAAGCCTTTCTATTTTATTTTATATATATAGGACAGACAGGCCGATGTTCACAGCATATAATCAAAGAACATAGGATATCTATTTTAAAAAACCAGGAATCAACCGGTTTTGTAGAACATTGTATGGAAATTAATCATTTTTTTAATGAGAAAAATGTCACTTTACTATATAATATTACTAAGGGTAAATTGATGTACTATTTGGAGATTCTTTCAATCAATGAAGCCGTTGACAAAAAGGAGAATTTAACAAATTTCCAAATACTTTTAGGCAACATGCACCAAAAAAATACACAGATGTCCTAAGTGTAATAAAAAAACCTTTTTCAATTTTAAGATTAGTTCCTTTTTGTACTTCTTTTAAGATGGTCGAAAGACCGAAACACGTGTCAGGATTCTGAATAAATTGTGAACCATAAAAACTGTGTGTATTACTTTAAATAAAATTGTTAATTCTGAGATGTTGCATTTTCATAATATGGATTAATAGTTTTTCAAGTTCACTAAATCTGGCGAGAACTTAGCGGAAAATATTATTCAATCAAGAACTCGGATTCTTAGAGGAATATTTCAATAAAATAATAAAGAATCGAAAAAGTGATGATTTGTGTTTTCCGAACTCAGGGAGGTGCATTAAATATATCATACGAGTAGATCATAGAAGGATATTCAATATTTAAATGTACGTTTCAGTAGGGAATCAGTTAGGTCTGATAAATTAACATGTGAAGCGGAAATTTCTGGTTAACAGATATCTTCGTGTTTATCATAAACTTTTCGGTTAGTGGAGTATGAATGTTTGTGTAGTTTGATAATTATACACGAACATGTTCGTGTTTCCTTATTTCTATGTATATGCTAATATGGTACCAACTCTTTCACCTATTATATTGATATTATCACTAATGATTTCTTGGTTTATTTCTCATTAATACATATTTATATCATACTCAATAATGCTTCTGCCTTATGAATGCATTTTCTCCATTTTTTCTATTTATTATTAGGAGTACAAATAAGTTTCCGTCGTTTTTTGACACAAATTGTTTATGAATCATTCCTAATGATTTTAAACGATATGAGACTGCTTGCTGACTGACTTCTAATGTTAGAGCAAGTTCTTTTTGTGTTTGACATGAATCTTCCTCCAATAATTCCTCCAATTCTGCATCCTCGTAAATTTTTGGCCTTCCACTGCGATCTTTGTCTTCTACGTCGAAATCACCGTTTTTAAACTTTTACAACCATTCTCGACACGTTCTCTCACTCAAAGCACCCTCACCATATGCTTCTACGAGCAATTGTTGTACACATTTAATTCAATTTCAAAAAGTTTTTTAGAGATTTTTCAGATGAAAATTTGTAGATTCAGTGACTTTACTAAATAATATAAGAATTTGAAGATATATACACTTTTTACTTCAACTGTAAAAAAGTAACATAACATCTTATATAGGTATCATTGTGAATCAATCATAGTGAAAGGTAAACCAGAGGTGATGATATCGGCTGCCCTTCAAGAGATACTGAACACTATCGACAAATGTTGTATAAGGGAAGATATGTCTCTTAACTCACAAAAGGTAGTTATAGTACCGTTCACCAAGAAATGGAGGATGGATGTTTCAAAGCGCCGACAATCCGTGGTGAAACAGTACAATTTCCTAATGAGGCAAAATATCTGGGAATAGACCTGGACAAAACTCTCAGTTGGAATGCACCGATGTGGAACGATGGCATGTAAAGCACACCATACAGTGTGCATTTCTCAGGATGCAATGGAACCTGCAGATCTTCTTGAGGATTTTTTTCACTCCAATCTGGCAATTTTGCTCGTTTAAATAGCCGTTCAACCAGAAATGAGCTTCATCACTAAACACAATTTTACGATAAAAAAGTGGATCAACTTCAAGCTGTTCTAGCAATCAGCAAACAAACGACAAGTATTATGGTCAGGTGGCCTTAGTTCTTGAACCAATTGGATCTTGTATGGGTGTAGACCAAGATCTTTACGCAAAAATTTCCATGTGGTGGATGCACAGATTTCAACTTGTTGCGAACGTCGACGAAAAAACAAATCTGGATCATCATCAACACTATGACTTAAAGCAGCGAAATGTTCTTCTATACCTACAATTCTTTGTCTTATTGTTGTTGTTGCATCGAGTAGAGAAAATGTTGTCCGAAATCTATCGATAGTTCGACGAATAAGCAGCTCTGATGGACGATTATGAAAATAAATTTCAATAATTTGTAAACGTTATAGCGGCGTGAGTCTTTCCATCGTAATTTGTCAATGCTTACTGAACAGAAATGTCAAAAAACATGGCTTCTACCTTCTGTCAAATCACAGTTATCCCTATCGGGGTTCTATCACTCTAAAAAAACACCCGATACAAATACCAGAAGTCTTGCCAAATTCGAAATAACCACTACTTCAAAATGCAAACTCCAGATGGGACACCTTTAAGTTATTCACTTATATTTTCAAATTAGTTTTCCCTGTGTGGTTTCAAGATCAAGTGATCTTACACTGGAAAAATTCCAACTATTGACACATAACAATTTATCGCAATAAATCCTAACATAAGCCGACATATTATATTTACATTCACAATTTGGAGTTATTTAGTTGTTCTTCTTCAATGGAATCCTAAATTCATGGGATTCATATTACCAACAATGAGAAAAGGTAACATTGTTATATATTGAAACAATGAACTAGTGTTTCGAATTTTAGGAGCTCCCAGATTTTTGAAGACTTGAAATTCTGAACAAACAATAGCGGCCGAGCAGGGTGGATTCAGTAGGTACCCTGAAAAACTTCGAATTATCTTCTCACATAATTATAACTGATATTAACCTCAAACAACGCCCAAATTAAACAAAAAAAAAAAGAAAAACAATCCTAACACCATCGCCTGAGAAATCCAAACAGAAACCCAATTAAGTAAAATGATTCTGCCTCAACCGATTCGCGGGAATTTCCAGAGGATATAATTAGAGCGAATTTCAAACAGGAATTATCCGATATGACTCAAATGGCAACAGCTTCAATCATCCAACTTGCGCGGCTTATTTTCATTTCGAAATTAAAAAGGTGCGAGCCATTCTCATTAACGAAGTTTGTTCGGAGGCTTAACCGCCCTTTTTCCTACATCAGCTCGGCGAGGCGTTTCTGATCCTCCTTTTCGTCAATTTCACGCTAGAGAGCGCGTTAAAATCAGGGATGGTCCCTTATACGATGATTACGTTCAGATGGGCACGTATCGGGCAGATTGGCTGCATGGAAGCTGTTAGGATACATTAATTTTCACTGAATCGTAGGCAATCAAACCAGCTGATCTGTCGCCAATTTTAATCACAGTTCAGCTTGAAACGATTTTTGTGTCTGACACAAAAAGTGAGTCTTTTACGATGTAAGTTATTTCTATTACTAGCTGATTTGTGTTAACCAGTAAAACTTAAATTTCGAAATTTACAGTAAAACTGAATTAAACAAGATATGAAACATCATCAAAATCCGCAATCTGTCATGGTCTGTGGCGGAATTTGCGTCAGTAGCAAAACAACCTTGATTTTCGTGCATCAAGGGGTCCCAATCAATCAAGAAGTCTATCCGTAGGCCAAACAGGACTTCGGCGACACTCATTGGACCTTTCAACAGGAGTCCCCTCCGGGTCACAAAGCGAAAATGGAAAATGGAATGGTGTAAGAACCATTTTCCGGGTTTCATCACATCTGCAGAATGGCCGCCCTACTCGCCGGATCTCAACCTAATGGACTACAGCGTGTGGTTGATTTTGGAGCCCAGGGCGTGTACTAAACACCACAAATGTTTGGAATCGGTGAAGCAATCCTTACGCCGGGAATGGGACCGATTAACGCCCGAAGAGCTGAGGCCCATTGCCGAAAATTTCAAGAAGCGTCTGAAGCTATTTATCGCCGCCAAAGGAAGCCACTTTGAAACCGCCTAAATATCGGGTGTTTTTTTAGAGTGATAGAAATTTCGATAGGGATAACTGTGATTTGACAGAAGGTAGAAGCCATGTTATTTTGACATTTCTGTTCAGTAAGCATTGACAAATTATCATGGAAAGACTCACGCCGCAACAACGTCTACAAATTGTTGAAATTTATTTTCAAAATCCGTGTTCTATTCGCCAAATTTATAGAACACTTCGTGAAATTTATGGTTTAGATAATCGTCCGTCATATCAGAGCAGCTTATTCGTCGAAGCTTGGATAGATTTCGGACAACATTTCTCTACTCGATGCAACAACAACAACAAGACAAAAAACTGTACGTACTGTCATGAATTTTATTTATTACACTTTGTTAAATTGTTATAAACAATTATTATTCGAAATCTCAGATAATAAAAATTAATAAAATCCAAGGAAAGACTCACCTTTGTATATAAATTGACTCGTTAGAACACAAATAGATCAAAATTAATATATTTATATCAATTCAGACAGAAACATGATTAATTGAACTTTTAATAATATTCACATCTCATATTATGAAGAAAAAACATATTCAGAGTCCATAACGAATAGCCGAGTGAAAATTCTTTGAACGGTGATCCAAAATCAGTAATCTTGTTCACAGTTTATAAATAGAACTCATAGGGAGATTTCAATTTACAATTATTCAATGTAAAGACTGCCAAAGTTGCAATAAATAGAAGTAGTTTGAAATCAGATATCTAATTCGAATTTGATGAAGAAATTGTTGAAAAGATTTGTTACTATCATGAATCACATATAAACTTCAGTGAAATTATTGACAAAGAACAAGCTAAACTAAATATAACCCACCAGAATAATGTAAATAGGACAAATTTGATCAAAGCTGAATTAATTCAATGAAAGATAGCATCTACGTCAGATATTATGAAATTATTAATGTGAGAGATATCCTTCAAGATGTTAAGGCATAAATAGAATTGTAATAGCATCTAAGCTAAAGAAATTTAATCAATTTCATAAGTAATATTGAGTAATTTATAAGTTATAAAAGCATTAGAAGTTAAACTTTGTTAAATTTTGACACTTGAAATACTTTACGGATGAAAAGCAAGACTTTCACTATTTTGTTTAACATGAAACATACAACAAAATGTAGTTTAAGATATAGGCTAATTTTCAACAGTAATTTGAAGCCAAGAAATATTGTAAATTTTGTAAAATCATCGAAAGCATAATTCGTCAATAATTTTGACAGAAGCTGGAAAGCTTTGAAATTCAATTTTTCGTGAAAACAATAAATAGGGAAGACACGGAAAAAATCAATCAGTCTCCAAATTTTCAGAGTAGAATCCATGTCGGTCCATAATTAAAGAGATAAATTGATGAACAAACTTACCAAAGGTAGTAAAAATTCAATCCTGTTAATCTTTCCAGAAAGAAATTTAGAAATAACAATCATTGTTTACGTTAGAATTAAGGTAAGTTAGATCATAAGACCATTGAAATAGGATTATTTAGTTTCCAAATGAAATATTAATTTCTTTTTATATTCAATATAATTATTTTGAAATTCAATTAGAGAACCCAAATTTGAACCCTCCCTTTGAAAACAAATCATAATTTAATAACATAAATAGAGGTTGATACTTGAGAGAAGGTATATAAAATAATTTAAATATTTCAATATTGAATATAATTTTTTGAAATTAAATATGTAGAAGGCTAATATTAAAATATTTGAATAAAATTTAATATTACAAATTTTCAATAAAAATTATATGAACTATAGAGCTAGCTGGGAATCCTCGAACAGATCACTTATATACAGGGGTGATCTTAGATTCATTCGAAACTGAGAAATTCTAAAATTAAATTGCATACACTTAAGTGGAATTATGAATTAAATAATCAAAATCAAAATTTAGATTGAAAATATAAAAAAACAATATAAATAAATCTATAAATATCGCTAGTGTAAGTCATAGTGTTAATGATGATCCAGATTTGTCCATTCGTTGACGTTCACAACAAGATGGACATCTTGGTCTACACCCATACAAGATCCAACTGGTTCAAGAAATAAAGCCACTTGACCATAATAAGCGTCGTTTGTTTGCTGATCGGGCCCTGAACAGCTTGAAATTGATCCACTTTTTTATCGGAAAATTATGTTTAGTGATGAAGCTCATTTCTGATTGAACGGCTATGTAAACAAGCGAAATTGTTGTAAATGGAGTGAAAACAATCCTGAAGAAGTTCTGCAGGTTCTATTTCATCCTGAAAAATGCACTGTATGGTGTGCTTTACACGCTGAAGGCATCATCAGTCCACATTTCTTTAAGAACGGTGCTGGAGCTAATCTTACAGTGAATAGTGCTCGTTACCGATCGATGATCAATGATTATTTGTTTCAAAATTTGAATGTTATTGACCCAGAAGTGTTTTGGTTTCAACAAGATGGTGCTACACCTCATTCTAATACCCTTACAAGTGATTTATTGAAAGAAAGATTTGGCTATAACATTATTTCGAGATAACATAAAAAGAGGTTAATTCTTGATAGAAGGTATATAAAATATTTAAATATTTTAAAAATTAAAAAAAAAAAAATTTAAAAATTAGCCTTCTACATATTTAATTCCAAAAGATTACATTTAATGATTATAACTTCTGAAAATAAATTAAAATAATGTCCTATAAGTACCACTTATATCATGACATATAAAATAAACATTCATTATAAGACATCCGAATGGTATAACAAAATCCAATGAATAAAAATTATTAACCAAAATCCTATAAATTAAATATTTTGAATAGACGAAATTTAGTTTCTGCTGATCAATCTTATGAAAACCAATATCTTTCAAGAATATCCAACATAATCTTAAGAATTTCATCATAAAACTATCTTACTTAGACTATTCAATATTATTGGATATCTAACCAAGGTACTTCATATAAAAACTCAAGATATGTAAAACATTACTGAAAAACAAGTTTTAAGATCAACTTTGCTTCATCAGTATTCAAATATTCATATTCAATAAATATAACATCAATTAACAACAAATATTCACTCACCCTTCATTCCTCTAGAAAAAGTTCTACCGAAATGAGACCTTTAAATGTGGTGTTCACTACACACAAAAATATATCTGTGGTTTACCCTTGATCTAGAAGATTGAAAGACAATTTAACGGCCTCTGCTTTAGCACAAAATGTCTTTCAATCTTCTAGATCAAGGGTAAACCACAGATATATTTTTGTGTGTAGTGAACACCACATTTAAAGGTCTCATTTCCGTAGAACTTTTTCTAGAGGAATGAAGGGTGAGTGAATATTTGTTGTTAATTGATGTTATATTTATTAAATATGAATATTTGAATACTGATGAAGCAAAGTTGATCTTAAAACTTGTTTTTCAGTAATGTTTTACATATCTTGAGTTTTTATATAAAGTACCTTGGTTAGATATCCAATAATATTGAATAGTCTAAGTAAGATAGTTTTATGATGAAATTCTTAAGATTATGTTGGATATTCTTGAAAGATATTGGTTTTCATAAGATTGATCAGCAGAAACAAAATTTTGTCTATTCAAAATATTTAATTTATAGGATTTTGGTTAATAATTTTTATTTATTGGATTTTGTTTTACCAATCGGATGTCTTATAATGAATGTTTATTTTATATGTCATGATTTAAGTGGTACTTATACGACATTATTTTAATTTATTTTCAGAAGTTATAATCATTTAATAAAATCTTTTGGAATTAAATATGTAGAAGGCTAATTTTTAAAATTTTTTTTTAAAAATTTTTAAATAATTATTTCGAGAAATGGTCCAATTAATTGTCTTCCAAGATCATGCGACATAACTCCACTGGATTAGTTTCTTTGGTGTTATGTCAAGTCATTGGTTTATGCTGATGAACCAGAAACAATAGACGCTTTGGAAGCCAACATAACTCGTGTAATTGATGAAATAAGGCCTGAATTACTGGAAAAAGTGGTCCAAAATTGGTCTGGTCGAATGCGGTTCCTCAGAGCTAGGACATATGCCGGAAATCATTTTTAAACCATAAATCCTATAAAATCATCTTTCAAATAAAAAAAATGCTTCAATCTTAACTTAAATGTGTTTTATTTCGATTAAAAGTTCTATCGCTCTAAAAAAACACCCGAAATATTATTACCAAATGTTTATGTTATTATTAGTCGTTGTTTTTTTTGTTTAATTTCTTTTGTTCATTAAAGTTGAATGAAAAAAAGTTTGTGCGAGATTTTTCTTGTCATGCTGTATTGATTTAATGTTTATTTTCAATATACAGAGTAAAACTTCATCAGATTCCTGATCTTGTTAATTCTAAATAATAATTATGTACGGATTTTCAAGAACAAGCCTCAATTCTCTGAAACATATCCGTGGTGACGAGTATCAGCATCCTCCGCAAAACTAAACGTGGCCTGTTGCAACCCAAAACTCTTTCACGGACCGGCGAAAGAAGTACAACAGAAATGCACATCAAACCTCCCCCTCTACAACGGCGAACATCCGTTCTGCCAGGGTCAGAGGTCGAACTCGGAATATCCGCCGTCCAATATCCCCCAGGAATTCGAACAACAGGCCGAATATGAAATATTTAATGGAGGTCCATTCACATGCCACGTACGAATGCTGGAGACCCCGCAGCGCGGTTTTCAAAGGAAATCATCCCTCGATTGGGCCCGTTCGAGCGTTTAACACCCCAATTTCCGAAGGAGTCTGCGGAAACTCGGCGACACAAAGTGGCCTGTATCCAATCTGAGATGTTTGAAGTCGATGGCACATTCGTCTAATCTTTTGTTTGAGTTTCTTTCGATGACTTGAGCGGTCTCGCCGGTGATGTGGAAATTAGATTGGGTTTTAGGTGGTGCCACCATAAGAGTGCGAGTTGAAGGTAGTGTAAAAATTTCTTTTATTCGATTTTATTTTAAAAAATTCACACAGTTTTTATGTGGGTTTTGGCGATTGGATATTGCTCTCCCTGAGTAATCCCATACATACTCAATTGAATTCATGTCTGGTGAGTTTGCAGGCCAGTTCATTCTCTGGATATTGTTCTCTTGAAGAATGTTTTGAACCCTTCGTGTACGGTGTTGTGGAGCGTTGTCATTCTGATAAATGAAATTATCCCCAAATTTGTTGCGCAGAGGAATAATAATTGGTTCAATGATGTTTTCTACGTAGATGGCAGCAGTAATTGTTCGTTCAACGATAATAAGAGGGGTACGGCGATTAAACATTATAACCCTCCAGCACATTATTGATCTTATTTGAAAGGGTACAACTTCCCAGGCGAAACTGAGTCGCTCTGGTCTGTCTGGACCTCTTCTCCCCCCTGTCTCTGTACCTTGTCGTGGTGGGGAGCTTGTCATAACGAGTGTCCTAGTTTCATTTATGAGATGGAGGATATGGTTATGATGCCTAAAGCAGATGACTCGCAATCCTAATTTCCTTTCTTTGTTTCTTTCTTGCATAATACCTTTCCATCATGTTGTCCCAATCCTACCTTTTCCTGCCGCAGAACTGGGAATCCTACGGGGAAGCTGGCTCTGATTGACGATCAGAATCTGCGACCCTGCGATCGATTTGAGTTCTGTTTTTCCTTTCATTGGCGAAGGCGATCCCCGCTAGCCCTTAGCGTGGGTTTCCAACCTTCGTCTTCTTAGCCCGCTGAAGGATCTTAAATGGTTGTTGAATGACAAAGGGAGACTATGACGTTTCGAACAAATATAGGGCGTGGGAGATTCGCTCTGCTCGCCCCCAAATTTGGCTCCATTTTTAGTTCCTGAAGTTCCTGCTGCGGGGTCCTGATTGGTCCGTTGGAGGACAAAGGGAGACTACGACGTTTTGATCAAGTTGGGGAGCTTGGGATATTCGCTGCGCTCTCCCCTAACTCCGGCCGCATTCGTGGATCCTTAAGCTTATCTTTTTCCGCTGCGGGTTCGGAGGTGGTCTGCTGGAGGGAAAGGGAGACTACGAGGTTTTGACAAGGTTTGAGGGTCCTTTAAGATACGCTCTGCTCTCCCCCAAACTCTGGCGCCCTTTTGATCCTAAGGCCCAATCCTATGATGCTTCGGAGCCTCGATTTTGGCGGCGAACAGCAACAGCGATCCTGTGGTGCGGGGGGTCCATGCTGACAAGCTGTTATTTGTGTTGATTCGTTGCTTCAGTCTTTCATAATCCATAGACACTCTGCTCAAATGATTGAGTGGTGGGATCGCAACGGCGATCCTCTTTGGTGTGGGAGAGGTGACTTGTGGGGGTCCCTCACCTAGTTGTGCTGGCGCGGAGTGCTCTATAATCCTTTTTCCAAAACTCCTTTCTTTCTCTTTCAGCTTTTCGGGGGTCTGCTGGGGTGTCAAAACTTAAGCAGAAACCCGGGACAACAATGATGACAATGGTACATTAATGTTATTAGAGAGCTCTGCTCATGTTTTAACTTGTACAATTCTGAGTATGTCTGGACCTCTCCAAAACCTTTCTCGTCGACTATCACTTTTGGAAACCGAATCGTGACTCGTCCGAAAAAAGTACCTTGCGCCATTGTGGTAAAAGCCATTCTTGGTGGTGTTCATCCCATTGCCGACGGGTAGCTCTATATCCAAGTGATAGCCGAGGTACTCTTTAAGGTCTTCTTGTCCTTAAAGTTGAGGAATGCAACCGTCCCCTTATGGTACTGGTGGGGACTACCTGTATAGGTTCTCAAAAAATGACTTCGAAGAAGTGTTACAGATACCGTTCGATTACTTCCAGCAAAATTTGCGATATAATGGTCTTCTCTTGCAGATTTTAATCTGGATCGACCAGGCACCGGCCTTTGGGCAACGCTGTCGGTTTCCAGGAAAAGCGCCACTATGCGCCTTACTGAAGTCCGTGGAATATTCAAACGTTGCGCAATCTGGTGGATGGACAAAGCTTCTTGATGTAGGGCTAGTTAGTATTATTACCCGGTCAAACTGAGAAATTGGATGTTCTGGCATTTTCCGCAGAATATTTTCAATATTACAACTCTCGTTATTCGCTGAAAACTGATTAACGTCAAATACACCTGGACTCTCCCGAACAAGAAACATTTTTTGCTGGTTTATTACTTAAGTGATAAGATAGTGATGTCATGATACATTCAAAATGTAAACCTACCTGATAATGCTACTGTGATAGCGAAACAATTGTTCAACAAGTTAAAAGTTGACAGGGAGGGCCAAGATTGTTAACGATGTGTGTATATATAATTAGTAATTAAAAAATTTCTTGAATAAGGATGAAAAAGTGAAGTCCATGATGAACAGCGATAGACGAAGGTAGTCATCGAAGACCTTTGAAGCTACCGAGAGACTAAAATTCAAAACAATAAAACAGTGATATAGCCTTGAATATTGCAGTTGCAACGCGATTGTCGCTAACTTGACTCGAGTATTTTTGTCGAAGAATGAATAAACCTAGTTTCAAGACAGCTGAATATTTTCCTGTTAATAACGCTGGAATATTTCCAAGAAATGAACTAACTAAATACCAGTAAGATAGGTTTCAATTTTCTTGAGAGTATAAGTAGTTTTATTTTGACCAATTCTCAGACTTCTGAGATTCATTATCATACAAACACTCAGGTTCTGGACATTGTGGACATCTGGGAACTACAATATTCTTCCTAGCTTTATCTAACTTCTCCTCTGGTTTCTTCTTGCTCCTCACAAAACACTTTACGAAAAAGGGATATTTCTTCACTTGAGGCTGTCTAACAATCGGCATACTCCTGAAATCTGGTATATAATCATATCTGATACTTTTTGAACTGGTACTCTCGATGAAAGTGTCAGGTTCTGAAAGTTCACTGAAGCTCAGAGGCTCGGAAGGTGGCAGCGGTTCTGATTCTGTAGTAGATACATAGCCAGTCTTCATTTGTTTTCCGTGGCACGGACACCGACTGCAAACTGGGCAGGACGAAAATCTGTTGACATTTGTTGACTTGTCGCATATACACGTGTATGGTTTTGTTGGAGGAGGTATGTAGAGTTGTGGTGAAGAATGTCCTTGACATATTTGCACAGCATGATGACTTATTATGTTATAATCCTTGAGCCAGTCTGTTGTCCCATCTGAATTAGAAATTAAGAGAAGTTAATTCGTTTGATATTGATATAATCCTGATACTCCTCAGTCTTTGATAAAGACCTTTTGTAAATTTACAATCTAGTTCGAATAAAGAGATCAGCTGTGATCAAGATTTCGTCAATGTATCTTTGAGGCACCATGATAATATCATTTATTTCACAATCAGAAGTTTCATAAGTGTAAGCAAGTTTGTTACTTCCTTTCACAGAAGATGAAGATTTTACAGCAGGTGATCATAATTGGTTCCCTTTCAGAACTAATTTCACTATCGTAATCTGTAATTTTGTGCACAAGTAGTAACTGCATGATTCTTAAGCTGATTAAATATCCCAAAGATGATATAATTGTTGAGCAGATGAATAATTCAGAGAAAAACGATTTAGCAAGACGACTTGGAGGGAAGAAACGTATATGTCTGCACATGCATATATTTCATATTGAGTGCTCTATAGAGACAGGAAGTTTGATATGAACGAACACTGGTCTGAACACTCAGAAACAGAAAGAAATCAGATGAGTGGCCTACAGAAACAGGAAGTTTGATAGGAACGAAAACTGGTCTGAATGCTCAGAAACAGATCAACATCAGCATATCATACGAACAAATGAAATATTAATACAACTGTTAAACGTTCAATTACTTCCATACCTGGGGTTCTCCAAGATTTGCATTTTTTGTCATGCTTCTCTAGAATGAGAACTTCTAGTACACATTCCAAATTCTGTGGTTCCTCTAGTTGTCTTGTCTGATGAACTGAAGGTTCTTTAGAAGGTAGCAGCTGTACAGTTGATGATAGCAGTGATCTTACAATTTCTTCAGCGGATATTTTACTTTCTTGGACAGAAGCTTTACTATCCTTAAAAGAAATTTTACTTTTCTTAATTGAAACTTCTCGTTCCTCGACAGATGCTACACTTTCTTGAGTAGAAACTTCACTTTCTTCTGGAGGAGTTTTATTCTCTCCATCCACAGACAAAACAGGGATTATTATAGGAGGTGTCGATACGTGAGAATGAACTGGAGATTCACCGTTCTCTCCTAAAGACCCCAAAGGGGATGGTCCAGGCGATTTCAATATATATCCAGAATTTTCTACTTTTACACTATCACCATGTGAGCTGGAAGAGGAATCGATGGAAGTTCTTGGTGGCTCAATTATTTCCACCAAAGGTGGTTGAAGCTGAGGTACTTCCGAACTCCTTTGTTTTTTTCTTGGAGGCTTAGGGTCGAATATTGTGTAGGGTTTTTCCAGACATTCTTTTGTGCATTCTTCTGAACACGGTTCTGCCTTAGCGGTTCTTGGACATGGTTCAATTTTAATTAGGAGGGGACCTTTCTTGTAAGCTTCTTCCCTAGCTTTGGAATACGGCATGAAAAAACAGAGATTTTGAATGTTTGAGTTTGAAGTGTTCGAAATTGGGTGACAGAAAGTTTTGAAGCCTACTTGAAAATATTGTTATAATCAATAATGGGCTAACTCTGTCAATTATTACTACATTATAACTACAAACTCATTCGAAAAAGATGTAAACAAACTCAAACTGAAATTTTGCGTACTTCAATCGACTCACTGAGGTTAAAGGTTTATTTGTGTGTGTGCCTAACTTGCGAGACTATTAATTGTGACTATTATCGTCTATATATCTAATGAACCAGGAAATATTGTGTGCATATTATTTGCAAATGGCATATGTTTCTTGCCACACAGTGACTTTATCTGTGTCTGAACACTTTCGTGCGGATTTTCATCACTCCATATTCTTTTTGTTTTAGAATATCTTATTTTCGTAGAATTTATGTTATTTTCATGCTAGTTATGGCATGTTAGAAGTCGTCCAGAAGCTAAAAATCGACCATAAAGTAGTTTTGAACCATTTGCGCAAGGCTGGATTCAAAATGAAGTTCGATGTTTGGGTGACACACCGATTAACACCAGAAAATATGATGGATCGAATTTCCATCTGTGAAGCCTTGGCCATCGAAAACCATCGTGGTCAATGCAATAGGTGAAGCAGCTCAAACAGGGGCCAAACCAGGACTAACGGCTAGGAAGGATCTACTGTGCATTTGGTGGGACTGGAAAGGAATAATTTATTATGAGTTGATTCCATATGGCGAAACACTAAATTTGTATCTCTATTTCAAACAACTGGACCGTCTGAAGGTAGTAATTGACCAGAAACGGCTAGAATTGACCAACAGATGTGTTTTGTTCCATCAGGACAACGCCAGGCGACACAAGTTTGTAGTGACTTGCCAGAAACTCCAAGAGCTTGGTTGGGAAGTTTCAAAACATGAATCATATAGTCTGCACTTGCCACCAAACGATTACCATCTGTGAGTGATAATAGAATACTAGAGTTTTTCGCCAACCTTTTATGTGTGTTCACTTTTTCGTATCAGTCAATATATATCGAAGATCAAATTGTCTTATTGCAATTTCAACATGAATTTCCCCCAAGACCCAGACGTTCTTCTCAGTTCGGTTAATCCCGTAGTTGTATAAAGCCTGATTCTCAATTTCATCAAGCAACCATCCGATAGTGCAGGCGGCGTATGCTAATGCATTCGAAATGTAACCAATATTAACGCCGCCCCCGCGCCCTCTTTTGGAGGAAGCACAATACCGCGGGGGCCGAAGACCCTCGTTTCGAGGTGAAAAGCGAACAGTGATAAAAGTTTCATATCCGGTCCGCCCGAGGGGACGGGGGGGATTTACTTCCGGCACGACGTCGCGGAAATGCGGAATACGAAAAATGTTGCAATTTTCGCGGCGTGCATGCCGCGGCAAGTACACCACTTTCAGATAAGGGCCGCAGGAAGGACGGGCTGTAATTCATCGCTCTACCGGTTCGTACGGTCATTTTGGCCTCGTTCGGTCGATTTTTATCTTCTAAATTCGACTGAGATTGCATAAGGAAGTTATTTGGCCGGGCGATTGTTGGGCCCCATTAGCATTACGCGGATTGTGGACAGAGTGTTATGTTGAAAGATAAGAAAATAAAAATTTCCATAATTGTCTTCATTTGGAAGGGTACAAGATATGGCGGTCATTCTGGCTTCATTCTGGTGGTTGTATCGGCGATAATTCGGCAACGATTGCATGAGAATGTTGAAGTTATTTGGCTTGGTGATTGTAAGGGCCTGCGCGTATTGTGGATGAGGTGTTATGTTGAAGGATAATAAAATGAAAATTTCGACAACAGTCCCCATATGGTGGTCATTTTGGCCTTATTCTGGCGATTGTATCGGCGATAATTCGACAGCGATTGCATGAGGATATTACAGATATTTGGCCTGATGATTGTTGGGCCCAGCGCAGGGTGTTATGTTGAAGGATAATAAAATGAAAATTTCGATAACAGTTCCATTTGGAAGTGTACAAGATAAAGCGGTCATTTTGGCTTCATTCTGGTGATTGTTTCGGCGATAATTTGACAGCGAATGCTTGAGGATGTTGAAGTTATTTTGGCCTGGCGAATGTAAGGCCCTGCGCGGATTGTAGAAGGGGCGTTATGTTGAAGGATAATAAAATGAAAATTTCGATAACTGTCTCCATTTGGAAGTGTACAAGATATAGCGATCAGTTTGGCTTCATTCCGGCGATTGTATCGGCTATAATTCAACAGCGATATTGCATGAGGTTGTTGGAGTTATTTGGCCTGGCGATTGTAACGGCCTGCGCGGATTGTAGAAGGGGTGTTATGTTGAAGAATAATAAAATGAAAATTTCGATAACTGTCTCCATTTGGAAGTGTCGAAGATATAGCGGTCAATTTGGCAATTCAACAGCGATTGCATGAGGTTTTTGAAGTTATTTGGACTGGTGATTGTTAGACCCTACGCGAATTGTGGACTTGGTTTTATATTAAAAGATAAAAAAATAAGATTTCGATAATTGTCTGCTGTTCGAAGTGTACAAGAAATAGCGGTCATTTTGGCTTCATTCTGGCGGTTGTATCGGCGATAATTCGACAACGATTGCATGGGAATGTTGAAGTTATTTGGCCCGGTGATTGTTGTAACCTACGTGGATTGGGGACAGAGTGTTACATTGAAAGATAAAAAAATAAAAGTTTCGATAACTGTCTGCATCTGAAAGTGTGCAAGAAATAGCGGTCATTTTGTCTTCATTCCGCTGATTGTATCGGTGATAATTCAACAGCGATTGCATGAGGTTGTTGAAGTTATTTGGCCTGGTCATTGTTAGGTCCTACCCGATTTGTGGACTGAGTTTATATCGAAAGGTAAAAAAAATTCTATTACTGTCTGCATTTCGAAGTGTATAAGAAATAGCGGTCATTTTGGCATCTTTCTGATGATTGTTTCGACGATAAATCGACAGTGATTGCTTGAGGATGTTGAAGTTATTTGGCCTGGTGATTCTAAGGCCCTGCGCGTATTGTGGATGGGGTGTTATGTTGAAGCATAATAAAATGAAAATTTCGATAACAGTCCCCATTTGGAAGTGTACAAGATATAGCGGTCATTTTGGCCTCATTCTAGCGATTGTATGGGCGATAATTCAACAGCGATTTCATGGGGTTGTTGCAGTTATTTAGCCTGGTGATTGTTAGGCCTTACGCACATTCTGGACGGAGTTTTATACTGAAAAATAGAAAATGAAATTTCGATAACTGTCTGTATTTCGAAGTGTACAATAAATAACGGACATTTTGGCTTTATTCTGGTGATTATTTCGGCGATAATTCGACGGCGATTGCTTGAGGAGGTTGAAGTTATTTGGCCTGGTGATTGTAAGGCCCTGCGCGTATTGTAGATAGGGTGTTGTGTTGAGGGATAATAAAATGAAAATTTCGATAATTGTCCCCATTTGGAAGTTTACAAGATATGGTGGTCATTTTGGCCTCATTCAGGCGATTGTATGGGTAATAATTCAACAGCGATGGCATGAGGTTGTTGCAGTTATTTCGCCTGGTGATTGTTCGGCCCTACGCGAATTGTGGACAAAGTTTTATACTGAAAAATAAGAAAATAAAATTTCGATAACTGTCTGTATTTCGAAGTGTACAATAAATAGCCGACATTTTGGCTTCATTCTGGTGATTATTTCGGCGATAATTCAACAGGGATTGCATGAGGTTGTTGAAGTTATTTGACCTGGCGATTGTTAGGCCCCACGCAAATTGTGGACAGAATTTTATATTGTGAAATAAGAAAATGAAAATTTAGATTAGTGTACAAGATATGGTGGTCATTTTGGGCTACTTCTGGCTATTGTATGGGCGATAATTCAATAGAGATTGCATGAGGTTGTTGCAATAGTTTGGCCTAGTGATTGTTAGGCCCTGCGCGAATTGTGGACAGAGTTTTATACTAAAAAATAGAAAATAAAATTTCGATAACTGTCTGCATTTCGAAATATACAAAATAACGAAATGATTACTATCATTTCGGCCTTATTCTGGCGATTTTATCGGCCATAATTCGACATCAAGAATACCCGAACAGAATCGATGAAACCAAAATTGCACCTAATTAGCTGTTACAGTATCGGGACCATGAACACCATTCACAATTTTAGCCGCTTGGCTTGCATTTTTTGTATTAAAAAAAACAATTTTTATTTAAAAAGAAAAATAAATATTATTATTGTTATCATCATTATCATTATTACTATAAAAAGCTGTTGCATTGCAAACTCGTCATTTTGTGCAGAAATTTCTGAATTAGTTGGAGGAACTCAATTATTTTTTCACTTAATCAATGAAATCAAACCAGCAAAAACCTAGGTAGGAGTAAACATACAATGAAAATGATAACAAAGCATAGGCCAGCTAGAGTTTGCATTTTTGAGTCTGGCAATATTTTTGTCAGACTGGATAGAATTACTTTTGATATCGGAGTCTTCATCAGTGAGTCCACCATAGTCGTTCAAGACCATTGTCGGCTCAAAATTAATTAAATACAGACAGTTAGGTGAAACGATAGTACGCTGGTCCCTGGAACTAGGGCTCAAAAATTACGTTTATTTTACTTCTGAATGATATAACACTCTCTTTGAGAAGAAATTAACAGATTTGAAACTGGGGTGTTTAATAAGCACGCAAAGAACTCTTCACGTCAGTTGAACATGCATGAAACATGTCTGTACTTCCGTAACTCATTTTCAGGCTATAATCGATTTTCTGATCTATCTTGAATGCAAATTAATTTCAAAGGTATATCTCTGGGCCATCTTGTTAAAAATTAATTATTGGGAATACAATATGTTGTTGAAATACGTACGATCAAATCATTGTCAATTGTGTGTCCTTCAGTGTACACAACATAATTAATCATCCCGATTAATTACAAGTGCTTCTGCAAGCTCCTATTAACGAGTCTGTAACTCGGTTTAAATGTCTGTCTTTTGTGACTTTCCAGCCAGGGATAGTCTCAAGTGATTTAACTTGACTTAGAGCTAGAAAAACTGTAATCAAATTCGATTTAAGCGTATAGAAGAATTAAAATGATATCTGGATCAGTCTTTACTTGATGAAAATCCATATTAAATAATGTTATTTCGATTTTCACAAATTTTATTGTTATTTAATACAACAATTGTTTCGCAGCATCTTCAAGTAGGTTTACCTTTTAAATAAGTTATTCGAAATGTAAAGCATGCAATTAATCAGAAGCATTTAAAAGAAGTTTACTTACTAAGAGTTACCAAGAGGGGACTGCTATAAGTACTATCGGGTGTTTATTAGAGTGATAGAACTTTCGATAGGGATAACTGGGATTTGACAGAAGGTAAAAGCCGTGTTGTTTTGACATTTCTGTTTAATAAGCATTAACAAATTATCATGGAAAGACTCACGTTGCAACAGCGTTTACAAATTGTTGAAATTTATTTTCAGAATCAGTGTTCTATTCGCCAATCTTATAGAGCACTTCGTGTAATTTATGGTTTACATAATCGTCCATCAGAGCTGCTTATTCGTCGAACTATCGATAGATTTTGGAACAACATTTTCTCTACTCGATTCAACAACAACAACAAGAAAAAGAAGTGTACGTACAGAAGAAAATATCGCTGCTGTAAGTCATATTGTTAATGATGATCCAGATTTGTCTATTCATCGATGTTCACAACAAGTTGGACTCTATGCATCCACCATATGGAAAATTTTGGGTAAATATCTTGGTCTACACCCAAACAAGATCCAACTGGATCAAGAACTAAAGTCACTTGACCATAATAAGCGTCGTTTGTTTGCTGATTGAGCCCTAGAACAGCTTGAAGTTGATCCACTTTTTTATCGTATAATTGTGTTCAGTGATGAAGCTCATTTCTGCTTGAACGGCTACGTAAACAAGTGAAATTGTCATAAATGGTGTGAAAACAATCCTCAAGAAGTTCTGCAGGTTCCATTGCATCCTGAAAAATGCACTGTATGGTGTGCTTTACACGCTGGAGGCATCATCGGTCCATATTTGTTTAAAAACGATGCTGGAGCTATGCTACAGTGAATGGTGCTCGTTACAGCTTGATGATCAATGATTATTTGTTTCAAAATTTGAATGGTATCGACCCAGAAGTGATTTGGTTCCAACAAGATGGTGGTACACCTCATGCTGCTACCGTAACAATTGATTTATTGAAAGAAAGATTTCACGAGAACATTATTTCGATCCAATTAATTGTTCTCCAAGATCATGCGACATAACTCCACCGGATTATTTTCTTTGGGGTTATGTCAAGTCATTGGTATATGCTGATAAACCAGAAACAATAGACGCTTTGGAAGCCAACTCGTGTTATTGATGAAATAAGGCCTGAATTACTCGTAAAAGGGGTCCAAAATTGGCCTGGTCGAATAAATGTCATAAAATTATCTTTCAATTAAAAAAAAATTGGCTTCAATCTTAATTTAAATATGTTTCATTTCAATTTAAAGTTCTATCACTCTAACAAAAACACCCGATATTATCTCAAGTGTGTTTCAAGTCGCTCAGGAGGTTTATTTCCAAGAACCTTTCTCTCTACCGCTTCAAAATAAAATGGGGACGCCATAAGGCCGTATCTTTGTTATGGTCACCGAGCACATGTGTCAAACTACAGTGCCACAGAATATTTTACATAGAAATAGGCGGGTAAATAACGTGATAATAATAATAATTTATTCACATAATAATAAAGATACAGATTATGAATAAAATACAGATTGTGAATAAAATAATTCCACAGAAGCAGTTAGTGCTACTTGTTTGTGGAAATGAAGCATAAAAGATCAATAAATAAAAGTCTCATAGATGGTCGATGACAATATAAAATAAAACTATTGATAAAAATGAATACGAATGAATCGGTGTGGTGAAAAATTTGGTGATTACAGGATAATGATAATTTCAAAATCATGAAATGTATGTGTGCTATACAAAATATATGTATGCATGTATGTTCTTCCGCGCATCATATTCATGTCATATAGGCACATATAAATGAACACACATGTAAAAAAAACACCACGAAAGTAGTGAAGACTACTTGTATGTGGTGTACTGTTTTCATCATGATAGTCACAGCACCGTCTGCCTATATTATTCGACCAAAGTCTTGAAATATTTAAAACATGATACGAATGAAGTTGCAGTGGAGATGAGGAATGCACGATAAAATGTATACAATGTAAAAAACTTACTCAAAACGAGCATCATTTGAATGTATATAAAAAAACAACAAAACATTGGTATATGGAAGACAAGGAGCAATAGATGCACAGAAAAAAAACAATGCACCATAAAATGCATACAAAACTTACTCAAAGCAATCATCATATAAACGTATACAAATAAAAATTAAAATCATTGGTACATACAAGACGAAGAACAATAGATTCATTAAAAAACACATTAAAATATAGTATAGATCAGAGTTCTAAAAATATATATAAAAAATAACGCACAATGAGATATACTAATATCACTCCCATTGTGGGAAAATAAAAATATTTGTATTAGTAAAACGCAGAGCACAATTATTGATACACGAATCATATTCGTACCGCATTGAATAATAATATCCTAGGTTGAAAGGAGCTGCGAAATAACTGTATTCGCTTGCAGCCAGTTCTTAATTTTTTTCTTGAACATTAAAGGTGAATTTATTTCACGGATTTCTAATGGTATTCTGATATATACTCTTGGACCGAGAAACACATGGCTTCTTAGGGTAAGGGTTCTGTTTACTTTTGGAATATATACGGCAAGAGGCTGATTTCTTGTAGAGTACTTATTCTTTGTAGGGTTATTGTTTTTTGTGAATTTTTCTTTATTTATTATGCACTGAAAATAAAGTTCTCTGATATCCAGGACTCGCGACAGGTCAAATAGTTCCACTGTGGAAAATGTTCTTTCTTTTCCAAAAATTATTTTTTTTTATCCATTTTTGTAGAATTATGATTGGGGATAGATGATGATTATATGCACCGCCCCATGCTATCAAACCATATCTGAGTTGGGATTCCACCAAGGCACAGTAGATAGACTTCAACTGGTCAAAATGCTTGAAGAAGTAGAGCAAACTTCGCAGTTTCCCTGATAGTTTTGTTATATGATGATCCCATTTCAAGTTGCAGTCAATAGTCAAGCCCAGGTAATTGGTTGAAGTGGCCGGTAGTATAGAAAAAGTCGTTGGTGGGGTCGTTTGAGAAATTGGGAGAAAGTTATCTAAATTCATTTTCTGTATGCTGAAGGGCACGTAATGTGTTTTATCAAAGTTGATGGTCAGAAGCCTGGAGTCGAACCATTGTTTCATTTTTGAAAAATCTGCTTGGGCCTTATTGAATAAGTTTGTCCAATTATTCGCATTATAGAAAACAGCAGTATCATCTGCAAAGCTTACAATCTGGCCTTCGATATCAAGGAAAAACAAATTATTCAGATAAATATTGAAGAGACAAGGACCTAACACAGTGCCCTGTGGTACACCATATTTGACGGTTTTGAATTCACTGAAAGTTCCTTGAATATCGACACATTGACTTCTTTCTGCCAAATAACTTTTTAATAACTCAAGGCATGGTCCTCTCATTCCCAGATCGTCTAGTGTCTCAGTAAGTTTCTCATGGCTTACGGTATCGAAAGCTTTAGCCAGGTCCACGAAGATACAAATTGATGGTTTTCCTTCATCAAGGGATTTATATATTTTTGTGGTTAGAGTCGCTATTGCATCTTGAGTGGACCTAGCTTCTCGAAAACCGTACTGCAGTGGGGAAAGGATATCATATTTTTCCAAGAATTTGCACAAACGTGATTTAATTACAGTTTCTATTATTTTCGCAAGACAGGAAATCAACGATATAGTGATGTAGTGATGTAATTTATATAATCTATGAGTGGTTCTGTCACTCATGAAAGCAAAGAACTTCAAGTATTAAAACCAATTACCAAATGAACAGCGATCTCTTCAACCTCCCATTACCCTCCAATCCTCGACAACTGCTCCTTTTAACCCCCCAGAACTCCAACAATTATAGAAGATAAATACTTCATTCGAAAAATTAATCTGCCCGCACTCTAATCTACGGACTCCATCTGGCAATCGAGGTGAAACAATAACGTCATAAATTAAATTCAACAATCGCCCCCCTCATAAGCAAACTCCCAAGTTGGTCGGAACTTTCCAAGTAGGCTGGGGAGTCCTCAGATGCCTAACGATGCGGCACCACTGTTGGGGGCCTGTCGACTCGAGGCAAAGGCTGCTACAGAGCGGAATTTCAATGCAAACTAATTTTTGTGATTCAATTTTGTCGCACAAACCTGCAGGGAGCGGATCTGCCTTAGGGAAAGGTATCATGGAGTTGGACTTTCTGGTGTTTGAGATTATCGTCGCTTTAGATGAGGCGGTTGGAGTGGTTGGGGATTTCCTGACATGCAGGAGGCGTGATGTTGACAGTATGTTAATGGAAATTCTGGCGAACGTTGGGCTTTATTCAGTTCGTGTGTTCAAGTATTTGTTGGATGCCCTGATATTTTGACCACGTTTTCATTATTTGTGATTAATATATGATAAGGCTAATAAGGTTTCAAATTTACACTGAGATAGCGTCACAAATAGAAGATTAATATTTTTAATACGAAGTACCAACAGGTCTTATGCCTAACTTGACCTAACGTTTGAAAAATAACTGTAAACATGTTTGACTATCTCTTGAACGTTTGGTTCAAGAGTTACAGCTTGGCTTGATGTTTCTTTAACGATGGAGGTCATTTTCACCTTTGAGGACTTTCTTTAGTAACGATAAGTGTTACGCTAACCATCCAGGATCGAATGATGCCTTGAAATAAGAAATCTAAGTTGGCAGTCACGGTGGCTATCAGCAGATGATGTCCACAGCGCAGAGTCTTGTCGCCACTTCTGTGGTGTTTCGTGGTGGACGAACTACTCAGAAGATTGACCTTGCGATCATAATTAGGGGAAAGTTTGAAAGAACAACGTCAGAGCTGACCCTAAATGTCTTCGACATCATAAATAGATAGTGTCTGGAGGAGGTATTGAGTTGAAATCCAACCAACACACTTATTGTTCCTTCCACACTTCACAGGAAGTTATAACAGACAGCATAGATGTTGAAGGAAACAGAAATAGAACTTGAATAACTGGGGATCGCCAAGGATGAAAAAAATCATTGAAATCTGCACTTGAATAAAGTTAATGACAAATCTATGGTGGTAATTTGGATATGCCACAAACTGTTTGGCAAGTCTTGTAGTCTGAAACCTTGTATTTATACCACCCTTATAATACCTATCACTATTTATTAACTGAATATTCAGTGACTCACGTTTCGTTGTGTTTACTACATTTTCAAACTGAATAAAACAAATTATATATCAACTATTATATTATATATTCTTTAAATATTTTAATATGAACAGATATATTTTGTTAGCCTTCAACATATTTAATTTCAAAAAATTATATTTAGTATTGTAACTTCAGGAATTAAATTAATGTCATATAAGTACCGCTTATATCAAACAACATATACAATAAACGTTCATTATAAGACATCCAAATGAGATAACAAAATCCAATAAATATAAATTGTTAACAAAAATCCTATAAATGAAATATTTTGAGTAGACAAAATTTTGTTTCCTCTCATCCCTCTTATGAAAACAGATTTCTTTCAAAAATGTTTAACATAATCCTAAGAATTCCATCATAAAACTATCTTACTTGGAATATTCAATATTACTGAATATTAAACTAAGTTACTTTTAAAAAAATCTGAAGATATGTAAAAACATTACTAAAAAACACGTTCTAAGAGAGACAAAGTCAATAATATTGAATATTCCAAGTAAGATGGTTTTATGATGAAATGTTTAGGATTTTTGATTGTCTCGGTTTTTACTTGACGGAAATTCATCTTCAATATAAGAAAAATAAATGTTAACTTCCGCTATTTCATCGATTCACACGACAATTGTTTCGTCATACCATGACTTCATCAGGTGAGTATTTAAACTGAGGTATACAATGCAAAACATGACCTTAACTACACAGCTCTGGTACAAAAAATAGGGGGGTGGAAAGAGATGGTTTACAATCAATGAAAAATATTAAGTAGGGGGGATCTGTTTCAATCTATTTGATCATTCAATAAAGTTTGTCGTTTATTATATCTATTGATCTCTTAAGTTTCTAACAGATTTAGTTTCTGACTTTTGTTTTCGATATGTAATATTTCATAGTTCATATTAAAATTATGGCCAGTATCTAACAAATGGTTGGCATAAGTTGAATTCGGTTTATTATTAATGTAATATTTTTCATGTTCTAGTATCCTTGTTTGGAATGAAAGGTCTGCCTGTCCCACATATACACATGGGTAATCACTACATGTTAACTTGTAAACTCCTAATTTTTTGTTTTTATTAAGCTGCCTGTAGAATTAATAGTTTTAAAAGAGATATTATATTTTTCTTTTTTCTTTAAATATCTTGCAATCTTTTCAGATTTTTGGCCTATGTAAGTTAATGAAATAAATTTGGTTTCGTTTGAATTTTGAAATTTTGGATATACAAGTGATATTGCTCTCTTGTGATTTATTGTATCAAGTAAATTGTCTAAAATTAACGGATTGAAATCATTATTGAAAGCTATTTTTTTAATGGTTTTATACTCTTTGTCAAAATTTTCTTTCGTCATGGGTATGTTAACCAATCTATAAAGCATACTCTTATAAGCTGACAATTTTTGTGAAAATGGATGGTTTGAAGTATAATGAATCATACCATCTGTATGTGTACTTAATATTTTTCATTGTACTCAATATTTTTCATTAATTGTATACCATCTCTTTCCACCCCTCTATTTTTTGTATCAGAGCTGTGTATTTAAGGTCATGTTTAGCATTGTATACCTCAGTTTAAATACTCACCTGATGAAGTCAGGGTATGACGAAACAATTGTCGTGTAAATCAATAAAATGCGGAAGTTAACATTTGTTTTTCTTAAATTGAAATTCTTAGGATTATGTTGAACATTTTTGAAAGATATCTATTTTCATAAGAGGGATGAGCAGAAATAAAATTTTGTCTACGCAAAATATTTAATTTATAGGATTTTTGTTAACAATTTATATTTATTGGATTTTGTTATCACATTTGGATGTCCTATAATGAATGTTTATTTTATATGTCGTTTGATATAAGCGGTGATTATATGACATTAATTCAATTCCTGAAGTTATAATATTAAATATAATTTTTTGAAATTTAAACTGTAGAAGGCTAACAGAATATATCTGTTAATATTAAAATATTCAAAAAATTTTATATACCTTCTATCAAGTATAAACCTCCATTTATTTATTATTATATATTCATTTAGGTATTCGGCTTGTGCAAAACTTCGAGAAGTGTGGTGTGCCAAAGGTCAGTCTACTCATTTAATATTTTTATTCTTGAAACGTGCTTGTGTTTAAATATTCCTATGGATTCCAGGATGTCTAGTTTTTTCCTTCCGCTTCCAGATGTAACATTTAAAGATTGTCCAATTCTGGTAGGATATGATTGATTTCGAAAAAATGTTTCGTAAAATTAGAGTTATCTTCCCGGTTCTTAAATGGAAATGTTTTTTGAACGTTTTTTTCGAAAGATGTCCCAGGTTGACGTACGCTTCCAGGTGTAATAAATGTATCAAGATCGTCCAATTCTAAGAAGATATGCTTGGTTTCAAAAAAATGTTTCGCAAAATTATAGTTATCTTTCCGATAATCACAAAACAGAAGTCCAATGGAGTTTAATCGCTGAGAATGATTTTCTTACGAAAATCTACATCAATTCTGTTTTCGTCTAAGCACCAATTACTGAATACGACGCTTTAAATGGTCTGTTGGTTTGAGTTCTTGAGTTAAAACAATGTTGTATGGATGTAAACCAAGGTCATTTCGTAAAATTCACCACAAAGACGTCTTGGAGATGTCTAGTTCTTGTGGACGTCGGAAAATCGATAAATTTTGGTCTTCACCAAAACATTAACGTATGGCAGCAATATTCTCTTCACTTCGTGCATTTTTTTTGTCTCACTGGCACTGTAACATCTTGAATTGTAAAATTTGTTTCAAACTTCTTCAGTAAACGTTCATCTGTCCAAAAATTGGAGTTGAAGCCCGTAGAGTTAGAGTAACAGATCTCGATTTTTATGATAAATTTGGATTATTTATAAACGCTGTTGGAGTGTGCACTTTCTCATGATTAATGACATTTATAAGTACAACTGTCAATGTCACAAATAAACAATGGTTGCCATGCGTGAGTAATGTTAGTTCAAAAATGGGGCGTTCCCATTGAAAGACCCTTTATTAATTCTTCCTATGTCAGTTTCTTATTTCATATCCCTCACAAATTTTCTAAATCCTTAAATGACCAATTCAATGCAAACAACAATCACAAACAAACGATACGTTGAATTCGTCTCAATTAGGTCCCCAAAATTTTCCCAATTCACGATTACAAAAGAGCCATTGAGTCGTTCGTCTCCCAACGAAATAAAGTAATTAGGAAACCGGGTTCTCCAATGGGAATTTAATTATTTCGTTCGTTATTTCTGTATTTACATTTCAGGTATGAATTGTAGATATGAATTCATGTTGATTAAGTTTTCAATTAAGAATAATGATATTTTCTAATTGGACGGCGTCTCTACGGCGTCATATCACGTTTCAGGCGGTGGGGGCTCAACGTTTCTGTTCTTTTTGGGATTATAATCCTTTGGTGAGATGAGACGAGCCGTATCTGTGGTATATTTAGGAATGAAAAATTGAAAAGTTGTTAATGAAGTATGTATTATTCCCCCTTTAAGAGAGTGCTCATCATTTCGTCTAAATGTTGGCATTTTGAGAATTTTTTCCCTGACTTTAGATATAAAAATAGTTTTATATAAAAGTTTTTCCAGTAAGAGGTTTCATTTTGAATAGCCGGCTATCTAGGAAGCTGTCACATATGTCATCTTTTGACATTTGAAAAGTAAAAACTACGGGATTATCGAAAAGATACAGGCAAATTGCTTCAAGAATATACTCTGTATAAAGTATCAGTAATTTTTTTAGAGTGATAGAACTTTGAATTGAAATAAAACACATTTAAATTAATACTAATAATTCATTAACTAGAAGGATAACACTGAAAAATTGGTGAAGAGTTACTGATGGATTACGTGGTTTTTCAACGGAGGAAGTTTGAAGTTGGAATATGAATATAATTTCGAAAGAAGTAGGGTCTTATATAATAGAAATCTCTGATATTAAAACACCTGGCTTAATTAAAAAATACATAAGAGACATTATTTTGATTTCCACAAAATGGTTATAATACAACATTCTACTGGCTGATGGTGTTCAGTGTAACCGAGTTTAAATACAGTGTTAGATAGGTGACAAAAGAATGGAAGAACAAGTCTTTAAAACTAAAGGTGTTTCTTGCAGTTTGGCGCTAAAGAATGCCATTAGGAAAAGATATTCAGTAATGGATACTTGTCAACATCTGTTCGTTCGTTCAAAATTTTACGGACATCGTACCTATTGATTTCAAGAAATTCTAAGTGCTAATCTAGAACTTTTGCTTTCGACGTGGATATTTTTATAGTTATTGTTGAAATTATGCCTGAATTCCTGAGGATCATTAGCATATGTAGACTGTACGGAATTCGATATGTAACTCCTTTGGTGTCTACCTATTTGGCAAATGTATACTAAGGGGCAACCGCTGCAAGTCAACTTGTAGACTCCAGATTCATTTTCTTTATTTGTTCGATCCTTATTGATTTTATGTAGGTACTTAGGTAATAAAATTGTTTTAAATGCTGCTTTTTTGTCTTTCTTATAGACGATGTTTTTTTAATCAAGGTTATTAACAGCGAGTTATATCGGGTATTTTTTTAGAGTGATAGAACTTTCGATAGAGATAACTGTGATTTGACAGAAGGTAGAAGCCATGTTGTTTTGACATTTCTGTTCAGTAAGCGTCGACAAATTATCATGAAAAGACTCACGCCGCAACAATGTTCACAAATTGTTGAAATTTATTTTCAGAATCAGTGTTCAATTCGCCAAACTTATAGAGCACTTCGTGAAATTTATGGTTTACATAATCGTCCATCAGAGCAGCTTAGTCGTCGAATTATCAATAGATTTCGGACAACATTTTCTCTACTCGATGCAACAACAACAGCAAGACAAAGAACTGTACGTACAAAAGAAAATATCGCTGCTGTAAGTCATAGTGTTAATGATGATTCAGATTTGTCTGTTCGTCGACGTTCACAACAAGTTGGACTCTGTGCATGGAAAATTTTGCGTAAAAATCTTTGTCTACACCCATACAAGATCCAACTGGTTAAAGAACTAAAGTCACTTGACCATAATTAGCGTCGTTTGTTGGCTGATTGGGCCCTTGAACAGCTTGAAGTTGATCCACATTTTTATGGTAAAATTGTGCTCATTTCTGGTGAACGGCTATGTGAACAAGCGAAATTACAGTATATGAAGTGAAAACAATCCTCAAGAAGTTTTGCTGCCCTTGAGAGCGCTTTTTGACGGATTAATTCCCGCTGTTCCCTTGAAATAATTTATCGTTTAAAATAAATCAGGGTCCATCAAGTAAGATCGACTCAATCCATAATTCAAAGAAATGTGACTATTAACCGCAAGAGATTCTCTTTATTTCGTTTCGTCTTATAATTGGACGTATAATGGATAAATAAATTTGTGCTGTCATACACTGAAGGAAGTATAAAATTCTCGAGTTTCTTATTTCATTTTATCAGTCAGAAAATTATGGCAGTATGAGAGGTTCGATAATTTGCAGCTGTTTCTAGGCCATAAAACGACACAATTGAAATTTCCAATTAGAGATGGTAGAAGTCCTGAAATTATGGCAAAATCTCTTGTACATCCATAAATCGCTCAATTCACTCTGAATATATTAATTAAACTCTATGACTCCTCTGGATTGTCTATTTCTTCGTTCGACGTTTTCATGCGGCTTTATTTAAGGCCTTGACATATGTCACTCGAGAAGAATAAGCATTTATGACTAAATGTCAAATAAAAGTAATTATTTGAATCGACCCCTCCTTTAGCTCAGGAGAGGTTTGCAATGAAGTTTCTGGAATTCGCTAAAAATTCCTTTTATCGGTACGAAAATTGATATTTTCAGAACATCAAGAAACTTTCTTTTTTACACCTCAGCGAAATTACTGATACCGTAATAGTTACACATGAAGCTCATTTTTGGTTGAACGGCTATGTAAACAAGCAAAATTGCCGTATATGGACTGAAAACAATCCTTCAGAAGTTTTGCAGGTTTACACGCTGGAGGCAACATCGGTCCATATTTCTTCAAAAACGATGCTGAAGCTAATGTTACAGTGAATGGTGCTCGTTACAGATTACAATGATATTAAATGATTTTCATTATATTTTTCGAAATCAACAAAGCGTACCCAAATGTTAGAGGAAATCGTATACCTACTTACAAATGTAGCAACTCGTTGGAATTTTACTTCACGTGCCGTTCTGACAGTTTTTAATAATAGAGGTAAATTACTCGAAAATTTTCATTTTATCAATAGTAATAGTCGCGATTTTGATCAAAAATCAATAAGAGAAGTAGTAGATTTAAAAAATATTTTAAAGGATGCTCAGAATATATATTTTTTCAGAAACATTTGTATTGAATTGTATCATTCCTTACTTGGTGAAAATCCGTATTAAATAATATTTAAATAAGGTTATTCTGATTTTCACAAATTTTTATTGATATGTTCACAACAATTGTTTCGCTATCACAGTAGCATCATCAGGCAAGTTCCCAGTTATTCAAAATGTATCGATGTTACAGATGATCGATGATCATTGATTATTTGTTTCAAAATTTGAATGGTATCGATCCAGAAGTGTTTTAGTTCCAACAAGATGGTGCTACACCTCATGCTGCAACCGTAATAATTGATTTATTGAAAGAAAGATTTGGCGATAACATTATTTCGAGAAATCGTCCAATTAATTGGCCTTCAAGATCATGCGACATAACTCCACTGGATTATTTTCTTAGAGGTTATGTCAAGTCATTGGTTTATGCTAACAAACCAGAAACAATAGACGCTTTGGAAGCCAACATAACTCGTGTTATTGATGAAATAAGGCCTGATATCTCGAAAAAGTGGTCCTAAATTGGTCTGGTCGAATGCGGTTCCTCAGAGCTAGTCGTGGTGGACATATGCCGGAAACTAGTTTCAAAACATAAATGTCATAAAATTATCTTTCAAATAAAAAAAAATTGGCTTCAATCTTAATTTGCATGTATTTTATTTAAATTTGAAGTTCTAGACCTGTATTCATTTTATTCGGAATTAGTGTTTCAAAGCAACCCAAAAACGGTTTTTTCTGGCATATCAACACCTTGTCTCTTTTTACATCTGCTGAATCTAGAAATATGGCAAAAAAGTGTTTTATTCGAAGAGGGGAATCTTCGGTTAAAATCAATTTGCAACACCCCATATATGCCGGGTGATTTGTTGCGCGTTTGTTCTATGGAACATCGTGCTATAGTGTGACTCTCAGAGGTCTGTAATGTTCCAATTTGGAGCTTGAAATGGTCAGAAATTAGTAAGTAAGGGATCACTGGTGTCTGGCTTGACCATCCGTAAACATGATAACCTTCGAACGAAAAGAGTTAGAGCCTTGAAACTTCCAGAGAAGGTTAAGTACGAGGGGCATTCAATGTGTTCTCGGTATCAGGATGATTTATAATAATGTGAGTAATACAATTATCTCACTTAAACTATCTGTGGGTATAAATAAAAAATTTCACTAATTTGCGATCATTAGTTTTCTAGATATCTTCACTGAAAGACGACAAGAATGACTGACGCCACAATGATGAGCAGGGAAAAAGTCAAAAACTCATTCATGTAGAGATGGTTGCTGTTTACCAAGACTGTACTCCGTCGTTATCCACCATTAAAAGTGGTCAAGTGAATACAAAGGAGGCAGAGAAAGCATTGAAGACGACCCTCGCTCAAGCGGGCCCGTTTGAGACAAAACTGAAGAAAATGTGAAAAAAGTGGTAAATCTGGTATTTGAAGATGTCAGAATAAAAATCAAGATGTTAGAAGAGATGACAAACCTCTCTCTTTATACCATACATGCTATCCTTCATGGCCATCTCAACCGCTCATAGGTCAGTTCAAAATGGGTACCTAGAATGCTCACCGCACCTCAAAAGGGCGAGTCGAGTGCTGTAAGAAGTTTTTAGAGCTTTGTGGAGAAGTCCCATCGACTATGATTACTTGGGATGAGACGTGGGTTCATCTTTATGACCCTGAGAGTAAACAAGAGTCCGTGCCGTGGATTGAAAAGGAAGCACAGCCCCCAAAGAAGTTTAAACTCACCCCACCCGCTGGAAAAATTATGGCTACGGTTTCTTAGGTTTATGAAGGTATTTAATTGATAGAATACACTAAAAGGGCTGAAACATCACAGCAGTATTATACGTAAACACTTTGGGTAATTTAAGAGAAACAATTGAAGGAAAATGGCGAAGAAAACTCACAGCGAGGGTGCAACTGCTTCACGACAACGCGGCGGTTCACAAGGCCGCGTTCTTCAAAGAAATTACTCATCCACTGTACAGTCCAGACTTGGTCTCCAATAACTACTCTCAAAAGTGAAAAACTATTTTCGTGGAAAGCGATTTTCCGACGATGAAGAACTGAAGGTGGCAATTAATACCTAGTTTGAGAAGAAGCCGGCTTATTTTTCGATCTAACGAATGTTTTCAACTTCTAGGGCGCTACATTGAAAAATAGAAATTTTCCAGAGTTTTCTTTCATGCCTTCACCGAGAATACATTGAAAGCCCCTAGTATCTGAATATCTCGGAAGGGTTCGTTGAAGGGCAGTTCAATAATTTCGCAGTTATTCACTTTCAGAAATTTTTTCAACATTTTAATTTCGAAGCCGTTGAATGATACTATAAAATTCTTGTTGGCCCACTTTAGTCTAGTCAACAAGTGCCTTTTGGGTCAACTTTTTTTAGCAGTCTCCGAAAATTATGATCAAGATGTTATTCGTATCGGAATGGCATCTAGATGATTGTTGAAAAAAATGAAGTTCCGCTTGCAAAAATTGCAGAAGTTATTAACAATTAACTAACAAAAAAGAACGTTTAGTTTTTTGCAAATATCTCAAAAACTAATAAATATTTTTGGAATGAAAAAAAAGATTCAAGAAAAGGAGGAAACTTCCTAAAAAAGTGTCGACTTCCAGAATTGTAGTCCCAATATTAATAATTTTCCCAGAAGGATGAAAATACGGCCGAAAACGGGTACTCTGGCTTTCGTAAGCCACTCCTACTTTGGACACTTTATTAATAAAAATTATTTTAAGGGATTAAATATGAAATTTAATGAATGAAAAAATTCAGGGGCATACTGGATAGATGAATGAACAATAATCCGCCAAAAAAAAATTTTTATCTCTATTTTTCAATTAGTTATGCAATAGTTAATTAATAAATTTTTTTCCATATATTAAAAAATTTTTCGTTTTGTTTAATTTTTCATTGTTTATATAATAAACAATTTGTTATTAACAAATAAATTTTTACTTCATATTTTTCCCTATTCTTCTTACTGTCACAAATACAGACATGATTTTTCTATAAATTTTTTCATTAATAAAATAATAGAAAAATTAATAAAAAAAAAATCATGTCTGTATTCGTAGCAGTGAGAAGAATAGGGAAAAAAATATAATGTAAAAATTTATTTGTTTACAACAAATTGTTTATTATATAAACAATGAAAAATTAAACAAAACGAAAAAAATTTTTTTTTATGTGGAAAAAAAAGTAAATCATGATTTTTAAAGAAAAAATGGTTCCTGCCACAAATACAGACATGATTTTTGTTTTAATTAATTTTTTTATTATCAAAATGATGAAAAATAATAAAAAAAATTAATAAAAAAAAATCATGTCTGTATTTGCGGCGGTAAGAAAAATAGGGAAAAATATATATAATAAAAATTCATTTGTTTATAACAAATTGTTTATTATATAAACAATAAAAAATTAAACAAAACGAAAATTTTTGTTTTTTATATAGAAAAGAAAAGTAAATCATGATTTTTAAAGAAAAAGCGGTTCCTTAATATTAGTTAGAAGTGGGAGAAAACGATTGTCAATTATTAAATGCGTTTTCAAGCAATAAAAAAATTTTTTTAAGAAAAAATTTTTTTTTTAAGTCATTATTTGCATCAAAGATTGATATTCCTTAAAAAATTTTCAATTATTTTATAAACAACGCATTTGTTTATTACAATTTTTTAAACAATAAGAAATAAAAATTGAAAAAAATATATTTCTATGTAGCTTCCTACAACATAAAAACCATTAATAATATTTTGTGAAAAAAATTTTTTTTTATATGGAAAAAAAAAGTAAATCATGATTTTTAAAGAGAAAATGGTTGCTTCATATTAGTTAGAAGTAGGAGGAAACAATTGTGAATTAACAAATGCGTTTTTAAGCAATAAAAAAATTTTTTTAAGGAAAAATTTTTTTTTTAAAACCATTATTTGCATCAAAGATTGATATTCCCAAAAAAAAATTTCATAATATTTTATAAACAACTCATTTGTTTACAACAAATTTTTTAAACAATAAGAGAAAAAAATTTAAAAAAATATTTATATGTAGCTTCCTACAACATAAAAACGGACCATTAATAATATTTTGAAAAAAAGAACTTTTTCGATAATTAATCTAAGTTTTCAATTTTGCAACAACGAAAATTGTTAATGAACATTTTTAAATTTTTCCAACGGGGATCTATTCCGAAGTCTTCCAAAAATTGCTCCAAGAGAGGAAAAAATCTCAAGTTAATAGTTTAACAATTATCACACTTGCAATGTTCATGTCCAAGCAGAAAAAAATTGTTAATTAACTATTGCATATCTAATTGAAAAATTGAGATAAAATTTTTTTTTTGGCGGATTATTGTTCACTCATCTATCCAGTATGCCCCTGAATTTTTTTATTTATGAAATTTCATATTTAATCCCTCAAAATAATTTTTATTAATAAAGTGTCGAAAGTAGGAGTGGCTTACGAAAGCCAGAGTACCCGTTTTCGGCCGTATTTTCATCCCTCTGGGAAAATTATTAATATTGGGCTACAATTCCGGGAGTCGACAATCTTTTTAGGAAATTTCCTCCTCTTTTTGAATCTTTTTTTAATTTCTAAAATCTTTATTAGTTTTTGAGATATTTACAAAAAACTAAACCCTCTTTTTTTTAGTTAATTGTTCATTACTTTTGCAATTTTTGTAAGCAGAACTTCATTTTTTTCAAAAATCATCTAGATGCCATTTCGAATGGAATGACACCTTTATTATAATTTTCGGAGACTGCTGAAAAAAGTTGACCCAAAAGGCACTTGTTGACTAGACTACTTGTATAAAGGAGTAGAATATTCGCTCAAGTGAACTGTCAAACGGTGTTTTCCAGATACTAAATTCCCCCGGTCGAGATTCTTATTTGTGATGAGGGCGAGCGCCATAGTTATCCAAGATGAGAAACTTATATTGGAGAAGTTTTTGGAGTCGTTTGAGTGACTCATCTCCCGTTTTTACGAGACCTAACCACGCAACTTTCTCCCTGGACTCTATAATGAAAAAACGAAAATTATATTCTACTCCTTTCCGCCTCAACTAATTCATAGATAATTCCTTCGGAAGCGATGGGCAATAATTTTGTACGTCAACGGGAAGTTAAGTAATAATTGATGGAATATCATGTTTTTGTTGAGGAAAGTTACACACACGCAAGTTAGTTACACACTTGCAATTAAGATATTAACAATTAACATGCTCTCAAGTGCACACGCAAATAAGATTTTCACCACGGTGACCTGATGAAAATTTACGCAGAATTTAGTTTGAGTTCATTCACATTTTTTCGGATGTGTCTTTATTTTTGTTGGTATTTGATTTGAAGAATAAAGTGCTTAGACAATTCACAACTTAAGACTATAGAAAATTTGAATATTAAAACATATTGAAATATGTTTGTCTTCTACAATTTTAATTTCAAAAAATTTTTATTCAAAAACTTCATTATGGAATGTCAATGAATTTAAATAAACTTTAAAATAATTCACACTGTTCTTTGATTTTGTTAGAACATAGATCAATCTTGAATTATATAGTTGATCTGTGTTTTGAAGCTTTAGTCTTTTAACACGTGAGAGATATAGGTTAGTTTTTTGATTTTGATATTTGGAATATTAAATGAGGACTGAAGACGGAATTGCTTAGAATTATATTTGTTTTTTGAAGATATAGTGCACATTTTTTAGAGATTTTTGAAATAACTTATTCGAATATTTATATATATATTCAATATTTCAAATGAATTATATTCTTTGAGAGGTCCTTTAAGTGTGTTCATATTTTTTAAAAGACAATTGGTGTTCTTAAAGGTAAGACCAGAAACAAAATTTTGTCTCCTTTAAATATTTATTTATTAATTTCAATTACTTTCGTATATCTGTTGGGTTATTTATTCCATTTGACATTATATATTGAGTTTTGATTATATACGTCTATTAAATGTGAGCAGTGCTTGCTGTAGGCATAAATTTAATTCAAAAAGTTTTTGAATAAAAATTTTTTGAAATTAAAATTATAGAAGACAAACATATTTCAATATATTTTAATATTAAAATTTTGTTATATTTCTTCTATCAAGTAAAAGGCCTTTCTATTCTATTTTATTAGGACTATAGAAGTCCACAGCACTGGCGGATCAACCTAACTGGGAGCCCCAAGCACAAGATAAGTTTGGGGACTCTAATTCGTGGAATATTTCCACGAAAAAACGAAAAAAATATATATATTATATTTTATATATATATATATATATATATATATATATTATATATATATATATATATTATATTTTATATATATATATATATATATATTATATATATATATTATATATATATATAATATTTATATATATATATATATATATATATATATTTGAATATTATATATATATATAATATATATATATATATATAAATATTATATATATATATATATATATAATATATATATACAATATATATATATATATATATATATATTTATATATATATATATAGATATATATATATATATATATATATATATATATATATATTTATATATAAATATATATAAAAATATTGCAACTAAATTAGTTTTGGAGGAGAAGTGTTTAAAATTATGTGCATTTTTGAAAAAATATAAAATCAGAAACAAAACTTTTGTCACTTGGAAATATTTATTTATTACTTTTAATTGACAATTTATATTTTTTATTCCATTAGATATTTAATGAGTTTAGATTTTATACGTCTACTTAGTTTAAGAACTACTTATAAGATACTAGTTTAATTCTAAGTTTTTGAATAAATTTTTTTGAAAATAAAATTTATAGGAGGCTAACAGAATAAACCAGTTTCGATATTTAAATTTTGTAATGATCCTTTTATCAAGTGAAAAACCTATTCTAATTATTTCATTGTATATATTTCATTATATAAACGACATTTGGTTTTAACGAAGGCTATAAAATACCTTACAAGCTTTGTGTGATTTTTGTGATGAACATACATTACGTTGGACTTTTAAAGTTCTTTTATTTTAGTGCTTGTCCAACAAGGATACCAGGAGGTCCTTCTGGTAAGTTGAAGGTGATGCTCATTGTTTTCTTCGATATCCGTGGCGTGGTGCACTACGAATTCGTTCCAGAGGGTCAGACGGTAAACAAGGAGTATTACCTAGGCGTTATGAAACGTTTGCGTGAGCGTATCCGTAAAAAGCGGCCAAATTTGTGGGCGAACAACTCATGGATTTTGCATGACGATAACGCGCCTTCTCACCGAGCTACGATTGTGACTGACTTTCTCGCCAAAAACTCAACAAACGTGCTTCAGCAACCACCGTATTCGCCGGATTTGGCTCCCTGCGACTTTTTCCTCTTCCCAAAACTGAAATTGCCCCTTCGTGGCACCCGTTTTGAGTCGATTGAAGCCATAAAACAAAATTCGGCGCCAGAGCTAAAGTCCATCCCGGAAAGCGCCTATAAAAAATGTTTCGATAATTGGATGTGCCTTTGGCATCGATGTATTGGAGCAAATGGAGCCTATTTTGAAGGCGACCCAATAAATTTTGACGGTTAAATGTAAAAATGTTGTTTTAATTGAAAATTCCCGGTACTTTCTTGACAGAGTAGTATAGGAAATGAAGTTTACTCTTATTAACAGGTAATAAAAAATTGGAAGCGCTGATAATTTCGTTTCGGTGTGCCTTCTATGTCATAATGATGTCTCAATGTTTCCATATTAGCCCTGTTGGTGTGCTTCTTGACAAAACTTTTGATCATTTCTTGTGGTCTATTGTCATATTAACTCTATTTTAGTTGATTCGTATAAGAGTTGGTTTGGATGAATCTTTCAGTCAGAAAGTTCTTTCCCAATACCGAAATCAGTTTAATGGGTCTGTAGTTATCTCTTTTAGAGTTTTCTTTATTCGCTTTAGGAATGGTTATTAGTATCTTTTTTTCCATTCTTTATAAGATTTAAATTTTTACCGAATTAACCTCTTTGATATTCAAGATACAAATATAAACGGCTGAATCAGTCAAGTATTCATAAACATATCTTGCATGTCTCGTCAGTTCAAATATTCAATTTGTAACATAATTTACATCTAGGAAATCCGAGTAGTACTTGATAAAATATACATCTTCATTTTTTTCATTCTCGGAGTTTTTCATCTTTATTTTTCGCCGAATTCTGAGGATATGTTTCCCTCTTTTGCAGCTAAAGCGTACATTTAACTTTGATAAACCTCAACTTCAGGTGAACAAATGGAATAAGTATATCTTTATAGATCGTTTTTGTAGCATAGTTGCGTTTATCACACATAAACAAACGCTGCTTAGGAGTGATTTTTTTTTTATATCTCTTTTTAAGTTCATCTTGTTATTAAAAATGTCATTGCGAAATGATTATACCCTTATATAGTCCATGCACAATATCAATATGTATTCTGAGTCTACCTTTCCGCGATGTAGTATAGTTACACTGGTCACATTTTAAGGTTTCAGGATACGGATGGTCTTTCTCCATATGTGTCTGCATATGATTTTGTATTGTTGTTGTATAATGACATAAATAACATCGATATAGCTTAAAGTTAAAATGCACACTGTTATATTGTTCTCGTAGATCAATTCTCGATGATGAAGTGAAATTACATTCATCGCACTGATATCGGCCGCGTTCCGATTGTCTATCCCTAATATGGCGTTTTAACTTGTGTTTCTTTGAATTCAAATGCTTTTCAGTTGTATGTCTTTGTAGCTGATATGATCTTCGTGCGAAAAAATTACATTGATCACACTGATATGCCCCCAATTTCAAACGAACAGCATCTTTATGTCTCTTGAGGTCAACTTTGTATTCTGTAATGTTCAAATCTTCGCTACAATCGGATCTCTTCAAATTGGAATGAACATTTTCCTTATGATTTCGCAAATCGCTTTCCTCCCTTGTTGCATAAATACAGCTGTTACACTTAAAAAGCTTCAAGATCAAGCGGACTTTACCCGTGAATTTTTCGGGCTTACACTCAACTGATGGATCATCTCGATCTGGTTTTTTCTCATAACCAACATCAGTTTTGCGCGAATTTTCACTCGCAGACCGGATATATTGGTCTGTGTTACTCTGATTCGTTGTATTAGGGAATTTCAGGCCGCTCAGTTTGCCCGAAAATGTATTTTCGTCGATCTGTGCAGGTGAGTTACTCGAATCGTTCGATTTACTATCTATTGACATTGTACTTCTTTCATATATTTCAGTCTGATCTAAAAATAGATTATGCATATTTTTGCGCCAATCCTTATACTCTTTTTGACACGTTCCTTTGTCACTGAAACAGAAATAATGAAGAATTATTGAAAGATGGCTGTAGTTATCGATATCTCGTTACGGGTTGTTAAAAGGCAACAAAATTCACTATATTTCACAGTTTTTATTCGCGATTTATTCGATTACTAAAGTTTTTCGCCAATAAGGACCAGGACTTCTATGAGAGAGGGATTATGAAGCTACCTTCAAATGACAACAAATTATAGAACGAAACGGTGCATATTTGCTCCAAATCAGACAATCCGAAACATGTTGAATAAAATTTTAAATATCATACAGAATAATTCTGTTAACCCCCTACAAATTTCAATTTCAAAAAATTTTTATTCGAAAAGTTTTATAATTAAATCAAATAAATGTCTTTAAAACACACTGTGTCAATTTAGTAGACATATAGAATTAATTACTTATTACACAGTACCAAATGGAATAAACGAAATTCAATGAAATATAAATTGTCAACTAAATACTATTAAATAAATACTTGATGAGTACCAAATTTTGCTTCGTTCCTTTTATGAAAAATAAATTCCTTTCCAAAAATGCAAAACATAACCGAAAGAACTTCGTAGAAAACAACTCGCTCAAAATATTTTTATCATATTAACATAAAAATACAAGAAAATCCACTATTCCAAAATTCTCACCTCTCATGAAATGTATTGAATTCAGATCCAAATATATCATAAGATCAGAATTTAACTCACCAAATAAGAATAAAACAGAAATTGTCAACGAGTTGTTAGGTATAATCTATAACTAATTGTACTCGGAACACAGAAAAACTTATTCAGCCCAAATAATGTCGCATCGTGAGATAAATAACAAGAATTTCGAAAATAATGAATAATTGAAGAATATATTGTGGATATTTAGACTATGAATTTATTCAATAAATTAAAAATCAATTTGAATGTGAGTCAATACTTGATAGAAGTAAAATTTAAATGACTCTAAATTCAGAATTATATATTCTTACTACAATATATATTGAAACTATATACAAAAAATATCGAATTGATATCCTTATAAATAATAAATATAATATATTGTTCCATGTCTCGGAAAAAACCTTTTTACATCCCGCAAGAAATGCATTAATACAAATATATTAACACAAACTATATAAATATATATATTATTAATTAGTAATAATCTGTAAGTTTCATGTTATTTACTTACCTATAAATGGTGCACAATTCTGATTCGTCATTATGTTCGACCCCTTCAAATATTTCTCTCCAAATTTTTCTCATGTCTTCACTTTCGTTATGCGGTTTATAATTTTCTGTTGGGTATAACATGTCTGTAATATTTTCGTGGATTTCAGCCATTTCAGATACTGATAATATACAAACAGCTGGATACAGATCAAAGTAACACAAAAAAAATTATACACAGCACAGTTTTTGGAAACACAGTTTAACAGATTCAAATATATCACAAGATGCAAATTTAAGACACCAAATTAGTTATATCCTGGAACGAATAAACTCGAAGTAAGCTTTGAAGTATCCAAAATAAAACATAAATGATCCATGTTGTTACGTATGACCTATAACTATTTGTACTCGGAACACAGAAAAACATTACAAATCTTATTTACCCCAAATAATGGCCCCTGATGAGAAAAATAACCAGAATTCCAAAAATAATAAATTATTATTTTTATATTATATATATTATATATATTATTTATATTATATATATATATATATATATATATATATATTATATTATATTTATACTCTATATGAAACTATCAAATTCATATCCATATATATTTTTTTCCGAGACACTGAAAAATATTTTATATTGATTATAAATAAGGAAAGATGCCTACTTCTAGGAGTGGACAAGGAAAGACTGACGAAGAAGAAGTTATATAAGGATATCAATTTGATAATTTTTGTATATAGTTTGGATATATATTGTAGAAGTTAGAATATATAATTCTGAATTTAAAGTAATTTTATGGACTCCGTCAAAACCAAATAATAATATGTAATAAGCGTTAACCAAAATATATAATTATATAATATACAATCTAATATATAAAATTCTCGTGTCACGGTGTTTGTGATTCTACTCCTCCGAAACGGCTCCACCGATTTTTGTCATTCGAGGCATGCATATCGGCCAGGGTAGAGATCGGACAACATCTCATTTTTATCCCCCTAAATGTTAGGGGTGGTCCATCACTAAATATTTTTGAAATTTTTTTAGACAAACTTTTTTTTTCATTTTTTTATGATATAGCATACAAAAATACATACAACCCTAAATTTTCACCCCACTACGATCAACCTCTATTTTTTAATCGTCAATTAAAACATTTAATTTCAATATATAAAATTCTCGTGTCACGGTGTTTGTAATTCTACTCCTCCGAAACGGCTAGCCTGATTTTTGTCATTCGAAGCATGCATATCGGCAAGGGTGGAGAATCGGATAACATCTATTTTTCATCCCCAAATGTTAGGGTTGGTCCACCCCTAAATATTTTTTCAGTTTTTTGGACAAACTTTTTTTTTCATGATATAGCATACAAAAATACATACAACTCTAAATTTTCACCCCTCTACGATCAACCCCTATTTTTTATTTGTCATTTAAAATCTTTAATTTGTTTTGCTAGGATTATTTTTTATTTTGTCATGTCTTAGAATAAAAAAATTCATATTACTCTAAATTTTTCGCCTCTCTACGATCAACCGCAATTTTTTATTTGCTACTTTTAAATTTTAATTTTTTTAGTGATTTTTATTTTCACTTTGTCATGACTTAAAATAAAAAAAAATCATATTACTCTTAATTTTCACTCTTTTACGATCATCCTCTATTTTGCATCGCGATTTTTATTTTTTTCATTCTTTCCACAGATCTGCAATAGGGTTGCAAGATGGCAATCGAATATAATAATTGTAGTACGATAAATTCTTATTCAGAGTTTATAATTTCAAGTTTCTTCAATTAGGATTTTTTTTTTAATTCAATTTGCGGATGCTTTTGGTGCCTTAGCACAAACACTCCTCTATTCTGAAGTTCCAAAGTATTCTACATGGGCTGAATCGAAAAAATGGATGCCCCGCAAGCAAGGGACACCAGTTGATGCGTGCCCCGGTTTATTCAAATCAAATAGTTTGGGTCGTGTATATGCAGTCAATCCAAGACAGACTGAGTGCTTTTATTTGCGACTGTTGTTGGTTAATGTCACCGGACCATTGTCATTTCAAGATATACGTAAAGTAGATGGACAACAGTATCCTACGTATAAAGATGTATGCCTTGCTTTAGGTTTGCTAGAAGACGACAATCATTTGGACAGTATGCTTGCTGAAGTAGCATTAAACTGCACAGGAACACAAATTCGTCTACTATTTGCTATAGTACTGACAACATGTTTCCCGGCCCAATCACAAATGTTGTGGGATAATCACAAAGATTCAATGACTGATGATATATTGTATCGACATCGTAGAGGGTGCAACGATCTAAAGATGTCATTCAGTGATGCAATGTACAATGAAGCATTGATTGCTATCGAGAATCTTTGCATCGCTATTGTGAATTTACCAATCAGTCATTTCGGTATGAGTTCACCGAATCGAAGTGCATCTGATTTACTCAACACAGATATAAATCGTGAACTACAGTACGATACTGTAGAAATGGCAGGCATTGTTAGTCGCAATGTTCCACTACTAAATAATGAACAAAAAATTATCTACGACCACATCATGCTGGCAGTTTCGTCAGGACAAGGAGGATTCTTTTTTTTTTGGATTCACCAGGAAGAACTGGTACAACATTCTTTATTTCGCTACTTCTTGCCGAGATACGATCAAAAAATGGCATCGCATTGGCCGTTGTATCTTCTGGCATTGCAGCAACTTCATTAGATGGAGGTAGAACAGCTCATTCAGCGTTTAAGCTGCCGTTGAACATTCAAAGTAATCCATATGCAGTGTGCAACATAAAAAAACAGTCGTCTATAGCCCCAGTGCTGAAACTATGTAAAATAATTATCTGGAATGAATGCACTATGGCACACAAACATTCGCTTGAGGCATTGGATAGGACATTAAAAGATATAAAAAACAAGGATAAACTATTTGGCGGCACTTTGTTACTCCTTTCAGGTGATTTCAGACAAACACTTCCCGTTATTCCGCGTTCAACGTACGCTGATGAAATCAATGCTTGCTTAAAATCATCGCGACTATGGCGTAATGTTGAAAAAGTACAACTGACGGTGAACATGCGCGTTCAAATGCTTCAAGATCTATCCGCTGAAACTTTCTCTAAACAACTGTTAGATATTGGAAATGGGAAAGTTGCTGTACATGAAAATACTGGATGCATAAAATTACAGACCGACTTCTGCACGACTCTCAAAATATTCTTATCGCTCACGTATTTCCCGACGTACACACACAATATGCAAATCCTAAATGGCTGACAGAAAGAGCGATTTGGGTTGCTAAAAATGTGGACGTCAATGGGTTAAATTTAAAGATACAAGAATGGATGCCTGGGGATTTGGTGTCATACAAATCTATCGATGCAGTTTGTGATACCAACAAGACTGTGAGTTATCCAATTGAGTTTTTAAATTCATAGGATTTGCCAGGCATGCCTCCACACCATTTAAAATTGAAGGTTTGATCTCCGATTATTCTGCTTCGTAATTTAAACCCACCACGGCTGTGTAATGGCACACGATTAGTCATTAAAAAATTAATGAAAAACGTTATTGAAGCGATCATATTGAATGGCAAGTTTCAAGGTGTTTCCAAATCTAAGCCACATACAGACAATGTCTGGCCTTGTGACTTATTGATTGTCATAGCGAATGCCAATCTAATTGGGAATGAGTGCGTTAGAATTCGATTGGCATATCTGTAGGAATCATAGGGATTCGTGGCAGCAACACATTTTCACCTTGAAACTTGCCATTCAATATGATCGCTTCAATAACGTTTTTCATTAATTTTTTAATGACTAATCGTGTGCCATTACACAGCCATGGTGGGTTTAAATTACGAAGCAGAATAATCGGAGATCAAACCTTCAATTTTAAATGGTGTGGAGGCATGCCTGGCAAATCCTATGAATTTAAAAACTCAATTGGATAACTCACAGTCTTGTTGGTATCACAAACTGCATCGATAGATTTGTATGACACCAAATCCCCAGGCATCCATTCTTGTATCTTTAAATTTTACCCATTGACGTCCACATTTTTAGCAACCAAAATCGCTCTTTCTGCCAGCCATTTAGGATTTGCATATTGTGTGTGTACGTCGGGAAATACGTGAGCGATAAGAATATTTTGCGAGTCGTGCAGAAGTCGGTCTGTAATTTTATGCATCCAGTATTTTCATGTACAGCAACTTTCCCATTTCCAATATCTAACAGTTGTTTAGAGAAAGTTTCAGCGGATAGATCTTGAAGCATTTGAACGCGCATGTTCACCGTCAGTTGTACTTTTTCAACATTACGCCATAGTCGCGATGATTTTAAGCAAGCATTGATTTCATCAGCGTACGTTGAACGCGGAATAACGGGAAGTGTTTGTCTGAAATCACCTGAAAGGAGTAACAAAGTGCCGCCAAATAGTTTATCCTTGTTTTTTATATCTTTTAATGTCCTATCCAATGCCTCAAGCGAATGTTTGTGTGCCATAGTGCATTCATTCCAGATAATTATTTTACATAGTTTCAGCACTGGGGCTATAGACGACTGTTTTTTTATGTTGCACACTGCATATGGATTACTTTGGATGTTCAACGGCAGCTTAAAGGCTGAATGAGCTGTTCTACCTCCATCTAATGAAGTTGCTGCAATGCCAGAAGATACAACGGCCATGCGATGCCATTTTTTGATCGTATCTCGGCAAAAAGTAGCGAAATAAAGAATGTTGTACCAGTTCTTCCTGGTGAATCCAAAAAAAAAGAATCCTCCTTGTCCTGACGAAACTGCCAGCATGATGTGGTCGTAGATAATTTTTTGTTCATTATTTAGTAGTGGAACATTGCGACTAACAATGCCTGCCATTTCTACAGTATCGTACTGTAGTTCACGATTTATATCTGTGTTGAGTAAATCAGATACACTTCGATTCGGTGAACTCATACCGAAATGACTGATTGGTAAATTCACAATAGCGATGCAAAGATTCTCGATAGCAATCAATGCTTCATTGTACATTGCATCACTGAATGACATCTTTAGATCGTTGCACCCTGTACGATGTCGATACAATATATCATCAGTCATTGAATCTTTGTGATTATCCCACAACATTTGTGCTTGGGCCGGGAAACATGTTGTCAGTACTATAGCAAATAGTAGACGAATTTGTGTTCCTGTGCAGTTTAATGCTACTTCAGCAAGCATACTGTCCAAATGATTGTCGTCTTCTAGCAAACCTAAAGCAAGGCATACATCTTTATACGTAGGATACTGTTGTCCATCTACTTTACGTATATCTTGAAATGACAATGGTCCGGTGACATTAACCAACAACAGTCGCAAATAAAAGCACCCAGTCTGTCTTGGATTGACTGCATATACACGACCCAAACTATTTGATTTGAATAAACCGGGGCACGCATCAACTGGTGTCCCTTGCTTGCGGGGCATCCATTTTTTCGATTCAGCCCATGTAGAATACTTTGGAACTTCAGAATAGAGCAGTGTTTGTGCTAAGGCACCAAAAGCATCCGCAAATTGAATTAAAAAAAAATCCTAATTGAAGAAACTTGAAATTATAAACTCTGAATAAGAATTTATCGTACTACAATTATTATATTCGATTGCCATCTTGCAACCCTATTGCAGATCTGTGGAAAGAATGAAAAAAATAAAAATCGCGATGCAAAATAGAGGTTGATCGTAAAAGAGTGAAAATTAAGAGTAATATGATTTTTTTTTAATTTTAAGTCATGACAAAGTGAAAATAAAAATCACCAAAAAAATTAAAATTTAAAAGTAGCAAATAAAAAATTGGGGTTGATCGTAGAGAGGCGAAAAATTTAGAGTAATATGAATTTTTTTATTCTAAGACATGACAAAATAAAAAATAATCCTTGCAAAACAAATTAAAGATTTTAAATGACAAATTGAAAATTGGGGTTAATCAAAGAAGGGCAAAAAATTCAGTGTTATATGAATTTTTTTATTCTAAGTCATGACAAAATAAAAAAAATATCCTTGCAAAAGAAATTATATCTTTTAACTGACAAATAAAAAATAGGGGTTGATCGTAGAGGGGTGAAAATTTAGAGTTGTATGTATTTTTGTATGCTATATCATGAAAAAAAAAGTTTGTCCAAAAAACTGAAAAAATATTTAGGGGTGGACCACCCCTAACATTTGGGGATGAAAAATAGATGTTATCCGATTCTCCACCCTGGCCGATATGCATGCTTCGAATGACAAAAATCAGTCTAGCCGTTTCAGAGGAGTAGAATTACAAACACCGTGACACGAGAATTTTATATATTGAAATTAAATTTTTTAATTGACAAATAAAAAATAGAGGTTGATCGTAGAGGGGTGAAAATTTAGGGTTGTATGTATTTTTGTATGCTATATCATAAAAAAATGAAAAAAAAAGTTTGTCCAAAAAAATTTAAAAAAAATTTAGTGATGGACCACCCCTAACATTTAGGGGGATGAAAAATAGATGTTGTCCGATCTCCACCCTGGCCGATATGCATGCCTCGAATGACAAAAATCGGTGGAGCCGTTTCGGAGAAGTAGAATCACAAACACCGTGACACGAGAATTTTATATATTAGATTGTATATTATATAATTATATATTTTGGTTAACGCTTATTACATATTATTATTTGGTTTTGACGGAGTCCATAAAATTACTTTAAATTCAGAATTATATATTCTAACTTCTACAATATATATCGAAACTATATACAAAAATTATCAAATTGATATCCTTATATAACTTCTTCTTCGTCAGTCTTTCCTTGTCCACTCCTGGAAGTAGGCATCTTTCCTTATATTCAATATAAAATATTTTTCAGTGTCTCGGAAAAAAATATATATGGATATGAATTTGATAGTTTCATATAGAGTATAAATATCCGCAATATATTCCTTAATAATTTATTATTTTTGGAATTCTGGTTATTTTTCTCATCAGGGGCCATTATTTGGGGTAAATAAGATTTGTAATGTTTTTCTGTGTTCCGAGTACAAATAGTTATAGGTCATACGTAACAACATGGATCATTTATGTTTTATTTTGGATACTTCAAAGCTTACTTCGAGTTTATTCGTTCCAGGATATAACTAATTTGGTGTGTTAAATTTGCATCTTGTGATATATTTGAATCTGTTAAACTGTGTTTCCAAAAACTGTGCTGTGTATAATTTTTTTTGTGTAACTTTGATCTGTATCCAGCTGTTTGTATATTATCAGTATCTGAAATGGCTGAAATCCACGAAAATATTACAGACATGTTATACCCAACAGAAAATTATAAACCGCATAACGAAAGTGAAGACATGAGAAAAATTTGGAGAGAAATATTTGAAGGGGTCGAACATAATGACGAATCAGAATTGTGCACCATTTATAGGTAAGTAAATAACATGAAACTTACAGATTATTACTAATTAATAATATATATATTTATATAGTTTGTGTTAATATATTTGTATTAATGCATTTCTTGCGGGATGTAAAAAGGTTTTTTCCGAGACATGGAACAATATATTATATTTATTATTTATAAGGATATCAATTTGATATTTTTTGTATATAGTTTCAATATATATTGTAGTAAGAATATATAATTCTGAATTTAGAGTCATTTAAATTTTACTTCTATCAAGTATTGACTCACATTCAAATTGATTTTTAATTTATTGAATAAATTCATAGTCTAAATATCCACAATATATTCTTCAATTATTCATTATTTTCGAAATTCTTGTTATTTTTCACACGATGCGACATTATTTGGGCTGAATAAGTTTTTCTGTGTTCCGAGTACAATTAGTTATAGATTATACCTAACAACTCGTTGACAATTTCTGTTTTATTCTTATTTGGTGAGTTAAATTCTGATCTTGTGATATATTTGGATCTGAATTCAATACATTTCATGAGAGGTGAGAATTTTGGAATAGTGGATTTTCTTGTATTTTTATGTTAATATGATAAAAATATTTTGAGCGAGTTGTTTTCTACGAAGTTCTTTCGGTTATGTTTTGCATTTTTGGAAAGGAATTTATTTTTCATAAAACAAGGAACGAAGCAAAATTTGGTACTCATCAAGTATTTATTTAATAGTATTTAGTTGACAATTTATATTTTATTGAATTTCGTTTATTCCATTTGGTACTGTGTAATAAGTAATTAATTCTATATGTCTACTAAATTGACACAGTGTGTTTTAAAGACATTTATTTGATTTAATTATAAAACTTTTCGAATAAAAATTTTTTGAAATTGAAATTTGTAGGAGGTTAACAGAATGATTCTGTATGATATTTAAAATTTTATTCAACATGTTTCGGATTTTCTGATTTGGAGCAGATATGCACCGTTTCGTTCTATAATTTGTTGTCATTTGAAGGTAGCTTCATAATCCCTCTCTCATAGAAGTCCTGGTCCATATTGGCGAAAAACTTTAGTAATCGAATAAATCGCGAATAAAAACTGTGAAATATAGTGAATTTTGTTGCCTGTTAACAACCCGTAACGAGATATCGATAACTACAGCCATCTTTCAATAATTCTTCATTATTTCTGTTTCAGTGACAAAGGAACGTGTCAAAAAGGGTATAAGGATTGGTGCAAAAATATGCATAATCTATTTTTAGATCAGACTGAAATATATGAAAGAAGTACAATGTCAATAGATAGTAAATCTAACGATTCGAGTAACTCACCTGCACAGATCGACGAAAATACATTTTCGGGCAAACTGAGCGGCCTGAAATTCCCTAATACAACGAATCAGAGTAACACAGACCAATATATCCGGTCTGCGAGTGAAAATTCGCGCAAAACTGATGTTGGTTATGAGAAAAAACCAGATCGAGATGATCCATCAGTTGATTGTAAGCCCGAAAAATTGACGGGTAAAGTCCGCTTGATCTTGAAGCTTTTTAAGTGTAACAGCTGTATTTATGCAACAAGGGAGGAAAGCGATTTGCGAAATCATAAGGAAAATGTTCATTCCAATTTGAAGAGATCCGATTGTAGCGAAGATTTGAACATTACAGAGTACAAAGTTGACCTCAAGAGACATAAAGATGCTGTTCGTTTGAAATTGGGGGCATATGCATATCAGTGTGATCAATGTAATTTTTCCGCACGAAGATCATATCAGCTACAAAGACATACAACTGAAAAGCATTTGAATTCAAAGAAACACAAGTTAAAACGCCATATTAGGGATAGACAATCGGAACGCGGCCGATATCAGTGCTATGAATGTAATTTCACTTCATCATCAAGAATTGATCTACGAGAACATTATAACAGTGTGCATTTTAACTTTAAGCTATATCGATGTTATTTATGTCATTATACAACAACAATACAAAATCATATGCAGACACATATGGAGAAAGACCATCCGTATCCTGAAACCTTAAAATGTGACCAGTGTAACTATACTACATCGCGGAAAGGTAGACTCAGAATACATATTGATATTGTGCATGGACTATATAAGGGTATAATCATTTCGCAATGACATTTTAAATAACAAGATGAACTTAAAAAGAGATATCAAAAACAATCACTCCTAAGCAGCGTTTGTTTATGTGTGATAAACGCAACTATGCTACAAAAACGATCTATAAAGATATACTTATTCCATTTGTTCACCTGAAGTTGAGGTTTATCAAAGTTAAATGTACGCTTTAGCTGCAAAAGAGGGAAATATATCCTCAGAATTCGACGAAAAATAAAGATGAAAAACTCCGAGAATGAAAAAAATGAAGATGTATATATTATCAAGTACTACTCGGATTTCCTAGATGTGAATAATGTAAATAAACCTTATTTATTATAAATTATGAATGTAACTGGCAGAAAGAAAAATAAATAAATATAAGAAGGAGAAAAATTTTGTTTCTGATCTTATATTTAATAAATACCAAATCTCTTTCTTTAAATTGAAAACAATCCTGATTTATCAGGGCTATAAAAAATTTAGATTTCCGCTTTTCACAAGGAAATACATTGTTTTATCGGATGTAGACTATATGCTAAAATTCTGCACAAGAAACTATGGTTATTCAGTTTTAATTTAGGTTTTAGTTTTAATTGGTAGAAGACAATCTAGTTGGCGGGTGTCAAAATACATATCTCCATTTTCCACCTGTTGGGCACAGGGCAAGGGTGAAAACAGGTAGGTTTCTTTTCTTTGGATCTATTTTATTTTAATATTGAATAGAGTAGTATTTAATTTTGTGATGACACTGGTCAAGGTGAAACTGATACGGTTAGACATATGAAAGATGATCATGAATGCGATTTGTGAAATCATGCAATTAATATCAAAATCAATTTGAAGAAATACGCCTGTGAATAATGTCTTTATACTATAAAATACAAATATATATATTCAAGGAACATACCGATTGCATTAATTTTCAGTGAGACAAGTAGGAATTTAGCTAGGGAACAATATACGCATGCCTATGAACTATCAATCAATTGCATAAAAAAGATCTTTCAATGGAAACGCCCCATCCTTAAATTGACATTACTCACGCATGGCAGTCAATTGTTTGTGACATTGACAGTTGTATTTGTCAATGTCTACTTTTTAATCATGGAAAAGTACACACTCCAACAACGTTCACAAATAATCCAAACTTATTATGAAAAATCGCGATCTGTTTCTCTAATTTTACTTGTTTAAACTCCAAATTTTGGTCGTTATATAGTCCAGATAAAAGAACAGCTGAACGCTAAGTGAAGAAGTTTCAAACAAATTTTACACTTCATAATGTTACTGTGCCAGTGAGACAAAGAAATGCAAGAAGTAAAAAGAATATTGCTGTTGTACGTGAAAGTGTTCGTGAAAACCAAAATTTATCGATTTCTCTATGTTCACAAGAATCATCAGACGTCTTTGTGGCGAATTTTATGAAAAGATCTTGGTTTATATCAATATAAAATTGTTTTGACCCGAAAACTCAAACCAATAGATCATTTAAAGCGTCGTGTATTCAGTAATTGGTGCTTGGAAAAAATTGAAAATGATGCACATTTTCAGCGGTGAGGCTCATTTCTGGTTGAACGGTTATGTTAACAAGCAGAATTGCCGTATTTGGAGTGGCATTAAACCTGAATAATATCAAGGACTAGCATTACATTCTGACAAATTTAGTGTTTGAACGGATTTTAAGCTGGATAAGTCATTGGATCTTATTTTTTTCAACGAAGCTCATGAGGTGGTTACTTTCAATGAAAATCGTTATCGTTCAGTGTTGACCGATATTTTATGGTCTGAATTGGTTCGTCTTGATTTGCAGAACATGGGGTTTAAACAGGACAATGCCACTTGTCATACTGCATATGACACAATGATTTTATTGAAAACAAAATCGGCGATTAGATTATTTCAAGAAGTGGGCCGATAAATTATCCACCTCATTTCTGCGATTTAACTCCATTGGACTTCTTCGCCCTGATTTATCCCATTTCAAAATGAATCATCACAAAATTACATACTACTCTATTCAATATTTAAATAAAATAGATCCGAAGAAAAGAAACTTACCTGGTTTCACCCTTGCCCTGTACCCACCAGTGTCACCACATTTGGAGCTCTTCGCCCTTATTTATCCCATTTCAAAATCAATTATTACAAAATTACATACTTCTCCATTAAATATTTAAATAAAATAGATCCGAAGAAAAGAAACCTACCTGTTTTCACCCTTGTCCTGTGCCCAACAGGTGGAAAATGTAGATATGTATTTTGACACCTACCAACTAGATTGTCTTCTACCAATTAAATCTAAAACCTAAATTAAAACTGAATAACCATATTTTCTTGTACAGACTTTGAGCATATAGTCAACATCCGAATAAAGAATGTATTTCCGCGTGAAATGCGGAAAACTAAATTTTTTAGAGCCCTTATAAATCAGAATTGTTTTCAATTTAAGAGGAACCCAAATGAGTATTGTTTAGTCATTACTGATAAATATAAGCGCTTCTTTTCATATAATTAGTCCCTAAGTAGTTCATTTGCCGCACTAACAAACGTCAGGTTGTGCTGCAAATATTAATTTGGTCAAGAAATTTTGGTCAGCATCTTTGTTACTAGTTTGAGACCAGTTTTGGTCCAACATCGAAGAATGCTGATATTTCGAAACAGTGAAACACTGAACTGTGAAATATGAACAAGTATCGGTTATTTTTTTGGATAACTGTGATTTGACAGAAGGTGAAAGCCATGTTGTTTTGACATTTCTGTTCAGTAAGCATTGACAAATTATCATTGAAAGACTCACGCCACAACTACGTTTATAAATTATTTAAATTTATTTTCAAAATCAGTATTCTATTCGCCTTACTTAAAGAGCACTTCGTGTAATTCATGGTTTATATAATCGTCCATCAGAGTAGCTTATTCGTCGAACTATCGATAGATTTCGGACAACATGCTCTCTACTCGATGCAACAATAATAAGACAAAGAAATGTACGTGCAAAAAAAATATTGCTGCTGTAAGTCATAGTGTTAATGATGATCCAAATTTGTCTATTCGTCGACGTTCACAACGAGTTGGACTCTGTGAATCTACCACATGGAAAATTTTGCGTAAAGATCTTGGTCTAAACCCATACAATATCCAACTGATTCAAGAACTAAAGCGACTTGACCATAATTAGCGTCGTTTGTTAGCTCATTGGGCCCTAGAAAAGCTTGAAGTTGATCCACTTTTTTATCGTAAAATTGTGTTTAGTGATGAAGCTCATTTCTGGTTGAATGGCTATGTAAGCAAGCAAAATTGCCGTATATGGAGTGAATACAATCCTACAAGTTCTGAAGGTTCCATTGCATTCTGAAGAATGCTCTGTATGGCGTGCTTTTTACGCTGGAGGCATCATCGGTCCATGTTTCTTTCAAAACGATGCTGGAGCTAATGTTACAGTTAATTGTGCTGGTTACAGATAGAGGATCAATGATAATTCGTGTCAAAATTTGAATGGTATCGACCCAGAAGTGTTTTGGTTCCACCAAGATTGATTTATGGAAAGAAAGATTTGGCGATAACATTAATTCGAGAAATGGTCCAATTAATTGGCCTCCAAGATCATGCGACATAACTCCACTGGATTATTTTCTTTGGGGTTATGTTAAGTCATTGGTTTATGCTGATAAACCAGAAACAATAGATGCTTTGGAAGCCGATATTATTCGTGTCATTGATGAAATAATTACTAGAAGAAGTGGTCCAAAATTGGTCTGGTCGAATGCAGTTCCTCAGAGCTAGTCATGTCAAAATTTATTGGGTCGCCTTCAAAATAGGCTCCATTTGCTCCAATACATCTATGCCAACGGTACTTCCAATTATCGAAACATTTTTTATAGGCGCTTTCCGGGATGGACTTTAGCTCTCGCGCCGAATTTTGTTTTATGGCTTCAATCGACTCAAAACGGGTGCCACAAAGGGGCAATTTTAGTTTTGGGAAGAGGAAAAAGTCGCAGGGAACCAAATCCGGCTGAAGCACGTTTGTTGAGTTTTTGGCGAGAAAGTCAGTCACAATCGTAGCTCGGTGAGAAGGCGCGTTTTCGTCATGCAAAATCCATGAGTTGTTCGCCCACAAATTTGGCCGCTTCTCACGGATACGCTCACGCAAACGTTTCATAACGCCTAGGTAATACTCCTTGTTTACCGTCTGACCGTCTGGAACGAATTCGTAGTGCACCACGCCACGGATATCGAAGAAAACAATGAGCATCACCTTCATTTTCGAGCGGCTTTGGCGTGGTTTTTTCGGTTTCGGCTCATTTTTTGCCACCCATTCCGATGATTGCTGGCTTGTTTGCATATCGTACTCGTAGACCCAGGTCTCATCACCAGTTATAATGCGTTCCATGAATGTAGAATCGGAATTACAGCGATCCAGCATGTCTGAAGCAACCTGTTCGCGATGACGTTTTTGAAGAAAATTCAGGTCTTTCGGTACGAGTCGTGCGGCCACCTTTCTCGTGCCCAAAATATCAATCAAAATCGTACGTGCGGACTCGTGGGATATCTTAAGATCATGTGCTATCTCTCTCAAGCTGGTACGACGGTTTTCCAGCACCCTTTCCTTAATTTCATCGACGTTATCTTCGATCGAAGCCGTCGATGGGCGACCACTTCACGACCGTCCTCGAAGGCTCTGTACCACTGATATGCACGAGTTTTCGATAGAGCATTATCCCCAAAGGCCTTTTGCAACATTTTCAATGCATCGGCACACGAAAATTCATTTGCAACACAAAACTTTAAACAAATTCTTTGCTCAACGTAATCACCCATAGTAAAAATCGGCACGCACTCTGACATCGACTGACTTAATCAGCTGTTGCAAACACACTAGTTGACAGATCCCGCTCAAGCTTGGCATAGTAATTGAGGACAGTGGTACCAACCTAGGAAAAAAATGTTTACCTGCCTCATTGCCCCGCCAGATTTAAATCGATAATTCCCGGTACTTTCTTGACAGAATGTACTAAAATATAATCTGTTTTCTTTCATTCTTTTCAGCTATAACATTATTCATTAAAAGTATGCATCTTCAAAATTGCAAGAATTGATTCAGATTACTTTTCGAATTTCAATAAACTCATTTCAATTTTAATCATTATGTCTATTATTAATATGTCTCATCAAACTTTTTTTCAGATGGGAAGCATAATTACATTGATCGCACTTATATGGATGCAATTTCAAGTGAACATTATCAATATGTCTCCGTAGGTTTGCTTTGATTGATGTACTATAATCACATCGATCACACTGATGTGACCTCAATTTCAAATGAGTATTATCGATATGCTCTTTGAGGATATGTTTGTATTTTGTAGCATAATCGCATTGTTCACATGCGTAAGCTCGCAAATTGATTTTGATATTATTTTTATGATTCTGCAAATCTCCTTCATGATCTTCTTTCATATGCCTAACTATATCAGTTTCACATTGACCAGTGTAATTACATTTGGAGCACTTTTGAGTCCTTACGTCTTTATGCTGATCATTAATATGTATGTGCAGTTTATTTTTGGTACTTGAAGCAAAATCACAATGACTACACCTATGGGGTCTCAATTTCAAGTGAACATTTTCAATATGTCTTTTCAAATTTGATTTCTTTGATGTTTGCTCTATATGATCTTTAAATATCTGTTCGTATTCTGTTGTGCCTAAATTGGTAGTGATATTTTTTTTATCAAATTTCAAATCAGCTTTCTTCATTTTTTTCGTTGATTTCTTTATAGTATTCTCATACAAATCATGGTAACTTCCTAGCTGTTTCGAAAAAATATCATCAATATGGCTTTTAGATGATTCTCGAACAAATGAAATATATTCATCAAAATCACTCGAAAAGGTCAAAGGTTTGATTGGTATATATTGTTCTGTATAATATTGAATAATATCGATATCTTGGAATTCCATTCCGTTGAATATTGGATATCTCTCATGATATATGGGTTGTTTTAGGTTCGCCGATTCAATGAATTCGCTTTCAAATGGGTATATATTTTCATCATAAATTGGAATCAGGTATATATCTGGCTCAACTATAATTTCTTCGCATTCTTCAAAATTGAGTTCAGAGCTCCCTTCATCACTGAAACGAAAATAATGAACATATACATATCGGAAGATATATTGATTATTAATTTTTAATATTATTTCCTGTATATATGGGGTGTTTTTTTTTAGAGTGATAGAACTTTCGATAGGGATAACTGTGATTTGACAGAAGGTAGAAGCCATGTTGTTTTAACATTTCTGTTCAGTAAGCATTGACAAATTCTCACTGAAAGACTCACGCTGCGACAACGTTTACAAATTGTTGGAATTTATTCTAAAAATCAGTGTCCTATTCGCTAAACTTATAGAGCACTTCGTGAAATTTATGGTTTAGATAATCGTCCATCAGAGCAGCTTATTCGTCGAACTATCGATAGATTTCGGACAAAAATTTCTGTACTCGATGCAACAACAACTACAAGACAAAGAACTGTACGTACAGAAAAAAATATCGCTGCTGTAAGTCAAAGTGTTCATGATGATCCAGATTTGTCTATTCGTCGACGTTCACAACAAGTTGGACTCTGTGCATCCACCAAATGGAAAATTTTACGTAAATATCTTGGTCTTCACCCATACAAGATCCAACTAGTTCAAGAACTAAAGCCAGTTGACCATAATACGCGTCGATTGTTTGCTGATTGGGCCCTAGAACAGCTTGAAGTTGATCCAATTTTTTATCGTAAAATTGTGTTTAGTGATGAAGCTCATTTCTGGTTGAATGGCTATGTAAGCAAGCAAAATGGCCGTATATGGAGTGAGAACAATCCTCAAGAAGTTCTGAAGGTTCCATTGCATCTTGAAGAATGCACTGTATGGTGTGCTTCACACGCTAGAGGCATCATCGGTCCATATTTCTTTGAAAAGCATGCTGGAGCTAATGTTACAGTGAATGGTGCTCGTTACACATTCACTGATCAATGATAATTTGTTTCAAAATTTTAATGGTATCGACCCAGAAGTGTTTTGGTTCCAACAAGATGCTGCTACCGTAACAATCGACTTATTGAAAGAAAGATTTGGCGATAACATTATTTCTAGAACTAGTCCAATTAATTGGCCTTCAAGATCATGCGACATAACTCCACTGGATTATTCTCTTAGTGGTTGAGTCAAGTCATTGGTTTATGCTTATAAACCAGAAACAATAGATGCTTTGGAAGCGGATATAACTCGTGTCATTGATGAAATAAGGCCTAAATTACTCGAAGAAGTGGTCCAAAATTGATCTGGTCGAATGCAGTTCCTAAGAGCTAGTCGTGGTGGACACATGCTGGAAATTATTTTCAGAACATAAATGTCATAAAATTATCTTTCAAATAAAAAAAACTTGGCTTCAATCTTGATTTTAATTTGTTTTATTTCAATTTAAAGTTCTACCACTTTAAAAAAACACCCGATATAAAAGATGTCAGTACTGTATCGATTCACCTTTTCTTCGGAAAATCTAGGCTGTGATAATAATGACAAAAATAAAAGGAAGAACTTTGAGGTATAAATAACGCAAGCTATTGGCGAATAATGAAAAAATTGGTGATTTAAACGTTAATGGCAAAGTAATTGGATTACTTTGATTTCAGACGTCCGTTGACTGAAATTTGTACAGTATAACTTAATGTGGACGAAACCATAAATGAAAAACTTTATAGTGGATCAGGATGAAAGTTACCAAATGAAATACGCATTTATTGTAAAAAAGTCAAACCTTTTAAGATACACTGCTCTAAAATTGAAGTGAATAATTTGCGTACATAAAATAATATGTAAAGAGAAATGAATAAACGATTTTGTGAATGACTTGATGTATTAACTAATTAAGATAAGATCTATGTATACAACAATCTAATAATTCTTTAACCGGTTCTAGGTCCAGGATTATAATGTTACCAAATTTTAAAGAAAAAGGCCAACTTAGTTTCCATTTTATTACAAAATCTTCATCAGGGCTTATCCAATAATAATTTCTTGTGGTTTCCAAAACGGGTTAATTTCATAGTTGTTGATTTCCATCTACTTATCAATATATCGGGTGTTTTTTTTAGAGTGATGGAACTTCAAATTGAAATAAAACACACTTAATTTAAGATTGAAGCCAAATATTTTTTATTTGAAAGATAATTTCATGACATTTATGTTTTAAAAATGATTTCTGACATATGTCCACCACGACTATCTCTGAGGAACCGCATTCGACCAAACCCAATTTTGGACCACTTTTTCGAGTAATTCAGGCCTTATTTCATAAATAACACGAGTTATGTTGGCTTCCAAAGCGTCTATTGTTTCTGGTTTATCAGCATAGAACAATGACTTGACCTAACCCCCAAGGCAAATAATCCAGTGGAGTTATGTCGCATGATTTTGGAGGCCAATTAATTGGACCATTTCTCGAAATAATGTGATCGATAAATCTTTCTTTCAATAAATCGATTGTTACGGTAGCAGCATGAGGTGTAGCACCATCCTGTTGGAACCAAATCACTTCTAGGTCGATAGCATTCAAATATTGAAACAAATAATCATCATAATCATATTTAATCAAATAACATTAGCATCAGCATCGTTTTTAAAGAAATATGGACCGATGATGCCTCCAGTGTGTAAAGCACACCATACAGTGCATTTCTCAGGATGCAATGGAACCTGCAGAACTTCTTGAGGATTATAAGGGTCAATATAGAAAAACACACTTTTTTGATTAATAGTAATATATTGAGCGATCGATTTCGGCACTAAGCCATCATCAGGCCAGCTTAAATAAACACATATACAAAAATAAGAATGTACACTCTATAGTAACAACACAGACAATCATTGTTGAAACTATTTTGGGGGTCATTTTTTTGGAATTTATTTATTGTTGTTATTTTGTCAATATATCTGAACGAAACGCTACGAAAATGGAGAAGATCTTGCATTGGTATGGGAATACAAGTAAACGATACAAAAACTTTGTATGTACACTCTCCATTTTGCAGACGATCAGGTGGTAGTGGCCTAGGACAAGGAAGATTTAGAGTTTATGACGACAAGGCACTTCGCCGAATACGAAAAGTGGGGACTGTCTGTGAATAAAACGAAAACCAAATATTTATGCATTGGACAGGAAGCAGATAATCTACACTTAGAAGACAACGTAGAAATTGGAACATGTAGTAAATATACTTACCTGGGTGCTCAAATTGATCACACCGGCCGAACAGAAACTGAGATTGAGCAGAGAATATTGAAAGGTAGAAGGGTCATTCGATGTTTGAACTCAATATTGTGGGCCAAAAACATTTCGCGGGAGAAAAAACATCAAATCTATAATTCCATCTTTGAGGGTATAGTGCTATACGGGTGTATATATATATATATATATATATATATATATATATATATATATATAAGATATGAAAGAGCAGGGAACAGATAACAATATGCGCATGTTGACGTCTGACATGTGATGGATATTATTCAAACGGCGCGAATTATGAACAAAACTAAAACAGTTATTATGTGAGTGTTCCTAGGAATTTAAAAAAATTTCTGTCTGGAAATTCTGAGATTTCATTCAATAAGTGTTCGCTTTGTTTGTTCTTCAGAATTTCATACTGTTCAAGGAGTAATAGTCTCCGATAGTTATCTTCTCTGTGCAGGATTCTTAAATTTTCTATTGTGGTCTTCTGATTCAGTTCCATCAAATGATTTTCCGTCATAAGACCACAATAGAAAATTTAAGAATCCTGCACAGAGAAGATAACTATCGGAGACTGTTACTCCTTGAACAATATGAAATTCTGAAGAACAAACAAAGCGAACAGCATCGTTTTTAAAGAAATATGGACTGATGATGCCTCCAGCGTAAAAAGCACACCATACAGTGCATTTTTCAGGATGCAATGGAAATTGCAGAACTTCTTGAGGATTGTTTTCACTCCCTATACGGCAATTTTGCTTGTTTACATAGCCGTTCAACCAGAAATGAGCTTCATCACTAAACACAATTTTACGATGAAAAAGTGGATCAACTTCAAGCTGTTCTAGGGCCCAATCAGCAAACAAACGACGCTTATTATGGTCAAGTGGCTCTAGTTCTTGAACCAGTTGGACTTTCTATGGGTGTAGACCAAGATTTTTACGCAAAATTTTCCATGTGGTGGATGCACAGAATACAACCTGTTGTGACCGTAGACGAATAGTTCTTTGTTTTGTTGTTACATCGAGTAGATAAAATATTGTCCGAAATCTATCGATAGTTCGACGAATAAGCTGCTCTGTTGGACGATTATGTAAACCCTTAATTTCACGAAGTGCTATAAGTTTGGCGGAAAGAACACTGATTTTGAAAATAAATTTCAACAATTTGTGGACCTTGTTGCAGCGTGAGTCTTTCCACGATAATTTGTCAATGCTTACTGATCAGAAATGTGAAAACAACATGGCTTCTATGATACCTTCTGTCAAATCACAGTTATCCCTATCGAAAGTTCTATCACTCTAAAAAAAAAACCGATATTTGTGTTCTGACCATAATGTTTCCTTACGTGTGCGTAAATTCCTGTAGCAATGTTATCCATCTCAAGTCTTCAAGGTTACCTCAATATGACATAATTAATCAAGATAATGAAAATTTAATGAGAAATTACTTTGTTGTCTATCACTTTATTTTAATAAATTTAATGAAGTGATAGAAAACAAAGTAATTTCTTATTTCATTCCAATTAAAATGAAGTATCACAAAGTAACGGAATACAATTAATTAACAAATACAAAATTATTTAATCAAGATAAGACCTATGTATCCAACAATTCACTAATTCTTTAACAGGTTCTAGGTCCAGGATTATAATAGTACCATGTTTTTAAGAAGAAGACCAACTAGTTTCGATTTCATTACAAAATCTTCATCAGGGCTAATTCAATTCATATCATATTGAGGTAACCTTGAAGACTTGAGATGGATAACACTGCAGCGGGTATTTACGCACACATAAGAAGACATTACGGTCAGAACACAAACATATTGATAAGAAGATGGAAATCAACAACGATGAAATTAGCCCGTTTTGAGAACCACAAAATTTTTTTATTGAATTAGCCCTGACGAAGATTTTGTAATGAAATCGAGCCTTTTCTTGAAAACTTGGTATTATAATCCTGTAAAATAGAAAGGCCTTTTACTTGATAGAAGAAATATAACAAAATTTGAATATCAAAACAAATTAAAATATGTTTATCTTCTACAAATTTAATTTCAAAAAATTTTTATTCAAAAAACTTTCAGAATTAAATTAATGTCTAAAACAAGCACCGCATACATTTAATAGACGTATACAATCAAAACTCAATATATAATGTCAAATGATAAAAAAAATTTGTCTCCTTTAAATATTTATTTATTAATTTCGATTTCGTATATCTTTTGATTTATTTATTCCATTTGACATTATATATTGAGTTTTGATTATATACGTCTGTTAAATGTAAACGGTGCTTGTTTTAGACATTAATTTAATTCTGAGAGTTTTTTGAAAAAAACTTTTTTGAAATTAAAATTGTAGAAGATAAACATATTTTAATTTGTTTTGATATTCAAATTTTATAATCCTGTACCTAGAGCCTGTTAAAGAATTATTTATGTATTAAGTTAGGTGTCTATACAAGATGTTTCTAAATTGGAGGTACAAACGGAAAGGGGATATTCCTTGAATAATGTGAAGAAGAAAAGGTTCCATAAACAAGAGACGCAAACGTTTCGTTTTCAAGATAAAGTTTAAATTTTTTCAAGTTTTTTCTCATAGCATAAATAGAGGTTCATACTTGATAGAGGGTATATAAAATTATTTAAATATTTTAATATTAGCCTTCTACATATTTAATTTCAAAAAATTATATTTGATAATTATAACTTCAGGAATTAAATTAAATCAATGTCATATAAGTACCACTTGAATCAAACGACATATAAAATAATAATATAATAAGTACTGACGAAGCAAAGTCTTTCTTAAAACTTGCTTTTAGTAATGTTTTTACATATCTTAAGATTTTATAGAAAGTAACTTAGTTAGATATCCAATAACATTGAATATTCTAAGTAAGATAGTTTTATGATGAAATTCTTAAGATAATGTTAAACATTTTTGAAAAATATTTGTTTTCATAAGATTGATCAGCAGAAACAAAATTTTGTCTACTCAAAATATTTAATTTATAGGATTCTGGTTAACAATTTTTATTTATTGGATTTTGTAATATTATTTGGATGTCTTATAATGAACGTTTATTTTATATGTCGTTTGATATAAGTGGTACTTATATGACATTAATTTAATTTAATTCCTGAATTTATAATTATTAAATATAATTTTTTGAAATTAAATATGTAGAAGGCTTATTTTAAAATATTCAAATAATTTTTCTCATAGTATCTGCATTCCACAAGATATTCAACTGATGTTTGGCGTAGTTATTACAATTTAAAGTTTACACCATATGAGATATCTATTTTGATTGCATATATACAGGGTGATGTCCCTTCTTAAACACTGTCCCTTGTTTTACTCCAGAACTTTTCCTGGTGAGCCACTGCTAGTTTGAAAAATTGTGAAAAAAAAGCTTTGTTGTTATATTGAACTTTGATTGATTCGCTCCTTACTTGATGGAAACTAACTTCAATTAAAAAATATATGAGACAGTATTTTAATTTCCGCAAAAATGTTCAATACAACAATTGTTTCACCACGATGTGGCTTCTTCAGGTATCTACATTCTACTGAATGATGGTGTCTATTATAACAGAGTTTAAATTCAGTTCAGTACGTGACAAAATAATGGTGAAAACAAGTCATAAAAACTTAGGGTGTTTATTGGGGTTTGCCGCTAAAAAATGCCATTGTGAAAGATATTCAGTAATGGGGATCTGTCAACATCTGTTTGTTCATTCAAAAGGATTTTACGGGCATTGTACCTGTTGATTTCAAGCAATTATAAAAGTGTTAATATAGAACCTTTGCTTTCGACGTGGATAATTTCATCGTTATTATTGAAATTATGTTTGAATTCCTTGAGATGATTAGAATATGTCGAATATACGGAATTCGATATGTAACTCCTTTGGTGTTCTTGGATAATTTTCTTGAATGATCTACCTGTCTTGCCGTTATATACTGAAGGGCAATCGTTGCAAGTCAATTTGTAGACACCAGTTTTATTTTCTTGTTTAGTTCGATCCTTATTGTATTTTAAGTACTGAGGTTATTGATCGTTTGAAAAGCTGCATTGTAATTAAAACTATTTTCTAAATGTTTAGCAATATTTTCAGATAATCGATCAACATAAGATAATTCTTAGTATTGTCCTCTTTTATGATTGAGAACACGAGATTTGATTCTGGCATTAAATCTCGTGTACCCAATCATGAAAAAATCATATGCTTATGATCTTAAGGAATTCAGGCATAATTTCAATAATAGCTATGAAATTATCCACGAAAGCAAAAGTTCCTGATTAACACTTTTAGAATCATTGGAAATCAACAGGTACAATGCTCGTAAAATCATTTTGAATAAACAAACAGATTGTTGTATTGAACATTGTTATGGAAATTAAAATATCGTCTGTTATAAATTTTTTAATTGAAATGAGTTTCCACCAAGTAAATACCGAATCAATCGAACATTTATCAAATTTTTCCTCCAAATTCGGAGAGCAGGAACTGAACACCCTCTGTACTAATCAAAAAAATTCTAATATCTTTTGATTGGATTTTTCGAAAATATGTGAGATGTAATTTACTTACTCATGAATGGTGGATATTTCTGATTTAATTTTTAATGCATTCTCGTGAGTTTCTTCCCAATCAGTAACTCTAAGCTTTTCACCTCCGTAATGCTGCTCAGAAATCAACATTGGATGAAACATTTCCATAAAACTTTCAAGGTCCATCATATCAAATAATAGACAGAAACAGGACAAACAGAAAATATGCACAAAATAATTCTTTGAAACACAATTTCGTAATATAAGGATAAGAATTAAAATAATTGGAATTAAAATGAATTCTATATCTATATAACACAAACGCACAACGTACAACAGTGATGAAATTTTGAAAACATACGTTATCACGAGCTACATATAGCAACATATTTAATAAATTTTTTTGTCGTTATTTTATTGGATGGAAATCCATATTAACTCAAATGGTATTATTTGAACACAAAGTTTTAGAAATTTCGATAGGGATAACTGTGATTTGACAGAAGGTGGAAGCCATGTTGTTTTGACGTTTATATTCAGTAAGCATTGACAAATCATGATGGAAAGACGCCGCAACAACGTTTACAAATTGTTGAAATTTATTTTCAGAATCAGTGTTCCATTCGGCAAACTTATAGAGCACTTCGTGAAATTTAAGGTTTAAATAATCGTCTATCAGAGCAGCGCATTCATTGAAATTTCGATAGATTTCGGACAATATTTTCTCCACTCGATGCAATAACAACAACAAGACAAAGAACTGTACGTACAGAAGAAATTATCGCTGCTGTAAGTCATAGTGTTAATGATGATGATTCATATTTGTCTATTCGTCGACGTTCACAACAAATTGGGCTCTGTGCATCCACCAAATGGAAAATTTTGCGTAAAGATCTTTGTCTACACCCATACAAGTTCCAACTGGTTCAAGAATTAAGGCCACTTGACCATAATAAGCGTCGTTTGTCTACTAATTGGACACTTTGAAGTTGGTCCACTTTTTTATCGTAAAATTGTGTTTAGTGATGAAGGTCATTTCTGGTTGAACGGCTATGTAAACAAAGCAAAATTGCCGTATATGGAGTGAAAACATTCCTCAAGAAGTTCTGCAGATTCCATTGCATCGTGAAACTGCACTGTATGGTGTGCTTTACACGCTGGAGGCATCATCGGTCCATATTTCTTTAAAAACGGTGCTGGAGCTAATGTTACAGTAGATGGTGCTCGTTACAGATCGATGATCAATGATTATTTGTTTCAAAATTTAAATGGTATCGACCCAGAAGTGTTTTGATTCCAACAAGAATGTGCTACACTTCATACTGCTACCGTAACTATTAATTTATTGAAAGAAAGGTTTGGCGATAGCATTATTTCGAGAAATGGTCTAATTAATTGGCCTTCAAGATCATCCGACATAACTCCTCTGGATTATTTTCTCTGGGATTATGTCAAGTCATTGGTTTATGCTGATGAACCAGAAACAATAGATGCTTTGAAAGCCAACATAACTTGTGTTATTGATGAAATAAGGCCTGTAATACTCGAAAAAGTGGTCCAAAATTGGTCTGGTCGAATGCGGTTCCTCAGAGCTAGTCGTGGTGGACATATGCCAAAAATTATTTTTAAAACATAAATGTCATAAAATTATCTTTCCAATTAAAAAAGGAATGGATCCAATCTTAATTTAAATGTGTTTTATTTCAATTTGAAGTTCTATCACTCTAAAAAAACACCCGATACATAATAAAGATCCGGTACCAAAATTTTAAGAGGAATTTGTAAGATTTTTAAAAGATGTGCAGTAAATTCGGAGCCTAAATTGACTTTGAGTATATTTGAAGTAAGGGGTGGGCCATTAAAGATTTGCATTTTCGATCGGCTCTACATAGATATTAGTAAATATTTTTCCAAAGTTGAGAGTTTATTCAAAAAGTTGAGCCGTGACATTCGCGAATGAAAAACAATATCACATTTTCAGTACACTGTCGATTGTTTGGGGCCCAATACAATGAATGGTAAAATCGATTTCATCAGAAAATTCCAGAATTAATCTACAGGAAAGGTGTAGTTCTCCATCAAGATAATTCGATACTTCATACAAGTCCGGCCACTCGCCAAAAGCTTTTACACCTTGAATGGGATACACTGCCGCACCCTCCATATTCTCCAGATCTGGCGCATTGGTATTTTTTGTTCCGTTAATCGTAAACATTTTTGAACGTGTTAAAATAAATTAATTCGGCTGTATCAAAATCATTAATAAGGAATATGAGGTATAGTAATAGGAAGTTCTAGAAATCGAGACAGACATACATCTGTATAACAATTCTATACTCAAACAAACTCGACAAGGTTTTGTAGATCACAGAAGCAAATTGCAGACATGCGCACGTTTCGAACTGATTGGTGTTCATCAGTGCATTGCACTGACATAAAAAAAATGTAAAACAAAATTTTGTCTCTATTAATCAAAAAATTTTTATTGATCATTCAATTATACTGAATTAATGGAATTTATATTTTTATAGAGCCTACTGACAATTTTGAAAAGAATGATTTCATACTTTTCAGCTCTGATTCTGTTTTTTTCAATCTTTTGAAAGAAAATTTATACAGAAGCAGCCTCTAGCTCATTCATGGATAACGGTGCGTGAATTGTTTTGATATTTTTCGATGAAAAAAACTTTCCAATCAGCTGATATCGACAGCAATCAAATGAAATGTCATCCGTGATTGAACGTTCAATAATAATGAAACTTCCTTGACATATCAGGATAAAGTTGGCTTATAAAAAAATCCGTATTTCATCAATTCATTGTATCACTGAAATGAAAATGTTATTAATATTTGCTATTGGTTCATTATCTGAAAATAATAACTGTTAAAGAAATAACAAATGGGCTGAGAAATTCTGGGTATGTAAAAAAAATTCATCTCGATGTAGAAAACTCTTTGGAAGAGATGAATTAAAGTGCATTCGTTGGTTGGCTTTCTGAACGAATTTTATTCGATTAGATGTTCAAATTGCTCACAGTTTATTTCTAAACAATAATAGTGTCTTTGTCGACATTTTTTCCTTTATTTTATAATCAATATTTTCGCAAGAGATTAGTGTTAGCATGTAATGAATTATTATCTGAAATGTTACAGAATATAAGAGATAAAGTTTAATATGAACACTACTTCTATTTTGAAATGAACTAGGCAAGTTGAACCTCTAAATCCTTAAAATTTCTCCGAAAACCCTTAATGCACATCACCCATCACTTCCAACGAGTTTTTTACACCGAGAAAAACGCCAAACAGAAATTTCTTAGCATATTTTTGAATATAATTGCGGAAACTTCAAGGTGATATATCACTCGTCCCATATTGGCATACATGATTCTTGAATGGTGTCGATTTCTTCTAAAATGAACAAGCTATTGTCGTCCTTTACGCAGCAGTTATGATTCCCTGAAGCACCGGTCTTTTATCTGTTACAAAGACATCATTTTTCGCACAGGGCTCGATAGGGATCAACTCTCTAAAATTCAATCAGTTTTCGTTTAAGTCTCAATATGACATTTATCCATCCAAAAACAGATATACAATAAATGTCGCCCCGACTATGTCATTGCATTAAATGTTCCACTATTGGAGCCGACAGTAAGTTGGTATTCGTACTTATACTGCATAAACCAAAAAACTTTTCCCCAGTAATTCGAAAAGCCGCATATCTAGCACATTAACGAACTAAGTTCTAGAAATCGAGACAGTGTTACATACATCTGTATAAAAATTCAAACAAACTCGACAAGATTTTGTTGATCACTACGGTAAATTGCAGACATGCGCACGTTCAAATTGATTGTTTTTGTCAGTACAATGTATGCTCTTGACTCCAAATCTGTTAAGTATCCATATTCGCTATACACAGAGGCTCTAAGGTATTAATAATACACTAGCGCCATCTAGAGTATGCAAAATACATGCAAGACATACCTTTGTGAGTTAATTCAAGTGAAGAAATATATTCTCGATATTTCCACGTTACTAACGAAGAATAAACTTTCCTCATGCTCTAACAGACCATAATCTACCGTTATGCTCATAATTAGCATATTAATATTCAAATAAATTAATTCTGCTGATCTGTACCAAAAATCATTAATTAGGATTATGAGCTAATTCATTATTTTTGTTACAAATCAGCCGAATTAATTTGTTCCAATACTAAGAGAAGAACGCTACTTGCACTCATTTCTAACATCTCAAAATCAACCTCAGGAAACATTTTCGTTCACTCTTGTGATATTACAAACACGGAACTAGAAATCCTGAAAGCGAATATACTACCTATGATATAAACGCTTGTAATTAAGTTGAGTGAATTTATGAGGTTGAACCCAAGTGAACAATAGTGAAAAATCCCACCGAACGATACAATATCAATCGCAAATTCTTCGAATTTAGGGCGAAACAACCCTAAATTGTATAATGTACTGTGTAGACTGTAAATAACATCTCTATATTTCCTTCGAAGTATACTTATCCTGCAATTTGCACACTACTGGAATTTATAATGAAATCAAGCTTCTTTTCTTATATTTCGTAAAAATCTAATCTTAAAAAAATTAATTGGAGAATTTCGAACGAGAAAGGAACACGATGAAAACTTCGATATGCTTTTATATTTCTCCTTGTTACGCTAGAATTCGCTGTCTCGACGATTAGAACGTGTTTGTGATGGATTTTCTTTTCAAACTATAAAGTAATGCCATTAAAGAATATGAACTCGAAGAAGGATTGCCGATGTCTAAGGCGGAGTCAAGTAGAGCGTGAAGTTAAACTAATAATTTTCTCGAATCCAGAGACGCTCTTGGTGGAAATCTTCCTTTTTCTTAAAGGAAATATATCGACAATCTGATGTCGGAGATTGCATCCTCTATTTGATTGAATGGGTCTTCGGTTGACAGAAAATCATTCGATAAATATACAGGGTACCCAAGTATTCTCTGGACAAATTTCACTAGGTGATTCTACAGACAATTTGAAACACATAAGTTCCTATAGAGAATGATCCAATCCCCTTTCGTTTTGAAATTATTCAAGATTCAACTATTTTGTAACGTTTCAAATTTCTTCACTAAAAACAAAACAAAACTTGAAAACTATCGTCAGTCGTTCAGTGTACATCGTTGGAAATAGGAAAAAATTCTTCTAACCCAAGAGGGTTAACTATTATAGGGTGAAGAAGGAAAAAATATTAGAAAAAATAATTCTGTCTTCTTCAAACATTTATTGAGTAATTTGAAATGACAATTTATGTTTCGTTGGGTTTTTTCATTCCATTTGATATTATATAATGAGTTCTGATTTTATACGTCTTCTTAATTGAAGCAGTGCTTATATTAATTCAATTCTAAAAGCTTTTGAATAAAATTTTTTTAAATTAAAATTTGGAGGAGGTTAACAGAATAAATCTGTTTTGATATTTTAATTTTGTAATAATCCTAACTAATCCACTAAAGTGAAAAACCTCTTCTTATCATTTTATCTTAGGTTAAAACTAATGTACCTACAACTTAAATGCTGGGTTACATGAAGATTCGGTGAACACTGGATCAACAGAGACTTTTGTCAAATTTGACAAACAGACCAACCAATTTGCGTTTCACAAAACAAGTTCAGGTAGTCGATCACGTGGATCTGTTGATCCGAAAACAAATCTGACAACGTTGCACTTTCTAAAATTTGACCGCAACACAATATAAATAGAAAGAAGTAAAATAAGGAAGCATATATTCCTTTGGTAGCGCTGTTGATGTAAGGTCAGAATTTACTACTACGAACTACGTTATTAGTATTACCTGTGTGTGTACGAAGTGGAAGGCGGTTTCAAACATTTTGTAATGTTGTAAGTAATCTGTGATCTGCACTTTGGGAACATAGAACTAGATAAATTGTAGAAGGACTCCGTGATCCACAGGCTTGATCCGGTGATTAAAGTTTTGTGAAACCCATCGAAAGACTCACAAGGGGTGAAATCAAATGAAAAATTAATTTGACCAAATCGAGAAATATGTGCTCTGATTGCGCACGAATTTCTGAATGAAATAAAAGAACTCTGTTGAATATTCAATGCAAGCACGGTCCTGGAAGAAAACTCGATAAAAAAAGGTTCAAAGTGGAGCCACATATTCCCAGGGTGCTCATTAGATGCCTCCAGCAAGTTTCAAGCAGTTGGATGTATGTGTATGAGGAACAAACACGATATTTGTTCTATGAAAGCAATAGAGGTTTCTTGTGTTCCATCAGCGAGAAAATTCAATTCTCGCGCGAAAAATGGAGTGAGAGGAATCTGCTGACTTGAACTGTCTGGAAAGAATGAAAAAGTTTTTATTGACGCTTTACGTTCGTGATTCTTGCCGACCTAGAGAAAATTGGAATGAAGTTAGATAAGTGAATTGGGAGCTCTGTGAAATGATGTATACATTTCAATGCATCTCAACCATTAAAGTGATCTCTCATCTCTGTCAATTTTTTTCCGATGGTTAATTTTATGGAGAAGAAAAATTGAAAATCAAAAACTTTTAGAAACATTCATGAAATGATTTTCTTCATTGTTTCGGTCTCTATTTGACGGATATTCATCGTATATGATTTGAAGTAAAACACTTTATTTTCCCTAATATTTACTTTACTTTACGATGATGTTCTGGTCGAAACTCGTTGTTAATCATATTCTCAGTGGATAAACTGTGGAGATTACACTTCGCGTTACACATGATTTTTTCCACTTGATTGAAAAATTTATCACTTAAATATTGAAAGTAACTTTTTTCTGTTGGACCACTAAACTTTTCTCTATAAAATCATAATTTATTAATGTATCATTTTGCTTTTTAACGGTTAGTTATATATAATACATAAAATCATTTTTAATGTATTTAACTAACTCTAATAATACAAAAAATCTGGTTTCTTAATCATAAGTTATTTATTTGTATAGAGACAGAGTTTTTTTACAGAAAAAAATTGAATAATAAGTCAAAACAAATAGAAGTAATAAAAGAGATAAAAAATCATTTTATTTTCACTTATAATTTATATTTCACAAGAAAAAAGCTCATACTGCTTTAATTATTATCAAGTCATAGAGAATGATCAATTGAAAAGATAACTACTCAATGAAATTACTTTTATTACAATTTGGAAACTTTTTTCGATGTTCACTAAGGGCCAGCAACCAATATTGAAGTTGTTTTCCGTTTTTAGTGAGACACTTGTAATTGTAACATAGTAATCTTCAATTAATGATACACCACGCTCATTGACGACAGCTAATTTTCCGAAAAATTGCTTACACTCTTGAAAACGATCATTATGGGACCAATTGCTTATATCTTCATCAATATAATCAAACGGCAAATCAAATTCTTTGAATATGGTGAGCGATTCGACAGAAATGAAGTCACTGATATCTTTTTCTAGCAATTCATCTGCATCGCTTGCTACTTCATATTTTCTGGTTTTAGTATTTGAAGATTTTTTATTTATCAGGATTTCAATCATTTTCTTCTTCACTTTTATGTATTATGAGAGTTAGTTAAATAAATTAAAAATGATTGTATGTACATATATAACTAATCGTTAAAAAGCAAAATAATACATTAATAAATTATGATTTTGTAGAAAAAAGTTTAGTGGTCCAACAGAAAAAAGTTAGTTTCAATATTTAAGTGACAAATTTTTCAATCAAGTGAAAAAAATCATGTGTAACGCATAACGATAAATTACTTTTGAATTTAACTTATACGTCGAATAACTTTGGGAGGAGTGGAATTTATGAAAAATATGAAGAAACTTTTTTTGCAGAGTATTAAATTTCCTTCAAAATACGTATTTTGCACCATAAAAATATTGATATTCCTGTTAGTTACAAAAATGCAAATTCGAAACGCAAAATTTAAAAAATTAATCAATGTTTAAGGCACGATAACGAGCAAACGGCTTGTTTTACATTAATTTACAAGGAGATATTTTTTGTAGGGAATTTAATTTCCTTTGAAAATACGCATCGCTCAAACTTTCGAGATTAATAATTGACAAGGTTTGAGTGAAAAAATGCGATTACTGTTGAAAAACCAAGAGTCGTAACGATACACCCCTCAATATTATTATTAAGGGCTCAAACTTTCACTATAATTTTTTTTTATCATTATGAATGATATTTTCACAGTACCTTAAAAAAAAAAGTCGTTTTTTTGGCCCAGTCTACTGTACACATTCTTCAAAGTACTCTCTCCCTCTCCTTTAACTATTTCTCTCTCTCTCTCTCTGTCCTCCCCCTATTTCTCTCTACCCTATAATAATAATAATAATAATAATAATAAAGTGCCTTTTATTTGTACCGTCATATACAGCACAACTGAAATATCGAGGCGAAGTCTAGCTTACGCTACTCCACTTAACCTCTAACAGAATACAAATTACCAAACAAAATTAAACCTAGAGCAATAATACATGCAAAGAAAAGAGATAAAAAAAAAATTAAGAAAACTGAAATTGTGTCGAAAGTAATTGTTTCCTAAAATACACTTTTAAAATCCTCAGAGAACTAAATTTAACATCATTAGGAATATCATTGAACACAGTGACTGCGTTATAAGTGAACGAGCGCTGAAACATGGCTGACCTGAATCTAGGCAACATAAGAGTGTATCCATGCCGGACCGCAACGTCATGCATATCTCCCCGGAAAATTAATTTATCGCGTAGATACGGAGGATAAGAAGAAGACAAAACACGAAACACCAAAACAGCCATCTGAAACTTAAATGTGTTATCGAGCTTCAACCATTCAAGTTCATTTATTCCAGCGGACACCCTATCGTACTTTCGTAGCCCGAAAACAAATCTACAACAAGAATTCTGTATTTTTTGGAGTCTGTATCTAGTCGCAGAATCCAAGCATGGATAATAGAGTACAAGTCCGTAACTCAAGACCGACATCACCAGGGTCTCGCAGAGGTACTTGCGTGAATTAAAACTCAGAACACGCCGATTTCGGTATAAATGCCGAAGAGCAAGAAATGACCTCTTCACAAGCAAAGCAACGTGCTCGACAAACCTCAACCTGCAGTCAAATACCATACCGAGATTTCTATAACTTTTAGTAAAAGGAATTGGTTCACTCCCGACCTCAAGCGATACCTGCCGAACGTCCGCCTCTCCACCTGCTCCAAGGGAAAAGAACAAGGAAGCACACTTGGAGACATTTAACCTCAGATTGTTATCATGTGAGTACTTAACCAAACGTGATAGGTCACTATTGATCCGCTCTACCGCTTCATCAATGCAGGAAGGATGGAAGGAGAGGCTTATTTGTGTATCATCTGCATAAAAATAAATATTGACGAACGATACTACCTTATACATATCCGCCACATAAATTAAAAAAAGAATAGGTCCCAATATTGATCCCTGAGGAACACCCGACAACACAGGACCAAACTCAGATTCTTCCCTACCAATTCGCACACTCTGGTATCTACCTGTGAGATAAGATCTGAAGAATCTCAAAGCATTTGAATCGAAACCATAATATGCTAATTTAGCACACAACAGCTCGTGATCAAGGGTGTCGAAGGCTTTAGCAAAATCCAAAAGGGTAAGAATGGTAAACTCCCCCTCATCCAGAGCCCTAAAAATGTCATCTGCAACATTCAACAGAAGAGTAGTAGTACTAAAATATTTTCTAAAACCTGATTGCCTGGGAGTTACTACGTTTTTCTCTGTAATGAACTTATATATTTGTTTTGACAATATTTTCTCGAGTACTTTTGAGACGCTAGGGAGTATGCTTATAGGCCGAAAATCGCTCAATTTATCTGGGGTCTTCACCTTAGGTAGTGGTTTTATGATTGAATATTTCCAAGCTGTTGGGAAATAACCAGTTTCTATGCAAACATTAACAATATGGGTAAGGTAAGGAAGTATAATATCAATCGACAACTGTAACATCTTGGCAGAAATGTCATCAAATCCAACAGCGTTCGACCGCAGGCCCAGCACAATCTCCCTGACCTCCTCCGTAGTTGAAAGACTGAGTGAGAAGTGAGCACTAGAGTCGAACACACTGGAATTATAGTAAGCTGCAGTCTCAGGACACGAGTTTGGTTGACTGAACACAGATAAAAAATAGTTATTCAGTTCCCCGGGATTTCCAAACTGATGAGAAAAGGAAGTGTCACCTTGTCTTATGGTGTCAATAGAGCGGAAAGCTTTCCAGAAATGACTAGTGCCCCGGGACTCAGCCCGAGCCAGAAAAATACCCTTTTCCTTTCTTATAGCCGTAGTTACTGTGTTACGAAGCGTAGTGTAATATTTAAAATCCATCAAGCTCCCAGAATTCTTGTACCTGGTCAATGCCCTATCCCTCAACCTCATCATACTCTTCACCGTAGGAGTTATCCAGGGAGCGAACGGCTTTGTTATTTTTGACTCGATGTAAGGGGCGTGTTTGTCGAAAATATCAGTTAGATAGCGGCTGAAAATGGAAATTTTTGAATCAATATCTCTTTCACGTAGAATATTATGAAATGGTACACTTGACAACTCAGCTCTAAAATTTTCCGCGCAGAAGCCCCGATAATCGCGGTATATTGCGATCTTAGGGGTACCCGTTTCCGGTTTTACATCAACCTCACAAAAGACACCCCGATGATCGGACATAGAATGATCCAACACTCCTGAACCAACTACAAGCTCAGACTTATTCGTACAAATTACATCGAGCAACGTTTGTGTGGTCATAGTGATGCGGGTAGGCTCCGTAATTAGCTGATGGAAATCGTAAGAATGGATGCAATCCGCAAACAAATTACTATGGTTCAGCTGATTTTCATTCACATCTCCCGTAAGAATGATATGGCCGTACTGAGGTGACACATATGATAACGCATCGTCCAAATATCTAACGAAGGTCGATAAATTACATGCCGATGTACGATATATAGTACCCACAAGAATAAATTCTCCATTAACCCTCAAAGTGGCCCAAACATGTTCAACCCCATCAGGAGAGGAAAAATCACCCAAAACTACCTTCGAATCGATTGCATCCCTGACATAAAGACCCACGCCTCCTCCCACTCGACCCATCCGATCCCTTCTGAAAACTTTGAAATCGGGGATTTTCAAACTATCATTAGTAATATTTTGGTTCAGCCACGTTTCAGTCAAACAAATAACATCTAATTTTTCATTCAATACAATATCAAACAATTGATCTAGTTTTGGAAAAAGAGAACATATATTGAAGTGAGCAATTTTCAGAAATTTCTTAGGCTTATTCTGCATACTGAATTCTTGATTTCAACTTATCAACCTGATTAATATAATAACAACATTGATTACTATTCGCAGCATGTTTAGTATCATAGTTAGATTTGAAATTTTGATTAAATGATTTACAGTTTATACAACATAATTCGAGCGAATCACAACAGTTCCCATCATGGGGGCCAGAGCACTTAGGACAAATCGTAGCAGCACTCTTACAGTCTTTTTTATAATGACCAATTTTCCAACACCTGAAACACTTGATCAGGCCAAAGTGTTCCTTTACGAAGCATCTTGACCAGCCCAAATAAAGAAAGCCTCTCTTCATAATATCCTTGAATAAATTCGGGTTCATTTCCAACACAACATTCAATTTATTCTTGAATTTCAATTTAGTGACCAATTTGATGTCATTGGTCGAGCAATTCAGATCATTTGTTCTAATCATCTCGGACAGAAAATCAGTTTCGTCCACAGAAAACGGATCCACACTGTAGACCATGAGTCGCGGATTGAATTTTTTTGGGACAGAAATACTATATGAGCCCTTTGTTTTCGCATCGATTGTGTGTCTCAATCTTTCGAGGGAACCTTCGTCGCCGCAATTGATTAAAATACCATCCTTCACGCGTTTAGTTCCCAAAACAAGACAATTATCAGAAGTTGGATTCACCCTTGTTTTTATTTCGTGTTCTATATCAATACTACTCGCAGATTTATTGATCGATCTAACAAGCAACACATGAGAATCGGCATCTGACTTGACGGCGGATGCATATGACTTCGTTGACTCATTCGAATGTGAGAAAAACTGATTTGGAACAGACTTTGAAGATGATTCATTTTGTTTATATTTTGCTTTCAGAATATTGTTTGAAAATTCTAATTCTGACACATATTTTTCTAAGAGGACTTTCTCCCTATTCAAACATTCAATCTCTTTCTTGAGAATAATCTCATTTGAACTATTATCTTGATTCGAATCTGCATTCGATTGATGAACAGATTGGTTTCGTCTCATCGTTTCGGTGCACCATCGGCACAAAAAACTTTCTTTATCAACAAAAACGATTCTAGCAATGGAATCCAAACACTTACTGTGTATCTTAATATCACAACCTTCACCACTGCATTTTATATCACTCGAACAAGTAAATCTTCCACAAAATCGACATTTCTTGTCGGGAGGATCAGAAGATGAACCGCCCGCCATCGTGATACGATTGTCTACCCTCTCTCTATCTCTCTATGCCCTCTCTCTATCTCTCTCTTCCCTCTCTTTAATTCTCTCTGCCCTCTCTCTATCTCTCTGCCCTCTCTTTATCTCTCTCTATCTCTCTCTTTACACTATAATTGAATATGCAAAATGTTTTGTACGGGTTTCATGGATTGACCAACTTCTTTAGTAGGAAAAAATAACTCAAAGTTTTCATTAATTACACTGGGCTTCAACATAACCCAACCCTGATATCCTTGAATCCAAGCTAATAAATCGAACTGACAATTCTATCCAAACTTCTCCATTACACCTTTCAATGTTCCATCGATAACAAAAGTTGAAGACTGTTATTTGGGGCCTCGAAAATTAATTAGCAATAAAGTGGAAACTTCTTGCGTCTCACGTGGAAGATTTCCTACCCCATAATTGTGCTGTGAAGCCGTAGCATCATCGTTGAAGTCCCAATTCCACTACATCTAATCTACTGATGGGGAAGTTTCTTTTATGGTATGTCCTTAGGTATAGGGCGGAACCGAAAAAGTTACTCTGTTGTTACAACCCGTATACGTTCGCGAAGACTAAATGGCGATTTTTTTTTTATTTCAGCATTTCTTGTTCCTTCAAGTTGTTCCGCAACTTTTCACGTTGAGGCAAACTTCAGTGTGGAACAGTTTCGCAGGGAGTTGGGTCATAAAGATTAACGTGTTATGGCATGTTGAGTTCCTAGGCTGGGCAGGTGAAACGGCTGTTTTTTAGCATGTTTCGAGGAGTAATCTTCGCCGCAGTTTGTTCCACTTTTCTTCTCATTAATCATTCCTTAGACCTTAATCTGATGAAGATTGAACTGGTGCGTGACAGGCTACACATGTCGTGTAGTCATCACGTGGTAATTACATTCCAAATTGATGTTCGTTTGTCTCATTCTATTTCGAATTCAATTTAATACTTTCAAATCGAGACAGTATAACATACATCTGTATAACAATTCTATACCCAAACAACAGATATCGCAAGATCTTCATTGTTGAATATTTTAACTTGGTGAGATATTTCCGGTAGTTGGCCCCAATATATTTTATGGTTATTTGTATCCCTTTTAGCATATTTTTCTTTATCAGAATTTTTGTAAATTAATGGTTATTTGTATCCCTTCTTGAATATGTTTCTCTTATCTTCATTTCCGAAAATTAATTATTACACGGTGACAAGAAAAAGTCCGGACAAATTTTACTGTGTTCAGGAACAAAAGTTTTCAGCGCAGCAAAATAATTTTTATCATGTTAGATTCTCGCACATTCTTGTACTTATGTGTGAATTTTCTGTTTCCTATTGCTTTATTTTGCAGAGTGTTAGAATGTCAAACAAACGTAGTGCAATTTTGGAGCTGTTTCGTCAAGGTAAGTGTCAATGCGAAATTGTTCGTTTGCTCAATGTGCCTCGACAAACCGTGTCCGATGCAGTTTGCCGTTTCAAGGAGCTTGGCCATGATGGTCCAGTAAGTGGGAGAAAACGCACTGTCAATACGCCTAGCAATCGTAACATCGTCAAGAAGCGAGTCAATCGAAATCCGAGGGTCTCGATAAGGAAAATAGCCCGTAAGACCGGTATCAACCGTGAATCCGTTCGTCAAATGTCCAAAAAGGAGCTCAACCTCAAGCCACACAAGCTCCAAAACGTTCAACTCGTCACGGATGAAAACAAGTCCGTACGACTCCGCTACCAACTTCTTCGTCTCGCCGCCGGTCAGCTATGAAGCGCATTCCCTTCACAGAGGAGAAGCTTTCCACCGTAGAACAATCCCATAACCACCAAAACGACAGAGTCTGGTCCGCAGAGGCTCCAGGTACGTCGAACATAGTCAAAATCTGCAATTCGTCATGGTCTAGGGCGGAATTTGCGCCAGCAGCAAAACACCCTCGGTTTTCGTGGATCAAGGGGTCAAAATCAATCAAGAAGTCTACTACTGCGACATTCTCGAGGCCGTAGGACTTCCGTGGGTCCAGCAGCAATTTGGAGGCACGCATTGGACCTTTCAACAGGACTCACAAAGCGACATTGACGCAAGAATGGTGTAAGACCCATTTTCCGAGTTTCATTACATCTGCAGAATGGCCGCCCTACTCGCCGAATCTTAACCCAATGGACTACAGCGTGTGATCGACTCTGGAGCTCAGGGCGTGTGCTAAGCACCACAAATGTTTGGACTCGCTGAAGCAATCCCTGCGCCGGTAATGGGACCGATTAACGCCCGAAGAGCTGCCAAAAATTTCAAGAAGCACCTGAAGCTATATATCGTCACCAAGGGAAGCCACTTCGAAACCGCTTCAATAAATCGGGTGTTTTTTTAGAGTGATAAAACTTTGAATAGAAATAAAACACATTTAAATTAGGATTGAAGCCAAATTTTTTTTATTTGAAAGATAATTTTATGACATTTATGTTTTAAAAATAATTTCCGGCATATGTCCACCACGACTAGCCCTGAAGAACCGCATTCAACCAGACCAATTTTGGACAACTTTTTCGAGTAATTCAGGCCTTATTCCATCAATAACACTTCCAAAGCGTCTTTTGTTTCTGGTTTATCAGCATAAACCAATATCTTGACATAACCTCAAAGAAAATAATCCAGTGGAGTTATGTCACCTGATCTTGGAGACCAATTGATTGGACCATTTCTCGAAATAATATTATCGCCTAATCTTTCTTACAATAAATCAATTGTTAGCAGCATGACGTTGGAACCAAAATACTTCTGGGTCGATACCATTCAAATTTTGGTACAAATAATCATTGATCATCGATCTGTAACGAGCATCATTTACTGTAACAGTAGCTCCAGCATCGTTTTTAAAGAAATAGGGACCGATGATGCTTCCAGCGTGTAAAGCACACCTTACAGTGGATTTTCAGGATGCAATGGAGCCTGCAGAACTTCTTGAGGATTGTTTTCACTCCATGTACGGCAATTTTGCTTGTTTACATAGCCGTTCAACCAGAAATGAACTTCATCACTAATCACAATTTTACGATAAAAAAGTGGATCAACCTCAAGCTGTTCTAGGGCCCAATCAGCAAACAAACGACGCTTATTGTGGTCAAGTGTCTTTCGTTCTTGAACCAGTTGGATCTTGTATTGGTGTAGACCAAGATGTTTATGCAAAATTTTTCATGTGGTGGATGCACAGAGTCCAATTTGTCGTGAACGTCGAGGAATAGACAAATCTGAATTATCAATGACACTATGACTCACAGCAGCGATATTTTCTTCTGTATGTACAGTTCTTTGTCTTATTGTTGTTGTTGCATCCAGTAGAGAAAATGTCCGAAATCTATCGATAGTTCGACAAATAAGCTGCTCTGATGGACGATGTGAACCATAAATTTCACGAAGTGCTCTATAAGTTTGGCGAATAGAACACTGATTTTGAAAATAAATTTCAACAATTTGTAAACGTTGTTCCGGCGTGAGTCTTTCCATGATAATTTGTTAATGCTTACTGAACATAACAACGTGGCTTCTACCTTCTGTCAAATCACAGTTATCCCTATCGAAAATTCTATCACTCTAAAAAAAAACACCCGATACATATATACAAAAAATAATAAGTAACAAATAAGAGGGCCAAATTGATAAACGCATTGCTGTTTATTTGTTATTAACTTGAATAAAATACAAACCGATATTAAAACATGTTTCATCATTTTTTACTTTTTGTACATCAAGTCTATTCGACGGTTTTTTGAAATTTCAAATTTTTGTATAATATCTTCATAAAATTGGGGATCCTCAAAGACTTTGTACCATTCCTTTTTCTATAGCCAAGATTGACAAACCTGTTAGGCGCTCTTGTGTCGTCGTATTATTTACAAACGTTTTTATGCGTTTAACACACGAAAAATTTCTTTCGACCGAAACACCTGTTTGCAGAAATAGTTAGCGCTTGGCAAAACAGCTTGTATGTTTCCCTGAAGATAATTTTAAATTCCTTGTATATAATCTCTAATATTTGCTGAGCGTCTAGATTATAAAACTGTTGTCCGAAATCTATCAATAGTTCGACGAATAAGCTGCTCTGATGGAGGATTATGTAAACCATAAATTTCACGAAGTGCTCTATCAGTTTGGCAAATAGAACACTGATTCTGAAAATAAATTTCAACAATTTGTAAACGTTGTTACGGCGTGAGTAATTTCCATGATAAGTTGTCAATGCTTACTGAATAACTGTAACTTCTTGTAAAATATATGGGGCTAATTATCTGAACAGAAATGTCAAAATAACATGGCTTCTACCTTCTGTCCAATCACAGTTATCTCTATCGAAAGTTCTATCACTCTTAAAAAAAAACCGATATTATTACCGAATCAAATTCTTGATTGTTTCGGTCTCTACTTGACGGAAATTCATCGTAAATCATTTGAAGTAAAACACTTTATTTCCGCTTATTTTCAGTTACCATACTCACCTAACGAAGTCAATATGTAATTGACGAAACAATTGTCGTTGATAAATAAAAATAAGCGGAAATAAAGTGTTTTACTTCAAATCATTTATTACCGAATGTTTTTGTTATTATTATTCGTTGTTGTGCTGTTTAATTTCTTTTGTTTAATGAAGTTAACTGAAAACAAGTTTGTCCGAGGTTTTTCTTGTCACCCTGTATTTGTAACTCCTCTTTTCTCAAGTTTCAAGCTTTATAAGAAGTGAAGGTATAATTTTTATAGTTGATTCAAAATGTAAACTTGAACACAGTGTTCTCGAAATAATTGTCGTTAATTAATAAATTGTGTAAATATTCTTTATTATTTTATTCAATGTAAAACCTCATATTAAAAGACCCTTCAAGAGTTGGGAAGTGATAAACAAAATTCAACTGGGAATTTCATAAATGAACACTTATTCCCTGAATAGCGAGCTGTCAACGTCCAACCAATGTTAACAATATATCTCCTAAGAAAGTTCAAGAAAACATTTTTCTTAAATAGCTTCGTGGGATGAACCTTACATTTTTCCAATTACAAGAGGGCGCTTTTTAGTCGACATCCGGAAATAATTTATTGCCCTGCTTTCCTCAAGTCCGGCTACGCCAACTTCTAATTTCCAGAATAAATTTCAATATTGCGAGATAATACGACTGGATGAAGTTCAGAATGATTTATTTTTTTGCATTAAGGGGGAAACTTAATGCCCGCCATTTGAATACAAGTAATAGCGATAAATGATTCGGGTTTGTACGGAATTTCTTGAAGGCATTTTACTTGAGGAGTACAATTTCTTCGCATTTTTATTTCGCTTGAAATTATACACTGCTTAAAAATTAAAGTGGATAATTTGCGTACTCATAATAATTCATAAAGGGAAATAAAAAAGAAAATGAAAATTCTGGTAGAGTTGTTTAAAGATTTTATTTTATTATTACGAATTGATGAAACTCGACAAACAGATAAAAATTTGGACGACAAGCATTTTTGTATTTTGTTACATTTCCTTGATTTCTCTGTCTCAATTTTCAGGAAAAATACATTTTTTTAAAATTTTATTTATTGACCCTAGGGATACAGATAGACAAAAGTTCACTATAGTATCCACTTCGGGTTTGTGTTCTGTTTAGGTTTTGTTACTGTTTCCTTACGCTACTTTAGGAACAGCGTAATCGTCTACCTAACAGCGAATGGCGATTAAGTCCGATGTCTAAGCCACAAGTCTACCGCTGCATATACACACATCGTCAAAAGTCTGGTTCCCCCCTATTCACTCTCATTTTGTTGAATGTAACATGACAATTTTTTGTGTGTGGAATCTTCACTATCTTATCACTGAAATGAAAACAATAAACCAGCAAAAAATGTTTCTTGTTCGGGAGAATACAGGTGTATTCGAAGTTAATCAGTTTTCAGCGAATAACAAGATTTGTAATATTGAGCTTTGTCGAACTACCAGATTACGCAACGTTTAAATATTCCACGGACTTCAGTAAGGCGCAAAGTGGCCCTTTTTCTGGAAACCGGCAGCGTTGCCCGGAGACCGGTGCCTGGTCAACCCAGAGTAACATCTGCAAGGGAAGATCATCATATCGCATATATTCCTGCAGAATTTCATGACAATCGTGTGATAAGAAGATTAAAAATAAAAACCAACCAAAATCTTGGAAGCAAAGCAGCGTGGACCGCTGAAGAAACCATAGCGAGTCCCACGATTGGGTTCAAATTTAGCATTGGAGTGTAAAAGAATAACGCAAAGACTAGTGCAGAATTTGGTCAGGATCTATCAACAAAAATATATGAACAAAATAAAATGGTATTGAATTCAGTTTACTCTGTTAAAAAAGATTTTACTAAAAGATACATTTTCATTCCTTGCGTAAATAAAATATCAGATAACATTGCCAACCAATTATTTCAAAATGAAACTTGTCTTGAATGTAGCTTTTGAAACGGTTGGAAATTTAGGAATTCATATAAAAAATAAAACATATAAAGAAAATAAATTTGCAGTCTATAAGTTGACTTGTAGTGATTGCCCTATGGCATATATTGGTCAAACAGGAAGATCTTTTAAGAAAAGAATTTTGTCATAAATTCAACAATAACTATGAAATATCCATTACGAAAATAAAATTACCATACTCTTTTGGAAGCAGTAGAAATAGGTAGTTGGAAGAACCTTAAAATACTTGTAAACGACCAAACAGATCTGGTAAAATCACCATTGTTGAATATTTGTATTCATTGAGATAGTACGATAATTGACCCCAATATATTTTATGATTATTTATATTTCTTTTTTCGTATATTTTTTTTATCCGTATTTCTGTTGATGGTTATTTGTATTTTTGCAATGTTTTTATCTTTATTTCCGAAAATTGTTAGTTGTACCGGCACTTTTCTCAAGTTTTTAGCTATAAAAGAAGTTTTGTGTAATGTTTAGAGTTAGTTCAAAGTGTAAACTTCACAAAGATACAGGTTTGCGAAACAATTATCGTTAATAATGAATTGTGGATATAATTTTTCCTTTCATTTATTTAAAATGATTTTCCATCAAGTAAGACCGACTCAATAAAAAAAAAAAACGTTGTAATATATGAAATAATATTCCTCGTCCAAAGCCTTCGTCTCGATTTTGATAACAATTGAAAAATAGACAGTGTAATCATTAGTAAAATATACTGAATTGTTCCAGCCGTTACTATTTGGTATTTAATCATAATTAAAACAAATTGTAGAAATAGTATTAGGAGTACAAATAAGTTTCCGCCGTTTTATTGTATAATAGATGGCGCGGCACGGAGTTTCGGTTAGCTTTCGCAGATGATAACCGGCTTAAAAAATAGTTTGGACATTCAAGAACAACATAACCTATTAATATCATTGATTTTATATTGGTAAAATATAATTTTTATAAGTTGAAAATGTCAAAATTTGAGCCAAGTAAGCGTCATTTGCGGGAAATATTAGTTTACTTCTTTAATTTGAAGAAATCTGCTGCTGAGTCGCATCAATTGCTCGTAGAAGCATATGGTGAGGGTGCTTTGAGTGAGAGAACGTGTCGAGAGTGGTTTCAAAAGTTTAAAAACGGTGATTTCGACGTAGAAGACAAAGATCGCAGTGGAAGGCCAAAAATTTACGAGGATGCAGAATTGGACGAATTATTGGAGGAAGATTCATCTCAAACACAAAAAGAACTTGCTCTAACATTAGAAGTCACTCAGCAAGCAGTCTCACATCGTTTAAAATCATTAGGAATCATTCATAAACAAGGAAATTGGGTTCCGTACGGCGGAAACTTATTGGTACTCCTAATAATTTCTACAATTTGTTTTAATTAATAAAATACAAAAAAAATCATCTTTTTCCACAACAATATTTTACTAAGGCATATTTAGTCCAATTGCCATATTTTGGTTCGAATAACCTGTCCTTAACCTATGTCCGAATAGTTATGATTCATCTTGTATAAGAAATAATATTACAAAATTGTTGTTGACAAGATGCCAACTGATCATTAAATAAGAAATTTTCTCAAGTATACTTCACTTATTAAAATCAAATTATCTTAATTACTATATCGTATATTTAGTGTTCTTTGAAGAGAAGAAATTATTCTTGTTATCAGATATTTTGTGATAATTTCATTTCAAAAATGATCATTTTTCGCTGTGTTATGAGATAAGAATTATTTTATGCCGGCTCTGACCTCCGTTTACGATAATTTTTTATTCTATTCTCGGAGAACAGCAGCGAATATTATCGGACATTTTTATTTCGTCGACAGATGTCGCTCTCAATATGAAATCTGAAATGTTCTTCACCAAACCGATTAAAGTCGATACACGCCCAACCTTCTTCATCCGAGAACTCTGGGGATCGGATCCGCCACTGACCAAAAAAAAAAAGCATTTAAAGATTAAAAAATGTAAAAAAAAATTTAAAATTATAATGAATTTTGGTGATATTAACATGATGATTCTAATGTACTTCTGTTTTTAATATCTTTCAAGATAAGGATTAAAATTGTAAACTGAACATTATGTATTGAAATCATAATGTTTTAGTGCAGATCGAGTCCTAATAAGTCAAGTTATTGAATCATTGTGTCACTTGAATTCACTTAAAATGGTGCGCACATTAAATAATCCCAGGTAATAATGACACTTTAAAAAAAAACCGCCAAAAAAATAACATAACTGCATGCTTAAAACAGTGGTTGACCGATCCCAAATATTCAATGAAAATCAATTTTGTTTGTGTGTGATGTATTAACCCTGATACTCCACGATATTCTGTGAAGATCCCTCTGAAGGTGCGAGTTAGATCAGTTGTGTTCTGGTTAGGATTTGTTGCTGCGTCCCTACGCCATCTCAGACACAGCACTGTTAATTTTAGACCCATTAGTGAGATTGGGGCCAAAACAATCTAACTAGAAATTTTTTCTGGTACTCAGACGGGGCCTGAACCTGGAAATTTTTGGTTCCTGATCCAGTACTCTACCCACTGAGCTATAAGCAACAATTTTGTGTCCACCAAACTCGTCAATTCATTTCCACCCACAAATTATTTTACTCTCGACAAATTTTTTTTCGACCCTAATCTTTACTTGTTTTTTTGCATATCCAACCCTGACAAGAATGAGAATTTGAATTTCAGAGATATACGTTCAACTTTTAAATTACAGATGATAAAGATATCCTGAGCAATACCTGAGTAATTGTTTAATTGGTAGATGCAAATCAATTGAACCGATTAATTAACTATAGATAATATAATATAAACCTTCACTTCTTCCAGCACAGTCGAACTTTGTGTCTAATACGAAACTATTTTTCTGTCGAAACACGAATGGCAGAAGTCAAAATAACTACTTCAAAGTTCAAACGCTTCATGGTCCACCTATGTAATGAAAAAAGTAATGTTCAGATTGTGAATGATGACTAAATAAATAAATTCCGAAAGAAATGACCACAACGTATATCTCAAAGAAATTCATTTTAAACTGACTTGAAGGCTCCGTAATATTGTCTTTAATACAATAGGTAAAAATATTAGGGAGCATAATTGAAGCCGATCAAATAAATCAAGAAAAGACAACGTCCAAATTTAAATCCTCAGATCATATTGATCCTTGACTCACGAATCTCTTTTATAGTGCATTCAATGAGGAGAGCGGGATCATTCAGAATTAAGTTTGGTGTGGTGAAACATACATGTCTATCCACATTTTAAAATATATACATCTGAAAAACTAGAAAAGTAATCCTTACAATTCTAAAATTACAATGTCGCTATATTTCGCGAATAACAGCTCTTCATTTGATACTGGATCATTGGCCTAGAACATATTTTTGACATAGCTTTAAAGAAAAAAATTTAAAGGTGTTAAATCTTGGCTGTCAATTAATGTCTTTTTTCAACAGTCCCCATAACTTGGTATGGATATGGTAAACATCAAACCAGTACAAATATATATATATATAAATATATATATATATATATATATATATATGCCCTGCATATACTCCAGCACTCCAAACTTCATTATATTGGGTGTTCTTTTTAAAGTGACAGAGCTTTCGACGATAGGGATAACGTTTACAAATTATTGAAATTCATTTTCAAAATCTATTCGCCAAACTTATAAAGCACTTCGTGAAATTTATGGTTAACATAATCGTCCATCAAAGCAGCTTATTCGTTGAACTATCGATAGATTTCGGACAACATTTTCTCTACTCGATGCAACAACAACAACATGCTAAAGAACTGTACGTACAGAAGAAGATATCGCTGCTATAAGTCATAGATTTGTCTATTCGTCGACGTTCACAACAAGTTGGACTCTGTCCCAGAGACTGTAACCACATGGAAAATTTTGTTGTTGTTTAATCCCATAAATTTCAATTTCAAAAAATTTCATTCAAAAACTTTTAAAATTGAATTAATGTCTTTCGAGCACTGCTTGAATTTAACATATAAAAAAACTCATTATATGATATCAAATGGAATAAAAAAACCCAACAAATATAAATTGTCAATTAAAATTAATAAATAAATATTTGGAGGCGCCAAAATTTTGTTTTTGATCTTATATTTATAGAAACCAAATCTTTTTCAAAAATGAAAAACATAATTTTAAGAACCTCTCCAAAACTAATTTATTTGAACTCTTTAATAGGTCTAAATAAGTTTCTTCAAAAATCTATCAAAAAATGTAGCGCATCCTCAAAAAACACTTTGAAATTAAATAAGATCTTCATCAGTCCAACTTCACATTCAAAAAATAAAATCAATTAACAAGAAATAATTGACCAGAAAGACCTCGTGGTATCCTTGTTGAACAAACACTAAAATTAGAGAACTTTAAAAATCCAACGTATTCTATGTTCATCACAAAAATCAAACAAAGCTTATAAGGTATTTTATGGCCCTAGTTGAAACCAAATGAGATTTATATAATGAAATGAAGAAAACCAAAATACAGGTATATATACAATGAAATAATAAGAAGAGGTTTTTCACTTGAAGGATTATTAAAAAATTTAAAAATCAAAACAGATTTATTCAGTTCCCCGAAAATTGGGTTGGAAGGAGAAGTCCTATTGAATGACCCTGAGTTTCTCTTGATTTGACACCTCTTTATTTTTTTGGGGTCATTTGAAGAGTGTTGCTTTCAATAAAATGAAAAAGTTGCTCTGTAGTAGAGCTGTTGGTATTGATCTTTGACTTAGAATGCCCAGTTGCTGTATTTTCTCCACGCTGCTTTATGGAGTTGAGGCAATGAAACAGATTCACATTGGAAAAAATTGATCCACAAATTGCCGTGAGGGCATTTCATTTCAATTCAAATTGGGCAAAACCACCTTCATGTTGAAGTAAAGAAGTAAAGCTGCCCCCAAACACATATTATTCGGTACAAATGTTGACATTTTCAGAGCACACAGAAAGCAGGTTGTTTACACTTCATAGAAATGACGGATACTGAAAAGATAGCCTTATGATGAGACTTGAAAGTGAAGATGTAGCCAAATGAAACAATGGAATAACAAACTAGTAGCGACATCTGTTATCAAAATCGCACGAACTAATATTTCATTTCTTCAGTCCAATTAGAAGAAGAGTGGATGTTTTTAAAATTCATTTAATTCAGTAATAAGATGCGGTTTTTTACTTGATAGAAGGATAATTACAAACTTTGAATATCAAAACAGATCTAATCTGTTAGTCTCCTACAATTTTAATTTCAAAAAAATAACAAAATTTTTTTTAGATGTACCTACCTAGTTTAAATGCATCCACAGATTTTCCAGAAATTGTTTGGTAAGATTACAAGTTCATTTATTTTTAATTGAATTTATATTATAAATGTTAAGTTGAACTGACCCCATCTGAATTTTTAATTTTTTGAGGGATGTGCTACATGTTTTTGAGAGTTTTTGAAGTAACTTATTTAAATATTTAAAAAATTGAATACTTCAAATAAATTAGTTTTGGAGAAGTACTTAAAATTTTGTTGTGTATTTTTGAAAAAGATTTAGTTTTCATAAATATAAGACCAGAAACTGAACATGTTTTCAAATGTTTGTCGAAGGCAAAACATACGTACCACGGCCTTTCTGACGAGTTAAGGTTACTTATTTTCAATTTTAATTAATAATTTAATTTTTTGGTGTTTTTATGCCATTTGATATTGTATAGTGAATTTTTATTTTTATACGTCTATTAAATATAAGCAGTGTTTATTATTAAACATTAATTTAATTCTAAAAGTTTTCTTTGAAAATTTTTTGAAATTAAAATTGTAGAAGACTAACAGATTAAATCTGTTTTGATATTCAAAGTTTGTAATTATCCTTCGATCAAGTAAAAAATCGCATCTTATCATTTTATTTTATATATAATTATAATAGGTTTTTGAATAATGAAATTTATTATACAGTTTCCAGTGGATTAATGAAGGCCATAAAATGCCTTACAAACTTTGTGTGATTTCTGTGTTTAGCATAGAACATAGATTTCCTTGGATATTAGATGTACCTACCTAGTTTAATTGCATCCACAGATTTTCCAGAAATTGTTTGGTGAGATTACAAGTTTATTTATTTTTAATTGAATTTATACTATAAATGTTAAGTTGAACTGACCTTATCTGAGTTTTTAATTGTTTTTGAGGATGTGCTACATTTTTTTGAGAGTTCTTGAAGTAACTTATTCGAATATTTAAACATATTAAATATTTCAAATTAATTAGTTTTGGAGAAGTTCTTAAAATTATGTTGTGTATTCTTGGAAAAGATTTAGTTTTCATGAATATAAGACCAGAAACTGAACATGTTTTCGAATGTTTGTCAAAGGCAAAACATACGTACCACGGCTATTCTGACGAGTTCAGGTGCGTATGTTTGAAACGAAACATTCGATATTACTTATTTTTAATTTTAATTAATGATTCATTTTTTGGGTTTTTTTATTGTATAATAAATTCTGATTTTTATACGTCTAATAAATATAAGCAATACTCATTATTAGACGTTGATTTAATTGTTAAAGTTTTTTCTTTTAAATTGTAGAAGATTAACAGATTGAATCTGTTTTGATATTCAAAGTTTTTAATTTAATTCAGTGTTCTTTGGAAATTTCTTTATCGCAGTACACGTACATGCAGGTATTAAAATAACGATTTCGTAATTTATTCACTCTGTTGGTATCGTTGAATCATTCAGAGTGGTCTTTCACACTGTATGTTCAAAACCATCATCCAGTCCCTACGCGAACCTGTTTCGAAGGTAAACAATTCAAGCCTGCGTTACACGTAACGATGTAATTCACAATTAAACTTTAAAGCAAAACATTCCACCTCTTTCCCTTTGTTCCCCTTCACAGAACTGCACAGTTCGAATCAAATCATGTCGGGACTACGTTTGCACCGCGTTCATCGCTGAATTATATGTCTCACTAAGAGCCCCTTTGTTCGGAATGTTCATTGTTAGATTCCCCCCAAGAACTTTACCCAAAGGTAACATCGTGAAGTGTGCGGGGGAACTAGATGAGAGCTGTTGTAATAAATTTAGACACCTGTCTGCTGAGTCAGATTAGTTTAAAACGGCTCCAACACTCCTTGGTGGGAGACATATCGAAATGGAATTATAAGGGGGGCAGTTTTCCTCGTATTTGGATGTCAATCTAGTTTCTCTATGACATGGCAGGGATGCCAACCCCTGATCGAAGATAGGCTAGTTTGTGAGTTGATATCCCAATCCTGTCATTCAACTACTTCCCTTCTAGTCATTTCAATTTAATATGCACCTGAGCAGTCAAGTTTAAATTGAGTCAGCCTCCCATAAAATTGGACGAGATCTTCAGGATTATTTTGCAGAGAACGTTGTTTCATTTTGAGTAGGAGCTCAAAGCAAGGATAGAGCTGTTACTCAGCTGGACAAAGAAAAGATAGTGTTTTGTGATTTGAACATTTTCACAAAAAGTTGGTTATAAATTTGATATTAAAAGAAATTGTTAGTGTTCAAGTATCGGGAGTTTTTTTCAGAGTGATAGAACTTTAAATTGAAATAAAACACATTTTAATTATTAGGAGTACAAATAAGTTTCCGCCGTTTTTTAACACAAATTAAATTTGAACGATGTGAGACTGCCGGCTGAGTGACTTCTAATGTTAGAGCAAGTTCTTTTTGTGTTTGAGATGAATCTTCCTCCAATAATTCGTCCAATTCTGCATCCTCGTAAATTTTTGGCCTTCTACGTCGAAATAACCGTTTTTAAACTTTTGAAACCACTCTCGACACGTTCTCTCACTCAAAGCACCATATGCTTCTACGAGCAATTGATGCGCCTCAGCAGCAGATTTCTTTGAATTAAAGAATTAAACTAATATTTCCCGCAAATGACGCTTACTTGGCTCAAATTTTGACATTTTCAACTTATAAAAATTATATTTTACCAATATAAAATCAATGATATTATTAGGTTATGTTGTTCTTGAATGCCCAAACTATTTTTTTAGCCGGTTATCATCTGCGAAAGCTAACCGAAACTCCGTGCCGCGCCATCTACAATAAAACGGCGGAACCTTATTTGTACCCCTAATAATATTGAAGCCCAAAATTTTTTTCTTCAGATAATTTTATGAAATTTATACCTATTTCAAAAATAATTTCCGGCATATGTCCATCACGACTACCTTTGAGGAACCGCATTCAACCAGACCAATTTTGGACTACTTTACCGTATACTTCAGGCCTTATTTCATCAACAACACGAGTTGAGTTGGCTTTCAAAGCGTCTATTGTTTCTGGTTTATCAGCATATACCAATGACTTGACATAACCCCAAAGAAAAAAATCTAGTGGGGTTATGTCGCATGATCTTGGAGGCCAATTAATTGGACCATTACTCGAAATAATGTTATGGCCCAATCTTTCTTTCAATAAATCAATTGTTACGGTAGCAGCATGAGGTGTAGCACCATCTTGTTGGAACCAAAACACTTCTGGGTCGATACCATTCAAATTTTGAAACAAATAATCATTGATCATCGATATGTAACGAGCACTATTCACTGTAACATTAGCTCCAGCATCGTTTTTAGAGAAATATGGACCGATGGCTTCAGCGTGTAAAGCACACCATACAGTGCATTTTTAGGATGCAATGAAACCTGCAGAACTTCTTGAGGATTGTTTTCACTCCATATATGGCAATTTTGCTTGTTTACATAGCCGTTCAACCAGAAATGAGTTTCATCACTAAACACAATTTTGCGATAAAAAAGAGGATCCATTTCAAGCTGTTCAAGGGCTCAATCAGCAAACAAACGACGCTTAATAAGGTCAAGTGGCTTTAGTTCATGAACCAGTTGGATCTTGTGTAGGCCAAGATCTTTACGCAAAATTTTTCATGTAGTGAATGCACAGAGTCCAACTTGTTGTGAACGTCGACGAATACACAAATCTTGGTCATCATTAACACTATGACTACAGCAGCGATATTTTCTTCTGTACGTACACTTCTTTGTCTTCTTGTTATTGTTGCATCGAGTAGAGAAAATGTTGTCCGAAATCTATCGATAGTATGACGAATAAGCTGATCTGATGGACGATTATGTAAACCATAAATTTCACGAAGTGCTCTATAAGTTTGGCGAATAGAACACTGATTTTCAAAATAAATTTCAACAATTTGTAAAAGTTGTTGCGGCGTGAGTCTTTCCATGATAATTTGTCAATGCTTACTGAACAGAAATTTAAAAAAAATATGGCTTTTACCTTCTGTCATATCCCTGTCGAATGTTCGATGACTCTAATAAAAAAAACATCAGATAGTTATCATTTTGAGTCTGAGTCTTTGAGTCAATACTACATTTCACCACGTGAAAAATGACATGAAGGCTGGGCCATAGACTGGGCGAAAAAAACGACTATTTTTTTTTAATGATACTGTGAATACATTATTCATGATGATAAAAAAAATTATCGTGAAAGTTTGAGCCCTTAATAATAGTATTAAGGGGTGTATCGTTACGACTCTTGGTTTTTTAACAGTAATCGCATTTTTCACTCAAACCTCGTCAATTATTAATCTGAAAAATTTGAGCGATGCGTATTTTCAAAGGAAAATAAATTCCCTACAAAAAAGCTCTCTCTGTAAACAAGCCGTTTGCTTGGTATCGTGCCTTAAACATTGATCAATTTTTTCAATTTTGCGTTTCGATTTTGCATTTTTGTAACTACCAGAAATATTGATATTTTTATGGTACAAATTACGTATTTTAAAGGAAATTTAATACTCTACAAAAAAAGGTTCTTAACATTTTTCATCAATTTCACTCCTTCCAAAGTTATTCGACGTTGAAGTTAAATTCAAAAGTAATTTATCGTTTTTTTCGCGTTACACATGATTTTTTCCACTTGATTGAAAAATTTATCGCTTAAATATTGAAAGTAACTTTTTTCTGTTGGATCGCTAAACTCTTTTCTATAAAATCATAATTTATTAATGTATCATTTTGCTTTTTAACGATTAGTTATATACATAAAATCATTTTTAGTGTATTTAACTAACAATAATAAAACAAAAAATGGAAGAAGAAAATGATTGAAAACCTGATAAATAAAAAATGTTCAAAATTTGGTTTTTCATCATAATTTATTCATTTGTGTAGAGACAGAGTTTTATTTACAGAGATAAGAAATCATTTTATTTTAACTTATAATTTATATTTCACAAAAAAAAGCTCATATTGCTTTAATTATTATCAAGTCATGGATAATGATCGATTGAAAAAATAACTACTCAATCAAATTACTTTTATTACAATTAGGAAACTTTTTTCGATGTTTACTAAGGGCTAGCAACAAATATTGAAGTTGTTCTTCGTTTTTAGTGAGACACTTGTAATTGTAACATTGTAATCTTCACTTAATGATACACCACGCTCAGCAACATCATTGACGACTGCTAATTTTCCGAAGAATTGCTTACACTATTGAAAACTATCATTATGGGGCCAATTGCTTATATCTTCATCAATAAAATCATAGGGCAAATCAAATTGTTTGAATATGGTGAGCGATTCGACAGAAATGAAGTCAATGATATCTTTTTCTAGCAATTCATCTGAATCGCTTGCTTCTTCATATTTTCTGGTTTAAGTATTTGAAGATTGTTTACTTATCAGGTTTTCAATAATTTTTTCTTCCCTTTTTTGTATTATTAGAATTAGTTGAATACATTAAAAATTATTTTATGTATATAAATAATCGTTAAAAAGCAAAATAATACATTAATAAATTATAATTTTATAGAAAAAAGTTTAGTGGTCCAACAGAAAAAAGTTACTTTCAATATTTAAGTGATAAATTTTTCAATCGAGTGGAAAAAATCATGTGTAACGCGAAAAAAACTATAAATTACAAAATTTGAAAATCAAAACAGATTTAATCTGTTGTCTTCTACAATTTTAATTTCAAAAAATTCTTTGAAGAAACTTTAAGAATTAAATTAATGTCTTTATAAGCACTGCTCATATTTAATAGACGTCAAAATTCATCATACAATATCAAATCTGTTGTTTTCTACAATTTTAATTTCAAAAAATTCTTTGAAGAAACTTTAAGAATTAAATTAATGTCTTTATAAGCACTGCTCATATTTAATAGACGTCAAAATTCATCATACAATATCAATTTGATATTGTATGATGAATTTTGACGTCTATTAAATATGAGCAGTGCTTATAAAGACATTAATTTAATTCTTAAAGTTTCTTCAAAGAATTTTTTGAAATTAAAATTGTAGAAGACAACAGATTAAATCTGTTTTGATTTTCAAATTTTGTAATAATCCTTCTATCAAGTAAAAAACCGTTCCTTCTTATTTTACTATAAATTACTTTTGAATTTAACTTCAACGTCGAATAACTTTGGAAGGAGTGAAAATAATGAAAAATGTTGGAACACTTTTTTTGTAGAGTATTAAATTTCCTTCAAAATTCGTATTTTGTACCATAATAATATTGATAATTCTGGTAGTCACGAAAATGCAAAATCGAAACGCAAAATTGAAAAAATTAATCAAAGTTTAAGGCACGATAACAAGCAAACGGCTTGTTTTACATTAATTTAAAAAGAGAGGTTTTTGTAGGGAATTTAATTTCTTTTGAAAATACGCATCGCTCAAACTTTTCAGATTAATAATTGACGAGGTTTGAGTGAAAAAATGCGATTACTGTTAAAAGACCAAGAGTCGTAACGATTCACCTCTTAATGCTATTATTAAGGGCTCAAACTTTCACGATAATTTTTTTTCATCCTCATGAATGATATTTTCACAGTATCATCAAAAAAAAATAGTCGTTTTTTATGGCCCAGTCTACTGGGCCATCTAGAGTTTGCAACACTTCTGCCATTCGTGTTATGTCAGAAAGTTAGTTTAATATTTGACAGTAAGGAAATTGGTCGATTTATGCTTGAAGAAAACTGGAGAATATTAACAACTTATTTCAATGCCAGATGATACAATGGAACAACGAACTAGTAGTGACATCTGCATCAAAACCGCACCAACTTATTTTTACTCCTAATATACAGGATGTCCGGACTTAACGTTGAAATATTTCAGGGAAAGATTCTAGAGGTCTAAAAATAGAAGTAATTTTGTGAAGGACTCCCCTATTATCTCCCTATTACTGATGAGAATCAGTAAGTTTTTTAATCATCAGACGATTCAGTTTATCCAAAAACCTCTGTGTACTGAATTTCATTTGAATCCACCAGATTTTGACAAAGATATCGCTAATTTATTGGATTTTGGTGGTCATGTCGAAGAAGCTCTAGCGCTCACGGGATGTATTTTAGGAACTAAGTTGATATGAGGTTTTCCTCATATTTTGACCTTTAGAATCTCCCCCCTGAAATATATGACCCTTAAATCCGGACACCCTGTATTTCTGAGCATAATAAATGGCTCTGATATCAGTATATATTACGTAAATATTCGAGTCACAAAAATTACATCAAGAAAGCCTCCCATCAAAAGGCGAAACTAGATTTGTTTATTGAAAATATCGGCTGAACCTATATTTATCGCCTTCTTGCTTAATAATATTAGTCAGGCGAAAACCTCATTTGGATATGATTAGAAATAGTAGATATTATTCATTTTATTCCGACAAATTATTATTAATTTGAGTCAGCTGTGTTCATTGTATTCATACATTACTTGATGATGATTAGTCGGTCGAACCTGAATGAATTGTGGCACTTAAATATCGTTATAGGAATAAATACGATAATCAAGTTGGCAGAATGGTGGATGACCATTACAAATAATAATACTAATGTAATTTTGTTGGGTCTGATCATAATGAACTCCAATTCACTTCATATCACTGCGTCAACGGTTATTTATTACTTCGATGGTATAGCTAGAAGATATTACGAACGAAGGCATGATTTCGATATTTGCGGCATTCTTTAAACGCCTTGTACCAATAACTTGCGAAAGTTTATAATAACACTAAATTACCATGAGCTTTTTATGCTATGGATTTGACAAAGGGAAGAAGCCATGTTGTTTTGACATTTCTGTTCAGTAAGCATTGACAAATTAACATAGAAAGATTCACGCCGCTACAACGTTTACAAATTGTTAAAATTTATTTTAAAATCAATGTTCTATTCGCCAAACTTACAGAGCACTTGGTGAAATTTACGGTTTACATAATGGTCCATCAGAGCAGCTTATTCGTCGAACTAAAGATGGATTTCGGACAACATTTTCTCTACTCGATGCAACAACAACAACAAGACAAAGAACTGTACTTACAGAAGAAAATACCGCTACTGTAAGTCACAGTGTTAATGATAATACAGATTTGTCTAATCGTCAACGTTCACAACAAGTTGGACTCTGTGTACCCACCCTATGGAAACTTTTACGTAAAGATCTTGGTCTACACCCAAACAAGATCCATCTGGCTCAAGAACTAAAGCAACTTGACCATAATAAGCGTCGTTTGTTTGCTGATTGGGCCCTAGAACAACTTGAAGTTGATCTACTTTTTTATCGTTAAATTGTGTTTAGTGATGAAGCTCGTTTCTGGCTGAACGGCTATGTAAATAAGCTAAATTGCCGTATATGGAGTGAAAACAATCCTCAAGAAGTTCGGCAGGTTCCATTGCATCCTGACAAAAGCACTGCATGGTATCCTTTACACGCTGGAGGCATCATCGGTCCATATTTCTTTAAAAACGATGCTGGAGCTAATGTTACAGTGAACGGTGCTCGTTACAGATCGATGATCAATGATTCCTTGTTTCAAAATTTGAATGGTATCGACCCAGAAGTGTTTTGGTTCCAACAAGATGTTGCTACACTTCATGCTGCTACCGTAACAATTGATTTATTGAAAGAAAGATTTGGCCATAACATTATTTCGAGAACTGGTCCAATTAATTGGCCTCCAAGATCATGCGAAATAACTCCACTGGATTATTTTCTTTGGCATTTTTGATGAAATAAGGCCTGAATGTCCTGAAGTGGTTCAAAATTGGTCTGGTCGAATGCGATTCCTCAGAGCTAGTCGTATTGGACATGTGCCGGATATTTTTTGTAAAGCCTAAATGTCATAAAATTATCCTTCAAATAAAAAAAAATTGGCTTCAATCTTAATTCAAATATATTCATTTCAATTTAAAGTTTTATCACTATAAAAAAAAACACCAAATAGAATCAATATTTATTACACAGTACCAAAATAGAATAAAAGAATCGTAAGAAATATATGGATTGGAGTGTAGATAGCTCAGCGGAAAAGCATCAGGCTCGTGACCCGGAGGTGCGGGTTCGAATCCTGTTCAGGTGGAAAAGAAATTTTCTAGTTGGACGGGTTTCTGCTACCATTTCACTGTTGGGAGAAAATTTAACAGTGCTGTGACCTAAAGTGGCGCAAGATCGCAGTAACAAAACTTACTCAGAACACAAGCTGAAAAATAGCTTCTGAGGGATTTTCACAGAAGATCTAGGAGAATCTGAAATTACCAAATTTTGTTTCGTACCTTGTTTTATGAAAACCAATTCCTTTTCCCAAAATGGAAAACATAACCTCAGTGACTTCTTCAAAATTCAATTTGCTCAAAATTAGTTCTTCCAAAAATGTCTAAGACATGTAGAAAATTTTCAAAAAGGAATTTAGAATTCCCTCAACAGAAAACTACTTCGTATTTAAAAAATAAAAATAATTAACAAAAAATATCTTACAAGACAAGCTAAATGTATTTATCGGAACAAAACACCTGACTGAAGTGAAATTTCAAAAAAGCTCTTGAGGTTATGTTTTGTATTCTTTGAAAGGGATTTGATTCTCATAAAACAAGTTACGAAACAAAATTTTGTACACTTTTGTACTACTTTCTTCGTCTAGATAAAACGTGCCGTTGAACATAAAGTAATTTTGATCCAGGCAAACGTTTAAGGCGTTTAATATTTCTGTTTTTACAACAAGATTAGTTGACGCCTTAAACGTTTGCCTAGATCAAAATTACTTTATGTTCAACAGCACGTTTTATCTAGACGAAGAAAGTCTAACAATGTGGAACCCATTAAGCCCCTTCTTATCAGAAATATTCATGGACCACGTAGAAACCAATATCCAAAAACTCCCATATTTTAAAGATTTCGTTTATTGGTACCGCTATGTAGATGACATAATTTGTTTATTTAATGGCACAAATAGACAAATTTGTTCATTTTTGGAATCTATCAATAAATTATATCCAACAATTGAATTCACACAGGAAGATGAAGTAAATAATAGCATCAATTTCTTAGATTTAAAAATCACCAAAATTAATAATAGATTGACTTTTCCAGATACAGAAAACCTACACATACAGATGGTACGATTAATTATACTTCAAACCATCCATTTTCACAAAAATTGTCAGCTTATAATAGTATGCTTTATAGATTGGTTAACATACCCATGACGAAAGAAAATTTTGTCAAAGAGTATAAAAACATTAAACAAATAGCTTTCAATAAGATTTTAATTCGTTAATTGTAGACAATTTACTTGATAAAATAAATTACAAGAAAGCAATATCACTTGTATATCCAAAATTTCAAAATTCAAACGATACCAAATTTATTTCATTAAATTACATGGGACAAAAATCTGAAAAGATTGTTAGATATTTAAAGAAAAAAGAATAAATATAAAATCTTTTTTAAAACTATTTATTCTTTAGGCAAAAATAATGAAGACGTCATTCCTGAAAAAAAAAAATCAGGAGTTCACAAGTTAACATGTAGTGATTGCCCATGTGTATATGTGGGACAGACAGGCCGTTCATTCCAGACAAGGATACGAGAACATGAAAAATGTTACATTAATAATAAACCGAATTCAACTTATGCCAACCATTTGTTAGAGACTGGCCATAATTTTAATATGAACTGTGAAATATTACATATCGAAAACAAAAGTCAGAAACTAAATCTGTTAGAAACTTTAGAGATCAATAGATATAATAAAAGACAAATTTTACTGAATGATCAAATAGATTTAAACAGATCCCCCCCTACTTGATATTTTTCATTAATTGTATACCATCTCTTTCCACCCCTCTATTTTTTGTACCAGAGCTGTGTATTTAAGGTCATGTTTTGCATTGTATACCTCAGTTTAAATAGTCACCTGATGAAGTCATGGTATGACGAAATAATTGTCGTGTAAATCAATAAAATAGCAGAAGTTAACATTTGTTTTTCTTATATTGATTTTATTTTATTTTAAAGTACAATGGATATAATTAGTACAGAACATCATTTAAATGTCCACCGCAGAAATGCTGGCAGAAATGACGTTGTTAAACCCAATTTTCCATGACTCACACAAATGTGGCCCGGTCTGTTGAAACCGCATGTTCTGCAAATCAAGACGAACCAATTCAGGCCATAAAAAAACAGTCAACATTGAAAGATAACGATTTCCATGACCTTTACCACCTCATGAGCTTCGTTGAAAAAAAAAAATAGGGTCCAATGACTCCTCCAGCATAAAATCCGCACCAAACAGTAAGTTTGTCAGAATGTAATGGAATCTCTTCATATTCTTCAGGTATCGGGTGTTTTTTTTAGAGTGATAGAACTTTAAATTGAAAAAAAGCACATTTAAATTAAGCCTGAAGCCAAATTTTTTCTTATTTGAAAGATAATTTTATAACATTTATGTTTTGAAAATAATTTCCGGCATATGTTCACCACGACTAGCCATGGGGAACAGCATTCAACCAGACTAATTTTGGACCACTTTTTCGAGTAATTCAGGCCTTATTTCTACAATAACATGATTTATGTTGGCTTCCAAAGCGTCTATTGTTTCTGGTTTATCAGCATAAACCAATGACTTGACATAACCCCAAAGAAAATAATCCAGTGGAGTTATGTCGCATGATCGTGGAGGCCAATTAATTGGACCATATACAGCAATTTTGCTTGTAAGTTATTTGTAAGCACCTGAAGAAGTTAACTATGATAACGAAAGGAGTCGTGTGAACAACTCAAGATAATAAATAGAAATCTACGTATATATGTCTGTTTCATTAAACTAAATACAAGGATTTCTATCAAGTAAAGGCCAGCACGATACGAATCAATTTGTTGTTGTTTTTGTTTCCCTGTGAGCTAAGCACCCATTTTGAAAAAAATTTTTCATGCACAATCTTGAATACTCTACCTTTTGATATCTTAAGAATGGCAGCTTTATCTTGTAATTAACTTCACTGTACGATCGGACATCAGAATTTTTTCTTTTATTCAATATACCCTCATACTATCGGCAAATTGTTATTTTTGATTGGCACTTTTCAAGTTATTGCTGAGCTTGAACGCCGAAAAACAGCGTTTGATTAATACACGAAACTCCTTTTTATCCATTCTTTAAAGAAAAGCAAATTTCTTTTCACTTAACCTTCAATACCTTGACAACGACTGAATCGAATGTGCCATGAAATTTTGACATATATAATTTGAAGGTTGGTTCTACAGAAAAACAAAAGTGGCACGGCATTGGTGGTTTCAATTGTGTACTGATCAGCAATACAGCTCCGAATGAAATTTCTTTTATTTATCTATCTGTTATCTTTTTCAGACCAACATTCTTCATTACTTGTCCGATGGAATGGTGAAGCTGAATTTTACCCATAATAAAACGCCCTTCTTTGTCCCAATTATGCTAATTTTGAAGTGTTTGTGTGATCATAGGGACGATTATATGCTTTTGCTAGATATTTAAAGAAAAAAGAAAAATATAACATCTCTTTCAAAACCATTAATTCTTTAGGCAGCTTAATAAAAAATTATTAAAGACGTCATTCCTAAAAACAAAAAATCAGGAGTTTGCAAGTTAACATGTAGTGATTGCCCATGTGTATATGTGGGACAGTTCATTCCAAACAAGGATACGAGAACATGAAAAATGTTACAATAATAATAAACCGAATTCAACTTATGCCAACCATTTGCTAGAGACTGGCCATAATTTTAATATGAACTATGACATATTACATATCGAAAACAAAAGTCAGAAACTAAATATGTTAGAAACTTTAGAAAACAATACATATAATAAAAGACAAATTTTATTGAATGAACAAATAGATTTAAATAGATCCCCCCCTACTTGATATTTTTCATTAATTGTAAACCATCTCTTTCCACCCCTCTATTTTTTGTACCAGATCTGTGTATTAAAGGTAATGTTTTGCATTGTATACCTCAGTTTAAATACTCACCTAATGAAGTCATGGTATGACGAAACAATTGTCGTGTAAATCAATAAAATAGCGGATGTTAACATTTGTTTTTCTTATATTAATTTTATATGTCTACCTAACTGAAACAGTGTTTTTCTAAGACGTTCATTTACTGTAATTCTAAAAGTTTTTGAATGAAAAATTTTTTTCAATCAAAATTTGAAGAAGGTTAACTTATATTTAAAATTTTGTGATAATCCTTCTATCAAGAAGAAACATTCTTTTATTATCTTCATGAAAAGATGAGGTATGAAATATTGTTTTCGTAACGGTTGAGCAGTTGGATCGGGTGATGGAGGGTTTTCAACTCAAGTATTGTATCAATGAACCTACAAGGATAACCAGCCGCTCCTTAACCCTCATTGATCAAATATTTATTTCAGAGTCTTTTGAAGTTGAATCTGCTGGTACGATGGATGCGGAGGGTATATCTGATCATAGATTGACATTTTGTGGTGTGCAGGTTGGCAGGTTGGAGAAAACTTTGAAATTGGTGACATTTCGAGATTTTCGTTATTTTTCGGACGTTAGCTTCAAGAGAGAGCTCAATTTAGTTGATTGGAATCCACTTTATTCCAGTAAGTCGGTCGATTATGAGATCACTTATCTGACAACAAAAATCTCTTCATTATTTGATCAATATGCACCAGTGAGGACGGTCCGAGTAACCAAAAAGAAAGCGCCTTGGTTGACCGATGTCATAAAAATTATGATAGCTGAAAGAAGGAGGGCACTCGCTCGGTATAAGATTTCGAAAGGTCGAGCAGATTTCGAAGTGTACAAAAATTTGAGGAATTACACATTGAGTGCTATCCGTAGGGAGAAGAAAGCATATATTGATTTCATCTCTAAATCCAATACTAACTCTAGAACTTTATGGAAGCAACTTCGAAACTTGAATACAGTACCAAATAAGATGAATACTCTGCCACCTGAGTTTGAAAATAATGTTGAAGAAATAAACAAATATTTTCTTTCGGTTACTGACAACTTGAACGAGGTTTGTGCAGAGATGATATCACATTATAAAAACGCACCTGCCAATTTTGACACATCTTTCGAATTTCGTCTTCCTAGTCCTCAGCATATCTCGCAGATAATTGATAAACTTAAATCTAATGCTGTTGGTGACGATGGAATATCTGGAAATATGATTCGAGTCTGTATGCCGGAGGTGTTGCTTCCGATAACAAATATAATTAATACTTGCTTGGAGGTGGGTTGCTATCCTTCATCTTGGAAAACTGCAGTGATATGTCCCTTACCGAAAGTTACTCAACCCAGATCCATCAGTGATCTTCGACCAATTAGCATCTTGCCTTTCTTGTCGAAAATTTTGGAGAAGTGGGTGCACAAAGAACTTTACGAATACTGTACTTCTCTTAATATCTTGCCAACCCACCAATCTGGTTTCAGGAGTGGACACAGTGTTCCTACAGCACTCGCTCACATACTAGATGATGTACTGAATGATTGGGATGATGCTCTGATAACTGCTCAGGTTCTTTTGGATTTTACTAAGGCCTTTGATGCCATCAACCATAATCTCCTATGCGCCAAGTTGGAATATTACGGACTTTCCAAGATATCGATGAAATTTTTCAAGTCCTTTTTAAATGGCAGAAAACAATATGTCCAAATAGGGAAAAATACATCATCACGCTCCCGAATAAACAAAGGCGTCCCTCAGGGTTCAATATTGGGACCACTTCTATTTCTCATTTACACAGCGGACTTTGTGAATTCTATCAAATACTGCCAATATCATTTATATGCTGATGACAGTCAGATTTATTTTGGTTTTCACCCGAATGAGGCCCAGACTGCATGCTCTCTAATTAACAGTGAACTGCTTTCGGTAATAACGATCGCCAAAAAACATAATCTACATATCAATCCAAACAAATCCACTCTTATATTTTTTGGTAGTCAATCTGCTATTTCTAAGGCTAATTTACCGTCTATAAGTATTTTGGGTACAATTCTGCAGCCCCAAGAAGTGGTAAGAAATTTGGGATTGTGTGTGGATAGTCGGCTGAAATTTTCAAACCATGTATCTGGCTGTATTCAGAGAGCATACATGTCCCTGAGACTTTTGTATGGTAATCGTCATTTTCTGAACAGAACCTTGAGGATAATGCTGTGTAATCAACTCATTTTGTCATGTTTTGACTATTGTGATGTCGTTTATGGTCCTTTTCTCGATAAGTTTGATTCATCATGGATCCAATCTGTTCAGAATCGGTGCTGTCGTTTTGTTTTAGGTTTGAAAAGGTCGGTTCCAACTTCTCGCTACATAAATTCTTTGGAATGGCTCAATATGAGTAACCGAAGAAAAGTGCACTTCATGTGTTTTGTTCACAAGATTATGATCTCAAAACAACCTTCATACTTATATGGCAAAATCAACTTTAGGCATAGCGTTCACTCGGTAAATATCAGAGAGCAGTCGAATATTAGTATCCCTCGTCATCGCACCACAAAGTTTAAAAGTTCATTTTCCTACCAGGTACCATGCATTTACAATTCTATTGATAATAGCATCAAAGCCGGGTCACTCAATCGCTTTCGGTCTCGCGTCAAAAATTCAATTTTATTCGGCCAGGTCTCTACTGCAACCCACTAACGATTTTACTATGTTTGGTATATTATGCTTATATATTTTAGTTGTGCACATATTATTTTTATGTTGGTTGTATAGCTTGAAATCAGAAGTATGCCTGCTTATATATTTTGTTCTTGATAGGTAAAAGTGTAAGAATAGCTTGTAGCTAAACTTTCACCTAATAAAGACGATTTATTTATATTATTTATTTATAATAAAATACCGAAGATAAAACGTTGCATTGTAATTATAGCGAGCTTTAAATAAAAGCATTCTGTTCCCAGAAATCAAGATGAAAATATTACTCTTTTTAACGTTACACTGTCAATGTAACGGGAGTATATAAAATGATTGTCATTTCCACAGCCGACGTTTGAAAAGTAGACTGAAGCATGAATATTCGCAAACATGCAAGCGAGACCGAACCACGGCAGAAAATTACCCCACTTCATCCACCCCTCGTGCATCTTTGATGCGTTTTAAACGCGAAAGTTTCAGACCCACGTACCTCATATAAAAGATCGGGGACAAAACGTTACTTCCGCCGCATCAAACGACCCATACGAGCCTCATCATATCCCATCCCATTCCGTCTTGCAGAACTTAATTGCGTTTCGGGCCTACGGAACCCTAAAACTATTACGTGGAAACGCCATTTCACGGTATCACGTACGTTATGTTACGCGTAGTCTGCACTGAAGAGATGTGTGCGGCGATGTCAAGTGTTCCTCCGAGTATGAAGTACCTAAAACTCATTCGAGAAATCTCTAAAATTCCCTAAAAGAAACTAAATTCCAAGCTAAATACTCAATAAAAAATTCACTACAGCTTATAAATAAAATAAAGAATATCCACTTACCACATAAAGCAAACAATTATCAAAGAAGATATTTTAGAATGTCTAGATATTTGCACTAAACTAAATTATTTTCGATTTAAAAATAAAATTTATAAATCTGAAAACGGTTTGATTATGGAAAATCCCTTAAGTCCTTTATTAGAGGGAATATTCATGGACAATATTGAAACTAAAATTCACCAAACTCCCCTTAAGAAATACTTTCTATATTGGTATAGATTTGTAGACGATATTTTTTGTTGCTTCACAGGTACAGACAGACTTTTAAAAAAATTCTTTTCAGTTATCAATGGAATACATCCTTCAATAACATTCACTATGGAAACCGAACATACTAATTCTATTAATTTTCTTGATTTAACTGTTACTCGAATAAATAATTCACATGATTTTTCAATATTTCACAGATCAACCTATACGGATTTTATTATACACAATAAATCAAACCATCCTTTAAATAAAAAAAAAAATTTGTTGCCTGTAAAGTCGGTATACGGGCGAAAGTTTTACGTGACAACGACTTTGAGTGGTAAAATAATTTTAATGTGAATATTCATTCGTATAGTAGGAAGAAGGATGAAATAAAAGTAACAATTTAAAACATTTATTTATACAAAGAATTATATTTAAAACATTAATTTATACAAAGAATCTCGCACTGAATTTCATATTAACAAAATTTTATTTATCAATCAGTTGTTATAAGTTATTAATAAATTTAACTTGTTTTACATTGTTATAAATATAAAAACTAAATTTAAAAGTTAGAACATTTATTTAAATCACATTAATTGTTAATATCAATCGATTTCAATTCAAAGTGTATTTTCTAAAAGGAGAAAACTAATTCACATTTGATCTTTGAATTTGTAAATCGCGCGCTTACGACCTTGCGCAGTGATTAGTCGTCTCGGTTTGAATGTTTGAAAGTTTCGATTTGACAGGTTGGAGGTTAAACATTGTTATTTCAATTTTTTACATAGCAAGTCGCGCTCATTTTTTCAAGTTAAACAAATTATTATTGGTTGAGAAACGATTTCTACTACTTTTTTGATTGAAAACTACCACAACATTGTGATTACTACAACATAACCTATTCACTTATGTCTTAGTCATTTATTTCATCATGTTATATTATCAGTCTGAAATTATTTACCTTTGCTGTTTGAATTGTTGCGATGGACGAAACTACCTTCACATTATCACTACACAATCGTTTTACAATTAACTGGCAACGTGTAAACTTGTATGCAGGCGCCTAAGCGAAATAGAAGCGCAAGACATGAACCGGTGTGTATGCCTATCTCTCTCACTCTCTCTCTCTCTCTCGCTCTGTCTCTCTTGCTCTTAGGCGGGCTAACTGTGCTCGAGTGGAGGGGACGCGTGCCTTTCACTTTTTATGTCTGTCTCTCTCGCTCTTAGGCGGGCTAACCATGCCCGAGTGGAAGGGACGCGTGCCTCTCACTCGCTCTCATTGTGAGCGCATAACGTGAGCGGAGCGTAACGCAGTTTCTTGAAGTGTCACCCGGCAAACCAATTTATAAGACGTTGTCACGTCAAAAATTATCAGCATTCAACTGTATGATCCATAGATTAGTTAATATTCCCATGAATCCAAAAAATTATATTTCCGAACTTAACATAATTAAACAAATAGCTATTAATAATGACTATGATCCTAAGTTGATAGACAAATTGTTGATGAATAAAAATAATAAAATAGCTCTAAATATGGTATATCCTAATATAAAAGGAAATTTTAAATACATTTCCTTAAGATACACTAATGGTATTTCTGAGAAAATTGCTACATACCTCAAAAATAAATATAATTTAAGAACTTCATTTAAAGCCAATTCAAATTTGAGTAAATTCATTAAAAATAATAAAGACTGTACGCTGAAAGATGATAAATCGGGGGTTTATAAGTTAACCTGCGGTGATTGCCCTAAAATTTACATGGGACAGACTTGAAGAACTTTCCGACATAGAATTTGTGAACGTTTGAAGAGTTTCCTCAATAGTAAAAGTAATTCCACATATTCTAATCATTTGTTAGAAACAGGACATACTTTCAACAATTTTGAAATTCTACATATAGAAAGTAAAAGTTATGCCTTAAACCTGTTAGAATCCCTAGAGATAAATAAATACAATAAAATTGGAATATTACTTAACGAACAATTAGATTTAAATAACTCACCCCTGTTTAATATATTCAAATAAGCTGGGATTTGGAGAGACCCTTTTTTGGGTTTTAATGCTCAATAAAAACTTAATGTAATATAAATAGCAACGGATTTTGGAAACAAGCTTAGTTATTCAAAATGCAAACCTGCCTGATGATGCTACTGTGATAGCGAAACAATTGTTGTAAACATAAAAATAAAAATTTGTGAATATCAGAATAACCTTATTTAAATATTATTTAATATGGATTTTCACCAAGTAAGGACTCAATTCAATATCATCGAAATTAATTTGTATCTGTTGAACTGTCGGAATAATTTTATTCTCTGAAAGCTCCAGATATTTGGCAGCGTTCGGGTTACCATCGATAAAAAATGGCCCTATGATCTAATTCCCCAGTATTCTTGTCCAAACATTGAGTTTTTGGGGATACTGGATCCGCACAGGAATACTCAGATGCTCATTTTTCCTAGACCAATATCTTACTACTGATGAGTTATGTTTTCTTTTCAAATAAAATGATGTCTCATTATTGAATAAGATATTGTGAAGAAATTAAATATTTTCTCCGGCTTCGCAACTAATAAGACAGACGCAAATCCTCGCTCTAACATTTTCGTATTAACGATCTAGAGTCCGAGGCCAGTTTCATAAACAACGTCAAAAGGCTCCTTTATGATAAAGTCCCTTTATGAAAAAGGATCCTTTAAATGGAACCATCAGTTTCATAAACGCACATCGACCATCCTTTACTTAAAGCTTCCTTTAATGCGCCGGGCATATGTTTCCAACTGTTGGCTATCCTGAGAACTAGTGATTTTACGAATATAGTTGGTGATATTCTGTAAAAATTGTGAGTTATGCGTCGGAACTTGTAAAAAGAAAAAGAAAAGAAACATAAATGAGTCTTTGCATAAACATGGTTATGTGCAAAAGATAATATATTGGAATTTATGTCATTATTAAGTACGAATAGCTATATTTTAGTAAACGTGAGTTATATAAATGAATATGGAAGAAAAGAGTAAAAAGAGTATTACTTTAAAACCTGAGGAGGAACAACGTCTCTTGGAATTTATTGAAAAAGAGAATTTTAATGTTAAAGGATAAAGTCTGGCAGAGAATAGCAACTGCTTTCAATGCAACAGTTCTCCATTGGTGAGATGGGGACAAGCTCAAATCAAAATATGATAATATAAAAACTTAAACTAGAAACGTGGTAGCTGCTCAACGCAGTCATATTAAAGGGACTGGTGGTGGGGCTCCGTTGAAATTGAGGGAGCCAATTCCCAAACAGTTGATCCCAACTATTACGAACCCACTTGCCGAAGCGAAACAGCTCTAGCTCAGATAGTGGGTATAAAAGGAAAGAAGCATTCGAAGCTTAAAATATTAGATTTCCAAATTATGGAGAGAAGAGAAAATTAAATAATAATAATTGAATCTTTTTTATTTTGAATGCAATTTCTGGGAAAAGCGGTATTGGAATTCTATCAGTATTGCTGCAGACCATGAAATCCCCTCAAATTTGAATTGAAAACAGAAATTTCAATAGCACATAATATTTTTATTTCTTTATTCTCACTTGAAACTTTTTCGGATGTTACCTAAAGTAAAACAATGAATCAGAAACACAAACATAAAAACCTATCTAAATACATACCTTGTGAGATCTTATAAAATTTATATGAAATCTTGTCATGTTGAAGATACAAATTGAATATGAAGAATAGTTTCACAAGAGATGAGCAAATTTATTATCAATTATCACACAAATATGAATTGTACATTAGCAAAATGTTCATTAATAATAGACTCTTACTTGACGAGCGGCATTAACATTATTTGAATTTGTTTGAAAGTCCTCTTCCTCCTGCAATCATTCATTTGGAAATATTTCGTTCATATCTACAGCTATATTGTGCAAATCAGCGGTAGCAACAATAATTGCCCTTATGGTCGTTAACTTAACACTCATTCCTTCAGAAAGTATAGAAAAACGACGTTAAAAAACTCCATACTTTCTCTCCACCACATTTCTAGTTCGTATAATTGACTGCTCATATAAATTTTCAGCTGCAGTTATAGCTTCCGTAACTTTGTCATTAGATAAGTCTGCAATAACCAGTATCACCAAGTAACAAATACCGTCCAAATTTACCACTCTCAAATTGTCTCTTCAAGACACTGTTATTAACGATGGTTTGATCATGGGTTGAGCCAGGTCATCTAGCTACAATAATTCTGATTCTCAAGTCTGATGAATCACACACGGTTTGAACGTTAACATTTCTCGTAGTACGTTAAAATCAAACAAAATGGGCTAATGTGACAGAGTAGCGCAGAATGAACAATTCTTGTGCTAGGCTACTGGATTTATTGCTTCTCTTGTAAATGCATGGCGAATCATTCATTTCGAAAATACAATATAATTATCAATCCACACTTTATATTTAATATTTTATAATCAGTTTTTATGAAGCTGACAATGGTTTCAACACAACGTGCCATCATGCGTGCCAGATAATAACTTGCACGAATGGTGTCACTGTGTTGAATGAAATGTCAGCTTCATCGGAAACAAGGATACTTTCAGTTGGTAGTGCTTGTACTTGAAACCAGAAAGAACGATGAACTGAAGAAATTCCAAAGTACTTGCGCTCTCTGTGCGGAATACTGTTAAGTTACGGAAGAGCAGAGAAGATATCTGTGGTGCGCTTCTGACGCGCCCTCACTAGACGGATGTACAGTGACTATTTTATAAAAGGTGTCCCAACGAGAATTGGACCGCATAACTCAGAAACGATGAATTTTTCGAAGATTTCAAAAAACAGGTCAACTTGAGTTTGTTGGGGCATCAAGTCCCAACATTATTTTAATAGGGAAGAGATGTCAACCAGACTGTTGGTTAGTTTGAAAGTTATTTATGTTCTGTACACAACCCAGTAAAAATTATCAAAATCGATTCATTATTCACCAAATTATGGAATTTTAACTTACCGCCAAAAAGTGATGTTGGGCGGTTCAACTGTCCGTTCAACTAAAGAACCTAAGAGTTTTGAAGAATCCAAAAATAATTTTCAAGCTTTTGAATACCAAAACAAATTAAATATAATATGTTGTCTTCTACAATTTTAATTAAAAAAAAAATTTTATTCAAAAAACTTTTAGAATTAAATTAATGTCTAAAATAAGCACCGCTCACGTTTAATAGACGTATATAATCAAAACTCAATATATAATGTCAAATGGAATGAATAAACCAACCCATATACGAAAGTCATTAAGATTAATAAATGAATATTTAAAGGAGACAAATTTTTGTTTCTGGTCTTACCTTTAAGAACACCAATTGCCTTTTAAAAACATGAACACACCTTAAGGACTTCTCAAAGAATATAATTTATTTGAAGTATTTAATATATTTAAATATTCGAATAAGTTAATTCAGAAATCTCTCAAAACATGCACTATATCTTCAAAAAAACAAAAATTATATAATTCTAAGTAATTCCTTGATCGGTCCTAGATAATATTCCAAATATCAAAATCAAAAAACAAACCTATAATATATCAAAACGCACACGTGTTAACAATGAATGATGCTTCGAAAACAAACCAACTTTAGAATTCAAGATTGATCTATGTTCTAAAAAAATCACAGAACAGTGTAAGTTAATTTGAAGCTTATTTAAATTCATTGACATTCCATAATGAGATTTATTGAAGCCAAAATATAATTATATATTATATATAAAATAAAATAGTAAAAGGCTTTTTACTTGATAGAAGAAATATAACAAAATTTGAATATCAAAACAAATTAAGTTTAATTTGTTTTGATATTCAAATTTTGTTATATTTCTTCTATCAAGTAAAAAGCCTTTTACTATTTTAATTTTCAAGCTATGTATTAGAGAAAAAGAATTCTTTTAACGAGATTGTTCAGAAAAAACTACCTGAGGGTGGCAACCCCCCAATATTTTTTGAATAGCGAGGAGATTTCAAACTTTGTATATCAAAACAGATTTAATCTGTTAGTCTTCTACAATTTTAATCTCAAAAAATTTTTTTAAAAAACCTTTTAGAATAAAATTAATGTCTTGAATAAGCACTGCTTATATTTAATAGACGTATAAAAATCGAAGTTCACTATACAATATCGAATGGAATAAAAAAACCCAAAAAATAAATTATTAATTAAAAATAAGTAATATCGAATGTTTCGTTCCAAACATACGCACCTGAACTCGTCAGAAAGGCACGTGGTACGTATGTTTTGTCCTTGACAAACATTTGAAAACATGTTCAGTTTCTGGTCTTATATTTATGAAAACTAAATCTTTTTCAAAAATACACAACATAATTTTTAGAACTTCTCCAAAACTAATTTATTTGAAATATTTAATATGTTTAAATATTTAAATAAGTTACTTCAAAAACTCTCAAAATCATATAGCACATCCTCAAAAACAATTAAAAATTCACATAAGGTCAGTTCAACTTTACATTTATAATATAAATTCAATTAAAAATCAATAAACTTGTAATCTTACCAGACAATTTCTGCAACTCTGTGAACGCAAATAACCTAGGTAGGTACATCTAATATCCAAGATAATCATGTTTTATGCTAAACACAGAAATCACACAAAGATTGTAGGGCATTTTATGGCCTTCATTAAACTACTGGAAACTGTATAAAAAATTTCATCATTCAAAAACCTAATATAATTATATATTATATATAAAATAAAATAATAAGATGTGGTTTTTTACCTGATAGAAGAATAATTACGAACTTTGAATATCAAAACAGATTTAATCTGTTAGTCTTCTACAATTTTAATTTAAAAAAATTAAAAAAAAAACTTTTAGAATTAAATTAATGTCTTAAATAAGCACTGCTTATATTTAATAGACGTATACTATTAGTATTATATTATAAACTAGCTGACCCGGCAGACTTCGTACTGCATCAATCGATAAGTGAAAGACCTAAACTTTTGTAAAATTTAATAATTGTATAATATAATAATAATAGCTGACCCGGCAGACTTCTTACTGCATCAATCGATAAATACAAGACCTAAACTTTTGTATAATATAATGATTATAGCTGACCCGGCAGATTTTGTACTGCATCAATCGATAAATAAAAGACCTAAATTTTTTTATCATATAATCTTAGAACAAACAACCGAATCCGTATTTAATAAAAAAGGAGTTTTGAATGAAGCATGAAGTTTTATTATTATTTTCTTCGACAGCTGACCCGGCAGACTTCGTACTGCATCAATCGATAAATAAAAGACCTAAACTTTTGTATAATATAATAATAATAGCTGACCCGGCAGACTTCGTACTGCATTTTTGAAATTACAAAACTATTACTTGATCATTTAAATGTAACTGATAACTTATTATAAGATGTTTCTTATCTCATCAATTACCAACTAAAGTAATTAAGATACCATTATACCCCACTTAAGATATGAATCCCGAATGTTGAAATTCCCAGTATTATACTAATGCCCAATAAAATAATACTGGGAATTTCAATATTCGGGATTATGCTCATATCTCAAGTGGGGTATAATGGTTTCTTGATTACTTTAGTTACATTAGAAAACGTTTGTATGGGAAACAGAAAAGGGCTGTTTTTAGGGTTTTCCTGGCAATTATTCTAATTTTTCTCACCTTTTAAACCTTCCCTAGACCTCCACGATCATTTCAAGACCAAGATAAGAAAAATCCGTTTAGCCGTTCTCGAGTTTTAGCGAGACTAACGAACAGCAATTGATTTTTATATATATAGATGTAAAGTTGAACTGACCTTATCTGTCATTCTGGATACGGTTTTAGGTTCTTGTAACAATCTTCTGTTGCTTTCACCAGATATTCCGAGCTCGATGGGGAAGTCTCCAATCCCAATTTTTTCGCGTTTGTTGTATGGTGCTATAGTTTTGCACAAATATCTGCAATTTTATAACTTTGAGCCGAAAATGGTATCGAACGAACCATTGATGGAGAATTACATTTTTGAATAAAATGACTATGTAATATGATGCTCTTAAACCTCATTTTTGAGGAAGTAGGCGATTTCGTCCGAATCTCATGCAGTTGGTTGAATTGGTCTAACCTGCGAATGAAAAATGTTGGCATTGTCCCAGTGGGAATGAGGATATATTCAATAATTTCGGCGTCTAATAGGTGTAAATTCATCGTAAATGATAAATAAAGAAGAAATATATTATAATTATCACTATGTATTTATTAATTTATAATCTGTTTTCATGAAGCTCACAATTGTTTCAATACAAGGCGCCAGTCCCTAAGTAAGGTCATAACTTACTCAGACGTTGGCAACTCGTGTTGAATAAACTGTTAGCTTCATCAGGAACAAGAATACTTTCACCTTGTACTGTTTATACTTGAAAGCGTAAAGAACGGTGAACTGAAGGACATCGAGAGTACCTTGCACTCTCGTTGCAGAATACTGGTAAGTTAATGAAGAGCAGAGAAGATATCTGTAGTGCTCTTCTGACGCGCCCACACTAGACGGATGGACAGTGATATTCAGGTTATGAAGCTCATTTACGAAATACAGGAATTACCATAGATCAACAAGACTATATAGATGGGACACTGGCTGGAAACAGTCTGAATCAAGTTTGTCGCTTTTTTGTAGCGACTGGTGCATGAAACACATTCAACTAGAGAAAACTGTATTACCAACTCTCAAATGAATTGCATTACCTCTACTTTTAGAATACTGCATTATCGACGCTTGGCGCAAATATTTGAATCTTCTTTCAGTTTTTCCTAGGACTAAAATTAAACAAGTTTTCAGAAATCACTATGTTTTACTACCAAAACATTGAAATGCTTACATTCACACAACTTTACAACAAATACATTTCAATTTTTTGGTATTACAACATAGTAATTTCTGATACTGAATTGTTTCAGCCGTTACTATTTGGTAGTTGATCATAATTGAAACAAATTGTAGAAATTACTATGTTTTACTACCAATAAAAATATATTTTACACATTTTCTTGTGACTCGAGTTTCGGGAAATGAACTATCCCATCATCAGACAACTGAAGACCTAACAGTGGTACAGAGGTATTTAAACACAAGTGATAAATGTTTTGAATATTTCAATAGAAAAAACCTAATGGTGGTACAGAGGTTTACAAGCGGAACGTGATAAAAACCCGGTTAAAAAAGAGGGGCCTTCTAACAGATATCGGAATGTCGGCAATCGACAAAGAAGGTTATTAAACAGATGTTACCCAAATATCTCAAATAATTTTTTGGGGTTACATAGCTCCGTACAGTTATTCATTATTTTTACGTTATTTTGTTGTACATCTCGAATATTTGGATTTGCATAGCTCCATACAGTCATTCATTATTTTTTAAATTATTTTTATTTAGAACGAATTTGATTATTAAAATTTTCAAATTCGTTCACAATAAAAATAATTTAAAAAATAATGAGAGAGAGAGAGAGAGAGACTGGGTGCAGGGGATGTGTCTTGAAACGGCTAAAACGATTTCTAATGAGCTTCTAGGAATAATTTAAGGGAGAAATATCTTCGTTTCTTAATTGGTGTTTAGGCCCGTTTAGGTTTCTAGGAATTAATCTAAGAGAATAATATCTTCGTTCCTCATTGATGTTTAGGCCCATTTAGGTTTCTAGAAATTAAATGATTCATATTTGAAAGGCCTAAAGTTGTTGGACTCTGGGTTACGTACCTGCTAGTGAATTAAAAATTCCTTGTTTAAAGTAAATTTGAACATGAATGATTATGTAAACCATAAATTTCACGAAGTGCTCTATAAGTTTGTAGAATAGAACACTGATTTTGAAAATAAATTTCAATAATTTGTAAACGTTGTTTCTGCGTGAGTCTTTCCATGATAATTTGTCAATGCTTACTAAACAGAAATGTCAAATCAACATGGCTTCTTCCTCCTGTCAAATCACAGTTATCCCTATCGAAAGTACTATCACTCTAAAAAAAAACACCCGATTGTCAGAGCTTTTACAAACTCGAACTATAAATGCATGAACTGTCTTCTTTTTTTTTATATGAAACAAAAAGTGTTAGGTTCTTATGACAATATTTTCTTGCTTTCACCATATATTCAAAGCCCGATGGGGAAGTCTCCGACCTCAATTTTTGTGCGCTTTTTCTATGGTGCTAAGTTTTGCACAAATATCTGTAATTTTCTACCTTTGAGCCAAAATGGTATCTAACGGACCACTGATGAAGTATTTTATTTTTTAATAAAATGGCGATGTAATTAATATGAAGGCTCTTCAAGTAGCAGCGTTATGAGGAAGTTCTCAAAACCTCTTTTTTTAGGAAGTGGGCGATTTCATCCCGACTTCAAGCAGTTGGCTGTATAGGTCAAACCTACGAATGAAAAATTTCGGCTTTGTTCCAGTGGAAACCAGGATATATTCGACGTTTAAATGGTGTAAATTCATTGTAAATTTTAAATAAAGGCAAAACATATAATAATTATCAATTCACACTATTTGGTTAATATTTTATAATCTTTTTCATGAAGCTGACAATCCTTTCGACACAACACGACAGTACCTGAGTAAGATCATAACTTGCTCAGGCATGCCGCATTGTGTTGAACAAACTGTTAGCTTCGTCAGGACAACGAATACTTTCAGCTGATACTGCTTATACTTGAATGCAGAAAGAACGATGAACTGAGGGAAATCGAGAGTGCCTGCGCTCTCTGTGCGGAATACTGGTAAGTTACGGTAGAGCAGAGAAGATATCTGTGGTGCGCTTCTGACGCGCCCTCACTGGCGCATGTACAGTGACTATATTATATACAGGTTATGAAACTCATTTACGGTATATGGGAATTACCATGCAATACCAAGCGAAGTGACTATGCCAGTCGCTCAGCACAAAAATAACTGTACTATATGTCTTAAATGATGTCGAATATTCAACTGGACTGTTCAGGTCTTGTGTTTATTTGTAATACCATGACGATGATGGAAAGACAAAATGATAATAATTCTTTCTTGAAACATGCACTCTCCACTGATGAGTCATCATTTCATTTGAAAAAGAAACATATAACATTGTAGGATGTTGCTCACGAGAGAATAAGCACTGGAGTACTTCCATCAATACCCAGTTTCCTAAAAAATTCAATGTTTGAACAGGCAATTTAGGAGATTTCATCATTGGTCCCTTTTTCATCGATGAAAACCATAATGCTGGCAAATATTTACAGCTTTTACAAGCATCCTACCTAAGGACATGACTTCGCTTGAGCTTCAAATCTGTATGAATTAAGGTTGAAAATTATACAACTTTGTGGAAACATTGAGCCAAATCTATTCAGAAATATAAGATTATCACTAAATAAAAGATTTGGTTCATTTCTGGATTATTTGTGCCCCTTATACATTAAAAATGTGAGCTACTCTCAAGTCAGTGTTTTTCTTATGATTTTTAGTATTGATTTCATTTTACTAAGGTTTATTTTATGTCTGTAGAATTTGTTTTTTGTTCGTGGAATGTATTTTATTTTCGAAATCGTTATAGCGAGAAAAATTGAAATAATTATTTTCAGAACATAGATCATATGTTGCAACAAATAACTACTCCATGCTAAAGAATGTCGTACCTCTCAACCAGTAACGGCCAGTTTCATAAACGAAATTAAAGCCTCTTTTTTCCCAAAAGTCTCCTTTAATGATAAAACGTGTTTCATAAGCAAATTAAAGCAAGCAAGCAAGGTAAAAGGGAACTTAAAAGCGTCCTTTATCTTAAAGTGAGAAAATCGGTCTGGAAAAGGATCCTTTAACGAGAATCTCGACACTGCGCAGGTGCTCGATAAACACGAACACAGTGGACATAACCTTCCTCTGTCACATTAGCCCATTTTGTTTGATTTTAGCGTACTACGAAATATGTTAACGTTCAAACTGTGTGTAATTCAGACTTGAGAATCAGAATTATTTTAGCTAGATGAGCTGGCTCAACTCATGTGTGTCTTGAAGAGACAATTTGAGAGTGGCAAATTTGGACGGAATTTGTTACTTGGTGATAGTGGTTATTGCAGACTTATCTTATGACAAAGTTACCGGAAGCTATAGCTGCAGCTGAAAATTTATATAAACAGTCAATTATACGAACTAGAAATGTGGTGAAGAGAAAGTATGGAGTTTGGAAACGTCGTTTTCCTATCCTTTCTAAAGGAATGAGTGTTAAGTTAACGACCATAAGGGCAATTATTGTTGCTACCGCTGATTTGCACAATATAGCTGTAGATATGAACGAAATATTTCCAAATGAATGATTGCAGGAGGAAGAGGACTTTCAAACAAATTCAACTAATGTTAATGCAGCTTGTCAAGTGAAAGTCTATTATTAATAAACATTTTGCTAATTTAAAATTTATATTTGTGTGATAATTGAAAATAAATTTGCTTGTCACTTGTGAAACTATTCTTCATATTCAATTTGTATCTTCAACATGACAAGATTTCATATAATTTTCATAAGATTTTTTAAGGTATGTATTTAGATAGGTTTCTATGTTTGTATTTCTGATTCATTGTTTTACTTTAAGTAACATCTGAAAAAGTTTCAAGGCAAAATAAAGAAATAAAAATATTATGTGTTTTTAAAATTTCTGTTTTTAATTGAAATTCAATGGGATTTCATAGTCCGCCGCAATGGTGGTAGAATTCTAATACCGCTTTTCCCAGAAAGTGCATTCAAAATAAAAAAGATTTAATTATTATTATTCAATTTTCTCTTCATCTCCATAATTTGCAAATCTAATATTTTAAGCTTTGAATGCTCCTCTTCTTTTCCTCTATTCTCTTCCTTGATAGCCACTATCTGAGCTTCTACTTGACTGTTTTTTTATAATACATCTCTTTCGCTTCGGCAAGTGGGTTCGTAACAGTTAGGCTCAACTGTTTGGAAATTGTCTCCCTCAATTTCAATGGAGCCCCACCACTAGTCCCTTTAATATGACTGCGTTGAGCAGCTACCACCTTTCTAGTTTAAATTTTTATATTGTCATATTTGGATTTGAGCTGGTCCCCATCTCTCTGTTGCATTGAAAGCAGTTGCTATTCTCTGCCAGACTTTATCCTATAACTGTAAAATTCTCTTTTTCAATCAATTCCAAGAGACGTAGTTCCTCCTCTGGTTTTAAAGTAATATTTTTTTCTTTTCTTCCATATTCATTAATATAACTCACGCTTACTAAAATAAAGCAATTCGCACGTAATAATGATATAAATTCCAATATACTGTCTTCTGCACATAACCATGTTTATGCAAAGACTGATTTATGCTTCTTTTCTTTTTCTTTTTCCAAGTTCCGACGCATAGCTCACAATTTTTACAGAATATTACCAACTATATTCGTAAAATCACTAGTTCCCAGGATAGCCAACAGTCGGAAACATATTACCGGCGCATTAAAGGAAGCTTTAAGTAAAGGACGGTCGATGTGCGTCTATGAAACTGATGGTCACATTTAAAGGATCCTTTTTCATAAAGGGAATTTATCATAAAGGAGCCTTTTAATATTGTTTATGAAACTGGCCGTAAGACAGACACACATCTGCCGTTCAACATTTTCGTATTAACGATGTAGAGTACAAGTTAAGTTGCAGCAGAATGCTTGGTACTATGAAAGGATGGGGGGAAATTCAAACAGCGATCCAGTTAGTTACCATTTATGACTCAGAGTGATGTTAGTCTTGTGCTGGGTGAGTTGACGTATAGCTCCTCTTGTAAATGCATGATCAATTCCATATTCCGAAAATTAATTTCGTTACATCATATTCTAGATATGAAACAAAAAGTTTTATGTTCTTGTAACAATCTTTTTCTGCTTTCACCATATATTCAGAACTCGATGGGGAAGGTTTCCAATCTCAATTTTTGCGCCCTTGTTTTATGGTGCTATAGTGCTGCACATCCGAAAATGGCATCGAACGAACCACAGATGAAGAATATTATTTATTAATAATTTGGCGACGTAATATGTAGCTCTTCAAGTAGCAGCATTATGAGGAAGCTCTCATGCTCTCTTTTGAGGAAGTTGGCGATTTCATCCGGACCTCACGCAGTTGGTCGAATGGATCAAACCTGCGAATGAAAAATTTTGGCTTTGTTCCAGTGGGAACGATGTAAATTGTATAGTTTCCGCGTTTCACAGGTATAAATTCACGTTAATGTTAAATAAATGAAAAATATATTATAATTATCGATTCACACTATATATTTAATATTTTATAATCTGATTTCATGAAGCTGACAATCCTTTCAACGCAACATGCCAGAGACTGAGAAAGTTCATAATTTGCTGAGGCGATGGCACCTTGCGTTGAATAAACAGTCTGCTTCATCAGGAACAAGAGAACTTTTAGTTGGCACTGCTTATACTTGAAAGCGGAAAGAACGATGAACTGAGGGAATTCGAGAGTGCTTGCGCTCTCTGTGCCTAATACTGGTAAGTTGCGTAGAGCAGAGAAGATATCTGTGGAGCGCTTGTGATGCGCCTTCACTAGACGGATGTACAGTGACCATAATTTATACATGTTATACCACTCATTTGTGAGATATAGTGAAGAGATCCGTATCCTCTAAGGATCATGCGAGTCACAGAGTCTATCATAGATTATATAAATTCCACTATTAAGTCATTGTAGTTACCCGCGTTAGTTCTGTGTAAAAATACTCTATGGCGCTATAACTTGACACGTATTTGTCCTTATAGCATTCCCTTTGTATTTTGAAGCATTCGGGAGGAAGGCTCTTGGAAAAACCTCCCGAGCAACTTGGTAACATAATCGAGATAATAGTACTTATAACAGCACTTCTTGGTAACTCTTAATAAATAAACTTTTTTTATATGCTTCTGATTAATTGCATGCTTTACATTTATGAATACCACCTTAGTGTTAATGTGAAATAAGTGATTGCGCGTTTGTTCATTGTACTTCCATTCATCGCTTTTCATTCTTGTCTTTTTGCCTCAGTATTATTTAATCCGACCTGAATGTTTTAACTAAAATGCATTCCCTTTGTTTATAACTAAAGCGGCACGACCCTCACAAGTTATCTGTTTGAATTGTATACTTTCTCTCTGTGCCTGGTTGCTTTTTGCTGTATTTGTAAATAGTGGTTCTATATCTGCGTAATACTTGCTAATAGGGATTTTGTATTATCTGCTCTTACTAATTGCGGTGCTTGATATGTCACTAATTTGTATGTACTATTGTGTGATCCCCCGGTTACCTATTCTTTGTTTGTTCTTATTGTAACGTTCATTAACACGCCTAGGTGATGGGGTACTGTATCTATTTTATAATGTCCTAGTCAGTTTGTTTGTGCCCGCTTACTTTGAGAGATTGTATTCCTTGTGAACCAGTGGCGTTTTTTAGGGTAAATTGCTAAGTAGTCCTGGTGGAGGACGATATATCGTATAGAGACAGTAAATAGCTCCGGATATCCAACGTTATTGTGAGAATGTGTGAGTGATTGCTAGATCATTGTTCCGAAGTATTGTGATATTCCCAGGGATTAGTTTGCGTGACCCTTCAGGTAGTGTTCGGTTCGTTCTTCAGTAATATCTGAGCCTTCCTGGGCCTTGGCCACCCCGAGGAGGCCAGATACAGTCCATTTGATAGTCGACTCGAATTATGTTAGATCCCCCCTTCAAAGAGATCTCCTGGGCACACTACAGTTACCCTTACCTTACTGTCCATTTAAACTTTCCCCTTGTAACGGAAGGTTCTGCACTGGTTACCGGAAGTGCAGTTGTAGGTGCTGCTGACTGTATTCTGCCCCTTCTAACCCCTTCCGCTGTATAAGAATTATATCTTATTTGAGCGAGTTACCGACCTAACGATATGTAGTTATAAGTCATTTAGACCCAGGGCGCTATTGGATTCACTGGGGCGCGTTGTAAACCACTGCGTAGAGTAGATTTAACCACAAGCTGATAAATGTGTTCCCATTCATTGAGGGTTGTTGTATTATTCTGGTATTACTGTGTTTCGAATATTTGAACCTCCCTTCACTGTTTCCTTGCTCTTGTAAGGTGTAATTTGGGTTATCTACACAACGTAACGTCCTATTCGTCCGCCACTAGACGATCGCGATAAAAAGGTAAGCGCTTTTTAGAGTACTCCATAAGCCCCCAGATCTTTTAGAGTACTCCGTAAACCCCCAGTTCTTAGAATACTCCGTAAAATCCCGTATCTTTTAGAGTACTCCGTATGTAACGGGATAGCTCAATAGTAATTACCGAATTACCATGTAATAACAAGTGAAGCATCTACTCCAGTCGCTCAGCGCAAGAATAACTGCACTATGTGTTATAAATGATGACGAATATTCAATTGGACTGCTCTTCCAATCTTTCCCTACTTTTTCAGACTACCAAGAGTGGGGGAGAATTCATCGCTTTGTATCGGTGGGGCGACATTATTCAGATCCATATGGTAAATTCATAATTCCATGACGATAATGGAGAGTTGAAAAGATAATAGTTCTTTGTTGAAAAATTTACTTTTCACTGATGAGTCATCATTTCATCTGCAAACGGAACATAATCTATCCGTAAAAAAAAAAAAAAAAAATAAGAAGGAATGGTTTTTTACTTGATAGAAGGATTATTACAAATATGAAAATCAAAACAGATTTAATCTGTTGTCTTCTACAATTTTAATTTCAAAAAATTCTTTGAAGAGACTTTAAGAATTAAATTAATGTCTTTATAAGCACTGCTCATATTTAATAGACGTCAAAATTCATCATACAATATCAAACGGAATTAAGAAAAACCAACGAATACAAACTGTCAATTAAAATTAAAATATAAATAAGCAAACATTTTTTGTTTCGTTCCAGGCATGCGTAATGAACTCTTCAGACAAAGTTACGAAGCCCTGTTTGTTACAAAATGTTGTTTTCCGATCCCATATGAATGAAAAATAACCCTTTCTCAAAAATATAAAACATAATTTCAAGAACTTCTCAAAAACTAATTTATTTGAAATATTCAATATATTTAAATAAATTACTTCAAAAAATCTCAAAACATGTAGCACATTCTCAAGAAATAATTAAAGTTACGATAAGATCAGTTCAACATTACATATAAAAAATATAATAAAATCAAATAAACAATGTATAGACTTACTCGGTGAATCTTAGGAATACACGGCCCTCAATAGAAAATAAAAGTAAACACTTTCATAGATCCAAGGTACTTATGTTCCACGTTCACAGAATCATACAAAGCTTATGAGGCACTTGGCCTCAGTTAAAACCGTGCAACACTGTATAATGAATTTCTTTATTTAAAAAACCTTCGTAAGTTTGTCTGAAGAGTTCATTACGCATGCCTGGAACGAAACAAAAAATGTTTGCTTATTTATATTTTAATTTTAATTGACAGTTTGTATTCGTTGGTTTTTCTTAATTCCGTTTGATATTGTATGATGAATTTTGACGTCTATTAAATATGAGCAGTGCTTATAAAGACATTAATTTAATTCTTAAAGTCTCTTCAAAGAATTTTTTGAAATTAAAATTGTAGAAGACAACAGATTAAATCTGTTTTGATTTTCATATTTTTAATCTATCCGTTGTAGGATATTGCTCACGATATAATCAGCACCATCAACCCTCAGTATACCGAGAAAAAAACAATATCTGGAAAGGCAGGGGGGAGTAAGGAGATTTCATCATTGGTTCCGTTTTCATCGATGGAAACCTTAATGCTGCCAAATATTTAGAGCTTTTAAAATCTCGAATTATTCCGAAAGTTCGTCAACTTCCTATCAATTTTGAGGACATCTCGTCTCAACAAGATTTGCCCAAGTCACAACTCACTAGATGTGTCACAGCACGAAGGGTATTCGGCCTTCAGATCACCAGATTTATCCGCAAATGATTTTTTTCTATGGGGATCTCTAAAAGCATCCTATCTCCATAGAAGTCATGCCCATGCATGACTTCGGCTGAGCTTCAAATCTCGATGAAGTAGGGTTGAAAATTATTCAAATTGGTGACAACATTGAGACAAATCTACCCAGAGATATTGGATCATTGCCTGGGTGACTTGACGTATAGCTTCTCATGTTATTGCATGATGAATCCTATATGCCGAAAATTATTTTCGTGACCTGTATAAATACACGAATAGTCATATATTTTTGGATATGGGACAAAAAATTGTAGGTTCTTGTAACAATCTTCTCTTGCTTTCACTTTTTCTCTAGTCTCAATTTTTGCGCCTTTGCTCTATGGTGCTATAGTGTAATGTTCCGTATTATATATATATATATATATATATATATATATATATATATATATCCGTAATTTTCTAACTTTGGCGATTTAAATGAAACTCTTCAAGTAGCAGCAGTATGAAGAAGCTCTCAAAACCTCTTTTCTTAGAAAGTAGGCGGTTCCATCCCGACCTCAAGCAGTTGACTGAAATTTTGGCATTGTTAAGGATTTTAACGAGGATATAGTTTCGGCATTTAATGGTTGTAAATTCATTGTTAATTATAAATATAGGAAAAATATATTATAACTATCAATTCACACTATTTGTTCAATATTTTATAATCTGTTTTTATGAAGCTGGCAATCCTGCCAACACAGGATGCCAGTATCTGAGTAAGATCATAACTTGCTCAGACGGTGGCACACTGTGTTGAATAAACTGTAAGCTTCACCAGGAACAAGAATACCTTCAGCTGTTACTGTTTATACTTGAAGGCGGAAAGAACGATGAACTGAGGGAAATCGAGAGTAGTTGCGCTCTCTGTGCGGAATACTGGTGTATCAATGAATGGTACAGTTTTGTGGCCTCCACATCACTAGATTTATTGCCAAATGTTTTTTTTTTCTGTGGGTATATCTTAAAGTATCCTACAGATTGACATGGTTTCGGCTGAGCTTCAAATTAAGGTTGAAAATTATTCAACTTTGTGGCAACATTGAGCCAAATCTACTCAGAGATATTGGATCATCACTGTTTAATAGACTTGGCTAATGTTCAGCTCATTATTGGATTATTTCAACACCTAATACATTGAAAATGTGAGCTGCTGTTAAGTCAGTGGTCTTATGATTTTTTATGTGGATTTTATTTTATCAGTGTTTATTTTATGTCTGTGGAATTTGTTTTATGTTCGTGAACTATATTTTATTTTCGAAACCGTTATAGATTCAAACAGCCATTCAGTAAGTCACCATTTATGACGCAGGGTGAAGCTATTCCTTTGCTGGGTGACTTGACTAATATCTTCTATTGTAAATCCATGATGATTCCTGTATTCCGAAAATTATTTTCGTTACCTATATATATGCACGAACCGTCATCTTTTTTTGGATATGGAACAAAAAGTTCTAGGTTCTTGTAACAATCTCTTCCTGCTCTTACCATATATTCAGAGCCGGATGGAAAAGTCTCCTATCTCAATTTCAGCGCCTTTGTTCTATAATGCTATAGTTTTGCACAAATATCTGTAATAGTATCGAACGGACCACTGATGAAGTATTTTATTTCTTAATAAAATGGCGATGTTATAAGAAGGCTCTTCAAGTAGCAGCGATATGAGGAAGCTCTCAAAACCTCTTTTTTTTAGGAAGTAGGCGATTCCGTCCCGACTTCAAGCAGTTGTCTGTATAAGTCAAACCTACGAATGAAAAATTTCGGTATTGTTCCAGTGGGAACCAGGATATATTCTATAGTGTCGGCGTTTAATAGGTGCAAATTCATTATAAATTATAAAAAGGAAGAACAAATATGAAAATTATTAATTAACCCTTTATATTTAATATTTTAGAATCTGTTTTTATGAAGCGAACAATCGTTTCAATGCAACGTGCCAGCAACCGCGTAAGTAATAACTTTCACAGAGGGTGGCATATTGCATTGAGTAAACTGTTAGCTTCAGCAGGACTATATATATTTTCAGCTGGTACTTTTTATACTTGAAGGCGGAAAGAACGATGAACTGGGGGAAATCAAGAGTGGTTGCGCTCTCTGTGCGGAATACTAGTGAAGTACGATAGAGCATAGAAGATATCTGTGGTGCGGCTCTGACGCGCCCTCACTATACGGATGTACAGTGACTATATTTGTAAAGTTCGGCCACCTTATAACTTTTCAGGGGTTTAAGACAAATACCACCACGTTTCATTTTACGATTTATTTCCATTCCCATAATGCAGATATACACAAATCAAAACTTAATGAATACAATATTGCACATCTGTTCATCAGACGTCATCCAAATAAACCCGATATCGACCTCCGTAGTATATATCAAATATACAGGAGTATATGAAATACACTACAATATTATATACAGGTTATGAAACACATTTACGGAATATAGGAATTAACATGCAATACCAAGTGAAGCAACTATGCCAGTCGCTCAGCACAAGAATTACTGTACTATGTGTTTTAAATGATGACGAATATTTAACTGGAGTGTTCAGGTCTAGGGTTGATTTATATTCAATGACGATGACGGAAAAACAAAATGATAATCGTTCTTTCTTGAACAATGTACTTTTCACTGATGAGTCATCAGTTTATTTGACGAAGAAACATAATCCATGCGTTGTAGGATATTGGTCAAGAAGGAATTAGCACCGGAGTATTTCCATTATGCTCAGTATCTTAAAAAACTCGATTGTTTGGACAGTCATTTTAGTATATTTCATCATCTGTCCTTTGGCATCGATGGAAACCTTAATGCTGCCAAATATTTAAAGCTTTTACAAACTCTAATTATTCCGAAAGTTCTTCAACGTTCTATCAATTTTGAGTACATCCCGTCTCAATGCAGAAATATCCCTCAGTTGATCCGGTTTTTCTCCGACTGCATTGAGCAGTCCTCGGTTCTCACTAAAATGGAGGTCTTCCAGGTCTTCATGAGGTGCCTCAGGAGATTAGTCAATTGTTCACTAACCCCGTACATCCTTGAAAGTTTCATCAACCATGAGTGTGGGACCGTGCGATAGTCAAACCATGCAAAAGATAGATTTCTCAGCTTCTTTCGAGCTTGTTTGGTCAGAATATAGTCGATAATCAGAAGTTCTTTACAACCTTTGGTTCTTAAACGACCACCGTTTTGTTCTTGAGACATAAGGTTGTTAATCCTCAGGGGTTGACTTATGTATTTGGTGAACACCGCAGTGAGTATTATGTAAACTGAAGGCAGCGATGTTATAGGTTTCCACGGTCTCCATTTTGGGGTATAAGGTGAAAAACTCCGGTCCTGGTTGTCCAAGTCACAAATCACGAGATGTGGCACAGCACGTTTCCTGATCGAGTAGTATCTACGAATCGTACAATTTCGTGGCCTCCAAATCACCAGATTTATCGGAAAATGATTTTTTGTCTATGGGGATATCTGAAAGCACTTACCTATTGACATGGCTTCGGCTGAGCTTCAAATCTGGATGAATTGAGGTTGAAAATTATTCAACTTTTTGGCAACCTTGAGCCAAATCTACTCAGAGATATTGAATCATCACTTTATAATTGGCTAGTGTTCAGCTCATTATTGGATTATTTTAACCTCTAATACATTGAAAATGTGAGCTGCTGTTAAATCAGTGGTCTTCTTATGATTTTTAGTGTTGTTTTTATTTTAATTAGTGTTTATTTTATATCTGTGGAATTTGTTTTATGTTCGTGAAATATATTTTATTTTCGAAATCGTTAAACATTCAAACAGCCATCCAGTTACTCAATTAAGGACGCAGGGTAAAGTTATTCTTTTGCTGGGTGACTTGACTAATATTTTCTATTGTAAATGCATGATGAATCCTATATTCCGAAAATTATTTTCGTTACCTGTATAAATGCACGAACCGTCATACTTTTTTGGATATGGAACAAAAAGTTTTAGGGTCTTGTAACAATCTTTTCCTGCTTTTACCATATATTCTGAGGCGGATAGAAAAGTCTCCATTCCCAATTTTTGCGCCTTTGTTCTATAATGCTATATTTTGGCATAAATATCTGTTATGGCATCGAACGGACCACTGATGAAGTATTTTATTTCTTAATGAAATGGCGATGTTATATGAAGGTTCTTCAAGTAGCAGTGTTATGAGGAAGCTCTCAAAACCTCTTTTCTTAGGAGGTAGGCGATTCCGTCTCGACTTCAAGCAGTTGGCTGTAAAGGTCAAACCTACGAATTAAAAATTTCGGCTTTGTTTCAGTGGGAACCAGGATATATTCTATAGTGTCGGCGTTTAATAGGTGCAAATTCATTATAAATTATAAAAAGGAAGAACAAATATGAAAATTATTAATTAACCCTTTATATTTAATATTTCAGTATCTGTTTTTATGAAGCCAACAATCGTTTCAATGCAACGCGCCAGCAACCTAGTAAGTTGTAACTTTCTAAGCTGGTGCCATCTTGCATTGAATAAACTGTTAGCTTCAGCAGGAACAAAAATATTTTCAGCTGGTACTGCTTATACTTGAAGGCGGAAAGAACGATGATCTGAGGGAAATCAAGAGTGGTTGCGCTCTCTGTGCGAAATACTGGTGAATTACGGTGGAGCAGAGAAGATATATGTGGTGCGGCTCTGACGTGCCCTCACTATACGAATGTACAGTGACTCTTTTGTAATGTTCGGTCACCTTAACTTTTCAGGGGTTTAAGACAAATATCACCACGTCTCATTTTACGATTTATTGCTATTTCCATAATGCATATATACATAAATCAAAACATAAATACTTAATGAATACAAAATTAACTTATTGCCCATCTGTTTATCAGATGTCATCCGAATAAACCCGATATGGATCTCCGTAGTATATATCATATATACAGGTTATATGAAATACACTACAATATAATATACAGGTTATGGAACTCATTTACGAAATATAGGAATTAACATGCAATACCAAGTGAAGCAACTATGCCAGTCGCTCAGCGCAAGAATTACTGGACTATGTGTTTTAAATGATGACGATTTTTTAAATGGACTGTTCAGGTCTAGGGTTGATTTATATTCAGTGACGATGACGAAAAAACAAAATGATAATAGTTCATTCTTGAACAATGTACTTTTCACTGATGAGTCATCAGTTTATTTGACAAAGAAACATAATCCATGCGTTGTAGGATATTGCTCACGAAGGAATTAGAACGGGAGTATTTCCATCATGCTCAGTATCTCAAAAAACTCAATTGTTTGGACAGGCATTTTAGTATATTTCATCATGTGTCCCTTTGGCATCGATGGAAACCTTAATGCTGCCAAATATTTAAAGCTTTTACAAACTCGGATTATTCCAAAAGTTCGTCAACGTTCTATCAATTTTGAGAACATCTCGTCTCAACAGGATCGTTGTCCAAGTCACAAATCACGTGATGTGGCATAGCACGTTTCCTGATCGACTAGTATCTACGAATGGTACAATTTCGTGGCCTCTAAATTACCAGATTTATCGCCAATTTTTTTTTTCTAGGGAGATATCTGAAAGCATCCTACCTTTTGACATGGCTTCGGCTGAGCTTCAAATCAGGATGAATTAAGGTTGGAAATTATTCAAATTTGTGGCAACATTGAGCCAAATCTGCTCGGAGATATTGGATCATTACCGTATAATAGATTTAGCTATTATTCAGCTCATTATTGGATTATTTTCACCCCTAATATATTGAAAATGTGAGCTGCTCTTAAGTCAGTGGTCTATGATTTGGCCTATGATTTTTAGTGTGGATTTTATTTTATTTGTGTTTATTTTATATCTTTGGAATTTGTGTTATGTTCGTGAAATATAATTTATTTTCGCAATCCTTATAGATTCAAACGTCCATCCAGTTGGTCACCATTAAGGACGCAGGGTGAAGTTATTCTTTAACTGGGTGACTTGACTAATATTTTCTATTGTAAAAAAAAAAATATAATTCTAAGCAATTCCGTCTTCAGCCCTCATTTAATATTCCAAATATCAAAATCAAAAAACTAACCTATATCTCTCCACGAGTTAAAAGACTAAAGCTTTGAAACAAGGATCAACTATATAATTCAAGATTAATCTATGTTCTAACAAAATCAAAGAACAGTGTGAGTTATTCTAAGGTTTATTTAAATTCATTGACATTCCATAATGAGATTTATTGAAGCCAGAATATAATTATATATTATATATAAAATAAAATAGAAAGGCCTTTTACTTGATAAAAGAAATATAACAAAATTTGAATATTAAAACAAATTGAAATATGTTTATCTTCTACAATTTTAATTTAAAAAAAAAATTTTATTCAAAAAACTTTAAGAATTAAATTTATGTCTACAACAAGCATCGCTTACATTTAATAGACGTATATAATCAAAACTCAATATATAATGTCAAATGGAATAAATAACCCAACAGATATACGAAAGTAATTAAAATTAATAGATAAATATTTAAAGAAGACAAAATTTTGTTTCTGGTTTTACCTTTAAGAACACCAATTGCCTTTTAAAAACATGAACACACTTAAAGGACTTCTCAAAGAATATAATTTATTTGAAATATTTAATATATTTTATATTTTTAATATTTTTTGAAGATATAGTGCACATTTTTAAGAGATTTTTGAAATAACTTATTCGAATATTTAAATATATTAAATATTTCAAATAAATTATATTCTTTGAGAAGTCCTTTAAGTGTGTTCATTTTTTAAAAGGCAATTGGTGTTCTTAAAGGTAAGACCAGAAACAAAATTTTATCTCCTTTAAATATTTATTTATTAATTTCAATTACTTTCGTATATCTGTTGGGTTATTTATTCCATTTGACAATATATATTGAGTTTTGATTATATACGTCTATTAAATGTAAGCGGTGCTTGTTGTAGACATAAATTTAATTCTAAAAGTTTTTTGAATAAAAATTTTTTTTTTAAATTAAAATTGTAGAAGATAAACATATTTCAATTTGTTTTAATATTCAAATTTTGTTATATTTCTTCTATCAAGTAAAAGGCCTTTCTATTTTATTTTTCTATTGTAAATGCACGAACCGTCATCCTTTTTTGGATATGGAACAAAAATTTTCAGGTTCTTGTAACAATCTTTTCCTGCTTCTACCATATGTTCAGAGGCGGATTGGAAAGTCTCCATTCTCAATTTTTGCGCCTTTGTTCTATAATGCTATATTTTTGCACAAATATCTGTTATGGCATCGAACGGACCAATGATGAAGAATTCTAACAGCGTTATGAGGAACCTCTCAAAACCTCTTTTTTCAGGAGGTAGGCGATTCCATCTTGACTTCAAGCAGTTGGCTGTATAGGTCAAACCTACGAATGAAAAATTTCGGCTTTGTTCCAGTGGGAATCTGGATATATTCTATCGTTTCGGCGTTTAGTAGGTGTATATTCATTGTAAATAGGGAGAAAAAACATTATTATTATTAATTCACCCTTTATATTTAATATTTCAGAATCTGTTTTTATGAAGCGAACAACCGTTTCAATGCAAGGAGCCATCCACCTTGTAAGTTATAACTTTCACAGAGGGCGGCATCTTGCATTGAATAAACTGTTAGCTTCAGCAGGAACAAAAATATTGTCAGCTGGTACTGCTTATATTTGAAGGTGAAAAGAACGATGAACTGAGAGAAATCATGTGCTTGCGCTCTCTGTGCGGCATACTGATGAAGTACGGTAGAGTAGAGAAGATATCTGAAAGCATCCTACCTATGGACATGAGTTCAGCTGGATGAATTAAGGTTGAAAATTATTCATCCGTTGTAGGATATTGCTCACAAGGGATACAGCACCGGTTTTTATACATTTCTACGCCTTCCGACACCCAGCTTCCATCCTCTTCGGTCTTCTCAATCTCCTGGCTGTAGATTCCTCTCAGACATCGCTCTCTGAATTCCGCCAATCCATGTTTTTTTGGTCTTCCCCTTTTTCTCCTTTCCGTTGGTTGCCATTTCAGGACCATTTTGGGAATGCGATCTTCTTGCATCCTTTCTACATGGCCGTACCATACTAATTGCCGTCTCTGTATTTCCTCAATGGTCGTATCTTCCACCCTCATTGTGTTCCTTATTTCCTCGTTTCTCACTCGTTCTAATCTCGACTTACCGGCAGATCTACGCCAAAAATCCATCTCCAAGGCCATCGGACGACGTTCCATATTTTTATTCAACTGCCAAGTGTCGCATCCATAGAGCACTATGCTCTTGAATACGGCATTATATATTTGATGTTTTTGCTTTCTAGAAATCACCACACCACACTTAGACCACAGGATAGAATTCAGACATCCGATCACTTGTCTTCCTTTTACAATTCGATCTCCTTTCATGTTCGACCTCCTTTATCGATTCTTGTTCCAAGGTAGGTGTATTCTTTGCAAGAGCTGATACGAGTGTTTTGGTCCACTTGAAGGTCATCCACCTCATTGCTGCCAACACACAGATACTGCGTCTTCGTTCTGTTCACCGAAAGACCCCAATCTTCATATTCTTTGAACAGTCTTCTGGCCATAAACTCCAGATCTTCCGAGTCCTGAGCAACCACCACCTGGTCGTTTGCAAAGTGCAACTTATAGAGTGTCGTATCATCAGTCAACGGTATGCTCATTCCACCGCATGCTCTCCTCCACTTCTTCAAGACTCCGTTCAAATATATTTTGAACTACTCAGTATCTTAAAAAACCCAATTGTTTGGACAGGCATTTTAGGAGATTTCATCATTGGTGCCAAATATTCGAAGCTTTTACAAACTCGAATTATTCCAAAAGTTCGTCAACGTTCTAACAATTTTAGGGACATCTTCTCTCAACAGGATGATTGTCCAAGATATGTGACACAGCACGTTTCCTGATCGAGTAGTATCTACGTATGGTACAATTTCGTGGCCTCCAAATCACCAGATTTATCGCCAAATTATTTTTTTTTTCTATGGGGCTATCTAAAAACATCCTACCTTTTGACATGGCTTCGGCTGAGATTCAAATCAGGATGAATTAAGGTTGAAAATTATTCAACTTTGTGGCAATATTGAGCCAAATCTGCTCAGAGATATTGGACCATCACCGCATAATAGCATTCATTGAAAATGTGAGCTGCTGTTAAGTCAGTGATATTCTTATGATTTTTAGTGTGGATTTTATTTTATTAGTGTTTATTTTATGTCTATTGAATTTGTTTTATGTTCGTTAAATATATTTTGTTTTCGAAATCGTTATAGATTCAAACAGCCATCCAGTTCGTCGTCATTAAGGACGCAGGGTTAAGTTATTCTTTTGCTGGGTAACTTGACTAATATTTCCTATTGTAAATGCATGATGAATCCTATATTCCGAAAATTATTTTCGTTAGCTGTATAAATGCATGAACCGTCATCCTTTTTTGAATATGGAACAAAACGTTTTAGGTTCTTGTAACAATCTTTTCCTGCTTTTACCATATATTCAGAGGCGGATGGAAAAGTCTCCATTCTCAATTTTTGCGCTTTTGTTCTATAATGCTATAGTTTTGCACAAATATCTGTAATGGTATCGCACGGACCACTGATGAAGTATTTCATTTCTTAATAAAATGGCGATGTAATATGAAGGCTCTTCAAGTAGCAGCGTTATAAGGAAGCTCTTTAAACCTCTTTTCATAGGAAATAGGCGATTTCGTCCCAGCTTCAAGCAGTTGGCTGTATAAGTCAAACCTACGAATGAAAACTTTTGACTTTGTTCCAGTGGGAACCAGGATATATTCTTTAGTTTAGACGTTTAATAAATGTAAATTCATTGTAAATTATAAACAGGGAGAACAAATATCATAATTATTAATTTATATTTAATATTTTAGAATGTTTTTATGAAGCGAACAATAGTTTCAATGCAAGGAGCAACCAACTGACAAAGTTATAACTTTTTCAGATGGTGGCATCGTGCATTGAATAAATTGTTAGCTTCACCAGGAACCAATATATTTTCAGCTGGTACTGCTTATACTTGAAGGCGGAAAGAACGATGAACTGAGGGAAATCGAGAGTGGTTGCGCTCTCTGTGCGGAATACTGGTGAAGTACGGTAGATCAGAGTGCGGCTCTGACGCGCCCTCACTAGACGGATGTACAGTGACTGTATTATACACAAGTTATGAAACTCATTTACGGAATATAGGAATTAACATGCAATAGCAAGTGAAGCAACTATGCCAGTCGCTCAGCACAAGAATAACTGTACTATGTGTTATAAATAATGCTAATATTCAACCAGACTGTTCAGGTCTAGTGTTGACTTGTAATTCAATGACGATGGTGGAAAGACAAAATGAAAATAGTTCTTTCTTGAACAATGCACTTTTCACTGATGAGTCATCAGTTTATTTGAAAAAGAAACATAATTCATTCGTTGTAGGATATTGCTCACGAGGGAATCAGCACCGGAGAATTTCCAGCAATACTGAGTATCTTGAAAAACTCAATTGTTTGGACACGCATTTTAGTATAATTCATCATTGGTCCCTTAGTAGTATCTAAGAATGGTTCACTTTTGTGGCCTCCAAATCACCAGATCTATCGCCAAATTAATTTTTTTCTATGGGGATATCTGAAAGCATCCTACCTATTGACATGGCTTCGGCTGAGCTTCAAATCTGGATGAATAAAGGTTGAAACTTTGTGGCAACATTGGTCCAAATCTACTCAGAGATATTGGATCATCACTGTATAATTGATTTGGCTATAGTTCAGCTCATCATTGAATTATTTGAACCCCTAATACATTGAAAATGTGAACTGCTGTTCCGAGGTCAGTGGTTTTCTTCTGATTTTTAGTATTGATTTTATTTTATATCAGATTCATTTTATCACTGTGGAATAGTTTTATGTTCGTGGAATATATTTTATCTTCGGAATCGTTATAGATTCAACCGGCTATCCATTTAGTCACCATTTATGACGCAAGGTGAAGTTAATCTTTTGCTGGGTGACTTGACTTATATCTTCTATTGTTATTTAAATATTTTAATATTTACAGATATATTCTGATAGCCTTGTACATATTTAATTTCAAAAAATTATATTTAATATTATAACTTCAAGAATTAAATTAATGTCATATAAGTATATCAAACGACATATAGAATAAACATTAATTATAAGACATCCAAATGATATAACAAAGTCCAATAAATATAAATTGTTAACAAAAATCCTATAAATCATATATTTCGAGTAGACAAAATTTGGTTTCTGCTCATCCCTCTTATGAAAACAGATATCTTTCAAAAATGTTTAACATAATCTTAAGAATTTCTTCATAAAACTATCTTACTTAGAATATTCAATATTATTGGATATATAACTAATTAAAACAAATTGTAGAAAATCTATGTTTTACTATCAATAAAAATATATATTACACATTTTTTTGTGACCCGAGTTACGGCAAATGAACTATCCCATCATCAGACAACTGAAGACCTAACAGTGGTACAGAGGTATTTAAACAGAAGTGATAAACATTTTGAATATTTCAATAGATTCTAGATAACACCTAATAGTGGTACAGAGGTTTACAAGCGGAACGTGATAAAAAACCGGGTTAAAAAAGAGGTGCCTCCTCTTCAGATATCGGAATGTCGGCGAAAATATTTGAGATATTTAAATAGTAACATCTGATTAAAACCTTTTTCAACGAACATAAAATGAATTTAATGAAAAGTAAACAAAAATTCAACCTTTCCCACTCATTCTTTAGAAAACAGTAATTCCTTTCAACAAAAGAGAATCTTGAGAAAATTTTACATTCAAATGAAAAGAAACTTGATTATTGAAATTTTCAAATTCGTTCAAAATAAAAATATGAATACTGCATGGAGCTATGTAAATCCAAATATTTGAGATGTACAACAAAATAAAATAAAAATAATGAATGACTGTACGGAGCTATGTAACCCCAAAAATTATTTGAGATGTTTAAATGGGTACCATCTGTTTAACAACCTTCTTTGTCGATTGCCGACATTCCGATATCTGTTAGAAGGCCCCTCTTTTTTAACCCGGTTTTTTATCACGTTCCGCTTGTAAACCTCTGTACAACTATTAGGTGTTATCTAGAATCTATTGAAATATTCAAAATATTTATCACTTTTGTTCAAATACCTCTGTACCACTGTTAGGTCCTCAGTTGGCTGATGATGGGATAGTTTATTTCCCGAAACTTGAGTCACAAGAAAATGTGTAATATATATTTTTATTGGTACTAAAACATAGTAGTTACTACAATTTGTTTCAATTATGATCAACTACCAAATAGGTACGGCTGAAACAATTCAGTATATCTAAATTAATTTTAAGAAAATCTCGAGATATGTAGAAACATTACTGAAAAACAAGTTTCAAGAAAGACTTTGATCAGAACTATTTATTTCACACTAAATTTTCAGTATTCATTTACCTAGAAGCTTTCTGAATTGCTAAAAGGTGAGTAAATATTTTTTGTTGATTGATGTTGTATTTTATTGAATTTGATTGAGTACTGACGAGCAAAGTCTCTCTTAAAACTTGTTTTTTAGTAATGTTTTTACATATTTCGAGATTTTCTAAAAACTTAGTTAAATATTCAATAATATTGAATATTTCAAGTGAGATAGTTTTATGATGAAATTTTTAGGATTATGTTAAACATTTTTGAACGATATCTGTTTTCATAAGAGGGATGAGCAGTAACAAAATTTTGCCTACTCAAAATACTCAATTTATGGGATTTTTGGTTAAAAAATTATATTTATTGCATTTTGTTATCCCATTTGGATGTCTTATAATGAATGTTCATTTTATATGTCGTTTGATATGAATAGTATTTATATGACATTATCTTAACTCCTGAAGTTATTATATTAAATATAATTTTTTGAAATAAAATATGCAAAAGGTTAACAGAATATATGTGTAAATATTAAAATATTTAAATAATAAATATCTGTAATTTTCTAACTTTGAGCCGAAAATGGTATCCAACTAACCGCTGATGAAGTATTCTATTTGTTATAAATTGGCGATTTAATATGAAGCTCTTTAAGAAGCAGCGTCATGAGGAAGCTCATGGCTGAATAGGTCAAACCGGCAAATGGAAAATTTTGGCTTTTTTTCAGCAGGAACGAGGATACATTTTAAAGTTTCAGGGTTTAATAGGTGCCAATTCATCGTATATAATAATAAGTGGGCAAATAGATTGTAATTATCAGAAAATGGCATTAAATCTCGTGTACCTAATCATAAAAGAGGACAATACACAGAAATATTTTTCGTTATCTTATGTCAATGAATTATCTGAAAATATTGCTAAATATTTCAAAAGTTGTTTCAATCATAACGCGGCTTTTAAGACAATTAATACCCTTAGTACCTACATAAAAAAACAATAAAGGTCGAACAAATAAAGAAAATAAATCCGGAGTCCACAAGTTGACTTGCAAAGATTGCCCTTTAGTATACATTGGCCAGACTGGTAGATCATTCAAGAAACGTGTCCAAGAGCACCAAAGCAAAATTGCCGTATATGGAGTCAAAACAATCCTCAAGAAGTTCTGCAGGTTCCATTGCATCCTGAAAAATGCACTGTAGGGTGTGCTTTACACGCTTGAGGCATCATCGGTCCATATTTCTTTAAAAACGATGCTGGAGCTAATGTTACAGTGAATGGTGCACGTTACAGATCGATAATTAATGATTATTTGTTTCAAAATTTGAATGGTATCGACTACACCTCATGCTGCTACCGTAACAATTGATTCATTGAAAGAAAGATTTGGCGATAACATTTGGGGGTTATGTCAAGTCACTGGTTTATGCTGATAAACCAGAAACAATAGACGCTTTGGAAGCCAACATAACTCGTGTTATTGATGAAATAAGGCCTGAATTACTCGAAAAAGTGGTCCAAAATTTGTTTGGTCGAATGCGGTTCCTCAGAGCTAGTCGTGGTGAACATATGCCAAAAATTATCTTAAAAACATAAATTTCATAAAATAATTTCAAATAAAAAGAAATTGGTTTCAATCTTAATTTAAATGTGTTTTATTTCAATATAAAATTCTATCGCTCTAAAAATAACACCCGATACATAAGGAATTGAGATGTATTGGTTTTTTTAAATATCTTTTCTGTTTCTCGTTTTGTTGTTAAAGCTGTGCGATCCTTGTTTGTTGTTAATTAAGATTTTCCTAACTCTTTTAAGTAATTCTATTCTCAAAAGATGGTCTGATTAGGTTAATTGCACGGTCTGTGCTCAATTCCCATATATATATATATATATATATATATATATGGGAATTGAGCACGCGCCTTCACGTGTCGGAGGATTCTAAGATCGTAAAACTGTGATCGCCCCAATTCTCCGGAACCTTTGGATTGAATAAATTTAGATCGGTATTTTTTTGTAATAAATATTCGCAGAATTTCGTTTTTTACCTGAATATTCGTAAATTCAAAAAATTGCGTCCTAGATCTGGCGACTATTCCCTAGACTTGACATCACTGAGTGTATGTTTGGGCTACAGGCAGACGCATACGGAGTTAAGCCAGCCTTAATTAGCTAGAAGCCAGTTGGTCGGGATAAGCATGTTATTTCACGTATCTGACGGGGGAACTAAGGCTCGATCAAGGTTTAGATTATCGAAGTTGGCTGGGAGTGAGATGCGGTTATCGGAGAACTTCGCTTGAGGAAACAATTTCCGCTTTGTTGCGGAACTGGGATATGTTTTAGATATATGGGGTTTCCCAATAAGAACAGGTGGTTTTAAAACTGAAATATAATAACTTTAAGAAATATGTTGCAAATCGGATTCATTTGATAGCTACTTTTCGTACCACGATACTCTGGTATCATGTTTAATTTTAAAATTCAAAATATGTCGGAATCCCTTATGGAATATCAAAATTGATACTATATCTAAAAAAAAATTTGTTGCCTGTAAAGTCGGTATACGGGCGAAAGTTTTACGTGACAACGACTTTGAGTGGTAAAATAATTTTAATGTGAATATTCATTCGTATAGTAGGAAGAAGGATGAAATAATAGTTACAATTTAAAACATTTATTTATACAAAGAATTATATTTAAAACATTAATTTATACAAAGAATCTCGCACTGAATTTCATATTAACAAAATTTTATTTATCAATCAGTTGTTATAAGTTATTAATAAATTTAACTTGTTTTACATTGTTATAAATATAAAAACTAAATTTAAAAGTTAGAACATTTATTTAAATCACATTAATTGTTAATATCAATCGATTTCAATTCAAAGTGTATTTTCTAAAAGGAGAAAACTAATTCACATTTGATCTTTGAATTTGTAAATCGCGCGCTTACGACCTTGCGCAGTGATTAGTCGTCTCGGTTTGAATGTTTGAAAGTTTCGATTTGACAGGTTGGAGGTTAAACATTGTTATTTCAATTTTTTACATAGCAAGTCGCGCTCATTTTTTCAAGTTAAACAAATTATTATTGGTTGAGAAACGATTTCTACTACTTTTTTGATTGAAAACTACCACAACATTGTGATTACTACAACATAACCTATTCACTTATGTCTTAGTCATTTATTTCATCATGTTATATTATCAGTCTGAAATTATTTACCTTTGCTGTTTGAATTGTTGCGATGGACGAAACTACCTTCACATTATCACTACAAAATCGTTTTACAATTAACTGGCAACGTGTAAACTTGTATGCAGGCGCCTAAGCGAAATAGAAGCGCAAGACATGAACCGGTGTGTATGCCTATCTCTCTCACTCTCTCTCTCTCTCGCTCTGTCTCTCTTGCTCTTAGGCGGGCTAACTGTGCTCGAGTGGAAGGGACGCGTGCCTTTCACTTTTTATGTCTGTCTCTCTCGCTCTTAGGCGGGCTAACCATGCCCGAGTGGAAGGGACGCGTGCCTCTCACTCGCTCTCATTGTGAGCGCATAACGTGAGCGGAGCGTAACGCAGTTTCTTGAAGTGTCACCCGGCAAACCAATTTATAAGACGTTGTCACGTCAAAATATATGATATTCATTCAAATGGAAAATATACACTGAAAGACAAAAAAGTAAACATCTATATAAATACTCATTCAATTTTAATCATACTGAACTGTTTCAGCGAGTGCTATTATACTGCTATCCTATTCTCACAAATTATAAATGTGAAACAATTTTGAATTTTAAATATTGTATGTAATTTAGAAGACATATAGAATTAATACTTATCATACAGTACCAAGAAGAAATGAAAGGAATTCAAAGATATATAAATTGTCAACTAAAAATTATTAAATAAATACTTGAGGCGTACGAAAATTTGTTTCGTTTCTTGTTTCATAAAAACTAAATTCCTCTTCGAAATTGCAAAACATAACCACAAGAGCTTCTTCAAAAATAACATGCTCAAAATAAGTTCCTTTGAAACAATTCCTAAAACATGTAGAACATCTTTAGAAAACAATTTAGAATTATTACAACGGTAAGTCATCAGGTCAACTTCATATTTAAAATATGAAAATAATTAACAAAGATATCTTACCAAACAAACTGCATGCTATTTACTGCACAAACACTAGAATAAAGTGAACTTATGAACATCCTACATGTTCTATGTTCGTCACAGAAATAATATTGAGTTTGCAAGGTATATTATGGATTCCTTTAAAACCAAATGATAATATGTACTAAGCGTAAACCAAAATAAATAATTATTGTATATACAATAAGATATTGAAAAATGAATGAATCTGTATGATAAGAGTTCACTGGAGATGAACAATTATATTTAATAGTCATATTTAACTAGTAAAAAACAAAATTAAATTTTCACAAACTGAATCATGTTGTACATTTGAACTGATACTGTGTGAAAACTTAAATAGGGTCTTATACAGGTATGGAAAGGGCAGTCGGAAACAAAGGAAATTCAGTGTTAAGCAAGAATGCAGTGGAACAGTGGAAGAATCAAAAACTCAGCTCGATGCGATGACGAACGAACGATTGTTCCTTCTCAATAGTATTGGGGAGTGAAAGCAGACTGCACAGCCTTTGGATCGAAGCATCAACACTGCCTACTGCCATTGAGAGGAAACAATCATTCATTCGTCATCGTATCGCGCTGAAGTTTTCATTCTTCCACTGTTCCACTGCATTCTTAATTAAGATTGAAATTTCTATGCTTTCGACTGTCTTTTCCATACCTGTATATGTATTGATAGGTATTACAGCAATTAGATGGAAAGAAACCGACAATAGTTATTGAGGTTGTCGTTGGTTTTTCCAAATTACATGAATATAATCAATAAAGGTGACCTATTGGTATCCCTTGCTCTTTGAGAAGAAATTTCTGCGAATTATAACGGTTTATTTCAAGTGATTCTAAGAATGTTAATTTAGACCCTTTAAATGATATTGATTTCTCGCATATCACTTGGTAAAACATTTTAAAATTAATAAAGTAGATAAATACAATAATATAAACACTATTTGTACAAATAAGGAAAACTTAGGTTCAGTCTAGAGGTATCTGGTGTCTTTTTTAGAGTGATAGAACTTTCTATAGGGATAACTGTGATTTGACAGTAGGTGGAAGCCATGTTGTTTTGACATTTCTATTGAGTAAGCATTGACAAATTATCATGGAAAGACTCACGCCGCAACAACGTTTACAAATTTTTGAAATTCATTTTCAAAATCAGTGTTCTATTCGCAAAACTTATAGAGCACTTCGTTGAATTTATGGTTGACATAATCGTCCATCAGAGCAGCTTATTCTTCGAACTATCGATAGATTTCGGACAACATTTTCTCTGCTCGGTGCAACAACAACAAGACAAAGTACGTACTGAAGAAAGATCGCTGCTGTAAGTCATAGTGTTAATGACGATCCAGATTTGTCTATTCGTCGACGTTCCCAACATATTGGACTCTCTGCATCCACCACATTGAAACTTTTGCATAAATATCTTGGTCGACACCCATACAAGATCTAACTGGTTCAAGAACTAGAGCGTTTGTTCGCTGATTGGGTTTATAACCGCTTGAAATTGATCCACTTTTTATCGTGAAATTGTGTTTAGTGATGAAGCTCATTTCTGGTTGAACGGCTATGTAAACAAGCAAAATTGCCGTATATGGAGTGAAAACAAACCTCAATAAGTTCTGCAGGTTCCATTGCATCCTGAAAACTGCACTGTATGGTGTGCTTTACACGCTGGAGCCATCATCGGTCCATATTTCTTCAAAAACGATGATAGAGCTAATGTTACAGTGAATGGTGCTCGTTACAGATCGATGATTAATGATTATTTGTTTCGAAATTTGAATGGTATCGAGCCAGAAGTGTTTTGGTTCCAACAAGATACATACACCTTATGCTGCTACCGTAACAACTGATTTATTGAAAGAAAGATTTGGCGATAACATTATTTCGAGAAATGGTCCATTGAATTGGCCTCCAAGATCATGCGACGTAACTTCACTTGATTATTTTTTTTGGGGTTATGTAACGTCATTGGTTTATGCTGATAAACCAGAAACAATAGACGCTTTGGAAGTCAACATACCTCGTGTTACTGATTAAATAAGGCCCAAATTACTCGAAAAAGTGATCCAAAATTGGTCTGGTCGAATGCAGTTCCTCAGAGCTAGTCGTGATGGACATATGCCGGAAATTATTTTTAAAACATAAATGTCATAAAATCATCTTTCAAATAAAAGAAAATTTTGGCTTCAGTCTCAATAAAATGTGTTTCATTTTAATTTAAAGTTCCATCACTTTAAAAAAACACCCAATATATATAAACTATATTGTAATGAATGCCCTGCATTTTACATAGGTCAGACTGGAAGATCTATAAACATAAGGATAGAAGAACACAAAGAAAGTATATTGCACAATAAAATAACATCTTGTTTTTCGAACCATTGTATAAATAATAACCATTTCATAGATTTCAGTAAAACTGAGATCATACAAGAAGGTAACGAAAGCAGAAGAATAGACCTTTCAGAAAGTTTGGAAATTGTTTCAGCACATAGAAGGAACCAACCACAAATGAACAACTGGAATTTAATTTATCATTTTTGCTCTTATCTGTGAAAGATTAAAACCAACCCAAGATCTCATTTTTACACTCTTCAAAATTCTACCTGTTATCCACCCTACTATTATAAATAGAAGTTCTTCAGTTTTGAAAATCGGTTGAAAACCCGAAACATATATCTCAATAGACATGAAATGAACAGTGAAACTTAAGCCAAGGGTTTTTCTTGACTTCATTAATTTAGACCTTTCAATCTTGATATGGATAATTTCATTATTGACATAATGTTCAAATTCTGTCAAACGGTTAGCGTGGAATTTGAAGTGTAGCTCTTTTGATGTTCGTGGATTCTCCTCTTGAACGATCTGCCGATTTGACTAATATAAACAATAGATATATTTTCAAGTAAGGGGACAAATAAAAGAAATATTCGTCTCCTTACTTGAAAATATGCTCTTTTGTACTAGGATACACCAATAATCGCAGACAAATCTGTGGCAATTAACCAGCAAGGTTGATAAAATAACAAACTCTTGATGAAGAAACAAACACTGGTTGATAAAAAAACAAATAAGCAAATTTTATAGTTATCATCGATTCGATTACCACTTGAAGTTAAGAGAAAGAGGAAAAATAAAAAGATATTTTGAATTAGCCGAGGGAAGATGTGTCTTTTGACCCATAAAAGGTAGTTATAGTACCATTCACCAAGAAACGGAAGCTTGATGGTTGAGAATCGCTGACAATCCGTGGTGATACAATATAATTCTCTAATGAGGCAAAATAACGGTTGTTTCTTTTAGAGTGATAGAACTTTCGATAGGGATAACTGTGATTTGACAGAAGGAAGAAGCCATGTTGTTTTGACATTTCTGTTCAGTAGGCATTGACAAATTATCATGGAAAGACTCACGCCGCAACAACGTTTACAAATTGTTGAAATTTATTTTCAAAATCAGTGTTCTATTCGACAAACTCAAAGAGCACTTCGTGAAATTTATGGTTTACATAATCAGAGCAGCTTATTCGTCGAACTATCGATAGATTTCGGACAACATTCTCTCTATTCCATGCAACAATAACAACAAGACAAATAACTGTACTTACAGAAGAAAATAAAGTGTTAATGATGATCCAGATTTGTCTATTCGTCGACGTTCACAACAAATTGGACTCTGTGAATCCACCATATGGAAAATTTTTCGTGAAGATCTTGGTCTACACCCATACAAGAAGTTGATCCACTTTTTTATCGTAAAATTGTGTTTGGTGATGCTCATTTCTTGTTGAACGGCTATGTAAACAAGCAAAATTGCCGTATATGGAATGAAAACAATCCTCAAGAAGTTCTGCAGGTTCAATTGTATCCTGAAAAATGCATTTATGGTGTGCTTTACACAATGGAGGGAGGCATCATCGGTCGATATTTCTTTGAAAACGATGCTGGAGCTGATGTTACAGTAAATAGTGCTCGTTACAGATCGATGATCAATGATTACTTGTTTCAAAATTTGAATGGTATCGACCCAGAAGTGTTTTGGTTCCAACAAGATGGTGCTACGCCTCATGCTGCTACCCTTACAATTGATTTATTGAAAGAAAGATTTGGCGATAACATTATTTCGAGAAATGGTCCAATTAATTGAACTCGAAGGTCATGCATAACTCCACTGGATTATTTTCTTTGGGGTTATGTCAAGTCACTGGTTTATGCTGTTAAACCAGAAATAAAAGACACCATAACTCGTGTTATTGATGAAATAAGGCCTCAATTACTCGAAGAAGTGGTCCAAATTGGTCTGGCCGAATGCGGTTGCTCAGAGCTAGTTGTGGTGGACATATGCCGGAAATTATTTTGAAAAACATAAATGTCATAAAATTATCTTTCAAATAAAAAAAATTGGCTTCAATCTTAGTTTAGGTGTGTTTTATTTCAATTTAAAGTTCTAGCACTCGATGCCCGAGAATAGTCCTGGATAAAACTCTCAGTTGGAATGCACATCCAGACAAAGCGTGTCATAAAACCAGAATGGAATTCTGAACATGCAGGCGAATCTGCGGTAAAACCTGGGGTTAAAAGCCCAGGTAGATGCAGCGGATATACACTATGGTAAATAGACAACAGACAACCTATGGCGCTGTATCGTGGTGGAAAATTATTATCTATACTGTCAACAATTGGACCGTTTAAAGGTAGCGATTGATCAGAAACGGCCAGAATTGACCAACTGAAGAGGTGTTATGTTTCATTAAGACAATGCCAGGCCACACACGTCAGTAGTGACCCGACAGAAACTCCAGGAGCCCGGTTGGGAAGTTTTAATTCATCCACCATTTAATCCGGACCTGGCACCAAGCGTTTAATATCTTTTTCCTGCATTGCAAAACTTCCTGAGTGATGATGAATTGGAATCAAGGGAAGATTGTGAAAATCGATTGCTAGAGTTTTTCGCCAATAAGGTACAAGACTTCTATGAGAGAAACATTATGGAGCTACCTTTAAAATGCAAACAAATTACAGGACATATTTGCATATTTGACCCAAATCGAACAATCCGAAAAATATTATATAAAGTCTTGAAGTCGCGCAAAAATAATTGAAAGGCGTTTCTACAGCACAACAACAATATGCACCATTCTACCACCAAATTTCCTCTTTAACGGCCCCACCTCCCTCCAAACTTCTGCGAACAACAGAAACCCATCTCGCCTTAACTAGTTCCACACTGGCGCCCTTTTAGAACTGCATAAAAGCCTATCAGTGTCAACAAATCTAATGCCCGATCCGGAATCCACTCGGACCGCCAGACTAACTTCCCGCCATCCTCAAATCTGCATATTTCAATTCCGGGGCACGGCGTGCCGGTCGAAGGAGGCACTCCAAATCCTTCCGAATAACTTTGAGTGCCTCCGAAATGAACACTCGTAGTTTCCATGGCGACAGGAGACAATAAATAACGTTCGTGTAAAGTATATTGGAGTGTGAATAAAGTCGGCCCGCCATATCGCAAAACGTTACAAGAAAGTTTATGAGGCGTGAATAAGGAGTGGAAGAGGACCGTAGGCGTTGGAATAGGGTTGAAGGATGTATTACTTCGGTCGTGGGACATAATGTGAGTTTTTCAATTGGGGGCGCATATCTGGATGGTGTTGCGAGGAAAAGCTTTACTTTTTTATTGGGAATAAAACGAGGTTTGTTAGTGGTGAATGTACGTGGCTTCTTGAAATTTATCTACAACCCTCCCATCACACAAAAAACATCCTCTATACCACCCTTGCTCATTCCATTAGACGAAATCTAAAAAAACTGTTTTTACTAATTATAAAATTCAAATTTTTGATTGTCTCGGTCTTTACTTGACGGAAATTCATCTTCAATATCTTCTTCTTCTTCTTCATTCTTGCATGTAGGCTTGAAACCTGTTCTTCATCGATGATATCCTTATATCCTTATTCGGGGCGTAAATTATCGCTCCACCTTTTTCTTGGGCGACCGATACTTTTCCTTCCTAGAGGCGATTTATCTCTAGCCCTTTTCACTAATCTGTCCTGCCCAATTCTCTCTATGTGCGCGTTCCATTCTCTTTTCCTGTTCTCTATCCACTCTCCAATGTTTTCCACTTCACATAATCTTCTGATTTCATCACTCCTTTCTCTATCGTACAGAGTTTTTCCGGAAATTTTACGGAGTATCTTCATTTCCGCTGTCTCCAGCATACGCCTTGTCTTAGAAGTCTCAGGTCTGGTTTCAGCCGTGTAGGTCATGATCGGTCTTATGGTACCCTTATATATTCTTGCCTTCGTTTTTATGTTCAGATGTTTATTCCTCCATATAGTATCGTTCAGCAGCCTGCGATTTTATTGGCCCTAGTGACTTGTTGGGTAACCTCATCTTCAATACAACCAAAACTGGATAATTCAACCCCCAAGTACTTGAACGACATTGTTCTATTATTTGCTGGTTTACTTCCAGTTTAGAACGGAGAGGTCCTTTTGCTGTTGTTATGCACTTGGTTTTTTCAGTAGCTATATCCATACTGAACTGCTTAGCGACATTGAAGAAGAGTTGGAGACTTCTCTGTAGGTCCTCCTCACTTTCCGCGAAGAGTACTGCATCATCCGCATAACAGATGATCATAAACTCACGATCGCCCATTTTGTAACCCCTTCCAGTTTTCATTTTTTTTATGATTTCATCCATTATGATGTTAAAAAGGAGTGGACTTAAAGAATCACCTTATCGGATTCCACTGGTAACAGGTATGTTGCTAGACAGTTTGCCATTTATTCGGGCTTGTACGTTATTTTCTGTATATATGTCCTTAATGGTCTCGATTAGATTTGTCGGTATACCACGGTTTTTCAGTAGGTGTAAGACGTCCCTTAGTCGTACTCTATCAAAGGCCTTATGCAGATCAACGAAGCATAGGAGAGCGGGCTTATTATATTCCGTTGATTTCTCCACTATCTGTCGCATCACGAATACAGCATTTGTACAGGATCTTCCTGTTCTAAAGCCTTGTTGTTCGTCCGCCAGTGTTACAATGGAGTTGATCTTTGTTGTAATTACCTTGCTCACAAGTTTGGACATGGAGTCCAGTAGGTTTATTCCTCTGTAATTTTTCGGTTCTTTCTTATCTCCTTTCTTGAACATCAGAATCATTATACTTGTTTTCCAGGCTTCCGGAATCTTACATCTTCAATATAAGAAAAACAAATGTTAACTTCCGCTATTTTATTGATTTACACGACAATTGTTTCATCATACCATGACTTCATCAGGTGAGTATTTAAACTGAGGTATACAATGCAAAACATGACCTTAAATATACAGCTCAGGTACAAAAAATAGAGGGGTGGAATGAGATGGTTTACAATTAATGAAAAATATTAAGTAGGGGGGATCTATTTAAATCTATTTGATCATTCAATAAAATTTGCAAAATTGCATTGAGAAATTGTCAAAATTCAAATATAGACAAGTGTACTTTTACCAATATAATCAAGAAAGACACATCAAATTATCAATACAATAATAATAATCAAACAGTCAAATCAATCAGAAATAAAATTATAGAAAATGACCTAATATTTATTCGCGCAGACAAAGGAAATACAGTGCTAGCATTAAACAAAATAGAATACATACAGAAAACAACATAAACTCATAAACCTTCGCAAAATTGGACAATATCGAAATTGGTCTATAATTTTCAATCTGGGAGCCATCTTCCTTCTTGAATACAGGGACCACACTAGCTCTCTTCCATTTCTTAGGAAAGTTACACGTTTTCAGACTTAAACTAATAATATAATATAGGCGCTTTGCAAGCACGAAACTGTAAACCCTTATGACATATGATGGAATACCATCATCACCAGCTGTAGCATTGTTCGGAAATTTGGACATAATTGACCTTATATCATCCTCAGAGACAACAGACACAAGAACTGACGGGAGGTGAGTAAAGGTTGTTGCATTACTCTCAAGTGTTAATTTAATGACATAAACATCATCATTAATGGTTTCGGAATAATCGGATTTATAATTTTCAACGTTTCATAATCACAATAAAATTGAAGGTATCGCTGATTCGAGAATAATCAACCAGATTTAATGGGATTCAGAAGATACCTTGTAAATCCATTGTGGCTTCAAACCAACGGTAAATATTCACTCAATTCTGATGAGTATTAGTGCAAATCTGTTGATGAGGGTCAGCATCAATAGACAAAGTTAGATGGATCACGATCAAAGCTTCCAAGTTTCAGCACACTGCTAAAATTACTGTCTTGGTTTAGCATTAATGCGTTCGCTGGATATTGAAATTCAGATGATGCGATACAGGGGCTTAGTACGTTCCCAATCACCCGTAGGTCTAGGTGCTATCACTTTCTCAAAGTTTGATGGATAAAGTTTAGAAATTCCCCTCTAATGCAGTCTGTTCATAATTCGCGGCACGTGTACTCTTTATCTTACGTAGTCTAGATGATTGTCGATAAATTCAACTGTCCAATTACATCTCTCATATTTCATTAAATAAATTCACTTCCCCATTTTCTGCCTGAACATCATCGAATCAGGTTTATAATTGTTACACTTTCCTTGTACACAGGGTGTTCCATATTTGAAAATTCTAAGTCATGTACTTTTCAAATTATATTGCATTTTTTATGATTCGAGAAAATGCACATCTGTGATGATTTTTGAACTCCTGTTGCTACAATTTTTAGTCTGTCTTCAAATTTTATTTTTCCTATATTAACCCGAATAGTGCTTCTGTAACCTGGGATCTTCAACTTTAAGCCAATTACTCCAGCTTGGAAAATAATGTCACTTTTTGCTGAACTAAGTATTCAAAATTAATATTTTCCGTAATTTTATTGACTGTACTGAAAAAAGACTGTACTACATCAGTTTGGCAAATTACTTTAAAAGTTAGGGCATTTATTAGGGATTTTAAAATGGTATAACACCCACTACATTATTTCTTAGATCGGCCAAAAAGACGGTCTTTCTTAAAGAAACGCAGTTTCGAACAATTTCGTCGAACCTTCTAAAAATGATTCTAGTGCAGCCAATACTTTGTGAATCTGGTTTGAATTAGATGGAGTGAGTCCTTCCATAAAGTGTGAGTGAGATAGATAGTGAAGCTACTATTTGATATTGGCACACGTGAACCCAATACAGATCAATAAGCTACTCCCCTTGGTCTACAGCGCATCTTTCCGTATTTTTTGGTGTTATTTGTGTACATACTTGGCATCGTTTATTAGATTTGTTTGCTTATGATATGGATACTTTTGATCTCTTCACGAGAAACTTTGATTTTACCTGGACTAACCTGTGATTGTGTATTGCCATCATGTCTGTGTATACCACACAGGAATATGCTCATTTATGGGGAATACAGATGTAACGCTAGTGCAGCTTCGAGAATGTATCGCGGGATACTGATCGTTATCCAGATCATCGAGTTTTTACGAATACGCACCGTCTACTCTTCACAGCGGGCCAACTTCCAAGTGTGAGTGAGATAGATAGTGAAGCCACTGGTAGCCATTTGGTATTGGAACACGTAAACGCAATACAGACCAGTACGCTACGCCCCTTGGTCTACTGAGCATCTTTCCGTATTTGTTCGTGTTATTTGTGTACTTACGACTTTTAGCTTCGTTATCATTATCCAGATCATCGAGTTTTTACGAATGTGCATGGTGAAGGAAGAATTTCCTCACCTTACGGCGATATTGTGCTTCAAGCAGTTGGGGAAGATCCAAGTACTTCGCTATGTGAAATTCAACGAAGCTCAGGAGTGCCAAAAAGTTCAGCTCACCGACTTTTGAAAAAACATAAGCTTCACCCATATCATATACAGCGAGTATATACTCTGTTACTTCGGGATTATGAACCTTGGGTTGCGTTTTGCCAAACCATGCTACAAAAGAACCGGGAATACCCACAATTCTCAGAAAAAATTTTGTGGTCGGATGAATCAACATTTAAAAAAGATGGTTACATGAACCTGCACAATTAACACGAGTGGCATGTAGAAAATCTGAATTTAATGAAACAAAATAGATTTCAATATCGTTTAAAGTGAACATGTGGACTGGAATTTTGAACAGGACCTTTTGAGTTTCCAGAAGTTTCAAATGCTTCATCGGTCCATATCTCTTTAAAAACGATGCTGCAGCTAATGTTATACTGAATGGTACTCGTTACAGATAGATGATCAATGATTATTTGTTTCAAAATTTGAATGGTATCCACCCAAAAGTGCTTTGGTTCCAACAAGATGGTGCTACACCTCATGATGCTGCCGTAACAATTGATTCATTGAAAAGAAGATTTGGCGATAACATTATTTCAAGAAATGGTCAAATTAATTGGCCTTCAACATCATGCAACATAACTCCACTGGATTATTTCCTTTGGAGTCATTGGTTTATGCTGATAACCTAGAAACAATAGACGCTTTGGAAGCCAACAGAACACTTGTTGCATGAAAATAAGGCCTGAATGAGTGGAAAAAGTGGTCCGAAATTGGTCTGGTCGAATGCGGTTCCTCAGAGCTAATCGTGGTGGACATATGCCGGAAATTATTTTTAAAACATAAATGTTATAAAATTATCTTTCAAATAAAAAACAATTTTCGATTGTCTCGGTCCTTACTTGACAGAAATTCATCTTCAATATAAGAAAAACAAATGTTAACTTCCGCTATTTTATTGATTTACACGACAATTGTTTGGTCATACCATGACTTCATCAGGTGAGTATTTAAACTGAGGTATACAATGCAAAACTTGACCTTAAATACACAGCTCTGGTAGAAAAAATAGAGGGGTGGAAAGAGATGGTTTACAATTAATGAAAAAATTTTAAGTAGGGAGGTTCTGTTTAAATCTATTTGATCATTCAATAAACTTTTTCTTTTATTATATATATTGATCTCTAAAGTTTCTAACAGATTTAGTTTCTGACTTTTGTTGTCGATATGTAATATTTCATAGTTCATATTAAAATTATGGCCAGTCTCTAGCAAATGGTTGGCATAAGTTGAATTCGGTTTATTATTAATATAACATTTTTCATGTTCTCGTATCCTTGTTTGGAATGAACGGCCTGTCTGTCCCACATGTACACATGGGTAATCACTACATGTTAACTTGTAAACTCCTGATTTTTTGTTTTTAGGTATGACATCTTCATTATTTTTTATTAAGCTGCCTAAAGAATTCATGGTTTTAAACGAGATGTTATATTTTTCTTTTTTCTTTAAATATCTAGCAATCGTTCAGATTTTTGGCCTATTTGAGTTAATGAAATGAATTTGGTTTCGTTTGAATTTTGAAATTTTGAATATACAACTGATATATTGCTTTCTTGTTATTTATTTTATCAAGTAAATTGTCTATAATTAACGGATTAAAATCATTATTGAAAGCTATTTGTTTAATGGTTTTATACTTTTTGTCAAAATTTTCTTTCGTCATGGTTATGTTAACCAATCTATAAAGCAAACTTTTATAAGCTGACAATTTTTGTGAAAATGGATGGTTTGAAGTGTAATGAATCGTACCATCTGTATGTGTAGGTTTTCTGTATATGGAAAAGTCGTGTCTATTAATAATTTTAGTGATTTTTAAATCTAAGAAATTGATGCTTTTATTTACTTCATCTTTCTGTGTGAATTCAATTGTTGGATATAATTTATTGATAGATTCCAAAAATGAACACAGTTGTCTATTTGTGCCTTTAAATAAACAAATTATGCCATCTACATAGCGGTACCAATAAACGAAATCTTTAAAATATGAGAGTTTTTGGATATTGGTTTCTAAGTGATCCATGAATATTTCTGATAACAAGGGGCTTAAGGGGTCCCCCATTGTTACACTTTATTCGTCTATATAAAACGTGCCGTTGAACATAAAGTAATTTTGATCTAGGAAATTATTTAAGGCGTCTAATATTTCTGTTTTTACCACAAGATTTGTTTTTGAAGTAATAAATCATCAACTAATTTTATGGTCCCTAAAAACAAAAAATCAGCAGTTTACAAGTTAACATGTAGTGATTGCCCATGTGTATATGTGGAAAAGACAGGCCGTTCATTCCAAACAAGGATACGAGAACATGAAAAATGTTATATTAATAATAAACCGAATTCAACTTATGCCAACCATTTGTTAGAGACTGGCCATAATTTTAATATGAACTATGAAATATTACATATCGAAAACAAAAGTCAGAAACTAAATCTGTTAGGAACTTCAGAGATCAATAGATATTATAAAAGACAAATTTTATTGAATGATCAAATAGATTTAAACAGAACCCCCCTACTTAATATTTTTCATTAATTGTAAACCATCTCTTTCCACCCCTCTATTTTTTTGTATCAGAGCTGTGTCTTTAAGGTCATGTTTTGCATTGTATACCTCAGTTTACATACTCACCTGATGAAGTCATGGTATGACGAAACAATTGTCGTGTAAATTGATAAAATAGCAGAAGTTAACATTTGTTTTTCTTATATTAAAAAAATTGGCTTCAATCTAACTTTAAATGTGTTTTATTTCAATTTAAAGTTCTATCACTCTAAAAAAAAACAGCCCATAAATCAATTAAAACGAAGAATTCAACAAAGTCTTTACTTAGCACGCAATTTTTTCAAGCAGTTATATGATTTTCTCCAGATATTTCATCAATCTGTTGGTGGAGTAAATTTTATACACATTAAAATTCTTTCAATTCATATCGAGTACGAATCGACAGCATAAAGAAATATACAATATCGAGAGAGACTGCACTCAATAGAAAATATTATTTCGATTCGAAAATAAGTATGGCAGAAATAAAATATTCAAGCTTCTGTTATTTTATGGATGGATAACAAAGCGCGTCTGGAGTCTTCCCCTTGAGTACTCTTGAATTCATATACATTTTTCAGAAACAGTCGATCGAATGGGATGCAAATCCTGAAATCCACTGCGTTAGAACTTGGGAGAAGTAATCCTTTTTTCATGAATAATTCAGGAATTGTGGGCCACATAACACTTAATAGGAAATATATCAAGGCTGTCACTGTTTCTGATCATCAGTGCCGATTCGCGTCATCAGTCCAACATTTCGACGCTGAACTTGAAGCTTTTTCGATTTCTATCCTTTCTCGTTTTTCTGTCTTCACTATGTTGAGAACACATTTCAGTCTCATTTAACTTTAAATTAATACGGTAAATAAAAACACATGGCATAAGTTTCACTGATTATTTAATGTCTGCTGACATACACACATCGTCAAAAGTCTTGGTAATATGACAATTTTTTGTGCGCGGAATCTTAACTATCTTATCGGCCCTGCTGAGTTTAAGATCACAGTAATAAAACCTCTACATAAAAATGGAGATAAAACTATACCATCAAATTTTAGACCGATATCTCTGGTGACTAGCTACGCTAAAATTTTCGAGAAGGTTATCAAAGTGAGGCTCGAGCTGTTTCTGGAGAAACATAAAGTAACTGCTGATAATCAGTTCGGGTTTCGGAGCGGAAAATCTACGGGGGGAACCATTGCATCACTAACGCAAAAAATCTATGATGCAATGAATAATAGCCAACCTGCCATTGCTGCGTTTTTGGATCTTGAAAAGGCGTCCGACACTGTGGACCATCAACAGTTGTTGGAGTCCTTGTAGGATGTGGGAATACTAGGACTGGCTCACGATTTGTTCAGATCCTATCTGTATGATAGGAAACAATGTGTCAAAATTGAAGATACGTATAGTAGATTTGAATTGGTTAAATGCGGAGTACCGCAGGGCACAGTGCTCGAGCCAATTATATTCATCATACATATAAATACTCCACTCACCACTAGAACATCTGGACACATCATAAGCTTTGCTGATGATACCGTTATATTGTATACATCGGGCAGTTGGGAGGATCTAAAACTTAAAATTCAGGCAGAAATGAGTGATATTGTTTACTGGTTTAGTTATAAATTACTTACCATAAATTTTGACAAAACAATGTTCCTTCCTATAACAAGCTACAAAAACAAATTACCACTTTGGAGGTGAATAATCATAATAAAACGATAACAATAAGAATTACCGAAAATATTAAATACCTGGGGATTATTATCGATTCTCATCTTCGTTGAAATAATCACGTTAATAACATTGTTAATATAATCAGAACATTTTTGGGCCGCTTCAGGTTTCTTGCTAAGATCTTACCTCTAAACCATCTCAAAATGCTCTATTTTGCTCTTGTAGACTCGCGTATAGCATATGGAATTATCGGATGGGGTGGCATCAGTAGTGTATATCTAAAAAAGTTGAACATACTACAGAAATATTTCTTAAAAATTGTTCTCAAGAAAGAAAGAACTTACCCATTGGATAACTTTTACATGGAAGCTAGGATACTAGATGTCCGACAGATCTACTTTCTTAAGGCAGTGTGTTTTCTGCACAAAAATAGTGAACATATTGAATTTTTATCTCATAATTATCCAACTAGAGAGCTAGATATTCAAATAAGATTAAAACTCCATCAGCAAATAAGACAGTGGGAACAAAATGTCTTGCGTTCCTGGGGCCAAGATTCATGATTGCTCTTTCGCAGGACTTCCTCTTCAGCAGTTCTAATTCTGATGTACATTATAGAAATAAGGTTAGGTAATTTCTACTGAGTAACCGGAGACAGGTTGTACATGCTTTCTTTAACTGATATAATTGAAAAAAAAATTTAGGAATGTGAGTGTGTATCGTTGTAACTCAATGCTTTTCCGAAATTTATTGTTGTGTTTGATATTTCAGACATGAGTGAGTAAATGAGATATGACACGGACAGCGAAAGTTTTGTGTTCATCCTCCTCATTTGTTTTTGTCAGACACATTTTCTTATTGGAAAGATAATTTTATTACATATATTTTTTTTAAATAATTTCCCGCATATGTTCACCACGACTAGCTCTCAGGAACCGCATTCGACCAGACCAATTTTCGACCAATTTTTCGAGTATTGCAGGCCTTATTTCATCAATAACACAAGTTATGTTGGCTTCCAAAGCGTCTATCGTTTCCGGTTTATCAGCATAAACCAGTGACTTGACATAATCCCAAAGAAAATAATCCAGTGGACTTATGTCGCATGATCTTGGAGGCCAGTTAATTGGACCATTTCTCGAAATAATGGTATCGCCAAATCTTTCTTTCAATAAATCAATTGCGAGGGTAGCAGCATGAGGTGTAGCATCATTTTGATGGAACCAAAACACTGCTGGGTCGATACCATTCAAATTTTGAAACAAGTAATCATTGATCATCGATCTGTAACGAGCATCATTCACTTTAACATTAGCTCCAGCATTGTTTTTAAAGAAATATGGGCCGATGATGCCTCCAGTGTGTAAATCTCACCATACAGTGCATTTTTCAGGATGCAATGGAATCTGCCGAACTCCTTGAGGATTGTTTTCACTCCATATACGGCAATTTTGCTTGTTTTCATAGCCTTTCAATCAGAAATGAGCTTCATCACTAAACACAATTTTACGATAAAAAAGTGGATCAACTTAAAGCTGTTCTAGGGCCCAATCAGCAAACAAACGACGCTTATTATGGTCAAGTGGCTTCAGTTCTTGAACCAGTCGGATATTGTCCAACTTGTTGTGAACGTCGACGAATAGACAAATCTGGATCATAAATAAGACTATAACTTACAGCAGCGATATTTTCTTCTGTACGTACAGTTCTTTGTCTTGTTGTTGTTATTGTATCGAGTAGAGAAAATGTTGTACGAAATCTATCGATAGTTCCACGAATAAGCTGTTCTGATGCGTGAGGCGTGAGTCTTTTCACGATAATCTGAAAATGCTTACTGAACAGAAGTGGCTTCTACCTTCTGTCAAATCACAGTTATTCCTATCGAAAGTTCTATCACTCCAACAAAAAAACACCCGATATGTATCTCCGCCGAAGGAAGTCATTTCGAAACCAGTTAAATATATTATTACCAAATGTTTGATATTATTCGATTTTGTTTTCTTCAATTTCTTTTGTTTAATAAAGTTAAATGAAAAAAAGTTTGTCCGAGGTTTTTCGTGTCACCTTGTATAACCGATCAAATTGCAAATTTTAAATGGTCCACCCCTTAAAATCTCAAAAATGTATGCTCTAACTATCTCCTTTTATTCCGTTTCTCATTCACGTTCACGATGATAATTGAACGCGTTGGGCCGCAAATGTTCTTACATTACACTGCAGTCCGCTATCTTGTTATCCTGTAATAACATGGTGTTACAGTATCGGGTAATATCCTGTTATAACCGTTATATACAAGAACTTTAACGTCCAATTCAATAAAGATGCCGATTTCGTTATGGTCAAGGCATTAGCATCGAATCAATTTGGCAGCGCACATTATAACATGTGTGGATGGAAGTTTACGATAGCAGTAGGATATTGAGAACGCGTTGTATTAGCTCAATTTCATTGTTGTCTACACGGTATAGAGTTTCGTTCCGGAAATTAGCTGGCGGAATTGATGAGACGTGAAGAGAAACTATATAAGATATAACCAGTTTCTGCGTAAGCTTTCAATCATTTTGTAAAGAGTTTTCCAATAATAGGTTTCTTTTTTGATAGCCCGCTATCTGGACAGCTGTCATCTTTTGATAGTCGAAAGGTGAAAACTACGCAATTACTAAGAATGGAACTATACACGCTTCAACATTGTATTGAAGTTGTTAAAATTCACTTTAAAAATGGTGGAAATTTTCCTTCTCGTATGACGTTCAAACGAGTGTTTAGACGATTGAGGAAAACTGGTTTCTTAAAAAATAACGCTCGTGATACTGGACCTCCAAGATATTCGAGTACTCTAGAAGTTGAAGGGCAGATTTTAAATATTGTGAATGAAAATTCCGGTACAAGTGTATGAAGAATTTCAGCGGAAGTGGGAATAATTGTTTGGAGAACTATGCATCAACAACTTCTCTATCCATTCCATATTTAACGCGTGCAAGCTCTTCATCCTCCTGATCATCAAGCCAGAAGGACATTTTACTTCTAATACCCTTGAATGAAGCCGGCTTTACCAAAGATGGAATTTTTAACTGTCATAATAGCCATATTTGGGCGGATGAAAATCCACACGCCATTCATGAATCCAGGCATCAACAGCGTTTCAGTATAAAGATCTGGCTAGGTATTTCATGAGATCGTTTGTTAGGACCAGTAGTTTTGCCACGGAATTTGTCAGTAGCTGCATACCTTAACTTACTTCAAAATACCTTGCCCGATTTTCTAGACGTGATACCTTTAAATCAGTGGATGAATATTTGGTTTATGCAAGATGGAGCGCCCCCACATTATACACTTGCTGTTAGGGAACATTTAGATCAAACATTTCCCAGAAGATGGATAGGACGAGGAGGCCCATTGCCATGGCCCGCTAGATCTCCCGATTTGAATCCTTAGGACATTTTATTTGGGGTTATTTGAAAAGTTTATTGTATGCAACGTCAGTGAATAACATCGAAGAGTTGCAATATCGCATTGAACTATCCTGTCAAACGATCCGAACACAACCAGATCTTTTCGAAAGAGTACGTAATTCTTTCATACCACGATGTACTTCCTGCATTGAAATGGACGGTGGTTATATGGAACATCTTCTGTGAAACACTAGAAGCCAATAATAAATCGAATATCTTCTGTAATTTATCGTATTTGGTTGCGCTAGTAGTAAATATTTTGAAAACTGAAAATCACTCATATCTTCAAAACAGCTCATTTGCGGACCCATGTTTATATAGAACTTTTAACTTATTTTGAGGTCCAGAATTAGCTCCCAAAATACTGGAACGCTGTTTTTTAACACCCGGTATAAACCCTTCTTAACAATTTATTCATATCTAGAAAATTGTCCCATTCACTGGATATAAATAAGATACTAGGCTATTCACCGTTCTAGGCTATTTACCTGTCAGTATCTAATTGTTGCAATACAAGAATATTGAATAGACGAAATTACCTTCACCTTTAAAAAAGACGTGGACTTACAGCCCGGGACGAGGAACTTAAGACTATAGCACCATTGATGACGACACTTAGGTAAGCGAAATTAAAAGATCAATTGAAATCACGATATGTCTGAAACGGATATCTGTGGTTATTAATCTCCATGAGTCCAACACTGGATAAGCCTTCCTTCCTTTTTCAACTAGTATGATTCTTAATCGTGTGAGAAATACATTTCTACTTGAAATCCATTCAATCCGACATCAAAGTACACAAAAGATCCTTTCTCCGGAAAAATCTCTCTGCGTAATTTCGAAGGCGCCTCACAGATGAAAGCTTCTAGAAGAAGTTAATTCCGCCAGAGAACACAGCCATATAATGAGGTGAAATATTAAAGCGTTCGCTGCTTCCAATATTTCACAAATATTGGAACATATCGACTGGAGGGCTTTCAGCTCGGAAGCTTCAACAGATATTACGAGTGTATTCATCGATAAACTCGAATTTCACGGCGTTAAAACGCGAACATTGTATCAGAGAACCATGTAAATGAACGGGAATAATGAAAAAATGGTGGGAGTTGAAATTTTGTTTATGGGAGTAGAATTGACATCAAAGTGTATATGACTCATTCACCATTTTTAAACAAACACGTTCGAAAGTCTTGCATCCGCCATACTCTTGAAATATAATAGAAAAGCAAATTTAAGGACATCGGTTTTTTGGTTTTTGAGAAAAAAATTTGAATATCAAAACAGATTCAATCAGTTAGTCTTCTACAATTTTAATTAAAAAAAAAATTTATTCAAAAACTTTTAGAATTGAATTAATGTCTTATAAGCACAGCTTGAATTTAATAGACGTATAAAATCAAAACTCAAAATACAAAATCAATTGGAATAAATAAACCAACAAATATAAATTGTCAAATAAAATAAATAAGTAAATATTTGAAGGAGACGAAATTTTGTTTTTGATCTAACCATTATGAACCCAATTCCTTTGAAAAAATAAAAAACATAATTAAAGGACTTCTCAGAAAATAAAATTTATTTGAAATATTCAATATATTTAAATAATTTAATTCAAAAATCTCTCAAAACATGCATTATATATTAAAAAAACAATTAGAATTCCGATAATCATTTCATCGGCCCTAAATCATATTTAAAAAATCAAAATCAACCAAGAATGAATATAACTTACCTAAAAGTTATCCTGGGATTATCGTTTGAACAACTAACTTTAAAATCAAGATATTCTATGTTCGTCACAAAAATCACAGAAAACTGTAAGGTATTATAAGGTTTTCTTTGAACCATTGATATTCTATAAGTAGATTTTTATTCAAGCCTCAATATAATATATATATTATATATAAAATGAAATATGTAAAGTTGAACTGATCTTATCGTAATTTTAATTATTTTTTGAGGATGTGCCACATGTTTTGAGATTTTTTGAAGCAATTTATTTGAATATATTGAATATTTCAAATAAATTAGTTTTTGAGAATTTCTTGAAATTATGTTTTATATTTTTGAGGAAGATTTATTTTTCATAAATATAGGATCAGAAAACAATACATTTTGTAACAAACAGGGCTTCGGACGTTTGTCTGAAGAGTTCAGTACGCATGGCTGGAACGAAACAAAAAATGTTTGTTTATTTATATTTTAATTTCAATTGACAATTTATATTCGTTGGTTTTTCTTAATTCCATTTGATATTGTATGAAGCTGTGCTTATAAGACATTAATTTAATTCTAAAAGGTTTTAATAAAATTTTTTGAAATTAAAATTATTGGAGACTAACAGATTAAATCTGTTTTGATATTAAAATTTTGTAATATTCTTTCTATCAAGTAAAAAACCTCTTCTTATTATTTTATTTTATATATAATATATAATCATATACAGGTTTGAATAAAAAATCTCATTATGAAATATCAAGTGGTTTAAAGAAGACCATATAATACCTTACAGCTTTACGTGATTTTTGTGAAGAACATATATTATCTTGGATTTTGAAATTAGTGTGTTCAAGCGAGGATAGCATGAAGTCTATGAGGTGAGTTATATTTGTTGTTAATTGATTTATTTTTTAAATGTGAAGTAGGAGCGATGAAGACCTTATCGGAATCCTAATTGTTTTTTGAAGATATGATACATGTTTTGAGAGATTTTTGAAGTATATATTTAAATATATTAAATATTTCAAATAAATTATATTTTTTTGATTGTATTGCTACATACATAGGGCAGATAAGCGGATGTTTACAGCATAGAATCATAGAACATAGGATATCTATTTTGAAAAACGAGAAATCAACCGGTTTTGCAGAACATTGTATAGAAAATAATGATTTTTTTCATGAGAGAGATGTCACTTTACTATATAATATCAAAAAGGTTAAATTAATGGATTATTTGGAGATTCTTTCAATCAAAAAAGCCATTGAGAAAAAGGAGAATTTAACAAATTCCCAAATACTCTTTGAGACACCCCTATATTAGATCCTGTTATTTACGTGCGCCATAAAAATACACAGATTTCACACATTGTAATAAAAGTCTTTTTTTCCAATTTTAAAATAAGTTACTTTTTGTACTCCTTTGAAGATGATTGAGAGATCCAAACAGGTGTCAGGATTCTGAATAAACTGTGAAACATAAAAACTATGTGAATTTTTCAAAAAGTATAATGTTTCACCTAGAGCCAATCACTTACTCACTTCATTTAATGTCAGATAAAATTTGCAGCATTTTATTTCATTGATTCAAACCTTTGTTCTTTCAATTTACTTTGTGAACGCAACCTATCATTCGCCTCATTCTGGTGCTACTCTGAAGATCATTCTACTTCTTGCCAACTGGATGTCGAAATAAAAATCCGATTTCACTGGAACATTCCGGTGAATTCGTGTATATTCGCTAGATTGCTTCGACATTTCAATCTTTCAGCGTGAATGTATAGGTCGGCATCTGTTGAACTAACTCATTTCAAATATCCCTTCAACATGCAAGCATATTTTTGCCTAGGGCTCTTTCATACTTCGTAGATTAAACGGGCTTGGGTAGCTCGCTTTGGTCTGAATTAGCTTGTATTTCCATTTATACTGTTTGTTTTTATGATGGAAGTAGGTGTTGTTCGACGTTGCGGGGATTATAAATTAGGACAAAATAGTTATCACGGAGTTATTTCAGAATGTGAGAATGAAATTGTTATATTGCTTCAGTACACAACAGTGGTGCTGGAAATGTCTGCTTCCGGAAAGGTTCTTCATTAGAGGAAAGGCGGGTTAAACGAGTATATTCACTGACATTAAAAGTATTAGAAGGAATAGTTTTTTCATCATGTTCTCTCCTTGATGTGCACTTAAATTGTCTCTTTTTGAGAATTTCGATGGAAGTTCCATTTAGTGGATGTGGTTACGCTTATTTTCAACATTTCATCCTGCGTCTATGGATATTCAATCTGGGATATTGATTTTGCGTTTCCTGCACTCGATAGATTTCGATACTGATAAGGCTAAAGAAACAACTTTATCGTGAATATCGAACCAACAATGAACCAAGTCTTAAAAGAAGAATTAATAACCACAAGATGATACTCCATTACAGATCACACAAGTATATAGATGCATGCAGAGAAATAGAGGAAAAGGAACGAAAAACCTGTATAAGAACGATCAAGAAATTGTCCAGATATAACACACATAACCTCACCAACTCGATCCAAGTATCGATGTTTTTTTAGAGTGATAGAACTTGTGAATTGACAGAAGATAGAAGCCATGTTGTTTTGACATTTCTGTTCAGTAATTTTGACAAATTATCATGGAAAAACTTACGTCTCAACAACGTTTCCAAATTGTTGAAATTTATTTTCAAAATCAGTGTTCTATTCGCCAAACTTATAGAGAACTCCGTGAAATTTATGGTTTACATAATCGTCCATCAGAGCAGCTTATTCGTCGAACTATCGATAGATTTCGGACAACATTTTCTCTACTCGATGCAACAACAACAAGACTGAACGTTCAGAAGAAAATATCGCTCCTGTAAGTCATAGTGTTAATGGTGATGCAGATTTGTCTATTCGTCGACGTTCACAAGTTGGATTCTATGCATCTACCACATGGAAAATTTTGCGTAAAGATCTTGGTTTACACCCATACAAGATTCAACTGGTTCAAGAACTAAAGCCACTTGAGCATAATAAGCGTCGTTTGTTTGCTGATTTGGCCCTAGAACAGCTTGAAGTTGATCCACTTTTTTATCGTAAAATTGTGTTTAGTGATGAAGCTCATTTCTGGATGAACGGCTACGTGAACAAGCAAAATTGCCACATATGGAGTGAAAACAATCCTCATGAAGTTCTGCAGGTTCCATTGCATCCCGAAAATGCACTGTATGGTGTGCTTTACACGCTGGAGGCATCATCGGTCCAAATTTCTTTAAAAACGATGCTGGAGCTAATGTTACAGTGGATGGTGCTTGTTACAGATCGATGATCAATTATTATTTGTTTCAAAATTTGAATGGTATCGACCCAGAAGTGAACAAGATGGTGCTACACCTCATGCTGCTACCGTAACGATTGATTTATTGAAAGATAGATTTGGCGATAACAGTATTTCGAGAAATGATCCTGTTTGATTTCGAATCTCGAGATACTGACTTTAGAGGATTTGCTGCAACATTTCCATCTCTTCTGGATTCCTGACTGATATTTCTGACTGAAAGATTCTTCCAAGTAAAAATCAAAAATGAAATATCATCACCAGTGACACCGCTACAAATCTTACCCCTATCGCCAGTTCTCCATAATTTATTTTGCTACGACATATCTAACAATTGGTTATCTAACTGGTACTTTAAAATACAATGAAACTTTCAAAGTACGCTATTTCCACAGAAATCCATGTCGGACAAGCTCAAACTTTAAGTTTTGAAACTTCGCATCAAACGGGTTGCTGACTGATTTATTATCCTCGTAAGACGGATATGTCTTCGTCCATAATTTTCATAAGACAAGAGGTAGCATTCCTTGGAAGTCGATAACTCCGCACCGCTAAAGGAGTGTGTTTTGTCCCTCTTTGGATTTCCGATTGCTGGTTTTTCGAAAAATGCACCTTGTATTAATATATAAGAGTTTGGGGAGGAAATCCATTAATTTTGCGTGAACTTTATGTAACATGTTTCGGATTCATAATGCCTCTCTCATAAAAGTCTTGGTCCTTATTTTCGAAAGATTCTAGTTATCTATTTGACAATCTTCTCTTAATGCCAATTTCTTATCAATCAGACAGTTTTGCAATGCGCGAAAAAAATGATAATCGCTTGGTTCCACGCCCAAACTATACAGGGTGACAAGAAAAATTTCGAACAAATTTCACGGTGTTCTGGAACAACAGTATTTTAGCGCAACCAAATAATGTTTATTCTTTTATATTGTCTACACTGCCTTGTACACTTATTTTGAATTTTCCGTTTGATATACTTATAATAATGTTATGAATTCTTATTTTTATAATTGAAGAAATGGACGATTTGATGTCATGAATCTGGAAGAATTTATTTTCATTATTTTAACATACACAAAATGAAATAATAACTTACAAAGAAATACAAGGAAATAAAAAGAAATTAAAAAATAGCTTACTAACCTGAAAGAAATCAAAAACAGTACTATTTCTTCGGGTTTCTCAATTCACATTTCTAACAGCTAACTAAATATGACATGTGACAGTTTTAGGTTAAAATCTTAGACATAGAACATAGATCATAGAACATAGAAGTTACAAAGTTGTTTTCCCTGAAAATAACAGTTTTATTTTTACATACTTTATTTTGCAGACTGTTCGAATGTCAAACAAACGTAGTGCAATTTTGGAGCTGATTCTTCAAGGTAAGCGTCAAAGCGAAATTGTTCGTTTGTTCAATGTGCCTCGACAAACCCTATCCGATGCAATTTGCCGTTTCAAGAAGCTTGGCCATGACGGTCGTCGTCCAGGAAGTTGGAGAAAACGCACTGTCAATACGCCTAGCAATCGCAACATCGTCAGGAAGTAAGGAGTCAATCGAAATCCGAGGGTCTTCATGAGGAAAATAGCCCGTGAGACCGGTATCAATCGTGAATCTGTTCGTCAAATATCCAAAAAGGGGTCTAACCTCAAGCCATACAAGCTCCAAAGAGTTCAACTCCTCATGGATGAAACCAAGCGCGTACGACTTAGCGGCAGCGGCTAAACACCCTTGGTTTTCGTGGATCAAGGGCTCATAATCAATTAAGAAGTCTGCCGCTGCGACATTCTCGAGGCCGCAGTACTTTCATGGGCCCAGTAGCATTTCAGCAACACGCATTAAACCTTTCAACAGGACTCCACTCCGGCTCATAAAGTGAAAATGGCGCATGATTAGAGCGGGACCCATTTTCTAGGTTTCATCACATCTGCAGACTGGCCGCCCTACTCGCCGGATCTCAACCTATGGACTACAGCGTATCGATTTTGGAGCTCAGAGTGTGATAAACATCACAAAAGTTTTGAGTCGCTGAAGCAATCCCTGTGCCGGGAATGGGACCGATTAACGCCCGAAGAGCTGCAGCCCATTGACGAAAATTCCAAGAAGCGTCTGAAGCTATGTATCGTTGCCAAAGGAAGACACTTACAAACCGCTTGAATATATTATTTCCAAATATTTATGCTATTATTATTCGTTGTTGTTTAGTTTAATTTCTTTTGTTTAATAAAGTTGAATAAAAGGTTTGTCCGAGGTTTTTCTTGTCACCCTGTATAATAGTTGCATCAGAACTTCACAACCGCAGTCTCTGGCCAGTCACTACAGACGTGTGTTGCCTGGTTTGGTCTTGATGATAAATTCTGGCCGTTTCTGGTCAATTGCGAGTTCCAAACGGTACAGATGCTGACAGTAGAGATGAGAATTTAGTGTTTGGATCAAAAATGAATGATTCTCTGCTAGGCGCCTCAAATGCACGATAGAACGCCCGTTATTCTTGGTTTGGCCACCGTTTGAGCTGCTTCATCGGGCTTTGACCACGATAGTTCTCGGTCAATATTGTCCTATGTGACCCATTTCCCATTTAAAATTACCATTCGTTTGAGAAATGGGTTGATTTCATTCTGTTTGGCCAAAGCTCTGCTGATGGAAATTCGATTCATCATGTTTTTTGGTGTAAAATGATGTGGCACCCAAACATGGGATTTCTTTTTGAATCCATCCAAAATTGCACGTAATTAACTGTAACATTATCATGACCATAAACACTTTTCACAATTTCAGCCGCCTGGATTGCATTTTCTCCCTTATCAAAGAAAAACTGTGAAACGTACCGGATTTTATCTTTGTTGGCTTCCATTTTTAACACCCTATAACTCAGAACTGAATGGACCAAATAGAAAACAGCAAGAGAATTTTTTAGTTTGAAATGTCACCTTGATAACGAATATAAATCTCAAATTGTTTGATCGATATTTCCTCTACAAGCTTGCTAAAGCTAACCACTGACCATCCTGAACTGATTCGACCAAATACGATAAACCTCATTCTAAGTGTTACGTGTATTTTATAGGACTTATGAAGCCAGATTTCCGATCTGCAAGAGTCAGCTCAGTCATGGCGTGGAAACTGCCGGAAAATCTATTCCAAGAACAGTAAATTACCGAAAGGTCGACTGCTGCGGTAATTTAAAAGTGTTCAAACAGACATAAATTATGCCGGTGGCAAAACCGTAAAGGGAAACGGACGCAAACTCGCTACATCAACTCAATTAATATATTTGTCTGGGGTCGCTTCCCGTTTCAAATCGATGCGAGAGGTAAGGAAAGGCGATATATAACCGAGCAGTTGATTTGACGCCAAATATTGGTTCTCGAGGGAGTTTAAATCAACAAGTAAATTGACCTGGTCGTTCCGAAAATTCTGAGTAATGTGTTTATGGGAATGTTTTTGAGTGAAAGGAAAACGAGGTTCACCAGTGATTGAGACTGCTGAGTCTTTGTAAGATTATTTTTGATTACACGGTCAAAAATCATAGTGTAACAAAGAGTTTTCCAATAACAGGCCAACTGTCACTTTTGACGAGTAAAAACTACGCCATTAATAAAAATGAAATGATACACGCTTCAACAATGGTAAAAATTTTACTGAACTAAAGAACTGGTGGAACAATCTAATCTCTTGGGACAAGTTAGAGATGTAAAGATTCGAATCCCCCTGTGAATCGCTCAAGAACAACTGAGAATATTGCTGCTGTAGTCCGAGAACCCAGGTTTGTCGATTCCTCGTCGATTTATGGAATTAGGCATTCCACAAACGTTATAATCATCAGTGATGTGGTCTATTTTCACCTCCATCCTAAACGTGTCACTGTTTGGTGCGGTTTTTGAGCTAGCAGGATAATTGGACCTTATTTGAAAATGAGGCAGGTGCAATTGTTACGATGCATGGATTGCACTACCAAGCTATGATTAAACATTTTTCATGACCACAATTGGGAGATATTGATGTGGACGACGTTTATTTTCATCAGAACGGTGCTACGTGTAACATAAGCAACGAAACTATCACAATTTTTCAAGCAAAGTTCACTGGCCGTGTTTTTCTGCTTATTAACATATCCTCCGAGGTGAAAATGGACCTCATCATTGAAGATGATTGTTAAGGCGCAAACTCCTGCTACTTTATTTAATCTCATGCGCGAATCACTTGCGCATGTACATTATATATTTAAGTATTATTGTATAATCTGTTTACCATGGTTGCTTACAAAAGGACTATGAAAGAAGCGTAACCACAGAAACCATAGATTAAATTCCATATTATTTTGATATACCAAATCAATTTAATCTCTGAGAATCCTGTCTCAAGCACACTAATCCAGTAACACACAAGCAATACAGAAGAAGTTCAGTGAGTTATTTTTGTATACTTCAATCATTTTATGACACATATTTTTATACTTCAAATATATCTTCTGTACTTATTCAAGTGTAGTATTCATTTATACAGTCCACTTATTTCTATTCCCTGATACCAGGTTTCTACTCTATTCATTAAGTTATATCTTATAATAATAATCCCTGACTCAGGGTCAACACACACATTTTTCATATTGGTTATATCTTGAGGAATGCAATGCAGTATAGATTTCGAAATATGGGGTGTTTTTTTTAGAGTAATCGAACTTTAAATTGACATAAAACACATTTAAATTAGGATTGAAGCCAAATTTTGTTCATTTGAAAGATAATTTTATGAAAATTTATGTTTTAGAAATAATTTCCGGTGTATGTCCACCACGACTGGCTCTGAGGAACCGCATTCGATCAGGCCAATATTGGACCACTTTCTCGAGTAATTCAGGCCTTATTTAATCAATAAAACGAGTTATGTGGGCTTCCAAAGCGTCTATTGTTTCTGGTTTATCAGCATAAACCAACGACTTGACATAATCTCAAAGAAAATAATCCAGTGGAGTTATGTCGCATGATCTTGGAGGCCAATTAATTGGACCATTTCGAAATAATGTTATCGCCAAATCTTTCTTTCAATAAATCAATTGTTACGATAGCAGCATGAAGTGTAGCACCATCTTGTTGGAACCAAAACACTTCTGGGTCGTTACCATTATAATTTTGAATTAAATAATCATTGGTCCTCGATCAGCAACGAGCCTCATTCACTGTAACATCAACTTCAGCATCGTTTTTAAAGAAATATGGAGTGATGATGCTTCAGGCGTGTAAAGCACATCATAGAGTGCATTTTTGAGGATGCAATGGAAATTGCAGAACTTCTTGAGGATTGTTATCACTCCATATACGGCAATTTTGCTTGTTTACATAGCCGTTCAACCAGAAATGAGCTTCATCACTAAACACAATTTCACGATAAAAAAGAGGATCAACTTCAAGCTGTTCTAGGGCCCTATCAGAAAACCAATGGCTCCTATTATGCTCAAGTGGCTTTAGTTCTTGAACCAGTTGGATCTTGTATGGGTGTAGACCAAGATATTTACGCAAAATTTTCCATGTAGTGGATGCACAGAGTCCAACTTGTTGTGAACGTCGACGAATAGACAAATCTGAATTATCATTAACACTATGACTTACAGCAGGGATATTTTCCACTGTACGTACAGTTCTCTGTCTTGTTGTTGTTGCATCGAGTAAAGAAAATGTTGTCCGAAATCTATTGAGAGTTCGACGAATAAGCTGCTCTGATGGTGAACACACATATTTTTCACACTTCATGCAAAAAGTTTTCATGAAAGTGTGGCTGCTTTCTCAGAATTCCGCTCTGTTCTATTACAGCTTTCCGGGGTATTACATAGAGGACGCGACCACTTGCCGATATAAAGTTGTCCTTGTCGGTTTCGAGTACAAGCAACAGAGTACAAGCGTTCTGACACCGAACTTCCAACGTGAAAGAATCTCACAGACATCATTGGCAGGCTTGCATCCCATTGCCAATCTAATGGGGCTTCCAAGTTGAAACGAAACGCCTTACCTCCCAAAATGAGCTGTTAATGTTCAAGACATCAAATCTGAATGTTCTCGCACATCTCTGTATAAATATCTCATCTGAAACAACTCCACTCCCACAGAAACTCATCTTAAAAAAATTGAATTTTCCCTGACATATCTACCCCCTCACGTTATGATATGTTTTATTTATTTATAACCGATTTTCACCTCTTCCAACTCTCCCGAACCATCCAGGTTTTTATGTCGTGAAGCCGCTCTCATTTCTACAACACAGACATCATTTGCTGTTGGCTTTTTCCTGACACGGATAGATATAAATAAAAGATCTGTTCCAAGATAACACCCTGGTGTAGAGAATCGGCATTAAGGGAAGGGGGAAGTTCTAAAGGGAGAAATAAATATGTGGATTCGTGTAGTGGATTTTCGGGAATAAATGTGGGTCGGCAAATACACGTTTACGTTTTCTTTCGTGGAAATTTTCATTTGAAGAGCGTGTGGGTACGTGAATGGAAAATTTCAATGACTCTGCACATCAAATATGCGCCAAAGCTTTCTTTGTGTAGTTTTTCGTGAAAAATTGTGCCCTTTGAATTGCAACACGTCAAAAATTACTTGGTTTGCGAATCCGACTGAAATGAAACGTTTGAGTTGATTTTGTACATTTGCATTCAATATATTCAAGAATATTCTCTGACATGAAAGCGCTGATTTGGATTCAGTTCTTACGTTATCCACCAGGAACTTAACACACTCCTACTATGTGTACAGGATGGGTCAAAACTATTAGAACCTAGGATAAGGATAGGTTATTAGGACCAAAGTATGGTGATTGGACCAAATCGGCACAACTTTGGACAAGGGAGATTATTTTATGTAACATCGGTTTTTTTTTTTGGAGTGAAAGAATTTTAAATAGAAATAAAACACATTTAAATCAAGATTGAGGCCAAATTCTTTTTATTTGAAAGATAATTTTATGACATTTATGTTCCAAAAATTATTTTTCGGCATATGTTCACCACTAGCTCTGAGGAAACGCATTCGATCAGACCAATTTTGAACCACTTTTTCGAGTAATTCAGGCCTTACTTCATCAATAACACGAGTTATGTTAGCTTCCAAAGCGTCTGTTGTTTCTGGTTTATCAGCATAAACCAATGACTTGCATTACCCGGAAGAAAATACTCCAGAATGAGGCGAAGCACCATCTTGTTGGAACCAAAACACTTCTGGGTCGATACCATTCAAATTTTGAAATAAATAATCATTGATCATCGATCAGAACCGAGCACCATTCACTCTAACATTAGCTTCAGCAACGTTTTTAAAGAAATATGAACCGAGGATGCCTCCAGCGTGTAAAGCACACCATACGGTGCATTTTTCAGGATGTAATGGAACCTGCAGAACTTCTTGAGAATTGTTTTCACTCCATATACAGCAAGTTTGCTTGTTTACATAGCGGTTCAACCTGAAATGAGCTTCATAACTAAACAAAATTTAACGATAAAAAAGTGGATCAACTTCAAGCTGTTCTAGTGCCCAATCAGCAAACAAACGACGCTTATTATGTTCAAGTGGCTTTAGTTCTGGAACCAGTTGGATCTTGTAGACCAAGATCTTCACGCAAAATTCTCCATGTGGTCGACGCACAGAGTCCAACTTGTTGTGAACGTCAACGAATAGACGAATCTGGATTATCATTAACATGACTTACCGCAGCGATATTTTCTTCGTACAATTCGTTGTCTTGTTGTTGTTGCATCGAGTAGAGAAAATGTTGTCCGAAATCTATCGATAGTTCGACTAATAAGCTACTGTGATGGACGATTATGTAAACCATAATCATAATAAACCATAATAACCATAAGTGCTCTATAAGTTTGGCGAATAGAACACTAATTTCGAAAATAAATTTCAACAATTCGTAAATGTTGTTGCGGCGTGAGTCTTTCCATGATAATTTGTCAATGCTTACTGAACAGAAATGTCAAAACAACATGGCTTCTACCTTCTGTCAAATCACAGTTATTCCTATCGAAAGTTCTATCACTCTAAAAAAAAACACCCGATAGATACTTCATTTCTTGTTGAAGGGGGCGCCACGTCAATCATCCTTGATGATGAAATTAAGATTTGACGAAACTTGATGGTTATCTTTATCAGAAAATACGATATAAAAATCATTTTTACGTATTTGGTTTTTTGTTTGAATGCGATAATTTCACCCGTTTTTGAGAAAAACGCAAGAGTTCATTGTCTCAGAAGATGAATCCAAATAACAGACGATACAGAAACTTGTAAGATTTCTATATTGAAAATTTTCTATAAAGAAGTATTTGATTATTACAGATAATAGCTGAAAAACATTAAGAATTAAATTTTTAAAAACTCTTAATTTGCAGGTGTATTTGAAATTAAACAGTTTTCAGCAAATAACGAAAGTTGTAACATTCAGTCATTCAGTCATTGTTTCTCTGCGCAACGAATTTCAAGAGAACAATATCCAGAGAATGAACTGGCCAGCAAACTCACCAGGCATGAATCCAATTGAGCACGTATGGGATTACTTAGTGAGAGAATATCCAATCGCCAAAACTCACCTTCAACTTTTCAGGAATTGAGTTTAGCCCTTCAGGAAGAATAGAACGATATGTCTGAAAATTTCATTAATAACTTGATTTGTGGGATGCCTAGGCGTATTGGGCAGTTTATTGAAAGAAGGGGTGGTAATATGGACTATTCAATTTGGATTCAGTTGTGGAATAACTATAACTAATCAAAAATAAATAATCGATAAATGTAGATCTTTTCTCAATTTTCCCATTTTGTCCCATCTTGCATAAAGCAAAAATTAACAGACAAAGATTTTCTATCAAATATATAACCGTTGAAATAGAGGAAAATATTCATCTCATTTCAGAACATTTGTTTATTTCTTGAGAAACCTTGGGGGACCAAGACTCTTGACAATATGTGTATATTATCATCACATGTGGTGGAAATGATAAAGAATCAAAAATAAATATGAAACAATGACCAAATTTTTTAGACATCACCTTATACATACATGTTCCGATTTGATATTGAGGAATAATAAGTTCCATCACCAAAAAATGTTCAACATATAATCCAAAAAGGCCTTTTTTATTTTCATGTTTCTAAAACGCAATTGGTGTTCTTAAAGGTAAGACCAGAAACAAAATTTTGTCTCCTTTAAATATTTATTTATTAATTTTAATTAATTTCGTATATCTGTTGGGTTATTTATTCCATTTGACATTATATATTGAGTTTTGATTATATACGTCTATTAAATGTAAGCAGTGCTTGTTGGACATAAACTTATTTCTAAAAGTTTTTTGAATAAAAAAATTGTTTTGAAATTAAAATTGTAGAAGATAAACATATTTCAATTTGTTTTAATATTCAAATTTTTTTATTTTCATTTTTAAAGAATTTATAGCACATTCTTGACTGAAAGAACCTGATAAATTGGGACCAAAATCTCTTCAGTAAGGAATTCTTTGAATAAACAAAATAATCTCAGACATTTGAGAGGAACGATAGTGTAAAGAATTGCTTGGTATGTGTAGATACCTTTTTGAATTCTTCGAAAGTGATTGATTAAACGTTAACCAATTAGTATGCAAATTCTTGGTTAAGCATACTTCAAATGGGGGTGAAAGAGGGATGTATATTAGACTTTAATGCTTTATTCACAGCCTAAAATACATATAATACAAGTTCAGAGAGTTGAATTATTTTACCCATATTGAGGGAGTTGTTTCTTGACCAGATGTGGAATGTAATCCAGCTCGTAGAGACCATGTAGAGAATTGTCAGCAGAAGTACATATAATACAAGTGTACACTTTTGAGTTGTTGACCCAGATTGAGGTGGACACACTATCTTGATCCTAGAACAGTTCTTCCTTAAGTTTCTTCTATTGTTGTTCACGACACAGACTTCAATTTTATTGGTTTCACTTTTTAGTTCACTTTTCACAACTTTATATCTAATTACAAATGAATAATGTAAATAATACATTCACTTCTAGGCCTTTAGTATGTTATGAGTAACTGAGAGAGAGAGAGAGTTCCTTGGAAGTTTCAAGTGAAAAAATGCGAATATAAAACAATTCGAGCGTAGAGATAAAAATGTTTCACAAGTAACGAGAGCTTACTTCAAGGAAATGTGCGTGGGATCTGAACGTGTCTTCAACAGAACTTTCTTAACTGACTTTTTATACAGGGTGAGTAGTGACCTGTCTGGTGCAGGGAATGTGTTCGACTGTTGCCTTTTTGCTAACTGGCGGATGAGAGAGTGGGTTTGGTTCCGAAAAGGTGGCCCAGGTAATTCCGATACGACAATAGTCTTGAAACGGCTAAAACGGTTCTAATAAGTTTCTAGGGATAATCTGAGGTAGAAATATCTTCGTTACTTAATTGGTGTTTAGGCCCGCTTAGGTTTCTAGGAATTAATCTAAGAGAGTAATATCTTCGTTTCTTAATTGGTGTTTAGGCCCGTTTAGGTTTCTAAGAATTAAATGATTCATATTTGAAAGGCCCAAACTGTTGAACTCTGGGGACGTAATTGTTACGTACCTGCAAAGTAAATCAAAAATTCTTTGTTCAAGGTAAATTTGAACAGATAGCAAGTGCGCAAAGGAACACCCTCTACTCTTCAATGCCAAGATGGAAGAACTAGATCACACCAGGCCAGAGCCTCAGACCTAATTCGATAAAAATTTCGAATTCATAACCTGCGTCAGCCGTCCTTCACGATATCTCATTCACCTGGACAGAAATCGATGAAGAAGTGCTATAATATTCAATACCGCCTTGGAACGACAATAGACCCGGACGTGAAAAATGTGCCTAAGATCCTGCGTGAATCCCACTTTGACGCCAGGACCCGTTCGAGACATTACTTTACGTCATCCTCGAAGAGAGTGTTATCGAATTATCCTCTGAGAGGACAGGCCAATAGCTGGAGCGTATTGAATATTTTTCAGGTCATAGATAGCCTCAAGCTGAATATACAAGTGTCTACTTTCAAAAGGGCTGAACTTCAAGGGGAGAACATATAAGTTATTTGCAACAAAAAATGTAATATAGCACATGGTCGAAATGTTGATGATTATTCTTCAATTTAACTTTTCTTGTTTTCACGAAATATTTCAAGATATTCCACAAAATCAATTATACTTCAGTTATCCAAGAAATTGTGCCAAAAAATTCTTATTATTCTTTCGAATGGTTTTATCGATGAAAAATAATGTAGTTGAGACACAACTATGGTCAAAGAAGACATCAGCGTGCTATCATCCGCAATGTAGTTTTTGGTCGTACTAAAAATATCATTCATGTGGATCAGGGAACGAAACTGAGCGTTGGGGCACTCCAGAGTTCACGCTGAAAGCATTGGAGCCGACATCATCCACCACATGTTCCTGTTGGTAAGGAAACTCCTTATCCAATCGCAGAGAATCTTGGAAAAACCATAAGCAGATAGCTTATCCAGGAGAACCTTATGCCAGATACGTTCGAAAGCCTTGGATATGTCCAGAAGAACTATATTTTCCATGGTGCTTATTAGGCCTTGTTCACACTTGTCCCACATAGCTGAGGAGGTCACTATTGATCCATGTTTGCAAAAGCCATATTGGATGGAGTAGTCCATTACTTTGTGATCGTCTGATCAGATCTTTGAACTTCAGGTATCTTTTGCTTTCGATCTGGATAATTTCATAGTTATCGTCGAAATTATGCCTGAATTCCTTAAGATGATTAGCATATGTCGAATGTACGGAATCTGATATGTAACTTCTTTGGCATTCTTGGATACTTTTCTTGAATGATCTATCTGCCTGGCTAATATATACTGAAGGGCAATCGTTGCAAGTCAACTTGTAGACTCCAGATTCATTTTCTTTATTTGTTCGATCTTTATTGTTCTTTATGTAAGTACTGAGGTTATTAATGCTTTCAAAAGCTGTGTTGTAATTGAAACTATTTTTGAAATATTTAGCAATATTTTCAGATAATCCATTAACATAAGATAACGAAAAGTATTTCTGTGTATTGTCCTCTTTGATGATTGGGTACATGAGATTAAATGCTCTGTTCTTTTGTTTATTGGATACCATTTTGTCTATAAGAAAGTTGTAGCCGTTATTTGAACCTATCTGTTTAATAATGTTTATTTCTTTGGAAAAGTTATTTGAATTCAGAGGGATATTCAATAGTCTTTGTATAAAACTAATATATGCTGACATCTGGTTGGTGGGGTGATTCGAAGTATTGTAATATCTGATATTGATTTCTTGCATAGTACACAATTTTTAAATTAATAAAGTAAATAAAAACAACTTGGCTTAAGTTTTACTTTTTATTTCATGTCTGCTGACATATGTTTAGGGTTTTTAGCCCATTTTCAAAACAGAAGAGAACAAAACTCATAATCCTATTTATAATGATAGGGTAGATCACACGTACAATTTAGAAGAGTGTAACAATATGTTGTTAGTTCGGTCCTAATCTTTTACAGATAGGAGCAATGGTGATGAATTAGTATGAAGTTGTTCATTTATGATTGGAGGCTTCTGACCATGTGCTAAACATGGTTTGGAAAGTTTGGAAATTAGTTTAGCACATGGTAAGAAGCTACCAATCACAAATGAACCACTTCAATTTAATTCACCATCTGTAAAAGATTAGTTCCGAGCTAACACCATATTTTTACACTCTTCAAAATTGTACCTGTGATCTACCCTATCATTATAAATAGGATTTTAAGTTTTGTTCTCTCCAGTTTTGAAAATGGGCTGAAAATCCGAAACATATATGTCAACAGACATCAAATAAACAGTGAAACTTGAGCCAAGTTGTTTATATTTACTTTATTAATTGTAATATCTGTTAAAGTCACATTGGTGTGTTTTTGGGGAAAGTTTTTTCTGGAATAAAAATTTCCCATTAACAATTTTAATTTTTCTCTAATTCTATGAACCATTTTTATAAGTTTCTCCTTTCAAATAATTGAAAGGAGGGTGGACAAAGTGGATTAAAAATGATTTAGTGAAATTAAAAGTACATATTAATGGGTCAAAGAACAAATGGAATAAAATGAAGCAAATGGAAGTTTGATGTTTTGTGGCTTCAATTGAGATTATGAAGGGATAAGTGTTTATAATAATTTATCAAAGTTTGAAATGTGTTAAATTCGATAATGAGTATTTTTGAAATAATGCTGAATGAGGTAATGCTTCATCAGAGTCCAAGAGACTCTTTTATTCTGAAGATTGTTGTTTGAATCCATATGAAGCGATCTCCCTTACGTCAAATTGCAAATTAAATTTCGAAGATGATGAAAAGCACCGAAGTCGAAAGATTTCGTGCGCATGTTCAACAGAAAATATAAGTATCCTTGAGAAAAATGTACCAAGGAAGAATCTTTCATGTAATTTTCGTACTTTCTCAAGTAAACGAATGTATTGTGCTATAACTCGAAACAGAGTATGACAATATTTTCCAATCGTTAATGAACTATCCAAGAATTTGTCTTAGCAGAAGCATCCAGATCTATTTTTCTTGCCTCCTTCCTCTTTAAGAGGCTTGGTTAAAGATGTGATCATCTTAGACTCCATTAAAGGTTCTTCCACTTCCTTAGTATCTCTTGCTTCCATGATGTAGCTGATCGTTTTCCTTGCAGTCAGTTCTTCGAACACATCTCCCTTATTTCCAGAAAGAATATTATGCTTATTTGCTGCAACGATTTTGCCAGCTTGCCTCCTACTGATTTCAGAAATGGTAGATAATATATGTTCAGGGTATATCCTGTCGTTCATGTACAGACGCTTCTGAATGAGTCCATTTTTATGCATTGCTAATATCTGTTGACCGATGATTGTTGGATCATGCAGTTTGCATCTATCGCCCATGAAGTGTTCTTTTTTGGTGAAGCAGATGAAAGGTCCTGGACACGTTTCTGAGCATGGTTTACGCTCCAAGGGTATAGTTTTCGAACTGCAGGATATTTTAGTTTTTGTTTTTAATTCCGCTGACTTAACGGATTCTCCAGAAGAATCTTTCTTACCGCTCCCTGCTTCTTCGGATTCTGCTTCTTCTTCTCCTTTTTCATATTTCTCATCTTCAGCAGAAGGATAATGAGTCGTCAGTTCGGTTTCTTCCAAAGTCTCTTCTGCGCTAGCAACAGGTGATGGTTCTTCTTCAGAAGAGAGTTCTTGATCCTTGGCCTTGATCTTAACTTCTATTTCCATGGTTCGTGGAGTCTTTTTTGGGAGCCCGGGGATATACCGATCGGTAAATAAATACCGGTCTTGTTCCGTATCCTTTCCTTTCGTGCATGGTTCGATTGTTATGACCAGGGTGCCTTTTTTCCTGCAACATGGATTGCTTTCGGAATTTAAAGTCATCACAAAAAATTTCGAAGAATTCGTAAAAAAATTTAGTGTTCACGTAACCATTTTAAGATTGACGTTTTCGAAGATAATTATCAGAATGACAGGAATCACAGAACTTCAAGTTATGTCGATTCATTTATTTAAAGAATGTGGGAATATTTAGTTTAGGGTGATCTCTAAATTTTCGAGATCAAAATCATGATATACTGCATATTATAAGTATCGGGTGTTTTTTTTAGAGTGACACAACTTCAAACTGAAATGAAACACAATTAAATTAAGATTGAAGCCAATTTTTTTCATTTGAAAGATAATTTTATGACATTTATGTTTTGAAAATAATTTCCGGCTTACATAGTATGTTCACCACGACTAGCTCTGAGAAACCGCATTCCACCAAACCAATTTTGGACCACTTTTTCGAGTAATTCAGGCCTTATTTAATCAATAACACGAGTCATGTTGCCTTCCAAAGCGTCTATTGTTTCTGGTTTAACAGCATAAACCAATGACCTGACATAACCCTAAAGAAAATAGTCCAGTGGAGTTATGTTGCATGATCTTGAAGGCCAATTAATTGGACCATTTTCCGAAATAATGTTATCGCCAAATCTTTCTTTCAATAAATCAATTGTTACGGTAGCAGCATTAGGTGTAGCACCATCTTGTTGGAACCAAAACACTTCTGGGTCGATACCATTCAAATTTTGAAACGAATAATAATTGATCATCGATCTGTAACGAGCACCATTCACTGTAACATATGCTCCAGCATCGTTTATAAAGAAATATGGATTGATGATGCCTCAAGCGTGTAAAGCACACCATAAAGTGCATTTTTCAAGATGCAATGGAACCTGCGGAACTTCTTGAGGATTGCTTTCGCTCCATATACGGCAATTTTGCTTGTTTACATAGCCGTTCAACCAGATATGAACTTCATCACTAAACACAATTTTACGATAAAAAAGTGGATCAACTTCAAGCTTATTATAATCAAGTGGCTTTAGTTCTTGAACCAGTTGGATCTTGTGTGGTAAGAATTTTGACATTTCAAACCATTGTCGGGTAATTATTGAAATAGAAAAATACGCAAGTGGTAGATTGTTGTGTTTTCATAAAATTTTCATTAAGAGAATTATCGAAATGCCGTCATTTTCGAATACTGAGTATACTGATATGTTGTTAGTTTATGGATATTGTAAGTGCAATGGTCGTGAAGCTGCTAGGGAATATCGAAGACTATATCCGGATCGTCGAATTCCTAACCATCAAATATTCGAACATGTTAATAGCTCACTTCGTGAAACTGGACACTTTCCGTCAGTAAGTAAACAAGAAAGAGCAAATTCGATGGTAAATCATGAAGAGATAATAGAAGCTGCCCAAGAAAATCCCTCAACCAGCACTCGACGTCTTGGTTCAGTTTTAGGTTTGCCACATTGTTAGGTCTGGCGAATTCTGCACCGTGAAAAGTGGCATCCATTTCATTTACAATCCGTCCAAACCTTAGAGCCAGGCGATGAACTACCGAGGATGCGATTTTGCAGATGGGTATTGCGAGCTATCTTCAGAACGCTTTTTACTGATGAAGCATTCGCATGTTCGCAAAGCACATATTTGGTCCAGAGTAAATCCGAAAGTGACTAGGAAACGCAATTCACCACAACATAGTTTTTCAGTCAATATTTGATGTGGAATTTACAATAATCGTCTAATTGGACCACATATTCTTCCACACAGGTTGAATGGAGTGACATATCTACAATTTTTAATCGAGCATTTGCCAGGGTTCTTGAACGATCGAAGCAATATTCCAAGAGGAACATACTTCCAATATGATGGAGCTCCGGCAGATTTTACCAGTGAAATTGTAGCACATTTGAATGAAGTTTATCCAGATCATTGGTTTGGTAGGGGGGGGCCTCATGACTGGCCTGCAAGATCCCCAGATTATACATGATTGGACTATTTCCTCTGGGGGCACTCAAAAAATGAAGTTATTCTGAAGAAATCATAGACAGGGAGCATCTGATTAATCGTATTCAAGCTGCATGTGAAGCAATATGAAATCAACCGGAAATTTTGAAGAAAGCTGTAGCTCATTTGATCACAAGAACTAGAAAATGTTTAGAAGAGAAAGGGGGTATTTTTGAAAACAAATTATAATTTTTTCTCTTATTTATTGTCAATTTTTTTCAGTTACACACATGTTTATAAGGTACATTTCATATTTTTATTATTAAGTCCATTTTATAATAGTCAAATTAAATGTTCAATGTTAATTTGAGTTGCCCCTACATTCATGTATTGGATGGAATAAGATGCAGCACAATACCTAAGTCATGTTACTGAGAATTTCAATCGATTCAATGATTCAATATGAATAGACGCATTATTCGAAGATTCACAGGTCTGTGTTTACTATAAATTGAAAATTCCTAATATTCAATGGTTCATAAAATGCTGATCGAAGTGTGCCATAGATCCTAATAGGCTTATTTGAAAGAGTATTTATTGTAGATTCTGAAGCGAATATCGCTTTTTGAAAACTGGATGTACAGAGTGTTTTACAAGATGTGGGATAAAGAATTGTTGTTATTTTCTCAGTCCGAACCTATGCTATCGATGAATCATTATGAGCAAATATTTGGCATTGGCCTATACATATTCCCTCAAATTTTTATGAATATCCATGCAGGCGTTCAAGAGTTATGCCGATTCAAAGTTTTTGATAAAATACATAAAACATCCTGTATCTCTTAAACTAATATAGTAAGGACATATTTCGAGCACTGATTCAGACTCAACAAAATGCCCTGCATCTGCCCCGAGAGCCTGTACAATCATTCGTGAAACACTCGGTATATCTCAATGCTTTCTGTATTCTTGTAAACTTTGGTTTGATATAATAGTAAAAAAGCCACATATATTACATTCTTAGTTAATAAATTGTAAGATTGATAAAATATAGTGTTCTTTTCCTCAATATACAACATGACGTGTTAAGAAAAACGTATGAAATGGGGATTTCCATATTCATTAAAGTAATGAATTTTATTTTTAAACGAATCCTTATTTATTATTCCTACTTTTAAGTATTATAAATCAGTAAAATTAATCTACCTTTTAATTCACTTAGTGGGCGAATTTCCTAACATAACAAACAACTGTCACGCAAAAGTTGAAACTTTCCATGGTTCAAAACATAAATGAAGATAAAGATTCCAGTTATGTTTTCATTTTGAATGCTTTATACCTGAGTTTGGAATTGGACATAACAGAATTACGACGTCCCAAGAGAACTCTCCATTATTTTTGTACGTTATGTTAGTTATGATTTCTTTTCATCCTCAGAGAGAACGCACTGGCAAAAATATTAACTATCTCCATCTTTCCTATCCATGAACTACATAAAATGGATAGTAACATTATTATACACGCAAAAATTCATATCCAGTATTTTAGAAGTTTTTTAGATGCGAAGAATTATAAATTCGGTAACACTGTGACGGCCTTTTTGACAGTTCTGAATTAGGTAAATTTGGTTTGGAAAGTCATCCTGAATGGAATCAAGCTGGAGCAACGTTGAAAAATCATTCAAATTCATATTTGAGAACATGGATCATCTCATCAAGATCTAAGACTACCGCAAAATTGTATTCTTGACACAACAATTGTTTCCTTATACCATGGCTTCATCAGCTGGGTGCTTAGACTGAGTATACATTCTGTCAAGAAAGTACCGGGAATTATCGATTTAAATCTGGCGGGGCAACGAGGCAGGTAAAAATTTTTTTTTCTGGGTTGGTACCACTGTCCTTAATTACTATGCCAAGCTTGAGCGGGATCTGTCACCTAGTGTGTTTGCAACAGCTGATTAAGTCAGTCGATGTCAGAGTGCGTGCCGATTTTTACTATGGGTGATTTCGTTGAGCAAAGAATTTGTTTAAAGTTTTGTGTTTCAAATGAATTTTCGTGTGCCGATGCATTGAAAATGTTGCAAAAGGCCTTTGGTGATAATGCTCTATCGAAAACTCGTGCATATCAGTGGTACAGAGCCTTCAAGGACGGTCGTGAAGTGGACGCCCATCGACGGCTTCGATCGAAGATAACGTCGATAAAATTAAGGAAAGGGTGCTGGAAAATCGTCGTACCAGCTTGAGAGAGATAGCACATGATCTTAAGATATCCCACGAGTCCGCACGTACGATTTTGATTGATATTTTGGGCATGAGAAAGGTGGCCGCACGACTCGTACCGAAAGACCTGAATTTTCTTCCAAAACGTCATCGCGAACAGGTTGCTTCAGACATGCTGGATCGCTGTAATTCCGATTCTACATTCATGGAACGCATTATAACTGGTGATGAGACCTGGGTCTACGAGTACGATATGCAAACAAGCCAGCAATCATCGGAATGTGTGGCAAAAAATGGGCCGAAACCGAAAAAACCACGCCAAAGCCGCTCGAAAATGAAGGTGATGCTCATTGTTTTCTTCGATATTCGTGGCGTGGTGCACTACGAATTCAATCCAGAGGGTCAGACGGTAAACAAGGAGTATTACCTAGGCGTTATGAAACGTTTGCGTGAGCGTATCCGTAAGAAGCGGCCAAATTTGTGGGCGAACAACTCATGGATTTTGCATGACGATAACGCGCCTTCTCACCGAGCTACGATTGTGACTGACTTTCTCGCCAAAAACTCAACAAACGTGCTTCAGCAACCACCGTATTCGCCGGATTTGGCTCCCTGCGACTTTTTCCTCTTCCCAAAACTAAAATTGCCCCTTCGTGGCACCCGTTTTGAGTCGATTGAAGCCATAAAACAAAATTCGGCGCGAGAGCTAAAGTCCATCCCGGAAAGCGCCTATAAAAAATGTTTCGATAATTGGAAGTGCCGTTGGCATAGATGTATTGGAGCAAATGGAGCCTATTTTGAAGGCGACTCAATAAATTTTGACGATTAAATGTAAAAATGTTGTTTGAATTGAAAATTCCCGGTACTTTCTTGACAGAGTAGTATAATTACAGATTATAGCTGGATCAATTCTCCGAAACCTCTACAGATTTAATCCAAATAAATCTCTTGAAAACATTATATGTAACTAATAAATAAATAATAGAGGTACAAATATAGACCCCTGAGGTACACCAGTAAGAATATCCATACGTATAAAATGAATCAGTTGTTGAGATCGACCATACATATACGAACGTATTAACGAAGAAGCAGTGGGTTTGAAGCCACAATATTTGAGCTTATAATGAATATTTTTCAGCTTCATCCAGGAATGGTCTCAGTGAAATTTCAGCTTCAATTTAATGAATAATTGAACACATAATCCCTTCCATATATTCCAAGCAGAAATTGCTTCAACCCTTGTTGGAATACAACCAAAGAGTAAACTTGAAAAACTACCTTTCAATATGAATCGATTGCTATGTAAACAGTGTTAGCGAATAAATATATACACTCTTTCAACATGACCTACTTTTTCGTATTGTGTTGTTCGAAAGCACTGATACGTGGTTAGATAAAGACCCTTAAGAATGGCATAATGCGGAATTAACACCCAAATATCGTTTTAATTGGTACGATAACATATTGTAGAGTACTAATTCTATGAAATGTAAAAATGTTGGCCAAGCCATAACTCCGTCTCGAAAGGGGCAATTTGTTACGTAGCGGTTGATTAATAAACGTCATTAAAAAGCTTTACCACGTTATTATAGCCCCCGGACTCGTTTTGTTGGATATGGTTGATTTTTCGTATAATCACGATATCAGCCTGCAAAAAACATTTTTACTGGCAGGAATTGCAATAAATCTCATTTCTTTCAGAATTCCTGTTATACGATATCCCGGATTTATTTCAATGTGCAGTATATACACGCTGTTCCAAAAGTTATATGAACAGATCAGAAATATTTCACATATAACAGATGTAAATACATCAAGGCTGGGAAATAGTAAAATAGAAAAAATCTTAAGCTCAAGCAAAAAGTTGCATTATAATTCAGAGAAAGGCAATGATGAAAACATTACAGGATAAGTGTTCAGTGCCATGATGATGCTCTGAAGGAAGAATACACGATGAAGTTGAAAAATTGGAAAATAACAGGTAAAATATTGAGCAACATCCGGCAAAAATCTGTTGATACTATTTAAAAAGTTGAAGGAAATTAAATCAATGAATATCCTGACATCGCCAATGCTTAATAATACCTTAAAACTGAGGAAAATCATTGATCTAAAAGATCCAAAGTGGAACAGATCCAGCACTTCATTAAATACTTTTAAATTTCTTCTTCTTATAACAGAATCCTAAAAATATATTAAAATGAAAAACACTGGTTGATTTTAAGATGGTTAGGATGATCCACATTTTAAAATAACTTTAACAGTCGATAAAATGTTCAATTTGAAAAAAATGTTCGCAAACACATTATAACCTAACTACAAGTTTTAAAATTTTTCTCAATAACTCTTGTACGAGGTACGAGGGGCTTTCAATGTATTGTCGGTATCAGGGTGATTTGCTAATTATTTGAGGAATCTAATTATCTCATTTACTGGTGACTATCTTAGGGTATAAATATAAAATTTACGATCATTAGTTTTCTAGGTATCCTCAGTGAAAGACGACCAGAATGAATGAAGCCACAATGATGAAGAAAATCGAGCATCGCGCCGTTAAAAAGTTTCTTACTAAGCAGGGAAAAGACAAGAAATCATTCATGAGGAGAAGGTTGCTGTTAACCAAGACTGTGCACCGTTGTTATCCACTGTTTGAAAGTGGTCAAGTGAATTCAAATGAGACAGAGAAAGCATTGAAGACGACACTCGCTCGGGCGGGCCTATTAGCGGCACCACTGAAAGTGGAGAAAAGTGGAAAAGATGGTACTTGAAGATGCCCAAATAAAAATCAAGATATTAGCAGGGATGAAAAACCTATTCGTGGATACAATAAATGCTATCCTTCATGACTTGTAGCTTTAAAGATTTTCAAATGAACCATTATAATGAAATAAAATAACAATAATAAAATAAAGAAGCGGTTTCTGAACTCTTCAGACACATCTCTACCTGTGACAAAATGCTTTGTTTCTGATCTTATATTATAACTAAATCTTTTTCCAAAATTCACTTTATTTTTATTCACTATAATATGCACACGTTTTCACGCTACCTACGAGGTACTTAGTACGTTTTTTTTAACGTGTTTTCCTCAGTAGGCCTACTCCACGCTCTATCTCAGTGAAATTTAACAAAATTTCTTCCTCTTTTTTTCTGAGATGACGTACATTGTTCGAACAAGGATACGGAAATTATTTTGTCGTTGATGTAGGGATCTTTTTCTGTTGGAGATTCAACATTTGAGCTCGACTGGCCTTGATAAGTGATACATGATGGTGAACAAGATGCCTACCTTTCTGCAGCCATAGTTCGAATTCTACACCTTTTTGCAGTTGAAAAATTGTATTAAGAAGATTTTCTGGTGCAGGTGGAAGTTGGGTGTGAATTGGTTCCAATATATTATTAATTAGCTTCCAACTCCATTTTTCTGGGTCTAGTTGATTACCAATCCACCCTCGAACCTGGTAATATTCACGATAAAAAGCTTGGTGAACAGAAGCCACGGTTCGAGGAAGATCAGCTAAGAAAAATCTGATTCACACGTGCTCTAGTACGAGGAGGACTTATTCAAGAGGTACTAGCTGGTTCCTCTTATGTTACCGTTTCACTACAGCAGTTTCACTATTTTGAGCGTACTGTTTACGACACAGCACGTGAATTATCCCAGATTTTTTGTTTTTTAAGTAATGAGTAAATTCACCACCTGCCTCAATTATCGTCTTCATGCTACGATCAACAGAACTACATTCACCTGAAGGTAAGAGTTTAATTCAAAAGAAATACAACTGCAACATATTTAAAAAAACTTTAGCAGAATATATCCGAAATAACCACATCTTTTCACTACGAAGAATGTTGAAAGACTAACGATAATTTCGATGGGACCTTAGAAATAGGAGTATGTAGTATTATTGTCCCGCAGGTAACTTAACATTAGACAGATGGTCACATAAAATGCTACATGGTCACATAAAATGCGGGACTCGGTTTCTTTTCTATTCATATTGTCTGAATCATCATTAGGTCATAATGTATTGAAATATCTCTATCTATCGGATGTTTTTTTAAGAGTGATAGAACTTTCGGTAGAGATAACTGTGATTTGACAGAAGGTAGAAGCCACGTTGTTTTGACGTTTCCATTCAGTAAGCATTGACAAATTATCCTGGAAGACTCACGCCGCAACAACCTTTACAAATTGTTGAAATTTATTTCCAAAATCAGTGTTCTATTCGCCAAACTTATAGGACACTTCATGAAATTTATGGTTTACATAATCGTCCATCAGAGCAGCTTAAGGCAGCTTAAGTCGAACTATCGATAGATTTCGGACAACATTTTCTCTACTCGATGCAACAACAACAAGACAAAGAACTGTACGTACATTAGAAAATAACGCTGCTGTAAGTCATAGTGTTAATGATGATCCAGATTTGTCTATTAGTCGACGTTCACAACGAGTTGGACTCTGTGCCTCCACCACATGAAAAATTTTGCGTAAAGATCTTGGTCTACACCCATACACGATCCAACTGGTTCAAGAACTAAAGCCACTTGACCATAATAAGCGTCGTTTGTTTGCTGATTGGGCCCTAGAACAGCTTGAAGTTGATACAATTTTTTATCGTGAAATTAAGTTTAGTGTTGAAGCTCATTTCTGGATGAACGGCTATGTAAACAAGCAAAATTGCCGTATATGGAGTGAAAACAATCCTCAAGAAGTTCTGCACGTTCCATTGCATCCTGAAAAATGCACTGTATGGTGTGCTTTAAACGCTGCAGGCATCATCGGTCCATATTTCTTTGAAAACGATGCTGGAGGTAATGTTACAGTGAATGGTGCTCATTGCAGATCGATGATCAATGATTATTTCTTTCAAAATTTGAATGATATCGAGCCAAAAGTGTTTTGGTTCCAACAAAATGGTGCTACACCTCATGCTGCTACAATAACAATTGAACACTGAAAGAAAGATTTGGCGATTACATTATTTCGAGAAATGGTCCAATTAATTGGCCTCTAAGATCATGATCATAACTCCACTGGATTATTTTCTTTGAGGTTATGTCAAGTCATTGGTTTATGCTGATAAACCAGAAACAATAGACGCTTTTGAAGTCAACATAACTCGTGTTATTGATGAAATAAGGCCTGAGTTACTCGAAAAAGTGGTCCAAAATTGGTCTGGTCGAATGCGGTTCCTAAGAGCTTGTCGTGGTGGACATATGCCCGAAATTATTTTTCAAACATAAATGTCATAAAATTATATTTCAAATAAAAAAAAATTGGCTTCAATCTCAATTTAAATGTGTTAATTTCAATTTAAAGTTATATCACTCTAAAATAAACACCCGATATATATCTAAAATAAACCCAACATATATAAAAACAAAAGAATAGAAGTTATTAAAAAGAATTCAATTTTATCATTCTGAATACTTTTCGCCGATTATTTTCAAACAGAGATTAGTCACGCAGTTATAAATAGTCACAGACTAATAGTTATACTTATATTATGAGTTTATTGATGTTCACAGGAAGCTTAGTCAAGTTCATTACGGAGATTGCAGATGTAAATTTTAGAATCGCTTTTTTTCAGAAACGGTTAATGTTATGAAAAAAACAATTATTATAGATAATTGTATGGTCTACAATTTTTTCTGGAATATTTTCATCATAAACCCACCGTTTCGCTAAAAAATCTAAAAATCCCATTTTTTCGAACTTGCGAACAATTCAATAATGAGGATGTCCCTAAGGTTTATGTAAAGTTTCAGCTTGTTTGGATCTTATGCAAGGGTGGATGTTTGAATTGACCGTATCAGAATTCGAGAGAGATGCAAGAACGAGCGCCAGGAGAATTTTTCGCGTCCTTGGGAAATCGCAATCCAAAATTTTTCGACCTGTGAAAAGATAGGAGACATGCTACAATCTGTGCAATGTTTGCATGAAGGATGAGATACGCAGATTAAAATTTTGCCAATGGATTCTTAATAAGATCAAGGGCGATCAGAATATTCCGAGTAACATATTATGGAAGAACGAAAAATGTTTTGCTTGTTGAGGAGTAATAAATTACCATAACCACCATGCATGGGCACACGTAAATCCGCATGCTATTAGGCCTTGAAACGCCCAAGTTTAGTGTGAATAGTTGGCTTGATGTTTTCAACAAGATTGCCCGAAGGGTGAATTATTCGATCAAATTTCATTGGAAAAGCAAGTCAGTATGTGGCACGAAGTTGCATTGAACTTTTCATGGAACGCTTGGTGAGCATCTAATTACACATGGCGTATCCATGAATTGCAGAATTTCCCGGTCGTTTCTAGATTGGATTATTCCCGGGGAGAAGCACCTAAGATATATAGAAGGGAAGGGTACTTTATCGCTTCAAGTTAATACAACCGGGAGAATGTTGTACAATAATTCAATTCCACCACATATAAATTCCCGAATTTGTAACAGGATCGCCCTAGCTCCCTCCAGGCATTTTCAGTGTGAAATTCTAATAGAAAACAAGGTGGGAATCGGATTTCCTAACATACGTTTCGTCCAATTGTTTTCAATTGGCCCTTTCAGATAAAAGGAAAATTTGTCGTATTTCCGGGGCAGACCAACGGCCCGGATAGTTCCAATTGATTTACACGCCCCGGAAAACGCTGCGAGCCTGGGCGAAAATTTTACGACGGAAAATTCGGCTCCCAAATTTCCCGACGAACGACCGCAGCGTCTATAACTCGTACGCAATAATGGGCCAGGTACCGGATGATTCCGCAAGTTTTGGCGTTTTTATTCGTCAATAAGGACCGGGGTTGAAATGTGTTATTTTTAGGGGTTGGTGTGATAAATTCTCGATTTTAACAGGTGGACATTTGCCTCGGGAAAATATTGAATTTGAGGGTATTGGGACGATTTTATTATTTCCAGTAATGAAGTTGATGTTAAGCTGGGGAAAATTACACATTTATCTCAATTTGAGTGTTTCAATCCATTTCGTACGACTGGATAACTTTCGATGTTTATTACGTCTGTCTCTATGACAGGGATGTTACAGTTGGAAAAAATCGAGAAATTACAATTTGAAATTCTTCATGTTTGACCATTAATAGCAAATACACTCTATATCACAGGTTGATCGTTTAGAAATGATGACTTGGCAAATCTTCAGTTGAGAAATTTCTGATCAAATTCTTGTTAGGTTAGATTAGTGAAAAATTTTTGGAGATATCCTGTATATCAGAAAATAATTTCCAGACATGCAGAAATGGAATTGGGTTGTTCGGAAAGTAATTTCTTCTTTTTTTTGGGAAAGTGAAAGACAATTTTGGTAGAATGAATAAATATTTTATTAAATTATATATTGACCATTCTGATACAACACCTTTTGCCATCTTTCTGGTAGTATCATGGTTTCACGCTTATTAAATTGTTGATATTTGCTGGAAAAAAAACTGATCCAGGTGATTTTTGGCTCCTTCATTTGACGTAAAGGTTTTACCGTCCAAAAAATTTTGCAATGACTGAAACAAATAATAATCCGAAGGCTCCAGATCTGGAGAATATGGTGGGTGTTGCTGTGTATCCAATTCAAGCTGGAAAAGCTTTTGGCGAGGTATCAAACTTGTATGAGATCTCGTATTATCTTGGTGGAAAACTGCACCTTATCTGTTGATTAAATCTGGCCCATTATGTTGAAGAGCATCATTCAGTTTGTACAGCTGATGACAGTAGACTTCCGACTTAATTGTTGTGTTATCCGGTTAAAGCTCAAGAAATCGATTCCTTTGAAATCCCACCAAACAGACAGCATCATCTTTTTTTTATGGATATTGGCTTTCGAAATGCTTTGAACCGGTTCATCTATTTTGCTCCATGATCCCCTGCGTTTGACATTGTTTCATTCAACCCAGTTTTTCTCTTCATTAATGATGCGCATCAAAAATGGATCATTTTTGTGAAGCAAATCACAGACCTCAACGCGAAGACACAAATGTCTCTCCGTGAGAACATGAGGAAGCTTCGAGGTTTTTCTAGTGGTTATAAACAGTTGAATTCGATGAAGTTAATCTTTCACCGATCTCATATGATATTATTTGCCGATTTGCATCAACTAATGCCTTTATCAGCTTCAACCGGCCTTTCGGAACTTGGTGCATGTTCGATATCAAAATTTCCGGATCGAAATTTTTCCAACCAGTTCTGGCACTGCCGTATTGTCAAGACATCTTCTTCATAATTTATTTCTGGCTTGAACAGCATTTTTACCTTTTCTATAATAAAAAAAGACGAAAATGCTGCTTATTGCTCTCCATATTCAGAAGGGCACCAACTTAAATCTTCTGCGTAGAATTAATTGAACTTTTTCACTCAGAAGCCTTTCTATATCAGATCTCAAAATAAATAATGATTATGTGGTTTAAGTATGATGTTGGGTTCGAAAAAATACAATTGAATCATCTGTCGGATATTTTTTTTTGATTGATAGAACTTTAACTTGAAAAAAAAACACATTTAAATCAAGATTGAAGCCAATTTTTTTTTATTTGATATATAATTTTATTACATTTATGTTTTGAAAATAATTTCCGGCTTATGTCCACCACGACTACCTCTGAGGAACCGGTTTCGACCAGAGCAATTGTGGAGAACTTTTTCGAGTAATTCAGTTCTTATTTCTTCAATAACACCAGTTATGTTGGCTTCCAAAGTGAGTTTTGTTTCTGGTTTAACAGCATAAACCAATGACTTGACATAATCCCAAAGAAAATAATCCAATGGGATTATGTCGCATGATCTTAGAGGCCAATTAATTGGACCATTTCTCGAAATGATGTTATCGCCAAAGCTTTCTTTCAATAAATCAATTGTCGCGATAACAGGATGAGGTGTAGCACCATCTTGTTGGAACCAAAACACTTCTGGGTCGATACCATTCAAATTTTGAAACAAATAATCATTGATCATCTATCTATAACGAGCACCATTCACTTTAACATTAGCTCCAGCATCATTTTTAAAGAAATATGGACCGAAAATGCCTCTCACGTGTAAAGCACACCCTACAGTGCATTTTTCAGGATGCAATGGAACCTGCAGAACTTCTTGAGGATTGTTTTCACTCCATATACAGCAATTTTGCTTGTTCACATAGCCCTTCAACCAGAAATGAGCTTCATCACTAAACACATTTTTACGATAAAAAGTGGATCAACTTCAAGCTGTTCTGGGGCCCAATCGGCAAACAAACTACGCTTATTATGGTCGAGTGGCTTTAGTTCTTGAACCAGTCGTATCTTGCATGGGTGTAGACCAAGATCTTCACGCAAAATTTTCCATGTGGTGGATGCACAGAGTCCAACTTGTTATGAACGTCGACGAATAGACAAATCTGGATCATCATTAACATTATTATTTACAGCAGCGATATTTTCTTCTGTACGTACAGTTATTTGTCTTGTTGTTGCATCGATTAGAAAAAATATTGTCCGAAATCTATCGATAGTTCGACGATTAAGCTGCTCTGATGGACGATTACGTAAACCATAAATATCACGAAGTGCTCTATATGTTTGGCGAATTTGTAAACGTTGTTGCGGCGTGAGTCTTCCATTGATAATTTGTCAATGCTTACTGAACAAAAATGTCAAAACAACATGGCTTCTACCTTCTGTCAAATCACAGTTATCCCTTTCGAAAGTTCTATCACTCATTAAAATTACACCCGATACAAGGAACCTACTTTCTAACGAAATTTATAAGGCGTCTGGTTCGGCAGCTACGAAAACGCAACACCCTGTATAATATCACATAATGTTGAAAATTAGCGTTTTTTCCGACATCCTGCATCAAGCTTATAAGGTGAAATTTGATATGCTCCAAACGACCTTTCAATAGTGCTAAAAATATTGAAAAAGCACCAAGTGAACGAAGTAAATCTGATAGGACCTATATTGAAAATCAATATTACAGAATAAATGAATATTTCATGAGGCAGCGTAAACTTCTCGATGAAACTTATATGGAATGAAGAAACCGGAGAATATCGCGGAATTTGGAAATATGCCGGGACCCCAGACACTGCCAAACGTCACTTCGATATTCCCCTCACAGGAAAATCATTTGTGTGAAACGGCCAACGCATGATCCAGCTTCTGATTGGCCCCTTCATGTAAACCTCCTAGACTGTCAAATTCTTCGAATGTCGAGAACGAGGATTCAGGGTTTCTGGAACCCTTGTGACAGTTTCCGCTGTTATTTTTGCTGAAACGTCAGTTTCTGATATATAACGATGTGGCATTCGTCCTGGAAAACTTTAATGGGGGGGGGTATGCTGGGAAACTGATTTGAGGTAAGAAATCTTGCCTTGTGTAAGGTTAGTGGTCACTCATTGCCTACTAAATCAATGACAGCTTCAGAAATTCAAAACTCCATAAAAAGGCGAAAATGCACTTGAGTTTGCACAGTGTAGATTTTTGTGTATTTCCTAGAAAACACGTTTCTCATACCGATTATCTGTTGAATTTTGTAGAAAAAAATGTGATGTTTGGTACATCAAATTTACTTAAGACACAGCCTCCTAGAGACACGAGATTCACTTCAATATAACGTTTGGAATAACTAAATAACTGTTCTGTGGTTCTACATGGGCACAGCCTTCTTAAACACAAGCCACGTGCAGGGAAGAGCATGTCCTTATTGTAGGAGTCCTATATTTATTCGACACACACTCCTTATGTTCGTTTTTTTGGGAAAAATCATTTCAGGATACTCTGAATGCTTGAAGAAGGACGATTTTTTGAGAAAATAATGAAATTATATGAGGTTTTATTTTGAATAGCCCGCTAACTGGACAGCTGTCAATTTCGAAGCTGTCATCTTCTGACATTTGACAAGCAAAACTACGCCATTACTAAAACTGGAATGTAAATTCATTTGCACTTACGCACCAATAAACTGTAAATACGCAAACGAGAATATAATCTGTTGTTAGTTCCCGTTCTAGGAAATCCGCAATGAAATTCCCGGGAACTGTGTTAATTATGCTGATGGGCCATTTTATAATTGAATAATATTCATCAAATTAAATCTCCATAAGTATAGTCGCACTATGGAGATGATATTATCGATGTTAATAATTCTATGGATGGAAAGTTAACATTGAATTTGACCTAACTATCCGAACCTTGATTTCCTCATTCATATATAGATGTGGTTTATCCATGGATTGTTTCCGTGGAATCATATTCTCCGATTGAATTGCTAGACAGAAAATTATTTTTGACTGGAATGTTTTCTGGAAATGTAAAACGGAAATGTATTACTAGTGGAAATAAGTTCGTGTGGTTTTGATAACAGATGTCGCTACTAGTATTATTCCATTATTTCATCTGGCAACACCTTCATTTTGACGTGTCATCAATAAAATTTATTTTCAGTATCTGTCATTTCGCCGAAGTGTAGACAACATAGTATTTTTGTGCTCTGAAAATGTCAACTTCTGTATTGTATAATGTGTTTTCGCGTCATTACTTTATTCGCTTCAATTTTTCAATAGAAAACCGCAGGAACTTATCTATGCTAAAACGAAAACAGTCATCTTAGTGGCTGAAATAAACATCAGTTTACATTCTATGATTTGTCGACATAATATATACAAAGGTTATATAAAGTATATATATCTTGAAAAATACTTTATGTGAATATTCTGTCAACAAATCATAGAATGTAAATGGTTGTTTAGTTCAGCCACTAAGTTGTGTTTTCGTTATTACTGTTCTAGATACACGACGCAAATTATTATTGAGGATATTTTTATTCATTGTTTTTAGTTGACGGATTTGAAGGTGGACTGATGATTACCGATGCGTTTATTTAAATGCCTTTTTGAAGAAGTGTTACATAGTTTTGAAGGATTTTTTGAAAGAATTTTTTTAAAAAGGAGTTATTCGAATTCCTTAAATTTATGTCGCACATTTTTAGAGTGGAAATTTTTTTTTCATATTACCGATGAGTTCGATCAATATTCTGTATTTCCTTCGAACCTTTCATCTCTTTTTGATGCTGTGTGATTAGTGTTTATTCTAATTATCTATTAAAACGTGAACAGTGGTTTCTAAGGCAATTATTAGATTTATTCCTAACAGTTCCAAAGAAAATTTATAAAATTTGTAGTACGTATTTCAGAATTTATCTGTTTGATATTCAAGTTATATAGTTCTTCAACGAAGGTATTCAAAGGTTGGAGAAGCTCTGGGATGATTGTATCGCTCTTGGGGAAAACTAAGTTGAAGGATAAAGTCAAATTCCATCAAGAAAGTCGTAATTTCTCCATTGAACTATTATATGGTGCATCCAGTTTCTTGTGTATAATTGAAAATTGTAAATAGCTACATCGTTCTTCAATGAAGTTATCAAAAGTTTAAAGAAGCTCTGGAATGATTGTATTGCTCTTGGGGAAAACTATGTTGTAGAATAAAGTCAAATTCCACCAAGAAAGTTGTATTTTCTTCATTGAACTGACATATGTTGCATCCAGTTTCTTGTCTATAATTGAACATTGCAAATAGCTATATCGTTCTTCAATGAAGATATCAAAAGGTTAGAGAAGCTCTAGAATGATTGTATAGCTATTGGGGAGAACTATGTTGACGGATAAAGTCGAATTTCATCAAGAAAGTTGGGTTTTCTTCATTGAACTGTTATATGTTGCATCCAATTTCTTGTCTATAATTGAACATTGCAAATAGCTATATAGTTCTTCAACCAAGATATAGAAAGGTTAGAGAAACTCTGGAATGATTGTGTCGCTCTTGGGGAAAACAATGTTGAAGAATAAGGTCAAATTTTATCAAAATACTTGTAATTTCTTCATCGAACTATTATATGTTGCACTCAGTTTATTGTGTATAATTGAACATTGCAAATAGCTATATCGTTCTTCAATGAAGTTATCAAAAGTTCAGAGAAGCTCTAGAATCATTGTATCGCTCTTGGGGAAAACTATAATGTAGGATAAAGTCAAATTCCATCAAGAAAGTTGTGTTATCTTCATTGAACTGTTATATGTTGCATCCAATTTCTTGTCTATAATTAAACATTGCAAATAGCTATATCGTTCTTCAACGAAGGTATCGAAAGGTTAGAGAAGCTCTGGAATGATTGTATCTCTTGGGCAAAACTATGTTGAAGGATAAAGTCAAATTCTATTGAGAAAGTTGTGTTTCTTTCATTAAACCATTACATGTTGCATCATATAATGTGCAAACATACTCTGAGAGTATACCCTCGTTGTTTCTCCTTAATGCAACTCGTTTCTTCTTCATTTCAGTTGCAGGGCGCCCGGCATATTTCACAGAAATAATAAAGTTCCTGCTGCACTTCCCGATATTCCTGTGATATCCCCTAACTTATATTCACAGCTGAACTCGGCAAGACCCGACGCTATGAGTATATATTTCGTTTTTAGATGATCTAGGCAGGAAGTGGAGTAATTCTCCCCAGATCCTGGTGGAGGGATGTGCACGGAATAATTCAGTCTGCCTTATGTATATCCTTTGGTAATTTATTGTCAAAACACCAACCAGTCCTATCTAGGTTCTGGAGGTAGGAAGGTTGAATTCGGATGGGAAATTTCGGATTCCGTCCGGCTTTAATATGCGGAATCCAATTTATATATTCTAGTTTTAATTTGAAGCGTATTATCTGAGGAGTAATTTCAAATAATAACAGATTTGCCAGGTTCTAACAATTATAATTTATATGGGGAACACACCGTTTATATATAGAACATCAGCTTATTGGATCGGTGTAATTCAGGCAGTAAAAGGTTGTATTTGAGGTTTTATCATTTGACAATTTAATATCAAAGGCAGCACAAGGTCAGTGTATTTTAGACTTGTACATTGAAGTCTGGGTGGTATATAACAACTATTGGATAATTGATTTAGTTCTTAATAATTGTGCGAATTTATATGAACGGACATCTGGGACTTTTTTCTGATTATTTGTAAATTTTTAATAGATTGTCTGATTTGAACTTAATAAAATATCAGCATATATTATAGCTTATCCTGCGGTAGTGAACCTTCTCTAAAAGTCTCACACTCATTCCCTCTTCCCCTTTTTAATGATCATCAGGTTTGTTACTATTTAATAAATCATGTAAGTGACTATAATTACTTCTTCCACACCTCGAGTTCAGTATATCGGGTGTTTTTTTAGAGTGATAGAACTTTCGATAGAGATAACTGTGATTTAACAGAAGGTAGAAGCCATGTTGTTTTGACGAGCCAGTAAGTATTGACAAATTCTCATGGAAAGACGCCGCAACAACGTTTACGAATTGTTGAAATTTATTTTAAAAATCAATCTTCGCCAAAAATTTCACTTCGTGAAATTTATGGTTTACGTAATCGTCCATTAGAGCAGCTTATTCGTCGATCTATCGGACAACATTTTCTCTTCTCGATGCAACAACAACAACAAGACAAAGAACTGTACGTACATAAAAAAAATATCGCTGCTGTAAGTCCTAGTGTTAATGATTTTATAGATTTGTCTATTCGTCGACGTTCACAACAAGTTGGACTCTCTGCATCCATCACATCGAAAATTTTGCGTAAAGATCTTGGTCTACATTCATACAAGATCCAACTGGTTCAAGAACTAGAGCCACTTGACCATAATAAGCGTCGTTTGTTTGCTGATTGGGCCCTAGAACAGCTTGAAGTTGATCCACTTTTTTATCGTAAAATTGTGTTTAGTGATGAAGCTCATTTTTGGTTGAACGGCTATGTAAACAAGCAAAATTGCCTTATATGGAGTGCAAACAATCCTGAAGAAGTTCTGCAGGTTCCATTGTATCCTGAAAAATGCATTGTATGGTGTCCTTTACACGCTGGAGGCATCATCGGTCCATATTTCTTCTTCATAAAATAACAAACAAAATTGAAAATACATTTCTGAGCATACTAAATAATATTACATTTTATCCTCGGAGACTGATTTTTAAAACAATTAGAGACGGCTAAGGAAGTAATTTTTCATGTCTATCCTGAATCGATTTTGAGTGAGCTGTTTCAGGTGTTCAGGTATATTGTTGTATAGTCTATAAATGTTATATCTAAAACTTCTTTGAAAAGTAGATGTTCTGTGATGGGGACACGACAGTAAATTACTATATCTTTTGTTGACACTATGAACATCAGCTCTATACCTTAACTTAATGAAGAGATAGGTGGAGATCTCTTGACTATTATTCTATAATAAGTACAGACAGCATTACGTTCGAATCGAAACTTCATCGGCAGCCAAAAATTCCTGAAGTTATAATTATTAAGAATAAAATTTTTTGAAATTGAACATGTAGAAGGCTAATATTAAAATATTTAAATAATTTTATATACCTTCTATCAAGTATTAACCTCTATTTATGTTATTTTATTCATAATATATAATTATTTGGTTTTCTTAATATTCTTTATACAGATAGTCCTTGTGCTATAACAGAGGCCGTTAAATTGTCTTTCAATCTTTTAGATCAAGGGTAAACAACAGAATTATTTATTTGTAGTTAACATTACACTCCATTTAAATTTTTCAGTATTCATTTACCAGAAGTTTTCTAAATTGTTGAAGGGTGAGTAAATATTTGTTGTTGAGTGATGTTATATTTTATTTAATATGAATTATTTGAGTACTGAAGGAGCAAAGTATCTCTTAAAACTTGTTTTTCAGTAATGTTTTTACATATCTTGAGATTTTACAGAAAGTAACTCAGTTAGATATACAATAATATTGAATATAGTTGAAGATAGTTCTTAAGATTCTTAAGATTATGTAAAACATTCCTGAAAGATATTTGTTTTTATAAGATTCATCAGCAGAAACAAAATTTTGTCTACTCAAAATATTTAATTTAAAAGATTTTGGTTAGCAATTTTTATTTATTGGATTTTGTTATGTCATTTGGATCTCTTACAATGAATGTTTATTTTATATTTCGTTTGATATAAGTGGTACTTATATGACACTAATTTAATTCAATTCCTGAAGTTATAATTATTGAATATAATTCCTCTGAAATTTAATATGTAGAAGGCTTATATTAAAATATTTAAATAAAAAAAATACTGCCTAATGTTTCAATCATTCTACGTTTTATTGAAACACAAAATTATCATCTAATATTGTTAAGGATTAAACTTTCTTTCTTCTCATATAACAGCAGAATCGATATCAAACCAACGAGAATCCATCATTTTTTTCTGCAACGCACAATCTGGCTTTTTACCGAAGCTGATCACATAGAAATCCAAACGATTTCTCCAATTCCTCTTTTGACATGAAAAAATCTAGCAGCCCGCGACATTAGCCTCAGTTCGTTAGTCAATGTCGGAGAGGCACAGAATATAGAAGAGCCGTATTAGCATTTTTAATGGCCTACTCCGGTAATCGATGCACGTCTAAATGCGATATAATTTATAAACTGCTCTAATTTCCGAAGGTTCGTGGCGTAGGGCAGGGATGCAATCGCGTGAATCTGATTTCGCATATTAATATCAACGCCGGTGTTCCGAATATTCATTAAGCATAGGAAGCACGCTACGATTTGTTTAGGTGTTATCTACTGGTAATAGGATGGAGGAGTGCGTTATTCTGCTATAGTTCATTTGAAACGGAATGGAAAAAGAGTTGAAAAGTTGAATATCATTGAATCAGCGGGTTTCACTAAACTTTAGACATCGGATCAAGCCTGTTTATCAAGGAGTCCCTCTACAGTTTATCTAGTTCTATGTTCCAAAAGTGCTGACCACAGATTTAAACACCGTGTCAAACTATGACAGATGAACCTCTGTCGATCATCGATCAAGTACAAATTGGGTTCCACAAAAGATTTTATATTGTATTGCTTATGGTCTACTTTCTCCAAGTGATAAACGTAAAATGCTTTTCAAATTTTAGAAAGTATAAGGTTATCAGATTGTTTTCTCGGAACAACTAATCCTCTCGATAAACTACCTGAACTTGTTCTGTGAAACCCAAATTCGTTTATCCGTTGGTCAAATTTGATAATTAATTTAATCGAACTGTGATATCATAAGATCAAATTGCTCAAATGAATTTAGTATATTGCATAAATCTACTCTTCTTCTTCTTCTTATGACACCTTCTCCCTTCGGAGGTTTGTGATCCAAATGGATATCGTTATACGAGAAACTACAGCCCTAAAAATTTCCACTGAAGTCTGTCCGAGTCATCTACGCAGATCCCTTAACCGCGAATTTAGCCTTCGACCAACAGATCGTTTGCTCAATTTTTCGTTCGATTATTAGGCGGAGAATCTTATAGCTCGCCTCTTAAGATATGACCTTAATATTGAAGAACATCTATTTAGTTCTGTGTTATGTCCATTTCGTCACATTTTGATGCGTTGGTCTTTAATGGCATGGTGACAAAGGTGGATTTTAGCCAATCACTTGGTATTTCTCCAGATTTGTATATTAAATTGAATATTTTCGTGCCGAGATCCAGACCAGCATCTTCCTTGGCACCCAAGAGCTTAAGTTTCCACATGAACATTATCGATATCCACAGTCTTACCCTTCTTCTGAAGTTTTATCGCGTGTTTAACTTAGTGATTTTTGGACCCATTTCGTTATTGTCGCCTGGATATGGGGGAGATTCTAGTCTTCAGTCGTCAAAGAGCTCTTCCACATATTCCTTCCAACGCCTCATCTTCTCTTCCACTCCCACGAGTATTTCATTGTTAGAATCCTTCAAAACACCAATTTTATTCTTTTGCTTTTCACCTGTAAGCTCTTTGATGCTTTTGTGTAGATTGAAGGAGTCGTATTTCCTCTGAAGTTCTTCTATATTCTTACATTTGTCTGTTATCCATGCTTCTTTTGTCTTCCTGCATTTTGCGCAGATGAGTTTATTGGGTTCGTTGTATAGGCCTTTGTTTTGAGACTTCTGTTTTCTTCGTTCATTCATTAGATCTATATAATATCATCAGTCATCCATCGTATTTTCTGGTGTTGATTGCACTTCCAATGTCAACTTCCTGGGTCACGATAAGGTTATTTTGCAGATGTTCCCATGAGAATTCCACATCGTCGAAGATTTGAGTTTCACCATGTTTCCCAACCTGTACAGTGGTACAGAGCCTTCAAGGACGGTCGTGAAGTGGTCGAAGACTTGCCTCGTTCCGGACGCCCATCGACGGCTTCGATCGAAGATAACGTCGATAAAATTAAGGAAAGGGTGCTGAAAAACCGTCGTACCAGCTTGAGAGAGATAGCACATGATCTTAAGATATCCCACGAGTCTGCACGTACGATTTTGATTGATATTTTGGGCATGAGAAAGGTAGCCGCACGTCTCGTACCGAAAGACCTGAATTTTCTTCAAAAACGTCATCGCGAACCTGTTGCTTCAGACATGCTGGATCGCTATAATTCCGATTCTACATTCATGGAACGCATTATAACTGGTGATGAGACCTGGGTCTACGAGTACGATATGCAAACAAGCCAGCAACCATCGGAATGGGTGGCAAAAAATGAGCCGAAACCGAAAAAACCTCGCCAAAGCCGCTCGAAAATGAACAAGGAGTATTACCTAGGCGTTATGAAACGTTTGCGTGAGCGTATCCGTAAGAAGCAGCCAAATTTGTGGGCGAACAACTCATGGATTTTGCATGACGATAACGCGCCTTCTCACCGAGCTACGATTGTGACTGACTTTCTCGCCAAAAACTCAACGAACGTGCTTCAGCAACCACCGTATTCGCCGGATTTGGCTCCCTGCGACTTTTTCCTCTTCCCAAAACTAAAATTGCTCCTTCGTGGCACCCGTTTGGAGTCGATTGAAGCCATAAAACAAAATTCGGCGCGAGAGCTAAAGTCCATCCCGGAAAGCGCCTATAAAAAATGTTTCGATAATTGGAAGTGCCGTTGGCATAGATGTATTGGAGCAAATGGAGCCTATTTTGAAGGCGATCCAATAAATTTTTACGATTAAATGTAAAAATGTTGGTTTAGTTGAAAATTTCCGGTACTTTATTGACAGAGTAGTATATCAATGGACTCGACCTCTTGTTGTTTGTTGAAGATGCGAGTGCTTTGATGCGTAGCAGGAATCTTATTTCGAGTATTGAATAAACAAGATTAGCATTCGATTCGGTACAGCATTGTTGCACTCAAAATGATTTACTTATCAATGTCAGTAAGACTGAGTGTGTGATTTTTAGAACGATTCAGTCTTAAAATATGTATCCTCAGTCAATAACTCTGGATAACACCCAGGCCAGACTTTTATCTTCGAAAGAATTTCATGGAGTTATGTTTGATTGTCACCTGAAATGGAATGATCATGTGAATCAGGTCAGCAAAAAACTCAGCAATAAAGTTTTGTACATGATCAGGTTATTGTCACGGAGAGTGGACATGGAACTTTTAAACAGTTTATTATGCAAATTTTGTTTCACTTATGAGGTACAAGCTTGTCATATGGGATAGAAGCAGTTATTTAAATGGATTATTGTCTTGAGGTCAATAATGGAATCGAAGCATAAAGAATCATAGAGAGGTCATTTTAGAAATAATTCCATGCTCACACTTCCGGGAAGATACGTTTTGGAATGTCTGCTATTTGTGAGAAAACATCCCCAATAATCATAACAAACAAGACGTACTGTTCCATACCACTTTCGGAGGCTTTCTTTGACGCTTACTGAAAGAAACACCAAATATATGTATACAAGATTGTTCTAGCAGACACAACGACTTTTGGGCTCTGCTGGGGTCATTCATTCTTTCATCTCGGATTTTTTTCTGCCCAGTACCAACAATTCTGTTTATTGACATGACCATTCAGATGAAAGTTTGTTTCATCACTGAAGAGTATATTATCAAAATTGTTGTAACGCCGTTGGCAAAATTCAATCGATTAGTATAGTGTGTATTTCTCAGTTCTTGAACCGAATAAATTTTATAGGCTTTTTAATGCAAATCTTTCTTTACAATCAAATGCAAGGACGATTTTTTGATGTTTAATGATTGGCCTTACTTTCGGATGCATAAAGACAGATTTTGACTAACTGACGCCTCCACTTCTCGAATAGTTTCTTCGTCGCGGACTGAACGAGAACGGCCAGAGTGATGAATTTTTACCGTCGCACCTGTATTCCCGAAGATACAGATTCATTTCCTGATGCTGTCGTCACTTCGTGCATGGCGTGTACGATATTCCGCACAATACAAACGTTGAGGAGCAACATTTGAATCACCGTTGCGATAATACGCTGGTTATTCAAGAAGGTTACCGTTTACTCGTTGACTGAGCGTTACAAACGAAAAAACCCTTCTTATGCTCGAGTATGGAGCCGCGATGCTAATAATAAGCATACAAATGAATTGATTTATGTGGAGCATATTCATTCCGAAATATGTTGGGAAGTGAAAGCTGTGGTGGATAGAAAGTTGCAACTTGCATCTGTGTAACGGTTCAAAACTTGAATACAGCCGAATAGGCTTTGTTGATTCCCGGGCAAAAGGAGCACACATGCTTGTTTCAACGCTTGTCGCCGTTGAAGGTCATAAAAATTAATTGTTAATAATTAGTCAGACGTGGGACACTCTTGAAATTCTCATTAACATTTGATTGTCTAGGATGATACAGAAACGTATTTCTGTTCGTTGCTTCTACTTACAATGTTTATTTTGTTAATCCCAAATTGATTTCTAACGATCTATAAATTTTTTTCAGCCTCTTAGTAAATTGTCTAATATATTTGAAGCAGCTTGTGTAACCAAGAGTTCCTCAGGTTGTGCTCCAGTAAATTCATGTTTTAAATCGCTTCGTCGCGAACACAGGCATAATGAAAATGAGCTATAATTCCATCCCTTTATTCCCCCTAGTCCAATATCGATATTTTCATGAAAAGGTAACGAAATTCCACATGAAAAATGAATGTGACATTGTCCTGCTTTATTCAGGCGGCTAGAATGATAAAGAATTAAGTTATTTGAAAGAATCTGGAGCAAGGTGGACGGTAAAAATACAATAGAGAAGACAGAAGAATATTACGACGAGAACTCAGCTATAAAATTCGCTTACGTCCCTCATTTCGTATTGTTTAATGAGAAGAGATTCTTTCATTCTTTTCCTGGAGAAAATTGAAAAGTCTATTGTTCGAAAATTGGATATCATTTTATATATTTCAGGCCAAAGGACAGAATCAAATCAAGTAAGAGGGGGAAATTATAAATAAGAATTTTCTCAATTTATTTCCACAATAATAATTACGCTATTCATCTCAAGGAATGTTGCAACATTCAAAGATAAACATCTCCATTAAATTCATCTCAAAATTAATTCGAACTATTCATCTGGAAATCTTTCTTCATTACATAAAACCTTGTTGACCGTTATCATCCAGCAAACAACATTATTTGAATATCAACAGATTTATGCTGTTAGTCTTCTACAATTTTGATTAAAAAAAAATTTTATTCAAAAAACTTTTAGAATTAAATTAATGTCTACAGTAAGTACCGCTTATATTAAATAGACGTATATAATCAAAACTCAATATACAATGTCAAATGGAATAAATGAACCAACAAATATAAAAAGGCAATTGAAATTAATAAATGAATATTTGAAGGAGACAAAATTTTGTTTCTGATCTTATCATAATGAACTCCAATTCTTTTTCAAAAACATAAAGCACAACTTAAGGACTTCTCGAAAAATATAGTTTATTTCAAATATTTAAATATTCAAATAAGTTTATTCAGAAATCTCTCAAAACATGCACTACAACCTCAGAAAACTATTAGAATTCCGATAATCTCTTTGTCGGCCCTAGATAATATTTAAAATATCAAAATTAACTAACAATCAGTATATCATACCTTAAAGTGTACCCGGAACTTGCTCAAACAGACTAACTTCTAAAATCCGGGTAGTCAATAGTCGTCAAATCACAGAAAACTGTAAACCATTGACATTCCATAATGAGATTTATTCAAGCCTAAATATAATTATATCTTATGTATAAAATAAAATAGAAAAAGGCTTTTCACTTGATAGAAGAAATTGTATATTGAGTTTTGGTTATATACGTCTATTAAATATATGCGGTGCTTATTGTATTCAAATTGTTTTATATTTCTTCTATCAAGTAAAAAACCTTTTTTCTATTTTATTTTATTTCATACATAATATATAATTATATTTAGGCTTGAATAAATCTCATTATGGAATGTCAATGGTTTAAAGAAAACCTTATAATACCTTACAGTTTTCTGTGATTTTGTGACGAATATTGACTACCTGGATTTTTAAAGTTAGTCTGTTTGAGTAAGTTCCGGTACACTTTAAGGTATGATATACTGATTGTTAGTTGATTTTGATATTTTAAATATTATCTAGGGCCGACGAAGAGATTATTGGAATTCTAATTGTTTTCTGAGGATATAGTGCATGTTTTGAGAGATTTTTGAATTAACCTATTTGAATATTTAAATATTTCAAATAAATTATATTTTTTGAGAAGTCCTCAAGTTGTGCTTTATGTTTTTGAAAAAAAAATTGGTGTTCATTATGATAAGATCAGAAACAAAATTTTGTCTCCTTCAAATATTTATTTATTAATTTTAATTGCCTTTTTTATATTTGTTGGTTTATTTATTCCATTCGACATTATATATTGAGTTTTGATTTTATACGTCTATTAAATATAAGCGGTGTTTATTGTAGACATTAAATTAATTCTAAAAGTTTTTTGAATGAAAATTTTTCTGAAATTAAAATTGTAGAAGACTATCAGATTAAATCTGTTTTGATATTCAAATTGTGTCATATTTCTTCTATCAAGTAAAAAGCCTTTTTCTAATTTATTTTATTTTAACAACATTATGTTTCGATTGGATATTCAGAAATAACAAATTCCATCACAAATATTTTCCACATAGAATCAAGAAAGTCCTTTCCATTTCCCTTTTTTATGTTTTATCTGGAGTTTTTTTGGTTAACTTCTGCACATATGTGTTGATATTATGGATAAAAACAATATTCTATTTCCGCTAATATTTTATTTCACTTCAATCGTATCGTCATACCATGAATTCTTCAGGTGAGTATTACTAGATACTGATTTTAACAATGTTTGCGAATTTCTATATATAGGGTAAGTTCATAACAAAAAATAGAGAAGAAGAAGAAAGTTTAATAATTCTTTGTGAATTCTGAAAAAATAATTCAAAAAGAAATCAAAAAGGGTGAGCTACTCAATTATGTTTGGTTGTTTAATAATATGTGTTTTTTATGATATTCATTAAGTTCTAATGTTTCTAATAGATTCAATCTGAATCTTTTATTTTCTATGTGTAAAATTTCATATGTCCTGTGTCCAATAGGTGTTCTGCATAAAATGAATTTCTTTTTTTGTTACGATAACATTTTTCATGTTCCCTTAGTCTCTTCTAGAAAAGTCTTCCTGTTTGACCAACATATACAAAAGCTAAAGCCACATAATAAGCGTCGTTTGTGTGCTGATTGGGTCCTAGAACAGTTTGAAATTGATCCATTTTATTATCGTAAAATTGTGTTTAGTCATGAAACCCATTTCTGGTTGAACGGCTATGTAAACAAGCAAAATTGTCGTATATGGAGTAAAAAAAATCCTCGAGAAGTTCTGTAGGTTCTATTGCATCCTGAAAAATGCACTGTATGGTGTGTTTTACACGCTGGAGGCATCATCGGTCCATATTTCTTTAAAAACGATGCTGGAGCTAATGTTACAGTGAATGGTGCTCGTTACAGATCGATGATCAATGATTATTTGTTTCAAAATTTGAATGGTATCGACCTAGAAGTGTTTTGGTTCCAACAAGATACACCTCATAAAGCTACCGTAACAATTGATTTATTGAAAGAAAGATTTGGCGATAATATTATTTCGGGAAATTGTCCAATTAATTGGCCTACAAGATCATGCGACATAACTCCACTGGATTAATTTCTTTGGGGTTATGTCAAGTCATTAGTTTATGCTGATAAACCAGAAACAATAGACGCTTTGGAAGACAACCTAACTCGTGTTATTGATTAAATAAGGCCTGAATTATTCGAAAAAGTTGTCCAAATTTGGTCTGGTCGAATGCGGTTCCTCAGAGCTAGTCGTGGTGAACTCAAATGTCATAAAATTATCATTCAAATAAAAAAACTTTGGCTTCAATCTTAATTTGAATGTGTTCTATTTCAATTTAAAGTTCTATCACTCAAAAAATGACACCCATTATATAGTGATCCAGAAGTTTAAGAGAAAGTGGAAGAAATCCTACTTTTTGCAAAACATAAATCTATAAAATATCGTGAAAAACACACCCGCATTCAACCCTTTACATCCATCAAGTACTCTTAGAGGCGAAAACATTCAACAATCCCCTCAGAAATCGTAATTTTTCTTTTGTCACACGGGACCGAAAGAAACAACCTCGAGGGGGCCAGTTCCGGACATTTGCATAAAAACCAACAATGGAGGTTTCCGAGGGATTGTTTGAAATAAGGATCCCTCATATCCATTGTGCCCGGCATAAAGGGTATGTTTGTTGTCCAGTATACTTGAGGCTCACAGGGCTTTGAAGATACGTTCGGAATGGTATTTCGCATTCTTGTTTATACACGAGATTAAATGCGATACTTGTCTTGATTAAAATTGTTAGTGGTGCTCGAGGTCCATGTGTGTCCGGTGAATGGAACGGAAAATTGTGTTATCAGATGTTGTAAATTTATAAATGGGTAAATTTGGAAAGTGCTGGAAGCTAAGTTATCGCAGAGCTTTTCAGTCCTGTGTTTGGATTTGGAATTATTTACGACTGGGGTGTTTCATTCTTTAGAGAGTCATTTGTGGAATTAAAATTATGGAATTCGATCTAGTTGAGTACCTGAATAATTTTGATATATACTGATACTGTTAAGCGTTGAAGAGCACTGAACCATTACTGTTGTACAAATGTATTCTTAGCAAATAAACTTCTTGAATTGAACTTCTGAACAATAATAATATTACATCTTGTTTTTACTAACGAGTCGAATTACTTCATTTGAATTGAAATATGCTAATCATGAGCATGGCGACGTAACAGGATCTGATTTGAGCATGAGGAAATTTTTTGCGTTTGTAACTTTGAAAATAATCGGGAATACAGTTTTTTTCTTGAAGTGGTTCGTTAGGGTGTGTCGTATACATTCTGTCAAGAAAGTACCGGCAATTATCGATTTAAATCTGGCGGGGCAATGAGGCAGGTAAAATTTTTTTTTCCTAGGTTGGTACCACTGTCCTTAATTACTATCTGTCAACTAGTGTGTTTGCAACAGCTGATTAAGTCAGTCGACGTCAGAGTGCGTGCCGATTTTTACTATGGGTGATTACGTTGAGCAAAGAATTTGTTTAAAGTTTTGTGTTGCAAATGAATTTTCGTGTGCCGATGCATTGAAAATGTTGCAAAAGGCCTTTGGTGATAATGCTCTATCGAAAACTCGTGCATATCAGTGGTACAGAGCCTTCAAGGACGGTCGTGAAGTGGTCGAAGACTTGCCTCGTTCTCGTTCTCGGAATTAAGGAAAGGATGCTGGAAAACCGTCGTACCAGCTTGAGAGAGATAGCACATGATCTTAAGATATCCCACGAGTCCGCACGTACGATTTTGATTGATATTTTGGGCATGAGAAAGGTGGCCGCACGCCTCGTACCGAAAGACCTGAATTTTCTTCAAAAACGTCATCGCGAACAGGTTGCTTCAGACATGCTGGATCGCTGTAATTCCGATTCTACATTCATGGAACGCATTAAAACTGGTGATGAGACCTGGGTCTACGAGTACGATATGCAAACAAGCCAGCAATCATCGGAATGGGTGGCAAAAATGAGCCGAAACCGAAAAAACCACGCCAAAGCCGCTCGAAAATGAAGGTGATGCTCATTGTTTTCTTCGATATCCGTGGCGTGGTGCACTACGAATTCGTTCCAGAGGGTCAGACGGTAAACAAGCAGTATTACCTAGGCGTTATGAAACGTTTGCGTGAGCGTATCCGTAAGAAGCGGCCAAATTTGTGGGCGAACAACTCATGGATTTTGCATGACGATAACGCGCCTTCTCACCGAGCTACGATTGTGACTGACTTTCTCGCCAAAAACTCAACAAACGTGCTTCAGCAACCACCGTATTCGCCGGATTTGGCTCCCTGCGACTTTTTCCTCTTCCCAAAACTAAAATTCCCCCTTCGTGGCACCCGTTTTGTGTCGATTGAAGCCATAAAACAAAATTCGGCGCGAGAGCTAAAGTCCATCCCAGAAAGCGCCTATAAAAAATGTTTCGATAATTGGAAGTGCCGTTGGCATAGATGTATTGGAGCAAATAGAGCCTATTTTGAAGGCGACCCAATAAATTTTGACGATTAAATGTAAAAATGTTGTTTTAATTGAAAATTCCCGGTACTTTCTTGACAGAGTGGTATGTATATTTACGTGCAATAGATGGTGCTAGTGTATGATAAATATCGGATGTTTTTTTAGAGTGATAGAACTTTCGATAGGGATAACTGTGATTTGACAGAAAGTAGAGTCATGTTGTTTTGACATTTCTGTTCAGTGAGCATTGACAAATTATCATGGAAATACTCACGCCGCAACAACGTTTACAAATTGTTGAAATTTATTTTCAAAATTGGTGTTCTATTCGCCAAACTCATAAAGCACTTCGTCAAATTTATGTATTGGATGGAGTAGTCCGTTACTTTGTGATAGTTCATTTTAATGGAATGAAATAAGAAATTACTTTGTTTTCTATCACTTTTTATTATAACTGATATACAGTGACTCGAGTTTCGTAGTGTTTACTACATTTTCAAACTGAATGAACAAATTAGATCTGAACTATTATATATGCTGATTGTAGGCTTCGACAGAGCTTCGAAGAGAGGGGTTTTCCAAAGTTCCGTCTGTTCGTGTAGTAGTTTTATTATTGGTACGTGCCTCTTATATTTTTCAATTTCTATGGATTCCAGGATGTCAAGTTTTTTCCCTTTCGCTTCCACGTGCAGGTTAACAAGGTTGTTCAGTTCTGGGAACGTGTGATCTGTATTGAAGAAATGGTTCGCAAAATTGGAATTATTCTTCCGGTTCCTAAAAGCAGATTGATGCTCTTTGTACCTTTTATGGAAAGGTCGGTCCGTTTGTCCTATATACACACTATTACACTCTTGACAACTTAATTTATAGACTCCAGAATTATTCAGTCGGTTCTCTTCGTCTTTCGGATTAAAAAAGAGATTAGAAATTTTATGGGAGGGTGTGAAAGCTGTTACTATGTTAATTTTTGACAAAATTTGAGATATTTTTTGTGAAATTGGTCCAAAATATGTTAGTTTTATGAATTTATTGTTATTATGATCTGATTTGGGTTAAATTTGTTTACGAATTAGTTGCTTTTGTTTTTAGTTTATGATGGAATTTATAGTTTTTGTTGCAAACTGATGTTTTGTGGCTATTGGTCTGATTGTATTCAATTCCCTCTTTAACGTAATATTATCTAAGAGAATTGAAAACGCTCTATGTACCATTGATCTATAAGCAGCTAGTTTATGATTGATCAGATGGTTTGAAATATTTGGTATTGTTGTATCAGTTGATGTGGGTTTTCTAAATATATCAAAGGAAATTTCAAATTACTGTTAATTGAAGTTATGTCCAGAAAATTTATTTTATTATCAAATTGTGTTTCCATGGTGAATTTGACCTTATTGTGCAAACTATTAAGATATTCTATTGTTTCATTCAATTCTGAATGTGTTCCGCAGAAGCAAGCCAATATATCGTCTACATACCTGTAACAAAAAGTGATATGCTTTGCGTGTGTGGATTTTAGAATTTTTCTTTCAAAACAGGACATAAAGATTTCAGCGAGTAATGGGCTGAGAGGTGAACCCATGGCAAGTCCATCTTTCTGTTGGTAGAATTTACTATTGTATTGAAAGTAATTTTCTTCCACGCAAAGTTCGAAAAGGGTTAAATTTTCCTAACAAAAAATAACATCAATCCTGTGATAAAAAACGAAATTTTAACCCTTTTCAAACTTTGCGTGGAAGAAAATTACTTTCAATACAGCAAAATCTATTCGGGCTCGTTTCAGTTGAGAATTATTATACAGATGTTTGTTGCACTGTCCCTATTTGAAGAACTTTCTATTACTTTTTCTATTTCTCATAGTCCTTATGAATTTTGAGAAGGATAGGGATAATAGAATTAATACTCTATATTTTTTTATAACCTTTGTCGAACAAAAGCACAAACGTTCGCGATTCACCTGGAAATATTTTATAGTAAATTCAATTCCTATTGATATTGATTTAGGTCAAAGAAATAATGCATGGTGGAAAATAGGTTTTATCAGCTGAAAACGAGCTCCACTCCATAATACATTATAAAAATCGATTCGTAAATGATGTAGATAGCAGAATAAAATAATTTCCAACTCCCACGTTAAATTTCGTTCTCGTTTTTTGACATAAAATAAAATTCAATTCAGGGTAAAAACTGAATCAAGCCAATGAAATGTTCAATTGCACTTTATCGACTCTCATAACACTTTTATATTCAGTTCGTTCAATAGGCATTCCAAGCAGAATATGATGGTACATTTTCAACGTCGTAAACTTGATATTTGTGTTATTCTATATGGATTTCAATAACAACCTACGGAGGACTCTAATGTCTATACTTTTGTGTAGTGAAAAATCCAGAGCTTCTGTTGATATTGAAGGAAGTTTGTTATGTGCCTAATAAATAATTCCTTGGATAAATCGTCAATTAGTCAAGAGTAGTTGCAGATTATTCTATTTCGAGAAATCTTAGAGGAGTTTCTATGTACAATTTATCTCGAAATCCTGCACCAACCAGAGATTGTTGGGAAATAACTTCTTTTTCTTTTCTACAACACATGATGAGATATTGTCGGTGATTCGTTGTCTCAAGAATAGTGACAGTAAAGGTCCAGAGTTGGTTTCAGCAGGAGTCCTTAAGTCCGTTGCACCTGCATAGTAAATCACATATGTCATCTGTTCAACTCCCCAATTTCATCCGGCAGCTTTCTATCAATATTTAAGATAGCCAATATATACAAAATAAGTACAATGTTCAGGTTCTATCGAATTCCGAAACTGGTAAATCTAGCAACATGCTGCACTCATATAAACGAGAGTACAACGGATAAGTTTGGTTTTACTATTGAGTGTTTTATTCTGAAGAATAATTTTGCATTTACTGATTTATTGACTGCTGAAGAAACCGCTGGTGGGTATATACCTGTTGAAAAAGATCTGAGATTATTCAAACGTTCGATCCAAATATTTCCATCAATTTCAATTAAAAGTTATATAAGAGACGGTATTTTAATTTACACAAAAATGTTTATAATACAACAATTGTTTCACCCCTATGTGACTTCTTCAGGTATCTACCTTCTACTAGTTGATGGTGCTCAGTGTAACAGAGTTTAAATACAGTTAAATACGTGACAAATAATGGAAAAAACTAGTCATAAAAACTTAGGGTGTTAATTGGAGCTTGCCACTAAAAATTGCCATTAGGAAAATGTTATATATTCAGTAATCGGGATTTGTCAACATCTGTTTCTTCATTCAAAAGGATTTTACGGACTTTGTACCTGTTGATTCCAACAAATTCTAAAAATGTTAACCTAGAACTTTTGCTTTCGAAGTAGATAATTTCTTAGTTATTGTTGAAATTATCCCTGAATTCCTTAAGATGATTAGCATATTTCGAATGTATGGAATCCGATATGTGATTTTTTTGGTATTTTTGGATTCTTTTCTTGAATGATCTACCTGTCTGGCAAATATATACTAAAGGCAGTCGTTGTAAGTCAACTTGTAGACTCCAGATTTATTTTCTTTATTTGTTCGATCCTTATTGTTTTTTATTTAAGTACTAAGGTTATTAATGTTTTTAAAAGCTGCGTTGTAATTCAAACTTTTTTTTAAATATTGAGCGATATCTTCAGACAATCCATTGACATAAGATAACGAAAAGTATTTCTGTGTATTGTCCTCTTTTATGACCGGATACACGAGATTTAATGCCATGTTCTTTTGTTTATTGGATACTATTTTGTCTACAAGAAAGGGGTTGTAACCGTTGTTTGAAGCTATCTGTTTAATATCTAATTCTTTCAAAAGGTTATACGAATTCAGAGGGACATTACAAAGTCTATGAATAAAACTATTATATACTGACTACTTTTAGTTGATGGGTTGATTTGAAGTTTTATGTATTGTAATATTTGTATGCGTGGGTTTGTGAAAAGTACTAAAATCATGTAAATTATCTAGTCTTGTTAATGTGAGGTCAAGAAAATTAATGCTGTGGTTCTTTTCTTCTTCGAATGTGAATTTGATTGAACACCCTTAGCTTTTATGACTTGTTCTTCCATTATTTTGTCCATATTGACACTTAAACTCGGTTACACTGGACACCGTCAGCCAGTAAAATGACCTGGAGAAGCTACATCATGGTGAAACAATTGCTGTATTATGAATATTTTTGTGGAAATTAAAATACTGCATCTTATATATTTTTTAATTAAAATGAGTTTCCACCAAGTAGAGACAAATCAATCAAACATCCCAATGGAATAGATTCTTATTGGTAACAGTTCTCTTGGAATGGTAATTTTGAGATGGAACATTTCGAATATCTGCTGACCGATAAAGAAGGAATGAGAGAGAATATAATTGTCACTGCGTTGAATATAATTCAATACTAAGCACTAAATATATCAAGAGCATTCAAATCTTTTCATGTTTTCTAAGGGACATATATACTCATTAGAGAACAAATAAGCAATTATCGAATTACCTTTAGTGCCATCTACGGATTGGTGCAAGACTTAAAAATACGATTTTAGGTGAGGGTAGGGCGGTCCCTTTCTAAACTATCCGTAATTTGTGAGCCGAAGTTCGTAGCATCTCAAGGGACAATAAACAAGAATTATTACATTCAGTTTACTTCAAACAATACAACCTAGAAGACGAAGAATTTTTTATCCGATTGCTTCGAATTACAATATGAAAAGTGCAATTTAAATCTGATGAATATATCATTCCCTCGATAATACCAGCAATTTACTGACTATGTGCTGCGGAGTTCACTTCTCGAAACGATTTTCATTACAGCAATTTCGTTTCCTGAGCTCTTCATCAAAATGCCAGCGCCAAACGGGAACATTTATTTTTTCTATTGAATTGCTACAGGAACCGCAAACAGTTTTATCTCGTTCCGGGAAATGAACGAATGAAATTTTCCTCACAAATGGAATTGATTGTATCACCAGTGAATTTTTTTATTCGGTCATGAATTACTTACGTGGCATTGTATTCAAATGTGGCTCACCTGAAAATGAAAGAGTCATTAGTGAAGTCGATATGGAAATTGAAAATATGAATTCATGATAGAATTTACATCATCAGCTTGCGTTCGGTTGCGTGAGGCCTTTGTTTTTCCAATCAATATAGTAAAGGATTTTCCAATAAGTGGTTTCATTTTGAAAAGCCCGCTATCTGGGCAGATGTCATCTTTTGACATTTGACAAGTAAAAACTACGCCATTACTAACAACACACTGGGATTGTGAAAACTCACCACAAAAATGGTAAAAGTTTTGCAGTCACAGTTTGCAAAACTAAAGCACTTCTACAGTACCTTCTCGGCCGGCAATGGTGAAAATGGTGGAAAAATTTGAGCTCTTGGGACAAATTAGTGATATGAAGAATCCTCTGTGATTGCAAGGGGTAGAAAAAGCCACCCCCATATTTTACAATAAGAAGTTTCGTTTTGAATAGCTTGACCCATTCTTAACAAGTAAGGTCTCTTGTCATTTCACGCTAAAATTCACAGTTTTTGAGAGAAAAAATAATTTATCCACAGATACTTCGCCTGAGTCGTAGAGGATGGAATTATTTTCGACCTTAAATTTATCCATAAGGCAGGTTTCAAATTGACATTTTTATTGAGAACTGGTACAAATATTAAATAAATGTAATAATACAAAAAATTTAAACTGTTCACAAATTAAATATCATATGGAATATGTATCAGGTGTTCGTTTTAGATTGATAAAACTTCAAATTGGAATAAAACACATTAAAATTCAGATTGAAGCCAAATTTTGTTTTTATTTGAAAGATAATTTCATGATATTTATGTTTTAAAAATAATTTCCGGCATATGTCCACCGCGACTAGCTCTGAGGAACCGCATTCGACCAGACCAATTTTTGACCACTTTTTCGAGTAATTCAGGTCTTATTTCAGCAATTACACGAGTTACGTTCGCTTCCAAAGCGTCTATTGTTTGTGGTTTATCAGCATAAACCAACGACTTGACATAACTCCAAAGAAAATGATCCAGTGGAGGTATGTTGCATGATCTTCGAGGCCAATTAATTGGACCAATTCTCAAAATAATGTTATCGGCAAATCTTTCTTTCAATAAATCAATTGTTTCGGTAGCAGCATGAGGAGTAGCAACATATTATTGGAACCAAAACACTTCTGAGTCGATACCATTCAAATTTTGAAACAAATAACCACTGATCATCGATTTGTAACGAGCACCATTCACTGTAACATTAGCTCCAGCATCGTTTTAAAGAAATATGGACCGATGATGCCTCCAGCGTGTGTAGCACACCATACAGTGCATTTTTCAGGATGCAATGGAACCTGCAGAACTTCTTGAGGATTGTTTCCACTCCATATACGGCAATTTTGCTTGTTTACATAGCTGTTCAACCAGAAATGAGCTTCATCACTAAACACAATTCCACGATAAAAAATTGTATCAAGTTCAAGCTGTTCTAGGGCCCAATCAGCAAACAAACGACGCTTATTGTGGTCAAGTGGCTTTAGTTTTTTAACCAGTTGGATCTTGTATGGGTGTAGGCCAAGATCTTTACGCAAAATTTTCCATGTGGTTCGACGAATAAGCTGCTCTGATGGACGATTATGTAAACCATAAATTTCACGAAGTGCTCTATAAGTTTGGTGAATAGAACACTGATTTTGAAAATAAATTTTAACAGTTTGTAAACGTTGTTGCGGCGTGAGTCTTTCCATGATAATTTGTCAATGCTCACTGAACAGAAATGTCAAAACAACATGGCTTCTACCTTCTGTCAAATCACAGTTATCCCTATCGAAATTTCTATCATTCTAAAGAAAACACCCGATAGAGGTTACACGCCGAAAGGCCAAATGTAATACATCACAAATAGAAAGAAATATTCATCGATTGTAACCAACAAATTTGTTAATTTCTTTACATGAATATTTCTTTCTTGCTCTTCGAGATCATATTAAATGTTCAAAGTGACCACTTTCAGCAGTTACACAAGAGTCTAGACGTTGGCGCATAGATTGGGTTAACCAGCCAAAAAATCTGGGAGTATTTTCAATAACGCTACATGAAAGAACAAGGCGGTTCTTTAAGTATTCCATAACTTGGAGAGGAATCTTGTAAACCAATGTTTTTGAATGGCCAGACCTTCAAAGAAAATTGTTCTTGGTGGTGAGCTACAGTAATAGCCTGAGGGTGAGTTCGTGTAAATAGAGCGTGGAGCCACACGTTCAGGGAGAATTTCTGCATATCTTCCATGCTTTCAGAGAATTACCACCAGAAAGACCGTAAGAAAATGCATATCGGTCATTTCTGTGTTTGCGTACACCGTCATCTTAATGAGTATGTGACAAAAATATTAAAATGATAAGCCAGATCAAAAAATAATTGTAACTGAATCAAAGCTACTCAAACCTAGTCAGTTGTCATAACAAAATGACATCCGCTTACTGGATAAATTCTGGTTCGGAAATAATTCCAACCTCTACGACTCACGATATCATGTTGAAAAATTATTTTCCTCGAAAACCTTGAATTTTAGCAAGAAATTACAAGAGACCTTATTTGTTAAGAATGTATGCAGCTATCCAAAATTAATTTCATATTGTAAAATGGAAACATGGAAAAAAGTTTCTCGCAAAAGAAGGTTTAGGGGTGGCTTTTTCTACCCCTTGTAATCATAGAGAAACACCAGTAAAAAATTTTTAGCGCCTTCTCGCTCTCATAAAATGTATGCTTAATTTTATTCTAGCCAGTCTTTTGGTTTTTAAAAAAAAAATTAAAAACTGTTTTTCGGGCGTCATCTTTGAGGGGCTGCATTTCTTCATCCTTTAACTTTGCTGACGCTCGGGTCATTCTTCGTCTCTTTCTACCCGCTGACACACATTATTCGGTACATACGTTGTCATTTTCGATGCACACAGTATACACTTCAGCAAGATGACAGACACTGAAAAGAATGCCTTATGATGGCACTTCAAAATGAAGTCTTGCCAGATGAAACAATGAAATAATAAACTAGTAACGACATCTGTTGACGAAACTGCACGAACTTATTTTTACTTCTAATAGTTCACAAATGATCATCTGCTCGTATTGTTGACACAGCTAGAAACTTTCCGAACTTCAACTACAACGAATTATACCGAACAAGACGGTCGTATATTCTTGAAGATGCTCGCTATCGATTTCTTCCCCGCAACAAGTGTCACCGCTTCGAGCACCTCAACTCTCATCAGACGAAAACAATACATATTCAGGAAGTTCTGAATGCCGTTGTTATTTCAACCCGGCAGAGAAAATGGACAAAAGAATCATTTCTCGTGACTCCGATCGGTTGTTGTGGTGCTCTATATATATATATATTTCAAAGTCTACCAACTTCGGTTGTAAAAGTGTCGAGGGGGATATGAATAATTGGTATCTTAAATTTTATTTATTTTATATTAAGCTCTGAAGGTGAACTTGGTGTCACGAAACAATTTTTGGATTGCCAGGAGGTGGAACATACACTGTTTACCTATAATTTATAATTGTAAAACCTGATATATTCAGGAACATGTTGCCGAGATACAGCTTATTGAAGTAGCAAATTATTCGACGAAGGTGGTACGAAATCTACTCAGAATAACAAAGAACTTTATGAAATGCTCTTCAAAAGAGATCACAATAAACCGTGAAACATTCTGAAGGAAAAATTAAATGCGCTTCCCTGTGCTTCAGGCTGTCAACGATAAAATATCACATATATAAAAAATCAGTTGGACGTTGAACAACTTAAAATTGATTGTGTCGTCACTGATTGACTTACTTACGTCTCCATTACCTTAAACTTGGTAGCACGATACAGTTTTTGAATTTCCAGAAGGTTGAACATACACGGTTTACCTATAACTTATTGTGAATCCTGATATATTTTGAAACATGTTGCCCAGATAAAGCTTGAATGACTTTAAATTCAGAATTATATATTCTAACTTCTACATTATATATTGAAACTATATACAAAAACTATCAAATTGAAATCCTTATATATAATGAATATAAAATATTTTTATATCTCGCTGATACGAGATATAATCAGAATAACACAGAACATTATGAAATACTCTTCAAGAGGGATCGTAATAAGCCATGAAACCTTCTGATAAAAAAGTTAAGTGTGCTTCCCTGTGATCTAAGCCGTAAATGATATAATATCACATATATAAAGATGCTGTTGGACCTGAAACAACTTTAAATTGATTGTATCCTCACTGACTGACCTACCCCTTCATCACCTCAAACTTGATAACACGAAACATTTTCTGAATTCCTAAAGGGTTGAACATACTTGGATTACCCATAATTCATTGTAAAATTTGATTGAATTTGGAACATTTTGCCCAGATATAGCTTCTTGAGCTAGCAAGTTATTCGACGAAGGTAACCAGATCTACGCAGAATAATACAGAACTTTATGAAATACTTTTCAAGAGTATCGCAATAAGCAATGAATCATTCTGAGAGAAAAATGAAATGTGCTTCCCTGTTCTCTAGGCCGTAAATGATACAATATCATATACATAAAGATGCTGTTGGACCTAAAAGAAATTTAAATTGATTGTTTCTTCACCGATTGACCAACGCATTCAGTACCTTAAACTTGGTAACACGGGACAGTTTCTGAATTTCTAGTAGGTTAAACATACATGTTTTACCTATAATTTATTGTGAAACTTGATATATTTTGGAACATGTTGCCAGGATACAGTTTCTGAACTTCAAGAAGGTTGAACATACACGGTTTACCTATAATTTATTATAAAACCTGATATATTCTTGAACATGATGTCCAGATAAAGCTTCTTGTACTAGCAAATTATTCGACAACTGTGATACGAGATATAATCAGAATAACACATAACTTTATGAATACGGAACCATTCTGATAGAAAAATTAAATGTGCTTCCCTTTGATCTAGGCCGCAAATGATACAATATCACATACATAAAGACGCTGTAGGACTTAAAAGAAATTTAAATTGATTGTGTCCTTACCGATTGACCTACGCATTCAGTACCTTAAACTCGGTAACACGAAATAGTTTCTAAATTTCCAGAGGGTTCAACATACATGGTTTACCTATAATTTATTGTTAAAACTGATATAATTTGGAACATGTTGCCCGGATACAGTTTCTGAACATCAGGAAGGTTGAACATACACGGTTTACCTATAATTTATTGTAGAACCTGATATATTTTCAAACATGATGCCCAGATAAAGCTTCTTGTACTAGCAAATTATTCTACAACGGTGATACGAGATATAATCAGAATAACACAGAACTTTATGAAATACTCTTCAAGAGGGATCGTAATAAGCCATGAAACCTAATGGAAAAATTAAATGTGCTTCTCTGTGATCTAGGCCGTAAATGATACAATATCATATATATAAAGATGCTGTTGGACCTGAAACAACGTCATATTGATTATATCCTCACTGATCGATCAACGCCTTCATAACCTTGAACTTGGTAACAGGAAACAGATTCTGAATTTCCAGTGGGTTTAACATACATGGTTTACCTGAAATTTATTATGAAAATTGTTATAATTTGGAACACGTTGACCATTTATAACTTCTTGAGGTAGCAAGTTATTCGACCAAATCTACGTAGAATAATACAGAACTTTATGAAATAGTCTTCAAGAGGATCTTAATAAGCAATGAAACATACTGAAAGAAAAATAAAATGTGCTTCCCTGTTCTCTAGACCGTAAATGATACAATATCGCATACATAAAGACGCTGTTGGACCTAAAAGAACTTTAAATTGAATGAGTGTTCACCGATTGACCTACGCATTCAGTACCTTAAACTTGGTAACACGAAACAGTTTCTGAATTTCTGGAAGGTTAAACATAGGTTTTACCTATAATTTATTGTAAAACTCGATATATTTTTGAACATGTTGCCCGGATACAGTTTCTGAATTTCTAGAAGGTTGAACATACACGGTTTACCTATAATTTATTGTAAAACTTGATATATTTTGGAACATGTTGCCCAGATACAGCTTCTTGAACTAGCAAATTATTCGACGAAGGTGATACTAGATCTACTCAGAATAACACAGAACTTTATGAAATAGTCTTCAAGAGGGATCGCAATAAGCCATGAAACATTCTGAGAGAAAAGTAAAATGTGCTTATCTGTTCTCTAGGCCGTAAATGATACAATATCACATATATAAAGAAGCTGTTGGACCTAAAACAACTTTAAATTGATTGTGTCGTCACTGATTGACCTACGTCTTTATAACCTTAAACTTGGTTACATGAAACAGTTTCTGAATTTCTAGAAGGTTGAATATACACGGTTAACCTTAAATTGATTGTAATATTTGATATATTTTGGAACATGTTGCCCAGATACAGTTTCTTGTACTAGCAAAAGTAAATAAATATCCATTGATTTCTCTTGAAATATACTCTACTTTTTTCAATATCAAAATGATACCTCTTATTGGAAAACTTGTTATGTAGGACCTCATGGTGAAGTGAAGAAATAAGTAAGCAAAATGATACATTTATCAACTGAAAATAATGAAATGGATTATGAAACAAAATCCTGAACTTAGCTCAACTCACTGCACATTGAATCGATTCGAACGTTGGAAATTTTTTGTCGGTTTCCAGTTAAACCCTTGTAATTCAGTGTCCCTATCGGCTTCCGCTGAAACCGAATTATCGCAAAACCGGAAAAATCAGTTCGAAATTTATGCCGAACGAAAAAAGTTCATCATCGATCAGAGGGCCAACAGTAGGGCTAGATGATGAACGACGCCCGCTGAAAACTTTTCTGCATCGGAAATTCAAATAAGCAATCTAAAACGGGCGAAACTTTTTAAATTAATTTTTCACTTTTTCATACCTAATTTCGCACCAGGCTCCTGGATCTGCACCGGCTCTAAAAATTGTAACCGGAATCTCTGCGGTGCAGTAATTGAAGAAGCTAGTCTCCGTTCCCGCTCATCAGAGGCGAAATAAAATTATATTATTATACTGGTCTTTTTTCTAGAAGAATGGGTTTTTGTTCCAATTAAGGGAAAGGGTTGAGTTCGTAGCTGAGAGTTGAAGCGGATTCTACCAAATTTTCTATTTCCTTCTGGATCATGCTTTGTTAGAGATGCTCAGATTTTTACGTTCTTAAACACAAAATACGATAACGTTTGGGGGAAAGAAATCCATTATCAAAAAAAATAGAAAACTAGAAAAAATTCTTTTGCTGTTTTTCGTTTGGTGAATTGTGAGTGACAGAGGGTTAAAACAGGAATTGAACAAAGCGAAAGTTTGGTATATTTCACAGTTTTTCATTGATAAAGGCGAAAATTCAAGCCAGGCAGCTGAAACTGTGAAAGGTGTTCATGGTCCTGATACTGTTACAGCTGTGCAATTTTGGTTTCGTCCAGTCCGTTCAGGTCTTTTTGATGTAAAGATGCACCTTGCATAAGCAGACCCGTCATCGAAAATGTCGATAAAATCACAAAAATAATCGTAGTTAACTGGCATGTTGTTAGTTGTAGAATCGACCATGAGCTAAATTTAGACCATAAAACTTAAGCTGGTTTCAAAAAGAAGCTCGATGTCATCAACACCAAAGAACATGTTCGATCGAATTTCCATCTGCGAAGCCTTGGCGGAATGAAATCCACCCATTCCTTAAGGATCTAAGGATTAAAAATGGGTCACAAATGACAATATTGTTCGAGAACGATCATGGGTGAAGCAACAGTCTCACTCTGAATGTTAGGATGATGGAGGTCAGATTGATGTTGTGTTTACAGCCTTATCACGAACCTTCGACATTGTCGATCTTGACATTCCGTTGAAGAAGCTCTCGTTCTTCGGTTTCAGTCCAGCATATGTGGAGCTCATCAGATCACACTTGCAGAGTAGAATGAATCATGTCTTCTACAATGGTTATAGATCACTTGAATATTTTCTTTCATGGGACCATCATTATTTATAATCTATTTTTCTTTTATTGTTGGTGTTTATGCAACAAACTCAAGTTGAATATGGAGAAATGCTTTAAAGTTACTTTCAGTAAAAGGTCAGGCACGTTGACTTGTAACTATCATATAGATGACAACTATATTAGCGATAAAGATCAAATATATGATCTTGGAGTCCTCTTTGATTCAATTTCATCCCACATGTGAAGAAGTTGTGTGCCAGCCAAATTTCGCCCCAAGATGTAGCAGTGATGGGGTTTTGAGGAGTTTGTATTTCACGATAGTAATCAGTAGGTTGGAGTGTGCACACTTGATATGGTTTCCTATTTATGCCTTCATTTGTTATCACGGGAGGGCATTCACTGAAAGTTTGTTAAATTTGTGTTGTTCAAGCGTACTGAGACATATCCCGAGCGTGATGCTGATCTGTCTAATATCATGAGTGAGATGGGAACATAGTCGTTGCTTGCTAGGCACGATAATCAGTGAGCAAGGTCTGATCAGAGTTTATCGAGCAATAGGATCGACTCACCTCATCTGCTATCGAAGATAAATTTCAATATTCCAAGACTGTCAACGAGGTCTGCACCTACTTTCCATTTTTGTACAGCTCGTACTAACTTGCCGGAGCGGTGAACTAACTGCATATGTATACAGATATGGAAAAGACAGTTGGAAACATAGGAAATTCCATGTTAATCTGTAGGACAACGTCGGTCCAGTGTAGCAGTGGAAGAATCAAAACCTCAGCGCGATGTGATGACGAGTAAAATGAGTATTCTCCCTCTATGGAAGTAGAGCAGAGCCTCGAGGCTCTGCACTGCTCGTTTCGATCGAAGTATCCCCACTACTTCCATTGAGAGAGAACACTCATCTGTTCGTCATCGCATCACGCTGAGTCGAGCTGATGATTCTAAATTGTTATTGTAATGATTCTAAATTGTTTTTTAAAGATGTTCTACATGTTTTAGGAATTTTTTTAAGGGAACTTATTTTGAGCAAGTTATTTTTGAACAAGGTCTTGTACTCTTCAAGTATTTATTTAATAATTTTTAGTTGACAATTTATATTTCTTTGAATTTCTCTCATTTCCTTTGGTACTGTGTGATAAGTATTAATTCAATATGTCAACTAAATTGAAACGGTGTGTTCTAAAGACATTTATTTAATTTGATTCTAAAAATTTTTGAATAAAAATTTTCATATTAAAATTTGTAGATGGTTTATAGAAGAAATATGTATGATATTTTGAATTCCATATATCAAATAGAAAGAAACAGTGTTTCTAACACTTATTTGATTTGATTTGAGAAAATTTTTAAGAGATTTTGCAACTTAAAATTTGGAGGGGTTTCAGAAATTTATTCTGATAATTATTCAAAATAAACGAATAAAGACATGGAGAGAACGGACTAACCCTGTTAGAATCACTCGAAGTAACAACTCCAAAACCATTTAAATTCTTTCGAATGAAAAAGCAGATATTGGTAGATCTTTGTTGTTGAAATTTTGTATTCAGTACAGGCACTCCCAATAATAGAATTAATTTGTTTCCCTTTCTCCGAAATGATAGTTCAAAATCAAAACTAAAATCATTCTCCTCAATCAACCGAGTTTGTTCGAAAACGGTTCGACTAAGCAGAAAATTAAATTTTCTTCATTAAAAGTTTCCACTTCTCATAAACTTTCCGAATCAATCTCTTGTCTTCAAAATCCCAGTTTTTATAAGTTAATTGGCGACTCCAGCAATCTTTCGGAGAGAACGTGGGATTGTTTATGCAGTCCCAAATTTTCCAAGACTTAAAACCCAGTGTTCAACAACTTCGTTTCGAAAAGTTCTTTATTACATCAATTCGAATCTGTCGAGTAATTTGCTGACATCATTTCGGCCTGGATATAGAAAAGTGTTCCCTCTTTTATATTTTATAGGGCACTCCAGCCGTAAAATGCCGATAAAATGAAACTTTTTCATTCTTCGCAAAGTTCCTAAAAAAGGTTACCGTCAGCCGATACAAGACGTAATGGGGCTTGTGATTGTGTCAGATATGGCGGTTATAGATTTGCACTCGTGGAAGTTGGCGTGAAACGTTTCTCCTTTCAATTATGAGGGCGTTTAACGCTTGTGGGTATTTGAATAGAATATAGGAGGCAGCTTTACTGAAGGAGAGTCGGTTCATCTGGATTGGAGCCAAAACAAGACAAGGAAGTTAGGATATAGTTGAACAGGATTGAATATTATAGAAGAAAGTTTTACCGTGGAATGCAACAATAGAGATAAGGTGAAAAACAATTTGAATGTGAGTCAATACTGGATAGAAGTAAAATTTAATTGACTTTAAATTCAGAATTATATACACACTTCGTCAAAAGTCTTGCACTCCTAGGTTTCTCAGGAAATAAACAATCTACGTTCTGGAAATGATATTGGATGGAGTAGTCCGTTACTTTGTGATAGTTCATTTTAATGAAATGAAATAAGGAATTACTTTGTTTTCTTTCACTTTTTATTATAACTGATATACAGTGACTCGAGTTTCGTAGTGTTTACTACATTTTCAGACTGAATGAACAAATTAGATCTCAACTATTATATATGGGGATTGTAGGCTTCGGCAGAGCTTCGAAGAGAGAGGTTTTCCAAAGTGCCGTCTGTTCGTTTAGTAGTTTTATTATTGGTACGTGCCTTTTATATTTTTCAATTTCTATGGATTCCAGGATGTCAAGTTTTTTCCCTTTCGCTTCCACGTGCAAGATAACAAGGTTGTTCAATTCTGGGAACGTGTGATCTGTAGTGAAGAAATGGTTCGCAAAATTGGAATTATTCTTCCGGTTCCTAAAAGCAGATTGATGCTCTTTGTACCTTTTATGGAAAGGTCGGCCCGTTTGTCCTATATACACACTTTTACACTCTTGACAACTTAATTTATAGACTCCAGAATTAATCAGTGGGTTCTCTTTGTCTTTCGGATTAAAAAAGAGATTAGAAATTTTATGGAATGGTGTGAAAGCTGTTACTATGTTAATTTTTGATAAAATTTGAGCTATTTTTTGTGAAATTGGTCCAAAATATGTGAGTTTTATGAATTTATTGTTATTATGATCTGATTTGGAGATGGGGTAAATTTGTTTACGAATTAGTTGCTTTTGTTTTTTGTTAATGATGGAATTTATAGTTTTGGTTTCGAACTGATTTTTTGTGGCTATTTGTCTGATTGTATTCAATTCCCTCTTTAACGTAATATTATCTAAAGGAATTGAAAATGCTCTATGTACCATTGATCTATAAGCAGCTAGTTTATGATTGATGGGATGGTTTGAAAAATTTGGTATTGTTGTATCAGTTGATGTGGATTTTCTATATATATCAAAGGAAATTTCATTATTACTGTTAATTAATAATAAAATAAATTTTCTGGACATAACTTTAATTAACAGTAATAATGAAATTTCCTTTGATATATATAGAAAACCCACATCAACTGATACAGCAATACCAAATTTCTCAAACCATCCGATCAATCATAAACTGCTTATAGATCAATGGTACATAGAGTATTTTCAATTCCTTTAGATAATATTACGTTAAGGAGGGAATTGAATACAATCAGACAAATAGCCACAAAAAATCAGTTCGAAACCAAAACTATAAAATCCATCATAAACAAAGGTGTTCTACTCATTGCCGACGGCTAGATCTATGTCCAGGTGGTAGCCGAGGTACTCTTAAAGGTCTTCTTGCCCTAAAATTTGAGGGATGCAACCGACTCCTTATGATACTAGTTGAGACTACCCGTCTATAGGTCCTCAAAAAATGATTTCGAAGGGCTGTTACAGATACCGTTCGATTCCTTCGAGTAAAATTTGCGATATAATGGACTTCCCTTGCAGATGTTACTCTTGGTGGACCAGGCAACGCTGCTGATTTCCAGGAAAAGAGCCACTATGCGCCTCACTGAAGTCCGTGGAATATTCAAAGAAGGTTGCGCAATCTGGTACTTCGACAAAGCTTCTTGATGTAGGACTACTATCCTTGCCCGGTCAAACTGAGAAATTGGATGTTCCGGCACTTTTCACGGAACATCCTCAGTATTACAACTCTCCTTACTCGCTGAAAACTGATTAACTTCGAATACACTTCTATTCTCCCGAACAAGAAACATTTTTTGCTGATTTATTGTTTTTATTTAACTGATAAGATAGTAAAGATTCCATACACAAAAAATTGTCCTCTTACATTGAACAAGTTGAGGGTTGATAGGGGGGGGGCAGACTTTTGGCGATGTGTCTATTCTAACTTCTACAATATATATACGAAAACTATTTTGAATATTTAACGCAGGACCTTGAAGAGATCCGCAGGTAGAATTCTATTGAAGCTCTCGAATGAAAATGCGGTGTTGTGATGGAACTTCCACCTCTCGATTCGGGAGACGGCGTTTCTTTCGGAGTCTGCGCATCTGATACTCATCAGACAGGCGGGATGCGCAGCTCTGCGTGTGACGCCAGTGTCCATGTGTTCCGCTTGGAACGGTGATCGTCAAACGCTATATGCCTTGCTCTATTTGAACTCGGCGGGGACGGTTAGTCATGAATCTTCAGAATGGTAGGGTCCTCTATTGATACGCCAGTCAAGCTGCGACAGAGCAAGACAAGGAGCGGAGAAGTTGTTCGCTACACACTTTCCCTCCAGTGAGCATCGATAAGGTCACGGAATAGGGCGTTGGAATTAGGCAAGGAGACGGTCCGACGCTGCGCTGGACACGGTGCCATCTCCAACGGGGGTCTGTGGAACGAAAGGAAGGCTGTCTCGGAGTTATAGCTGGGAGCAATTAGGGCCACCAAATGAATGGGTCAGTTCGCTCTTAAAGCAAACCCCTCAATCACGTCGGGATCACCAATGAAGCTCTCGAATGGAAAGCGGGTGTTATGAGGGAGCTTCCACTTCTTAATTCGGGAGACGACGTTTAGTTCGGAGTCTGCGCATCTGAAACTCATCAGACAGACGTGATACGCAGCTTTGCCTGTGACGCCAGTGACCATGTGTTCCGCTTGGAACGGTGATCGTCAAACGCTATATGCCTTGCCCTATTTGAACTCGGCGGGGACGATTAGTCATGAATCTTTAGATTGGTCGGGTCCTCTATACGCCGATGAAGCTGCGACAAATCAAGGCAAGTTTCTGGACGAGGAGCGAAGAAGTTGTTCGCTACACTATCCTGAATTTCAAAGCGGCATTCGTTTGAATGCTGGTTTCTGGTTCCAGTTTCAAGAATTGCGCCAAAAATATGAATAGTTTCGATCTTAAGATGGTATGCAGGCCTAAACTCTTATCAAATATCATACTTTGTTCAATTTCGAAGAAATCGGACAAGGTTTTATTAAATAACATGACACAATATCTTAAATATCACACAGATTAATTGGTGGAATTCCCCCAAATCGCCTTTTTGAAAATGTGCTGCATGTTTCTGGAGTTTTTCTGAAGGATCTTTTTTAAAGAGAGTTACATTCTAAAAAATTCTTGAGGTCATGTTGTGCATTTTTCGGGAGGACTTAGGTTTTCATGATATATCGTTATGAAACAAACGCTCCAAAACGGCACGAAATTATTTCAACTCCTAATAAAAGATTTTAAATGAAACCAAGATTTTTATTCATATTTTCAAACTACTAAAGGTGCACCACAAAAGGAAAAAAGGGGAATTTGCTAAAGAATAGATATCATCCTTTAGTTTTTCACAGGCGAAAGACATGCCATTTGATTCATACCTCAAAGGATAACATCTTTACCAAATTTTCGCTGAATATCATGAGAAATGCGGATCATATGAGGAAATAATTCAGAAAAATTCAACTTTAACACCATGTCTCTCCAAATCAAAGCCTTCGCTTGTAATCGTCTCTTTTGTGACTCCAATTCAAGAACACTCTGTATATTAAAAAATATATGAGAGACAGTATATTAATTTCTACAAAAAAGTTTATAATACAACAACTGTTTCACCACGATGTGCCTTCTTCAGGTATCTACATTCTACTAGCTGATGCTGTCCAGTGTAAGAGTTTAAATACAGTTAAGTATGTGATAAATAATGGAAAAACAAGACATAAAAACTTAGGGTGTTTATTGAAGTTCGTCGCTAAAATATGCCATTAGAGAAAAATATTCAGTAATGCGGATTTGTCGACATCTGTTTGTTAATTCAAAAGGATTTTACGGGCATTGTACCTATCGATTTCAAGAAATTCTGAAATTGTTAATCTACAACTTTTGCTTTCGACGTGGATAATTTCATAGTTATTGTTGAAATGATGCCTGAATTCTTTAAGATGATTAGCTTATGTCGAATGTACGGAATTCGATATGTAACTTCTTTGGTGTTCTTGGGTTCTTTTCTTGAATGATCCACCTAAATACTAAAGGATAATCGTTGCAAGTCAACTTGTAAACTCCAGATTTATTTGAGTACTGAGGTTATTAATGGTTTTAAAAGCTGCGTTGTAATTGAAACTAGTTTTGAAATGTTTAGCAATATTTTCAGATAATCCATTAACATAAGATAACGAAAAGTATTTCTGTGTATTATCCTCTTTTATGTTTAGGTATAGGAGATTTAATACCATGTTTGTATATTGGATACCATTTTGTCTATAAGAAAGGGGTTATAACCGTTGTTTGAAGCTATCTGTTTAATAACATTTAATTCTTTGGAAAATTTATTTGATTTCAGAGAAACATACAATGGTCTATAAATAAAACTATTATATGCCGACATCTTCTGCTTAGTGGGGTGATTTGAAGTTTTATGTATTATAATATCTGTATGTGTGGGTTTGTGAGAAATACTAAAATCATGTGAATTATCTAGTCTTGGTATTGTAAGGCCAAGAAAATTAATACTGTGGTTCTTGTCTTCCTCGATTGTGAATTTGATTTCTGGATGAAGTTTATTAATAAAATTCCTGAAGATACTGTCTCATATATTTTTCAATTAAAATGAGTTTACACCAAATAAAGACCGAATAAATCAATCACTCCGTATATTCTGTAGGTTTCAGTATAATATAATTTGTCCTCAATTCAAAATTCGAAATGATAATATATTTATATGATATATTATCGTGATACTCTTAGACCTTCCGTGAAGATCTCTCAGAAGTTTTTCAAACTTGTGTGAGTTAGGAGTTCAGTTGCGTTCTGGATCGTCTTTATTACTGTGTCCTTACGCCACTTTAGGTCACAGCACTATTAATTTTCGACTCAACAGTGAAATGGTGCCCGAAACTAGAAAATTTCTTTCCTACCTAAACAGGAGTTGAAACCCAGGACCTCAAGGTTCCTACCCCAATGCTCTAATCACTAATCTCTAAAATATATCGTCTAACTCCCTGAGGGTACTTAATAATAATAATTATTTCCTCCTGAATACAATCCTATTTCATACTAGTTTTATGCCTTAATCGAAAATTTTTTAAAGACATTTTAACTTCTTACTATTTCATACCTTTGAAAATACCCTGTTTCACCTCAGAGACAAATTTATTCATCTGAAATGATTGACATTTCCAGATTCGGGTACAAAATCCAATGTTTGTTTGCATTATTTCTGTTTGTGCTGATAAACAGAAACAATGACAGCCAGAACTTGGTAGTCTGAATGCTGTTAATTCACTCCCAACAATAATAAGCGATCATGTTTACCAAATAATGATTGCACTATTCTCTGGCTCAAATAAACGAGAGGTTTTTCCAATTACGATATGTTATATCGAAACGAATTCCCTCCATTTCCAATTTGATTGAACACACCAGAGTAATCAACAATAGTGAACGGGACGGGTTGTAAATATATATCAACGCAGATATAATGATCAATTTATAAATACACGTGTATAAAGTTGTCACTTCGTTCGTTAGATTCGACCCAGAAATAACAATTATTTCGGTTACAATATTATATATTTGATGTAAATGCAATATCTTGAAATCACCAAGAGTGAAAAAAATTATGGAAAGCACTGACGTGAATCAGAAGGAAGCTTTAAGTCGTTTGTTCAGCAGTCCGACTCCCCTGAAAATTTCATCCCTAGGAGTTACTTCCTTAAGAAGATACTGTAACTGATTGACATTATTTAATGATTTTGAAAATGTGGATTTACATTTGAGATTTTCAATTTGAAATGTCCCTTACCTTTTACTACTTCTCTATGTATAATCTAAATTGAGATCCAAGTAGTTATATTAAATATCAAACAGAGTAATGTTACTCTCACTACAAATTTTAATTTTATAAAAATCATTTCTCAAAACCTTTTTAGTATAAGATTAAATAAGTGTCTGAGAAAACACAGTTTCAATTTAATAGACATAAGGACCTAACACTCATAACACAGCAACAGAAAGAATAAAAGAATCCAAAGAAAATATAGAATATAAATTGGAAATATTAAATAAATAATTGAAAAAAACAAAGGTTCCACTCCAAGAATGCACAACCTAACTTTAAGAATTTCTTAGGAAATAACTCTTTGAAAAAAGTTTTCCAAAAAAAATCCAAAAACTTGCCCATCTTCAATAAGGCCATTTGGAATTACGTCAATAACTTTTCAGTCCCACTTTCTATCCAAAAATAAAAAAGGTCAATAAAAATATATCTTACCCTACCAACCACGTGTTATTCAGTAAACAAATATATATCCGTAGTGAGTTTTTCTAACTAATAAATCCTACGTATTCCATATTCGTCCATAGAAATTACACAAAGATAGGTAAGTATTTTTGTGGACTCAGTTATATCAAAATGTTACCAAAAGTATATGAGTTGAAAACTAAATATTATTATTGTATATAAAATAAAATAATGAAAAGCAGGGTTCTCACTCGATGTTAGGGTTTACAATATCTTAAATACCAAACAAATTAATGCTGCTAATCTCACTACAATTTTTAACTTTTTAAAAATATTTCCAATTTCAAAAAATTATATTTAATATATAATTATATTATAACTTCAGGAATTAAATTAATGTCATATTAGTTCCACTTATATCAAACGACATATAAAATAAACATTCATTATAAGACATCCAAATGATATAACAAAATCCAATAAATATAAATTGTTAACAAAAATCCTATAAATTAAATACAATTTATATTTTTTGATAGATTCGGTCTTTACTTGGTGGAAACTCATTTTAATTAAAAAAAAAAATGTATATGGGACAGTAATTTATTTCCACAAAAATGTTTGTACTACTACAACAATTGTTCCACCACGATGGTTTCTTCAGGTATTACATTGTACTGTCTGAATGAAGACAGTACAATGTAATACCTGAAGAAGCCACATCGTGGTGAAACAATTGTTGTAGTAGTACAAACATTTTTGTGGAAATAAATTACTGTCCCATATACATTTTTTGTAATTACAATTTATATTTATCGGATTTTGTTATATCATTTGGATGTTGATTTGATATGTCGTTTGATATAAGTAGTTTTTATATGACATTAATTTAATTCCTGAAGTTCTAAAATTAAATATGTAGAAGGCTAACAGAATATATCTGTAAATATTAAAATATTTAAATAATTTTAAATACCTTCAATCAAGTATAAACCTCCATTTCATTTACCAAGAAGCAATCTGAATTATTAAAGGTTAGTGAATAGTTTTTCTTGATTGATGTTATATTTTATTGAATACGATTGAGTACTGACGAAGCAAAGTCTCTCTTAAAACTTGTTTTTTAGTAATGTTTTCACATATCTTGAGATTTTCTGAAAAGTAACTTAGATATCCAATAATATTTAATATTCTAAGTAAGATAGTTTTATGATGAAATTTTTAAAATTATGTTAAACATTTTTTAATTTAATTTATAGGATTTTTGTTAACAATTTATATTTATTGGATTTTGTTATATCATTCGGATGTCTTATAATGAATGTTTATTTTATATGTCGTTTGATATAAGTGGTACTTATATGACATTAATTTAATTTCTGAAGTTATAATATTCAATATAATTTTTTGAAATTAAATATGTGGAAGGCTAACAGAATATATCTGTAAATATTAAAATACTTGAGAAATCTTTTCTCAAAAACTTTTTAAAATTGACTTAAATGAATGTCTTAGAAAACACAGTTTCAATTTAGTAGACATAAAGAATTAACGCTTTTTACACAGCAACAGAAGGAATAAAAGAATCTTAAGAAAATATAGAATCTTAATTAAAAATATGAAATAAATAATTGAAATATACAAAGGTTTATTTCACATTGATGTATTATAAAATAGGAAAATCCAATTCCTCTCAAAAAACGCACGACATAACTTCAAGAATTTCTTAAAAAATAAATTCCTTTACAAAAGTTGCTTCAAAAAATTCCAGAAACTTGTTAAAAGTTTCATCGTTTGAATTCAATTTAATAAAGCGACATTAGTTTCGGTCCACCAATATAATTTTGATATTTGCAAAAGTGTTCCAAAGAAACACTACTCTTAGCTACATTTAGAATCAGCAATTATTTTCCGCACATTCTGTCAGGAATCGGATATTCTGAATCAATTTGGAACTTTTCAGCAAAACCTTAAAATATCATAAAGCCTAAAAGCTGGTACCAGCTTCCATCAAAAATCGAATTTTAGTGGCTTTTACTTGATGTAAATCCATATCAAATGAAATGAAAACAATAATTGTTGATGTAAATCTGCAATTATTGCTTTCAGTTCAGCAATTATTTTACTGTCAACCTCATAAGTACATTAGGTGAAAATTTTCATATACATGAGAAAATGTTGATGAATTGAGTTGTTGAAAAAAATAAAATAGGTAAAAACGTATTTTCTAAAGTAAGAAGGAACGGTTTTTTACTTGATAGAAGGATTATTACAAAATTTGAATATCAAAACAGATTTAATCTGTTGTCTTCTACAATTTTAATTTCAAAAAATTCTTTGAAGAAACTTTAAGAATTAAATTAATGTCTTTATAAGCACTGCTCATATTTAATAGACGTATAAAGTCAAAATTCATCATACAATATCAAATGGAATTAAGAAAAACCAACGAATATAAATTGTCAACTGAAATTAAAATATAAATAATTTTTTGTTTCGTTTCAGGCATGCGTAATGAACTCTTCAGACAAACTTACGAAGCCCTGTTTGTTTTCTGATCCTACATTGATGAAAAATAACTCTTTCTCAAAAATATAAAACATAATTTCAAGAACTTCTCAAAAACTAATTTATTTGAAATATTCAATATATTTAAATAAATTACTTCAAAAAATCTCTAAACATGTAGCACATCCTCAAGAAATAATTAAAGTTACGATAAGATCAGTTCAACTTTACATATAAAAAAATATAATAAAATCAATAAAACAATGTATAGACTTACCAAGCGCCATTTTAGAAATGCATGATCCTCAACAAAGTAGGTACCTTTTTATCCAAGGTGCTCTATGTTCCATGTTCACAGAAAATCATACAAAGCTTATAAGGCACTTGGCCTTAGTTAAAACCATTCAACACTGTATAATGAATTTTTTTATTTAAAAAACCTAATATAATTATATATTATATATAAAATAAAGTAAGAAGGAACGGTTTTTTACTTGATAGAAGGATTATTACAAAATTTGAATATCAAAATAGATTTAATCTGTTGTCTTCTACAATTTTAATTTCAAAAAATTCTTTGAAGAAACTTTTTGATATTTGATATTCAAATTCAAAAAACGTATTTTCCTTTAAAGGACAATCAATTTTATCAGGAAATTATAAAAAATGGATGCCGATTTTTTTTTTAATTGAAACGAAATTAGAATGGTACAATAAACTTTAGTTTACATGTTTGATACCTCGAATGAACAATACGTTACCAGAATATTATGTAAATTCAATTTTTTTGAATTCTTTCGTCTTATTTTATACGGCAGCATTCGAGATCAAAATAGTTATCAACAAAGCATAATGCGATAACATCTCTCTTCAAGCAAAAACATCGGTACAGGTTCAACATTCTAGGATCAACACAATTGTACCCTGTTTGCATTGTTCCAATTATTCCACCCCTTGAGCATTCAACAAAAGCTGGCAACAACCCGTATAATCTGTTTATGGGGTTGCATACCTTTCTCGGGGAACCTTGGGATACCGTAGAATGTTTTGACATTTATTGGGTACAATCAACTTTGTTAGAGGCCCCACCCATCTCTGGAAATTTCAAGGTGTATTTCGAAGGAATTTGCTTCAACTGAAGCTTAATCATTAGGAGAAGATTGGTGTAAGTTAAGCGACATGGAAGAATATTCTGTACACTCCAGGGCAAATAATAATTTCCATCACTAAAATTTTTATGTTATTATAATATCAATGAGAGTATCCGAATTTCTCATCCTGATCGATTCAATATGAAAATGACAACATGAATTGATCAGACTACAAGTCAAATTTCTTATGTAGCTTCCATGAGCTTCTGAAGAAATTATTCCGGTTCAGTTTGTAAAGATGGACCTTCTGGAGTTTGGATTTTGAAGTACTGCTTATTTCGAGTCTGGCAAAGCTTCTGTCATGTTCTGTCGTGTTTTAGCAGAGAGTAAGTTTAATATTTGACATTAACGAAATGGATCAGTCATTAGTTTTTAAATTTCAGCCGATCAAAAATGCAAATTTTAAATGCCCCACTCCTACTCTGTGCACTGAATAACTAACTTAAGGTTAAAATAAAATAGAAAAATATATAATATATAATTATATTTTGGCTTCAATAAATCTCATTATGGAATGTCAATGAATTTAAATAACCTTAAAAATAACTTACACTGTTCTGTGATTTTGTTAGAACATAGACCAATCTTGAATTTTAAAGTTGGTCTGTTTTTGAAGCATCCATTCTTAACACGTGTTTGTTGTGATATAGTTTTAGTTATTTGATTTTGATATTTGGAATATTATTAGGAGTACAAATAAGTTCCGCCGTTTTTTAACAAATTAAATATCAATCATTCCTAATGATTTTAAACGATGTGAGACTGCTTGCTGAGTGACTTCTAATGTAAGAGCAAGTTATTTTTGTGTTCGAGATGAATCTTCCTCCAATAATTCCTCAATTTCTGCATCTTCGTAAATTTTTCGCCTTCCACTGCGATCTTTGTCTTCTACGTCGAAATCACCGTTTTTAAACTTTTGAAATCACACTCGACACGTTCTCTCACTCAAAGCACCCTCACCATATGATTCAACGAGCAATTGATGCGCCTCTGCAGCAGATTTCTTCAAATTGAAGAAGTTAACTAATATTTCCCGCAAATGACGCTTACTTGGCTCAAATTTTGACATTTGCAACTTATAAAAATTATATTTTACCAATATAAAATCAATGATATTAATAGGTTATGTTGTCCTTGAATGTCCAAACTATTTTTTAAGCCGGTTATCATCTGCGAAAGCTAACCGAAACTCCGTGCCGCGTCATCTACAATAAAACGGCGGAAACTTATTTGTACTCCTAATATCTAGGACCGAAGAAGAGATTACCTAGAATTTTATTCGTTTTTTGAAGATATAGTGCATGTTTTGAGAGATTTCTGAATTTACTTATTCGAATATTTAAATATATTAAATATTTCAAATAAATTATATTCTTTGAGAAGTCCTTAAGTTGTGTTCATGTTTTTTAAGAGGCAATTGGTGTTCTTAAAGGTAAGATCAGAAACAAAATTTTGTCTCCTTCAAATATTTATTCATTAATTTTAATGACTTTCTTATTTCTGTTGGTTTATTGATTCCATTTGACATTATATATTGAGTTTTGATTATATACGTCTATTAAACGTAAGCGGTGCTTATTTTAGACATTAATTTAATTCTAAAAGTTTTTTGAATAAAATTTTTTTGAAATTAAAATTGTAGAAGACTAACAGATTTAATCTGTTTTGATATTCAAATTTTGTAACTAAGGTTACTTCGAAACATTAATGTCCTCAGCTGTTATCTGATTGAATGAGTTTATTTTCAATTCCATTTTTAAATTTTGTTATGGTATCGGGTGTTTTATTTTAGAGTGATAGAACTTTCTATAGAAATAACTGTGATTTGACAGAAGGTAGAAGCCATGTTGTTTTGACATTTCTGTTCAGTAATCATTGACAAATTATCATGTAAAGACCCACGCCGCAGCAATGTTTACAAATTGTTGAAATTTATTTTCAAAATCAGCGTTCTATTCGCCAAACTTATACTCCGTGAAATTTATGGTTTACATAATCGTCCATCAGAGCAGCTCATTCAACTTTTCTCTATAGCGCCCGGACAGTAATATCTAGTTTTAATTCCCCATAAGAAATTCAGAGACAATTAAGCACCGAGTATTTGGATAAGAGATTACAGGAAATGATAATAATTAGTACCCAGATGCCCTGCGTTGACAGTGAAGGTTATTTAGAAATTACTCCTACAGCGTAAACATCCACTAAAGCTTGCCGGAAGTGCTAAAATAGTACTTCCTACTCGGAAACTCGTCATTTCGAAGATGGAAATTATTTTTCTCTAAACCTCCGGAATCCAAATGAGCGCCTTAAGATTTTCCAGCCAGCGCCAACATTATAATGAAACAAACGTCTTGGGAATAAAGTGCAGAATGTTAAAGGGTCTTTAAATGGGAACGCCATTTTTTAAATTGACATTACTCACGCATGGCAACCTCTGTTCATTTGTGACATTGACAGTTGTATTTGTCAATGTCTACCATTCAATCATGGAAACACACTCCAACAACGTTTACCAATAATCCAAATTTCTTATGGAAAATCGCGATCTGTTACTCTAACTTTGCGTGCTTTAACTCCAATTTATGACTATTCTAGTCATAATTTGCATGCCAACTGTCTTTGGTAGTCGCAAGAACTGATAGATTTCCTAACATCTAAAAGAAATTCGGGAAATTTTATACTATCTTCACATTCTTCACATTTTATCAATCAGAACACTGGAGTAATAACTTGAATTGCCCTGAGGATGGTCTAATTTAGTTCGAAACGTCGGCAAATACAACATATTTCCCTCCAACGACTATTTTACTTGACCTATATCCAACCAAATTTATCTATAATTATATACACTTAGGTCACAAATTTTATTATTGATTCTTAATTAATTATTTAAATATTTTAATATTTACAGATATATTCTGTTAGACTTCTACATATTTAATTTCAAAAAATTATATTTTTTATTATAACTTCAGGAAATACATTAATGTCATATAAGCAACGACATATAAAATAAACATTCATTATAAGACATGCAAATGAGATAACAAAATCCAATAAATATAAATTGTTTACAAAAATCCTATAAATTAACTCTTTTGAGTAGACAAAATTTTGTTTCTACTCATCCCTCTTATGAAAACAGATATCTTTCAAAAATGTTTAATATAATCTTGAGAATTTCATCATAAAACTATCTTACTAAGAATATTCAATATTATTGGATATCTAAGTTACTTTTTAGAAAAACTCAAGATATGTGAGAACATTACTAAAAAACAAGTTTTAAGAGAGACTTTGCTTCGTGAGTACTCAATCATACTCATATTCAATGAAATTCAACATCAATCAACAAAAAATATTTTCTCACCTTCAACAATTAGGAAAGCGCCTTGGCAAATGAATACTGAATATTTATCTTGAGATCTTCTAAAAAGTAACATAGCCAGATATCCAATAATATTGAATATTCTAAGTAACATAGTTTCATGATGAAATTCTTAAGATTATACATTCTGTCAAGAAAGTACCAGGAATTATCGATTTAAATCTGGCGGGGCAATGAGGCAGGTGAAATTTTTTTTCCTAGGTTGGCACCACTGTCCTTAATTACTATGCCAAGCTTGAGCGGGATCTGTCAACTAGTGTGTTTGCAACAGCTGATTAAGTCAGTCGATGTCAGAGTGCGTGCCGATTTTTACTATGGGTGATTACGTTGAGCAAAGAATTTGTTTAAAGTTTTGTGTTGCAAATGAATTTTCGTGTGCCGATGTATTGAAAATGTTGCAAAAGGCCTTTGGTGACAATGCTCTATCGAAAACTCGTGCATATCAGTGGTACAGAGACCGAAAAAACCACGCCAAAGCCGCTCGAAAATGAAGGTGATGCTCATTGTTTTCTTCGATATCCGTGGCGTGGTGCACTACGAATTCGTTCCAGAGGGTCAGACGGTAAACAAGGAGTATTACCTAGGCGTTATGAAACGTTTGCGTGAGCGTATCCGTAAGAAGCGGCAAAATTTGTGGGCGAACAACTCATGGATTTTGCATGACAATAACGCGCCTTCTCACCGAGCTACGATTGTGATTGACTTTCTCGCCAAAAACTCAACAAACGTGCTTCAGCAACCACCGTATTCGCCGGATTTGGCTCCCTGCGACTTTTTCCTCTTCCCAAAACTAAAATTGCCCCTTCGTGGCACCCGTTTTGAGTCGATTGAAGCCATAAAACAAAATTCGGCGCGAGAGCTAAAGTCCATCCCGGAAAGCGCCTATAAAAAATGTTTCGATAATTGGAAGTGCCGTTGGCATAGATGTATTGGAGCAAATGGAGCCTATTTTGAAGGCGACCCAATAAATTTTGACGATTAAATGTAAAAATGTTGTTTTAATTGAAAATTCCCGGTACTTTCTTGACAGAGTAGTATTAAACATTTTTGAAAGATCTGTTTTCATAAGAGGGATGAGCAGAAACAAAATTTTGTCTACTCAAAATATTTAATTCATAGGATTTTCGTTAACAATTTATATTTTTTGGATTTTGTTATCTCATTTGGATGTCTTATAATGAATGATTATTTTATGTCGTTTGATATGAGCATTGCTTATGACATTAATTTAATTCCTGAAGTTATACGTAATATTTAATATAATTTTTTGAAATTAAATATGTAGAAGGCTAACAGAATATATCTGTAAATATTAAAATATTCAAATGATTTTATATACCTTCTATCAAGTATAAATCTACATTTATTTTATCTCAATTAATGTCCACAAAAATTATTTTATCGTCACTTTGTAGTTCCATAGTGTATTCGACCTCATGGTGCAAACCATTAAGATGATTGTTTTCTTATGATGAAATTTCCTTTGATATATTCAACGATAGGTAACAAACATACCGACAGATCACAACCTTTCCCTTTTTAAACCAACCGAACATTCATAAACTCGCTGTTACAGATCAGTGGTACATAGAACATTTTCAATTTCAAATACCATAAATTCTGTCATATACAAAAAAGAAAAACAACTCATTCTGAAAAAAATATACCCAACTTCCAAAACAGAAAAAAATGACAAAAAATCTGTGAAGCCAATATATTTTGGACCAATCTCGCAAAAAATAGCTCGAATATTTTCAAAAACTAACATAGAAGCAGCTTTTACACCCTTCCATAAATTTTCCACCCTCTTTTTTAATGTAAAAGACAAAAACAACCGGTTGAATAATTCTGCAGTTCATAAATTAAGTTGTCAACAGTGCAGTGGCCTATATATTGGACAAACCGGAAGATCTTTCCAAAAAAGGTTCAAACAATATCAATCTTCATTTAGCAACCAGAAAGATAACTCTAATTTTGCGAAACGTTTTTTCGAAACCAATCATATCTTCCCAGAATTGGATAATCTTGAAATAATACACGTGGAAGCGAAACAAAAACAACTAGACGTCCTGGAATCCATAGAAATATATAATCACGATCACGGGTTAGAAATAAAACTATCAAATGACCAGGTAACTTTCCGAAGTTTTGCACATTCAACTGCCTTCAATATTGTTGAGATACAATTTGTTTTGTTCAGTTTGAAAATATAGTAAACACTACGGAACTCGAGCCACTGTAGACAGAATATTGATTTATTTCTTATTCATTTTATATTTGTGTAACTTTTGAACCCGTATTCAATATATTTTCAGGTTATAAGTCCCTTGAAAGAACCAGTTATCCAGAGATTAGCTCTCTCAAGTTGAAGTAAACAAAGTTAATCCCAGGCTGTCGAGATGCAAAGTGGAGTTTGGGGAAATGAATACTGAAATTTCTTAATCACAACTGTACCTTTAAAAACCTCCCTAACCAACTGTCAACCCCTTCACATTCTGCATTTATGGCTAAGGGTAGAAAAGGAAGCCACGAAAGCAAAAACAACCCAAACATCTATCGTGAAGTTCGTTTAGAGTTTGCAAATTCACGGGAGTTTGAAATTGAAGTCGAAAACTGTTGCATATTATGGAAGTTGGAACTATTTCCACTGACGGAAATGAATAAACTAATTATTGCGAAGTTTATGAACGCGATTCTGTTAGTGCTGGAGATTGCAAACTTCCGTTTTACAATGGATTCCATAATAAATCTCTTTAAAGCGAGGAACCAAATTTGTAGGACTATTAATAGGAGCAAAAGGTAAACATTTGCAGATGTTTATGAAAAGGGTAAGTGTCTGTTGCTTTGAATGAGTACGAATTGAAAATTGTTCATAGATTTAATGAAATGATTAATGTTGAAATACCAAGGAAAAAACCTTCAATTTAATGACATGAAATGTACATCCACCTGGTATACAGGTTCGAAAAATCACGTTTTAATGTTAGGATGCGTAAGACAGAGAACTCGAAACGTCCAGTGGAACATTGGTATAACCGAAAGATATGCGCGTTAGGATAATGAGCGTAGAACTCGAAAAAAATTCTTCTCTCTCACACAGATGTGGGAACTGGGAAGTTGGACACCTCATTCAGTTTCGCGTATCCTCAAATTTAGTCAGTTACCATAGATCAACAAGACTATATAGATGGGGCACTCACTGGAAAAAGTCTGAATCAAGTTTGTCGCTTTTTTTGTAGCGGCTGGTGCATGAAACAAATTCAACTAGAGAAAACTGTTTTACCAACTCCCAAGAGAACTGCATGACCTCTGCTTTTAGAATACTGCATTATCGACGCTTGGCGCGAATATTTGAATCTTCTTTCAGTTTTTCCTAGGGCTAAAATTAAACAAGTGTTCAGAAATTACTATGTTTTACTACCAAAACATTGAAATGCTTACATTCACACAACAAATATATTTCAATTTTTTGGTAGTACAACATTGTAATTTCTGAATACTTTTCAGATACTGAATTGTTTCAGCCGTTACTATTTGGTAGTTGATCATAATTAAAACAAATTGTACAAATTACTATGTTTTACTACCAAAAAATTACACATTTTCTTGTGACTCGAGTTTCGGGAAATGAACTATCCCATCATCAGACAACTGTTGTCTGGGGGGGTAGGGAAGTGTCCAATCTATATATTATTGTTAATCTATGGTCAGTTACACCAAAGAACTCAGAAGTACTGGAGTGTAGTCCATAACGCTTGAAAATCAAATACAATACGATACCACATTCCTATTTCATTGCATATTGCATGTGAGGAATTTATTTGGGACAATGAATGAGGTAGATAATTTAATCTCTGATTGGGTCATTTTTTTGCCATAACTGGTTTGAAAATAAAATAAATTCTAAATAATTCTAAGGAAAAATGAAAACTGATTCTTCAAAAAACTCCAGGCAAGTGGAAGGCTTACAAATTTGAACAACAGCCAAATCTATTATAAAGCGATAATCTCATATATCTGAGCAGATTATGCATACTGGGGATTTTGGCACAAAGTTGGATTATTTCTAACCCTGATCAAACAAGATTTGTAGCTCTATTGATCTCATGTCCATTGGATTTTTCAGATATCCTCAAATAAAAAATCATTTAGAGATAAATCCGGTGATCTTGGTGACCCTTCGATCGTGCCATTTGTAGAAATGACACGAAAAATTGGTCCTGAGGTATTGTGTGACTGTTCGTGCGTTGTGAATAGAGAGATAGATGTGTGTGCTGCTATTGAAACCAGTGCACCTTGTTCTAATTGTAGACAAATTGCCGAACAAGTTTATATGAGTGATAGAACTGTTCGGAATATTTCGAAAATAAATGGTTACCATAGTTATAAAGCACACACCAGCCAAGAAATTTTTCCCGAGAACAAAATGAAATGTATGGATGGGAAAACAGAATGAAAATAGTTCATTTTTAAACCATATCTTATCCACTGATGAATCACCGTTTACCTTGAAGAAAATATAACCCATGAGTGACACCTCTAAATGAAGGTGTTGACAGATGAAACAATGAAATAATAAACTAGTAGCGATATCTTGTATTTCAGTATCACCGGCTAGCTAGTAACAAATGGACGCCACCTTCTTTAAGTAGGATGTTAGGGTAATAAACTCAGGGCATGGGAGATTTATAATATAAAGATTAAATGATTTATTAAATTATTACAAACTGTTTTTAATAGAATGTTTCTTTGATCTTTAGAGTATATTGACTGCTGCAGGTCAGGCTATAATATCAGATGATATTTTATTACTTCAAATCTGATGCCTATTAAAAATGTTCAGTAAGCAAATAATCAAAAATAAATATCCCATATTGTGTAAATTCACATGAATTACACAATAACTAAGATCTGAATAAATTATCCAATAACTCTTATATATCACACAGACCTTCATGTACTCTAAAGTAAAAAATACACTAACCTTGAATTCAATTGTCAAATGATCAAACTTCAAATACGACCTTTTACTGCTTGAATTATACGAATCCAATAAGTTGATGGTCTACTTATAAAAGAAGTGTTCCTTGCTCTTCACTGATGTGGGTCCAAAGCTATATCTTGAAAATTTAAATAACCTTTTGTTCAACGCACGTCGTGAATTGGATAACTTATTTGATCCGAAATTATGGCTTCAATAAAGAAGTGAAAGAAAATGGTCTCCTGGTTAATCCGAAAATATCGACTTTATTGGCCCAATTTAACCAAAAACTGAAATCCAAGGCAACAATAATTTCTCCAGGTATGAACAATAATCCGAATAATCTAAAATTAATTGATACTACATTCTTCGAAGGAAAGTCCGGCATTCAATTCCACTAAATCATCAATCAGATTCAACTAAAATGTTCCAAATGGACGTCGATCTCGTCGGTAAAGAAAACATAATTACGCTGTTACTCTACGAAAAGCCCAGCGCTCCTGGCATTGTAGTATGGAAGTATATGGACTAGTAGTCTAGTCAACAAGTGCCTTTTGGGTCAACTTTTTTCAGCAGTCTCCGAAAATTATGATCAAGGTGTCATTCGATTTGGAATGGCATCTAGATGATTTTTGAAAAAAATGAAGTTCCGCTTGCAAAAATTGCAAAAGTTATTAACTATTAACAAAAAAAAAAGAGGGTGGAGTTTTTTGTAAATATCTCATAAACTAATAAAGATTTTTGAAATAAAAAAAAATTTCAAAAAGAGGTGGAAATTTCCTTCGGAATTGTAGTCCCAATATTAATAATTTTCCCAGAGGGATGAAAATACGGCCAAAAACAGGTACTCTGGCTTTCGTAAGCCACGCCTACTTTGGGCACTTTATTAATAAAAATTATTTTAACAGATTAAATATGAAATTTAATAAATGAAAAGATTCGGGGGCATACTGGATAGATGAATGAACAATAATCCGCCAAAAAAATATTTATCTCAATTTTTCAATTAGTTATGCAATAGTTAATTAATAATTTTTTTCTGCTTCGACATGAACATTGCAAGTGTGATAATTGTTAAACTATTAACTTGAGATTTTTTCCTCTCTTAGAGCAATTTTTGGAAGACTTCAGAATAGATCCCCGTTGGAAAAATTTAAAAATGTTTATTTTTCAGTTTTTTATTAACAATTTTCGTTGTTGCAAAATTAAAAATTTAGATTAATTATCGAAAAAAAATTTTTTTTTCAAAATATTATTAATGATCGGTTTTTATGTACTGCTACATAGAAATATTTTTTTAAAATTTTTATCTCTTATTGTTTAAAAAATTGTTATAAACAAATGCGTTGTTTATAAAATAATTGAAATTTTTTTGAGAAATATCAATCAATCAAATAATGATTTTTGAAAAAGAAATTTTTCCTTAAAAAAATTTTTTTATTGCTTAAAAACGCATTTGTTAATTAATAATCGTTTTCTCCCACTTCTAACTAATATTAAGGAAATCATTTTTTCTTTAAAAATCATGATTTACTTTTCTTTTCCATTTAAAAAAAAATGTTTCGTTTTGTTTAATTTTTCATTATTTATATATTATAATGAACAATTTGTTATAAACAAATAAATTTTTACTTTATATTTTTTCCCTATTCTTCTTACTGCCACAAATACAGACATGATTTTTTTAAAAATTTAAAAGTTTAAATTTAAAAATAAAAAAAAATTAATAAAAAAAAAATCATGTCTGTATTTGTGGCAGTAAGAAGAATAGGGAAAAAAATAAAGTAAAAATTTATAGGGGTATGATTGATACTTGATAAAGAGTACGATAGATGGCGTAAGTTTCAAAATGGTCGGGTTTCAACGGAGAAACTGAAGTGTGACAATCTGTTATGAACTTATTAGTACTCCTAAAAGTATAAATGAAAATTGTCACTTATAATACCACAAGAGCTTCAAAATTATCGGGTATTTCCCGATAGGTTCGTTGCAAACAAATGAAGGAGTCAAGTTTTTCAGGTTAAAAAATCACGAGCGCGAAGCGCGAGTGATTTTTCCTGAAAAACTTGACGACTTTATTTGTTTGCAGGGAACCTTGAGGGAAATGCCAGATAATTTTGAAGCTTGTGTGGTATTCGGGGGATTATTTTTCCGTCCCAATTGGCATCACGAGCTCCTCGAGCGGTCTTGAATGCAGCATCCGAAAATGGGTTGATTTTGATGTCGAAATCGTTCAAATACTTTTCTTGAAGTGATTTGGCAGTCTGATTCCACATTGTTTTTATTGTACCTTCCTTATAGTCTTCTCCATCCATTTTCTTCATATTGTAAGCGTAATCTTTCATAATGTTTGCCAATTGCGCTTCACTCGTTTCAGCACTCAATGTGTATTCCCTCTCAGTACAAAAAGTAGTAAATTGGTTCCAAACTGTTTTTTTTGCCTTCTCCGTATTAATGGGAACATTTCCTTTGACTTTTTTATCGATGGTGGACAGAGAACAAACTCCAAATCGACTCATTTTCATGCAAAATCTCCAATTTTCACAATTGAATTCAACCTGTCAGTTTGACGTGTGGTTAATTTGACTGGATCATGTTTTGTTTTTTATATATAGCAACTACCAGAGAAATTAATCAAAAAATTATCAGTATAATACCATGTAGGTTGTACCACGACGTCGAATGGTGCAATTCTATTGGTCGATATTTGGGTCGGAAAAATAATCCCTAAATTATTAGTTGCCATGGCATTAAACTTCAAGACTTCAAGAGCCTCAATTTTGACTTTCGTCTGAACTGAATTGAATTTTTTTCCTTCTACAGCTCATTTATCTAAAGATCGAATTAGTTTTTCAACCGAACACAAAACTTCAACCCGCGCTTTTGAGAGCATTTAAGTCCTCATATACATATTTCCCTAGTTGTTTATCTGAATATCCTCCCCTAACAACCACTGGTTCGAAGTAAGCAATAAGTCCCGTTAATTCGGACAACTTCAGAATTAAATACTTAATGGCCTGCGTTTAGTTATCTCGACTGTTAAATTGGCACTAAATTTAATGCGGGGGGATGGTTCCACATCTGTGGCTGGCAATCTGTGGAGACCATTAACATTTAAATCCCCAATGAGTATGAATTACATAGGTGGGTGATTATAGCCGGATATGTGGGTGGAAGCACGTAATTATTTTATCGACAATATTCAGTTATTCGAATCAGTTCGCGCCCTGTCGAGCTTTAATCGTATTTGTGTCTTTAATGAGGAAAGGGCATCCCAATAAATTTTGTGGTAATGGTGGATATAATCGTTTGGATCTTTCGACCGAAAGTGAAATATACACTCACGGTGGGTTTTACGAAACTTTAGTCATCGGATCACGGAGTCCTTCTACAATTGATCTAATCCTATGTTTCCAAAGTAGTGATCACAGATTTAGTCACTCTTTCAAACTATGACAGATTAACCTCTGTTGATCATCGATCAAGTACAAATTGGGTTCCTCAAACATTTTGTGTTCTGATCTAACCTAGAATTGCTGCCAAATCACAGATCAAGATGATTTGTCAAATTTAGTGAATCAAGATCTTCGTATTCTTCGTTAAATAATTACAAGCTGAGAAAACTGGAAGAGGAATATAGAAAGTGGGGCCTTTACATAAATTTCGACAAGACTTAGTATATGGTGGTAGGAGGCACAGGACAAGATTCGGCCATGGATGACGGATCGGTGGTAAAGGTGTATTAAACATGTAAATATTCTGGAACGTATCAAACGATCGTGGGAATATTTCAGACATCCAACATATACAAATGAAGGAGAAAGTGGCAATTAAACGACTGCATCCAATTTCGTGGAACAAGAACTTCGCGAATAATGTAAAGAGGAAAATATATAATTCTATAGTCGAAAGCATAACGCTTTACGGATCCGAAACATGGGAGATATCAGTAGAAAATCAGAGGAGGCTTAAAGCTGTTGAGATGGATTTTTGGAGGCGCAGTTGTATATATATTCTCTATACACAGAGACATTAAGCTACTACTTGTACACTGGCGTTATCTAGAATATGCAAACATACATACTTTTGCGAGCTAATTCAAGTAAAGAAATGTATTTCCGATATTTCCACGTTAGAAATGGAGAAAACACTTTCCTCATGTTCAAGTTAGACCATAATTTGCCGTAATGCTCATAATTAGCATATTCACATTGAAATGAATCAATTCGGCTGATCTGTATCAAATATCAATAATGATGAGTTTGAGCTATGATAATATCGGGTGTTTCTTTTAGAGTGATAGAACTTTAAATTGAAATAAAACATTTTTAAATTAAGCTTGAAGCCAAATTGTTTTTTATTGGAAAGATAATTTTATGATATTTATGTTTTTATTTATTTATTTAAAGGAATACAAGACGGGACGAACCCAAAATTATGTATTCACTAATAATCCAATCACAATGTTACTTAAAAAACAATAACAACGAAAACAGTAAATTCATTTGAACCATAAATTAAAAAAAATACAAATATGAAACAAAATTCAGTAATTTCCCAGAAATCGTTTCAAAGTGCAAGAGAAGGCCAATAAAGAATCAGAAAAAACGTCAACGGCAGCGAGATTAGATAGTGTATTATAAGTTTTGCAGCATCTCATCAATGGTGAATTCAGGTGATAATTGGAAGAAATTTGATCTATATGGAACAAAAACTTATTTCTTGTGCAATATTTAGGTACATTGAAACTGAGCATATTCACAATTTCAGTGGAATCGAGAGAATTAATAATCTTGTAAATAAACTTTGCGTCCCTCAACATTCTCTGGTCAGCCAAAGTAGTTGACCCTAACTCCCTCATAACTCGATCCTGATCATCAGTAATATGTTTATAAAATTTTTTGTTGACTATTGATTGTTTTTTGTCGACTATTGAATCAGTAAGCCACGTCTCTGCAAGGCACACAATATCACAACTGCAAGCCAAAGAACTATTGTAAATGTTGGACAATTTTGATCTCAATCCCCGTACATTCTGATACAGAAAAGACAGTATCATCATAAAACACTGCAATTAAACTTTTAAGTGGAGCAAGAAGTAAATTAATTTAGTCTTTCCAAGTCAGATTCAGTGAATATTCTAAAGACTTTGGCTTTATCATCTTTCCTTGCATAAATAGTGCCCTCTCTGACCCATATATATTTGTAGTTATTTTTTCGTGCATACTCCTTCGCTTTATTCAATAAAATTTTATTTTATTGAGATGTTCGTTTATGAACAGCTGATCAGAAATGTTATCAATCTTGAGTCCGGGAGACGACGTTCTATTTGATTTGCGCTTCATTCTGGCAGCGGACAAGAATTCATCTCTAGCGACTTTTCGATTGAACTTGACGATGATTGGCCTAGACTTACCAATGATGCTAGTGCTTGATCTGAACAAGGCATCAACATCACCTGAAGATATGGGAAACTCAATATTTTCGGAGATCTTCTGCAAAATAACCGGTAATTTCTCATTCGACTTCTCTGGCACACCCAGAATTTCCAAGTTATTTGACTTCAACTGTTGTTCCAATGATTCAACTCTATTAGTTAAATTAATTACCTCCTTCTTCAGACTAATATTTTCCTGTGTTAATCTTTCGATTATATCCAATTTATCATTGACTTTATTGATAATCATCTGAAAAGATGATATTTGATCACTGCAAAAGGAGACGGAATGAATAATTTCCCGCTGTTTCTTATTCAAATTTGAAATATCATCTTGGGTTTTCTGAACAATTTTCAAGGTGAGCGCCGATGTAGGTGGATCCATATCCTCCTTCACACCAGGAGAAACCACAACGGACGATCGACCTTTGTTTTCGACCAATCTGCATTCAGGACACAGCCATGACGCACCAGGAAGCTGGAGATCCACCACAGACTGCTTACTCATGCCAACACATTTTCCATGGTAAAATAATGAGCAAGAACCTGCACATTTCAACCCTGGAGTCTTGCTTGTCAAGCCTGCGGTGCAAACGTTACATATCACCATGATGCTCCCGTACAGTCCACCTCACTAAACACCAGGGCGCTCCAGATGTGAACTGCGCGAAAATAATTTTCCGCATATGTTCACCACGACTAGCTCTGAGGAACCACATTCGACCAGACCAATTTTGGACCACTTTTTCAAGTAATTCAGGCCTTATTTAATCATTAACACAAGTTATGTTGGCTTCCAAAGCGTCTTTTGTTTCTGGTTTATCAGCATAAATTCATGATTAAAACAAATTGTAGAAATTACTATGTTTTACTACCAATAAAAAGATATATTACACCTTTTCTTGTGACTCGAGTTTCGGGAAATTAACTATCCCATCATCAGACAACTGAAGACCTAACAGTGATACAGGGGTATTTAAACAAAAGTGATAAATATTTTGAATATTTCAATAGATTCTAGATAACACCTTATAGTGGTACAAAGGTTTACAAGCGGAACGTGAGGAAAAACCGGGTTGAAAAAGAGGGACCTTCTAACAGATATCGGAATGTCGGCAATCGACAAAGAAGGTTGTTAAACAGATGGTACCCATATAAATATCTCAAATAATTTTTGGGGTTACATAGCTCCTTACAGTCATTCATTATTTTTATATTATTTTGTTGTATATCTCAAATATTTGTATTTATATAGCTCCATACAGTCATTCATTATTTTTCAAATTATTTTCATTGTGAACGAATTTGAAAATTTCAATGATCAAGTTTCTTTTCTTTTGAATCTACATGTAAAATTTTCTTAAGATTTTCTTTTGTCGAAAGGAATTACTGTTTTCTGAAGAATGAGTGGCAAAAGTTGAATTTTTGTTTACTTTTCATTAAATTCATTTTATGTTCGTTGAAAAAGGTAACAGATGTTACTTTTTAAATATCCCAAATATTTTCGATTTACGTAGCTCCGTACAGTCATTCATTATTTTTACATTATTGTTATTGTGAACTAATTTGAAAATTTCAACAGATTCTAGATAATCGAGTTTCTTCCCTTTTGATTCTACATGAAAAATTTTAAGATTATCTATTGTGGGAAAGAAATGACCGTTTTCTAGACAATGAGTGGCAAAAGTGGAATTTTGTTTATTTTTTATGAAACTCATTTATTGTTAGTTGAACCTCATCTTGAAGGAACGTCCTGTTTGTCCTATATATTTATTACTGCACGTAGAAAAAGATAACTCATAAACTCGTGATTTGTGTATGTATATTTTTATTGGTAGTAAAACATAGTAATTTCTACAATTTGTTTTAATTATGATCAACTACCAAATAGTAATGGCTGAAACAATTCAGTATAAATTAATGACTTGACATAACCCCAAAGAAAATAATCCAGTGGAGTTATTTCGCATGATCTTGGAGGCCAATTAATTGGACCATTTCTCAAAATGATGTTATCGCCAAATCATTCAATAAATCAATAGTTTCGGTAGCAGTATGAGGTGTAGCACCATCTTGTTGGAACCAAATCACTGTATGTGTGTAAGATCCTTACGCAAAATTTTCCATGTGGTGGATGCACAGAGTCTAACTTGTTGTGAACGGCGACGAATAGACAAATCTGGATCATCATTAACACTATGACTTAGAGCAGTGATATTTTCTTCTGTACGCACAGTTCTTTGTCTGGTTGTTGTTGCATCGAGTAGAGAAAATATTGTCCGACATCTATCGATAGTTCGACGAATAAGCTGCTCTGATGGACGATTATGTAAACCACAAATTTCACGAAGTGCTCTATAAGTTTGGCGAATAGAACACTGATTTTGAAAATAAATTTCAACAATTTGTGAACGTTGTTGCGGCGTGAGTCTTTCCATGATAATTTGTCAATGCTTACTGAACAGAAATGTCAAAACAATATGACTTCTTCCTTCTGTCAGTTATTTCTATCGAAAGTTCTATCACTCTAAAAAGAACACCCGATAGAAAGTTCTACAAATCAAGACAGTATAATATACATCTGTATCACAATTCAATTCTCAAACCAACTCGATTAGGTTTTGCTGATCACAGGGGTACATGCGCACGTTTCAAACTTGTTGGTTTTCATCAGTGCAATGAATGCCAGTGACTACAAATCTGTCAAGCATCTATACGTAATAACTGTTGAGTGAATCCAAAGTAGGTAATATCGAAGTCAAATCAAACGTTCGCAACCATTTAGAACGTCTCAATTTCCTACCCCTCTGTAGATGCAAACGAAATGTGGGTGCGAAGCTTAGGGAAATGATCCGCCAAAATGGTTTTGCAGGATTCGTGAAATCGGATTCCGGCCCTAATATTTAATCAGTTCATCGGGATTCACTGTTCCAGGGGATCGATACCGGGGAATCATAGGCTTATGGGCGACTGGATGTGAATGTTTGGGGATGCCAAACCGCACTCCCCTGTATCGGGCTCGACCGCAAAATATACTCATCCCTATCCCTCCAGTATCACTCCTAACTAACAGTTTCCATTCTGGATGGGTTCTCCGGTTATCCAGAATGGGGAAGATACAATATATTTTTTTTGGGTCGACGAACAAAAGGATCGGAAGATTTGTTTTCGTCCCTATTTAATAAACATTTGGAATGAATAGAGTATGTAGATATATGGAAATGCAAACAAAATCTGAAAATTACAAGCTTTCCACATAATAATAATAATAATTTATTCATTCCCAATACAGTATATATCACAGAATATGAATAAATTTTAACCCATCTAAAATTTCATGGGTAGTCAGGTATAATTTAATCTAAAAACACATATAAGTATATATAAATAAAAAATGTCAAAACAAAACATGAGCCAAACAAACAATAAATAGATGAATTTGACCAGCCAACGTATTTCATAAAAATATATTTTTTTAAAAAGTATCATTCAGGTATTCGTGTGTTGAGTAGTATGCTTTATTCATTAGCAGATATTTCAGTTCATTCTTGAACTTTATTCGATTTAATTCCTTCATTCTGGACGGCAGTTTGTTGAAAATTTTTATAGCTAGATGACTGTGATACTTTTATACGATGGTATAGTATGATGTAGTTGTTTTTGTTTCTAGTATCATAGTTGTGATTAAAGTCGTTTTTCACTAGAATGTCCTTATTATCATGGATATGGTACATAACACAGGTAAGTATAAGAATGGACGTCACGGTAAGCATTTTTTCTCTGGGGAAAAGCTCTCTACAGCTATATGTACTACTTATGTCACATAGTATTCTCAGTACCTGCTTCTGTTTTATAAATACTGTCTTACTTTCAGACAAATCCCCCCAGAAAAGAATGCCGAAATTAACGACACTATGAAAATAGCTGAAGTAAGTAATCTTGCCTGCTTCAACTCCCGTTATTTGCTTTATTCTCCTAACTGCATAGGTAGCTCTTGACAACTTAGGAATCATTTCATCAATGTGGACAGAAAACTTGAGATTTGATTGCAAAAAGACACCTAGCAGCCTCATGTGATTGTCCGCAGTCATCTTTGATTCAAACTGTAGTCTCTGTGCTTTATCACTGTTCATCATAATTTTGTTTGCGATGAACCATACCTGGACTTCCTTTAGTGTCTTCTTGTCTTTCTCTTCCAATTCCTGGTCGTCCATCCCTTTATTCAGAAAATATGTGTCATCAGCGAAGAGGACAGTTTTCACATTAGCTAGCAAATCATTCATGTATATCACAAACAAAAGGGGACCCAACACAGAACCCTGCGGTACACCATGACTCACAGTCTCCCAAGAAGAAGACCTGCCTCCCCAGCTTGTCTTCTGCATCCTGTTTATCAGATAACTTTTCATCAGGTCAGGAGCCCCACCCCTGATTCCATAGTATTCAAGCTTGTTTAAAAGCACGGAGTGTGAAATACTATCAAAAGCCTTGGATGAGTCACATGCCTGTAAACTAGATTTTTGTGCCCCATCAAAAGCTTCTATACGTCAAATAATGTTTAATGCAATATAAATTCAAAGTAAGTAATACAATACAGAACAGAATAAAGAAAGAAAAACAACAAGAAATAAGACCAAACAAAAAAATGGCTCATAAAATTAATTTACAATGATAATTTAAATCAATAAACTCGAGAGAAATTCGTCTGTACTGTAATAACATTTTTCAATGAACTTTTTAAACTCCTTTTAAATTCCCTAATGTTCAATACAGTGTAGCTATTTGGCAGGTGATTATATAATTTTATACCAGCTAGTCGTGATGATGACTCATACTTGCTGGTTTTGTGCTTTGGTATGCAAATAATATTTTGGTGTCTAGTTTCATAATTATGAAAATCTGAGCACATCGTCAAGCCATCTAGGTTAGATAGGAAATGTTAATATTGCTGATTTTCTCAAAGTAGATTCTCGGGGCTTCATACTGAATCTAAGACGAATAATTTTCTTCTGTGCAATGAACACTTAACCTCTTTCAGTCGATGAACTCCAAAAAACAACGTTGTAACATAGGTGGCAATGAAACAATCCATAGTATATATTGAATAAGGCATCAAGAGAAAGGGAGTTTTTCAGGCTATGCAAGGCATAGTAGGAGCTTTTTGCGCAACTTATCGATATGACAATGCCACCGCGTATTCTTATGGACGTATAGGCCAAGGAACTAAGCAGTCTCAACAGATTCAAGAATTCCTTCATTCGGATTAATGAAAAATGTTGATGCCTGAATAGAATCTCGAATCTGGAATTTTACAATTTGAGTCTTGTTTAAGTTCACAATAATTGAGTTTATCCTACACCAATCAGTAAAATATTGGATAAGTCTCTCACAAATCTCCGTCATATCGTGAAGACTACTCGCTCTCACAACCAAGATGTGTCATCGGCAAACATAACAATGATACAAGTAGTCCGGAAATCACGCAAATTTTTGACAAAAATTAGAAAAGAAGAGGTCCCAAGGCTGATGAGGGACATCTAGATTATTATAGTACTCACGCGAAGTAAAACCACCGTGTTCAACAAATGGAGAGTGTTGAGATAGGAAACTCTTAATCCAGTTGAGGAAGATACCGCTGAATCCCAAATGATATAATTTTTTTAAATAAACTTATGCTGGAGGCAATCAAAAGCCCGTGAAAAGTCGCAAAATATGCCAGCTACATGATCACCCGCACCCAAAGAACAATAAACAAAGTCCATGAACTCGGCACAAGCAGTCTGCGTTGATCTGCCAACGCGAAAGCCACGCTGATGAACCGAAAAGATGGAAAATTTGCTCAAGAATTGAAAATTTTTCTGAAAACGATATTACACTGAGTATTTAAATAGGACGGTAATTTGATGTTTAATCTGCTGCGTCCTTCTTATGTAGTGGTATCACTTTGGCTATAGTAAATATTGATGGAAAGCTGCCAGATGAAATTGAGGAGTTGAACAGATGACATAGGTAATCCACTTTGACAGGTACAAAGGACTTAAGGACCCCTGCTTAAACCAAGACTGGATTCGTACTGCTGTACTGAGATCTTCGGAATCGATTTATTGGCATCTGTGGAGGTGAGACACAACGGTACTTAAAGGTTTGTCACTTGGGAAAAAAGACATCAGCATGCTTCCATCGACCATGTGGTTCGCGGCCGTACTAATAAGATCGTTTATGTGTACCAGAAAGAGGATGAGTGACAAAACTGAGACTTGCGGGACTTCATCGTTCGCGTTGGAACTACGAAACTGACACCATTTACAATCACATGGATGTTTCTGTTTGTGAGGAAACTCTTCATTCAATCGCGAAGACCCCTGAGAAAACTATATGAAGATAGCTTATCCAGAAGAGCCTTATGTCTAACAGGATCGAAACCCTTGGATATGCCCAGAGCAACTGATCTTAATTCTTCAAAGCGTTCGATAACCTTGTCCACACTTGCATCAGATAGCTAAGAAGCTCACTTGCTCATCGGTGTTTATGGAAACCATATTGTCTGTCACTGATGAGCTCAACTAGTTCTAACTGCTTTCATGACTTTCGACAAAATAGATATTATCGCTATTGGGCGTTAGTTTACGTAAAACACTTCTTCTTCTTCTTTGGCATAGGCTGCACTTGTGTACCCTTCCTTGAATCAGGGACAATTCCTTTCCTGTATGATATCGTACAGAGAATAGGTGTAAGCGCTAGTGAACACTTTTTGAATACAATGGTAGGAATCCCATTTGGTGTTTTCATTGTTGTAAGAGAATACAGAAGGCGTTTTAGAATCAATCAAATCTTCATCAGTATAGCAACTAATAAAACTGATTCGTTAATATCTTTTTTGACTTCTAGTGATGGTTTCAATATGATCGTGAATAGAAATATATAAATATGACAAAATATTCATGACGTAATTTGGCTATGTTTTTTTGATCTTAGGATGTAAGACTCACTTTACTCTCATTTTTGAGAGAATTTGACCCGAAATCAATTTCGTTTCACACTGTATCAGTTTGACGTTTCCGCCATTGAGTTGACTTTATTAACCTCTCGAAATCGACGCCCTTTCACACAGTTATATCTCCGATATAACTCCACACTTAGGGAGCTATCTCCTGGAGAAGTTATCACGTCATTGCTCCCGAGCGTCGTGGCATCAAAAGAACGAAGCCTTTCGCGAATTCGTAATCCGAAATCTCATTTACGCCAGAAATGTAGATGCGGAGAACCAGCGCAATTTCTTCCTAAATATCAACTTGTCAACCCGGATTTGGCAAGTTTGGAGCGACAACGTACTTCATGCTCACGACGTCTCTATGATTACGTCCTCGCTGCAGCCGAGGATCTCTAGATGTAAAATGAAAACTGCAAATCTGGCTACGTCGCTGATACGCCATATTGGTTCTGGTGCCTTATAAGGAGGTATTAAGGGGTTTAGAGGGGATGCCTTCTTTTTGATAGCTTTATGGTTGACTTATAAGTTCATTTCTGATGGGGATCAAGCAGCTTATACATCTCCCAAATAGTCTTGCTGAGAAAATTTTTCTTATATATGAATATAAACAGTTTCAATGCGTTATTAAATATATATATATATATATATATATATATATATATATATATATATATATATTTAGTAATGGCGTAGTTTCTACTTGTCGAATGTCAAAAGATGAGAGCTTCAAAAATTACAGGTTCGTAGATAGCGGTCTATTCAAAATTATTCGAAAACCATTTACATGCTAATCAACAAGTCCTTGTAACTGTTCAGATCGACGAAATTCGAAATTATCTCTCTCTCTCTCTCATCCTTCACATCAGTCCTCATATCGAGTAGGCTTTCCACCGTGTTCTAATTTTCCGAAAACATTTCCTTCGGAGTAACAGATCTTCCGATTTGATTCACTAAAACCTCCATGCCTTCCAAATTCCACTCTACCCAGTAATTTGGACTTACTTCTGCCCGAGTTAATCCGGCAGATTTGTTTCTTCAGTCGAAATTATGTTCGTTTTAGCCGAATTGAGATCGGATGACGGTGCGCGGTAGGTTTTAACATTGCGGGAAACTGCTCAAAGGAACATCCCTAACTGGTGATTATTTAGGGGCGTGTTAGTACGTAAAGGGCGCTTCGGGAATGTTGTTTCCGGGTTTTAACGTTCCTCCTAGTAATTTGCACCGGGATGATTGTTTAGAGTGGACAGACGAGATTGATAACCTATAGGAAGATGTGGTTCTGAATCTCCGTTGAGCCTCAGTGAGTAGGCGTTTAAGATGGAAGTTTTAGGAAGATATAATTCTTAGCTATTTCATACTGTTGATGATTATTGAAAAGAATATATACTTTAAAGTCAAATAAGTTCTGTTTTCTTTCTTCGCTACAATAAATAGTTTACACTCCTTCAAAGAAAGAACTTTATTCGCATTCGCTCATAACTTCACAAATTCAATATCAAGGCACAATTTCCATTACCCTCTCGTGATAATACTAGATAGTAGTTCTGAAAGTGAACATATGATCGCTCTAGAAAGTATCCGGAAAAAACAAAGCTCAATTGTGATTAGTATATATTTTTAATTCTTGGATCGCAAAATTATAACAAAATATTCATGTTATTTACTTATACAACCACCATTTAACTGTAAACACTTGACTTAACGTCGAGGTACACCCGAAACTAGATCACCTCCATAATCTTCGGTGATGGTAGTCCAGGACTGTAAAACTGACTGAATTGAATCCTATTTATCTCGTGGCGCTATTCGCTCAACTTCAATCTTCATTAGTCCTCATATATTTTCAATGGGACTAAGATCTGGTGATGCTGCTGGCCATGAAATGGTTGTTACTTGGTGTTCTTGCATCCAAGCTGGAGTATAGGCCAAAGTATGGCATCTTATTATCCTGCTGAAAACGTTGACAAAATTCTATCCTTCGTTCCTTTTGTAAAGTTGTCATAATAGGTATTTTTATGGTTTCCTTGATATGTAGCCTTGTCTTTTCAGTAACATAAGGACGGTTTCTGAACATACTTTTATATTTCGTTGATTTCCAAATGTTAGCCAATTTGCGAAACCCCAGTCGCGGATTGAGTCGTCCTAAGGCCAATAAAGCGTTTAAATTGTTTCCTTTAATCTTACGCGGTCTTCCTGAAACTGATCTATGCCTCATATCCATGCCATTTTTTATTTATGTTATTTTTTAATGTTATAAAAAAGGAGTATATTAAAATTATGAAAAATAATAAATTCAAGACACTTTTTAGACAGACTATATTATATGTAATATTTATGTATAATTGAGTAGTTCCTTTGTGAAGTGGATCTAAGTGGACTCGGTAAAAGTCAATAACGGTGAAAACGCTCGGCAATCAAGACTAAGTTTTCACCACAAGTGCAGATCAAAACTGCACCGCACCAACTCCCCCCATTTTGGGTGAAGCAACTCAAAATTCTACGCTTTATTATATGAACTGCAAAAAAATTAAGTGGATGTTTCGCGATTTTGCGTTTTTACTGATGTATTAAGTAAAGTGTCAACCTCCCTGAAATGGCAACAGTAAGGAAGACTGCTTTAGAACGATAACATAGTAGAGAAATAAACAAAATATAGAATCTGACTTGGTGGACTCTACAGGTTTGAAAGAGGTTTAAAATCAGGTGAGGCCCTCCTAGCTCTTCGTAATGCTCTTACTCTATTCGGCATTTAATCAATGAAAGCTTGAGGAATGTTCGGCCAAATGCCCATTAAAGCATTAACGAGCTGTTGTAATGTCTGAGGTGGGTCAGGTAAGCAGCGGTGTAATTGCTGTGATATTGCAGACCAGACATGTTCAATACAATTTCAGGATGACTAGGGGAATCTTCCAGTTGAAAAAAATTCTGAGCAAATTCGTGTTAGGATTGCTCCTGGAAATCGGTAGAGCGGAATACAGTTCCCTCAACTTTTTGCAGTTTCCTCTGAATAAGATATGTACTGTTAGAAAAATAACTCTGTTTTTGCGTCATGATAGAGATAGATAGGGGGTGATTAATTTAAAAAATCACCCATTAATTAAATATTTTTTTGAGACACCCTGTAGGAAATAATTTCCTGAGATGCACGATTCATATAAAATATTCGTCTGATTAAAAGTTATCGATAAACCTGTGTTAATTTTCAGCTGAAAAATAATGAAAGACTCATATGGAATATAAAAATATCAAAACATTGAGTAATCTTACATATGCTTCTAATCAAATTGATAGTGTGAACATTTGGAAATATTTGTTGTGTTCCGTATTATTTACGAGATTTTATGGAAGGGTCTCAATTTTTGACCATGAAATAACTATCAAAGTTACTTCAGCTAATATTTTATTCTATTACATATTGTCCGTTTATCCTGTTGCGTTTGCAATTAACTTATTGGTGAATAAGTGGAAAATTATTCAGTGTGCAATATGCCCCAAACAGCTTACAAATTTAGAAACATGTTACTTTCAACAGAGGAACCTAAGAATCAATATGAGGAAGTGGGGAGAAAAATTAAGACTATTGAAGAGAAAACTATTGATCAGAATATTTTTAAAGATAAGATGGAATCACGTCTCATCATTCAGTAAGTTAATTATTTTGGGGAGTAATATAATATGATAGATTGCGGGAAAAATCCATTATTTTTGCGTGAACTTCAAGACTTTATTTAACATGTTTCTGATTGTCCGATTTGGGTCAGGTATGTTTTGTTCTATAATTTGTTGCCATTTTTTTACTACAGACCGGTGTGGTCTGGCGATGTCATGATTGAACACAATACCTCATCAATAAACAGTGATGTGACGTAAAAGTGGCGTAAGATAACAAAGCCTACCCAGAACTAACTCGCACAAGCTCAAAAAGCTTCTGAGAGAACTTCATAGAAGATCTAGGAGTATCAGCATAATAAAAAAAAAATAAATAAAATAATAACTGACCCATTAAAATTTGCATATACTGAAGAGTGTATTTAATTTGTAAATGGGAAATTTTTGAACATAAATAATTTTCATCTGATTTTTAGTTATGGACAGACCTATGGAAGAAAGATTAAAAAATACAAAAAAGCACGTGAGAATAAATACGAGTGGTCTGACATAGAAGAAATTATCGAAACAGACATGAACGCCCCTTACACAATAAACCGTTGTAAAAGTGAACAAGACATTGGATATATTAGTTTTCTTGAAAATTGGCTCAAAAAGAATACAGTTGATACATTCATACATCCAAGTTATCTGTCAAGTTCAAGGTATAGTAGCTTTCATTCAATTTTGGGCGGTTTTTCGATATTTTTAATTTTGCCAATGGGTGCTAATGAATTTTCAGTTAAAAATTAAAGTTGTAATTCACGCAAAGTTTTTATAATATTATATTTATAAGGTACTGAGAACGTCCTGGTGCTGTGAAATATGAAACTACTTCTCTTATCGGTTATTCTACTTTGTAAAGTTTTAATGAGTGATAATGTTGGAGAACCTGGGGTCCATTAATACTAGTTTGTTTAGATCTTTCTGTATTATTTCTTTATTGAATACTTTGGTTAGATCTTTATTGAGTGTTCTAATTTGTATTTTCTTGAAATTTTTGATTTTTTTGATATAAAGTGATTCAACTATTGCCACAATCATGAAGCAGAGCCGTTTATACAGGAAATCCTGTAACTTCAAAGGATTATTTGAATGACCTCTAAAGAATATGAATCCATATGTCTCATAAACGTTCGAATATCGTTTAGTTTCACCTCTGAATCTCAGTAGGTTCCAATTCATTCTGTCACACTTCCTCTGGGTTGATAGTTGAAAGAAGCTTTCAAGGCTGAAGGGTTATTCATGATAGGAACTAATTTACCCTAGCATGAATCAGTGGTTCCCTCGATTTTGAACATTTGAGAGTAGATGCCTGAATTACGCTAAGTTTATTGCTTGTCCAATTAGACGTTAAAGGGTGCGTTGTCGACCAGTAAGTATATAGTGGGTTAGAAATTTTAGACACATGGTGAATAACGGCAGTCGAGTATTTATGGGTGGGCGTCCTATGTTGCAATGCCCACATCCTTGTATCACATACAGGGAATATAAACTGTACTACCCATCTAGCTAGTAGTACTGACATTAAAATTAAATATACTAAATATCAAACATATGAACTGGATTTCAAATGGAAGGTCTTAAAGTTTTAAGATTATTTAAAATTATTCACCAAATTTACTGGAAGACATGCCATTAAAAATCTACAGAAATATATGGTTCCAGCAAGACAGCTACCTGGCGCCCTTTGCCCGTTCTGTTACAGAATATCTACATGAGGAATGCCCAGGCAGGTAAATAGGGTGGTCTGGTACTATCTTCTGGCCAGCCCGTCCACCTGACGGGATCGACAAATAGTAATGGCAGCAGTTGACATTTTGAAATCCCTATTAAATGCGCCAACTTCTAGGAATTTCTTGCCAAGCTAACATAGTACAAATTTTCAGTACCGACGGTTGAAATTGGGAGAAATTATATTTCTGAATACTTGGGTGACATTATATTTCACAATGGGGCAGTTGGCTTGAAATGAAGGGTGAGCCAATTAGAGTATGCATTATGAAGTGGTGATTATATGGAGTCTGGCAAAACTTTAGTCATTAGTGTTTTGACACAATATAAATATTAAAAAGTCATGGTGAATCCAAACTGTTAGAAATTTACGTGCAAAGTTCAATAGAAATGAAATGCTCTCACGGCAATTTATGGATCAATGTTTTCGTGAAATCAGCATCGTTACTTGATAAACAACCTGTTCACATTCTTGTCCAGTGAGCACAACTGAAAACATCGCTGCTGTAGCCCAGAATGTAGCTGAACCATCAACATCATGCTCAAAAACAGAACATTTCTCGGAGGAGAATTTTGCATAAACATAACTTTGAAAATAGGTACCTTAGATTATCTTCAACATACATACTTCTTATAACTATTACAACTTAGCCTATCACCGGCTTTACGTCGACTTCTGCGACATTCTGTGCGTCTTTTATTCGAAAAATATAATATTTATTCAATGTAGCTGACAAGTTAAAATTTACATATAATCATATTATTCAATGAAATATAACATCAATAAACAAAAAAAAATTACTAACAATTCAGAAAGCGTCTTGGTAAATGAATACTGAACATTTAATGGCGTCTGATGATGACTCGAAATAAAATGAATATTCCAAGTAAGATAGTTTTACCATGAACTTCTTAAGATTATGTTAGAAAGTTTTGAAGGATATCTGTTTTCATGAGAGGGATTGAACAGAAACAAAATTTTGTCTACTGAAAATATTTAATTTAGAGGATTTTTGTTAACAATGTATATTTATTCGATTTTTTTATCTCATTTGGATATCTTATAATGAATATTTATTTTATACATACTGTCAAGAAAGTACCGGGAATTATCGGGAATTTTTTTTCCTAGGTTGGTACCACTGTCCTTAATTACTATGCCAAGCTTGAGCGGGATCTGTCAACTAGTGTGTTTGCAACAGCTGATTAAGTCAGTCGATGTCAGAGTGCGTGCCGATTTTTACTATGGGTGATTACGTTGAGCAAACAATTTGTTTAAAGTTTTGTGTTGCAAATGAATTTTCGTGTGCCGATGCATTGAAAATATTGCAAAAGGCCTTTGGTGATAATGCTCTATCGAAAACTCGTGCATATCAGTGGTACAGAGCCTTCAAGGACGGACGCCCATCGACGGCTTCGATCGAAGATAACGGAGACCTGGGTCTACGAGTACGATATGCAAACAAGCCAGCAATCATCGGAATGGGTGGCAAAAAATGAGCCGAAACCGAAAAAACCACGCCAAAGCCGCTCGAAAATGAAGGTGATGCTCATTGTTTTCTTCGATATCCGTGGCGTGGTGCACTACGAATTCGTTCCAGCGGGTCAGACGGTAAACAAGGAGTATTACCTAGGCGTTATGAAACGTTTGCGTGAGCGTATCCGTAAGAAGCGGCCAAATTTGTGGGCGAACAACTCATGGATTTTGCATGACGATAACGCGCCTTCTCACCGAGCTACGATTGTGACTGACTTTCTCGCCAAAAACTCAACAAACGTGCTTCAGCAACCATCGTATTCGCCGGATTTGGCTCCCTGCGACTTTTTCCTCTTCCCAAAACTAAAATTGCCCCTTCGTGGCACCCGTTTTGAGTCGATTGAAGCCATAAAACAAAATTCGGCGCGAGAGCTAAAGTCCATCCCGGAAAGCGCCTATAAAAAATGTTTCCATAATTGGAAGTGCCGTTGGCATAGATGTATTGGAGCAAATGGAGCCTATTTTGAAGGCGACCCAATAAATTTTGACGATTAAATGTAAAAATGTTGTTTTAATTGAAAATTCCCGGTACTTTCTTGACAGAGTAGTATATGACATTTATTTAATTCCTGAAGTTATAATATTAAATATAATTTTTAGAAATTAAATATGTAGAAGGCTTACAGAATATGTCTGTGAATATTAAAATATTTAAATAACTTTATATACCTTCTACCAAGTATAAACCTCCATTCATTTTATTTCAAAAAATTTAATTTATATAACCCATAACAGTACCTTCTTAAGAAATAGAATGACTTCGAATATAAATAATTATTATTTGGGTTTTAGTGAAAATTGTGTCGCAAGAAAGATTGAAGAATGCAAAAAAGTTATTACTGAGCCAGATAGACATCAAACTGAAAAAAACCAACATGTCGTTACATTCAACGACGGGAATGACATACAAGAATTAATCGAGGAAAAAATGGGAGGCCAGGTAAACAATATAAGTCACTATACTACTGGACAAGACATTTCACTTAGTTCAGATGCTAAAGTATCATTCATAACAAGTTCTAAAGATATCTGCTTCAACCAAAAAGATCGAAGGCATAACTCAGTTGAAATAAAGTATCATAATACCTCTTCGAACATAACGAGATATGTTTGTATCGTATGTTGTTTTTCTACAATGCATAAAGAAGTTCTGCGAAGACATTATCAACGCATTCACGGCTATTTCCACACTTGTGACCTTTGTACTTATGCTTCAAATTCGAAAAATTTACTACAGAGTCATATATATAATTTACATCCGAAATTGAAGAACATAAGTCACTGTACTACTGCATCATTCATAACAAGTTCTGATGATATTCACTTCAACCAAAAAGGTTGTATGCCTAACTCAGTTGATATAGGGTATCATAATACCTCTTCGAACATAACGAGGTATGTTTGTATCGTTTGTTGTTATTCCACGATGAAAAAAGAAGATCTGCGAATACATTATCAACGCATTCATGGCTATTTTCACGCTTGTCTCCTTTGTAATTATGCTTCAGATTCGACAGTTTTACTCCAGAGTCATATACATTATTTACATCCGAAACTAAACAACATAAGTCACTGTACTACTGGACAAAACATTCCACTGTCTCTTAGTTCAGATGCTGAAGTATCAAGCATAACAAGTTCTGATGATATTCGTTTCAACTAAAAAGGTTGTATGCCTAACTCAGTTGATATAGGGTATCATAAGACCTCTTCGAACCCAACGAGGTATGTTTGTATCGTTTGTTGTTATTCTACAATGAAAAAAGAAGATCTGCGAATACATTATCAACGCACTCATGGCTATTTTCATACTTGTCCCCTTTGTAATTATGCTTCAGATTCGATAGTTTTACTCCAGAGTCATATATATATAATTCACATCCGAAATTAAACAACAAAAGTCACTGTACTACTGGACAAAACATTCCACTGTATCTTAGTTCAGATGCTGAAGTATCATCCACAACAAGTTTTGATGATATTTACTTCAACCAAAAAGGTTGTATGCCTAACTCAGTTGATATAGGGTATCATAATACCTCTTCGAACATAACGAGGTAGGTTTGTATCGTTTGTCGTTGTTCTACAATGAAAAAAGAAGATCTGCGAATACATTATCAACGCACTCATGGCTATTTTCACGCTTGTCTCCTTTGTAATTATGCTTCAGATTCGATAGTTTTACTCCAGAGTCATATACATTATTTACATCCGAAACTAAACAACATAAGTCACTGTACTACTGGACAAAACATTCCACTGTCTCTTAGTTCAAATGCTGAAGTGTCAAGCATAACAAGTTCTGATGATATTCGTTTCAACCAAAAAGGTTGTATGCCTAACTCAGTTGATATAGGGTATCATAAGACCTCTTCGAACCCAACGAGGTATGTTTGTATCGTTTGTTGTTATTCTACAATGAAAAAAGAAGATCTGCGAATATATTATCAACGCACTCATGGCTATTTTCATACTTGTCCCCTTTGTAATTATGCTATCTAATGGATTATGCATCAACTTGTAGATTGGTTATCACGAAGTATTTAAAAATCATCAAATCATATTCAGAAGTATCAATGACATACTGAAAGGTATATTCAAATTTTTTTCTGGGTTAGTCTATGTAATCCTTCAATTTTGAAACAACATAATGTCAGTTGAATCATGTACACTATAGACTTGAAAAACATTGAGAATCTGTGGATATTGATATGGCTTAAGTTGAAATGTTAAACTGAGAGAATATATTATTTGGATCTAAATATAAGGATCAGACCATATATGCCTCAATTAACTATTGCTGTGGAAAAATTCTCAATTGTCATCATAATCAGCACAGGGACCTAACTTTTGACGATGGATATTATTTTATGTATTATTTCTTTTTCTGTTATGAAAACATTATTAAAAAGTAGTATCAGTTATTGTAATAGAAAGTTCTACAAATCTAAACAGTGTAACATACATGCGTAGATAAAAAAGTGTTTTAAGGACGAAAATGGCAAGACATACGTGCCGCAGTTCCAAATCTGTCCCTTCAAATTTTGTCATATTTGTGGGAAATTTATGGTGGAATCACAAGCCAAGCCTTTTTCCGAAAATGTTAAAAAAAACCTACTTCCAATATTTTGGTGCTTTAATTAGAGATCAATAAAAGCAGTGAGTTCCCCATGTGTGCTGAAGTTAGTTGTAGCGTATCATTGATGCAGTGGTTGAATAATAATAATAATGATATTTATTCATAATAAACATAATAACAAAATTTCTTGACAAATATATTATATATGAATGGGAAGAGAAAAGGCATGCCTTTTGCAGTCCCTATGGTATGGCGAGGATTCACTAATCATTTAGTCGATTGCTATTTTTGCCTGACAAAGACTAAAGGTTATTCCATTAAGAGAAAGCAGAAGACGACTATCCAAATTTGACTCGCCCCCCAGGCATTAGATCTTGACGTGATGGGGGCGCTCTCTTGACTAGGACCCTAGATTCGTCCCGGCGAATTGGAGGGTTAAATCTTGGTGTCTAACGTAATGCCATTTCGCGCCAGTCACTGGACCTGTATGGTGGAAGATCTCTGAATGGGGCCCTAGTTTTACTCAGGTGAAATGGAGGGCTGAGCCGGTTGATTAACTCAGTGACAAGGGAGTCTGCCGCAGCACAGGGCTTCTCCCTTAAAACTGGCGTACTCTACCCTATCGCAGTATAAATCTCCGGATTCTGTGTAATGGCCAAGTGCGTTATGTAGCATACTGCGTTACCTCGGGGGGGGGATGGTCTTGCCCACAGGTGTTACTTGTACCACCTGGCCACCCCAATTGGTGTTGGACTCGAGGGGGCAGTGGTTGAAAGTCCGCATGCTGGACTAGGGGGGTATTTCATTTATCTGTTCGCAGACCCCCATTTTCGGGATATTCTCATGAAACGACTCGGGGTTTAACGGGACTTGACGGTTCGACTGACCTGTCCTGGCCCCTGGATCTGTGCGTAACAATTTAGGGTTTGTGGATCTCGACGAAATGGCTCTGCCATTAGTGCTTGACGCCAGGATCAATCAAATGACTTCACATGGGTTCGGTGGGTCAGGACGTATAGTCCGCTAGACGGTGCTCGTACCAGGATCAATTGTAGTCGTCAATCTTGAGTTTATCTTAGTTCATGGGACTGCGTTCGGGTGGATGGATAAGAATTCCCTCCGGCGGGTGAGTTGCGTCTCAAACCAACTCGGGTACTGACCTGAGCCAGTAGAGGTTGGATAGTGCTTCGCTGCTACCAGTCAGACGGTTCTGGCTTTCGAGTCGGGGCCCAAACTGGAAGCTGGTGGGTTCATCTCTTCGGAGGAGTTCTCGCCACGCGCGATGATATGGCGTAATCCTTATCACACTTTCTACCTCTAGGGGTGGACTGTGGAGACTGCTTGGTAGTCACTTGGAAAAGAGGCCTTCCACAAATAGCCAATAACTATTCTGGTAGAATTCACCTATCCAAATTTGACTTCCATGTGGTCACTTACAAACTAGTGACCATCTACGGCGTGTCTGTCCTCTATTTCAGGATCTGCGGATCCGCGTGTTTTCTCTGGGCGACCTGTCTGATCTCATCTTATCCCACTCTCGCTGATGCTGTCCAACGTCTGAACTCTTGGCATGTCGAATGATGGAATCTGGAACGGCAATGATGATATCGTGCTAAACCGTCAGTAGAGAGTGTTTTATTCACACAGTGACTGTCGTGTGCACTGATCTGAGCTATCCAAATTTGACTATCCAAATCTGACGATCGTGACATTCAGGACCCAAAATCTTACCGGCCTATTAGCCTTCAGTCAACCTTGGGCAAGGTTCTCGAACGGCTTATGTTGAGCCGTCTCTCTGAAGACCTTTTGGATTCGAGTAATTGCTCGCCCCTACAGTTGGCTTTAGGCCTGGTCTATCTACTGAAGATGCTGTCTTTCGACTAGTCAGTTATGCTCGTGAGTCTAGCTACAAATACGTTGCTGCCATTTTTATAGATATCGAGGGTGCGTTCGACTCACTTTGGTGGCCAAGTATCCTCCGTCGTGCTCGAGAGTTGTCCATCCCTCAAGACCAGCTTCGTCTCTTACACAGTTATCTTTCTGACAGAAATGTCGGTTTTGTACGGCACTCCTTCTCCCGGTCTAGAGGTCTTGAAAAAGGTTGTCCTCTGGGTTCAATACTTGGACCCTCAATCTGGAATCTAGTTTTCGATGAGTTGCTGTTTTTACTTTCGAAGGAAGAGGGCCTGCTATCGCCTATGCCGATGATCTGGCGCTTCTAGTTGGAGCAAACAGTCGTCGCGCTCTCGAGGCTGCACATCAACGTCTAGTTGATATTACGGTCCAATGGCTCTTGCGTAACAAGCTGACCGTGTCGATGAGTAAATCCGCTGCAGTATTGTTGAGGGGAAGTCCGCACGTAGGTCGCCCTCCAAGGGTATGTGTTTCGGGTGTGCCATTCCGTTGGGTTCGCGAGCACAAGTATTTGGGTGTCCTGGTAGACTCGGGACTTACTTTTCTGCCACACGTGAAGGCGCTGCGTGAGAAATGAAAGGCTGTAGCTTGTACGTTGATGCGGTTCAGACGGTCCTTGGGAGGCACTCAATCTCGATCATGTGTATATTTCTCTTCATCATCTCCTATTGTGCTACGGCCTGGTTCCATCGAGTTGAGCATTCCCATGTCAGACGGGTTATCCTGTCTGCACAGAGGCACTTCTTGCTCTTGGTTTCCCCAATGTGTCGCACTGTGGCTACGGCGACAATACAGGTGGTGACTGGAAGTATCTCATCTTATCCGCCTTCTGCCGGTTTAGAGTAAATTTTTTGGCGGTTTCTTCTTTCGCCGCTGATGCTGTCCAACGCCTGAACTCTAGGCATGTCGAATGATTCGAGATCTGGAACGGCAATGATGATATCGTGCTAAACCGTCAGTAGAGAGTGTTTTATGCACTCAGTGACTGTCGTGTGCACTGCTCTGAGCTATCCAAATTTGTCGCCCCGTGGCATTAGATCTTGATGAGATGTGAGCGCTTGTCGAGACTAAGGCCCCAGTTTCATGCCGGTGAAATGGAGGGTTAAGTCTTGGTGCCTAACGTAATGCCATTCGCGCCAATCACTGGACCTGTATGGTGGAAGATCTCCGAATGGAGCCTTAGTTTTGTCGTTGTGGTGAAATGGAGTGCTGAGCCGGTTAATTGACTCAGTGACAGGGAGTCTGTCGCAGCACAGGACTTCTCCCTTAAAACTGGCGTGCTCTACCCTATGGCAGTATAAATCTTCGAATTTTTCTGTGTAATGGCCGAGTGCGTTATGTAGCTTACTGCGTTACCTCGGGGAAGTCGATTGCCCTCGGGTGTTACTTGTAACACCTGGCCACCCCATTGGTGTTGGACTCGAAGGGGCAGTGTAGTCCGCATGCTGGACTAGACAGGTATTTCATTTATCTGTTCGCAGACCTCCATGTTCGGGATATTCTCATGAAATGACTCGGGATTCAACGGGACTTGACGGTTTGACTGGCCTTGTCCTGGCCCCGGATCAATGCGTAACTTTTTAGGGTTTGTGGATCTCGATGAAATGGCTTAGCTGTTAGTGCTTGCCGCCAGAATCAATCAAATGACTTCACATAGGTTGGGTGGTTCAAGACGTACAGGCCGGTTGACGGTGCTCGTACCAGGATCAAAAGAAGTAATCAATCTTGAGATTATCTAAGTTCACGGGACTGCGTTCGGGTGCTTGTATAAGAATTCCTTCCGGCGGGTGAGTTGCGTCACAAACCAACTTGGGTACTGACCTGCAGAGCAAGAAGAGGTTGAATAGTGCTTCGCTGCTACCAGTCAGACGGTTCTGGCTTTCGAGTCGGGGCCCAAGCTGGAAGCTGGTGGGTTCATTTCTTCGGAGGGGTTCTCGCTTCGTGCGATAATATGGCGTAATCCTTATCACACTTTCTACCTCTAGGGGTGGACTGTGGAGCCTGCTGAGTAGTCATTTGGTGAAAGAGCCATGCTCACTATGCCAATATGAAAACCTGGTATCCAAATTTGTATGAAAAATTTAAAAGAATGGAAAGCTTCTCAAAAAGAAGTCTGAGTTTCTCGTTTGGAACGAGATTTGATTTGATGTTGATAGGTGGTGGTGGTCGTATGCAGGGCGGTTACTGTAGGTTGAAGGGTTGATGTCTGGGTTCGGGTGGTGGTGTTATCGGAGCGCTACCTTGGTTTCCTGGCGCGGCCTGAATCATACGGTACTGACGAGTGTGGCAATCCCGCATTACCCTAGCTGGCTTCAGCAAGGCCTGGGTCTCCAAGGCCCTTAATTTGCAAGGGAATGCGTTCCCTAAGCAAGTCTTAGCAATGATGCAATGATTGCTACCACGGAAGGGAGGATGCCCACAGGAGTAATCCTGGCCGCTCTACTAGAGGATTGGTTTTGTGGGGGCAGTGGTTGAAAGTCTGCATGCTGGGCTAGAGGGGTTCTGTCCCTTCAGCGTGTGAGTTGTGTTTTCCAACTCGGGAGATAACCTGCTTAGTTAGAAGGGGTTTGGAAAGTGCTTCGCCCTACGCCAGTGGGGGCCAAGTCTATTAGGAAAACATGAAAAAAAATTCAAATTCAACTTTCACGCCCTGTATCTTTTTCCACAGCAATATTTTATTGAAGCATATTTTGGTCCAAATAACCTGTGCTTAACCTATGTTCTTGTAGTTATGATTCACCCTCTATATTTATTTTAATGAATTATTTATATGTAAATGTATTTGTGTCGTTGTTGAAATTTTTTAGCGTGAAGTTATTTATAAATAGCATTCATATAATTAAAATATTTCTATAGTATCCGCATTAATGTCTAAGGATATTACTTCTATTAATTCTATTTCAGGGAATTGTAGTAAACCATTTATTGTATTCATCAATAGAGGAATAACATTATATCATTTAAGATTATTATCTCTAAAAATTGTAATTTTAGAGAATTTTTCGAAAATGATTTCATTAAATAAAATGTCTTGAAAACACTGTTTCTTTCCAATTGCGATATATATTTAGAAGTATACCAAACATTGCACAGCATCAATAAGAAATTAAATAATCTACAGAAAATATTCAATATTGCTCAAAATAACCTGTCAAACTGCAGCTGTTTCATACCGACCTTATGAATAACAAATTCTATTCCAAAAATGCCCAATATGAACTTAAAAATCCCTTGAAACCTCTCTTCAAAAGCTAACTCAAAAATCTCTCCAAAAATAAGCAGCACATCTTCATAACAGCGTTTGAAACTCCCATTGATACTCTTCAGTCAATTCTTCTGACAAATAAATAAAAACAATCAAGACCTCATACCACGATACTAGAACCTGACTGACTTTTAGAAGTGAACTCAAACATCTTCATATTCTATGTTTGTCTGTAAAAAATAAACATAAGTAAAAGAGGCACGTTCAAGATAATCAGTCGACCGAGGTAGTCTATGATATTAAGTTATTGTACTATATTGAATTACCTGATAACCACGTATCATTTCTCTATTCTTTATTCATTTTTGAATATTACTGTATTGATACTTCAGTTGGAGGCGCACAGTTTGTTTTGATCTGAAATAGCCATATAACATTTCGGAGATCCTTTGTATGTATACTATGTACTTGAATTTAGAGGTGGTTAATGATGGAACTTTGAGAAATCAGAGTGTTTAGAGTGAATGAATGTGGAATCATAAATGAATAACTGACACAACAAACCTGTGTATTCAGAATGTCGCAACAAAACATTCTTGAACAACAATATTGTTAGATATAAATATTGTAACGACTAGGTAGTTAAATCAGCATTATATTGTCACAAGACATTCCTGCCCAACGATATTATGCGAATTTATTCAGCATGATGATTGTTTAAAACTAAAAACTGTCGATATTACAGACATTTTACGACATAATTAAGAGCTTTTGGTGGCCAAAAAAATACCAGTACACCGATTAAGAACATAAAAAATTCCGGAACTATGATAATCATCTCTACATCATCACATGCTACCTCTCTCGAGTAATTAGGCGAAATTAAATATATGGCAATTCAAATTATTTTCATCGACAGCCATAATAGAGATGGATGGGTTAAACATCGATTTTTCGTTATTCTAGGTCTATTTGAAATTGTCACAATGGAAATATATGAAATCAAGGTGTTCAGATTTTACATCGAGCAAGGAATTTAACTTACTATGCAGGTAGATATAATATAACAATTACGTCCCCAGAGTTCACCAATATAGGCCTTTCAAATATGTTTCATCTTTCCTAGAAACGCATTAGAACCGAAGCCGTTTAAAGACAACAGTCGAATGTCGTATAGGGATGTACCTGGGCCACTTTTTCGAGCCCCAACTCATTCCTTCATTCAGCGAGTCAGCAAAAGGTCTATAGTTGAAGACATTCTCTCGATCAAACGGTCTTTATTCATACAGGGTGACAAGAAAAACCTCGGACCAACTGTTTTTCATTTAACTCTACTAAACAAAAGTAATTGAACAAAACATGAACAGAACATTTGGTGATAATATTTTTAAGCAGTTTCGAAGTGGCTTCGTTTGGCGGCGATATGCAGACCTTCGGGCGTTAATCAGTCCCACTCCCGGCGCATGGGTTCCTTCAGCGACTCCAAACTTTTGTGGTGTTTAGCACACCCCCTGAGCTCCAAAATCGACTAAACTCTGTAGTCCATTGGGTTGAGATCCGGTGAGTAGGGCGGCCATTCTACAGATGTGATGAATCCCGGAAAATGGGTCTTACACCATTCTTGCGTCATTTTCGCTTTAAGAGCCGGAACGGAGTCTTATTGAAAAGTCTAATGCATGTCGCCGCAGTGCTGCTGGGCCCACGGAAGTACTACAGCCTCGAGAATGTCGCAATGGTAGACTTCTTGAGTAATCTTGACCCCTTGATCCACGAAAACAAAGGGTTTTGCCGCTGGCGCAAATTCCTCCTCAGACCATGACGGACTTTGGATTTTGACAATGTTCGACGATGTTCGACGTACCGGGAGTCTCTGCGTACCAGACTCTGTCGTTTTGGTGGTGTTGGGATTGATCTACGGTGAAAAACCTCTCGTCTGTGAAGAGAATGCGCTCCCATTGCTGACTAGTGGCGAGACAAAGGAGTTGGCGTCACTTTTGGTGTCGCACGCGCTTGTTTTCATCCGTGAGGAATTGTGCTTTTTGGAGCTTGTATAGCTTGAGGTTGAGCTCTTTTTTCAACATTTGACGACCGAATGCACGGCTCATACCGGTCTCACGGGCTATTTTCCTCATGGAGACCCTCGGATTTCGATTGACTCGCTTCTTGACGATGTTGCGATTGCTAGGCTTATTGACAGTGCGTTTTCTCCCAATTCCTGGACTAAGACCATCATGGCCAAGCTCCTCGAAGCGGCAAATTGCATCGGACACGGTTTGTCGAGACACATTGAGCGAACGAAAAATTTCGCATTGAAGCTTACCTTGACAAAACAGTTCCAAAATTGCACTACGTTTGTTTGACATTCTAACACTCTGCAAAATAAAGTAATATCAAACTGAAAATTACAAGAAAGTGTAGAGAATCCAGTAGAACAAAAATTATTTGGCAGCACGAAAATACATTTGTTCCAAAACACAGTAAAATTCGTTCGAAATTTTTCTTGTCAGCCTGTACAAAATCCTTAAGTTATATCCCAAAGAGTATGTGTAAGCGGTTCTTTAACCTCACGAAAACAACACCTAGACTCAGACATCGAATGATCTGGTTTTTTCGCAATTCTCTTCGGGATTTGCATCAAACCACCTCCTTGATTTCCGAAATATGCCAGACGCCCCATAATGTCCCAGTATTCCGTGGAAGGAGACGATCCAACTCAATTGTAACGTTTTATCCGACAATTCTGTGAACGCCATTTTATATAAGTACCTGCTTTTCCGCCTGAGATTGCATTGGTTGCAATTCTATGAATACATTCTGGATCCTCACTGCAATTGAGAGAGGGAAAATATTGTGAAAGGAAACAAGCGACGCAGACTGGAATATCTAGATCAGCTTGATTCCATTTTGAGTCAACAGTTGCTAGATAGCGAAGTGAACATATGAACTAATAATATTCATTGTTCTTCGTGATATCAGACATGTAATTTTCTTGAAGACACCTGCAAAAGATATTCCCTAAATCTTCAAGCAGAGATGGTATTACGTTTATTAGGAGACATTATTGTTGTTATTGCAGGTGGCCGTGAAAACGCTTAAATCTTTCATGTTGATATTTCCAATCGACTTGTTGCTGATCCATGTTAAATTTGAAGAATTATTACTTGCGATACTTCAGATTATTTGTTCTCTAATGAGTATATATGGCCCTTAGAAAACTTAGAAAGATATGAATGCTCTTGATATATTTAGTGCTTAGTATTAAGTTATATTCAACATAGTGTAAATCATGTTCTCTCTCATTCCTTCTTTATCGATCAGCAGATAGATATTCTAAATGTTCCTTTCCATTCCAAGAGAACTGTTACCAATAAGAACACTGGTCGACAAGATTTTTGTAACACAAAGCAGATGTTTATTTTTTCGACGATAATATAAAATATTACTAAAGTCCTAACACAAACCACTTTTCAAATCCTCACTAAGACCATTTTACTTTAGCAAGTAGTAAATTTCATGAGGGGACGGTTAAAATGGATGCATTTTATAACAGGAAATGTACCTAAACTTCGTTTTTTACAATATTAAACATAAAATTAAGATTAAAAATCAGCATTCTGTTGAGTTTCGGAATGAGTCGTTCCTTGTAGATAAGAAAGTGTTTTTAGGACGAAAATGTTTAGACAGACGGGCCGCAGTTGCAAATCATCTTCTGACAAATTTTGTAATATTTGTAGAGAATATATGGTGAAATCACAAGCCATCATTTTCTGAAAATGTCAAATGATCCTACTTCCAATATTTTGGTGTTTTAATTGGAAATCAAGACAAGTAGTGGCCGCCCATGTTTGCTATGTTAGTTGTTACGTATCACTGGTGGAGTGGATAAATGGAAAGAGCAAAAGCATGCTTTTTGCAGTGCCTTTGATATGGCGAGAATTCACTTATCATTTAGAGGATTGCTTACAAAGACTGAAGGTTATTTCAAAAAGAGAAAGCACAAGATCGAATACCCAAATTTGCAGTCTTCAATACGACCTGTTCCTCATAATGCAGATTTACCAGTGCCGATCGCACTTTTAGATCCGCAAAATGCTGTTTTGGAAGATATTGGAGACAACGCATCATCAGGCAGCTCCGAAGAACAGTACACCGATCCTACTTTTACTCCAGTTCCGGCAAGCCACATATAATCGTTTAAAGTGAGTTAAATGATTTAGTTCGTGATATGAGATTATCAAAGCAACAGTCGGAACTTCTAGGTTCCCGTCTTAAGGAATGGAACTTATTAGGCCACGAAATGAAAATCACGGAGAATTTCAGAAGAAGAAATGCTTCGTTTTCTGCATTCTACAGTATGGATAAATCAGTTGTGTGCTTGTACTGATATTGATGTTTTATGCAGGAACCTGATATTGAGCATTCCCCCTGTGAGTGGCATTCATTTATAGATTCGTCTGAGTACAATTTAAAATCTGTGTTATTGCATACTAAAAATTTGAAACCCCCATTACCAGTTGCACATTCAGTGACGATGAAAGAAAGCTATGAAAATGCAAGCACTCTTTCAGATGAAATAAACTATAACACGTATTCATGGCAGATAGGTGGAAACTCAAAAGTCTTTGTCTGTGGGACACTCGTGCAGTAAATCAGCATTATATGACAAAAATTGGCCAGAAAGATGTGTATTTCAACAGGAATCTCAAAATGTTAAATTTAGACCTCTTGCAGACCCCAAAAATGTCCTGCTGCCTCTTCTTCACATTAAACTTGGGCTGCTGAAAAACGTTGTGGAGGAATAAAGATGGCAATGGATTCAAATACTCAAACAAGTCTTTCCCAAGTTGAGTGATGCCAAATTAAAGGAAGGCATTTTTATTAGACCACAAATCAGAAAATTGCTGGACGACGTTAATTTTTCAGAGAAGCTTGCCAGGCAGAAACTCAGAGCAAAGAACTCATTTGGTAGTGTAGTAAAAGGATTTTGGGCAACAAAATGGATGCAAACTACCAACATTTAGTTGATGAACTATTAGATTCCTACAAATTGCTTGGTGCTCGAATGTCAATTAAAAATCTGTCAATTTTTCCTGAAAATTTGTAATCTGTCAGTAACGAGCAGTGTGAAAGATTCCATCAAGTTATTAGGACAAAGTAAATTCGCTATCAAGAAAGATGGGATGCAGCCATGATGACTCATTACTGTCGGTTTTTGAAGAGAGACCAGGATCAATTGTAGTCGTCAATCTTGAGTTTATCTTAGTTCATGGGACTGCGTTCGGGTGGATGGATAAGAATTCCCTCCGGCGGGTGAGTTGCGTCTCAAACCAACTCGGGTACTGACCTGAGCCAGTAGAGGTTGGATAGTGCTTCGCTGCTACCAGTCAGACGGTTCTGGCTTTCGAGTCGGGGCCCAAACTGGAAGCTGGTGGGTTCATCTCTTCGGAGGAGTTCTCGCCACGCGCGATGATATGGCGTAATCCTTATCACACTTTCTACCTCTAGGGGTGGACTGTGGAGACTGCTTGGTAGTCACTTGGAAAAGAGGCCTTCCACAAATAGCCAATAACTATTCTGGTAGAATTCACCTATCCAAATTTGACTTCCATGTGGTCACTTACAAACTAGTGACCATCTACGGCGTGTCTGTCCTCTATTTCAGGATCTGCGGATCCGCGTGTTTTCTCTGGGCGACCTGTCTGATCTCATCTTATCCCACTCTCGCTGATGCTGTCCAACGTCTGAACTCTTGGCATGTCGAATGATGGAATCTGGAACGGCAATGATGATATCGTGCTAAACCGTCAGTAGAGAGTGTTTTATTCACACAGTGACTGTCGTGTGCACTGATCTGAGCTATCCAAATTTGACTATCCAAATCTGACGATCGTGACATTCAGGACCCAAAATCTTACCGGCCTATTAGCCTTCAGTCAACCTTGGGCAAGGTTCTCGAACGGCTTATGTTGAGCCGTCTCTCTGAAGACCTTTTGGATTCGAGTAATTGCTCGCCCCTACAGTTGGCTTTAGGCCTGGTCTATCTACTGAAGATGCTGTCTTTCGACTAGTCAGTTATGCTCGTGAGTCTAGCTACAAATACGTTGCTGCCATTTTTATAGATATCGAGGGTGCGTTCGACTCACTTTGGTGGCCAAGTATCCTCCGTCGTGCTCGAGAGTTGTCCATCCCTCAAGACCAGCTTCGTCTCTTACACAGTTATCTTTCTGACAGAAATGTCGGTTTTGTACGGCACTCCTTCTCCCGGTCTAGAGGTCTTGAAAAAGGTTGTCCTCTGGGTTCAATACTTGGACCCTCAATCTGGAATCTAGTTTTCGATGAGTTGCTGTTTTTACTTTCGAAGGAAGAGGGCCTGCTATCGCCTATGCCGATGATCTGGCGCTTCTAGTTGGAGCAAACAGTCGTCGCGCTCTCGAGGCTGCACATCAACGTCTAGTTGATATTACGGTCCAATGGCTCTTGCGTAACAAGCTGACCGTGTCGATGAGTAAATCCGCTGCAGTATTGTTGAGGGGAAGTCCGCACGTAGGTCGCCCTCCAAGGGTATGTGTTTCGGGTGTGCCATTCCGTTGGGTTCGCGAGCACAAGTATTTGGGTGTCCTGGTAGACTCGGGACTTACTTTTCTGCCACACGTGAAGGCGCTGCGTGAGAAATGAAAGGCTGTAGCTTGTACGTTGATGCGGTTCAGACGGTCCTTGGGAGGCACTCAATCTCGATCATGTGTATATTTCTCTTCATCATCTCCTATTGTGCTACGGCCTGGTTCCATCGAGTTGAGCATTCCCATGTCAGACGGGTTATCCTGTCTGCACAGAGGCACTTCTTGCTCTTGGTTTCCCCAATGTGTCGCACTGTGGCTACGGCGACAATACAGGTGGTGACTGGAAGTATCTCATCTTATCCGCCTTCTGCCGGTTTAGAGTAAATTTTTTGGCGGTTTCTTCTTTCGCCGCTGATGCTGTCCAACGCCTGAACTCTAGGCATGTCGAATGATTCGAGATCTGGAACGGCAATGATGATATCGTGCTAAACCGTCAGTAGAGAGTGTTTTATGCACTCAGTGACTGTCGTGTGCACTGCTCTGAGCTATCCAAATTTGTCGCCCCGTGGCATTAGATCTTGATGAGATGTGAGCGCTTGTCGAGACTAAGGCCCCAGTTTCATGCCGGTGAAATGGAGGGTTAAGTCTTGGTGCCTAACGTAATGCCATTCGCGCCAATCACTGGACCTGTATGGTGGAAGATCTCCGAATGGAGCCTTAGTTTTGTCGTTGTGGTGAAATGGAGTGCTGAGCCGGTTAATTGACTCAGTGACAGGGAGTCTGTCGCAGCACAGGACTTCTCCCTTAAAACTGGCGTGCTCTACCCTATGGCAGTATAAATCTTCGAATTTTTCTGTGTAATGGCCGAGTGCGTTATGTAGCTTACTGCGTTACCTCGGGGAAGTCGATTGCCCTCGGGTGTTACTTGTAACACCTGGCCACCCCATTGGTGTTGGACTCGAAGGGGCAGTGTAGTCCGCATGCTGGACTAGACAGGTATTTCATTTATCTGTTCGCAGACCTCCATGTTCGGGATATTCTCATGAAATGACTCGGGATTCAACGGGACTTGACGGTTTGACTGGCCTTGTCCTGGCCCCGGATCAATGCGTAACTTTTTAGGGTTTGTGGATCTCGATGAAATGGCTTAGCTGTTAGTGCTTGCCGCCAGAATCAATCAAATGACTTCACATAGGTTGGGTGGTTCAAGACGTACAGGCCGGTTGACGGTGCTCGTACCAGGATCAAAAGAAGTAATCAATCTTGAGATTATCTAAGTTCACGGGACTGCGTTCGGGTGCTTGTATAAGAATTCCTTCCGGCGGGTGAGTTGCGTCACAAACCAACTTGGGTACTGACCTGCAGAGCAAGAAGAGGTTGAATAGTGCTTCGCTGCTACCAGTCAGACGGTTCTGGCTTTCGAGTCGGGGCCCAAGCTGGAAGCTGGTGGGTTCATTTCTTCGGAGGGGTTCTCGCTTCGTGCGATAATATGGCGTAATCCTTATCACACTTTCTACCTCTAGGGGTGGACTGTGGAGCCTGCTGAGTAGTCATTTGGTGAAAGAGCCATGCTCACTATGCCAATATGAAAACCTGGTATCCAAATTTGTATGAAAAATTTAAAAGAATGGAAAGCTTCTCAAAAAGAAGTCTGAGTTTCTCGTTTGGAACGAGATTTGATTTGATGTTGATAGGTGGTGGTGGTCGTATGCAGGGCGGTTACTGTAGGTTGAAGGGTTGATGTCTGGGTTCGGGTGGTGGTGTTATCGGAGCGCTACCTTGGTTTCCTGGCGCGGCCTGAATCATACGGTACTGACGAGTGTGGCAATCCCGCATTACCCTAGCTGGCTTCAGCAAGGCCTGGGTCTCCAAGGCCCTTAATTTGCAAGGGAATGCGTTCCCTAAGCAAGTCTTAGCAATGATGCAATGATTGCTACCACGGAAGGGAGGATGCCCACAGGAGTAATCCTGGCCGCTCTACTAGAGGATTGGTTTTGTGGGGGCAGTGGTTGAAAGTCTGCATGCTGGGCTAGAGGGGTTCTGTCCCTTCAGCGTGTGAGTTGTGTTTTCCAACTCGGGAGATAACCTGCTTAGTTAGAAGGGGTTTGGAAAGTGCTTCGCCCTACGCCAGTGGGGGCCAAGTCTATTAGGAAAACATGAAAAAAAATTCAAATTCAACTTTCACGCCCTGTATCTTTTTCCACAGCAATATTTTATTGAAGCATATTTTGGTCCAAATAACCTGTGCTTAACCTATGTTCTTGTAGTTATGATTCACCCTCTATATTTATTTTAATGAATTATTTATATGTAAATGTATTTGTGTCGTTGTTGAAATTTTTTAGCGTGAAGTTATTTATAAATAGCATTCATATAATTAAAATATTTCTATAGTATCCGCATTAATGTCTAAGGATATTACTTCTATTAATTCTATTTCAGGGAATTGTAGTAAACCATTTATTGTATTCATCAATAGAGGAATAACATTATATCATTTAAGATTATTATCTCTAAAAATTGTAATTTTAGAGAATTTTTCGAAAATGATTTCATTAAATAAAATGTCTTGAAAACACTGTTTCTTTCCAATTGCGATATATATTTAGAAGTATACCAAACATTGCACAGCATCAATAAGAAATTAAATAATCTACAGAAAATATTCAATATTGCTCAAAATAACCTGTCAAACTGCAGCTGTTTCATACCGACCTTATGAATAACAAATTCTATTCCAAAAATGCCCAATATGAACTTAAAAATCCCTTGAAACCTCTCTTCAAAAGCTAACTCAAAAATCTCTCCAAAAATAAGCAGCACATCTTCATAACAGCGTTTGAAACTCCCATTGATACTCTTCAGTCAATTCTTCTGACAAATAAATAAAAACAATCAAGACCTCATACCACGATACTAGAACCTGACTGACTTTTAGAAGTGAACTCAAACATCTTCATATTCTATGTTTGTCTGTAAAAAATAAACATAAGTAAAAGAGGCACGTTCAAGATAATCAGTCGACCGAGGTAGTCTATGATATTAAGTTATTGTACTATATTGAATTACCTGATAACCACGTATCATTTCTCTATTCTTTATTCATTTTTGAATATTACTGTATTGATACTTCAGTTGGAGGCGCACAGTTTGTTTTGATCTGAAATAGCCATATAACATTTCGGAGATCCTTTGTATGTATACTATGTACTTGAATTTAGAGGTGGTTAATGATGGAACTTTGAGAAATCAGAGTGTTTAGAGTGAATGAATGTGGAATCATAAATGAATAACTGACACAACAAACCTGTGTATTCAGAATGTCGCAACAAAACATTCTTGAACAACAATATTGTTAGATATAAATATTGTAACGACTAGGTAGTTAAATCAGCATTATATTGTCACAAGACATTCCTGCCCAACGATATTATGCGAATTTATTCAGCATGATGATTGTTTAAAACTAAAAACTGTCGATATTACAGACATTTTACGACATAATTAAGAGCTTTTGGTGGCCAAAAAAATACCAGTACACCGATTAAGAACATAAAAAATTCCGGAACTATGATAATCATCTCTACATCATCACATGCTACCTCTCTCGAGTAATTAGGCGAAATTAAATATATGGCAATTCAAATTATTTTCATCGACAGCCATAATAGAGATGGATGGGTTAAACATCGATTTTTCGTTATTCTAGGTCTATTTGAAATTGTCACAATGGAAATATATGAAATCAAGGTGTTCAGATTTTACATCGAGCAAGGAATTTAACTTACTATGCAGGTAGATATAATATAACAATTACGTCCCCAGAGTTCACCAATATAGGCCTTTCAAATATGTTTCATCTTTCCTAGAAACGCATTAGAACCGAAGCCGTTTAAAGACAACAGTCGAATGTCGTATAGGGATGTACCTGGGCCACTTTTTCGAGCCCCAACTCATTCCTTCATTCAGCGAGTCAGCAAAAGGTCTATAGTTGAAGACATTCTCTCGATCAAACGGTCTTTATTCATACAGGGTGACAAGAAAAACCTCGGACCAACTGTTTTTCATTTAACTCTACTAAACAAAAGTAATTGAACAAAACATGAACAGAACATTTGGTGATAATATTTTTAAGCAGTTTCGAAGTGGCTTCGTTTGGCGGCGATATGCAGACCTTCGGGCGTTAATCAGTCCCACTCCCGGCGCATGGGTTCCTTCAGCGACTCCAAACTTTTGTGGTGTTTAGCACACCCCCTGAGCTCCAAAATCGACTAAACTCTGTAGTCCATTGGGTTGAGATCCGGTGAGTAGGGCGGCCATTCTACAGATGTGATGAATCCCGGAAAATGGGTCTTACACCATTCTTGCGTCATTTTCGCTTTAAGAGCCGGAACGGAGTCTTATTGAAAAGTCTAATGCATGTCGCCGCAGTGCTGCTGGGCCCACGGAAGTACTACAGCCTCGAGAATGTCGCAATGGTAGACTTCTTGAGTAATCTTGACCCCTTGATCCACGAAAACAAAGGGTTTTGCCGCTGGCGCAAATTCCTCCTCAGACCATGACGGACTTTGGATTTTGACAATGTTCGACGATGTTCGACGTACCGGGAGTCTCTGCGTACCAGACTCTGTCGTTTTGGTGGTGTTGGGATTGATCTACGGTGAAAAACCTCTCGTCTGTGAAGAGAATGCGCTCCCATTGCTGACTAGTGGCGAGACAAAGGAGTTGGCGTCACTTTTGGTGTCGCACGCGCTTGTTTTCATCCGTGAGGAATTGTGCTTTTTGGAGCTTGTATAGCTTGAGGTTGAGCTCTTTTTTCAACATTTGACGACCGAATGCACGGCTCATACCGGTCTCACGGGCTATTTTCCTCATGGAGACCCTCGGATTTCGATTGACTCGCTTCTTGACGATGTTGCGATTGCTAGGCTTATTGACAGTGCGTTTTCTCCCAATTCCTGGACTAAGACCATCATGGCCAAGCTCCTCGAAGCGGCAAATTGCATCGGACACGGTTTGTCGAGACACATTGAGCGAACGAAAAATTTCGCATTGAAGCTTACCTTGACAAAACAGTTCCAAAATTGCACTACGTTTGTTTGACATTCTAACACTCTGCAAAATAAAGTAATATCAAACTGAAAATTACAAGAAAGTGTAGAGAATCCAGTAGAACAAAAATTATTTGGCAGCACGAAAATACATTTGTTCCAAAACACAGTAAAATTCGTTCGAAATTTTTCTTGTCAGCCTGTACAAAATCCTTAAGTTATATCCCAAAGAGTATGTGTAAGCGGTTCTTTAACCTCACGAAAACAACACCTAGACTCAGACATCGAATGATCTGGTTTTTTCGCAATTCTCTTCGGGATTTGCATCAAACCACCTCCTTGATTTCCGAAATATGCCAGACGCCCCATAATGTCCCAGTATTCCGTGGAAGGAGACGATCCAACTCAATTGTAACGTTTTATCCGACAATTCTGTGAACGCCATTTTATATAAGTACCTGCTTTTCCGCCTGAGATTGCATTGGTTGCAATTCTATGAATACATTCTGGATCCTCACTGCAATTGAGAGAGGGAAAATATTGTGAAAGGAAACAAGCGACGCAGACTGGAATATCTAGATCAGCTTGATTCCATTTTGAGTCAACAGTTGCTAGATAGCGAAGTGAACATATGAACTAATAATATTCATTATTCTTCGTGATATCAGACATGTAATTTTCTTGAAGACACCTGCAAAAGATATTCCCTAAATCTTCAAGCAGAGATGGTTTTACGTTTATTAGGAGACATTATTGTTGTTATTGCAGGTGGCCGTGAAAACGCTTAAATCTTTCATGTTGATATTTCCAATCGACTTGTTGTTGATCCATGTTAAATTTGAAGAATTATTACTTGCGATACTTCAGATTATTTGTTCTCTAATGAGTATATATGGCCCTTAGAAAACTTAGAAAGATATGAATGCTCTTGATATATTTAGTGCTTAGTATTAAGTTATATTCAACATAGTGTAAATCATGTTCTCTCTCATTCCTTCTTTATCGATCAGCAGATAGATATTCTAAATGTTCCTTTCCATTCCAAGAGAACTGTTACCAATAAGAACACTGGTCGACAAGATTTTTGTAACACAAAGCAGATGTTTATTTTTTCGACGATAATATAAAATATTACTAAAGTCCTAACACAAACCACTTTTCAAATCCTCACTAAGACCATTTTACTTTAGCAAGTAGTAAATTTCATGAGGGGACGGTTAAAATGGATGCATTTTATAACAGGAAATGTACCTAAACTTCGTTTTTTACAATATTAAACATAAAATTAAGATTAAAAATCAGCATTCTGTTGAGTTTCGGAATGAGTCGTTCCTTGTAGATAAGAAAGTGTTTTTAGGACGAAAATGTTTAGACAGACGGGCCGCAGTTGCAAATCATCTTCTGACAAATTTTGTAATATTTGTAGAGAATATATGGTGAAATCACAAGCCATCATTTTCTGAAAATGTCAAATGATCCTACTTCCAATATTTTGGTGTTTTAATTGGAAATCAAGACAAGTAGTGGCCGCCCATGTTTGCTATGTTAGTTGTTACGTATCACTGGTGGAGTGGATAAATGGAAAGAGCAAAAGCATGCTTTTTGCAGTGCCTTTGATATGGCGAGAATTCACTTATCATTTAGAGGATTGCTTACAAAGACTGAAGGTTATTTCAAAAAGAGAAAGCACAAGATCGAATACCCAAATTTGCAGTCTTCAATACGACCTGTTCCTCATAATGCAGATTTACCAGTGCCGATCGCACTTTTAGATCCGCAAAATGCTGTTTTGGAAGATATTGGAGACAACGCATCATCAGGCAGCTCCGAAGAACAGTACACCGATCCTACTTTTACTCCAGTTCCGGCAAGCCACATATAATCGTTTAAAGTGAGTTAAATGATTTAGTTCGTGATATGAGATTATCAAAGCAACAGTCGGAACTTCTAGGTTCCCGTCTTAAGGAATGGAACTTATTAGGCCACGAAATGAAAATCACGGAGAATTTCAGAAGAAGAAATGCTTCGTTTTCTGCATTCTACAGTATGGATAAATCAGTTGTGTGCTTGTACTGATATTGATGTTTTATGCAGGAACCTGATATTGAGCATTCCCCCTGTGAGTGGCATTCATTTATAGATTCGTCTGAGTACAATTTAAAATCTGTGTTATTGCATACTAAAAATTTGAAACCCCCATTACCAGTTGCACATTCAGTGACGATGAAAGAAAGCTATGAAAATGCAAGCACTCTTTCAGATGAAATAAACTATAACACGTATTCATGGCAGATAGGTGGAAACTCAAAAGTCTTTGTCTGTGGGACACTCGTGCAGTAAATCAGCATTATATGACAAAAATTGGCCAGAAAGATGTGTATTTCAACAGGAATCTCAAAATGTTAAATTTAGACCTCTTGCAGACCCCAAAAATGTCCTGCTGCCTCTTCTTCACATTAAACTTGGGCTGCTGAAAAACGTTGTGGAGGAATAAAGATGGCAATGGATTCAAATACTCAAACAAGTCTTTCCCAAGTTGAGTGATGCCAAATTAAAGGAAGGCATTTTTATTAGACCACAAATCAGAAAATTGCTGGACGACGTTAATTTTTCAGAGAAGCTTGCCAGGCAGAAACTCAGAGCAAAGAACTCATTTGGTAGTGTAGTAAAAGGATTTTGGGCAACAAAATGGATGCAAACTACCAACATTTAGTTGATGAACTATTAGATTCCTACAAATTGCTTGGTGCTCGAATGTCAATTAAAAATCTGTCAATTTTTCCTGAAAATTTGTAATCTGTCAGTAACGAGCAGTGTGAAAGATTCCATCAAGTTATTAGGACAAAGTAAATTCGCTATCAAGAAAGATGGGATGCAGCCATGATGACTCATTACTGTCGGTTTTTGAAGAGAGAAGATATGACTCCTCATAAAAAAAATTGAATTTAATTAGTATTTTTAAGCACGCTGACGAATTTATGTCGATAAATGTCCAGCCATATTTTGACCTACATCAGCAATGTTTTCAAGTGTGCTAACTGGACGAGAACGTGAACGGGTGGTTTCATCAAATAACGATTCAACTTCACGAACTGGCTCTATCAACTGCCATTTAATTTCGATTGAATATCCTACATAAATTCCGAACAGTTTGAACAGGAGATTCACCAATTTGGAAATATTTTTTTGATATTTTCCAGTTTTGTGCAAGAGTAAACGGACCCATTTCGTTAATACCAAATAATAACCTAACATTCTGTCAAAATACGTATGACAGAAGTGTTGACACACTCGAAATAACTACTTCCTCAAAATGCAAACTCTATATGACTCACCTATTAAAATTATGTTTCAAATATTAAATCGTTCGAATGTACTCTATTATTTTGTTCATGTCTCCACGAACGGTATGTAACAAATACTTCATCATCTTTAATCCTGAATTGTTCTTGAATTATAAGCGTATATCTAAGAGTTCAGATAACTCAACATAAAGAAGTCACAAGGTTTCAAACGACCAAATATTTCTGGATGATCAGTCGATGTATAATATTATACCGGGAGGTTTTTTTAGAGTGGAAGAAATTTCGATAAGGATAACTGTGATTTGACAGAAAGTAGAAGCCATGTTAATTTGTCATTTCTGTTCAGCAAGCATTGACAAATTATCTAGGAAAGACTCACGCCGCAACAACGTTTACAAATTGTTGAAATTTATTTTCAAAATCAGTGTTCTAGTCGCCAAACTTATACAGCACTTCGTGAAATTTATGGTTTACATAATCGTCCATCAGAGCAGCTTATTCGTTGAACTATCGATAGATTTCGGACAACATTTTCTCTACTCGATGCAACAACAATAAGACAAAGAACTGTACGTACAGAAGAAAATATCGCTGCTGTAAGTCATAGTGTTAATGATAATCTAGATTTGTCTATTCGTCGACGTTCACAACAAGTTGGACTGTGTGCATCCACCTCTTGAAAAATTTGGGGTAAAGATCTTGGTCTCCACCCATACAAGATCCGGCTGGTTCAAGAACTAAAGCCACTTGACCATAATAAGAGTCATTTGTTTGCTGAGTGGGCCCTAGAACAGCTTGAAGTCGATCCACTTTTTTATCGTAAAATTGTGTTTAGTGATAAAGCTCATTTCTGGTTGAACGGCTATGTGAACAAACCAAATTACCGTATATGGAGTGGAAACAATCCTCAAGAAGTTCTGCAGGTTCCATTGCATCTTGAAAAATGCACTGTATGGCGTGCTTTACACGCTGGGGGCATCATCGGTCCAAATTTCTTTAAAAACGATGCTGGAGCTAATGTTACAGTGAATAGTGCTCTTTACAGATCGATGATGAATGATTATTTGTTTCAAAATTTGAATGGTCCCAAGTTCTTGGGACATAATTCAACTGGATTATTTTATTTGGGGTTATGTCAAGTCATTGGTTTATGCTGATAAACCAGAAACAACAGACGCTTTGGATGCCAACATAACTCGTGTTATTGATGAAATAAGGCCTGAATTACTCGAAGAATTGGTCCAAAATTGCTCCGGTCGAATGCGGTTCCTCAGAGCTAGTCGTGGTGAACATATGCCGGAAATTATTTTTAAAACATAAATGTCATAAAATTATCTTTCAAATAAAAAAAAATGGCTTCAATCTTAATTTAAATGTGTTTCATTTCAATTTAAATTTCTATCACTCTGAAAAAAACACCCGATACTTTATCGCTATCTAGATTTAGTGTGCTGTATAAACTACTGCGCTGTTTACATTGGAAAAAATAAGCACGTAATAACTCAAACAAAATATGATATCATCTCCGACGGGGCCATTTTTTACGAGGGAAAACATCGACTCGGAATGAGACCTGAGAGTCATATCCTCTAAGAACAGTTTTCTTCGAAGGAAAAGTGAAATAGAACCTTCATCAGGTTCAGTTTATGGCGAAGAACCTTTTCACATAGTGAAGATAAAAGTCTATATATGTTCCCGAGAACCTAACGGATACAAATGAGCCTTTCAGACAGTGTATAACATATGATACGCCACAAAAATCGCGCATTTTCCGGCTGACAGCGACAGAGAACGGTCGATTTTAAAATGATGCGACATGAAATATCAACAGGAGAGTGATTGGTATATTTGGCTGTGTATCTTCAATTGATAGGGTTATTTTTCAGATATGACGTCTGTTAAAGAAGTGTTATTCTCGACATAACAACCCTCTTTTTCCTGGAAAACACATCAATTCAATTCAATGTTAATCTAGAGAATCAGGAATGTCCGGTGAAGCAATGGAAGAATTAAAACCTCAGCGCGATGCGATGACGAACAAACGACTGTTCTCTCTCAATTGAAGTGGTGGGGATGCTTCGATCGAAACGAGCAATGCATAGCTTCAGGGCTCTGCAAGGCTCGAAGCATCTCCACCACTTCACAAGTTTCTTTCTGTTAGAAACACCTTCAAATCACGGTTTGATATCGGATAGGGCCTCCTCTAGTTTTTCAAAGTGCTCTTACTCTATTTGGCACTGTATGAATGTGTCAAAGTATCGACGAGCTGTTGTAATGGCTGCGGTGTGTCAGGAGAGCGGTGTAATTGCTATTAAACTGCGACATGTTCAACACAATTCTGGTCCCGAAAAACATTAACCTTTCGGTTAATGCCATGCGGTCGTTGCTAAGTCCAGTTCAGTGTAGACGAGCATTATCGTCGATTAACGTAAAAATGTCGTCAATGACTACCGCAAAGGAAACAATTATTGGTTCTACAATCAAATCACGATACCTTACCGCTGTCATGGTTGCGTTAAAGAGGCGAGTAAGATCTGTGCTTCTATTAAAACAAATGCATACTGAGCCGCCACCGAAAGAGCTGTTGTTGTCTTAAAATATTCATCATACCGTTGGGCCCCTTCTCATAACACTAATATTCGCCCATCAGACTGATACAGACTCATCATTGAACAAGCAGGATCTCCATCTGTAACCAGTGCTCCCTACTCAATCGCGGGTGCCTAGAGGATGTTCTTGCCCTCAAATTGAAACTGTGAAACCTTTTCCGGATTGTTTGATCAAAACGCCGTGAAGAGGGGATTTCATCGTCCAGTTAATCGTATTAGCCGATCTTGTGCGATGGTTGTAGCTCTTGCTCTTTCACCCTCGGAGTATATGCAACACTTTCACTAATACGATATCAATTCCTTGCTCTACTAACTTCACTTCGCGGAACCTGGAGATGGTAAGCAACTTCTTGTCGAGTTAAACTTTCGTTTAATCAACGAACTAATTCTTCAAGTTGGACAGCTTCTAAACGTAGTTGAACTCGTGACAATTATATCACGCTATGGTTATTTTCACTTGTTCCTGGTTCTTCTGTTTTGAGTTGGAGAGATTCACCAGATAACTCGATGTCCCCGTCATTGATAATTCTTGAAATCACTTGGTTAGCGTTTTTTCTGTTTGGATGATGTATTACAATTTAAAATTCTATAGGTTGTACTTCCGATGTTTGAATTGAAAATTTTGAGCAGGAGTGAGATAAGTTCAGTACGGAGATAAATTGAATACTCAATCTAACTTTCTCAGTGTGTCTCTTTACACCCTTCGTTTTGTTTTTTTAATCCATTTACATTTCTCCATGAAAATGATTTCCGCAGTTCCTCCAATGAGGTTATGTGTCAAGGTCTTGACTGATATCTTGACAGTTAACTCCCCAAAATGATTTTCACTTATGAGGTTGAATTTGTCAATCAATTTGTTTTCGGGTGAAAAAAATACTGATTTTATGGTTGTCATGTCGCACCCTGTATAATTTCAAGAGATGATTAGCCATTTTTGCCTTATTGCATCGTAGTCAGAAGCAAAAAAGTAGCCAGTAGTCATTAATAAGGAGCTATGGTAACAGAAAGTTCTTCATATGCGACATAACAATTCGGAACTCAAACAAGCCCAATTAGATTTTGTTGATCGCTGGGACATAACTAACTGCCAGGTTTCGAAACTTGTTGCTGTCAATCGCCAGTGCCCTGTAATGTCTAACGACTACAAATCTGCCACGTACCTATATTTGTTCTGCACAGAAACATCAAAGTACATACCCTAGTACCATCTAGTACACGAAAATATACATACACGACAAACCCTAGCCAGCCAATTCAAGCAAAGCACTGTATTCCCGATTTTGTCTAACGTTACAAACGCAGAAAACTTTTGTCATGCTTAAGTCAAATCCCGTTACGCCGTTATGCTCAAAATTACCTCATTTATATTCAAATAAATCAACTTGGCTGATAACCTGTACCAAATATGATTAATAAGGAATTTGAGCGATGGTAGCAGAAAGTTTTGTTGACCACTGGGACATAAGTAGTAGACATGGGCACGTTTTGAAACTTGTTGTATTCAACCGTCAGTGCTCTGTAATGTTTAACGACCACAAATCTTCCACGCACCTATATTCATTCTGCACAGGAACTCCAAAGTATTTGTCATATACTGGCGCTATCTAATGTAAATATATATTCACGACACACCCTATCGAGCTAATTCAAGCAAACAACTGCATTCCTGATTTTTCTAACGTTACAAATGCAGAAATCTGTCCTCATGTGTACAATAAAATCTAATCGGGCATGCTTGAGTTTAGAATTGTTACACAGATGTAAATAGTCTTCCAATGCGAACGCCACAGTTCTAAATTGACATTACTCACGCATTTGCAGCCACTCTTTATTTGTGACATTGACAATGTCTACCATGTAATCATATAAAGGTACACACTCCAACAACTGTACAAATAATCCCAATTTATTATGAAAAATCGAGATCTGTTACTCTAACTTTACGTGCTTTAACTCCAATTTTAGGTCGTTATTATCGTCTGTATAAAAAGTAGTTGAACGTTTAGTGAAGAAGTTTGAAGCAAATTTTACACTTCATAATGTTACAGTGCCAGTGCGACAAAGAAATGCAAGTAGTGAAGAGAATATTGCTGCCGTACGTGAGAGTGTTCGTGAAGACCAAAATTTATCTATTTCTTGACGTTCACATAAACTCGGCGTCTCCCAGTCGTCTTTGTGGTGAATTTCATGAGAAGACCTTGGTTTACATCCATACAAAATTGTTTCAACCCAAGAACTCAAACCAACAGATCATATAAAGCGTGGTGTATTCAGTAATTGGTGCTTAGAAAAATCGGAAATGATCATTCTCAGCGATGAGGCGCATTTCTGGTTGAACGAACTCCTTTTTTTGAGGTTAAATTAAGTCATTGGTTTACAGCAATCATCCAGCAAATTTACACGATTTACAGATTGATTTGGACAAGTCATTGCTACCATCGACCTGATTTGTGTGAGTCATAGAAAATTGGTATCAACGACTTCAGTCCTTCCAGGGTTTCCGTAGTGAACATTTAAATGATGTTTTTGGTTCATAACTAATGGTATCCTTTGTATTTTATAATGGAGTAAAAATTTCATTAATTTTCAAATAAATAATGTGTTTTATTATCAAAACAAAATGGGAGACGCTCTCAATGTAAGGCCCTTATTATTGCACATTCAACCACAAAAAAAATAAATCTGGACCTTATGAGTCAACATATTCGATCTGTAATATTAGACAGATTCAACATCAATTAATTTTTTTTTCAAAGATTTTCAATGAATTACAGATATCCTTCATTGAATACGCCCAAACTAAACATTATGGTAATACAGTCGAAATAAATTCCTAAACAAACGGGTTATCCAATTAATTTGGGAGTTCCTTATTATCCTTTCCGAGAAACCCACCACACAGCTTAATTTTAATTCCCAACTGTTTAACAGTAAAATTCAGCAAATTGCTTCGACGAAACTAAAACATCTTTTCATCTAACGAAAACATTTGCTAGTCCCCCATCGCTGAAAACTGCCAAGAATTTTAATCAGCGTGCACGCCAACTTTCTTCGGTTGCTTCAGACTGAAGGACAGACGCGACTGAGAAGTTAAACTTCACCACATCTAGAATGTTCCTTTGTGGGTTGGTCGACCCGTGAAAATTCCAGATCGTATCATCTCGAAATCACTCGTCGGTTGCCTTAGGCATGAAAATCATCAATTTTCCACGATACTGCTCCACTTTTATGCCCACATCGCAATAAATGGAAATACAAGTTGTAGCTTCTTGTATACAGTGTGGGAACCATTTATAGAATTAAAATTATTCGTTCGAACATTATAAAAAGCACTGGGACACGTCAACTTTCAAATTCAGTAGTTTGAACATAAATTCAAATATACAGGCTAATTCGCGCAAAGTCCGTCCTCTTCATTTTGAATGGAACACCCTGTATATTTTTATATTTTTTTGAAGCTCTTGATAACCTGATTTCCACAAACCTTATTATGTGTGGTCTATTATCACTAATACCGAACGAAATTTCGAAAGTATTTATAATTGGTTTCAAGAAACCGAATACTTAGTAGTAGTAGATAGATGGCAAGTATCCTTAGAAAAAATTATGGGCTCGTCTCATTGGAAAACTATAAACAACATATGGATGTTATATTTTTGTATAAATTGTTGAATGGTTACATTGACTCTCCAGCTTTGCTGTCCTTCCTGAGCATTCATGTTCCATCTAGACTGTTAAGAGATTATGCTATTTTTGAGGTTACGTTTCATAGAACAAATTTGGAAAAGCACTCTCCGGTCAAAGTATATAATTCTAAGTATCGGGTGCTTTTTTTAGAGTGATAGAAATTTCGATAGGGATAACTGTGATTTGACAGAAGATAGAAGCCATGTTGTTTTGACATTTCTGTTCAGTAAGCATTGACAAATTATCATGGAAATCACGACGCAACAACTTTTATAAATTGTTGAAATTTATTTTCAAAATGAGTGTTCAAGCAAAATTGCCGTATATGGAGTGGAAACAATCCTCAAGAAGTTCTGCAATTTCCATTGCATCCTGAAAAATGCACTTGTATGGTGTGCTTTACACGCTGGAGGCATCATCGGTCCATATTTCTTCAAAAACGATGGTGAAGCTAACGTTACAGTGAATTGTGCTCGTTACAGATCGATGATCAATGATTATTTGTTTCAAAATTTGAATGGTATCGACCCAGAAGTATTTTGGTTCCAACAAGATGGTGCTAACCTCATGCTGCTACCGTAAAAATTGATTTATTGAAAGAAAGATTTGGCGATAACATCATTTCGAGAAATGATCCAACTAATTGGCCGTAAAACCCCCGGATCTTTTAGAGTACGCCATATAGTACGGGATAGCTCACCAGAAATGGTCCAATTAATTGGCCTCCAAGATCATGCGACATAACTCCACTGGATTATTTTCTTTGGGGTTATGTCAAGTCATTGGTTTATGCTGATAAATCAGAAAAAATAGACGCTTTGGAAGCCAACATAACGTGTTATTGATGAACTAAGGCCGTAATTACTATAATAGAAAAAGGGGTCCAAAATTGGTCTGGTCGAATACCGTTCCTCAGAGCTAATCGTGGAGAACATATGCCAGAAATTATTTTTAAAACATAAATGTCATAAAATTACCTTTCAAATAAAAAAAAATGTAGCTTCAATCTTAATTTAAATGTGATTTATTTCAATTTAAAGTTCTATCACGCTAAAAAAACACCCGATATATAATTTTAAGTATAAGATAATGATATATTTTTCCTGTCGATTGATTCATTCAATAGAAGAATTAAGCTGTTAAATTGAGATTTTGTATTTTGTTTCTTACGGATTATGAGTTTGATTTTGTTGAATTGGTGGGTTGTGTAGATTTGGGGTTGATGTTGCATATATTGTAAAAGTTTTTGTATTTTACGGTGGATTATTAATCATAAGAAAAAACCACTGACTTCGGAACAGAAGCTTAAAAGTTCCATGTATTAAGTGTTCAAATAATCCACCTTGTTTTCCTAAATAGTATCCAAATCATTATAGGAGATATACAGAGATAATCTCGTATCTCTGTGTAGATTTGGCTCAATATTGCCAAAGAGTCGAATAACTTTCAACCTTAGTTAATCAAGATTTGAAGCTCTGCCGAAGTCATACCCATAGATAGATGCTTTCGGATATCCCCATAGATAAAAACCATTTGGGGATAAGTCTGGTGATCTGGGGGACCACAGAATTGTACCATCAGTAGATATAACGCAATCAGAAAACTTGTTTTTGAGAAACTGTGTCACTTCGTGTGAGTTATGACTTGGGCAGCAATCCTGTTTAAACCAAATGTCCTCAAAATTGATGAGAAGTTGACAAACTGTCGGAACAATTCGAGTTTGCAAAAAATTTGGCAGGATTTGGGTTTCCGTCGATATAACATGGACCAATGATGAAACCTCCTGAAATATCTGTCCAAACATTGAGTTTTTTGGGATGCTGAGATTCTGAAGGAAATACTCCGGTGCTGATTATTTCGGAGCTAATAAAAACGGATGGATTATGTTTCTTTTTCAAATAAAATGATGACTCATCAGTGGAAAGTACATTTTTCAAGAAAGACTTATTTTCATTTTGCCTTTCCATAATCTTCCTGGACCTACGAAATCAACACGAGACGTGGATCTGAAAAATATCGCCGCGTCAGTGCAAAGCGATGAATTCTCTTCCACTCTGAGCAAACACAGAATTTTACATGTCGGCATATGAGCATAGCTTTTAACCGACGTTGATGTACCATTGTCATCATAGACACTCCAGCAGACTCCCGAAAGCTGAAAAATAAGAAAAGTATATCTGAAAAAGAATAATAGAGAACCTGTGTCAGTACAACCGAGGAGGAACCAGCAGGGATGCCCCCTCCAAATAGGATCGCTGGGTCGATCCCAGTACTCAGCTCCATGAGCAAAGTGTCCCTATTTAGTGGTTATGAAAGACCGAAGCAAAGAAACAACACAAATAACAGCAGGGGTTCCCCTCCCAAGAGGACCGGTGTTGCTGTTCGACTGTTAAAAGCGAGGCCCCGAGGCATCGTAGAGGAGTGCTTAAGGATCCTAAAATGGGGCCGAAGTTGGGGGCGAATCTTCCCAGATATAAAGCGTCCTTAGTATCCCCTTGTCCTCTATCTAAGCGCGCACAGTTCCTAGACCTAGAATGGAAGAGCAACAGAGAGTCCGCTACCACAAAGGGTCGTAAATCCCTTTGTTCCTCCTGAAGCGCAGACCATTCAAGGGCTGAAACGGGGGTAGTATAGAGGTGGGGGCGAGCAAAAAGCGAATCCACCCAGGTCGAAACGTCGTAAGTTTCCCTTTTTCATCCAGCTGACCATTTCGGATCCCGCTGCGGATGAGTGACGAAGGTTGGAAAGCCCGTCCCAAGATTCAGCAGGGTTTCCTCTTTACCCATGAGGTGAGTGTTCTGCTCCTAGTACTCACAATGAAACAGGAGAAAACGACGGGTCCCAACCGTAATTCTCTGCCCAAAAGCACGTCCCAAGAGCGACAAGTATGGATTACAAAACTCTAATCGGTCGCAGGATAGCATGACTCCGTCCTCTCTTCAGAACCACAACTACTCCGTACGATTCCAAGCTTTATTGAAGGATAGGAATGGTTCTGGGACAACATGATGGCATAGTATACAAAAAAGAAAAAGGGAAAAAGGAATAGAAAGTCTCTGCTTTAGGCATCAAGACTTTATCCTCCATTTCACCCTCGTGAAAATAGGATTTCAGTCATGATAAGAAACCCCCACCACGTCAACGTATAGAGACAATGGGGCAGCGTCCCACTCTGGGCATCGTGAATTTTACTGGTTAGGCATGCGAGCATAACTCTTTTACCAGGTGACTACTCAACAATCTCCACAATTTGCCGCAAGAAGCAGATAGTGTAATAAGAGTTACGCATTATCATCACGCATAGTGGGAGCCACTCCAAAGAGTTGAACTCACCAACACCCAGTTTAGACTTCAGTCCGAAAACCTATACCGTGACTGGTAGCAGCGAAGCACTCTCCAACCTCTACTGGCTCTGCATGGTCAGTACCCGAACTGTTTGGGAAGCAATTCACACGCCGAAGGGGTTTCTTATCCCCCACCCGAATGCAGTCCCATGAACCAAGATAGTCTCAAGATTGATGACTCAATTGATCCTGGTACGCGCACCGTCAATCCAGCCTGTACGTCAAGACCCACGAACCATTGTGAAGTATTTCAATTGATCCTGGCTTCAAGCACTAACGGTCTAACGGTTTCGTCGAGTTCCACAAACCCAGAAACGTCACGCAATCGATCCTGGTTCAAGACCAGGCCGGTCGAACTGTCAAGTCCCTGAAGCTAAATCTCGAGATATACAGAACATAAGTTGCTGCGAACAGATAGATGGAATACCCTTCTGGTCCAGCATGTGGACTGTCCACCACTGCCCCTTTGAGTTCAACACCAATTGGGTGGCCAGGTCGTGCGAATACTTCTCAAACGCCTCCACCCTTCCGAGGTAACGCAGTATGCTACATTACGCACTCAGTTATTGGACAGAAATATCCGGAGATTTACTGCAATAGGGTTAGTTTTAAGGGTGAAGCTCTGTGCTGCGTCAGACACCCTTGCCACTGAGTTGATCAACACAGCTCAGCCCTACATTTCAGCTAGGGCCCCATTCGATCGATCTTCCACCACACGGGTCCAGCGACTGGCACGAGTGGCATTACTTTAGGCATCAGGACTTAATCCTCCATTTCACCGGGATGAAACTAGGATCTTAATCAAGACAAGTGCCCCCAGCGCGTCAAACTACAATGCCATTGGGGCGCCCCACTCTGGGTAGTTGGAAAGTGAAGGGAAAGATTCAACGAGCAGTCCAGTCTTGTGCAGAGCGACTGGCACAATACTTTCACTTGTTAATGCATTATAAATCCTTGATTCCGCGATTTTTATTACCTGTATAATTCGATAAAATAATAAACCTAAATGTCCACTGATAAAAATTACGAATTGATTTTTTTCGCCGTCACATTTTCCATTGGAACACGTGGAAATCAGCTTTTTCCATTCGTTGGGGTGACGTGACAGCCGGATGAGATATGTGCACTTCGCATGTTTGGCCATAATTATTTCCTCAAAATTAATACGTTCCGTGCTCCGTAGATCCGCTTACAGATACACCGGCCATTAGTGAAAACCAGCTGGGAAAACAAGCAAAGATCGCGGCGTCGATGTGGTATTTCCAACGGATCTCGAGCGGACACACGTTGCGGCAGAAACTATGCAATTTTAATCGCCATGCAAACGATTAGATCGAACGAGGGCATCGCGTTTACAATTTCGTGGACGTGAGGTTCTAACAGGACGTGTACTCCTCACGAGTATCGATGGTGATATGTTTGAACGTTCATTATAAGAAAAACAAACATTAACTTCCGCTATTTTAATGATTTTCACGACGATTTTCACTACAATTGTTTCGTCATACCATGCCTTTATCAGGTGAGTATTAAAACTGAGGTATACAATGCAAAACATGTCCTTAAATGCACAGCTCTGGTACAAAAAATAGAGGGAGGACAAGAGGTGGTTTACAATCAATGAAAAATGTTAAGTAGGGGGATGTGTTTAAATCTATTTGATCAATCGATAAAATTTGTCTTTTATTATATCTATTGGTCTCTAAAGTTTCTAACAGATTTAGTTTATGACTTTTGTTTTCGATATGTAATATTTTATAGCTCGTATTAAACTTATGACCTGTCTCTAACAAATGGTTGACAAAAGTAGAATTTGGTTTATTATTAATGTAACATTGTTCATGTTCTTGTATCCTTGTTTGGAATGAACGTCCTGTCTGTTCCATATATACACATGGGCAATCACTACATGTTAACTTGGAAACTCCCGATTTTGATTACACGACTAGGAAACTTTCCTCGCAAAATTGCGATTCTGTCGTTGTTTGTGTGCGTAGCGCCGTCTTGTTGAGAATAAACGTCGTCCATATCAATATCTTCCAATTGCGGCCATGAAGAATCATTAATCATGGACTCCATGCTCCATAACAGTTGCACTAGCCTCATTTTCGAATGAGTAAGGTTCAATCACAACGTCAGCTGAAAAACCGCACCGAACTATGACACGTTGAGGATGGAGAGGCTCTTCAAGAACCATTCTTGGATTTTCCGAACAAATGAGACAATTCTGCTTATTAACGTAGCCTCCAAGGTTAACATGGACCTTATTACTGAAGATGAAAGTCCGGATCATTCTGATGAATTTCAAGGACCCAATCAGCGTAAATACGACGTTGCTGGTGATCGACCGGCTTGAATTCTTGTGTTAATTGAACTTCAAAAGCCTTAAGACCTAAGTCTTTACGCAAAATACGGTATAATGTCGTTTGTGGACAACCAAAGGTCAACAAGGAATCGACAAACCTGGGTTTTCGTCAACATTACAGCTACAGCAGCAATATTCCCAATTACACATCACAAACTTGTCCTAACAGCTCAAGTTTGTCGACAAATTTCACTATTGCCAGCTGAGAAGGTGCTACAAGAAGAACACCCAAAAGTTTTTCAGTTTTGCGAACTGCTACTGCAAAATTTTCACCATTTTTCTAGTGAAATTGAAAAGTTTAATTGCGTTGTTAAAGCGTGTATCCTTTCACTTTAAGAAACACCGTAGTTTTTATTTGTCAAAAGATGACAGCTGCCCAGATAGCAGGCTATTCAAAATCAAACCTCTTATTGAAAAATCCATCACAACCACATCAAATTTTAGGACTCCTTCAATTATTTGTATCATTTGTAGCATGCTAAACTAGTAGAGATAAGTTTTCATTCATCGGAGCTGTATATAAGGCTTTGTACTCTAATTTCACTTACGAACTCTTGGGCCAGAGGCCGTCGGATTTGTTAAATCGTCACTCTTGGGGAATAAACATCTTCGTACATAATAGTACACAAATAACTATCATTGCTAACTTTATAAATTCTCTGAAAGGCATCAGTTGTGCAATCTCCTACAGAAGCGAACCAAAAAATCCAATCCTTGTAAACATATTTGGATCCAAGCCAAATAAAAACCCCTGAATAATTCACACTTCGATTACATCGGGACCAGTACTCGCTTCTCTATTCCCGTAAATTGATTTTCGCCCTTTTCGAAAACCCATATTTCTGAAGGAAATAAAGACAACTTATTCACTGTGAGGGGAATCTACTCCCTTCGGAATTAAAGCGACGTAGATCTTCGCGGGCCGATATGCCCTGTCATCCTGTAACACCTGTTGGATTATCTTCAGCGAGACTTATAGATATCGATTTTATGTCTATAGGGGGCGTGCTTTACCGTCTGAGACCTCGTTCTGGAAAGGCTTGATATCGACAGCTCTGCGATGGGTTCGTATTGCGACCTATTTAAAGTATTAAAAAATTGGGACTACTAGATTTCAGAGAAGTGGATTTTTTTAACTTTCATATCCTATGAATCCTCTCTTATTCATGGTATATATATTTTCATATGGAATAAATAATTTGTTCGATTGTATCGGTTTTTACTTGTCGGAAATACATCTTGATTATTAAAAGTAAAACAACTTAATTTCCGCCAATCTATTTAATTTCACAACAATTGTTTCTTCATGACAGCATGACTTCGTCAGGTGAGTATGATACTAACTACATATTTGAGATTAAGTTCTTTCAATATTCAGAATATGCAGAAAAGAAGGTAATTTACAGTAATTTGTTATTTTATTATTATGGAAAGTTTCAAAAAAGGTTAAGTAAAGGGGATTTATTGAGGTCCGTCTGGTCGTTTGGGAGAATTCGTTTTTTATTGTATCTGTTAAATTCGAGGGCTTCTAGGTAGTTCAACCTGAGGTTCTTGTTTTCTAGGTGTAAGATTTTGTACTTATAGTCAAAATCATGTCTTGTCTCCAAAAGATGGTCAGCATATGTTGAATTTCTATTTTTACCAAGATATGCTTTCTGGTGTTCACGTATCCCAGTGCCGAAAGATCTACCTGTCTGACCAACGTATAAACATGGACAAGTACCGCAGTCTATTCTATAGACTCCAGACTTTTGTTTTTATGGATCGTAGGAGTTGGACTTATTGGAGCTTGTATGGCTTGAGGATTTGCGGTTGATACCGGTCTTACGATCTATTTTCCTCATGGAGAGCCTCAGATTTCGATTGACCCGCTTCGTGTTGATGTTGCGATGGCCAAGCTCTTTGGAACGGCAAATTGCATCGGACACGGTTTATCGAGGCACATTGAGCAAATGAACCATTTCGCATTGACGCTTACCTTGATGAAAGAGCTCAAAATTGTACTACGTTTATTTGACATTCTAACACTCTGCAAAATAAAGAAATATCCAACTGAAAATTCACATATAAGTACAGGTAAAACGTAGAGATTGTAATAGAATAAAAATCCTTTGGCTGCGCTTAAATACTTTCGTTCCAGAACACAGTAAAATTTGTCCAAAGATTTTCTTGTCATCCTGTATTTAAACATAAAAACTGTATTAAAACACAAACTCTCCTTGTGACAGTGCTAGGTGGATTGAGTAGTTCAGTGAAAGAAGGGGGTTCCAAGTGGAAAAGCAAAATGCTCACTGAACCAATGGTATTGCCTCGGAATTGACTGAATTAAACTATGACAACCAGGCAATAACAAGGATGAAATGCAAACGGAAATCAACTATTGTTGGAATGTAACATCAGCCAAGATCAAGAGATCATGATTAAAGTAGAAAGACACAAATTAGACGTATGTGCGTTCTCGGAGAAAAAAGAAGGGAAAAGGAAACGCCAAATATGGAAAATACATACTGATATACAGCAGAAAACATAAGAATAAAGAAGAGCTGCATCATGGTTTTCTACTCTAATCTTTGACGCTTGTGTTCGCGAGTGAGTGAAACTCTTCTTGACTAGAATCTCCATATTATAGTGTCATTATGGGGACGTCATTTGACTATGCTTAGGAAACTGAAGTACCAGTGGCGTCTTGGAGTCTTTCGATCTCTACAACCATCTACCGATAAGATAATGTATTTATTTTCCCCCATGCTTTTGAAACGTATGCAATAATTTCAGATATGTGTACTCGTTGGATATTTTTCATTCATCGCAAAGTTCAAGGCATTCTTCATTCCCATGGAACGGCAAGAGAAAACGGTAGTTGGAATAGTCGAATTCCCATTGTTTAACCCTCCATACATCATGCAAGGGGCTGTTGTTTTACAATTTAAATGGAATTGAAGCGGAGCAGGCCCTGCGCGAAATTACGAAGAATTCTTCGTCCAGGCGCTAGATAATTTAAGGAAAATGGAATAGCCTTGATTGCGCCCTTCATCAAATGGGAAAGATACGAGGTCATGTTGGGTAAATTTCGCCGTTTAATAGTGGAAGCGAAAGGAGAGAATATCGTACGAGTGTCTGGAATAGGGGTGTTTTAAGATATGGCATTCCTGAATAATGCAATAAGTGTCTCGGTTTGCACGTTCCACTGAATTTTAGTAAGGAGGGCTTCGCACCTGGTCTTCATTGATTCGGAAATTAAGTGTAACTTTGCCTTGCAAAGAAATATGGCGTTTTAAGGGAATGATGGTTTCTGGTTGAATAGAGAGCGTGGTAAAATATAAATATCTGGGTATACGGCTGACCCATAGCTCAGAATAAGTGTTTAAAAATAGAGCAGTCATCTAGGTGCCCAGAAGTGCTTTCTGAAGATGAAGAAGATGTTTTGTAGTCGAGATCTAAACTTAAACTTGAGTGTGGATGCTTCTAAGTTATGTGTCTTCAAAACTTCCATATGGTGCAGAAGAGTTGACACTAATACAGACAGGAGTGATGAAGATCGAAGCATTTGAATGATGGTGCTATAGAAGGATCCTGCGTATATCGTGGGTGGATGGAGTTTTGAATGACGAAGTGTTGCGAAAAACGGAAGAAATAATGGTGACAGTCAAGAAGAGGGAAATTAGAATATCTCGGACATCTCATGAGAGGAACCAAATACTCACTGCTGAGGCTGATAATGGAAGGCAAAATTGTGGGAAAGGGATCTTTCAGCAGGAGACGAATATCATGACTGAGAATATTGAGAGAATGGTTCGTTGTGTGATTTGGTCAACTCTTCCAGTGCCTCACCAAATAAATTCTCGAAATTGCACGTATTAATCGAATATTTTATTAATCCATTTCATCCTCAATTTCACATCATACGGTACGGTACTGGGTCTTTGTTCCATACAATCCATGGTCAGTCTCACGATTCTTGTATATTCATTTCACTTCCTCTTCAAGAAGTAAACGGTTCGAGGCATGCCTCACGCGCTTCCTTGTATAGCGAGTTATCTACATCGACGCGACGAGAAATCTAGAATATTCCTACGCCTTTGAAGGCGGCTTCTAAAGATTGATTTGAGGCATGCCTCGTCCGCGGTCGTCTCCTCGAGAAGGGCCGGAGAGCGAACTGCAGTTATTCTGCACTATTCGGGTTGATGGGAAAGCGCGACATCGGGTTAGTTTTCGCTTTGTTGTGATTTGGTGGTAGCGTTTGCTATGTCTAGACTGTATCGTGTAAGTTTGTCTCCATGTTCGTGTGAACTTTTTTCGGAAAAACTTTTCATTTTGTTAATCTACTTAATTACTACCAGAGGGCAAAATGGATTTAGCCTGACCTAGTGAGTCGTCTCAAATTCTCAAGGTATATAAGATTATTCGAAGTACTTGTGATTTTGTGGTTTTTTAATAACTCAGCAATGTTTTTCTGAGAGTAGCTATTAATATTTATTTTGAGTAGAAGCCAAAAGAATATTTTTAACAAGGTTTAGAAAAACTTATTTCTCGATCTAACTAATGTATTGAAGTTCTAGAAGACTACACTGAAAAATAGAATTTTTTCAAAAGTTTCTGAGTTTTTTTCATGCCTCTACCTACAATACATTGAACACCCCGTGTAGTTCAGAAATTCAGGTTCGTGAGTCAATTCATTGATTTTTTTACATAATTAGTTTCTATCCCCAAACTGAATCGATTTGAATCAATTTTCATGTCACGTCTATTACAGGGTGACAATAAAAACTTCGGACAACTTTTTTTTCATTTGAATTCATCAAACAAAAAAAAATTAAACAAATCAACGACGAATAATAATAACATAAACATTTGATAATAATATATTTAAGCGGTGTCGAAGTGACTTTCTTTGGGGGTGATACATAAGTTCAGATGCTTCTTGAAATTTTCGGCAATGGCCCGCATTTCTTCGGGCGTTAATCGGTTCCATTCCCGGCCCAAGGTTTGCTTCACCGAATCCAAACTTTTGTGGTGTTTAGCACACGCTCTGATCTCCACAATTGACCATATGCTGAGATCTGGCGAGGAGGGCGGCCATTCTGCAGATGTGATGAAAATGGGTCTTACAGTAAAATTTTTCCTAAGTTTTTCTTGTCACCCTGTACATCCCATTTGTTTCCGAATTATGGAAGGCAATTTTCCCAGACACGAAAATCAAATTATGAAGATAGCAACATAATTTTAAAAAAATCTACTCGTCTCGGGAATAGTGAGCCATAACTCTCACTATAAAAATATCTCTGTTAAGATACACGACAGATTTTTCTTCAAACAATGTTTACAACCTCATTACCGTCGTATAACAGGTGAGCGTAACGGCCAACTTAATCTCCGGGAAAAATTTGCAATATCATAAAACATGCTGTTAATGATATTGCCTGTTAAACCAACAGCAATAGGGGATGTCCGTTGAAAATCCAATTATGCTAATTATGAAAATGGCCTGATGGAATATCCTCCCACTTCGCTTCCTCATAATGATCAATGAAAGCCTGTGGATTTACGTGGGTTTATTGGATCCATACGACTGGCAAAAACTAAAAGAGAAAGCCGTAAAAAAATCCTTGTATTTGTGTATGTAACACATTCTTGTAAAAACGCTATCCAATGAAAATTCCTTCCTTTAATTTCTCATCACTTAACTTGGGAAAGACTTGTTTTTAGTATTTCAATTCACCACCATCTTTATTCATAACCATCAAGTTTTTCATCAGCCCAAGTTTAATGTGAAGAGGGGGCAGACCCCGGTTGAAATACACATTTTTCTGGCCAAATTTTTGTTAAATAATACTGATTTACTGCACGAGTGTCCCATAGACAAGGAAAACATCAATATTTTGTGAATCCTCTGTGAAGTCCCACTGAAATTTCTATAACTTTCAAGTCCCCACATATCTGCCATTTATTTATATTGTAGGTTATTTTGTCCAAAAGAGTGCGCATATTTTCATAACTTTCTTTCATCGTCACTGAATGGAATGAAATTTGGTATAAAGGGGTTTCAAATTTTCGTTTCGTTGCCTAACAAGTTCCATTCCTTAAGGCAGAAATTTCGACTGTTGCTTTAATGACCCCAAATCTCGTACTAAATCATTTAACTCATTTTAAATGATTAAATATGGGCCCCCGGACCAGAAAACTGTCTCCAATATCTCCCAAAACAACATCTTCTGGATCTAAAGATGCGATCAGCACTGGTAAATCTGCATTATGAGGAATAGGTCGTATTGCAGACTGCAAAGTTGGATAATCCATCTTGTGCTCTTCCTTTTTGGAATCACAGGACACATGGAGAACTTACTGCTTGTCTTGATCTCCAATTTAAACACCAAAACAATAATAATTATTATTTATCGCCATCAATTTTACATGGTTCGTCAATGATAAATCGTCAATATAGTGAAAAACTCAACAATTCTTCTACTGAATAAAATGCATTTTTAACTGAAATATCATGAATCTACTTTTGAAAAACACATTTTGGCCAGTCTTTTACGTCTGCAGGTAATTTAGTGCACATTTTGATGCCCTAGTAGTGTCAGAATTTTTTTCCTTCTGTGCAATGGAGTAAAAAAACCATTCTTATGTCTGGTGTTAAATAAGTTTTTGGTATGTTGGATCTGTTGTAGTGCACGTATTTGTGACACTCCTTTATATAAAGGTATGGAAAGGTAAGTATCCCACTAATTATGAGAGGAGGCTTGCAAGATTCTCGGTGTCAATAATTCGGAGAGCCTTTTTTGCAGAAGTAAAATCCTGGTAGCATCAGACGCGTTTCCCCACAGAAGTATTCCATACAATAGCAAACTTTGAAAGTTCACAAAATATGCAGTTTGTCGCAAGTGTAATACATATTGGAAGAAGCCTTTTTTAAAATTTTCAGAAATTGGCCTGGCTTGCGATTTCACCATCAATTATCCACAAATATAACAACATCTGTTAGGAGACATTTTCGTCCTCAAAACACTTTCTTGTATACACACAGGGAACCATAAACTTTGAAACTCAACAGAAGACTGATTTGTAATCTTAATTTTTTGTCTAATATTGTAAAGAATACACTTTAGATACTTTTCCTGTTATGAAATGCATCCATTTTAACCGTCCCCTCATAAAATTGACTACTTGCTAATGTGAAACGATCTTATTAAGCTATTGAAAAGTTGAGCGACAAAAACTGTCAGTTTTTAGATTTAATGTTTACTTTGATATTCAATCACAAGGAGCTTCAAGATTGAGCAACTTTAGGTTCGGAAAATTTCAAATTTTCGTTGTTATCTTCTTATCCATGATATTATGGCAAAACCAATCAGCTAGCGCAAGAATTGATATGTCATTCGAAAGCACACTAAATGAGGTATTTTTGGCTGAAAAGAAAACATGTCCATAATAAATAATTTTTCATCGATAAAACCTTCACTTCAGAATCGTGATATTCATCTCCTTATCACGCCCGCATTAAGAATTTTTTGGTACACAGAATTCCTTATCTTGCAGCAAATTTATTGCCGTTTTCAGATATGTAGTCAAATTTAATGGAGCTACATTGTCTGGTCAATTTAGACATTCGAAGCTACATAAATTCCCACCAAGCTGAAAATCGGTAAGATTGTTTAAAATATCATTAAAAACAAAATTTGAAAGTTCTCCCATCTTTCCCTCGTGAGGAAAAAATTTTATTCAAGGTCAAAAGTCAAAAAAATTAGTTTTTCGCGGTTTTCAGCAAAACGGTAAGTTTTATCATTAAAATACTCCAGACAAAAAATGAAGATCATAAAATTATCTACAAAAACTTTATGAATACTTTTTTTCTACGAGCCACCGTTTTTGAGATATAATGATTCAAAAAGTCGTAAAAGTTGTAATCGTCATAATATTCACACGTTTCCTCGACACCTATGAGGTAGTGTACTTTTTTAACGTGGTTTCCCCAGTAGGCCTATTCCACGGGTCAGTTTTGATCCTGTTCAATTTGAAACTATTGAAAAATAATGGATATTAGCAGAGATTGAAAAGATGAAAGCAATTTAAGTTAAAAAAAGAAGTAGTGAAATTTAATCGTCCTAGTCGTAATTTTCAAAATCTTCTTGTTGTTCTTTTTCTTGATCTTCTTGTTCGTCTTGTTCTTGTTCTTCTTCATCTTCATCCTGAGTGCATCTAAACTGCGTTAATAGCGATGTATCGCATGTTCCCTCGTTGGAATCAAACGGATCCTCTACTGTTGGTGATTCAATATTAGAGCACAACCGGCCTTGACAATGTGTACATGCCGGAGAACAGAACAGTCCGACTTTTTTGCAACCTCATTTAGTACTGCATCCCTTTTTGCAGTTGCAAAAAAACGAGTTCAGCAGTTTTTCCGGCGCAGGTGGAAGTAGAGTGTGCACTGGTTCTAATGAATTGTTGACCAACTTCCAACCCCAGTCTGTAGGGTCTAGCTGATAACCAAGCCACACTTCAACTTGGTAATATACCCTAAAAAGATGTTGATGAGCAGCAACTGAGGTTGGAGGAAGACAAGCTAATTGTACTTGTTTTTTACTTTTGGTGAAGATATAGACTTACTCGTTTTACTGACTGCTCGAACTCCAACTGAAAAAACTAATTTCTTCTTAAAACCAGGAAAAGCTCAATATCAATCGGAAATGTATTCATCAAAAAGTTTATCCACTTTTGCAAAGTGTCAAAATCATGTACTATTTTTACACGCAAAAACTGGCTGTGATACGACATCTGCATTTTACAGGAGGGGTAAAATAACAGTTTTAAAACTATTTGAGAAACAAAATTTAATTGAATGTGCTGAAGTTTTTAAAAATAGTAAATATATTCGACAAGAAATCATTACTAATGGCATTCGCTTTCTCCTTTCTATGTACGGAGCTCCTAAAAAAACTACCTGCTTAGATAAGTATAGATATGCATGTTTCGTTAAAAACACCAAAAGTAAAAAACAAGTACAATTAGCTTGTCTTCCTCCAACCTCAGTTGCTGCTCATCAACATCTTTTTAGGGTATATTACCAAGTTCAAGTGTGGCTTGGTTATCAGCTAGACCCTACAGACTGGGGTTGGCATGTACACATTGTCAAGGCCGGTTGTGCTCTAATATTGAATCACCAACAGTAGAGGATCCGTTTGATTCCAACGAGACAACATACGCCATACATCGCTATTAACGCAGTTTACATGCATTCAGGATGAAGATGAAGAAGAACAAAAACAAGACGAACAAGAAGATCAAGAAGAAGAATAAGAAGAAGATTTTGAAAGTTACGATCCGGACGATTAAATTTCACTACTTTTTTTAACTTAAATTGCTTTTATCTTTTCAATCTCTACTAATATTCATTATTGTTCAATAGTTTCAAATTAAACAGGATCAAAACTGACCCGTGGAATAGGCCTACTGGGGAAACCACGTTAAAAAAAAAGCGCTAAGTACACTACCTCATAGGTGGCGAGGGAACGTATGCATATTATGACGATTATAACTTTTACAACTCTTTGAATCGTTATACATTCTGTCAAGAAAGTACCGGGAATTATCGATTTAAATCTGGCGGGGCAATGAGGCAGGTAACATTTTTTTGTCCTAGGTTGGTACCACTGTCCTTAATTACTATGCCAAGCTTGAGCGGGATCTGTCAACTAGTGTGTTTGCAACAGCTGATTAAGTCAGTCGATGTCAAAGTGCGTGCTATGGGTTACTATGGGTGATTACGTTGAGCAAAGAATTTGTTTAAAGTTTTGTGTTGCAAATGAATTTTCGTGTGCCGATGCATTGAAAATGTTGCAAAAGGCCTTTGGTGATAATGCTCTATCGAAAACTCGTGCATATCAGTGGTACAGAGCCTTCAAGGACGGTCGTGAAGTGGTCGCCCATCGACGGCTTCGATCGAAGATAACGTCGATAAAATTAAGGAAAGGGTGCTGGAAAACCGTCGTACCAGCTTGAGAGAGATAGCACATGATCTTAAGTTATCCCACGAGTCCGCACGTACGATTTTGATTGATATTTTGGGCATGAGAAAGGTGGCCGCACGACTCGTACCGAAAGACCTGAATTTTCTTCAAAAATTTCATCGCGAACAGGTTGCTTCAGACATGCTGGATCGCTGTAATTCCGATTCTACATTCATGGAACGCATTATAACTGGTGATGAGACCTGGGTCTACGAGTACAATGTGCAAACAAGCCAGCAATCATCGAAATGGGTGGCAAAAAATGAGCCGAAACCGAAAAAACCACGCCAAAGCCGCTCGAAAATGAAGGTGATGCTCATTGTTTTCTTCGATATCCGTGGCGTGGTGCACTACGAATTCGTTCCAGAGGGTCAGACGGTAAACAAGGAGTATTACCTAGGCGTTATGAAACGTTTACGTGAGCGTATCCGTAAGAAGCGGCCAAATTTGTGGGCGAACAACTCATGGATTTTGCATGACGATAACGCGCCTTCTCACGGAGCTACGATTGTGACTGACTTTCTCGCTAAAAACTCAACAAACATGCTTCAGCAACCACCGTATTCGCCGGATTTGGCTCCCTGCGACTTTTTCCTCTTCCCAAAACTAAAATTGCCCCTTCGTGGCACCCGTTTTGAGTTGATTGAAGCCATAAAACAAAATTCGGCGCGAGAGCTAAAGTCCATCCCATAATATTCTGCGTGAAAGAGATATTGATTCAAAAATTTCCATTTTCAGCCGCTATCTAACTGATATTTTCGACAAACACGCCCCTTACATCGAGTCAAAAATAACAAAGCCGTTCGCTCCCTGGATAACTCCTACGGTGAAGAGTATGATGAGGTTGAGGGATAGGGCATTGACCAGGTACAAGAATTCTGGGAGCTTGATGGATTTTAAATATTACACTACGCTTCGTAACACAGTGACTGCGGCTATAAGAAAGGAAAAGGGTATTTTTCTGGCTCGGGCTGAGTCCCGGGGCACTAGTCATTTCTGGAAAGCTTTCCGCTCTATTGACACCATAAGACAAGGTGACACTTCCTTTTCCCATCAGTTTGGAAATCCCGGGGAACTGAATAACTATTTTTTATCTGTGTTCAGTCAACCAAACTCGTGTCCTGAGACTGCAGCTTACTATAATTCCGGTGTGTTCGACTCTAGTGCTCACTTCTCACTCAGTCTTTCAACTACGGAGGAGGTCAGGGAGATTGTGCTGGGCCTGCGGTCGAACGCTGTTGGATTTGATGACATTTCTGCCAAGATGTTACAGTTGTCGATTGATATTATACTTCCTTACCTTACCCATATTGTTAATGTTTGCATAGAAACTGGTTATTTCCCAACAGCTTGGAAATATTCAATCATAAAACCACTACCTAAGGTGAAGACCCCAGATAAATTGAGCGATTTTCGGCCTATAAGCATACTCCCTAGCGTCTCAAAAGTACTCGAGAAAATATTGTCAAAACAAATATATAAGTTCATTACAGAGAAAAACGTAGTAACTCCCAGGCAATCAGGTTTTAGAAAATATTTTGGTGCTACTACTCTTCTGTTGAATGTTGCAGATGACATTTTTAGGGCTCTGGATGAGGGGGAGTTTACCATTCTTACCCTTTTGGATTTTGCTAAAGCCTTCGACACCCTTGATCACGAGCTGTTGTGTGCTAAATTAGCATATTATGGTTTCGATTCAAATGCTTTGAGATTCTTCAGATCTTATCTCACAGGTAGATACCAGGGTGTGCGAATTGGTAGGGAAGAATCTGAGTTTGGTCCTGTGTTGTCGGGTGTTCCTCAGGGATCAATATTGGGACCTATTCTTTTTTTAATTTATGTGGCGGATATGTATAAGGTAGTATCGTTCGTCAATATTTATTTTTATGCAGATGATACACAAATAAGCCTCTCCTTCCATCCTTCCTGCATTGATGAAGCGGTAGAGCGGATCAATAGTGACCTATCACGTTTGGTTAAGTACTCACATGATAACAATCTGAGGTTAAATGTCTCCAAGTGTGCTTCCTTGTTCTTTTCCCTTGGAGCAGGTGGAGAAGCGGACGTTCGGCAGGTATCGCTTGAGGTCGGGAGTGAACCAATTCCTTTTACTAAAAGTTATAGAAATCTCGGTATGGTATTTGACTGCAGGTTGAGGTTTGTCGAGCACGTTGCTTTGCTTGTGAAGAGGTCATTTCTTGCTCTTCGGCATTTATACCGAAATCGGCGTGTTCTGAGTTTTAATTCACGCAAGTACCTCTGCGAGACCCTGGTGATGTCGGTCTTGAGTTACGGACTTGTACTCTATTATCCATGCTTGGATTCTGCGACTAGATACAGACTCCAAAAAATACAGAATTCTTGTTGTAGATTTGTTTTCGGGCTACGAAAGTACGATAGGGTGTCCGCTGGAATAAATGAACTTGAATGGTTGAAGCTCGATAACACATTTAAGTTTCAGATGGCTGTTTTGGTGTTTCGTGTTTTGTCTTCTTCTTATCCTCCGTATCTACGCGATAAATTAATTTTCCGGGGAGATATGCATGACGTTGCGGTCCGGCATAGATGCACTCTTATGTTGCCTAGATTCAGGTCAGCCATGTTTCAGCGCTCGTTCACTTATAACGCAGTCACTGTGTTCAATGATATTCCTAATGATGTTAAATTTAGTTCTCTGAGGATTTTAAAAGTGTATTTTAGGAAACAATTACTTTCGACACAATTTCAGTTTTCTTAATTTTTTTTTATCTCTTTTCTTTGCATGTATTATTGCTCTAGGTTTAATTTTGTTTGGTAATTTGTATTCTGTTAGAGGTTAAGTGGAGTAGCGTAAGCTAGACTTCGCCTCGATATTTCAGTTGTGCTGTATATGACGGTACAAATAAAAGGCACTTTATTATTAAAGCGCCTATAAAAAATGTTTCGATAATTGGAAGTGCCGTTGGCATAGATGTATTGGAGCAAATGGAGCCTATTTTGAAGGCGACCCAATTAATTTTGACGATTAAATGTAAAAATGTTGTTTTAATTGAAAATTCCCGGTACTCTCTTGACAGAGTAGTATCTCAAAAACGGTGGCTCGTAGAAAAAAATTTAAAAAATTTTTTTGTAGATAATTTTATGATCTACAATTTTTGTCTGAGGTATTTTACTGATAAAACTTACCGTTTTGCTGAAAATCGCGAAAAACTCATTTTTTTGACCTTTGAACTTGAATAAAATTTTTTCCTTACAGGGCAAAGATGGGGAACTTTCAAATTTTGTTTTTAATGATATTTTAAACAATCTTGCCGATTTTCAGCTTGGTGGGAATTTATGTAACTTTTACTCTTATTTTCGGTCTAATTTTACCGGACTAACAAGGATAACTGAAGTATAAATGATTTTATGGAAAAACTTGAAATATTTCGTGGAATCAAGAAATGTTAAATTGAAGAATAACCATCAACATTTCGAGCATGTGTTATATGACATTTTTTGTTGCAAATAACTTTTATGATCTCCCCTTGAAGTTTGGCCCTTTTAAAAGTAGACACAGTATATGAGAAAAAACACGTTATTGCGGAATATTTCGGGCAAAAGGCCATAAAATATGCCGATTAATTTTGCAATATCCCACGTCCTAGTTTCGTAACATGTTGGATAGCTATTCAGTTAATGGATTTCCTCCGAGGGGCAGTAGGGTGTACTAATTGCCTTACTCGGAATTTCGACGGAAGGATACGTGCAACAAGTACCGCGGTTTTATCATGATGGCCAAGATACTGATGCGTCATTTGAAGTGGCAGGTTAATGGATTGTGTGAGGAATCAATGGGGATATAGTTTCTCGTGCCACAGTAATTGATTTCAATGTTTTTTGCTCATCAGTGTATTATTTTTAAACCTTTCAATTAACTGACATTCAATGTCGATGAATGGTGATGAAAAACTACAGATTTTATTTTATCTTGAAAGTGTAACGATTTTCAATTTACGCTTATGTTCATTTAACTACAACAATTGTTTCTTCATACCATGACTTCATCGATAACTACTGACTGTACAATTCAAAGAGATGTTCTTATACAAGGTGTCTATTTTCAGAAGAGCCAAACTTTGAAGGGAGTTTATACAAGTTTATTGCAACAGAAAATGTAATATAATATATGGTCGAAATTTTGATGGTTATTCTTCAGTTTAACATCTCTTGATTTCACGAAATATTTCAAGTTTTTCCATAAAATCAATTAAACTTCAGTTATTCTTGTAGCCTCATCAAATTTGACCACATATCTGGAAACGGCATCAAATTTGCTACAAGATGAGAAGTTCTCTGTGCCTATAAATTCTTATTGCGGGCGTGGTAAGGAGATGAATATCACGATTCTGAAGTGAGCAAAAACAGTTTATGTTTCCAATCTTATCGATGAAAAATTATTATTTATGGCCATGTTTTCTTTTCAGCAAGAAATACCTCATTTATTGTGCTTCCAAATGACATATCAACTTTTGAGCTAGCTGCTTATCCTCTGCCATAATATCATGACTAAGAAAAGTTGAAATATTCCAAATCCCCATCGGAAAACCCTTCATTCTGAAATTTGGAAACCTTAGGCTGTCAGATATGTAAATGAAATCAATATATTCATTCATCCCACAATTTCCATATGTGCGTGATTCTTTATTGATGGATGTTTGAAATCTATAGGTACACTCATATAAATAATTCAGCCAAGATAACTGGGAAATTTACTTCATATTTAAACAGGATAATCGAAAAAATATTTCCTATATTTCTGTTTCCCGCAATAAGCACCCCAAAGTTAAGTTTCCCTTTTGCGGTAGCGCGTTTATATTTGAACACATTGAAGTTGAGCCGACGGGAATAGAAATCATTAAGTCTGAACTTGAATGATTTATTAGGATAAAACTTAGTTACTTTACCCTGAAACGAAATTAAAAGCTGTTGGCTGCACGAAACGTACATTAAGGACATTAAAGTTCAATCGTTGGCAGTTTCGGAAATAATCTTTTGGAAAGGAACAAACAACATTGAGAGATTGGTGTATTCCCTAACTGAATACACGAAATAAATACCACAGAATTGGTAGAATCGCACCTGTTGTTATACAATTCTGAAAGATTTATACCTTATGAGTTTTGAATGATATACAGGGTTATCCATGTTGTGCTTCCGAAAGTAAACTTAAATGAAACACTCTTTCATTTAGAAAATCGATCAAATTTTTATTTCAATATAATGCTTGGACCTTGCCATTATGTGTGGAATACAACGTTATTTAAATGTCCTCCGCGTGATCTCTCAAAAGACTAGATCCTTGTGAGGTAATTTTCAATGACTCGCCGGAACATTTCGAACAATATATCATCAATAACTTGAGGGATTATCAGCATAGACAGGATTATTCGCATAATCCCACAAAAAAGGCGATAAATCACAAGATCTTACTGACCGATTGACACCGCCGAAACGAGAAATTACGCGTCCTGGGAATTTTTCTTACAATAAATCCAAAACGGATCGTGTTGTGTGGCTTGTTGCACCATCTTGCTGGAGCCACATCTCTTCCAAATTCATATCATTAATTTCAAGCTAAAAAAATCGGTAATCATTTGGCTATAACGATGAGAATTGACGGTTCGAGTGACGGCTTCTTTATTTTCAAAGAAGTATGGGCCTATCACTCTGTCAGACCAAATTGCACACCATACAGTGACTTTTTGTGGATGTAATGGTTTCTCACTAGTTACATGAGAATTTTGACTGCCCCAGATGTAACAATTCTACTTGCTTACATAGCAATCGAGTGAAAAATGTGCTTCGTCGCTGAAAAAAATTCGATGCGACAAATCGTCATCATTGTTGTTCAAGCACTCAATCGGCATATGTTCCACGCACTATATGGTTATTATTTTTGTAGTAAGTTTTTATACGTTCCATAAACGATAAACGATCCATATTGTTAAATGGCTAACATTCGACTAAACATATGAAGGTTCTGATCACAGTTCTGTTCGACATATGTCATTGAAACAGAGCTGTGAAATCTGAACCAAGAAATGGATAAGTCGTTATAATAAATGTTTTAAAGTGGTTTACAGCACTCGGTACAATTGTCAAATCCGGAGAAGCATAGCATCAGCAAGCACTTGAAACTTGTTACTTTGATCCAGTTACAGAATTACCAGGTAAGTATAATTTTACGTGACACTATTTACTCACTAATGTAATTCGTTTACTATCAGTGTTAAGAAGCCATATTTTAGTTTTCATCATGAACGATCGGTAGTTGACTACTGTTTTAAAATCCAATGGCAAGAATTCAAACATCCTGGGTGATACAAACAACCAGCACCTTTATCCTGCTGTTTTGAGGGCTCGATGTGTCTGAAAACTGGTAAGTTTATATCTTGTCAAATGGGTAGGATCTTTTGGTTGGAGTAAGATCTTTTTCTTTTTTATAAGAGCAATAATTTTTGAGAATTATTACTGTCTTACATCCAGCATAGTAGTTAAGCAATGAAGGTTTTGGCTCACTTTGGTCTGAGAAGAGTTCTGTCGTGTGTGGTAATGACTAATGAAGGGTAATGACTTAATTAGGATAATAAATAATTAATATTCTGTTGGGTCATGTCCATTATTAATTAGTATAGCTGTATATAATAATTAAGTATTTTGTCAGTATATGCGGGAAAATATCTTCTGAACTGAGATTTCTTGTCATGACTAGTCGATTATAGATTATTTACCATTGTCTATCGAATTATTTCACTTCAGCTGCAGATAAGAATGTTTCACTTTTCAAATAAGACACTTTTCAAAAGTTTTTTTTTCCATTTGTCTAATTCGAAAAGTGAAACATTCTTTTCTGCAGCTGGTCCGAAATATTTCGATAGACAGGAAGATATTTCCTCGCATATAATGACAAAATACTCAATCCTTATGTGGAGCTGGACATTAATTAATAATGGACATGACCCGACAGGAAATTAATGATACATTACCCTAATTAGGTCATTACCCCTCATTAGTCACATACGACAGAACTGTCCTTAGACCAAAGTGAGCCAAAACCTTCATTGCTAAACTACTAATTTGAAGAATGAAACATTCTTATCTGCAGCTGGACCGAAATATTTCGATAGACAATGGTGAATAATCCATAATCAACAAGTCACGACAAGAAATCTCAGTTCGGAAGATATTTCCTCGCATATAATGACAAAACACTTGATCCTTATCTGCAGCTGGGCACTAATTAATAATGGATATGACCCGACAGAAAATTAATGATTTATTATCCATTAGTCCTTACCTATACACGACAAGACTCTTTTTAGACCGAAGTGAGCCAAAACCGTCATTGCTTATCTACTCAGCACTCTTGATATCTTATAAAGTTCATCAGTGGAAAAGAGGAGGCTCTTTCCAAGTATGATCTTGAGCAGCATTGAGTGTCCTTTTGAATGTTCAAGAATAGAGTTTTGGCTCTCGACTTTGAAGGGTCCCACATTAGAAAGTCCTAATTCATACGATGTAAATGGTAGGTGAAATGACTCATTAATGTTCAATATCAGTTTATTTTTTATCAGTCAATCCGAATTTCTTCCAATCTTTTTCAACACTGAATTTTCCATTTTCCCACCCTCATGTAGAACATATCATTCATGTAGATAATGAACAGGAGTGGACCTAAAACCGTACCTTGAGGTACTCCATAGGTTCGCAGCATTATCTTTTCACCATGAATATGCGGCTTGACAGTTGATGATGATACGTTGCCCGACGTTTTGGATTATCGTAATGGTTCCACTTTCCACATTCAGTCACAATTCAATGCAAATATCTCTTCTTTTTTTGCCGTTGGAGCTGTTGTTTTACGCGAAAAAACGGCGTTCAACGTCTCTTGGCTTCAGTTCATACGCAACCCAATTTCCTACCTTTCTGATCATTACCATTGCTTTTAAACGAAGGCAAATGGCTGGTTGTGTGACTCTTAGTGTTTTTGGGAGTTCCTCTTGCGTTTGTGATGGATGTTCATTGAGCTTTGACCCTAATTTTCCACAAAGTTGTTTGTCAAGCAACGTTGTCTTGAACATAAGTGAGGTATATTTTCCATCACTTTCTTCATTTTCGAAGCTCTCTTTATATTTTAGAATGTTGTACAATAGTTGAAAATTCCATGTCTTTAGTTTTTCTGTGACATTTTCAATTCAACTTTTTTTTAAATTGCATAATGATGTGAAGGTCACAGAATGTTTTGATTTCATATTTAAAATTAGGGGGAAATAATAAGAGTGTCTTACTTTGAGTCTTGATCAAAATGAAGTCAAGTGAAGAACTAAACAATCCTACACAAGAGATTGATGATGCAAAAAACTTTTCGTTTCGTTTCACTCACTCGGACAAAACTTCCGCCATTGTGCCAACTTTCTGTCGGTTCCAATCTGGATGATAACAAAGAAAGTCAATTTTCCAATTGATTTCTCCCGAGCCCTCGGAATATGATAACTTCGATATCGTTATGAAATTAAATTGTGCCGTTACAGGCGAAGAAATTTCGTCTTCTTTGTTCTCCGCGCGAATCAAGAGCAACTGAGGGCATTCTTCGTTCCCGTTTCTTTTGACCGTAATCAGGGTAGGCGGAGGCAGTGGAGTTATCCCTTTTGTGATTAAACTCTCACCGGCAGATTATCGCTGAATTGAATTAAGAAATTCTCGACGTTCTTTGATCAGAGGGAGTTGACGTACATTGTTGGGAGTGATAATAATTGTTTGACGACCCGTTCTGGGAATGTCGTTTTGACTCAGTGTCGGACTGGGGGGGCTGACGCGCAATTGTTTTTGGGAGGGCTCAGTTGTTTCATCTGCCACGATACCTAGAAAGTCGGCATTTTGTATTTCTGTAGAAACAACTTACCGATAAACTTCGAAAATACAATCCAATAAATCATTTTGAAATTCTTTCGACGTCCCTTTAAATACAGTTTCTTGCTCTTAATAATAAGGTTTTCTCTATTTCGGCTATGTAAGTAATAAGATCTTGAAAAACGCCAGGATTTTCGGAATTTTCACTTTCGTCATGACCTCAAAGTGCGGGCTCAAATATCCCACAAAATTTAATGGATTCTCTCATTTTGAAAAGCTAGAATCTGTTTTAAGCTACCTTGTCATTTTGAATTGTGATGTTTTTTCAATATGCAGTGTTCAGCTGTTCATGTTTATTTGTTTTTCCTAATAAAGTCAGGTGCAATTAATTTGTACTTTGTTTGGAAATTCCATACAATTTGGCCTTTTTAGAGAGGTGCGCTACATCGGTACCGCTAACAGTTCAATGTTTTTCTACACTAAAAAGAACACAGAAAATATTCGGTTTTTCATCTCACAGCTCAAGATCCATCCATATTTTTCATAATTGTTTCTGTTGAATTTTCTTATGTAAGTTTATCCTCAGCTTGTGGAAGACACTTCGAAATTGAGGTCAGGCATAGCCGTTCCGTTCAATTTCCAGTTTTTCGTCAATGTTTAATCTTGAAAAGTATTTCAAAAATAAATCCATTTTTCAATTCACAAATCAGTACATTTACAAACAAATCGTACAGCATGGACAATGCAGTCTGTGCAGCTTAGCTCAAAACCTGCATTGAAAATATTCTGCCTTGCAGTTCCTGTACAAAATTCTCCATTGTGATTGGTTGTCCCAAGGTCAAATATTATACGTCGAAGAGCTGTGCCGAGACGCTGACGTAGTAAATTAAATAGTCATAGGACGAATGATAGAATACAAGCTGAATACAGCTGAATAAAAATTACATTAATTAAATAACAAAATTGTTGATCTTGTTTTGAAACTTATATAAACGTCAGAAAAAGTGGAAAGCTATATGTTTTTCTCATTTTCGAAACAGGTGCTCCAGCTCTACAGGTCTTATACACTAGCAGCCAATGTTCTAAATATCTTTCACCTTCCTATGTTTTTATAAACATTGTTTATAAGCATTTGAAGAACTTACTATGTAACAAAACACGTCAGTACTGTTAATTTTCGACCCAATAGTAAAAGGGTGGCTGAAATCCGTCTAACTAGAAAAGTACTTTCCTACTTAGACGGGCCTTAACCTGGGACCTCTCGGTTTTCAACCCAGAGCTCTAACCCCTGAGATATCGGCACTCACAATACACAAATTTATGCATCAGCTTCTTGACTTTTTGATCAATACAATAGCCACATCCCTGACACATGTTGTATGTTGGATAATTTTCAAATTTAATCAGTAATAATTTAGAATATGATTGTTTTTCGTTTAAAAAATTCAAATCTATAAGCTAATAAAACATACATAAATAATTTTCTGGATCGGTAAGCTAATGAAAACTAATCGAATCAGATACATTCATTGTCCATTCATGAAAAACACACAAAATGTGGTTAAAAAATGGAAGGTTCTGAATAAAATATCACTCGATTGCAGCCCTTGTTATTGATATTCCAATTCAATGGTTCCCAAAAGTTTTACATGATGGCGAAGATATTCATTGGATTTTACCTCTGAGGTTTGCATTTTTTGTCCGTGGATTATGGAGTGAGTTTCAAGCTATCGAGACACACAGTTACATATTTTTAAAGATAAAAATATGTTCTCCTCTATGTACTATAGGAGTAGAAATAAGTTTGTGCGGTTTTGATCTGGCGACACCTTCATTTTAAAGTGTCATCATTAGGCTTTCTTTTCAGTGTCTATCATTTCACTGAAGAGTAAACAGCATAGTTTTCGTGTGCTCTGAAAACGTATTCTTTTGTACGAAATAATGTGTTTTTGCAGGGAGTTTTACCTTATTACTTAAATATGAAGAAAAAGGCTGCGACAGTCTTAGTATTTTAGTGAATGTTTATGGGATTATCCTCACACGTTCGTGAGGAAGTGGTTTGCCCGATTTTAAAGTGGCAATTTTGATATGGAAGACGAAGAATGGCACCACCAAAGTTTAAGGATGAATTATTAGAGGCGAGGCTCGAAGAAAATCCATCACAAACGCAAGACGAACTCGAAAAAATACTTGGAGTCACTCAACCAACCATTCTTCATCATTTAAAAAAATGGAAATGATCTAAAAAGTAAGAAATTAGTTCCCATATGTACTGAAGCCAAGAGACGTCGAACGCCGATTTTTCACCAGTGAACAACTTCTTCAACGGCAAAAAAGAAAGGGTTTTTTAACGATGAAAGGAGGGTCCACTACGGTAATCCAAAACATCGGACAACTGTATGGATGTCATCATCAACTGTCAAATCGAATATTCTTGGCGAGAAGATCATGCAGTGTATTTGGTGGGACCAGCGGTATTTGAGTTTCGAACTGTAACACAGATGCTAGCGTAGTCGATTGATCAATATTTACCGATCGACCGTTATTAATAGAAGGATCTACTTTTTTCTGCGCGGTTCGATAATTTTCGGGCGACCGTCGTATTACTGCACGGATCACCCAGGTACGTAGACCACAGAAGCGGTCCGACCGAGGTGGGCGGGGCTTGTTTGTTTACAAATGGCGAGCGCGGGAAAAGTCGTGACATTTCGCATTTTCTTTCGTTCGTATCGAAGGGACGGAAAGTCGGATAATGTAATAGCTTTAGGATGGAGCTCGATTTTTTAACTTTCGATCCGTATCAAGGAAGTCGTGATGGGCGAAGCCCGTCGCGATCTTTAAGGATTCGAAGTTAGCACTACGAAACGGACCACGCATCTGTGGTGCATTGCCATTTTTAATATTCCGATTCGGAAAAATTCTTGTTTACCATATTCATACTCATTATGATATTCAAATTTCCCACCATAATAATGGTTTGGGGAGCAATATCACAGCGTGGTGCTACGCCTCTCTGTATGGTTGATGGTACCATTAATAGTTAAAAGTATTGTGGCATTCTAAACGAGTTTTTCCTTGAAACGGCGCATGCTTCATATCCAGAGGGGTGGCGTTTTAAGCAGGATAATGCAAGATACCATACTTCGGCCTATACTAAAGCTGGGATGCAAGAACACCAAGTGACAACCATTTCATGGCCAGCAACATCACCAGATCTTAGTCCCATTCAAAACATATGAGAACTAATGAAGATTGAAGATTGAAGCAGCGCCATGAAATAAAGATGATTTAATTCAGTCAGTTTTACATTCCTGGACTACCATCATCGAAAATTACGGAGATGATCTAGTTTCGGGTGTACCTCGACATTTACTAAAGTGTTTACAGTTAAATGGAGGATGAATATTTTGTCATAATTATCTTGTTCAAGAATTAAAAATATATGTAAATAATTACAATTGAGCCTTATTTTTTCCGGATACATTCTAGACGGACTATACTTCATATCATTGCCATAACCATAAAACACTTTCAGGCTGTGTAATTTCCTATCACACCTCGTGCCTAAAAGCACTTGGAGGAATCAACATGGAAAGAATCGATATAAACGACCCCTGGTGAATTATACTCGGAATGTATATCACATAATTGCCTAATAAACGTAATTTAAAGCAGGAATAACTACTTTTTCGTGCGTCCGCGTGTGCCCGAATTAGCATTCGAGGGTTGCGAGAGCGCTTGCCGGATAGCAGAAACAAAAATGGGGGTAGATTATGAAAATGTCAATGTGCGGAATGCGGGTATGCGAATTTATACGCTTTCGTGAGTGGCCTGGCAACGAGAGTTCCGTTAGTAGGCGCCGAATTAAACTAATTGAATTAGAGACTGTTTTCTTTGGGTGTGATATAGCGTCTCTTCTTACTTGTTTGTCAAATGATTATAGAAACAAAACAGAGCATGCTGCTCGTAGCACCAACCACGGTTTGCTAACAATGAAAACGACGTATTCAATTAGATGGCAAATTTATGCCTTTTACTAATTATCTAAGGTTCAAATCGTTCAACTCCTATACTTGGGCACAACAAAATCCCCATTCAGCTATGGAGCAGAGAAATCAAAGAAGATTCGGTTTTAGTATATGGGCAGGCATTTATAGGGGCAGAATTATAGGCCCGTTGACTTATAATGATAACTTCACATCACATAATTATCTACAGATCTTAAGGCAACAAATAGAACCGATTGTTGGAGAAATACCGCTCTCGCAACTCCGGAATATTTGAAATATTGAATGGAGTAGTCCGTTACTTTGTGATAGTTTATTTTAATTGGAATGAAATGAGAAATTACTTCGTTTCCTATCACTTTATTTACGATTATACAGTGACTCGAGTTTCGTAGTGATACTACATTATCAAACTGAATAAACAAATTATGTCTCGACTATGATTATATGTATTTCTTGATGGCTTCGGCAAAACTTCAAAAAGTGGGGTTTGCCACAGGTCCGGCTGCTCATTTAATAGTTTAATAGTCGGTACCTGTTTTCTTCATTTGTGAATTTCTATGGATTCCAGGATGTCTAGTTTTTTCCTTTCGCTTCCACGTGCAATATTTCGAGATTATCCAATTCTGGGTTACGGAAAAATTTTTCGCAAAATTGGAGTTATCTTTCCGGTTCCTAAAAGCAGACTGATGTTCTTTGTACCTTTCGTGGAAAGATCTACCCGTTTTTCCTATACATACGCTACTGCACTGTTGACAACTTAATTTATAGACTCCAGAATTATTCAGCCGGTTGTTTTTGTCTTTTGCATTAAAAAAGAGGTTGGAAATTTTATATGAGGGTGTTAATTTTTGACCAAATTTGAACTAATTCTTGTAGGACTGGTCCAAAATATGTTAATTTCATCAATTTCTTACCTTTATTATCTGAGATGGAAATGGGGTATATTTGCTTACGAATTAGTTGTTTTTGTTTTTTATTTATTAAAGAATTTATTATTTTAGTTTCGAAATGATTAACTGTGACTATTTGTTTGATTGTATTCAGTTCTTTTTCTAAGATAAGTTATATTATTTAAAGGAATTGAAAATGCTCTATGTATCATTGATCTGTATGCAGCGAGTTTATGAGTGTCCGGGTTGTATGAAAACTTGGGTATGGTAGTGTTTGTCGATATAGGTTTTCGAAATATATCAAAGGGAATTTTATCATTATTTTTAGTTAAAGTTATGTCCAGAAAATTCATTTTGTTTTCACATTGTGTTTCCATAGTGAATTTCACATTATGGTGCAAACTATTAAGATATTCTAGTGTGTTTTCTAATTCTGAATGTGTTCCGCAAAAATAAGCCAATATATCGTCTACATACCTGTACCAAAAAGTGATATGCTTAGCGTGTGTGGATTTTAGAATTTTTCTTTCGAAAAAGGACATAACTATTTCAGCGAGAATTGGGCTGATAGGTGACCCCATGTCAAGTCCATCTTTCTGTTTGTAAAATTTACTTTTGTATTTAAAGTAAATTTCTTCCACGCAAAGTTCGAAAAGGGTTAAAATTTCATTTTTTATGACAGGATTGATGTTATTTTTTGTTAGAATATATTCGATTATATTCATACAATCAGTATTTGGTATATTCGGGAACATATTAACTGCATCAAACGATACTAGAATACTGTTAAGTGAAGGGTAAAATTTTCCAGTTTTTTTTGAGCTTCATTGAATTTTAAATTGAGTGAGTTGAAGTGTGTTAGTTTGAAAATTTGGTTTAATTTGGAGGCTAGTTTCGCAAGGGGGCTATTAATGTATGATACAACAGCGCGTATTGGTGAATATTCTTTATGGATTTCAATAGTTGATCCATTAGGTATATCAATAGTGGAGACATAATTTGTTTATTCAATTTGAAACTCGAGTCATTGTATGATCGTAAATTCAGTGATAGAAAACAAAGTAATTTCCCATTTCATTCCGGAATATTTCCTTCCAAGAAGATGGCGCTCCTCCTAACAACGCTAGTAACAACAGGAATTCATTTAATAGCAAATTTTGTCAACAATTGGATTGCCAACCAAGGTCCCAACCTGTGGCTGGCCAGGTCGCCTGACCTAACGCCTATGGACTTTCACCTTCTTTGTCTTGTTGTTGTAGTCCGAAATCTATCGATAGTTCGATGGATAAGCTGCTCTGATGGACGATTATTTAAACCATAAATTCACGAAGTACTCTATAAGTTTGGCGATTAGAACACTGATTTTGAAAATAAATTTCAACAATTTGTAAACGTTGTTGGGGGGTGAGTCTTTCCATGATAATTTGTCAATGCTTACTGAACAGAAATGTCAAAACAACATGGCTTCTACCTTCTGTCAAATCACAGTTATCCCTATCGAAAGTTCTATCACTCTAAAAAAAATCGATACAATTTCTTAAAAACTTTTCATTACTTCATTTTATTTTATGATTTATTTTATAAATGAAAATTACAATTAGTATTTCACCCATTCAAACAGTATCTTTGCGTTTGTGATGGATCTTCATGAAACCTTGCTGCTAATTCTTCATCACTTCGGTGGCATTTCAGATCGTTCTTTGTCTTCCAAACAAAATTACCACTAAACCGGCAAACCACTTCTGAAGGTGGTCAGCATATAAACATCCAATAAAATAGGATGACTTTCGGCAGCCATTTTCCTCATATTGAAGTGATGAAGTAAAACTCCCCGCAAAAAACATGATTTGGTAGAAAAGTTGATATTTTCAGAGCACACAGAAGCTTTGTTGTTCACACATCAGCGAAATGACTGATACTGAAGACAAAGCCCTTCAATATGAAGGTTGTCAGATGAAACAATATAATGATAAACTAGTTGCCACATCTGTTATCAAAACCGCACGAAACAATTCCCACTCCTGATATTTGAATTCTTAATTTTCTTGTCACGTTAAATTTTTCAAGACTCAAGCAATGCCAATAACTTTTCACGTACTGTGTGCATATAAAACGAATATCTATTCGTTTCCTTTCAACGAAGAAAAGCACCATCTCCTTCAAAAACATTTTTAATCCAAAGGTTTCAACCATAAATTCAAACCTTCTTTCATAGCAAATTGTCAAGCAAACTTCATTCCTCTTACCACCATTCAGACCGTTTAAGGTATGAATACATACCACACCTCAATTCACCGAGAAATGGGGCGAAAAATGTCGCTATGAAATATCCGACTTTCGTGAAAGAAAAGTTGAATTCCCAAGGAGCATTTCGTAGTGTTGAAAATGCACTAGAACATAAACTTGTTACCCTACTTTCTGGCAAGTTGAAATCCTTGACGGAAGTCACAGACGCGTTTTACATATTCGATGTAGGGAGAAGAAGAATCAAGATGCATAATAAGGATGTTACGTCTTTCAGAAAGCTAGAATTCTCTCACTATATGCTGTCGGTTTCATGTCTGTCCGGTGGACGTGATTTCATCGTCGAATTGAAAGGAACCCATTATGTGTTTATGAAAGTAACAATAAATATTTACTATGCTCAAAAATTGAAGTGGATTATTTGTGTACATATAATAATACATAGTGTCCTGATGAAAATTTGACCCCTCAGAAGTCAGAAACGAAAAATTTTCGAAATAATGTCGTCATATTAATTCTTCCTCCCTAATAAAGAACCTGAAAATTATTTTTGGTTTCTTCAAAACTCTTAGGTTCTTGAGTTAGGACAGTTTAACTGTCTGTTCAACATCACTTTTTGACGGTAAGTTCAATATTACATTATTTCGTTAATAGTGAAACGAATTTGAAAATTTTAACTGGGTTGTGCACAGAGCATAAATAACTTTCAAACTAACAAATACTCGACCTCCCTTCTCTATTCAAAAGATGTTGGGGGTTAATGCCACCTTCATGGGTGTGTTTTTTTCAGAACAAACTCATGATGGAAATTCGTCCCCATCAAAAAAGAATTTGACCTGTTTTTTTAAAATCCTCGGAAATGCTTCGTTTCTGACTGGCATTATCGTCGATCAACGTAAGATTGACACCAATAGCTGTCGCAAAGGAAACAATACTTGGTTCTAAAATCAAATCACGATACGGTACCGCTGTCGTGGATGCGTTAATGAGGATTATTACATCTGTTAAAAAAATGCACACTGAGCCGCCACCGAAAAAAGTTGTTGTCATCATGAAATATTCATTATACCGTTGACCCCGTTCTCACCACTCCATCATTCGCCCATCAGACTGATACAGAGACGAAATCTGAACTGATCCGTGAACAGAAATGATTTCCATGTGTAAACGTACCAGTTTTCATGGTCAAGATCGCAACAATATCTTATAGCTCGGTGCTCCCTACTCAATCGCGGGTGCCTGGCGGATCCTCTTGCATTCAAATTGAAACTGTGCAACCCATTCCGAATTGTTTAACCAGAAACTATCCTACTGGTTAAATGCCTGGATGAGCTGTTAACTCGAACTGCTATGAAGAAAGGATTTAATCTTGCAACTAATCTTATTAGCCCACTTGTGCGACGGTTGTAGTTCTGGCTCTTCCACCCCCATGAATATATACAGCACTTCCACTAAATCGATAACAATTCTACTTTACGAAACCGGAGACGATTAGCAACTTCTTGTTGAGTCAAACCTTCGTTTAACCTACACGTTAATTGTTCAAGTTGAACGGCTTCTAAACACATGATAAACTCTTGACAAATAATCCACAACTCATACTACATAACACCAGATCGATTGGAATAGCCCATTATCGTACATACGGACTATAAAAAGGATCATACAGCTACAAGAAATGAGTTTCTTGTAATTGATTCATTCAGTATCATGAGGACCATATTGTGTGTATGTAATACGCAAATATACGCATGGTATATATTCGATGTTTTTTTAGAGTGATCGAACTTTAAATTGAAATAAAACATATTTAAATTAAGATTGGAGCCAAATTTTCTTTTTATTTGAAAGATAATTTTATGACATTTATGTTTTAAAAATGATTTCCGGCATATGTCCACCCTTCTGAGGAACTGCATTCGACCATACCAATTTTGGACCACTTTTTCGAGTAATTGAGGCCTTATTTCATCAATAACACGAGTTATGTTGGCTTCCAAAGCGTCCTTTTTTTTTGGTTTATCAGCATAAACCAATGACTTGACATAACTCCAAAGAAAATAATTCATCGGAGTTATCTTGCATGATCTTGGAGGCTAATTAATTGGACCATTTCTCGAAGTGATGTTATCGCCAAATCTTTCATTCAATTAATCAATTGTTACGGTAGCAACAAGAGGTGTAGCACCATCTTGTTGGAGCCTGAACATTTCTGGATCGATACCATTCAAATTTTGAAACGAATAAGCATTGATCATCGATCTGTAACGAGCACCATTCACTGTAATATTAGCTCCACCATCGTTTTTAAAAAATATGGACCAATGATGCGTCCAGCGAGTAAAGCACACCATACAGTGCATTTTTCAAGATGCAATGAAACCTGCAGAACTTCTTGAGGATTTTTTTCACTCCATATACGGCAATTTTACTTATTTACATAGCCGTTCAACTAGAAATGAGCTTCATCACTAAACACAATTTCACGATAAAAAAGTGGATCATTTTCAAGTTATTCTAGGGCCCAATCAGCAAACAAACGATGCTTATTATGGTCAAGTGGCTTTATTTCTTGAACCATCTTGTTTGGGTGTAGACCAAGATCTTTACGCAAAATTTCCATGTGGTGGATGCACAGATTCCAACTTATTGTGAACGTCCACGAATAGACAAATATAGATCATCATTAACACTATGACTTACAGCAGCGATTTTCCTTCTGTACGTACAGATCTTTATCTTGTTGTTGTTGCATCGAGTAGGGAAATTGTTGTCCGAAATCTATCAATAGTTCGACGAATACGCTGCTCTGATGGACTATTATGTAAACCATAAATTTCACGAAGTGCTCTATAAGTTTGGCGAATAGAACCTGATTTTGAAAATAAATTTCAACAATTTGTAAACGCTGTTGCGGCGTTAGTTCCACGATAATTTCTCAATGCTTTCTGAACAGAAATGTCAAATAAACATGGCTTCTGCCTTCTGTCAAATCACAATTATCTCTATCAAAAGTTCTATCGCAAGTGCAGAAAGTCAGTTTTCTCTGCAATATCCACTTCAAGTTTTGAGCAGTGTATTTTGAACTGGTTCTCCAATAAGGCGATAAATTTTATAACATCTTGAGAGTCATATAAAAAGAGGTTGAAATATATGTAGCTGCCATTTTTATATTTGAACCTTGTATGTGTGCTGATTGCTTTTTATCTGAAACTTTTAGAGGACTTCAATAATAGTAACTTTTTCGAAGAGTAGATTGATCTGGCCCATCCATAGTAAAAAAATTTCAGAACTGGCATTATAAGAAAAACATAAATAAGTTTTCATATAAATAATGTAGGAAGTGGATATCTGGTGTGGTTAAATTTAGTTTCTAATTGTACACAGTTCAAAGCAAAACAAGTGGTGCAGAGAAACCTCCAAAAAAGGGATAGTTTGAATGAAGTTCAAGCGGTCCCATAAACGTCCAAGTATCTTTTAGTTTCACATCATTCTGTCAAATGTTGAATTTCTGATTCCGATCCATTTTATAACACTTCTTTTGGGTTGACAGTTCGGCATACCTTTTTCAAATGAAAGTATTATTGATGGGAGACTAGTAAAACCAAAACATGAATCTTGAAGTATGTCCCTTGATTTAAAATATTTGAGAGTAGACGCCTGTTGGCTTCTTGATCACTCTAATTCTATTGAGTCCTTAAAATTCAGTAATCTTACCGCCAATTTATTTTTAATAGCTAACGCGTTTTGCTATTTGTGTAAATACCTGAATAAAGTGAATCAGATATTTTAATTAATGCAAATAAGGGTTACGAAGAAGAGTTAAGCATTTGACAATCAATCTACCCTAGATAATTCCAAAAAAATCTGCAATAATATAGATTTAAAGAGTTTATTCTTCATGGAGAATCTTTTCACGCCTCTTTGATTCATTGGAATTGCTGTAAATTGTTTTTTTTTCTGTAGAAAAAACACAAATAAATCCAATATCCTTAACTTTTGACGAGCAGTTTGAGCGGCTATTACCATTTCGTTTCAGTTTATAACTTCAATATTCCTTCTTTACGAGGGGTGTGTTCTCGGTATAGGATTGAAAGAAAAATCATTATCCACAACTGCAAAGAAATGCATGGCATAAATCGAATAGATTGGCCCGCTACCTCTCCAGAACAAAATTATGTTAACCAAGCATGTCTTTCACGGAGGATACCTAGAAAACTAATGATCGTAAGTTAGTGAATTTTTATATTTATACCCTCAGATAGTGTCGTCAGTAAATGAGATAATTAGATTAATCACATTATCAGCAAATCTCCCTGATACCGAGAATGCATTGAACCGCCCTCGTATATTAAATTCTTTTTTTATTAATTTCCCTTGAAAATAAATGACACTTAGTTGTAATGGTATATTGGGAAACCCATTAAATACCCAACAGCGTTTCCAGTGTGAAACTCTACTCAATGATCAGAAAATAAAATTCGTTAGTGAGCAAAGTTTTTCGAAACCATTAATCAAAGCCTGCGTTGAGACCCGACAGCACGCCGGCTTGATTTTATGTTGATTGTTGATTTTATAGCCCATGTGGCTTTATATTCAACATGGGAGCTAGCCGTTTCACTTCAATAATTTATGGCTACTAGATATCAAAAGGGATGGTTTGTCATCGTTTGTGAACACGGTTTGGCCTTTGTGTTTCTGCTCGTTTGAAAGTTTTACTGGTACTTGTTATTCTTAATCGATGGATGGTCCGATGTAATGAAGGTTTATCTCCCTTTTGAAGCTGGCTATACTCGGATAATCTAGAGTAACTGCTGAAAACTAAAATGACACTGAAGATTCGACGACATGTTGCCTAATATGCGGACGTGCACTATCGTTGTGGAAGAAAAATGTTTTTTTGTCAGGTATCTTCGGATTTTTTTAATCTTTTTACTTCAAAATGAGGGGGACATCTGGAATTTGTTAATTCACACAGTTCTCTTCTTGCAGAAATTAATAAAATGGAATATTAATCTGCCTTTCTCAGAGTGGCAACCTCAACATTCGATTTTCTCTTTTATTCCGACAAGATATCATTGAACATTTCGTTCAATTCCAGAAGGTAGATCTCATCTAATCAATTGGATTAAGCTCGTAAAAACTATCCTTCACAAGGTATCATTACATATCATCTCATTTAGTCGATGAGCTGCCGAAGAGCAGACAGCTTCTCTCGAAAAAAAAAACTGTATCGCAGCTGAATGTTCTCGAGAGGTTTCCTTCTTTCTGCTCCTTCACCTTCAGTTTTCCTTCGTGAAGTCCCATTCAGGCTTCTTTGAAGTTTGTAAACAGCAATTGACGTGCGATAGTGGGGCACTACAGTTTTAACTGCATGGGGCGAGATGGCTTGCTTTGGCTTACTTTGGCCGTTTTTTGACAGGGCTTTCTACATATTCTGATTGACGAAGGAACGAAAAACATTTCAACTTCACTTGTTCAAAGTTTTTCTCCTGAGAAAGGTGTAATTCAAAAAAACCCTCTTCGTGAGCAACATAAAATCGCCTAGTATCTTCCAGATTCATTTATGCACTGAAAAGAACGGCAAAGAAGCCACAGAGAGGTTAATAACAACAAGATATTATCTCGGTACATAAGGGCGGCAACCTGAATGAGATCACTTTCCATTTCAATGTTGAATATTCTGTCGAAAGTTTTCGAGAGAATAATTTTTGTTAGAATGTTAAATTATCCAAATAAATACAGAGTACTTAATTCAGCTCAGTATGGCTTCAGAAGTGGTCGATCAACACAGACGGCTGCAGTCGATTTCATAGAATCTGTTTATGAATGTATGGACCAAGACTTATTGTACATGTTGCTGGTTTGTTAAGGGAATAATTTATTGATTGGTTACGTAGCTATCTTTACCAGAGAATTATTCGTGTAAAGATTGGTGTTCCGTCTCATTAGAGACAGCCCTGTCTATGTTCGACATAATTCATTATTTTATTAAGGATACTTAGGTCTTTCATGTTGATATTTCGATCTAGTAGTTTTTCAGCTGGGCCATACGAACTGGAGTGTCATTCGACACTTCAGCTTATTTGTTTTCTAATTATTATATGCGAGGGTGGTTCAAATATGATCGAGACAAACTCTGTAGATGGCGCACATGTATGTTTCGAAGGTCGTGGCTTGAGTATGTGATAGCTGGGTCTCCTTACGAACAGTGTGGCATTTGTTTTCGTCGGAGCACTTGTTTCACGCGTGTGTTACGACCATGAGTGAACGTCAAGTGCCCACTGCCATTGCGCAACGTATTAACATTCGTTTTTCAGTGGGAGAGGACGTTAAAAACACGGATATTTTTGTGCGTTTGCGAAAGCGGTTCGGTAGTGAGTGCCTGAGTAGGGCTGCCGTGTTTAAATGGGCCAAAGCATTCAAGGATGGCCGCGAAACCGTCGAGAATGAGCCGCATGATCGTCGACCATGAACCAGCGCCACACCAGACAACATTCGCCACTTAGAACAACTTATTTTAGGGGACCGTAGGATGAATGTTCGAGACATTTCGGCTGAAGTCGGCATCAGTATTGGTACTGTGGAGTCTATCATCCACGATTACCTTCAATATCGAAAAATAACGGCGCGATGGGTTCCTAAACTGTTGAACTTTGAGCAAAAATTAACGCAGTTGGAAGTTTGTCGCCGCTTACTGCCGCGATACGAGGCAGAGGGGGACGGTTTTTTAACGCGAATCTTCACTACATACGAAACATGTGTTCACTATTACATTCCCGAAACCAAGGTGTCAAGTAAAGAGTAGAGGAAGAAGGAGAAAGGGGCGCCAGTCAAAGCGAAGACAACCTGGTCTGCGGGTAAGGTAATGTGTACTGTGTTCTGTGACCGACAGGGCGTGCTGTACGTCGATTTCCTACGCACTCAACGTACCTTCAATGCTGCATACTATTCTAACCTTCTGAAAATACACGACGAGGTAGAGGGGTTCGTGCGCACAAGGCTGTCCGAGTTGCCCAAAGAATTTTTCGATACCGGCATCAAAAAACTTCCGGAAAGGTGGACAAAATGTGTAAATAGTGAGGGGAATTACATAGAAAAAATGTGATTTTTTGTAAATTTTTCGATAATAAATAAACGTGTTAGAGTATTTCTCTCATATTTGAACCACCCTCGTATATGGCATTAGAAAACATGGAAAGTATTTTTGAGCGTTTGATATATTTATTGTTTTGTGAATTTCAACGTCGCAGCATTCAGAATTGTAAACTGATTCTATCCTTATTCTACTAGCATTGATCTCATTATTTTTCTATAACCAATAAGAAGGTTTACTTCATTCATTCAGTCCACCTACAAATGGACCCTTCAATCAATTTCGTTAATTTCCTTTTTTTTGTTAGGAGCGATGCATCGAGCACCTCTAACATTCAGTCTTTGAACAGACTAAAAATCATTATCATGTCGGTAGTCAAACTTGCCGCTTATAGCGTTTGCTACATTAAGCACTGTATCCGGAAAGTCAAACTCGTCGCTTGTGACATTTCGCTCCAAGCTATCGCGGTTATTATTGTTAATATAGTAATCCAGTCAATTGCCAAAGTATTGGCAATGATTTGCATATTCTTAGTGTAATAATACACCTTTTTACTTGGTTTATATATAGTAAACCAAGAATTATAGCTCATTGTTATTATAGTGTATTACGAGTGTTTTACTTTAATTTCTTACAATTTTCGATGCTTCATCTTATTAGATATACAAAGATAGTTCGACATCGAAATAACTAAAGGGTCTTTCAATGGGAATGCCCCATTTTTGCATTGACGTTACTCAAACATGACAGCCACTGGTTTTTCGTGACATTGACAGTTGTATCTGTCAATGTCTTCCATTTAATCTTAGAAAGGTACATACTCCAACAACGTTCACAAATAATCCAAATTTATTATGAAAATAGCGATCTGTCACTCTAACTTAAAGTGCTAAAATTGTGGTTTTTATAATCGCCCAGATAAAACTACAGTTGAACGTTTAGTGAAGAAGTTCGAAACAAATTCATCACTTCATGATGTTACAGTGCCAGTGAGATAAAGAAATGCCAGAAGTGAAGAGAATGATGCTTTCGTTTTAGTGAAGACCAAAATTTATCGATTTCTCGACGTTCACAAGAACTAGGCGTATCCCAGACGTCTTTGTAACGAGTTTTACGAAAAGCCCTTGATTTGCATCCATACAAAATGGTTTTTGCCCAAGAAGTCAAACCAACAGATCATTTAAAGCGTCGTGTATTGAGTAATTAGTGCTTAAAAAAAATCGAAAATAATGCAGAATTTCATAAGAAAATCATTCTCAGCGATGAGGATCATTGCTGGTTAAACGGTTATGTTAACAAGCAGAATTTCCGTATCTGGAGTGGTGATGAACCTGAAGAATATGAAGAATTTCCATTACATTCTGACAAACTTACTCTTTGGTGCGGATTTTATGCTGGATGAAACATTGGACCTTATTGTTTTTTCAATGAAGCTCATGAGGCGGTAAATTTCAATGAAAATAGTTATCATTTAATGTTGACTTGATTTGCAGAACATCTGGTTTGAACAGGACGGTACCACTTGTCATACTGCCAATGACAAAATGACTTTATTGAAAACAAATTTCAGTGATTCGATTATTTTAAGAAACCGATAAATTATCCGCCTCGTTCTTGCGATTTAACTCCATTGGACTTCTTTCTTTGGGATTACATTAAGTCATTGGTTTACAGCAATCATCCAGCAAATTTAGACGATTTACAGTTTGATATTGAACGAGTAATTGCTAACATACGATCTGATTTGTATGAGAGAGTTATGGAAAACGACTTCGTTCCTGCGATTTAACACCATTGGACTTCTTTCTTTGGGATTACATCAAGTCATTGGTTCACAGCGATCATCCAGCAAATTGAGATGATTTACAGTTCAATATTGAACGAGTTATTGCTAACATACGATCTGATTTGTGTCAGAGGGTCATAGAAAATTGGATTCAACAACTTTGTTCCTGCCAGCGTTTCCTTGGTGGACATTTAAATGATGTTTTGTTCCATAACTAATGGTATCCATTGTATTTTATATTGGAATGTGTTTTTAAAAAACAAAATGGTGCGCTCTTAATCAAAGACCTTTCACATACAAGTGCCCTTGAAGTAAAAATCTTCGCTACATTACGTGAAAATACAGTCCACTAAACCCATCGAAATTAATCATCGAGATAATCAATTTGCAATTGTCTGTTATTTCAGAATAGTGGATCAGAATAGTGGAATAATAGGCAAAAAAACTGCTGTAAATTAACCGTGGTACGTTACGATTGGATCCACTTATTCTGCTCGATTTCATATCAATTGTGAGGTTCCACCCATTCACTTCACTCTCTTTCTGCCATTTTCCAGTGTTGCTCAAGCGTAGATCGACCCATTCCGTTAATGTCATATATTAACCAAACTTTCTGTCAAAACACAATTAACAGAAGCGTTGCCAGACTCGAAGTAACCACTACGTCAAACTGCAAACTCTAGATGACTCATCCTTTAAAATACATTCTCAGCGATTCTGAGCTCATTTCTGGTTAAACGATTATGTTAATAAGCAGAATTGCCGTATCTGGAGTGGTGATAAACCTGAAGTATATCAAGAACTCCCATTACATTCTGACAAACTTACCGTTTGGTGCGAATTTTATGCTGGAAGAATCACTGGGCCTTATTTTTTTTTCAACGAAGCTCATGAGGCATTTACTGTCAATGGAAATCTTTATTGTTCAATGTTGACTGTTTCACCCATTCACTTCGCTCTCTTAACGCCATTTCCCAGTGTTGCTCAAGCGTAAATCGACCCATTCCGTCAATGTCATATAATATATTAACCAAACTTTCTGTCAAAACACAAATGACAGAAGCGTTGCCAGACTCGAAGTAACCAGTACGTCAAAATGCAAATTCTAGATGGCTCATCCTTTAAAATACAGAGAGACTCTTGGATAATCTCTTCATGAATGCATTAAGGAAAAATAAACGAATTGAATTGAACTCGATACACACGTATCCTGCACCTGCATAAATCTAGGAACTGTATGCATCAGTGCTTACAGCGGAGTGCATTCAAATAGCCGTGCTTTTGAAATGCTAGAAACACACAAACTGCATTATACTATTCTGCAGCCCGGATTGTTATTGCTCCACAAGTCGTCGCAAAGAAATTTGTCACAGCTGCTTCGTATGCTTTCATATGCGGAAATGTGAGCCTTGTATTCTGGAGAACAAAATGGACGCAACTTCTCTGCGAATTTTGATGCAGGTCAGATGGAGGCATTTCGACCAAAACAGAGTTGGAAGGTATTCGAACTTTCCATAGTTTGATCAATCTAAAAATTTTCTTAAGAAACTCTTAAAATCGAATTGAATAAACTGTCTAAGAAATACTGTTTTTTTTTATAGACGTATAGGATTATCATCACACATACATTGTGCAAACCACTTATTGAATAACATTATTTGTATCCTCCTGTTAGAAAATTATAAAACCACTGAGACACGTCATTTTTTAAATCCAATAGTGCGCTTTTTAAACTTGAATTTGAATATACAGGGCGATTCGCGCAAGTCCATCACAGCCCGTCCTCTTTATTTCAAGGGAATTTAATCATAGAAAGGTATGCACCCCAACAACATTTACAAATAATACAAATTTATTATGAAAAATCGCTATCTGTTACTCTAACTTTACGTGCTTTAACTCCAATTTTTGGTAGTTATAATCGTCCGGTAAAAGAATAGTTGAATGTTTAGTGAAGAATTTTTAAACAAATATTACATTTCATGATGTTACAGTGCCAGTAAGAGAAAGAAATGTATGAAGTGAAGAGAATAATGCTGTCGTACATGAAAGTATTCGTGAAGATCAAAACTTATCGATTTCTCGAAGTTCACAAGAACTAGGAATCTCTCAGACGTCTTTGTAGTGAAAATATAAAATAAACATTCATTATAAGATATCCAAATGATATAACAAAATCCAATAAATGAAAATTGTTAACCAAAATCGTATAAATTAAATATTGTTTCTGCTGATCAATCTTATGAAAACAAATATCTTTCAAAAATGTTCAACATAATCTTAAGAGGTTCATCATAAAACTATCTTACTTAGAATATTCAATATTATTGGATTTATAACTAAGTTATTTACTTTCTAAAAAATCTCAAGATATGTGAAAACATTACTGAAAAACAAGTTTTAAGAGAGACTTTGCTTCGTCAGTACTCAATTAATTCATACTTAATAAAATCTAACATCAATCAACAAAAAATATTTACTCACCCTTCAACAATTTAGAAAACTTCTGGTAAATGAATACTGAAAATTTTAAATGTTGTGTAATGTTAACTACAAATAAATAATTCTATGGTTTACCCTTGATCTAAAAGATTTAAAGACAATTTAACGGCGTCTGTTATAGCACAAGGACTATCTGTATAAAAAATGTTGAGGAAACCAAATAATTATATATTAATATATAATTACCACTTATATCAAACGACATATAAAATAAACATTCATTATAAGACATCCAAATGATATAACAAAATCCAATAAATAAAAATTGTTAACCGAAATCCTATAAATTAAATATATGGAGTAGACAAAATTTGGTTTCTGATAATCAATCTTATGGAAACAAATATCTTTCAAAAAATGATGAAATTCTTAACATTATGATAAAGATTTTTGAAAAATATTTTTTTATTCATTGGATTTTGTTATATCATTTGGATGTCTTATAATGAATGTTTATTTTATATGTCGTTTGATATAAGTGGTACTTATATGACATTAATTTAATTTAATTCCTGAAGTTATAATTATTAAATATATTTTTTTGAAATTAAATATGTAGAAGGCTAATATTAAAATATTCAAATAATTTAATATACCTTCTATCAAGTATTAACCTCTATTTATGTTTTTAGTGTAATAATACACCTTTGTATAATACTTGGTTTATATATAGTAAACCAAGAATTATAGCTCATTATTATTATAGTGTATTACGAGGGTTTTACTTTAATTTCCTACAATTTTCATTGCTTTATCTTATTAGATATACAAAGATAGTTCGACATCGAAATAACTAAAGGGTCTTTCAATGGGGACGCCCCATTTTTGAATTGACGTTACTCACACATGGCAGCCATTGGTTTTTCGTGACATTGACAGTTTCATCTGTCATTGTCTTCCATTTAATCTTGGAAAGGTACATACTCCAACAACGTTCACAAATAATCCAAATTCATTATGAAAATAGCGATCTGTCACTCTAACTTAACATGCTAAAACTCCAATTTGTAGGTTTTATAATCGCCCAGATAAAACTACAGTTGAACGTTTAATGAAGAAGTTTGAAACAAATTTATTACTTCATGATGTTACAGTGCCAGTGAGACAAAGAAATGCCAGAAGTGAAGAGAATGTTGCTATCGTTTTCGTGAAGACCAAAATTTATGTTCCTAAATAATTTTACTCCATAAGTGGTTTCCACACTCTGTATATTATAATACTGTTCAGATTCAGTCAAGCTTCAGAACTCCATGTAAATATAATTGGTAGTAGAACCTAGCTATACTTCCAATTCATTGGGTGGCACACTCAGGAATACGTATAAGCCACGTGTAAGCGGAGCGGAATTATTGAACGTTCTAAATTTCAAGCAGACTCCAAATTTCTACGTATCTGCCGTATATCCCGGTCGTCTGACTGTTTGTCCAGATTCATGTCCGGGCAAAACTGTTCCAAATTGCATCGAATAATATTTGAATACCGAGCATATATCAGCTTGCCTTGGACTGCTGTTACGCTCTAATGAACCCCTTATATTTGAAGCCATTCCAACAGGCTGCCACAAACATACATAACGGAATGTTAACATGGTCCCATCTGAATCCTCGAACTACAGGCGGGTCGAAACCACGATTATATTGCACTATCCGGATACTGATCCGAGTCTTGATAAAGGGGTTGGATGTGCACTAATTCGATTCTTGAAACTCCAGGCACGAACAGTGTTTACTTTAAGTGTGCTCTCTTCAATTTCAAATCTGATTGTTTATTTTAGATGTAGATGAACAGCTCTTAAGTCGTTACCACATGGCGGTTGAGGACAGTTCATTGAAAATATTTCCACAATCAATGTTATATATTATACAGCAACAAATCCGCATCTCGGAAAACAAGCTGACAAAATAAATAAAGTAGTATGCATTTTTTGTGGCTAGTGTGGTTTGAAGCTCAGACTCGTGCGGGTTCTTATCTTAAGTGGCTTCATTCTACTGTAACAGAGCCTTACGAAAACATAACTGATCTTCAAAGTCGTACAAGCTAAAGCTTCTGAGGGGGTATCAGTTTAATATAGATGTGGCCTTCTTCTTGTCAATTATCTTGGACTTGATTAATTTTAATACTCCTCCCACTTCATCTAAACTCTCTCTTGTATCAATTAAAACACCTGATACAATATAAACAGGTATTCACACAAATATCGGGTGTTTTCTTAGAGTGATTTGACAGAAAGTAGAAGCCATGTTGTTTTGACATTTCTGTTCAGTGAGCATTGACAAGTTATCATGGAAAGACTCACGCCGCAACAACGTTTACAAATTGTTGAAATTTATTTTCAAAATCAATGTACTATTCGCCAAAATTTATAAATTTACATAATCGTCCATCAGAGCAGCTTATTCGTCGAACTGTCGTTAGATTTCGGACAACATTTTCTCTACTCGATGCAACAAGAACAAGACACAGAACTGTACGTACCGAAGAAAATATCGCTGCTGTAAGTCATGGTGTTAATAATGAACCAGATTTGTCTATTAGTCGACGTTTCCAACAAGTTGGACTTGTGCATCCACCACATGGAAAATGTTGCGTAAAGATCTTGGTTTACATCCATACAAGATCCAACTGGTTCAAGAACTAAAGCAACTTGACCATAATAAGCGTCGTTTGTTTGCTGATTGGGCCCTAGAACAGCTTGAAGTTCATCCACTTTTCTATCGTAAAATTGTGTTTAGTGTTGAAGCTCATTTCTGGTTGAACGGGTATGTAAACAAGCAAAGTTACCGTATAAACTTACATGCTACTATATCCTTGAATGCCTTATGTATATACACAAGAATAAGGACACTTTCCAAAAACACTCCTCAGTTCACAATCATGAAACAAGATCAAGGAATAATCTCATGGCTCCACGTCATAGACTCAAGAGAACACAAAAAACACATATATTCAATGGTATGAAAATGTATAATAAACTTCCTCAGCACCTGAAGTCGCTGCAATGTACAGCATTCAAACGGAAAGTTAAGGTGATTCTTGCTGATTGTAGTTTTTATTCAATGGATGAATTTATGACGTACCAATTCTAGTCGTCAATTAATTTTTGTAATTGTTTATAATCGTGTTTATATTAATGTCTAATAATTTTTATATTTTGACTTTAAGAAATTTTAAATTTGATCTAATATCAGTTATTGTTATTAATTAACTGTTATTTTATTCATATATATTGCTTTTATTTATACATATATGTATATTATCATATATATGTACATGACATTCCTGTAAAATTTTGCGGGTAAAAAAAAAACAATCCTCAAGAAGTTCTGCAGGTTCCATTGCATCCTGAAAAATGCACTGTATGGTGTGTCTGCTTTACACGCTGGAGGCATCATCGGTCCATATTTCTTTAAAAACGATGCTGGAGCTAATGTAACGGTGAATAGTGCTCGTTACAGATCGATGATCAATGATTATTTGTTTCAAAATTTGAATGGTATCTACCCAGAAGTGTTCTGGTTCCAACAAGATAGTGCTACACCTCATGCTGCTACTAAAAAAGAAAGATTTGACGATAACATTATTCCGAGAAATGGTCGAATTAACTGGCCTTCAAGATTATGCGACATAACTCCACTGGATTGTTTTTCTCGGGGTTATGTCAAGTCATTGGTTTATGCTGATATACCAGAAACAATAGACGCTTTGGATGCCAACATAACTCGTTATTGATGAAATAAAGCCTGAATTACTCAAAAAAGTGGTCCAAAATTGGTCTGGTAGAATGCGATTCCTCAGATCTAGTCGTGGTAGACATAGGCCGGAAATTATTTTCAAAACATGAATGTCATAAAATTATCTTTCAAATAAAAAAATTGGCTTCAATCTTAATTCAAATGTGTTTCATTTCAATTTAAAGTTCTTACACTCTAAAAAAACACCCGATACCAAACGTCTTTACCCTCAAATACTACTGAATTTAAAGGACTTTTCCCTCGAAAACTTGGTCTTAAACGTCACGTTGCGTCATTTTCGTTTTTCACGTCTATTTTACTCCGTTTTTCATCGTCTTTTTACTAATCTCACCCCTCCGCATAAGTCCAAGATTTTCAACCCCACTTCTACTTAGGGTGGACGTCTACTCTGACGTCTAACTGAACAAGCAATTGACTTAGCGTTATCCAGGGACCAATAGGAATCCACTCTTAAACATTTGGAATAATGGAAAATACTTGACAATAAATGATAATTCGAACGATAACATCTCGAAAGCCTACATGAAGAAAATAAACAAGTAAAGTGCCTAGCGTTTGAGCTACAAGAACTATATTGTCTGAAGACGATTAGTATTCTTTCGATTATCATTTCAGTTAATGGCCTGTTAGAGACACACCGGAAAACACTAAAAGATTATGCCTGAAACCTGCAGTCATCTCTACTTCCCAAAGGAAAGTCATTCTATCTAAGACACGTATAGTCAAAATATTTCTGCAAGGATTCTGAACACCGATTTTGATCTTGACAATTTCTTTGTCCGGTTAGGATCAGAACCTACCGCTTCGCTCAATAGGCTAATGATTCCATGAGGAGTTTTCCATAAACTTTTCATGCAGAACGATTGACGCCTTGAAAAAGGATCAGATCGATCAGATTGAGCCTCAAACTATTGACAATGTACTGAAAATTTGGGTTGATCTGATGGGGTACTGGAACAAAGGATTGAGGTTCATCATTTCGAGGGAAATAACCATAAGCGATGAGATCTTATTAACCACTTTTTGACGCAATCAGCTCTATTACGGCATTATATTATCAACTCCAGCGCTACCATTGTAACGTTAAAAAACGCTCCACTGTTGATTTGTATTTCGATCCCTAAAAAACACTCCAATAATGTGATTAAACTAAGACCATCAAGAAGTCTGGAGTTTCCGCAATAAAAGTCGACGTTGTTATCGCATGAGCTGTAGAGTTGCATTGTTTTCAAGGGGTGTAGAATTTACCGGATTTTCTTTATTTTTTCGTATTGTGAGGTTGCAAGAAGAAACACCGCGTGGTATTTTCATCGAATTAACGCACCTAATCCATGAAAATCGTGGAATATTGAATTTTTATTGTTTCTGATAAGACGTCTAATCAGAAGGCGTCTTAGTACCGAACAATCTTTGTACCGGATGATCTTAGTACCAAACCATCTTAGTTCCGGATGCTCTACTGGTCATTTGTAACAATTTGAGACTGAAGACCTACTGATTATATGCAGAATAGGAACTATTCTTGGAGAAAGCGCTATCAATCGACACCTTGGAAAACAATATTCCAGGAGAATGTCAATAATAAGTCCTTATGTAAATCTTAGATCTCAAGCTAACTGGAAAACTGTATTATATTGTGAATAAGAGTCACTTTTTTAATTGTGAAGTTGAAATAAATGGATAGGGAGTAAGAGTTTGCATTGTCACTATCAGGTTGACAATTTGGGATTCATTCAGAAAAGACAAGTTTTATTCATCTTTTCATTTGCGTACTATGAAGCATTTTACGAATTAGGATATTTCAAGTGCGGACGGATAAAAACGCTAACGAAAGCTAGAGCGTTTCACTTTCTTTTATCTTTTTTATCCTAGCCTTCGCTGTGATGGGTTAGCGATTTTGTTTCACCATCTTTATCTGTGAGAAGCTTCTTGAAAAATATTATGCTATTATAAAAAAATATATACACCACAGATATTATGTATCTTGGTTCATTTCTTGAGAAAATGAAAGATCAAAAAAACTGCACAACTTGAGACACTCCCATTCTCCGAATAATTTCACTGTCACTCAAGCCGCGTTCCGGGATCGAACTGATCATTCGCCGAGCAGACGGGCATAAATATTCCCCTAAATGGCCTGAACGGTGGAATCCGGAGAAAAAATTGCACATTCCGCGGATCTGCACAATTCGAGCATTTTACGTCTGGCCGTTCAATAAAAGATAGGCATAATATATCAGTCGCAATATGCCTATTCCGTTTGAGCGTTCGCTCCGAACTCGAGAGGGGTTTATGAAATTCTTCCCCGGAATCCTGCGGGATATTCCATTGTTCAATGAGGGTTTTATAACACAGGTAGTGATCATAAATGATTTATGGCTTGGAATCGGCTTTACGATGGATTTTTAACCTGCTACATGTGCGGTTCTAATTAAAATGAATAGCTAGTAGCCAAGAGTGGGAATTATATTTGTTACTGGCTGCCCGTGATTTTGTTCACTTGGACTTTATCCTAATATGTTCGTAGTACAACTCTGTCCGTTTTTTATAATCTGGGCGCATAATATCATTATTCAGGAAGTCTTGTTGCGGCATTCTGGAAACATAGGGTTGTTGTGTCAGTATCTAACCGTGGATCCACATTTCATTCAGTCTAAACACTCTGAATTCTCAAAAAAAGTACCATTGTTAATCACCTCTAGATTCAAATAAATGAAATGAAGATGAATACGCTTAGATGTATTAAATATGTTCAAGGGTCAATTAAGATTGAAGTAAAAGAACGTCCCTAGCTGGAACATAAATACAGTAAAATCCACTCATGAGTAAAGAATACATGATACAAATAACACTCACGTTGACCTCAGGTAATTGAAATTTTTGATGAATAATGGACAACAAAGGAAAACTGGACATTCTTAAGCCGGCGTTCAGTCACCACAAAAATTCTGGAGAGAACCAACGCTTCTCTCTCGGGGTTATGTTTACACATACGCGCAAGTCTATGAAGAGACCATAAACTCTTACTCCTGGCATCGACAGTGACAAGTCGGCATAAAATTCCCTAGAAGGTTCTTCCCGCTTAATTCTCTCCTACTAAAATTTAAAAAATCATGTTTATCGCAATATGCACGTTAATGTACATATACATATACATTTATAAACCGTTATACGAGTGAAAATAGGAGTCCCTGTTACTTATACATACAAATTGTAGATTTCTCAGAATACAAATGAACGCCGAAAACTCGGTCCCTAATTTTCTTTAGTCGTATGACCTTGAGAAACATCTGTCTTTCATTCAATTGTCGACGTGGCGATGCCAGTCTTTCCTGCTCCGTTTCAAAGGCGTCATACTCAACAAAATACTGTTAGTCTTAAGAATTCGTTCGTAGTGAAAACTCGTGGCCATTGCTTTTATTTTATGATTAAGTTTGTGCAGTTGACAGTTTATTAAGAAAATGTCGGAATTTTGCTTGTAGTGAACCTTTGGCTGAAAGTGGAGTTGTTACTGTTGAATGTGGCATGCAGACATTAATTTATGCAAGAGTTGAAAGAGGTGATGAGTTTTTGAATTATCTAAAAGAACAGACGTCTGTACAAATCTATGTGCAGTGTCGAAAAAATTTTACTCGAAAGAGTAGCATTGTTGCCGTTAAAAGGCAACGCCTAGAAGAAGAAGCTGGTTCGTCAAACATAAATCCGACTCGTACTAGAGCACGCGTAAGAAAATCTGCTTTTTGTTTCAGTCAGTGTTGTTTATTTTGCGGTAAATGAATTAACTGAAGAGTTGGAGGCCAAAAAGTCCCTGCAGTATCGGCGTAAAATTTTTAAAGTGACTACACTTCGTTCAAAGAATGTATTTTGAAAATAGCTAAGGCTAACGATTGCTATAATTCTTCTTTGAAACCGACCATTATCTTTTCGTTGATTTTTCAACTTATTATGAACAAAATCATGAGCATAATCGATGCGATCGTGTAACATATCCGGTGTTTCTTTCAGAGTGATAGAACTTTGAATTGAAACAGAACACATTTAAATTAAGATTGAAGCCCATTTTTTTTTTATTTGAAAATTAATTTCTGGCATATGTCCAGGAGGAACCGCATTCGACCAGACCAATTTTGGACCATTTTTTCGAGTAATTCAGGCCTTATTTCATCAATAACACGAGTTATGTTGGCTTCTAAAGCGTCTATTGTTTCTGGTTTATCAGAATAAACCAATGACTTGACAGAACCCCAAAGAAAATAAACCAGTGGAGTTATGTCGCACGATCTTGAAGGCCAATTAATTGGACCTTTACTCGAAATAATGTTATCGCCAAATCTTTCTTTCAATAAATCAATTGTTACGGTAGCAGCATGAGGTATATCACCATCTTGTTGGAACCAAAACACTTCTGGCTCGATACCGTTCAAATTTTGAAACAAATAATCATTGATCTTCGATCTGTAACAAGCACCATTCACTGTAACATAAGCTCCAGCATCGTTTTTAAATAAATATGGACCGATGATGCCACCAGCGTGTAAAGTACACCATACAGTGTATTTTTCAGGATGCAATGGAACCTGCAGAACTTCTTGAAGATTGTTTTCTCTCCATATACGGCTTGTTTACACAGCCGTTCAACCAGAAATAAGCTTCATCACTAAACACAATTTAGGATAAAAAAGTGGATCAACTTCAAGCTGTCCTAGGCCCCAATCAGCAAACAAACGACGTTTATTATGGTCAAGTGGCATAAGTTCTTGAACAGTTGGATCTTGTATGGGTGTAGACGCAAAATTTTCCATGTGGTGGATGCACAGGGTCCAACTTGTTGTGAACGTCGATAAATAGACAAATTTGAGTCATCATTAACACTATAACTTACAGCAGCGATATTTTCTTCTGTACGTTACGTTCTTTATCTTGTTTTTGTTGCATCGAGTAGAGAAAGTGTTGTCGGAAATCTATCGACAGTTCGACGAATAAGCTGCTCTGATGGACGATTATGTAAACCATAAATTTCACGAAGTGCTCTTTAAGTTTGGCAAATAGAACACTGATTTTTAAAATAAATTTCAACAATTGCAGCGTGAGTCTTTCCATGATAATTTGTCAATGCTTTCTGAACAGAAATGTCAAAACAGCATATCTTCTACCTTCTGTCAAATCACAGTTATTCCTATCGAAAGTTCTATCACTCTAACAAAACACCTGATGCAAATGCCATTCCTATTTCCATGAACTGGTCATAACAAAGCCCATACTAGAGCAACGATTAATCCATCCATTTTTCGAAATTCTGCATCACTGGTTCCAAGATACTTAGACCAAACAACTTCGCTGCGATAAACAAGACATGGTCTATTCAACACTGAATACATCCATCAGTAAAACCTCAACATAGTATTAAGAGTGCTTGTTCCCCGAGTCTTCTATCATCGGTTGGATTCCATTCCGTTTTCTTGCACTAAAAAATTCATTTTATTCGTTTGTGTATTTACTATTCTTATTCGTGGTCCACCATATAGCAACCCCCAACGCTATTATCGCAGAAGGTAAAGCGGAAACAGCGTGAACGGCAGATATACCCGATCCGTCGATGTCTTTATCCTGCACCCTAGTTACTTGCACACCGATCGATCCAATAATTTAGTTACCAACAACATGATTGTATTTCCTTCCGTTCTTCACCTTGTTCGGCCCTAGCACTACCTACTCCTGCATTGGCTATACTCTTCGACTCCCCTCACGTCGAAGAATAAACAATGCGGGAGAAGTTTTCCGAACGAACGGAGCATTGGCATAACACTGTGCCTTTCGAAAACTTTCTCCGGAAATTCTCGGAATGCAGAATGTGTTTCTTAGTTTCGAGACAAGCGGGCGCCTCTTTTCATTGGGCAAATATTTGGATATCGTCGGAGGTTGTTGTAAAGGCAACTAATATTTAATTTCGAAGCAAAGAAGCCTGAAAGTTCAGCGATTTTGATATGCAGATGCGGCGAAATGAGTTTAGTTGTTATTTTTATGAGTTTCGGATATAAAAGTATTTCATTGGTTTTTTAAGCTGGCAGCAGGATATGTTTATTTCATCAGTCGGGCATTGCAGCTTAACGCGCTCTGCTACAATGCTACAATGACATGCGCCCTAGGCGCTTGTCTGGACTAGAATCCTAGTTTCATCCCGGTGAAATGGAGGATGCCTAAAACAATACCACTCACGCCAGTCGGTGGACCCTTGTGGTGGAAGATCGACCATATGGGGCCCTAGTTTCACCCTAAAAGTGCAATAGGGGGCTGCCGCGTTGGTTAACTCAGTGACAAGGGAGTCCGTCGCAGCACAGGGCCTGTCCCTTAAAACTAACGTACTCTACCCTATTGCAATAAATCTCCGGATTCTTCTGTCCAATGGCCGAGTGCGTTATGTAGCATACTGCGTTACCTCAAGGGGGTGAAGGTCCTCGAGAATTATTCAACCGACCTGGCCACCCAATTGGTGTTGGACTAGAGGGAGCAGTAGTTGACAATCCACATGCTGGACAAGAAGGGTATTCCATCTATCTATTCGCAGCAGCTCATGTTCAGGATGTCTCGAGAAATGCTTCAGGTTTAGCGGGACTTAACGTTTCGACTGAGCCAGGATCTATTGCGAGACGTTTCTGGGGTTTGTGGATCTTGACGATACGGCTAGACCGTTGGTGCTTGAAGCCAGGATCAATTGAAGTTAATGAGTATTGACGTACCAGGATCAATTGAGGCATCAATCTTGAGGTTATCTTGGTTCATGGGACTGCGTTCGGATGGGTGGATAAGAAGCCCTTTCTGCAATTGAGTTGCGTCACAAAACAACTCGGGTACTGCAGATCCAGTACAGGTTGGATGGTGCTTCGCTGCAATCAGTCACGGTGTAGTTTTTCGGACTGAAGCCGAAACTGGAAACTTGAAGTGGTTCGCGCTATGCGCGATGATAAGGCTTAATTCTTATAATCCTATCTGCTTCTTGGGTATAATAATAATAATCATAGACCCTTATTTGATCTGAAAATATCACAAAATGATATCACGTCACAAAAATTCTAACTTAAATATTAAAGGTCATTAAAGTCTTTCTCAGCCATAAACTCTTTCACACTGTAGTAGCCTCTTCATATAAAATTTTTCCTTTGTATAATTTTAGGTCTTGTTTTGAATGTTTGTGGTAATTTATTCCAAATTTTCACTAAAATATGAACAACATTCTTCTGTATGTGAGCATAATTCGGTTTTTCCAAACTAAGATGAATTTTCCTCTGAAATTATAATCATAATCAAGCATTAACATTTCAAAGTTTGTGAAATTATTGATTACATACATAATGCTCTCATATATATACAGGCAGTATAGTGTTAATATATTTTTATTCCTTAAGATATCTCTACATGATTCACTGTACTCTAGTTTAAAGACAGTTCTCAAAAAAATGTTTTGTATGATGAAGAATCTTTCAGCATCAACAGAATTCGCCCAGAATATGATTCCATATCCGAGTCTAGAGCGGACGTATGCATGATATGCTGTCAGGGAAGCATCTGACCCAATTGTTCTTGTTAGGATCCTTAAAGCATATCAGTACCTTGCAAGGCTTGTTGCCTTGCAATATTCAATGTAAGGCCGCCAATTCAAATCCCCATCTAAATGGATTCCCCAAGAATGGTAGAGTATCTTCAGCTCTTATTTTCTAGGCATGTTGATTCCTTCTCTAAATATTATCAGTTTCGTCTTGGTGATGTTCATTGTGAGATTATTCTTCCCGAACCATTTTTCGAAGTTTTTCAAATCTTTTTCAACTGCGGCTTTGCATTCATTTGGAGTGGAACCAACGCACATTACTGATACGTCATCGGCATACATTACAGTATCATTTGATGTTACTTTAATCGAATCAAATGTGTAGATAATATAAAGTAGGGGACCTAATATTGATCCTTGGGGAACTCCTTTATCTACATGCAAGGCATTTGATATTATTTGCTTGCCATTTCTTCCTTTTTCAGTTGTCCTCTGAATTCTCCCTGTTAAGTAGGATCGAAATAATTTTAACGTTATACCTCTTATACCAAATCTTTCCAATTTTTGCAGTAAGATTTTATGATTCACTGTATCAAACGCTTTGGTCAAGTCTAAGAAAAGTGTCGCTGTTATTTGATTTTTATTCAATGATTTTATTACAGAGTTAAGAGTTATAATGCATCTATGGTCGATTTGCCTTTTCTAAATCCATATTGTTGTTCCACTAATATGTTATTCTTCTCAAAAAACTTCATTACTCTATCAAAAATTATTCTTTCAAATATTTTATCAACATTTGAGAGTAGACATATTGGACGGTAGGTATTGAAATTGTCTTTTTCTCCTTTCTTGTGAATCGGTTCAACTCAAGCTTCTTTGAGGGCTTGTGGATATTTTCCGTATTGAGACATTTGATTTATTATATGTGTTAGGGTTAACGTCAACATCGGTGCACATTTTTTTAGTAGATCTACAGGTATCTCGTCATATCCACCTGGTGAAAGAGCTATGCTTGCATGCCAGTTCTAACCAGTAGAATTCATGATTTCATCAGTATAACCATATTTTGTGATTTATGATGGCACACTTTAATTTCGCCATTGAAATTCGGGCATTTTGAAATATTCACGTACAGATCCATCTATCGTACAGTTTATCAACGCAATTTGTAGCACGATGTGGCGATTAAGTTATATAAATATTAACTAAGCAACAGTAAAAAATTCAGCTGCTTAGTAATCATTTTTGAGAACCTCGTTATTGAAACATGATGTAAGGAGGGGATTCTTTCATCAAACATAAATTTTGCATGACATATATTTTTTTTAATAAAGTTAAAAATTATCTGAAGATTTGATAAAACACCCACACTCAGTGATAAATTATAACGAATTGTCAAATCGACCTATTTTATCCCTGCTACCCCTTTTAGCTATCTCAATCAAGAATTTTTGTAAGGGAAAAAGTTGGACGTCTCATCAAAATGCCCAGAAAAAATTAGCTTAATAGTGTTAAATGGTCAAATAGACCCTGGATTAACATGGTTCCGTAGTTCACCGCATGGAGCGCTGGGCTTTTCTTAGAGTAACGATGTAATTATGTTTTCTTTAGCTGAGAGATCGACGTCCATTTTGAACAATTTAGTTGAATTGTGGGAGAGGTAGGGGAAATCCTATGTGGGGAATGTTGCTATGGGAAGACGATATATTAAAGACTTTCATGTGTCAGGCAGGTGTTTGCTCTTATCGCGTTTGTTGAGGAAGTTTAGCCTCCTCTCAATTTCTAGGGCTTCACGAATAATGCGACTTGTTAGCATTTTTTCCGTTGCAATAGTTTTGCAACTATCAAAGTCAATTTTGTGACTTGCATCTGCGTGATGGGTGAATAGGGCTGAGCAGTGATCAGCTTTACGGACAGCAAGTTGGTGTTCATACACTCTGTTAGCCACTCGTCTATTAGTTTAACCTATGTATGACCTAGGACATTCCGAGCATGGTATTTCATATATACCTTGAGATTCGTTTGGAATTGAATCTTTGGTAGATCAAAGAAAGGTGGATATGTTATTGCTTGCTGTGAAGATGATCTTTATATCTTGTTTCCGTAAGATACGACTTATTTTATCAGTAACACCTCGAATGAAAGGAAGAAAGGCCTTGTCAGGGTTATTCTCTGGGGACTCTTGGGAATCTGGAGGGTGTATCTGATTCCGTCGAAAGGATTTCTGAATTTGATGTCTGCTTTATCCATTTTGAAGTAGAGAAGATTTGACCTCATTGAATTCTTATTTGATATGTTTACTGTCGGTGATATGGATGGATCTGTAGACGAGGGAGTTCAGCACGGAATTGATTCGTGCCGAATGGTGGTGAGAGTTAGCATGTAGATATCTATTCGTATGGGTGAAATTTATATAGACAGAGTGGGTGAAAGATGTGTCTGAGTTGGTAATAAGTACGTCTACAAAAGGAATGGAATTATTAGTCTCAAGTTCTATCGTGAAATTGATGTTCGGATGGCAACTATTGAGATAGCCAAGAAATTGATGCAGACTTTCGATGCCATGTGTCATGACGAGCACATCATCCACGTATCTTCTCTAACACGTAGGTTTGATGTGAAATGTTCCAATAGCCTTGGTCTCACAGTCTTCCATGAATATATCAGCGAGAAGTGGGAAAAGGGGAAACCCATAGCAGAACATAAGACCTGTTTGTAGAAGGTACCTTGGAAAAGGAAATATGTTCTCTTCATACAGTGGTTGATAAGGGTCAAAGTCTCTTGAGGTATGTTATGTTTGGATTCAAGGATCGCTAGGGTTTCGTTGAGGGGATACGACGTCGAAACTCACAAGGATGTCAGTTTCTTTAATTTGGAAGGTTTTTTGATTTCAGTAAAATGGAAAGAATTTCTAACATGGGATTAGGATTCTTCTGATAGAGATTGGAGTGTGGATGCTAAATATTTGGCAAGACGATGTGTAGGTGACCCGTTGGAGCGAAGAGGTATATCAGGTTTGTGTATTTTGGGTAGACCGTATATTTGAGGAGTGCGAGATGATTTTTCTCTAGCAATTATGGTCTTTTTGACATCAGGAGGGAGGTTTGAGAATTCAACTCCTCAAACTTTACCCTCTTGCAAATTTGCGATTAATTCATCGCTTGTGGGTCACGTAGCGCCGTCTTGTTGAAAATAAACGTCGTCCACATCAATATCTCTCAACTCCAGCCATGAAAATCATTAATCATAGCTCGAAAGCGTAATCCATTCACCGTATCAGTTGCACCAGCCTCATTTTAAAACGAGTAAGATCCAATCTCACCACCAGCCCAAAAACCGCTCCAAATAGTGACACGTTGAGAATGGAGAGGCTTTTCAATAATCATTCTTGGATTTTCCAAACCCCAAATTCGACAATTCTTCTTTAGCCTCCGGGGTAGAAATAGCCTTATCACTGGAGATGATTTTTCGCTGAAAATCCGGATCGGTTTGATGCATTTCGAGGACCCAATAAGCCAGCGAAGAAACGACATTGCTGGTGATCGACCGGATTGAGTTCTTGTGTTGACTCAACTTTAGGAGCTTTTAGACCTAAGTCTTCATACAAAATACGGTGTAATCTTGTTTTTGGAATGTCTTATCCCAAGGATCGACGAAGAATCGACAAATCTGGGTTTTTGTCAACACTGCGGGCTACAGAAGCAAAATTCTAAGTTGTGAACCGCTCAAGAGCGATGCACACAATTTCGATTTTTCACATCACTAACTTGTCCTAACAAAAAAGCTCAAAGTTTCCCATCAGTCCTCCTATTGCCGGCCAAGAAGGTGCTTCACGAAGACCCAGTAGTGCTTTAGACTGGGACTGCAAAATTTTCACCATTTTTGTACTGAATTTATCAATTTCAGTGCATTGTTGAAACATGTATCGTTCCATTTTCAGTAATAGCGTAGTTTTTACTTGTCAAATGTCAAAAGATGACATTTTCAAAAGTGACAGCTGCCCAAAGAGCGGGCTGTTCAAAATGAAACCTTTTATTGGAAAACCCCCTGCCACTGCCTCAGATGAAAAATGTTCTCAAATATTCAGAAATACTATCACAAATTCCAAAGCCACACACCATACATCTTCTTCATTTATCGCGCATTTGCTCGTCCAATATATTCACAAGAAGTTACGTTACATCTAGTTCAACGAACATAAATAAACCATACCTCTAAAAACTGATAAGTTTCATGGGAATCATACGTGCACATCGAGTTAAAGTCACGTCGTCCATCTGACATATATTATCCTTATTCCCCAACAGGAAGAAACAGTGGCCAGACCTAGTTCGTATCGATCGAGGCGTTATAAATTTAGATCGACAATTCTACCTGGAAGGAAGGAATATCTGAAGAAAATTGCGTGGGAGTAGGTCGAAAAAATTCTATCTCACGATAAGGTCAACCTGTCTAACTTTATAGGGTCTTTCGGACCAGAGAGGTCAATTTGGGGTAGAATGAACAGAAAATCACTACTCGTTAACAAAATATCGGTATTGTTACATTCAATCCGTGACTTCTCTTAGGAAAAGTCATGGATAATAATATAAGTATTCTAAATAAACTATATAGTCCATCTAGAAAGTATACGGAATTTATTATTTTTCATAATTTTAATACACTTATTTTTTTATAATAACATTCTAAGACAAAAGTAATGTATACAATAGGTTTTATAGAGAGTCGGCTATGGCCAAAATTGCATGGCAATATTGTTGATTATCATTGTCAAATATCTTTCAAAAAATGTTTAACGTAATCTTAAGAATGTCATCATCAAACTATCTGATTTAGAATATTATTGGAATACTTTTTAGAAAACCTCAAGATATATAAAAACATTACTAGAAAACAAGTTTTATATTCAATAAAATATAACATCAATCAACAAAAAATATTTGTTCACCTTTAACAATTCAGAAAGCATCATGGTAAATGAATACTGAAAATTCAAATGGAGTCTAATGTTGACTCGAAATAAATAGTTCTGTGATTCACCATTGATCTTAAAGATTGAAAGGCAACTTAATGGCCTCTGTTATAGCACCATCTGCATAAAGAATGTTAGGGAAACCAAATAATTATATATTATGAATAAAATAAAATAAATGGAGAAGGTATATAAAATTATTGAAATGTTTCAATATTTACAGATATATTCTGTTAGTCCTCTACATATTCAATTCCAAAAAATTATATTTAATATTATAACTTCAGGAATTAAATTAATGTCATACAAGCACTGCTCATATCAAACGACATATAAAATAATATGAGCAGTGCTTATATTACATTACATTAATTTAATTCCTGAAGTTATAATATTAAATATAGTTTTTTGAAATTAAATATGTAGAACGCTAACAGAATATATCTGTAAATATTAAAATATTCAAATAATTTTATATACCTTCTATCAAGTATAAACCTCCATTTATTTTATTTTATTCATAATATATAATTATTTGGTTTCCTTATCACTCTTTAAACAGATGGTCCTTATGCTATAACAGAGGCCGTCAAATTACCTTTCAATCTTTAAGATCAATGGTAAACCACAGAACTATTTATTTCGAGTCAACATTAGACTCCATTTAAATGTTCAGTATTCATCTACCAAGACACATTCTGAATTGTTAAAGGTGAACAAATATTTTTTGTTGATTGATGTTTTTTTTTATTGAATACGATTGAGTACTGACGAAGCAAAGTCTCTCTTAAAATTTGTTTTTTAGTAATGTCTTTACATATCTTAAAATTTTCTAAAAAGTAACTTAGATATCCAATAATATTGAATATTCTAAGTAAGATAATTTTATAATGAAATTCTTAAGATTATGTTATTATTTTTTGAAAGATATTTGTTTTCATAAGAGGGATGAGCAGAAAAAAAATTTTGTCCACTCAAAATATTTAATTTATAGAAATTTTGTTAACAATTTATATTTATTGGATTTTGTTATCTCATTTGTATGTCTCATAATAAATGTTTATTTTATATGTCGTTTCATATAAGCGGTGCTTATATGACATTAATTTAATTCCTGAAGTTATGATACTAAATATAATTTTTTGAAATTAAATATGTAGAAGGCTAACAGAATATAATAATAAATAATTGAATATTCTGTTATTATTTTCTAATTCAAGAATTAAAAATATATACTAAATAATTAAAATAAAGCTTTGTGTTTTCCTGATACTTTCTAGACGGACTATATCAACTAATTATTGAAAATTTTCAGCCCAATAGCAAAATTGTGGCCTAAACCCGTCCAACTAAAACATTTTTCACCTACTTGAACAGGATTTGCACCCCAGACTTTTCGGTTCGCAGCCCAATGCTCCAACTACCAAGCTATCGACTCTCATAAAAAACGAAACCTCTTATTCGAAAACCCTTTATGAATTATGATGCTGAATTATTAAAACATTATGTTGTATTTTTTGAAGCCAAAAAAATAATATAATCGAGTAAAAGTTTTCTCCCTTCTTCCATTACATTTTATAAAAAAATAACCAAGTCTTTAAATTGAATTAATTCCATTGTTTCCCCTCGTAATTAACTACCCGTTTGACCTATTTTCACCGAGACATTTTTGCCAGATTTCGTCAGAGTTGCGCTAAGGTCCAACATGTTTGCGTAATAAAAGTTGACATTTTTATCTAAACGATAAAACTTGAAGTTTTACAGTCTTATAAATATGGTCAACTTTCGAAACAATAGGTTAATGCCGTGTTGAATTTTTCAGAACTATCATTAAGTTTTCATAAGGGTACCTACATTCCGGAGAAAGTTTACACATAAACCCCATGTCGACAATGTTTCCCAGGAGAAATATCGATCGATGAAGTTCTATTGAAAATAAATTGAAGTAAATCCTCAATCGCTATGAGAAGAGACATATTTCTGTGATGGTAGATACGATAAAACGTGGCGAGGTTTTAGAGATACGAAGGTGGATCCAATACAAACCGGACTTTCTATACGGTCGCTACGTGAATTGACGCGCGTGTTGCTTTGCCAGGGGAAGAGTTTGATTGAGCGTCAGTAACATCGTCTGTTGAACAGAACATTATTATAAAATTTGAATCGTGGGAAGACGTAAAATCTAAATAAATTTTGCGTCGATTCACTCTACAGTTCGCTAAGAAAAGGCTTTCAAGAACTCATGTATAAGAATCATACGAAAAATTTTTGAGTGTTTTTCCTGACACGAACATTCGTGCGATCTTTGAGCTGATTAAAGCTCACCGGCAATTTTCAATACACGAAATTACCGCACAAGTAAAAAAAAAGGTATAGGAATACTCAATCATTTATTTTTAATGAGTTGTGTTATCGGAAACTGTCGGCAAAATGAATTACTAGCATGTGTTGTACCATTTTGAAAACATTATTGAATGCGTCAAATGTTCAAGTTCCTTGTCAAGCTATTGCACTACAGGTAGTGGAAATCGGGAAGTAATAATGCAGTACCTTAAACCGAAAGGCCACAAGCAAAAAGGATGACTATAAAAAGGATAATGAGTATCTTGGATCTAAAGTTCACAAGCGACAAGGATGAGTATCAGATTGTTGATGCAATAATTTGAGCTGATGCCACTGCATGTTAGGGGTGCCTCAATGCACCCCTAATGAGATAAATCGAATTTGATTAAAATAAACTTTCTGACTGATTATAGAAAAAATTATGAGATATGAGAATTAATTTGTAATAACAAATAAATGCTCTGTCGTTGCATATAATTAATTGATAGACACTAAATATATCAAGAGCTTTAAAAACTTTCCAGGTATTCAAAGAGCCATAAACCCATGTGAGAATGGATAAGCCAAGTATTCAGATGTAATAAAAACTTCAAAGTTCAAATGATTAAGCCCATAACTACTAGGTTGAAAATATAATCATGGAAAGATTTATGTATCGCACAAGCGATAAAAAATAATGAATGATGTTCTAACGTAGACAGGGCCTTCTATAAATGAGACCTAACAATAATAAAAATAAAATTAAAACACTATCATAGGTGAAGATTTCCTCGAGTTTTTTAAAATGGCTTCAATTTAAAAAATATGTAACTTGTTTTTCTTATAACTATTATGACTTGACTGGATGTCGACTTCTGAGACCCTATAAATTAACCCTTTCTTTATTTTCCTCATTCCATGGTAGATTTTGAATTTTTTACTATTATAAGGCACAGTGAAAATCCTTTCATCAAAACTAAATTCAGTTATCTCAAAAACTACAAATTACAAATTTGATAGAATTTTTTGTTTTTGAAGAGCATTTTGTTAAAAATATCTCATCTATTGATTTAAATGAAAAATGTATTTGTCGGTTAACCTTTCCAACTAATAGAACAATTTCAATCTCGGTATATAAAATAGGGGATAAATTGTACTACGTCTGATTATATTTCAGTAGGTATGTGATTCAGGATAACGAGTTCAATTAAATCTATTCTGGAATAATTGCACACTGACTGAATAGAAAATTATATTATATTGATAAAATATTTAGAGCACTCACCTGATATGTAGGAAATGATTAATGTTAAACCCAGGTTTGTTGATGAATATTTCATAGTTATTTCCTCTGGTCCTCGGTGCTGAAATTTGAGGAAATTAATTTTTTTAATAATCCACCAGGATGCACGAAACTAGTTTCAAATCAGAGTACTTATAGTATATACAATGAAAGCGGAAACAACTTATGGAATAAAATTATTTGTGACCTTATGTAAAATTTAAAAAAACACTGGGACACGTCAACTTTTAAATTCAATAGTGCGCTTTTTAAACCTAAATTTAAATATAAGTGGTGATTCGCGCCAGACCAGCATAGTCCGTCCTCTTCATTTTAAATGGAACACCGTGTATATTTTATATTTTTTCAAAGCTCCTTAATAACCTGATTTCAACGAAAAATATCATGTTTGGTCTATTATGAATAATACGGGATGAAATTACAAAAGTTTGAATATCAAAACAATCTGTTAGTCTATCAACTAAAAAACCGCATCTTATTATTTTATTTTATATATAATATATAATTATATTAGGTTTTTGAATATTGAAATATATTATTCAGTTTCCAGTGGTTTAATGAAGGTCATAAAATGCCTTACAAGCTTTGTTTGATTTCTGTGTTTAGCATAGAACATAGATTACCTTGGATATTAGATGTACCTACCTAGTTTTAATTGCATTCACAGAGTTTCCAGAAATTCTTTGGGAAGATTACAACTTGATTTATTTTTAATTGAATTTATATTATAAATGTAAAGTTGAACTGACATCTGAATTCTAATTGTTTTTGAGGAGGTGCTACATGTTTTTGGGAGTTTTCGAAGTAACTTATTTAAATATTTAAACATATAAAATATTTCAAATGAATAAGTTTTGTAGAAGTTCTTTAAATTATGTTGTGTATTTTTGAAAAAGATTTAGTTTTCATAAATATAAGACCAGAAGCTGAACATGTTCTCAAATGTTTGTCAAAGGCAAAACATACGTACCACGGCCTTTCTGACGAGTTCGGGAGGGTATGTTTGGAACGAAACATTCGATATTACTTATTTTTAATTTTAATTAATAATTTATTTTTGTTGGGTTTTTCATTCCATTTGATATTGTATAGTGAATTTTGATTTTTATGAGTCTATTAAATATAAGCAGTGCTTATTATTAGACATTAATTTAATTCTAAAAGTTTTTTAAAAACTTTTTTTTGAAATTAAAATTGTAAAAGACTAACGGATTAAATCTGTTTTGATATTCAAAATCTGTTAGTCTCCTATAATTCTAATTTCAAAAAATTTTATTCAAAAACTTCTAGAATTAAATGAATGTCTTATAAGCACAGCTTATATTTAATAGATATATAAAATCAAAATCATAATATAATATTGAATGGAATAAAAAACCCAAGAAATATAAATTGTAAATTAAAATTAATAAATAAATATTTGATGGAGACAATATTTTGTTTCTGATCTTATATTCATGAAAACTAAATCCTTTTCAAATAAATTATTTTCTGAGAAGTTCCTAAGATTATGTTCTGTATTTTCGAAAAGGATTTAGTTTTCATAAATATAAGATCAGAAACACAATTTTGTCTCTATCAAATATTTATTTATTAATTTCAATTGACAATTTATATTTGTGGGGTTTTTTATTGCATTTGATATTATTTAAATATTTCAATATTAGCCTTCTACATATTTAATTTCAAAAAATTATATTCAATAATTATAACTTCTGAAAATAAATTAAAATAATGTCATTTGATATTATATAATGACTTCTGATTTTATATGTCTATTAAATATAAACTAGGCATTAATTTAACTCTGAAAGTTTTAAATTTTTTGACATTAAAATTATAGGAGGCTAACAGATAAAATCTGTTTTGATATTCAAATTTTGTAATAATTCTTCTTTCAAGTAAAAATCTTCTTATTATTTAAAATGACAAAAGTATCTATAATTGGGTTCCACAAACTAAATACTTCAATTTCGGAATATAATTGATTTTTATCCATTAAAATGAATCCTCAAAATGTTCTGCACATCGTTCTTGGCAATTATACAGTCTCCCATAAAAATCGTTCCTTTGTTTAAAGTTTGAGTTGAAATATCCCCCATTTCTGTAGTTATTCTTCCTTTGAGGTCTACGATGCTCATCGGCTGTGTGTTTAAACTTTGTTCTTCAGATAACCCCACAGACAAAATTAATCCAACGGAGTAAGGTCTGGGGATCTAGCTGGTCACTCAATAGTGCAATTCATTTATTGGGGAAGATTTCTTTTAAGTAAGTTCTGACCATTGAAGCATAATGGGGTGGAGCTCCATCCCGCTAGAACCCGACATTTTCATTCGGTAGGCGTGAATCTATTTCAGGCCTAAATGTATCAGCTCCTTCACTATCTCACTAGTCGATTTTTCATCCAAAAATAAAGCGATTATCGCAGACTTTTTCGCTTTTGAACCCATAACTTCAGTTTTTGTCGATTTATTCACAAATAGACGCACGTTTGAAAGGTAATTAAATAACAAATAAACTTCAAAAGTATTGCTTCATATCTCATTTCTGTCAAAAGTATCGGAGTGAAATTTGGGACATATTTCGTGCCCAACCAAGTATTGTTCAGGTAGCCAGATAGCGTCGTACTTCGAAATTTCTTAGCAGTGTTCGAATCCTTGTAAAGAGTAATTTTTAAAGAAATATCTTTCTTATCTGATTTTGTTCAATATATTTTTTTCCACTATTGGCAGATAAAATATTACTTTTACATTTCAATCATTTTGTGAAGGTTTTTCAGGATATTTCGATTGGTCATTCAAAAATTTCCAGTTGCTATATTACTGAAGTTTTTCGCTTAACATTTCAAATTCAATTCACCTTCGTTACATTTATGAAGAATTTCAAGATCGAGAGAAATTCCCAAGAGCAAATTAGAATTTAATTACTCTCCTATTCAACTTTTTATCCACGCCTCTTCTCGTATTCAACCCGTGATCTCTCTCCAAGTACTGAACCAGTTAATCCTATTTATTTTTTGTTCATCTGTTATTTTTACTTCAGAGAATTACGTTGGACTAAAAAATAATCATAAAGGAATGAAAATGTGATATATCCATGATTAGTTTTTAATAACCAAATTATTCCATATTTCAGAATTCGAAAATGAATATTAGAAACTTCTTGGTAATGAATGGATATAATATGTTTCAAATTATAATTTTAGGTATAAACACTCCCTTATTTTAAATAACTATGAGGTTGTTTGGAAAGTAATTTTGTTTTTTCGGATACAGGATTTGATTGTATTTTTTCGAACCCAACTTCACACTCAAGACGCACGATCATTATTTGTTTTGAGAGCTGATATAGCAAGGCCTGTGTGGGAAAAAGTTCAATTAATTCTACGCAGTAGTTTTTGGTTGGTGCTCTTTTGAATATGGAAAGCAATAAGCAGAAACTCGATTATCTAAAATCTGTTGAAATTTTCAAATTAGTTCACAATAACAATAATGTAAGAATAATGAATGACTGTAGGGAGCTATGTAAACCGAAAATATTTGAGACATTTAAAAAGTAACATCTGTTTAAAACCTTTTTCAACGAACATAAAATGAATTTAATGAAAAGTAAACAAAAATTCAACTTTTGCCACTCATTCTTTAGAAAACAGTAATTCCTTTCGACAAAAGAAAATCTTAAGAAAATTTTACATGCAGATTCAAAAGAAAAGAAACTTGATTATTGAAATTTTCAAATTCGTTCACAATAAAAATAATGTAAAAAATAATGAATGACTGTATGGAGCTTTGTAAATCCAAATATTTGAGATATACAACAAAATAATATAAAAATAATGAATGACTGTACGGCGCTATGTAACCCCAAAAATTATTTGAGATATTTAAATGGGTACCATCTGTTTAACAACCTTCTTTGTCGATTGCCGACATTCCGATATCTGTTAGAAGGCTCTCTTTTTTAACCCGGTTTTTTATCGCGTTCCGACTGTAAACCTCTGTACCACTATTAGGTGTTACTTAGAATCTGATGAAATATTCAAAATATTTATCACTTTTGCTTAAATACCACTGTATCACTGTTAGGTCTTCAGTTGTCTGAAGATGGGATAGTTCATTTCCCGAAACTCGAGTCACAAGAAAATGTAATAGTAATTTCTACAATTTGTTTTAATTATGATCAGCTACCAAATAGTAACGGCTGAAACAATTCAGTATATACTAAATAATTACAATTAAGCTTTGTTTTTCCGGATACTTTCTAAACGGACTATATATTCCGCGAATGATTTGCGTAACCTGTATTTCATTATTCTACATAGCTCCATCAATACTTTTTTCTCAAGGAATAGGAAATTTGTTTATGCCTTTATCGAAGAATGTAGTCACTTCGCAAAGAGTCCCTATCAATTAACAATCACAACAATCCATCTACAATACCTCGAAGACCCCTATACAAACAGAACGGATGAACCTAAAAATTTTATGCCGTTAAGGCTCGAAAGATTGAGGTTCTTCTCCATCGAAGACGCGAAAATCCAATCTCAATCATTGAAAGAATTGCCCGAAATTAGTCTTCCGTCTCTTATCGGGCCTGATATTGAATTTATTGAAAAATTGGGGAGTGTTTTCATCCCTTTTCACCATTGTGAAAATGTCGGTTCCATCCTTAAGTCGACATGATTGAATGAAAGTTCAACTGAGTCGTGCAATGACAAAAACCGTAGGGATACTTCATGCCTATTCCCATTAATCCTGAAGGACCTAATTACTCGAGAAAGAGCGATTGGAGAGATTGGAAGGAATCAAAGAAAATTCGCCATTATAATGAGATTATTCGATAGCCAAGGTTTTTTTGCTCCATGTTTTCACCCAATTGGTCCACCCTCGCAAAAATAAACAAGGATTGTGTTATGAGCGGAAAATAAACCTCAGGAATAAACAAATAAAGATAAAGTATACAGTGTGAAGACCACTTATGAAATAAAATTATTTGCCCTTACATTAGAACACTTTAAAAAACACTGGGACACGTCAACTTTGAAATTCAATTGTGCCCATTTTAAACATAAATTTAAATATACAGGGTGATTCGCTCAGCATAGTCCGTCCTCTTTATTTTAAATGGAACACCTCGTATATTTTTAAAACTCCTCAATAACCTGATTTCAACGAATTTATCATATATGGTCTATTATGAAAAATACCGAATAAAAAAGTGAAATAAATAATTTAAATAATGATATTTTTTAAATAACCTAAATATAGACTTATGAAATTTCTGAACTATCAACTAAGTTGGGAAAATTTCTAAATAAATTCTTGAAATGTTCATGGGTCTTGGTTTTGTTAACATTTTTTGTCATGAATACCTAAAAACAATCTACATAATGCCGATAAATAAAGAAAATCTGCAAATAACGTGGATTGTTATCAGTCAGATGTTGCGGTGCTGATATTTACATTGAAATAGTAAATTCGTAATTGAAGACATTTCTTGTAAAAGTAATAATGAAATATTCAACTGAGACTCATCGAATTGATATTTTAGTGATGAATGGTTACGGGGATGATTGCAGAAGTCAAGTTGAAGTGGCAAACTTATTTAATCAGAGGTTTCCTAATATTTTACGAGGTACCATGTTTAAAATTCAGAGAACTGGGGCATGTCAAACCATTAAAAAGAAAACCCCAATTCTTCGAAGACATTGTGAAACTGGAAATTTTGTTAGGTGTTGCAGAGGATCCAACGATGAGTACACGTCAAATTGTCCGTGAAAATAATAAAAGTCATTCAACTGTCATGAAGTCTCCATAAAGACTTCGTCCATTTAAAATGACTTTTGTGCAGGCGTTAACAGAAGACGATCCAGATCGTTGAATGCATTTATGCTAAATAATAATGAATTAACTGAACAGAAATCAAATAGATGGTGGTACAATCCTTTTTTCTGATGAATCAACATTTACATTGAACGGGGAGGTACACCGACAAAATTGTAGATGGAAAATCCTCATTGGATGCATGAGACACATCCCCAAAAGGTGAACGTTTGGGCAGGTACTATATAATTGGTCCCATATTTAAAGATGGGACTTTGACAGCTTTGATTAGAGGCGAAGTTGTTCCTGCGCTAGTCAATTTATTTCCTAGTGAAATAGATTCAAGCCTTCCGAATGAAAATGTGAGGTTCTAGCAGGCCCGTTATGCTCCAATAATCAGAACTTACTTAAACGCAATATTCACCAATAAATGTATTGGACGAAAAGGTACTATTGAGTGGCCAGGTAGATCGTCAGACCTTACGCTATTGGATTTTTTCTGTGGGAGTTTTCTCAAGAACAAAGTTTATGCAACACTTTGTTATTGCCAAAAAGGAGGTTGAGAACATTTGGAGCATTTATTTTAATGCATGGGAATCAATAACATCATGTAATTTGAGTATTAAGTTTCTTGAAATCAATCATAAATATCAAGTGTTTTTTTATTCTTTAATTCTTTAAATTGAAAAAAAAACATATTTTATTTAAGATCGAAGCCTAATTTCTTTTTATTTGAAAGATAATTTTATGACATTTTCGTTTTAAAAATAATTTCCTGCATATGTCACCACGACTAGCTCTGAGGTACCGCATTCGACCAGACCAATTTTGGACCACTTTTTCGAAAAATTCAGGCCTTATTTCATCAATAACACGAGTTATGTTGGCTTCCAAAGCTTTTATTGTTTCTGGTTTAACAGCATAAAGCAATGACTTGACATAACCCCAAAGAAAATAATTCAGTGGAGTTATGTCGCATGATCTTGGAGGCCAATTAATTGGACCATTTCTCGAAACAATGTTATCGCCAAATCTTTTTTTCAATAAATTTAATGTTACGGTAGCAGCATGAGGTGTAGCACCATCTTGTTTGGACCAAATCACTTCTGGTTCAATACCATTCAAATTTTGAAACAAATAATCATTGATCATCGATGTGTAACGAGCACCATTCATTGTAGCATTAGCTCCAGCATCGTTTTTTAAGAAATATGGACCGATGATACCTCCAGCGTGTGAAGCACAGTGCATTTTTCAGGATGCAATGGAACCTGCAAAACTTCTTGAGGATTGTTTTCACCATATATGGCAATTTTGCTTGTTTACATGGCCATTCAACCAGAAATGAGCTTCATCGCTAAACACAATTTTACGATAAAAAATTCTAGGGCCCAGTCAGCAAACAAACGACGCTTAATTTGGTCAAGTGGCTTCAGTTCTTGAACCAGTTTGATCGTCGGTAAATAGACAAATCTGGATCATTAACATTATGACTTACAGTAGCGATATTTTCTTCTGTACGTACAGTTCTTTGTCTTGTCAGAGAAAATGTTGTCCGAAATCTATCGAAAGTTCGACGAATAAGCTGCTCTAATGGACGATCATGTAAATCATAAATTTCATGAGGTGCTCTATAAGTTTGGCGAATAGAACACTGATTTTGAAAATAAATTTCAACAATTTGTAAATTTTGTTGCGGCGTGAGTCTTACCATGATAATTTGTCAATGCTTACTGAACATGAATGTCCAAACAACATCGCTTCTACCTTCTGTTAAATCACAGTTATCCCTATCGAAAGTTCTATCATTCTAAAAAAACACCCGATACTTTCGAAATTTTATCCAGTATGTGTAATGTCTTCATTATTTTTAATGAATTTACTCAGATTCGAAAAAGTTTTCAATGAAATGCTGACTAACTCAAACTAACGCAAAACAACAATATAGAAAATAAAATCATGCAATAAGGATCCCATATAGAAACAGAGAAATGGATATTCGTTGCCATTTTGTACATTTTCTCGATTCTGCTTGGCTTTATGAGTTTCTCCAGTTCCCCTTTACTGCTTTTGATAATCGAATGAGTTCATGCATAATCCCAAACTCGCTTCTCAATATTGCGAACTATTCTAATTATAAATCACACAAAAGTGGCGTATCCATACGTTATTTTAAGTTGGAACGAATTGGCTGCGATATCAAACTTGCAGAAATGTTTCGAATATTCGTTTTCGTTAATGAATTTTGAGTTTGATAAAGTTCAGACCATATGCGATTCCCAGAAACAATAACAGGTTTGCCATTTGAATTCGATGTTGTTGGAGAAACTGTCGTTTAACGTCGGAACCTTACGAAAATAATATCGGAATTTTAGTTTTGATATTGATTAGAATCACAAGGTGATTCTAAAATAGGGGGGCAACAAATCAGAACATACAGGGTCACAAGAAAAACTTCGCACAAATTTTACTGTGCTCTGGAGCAAAACAATTTTAGCGCAGCCAAATAATTTTTATTCTCTTAGATTCTCTAAACTTTCTTGTACTAATATGTGAATTTACAGTTCGATATTACTCTATTTTGAAGAGTGTTATAATGTCAAACAAACGGAGTGCAATTTTGGAGCTGTTTCGATAAGGTAAGCGGAAGAAAACACGCTGTCAATACGCCTAGCAATCACTACATCGTCAAGAAGCGAGTCAATCGAAATCCAAGAGTCTCCATGAGGAAAATAGCCCGAGAGACCGGTATCAACTGTGAATCCGTTCGTCAAATGATCAAACAGGAGGTCAACCTCAAGCCATACAAGCTCCAAAAAGTTCAAATCCTCACGGATGAAAAGAAGCGCCTACTCCTTCGTCTCGCCGCTGGTCTGCAATGGGAGCGCATTCTCTTCACAGACGAGAAGCTTTTCACCATAGAACAATCCCACAACCACCAAAAGGACAGAGTCTGGTCCGCAGAGGCACCCTGGGTTTTCGTGGATCAAGAGGTCCAAATCAATCAAGAAGTCTACCACTGCGACATTCTCGAGATCGTGGTACTTCTGTGGACCAAGTAACACTTCGGCGACACGCATTGAGGACTTCGGTCCGGCTCACAAAACGAAAAGGACGCAAGAATGGTGTAAGACCCATTTCCGGGTTTCATCACATCTGCAGAATGTCCGCCCTACTCGCCGAATCTCAACCCAATGGACTACAGCGTGTAGTCGATTTTTGAGCTCAGGGCCTGTGCTAAACACCATAAAAGTTCAGAGTTGCTGAAGCAATCCTTGCACCGGGAATAGGACCTTTAACACCCGAAGAGCTGCGATTGCGGAAAATTTCAAGAAGAGTCTGAAGCTATTATATGAATCGCCGCCAAAGGCGACTTTCGAAACCGCTTAATAATATAATCACCAAATGTTTATGTTATTATTATTAGTTGTTGTTTTGTTTAATTCCTTTTGTTTAATAAAGTTAAATGAAAAATGATTGTCCGCGGTTTCTCTTGTCACCTGTAGAGTGTAGGGGCGGAGGTTGTAGAAAAAAGTTAAGTGTATTTTGTAGGCTCAAAAGTTTTGATAATCCACCATCGGTTTGTAGATCTTCTAAACTGAATTTTTGGGTTTCCTTCAAGAATCAAAATATTGCTGACCAGGGAGATAAGACTTGATCCAGAAATTAGAGAGCGGGGTTGAAGATCTGGGATGTGGAAAACTACTTGTTTGTAAAGTTAGTAAAGTTCCTATTCAATGTTGCACGCGTGTGTTTTTCAGTAATTCCAGAAATAAAGGTATAAAATAATAATAGTAATTGAAAACGCCTTTTATTCTACTCAAATTTAAAAAATGCTACAATAATATACCGTATTCAGGGTCCTGCAATAGAGCATTCTCGTTCCATAGCTGTCGAACCACACATCTTAGAAATTTCGTTCGAAAACAGGTTTCTTATATTTCGCATTTTTGCATTTCGATGATGTAAGGGACTTGAAGACATCAATAACAGTTCCAGCCTCTTCGAATTTTTTCACTGTTATTAATTGTTCGCTCAGATGGATGATTATGTCGACCATAATCTGCACGAAACGTACCTGCAGCAGAATCATTGTTTTTGTAGTGAGTTTTCACAATTTTCACACGTACACAGTGTGGTCCAACGAAAACTTAACACCTCGTTTTTCCGGCTTTAAAATGAAAATATAGAAAATCGCTCGGATCCGTCAATTTCTGATTCTAGGGGGAACAACTTTTCCGCTCTTCGCATCCCTGTAACTGCAACCCCCTAACGGGGATGAGTACAACCCCCGTGTTGGGCGTGAAACACCAAATACATCGGACAATTTCCTAGTACTCAAGGTCGGATCCATTGCTACATGACCTAAGAGATCTCTTTTATGCACATTCTTTTTGTTTCCGACTGAACCAGTAGCGTCAAATTAGGCAAGCAGTTTCACAACGTAAGCGGTGGATACATTTTTCCAGGATGTGGTTCGCTAAAAAAAGCCGCTGTTGTTCGAGCAGAGTCGTTATTTCTAAGAAATAATTTTATCATTTCCACCCTTTCTTCTCCGGAATACACCATTTTAATTCTACCAGATCCAGTCTATTCGTCGACGTTCACAACAAGTTGGACTCTGTGCATCCACCACATGGAAAATTTTGCGTAAAGATCTTGGTCTACACCCATACAAGATCCAACTGGTTCAAGACCTGAAGCCACTTGCCTATAATAAGCATCGTTTGTTTGCTGATTGGGCCCTAGAACAGCTTGAAGTTGATTCTCTTTTTTATCGTGAAATTGTGTTTAGTGATGAAGCTCATTTCTAGTTGAAGGCTGCGTAAACAAGCAAAATTGCCATATATAGAGTGAAAAAAATTATCAAGAAGTTCTACAGGTTCCTTTGCATCCTGGAAAATTCACTGTATGGTGTGCTTTACACGCTGGAGGCATCATATTTCTTTAAAAACGATGCTACAGCTAATGTTACAGTGAATGGTGCTCGTTACAGATCGATGATCAATGATTATTTGTTTCAAAATTTGAATGATATCGACCCAGATGTGTTTTGGTTCCAACAAAATGGTGCTACACCTCATTATTTCGAAAAATGGTCCAATTAATTGGCATCTAAGATCATGCGACTTAACTCCACTTGGGGTTATGTCAAGTTATTGGTTTATTATTGGTTTATTCTGATAAACCAGAAACAATAGACGCTTTGGAAGCCAACATAACTCGTGTTATTGATTAAATAAGGCCTGAATTACTTGAAAAAGTGGTCCAAAATTGGTCTGGTCGAATGCGGTTTCTCAAAGCTAGTCGTGGTGGACATATGCCGGAAATTATTTTTAAAACATTAATGTAATAAAATTATCTTTCAAATAAAAAAAAAATTGGCTTCAATTTTAATTTAAATGTGTTTTATTTCAATTTAAAGTTCTATCACTCTAAAAAGAACACCCGATAGCTAATCTTCTGTTGGACAGATGTCATTGAAACGTGGCTGTGAAATCCGGGCTACGAAATGGATAACTCGTTAGAAACTTGATGATAGTCAAGTCAGTACATAAAATTTCTTTGGAGAAATCCTTTATAAGCCTTCAGAATCAGATATTCCGTTCAGAAACTAAAGAAACCAATCCATCATTCTCTCTGACAGTTCGGAATATCACGAAGAGCAATTTTTAATTCTCCACATCCAAGATAACGGGACGAACGAACTAAAACCAGATAAAGGTACGTTTGCCGGACAGGGTAATTTTCGCTGATTAAACGTTGCCCTTTTAGATAAGACCACAAACATGCGTGATGGCGACTATAAAAAGTGGATGTATTTCAAGCCGGGAGGACTATATATAACCCGGTCACGATTAATTTTTCAAGATATTTTTGAAATTAGTTTTCGCGACGGACAGTTTGATTTATGGCGGCCTGAAAGATTTGGAACAGAAATAATGTGGGTGGAATAAAAAGGCGGTATTCCGGGTGATTGCTGGTGAAATTGCATGTTTTTTTTAACGAGCAAGTTGATCTTGAGTTTATAAAAATTTTGTTTCTGTTGACAGACGAATTAAGATTACGCACCATATTCGTGTTCAACAAAAATTGATTAATTTTGGTTTATTCAGTTGGAAACAAAGTAAGCCAATTTTTTATGCAAATGAATGTCGATATTTATTAATTACAACAAATTGTAGAAATTACTATGTTTTACTACCAAAAAAGATATATTACATAGTTTCTTGTGACTCGAGTTTCGGGAAAATATATAGAAGACTTAGCACAAAATACAGGGTATGCTGTCAGAACATCTGTTCCAACCAAGAGTGTCTAAGAAGAAAAGTGATTCGTAATTACGTACAAGTAAAAACAAGCTCCCGTTCCCATTCAGCGAAGACGGCAACAAGATGCGCAGAAAGGATCTGGATCAAGGAAGAAACTAAATCATTCTACCAGAAGCGAGACTCCGTACAACATTATGTCAAGGTACTGCATGCAGAACTGACTCATAAACTCCATTCAATAGAATTTGAAATTTTTTATGATAAAATTAGACAAGCAATTAGTGAATTCATTTTTTCAAAATATGCTAAACAGTTAAAAAAACTAATTTCATTCGATATTCATTATTGTTTCACAGGTATCGGGTGTTTTTGTCAGAGTGATAGAACTTTAAATTGAAATAAAACACATTTAAATTAAGATTGAAGCCAAATTCTTTTCTATTTGAAAGATAATTTTATGGCATTTATGTTTCGGAAATAATTTCCGGCATATGTCCACCACGACTATCTCTGAGGAACCCCATTCGACCAGACCAATTTTGGAACACTTTTTCGAGTAATTCAGGCCTTATTCTTATTATTATATTAACACGAGTTATGTTGGCTTCCAAAGCGTCTACTGTTTCTGGTTCATCAGCATAAACCAATGACATAACCCCAAAGAAAATAATCTAGTGGATGTTTGATGGTATCGGTCTCCACTTGTCGGAAATAATCTCGATGATTAAAGTAAAACAACTTAATTTTCAATGTGGTAGTTTTATTCATTTCTTTCGATTGCAATTACTGTGTTTCCTTTATCCGCGCTTGTGAACACTAAATTATTATCTGAGATTATATTTCTTATTATTTCAACTGAGTTTTTGATATTAATATTATTGTAGGCAAGTAATGGTTTCTTTATCTGATTAATCAACATATATTTATCTTCATTACCATACACACCTGACGAAGTCATGTTGTCATGACGAAACAATTGTTGTGAAATTAAATAAATTAGCGGAACTTAAGTTGTTTTACTTTAATAATCTAGTGGAGTTATGTCGCATGATCTTGGAGGCCAATTAATTGGACGGTAGCAGCATGAGGTGTAGCACCATCTTGTTGGAAACAAAACACTTCTGGGCCGATATCATTCAAATTTTGAAAAAAATAATCATTGATCATCGATCTGTAAGGAGCACCATTAAATGTAACAATAGCTCCAGCATAGTTTTTGAAGAAATATGGACCGATGATGCCAAAAAAACAGGTGAACTTCTGTTTTGAGGTGGGCGAATTTCCATCATGAGTTTATTCCGAAAAGACCACCCCCGTGAAGGTGACATCAACCCCACATTTTTTGAATAGGGAAGAGATGTCGAGAGTTGGTTAGTTTGAAAGTTATTGATGTTCTTCACACAACCCAGTTAAAATTTTCAAAATCGGTTCATTATTCACGAAATAATATAATATTAAACTTACCGTCAAAAGGTGATTGAATAGGGAGATATTGGATGTGGTTTAGTTGAGAAGATTTTTCTGTTCTCTAAACATAGCAGTTGAAATTTTCAAATTTGTTCATTTAATGGCAGAACAAATTGAGTTTTTGAATGTTTTCACTTTAAAACATTCGAATTTCTTATCGTTCATGATGGGAAAATGAGTGAAACTCATGAAATTCATTACTACTATACTATTTTTTGAAGATTCTTTCTCGAATGTGTTTCAGTCTTTCGTTTCTGCATCATAATTGGATTTGAGACTTACTTACGTGGGCAAAAATGATCCATTTTATGGAAGAAGAATAGAAATTCTCAAATTATAGTATGGGAATGACGAAAATTCTAGATACCGAATTGTTTCAGCCGTTACTATTTGGTAGTTGATCATAATTCAAACAAATTGTAAAAATTACTATGTTTGACTACCAATAAAAATACAGAACACAACTGAACTCCTAACTCGCACAAGCTGAAAAAGCTTCTGAGGGATCTTCACAGAAGATCTAGGAGTATCAGGATAATAATAATAATAATAAAAAAAAAATAATATATTACACATCATCACATAGTAATTTTTACAATTTGTTTTAACGAAAATTCTAGACTAATGCAAAGTATTTTAATAACAATCATCCAGAAAGAAATGCAAGTCACCAATATGTTAAGCATTTGATGAATAAATTGGAAACTACTGGTTCCATTCAGAATAAGAAACACGAAGCTTAGCGTCTAGTCCGAAATGAAGCTTTTGAAATAGCAGTATTGGGACATTTACAGATGGATAATCGGCAATCTATAAGAACATTAGCATGAGCATCTAATCTTCATTAATCCAGCGTTCATCGAATTGTGAAAGCTTATAAATTTCACCCCTACAAGATAAGGCTGGTGTAGCAATTGAATGAAGATCTTTTCTGACGAGTGGACCTTCACGTTGAATGGGGAAATGAATGAACTCTAATTGTTTTTGGGGATGTGCTACATGTTTTTAAGAGTTTTTGAAGTAACTTATTTAACTATTCAAATATTTCAAATAAATTAGTTTTGGAGAAGTTCTTAAAATTGAGTTGTGTATTTTTGAAAAAGATTTAGTTTTCATAAATATAAGAAACTAAACATTTCGTCAAATGTTTGTTACAGGCAAAACATAGGCACCACGCCTGTCTGGCGAGTTCAGGTGCGCATGTTTGGAACGAAACATCGTGAATAATGAACCGATTTTGAAATTTTTAACTGGGCTGTGCACAGAACATAAATAACTTTCAAACTAATCAACACTCGACATCTCTTCACTATTCAAAAAATATTGGGGGAGCGTTTTTTTCGGAACAAGCTCATGATGAGAATTCGTCCCTCTCAAAAAAGAAGTTGACTTGTTCTTTTAAAATCTTCGAAAATTCTTCGTTTTAGAGTTCTGGGGGGGTTAAATTTTCGTTAGGACACCCTGTATTATCCTGATACTCCTAGATCTTTTGTGCAGATCCATCAGAAGCTTTTTCAGCTTGTACGAGTTATGACTTCACTGTGTTTTGAATATTTGAACTTCCCGCCATTGTTTTTTGCCTACGGCGTAATTTGAGTTGTCTGTACAACGTAGAGTATTTTTCTCCTTACATTTGACGATCACGATAGAAAGGTAAGAGTTCTCAGAGACTCCGTAAAGTACGGGACAGTACTATAGCGAGCACCTTCTTCGCTCCTCGTCCAGAATCCTGCCATGCTCTGTTGCAGTTTGACCGGCGTATCATATAGAGGACACGACTTGTCTTAGAATTCCTGACTGGCCGTCCCCGCTGAGTTTGAGTAGGACAAGGCACACAGCGTTCAACTACGGAACACATGGTCACTGGCATCACAGGCAGAGATGCCTGTCTGAAGAGTTCAGGTGCGCAGACCCAGAACGAAACGCCGTCTCCTCAATTAAGAGGTAGAAGCTCCATCACAAGAACCGGCATTCCTGAAGAGCTTCAGTACAATAATATGAAAATAATAAATCAACATATTCATCATTCGGCACAAGATCACCAATCGTCAATATTAAAGTAGCATTTCGATTTCTTTCCCGTAAACGCCAATGGCCGTTCTTTGCATATAGCAATCCCTTTCAAATTTCCATTTATCACTTGCACAATGACAGCGGAGCAACCTGTTAGATTTTTGGGATTATGTATTCATCACGCTAGTTATTTCAACGGAAACAGGAAACGCGAAATCGAGGCTGTCGACAAAGGCGATTTGATGAATGATGTGTGTTTTGTATGGCATGTAACGCGTTGAACCCGCTTCAACACAAGGAAGCAATGAAAATGTCGACTTTGCTCATTTACTCTCAACGATGGGCCACATGATTGAACTGGATGATTTTTATGATTCATGCTGAAACTTTAAAAAAATTAGATGGTGGCCAACATTTTCAGGGTAGCAGAGCACCTTAAATAAACATTTCAGATAATAACTGCATCAGTTCTCCGAAACCGCTACAAGTTCTATCTAAAAAATCTCTTAGAAACTTTTTGAATTAAATAAAATGTCTCAGAGACACTGTTTCATGTTAAACACATATAGAATTATCAACACATACGGGGGTGTTCAATGTATTGTCGGTATAAATTGTTTGATTGTATCGGTTTGGAGACAAGACATGATTTTGACAATAACTACAAAATCTTACACCTAGAAAAAAAGAACCTCAGGTTGAACTACCTCATCGAAACGCCTACCAGGCTGGCAAGTCGGCAGAACTTGCATTGCATAATCTGGTCGGAAAATTAAACTAATCTCTCGATAATCGAGAGATAACACTAACAGCGTTTCTGGACATTGAAGGTGCTTTTAACAATACGCTGCCGGCTTCTCTCGCTGAGGCTATTGCTGCGAGAGGAATCGACCCACTAATCTGTAGATGGATACAGGCAATGCTATGCGGCAGAACAATAACGACCTCATATCAGTATGAGGTCTTCGAGTTCAAGGCTGCGAAGGGCTGTCCGCAGGGAGGTATTCTCTCACCCTTACTGTGGACCCTTCTCGTTGTTGACCTGCTAGCGATCATTTCGCTGTGGGGAGTCGACGTTCAAGCATTTGCTGGTGACCTGGCAATTATAGTGAAAGAAAAGTAAATCGGAGGTGACGATATCGGCCGTCCTTCAAGGGATACTGAACCCTATTGACAAATGGTGTATAAGGGAAGACATGTCTCTTAACCCGCAAAAGGTAGTTATAGTACCATTCACTAAAAAACGGAAGTTGAATGGTTTAGAACCGCCGACTGTCCGTGGTGAAATAATACAATTCTCGTTTGAGGCAAAATACCTGGGAATAGTCCTGGACTTGCAGGCGGATCTGTGGTAAAACCTGGGACCTAAAGCCCAGGCAGATATACTGGCTATACACTATGGTAATTAGAGCACGGATAGTGTATGGCGCTGTAGCGTGGTGGAAGAAAGGCCAACAAACGGTTGGCGAACAAAAGCTCACCCGACTACAGAGACAGGCTTGCCTTGCAATTACAGGTGCGTTTCGCACCACACCCACGGCAGCCATGGAGGTCCTACTAAATCTACCACCCCTGCACCTACTCGTGCAGAGGGAGGCGGAACAGACCACATACAAACTATATCAACTGGCGATTGACAGGCCAGAGGCAATAGTGATGGGAGGCTCAAGACTGCTGGACGAGCTATTAAAGAACAGTATCCTATCGATGCCCTCCGATCTAATGTCAAAAATCACGAGAAAGGAACGGAATTTCAATGTAATCGTCCCCAGCCGGGACGAATGGACCCAGCATGCTGAGGTTCTATTGAGAACCGACCTTGGCTTGTTCACAGACGGCTCGCGAACGACGAACGGGAACAGGAGCGGGAGTCTATGGGAGTAAACCGAGAATTAACATCTCATTGAGTCTCGGTCAAAACGCAACCATATTCCAGGCAGAAATATTTGCCATTGAGACCGCGACGGAACTGCTGATAAAACGGCAAATCCACCACGGTAAAATCAAAATATTTACTGATAGTCAGTCAGTACTAAAAGCTCTGGAATCCAGCTGTTTTACATCCAAAACAGTCTGGAGTTGCCGCACGGCTTTAAACAGGCTCGGTATGTATAACGGAGTCACTCTGGTTTGGATACCGAGCCACTCAAACTATTTGGGTAACGAGGAGGCGGATAGGCTGGCATTTGCTGGAGCTGCGCTTCCTCTGGTAGGACCGGAACCATTTCTGGGAATACCACATGACGTGGCTAACGAGGCGATAACAGGCAGAATGAACTCAAGGCTAGAGTCTTTCTGGCGGAGCCATTCTGGCCTGAAACATTCGAAGTTGTACCTTGGAACAGCTTCGAACAAAAAGATGGCGAACCTAGCTCTAGGTCTGGATAGGGCCAAACTAAGAACACTTGTCGGAATTATGACAGGTCACTGCAGACTGAAAGCGCATTTGCACAAAATCGGTCTGGCTGAAGACAATGAATGCAGGCTGTGTCTTGAGGACACTGAAACAGCCATGCACATCGTCTCAGAGTGCCCAGTGGTGAGTCGCATCAGATTCGAGGTCTTTGGCCAGGCTTTTATAGCCCACAGCGAACTGAAAAAATTACCCCTGAACAAGATTATCGGTTTTATCAAAAAACTGGATCTCGTCGGGGAGATATAAATTAGGGGTGAACCACAATAGTCCATGCGGACGCAGTGGTAGGGTGGACATATGCCCGCTCGCCATAAATAATAATAATAACTACCTAGAAGCCCTCGAAATTAACAGATACAATAAAAAACAGATTCTCCTAAACGACCAGAAGGACCTAAATAAATCCCCCTTACTTAACCTTTTCTGAAATTTTTGTTATAATAAGAAAACCAATTGCTGTAAATTCTCACTACCTTCTTTTCTGTACAATTTGAATTTTTAAAGAACTCAAATCTCACATATGTAGTTAGTACCATACTCACCTGACGAAGTCATGTTGTCATGACGAAACAATTGTTATGAAATTAAATGAATTAGCGGAAATTAAGTTGTTTTACTTAAATCATAAATTCTCGGTATAGTTATGACAAAAAAACTTAGGTCATCAGCGAATCTGATACAGTGATCTTTTTCTCCATTTATTTTTACGCCTTTAGTCTTGCCTTTCATTATGTTAATGGCTAGTTCTATAAACAGGCTGAACAAATAGGGTGACAGGGGACAACCTTGACGAACTCCTTTTCAAATATTAGCTCCTTCGGTATCGGATGTGTTTTTAGAGTGATACAATTTTGAATTGAAATAAAACACATTTAAATTAAGATTGAAACCAATTTTTTTTTATTTGAAAGATAATTTAATTACATTTATGTTTTAATAATAATTTCCGGCATATATCCACCACAACTAGCTCTGAGGAACCGCATTCGACCAGAACAATTTTGGGCCACTTTTTTGAGTAATTCAGGTCTTATTCCATCAATAACAGGAGTTATGTTGGCTCCCAAAGCGTCTATTGTTTTTGGTTTATCAGCATAAACCAATGACTTGACATTACCCCAAAGAAAATACTCCCATGGAATTATCTCGCATGATCTTGGAGGCCAATTAATTGGACCATTTCTCGAAATAATGTCATCGCCAAATCTTTCTTGCAATAAATCAATTGTTACGGTAGCAGCATGAGGTGTAGCACTATCTTGTAAGAACCAAAATACTTCTGGGTCGATACCATTCAGATTTTGAAACAAATAATCATTGATCATCGATCTGTAACGAGCACCATTCACTGTAACATTAGCTCCAGCATCGTTTTTAAAGAAATATGGACCGATGATGCCTCCAGCGTGTAAAGCACACCATACAGTGAATTTTTCAGGATGAAATGGAACCTGCAGAACTTCGTGAGGATTGTTTTCACTCCATATACAGCAATTTTGCTTGTTTACATAACCGTTCAACCAGAAATGAGCTTCAACACTAAACACAATTTTACGAAACAAAAGTGGATCAACTTCAAGCTGCTCAATCAGCAAACAAACGACGTTTATTATGGTCAAGTGGCTTTAGCTCTTGAACCAGTTGGATCTTGTATGAGTGTTGACCAAGATCTTTACGTAAAATTTTCCATGTGATGGATGCACAGAATCCAACTTGTTGTGAACGTCGACGAATAGACAAATCTGAATCATCATTAATACTAAGATTTACAGCAGCGATATTTTCTTCTGTACGTACAGTTCTTTGTCTTGTTGTTGTTGTTGCATCGAGTAGAGAAAATTTTGTCCGAAATCTATCGATACTTCGACGAATAAGCTGCTCTGATAGACGATTATGTAAATTATAAATTTCACGAAGTGCTCTATAAGTTTGGCGAGTAGAACACTGATTTTGAAAATAATTTCAACAATTTGTAAACGTTGTTGCGGCTTGAGTCTTTCCATGATAATTTGTCAATGCTTACTGAACAGAAATGTCAAAAAAAAATGGCTTCTACCTTCTGTCAAATCACAGTTATTTCTTTCGAAAGTTCTATCACAAAAAAAACACCCGATATAAGTAAATAAGATGAATATTTTGTTATAATTTTCTAATTCAAGAATCAAAAATAAATACTGAATAATTGCAATTGAACTTTGTTTTTTTATATTTAAAAGGATTTTAGATGCGTGTGAAAGGATGGATATTATTCTATAGTTATCACATTCATTTGCATTTCCTTTCTTGGGTATGGTTATTGCTTTGCACTCTGTAAAGTCAGGTGGTAGTCTTCCCGACTTATAACAATCATTAACGAAATTAAATAATATTTCTTTAGTGTCTGCATCAACATTCTTCAGTTATTCTCCTGAAATTTTGATTTCTGACTACCTTTCTCGAACTCTTCTTTGGTCATTTCAGATCCAATCGAAACTTCTTTTTCAATGTATTGTCCATAATCGCTATTTAAAACGTACTTAAAAACGCTCAAATGGAAAGTTCTACCCTACCCGCCGTACAGCCCAGACACTGCTCCTTCCGATCACCATCTCTTTTGATCGATGCAACATTGCCCGACTGACCAGCACTTCCCCAATTACGATGAGATCAAAAAATGGATCGATGCAACTTGAAATACGAATTAACAACCATATAATCATTCAACATCGGCTTATTTGTTCATCAACATCAACGAAATGATTTTATATTAAATGAAAACGATAATAATATTCCCAAATATTAATATCAATTCGTTATTTTTGAGGGTAGATTTGTCATAACTCAATAATTCATTGTGCTGAAATTGACGCGGAAACAATCAATAACCACAACTCTTTTCATCTTGGTTTACGAACGAAAAATTCAATCACATAAAATATTAATCAAAACCATGCTTGGTATGGCGCAAAATTAAATTTTCATGTATTGGTGGCAGGGGAAAAATTGTGCGGAAATTAAACGTTTGTTGAAATAAAAATGTTAGGTATTTTTAACTTATTTTTATATGCAGATTCAACCTATTGGAAAGGACTGGTAATGCAGTATATGAAAAAATTTCAGTTCTATTTGATCCGTCCATCACACTCTTCCATTAGGATGATTAAATCAATTTGGACGTAGTTTCCAGTTTTGACAATGCCTGTCGTGTCAAAACAACATTGGAAGGGCTGCGACTCAAATTTTAAACATTTTGGGTTATTTATTTCCACAATGCACAGGGTGCTTTAAAAAAGGTAACTATTTTATTTTCTTAAATGAACGGAGTATGCGATTGGCTCTAGGTTAAACATTATAACAATTTTATTTAACAAATTCACACAGTTTTTATGTTTCACAGTTCACTCAGAATAGGATTCTGAGTGTTTCGGTCTAAACGTGTTTTCGGTAACAAGTCGACCATGTATTATGTATTATGTTTTGCCCTTTTAAAAGTAAATACCCTATATAGTCGGGATGCATTTAAGACTGCCCGGTAACGTCGATTGTATTTTAATTTTGTAAATGAAAATTACAAATTAAAATTTCATTAATTCTGATATAATAGAGAGGGCTCACATTCGAATATCTGATTTATTCTAGGAAAATTTATTGAAACTGAAGTGCTTTGAAATATAAAATCTGTGGACAAAACTAACCTACCCCTATGTTCTCCGATATAAGCTTTAATCTTAAGGCATTTAAGCAATGCCTTATAACATCAAAAAAACACAGAATTAAAATGGTTTTTACCTTTAGTGAGTCTAAATTTCATTTAGTTTTTTTTAAATATTTTTCCTCACATTTTGAAAATCTCTCGATCTGAAACAGCGTACATTTTATGATTATTGCCTTACAGGATCGGTCACTTTCCTTTATCTGCAATTATTTTGGATCGCGTTTGGATTACCATCTACTGTTTGATATGAGCTTTACTTTGAAAGATGGTACTATTAGGAGTTCATATAAGTTCGTCTGGTTTTTTATCGAAAATTGAAGCTTTACTGTGAAAAATTAGTTATATCGGGTGTTTTTTTTTAGAGTGATTGAACTTTCGATAGGCATAACTGTGATTTGTCACAAGGTAGAAAGAAGCCGTGTTGTTTTGACATTTCTGTTCAGTAAGCATTGACAAATTATCATGGAAAGACCCACGCCGCAACAACGTTTACAAATTGTTGAAATTTATTTTCAAAATCAGTGTTCTATTCGCCAAACTTATGGAGCACTTCGTGGAATTTATGGTTGACATAATCGTCCATCAGAGCAGCTTATTCGTCGAACTATCGATAGATTTCGGACAACATTTTCTCTACTCGATGCAACAACAACAAGACAAAGAACTGTACGTACAAAAGAAAATATAGCTGCTGTAAGTCATAGTGTTAATGATGATCTAGATTTGTCTATTCGCCGACGTTCAAAACAAGTTGGACTCTGTTCATCTACCACATGAGAAATTTCGCGTAAACATCTTGGTCTACTCACATACAATATCCAACTGGTTCAAGAGCTAAAGCCACTTGACCATAAAAAGCGTCGTTTGTTTGCTGATTGGGCCCTAGAACAGATTGAAGTTTATCCTCTTTTTTATCGTAAATTTGCGTTAAGTGATGAAGCTCATTTCTGGTTGAACGGCTATGTAAACAAGCAAACTTGCCGTATATGGAGTGAAAACCATTCTCAAGAAGTTCTGCAGGTTCCATTGCATCCTGAAAAATGCACTGTATGATGTGCTTCACTCGCTGGAGGCATCATCGGTCCATATTTCTTTAAAAACGATGCTGGAGCTAATGTTGCAGTGAATGGTGCTCGTTACTGATCGATGATCAATGATTATTTGTTTCAAAATTTGAATGGTATCCACCTAGAAGTGTTTTGATTCCAACAAGATGGTTCTACATCTCATGCTGCTACGGTAACAATTGATTTATTGAAAAAAAGGTTTGACGGTAACATTATTTCGAGAAATGGTCCAATTAATTGCCCTCCGAGATCATGCGACATAACTCTACTGGATTATTTTCTTTGGAGTAATGTCAAGTCATTGGCTTATGCTGATAAACCAGAAACAATAGACGTTTTGGAAGCCAACATAACTCGTGTTATTGATTAAATAAGGCCTGAATTACACGAAAAAGTGGTCCAAAATTGGTGTGGTCGAATGCGGTTCCTCAAAGCTAGTCGTGGTGGACATATGCCGGAAATTATTTTCAAAACATAAATGTCATAAAATTACCTTTCAAATAAGACAAAAATTTGGCTTTAATCTTAATTTAAATGTGTTTTATTTCAATTTAAAGTTCTATCACTCTGAAAAAACACACGATATGTCTATAAAGTGATATAGTGTATCTAGGACATGTTTTAAAATTTAATTCTGAATGTTTTCATGAGATCAATTTAGATTAAAATCTGTAGAGGTTCTGGAGACTTAATTCCAGCTTTCATCTGTAATATGCAAATACTTCTTCATAGTAATTTTCAATATATATTATCATTATCATAATTATAATAATAATAATGATTATTATTATTAATTATTATTATTATAATTATAATAATAATTATTATTATTATTACTTATTTTTACCACTTATTTTTCTATTTTTATCATTATTATTATTATCCATTTTTATTATTTACGAGCACATTACGTCAAGTTGTCAAGTAAACACTTTTATAAAATGCAATGATAAGATTTAATCTGTTAGTCTTCTACGATTTTTATTTCAAAAAAATTTTTTTTAAACTTTTAGAAGTAAATTGAAGTTTAATAATAAGCACCGCTTATATTAAATAGACGTATAAAAATCGAAATTCACTATACAATATCAAATGGAATAAAAAACCCAGCAAAAATAAATTATTAATTGAAAATAAGTAATATCCAATGTTTCGTTCCAAACATACGCACCTGAACTCTTCAGAAAGGCCGTGGTACGTATGTTTTGCCTTTGACAAACATTTGACAGCATGTTTAATTTCCGGTCTTATACTTATGAAAACTAAATCTTTTTCAAAAATACAGAACATAATTTTAAGAACTTCTCCAATACTAAATTATTTGAAATATTCAGGTTTAAATATTTAAATAAGTTACTTCAAAAACTCTCAAAAACATGTAGCATATCCTCAAAAATAATTAGAATTCATATAAGGTCAATTCAACTTTACATTTATGAAATAAATTCAATTAAAAGTAAATAAACTTGTAATCTTACCAAAGAATTTCTGGAAACTCTGTGAATGCAATTAAAACTAGGTAGGTACATCTAATATCCAAGGTAATATATGTTCTATGTTAACCACAGAAATCACACAAAGTTTGTAAGGCATTTATTTTATGGCCTTCATCAAACCACTGGAAACCGTTTAATAAATTTCATTATTCAAAAACCTATTATATATAAAATAAAATAATAAGTTTTAATTGCATTCACAGAGTTTCCAGAAATTCTTTGGGAAGATTACAAGTTTATTTATTTTTAATCGAATTTATATTATAAATGTAAAGTTGAACTGACCTTATCTGACTTCTAATTGTTTTTGAGGATATGCTACATGTCTTTGAGAGTTTTTGAAGTAGCTTATTTAAATATTTAAACATATTAAATATTTCAAATAATTCAGTTTGGGAAAAGTTCTTAAAATTATGTTGTGTATTTTTGAAAAGATTTAGTTTTCATAAATATAAGATCAGAAACTGAACATATTGTCAAATGTTTGTCAAAAGTAAAACATACGGCCTTTCTGACGAGTTCAGGTGCGTATGTTTGGAACGAAACATTCGATATTACTTATTTTTAATGTTAATTAATAATTTATTTTTGTTGGGTTTTTTATTCAATTTGATATTGTATAATGAATTTTGATTTTTATACGTCTACTTAATATGAGCAGTGCTTATTATTAGATATTAATTTAATTCTAAAAGTTTTTACAAATTTTTTTTCAATTAAAATTGTAGAAGACTAACAGAATAAATTTGTTTTGATATTCAAAGTTTATAATTATCCTTCTATCAAGTAAAAACCGGCATCTTATTATTTTATTTTATACATAATATATAATTATATTAGGTTTTTGAATAATGAAATTTAATATACAGTTTCCAGTGGTTTAATGAAGGCCATAAAATGCCTTACAAACTTTGTGTGATTTCTGTATTCAGCACAGAACATAGATTACCTTGGATATTAGATGTACCTACCTAGTTTAAGTGCATTCATAGATTTTTCAAAAATTGTTTGGTAAGATGACAAGTTTATTTATTATTAATTGAATTTATATTATAAATGTAAAGTTGAACGACCTTATCTGAATTCTAATAGGTTTTGAGGATATGCTACATGTTTTTGAAGTAACTCATTTAAATATTTAAACGTATTAAATATTTCAAATAATTTAGTTTTGGAGAAGTTCTTAAAATTAGGTTGTGTATTTTTGAAAACGATTTAATTTTCATAAATATAAGTCCAGAAACTAAACATGTTGTCAAATGTTTGTCGAAGGCAAAACATAAGTACCACGGCCTTTCTGATGAGTTCAGGTGCGTATGTTTGGAACGAAACATTCGATATTACTTATTTTTAATTTTAATTAATATTTTATTTTTGTTGGATGTTTTATTACATTTGATAATGTATAGTGAATTTTGATTTTTATACGTCTATTTAATATAAGCAGTGCTTATTATTAGACATTAACTTATTTCTGAAACTTTTTTCAAATTAAAATTGTGGAAGATTAACAGATTAAATCTGTTTTGATGTTCAAAGTTTTTAACACTTTTAAAAGTTTTTTCGAATAATTGGAATTGTAAAAGGTGCAAAGTTATGAAGCCGCCGCATAAATTTGGCGACATTTCGATTTTTGAAATCATCCCAAATTAATACCTCTTCCTAGAACTTCTTCAAAAGGTTATCACTTCCAAAAAACACACACCGAACGGTCGCACCAAGCACAAGCACAATTTTTTTTCACGTCCGTCAGCCGGTTCGAAAAATCCACGGAACGGTCGAAATACGCACCTGTAGAACTCCGGCAAACCGCTCACGAGCGTCCGCTACTAAACTAAACCTGTACGATTCGCGCGAAGGCGTCGCGACGCCGATCTCTCTCCCGCTTCCAGCTGCCCCCGAGTACCGTCCTTCTTCCGCTACCATGCGCTGGAGGAGCTCTCCAACGCTGTTCCATTGAGAGCAGCGGCTGATCCCCCTTCGCTGGCCGGTCCTCCAGGAGTTTGAGGTTAAAATGGGATCCATGAATTTTTAAGATACGACGGTCGCGTCTGGAACACGAAGAGGTGAATGGTGGTATGCTCAAAAGAATATTTTTTCGAAACTAAAATTTTAATATTTCAATTATTAATAAGAATAATTTATTAATAAACAGTATCGGGTGTTTTTGTCAGAGTGATAGAACTTTAAATTGAAATAAAACACATTTAAATTAAGATTGAAGCCAAATTTTTGTTTTATTTGAAAGATAATTTTATGACATTTATGTTTTGAAAATGATTTCCGGCATTTGTCCACCACGACTAGCTCTGCGGAACGGCATTCGACCAGACCAATTTTGGACCACTTTTTCCAGTAATTCGAGCCTTATTTCATCAATAACACAAGTTATGTTGGCTTCCAAAGCGTCTATTGTTTCTGGTTGATCAGCATAAACCAATGACTCGACATAATCACAAAGAAAATAATCCAGTGGAGTTATGTCGCATGATCTTGGAGGCCAATTAATTGGACCATTTCTGGTGAGCTATCCCGTGCTATATGGCGTACTCTAAAAGATCCGGGGGTTTTACGGAGTACTCTAAAAGAGCGCTAACCTTTTTATTGTGATCGTCTAGTGGTGGGCGAATAGGACGTACGTTGTGTAGACAACCCAAATTACACCTAACGAGAGCAAGGAAACAGTGACGGGAGGTTCAAATATTCGAAACACAGTAATACCAGAATAATATAATTCTATTAGTTATATTTAAAAGCAACAACCCTCAATAAATGGAAACACATTTATCAGCCTGTGGTTAAATCTACTCTACGCAGTGGTTCACAAAGCGCCCCAGTGAACCCAATAGCGCCCCGGGTCTAAATGACTTAATACTACATATCGTTAGGTCGGTAACTCGCTCAAATCAGACTTCATTCTTATGCAGCGGAAGGGGTTAGATTTATGCAGGAAAAGGGGATACAGTCAGCTTGCACCTTCAACTGCACTTCCAGTAACCAGTGCAGAATCTTCCGTTACAAGAGGTAAGTTTAAACGGACAGTAGGGTAAGGGTAACTGTGATATGCTCAGGAGATCTCCTTGAAGAGGGGATCTAACATAATTCGAGTCGACCAGAAAAGTTACTATCAAAAAGGACTGTATCTAGCCACCTCGAGGTGACAAAGGCCAAGGAAGGCTCAGCTCTTACTGAAGAACGAATCGAACACTACCTGAAGGGTCCCGCAAACTAATCCCTGGGGATATCACAATACCTCCGAACAATTTTCTAGCAATCACTCACACATTCTCACAATAGCGTTGGATATCCGGAGCTATTTACTGTCTCTATACGATATGTCGTCCTCTACCAGGACTACTCAGTGATTTACCCTAAAGAACGCCAGTGGTTCACAAGGAATACAATCCCTCAAAGTAAGCGGGCACATGCATATGACAAATATGTAACACAAACTGACAAGGACATTATAAAATAGATACAGTTCACCATCACCTAGGCGTTAATGAACATTACAATAAGAACAAACAAAGAAATAGGTAACCGGGGATCACACAAGAGTACCTGCAAATCAGTTACATATCAAGCACCGCAATTATAAAGAACAGATAATACAAAATCTCTATAAGCAAGTATTACGCAGATAAAGAACCACTATTTACAAATACAGCAAAATAAAAAACCAGGCACCGAGAGAAAGTATACAATACAAACAGATAATTTGTGAGGGTCGCTTTAGTTATATACAAAGGCAATGCAATTTAGTTAAAACATTCTAGTCGGATTAAATAACAGTGAAGCAAAAATACAATAATGAAATGCGCTGAATGGAAGTACAATGAACGAGCGTGCAATCACTATTTTCACATTAACAATAAGGTGGTATTCAAAAATGTAAAGCATGCAATTAATCAGAAGCATTTAAAAGAAGTTAACTTACTAAGAGTTACCAAGGGAGGCTGTTATAAGTACTATTATCTGGAGTATGTTACTAAGTTGCTCAGGAGGTTTATTTCCAAGAACCTTTCTCTTGGATGTTTTAAAATACAATGGTAATGCTATAAGGACATTGTTCTCCTTTGTTTTTGTCACTAATCACATACGTGTCAAGTTACAGCGCCACAGAGTATTTTGACACAGATATAACGCGGGTAAATACAATGACATAATGGTGGAATTTATATAATCTATGAGGGACTCTGTGACTCGTATGATCCTTAGAGGATACGGATCTCTTCACTGGAAATAATGTTATCGCCAAATCTTTCTTTCAATAAATCAATTGTTACGGTAGCAGAATGAATTGTAGCACCATCTTGTTGGAACCAAAACACTTCTGGGTCGATACCATTCAAATTTTGAAACAAATAATCATTGATCATCGATCTGTAACGAGCACCATTCACTGTAGCATTAGCTCCAGCATCGTTTTTAAAGAAATATGGACCGAAGATGCCTCCAGCGTATAAATCACATCATACAGTGCATTTTCAGGATGCAGTGGAACCTGCAGAACTTCTTGAGGATTGTTTTCACTCCATATACGGCAATTTTGCTTGTTTACACAGCCATTCAACCAGAAATGAGCTTCATCACTAAACAAAATTTTACGATAAAAAAGTGGATCAACTTCAAGCTGTTCTAGCGCCCAATCAGCAAACAAACGACGCTTATTATTGTCAATTGGCTTTAGTTCTTGAACCAGTTGGATCTTATATGGGTGTAGGCCAAGATCTTTACGCAAAATTTTCCATGTGGTGATGCACAGAGTCCAACTCGTTGTGAACGTCGACGAATATACAAATCTGGATCATCATTAACACTAGGACTTACAGCAGCGATGTTTTCTTCTGTACGTACAGTTCTTTGTCTTGTTGTTGTTCTTGCATCGAGTAGAGAAAATGTTGTCCGAAATCTATCGATAGTTCGACGAATAAGCTGCTCTGATGGACTATTATTTAAACCATAAATTTCACGGAGTGATCTATAAGTTTGGCGAATAGAACACTCTCTCCAGGCAACTCTGTCGGTTTCCAGGAAAAGGGCCAATATGCTCCTTACTGAAGACCGTGCAATATTCAAACGTTGCGCGATCTGGTGATTCGACAAAGCTTCTTGATGTAAGGCTACTATTCTTGCCCGGTGAAACTGAGAAATTGGATATCCTGGTATTTTCCACGGAATATTCTCAATATTACAACTCTAGTTATTCGCTGAAAACTTATTAACTTACACCTGTATTCCTCCGAACAAGAAACATTATTTGCTGGTTTATTGTTTTCATTTAAGTGATAAGATAGTGAAGATTTCACACACAAAAAATTGTCATGTTACATTCAACAAGTTGAGAGTTAATAGGGGCAGTCAAGACTTTTGACGATGTGTTTATTTACTTAAACTATTTGTTAAATTCGACCAAAGACACAAAAAACTCCTGTGAAGAAAGATCCATACTTATAATTAAAAAAAAGGTATATGAGACAGTAATTTATTTCCACAAAAATGTTTGTACTACTACAACAATTGTTTCACAACGATGTGGCTCTTCAGGTATTACATTGTACTGTCTGATGGTATTCAGTATAACCGAGTTTAAATACATTTTTAGGTACGTGACCAACTAATGGAAGCACAAGTCATAAAAACTCTAGTTGTTTATTGGAGTTTGCCGCTAAAAATGCCATTAAGGAAAAATATTCAGTAATGGAGACTTATCAACATCTGTTTGTTCGTTCAAAAGGATTTTACGGGCATTATACCTGTTGATTTCAAGAAATTCTAAAAGTGTTAATCTAGAACTTTTGCTTTCAACGTGGATAATTTCATAATTATTGTTGAAATTATGCCTGAATTACTTAAGATGATTAGCATATGTCGAATATACAGAATTGGATATATAACCCCTTTGGTGTTCTTGGACACGTTTCTTGAATGATCTACCAGTCTGGCCAATGTATACAAAAGGGCAATCTTTGCAAGTCAACTTGTTGACTCCGGATTTATTTTCTTTATTTGTTCGATCTTTATTGTTTGTTATGTAGGTACTAAGGTTATTAATTGTCTTAAAAGCCGCGTTATAATTGAAACAACTTTTGAAATATTTAGCAATATTTTCAGATAATCCATTGACATAAGATAACGAAAAATATTTCTGTGTATTTCTACATCAAAAGAAATTAATCTACAATTTTTGGGCAATTGGATGGATTTAATATTGTCTATAAGTTGGATGCTATTTTTAATAGAGTATTTCAACCATGTCTTCATGAAGACATGGTTGAAGAATGACATGAAAGTACAATACTACCAAAGAGATGTCACCAATGTATACTTAAAGGTAATTCATACAGAATTAACTAGTAGACTTCATTCTATTCAGTTCGATATTATTGACAGAAATACTAGAGAACGTGTAGGCAAAATTATTCACTCCAAATTATTAACTTAAACTAAAAAACTAAAAAATTTAACTCATAAAAATAAGAAGAATATTCCGAAATTTAATAAAACTGAAAAACATCTTTTCCCTGAACATCAATTTTACCCTAGATTTGTCAACTTATCTGATGTAAAATTCAACAGTAGAGAATCCAACCTTTTAGAAAAGGGAATTAAATTCAACCTAGAAAATAATAATTCACAAAAATCCCTAGATTATTTAGCAATAGATTCAGAACTCGCCATTAAGTCTATTCAATCACTCAAAAATCGATCAAATTCAAATTACAATAAATATATTATTGCTGACATAATTGAAGACAAAAATAAAACTGAAATTCAGTCTTCCTCAATAAAACAGAATTTAGTTAAATCAATCATCGAAAAAAGAAACACCAATAATTTAATATTCACTCGAGCCGATAAAGAAAACAGTATCGTTGCTATTCCAAAACTTGAATATTTCAACAAAACTGATACTGCTTTTTTAACCCCAGATAAATATAAAACCGTTACTAAAGACCCCACTGAACATTTCCAAAAATTTTCCAAAAAAACATTTGCTCACTTTAATGAACCCACAAATCCCAAAATTATATTCATTAATAAAACTTCATAAAGAAAATAATCCAATTAGATCAGTAGTTTCATTCGTCACATCACCAAGAAAAAATTGTAGATTAATTTCTTTTGATGTACAAAATTTATTTCCTGGTATACCTTCAATTGAAACAATACAAATTGTAAAAAACTATTAATTAAAAATAATACCAATCCCATCAAAAATGAATGATATACTTAATTGCCTGGAAATATGTCTTGAACAAAACTACTTTCAGTTTAACGGAACCGTCTATATTTCTGACAATGGGTAATAATGGGAAATCCACTCAGTTCAATTTTAGCTGAAATATTCATGGACGATCTGGAATCAAAAATACACCTGAATCCGATAAACAAATATTTCCTTTATTGGTATAGATATGTAGATGACAGTTTTTGTTGTTTTAAAAGCACCGATCGACAACTACATATCTTCACGAATTTCATTGATAAAGTCCACCCAAAAATCAAATTCACAATCGAAGAAGAAGAAGTATTAATTTTCTTTACCTCACAAAAAAAAGACTAAATAATCTACATGATTTTAGTATTTTTCACAAACCAACACATACAGACATCACAATACATAAAACTTCAAACCACCCCACCAACCAAAACATGTCAGCATAATAATAATAGTTTTATTCATAGATTATTGAATGTCCCTTTGAATTCAGAAAACTTTCTGAAAGAATTAAATATTATTAAACAAATAGCGTCAAACAACGGTTACAGTTCCTTTCTTATAGACAAAATGGTATCCAATAAACAAAAGAAAATGGCATTAAATTCCGTGTACCCAATCATAAAAAACGACAATACGCAGAAATATTTCTCGTTATCTTATGTCAATGGATTATCTGAAAATATTGCTAAATATTTCAAAAGTTGTTTCAATTATAACGCGGCTTTTAAGACAATTAATAACCTTAGTACCTACATAAAAAACAATAAAGATCGAACAAATAAAGAAAATAAATCCGGAGTCTACAAGTTGACTTGCAAAGATTGCCCTTTAGTATACATTGGCCAGACTGGTAGATCATTCAAGAAACGTGTCCAAGAACACCAAAGGGGTTATATATCCAATTCTGTATATTCGACATATGCTAATCATCTTAAGTAATTCAGGCATAATTTCAACAATAATTATGAAATTATCCACGTTGAAAGCAAATGTTCTAGATTAACACTTTTAGAATTACTTGAAATCAATAGGTATAATGCCCGTAAAATCCTTTTGAACGAACAAACAGATGTTGATAAGTCTCCATTACTGAATATTTTTCCTTGATGGCATTTTTAGCGGCAAACTCCAATAAACACCTAGAGTTTTTATGACTTGTGCTTCCATTATTTGGTCACGTACCTAAAAATGTATTTAAACTCGGTTACGCTGAATACCATCAGACAGTACAATGTAATACCTGAAGAAACCACATCGAGGTGAAACAATTGTTGTAGTAGTACAAACATTTTTGTGGAAATAAATTACTGTCTCATATACATTTTTTAATTAAAATAAGTTTCCACCAAGTAAAGACCGAATCAATCAAATAAAGATCCATACTTTAGATTCTAGCCTAATTTGTTCTAACTAAACATAGCGATACAATTCGACGAATTCATGACTGAAGACGCTTGATTACATCTAAATTGGTCCCGTTTGCATAATAAGAGCGCCATATTTCTTCATCTTCACAGTAAATTAAGCTAAAAACAAACCGACCTACAATTTCTCAATTAAGGGACACAATTGCAAGAAAATACGGCATCAGATAAAACCTGGACTGCGTAAAAAAGTGTATCACCAAGACATTTATCTTTGTGGTAATAAAAATGTTATCTGCTCTGCGTTTTTAAGAAATAAAAGCGCAAGGACGAAACCTAATTCGCAATTTTCATTTCGTACGGTAGCCGAAAAGATTTATTATGTTTTCCATCGGGAAATAGAAGACGGTAGAAAATGCTCAACATTGCGTGATTACTCGTTTCATTTTATTCTCATCTCGTTCAACGAACCCATATGTCTGAACTGAACATTTTTAGGAAGAATTTCAAAATTCGTTTTATGACAATTGTTCGATAAACATGACAGTAAAGTTTCCATAGGGATTAACATCCAAATGATCTTAAACATTAAAATAATATATTTAGTGAATACAGTATTTTGCGAAAACATTTTTATAAAATTTAAATTTCTAGTTGGTTAACAGAATTAATCTGTTTAATATTTAATATATTGTAAATCTTTCTATCAAGTAAAAACGCGCTTTTCATTATTTTATGTTATATATAATGATTATATTTACTTTGGTTTTTCATTCATATACATATAGTATCATTTGGATAAAACTGAATCTATAAACTATACAGGGTGACAAGAAAAACTTCGGACAAATTTTACTGTGTTCTGGAACAAAAGTGTTTTAGCGCAGCCAATAAACTTTTATTCTATTAGATTCTCTACACTTTCTTGTACTACTATATGAATTTTTGTTTGATATTACTTTATTTTGCAGTGTTAGAATGTCAAACAAACGTAGTGCAATTTTGGAGCTATTTCTTCAATATAATCTTACCTGCAAAAACCGCAGCATAAACCGAGCATATTAGAATTTGAACATCTAATATATAACAACTATAGAAGACCCATCCTTAATAATATCGAAGTAGCAGCTCGAGGACATTGAGTAAGATACGCCATCCAGGAAATCGGCTCCATAAGCCACCAAATGACCCTATCTATAAAAAAAATTACGGTAGACCCGATTCTTAGTATCTAAAATTCTTAAGACACAGTATTGATATTAATTATTTGCAAAAGTTTTCAGAATTTTCTGAACCTTTGATAATGTTTGATGCTTTTGATATATTCTTCTGTGCTATAATATATGTTCCACAAATATATTTCTCTATAATGCATAGCTATCGGAAAATATGGAAATAATGTAGTTAATCAAATAAAATCGTTATTTAAATTTAAAAAAATATTCAGATTATCCCTCCCATTACTGAAGCCATTTCGAATAGAAACTAAAATCACAAAGTATTTCACAGAAAAAGTGAGGTTAGAAACTGCATCTAATGGAATTTGAGGTTAGAAAAATTTCTGATGTTTATATTAGAACGAGGTTAATGTTAAGAGAGTTTTTGAATCATACGACTTTAAGAGAATCAGGATTGACAGCGTATAGTGATCTGGGAATCTTTCTTGGTGTGTGTATTTTTCATATCTACTGACTAGAACTAATTGATTCCATTTTGATTATTATTTGAAGAAGATTTAGACCATTTTTGTCTTACCCTTTTTTCCTTTATCTTAACCTAGCGTTATACCTAAATAGTGGTAGTTTGAAAATGAATTCTCCTTGTTAAACTGTAAGATCAGTTGTTGTATGATGATCTATTGATAAATAAGTTCATATTTCCCATCAACATATATGACGTTTTGTTGCAGAAAATTTAAGAGCTCATAAGGCAATTTCAGTAATCTTTCCCTGTAATCTGATATTGTTATAAACTTATGACCATTGTATATAGTGAAAAAACTGATGGTATATGTTACAGATATTGCTGCTGAGCTATTTCTCTACTTGTTGCAAAGGAACTGCTTGCTGATCAGAGCAAATAGTTTTGAAGAGAAGAAGATTAATGTTAAAGCAATTTCCCTAATAAATTGTCATTTAAATGATATAAACACAATGTTTTCTAAAACGCCCAGCAGAAAGCAACTTAGAAAAGAAAAACGTAAACAAAAGAAAGCCAGAAAAAATGAATATTTCAGTAGGGGTAAACATCCAAAAGTATCAGTTCCTGAGGAACCAATTCTAAATGAGAAACCTCCAAAAAAAACAGATAAGAAGCCTGAAGGAAAAGCAGCAAAAACTAACAAAGAGAAGGTAGTATGTTAAAATTAAGTTATCTGGTACATTAAATGATCGTTGTCATTTGAAATTTTAGGATCCCTTGGCAAGGTTCATGGAAGAGAGGAACAGGGATAATAAAAAACTGAAGGATCTCAAACGAAGTATGGCAGTACAACATAAAAAGCAATTACTTGTGGCGAATAAAGAAGAAGATCGTAACATCAAGAGATTAGAAAAACAATTGAAGTTAAATAAGAGGAAGTCAAAGGGGTTACCCAAAATGTTTGTTGAAAGTGGTTTAGACTGTAAGTATGAACTGTTATGAAAATAATTTATTTGGCTTATTTTAAATCCGTTTGTTCGCGTGGAGTTCCAGGATTTTGGAACTCTTCATAAGTTATTAAATGTTGAAAAGTTGAAAAAGAATACTAGAATTTTCTTCGATATGCATTTTGTGAGGTAATGAATGAAGCGCCAAAGCTCCTTGACGTTTGCGCTTCTATGAAATTCCTGAATTAATACAAATCATTTTGACGTCAGTGTGAAATATTTAGGGAATTATAAAGCCGTATTATGTGTCAGGATGTATAAAGTAGACCGGAAAATAATATCGCTTTTTTAAATTGAATTCAAGTGAAGAAATTATTAACAAGTTTTTATATTTACTCAATAATGTAATCAACTTTGTTGTCAACAACCTTCTGCCATCATGTGGGCAAATTTTCAATGCCGGATTGATAAAAATCAATTGGTTTTTGAGAAAATTTAGCAATCAGATTAAACTGAAATCCGAGGGTGCGATATCGGGCAAGTGTGGTAGGTGAAGCAGTATCTCCCACCCCAATTAAATAATTTTTCCCAAGGTTTGTCTTGCACTGTCGTCTTGCAAAATAAAGCCTTTTTTATTGATAATCGCCGGATACTTTACGATTAAAGATTGGTTCACTCGATCCAGTTGTTCACAATAAAGATCTGCATTGACGGTTTGTCCAGGTTTCAGCACTTCAAAATGAACAATTCCCTGTATCTATGATTGTTTCGGTCTTTACTTGAATTCATCTTGAAAATATGAATAAAAACAATATTCTAATTTCCGCTAATATTTTATTAACACTTCGATCGTTACGTCATACCATGACCCCTTCAGGTGAGTATTACAAGAAACTGTATATTCCACCAAACACACAGAAGCGCCTTTTTGGGTTGTAAACCCAGCTTCGCAGTACTTCATGATGATTCATTTGGAGAGAGCTACTACTGCCTTTTGCGTTTTGGATTATTATATAGGATTCATTTTTCATCTCCATTGATCAAGCGATCAAAAAACTGTTCTTTATGGTGCCGTTGAAGCAATACGTTGCATGTGATGGATCGGTAGGCTTTGTTCTCTTCGGACAGATTATGGGGGACCCAAACACCTGCTCTGCTTATTTTTCCAATCTGCTGCAAATGTTCTTAGATGGTCTAACAACGTTAAAGGTGTTTGGACAGTTCCTCGATTGTCTGAAATGGATTTGTTTCCACTTCTGCCCTCAACATGTCGTTGTCTAATGTGGTTGGTCTTCCTGATCGATAGGAGTCAGAGAGATCAAAATTACCGGTTCTGAACCTAGAGAACCATCTTTGGCATTTACGAACGTCTAATGCTATAACTTGGATAAACATTGCAAATATTTTTGGTCGCAACTGTTGCGTTACTACCCTTGCAAACTCAAAATGCATACAATGCCGGATATACTCTTCTGGTATTTGGTTGGCTATTTCACCCCAAATTGCAGAAAAACGTCTAAAATTAGATTATTCAGAAGTGAACAAGTCGCAATAACCTTAAAATGTCTTTGACACAACTTTGAAGTATACAATGAGCTGACAAATGACAATTAAATATTGACATGCGCAGAAACATTACTTTCCGGTCTCTCTATTACTTCTTGCTGACATGGCTTGTTTCTCTCTATATAAATCTAAAGATCTATAAATTAATATTACCCAATATAATTTCTTTTTTTGCATCAAGTGGAAACCTAAGAATGGCCTTAAAATATAAAACAAAACAGATGAAAATTCGAGTGGTTAGAACCGTAATTTATATCATAGCCTAACTCTAAAAATTGGCATTATTCATTTTACCGAAATTATTTCTTCATAGTACTATTTCCTCATCAAATACTTTTCAGATATACTTGATATGTGTGACCCAGAGCAAATGAAAGTTATCGCAGAGTCTGAGAAAAAATTCATGAATATCGAGGATGAATTCGCGGAAGATGTGGCGTTGAATACAGAAAAAAATAAAAGTAGATCAAAAAAAGCATCAAATAATACTAAGAAAAGTAAAAATAACGAAAATTCCTCCGATGATGAAGATTTCTTTGACGATGAAGAAGAAATGTCTGATCCAAATGAGGATGGATTATCTGGGGAAAAGTTGATAGATGGTCAGGGAAAGAGAAAAAGAAAGATGATGATTACTGAAAAAAGTAACAAAAAGGTAAGATTTGATGAAACGGCAATGAATGACGAAAGCGACGATAATGATTTCGATGAATTTGAAGAAGATGAAGACAGTGATATGGAAGATGTTGGTAGGGATATGGAAGATGAAGAAATGAGCGATATGGAAGATGAAGAAAAGAGTGATATGGAAGATGAAGAAAAGAGTGATATGGCAGATGAAGAAATGAGTGATATGGAAGATGAAGAAAATAGTGATTTGGAAGATGAAGAAAATAGTGATATGGAAGATGAAGAAAAGAGTGATATAGAAGATGAAGAAAATGGTGATATGGAAGATGAAGAAGAAAACGACATGGAATGTGACGAAGAAAGTGAAACGGAAAATAACGAGAATGTACCGAAAATCAAAGGGGCTGCTAAAGTAAATCCTGATGGAACTTGGGAAGATATTTACGGAAGACTGCACGCTAAGGATGGATCACTCATAAACGTATGAACTGTATTCAATTCTTTTGGTCACATTTTCATCTGAATTTAATTTTTCAGAAATCGAATCAGAAGTATATACCACCAGCGGTCAGAGCGAAAATGGATCAGAACAATACCGATGATAAGGAAGCGCTGGAGAAGCTTAATAGATTGAAGAAGCAAGTAAAAGGTTAGTTTTGAATTGTTAAAAAAAATTATCAGGTTTTTTACCAAAGAATAATAATAATATATTACCGATAAACCTACAACCATACTAAAAAAGCTACAGAAACATATGGTGACATAAGGTCAATAATTATAAAGGGTTTTTTTGCACTACACCCTGACTGAATTATATCATCTTTATTTCGTGGTGCTGCTCATTCAACTTCAATCTTCATTAGTCCCCATATGTTTTCAATGGGACTAAGATCTTGTGATTCTGCTGGCCGTGAAATGGTTGTCACTTGGTGTTCTTACATCCAAGCTTGAGTATAGGCCGAAGTATGGCATCTTGCATTATCCTGCTGAAAACGCTTCTGACATACTTTTATATTTCGTTGATTTCCAAATCTGTTAGCCAATTTACGAAACTCCAGGCGCGGACTGTGTTGTCCTAAGGCCAATAAAGCGTTCAAATTGTTTCCTTTAGTCTTACGTAGTCTTTCAGAAACTGGCCTATGCCTCATATCCATGCCATTTTATATCCTCTTTATTGTCTCATATACAGCACATTTTCCTAGTTCAGTCAATTGCACCTTTTCTATACAAATATTCTACCTGTTTTCGTTTTTCTAGTTGCGGCATTATTTCATAAATTGTATACCTGTTGTACTTGTTGACCTATCAACAATATTTGACAAATAGTGTTGCCATGAATCTTTGACCATAGTCAACTATCTGTACAACCTACTTTATACATTACTTTTGTCTTAACATGTTACAAAAATGAAGTATGTTAAAATCATGACCAAATAAATTCTTTACCCAGATGTGATAAAGTGCAGCTTGATAATATTTTACTTTTTATTCCAGGATTGTTGAATAGATTGGCGATAAGCAACATGCATAACATCGCTAAACAAATCGAAAGTCTTTATATGAGCAACAGCAGAAATGATATGAATGAAACATTGGGTAATCTCATCAAGGAGTCCATCATTTCTGTGGTTTTAACTCCAGAACGTCTAACTATGGAACACATTCTATTGATAGCCATTCTTCATGCAAATATTGGAACAGAAGTTGGTAAGTAAAAATTACAGCAATCACCATGTTAAAATATTAAAAATTAGGACCTTGTATTGGGTTTTCCAATAGGTTTTGTTAACTAAATAGCATCTTCGGGAAGTTTTAATTTTTTGTTTTTATTGGAAAGAAAAAGTACACCTGAAGCTCATCGTATGCTTGTGGAAGTTTACGGTGACAATGCTCCAACTGACAAGTCATGTAGAGAATGGTTTCGACAATTACAGACATTGCTTTTGAAGATCCAAGTCTAACGCAAGAGGAGTTTGCACTTGGGGGTGACCTAACAAGCAGTACGTTTGTAATCTATGGGTCTGATTCAAAAGCAAGGCAATTAGGTTCCTTATGAATTGAAGCCAAGAGATCTGGAAAAACGAACATTTTCATATGAGCAACTGCTTCAAAGGCAAAAAAAAGTGTTTTTTACAACAGATAGTGACTGAAAAGTGGATCTTCTATGGCAACTCCAAGGAAAAAATACTGTGTCTTGCGCGGCCAATCGTTGCCATCAACCTCAGTATCACTAATAAAGCTGAGCATTCATGGTTCGAAAGTTATGCTGTGTATCTGGTAGAACCAAGGGGATATTGTGCACTACGTGGTGTTAAAACCTGGTGATTCCATTACAGGTGATCGGAACAGACTCCAATTAGTCCATTTGAACTGTGCATTACAAGAAAAACGGCCGGAATGTAAGGACAAGCGTCATAAAGTTATTGTTTTGTGTGGCAATGCTCTGCCTCATGTCGCAAAAGTTGTAAAAAACTGTTTATAAATGATCACATGGATATCTTACCGTACCCGCTACATCTGACTACTGGCTGTTTCAACAGATGCAACACGATTTGGCAGGTCATTGCTTCATTTCTTTCAAAAACATCGAAAATTGGCTTCAAAATTGGGCCGCCTCGAAAGACAAGAAGTTTTTCCAAGAAGAGCTTCAGAAATTGCCTGAAAGGTGGAAAAAAGTGGTAAGCAGTGTTGAGCTGAATGAGTGAAATAAACTTTCTCATTGGTTACAGAAAAAATTGTGAGATCAATGTTAGTAGATAAGGATAGAATGAAGCAGGTTATAGTTTCAAATGCTGTGTTGTTGAAAATAACCAAATATATAGCTTTAAAGTCTTTACATTTTTTCTAAGGAACGTATACTCATGTGAGAAATATAAGCCAAGTGTTCAGATGCAGTAAAAATTTCAAAGTTCAAATGACATAGCCGAAAAACTGCTAGGTTGAAATTATCAACATGGAAAGATTGAAGTATCGCTCCAGCGATAAGGAAATAATCAATTATGTCTAACGTAGATAGGGTTGTCTCAAAATGAGACTGAGCAGCGTATTTTACCCAAACTATTGCCTTCTGCTATTTCGATATTATTAGGGGTGGGTCTTCTACAGTTGTTATATATTGGATGTCCATATTCTAATATCAGTCTGGTAGATTCTTGAAGCTCTTGTGTGGTTTATGCCTTGGTTTTTGTAGGTGAGGGATCGAAAGTGCTTTGATCTAGCAATTATTTCTCTTTTTTTATTATAGGAGTGTATTTTAAAGTTGGTCTTATTATCCTCTGCGATTCCTAGGATTTAGTGCGTTGGACTGGTTTTATATTATGTTGGAGCATTGTAATGATTGGAGAGTCATCTGTTAATTTGTGGCCAAATATTATTAATTTAAATTTGTCAGGGTTTGGTAAAATTCTCTATTTTTGCATCTATGTCGTCGTGATTTTATTACAGATTTTGTAGTTTTTCCATTGTGTCTTCAATGTTCTTTCTGTGTCATCAACGTATTGGAGGATGTAACTTTTCAGTTCTTCTGTTTCTTTGTAGATAACATGTGCGTAAATATTGTATAGAAGTGGTGACAATGGAGAGCCTTGTGGTACACCTTGTTGAGGTGAAAACGATGTGGAGAAATGTTTGTTGATTTTAACCCTCATTTTTCTCTCCTTTAAAAAGTTTCCCATAATAGTTTGTAGGTGAACAGGGTGTCCAATAGCTGTAGTCTGTGTAGAAGACCTTCGTCGCTATCAAACGCTTTTTTGATGTCAATTTTGAATATTTATCCTTAAAAACATTAAATATTCAATTCCAAAAAATCTTTTCAGGTGCCCATTTCCTCCAAGAACTTGTTACGATGTTTGATGAAGTATTCAAGAGCAAATCTGAAGTCGAAGATAAGACTTTGGATAACATAGTGATTGCTCTTGCGCAAATGTACAACTTCAAGATATTCAACTCGAAATTGATGCACGAAATAATGAATGAGCTCAGTAAAGAATTCACGGAGAAAAACGTAAACTGCATCTTACACATTCTAAAAAACGTCGGGTTTGTCTTGAGAAAGGATGATCCTTTAGCATTGAAAGATTTCTTTTTGGAATCGCACAAGAAGGCCGCGTCTGTTTCCGATAATGCTATGAATGGGTAAGTTGAGGTTTTTTTTCGTTTATTTTATCGATAACTAATTAACAACTATTCGCAGATCGAGGCTTAAATATTTGTTGGATGTGTTGACTGCAATAAAGAACAACAATGTGACCAAAATTCCTAACTACGATGACAGTTATTCTGAGCACTTGAAAAAACTCATGAAAAATTTTATAAGAAAAGGAAACTATGTAACACAACTCAATATCACTTTAGAAGATTTATTGAAAGGTAAGTGTTCCCGATGCAATTTATATTGAAGTTGATTTAAACCGTTTTCCCTTTCAGCTGACGAAAAAGGAAAATGGTGGGTAGTCGGTTCTGCTTGGACTGGTAATTCAGAGAATCGAGAAAAGTCGAATAAGAAAGAAAAGAAAAAGAAGTACTCTGATGAGTTACTGGAAGCGGCTAAAAAATTGAGGATGAACACAGACACAAGAAGGGACATATTTTGTGTGATTATGTCGGCAGAGGTAAGTGAACTTATTTTACTGTTTTACAGCTACCTGATACCAGAATAAGTCCAGATAATAGGAAGACCGGAAACTAATATAGTTTCTGCGCATCTCAATATTTGATTGTCATTTGTCAGCTCATTGTGTACTTCGAAGTTGTGTCAAAGTCATTTTAAGGTTATTGCGACTTGTTCACTTCTAAATAATTAAATATTGGATTTTTTTTGCAATTTGGGGTGAAATGGACGCCTAAATACCAGAAGAGCATATCCGGTATTGTATACTTTTAGTTTTGCAAGGGTAGTAAAGCAATAGTTTCGACCAAAAACATTTGCGATGTTTATCCAAGTGCATTAGACTTGTTCATAAATGCCAAAAGATGGTTCTCTAGGTTCAGATCCCGTAATTTTGATCTTTCTGACTCCTATTGATCAGGAAGACCAACAACATTAGACGACATGCTAAGGGCAGAAGTGGATGCAAATCCAGTCAGACAATCGAGGAACTCTAACACACCCACAAATTGTTCATTTTAAAGTGCTGAAACCTGGACAACCTGTTGATGTAGATCTTTATTGTGAACGATTGGATCGAGTGAACCGATCTTTAATCGAAAAGTATCCAGCGATTGTTAATAGAAAAGGCATTATTCTGCAACACAACAATGCATGACGATCCTTGAAAAAAATAATTAATTGGGGTGGGAGGTATTGCCTCACCCACCATACTCGCCCGATATTAAACCCTCGGATTTCCATTTATTCTGATCGCAACAACTTTTTCTTAATGGCAAAAAATTTGGATGATGTCCCAAATGCCATCTCGAGAATATTGAAACAATGTTGTAAACTTATGACACAATTTAAATCTGTTTCAGCATTATGAGGATGCTGTTGAAAAATTGATGCATTTGGGGTTGCCGAAAAATCAAGAAAGGGAGATCATGCACGTAATTTTATTCTGTTGTCTTAGAGAAAATCCCTTCAATCCTTATTATGGTTACTTAACACAAAAGTTATGCGAGACTGACAGGAAACACATGGTAAGACATGTTCAAATCAGAAATAATTTTGAACATTGAAATTGATTTTTTTTCTAATGTTTACCATTTTTTATTCACAGTTATCCCTTAAATTTGCCATATGGGACAAACTGAAGGCTATAGAAAAACAATCCGCTAATGGCCTGTCATCTTTGTCCAGCTTGTTGGTACATCTATTTTTGAACAAAGCGCTACCTATTTCCACATTGAAGGTAATAAAGTCTATTTATTCTCTGGAGAAAAGTATTTTAAACAAATTATTTTCAGGTTATTGAGTTTGCTCAAATGGATGCCACGATTACCAGATTCTTGAGGCAAATATTTTTAGGTATCCTGCTTCATAACGACACAGAGACTTGTCTTAACGTTTTCAAAAACGTAGCGCAGTCTGACAAACTGAAGATGTTCAGAGTAAGTCTGAGACTATTTCTTCAAATGCTTGTGCGCAAAAACCTGAAATCCAACAATATCGATGAGAAGCAGCGGGAAATGTTGGAGACAAGATCCAAAATGGCTGAAAAGCTACTGATCATAAAAGATACTATGGATTTATAAAACTCAGAAAATTTGTTTTATAATGTATAAATGTAAATACTATTGTAATATAGCTTCTTATTTTTCAATTTGTTTTTCATTCAATATATTGGTAATCAATTTTCAAAAATCCCCCTTGCAGGGATTGTCAACACAAAAAATTCTGACTAAGTTGGCACTATCGTCTATATACTCAGGCAGAGTTTGAGCATCATTTGTCATTTTGTCAGTGTGTTTTGAAATTTTTGCAATGGACAAAAATCAGAAGAAAGAATCGGTCTGAAATTTAACATTGCAAATGGAATTTCATGTGCTGAAACCCTGGAAATGTACATAAGACACACGTGCATATTAGTGGTACATTGCGTTCAAGAGCAGTCGAGATGTGGTAGAAGATTTGCCTCTCTCAATTGGTGAAGAATGCGAGATCAAAAGTTATTCAGCATGGCCATCTTGTAACTTTCGAACAGAAGGAGCTAAAGGCTTGAAATCTTCAGAACAGGTTTGGAGCCTGACTTTCTCTGCTGAATTCGTAAATGGGCAAAACTTATGTTCCTATTTCATTTTTTCTTGTCTGATTTTAGCAGAAAGTATGAAAATTATATATTAAGTTTTGTTTAGTATATTCTTTTTCTACTCTTTCTTCCCGGTGTGTAACGTTGCAGATCGAAGTATAGAGACTTTTGTATTTTTTATTTTCATGAAACTTTACGTTTCTTCAGGAGAACAGTTCTAAAGCTCCAAAAAATGACGTGCTTTTCACCATTTTTTCTTTCAATGGAAAATGTTTCTCCAATAAAAGCAGAAAAATTTCCAATAATTCCACTGTGTGTATCCCAGTTCGCCTTAAAAGGTACACTTTCTTAAAAGGACATCACACTTGATAAAATTAACCATTTTCAATCAGAAATGGCCTACGTAAAATTAGATTCAGTTAAAGTTTTCTCATGGATGATTCAATTACTATCATTTATGTTTAAAACAAAATTAAGGTTAATTTCAAACATTTTAATATAAAAATATAAATTACAATAAAACAGTGATTGATATCTATAAAAATATACATATGTTCTATTTACATCTATCAGTATCCTTCAATATGTCCAACACGTACTCCATTCTCTCAATTTCTCCCTGGTTCAAAGAATCATCATGTAACAACTGCACCTTCTTCAGTGCCTCGGCTAGTTTCAAATCCAATCGGGACGCCTTAAACACTGTCTTCGCTTTCATATTGTTTGCAGCTAGGGCCCACATTGTATTAACAACGATCACTTTTTCTCGGTTGGTACCATTTTCTAACTTTGAAATTAGAGTGTTTATAAAGTTAGATGTAGTAAGAAGTCTGGCTCTGTTGGGCGTGTAAAATGCTATATTTTGAAGAATCACAAGCGCAGTTTGTCTGTTTTGCAATCTATTACCTTGTGTTAAACTTATGATGAGATCTAAAATATCCGGAAGCTTTCCGATGTACATTTGTCCTTCCGGATACACAGTAAACACTTGCAAAAATTCTAACCATATTAATTCCACAGTTTCCCATGGTTTCTGCTGTTTAGAGAAGGACGGATGCAACTTCATCATACTTTGTAGCAAGGAAGTCTTTGTCATGCATATCCTACATTCTAAAACTGGGGAACAGTTCTGTAGTATGTTAAAACAAAGACGTAAAGCCAGAATGTCATGAGTTTTACTCAACATGTCCATTTCTCTTGAAACTACCGACACTATTACATGCAGTAAAGAAACACTACTAGTATTCTTCCTTGGTCCTGTTCCAGCTATTGAACTTGTGTACGGAAGAGTTTGACATGCAAACGGGCAGTTTGTCGTGAAGGTTGATAACATCTTCAATGCATTGATCAATAAAGATTTCTGTAAAGCGTACCAATTCCATACTTTATGTATTACGTCAGTTACACCCAAGGCAGCTGCTTCACATTTAACCGATACATTTTCCATTAGAAAATTCGTCAATAATCCAGTTACACAATCCAAGTCCTTCAACAACGGCGAAATCCTTTTCCTGTCATTTATTCTCCTGAAGCAATCTACAGATTCAAGACTGAGTTTTATACTCAATTCCTTCAGGGATTCTATAATTTTTTGGAGGAAACCTGTATCTAGGGCGTAATATTTGGCTTCATTGGACACACATAAAATACTGGAGGTCGCAGCTAGAATAACCTGTTTTTGATTACTTTCCTTGTTGTTTTTCAAGTCGTAAATATCATATAAGTGTAATAAAAGTTTACAAATTTGGACACCGCATACCACATATTTCTTCTTCGACGGTGTTGACTCGATTTCCTCTGATTCTTTTGGTTTAGGAATTGTTTTTTGGACGGTTTCTCCAAAATAAAGTTTTTCCAGAAGGTTCATCTTATAATTCGATACATTTTGAGTCTTTAGTGGTTGCAAATATTTTTCACTGTCATCATTTATTGATTCAAATGTTTTTGGCGATTGGACGTTGTCTAGAAGGTTTTTCATTGAATGTTTCATTACCAAAGCATTTTTGCCCTCATGATTTCTAGAAAACATGTACGAACACTCGATCTGAAGCAGTAGCGTCAAAGCAGATAAAACGGATATTTGTAAATCAGTCGCTCCAAAAGTTTCTATAGCTTCGCATACAGTTGCAACAAAGTTCATCGGTCCACAGTTATAAACAGCCTCTAAGATTATAGCTAAGATTTCAAAAGCTCGTTTAGAGTCTTCGACTTGGCATCCACACTCAAGGAAGGCTCCTATAAGGCTGAATATTTGAGACCATAGTTTATTTCGAAGGTAAATCAACTGTGGTAAATGGGTATGATATGTTCTTGGATTAAGCAAGGATATGAACATGTTGAAACAGTCTTTTGTATGTAAAATAGTACCTAAACATCCTGGACTGAATCTTACCGCTCTATTCAGAAGAAAACATATTTCCGAATTCATCTGTATTATCTCGATATAGAGAGATAATTCTTTTGTGTTTCTTACCTCTATAGAAGGAACACAAATGGACCTAAAAATTAATTTAATCAATCCAGCCTCATTGATATAATCAACGTATGATTGACCAGTCATTTCTATCAGATTATGCAAGAATATAATCGTCGTCTTAAGCAAACTAGGTGTGACTAAGTTCAGTTCTTCATTTGTATTCTTACTGTTGTAAATCCATGTCTTATCTGAAGTATCAGAGCTGCTTCGATATGTGTAAAGGTACCCAGACGATTTCAATGTTATTTCTTGAATTTTGACATCAGATATATTGTTTGTATATAAACATAGTATTAGTGTTTTGAGTTGTTTCACAGCTCTATTATTTTCCATTACCTCTAGTACGCTATCGATGGGATTAGAATGAGTTTCTTTATTATAGTCTAATGAAACTAGGTCACTATGTAAAATTGGAAGGGTGTTGGTCGAGACCTTCCTATGGGTGCATAAATTGGCCAAGATAAGAGCGGCATTTTCTCTCACTATAGAAGCTTCTTCGTTATCAAACAATATACTTAATGTCATTGACCACAAACATTTCCCTTTCTTCTTTAAATCCCTCACAATGTCCCTGGCTATCCTGGCAGATTGAATTAAACCTGCAAAAAATTGCAGGACAGCTGCCCTAAGAACAACATCTCTAGTTTTCCAAAGAATGATAAAATTGAATATTTTATAATGCTCATTTACATCTTCGACAAAAAGTAAATCCCAATGTTTAACTTCAGTGTTGTGCACTTCTGCCAGAATATGGTTTAAAATCAGCAAAACATTTCTGGTGATACTGAGACCCATCAAGGATACAGCCGCAGAAGGACCTTTGCCGTAATGAAAGGCATCCACCAAATCGCAAAGCCCTGAAATTATATCTTTCATTGTTTGCTTTGAGCTACTTTTCCTTCTTGCTTTGCTCCAGCCAAGCATTGCGGACAGATGTACCAAACAAGAAAGCAGAGAATCTAAATGTGCTAGGTTGTACAGTTGTTGCGGATCTTGAAGTTTGAGGTTATCTGTCACCATTTCTATGACAGCTGCCCAATCATCGCTGTGCTTGGAATCTTCGACAGATTCAATATAGAAATCTAGAAAATGTTGCTCTTGGCAAGCGCAGTCTGTTATTAATCCTACAAGTTCTTTACTTAATAACTTTGTGTGCTCATCGGAGTTATTATCGATACTAACTAAATCCGTTAAATATTGTGTTGGATCTTTGATGATAGATGTGATCCAAGAAGTTGCTTCAGAATTTTTATATAAAGGAACTAGGACCCTCAAGAATTTAATCACAGATTGTAAAAGAAAAACATCATCTTCGCTTGATGGTAATATCCTCAAGAACTTTCCAAATTGTTCCTCCCAAGGATATTTCAAAATGAATCCTTCACCGCCTCTCTTTCGCAAATGGTATAAGTATACATAAATGTTCAATGCACTTAAAGTTTCCTCGTAATTCGCAAAACATTCTCCCCTCTCCATTTCTTTCAAACATTCGCCTATGGAAAACTGAACAGATGACACCTTGATCTGCGCTAGATCCTTCATTTGAATTTTAAGTTGATCGGGCGTCTTTATATCATCAGGTTCTATAACTATTTCAAGTTGAGTCAATTTGTGGAATCCCCCATATACTTCCGAATTCCAATGGATTTGTACGGAACTTAAACAGGATTTATCGGAGAAGATTAATTCAGTTATATCGGAATCAGCGTAATCACTTGTGGTCCCATAAATATCGCATGTGATTGGAGGTACTAATTTATCATTGACTACTTTGGGAATTGCCAAATTTGCTCTGGATGGATTTCCCCTCAGAAAGCTACTGTATAAAAGCAAAAACAACAAAACACTTGAATCAATCTTCATCCTTTCCTCTGTACAAAACAAAAACATCCCTCGGAGGATAGAATAGTATAAATTGAGGTTATGGCTGAGTTCGTACCTAACCTTACTATTATATAAACAAAGGCTCTTCAATATAGACACGATGGGTATGACCGAATCTGCATAGTTTGTATAATCTTCTTCGATCAACGCTTTGTTCATAATTTGGATAATCGTTTCAACACCTCCTTTCTCTATGAATATGTCGTGTAATAAATAATCTTCCATCATAACCCCGATTTGAGTCAAAGCCGATCTTCGGATGCCAGGTTCAACGTTAGGCGAATTTAGGAGTTCCATGACATGATGTAGGCTGCTAGGCTGGTAAAATCGTTCGGTACTTTTGGTTCTGTTCACATCGAAAGCCATCGGGGTCATCTGGCATACGTTGGCTAATATCCTGTCATTTATGTTGTTGAGTCTTGGCAGAAGAGTTTTTGAGTTTTCTTGTTGAGCTAGAAGCCAGCAGAGCCTGGAAAAGGCTTCATCTCGAACTACGTCTTCTGGAGAGAACAACAATAATATGTTGCATTTAATCACCTGTTAACAGAGGTGGATTACAGGAAAAAGGCAATAAATCATTGTGGGAAATTCAAGTTCTAGGCTGAATCAGCCAAGATGATCAGTTTACAGAATGCTGTGCAGATGCAATAAATAAAGTAATAAAAATGATTTCTATAAACCATCTTAATTTTCAATCTCAGTTCTCGAAAAATGTGAAATTATCAAAATTTACAGTGTTACGGATTGGAATTTGATACCAGAAAAACTTGAGAATATTAATGGAATGAAATAAGAAATTACTTTGTTTTCTATCACTTTTAATTATAACTGATATACAGTGACTCGAGTTTCGTAGTGTTTACTACATTTTCAAACTGAATGAACAAATTAGATCTCAACTATTATATATTCTGATTGTAGGCTTCGGCAGAGCTTCGAAGAGAGGGGTTTTCCAAAGTTCCGTCTGTTCGTTAAGTAGGTTTATTATTGGTACGTGCCTCTTATGTTTTTCAATTTCTATGGATTCCAGGATGTCAAGTTTTTTCCCTTTCGCTTCCACGTGCAAGATAACAAGGTTGTTCAATTCTGGGAACGTGTGATCTGTAGTGAAGAAATGGTTCGCAAAATTGGAATTATTCTTCCGGTTCCTAAAAGCAGATTGATGCTCTTTGTACCTTTTATGGAAAGGTCGGCCCGTTTGTCCTATATACACACTATTACACTCTTGACAACTTAATTTATAGACTCCAGAATTATTCAGTCGGTTCTCTTTGTCTTTCGGATTAAAAAAGAGATTAGAAATTTTATGGGAGGGTGTGAAAGCTGTTACTATGTTAATTTTTGACAAAATTTGAGCTATTTTTCGTGAAATTGGTCCAAAATATATAGATATATGGACAGTACAATGTAATACCTGAAGAAGCCACATCGTGGTGAAACAATTGTTGTATTAGTACAAACATTTTTGTGGAAATAAATTACTGTCTTATATACATATTTTTAGTTAAAATGAGTTTCCACCAAGTAAAGACCGAATCTATCAAATACAAAATATGTTAGTTTTATGAATTTATTGTTATTATGATCTGATGTGGAGATGGGGTAAATTTGTTTACGAATTAGTTGCTTTTGTTTTTTGTTTATGATGGATTATTATAGTTTTGGTTTTGAACTATAAATTCCATCATCTCAACTATTATATATTCTGATTGTAGGCTTCGGCAGAGCTTCGAAGAGAGGGGTTTTCCTAAGTTCCGTCTGTTCGTTAAGTAGGTTTATTATTGGTACGTGCCTCTTATGTTTTTCAATTTCTATGGATTCCAGGATGTCAAGTTTTTTCCCTTTCGCTTCCACGTGCAAGATAACAAGGTTGTTCAATTCTGGGAACGTGTGATCTGTAGTGAAGAAATGGTTCGCAAAATTGGAATTATTCTTCCGGTTCCTAAAAGCAGATTGATGCTCTTTGTACCTTTTATGGAAAGGTCGGCCCGTTTGTCCTATATACACATTATTACACTCTTGACAACTTAATTTATAGACTCCAGAATTATTCAGTCCGTTCTCTTTGTCTTGTCACAAAAAATAGCTCAAATTTTGTCAAAAATTAACATAGTAACAGCTTTCACACCCTCCCATAAAACTTCTAATCTCTTTTTTAAGCCGAAAGACAAAGAGAACCGACTGAATAATTCTGGAGTCTATAAATTAAGTTGTCAAGAGTGTAATAGTGTGTATATAGGACAAACGGGCCGACCTTTCCATAAAAGGTACAAAGAGCATCAATCTGCTTTTAGGAACCGGAAGAATAATTCCAATTTTGCGAACCATTTCTTCAATACAGATCACACGTTCCCAGAATTGAACAACCTTGTTGTCTTGCACGTGGAAGCCAAAGGGAAAAAACTTGACATCCTGGAATCCATAGAAATTGAAAACATAAGAGGAACGCACCAATAATAAACCTACTTAACGAACAGACGGAACTTTGGAAAACTCCTCTCTTCGAAGCTCTGCCGAAGCCTACAATCAGAATATATAATAGTTGAGATCTAATTTGTTCATTCAGTTTGAAAATGTAGTAAACACTACGAAACTCGAGTCACTGTATATCAGTTATAATTAAAAGTGATAAAAAACAAAGTAATTTCTTATTTCATTCCATTAAAATGAACTAACGGACTACTCCATCCAATACTTGAGAATATTAATTAATCTAAACATCTTTCATATATGTCAGTTGCTTAACCTTCTTCAAATTACATTTTTATTGGCTTGAAACTATTTTAAAGAGATCATGGAATTCCCACCAAATGTTTCAGTTGATCAGTACTCACTTCTATTGTTGATAACCTCAAATCCTTAGCAATATCGGGGTCTACAACGTTGATGAGAGTCCTTCCCAGTGGTGTCATTTTCGAACCGTAAACTAGAAGAATAGGAAAAGAAGGAATTATCGCAGCTCTCACTTTGTCCCATATTTCGTCGGTCACCAAAATCTTGCATTTCAACAGGTGCACCACTATATCTTCCGCATATTTCTTAACCTGCTTGATTTTACTGGAAAGCCCAAATTCTCCCATCTCGATCAGAATTTTTGACCGTAACAAAAAGACAACTTGACAGCTAGACACACCAAGACCGTTAAAATTCAGCATGGGTCCAATAGCGGTTATCACTTTCTTGTAACATAATTCAAAAGTATATTCCACAACTTCTTCGATGTGATGGGAGAAAAGACTCAGAAGAACTTCCTCCATAGCCAGAGCATCGGTTTCGTTGGTGTGCAAATTGAATTTAGTAGCACAAGCCTCAACAATGATCCTTACGAACGATAAATTCTCGTGGAATTGCAGGGAAAGCAACCCTTTTTTAGCCAAGTCGATAATCTTCGAAAAGCTGAATATCTCAAAATTTCTCATCAAATCAACAGCAGAAGTCATACTTTCACAAACGTCTTTCACAATTTGAAATTTTTCCAGGCAATCGGATTCTTTAGAGTTAGAAAACGCCTGGACGTACTTGAGAGTTTCGTTATGGAGCTCCTGATATAATCTGGCGATAGGGATATCTAACAGACTCATCGCAAGAGAATTCTTCAAACATTTTGGCAGAATGTGAATACTTCTATCTGATGGAATGAAATTTTCGAGGAAATAAATGCAGTGGTGTAAGATACATATTTGAATCGCTCGAAATTTTGCATTTGTTTCATTTACGTTCACTTCAATTCTATAATTCTCCATCAGATCTCCAAATGATATTAAACATTGATTGAATTCTTTCAATATGTCGTAAAATACTCCAATAGGTTGTACGTTGAATATCTCGCAACAAAAACATCTTTTCAGCAAGAACAACAATTGTTCAATAATAATTACACCATTGTATAGATTTGCATGTTTCTTTTTTGCTGTATCTCTCAAACTTTCTGGTTTTATTATTAAATAATCCAATATACACTTCAAAGTGATGAGGCAATATTTAGTAGTTGAAATTTCATACTCTTTTAACGATTCATAATCTTCCTTAAATTCTATTTCTTCAACTGTGGATAATGTTTGGGAATTTGATGGTGATGACTGCGCAAAATATGCTGGACTATATTCTTTCAAACAACGTAAACAAGGATCATTGCATTGTGCTATTCTTTGTATAAGAGCTTTTGTTAGCTGATTAAGACAATTTAGTACTGAAGCACTAATTCTAGTTGAAAAGGAAGAAATGAGAAGATCTTGAAGTAATAGAACTATTGTGGGTCTTTGAAGGAACACCTCTGCTGGAAAATCATGCAGAAGAACATCGGTAAAAAACTCACAAGAATGTAGTAGTTCTGAAGGTTGTAATGGTTTCTTCAAAGAATTTTCTAAAGAATTAAGTACGTGTCTATCTGCCTCTATCAGAAACTGCCACTGGAATGTATTATTAGGTAAAATATCTTCAATATTATGATACCTTTGGATTGATGATTCCAAATTTCTATCAACTGTAAATGTTTCTTTTGGATTTCCAATTTCAGCCTCTATAGAAGGACTCTTACTAATATAACCACCAAAACTTGTAGCAGTGCTACCATAATTAGATCTAGTAGTTTTACAGATCTGTTCTGATCTGTAACTCAAAGGAACATCACTAACAAGTGGTGGTACCATTTCTTCTTCGATTTTGAATGCGTCAACTATTTCAAACAAGTCCTGAACTAAGGATTGGTACTGAGGCTCCAAGCATTCTCTCACCTGTTGCAATTCTTTTTTTATAGTATTCGGACCATAATGATTAATGAGAGTTGAACCCCCATCAGTTAAAAGTACCCTTTTAATGAGAGCTAGAACCATTTCTTCATGGGGGCAAGGGTTAAAAAGGAACCATTCAAAGAGTTTCGTCAACATTTCTTTGCTTTGTGTTAAGTTATTTTCTAATTTGTAGCCATTGTCGATTTTAGACAAAAGGGTTATTAATGCTCTTTCTCGTATTTCTGAGATATTATGTCCTAGTTTTTCTATAAGACTGGGTGGAACTACTAGTTCGGTCATTTTATAAGATTATTCTGAAGGATTAATCAATATACATGTGAAGTGTGCTTTAAGTAATTAATTAATAATATACGGATTTATATCACAGTTTACAAATTTCATGGAATTGATTGAGGTTAATAAACAAACATTTTTGTAACCGTCCCTTCAAATTCAAAAATTCAATTATTTTTTTAATTGCCAATATTATTTTGACAGGATCGTTTTCTTCTCGAAGGTGCACCTTTGAATTATTGGTGAAATACCGACGTGAAGTTGGCTGGTTGAGCTGGCTACCGGAAATACCGGACCAACCAGTGGCTTTGGAACTTAGTACCTAAAAGCGAAATTGAAGGCTGCCTAGAATTCACCGGATCAACTCTGTTTATGTTCACTTCGATACTGTTGTACCTTGTCCCAACTGACAATATAGTACAAAGAGTGCGGTTCCGACACCACTGGTAGATCAGAATTTCTGGAACTTTTCGCAGTCAGCTCTGCTAGCCAACTTCACGACGGTTTGCTGAATGACGTTTTACGTCATACTTTTCAAGGAAATTATAGAAACATTGTCTGTTTGATTGTTTATTATAATCAACAAATTGATTTTGATATACATCTTTCAAGGTATCAAGTTAATGGATGGTAATTGTCTTATTAGATGATTATAAGCTCTAGTCGGAAGCAATGAATGTAAAAATATGTAAGTTATTACAGCAGTGAGTCCCCATATTCTGTATTTTCCTCCAGTGAAGAGAGGCATATCAAATGTTTGATTATCTTGCCTGAACTGTGTATGACCGTGTAATTTCGGGTTACATAAATCTTCCAAATTTATACAGAATGCTTCATCTACTTCACCTCTACTAAGTTTCAAGTCATTGATTTTGAAATTTTTCCTGATATATCCTACGACTGGAGTGACTGTTGTTTTACCCCTGGCCACTAGCTTTTGTCCTGGACCCCAAATATCTACACATTGAGGATCTATTCCTAGTTCTTCTTGAGTTTCTCTGAGTGCTGTTTGAGTCACATCTTTATCTGTATCGTCAATCATTCCTCCTGGAAAACTTACTTCTCCTCTGTGATTTTTCAATTTCGATGTTCGTAATGTATACAACAGCGCCATCTTACCATCCATAATGCAAAGTGGAACCAAAACAGCCGCTTTTCTTGGGGGAAAATGGGAAAGTCTTATAGGCTGCATGGTGCTAAATTTGGAGGTGGTTTTTTCCTTACTCTCTTGGGAAAGCACATATTCGGGTGAATATAATTTACTCACAGCTCTTTTGCAAACAAAATCAATTTTTACACGAGGTGCTAACATGTTGGGATCTGGAATTTTAACTGTGATCTAATCTGAATAAAACTACTGTGATATGCCATTATACCATTGACAATTATCACACTTTGACAGTATTAGAGACGAACTTTGATCTTTGAAGTTCATGGACACGACTATTGCACATAAAATACTGATAATTAAAAGATAAATAAAGGAAGGTAAATAAATTATAATTTCCAATTTACAAAATATATGTATAAAAAATGAAGCTTTATGAGGCTAAGCTGACAATTGATTTGACATATAATGTCATCTGATCGATTTGTAAACAACTTCAAAACTATCGTTTCCTTAAATAGTGGTTATGAGAGTATTTAGGGACTTTATCTTATCTTCTGAGAAATATATAGGTTCTTTTAGAGGCATGTTGAAGATAATTTCTGATTGGTGAATTATATCATTCGAAACTAAATTCTTATCTTTAGGTGAGTGTATCTTCATCTGCAGTGACTGATTATTTTATTTAGGGTTGAATGTGCAAAATTTCGGGATTTAGTGTGAATTTATTATTATGTAATTGAATAATTTGAATCACGTTCCTTCTCATTTTCACGTTTCCTTCCATCTAATCTCTCATAGGAACTGCCTGAAGGCTGACCTATATATAAGGCATTGTTGTGACATACATTTTTGTATGTAAGACATACATTTTTGTATGTAAGACATACATAGTGATGGCCAGGCTTTTCTATTGAATTCAAAGTTTACCTCTGTGGTTTTTATTTTAGGATTTTGTCTATGAAACTGCTTCATATCCATTACTGATGGTAATCTGTTTAATTTCATTTAATTCTAATTGAAAATTTGATTTCTATCGAGTTTCATTTATCAGTCTATGAATCATAGAATGATATGCTGCTACTCTTTGCGAGTATAGGTGCATTGTTTGTCTTTACGTTTAAGTTTATGATATATAGAAAAAACAGGTATGTTATCTTTGTGGAGATTGTTGGACCCAAAAAGTTTAGAGAATTATTTTCTTTTTCTGATGTTAATTGGATGTAAGGGTTTAAGCTGTTAATAATTGAAGAAACTTCTCAAAATTTTAGCTGTTTGAATTCAAAATTATGAATTTGTTTTTCCAAGTGGTTAAATAAAGATTTTTTTGCCTAAATGCGATAAAAATGAACCCATGGTTCATTTTTTGTAGATAAAAATCTTATTGAATATCAGATATTTTTCATTAAGGATTTCGTTTGTGATTATTGGAAGATTTTTATTTAATTCTAGTAAGCCTTTGAAGGAGAGGTTTTTAATGTTAAATGATACAAATTTGCAGGTGCTGTTAAGTTTACGCGTTTTTATTTCCGAAAATAGCATAAAAAGTCATATATACATCATAAAAAGTGTTAAACTAAATTTTACCTGCAAAACTCTATCATTCGATGTTAAAAATCTCTTTCCTAACCTTACAACAATATTGCTTGAAATTTTTCCAGGCATTTAGATTTTGAAAACGCTTGAAGATGCGCAAGAGTTTCTCTATGGAGCTCGTGATACAATTTGGTGTTAGGGATATCTAACAGACTCACCGCAAGTTAATTCTTTAAACATTTTGGCAGAATGCGAAAACTATCTGAAGGAATGAAATTTTCAAGGAAGTAAATGCAGTGGTGCTAGATACATATTTGAATTGCTCAAAATTTCATATTTGTTTCATTTATATTTATTTCAATTCTATAATTCTCTACCAGATCTCCAAATGATTTTAATCATTGTTTATTTTCTTTCAGTATATCTTAAAATACTCCAATAGATTGTAGGTTAAGTATCTCGTAACAAAAACATCTTTTCAGCAAGAACAACAGCATTTTACAGATTTGTGTGTTTCTTGTTGTCATCTCTTAACTTTTTTGTTGTTTTTATTAAATAATTAATAATTACTCACCTCTTTTGTCAACAAAATCAATTCTTACAGCAGGTGATAAGCTTTATGAAGCTTAAACTGACAATTGTTTCAATCATAGACTTAGGATAAAAAGTCTATGGTTTCAATACACAGTGTCTGAGCGAGTTATAAACTGAACTACATCAAAAACATTGTTTCTCTAAATAGTGAGTACAAGAGTATTTGCGGGTTTTACTTATTTTCTGAGAATTATTTAGGTAATGATCTTCTAAGGATAATTAATGATTGGTGAATTATACAAATCTACCTTATTATTCAAATCTAGATTGTTATCTTTGTCTTTAAATGCCTATAAACTACAGTTGTTAATAAGCATTTGAAGAAGTTACTATATAAACGAAACGCCTGAAGTGATCAACTCACAATAATAATAAAATGAATATATATGTATTAATTAATTAGAGTGTACATCAGGGTTCTTATAATGTAAAGGCCAACACGATTCAAAGAATGACTTTCTTTTGTGTCAGTCAAGAAATTCACAAGTGTTTTTTTAAATTTTTTGCTGCCTCAGTTCATGCGGAAGACATTTTTCTCTTTCTGAATCTTTTCCATAGCTTTTAAACAAATGAAGACGTGGTTCTGTTCACATTCAATTGATCTGCAAGTTCTTATTGTGTTTGAGTATCATCTTCATCCAATAAGTTTGCAATTCGTTGCCTGCAAACTTTTTTGGTGGATTCTCACATTGAAATGTCCATCTTTGAATTGACTTTGAACAATGTTTTACCAAGAACATGTGAGCTTTGACATGTTTTGGATGCGATTCTGTTTCAGTTTTCTTCAAATAATCACAGAAAACAAATGTTGTCTGCAAATCTTAGTTTATAGGCACAAAACTCGACATATTTAAGATCAAAGAAAAACTTGGGTTGTTTCGTGTGTTGAAAATTTTCGTCAACTGTCAGAAAGGGACGAGGTGGCGCTGCAGGAGCGCCATCGTCCCTTTTTTAGTTGTCATTTTGTCGACTGATGAATTGGAAGAGTATTTTCAATTTAACTTCAGGAACTCACGGTATATTTCTTCTCTATCATCACAAATTTTCTGATTCTCAATAAAAATAAAAACACAATCATTTCATACCTTTATTCATATGCAAAAATATATAACATATGACTCAAAATATCTAACTATTGTTATTCAAATCCAGTAAGATAAAAAAAAAACTGTAGAAAACCAAAAATTCTGATGATTTGACAACAATAAAAAGCCAAAATCTATTTTGAATCTATGACAATTTTTTAGAAAATGGAAATGAATTTAGAACTCGACCTCGTTTTTACTAATTCGAAAAATAAAGGAAACTTTGAATTGAATACTGAAAAATATAAGTTAAATTAATATGTACAGATGTGAACTAGTAAAAAAGGTATTCGTTCTGGTGGAATATTGAATTTAAATTATATTAATTCTATCATCAAAATTATTGAAAGGGTTAAAACTTAACGAATATCCAATTTGGCTTCATGAATTTAAAAAAAAACATCAACAATAAAAATCAATGAAAGTGTCGGATGAAAAATAAGTAGATAAAAGTAATAACCACATCTTCATGGTTGCGATGACAGATTAGATATATAAAAGCTTTGTAAGCTTACAGACTACTAGTATCAAATGTTCACTTCTTTTCTTCTGGGCATAGAAAAGACCTCGTATAAAATTTTTACATCTAATGCCTAAATTTATGATTACGATTTAGAAAAGCTACAACAAATCAGATAACAATTTCAGATGCAATTTAAACTTGAAATGGGTAACCACGATTCAATACCATGTCAATGTATATTTTTCTTCGGAAATAACAAGCAAATGAAAAAAATAAAGTTCTAAAAACAATTATGCAGGAGGCATCGTTAAAATTTCTTTAAACCGTTTAACCTCAACATCATTGAACTTAGCTCTTGGACGCATTACGCATCGTTAAGTATAGGAATTGAAGTACTATAGATAGGAGTCTCCAGCTCTATTCGGGCCTTGGTCCGGAGACCAAGTTGGTTTTTAATATGACTAATTATGTCTTGGTCCGCTGGACAACTCTGCCTAAAGGCCTCCAACTCGTACATATTCGACATGTATTGCCATAGAGCCGTGAATTTGGTGGGGATCTCGAAATTGCGGAACGCCTTGGCACCAATGCGGATGTGCTGCAGCCTGGGCATCAGTTCGCAGTCGAAGCAGGACATGGTGTCCCCAGTGAGGAACCTGGTGCCCCTTTTTGCTAGGAAGTCGTTGATTTTCATCAGTTGGGATAGCAAGGGTTGACTGGCCTCGTTTGTGTCGGTAGACTCGTATTTTGTTATGTAGATCTTGAATTTGGTGTAGAGGTTTTCAATAAGGGTGGCTACTTCTTTATCCTGCAAAGAAAATAAGTTTTTGTGAATTTATAGGTGCGTGTATTGAACTAGAATGCTAAAATGATAATGGAATCCTCAAAATCCATAAAGAAAATCAGAGAAGACCTTTCACAAAGAAAACCATGGCTTCAGAAGTTAACAAGTAGTGGGGGCGAAACCACTGGAAATAGAGGAAAAGTAGTGAATATTTCAACTGAGTTTGATCGAAACCTTTACAAAAGTGATGGTCCTAATATAGAAAAGAGGATACTAGATCACAGTATGAATGAAGTATTATCAATTATAGAATCGGAAGTAAGCACCACACTTAAAGATCTCAGAAACAGAAAATGTCCAGGTGAAGATGGAATATCAAACGATTTGTTGAAATTTATAGCAGAAGAACCTACCAGAATAGTGGACCACTTAGGAAAAATCGTACTTTTACTTAAAAATCAGCTTAATGTCAACAATGTCTACAAAATGTTCTCAAAAATCACCTTGAGAAGAATAATCAACATTTTGGATGAAAATCAACCACAGGATTTAGAGCTGGCTACTCAACTATGGAAAGAAGTTTATTAGGAATCAAATTGAAAGACCGAATAAGAAATGCAGATATCAGAATAAAAACACAAATAAAAGATGTAGGCAAAAAACTGTTCAAGAAAAAGTGGACTTGGGCTGGCCATGTAGCAAGGATGTCAACTGATCAAGTTGGTGCAGGAATGGTATCCAAGAGATGGTAGAAGAAGCAGTGGTCCTCCAGTAACAAGATGGCAGGATTCTATTAAGAAAAAGAAAGGAATATTATGGACACAACCCGCTCAAAATAGGAAATTTGGAGAGGCCGTTGCTCCAGACGGCGATTGGGCTTATGAATATGATGATGGATGTATTGAATTAATAAGTAAATATTTTCATCATAAAACAATAAAAAATCAAATATGAGGTTCGAATTATGCTAGCCCCACGTTGGGCGCAAAATTTGTAATTGTATGCCATTGGTTCTCGAGTCTCTCAGGATGAAATTCTAGTTATATTTTACCTGAACGAAGAGGTTATGACCTCCAGGCACATTCTTCATTATATGTCTTTCGATTTTCTCATTTTCTAAGATAGCCAGGCCTCTGTCGATCAGAATAGGGGGTGGAGTGGCTTCAAAATTGGTGCGGAAATCAGGTGGAGGCTTCTGCATGTCTACTGTGGTCACTTTGAGGCTAATGGTCTTCAATTCGGCCAGCAAATATAATTCCATGAAGTATTCGTGACAGAATAGACAGGCCCCTTTGCGTCTGCCATCAATCGTAGAAGCCTGAAATTAAGGAAGAGTTTTAGTATTTGGTTATCTGTCTTGATTGATTATTTTCAACTGCGCTCTTATTCATAAAGGGTAGATCTGGGCTTATTTCAACTACAAAAATGTAAAAGTAGTGCGCGTTTTACAGGATAAAACACTAATGATTGAAATAATCTAAGCAAATGGTAACGAAACTTTACATTAAACTGACTGATTTTTTGCCTAACTGACTCCTGATGTAACTACATCCATTTTATTATATATAGAAAGCTTCTCGTTGGGAAAATATATCAGGAGAAGAAAAAAGTTCGTGCAGTTTTGATAACAAATGTCGCTACTAGTTTTCTATTATTTCATGAATATCAAGAGGGAAGTGTTGAATATGTACGTACTGCCTGTTCTATCATATGGCGCTGAAACTTGGTCTCTGACTGAAAAACAAACACAAAAGAAAAAAGTATGTCCTAGAAGAATGGAAAGAAATTTATTAGGAATCAAATTAAAAGACCGAATATGAAATGTAGATATCAGAAGAAAAAAACAAATAAAAGATGTACGCTAAGAACTGTTCAAGAAAAAGTGGACTTGGGCTGGCCATGTAGTAAGGATGTCAACTGAAAAATGGACGAACTTGGTGCAAGAATAGTATCCAAGAGGCGGTAGAAGAAGCCGTGGTCGTCCAGCAACAAGATGGCAGGATTATATTAATTCTATTAAGAAAAAGAAACGAATATTATGGGCGCAAATCGCTCAGATAGGGAAAGTGGAAAAAATTTGGAGAGGCCCTTGCTCCGGACTGGGATTATACGGGTTCATGATGATGATGTATTGAATAAGTAAATATTTCCATCATAAAAAAATCAAATATTAGATTCGAATTATGGTAGCCCCACGTTGGGCGCAAAATTTGTAATTGTATGCCATTGGTTCTCGAGACTCTTAGGATTTTACCTGAACGAAGAGGTTATGACCTCCAGGTACATTCTTCATGATATGTCTTTTGATTTTCTCATTTTATAAGATAAGTGGAAGAAACTGATGATGATGTATGATGTCGCTTCAAAGCAGTTTTGCTTACTGTTGCCATTTCAGGCAGGTTAACCGTATGTAAACACCAAACTTAATACATCAGTACATATACAAAATCGCCCTTTTATTTCCCTTTATATATTATTATGTGTACGCAAATTATCCACTTAAATTTTTGAGTAGTGTATTTTATTTATATCTTTCTGTGTGAATAGATGAAGATCACATAGAAAAAGTTACGAGAAACTGATGAACAACGCAGAGGAATTCGATTTAAATTCGAAATAAAACAAATAAATTATACGTATTATATATATATATATCCATTATCTAGTCACCAGCGAATCGTTACGTATGATATCTAATCCTTCCGCCTCGTATCAGTCGGATGGAACTTATTGCACAACTGAAGGCACGAAAGTAGAAATATTACACTGTAATATCGCATTACCCACGAATTCTTCGCCGCAAAACATCCCACCGCGAATTTGCATTATAAAAGGTGTGCGTCAGGCAAAACAACGCCGACTGATGACCTGCATATTCGGCATTAACAGCGCGTTTCAGCTACCAGGATGTACAGTTAGCGATGAAAAATGGACGAGGTATTGTTGAATAAATGAAACGTTAACAGTTCACCCACTCATCTGGAGGTTTCGTACATAATAGAAAGGTGGCAGTTTAGAGATGCATAATTGAAAATTTAAATTCTGTTCTAAATATGTCGTGTTTGCCGACGTATGGAAGATGACGTTGTTTCAAATAAGTTTCCCTTCACCTTGAACGATTTGAGTCCAATTAGTAGCCTCTTTCTCGAACATTTTTGAAAATATCGAAGTTGTTAGTAAATAAACTTGGACCATTAAGTCGTAGTTACATCTTCCAAGCCGGTTGGTCACCGTGGAAGAATATGACCACAACCCTCCAATAAAAGGAATAAATACGAATAAACACCTTAAATTAGCCACCTACAATGTCAGATCACTCTCTACAGGAAACAACTGGCTTAAAGTGGCACATGACAGAGATAAGTGGAAGGAATTGGAGGAGACCTATACCCTGCCAAAGGGATCCCAACAAAAAACCGAGAGAAAGGAAACAAAATGAAAACATATACCTAAAGATAATTTCAACAGATAGCACAACAATACCTAGCACATAGTAACAAAATTTCATACACGTAGATATATTGTTTTTTTTCTTTTATTTTCTTAGTCTGTAAGAAAAAACAAACTGTAATTTAACATTTTTACGGGAAATTATATTTATAATTATATTTATAGGTTTATTATTATTATTATTATTAAGTCGTAGTCCATCAAAGACTTCAGATAATTCGTCAGTAACCGACTAAACCATAAAACCAGCACTACTCACTAAAGTCAATTACGTAAGCAATAACTTGGAAACAAGTGTTTTCATGACAGATAAACATTCCGTCTTTTTATTTCTGACGTCTACTTCTCGATGACGTTTCCCAAACGCACACAGATCCTCGTTATCGGCAGGAACTGAACAGCATATTTATTATGCACCTGAAGATAGTCGTGTTTGCTTATGCACTTACATAATTAATATTGCGAGCATCAGGAATGCAAATGATCGGTGCAGAACCTGATTTCATTTTTCTTGTAGCTCGGGAATGCGATAACACCGCTACAAACTATTCAGATCGAAAGAATGTCTTTGAAAGAGAATAGCATGATTGGACTTCAAGGAAGTCTTATTGCGTTGTCAAATGGGATATAAATAAAAGAGACAGGCGGTATGTCGACGGTGGGAATAGGATTGATAACAGTAATTGAGAATCATTAAAACGATGCACGTTATGTATATTGTTTTAATGTGAACGCAGTCAAAAATATCTTAGATATCCTTAATTTTCTTATTTCGGAACTGAACGACAGCTTTTATTACGTTTCTTGCTGTGCAATTCAATTTAAGCAATATGTCAATAGTTCTGGCAAACTTCTAGGCCAACATGGAAGAGTTATCTTGCTGATCTTGAAATATTTCAACATTTTCTTGGAAACATACGAGGGGTGTTCAATGTATTCTTCGGGGTGATTTGCTAGTAATGTGAATAATCTAGTTATCTTATTTACTAATGACTATCTGAGGGTGTAAATATAAAATTTCACTAATTTACGATCATTAGTTTTCTAGGTATCCTCAGTGGAAGACGACCAGAATTACTGACGCAACAATTATGAAGAAAACCGAGCATTGCGCCGATATAAAGTTCCTCACTAAGCAGGGATAAAGTCAAAAAATCATTCATGAAGAGATGGTTGCTGTTTACCAAGACTTTGCCTCGTCCTTATCCACCGTTCAAAAGTGGTCAAATGAACTCAAAAGAGGCAGAGAAATAACTGAAGACGACCCTCGCACGGTGGGGCCTATTAACGGCACCACCGAAGAAAATGTGAAAGAAATGGAAAAGCTTGAAGATGCCAGAATATAAAGAATTGATTTGTATGTAGAGATTAACTTTTTGAATTCTTCTAAAGTAATTGATTAAACGTTATGCAAATTCTTGGTTAAGTATACTTCAAATGGGGTTGAGAGAGGGATGGGTTTTAATGGTTTATTTGTAGCCTGAAAACATATATTACAAATTTACAAATTGGATTGCTTAACCAAATTGAGGGAGTTGTTTCGGTGTCATTTTAACTCTAAGTGCGGTGAAAACACTATCTTGTTCGTGGAATAGTTCTTCTTTGAGCTTTTTCACCGTTGTTAATTTTCACCGAATTCACTTTTCACCAATTATTATCTAATTACAAATGAATAATGTAGATAATATATTCACTTCTAAGCCTTTAGTGCGTTACTATGTTATTTAGAGAGAGAGAGAGAGAGAGAGATTTTTGGGCAACCGACAAAATGCGACTTTTTTGGGGATGTTTCTTCAAGGGGGCTTTGTGGCTAACAGACCAAAAAACGAGATAGTGGGTTGAGGTTCGAAAAGATGGCCAAGGTGGCCCAGGTAGCGAGAAATCTTCTTATCGAAACGGCGTCGACTTTTGATGAGTTCCTACGAAAAATGTGAAGGACAAATATTATCGTTTCTTAACTGATGTTTAAGGGCCCGTTTAGGTTTCTAGGAAAGAATGAGACATATTTGAAAGGCCTAAATTGTTGAACTCTAATTGTTATATCTACCTGCATAATAAATTGAAAATTCTGGGGATGAAACGTAGGTTCATCACTATGACCCTGAGAGTAAACTATACAGTGGAAGAAGTTTAAAGTCACCCGATCCGCTGGAAAAATAATGGATACGGTCTTTTTGGAATCTAAAGGTATTTTATTGATATAATACAGCACAGCAGCATCATAGGTAACCACTTTGCGTAATTTAGGAAATGCAATTGAAGGAAAAAGACGAGGAAACCTCACAGCGGAGGTGTTGCTGCTTAACGACAACGCGTCAGTTCACAAGCAGCCCGCGTGGCGAAGGCTGCTGTGCGGGAATGTTGCTTCGGAGGAATTACTCATCCTCCGTACAGTCCACACTTGGCTCCCAGTGACTACTAGCTATTTACAAATGTGAAAAAATCTCTTGGTGGCAAGCGATTTTCCGACGATGATGAACTGAAGGTAGCAATTAATATCTATTTTGAGGAGAAGCCGGAGAAATATTTTTTTAAAGGTTTAGAGAAGCTTATTTCTCGATCTAACAAATGTATTAAAGTTCTGGGCGACTACATTGAAAAATAGAATTTTTCCAACATTTTCTGAGTTTTCTTCCATGCCTGTACCCAGAATAGACTGAACGCCCCTCGTAACACACACCAGAACCAGTTTTTCCAGTAAGGTGTCTAATGAAGCCCAAAGTCTGTTCATTGATCTAGTAAGAGGCACTGAATCTGTACCAGAAATCAATAAAATCGTATAACCATATGTGGCGCTGCACCATTTTGTGTCAGTCAGTATATTGACACACGTAATGTGAAATTTGAATATTTAATCGGAATAAATAATAAAAAAATAACCGCGCTATTGATTGTGCCACTTTTACATAACCAACCTACAGCACTGGTGCATGGGTACACACGAGAAGGCTGTTCATTTGCTAACGGTCAAGACGACTGGTCTTATACCCAGTGACCTTGCGACCAGTTACTGGTTGTGAATAATTGCCGGTTGATCAATCTGTGAGTCATCGGGCAAGGGACTTCTGCGGTTCCACAATGATTTATTTTTATCACGAGAGGCAGATGTTCCTGTCTGACGCAATCCGTGAACTCGGCAAATATACAATTCGTTTAAGATGACGGCTGTTATGAAATTATTTCATGAAGAGGATTGAATAATAATAATAATAATAGTAGTTTATTTCTGAAGTAGGTACAGTATAAACAGTTTTCACGAAGGCATTGCCTGTACGTGACTCATAATACATATAACTTATATAATTTCAGAATTCATTAAAAAATCATTAACAATCATGTTTAGCAAGTACAAAAATTTCACAGCCGTGTGGTATGCTTTATACTATGGGGGTGTGGTAGGTACATTTTACTCTCTCAATGGGGATTTATGAGTGAATCAAAATATTCATTTCCTCTCTCTATAATCCATTTCTTCAGGGCCCTCTTGAATGCGAAGTAATCTTTGATCTCCTTCAGCTCCTTAGGGACAAAGGAGTACATTCGGGGTGCCAGGTAAGTATAGGATCTTTGACCTATTCGTTTATCCGCTCTTGGGGTGATGAGTTGGTTTATCCTGTTTCTTGTCTCATAGATATAATGTGATTTCTGGATATTTATCTTCCTTGACTTAACCGCGAGCAACATCTCCAGCACAAAAAGTTGTTTTGGGTCCATCACCTTGGACATGCTATATAAGATATTGGATGGGAACAAAAGAGGTTTCTCGTAAATAATTCTCAATATCCATTTCTGAATTACTTCTATTCTCCTCATATAAGTTTTGTATGCTCCACCCCATCCAATTATTCCATATCTGATCTGGGTTTGACACAACGCGAAATATATAGCTCTCAGATTCGTCAGATCTATAGATTTTTTGAGCCGCCTAAACTTTGCAAGCAAACATCTCAGTTTTCTTACTAGGGTGTTGATATGTTCATCCCATTTTAAGTGCCGATCTACCGTGATACCCAGATACTTTACATGTTCTGCCTCAGGTATCGATATGTTGTTATCAACTTCCAGTTTGCCCATGTGTGGTAGACCTGACTTATATGACGCAAAAGGCAAGTACTTCGTTTTCTCAACATTAATTGTAAGCTTATTCGCTTGCAACCACTGTATTATCTTGTAAAGATCTTTTTCGGCTTCTAACTTCAGCTCCTGCCAGTTATCAGCTTCGTACATAATAACAGTATCGTCAGCAAAACTGATAATTTTTCCCTTTTTGTCCATCGTTAGCAGGCCGTTCACATAGACAATAAACAATATTGGCCCCAACACAGTCCCCTGAGGTATTCCATATTCCATACTTCTCCTTCCGCTCGTGCGATCATGTACACTAACATATTGTGTTCTATCTGTTAGATAACTCTCAATTAGATCGTATGCTTTACCTCTGAAGCCGCATTTGTGAAGTTTCCGTAGAAGTTTTACGTGGGATACAGTGTCGAAAGCCTTTGCTAAGTCTACAAAAACACATAGACCTGCCCTGCCACCATCCAACCATCTGTAAACTGTTCCAACTAATTTTGCAATTGCATCCTCTGCAGACTTGCCAGATCTAAACGCAAATTGATTATCAGATAAAATTTTATTCCTTTCCAAAAAATTAACAATGCGTACTTTCAATATTTTTTCTACTATTTTGGCTATGTTAGATGTTAGACAAATCGGCCTGTAATTAGATAACTCACCTTTGTTCCCTGATTTGAACAATGGTTTAATTTTACCAGCTTTCAGAATGTTCGGAAATTTCCCGGATTCAAAGCATCGATTCACCAGTAGCATGAGCGGTTCCAATATTTCGTCCTGAATGTTCTTCAGTACTTCGGTCTTTATACCGTCATCTCCAGGGGCACTTTTATTTTTCAACTCCAATATCATTTTTCTCACTTCATTTAGACAAGTTGGAAACAGAAACAACGTACTATCACAATAATATTTTTCCTCCTCCTCTCGAATATCGACCATCTTCTCAGCTAGTTTTCTCCCAATTTCGCCATAATATTCACTGAATTCCTCCGCTATCCTCTCCTTATCCGTCAGCACCTGTCCAACAGCATCCATAATTGACTCTATATCTGTTTTAGGTCTTGATCTTCCACACAAATCATCCACGTATTCCCACAATGATTTAGTTCTTGAAGTATTGTTCATGACGAAGTTATTGAAATAATCTTTCTTTGCCTTCCTAATTAGGGTCTGTAGTATATTCCGGTATTTTGTATATTGTAGTTTAAGTGTTATATTTGATTGATCTTTCATCATTTCCTTATATAAGTTGTTCTTCCTATTAATCGCCTTTAAAAGGCCTGCTGTTATCCATTTCTCTTTTCCCGATTTTCTGTACGTGAGTCTTTTTCTCGTCATATTTCTGTTGGTATGATGATTAATTGTGTTAATTAAACTCTCTGTGAAGGAGTCGACATCCCCGTCCCTCATTAGTGCCTTCCAATCAATATCCTTCAAATCATTTCTTAGTGCGTTATAATCTATGTAAGTTTTGTATCTTTCCGTCTGTTTCTTTGGTTCATCTTCGCAACCCAGGTATAATACTGTAGTGTAATGATCCGTTACATCCGTACGAATGATGAATCCCTTACTTTGATCCACTACAGGTCGCCCACAATTAAGGAAAAAGTGGTCCAGGCAACTGCCACTGGCTGATCTTGTGACATCATTAATATAAGATTTATAGCCGAAACTACTCAATACACTTATGTACTCTTCAACGCTTTCGTGGCTCGACAAGAGATTTATGTTTAAATCACCCACCAGAATATCATAGTTACAAGTTCGAATTTCCCCAATATACTTATATAAATCCTTGTTGAATATTTCTATACTCAGCTGCGGTGACCTATACATTGCCATGACCCTGACTGTTTTATTAATTAGTCTGATCACTAATTCAATCATTTTGGCTCCCCCAAGCGATATTATCTTCTCGCTGTATTGTAGGTCTTCTCTAACGTAGACAAGAGTGCCATCATTCTTGTTATAGTTCCCATTGTTGTATACATTGGTATATCCTTTTATCTGGAAAAGGTCTGGATCTGGGATTTTAAAAGTTTCCGTCAACACAATCACATGAAATTCCCCAGAAAATTCGGCCAGCAGTAGCTTGAACTCATCAAAATTTCTCTCTATACTTCTGATGTTATTGTGCATTATTTTAAATTTATCTTTTCCATCCACATCATCCAAATCACGCAAACACTCCAGATATTCAGTTTTATATAAATCAACGTTGAAATCCCTCAAAAACTGGTCCATTTCAAAAAGCAACTACAAAGCTATAGGCCCGTATTCCGAAATGAAAAAACAAAAAAGATACCTCTTTTATTCAGAAAAAACAAAAAAGAAAAACCCAAAGAGAAAATACAAAATCAAAACCCAAGGAAAAAATTAAAAATTCAAAGATAAAACAAAAGGAAAGAGACTGACCTATCTTTTCTTCAGAATAGTAGTTTAGCCGCCTTTCTTGGTCCTGCCTCCCGCTCTCTGGTCCCTTCTTATGGTTCCAGTAGATCCCGAATTCTGTGATCTGGTTCTCCCCAAATCCTCAAAGTTTTTAGCCTTATGTAATACAAAATTGAACGACGATATTTCCTTATTCAGTTTCGAGTCTTCTTCTACCTGTAGATGGTCGTGTTCATTTACCATCTGTGCGTAACGGGATATTGGGGCCGGACTATCAGGAGCGCTGTTCGACAATTCCGTAGCCTTATTCGATTTAGTATTGGATTCTTCGTTGATTTTATGAGCTTGATCCAAATTGTTTCTATCCTTCAACCTCTCGATTGAGTATCTCTCACCGCCAATGTATAAGCATCTGGATCGTATATACGCTTCGTGGCTTTGCGCTCTGGCTATGGATAGCTGCTTCCTTAGAAATCTAAAATCGTCACGGTCCTCTTCACATAGATCCTCTCCAATATAGATACGGGTAATATTGAAGTAATATTTTTTGCTATCACGGAAGTATGTTTTTACGTTGGACTGTATCCAATAAAGTTTTCCGTAAAGGACCTGTTTCCTACCATAAGTTCATCATTCTAACCACTCTTAATGCCTTCAGAACCTCTGCAATAGAAATCTTCTAAGTTTCCTCAGTTTCCACATCAAAGTCGCTTCTTTCGGAATCAGTGAGGACCTTCGAATCACCATCAATATTAGCCAGACTTTGGTTCTCTTCCAGCATATCTGTATTCCAGTTTTCCACATCTTCACAGCTATACTCAGCCTAAAAATTTATTCATATCTTAAGTAGTTACTTAGTATCTTAAATCGAAGTTTATTTGTTGCAATACTTGAAGTATGAGTGATGAGTGTTACAAAGTTTTCTCAACTGACCGGATGATTTATGTTCAGCAACTGGATAGTTTCCTCTACTATGGGTTCTGATTTTTTACTCATCAACATTTCTCGGAGGTTCACAAATGGAAGATCACCTTCATCAATGTCGCTATGGTCAGACATTTTGTTCCAACACGTTTTGATTACCAGAGGATCTAATTGTTGCCTTGTCCGTTGTAAATGCAAAGGACTATCCCTCAAGCTCATCTGCCATGTTGTTTCCTTGGACCACCAGAAAACTCAAAAGATTTTTTCTGTAATACAGTTTGGTTAACTTCAAGGCATTTTGATCCATTGGATGAGATAAGGGAATTAGGAGGCAAAAACATCACAAATATTTTGCCATCTTCTGTTCTCAACTCTTCAGCTGATGGATGTGAGGGTGCATTATCTAGAAGAAGCGTTGCCTTTCCGGAAGATTTGAACATTTTAGAAATTGCTTTACCTACAAAAAATTCTCATTTGCTCCCATTTGATTTTTCACATTGACACTTAGCTCTAGTACGAAGCATCCGAAGAACCAGTTTTTGAAAATTTCCTTTAACATCCAAGCATTTTTTGTATTTTTGTAGATACAGGGATTATGGAAATTTTTGAATGATCTTGGAGATTTTGCTTTGCCAAGTGTGAGTTTGTGGGAACCTGATGTGTTTGTACTACCCAAGAAGGTAAATCCTTGCTTTGATTTTTTGGAACCTGGTGCAGTTTTTTCAGAACTCATTACATAGGTTTTATCAGGCATAATTTTCCAGTACAATCCAGTCTCATCAGCAATGTAATGACCTCAAATTTCTCTATTAATTGAAACAATTCAATTTTGAATGGGCTAATATTATGCACCTCTGATGATAGTTTTTCTTCACAAATTTTCAAAAATCTAAGACGATAACGAACCTTGAACTTTTGCAGCCATCCATCACTCGCGGTAAATTTTTCATTTCCACTTTTCAAGGTTTCATGAAGCTGAAGAGCTTTATGCTTCATCATTTCTCTTGTTATTATATAAATTTAATTCCTTCTGTTTAAGGCTTCCTCGATTTTCGGATATTCAGCTTCGCTCAAACTGCATTTTTTAATTTTATTTGGCTTAAAACTCTGGTTCACAACACTCATAATTTTGATCTATTTTTTGTTAATCGAGCATGCAGCTGATTTCGTAATTCCATATTTTTTTTAGAGCAATGTTACGCTCGTGCCTTTCCAGTGATCTAAGATCTTCGATTTTTCATACAGACCCAAAAATTTCTTGTATTTAGCCATTTTAACTAAATATGTCACATGAGAGGACAATTTTTGGGGCGGAAGATAACTCATAATAGATAAAATTAGTATTAAAATGGCTTTACGCACGATTTTATCAACAAGTTGAAACAGAAAAGTAGTAAGTCCCACTAACGAGATCATGGATTGTTCACACTATTGGATATATCGGGTGTTTTTTCTTAGAGTGATAAAACTTTCGATAGGGATAACTGTGATTTGACAGAAGCTAGAAGCCATGTTGTTTTGACATTTCTGTTCAGCGAGCATTGACAAATTATCATGGAAAGACTCACGCCGCAACAACGTTTACAAATTGTTGAAATTTATTTTTAAAATCAGTGTTCTATTCGCCAAACTTATAGAGCACTTCGTGAAATTTATGGTTTAAATAATCGTCCATCAGAGCAGCTTATTCGATTTCGGACAACATTTTCTCTACTCGATGCAACAACAAGTCAAAGAACTGTACGTATAGAAGAAAATATCGTTGCTGTAAGTCATAATCTTAATGATGATCCAGATTTGTCTATTCGTCGACATTCACAACAAGTTGGACTTTGTGCATCCACCACATGGAAAATTTTGCGTGAAGATCTTGGTCTACACCCATACGAGATCCAACTAGTTCAAGAACTATAGCCAATTGACCATAATAAGCGTCGTTTCTTTGCTGATTGGGCCCTAGAACAGCTTGAAGTTGATCCACTTTTTTATAGTAAAATTGTGTTTAGTGATGAAGCTCATTTCTGGTTGAACGGCTATGTAAACAAGCAAAATTGACGTATATGGGGTGAAAACAATCCTCTAGAAGTTCTGCAGGTTCCATTGCATCCTGAAAAATGCACTGTATGGTGTGCTTCACACGCTGGAGGCTTCATCAGTCCATATTTCTTTAAAAACGGTGCTGGAGCTAATGTTACAGTGAATGATGCTCGTTACAGATCGATGATCAATGATTATTTGTTTCAAAATTTGAATGGTAACGACCCAGAAGTGTTTTGGTTTCAACAAGATGGTGCTACATCTTATGATGCTACCGTAACAATTAATTAATTGAAAGAAAGATTTGGCGATAACATTATTTCGAGAAATGGTCCAATTAATTGGCCTCCAAGATCATGCGACATAACTCCACTGGATTATTTTCTTTGGGGTTATGTCAAGTCATTGGTTTATGCTGATAAACCAGAAACAATAGACGCTTTGGAAGCCAACATAACTCGTGTTATTGATGAAATAAGGCCTGAATTATTCATGAAAGTGGTCCATAATTGGTCAGGTTGAATGCGGTTCCTCAGAGCTAGTCGTGGTGGACATATGCCGGAAATTATTTTTAAAACATAAATGTCATAAAATTATCTTTCAAATAAAAAAAAATTGGCTTCCATCTTAATTCAAATGTGTTTTCTTTCAATTTTAAGTTCTATCACTCTAAAAAAACACCCGTTAGTAAACACTAGGAAACTAGAGTCAATGTATATTCAATTGATAAGAGTGATAGAAAACTATGTAATTTTTCCTTTCATTCCATTTAAAAATGAACTATCACAAAGTAATTGTATCATTAAATAATAATAATAATGTGTTTCATAACAATTTAAAGTTCTATCACTGTAAAAAAAAAACATAAATATTTTCTTGTTCACACTATTGGGTCGTTCTCACAGACGTGTCTACTGTATTTTAAAACGTTTAACAATTTTTCCAGTTAAAACATAGTATAACTTAACAACTACCGTCTTAATCAAACCACAACAGTGTCGCCATCTGAATAAAGGTCGAATGTGCATATTAATTCGTAAAATACTGAAGATTCAGGGAAACAACAGACATTTTACTGGGGAAAATAAACATTTGTATAAAATTATCTTTCTATTTCTTACATCACTTCTTTGATTGCAGTTACAGCTTGAAAAAACTACATTGGTGCAATAAAAATTCAAACTGTTATTGCCTGACCGACTAAAACTGTTATCTGCTATGCGAAGACAAAACAATTCCTTCGAGTATTTCACAAGAATCGGACAGTTATGTAGAGCAGGTGTGACAAGGGCAACTGATTCTGGTTACGAACATAGAAACAATGGTTGAAAAATAACCACTTCGCCTCATATTTTATGGGTATGTAACAAGTTATAAACAGAATAATTTTATTAAAGCGGCCATAAATGAGCTTAATTGTACTGTGGATGTTCTGACATATTATGAACTATGAGTTTTTGAGTATTACCTCATCATGTTCAATTGAATCAGTCTTTACTTGAGGAAAATCCATATTAAATAAGGTTATTCTGATTTCAACAGATTTTTATTGTAATTTGATACAATTGTTACGCTATCATAGTAGCATCTTCAAATTTTGAATAACTGCTATTCAAATGGCGCCTGATTTGTAACACATGCTTAGTAGGGAAGTTAAGTATATAATCGACATTACTCACGTATGGGAGCCATTGTTTATTCGACCAGAACAATTTTGGACCACTTTTTCAGTAATTCAGGCCTAATTTCATTAATCACACGAGTTATGTTGGCTTCCAAAGCGTCTATTGTTTCTAGTTTATCAGCATAAACCAATGACATGACATAACCCCAAAGAAAATAATCCAGTGAAGTTATGTCGCATGATTTTGGAGGCCAATTAATTGGACCATTTCTCGAAAAAATGTTATCGCCAAATCTTTCTTTCAATAAATCAATTGTTACGGTAGCAGCATGAGGTGTATCACCATCTTGTTGGAATCAAAACACTTCTGGTCGATACCAATCAAATTTTGAAACAATTAATCATTGATCATCGATCTGTATCGAGCACCATTCACTGTAACATTAGCTCCAGCATCGTTTTTAAAGAAATATGGACCGATGATGCCTCCAGCGTGTAAACCACACCCTACAGTGCATTTTTCAGGATGCAATGGAACCTGCAGAACTTCTTGAGGTTTGTTTGACTCCATATACGGCAATTTTGCTTGTTTACTTAGCCGTTCAACCAGAAATGAGCTTGACCACTAAACACAATTTTACGATAACAAAGTGGATCAGCTTCAAGCTGTTCTAGGGCCCAATCAGCAAACAAACGACTCTTATTATGGTCAAGTGTGTTTAGTTCCTGAACCAGTTGGATCTTGTATGGGTGTAGACCAAGATCTTTACGCAAAATTTTCCATGTTGTGGATGCACAGAGTCCAATTTGTTGTGAACGTCGACGAATAGACAAATCTGGATCATCATTAACACTTTGACTTACAGCAGCCATATTTTCTTCTGTACGTACAGTTCTTTGTCTTGTTGTTGTTGTTGCATCGAGTAGAGGAAATGTCCGAAATCTATCGATAGTTCGACGAATAAGCTGCTCTGATGGACGATTATGTAAACCATAAATTTCACGAAGTGCCCTATAAGTTTGGCGAATAGAACACTGATTTTGAAAATAAATTTCAACAATTTGTAAACGTTGTGGCGGCGTGGGTTTTTCCATGATAATTCGTCAATTCTTAAGGAACAGAAATGTCAATGGCTTCTACCTTCTGTCAAATCACAGTTATCGCTATAGAAAGTTCTATCACTCCAAAAAAACACCCGATACTTTATAATGAAATGAAAATTTCAATAATTTAGAAATAATGTGTTTTATTTACAAAACAAAATGAGGCGCTGTTAATGAAAGACCCTTCATTAAATCAATTTTTTGCCGGAATTGGAATGGCAGAAGGGTTGTCAGATTCGAAATAAGCACTACTTCAAATTGCAAACTCTAGATGGTCCACTCTTTGAGTTATTTCATCAATTTTTTTCATAAATATTGAGATAAAGGTAACTTCAGATTGAAATAACAATACATAATCTTTCAATAACTGTTGTGTCAGATTCGACAAATAAACGAATCATTGAAGTAGGAAGGTAGTTAGTTGGTCAGTATGAGATACTGAACAGAAGTAATCAACTGAAAACTGAATAATGAATTCATTCATCTGCGAATCCACGCACCTACGAAACATGGTCCTGCATTCAAAATTCCAATCGCTTTCTATTCAGCCAAACCCTAACCTAAATTCCCCCGTTACACATTGTAATACATGCATCAAAAAACATCAAGGACAAGCAGGTAGGATAAGTTATCTATCAGGACGATAAAACAGCGTATTATACTCATATTACACAGGGCGTCCAAAAGAAAATTTGATCCCCTCCCCAGAACCCAGAAACGAAGAATTTTCGAAGATTTAAAAAAACAGGCAAACTTCAGTTTTGAGGGAGACGAATTTCCATCATGAGTTTGTTCCCATAAAACCACCCCCATGAAAGTAGCATCAACCCCCAACATTTTTTGAATAGGGAAGAGATGTCGAGTGTTGGTTAGTTTGAAAGCTATTTATGTTCTGTACACAACCCAGTTAAAATTTTCAAAATAGGTTCATTATTCACGAAATAATGTAATATTGAGCTTACCGTCAAAAGGTGATATTGAACAGTTGAACCGCCCAACCAAACTCAAAAACCTGATAGTTTTGAAATCGAGACGAGATGTTACACTGTCTCGATTTCTAGAACCTTCCATTACCATAGCTCATACTCCTTATTAATGGTTAATCAGACGGATTAATTCATTTTAATATGAATATGCTAATTTTTGAGCATTACGGCAATTTATGGTCTGATTTGAACATGAGGAAAGTTTATTTTGCGTTCGTAACGTGAAAATATCGAGAATACATTTCTTTACTTAAATTAATACGCAAAGGTATGTCTTGTATGTATTTTGCATACTTTAGATGGCGTTAGTGTATTATTAATATCTTAGAGTCTCTGTGTATTTATTTTGCATACTCTAGATGGCGCTAGTGTATTAGTAATATCTTAGGAGTCTCTATGTATAGCGAATATATACTGGACAGATTTGGAGTCACTCATTGCACTGACGAAAAGCAATCAATTTGAAACGTGCGCATGTCTGCATTTTGCCCCTGTGATCTACAAAACCTTGTCGAGTTTGTTCGAGTATAGAATTGTTATACAGATGTATGTTATACTGTTCCGATTTCTAGAACTTTCTATTCCATAGCTCATACTACTCATCATTAATTTTTGGTACAGATCAGCGGAGTTAATTAATTTTAATATGAATATGCTAATTTTTCTTTTCTGTTCTCTGAACATCGCTGTTGAAATTTTCAAGTTTATTTATTTAATGGCAGAACAATTTGAGTTTCTGAATGTTTTTACTTTAAGAACATTCGATTTTCTTATCGTTCATGATGGGAAAATGTGTGAAACGCATGAAATTCATTACAATGTATACTATTTTTTCGAAGATTCTTTCTCGCATATGTTTCAGTCTTTCGTTTCTGCATCATAATTGGGTTTGAGACTTACTTACGTGGGCGAAAATAGTCTATTCTATGGAAGAAGGAATAGAAATTCCCAAATGATACAATCGGAATGACGAAAATTATAGATTAACTGCAAGGTATTTTAATAACAATCAGAAAGAAATGTAAGTAACCAATATGTTAAGCATTTGATGAATAACTTGGAAACTAGTGGTTCCATTCAGAATAAGAAACAGAAAGTCCGAAATGAAGCTATTGAAATAGCAATATTGAGATATATACAGATGGATAATCGACAATCTATAAGAACTTTAGCTAGAGCATATAATCTTTCGAAATCTACCGTTCATCGAATTGTGAAAGCTCATAAATTTCACCCTTACAAGATAAGGCTGGTGCAAGAGTTGAATGAAGATGACCCTGACCGTCGCACTAAGTTTTGTGAACAATTTAATGAGTTATTGAATAATAACCCACACCGACTCTACAATACAATCTTTTCTGACGAGTGTACCTTTACGTTAAATGGGGAAGTGAATAGACATAATTGTCGATACTGGAATGATAGTAATCCTCATTTATTCATGGAGACACATACACAAATTTCCCAAAAATTAAATGTTTGGGTAGGAATATTAGAAAACCATATAGTTGGACCAATTTTTATCGATGGGAATCTTGACGGAGCAACTTATTCGAATTTATTAGACGACGTTATTGATCCAATGATTAATGACATTCTGGAAAACTACGACAACCGATTAGAAAATGAACTCACATTTCAACAGGACGGTGCACCGCCACATTTCGATTTCCATGTTCGATAATTTTTGAACGAACGTTATCCAGAACATTGGATTGGGAACTATAGAGTGGCCAGCAAGATCACCCGATCTATCGCCATTATATTTTTTTCTCTGGGGACATTTGAAGTCCAAAGTCTATGCAACTCCACCTGAAAATCTTGCAGAACTGAGACAAAGAATCATTACCAGGCAATTTCGAAAATATTACAGGAGGATTTTAAAATAGACTTTATCCTTGTATGGAAGTTGATGGGGCGGTTATTTTGAACAATACATACGTTAGTTCTTTGAATATTTTACATTTTTTTCTGAATGTTCCCCATCATTACCTACAGATATGGTGTATTTGAATGTTCAATATCAAATTGCTTAAAAACATCACGGAATTTGAAATTTCAACAAGGATGTTTAGAGAACAAAAAAGCTTTTTAACTAAACACAGTGTTTCTTTGACAAAATGTGTATCGTAAGATATTTACTAAAGGTATTACGTACTTTTACATGTAGAACTAGTGTTTAGCACTAACTCGGATGTCTGCGTATCTTTTCGTAGGCGCAAGCAGATACTTCTGTTCTTTAATCAAGTGCTCTCGATATCAATCGCCTGTGAAATAATTAGTACCACTCCCGCAAATTAGAAGCGATGAAAATGATAGGGATAACATGTTACCATTTGCAGAGGCAGATACCGATCAATAAACGTTTATACTCGTATATCGACCAGTCGCACATAAATGACACTAGTGATTTATCATCGTAAGGAAAGAAATCACCATTGGTTTCAGGACATGCTATAATTAGAATTAATTATTGGGGTCATTGATACTCTTATTATGGGATTTTCCACACGATTCCGATTTACATCTGTAGTTACTCTTCTGTAGTTTCTGGATTTCTTTGCGCAATAGAGCTTGAAAAGGAAGAAGTCCCTTATCTTGTATTTTTTTGTGAAATCGATTAATACTGAGAAGTTTCCAGAATATTAAAAGTAAATGTAATTATCTATGATATTCACACTTATATTTAAAGTTAGTGAATTTGTGAAGTGAACTCAGTGAACCCAAGTGAACAATAGTGAAAAAGTCGATTTACTCTTTTACGAGGAATATATTATTATGTCTCTCTCTAGTATGCATATCCTGGAATTTGCATACTAATCAATTAACATTGAACTAAAGAAGAATTCCAAAAGGTATATATCAGGGAATTCATCAGGGCCTTTGTACCATTATCTAGCGTAATCAGCTTTAAGCTGGTGCTCGTGTATATAACCTTACACTGTGAAACATCTTTATAAAGAACGTGTTGAGCAATGACGAATTTGGCAATTCAAATTTTGAAACAAATAATCATTGATCATCGATCTGTAACGAGCACCATTCACTGTAACATTAGCTCCAGCACCGTTTTTATAGAAATATGGACCGATGAAGCCTCCAGCGTATAGAGCACACCATACAGTCCATTTTTCAGGATGCTATGGAACCTGCAGAACATCTTGAGGATTGTTTTCACCCCATATACGTCAATTTTGCTTGTTCACATAGCCGTTCAACCAGAAATGAGCTTTATCACTAAATACAATTTTACGATAAAAAAGTGGATCAACTTCAAGCTGTTCTAGGGCCCAATAAGCAAACAAACGACGCTTATTATGGTCAAGTGGCTTTAGTTCTTGAACCAGTTGGATCTTGAGTGGGTGTAGACCAAGATTTTTACACAAAATTTTCCATGTGGTGGATGCACAGATTCCAACTTGTTGTGAACGTCAACGAATAGACAAATCTGTATCATCATTAACACTATGACTTACAGCAGCGATATTTTCTTCTGTACGTACAGGTCTTTGTCTTGTTGTTGTTGTTCCATCGAGTAGAGAAAATGTTGTCCGAAATCTATCGATAGTTCGACGAATAAGCTGCTCTGATGGACGATTATATAAACCATAAATTTCCCGAAGTGCTCTATAAATTTGGCGAAGTTCTATCACTCTAAAAAAACACTCGATATTTTGTAAGGGATCATCGTCGGTCTTACATAAAACTTTGTGATGGATATATTTATTACGGTAGAATTCCATGGTCAACAGTTCGCGAGTTATATAAATCGGGGAATTTCACGAAGTATGAGAAGTTTGTAGAATATTCAGTATTATTACAAAACAATATTTAAGAACACAATAAAGTTACGAGTTTTTTGAAATTTTCCATCAAAACCAAAGCTCTATATAGACAACTTGTCACACTTACAGGTTATGGTGAATATGGATGAATATTATATTATATAGTACAGTGTACAATTTTGGGTTGTTTCACCTAAAATTAAGGGAATTGGCACTGTTGAGTTCTGATCCACAGGGTTACCTGAAAAGTTGTCTACTCTATTAATTCAAGTACTATTCAGAATTTGAAAATTAACATTAGAGCTGGCTCAAAATTCGCGAAAGGGATATTTAATGAATCATAGGCGTCGTATTACAAGCGCGCAGGTATGACAATAACTCAACATCAAGATATATCTATTTTATTATTGCATGAATCATTTCGTATGGGAATAAATTGTTGAAGGCCTATGTATATAGCGGTCAAGGTTCACTATTTTACTCTTATTGGTATCAAAAACTATGTTTATTGCGTGGGACGTGTAATATTGAAATGCCAAGGTTAACATGCATATTTATCCAGATTATCATCGTATCCGAGCACAGTCACTTTTCGCCAAAAAGGAGATTTGGTGTGAACCATTCACAAATATTTGAAGAATGAATATTGTTGTGATTATATTTTGGACGTTACCTCAATACATATAATTGTTGAAATTTACTTTCAAAATCAGTGTTTTATTCGCCAAACTTATAGAGCACTTCGTGAAATTTATGGTTTGCATAATCGTCCATCAGAGCAGCTTATTTGTCGAACTATCGATAGATTTCGGACAACATTTTCTCTACTCGATGCAACAACAACAACAAGACAAAGAACTATACGTACAGAATAAAATATCGCTGGTGTGTCATAGTGTTAATGATGATCCAGATTTGTCTATTCGTCGACGTTCACAACAAGTTGGACTCTGTGTATCTACCACATGGAAAATTTTGCGTAAAGATCTTGGTCTACACCCATACAAGATCCAACTAGTTCAAGAACTGAAGCCACTTGACCATAATAGTTATAATAATAGCGTCGTTGGTTTGCTGTGATGAAGCTCATTTCTGGTTGAACGGCTATGTAAACAAGCAAAATTGCCGTATATGGAGTGGAAACAATCCTCAAGAAGTTCTGCAGGTTCCATTGCATCCTGAAAAATGCACTGTATGGTGTGCTTTACACGCTGGAGGCATCATCGGTCCGTATTTCTTTAAAAACGATGCTGGAGCTAATGTTACAGTGAATGGTGCTCGTTACAGATCGATGATCAATGATTATTTGTTTCAAAATTTGATTGGTATCGACCCAGAAGTGTTTTGGTTCCAACAAGATGGTGCTACACCTCATGCTGCTACCTTAACAATTGATTTATTGAAAGAAAAGTTTGGCGATAACATCATTTCGAGAAATGGTCCAATTAATTGGCCTCCACGATCATGCGACATAACTCCACTGGATTATTTTCTTTGGGGTCATGTCAAGTCAATGGCTTATGCTGATAAACCAGGAATAATAGACCCTTTGGAAGCCAGCATAACTTGTGTTATGGATGAAATAAGGCCTGAATTACTCGAAAAAGTGGCCCAAAATTGGTCTGGTTGAATGCGGTTCCTCAGAGCTAGTCGTGGTGGACGTATGCCGGAAATTCTTTTTAAAACCTAAATTTCGTAAAATTTTCTTTCAAAAAAAAAAAATTGGAATAATAGACCCTTTGGAAGCCAGCATAACTTGTGTTATGGATCAAATAAGGCCTGAATTACTCGAAAAAAGGGCCAAAATTGGTCTGGTTGAATGCGGTTCCTCAGAGCTAGTCGTGGTGGACGTATACCGGAAATTCTTTTTAAAACCTAAATGTCATAAAATTATCTTTCAAAGAAAAATTTGCTTCGATTTTAATTTAAATGTGTTTTATTTCAATTTAAAGTTCTATCACTCTAAAAAAAAACACCCGATATATACTGTGTACAAACATTCAGATAACGGAAGCATGAAATCGAAATAATCAAATAACTATATCATTAACATTTGAATGAAGAGAAGATAAAACATCTTACTAGTAAAGTTCTGATAACTCAACACACGTAATTTATATGCTTGACTTCATTCACATTCAAAATTCTAAGTTCTTATGGAAAAGAATTGACAAGAGATAGAGCACGAAATATATAATTTCGATGAAGCCGCGAAAATCCAGATCGAAGGACCAATTCAAAGTCGCGCGTCCAGTATCCCCGAGATTAATAATCCGGCAACTGGTTTTCAGCTCGGCTCAGTAAGATGTTTCGCTCAATGATCTCACCTCCTCCTCATGTATGGTCTTATTACGCTCCATATATGCAGACGCTGCCGACGGTTCGGGTACGCTGACCTCTGTCCAAACTTGTAAACAGAATTGTAAAAAGTGAGCGTTAACCTTCTCTACCTCTAGGCTGTCACTTTCACGTCTGAATCATCCTTCGTCCGAGAGAAAACGATCTAAGAGGAATTTAATCGTTATCTTGTTATTCTTTCATTTAGAATTTCCGTACTTGGTTAGTGATGATTTGTCGAAACGGGCGTTGATGTGTCAGTCTGTCGGTTTGTAGTCATTGAAAACGGCTTGAGACGTTAGGCTGTGCCATCTAGCGTTTGCATTTTGAAGTAGTGGTCATTTCGAATCTGTAAACGCTTCTGTCATTCGTATTTTTGACAGAAAGTTAGTTTAATATTTTACATTGATGAAATGAGTCGACTTACGCTTGGACACAACTGGGAATTATAAAAAACTCATTTCTGAAGTGGTGAATTTTCTATCCGTTGAAATTATCGTGGAGAATTCAATAGAAAAGAAATGACCTCACGGCAATTTGTGAATTAATTTGTTCCTGAAAACAGGATCGCTATCTGATAAAACAACCCGTTCACGTTCTCGTCCAGTGAGCACAACTGAAAACATTGCTGCTGTAACCAAGAATGTGGGGAATCCAGGCACAAAAACTACGACCCTGAACACCAAATTGAGTGGCCAGGAATACTTTTGCGGGCCGATCCACCTGCCGTGAATGCCTTGTTTCTACAAGGAGCCACTGAAGGCTAATGGTCACCAAGAAGAGTTCAACTCGATGCCAGAATCCACGAACTCGAGGAAACTAGCACGTCATAGTATCATCAGCTCATTTCTGGTTGAATGATTATGTAAATGAGCAGAATTGACGTATATGGGGTGAAACCAATTCTCAAGAAGTTCTGCAGGTTCCATAGCACCCTGAAAAATACATTGTATGGTGTGTTTTACACGCTGGAGGCATCATCGGTCCATATTTCTTTAAAAATGATGCTGGAGCTAATGTTACAGTGAATAGTGCTCGTTACAGATCGATGATCAATGATTATTTGTTTCAAAATTTGAATGGTATCGACCCAGAAGTGTTTTGGTTTCAACAAGATGGTGCTACACCTCATGCTGCTACCGTAACAATTGATTTATTGAAAGAAAGAAAGATTTGGCGATAACATTATTTCGAGAAATGGTCCAATTAATTGTCCTACAAGAGCATGCGACATAACTCCACTGGATTATTTTCTTTGGGGTTATGTCAAGTCATTGGTTTATGCTGATAAACCAGGAATAATAGACCCTTTGGAAGCCAGCATAACCCGTGTTATTGATGAAATGAGGCCTGAATTACTCGAGAAAGTGGTCCAAAATTGGTCTGGTCGAAAGCGGTTTCTCCGAGCTAGTCGTGATGGACTTATGTCAAAAATTATTTTTAAAATATAAATTTTATGAAATTATCTTTCAAATACAAAAAAATTTGGCTTCAATCTTAATTTAAATGTGTTTTATTTCAATTTAAAGTTCTATCACTATAAAAAAACACCCGATACATGTTTATAGAAAAGAACTGAAAAGAAGGAAAAATTTTCCTCCCTTCATTGGCTGAACAATGAATATATTCCAAATTTGAAATTTCTGTGTTTGCTAGAATTATCTTAGACTTTATATGATCAATGGATGTGTCAGTGAAAAAATCTAATAATTCGTCTGGCGACAGTTTGTAAAGTATCAGGTACAAATAATAATAATCACTTCTTCAAAATACATACTCAAGGTGTCCCACCTTTAGTTATGGCTGAAACTGTTCAATATTTGATTTGTTGTTGAGAAGAAATAATAAACCATTGTAAAGAATATTTGGAATTGAATGAATAAATCGTCTTGAATTAAATTTATTTTTACCACTGGAACGACCAGCTATAAAAAATATTCATTTGTTGCATGAAATGAAGATGCACGTATTACCATCTTGATTAATATAGACAACGCACGAAATCAAACACTTATCCTATCCATTGGGCATGAAACAATTATTATCAATTCAATTTACGCTGCCGTTAATATAATCTAATTTATTTCAATAAGTAATATTGATTAGCATTAACACAGTCCTAAAATCAACATATTTCGTACGATTTTTTCAGCTGAGTTTACTGTTCGAAATGAAATATTAATGCAGTAATTAGCATTCTGGCCTTCGTTATAATTGAAATCGAAATTATGCCTGAAAGATATTTATATGGATGAAATAACTGATTATGCGAGGTAAAAGCGAATTTAGTAACCATACTTTTATCTAGAAGTGCATATTACTTTCTATTTGATTATTAGATAATTATGACGACTGAATGAATTAATTAAAGTTTATTATTTCCAATTAAAAATCTTCAGACATCAATAGTTGAATATCGAATAAATCCAGTTTTATAACATAATGCAGGGTGTTTTATAAGCTTACTGACAAAATCTGGCAGATATCTGATTCATTCTGAACATTTGTTTGTATGAACATAGAAAATATAAGCATTTGAAAAAATATATTTCTTTTCAGTCAGCCATTCATTTGCTATTTTTCCAGATACAGATCATGTAAAAAGTTAAGCCTCCAAAGATTTCATATGTGCTCCTGCACTTTGTTTACACGTTCAGCTCAGATAATCTTATTGCAATTATACAGGGTGTCCCAACAAAAATTTGACCCCCCATAACTCAGAAACGGAGAATTTTCGAAGATTAAAAAAAAAACAGGTCAACTTCTGTTTTGAGGGGGACAAATTTCCTTCATGAGTTTGTTCCGAAAAAATCACCCCATGAAGGCATCAAATCCCAAAATTTTTTGAACAGGGAAGATATGTTACTGTTGGTTAGTTTGAAAGTTGTTGACATCCTCAGGTGGTTTTTTCGGAACAATGTCGTCATAGGAATTCTTTCTCCCTAATACAGAACTTCAAAATTAATTTTAGATTCTTCAAAACTCTTAGGTTCAACTGTCAACTGTCTCTTCAACATCACCTTTTGACGATAAGTTCAATATTACATTATTTCGTGAATAAAGAACCGATTTTGAAAATTTTAACTGGGTTGTTTGAAGAACATACATAACTTTCAAACTAACCAACACTCGACATCTCTTCCCTATTCAAAAAATGTTGGGGGTTGATGTTACCTTTATGGGGGTGTTTTTTTCGGAATAAACTCATGATGTAAATTCGTCTCCCTAAAAACAGAAGCTGACCAGTTTTTTTAAATCTTCGAAAATTCTTCGTTTCTGAGTTCTAGGGGGTCAAATTTTCGTTGGGACACCCTGTATGAAAGAATAACCGAAAGCCTGGTAATTGGTTGAAAAAACTTAGTTCCAAACCCAATTCATATTATGCATATTGTAGCATTTTCAACGAAAATTTTCACTATTCTTTACCATTGAAATACCGAATTCCCACTTGATTTTCATTTAATAATCAAATGCTTCGGCTATAAAATTTCATTTTCATACTGAAAATTCCATGATTGTTTTCATAAAATTCACAAATGAATGATATGAAACAACTGAACCACTGTGATCATATTAATTATTCTCCATGAATTATCTTCAATGTTCGGGCATTATTAAACTGTGCTCTAGGCTTTAGCATATAACAGAATAAAAGAATCTATGATTTTCATTGTGAAAGAGAAGCAAATGCGGCAAATGATTCAAAGCTCCGAAGTGAATCCACAAAAATAGTGCAATTTTTCATCAGATTTTACCATCTCAAAAACGGTTCGTTTCAGGAGAAATTATGGAGAGTAATTTAATTTTATAAGGTAGGATGGGCCATCTTGAGTTTGCATTTTGAAGTCGTGGTTATTTCGAGTCTGGAAACACTCTGTTCGTCTTGTTCTGACGAATAATTAGTTTAATATTTAACATTAAGGAAAGCAAGCATAAAATCAAAATATTGAAATACTGAGCGGATAGAGCGAATATGTAGTCAGAAATTCAAATAGCAAATAGTGAACAATTCAATAGGTTAATTGAATTGTGCACGGTCGAATTTATCAGCCTCTCGTTCGCAGATAAAATTTCTAAATTTTCTAAGTAGGCGTGCGACTTTCTCCACGTCGATAAGTTTGATTTACACCTACAATTCAACTGCTTATCCGAGGTAAAATAATGTTACACGACCTTAAACGTTAAATTACGGTTGTTGAGTTGTTCGTCAATGGAATACAAACACATGGCGTTGATAGAATTCGATAAATTTACGAGCTCATCTGCCTTTTGAACGCTTGACCTCTATCAAATGTGTCACACTTTCTTTGTTGTCTTAGATATAAGGCCAACACATCGGATAAGTTCCCGATGATGACTTTTTCGATTAGAGTGGTGCAAAATCCACGAATTTGCTTCTTACAAGAATTGGGAGTGCCCAAACCGCGATATAAAAAAACTGTCAATGATCACCTTCACATGTAATAGATATTGACATGCATTTTTTGTTTAGGCTCTGTTGGAAAACGCCATTCCAAAGCATGTCGACTGGTTTGCATGTGAAACTCATAAATCCATATTCGTCACCAATTACAATGCGCTTAATGAATGTGGGATCGGAACTGACTCTTTCTAGCAGGTCTGGAGCAATTGAATCTGCAGAAAATTAAGATCTTTCTGCTCTAGTCAAGCGGCATCGCGTTCGTGGCCAACAATCGTTTAAAATGGTTCGAACTGATTTGTGAGGCACAAAAATTCCAGTGACTAACTCTCTCATACGTAAGTTTCAATTTTCAGTCATCACATCTTTTACTTTAGCGACATTGAGTTCAGTAGAAGACGTTGAATGATGACCAGAGCAAGGCAAATTTTCCACTGCAGATACAAGGTTGTCCAATGAAAACTTAACACCTCTGATTTTTTAATCGAAGCAATTTATTCAAGGGCTGATAATTGAGGTTCAAGATTCCTAAGCATTTATCCACTGATTTTCATGAATGTCTGAAAATTTATTTATTAGTTACTCGTATCCAAACCTTTTTTTGTAATTTCACCCTAATTTTCAGCACTCATTGTGCTATGTATAGCTCTTCTTTCGGTTAACGAATTCAGCCTATTCAGAAATGAACTTTGCAAAAACATCAATGGCAATTTCTGATTAATTAGAAACAATAAACCCATATTAATTACCGTATGAAAGTTTTAAAGATAACCATTGCCAAACTTCGAGATAATGATTTTATTTTTAGTGTCACCGATAAAATTAACATGCTGTTTTTCCTGGAAAACCAATTTTTCTATGCATTATCCGTTGAGCGTTTCTCTTCCACACTGGAGATAATATACAAGTGTTTTGAAAATAATGGTTTATTTCACGTCGATAAATCAAACCATAACTTCAAATTTCTTGTCGTTTTTTTACATGCAAATGCTAAATTTAAACTTTTTCGTGGGGCTGTTGCTATATTAAGCGCTCAACGCTGCTCCGTTTATTTCGTTTATAATTGCTTTTGTTTTGAATCTTCTAATCATACAACCCTCATGAAATTTTACGGAAAAATGTGCCTTACCGTTATCCCTCTGAACTCAAAATTTTATATCGGATTTGTGGTTTGGAAAATATTAGCGAAAATAAGAGAACATTTTAAATGTGAATAAATGCGAATCCATTGGACTGATATTTTCGCAATTTTCCAGCGCTCACAAAATAGATTATTTTGATTTTTCTAATCATACGATTCTCACGAAATTTCGCAAGAACACGCACGTTATTATTCTACTTCTAAACGCTTAATTTCAAATCGATCGAATTTGCAGTTTCTAAAATATTGGGGAACATATAGAAAATTTTCAAAAGTGATAAGTTGCGAAACTGTTTAACTGATTTTGACAATTAACGGAATAAGTCTAGATATTTAGACTCCAAACCTTCCCTGAAAGTTTCAAGGCTCTAGTTATTTTGGTTCGTGTTTACGGACGGCCGGCCGAACAGAAATACTTTTGACCAAGGATTCTTCATCAGTGGCCAACCTATTCATTTAAAACCATTATTCGACTCAAAATTAGAAAATTACAGATATCAGGAAACCATCTTCAGTGAATTCAGTGTATTTCCAAATATAGGCTTATATGAAGTTATCGTCCTAAATTTTGACGAAGAATGTACCAGCAGCTTACTTAATTCAATTTCGGGACACCTGTATATAGGAAATTCAGTATTTATTCACTATCTAACTCGATATCATATACCAGCGTCTATCAACTGAAAGGGAAAAGGCATACCTTGACATATAGTAATTTTTATCGACCAAATGAAAGATCTTGCAACGTTGCCGCCGGTTATAGGCTAGTCTAGCTCATCTCCAGAATAGAACAATAGAATTGTTCAACGAGTGTACAAGTGTACCTCAAGAGTACGAAGCTTCTACCTCTCGAGGATATTGCCTAACAGAAAAATCAGAATTCGAGAACCATACATGGTTAGATTTTTCACCTCAGATTAGATGATATCGATTTCTAAGTGTAAATATGCTGTATTGATTTTCTTATCACGGAAAATTCTAATAATATACTTGAAATTGGTATCGGGAAAGAAAAACTCGATTGTCTACATTGGAAAAATGATAATCCAGTGTGATAACAGGTATCGAATAATCAGATAATATTGATAGCACTCAAAAATAGATCTTCTGTATCAACAGGAATTATTAGTGAATTCAGAATTTTCTGTAAAAAAAATATTTAAAAAAAAAGGTTTTACTTGATAGAAGGATTATTGCAAAATTTAAATATCAAAACAGATTTATTCTGTTAGCCTACTACAAATTTTAATTTAAAAAAATTTTAGAATTAAATTAATATCTTATAAGCACTCCTTTAATTGAGTAGACATATAAAATCAACACTCATTATATAATATCAAATGGAATAGAAAAAACCAACGAAATATAAATTATCAATAAAAATTACTAAATAAATACTTGAAGGAGACAAAATTTTGTTTCTAATCTTATATTTATGAAAATCAAATTTTTTCTTCGAAAATGCAAAACATAATCTTAAGAGTTTCTCCAAAACAAACGTATTTCAAATATTCAATATGTTTAAATATTGAAATAAGTTACTTTAAAATTTTTTTTTTAATTAAAATTTGTAGGACGCTAACAGAATAAATCTGTTTTGAAATTTAAATTTTCTTTAACGTTTATTTAATATGTAAATCCATTTAATGAGAGAAAATCTAAATAGATGGACTAACTAGGTTTCCAAATAAAAAACCAAGAAAATTTTATACAAATCTTTATTATTGGTCTGCGATTTAGTCACGATTCTAGGTAAAATCAGAGCACAAAATACTTTGTGGAACCCAATTTGTAATTGATCGATGATCAACAAAGGTTAATATGTCATAGTTTGACACAGTGACTGAATCTGTGATCAGCACTTTGGGAACATAGAACTAGATAAATTGTAGAAGGACTCCGTGATCAACAGGCTTGATTCGATGACTAAAGTTTTGTGAAACCTACTGTCAGGGTAGCTTGTCAAGACACATTTTTATAATTTTTACAAATTGAGAAAACCATATAATAATTGACATTTAATCAACTTTAAGTACTGTTTCTTCTGTTGAATTTCTGATACAAAAAATGAATGAGGAAAAAGTATTTCTCATATACAAAGTGATTTGTAGAGGTGGAGATTATTCTAGCTTTCTCAATATTTTTAATTTCGTCAACAAAATTTTTTCCGCGTAGTATTGACCTGTGGTTCATTCCCTATAAATTCAAATTGAAGAGAAGAAAACGAAACTGGGATTAAAACAATATCTTTGTTTATGTTTCCACTAATTCACAGTTATACATCGGAACACAGATTTCTAATCGCTCAATACATCACTTTTCTAAGTTCGTGTCGAGTCGGCACCGTGATTAAAACGACAAAAAACATTAATCAAGCACTTTCTTCGAGCTATCATAATCCCGCTGCTTTTCTTCTGGTGAGAAGACCTTAAAACCTCTTGATCTCCTAGTTATGAATAATTCACGAGGGGAAAACTAATTTTCAATTAAATAGTTTCAGTCTGGCATTCTTTCCTTAAAGTCTACCATAAACAACTCCTTTGTGAATTAAGAAATGTTTTTATTGAATTTCTCATTCGATAAACGACTCTTGATGAATTAGACATGTTTTAGGCGTGAATCATCATGTTGATTTTAAAGGGTTTAGTGTTATCCAGAAAAAATGAAGGGAACAAACGCTAATCACAAAGACATCATGAACCTAGCGAACTTTTATTACTAAAGAATTGAAGAATATTTCAGAATTTGGGATTTGAAATAATGGTTAAAAGCACTGTCTTGTTAAAGGGAGCTTTAGCACATCGATTAATTAATCACTTTTGACAATAATAAAAAGGGGGCTTTTTCAATATCTCAAAAATCAAACAAAGTAATTCTGTTATACCTACGAATTTTAATTTTATAAAATTTCTTAAAAACTTTTTGAAATTAAATTGAATAAATGGCTTGGAGAACACTTTTTCATATTTAGTTAACATAAAGAATTAACACTCATTACAGAGTATCAAAAGAAGATAAAAGAATCCTAAGAAAATATAAAATATTGATCGAACCTACTCAACAAACAGTACAAGAAGCATTGTTTCATAACAGTATTATGGAAAACAAATTCCACTCTAAAAATGCCCAACGTAAACTTAAGGAATTCATCGAAACAACCTCTCTTTAAAAAGCTCCTTCGAAAAACTCGTCAAAAAGGCGATGTGAGATCCCCACCCATAATCTTCAGTCCACCTAATGAGTTTTGATTTTATATGTCTATTAAATTTAAGCGCAGTGCTTATAAGAAATTAATTGAATTCTAAAAGTTTTCGAATAAAATTTTTTGAAATTAAAATTTATAGGAGGTTAACAGAATAAATCTGTTTTGATATTTTAATTTTGTAATTATCCTTCTATCAAGTGAAAAACCTGTTCTTATTACTTTAAGATGATTTCTTAATGGTATATTTTAAGAGAAAACATGATGTTTATTTCAATGCACATCTTGTTGAAAATAAACGTCGTCCACATCAATATCTTGCAATTCCGGCCATAAAAATCATTAATCATAGGTCAGTAGCGCAATCCATTCACCGTAACAGTTGCCTCGTTTGCGAATAAGGCAGGTCCAACCACCAGTCCAAAAACCGCACCGAACAGTGACATGTTGAGGATGGACAGGCTTTTCAACAATCATTCTTGGAATAATAAAAAAAGTTTTTTTTTTGGTAGAAGGATTATTACAAAATTTTAAATATCATACAGATTTATTCTGTAAACCTCCTACAAATTTTAATTCAAAAACAATTTATTGAAAAATTTTTAGAATCAAATCAAATAAATTTCTTTAGAACACACTGTGTCAATTTAGTAGACATATAGAATAAATACTTATAACACGGTGCCGAAGGAAATGAAAAAAATTCAAAGAAATATAAATTGTCAACTAAAAATTATTACATAAATAGTTGAAGAGTACTAAATTTTGTCTCATTCTGCGTTTTATGAAAACTAAATTCTTTTCCCAAAATGCAAAAAATCTTCAAGTATTTATTCAATAATTTTTAGTTGACAATTTATATTTCTTTGAATTTCTTTAATTCCCTTTGATTCTGTGTAATCAGTATTAATTCTATGTCTACTAAATTGACACAGTGTGTTCTAAAGACATTTATTTTATTTTATTCTAAAAATTCTAGAATTAAATTTTTTCGAAATTAACATTTGTAGGAAATTTAAAGAATAAATATGTATGATATTTAAAATTTTGTAATAATCCTTCTATCAAGAAAAAAATCTCTTTTAATTATTTTATTGTATATATAATAATGATATATTTTGGTTTACGCTTATTACATATTATCATTTGGTTTTAAAGAAGTCCATAAAATACCTTGCAAACTTAATGTTATTTCTGTGACGAACATAGAATACGTAGGATGTTTATAACTTCACTTTATTCTAGTATTTGTGCAGCATTCAGTTGGTTTGGTAAGATATCTTTGTTAATTTTTTTTATTTTTTGAATATGTTCAGCTGATGAGTTACCGTTGTAATAATTTTAAATTGTCTTTCAAAGATGTTTTACATGTTTTAGGAATTTTTTTCAATGAGATTTTTTTGAGCAAGTTGTTTTTGAAGAAGTTCTGGACGTTATGTTTTGCATTTTTGGAAAGGAATTTAGTTTTTATAAAACAAGGAACTAAACAAAATTTTGTACTCCTCAAGTATTTATTTAATAATTTTTAGTTGACAATTTCTATGATTACCTGAATTTATTTCAATCCCTTTGGTACTGTGTAATAAGTATTGATTCTATGTCTACTTAATTGACACAGCATACTCTGAAGTCATTTATTTACTTTAATTCTAAAAATTTTTGAATGAAATTTTTTTGAAATTAAAATTTGTAGAAGGCTTACAGAATAAATCTGTATGATATTTAAAATTAACAAATCATTCTTGGATTTCCTGAGCCTCAAATGCGAAAATTCTGCTTATTAACGTGGCCGCATGAAGATGATTTTTCGATGAAAATCCGGATCATTTTGATGCATTTCTAAGACCCAATCAGCGAAAATAGACATTACTGGTGATCGATCTGAAGACCCAAGTCTTTATGTAAAATATGATGTTATGTCGTTCGTGGAATGCCTAATTCTAAAGATCGACAAACCTGGGTTTTCGTCAATACTGTGGGCTGTAGCCCACAGAATCAAGAACAACTGAGAATATTGCTGCTGTAGCAGCAATATTCTCGTGAATTTTAACAATCAAATGCGTTGTTGAAGCATGTATCGTTCCATTTTTAGTAATGGCGTAGTTTAAACTTGTCAAATGTCAACAGATGACAGATTCAAAAGTGACAGCTGCCTATTCAAAATAAAACCTAATATTGGATAACCTTTAGATATCAAAATATCCTCGTATGCAATGACCGAGTGATAACATTAATATAAATTCACATTTTATCAAACCCAAATCACCGTCTAATGATCCAACCGTTGGCAAATCTGCAACAAAATCAACGAAACATATCTAAGCACCCACCTACTTCCTAATGTTGACACAGACGAAAAAAAAACGAAAGTATTACATAAGCCGTTCCATAATTAGTCGCAAGAAATGGAAACATTGAAAGTGGCACCGGTCTACCTACATTTCAAATCATAATAAATTCGAGAGAATATAAAAATCTCAGATAATTAGACGACATTCCAACGGAATGGAATTATTCATATCTTTATCGTTGCGTCGAAAACGAATAGGACTGACCCCAGATCTTGGCCCAGGTCAGTTAGATTTATGTCAGTTTGACTTGAAACCGTAAAAACGATTTTTACAGGATTAAGCAGTTGGGTAACTTCTGACGGAATTTCTCCGTTAAAAATGGAAATTTCTGCCGAGGATGACTGGATCAGGTTATCGAATGGGACTTGATGCAACGCGTTTGCGAAATTTCACTTAAACTACATTTCTGGAAGTTTGTGAATGTGAACAGCAATCTAAAAATTTGATCAATAGTAGAAAACCAGGAATTAATCACATAAAGGCTGTAACAGTCAAATGAATCGATGTTATCTTATAGCTTAAATGGTTAATTTAATTTGGTACACATGTAACGACAGATATATCGTAAATGAAAAGTGGCCATAGACATGTGTAATTCCTGTGCTTTACGTCGGATGAAGATGTTTGGACCCTGGTAGCCACAGTTTTCTTCACTACAGCAATGTTTTCGTCTGAACACCCAGCACGAGCCAGTACTGGCTTCTTAACATCTACCACAGAGCTGGTTTCATGAAATTTCTTCACAATTTTTCCAAGAGTTCTCTTTGTTGGTCGATAATGTGGACTAAAAATATTTGTTTGATCTCCCATTTTGGTAATAAGCTTCAATTACTCTAACACGTTGTTCAATGCTCAACTTCTCAACCATTCAATCTGCAAATGACTAAAGGTGTCAAAAAAAATTATCCTTAAAAACTAGAGCTTTTACGATCTGCTCACATTTAACATATCTCCAAATCATTGCAGCACCTTATATAACATTGGCTGTTTTTTAGAGTGATAGAACTTTAAATTGAAACAAAACACATTTAAATTAAGATAGTAGCCAAATATTTTTATTTATTTGACAGATAATTTCCGGCATATGTCCACCTCGACTAGCCCTGAGGAACCGTATTCGACCAGACCAGTTTTGAACCACTTTTTCGAGTAATTCAGGCCTTATTTAATCAATAACACGACTTATGTTGGCTTCCAAAGCGTCTATTGTTTCTGGTTCTTCTTCTTTCAATAAATTAATTGTTACGGTAGCAGCATGAGGTGTAGCACCATCTTGTTGGAACCAAAACACTTCTGGGTCGGTACCATTCAAATTTTAAAACAAATAATCATTGATCATCGATTTATAACGAGCACCATTCACTATAAAATATGCTTCAGCAACGTTTTTAAAGAAATATGAACCGATGATGCTTCCAGCGTGTAAAGCACACCATACAGTGCATTTTTCAGGATGCAATGGAACCTGCAGAACTTCTTTAGGATTGTTTTCACTCCATATACGGCAATTTTGCTTGTTTACATAGCTGTTCAACCAGAAATGAGCTTCATCACTAAACACAATTTTACGATAAAAAAGTGTGTCAACTTCAAGCTGTTCTAGGGCCCAATCAGCAAACAAACGACGCTTATTATGGTCCAGTGGCATTAGTTCTTGAACCAGTTGGATCTTGTATGGGTGTAGACCAAGATCTTACGCAAAATTTTCCATGTGGTGGATGCACAGAGTCTAACTTGTTGTGAACGTCGACGAAAAGACAGCTATGATTCACCCTGTATAATGTCTATAAAAAGAAACAGTGTTTCTTGGACATTTAATTTAATTTTGAAAGATTTTCAAGATAATTTTTTAGATTTAATGTGTAGAGGTTTCGGAGAATTTATTTAGGTAATAACCCGAAATAAAGGGGATCATTCTGAATAACATTTCAAAAAGGTTTTCAGTTTTTCAATTCTTATTCTTTTATATAGTTTTTAGTTTCTTAATATCTTAAATATCAAATAGATGAATTCTGGTAACCTCACTACAAATTTTCATTTTATAAAAATTTTGTCTCAAAAACTTTTTGAAATTAATTTAAATAAATTTCTCAGAATACACAGTTTCAATTTACTAGATATATAGAATTAACATTCATTACACGACACCAAAAGGAATAAAAAAATTCAAAGGAAATATACACTTTTAATTGAAAATATTAAATAAATTCTTGAAGTTTTAAATATCATACAGATTTATTCTGTTTACCACCTACAAATTTTAAATAAAAAAACAGTGTTTTTCTAAGACATTTATTTAATTCTAAAAAGTTTTTGAATAAAATTTATTTTGAAATTGAAATTTGTAGAGGGTTAACGAAATGAATCTGTATGATATTTAACATTTTATAATAATCCTTATATTGAGTAAAAATCTCTCTTTATTATTTTAGATAATTGAGAAGGACACAAATGATTTTTAATTCTATGTCTGCTAAATTGAAACTGTGTTTGCTAAGACATTTATTTAATTTTATTTTAAGTTTCTGAGAGAAATATTGTATGAAATTAAAATTGATAGTGAGGTCAGAGGAAAACAAACCTCCTTTCAAGTTAAAAAAAAAAACTTTTTATTATTTTAACTTTTAGTTGATTATTATCGACAAAATCATCATTCGACAAAATGATTCTTCTGAAAATTATAATGAATTATTATATAATTAATTCTTGCAATAAACCGAAACGTCAAATATTTCAAATTTGCATAATGCACAAATATTTCGACACCTTTGCAGTCGTTCGACTCAGGTTTCGATAACTTTCAATTTTGCGATTTTCACAACCGACTTGATGTCTTACCGCCATCAAAATTCATTAAATCAGCTTGTTTATATCGACTATCTCCATTAGAGATGATTCAACAGCTATTAAATTTCAAATAACCGGGCTAAAACCGCGTCGTTTAATATCCGAATAAATTCTTCGAGCACCGGCAGAAACGTCGATGGTATTAGTGGAGATCTGTCTCTTTAAGAGTCGAAACGGGTATGAATTTAATTCGATCCAACTTATAAGGCGATCGAATCGTTTTTACTTTCAATTCGCGGTTTTTTCCCGTGAAAAACACGTATACTTTCACGGGAAACCGCATAAACGACTCTTGTTTTTTTTTGTATCGCCTTCATTGGCTCGATGGCCAATGTAGTTAGTGACATTGTGAACGATTTATGTTTTTCAATAGCATTATAGTATAATACGAGGATAATAATTTTTTTCATCAATACTTAGTGAATTCAGAATAAAATTTTATTAGTTTGGTAAAAGGAAATCAGCCCCATTCTTCATGAAAATATCACTTATTAGGTTAGGCTTAACTCCTACTGAAACCCAATAAAAACAAAATATTTTTAGTGAGTCTATTCTTGATAGAGACGGTTAAAGTCAAATTAAAAGGAAAAATTCACTATGAAACCACCTCTTTTTCACTATAAATAAACATGAATTGAATATAACTTTGAAGGTTTTTTTTTAACGAATAACTTATTTAATTATTATGTAATATATACAGGGATCGGAAAATAAGGTCGACTCTGCGCATGTCGATATTTGATTGTAATTTGTACTTCGAAGTCGTGTCAGACATTTAAAGGTTATTGTGACATGTTCACTTCTAGATAACTGAATATTAGACTTTTTTTTGCAATTTGGGGTGAAATGGCCAGCCAAACACCAGAAGAGCATAGCAGGCATTGTATGCTTTTTTTCGCAAAAGTATTAACGCAACAGTTGCGACCGCAAACAATTGGGATGTTTTTGAGTGCATTAGACTTTTGTAAATGACAAAGATGGTTCACTAGATTCAGATCCGATAATTTTCATCAACCCAAAAAAGCTCTTTTTTTCTTAGAGACTATTACTTAGGACCTCTTCTTCCAATCCAATTTCCGGGAAAATAGACTATGCAGCCCAGGTACGGTCGTGATTAAGACAGTGCCTTCGGGTGTTTCTTTTAGAGGGATAGAATTTTCGATAGGGATAACTGTGATTTGACAGAAGGTAGAAGCCATGTTGTTTTGACATTTCTGTTCAGTAAGCATTGACAAATTATCATGGAAAGACTCACGCCGCAACAACGTTCACAAATTGTTGGAATTTATTTTCAAAATCAGTGTTCTATTCGCCAAACTTATAGAGCACTTCAACGCAACAACAACAAGACCAAGAACTGTTCGTACAGAAGAAAATATCGCTGCTGTAAGTCATAGTGTTAATGATTGACTCTGTGCATCCACCACATAGAAAATTTTGCGTAAAAATCTTGGTCTACACCCATACAAGATCCAACTGGTTCAAGAACTAAAGCAACTTGACCATAATAGGCGTCGTTTGTTTGCTGATTGGGCCCTAGAACAGCTTGAAGTTGATCCATTTTTTTATCGTAAAATTATTTTTAGTGATGAAGCTCATATAAGCGTAAATATCTTGGTCTACACCGAACCAAGATCCAACTAAAGCCACTTGGCCATAATAAACCTGGTTTGTTTGCTGTTTGGGTCCTAGAACAGATTGAAGTTGATCCACATTTTTATCGTAAAATTGTGTCTAGTGATGAAGCTCATTTCTGGTTGAACGGCTATATAAAAAGCAAAACTGCTGTATATGGAGTAAGAACAATCCTAAAGAAGTTCTGAAGGTTCCATTGCATCCTGAAAAATGCACTGTATGGTGTGCTTCACACGCTAGAGGCATCATCGGTCCACATTTCTTTAAAAACGATGTTGGAGCTAATGTTAGAGTGAATGGTGCTCATTACAGATCGATCATCAATGCTTATTTGTTTCAAAATTTGAATGATATTGACCCGGAAGTGTTTTGGTTCCAACAAGATGGTGCTACACCTCATGCTGCTACCGTAACAATTGATTTATTGAAAGAAAGAGGTTCCATTGCATCCTGAAAAATGTACTCCAGCTTTACTCGCTGGAGGCATCATCGGTCCATATTTCTTTAAAAAAAGAAAGATATGGCGATCACATTATTTCGAGAAATTGTCCTATTAATTGGCCTCCAAGATCATACGACATAACTCCACTGGATTATTTTCTTTGGGGTCATGTCAAGTCATTGGTTTATGCTGATAAACCAGAAACAATAGACGCATTGCAAGGCAACATAACTCGTATGGATGAAATAAGGCCTGAATTACTCGAAAAAGTGATCCAAAATTGGTCTGGTCGAATGCGGTTCCTCAGAGTTAGTCGGGGTGGAAATATGCCGGAAATTATTTTCAAAACATAAATGTCATAAAATTATATTTCAAATAAAACAAAAATTTGGCTTCAATCTTAATTTAAATGTGTTTCATTTCAATTTAAATTTCTACCACTCTAAAAAAAAACACCCGATACTTCTCTACAAGATCTTGGCCGAAGAAAAGTATTAGCATGTAATGAAATAATACCTGATATGTTACAGAATATAAGAGAAAATGTTGACCAAAGACACTCTTACTGTTAAGAAATGAACGGTAGGCAATTAAAGGATCTTTATAATTACATTTTGTTCAGAAAATCGACCACTTTATGCTTTTTATCCATCACTTCCAGCGAGTTCTTCACACCAAAATCGGTGTTAAAAATGTTTAAACATCTCAATCTTTGGTAGTGACACGTAGTGATTTCTAAACACTTGTTTTATGATCAAATGTCAAATGGCTAATGAAATTTGGATACCAAAACAGATTTAATCTGTTAGTCTCCTATAATTTTCATTTCAAAATATTTTAAGAATTAAATTAATGTCTTATTTGCACATCACAAATGCAACAAATATAAATTGTCAATTAAAATTAATAAATAAAAATTGGATGAAAATTTTGTTTCTGATCGCATATTTATGAAAACTAAATCCTTTTCAAAAATACAAAACATAATTTTAAGAACTTCTCAAAAAAGTAATTTATTCGAAATATTTAATATATTAAAATAAGTTACTTAAAAAATCTCTCAAAACATGTTTCACATCCGCAAAAACAATTAGAATTCAGATAAGGTCTTCTTCAGTCCAATATCACATTTAAAAAATAATATCAATTAAAAATAAATAACACTTGATATTTATATAATGATTTTTTTTAAACCCAAATATAATATAATATTATATATAAAATAATAAGAAGAGGTTACTTGATAGAAGGATTATTTCAAAATTTTAATATCAAAACAGAATTAATCTGTTCTATCATTTTATCTCAAAAAATTTCATTCAGAAAGCTTTAAGAATTGAATCAATGTCTTATAAGTACAGCTTATATTTAATAGACATAAAATCAAAACTCATCATATAATATCAAATGGAATAAAAAATCCAACAAAAATAAATTGCCAATTAAAATTCATAAATAATTATTTGATGGTGACAAAATTTTGTTTCTGATCTTATATTTATCAGAAACAAAATTTTGTCTGCATCAAATATTTATTTATTAATTTTAATTGACAATTTATATTTGACAAAATTTTGTTTCTGATCTTATATTTATCAGAAACAAAATTTTGTCTCTATCAAATATTTATTCATTTATTTTAATTGACAATTTATATTTGTTGGATTTTTTACTCCATTTGATATTATATAATGAGTTTTGATTTTATGTCTATTAAATATAAGCTGTGCTTATAAGACATTAATTTAATTCAAAGAGTTTTTGGAATAAAGATTAAATCTTTTTTGATAATGAAATGTTGTAATAATCCTTCTATCAGGTAAAAAAACCTCTTCTTATAATTTTACTTTAAATAGCTAATGGTTGAAACAGTTCATTTATTGAAAGAACAAAGGAAACAATTGGCTAGACTTTTGACATCAATGTTTCGGATATTATTTAAGTCAAAAAAACCGAATAATTCACTTGTATACGCTAAAAAGGATTGGTACATTTAAACCTTTGCCCCAAGTTTGCTGCTTTCTCATAGACCATTACATTGTTAGTGCATTTACAATTATTCTTTCCCGTTTTGGGATTCTTCAAGAAATGGATGACTGACAGAGAAATACTCAACCTCAACGGTCAATACTGTTGTTAAGATGGCATTGAAGTTACAGCGGAACAGTGGTTACGTTAATTGAATAGAGTCATTGAATAGAAAGGTACTGTAGAGAATTGTTTAAAAAAAGAGTACCACTGTTTCTTACAGATTTTATTTTGATTTGAATCCATTTTGTACCTTTCCCAAATTGGCAGTTAGTTGATGAAGCTTTGCGTTTTTTACCGTAACTAGGAAGGGGTTCTGTTTAAAATTAATTGAAATAACCCCATTTCCCCTGTATTATTTTCGACATGATGAGATAAATAAATTAACTTTGTTCTTTGGTGGAAAATTATACTATCTCCAAAATATTTCTGTTCCACCGCGGTAGGGAGCAATTTGGATAGCATGTAATAGTCTCCTAGGATCTCCTGCTTCTCTTCACTCCTCACCCACGAGACCAAACCGCGTCTCATTAGTGAAAATAACGTTTCTTCGTTGTGCCATCAACGAACGGATGCTGTTGCATTATAAATTATTAGAACACTTACTTAGATTAAACTTATGACTGAAATGAAATTGAAACTACAAGAGAGAAATGCATTAAAAAACGGTCTAAAGAAAAGGTGAAAAAAATAGTTAAAAACAATTGTTATAATTTTACACAAGAAATTTGATAGAGAATTGGCCAAGGTATATTGTACAGTTTTCTGGTAAAGATTTGAGCTGGCATTTCAAGGTCAGGATATTAAAATGATATAATGCTTCTGGTGGTGGAATTGAAGCCTGGAAGTTCCAGCAAGATATTGGTCCTGGAGCATATGAAATATTTGCGTATAGAAGACATTAAATAAACTGACAAAGAAACTGCAACACCCAGAAGGAGCTGTTTGAATTTTAAATTTTTTTTATAGCAAGGAGTAAATGATTAAAATTTGGGGAAAAAAATCGTGAAGGTCTTTTCATATAAACATTTTTTGTTACTTAAATATGTAGTCGTCTTTTGCGGATTTTTTAAATTTTACAACAAACCAGCTGTTCGAGGAGATCCAAAGTCGATGTTTAGTTGTTGTTAAAATGCATAGGGCACGTGTACGCGGAATTTATCGCCAGCTAAGTGGATTTGAAAGAGGTTGAATTATTGGTCTACGGGAGGCGGGGTTGTCATTTCGAGAAATCGCTAACCGTACGAACAGAAATCCAACTACTGTTATGAGATGTTGTCAAGCGTGGTTTGATAATGCCCAAAATCGAAGAAGAGTAGGCACCGGATTCTTCTTGGGTGCACATGATGGCCGAAGAAGGGTTAGACGACGTCGGGGAGAAAGATGTGAACCTCAGTTTGATATTGAGCGTCATGTACACCGGACAGTAGGCGTTATGGTATGGGGTGTTATTGCACATGCGTTACCTTCAAGAAATAGTGGAGCCATATGTTCTCCCTTACCTTAACCGGCCCGAGAATCCAATATTTCAGCAAGATAATGCTTGAACTCATGTTGCCAGAGTTACTTTAAACTTTTTTGAAGCGACCCATGTGGATTTTTTGCCATGGCCGCCGAGATCCCCCGATATTTCGCCCATAGAGCATCTTTGGGACATCATGGGTAGAAGGCTTGAAAATTTACCCCAGCCCCCACGGACTTTGATGGCTCTGAGACATGAACTACAGGTAGCTTGGGAAAGTATTCCCTCATGAAGAAATAGACCGTCTTGTTGCATCAATGCCAAGACGTGTTGGGGAGTATATAGCAATGGACAAACACATTATTAACAAATTTATTAAAAAAAATTGTAATGCCTTCGTTTTTTTCTTCAAATTTCAATCATTTACTCCATGCTATACTATCTATGTTTTACCAAAAAAAATTTTAAATTTAAACAGCTCCTTCTTGGTGTTGCAGTTTTTTGTTAGTTAGTATACATAAAATATTGAATACTGAAGTACTTGAGAGAATTGAGGAAAGAAAGAAATGTTGAACACAATAATAATAAGTGGGTTGTAACGTCGGGTAGCATTTTCTGGTTGAACAATTAAAAACAGTAGTACAAGAACATTTGTTGTTCAGGGTCACAAAATCGGAGATAAAATTAGCTGTGAAGAATGCCAAACTTCTGAAAGAGATCGTACTCGGGGAAGAAAGAAAAGGCAGAAACTTAAAACTCACGGAAGAATTAAGAATAACGTTAAACTATCTGCTTTTCATTCTTACAATGACGAAAGAATTCGCGTAAATCAATCTCTGACTAAGCGTTCAACACCCAAATCTATTATACCTGAAAATTTTTCATCATCGTCATCCCAAGCCTATCCTTAAGCTTACCCAATGACTCAACCACTTTTACTTTTTACATAAATAGCCCATTAATGCGCCATTATGTTTGCGGAAATGCTGAAAAAATCTAAATTAAAGCGTGGAACCAGAACGAATCGTGTACAACGTAACGCCTAGATCGTAATTTTAGAGTGCCGAATATTGGGACGAAATCTAGTTGGCGGCAAATTGATAGGGAAGCATCTAATGTCACTAGGTCATCTGTAAACCAGTTCTTTGACGTAGATGGTTTGTTGTAGAACGTGAATGGAAAAAATCGAGAGTTAAAACCACGACCTTAGATCGGTTCTAGTGATGGAGGTGCTCCTGTTGGGATTTGAATCCTCACAAGCTGTGAATTCGATTTTTGAGATATCTCTGGCTTTTGCTGAAGATATTTTTCTATGCGTCTTGGTGTCGACAAAGTAATAGTTCTAATTTCAATTAATGAGATGCTCAAATTGCCGACCCTTCATTTAAAAACAATAATATTGTATTCTTCAACATTTTATCTTAGATTCTGCAACCTTCTTCTATAAAAGGTCTTCACTAGAGAAGAGTGTAAGCATGTTTTGAAATAACACCTAAAATTTGAGAAAAAATTTTGATCATAGACACTATTACTGTTTAGAAATGAACCATATGCAATTTGAACATCTTATTCAATAAAATTCGTTCAAAAACTCGATTACTTAATGAACTACCCATCACTGCCAACGAATTTTTTAAATATACTGTATTTAAATAGTTTCTGTTTTGAGATAAGGGTACAATAAAGTTTTTATTACTTTTGGTTCCTAGGGGCATTAGATAACTCAGTTTGTTCGTTCAATAAATTTCAGGAATTTCATAATCGGTTTATTTCTCAACTTTTTAACAGGTTCAGTTTCAGACCTGTATTTTCTCTATGAAAAATCATGGAGCGCTCCTCAAAATGATGTTTCTCTCTGATAAGATGTTCTGCATGCGTAGAATGCAGGAGGAAACAGTGATTATTATTGAGGAAACAGTGACGGTGGTCCTTCATTGTAGTGCCAAAAGACCTTTCGATTTGTCCAATATAAATTTTTGTATCGCATGAAAGTTGACGAATGTAATTTGTTCATTCAAGATATATCGGGTGTTTTTTAGAGTGATAGAACTTTCGATAGGGATAACTGTGATTTGACAGAGGGTAAAAGCCATGTTGTTTTGACATTTCTGTTCAGTAAGCATTGACAAATTATCATGGAAAGACTCACGCCGCAACAACGTTTACAAATTGTTGAAATTTATTTTCAAAATCTGTGTTCTATTTGCCAAACTTATAGAGCACCTCTTGAAACTTATGGTTTACATAATCGTCCATCAGAGCAGTTTATTCGTCGAATTATCGATAGATTTCGGACAACATTTTCTCTACTCGATGCAATAACAACAACAAGACAAAGAACTGTACGTCAAAAAAAATATCGATGCTGTAAATCATAGTATTAATGATGATCCAGATTTGTCTATTCGTCGACGTTCACAACAAGTTGGACTTTGTGCATCCACCACATGGAAAATTTTGCGTAAAGATCTTGGTCTACACCCAAACAAGATCCAACTGCTTCAAGAACTAAAGCCACTTGACCATAATAAGCATCGTTTGTTTGCTGATTGGGTCCTAGAACAGCTTGAAGTAGATCCACTTTATCGTAAAATTGTGTTTAATGATGAAGCTCATTTCTGGTTGAACGGCTATGTAACCAACCAAAATTGCCCTATATGAAGTTAAAACAATACTCAATAAGTTCTTCAGGTTCCATTGCATCCTGAAAAATGTACTGTATGGTGTGCTTTACTCGTTGGAGGCATCATCGGTCCATAGTTCGATGCTGGAGCTAATGTTACACTGAATGGTGCTCGTTACAGATTGATGATAATGATTATTTGTTTCAAAATTTGAATGGTATCGACCCAGAAGTGTTTTGGTTTCAACAAGATGGTGCTACACCTCATGCTGCTACCGTAACAAATGATTTATTGAAAGAAAGATTTAGCGATAACATTATTTCGAGAAATGGTCCAATTAATTGGCTTCTAAGATCACGCGACATGACTCCACTGCATTATTTTCTCTGGGGTTATGTCAAGTCATTGGTTTATGCTGATGAACCAGAAACAATAGACGCTCTGGAAGCCAACATGTTTCGTGTTATTGATGAAATAACGCCTGAATTATAATTTTTTAATTATGAAAATTACCGGTGAGTGAAAAAAACTTGTACTGCTAAATTTCATAAATTTTATCAGAGAAAATAATCAATAAAAATCGAGCCTGCGTCTTGGGATAAAAAAATGTGTCAATACTTCTTGAAGCCCAAACTGGTTTTAAGTGAGACGCGACAGATGCAAACAGCAGATGACAACTCGAAAGAATGTTGACGTTCGATGACATAATGTTGAGACGGAAGAACGTGGCTAGCTTATTCATCTCCCAAAATAACGTTACCCACTTATTCCGACGTTAATCAAATCCCATATTTTTTAGTCACTTTATTGAATGCACGAATGCAAACCATTCGAAGAATGATCTATAACGAATACCAAAACGGTAACGTCGTCATTACTATGGAACGATTTTGAGATTTATACCATGGAGTTACTGTAAAACATGGATTTGGAATGCTTCGTTGAATTTTATTTATTTAGATTTTTTCCACTTGTTGCAACTTCGAAGAACCCAAAGTTATAGATAGAAATGGGGTCTAACAGGCTTATGATTTGGAAAAAAATCATCAATAGAATGGAATAATTAAAATATTGAACCGTTACTATTTGGTAGTTAGTTGATCATAGTTAACATAAGTTGAAGAAATTACAGTGTTTTGCCCCCCAAAAATTCAAATGTTTACACAATTTTATGACTGCAGTTTCGAAGAATTACTTCCTCTTAAGACAAGTGAAAACTTAAGAAATGGTACGTGATATTTAGGCACAGATACAAAAGAATGATAACAAGATACAAAGAAGTGTTATGAAACCTCAGAAAAGTGAAGAGAATTGGTTAACCGATCTTATTTAAATATAATCAATATTCTGCTTTCATATAAATCCGTGTGGTCGTTTATTTAATTGATTTTTTTCATTCTCTACTAATAATTAAGGCAGTAATCGTCCTTGAGCACCGACCACAGAAGACTAACCTCGAAAATACTATTTTTGTAAGTCAAGAGGCTTTCTTCCAGCAAAATGAACTAAATATAGATATCCTTGTGTAGATTTACAGTAGTAAAGATCCATTATAAATTTTAATAATGTCACTGATGATCTGGTGGATTTCGTCTTCATCGATAGTATTTTTCTTGCTGGGGAAATCCACATCAAACATTTTTTTTAATTAAAATGAGTTTAGACCAAGTTAAGACCGAATCAATCAAATATTTTTAAAGTTCTCTAATTTTAGTATTTGTTCAACAAGGATACAACGAGGTCCGGCTCATAAGATATTTTGTGTTAATTGATTTTATTCTTTAAATGTGGGGAAGGAATGACGACGATCTTATTTAATTTCAAATTTTTAAAATATCATACAGATTTCTTCTGTAAACCTACAAATTTTAATTTAAAAAAAAATTTCATTCAAAATTTTTTGAATTAAAATAAATTAATGACATATAGAATTAATACTTATTATTCAGTACCAAAGGGCATGAAAGAAATTGAAAGAAATATAAATTGTTAACTAAAAATCAATTAAATAATTACTTGAAGAGTACAAAATTTTGTTTCATTCCTTGTTTTACGAAAAACTAAATTCCCTTTCAAAAATGCACAACATAACCTCAAGGTCTTCTTCAAAAATAACTTGCTTAAAATGAGTCAATAAATTAATAATTCATTTTATTTAATTCAAAAAAATTTTGAATAAAAAATTATTCTGAAATGAAAATTTGTAGGTTTACAGAAGAAATCTGTATGATATTTTAAATTTTGCAATAATCCTTCTATCAAGAAAATCTCGTTTTCATTTAATTTATTGTATATATAATAATGATATATTTTGGTTTACGCTTATTAAATATTATCTTCTGGTTTTAAAGGAGCTCATAAAATACCTTGCAAACTTTATGTTATTTATGACGAACATAGAACATTTAGGATGTTTATAAGTTTACCGTTGTTGTAATTCTAAATTATTTTTTAGAAACGTTCTACATGTTTTAGGAATTCTTTTAAAAAGGAACTTATTTTGAGCAAGTTATTTTTGAAGAAGTTCTTGAGGTTATGTTGTGCATTTTTGAAGGGGACTTTAGTTTTTCATAAAACAAGGAATAGAAGAAAAATTTGTACTTGTACAAGTATTTATTTAATAATTTTTAGTTGACAATTTATATTTCTTTGAATTTCTTTCATTTCCTTTGGTACTATGTAATAAGTATTAATTCTATATGTCTACTAAGCTGACATTTATTTAATTTTGAATAAAAATTATTTTGAGATTAAAATTTGTAGAAGGTTTACAGAAGAAATCTGTTTTAATTTTATTTAAAATAATTCACACAGTTTTTATTGAGAAATCTGTATGATATTTTAAATTTTATAAGACATCCGAATATTCGGATGTCTTATAATGAATGTTTATTTTATATGTCATGATATAAGTGGTACTTATACGACATTATTTTAATTTATTTTCAGAAGAAGAATTTTTTTTTTTTAATTTTTAAAATATTTAAATAATTAATTCTGAAAGTTTTGAAATTAAAATTTGTAGGAGGCAAACAGAATAAATCTGTTTCGATATTTAAATTTTGTAATTCTTTTTATCAAGTAAAAATTTTTTTTTTATTATTTTATTGTATATATAATATATAATTTTATTTTGGTTTTCCCCACTCATTATATAAATGTCATTTGGTATTAACTAAAGGCCATAATATACCTTACAAGCTTTGTGTAATTTTTGTGACGAACATATAATAATTAGGATTTTTAAAGTTCTCTAATTTTAGTATTTGTTCAACAAAGATACCACGAGGTCTGATAAAATAATTTTTGTTAATTGATTTTATTTTTTAAATGTGAAGTAGGACTAACGACGATCTCATTTAATTTCAAATTGTTTTTTGAGGATGTATTACATGTTTTGAGATATTCTTTGAAGTAACTTATTTAAATTAAATATATTAAACATTCAAAATAAATTATTTTTAGAAAAGTTCTTGAGATTATGTTTTGAATTTTTGAAAAAGATTTGGTTTTTATCAATATAAGATTAGAAACATAATAAAGTATTTATTTAGTAATTTAAATTGATAATTTATATTTCGCTAGGTTTTTCATTCCATTTGATATTATATAATGAGTGTTGATTTTATTTGTCTACTTAATTGAAGCAGTGCTTATAAGATATTAATTTAATTCTAAAAGTTGAATAAAATTTTTTTAAATTAAAATTTGTAAGGGGCTAACAGAATAAATCTGTTATGATATTCAAATTTTGTGATTATCCTTCTGTCAAGTACAAAACCTCTTTTATTAAATTTTATTTTAATATAATGAAATTGAGAATCATGAGTTTGTTGCTATGTTATTTCTTTCTGAAATATAATAATAAGGAACGGTTTTTTTCTTGATAGAAGGATTATTACAAAATTTGAATATCAAAACAGATTTAATCTGTTAGTCTTCTACAATTTTAATTTCAAAAAATTAAGTTAAGAAACTTTAAGAATTAAATTAATGTCTTTATAAGCACTGCTCATATTTAATAGACGTATAAAATCGAAATTCATCATAAAATATCAAATGGAATTAAGAAAAACCAAGAAATATAAATTGTCAATCAAAATTAATAAATAAATAAATTTTGGTTTTTCTTAATTCCTTTTGATATTGTATGATGAATTTCGATTTCATACGTCTATTAAATATGAGCAGTGCTTATAAAGACATTAATTTAATTCTTAAAGTTTCTTAACTTAATTTTTTGAAATTAAAATTGTAGAAGACTAACAGATTAAATCTGTTTTGATATTCAAATTTTATTTCTTTCTGTGGTTTTCCTACTGTTAATTAGCAAGTTAATGAGAAGTTAGAGAAATAATTTAGCGAAGTAATTCTTTCCAGGTAGCGATCTTCGTTATGCCAACTTCATCAAATTTAATTTGCAGTATCAAGGAATTTTGGAATAATTCATTGGCCAAAACCTTGATCAGTAAACCAAACCCTTTCGTTCGAAAGAGTGTTCGATGATTAATTAAAATCGACACGAGTATTGAAGGTTTCACATGTTTTATGTGGTCGTCATGAATAAATCCATTAATAACCAACGACACGGTTGAATGTGAAGGGTCAAGTTCTTGAGCGAATGTACGTCTTTTGTAGGCACACTTCCTCTGTTAACTGAATTTAATTACACGAGCAAAGGCCCGTTCTCTACCATCTGTCGACATTTAACGTATATTGATGATGGTACGGTTAGTTTTACACTTAACAGTCGAAATATGGAGATGCTGAAAGGATATAGGACGATTGAGCTATAAACCGAGTTGAAGAAGAATATGTGGGTGCATTGCATTTACGTGTATAAAAAGACTTACTGCAGTTTAAGCAGAAAAGTTTTCTTGAGACATAGGTATTATGAATGTCCTATTAAACGTGGAACTGAGAGCGTCAAATTTGTAATTATCAGGACTAAAACTTGAGGAATTATACAGGATTATCCATTTTGTGCTTCCGAAAGTAAATAAAACACTCTCATTCAGAATATCGATCAAATTTTTATTTCAATATAATGCTTGGACCTTGCCATTGTGTGGCATACAACATCATTCAAATGCCCCCGCGTGATCTCTTACAGGACTCGATCCTTGCGATGTTTTTTCGATGACTCGCCGGAACATTTCGGCAATATCTCACCAATAACCTGACGGATGTCGGTCTGAGGATGACCGACATAAACAAGATCCTTCCCATAACCTCATAAAAAAAATCCAAAATCACAAGATCACATCGAAAGTAATTTGGCTACAGCGATGACAATTGACGGTTTGAATGACACCTTCATTGTTAAAGAAGTATGGGCCAATCACTCCACCAGACCAAATTGCACACCATTTTTGTGGATGTAATGGTTTCTCAGCAGTTACAATTAGGATTTTCACTGCCCCAGATGGAAAAATTTTGCTTGTTTACAATGTGCTTCGTGGGTGAAGAAAATTCGATGCGAAAAATCGTCATCCAAACGTTGTGGTTCAAGCACCTAATAGAGATATGTTATAAGGCATTCTATGGTCAGCTGGCTTTAGTTTTTGTGTCAATTGAACCTCATAAGGGTGAAGATGCAAAATACGACATAGAGTGCTGTAAGAGATGCCCAAATGTTGTTGAATTGATGAATCTGAATCTTCTTCAATACTTTCACTTACGGTAGAAATATTTTCGGTCGAGCATGCCAGTAATGCACGAAATGTATTTACTACAGAATCATTGAAAAAATTTTATGAGCCTGGAATCATGCTTTCACCAGAAAGACCAAAAGGTGTTGGAACAGAATGGCCAATATATAATTTAATAAAATATATATTCATTATGAAAAAATTGTCTTTCATTTTTCCAAAAAAAAAAAACGAAAATACTTTCCTAACATTTTGGCCATTGAAAATATGTGAAAATATACGGGGTGATTCATTTAAAAAATCACCCATTTGTTGCATTTTTTGTGGCACACCTGCTTATTAGAAAATAATTTCTTGAGATGCAGAAATGAAAGTTCAAGGAGACTGCTTTCGGACGAAATTTCTGAAATGTTTGGTTCGGTAGCTATGGAAACGCAATGCACTATTGCAGGACCTGTATATGGTGGATTATCTGATCTTCCTATCTCCCCATAATATCTATTTTTCATCATTTCAAGGTTTACGAGTTTCCTATTAGGAAGAACTATGTAGTCTTGACAGATATTATGAATTGAAATAATATTATAACAAGAAACATATTTCACTATCAATTAATTTATCTTTATCTTTTTATGGATTCAGCTCAATGTTTAACTCGTTTATAGAGGCTAAGTTTAAGTTTTTTTACGGCCGTAACCAGGTCAAGTGTATTTGCGTATCGTTGACCCATATGGGTATATGTTCGATTATTCATGGTGCTGGTATGGTTATTGAATACCAATGCATGTAAGAGGAGAACGAAAGAGGTATTTGCATAAATTCCTTTTTTGGATGGCAGGTGGGGCTGCCTTGATAGGATCATGTTCATGGGTGAATAAAGCAAAGAGAACGGAAGTGTTCTGTTGACATAATGGTTGGTTATGAGCTTGGGAATAATCTAGAATTTTCTAACATCCAGAGTGAGTCCCTTCTGAAAAAATGCATGCAAACATTGTTTAAATTTTTGTTTTTGTAGGAATCATTTTACTATTCGCCACTTCTTTCTTGATATCTTTTATGGATTGAAAACGAGTGCCTCGAGTTTTAGAGAAAAAAGACGCCTGGAGTAATATCAGGTAAATACGGTGATTGTTCGACAAGATTTGTCGAGTTTGAGATGTTACGTTATCATGGTGTAAAATCCAAAAGTTTTCTTCCATAACTCATGTTTCTTCGACACAGAAAATGTGTTGTTTACACTTCAGCGAAATGACAGATTTTGAAAAGAAGCCTTCTGCTGACACTTCAATATGAAGGTGTTGCCAGATAAAACAATGGAATAATACTCTGGAAGCGACATTTGTTATGAAAACCGCACGAACTTATATACAGGATGTCCCGACGAAAATTTGACCCCCCAGAACTCAGAAACGAAGAATTTTCAACGATTTAAAAAAACAAGTCAACTTCTGTTTGGAGGGGGACGAATTTCCATCATGAATTTGCTCCGAAAAAAACCACCTCCATGAAGGTGGCATCAACCCCAACATTTTTTGTACACAACCCAGTTGAAATTTTCAAAATCGGTTCATTATTCCCGAAATAATGTAATATTGAACTTACCGTCAAAAGGTGATGTTGAACAGACAGCTGAACCGTCCAAAATCAAGAACCTAAGAGTTTTGAAGAATCCAGAAATAATTTTCAAGTTCTGTATTAGGGAGTATATTTTGAAAGAAATCCATGGATGTTAATGTCATTGTAAAGCATAAGATATGCCATTTGAAATTTATTTCAATGCGTTTATAAGGCGTGTATCGTTCCGTTTTAGTAATGGCGTAATTTTTACTTGTCAAATGTCAGAAGATGTCAACTTCAAAAGTGACAGCAACTCAGATGAATCCTATTATAGGAAAACCATTCTCATGAACTCCAAGTTCTTGTTCGCGAACAAAATTACTGGCAATACAGTCTTCTAATATTTCACAAATTCAATAAATCATAAAACATTTCTACTATTAAGTGGAAAACATTTTCAAATATGAATAGCTTTAATTTATACTAGCCCTACTCAATAAAAGGTGTTAATAAATTTAAAATTAGGAATATTATTAAACTTACTACATTTCTCGTGAACAATGTTTCTGTGGTGACTGAAAATTTTTATTATATTCACTCATATAATCATCCGAATTTGGAAAATATATATGAAAAATCATATCAATCATTCTGTGAAGGGTTTTAGAATATTTCAAATTTGATCACAACTTTCATCAAGTAAATCTCAGATAAAATATGATTATTTTTCTGTAGATAGGTTTTTCACTCGAGCCCAAATCAACCATTTTATAATTTTGAATTTGTAACATTCTAAAAGATGATCTTTTGGTCGAAAGGAAGTATCGGGTGTTTTTTTAAGAGTGATAGAAGTTTAAATTGAAATAAAACACATTTAAATTAAGGCTGAAGCCAATTTTTTTTTATTTAAAAAATAATGACATTTATGTTTTAAAAATAATTTATGGCATATGTCCACCACGACTAGCCCTGAGGAACCGCATTCGACCAGACCAATTTTGAACCACGTTTTCGAGTAATTCAGGCCTTATTTCATCAATAACACGCGTTATGTTGGCTTCCAAAGGGTCTATTGTTTCTGATTTATCAGCATAAACCAATGACTTGACACAACCCCAAAGAAAATAATCCAGTGGAGTTATGTTGCATGATCTTGGAGGCCAATTAATTGGACCATTTCTCGAAATAATGTTATCGCCAAATCTTTATTTCTATAAATCAATTGTTACGGTAGCAGCATGAGGTGTAGCACCATCTTGTTGAAACCAAAACACTTCTGGGTCGATACCATTCAAATTTTGAAACAAATAATCATTGATCATCGATCTGTTACGAGCACCATTCACTGTAACATAAGCTCCAGCATCGTTTTTAAAGAAACATGGACCGATGATGCCTCCAGCGTGTAAAGCACACCATACAGTGCTTTTTTCAGGATGCAATGGAACCTGCACAACTTCTTGAGGATTGTTTTCACTCCATATACGGCAATTTTGCTTGTTTACTTAGCCGTTCAACCAGAAATGAGCTCCATCACTAAACACAATTTACGATAAAAAAAGTGGATCAACTTCAAGCTGTTCTAGGGCCTAATCAGCAAACAAACGACGCTTATTATGGTCCAGTGGCTTTAGTTCTTGAACCAGTTGGATCTTGTATGGGTGTAGACCACGATCTTTACGCAAAATTTTCCATTTGGTGGATGCACAGAGTCCAACTTGTTGTGAACGTCGACGAATAGACAAATCTGGATCATCATTAACACTTTGACTTACAGCAGCGATATTTTCTTCTGTACGTACAGTTCTTTGTCTTGTTGTTGTTACCTTCTGTCAAATCACAGTTATCTCTATCGAAAATTCTACCACTCTAAAAAAAACACCTGATACAATAAATTTTTACTTTTTCTTTACGCTCAACAATTTGAACGATATTTCTAACCAATATGTTAAATGCGTGGATAATTGGACTGTTTATAAACATCACTCAAAAGACAATTTAAAAAGGTATTGTACACAATCGTTCTCAGGGAACAGTGAATATTGTGTCTCACAATTAGTCTAATGTTGGAATCGATTGATGCGAAGAAAAAGTTCTTTCATGAATCACTGAGAAATTTCCTGCTACTTGAATGATAACCATAATAGGTTGTTACATCATCTCTGATTTTAATTTTCTTATATAATCACGGACATACATACATATGTATGCTGCAAGGAATACCGAAATATTCAACAATGGCGAAACAATTTTACTTCGTATATCCTACTATTCGTTTGGGCAGTGTTTATATTACAAAGAATTTGTGGAATATTGATTATTATTTCATGGAATGAATGAGTGTCGATAGCTCAGTGGTTAGAGCCTTGGGATGGGAACTGAAAGGTCTTAGGTTCAGGACCCTCCTAAGGATTAGGAGTATACAGGGTGTCCCAACGAAAATTTGACACCCTTAGAAACGAAGAGTTTTCGAAGATTTTTAAAAAACAGTTTTGATTTCATGCGTTTGTTCCGAAAAAACCACCCTCATGAAGCATCAACCTTTTTTTAGTAGGGAAGAGATGTCGAGTGTTTCAAGTTCTTCAATAGGAGGAAAGAATTCTCATGACGATATTGTTCCGAAAAAACCTTTCATTCGGAAATCAACTGAGTTTACGTACCAATTAATATTGTTGTTAAGTTTTGTTTAAAAATAGTCATATGAACTGCAGAAATTACTGAAAACTGTGTACAACTTTATAGATTTTAGTTCAGTTTCGAAACTCAGTGATGATTTTTCTTAGATAAAGGCATAAAAGACGCTTCAAGGCACTAGCACTTGTTTTCAACTATGGAAACATAAAATAGAAAAGGATTAGAGGAAGAAACGTAATACAAGAGAAAAAATGTTAAACGATGAGGTGAAATTATTGACAAGATTGAAATAGATAATAATTCAAGAGACGAAGATGATGAAAAACTGAATAATTATAAACAACCGATTAAGTGATTCATTCAAAAGTTCACTGCGGAAAAAATGACACAGCAAAATTAATCAATTCATTTCGAACTGCATTATCAACTTTTTGAAGAAATTATCTATGTATGGTTCCAGTTTCATAAGAACCATTCACTTTCTTCGCGTGTGGAAGACGTGGATATAATTACATATCATGAAAACAAATATAAATGCCAAATCTTCTTGAAAAATATTACGTGAAGGAAAGATGGTAGCTTTCTCTTTCAATCAATTACTTTTTATGTGGGTCACATACTACCATACTATTTTAAGGAATACGAAGGAACATAAATATTGAGAGTACAAGTAAAGACAGAATCTATCAAATACAAATTAATTCAGTTCGTTTTCGAAAGATGGCTCTAAAAACAATAAATTTTAATAATAAGGCTCCAACTGACAACTCATGGTTTCGGCGTTTCAAAAGACGATAAAGTACAGACAATACCCGATGAAGATCCGAGTCTAACTCAAGACGAGTCTGCACTTACGTTGGGAGTGGTCTAACAAGCAGAGCTATACATTTGAAATCTATGGGCGTCATTCAAAAGCAAGACAATTAGGTTCCTTATGAAGATATCTGGAAAGACGATTATTTTCCTGTGAGCAGGTACTTCAAAGGCAAGAAGGGAAGGGTTTTTTACACAGGGAAGTGACTGCTGACGAATAGTGGACCTTCTACTATTTTCTAAAACAACACCAAGAAAAAAAATACTACGTTCTATCCTTATCTTTAGCATTGAGCTTATAATTTTTTCTATAAGTAATTTCCCCTCCTTTTGTTAGAAGGGATGCACTGAGGCACCTCTAACATTCAGTGTTTGAATAGACTGTAAACTCATTACTCCAGGTATCTTTCAAAAATGTTTAACATAATCTTAAGAATTTCATCATAAAACTATCTTACTTAGAATATTCAATATTATTGGATATCTAACTAAGTTACTTTTTAGAAAATCTCAAGATATGTAAAAACATTACTAAAAAACAAGTTTTAGGAGAGACTTTGCTTCGTAAGTACTCAATCATATTCATATTCAATAAAATATAACATCAATCAACAAAAAATATATTCTCACCCTTGGACAATTCAGAAAGCTTCTTGGTAAATGAATACTGAAAATAACTGGAGTGTAATGTTAACTCGAAATATTTAATTTATAGGATTTTTGTTAACAATTTATATTTATTTGATTTTGTTATATCATTTGGATGTCTTTTAATAAATGTTTATTTTATATGTCGTTTGATATAAGTGGTACTTATATGACATTAATTTCATTCCTGAAGTTATAATATTAAATATGATTTTTTGAAATTAAATATGTAGAAGGTTAACAGAATATATCTGTAAATATTCAAATATTTGAATGATTTTGAAATTGTCATAATTATTGTTTTGGAAGAATTTTAAAAAATCCTTAAAGTAATCTTTTTATAGCCACCAATGGCGTTTACTAGTTCTCCAGTTATTAAAGCTAAAAAAAGCATTTTTTTAAATTATGCAGTATTTCATTTCGTTTCTCTCAATTTGACATAAATGTTTCGTAATAAAGCCGGAGTACGAGATTTTACGTACCGTGAAACGTAAACGTTGGAAAATTCGATGGAATTTTTTTCTAGAAAATTTTCTAAGAAATGATAATTCAGAACTTTGCGAATTTGCTCCCTAAATTCAAATCATTTGTGGGCATATCAACTCGATTCATTTAGAAAATATTCGAAACAATGCTATCGTTAGTAATTGTTGGAATTATTCCAATTAATTTAGTGTAAAAGCTGAATTAGACGCTATGCTAGTCGAGCCATTAATCAATTAGCATTCATGAATTATTTTTCAAGGTGTAGAGATCATTAATATGCCACGCAGAAGAAGTAGTTCCATCTTCTTGAAATATACAAAATTTTGATTCCTTGAAACTAGGAAATTGGTGAGTAATTTTAATGTTCTAATTTCTACCAGAATGAGATAATTGTAGATGATCTCAAATTCACCATGAACTGACGTATGTAGTAATGCGAAGTAATTAATAATATAAATAAATTATAAACTGAAATTTTCGAAAATTCATTAATTGATATCTTCGATTATTTCACCAGACCGTAACTTTTTCTAATGTTTAATTGAATCAGTCTTCATCAGTTTTGATGAAAAATCATATTGAATAAGGCTATTCTGATTTTTACAAATTTTTATTGTTATTTAATACAACAATTGTTTCGCTATCATAGTACAATCTTCAGGTAGGTGGTATCTTACATTTTAAATAACCAAATTGTTTTCGAAATCGTTTGCTATTTATATTAGAGTCTCTGTAAATTCCAGCTCATCTGAGTATGTTTAAGAGGGTCTAATTGTTCGTTAAGTACTATTCCAATTTTGTTGTATTCATTTATATCTAGGGACTCGAGTAGGTTTAAGGCATAACCTTTTTGCTGCCTTCGCTAATGCAAATCTTTCGATTATTCCAATGATCGACTGGACTTCAGAGTTCTCTGTCTTATGAAGAAAATTTGAATATCAAAATTAAATCTGTTATTATTATTATTTTATTTTATATTTAATATACAATTATTTTTAGGTTTTAAAAAATTTCCTGTGGTTATCTAAGACCATAAAATACCTTACAAGCTTCGTGTAATTTTTGTGATGAGCATAGAACAGAATTACTTTGATCTTAAAGGTTTATAATTTTAGTGTGTTCAAACGATGATACCACAAAGTCTTACGGGTAAGTTATTTATTGTTAATTGATTTTATTTTTTAAATGTGAAATTGGACTGAAGAAGACCTTATGTGAATTCTAATTGTTTTTTGAGGAATTGTTGTTTGAGGATTCAAATATTTTCTTATTAATTTTAATTGACAATTTATATTTATTGGGTGTTTATTCCATTCGATATTATATAATGAGTTTTGATTTTATATGTCTATTAAATATAAGCTGTGCTTATAAGACAATAATTTAATTCTAAAAGTTTTTGAATAAAATATTTTGAAATTAAAATTATAGTAGGCTAACAGATTGAATCTGTTTTGATATTCTAATTTTGAAACAAATTTGGTTTGCTAGAATAAAATATCTAAATGAGCTATTGTGTGACAAAACAAATATTGTATTTAAAGAAATGTAGGAATTTGAATTATGGAATAGTAAATAAGTAAATATTGAGTTATGGTATTGGGAATAAGTAAATAACCGGATCAATTCGAAACTAAATGATGATTTCATAAAATATGTATTATTTTTTCCGAAGATATCGAAGGTACAAAAGATTTTTGTCGAAAAATATCTAGTGTCTGTCTGATCTCGCAAGCAGAATAAATATTCACAATACCTTTTATCACGAAAGTGCGAATTGAGTAATTTCATTTTTTTTTGTATTTCGAGCAGAGCAAACATTCTTATCTCAGGAGGGAATTTACATAATCTCCAACACCATGCTAATAATGAACAAATATACACACAAAAGGAGATAGTGACATCATCTGTTCTAGAAATGGGAACCTGTAATTCTAAAATGCGTCCAATCCTTGAAAGTGACGAATGAAATAGTGAATAACTGCGGTAACATTGCTCAATCATCTGGAGGATTATCTACCTCGCATGTAATAAAGATAAAATGTATCGAACTATTGTTTTTTGAGTACTGTTTTATTGGAACAAAATAATAAGTGTAGCTTGGGCGTCAGCGCTATGAAACACCGGTTTCGAGGAACTGAATGAATTATCGATTTAAATGTTTTGGACACGTCATGCTTAATCCATACATTCTATGATCAAATGATTAAACATGTCGTAAATCTTTCGCGACAATAAAAATCCACATTCTAGAAGTATTTGTAAATAATGCACCTTCTGTACGTTAAAAATAAGTTTGATTCGATATTTCAAATCCAATGATTTGAAATATTTGAAGAATGGGAGAAATTCAAGTCATTCACAAAGATCTTAAAGAAAATACAGGTACGACGGTAAAAATTCAACACTCTGGCCGCCCTCCTTCAGTCCCTGATGAAGAAACGAGTCGAGAAGTGGAGGCGTCAATTCGTCAAAATACGTCTTCATCCATCCGAACGCGAGGCCAATCATTAAACACCAAAGTATCGTCCTTGAATTTGATTTTAGAGGAAGATTTGCATTTAAAAGCCTATAAAATTTAATTGGTTCAAGAATTGAAGGATGCAGAGTAGCGTAATCGATTGAATTCTGCCAACAAAATGTTACAGCGGTTCAACAATTTTGATAACATACTCTTCAGCGATGGAGCAAACTTTCATCTGAATGGTCATGCCAATAAACAGAATTTTCGGTACTGGGCAGATGAATATTCGAGACGAAAGCATGAAAGACTCCTCCACAGCCCAAACGTCGTTGTTTTTGCCGCTATGTCTGTTAGAGGCATAATCGGTCCTTATTTTCATGAAGATCGACGAGGCCGACCACTCAATTTCAAGGTTTCAATTCAAGAACATGGTCTCAGCAAGATGAGTCCATTTGCCATACATCAAATCAAGCGATGGAAGCTGTTAATTATTCGCTAATAAGGTCATTTCGCGTAGGCATAACATCAACTGGCCTCCCAGAAGCCCGGACCTTAGTCCACTTGACTATTTCGCATGGGGATACCTTGATAGTAAGGTCTAAATAAATAATTTTCCACTTTATATTGAAATATTTAACAATATTCTTTTTTTTAAGTAGTTTTTGTTTTATCTTAGTAACAAATACCCGATACTCTCTTTGGACATCCTGTATTTTTCATTCACATGAAATTTTCCATCTCTTTATGAGAATGATTCCATATATGCACTTGCGCACATATAAGGACATCAATGACTTCAATAATTCCTCTAGTGCATCAATTATTTCTATTGTTCTTCGAACACAAATAATCAACTAGAATGTATATTATACCTTTTCTTTTCAAAGATCCTATTCTGAAGTTCCGACTTCATTCACTAAGACATCAACGCCAAAACCAGTTTCTAAGCAAAACTAAATTATATTGCAACCATTACTGTAAACTGATATTTTCTTCCTGCTATGTCCGTGATTAATTGACAATTTTTTTTCGCGCGAACATTAACAATGCAACGAGCTGCCATGGTTCTCACGTTACATAATACCCGAGGCTATCCGAGCTATTAAAAATTACATCCCAACGACAACTGCAATCTTGCATGCTATTAGATGTGGAAAGTTCTCCGCTAGAGCTCAAGTTCATTAGTTGCGTTATTTTTCGGATTTCAGGAGTGTCGCGAATATTTTTCGGGTAGTTCAATGAGCTGGTAGGTCAAATGAGCCGGTATGACATTTGCGGCAAGAGGGCGTGTCTGTTTCGCCGAAAATCGTGCAAAATTGACAATTGTCATATTCTCTTTGATCCGTAGCAAATACCGGGAAAATTATAGGATAATGGAAATGTTTTTCTTAGTTAGAGATCGGTCATTTGACTCATATCAGCACATTCTTTACAAGCCCTGTCGAAAAAAAGCCTTTCGACTCACAAAGGAAGCATGCTTGAGGTTAGTCTTCTGTGGTGGGTGTTCAAGAATGATTCAATGATTATTATAGGACTGTTGATTGGGGGAGGCCTTTGACCCTGCAAGGCTTGAACATTTCTTTGAGTTCTTTAAACGGCATTTTTTCCATAGGACTGCTTTAGATTTCGATTTATTCCACAATAGACATAATTCGTTCAATGTTTCAAGTGAAATTTTATTTATTTGATCTGACAGTGCAAGCAACAATTCGGACGTACTAACGCAAATCCCGGTGGCATCTTTTTAAAATTCCGAAGTTGCAAGCTGGTTTACCATGTAAATTACCAGTAACCAACATTTGGGACAGCTGTGTAGTATAGAGCAGCTGCGTTTTACATCTTGAGATGCCTCCTTAAAGATATAATTACTCATTAGTTAAACACTTGATGTGTGTCTTGTCGAGCTTTCTGGTTAATTTCTGACATGAAAGATAGATGAGAATCTGCTTAAAAATTTTCCACTTCGAATTGCCAGATTTTCTCTGAATCACTATCAGAATTAAGGATGAATAAAGGTTAGAGGTTGCGCGTTTGTTCCAGGAACACCGTGCCCAAAAGTTTCAAGTTGAGATTTCATATTTTGAATATTTTTTAGGGTATAAATCTCATCAGAGTTCAAATTAAGTGATTACTTCGATGTGAACTATCGAACCAAAGTCTCATATAGAATTTTGCGAAGATAAATTACGAGAATTTTTTCCGTATCTGCAAAAAGTATGAATGGAATATGATATTTAATTCGATATTTTTTTCCACCTTTTTTTGCCACTATGTCACGATGTATTATTGTTCATTTTGATGAGATTTATCGTTTCTTCAAGTGAACAGTTGGAAAATTGTACGAAATGACGTTTATCTGACGTTCGGATGACAGAACACAATTCTATGTTCGTATTCATCATATGCAGATTCTTTAAGAAGTAATTCAAAGATTTTGAACTTTCATGGTAAATAGATTATTCATAATTTTTCAAGCGTGAATTGGAAGCCATTTTATACACGAATATTCTGCAGTATTTCTTGCTTACAACTGAAACGATTGCTTATATATTGTTCAAAAAAACATTATGACAAAAAATTTGTAAAACAAAAATATTTTAGAACCAATCTCGCAAAAAATAGCCCAAATATTTTCAAAATCTCACATAAAAACAGCTTTCCGAATCATTCGCACTTGAAACGTGGGATTCGTTTGTCCATATCGGTGTGCCAAAAAAGCAATTATCGGGTGTTTTTTTAGAGTGATAGATATTTAAATTGAAAAAAAACACATTTAAATTAAGATTGAAGCCAATTTTTTTTATTTGAAAGATAATTTTATGACATTTAAGAATGATTTCTGGCATATGTCCACCATGACTAGCTCTGAGGACCTCATTCGATCAGACTAATTTTGAGCCACTTTTTCGAGTAATTCAGGTCTTACTTCATCAATAACACGAGTAATGTTGGCTTCCAAAGCGTCTATTGTTTCTAGTTTATCAGCATAAACCAATGACTTGACATAACCTCAAAGAAAATTATCCAGTGGAGTTAGGTCGCATGATCTTGGGGGCCAATTAATTGGACCATTTCTCGAAATAATGTTATCGTCAAATCTTTCTTTCAATAAATCATTTGTTACGGTAGCAGCATGAGGTGTAGCACCATCTTGTTAGAACCAAAACACTTCTGGTTCGATACCATTCAAATTTTGAAACAAATAATCATTGATCATCGATCTGTAACGAGCACCATTCACTGGAACATTAGCTCCAGCATTGTTTTTAAAGATATATGGACCGATAATGCTTCCAACGTGTAAAGCACACCATACAGTGCATTTTTCAGGATGCAATGGAACCTGCACAACTTCTTGAGGATTGTTTTCACTCCATATACGGCAATTCTGCTTGTTCAACCAGAAATGAGCTTCATCACTAAACACAATTTTACGATGAAAAAGTGGATCAACTTCAAGCTGTTCTAGGGCCTAATCAGCAAACAGACGACGCTTATTATGGTCAAGTGGCTTTAGTTATTGAACCAGTTGGATCTTGTATGGGTGTAGACCAAGATGTTTACGCAAAATTTTCCATGTGGTGGATGCACAGAGTCCAACTTGTTGTGAACGTCGACAAATAGACAAATCTGGATCATCATTAACACTATGACTTACAGCAGCGATATTTTCTTCTGTACGTACAGTCTTGTTGTTACAGCGAGTAGAGAAAATGTTGTCCGAAATCTATCGATAGTTCGACGAAAGCTGCTCTGATGGACGATTATGTAAACCATAAATTTCCCGAAGTGCTCTATAAGTTTTGCGAATAGAACACTGATTTTGATAATAAATTTCAATAATTTGTAAACGTTGTTGCGGCATGAGTCATTCCATGATAATTTGTCATTGCTTACTGAACAGAAACGTCAAAAGAACATGGCTTCTACCTTCTGTCAAATCACAGTTATCCCTATCGAAAATTCTATCACTCTATAAAAACACCCGATATGTCGAATCTGCTCATTAAGGTAGATTATTTGAACATTCAATTTAAATTTGTCGACCTTCGATTTCGCATTTTTTAGAATTTGTTTTTGTTCTCGAATTTTTTATTTTCGTAGAATTTATTTCATTTTCAAGCCAGTTATGACAATAAAGAACCTAAGTACTCATTTTCAAAGAGGGAAAATGTGTGTCATTGTTCGTGGAAAACAAATTCCTCGCATATAATGGAATAAGATCGTCGTATTCATTTTCGACCAATATGGACAAACGAATCCCACGTTTGAAGTGCGAATGATTCTGATTGATGTACTGAAAGCAGCGCAGAGCCTCGTTTCGATAGAAGCATACCCCTCAATGCCCACTGACATTTAGAGAGAACAGTCGTTTATTCGTCATCGCATCGCGCTGAGGTTTTGATTCTTCCACTGCTCCAGTGGAGATTTGTGCTCCTCTAGATTAACATTGAATTTCCTGTTTCCGACTGCCTTTTCCATACCTGTGTAGGACAAACCGGGAGATATTTCTAAAAAGATTCAAAGAATTTCAATCTTCATTTAGGAACCGAAAAGATAACTCCAATTTCGCAAAATATTTTTTCGAAACCAATCATATCTTATCAGAATTTTGAAATAGACACCCTGGAATCCATAGGAATATCTAAGCACAAGCACGTTTTAGAAATAAACCATCAAATGAGCAGATGAACCTTTGGCAAACGCCTCCTCTCGAAGTTTCGCACAAGCCGAAACCTTCAAAGAATTTATATAATCGTTGAGATACAATTCAGTTTGAAAATATAGTAAACACTACGAAACTCGAGTCACTGTATATTCAGTAAATAAAAAGTGATAGAAAACTATTATAAGTAATTTCTTACTTCATTCTTATAAATTCTATTTGATCTATTTATTTGACCTTACATCAATATGTGAAAAAAATTTCGAAGTTTGTATTTCTTACAATGTATTTGTTTCAGAGCAAACCGGTAATGGTCACGTTAGTCCCACCAATATTAATCGTCAGCCCCGGTAGAACATTATAAGGAAATTGAATCAGAGACGTGTCGATGATTTTATCTGCCTCAGTATCATTATGCAAGGTGAGTGTTGTATCGATTGATTTCCCAATTTGGAACACGCAAAACCAGATGATATCAAAAACATAGACAATGCCTTACCACACGGTATATAAATCGCAACTTACTCTTGAGGTACCAATTATGAACCAATAAACGCAGAAAGAAAGACATTGCTAATAGTCTAAAATGAGTACAAAGAGATTTCAGTGAAAATCAAAGAAAGTTATAGCACCGACGTGTAATGAACAGGTTCGAGTATTCTATGACTCAATAAATTTTATGTTCAATTCTTTTCTGAATTTTACTACACCCACAACGTTCCTCACTTGAGTATTAGTCATTTGCTAGTATTCAGGTGTTTACCTTGCAAAACGACCTCAACACAAGCAATTGGATAATGAAGCCGCACATATTCCTTCTCATCTGTGACATACCAGATCCTTTTTGACTTTACGATGCGCGTGTTTCATCCTCATATTAATGAACATAGATAGGAATATAGGTGTGATATTTATAAAATCACATATTTGTTGAATAATTCTTTTTGGGAACACACTGTATATTAGAAAATAATTGCCCGAGATGCAGAAATGAAAATACAAGGAGCATGCTTTCGAACGAAATTTCTAAGATGTCTGGTTCGACAGCTATGGAAGCGCAACGCACTATTGCAGCACCCTGTATAGTTCAGTGGAAACGAAATGTTACATTCTGATTTTAGCAAACGGTTAAATCATTCTGATTTTTTTTCAGATTGAATTTGTAGAGGTTTCGCAGAATTAATCCAGTTATTTTCGGAAATATTTGAAAAACCACCTTCAAAGTAATTTTGAATTTCTATTTGTTTATAATAATTTGTCTTTTGACACATGCGCGTGGCAGTTTTCAGATATGGAGTCATGATCATATCTTCTTTTGAATATTTCTCAGTAAAAGAACCTTGCTTTAGTTATGTTCGTTTCTAACAGGATATTTGATGAATGAAGCTATGTAGATATATTTTTTATTGATTGTTTTTATTCACCCTTCAAATAACTTCGATTTGATGAGAATATTGTTAAGAATTTCAAATGCTTATTCTAGAGAATGTGCTATATATTTGTTAAAGTAGAAAATGGAAAGGACTCTTTCTAACTCCATATGGGGCATTTTTTGGTAATAGAATTTAAAACAAGTTGTAGAAATTACCATGTTTCACTACCACTAAATTGATATTTTACACATTTAATTGTGACGAGTTTCGGGAATTGACTATCCCATCTTTAGACAGTTGTCAGAAGATAGGATAGTTAATTGCCGAATATCCAATTGAAACAAGCTGTCTTGGATGATATTTTCTTTTGATACTTTATTGGTTAACTGCAGCACATATACGTCTCTTAAGTGAGAGAGTGTTTCCAAGACGTCTTATTACTGTAATGTATTGTTAAATGTTCTATTCAGTTTCGAAAACGGTATAAATCCAGATCATTACGTTAACAGCATATTGAATCTTGCAAATTCAAGACAAGTGTTGTTCCTTTCTCTTGATGCTTTTTGAAAACATTTCACTGTGTAATTTCTAAAGAAATGTCATCTATTCAGAATTATTCTGACTGTCGACTGACGACTATCGACAAACAAAAAGTTCTTACTTTATCCAAATTAAACCAGTTTTAATCGAAAACAATCTATTATCTTCATGATATTTGCACTTTTATTTTCTACATTTGATCACTTTCATCACTACAGATTTCGTGGAGTAAACACAGAAAGAAGTTGTTTGAAAGAACCATAAAAATGCAGAGAACAATGAATGACAGATTATTAGTTTCTGCATATGAAAATGGAAGAAAATGAGGATCGGAAACATTCAATGAAGAAAATATTTTCAAATTTCGAGGCGAGATCATTAAAATTCCATTTTATTATTAGGTAAAATACTATCTAATACAATAGCTCAAAGTAATTTCAGCAAACTTCATTATTCGGATTTTGCATCACTTTTTATTTCAGGCATAAATAAACAGGCTAAAAATAACGTCTGAAGGTATACGTCTGTCCATATAATTTAAATGATGGCAAGACAAGGGTCATATGCTTCCCAACCACAACAACATAACTCGAATTAAAAAAAAAACCGCTTCTTTTCAAGGCCGATGCATTTCTATGAAACTTGCGACCATAAGTTATTTCGCTAATGTGTATTTGATAGGAGAAATTGTGTTATTCTTAGTTCCATGGTGACTCAAAAGTGTTCCCTGCAGTTGAAACTTCATGGGAAAAGAGCAGGAATATTTTTGCACTTCTTGGTAACTATCAAAGTGCTTCCTAGTCACGCCCAAGTCAAACTGCACTCACCCTGATTATCAGCTCAATTTCTGGAACATCCCCATTTTCTTCGTGTCCGTTTTCCACAATTTCATCCGACATGTTTTCAAAGTAAATAATTCACTTGATAGGCACTAGTTCACCGCACAACTTCAATACTTGCCACTACTCTCGCAACTGGTTTCAATAATACTCGATTGGAGTGATACCGAATGTCATATTAGTTGCAAAGTTTACTTTATTGGCGAAACCTTTGGAACAACACGTGAACGTCAACTTTGTAAAGAGAAAGTAGTAGAAATCTGTATTGAGAGGGCTATTGTGCTGCCATCTGTTGCGTGTCTACTGCACTTAAAGGTGGTACATTGGATTTTAGAGATTTCTATACACTCTATGGTTACTCAATCTTCACAGTATCTTCCGTTGCCTGACATTTAGTTTGGTATGTTTTGCTACTGAGTGATAGATGACAGATATAACCAGAATTAAGGACAAATTCATATAATAAAAAAGGCTTTGCTGAAATAAGATGGCATATGATACGTTCAATGTAATACGTATATCAAGTAGATTGTAGTTAGTGGAAATTATCTCATGAAAAAGAGAACATAACCAGTAAGACACTGAATTTATTTGTTGATAAGTGTGATGTTACTCTCTGTGTTATAGTTTCAGGTCCACGGAATTATTATATTAATAGCTGTTCGATTGTACTAATGAAATGAACATAGAACTTCACTTAATACATGATTAGTCTGTTTTTATACGTCAGATTGTCACGCACTTGTCAGAAACGACAGCACAGGTGCCCTTTGCTTGAGAATAACACTTTATATACTTTTTCCTTCAATATAACATGAAAAATAACAGTAAATTCACTATTTTTCTTAAAGAAACTTTAGATGGAAGTTAACATTAAATTTATATTGGTGAATAAGTACACTATATACTTTCAAAATATTCAAATCGCAATTATTTTCCTTGTAAACACTGTCATTGTGAACTGTCTTCAGATGAACATGGTTGGACTGTTCTAAGACATTTTCCGACATCATGGCTGCATCCACATTTCAAACAGTTTTGGACTTCAAATAGGCAGCTAGATTTCTTTCCTGTAAACAAAGAAATGTCTTTTTAGCAATATTTGTAAAACTTAAAAAATTCAAAGCATCATATAACATAGAATATCGAAAGTGGAGAATACATTTCACTTATCAGCAAATAATGCTTTTAATTCCTTCAATTTCATGAATCCCTCTGAATGATGGTATAAAAGAAAACATTTATATACAAGGAGTGGCACAAAAGTAATAAGACTGATTTTTATTTACTAAAGTTCAATAGTTCCCTTGGGCAGCTACACACCGATGAAGACGTTGTTTCCAATGTTAGTAGCAGCGCTGGAATTCTTCAACCCATATGGCCTTCAGTATGTTCTCTACCCTCTTCTGTTTGCTAAAGTCCCAAAATGACGTCCTTTGAGGACACTTTTCAGTTTAGGAAAAGGTCACAGGGACTCCGGTCAAGTGAAAAGGGGAGCTGAAGAACCACATGAGTGCCTTTTGAGATTAAAAATTATGTTATGGAGAGAGCAGTGTGACGTGGGGCGTTGTTATCATGATTGAGCATCTATTTGTCTGCAATGTCTGCTCTCGACCCTTTTCCCAAGCCTTTCAACTTGGTTAACAGTTTTTCCTGGAGAAACAAAAAACGAATCAACATTGATTTGACCTTCAAATTGCTCATTCGAGCTTTTTTTGATAGAGGCAGTGTGCTCACTTTACCTCTTGGTCTCAGAATCCTTCAAATCCACGATTCATCACCTGTGATCACACGACTAAAGAAATCTTGCTCATTAGCCATTCTGTCAGGAAGATCAACACACTTGTTTTTTCGAATGTTCTTCTGCTCAATTTTGAGGTTTTTCGGCACCATTTTGGCACAGATCTTTCACATTTGCAAATGTGCAGTCAAAATATGCTGACCGATAAATCTGTTCAAATTTAATCGCTCTCTCAACATTTTTAATGTTAAACGACAGTCTTATCTCACCAGAGTGTTCACACGTCCGATGATTTCGTCAGTTTTCGAAGTTGAAGGCGCCCCTGAATGGTGTTCATTTTCAACGCGTTCTGTACCTTCCAAATATGGTTTGTGCCAGCGGAAAACCTGAGCTCGGGTATGAAATGTTACCTATAGGCCTGTTACAACTTTTCAAACGTCATACATGCTGCAAGCTAAACACAAAATTTAATAGCACAAGTTTGCTCCAAAGTCCCCTTTCTGTGACGCATAACTGAAACATAACCTTACTAATAACAGTCGTGAAAATTACTTACTAAATGGAAGGAGTTGAAACTCGCACTGTGCTATGGAAGGGTATTGATAAACGTGCTCTATCAAGCACAACAGCGCAGCGTTGCCAGATCTCATTACTTTTCCGCCACAAGTCGTATGATTAAATTACCTGGTACATAGTTAAAGGCTTCTTCAATATTCGTCGGTAGCATCTGCAGAGGAAAATGTGACCGCAAATCCGAATCTAAAAACTCCTTCTGTATATCTTCATTTTTTTCATGTCTCGCAAACTTCTCCAAGCTGATTTCTGTCTTCGCATAGTAGTTTTTATAGACGTCCTTTGACAGTCTGTCGTCCAGAAATGCGTTAAGCTCATGTTCCAACCTGCCTTCTCCAAGTTTTGGATGACACAGGTTGAACTCTCCTGCCCTCACAATTTGTATCTTTTTCTGCGGCACTTGATATTTCGTTGGGACAGCTTCTATCTGAGAAAGGACCCAGTCTCCATGTAGCAATTTTCTGAATCGAAGAAGAGGATTACTGTTAGAGCCAAATTTGTCTGGACTCTTCAACTTGTATTGATATGCTAGAGCCGTTATTGTTTGGTACTTTTCACTGTCTTACTACCAGAATTTTGAATATTAAATTGAGTTCCATTGAGTCTACTTGTGAAAGTATGTTGAATATCAAACAGAGTAATCCTGTTATACCTCGATATGAGAATTTTGCATGAATGCCTCGGTATGAAGGCTTAAAAAGTTTAACTAGTCGTGACTATCCAATGCATTTTCACTTCGTCAAATGGCCTAATGAGCGCCTTTTCAGGAAATTCAAATTGCCATGCATGAGATTGAGCCCCAAACAACAATGTACTGAAAAATTGAGTTGATCGGTACTGTAGTCAGTCGTGGCGGTCATTTGGATGATATTGTTTTTCCTTCGTGAATGTCAAGGTTCAAACTTTATAACAAACTCATAGCTTTGAGAAAATATTCATTAGGTTTTCATTTCATCCATCAGAAATGCAAATTTTAAATGGAATTCCCTGTATAATTATAGAATGAAAGTTCAAACTAACCCGAATGCCACATAATGCGTGTCCATCCAAGTAGACCTCTGCAAAGTGATCAAGAATTGCGTGGTATTCTTTTTGTGTCTTCCGCTGTTACACATCGACAAGATTCCTCTGTTTTCATGAGAAATGGCGAAGTTTTCACATGGCATTTTCGCTTCTTTCAGTTTATAGCCGCCACATTGTATCCAACTAGATTCCACTATTCTTGCAACGACAGAACGTACATCTCAGTTCAAGTGGATGGAATTTGAGGCGATTGATGATGGCCTTACCTGTGAATTGGTGTGTTGGAATAGCCTCCATTCAGCTTTCTGCATCTCTTCAGGAATAGCCGGCATGTATTTGGTACCATGTCTTCAAACAGCTGGGGAAAAATTTTCAATGCAAAGTGCTCTAAATTACACCTCATAGCAAGTCCGCTAATGTTTTGATGTGTCAGTGTACTCAAATTTTCTTGTGTACTTATTGAAGTTTCACAGGAATTAGGAAAAATTTATAATTTTAATTGTAGTGCCGATGTCTCGTCCGTTCTTTAGGCATTCTGAAGGCAACACGGAAAAATGATGTCATGGAGAGTTTTTGTATTGAAAGCCACAAGGACAGATACAATCATACCCAACTTTTCAAACCATCCGAACATTCATAAACTCGTTGCTTACAGATCAATGATACAAAGAGCATTTTCATATCTAATTTTTGATTGTCTCGGTCTTTACTTGACAGAAATTCATCTTCAATATAAGAAAAACTTAAATAATATCAATCAAAAATCTTTAGAACATCTAGCTATCGATTCAGGAATTGCATTGAGAAATTGTCAAAATTCAAATATAGACAAGTGCATTTTTACCAATATAATAAAGCAAGAAACATCAAATTATCAATACAATAATAATAATCAAACAGTCAAATCAATCAGAAATAAAATTATAGAAAATGACCTAATATTTACTCGCGCAGACAAAGGAAATACAATCATAGCATTAAACAAAATAGAATACATACAGAAAACAACTTCATTTTTAGACCAAAATGAATATAAAACTATCAAAAAAGACCCAACAGAAAAATATCAAAAACAAATCAAATCAGTTATCCTTCAATCCAAAGCACTTTTTGAAAATATTCCAAATTATAAATTAACTTTGATGAACCCATCAACACCCATTTTGTATTCTTTAATTAAGTTGCATAAAGAGAATAATCCCATCAGACCCGTTGTTTCATTTGTTACAGCCCCGTCATATAAACTTTCAAAATCATTTATCAAAATTATACTAACAGAAACTAACTTTGAAGCCAAATTCGCAATAAAAAACTATTATCAATTTATACAAAAAATTAACCATATACATATCCCAAAAAATGCTAAATTTCTTTCCTTTGATGTAAAAAACTTATTTCCTAGTATACCGGTCAGTGAAACCATAAAATTAGTTGATGATTTATTACTCCGAAAACGAACTAATCTTGTTGTAAAAACAGAAATATTAGACGCCTTAAACGTTTGCCTAGATCAAAATTATTTTATGTTCAACGGCACGTTTTATCTAGACGAAGAAAGTCTATGGGGAACCCATTAAGCCCCTTGTTATCAGAAATATTCATGGATCAGTAGAAACCAATATCCAAAAACTCCCATATTTTAAAGATTTCGTTTATTGGTACCGCTATGTAGATGACATAATTTGTTTATTTAATGGCACAAATAGACAACTTGGTTCATTTTTGGAATCTATCAATAAATTATATCCAACAATTGAATTCACACAGGAAGATGAAGTAAATAATAGCATCAATTTCTTAGATTTAAAAATCACTAAAATGAATAACAGACATGACTTCTCTTTTAAAACTATTAATTCTTTAGGCAGCTTAATAAAAAATAATAAAGACGTCATTCCTAAAAACAAAAAATCAGGAGTTAACAAGTTAACATGTAGGGATTGCCCATGTGTATATGTGGGACAGACCGTTCATTCCAAACAAGGATACGAGAACATGAAAAATGTTACATTAATAATAAACCGAATTCAACTTATGCCAACCATTTGTTAGAGACTGGCCATAATTTTAATATGAACTATGAAATATCACATATTGAAAACAAAAGTCAGAAACTAAATCTGTTAGAAACTTTAGAGATTAATAGATATAATAAAAGACAAATTTTATTGAATGATCAAATAGATTTGAATAGATCCTACCTAATATTTTTCATTAATTGTATACCATCTCTTTCCACCCCTCTATTTTTTGTACCAGAGCTGTGTATTTAAGGTCATGTTTTGCATTGTATACCTCAGTTTAAATACTCTCCTGATGAAGTCATGTTATGACGAAACAATTGTCGTGTAAATCAATGAAATAGCGGAAGTTGACATTTATTTTTCTTATATTTTCATATCTCTTAAACAATATTACCTACGTTGAAAAAAGAACTAAATCCTCTGTCCTCTGCCATAATATCATGGTTAAGAAGATAACAACGAAAAGTTGAAATATTCCAAACCTAAATTTGCTCTATCTGGAAGCTCTTTCTGATTGAATATTAAAGTAATTCTCGTGGAAATAATGAATTTATCTGTCAAGTCAAAGGAATTCAAACGAATAAACTAAATTTTAATAATACAATGAAAAGAAAACATGTCCATAATTAATCATTTTTCATCGACAAAACAATTGGAGAAATATGACTGATTTTGTTCACTAAGAAGGATTCATCTCCTTACCAAGCCCACAATGAAAATTTTTTGGCACAAAGAACTTCTCACCTTGTAGCAAATTTAATGCCGTTTCCAGACATGTTGTCAAATTTGATGAGGCTACAAGGAAAACTGAAGTATAATTGATTTTGTGGAAAAACTTGGAATATTTCGTGAAACCAAGAAATGTTTAATTGAAGAATAACCATCAACATTTCGACCAAATGTTATATGAAATTTTTTGTTACAAATAACTAGTATGATCACCCTTTGAAGTTTGGGTTTTTTAAAACTAGACACCTGTACATAATAGTTAAGATACAATTAGTTTTATCCAGTTTGAAAATGTAGCAAACACTACAAAACAAGATTCAGTAAATAAAAAGTGATAGAGAACTCATATTTTATTCCATTTGGAAAGCATTACTCCATCCAATATTTATACTTTGTCTCTTATCTGTTGTTTCTTATTTTTCAGATAGAAATAATTTGTTATTAGGAGTACAAATAAGTTTACGCCATTTTTCAACACAAATTAAATATTTATTATAGAAGAAAGCTTGCTGAGTGACTTCTAAAGTTAAAGCAAGTTCTTTTTGTGTTTAAGATGAATCTTCCTCCAATAATTCCTCCAATTCTGCATCCTCGTAAATTTTTGGCCTTCCACTGCGATCTTTGTCTTTTACGTCAAAATCACCGTTTTTAAACTTTTGAAACCACTCTCGACACGTTCTCTCACTCAAAGCACCCTCAACATATGCTTCTACGAGCAATTGATGCGCCTCAGCAGCAGATTTCTTTAAATTAAAGAAGTAAACTAATATTTCCCGCAAATGACGCTTACTTGGATCAAATTTTGACATTTTCAGCTTATAAAAATTATATTTTACCAATATAAAATCAATGATATTTATAGGTTATGTTGTTCTTGAATGTTCAAACTATTTTTTGAGCCGGTTATCATCTGCGAAAGCTAACCGAAACTCCGTGCCGCGCCATCTACAATAAAACGGCGGAAACTTATTTGTTCTCCTAATATTTTTTCACAGCCTCCAGAAAGTTTGAATATGAGGCAAAATATAGGCATCTAATTTTAACCAAATCGTTGTCTTTTTTGACTTTCTCTGAAAGGTTCACTATTTAGTGTTTCTCAAGGTCTTAAAGCTACAGATATTTTTCAATACCTTCAACCTACCGTGAAAACCATGGAACCCACAATAACATTATCTATGGCAATCATCAAGAAAATACATCTCCTCTGCAAAATAAATTAATGTCAAACTATCCAATGGTTAGTTTTGGAATGTTCCTTACTTCACGGATCATGATATCCATCAGGTGCTGTTTTAAGGCTTCTCTTCCCATTTGGTGGAAGTTCTTCATTGGTAAAATGTATCTAGTTGAAACATATTTGGTGAGAGCTGTTTCATCACCCATGAAATTGTCGTTGAAATATACAGCTACGCCTTTTTTCAAGGTCCAAAGCGGCCCTCCTTTGCCTCTTCGTTCCTAAGAGAGCAAAAAGTTTTTCGACTGCGTTGTTCATGGTGGCAACAAATGAAAGTTTGGGGAAAAATAAATCCATTATTTTTTCATTAGTTGGCCGAAGTGATCGGTATCTCGTAAAGTATCGATTTATGCTCGTTGTCAAGGTGACATTTCACACAAAAAAATTCTTTTGTTGGTTTTTGTTTGGTTCATTCAGTTATGAGTTACAGAGCGCTAAAAATAGAAGTCTATAAAGAGAAAATTCGGACATTTTACAGCTTTACTTTGATAAAGGCGAAAATGGAAACCAGTTGGCTCAAATTGTGAATGGTGTTCATGGCTTATTATGAACAATTTTGATTTCGTCGATTCCCTTCAGGTATTTTTGATGCTGAAGAAAATGTAGATAAGAACACAGAAATAATCAAAGTTGAGTGGCATGTTAGTAGTTACAGCATCGCCCAGGAGCGAAAGGTCGCCCATAACACAGTTTTAAACCATTTGCTTAGGGCTGGATTCTAGAGGAAGTTCGATGTTTGGGTTCCACACCGATTAACACCAAAAAACATGATGGATTCAATCTGTGAAGCCTTACCAAACAGAATTAAATCGACCCATTTCTAAAAAAGGATGGTGACTGCATCCTCCATATATACTGGACCTGGCACCAAGTGATTACCAATAAGGATCAAGACTTCTAAGCGAGGGGCATTATGGAGCTACTTTTAAAATGACAACAAATTATAGAACAAAACGGTGCATATTTGACCCAAATCGTATATTCCCTCGAATGTTAAATAAAGTCTTGAATTTCACGCAAAAATAATGGATTGTTTTTCCCAACTATATCTCAATTTAAAAATAAAGGTGAAAAGACATCTTATCGGATTCTACCCATTTCTATAGTGTAAGATGGTGCAAGTCGGACTTTGGTCTTTGTCTAAATCAAAAATAAAGAAGATTTCCACTTATTCATTGAATGAACAACACTTATTTCGCCACACTGTAGCTTCTTTGCGTTTACATTTCGAAAAAGGTAACCCCGTCTCTAGGATAGGTAGAAATGTGAAAAATAATGGGGGTTTGCTCAGTAAAAAATTTACGTAATGTCATCCGTATTCAAGATATGAATGCAGAAAAATATTTATAGATATTTTTTACGATTTTGCCGAAACTACTGACAACATTGTAATGAAATTTTATACGAATATGTTTTGGAAGCGGATGTCAGGTGTTTTTTAGAGTGCTAGAATTTTAAAATGAAATAAAACACATTTAAATTAGGATTAAAGCCAAATTTTTTTTATTTGAAGAATAATTTTGTGATTTATGTTTTGAAAATAATTTCCGGTATATGTCCACCACGACTAGCTTTAGGAACCGCATTCGACCAGACCAATTTTGGACCACTTTTTCGAGTAATTCAGGCCTTATTTCATCAATAACACGAGTTATGTTGGCTTCCAAAGCGTCTATTGTTTCTGCTTTATCAGCATAAACCATTGACTTGACATAATCCCAAAGAAAATAATCCAGTGGAGTTATGTCGCATGATCTTGGCCAATTAATTGCACTATTTATCGAAATAATGTTATCGCCAAATCTTTCTTTCAATAAATCAATTGTTACGGTAACAGCATGAGGTGTAGCAACATCTTGTTGGAACCAAAACACTTCTGGATCGATAGCATTCAAATTTTGAAACAAATAATCATTGATTATCGATCTGTAAGGAGCACCATTCACTCTAACATTAGCTCCAACATCGTTTTTAAAGAAATATGGACCGATGATGCCTCCAGCGAGTAAAGCACACAATAAAGTGCATTTTTCAGGATGCAATGGAACCTGCTGAACTTATTGAGGATTGTTTTCACTCCATATACGGCAATTTTGCTTGTTTACATAGCCATTCAACCAGAAATGAGCTTCATCACTAGACACAATTTTACGATAAAAATGTGAATCAACTTCAAGCTGTTCTAGGACCCAAACAGCAAACAAACCACGCTTATTATGGCCAAGTGGCTTTAGTTGGATCTTGGTTCGGTGTAGACCAAGATATTTACGCTAAATTTTCCATGTGGTGGATGCACAGAGTCCAACTTGTTGTGAACGTCGACGAATAGACAAATCTGGATCATCATCAACACTATGACTCAAGCTGATCTGATGGACGATTATGTAAATCATAAATTTCACGAAGTGCTCTATAAATTTGGCGAACAAAACACTGATTTCGGAAATAATTCAACAATTTGTAAACGTTGTTGCGGCGTGAGTCTTTCCATGATAATTTGTCAATGCTTACTGAACAGAAATGTCAAAACAACATGGCTTCTATCTTTTGTCAAATCACAGTTATCCCTATCGAAAGTTCTATCACTCTAAAAAAACACCCGATACATCCAATGAATTTGTTGAGCCAACCCCAATTATTTTGCAGTTTCCTGCCTATCCTAGAGACGGTTCACCTTTTTTTTAACACCCCTATATAATCAATATCACTTTTCTAGGTGTGGTTCATGTAAAAATTTGAAGAATGCAATACGTATAACAGTAGAATTAATTGATCCCAAAGAACAAAGTGAGGAATATACTAGAAGATTCAGAAAGACTCACATTCCTCAAGAACTCATTCCAATCCACGTTGAGCATGGGCTTGACCACAGGTTCTGAAAATTTTTCCGGATAACACCGATATAGACTCTCCACGATATATTTGCACTTTTGAAATTCCGCCGTGACCATCAGTCCTAGTACGCTAAATTTGACCATTTCTGCTTCAGACACTTCATCAGGAACGTCTTTCAGGTTTTCATCAACGTGCGTCGTTGCCAAACCTCGATTCGAACCGTGGTATAGGGCCTCCATCAAACTGGGCATTTTGATCTCGAAACGAAACAGAAGTTTTGAGAATAAGACAGAATTGACATTCAGGACGATTTTGGAAATTTCATCTTCAATGTCAGTGACGGAATTGTCATAAATGCAGAATGAATAGAGAGGACATCTTAGTTACATCTAGAAGTCGTTTGTTATTCATTTATTACATAATTGATCCGAGTTAAGGATAAACCTATAAACTTGAAGATGAATAGAAGATAACATAAACACATAATCAGTCATAAGAAAAGAAATGAAGGAGTTTTACTTCAATGTGAAGGAAGATGCTGCCGAAATTCATCGTTTTTTAGTGGATGTTTATGGTGGCCATAAACAAGAAACATTCGAACTCCTTGGGAACAAGCACTTCCCTGGACATCAATCCTTGGAAGATAAGAACGCCAGATCCAACCTAGACCATTCAATCTGACCACGAGAGGACAACTGGCGAATATCCAAAAAACATAGTCACGGCACAAGCGGTCAGAGATGCACTAAGGTCCTTCAAACTATTCAAAACACCGGGGGTAGGCGGAATATTTCTAGCTCTACTTCAAAAGGATATGGATGTGTTGATTCCGCATCTGCTAAAATTATTTAGAACAAGTCTGGCTTGGGGTTAATCCCTACAAACTGGATCTTTACTAAAGTGGTCTATATACCAAAGGTGGGACGAACAGAATCAGATCTCTCATCGTTCAGACCAATAAGTCTGACATCGTTCTTGCTGAAGAGTCTGGAGGAGGTGATTGATATCTATATCAGGGGGAAGGTGCTAGATGAAAGTCCCCTTAGCCTTCATCAATACGCCTACCAGGCCGGAAAATCAGTAGAACTTGTATTACACAATTTGGTCGGAAAATTAAACCAATCTAGCACTAACAGCGTTTCTCAACACTGAAGGTGTGTTTAACAATACGCTGCCGGCTTCTCTCTCTGAGGCTATCTCTGCGAGAGGAATCGATCCGCTGATTTGTAGTTGGATACAGACAATGCTATGCGGCAGAATTTTAACCACCTCAACCCAGGATGAGGTCTTCGAGTTCAAGGCTGCGAAGGACTGCCCTCAGGGAGGTATTCTCTCACCCTTACTGTGGAGCCTTCTCGCCGATGACGAACTAGCGCTCATCTCGCTGTAGGGAGTCGATGTTCAAGAATTTTCTGATGACCTGGCAATCATAGTGAAAGGTAAATCGGAAGTGACCATATCGGTCGTGTTCCAAGAGAAACTGGACATTATCTAAAAACGGTATATAAAGGAAGATATTTCTCCTAACCCCCAAAGCTAGTTATAGTACCATTCACCAAGAAACGGAAACTGGGTGGATTAGAATCGCCGAAAATCCGTGGTGAAACAATACAGTTCTCTAATGAGCCAAAATAGCTGGGAATGGTCCTGGACAAAACTCTCAGTTGGAATGCACACTTAGACAAAGTGTGTCATAATGTTAGAATGGGATTCTGGACCTGCAGGCGAATCTGCGGTAAAACCTGGGATTTAAAGCCCAGGCTGGTGTATTGGCTATACACTAAGGTAATTAAACCACAGGTAATGTATGGCGCTATAGCGTGGTCGAAGAAGGGCCAACAAATGTTTGGCCAACACAAGCTCACTCGATTACAGAGACACTCCAACTATTTGGGTAACGAAGAGGCAGATAGGCTGGTGTTTGCTGGAGCTACGGTGCCTCTAATAAGCTGGAACCATTCCTGGATATACCATATGACGTGGCTAAGCGGACGATAACAGGCAGAATGAACTCAAGACTAGAGTCGTTCTGGCTGAGTCATCCTGGCCTGAAACATTCGAAATCCTTCCTTGAAATTATTACACGTCATTGCAGGCTGAAAGCGCATTTGCACAACATCGGTCTGGCTAAAGACGATGAATGCAGGGTGTGCCTTGAGGACACTGAAACAGCCAAGCACATCGTCTCAGAGTTCCCAGCAGTAAGTCGCATCAGGTCTTTGGTCAGACTATTATAGACCACTGCGATCTGAAAAATTACTCCTGAACTATATTATCGGTTTTATCCAAAAATTGGATCTCGTCGGGAAAATATAAATCAGGATTGAACCAGTTTTAATCGTTCTTCAACCTGATCCTAGATGTTATCAACTTCTTCTTGTGGGCTCCTAGATGTTGGGAAATAGACTTTTATGATATATAATTGGTTGGGATTGCCTCAAGCTTTATCATCATCAATCTATTGCTCACATGATACGTATTGAGCACATTATTTTTCCATTTACCTCTCAACAACTCTATTTGTTCCTCTCTTTTCTGTTCCACTATGAATCACGCGAATATCATTTTTTGCGTAATCTCCATTTCCTGCGCATCTTGTTTCACAAATACCAAGGATATCTGAATCATGAATTCATTTGGTCTGTAATTTCAATTAATGTTTTAGGTTTAAGCATTCCACGCACCAATTTGAGCACTTTTACAATGCTTTTGCTAGCTGACGACCTGGGAAGCTTTGTCGGATTTTGGTCTCCTGAATCAATTATCAGTTAGTGTTAAATTTTGAAATTTCTACTCATCATTGACTACTTTTGCCATATAACTCGTAACAATCAATTTCTCCTCAGCATCTTCGAATGAAGAATAAATGGAAGAAGATCCACAGAACGGCCTAGAATATATTACTTCAGGGACATCAAAAAAAGGTTGAATTTTGTCATATGAAAAGATGCGCGAGTGACAGATATCAATGGTTGCAGCGACAAGGCCTAACCTCTAGAAGATCATGATGATGAAGATGAAACTACTCACCCACCTAGGAACGGTAACACTAAGAATTTACAAAACAAGTTAAGAAAAACTTCAACAGCACGATTACAACATTTTTATTTTCCACTTATTCCGATAACCATAATATCCGGAGAGTTTAGTATTTTATAGAGAAAACAATATCTTTATTAATCTACTAGAATATTCATTATTACGCTTGTTTTATGAAAGACACGTCTAACAATAAAGGACAAAGTGATTAAATAATATGAACGCAAAATGGATCGTTAGACCCTGAACCGATCCATGGGGTATCCCGGGCAATAATTATGGTCAGGTTCACAATTAACGGCTTTTTATAAAAGAATTATTGTCATTGAAGTCTGTTTCATAACCGTGAATCACCACCAAGAGGGTAAAACCAAATTTCTCCTCCACAGAACAATGGACGCCATTCATTCGAAACGTTTGACCTATCGGATCATAACAATTATCTTCAAAACAATCAGCATGCTGAAAAATAATAAGAATCATCAGTTCACGTATGAATTATAATTTCATTATGTTTTTATTAGTCACTCGTGCGTCTGAACTGTGAATTCAAATTAGTTTCTATAAAGAATGAATAATGGAATTTATGACCGATAGCCTTAGGCCGAGGACGGTTTGAAGCCCGGCTTCTCCGATAGGCTTAAACGATCGGAAATGCCTCTAGAAAGGTTAGGGTTACAGTTCACGGAAAATCTAGAGGAGGTAAATCCATATGTATGGAGATACTAGTTTGAGTTTCCAGGAACTTAGAAATATCAGTTTGTTCGTCAGTTAATAATGTTTAAAGATAGAAACCTGAGAATTTATTTTTACGATGTATATGAACTTGAGGAAATTATACTTTAATTTTAATGGGTTCCAAGAAACGTATGTCTAAAATTCACTTGGTCCTGTGACAATGTTGTTTTTTTAATGAAAATTATTGGAAAAAAATCTAGAAAAGGAAATAAGAAAATACTCTCTAACTGAATAAACAAATTGTATCTCAACGATTATAAAGGGTGTCCACTTTTAAAATGGCCAAACTTAAAGGGGAGATCATACAAAATATTTGGCCTTTTTTTAGGTCACTTTTTTTAAGTAATTTTTTTCACTTCTTTATTATTTTTTTTTGTTCATTTAAGAAAACGCGGGTAAACGGAGGGTGCAGAAATTCAAGCGAGCGCAGATAAACGGAAGGTGAAGAAATTCATCAGGCAAGGTGACTTTTCTATGTCAATTTTTTTTCATAATTCTCTTTTTTTTCACCCTTTAAGGACACTTTTTTTTAAAATTTTTATTCGGATAATTTTTTAGTAATTTTTTTCATAACTTTTCTGTCACTTTTTTGTGAAGAAATTCAAGCAAGCGTATAATTCTCTTTTTTCTTCACTTTTTAAGGTCACTTTATTTTTTTAAATTTTCATTCGGATAATTTTTTAGGTATTCTTTTCATAATTTTTCTGTCACTTTTTTTGTGAAGGTCACTCTTTTTATTATTTTTTTGTTCACTTTATTTTAAAAATGAGGAGATGAATATCAATCTAGCTACCACGCACAGAATAAGAATTTTTTGACACTTCTTATCTCGTAGCAAATTTAATGCCGTTTCCAGATATGTGGTCAAATTTGATGAGGCTACAAGGATAAGTGAAGTATAATTGATTTTATGGAAAAATTTTAAATATTTCGTGGAACCAAGAAATTTTAAATTGGAGAATAAGCATTTCATAATTTCAATATTTACAGATATATTCTGTTAGCCTTCTACATATTTAATTTAAAAAATTATATTTAATATTATAACTTGGGGAATTAAATTAATGTCATATAAGTACTACTTACATCAAACGACATATAAAATAAACATTCATTGTCATTATAAAATAAAACACTTGTTTACATTTTCTACTTTATAAATAAAGTAGAAAATGTAAACAAGTGTTTTATTTTATAATGACAATTACAACTGATTTCTACCAAGCAACGGCCCAATCTATCATAAACATTCATTATAAGTCATCCAAATGTTTGAATATTTTAATATTAACAGATAGATTCTGTTAGTCTTCCTGAAGTTATAATATTAGATATAATTTTTTGAAATTAAATATGTAGAAGACTAACAGAATCTATCTGTATATATTAAAATTATTTTATATACCTGCTGTCAAGTATAAACTCCCTTTTATTTAATCAACATTTCATGTGTTATATGACAGTTTTTGTTGGAAATAACTTGTACGATCTTTTGGCATTTAAAAGTAGATACCCTGTTTATTCATTGAAGGTTTCGGATTGTGCAAAACTTCCGTCTGCTCGTTTAATAGTTCATATCCAAAACGTGCTTGCGCTTAAATATTTTCATCGATTCCAGGATGCCTAGTTTTTTTCTTTCGCTAGTAATATAATTTAATATTTCAGGACTGTCTAAACCTGGGAAGGCATGATTGTTTTCGAGAAAATGTTTCGCAAAATTAAAGTTATCTTTCCGGTTCTTAAAGTGGAAAAGTCTCCCTGTTTGTTCCACATATAAACTACCGCAATATAGAATAATTGAGCCGATTGTTTTTGTCTTTGGCATTAAAAAAAAAGGTTTTAAATTTTCTGTGAGGGTGTGAAAGCTATTTTTATTTGAGTTTTTGAAATAATTCGAGCTATTTTTTGCGATATTGGTTAGATTTTCAAATTTTCATGTTTCCTGTTTTGGAAGTGGGGTATATTTGTTGCAGAATTAGTTGTTTTTGTTTATGAGATAATTTATATTTTTTGTTTCTAAATGATTGCAGCTACAAGCAATTGTAGGAAATATTCTTTATTTTCCTATTTAATTAAAATGAATTTCCATTAAGTAAGGACTGTTTCACTTAAATTCAAGTCAACATTTAAATATTCTACACAGGATATCCAGGTCAATTTAGTCGAAAAATTAGGGGTACTCTTGCATGAATTCTCAACAAGCTATAAATTTGCATGAACATTAGGGATAACCATTCGATAACCCAATCGATCCCAAGTGTGCAAATATTGTATTCAAGGTCAAAGTTCGGGAAAATGGGTTTTCCAGATTTATGAGCGAAACAGTTAGTTTCATGATGAAAATATTCAAGACAGAAATTGTAGATCATGCAATTGTCTACAAAAATTGTCTCGACGCTTTTTTTCATAACATTAACCATCTCTGAGAAAACATGAGCATAAGCTGCCCATGTACATCATTGAATGCATAATATAAGTAAAACTACTAGTCTGTGACTAATTATTACTGAACGACTAATCCCTGCTTAAAAATAATGATTGATTAGTATAAAAAATTATAAAGTTTGATTTCTTCACAATAATTTCAATTCTTTTGTTTGTACATAAAGATATACAGTTTGCATCCATTTTTTAATTCCTTTCGAACATTATTTTTAATCAGTTATGAAAAAAAGTGTAGAAACAGTTTTTGTAGATAATTGCATGATCTTCATTTTTTGTCTGAGTTATTTTTATCATAAAACTAACCGTTTCGCTAAAAAATTTAAAAAACTAATTTTCGCGAACTTAGACCTTGAATAAAATTTTTTTGCACACATGGAATTCTGGAACAATCCAATTGCGAAGAAGAATTTCCTCAGTGGGTGGTAACGAGAGATGAAACCTGAGACAATATTTCTAAATCAATTATCAGAGTAGACGATCGTTTATGGAAAATTCATAATAAGATTTTCAATTTTTATGTTGAACAATTTTTATTTATATTTTCAGTTGCATAAGTTCATAAAATTTCCGATACTCAAAAGTGAGAAACAACATATGACATAAGATGGCCATGATCAGCAATGAACCGTTGAAGCCGTTCTTGGGAGTTGGCCGTCTCTCTCCAGTATCGCTCTGCTGATTGCAGAGAAACGTTTTCTTCAAATCTTCCAGAGTTCAAGGCTTACGCCCGTATTCAGATGTCGCCACTAGAAATAATCATATTTCGATGGTGATTAATTTTCAATTATGCTTGATCGAGATCATCAGTTCCTGATGCTGAAAAGTATGAAAGGATACGTAAAAAAAAACACCATATAAGTTTCTATCAAAAACATTCAGCTCTCATCTATTAGAATCTTCGAAATATAAACATTTTCAAATTCATCTCGAAATTCCTTAAATCACAAGTGTTTGATATGCATTTGTTCTTTCAATACACAACATAGTTTTTAGAACTCAAAGAGTGGAACTAAATTATTCACATCAATTCACAAATCAATATGGTAGGAAGATATAAATATTAAATGACAAATATCGAAGCGAAAAATGAAACTAAATACAGATAATGTAGGTAAGAAATTTACAGTATTATTTCCTTGTCTTAGACGAGAATCACATATTTTCAGTTAAAACAACTTTGAACCAATAGAACAGAGCAAATTACATTACAAACTGGAATTCTTTCAGATAATGTACAGTGGAATACTGTACCACTAAATGCTCATAAAATTCTCATTTACGAGGAAGAAATGTGGAAAATTTCAAATTGGAATCAAAGGCAATACGTATTGGCACAATTCCTGAAGAATCTCCATTTCAATCAAGTGACATTGTTTCACGAAACGCATTTATTCAGTCACAATGATCTCAATAAATATCATTTCACATCTTCGCGTTTCAATGAGACATAATTACAAAAATAAAGATATATACAGCGCAGTCAACGCGAATCACGCACTAAGAAAACACAGAATCAGTACGGCCTCCAAACGTTAGATGGGTCTGGCTGCTCCCTTTCACTGTCCTGCAGATTGTCAGTTATAGGAGGTGGTGCTATGTCCGCGGAAACCACAGGGGGCAGTTCTATCGCTCTTGGTGTAGTCCCTGTTAACATTTCCGGGCTGGTGAAGAATTTGTCGATATTCTCGGTGCTCCCATGAAGGTGTACGTGGATTTGGTTCTGGTTTACTGTGGAGTATAGGTGTGGATAGATGGCTACAACTGGCGGTGGGTATTGCTGGTTGGAATTGGGGCTGCTGTAGTTGTAGTTCTGTGGATAGGATGGGTTTGAGGGTGCCCAATTGTTGGGACAGTAAGAATTATCGGAATACCGAGGGTTGGAAGGCATGATTGCGTCTAGGTCTTGCTTCGGACTGTTGTACATTGGTGTCGGCGAAATCAGTGGTGAAGTTAGGGAGGTTGTGATGTATTCGTTATGAGGAACCTCTGGAAGAACTGAAAAAGAAAGACATTATGTTTCAGAATGATATTTATTTCTCAATTTTGCTGATAATCAGGCCTGTTGTATAATTTTCATTGTAATAACTGCATTGTTGGAAAACCATACTGTTTCACAACTTGAAACGAGGGTTCAACGGAAAATTAAGTAGCAGTAGAGTTTGCATTTTGAAGTAGTGGTTATTTCGAATCTCTCAACACTTCAGTACTTCGTGTTTTGACAAAAATTTAGCATAATATTGGACATTAATCAAATGAGTTGATTTACGCTTGAACAAAAATATTAAGAACTTATTTCCAAAGTGGTGAACCTTCTATCTAAAATGTTAGAAATTCACGTGAAAGATTCTGAAGGCTTACAAAGTTCAACTTGTGGAAGGACCCTGAAAATGTGACCATACGATCCGTTTCCACTTTGCTCAATGACCTAATGATCACTTGATCGAAGACGAGCATTTTCCCACAAAAATCATCTTTAGCGATGAAGCTAATTTTCGTTTTGATAACTTTATCCTAATGTCCCGATCATAAGGACATCAGAATGAAGAAAATGAATTATAGATGTTTTTTGATGCATCATTTATTCCTATTCAATTACTCAATTGTTTCTTGTGGCAGAGGAACATAAACTTTCTAAACTAAAAGGGAACATCTCTTTATCGAATCGATTTTCAGCGAAAAATATGTTTTTCCAGATGCACAATGAGCATCCAATCATGTGAAGGATCTTTCATTAAGGGCGCCCCATTTTGTTTTGTAAATGAAACACATTATTTATTTGAAAATAATTGAAATTTTTATTTCATTATAAAGGAAAATGGATACCATAAGGTATGAAACAAAACATCATTTAATTGTACCACAGAAACGCTGGCAGGAATGAAGTCCTTGCACCCAATTTACCATGACTCTCTCACACAAATCAGCTCGTATGTTAGCAATTACTCGTTCAATATTGATTTCTAAATCGTCTGAGTTTGCTGGATGATTGCTGTAAATCAATAACTTAATGTAACCCCAAAGAAAGAAGTCCGATGGAGTTAAATCCATTTCAGAAAATAATCGAATCACCGAATTTTGTTTTCAATAAAGTTATTGGGTCATTGGCAGTATGACGAATGGCACCGTTCTGTTGAAACAACATGTCCTGCAAATCAAGACGTACCAATTCAGGCCATAAAAAATCAGTCAACATTGAACGATAATGATTTCCATTGACAGTTACCACCTCATGAGCTTCGTTGAAAAAATATAAGGCCCAATGACTCCTCAAGCATACAATCCGCACCAAACAGAAAGTTTGTCAGAATGTAATGGCAGTTCTTGATATTTTTCAGATACGGTAATTCTGCTTGTTAACATAACCATTCAACCAGAAATGAGCTTTATCGCTGAGAATGATTTTCTTATGAAAATCTGCATCATTTCCGATTTTTTCTAAGCATCAATTACTGAATACACGACACTTCAAATGATCTGTTGGTTTGAGTTCTTGGGTTAAAATAATTTTGTATGGATTTAAAGTAAGGTCATTTCGTAAAATTCGTCACAAAAACGTCTGGGAGATGCCTATTTCTTGTGAACGTCGAGAAATCGATAAATCCTGGTCTTCACGGACACTTTCACGTACGGCAGCAATATTCTCTTCACTTCTTGCATTTCTTTGTCTCACTCGCACTGTAACATCATGAAGTGTAAAATTTGTTTCAAACTTCTTCACTAAATGTTCAACTGTTCTTTTATATGGACGATTATAACGACCCAAAATTGGAGTTAAAGCACTTAAAGTTAGAGTAACAGATCGGGATTTTTCATAATAAATTTGGATTATTTCTGAACGTTGTTTGAGTGTATACCCTCCCACGATTAAATGGTAGACATTGACATATACAACTGTCAATGGTACAAATAAACAATGGCTGCCATACGTGAGTAATATCAATTTAAAAATGGGGTGTTCCTATTGAAAGACGCTTTAGTAACACAATTGTTTTATCAGCTCACCTGTTGGAAGATGCCCAGCAGTCGGATGTATATCTTGGTGAGTATCATAGTAACCACTCTGCGAACTATATGAATACTGAGGATAGTCTGTCCACGTGTTTGCCAGATGAGGAGGTGTTCCATTTGAAACACTGGAGTGATCTGAAAGAATTGATTCTAAGTTAGTAGAAAGAAAAATAAAAAATTATTCACATAGCTTATTTTTGAATCTAGTACTTGATTCGATTTCGATTGCACAGAAATATATCCTTCGTTCATTCTACTTCAAAGCAATGTAATTTAAAATTGAACGTACATCACTGGTGTGACAGATTCACTGTGGTAAAACAGTCATACAAACCGTTTGATTTTCACTTTACGAATTCGCAGTGGTCTGTCAGAATCTGATATTTCTGGGACTTCGAAAAGTATAATATAATTTCAAAAATGTCTGGATTCGAATGATTCTTCAATAATTATTGAAAGGAATACCCTTCTAATAACAGGAAAAATATTCCTAGAGCCCTAACACGTATCACTTTTCAACAAGACCATTTTACATTTACAAATAGTCAATTTTATGACAGGACGGTTAAAATGGATGCCTTTTATAACAGGAAATGTACCGGGTGTTTTTTTTAAGTGACAGAACTTTCGATAGGGATAACTGTGATTTGACAGAAGGTAGAAGCCATTTTGTTTTAACATTTCTGTTCAGTAAGCATTGACAAATTTTCATGGAAAGACTCATGCTGCAACAACGTTTACAAATTATTGAAATTCATTTTTAAAATCAGTGTTCTATTCGCCAAACTTATAGAGCACTTCGTGAAATTTATGGTTTACATAATCGTCCATCAGAGCAGCTTATTCGTCGAACTATCGATAGATTTCGGACAATATTTTCTCTACTCGATGCAACAACAACAACAAGACAAAGAACTGTACGCACAGAAGAAAATATTGCTGCTGTAAGTCATAGTGTTAATGATAATCCAGATTTGTCTATTCTTCGACATTCACAACAAGTTGGACTCTGTGCATCCACCACATGGAAAATTTTGCGTGAAGATCTTGGTCTACACCCATACAAGATCTGACTGGTTCAAGAACTAAAGACACTTGACCATAATGAGCGTCGTTTGTTTGCTGATTAGGCCCTAGAGCAGCTTGAAGTTGATCCACTTTTTTATCGTAAAATTGTGTTTAGTGATGAAGCACATTTCTGGTTGAACGGCTATGTAAACAAGCGAAATTTCCGTATATGGAATCAAAACAATCCTCAAGAAGTTCTGCAGGTTCCACTGCATCCTGAAAAATGCACTGTATGGTGTGCTTTACACACTGGAGGCATCATCGGTCCATATTTCTTTAAAAACGATACTGGAGCTAATGTTTCAGTGAATGGTGCTCGTTACAGATCGATGATCAATGATTATTTGTTTCAAAATTTGAATGATATCGACCCAGAAGTGTGTTGGTTCCAACAAGATGGTGCTACACCTCATGCTGCGACCGTAATAATTGATTTATTGAAAGAAAGATTTGGTGATAACATTATTTCTAGAAATGGTTCAATTAATTGGCCTCCAAGATCATGCAACAACTCCACTGGATTATTTTCTTTGGGTTATGTCAAGTCATTGATTTATGCTGATAAACCAGAAACAATAGACGCTTTGGAAGCCCACATAACTCGTGTTATCGATGAAATAATGCCTGAATTACTTAAAAAAGTGGTCCAAAATTGGTCTGCTCGAATGCGGTTCCTCAGAGCTAGTCGTAATGGACATATGCTGGAAATTATTTTTAAAACATAAATGTCATAAAATAATCTCTCAAATAAAAAAAATTGTCTTCAATCTTAATTTAAATGTGTTTTATTTCAATTTGAAGTTCTATCACTCTAAAAACAACACCCGATATTAGATGCCTACAAATCGCTTGGTGTCGGAATGCCATTAAAAATTCCTTTTCTCCATTCAAATCTGTCATTTTTTCTCGAAAATTTGCGAGCTGTCGAAATTTGCTCTCAAGAAACTGTCTGAGTCAATTTATCCAGTGAAACATTTGAAGAATTATTAAAAGGATTTCCAATGTACGTAGAGATTGGTAAGAAGAAGAATGCATTTGCTTATATCTATTGATAACCTTGACAAAATTAGGGGCTTTTATTTCAAAGTAATTTTCAGACACAGACACGTGCTTATTACTGGCAGTGCTTGGAAATTTGTTCAGAATTTTCTTCAAAGGATTAGGGTTCATTCTAAATGTTGGAGGTGTCTGAGGTTGGGAACAACTACGAAATGAGCGGTTGATGGAAAAGAAGAAACCTTTCGAATAAGACAAATCATTTTAATTAAAAATAATATGTGGTCAACGACAGAAATATAAAGCGGAGAAAGTATGCTAAAGCAAACGAAAAACTATGCTATAAAACACGTACCTTTTCACTTACTATTCACAAGAACAAATAATTAAAATAACAACATGAGAGTTATCAAAGGAATTCAGTATTTTTATGTTGCCCCAATTGAAAATTTCTCCAAGAATTTTCACAAGTTCTTATATTTTCTCGAGAAGAAATTAACTCATTGATAACTTTAAAAAGCAGTGACATTCTCACACATTCTTGATAGAAACATTCTATCAATGAAACAGTATTGATACGTACATGGTTTTTGTGGTAGATGAAAACTTCAGTGGTCTTTTACTCAACTTTTACCACATAAGATTGAAAGTTGATACTGTTCAATTAGTGTAGCCGCAAAAACCGACCAAAACACACCACGTACGTTCATTTTTACTATTAAATAGGCACTAGGTAGTGGTTTTAACGGTTGCCATTGAGCAAATTCCGTATCACATCGTTTTACCAAACGAAGTGGTTAACATTTTTCTAAGCTGATAAGTGACATTATTGGCTATTGAATCAAGCAATGAAAATTATATGAAATATGCTCCATTCTGGTTAAAAAGGATTCACTGCACTTCACTTCATTTTATTCATAAGAAACATAATATTGTTTAAATATTTCAATTTTTACAGATATATTCTGTTATCCTTCTACATATTCAATTTAAAAAAATTATATTTAATATTATAACTTCAGGAATTAAATTAATGTCATATAAGTACCACTTATATCAAACCACATATAAAATAAACATTCATTATAAGGCATCCAAATTATATAACAAAACCCAGTAATTATAAATTGTTAACAAAAATCCTATAAATTAAATATTTTGAATAGACAAAATTTTGTTTCTGCCCATCTCTCTTGTGAAAACAAATATCTTTCAAAAATGTTTAACATAATCTTAGGAATTTCATCATAAAACTCTTATTTGGAATATTCAATATTATTGAATATCTAAATAACTTTTTAGAAAACCTCAACATATGTGAAAACATTTCAAAAAACAAGTTTTAAGAGAGACTTTGCATTAAATTGCCTTTCAATCTATAAGATCAATGGTAAAACACAGAACTATTTATTTCGAGCCACATTAGACTCCATTTAAATGTTCAGTATTCATTTACCAAGAAGTTTTCTGAATTGTTAAAAGTGAGTAAATACTTTTTGTTGATTGATGTTATATTTTATTGAATACGATTGAGTACTGGCGAAGCAAAGTCTCTCTTAAAATTTTTTTTTTTTAGGAATGTTTTTAAGTATCTTGAGATTTTCTAAGAAGTAACTTGAATATTCAATAATATTGAATATTCTAAATAAGATAGTTTTATGATGAATTTCTTAAGATTATGTTAAATATTTTTGAAAGACATTTGTTTTCATAAGAGCAGAGACTAAATTTTGTCTACTCAAAATATTTAATTTATAGGATTTTTGTTAACAATTTATATTTATTGGATTTTGTTATATCATTTGGATGTCTTATAATGAATGTTTATTTTATATGTCGTTTGATATAAGTAGTACTTATACCAGGGATTGGCCAATGGAAGACGATATATGGTATGTATTATTCATACAAGTTACAAATTTATTGAATCTCCTTTAAAGTAAGCCTCTCTCCAAATAGAATGATTAAGCCAATGAATAAGCCAATAATGAAAATACCGGGTGTTCCTAAATTGAAGGTACAAACGAGGAGGGGAGATGCGTTGCATAATTTTAGGAAAAAAAATTCCATAAACATGGAATCAAAGAATGAAAAGCGTTTCGTTTTCAAGATAAGTTTGAATTTGTTTCAAGTTTTTTTCTCATAGTATTTGCATTTCACACGATATTCAACATAAATTTGGCATAAATATTACAATTTGGAGTTTAAACTATGTGACATGCCAATTTCGATTGCAGATCTACAAGGTGATGTTTTTTCTGGAACACTTTCCCCTGTTTTACCCCAGAAATTTTTTCTGGTGGGCCACTGTAAATTTGAAAAGTTGTAAAAAGAAGCTTTGTTGTTATTATAAACTTTATGATCACTTGTAGTTTTGTTGTATCTGCTACCATTTTCGAGAAAGAAAAGTTGAATGATTCTCTCGAAATTGAAAATGTTTTGGAAAGTAAGGGTGGTTGCAATTTAATATGACAACATGCCGAATGGCAAATGGTGTGAACTCTAACTTTTAATAACTATGCCAAATTTCAGTTGAATATCTTGTGAAATGCAGTTAATATGAGAAAAAAAATCAAACTTCAACACCCTGTATCTCGAAAACGAAACGTCTTCGGTCCCATGTTTATGGAACTTTTTTTTTTAAATTATTCAAGGAATCTCCCCTTTTCGTTTCTACCTCCAATTTAGGAACAACCTGTATAATTCAAACGCATTTTTAGGAATCCACTTAAATAAAGGAGTGAATTCGCTTTTACGTCTTCCATCGACTGGGAACGAGTGATAATTTGAATTTTGGATAGAGAAAAAGGTCTGCTGAAGCTATATCTGGGGAATTCCTGCAATTGTGACCCACGTCTTCGGGCACTAGTCGAGCGTAGTTTTATACGATTATATTTACTGCAGTTTGCAGATTACACTTACTCGAACTCTCGTTCGTCGTCTGAATTAGTGAAAAATTTTTAGTGAGTACAGAGTATTTATGTCTAATGTAAATTGGGTGAAAAGAGTAGGTTCGGCCTTAAGATAAATGTTACGTGCTGTTTGAGAAGAGTTGAGATTTTAGATTTCTATACTTGGAAAAATATTTTTTAAATCTACAAAAATAAAGTGATAACAGCAGGTAGTATAGCAATAAAAAATGGTATGTCTTACCATTTGTTATCGCTGTACTACTTGCTGTTATGTCTTGTATGTATGATTGCATACTCTAGATGGCGCTAGTATATTATTAATATCTTAGTGTCTCCGTGTATAGCGGATATACACACATGTAACATGACAATTTTTGTGCGTGGAATCTTCACTACCTTATCACTTAAATGAAAACAATAAACCAGCAAAAAATGTTTCTTGTTCGGGAGAATACAGATGTATTCGAGGTTAATCAGTTTTCAGCAAATAACGAGAGCTGTAATATTGAGAATATTCATTGGAAAATGCCGGGACATCCAATTTCTCAGTTTGACCAGGCAAGAATAGTAGTCTACATCAAGAAGCTTCGTCGAAACAGCAGATTGCGCAAAGTTTGAATATTCCACGGATTTAAGTGAGGCGCCTAGTGGCCCTTTTCCTGAAAAAAGGCAGCGTTGCCCGGAGACCGACGCATGGTCGATCCAGAGCAACATCTGCCAGGTAAGACCAATATATCGCAATTTTACTCGAAGGAATCGAATGGTATCTGTAACAGCCCTTCGAAGTCATTTTGAGGGTAGTCTCAACCAGTACCATAGCTCATTGTACCATAGTATCATTGCCGTTCCAGATCCCAGATCATTCGACATGCCAAGAGTTCAGACGTTGGACAGCATCAGCGGCGAAAGAAGAAACCGCCAAGAAATTGACTCTAACCCGGCAGAAGTCGGATAAGATCAGATCAGATAGATCACCCAGAGAAAACACGCGGATCCGCAGATCCTGAAATAGAGGACAGACCCGCAGTATGTAGTCACTAGTTTGTGAGTGACCACATGGACAGGAATCATCCCCGACAAGACCCAGCCTGGGGGTTTGCCCTGAATGGGCCATGACCTGAAATAAAGCAAGCCAGTGGAAAAGCTGGTCTGAACCAGGAGTTATTCTGGACAAACCTGACGAGCGGGATCCAGCCGAAGGTGCAACGACTGGTTTCGGACTCCTCCCAGTCCAACTGCCAACGAGAGAATAACGCCTCAAAGTACGACCCGGAGCAGCGGCGCACCATTAGAGACCGATCCTCTGAACCGATAAAAATAGCAGAAAGAGAAGTGTCTTCAAAATTGAAAGGAAGACCCTTCTTTAGATGGTAGTGAGCTGCTCGATATAGTATGTAGTAGTGCGCCGGAATACTTCCAGTCACCACCTGTAACGTCGCCGTAGCCACAGTGCGACACATTGGGAATATCAAGAGCAAGAAGTGCCTCTGTGCAGACAGAATACCCCGTCTGACATGGGAATGCTCAACTCGATGGAACCAGGCCGCAGCACAATAGGAGATGATGGGGAGAAATATACACTTATATAAAAGTGAGAATGAGTGAGATTGAGTGCCTCCCAAGGACCGTCTCAACCGCATCAACCTACAAGCTACAGCCTTTGATTTCTCACGCAGCGCCTTCATGTGTGGCAGAAAAATAAGTCCCGAGTCTACCAGGACACCCAAATACTTGTGCTCGCGAACCCAACGGAATGGCACACCCGAAACACATACCCTTGGAGGGCGACCTACGTGCAGACTTCCTCTCAACAATACAGCACCAGTACCTTAAGGAGACAGTTGCATTCCTCAAATTTAAGGGCAAGAAGACCTTTAAGAGAACCTCGGCTATCACTAGGACATAGAGCTACCCGTCGCCAATGAGCAGAACACCACCAAGGCTGGCTTTCACCACAATGGCGCAACGTACTTTTTTCGGACGAGTCACGATTCGGTTTACAAAGTGATAGTCGACTAGAAAGGGTTTGGAGAGGTCCAGCGCGACTCAATTTTGACCGGGAAGTTGTGGCCTTTCAAGGCAGATCAATAATGTGCTGGGGGGATATAATGTTCGGTCGCCGTACCTCTGTCAGTATCGTTGAATGAACAATGACTGGTGCCATCTACGTAGAAAACATCATTGAACCAATCATTGCTGCTCTGCGCAACGAAATTGAGAATATTTTCATTTATCAGGATGATAACGCTCTACCAAACCGATCACGAAGGGTTCCAAACATTCTTCAAGAGAACAATATCCAGAGAATGAACTGGCTAGCAAACTCACCAGATATGAATCCAACTGAGGACGTATGGGATTACTTAGGTAAAGCAATATCCAATCGCCAAAACCCACCTTCAACTTTTCAGGAGTTTAGCCCTTCAGGAACGATATGCCCAAAAATTTCATTAATGACTTGATTCGTGGGATGCCTAGGCGTTGATTGAAATAAGAGATGATAATACGGAATTTGGATTCAGTTGTGAAATAACTACCGTTTTTTAACACAAATTAAATATTCATTATACAAGAACGATGTGAGACTGCTTGCTGAGTGACTTCTAATGTTAGAGCAAGTTTTTTTTGTGTTTGAGATGAATCTTCCTCCAATAATTCCTCCAATTCTGCATCATCGTAAATTTTTGGCCTTCCACTGCGATCTTTGTCTTCTACGTCGAAATCACCGTTTTTAAACTTTTGAAACCACTCTCGACACGTTCTCTCACTCAAAGCACCCTCACCATATGCTTCTACGAGCAATTGATGCGCCTCAGCAGCAGATTTCTTTAAATTAAAGAAGTAAACTAATATTTCCCGCGAATGACGCTTACTTGGCTCAAATTTTGACATCTTCAACTTAGAAAAATTATATTTTACCAATATAAAATCAATGATATTAATAGGTTATGTTGTTCTTGAATGTCCAAACTATTTTTTAAGCCGGTTATCATCTGCGAAAGCTAACCGAAACTCCGTGCCACGCCATCTACAATAAAACGGCTGAAACTTATTTGTACTCCTAATATAATTCACCAAAAATAAATAATCGATAAATGTAGATTTTTTCTCAGTTTTTTTATTTGTCTCATCGTGCATAAAGCAAAGAGTAACAAATAAAAAATTTTCTATCAAATATATTGCAGTTGAAATAGAGGAAAATATTCATCTCATTTCCAGAAGACAGATTGTTTATTCCTTGAGAAACCTAGGGCAGCCAAGACCTTGCACGACGTGTGAAGACACTTGATAGATTTGAAGTCATTGGTATACATTGTACTAATGAAAACCAACCAGATTTGAATGTGGGCAATTTTACAATTTGCCCCTGTGATCAACAAAACCTTATCGAGTTTGAGTATGGAATCTTTATAAAATATATGTTACACTGACTCGATTTGTAGAACTTTCTATTACCAAACATTCTTATTAATGACATTTTGATTTAATGAAAAACAATGAATTGAATCTGGACTTCCCCAACTAATAGATTATTTTGGAAATTCAAATCCAGCAAGGGAAAATCCAAAATAACTTAGAGGAAGTCCCGATAATTCCTATTTCGGAGCACACCCTATCAATTCCTCAATTATTTTCCTCCAGAAGACATACGAATATCACTCTATCGCCTGTTTTCATGGAAAACGTCGAAAAAATAAGCACGTTATCTGGCGATAAAGTCACGCTTATTTTCGAATCGAAACTACGATAAGACCTCACCAAGCCTGGCCTTTAAATTTAAATCGTATTATCACTTTCGTTGTCATAGGATATTTTGCAAGATACTTTTATCCAGGATGCCGGAAATAAAAGTTGATAATAAAAATGCTTGCACGTCCTGTAGTTCTTCGATCTTGATATATGCGAGTAGCTGGTTCTTGGAAGTTATTTTGTAATAATTTCGCAGAAGATTCGAGTAGTTTGTTCTAGCTTCGATAAAGTTGGTGAATTAGGTCCATCAGATGGTGATATGCCGCTTAAAATATGTGATACATGGCCAACTTCGTGACTCACAGTTCTTATAAGGAAGACATCTATCTGTTAAGACTCAATCATAATAATTACTGAATTGGCATTTGTTTCAAGAACATATCCGAAGTATGGATTTCGGAGCTCTTCACGGACTGAAAATTTTTATTTTCTTTTGAATTGTTTCCTGATGTACTCAACGAGAGAGTTAATTTTGGGAACAAATTTTCGAAAAAAAAACTATGTCTTAGTATCAAAGAATTCAAGATGTTTACAACTTTTTTAGAAAATTTCACTATTACCGAGAAGATGCTTCACAACGATCAAAAAGTGTTTAGTTTTGCGAACTGACTGCAAAATTTTCCTCATTTTTCTGGTGAATTTCAAAAATTTCAGTGCATGCATCGTTCCATTTTTTGTAATGGCGTAGTTTTTACTTGTCGAATGTCAAAAGTTGACAGCTTCAAATTTGACACCTTTTATTAAAGCAGACTATTCAAAATGAAACCTTATGATTAAAACCGATTTCAACAGCCGTTGATTTTGTAGTTTCAATTCAATTTCTCTCTACATTTTCATGTGGGTATCGGGTGTTTTTTTTTAGAGTGATATAACTTTAAATTGAAATAAAACACATTTAAATTGAGATTGAGGCCAATTTTTTTTTATTTGAAAGATAATTTTATGACATTTTTGTTTTAAAAATAATTTCCGGCATATCATGTGGTGGATGCACAAGTCCAACTTGTTGTGAACGTCGAAGAATAGACAAATTTGGATCATCATTAACACAATGTCTTACAGCAGCGATATTTTCTTCTGTCTGTACAGTTTTTCGTCTTAAATATTGAATTGAATCAGTCCTTACTAGGTTAAAATCCACACAGGCACAGACAGACTTTTAAAAAAATTCTTTTAATTTATCAATGAAATGCATCCTTCAATAATATTCACTATGGAAATCGAACATAATAATTCTGTTAATTTTCCGGATTAAACTGTTACTCGAATAAATAATTCAGATGATTTTACACAATAAATGAAACCATCCTTCAAATCAAAAATTATCAGTATTCAATTGTATGATCCATAGATTAGTTAATATTCCCATAAATCCAGAAAATTACATTTCAGAACTTAACATAATTAAACAAATAGCTTTTATTAATGACTATGATCCTACGTTGATAGACAAATTGTTGATGAATAAAAATAATAAAATAGCTTTAAATATGGTATATACTAATATAAAAGAAAATTTTGAATACATTTCCTTAAAATACACTAAAGGTATTTCTGAGAAAATTGCTACATACCTCAAAAATAAATATATTTGAAGAGCTTCATTTGAAACCAATTCAAACTTGAGTAGATTCATCAAAAATAATAAAGACTGTACACATAAGTTTATAAGTTAACCTGCAGTGATTGCCCTAAAGTTCATAGGACAGACTGGAAGAACTTTCCGACGTAGATTTGTGAACATTTGAAGAGTTTCCTCAATAGTAAAAGTAATTCCATATATTCTAACCATTTTTTAGAAACAGGACATACTTTCAACCATAATTCTGAAATTCTACATATAGAAAGTAAAAGTTATGCCTTAAACCTATTAGACCCCTTAAACCTATTAGAATCCCTAGAGATAAGTAAACACAATAAAATTGGAATATTACTTAACGAACAATTAGATTTAAATAACTCACCTCTGTTAAATATATCCAGATAAGGTGGAATTTGCGAGACCCTTTTTTGGGTTTTAGTGCTCAATAAAAATTTATTGCAATTTCTGTAATATAAATAGCAACGGATTTCGGAAACAAGCTTAGTTATTCAAAATGTAAACCTGCCTGATGATGCTAATGTGATAGCGAAAAGATTGTTGTAAACATAACAATAAAAATTTGTGAAAATCAGAATAACCTTATTTGAATATTATTTAATTGTTTTTTGTCTTGTTGTTGTTGCATCGAGTAGAGAAAATATTGTCCGAAATCTATCCATAGTTCTATGAATAAGCTGCTCTGATGGACGATTATGTAAACCATAAATTTCACGAAGTGCTCTATAAGTTTGGCGAATAGAACACTGATTTTGAAAATAAATTCCAACAATTCGTAAACGTTGTTGCGGTGTCAGTCTTTCCATGATAATTTGTCGATGTGCTCTGAACAGAAATGTCAAAACAACATGGCTTCTACCTTCTGTCAAATCACAATTATCCCTATCGAAAGTTCTATCACTCTTAAAAAAACACCTGATATATGAATATAATATAATGTCATTCCTTCCGAGAGAATTACAGAATATTCTTCAAGTTATAACAATCTGGATTGAAAACCTCAGGTGATACGTAAAAATTATAAATTTAAATTGAAACGCTCCAACTAATGAACCTGCTTATCATTTTTCCAGGAATCTCGTAAAAAAGAATCATAAATGCTACTTATTATCTAAATTAGACTTTCCTGTTATTGGTTGTAGGAATTTTCCATACTTCACCTCTTTGGAAAATACGAAAACTCACCGATCTGATGAATAAGTGAACGGAGGTTGAACTAAAAAGAAATTATTAATATTCCGAACAAGAATATAGCTCGAATATATTTCATTGTATGTAAATCGTCGTATGAATATATAGAAAGTAAGCTCGTAATATTCGAAGAATGCGAAATAAAATTTTCATGACAGACAAAAGCCAATAAAGACGTTTGCAAGGTATTTTCACCTCGATAATTTGTGACATCGTTGACCTTTACTGCGATCAAAACAAAATGTTCGATTGTTCTTTAATTTGTTTTCTTGGGAGCATTTATTTATTGACGGCGGATGCATGAAGCTTTGTCCCACATGAATAAAATCAGTGTCATATTAATGACATTGGAGTTTGAAGGATGAAGCGAACCAGAATACCAAAATGGGCGAAAATCGTAGCTTTTACCAAATGCTGTAAACTGAAATGTGTAATTATTGAACTGTTTCAGCCATTACTGAATTCTATCATTGAATTTTTAATTTATTATGAATTCTGTTTGCTCCGCGTTGTATAGTGATTTATTATAGAATTCATCCATAACAATTTTGGTTGGCCACGTTTTTTTTCAATAACCCTGGTAATTAGTTAGGGTGTATTTTCAGCTGCCAGCTAACTTTTGTTGTACTGAAATTTCGTATTAGGAGTGCGGTTCTTTCTTCGAAAAAAGAAGCTTTATTGTGAAAACTTGATTATAAAGGGTCGTTCATTAACAGCGCCCCATTTTATTTTGTTCATAAAACACATTATTTGTCTGAAAATTATTGAAATTTTTATTTCATTATGAAGTACAATGGATACCATTAGTTACGAAATAAAACATCATTTAAATGTCCAGCACAGAAACGCTGGTCGTTGAACCTAATTTTCCATGACTCTCTCATACAAATCAGGTCGTATGTTAGCAATTACTCGTTCAATATTGATCCGTAAATCGTACAAATTTGCTGGATGATTACTAAATGTAAACCCAAAGAAAGAGTTCAAATAGAGTTAAATCGCAAGAACGAGGCTGATACTTTATCGGTCCATTTCTTCTGATTTTTTCTAAGCACCAATTACTAAATACACGACGCTTTAAATGATCTGTTGTTCTGAGTTCTTCGACTAAAACAATTTTGTATGAATTTAAACTAAGGTCATTTCGTAAAACTTGCCACAAAGTCGACTGAGAGATGCCTAGTTCTTATGAACGTCGAGAAATCGATAAATTTTGGTCTTCACGAACACTTTCACGTACCGCAGCAATATTCTCTTCACTTCTTGCGTTTCTTTGTCCCACTGGCACTGTAACACCATGAAGTGTAAAATTTGTTTCAAACTTTTTCACTAAACGTTCAACTGTTCTTTTATCTGGACAATTATAACGACGAAAAATTGTAGTTTATATCGATAAGGCTGATTCATATGAAAAAAGTCTTATATAAAAGTTACACGGCACCAAAAAGACCATGTTTTGAAAATAGTTCCAGATGCACAGGATGTTGCATTTTTCCGTTATAGCAAAAACAATATCTTAAACTATTTCATCCCATCCTTATCGACTAGCATTGATCTCATAGTTTTTTCTATAACCAATGAGAAGGTTTATTTCATTCATTTGTTCCACACAGAAACAGTCTTTCCAATTAATTTCGTTAATTTCTCTCTTTTCGTTAGAAGGAATGCATTGAGCACCTCTAACATTCAGTCTTTGAACAGATTGTAAAATCTTCAATTGAATCAGTCTTTACTTGATGAAAATCCGTATTAAATAAGGTTATTCTGATTTTCACAAATTTTTATTGCTATTTAATATAATCATTGTTTCGCTATCACAGTAGCATCTTCAGGTAGGTTTACATTTTGAAAAACTTAGTTATCAAGAATAAACAGAATTTTCAATGAAATTATGATATTATCCATAAAATACAGCAGCACATAATCCATTTCTGTTATTTCGATCGGTGTTATTGGATCAAAAGTGCGATTTATACACCTCTCTAATCGTTCAATCCCATTTCGATCTGCGCTACTTTTCGAACAAAAATCCGTTGCAAAAACGTCCACAAGTTTCACAATGATCGAAGGCGCAGTTGAAATCAAACAATCAAATAATAAAAATGGGAAATCGATCGAATCAGTCGATTATAATTAGTAGAACCGATCCTACAGAGGAGTTTCTAGAGCAAGCACAAAAATTACGAAGCATGAAAAATCGAAAGTTGGACATTCTGTCAACCGTTTAGATCTGAATTAACGTCCTGAGAAATGTTCTTCCAGTTATTAGATCGACGAGACGTTTTCATTCGGTTACGTCAGAAATGCAGGCGATTTGAAATTGAATCGTACACAATTACCAATTTTTTTGTCCAAAAGGTGTCCCAAACGATTAAATACGTGGTTAAATTTAATCCTATCCAACCATCAGGCAAGCCAATTATAAACAGGACTCGTTTCGTTATATATCGGGTGTTTTTTTTAGAGTGATAGAATTTTCGATAGGGACAACTGTGATTTGGCAGAAGGTAGAAGCCATGTTGTTTTGACATTTCTGTTCAGTAAGCATTGACAAATTATCCTGGAAAGACTCACGCCGGAAGAACGTTTACAAATTGTTGAAATCTATTTTCAAAATCAATGTTCTATTCGCCAAACTTATAGAGTACTTCGTGAAATTTGTGGTTTACATAATCGTCCATCAGAGCACCTTATTCGTCGAACTATCGATAGATTTCAGACAACATTTTCTCTACTCGATGCAACAACAAAAAAAAGACAAAGAACTGTACATGCAGAAGAAAATATCACTGCTGTAAGTCAAAGTGCTAATGATGATCCAGATTTGTCTATTCGTCGATGTTCACAACAAGTTGAACTCTGTACATCCACCACATGGATAATTTTGCGTGAAGATCTTGGTCTACACCCATACAAGATCCAAACTTAAGCCACTTGACCATAATAAGCGTCGTTTGTTTGCTGATTGAGCCCTAGAACGCTTTTTATCGTAAAATTGTGTTTAGTGATGAAGCTCATTTCTGGTTGAACGGCTATGTAAATAAGCAAAATTGCGGTATATCCTCAAGAAGTTCTGCAGGTTCAATTGCATCCTGAAAAATGTACTGTATGGTGTGTTTTAATCGCTGGAGGCATCATCGGTCCATATTTCTTTAAAAACAATGCTGGAGCTAATGTAACAGTGAATCGTACTCATTACAGATCGATGATCAATGATTATTTGATCCAAAATTTGAATGGTATCGACCCAGAAGTGTTTTGGTGGTGCTACACCTCATGCTGCTACCGTAACAGTTGATTTATTGAAAGGAAGATTTGGCGATAACATTATTTGGAGAAATAGTCCAATTAATTGGCCTCTAAGATCATGCGACATAACTCCACTGGATTATTTTCTTTGGGGTTATGTCAAGTCATTGGTTTATACTGTTAAACCAGAAACAACAGACGCTTTGGAAGCCAACATAACTCCTGTTATTGATGAAATAAGGCCTGAATTATTCGAAAAAGTGGTCCAAAATTGGTCTGGTCGAATGCGGTTCCTCAGAGGTAGTCGTGGCGGACATATGCCGGTCATAAAATTATCTTTCAAATAAAAAAAATTGGCTTCAATCCTAATTTAAATTATTTCAATTTGAAGTTCTAACATCCTGAAAAAAACACCTGAAAGTAACGTCTTCAAATTCTCATAAACAACTGTTTAAAAATTTGGTAACATGCAGTATTTGAATGGTTTTTCCTTTCAGATAAGGGTACTATAAAAAAAATGTTATTGTTGGTAATCCCACTGTGTCCCTATGAGAATAAATTCAATAGAAGTGAACTAAATAACTCGCTCTGGTCATTCAATAAATTCCCAGAATTTCTCAATCGATTATTTTCGAACATTAAAACAAATTCAGCTTCAGAACCTTATTTTCCTTATGTAAAATCTGGAAACTCTCATCAAAATCATGTTTCTCTATTATAAGATGTTCGACATACGTAGAATCAAACTTTTTATTGAGGACTATGTTCTTTTATTCTATAGTCCATCAAGAAAGCATCCGGAAAAACTAAAGCTTCATTGTAATTATTTAGTATATATTTTTATTTCTTGAATTAGAAAATTATAAGGAAATATTCATATTATTTACTTATACAACCTCCATTTAACTTAAACACTTGACTAAACGCCGAGGTACACCCGAAACAAGATCACTTCCATAATTTTCGGTGATTGTAGTCCAGAACTAAAACTGATCAAATGAAATCATCTTTATTTCGTGGCGCTGCTCGTTCAACTTCAATCTTCATTAGTCCCCATTTATTTTCAATGGGACTAAGATCTGGTGAAGCTGCTGGCCATGAAATGATTGTCACTTGGTGTTCTTGCATCTAAGCTTGAGTATAGGGCGAAGGATGGCATCTTGCATTATCCTGCTGAAAACGCCACCCCCTGTATATGACGCATTCACCGTTTCAAGGAGAAAATCATTCAGAATGCCACAAAATTTTACACTATTAATGAAACCGTCAACTATACAGAGATGCGTAGCACCACGCTAAAATTTTACTCTCCAAACCGTTATTATGGTGGGAAATTTGGAAAATGGAACGGTAACAGGTTGTTTTTATAGGATTTTTAAGTGATTTGCACCAAGTTGGAAACAACTTTCATCAGATATGAAGACATTATTAAAATTATCTTCTTGAAAATGTTGACAAAATTCTTTCCTTCGTTCCTCTTGTAAAGGTGTTATTATAGGGATGTTTTTTGTTTCCTTGATATGTAGCCTTGTCTTTTCGGTGACATACGGACGGTTTCTGGACATACTTTTATATTTCGTTGATTTCCAAATCTGTTAGCCAATTTGCGAAACCCCAGTCGTGGATTGTGTCGTCCTAAAAAGCTTTTAAATTGTTTCCTTTAATCTTAAGCGGTCTTACTGAAACTGGTCTATACCTCATATCCATGCCATTTTTGATCTTCTTTATGGTCTCATATACAGCACTTTTTCCCAGTCCAGTCAATTGCACTAATTTTTTAACGCTTCGAAAATCTTTTCTATACAAATATTTTATCCATTTTCTTTTTTATAGTTGCGACATTATTTCATAAATTGGATACCTGTTGACAATCAACAATATTTGACAAATAGTGTTGCCATGCAACTTTGGCCATAGCCGACTTTCTGCACAACCTATTTTATACATTACTTTTGTCTTAGAATGTTACAAAAAAAAGTATATTAAAATTATGAAAAATAATAAATTCCCGATACGTTCTTGATGAATTATATTAATAATTTGTATTTTCACACAAGCGCGTGGCAATTTTCAGATATTACATTTATGATTGTATTTTCTTTTCGGGATTCTTCTGTGAAATAGCCTAGGTTTTCAAATGGTGCTCAATTAGTTGACCAAGTTTATTAAAGTTCGCTTTGAAACAGAATACTAGGTGAATGTAGATATATTTTATCTATGTTTCTATTTAGCTTCTAAATAAGTTAATTCCAACTGAGGCGAATATGATTTTAAAGAGGGGAAATGAAAAAAACCATTTCTAATTCTATGTGGAGCATTTTTTAGCGATGGAATTTGTTATTTCTGAATATTCCATCGGAACAGGATGTCTTGGATGATGTTTGTTAGATGATCATAGTCAATTTTTATATTTTCCTTCAATTCTATTTTGGTTAACTGCCTCACATATGTGTTGATAATTATATATGCCTATGAAGTGAAACAATGTCTCTGGCATTTTATTCAATTTAATTCCTACAAATTTTTGAGGGATTTTTTAGATTCAATTTGTAGAAAATTAATCTAGCTATAATATTCAAATCTTATATTAAATTCAATATTTGAAAAAAAATTACAAAGTACATTTTTAATCTATAGGAGATGTCAATAAAAAGTTCGATTTTGCATATGCAGAACATTAAATAAAAGAGAAACATGATTTTATTATTGTTTCGAGATTTTGCCTGAGGAAATTAAGGGCCTATTAAGTGTTATTATTTAACGCGTCAAGTGTGTAACTCAAGTAAAGGCCAACGAAGTAATATCTAATTTTTGATGAGAAACACTACACCAAATTCTGAAAACTGCGAAGGGTAAACATCAAATGCTCCGATATCGAAATCAAGGCAAACGACAGTCCATTAACGACTCCAAATTCTGAAGAATCCTATCATCACCAACCACCGAAATTCACAACAAGGCAAATCTCAGGGATCCCACATGTTTCCTGAAGAAATAAATTAAGCAACTATCTTCGCCTAATTTCCAAGAAGCAGGAACATCAAGCAGGCGAATTAAAAACACCGGATCTACGAGGGAGGTCAGGTTAATACTAGGTTAGATCTAACCCAGCCACCTTGACTACAGCGGAATTCGCATAAACTATAACTTGCGGAATTTGGCGACAAATTGATTGCCGAGTTTGTCTCGCCACACACGGCGATTCGGAAATTTTCGGAAACAATGGCAATGCTCAAAAGATTTAAGTGGTAGGTGGATAGCTTGACATCTGTCGACTGATGGAAACGTTGCAAATGACTTTATACAAGTATATAGTGAAAAAATTATCGTTTGCTTAGTTAAAGCCGCATATTAGAGATATATAGAGCTACAGTATTCATCTTGATAGTATTCTCAGAAAGGAGTAAGAAATTGTAAAAGTTTGTATCCTTCTATAATAGAATTCATTCAATATTTCTAATTACTATTCTATATTTTCATTGGATTATTTTATTCCTTCTGGTGTTTTGTAATGAGTGTTAATTCTTTATGTCAACTGAATTGAAAATGTGTTTTCTAAGACATTTATTCGATTCAATTTTAAAAAGTTATTGAGAAAACATTTTTATAATATTAAAATTTGTAGTGAGGTTAGCAGAATTAATCTGTTTGATATTTAAGAAATTTTAAAAGCACTTAACATTAAGAGCTTCAGCAAGTTGAGTTATTATTCAGAAATTACTATGTACTTTCACCAAAACATTTTGGTGACTGTAGTAAACATCTTTATATAATACAAAGTCATTGGTCAAAGTCTACCATATAATCATGGAAATATACACACTCAAGCAACGTTTACAAATAATCCAAATTTATTATGAAAAATAATCTGTTACTCTAATTTATGGAACAACTGAACGTTTATTGTCATATAAATGAAAGGCCCGATCAATTTTATGGATATTTGAAAAGAACTATCTATATGTCGGCACACTAAGTTAATATATTTCATAATATAAATATTTTAAAAAATTTTTAAAAAATTTTAAAAAATTAGCCTTCTACATATTCAATTCCAAAAGATTATATTTAATGATTATAACTTCTGAAAATAAATTAAAATAATGTCGTATAAGTACCACTTATATCATGACATAAAATAAACATTCATTATAAGACATCCGAATGGTATAACAAAATCCAATAAATAAAAATTATTAACTAAAATCCTATAAATTAAACATTTTGAATAGACAAAATTTTGTTTCTGCTTATCAATCTTATGAAAACCAATATCTTTCAAGAATATCCAACATAATCTTAAGAATTTCATCACAAAACTATCTTACTTAGACTATTCAATATTATTGGATATCTAACCACCTAACCAAGGTACTTTATATAAAAACTCAAGATATGCAAAACATTGCTGAAAAACAAGTTTTAAGATCGACTTTGCTCATCAGTATTCAAATATTCATATTCAATAAATATAACATCAATCAATAATATATATTCAACTCACCTTTCATCCTCCAGAAAAAGTTCTACTTAAATGAGACCTTTAAATAGGTATTCACTACACACAGAAATATCTCTGTGGTTTAACCTGATCTAGAAGATTGAAAGACAAATTTAACGGCCTCTGCTATAGCACAAGGACTATCTGTATAAATATGTAGAAGGCTAATTTTTTAAAATTTTTAAAAAATTTTTTAAAATATTTATATTATTTTATATACCTTCTATCAAGAATTGACCTCTATTTATGTTATAATATATTTCAGCTTAGTTTGCTTGTACAACTAATAATCAATTTATAAATCTGATGAACTCTTGCGTTCTTATTTTAACATTCTGATAATTTAATGCACTTTTCCAATTTTTAGCCAGAAATGCTCTTAAACATCTAGGTTGGATTCACTGAGGAAGAATCCGAGGTCAAAAGCAATCTTATCCGTCCGCAAACACGCTAACTTTCGAATAAAAAGAGCTAGAGCCTTGAAACTTCCATGAAACGTTTGGTGCTTAAACATCTCGACCATGCTCGTTAATGGGCGAAATCGGTTCGAAAATTTCGTAATTATAAGTTTAAAAGTTTCTCCTATTTTTTAAATATTTTCTAAACTACCGATTCGATCGATTTAAAATTAGAAGAAATTATTAGCATTAAGATATGAAAGAAACAAACGAAGGATAAAGTAAAATTGGATGATATGAATAAACAAATGAAGAACTCGTTAACTTGACATTTAATTCCATAAAGGCGAAAATACCTTGACGGAATTTTATTAGTTGTAGAAAATAATAATTTAAATATATCTTAAATACAATTCGCAAATTTATCCCGAAAATACACCTTTGAATCATTTTTTCCAAATGCAGATCATTATCAAATCCATGCAAGAGAATTGCTAAGGCAAAACGCGTTTCTTGCATGCAAAATGTGCAATAAAAACGTTTACTAAACCTAAAGCAATCTACGTGTAGTTTAGCATGTGTGTCAGTATACTGTGTTGAATATTAAATGAAAATAGGCATCAGATGTCCTTAAACTTCAAAAGAAGCGAGTTAAGAGGATAACGTATCCATGAAGTGTTTCCTGGAAGAATGGAAATAGATTAATAGCAACTACATATACTTTGCATTTTTGATCGGCTATGAATAAAAAATTAATTAATGTTTTTCCAAAATTATGAGTTCGTTAAAAAGGCTGAACCTTGAAATTTACGAAGACAAAACATATATGTTCTCACAACTCAGTTACAATTTTCAAAATCGGTTCATTATTCACGCAATAATGTAATATTGAACTCACCGTTAAAAAGTTATGTTGAACAGACAGTTAAACCGCCCAAACTCAAGAACCTAAGAGTTTTGAAGAATCCAAAAATAATTTTCATGTTCTTATAAGAATTTTAGAGCGAGCATCTAATCTTCTGCATTCATCGAACTGTGAAAGCTCATAAATTGAACCCTTATAAGATAAGGCTGGTGCAACAGTTGAACGGAGTCTTGACCGTCGGATTCAGTTTTGTGAACAGTTTAGTGATTTACTGAATAATAACCGACTCTACAATACAATCTTTTCTAAGTGTACCTTTATGTTGAATGAGGAAGTCAATAGACATAATTGTCGGTACTGGAGTGATAGTAATCCTGATTTATTCATGGAGACGCATACATAATATTAAAAATTAAATGTTTGGGTAGGAATATTAGGAAATCATATTGTTGGACCGATTTTTATCGATGGAAATCTTGACGGGAAGGATTTGAAAGTAGACTATATCATTGTATGAAGGTAAGTGGTGGTCATTTTGAACAATGCATACGTTAGTTCTTTAAATAGTTTACATTTTTTTCTGGATATTCCCTATCAGTACCTACAGATCTGGTGTACTTAAATTTATTAGGTTTCTGTTTGAGTTACCCTTCTGATGATGTTCAATATCAAATTGTTAAAAAAAAACACCGAATTTGAAAATATCCACTAGGATGTTTAGAGACCAAAAAAATTTTTTCAACTAAAACACATCTGTCATCTCTTTCCTATTCAAAAAAAAATTGGAGGTTGCTACCCGCAGGTGGTTTTTTCGGAACAATGTAATCCTTTCTCCCTAATACAAAACTTGAAAATTATTTTTGGACTGTTCAAAACTCTTAGGTTCTTGAGTTTGGGTGGTTCAACATCACCTTTTGACGGTAAGTTCAATATTACATTATTTCGTGAATAATGAACCGATTTTTGAAATTTTAACTGGGTTATGTACAGAACATAAATAACTTTCAAACTAACCAATAATTGAAATCTCTTCCCTATTCAAAAAATGTTAGGGGTTGATGCAACCTTCATCGGGGTGTTTTTTCGGAACAAATTCATGATGAAATTTCGTCCCCATCAAAACAGAAGTTGACCTGTTTTTTTTTTAAATCTTCGTAAATTCTTCGTTTCTGAGTTCTGGAGGGGGTCAGATTTTCGTTGGGACATCCTGTATGAAATTGCACGGTAAGACAGATGGTAAGAGCATCGATATCTGCATAATTCAAGAAATTACAACTATTAAGATATATCAATAAAATATAATACGCAATATTCACCAACTCTTCATTAATTGACATTTAAGCTTTAAGCTCATATCAATACGTATAGTAGATATCACTTACGAAATACTTCCAACTATTTTTTTATTGCATATTGCAGGGTTGAATTTCATGGGAATTTTGAAGCGGGCGTGTGTTTTCGTAAGCCGATATTGTTCAAGAAACCATAAAATGTACCTGGGGTCACTTTCATCGACTTGAGGAAGTCCGTGATTCAAGCTTATTTGCATGAAGAACAAGAAAACAAGTTCGTGGAGGGTTGAAAGGAACACCTGAAGCCGGTGTACACATATTTTAGAGTGTAGGACAGTTTCCCTTTTCGTTATCGATAATTCTCGTTGGAAAAATTATATACTATATTGAACTCTTTTTTTAAAGCTCATTTTATCATTCTGAAAAATAATAAAGAGGGGGGTTTTTACTAGATAGAAAGCTTTGAAAATATCTTAAATATCACACAGATCAATTCTGCTAACCTTACTACAAATTTTAATTTTATAAAAAATTTTTCTCGAAAACTTTTTAAAATTAAATCAACTGTCTTAGAAAACACAGTTTCAATTTAGTAGACATATATAATTAACATTCATTACAAGCACCAGAAGGAATAAAAGAATCTAAAGAAAATATAGAATATTAATTGAAAATATCAAATAAATACTTGAAGGATACAAACATTTATTACATCGTTAGAAACGAACGTTTGTATCCTTCAAGTATTTATTTAATATTTTTAATGAATTAAAGTTTTGTATTCTTTTTGGATTCGTTTATTCCTTCTGGTGCTGTGTAATGAGTGTTAATTCTATATTTTTAAATATCATACAGATTCACTCTGTTAATCTCCTACAAATGTTAATCTCAAAAAATTTTCACTCACAAACTTTTACAATTAAATGAAATAAATGTCTTTAGAACACACTGTGTCAATTTAGTAAAAATGTAGAATTAATACTTATTACACAGAACCAAAGGGAATAAAAAAAATTCAAAGAAATATAAATTTTGAACTAAAAATTATTGAATAAATACTTGAAGAGTACAAAATTTTGTTTCATTCCTTGTTTTATGAGAACTGATATCCTTTCCAAAAATGCAAAACATAACCTCAAGAACTTCCTCAAAAACAACTTGCTCATAAAAAGTTCCTTCAAAAAAATTCCTAAAACATGCGGAACATCTTCAAAAAGCAATTTAGAATGATTACAACAGCAACTCATCAGCTCTATTTCATTTTTAAAAAATAAAAATAATTAACAAAAAATATCTCACCAAACCAACTGAATGTTGTTTATTGGACAAAAACTAGAATGAAGTGAACTTTTAAAATCCTACTTATTCTATGTTCGTCACAGAATTTACATAAAGTTTGCAAGGTATTTTATGGACCCCTTTAAAACCAAATGATAATATGTAATAAGCGTAATTCAAAATATATAATTATTATATATACAATAAAATAATAAAAAGAGGCTTTTTCTTGAGGAAAGGATCATTACAAAATTTTAAATATCTTACAGATTTATTCTGTTCATCGTACAAAGTTTAATTTCAAAAATATTTTATTCACAATATTTGAGGATTAAATTAAATAAATGTCTTTAGAAAACTCTGTGTCAATTTAATTCTGTATTAAAACAAATTGTAGAAATAACTATGTTTTACTACCAATAAAAATATATATTACACATTTTCTTGTGACTCGAGTTTCGGGAAATGAACTATCCCATCATCAGACAACTGAAGACCTAACAGTGGTACAGAGGTATTTAAACAGAAGTGATAAATATTTTGAATATTTCAATAGATTCTAGATAACACCTAATAGTGGTACAGAGGTTTACAAGCGGAACGTGATGAAAAACCGGGTTAAAAAAGAGGGGCCTTCTAACAGATATCGGAATGTCGGCAATCGACAAAGAAGGTTGTTAAACAGATGGTACCCATTTAAATATCTCAAATAATTTTTGGGCTTACATAGCTCCGTACAGTCATTCATTATTTTTACGTTATTTTGTTGTACATCTCAAATATTTGGATTTACATATAACAATTATATGTTATTTGTTATGTAGTAATTTACAGTAATAAATATATAGGACAAACAGGACGTTCCTTCAAGACGAGGTTCAACGAACATAAAATGAGTTTCATAAAAAATAAACAAAATTCTACCTTTGCCACTCATTGTCTAGAAAACGGTCATTCCTTTTCCACAATAGATAATCTTAAAATTTTACATGTAGAATCAAAAGGGAAGAAACTCGGTTATCTAGAATCTGTTGAAATTTTCAAATTAGTTCACAATAACAATAATGTAAAAATAACGAATGACTGTACGGAGCTATGTAAATCGAAAGTATTTGAGATATTCAAAAAGTTTGAAACCTGTTTAAAACCTTTTTCAACGAACATAAAATGAATTTCATGAAAAGTATTATAAACAAGAATTCAACTTTTGCCACTCATCATTTAGAAAACAGTAATTCCTTTCGACAAAAGAAAATCTTAAGAAAATTTTACATGTAGATTCAAATGAAAAGAAACTTGATTATTGAAATTTTCAAATTCGTTCACAATAAAAATAATTTAAAAAATAATGAATGACTGTATGCAGCTATGAAAATCCAAATATTTGAGATGTACAACAAAATAACGTAAAAATAATGAATGACTGTACGGAGCTATGTAACTCCAAAAATTATTCGAGATATTTAAATGGGTACCATCTGTTCAACAACCTTCTTTGTCGATTGCCGACATTCCGATATCTGTTAGAAGGTCCCTCTTTTTTAACCCGGTTTTTTATCACGTTCCGCTTGTAAACCTCTGTACCACTATTAGGTGTAATCTAGAATCTATTGAAATATTCAGAATATTTATCACTTTTGTTCAAATACCTCTGTACCACTGTTAGGTCTTCAGTTGTAAAAGTGTTAATTTTTGTCATAAAGAATCAAAGATTTGGAAGTAAAAATACCAATTCAAGAATGAACAATCCAGAGGCTTAAAATTTTCAGGGTAGGTAATTGATCAGATTGGGAAATATTTTATTGAATGTTTAATAATTATATATCAAAATCATATTTCGTTTGTACAAAAAAAAATTGGATAGTACATGTAGTCAACCTGATAAATAGATTCCTATCACAGGCAGTATCTTCACAGCGGATATTGCTTTTTTTAGCGCCGATTCAAACAATTAACGACATACGAGTATTGCTATGTGATTCATGCTATACATGGCATGAATCACCAAAAGACGAGTTCTATTTGCGTAGGATCCCAACTAATTATATTAAAAATAAGCAATGTTTATTGTGAGATAACTTGCTGCTTCAATAATGTAACGAAGGTAATAATAAGGCACTTAGCAAATCGTTTCTTATAATTTTGGTTCATAATTTACTCAAATAAGGAACCTTTGTTACTGATCGATTGAAACTTCACTTTTTCTTATTTGAAGTTTATATATTTATTCCATCGGAACTATTGGATAGAATGAAATAAATTCAAAGGCTTTATTCTTTGGCAGAGGGTTATTCCAAATCTTGAATATTGAAACAGGATAATTCTGTGAAATTTCTTTTAAATCTAATCTAAAAATATTGTTTCCTGACTGACTGACGATTATGAATGTGAGTTTCTGAAGAATGTGATATATTTTTAAATTCATGTAGAACGTTTTTTGGAATAAAATTGCGGTTTTGATAACAGTTCTCGCATTATTATTCCTTTGTTTCTTTTTGAAGGCTTTCTTTTCAGTATCTGTCATTTCGCTGAAGCGTACAGTACGAACAGTTTCGGTGTGCTTTGTAAAAATTAATTATTGATAGAAAATGTCTGAGGAACACTCTTTCCATTTGAAGATTCATGGAAAATTAAAGTATGATACTGAATTCAGATTCAGAAATAACTCTTTAGAACAAAATAATTAAAATGGGCTCATTAGTTAGTATTAAATACCAATCATAATACTTTTACCTCTCTACAAATTTTAATTTCAGAAAATTTCTTGAAAATTTCAAAAATTTAATTGAATGAAATGTCGTAGAAAACACTGTTTCTCTTAAGTTAACATATCGTGTGTTTTTTTTTAGAGTGATAGAACTTTCGATAGGGATAACTGTGATTTGACAGAAGGAAAAAGCCATGTTGCTTTGACATTTCTTTTCAGTAAGCATTGACAAATTATCATGGAAAGACTCACGCCCCAACAATGTTCACAAAGCCACTTGACCATAATAAGCGTCGTTTGTTTGCTGATTGGGCCCTAGAACAGCTTGAAGTTGATCCACATTTTTATCGTAAAATTGTGTTTAGTGGTGAAGCTCATTTCTGGTTGAAGGGCAATGTAAACAAGCAAAATTGCCGTATATGGAGTGAAAACAATCCTCAAGAAGTTCTGCAGGTTCCATTGCATCTTGAAAAATGCACTGTATGGTGTGTTTTACGCGCCGGAGGCATCATCGGTCCATATTTCTTTGAAAACGATGCTGGAGCTAATGTTACAGTGATTGGTGCTCGTTACAGATCGATGGTCAATGATTATTTGTTTCAAAATTTGAATAGTAGCGACCCAGAAGTGTTTTGGTTTCAACAAGATGGTGCTACACCTCATGCTGCTATGATATGGTCCAATTAATTGGCCTCCAAGATCATGCGACATAACTCCACTGGATTATTTTGTTTGGGGTTAAGTCATTGAATTATGCTGATAAACCACAAACAAACGACGCTTTGGAAGCCAACATAATTCGTGTTATTGATGAAATAAGGCCGGAATTACTCGAAAAAGTGGTCCAAAATTGGTACCCAGAAGTGTTTTCGTTCCAACAAGATGGTGCTACACCTCATACTGCTACCATAACAATTGATTTATTGAAAGAAAGATTTCGCCATAACATTATATCGAGAAATCGTCCAATTAATTGGCCTCCAAGATCATACGACATAACTCCACTGGATTATTTTTTTTGGGATTATGTCAAGTTATTGGTTCATGTTGATAAACTAGAAACAATAGACGCTTTGGAAACCAACATACCTCGTGTTATTGATTAAATAAGGCCTGAAGTTCTCGGAAAAGTGGTCCAAAATAGCTGTTTCTCAGAGCTAGTTTTGGTGGACGTATGCCGGAAATTATTTTTGTAACATAAATGTCATAAAATTATCTTTCGAATCAAAAAAAAATTGGCTTCAATCTTACTTTAAATGTGTTTTATTTCGATTCATAGTTCTCTAAGAAAAAACACCCGATATTAACAAACATCGACATACCTCCTTTCGATACTTCACGATATTTGTTAATTTTATATGTCTATTAAAAAGAATCAGTTGCTGAGACACTATTTGATTTAGTTTTCAAAATATGCAGGACAAATCAACACATATTCGATAGATCTTCAGCAAGCACTCAAAATGAATAATTCAATTTCAGAAAGACTTATCCACACGATTAAACAACAATAAAGAACATAGTTAATTTTGAAAACTTGTTTTAATTATGATCAACAATCAAATAGTGACGACTGAAACAGTTCAATAACTTCAACCTTTCTTTATGTTTAAAACATGAATACATAACAGAGAACCGAAATTTGAACTGCTAGGAGGTGGGCCATTTAAAATTTGCAATTTTCATTGGTTATAATGAGAAAACTAATGACTATTCTTTTAATGTTATGAATTTATGAGGAAGATTGAACCTTGATATTCTTGAATTGAAAAGAATATCACTCAAATGACCGCCACGACTGGCTACAGAACCACATCCGATTAACCCAATTTTTCAATACATTGTCGATTGTTTGAGGCTCAATCTCATGAATGGCAACTTCGATTTCCTGTTTCAGGGCGTCAATCGTTTCTGAATGGTTGTCGTAACACTTATCCCCAATAAATCCCCACAAAAATTAGTCGTCTGAGGTGAAAATGAACTTTATCTTTGAAGATATTTCTGTAAGAACACGAATAACAGAAATTTTTATCAGATGTTTCATGTTGCATTTTCGCCGAATTAACATTTAAATTGTTTTTAGTATTCTATCAGAATGAAGTAAAGTGTACCACATATCCCTCAAAATTTGGTTTAGTAATCGAAGAATCTCTTTACGAAAATCCAAAAATCCAACAGGATTTCGAGCCCCATTAAAGACCGTCACAACACCGAGGCGTGAAGACCCAGAACGGCAGAACACGAAACACAAAAATATCGGATTGGTACCGTCCTTACACTGGGTGTTCAAGCGTGAAGCAACTCGAGATCCACTTTTTATCATTTCGATGTTTTCGTAATGATACCTTTCAATTTATCAAATCTGAACCGTAAGACGCTGCACCATAAGAAGTCGGTGCTGGTACGGTACGATTCACTGACTCCTTGGACAAGAGAATCTCACGATGAATGCCCCTATCGACAGCTCTCCACCTCATCCTTCTTGTACCAGCAGTAACCGGAAATTGGAAATTGAATTATTACGATCGTTCGATCGGACAAAAATGGGATTTCTTCTTCAGTCCTGGGCGGAGAGGAAGAGAAGACAATTGGACGATTAGATGATTTTGAGGAACGTTGACCAGGTTTGAACCTGGTTTGGATGAGGATGACGTATTAACACATATTTAATATTGTCCCGAAAATATATCGGAAATGTGGCTTATATCTGAAATAACTTTTTTGAACTTACTACAAAAATTGTACGTAGTAGTCCGTTACTTTGTGAAAGTTCGTTTTAAAATGGTATGAAATAAGAAATACTTAGTTTTCTATCACTTTTTATCAACTGAATATACAGTGATTCGAGTTTCGTAGTCTCCACTACATTTTCAAAATGAATGAAACAAATTGTATCTGAACTATTATATATAGTCCGTCTAGAAAGTATCCGAAAGAAACACAGCTCAATTGTAATTTAATTATTGAGTATATATTTTTAATTCTTGAATTAGAAAATTATAAGAAAATATTCATCTTTTTCACTCCATTTAACTGTAAACACTTGACTAAACGTCGAGGTACACCCGAAACTAGATCACCTTCATAATTTTAGGTGATGGTACTCTAGGATTGTGAAACTGACTCAATTAAATCATCTTCATTTCGTCGCGCTGTTTTTTCAACTTCAATCTTCATTAGTTCCCATATGTTTTCAATGGGGCTAACATCTGGTGAAGTTGCTGGCCATGAAATGGTTGTCACTTGCTGTTCTTGCATCCAAGCTTGAGTATAATTCGAAGTATGGTATCTTGCATTATCCTACTGAAAACGTCACTCCTATGGATATAAAGCATGCGTCGTTTCAAGGAGAAAATCGTTTAGAATAACACAATACTTTTCACTATTGATGGTACCATAAACTATAAAGAGAGGCGTAGCACCACGCTGAGATATTGCTTCCCAAACCATTATTTTGGTGGGAAATTTGAAAGGTAACAGTTGTGTGAAGATGGTATAGTTAATTCCCGAAACTAAAATCATAATTAAATGTGTAAAATATCAGTTTATTGGTACAAAAACATAGTAATTTCCACAATTTGTTTTAATTATACTTATCGGGTGATTTTAGAGTGATAGAACTTTCGATAGGGATAATGTGATTTGACAGAAAGTAGAAGCCATGTTGTTTAGAAATTTCTTTTACAAATTTTTGAAATTGATTTTCAAAATCAGTGTTCTATTCGCCAAACTTATACAGCACTTCATGAAGTTTATGGTTTACATAATCGTTCATCAGAGCACCTTATTCGTCGAACTACCGATAGATTTCGGACATTTTCTCTACTCGATGCAATAACAACAACAAGACAAAGGACTGTACGTACAGGAGAAAATATCGCTGCTGTAAGTCATAGTGTTAATGAAGATCCAGATTAGTCTATTCATCGACGTTCACAAGTTGGATTCTGAGCGTCCACCACATAGAAAATTTTGCGTAAATATCTGTGAAAACAATCCTCAAGAAGTTCTGCAGGTTCCATTGCATCCTGAAAAATGCACTGTATGGTGTGCTTTACACGCTGGAGGCATCATTGGTCCATATTTCTTTAAAAAAAATACTGGATCTAATGTTATAGTGAATGGTGCTCATTACAGATCGATGATCAATGATCATTTGTTTCAAAATTTGAATGGTATCGACCCAGAAGTGTTTTGGTTCCAACAAGATGGTGCTACTACATCTCATACTGCTATCGTAACAATTAATTTATTGAAAGGAAGATTTTGTGATAACATTATTTCGAGAAATGGTCCAATCAATTGGCCTCCAACATCATGCGACATAACTCCACTGGATTATTTTCTTTGGGGTTATGTCAAGTCATTGGTTTATGCTGATAAACCAGAAACAATAGACGCTTTGGAAGCCAACATAACTCGTGTTATTAGTGAAATAAGGCCTGAATTACTCGAAAAAGTGGTCCAAAATTGGTCTGGTCGAATGCGGTTCCTCAGAGCTATCCGTGGTATATATATGCCGGAAATTATTTTTAAAACATAAATGTCATAAAATTATGTTTCAAATTAAAAAAAATTTGGCTTTAATCTAAATTCAAATGAGTTTTATTTCAATTTCGAAGTCTATCACTCTAAAAAACACCCAATACATGTTTCGATTGGATGTTGAAGAATCACAAGTTCCGTCACCAAAAAATGTTCAACATATAATTCAAAAACACTTTTTCTTTATTTTCTTTTTTGAAGAATATATAGCACATTCTCCAGAGAAAGAACCTCATAAATTCGAACCCAAATCTCTTCGGTGAGGAATTATTTGAATAAACAAAATAATAGCATTAAAAAATATATAAAAATACAAAATTTGAATATCAAAACAGATTTAATCTGTTAGTCCCCTATAATTTTAATTTCAAAAAATTTCATTCAGAAACTTTTAGAATTAAATTAATGTCGTATAAGCACAGCTTATATTTAATAGACATATAAAATCAAAACTCAATATATAATATCAAATGGAATAAATGACCGAACAAATATAAATTGTCAATTGAAATTAATAAATAATTATTTGAAGGAGACAAAATTTTGTTTCTGATTTTACAATCATGAAAACTAAATCCTTTTCAAAAATACGAAACATAATTTTAACTTACTTCAAAAATCTCTCAAAACATGTATCACCTCCTCAAAAACCAATTAGAATTCAGAAAAGGTCTTCATCGGTCCTACTTCACATTTAAAAAATAAAATCAATTAACAACAAATAACTCACCTCCAAGGCACCTCCAGGCATGTTTTGAGAGATTTTTTTTATTTAAATAGATTAAGTATTTCAAATAAATAATATCATATCAATATCATGAGTTCTTAAAATTATAATTTGTATTTTTGAAAAGAATTTAGTTTTCATAATTGTGAGATCAGAAACAAAATTTTGACTCCTTCAAATATTCATTCATTAATTTTAATTAACAATTTATATTTGTTGGGTTATTAATTCCATTCGATATCATATATTGAGTTTTGATTTTTTATGTCAGTTAAATATAAGCTGTGCTTATAAGACATTAATTTAATTCTAAAAGTTTCTGAATGAAATTTTTTGATATTAAAATTATAGGAGACTAACAGATTCAATCTGTTTTGATATTCAAATTTTGTAATATTCGTTCTATCCAGTAAAAATCTCTTCTTATTATTTTATTATATAAAAATACCTTTTTTCGCCAGACATTTCTGCAACAACTAACCAATTTTTGGATAAGCATGGCCTATACAAAAATAAGGTTATATCACAGAAATTACAATGAAAGGAGATACGACTTAGACTCAGGATTACATCACTGTCACGTGCATGTGTGATAATACAAAGAAATTTTTACTATGCAAAAGTATTTGAATTTTACAGACAAAAGCTGGAATTAATTCTCTGGAACCTCTACAGATTTAAATCTAAATAAATCTCATGAAAACATTTAGAATTAAAATTTCAAGAAAAGAGGGTGATTGATGTCTTAATAATTTGGTAATTATTTTATATTTCTTTTGATTCTTTTTCAGTTAATTTCCACCACATGTGATGATAAAGTATATGTCTATAAAGTGATACAGTGACATCTAGGACATGTTTTTTAAAAATTTAATTCTATATGTTCTCAAGACATAATTTAGAATAAAATAAAATAAATGGAAGTTTATACTTGATAGAAGGTACATAAAATATTTAAATAATTTTATATACCTTCTATCAAGTATGAACCTCCATTACTTTTATTTTATTCATAATATATGATTATTTGGTTTCCTTAACATTCTTAATACAGATGGTCCTTGTGCTATAACAGAGGCCGTTAAATTGCCTTTCAATATTTTGGATCAATGGTAAACCACAAAATTATCTATTTCGAGTTAGCATTAGACTCCATTTAAATTTTCAGGATTCATTTACCAAGTCTGAGTTGTTAAAAGGTGAGAAAATAGTTTTTGTTGATTGATGTTATATTTAGTTAGGTATCCAATAATTATTTAAATATTTCAATATTAGACTTCTACATATTTAATTCCAAAAAATTATACTTAATGATTATAACTTCTGAAAATAAATTAAAATAATGTCATATAAGTACCACTTATATCAATTGACATATAAAATAAACATTCATTATAAGACATCCGAATGGTATAACAAAATCCAATAAATAAAAATTATTAACCAAAATCCTATAAATTAAATATTTTGAATAGACAAAATTTTGTTTCCGCTGATCAATCTTATGAAAACCAATAACTTTCAAAAATATCTAACATAATCTTAAGAATTTCATCATAAAACTATCTTACTTAGACTATTCAATGTTATTAGATATCTAACTAAGGTACTTTATATAAAAAACTCAAGATATGTAAAACATTACTGAAAAACAAGTTTTGAGAAGGACTTTGCTTCGTCAGTATTCAAATAATTCATATTCAATAAATATAACATCAATCAACAACAAATATTTACTTACCCCTCAATCTTTTAGAAAGAATTCTGCCGAACTGAAAAATCTTTAAATGTAGTGAGAACGGTTCACTATATATAAAAATATATCTGTGGTTTACCTTTGATCTAAAAGATTGAAAGACAATTTAACGGCCTCTGTTATAGCACAATGACTATCTGTATAAAGAATGTTAAGGAAACCAAATAATTATATATTATGAATAAAATAACATAAATAGAGGTTAATTCTTGATAGAAGGTATATAAAATTATTTAAATATTTTAATATTAGCCTTCTACATATTTCTTCTACATATTTAATTTTCAGAAGTTATAATCGTTAAGTATAATTTTTTGGAATTAATTTCAGAAGTTATAATCATTAAGTATAATTTTTTGGAATTAAATATGTAGAAGGCTAATATTAAGATATTTAAATAATTTTATATACCTTCTATAAAGAATTGACTTCTATTTATGTAATTGTATCCAATAATATTGAATATTTTAAGTAAGATAGTTTTATGATGAAATTCTTAAGATTATGTTAAACATTTTTGAAATATATCTGTTTTCATTAGAGGGATGAGCAGAACCAAATTTTGTGTACTCAAAATATTTGATTTAGAGGATTTTTGTTAACAATTTATATTTATTGGATTTTGTTATATCATTTGGATGTCCTATAACGAATAATTATTTTATATGTCGTTTGGTATAAGTGATGTACGTTCAATTTTAAAATACATTGCTTTGAAGTAGAATGAACGAAGGATATACATTCTGTCAAGAAAGTACCGGGAATTATCGATTTAAATCTGGCGGGGCAATGAGGCAGGTAAAAATTTTTTTCCTAGGTTGGTACCACTGTCTTTAATTACTATGCCAAGCTTGAGCGGGATCTGTCAACTAGTGTGTTTGCAACAGCTGATTAAGTCAGTCGATGTCAGAGTGCGTGCCGATTTTTACTATGGGTGATTACGTTGAGCAAAGAATTTGTTTAAAGTTTCGTGTTGCAAATGAATTTTCGTGTGCCGATGCATTGAAAATGTTGCAAAAGGCCTTTGGTGATAATGCTCTATCGAAAACTCGTGCATATCAGTGGTACAGAGCCTTCAAGGACGGACGCCCATCGACGGCTTCGATCGAAGATAACGTCGATAAAATTAAGGAAAGGGTGCTGAAAAACCGTCGTACCAGCTTGAGAGAGATAGCACATGATCTTAAGATATCCCACGACTCCGCACGTACGATTTTGATTGATATTTTGGGCATGAGAAAGGTGGCCGCACGACTCGTACCGAAAGACCTGAATTTTCTTCGAAAACGTCATCGCGAACAGGTTGCTTCAGACATGCTGGATCGCTGTAATTCCGATTCTACATTCATGGAACGCATTATAACTGGTGATGAGACCTGGGTCTACGAGTACGATATGCGAACAAGCCAGCAATCATCGGAATGCGTGGCAAAAAATGAGCCGAAACCGAAAAAACCACGCCAAAGCCGCTCGAAAATGAAGGTGATATTCATTGTTTTCTTCGATATGCGTGGCGTGGTGCACTACGAATTCGTTCCAGAGGGTCAGACGGTAAACAAGGATTATTACCTAGGCGTTATGAAACGTTTGCGTGAGCGTATCCGTAAGAAGCGGCCAAATTTGTGGGCGAACAACTCATGGATTTTGCATGACGATCACGCGCCTTCTCACCGAGCTACGATTGTGACTGACTTTCTCGCCAAGAACTCAACAGACGTGCTTCAGCAACCACCGTATTCGCCGGATTTGGCTCCCTGCGACTTTTTCCTCTTCCCAAAACTAAAATTGCCCCTTCGTGGCACCCGTTTTGAGTCGATTGAAGCCATTAAACAAAATTCGGCGCGAGAGCTAAAGTCCATCCCGGAAAGCGCCTATAAAAAATGTTTCGATAATTGGAAGTGCCGTTGGCATAGATGTATTGGAGCAAATGGAGCCTATTTTGAAGGCGACCCAATAAATTTTGACGATTAAATGTAAAAATGTTGTTTTAATTGAAAATTCCCGGTACTTTCTTGACAGAGTAGTATAATTGTTTGAAATTAAGCATGTAGATGGCTAACAGAATATATCTGTATATTTTAAAATATTTGAATAATATCATTATTTAGATTTAAATTTGTAGAGGTTCCGGAGAATAAATTTCAGATTTTGTCTGTAATTACAATTTCAAACAGCAAATAGATTAGAGGTCCCATCTTTTTTCGCCGTTTCTCCACTTTTTGAATCCCTTACTCGCCACGTTTGGGAACCCAGTAACTGAAAAGGTATGTCGAGGAATCAAAGTGGTAGTTCGCTAAGTAAAAATTGTGGTAACCGATTGGAACGCACCGAGGCGGCAAATATAGCTTACATTACATCAGTAACGGGGAACGGACAACTGAGTGAAGGATTGGATTTCGGTTACAGTCTTTTACACATCAACGACTCGTTAAATAACTTGAATAAGATATACCTATCCACCTCTAGAAGTCATAGATTCTTATTACAGCCATCAGTTTCAGAGATTTATACCTCCGTGATATCTAATGATGCCATTAGAGTTTACCTTACGTCCGATGGGCTATTATTATCTCTCAACCGGTAGTTTTTTGGGGTTATTACCGACGTGGGGTAGTATTAGATACAGATAGTCGTAATTGTTTTATTTGAGCAAGATTATCCATAGTTTGTAGGTGCCAGAAAAACTTTCCTATCCAATGATGCAGGATAAGTCTTAAGAAACTTGAGCGAAACTATGAGATAGGCACAGGTTGCTTGGAGGCTAACCTATGTCAATTAGAAATATTTGATAAAAAATGAAGGGTTTTTCACTTGATAGAAGGTTTTTTCAATATCTCAAATATCGAACAGACTAATTCTGTTATACCTCTTCACAAATTTTAATTCAATAAAAAAAAGAAAATGCTTTTCACTTGATAGAAGGAATATGACAAAATTTGAATATCAAAACAGATTCAATCGGTCAGTATTCTACAAATTCAATTTCAGAAACTTTTTATTCAAAAACTTTTAGAATTAAATTAATGTCTTATAAGCACGTCTTATATTTAATAGACGTATAAAATCAAAACTCAACATACAATATCAAATGGAATAAATGAACCAACAAAAATAAATTGTCAATTAAAATTAAAAAATAAATATCTGAAGGAGACAAAATTTTGTTTCTGATCCTACCATTATGAAAACTAGTTCCTTTTCAAAAATACAAAACATAATTTAAGGAATTCTCAGAAAATATTTGAAATAGTCAACATATCAAAATATTTGAATAAGTTAATTCAAAAATCTCTATAAACATGATTTATATCTTCAAAAAACAATTAGAATTCCGATAATCTCTTCCTCGGCCCTAAATCATATTTAAAGAATCAAAATCAACCAATAATAAATATAACTTACCTAAAAATTGTCCTGGGATTATCGTTTAAACAACTAACTTTAAAATTAAGATATTCTATGTTCGTCAGAAAAATCACAGGACAACTTTTAGGTAAGTTATATTTATTGTTGGTTGATTTTGATTTTTTAAAAATGATTTAGGGCCGATGAAGAGATTATCGGAATTCTAATTATTTTTTGAAAATATTATGCATGTTTTGAGAAATTTTTGAATTAACTTATTTGAATATTTTAATATATTATAACTTCAGGAATTAAATTAATGTCATATAAGTACCACTTATATCAAACGACATATAAAATAAACATTCATTATTAGACATCCAAATGATATAACAAAATCCAATAAATATAAATTGTCAACAAAAATCTTATAAATTAGATATTTTGAGTAGCCAAAATTTTTGTTTCTGTTTATCCCTCCTATGAAATCAAATATCTTTCAAAAATGTTCAACATAATCTTGGGAATTTCATCATAAAACTATCTTACTTAGAATATACAATATTATTGTATATCTAAGTTATTTTTTAGAAAATTTCAAGATATGTAAAAACCATACTCACCTGACGAAGTCATGTTGTCTTGACGAAACAATTGTTGTGAAATTAAATAAATTAGCGGAAATTAAGTTGTTTTACTTCAATCATTAAGATGTATTTCCGACAAGTAGAGACCGAAACAATCAAACATATGTAAAGTTATTACTAAAAAACAACTTTTAAGAGAGACTTTGCTTCGTCAGTACTCAATCGTATTCACTAAAATATAACATCAAACAACAAAAGTATTTCCTTACCCTTTAATTCTGAAAGGTTCCTGGTAAATGAATACTGAAAATTTAAATGGAGTGTAATATAGCTCGAAATAAATAATTCTATGGTTTACCATTGATCTTGAAGATTGAAAGGCAATTTAACGGCCTGTGTTATAGCACAAGGACCATTTGTGTAAAGAATGTTAAGGAAACCAAATAATTATGAATGAAATCAAACTTATATCAAAAGACATATAAAATAAACACTCATTATAAGACATCCAAATGATATAACAAAATCCAATAAATATAAATAGTTAAGAGGTTTTTTGTTAATAATTTATATTTATAAAATCTTGTTATATTATTAGGATGTCTTATAATGAATGTTTATTTTATATGTCGTTTGATATAAGTAGTATTAATATGACATTAATTTAATTCCTGAAGTTATAATATTAAATATAATTTTTTCAAATTAAATATGTGGAAGGCTAACAGAATATATCTGTAAATATTAAAATATTTAATTAATTTTATATACCTTCTATCAAGTATAAACCTCCATTTATTTTATCTAAATATATTGAATATTTTTTTTGAAAAGGAATTGGTTTTCATGATGGTAAGATCAGAAACAAAATTTTGTCTCCTTCAAATACTTATTCAATAATTTTAATTGACAATTTGTATTTGTTGGTTTGTTTATTCCATTTAATATTGTACATTGAGTTTTGATTTTATATGTCTATTAAATATAAGCTGTGCTTATAAGACATTAATTTAATTCTAAAAGTTTTTGAATAAAAATTTTTTTGAAATTATAATTGTAGAAGACTGACAGATTAAATCTGTTTTTATATTCAAATTTTTTAAATTTTGATTCAATTCTTAAAAACATATTTTAAATATCATACAGATTTATTCTCAAAAAAGTTGTAGAAATGACTATGTTTACTACCAATAAATTTATATTATACACATTTAATTGTGACTCGAGTTTCGGGAATTAACTATCCCATCTTCACATAACAGAAGGCTCAATGAGCGGAATAGGATACTTATGAATATACAGAGGTAGAAGAGGTAATAAAAACAGGTTAAAAAAGGTTTAAAACGTGTGGACGCTTAATAACTATTAGAACGTCTGCACGTCAAAGAAGATTGTTAAACAGATGTTAAATATCTCAAAAATTTTGGAGTAACATAGATCCGTACAGTCGTTCATCATTTTTATTGTGAACTAATTTGAAAATTTCTAAAGATTCTAAATAACCAAGTTTCTTTCCTTTTGATTCTACATATAAAATTTCAAGTTCATCTATTGTCGTTTTCTAAACAATGAGTGGCAAAAGTAGAAGTTTGTTCATTTTTAAAGAAATTCATTTTATGTTCCTTGAACTTAGTCCGGAAGGAAGTCCCGTCTATCATATATATTTATTATTGCACGTCGAACAAGATAACTCATAAACTCCCGATTTATGTATATTTGGAGTTGGGCCCTTTGCATTGAATAATACGGATCATATGCAGAAGAAAACTTTTGCCGTCGCTCCGCAGCTAGAATGTATCTTTTGGAGAATAATGCTAATTATTGACAAAGCGGCTTGATTGGATATTACTTGAGCACGAGGAAGATTTCTTCGTCTGTGACGCTAGAAATAATTGGGAATGCAGTTCGGTTCTTGAACTAACCTGGGGTTCACGTGCATAAATAGCGCTATTGTTTGGCAGAACATTAGGGTGCTATGTAGTGTGAATATAGATGCTTGGCTGTGTTGGATTCGTTGACATTAGAGCAATGCACTGATGAGTAGCCAAGAAGCTATGAAACAGGCATGTCTGCTTCTTATGCCTGACGATCAACAAAACTTTATATAGGTTTCGAACTGTAACACAGATGTATGTTCCAATGTCCCTATTCGAAAAACTTCCTATTTACCATTCTGATACTCGTTATCATATTCGTAACAAATATCCGCCGATTCAATGAATTCATTCGGACATGAATGAAATGCTAATTATTGGCATAGCGGCTCAATTGGATATTACTCATTGTCGAAGTTAAACATCCTTATGCAATTAGAGAAAGCCTCGGGAAGGTCCGAGACTAACATCAAAGAGACCATATTTCTCCTCCGTCACGTATAATAATTCTTTAAGCTACTTTACGAACAAGAAAATCATTGCGTTCCCTGGATCAAACAGGACCTTCTTAGATCCACCTCCAAACTAAACTTTTCCGATGAACACCCCCGCGGTGCCCTTCGAAAGTGGATCCTTAAGAGGCTTAATATTAATTGTAAACGGGCATTCCAAACTTGCGAACAGGGCTCGTCCAAACATGTCGCTCAGCGATCCCTCAGGACTGTAACTGACACTGTTTAATTACCCGATTATGTAGATATTTTGACGGTCGATGGTCTCCGACCCCCTTCTGGAGCAGGCCCATTGCATCGTTGACACCTTTTGCGTCGAAATAGGAGCGTATGGCCAACTTGATGACGCTGTCTATTAAAGTGCCGCCAGTTTCTTAATTGGTTCGGCTGTCTTTGAAGGTGCTGAAATTGGTTCGCTGACTTCGGATATTGGGTGCTCGAAAAATTCAATCAGTGCAGGATTAATTGGGGGGAAATTGATATCGACAATGGTCGTTATGATTTTGAAAGAATTAGGAGACTCTATAGGTTGACTTAAGTGATATAAATACAAAATGATTATCAAAACAGATTGAATCTGTTAGTCTTCTACAATTTTAATTAAAAAAAATTTTTTTTTTAATATTTGAAATTGAATTAATGTCTTATAATAAGCACTGCTTATATTAAATAATAATAATGTTTATTTTCCAACAATTTACAGAATGTAATAGAACAATAGATAGAATTAGAATAGTAAAATAAACATGATAAATCACTGGAGCTTTGAGCTTGTGTGTAATAATACCTTAATAATAATAAACTAATAACTATACAATAATTGTCATAAATAGACTCATGTGCAAACATAATAATTTACTTATGTGAATGCGCTTAGGAGAGGTCCTTTTTGTTATATTGGTCTAGTCCGGTTTAGTTTGACTTATTCGAGTAGTTCATATTAGGGTTTTGTCGTAATTCGGGAAAGGAGAAATGCATAATCTTTTATTTGGACAATAACATTTGGGTAATATGGTTCTTTACAAAAACTTCAAGTCGATGAGATCATTAAAATAATTTCTCTCGGTGGTTGTTATCCACACTTTAACATGATACTTGAACGTCTTATAATTTTTCATAGTCTTGATAATTTCCGGAAGCAAACTGTATACCTTAGGTGCCAGAAATTCAATGGATCGTTAACCGATAGTTTTTCCTCGGTTTGGCACAACCGTGGAATGCTCTTTTGTTCGGGGGTCGTATTGATGTACAATGGGTTTTAATTTTATTTTATTTTTATGGATATTTGTCAATATTCGGTGACAATTGCCTTATATCAAAAATAGAGTTCTCTGAGTATAGCAAGTCACTGGAATATCTTATGTTTCTTTCAAAAATTATTCGCAGAATCCATTTTTGTGCAATATTCAAGTTATACAGATTACTTCCTGCCACACCCCCCCCTCCCCTAACCCAAGATTCCATAACTCAATTGTAATTGTACGAGAGCAAAATATAATGTTTTCAGATTTTTCGTATTCCCCTGTGGGACTCCATAAGTGACGGCTGCAGAGCCACTTCTAATTCCTTCAATTTCTACCATTTGTTTGCGATTTGATGAGTAGTCTTTCAGAAAATTGTAAGCGGGCCCTCTTATGCCATAGGAATTGATTTTTTGTAGTAGACGTTCATGGCAAACGGTATCAAAGGCTTTTGACAGATCAAGGAAAATGCATATGGGTGGTTTTTTTTTATCTAGTGCCCTATACATATCTGATGTTAAATTTAATATGGCATCTTCTGTATTACGTCCTTCTCTAAATCCGAACTGATTATCAGAAAGTATGCCAAACTTTCCCAAGAATTTCTAGATTCTTTTCTTAATAATGTCTTTATATATGATAAAAGTTGTTTCCAACTTGGTGGAAATCACTTTAAAATCCTATCGAAACAACCTGTTACCCTTCTATTTTCCAAATTCCCAACCAAAATAATGGTTTGGGGAGCAATATCTCAGCGTGGTGCTCTACGCCTCTCTGTATAGTTGATCGTATCATTAATAGTGAAAAGAATTGTGGCATTCTTAACGGTGTCTCCTTGAAACGGCGCATGCTTTATATCGAGAGGGATGGACTTTTCAGAAGAATAATGCAATATGCCATCCTTCGGCCTATACTAAAGCTTGGATGCAATAACACCAAGTGACAACCATTTCATGGCCAGCAGCTTCACCAGATCTTAGTCCCATTTAAAACATATGGGGACAATGAAGATTGAAGTTGAACGAACAGTTCCACGAAATAAAGATGATTCAATGCAGTCAGTTTTACAGTTCCGGACTACCATCATTGAAAATTATTGAGGTGATCAAGTTTCGGGTGTACCTCGACGTTCACTCAAGTGTTTACAGTTGAATGTAGGTTGTATAAGTCAATAAGATGAATATTTTGATATAATTATATAATTCAAGAATTAAAAATATATACTAAATGATTACAATTGAGCTTTGTTTTTTCTGGATACTTTCTAGATGGATTATACATTGTTCTTGTCATTACTACTCGTGAATTATTGGTATGTATGAATTAAATAAATAAGTAAATAAAAGCTGATGTATTGGTGGACGACAAAGGGTGCAGACAGATTTTAAACAAAAGCAGAACCGTTCCTTTACACCTAATATCCAACTACTTATAAATTCACCCTACCATCATCAACCAGAGCCCGTTCCGCACAACGTCGAGAATATACCTGCCAAAAAATCACGTAACTCATCACGTTACATAACAATGAGGATCGCATCGAACGAAAAACCAAATTACGAACAGAATCCGGGACCTCTAATTAGATCTCGTTAACCATATAGTAAATTGTGGTTTATTGGCCTCAAGTAACGCAGGCCGGCGTTGGAACCATGAATGAAGCTGTGGTCTGGCATTTTACGTTCTACAATGGATCCTACAAGAAACAGCCGATGAACAAAGACGAAGATGCAGAAGCGGACTTCAGCCTGAAGTTGTGGTGAATTTAAACTTTATCGGAAATATTTCCGACTTGGTCTCTTATATTTTGCACTGAAATGATACGGGTGTTTTTTTATAATGATAGAACTTTCGATAGAGATAACTGATATTTGACAGAAGGTAGAAGCCATGTTGTTTCGACATTTCTGTTCACTAAGCATTGACAAAGTATCATGGAAAGACTCACGCCGCAACAACGTTTAAAAACTGTTGGGATTCATTTTCAAAATCAGTGTTCTATTCGCCAAACTTATAGAGCACTTCATGAAATTTATGGTTTACATAATCGTCCATCAGAGCTTATTCGTCGAACTATCGATAGATTTCGGACAACATTTCCTCTACTCGATGCATCAACAACAACAAAGCAAAGAAGTACGTACAGAAGAAAATATCGCTGCTATGAGTCATAGTGTTAATGATGATCCAGATTTATCTATTCGTCGACGTTCACAACACGTTGGACTCTGTGCATCTACCACATGGAAAATTTTGCGTAAAGATCTTGGTCTACACCCATACAAGATCAAACTGGTTCAAGAACTAAAGCCAATTGACCATAATAAGCGTTTGATGATTGGGCCCAAGAACAGTTTGAAGTTGATCCACTTTTTTATCGTAAAATTGTGTTTAGTGATGAAGCTCATTTCTGGTGGAACGGCTATGTAAACAAGCAAAATTGCTGTATATGGAGTGTCAAGAGTCCTCAAGAAGTTCTGCAGGTTCTCCTGTATCCTAAAAAATGCACTGTATGGTGTGCTTTACACGCTGGAGGCATCATCGATCCAAATTCCTTCAAAAACGATGCTGGAGCTAATGTTACAGTGAATGGTGCTCATTACAGATCGATAATCAATGATTATTTGTTTCAAAATTTGAATGGTATTGACCCAAAAGTGTTTTGGTTCCAACAAGATGGTGCTACACCTCATGCTGCTACCGTAACAATTGATTTAATGAAAGAAAGATTTGGCGCTAACATTATTCCGAGAAATGGTTAATTGGCCAAGATCATGTGATATAACTCCACTTGATTATTTTCTTTGCTGCATGTCAAATCATTAGTTCATGCTGATAAACCAGAAACAATAGACTTTTTGGAAGCCAACATAACTCGTGTTATTGATGAAATAAGGCCTGAATTACTCGAAAAAGTGGTCCAAAGTTGGTCTTGTGCAAGTGGTTCTTTAGAGCTACTTAGTTAATTTTAAAACATAAATGTCATAAAATTATCTCTCAAATAAAATTTTGGTTCACAATCTTAATATCAATGTGTTTTATTTCAATTTAAAGTTCTATCACTCTAAAAAAAATCCGATATTTCTAACAAAAATTTACAAATAACCAACCTGATATCCCTGAATTTTCAATCCCCAACTGGGTGAATCTTCCACGTTGCCTGGCTTTTGAATTAAATTGGATCACCTGTTTGTTGGAACTGTAAGGCTAGGTTCCATAAAGATTCAGTGATCACATGCGCGCGGCAATTTTCAGATTTTGAGTCTATGATCGTATCTTGTTTACGATATTTTTTTATGAATTGGAAATTTTTCCAAGTGGTGTTCAACTCGATCTCTGCGTTTGTCAAAAGTTTGTTTTCGAACAGAATATTTGGTGAAGGAAGGTGGTCCAACGAAAACTTAACACTCCGATTTTTCGGCTTTGAAATGAAAATGTGGAAAATCGTTCGGACCAGTCAATTTCTGATTCAACTTTTCCACTCTTCGCATCTCCGTAACTACAACCTCCTAACGGGGGTGCGTACAATCCCTTAATTTTGAATAGGGATGAGGGGTGTTGTGGTACCTCATTTTGAAGATCTTATCGAGTACTATCTGATCCTGAAATTCCGCTTCAAAATTTCCATCGATAACGAAATGACAGGTAAAATAGTGGAAGAGTTCTTACTTTTGTGATGACTTTATTAAATGCTTGAAATGGTCACCATTCACTTCCATGCAGTAATGTTAGTTTTGCTGAAAACGTTCACGTACGTTACTCAGGATTTGTGGTGTAATTTGACGGTATTCATTAAGGATCCGAGTTCGCAAATCATCCAGTCACTCAGTCAATCCAGGCGTGAGGAAATTTTTCATCTTAGAACTGACGCACCGGTTGAACAAAATGAAGTGGTGTGTCATCTTGTTGGAAAATGATCGTTTGATGGTCTTCTGCATAGATATCGAACATGTAGTTTTGATTACCGTTAATCATTTCACTGACCACTTCACAGAACTGGAGTCGGCGATCGCGATCATACTCATTCAGTTCCTGAACCAATCGTATCTTATAAGGATGGAATTTATATTGTTTCAAGATTCTCATTATTGTTGTGGATGAAACAACAGATGCGTAGGACAATTTTCTAGTACTCAAGGTCGGATCCATTGCTACATGACCTAAGACAGGCACGTCCCTCGCTTCGTCTCTTTCATGTACCCTCTTTTTGTTTCCGACTGAACCAGTAGCGTCAAATTTGGCAACCAGTGCACAACGTAAGCAGCGGATACGATACATTTTTCCAGGAATAATTTGATCATTTCCACCCTTTCTTCTACGGAATACAGCATTTTAATTCTACTTCAAATTTACAATTGCTTTGACACACACATACTAATGTTAATCCAAAAACATGGTCCGTCTACTTTTTTGGACGAGAAATTGATACTTTTTTGGAGGAAAAATTCACAACATAACTACTAAATACCTTTGAAATGTGTCGGATACGAATAATATTCTCGAGATAAATTCCACATTACCTCTTTCACTATTTTCGCTGTTATTTCATTATCCATGAATATTTTGGAGTGAAACTTTAGGGTCAGATAGTACTCGATACGATCTTCAAAATTAGTTATCGCAACACCCTCATTCCTATTCAAAATCAAGAGGTTTTGCTCACCCCCGTCAGGGGGTTGAAGTTACGGGGATGCGAAGAGCAGAAAAGTTTTTCCCCCCTCGAATCAGAAATTGAAGGGTCCTAGCGATTCTCCACATTTTCATTTTAAAGTCGGAAAATCGAGATATTAAATTTTAGTTCGACCATCCTGTATATACCACTGTTTCCAATGATAAATAAATCATTTTCTGTCAAACTGTGTTTTATTGACAGTGACAGTACTATGAAGTAAAGTGATAGTTCTATGCGATAAAATGCCACTTTATTAAACGATTTTGAATTTAGTAAAAAGCACATTATCAGTGAGAATGCGAAAAAATCAATTAGATCGTGTAATTTGAGTATTCAGTTTCTTGAAACTAATTATAAATACTTTCGGAACTTCATCCGGTATCGAACTAGAGCAAACATGATATACTTCCTTGAAATCAGGTTATTCAGGAGCTTTAAAAAACAAACAGGGTGTTCCGTTTAACAGAAAGAGGATGGACTATGCCGGACTCTTTTATAATTTTCTAACATAACGACACAAATAATTTTATTCCATATGTGATTTTCACACTGTATGTGTGAAATAGTGTTTCTTTGGCATTTTATCCAATTTAAATCTGAACAGTTTTCAAGAGATTTTCTAAATATCGGGTGATTTCTTCAGAGTGATAAAACTTTCGATAGGGATAACTGTAATTTGACATAAGGTAGAAGCCATGTTGTTTTAACATTTCTGTTCAGTAAGCATTGACAAATTATCATGGAAAGACTCATGCCGCAACAACGTTTACAAATTGTTGAAATTTATTTTCAAAATCAGTGTTCTATTCGAAAACTTATAGAGCACTTCGTGAAATTTATGGTTTACATATTTGTCCATCAGAGCAGCTTATTCGTCAAACTATCGATAGATTTTGGACAGCATTTTCTCTACTCGATGCAAAAACAAAAACAAGACAAAGAACTGTATGTACAGAAGAAAATATCGCTGCTGTAAGTCATAGTGACAATGAGGATCCAGATTTGTCTATTCGTCGACGTTCACAACAAGTTGGAATGTGTGCATCCACCACATGGAAAATTTTGCGTAAAGATCTTGGTCTACACCCATAGAAGATCCAACTGGTTCAAGAACTAAAGCCACTTGACCATAATAAGCGTAGTTTGTTTGCTGATTGGGCCCTAGAACAGCTGGAAGTTGATCCACTTTTTTATCGTAAGATTGTGTTTAGTGATGAAGCTCATTTCTGGTTGAACGGCTATGTAAACAAGCAAAATTGCCGTATATGGAGTGAAAAAAATCCACAAGAAGTTCTGCAGGTTCCATTACATACTAAAAATGCACTGTGTGCTTTACACGCTGGAAGCATCATCGGTCCATATGTTTTTAAAAACGATGCTGGAGCTTATTCTACAGTGAATGGTGCTCGTTACAGATCGATGATCAATGATTATTTGTTTCAAAATTTGAATGGTATCGACCCAGAAGTGTTTTGGTTTCATCAAGATGGTGCTACACCTCATGCTGCTACCGTAACAATTGATTTATTGAAAGAAAGATTTGGCGATAATATTATTTTGACAAATGCACCAGGGTGATTCCGTTCTAACTGTGATATTCAATGTCCTGTATTTTTTGTTCTCATAGGTCATTAATTAATTATCAATTTATAACATTTTTGTGCTTATTGGAAAATTATGAACATATTTCAACATTATTTTCGTATAATATAACTTGACACTTACAGAAAACTTACAATATATCACTTAAATGTCAGTACCGTGTCATGTCCATTTTTAGAATTTATTTATAAATTGTTAGTTTTTTTGTCGTAATAAATGATTTAAACTAATTATCTCATAAATTCTAATGTTTATGATCAAACTGAACAAAATTGACACATTTTTTGTTTAATGTATTAAGTTAACATTGAATTCCGGTTCAATAACTTTTGTCTTTGAATTTTAACGAATTTTTGAATTTGAACTTGTGCGACTCGAGCGCCATCTACATTGAGATTTATGAAACGTCTAGTGAACCACCTTGAAAGTAAATAAATTTAATCATTTTCTCAAACAATTTCTACCGAATTTATTTTATGTCAGTACCATGGATAAATGAGTCAGTACCGTGGAACGTAAAATTTGAAATTTGTTTCTCGTTCTTGATGCTTCGAAGTTGTAGTAAAATCCCCTCAGATTTTTATTTTGACAGTAAAATAGATAAATAATATGCACAAAAAAATTGAAAAAGTTTAATTCCAAAATCTTAAAATTTTTAATCAAAAAAATCAGAGTTAGAACAGAATCACGCACCAATTGATTGGCGTCTAAGATCATGGGACATAACTCCACTTGATTATTTTCAAGTCATTGGTTTGTGCTGATAAACCAGAAACAATAGACGCTTCAGAAGCCAACATAACTCGTGTTATTGATGAAATAAGGCCTGAATTACTCGGAAAAGTGGTTCAAAATTGGTCTGGTCGAATGCAGTTTCTCAGAGCTAGTCTTGTTGGACATATGCCGGAAATTATTTTCAAAACGTAAATGTAATAAAAGTATCTTTCAAATAAAAAAAAATTCGGCTTCAAGCTTAATTTGAATGTGTTTTATTTCAATTTAAAATTCTGTCACTCTAGAAAAAAACACCCGAGACTTATATAGAGTTTCAGAGGATTAATCCAACTGTTATCTGTAATATTTGAGAAAACCCCCTCCAAGTGAATTTTCAATCGATATTTGTTCGATTTATTTCCCATTTATTTCCCAGAAACTCTCTTATAATATATTGAAATATTAGTCACCATTACACATTTTGTTTGTCGACATAAAATTATTTTGAAATTTTGATACAACTATTACAAACGAACCTCCAATTGAATATTACTTGAGTTCACTTTCAGAAATGATGAAACCATATCTATAGCGAAATAAAATGCTCTAATAATGTCCAGCGATTTCACCTGATTCAGGAAACGGTTTTTTCAAAGGAATCAACGCGCTCGAAAACATATTTTACAGTTTCGCCAATCTAAACGCACCAAAAATAACGTCCGAAATCGGACGCAATTTCCAACCGATACGAAAAAACGATCTCACGAACATTACGTCCAAAAATGAGCAGCGAGTTAAATTGGAACTTTCTCCATTTCGTAGAACCGCCGTGGTGCAATTGTACCATGTAGATGTAATAAGACAAAAACAATAAACCAAAAAACGTGCTACCCGTCAGACGGCTAGTAGCTCCTGAGGAAATCGTGCTCCTGGCTTAACACATTACACGTAATTATGGGTTCTGTGATGATTGTAATATTCTTCTATGCGGAATATCGTCGATCTGGTCCCATTCAACGTTCGGATTTTCTCATCATTCACGGCGTTCGGATTCGATCTGTGAGATATTAGATTGCTTTCTTATTAGTGGTTTCGATTACTTCTGTTTGAAGCGTAAGCACTCTTCAATCTTCGTTTCTTTTCTCGGCGATGGGGCCCCCGGTTGGTTCAGTGTGAGAATCGTTCTGAATAAATTGACGGTTTGTTCATTCACGTCGATGATGATTTTTTCGATGAATAATCTGGGAATCATCATGAAAGTGTGAGTGAAGGTGCAGCACATTTATTTGGTTTGTATTGAATGTTATTGGTCGAAAGGTGTAGTAAATTTTCCAATAAGAGGTTTAGTTTGAATATCCCGCTATCTGAGCAACTGTCAATTTCAAAGCTGTCGTCTATTGACATTTGACAAGTGAAGACTAAGCCATAACTAAAAATATCAGGTGTTTTTTTAGAGTGATATAACTTTAAATTGAAATAAAACGCATTTAAATTAAGATTGAAGCCAAATTTTTTCTTATTCGAAAGATAATTTTATGACATTTATGTTTTAGAAATAATTTCCGGCATATGTCCACCACGACTAGCTCTGAGAAACGGCATTCGACCAGATGTATTTTGGACCACTTTTTCGAGTAATAACACTAGTTATGTTGGCTTCCAGAGCGTCTTTTGTTTCTGGTTTATCAGCATAAACCAATTACTTGACATAACCCCAAAGAAAATAATTCAGTGGAGTTCATTAAAACAAATTTGTAGAAATTACTATGTTTTACTACCAAAAAAATATACTACACATTTTCTTGTGACTCGAGTTTCGGGAAATGAACTATCCCATCATCAGACAACTGAAGACCTAACAGTGGTACAGTGGTATTTAAACAAAAGTGATAAATATTTTTAATATTTCAACAGATTCTCGGTAATACCTAATAGTGGTACAGAGGTTTGCAATCGGAACATGATAAAAAACCGGGTTAAAAAAGAGGGGCCTTCTAACAGATATCGGAATGTCGGCAATCGACAAAGAAGGTTGTTAAACAGACGGTACCCATTTAAATATCTCAAATAATTTTTGGAGTTACATAGCTCCGTAGTCATTCATTATTTTCACATTATTTTGTTGTATATCTCAAATATTTGGATTTAGAAAGCTCCATACCCTATTCATTATTTTTTACATTATTTTTATTGTGAACGAATTTGAAAATTTCAATAATCAAGTTTCTTTTCTTTTTAATCTACATGTAAAATTTTCTTAAGATTTGTCCGAAATCTATCGATAGTTTGACGAATAAGCTGCTCTGATGGACGATTATGTCATAAATTTCACGAAGTGCTTTATAAGTTTGGCGAATAGAACACTGATTTTGAAAATAAATTTCAACAATTTGTAAACGTTGTTGAGGCGTGATTCTTTCCATGATAATCTGTCAATGCTTACTGAACAGAAATATCATAACATCATGGCTTCCACCTTCTGTCAAATCACAGTTATCCCTATCGAAAGTTCTACCACTCTAAAAAAAACACCCGATAGAACGATACACGCTTCAACAACGCAATGAAATCGTTAAAATTCACTACAAAAATGGTGAAAATCACAGTTTCCAAAACTAAAGCGCATTTGGGTAGTCGTGAAGCACCTTCTTGACCCGCAAGGGTAAAACTGGTGTGAGATGCTCAAGAACAACTGAGAATTTTGCTGCTGTAGCTTGTAATGTTAACGAAAATCCAGGTTTGTCAAATGCTCGTCAATCTTTGAAGTTAGGCATTCCACAAACGACATAACACCGTATTTTGCATAAAGACTTAGGTCTTGAGGCTTTTAACATTCAGTTAAAACAAGAACTCAAGACGGTCGATCCGATAAGCAGAATTGTCGCATTGGGGACTCGGAAAATCCAAGAATGATTGTTCAACCTCAACGTGTCACTGTTTGGTGCGGTTTTTGAGTTGTGCGGAGTGATTGAATCCTACTTATTCCAAAATGAGGCTCATGCAACTATTACGATGAATGGATTGCGCTAACGAGTTATGATTAATGTTTTTTTATGACTGGAATTGGAAGATATTGATGTTTATTTTGAAAACGATGCCACTACGTGCCACATAAGCCATGAAACAATCGCAATTTTGCAAGAGAAGTTTCCTGGAAGAATTACTTTTCAAAGAGGTGATCAAAATTGACCACCGAGATCTTGTGATTTAACAACAGCTTTAGATTTTTTCTTTGAGGCCACGTGACAGATACCAATGCTTCAAAATCGATTTAAGACCTCAAAGATGGAAATCGTGAACAAACGTCCGAATTAGTCATGAAAAATTTCATAAAAAGATTAGGGTATACCTTTCTCTTAACAATGAAATAAACATCCATTGATTCCTTTTAAAAATACTCGTTTTTTTCTATATCAAAACGAAACCTCTTATTGGAAAATCCTTTACAGGCATACATACAGGTATGGCAAAGACAGTCGGAAAGGTACGAAATTCAGTATTAATCAAGACGACTTCCAGGATCCAGTGGAGCAGTGGAAGAATCAAAACTTCAGCGCGATGCGATGACAAATACACGACTGTTCTCTCTAAATGGCAGTTGGGATGCTTCGATGGAAAGGCTCTTCAGTCTGTTTTCAGCACCACCGAATAATTTGCACTTCAAATGTGAGACGCGTTAGCATATAGGTTGAAAATGAAGTAGATCGAAATGTTCAGTGTTGAAGAGAAAATTCAGATCACAAAATGGTACTTTGGTGGTCAATCAATTCAAGAGACAATAAATTAATTTATTGTTGCCTTTGAAGATAGGCCGATTACTTCAAGTTCGTGGGATTGCATACAATGGAATTAATCGTGGAAACGCATACAATGGAATGAAATTGTCGTATATATTTTCAACCGATATGGTCTAATGCATCCCACGTTTGAAGTGCTAATGATCTGTTTACTGAAAGCAAAGTGAATCCACTGCTCCACCCCGGTCCTTCTCTAGATGAACACTGAATTTCCTATGTTGCGATTGTCTTTTCCACCCTGAAAGGTTGTGTTTATATATTTATATCAATATGTTTTCATGTCGTAAAGCGCGAAAATTTTTTTCCGAGAAATTAGAAAATATTTGATATCGGATTATGTATGCTCTGATATTATTTTGATATTTTAGTATGCATTTCAATAAATTTATAAAAGTTTTGAGATATTATTTTGAATTTAAAGTTATTTTAATCGCTTCTATCAATTATCGCCATTTTATATAATATTAAATCACTTTAATATCGTCATTTTAAATAATACTTTAACATTAAAATATTTCAGATTCTTCATTAGCTCACTAGTCTATCTTTCATTGAAAAGTGAACCGATTTCTCCTGACTCTTTTGAATCCATAACTTCGGTTTTTGTTGCTCGATTTTTATGAAAAGACGCGCGTTTGAAAAAAAGTAACTAAATAACAAACAATCAAAAGTCTAGCGTCTTATCTCATCATGACAACGGAGTGAAGTTTGGAACAAATTCCGTGCCCAAACCTTTAGTATCACTAAAATAATATCAAAGAGATTTTGCACGAATAAAAGGAAAACTCTAGTCGAAGAAAATTTCCCGAAAGAGTAAAAAAACTGATTTCCATATTTTCACTAGCAAAAACAATTGTATGACGTGAAGAAGATGATTAAGCAATAAAAATGACGAGTATTATGTGATCTTGGCAATATTTTTTTATATCCAGTTCTTAACTACACTAAAATTAAATTAACTTGATAATCTGCTATTATTCTCTCTTAACTCACAACACTAAAAGAAATAAGTACTTCTATTTCGCCATTAAAATCCGTCATTATACTATTGACAATTATTGGTGATTTAAGGAATTGTAAAGTAATCGATTTCTTACCTTGAGGTTCTTGTTTGTAATTGTGTGAACCATCGCTGTTTTGCGAGGATGCAACACCGCGTTTTTTGTACGTTTCAAGGTCCCGTAAGTGTGATGTGAAAGAGGTGTCTAAGAACGGCCTTTGGCCTATGCCTATCGCCCTGTATGAGGTATTGTGGGCACCTGGAACAAAAACCCAAATTACGTTAACTAGGCCTGAAAGTCTGCAAGATATCAAACGAGCAATTGATCTACCAGAGACGAACTGTAGTTCGAAAGCGCAGTAGCACAAAATCTGAACCCTCAATAAGAGTGTGAACTTCAAAATCTGGTAGTAAAGGGTCTTTCAATGGGAACGGCCCATTTTCAAATTGAATATACTCGCGCATGGCAGCCACTGATTATTTGTAACATTGACAGTTGTATTTGTCAATGTCTACCATTTAATCAAGGAAAGGTACACACTTTAACCTTGAGTGTGTCTAAGTACGTTTTAACAGGCGACGTCACAGGTGGCTGTGCATTGTCATACATTGTCATTAACTGTGTCGGCGTATTGCGGCAATTGCCGTAGGAAGACCTCCCCTGTGATCCTCTTGTTCGATTATAGCAGCTCATAATACACCACACTCAGCTGGTACCACCAAAATCCACCACAATAAGATGACTTTTGGCAGCCTTTTTCTTCATATTGAAGTAATGAAGTGAAACTCCCCACAAAAACACATTATTCAGAATAAGATCTGACATTTCCAGAGCACACAGAAACTATGTTGTTAACATTTCAGCAAAATGACAGATACTGATAAGAAAGCCTAATGATGACACTTCAAAATGGAAGTGTTTGTCAGATGATACAATGAAATAATAAACTAGGAGCGACATCTGTTATCCAAACCGGACAAACTCTAAATGATAGTTGAAACAGTTCAACCTGGGCTACAGCAGCAATGTTTTAGGTGTGCTCAATGGACGAGAATGTGTAGCTTTTATCATATAATGCTCCAATTCTCATGAATAAATTGATTCACATATTCCGTGGGGACATTTGATTTTTATTGAATTTTCCACGTAATGGATAGAAGATTCACCACTTGGGAAATATTTTTTTAATAATTGCTAGTTTCGATCAAGCGTAAATCGATTCATTTCGTTAATATCAAATATTGAATTAACTTTCTGTCAAAACACTAATAGCAAAAGTGTTGCCTGACTGGAAATGACTAATACCTCAAAATGCCAACTATAGATGATCCATCCTTCAAAAGGAAATCAATTTGAATGTGATACAAGAAAATCCACTGTTCCTAAATTATCCAAAAATTCTCAAAATAAAGGATCAAATAAAAATAATTGAACGAGAATTCCAGCATTTGATAGCTATTTCGGTCTCTAGACCGCTTCAGGTTGAATTCAGATTCACATATTATCACAAGATCAAAATTTAACTCACCAAATGAGATAAAACCTGGAACGAATAAACTCGAAGTAAGCTTTAAAGTATCCAAAATAAAACAGAAATAATCAACGTGTTGTTACGTCTAACCTTTAACCATTTGTACTCGGAACACAGAAAAACATAACAAAACTTATTCACCCCAAATAATGTCCCATGATATGAAAAATAACCAGAATTTCAAAAATAATAAATAATTTAGCAATATACTCTGGATATTGAGACTTTATAGTGTTCCTCAAGTTCTTAATGTGGTTTGCTTCGCATAACTTCATATTTGCAAAATATATTATATAATGAATAACTAGTACAAGATTGAAACTTAAGTATAAGGTTTGAATAAAACATATCGTTTCAAAATGCGTTCCTTTTACACCGGGTACAGTTGCATTTTCGTGTATGAGTTCCCAAAGAAATACCATCTTGTACTTCCTTCATGAACTTTGCTGTTTTTTGCAGAGCTGTTAATTCTTGTTCACCGAGATTCAGCTGCACTATATCGGTAACACCGTTGTAACCAACAACCGCTGGAAGTGATATATAGACATCATCTTGAATACCATATTTACCCTTAGCGTTAACAGATACTGGAAATATAGCTAATCTATTCTTTATAATGGCTTTGGCTATTACTGCAATGGACATACCAATAGCCCAGTTGGTATAGCCTTTTAATTCTATAACGGCTTGTGCAGAACCAACAACATCCCTATGGCATTGAATCCAGTCTTCTGGATCATTATCTGAACCCATATATGGGTTCAACTGTTGTAATCTTACTCCTAATAAGTTGAGTGTAGACCAGAGAGCAATGCTGTGATCACCATGTTCACCAATTACCCATGCTTGAATATCAGCTGGGTTTATATTGAATCTCTGCGATAGGTTCCATCTGAATCTTGCGGAATCTAGATTGGTTCCAACTCCTATAACTCTTGAAGGAGGTAATCCACTCGATTTCCAAGCTACGTAAGACATAACGTCACAAGGATTACTGACCATCAGTATGAGGGTATCAGGGGAATATTTCACTATTTCAGGAATCAATTTCACCATGATGTCCGCATTTCTTTGAGTGAGATTCAGTCTTGATTCTCCCGGTAACTGTCGTACCCCTGCAGCTATAATACACAGTTTAGATCCTTTTGTAGCTGTATAATTGTTTCCACCACTTATCGTAGGATGTTTCAAGAATAACGATGCTTGTTGTAAGTCTAAAACTTCACCTTTGACTTTATCACCGAACGGATCTACCACTACTAGATTCTTGGTCACTCCCGTATTGAGAATTGAGACTGCTGCAGCCATACCAACATTACCTGCACCAATCACGCTAATTTTGTCTGAGCTTTCCAAGTGCTGTTGGACATGCGCGAATATCTTATTGTTCAGGTTCATGATATATTGTCTTGGTGTAGAAACTTGTAGAATTGACGTTATGTCAGAATATGTCCGATATATGAAGGGAGATCATAGAAGTATACTGTCTACCTTAGGTTAGGTTTTATCTTAGATACAGAGACAAGCACTGCACATGAACCTTGAGACATCGTTTATTCTTGTTGAACAGATACATGTAAGTAATGCAAGTGGTTTTGCCCAACTGATTGTAGAAATTTTGTGTAGAAATTGATTAGTTTCAATGCAAATGTTGTTAGACCAGCAATAACAATGTATGTTTCATTCGACCAAAGTAGATTATGTTAGAAAGTGACATAACAGAGAAGTAGAATCATCAGGATATAAAATATGGGCCATGTAGAGTTTAGATTTCGAAGAAGCGATTAACTGTTAGAAATATTTAATAGATTCGGTCTTTACTTGGTGGAAACTCATTTTAATTAAAAAATGTATATGAGACAATAATTTATTTCCACAAAAATGTTTGTACTACTACAACAATTGTTTCACCACGATGTGGCTTCTTTAGGTATTACATTGTACTGTCTGATGGTATTCAGTGTAATCGAGTTTAAATACATTTTTAGGTGCGTGACCAAATAATGGAAGCACAAGTCATAAAAACTCTAGGTGTTTATTGGAGTTTGCCGCTAAAAATGTCATTAAGGAAAAATATTCAGTAATGGAGAATGATCAACATCTGTTTGTTCGCTCAAAAGCATTTTACGGGCATTATACCTGTTGATTTCAAGAAATTCTAAAAGTGTTAATCTAGAACTTTTGCTTTCAACGTGGATAATTTCATAATTATTGTTGAAATTATGCCTGAATTCCTTAAGATGATTAGCATATGTCGAATGTACAGAATTGGATATATAACCCCTTTGGTGTTTTTGGACACGTTTCTTGAATGATCTACCAGTCTGGCCAATGTATACTAAAGGGCAATCTTTGCTAGTCAACTTGCAGACTCCGGATTTATTTTCTTTATTTGTACGATCTTTATTGTTTTTTATGTAGGTACTAAGGTTATTAATTGTCTTAAAAGCCGCGTTATAATTGAAACAACTTTTGAAATATTCAGCAATATTTTCAGATAATCCATTGACATAAGATAACGAAAAATATTTCTGTGTATTGTCCTCTTTTATGATTGGGTACACGAGATTTAATGCCATTTTTTTTTGTTTATTGGATACCATTTTGTCTATAAGAAAGGGATTGTAACCGTTGTTTGACGCTATTTGTTAAATAATATTTAATTCTTTCATAAAGTTTTCTGAATTTAAAGGGACATTCAATAATCTATGAATAAAACTATTATATGCTGACATCTTTTGGTTGGTGGGGTGGTTTGAAGTTTTATGCATTGTGATGTCTGTATGTGTTGGTTTGTGAAAAATACTAAAATCATGTAAATTATTTAATCTTGTTATAGTGAGGTCAAGAAAATTAATACTTTGATTATTTTCTTCTTCGATTGTGAATGTGATTTTAGGGTGGAGTTTATTAATGAAATTCGTGAAGATATGTAGTTGTCGGTCGGTGCCTTTGAAACAACAAAAAATGTCATCTACATATCTGTACCAATAAAGAAAATATTTGCTTATAGGATTCAGGTGTATTTTTGATTCCCGATCGTCCCTGAATATTTCAGCTAAAATTGAACTGAGTAGATTTCCCATTATTAAACCATTGTCAGAAATATAGACGGTTCCGTTAAATTGAACAAAACTACTTTCAATTTAACGGAACCGTATCCAATAAACAACAAAAAATGGCATGAAATCTCGTGTACCCAATCATAAAAGAGGACAATACACAGAAATATTTTTCGTTATCTTATGTCAATGGATTATCTGAAAATATTGCTAAATATTTCAAAAATTGTTTCAATTATAACGCGGCTTTTAAGACAATTAATAACCTTAGTACCTACAGAAAAAACAATAAGGATCGTACAAATAAAGAAAATAAATCCGGAGTCTACAAGTTGACTTGCAAAGATTGCCCTTTAGTATACATTGGCCAGACTGGTAGATCATTCAAGAAACGTGTCCAAGAACACCAAAGGGGTTATATATCCAATTCTGTACATTCGACATATGCTAATCATCTTAAGGAATTCAGGCATAATTTCAACAATAATTATGAAATTATCCACGTTGAAAGCAAAAGTTCTAGATTAACACTTTTAGAATTTCTGGAAATCAACAGGTATAATGCCCGTGAAATCCTTTTGAGCGAACAAACAGATGTCGATCATTCTCCATTACTGAATATTTTTCCTTAATGGCATTTTTAGCGGCAAACTCCAATAAACACCTAGAGTTTTTATGACTTGTGGTTCCATTATTTGGTCACGTACCCAAAAATGTGTTTAAACTCGGTTACACTGAATACCATCAGACAGTACAATGTAATACCTGAAGAAGCCACATCGTGGTGAAACAATTTTTGTAGTAGTACAAACATGTTTGTGGAAATAAATTACTGTCTCATATACATTTTTTAATTAACTGTTAGAAATTCACGTGGAATATTCAATAGAATTTTGGAAATTCAATGTGAGCGTGTGTAAGCTGTTTAGGTAATATTTGTTTTATTCAGTTTGAAAATGTAGTTAACATTACGAAACTCGAGTTACTGTATATTCAGTTAATGAAAAGGGATATAAACTGAGTAATTTCATTACATTTAGATACATACATCCCTCCAATATTAAATTTCTCGATAGCAAAGATGTTTACGCAGGATATATTGAAAAAAATAATAAAGTGATTTACTTTTCCTGTATCGGTAACCAAAACTGACAGCCTGTATATCTTTCGACATAGGTGTAATTCTACGGGGTCAGTCGTGAATACTGAAATGTATAATGTTCACCCCTGATTAGAACCCATAACTTGATGAATGTGCAGGATTACCAATCTACAATTCTGTAGTGAATGCAATTGGTGGCTCATTATTACACATGTAATTACCTTATATACAACTGTCCAGATTTATCTACATTTGCCTCGCGTATTGAAATTGAAAATGACTGCTTGTAGCATCGTTATTCAGAGCTCATTTCCGATTTGTTATCATTGCTAAAACTTCTAGTATGATGCAGTGACAAAAAGGTACACGGAATCTATCAATGAAAATATGTATAGCTCATCCAAATATATTGTATCGCTTTCAAAGTAGTCCCTCTCCGAATTAATACACTTAGCCAATGAAAAATCCAATCATCAAAACATTCAGTATCAGGGGTAAGATTACATAATTTATGGGTTCTGATAATGATTCTGAGGACTGTATTCAATGTCAAAGGGATGCTATGCTATGCCAACTAGGCTATTGGTATGTTCGTTGCAATAATAGCCAAAACCATTATAAAGAATAGATGAGCTATATTTTCAGTACCTCTTAACGCTAAGAGTAAATATGATATTCAAGATGATGTCTATATATCACTAGTGGACCTCAATCTCGGTGAACGAAAATCAACAGCTCTCAAAAAATAGCAAACTTCATGAAGGAAGTAAAAGATTGTATTCCTGTGGGAATTCAGACACGAAAATATCACTGTACCCGATGTGAAAGGAACGCATTTTGAAACGATATTTATTTGTTCAAACTTCATACTAAAGCTTCAATCTTGTATTAATTATATTCATTATATAATATATTTTACAAATATGAAATTATGCGAAGCACACCAGAATAAGAACCTGGGGACACCAGTTCCTGTCAGTAAGGATTTGTCAAATATTTCCCTTTTAAAGACTAGACCATCTAGAGCAGGCATTTTGAAGTGGTGGTTATTTCGAGTCGGTAACATTCCTTTCATTCGAGTTCTAACAGAAAGTTAGTTTTATATCTGAAATTGACGAAAACAAAACTGTGAAATATTAGAGACTTGTTTCCAAAAGGATTGTATTATTTGATGTTATATTTTGTACCATGTATTCTTCCCTTATTTTGGCATTTCACTGTATTAAGTCTAGGGTGAAAGCTGTTTAGTTAAATTCAGATTAAGAATTCCATATATTTCGTACTAGAATAATCATTTATTTGGATTCATTTAGTTGTATATCATTCAGAGGTATTGAACAAAAGAGTTTCTAATTAAAACAATTTGTAGAAATTACAAAGTTTTACTATCAAAAAATATATATTACACATTTTTTTGTGACTCGAGTTTCGGAAATGAACTATCCTATCATCAGACAACTGAAGACCTAACAGTGGTACAGTGGTATTTAAACAAAAGTGATAAATATTTTGAATAGTTCAACAGATTCTCGGTAACACCTAATAGTGGTACAGAGGTTTACAATCGGAACGTGATAAAAAACCGGGATAAAAAAGAGAGGCCTTCTAACAGATATCGGAATGTCGGCAATCGACAAAGAAGGTTGTTAAACAGATGGTACCCATTTAAATATCTCAAATAATTTTTGGGGTTACATAGCTCCGTAGTCATTCATTATTTTTACATTATTTTGTTGTATATCTCAAATATTTGGATTTAGAAAACTCCATACAGTCATTCATTATTTTCATTGTGAACGAATTTGAAAATTTCAATAATCAAGTTTCTTTTCTTTTGAATCTACATGTAAAATTTTCTTAAGATTTTTTTTTGTCGGAAGGAATTACTGTTTTTTAAAGAATGAGTGGCAAAAATTGAATTTTTGTTTACTTTTCATTAAATTCATTTTATGTTCGTTGAAAAAGGTTTTAAACAGATGTTACTTTTTAAATATCCCAAATATTTTCGATTTACATAGCTCCGTACAGTCATTCATTATTTTTACATTATTGTTATTGTGAACTAATTTGAAAATTTCAACAGATTCTAGATAATCGAGTTTCTTCCCTTTTCATTCTACATGTACAATTTTAAGATTATCTATTGTGGGAAAGGAATGACAATAGATAATCTTAAAATTTTACAAGTAGAATCAAAAAGGAAGAAACTCGATTATCTAAAATCTGTTGAAATTTTCAAATTAGTTCATCGAAAATATTTGAGATATTTAAAAAGTAACATCTGTTTAAAACCTTTTTCAACGAACATAAAATGAATTTAATGAAAAGTAAACAAAAATTCAACTTTTGCAACCATTCTTTAGAAAACAGTAATTCCTTTCGACAAAAGAAAATCTTAAGAAAATTTTACATGTAGATTCACCGATATTATAATGAATTGGTCATCAGATAAAAGTCATAATGAATGTCCGGATTCGTACAGGTACTTTATTTGTTTGAATAATCTTGAAGATTCTTAGTTACATATCCCTGTTGCCTGTGTATTTATTCAAATGCCTGTTGTATTAACACTTGTTTTCAAACGTACTGTGGTTCCTTCATTGTTTTCACATCTGAGCAAAAGCCTCTAGGACCACGAATTTTATGTATCCCTCCATATTTGAACTTCTCCTCACTGTTTTTCCTACCCTTATTTAGAGGTAATTTGAGTATGAACACAACATACATAGAATTCACTTTTTAACCAGACGATCAGAACACAACATCTTAAGGGATGTACGCTCAAAAAGAGCGAACCAATTCAACAATCTCAATCTGAAATGTCTAATTTCTCTGAAAAATCTTTCAAGTTAGCTTGTGATTATTAGACAGTTTTTGTCAAACTGCACTAGTAACATTTCATTATTCTATAACGTTTTTGTCGAATTTTTCAATGAGCACCCTAACGAGTAAGATTTTCTGGAAGGAACAGGCTCACATAGAGTCTGTTGGAGATAAGATCAGCATAATCGGTGCTGGTATGGTGGGAATGGCAGTAGCAGTATCTATACTCGGAACGGAAGTATCAAAGAATTTGGTTCTAGTTGATGCGTTCGGTGATAAGGTTAAAGGAGAAGTTTTGGACCTTCAGCATGGAGCTTTATTCTTGAAACATCCGAGGATCGCTGGTGGAAATGACTTTGCAGCAACCACTGGTTCCAAATTGTGCATAATTACCGCTGGTGTTAGACAGGAACCTGGCGAATCCAGATTGGCACTTGCCCAAAGAAACGCGGACATCATGTCGAAGATTGTTCCGGAGTTAATGAAGCATTCACCAGATACCATGATCCTAATGGTTGGTAACCCATGTGACGTGATGACTTATGTCGCTTGGAAAGTCAGCGGTTTACCGGCTACCAAAGTGATAGGTTCTGGAACGACTTTGGACTCTCAAAGGTTCCGGGTATCTCTGAGCAGGAAATTCAATATAAACCCAGCCAACGTACACGCTTGGATCATCGGTGAGCATGGCGACAACAGTATACCACTATGGTCTTCGATCAACATCGGCGGAATCAGAATACAACAAGTTAATCCGAAGTTCGGTACCCCCGAGGACCCTGAAAATTGGGCCCAACTGCACAAAGATGTTGTTGGAGCTGCGCAAGCTATTCAAGAGTTGAAAGGTTACACCAATTGGGGTGTTGGAATGTCCGTGGCAGCAATGGCTAAAGCTTTAATCTCCAATAAACATGTTATTTTTCCTGTGTCTGTCAATGCTAGAGGTAGATATGGCATTGATGAAGATGTATTCATTCCTATACCGGCTGTACTTGGTTCCAATGGAGTCACTGACATTGTCCACTTGAATCTTAACGACAAGGAATTGAGTGATTTGCAAAACACTGCAAGGTTATTGAAACAAGTACAAGATTCTATAAAGATAAAAGGAAAGGAGATCAAATGTAAATGTAGGAGATGCAAGTGATTTATTGTTTAGTTTTTTTGTATTTCTAGTAGTTCTTCAATTTTATATTGAGTTGAATAATATGAATAGTCTATTGGTTGAAAATTGTTTTTGCGTGCGATTCATATACGATTAATTTATCGTGGTATTTTTTCAATAAATGAGAAGCACATATACAAACCAGGGGTGTTTTTCTTAGAGTTTGAATACATTAAGGTACAATTTCCCATTTCTTGTATCTATTTCTGTGCTTCAGAAGCAGTTGTATCATCTATCATCTTGACATGGTGTGACAGCTTGAATTCGGTCGTTTTTTTAATGTGTTGTTTTCCGAAATTCCGAGATGAGCCTACAAAACCAAATATTCTGGGAAGTACAGCATCACATGGAGAATGTTGGCGATAAAGTGAGCGTTATAGGAGCTGGTATGGTTGGCATGGCGACAGCTGTAAGCTTACTTGGTACAGGAGTCACGAAAAACCTAGTTTTGGTAGACGCTTTCGGCGAGAAAGTCAAGGGTGAAGTCCTAGACCTCCAGCAGGGTAGTCTCTTCCTTAAATATCCGAGAATAGCTGGAGGAAATGATTTTTCAATGACCCAAGGATCGAAGCTCTGCATCATAACAGCAGGGGTTCGACAAGAGCAGGGTGAATCTAGGCTTTCTTTAGCCCAGAGAAATGCTGATATAATGGTGAAGTTAGTTCCAGAGTTGGTGAAGTACTCCCCTGATACCATAATTCTGATGGTTGGTAACCCTTGTGACGTTTTAACTTATGTAGCTTGGAAAGTAAGTGGACTACCACACTACAAAGTTATAGGAGCCGGCACAACTTTAGATAGCCAAAGATTTAAGGTCTTAATTGCAAAAAAATTCAATGTGAATCCTGCTAACGTACACGCATGGATAATTGGAGAACACGGTGACAACAGTATTCCACTATGGTCTTCAATAAATATTGGAGGCTTTCGTTTGAAACTAATAAATCCTTTACTCGGTACTAACAAAGACCCAGAGAACTGGATAAGCCTCCATAAAGACGTTATTGGAGCAGCTGGTGCTATACAAGAACTCAAAGGTTACACCAACTGGGGTGTTGGTATGTCTGTTACAGCTATGTCAAGAGCTATCCTTCAAAATAAGATAGCTGTATTTCCGGTTACCGTGAATGCCAACGGTAGATATGGTATAAATGACGATATTTTTCTTCCTCTGCCTTCTGTGCTAGGGACTAATGGAGTAACAGATGTAGTTAAACTCAATCTCAGCGAAGACGAATTGACGGCGCTACGTGACACAGCGTTGCTGATGAAGAGTGTTCAGGAGGGCATTAAAATTAAGGGTACTGATGTCAAATGTAGATGTAGGAGATGTAGAACGTAAAATTCACCTTCGGAGTAAATAAATTTACCTACAGGTGTTTTAATTATTATACTTTAGATTTTCTTCACAATAGAATATGACAAACACATTATTCGCTATCCAAATATGAGGTTGGGAAAACAGAGATCCATTTTTTCGGTAGATGGCACTGATCGATATCTCGTAAAGTTACGATCAAACAGTTTCAGATTGTGCATTTGGTAGGACTGAAAAGGAATCCCTTATCATAAGTTGATTCAATTTGGCCAAACATTAAATTCGTATCTCTACTGTCAACAACTGGATCTTTTGAAACTAGAGGTTGATGAAAAATATTCAGAATTGACCAACAGAAGAGGTATGTAGTATGTAGTGTCTCGTCAGAAACTCCGGTAGCTTGGTTGGGAAGTTTTAATGAATCCATCATATAGTTCGGACCTGGCACCAAGCGTTACCATCTTTTTCTCGCATTGAAAAACTTCCTGAGTCATAAGGGATTGACCTCAAGAGAATATTGAGAAAATTGGTTGCAATAATGACCAAGACTTTCATGACAAAGGCATCATGAAGTTACTTTTAAAATAGCAACAAATATTGTACCAAATCGGACAATCCAAAACATATTAAATAAAGTCTTCAAGGTTACGCAAAAATAATGGATTTTTTCTCCAACCTATTAATTGACACTAAGTCTTCACAGTTGTCGGTTGAAAGTCCTAAATCTTCAGCAGAACGCCCAGAAGTTTCATCATAAAATCCCATTAATCGCTCAACAAGTTGGTCATTTATTACATAACGGCAAATGACGGATAATTGTGAATGGCAGCTTATGTCAGATGTTTCATCAACTTGCCAGGAAAAAACAAAGATTTTGAAATTTTGTCTTCAATTTTTTTATTCAGCAACCGAATCGATTAATTCATTTTGTGTGTAAAATGTATCAGAAAAAACTGATCTACTGTTAATATCATTTATAAAAAGATTTTTAAATTAGTGTCAAATTCACTAACAAGAATAACCAATTCGTTGAAATTCCTGCGATTTGAAGATTCATTAGATTCATTGTGCCCCCTAAAAGGTCTTGCATACATAGGTGCATCATAATATCTATCAAGCTTTTTAGAATTTGTCGTTTTCTTTGACTCTAGCATTAAAGTGTTAAATTTCGCGCATTGTCTATTGCTGTGGCGATATTTTGTTTTTGTAACCTCATAGGGGTTAGCTTGCAATTCGATAAAATATGTTGAGCACTTTCATTGTGTAGCAATAGACCCCAAGACAAATTTTTCAAATCTGTGAAAGCACTTTTTAACCATACTCTGTAGGAATTTGTATTAGTAGCTGCAAATAAAATGCACGGCCAACAAAATAATTTATTTGAAGTTATACTGCCAGCAAGTCAGTGGTACTTTTCATACCATGTAGTAGATGAACAAAATGAAACACACACGGAGACAAACTTACACGAAACAGTCGGGAGGCAGCAAACGCTACCACCAAATCACAACAATGCGAAAACTAACCAAATTTTCCGCTTCCCGATTATCCCAAATAGTACAAAATAATTGCAGTTTGCCGTTCGGCGAGGCATGCCTCAATTCTATATTTAGAAGTCGCCTTCAAAGGCGTAGGAATATTCTCGATTTCTAGTGGCGTCGATGTAGCGCATAAGACAATGAAGCGCGTGAGGCATGCTTCGAACCGTTCACTTCTTATAGAAAGAGATGAATATAGAAGAATCGTGAGACTGAGCATGGATATTATGAAACAGAGACCCAGTGCCGTACCGTATGATGTGAAATGGATTAATAAAAAATTCGATTAATACGTGTAATTTCCAGAATGTATTTGGTTAGGCAATGCCTCACTAGCCTTATAGTACAAGCTGCCAGAAATCAAATGGTTCGGTTGAATAATTAACATATATGTGTCAAACCAGAGACCTTATGAGTGATATATTATTCGTTTTTTGGAAATTACTGATAGCACCTGGCAGCGTTCGATCGAACCTGTATCTCTCCCAAAATTTCTCACGATTCAAGTGAAACAAAATCAGACGATTATAATTCATTAAGGGCAGCTCATTTATGAACCCGCAAACATTATTGGAGTAGAATAAATACACTGGCTTCGACACGGCCTGCTGAAACCGTGTAGCAATAGTAATGTAAGTTCGAAGTTTGCCGCGTGAATAGTTAATCAGCTCACTAGGATATCCATATTAATTCTGGAAAATTTATAACATAATTACATGCATAAACACTGCATTATTTATGTATCATTACAAGCCCTTGGTGGATTTATTGGGGCATATTTGCTATATGCCGAATGAAACGGTTCAATTTATGGCAAAATGGAACTTCCGATTGGACATTTCGATCAATTGTCATTAGTCAGTGTTGCCAACTGCGTCGGAATTTATTTCGTATGATGACCATAACAATAACCGGTCGAATGTACGACATGTTTAGGGGGCCGATGCTCATTTTGGGGATTTGGGGTTTATAATGATATATTTGTGAGAGGTCAACATTTTTCTTCGAACGGTTATCTGACAGGTTTACGTCAATAATGGGGGATTGGTTTTGCAGCTATTCCTTTTCAATTTATTGGATTCTTCTTCTTTCCGATTAACTTTTTTAGACAATCTGAATGAAGGTTAATCGATTTCAATGCAATTTCGATTATTGAGAGTATAAATTAATTCGGTCCGTTTTTTAGGTATAAAAATGCATCTATCCCAAAAATAATGAATTAACAAATTGATCAAAATATTTTTTTCACCATCTCTCATGCAATTTTCGAATCCCTTCTCGGAAAAACTTTTTGTCTTTTGAGCCGATACAACTTTGGCTGCTTGTTTGGTCACCCTAACGTAAGTGCAAATTCGCTTGTTAGATTCGGATCTTCATCGAGTAATGTTTGTGATTCATCGTCTCAGAATTTTTTTGCCTGTCTCGTGCGAAGTCTACCTTTAACGCTTACATCACCATTTTTGAACCGTCGAAACAATTCTCTATATGACTTCTCAGCATTGTCACCGAAAACTTCCACAAGCATACTATAAGCTTCAGTTGCACTTTTATCCAGTTAAAACAAAAAATTTAAACTTTCCTCAAATTCTGTTTATTTATCAGAAAATTTGACATTTTCAACAGCATAACGAAAAACGTTTTGTATGAAATTCAAAACAATTCAAACTGGATGATATCGCCAGATATTCAATCTGTCTTAAACCGCGGCAATCAGCAGTTACTATTCAAAAATGTATTGGTTTCAGAGCCAAATTAATCAGTATTCCCAATATAATTCCACTTTTACATTTAAGTAAAAACCCCTAATATTAATTCAGCACACATTTCAAACACACGTCAGAAACTTCTCCTTTCCTGAAGTTTTGTTTAGAAAAGAAGAACTTTTAACTGATTTCTGTGATGATCAATTTGACAGTTTTCGGTTGTTTTTAGTTCAACTTCTTTCGACAAGTCCTCATAGAACCACCAAAGGTTCATTCATTTGCCGATTATCAGGAGTTGGAATAAATATATGTTATAGGAATTTTTCTGTGATTCAGGGAGGATTTACAATATTGCTGATTTCTTTGTCTGTGGGACAGCAGTGCAGTTAATAAGCATTAGATAACAAAAATTTGTCCAGAAAGAAGTATATTTCAACCGAGATCTCGAAATGTTGAGTTTAGATACCAAAAATCTACTGCTTCCTCTTCACATTAAATTTCGGCTGATGAAAAACTTTGTGTAGGCTATGAATAAAGATGGTGATGCATTCAAATACTTAAAACAAATTTTTCCCAAGTTAATTGATGCCAAATTAAGGGAAGGCACTTTTATTGGGCCACAAACCAGAAAATTACTGGACGACGTTAATTTTACAGAGAAGCTTACAGGCAAGAACTCAGAGCATAGAACTCATTTGTCAGTATAGTAAGAGCATTTTTGGGCCACAATATGGTTACAATCTACGGCATAGAATTGTGACTGGCGATGAAAAATAGGTCCATTTCGACAATCCAAACGTTGGGCAACGTATGGATACCCCAACTATCAATCCGAATATTAATGGCGATAAGATCATGCTATGTACTTGGTGGGACTAGGTGGGTGTGGTGTATTACGAGCTGCAACAATCTAATCACAGGATCAGAGGGGAGGTCAATTGACGACAATTGAATTGAGTATTGGTATAAAAACGGTCGCAATACACCGACTGATACGGCAGTTATTTTGCGACGACCGTTAAAAACTATCCCACCTGTGGTACAGCTCGATTACCATCATATTCTGTCTGACTAGCTCTTATTCAATTAAGATTAAGTCAAAAGATGGATTGATGCACGGATAGCGGCCCAAGAACTGGCCTTTTATCGCGATGGAATCCGTCAATTGCCCGAAAGATGGAAGTAAAGTAGTGGCTAGCGGCGAACACTTTGATCTTTGAATGGTATAACCAATTTTTCAAAATGAATCTTCAATTTTCGACAGAAAACCGCACGAACTTATTTATAATTCGAAGGAGTACTAAAAACCTTGTGTTTCATTAACCGATTCCTGGTAAAATCACCTTCCTCGTAACCCAATACCCTACGCCGTCGTTCTCATAGGGATTTTCATTCGGATGATAAAATTCCCTATCAGAGGAAGCAGATTTATCAGCGCGCCACCGTTATTCCCACAGCATCTTGATCCGATCTTGGCTTTCGACACGATCGAACCCTTATCTCTTTCGCATGCCATCGACCAGCCGATAACGCGCTTTGGAACTGTCAAAACGGCGTTCCTTGAGAAACCAAAGCCTAGTATCTGCTTTCAGTTCCTTTCCGATCACTTTTGAAGGTTATGGAAGTCGATTCCCACACTGGATTTCACATACCTCCCACTGTCGAATTGATTGTTTCGTCTCCCGTATATTCTATTCGGTTTATCCTTCCAGATAAGATAGTTTTAATTGTTGTTGACAATGAGGAGATTAGATTCCGGTCGGTTTTTCTGCCGTTTGCTGTTCTGGTGGTACCTTTCCTGCCTTTCGATTAATTTTCGCTTTTAATTAGTCGGTGGATTGGGGAGATAGGAGAGGAAGTAGATCTTTGTACCTACGTGTCGATTAAGGCGATAAAAATAATGAGTTGCAATCTCTTGTGTTTCCCATCGGGAGCGCTGCGGTTCCTGGAACGTCCAGAGGTTATCGTAGGAACTAGAGAGGGTTTTGATGCCGAATTCTTCTTGAGATAAAATAAAACTTCCACGTTCATCGTTCTGCGATTAAAGCTAAGGGATGGGCCTTTTAAAATTTGCATATTTGATCGGCTATAAATAAAAAACTAATGAATATTTCTTCAAGTTGTGAATTTATCAGAAAGGTCGAAACTTGACTTTTAGGAATGATAAACAATATCATTGAGCTGACTCACGACCAGATATACAACGCTAATGAGACTGAATTATTCTGAAAAATTATGCCTGATAAAACCTATGTAATGAATTCTGGAAAAACTGCACCCGGTCTCAAAATATCAAAGCAGCGAATTACCTTCTTGGGTTTTGCAAACGCATCAGGTTCCCACAAACTCACGCCGTTGATTATTGGCAAAGTGAAATCTCCAAGAACATACAAAAAATTCCATAATTCCTGTATCTACGAAAATACAAAAATGCTTGGCTAAGAAAGAATATTTCCTAAAACTGGTTCTTCGAATGCTTCGTACGTAACGTGAGAAATGAGAATTTTTTGTAGGTGAAGCAATTTCTAAAATGTTCAAATCTTCCGGGAAAGGTAATGCTTCATCTATCAGGTGTTTTTTTAGAGTGATAGAACTTTAAATTGAAATAAAACACATTTAAATTAAGATTGAAGCCAATTTTTCTTTATTTGAAAGATAATTTTATGACATTTATTTTTTTTAAATAATTTCCGGCATATGTCCACCATGACTAGCTCTGAGGAACCGCTTTTGACCAGACCAATTTTGGATCACTTTTTCGAGTAATTCAGGCCTTATTTCATCAATTACACGAGTTATGTTGGCTTTCAAAGCGTCTATTGTTTCTTTTTATCAGCAAAAAAAAATAATCCAATGGAGTTATGTCGCATGATTTTGGCGGCCAATTAATTGGACTACTCTCGAAAAAAAGTTATCGCCAAATCTTTCTTTCAATAAATCGATTGTTACGGTAGCAGCATGAGGTGTAGCACCATCTTGTTGGAACCAAAACACTTGAGGGTCGATACCATTCAAATTTTGAAACAAATAATCATTGATCATCGATCTGTAACAAGCACCATTCACTGTAACATTAGCTCCAGCATCTATTTTGAAGAAATATGGACCGATAATGCCTCCAGCGTGTAAAGCACACCATACAGTGTTTTTTTCAGGATGCAATGGAATCTGCAGAACTTCTCGAGGATTGTTTTCACTCCATATATGGCAATTTTGTTTGTTTACATAGCCGTTCAACTAAAAATGAGCTTCACCACTAAACACAATTTTACGATAAAAAAGTGGATCAACTTCAAGCTGTTCTAGGGCCCAATCAGCAAACAAACGACGCTTATTATGGTCAAGTTGCTTTAGTTCTTGAACCAATTGGATCTTCTATGGGTGTAGATCTTTACGCAAAATTTTCCAGGTGGTGGATGCACACTGTCCAACTTGTTATGAATGTCGACGAATGGACAAATTTGGATCATCATTAACACTATGACTTACAGCAGCGATATTTTCTTCTGTACCTACAGTTCTTTGTCTTATTGTTGTTATTGTATCGAGTAGAGAAATTGTTGTCCGAAATCTATCGATAGTTCGAAGAATAAGCTGCTCTGATGGATGATTATATGAACCATAAATTTCACGAAATGCTCTATAAGTTTGGCGAATAGAACACTGATTTTGGAAATACATTTCAACAATATGTAAACGTTGTTGCGGCGTGAGTCTTTCCATGATAATTTATCAATGCTTACTGAACAGAAATGTCAAAACAACATGGCTTCTATCTCCTGTCAAATCACAGTTATCCCTATCGAAAGTTCTTTCACTCTAAAAAAACACCCGATAGATAATGCGACCCCCATCCATCAGCTGAAGAGTTGAGAACAGAAGATGGCAAAATATGTGATATTTTTGCCCCCTAATCCTAACCAATGGATCAAAATGCCTTAAAATTAACCAAACTGTATTACTGAAAAAATCTTCTGAGTTTTCTGGTGGCCCAAGGACAGAACATGGAAAATGGGCTCAACAACTTCACCTTGACTTTTACACCGGGCAGGGCTATAATTAGATCCTCTGGTAATCAAAACGTGTCGGAACAAAATTATTGACCATAGCGACATTGATGAAGATGATCTTCCTCTTGGGAAGTTCCGAGAAATATTGATGAGTAAAAAATCGGAACCTATAGTAGAGGAAACTATCCAGTTACTCAACATAATTCATCCGATCAGTTGAAAAAACTTTTAACACTCATACTTATCAATTATTCAAGCAAATAAACTTCGATAAGATACTAAGTAACTATCGGATGTTTTTTTAGAGTCATAGAACTTTCGATAGGGATAACTGTGATTTGGCAGAAGGTAGAAGTCATGTTGTTTTGACATTTCTGTTCAGTAAGCATTGACAAATTATCATGAACTCACGCCGCAACAACGTTTACAAATTGTTGAAATGTATTTCCAAAATCAGTGTTCTATTCGCCAAACTTATAGAGCACTTCGTGAAATTTATGGTTCACATAATCGTCCATCAAAGCAGCTTATTCTTCGAACTATCGATACATTTCCGAAAACATTTTCTTTACTCGATGCAACAACAATAAGACAAAGAACTGTACGTACAGAAGAAAATATTGCTGCTGCAAGTCATAGTGTTAATGATGATCCAGATTTGTCCATTCGTCGACGTTCACATCAAATTGGACAGTGTGCATCCACCACACGGAAAATTTTGCGTAAAGATCTACACCCATAGAAGATCCAATTGGTTCAAGAACTACAGCAACTTGACCGTAATAAACGTTCTGCAGGTTCCATTGCATCCAGAAAAATGCATTGTATGGTGTGCTTTACACGCTGGAGGCATCATCGGTCCATATTTCTTCAAAAACGATGCTGTAGCTAATGTTACAGTGAATGGTGCTCGTTACAGATCGATGATCAATGATTATTTGTTTCAAAATTTGAATGGTATCGACCCAGAAGTGTTTTGGTACCAACAAGATGGTGCTACACCTCATGCTGCTACCGTAACAATTGATTTATTGAAAGAAAGATTTTTCGATAACATTTTTTCGAGAAATGGTCCAATTAAATGGCCTCCAAGATCATGCGACATAAATCCATTGGATTATTTTCTTTGTGGTTAGGTGAAGTCATTGGTTTATGCTGATAAACCAGAAAAGTGGTCCAAAATAGGTCTGATCGAATGAGGTTCCTAGGAGCTAGTCGTGGTGGACATATGCCGGAAATTATTTTTAAAAGAAAAATGTCATGAAATTATCTTTCAAATAGAAAAAAGTTTGGCTTCAATCTTAATTTAAATGTGTTTTCGTTCAATTCAAAGTTCTATCACTCTAAAAAAAACAACCGTTATAATGGTCTTATTGAGCTATTGAAAAGTGGTACGTTTTAGGGTTTTAGGAATATTTTTTCTATTATAAGAAGGGTAAGATCTGCTTGTGTTACGAATAAATATTAATATTATTATATTAACTACCAAAACTATAGAAATAAATTAATTCGGCTGATCTGTACCAAAAATTATCAATAAGGAGTATGAGCTATGATAATAGAAAGTTCTAGAAATGGAGACAGTGTAACATACATCTGTATAACAATTCTATACTCAAACAAACTCGACAAGGTTTTGTTGATCACAGAGGCAAATTTCAGATATGCGCACGTTTCAAACTGATTGGTATTACGACAAATTATGGTCTGATTTGAGCATGAGGAAAGTTTATTCTGCGTTAGTAACGTGGAAATATCGAGAATTTGCCCCTGTGATCAACAAAACCTTGTCGAGTTTGTTTGAGTATAGAATTGTTAGACGATTTATTATAGACTGTCTACATTTCTAGAACTTTCTATTACCATAACTCATACTCCTTATTACTACTTTTGGTAGAGATCAGCCGAATTGATTTATTTGGATATGGATATGTTAATTATAACCATTACGGTAAATCACGGTCTGATTTGAGCATGTGGAAAGTTTATTCTGCGTTAGTAACGTGAAAATATCGAGTCTACATTTGTATACTTGAATTAATTCGCAAAGGTATGTCTTGTATGTATTTTGTATACTCTAGATGGCGCTGGTGTGTTATTAAGACCTAAGAGTCCCTGTGTATAGCGAATATAGATACTTAACAGATTTGGAGTCACTAGCATACATTGCACTGACGAAAACCTATCAGTTTGAAACGTGCGGATGTCTGCAATTTGCCTCTGTGATCAACAAAACCTTGTCGAGTTTGTTTGAGTATAGAATTGTTATACAGATGTATGTTACATTGTCTCCATTTCTAAAACTTTCTATGTAACATACGTCTGCCTGTGTTGACGTTAATTCGCACAATACCGTGCGTACCGGCAACCCTAGTAATCCCAGTTTCTAGAGACGTAGGATCGGACGGTCCATCGCATCAATTCCTCGGGATCCGAAACCGTCAGCTTCCTGGGGATCCCGACTTCGGACGCCATCCGGCCCAGGAACAGAAGCGCTGCACACCACACAAGCGAAATTGCATTACGAGCGTTACATAATCATCGGTAGGTCAGCAACAGCATGCACCGATCATTTCCGGCGAGCGCCATTTCCGGTCCGCCATTAATACTAAATTATTTGCAGAATTTTGTGCCGTGTGATGAGCCGACATCTGTTAATGATTTGTCCTAATTAACCCGCGCCGGGGCGGCCCTACGTGTCCCCCGCCGTTCGTGCGGGCATTACGTTTAGTCGTCGGACATTTATCCCGTTTGGAACTGGCGCGATATTCGTTATCGGCCGATAATCGGATGCCGATGGGGTGAGAATTCGAAGATTACGCTTTTATCGGTGGTGCGGATTCTTTGATCGATGTTGTTGGTCATACATCCTTCTGTCATACAGGCTTTTCACGATTATTGTTCACATGATCTTTCTATCTAAGCATAAAACTAAAATTGAATTGAGAAATCAGAGATTCTGGAAACCTATACCGAATTATCAGATTGCAAGGCATATCTAGGAGAAACTACGCGCAAATCCAGGAAAAGGCCATGACCCCCCCCTCTTTGTCTGATTCTAGGTTGTCTAGTGATATTTCTATTCTTATTGATTAAACTTCTAAATCTAACGTAGCATACATCAGCCAAACTGTGCAAAATGAGTTGATCAGTTGATCAATAGATATAATAAAAGACAAATTTCATTAAATGATCAAATAGCTTTAAACAGATCCCCCCTACTTAATATTTTTCATTGATTGTAAACCATTTCTTTCTACCCCTCTATTTTTGTGCCAGAGTTGTATATTTAAGGTCATGTTTTGCACTGTATACCTCAGTTTAAATACTCACCTGATTTAGTCATGGTATGACGAAACAATTGTCGTGTAAATCAATAAAATAGCCGAAGTTAACATTTGTTTTTCTTATATTATATAAAAAAAATAAATCTGTAGTCTACAAGATGACTTGCAACGATTGCCCTTCAGTATATATTGGCCAGACAGGTAGATGACTCAAAAAATGAATCCAAGAACACCAAAGACTTTATATTTTGGATTCCGTACATTCGACATATGCTAATCATCTTAAGAAATTCAGGCATAATTTCAATAATAACTATGAAATTATCCACGTTGGAAGCAAAAGTTCTAGATTAACACTTTTGGAATCTTTGGAAACCAACAGGTACAATGCCCGTAAAATTATTTTGAACGAACAAACATATGTTGACAGATCCCCATTGCTAAATATCTTTTCCTAATGGCAATTTTAGCGGCAAACTCCAATAAACATCCTAAGTTTTTACGACTTGTTTTTATCATTATTTTGTCACGTAATTAACTGTATTTAATCTCTATTATACTATACACTATCTATCAATAGAATGTATATGCCTGAAGAAGCCACATGGTGAAACAATTGTGGAAATTAAAATACTGTCTCTTATATATTTTCCAATTAAAATGAGTTTCCACCAAGTAAAAACCGAATCAATCAAACATTTTTCATTTGTGTTTATATTGAATGAACGTATGATCGATAATCGTTTCCTTTAAGAACAAAGAAATCCTTGAAGTGTCAAACGTTCGAACTACCCTTTACCAATCTAGTAGAACCTTTTTTCAACCGGCCAAAAACTCCTTACTGACCATAGCCGTCACGATCTTCAAAAAAGAAATGGTTCCATCAATTCTTCCTGTGTCATGTCTCGAGACCTTGCATACATACAAATCGAACAAAAGCCATCGAACTAAAACGAATGCCATATCATTAATCGGTTCACGGTAATTTGTGAGATCGTTTGTAAATTGGATTTCGTCCGACGTGCATCTAGAAAAAGAAGATAGTGGAAGTAACGCTGAAGACGAAGTGAAGATGGTAGCTGAGGTACGTTTAGAGCGTTCGTGTCAATCAGGATCGAATTCTAGGAGTGGGTACTGTGGAACCAAATCGGTTACGAACACTCTTCACTGGCAGAACTGAAAGAATTAAGCGATGAGTTTATGAAGGTATTAGATAATGTGAAAAAATGAACCCAGTTAAAAATTTTTAAATTCGTTTCCCCTACTCAAATTAAATCTAATTACTTATTCGACATCAAGGAGGATTAATTGTACGATCCTCACGAAATTATGCAATAGCCTTGGTATCGTTTTCTGACGTCTAAATGCAAAATTTAAATTCAACTGTAAAGGGTGATTCATTTAGAGGTACCTTTTGTGGTGGGGATTTGACTGCATATTGTGCATGCCTCATATTAACTGAAGTACCATTTCTCTTCAGTAGTGTTTGACAATTGATAATGGAAAGACTTAGCGCGGCACAGCATCTACAATGTGTTCAACTTTATTACGAAAATGGGCGTTCTACGAGGGATGTTTAGAAGAAATATGGACCGATTATTCCACCGGCCCATAAACCACACCAAACAGTTGTTTTTCTGGATTCAATTGCAGCTCTTGAACATTTTCGGGTTATCTGAATTTAAAGGGGCATTCAATAGTCTATGAATAAAACTATTGAATGCTGACATCTTTTGGTTGGTGGGGTGATTTGAAGTTTCATGTATTGTAATATCTGTGAAAAATATTAAAACCATGTAATTTATCTAGTCTTGTTAGTGTGAGGTCAAGAAAATTGATACTGCGGTTCATTTCTTCTTCGATTGTGAATTTGATATTTGGGTGGAGTTTGTTATTCAGTAGAATGTAGATTCCTGAAGAAGACACATCGTGGTCAAACAATTGTTGTATTATAAACATTTTTGTGCACATTGAAATTATGTCTCATATATATTTATTAATTAAAATGTAATTATTTAAATATTTTAATATTAGCCTTCTGCATATTTAATTTCAAAAATTATATTTAATAATTATAACTTCAGGAATTAAATTAAATTAATGTCATATAAGTACCACTTAAATCAAACGACATATACAATAAACATTCATTATAAGACATCCAAATGATATAACAAAATCCAAAAAATAAAAATTGTTAACCAAAATTCTATAAATTGAATATTTCGAGAAGACAAAATTTTGTTTCTGCTAATCAATCTTATGAAAACAAATATCTTTCAGAAATGTTTAACATAATCATAAGATTTTCATCATAAAACTATCTTACTTGGAATATTCAATAATATTGGATATCTAACTAAGTTACTTTCTATAAAATCTCAAGACATGTAAAAACATTACTGAAAAACAAGTTTTAAGAGAGACTTTGCTTCGTCAGTACTCAAATAATTCATATTCAATAAAATATAACTTCAATCGACAACAAATATTTACTCACCCTTCAACAATTTAGAAAACTTCTGGTAAATGAATACTGAAAAATTTTTAAATGGAGTGTTATGTTAACTACAAATAAATAATTCTGTGGTTTACCCTTGATCTAAAAGATAACATTAGTTAACATTACACTCCATTTAAATTTTTCAGTATTCATTTACCAGAAGTTTTCTAAATTGTTGAAGGGTGAGTAAATATTTGTTGTTGATTGATGTTATATTTTATTGAATATGAATTATTTGAGTACTGACGAATCACAGTCTCTCTTAAAACTTGTTTTTCGGTAATGTTTTTACATATCTTGAGATTTTATAGAAAGTCACTTAGATATCGAATAATATTGAATGTTCTAAGATAGTTTTATGATGAATTGCTTAAGATTATGTTGAACATTTCTAAAAGATATTTGTTTTCATAAGATTGATCAGCAGAAACAAAATTTTGTCTACTCAAAATATTCAATTTATAGGATTTTGGCTAACAATTTTTATTTATTGAATTTTTTTATATCATTTGGATGTCTTATAATGAATGTTTATTTTTTATGTCGTTTGATATAAGTGGTACTTATATTACATTAATTTAATTTAATTCCAGAAGTTATAATTATTAAATATAATTTTTTGAAATTAAATATGTATAAGGCTAATATTAAAATATTTAAATAATTTTATATACCTTCTATCAAGTATTAACCTCTATTTATGTTAATTAAAATGTAATAATTTTATCGGTTTACTTCCCAGTTCAATACAAATGTTGATTCATCAAAAACAAAGGATTGTACCAACAGCTATTTCATTTCTGTTCACTTTATTCATAATTTTTTCGCAAAAGTTCATTCTGTCCAAGCTCTGTGAATTGTGCATGAATTTTAGACACAGCACCTTGTGAAATATTGGGCAACTGAGGGTAACTATGATTAAATAAGTTTGCCACTTCAACTAGACTTCTGGAATTATTCCCGTAACCGATCATCATTAAAATCTCAATTCGATGAGTCTCAGTTAAATATTCCATTATTTCTTTTACAAGAAATACGTTTTCAATTAGGAATTTACTATTCTCAACATCTCAACACCGCAACATCTGACTGATAACAATCTATATTATTTGCATATTTTCTTTATTTATCAGCATATGAAGATAGTTTTTTAGGTTTTCATGACAAAATATGTTAGCAAAACCAAAACCCATGAGCGTATCGAAAATTGATTCCAGAAATTTTTTCAACTTAATTGACCGTCCAGAAATTTCATGTCTTTATTTAGTTTATTTGAAAAATACAATTGTTTAACGCGTGATAAATTATTAATTTCTTTATTTCACCCTACATAATAGACCGTGGGTTAGTTGAAATCAGGTTCTAAAGGAACTTCAAAAATTTTTTAAATATACGGGATGTACCGTTTGAAATAAAGAGGGCGGACTGTACTGGACTTGCGCGAATCACCTTGTATATTAAAATTTAGGCTTAAAAAGAGGCAGAAAGTTGACATGTTCCAGTGTTTTTTTAATTTTCCTATATAAGGTGAGGACACAAAGAATTTTATTCCATAAATGGTTTCCACACTGTATAAGAAGTGAATGTGTAATTTTAAGAGTTTGTTCAAAATGTAAACTTGACGAATTCACAGAGAGGTGAAACAATTGTAGTTAAATTAATATATTGTTGAAATAACCTATATTTTTATACTTGATTGAAATGAATTTTTCTACAATCGATATCCAAAGTAGACATTTGCGCTCGTATTTGACAACGCAAACGTCATATTTTTCGAGGAATGTCACTTTGTAGCTTGTAAGCGACTAAATAAAAAAACGCTTGCTCTGCCAATTATTAACTATAAATGAAACACGCCTTGCCCAGAGTATTCAATGACATCTTTCATTCATGAAAAATTGTAAAAACTGTACTTTTAATTTTCATTCATCAAATTAAATAAATTTTTGGAAATATGTGTTTATTTCGAGCGCATATTCTTTTTCTCTTCCAATCGACAATACAGGGTGACAAGAAAAACCTCCGATAAACTTTTTTCATTTAACTTTATTAAACAAAAGAAATTAAACAAAACAACAACGAATAATAATGACATAAAAATTTGGTGACAATATATTTAAGCGGTTTCGAAGTGGTTTCTCTTGGCGGCGATACATAGCTTCACAGGCTTCTTCAAATTTTCGGCAATGGACTCTTCAGGAGCCCGGCGCAGGGATTGCTTCAGCGACTCCAAACTTTTGGTGTTTAGCACATGCCCCGAGGTCCAAAATCGACCACACGCTGTAGTCCATTGGGTTGAGATCCGGCGAGTAGGGTGACCATTATGCAGATGTGAGGAAACCCGGAAAATGAGTCGGACACTATTCTTGCCTCATTTTCGCTTTGTGAGCCGGAGTAGAGTCCTGTTGAAAGGTCCAATGCGTGTCGCCGAAGTGCTGCTGGACCCACGGAAGTACTACGGCCTCGAGAATGTCGCAGCGGTAGACTTCTTGGTTGATTTTGACCCCTTGATCCACGAAAATCAAGGGTGTTTTGCCGCTGCTGCAAATTCCTCCCCAGATCATGACGGATTGCGGATTTTGACCATGCCTCTGAGGACCAGTCTCTGGCATTTTGGTGGTTGTGCGATTGTTCTACAGTTAAAAGCTTCTTGTCTGTGAAGAGAACACGCTCCTATTGCTGATAGGCGGCAAGACGAAGGAGTTATTATTATTATCTTGATACTCCTAGGTCTTCTGTGAAGATCCCTCAGAAGCTTTTTTATTCAGCTTGTGCGAGTTAGGAGCTCAGTTGTGTTCTGGGTAGGCTTTGTTACTGCGATCTTGCGCCACTTCAGGTCACAGCATTGTTAATTGACAGACACCCAACTAGAAATTTTTTTTCCACCTGAACAGGACTCGAACCCGGACCTCCCGGTCACGAGCCCGATGCCCTCCCGCTGAGCTATCCACACTACCGGCTCTTTTCCTTATGGAGACCCTAGGATTTCGATTGACTCGCTTCTTGACGATGTTGCGATTGCTAGGCGTATTGACAGTGCGTTTTCTCACACTTCCTGGACAAAGACCATCATGGTCAAGCTTCTCGAAACGGCAAATTGCATCGGACACGTATTGTCGAGGCACATTGAGCAAACGAACAATTTTGCATCGACGCTTAACTTGACGAAACAGCTCCAAAAGTGCACTACGTTTGCTTGACATTCTAACACTCTGCAGAATAAAGTAATATCAAACAGAAAATTCACATATTAGTACAAGAAAGTGAAGAGAATCTAATAGAATATAGAAATGATTTGGCTGCGCTGAAACACTGTTGTTCCAGAACACAGTAAAATTTGTCCGGAGTTTTTCTTATCACCCTGTATATCATTTTTCGCTCTTAATGCACAAACGACTATTCCATCAAGTAAGGACCAAATAAATTAAATTATTATTTAGAATAAATTATGAAAAAGAAGTCTAGCGTCCACTCCTTAAGAAACAGTTCACTTTTCGAAAATATCCATATTGTGCACCTGCAAACGTAGTAACCGAATTATAGACAGATCATTTCTATCATCCCATGATGATCCGAAGCTTATTTACCAAACAGTAAGCTGATACAGAGCGTTAAAGCTATTATTACGCAGCGGTTTCAACCGTAATTTTCCGCTTCGTACCTTTTTGCTACTGGAAATAGGTATCGGTTCATAATGTGTACCTCCCGATTCGATATATTCCCTTTTTTTCGATTTTTGTGTCGTGTTTCTATCATCTGGATGTATCTTCGATAATCTACGGCTTCGATAGAGCCTGAACCAGTTCCGAGGCAGCTCTTTATTCGATGTATTATTACGTTAGATACGAGAAGGAATCCTCTTACGCAAGGGTATAATTTAAGGAGTTCAACACGAATCATAGACCTCATAAAAAGGATTTTTCATTTATGACAGAGAAATTTGAATTGAAATGAAATGTAGAATAAATGCATGAATATTTAACATAAATAGAGGTTAATACTTGATAGAAGGTATATAAAATTATTTGAATATTAAAACAAATTGAAATATGTTTATCTTCTACAATTTTAATTTAAAAAAAATTTTTCATTCAAAAAACTTTTAAAATTAAATTAATGTCTAAAACAAGCACCGCTTACATTTAATAGACGTATATAATCAAAACTCAATATATAATATCAAATGGAATAAATAAACCAACAGATATGGGAAAATCATTAAAATTAATAAATAAATATTTAAAGGAGACAAAATTTTGTTTCTGGTCTTACCTTTAAGAACACCAATTGCCTTTTAAAAACATGAACACACTTAAAGGACTTCTCAAAGAATATAATTTATTTGAAATATTTAATATATTTAAATATTCGAATAAGTTAATTCAGAAATCTCTAAAAACATGCACTATATCTTCAAATAACAAATATAATTCTAAGCAATTCCTTCTTCAGTCCTCAATAATATTCCAAATATCAAAATCAAAAAACTAACCTATATCCAAACCCTCACCACGTGTCAAACTATAATGAGATTTATTGAAGCCAAAATATGATTATATATTATATATAAAATAAAATAGAAAGGCCTTTTACTTGATAGAAGAAATATAACAAAATTCGAATATTAAAACAAATTGAAATATGTTTATCTTCTACAATTTTAATTTCAAAAAATAAATCAATAAATCTCATTATGGAATGTCAATGTATTTAAATAAGCCTTAAAAATAACTCACACTGTTCTTTGATTTTGTTAGAACATAGATCAATCTTGAATTATAAAGTTAATCTGTGCTTCGAAGCATTAGTCCTTTTACACGTGGTGAGGGTTTGGATATAGGTTAGTTTTTTGATTTTGATATTTGGAATATTATTGAGGACTGAAGAAGGAATTGCTTAGAATTATATTTGTTTTTGAAGATATAGTGCATGTTTTTAGAGATTTCTAAATTAACTTATTCGAATATTTAAATATATTAAATATTTCAAATAAATTATATTCTTTGAGAAGTCCTTTAAGTGTGTTCATGTTTTTAAAAGGCAATTGGTGTTCTTAAAGGTAAGACCAGAAACAAAATTTTGTCTCCTTTAAATATTTATTTATTAGTTTTTATGACTTTCGTATATCTGTTGGTTTATTCATTCCATTTGACATTATATATTGAATTTTGATTATATACGTCTATTAAATGTAAGCGGCTTGTTTTAGACATTAATTCAATTCTAAAAGTTTTTTGAATAAAAAATTTTTTTGAAATTGAAATTGTAGAAGATAAACATATTTCAATTTGTTTTAATATTCAAATTTTGTTATATTTCTCTCATCAAGTAAAAGGCCTTTCTATTTTATTGTATATAAAATTATTTAAATATTTTAATATTAGCCTTCTACATATTTAATTTCAAAAAATTATATTCAATAATTATAACTTCTGAAATTAAATATGTAGAAGGCTAATATTGAAATATCTAAATAATTTTATATACCTTCTCCCAAGTATTAACCTACATTTATGTTATTTCATTCATAATATATAATTAATTGGTTTCCTTAACATTCTTTATACAGACAGTCCTTGTGCTACAACAAAGGCCCTTAAATTGTCTTTCAATCTTTTCGATCAAGGGTAAACCACAGAATTATTTATTTGTAGTTAACATTACACTCCATTTAAATTTTTTCGGTATTCATTTAGCAGAAGTTTTCTAAATTATTGAAGGGTTAGTAAATATTTGTTGTTGATTGATGTAATATTTTATTGAATATGAATTATTTGAGTACTGACGAAGCAAAGTCTCTCTTTAAACTTGTTTTTCAGTAATGTTTTTACATATCTTGAGATTTTATAGAAAGTAACTCAGATATCCAATAATATTGAATATTCTAAGTAAAATAGTTTTATGATGAAATTCTTAAGATTATGTTAACTATTTTTGAAAGATATTTGTTTTCATAAAATTGATCAGCTGAAACAAAACTTTGTCTACTAATGTTTAATTTATAGGATTTTGGTTAACAATTTTTATTTATTGGATTTTGTTATATCATTTGGATGTCTTATAATGAATGTTTATTTTATATGTCGTTTGATATAAGTGGTACTTATATGACATCAATTTAATTTAATTCCTGAAGTTATAATTATCAAACATAATTTTTTGAAATTGAATATGTAGACGGCTAATATTAAAATATTTAAATAAGCATGACTATTTGATTGAATCAATCTTAACTCGTTGAAAATCTATATCAAATAAGGTTTTTTCTGATTTTCACAAATTTTATTATTATTATGATATAACTTTTCGCTAACACCATAGCAGCTTCAAGTACACTTTTGAATAATTAAATTAGTTTTTGAAATCGGCTTCTATTCATATTAGAGTAGGTAGAAAATTTTTATTGAGCACTAAAAAAAAAATTTTAAAAATAGAAATATAGAAGAATATATAAATCCGAATAAGCTTTGACTATGGAAAATCCTGTAAGTCCTTTATTAGCCGAAATATTCAGGAACATGTATTATCAAAAATTCACCAAAATCCCTTTACGAAATGTTTTTTATATTGGTATAGATATGTCGACAATATTTTGTGTTGCTTCATAGGTACAGACAGATTATTAAAAAAATTCTTTTCGTTTATCAACGAACTACACCCTTCAATATTATTCACCATGGAAACGGAACATAATAACTATCGGGTGTTTTTTTTGGAGCGATAGAACTTCTGTGATTTGACAGAAGGAAGAAGCCATGTTGTTTTGAAATTTTTGTTCAGTTAGCATTGACAAATTATCCTTGAAAAACTCACGCCGCAACAACGTTTACAAATTGTTGGAATTTATTTTCAAAATCAGTGTTCTATTCGCCAAACTTATAGAGCACTTCTTGAAATTCATGGTTTACATGATCGTCCATCAGAGCAGCTTATTCGTCGAACTATCGATAGATTTTGGACAACATTTTCTCTACTCGATGCAACAATAACAACACGACAAAGAACTGTACGTACAGAAGAAAATATCACTGCTGCAAGTCATAGTGTTAATGATGATTTTGCATAAAGATCTTGGTCTACACACATACAAGATCCAACTGGTTCAAGACCTAAAGCCACTTGACCATAATAAGCATCGTTTGTTTGCTGATTGGGCCCTAGAACAGCTTGAAGTTGATCCACTTTTTTATCGTAAAATTGTGTTTAGTGATGAAGCTCATTTCTGGTTGGGCGGCTATGTAAACAAGCAAAATTGCCGTATATGGAGTGAAAACAATCCTCAAGAAGTTCTGCAGGATCCATTGCATCCTGAAAAAAGCACTGTATGGTGTGCTTAACACGCTGGAGGCATCATCGGTCCATATTTCTTTACAAAACTATGCTGGAGCTAATGTTACAGTGAATGGTTCGTTACTGGCTCGTTACAGATCGTTCCTCAGAGCTAGTCGTGGTAGACAAATGCCGGAAATTATGTTTAAAAAATAAATGTCATAAAGTTATTTTTCAAATAAAAAAAAAATTGGCCTCAATCTTAATTTAAATGTATTTTATTTCAATTGAAAGTTCAATCACTCTGAGAAAACACCCGATATATTAATTATCTTGATTTAACAGTTACTAGAATCAATAATTCACATGAATTTTTAATATTTCAAACCAATATATACAGATGCAGAATGAATCAAATCATCCTATGAACCAAAAATTATCAGCATTTAATTGTATGATCCACAGATTAGTTAACAGCTATAAATCGAGCAAATGATATTTTAGAGCTCAACATCATTAAACAAATAGCTCATAAGTTTTTTTTTTAATTTTAAATATCATACAGATTTATTTTTGTATTTTCGGAAAGAGATTTGGTTTTCATAAAACAAGGTACGAAACTAAATTTTGTATCCTTCAGATATTTATTTAGTAATTTTATGATAATTTATATTTCTTTTAATTCTTTTATTCCCTTTCGGTACTGTGTGATAAGTGTTAATTCCAAATTATTGTGTGATATTTATTTTATTTAATTCTAAAAGTTTTTGAATAGAAAATTTTGTGAAATTAAAATTTTTAGTAGGCTAACAGAATAAATCTGTATGATATTTAAAATTTTATAATAGTCATATCAGGAAAAATCTCTTTTTATTATTTTATTGTATATAAAATAGTTAATAATTGCTACGATCCTAAACTGATGGATAAATTGGTGATAGTAACTTATTTAAATATATTAAATATTTCAAATAAATAATATCATATCAATATCATGAGTTCTTAAAATTATGTTTTGCATTTTTGAAAAAGATTTGATTTTCATAAATATAAGATCAGAAACAAAATTTTGTCTCCTGCAAATATTTAGTTATTAATGTTAATTGACAATTTATATTTATTTGGTTTTTTTATTCCATTTGATATTATATACTGAGTTTTGATTTTAAATGTCTAAATGTAAACAGTGCTTATAAGACAATAATTTAATTCTAAGATTACGAATAACATTTTTTTAAATTAAAATTTATAGGAGGCTAACAGAATAAATCTATTTCGATAATTAAATTTTGTAACAATTCTTCTATCAAGTAAATATCCCCTTCTTATTATTTTATTTGACAGATTATTTTATGGCAAAAGGTTAGTTGACAGTGTTTCTTTTAAATAAAATTTTTTGAGATTTTTGTTTAGGTTTCGAATTGCAAGCGTCATCAGTATCAACAGTCACATTTCACTCGACAAAATTATCAAATCAAAATGCTCGAATTAATGAATTATATAAATTTTTCAGAGGAATTTTGAAAAAATTTGACAGTTTTTCTTCCATTTTAACAATCAATGTTTTCAAGTTTTATGCAAATGTAATGTTACCAACGGGTGAAGTTGGACTGAAAAGTCATGAAAAAATTATTTTCCTCAATTATACGGGAGCAGGTCGACTTGAAGCAAATTATTTAATTGTGCTCCCGAAAAACCATAACATATGTTATCATAATTGACCAGCATGTGGTCAATATAATTTCGAGAACTTGCAATACTTAATTTCGGGGACCAAAATATGTATATGCGCCGAACATTCATGTTAACAGCACAAAAGGTTCTTACTCGGCTCTTCGGGCCCCAGAAGTGAAATAATAGCCTGAAATTGGTATAATTTTCAGCACGCCATGTCAGAGTTTCGTATTGTGCTGGATGTGAACAATTGGCTGTAATTCCTAATGAACAGTTTTTCTGTGAACGTTTCCGACTCTTCATTGAATTCGCATATATAAGGGGGCACCTTTCTACCTGATTTATTTCGAATAAAAATTAGATATTGAAAATTTCTCCCACCAACTGATCGGAGAAGCTGTCATATAAAAATTGCAATAGATATATATTAATTATAGGTTACTATACTATATTCTATTAGCTGAGATATTCACATTTATGTGATGTGGATTAATTCTTCGAAACCCCCACATCTTTAATCTAAAAATCTAAGGCATTTCAAGGAATAAAATAATCTTGAGAGAATATAAAATTTTAATTAAGATTATTAAATAAATACTTGAAGGATACAAACGTTTGTTTCATAATGATGTAATTAATATTCCTTTCCAAAAATGCGCAACATAACCTCAAGAATTTTCACGAAAATAACTCTCTTTTCACCATGTTCCTTAAAAGAAACTTCAAGTATTTATCTGATAATTTTAAGTTATATTCTATATTTTCTTTGGATCCTTTTATTCCTCTTAATGCTACGTAATGAGTGTTAATTCTATATGTCTACTAAATTCAAACTGTGTTTTCTGAGACATTTATTTTTTTTAATTTCAAAAAGTATATGAGAGAATTTTTTCATAAGATTAAAATTTGTAGTGAGGTTAGCAGAATTAATTAATAATAATAATTTTAATAAATGTTCTATACTTTCTTTGGATTCTCATATTCCTTTTGGTGCTATGTTAATTCTATATGTCTACTAAATTAAAACTGTGTTATCCAAGACATTTATTTTATTTTCTTTCAGAATGTTCTTGCGAAATTTTTTTATAAAATAAGAATTTGAAGTGAGGTTAGCAGAATTAATCTGTGTGATTTTTTAAGATAATTCTGCAAATATATAAGAGATTTTTCAGATTAAATCTGTAGTTAAGGATAATTAATCCATCTATTATCGGTAATATTTCAAACAAACTCTGCATAGTAAATATTCCATATACCGGGTGTTTTTTTAAAGTGATAGAACTTTCGATAGGGATAACTGTGATTTGACAGAAGGTAGAAGCAATATTGTTTTGACATTTCTGTTCAGTAAGCATTGACAAATTATCATGGAAAGACTCACGCCGCCACAACGTCTACAAATTGTTGAAATTTATTCTCAAAGTCAGGCTTCTATTCGCCAAACTTATAGATCACTTCGTGAAATTCCATCAGAGCAGCTTATTCGGCGAACTATCGATAGATTTCGGACAACATTTTCTCTACTCGATGCAACAACAACAAGACAAAGAACTGTACGTACAGAAGAAAATATCGCTGCTGCAAGTCATAGTGCTAATGATGATCCAGATTTGTTTATTCGTTGACGTTCACAAGTTGGACTCTGTGCATCCATCACATGGAAATTTTGCGTAAAGATCTTGGTTTACACCCATACAAGATCCAACTGGTTCAAGAACTAAAGCCACTTGACGCGTCGTTTGTTTGCTGATTGGGCCCTAGAACAGCTTGAAGTTGATCCACTTTTTATCGTAAAATTGTGTTTTTCTGGTTGAAATTGCCGTATATGGAGTGAAAACAATCCTCAAGAAGTTCTGCAGGTTCCATTGCATCCTGAAAATGCACTGTATGGTGTGATTTACACGCTGAAGGCATCATCGGTCCATATTTATTTAAAAACAATGGTGGAGCTAATGTTACAGTGAATGGTGCTTGTTATAGATCGATGATCAATGATTTTTTGTTTCAAAATTTGAATGATAAACCAGAAACAATAGACGCTTTGGAAGCCAACTTAACTCGTGTTATTGATGAAATAAGGCCTGAATTACTCGAAAAAGTGGTCCAAAATTGGTCTGGTCGAATGCGGTTCCTCAGAGCTAGTCTTAGTGGACATACCGAGGAAATTATTTTTAAAACATAAATGTCATAAAATTATCTTTCGAACAAAAAAAATTTGGCTTCAACCTTAATTTAAATGTGTTTTATTTCAATATAAAATTCTATCACTCTAAAAAAAACACTCGATATATATATTGTTTGTTTAAAATTGATACTTTTAGTGTTTGTTTTGTTACATGTGTACAGTATTTTTTTATATAATGGGCTTTGAGCGCCTATTGTTTTTAATATTTCCTGTCATTGTCAATAGAATATAATTATAAAATCCAACATATCAAACTTTTAAGAATTGTTTCTGCTTCTTATAGTATTAGGGGGCACTTATACATATTATATATATATATATATATATAGATATATATTATGTAAGAAGATAGTTTAACACTTGTCATTATCTGTGTCTATCCGCTTTTTTCTTAGCCAGATCATTTGTAATTTTTAAAATTCTTCAATTCTTAATTACTTGATTATAAGTATTAAAATTTGATCTATTTTATATTTTTTCATCACCATTTTGTTAGTTATTAGACTCAGGATACCAATGTTTCAAAAATCTTTCTTCTGCTTACTGTATTAGGTGGCCATTAATAAGAAAAGATCTACCAGTTTATTGTTTAGTGCACAGGGATTATTTCACATTTTTCAATTTATTTTTCACTTGATCATTGATATAAATAAATTCGATTCATTTTATACTTTCATTTCACTTTGTGTTACACCTTTGAATATGAGCATATTACTAAATTATCATCCCATCTGTTACTGGTCTCTGTGAAATAAGAAAATATGGAGATTCTGTAAAGTATTGATTGATGTAAGATGTAAGATGTAAGATTTTTGTTTGTCAACACTTATAAAATTAGGTGTTGCCACCTCAGAGAAATTGTTTCTTTCTGTAGTTTATTTTGGTAGTTATTTCTCTAGTTTGTTTAGTAATTCCAGAATTATTTGGGAATTTAGTAACACCGTTTTTTCTTATGATTTGCCAGGCTTATGGGTGATAGTTGTTTATTTTACATGAACGCTCATAATCGGAGGTTTTTGTCGAGGTATAGTGGTTTTCAGTCAGACACTGTTGCTTGGCAACCATGGCACAAACTTGAGGAACGGTTATAGTTTGTAAGAGGTGTGAAACTCATAGCCGAACCTGCCATCAGTTGACTTTGAGTCCACATGCGTAGAATATACAGGGTGACAAAAAAATTTCGGACAAATTTTACTGGGATTCTCCACACTTTCTTGTAATAACATGTGAAATTTTTAGTTTGATATTAGTTTATTTTGCAGAGTGTTAGAATGTCACACAAACTCAGTACAATTTTGGAGCTGTTTTGTCAAGGTAAGCATCAATGCTAAATTATTTGTTTGCTCAATGTGCCTCGTCAAACCGTATCCGATGCAATTTGCCGTTTCAAGGAGCTAGGCCATGATGATTGTTGTCCAGAAAATGGAAGAAAACACAGTGTCAATTAGCCTAGCAAACGCAATATTGTCAAAAAGCGGGTCAATCGAAATCCGAGGGTTTCCATGAGGAAAATAGAGAAGCTTTCCACCGTAGAACAATCCCACAACCACCAAAACTACAGAGTCTGATCCGCAGAGACCGGCTGCCTCTGTGACAGCGGCAAAACACCCTTGGTTTACGTGGATCAAAGAGTCAAAATCAATCAAGAAGTCTACCGCTGCGACATTCTTGAGGCCGAAGTACTTCCGTGGGCCCAGCAATACTTCGGCGACACGCATTGGACCTTTCAACAGGACTCCACTCCGGGTCATAAAGCGAAAATGACGCAAGAACTGTGTAAGACCCATTATCCAGGTTTCATCACATCTGTAGATTGGCCGCCCTACTCGCCGGATCTCAACCCAATGGACTACAGCATGTGGTCGATTTTGGAGCTCAGGGTGTGTGCTAAACACCACAAAAGTTTGGAGTCGTTGAAGCAATCCATGTATCGGGAATGGGAGCGATTATCGCCCGAAGAGCTGAAGCCCAACTAACTTAGTTTTATAACTAGAAGATTGAAACATACTTTCTGAGCACACTAGCGTTGAGTGCATCCGAAACCATAGCTACAATCCTATGATCGAGTACTAATTCAGCATTTAGATGTAAAATAACCGTAAGTAGGTTAATGCAAAATATCCTGAGGATTGTGTTTGATATTGAGAAGCGTGCAAAAGCTTCCGACTTCACGTCATTAATATTATAATGGTACAATTGACCACCTTAAGATGTCGCAGACGACACATGCAACCAACGAAGAAATATTGCGCAGGTTGAGGACGCAACGAGAGCTATTCAAACTCATAAAGATCCGTAAAGAATCGGAGGAACGAGAAATACCGATACGCTCAACTCTTTATAAAGGGAAAAATTGAGTGCAGGCTTGGGCTGGGAAGAAGGAAACTGTCATGGTTGAGAAGTCTACGCCAGTGGACTGATCTAAAATATGAACAACTTATAAGAACAGCCGAAAACAGGGATGAAGTTATTATGGTGATATCCAACCTCCATTGACGGAGAGGCACACTAAGAAGAAGAATGGACCACGCCATATTTACATCAAAGGGCATCTATGCTTACTTCTTTCTCTCAGGTACCGGCAATAACAGAATTTTACCCATAATTGATTTCATTGACGATCTTCCGCGGTTTGAACTCAAACCGACAATTCCTAAAGAACTGAGCTTTCACAACACAATAAACATTTCGTCCCACATCTTGACTACTTCAGCGCCAGTTATTGGCTCTCATAAAACGCGACAATTTATGAATAACAACAGTTAGCCGGGAGAAATTGAAATGAAATGCAGATGGATGGATTCTGTATGATCGAATTATTATCGGTGTTTAAATTACGGTTTTGCGGTTTTGTCCAACAACGAAATGGACTGGTAGGTTTAGGACTCTTTTACATCTCTTCACCGCAGACGCAATAATTGCCATGAGTATCGGAAAGAATTAATTTCTTCCATCTTGCACCTTCGACACGAATTGTATTGTTGTAGAGGATTTTCTCACACTTGATGATGGTCCATGAGATTTTTTGTCAGTTAAGTAGAGGAATTCTGCAGTTATGGATATTTTTGAGTATGAATTCTTTTCATAACATAAATATTTCACACGAAATTTAATTTTGTGTGTCCGAGAAATCAACATTAAAATTTTTATTGTCTCGGTCTTTACTTGACGGAAATTCATCTTCAATATAAGAAAAACAAATGTTAATTCCACTATTTTATTGATTTACACGACAATTGTTTCGTCATACCATGACTTCATCAGGTGAGTATTTAAACTGAGGTATACAATGCAAAACATGACCTTAAAAACACAGCTCTGGTACAAAAAATAGAGGAGAGATTTGGAGCTATAAGACCTATTCATCACTCAATTCTTCCTGAAGAAAAAGAGATATGGATATCAGAAATATCAGGGAGAGAAGAAAAGATATCATTCAGAAGGAAAGAAATGTTTCCGGTTGAAACTGGAAGAAAACGGCAGAATAATGGAGATCAATCTTTAGAGAATCGAAAATCCGAAGAATTTAATATCAGGCGATTAATAACTACAGAAAACAACAGCAGGAGAGAAAACTTCAGAATTGTACGCAACTTCCATGAGCGAAGAGATAATTTCATCCATGGTGAATCTGAAAAAAGATCAATTCGAAGATCTGTACAAAATGGGCAAGGACATACAATTAATGAAAAATATTAAGTAGGGGGAATCTGTTTAAATTTATTTGATCATTCAATAAAATTTGTCTTTTATTATATCTATTGATCTCTAAAGTTTCTAACAGATTTAGTTTCTGACTTTTGTTTTCGATATGTAATATTTCATAGTTCATAATAAAATTATGGCTAGTCTCTAACAAATGGTTGGCATAAGTCGAATTCGGTTTATTATTAATGTAACATTTTTCATGTTCTCGTATCCTTGTTTGGAATGAACGGCCTGTATGTCCCACATATACACATGGGCAATCACTACATGTTAACTTGTAAACTCCTGATTTTTTGTTTCTAGGAATGACGTGTTCATTATTTTTTATTAAGCTGCCTAAAGAATGAATAGTTTTAAAAGAGATGTTATATTTTTCTTTTTTCTTTAAATATCTAGCAATCTTTTCAGATTTTTGGCTTATGTAAGTTAATGAAATAAATTTGATTTCGTTTGAATTTTGAAATTTTGGATCTGCAAGTTATATTGCTTTCTTGTAATTTATTTTATCAAGTAAATTGTCTACAACTAACGCATTAAAAGCATTATTGAAAGCTATTTGTTTAATGGTTTTATACTCTTTGTCAAAATTTTCTTTCGTCATGGGTATGTTAACCAATCTATAAAGCATACTTTTATAAGCTGACAATTTTTGTGAAAATGGATGGTTTGAAGTATAATCAATCGTACCATCTGTATGTGTAGGTTTTCTGTATATGGAAAAGTCGTGTCTATTATTAATTTTGGTGATTTTTAAATCTAAGAAATTGATGCTATTATTTACTTCATCTTCCTGTGTGAATTCAATTGTTGGATATAATTCATTGATAGATTCCAAAAATGAACCAAGTTGTCTATTTGTGTCATTAAATAAACAAATTATGTCATCTACATAGCGGTACCAATAAACGAAATCTTTAAAATATGGGAGTTTTTGGATATTGGTTTCTACGTGAGCCATGAATATTTCTGATAACAAGTGGCTTAATGGGTTCCCCATTAGGCTGCAATGATACCTAGAGCATTTTTCAGTTTCCTTTGCATTGAGAAGGGAACTAGATGCGATCATACAATCATTTAAAAACAAAAGTTATAAATTCTCTCATAAACGAAAAAGAATAACAAGTGATTCTGAAACAAGTATACCCCACTTCCAAAACAGCAGTCAATAACAAAAATTTGGAAAACGAACATATTTTGGAACAATCTCTCGGAAAATACCTCAAATTATTTAAAAACAACCTCACATAAAATTTCCATTATCTTTTTTGAAGTGAAAGACAAAAACAACCGGCTGAATAATTCTGGAGTTACTAAATTAAGTTGGTAGCATATGAATAGGACAAATCCAAAAAAGGTTCAAAGAACATTGACCGTTATTTACGAACCATAAAGATAACTCTAATTTTGCGAAACAGTTTTTGAAACCAATCTTATCTTCCCAGAATTGGACAATCTCGAAATATTACACGTGGAAGCGAAAGGTAAAATACTAGACATCCTGGAATCGATAGAAATATTCAAGAATAAGCACGTGTTGGAAATAAAACTATTAAATGAGCAGACGGACCATTAGCAAATTCTAATTTCTTATTTCGTTCCATTTCTGAAATAAACTATCACAAAGTAACAGAATATTCCATCCAATATTAAAAAATATTCCGTTTTTCGAATAAAATTGTTCAATAATTGAAAAAATGAAGCAAAACAATCAAGCAATATTCTATATAATGATCGAGCGCGAAAAGAAACAGATAAACACGTCTATTCGCATCACACAACGAATCCCAATGAAATATAGAAACACACCTCTATCTTCTCTGAATTGAATATTCAAAGAGAGTTCGCATTCATTTCTATCGAAACCAACGTCATATTAAATAAATGGGTTTCCCATTTGATCACCTTGTTTCAATTCGCGAAAGAGTGATTTAAACTGATGATTTGAGAAATCGTTGGAAGCGCTCTAACGTGGGAACAGATTCACTTATTATAATCGTTATTATCAATATTACTGTTGATGATACGCAATACATTGTCTTTTCGATTATCTATTATATATACAGTTTCACCGCAAAATAGAAAAGGATGAAGAAGCTACCGTTTTAACAGACAGCTCGTCTGCAATGTCTGTATTTTTTTATTTGCGTTTTTGATTTTGATTGAATATCAAAACAGATTTAATCTTTCAGTCTTCTACAATTTCAATTTCAAAAAAATTTTATTCAAAAAACTTTTAGAATTAAATTAACGTCTTATAAGCAGAGCTTATATTTAATAGACGTATAAAATCAAAACTCAATATCTAATGGAATAAATAGACCAACAAATATAAATTGTCAATTAAAATTAATAAATGAATATTTGAAGGAGACAAAATTTTGTTTCTGATTTTACAATTATGAAAACTAAATCCTTTTCAATAATACATGACATAATTTTGAGAACTTCTCAAAAAAATATAATTTATTTTGAATATTCAATATATTTAAATAAGTTACTTCAAAAATCTTTCAAAAACATATATCGCATCCTCAAAAAACAAATAGAATCCTGATAAGGTATTAATCGGTCCTACTTCACATTTAAAAAATAAAATCAACCAACAACAAATATAACTCACCTCAAAGAATTCCTAGAATAATCACTTTGAACAACAAACTTTAAAATCCAAGATATTCTATTAGGAGTACAAATAAGTTTCCGCCGTTTTATTGTAGATGGCGTGGCACGGAGTTTCGGTTAGCTTTCGCAGATTATAACCGGCTTAAAAAATAGTTTGGACATTCAAGAACAACATAACCTATTGATATCATTGATTTTAAATTGGTAAAATATAATTTTTATAAGTTGAAAATGTCAACATTTGAGCCAAGTAAGCGTCATTTGCGGGAAATATTAGTTTACTTCTTTAATTTAAAGAAATCTGCTGTTGAGGCGCATCAATTCCTCGTAGAAATGAGAGAACGTGTCGAGAGTGGTTTCAAAAGTTTAAAAACGGTGATTAGGAAGTAGAAGACAAAGATCGCAGTGGAAGGCCAAAAATTTACGAGGATGCAGAATTGGAGGAATTATTGGAGGAAGATTAATCTCAAACACAAAAAGAACTTGCTCTAACATTAGAAGTCACTCAGCAAGCAATCTCACATCGTTTAAAATCATTAGGAATGATTCATAAACAAGGAAATTGGGTTCCGTACGAATTAGAGCCAAGAGATATTGAACGCCGATTATGCTTAAGTGAAATGCTGTTAGCTAGACATAAAAAAAGGGTTTTTTACATCGTATCGTAACTGGTGATGAGAAGTGGATACATTATGACAATCCAAAAAGAAGAAAATCATGGGGATTACCTGGCCACGCGTCAACATCAACAGCAAAACCGAATATTCACGGAAAAAAACTTATGCTGTGTATTTGGTGGGATCAGCTAGGTGTAGTGTATTATGAGTTGCTTAATCCGAGCGAAACAATTACTGGAGCCCTCTATCGAACACAATTGATGAGATTGAGGCGAGCTCTGAAGGAAAAACGCCCTCAATACTATTCTAGACACGAAAGTGTCACCCCACCCGCCGTATTCACCAGACATTGCACCATCCGATTATCACTTTTCCGGTCCATGGCACAGCGGTTCACATCTTATGAGGATACCAAAAATTGGGTTGATTCGTGGATAGCCTCAAAAGACAAGAAGTTCTTCAGACGTGGGATTCGAATGCTGCCTGAGAGATGGGAAAAAGTGGTTGCAAGTGATGGGCAATATTTTGAATAAATTTATATTACCGTTCTTCTATAATGAATATTCAATTTGTGTTAAAAAACGGCGGAAACTTATTTGTACTCCTAATATGTTCATTACCAAAATCACGGAAAGCTGTAAGGTATTATAAGGCCCTCTTTTAACCACTTGATATTTCATGAAATTTTTATTCAAGCCCAAATATAATTATATATTATGTATAAAATAAAATAATAAGAAGAGGCTTTTTTACTTGATAGAAGCAATATAACAAAATTTGAATATCAAAACAGATTTAATCAGTCTTTTACAATTTTAGTTTAAAAAAAATGTCATCCAAAAAACGTTTAGACGAACATAGAATATATTGGATTTTGAAGTTAGTTGTTCAAAGCGATTCCAGGAGAATTTTGAGGTTAGTTATATTTATTGTTGGTTGATTTTATTTTTTAAAAGTAAAGTAGGACCTTATAGGAATTTTAATTGTTTTTTGAGGATGCGACACATGTTTTTGAGAGATTGTTGGAGTAACTTATTTAAATATATTAAATATTTCAAATAAATTATATTTTTTTGAGAAGTTCTCAAAATTATGTTTTGTATTATTGAAAAGGATTCAGTTTTCATAATTGTTAGATCAGAAACAAAATTTTGTCTGCTTCAAATATTTATTTATTAATTTTAATTGACAATTTATATTTGTTGGTTTATTTATTCCAGTTGATATTGTATATGGAGTTTTGATTCTATACGTCTATTAAATGTAAGCGGTGCTTGTTTTAGACATAAATTGTGCTTATAAGACATTAATTTAATTCTAAAAATTTTTTGAATAAAAGTTTTTTGAAATTGAAATCGTAGAAGACTGACAGATTCAATCTGTTTTGATATTCATATTTTATTATGGATTAATTTGTCTGTGAAGGTGGGTTTTCGGAATATGTCAAATTCAGTGAATTGCCGGGGTTTTCTGTTTCCACGGTAAATTGAATTGTGTTAAAAAGTGAATTCAGAAAGTTTGAAAAAATTTTTAGTTCTCTGATAGAGCCTAACCAAATACAAAAACATCATCGACATATCTCTTCCAATGAAAAACTTTCTTAATCAAATTGTTTTTTGTGGAAAAAATTTTGTTTCCGAGATAAATCATAAAAATTTCACTTAACAACGGTGTTAGGGGCGAACTTCTGGGAAGGTCATCTAGTTATTGATAAATTTTGTGGTTAAATTTGAAATAACTTTGTTTCAGGCATATCCCATCTAAAACCATTGTTTCACGTATAATTTTAGTGGTGAGTGATAGATTTATAAGTGAAAGGTAAATAATACTTCAGTGACTTATTCACTTGATTCTATTCTCTACAATTTTTACAGATTAACCGAAATAGAAAACCGATTTTTGTGATCTTTGACCTTGAATAACTAATGACGCAGAAACGTGATTTTTAATTTTTTGGGGCAACTTTCAGAACGCTAAAATTAAGGTATACACAAGTTTTCAGCTTATCATATCTTATTTCAAGGTGATACCCTAAAAACGTGAAAAATTTCTTCGACGAGTGATTTCTCGTAAAGAAAGCATGAATTAGCTGTAGGCAGTGTCAAATATTTGAGAGATTGAGCCACAATTATGCACATATGAATTGAACTTGTAAATAATTGTGAAAAATTTGCCATAAAAGTTTGGGGAAAAATAAATCCATTATTTTATCGGTAGATAGTGCTAGGGATCGATATCTCGTAGAATACAGTTCAGATTTATGCTAGATGTCAAGGTGACATTTCACACCTTTTGCCTTTCTTTTGTTTGGTCCGTTCAGTTGAGAGTTACAGGGTGTTGAGGATGGTAGCAAACAAACAGAAAATTCGGTACATTTTACAGTTTTTCTTCTATAATGATGAAAATGCAAGGCAAGATGCTGAAAGTGTGAATGGTGTTTATGTACTTTTTTATCGTAAAATTTTTTTTAGTGGTTAAGCTCATTTCTGCTTGAACGTCTATGTAAACAAGCAAATTGCTGTATATGGAGTGAAAACAATCCTCAAGAAGTTCTGCAGGTTCTACAGAGCGATGATCAATGATTATTTGTTTCAAAATTTGAATGGTATCGACACAGAAGTGTTTTGGTTCCAACAGGATGTTGCTACACCCCATGCTGCTACCGTAACAATTGATTTATTGAAAAAAAGATTTGGCGATAACATTATTTCCATAAATGGTCCAATTAATTGGCCTCCAAGATCATGCGACATATCTCCACTGGGTTATTTTTGTTGGGGTTATCTCAAGTCATTGGTTTATGCTGATAAACCAGAAACAGACGCTTTGGAAGCCAACATAACTCGTGTCATTGATTAAATAAGGCCGGAATTACTCGAAAAAAATTTGTCTGGTCGAATGCGGTTCCTCAGAGCTAGTCGTGGTGGACATATGTCGGAAATTATTTTTAAAACATAAATGTCATAAAATTATCTTTCACATAAAAAAATATTTGGCTTCAATCTTACTTTAAATGTGTTTTATTTCAAAATTCTATCACTCTAAAAAAACACCTGATACCTCGAAGAGCCAGGCCCGTCGTCAAAAATGTCGACCATGAAACTCTTTTAAATCATTTGCGCAAAGCTGGATTCAAAAAGAAGCTAGATATTTGGATGCCACAACGATTAACACCAAAAAATATGTTGGATCGAATTTGCATCTGCGAAGCTTTAACCAAACGGAATTAAATCAACCCAATTCTTCAAAGAATAGTGACTGGGGATGAAAAATGGATCACATACAATAACATTGTGCGAAAACGATCTTGGTCAAGAGGTGGCGATGCAGGTCAAACGGTACCCAAACCAGAAATAACGGTCAGGAAGGTTCTACTTTTTGTAGAACTGGAAAGGAATCATGTACAGTGAGTTGCTTCCATACGGCCAAATTTCGTATCTCTACTCTACTAGACCGTTTGAAGCTGGCGATTGACCAGACACGGCCAGAATTGACCAACAGAAGAGGATTTGTGTTCCATCAAGACAACGCCAGGCCACAGACGTCTGTAGTGTCTCTCCATAAACTCCTGGTGCTTGGTTGGAAAATTTAATGCCATATAGTCCGGCCATGACACCAAGCGAATTTCATTTTTTTCATGCATTGCAAAACTTGCTGAGTGATAAAAAATTGACATCAAGAAAGGGTTGTGAAAATCGATTGATAGAGTTTTTCGCCAATAAGTTCCAAGAAGCATTATGAAGCTAGTTTTATAATGGCAACAAATTATAGAACAAATTGGTGCAGATTTAACCCAAATTGGACAATCTGAAACATGTTAGATAAAGTCTTGAAGTTCACGCAAAAATAATGCATTTTTACCCATCCAATTATTAACTTCATACAAGCAAGGGAATCGATGGAAGAACTCATACCTTTCTTCGCTACCATTTGGTAGCATGCATATGATAGAAGTGGATTTCTTTATTTAAGATAATAAATTCATTGTGCAAATGCGCTTAACACGAATTACCCTGCATTTACATGATAACAATCAAAATTCACCAAATGCGTTCATAAACAACAAACAAAAACTGCATGAATAATTTAAATGAAGAAAAACCCCGTTGCACCTTGACATTGCTCTATAAAATATTCCAAGAAGTTACTCAATGAAGAACAATACAGCAAGCAAGTTTCCGATGATAAAACTGCGATCGCAGAATTAAAATTCAAGGCGCGAAATTTGAATTGTGGGTTATTCCAAACATCTAGGTACTTACCAGTCTTGGATCTAGGTTCTCGTGGACCATCCACGGTGACTTTTATCGCCTTATTGTACGTCGCTACTTGTGGGGGATTTGTTGATACCGTGATTGTTATGGAGAAGGATTTTCCTGAAAGAAAAAATGAATTGAGTAAGGACACTGTAGTCATATGCTTGTAGAATTTCATTATTCCTGTTATAAAATGCCAGAACTAGGAAAGAGAATAATGATTTCAATATTTTCAAATTTGAGAGCGATAAAGTGTTTCGCTTCTTGAGATATTCTGATGATTGTGTGGTGAATCTATTCTTATTAAATAAATTTTTATTTTTGAGTAAATATCGGGTGTTTTTTTTAGAGTTATAGAACTTTAAATTGAAATAAAACACATTTAAATTGAGATTGAAGCCAAATTTTTTCCTCATTTGAAAGGTAATTTTATGGGATTTATGTTTTAGAAATAATTTCCCGCATATGTCCACCACAACTAGCTCTGAGGAACCGCATTCGACCAGACCAAATTTGGACCACTTTTTCGAGTAATTCAGGCCTTATTTCATCAATAACACGAGTTATGTCTATTGTTTCTGATTTATCAGCATAAACCAATGACTTGACATCACCCCAAAGAAAATAATCCAGTGGAGTTATGTCGCATGATCTTGGAGGCCAATTAATTGAACCATTTCTCGAAATAATGTTATCGCCAAATTCTTCTATCAATAAATCAATTGTTACGGTAGCAGCATGAGGTGTAGCGCCTTCTTGTTGGAACCAAAACAATTCTGGGTCGATACCATTCAAATTTTGAAAAAAATAATCATTAATCATCGATCTGTAACGAGCACCATTCTCTGTAATATTAGCTCCAGCATTGTTTTTAAGGATATATACACCGATGATGCCTCCAGCGTGTAAAGCACACCATACAGTGCATTTTTCAGGATGTAATGGAACCTGCAGAACTTCTGGAGGATAGTTTTCACTACATATACGGCAATTTTGCTTGTTTACATAGCCGTTCAACCAGAAATGAGTTTCATCACTAATCACAATTTTACGATAAAAAAGTGGATCAACTTCAAGCTGTTCTAGGGACCAATCAGCCAAAATTGGTCCGGTCGAATGCGGTTCCTCAGAGCTAGACGTGGTGGACATATGCCAGAAATTATTCTTAAAACATAAATGTCATAAAATTATCTTTCAAATAAAAAAAAATTTGGCTTCAATCTTAATTTAAATGTGTTTTATTTCAATTTGAAGTTCTATTAGTCTAAAAAAACACCCGATAGTTCTATGTTCTCAAAGTGCTGATCACAGATTTAGTCACTGTGTCAAACTATGACAGATCAACTCTGTTGATCATCGATCAAGTACAAACTGGGTTCCATAAATTATTTTGTGCTCTTATCTGACCTAGAATCGCTGCTAAATCACAGATCAAGTTGATTTGTCGATTTTGGTTAATCAAGATCTTCGTTGAAGTGAAATGTATTGTTTATTGTTTATTTTTTTCAAGTGATATAATTGTAAAATGCTTTTCAAAATCAGTTCATCATCATCATCAAGAAGAATATTTAGGTGAAATTCGAAGACCTCGAATTATTAGAGACAGGGATTATCCTTTTCCTAAAAATGTTGATCTTGCTTTCACAATACGTTTTCTTTTCAACAAAAATGTCGTGATGGAATTACTACATAAAACTGGACCAGAAATGGAATCACGAAGTAAATGGAATAAATCGATGGATGCGAGATAAAAATTATTAGTTTGTCTATGATTAATCGTAGAATTGTTAAATGGGTATCAGTTGGAGTTGCCCGTTTGGAACCGTCTTCCATTTTGCACACACATAAGTCATACTAATAAAGTAGTTCGTAGTAGAATGGTATGACAAGCATTTAAACAATAACAATCCGGTTCTAAATTCTAACCCTATATTAACACCGCTACCACAGAAATATATACCTTTTTATTTTCCTTCTTTCTATGGTGTTGTCAGATTATTTTCTCGAATCAACTGATCCACGTGATCAACATGAAACTCAAATTCGTTGATCCGTTTGTCAAATTTGACAAAGAGTATGTTTTGATCCAGTGATCACAGAATCTTCATGAAACCCAGCATTAACCTCGAAAAAATTCATTGGAAACACCAGCATGTCAAAGCTTTGACCACAGATCAAGTTTGAAGACCTGTTATCGAACCTAATTTTTTGATTTCAGCTATTCCATCCATCAACAATGGTGTGAAATGAATCGACATTAAGATACCTTTCTTGGGAGTGTGGTTTTGACGGTTAGTTTTGTTGACATTTTCAGCAAACTGACCAAACTGTGAAATTATATAATCGGCTTGACTTTTTGTTTTGGTGGTCGATCTTTGCGGTTTTTCATTTTCATAAGACTGTGCCTGTGTTGAATTAACTATAATATAATCAGCTGACCGGTCGAATCGTAGTGTGAAACACGATAGTGTTCCGTCGATTTGGTACAAATTGTCATGTAATTTCAGGCGTGAAACAGTAGTTTATAAAAATGACACAGGACTTTTTGTTAATTTTGTTGTATAAGCCTTTCTAGTCGTATAATGTAAAACATAGATAGTATAGCAAGGAGTAAATGATTAAAATTTGGAGAAAAAAATCGTAGAGATCTTTTCATGTAAAAATTTTTTGTTACTTGAATATGTAGTAGTTTTTTGCAAATTTTTTAAATTTTACAACAAACCAGCTGTTCGAGGTAATCCAAAGTCGATGTTTAGTTGTTGTTAAAATGCCTAGAGTACGTGTACGCGGAATTTATCGCCAGCTAAGTGAATTTGAAAGAGGTCGAATTATATTGGTCTACGGGTGGCGGGGTTGTCATTTCGAGAAATCGCTAACCGTACGAACAAAAATCCAACTACTGTTATGGAATATTGTCAAGCGTGGTTTGATAATGCCCAAAATCGAAGAAGAGTAGGCGAGGGACGTCGAAGGGGCACAAATGAAGTTTCAAGAACGACGTCTAGACAAATCTGGATCATCATAAACACTATGATTTACAGCAGTGATATTTGCTTCTGTACGTACAGTTCTTTGCCTTTTTAGTGTTGTTGCATCGAGTGGAGAAAATGTTGTTCGAAATCTCTCGATAGTTCGACGAATGTGCTGCTGTGATGGACGATTATGTAAACCATAAATGGCACGAAGTGCTCTATAAGTTTGGCGAATAGAACACTGATTCTGAAAATAAATCTCAACAATTTGTAAACGTTGTTGCGGCGTGAGTCTTTCCATGATAATTTGTCAATGCTTACTGAACAGAAATGTTAAAACAACATGTCTTCTACCTTCTGTCAAATCACAGTTATCCCTATCGAAAGTTCTATCACTCTAAAAAAACACCCGATATATAAATTTCAATATTCACATCACAATAATAAAACTCCAACTCTAATTTTCTAACGAAAACACCCAATAACGCTTTTCCATTTATTCCTTCAAGATTGTTTGTGTCATAGTTTTAATCTGTTGGTAGGAACAATTTTTGTAATTTCTTATCATGTTAAATTATCACTATTTTGTCGGTACGTTATCGAAACAAAATATATTGTAGAAACCTGGATGTGGTTTCTTAACTATGGATTCCAAAATGTGAACTTTCGTAGAAAATCATTAAGTAAGGCCTCGTTTCCGCGTCTCGACCGTTCTCGAATGGATTCCACAGACAAATTCGTTTCTTCAATGACATACTACACTCGGAAATCCCAGCGATAAATTTTGGAAGAACGGAAAGTGACGAAAATTTAGTTAAAATTGGAAAAATGCGGTTGGCAGAAGGTAATAGAGGAAGTGGAGAAAAACTGCGATAATGATTGTGTAATGTCTTTGACTTCTTAAACGTTAATCGTTTAGTTTATGGGAAGAAATGTGTTCACATAATTTATTGTGTGTTTTTTTACCACAAGTTACTGTTATGCATCTCTGATAGATTAATTGATGAACCAACATAAATTAAAATATGGAATAATAGTAGATAACACACCTAGTTCGAGGTAAAAAAATATTCACTCCCGTGGTATATATAGAGTGAATCATAACTATTGGGCCATGGGTTACTTGGACCATATTATGGCGATTGGACCAGATATGACTTAATACAATATTGAATATCAAAACAGAATTATTCTGTTACCCTCCTATAAATTTTTATTTCTAAAAATTTTTATTCAAAAGCTTTTAGAATTAAATTAATGTCTTATAGGCACTGCTTAAATTCAGTAGACATATAAAATCAAAACTCATTATATAATATCAAATAGAATAAAAAATATAAATTTTCAATTAAAATTACTGAATGAATATTTGAAGGAGACAAAATTTTGTTTCTGATCTTATATTTATAAAAACCAATTCTTTTTTAAAAATGCAAAACATAATTATAAGAACTTCTCCAAAACTAATTTATTGGATATATTTAATATATCTGAATGAGTTACTTTAAAAACCTCTCAAAACATGTAGCACGTCCTCAAAAAACAGTTTGAAATTAAATAAGATCTTCGTCCTACTTCACACTTAAAAAATACAGTCAATTAACAATAAATAACTTACCAGACAGACCTGCTGATATTCTTGTTGAACAAACACTAAAATTAGAGAACGTTAAAAATCCAACGTGTTCTATGTTCATCAAAAAATTTCACAAAGCTTGGAAGCTATTTTATGGCCTTAGTTAAAACCAAATGACATTTATATAATGAATTAAAAAAACCAAAACATAATTATAATTATATAATTTTGTCTCCTTCAAAAATTTATTTAGTAATTTTAATTAACAATTAATATTTCGCTGGGTTTTTTTATTCCATACGATATTATATAATGAGTTTTGATTTTATTTTATATTTTAATTATGTCTACTAAATTTAAGCAGTGCTTACAAGACATTAATTTAAATCAGAAATTTTTTGAAAAAAAAATTCTGAAATTAAAATTTATAGAAGGCAAACAGAATAAATCTGTTTTGAAATTTTGCAATAATCCTTCTATCAAGTAAAAAAACCTCTTCTTATTATAATAAAATATTGCTGTGGAAAGAGATGCAAAGCCTTAAATTTGCTTATAATTAAACTGTTCATTTCTCAATTGTTATCAAAATTGACAGCGTGTAAAGCACACCATACAGTGCATTTTTCAGGATGAAATTTAACTTGCAGAACTTCTTTGTTTGTTTCCACTCCATATACAGCAATTTCGCTTGTTTGCATAGCCGTTCAAATAGAAATAAGCTTTATCACAAAAACCATTTTTACGATAAAAAAGTGGATCAACTTCAAGCTGTTCTAGGACCCAATCAGCAAACAAACGACGCTTATTATGGTCAAGTGGCTATAGTTCTTGAACCATTTGGATCTTGTATGGGTGTAGACCAAGATCTTTACGCAAAATTTTCCATGTGGTGGATGCACAGAGTCCAACTTTTTGTGAACGTCTACGAGTAGACAAATCTGGATCATTAACACTATGACTTACAGCAGCGATATTTTCTTCTGTACGTACATTTCTTTGTCTTGTTATTGTTGTTGCATCGAGTAGAGAAAATGTTGTCCGAAATCTATCGATAGTTCGACGAATAAATTGCTCTGATGGACGATTATGTAAACCATCAATTTCACGAAGTGCTCTATAAGTTTGTCGAATAGAACACTGATTTTGAAAATAAATTTCAACAATTTGTAAACGTTGTTGCGGGGTAAGTCTTTCCATGATAATTTGTCAATGCTTACTGAACGGAAATGTCAAAACAACATGTCTTCTACCTTCTGTCAAATCACAGTTATCCCTATCGAAAGTTCTATCACTCTAAAAATAACACCCGATATATTGGTATTAAACATACACTTTATAAGTTTCAAAAGGATTAAAATATTTTCGTTGTAACATCATAGGAACAGAAAGACATCTTTTAAAAGATAAAAGAGTCAATCAATACAACTTTGTAAGCATGCACACACAAGGCATGATATTTCGCTTCTTCATCTGAATGCAACTAAAAGTTATTGTTGAAGACACAGGTTAGTATAGAGATCATCAATCAATTTTACAATAAGTATAAAATCTCACTGTTGACATGCGGTCTGAAATTATTTTCGCGAATGACAAATTATTCAGCTTGGATGGCCGTAAAATGACTGATTTAGTGGACTTTTAGTGCCTTTTAAAACTGTTCTGCAATTTTTAATGTTGCCGGATTTGATTTATGCGCGAAAGATGGGTTTGGTTCCGAGGGAAGGGTATGATGGTGTTAAATTGTCACATAGTTCAGAATATTTCAAGTTAGACCCAAAAAAGAAGGATCTCTCCAGTTATGAATAATTCCATAATTTACAAAGTTTGAAATTATAATATTAGGAGTACAAATAAGTTTCCGCCGTTTTATTGTAGATGGCGCGACACGGAGTTTCGGTTAGCTTTCGCAGATGATAACCGGCTTAAAAAAAACAACATAACCTATTAATATCATTGATTTTATATTGGTAAAATATAATTTTTATAAGTTGAAAATGTCAAAATTTGAGCCAAGTAAGCGTCATTTGCGGGAAATATTAGTTTACTTCTTTAATTTAAAGAAATCTGCTGCTGAGGCGCATCAATTGCTTGTAGAAGCATATGGTGAGGGTGCTTTGAGTGAGAACGTGTCGAGAGTGGTTTCAAAAGTTTAAAAACGGTGATTTCGACGTAGAAGACAAAGATCGCAGTGGAAGGCCAAAAATTCACGAGGATGCAGAATTGGAGGAATTATTGGAGGAAGATTCATCTCAAACAAAAAAGAACTTGCTCTAACATTAGAAGTCACTCAGCAAGCAGTCTTACTTTAATACTATTTCAATGTTTCAGTCTGATATTTTTGATGATTAATGATCTTCAACATTTTTCAATATTAATTTCAAAGAATTTTCAAATATTAAATTAATTACAGGTTAAAGCTGGAATGAATTCTCCAGGACCTCTACAGATTTAAATCTAAATATATCTCATGAAAACATTCAGGATTAAATTTTTAAGAAACATGTCCTAGATACACTGTATCACTTTATAAACATATATATTATCATCACAAGTGGTGGAAATTAACTAATAAAGAATAAAAAGAAATATAAACTCAGGACTACATTCTTAGGACATCACCTTATACATATATGTTTTGATTGGATGTTAAAGAATCACAAGTTCCATCACCAAAAAATGTTCAACATATAATTTAAAAAGGCCTTTTTTATTTTTCTTTTAAAGGATATATAGCACATTCTCCAATGAAAGAACCTGATGAATTCGAATCCAAAACTCTTCAGTAAGGAGTTATTTGAACAAACAAAATAATTATTAAAAATACCTTTTTTCCTTTTTTTGTGCAATATATTCTTTAAAAAGGAAAATAAAACAAGGCCTTTTTGAATTATATGTTGAACATTTTTTGGTGATGAAACTTGTGATTTTTTAACATCCAATCGAAACATATATGTATCGGGTGTTCTTTTAGAGTGATAGAACTTTGAATTGAAATAGAACACATTTAAATTAAGATTGAATCCAATTATTCTTTTATTTGAAAGATAATTTCATCAATAACACGAGTTATGTTGGCTTCCAAAGCGTCTATTGTTTCTGGTTTATCAGCATAAGCCAATGACTTGACATAACCCCAAAGAAAATAATCCAGTGGAGTTATGTCACATGATCTTGGAGGCCAATTAATTGGACGATTTCTCGAAATAATGTTAGGGCTAAATCTTTCTTTCAATAAATCTATTGTTACGGTAGCAGTATGAGGTATAGCACCATCTTGTTGGAACCAAAACACTTCTGGGTCGATACCATTCAAAATTTGAAACAAATAATCGTTGGTGATCGATCTGTAACGAGCACCATTCACTGTAACATTAGTTCCAGCATCGTTTTTAAAGAAATATGGACCGATGATGCCTCCAGCGTGTAAAGCACACCATACAGTGCCTTTTTCAGGATGCAATGGAACCTGCAGAACTTCTGTAGGACTGTTTTCACTCCATATACGGCAATTTTGCTCTGTTACATAACCGTTCAACCATAAATGAGCTTCATCACTAAACACAATTTTACGATAAAAAAGTGGATCAACTTCAAGCTGTTCTAGGGCCCAATCAGCAAACAAACGACGCTTATTATGGTCATGTGGCTTTAGTTCTTGAAAAAGTTGGATTTTGTATAGGTGTAGACCATGATCTTTACGCAAAATTTTACATGTGGTGGATACACAGAGTCCAACTTGTTATGAACGTCTACGAATAGACAAATCTGGATCATCATTAACACTATGACTTACAGCAGCGATATTTTCTTCTATACGTACATTTCTTTGTCTTGTTATTGTTGTTGCATGGAATAGAAAAAATGTTGTCCGAAATCTATTGATAGTTCGACGAATAAGCTGCTCTGATGGACGATTATGTGAACCATAAATTTCACGAATTGCTCTATAAGTTTGGTGAATAGAACACTGATTTTGAAAATAAATTCAAATAATTTGTAAACGTTCTTGCGGCATGAGTCTTTCCATGATGCTTTGTCAATGCTTACTGAACGGAAATGTCAAAGCAACATGTCTTCTACCTTCTGTCAAATCACAGTTATCGAAAGTGTTATCACTGTAAAAAAAACACCCGACTTATTGTGATGTCTAAATAATCAAGTCATTATTTTTTATTTCTTTTGATTCTTCATTAGTTAATTTCCACATATGATGATAATATTTATATATCTATAAAGTGATACAGTGCATCAAGGACAGGTTTTTTAAAAATTTTATTCTAAATATTTTCATGAGATTTATTAAGATTGAAAGCTGTTGAGGTTCTGGAGAATTAATTCCAGCTATTATCTGTAATGTGCAAATACTTCTTCATATAAATTGTCAATATATATATATATATATATATATATATATATATATATATATATATATATATATATAAATATATATATAAATAAATATATAAATATATATATATATATAAATATATATATATAATATATATATATATATATATATATATATAAATATATATATATATATATATTAATAATTAAATTCATTATTTTATATTTGGGTGTTTCAGTTCTTACATAATAGATGGAATTTCATCTTGAATTTCTAAATATAAAACAATTCTCTATGCTCGGTATTTCTCAATTTCACAACAAATTCTTGTCAGACCGTTACATCGTCAGATGGTACATTATTCATTATAGAATTAAAAAAATCGTGTTTGAATAACTAACCCTCCATACAAAAATCAAGTAGTGAAAGATATTTTCACAGTTATTTGGGATTTCGTAAAATATATTGTGTACAACTTGTCCTTTATCAAATCTGATGATATCTGGAGTTTCTGCTAAATTGAGTCTATGATTTTTCTTTAATTTTCTTTAATTTCAAAAAATACATAAGGGATATCAAAATTGTGGTATTGTCTAACCAATGGTTTCCATACCTATGTTGATTTTAATTTGTTATCAATATAGCTTTTTGTTATCTTAAATATCAAACAGAGTTAATTTGTTATACCTCATTACATTTTTTAATTAAAAACTTTGTTTCATTTTTAGTAGACATATAGAATAAACACACATCACAAGCATCAAAGGGAGATAAAAGAATTTAAAGAAAATATAGAATATTGATCGAACAAACATTTAATGGAGACATCACTGTTTCATCCTGGCATTATGAAAAACAAATTCCACTCTTAAAATGTCCAACAAAAACTTAAGAAATCATTCAAAACAACCATATTTTAAAAAGCTCTTTCGGAAAAAACTATTCAATGACATGCAGCTCATCTTCAAAAATGCGTTTGAAAAACTCGCCGATAAACATCAGCAAGTTTTCAAGAAATTTCATAAAATTGAAATTTGTAGCGAGGTGAAGGGTCTTTCAATGGGAACGCCCCATTTTTAAATTGACATTACTCATGCATGGCAGCCATTGAATATTTGTGACATTGACAGTTGTATTTGTCAATGTCTACTATTTAATCGTGGAAAGGTACACACTTCAACAACGTTTAAATATAATCCGAATTTATTATGGAAAATCGCGATCTATTACTCTAACTTTACGTGCTTCAACTCCAATTTTTGGTCGTTAAAATCGTCCTGATAAAAGAACAGTTGAACATTTAGTGAAGAAGTTTGAAACAAATTTCATGGTGTTACAGTGCCAGTGAGACGAAGAAATGCAAGAAGTGAAGAGAATATTGCTGCCGTACGTGAAAGTGTTCGTGAAAACCAAAATTAATCGATTTCTTGACGTTCACAAGAACTAGGCATCTCCCAGACTTCTTTGTGGCGAATTTTTCGAAAAGACCTTGGTTTACATCCATATAAAATTGATATCAAACCAACAGATCATTTAAAGCGTCGTGTATTCGATGATTCGATTATTTCAAGAAATGGATCAATAAATTATCTGCCTCGTTCCTGCGATTTAACTACATTGGACTTTGGGGTAACATTAAGTTGTTTGTTTACAGCATTCATCCTGCAAATTTTCAGATCAATAATGAACGAGTAATTGCTTACATACGACCTGATTTGTGTAAGACAGTCATCGAAAATTGGGTTCAACGACTTCATTCCTGCCAGCGTTTCCGTGGTAGACATATAAATAATGTTTTGTTTCATTACTAATGGTATCCATTGTACTTTATAATGAAATGAAAGATTCGGTAATTTTCGAATAAGTACTGTGTTTTATTTACAAAACAAAATGGGGCGTTGTAAACGAAAGACCCTTTATAACAGAATCACTCCATTTGATATTTAAAATATTGAAAAAACCTCCCTTTTTATCATTTTATTAGTAGTAGATGATGATTCGCTTACTGACTATTCCCGAAGATTAGAAATCCATCGATTACCAACCGTTTGTGAGTGAAATATATTTTTTACCATGAATATACCAGTAAGTTGAAGCTTCTAACGTGAACTCATTACATTGAGTTCTACTCGCTTATACTACTCTGCGTCGATCAAACGAGGGCGAGAACAGGTCCGTAATGACCATTTATAAAAACTTCAATTCAGAAAACTCCCTTATTTTACAACTTAGATCTAGACGATTTTAATGGAATGGTTCATTTATGTTACATCATGTTAAAACAAATGTGACCAATGGAAAAGCTTCATGAAAACTCACCCCTTCCACTCCTGCCAACGAACCTCAAATCGTTAAACTTCGCGACCTGGTTCTTCATGATCGCCGTTGCGTTTCTGAGTTCCGCGGAACAGTTTTCGTCATTACCCGCCCTCACAGTCACTAGGGTACCGTCTCCCACATCAACTAAGGCCACAACTTTAAACGCCACTGGTAGGGTCTTGTTCGACCTCCAGTGGTTGGGTAGAACCGAGCACATGATGTAAGGACTGCCGGTTTTCACTAGCTCTCCCGGATATTCGGCCTGGATCTCGTTCACCATGGGCTGGGTCCACCACAGCTCCTGGTTGGAATACCCCGAGGCTGGATCGCACATCGTGGTTTTAGGCCACGCTTCTTCTGAAACGTTGCAAGTGGACAGAGAGGCCGGAAGATGCATATGTGTAAAGGTAGATGTATTGTCTTTGTTTAGTTGGAGTTCGCGTTAGGAGGTTGATGAAGAAAGGTACTGGCCGTTGAGAGTTATCTGGAAAGAAAATATTTGTAAATGTTATAGTGTTTTAGGAAACAATATTAAAAGATACTTAATGTGTTCCTACCCTAGTATCCTTCAAGAGGAAATACAATTAGAAGATGTGTACATTTAATTCGGTATGGAGCAATTAAAGATGCAATATAGCCTGAGCTGAGCCATTTGTTCAAAGATGAAAAACTCTTGATTCCTGGAAATCAAAGGAAACGAAGAAGCTAACACATTAGCCCCTTCTGTGGGGACAGAAACTTTTTGTGGTCTACAGACCTCCTTCTATAGGCTACAAATGGTGCCTCTGAAGTCTTCAAGTTCTTCAAGATCCAAAGGTAGCATGAAAAGAATTTGGTATAAAAACGTGAAGCTGAGACTCATGCTAACTTGCGAAAATTTCACAACCAAGGACAGATGTCACTTCAACATCACCTTCCTAGGTATTTTATTTAAATCAAGTTTTCTTCAGTCTGTTGTAATTTGTATTCGATTGAATAATTTTTAGGTCCACGCAGTCTAGATCTAGATAGAAATATACGAGTGAATTACAGAAAATTGCTTTTGTGGTTTGAAGAGATGAACTAATGTCGAATAATCAAATCAAATGTGGTGAATGGATAGTAAAATTAGTTTTTACTCCACATTTTATTCACAAATGATCAGAAAATTGAGTTAGAGATGGGTGAATTGGTGGGAATATTTGTGAAAAAAATATCCAGTACACGATACAAATTCTGTAGCGGTAACCATTTGATGAAAAGGATTGACGTGAAGTTTGGAGCTTTTGCGCGCTTGTTTATATCAATCAAGATCCTCAGTAAATTTGCATCAGCCTTCTTGTCGTTATTTTACATTTAAATACTAAATTTAAACCCACTCTTAGAATTTTTTCATGGTTGTATTTAACGCTGTCACGAAATATTTTTTTTGTCTTCTAATTATAAGATATCCACAAAATTTTGCATTAGCCTTTGTGTAGTTGTTTGAAAGTTAAATACTTAATTTGAACTAGATCATGGAACTGTTGCTGTGGTTTCTTTAGCGCTCAACTATCTAAACTAATACAGAAAACATTTGCTCAAGGGATTTAAGTGAATTTTGTTTTTAAATTTCTACTGAAATTGAACTTTTGACGCTAAAAATGCCATTAAGGAAAGATATTCAGTAATGGAGACTTGTCAACATCTGTTTGTTAGTTCAAAAGGATTTTACGGGCATTGTACCTGTTGATTTCGAGAAATTCTAAAAGTGTTAATCTAGAACTTTTGCTTTCAACGTGGATAATTTCATAGTTATTGTTGAAATTATGTCTAAATTTATTAAGATGATTAGCATATGTAGAATGTACATAATCGGATATATAACTCCTTTGGACATGTTTCTTGAATGATCTACCTGTCCGGCCAACGTCTACTAAAGGGCAATCTTTGCAAGTCAACTTGTAGACTCCAGATTAAAATACTGTCTCCTATATATTTTTTAATTGAAAGGTGTAACGTCACCAAGTAAAGACCGAATCAATCAAATAAGTTCTTTTTAAATCATCCATAAAAACTTCTGCTGAAATTGAACATGCCATAATTAATCCTTCATCTGAACCATAAGTAGTATCGTTGAATTGAAAATAATTTTGTTTTAGGGAATTGTCAAGACTATTTAAAATATAATTCTTATTGAATCATTTATTTTCAATCAAAAGATTTTTTATTTTAACTTGGGTGAGGTAAAGTTGCGTAAATTTAAGAGCGACTTGAACTTTTTGCCATTCCAAAAGTTTGTTGTATCAAAATAACCAACATTTTCAATGATGCCTTAAGAGTTACTCATTTTTCCAGAAAAGCTCGAGAACCCTGAGCTATCCCAATAATTTATACTAGAATTCTTTTCTTTCTCAAAGGTGAATTTAATATTTCAATGAATTTTATTAATGAAGTCGTTAAAATTGCAGAGCTGTCCAACTGTTCTATTAAAGCAACACCTACATATCTGTACCGATAAAGGAAACATTTGCTCAAGGGATTCTAGTGAAGTAATCCTAAAAAATTTCAATACTTCTTGTACCTATATTGGGTCACGTGGTTTATCACGCTGTTATTATTAAAATTTCTTTAAACAGTAAGATGCGTTAATTTAAGAGTGATTTGAACTTTTACCCAATCCAAAAGTTTATTTTATCAAAATAATAAACATATTCAATGATGCGTTAACAGTTACTCATTTTTCCAGAAAACCTTGAAAACCCTGAACTATCGCAATAATTTATTCAGTCAATTTTCTGTAAAACATCGTGGGTATTTTCATCTACCATTTCCGCGAAGCTAATTAAACACAAATCTTGCATAAGTGGGTATTACATCGACGGCAGAGAGTAAGAATAACACAGCCGTAGAAAAACCCAAACACACGTGACGCCAAATCTCGGATCGCTCAAATCGCGATCGAAAACAAAGCAACATTAATTACTGATGATGATGAAGAATTCAAACCTTTCCGGGCAGCGGGCGAATCCAGCCAATTCGACTTTCACATGTTGTCTCATTCATGAATCACACTAACAAGAATTACCGGCGGAAAATACGCTGGACGGCGTGAACTTAGCCACGTTCCTAGGTGAACCCAATGAAGTTCGTCACGACAAAATCGACCACGGTCCACTCAGGGAACCACCGAATATATGCGGTAGCAGGTTGACAACCACTCTTCGCCGGTGTCAAATGTCAAAATCGAAAGGCCGCGCTCGATTCGAACTCGAAAACAAATGAACAATCCGACGTTTCCAATGCGACTAGATTTGTGTATTGTTAAGTCGCTCATTCACGGTGCGGTGAAAATGTGGTTCCTACCCATTTGCGCTGGAGGAGGACGGACGATCGGTTAGGGAGAGAGAGCGAGGAAGACAGATGAACCGAGCGTCGAAGTAGGCAGGTTTCACGGCTAGTTTGATTCATAATACACCAATACATAAGGTAAGATATTGTTTTTGTCTGGCGTGAGCTTGGATTTTAGACTTAATAGAAATTCGACTTTGTGGAGTTCTTGAGATTATCGGGGGAAAAGCAGGAAGGGGGCGTTACTTAGGGCGGTTCGTGTTACCGCAAATTGATACGAAACTGTGTTAAAATTGTTTCGTTTACGCCACTTGTTACTTTTCCCTATGGTGTGGTCAGGCTCCACACGATGGATTGTTTTTTTCTTTCATATGACTGACGTAGGAACGATTTTTGTTCAATAGACAGTATGGGTTATCTTTATATTTTAGGAAATTCATTTCAAACGCTTTATTAAAACTGTATTTCATCAAAATAGCCTTAGGTTCAACAAAAAAAAAATCCGACAGGACCGGTGTCGATAGCTGCACCATTTTCAAATGAAAATATATTATATCGGGTGTTTTTTTGGAGTGATAGAACTTTCGATGGGGATAACTGTGATTTGACATGTTGTTTTGACATTTATGTTCAGTAAGCATTGACAAATTATCATGGAAAGACTCAAGCCGCAACAACGTTTACAAATTGTTGAAATTTATTTTCAAAATCAGTGTTCTATTCGCCAAACTTATAGAGCACTTCGTGAAATTTATGGTTTACATAATCGTCCATCAGAGCAGCTATTTCGTCGAATTATCGATAGATTCCGGACAACATTTTCTCTACTAGATGCAACAACAACAAGATAAAGAACTACGTACATAAGAAAATATCGCTGGTGTAAGTCATAGTGTTAATGATGATCCAGATTTGTCTATTTGTCGACGTTCACAACAAGTTGGACTCTGTGCATCCACCACATGGAAAATTTTGCGTAAAGATCTTGGTCTACACCCATACAAGATCAACTGGTTCAAGAACTAAAGCCACTTGACCATAATAAGCGTCGTTTGTTTGCTGATTGGGCCCTAGAACAACTTGAAGTTGATCCACTTTTTTATCGTAAAATTGTGTTTAGTGATGAAGCTCATTTCTGGTTGGACGGCTATGTGAACAAGCAAAATTGCCTTATATGGAGTGAAAACAATCCTCAAGAAGTTCTGCAGGCTCCATTGTATCCTGAAAAATGCACTGTATGGTGTGCTTTACACGCTGGAGGCATCATCGGTCCATATTTCTTTGAAAAAGATGCTGGAGCTAATGTTACAGTGAATGGTGCTCGTTACAGATCGATGATCAATGATTATTTGTTTCAAAATTTGAATGGTATCGACCCAGAAGTGTCTTGGTTCCAACAAAATGGTGCTACACCTCCTGCTTCTACCGTAACAAATGATTCACTGAAAGAAAGATGTGGCGATAACATTATTTCGAGAAATGGTCCAATTAATTGGCCTCCAGTATCATGCGACATAACTCCACTGGATCATTTTCTTTGGGGTTATGTCAAGTCATTGGTTCATGCTGTTAAACCAGAAACAATAGACGCTTTGGAAGCCAACATAACTTGTGTTATTGATGAAATAAGGCCTGAAGTGGTCCAAAATTTGTCTGGTCGAATTCGGTTCCTCAGAGCTAGTCGTAGACATATGCCGGAAATTATTTCTAAAATATAAATGTCATAAAATTATCTCTCAAATAAAATAAAAATTGTCTTCAATCTTAATTTAAATGTGTTTTATTTCAATTTAAAGTTCTATCACTTTATAAAAAACTCCCGATTTATTATACAAGTACAGGGTTATCCATTTTGAACTTCCGAAAGTAAATGTGAATAAAACACTCTTTGATTTAGAATATCGATCAAATTTTTATTTTAATATAATCTTTGGACCTTGCCATTATGTGTGGAATACAACATCATTTACATGCCCTCCGAGTGATCTCTTAGAGGACTCGATCCTTGTGAGGTAATTTTTGATGACTCGCCGGCACATTTTGGGCAATATCTCACCAATAACTTGACGGATGTTGGTTTTCAGATCGTCAATAATCTGAGGATTATCGGCATAAACACGATCTTTCACACAACCCCACAAAAAAAAATCCAAAGGTGATAAATCATAAGTCCTTGGTGCCGAAATAACAAATTAGGCGTTCTGGAAATTTTTCTTGCAATAAAGCCAAAACGGGTCGTGTTGTGTGGCTTGTTGTACTATGTTTCTGGAACTACATCTCTTCCAATTCCATATCATTCATTTCAGGCCAACAAAATCGGTAATCATTTGGCTATAACAATGTTTTGAATGACACCTTCTTCAGTTTCAAAGAACTGCGGACCAATCACTCTACCAGACCAAATTGCACACCATACAGTGGCTTTTTGTGGATGTAATCGTCTATCAGCTGTTACATCAGGATTATCAATGCTCCAGATGCGACAATTTCACTTGTTTACATAGCCACCGACTGAAAAATGTGCTTCGTCGCTGAAGAAACTTTAATGCTAAAAATCGTCCTCCAAACGTTGTTGTTCAAGCACCCAATCGGCATATGTTCTACGCATTCTATGGTCAGCTGACTTCAGTTCTTGTGGCAACTAAACCTCATAATGATAGAGATACTGTAACGTGAAAAAACGCTCCACTGTTGATTTAAATTACATTCGTTAAAAATGCTCCAATAATTTGATTACACTAAGACCATTAAGAAATTTGGAGTATCCGCAATGAATGTGGACGTCATCGCATGAGCCGTAGAGTTGCATTGTTTTCAAGAAGCATAGAATTTCCCAGATTTCTTTCTTTCGTATTGTGGGGTTACAAGAAGACACACATTGTGGTACTTTCATCAAATTAACGTACCTAATCCATGAAAATCGTGGAATATTGAATTTTTATTGTTCCTCATAAGACGTCTAATCAGAAGGCGGTAAGTAATACGTGGATCCCAATCAATATTTTCTGCTTTCATGAATGGCAATTATTATTTTCGATTCATTTCAATCTCTGCAGGTTATACAAGTTAACATGTTTCTTTATATGATATTATGCATTTAATTTCCTTTCTCATGCTCATGATTGAATAAAGTACTCTTATTCCTGTGTTCTAGATATTTCATTTCAATATCTTAAAGATTTGAAATTTACAGTCTTAGTAAAGGAGATCTTAGTACCGGATGTTCTTAGAACTGAACAATCTTGCTGGAGTGCCCTTCTGGTTGGATTATCTTAATACCAGACAATCTTCCTTGTGTCGGATCTAGAGTATCTTATTACCTCACCATCATGGTTCGGGACGCTCTACTGGTCATTTGGAACAATTTGAAACTGAACGCCTGCTGATTATATGCAGAATAGGAACTATTCTTGGAGAAAGCACTATCATTCCGACACCTCAGAGAACAATATTCCAAGATAACCTCAAAGATAAGTCCTTACGTAAATCTCGGACCTCAAGCGATCTGTAAAATTGTTTTATATTGTAGATAAGAGTCACTATTTTAATTGTAAAGTTGAAATAAATAGATATGGATTAAAAGTTTGCATTTTCACTATCAGGTTGATAATTTGGGATCCATTCAGGAAAGACAAGTTTAATTTATCTTTTCGTTGGAGCTTTATGAGGCATTTTACGAAGTGGGATGTTTCAAGTGCGGACGGACCAAATCACTAGGACAAGCTAGAGCGTTTTAGTTTAATTTCCTTTCATCTTTTTATCATAGCCTTCACTATGGTGGGTTTTTGAATGAATTTGGTTTCAATGCAAATCCAGATGCAAAATACGCCATAGCGTTCCGTAAGAAAGTCCCAAATGAATTGATAGTTTTGGATCGTCTTCCACATAGAAATATTTTCGGTCGAGCGTGCATTTCGATAATGTATGGGCCTTAAGACATCACTAACAGATCCAGCGTCTTCGAAATTTTTCACTGTGTTACCAATTGTACGCTCAAATGGACAATTATGTCGACCATAATCTGCTCGAAACTTACTACAAAATCATTATTCTTGTAGTAAGTTTTCACAATTTTCACACGTTCAGCAGTAGATAAACGATCCATATTGTTGAATGGCTAACATATGAGGCTTCGGATCACAGTTGTGTTTGACAGATGTCATTGAAACGGGGCTGTAAAATCAGGACCATGAAACGGACGTTATGACCAATTTTTAAAATAAAGCTTCAATTTTGGACGAAAAGAGACACGAAATCACTAAAAAGGTGTAAAAATTAAAAAATTCCTCTGAAGATAAATTTCTGAAGATCTGTAAAGGCGATTATCTTCTTGTGAGCAACTGTTTCGAAGGCAAAAAAGAAAGGGTTTTTCACATCGGGTAGTGATTGGTGACGAAAAGTGGATCTTCTACGATAACCCCGAGAAAAAATTCTACGCTTTACCCGGCCAATCATTGCCATCGACGTCTACATCAAAACTGAACATTCATTAATCGAAAGTTATGCTGTGTAGCTGGTGGGACCAAGGGGGCTTTGTGTACTATAAGCTACTAACCCTGGGGATTTCATTACGGGTGATGTGTACTACATTTATTCGTTTGAACCGTGCATTACGAGAAAAATGGCCGGAACATAATGACAAATAAGGTAAAGTCTTTTACATGACAACGCTCTGTCCCATGTCGCAAAAGTTGTCAAAAAATATTCAGACACGATCAAATGGAATATCTTACCACACCCGCAATATTTTTCGGACATTCCTCTATCTGACTACTGGCTCTTTCGATGGATGCAACACTTCTTTCGAAGAAATCGGGAAATCAATTTTAACTCCCAATAGAATAATGCATAATTCAGTAAGCAATGTAGAATTTGACGTGATAATGATGATGCTACAATAACTACTTCTCTACTCCTCAGGGTAGTCTACTATGAATGGCTGAGACTGCCGTCAACTGACCGAAAACCATCCAACTCTGTATAACAAAGAGATTGCAATGTATGCATTACTGGAAATATCTAAGATCTTTGTCAACACAACTCATGTCTGTCAAAGAAGCACTTAAGGGGCGAGGAGTTGACAACATCATTATAAAATGGATGTAAAAACTGTTGACTACGAGGAAAAATGAGACACGGGTAGGTTGACACACCACCTCTTTTAAAGCTACTCGCAGGAAACCTTAAGAGGGAATGATATCCCCAATTCTATGGACCCTAGTAGTAGATGAGCTGCTATACAAGCTGTCAAAGCTATGTGAATTACTAGAGGAGGGCCTTTGATTATCGAGCACTTGTCAGTGGAGCTGAAGATCCTAAGAATAATCTTTCACAGCAAGCTTCTATGGAACAAACATGTTGAGACTACTACTGGTAAAGCAATAAGGACTTTTATAGCTTGCAGAAATCTAGCTGGTAAAACTTGGAGCTGCAACCCTAATACACTATGATGAATGTGAGACTTATCATTACATGTGAGTCAATAGTTTGCCATACTAAGTCTTAACAGTACAAGGAGAACACTCGACAAAGTACAAAGACTGTGTGTAAATCACGGGAACTATGAGGACATGTCCAACTAGGGCACTGGAAGTCATCACTGATCCCATACTTCTAAATCTTGTCATAAAAAGACTGGCTCATGAGACATTCTCAGAATATCTAGGGAGGGTACAGATATTGAGGGACCCCTTCCTTACCAATTACCAAATACATTTTATCAGTTAATTTTGATGAAGAGATTTAGAATCAAAAATAACTTGACTGCTATGATGAGCAGAAGGGATGAATTAGAATAAATCCATCTCTCAAACTCTCAGAACAAATATCATCGAATGGTACACAGATGGTTCAAAAACCATCACAGGAGCTAGCGCCGGAGTGTCTAAGCGAGGCACCATATACTCACTACTGTCAGGCTCCTGCCCAAGCGTCATTTAGGCAGAAATATAATATCGGGTGTTTTTTTTAGAATGATAGAGCTTTAAATTGTAATAAAACACATTTAAATTGGGATTGAAGCCAATTTTTTTTATTTGAAAGATAATTTCATGACATTTATGTTTTAAAGATAATTTCCGGCATACGTCCACCACGACTAGCTCTGAGGAACCGTATTCGACCAGACCAATTTTGGACCACTTTTTCGAGTAATTCCGGCCTCATTTCATCAATAACACGAGTTATGTTATCGTCAAATCTTTCTTTCAATAAATCAATTGTTACGGTAGCAGCATGAAGTGTAGCACCATCTTGTTGGAACCAAAACACTTCTGGGTCGATACCATTCAAATTTTGAAACAAATAATCATTAATCATGGATCTGTAACGAGCTTCAGCATCGTTTTTAAAGAAATATGGACCGATGATGATTCCAGCGTGTAAAGCACACCATACAGTGCATTTTTCAGGATGCAATGGAACCTGCAGAACTTCTTGAGGATTCTTTTCACACCATATATGGCAATTTTGCTTGTTTACATAGCCGTTCACTCAGAAATGAGCTTCATCACAATACACAATTAACGATAGAAAAGTGGATCAACTTCAAGCTGCTCTAGGGCCAAATCAGCAAACAAACGACGTTTATTATGGTCAAGTGGCTGCTCTGATGGACTATTATGTAAACCATGAATTTCACAAAGTGCTCTATAAGTTTGGCGAATAAAACACTGATTTTGAAAATAAATTTCAACAATTTATAAACGTTGTTGCGTTGTGAGTCTTTCCATGATAATTTGTCAATGCTTACTGAACAGAAATGTCAAAAAAACATGGCTTCTACCTTCTGTCAAATCACAGTTATCCCTATCGAAAGTTCTATCACTCTAAAAAAACATCCGATACTTCATCAACCTAGAAAGGGATTAGTCAAGCTGCTATTGAAGCTTTAAGCTCCCATATCATTGATTCAAAACTGATATGGGATTACCGTAGAAAACTTAATGAATTAAGGAAAAATAATAGATTCTCATAAGTCTGGGATCCTGGTTACACATGTATCTTTCATTTTCATGAGATTTTCTGTTCCTTCAGCAGAATAGTTCTAATATCGCAAAAAATGGCGTTTATTTGACTTTTGGATGACAGAACACAGAATTCTGTGTTCTTATACATTATATCTAGATTTTTCAAGAACTGATTCACATAGTTGAAATTATCTGGTGAAATTGACTGTTAAACAAGCGCACAAGATTCCAACTTCACGTCGGTGATTTTCAGCATTTTGTATTCTTTTAACTTGCTGGAATCTGTAAATGTTATTATTATTTCGTTTCAGACTGTTTGTGAAATATATTTTTCTTAATTTCCGTTCCTTATCTTTTCATAATTTATGAAGAGCATCAGCGAACCGCAGTAGATTCAATTTTGTCCATGTTTGATTCATTCGTTATTTACTTGGTGTAAATTCATTTCAATGACAAATTCTCATTCGAATTTTCTTCAATTTTAAGCGTATTAAAAAAACAAATCAATATTAATTGTGAAGATGTAATTTATCGACGATTTTTTTTAAATTGAAATTTTTCCTTATGCTGCGGTTTTACTGAAGATTTCAATGCCACGAAAAGAAACGAACTGTGTCCGTGTTCACGGATTCTTATTTGTGTACATCAAGTAGATCTATATGAACTTTGATCGTTCCACGTTGAAACAGTAGGAATATATAAAATACTCTATAAGCTTTCCATAAAAATATAAACGATGTACTACCATGCGTTGTAATTTTGCATTCATTATTCCTTGAGCAATGACGTTGCATTTTCTATGGTTTCGATCATTTTGGCCAGAAGGTGTAGTTCTGAAATCTTTAAAATGTCACCTAGCTTTTTCTAGAACTGCCATTTAGAGAACAAAAGACACTGAATGAGAAATATTTTCGTCTCTTACTGCCGAATGTATAGTCCCTTATGGACTATTAAATGGTTGTTGAGGAGAGTACATATCTCAATGGTTCTAGATTATAATAATAGCAAGCTACTGTCGAGAAATTAAATTTTCTGTAAAGATAAGCATGTTTGTACTAGTTGGTCAGATTAAATCATTAAGTGTATGTAGTGTATTTGAATGCTCAGCTCCACAGATTTTCCTCAAAATTCATAGAACACTCATTACTTGTATTAACAGGCGTCATTTGCAAACGTCGACCTGTTTCTTTAAAAACTAAAAATCATTTTAGAACGATGCTAGGAAGCAATCTATCTATTGGTGGGAGATTTAAACTTTGCCATTTTGTCACCACTAAGTAGGATTTTCTTATCATTATTGGATAATTTCAGAGTGAAAATAACCAACATGAAGCTCTTTGTGGTGCAAGTGTTTTGAGAGAACTTCTAACCTCTTAATTTCGGGAGGTAGGCGTTTCGTTTCAACTTGCAGCCCCTGAACTCTTCAGATTGGCGTGGGATGCAAGTCTGCCAATGACGCCAGTGATCTTGTTTCACGTCGGTTATCGGAACGTTCGCACACTGCTCTACTTGAAGCCGGCGAGTACGGTGAGCTAGTTACGAGTGATATCGGAAAGCGGTCCCGTTGTTAATACTTATTTATTATTTGTATTAATTCTTATTGTAATATTACAAGCTATCTGCGAGTCATGGCAACATGAAAAGTTAGTTAATTCAACCATAGATTGGATTTAACCTGTTGGGGTCCTTGTTCACAATTTAGTTTTTGACAGAATTAACGTCGGCATCATCAAATTATGGAACTCATAACTTTAAGCAACAAAGTCTTGCTTCAGCTATATATTATATATATAAAATTAAATATTATATATGATATCATATGTTATACCGTACGGTAAACTGAGAAACATTCAAAAATTATTGGAAATTTGGTGGATGTACTAATCAATGTATTTCGACGCTGGTGGCATCTACCAGAGGTGTATACACTCTAAATTTTCGAACTACTCACTTCTGTGCAATCCATAATTGCTACAGATTCCTATTAAAACAAAACGTTGATTACGTCATTCTGACAAGACTAAATATAACCTAGAAAACCACTATCTACTAATTAGAGGATTCATAATAGCTCACTAAACGTGCAGAAATACATGTTTACTATGAATACACAAATCGAGTTTTATCACTAATCGAGTCAGTCGAGTGCGCTTATTACTCAAGATTAATCCTAAACTAAAATGTTGTGGTCCAATATGAAACTAAAACTATCTTTTTTATTACTCTTCACCCTTGTGAACGTTGCTATCACTTCAAACTTCGATGATGTGTCTGATAACGATTTCGCCGAATTTGAAAACTTCGAGGCTGAAGATGAGGTAGTGGTTGAAAATGAAGATCCTACATTGGAGGTATCTACGGAGAAAATAAAAGCAACAACATTCTTTGAGGACGATGAGCAGGAAGCTCTTGTAGAGAATGAAGAATCTGAATTTGAACATTTTCATGACGTCGAAGAATTTGAAGGGTTCGAGGAAGCTAAGGAGGAAAAGGTAGCTTCAACAGAACCAAAAATTACAATTACCAATGTGCCAATACACTTAAGAGCGAACTGGGATAGCTATTGGTTGGAAATATTGATGATTTCCGGTTTGGTGGTTTATTTCATAAATTTCGCAATGGGGAAGAGTAAGAATAATAAGATTGCAAATGTGTGGCTTCAGACACACCGAAACTTACTTGAAGATAATTTTTCTCTAGTCGGTAAGATTAATACTGTTTTTGAATTGTATGGATTTAATTAAAGTACGGTTCCTTTAGGGGATGATCCGTCATCTATTGAAAGGGGAGAAAAACCTGGTATCATTAAGGAAAGTGAGAATATTTTCACTTTATGGTGTAGTGGAAGAACGTGCTGTGAGGGAATGCTAGTTGAACTTAAACTCATCAAGGTACGTCTTGGATATTGAAAGGAAAAGCTGTCAATTTTCGTATATTAATATCTTTAATATCATTTTGTATAAATTTCAGAGGCAAGATTTAGTTGCCGTCATGGCTGGCATCGTAAAACCCGTGGTAGACCAGATCCACATAAAAGTAACGATGAACAAAGAAGACATGGACAGTTTTGTATTTTGCGTAGCATCGAAAAAGACCGCTGTGCATCTATCGAAAGACATGGCCGACATAAGCGTGTTCTGTCCGGATCGTAGACAAGGAGAAAAGTTCAACATCCCATCGAATTTCAGCGTCATGAGCGAGATCGCTGAAGCCACATCTTCCATGTTAGACTCTAAGATAACGGCCGTATTGAACAAATATGGAGATATGGTGGATTACATCCACTTTTCCGACCAATTTACTGGTCCCAAACAGACTGAAGAGAACGCTTCTCTAAAATTGCCAGATACTGAAAAGGTATGTATTAGTTTCAGTTGGGTCGAGTTAAAAATGGTGCAATATTGAAAAATTTGTATTTATATTTTTGATATCACAAATGAAAAATAATTTTTGTTTTTAGAGAAACTCTATTAAACAATATTATTATTTGCAAATAATATGTTTATTTGAATATGTCAGTTGTTTCCATAAACAGTAGCTTCTTCATTTTGTCATATCTGAAGAAGAGGCACCGAAACAATCGGTATATTTAAGGAAACTTTAAAGTTGTATTATTTAATATATACAAAATAAATGAAAAGATGAAATTCCATTTGTTTAAACTAAAAGTTACATAAAAACTCATTGAATTATTTGGATTTAACAATAACAAAAGAAAATAACAAACATAATTATTCTAATTAAAACAAATTGTAGAAATTACTATGTTTTACTACTAAATATATATTACACATTTTCTTGTGACTCGAGTTTTGGGAAATGAACTATCCCACCATCAGACAACTGAAGACCTAAGAGTGGTACAGTGGTATTTGAACAAAAGTGATAAATATTTTGGATATTTCAACAGATTCTCGGTAATACCTAATAGTCGTACAGAGGTTTACAATCGTAATGTGATAAAAAACCGGGTTAAAAAGAGGGTCCTTCTAACAGATATCGGAATGTCGGAAAATCGACAAAAAAGGTTGTTAAACAGATGGTACCCATTTAAATATCTCAAATAATTTTTGGGGTTACATAGCTCCGTAGTCATTCATTATTTTTACATTATTTTGTTGTTTATCTCAAATATTTGGATTTACAGTTGAAAATTTGAACAGATCTGTTGAAATTTTCAAATTAGTTCACAATAACAATAATGTAAAAATAATGAATGACTGTACGGAGGTATGTAAATCGAAAATATTTGAGATATTTAAAAAGTAACATCTGTTTAAAACCTTTTTCAACGAACATAAAATGAATTTAATGAAAAGTAAACAAAAATTCAACTTTTGCCACTCATTCTTTAGAAAACAGTAATTTCTTTCGATAAAAGAAAATCTTAAGAAAAAAAAAATTACATGTAGATTCAAAAGAAAAGAAACTTGATTATTGAAATTTTCAAATTCGTTCACAATAAAAATAATGTAAAAAATAATGAATGACTGTTTGGAGCTTTCTAAATCCAAATATTTGAGATATACAACAAAATAATGTAAAAATAATGAATGACTTTGGAGCTATGTAACCCCAAAAATTATTTGAGATATTTAAATGGGTACCATCTGTTTAACAACCTTCTTTGTCGATTGCCGACATTCCGATATCTGTTAGAAGGCCCCTCTTTTTTAACCCGGTTTTTTATCACCTTCCGATTGTAAACCTCTGTATGACTATTAGGTATTACCGAGAATCTGCTGAAATATTCAAAATATTTATCACTTTTGTTTAAATACCACTGTACCACTGTTAGGTCTTCAGTTGTCTGATGATGGGATAGTTCATTTCCCGAAACTCGAGTCACAAGAAAATGTATAATATATATTTTTTGGTAGTAAAACATAGTAATTTCTACAATTTGTTTTAATTATGATCAACTACCAAATAGTAACGGCTGAAACAACTCAGTATATAATTATTCTATTTGTCATAAACCTTCACACACAGATATAACAATTCTCAAAGACTCGTTTCATCCAATCCAACATAAATTATCAGTATATCATAGCAGGGTACATAGATTATTGACTATCTCCCAATAATTTCAATCAAAAATTGAACAAATAGCAACTAATAATGGTTATTCGTCATCAATAATAGACAATGATAGCCAGAAGACAATATAAAAATGCAATATATTTATATGTATTATCCAATTAAAGTGTACAATGGATTTTAATCAAGTAAATGACTAAAAATATACATTTTAGTATTCCAGACAATTATTTTTAGATTCCCTTTGTACAGAATAAATATAATAATCACAATATTTATCTTGTACCCAGTTCCTTCATGATTTATTTATTACATTTGTATCTTTTCTTTTTATTTCACAAGTTTTCGCTGTACTTATTTTGTTTTTAATACTTTAGGTATTGTTATTTGGTTTCAATTTGAAACTGAAAGGCAAATCATTGGAGACTGCAATGAAAGAACTTGAACCTCTGATGGTGATGGTTTTCTATTGTATAGAAAAAATCAAGAGATACAGACTTTCCAAGGAAGGTAAGAATATATTTATGTGATTACACTGACTCATTTCTTATCTTTTATAATCTATTTGGGATCTACAGTTAAAATTTCTTCAGAATGAATCCGGAATATAAACAATACAATAGGATCTTATCTTTATTGAGATAATGAAATGCTTGTCTTATTTTAGATATGCGTTTGCAATGATAAATTTAATATTTGCTTTGTTGAACCATCTTGGAAAAATTTCTCTGCATTTCCCATTACTTACATTTACTAATTCATATGTTCTAAATTTCTTCATAACACGTCTCTAAATCAGCTTATACTGGTCTAAATTATGTAAAATTTGCAGCATTTTTTCAAACATAAAGGGTCTTTCAATAAGAACGCTCCATTTTTAAATTGACATTACTCACACATGGCAGTCATTGTATATTTGAGACATTGACAGTTGTATTTGTCAATGTCTACCATTTAATCATGGGAAGGTCCACATTCCAACAACGTTGGCAAATAAACCAAATTTATTATGAAAAATCGCGATCTGTTACTTAAATTGTACGTAACTCAAATATTTGATTGTCTGGATAGAACAGTTCAACGTTTAGTGAAGAAGAGGAAAACAAATTTTACACTTCATGATGTTAAAGTGCCAGTGAGACATAGAAATGCAAGAAATGAAGAGAATATTACTGCCGTACGTGAAAGTGTTGGTGAAGACCAAAATTTATCGATTTATTGACGTTCACAAGAACTAGGCTTCTCCCAGACGTCTTTGTGGCGAATTTTACGAAAAGACCTTGGTTTTGCATCCATACAAAATTGTTTTAACCCAAGAACTCACACCAACAGATCATTTAAAGCGTCGAATATTCAGTAATTGGTGCTTAGAAAAAATGGGAAATGATGCAGATGAAGAAAATCGTTCTCAGCGATGGGGCTAATTTCTGGTTAAACGGACTTCTTTCTTTGGGGTCACATTAGGTCATTGATTTACAGCACTCATCCAGCAAATTTAGACGATTTACGGATCCATATTGAAAGAGAAATTGCTAACATACAACCTGATTTGTGTGAGAGTAATGGAAAATTGGGTTCAACGACTTCATTCCTGCCAGCGTTTCCATGATAGACATTTAATTGATATTTTATTCCATAACTAATGGTATCCATTGTACTTTATAATAAAATGAAAATTGCAATAATTTTTTGATAAATAATATGTTTTATTTACAAAACAAAATGGGGCGCTGTTAATGAAAGACCCTTTAGATATAAATTTGTGGTTAGTTATACAATCCTCCAATAGCTCACACAGTGAATTTTTTAAATATACATTATCTTGCTTCGCTTTCAGGTAAAACTAAGGCGGATAAAAATCGCCAGCGTGTTGAAGAGATCTTCCTCAAATCCACCCATCAGGCGCGAGCTGAGGCCGCGGCAGCTAAACGCGAAGAAAAACGCAGGCAAGAGAAGGAGAGGATAATGGCAGAAGACGATCCAGAGCGTCAGAGACGTTGGGAAGAAAAAGAAAACAAACGTCAGGCCAAAAAGCGGGCTCCCAAAATGAAGCAGTTGAAAGTGAAAGCAATGTAAACGATTTATCGATCAAAAATTTTCATTCTGCGTACGTATCGAATATGAAAGAAGGCTTAAAGTTGGTTTTATTTGTTACTTATGGTAAAGGATGTTTGAATGTAGGGTTTCGAAATATATCTGAGATGTGTAATGTTGAAGGATGATGTAATTAAAGCAATCAATATTTGTTTAAGTTTAATTTTTTCCTCTTTGTTTACTATTTGGTTTTATCATCTGAGATTTTGAGACTAAAACAAATTCTTATGGACTAATTCATGAAATAATACAGGTTGTCAGTTATGAATTCAGTGAGAGTCTTAAAATTTAGAATCTTGGTCTTGATTCTTGGACACCCAGAGATCAGGAAATACAAAGAAGCCATAACATAGGCAGAAAAGAGGCTCTGATCCCGTATGTAGGACCAGAACTTTTCAATGGCTTGGAAAAGAAATTGTCCGATTTGGGACAAATCTGCACCGTTTTGTCCAACAAATTGTTGCAATTTTAAAGGTAGCTTCATCATGCCTCTCTAGTTGAAGTCTTGCTCCTCATCGGCGAAAAACTGGTGAGCCATTTTTCATCACCAGTCACCATCCTGTATGGCCAAGGCTTCACTGATGGAAATTTGATCCATCATGTTTTTGGTGTTAATCGAGCTTCTTTTTGAATGCAGCTTTGCGCAAATGGTTTAAAACTGTTTTATCATCGATCTTTAGATCCTGGGTGATGCTACGATTACTAACATGCCGGTCAACTTCGATTATTTCTGTGATTTTAACGACATTTTCGACGAGGTGCTTTAACATCAAAAACACCTGAGCGGAGTCGACGAAACTAAAATTGCATGTAATTAGCTGTTCACAATTTCAGCCGCCTTCAGTGGCGGCTCGTGACAGTATAAGATGGTGAGGCACATCAAAATAAAATATATTATTGTAATATACTACTCTGTCAAGAAAGTACCGGGAATTTTCAATTAAAACAACATTTTTACATTTAATCGTCAAAATTTATTGGGTCGCCTTCAAAATAGGCTCCATTTGCTCCAATACATCTATGCCAACGGCACTTCCAATTATCGAAACATTTTTTATAGGCGCTTTCCGGGATGGACTTTAGCTCTCGCGCCGAATTTTGTTTTATGGCTTCAATCGACTCAAAACGGGTGCCACGAAGGGGCAATTTTAGTTTTGGGAAGAGGAAAAAGTCGCAGGGAGCCAAATCCGGCGAATACGGTGGTTGCTGAAGCACGTTTGTTGAGTTTTTGGCGAGAAATTCAGTCACAATCGTAGCTCGGTGAGAAGGCGCGTTATCGTCATGCAAAATCCATGAGTTGTTCGCCCACAAATTTGGCCGCTTCTTACGGATACGCTCACGCAAACGTTTCATAACGCCTAGGTAATACTCCTTGTTTACCGTCTGACCCTCTGGAACGAATTCGTAGTGCACCACGTCACGGATATCGAAGAAAACAATGAGCATCACCTTCATTTTCGAGCGACTTTGGCGTGGTTTTTTCGGTTTCGGCTCATTTTTTGCCACCCATTCCGATGATTGCTGGCTTGTTTGCATATCGTACTCGTAGACCCAGTTCTCATCACCAGTTATAATGCGTTTCATGAATGTAGAATCGGAATTACAGCGATCCAGCATTTCTGAAGCAACCTGTTCGCGATGACGTTTTTGAAGAAAATTCAGGTCTTTCGGTACGAGTCGTGCGGCCACCTTTCTCATGCCCAAAATATCAATCAAAATCGTACGTGCGGCCTCGTGGGATATCTTAAGATCATGTGCTATCTCTCTCAAGCTGGTACGACGCTTTTCCAGCACCCTTTCCTTAATTTTATCGACGTTATCTTCGATCGAAGCCGTCGATGGGCGACCACTTCACGACCGTCCTTGAAGGCTCTTTACCACTGATATGCACGAGTTTTCGATAGAGCATTATCACCAAAGGCCTTTTGCAACATTTTCAATGCATCGGCACACGAAAATTCATTTGCAACACAAAACTTTAAACAAATTCTTTGCTCAACGTAATCACCCATAGTAAAAATCGGCAAGCACTCTGACATCGACTGACTTAATCAGCTGTTGCAAACACACTAGTTGACAGATCCCGCTCAAGCTTGGCATAGTAATTAAGGACAGTGGTACCAACCTAGAAAAAAAAAATTTACCTGCCTCATTGCCCCGCCAGATTTAAATCGATAATTCCCGGTACTTTCTTGACAGAATGTATATATTTTAAGTTTACCGACAAAGTTTATCCAGTGAACTCTACTCTGTCAGTTGCATAATAGTCATTATAAAAAATGTTATTTTTGAATTATTGAATCCAAGAACAAATCATCATCATATTATGGCTATATTGACAAATTTGTTGTTATCATCAGTTTAAAAAAATCCTGTGGTATTAATGCCCCAATAGATGATTTTTAAGCGTTTTTTCGGCATATCGCATTGCTTTAAATATGAAAATCGTTACTATACAGCTGTCCAGCAGGAACTAACGTTGAGGTGTAGAGCCAGTATGATGAAAGTATGATGAAAATAAAGAAAAACGGTTTAGATGAAGATCGAAATGATCTATTACCTCGTCTATAAAAATATTCTCATCCTGTGATTTTATAAATCCTTTTTCAATTGAAATTTTTGCCACATTACTCAATCGCGCCCCTCCAATTGTATTTCTAATATAATTTTTAATTCTTTTCGACGCGGAGAAACTTCTTTCTGTAGAAGGAGTTATCATTGGTAAAACAACAATACATAATAATTTAAAAAGTTGGCATACAAAATTTTAAGTCAGTATTGTGAAAAAAAGTCACAAGGGTTTGTGCAATTTTCTATTTATATCGTTTCCGTAGTTAATTCACTTTTTAATTGATTTATATCAAGAATAGCTCATGAAGAAATTCTTTTTCATAAATGGAGAATTTTGAATTATTCAACAGATCGAAGAAATCTAGTTTTCAATGTCGCAAAACCTAACCTCTATTTGAGTCGCTATAATGTCTAGAATTGCAAATAAAAATTCTCTCAATTGTTGTGTTTTATCTGCCATTTCAACTACCTTGCGACGTGTTGAGTGTAAATCTGCGATAACCAGTTTTTTTATAAATTGTTTCAAAATAAGTACTGTTACTCCTAAATTCACGTATTTTACTCAGTCTTGTCTGCGGTAATTTCTCGCTTTCAGAATATCTATGTTTCTATTTTATGAAATATTAGGAGTACAAATAAGTTTCCGCCGTTTTTTAACATAAATTAAATATTTATTACATAAGAACGGTAATATAAATTTATTTAAAATATTGCCCATCACTTGCAACCACTTTTTCCCATCTCTCAGGCAGCATTCGAATCCCACGTCTGAAGAACTCCTTGTCTTTTGAGGCTATCCACGAATCAACCCAATTTTTGGTATCCTCATAAGATGTGAACCGCTGCGCCGTCAGAGCATGTGCCATGGACCGGAACAGGTGATAATCGGACGGTGCAATGTCTGGTGAATACGGCGGGTGGGGTAACACTTCCCAATCAAGTGTTTCCAAGTACTTTTTCACGGGAGCCGCAACATGTGAACGAGCAATGTCATGCAGAAGAATAATTTTTCTATAATTTTTTTTTGAGACTGCTTGCTGAGTGACTTCTAATGTTAGAGAAAGTTCTTTTTGCGTTTGAGATGAATCTTCCTCCAATTCTGCATCCTCGTAAATTTTTGGCCTTCCACTGCGATCTTTGTCTTCTACGTCGAAATAACCGTTTTTAAACTTTTGAAACCACTCTCGACACGTTCTCTCACTTAAAGCACCCTCACAATATGCTTCTACGAGCAATTGATGCGCCTCAGCAGCAGATTTCTTTGAATTAAAGAAGTAAACTAATATTTCCCGCAAATGACGCTTACTTGGCTCAAATTTTGACATTTTCAACTCATAAAAATTATATTTTACCAATATAAAATCAATGATATTAATAGGTTATGTTATTCTTGAATGGCCAAACTATTTTTTAAGCCGGTTATCATCTGCGAAATCTAACCGAAACTCCGTGCCGCGCCATCTACAATAAAACGGCGGAAACTTATTTGTACTCCTAATAGAAAAAACAGTATCGGTTTGATGAAAATTATTACAAATGTTTCTAAAAAATATATATTCTGAGCATTCTTTTAAAAAAATAAACCTACTACTTCTCTAATTGATTTTTGATCACAATCGCGACTATTACTATTGATAATAAAATGAAAGGTTTCCAGTAATTTATCTCTATTATTAAAAACTGTCAGAACGGGACGTGAATTGAAATTTCAACGAGTTGCTACATTTGTAGGTATACGATTTCCTCTAATTTGCTCTAACACTTGGGTACGCTTTGTCGATTTGAAAAATAATGATGAAAATCCTAAATGGGTTGAGGAAAAAACTTTAACCTCTTGAATTGAATTACAGGCATTACTTATAACCAAATTCAATACGTGTATATAGCAATGAGTAAGCATTGCTTGTGGTGGTATAGATTTTATTTCTGCCTTTAAACCGTTTACTTCTCCCGACATTACACTAGCCCCATCGTATGTTTGAGATATGAATTTTTAATGCAAGTCAAATTGTCCAAATTTGGCAGATATGAATTGAAATAAATCTTCAGCAGAACGCTCAGAACATCATAAAATCCCATGAATCGATCAACAAGTTGGTCAGTTATTACATAACGGCAAATGACGGATAATTGTGAATGGTAGCTTATGTCAGTTGTTTCATCAATTTGCCAGGAAAAACAAAGATTTTGAAATTTCGTCCTCAATTTTTTTTATTCACAACAAAAGCAACCAAACCGATTAATTCATTTTATATAATTTAAGATGTGCTAGAAAAAAATGATCTACCGTTAATATCATTTTCTAAGAAGGTTTTTAAATTAGTGTCAATTTTACTAACAAGAATAACCAATTCTTTGAAATTCCCGCGATTTAGAGATTCATCGTGCTCCTTAAATTGTATCATTTGCATACAGAGGTGCATCCTAATATCAGACTTTTTAGAATTTGTCGATTTTCCTTAACTCTAGCATTAAAATTTTGAATTTCTATTTGACACGCATTGTCTATTGCTGTGGTGATATTTTGTTTTTGTTTTCTCATAAGGGTAAGCTTGCAATTCGATGAAATATGTTGAGCCCTTTTATTGTGTAGCAATAGACCCCGAGACAAATTTTTCAAATCGCTATAACCACTTTTTAACCAAACTCTGTCGGAATTTGTATAATTGCGAATAAAATGCACGGCCAACAAGATAATTTATTTATAGTTATAATGTCAGTAAGCCAGTCTCGTACTTTTCATAACATGTATTTAGAAACCACCGATAGGATTTCTGACCCCACCCATAGTCACAAGACATTTACTTATATCTGGAACAGATCGCTTTACTTCTTTGATAATACATTCTGTCAAGAAAGTACCGGGAATTATCGATTTAAATCTGGCGGGGCAATGTGGCAGGTAAAATTTTTTTTCCTAGGTTTGTACCACTATCCTTAATTACTATGCCAAGCTTCAGCGGGATCTGTCAACTAGTGTGTTTGCAACAGCTGATTAAGTCAGTCGATGTCAGAGTGCGTGCCGATTTTTACTATGGGTGATTACGTTGAGCAAAGAATTTGTTTAAAGTTTTGTGTTGCAAATGAATTTTCGTGTGCCGATGCATTGAAAATGTTGCAAAAGGCCTTTGGTGATAATGCTCTATCGAAAACTCCTGCATATCAGTGGTACAGAGCCTTCAAGGACGGTCGTGAAGTGGTCGCCCATCGACGGCTTCGATCGAAGATAACGTCGATAAAATTAAGGAAAGGGTGCTGGAAAACCGTCGTACCAGCTTGAGAGAGATAGCACATGATCTTAAGATATCCCACGAGTCCGCACGTACGATTTTGATTGATATTTTGGGCATGAGAAAGGTGGCCGCACGACTCGTACCGAAAGACCTGAATTTTCTTCAAAAACGTCATCGCGAACAGGTTGCTTCAGACATGCTGGATCGCTGTAATTCCGATTCTACATTCATGGAACGCATTATAACTGGTGATGAGACCTAGGTCTACGAGTACGATATGCAAACAAGCCAGCAATCATCGGAATGGGTGGCAAAAAATGAGCCGAAACCGAAAAAACCACGCCAAAGCCGCTCGAAAATGAAGGTGATGCTCATTGTTTTCTTCGATATCCGTGGCGTGGTGCACTACGAATTCGTTCCAGAGGGTCAGACGGTAAACAAGGAGTATTACCTAGGCGTTATGAAACGTATGCGTGAGCGTATCCGTAAGAAGCGACCAAATTTGTGGGCGAACAACTCATGGATTTTGCATGACGATAACGCGCCTTCTCACCGAGCTACGATTGTGACTGACTTTCTCGCCAAAAACTCAACAAACGTTCTTCAGAAACCACCGTATTCGCCGGATTTGGCTCCCTGCGACTTTTTCCTCTTCCCAAAACTAAAATTGCCCCTTCGTGGCACCCGTTTTGAGTCGATTGAAGCCATAAAACAAAATTCGGCGCGAGAGCTAAAGTCCATCCCGGAAAGCGCCTATAAAAAATGTTTCGATAATTGGAAGTGCCGTTGGCATAGATGTATTGGAGCAAATGGAGCCTATTTTGAAGGCGACCCAGTAAATTTTGACGATTAAATGTAAAAATGTTGTTTTAATTGAAAATTCCCGGTACTTTCTTGACAGAGTAGTATATAATTTATCTACATAGGAATGACTCGAAAATCACAAGTACTTCGAATATTTTCATTTAGCTTAGGAATTTGAGACGACACACTCAGTCCCGCTGAATCCATTTCAACTTCTGGTAGTAATTAAGTCGATTAACAAAATGAAAAGAAAAAAGTTCACAGGAACACGGAAACAAACTTACACGAGACAGTCGAGACATAGCAAACGCTACCACCAAATCACAGCAAAGCAAAAACTAACTTGATTTCGCGCTTCCAGATCAACCCGTGCAGATAATTGTCGTTTGCTTTTCGGCTCTATTCGAGGAGACGTCCCCGTATCGAGGCAGGCCTCAAATCTATCTCTAGAAGCTGCCTTCAAAGGCAGTAGGAATATTCTCGATTTCTCGTCGCGTCGATGAAGATAACCCGCTAGACAAGGAAGCGCGTGAGGCATGCTTCAACCGTTTATTCTTAAAGAGAAAGCGAGATGAATATACAAGAATCGTGAAATTGAGCATGGATATTATGGAACATAGACTCAGTTCCGTACCGTATGATGTGAAATTGAGGATGAAATGGATTAATAAAATATTCGATTAATACGTGTAATTTGCAGAATTGATTTCGTGAGGCACTGTCTCACCGGTCTCATAGGATAAGCCGTCACTGGAGAAGGAATCATATAGGATAGGTTTCTGAGGGAAAAAAACAAATAGTGATATTCTTCACTCATATATTTACAGAACAAATCGCACTGTATCCAAAGGTACATGAAACATACTTAAATAAATATTTAAAATATACAAATGGCTTTCAAAACGCCTGATTTTTTCTCTAATAATCCATGTAAGCCTTTGAAATAATGTGGCCTTATTATAATGATATGATAATGATTCTTGTCTGTTTGTAATTGAAACAATACTTAAAATTAATAACTTTTTTATTTACAAACATCTAAGACTATATAAATATTGCAAAATATATCAAATTGAGCTTCTCGAAGTGTAACTGTCAAAAAGGAATGATTTATTATATGCCAACGAACTGAATTTTTCGGAAGAATTTTATATAATCCATAAAGCAGTCAAATGATTGTCCCTATGGAAACTATGTGCAAATTAGAAATAGGTACCTAAATTAAAGAATTTTCAAGCACTTCGATCTTGCGTTTCATTGTCTAAGTTACATAGAGACAGGTATTTTATTTGAGCTTCATAAAGGAACTTATCACAATTATAATAAGGGGAAAATATTTACACAGTATCTAATTACATTTTTTAACTTAAAAATCTAAATTTTTCAGGATGTCGATCCTCCCGAATCCGAAAAGTTTCCTTTGATGGTTGTCGGTTCTGGAGACGAGGACGATTTGTGGCATTGAACACAATGCAAGCAGGAGTGACATGATCCCGATTTTTGTGCTACGATTGATCTGAGCTTGACCGCAGGACCGATTTTCATCTTCATTTTCGTGATGAGGTGATCTTCGGTGAGGTGCGGCAACGCTGCTCCATCTATACACTGTTCTTTGAAAAGCTGAAACAAAAGAAATGGGCGTTAGAAAAGGAGGCAATCAAAACCGCAACATACATTTCTATAAGTTGAAGCTCAGTGTATACTCTTGTAAGTGACAATGCTCCAACTGACAAGTCTTGTAGAGAATGGTTTCGGTGCTTCAAAAGTGGTGATTTCAGCATTGAAGATATATCTTGTTCGGAATGGCCAAAAAAATTTTAAGACGATAGTACATCTTTTGCCCTAATTCAAAAGCAAGGGTTCTTTATGGATTTAACCCAAGAGATCTGAAAAGGTGATTATTTTCTTGTGAGCCGTTGCTTTAAAGGCAAAAAAAGAGTTTTCTACACCTTGGTATTGACTGGTGACGAAAAGTGGATCTTCGATAACACCAAGAAGAAAAAACAAGGCTTGAACCAGCAAACCGTTGCCTTCGAATTAAACTTCAACATCAAAAGCTGAACATTCATGGTTCGAAAGTTATGCTGAGTATCTGGTGGGACCAAGAGGCGTTGTGTACTTCAAGCTGCTCAATTCTGGCCGTATTCTTCCGAGATTGCTCTTTCTGACTATTGGCTGTTTCGACGGATGCAACACCGCTTCACTTCTTTCGAGAAAATTGAAAATTAGCCTTAAAATTGGAGCGCCTCCAAAGACAAGATTTTTTTCTGAGACAGGATTTAAAAATTGCCTCAGAGGTAGGGAAATGAAGTCAGCAGTGATGGACAATATTTAGATTAATTTGTTTAATCATTATCTTTTGAAACAAATGCATTTTGGAGCTATAAAAAGTCCCGAATTAATTTGAACCTCCAAAAGCTTCAAGTAAACCAAACTGTAATTAGTTGCTCTCCACTGTATGACAGATATCAGCACTTGTTTCTGCTGTAAGAATGCAGAATTTGGTTGTATTAACTTTTATACTTTTGGTTCACTCTTTCCAAATAACTAACTGAAATATTTAAATTAATCTTTTCTTTGCAGAAATAATATTGAGTTCAAATCAATGTCTATCTTTTGACAAAAAAATTAAATTTGCTATACTATTATCATTAGGGTGAGACGAAAATTGTTTAAATTTTTTGTGCATCTGCTGGAGTTTCTTTATTTAAGTTGCTGAGTAGGCCTATTCAATGAGCTTCAGTTTCATTGAAATTGTTAACTTTATACAATTTTTTGTAAATTGGAGGTTCGCATTTTTTTCGTATTAATAACTTGACACTTCAAAAATTAAGGTGTTGCCAGATGAAACCATGGAATAATAAACTATTAGCGACATATGTTACCAAAACCGCATGAACTTATTTTTGCTCCCTATAGTTCAGAAAACGGTTGATTACTCTTGGACGTCTTCTGTTCGGACAATGTAGCAACTTTACAATCCTTCAAAGATACGGATTTCCCCCTTGATTGGACCCAGCAGGTAACTGATCCATCTTTTATGGCCTTAATGCGTTTTAATTTGCGTATGATCCATCTCAATGGTGTTCCAAAGGAAATCTATTACAGATTCCATTAAATGATATTGATGAACAGCTCACTGATAATATCTTATTTCGTACTTGGCGGATGGTTTCTTACCAGGCACACTAGATAATATTACTTCATTACTGCACACATTACGCGTCATGCAAAGGATATTTAGAACAAAAAGTGATGCTAGAATGAGCTGGAACACGTGTTTTTTGTTTCTGTTTGAAAACATAGGTGTATACTTATTTAGAGTTCAAGTTGGAAGCGTATTATATTACATTGTGACAACCAACAATTTGCAATGGAAAATGACATAATGCGGTTCGTACATGTAATAAGTCTTCTCGGGTATTAATTACAGAAACAGTTCACTGTCGGGTTCTGGTTTGAATTGAAGAAATGAACCTTAACACTGCGGTAGCCTTGGGTTTAATGCTTGCATAAATATACAATGAATTTATTGTGACCACATTGTGAGATATAGCAAAGTTGGAATGCAATGCGATCTCAGCTCATGGTAAATAAAATATATTGGGAGTGGAACTATGTTCGTGCTGTTTTGATAACAGATGTCGCTATTAGTTTACTATTCCTTTGTCTCATTTGGCAACATCTTCATTTTGGAGTGTTCTTTTCAGTATCTGTCATTTGGCTGAAGTGTAAACACCATAGTTTCCATGTGTTCTGGAAATGTCAACACTGATGTTCAGTGGATATTTATGGTGTCAGAAGTGTTTTGCCTGATTTAAAAAAGGGAAATTTTGATTTGGAAGACAAAAACCAACCAGGAGCGCTACCGAAGTTAAAGGATGAAAACTCAGAGGCAAGGCTCAACAAAGATCCAACACAAACGCAGGAAAAATTTTTAAATGCACTTGGAGTCAATCAGTCATTTGCCATCTTTTAAAAGCAATGGGAATGATCTGTAAGGCCACTACAGGAAGCCACTGCGAAACCGCTCAAGTATATTATCACCAAATGTTTATGTTATTATTATTCGTTGTTGTTCTGTTTAATTTCTCTTGTTTAATAAAGTTAAATAAAAAAAAAAGTTTGTCCGAGGTTTTTCTTGTCAGCCTGTACATAATAAATTTCTGTTTTCCCAATTTAATTTCCTGTACATGGTTAATTTATAAGTAGTTATATCGATTATAATTCTATTGAACCTGTTACAATTCCGTTCATCATAAAATCAATTGGAAATATATCAAAGCGCCGTCTGGTATGATTACGAAATATTTTCTGATTCAAATGGGAAGTGAGTCCTCAAGATCAATATTTACATTACGTATCCAGCTACCAACTGTTGCAGTAGGTACAGAGAATTGCTTTTCACAGATAATTGGGAATGTATAGGAGCAACCTAAGAATTATGAAGCTATACCTAATAATTAAAGTCTTATTAATATTAATCATACCGCTTGTAATACTGGTAGGTAGATAGAAAGCGTTTTAATCTACATTGCCGTATATAGATGTGCTCTTACATTAAAATTGTTGAGGCATAGGTATGACGGAGATTTGTGTGAAACAGAGTAGGATCAGTTTCGTGTGACCTTTGATTCTGAGTCGCAGGGTTTGTCTTAGAAAAGTGGAATTTTGTATCAATCTTTGTATAGCTTTTTGAATCAAAAATATTCTTAAGAAAGGGGTTTTAAATGAATAATTCACTTATAATTTTGGACGCATGTTTGGTCTTATGGAAACTGTTCAGCAATACACAGGCTTATCCATTTTGTGCTTCCGAAAGTAAACGTGTATAAAACACTCTTCCATTTAGAATATCGACCAAATTTTTATCCTCCGCGTGATCTTTTACAGGACTCGATCCTTGTGAGGTAATTGTCGACGACTCGCCCCACATTTCAGGCAATATCTCACCAATAACTTGACGGATGTTGGTTTTCAGATCGTCAATGGCCTGAGGATTATCGGCATAAATGACAAGAACTTGATGGCCAATTCACATCGCCGAAATGAGAAATTACGCGTCCTGGGAATTTTTCTTGGAATAAAGCCAAAACGGGTGGTGTTGTGTGGTTTGTTGCACCTTCTTGCTAGAACCACATCTCTTACAATTCCATATCAACCATTTCGGGCCAAAAAAATCGGTTATCATTTGGCTATAGCGATGAGAATTGACGGTTTGAGTGACAGCTTCTTCAGTTTCAAAGAAGTACATGCCAATTTGACCATTTCTCCAAATAATGTTATCGCCAAATCTTTCTTTCAATAAATCAATCGTTACGGTAGCAGCATGAGGTGTAGTATCATCTTGTTGGAACCAAAACAGTTCTGGGTCGATACCATTCAAATTTTGAAACGAATAATCATTGATCATCGATCTGTAACGAGCACCATTCACTGCAACATTAGCTCCAGCATCGTTTTTAAAGAAATATGGACCGATGATGCATCCATGCCAAGGCATGGCACACCATACAGTGCATTTTTCAGGATGCAATGGTACCTGCATAACTTCTTGAGAATTGTTTTCACTCCATAAACGGCTGTTCAACCAGAAAAGAGCTTCATCACTGAACACAATTTTACGATAAAAAAGTGGATCAACTTCAAGCTGTTCTAGGGCCCAATCAGCAAACAAACGACTTTTATTATGGTCAAGTGGCTTTAGTTCTTGAACCAGTTGGATCTTGTATGGGTACGTAAAATTTTCCATGTGGTGGATGCACAGAATCCAACTTGTTGTGAACGTCGATGAATAGACAAATCTGGATCATCATTAACACTTTATGTTCTATCACCCTTAAAAAAGAACACCCGATATATTTCTATAAAGTGATACAGTGTATTTAGGACATGTTTTAAAATTCAATTCTGAATGTTTTCATGAGATTTATTTAGATTGAAATCTGTAGAGGTTCTGGTGAATTAATTCCAACTATTATTCTGTAATATTCAAATACTTCTTCGTAGTAGTTTTCAATTTATAAAAATGAACCCCTTAAGATTATTAAACACTATAGGGGTGGGCCCTTTAAGATTTGCATTTTAGATGTGCTCTAAATAAAAAGCTAATGAATATTTGTGCAAAATCATGAGTTTATTGGAAAAGTTGAACCTTGACATTTACTAATGTAAAACGATATCATTCAAATGATCGTCACAACTGGCTACAGTACCCCATCCCCATCCGATCAACTCAAACTTTCAGAACTTTTTTGATTGTTTGGGGCTCTCATGAAAAGCAACTCCAATTGCGTGTTCCAAGACATCAAGCGTTTCTTGATGGTTAGCGTAACGCTAATCCTCGGATTCCCTCAAAAAATACTTATCCGGAGTGAAAATGAGCTTCATTAAGTCATTTTTCTGGGAAAATGTTCATCTCCGGCCATTGAGCGATATGGAAACGCATCGAATGGTCACGAGGCTTCACTTCTTGAGTTAGTTGAACTCCGCAAGCCTTCATACCGAGATCTTAACGCAAAATTCCTCTTAGAGAAGTGGGAAGAATGTTCAGTTCTTGAGCACAATGAAGAGTTGATGTTGATGGATCTTCAGCCGCATTCTGGGCTACAGGAGCGATGTTTTCCGGACGAGAACGCGAAACGTGTTCTCATGAACAAGTTGATCACAAATTGCCGTGAGGGTATTTCATTTCTAATGAATTTTCCACGTGAATTTCTAACAGTTTGGACAGAAGATTCTCCACTTTGGAAATAAGTTATCTCAATTTTGTTCAAGCGTAAATCGGCACATTTCGTTAATGTCAAATATTAAACTAACGTTCTGTCAAATCAAGAATGACGGAAGTCATTCGTAGAAGTAGTGACAGACTGAAATAAACCACTACTTCAATATTCAAACCCTAGAGTACTCACCCTTTAAATATCAAAAAAACTAATGCACTAGCTTTTTGTCTGATAAACATAGAGATCTCCAGAATACACCCCTGTAGTAAATATACAGTCTACTCTGGAATTTACCCATTTAATATTCATTTAAGTCACTGATGAATGAACAAAATGTAGCAATTTCTGATAGGAGCTTTCAACAAATCGAACGGGTCTTAGTATCCTGCAATGCGTAACTAAAAAATGTACGATTTTATACTGCATAATAAAATCCGCTAATACGCTGAGACATTAACGAACATCGCCTTCCGTGTTACGGGCAGCAATTTTCTACGCAAATTGTATCGGTTTTTGCTTTGCGAATCATTTTTTTTATTTCCCACGTGGTCGAGAAGAAATGCAGGTAATTACTTGATTATTCGTATTACTTATGAGTTATTATGCTGTCACGTGGTGGAATTAATGCGATTCCTATTTTGCTTCTTGCGTTTCCTATATTGAGCACATTGTACAGCTGAGAGTGCAATAAAGCAATTTTGGTCGCGTTGACCAAGTCAACTTTGGGCTTCTATCTCGAACATGAAAAAAATATCTTACGTAGATAAAAATATAATTAGAGCCACAGCTCACCTTAAGAACTAAATAGTCAGAAATAAGACGTAAACTAATTACTGCGCATAGATATTTTACCTTAACTTATACGTCACTTTGACAGGCACTCATAGAATCAAATGACAAAGTTAAATTTCAAACGCTGTTACGGACAAGAATCTTGACAACTGCTAGATATTTTACCTCAACTTATATGTCACTTTGACAGGCACACATAGAATTAAATGACAAAGTTAAATTTCAAACGCTGTTACGGGCAAGAATCTTGACAACTGCAATATTTATAAAACTGTTAAATCGATTAAAATAAATTCAGAATTATTTCCGTAAACTTCTACAATATACCGGGTGTCCGGATTTAACGTTCATATATCGGGTGTTGTTTTTAGAGTGATAGAACTTTGAATTGAAATAAAACACATTTGAATTTAGATTGAAGCCAATTTTTTTTTATTTGAAAGATAATTTTATGACATTTATGTTTTAAGAATAATTTCGGGCATATGTCCACCACGACTGGTTCTGAGGAACCGCATTCGACCAGACCAATTTTGGACCACTTTTTCGAGTAATTCAGGACTTATTTCATCAAAAACACGAGTTATGTTGGCTTCCAAAGCGTCTTTTGTTTCTGGTCAATCAGCGCAAACTAATGACTTAACCTAAACCCAAAGAAAATAATCCAGTGGAATTATGTCGCATGATCTTGGAGGCCAATTAATTGGACCATTCCTCGAAATAATGTTATCGCCAAATCTTTCTTTCAATAAATCAATTGTTACGGTAGCAGCATGAGGTGTAGCACCATCTTGATGGAAAACACTTCTTGGTCGATACCATTCAAGTTTTGAAACAAATAATCATTGATCATCGATCTGTAACGAGCACCATTCACTGTAACATTAGCTCCAGCATCGTTTTTAAAGAAATATGGACCGATGATGCCTCCAGCGTGTAAAGCACGCATACAGTGCATTTTTCAGGATGCAATGGATCCTGCAGAACTTCTTGGGGAATTTTTCTCACTCCATATACGGCAATTTTGCTTGTTTACATAGCCGTTCAACCAGAAATGAGCTTCGTCACTAAACACAATTTTACGAAAAAAAAGTTGGTCAACTTTAAGCTGTTCTAGGGCCCAATCAGCAAACAAAAGACTTTTATTATGGTCAAGCGGCTTTAGTTCTTGAACCAGTTGGACCTTGTATGGGTGTACACCAAGATCTTTACGCAAAATTTTCCTTGTGGTGGATGCACAGAGTCCAACTTGTCGTGAACGTCGACGAATAGACAAATCTGGATCATCATTAACACTATGACTTACATCAGCGATATTTTCTTCTGTACGTACAGTTTTTTGTCTTGTTGTTGTTGTTGCATCGAGTAGAGTAATTGTTGTCCGAAATCTATCGATAGTTCGACGAATAAGCTGCACTGATGGACGATTATGGAAACCATAAATTTCACGAAGTGCTGTATAAGTTTCCATGATAATTTGTCAATGCTTACTGAACAGAAATGTCAAAACAACATGGCTTCTACCTGCTCTCAAATCACAGTTATCTCTATCGAATGTTCTATTTAATTATTTTTAAAACATAAATGTCATAAAATTATCATTCAAATAAGAAAAATTTAGCTTCATTCTTAATTTAAATGTGTTTTATTTCAATTCAAAATGCTATCACTCTAAAGAAACACCCTATGATACATAAAATTTGCAAACCCACTTCTTGACACTTACTGATAATAATATAGCGTGAATAGGTGTATTTTTCCACAATTAAAATTAAAATATTCACCGGCAACATCAAATACCGCTAGATAAGATGGAATTAAAGTTAACATTAGCATCTATTGTGGGGAAATGCTGTTACCAGCAATTGTTTCCTAGTAACACCTAGCAAGCAGGCACGAGCCTCTAATTTAGTGCCATGCACGCATCATCTTGCCTCCAGTGCCTGGTAGATCGGTGTTTTGATAGAAAATGAACGGAATAGAATCGACGTTTCAAGAGCAAACACGAATGTACTTAGCATTCTTAAGATTGCTCAAAAATTTCACGCCATGTATTCGAGACAAGCATTGAAGAGCTAAATACTAGGATTAATTGTTTGCTGACTAATAACCTAACTGTTATGGTTTATTATTGTTAACAATAGAGAGCAGGAGGTGTAAATTACTGCTCAGGCGATCTGTTACGAAACAGGTTTTTTATTTATGTCCACGTACGTTCGATAATGATATTTTGAAGGAATTTTTTCCAGATAAAAGATGACTCTGATTACTGAAGAATGTGAATACTGAATCAACTTATTGAGAATTGTTCAGAACGATAAGTTTTCTGAAGTAAAGGAAAGCAGAAGGCAAAAAGGGGAATTCCCTTTGCGCGTTTGTTTAAAGGAACAGTGTGCTACCGTTTTGCCAAATGTTTGATCTGAAAATGGTTTTAAATGACTAGATTGAGCTCACTGATAGAGAATCCGACAAAAGTAATTCCCTTCAAACAAGCGGTCTGGTCCGTCCATAAACACTCTAACTTTCGAACGTGAAGAGTTAGATAGAGTCCCCTTTAAATGGGTGAATGATCGATTCTAGAAATAATTTATTCGATATTTCATTTGAATTCCCACTTTCCTTGTCATATCTACAAAATGAGGAAAGTTCAATAAATTTCCCAACAATCCAAACTGACAATAAAAAGTCTTGAATGTAAGGTCGTAGCTCATCATTCCTTATTAACTCTAAATGAGTTTTTCCGTCGCCTACTTCTGACTGGAATCCAACTTCAACAATTACTTGGAGTTAATAAATCAAGTCTGAATTGTATTAAAATCATGCTACAATCAGCAGCTGAGTTTAATAATGATATATGACCAAAACCGAAGGAAGAGGTGTAGATTGCCCGACTTGGGTTGCCTCGAAAAGATGCGGATGGGCGATTATGCAGGGAAACACATAAATGTTTAATATTTTGAGTTGACATCGAAAAAAATCGTTTTGATTAATTCTAAACGAAATTTTCACGAATTACACTTATCAATTTGAAATTTAGGTAAATTAAAATATATTTAAGTTGAAAAAGTCTGGAAATGAGTAAGAAACTTCATCTAATTCATTACTACCGAATAATAAGAAATTTTAGTGTGGAGACCCCAACAGCCGGTTAGGCGCGAAACCTAAAATAACGCTAAAAATATCTTGATGAATTGTTTGAAATGTTTATAGATTCAGCAGTTAAGTACCGAAACAAAGAACAATTGTATCCATGCAGAGAGAGCTTCAGTTTTGTTTAGCCTACATATAGAACCAGATGATCGTAAATTATCGCATATACGCCCAATCGTAAAACAGATCTCATAACCCCGCTGTTAAGGTTTAATGTATGTCGTAAAATTCACTCGAGTAGGCATCCGAAACAATTTTGCATTCGTTATTTCAATCGTCGATATAATGTAATATTTTCTGAAGGGAAGAATTATAGTTCTTCTAGGCAATTTTTCAATTATCCTATTTTGCGATGATTTTAACAATAACCAATCCATATGATTGCAATATTAATGTTTCCTTTGGATTCATCTTCTATAAACCCTTCTAATAACCAGAAACTGCAAGTAATATACAAACTATATAGAGTATATGCAGATATAATTAACGTTAACAAAAGTAAATCAGTTTTATCTGGTAAACTATCAATATACAAGCAGAAATGCGATAAAACGTCTGCTTTAAGCAGTAAATTATATAATATAATCAGTACCTTATTTGGAGGGGCTTACTCTACTAGATTGCAGTAAAGAAACAAGCTATCGTAGCACGATAATGAGCTATGTAACCAATAATCAGTTATCCTTATTACTCACTTTTACACTAAAAATCCATTTTAACCGTTATTCAGTTGCCCCATTCGATTGATTCTTCATTGTATCTGAAGAGTTTTTAATCATTTGTCTAGGGATGATCTTAATACTTATTCGTCTCTTCAATAATTTCAAGGAAGTCTATTTAATTTTTTTACTTTTTTATGAGTTAATGGATGGAATCTCAAGACTCAATAAAGTCAAAACGCAGGATTATTGAATTTACCTAAAAAGCAGTGTTATATCTATCTGTCGTTTTACTCTGCGATTACAATCTGTCAGTGACTAATTTCAAAACTAAACATACAGGTAGCCCACATAAAACAGTTCGGTCGAATAATATATCATTTCAAAGGTTTTGAAATTCTATACATGAATAAGGTAATTATGTTTTCTTTATCGACGCTATCGACGTCCGTTTTGATTATTTTTAGTTGAATCTGTTTGAATAGTCGCTGATTTTGTGGAGTTAAAAATGAGCTAAAAGTTGGTCTGTCGGGCTTTCTTTCTTGGTGCCTTAGATTTTAGTTTTAGAGCTATATTGGGCTGACGAAGTCGGATTAATCAGGAGGCCAACTTTTTTTGCTTCTTAATTTGAAGCCAATTTGAGTTAATATTGGATCTACCATCTGATCCAGATTAAAGAGAACATAATTCGTAACATTTACATTGAATAAATTGGGAACTGATACTCGTTTGGCGACGTGCGCTGAACAAAAGGATTTATAATTTAAAGATACAGCTCTGGATCACCATCAATGAAGAGCAAAGATACGAACACATCGTTTAAGGCAATAAAAGTTCATATTTGAAGTTTGATCATTTGACAATTTATGCGTATTCTCGACTTTAGAGTACATTGAAGTCTGGATGATATAAAACAACTTTTGAATGATTTAGTTAGTTCTTAATTATTCTGCAAATTTATGTGAACATATATCTGGGATCCTTCATCTTTAATTATTTGCTTACCGTGCATTTTTAATAGATCATCTGATTTTAAGCAATATGTAATGTTTTATTGCCTAGCCTGCGATCAGGGCCGTCTTTAAACTATTTGAGGCCCTGGGCACATTAGGATCATGGGGCCCCTATGACCTTGAGAAAACACTATTTAGTTACAATAGATAAAGAAAGACAAACAAGGTTCTAAATTTATTTTTATATAATTACTAACTATAAAAAAATATAAAAAATAATCTACTAAAGTAACTCGCTGTACATACATACAAGCATTTTCCGAAAGTCTTAAGTGGTTTTTATTGCTTCGAAGTGAAATTTAAATAGAAAAACTGAAACCAATGGTCTCTTACCTACCTAATGTTTTTATGTCTAGTGCAATAAAATTGATTGACGAATGAATTTATTTATTTTGAATAGTTTAAAACATACATACAGCCACATATTTAGCCAACACATTTTTTACATCAATAGATATTTTCTGTTTCCCATCACTGACCCATCTGTCAAAAAGTTCAAGCTATGTTGTACAAGGTATAGCTATCCGCATGCGGCAAACTAAAGGTAATATAATAAGCGCAGGTATTGCAGTAAGTCATTATCATCAGATTTTTCAAAATTAATGTTTTTCTGTAATACCTAAATATCGGTTATCATTTGGTAATCTGGCAGGAACTAGGGGGCCCCATTCGATCGCGGGACCCTGGGCACGTGCCCATAGTGCCCAGTGGGGAAGAGGGGCCTGCCTGCGATAGTGAACATATTCTTAAAATCACACAATCTTTCTCTATTTCCCTTTTAATAATAATATTTCGTTTGAACCGTGCATTACGAGCAAAAAATACAAAAATATTTAGAACTTATCACATGGGATATCATACCGCTTCCGCCGTACTTTCCGTACATTACCCCTTTTGACTACAGGCTGTTTCGACTGATGCAACACGACTTGGTAGGTCACTTTTTCATTCTTTCGAAGAAATCGAAAATTGGTTTCAAAATTGGACCGCCTCAAAAGACAAGAAGTTTTTCCGAGACGAAATTCAGAAATTACACGATGGTTGGGAGAAAGTAGTGAGCAGTGATGGAAAATAGTTTGATTGATTTGCTCATTCATTATCTTATGACATAAATGCCTTTTCGAGCCAAAAAAAAAGGATGTGATTCTATGATCCTTTATCATTTTCTTCTTCTTCCTTTTGGATGGCTTTCGCCAAAATGCAGAATCGTTATCAATCATTCGGTCTGGTTTCACATGCTTCAGATGCTCTTTGTTGCCGTTCTATCTGCCCCAGCGATAATCTAGATCGTCCGCGGAGGCTCCGAACGCACTTATACACGCAGTGTTGTCCGCTGCGGGGACAGGGGGGACGCGGTTCGCCACGGGTCACATGCCGCGCCCCTGTCGGTGCCTGCGAGGTCGGGCGGCACCGCTTGAACCAGATCAGATCGGAGGCTAAATAAGCTGTGCAGGGTTGTCTTGGAGGAATCGAGGAAACTTCGCTTCTGGCTGATATCTTGAATGAGCGCGTCAGAAATGCCGATAAAATAACATAAGGAACACATAACATTCATAGAAAATCTACTTATATGGTTTTTTTTTGAGAAAGCGTTCTTTAAAAATTTGAATATCTAAACAGAATAATTCTGCGAAACCTATACAAAATTTAATTCAAGAAAATTAATGGAATAAATGAAATTACCTTGTTTACTATCACTATTTTATTTTGAGGATACTGTGACCCGAGTTTCATAGATTATACTACATTTTCAAACTGGTGTATATCAGGTTGTTAAGGAATTATTTATCTTTAAGGAAGGCTTCGTTTGGTGTAAGACTTCGAAGAGTGGGGAGACCCACAGGACTGTCTCCTCGTTTAATTATTTGTATTGCCGGGTTCCAGGAATTCTTGTAGATTTCTATTGATTCCAAGATATCTCGTTTCTTTCCTTTCGGTTCGACATGTAGGATTTTAAGGTTATCTAATTCTGGGAAGGTAAGGTTAGTTTCGAAGAAATGTTTCGCAAAATTAGAATTTTCTTTTCGATTCTTGAAAGATGCTTGGAGTCCTTTGAACCTTATTGTGAAAGTTCTTCCGGTTTTTCCTACATATACGCTACCACATTCATTACAACTTAATTTATAAACTCCTGAATTGTTAGGCCGTTTGATTTTGTCTTTAGCATCAAAAAATGAATTTGAAATTCTATGTGAAGGTGTGAAAGCTATTTTTATATTGTTTGCTGAAATTAGTTGAGCTATTTTTTGTGAAATTGGTCCAAAATATGTTAATTTTTTTTTCATTTTTTCCGTTTTTATATGATATATCTGTTTGAGGATTAGTTGATTTTCTTTCCTGTGTATGAGTGAGTTTATGATTGTTTTGGGCTATCTGCCTAATTGTGTTTAGTTCCCTTTTATGTGCAATATTACTTAAGGGAATGGAGAAGGCTATATGAATCATTGAATTATATGTTGAAAGTTTATGAGAATTTGGGTGATTTGAAAAATTTGAAATGGTTGTATATGTAGTTGTGCGTTTTCTGAAAATATCAAAGGAAAATTCACTATTACTCAGAATTATAGAAATGTCCAGGAAATTTATTTGATTATTTAACTGTGTTTCCATAGAAAGTTTGACCTTATGGTGTAAACTATTCAGATATTCTAATGTGTTATCAAGTTCCGTATATGTTCCACAGAAGCCAACCAATTTTGTCGTCTACATATCTGAACCAGAATTTTATATGCTTTGCGTGTGTGGAATCTAGAAATTTTTTCTCGAGGGATGACATGAAGATTTCAGCTAAGAGGTGAGCCCATTGCTAGTCTTCTTTTGCTGTTTTTTGTTTGGCCAATTCAGTTGTGAGTTACAGAGCAGTGAAGCAGCTCAAAGGGTGACCAAACCAGGAAGGTTGTACTGTGCATTTGATGAGACTGGAAAGGAATAATTTATTATGAGTTGCTTCCATATGGCGAAAAACTAAATTCGTATCGCTACTGTCAACTAGTGGACCATTTGAAGCTAGCGATTGACCAGAAACGGCTAGAATTGACCAACAGAAGAGGGGTTGCGTTCCAACAGGACAACGCCAGGCCACACACGTGTGTAGTGACTTGCCAGAAACTCCGGGAGCTTGGTTGGGAAGTTTTAACGCATCCGCCAGATAGCCCACACCTGGCACAAAGCGACATACCCTGATTGGCATCAAGAGAAGAATATGAAAGTCGATTACTAGAGTTTTTCGCCAATGAGGACCTCTAGGAGAGAGGCATGATGAAGCTACCAGTAAAATGGCAACAAATTATAGAATAAAAGGGTGGATATCCGACCCAAATGGCACAATCTGACACATTTAAAGTAAATTCTTGAAATTCAGGCAAAAATAATAATTTTTTTCATCAATATATTATATCGAAAATAAAACATAATTATTTCCGAATCATTCGACGCAAATTCATCAAGATAAGATTCAAGTAGTACATTTCTCCGCAGGAAATTAAAACGAGAGCCTACCCATTAAACCTAGCCGCCGTAATGAAGGATCGGATTTTTCAAGAACAACATTTGCACTGCGAGACTATTATATATACCGTGAACATGAATTATTAATTTTTGATCCGCCCCTGTTATTCAACCTGTCCCGTCCGAACCCCCCTGCTCCACCGCGCGTTGACCACCAGTGGTCGAACTAAAATACCCGGCACAACATCTGCATTCCGCTAGCTACCGGTCTCTAAAAGTCGAAAGAGAGGCTGGGCTGCACTCTCGGGCGACTGACCGTGTGTTGTGCTTCGATAACTTCACCAGAGGGTCGCCAGACTCCGACCTGTCGATGTGACAGCTTAATTAGGGGGACCGTGAAGAGGGAGAAGGAAATGCTGGGCAGGAAACGTATTTATGTCGTAAAAGGATCTCTGCAATCTGCGAGATAATTCTGGACCACTAGCGAAGTGATCTAACATTCAGTTCCAGCAATTTTATGGACGGTCTATTACAAATCCTACCAACTTTCACATCGTACCCTCGAAAACTAACATCTGCCGAAAGAATCATTATTTATTATGTTTTTAGTATGGAGACTTCAACGCTAGGTTAAGCGTGAAAACAAAATATTCCAAGTATTGAAATGATTCAAATTTATAGAGCAAATTTATTTAATTGTTGGTTAACCGAAGCATCTATCAGATTATGGCAGAATATATATAGAGATTGTTGGTAGTCTGAAACTGAAATGTAAAACTTGCTATATAGGGTCTTCTTTTAAAAGGGGCCAAACTTCAAGGGGAGATCATCCAATTTATTTGCAACAAAAAATGTCTTATACATGGTCGGAATGTTGATAGTTATTCTACAATTTAACATTCTTTGATTTTACGAAATATTTGAAGTTTTTCCATAAAATCAATTATATCAGGTGTTTTCTTAGTGTGACAGAAATTTTGGTAAGGGGATAACTGTGATTTGACAGAAGGTAGAAGCCATGTTGTTTTGACATTTCTGTTCAGTAAGTGTTCTATTCGCCAAACTTATAGAACACTTCGTGAAATTTACGGTTTACAGAATCATCCATCAGAATAGCTCTTTCGTCGAACTATCGAAAGATTTCGGACAACATTTTCTCTACTCGATGCAACAACAACAAGACAAAGAACTATACGTTCAGAAGAAAATATCGCTGCTGTAAGTCATAGTGTTAATGATGATCCAGATTTGTCTATTCGTTGACGTTCACAACAAGTTGGACTCTGTACACCCACCACATGGAAAATTTTGCGTGAAGATCTTGCTGTACACCCATACAAGATCCAACTGGTTCAAGAACTAAAGCCACTTGACCATAATAAGCGTCGTTTATTTGTTGATTAGGCCCTAGAACAGCTTGAAGTTGATTCACTTTTTTATCGAAAGAATGTGTTTAGTGATGAAGCTCATTTCTGCTTGAACGGCTATGTAAACAAGCAAAATTGCCGTATATAGAGTGAAAACAATCCTCAAGAAGTTCTGCAGGTTCCATTGCACTGTATGGTGTGCTTTACAGGCTGGAGGCATCATCGGTCCATATTTCTTTAAAAACGATGCTGGAGCTAATGCTACAGGGAATGGTGCTCGTTACAGATCAACGATCAATGATTATTCGTTTCAAAATTCAAATGGTATCGACTCAGAAGTGTTTTGGTTCCGACAAGATGGTGCTACACCTCATGCCGCTACCGTAACAATTGATTTATTGAAAGAAAGATTTGGCGATAACATTATTTCGAGAAATAGTCCAATTATTTGGCCTCCAAGATCATGCGACATAAGTCCACTGGATTATTTTCTTTGGGGTTATGTCAAGTCATTGGTTTATGCTGATAAACCAGAAACAATAGACGCTTTGGAAGCCAACAGAACTCGTGTTATTGATGAAATAAGGCCCGAATTACTCGAAAAAGTGGTCTCAAATTGTTCTGGTCGAATGCGGTGCCTCAGAGCCAGTCATGGTGGACATATGCCTGAAATTATTTTTTTATCTTGTAGCAAATTTAATGCCGTTTCCAGATTTGTGGTCAATTTTAATGAGGTGGCAAGGATAACTGAAGTATAATTGATTTTATGGAAAAACGTGAAATATTTCCTGAAATCAAGAAATGTTAAATAGAAGAATAACCATCAACATTTCGAACATTGAATATATGACTTTTTTTGTTGCAACTAACTTGTATGATCTCTCCTTGAAGTTTGGCCCTTTTAATAGTAGACACCGCGTATAATACGGAAGGAAGTAAACTTTGAAAGTATATTTTTATGTGAATTTTATCCAGTAGGGATCCACATCATGAATAATATACATAATTTTATTAGCTTGTACACCAAATTACTAATTTTTCACTTCAAATTACAGAATAATATCAAAGAAGACACGGTCCAAACACCATTATATCAAAGACGTATTGTAGCTGTGTGAAAAAACAAAAACCTCAAGGTATAAACAGGATGCTCAAGTTATCTCTGGCCAATTTTCACAAGATGATCCTACAGGAAATTTGCAACTTAAAAAAATCCTATAGAGTATGGTTCGTTGTAAAGTTATTCAAGAATTTTATGAAGTTTCACAATTTTTTCACTTAAAATATAGCATAACTTAAACTACCACCTTAATCAAAACTCAGTGTACATTGTTGGAAAGAGCGGAAAATTCTCCTTAAACTAGAGTAGTTTATGGAGATTTTTATGAAGAGCTTACTTATTATAGGATGGTTAAGGATAAAATGAATATAGAATTTTCTTCGTACATAATTTTGGTAAAAGTTTACTCTAAATTCTGACCCGTAATTTTTTGTAAAGCTTTTCAACGACTTAATACATTCTATTAAATCTTCATTTTCATTGGACAATAGATGTGAAACTGTGAAAGTACAAACAGTGAGATATAAACTATTTGGGGAATAAATAAACAATCAGAAAATTTCACATGTAGAATCGCAAGGCAGCAAGCTGATCTATTTGAAGTGTATTAAAATTTTCTAATTGATTAATAGTAAAAATAATCCGAAAATTATAACTGACCTTAGGATGTACGTAAATCCAAAATATTTAACATATTTGCATAACATCTGTTAACCCCTTCTATCTAATATGCCGATATTTTATAATACTTGTATTGTTGTTATCAATTTTGTATCTGTCTTGTGAATGCATGCAACAATAAAACACCTAATATTACGACACAGCAATATTTTTTATGTTACAATTACATAGTTCATCTGATAATATTAACATCCATCATTTGAAAGATTATCGATTTCTTTGTCTGTCTAGCTAGGAAGATCTCAAAGGAACTTCCGAAGAATCTTTCATTAACCTGGAGACTCAAACAGTGGGTTAGGCGCGAAACCGCAGCCCATTCTGAAGGAAATTAAAATCGACCGGTGAACGCCATTGAAGTATTTTTGGAATCGAGAGAACTAATTTAATGCAATCTGCAGTTTAATACTTGCATTCTCTGATCCATTTTCAACTGCCGTTAATATCGGAACTAATAACCGATTATAGGCACTCGGTTATCGTATCTGAAAACATGCTGGTCTCGTTTTAACGAAGTTAATTATTGAAAAACAAAACAGAGCACACGGCATGGCAGTTTGTTAAGTTGACTATGCTAAACGTAAAAACTCTTGGTAGGTACATAATTAAGGGGAGTGTTAATGGCTAATGGTATCGCTGTAATGTGCCTGCTTATTTGGATGCAAGGTTGCCAGAGTAAGAGATTTGTTCTACCCAATAATTATTCGATTGGAAAAAAACTTCCGAATATAAACCAACGAAATTCGTATAGGAAGAATGAATATTGATATCACTCATGTAGACTGCTCAAAAATTGAAGTGGATATTCGGCAGAAGTATCGGGTGTTGTTTTTACAGAATGACAGAACTTTAAATTGAAATAAAATTAAGATTGGAGCCAATTTTTTTCTTTCTTTGGAAGATAATTTTATGAAATTTATGTTTTGGAAATAATTTCCCGCATATGTCCACCACGACTAGCTCTGAGGAACCGCATTCGACCAGACCAATTTTGGATCACTTTTTCGAGTAATTCAGGCCTTGTTTCATCAATAACACGAGTTTTGTTGGCTTTCAAAGCGTCTATTGTTTCTGGTTTACCAGCATAAACAAATGACTTGACATAGCCCCAAAGAAAATAATCCAGTGGAGTTATGTCGCATGATCTTGGAGGCCAATTAATTGGACCATTCTCGAAATAATGTTATCGCCAAATCTTTCTTTCAATAAATCAATTGTTACGGTAGTAGCATGAGGTGTAGCACCATCTTGTTGGAACCAAAACACTTCTGGGTCGATACCATTCAAATTTTGAAACAATTAATCATTGATCATCGATCTGTAACGAGCACCATTCACTGTAACATTAGCTCCACCATCGTTTTCAAAGAAATAAGGACCGATGATGCCTCCAGCTTGTAAATGTCAATGCTTACTGAACAGAAATGTCACAACAATATGGCTTCTACCTTCTGTCAAATCACAGTTATCCTTATCGAAAGTTTTATCACTCTAAAAAAAAAAACACCCGATAGGTGTATGATCTTCTTTGTGGTTCGTATGCAGGCTCTCTTCTAATCGGGGACGATGATTGACGATCATAATACACATAACTTTCGATTGGTGCCATTTCTGACCTGATATTAAGCTTAAATTGCATCAGGTTTGTCAGATTATTATCATAGACCTTACTTTCAAGGTATCTCCGTGCAAAATAGTCAAGTGGACTAAGGTCGGGGCTTCTGGGACGCCAGTTAATGTTACCCTTGCGCGAAATGATCTCATTAGGGAATAATTCGTTAACAGGTGCCATTGCTTGATTTGATGCATGGTAAGTGGTCCCATTTTGTTGAAACCACGTTCTTGAGTTGAAATCTTGAAATTTCTGTAACTCTGGACCTGAAGAGTTCCGTTTTCATGCTTTCGTGTCGGATTTTCCTCTGTCCAGTCGGATTTTCCTCTGTTCGTTGACATGACCATTCAGATTAAAGTTAGCTTCATCACTGAAGAGTATGTTATTAAAATTGCTGAACCGCAAAATTCAGTCAACCAGCATAGTCTGTATCCTTCAATTCTTGAAACAATTGAATTTTTAAGGCTTTTAAATGAAAATCTCTCGGATTGATAAAGAAAGATTTTGACGAACTGACGCTTCCACTTCTCGAATAGTTTAATTCCATTTCAAAACGAACTACAGCATCTATGATGTGACTGAAAACAACCTCAGAAGAGAATCCTAATAATCCTATCGAATTAGTTCATTCTCACAAAGTGCAGTTTTAATTTCTGCAAAAACATCTCTTCTGCAATATCGTCCAGAATGCGCTCCGGCAACGCTGTCCCCTACGTATCCTCCAGAGAGCATGTGGACCACATACTATCCGTAGTTGGTAGCCTAAGGTCGTAATTATAACCGATCGCAGCCAGCCTCGCTTTGACAAGCTCGATCTCACATAACTCTTGCACTATGACATTTCCAATGGACGCAACTGGATTAGAAAAAGAGTCAGAGCAAAGGTTGCCCCGGCAACCGGACGCAATTTATTTTATATATATATGGCTGCCGATAGGTATACGGCAGCTTTTTATTCAGTCCACGGTGTTATTCATTATGGAAACTTGATTTATTTGCCGTTTTTGATACGAGACCGCTCTGCCTCGGAACGCGGTATAATCATTTCGCGCAACGAATCTTCCAGACGCTACCCCTCCGGTGGATCGGTTTATAAGGACATTTTTATTCGCTATTGAATAATTGTAATAAATTATTTAAAACGTAACAAATAATTAACTGTTTTGATCCTCACTTGACGGAAATCCATCTTGATCACTCAAAATCGTTTCAGTAATTTAATTTCCATTATTATGTATAAAATTTAAATATCAAAACAGATTTTTTCTGTTAGCCTCCTACAAATTTTAATTTCAAAAAATTGTATTCACAAACTTTTAGATTTGAATTAAAAGCAAGACTCATTATATAATATCAAATGGAATAAGAAAACGCAATGAAATATAAATTATCAATTAAAATTACTGATATTGAATTGAATCAGTCCTTACTTGGTGAAAATCCATATTAAATAATATTTAAATAAGGTTATTCAGATTTTCACAAATTTTTATCGTTATGTTTACATTTTAAATAACCAAGTCTGTTTCCGAAATCCGCTGCTATTTATATTACAGTAAGTACAATAAATTTTTATTGAGCACTAAAACCCAAAAAAGGGTCACTGTAAATTCCAGCTTATCTGAATATATTTCACAGAGGTGAGTTATTCAAATCTAATTGTTCGTTAAGTAATATTCCAATTTTATTTTGTTTATTTATCTCTAGGGATTCTAACAGTTTTAAGGCATAACTTTTACTTTCTATATGTAGAATTTCAAAATTATGTTTGAAAGTATGTCCTGTTTCTATCAAATGGTTGGAATATGTAGAATTACTTTTATGATTGAGGAAACTCTTCAAATGTTCACAAATTCTATGTCGGAAAGTTTATAACTTAACTTGCGGTGATATCCCTAAAGTTTACATAGGACAGACTGGAAGTACTTTCCGACATAGAACTTGTGAACATTTGAAGAAATTGCTCAATAATAAAAGCAATTCTACATATTCCAACCATTTGTTAGAAACAGGACATACTTTTAACCATAATTTTGAAATTCTACATATAGAAAGTAAAAGTTATGCCTTAAATCTGTTAGAATCCCCAGAGATAAATAAACATAATAAAATTGGAATATTACTTAACGAACAAATAGATTTAAATAACTCACCTTTGTTAAATATATTCAGATAAGCTGGAATTTGCAGAGACCCTTTTTTGGGTTTTAGTGCTCAATAAAAATATATTGTACTTACTGTAATATAAATAGCAACGGATTTCGGAAACAAGCTTAGTTATACAAAATGTAATCTTGCCTGATGATGCTACTGTGATAGCGAAACGATTGTTGTAAACATAACAATAAAAATTTGTGAAAATCAGAATAACCTTATTTAAATATCATTTAAAATTACTGAATAAATACTTGAAGGAGACAAAATTTTGTTTCTGATCTTATATTTATGGAAACTAAATCTTTCTCAAAAATGCAAAACATATTTTTAAGAACTTCTCCAAAACTAATTTAATTGAAATATTCAATATATTTAAGTAAGTTACTTCGAATATCTCTCAAAACATGTAATATCGGGTCCTACTTCACATTTAAAAAACAAAATTAATTAACAAAAAATATCTTACCAGACATACTTCCTGGTATTCTTGTTGAACATACACTAAAAATAGAGAACTTTAAAAATCCAACGTATTTTATGTTCATCACATAATTAAGGCCATAAACTGCCTTACAAGCTTTGTGTAATTTTTGTGATGAACATAGAATACGTTGGATTTTTAAAGTTCTCTAATTTTTGTGTTTTTTCAACAAGGATACCACCATCCTGGTAAGATATTTTTTGTTAATTGATTTTATTCTTTAAATGTAGAGGATGATTTTATTAAATTTCGAATTGTTTTTTGAGGATGTACTACATGTTTTGAGAGATTTTTGAAGCAACCTATTTAAATTTTTAAATATACTAAATATTTTAAATAAATTAGTTTTGGGGATGTTCTTAAAATTATGTTTTCTGTTTTTGAAAAGATTTGGTTTTCATAAATATAAATTAGAAAAAAAATTTTGTCTCCTTCAAGTATTCATTTAGTGATTTTAATTGACAATTTATATTTCGTTGGTTTTTTTTATTCCATTTGATATTATATAGTGAGCTTTGATTTTATATGTAAGCAGTGTTTATAAGACATTAATTTGATGCTAAAAGTTTTTGAATAAAATTTTTTGGAATAAAAATTCATGGAAGGCTAACAGAATAAATCTGTTTTGATATTTAAATCCTTTAAAAATACTCTGTAGATGGATATTTTCAGCAATGTTTGATCTAATTTTAATCATTTCCGTGGTACATAAAAGCATTCAATGATTATTTTGATGTTCGAGAATAGTTCCATAGTAGTAACCGATGAAAATATAAACTTCTCTATGCGTCGAACTTTTGTTGCGCATCGAATTCTATGGTGTGCGTACGCCACTGAGCGCATTTCGTCGTGACAACAAATATATGAATCGTCAAGAGTAAAGACAAGTACCCGACCTCGCAAGGGCGTTATATTTCACATTTTACATTCATGGTGACGTGTTTTGTGTTCGCTTTAGCAAGCCATGCCCACTAATGTTTACTTTATGTTATTACCACCGATGTGTATAAGAACCAGTATGATATAAGTCGAAGCTTACCAGTAACGAGAATGAATAGATTTTTTTTCTATGTTCGTAATACGTTCACCCGTACGTACAATGTCAAGTGAATTACTTTTCTTGGAACGTAGTTTCTGTAAATAGAAACGTCGTATTGTTGGAACGCATTCTTCGGCGATTCCGAGAGATTCATCTCTGCGGAAGAAATAGCCTGAATCATGGCCTCTCGTTTATATTGAAAGGTCATTCTTTATTTTGCGCAAGCCTTAAAAAACCTCTTGATTTCACGTATTCTTTAATCAAAATTGGTTTGAAGTGTCAATATCCTAATCATGTACAAAACTTTATTGAGTTTTTTGCTGACCTGACTCACATGATCATTCCATTTCAGGTGACAATTAAACGAAACTCCAAGAAATTCTGTCGACGACAAAAATCTAACCTAGATTTCACCCAGAGTTATTGACTGAGGATACATATTTTTAGACCGACTTATTCTAAAAATCACACACTCAATCTTACTGACATTGAGAAGTAACTCATTTTGAGTACATCAATGCTGTACTGAATCGAAGGCAAATTCAGTTTGTTCAATACTCGAATTAAGTCCTGATCCGAAGCAAAGCACTCGCATCGTCAACAAACAACAAGAGGTCGAGTTCATTGATGTATATCAGAAATAAAGGAGGTCCCAGATTACAGCCTTGGGGAACTCCTACGTTGACATATTTGTCCTCTGACACAAGTAGTCCTCAACTATCAATACAAACCCTCTGAACTCTTTCTTCTAACATAAAGTAAAACTCAAGAAAACTAATGGTAATGTATAAGACACCAATATAATAGTTTTAGGATGAAAAATATACAGTTTCTCAAAGTTGCCAAAATGTTCTTTTAATTTTCAATAATAATGTCATAATTTTTTGACAACTAAACAGCATTTATGTGAAGTTTTATTTTCTTGTTTTAATTGAAGAAAGTGCAACTGAAACTCATTTATTCTTGTAGAAGTTAACGGTGACAATGCTCCAACTGACAAGTCATCTTCAGAGTTTCAGCGTTGCAGATAGACCTCGCTTGGAACAACCAAAAAATTTTGAAGACGATGAATTACAGATACAACTCAATGAAGATCCGAGTCTAATGCGAGACCAGTTTGCACTTACGTAAGGTGTGACTCTACAAGCAGTTTTTATGTTTGAAATCTGTGCACCTGATTCAAAGGCAAGGCAATTGAGTTTCCTACGAATTGAAGCCGAGAAATCTGGAAAGATAATTATTTTCTTGTGAGAAACTGCTTCAAAGGCAAAAAAGAAAGGGTTTTTCAGACCCGGCAGTGACTGGTGGCGAAAAATGAATCTTCTACGACAACTCCAAGAATCGTTGATATCGACGTCAACATCCAACATTCATGGTTCGGAAGTTATGCTATATATCCGGTGGGACTAAGGTGGCGTGGTGTACTACGAGCTGATTGAATTGAATTGAATTGAATCAGTCCTTACTTGGTGAAAATCCATATTAAATAATATTTAAGTAAGGTTATTCTGATTTTCACAAATTTTTATTGTTATGTTAACAATCGTTTCGCTATCACAGTAGCATAATCAGGCAAGTTTACATTTTCAATAACTGAGCTTGTGTCCGAAATCCGTTGCTATTTATGTTACAGTAAGTACAATAAATTTTTATTGAGTACTAAAACCCAAAAAAGGGTTATGCAAATTCCAGCTCATTTGAATATATTTAACAGAGATAACTTATTTGAATCTAATTGTTCGTTAAGTAATGTTCCAATTTTATTGTGTTTATTTATCTTTATGGATTCTAACAGGTTTAAGGCAACTATTACTTTCTATATGTAGAATTTCAAAATTACGGTTGAAAGAATGTCCTGTTTCTAATAAATAGTTAGAATATGTGGAATTACTTTTATTATTGAGGAAACTCTTCAAATGTTCACAAATTTTATGTCGGAAAGTTCTTCCAGTCTATCTTATGTAAGCTTTAGGGCAATCACCGCAGGTTAAGTTATAAACCTCCAACTTATCGTCTTTATGTGTAGAGTCTTTGTTATTTTTAATGAATTTACTCAAGTTTGAATTGGTTTTAAATGAAGTTCTTGAATTATATTTATTTTTGAGGTATGTAGCAATTTTCTCAGAAATACCTTTAGTGTATTTTAAGGAAATGTATTCGAAATTTTCTTTTATATTAGGATATAACATATTTAAAGCTTTTTTATTATTTTTATTCATCAACAATTTGTTAAGTTCTGAAGTACAATTTTCTCGATTCATGGGAATATTAACTTATCTATGGATCATACAATTGAATGCTGATAATTTTTTATTTAAAGGATGATTTGATTTATTGTGTATAATAGAATCAGTATAGGTTGGTTTGTGAAATATTGAAAAATCATATGACATATTTATTCGAGTAACAGTTGAATCAAGAAAATTAATAGAATTATAATGTTAGGTTTCCATAGTGAATGTTATTGAAGGATGTATTTCATTGATAAATAGAAAGAATTTTTTTATAAGTCTGTGAAGCAACAGAAAATATCGTCTACATATCTATACCAATATAAAAAGTATTTCTTGAGGGGGTTTTGGTGAATTTTAGTTTCAGTATTGTCCCTGAATATTTGCTAATAAAGGACCTAAGGGATTTCCCATAATCAAACCGTTTTCAGATTTATAAATTATATTTTTAAATTGAAAATAATTTTGTTTAGTGCAAATATCTAGACATTCTAAAATATCATCTTTGATGATTGTATTACATCTGTTGTTGATTAATAGATTGTTTATTAGTATTTTATATTGGTATAGATATGTAGACGATATTTTCTGTTGTTTTAAAGGCACAGACTTTTCAAAAAAAAATTTTTATTTATCACACAAATACATCCTTCAATAACATTCACTATGGAAACCGAACATAATAATTCTATTAATTTTCTTGATTTAACTGTTACTCGAATAAATAATTCACAAGTTTTTCCAATATTTCACAAACCAAACTATACGGATTCTATTATACACAATAAATCAAACCTTCCTTTAATTCAAAAATTATCAGCATTCAATTGTATGATCCGTAGATTAGTTAATATTCCCATTGAATCGAGGAAATTATATTACAGAATTTAAAGTAATTAAACAAATAGCTATTAATAATGACTATGATCATAAGTTGATAGACAAATTGTTGATGAATAAAAATAATAAAATAGCTTTAAATATGGTGTATCCTAATATAAGAGAAAATTTTAAATACATTTCCTTAAAATACACTAAAGGTATTTCTGAGAAAATTGATACACACCTCAAAAATAAATATAATTTAAGAACCTCATTTAAAACCAATTCAAACTTGAGTATATTTATTAAAAATAATAAAGACTAAACACATAAAGATGATAAATCGGAGATTTATAAGTTAACCTGCGGTGATTGCCCTAAAGTTTACATAGGACTGATTGGAAGAACTTTTCGACATAGAATTTGTGAACATTTGAAGAGTTTACTAAATAATAAAAGTATTTCCACATATTCTAACCATCTGTTAGAAACAGGACATACTTTCAACCATAATTTTGAACTTCTACATATAGAAAGTAAAAGTTATGCCTTAAACCTGTTAGAATAGAGCAATTTTTGAGTTGTTTCGGCAAGGTAAGCGTCAATACGAAATTGATCGTTTGCTCAATGTGCAATGGAACTTTCAACAGGACTCCGCTCAGACTCACAGAGCCAAAATGAGGCAAGAATACTAAGACCCATTTTCTGGGTTTCATCACATCTGCAGAATGGCCGCCCTACTCGCCGGATCCCAACCCAATGAACTACAGCGTGTGGTCGATTTTGGACCTCAGGGCGTGTGCTAAACACCACAAAAGTTTGGAGTCGCTGTAGCAATATTTGCGCCGGAAATGGGACCGATTAATGGCCGAAAAGCTGATGCCCATTGACGAAAATTTCAAGAAGCGTCTGGAGCTATGTTGCGCCGCCAAAGGAAGCCTCTCAAATATATTATTACCAAATGTTTATGTTATTATTTTTCATTGTATTTTGTTCAATTTCTTTGGTTTAATAAAGTTGAATGAAAAAAAGATTGTCCGAAGTTTTTCTTGCCACCCTGTATAATGGAGTTATTTTAAAAATAAAATATGTTTTGACCATTTTTCATTCAGGAAGAATTCTTCAAAATAACGAAAGAATTCCAACATCATCGAATATAAAATCGAATAAAAAACGACACCACTTCATCTTCCCATATCGGACTAATTATCGTACAAACCAAATGTTTATTCATGCTTTCTTCGCGTTATGTCACCCGCAAGATTATTAGCAACAAATTATCCATAATGACAACATAAGCCGCCTCTTAGCATTGATGACTCGTCATATTAAAAACCCGAGAAAGATTTAAGACTTTCAGGGACATATTTACCGAACTTGGAGGTAATTTAAATGCAACACCTTGTAAAACATCTTCATAGACATAAAATTAGGCATAATAGTTCCGATAAAATGTGAAATATCTCCTACAGGCGGACATTTCTCAGTTTCTTCTTTCTTCCTAATCTTGGGAACATATCAAATAACACATTCGAAAGCGTCTACGGTCGTTGACTAGTCACCGGCGTAGAGATAATAATAATACTAGTACCATTAATGTCAACTTGGGTGTATGCTGGGCATAATTTGTCGCCGTTTTCCGAATATTCAACAAAACATGTTTGGTGTAATTAAGACCTATGCCGGTAGTTAATTCGAATGAAAGCGGAAAAATTTTATTGGACTTTAGGAGAGCTATTAAGTGGAAACTTTTCAAAAATTTACATCCAGTTCATTTTACTCCTTTTATGTCTATTTTAATCTGCTGAATTTTTGACTTGAATTATGATTAAAACATTTATACTTTCTATATATCGTGTTATTTTAACTATTTGACTTCATTTTGATTTCTTAAATATAATTTGATGAAATTAAAGGTTATTTCGATAATGTTGAGAAAATGATTAATAGTATATGTAATAAATATCACGAAAATAAACACTTCCATTCAACGACTTGAAGAATAAATATCCACAATCAAATAATTCAGTAGCCGATAAAAACAACTTTTTGGTCGTAACATGAAGCTGAATAGCATATTATGGTAGAATGGACGTATCCTAATACGAAAATGAGAAAAAAAGTTCCAACGCATAAGATTTTCTTGTTACATTTATGTAACATGTATACAGAATGTTTTAACCGTATATATTGACTTTCACTTTATTATTAAATTGTTCCATCTGGTTATACCTTCATTGTGAAGTGTCATCATTAGGCTTTCTGTTCAGTATCTGTCATTTCGCTGAAGTGTAAATAACATAGTATCTGTGTGCTCTGAAAATGTGCACTTTTGTATCAAATAATGTGTTTTTGCTAAGAGTTCCATCTCATTACTTTAATATGAAGAAAAGGGCTGTTAAGGATGAAGAATTAAAGGCAAGGCTCAATAACGATTCATCAAAAACGCAAGAGGATTTGTCAATTGCCAGAAAGATGGAAAAAAGAAGTGGCTAGCGAGGGAAAACTCTTAGAACTTTGTATTTGTAACCAATTTTTTACAATAAAGCTTCAATTTTCGAAAAACGCACGAATTCATTCATCTCCTAATAATATACTTTTCGGTGAAAAATACAATGAATGAAATAATTTTTCATCGTGCACAAACAACGGATGCTCTGTAGGTTTCTCGCTTTACGGACTATTGGAGTCTCCAAACTGAACTACTGGAATCACTTGAAAATGAAGGTATTTTCCGAGGTTTTAATATGCCTTAATACTGTTCTCCCATATCTGTTTTAGAATATATGACTGGGATAGCTTGACTACCGAATGTACGTTTTATATTCTGAAAATACTAATATACATACACTTACACAGAGATTCAAACAATACATTCCTTGATAGAGGATAATATTTTTGATTCAAATATTAAAATAGAATAATTTTATGAAATACTCTTTCTATTCAAATAGACATATAGAATTCTGAAATATTATTCAACACCCAAAAATATCTGTTGAAAATATAGAATATTGACTGAAATTAAATAACATATATAGCTGATACAACTGTTTCATATTAACACGGTAAATAACAAATTTTCCACAAAAAAAATATTATATATAAATTCAAAAATATAGCTATTCCCATAGGCAGCGTTTGAAATTCTCATCGATAATCATCAATCGACTTTTTTAATATTAAAAAAAAGTTACAGAGTAAGTGCACATGTGGAATTAAGAGTTTCTTTTGCATGAAACTACAATAAGTAATCTCATAAAGATCTGTGTTTCTATTTCATAGTGAGTAACACCGAAAAATAATTTGGCTGATTTATATCATGAGCGGAAATTCAAACCGACATCGAGAAATGAAAAAAAATTGCAATGCGGATGATATTACATAAGTATAATAATCTGTAGGATATTGGCAGATTGGAATCTGCTCCGGTTACTCGAAGGTCCCGGATTTCGTCCGGAGCTGAAAAAAACGAGCGAATGCGCGCACATAATTGCAAATCAACGCCATAACCGTCTGAATAACATAGAATTAAGCGTATTATTGTGTTAAGGTAATGACAGGCTATCGCTGTACAGCGATGTTCTGCACTGTTTCAAATTTAATCCAGAACAACGGTGAGGTATATACGATTTCACATTTAATACAATAACTACGGCTGATTGTTAGCTCAGAGCGTTCTTCTTGAACCAATTAACCGCAATGCCTGCATCTCAGGAACGCATATGTATTGGTGAAGTTTATTTTGGGTTGCCAATGTATGGACTGAACTCTACACTATATGTTATCAAATCTCGAGAAGACTGAACAAATTGTTAGTGGAAGATATCAGTTGAACAATCACTTATGAAAGTGGGACTCTACAAGGATCTATTCAGATGCCCAGATTTTCCTCTTCATATCGTTAAATTAATGGATTTATTTTCGCTATTTCTTATTCGATACAAACATTTTTATTTGATCTAGTACGCCTTCTTTAAGATTTAACCAACAGTCCATTAACTGATTTGACATAAGTTAGTTTCAGGTACTAAAAATGAATAAATTCAGTGAAACATTCATCATTTGTCTGACAACATATGAATGTATCTATGATTGTTTCGGTCTTTACTTGACGGAAATTCATCTTGAAATTATGAATGAAAAACAACATTCTATTTCCGCTAATATTTTATTTCACTACAATCCTACTCATCAGTAGGATACTGGATACTGATTTTACAATGTTCAAGAATTTCTATATATAGTACAGGTTTATAACAAAAAATAGAGGAGATGAAGAAAGTTTTACAGTTCTTTGGGAATTCCGAAAAATAATTCAAAAAGATTTAATAGGAGCTACTCAATTCCGTTTGGTTGTTCAATAATATATGTATTATATATATATATATATATATATATATATATATATATATATATATATATATATATATATATATATATATATATATATATATATTTATGATATCTATTAATTTCTAATATTTCTAATAGGTTTAATCTGAAACTTTTATTGTCTATGTATAAAATTTCAAAATTACTATTAAAATATGTCCTGTGTGCAAAAGGTTAAAATTCTTTTTTTGTTACAATAACAATTTTCATGTTCCCTTAGTCTCGTCTAGAAAGGTCTTCCTGTCTGACCAACATAAACCGAATGGCAACTACCGCAAGTAAGCTTATGAACACCTGATTTCTTGTTCTAAGATATTTCATCTTTATTATTTTTTATGAATTTTCCTGAATTATTAATTTTGGAAGAAATTTCAAAGTTGTGATTTATCTCTAGATATTTATTATCAACAAACTGTTGTCTTTTCATGAAATATTATAATTTTATTCTTCTTTAATTTCGTTTGTAAACGTATATTGTTAAACTTGATAAAACGATGTTGAAATGAGGGAACCTAGGTGAATTTTCATGGAAGATGTTGATTCTAACTTAGATGAAATTTTTAATAATAATTTGTCTAACGAAGCCATTTCATAGTAAAAAAATTAATATTTTCATTGAAAATAAGGGGAAATTAAAATAATATCATCCAATATATCCTCTGAGTTATTATCCATCCAATATGGATTGACTGAATTGGATATTGAATCAGTGAAAAAATGATTCAAGAAAATGAATTCCAATTTTCATAAAAGATGATTCCACAATGTATATGGCCTTTTTATGAGGATGCGCATCAAGGTAAATCTAGAAAATTTCAGCAAGCAACAAGCATTGAGATGTTGAAAAAAATCTACAGACTTCAAACATAGTTTAATCGTTTTTAAAAGTAGTAAGTGTTGATCAAATTTCCACATCCGAAGGACCAAAGGGTGATTGTGGATTCATTGTTTGCACCCGTCAATGAATTTCCATCTGTCTCCTTCTCAATTGAAGATTCCACAAGGATCCGCAATTCAGAAAATTCAACAAAGTCCAACCTAACAGATGATATCAATTATTTTTCATACTTCTATTACAGTTGATTAAGTTCACACAACTGAAGGACCAAAATCGATGACTTTTTATCTGTACCGAGTCAATAAAGAAATTTCACCCCTCTCTTGGAGATTCCACAAGGATCTGTTCCGATACCCCTATTTTTCTTATAATATCATTGATGGTAATGAATGATAAGACTATCACTTGTACTATTGTTCATTTCAGGACAAATGTAACATAACGAACTGACCAATGAGGAAAATTAGCTAAGGTCCCGTTCGAAGCAAGATATCCCGAGAAACTCGTAGCATAACTCGCCTGATAACGTCCTATAATTTCGATACGCCCAATATCGGCTCCCAGAGCCGATTGACCGTGCCCGATAACATCAGCATATTTCAAGGCGTGTTGGATGTACTCCAACTATACTGGCCGAAGTCTAAAAGATTTATAGTTCCATAGAATTTAATTCACAATATCGGATTTATGGGCGAATCGAATGCAACTAGATCTACCCAATAAATTCTAACAATATCTTATCATTCGGACATTCGCGGGTCTCTCAGAAGAGAAGGTGCAGTTGGAGAACGGTTCCGATGTCAGAGCCGGATCAAATGGTCGATTTGCAAGCTGGAGGACCAAGGAGTTGAAACGAGAAACGATATTAGACTCTGAATCAAATATTTTATGTTTATTGAATTCATTAACTATAGTTTTAGCAGTAGAGATAAGTTTGTGCGGTTTCGATAGTAGATGTTGCTAGAAGCATTTTACACAACTTGGGATATAAATAAAGTAATAAATTTTAGTCGTTGTAAAGAATTGTTTGGTATGTAGAGATACCTTCTTGAATTCTTCCTGGTAATTGATTAAACGTGAACCAATTAGTATGCAAATTCTTGAGCATACTTCAAATGGGGAATTGGCTTTAATGGTTTATTTTCAGCCTAAAAACATATATTATTATACAAATTAGAATTTTGAATTGTTTTACCCAAATTGAGGAAATTGTTTCGGTGTAATTTTAACTCTAATTGCGGTGAAAACACTATCTTTTTCGTGGAATAATTCTTCTTTGAGCTTTTTCACCGTTGTTCACTTTCATTGGTTTCACTGTTGGGTTCGCTTTTCACAATATCTATCTAATTACAAATAATTTAGATAATACATTCACTTCCAGACCTTTAGTGCGTTATATATTACTACGAGAGAGTGTTCCTTGGAAGGTTAAAGTGAAATGTGTGATTAGAACTTACTTCTAGAGAATGTGTGTGGGATTAGAATTCTATGTTCGAAGAGTAGAGAATATTGCGTGACCGTTTGGTCGAAACACTAAGAGAAGGCCAGCGAGGGACTTCGAGGGATGTCTTCAACTGTACTTTTTTTTGGTAACTCGCAGAATGCGACTTTTAGGGAATGTTTCTTCAAGGGTGCTTGGTGGGCAACTTAGATCTCAAAATGTGGTCAGGTAAATTCCGAAATAATATTCAACTCTTGTCGTTTTGAAACGGCGGCAGTTTTTATTGATTGATTACAAATACAGGATGTCCAACGAAAATTTGACCCCCCCCAGAACTCAGAAACGAAGAATTTTCGAAGATTTACAAAATATAGGTCAACTGCTGTTTTGAGGGGGACGAATTTCCATCACGCGTTTGTTCCTAAAAAACCACCCCCATGAAGGTGGCATCAACTCCCAACATTTTTTGAATAGGGAAGAGATGTCGACTGTTGGTTAGTTTGAAAGTTATTGATGTTTGAATTTTCAAAATCGGTTCACTATTCAGGAAATAATGTCATATTGAACTAACCGTCAAAATGTGAATTCGACCAGATGGTTGAACCGCCCAAACTCAATAAATTCGTCCCCCTCAAAACAGAAGTTGACCTGCTTTTTTAAATCTTCGAAAATTCTTCGTTACTAAGTTCTGGGGAGTCAAATTTTCGTTGGGACATCCTGTATAGATGCCGTTGACGATTAACAACATATCTTTCTTATTAGGAATCCCTTACTTTTACACACAGAGTTTGTTCTATCAACCAAGCCGGACCTGCCCTCGTGATAAGCCAGCTGCGATTCTTTCACAAAACGCAAATGGTCTCAATCACGTAGGAAGCAGGCAATCCAGATTCATGCATATCTTGCAATGTCAGACGTGACGTTTCGCTATTTGAAATTGTAACGAATTCTAATGAGTAGGCGCACAATATTCATCTTCTTGTCCTTCTTCCGACGGAAGAAATCGAAAATTGGATTTAGTCCCCTCGAAATGGAGCGTTTAGAAGTTCAGAAACGAGTTGCGGTTTCGCATGAACAGTTCTGTATCGTTTTCGATCCAGAAACGTAATTGGACGTTTAGATGAGTATATAGATCAGGTACAAAAAACTTTGCGAATTTTACGCAAGGATTCAATATTTTTCGTCGAAACTACCCAACAATACATCAATAATAAACAGTATGATAGCCAGAAAACCATACGAAATGCTATTTACGAAATATAACCTAAGATAAAAACTCAAAGAATATTAAGTTTTCCCAGCTACTTTGGTAAACTGTCTCCAACAGGATGACAAGAAAAACTTCAAACAAATTTTACTGTGTTCTGGAACAGAAGTATTTCAGCGCAGACAAATAATTTTCATTCTATTAGATTCTCTACACTTTCTTGTACTAATATGTGAATTTTCAGTTTGATATTACTTTATTTTGCAGCATGTTAGAGCGTGTTGGAGCTGTTTTGTCAAGGTAAGCATCAATGCGAAATTGTTCGTTTGCTCAATGTGCCTCGACAAACCGTGTCCGATGCAATTTGCCGTTCCAAGGAGCTTGACCATGATGGTCGATATCCAGGAAGTGGGAGAAAACGCACTGTCAATATGGCTAGCAATCTCAACATCGTCAAGAAGCGAGTCAGTCGAAATCCGATGGTCTCCATGAGGAAAAGAGCCCGTGAGACCGGTATCAACCGTAAATCCGTTCGACAAACGTTCAAAAAGGAGCTCAACCTCAAACCATACAAGCTCCAAAAAGTTCAACTCCTCACGGATGAAAACAAGCGCGTACGACCCCAAAAGTGCCGCTAACTCCTTTGTCTCGCCACCGGTCAGCAATGGGAGTGCATTCTCTTCACGGACGAGAACTTTTTCACCGTAGACCATTTCCGCAACTACCAAACCGATCGATTCTGGTCCGCAGAGGCTCCCGGTATGTCGGCCATCGTCGAACATAGTCAAAATCCACAATCCTTCATGGTCTGGGGCAGAATTTGCGCCAGCGGCAAAACACCCTTGGTTTTCCTGGATCAAGGGGTCCATATCAATCAAGAAGTCCACCACTGCGACATTCTCGAGGCTGTAATACATCCGTGGGTCCAGCAGCATTTCGGCGACACGCATTGGACCTTTCAACCGGACTCCGCTCAGACTCACAAAGCGAAAATGGGGCAAGAATGGTGTAAGACCCATTTTGTGGGTTTCATCACATCTACAGAATGATCGCCCTACTCGCCGGATCTCAACCCAATGGACTACAGCGTGCGGTCGATTTTGGACCTCAGGGCGAGTGCTAAACACCACAAGTCTGGAATCGCTGAAGCAATCTTTGCGCCAAGAATGGGACCGATTAATGCCCGAAGAGCTGATGCCCATTGCCGAAAACTTCAAGAAGCGTCTGGAGCTATGTATCGCCAACAAAGGAAGCCACTGCGAAACCGCTTAAATATATCATTACCAAATGTTTATGTTATTATTATTCGTTAACGGACCCGCCCGAGCGAGGATCGTTCCATAAGTAAATGCGATAATTAGATTACTCACATTATTAGCCAATCACCCTGATACCGAGAATACCTTGAACACCCCTCGTATCATACTGATGAGTCCATCTTCGAATAGGAACCAGTGCGAAACGCAATTTCCTTTCACGATCTTTGAGTTAAGAGGTCAGTACCTCTCATAACATCTCGGTAGCTACACCGTAGTAGCAGTAAAACCTTAAGAATCAAAATTTATGGCGGAAATCGAAATTATAGTCCATTTAGAAAGTATACGGAGTTTGTTGTTTATCATAATTTTAATATACTTCTTTTTTTTAACATTCTAAGACAAATGTAATGTATAAAATAGGTAAAAAAAAATTAGATATCAAAACAGATTTAATCTGTTAGTCTTCTACAATTTTAATTTCAAAAAAATTTTTATTCAGAAAACTTTTAGAATTAAATTAATGTCTACAATAAGCACCGCTTATATTTAATAGACGTATATAATCAAAACTCAATATATAATGTCAAATGGAATAAATAAACCAACAGATATAAAAAGTCATTAAAATTAATAAATAAATATTTAAAGGAGACAAAATTTTGTTTCTGATCTTACCATCATGAACACCAATTGCTTTTCAAAAACATGAACACAACTTAAGGACTTCTCAAAAAATATAATTCATTTGAAATATTTAATATATTTAAATATTCAAATAAGTTAATTCAAAAATCTCTCAAAACATGCACTATATCTTCAAAAAACAATTATAACCCTGATAACCTCTTCTTCGGCCCTAAATAATATTCCAAATATCAAAATCAAATAACATCACTATATCTTACCTCCACGTGTTAACAAGATAAATTGCTTTTAATAGACTAACTTTAAAATTCAAGATAGTCTATGTTCTTAACAAAATCACAGAAAAGTGTAAGGTATTAAAAGGTTATCTTTAAACCATTGACATTCCATAATGAGATTTATTAAAGCCTAAATATAATTATATATTATGTATAAAATAAAATAGAAAAAGGCTTTTTACTTGATAGAACAAATATAACAAAATTTGAATATCAAAACAGATTTAAGAAAATTTTAATATTGTCTTTATCTGATGAAAGTTGTTTACAGCTTGGTGGAAATCACATTAAAATCCTATCAACCTGTAACCGTTCAAATTTTCCACCAAAATAATGGTCTGGGGAAGAATATCTCAGCGTGGTGTTATGTCTCTCTGTATATTTGATGGTACCATTAATAGTGAAAAGTATTGTGGCATTCAAAACGATTTCCTCCTTGAAACGGCGCATGCTTTATATCCAGAGGGTGGCGTTTTCAGCAGGTCATACTTCGGCCTATACTTAAGATTCGATGCAAGAACACCAAGTAACAACCATTTCATGGCCAGCAGCTCCCCCAGATCTTAGTCCCATTGAAAATATATCGGGACTAATGAAAATTGAAGTTGAATGAGCAGCGACACAAAATAAAGATGATTTAATTCAGTAAGTTTCACAGTTCTGAACTACAATTACCGAAAATTATGGAGGTGATCTAATTTCGGTTGTACCTCGACGTTTAGTCAAGTGTTTACAGTTAAATGGGGGTTCTATAAGTAAATAAGATGAATATTTTGTTATTATTTTCTAATCCAAGAATTAAAAATATATACTGAATAATTACGATTGAGCTTTGTTTTTCCGGATACTTTCTAGACGGACTATACATCCAAACGTTTACACCTTTATATTTCCTTCACCTTTTCCCCTCTAATTTACGGCACAACTCGATAAATAGAAAATAATCCACTTTGTTTCTATTAATTTAAATTCACGCCATTCCAAAGTAATTGGTGCACGATAAAATTAAACCTTGTTTAGCATAATTTAACGCTAATGCTCATTATCACTATTTATAGCCAACACAAATGAATAAAGACGGCACATGGAATCGATCCATACTTCCATCTTCCTTCATGGCGAACGGTCTATATTCCATCACCATCAGCCTTGATTCCTGATGAGGCCACATAAGGACGGATAATTACACGTTCTGTAGAAATTCTTAAAACACTGCTTCTATTATCTTGTTTTTATCCCGGTAAATCGTCCAAAGTTCGTTACGTGTGTAATTCGGGAAATAACAGTTTGTTTTACGTTTTTTTCACCTCATTTAGACCGTTAATGGTCTGCTCTTCACTTTGGAAGGCATGCTCAGAGGGAATTTATTCATAGGAGGGGAACTCGAGGTGATTAGCTGGCAAAATGGATAGAGATGAGAAACGCGAGATAATTGATTGGGATGTCACTGACTTCAGTAAGTGATAGTAAAATTAATTCCCTAGAAATTCCCCTTTGACCGGCCTTACGAAAATAAATGATCAGTGTACTTCACTGTTTACTTTTTCCTCGTAAAATGATATCGAAACACTCTTTTCCATTTTCAAATCACCTTTCAGCACTTTGAAACCAACTTAATTTCCGCTAATTTCTTTAATTTCACAACAATTGTTTGTGAAATTAAATAAATTAGCGGAAATTAAGTTGTTTTACTTTAATCATCAAGATGTTTTTCCGATAAGTAGAGACCGATACAATAAAACTTTGAAACCAGACTGAATGATTGATTATTTAGTAGAAACATACCTATCGTGTGTTTTTTTAGAGTGACAGAACTTTGAATTGAAATAAAACACATTTAAATTAAGATTGGAGCCAAATGTTCTTTAATTTGAAAGTTAGTTTTATGACATTTATGTTTTACATATAATTTCCATCATATGTCCATCACGACTAGCTCTGAGGAACCGCATTCGACCAGACCAATTTTGGACCACTTTTTCGAGTAATTCAGTACTTATTTCATCAATAACACGAGTTATGTTGGCTTCCAAAGCTTCTATTGTTTTTGGTTTATCAGTATAAACCAATGACTTGACATAACCCCAAAGAAAATAATCTAGTGGAGTTATGTCGCATGATCTTGGAGGCCAATTAATTGGAGCATTTCTCGAAATTATGTTATCACCAAATCGTAGCAGCATAAGATGTAGTACCATCTTGTTGGAACCAAAACACTTCTGGGTCAATACCATTCAAATTTTGAAACAAATAATCATTGATCATCGATCTGTAATGAGCACCATTCACTGTAACATTAGCTCCAGCATCATTTTTAAAGAAGTATGGACCGATAATGCCCCCAGAGTGTAAAGCACACCATACAATGCATTGATGATGAAATGAAACCTGCAGAACTTCTTGAGGATCGTTTTCACTTCATATACGGCCATTTTGCTTGTTTACATAGCCGTTCAACCAGAAATGAACTTCTTCACCAAACACAATTTAACGATAAAAAAGTGGATCAAGTTCAAGCTGTTCTAGGGCCCAATCAACAAAAAAACGACGCTTATTATGGTCAAGTGGTTTTAGTTGTTTTGACATGTTCTTTTGACGTCCCTGTTCAGTAAGCATTGACGAATTATCATGGAAAAACTCGCACCGCAATAACATTTACAATTGTTGAAATTTATATTCAAAATCGGTGTTCTATTCGGCAAACTTATAGAAATCTTCGTGAAATTTATGGTTTACATAATCGTCCATCAGAACAGTTTATTCATCGAGCTATAAAAGAGAAATATCGCTGCTATAAATCATAGTTTAAAGATGATCGAGATTTGTCTATTCGTCGACGTTCACAACAAGTTGGACTTTATTTTAATTATTGCTTTTTTCAATACGTAACCCTTATTAATTTTAAAATGAAAAAATTTTAAATTTCCGTATAAATTTTGATTTAGAATACTGCCAGAGAAAAAAAAACAATTTTTAGTTTTGAATGTAGGGGTAATAATATGAATCCTGTATTTTTCCTGTAAATTTTTGAAAGAATAGTTTTTTTTTTAATTCTCTTCGAAAAATAAATATTTCTGCGGAAATATCAAATATTCAAACAATTTATTACGTTCAAATTCGCATTAAAATTGGCAAAATAACTAATTTTTGAAATTAAAAAGAAATCACAAAAAATATGTCCTTTTAACATCCATAAATCTATACAATCTCTTTTACGCAAAATGTTTTTAGTAGAAATTCAGAAAATTTTATATTTTTCACTCCGAAATTTTAACTAGAAACCTCATGGGTTACGATTGGCTCTGGCTTCGCCAGATCCAATAGTAACGCGGCAAGCAAGAACGAAGACAGCTGTCATTATGCGCTCCCTCTCACACTACAGCTTGTCTATAGCACTACAGGCTCGTACCCATTCATTATTTGTTTGATCACCTGGCAGGTAGAAAGCCCCACCGAAATGATCTGTCTTTTTGGGAATCTTATTTTTTAGTTATAAATAACACTCCATTAAAATTTCAAGCTGCCTCAAAAACACTTTTATAATTTTTTGCAAAATATTTTTGCACGCGTCTGGCAATGTTAAAACCCCGATTAAATTATCTGGCTTATTTTTTTTCGTATTCATTAAGTATTACACTGCAACATATATAAATTGCGTAGTGCCTCAAATATATTTTTTCGGAAGAAAAAATAATATTTTTAAAAATTTAGGGGTTGATTTAGCCCAACTACTTATCGTAGAATTGTGCTTAGTGACGAAGCTCATTTTTTGTTGAACGGCTATGTAAACAAGCAAAATTGCCGTATATTGAGTGAAAACAATCCTCAAGAAGTTCTGCAGGTTCCATTGCATCCTGAAAAATGTACTTTATGGTGTGCTTTTCACGCTGGAGGCATCATCGGTCCATATTTCTTTAAAAACTATGCTGAAGCTAATGTTACAGTGAATGGTGCTCGAATGATTATTTCAAAATTTGAATGATAACGACCCAGAAATGTTTTGGTTCCAACAAGATGGTGCTACACCTCATGCTGCTACCGTACTAATTGATTTATTGAAAGATAGATTTGGCGATAACATTATCATGAGAAATGGTCCAATTAATTAGCCTTCAAGATCATGCGACATAACTCTACTGGATTATTTTCTTTGGGGTTATGTCAAGTCATTGGTTTATGCTGATAAACCAGAAACCATAGACGGTTTGTGAAAGACATATGCCGGAAATCATTTTAAAAACATAAATGTCATAAAATTATCTTTCAAATAAAAAAAAATTTGGCTTGAATCTTAATTTAAATGTGTTTTATTTCAGTTTAAAGTTCTATCACTCTAAGAAAAACACCCGATATAAGAGAGCTCAAAAAACCTCTTACTCATCTTATTTATCGAGTAATCACATCATGCTGAAGGATATTGAAGACAATATTCGCCAGATCCCATCCGAAAGATATCACGACGGGCTGTTAACTCAAGAAGCCGTACGAATCCCAGCGTTTCCAGTTGCGAATCGACATAAACGCCCAAAATGGACCTTTCGAACCCGTGCTTCTGGAACCCGGTCGGGTAAATGAAATGTTAACGCTAATACCTTGCGTCATTCCTTTCGTTTAACGATGAGAATCGCATCTTAAACGTGTCATGACCGCGCGGAGCACAAAATAATTAACCTCTCTCATCTGCCTTGCGTTCTTGTCACGACAAATTTCAGAATTTGGGGTCAGAACACTTACCGCGATCTTTCATAATAATCCCGCAATTTTACGCAGCGGAAAGATTTATGGCTAGATGAGGTGTATTTGTTTCGAGACAAAAATGGCAATTTCGAAACGAGATCCATGGGAGATGTTTGCACGTCAAGGATTATAGTGATGTGGGAACTGGGATCTTTGTAATTCAAAACTGGCAAAATTTTATAAAAATCTCTTGAATGTTCACAGAAAACATAAGTGAGATGTGTAATCTTCTTCAATAGGTATTCGAATGCTTGATAAAGTAAGACTAATATAATATAATTTTTAACTTTGTCCAAACAGTTTCTTTCCTATGATGCTAACATTGCTTGTACCGAATTCTGTCATCTGTAACTTTTGAGGTTAAATCAAAATATATGCACGTTTTGATATTGTGAAGATTTAGTGCTATAAATACCGAATCTGCAAACATATATTAATACACTTTATACCTAAATAACATATTGGGTATTTTTTTTAGAGTGATAGAATGTGTGACATTTATGGTTTGCATAATCGTCCATCAGAGCAGATTATTCGTCGAACTATCGATAGATTTCGGACAACATTTTCTCTACTCGATGCAACAACAACAACAAAACAAAGAACTGTATGTACAGAAGAAAATATCGCTGCTGTAAGATCCAGATTTGTCTATTCGTTGAAGTTCACAACTAGTTGGACTCTGTGCATCCACCACATGGAAAATTTTGCGTGAGGATCTTGGTCTACACCCATACAAGATCCAACTGGTTCAAGTACTAAAGCCACTTGACCATAATAAGCGTCGTTTGTTTGCTGATTGGACCCTAGAACAGCTTGAAGTTGATCCACTTTTTATCGTAAAATTGTGTTTAGTGATGAAGCTGTGACAAGTGACAAGTGACAAGCAAAATTGTCGTGTATGGAGTGAAAATAATCCTCAAGAAGTTCTATAGGTTCCATTGCATCTTGAAAAATGCACTGTATGGCGTGCTTTACATGCTGGAGGCATCATCGGTCATTATTTCTTTAAAAACGATGCTGGAGCTAATGTTACAGTGAATGGTGCTCGTTACAGATCGATGATCAATAAACATTTGTTTCAAAATTTGAATAGTATCGACCTAGAAGTGTTTTGGTTCCAACAAGATGGTGCTACACCTCATGCTGCTACCGTAACAATTGATTTATTGAAAGAAAGACTGAGCGATAACATTATTTCGAAATGGTCCGATTAATTGGCCTCCAAGATCATGCGACATAACTCCACTGGATTATTTTCATTGGGGTTATGTCAAGTCATTGGTGTATGCTGATAAACCAGAAACAATAGACGCTTCGGAAGCCAACATAACTCGTGTTATTGATGAAATAAGGCCTGAATTACTCAAAAAAGTGGTCCAAAATTGGTCTGGTCGAATGCGGTTCCTCAGAGCTAGTCTTAGTGGACCTATGCCGGAAATTATTTTTGAAACGTAGAAATCATAAAATTATCTTTCAAATAAAAAAATTGGCTGCAATCTTAATTTAAATGTGTTTTATTTCAATTTAAACTTCTATCACTCTAAAGAAACACCCGATATAAGGTTGGGTCAAAAATTCATTATTTTTGCGTGAACTTCAAGACTTTATGTAACAGGTTTTGATTGTCCAATTTGGGTCAAATATGCACCGCTTGTTCTGAAATTTGGTGCCATTTTAAACGGAGCTCCATAGCTCCTTCTTATAGAAGTCTTTCGTTTCGATTGGATGTTAAAGAATTACAAACTATCAAAAAAACCTAATTTTTGCATAGGCCACGCATCAAAAAAATGGTTAGTTTTTGCAGGTAACAGAGAGTATGTAAATATTTTTTACTGATTATTTTATTTATTCAAATAACTGAAGAGCTTGGGTCCGAATTTATCAGGTTCTTAATCTGGGGAATATACTACCAATTTTTCAATGAGGAAAATAAAAAAAGACATTTTTGAATACTATGTAGAACTTTTTTTAGTAATTGAACTTGTAATTCTTTAACATCCAATGGAAACAAATTTTGTATTACTATGTTCAGATAATTTGGTCATTATTTTATATTTGTTGTGATTCTTTTTTAGTTAATTTCTACCACATGTGATGATAATATATACACACATCGTCAAAAGTTTTGGCTCCCCTAGGTTTCTCAAGAAATAACAATCTATGTTCTGGAAATGAGATGAATATTTTCCTCTATTTCCACTGCAATATATTTGATACAAAATCTTTGTTTGTTGATCTTTGCTTTATGCAGGATGAGACAAAATAGGAAAAATGAGGAAATATCTAAATTTATCGATTGTTTATTTTTGATAAATTATAGTTATTCCACAACTGAATCCAAATTCAATAGTCCATATTACCACCCCTCCTTTCAATCAACTGCCCAATACGCCTAGGCATTCCACGAATCAAGTCATTAATGAAATTTTCAGGCATATCGTTCCATTAGTCCTGAAGGGCTAAACTTAATTCCTGAAAGTTAAAGGTGGGTTTTGGCGATTGGATTTTGCTCTATCTAAGTAATCCCATACGTGCTCAATTGGATTCATGTCTGGTGAGTTTGCTGGCCAGTTCATTATCTGGATATTGTTCTCTTGAAGAATGTTTTGTACCCTACGTGTGCGGTGTGGTATGGTGGGGCGGTATCATCCTGATAAATGAAATTATCCCCAAATTCGTGCGGAGAGGAGCAATGGTTGGTTCGATTATGGTTCTACGTAGATGGTACCAGTCATTGTTCGTTCAACGAAAATAAGAGGGGTAAGGCGACCGACCAGCACATTATTGATCCGCCTTGAAAGGGCACAACTTCCTGGGCGAAATTGAGTCGCTCTAGTCTGCCTAGAGCTCTCCAAACCCTTTTTTTGCCGACTATCACTTTGTAAACCGAATCGTGACTCGTTCGAAAAAAGTACGTTGCGCCATTGTGGTAAAAGCCTGTCTTGGTTGTGTTCTGCCCATTGCCAACGGGTAGCTCTATGTCCAGCTGATAGCCGAGGTACTCTTAAAGGTCTTCTTACCCTTAAATTTGAGTAATGGAACCGTCCCCTTATGGTACTGGTTGAGACTACCTGTCTATAGGTCCTCAAAAAATGACTTTCAAGGGCTGTTACAGATACCGTTCGATTCCTTCGAGTAAAATTTGCGATATAATGGTCTTCCCTTGACCGGGCAAGGTCAGTTTGACCTTGCCCGTTCAAACTGAGAAATTGGATGTCCCGGCATTTTCCACAGAATATTCTCCATATTACAACTCTCGTTATTAGCTGAAAACTGATTAACTTCGAATACACCTGTATTCTCCCGAACATGAAGCATTTTTTGATGGTTTATTGTTTTCATTTAAGTAATAAGATCGTGAAGATTCCACACACAAAAAATTGTCATGTTGGATTCAACAATTTGAGAGATTATAGGGGGGTCCAAGACTTTTGACGATGTGTGTATGCCTTCAAAGTGATACAGTGTTATCTAGGGCATGTTTAAAAATTTAATTCTAAATGTTTTCAGGAGATTTATTTAGGTTTAAATCTTTAGAGGTCCGGGAGAATTAATTCCAGCTATTATCTGTAATATTGAAAAAACTTCTTCGTAGTCAAGTTTCAATATAATTTTTTTTAAATTTAAATTTATAGAGGTTACTGGTAAGATATTAATTACATGAAAATTGTCACAGGAATTACAGTCTTCGCTGTATCTAATAGAGTCTAGCAAGGTAGAACTAAACTTTCTTCCATTCGTTCTGATCAAAATCCGAATATCAAAACGAAACGACGTGCAAAGTACATGATCCATCAACTTCTTCTCGAATCTCCACATCTATCGACTCCGTAACGCGATATAAATCTATCGGAGAAACAATGAGAAAGGTCGAAAATTTCGGGTCCCGAAAAGAATCAAAAAAAAAAGATCGGCGATTTGACCCAAGGCAGGGAACATTAAAATTCAAGATGAACGCGGGACGTTACCCAACTGGTTTAGTGGTTAATAAAATAAGGCGCAAGTAATTATAGAAGTATGCAAGGCAGTAATTTGATGTGGGTAGACCCTGGTGAGTGCGCAAAGAACTAAAGGTTTGAGACGAGGCGAAATTTCAGAGAAAAAATTCTGAATCTGATACACAGCTGTGACGTACTTGTATTTTTCGTCTTGATATTTTCAAAGCCTCAATTTGCTGGGTTATGAAGGGGTTTTCGAATAAGAAGTTTCAATTTGAATAGCACGCTATCTGGGTAGCTGTCATCTTTTGACATTTGACAAGTATTTATTGGAAAACCGTTTATTACTGCCCAGTAATGGTGAAGAAAATATAGCAAGTTCTTTTTCAATACAGAATTCACAAATTTCTTTATTTTTACCTGAATTTATTCCGTCTTCAACATCATTGTTAAGACTCGCAAATTACTGAGCATTCGTTCCAGTTCTTTGGTTGTTGTGTATGAAAAAAGTTCGAGTGAAAGCTCGATTCTGGTTCATTATTTTCTCGAATAAAAAATCCAGCAATTAATTTTTTCACAATACTTCATAGAAATTGTTCCATTTAACGTTTTGAAGCGAATGGAATTTAAATATGTAATTGAGTTATTTAAAACAACTAGACAGAAGTTAATGAATGTTGGTAAAAATCAAGCGCTTTTCGAAATTGATCCCCAACCATTTCAACAAAGAAAAAATGTTTTGATTTCAATTGGCAAATTTTACAGAAATAAAATTAATTCTACCTTCGGTAAGTTTGGTCATCGAATTTTTCTATGTTCCTTTTAATATCCTTCCTTTGTTTCAGGAATGTGATTGGAGAATGATATTTCTAGAATGTTCCAAGATTACAGCCAACCTAGTTGATTTCTTCTTAAGATCCAATTTGTTTTATACTTGATTTCTATGTGGGATATTCCCATTCACTACACTCACTTTTTTATTACATTTCCATTCACAATAATAATAATGTTAATTCCTTTTTAGATTTTGAACTGGATTCTTGAACAGAGAAATGTTCTACTTTGAGACAAAATGACGTGAACTCTGCTATCAAAATTTTCATACTGATCCACATTTCGACTGTCTTGGCCTTTTATAGTATTCTCGAAAAATTGAATTTCAAAGCTTACTAGCTTCTGTCGAAATTATTGAAAAGTGATGCTTTCGATGATTTTACACATTGACAATATTTGTTGGTATGAAATCACTCCAAATATTTGATCCAAATTTCTGTGAATAATTTGGTACTAGTTTTATGAAAATTGGTTTAGTTTAAATACTTATTTTCATAGGAAGAGTTTTGCAAATGTCAAAAAGTTTACATAATTTTAATTTCTGATGCTTTCTACTGAATAATTATTGAATATTACTTATGAAATTGATTAAATTTCTTTAGCTTAGATGCTATTACAATTCTATTGATGCCTAAACATCTTGAAGGATATCTCTTACATAAATAATTTCAAAATATCTGACGTTGACACTATGTTAGATTCAATTTTGCTTATTCTTTGCCAATAATTTCACTTAAGTTTATATATAATTCATGATAGTAACAAATCTTTTCAACAATTTCTTCACCAATTTCAAGCTAGATATATAAATTCTAATTACATCTATTTATTGCAACTTTGACTTTCTTAAACATTTTATATTTATTTACTGAATGCTCCTTGTGAGTTTTATTTGAGATTAACAAAAGGATATTTTTATAAAATAGAAAAAGGCTTTTTACTTGATAGAAGAAATATAACAAAATTTGAATATCAAAACAGATTTGATCTGTTAGTCTTCTACAGTTTTAATTTCAAAAAATTTTTAATCAAGAAACTTTTAGAATATATTAAATATTTCAAATAAATTATATTTTTTGAGAAGTCCCTAAATTTTTTTTGAAAGGCAATTGGTGTTCTTAATGGTAAGAGCAGAAACAAAAATTTTGTCTCCTTTAAATATGTATTTATTACTTTTAATGACTTTTTTTATATCTGTTGGTTTATTTATTCCATTTGACATTATATATTGAGTTTTGATTATATTCGTCTATTGAATATAAGCGGTGCTTATTGTAGACATTGATTTCATTCTAAAAGATTTTTGAATAAAATTTTTTTTGAAATTAAAATTGTAGAAGACTAACAAATTAAATCTGTTTTGATATTCAAATTTTGGATATTTTTATTTTTGACTATCGTTCACTCGACTAGTTGTGATATATTCCAAAAAAGCTTTTTCTTCAAAATTTTGGCCAGTGAGTATGTTTATGAATTGAATTATCTATATTTCTGCCTGAAAAGATCTAATTTAATTAATTTTGATCTGATTACACTCTAACGAGACAACATATATACAACGGTGAGTCTTTTCCTTGAATTTAATTGATTTTCATTCTCCGAGTTTAAATAATAGTTATTTATTACATGTTCATAATAAAATAATTCATAGCAATACAGAGTGTCCCAGAATAGGTGTAATAAACCGAAAGGGTAGATAGTACTAATGAAAGCAAGAAAAATTATCCTGCAAACATGGGACTTATCTTTTTGCCCTTCTGAGATACAGGATGTTGAAGTTGAAAAAAATAACTAGTTTATTTCATTCCAAATTGGCTGAAAATGTTTTGATGAGACTCAAACAGCCACATTGCTTGACGGAAGTTAACTTTTGATTTTCCTGCATGTTCCAAACATTTTTAGTGGCATGAGTTATTTATTTGATATTAGGACATCCCAAAGTTGCACTTTTTCCAAACCATGAGGGATATTAGATTTTTATTATTTTAAAATGGGATGAAATAAGAAATCACTTAGTTTTCTACCACTTTTTATTAACTTTATATTCAGTAAAAAAAGTGATAGAAGTTAAGTAATTTCTTTTTTAATTTCGTTTTAAAATGAACTATCACCAGGCAACGGACTACTCCATCCAATATTTGTAATATTTTATTTAATTTTAAATGAAATTCTCTCGAGAACTGATTCAATAAGATCTAGATTCATAATCCGACCCACCAAAATATTTACAAAATTCCTACACTATAATAACATTCTTCCCTCTATGTGTGCACACCTTTAGTTGTAGGTGAAGAGTGCACGCGAAGAGATCGGCAGAGAGCTCCCGCATTATTATTAACAGCCCCCGGGCACGTGCCTGCTACCGGCCCCCTTTCTGCCCCTCGCGCCAGACCCATAATCGACCTCTGACACGGGTGCCCCACTCTATATAAAGCTCCTCAACCGAATCTCCGTGGACTATAATTAAAGTGGATGCTTTCCATCGAAAGTTTTATTTACCCTAAAGCTGGATGAGATTATACACTTCGGTACCTCTGTGTTCTTTCATTCTCTTCTTCTACTTGGAAGCGAGAAGCGGTCTCCGCTGAATGCCAAAGAAAACCCATCGATGTGGTGGTCTTTTTCAAGTTTATACGACTATCAACATTCGTACGAAACTTCGTGAATCATAACTTTATTTTATGTCATTTTCAACATTAGTTTTCACAATAAAGACAATTTGTATTTGAAATGTCATGGCGGCCATATTGAAAATCGTAGGAATGTCAAGTGTCAAATTTAGTTTGACAATTCATTATGAAAGATGTACACATTATCCACGAATTTTATAAAGAAAAGTCAACCATAATTCGGTTCAAACTCATTATAATCTTCGTAAGGATTATGATTCAAATAAGTAATAATAATATTGAAAACTTTGAATATCAAAAGCGGTTTAATCTGTTAGTGTCCTACAACTTTAATTTCAAAAAATTTTATTCAAAGTTATTATATTTCATAGACGTATAAAATCAAAACTCATTATACAATATCAAATGGAATGAAAAAACAAAAATAAATTGTCAATTAAAATTAATAAATAAATAACTATTTAAATATTTTAATATTTACAGATATTTTCTGTTAGCCTTCTACATATTTAATTTCAAAAAATTATATTTAATATTATAATTTCAGGAATTAAATTAATGTCAGATAAGTACTACTTATATCAAAGGACATATCAAATAAATATTCATTATAAGACATCCAAATGATATAACAAAATCCAATAAATATAAATTGTTAACAAAAATCCTATAAATTAAATATTTTAAGTTGACAAAATTTTTGTTTCTGCTTATCCCTCTTGTGAAAACAGATATCTTTCAGAAATGTTTAACATAATCTTAAGAATTTCATCATAAAGCTATCTTACTCAGAATATTCAATATTATTGGATATCTAACTAACTTACTTTTTATAAAAAATTTGTCTACTCAAAATATTTAATTTATAGGATTTTTGTTAACAATTAATATTTATTGGATTTTGTTATATCATTTGGATGTCTTATAATGAATGTTTATTTGATATGTCGTTTGATATAAGTAGTACTTATATGACATTAATTTAATTCCTGAAGTTATAATATTAGATGTATTTTTTTTAAATTAAATATGTAGAAGGCTAACAAAATATATCTCTGAATATTAAAATATTTAAATAATTTTATATACCTTCTATCAAGTATGTACCTCCATTTATTTTATTTTATTCATAATATATGATTATTTGGTTTCCTTATCATTCTTTATACAGATGGTCCCTGTGCTATAACAGAGGCCGTTAAATTGCCTTTCAATCTTTTAGATCAATGGTAAACCACAGAATTATCTATTTGAGTTAACGTTACACTCCATTTAAATTTTCAGTATTCATTTACCAGAAGCTTTCTGAATTGTTAAAAGGTGAGAAAATATTTTTTGTTGATTGATGTTATATTTTATTGAATATGAATATAATTGAGTACTGACTAAGCAGTCTCTCTTGAAACTTGTTTTTCAATAATTTACATATCTTGAGATTTTCTAAAAAGTAACTTGGATATCCAATAATATTGAATATTCTAAGTAAGATAGCTTTATGATGAAATTCTTAAGATTATTTTAAAATTTTTGGAAGATATCTGTTTTCATAAGGGGGATCAGCAGAAACAAATATTTTGTCAACTCAAAATATTTAATTTATAGGATTTTTGTTAACAATTTATATTTATTGGATTTGGTTATATCATCTGGATGTCTTATAATGAATGTTCAATTGATATATCGTTTGATATAAGTAGTACTTATATGACATTAATTTAATTCCTGAAGTTATAATGGTAAATATAATTTTTTGAAATTAAATATGTAGAAAGCTAACAGAATATATCTGTAAATATTTAAATATAGTAAAATATATCATATATTATATACCAAGTACAATATATCAAGTATGAACCTCCATTTATTTTATTTTATTCATAATAAATTAATAACTGTTTGTTTGTTTCGTTCCAAGCATGCGCACTGAACTCTTCAGACAAGCGAAAACATTATTTTATATGGTATTGAGTTTAGATGTCACCTTCAATAACGTTGTGTGTATGTTGATATGGCTATAGCTAAAAATCCAATTCATCCTAGTTTAAAATAAAATCGTTTTTATGTCATTTCGGCATAAGTCATTTGTGACCTTTGTTAACAAAGAAAATTTTCGATTTTTGACTGCGAATCAATATTATTTTACTAGAAACTAACCAAGCCCTATGAAATGAAAGGACGAATAATACATTTCAATTCTATTAAACATAAAATAAACTGAAGCTGGAATAAACTTTTTCAATTTCTGAGTTTTACCATAAAATAAAATTATTATTAGTTAGATTCTGTAGTGAAAGAATATCTTTCATTAATAAAAAATCAAGAAACAAATAATGAACAATCATAAAATCAATAAAGTAAATAAAAACAACTAGGGTAGATCACAGGTACAATTTTGAACAGTGTAAAAATATGGTGTTAGTTGGGTCCTAATCTTTTACAGATAAGAGCAATGTTGATAAATTAAATTGAAATTGTTCATTTGTAATTGGTAGCTTCTTACCATCTGCTAAACATATTATATTATATATTTCCAAACTTTCTAAAAGGTCCATTCTTCTGCTTTTATTACCTACGTGTAAAATCTCAGTTCTACTGAAATCTATGAAATGGTTGTTATTTATACAATGTTTGGATAAACCAGATGTTATTTTATTATGTAATATACTTTTTTCATGTTCTTCTACCCTTATGTTTATAGATCGTCCTGTGTAAAATGCAGGGCATTCATTACAATATAATTTGTATATACCGCTTTTTTCACGCGTTTCACGACAGTCTTTGCTATTGATCAAGAGTGAACCTAAGTTTTTCTTATTTGTACAAATAATATAAATATTTTTCCGTTTTAGTCTATTGCAAATTTTATTACTTATTTGTGGTATGAAATTTATTGTAATTTTTCTTTTTCTTGAATAATAGGGTAAAGAAAAGCTAGAGCTTCTTATGCTGTTTTTTAAAAATTAATTTATCAATTACGTTCGTCTTGTAACCATTGTTCGATGCTAATGACTTCAAAACTTTAATTTCTTTGTTTTCTATTGAGAGAGGGGTTGATACTAATCTACGTACAAAGGCGTGAAAAGAAAAAAAAAATATTTTAAGGGTGGGAACTGTTATTGTGTGTTAATGAATATGTGTACGTGGATTTTCTAAATGTCAAATTCAATGGAAATAACATTTCTTGTGATCTACATATGCAAAAAAATGTATTGATTTTTGTGAATTTTCGATAGTGAATATGATAGAATTGAAAAATGAATTTAAGAAATTCAGAAACATTTCTTATTGTCTAATAGAACCTAACCAACTGCAAAATATATCATCCACATATATTCACCAAAAAGAACTTTATTTATCAAATTATCTTGAGAAGAAAAGATTTTATTTTCAAGATTTCAATCATAAAGTTCTATTAAAAAAAAACTAAACAGAAAACGTGCAGATGTGCTATTGGAATTATTTCAATTTTTCTAAATAAATGTTCTCATTAAAAAAATTAAAAGTAAGTATTTTTAAATCATAATTTTAATTAAGGTGTTCCATATCTCTCGTATCCCTTGGCAAATGTTCCAAACTAGTCCATTAATTTTTTTCAACTCGTGACTTGCTGAAATTACCACCAAGTCTGACACATTCAACAGTTTTTTCGATCTCAATCTTGGTAGCGCCTATAATAAGTCCTATAAACGACTCAAACGGCCGGAAATGGCCTACCATCAGCTAGATAGAACCATTTTCCAGCGAACCACGCGTAATTCGAACCCGTTTCTCCCACAGAAGACCGTCGAAAAAAATCGATCTAACCCGTGACCGCTAACTTAACTACCATCGCCTAGGACCTGACCGGAACGGTCTGCGGTGGAGTTCAATTGTTTGATATCCAATGTCTCCCGGTCCAGTGGGCCGGGTCTATCGCGTCCGACCGGACTAATGGCGTTTTTTCAACCACAGTTCATTCTTGCGTCCGTCTTCTTCTTCTTACCAACGGCCTGGCATTCGGAAACTATATCCACTTTTTGTGCTCTGTGGGAATGGGCAGCTAGGAGTTATTGATCAACGTGCGAACAGGTCTTCCATTCTGTTCGCTTCATTTGTTTTGGTATGAGCAGAGGTGGATGCAGAAAAAAGTTGATAGGGAACGTATATATAGTACTTGATAAAGATTGTTTGTTTGAAGAATGTCGATGTTAAATAATCGATTTCTTTGAACTGTTCTGGTGTTTTTTGTCTTCGAATGTGCCACATTAAAATCTGTTGGCAACTAAGTTCTAAGCTACAGAAGTCTTAGTTTTGTAGAGATAGATTTCATTTTTGGAAATTACCATAATTTAACTCATCCTAATATGAGATAGCTCAATATAAAAGCTACTGATTTTAGTACCAACCAATTTAGTCTAAATGTCTGTATTTTACGAATAGCCAGCCGAATTTAGCAAAATGGCGATTTATTAGACTTAATGATAAAGATTTCCTTTGATTTGATAAATGAAACTGAAAATATTCTTTTTTTAAAACTCTCCCCTTTAAAGACAATTAAATTTAGGGGAAATTAGTTTATATTCAATATCTTAACCACGGTAGAAGATCCCTCAGAAGCTTTTTCAGCTTGTGGGAGTTAGGAGTTCAGTTGTGTTCTGGATAGGCTTTGTTACTGCGATCTTGCGCCACTTGAGGTCACAGGACTATTAATTTCTTTCCCACCTAAACAGGATTCGAATCCGCTACCTTCCGGTTACGAGTCCTAAGCTCTACCACTGATCTGCTACCTTCAAAATGCAAACGCTTGATGGCCCACCTTTACATTACAATATCTGATTGAAATAGTCCAACGTAAAATTCATGCTTTGACAAAATGATTTGAGGTTCAAGGATTTATTGAACTCTCAACATTAATTATCATCTTTTATTCTTGCATAACTGTATTGACCACAATTCAAGGCAACTCTTAATAGGTTTCCAAGTCCAGTAAAGGATTTTTTGCGAAGATTTGAACTAGACCGACATCTTTGCTTGCCCTCATTTCAAATTAATTAAAAATGCCGAAGTTTCATGGTTAACAGTTTCTCATCCAGAGAAAAGATAGTGTTCGATGAATTTTGTATTTAATGATGTTCAATAATGGTGTAATTATTTTCCTTACAACAGATTATTGTCTTTTTCTGCAGTTATAAGTTGGTAGTTCGAATGCTTCAACTCTTATTAAGATAACACTCATCTTTCAACTAAAAATGCCGAAAATTTTAAGCACATTTCCTTTGTAAGACGGCCAAGAGTTTACGATCCAATATATGGGGTGCTCAAGTTATCTCTGGTCAAATTTCACAATCTTATTCTGCCTGTAGAGGCAGAATGGAAACGCTCTGGAATTATTATCGGCCAAAAAATTTCATATCTTGTCATCACAAATTTATCCTGAACTCGTGTTGGTAATAAATCGTAACAGTCGTGTGTGAATTATTATGGACTCAAGCATGGGAATTGTGGAAATTAAATATTCCAGACCGTGTTAAGGTCGCCTCGACGGTCCAGAATATTATCACGAAATATTTAGTTGATTTAGGTACCATCTATAAAATTGAACTCTGCATTCATAGACTGGTTCTAACAGATCTTAAACAGGAGTAAGGTGGAATGGCTGAAGGCGATTACTTTTCAGAATTTTATGAACTGTCTAGCTGCTCGTCTAGTGCTGGTTCTTGGATTTAATTCAAAGTGCTGCAGAAGAGCTGCTGTCCGCTCCTCATAGGAATAACGATTTCTCATCATTCCTTATTTTAAGGAAAATTTTTCGCTATTTCCAATATTATACATTGAATTTCGAATGAGAGGATATTTTTTAAGTTATGCAATGTTTTTAGTGGAAAAACTGTGAAATGTTATATAATAGTAGCATCTTGAATAACGGTACAACGAAAGATAATTAGACCTTACACGGTAAAAAACTTTCTGTTGCAAATTACCCGTAGAAACACCTCAAGAAATTTGGTTAGAGATAACTTGGGCACCCAGTATGATAATTTTAATTGTTTTGAATTGAATTTCAAACGTGAATCTTTCGGCCTTCTACGAGTCGGTTTAATTTGAATACATAATGATTATTTAATCTAAACATTGCCTAGCCAACTGAAAGAAATACTGGTCCTTCGAGGCGGATTATTTTTCAATCAAATTTGGCATGCGTTGGGTATATATGGGAATGAAATGTCCCCAATAATATCGAAGTTTGCTGAATTTAAAAGCTTATCATACGATTCCGATTCCAACTCCTATATTTCTGCTACGATACCCCCTCCTTCCTGCTGGAAATGCCAGAAATTCGCAGCGTAACCAAACAAATCGTCCCGCATTCCTTCGTATTTGTAACGACCGCGTTAGGGAACCCCGCGCGCGACCGACAGCACTTCTGAGTTATGCCCGCGGGACCGGGCGGAACAGAAGATATGTGTCCCAGGGAGTCGCAGAGCGCCCCACAAAGGACGACGGTCACGTTTCCGCTTCTACGGCCGTCACGTACAAGACTTTACGCGCGCAAACACATCTGTATCGGCCGTTTATGCCGCCGCAAACATTCGGTTTTATCCCCGATTGTTGGTACTGGCGATCTGCCGGCGAGCAGAGATGGACCAGCTCACTTACATGATGATTGCAAAGTGAACAACTAAGGGTCAATTTCATTATAAATGGAGCGAAATAATCTACTAGAACTAGGGTTGACACAACCAAGACGAAATACTATGATGAGAATGGCCTAGATGATTGCAGGGAAGGTACTTAGCGACAGGGAGAGGAACGACACAGTAAGAAGAACTTGTGGAATCATGTGACCATGGTAAGATGGGAAAGAGAGAGGAGATGTTGAAGCGAACATGTGAAGAGGATGGAAGATTAGACAGGAAGGACCACCTAGGGAACTTTATGCCTACTTGTCACTGTCGATGTCAGGAGTAAGAGTCTATGGTCGCTTCGTAGACTTGCGCGCGCGTCTGAAAATGTAAACATAACTCTGGGAGATGATCCTTTGGTTTGGGAGAAGATTGGTGGTAATTATTGTAGACTGAACGCCGGTTTCAGAAAGTCCAGTTTTCCTTTATTAGAAATAGAACCCCATTGTCCATTGTTCATTAAAGCTGCCCTAACTACTAAGGTTGTTGTATTGTATTGATTTACCTGAGGTCAACGTGAGTGTTATTTGTATCATGTATTCTTTATCTATTGGTGGATTTTACTGTATTGATGCTCCAGTTAAGGGCGACCCGTTTGCTTTAATCTGAATTGACCATTTAACATATATTATACATGTAAGCGTCTTTATCTTCATTCCATTTATTGGTATCTAAGAGGTAGATAACAATGGTACTTTGAGAATTCAGAGTGTTTTGAGTGATTGAAATGTGGATCCGCAATTAGATACTGATACCACAACCATGTGTCTTCAGAAAGAGCCGCAACAAGGCCTTCTTGAACAACTATTATTAGCTATAAATATTATAATGAATAGGTAGTTAAATAAAAGACACCACAACCTCTGTGTCTTCAGAATGTCGCAACAAAACATTCCTGAACAACGATATTATGCGCCCAGATTATAATAATCTAATTAGATAGTAGGTGTGTGAATGGGTAATTCCTGACCAAAGGGTTATTGTTAAACTACCTCGAAGATCTTTGTTACATGTTTCTATTGCCAGGTTATCTGTGCGTTCACTCAATTGATTGCCGTATTTCCCTTTGCATGCACACTAATTATGTTTTAGGGTATAAGAAAGGTTGTCGATCTCTGGAACCTTAATTTTATGAATAAAGAGAAGGACAAGGTTGAAGAATGTATGGGAGCTGAAGAGAGGTCAAGGTTTTGTTTTATCCCTGACTCTTTTTTTGTCCTTAAGTATAACCTCGCTCTCATACACAGAGTCAGATGCGGGACCCTGTCTTCCGCAAACAAATATTGTATTTTTACTTATCATTGCATTCTGAACTTCCCGTCACTGTTTCCTCGTTCTTGTTCAAGTGTAATTTGGGTTGTGTACACAACGTAATGTCCTACTCTCCCGCCAATAGATGATCACGATAAAAAGGTTAGCGTTCCTAAGAGTAATCCGTAAAGTCTCAGATATCTAAGAGTACTCCGTAAAATACCGGATATATTAGAGTATTCTTAGAACGTTGGGATAGCTCAGTAGTGAAGAATGGTAGACCCCCCAGGCAGGCGTCACCTAGGAAGACCAACCAAACGATGAAGAGACAATTGGTAGTCAACATAGATTAACAATAATATAGTCTTGTTGATCTATGGAAGTCACTTCCCAGGAAAACCAATTTCAAACAGACCATTAGGTCTTCAAGAAGAAGAAGAAGAAATAACAAATTCCTTAGTTTTCTATAACCTTTTATTAACTTAATATAGTTTCAAACTGAATGAAACAAATTGTATCTCAACGATATTCGTTGAAGGCTTTGGCTTGTGCAAAACTTCGAGAAGTGGGTGTGCCATAAGTTCGTCTGCCCATTTTATAATTTTATTTCAGAAACTTGCTTGTGCTTGAATATTTCTATGGATTCCAGGATATTTAGTTTTTTCTTTTTGCTTGCCAGGTGCAATACTTTAAGATAATTCAATTCTAGGAAGATATGGTTGGTTTCGGAAGAATGTTTCGCAAAATTACAGTTATCTTTCCGGTTCCTAAATGAGCAGTGATGTTCTATGAACATTTTTTGGAAAGATATCCCGGTTTGTCCTATCATAAAGGGTGATTCATTTAGAGGTACTTCTTGTGGTGAGGATTTAATTGCAAATTGCGCATGCCTCGTGTTAACTGAAGTGCCATTTCTGTTCAGTAGTGTTTGACAATTCATAATGGAAAGACTTAGCCCGGTACAGCGTCTACAAATTGTTCAATTTCATTACGAAAATGGGCGTTCTACGAGGAATGTGTATCGGGCGCTTAGAGCAACTTGGGGTCCACATAATCGGCCTACCGAACGCATAATTGGCTCTACCATCCGTAAGTTTGAGACCCGATTTTCATTATTGGATAATACACGACCAAATAGACCACACCCAGCACGTAATGTAGAAAATATAGGGGCGGTAGCGGATAGTGTACGCGAAGACCATGAAGTGTCGATTCGTCGCCGTTCTCAACAGCTTGGCCTGTCATATTCAACCACTTGGCATATTTCACATAGAAATCTTACTTTGAAAACTTACAAAATTCAACTACTTCAAGAACTGAAGCTGACCGACCCTGCAAATCGTTTACGATTTAGTCGTTGGGCTCTTTACAATCTTGCCCGATACATTCCTCGTAGAACGCCCATTTTCGTATTAAAGTTGAACAATTTGTAGTCCGGCGTAGTCTTTCCATTATGAATTGTCAAACACCACTGAACAGAAATAGCAATTCAGTTAAAACGAGGCATGCGCAATCTGCAATTAAATCCCCACCACAAAAAGTACCTCTGAATGATTCACCCCATATATACGCTGCTGCACTGTTGAAAACTTAATTTCTATACTCCAGAATTAATCGCGCAGTTGTTTTTGTCTTTCACATTCAAAAAGAGGTTGGAAATTTTTTGAGACGGTGTGAAAGCTGTTTAATGTTAGTTTTTTAAAATATTTGAGTTATTTTTGTGTGAGATTAAACCAAAGTATGTTAGTTTCACAAATTTAACAAAATCGTTTTTACCTGTTTTGGAAGTAGGATTCATTTGTTTCACAACGAGTTGCTTTTCCTTTTTGTTCATGAGAGAATTTATGGTTTTTGTTTCGAATTGATTGTTTGTGGCTTTTAGTTTGATTGTATTCAGTTCCCTCTTCAACGTAATATTATTTGAAGGTATTGAAAATGCTCTATGTATCTTTGATCTGTAAGCAGCTAGTTTATCAGTGTTCGGATGGTTTGAAATGTTGGGTATCGTTGTATCTGTCATTGCTGAATATATCAAAGGGAATTTCAACAATATTCTTGATTAAAATGAAATAAATTTTCTGGACCCAACGACAGATACAACCATACCTAATTTATTAACCACACGAACTCCCTGCATAATGAATGACGGATTTAAATAATATTACGTTGAAAGGGGAACTAAATACAATCAAACAAATAGCCACAAACAAATCAATAAATTATCTCATAAACAAAAAAGGGAAAAACAAATCATTCTGAAACAAATATAACCCACCAAAACCAAAACAGATAATAATGTTGTGAAACTAACATATTTTCGACCAATTTCGTGAAAACTAGCTCAAATATTTTCAAACACTAATATAAAACAGCTTTCACACCCTCAAATAAAATCTCCAATTTATTTTTTGATGTAAAAGACAAAAACAACCAGCTGAATAATTCTGGAGTTTATAAATTAAGTTGTCAGCAGTGCAGTAGCGTATATACAGGACAAACCGGGAGATCTTTCCATAAAAGATTCAAAGAACATCAATCTTCATTTAGAAGCCGAAAGAATAACTCTAATTTTTCGAAACATTTTTTCGAAACCAATGATATCTTCCCAGAATTGGACAATCTTTAAATAATGTACCTGAAAGCGTAAGCACGGGGAAATAAAACTATTAAATGAGCACATGTATGCAAATGGCACATTACACTTCTCGAAGTTTTGGATAAGCCGAAACCCTTAACGAATACATATAATCGTTGAGATACAATTTGTTTTATTCGGTTTGAAAATGTAGTGAACAATATGAAACTGGGGCCACTTTATATTCAGGTAATAAAAAGTGATAGAAAACTGAGCAATATTTTATTTCATTCTAATCCAAGAATGTTTCCAGGAAAAAGTAAATACACTTTTCATTTCACCAACTCTGCAATCTGACAAGCGAACTTAATTTTAAGTTGACCAACAGTCACAGAATTATTACTCCCGAACATTCTACTCGTGAATTTAAAATCTTCTCTTATAATCTTTAAGAGGTGCTAATAATTACAAACCAAAGGATAAACGACTCAGAAGGCTACTACACTGTTCGAAATAATTAAGGTGTTCAAGGACTCTTATTGCTTTAATTTTTAGCATAGGATTAGCCAATTATCTGCGCAGCAATGTTTGTAATTTATTTCACTATAGAATCTTAAAAAAAAAAACAATTAGATAACCCTTTAACTCTCATCATGAATACCACCCTAAGAAAGATGGAGGAATGCAGGATATAGGCAAGTTGGTCATGTCTATATCTGTAAGTTTTATACCGGGTGTTAAAAAAAAACAACGTTTCAATATTTTGGGAGCTAATTCAAGACCTTAAAATAGATAAAAAGTTTCATATGAAAATGGGTCCGCAAATGAGCTATTTTGAAGATATGAACGATTTTCGGTTCTCAAAATATTAACTACTAGCGCAACCAAATACGATAAATTACAGAAGACATTCGTTTTATTTTTGACTTCTAATGTTGATGACCATATGTTCCATATGACCAGCGTCCATTTGAATGCAGGATTGTCACATGAAGGAATTACGTACTCTTTCGAAAACACTGGTTGTGTTCGGATCGTTTGACAGGATAGTTCAATCCGATGTTGCAACTCTTCGATTTTATTCACTGACTTTGCATACACTAAACTTTGCAAATTACCTCAAATACAAGGTCTAAAGGATTCAAATCGGGAAATCTAGCGGGCCATGACACTGGGCCTCCTCGTCCTATCCATCTTCTGGGAAACGATTGTTCTAAATGTTCTATAACAGCAAGTGAATAATGTGGGGGCATTCCATCTTGCATAAACCAAATATTCCCACTGATTTAAAGGTACCACGTCTAGAAAATCGGGCAATGAATTTTGAAGAATGTTAAGGTATGCGATTCCGTGTTACAACTACTGGTCCTAACAAACGATCTCCTAAAATACTTAGCCAGATATTTATGCTGAAACGCTGTTGATGCCTGGATTCATGAATTTGTGGACAGATGTTTGTTTATATGAAAATTTTGACTTATTTTGAGATCTACAATTAGCTCCCAAAACTTGAAACTTTGATTTTTAATACCCGGTATATTCTTGGACATTAAGAAGTGAACGAAAACGATGTATCGAAAATTGGGCTCCAAATATAATTTTGGAATGTAAAGTCCACCAGTATTTAACAAGGTTGTCAATAGTAGTTTAATGCTCATTGAATATGACTACTAAATTATTGCCTATTGGGAATTATGGTGGGTTACAGATGCCTATTAAATTCTTGTGAATAAACGCATATGCCTTCATACCACTTGACTTAACTTAAACATTTTCAAAACTCATTTCATCAAATATCACCGCCAAGTGATAATCGAAACGCAGCCAGCCCTGCACTGATATATCCCATCTATCGAACAACCATTCTTCTGTGCTTCTACACACACAAAGTTATTAAACGTTGCTTACGCCGCGAACCTACCCGATCCGCTATCTAGCGTCATGACATTTATGACAAAAGGAGAAGAAAAGAATCTATGACCTCTTGGCCTTCTATACCATCCATCCTATACCAGCTGTACCGATCGCAGGATGTGACGTAAGCGGTATGTAATTTTGAATGATGAGTGACCAAAACGGAGTAATAAAAACTCACGCCTTGGAGCTACTGAATCATAATATTCCATATAGAGAAAGAGCTAAAAGAGTTAATGCCAGCCCATACAAGGCATTAAATCATGACCAGCGACTCGGAGGTCAGACATGTTGATTTATTCATTATTGGTTGCGCGCTCTTTTTTGTTTACTCTATCATTATAATTATTAACAATTCACGAAGAGTGGCCTGGTGTCACGGTCGATAGTTGGTGTTTTGTTTTTGGTCAGTAACGACACCGCTGCCTACGATGCTGGGCGATTGAAACGAGTATCTTGCTCAGGATCTTCATTGTTTGGTAATTTGCGGATCGGAGTTCAGAACATTCTTGTGGCGAATGATTAAGAACGTAAAGTGTTTACGTGAATCATAGTCGGCCTTGAGTTGCAAAAATGCAAAATGGGGGCTTGGTTCAGTGCTCAATACGTCAGTTGAGGTAATTTATCCTGTAAACACGATTTAATGGATCGGGTCAAAGGTTTTTTTCAAACGAAGGTAGCACTTGAAGTTGATTTCTTACAAACTTGCTAGGTACTTGGCTATTACAGGTCAATTATAATTTTGATGCAGCAATTGTTGTCCCACAAAATAAAGAATATAGTTGGCTACACTATATTCATGTTCTCGTCAGATTTCATTGAGGACACTGAAATTCGTTGGCGTCAAAGATTAATTACAGCTGTCAAACTGATAAAAGATAACAAACCAGTAACTGTTTGGGTATTGGCTCGAAGAAACTTCAAAGCTAATGAAAAAGCGCATACTCTTGCTGAAAGAATACTTTTACAGTTTATTGAACTACGACTTTTTGGAAGTCATTTGAACTGTTAACTTATCGTTTCCAAAGAACGAATACCAGGTACATAAGATCGATAAAGAAGATTCTATTTAATGTATATTATGTGAATAATATGAAATAATATTGGTTTTGATAAGGCAAAATAACTCAAAAGATACTTGGGCCACGAATTGAAAAAAAGTTGTATCCAATTATAATACGTTTCCACCAGATTTCATTCAGGAAACTGTAAGTCGTAAAAGGTTACTTAGATCTGTAGAACTGATGAAAGGAAACAATTAGTATTGGTTTAGCATTAGCTAAAGAAGAATTGAAGCAAGTGACAAAGCCCATGCTCTTGTTGAAAAAAGGCTAACATACGGTTCATTGAACCAGGGCTAAATTTTGGGATGTCATCTTAACTGCTAATGGACAACAAAATATAACAATACTCGCTGGATTATTTCTGCAGGATGAAGGTACTGAAGTAAACCAATGAGATTACTGAATATATCTTCAAAAGAACACGTGCAACTCAGCCTATTGTTTTCGTAGAACGAGTATCATCAGTTACGTATGATCAACAAAGAGAAACTGGATGCATTATTTTCAGTCTAATACAATATAAAATTATGTAATGGAAGAAAGAGCAAGTAGAATTTCAACTCCATCATTGGCTATTAATTGCCAACAAAAGTTTTTATAATTGAAGGTTCGGTTCATGTCATCATTCCCATATCTTTCTTAGCTGGAGGTGTCTTTCTGTATCTAAGGTAGGCAAATAAAATAGATAACTGTGCGAAGATATCGTTCCTCCAAAAAAAATCTAAATGGTTGATCTCTAAGAAAACTCGATCGCATCCAAATGACGTCTTCCTATCTGTCTATCGGTTTTCTGTCTTACCTTTACGGAATAATATAATTTTATGGAAAGAATACATAATAAAAACACTTACCGGAGCATACTCTGCACATATATCTATACTAGCAACAAAGCCTGCCACTTCGTCAACGGACCAGTTTTTCCAATCGTCACCTAGTCTCGGACTTTCAGATTGCGCCCTTTTCGGCATCACCAAACCACTACTGGAACAACTCGAACTCTGGTAGCTCTTCCGATTCCTCTTCATTATTGGTGCACCTGCTGACAGGTCCAATGGTGATGTCGGATCCGACCTTTTAGGCGTGGTGGCGCGTGGTCTCTTCAGCGGACTTTGCGAGTCTTCGTCGGCAGCATTCTTCAGCAGAGTCACCAGAGCCTGAGTTGCCGTCATATCCAATATGGGAGGGTACAGGGTGTTGTTCATGAGGGGGTTTAGAAGGGTGACGTAGTCTGGTTTGGTCCTGTTGAGTCCGTTTCCCTTACTCGGTGGCATTTGGGGTAAATTTGGTATAACTGGCATAGGGGGTGGTTTCAGTCGAGGATGAGATGGAGGTGGTAGGCCGTTCCTCGCCGCGGTGAAGTAGCTGCAAGGTGACAATGGGATTGAAGAGATTTTCTGCATATTTGTTAAATATTCTCACAATAAATAGTAAATAGAATATAATTTCCTTTTTACTAATAAACAACAATTGTTCCACCACACAGGACTCCTCAAGTTCTACATCTAACCTTTTTAAGTATGAGGATTTACATAACATCTTATATACGAGTAGGAGCTCAAGGGTTTGTCACTGGCATTCCAAATTACGTAAATGAGGTAAAAGAACTGGTTGTGGTAATATAAATTAATGATGTTTGCTGCTGAACATAGTGTTTAAACTTGTTGGTGTTTGTTGCTGGTATTTCTACATTACAGAATAACACTTAATAACGGTGATCTGTTGATCTAAGAGAATGTTTCGAAAACGTGATTTTTAGAGCGTAAGACTAAACCCTTTAAACTTCAGATGGAGAATTTCAAAGTCATTGTTGAAATAATATCTATACTCCGTCTGGAACGTATCCGGGAAAAACTAAGCTCAATTCTAATTATTCTTCTAATTCTTGAATTAGAAAATTATAACAAAATATTCATCTTAAATGCTTCATTATCTTCATTAGTACCCATATGATTCCAATGGGACTAAGATCTGGTGAAGCTACTGGCCATGAAATGGTTGTCACTTGGTGTTCTTGCATCCAAGCTTAAGTAAAGACCATCTTAATTGCGTGGCGCTGCTTGTTCAACTTCAATCTTCTTTAGTCCCCATATGTTTTCAATGAGACTAAGATCTGATGAAGCTGCTGGCCATGAAATGGTTGTCATTTGGTGTTCTTGCAGCTTGAGTATAGGCCGAAGTATTGCATCTTGCATTATCCTGCTGAAAACGCCACCCTTCTGGATATAAAGCATGCGCCGTTTCAAGGAGAAAATCGTTTAGAATGCCACAATACTTTTCACTATCAATGGTACCATAAACTATACAGAGAGACGTAGCACCACGCTGAAATATTACTCCCCAAACCATTATTTTGGTAGGATATTTGAAATTTTGAACGTTAAAAGGTTGTTTTGACAGAATTTTTAAGTGATTTTCACCAAGTTGACCCAGTGACATACGGACGGTTTCTGGACATACTTTTATATTTAGTTAATTTCCAAATTTGTTGGCCAATTTGCGAAACCCCAAGCGCGGATTGTGTCATCCTAAGGCCAATAAAGCATTCAAATTGTTTCCGCACAACCTATTTTGTATATTACTTTTGCCTAAGAATGTTACAAGAAAGATTTATGGTAAAATTATGAAAAATAATAAATTACGGATACTTTCCAAGACGGACTATATTTTAAAGTAAATTTTTGTGAGACTTTTGTGCACTTGACTTGTATAGTATGTCTAATAAAAGTATATTTTAAGACGCATTCCACTCGGTAAGTTATAAAATTACTCACTCATTGGCTTGATATCTGGCCGCTAAGCTTCTCATAAAATCACTATAATTTCTACATCCTGTAAATGCTAGTTGCTCGTTTGAAGGCGGTGTACCAGGATGCGAGGCAGAAGATGGCGTTACAGTGGGAGATCTGCTAGATGTATCTGGTGTACTAGGACTCAGTCTTTCATTCTTCACGTTATTGTTATTGGTAATATTGTTATTGTTGGAGTAATCTGTCGCAATACCCGAATTTGACACTATCGTCCTCTCCATCGTCTTCCTTTGTATGAGTTTGGCTGAACTGGCGTCAAGGCTTTGAGGTAATGAGGTTTCTCCTGAAACGAGAAAAATCGATGAAATAAATCAAAATGCGAGTAAGTACTTGATAAAAGTAATAAGAATAACTTTAAATTTAGAATTATATCTTGAAATATATATACACACATCGTCGAAAGTTTTAGCCAATTATTAGTTTATTAATTAGACAATTTTTTGTGTGTGGAAACTACACTCTTTTATCACTTAAATGAAAACAATAAACCAGAAAAAAATGTTTCTTATTCGGGAATATACAGGTGTATTCGAAGTTAATCAGTTGTCAGCGAATGACGAGAGTTGTAATATTGAGAATATTCCGTGGAAAATGCCGGGACATTCAATTTCTCAGTTTGATCGGGCAAGAATAGTATCTCTACATCAAGAAGCTTTGTCGAATAACCAGATTGCGCAGCGTTTGGAAATCCCACGGACTTCAGTAAGGCGCTTAGTGGCACTTTTCCTGGAAACCGGTAGCATTGCCCGGAGACCGGTGCCTGGTCGACCTAGAGTAACATCTGCAAGGGAAGACCATTATATCGAAAATTTTAGTCGAACGAATGAAACGGTATCAGTAACAGCCCTTAGTGGTCATTTTTTGAGAACCTGCTGGGGGGTATAATGGTCGGTCGCCGTACCCCTCTTATTATCGTTGAACGAACAATGACTGGTGCCATCTACGTAGAAAACTTCATTGAACCAATCATTGTTTCTCTGCGCAACGAATTTGGGTATAATTTCATTTATCAGGATGATAACGCTCCACCACACCGCACACGAATGGTTCAAAACATTCTCCAAGAGAACAATATCCAGAGAATGAACTGGCCAGCAAACTCACCAGACATGAATCCAATTGAGCATGTATGGGATTACTCAGGTAGAGCAATATCCAATGCCCGAAACCCACCTTCAACTTTTCAGGAATTGAGTTTTAGCTCTTCAGGAAGAATAGAACGATATGCCTGAAAATTTCATGAATTACTTGATTCGTCGGATCCCTAGGGCAGTTGATTGAAAGCAGAGTGGTAATACGGATTACTGAATTTGGATTCAGTTGTGGGGAATAACTATAATTAATCAAAAATAAATAATCGATAGATTCAGATTTTTTTTCATTTTTCCTAATTTGTTTCATCCTGCATAAAGCAAAGATTAACAAAAAAAGATTTTCTATCGAATATATTGCAGTTGAAATAGAGGAAAATATTCATCTCATTTCCAGAACATAGATTGTTTATTTCTTGAGACTTTCGACGATGTGTGTATATCAAGAATTATAAATATTTACAGTTTTTCTTCGATAAAGGCGAATATGCAAGCTAGTCGGCTAAAATGGCGAATGATGTTTATGGTCCAGATACTTGAGACAACTGGAAAGGAATCATCTATTATGGGAAGCTCCCATAAAACTTAACATCAAATTTCTCTATTGTCAACAACTGGACCGTTTGAAGCTATCGATTGACCTGAACGAATTGGGCAACACAAGAGGAGTTGTGTTCTATCAGGACAACGCCAGGGCACACACGTCTGTGGTAACTCGCCAGAAACTCCAGGAGCTTTTTTGGAGATTTTAAATGCATCGACCATATAATCCGACCTGGCACCAAGCGATCACCATCTTTTTCACGCATTGCAAAATTTCCTGAGTGATGAGAAGATTGTGAAAGTCGATTACTAGAGTTTTTCGCCAAATAGACCAAGACTTCTATGAGATAGGCTTTATGAAGCTTCCTTTAAAATGGCAACAAATTATAGGTGCATATTTGACCTAAATTGGACAATCCGGAACATGTTGAATAAAGTCTTGAAGTTCACGCAAAAATAATGAATTTTTTACCCAACCTATTGCCATAATTATTTCAAGTACAAGTTAATTCGGTCCGTTTTTGTAGCTCCAAAATTGCATTTGTTTCAAGAGATTGACAAATTAATCAAGATATTGTCCATCATTCCTTGCTATTTTTCCCCACCTCTCAGGCAATGTCCGGAGAATACGACGGATATGGTAAGATATCCCATTTGATCGTTTCCAAATATTTTTTGTCAACTTTTGCGACGTGAGGCATCGTCATGCAAAAGACTAACTTCATCATGTCTGTCCTTATTATCTGGCCGTTTTTCGCGTAATGAAGGGTTCAAACGAAATAATTGCAGTCCGTACCGATAACCCTTATTATAATCATAAGGTTTAAGCTGCTGGTAGTACACAACGCCACCTTGGTCCCTCCAGATATACAGAATGACTCCCGAACCATGAATGTTAAGCTTTGGTGTTTGTGTTAACGTCGATGGCAGTGTGTAGCTCAGTATTCTTTTTCCTGGGACGTAGAAGATTCTGTTGAAGCAACTGCCACAAGAAAATAATAGCCTTTCTAGATCCCTTCGTTTCAATTCATAAGGAACCCAATTGCCTTGATTTTGAATCAGGCCCATAGATTTCAAACGTATCGGGTGTTTTTTTACAGTGATAGAACTTTAAATTGAAATAAAACACATTTAAATTAAGATTAGAGCCGATTTTTTTATTTGAAAGATAATTTTATGACATTTATGTTTTAAAAATAATTTCCATCATTTGTCCATCACGACTAGCTCCTTGGTATTTATGAGGTGTTCTAATACTGCAGTATTGTAAGTAAGCTTTACGTTTTTCATACGCTAAATCTCTGATTTCGTTGTTAAACCATGGCTTCGATATCTTTGTTGCGTTCAAGTTGATTTTTCTGACTCCTCCAAATCTTTCTTTCAATAAATCAATTGTAACGGTAGCAGCATGAGGTATAGCACCATCTTGTTGGGACCAAAACACTTAAATTTTGAAACAAATAAACATTGATCATCGATCTGTAACGAGCACTATTCATTGTAACATTAGCTCCAGCATCGTTTTTAAAGAAATATGGACCGATGATGTCTCCAGCGTGTAAAGCAAACCATAGAGTGCATTTTTCAGAATGCAATGGAACCTGCAGAACTTCTTGAGGATTGCAAACGTTATTGCGGCGTGAGCCTTTCCATGATAATTTGTCAATGCTTACTGAACAGAAATATCAAAACAATAAGGTTTCTTCCTTCTGTCAAATCACAGTTATCCCTATCGAAAGTTCTATCAATCTAAAAAAAAATACCCGATTTATATATACTCATCTATCTTCAACGCTGCAATTAACACTTTTGAAGCGCCGTAACCATTTTATACATGACTTGTCAGTTGGAGCATTGACCCAGTAACATAAGCATACAGCTGCAGTTATATATTCTTTCCAATTAAAACAAGAAATTAAAACTTCCTGCAAATGCTGCTTAGTTATAAAAAAGCTGACATTTACTACAGCTTAGCATAAAACGTTTTGTGTGAAACTCAAAACAATCGAAACTGGATGTTATCGGCAGATGTTCAATGTGTGTAAAACCGCGGCAATTAGTTGTTAGTATTAAAAAATTTAATAGTTTTATAGCCATCTTTTGAAAACGGACAGACTAAAGTTGCACTTCCAATATAATCTACTACCAGATAGAAATGGCCGTCACACTTCAATAGCGTGCAAAAAAATTATAATAAACTAAATGATTTTACAGTAATCGTCTGCACTATTAGAACGAAGTACCTTAAAACAGTAAACTCGAACCATATTTTGTAACGGTAATCGCCGATCCTCGAGTCGAAGAAGGAAGTGAAAGAAGTAGAAAAATGAAACGGAATCAAAAATTCCATACCCCACATTTATCTGAAATTGATCTTCGACTCCAACACAAATATTGCCATTCCGACCACAATACGGATAAAAAAGTAAACACCTAACTGTAGAAGCAAGATAACAATCTGAATTAAAAAAAAAATGAGGTTGTTTACTGAAGCAGCCATTAAAGAGCACGTTCCATGAACCAGAATCTCTGCTCCTATTCTGCAATTACAAAATTAAAATTCATTAACTACGGTCGAACACCAAGCGGTCACGCTTCTGGTGCTTTTTTTAATAAGCATTCTACAGGTATCACAATTATAACTTTGAGAGTGAAAGAGCACACTTTTCTGGTGAAATCCATATCTAACGATGAAATCTGGTAATTACCTAAAGAGTCTGATCCGCTCATTGTTTGGCTTCGCTCGATAATGCAATCTTGGTTTCTTAAACAGAAAGAACTGGACCTGTTCAGATTTCAACTCTTGTTTCGGATTTTTGGATTCTATTGAAAAAAATTTTCTCTAAGAACGAGTAGGCATCTGAACTGGATAATTTTGAAAGGCAAACCTAAAACCTAGAAAATTTTTCATTCGTGAATAAAAGGCATACATAAAATATTAAAAAAGGGGGGTTTTCACTTGATAGAAAGCTTTTTAAACATATTGAATATCAAAACATTCGAATTCTGCTGACCTCACTATAAATTTAAATTTTATAAAATTTTTCCTCAAAGACCTTTTTGAAATTAAATTGAATAAATGCCTTAGAAAACACTTTCAATTTGAGATACTGAATTGTTTCAGCCGTTACTATTTGTTAGTTGATCATAATTAAAACAAATTGTAGAAATTACTATGTTTTACAACCAATTAAAATATATATTACACATTTTCTTGTGACTCGAGTTTCGGGAAATGAACTATCCCATCGTCAGACAACTGAAGGCCTAACAGTGGTACAGAGGTTTTTAGACAAATACCACTGATGGGATTCATCAGACAACTGAGTTCATTTCCCGAAACTCGAGTCACAAGAAAATGTGTAATATATATTTTTATTGTTAGTAAAACAGTAATTTCTACAACTTGTTTTAATTACTTTCAATTTGAATATCAAAACAGATTTAATCTCTCATTTTTTTAATTTCAAAAAAAATTTTTATTCAAATAACCAACCAAAATTAATAAATAAATATTTGAAGGAGACAAAATTTTGTTTCTCATCTTACCATTATGAACACCAATTCCTTTTCAAAAATACAAAACATAATTTAAGGACTTCTCAGAAAATATTATATGGAATATCTTGAATTTAAAGTAAGTTGATCCCAGGACGACTCTTAGGTAAGTTATATTTATTGGTGGTCGATTTTGATTTTTTAAATATGATTAAGGACCGATGAAGAGATTATCGGAATTCTAATTGTTTTTTGAAGATATGATGCATGTTTCGAGAGGTTTTTGAATTATCTTATTAAATATATTGAATATTTTAAATGAATTATATTTTCTGAGAAGTACTTAATTATGTTTTGTATTTTTGAAGGAATTGGTGTTCATAATAGTAAGATCAGAAACAAAATTTTGTCCCCAAATATTTATTTATTAATTTTAATTGATAATTTATATTTGTTGGTTATTTATTCCATTGAATATTGTATATTGAGTTTTGATTTTATACGTCTATCAAATATAAGCCGTGTTTATAAGACATCAATTTAATTCTAAAAGTTTTTTGAACACAAATTTTTTTGAAATTAAAATTGTAGAAGACTGGTACATTAAATCTTTTTTGATATTAAAATTTTGTTATATTCCTTCTATCAAGTAAAAAGCCATTTTCCTATTTTACTGTTTCAATTTATTACTTATAGAATTAACAGTTATTACACAGCATCAAAAGGAATAAAAAAATCCAAAGAAAATAAAGAATATTGGTTAAACTCAATAAATATTTGATGGAAACAATGTTGTTTCAAAACTGTCTTATGGAAACGAAATTCTACTTCAAAAATGCCCAACATAACTTCAAGAAGTTCTTCGGAACCAACTTTCTTTGAAAAGCTCCTTCAAAAATATGTTGCGCATGTTCAAGAAAGCTATTTGAAATTCTAACCGATAATCTTCAGACAACCTTCGAATAAAAACAATCAATAAAAAATATAGGTTCTATTTGCAATAAGCAAAATTTCGAAATTATGATTGAAGTTATGTCCCTTTTCGAATAAATGATTCGAATAAATTTGTTTCCGAAGCTGTTTTTTGGGATGCTTTGTCTGTTTTTTCTGTATTATTTTCTGAGCAATCACAAGTTAATTTATATTATATAAATTTAAAAAAATACCTTGGTCTTACTCCAATGTATTCCTAACTTTTCACAGCATTTAACTGGTTCCTGTTTTAAATTGAACTCTTTTTTCGATTATGTGATGTAGCAAACATTAAAATGCTTAATTTAAACTGACATGTATTTTTGAACTTTTCGTTATTCCTAACTGGTGGCTATTTCAAACCGAAATTTATATATTGTTCATCTTTCCAGGAACAGATTTCCTAATAATCAGTTGAGCTTGACCCCAAAATCGTTCTAGAGTTCCGTGCTGACACCATAACAAAGAACACAAAAGAAGGAAGAATCTCTCAAATAAACGACAGGTGACGCCTTTTTACATCAGGTTGAAGAAGAGTTTTAAGATCTGACCTGAGCAATCCTTACCCTTATTATATGTCTACGTAACTACTTGGTTATTAATATCTATGAATAATTTTGAGTTTTTGTTCAAGTTATTTTACATGAAATATTTTATGGACTATCCTGTACGTTCTAAAATGTCTAACGGTATAAATAAGTGTTATAATATCAATACAAAAAAGCTTCTTCAATAATCTAAATTTATTTTACAAACGATTCGCTTTATATCAAGGCGTAGTTTTAGATTTCAACAAGGGGTCTAAAAAAATTCCTGTTCACTACAAGTATCGATAAATATTTCAAACTTCTAGAAAAATATAAAAGAAAAATGTTCACTTCTGTTTGCTCATCAAGTAAAATATAAATTTAATAATATCTATTTATCTAAGAACACCAACAAACTTAAGGCGTAAATTTTATTTGCAATATGCTATATTTCGAAATTATGATTTAGGATGAATTATTGGAATAAATTTATTTCCCATGTTATCTAATCTTTTTTGGGATGCTTTGTCTGTTTATTCCGTATTTCTGAGCAATGATCTTAAGTTAATTTATATCATTATTATATTAAAAATATAAAAAATACCTGAGTTTTACTCCTATGCATTCCTAACGTTACACATTTACTATTTGAGCATTTACTCTTATTGTATACTTTATATGTATTTTGGAACTTTTCGTAATTCCTAACTGGAAGCTTTCTCAAAACGAAAGTTAAATATTTTTTATCTTTCCAGGAACAGATTTCCTAACAATAAGTTGAGCTTGACCCCAAAATACTTCTAGGGTTGCATACTGATACCATAACAAAGAACAGAAAAGACGGTAGAATTCCACAAATAAACCACAGGAGGTGATGGGTTTTTACATTACAGGTCGAAGAAGAGATTTAAGGTCTGACCTGAGTAATCCTTATCCTTCATTATAAGTCCACGTACCTACTTGGATATGAATATCCACGAATAATTTTGAGTTATGCTATTCAATTTGCCTCTCGTCCAGATATTTACAATACTGTAGTTGAAAAAATATTAACTGATTTAAAAATCTAATATTTCTCGAAGCAACAATGTTAGACGAAACGTAACTGCTTAAATTCTCTACGAATTTTTCTTGGATATATACATTCTGTCAAGAAAGTACCGGGAATTATCGATTTAAATCTGGCGGGGCAATGAGGCAGGTAAAAATTTTTTTTCCTAGGTTGGTACCACTGTCCTTAATTACTATGCCAAGCTTGAGCGGGATCTGTCAACTAGTGTGTTTGCAACAGCTGATTAAGTCAGTCGATGTCAGAGTGCGTGCCGATTTTTACTATGGGTTTTTACGTTGAGCAAAGAATTTGTTTACAGTTTTGTGTTGCAAATGAATTTTCGTGTGCCGATGCATTGAAAATGTTGCAAAAGGCCTTTGGTGATAATGCTCTATCGAAAACTCGTGCATATCAGTGGTACAGAGCCTTCAAGGACGGTCGTGAAGTGGTCGCCCATCGACGGCTTCGATCGAAGATAACGTCGATAAAATTAAGGAAAGGGTGCTGGAAAACCGTCGTACCAGCTTGAGAGAGATAGCACATGATCTTAAGATATCCCACGAATCCGCACGTACGATTTTGATTGATATTTTGGGCATGAGAAAGGTGGCCGCACGACTCGTACCGAAAGACCTGAATTTTCTTCGAAAACGTCATCGCGAACAGGTTGCTTCAGACATGCTGGATCGCTGTAATTCCGATTCTACATTCATGGAACGCATTATAACTGGTGATGAGACCTGGGTCTACGAGCACGATATGCAAACAAGCCAGCAATCATCGGAATGGGTGGCAAAAAATGAGCCGAAACCGAAAAAACCACGCCAAAGCCGCTCGAAAATGAAGGTGATGCTCATCGTTTTCTTCGATATCCGTGGCGTGGTGCACTACGAATTCGTTCCAGAGGGTCAGACGGTAAACAAGGAGTATTATCTAGGCGTTATGAAACGTTTGCGTGAGCGTATCCGTAAGAAGCGGCCAAATTTGTGGGCGAACAACTCATGGATTTTGCATGACGATAACGCGCCTTCTCACCGAGCTACGATTGTGACTGACTTTCTCGCCAAAAACTCAACAAACGTGCTTCAGCAACCACCGTTTTCGCCGGATTTGGCTCCCTGCAACTTTTTCCTCTTCCCAAAACTAAAATTGCCCCTTCGTGGCACCCGTTTTGAGTCGATTGAAGCCATAAAACAAAATTCGGCGCGAGAGCTAAAGTCCATCCCGGAAAGCGCCTATAAAAAATGTTTCGATAATTGGAAGTGCCGTTGGCATAGATGTATTGGAGCAAATGGAGCCTATTTTGAAGGCGACCCAATAAATTTTGACGATTAAATGTAAAAATGTTGTTTTAATTGAAAATTCCCGGTACTTTCTTGACAGAGTAGTATACAAAAATTAAATTTTTTCTAATCTGGCCCCAAAGAAAGAAATCCAACGGTGTCACTTCGCAATTTCCCGGTGGCCAAGTGACTGAATGTGTAGCAAAGAAAATCCGTTTCTTGGCAAAAAATCCCTCATTGAATTGACCGAAATTGACTAAACTGAATCGTGCCCTAATAGTCTTCTTAGTCATTATCGGTTCTTGCCCTGTCATTTTTCTACAAATAAACAAACACCGACATCGGCTTTTACCTGCATTCTTGTACGGTAGGAAAGAAAGGACCTTTTTCAGGCAGGTATACAAATGGGCCAAATTTTTTATTGGGAACACGGTGGAGATATTTCTTCCCAGTAGGATGCTGAGCTCGCAGCCACCTCTGACCTTAAATATATTAGGAGATATGCTGAATAATGATATAGTTGGTGAGTGCATGCGAGATCAGCTCGCACCATAATTTCACGGACGAGTTGTTAAAAATATCGGTTGGGATTTTTTTGCCCACTGTCAATATCATGAGGACGTATCATTGTTTAGTCAGCAGGTAGGGTGAATCCTGTAAGGTATTCTGGGGTACCCGCTCTTCACCTTTGGAATTTACAGTTTGAGAATGCGTGCAAATTAATACGATAATAAAAAATATATATGTGATTCACCTTACCTAGGTGTAACATTCTTACTTGAGAAAGATTGAAAATTAAATATGAATAAGCAAATAAATAAATCAGGCAACAAACAACTATTAGAGAACTACAGACCTATATCTAAACTATGCATTATTGCCAAAGTTTTTGAATCGATTATTTTCGATTTTTTATACAATGAGGTTAAAGGCATTTTAAACGTTGAGCAGCATGGGTTCATGAGGGGGCGATCTGTTGAAACCAACTTATTTTTGTACACTCAGTTTCTGCTTGAGCAGATGGACGTGGGTTCCCAGGTTGATGCCGTTTATACTGATTTCAGCAAGGCTTTCGACAAAATTGATCATGCTATCTTGATACGGAAGCTTGCTGGTGTTGGTGTGCACGGTGCTTTGCTTGATTGGTTTGCTTCTTACTTGGTGGGTCGGCGTCAGTCAGTTGTGATCAGTGGATGTTGCTCCTCTTATGGGGATCTCACTTCTGGTGTGCCACAGGGGTCACATTTGGGTCCTCTGCTTTTCAACCTTTACATTAATGATATCGCAGGCTGCTTCAGATTTGCCAAATTTTTAATGTACGCTGATGATTTGAAGATCTTTGCTGCTGTTTCTTGCCTACGAGATTTGATCGAGTTTCAGGAGGATTTAAATAGACTCCATGAATATTGTCACGAAAACTTTCTGTATCTCAACCTCAGTAAATGCCACCACATAACTTTTTCACGAAATAAAAACATTTTTAGTACTCAATTTAACATCAACAATTGTGTTCTGACTAAGGTATCGCTGGTGAAGGATTTGGGAATAATTTTTGACTCAAAGCTTATCTTTGACAGCCACATCGCTTATATTTCGAAAAAGGCTCACGGTATGCTGGGTTTCATCATTAGAGTTTGTGAGCATTTTAGTAAGCATCAATCCCTTAGAGCATTATACATAGCTTATGTCCAGAGTGTGTTGAGCTACGGATCGATAATTTCTATCCTTATTACAATATCTATATTAATCGACTGGAAAACATTCAGAAAAAGTTTATTAATCATGTCAACAAAAAATGTTATAAACATATTACTGATGGTCGGGATCGAGTTATGAGGGAGTTAGGGTTAACTACTTTGGCTGACCAGAGAATGTTGAGGGACGCAAAGTTTATTTACAAGATTATTAATTCTCTCGATTCCACTGAAATTGTGAATATGCTCAGTTTCAATGTACCTAAATATTGCACAAGAAATAAGTTTTTGTTCCATATAGATCAAAGTTCTTCCAATTATCACCTGAATTCACCATTAATGAGATGCTGCAAAACTTATAATACACTATCTAATCTCGCTGCCGTTGACGTTTTTTCTGATTCTTTATTGGTCTTCTCTTGCACTTTGAAACGATTTCTGGGAAATTACTGAATTTTGTTTCATATTTGTATTTTTTTTTAATTTATGGTTCAAATGAATTTACTGTTTTTGTTGTTATTGGTTTTTAAGTAACATTGTGATTGGATTATTAGTGAATACATAATTTTGGGTTCGTCCCGTCTTGTATTCCTTTAAATAAATAAATAAATAACTTCAATCTTAAGGGGTTGTGATTTTCTCTATTTCTATACAAATCCCATAACTCATTTTAAGTAAAATTTTTATTTAATGTCAGATTTAGTAAACTTACGGTATTTACAAAGGACAATATCTGTTGTTATTGTTTCTCATTTGTAAATGCAAAGGTTAAACCTTTTTAATAAACTCATTAATTTGAAAAAATATTCATTAGTTTTTATTTATAGGCGACCAAAAAATGCAACTTTAAAATGTACCATAACTTATATCAATTGACTAATTCATTCATTTCTTCAATTGATTCGTTTTCTTCTTGAAGGAAATTTATCTTGAATTTCATGATAAAAAATTTATATTCAATAGAAACAATTTCAACTTTACACAAAAATTGTTATTTCATGCCTTTATCAGGTGAGTATTTAAACTTAGTATACAATTGCAAAAAAGTAACTAAACCCTATTCATACAAAATATAGAAGTAAAAGAAAGTTCAAAATCGTCTGGAGGATTCCCAAATGATATTCAAAAATATTAAATAGTGGGATTTGTTTATGTTTGTTTTATAGTTCAATACAATTTGTTTTTTGGTTCTATTGTTGTTAGTATTTTCAAGAGATCAAGTAGATGACTTATTTTCAATGGGTAATATTTTGTAGTCATAATTAAAATTATGACTTGTTTCTAGCTTATGTTCGATTGGTTTTTAATGTTCCCTAATACTTTTCTCAATTAAATCTTTGCTGTTTTTTTGAATTGGCGTATGAATTATTATGATAATAAACAAGGAAAAGGCTTTTTACTTGATAGAAGAAATATAACAAAATTTGAATATCAAAACAGTTTTAATGTGTCAGTCTTCTACAATTTTAATTTCAAAAACAATTTTATATGCCTCCATTTATTTTATAGAATTAAATTAATGTCTTATGAGCACGGCTTATATTTAATAGACCCATAAAATCAAAATTCAAGTTGTTCAAGTAATTATTCAAGGACCACTTTTGGGTAAGTTATATTTATTGTTGGTTGTTCTTGATTTTTAAATATGATTTAGGGCCGATGAAGAGATTATCGGAATTCTTATTTTTTTTGAAAATATAATGCATGTTTTGAGAGATTCTTGATTCAACTTTTTTAAATATTTGAATATGTTGAATATTTCAGATAAATTATATTTTGTGAGAAGTCCTCAAATTATGTTTTATATTTTTAAAAAGGAATTGATATTCATAATGGTAAGATCTGAAACAAAATTTTGTCTCCATCAAATATTTATTTATTAATATTAATTGACAAGTTATATTTGTTGGTTTGTTTATTCCATTTGATATTTTATATTGAGTTTTGATTTTATCCGTCTATTAAATATTAACCGTTATAAGACTTAACAGATTGAATTAATTATTCATTTCACAGAGAATATAATATGTATAATATAATATTATATATATAATATTATATAATATAATTATACAGTCAGGCAAAGACCTTTAAATAATTAATTTAATCCATCAATTGTAAAAAGTGTATTGAGCAAAATAAAGTATGAAATGTCAATAATTAAAAATTGATAACATAAATCTGAAAAAGTTTGACTAGGACTTTTATATTTTTTTGTTTCAATCAAATTAAGATTTTTCTAGAAATCATAGAACTCGATAAGTCACAAAATTAAAATGATAAATACATTTTAGGAAGATTGTACTTCAGAAACGTATTTTTCAATATTGAAATTAATTCTAATTGGATGAAAAATATAAAAAAAAACTTTAGCGGTAGTATTAAAAGATACACGTTATTTAAATATTATATGTACGTAGAAATATGCATAATGACAAATAAAAACATTAGGGCTCATGTAAATACCTGTGTTACACTAAAATGTTCCAGCACTTGTTGCTATTTCAAACTGAAAGTTAAATATTGGTCCTCTTACTAGAAACAGCTTTTCTAAAAGTCTGTCGAACTTCAAGCGAAAATTATTTTAGAGTTGCGTGCTAATGCCGTGGTAAAGAATACAAAAGATCGAAAGAGCTACATGTTATGGCTTTTAACATAGGGTTAAAGAAGAGTTTGAAAGTTTGACCTGAGTTGATCCTCACCCTTCATTCTTTGTATACGTAGCTATTTGAAAGTTAATAGTTATAAATAATTTTGAGCTAGGGTATTTAATTCTCCTATCATCTAGTACGTAAGGTAAAAACAATTAATAAAAATGTCATATTTTTTTAAGAATTTCCATACCGATTTTGAGTAAAGAAAAATATTTCAGAATACCTCGATCAAAATTATTTGCAATTTAATTTAATAATAAATTAATAAATTAGAAACATAATACATAATAACTCAAACCACTCTTTTAACAAAAAATAATCAGCTTTTAGCAATATCATTCACAGACTAGGTAACATTCCAATTAATCAAGAAAATTACATACAAATAAATATTATTGAATGAATAAATGACTATGATCAAATATTGATAGATGAGTTGTTGATAATTGAATTTTCTAAAATGGCGTTTAATTTGGTACAAACCAATGCTGAAGATAAGTCTTAGTATCAATTTGATTTTAAAGAATTAAATTCATTTTTCTGTACGTCCATTGTGTTAATTAAAAAAAAAAATCTGTTGAAAATAGGAATGTTGCACTAAAAATAGCGTGAAAAAATGGAGTAGAAATCAACAAAAAAAACATTTGTGTATAAAATACACTACTATGATAACTCTTGAAATATTCACACGAATATCAAACAAAATTTTTTGAAATTGTCTGATGTTGATTTGAGAAAAGAAAAGAATCGGAAAGATAAAATTGATACTAAACATGTCCCCTGGAGTTTAATGAAAATGTAGTCAGAGTTCATAATAAAAATAATATTTTATCGACCGTAATCCCAGTAGGTGGTGACTGTTGATGCACGGTCCATCTATGTAGGCTTTAAAGAATGATAATTGGTTTACACACTGTAACTATTAAGAGGTGCTCCTCTGCCTTTTATTCAAGATTGTTTAGTATGCTAAACATATCGAGTCTGATAGAAAATTCTGAAGTTCAAACGTATAGACAATAGAATAATTAAACATTGAATACAAAGAGCCAACTTGATCGATCTTCCTGGGTGGAAACCGTTAGAAAAATTGATGTTTTTTTCGGGATCGCCGTCCATATTCTGTCGTAGGTTGATTTATGACATCAACAGAAATAATTGGTTCTTTATTCCGAAAGAATTTCAGAAATTATAGTGTTGATATTTTGAATGTTGTGCTATTTGCAATTCAAATTGAAAAATTGATAGATTTCATTCTGATATAAATATTTAAATTTGGAATGGTGAAATCATGTGGGGAACTTATTATTTTGTTCAAATATTGCTCATAGATTGTATACTATGTATACAATACGAATATTTGATGAATTTTAGGTCACTTATGAAAGGTATTCAGTAAAATTCTGTGGGTTGAAGTCCAACGAACGAACGTAGCTGAGCACAAATTTGATTTAACAGAAAAAACTGTTGGTAAGCAGTGGATACAATTTTCTTTCATGAATAATTTCAAATGAAATATTAATTACCAAGGAACAATGACGATACCATTCAGGATATTTAAATACTCCCGTACATAACTGTTAAATTATTTGAATTACTTCCTTAGAATTTTTCCAATACAAACAATTCCCATAACAATAAAACATACCGAAAGCACTGCTGAGACCCGATAAAATAAACACATTAAACAACAAATTTCACCTAAAAGAATATCAGTCCATAAATAACAAATTTTATTGCCCTTCTGACTAATTTCAGACACATATGTCGACAATCCTAACGTATTTCAACTTCAATATAACCCAAAGCTAATACAAGGAATTCGATTACGCAGATATTAGATCCGTAACTCGAAAATTTATTGCAATTCCGACTCATTTCAGCGAAATATAATCATAATCCTTTTACGTCCAATTTCATGATTCTTTTTCCTAATAACTTAATAAAATATAAATTCGATCAAACTCGATCGGGCTCGTTTGATGGCAATTATGCAAAGGAGGCATTATCGAAATGAAATGGAGACATCAAACGGGAGCAAAACAGAATTAAAACGAAATAATTCGTTTTAATCCAACCTCGACCGATTCAGCCAAGGATTAAAAATCATGGAACGAATCTTGTCGAACGGAATGCCAACATGACAATACTTCATCGTTTTTACGAGGCTTCCAAGAACTGATATGTGGTGAGATAGAGTGGTTCACTGGTTGAAAAATCTTATTTGGTACTGCTGCGATTTGAATTATGAAGAAAATCAAAGAGAGGAAAGTACGTCTATAAAAATGTCTTTTAAATTTTATTTGATTTATACTGATACTTCTAGATCTCCTCTAAAGATTCCTCAAAAGCTTCCTTCAGTGAAGCTTGTGTGTTTTGGTTATTGATTAAAATTATAATTAATATTAATTATAATGATATTAGGAGTACAAATAAGTTTCCGCCGTTTTTTTGTAGATGGCGCGACACGGAGTTTCGGTTAGCTTTCGCAGATGATAACCGGCTCAAAAAATAGTTTGGACATTCAAGAACAACATAACTTATTAATATCATTGATTTTATATTAGTAAAATCTAATTTTTATAAGTTGAAAATGTCAAAATTTGAGCCAAGTAAGCGTAATTTGCGGGAAATATTAGTTTACTTCTTTAATTTAAAGAAATCTGCTGCTGAGGCGCATCAATTGCTCGTAGAAGCATATGGTGAGGGTGCTTTGAGTGAGAGAAAGTGTCGAGAGTGGTTTCAAAAGTTTAAAAACGGTTATTTCGACGTAGAAGACAAAGATCGCAGTGGAAGGCCAAAAATTTACGAGGATGCAGAATTGGAGGAATTATTGGAGGAAGATTCATCTCAAACACAAAAAGAACTTGCTCTAACATTAAAAGTCACTCAGCAAGCTTTCTTTTATAATATAATAAATATTTATTTGTGTTAAAAAACGGCGGAAACTTTTTTGTCCTAATATATAATTAATACCAATTATAATTATGAATAATGAATTATATATAATTAATATTTATAATGATAATTAATATGAATTATAATGATATATAATTAATACTAATTATAATCATAAAAAATAAATTATATATAATTAATATTAATTATAAGAATAAATAATAAATGATATAAAATTAATATTTATTATAACTATAAATAATTAATATTTATTATAATTATAAATAATAAATTATATATAATTATAATGTGGGTATATATTGTAGTAGACAAGCTCCTTTATGAATTATTTCTTCTTCAAGAACTATTCTTTGTCTGTGTTCAACTTTTGTCCAATGTTTGAAGAGGCCTACACCATTTTTAGTGTACTGAATTGAAACTTTCTCGTGTTTTTCTAGACTTAATTGCGAATGAGCCTTCACGTCCTTCAACTCGCGGTAGCAAAGATTTAACACTTCTTTCAACAAGTTAACCTAAGTCTAAGAAGAAATAACACTGATACGAAACCGTGATTCGACAAGTTCGGCCTTTAAAATATTCAAAGAGATAACGCCCGATCAGGCACACCCAAAATAATTCGGTAATTATGTGTTACCTGTAATGATGTGATGAATTATGTGAATGGATCTGGAGTTTGAGGTTAACTTGTAGCGAAATTGAGAAAGAAGGTGGTTCTCCGTTTCGAAATTTATATTCCAAGTGGTCCAACGACTGAAATATGCAGATATTGGTCTAGACCAGAGTATAGTTTGGTCATTTGCATCTGGTAGTTCTTCAGAATAATGTACGTTCTTTTCATAGCAGGGGTTCTACAGGGATCCCCACTGTTCTCATTTTTCAAAACTCATCTTGTTGACAGGAAAGTGGAAGTTATTATATGAGAATAATATTTATAAATTTTTTAATGCAATTGATTTGATATGGTGTCTTTTGTCTTATTATAATGGTGTCCCCCACGGTGCAATTTTAGGTCCTGTACGTAAAAAAGATTTCAGCAAAAAACCATTCTGATTTTTAAATATGATCAACAGCACGATACTAATATCACGAGACCGATCCTAAGGAGAAATCTGCAAAACTAAGGATAATTGCCACTTGCGGAATGCAAATTCCGTATGTCGGAGGCAATAACCGATTTCTAACCATCTAATAACTGCAGTTCCTGTCAATGAAGCAATCCATCAAATCGGCAACTATATCTCTAATTGAATACGGCGATACAGTAATAATAACTGGGTAGGTGCCAGAACCATGCCGGATGCAAATATAAGATGGAATAATGACTTTACTTTATCTGATTTAAATGGGCTGAATTGTTATCGTGTCAGTGCAGGCGAGTGCTACTAACATCGGTTTGTTAACTGATTATGCATATAACGTGATTTTGTGCCCCAATATCCTGGGCAAACCCAGATGTGGGCACGGAATCTACATCGGCGTAGTCCGGCGGATTTTGGGTTGTTTCTCGTTTGTTTTGAAACCGCCGCTAGAGATATAGAGCACTTCGTGAAATTTATGGTTCACATAAGCGTCCATCAGAGCAGCTTATTCGTCGAACTATCGATGCAATAATAACAACAAGACAAAGAACTGTACCTACAGAAGAAAATATCGCTGCTGTAAGTCATAGTGTTAACGAATATCCAGATTTGTCTATTCGTCGACGTTCACAACAAGTTGGACTCTGTGTATCCACCACATGTAAAATTTTGCGTAAAAATCTTGGTCTACACCTATACAAGATCCACCTGATTCAAGAACAAAAGCCACTTGACCATAAGAAGCGTCGTTTGTTTGCTGATTGGGCCCTAGAACAGCTTGTTGTTCCACTTTTTATCGTAAAATTGTGTTTAATGATGAAACTCATTTCTGGTTGAATGGCTATGTAAACAAGCAAAATTGCCGTATGTAGAGTGGAAACAATCCTCAGGAAGTTCTGTAGAAGATTCCACTGCATCCTGAAATATGCACACTGTATGGTGTGCTTTAAACGCTGGAGGCATCATCGGTCCATATTTCTTTAAAAACTATGCTGGAGCAAATGTTGAAGTGAATGGTGCTCGTTACAGATCGATGATCGATGATTATTTGTTTAAAAATTTGAATGGTTTTGGCCCAGATAGTTGATCATAATTAAAACAAATTGTAGAAGTTACTATGTCTTACTACCGATAAAAAGATATATTACACATTTTCTTGTGACTCGAGGTTCGGGAAATGAATTATCCCACCAGATGGAAAATTTTGCGTAAAGATTTTGGTCTACACCCATACAAGATCCAACTGGTTCAAGAACTAAAGCCACTTGACCATAATAACCGTCGTTTGTTTACTGATTGGGCCCTAGAACAGCTTGAAGTTGATCCACATTTTTATCATAATATTGTGTTTAGTGATGAAGCTCATTTCTGGTTAAACCGCTATGTATAATTGCCTTATATGGAGTGAAAACAATCCTCAAGAAGTTCTTCAGGTTCCATTGCATCCTGAAAAATGCACTGTAGGGTGTGCTTTACACGCTGGAGGCATCATCGGTCCATATTTCTTTAAAAACGATGCTGGAGTTAATGTTACAGTGAATGGTGCCCGTTACAGATCGATGATCAATGATAATTTGTTTCAAAATTTGAATGGTATCGACCCAGAAGTGTTTTGGTTCCGACAAGATGGTGCTACACCTCATGCTGCTACCGTAAGAATTGATTTATTAAAAGGAATATTTGGAGAAAACATTATTTCGAGAAATGGTCCAATTAATTGGCCTCCAAGATCATGCGATATAACTCCACTGGATTATTTTCTTTGGGGTTATGTCAAATCATAGGTTTATTCTGATAAACCAGAAACAATACACGCTTTGGAAGCCAACATAACTCGTGGTATTGATGAAATAAGGCCTGAATTACTCGAAAAAGTGGTCCAAAATTGATCTGGTCGAATGTGGTTCCTCAGAGCTAGTCGTGGTGGACATATAACGGAAATTATTTCATTATTATAACATAAATGTCACAAAATTATCTTTCAAATAAAAAAAAAATTTGGCTTCAATCTTAATTTAAATATGTTTTATTTCAATTTAAAGTTCTATCACTCTAAAAAACACTCGATATTTTATATATTACTTTCACCTTAGAATGTTACAAAAAAAAGTATAAAAGTATTCGATCGTTAGGTAAGATTTGAATGTTACTATACCTGTTTATGACAATAGACTCTAGCAAGTTTTTAGTAAAACTTAATTTTCAATAATCAAAATTACCAAATCATTATTGAAAATTCATCCTGTTTCCAATAAAAAAAATAATTTATATGAGAAAATGTTTTTCACTTTAAAGTCGAAATCTACTGTTGTATCTAGAGTTTTCATTTTGAAGTAGTGTTTATTTCGAGTCTGAAAACATTTCTGTCATTTGTGTTTTGAGAGAAGTTATTTTGATATTTGACAATGATGAAATGGGTCGATTTACGCTTGAACGAAACTAGGCAATATTAAAATTTGTTTTCCGAAGTAGTGAATCTTTTATTCAAACTATTAGAAATCTACGTGGAAAATTCAATAGAAACGAAATGCCCTCAACGCAATTTATGGATCAATTTTGTGGTGGAAACTGGATCGTTATTTGATAAAACAACCCGTTCACGTTCTCGTCCAGTGAGCACTTCAGAATACATTGCTGCAGTAGTGCAAAATGTGAGTGAACATTCACCAACATAAACTCGTTATTCTGCTCAGGAACTGTACATTTCTCGCACTTATCTGAAGGGAATTTTGAGTGTACATCTCAGTATGAAGACTTACAAAGTTCAACTTCGCTCTACGGGCGAAGATTAGTATTTTCCTAGAAAAATCATCTTTAGCGATGGAGCCTCTTTTGTTCCTCGGAAAACTATTTTTTGTAAGGATTCGTTAGGGATAAGTATCACACATCGAAGTTGACATTCATGAGATTTAGCCCCAAACAATCAACACTGTACTGGAAACTTGGGTTGATCGAGGGTACTGTATGGCCAATCGTGGCGGTCATTTGAATGATATTGTGTTTCATTCGTAAATGTCAAGGTTCAGACTTTCTAATAAACTCATCACTTTGAAAAAATATTCAATAGTTTTTTATTCATACAGGATCAAAAATGAAAATTTTAAATGGCCCACCTCTTAAACATGGTCCCGCATTCAAATCCTGCTAAGCCACTAGACGTAAGTTGAATAAATTTTAGACGGAATAATCATCATTAGTGAACGCTTTGCTGCGCTTTCATCGTGCTTTCTGCGTGCAGTAACTTAAAAGTAGCCCATACATGGCTCCTTCCATCATCGTTCTCGTTTTAAAAGCAAATTTGGGAGGACAATTTTGGCCTGGGATTCAGGTTTGTCATACGTTGACCCTGACGTTAATTATACTCGTAACTGAACTCCCATTGTGACAAACTCATCTCGGCTTTTTCGAGTACAGCAAATGTCATCGCAATAAAAAAAAATCATTAACCATTACAGTTACCATCATCGATACGACATCTGGAAGATGTGAACTCTGGGATTTGCTTGTACAATGAGACTATCCCTTTGTTTAATCACTTACGCAATGGATTCAGGGGTCATTGTATGGCAGAAAGTAAGAATTTTAATTTATTATCATGTAATAATTGGAGTTGGGGATCTTGAACAAGTTATGTATATCCCTAGAAAGTTCCATTCTACATACATGGAATATTCAGGTCGACTTGGATAAGTTAGGAACTCGAACGAATATTGAAAGGAGTATGTACGTAAGTAAATAATTTGGTCCATTAATATAATTTTTGGGGTAGTTCAATGAGCCAGTAGGTCAAATGAACCGGTTTGTTATTCACGATAAGAGGGAGTGTCTACTTGTTGTCTGTTATCTCCAAAAACGGGAAAAACTGAGAAATATCGCATATTCTTTCATTCCTAGTACATAAAGGAAAATCGAACGGGAATGAAAATAATTTTATATAATAGTTAGATCGGTCTTTCAGCATTCAACACTTTTTTGCAGGTGCCGCCGAAAAAAAAGCTTTCCGACAAATGAAAAGAGCATTTATGACATCAGTTTTTCTGTAGTTAGTGTTAGAGGATAAATATATGGTGTTTTTTTGGAGTGATAGGCATATGTCCACCACGACTAGCTCTGAGAAACTGCATTCGACCAGACCAATTTTGGACCATCTTTTCGAGTAATTAAGGTCTTATTTCATCAATAACACGAGTTATGTTGGCTTCCAGAGCGTCTATTGTTTCTGGTCAATGTCTTGACATAACCCCAAAGCAAATAATCCAGTGGAGTTAGTAGCATGATCTTGGAGACCAATTAATTGGACAATTTCCCGAAATAATATTATCGGTAAATCTTCCTTTCAATAAATCAATTGTTGAGGTAGCAGCATGAGGTGTAGCACCATCTTGTTGGAACCATAACACTCCTTGGTCGATACCATTCAAATTTTGAAACATATAATCATTGATCATCGATCTGTAACGAACAACATTTACTGTAGCATTAGCTCCAGTATCGTTTTTAAAGAAATATGGACCGATGATACCTCCAGCGTGTAAAACACACCACACAGTGCATTTTTCAGGATGCAATGGAGCCTGCAGAACTTCTTGAGGATTGTTTCCACTCCATATATTACAATTTTGCTTGTTTACATAGCCGTTCAACCAGGAATGAGCTTCATCACTAAACAGAATTTTACGATAAAAAAGTGGATCAACTTCAAGCTGTTCTAGGGCTCAATCAGCAAACAAACGACGCTTATGATGGTCAAGTGGCTTTAGTTCTTGCACAGTTGGATCTTGTATGGGTGTAGACCAAGATCTTTACGCGAAATTTTCCATGTGGTAGATGCCCAGAGTCCAACTTGTGAACGTCGACGAATAGACAAATCTGGATCATCATTAACACTATGACTTACAGCAGCGATATTTTCTTCTGTTAGTACAGTTCTTTGTATTGTTGTTGTTGCATCGAGTAGAGAAAATGTTGTTCGATATCTATCGATAGTCCGACGAATGAGCTGCTCTGCTGGACTATTATGTAAACCATAAATTTCACGAAGTGCTCTACGTTTAGCGAATAGAACACTGATTTCGAAAATAAATTTCAACAATTTGTAAACGTTATTGCGGCGTCAGTATTTGCATGATAATATGTCAATGCTTACTGAACAGAAATGTCAAACAACATGGTTTCTACCTTCTGTCAAATCACAGTTACCCCTATCAAAAGTTCTTCACTCTGAAAAAAAAAACACCCGATATTAGAATGAGATTATCATATTCATAAGGTTGGAGAAAAAGAAATCCATTATTTGTCGAAAGAAGGCTGTAGTGATCGAAATCTCGTAAAGTATCCATCAAACAATTTCAGATTTACTCTCGTTGTCAAGGTGACATTTCACCCTTGAAAAAATTCTTCCGGTGTTTTTTGTGTAGTCTATTCAACACTTGGTGGGACTGGAGAGGAATAATTTATTATGAGTTGCTTTCATATGGTCAAACACTAAATTCGTACCTCTTCTGTCAACAACTGAACCGTTTGAAGCTAGCGATTGACCAGAAAAGGCCAGAATTGATCAACAGAAGAGGCGTTGTTTTTCAGCAGGACAACGTCAAGCAACACACTTGTGCAGTGACTCGCCAGAAACTCCCGGAGCTTGGTTGGGAAGTTTTAATGCTTTCACCATATAGTACAGACCTGGCACCAAGTGATAACCATCTCTGAGAAATTTTCATCAAGAGAAGAAAAATTCCATAAAAAACAAAGAGTTCTTGACCTCCAAGAAATTGTGACTAACATATTTTGGTTTTATTCAGGTATATGCGGACAACTGGGGCAATAGAAAACCTTTCAAATTCAACATAAGTTAACCTAATCACATCTGAATTATTTCAAAAAGCCAATGAACATTACGTTGAAAATCTTTAGAGGGGGACATCAGGTCAATACACAGACTTTTCCATCCAACATTTGGATTCTACGCAGTTTGAAACGTACAGTCATTCAACCCTAAACACAATTCTGGACCACCCTCATATTGTCATAAAATTTTATAGGATTAGAGAATTCTCAAAAAAAATACTCAAATAGTTTGAAGGGTCAGGAGACGGGTTTTTATAAAAGTTGTCCGGTTTCCTATCGCTCGAATTCTTTTGTCGTTTGTCAGTATCTCCCGAAAGGGCAAATCCAGTGGCAGACCAACAGGGTCTCTCTTTTTCTATCTATTTTACCTGAATATCGGATAGAGTAGTCCATTACTTTGTGATATAACTTTTTTAAATGGAATGAAATAAGAAATTACTTAGGTTACTATCACTATTTATTGATTGAATAAACAGTGACTCAAGTGTCGCAGTGTTTACTACATTTTCACAATCTGCGCCTGGGGTTTCGCAAATTGGCTAACAGATTTGGAAATCAACGAAATATAAAAGTATGTCCAGAAGCCATCCATATGTCACTGAAAAAACAAGGCTACATTTCAAGGAAACCAAAAAAATTCCTATAATGGCATCTTTACAAAAGGAACGAAGGATAGAAGTTTGTCAACGTTTTCAAGAAGATAATAATAAGAGGTCCTTTATTTTCATCAGTTAAACACCCAATTACAGAAAATAATTAAACCTAGCCTAATACGAAAAACCAAACCACAGCGCCAGAATCAAAAAGAAAAAGAAAAGAATACAGAAATAAATTGATAATATCGAGTCGATAATTTTAATAATAACTTTATATCTGATGAAAATTGTTTCCAACTTGATGGAAATCATATTTAAATGAGGTTATTCTGATTTTCACAAATTTTTATTGTTATGTTCACAGTTATTCAAAATGTGATCTTGCCTGATGATGCTACTGTGACATCGAAACAATTGTTGTGAACATAATAATAAAAATTTGTGAAAATCAGAATAACCTCATTTAAATATTATTTAATATGGATTTTCACCAAGTAAGGACTGACACAATTCAATATTGATGGAAATCACTTAAAAATTCTATAAAACAACCTGTTACCGTTCAAATTTATAAATTTCCCACCAAAATAATTGTTTAGGGAGCAATATCTCAGCATAGTGCTACGCATCTCGCTATAGTTGATGGTACCATTAATAGTGAAAAGTATTGTGGCATTCTAAACGATTTTCTCCTTGAAACGGCGCATGCTTTATATCCAGAAGGGTTTTCAGCTGGATAATGCAAGATCCCATTCTTCGGCCTATACTCAAGCTTGGATGCAAGAACACCAAGTGACAATCATTTCATGGCCAGCAGCTTCACCAGATCTTGGTCCCATTGAAAACATATGGAGCCTAATGAAGATTGAAGTTGAACGAGCAGCGCCAGGAAATGAAGATGATTTAATTCAGCCAGTTTTACAGTCATGGACTACAAGTGATGATCTAGTTTCGGGTGTACCTCGACGTTTAGTCAAGTGTTTATAGTTAAATAGAGGTTGTATGAGTAAATAAACTGAATATTTGTTATAATTTTCTAATTCAAGAATTAAAAATATATACTTAATAATTTCAGTTGAGCTTTGTTTTTCCCGGATACTTTTAGACTGATTTTATTTTCCAAAGAAATTGAAATCTTAACCAGCATCAAGTTATCGCTGTTAATTTCATTTTATAGCAGTTTATTTAACCCAAGCGGTATGGTCAGTCTTCATCACATCAATTCAAATAAAACAAGGAATTGATTTTACGATTTTTATAACTGATAAAATATCGACAAAGGAATCTGCCTGAAATTCGGAATTGCAAATGGAATTTCGTGTAGAAACTTTCGAAATATTACATGAGTTTTATGGTGAATCAACTTTATTAAAAATGCGTGTGTATGGGTGACAAACATGTCGATTAAGAGTAAAAGTTATGCTGTATTTTTGACAATGTAGTATACTGAAGAATGAAATCGAAACCTTAGCTTGCGTTATACCTCCTAAAAATATGGTCAACCTTCATTATTCCAATTGAAGCATAGTCGAATTCATAGTCTACGCCACTGAATAGGGAAGAACTGTGGGGTCAGGTGCATATCCCTCCAGGTAGGTGACCTTAAACGTACCCCGAGTGAGAAAATGACAATATTTCAAAGTTTATAGCCAACCATATATATTAAATTATTATACGGCAGTCATAAAGTCTATGAGGACTTTATTAAGGCAACATCTCCATTGATCTCACTAACAGTGGCTCAAGTCTCCAACAGCGTAATTTCACAAATTGGTTTTTGAGCAAAAACTCAAGTTGCATTGAAAACTCACTTCAACATTCGAGGTTTCTGACGTATCCGGGTATTTGGAAACCGTCCAAGTTTATTGCTGTCTTCAATGGCCATTGTATAACTTCACATCTACGATATCTGTAGTTCCAAGAAACAACAGGTGACTTTAGAAGTGAGAGTTCAGGGTGAAGTCTTTTGTGTGAAGGTTTGGTGTACTGAAAATTTCTAGAGGCTATGAAGTTTTCTCGAAGTGATTTTGTGCTTAAAGGAATCAAAATCTTTAAGAATTCGAGATCTTGGATTCGAATACTTATGGTGGACACTATTAGAACTACAGAAAATGCAGTTCTGAGGACTGGATGACAGAAATTAAATGTTATTCAGAGATGTTAAACGTTGGGATCTTGTTATCATTCGATAGAATTTGATTTTATTGTACCTATCTTCACAACAGATTTAATTAATGACTTTTGCTTTAATATGTAATAAAGTATAATTATTGTCCGTCTATATCCGAAAAAATAAAGCTCAATTGTAATTATGTAGTAGTATATATTTTTAATTCTTGAATTAGAAAATTATAACAAACTATTCATCTTATTTACATATACAACCTCCAATTAACTGTAAACACTTGACTAAACGTCAAGATACACCCGAAACTAGATCATCTCCATAATTTTCAGTGATGGTAGTCCAGGATTGTAATACTAACTGATTTAAATCATCTTTATTTCGTGGCGTTCAACTTCAATCTTCATTAGTCCTCCTATGTTTTCAATAGGACTAAGATATGGTGAAGCTGCTGGCCATGAAATGGTTGTCACTTGGTGTTCTTGCATCCAAGCTTGAGTATAGGCCAAAGTATGGAATCATGCATTATCCTGCTGAGACGGCCACCTCTCTGGATAAAGCATGTGCTGTTTCAAGGAGAGAAGCATTTAGAATTCTACGATACTTTACACTATTAATGGTACCATCAACTATACACAGAGGCGTAGCACCACGCTGAGATATTACTCCCCAAACCATTATTTTGGTAGGAAATTTGAACGGTAACAGGTTGTTTTGGTAGGATTTTTAACTGATTTCCATCAAGGTGGAAAAAACTTTCATCAGATATAAAGACATTATTAAAATTATCTTGAAAACGTTGAAAAAATGTTATCCTTCGTTTCTTTTGTAGAGGTGTCATTATAGGGATTCTTTATGTTTCTTGATAAGTAGCCTTGCGTTTTCAGTGACATACCGACGGTTTCTGGACATACTTTTATATTTCGTTGATTTCCAAATCTGTTAGCCAATTTGTGAAACCCCCGGCGCAGATTGTGTCGTTTTAAGGCCAATGAAGCGTTTAAATTGTTTCCTTTGATCATACTCGATCTTCCTGAAACCGGTCTATGCTTCATATCCATACCATTTTTATCCTCTTTATTGTCTTATATACAGCACTTTTTCCCAGTTCAGTGAATTGAACTAATTTTTTAACGTTTCGAAAATTTTTTATATAGAAATATTCTACCTGTTTTTTTCTAGTTGCGACATTATTTCATAAACTGTATACCTGCTGACAATCAACAATATTTGACAAATAGTGTTGCCATGCAACTTTGGCCATAGCTGACTATCTGCACAATCTATTTTATACACATTTCTTTTGTCTTGGAAAGTTACAAAAAAGAAGTATATTAAAATTATGAAGAATATATTCATTAACAAATGCATCATGATATGTTTCTAAATTGACAATACATTATAATTTGAAGATCCCCTTCGTCAGATGAAATAAAAAAATGTTTAAGAAAATACCACCAAAATCTGAAAGCATTATAGATTAGCTGCTAGAAAACCCGTCCAACAAAAGAAGATTACAGAGTACTTGGCCAATTGACTTCAACTAAAGTATCGTAAAGAAAGAAGTATTTATAATGTTTAATAACTTCAACATGTCTTTTTACAACATATCGAATTTGTTGAATAGTTGTTCACAAGTGTTAAATAAATTACTTTTCAAAGTAGATTGCAAATTTCAATGAAGGTTACAAAAAAAATTGAGGATGAAAGTATCTCGCCTTTCTTGCAATAACGGCCACATTTTGTGAAATGATTCATTTTTGAGAGCTCAACATGGGTCCATATAAAGTTTATATCACAATTCACCTTAACCAATACAAATTCTTTGAATATTCATATCTCAACTCGTTTCAATTTATCGGCAGTGCCAAGTTCTCCACGCCAGGCATAAGACATATCACCAACAAGGTGCGAAACATCTAATACTCGTCTGAATGCAAAGTAACAATATCCAGCCATTAAATCAAAACGCGCCAAACGACATATAAATACAGAAACTTGAGGTGGGAAGATACACGTTTCGCGCTGAAAATTTGAAACATAATCACGGTATAAATCTGACACTTAGGCGCGAAACTATCTTCAACAATGGCCTTTTACAAATCAAAATACTACGCCTATACGGACGTAGTCTTTACGTTTGACCTGTCGTGTTCGGACGTGTTAAATCAGATGATGCAGGACCTTTGATTCGATTTGCGATCGCGTATGACAGTCCAGCACGCCATACAACTTTACACCACTCTATAATTGGGCATAAAGCCTATCGTTGGTCGAAACTGGATGCACTTAATTCATGCCGTCTTGTTTATGGCACATTTCTCGCCTTCATAACTGTATGTAAGGTGTCGAAGGTAGGCTGGAAGAACAGATATTCAGATGATAAGTGGAAGATGGATATTCTGATGAACCAGTTATGGTGGGTGATCATTTCTGTCAATCGACAAAAATATCCCCCCTTTTCTGTATTGGCTATATTCATTGAATTAAATTGTTAAATATAAAGCAGAATAATTCTATCACACCTAAATGGTCCGCATTTTGAAGTATTGGTCTGGCAACACTTCTGTGTTTCATTTATATAAGATATTTTTAGGACATCCTTTAACACTATTCTTTTTCTTTTAAGTTGTTTCATAGCATTGGGAAGCTTATTGTAGACTTGATGTCCTCAGTAGTCTACTTCTTTTTTATATATACTTTAGGCCATAGTAAGATGATTTTGGCTTCATGCAATAAATTTATGGAATAAGATATCGTCAGAAAGATATCCAAATTCTTGTGAACATGTATGTCACATTCATAAACTACGGCTATGGTGAGTATCTTGGAGTCTCAAAACGCATCCCAATAGCTGTTTCAACCTTAATAATGTTCCTGCTTCCTCTAAAGAATCGGGACGTCAATTGCATGAACTGACATTCTCCACAGAATTCCATACGTAGCAACCGAATTGAAGTTGGGAAGGTTTCTTGAATGAGAATTTACTCACTACCGAGATGGTGTAGTGTACACTTTTTCGAGTAATTCACGCATTATTTCATCAATAACACGAATTATATTTGATTCCAAAGCGTCTATTGTTTCTGGTTTATTAGCATAAACCAATGACTTGACATAACCACAAAGAAAATAATCCAGTGGTATTATGTCGCATGATCTTGGAGGCCAATTAAATTGACCATTTCTCGAAATAATGTTATCACCAAATCCTTCTTTCAATAAATCAATTGTTACGGTAGCGGCATGAGGTGTAGCACCATCTTGTTGGAACCAAAACACTTTTGAAACAAATAATCATTGATCATCGATCTGTAATGAGAACCATTCACTGTAACATTAGTTCCACCATCGTTTTTAAAGAAATATGGACCGATGATGCCTCCAGCGTGTAAAGTACACCATACAGTGTATTTTTCAGGTTGCAATGGAACCCGCAGAACTTCTTGAGGATTGTTTTCACTCCATAAAGGGCAATGTTGCTTGTTTACATAAAACGTTCAAGCAGAAATGAGCTTCATCACTAAACACATTCTTTCGATAAAAAAGTGAATCAACTTCAAGCTGTTCTAGGGCCTAATCAGAAAATAAACGACGCTTATTATGGTCAAGTGGCTTTAGTTCTTGAACCAGTTCGATCTTGTTTGAGTGTAGACCAAGATCTTCACGCAAAATTTTCCATGTGGTGGATGCACAGAATCGAACTTGTTGTGAACGTCGACGAATAGACAAATCTGGATCATCATTAACATTATGAGTTACAGCAGCGACATTTTCTTCTGTACGTACAATTTTTTGTCTTGTTGTTGTTGTTGCATCGAGTAGAGAAAATTTTGTCCGAAGTCTATCGATAGTTCGACTAATAAGCTGCTCTGATGGACGATCATGTAAAACCATAAATTTCACGAAGTGCTCTATAAGTTTGACGAATAGAACACTGATTTTGAAAATAAATTTCAACAATTTGTAAACGTTGTTGCGGCGTGAGTCTTTTCATGATAATTTGTCAATGCTTGCTGAACAGAAATGTCAAAACAACATGGTGCCTACCTTCTGTCAAATCACAGTTATCCCTATCGAAAGTTTCATCACTCTAAAAAACACCCATTTATAATACGAAGGATTTTAAAAAGTTCACTTCGTTCTAGTGTTCGTTTCAGATAAGTGTATTCAGTTTGTCTGGTAAGACATTTTTTGTTAAATATTTGTATTTTTTAAATGTGAGTTTTCGTTGAGGGAATTCTAAATTACTTTTTGAAGATGTTCTGCATGTTTTTAGGAATTTTTTTGAAGAGACTTATTCTGAGTAAGTTGTTTCTGAAGAAGTTCTTAATGTTACATTTTGCCTTTTCGGAAAGGAATTCGGTTTTCATAAAACAAGTTACAAAACATACTTTTGTACCCTTCCATATATATTTAGTGAAATTTTAATCGATAATTCATATTTCTTTGAATTCTTTCATTTCCTTTTGGTACTGTGTGATAAGTGTTAATTCTATATATCTACTAAATTGAAACAGTGTGTTCTAAGGCATTTATTTTATTTAATTCTAAAAGTTTTTGAATAAAACATTTTTGAAATTGAAATTTGTAGGAGGTTAACAGAATGGATCTGTATGATATTTGAAATTTTTTAATAATCCTCCTATCAAGAAAAAATTTCCTTTTTTCATTTGTAAACCTCAATAGTCTTTTCTACGACTTTGAACGAATGGTCACCTCTTACCTCTTCAGAGGTATGCAAAATATTTCTTCTGTAGCATTACATAATTTTCCAGTAAATAAGATAGAAACAACTGATAGGAGAGCATACTGAAAGAAAATATCAACTCACTGACATCTTGAGGAAATATGAAAAATTTAAGTTGATAGCAGGAACATAGTGGATTGCTTCCAAGACAAAACTTTTCGAATGAACTTCAGTCTGAAAACAATTTCCAAATTCCTTCTTACCACCATTGGTAAACATCCTGTCGAAAGAATAATAAATATTGGATTCAGGACTGGAAGTAAGGTCGACTCATCCTCTTCGACCTGAGACGAGCAAGGGTTGACCATCCGCTTCTTTATTTACACATATCGAAGAATATTTATACAGCCAATGAGTAACATTCCATCAAGTACCGAAGACATTCAGTGAATAATTTAACGTATCGAATTTTGTAATGTCACGCACGTTGTCCGTTGATAAGTGACAGTTCTTGTGTTGAATTGATCGCGAACAGACAGAGGACTTTAACATTCTGTCGATTCTACAGGTGGAGAATGGACAATTCAAGGATGTCTTTCGAACTTCATCGACCAAGTGCTGTTGTATATTTTTCCGCGAAAGACGGGTCAGTACATTTTACAATGAAAAGAAAATTGAATTATTTAATTAAATAACGGGATGCTTCCGTTGAACGAAGTTAATTTCCGAAAAGAAGTCAATATAATTAAAACTATAGCAGTGAACAATAGCTATAGAACATAAATCATCGACAGAATGATTAATGAGAAAACTTACCACAATTAAAAAAAAAAATATCAATATAAATGATCCTAAAGAAGACAAGAAAATATGGTTTTCAATGGCTTATATAAAAGGTTTCAGCAGTAGGATCTCTAATGGTCTTCATAAAATGGCAATTATTTCTTTACCAGTAAATAGAAATAATTTAGCTAAGATGTTGGTGAATAATAAAGAAGGAAACCTCAACTGTTTCAAATCGGGGATTTATCAAATGAAGAGTGATGATTGTAATACTACAGACAGGCCGATTTTACAATATAGAATCAAAGAACATAGGATGTCTATTTTGAAAAACCAGAAATCAATCCGATGAAATAAGAAATTACTTTTTTTTTAGAATGCGAATTGAGTTATATCCTAGTTAGTGTACGAAATCGGGTGTTTTTTTAGAGTGATAGAACTTTCTATAGGGATAACTGTGATTTGATAGAAGCTATGTTGTTTTGACATCTCTGTGCAGTAAGCATTAACAAATTATCATGAAAAGACTGACGGCGCAACAACGTTTACAAATTGTTGAAATTTATTTTCAAAATTAGTGTTCTATTCGCCAAACTTATAGAGCACTTCTTGAAATTTATGGTTCACATAATCGTCCATCAGAGCAGCTTATTCGTCCAACTATCCATGGATTGCGGACAACATTTTCTCTACCGATGCAACAACAACATAACAAAGAACTATACGTACAGAAGAAAATATCGCTGCTGTAAGTCAGAGTGTTAATAATGATCCAGATTTGTCTATTCGTCGAAGTTCACAACAAGTTGGACTCTGTGTATCCACCTCATGGAAAATTTTGCGTAAAGATTTTGGTCCATACCCATACAAGATTCAACTGGTTCAAGAAGTTAATTCACTTGACAATAATAACCCTCGTTTGTTTGCAGATTGGGTTCTAGAACAGCCTGAAGTTGATCCACTTTTTTTATCGTAAAATTGTGTGTAGTGATGGAGCTATGTAAACAACCAACATTGCCGTATATGAAGTGAAACAAATCCTCAAGAAGTTCTGCAGGTTTCATTGCAGCCTGAAAAATGAATTGTGTAAGAACAATGTAATCATATGTAATCATATTTATTTCTGTTATAAAATGCCAGAAATAGGATGGAGAAAAAAGATTTCAATATTTTGAGAGCGATAAAGTGTTTCGCTTCTTCAGATATTATATTCTGACAAAATATTGTGTAGTGAAACAATTCTAATTCAATTAATTTTTATTTTGGAGTAAATATAGGGTGTTTTTTTTGAGTGATAGAACTTCAGATTGAAATGAAACACATTTAAATTTTGCGTAAAGATCTTAGTCTACACCCATACAAAATCCAACTGGTTCAAGAACTAAAGCCACTTGACCATAATAAGCGTCGTTTGTTTCATGATTGGGTCCTAGAACAGCTTGAAGTTGATCCACTTTTTTATCGTAAAATTGTGTTTAGTGATGAAGCTCATTTCTGATTGAACGGCTATGTAAACAAGCAACATTGCCGTATATGGAGTGAAAACAATCCTCAAGAAGTTCTGCAGGTTCCATTGCATCCTGAAAAATGTACTGTATGGTGTGCTTTACACGCTGGAGGCATCAACGGTCCATATTTCTTTAAAAACGATGCTGGAGTTAATGTTACAGTGAATGGTGCTCGTTAAAGATCGATGATCAATGATTATTTGTTTCAAAATTTGGATGCTATTGACCCAGAAGTGTTTTGGTTGCAACAAGATGGTGCTACACCTCATGCTGCTACCGTAACAATTGATTCATTGCAATTATTTTTAAAACATAAATGTCATAAAATTATCTTTCAAATAAAAAAGGATTGGCTTCAATCTTAGATTAAATGTGTTTTATTTCAATTTAAAGTTTTACCACTCTAAAAAAAACACCCGATATTTTGCAGGCATGAAAGTGGACTGAAGATTATCGGTATGAATCGCCTTCTTGAAGATGTGTTTTCTAAGGCATTCATTTAATTTTATTTTAAGGAGTTTTTAAGTAATTATATGAAAGACTTCTATGGACCGAAAAACCCACTTTTTTTCAACGTATTCATTTAGTGTCCTGTAAGTCAAAAATATATATTTCAATTTTCCCTTCTTCTCCCGCATGCATTATTCCTCTTCTTGAAGCTCGTCCGATGCAAAGTCCACAGGGTTTCTCGTAGAGCTTTGCATGAAAGAGAACTTGCATTTATATTAAGTTGTTTTCTGTGGGCTGCATATGCAAAATCTCATTTGCAACGTGTTATCGTGCACAACGAACACAATAGCCTTTAGATATTGGTAGAGCCTGGATTTCTCCTCCCGTTTATCAGGAACCTAATTACGAGAATTACTTTGTACGCTGATTGTAATAATTTATAAGCTCGTTACCTGTTAGCCACTGCCATTTTTATTGCGATCGTTAGACGCAATTAACTTCGATTTATTCAGTGGTTGGATTTTTCTCGTTCGGGAATTAATCAACTGGGTGGTTAATGAGGTTGGCTGAGCGTTTTGCTCTGTTACATATGAATTATTGTTAGCTTTTGAATGTCTGATATGGGAGGACTGGACAGGCGTTATGTATGTATTCATCAAGTATCCGTCAAATATACACACATCGTCAAAAGCCATGGCCCCCCCTAGGTTTCTCAAGAAATAAACATTCTATGTTCTGGAAAAGAGATGAATATTTTCCTCTTTCAGCTGCAATATATTTGATAGAAAAATCTCCGTTTGGTACTCTTTGCTTTATGCAGGATGAGACAATATAGGAAAATGAGAAAAAATCTAAATTTATCCAATACTTATTTTTGATTAATTATATCGGGTGATTTTTTTAGAGTGATAGAACTTTAAACTGAAATAAAACACATTCAAATAAAGATTGATTCCAAATTTTCCTTTTATTTGAAAGATAATTTTATGACATTTTCGTTTTAAAAATAACTTCCGGCATATGTCCACCATGACTAGCTCTGAGGAACCGCATTCGACCAGACCAATTTTTCGAGTAATTCAGGCCTTATTTCATCAATAACACAAGTTATGTTGGCTTTCAAAGCGTCTATTGTTCCTGGTTTATCAGCATAAACCAATGACTTGACATAACCCCGGTAGCAGCATGAGGTGTAGCACCATCTTGTTGGAACCAAAAGACTTCTGTGTTGGTACCATTCAAATTTTGAAACAAATGATCATTGATCGTCGATCTGTAATGCGTGCCATTCACTGTAACATTAGCTCCAGCATCGTTTTTAAAGAAATATGGACCGCTGATGCCTCCAGCTTGCAAAACACACTATACAGTGTATTTTTCAGGATGTAATGGAACCTGCAGAACTTTTTGAGGATTGTTTTCACTCCATATACGGCAATTTTGCTTGTTTACATAGCCGTTCAACCAGAAATCAGCTTCATCACTAATCACAATTTTACGATAAAAAGTGGATCAACTTCAAGCTGTTCTAGGGCCCAATCAGCAAACAAACGACGCTTATTATGGTCAAGTGGCTTTAGTTCTTGAACCAGTTGGAACTTGTATAGGTGTAGATACAACATTTTCTATGTGGTGGATGCACAGAGTCCAACTTGTTGTGAACGTCAACGAAGCTTGGGAAACTCAATCTTAAATTTGCAAGAAATAATAATTTCAATACCTATTTGAGGGGGCAAATTGGATAAAGTAGTAAAATCTTAACTAGCTGGCAAATTAGTGTTAAACGAAATTTGTATGAAGTGTATCAGTTGCATTAATTCAAATGGAAAATTTTGCGGAATGCGATCTTATTTGTAATCAAATATTTGAATTTGACCAAACCAATGATCAGATTACCATTCAAAGAGTCTCTTTTAAATTAAAAATTTGTAAGTATCTGAAGACTTTTTGTGAACAAATTCCACTTCATATAGATACTTATCATTAGAGTTAATAAAAGTTTGAAAATAAAATCTTGTATGTAGAGTTAGATGAAATGTTGGTTCTTCAAAATTATAATATAATTCACGAAGTTATTTCCGAATGGAGTTCAAAAAAATGAAAATGCCTTACTCGAAGAAGGTCCCCCAAAAAAGTAAAACATTCTGTATGTAATTGGTATCTAGATGAAGCTTAGAACACAGGTGAATTTTCAAAAAAATCATTCAAAACCTACAATAAAAATAAAATAAAATTTCTTAAAATTATTAATAAGGAGTATGAGCTATGGCTTTACCAAAAATTATTAACTAGGAGTATAAGCTATGGCAGATCAGCTGAATTAATTTATTTTGATTTTTTAGTTAACAACAACTCCAACAAGAACTTCATCTATAGATGTTCGATCTAATTGTGTAATCTTACAATACAGTTCCATATTCGCTCGATAAAACATCTTAGTTTTTATTGTACTGCAGCAGCTCTTATAATTTTCAAATGAATTATTTGAGTACTCAAAATCAAAATTGTGGTACTGTTGAAATTACGGTCAATACCTTTTCAGAAGCATTCATTCGTTGAGCATTATAATCTAAAATGAAACTAAAATTTTTAAAAGACATATAAATGGTCTATCGTTAACAGCACCCCATTTTGTTTTGTGAATAAAACACATTATTCATTCGAAAATTACTGAAATTTTCATTTCATTATTAAGTATAATGGATGTCATTAGTTATGAAATAAAACATCATTTAAATGTCCATCACGGAAAAGAATGAAGTCGTTGAACCCAATTTTCCATGACTCTCTCACACAAGTCAGGTCAGGGTGTTAGCAATTACTTGTTCAATATTTATCTGTAAACCGTCTGGAAATTTTGCTGGATGATTGCTGTAAGCCAATGATTTAATGTCACCCCAAAGAAAGAAGTCCAACGGAGTTAAATCGCAGAAACAAGGGAATAATTTATCGGTTCATTTCTTGAAATAATGGAATGATCGAATGTTATTTTCAATAAAGTCATTGTGTCAAATTAAATGACCTATTGGTTCGAGTTCTTGGGTTGAAACAATTTTGTATGGATGTAAACCAAGGTATTTTCGAAAAACTCGCCTAAAAGACGTTTGGGAGATGCCTAGTTCTTGTGAACGTCGAGAAATCGATCAATTTTGGTCTTCACGAACACTTTCACGTGCGGCAGCAATAGTCTCTTCACTCTCTGCATTTCTTTGTCTTACTGGCACTGTAACATCATGAAGTGTACAATTTGTTTCAAACTTCTTCACTAAACGTTTAATTGTTATTTTATCCGGACGATTATAACGACAAAAAGTTGGACTTAAAACACGTAAAGTTAGAGTAACAGATCGGGATTTTTCATAATAAATTTGGATTATTTGTAAACAAGTAAACGTGTGAACCTCCATGATTAAATGGAAGACATTGACAAATACAACTGTCAATGTCACAAATTAACAATGGCTGCCATGCGTGAGTAATGTCAATTCAAAACAGGGGCGTTTCCATTGAAAGACCCTTTATATACCATTGAAAACTACACAACTTTTTTGAGACACAAATCCTTTGACATCATAATTCTTTCATAATAAAAAAAATAAAAAAACTGTTTCCAGGAAGACATTTTTCCGACCTCCAACATGTTGCGCCATTCAATTTCCATATTATATCTCTGAACGTTCCCTAATGAGTAACAATTAGAACGAAACTTGTCTCCTAACAAGAACGCGAAAAAAAATGGGTCCTCGGATTTCACATTTACACGCTCCCCTTTTGAAGAACCACATCGTAAATTTAATTATAAACTAGCAGGAGGATAAATAACTGAAAGGTAAAAATGGAACAGGTCCGTTTTACGGGATATAGTTTACGATCAAACATTTGTAGGGTTTTAAAATTTTTTATAGCGATACAAGTTTTGCGAAAAAGAAGCTGTTATATATGTAGATACTAAACTGGTATTTTTATTGACGTTTACTTAAAACGTCCTGTCAATTAATGTCTTCACGTACATTTAAAACGCTTGACATCTTACTGTGGGGCGCTTGAGAATTAAACCAGTTTGCGTTTATTTTCGATCATTTGCGTTTGTACGCCTCCTGTGATCCGAGAAGATGAACAGATTGGTGATAAATATGAGGGTGTCTTGAGGAGTTCTTAGCCACTACAAGTTTTATCAAGATTTGGTTTTTTTTCGAAAAACATCTTGAAGTCACTAAGTCCAATAGAATATTAAGCGATCTGGAAATTTTAATTAAATAAACATAATATGTATAGTCAGAATACAAATACTTCGATAAATATTAACTGAATATGGTTAAGATCATTACAGTTCGAAAACTGTTGAAAAATAAATCATTAATTAATTTACTTTTATTGAGAATTTTATTTCAGTAAAATATCATAACTCTTTTATTTCAAATAAAATTAATAAGAATTTTGTTTCCTTGAAAAAGCTCGCCAAAAAAGAAAGAGAACAAACTTTATTTTAATTCGGTTTTTTTAATGTACAAGTACAAGAGTTATAAATTGTTTTTAAATATATCAGTGAAGTCCTTTCGAAATTATAGCTAGTAAAATAAATATAAAAACCTGTCTACCCTGTAATTAGCTTTTATGTTCTATAATTTCAAATCTCCTATTTTTTTGTGGTAAGTGTAAGTAAGGACTAAATATATCATCTCTGGAAGTTGTTTTTCAAAATAGCAGTATATTTCAATTTCGGTGATGTAACGATTTTTAAAACGTATATGCAAGAACTTAATATTTTATTGAAACAGAGCCAGTTACTGTAGTTTATAAAAAGGCTTACTCAGTGTTATATTTAGAACGTTAAAAGTTCTACCCATTAATTATATAAACTTTTCATATAAATATTTCAAGGTTAAATAATTTTGTGAGCTAAAATGTCAACTCTTGATTGACTTACGTGATTCACTTGCAACATCCATCTTTTTCCATGCGATAATTGAAACGATTAACATATTTTGTATTTTTTAAATGATTTCTTCTTTCCTGAACATCCTTAAATATCCAAAGTTCATAATTGTCAGCAAGACTTCTTATGAATAAACAGATCTTTCTCAAACATTTTTGTCATTAATATAATATCGGGTAGTTTTTTAAGAGTGATAGAACTTTCGATAGGGATAACTGTGATTTGACAGAAGGCAGAAGCCATGTTGTTTTGACATTTCTGTTCAGTAAGCATTGACAAATTATCATGGAAAGACTCACGCCGCAACAACGTTAACAAATCGTTGAAATTTATTTTCAAAATCAGTGTTCTAGTCGCCAAACTTATAGAGCACTTCGTGAAATTTATGGTTTACGTAATTGTCCATCAGAGCAGCTTATTCGTCGAACTATCGATAGATTTCGGACATGTTCCCTACTCGATGCAACAACAACAAGGCAAAGAAAGAATTGCACGTACAAAAGAAAATATCGCTGCTGTGAATCATGTGTTAATGATGTTTGGTCACTCGCCAAAAGCTTTCACAGCTTGAATGGGATACACAGCCACACCTTCCATATTCTCCAGATCTGGCGCTTTCGGATTATTATTTGTTCCGGTCATTGCAAGATTTTTTGGACGATGAAACCTTTATTTCAAATGGAGAGGTCCAAAATCATCTGAATCATTTTTTTGTCAGCAAAGACCAAGTTTTATCAGAGTGGAATCATGCTTCTACCGAAGAAATGGCAAAAGGTGTTGGACCAGAATGGCCAGTATATTATTTTATAAAATATTTATTCATTATACGAAAATTGTCTTTCATTTTCCCAAAAGAAAACTAAATTACTTTCCGAACAACCCAATAATTTATTCCATATAGTTAGTTACAGAAGTACCTAGCTACGATTTGTTTTTATAATTTTTTGATATCTGCAATCACTCAGTTTTATCACGATGGTCTACGATGATGAACTAAAATTAGGAGTGTAACATTTTGGTGTTACGACCAGTAATTCAAGATTATCGCGATAAGGCTCAATGTCACTATACCATCAAATATCTTTGCATCGAACAATCGAAGGCGGCTGGGAACGAAGAGCTCAGACATCGGAAATCGTGGACAGAAAGTGGTCTCGACTTTACCACATACGCACCGTGTGACGTCTCCAATAACACATACGAACTCTTTGTCCATCCTGTCTGTCGATAGCTGCGTACACTGATAGAATGATAATAAACCATCAGTTGCTGCCTTTACCGGCATTATCAATTCGGAGAACACTGCACCCGTTTGAAATTCTTCGAGACGTTCGGACGTTCTGGTAGACGAGGTATCTCAGCTTTCTTATCTGGGAGATCGGACGTGGTTTGGCTAATCATCATATGAATGGAAATCGGTAGAAGCAATATTTTTCCTATAATATCGATTTTGATTCATGATTGTAAGTTTTTTTTAGTACGTTCAACATTCACAACGCATTGGAATTGTGGAGACTGCAACAGTCGACTAAGAGAGAAACTTCTTTCTGATCCACCCTATAAAAAGTATTTCATAAAAATTTCCATGAAACCACTCTAGTCTAACGAGTATTTTCCGCTCTTCACAATGGCATTTTGATTAAGATGACAGTTTTTAAGTTATGCTATATTTGAAGTGAAAACATTGTGTAACGTTACAAAATAGTAGAATCTTGAATAATTTTACAAGGAAAGATAACTGAATCATACACTATAGGGACTTTGTGTTGCAAATTGTCTGTAAAATCTCCTTGTAACATTTGGTACGAGATCACTTGGGCACTCTGTATAGAATCTGTATACATCAGATTCTTAATCTGTCCAATTGGAGACTGCAACAGCCGACCAAGAAACAAACTTCTGCGTGATTAGAACGAAATCAACAATGAAAATGAAATTTTTTATGTGCATTCGATATGTTTTATCAAGTCTTTCATTCGCTGCTGTTTATCCATCACATATATGTTTTATATTCAAACAGATTAGTGCAATGCAATAGATTCCAACAGTGGACCAAGAAACATCTCGCGAAGAAAAAACGAATGATTTAAGTGAGAATCAATATTTTTCATTAACGAATCTGTAGATCTATATCTCTTACAACAACGGTGTTATTTCATTATATGCCAACACTATTCTCTGGCGAAGAACTTTTACAGAATCAGGTTACAGAAGGCAAGAAAAAAATGTTGAACAAAATCACTCTTACTGTTGAGCACTTTGAACATTTTACTAATTAAAATTGGTTCAGAAACTTGACCACTTAATGCACTGCACCCATAACTTCCAACGAGTTTTTACATCGAAACAAACGCCAGACAGAACTTTTTTAGCGAATTCATAAATAGAATTGGAAAACCTTCAAGATGATGCGTTGATTTAAGAATCGAATAAAAACAAGGCAACTTTAAGATGTGAGACTTTTAGGATGAAATCGATATTCCTTCATTTATGAACATTGATACATCACACTCATAATGTTGAGTTACCCTGAAGGTATATTCATTATTTATGTGCATCATATTCTAGAAAATTATTGCATTACTGGAGACTGCAATAGAAATCAATTTGTTGCGAAGAAAAAGGATAAAATGATTAAAACAAATTGTAGGAATTACTATGTTTTACTATCAATAAAAAGATATATTACACATTTTCTTGTGACTCGAGTCTCTGGAAATGAACCATCCCATCATCAGACAACAATTCAGGATAGAATAATTTGGCTGAAATTAATATTTCTTCATATCTTAGATGGTAAGATTACTGAGCCTCACGATTCAATTTGAACTATTTTAAACTACTGTTTGGAGATCAAACGAGTAGTGTTGGATCATCTGAGCTAAAAGGCTTTCTGTTTCAATACAATTAAGAATAAATATGTATGCTATATTGATCATCAACAGTACTTTCATAGATCTGTGCTTCATTGATACATACTTCTTGTGTGTATGGAATCTCAAATAAATTAAAGAGCTTTTATGAAAGGAGATTTAATTCATCAAGACAGAAACTTCTGATATAACAGCAGGTGCAATCGAATTAGAATGTCGATGGAAAGGATTGATGAAGTCTTACCTTTCGAGGCAATATATTGTAAATGGAAAAATAAAATTAAATTTTTCTATCACTTTTAATCAAAAAGAAAATAAAGTTAATACATTGTGACCCAAGTTCAGCAAATTACCGAATCTTTATAAAAAATCTAGTGTAAATTTAATATGTACATCTTTCAAAGTAGGGAAGAAAATTAAGTTGAGGATAGGATTTGTGTTGAAGAAATATTTGAAACTGATAAATGAACTGAAGTTCATAACTACCTGCAACTTTCTATGAAAGTACTTGCCTGAGGAGTTAACAATAAAATATTTCAATAAGCAAATGTTATTCTCAAATGAAGCAAATATGAATAAACCCCCTTCAAAAAATTATGAGCATTTTCGTTTGGGAAATCGGAATCATTTTCTTTATTACCACCCAGTAATACGTCGTTATTTCAGAATTCATATTATTTTGAAATCACATTACCTTTGGACATTGTTCCGGTTTAAAATTCCAAAAACGTCCCAATCGAAACTTCAAGAACATGGAAAAGGCAAAGGTTCATTCAGTAAGCCGGTACCTCATAAAAGAACATTTGTGGATCTCTCTATTCTTTTCAATTTGTATATGAAAAGGACATAAGCTCGTTCTGCACAAACCCAGCTAGAGGTGAAGAACAATAGGTACTTACGTACATATTACTGCTTCAGGTCGAGGTGGTATATTATTTAAAACCAGACAACTCTTCCTAGAAAGGTTGTAAATTTGACGCTTAACAAACTTTTTTGAAAGCTGGGTAAATACCAAACGTGGCACTTACTGTATATTTTGTTCACAGGAAACAATGTAAAGGTTGAAAGCTTTTTCAGAGTTGAACAGTCAAATGCTACTCATAATTGGGTACTTCAAAGAGGTACCGTGAGATTCGTTAGTTCATTTGGTAAATATGTTTTAAAGCAAATGATTTTTAAGAAGTGTGAGAGGAGACCTCAACAGCCGATCAAGACAGAAACCGTTATAAAAGTATGATTCAATAATGTGATTATATAATAGTTAGCAATATGAGATTACGACTCGAAAAGCTACTGACCAAAAGATATGTTAATACTAGGTTTATAAAAGTCTCTTTAAGTTTGAAGAATTTGAGTGATTACTGCAGTATATCAAAACGATCAATTGCAACAGTAGTTCCAAGATGTGTTTGAGTCAATACTAGTTTGTTGAATATGTACAACGCCTGGATTTCATAATATTAATACTTTTGAAATATTTCATTCCATTATACTCCTTCATTGAAACCACCTGACATTATTGAAGTTCTTGAAATTATGTTTTGCATTTTTGAGAAATATTTGGTTTTCGTGAATATAAGATCAAAAACAAAATTCTATCACTCAATTATTTATTCAGTAATTTCAATTGATGAATTATATTCCGTTGGGTTTTTATTCCATTTTGTATTATATAATGAGTTTTGATTTTATATGTCTACTAAATTTAAGCATTGCTTAGAAGGCATTAATTTAATTCTAAAAGTTTTTTAAATTAAAATTTGTAGGATGTTAACAGAACAAATCTGTTTTGATATTTAAATTTTGAAATAATCCTTCTATAAAGTAAAAACCTCTTTTTATTATTTTGTTGTATATATAATATATAAATTTTATTTCGGTATTCCTGATTCATTATATAAATGTCATTTTGTTTTAACTAAGGCTATAAAATACCTTACAAGCTTTCTGTGATGAACATAGAATACGTAGGATTTTTAAAGTTCTCTAATTTTAGTGTTTGTTCAACAAGGATACCACGAGGTCAGTCTGATAAAATATTTTTTGTTAATTGATTTTATTTTTTAAATGTGAAGTAGGACTGATGAAGATCTTATTTAATTACCAATTGTTTTTTGAAGATGTACTACATTTTTTGAGATATTATTTGAAGTAACTTATTCGAAATATAATAAATATTTCAAATAAATTAGTTTTGGAGAAGTTCTTGAAATTTGATAAAGATTTGATTTTCATAAATATAAGATCAGAAAAAAAATTTGTTTCCTTCAAGTATTTAATAAAATAGAAAAAGGCTTTTTACTTGATAGAAGAAATATTGGATGGAGTAGTCCGTTACTTTGTGATAGTTCATTTTAATTATATTAGTTATAATAAAAAGTGATAGAAAACAAAGTAATTCCTTATTTCATTCCATGATAGAAGAAATATAACAAAATTTGCAATTGGACCGATGAAGAGATTACCTAGAATTATATTTGTTTTTTGAAGATATAGTGCATGTTTTGAGAGATTTATGAATTAACTTATTCGAATATTTAAATATATTAAATATTTCAAATAAATTATATTTTTTGAGAAGTCCTTAAGTTGTGTTCATGTTTTTAAAATGCAATTGGTGTTCTTAAAGGTATGAGATCAGAAACAAAATTTTGTCTCCTTGAAATATTTATTTATTAATTTTAATGACTTTTTTATATCTGTTGGTTTATTTATTCCATTTGACATTATATACTGAGTTTTTATTATATACGTCTATTAAACATAAGCGGTGTTTATTGTAGATATTAATTTAATTCTAAAAGTGTTTTGAATAAAAATTTTTTTGAAATTAAAATTGTAGAAGACTAACAGATCAAGTCTGTTTTGATATTCAAACTTCAAGTATTTATTTAGTAATTATAATTGATTTCTGTTAGATTTTTTATTCCATTTGATAATATATAATGAGTTTTGATTTTATATTTCTACTAAATTTAAGCAGTGATTATAAGATATTAATTTAATTCTAATAGTTTTTGAATAAAATTTTTTGAACTCAAAATTTGTAGGAGGCCAACAGAAAAATCTTTTTTGATATTTAAATATTCTATTTTCGTTTGATGCCTCAATTTGCATTTGTTTGTAGATAAAAATGAACACATGCAGGCAGCAAGTGCTCAGGAAAAACTTACAATTATTTTGATGGACTTGTGTGATCATTTAGGAAAATTACTCACATTTTTTATACAACCATGAATGAAGCTTCGGAATTTTTCAATAGAAAATTTATAGGAAACTTAATAGATGCAATAATTATTAGAAGTTCGTTCGAGTATTCAGATTCAGTTCAGTATCAAAACTGAAATTGTTTTTTGCACTTCAATTCAAAAATTTTGATTAATCAATTTCGTCTCAAAACCTGCTTTGCAAACTCCAGTTCTGATTGTTTCTGTCTAAATTAACAATAATTAATTGAGGTTCACCGAAAATCATTTATCCATGATTTGAGAGTATTTTGTCTTGAAATAAAAAATCACAGACTTCTGGTGAATGACACTGGAGAGCAGAATGCCATTTCTGATATGAAGAATTGAAATTATTTATTCATACATAATTCAAAGCTGCGCTGAATTTCTGCCTGAAATATTATTTAGTGGGTGTTATGTGTGAAGATAAGATTCTTCGAGTTAAATCTTTGATTATATCTATAAAGATGAAATAGCATAAGTGATTTCAGTGCGATTCTAACGTTCAAATAGATGGTATCTGAGAAATATTGAAATTTAATGTTGCAGGGCTAATTGAGGCTTCTTTGTGTTGAGATTGGTACTGTGGCCGTAATTCAATTAATTAGCGAGAGTCAAATCATATTTCCTTCCGCTGGAGCGAGTAACACTTCGAAAATAGCTGAAAAACTGATTTTTGCCTGGAGACCCCAACAGCCGATCAAGACAGAAACCACTCAAAATTTTCTAAATCATACCTGTGTAACACCAAGCTGGCCAAATCACTGGGACTTCCGTATCCATAATAAGAACTCAAACATCCATTCTTAGAACGCAATCACAAAAACAGTCTATGTTTTATTCGCACTAACACAAATGATCCTCTTCACAGATCTATCTGGGAAAAAACCTGATTAGTGAATACTCGATGTGTGAAAACGTGCCTGTGACAAATCAAACCCTAAATGATCATTTAATACATGCTAATTTTGCACTGGCGCGAATTAATCACACAGTGAGCGGTAGGTAGTAAGTTAAAAAATTGGAGAAAGATTGTTAAACAAATTTATGTATCAGATGAAAAGTTGCCAAGAATCGAGAAGATATATATTTTATCCTTGAATTTTTATGATGCTGAATAATTTTGTATTCATGCATATAACAACTGTTAAACTTAGGACATCAGTTTTTTATCATTTGCTAATTTGAAATGATTTAAATTTCTTTTATATCTTCATAGTGTTTTTGTTTAAATTCTTCAAATGTAAGTTCTCTTATCAATTCTTTTCAAGGGTTGAAATCCACAGGTCACTTGTCACACCGAGAGTATTCGCCAGTAAGAATCACCTTGAAAACTATCACCCCTATTCAACCACCTTCAACTGTGCACAAAAAAAGTCGATCGTCAATGAGCGCTCACAAATCACTTGGCCTGACGAGATGCGTGTACGTACTTCGGGTCTTAGGCAGCGTTCCTCCGATTGGCAGGTGCAACAGACACTGAGCCCGATGGTTCAAGTCTGTGGTTCAGGTTCGCAGAGAGATAACTTGAGACGACCTCGGCGGGTCGCAAGGCAAGCACTGATCAAGGAGTGCTCTGGAATCGGTGGCCACCACTCAAGCGCCTGTCATTTGTTTGAGACTGGTAGCGCGAGGTGTTTACTGACTGGGCAGTCGGACGATTGTCGTCTGTTTTTTTCGGACTCTGGGCCGGTGGTGGTGTTGACGGAGGTTCTAGCTGGTTATCAGGATGCCGGGTTACGGGTTGAAGACGTAAATGGAGTTTTGGGAATTGAGATTCTGCGATTACTCAAGAAAAAGTGGACGCTGAAGGAGGTGTTTTCGAAAAATTCAAAATGCAAATAGCTCTAAAGGTATATCAGGGTCTTTATCGCGCTGGTACATTAATAGTAATAAATTCTAACTACAAAAGCGAGTTCAAATAGTTCATTCTGCCAAGGAAACGTTAAGATGCATTACAGCACTAAGAACGCTATTAATTGCACAGAAACCATCCCGAAATAATATATTTATATACGCGATATTTGATAAAATTTTCATAATTTATTCATTCAGAATGTGGTACATGACGATCATAAAATCATGGTCGATTGAATAGAATTGAAATTTGGAAACAATAAACTATCTGTCACATATAGCGTCAGAGGTTCAGTAACACCGGCTAGCTACGAATAGTTGTAAATGGGCACCACCTTCTTATAGGATGTCAAGGTACGAGGGTGGTTCAAATATGATCGAGACAAAAAATACTCTTACACGTTTATTTAGTGTACAAAAAATCACATTTTTTCTAGGTAATTCCCCTCGATATTTACACATTTTGTCCAAGTTTTTTGATGCCGGTATCGAAACATTCCTTGGTCAACTCGGACATGTGCGCACGAACCCCTCTACCTCGTCATCGGTGTTGAACTTTTGACCTCCCAGGGCCTCTTTCAGTGGTCCAAACATGTGGTAGTCGCAGGGCGATAAATCCGGACTGTAGAGGGGGTGTACCAGTACCTTCCACCCCAATTCCGATATTGTATCGAGCGTGAGACGCGCGGTATGAGGGCGCTTTATCCTGAAGGAGAATCGCACTTCGTGCTGAAATGCTCCTCCGTTTTGAGCGATAAGCGGGTTTCACGTGTGTTTTTAAAAAGTTAGAGTAGTATGTAGCATTGAAATACGTTGAGTGCGCAGGAAATCGACGTACAGCATGCCCTGCCGGTCCCAGAACACAGTACACATTACCTTACCCGCGGACTAGGTTATCTTCGCTCTGACTGGAGCCTCTTTCTCCTTCTTCCTCCACTCTTTACTTGACCCCTTTGTTTTCGGGAGTGTAATAGTGTACCCATGTTTCGTCTGTAGTGAAGATTCGCGTTAAGAAACCGTCCCCCTCCGCCTCGTATCGCGTCAGTAAGCGGCGACAAACTTCCAACCGCGTTAATTTTTGCTCAACAGTTCAACAGTTTGGGTACCCATCGCGCCGTTATTTTGCGATATTGAAGGTGTTCGTGGATGATAGACTCTACACTACCAATTCTGATATCGACTTCAGCCGAAATGTCTCGAACATTCATCCTACGGTCCTCCAAAATGAGTTGTTCTACGCGGCGAATGTTGTCTGGTGTGACGCTGGTTCACGGTCGACGATTATGCGGCTCATTCTCGACGGTTTCGCGGTCGTCCTTGAATGCTTTGGCTCATTTAAACACGGCAGCCCTACTCAGGCACTCACTACCGAAGTGCTCTTACAAACGCTCAAAAATATCCGTGTTTTTAACATCTTCTCCCACTTAAAAACGAATGATAATACGTTGCGCAACGGCAGTCGGCACTTGACGTTCACTCATGATCGTAGCACACGCGTGAAACAGGTGCTCCGACGAAAACAAATGCCACAGTGTTCGTAAGAGAGCCAGCTATCACATACTCAAGCCACGACCTTCGAAACACACATGCGCGCCATCTACAGAGTTTGTCTCAATCATATTTGAACCATCCTCGTAATATACTGAGCTCAGGGTGTGGGAGATTTATAATTGAAAGAAAGAAAAATAGCCACTTAAATGATTTATTAATATTACAAACTGTATGGCCATTGAAAGAGGAATAGGGAATGATTGTGCGTTTTTTTTAGTAGGTTCACTATCACAGACTAGACTTTAATATAAGATGATACCTAATTACTTACAATCAGACTACTGAAAATTAACAGTAAGCAAATAATCAAAAATGAAAGATTCCAGATATTTTTGCATATTAAATTGCACAATAATTAAGAACTAAATAAATTATCCAATAGCTGTTATAAACATAATTGTTTCTTATTGCCTAAGCAAATGGCCATCGACTAGGGGTTCTTCAGCCTAAGCTGTTATATTTTATACAATGTACTGGTTTAAAGAGGAAGACACACTGACCTTGATATTAAAAAGTGATCAAACTTCGAATATAGCCTGAATTATATTAATCCAAAAAGCTGATGGTCCACTTATAAACGGAGTGTTCGGATCTTTGCTCCTCACTGGTAATCCGCTTTTGCTTATTTTGGGAATGTGAAAGACAATTTTCGTATAATGAATAAATATTTTATTAAATTATATATTGGCCATTCTGGTCCAACACTTCTTGTCATATTTCTGGTAGTAGCATAATTCAACGCTAATGAAATTTTTGGTCTTTGCTGGCAAAAAACTGATTCAGGTGATTTTTGATCTCTTCATTTGAAGTGAAGGTTTTACCGTCCAAAATATTTTGCAACGACCGGTACAAATAATAATCCGAAAGCGCCAGATCTGGAGAATATGGTGGGTGTGGCAGTGTATCCCATTCAAGCTGTAAAAGCTTTTGGCTCCACTCTAAAAATGTCAGGATCTCTGAGGATTACCGTTGAATTTTTTCAAATGCCTTTTTGATGTGTTACATAGCTTTGCAGAGTTTTTTGAAAGAGAGGTTGTTTCGAATAATTTCTCAATTTAATGTTCGACATTTTTAGAGTGGAATTTCTTTTTTCATAATACCGATATGAAACAGCGCTGTTTTCACTAAATATTCATTGGGTAAGTTCGATCAATATTCTACAAATTCTTTGGATACTTTTATCTCCAGTGTATACTGTGAGATTAGTATTATTGCTATATGTCTGTTAAAAAATAAACAGTCATCTCTAAGGCATTCATTTACTTTAATTTTAAAAATTTTCAAGAAATTTTATAAAACTGAAATTTGTAGTAAGGTAATAGAAATTGCTCTGTTAGATATTTGAGATACTGAAAAATCCTTTTATCAGGTAGAACGCCCCCCTTTTTGCATTAAAAACTGTTGCTGTTTATTGCACTATTAAAAACACGTAATGAAGTCCTATTATATTTATATGAATTACATACAAAATTTCAAATATCATACAGATTGTAAACCTCCTACAAATTTTAATTCCAAAAAAATTTTGATTCAAAAATTTTAAGAATTAAATTAAATAACTGTCTTCAAAACACACTGTCTCAATTAAGTATAGAATGAACACTTTTTACACAGTATCAAAGGAAGTGAAAGAAATTCAAAGAAATATGAGTTGTCAACTAAAAATTACTAATAACTAAATAAGTACTTGAAGGGTACAAAATTTTGTTTCATTCTTTGTTTTATGAGAACTGAACTCCCTTCCAAAAATGCAAAACATAACCTCAAGAACTTCTACAAAAATAAATTGCTCAAAATAAGCAATGTAATAACATGTAGACCATCTTTAAAAAACAATTTAAAATTATCACAACAGTAAATCATCAGCTAAACTTCATATTTAAAAAATAAAAATAATTAACAAATATATCTACCAAACCAACTGTTTATTGCACGAACACTAGAATAAAATGAACTTATAAACATCCTACGTATTCTATGTTCGTCAAAAAAATAACAAAGTTTTCAAGGTGTTATATGGACTCCTTTAAAAACAAATGAGAATATGTTATAAACGTAAACCGAAATATATAATTATTATATATACAATAAAATAAAAGGATTATTACAAAATTTTAAATATCATACAGATAGGATAGGTAGGATGTTTATAAGTTCACTTTATTCGTATTATCTTTGTTAATTAATTTTATTTTTTAAATGAAGTTGAGCTGATGATTTACCGTTGTAATCATTCTAAATTGTTTTTTAAAGACGTTCTACATGTTCAGGAATGTTTTTGAAGGGAATTATTTTGAGAAAGTTATTCTTGAAGTAGTTTTTGAGGTTGTGTTTTGCATTTTTTGAAAGGAATTCAGTTTTCATAAAACAAGATATAAAACAAAATTCTGTACTCTTCAAGCATTTATCTAATAATTTTTATTTGACCATTCATATTTCTTCGAATTGCTTTCATTCCCTTTGGTACTGTGTAATAAGTATTAATTCTATATGTCTACTTCATTTACACAGTGTGTTTACTTCTACATATTTAACTTCAGGAATTAAATTAATAGCATATAAGCACTGCTAATATCAAACGACATATAAACATTCATTTTAAGACATCCAAATGAGATAACAAAATCCAATAAATATAAATTGTTAACAAAAATCCTATAAATTAAATATTTGGAGTCGACAAAATTTTGTTTCTGCTCATCCCTCTTATGAAAACAGATATCTCTCAAAATGTTTAAAATAATCTTAAGAATTTCATCATAAAACATCTTACTTAGAATATTCAATATTATTGGATATCTAACTAAGTTACTTTTTATGAAATTTCGAGATATGTAAAAACATTGCTAAAAAATAAGTTTTAAGAGAGACTTTGCTTCGTCTGTATTCAATCATATTATTCAATAAAATATAACATCAATCATCAAAAAATATCACAACAATAACTCACCTTTAACAATTCAGAAAGCGTCTTCATTTATCAAGTTTTTGTTGATTGATGTTATATTTTATTGAATAATATGATTGAGTACTGACGAAGCAGTCTCTCTTAAAAATTGTTTTTAATAATGTTTTTACAGATCTTGGGATTTTCTAAAAAGTAACTTAGATATCCAATAATATTGAATATTCTAAGTAAGATATTTTTATGATGACATTCTTAAGATTTTGTTAAACAATTTTGAAAGATATCTGTTTTGATAAGAGGGATGAACAGAAACAAAAGTTTGTCTACTAAAAATATTTAATTTATAGGATTTTTGTTAACAATTTATATTTATTGAATTTTGTTATCTCATTTGTATGTCTTATAATGAATGTGTATTTCATATGTCGTTTGATATAAGCAGTGCTTATGTGACATTAATTTAATTCCTGAAGTTATAATATTAAATATATTTTTTTAAAATTAAATATGTAGAAGGCTAACAGAATATATCTGTAAATATTAAGATATTTAAATAATATTATACTACTCTGTCAAGAAAGTACCGGGAATTTTCAATTAAAACAACATTTTTACATTTAATCGTCAAAATTTATTGGGTCGCCTTCAAAATAGGCTCCATTTGCTCCAATACATCTATGCCAACGGCACTTCCAATTATCGAAACATTTTTTATAGGCGCTTTCCGGGATGGACTTTAGCTCTCGCGCCGAATTTTGTTTTATGGCTTCAATCGACTCAAAACGGGTGCCACGAAGGGGCAATTTTAGTTTTGGGAAGAGGAAAAAGTCGCAGGGAGCCAAATCCGGCGAATAACGGTGGTTGCTGAAGCACGTTTGTCGAGTTTTTGGCGAGAAAGTCAGTCACAATCGTAGCTCGGTGAGAAGGCGCGTTATCGTTCAACGTAATCACCCATAGTAAAAATCGGCACGCACTCTGACATCGACTGACTTAATCAGCTGTTGCAAACACACTAGTTGACAGATCCCGCTCAAGCTTGGCATAGTAATTAAGGACAGTGGTACCAACCTAGGAAAAAAAATTTTACCTGCCTCATTGCCCCGCCAGATTTAAATCGATAATTCCCGGTACTTTCTTGAAGGAATGTATACCTTATGTCAAGTATAAACCTCCATTTATTTTAAAATCACATAAATACAGGTTTTGGAGGTCATGACGAAAGGGCTCTCACATCTTAGGGGAGTATTTTAGGACGTGGGTTAATATGTTTTTTCCATATTTTGACCTCTAGAATTACTTCCTGACGTATATTAACGTTTAATCCGGGCAACATGTATGCGATGGTTATTAAGAGTTAAATGAATCTGGTTGATTTTTGACGTCCTATAACGGTTAAGAATGAAGAATCCAAGCGAATAATTTCAAAATAGAAAAAAAGTGGAAGATGAAAGCTAACTTCAGAGCTGGAATCTGATTACATCCTACCTTAGTTATGACTAACTCAGTTTTCACCAGATGGTCATCAAGGCAATTGAATATTTCAGCAATTATATTTCAATCGTGGCACAAAAGATATAATTTAATACTTTAAACAAATTAAACGCAACGTATATTAATTAATTGCTCCTTAGTTTTGCTTCTATCCCGCCTAATTGTTTCTGTGGTTATATTCATAGAATTAGGGATTTCCGGGACACGAAAATGTCAAATAATTATTTTCATCTGTATAAAGATTCGTCATGAAAAATTACATGAAGTTTATGATTTCTTGAACATAATTAATTCATATCAAACAAAATGCATTTATCCGTCGCTTATGTTGTTTTTACGTCTTAGATTAATATCGTAGCTTGAAACTCCGGTTTCGTTTCTCGTGAAGACCGTTTGAAGGATTGTTTCAAATTCAATTAATTCAAACAGTCCACACTTCCTGAAGACAAATAACAACACGACGTGCTTTCTGTTCATTGGTTATTAAACGAGAAATGAATGTTGCACCATTTAGATGCATGAATATTTTTTTAATTGGGTTGTAATAGCGGGTGAGCCATTTTAAATTTGTATTTTGAAACGGCTATAAAAATAAAAAACTGATGAATATTATTTCAAAGTTATAAGAAAGTCTGAACCTTAGAATTCACGAATAAAAAACAATATCATATAAATAATCGCCACGACTGGCCTTAGAGTACACCTTTCGATCTACCCAATTTTTCAGTACATTGTCGATTGTTTGAAGCTCAATCTCATGCATGGTAACTTTGATTTGTGTTTCAACTCGTTTCTGGAGGGTTAGCGGAACACTTGTTGTTAACAGATCTTCACAAAAAATAGTTCAACGGTTTCGAGTTAACCTCGAACCTTCTGTGTCATATTCTACTTCTAGCATCAAGATCATATATGATATTGAGGTATGTGATATATTTATATTGATTTTTCTTATTTCTCATTCAAAACGACGATTATGAATGGGAGTTTCGAACACTTTTCTAGAGAATGTGCAATATTTTTGAATATATTTAAAAGACTTTTTGGAATAGAATTTGTTATTCATAAAGGTTATATGAAACAAATTTATTCAAAGAGAAATTCACACAGTTTTTATATTTTACAACTTATTCAGAATCCTGACACGTGTTTTGTATTTTCGAACATCTTCAAAAGGAGTACGAGAAGAAACTAAACTCAAAATTGAAAAGGTTCTTTACTTACACTTAGGACGCATGGCGCATGGAAATAACAGCATTCAATATAGGGGTGTTGCCACAGAATATTTGGGAATTTGTTGAATTTTAAATTTTCTCAATGGTATTTTTTATTGAAAGAATCTCCAAATAGTCCATCAATTTACCCTTATTAATATTACATAGTGAAAAGACATCTTTCTCATTAAAAAAATGATTATTTTACATACAATATTCTGCAAAACCGGTTGATTTCTGGTTTTTCAAAATAAACATCCTATGTTCTTTAATTCTATGTTGTAAATATCGGCCTGTCTGTCCTATATATGTATCATTACAATCATCACATTTGATTTGATAAATCCCCGATTCGGAAAAGTTCGCGTTACTTTCTTTATTGTTCACCAATATCTTAGTTAAGTTTAGTTCCTTTTTGTACTCCTTTGAAGATGCTCAAAAAACCGAAACACATGTTAAGATTCCGAATAAATTAGGAAACATAAAAACTGTGTGAATTTTTAAATAAAATTGTTATAATGTTTCACCTAGAGCCAACCTCATACTCCATTCATTTAATCATATGAACATTTGTATCGCCTAAGCTGGTTATTTAATTTCATGCAACTTTCTAGATTGTCTATATATTCTTTTATAGTTTTGGGTGTTGCATGATAATTGAGAACTCTGTATGTCTACCTAAATATAGAAACAGTGTTTCTAAGATATTCTGATTAAATTTTTTTTAAATATTGAATTAAAATTGAAGTTTCAGAGAATAATTATGTCTTAATATTTAAATTGAAGAATTTTACCCTCGTTCAAAGAATTTAGCCTCTAAATTTATTTCATTTCATGCTTATACAACTGCAGCGGTAAAATGAATTAAGAATGTGGAAAAAATCTGACAACGTCACACTTTTTACAATCTGACCGCTTCACCATAGAAATATGAAGAAGGAAATTAAATGTGTATAATTTTCTATAGCAGCGCTGTTTATGAAAGGTTAAATAATGTTATATGCCTTCTATCAAGTATAAACTTCCATTCATTTTATTTTATTCATAATATATAATTATTTGGTTTCCTTAACATTCTTTATACAGATGGTCCTTGTGCTATAACAGAGGACGTTAAATTGCCTTTAAATCTTTAAGATCAATGGTAAACTACAGAACTTTTTATTTCTAGCCATATTAGACTCCATTTAAATGTTCAGTATTCATTTACCAAGAAGCTTTCTGGATTAAAAGTGAGTAAATATTTTTTGTTGATTGATGTTATACTACTCTGTCAATAAAGTACCGGGAATTTTCAATTAAAACAACATTTTTACATTTAATCGTCAAAATTTATTGGGTCGCCTTCAAAATAGGCTCCATTTGCTCCAATACATTTATGCCAACGGCACTTCCAATTATCGAAACATTTTTTATAGGCGCTTTCCGGGATGGACTTTAGCTCTCGCGCCGAATTTTTGTTTTATGGCTTCAATCGACTCAAAACGGGTGCCACGAAGTGGCAATTTTAGTTTTGGGAAGAGGAAAAAGTCGCAGGGAGCCAAATCCGGCGTTTGTTGAGTTTTTGGCGAGAAAGTCAGTCACAATCGTAGCTCGGTGAGAAGGCGCGTTATCGTCATGCAAAATCCATGAGTTGTTCGCCCACAAATTTGGCCGCTTCTTACGGATACGCTCAAGCAAACGTTTCATAACGCCTAGGTAATACTCCTTGTTTACCGTCTGACCCTCTGGAACGAATTCGTAGGCTTTGGCGTGGTTTTTTCGGTTTCGGCTCATTTTTTGCCACCCATTCCGATGATTGGTGTCTTGTTTGCATATCGTACTCGTAGACCCAGGTCTCATCACCAGTTATAATGCGTTCCATGAATGTAGAATCGGACTTACAGCGATCCAGCATGTCTGAAGCAACCTGTTCGCGATGACGTTTTTGAAGAAAATTCAGGTCTTTCGGTACGAGTCGTGCGGCGACCTTTCTGATGCCCTAAATATCAATCAAAATCGTACGTGCGAACTCGTGGGATATCTTAAGATCATGTGCTATCTCTCTCAAGCTGGTACGACGGTTTTCCAGCACCCTTTCCTTAATTTTATCGACGTTATCTTCGATCGAAGCCGTCGATGGTCGACCACTTCACGACCGTCCTTGAAGGCTCTGTACCACTGATATGCACGAGTTTTCGATAGAGCATTATCACCAAATGCCTTTTGCAACATTTTCAATGCATCGGCACACGAAAATTCATTTGCAACACAAAACTTCAAACAAATTCTTTGCTCAACGTAATCACCCATAGTAAAAATCGGCACGCACTCTGACATCGACTGACTTAATCAGCTGTTGGAAACACACTAGTTGACAGATCTCGCTCAAGCTTGGCAGAGTAATTAAGGACAGTGGTACCAACCTAGGAAAAAAAATTTTTACCTGCCTCATTGCCCCGCCAGATTTAAATCGATAATTCCCGGTACTTTCTTGACAGAATGTATGTTATTGAATACGATTTTGTACTGACGAAGCAAAGTCTCTCTTGAAACTCGTTTTTTAGTAATGTTTTTACATATCTTGAGATTTTCTAAAAAGTACCTTAGTTAGATATCCAATAATATTGAATATTCTAAGTTAGATAGTTTTATGATGAAATTCTTAAGGTTATGTTAAACATTTTTGAAAGATATTTATTTTCATAAGAGGGATGAACAGAAAAAAAATTTTGTCTACTCAAAATATTTAAATAATTAATAAAGGGTACTTATATGACATTAATTCAATTCCTCAAGTTATAAGATTGAATATAATTTTTTGAAATTAAATATGTAGAAGGCTAACAGAATATATATGTAAATATTAAAATAACTTTATATACCTTTTATCAAGTATAAGCCTCCATTTATTTTATAGTTTGACACAGTGACTAAATCTATGATCAGCACTTTGGAAACATAGAACTAGATAAATTGTGTGAGGATTCTGCGATCAACAGGCTTGATCCGATGATTAAAGTTTTGTGAAACCCCATAAGTGTGGTGCAAAAGCTCCTGAATTCAAATCAGCACTTTTCGCCATCTTAAAGCGAATTTTCACTATTTAATTCCATCGTGCGGGTGTATATTGATCTATTTTTCATAACCTCACATATAGATCTAGTTTTTATAACCTCAAAATTTCCGCACATCAAACGTCCCTTTTGTTTCGATTAAAAACGAAACGTCATGTAGGAAGACTTGATCTTTTCTATATCTCTCATTGTCGATTAGAAAATTATCATATTTTCGAAGGTGGCCACAGAAAAAAGCAGCAATAATTTGGATATCTGTATGTAATTCACGTGCGCGAGGATCCATCCTAACCTCAACGAAAACTTCGTGACATCGCAGATAAATCTCCGACATTGAAAACCGTCAATAACACTTCACCAATTCAATATTCTCGCCTCTTACGGTACGATTAAAGGTGAAAATCACGACTAATGTACCACCACCCGGAAATATCGCCGATGCAACGGGGAATTCATAACAATTCTTCAGCTGGAAGCGTGATTGTTCTGCCCGTGGACGTATATATAAACCTCGAGGTCCAAATCTAATCAGGCAACGAACGTAGGATACTTCGGCTCCAAATATTTACATAAACTTGCCGTACTGAGTTATTGAGCAGATTCGTATACGTTATGACCGTGCAGTAACACTCCATTAGTTAGAAAATTATGAATGGGATTTCTCTTCTTCTTCTCTCTAATGGGTTCGCTAGATCAGTCAGCATGAACTGTATGTTATTGAATCAGAGAACTTCGTTATAATTCATCAGGTGAGGACTAGAAAGTTGGTCTACGTTCATCTAAATTGTGTAAGTTTTGAGGTGAGTCATTTTTATCAGAAAGCAATTCATATTGTCCCCTTGACCACCCTTATGATCAGTGGCGTCTTTATTATGGGAGCTAGGAAAACGCAGCTTCTCTAACAAATTCCAAAGTGAACCATGTATATATAATAAGAGTAAGAATAATATGAAACATCTCAACACTACCTTTTGATGCATTTTTAATTAATAAACAGAAATTATTTCACCATACTATGGCTCATCAGGTTCTACATCTAAACCGGTTACGTGTACGAACTTAGAAGGCATATTATATACTGGGTATTAAAAAGAAGCTTCAATATTTTGGGAGCTAATGCTAGACCTCAAAATAAGTAAAAAGTTTTATATAAACATTGGTCCGCAAAGTAGCAGTTTTGGAGATTTGAAAGATTTTCGGTTTTCAAAATAATAACTACTAGCGCAACCAAATATTATAAACTACTGAAGATTTTCGATTTATTTTTGACTTTTAGTGTTTTACAGAAGATGTTCCATATGACCACCGTCTATTTCAATGCAGGAAGTACATAGTCGCATGAAGGTGCTCTTTCGAAAAGAACTGGTTGTGTTCGGATCGTATGACAGAATAGTTCAATCCGATGTTGCAACTCTTCGATGTTATTCACTGACGTTGCATACACTTAACTTTTCATAAAACCCCAAATACAAAAGTCCAAAGGATTCAAATCGGGAGATCTAGCGGGTAATGGCACTAGGCCTCCTCGTCTATTTCTGGGAAATATTCGATCTAAATGTTCCCTAACAGCAAGTTTATAACGTGGAGGCGCTCCATCTTGCATAGACCAAATATTCATCCACTGATTTAAAGGTACCATGTGTAGAAAATAGGGCAAGGTATTTTAAAGAAAGTTAAGGTATGCGACTCCTGTTAAATTCCGTGGTAAAACTACTGGTCCTAACAAACGATCTCCTAAACTACCTAGCCAGATATTTGTACTGAAACGCTGTTGATGCTTGGATTCATGAATGGCGTGTGGATTTTCATCCGCCCAAATATGGCTATTATGAAAGTTAAAAATTCCATCTTTGTTAAAGCCGGCTTCATCAGTGGAAAGGATGATAGAAGTAAAATGCGGATGTTCAGCAATCTTTGTTAAAATCCATTGACAGAATATCCTTTTGGCTTGATGATCAGAAGGATCAAGAGCTTGCACGCGTTGAATATGGAATGGATGGAGAAGTTGTTGATACATAGTTCTCCAGACAAGGAGGCCTTATATTCTTGCTTCCGCTGAAATTCTTCTTACACTTGTACCGGGATTTTCAGTCACAATATTTAAAATTTCCATTTGTGAATGTCAAGGTGCAATCTTTCTAATAAGCTCATAACTTTCAAAAAAATAATAATTACTTTTTTATTTGTAACCGATCAAATATGCAAATTTCAAATGGCCTACCCCTTTGGACATATCTGTTGATATCCTGCTTCTATGACACATCTGTTGATAACCTTGACATGAATTTTGGTGTTTCAATTTCAAAGTTATTGCCAGGCATGACTTCAGTATACTGCATGTGGAATTTTGTTCAGAATTTTTATTGAAGGGTAAGTTTCAATCTTAGGAGCTATATGGTGATTTGGAATAACCATGAAATACGTATAAAAAGTTATATTTCAAATTGAGTATATCCTTACATCGTATGGTGAAAGATATTTTTAAATCTGAATTGGACCCTTCATCAAGTGAGCTCAGATTCATAACTTACAGTCCATGTCCACTTTATTAACTCACCCAGAAAATTTTTAGAATGTTGCATTGAAATGTTAATTATTTGAATTAACGTTAACATATACAACGCAAGCAATGATACAAATTTGTATCATGGGTTCCTGTCTGAAATACGTGTTGATCATGCAATAAGTAGAAAACAATGGTTGAAAGTATTTGATGCTGTAGTTAGAGAAGTGAAGAAGTGATTTTGAGGATTTTAAACTTAATTATTTCTATTTTATACATCTTAATTGAGGAGGTGAATATTCAAAAGCTTTCAGCAATGTAGTTTTTAAAATCATTTCCTGAAAATTATCGTAATTCAAAAATAAGATAACTTAAAACGAATAAAAAAAAGTACATTTCTCCACTTTTTCATAGAATGTGACAAACAAAGATCTCAGTTAGCAAAAAATCGTGGAAATTGAAACCACGCTCAAACATTAGGAATATAACCGTGAATTTCCAATATTTGCAAAATTTCACAATCGTCTATGAAGCTGATTAGCCAAAAGTTTCTAAGGTGAGTCTGCAACAACCCTAAAGAAGGGTCACTGCGGTAGAAAAAAAGGTAGTAACTCTAAGAAGTCAGAGAATGCTCAAGAATATTGTGATGGAAAATAGAAGCCTGTCCCATCTTGACAAAAAAAAATTGAAGAGGCAGGATACAATGTTTCCGAAAGAACAGTTTGAAGAAATTTGTTTGAGATGGGCTTCAAAGGAAGAAGACCTATGAAAAAACCAAAACTGACCCCCAAAATGGTAAAAGATAGATTGAACTGGGCCAAATAATATAGACATTCCACAGAGAAACATTGCAATATCGTAAGTTACTTGTACCTGTCATTTAGTTTCTCTTTTGTCTGAAAATTTATTATGTTTTTTCTTTCAGGTTTGCTTCAGCGACGAATCAACGATCCAAATTCTTGTTGACAAGCCACAGTTTGTGTAAAGGAGAGTTGGTGAGAAGTATCATCCAGACTGTACCATAAAAAGGGTAAAACACTCCACCTCAGTGATGATAGTGTTGAAGGATTGGGTTGCCTTTATATTGTGGAAGGTACCATGCGGCAAGACGAATGCATAAAGGTATTGGAGAGCAGGTTGTTGCCCCTAATGAGGGATTAGTTCCAAAATAGGGATGCAATATTTACGCACGACTTTTCACCATGCCATAAGGTTAATAGAGTGATAAAATTTGTTGATGACCAGAAAATTCCACTGCTCCGATGGCCTGGAAACTCGCCCGACATTAATCCTATAGAAAATATTTGGGAGTGCTTGAAAAGGAAATTGGGAAAGACAAAAATCACAACAAGACTTCAATTGATAGAAAAAAAAACAGTTTCCATTGGAACCACGATGATAATTTAAAAAAAAACTGCATCAAAAAAATTTGTTGCCTGTAAAGTCGGTATACGGGCGAAAATTTTACGTGACAACGACTTTGAGTGGTAAAATAATTTTAATGTGAATATTCATTCGTATAGTAGGAAGAAGGATGAAATAATAGTAACAATTTAAAACATTTATTTATACAAAGAATTATATTTAAAACATTAATTTATACAAAGAATCTCGCACTGAATTTCATATTAACAAAATTTTATTTATCAATCAGTTGTTATAAGTTATTAATAAATTTAACTTGTTTTACATTGTTATAAATATAAAAACTAAATTTAAAAGTTAGAACATTTATTTAAATCACATTAATTGTTAATATCAATCGATTTTAATTCAAAGTGTATTTTCTAAAAGGAGAAAACTAATTCACATTTGATCTTTGAATTTGTAAATCGCGCGCTTACGACCTTGCGCAGTGATTAGTCGTCTCGGTTTGAATGTTTGAAAGTTTCGATTTGACAGGTTGGAGGTTAAACATTGTTATTTCAATTTTTTACATAGCAAGTCGCGCTCATTTTTTCAAGTTAAACAAATTATTATTGGTTGAGAAACGATTTCTACTACTTTTTTGATTGAAAACTACCACAACATTGTGATTACTACAACATAACCTATTCACTTATGTCTTAGTCATTTATTTCATCATGTTATATTATCAGTCTGAAATTATTTACCTTTGCTGTTTGAATTGTTGCGATGGACGAAACTACCTTCACATTATCACTACACAATCGTTTTACAATTAACTGGCAACGTGTAAACTTGTATGCAGGCGCCTAAGCGAAATAGAAGCGCAAGACATGAACCGGTGTGTATGCCTATCTCTCTCACTCTCTCGCTCTGTCTCTCTTGCTTTTAGGCGGGCTAACTGTGCTCGAGTGGAAGGGACGCGTGCCTTTCACTTTTTATGTCTGTCTCTCTCGCTCTTAGGCGGGCTAACCATGCCCGAGTGGAAGGGACGCGTGCCTCTCACTCGCTCTCATTGTGAGCGCATAACGTGAGCGGAGCGTAACGCAGTTTCTTGAAGTGTCACCCGGCAAACCAATTTATAAGACGTTGTCACGTCAAAACATGCAACGTAGTATCTTATCCTTGATAGCTAAGGGAGGACCCACAAAATATTGTTTTTTTTTAAATATCATAAAAATTGTTCAATTTTTCTCCACAAACCCATGTTCTGTTCAACTTCTACTAAAAACAATCAAAAAATTAAAGTAATTACGTCTTTTATCTACGAAAACGAAGAAAAATCCCAGTGAGTTTAATGAATTGGACAGGGACCGTATATAATTAATAACTCTTGTGAACAAAAACTTCAAAAGATGCAAAAAAAATTTATATAAGTAAATATGTGTTTTGATTTCTTGAAATAATCCTTTAATATGTAAATTCTAAGCCCTTAAATATTTAGCATTAAGTATTTCGTTCATAAATTTGCGCGAGAAAGGGAAAACAGCTTTAGAATGCTCACAAATTCCTACCCGATGATTTTATCGAGTACAGTACCTGAATGAATGTATTCTGGATCCATTCACCTATCAAAATCGAATCCAACTACTGGACTTGGCCGTCAATCAAGACTTCCTCTCTCCGACGACTCAAATAACCTCCAACGATTCGACTATGACCCGGAGTAATTTCGAAATCGGGCAACCTCCGAAAAGAGACAAAGACGACCGAGTCGATTTTCATTCGAAAAAAAGAGATACAGTCCCGTCTCCTAATGAGCTGCGTGGACTTTTGTTCTTTGAAGAGAGACGTAACCTTATTCGCTACTGGATGGATGAAAGAGATGAAGATGCCGGTGTAGGTAACCCACCAATCTAGAAGGTATTTGCCGACCAGCGAAACTCCTACATAACGATATCAAAAGAGAGATGAGAAAAGGGTTCGATGAGAGACAGGGCCGAAGTAGTCCTAAAGCAGTACAAGATAACGATTTTATTTAAAAAAAATTCACGTAGTTTTTATGTTTTACAGTTTAGTCAGTATCCTGACACGTGTTTCGGTCGTTGGACCATCTTCAAAGGAGTACAAAAAGTAACTAAACTTGAAATTGAAAAGGTTCTTTTGTTACACATCCAATATAGGGGTGTTCCCAAAGAGTATTTGGGAATTGCTTAAATTCTCCTTTTTCTCAATGGCTTTTTTGATTGAAATAATCTCCAAATAGTCCATCAATTTACCCTTTTTGACATTATATAGTAAAGTGACATATTTCTCTTGAAAATAATGATTATTTTCTATACAGCGTTTTGCAAATATGTAGCATTACAATCATCACATTTAACAGGAAAACCTGAGGTTCCAGAATCACTCAAATCTGAAACTTTGAAGAGAATTTAATCTGAGATATTGACGCCTTGGATATTTCTGATTAACAACTGTTCCGAAAGCGGGTCTTTTCCTAAATTATTCACTATAATAAAGCGACCTTACAAGACCTGTGACCATTCACAATTTAAAAACTATACGCCCATCTCGCTAGTATCGAACCTGATAAAGAAAATTGAAAAAGCAATTAAAATCCGTTAAGTGAAGTATCAGATTATCGACAAAAAACAATATGGATTTATTGAAGGAAATCCACAAAAGATGCAAAAAGAGTACTAACAGAGAGACCGTAGGAATGTCTGAATGAAAAAATTCCGTCTCTATGTATATTTATTGATTAATGTGAGGCATCCAATAAAGTGTGCCACATTCGATTACAGAAAAAGTTGAAAATATACGGACTTAGAAGACCTACATATTAGTTATCAAGAGTTATCTGTCAAACAGGTAGCAGAAGTTCAGAGGGGATTTTATCGTATGGAGTTCCACAAGGTACAGTATTAGGACCTGTTCTATTTCTCGTCTATATGAAATGAAGGAGTATGTGAATGCAATTTTTTTGCTGTAAGTCAATAAAATTGATGGGAATAACTGAAGGAGAAAGTACAAACAGAGTTGAAATGAAGAAGTGATTCCAAATCAATAAATTTACCCTCAATATCGATAAGGCAAAGTATATGGTTTTCACCAGATGGATGACGTAAGGCATTTATGCGCTTCAAAACTCATTTCGAGGAAAATATCTGTTAGCAAAATACTATATGAATATAAAATTAGAAAAAGAGATTTTATTAGTAATTTAAATAAGTTCGTGCGATTTTTTTTCGAAAATTAGTGCTTCGTTGTAAAAATTTGTAATATCTGGTGTTTTTTTCAGAGTGACAGAACTTTCGATAGGGATAACTGTGATTTGACAGAAGGTAGAAGTCATGTTGTTTTGACATTTCTGTTCAGTAAACATTGACAAATTATCATGGAAAGACTCACGCCGTAACAACGTTTACAAATTTTTGGAATTCATTTTCAAAATCAATGTTCTATTCGTCAAACTCATACAGCACTTCGTGGAATTTATGGTTTACATAATCGTCCATCAGAGCAGCTTATTCGTCGAACTATCGATAGATTTCGGACAACATTTTCTCTACTCAAAGCAACAACGACAACAAGACAAAGAACTGTACGTACAGAAGAAAATATCGCTGCTGTAAGACATACTGTTAATGATTATCCAGATTGTCTATTCGTCGACGTTCACAACAAGTTGGACTTTTGCGTAAAGATCTTGATCTACGCCGATACAAGATCCAACTGGTTCAAGAACTAAAGCTACTTGAACATAATAAGCGTCGTTTGTTTGCTTATTCGCCCCTAGAACAGCTTGATCCACTTTTTTATCGTAAAATTGTGTTTAGTGATGAAGCTCATTTCTGGTTGAACGGCTATGTAAGCAAGCAAAATTTCCGTATATGGAGTGAAAACAATCCTCCAGAAGTTCTGCAGGTTCCATTGCATCCTGAAGTATGCACTGTATGGTGTGCTTTACACGCTGGAGGCATCATCGGTCCACATTTCTTTAAAAACGATGCTGGAGCTAATGTAACAGCGAATGGCACTCGTTGCAGATCGATAATCAATGATTATTTGTTTCAAATTTGAATGGTATCGACCCAGAAGTGTTTTGGTTCCAACAAGATGGTGCTATACCTCATGCTGCTACCGTAATAATTGATTTATTGAAATAAACATTTAGCGATAACAGTATTTCGATAAATGGTCCACTTAATTGGCCGCCAAGATCATGCGACATAACTCCACTGGATTATTTTCTTTGGGGTTATGTCAAGTCTTTGGTTTATGCTGATAAGCCAGAAACAATAGATGCTTTGGAAGCCAACATAACTAGTGTTATTGATGAAATAAATCCTGAATTACTCGAAAAAGTGGTCCAAAGTTAGTCTGCTCGAATGCGATTCCTCAGAGCTAGTCGTGGTGGACATATGCCAGAAATTATTTTCAAAACATAAATATTATAAAATTATCTTTCAAATAAAAAAAAAAGCTTCAATCTTAATTTAAATGTGTTTTAATTCAATTTAAAGCTCTATCACTCTAAAAAAAACACCCGATACATCAAAAGTTCCAAGTATTGTAAGTTTTTAGATTCATCTTATGACAGTAAACTATTTTTTACTCGCTTCTTTATATTTTTGTGAACAGAGTTTAGGACGTTATAACATTTATACAATATATATTTATTTTAATTAATGATATATTTTATACACTTACTTTAAATACTCACGTGATGAAGTCCTGGTAAGACGGAAATATTCATGTGCAAAAAATAAAATTTTGCAGAAGTTAAAACTGCTTTTTATCTATGAAAATTTGTACTATATTATGTATAAAAATTTCGAATTATTCAATTTATTATGTATATCCACTAATTCAACATAAGGCACTTGACACTATGTAGAGTCCACACCAAAAGAACTTTGAAAGTTCAGGATAAAATGTACTCTTTTGAAACATGCGGATGATTTCCAAAATGTCTCGAAGAAAATATCTTCCCACGCTTTATTCCAAGCTCAATTTCACATACCTCAAGTGTAGAAGACTTGAATCTTATTGAAAAAAATTGCGGTTACCATTACCAATTGGTATTCCTTCATCTACGCCATCCCACATTCTTCATCATCAACTCATCCATGCCATAAAAATCTTCGGTCATTTAAAAGAACTAATCAACGTAAGAATCCATTCAAAATGGGGAAAATCATGAAACCTACATTTCTGTGTTTTTATCCAGAAGAAAGCGATATTACACACGAGAATAATCGTCATCGATTACTTCAGTAGAGGCGTGAAAGAATCCTATATCTGGCTCTATGCAGCCCAACCGATTCCGCGCTTATGTAATTATCTTTTTTATTCGTTTATTGTATGTGTAATTCGACATGTAATTACCTCGTTTTATTGTTTTATTTGTTGGTGGTTTTATTGCTTTCAGATTGTTTGACAAATTGGTGTTCCATCAGGTTTTGTTTGGAATGCATTAAAGGTTCAATAGAAACATTTCTTCGTAATTGTCATTGTTGGCAATTAAGGAGACACCGTTTTCGTTTGATTCGCTGAAGTCGAACTTCTTCAGAGAAGGTGAGATTTTTTTAATTTGTTACAACAACAAGAAGTTGTTTCTTTTTAATACGATAGAAAGCAAATTTATATTTGAGTGTAGGGGAGAAAAAAAAGTTTTTGAAACGAAAAATTTTACTCACAATATGTTACTCAACAAAATAAAAGAATTATTAAAATATTTTAATATTAGCCTTCTACATATTTAATTTCAAAAAATTATATTTAATAATTATGACTTCAGGAATTAAATTAATGTCATATAAGTACCACATATCAAACGACATATAAAATAAACATTCATTATAAGACATCCAAATGATATAACAAAATCCAATAAATAAAAATTGTTAACCAAAATCCTATAAATTAAATATTTTGAGTAGACAAAATTTTGTTTCTGCTCACCAATCTTATGAAAACAGATATTTTCCAAAAATGTTTAACATAATCTTAAGAATTCCATAATTCCTGAAGTTATAATTATTGAATATTATTTTTTGAAATTGAAAATGTAGAAGGCTAATATTAAAATATTTACATAATTTTATATACCTTCTATCAAGTATAAACCTCTATTAATTTTATTTTATTCAAAATATATAATTATTTGGTTTACTTAACATTCTTTATACAGTTAGTCCTTGTGCTATAACAGAGGCCGTTAAATTGCCTTTCAATCTTTTAGATAAATGGTAAACCATAGAATTATTTATTTGAGTTAACATTACACTCCATTTAAATTTTCAGTATTCCTTTGCCAGAAGCTTTCTAAATTGTTAAAAGGTGAGAATATATTTTTGTTGATTGAAGTTACATATTATTGAATATGAATATAATGGAGTACTGACGAAGCAGTCTGTCTTAAAACTTGTTTTTTAGTAATGTTTTTACATATCTTGAGATTTTAGAAAAAGTAACTTAGTTAGATATCCAATAATATTGATTTTTTTTTTAATTTAAAAGGGATTAAATAAAAACATATTCAATAAAATTTCCACATTTATTGTGTTTCAACAATATTGTAACACTACATTTGCAACAATTGTTTCGCCAAATTCTTGGCTTCTTCAGGCGAGTTCGATGTTAAAACTACATTTTATTAAAATTGTTTTTATTTAATCCCTTTTAAATTAAATGAAAATGGATTTCCATCAAGTGAGGACCTCCACCATTCAAGATTCAATAATATTGAATATTCTAAGTAAAATAGTTTAATGATGAAATTCTTAAGATTATGTTAAACAGTTTTGCAAGATATCTGTTTTCATAAGATTGATCAGCAGAAACAAAATTTTTTCTACTCAAAATATTCAATTTATAAGATTTTGGTTAACAATTTTTATTTATTGGATTTTGTTATATCATTTGGATGTCTTATAATGAATAATTATTTTTTATGCCGTTTGATAAAAGTTATACTTATATGACATTAATTTCATTTAATTCCTGAAGTTATAATTATTAAATATAATTTTTTGGAATTAAATATGTAGAAGGGTAATATTAAAATATTTAAATACTTTTATATACCTTCTATCAAATATAAACCTCCATTTAAAATTTAAGAATACAATCCGTTTCTTGAGAACTACCATAATTTTGAATGATTGAAGTAACCTACCATCATTAATTGGTATTATGAATAAAAGAAATATTTCTTCAATGAAGGCAGCCCTTTAATTAATTTTTATGTTTTTCACGAAGTGTGTTCATTAAGATATGAAAATAAATTTCGAAGAATTAATCAGATCATCCGCATTTGCATCATTCAGATCTACTCGACAAATGTCGTCGATTAAGTCTGCTTGATTTGAAATTTTTATAGTATATCATAATAGATATATATTTCACATATATTTAAATGAAAAAGGTTTTCCCACACGTAGAATGAATTCTAATAATAACAGTATAAATAAGTTCAAGCGCGGTTTTGAACCTTTATTGTGAAAAATTGTTTATACGTTCCAAACAAACTCAATTCAAAATGTCAACTATTATACAGTCCATCTAGAAAGTGTCCGGAATTTATTATTATATTTTCCATAATTTTAATATACTTCTTTTTTGTAACATTCTAAGACAAAAGTAATGTATAAAATATCGGGTGCTTTTTTTTGAGTTATAAAACTTTAAATTGAAATAAAACACATTCAAATTAAGATTGAAGCAAAATTTTTTTTTTATTTGAAAGATAATTTTATGACATTAAGGTTTTAAAAACCAGACCAATTTTGGAAGTTCTAAGCAGGAGTTGCACCTGATAACATTTTTCAGATTAAAACAATTTTTTGGTACTGAAACAAGAATTTCTAGAAATTTTCTTAAAATTTCATCAATTGTCATAGTTTCTAGCGTTGAGCCAGTTTTTAGATTTTCACAAAATAACTTCCTGAAAATCTTAAGTGCCAGACTTGACATCATCAATCATAGAACTAAACTTCACTAGTCACATATCGGGTGTATTTTTTAGAGTGATAGAACTTTCAATAGGGATAACTGTGATTTGACAGAAGGTAGAAGCTATGTTGTTTTGACATTTCTGTTCAGTAAGCATTGACAGATTATCATGGAAAGACTCACGCCGCTAGAACGTTTACAAATTGTTGTAATTGATTTTCAAAATTAATGTTCTATTCGCCAAACTTATAGAGTACTTCGTGAAATTCATGGTTTACATGATCGTCCATCAGAGGAGCTTATTCGTCGAACTATCGATAGATTTCGGACAACATTTTCTCTACTCGATGCAACAACAACAACAAAACAAAGAACTGTACGCGCAGAAGAAAATATCACTGCTGTAAGTCATAGTCTTAATGATGATCCAGATTTGTCGATTCGTCGACGTTCACAACAAGTTGGACTCTGTGCATCCACTACATGGAAAATTTTATGTAAAGATCTTGGTCTATACCCATACAAGATCCAACTGGTTCAAGAACTAAAGCCACTTGACCATGATAAGCGTCGTTTGTTAGCTGATTGGGCCTAGCTTGAAGTTAATCCACTTTTTTATCGTAAAATTGTGTTTAGTGGTGAAGCTCATTTCTGATTGAACGGCTATGTAAACAAGCAAAATTGCCGTATATGGAGTGAAAAAAACCTCAAGAAGTTCTGCAGGTTCCATTGCACCCTGAAAAATGCACTGTATGCTTTGCTTTACACGTTGGAGGCACATCGGTCTATATTTCTTTAAAAACGATGCTAGAGCTAATGTTACAGCGACTGGTGCTCGTTATAGATCGATGATCAACGACTATTTGTTTCAAAATTTGGATGGTATTGACCAGAAGTGTTTTGCTTCCTACAAGATGGTGCTACACCTCATGCTGCTACCGTAACAATTGATTATTGAAAGAAAGATTTGGCGATAACATTATTTGAAGAAATGGTCCAATTAATTGGCCTTCAAGATCATACGACATAACTTCACTTGATTATTTTCTTCAGGGTTATGTCAAGTCATTGGTTTATGCTGATAAACCAGAAATAATAGACGCTTTGGAAGCCAACATAAGTCCTGTTTATGATGAAATAAGGACTGAATTACTCGAAAAAGTGGTCCAAAATTGGCCTGGTCGAATGCTGTTCCTCGGAGCTAGTCGTGGTGGACATATGCCGGAAATAATTGTTAAAACATAAATGTCTAAAATTGTATCTCTCAAATAATAGAAAAATTGGGCTTCAATCTTAATTTGAATGTGTAAAATTAAACGATATATTATGATAGGTATACGGGACCAACCTTCAAGATTTTTTCAGTTGTAACACAGAATAACAAAAATATTATCGAAGTTTTCGTGTGATTGGCTTCATAGATCAATATTTCATTAGAATTTCGTTCCTAATATCACCATATTACACACGAGGATGAAGATAATTAAGTTATTTATTTCGTGATGCCTTCCCTCCTTGATAATTACACTTAATAACGTAGAAAAGGTCGGAGTTCTCGATACGTTGTTGAGTTATGTAAGATCTGGCTAAATTTATCCTTGAAATCACGTCCGTTTGTTATTAATTTCAAACCAGGTGTTTTCGAAATGGTGTAACAGAAATTGAAGCAATCATATAGTAGTTATTAATCACTGATGTTTTTGTGTATATTTAATTTTTTTGTGTGATAGTTTCTACCATTTAAATGTTTCTTGTTGTCGAATAAGAATATTGAGCAATTATATTGACCATTATAATAAATGATGTAACTTGTATTGAACCTATTAGTTCTTCCAAAAAACATCTCTGTTTGTATGTGTAGCTTAGTTGTGTAGTGTTTTAATATATCGGGTGTTTTTTTTAGAGTGAAAGAACTTTAAATTGAAATAAAACACATTTAAATTGAGATTGAAGCCAAATTTTTTTTTATTTGAAAGATAATTTCATTATATTTATGTTTTAAAAATAATTTCCGGCATATGTCCACCACGACTAGCTCTAAGGAACCGCATTCGACCAGACCAAATTTGGACCACTTTTTCGATTAATTCAAGCCTTATATTATCGCTAATACGAGTTATGTTGGCTTCCAAGGCGTTTATTGTTTCTGGTTTATCAGCATAACCCCAAAGAAAATAATCCAGTGGATCTTGAGGGCCAATTAATTGGACCATTTCTCGTAATAATGTTATCGCTAAATCCTTCTTTCGATAAATCAATTGTTACAGCATGAGGTGTAGCACCATTCTGTTGAAACCAAAACACTTCTGGGTCGATACCTTTCAAATTTTGAAACAAAGAAACAAATAATCATTGATCATCGATCTGTAATGAGCACCATTCACTGTACCATTAGCCCCAGCATCGTTTTTAAAGAAATATGGACCGATGATGCCTCCAGCGTGTAAAGCACACCATACAGTGCATTTTTCAGGATGCAATGGAACCTGCAGTACTTCTTGTTGATTGTTTTCACTTCATATACAGCAATTTTGCTTGTTTCCATAGCCGTTCAAACAGAAATGAGCTTCATTACTAAACACAATTTTACGATTAAAAAGTGGATCAACTTCAAGCTATTCTAGGGCCCAATCATCAGACAAACCACGCTTATTATGGTCAAGTGGCTTTAGTTCTTGAATCTTGATCTTGTATGGGTGTAGACCAAGAATTTTACGCAAAATTTTCTATGTGGTGGATTCACAGAATCCAACTTGTTGTGAAGTCGACAAATGGACAAATCTGGATCATCATCAACACTATGACTTACAGCAGCGATATTTTCTTCTGTACGTACAGTTCTATATCTTTTTGTTGTTGTTGCATCTAGTAGAGAAAATGTTGTCTGAAATCTATCGACAGTTCGACGAATAAGCTGCTCTGATGAACGATTATGTAAACCGTAAATTTCACGTAGTGCCCTATAAGTTTGGCGAATAGAACACTGATTTAGAAAATAAATTTCAATAATTTGTGAACGTTGTTGCGGCGTGAGTCTTTCCATGATAATTTGTCAATGCTTACTGAACAGAAATGTCAAACAACATGGATTCTACCCTTCTGTCAAATCACAGTTATCCCTATAGAAAGTTCTATCACTCTAAGAAAAGCACCCAATATAACTGTGCATTTACGTTACTTAGGCGTTCATTCTTAACCCAACAATGAACTTATTAATGAAAATACTCGATCAATACTTATGAATATCAATACAATCGCATTGAAACCTTACGTAAAAAATAAAAACCTCATCGTTTTGGAAATGAAGCATAGTCATTTTCAGACACTTATTTAAATTAATACAATATATGTCAAAGTAACATCACGATGATTATCTTATCATCAATAAGGAGTGTGATCTATGGTAATAGAAAGTTCTACAAATCGAGACAGTGTAACATACATTTGTATAACAATTGCATAATCAAACAAACCCGATAATGTTTTGTTGATCACTGGAACATTACGGTATGTTATGGTCTGACTTGAGCATGAGGAAAGATTTCTCTGCATTTGTAACGTGAAAAAGTCGAGATTACATATATTTACTTGAATTAACTCGTAAAGGTATGTTTTGTTTATATATTTGCATGTTCTAGATGGCGCTGGTGTATGATTAATACCTTAGTGTTTCTGTATATAGCGAATATAGGTACCAGACAGATTTGTAGTCGCTGGTATCCATTCCACTGACGATAACCAACAAGTTCGAAATGTGTGCAAAAGTGTTATCAAAATCGAAATAACTATGTTTCAAAATGCAAACACTAGATGGCTCATCTCTTATATTCTATATGTATGAGAAAAAAGTTTTGCTGAACGTCGTATCGATATAAATAATAATCATCCATAATTTTCTACTTTTTGATTAATTTTATATACTTGAAATCTTATAACTAAAAATATTTCTTCACAAAATCTCTTGAAATTTGTGTAAATATTGGAATGAATTATAATAAATTCATAACTAATTCCGGTTATCCTAACCTCAACTTCAATTCGAATACTCTATTTCGTTCGACTGTATTTCTCGTTACTTATTCAGAATGTCACATAATAACTGTAAGATGTCCCTCTAGCCACTTAGCATTTACGGAAGGCAAATATGCAATTTTCAGTAAAACTTCTGTTCAACTAATGTGTTATGTAATTATTTAATTTACTGGAGGAGTAGTTTTCAGTGTTTGAAGATAAATTATGCTCTTGGGTGAGGAGGTCAACGGGAACAGATGTATGTATAAGTTTGTTTGAATATCAAAATTCAATACAAGACATTTCATATGAATGATAATCAGGACCTTAGTATTTGGGAGAGTACGGTATGATATTATTAATAAACTTGACCCCACGAGTGAACACAGTTGCTTGAAACTATCAGGGAGCAAGAGTTTTTATTAGATGGAATAAAACAAATTGTACCACAACGATAATACATAGTATAATCGTTGAAGGCTTCAGCTTGTGTAAAACTTCGAGAACTGGGGTGTGTGAATGGTCTGTCTGATTTTATTTATAAAACGTGCTTATGCTTAAATATTTCTATGGAAGTCTAGTTTTTTTTCTAAATTTGAATATCAAAACAAATTAAAATATGTTTATCTTCTACAATTTTAATTTCAAAAAATTTTTTATTCAAAAAACTTTTAGAATTAAATTAATGTCTAAAACAAGCACCGCTTACATTTTATAGACGTATATAATCAAAATTCAATATATAATGTCAAATGGAATAAATAAACCAACAGATATACGAAAGTCATTAAAATTAATAAATAAATATTTAAAGGAGACAAAATTTTGTTTCTGGTCTTACCTTTAAGAACACCAATTGCCTTTTATAAACATGAACACACTTAAAGGACTTCTCAAAGAATATAATTTATTTAATATATTTAAATATACGAATAAGTTAATTCAGAAATCTCTCAAAACATGCACTATATCTTCAAAAAACAAATTTAATTCTAAGCAATCCCTTCTTCAGTCCTAAATAATATTCCAAATATCAATATCAAAAAACTTACCTATATCAACAACGCACCACGTGTAAATGAATGTTTCGAAACACAGATCAACTTTATAATTCAGGATTGATCTATGTTCTAACAAAATCAAAGAATAGTGTGAGTTATTTTTAAAGCTTATTTAAATTCATTGACATTCCATAATGAGATTTATTGAAGCCAAAATATAATTATATATTATATATAAAATGAAATAAAAATAGAAAGGCCTTTTACTTGATAGAAGAAATATAACAAAACAAATTTAAATATGTTTATCTTCTTCAATTTAAATTTCAAAAATTTTTCTATTCAAAAAACTTTTAGAATTGTAATAATGTCTAAAACAAGCACCGCTTACATTTAATAGACGTATATAATCAAAACTCAATATATAATGTCAAATGGAATAAATAAACCATCAGATATACGAAAGTCATTAAAATTAATAAATAAATATTTAAAGGAGACAAAATTTTGTTTCTGGTTTTACCTTTAAGAACACCAATTGCCTTTCAATTTTATTTTTATTTTTTATATTTCTTCTATCAATTAAAAGGCCTTTCTATTTTAGTTTTCTTTCCTTTTGCTTCCAGGTGTATTATTTCAAGATTTTCCAATTCTGGCAAAATATGATTGGTTTCAAAAAAATGATTCGCAAAATTAAAGTTATTTTTCCGGTTGCTAAATGAAGCTTGATGTTTCCTTGAATTTTTTTTTTGGAAGATCTCCTGGTTTGACCTATATATACACTACTGCAAGGTTTACAACTCAATTTATAAACTTTAGAATTATTCAGCCTGTTGTTTTTGTTTTTAGCATTGAAAGTTTGGAATATTCATTTGAGGGTGTGAAAGCTGTTTTTATGTTAATTTGTGAAACTATTCGAGCTATTTTTGTCATTATTTTTAGCTTTGGAAGTATCCGTAAAAAACAAAGCTAAATTGTAATAATAACTAAATATTAATCTTATTCACTTATACAACCTCCATTTAACTGTAAACACTTGACAAAACGTCGAGGTACACCCGAAACAAGATCGCATCCATCATTTCCTGTGATGGTAGTCCAGGACTGTGAAAATCTTTATTTCGTGGCGCTGCTCATTCAACTTCAATCTTCATTAGTCTCCATATGTCTTCAATAGTACTAACATCTGGTGAAGCTGCTGGCCATGAAATAGTTATCACTTGGTGTTCTTGCATTCAAGTTTGAGTGTAGGCTGAAGTCTGGCATCTTGCATTATCCTGCTGAAAACTCCAACCCTGTGGATATAAAGCATGAGCCGTTTCAAGGAGAAAATCGTTTAGAATGCTACAATACTTTTCACTATTAATGGTACCATCAACTTTACAGAGAGGCGAAGCACCATGCTGAGATATTGCTCCCTAAACCATTATTTTGGTGGGAGGTTTGAACGGTAACAGGTTGTTTTGATAGGATTTTTAAGTGATTTCCACCAAGCTGGAAACAACTTTCATCAGATATAAAGACAATATTAAAATTTTCTTCTTGAAATCGTTGACAAAATTCTATCCTGCCTTCCTTTTATAAAAGTGTCATTAAAGGGATTTTTTTTTGGTTTCCCTGATATGTAGCCTTGTCTTTTCAGTGACATACAGACGGTTTCTGGACATGCTTTTATATTTCGTTGATTTACAAATCTGCTAGCTAATTTGCGAAACCCCAGGCGTGGATTGTGTCGCCCTAAAGCCAATGAAGCGTTTACATTGTTTCCTTTAATCTTACATCGTTTTCCTGAAACTGATCTATGCCTCATATCCATGCCTCATATACAGTTCTTTTTCCCAGTCCAGTCAATTCAATTTTGTTCACAGAATTCGAGATATCATTCCGACATTTCCATCAATCATGACATGCATCCTCTATGACATACGTCACCAAAATTTAAGTGACACCAATGTTGCACAAACCATCTTCCATCACACCCTCCCAATGATCCAATGGTCCACGAAACTGAGTTTTATGACATTCTAGAAGTCCACCCAGATTGCACTGATGATGATCTCAAGAAAGCCTACAGGAGACTCGCTCTTCAATACCACCCTGACAAGAATCCTGAAGGAGGGGATAGGTTCACTAGAATATCTCAAGCCTACGAGGTTCTCTCCGATCCCCAGAAGAGAAAAATATATGACGAGGGAGGTGAACAAGCTCTCAAGACCGGAGGGGGATACACATATTCCAACCCTATGAACCTCTTTGACATGTTCTTCAACGCTGGAGCCTCAGGGAAGCGCAGAAGTGAGAGGAGTCGTAGAGATATCATTCACGAGCTCGCTGTTAGCCTTGAAGAACTGTATAATGGTGCCAATAAGAAGATTACGATAAAGAGGAATGTTCTTTGTGATAAGTGTAAAGGGAAAGGGAGCATGAATGGTAAAACTTTGAAATGCAAAATTTGCGACGGTCATGGAGTCATAGTGAGAACTACAGAAGTAGCCCCAGGTATGATTCGTCAAACCCAAAGGTTTTGTAGGGAATGCAATGGTACTGGTGAGCAGATCGACCCGAAAGACTTGTGCAAGAAATGTAATGGAAAAAGAGTGAATGAAGTGTCCAAAAACTTGACTGTAAAGGTGGAGAAAGGGATGTTGGATGCTCAAAGAATAGTAATAAAGGGCGAAGGAAATGAGGAACCTGACAAAGAACCAGGTGACATCATAATAATATTGGAAGAAAAAGAACATCCCGTATTTTCCAGATCTGATGAGGATCTTCTCATGAGAATTGACATTCAACTCGTTGAAGCTCTCTGTGGTTTCCAAAAAATTTTTAAGTCGTTAGATAATCGTGATTTGCACATAGCTGTTCCTAAGGGAACGGTACTGAAGCATGGTGATATTAAACTTATTTCAGATGAAGGTATGCCATTATTTCAAAACCCAACAGATAAGGGCCGGCTCATTATACAGTTCTTTGTGGAATTTCCGGACACACTGTCTGAGGGAATTATTACCGAATTGGAGAAGATCTTGGGACCAAAACCATCTATCAAAGTTCCTAGTAAGGCAAAAAAATGCGATCTTGAGACTTTCGATCCAGAGGTTGAGGCTAAAAGACATCGAATACAAAGGGTCAATGATTCTGATGACTCCATACAAGAGTTACAATGTGCTACTAGTTGATTGTACGTTCTCATTAAAAATTTCCTCAGTAGAATTTATTTTTGACATATAATAATCAGTTAGATTGAATTGAAGAAGACTTCGTGTGTAGGCCATGTGCGAAAAATCTGGAAAAAGAACTTCTCTTCCGTCTTCTAGTTAATATATTTCAATTTTCTATCGAACAAATATTCATTTCACTTAAAAAATTGAATGATAATTGAACCCAACCCAAAGTAAACTCCTTTCAAACTCTTAATGGGCACTTTCAACAGCAAGATATACGATTATTAAATATTACAATCATTTTGGTACGTGCCTGGAAAGTAACAAAGATTGCACATCTAATTATTTCACATGAAAAATTGAAGAATTATTGTACTCAAGCCAAAGTGATGGTCTTTTTAAGCCTTAATGATCAGTCGCAACAGCGAAGATATACGATTATCAAATATTACAATCATTCTGGCACGTGCCTGCAAACCAACAAACGTCCAAAGATTGCACATCTAATGTGATAATGATTGTCCATAAGAATGCGTGAGAATATACATCCTTTCCAGTTCGTATTCAATTGAACCTGATTATATTATTATCCCAGAGAACATATAAGGAAGTCAAGTAGATTTCTTTCGACGCTTCAAACAATTGTAAGAAGCCTTACGTTACAAGTTTCTTTATTTTTGGTTAATGGAAATCCCCTTCTAAGGCAATGAACTTTTCAATTGCGTTTTTCTCAAAAACGGATGAAATTATCGTATCGAAACAAGAGTATCGATATCACGTAAAAATGATTTTATATCGTAGTTTCTAATCAAAATTACTATCAGATTTCGTCAAAAAATGCTATCAATTAATTCCATCATCAGGAATAATTCACGTCGCGCTCCATATAATAAAAAGTAAAGTTATACATAAAATAATATTTCTCATCCAAAGTTATGCTCCCGTGCCGATTTTGATAACAACTGAGAAATAAATAGTGAAATTATCAACAAAAAACATAAAAAAGAATTCAATTTTAACGCCCTGTGCCTTTTTTCCGCAGCAATAATCTATTAAGGCAAATTTGGTCCAATCGCTATATTTTAATCGTTATAACATGTTTTAACCTGTGTCCTAATAATTATGATTCACCCTGTAGGTTAGTTTAAAACTAAAAAACTGTTGTTTGAGGCTACATAAGATAAGGTAACGTACATCAATGTTTTGCAAAGTATTTCTTCTCAATTTTTACAGCACTATTTTATTGAGGCATATCGCCTTATTTTGGTCCAAATAACCTGCCCTTAACCTATATGCCAGTAGTTATGAGTCAAGTTTGAAACTTGAAAACTGTTGTTTGACAGAATATAAGATAAGGTTACGTACAGCAATGTCTTTGAAAGATAGTTCTTCTTAATTTTTCACAGCACTATTTTATTGAGGCATATTTGGTCCAATCGCCATATTATGGTCCAAATAACCTATCCATGACCTATGTCCCAATAGTTATGATTCACCCTGTGGATTAGTTTGAAACTTGAAAACTGTTGTTTGACAGTATATAAGGTAAGGTAACGTACAGCAATGTCTTTGAAAGATAGTTCTTCTTAATTTTTCACAGCACTATTTTATTGAGGCATATTTGGTCCAATCGCCATATTTTGGTCCAAATAACCTATCCATAACCTATGTCCCAATAGTTATGATTCACCTTGTGGATTAGTTTGAAACTTGAAAACTGTTGTTTGACAGTATATAAGGTAAGGTTACGTACAGCAATGTCTATGCAAGGTAGTTCTTGTTAATTTCCACAGCACTATTTTATTGAGGCATTTTTGGCCCAATCGCCATATTTTGGTCCATATTACCCATCCATAACCTATGTCCCAATAGTTATGATTCATCCTGTATATTACTTTGAAACTTAAAAACTGTTGTTTGACAGTATCTAAGATAAGGTTACGTACAGCAATGTCTTTGAAAGATAGTTCTTTTTAATTTTTCACAGCTCTATTTTATTGAGGCATATATGGTCCAATCGCTATATTTTGGTCCAAATAACCTATCCGTAACCTATATCCCAATAGTTATGATTCACCCTGTGGATTAGTTTGAAACTTGAAAACTGTTGTTTGACAGTATATAAGATAAGGTTACGTACAGCAATGTCTCTGAATGTTAGTTCTTCTTAATTTTCCACAGCACTATTTTATTCAAGCATATTTAGTCCAATCGCCATATTTTGGTCCAAATTACCTATCCTTAACCTATGTCCCAATTGTCATGATTCAGCTTGTATAAATTCATAACACCAAAAACCCCTTCCAATTTCTATAAAATCCCATTTCTATTTCAAAACGTCCACTTAATAACTCTCGTTAACGAGAATCTGCCATCATTCACACATTTTAATACGTCCCACTCCCGTCAACTTTGTGAACCCGTAAATTTCTTGCTTTACCGTTGATTTCGGACCCTGGGCTCGGTTTTTAATTAACGGATTATCAGATCAATTAATTTCAATGAAGACAGGTACGATAATTTATGTCCGCTGGTCGACTTTTACCGATGACGAAAACGTTCTCTGATTGCGTTTCGGAGTTCGACTTTTTCTCGAAATTTCGTTAACTACCTCGTTGTATGCGGTAATCGTTTTGAACTTTTGCATATCACCGGATGTTGTTTGACTGATGACTTGGATTCATGGAGAGTCGGGTCTTGGTAACGAATCGAAATAAGGTGCTTCATGATGTTCAATTAGCATATTTCCAAATAATAAATCACGAACGTTATAAGAGCCCATAATTTCACTTTATAAAAGTATCAATTTGGACTGTGATTTGAAATGGTAGTAACAAAATTGCCGGGTTTCTAAATCAAAAGACGGCCGGCCTATCAGAGAGGCAGGTGAAAGGTCGATTGTGGTGATTTAGTGGTTATTTCAAGGGGTTCCAGTTCTGCATATACATTTACAAAAACTAATTCACCAGGAAGAATTGGGGCGATGTTATTTCAATAAATCTATCAATACGAGATTTCGGAAAAAAAGAACCTTCCTGCATTGTTAATTAGATCTTTTTGCCTTTCCTTCGAGATGTCCCAGAAAATGTTTTGATTTTCTGAAATTGATCCGAGGCCCATAGTTGGATCTTTGAGCGATTAATATTTTTCTATCAGACAAGCTGAAAAGCTCCCGTTTGCGGGTGATGGGTAAGCGGGCTACTCAATCCACCCTCCAACTACTGTAATGGATTTATATATTTATTCATAATGAAATTTGAATATTCAAACAGATTTAATCTGTTAGTCTTCTACAATTTTAACTTCAAAAAATTTATTCAAGAAACTTCGAGAACTAAATTAATGTCTTTATAAGCACTGCTCATATTTAATAGACGTATAAAATCGAAACTCATTATACAATATCAAATGGAATTAAGAAAACCCAACGACTATAAATTGTCAATTAAAATTAATAAATAAATATTTTTTGTTTCGTTCCAGGCATGCGTACTGAACTCTTCAGACAAACGTACGAAGCACTGTTTGTTACAAAATGCATTGTTTTCGGATCTTATATTTATTAAGACTAAATCTGTCTAAAAACTATACAAAATGAAATAAGAACAAAATAAGAACTTCTCAAAAACAAATTCATTCGAAATACTTAATATATTTAAATAAATTGCTTCAAAACCTCTCAAAACATGTGGCACGTCCTCAAAAATAATTAGAATTCAGATAAAACCAGTTAACTTTACATATAAAAAATAATAATAAAATCAGTTAACAATAAATAGACTTACCAAATGCCGTCTGGAAATATGTGATTCGAAGAACATTCAACTAGGTATATTATTATATCCAAGGTACTCCATGTTCTATGCTCACAATGAAATCACACAAAGTTTATAAGGCACTTGAATGGTCTTAGTTAAATGAACTTAATTAAAGTTTAATGGCATAGAACATAGAGTACCTTGGATATTAATATACCTAGTTGAATCATCTTCAAATCACATATTTCCAGACGGCATTTGGTAAGTCTATTTATTGTTGATTGATTTTATTATTATTTTTTATATGTAAAGTTGAACTGGTCTTATCTGAATTCTTATTATTTTTGAGGATGTGCTACATGTTTTGAGAGTTTTTGAAGCAATTTATTTGAATATATTAAATATTTCAAATAAATTGGTTTTTGAGAAGTTCTTGAAATTATTTTGTATATTTTTGAGACAGATTTGGTCTTCATAAATATAAGATCAGAAAACAATACATTATGTAACAAACAGGGCTTCGTACGTCTGTCTGAAGAGTTCAGTACGCATGCCTGGAACGAAACAAAAAATATTTATTCATTAATTTTAATTAACAATTTATATTCGTTGGGTTTGGTTTTTTTTTTATTCCATTTGATATTGTATAATGAGTTTCGATTTTATACGCCTATTAAATATGAGCAGTGCTTATAAAGACATTAATTTAATTCTTAAAGTTTCTTGAATAAATTTTTGAAATTAAAATTGTAGAAGACTAACAAATTGAATCTGTTTTGATATTCAAATTTTTGTAATAATCCTTCTTTCAAGTAAAAAACCATTTCTTCTTATTTTATTCATAATAATTTCATCGGTTCTTATATACATTGGTTGAATTGATTTGCTCGTATTCTTCTTATATCAGTATAATCTAATTTCATCTTTTTATTCTTATAATACTGTCTTAAATCAGTGTTCTGAAAATATATGTATTAGTTCGATATTGATTCTATAATTAAAGTAATATTTTCATTATTTGTTTCATTAATATCAGGTGGTTTTTTTAGAGTGATAGAACTTTCGATAGCTGTGATAACTGTGATTTGACAGAAGGTAGAAGCCATGTTGTTTTGACATTTCTGTTCAGTAAGCATTGACAAATTATCATGAAAAGACTCACGCCGCAACAACGTTTACAAATTGTTGAAATTTATTTTCAAAATCAGTGTTTTATTCGCCATACTTATAGAGAACTTCGTGAAATTTATACTTTACATAATCGTCCATCAGATCAACTTATTCGTCGAAATATCGATAGATTTCGGACAACATTTTCTCCACTCGATGCAATTACAACAAGAAGACAGAAGAAAATATTGCTGCTGCAAGTCATAGTGTTATAGATGATCCAGATTTGTCTATTCGTCGACGTTCACAACAAGTTGGACTCTGAGCATCCACCACATGGAAAACTTTGAGTGAAAATCCTGGTCTGCACTCATAAAAGATCCAACTGGAACTAAAGTCACTGGACCATGATAAGCGTCGTTTGTTTGCTGATTGGGCCCTAGAATAGCTTGAAGTGATGAAGCTCATTTCTGGTTGAACGGCTATGTAAACAAGCAAAATTGCTTATATGGAGTGTAATAATAACTCAAATAAATAATTATGTGGTTTACCATTTATCTAAAAGATTGAAAGGCAAATTAACGGCCTCACACAAGAACTAATTGTATAAGGAATGTTAAGGAAACCAAATAATTATATATTATGAATAAAATAAAATGAATACAGGTTTATACTTGATAAAAGGTATATAAAATTATTTAAATATTTTAATATCAGCCTTCTACATATTTGATTGCAAAAAATTATATTTAATATAATAATTATAACTTCAGGATATTGAATATGTAAAAAGCTAATATTTAAATATTCAAATAATTATATATACTTTCTATCAAGTATAAACCTCTATTTATTTTATTTTATTCATAATACCTAATTATTTGGTTTCCTTAACATTCTTAATACAGTTAGTCATTGCGCTATAACAGATGCCCTTTAATCTTGTAGATCAAGGGTAAACCACATAATTATTTATTTGAGTTAACATTACACTCCATTTAAATTTTCAGTATTCATTTAACAGAAGTTTTCTGAATTGTTGAAAGGTGAGAAAATATTTTTGTTGATTGATGTTATATATTATTGAATATGAATATAATTGAGTACTGACGAAGCAAAGTCTTTCTTAAAACTTGTTTTTTAGTAATGTTTTAACATATCTTGAGATTTTATAAAAAGTAACTTAGATATCCAATAATACTGAATATTCTGAGTAAGATAGTTTTATGATGAAATTCTTAAGATTATGTTAAACATTTATGAAAGATATCTGTTTTCATAAGGTTAATGAGCAGAAACAAAATTTTCTCTACTCAAAATATTTAATTTGTAGGATTTTGGTTAACAATTTTTATTTATTGGATTTTGTTAAATTATTTGGATGTCTTATAATGAATGTTCATTTTATATGTCGTTTGATATAAGTGGTACTTATATGACATTAATTTAATTTAATTCCTGAAGTTATAATTGTTGAATATAATTTTTTGAAATTAAATTTCTAGAAGGCAAATTTAAAATATTTGAATAAAGTCTGGAATTTCACCCAAAAATAATGGAATTTTTTCCAAACCTTTTATATGTGGCAACATTCGTCTGTCACACCGGAAACTTATCAGTCGATGTAAAACCGGGGTTCACAATGCAACATATAACTTTCCCAACACACTGCGATCGATCAGAACCAGAAAAAAAAATCCCTATGAAAAAGATTAAATCTAAAAGGTGCGTCCTAAATGACCAATCACCTCGATTCATTCTTGACTTTTATCTTTCCCCTTAAGGATCTCGATATTATCTCCGCGTCCAATCTATATATAGAAAAACTACATACGCGAGATATGAAAACTCATAAATATTCTTAAAATATGACGGTGGAAGGTGACAGTCAAGATTCGCTTTTGCGAAAGGTAAGGTCGGGACACATTTAAAGAACGACCTTCTCCTGGTAAAAGTACACCGGCTAAAACGCACGAGCTTCTCGCAGGTGTTTCTCGGGTCAAAACGAAATAGCACTTTCATTTGAGAAATGTGTTGAAAGTGGAGCATTTACTTATACAGTTAATCGGAACCAGCACGCCTGTATTTACGTCTAATCTTCTAGCCGTTGATCTGGAGGTGTTGAGGCGTTTTTTTCGATCTTGACGGCGTGATCAGCCTATCGGTGAATATGCACCGTCAAATCGATTCACACGTTCCTCATTAGCTAACAGCTGGTAGCTTGTTTTGAAGAACCGAATAGTGATCAATAATTTCAAGGATATCAGCTGAATATCCGATAACACTGGTCGACAAGATTTCTGTGACCCAAAGCAGATCTTTATTTTTTTGATGGAAACGCCCTTCTAATAATAAGAAATATTCCTAAAGCCCCAACACGTACCACTTTTCTATAGCCCAATAAGACCATTTTACAGTAGCAAATAGTGAAATTTATAAGCGGATGGTTTAAAATGGATGCATTTCATAATAGGAAAAGTATCGGGTGTTTTTTTTAGAGTGATAGAACTTTCGATAGGAATAACTGTGACTTGACAGAAGGTAGAAGCCATGTTGTTTTGACATTTCTGTTCAGTATCATCATCAGATCAGCTTATTCGTCGAACTATCGATAGATTTCGCACAATATTTTCTCTACTCGATGCAACAAGACAAAGAACTGCACATATAGAAGAAAATATCGCTGCTGTAAGTCATAGTGTTAATGATGATTTACATTTGTTAATTCGTCGATGTAAACAAGCAAAATTGCCGTATATGGAGTGAAAACAATTCTCAAGAAGTTCTGCAGGTTCCTCTGCATCCTGAAAAATGCACCCTATGGTGTGCTTCACACGCTGGAGGCATCATCGGTCCATATTTCTTTGAAAACGATGCTGAAGTTAATGTTACGTTGAATGGTGCTCATTACAGATCGATGATCAATGATTATTTGTTTCGAAATTTGAATGGTATCGACCCAGAAGTGTTTTGGTTCCAACAAGATGGTGCTTCACCTCATGCTGCTATCGTAACAATTGATTTATTGAAAGAAAGATTTGGCGATAACAGTATTTCGAGAAATGGTCCAATTAATTGGCCTTCAAGATCATGCGACATAACTCCACTAGATCATTTTCTTTGAGGTTATGTCAAGTCATTGGTTTATGCTGATAAACCAGAAAAAAAAGACGCTGATAAACCAAAAACAATAACACATAAATCGTGTTATTGATGAAATAAGGCCTTAATTACTCGAAAAAAACCCCCGATGCCATTCCAGTTTTGTTGTATTTATTTATCTCTTGTGACTCTAACAGGTTTGAGGCATAACTTTTCCTTCCTGTATGTAAAATTTCAGAATTATGATTGAAAGTATGTCCTGTTTCTAACGGATTCCAATATGTGGAATTACTTTTGTTATTGAGGAAATTCTTCAAATGTTCATTAATTCTATATCGGACAGTTCTTCCAGTCACTGGAGACTTTTAAAGTCCAGATATATCATCTTAGTGTTTAATGTCTGTATTATTTTTAATGAATTTTCTCAGGTTTAAATGCAGTTCTTGAAGCATATTTGTATTTGAGGTAGGTAGAAATTTCTCAGAAAATGTAAACTTCTTTACAAGTCGAAGGAGAAAACTAAAATTTTCATTCAGGTACATTCCATAATTAATTAAGCTTCCAACGCTTAATTACATTAATTAAACTTTATAATGAATTAGCGCCCAACGTGGGACTGAATAAATATTCAAATCAAATAGTATCGACAGAAAAATTTTTGATTGTCTCGGTCTTTACTTGACGAAAATTCATCTTCAATACAAGAAAAACAAATGTTAACATCCGCTATTTTATTGATTTTCACAACAATTGTTTCGTCATACCATGACTTCATCGGGTGAGTATTTAAACTGAGGTATACAATGCAAAACATGACCTTAAATACAGAGCTCTGGTACAAAAAATAGAGGGGTGGAAAGAGAGGTATACAATTAATGAAAAATATTAAGTAGGGGGGATCTAGTTACTTGATAAAATAAATTACAAGAGAGCAATATCACTTGTATATCCAAAATTTCAAAATTCAAGCGAAACCAAATTTATTTCATTAACTTACATAGGCCAAAAATCTGAAAAGATTGCTAGATATTTAAAGAAAAAAGAAAAAAATAACATCTCTTTTAAAACTATTAACTTCAGGCAGCTTAATAAAGAATAATAAAGACGTCATTCCTAAAAACAAAAAATCAGGAGTTTACAAGTTAACATGTAGTGATTGCCCATGTGTATATGTGCGACAGACAGGCCGTTCATTCCAAACAAGGATACGAGAACATGAAAAATGTTACATTAATAATAAACCGAATTCAACTTATGCCAACCATTTGTTAGAGACTGGCCATAATTTTAATATGAACTATGAAATATTACATATTGAAAACAAAAGTCAGAAACTAAATCTGTTAGAAACTTTAGAAATCAAAAGATATAATAAAAGACGAATTTTATTTAATGATCAAATAGATTTAAATAGATCCTCCCTACTTAATATTTTTCATTGATTGTATACCTCTCTTTCCACCCCTCTGTTTTTTGTACCAGAGCTGTGTATTCAAGGTCATGTTTTGCATTGTATACCTCAGTTTAAATACTCACCTGATGAAGTCATGGTATGACGAAACAATTGTTGTGAAAATCAATAAAATAGCGGAAGTTAACATTTGTTTTTCTTATATCGACAGAAAAAGTTCAATAATGTTCATAAGTGTAATACACATTTTTCTGAACAGAAGCGACCTGTAGGTACTTAAAGTTACATATTTCATCCTTCCATGCGATTTGTGATCAGTGAAAAATAATAATATTGGAATATTCATTGAAAACATGAAATTAAATATTTTCATAAACCTATGCAGTAGCCAACTGGAAAAACGGACAAACGACATAACACCTCGCCATCAACCATCCCAAAACAGTCCTTAACCTTTTCAATCTCAAGAATTCGGCTGGCCATTACAAGAGAGTGATACCAAAATAGACATTATCTCTGATATGACATTCAGGATTGATTATACGATCATACATGGGTGCGGTAACATCCAGTTCTTATCGGATCGGTCATCAATTTGGAGTTATAAAAAATTAGACACCAGACTCGTTTGCATCTAACATTGGTCCAATTATTAGCAGGTCACTTTCGTAATGAAAGAATGATATTCAGGTTTCTAGAGGCACGTCAAGTTCATTAAAGGTACACCTTTGAACTTAGAATGGGTACTATATAGCAATGATCTAACGCTTGCCTTTCCAATCGACAGGTTCTCCGGTTGTAAAATCGAGTTAAAAATGAATGATCCGTTTGTTCTTTGATGTAGAGAGTGTCAAACTATAATTTTGAAGCACCTGTTGGAAGATTATTTGTTGTACCTACGAAATATGTTGAAAATTTTGTCGGTGTACTATTGATGTGATCATGGTTCAATATGGGACGTTAAGTCAATTGTTGTAATAACCTAGATTCAAGCCCCACCTAATTTTTTTTTACTTATATCGGGTCTTGCAATAGTGCTGACTCTTTATGGAATTAATCCATAATCAACAAAATAAATTAAAATGCGGGTCGATACTTGACAGAATTAATAAAAAAAATCCTTAATTATTTATTATTTTTCAAACTCTGGTTAGTTTGTTTCTTATCATGAGAAGTTTGTATCGGGTATTTTTTTTAGAGTGATAGAACTTTGAATTGAAATAAAACACATTCAAATTAAGATTGAAGCCAATTTTTTTTTATTTAAAAGATAATTTTATGACATTTCTGTTTTAAAAATAATTTCCGTCATATATCCACCACGACTAGCTCTGAGGGATCGCATTCGACCAGACCAATTTTGGACCAATTTTTGGAGTAATTCAGGCCTTATTTCATCAATAACACCAGTTATGTTGGCTTACAAAGCGTCTATTGTTTCTGGTTTATCAGCATAAACCAATGACTTGACATAACCCCCAAAGAAAATAATCCAGTGGAGTTATGTCGCATGATCTTGGAGGCCGATTAATTGGACCATTTCTCGAAATAATGTTATCGCCAAATCATTCTTTCAATAAATCAATTGTAACGGTAGCAGCATGACGTTTAGCACCATCTTTTGTTTGATTGTATCGGTCTCTACTTGTCGGAAATATATCTTGATGATTAAAGTAAAACAACTTAATTTCCACTAATTTATTTAATTTCACAACAATTGTTTCGTCATGGCAACATGACTTCGTCAGGTGAGTATGGTACTAACTACATATTTGATATCGTGTTCTTTAAATATTCAAAATGTACAGAACAGAAAGTAGTGGGAATTTACAGTAATTTGTTTTTTTTTATTATTACACAAGGTTTCAGAAAAGGTTAAGTAAGGGTAATTCATTGAGGTCCGTCTGGTCTTTTAGGAGAATCTGTTTTTTATTGTATCTGTTAATTTCGAGGGCTTCTAGGTAGTTCAACCTGAGGTTCTTTTTTTCTAGGTGTAAGATTTTGAAGTTATTGTCAAAATCATGTCCTATCTCTAAAAGATGTTCATGATATGTTGAATTTCCGTTTTTTCCAAGATATGCTTTCTCGTGTTCACGTATCCTAGTGCCGAAAGATCTACCTGTCTGACACACATATACAGATGGGCAAGTACCGCAGTTTAACCTATAGACTCCAGACTTCTTGTTTCTATGGATCAAATCTTTATTATTTTTTATTAACTTATTTACTTTCTTTTCTGCACATTTCAAATATTCAAAGAACACAATATCAAATATGTATTATAGTTAGTACCATACTCACCTGAAGTCATGTTGCCATGACGAAACAATTGTTGTGAAATCAAATAAATTAGCGCTAATTAAGTTGTTTTACTTAAATCATCTAGCACCATCTTGTTGAAACCAAAACAAATAATCATTGATCATCGATCTGTATCGATGTCACTGTAACATTAGCTCCAGCATCGTTTTTAAAGAAATATGGACCGATGATGCCTTCAGCGTGTAAAGCACACAATACAGTGCATTTTTCAGGATGCAGTGGAACCTGCAGAACTTCTTGAGGATTGTTTTCACTCCATATATGGCATTTTTGCTTGTTTACATAGCCGTTCAACCAGAAATGAGCTTCATCACTAAACACAATTTTATGATAAAAAAGTGGGTCAACTTCAAGCTGTTCTAGGACCCAATCAGCCTACAAACGACGCTTATTATGGTCAAGTGGCTTTAGTTCTTGAACCAGCTGGATCTTGTATGGGTTTAGACCAAGATCTTTACGTAAAACTTTCCATGTTTTGGAGTCCAATTTGTTGTGAACGTCGACGAATAGACAATTCTGGATCATCATTAATTCTATGATTTACAGCAGCGATATTTTGTTCTGTACGCACAGTTCTTTGTCTTGTTGTTGTTCTTGCATCGAGTAGAGAAAATGTTGTCCGAAATCTATCGATAGTTCGACAAATAAGCTGCTCTGATGGACGATTATGTAAACCATAAATTTCACGAAGTTCTCCATAAGTTTGGCGAATAGAATACAGATTTTGAAAATAAATTTCAACAATTTGTAAACGTTGTTGCGGCGTGAGTCGTTTCATGATAATTTGTCAATGCTTACTGAACAGAAATGTCAAATCAACATGGCTTCTACCTTGTGACAAATCAAAGTTATCCCTATAGAAAGTTCTATGACTCTAAAAAAAACACCCGATATCATGTTTTTCTGTGTTCTGGGTACGCGTGAGATATGATTATTTTGATAAGTCATTCACATCAAATGTGAATGAGTTGTCTCATTTTCATGTTTATTTTTCTGATAAGTTGCAAATTGCTTTTCTGATTTAGTTGAATCTAAATTTAGTACATTTAGTATATCTGTCGATGGCAAAAATATACCGAAACAAATATATTTGTCAGATGTTGCATTCCAGATTAAAATATTTCTTATTTTCAGAATTTTATATAATTTCGGAATAGTATATTTTTCTGTATATGTATGTTTTTGTACATACCCATATCTGTTGTGTTAATACATTTGTATCAATACGTTTCCTATACGGCGTGGAAACCACAAGATCCATGAGAAATGATTTTAGAAAATTTTCCAACTTAATTTCTAGTTAGTTCAGAAATTTAATAAGTCTGTATTTAGGTTATTTAAAAATGGCATTATTTAAGGCGTGATGAAATATTAATTTAATTATTTCACCTGGTATTATTCGTAGAAGACTATACGTAATATATAGTTCGTTGTTAAGCAGCTTCAAAAAATATAAAAATATACATATACCATTTAAAATAAAGAGAATTGACTGTGCTGTACTTGCGCGAATAACCCTGTATATTTAAATTTATGCTTAAAAAGCGCACCATTGAATTGAAGGTTGACGTGTCCCAGAGTGTTTTGTAATTTTTAACATAAGGACACAAAGAATTTTATTCCATAATTGATTTCAACACTGTATATGTACGTATATATGTTGTATTAATACGTTTTATGTCGTAAAGCAAAAAATGGTTTTCCTATACATTAAATAATATTCTATATTTATCATGATATTTAATAATATAATTTTATATATACACACATCGTCAAAAAACTTGCCCCCCCCTATCAACTTTGAACTTGTTGAATGTAACATGACAAATTTTTGTGTGTGGAATCTTCACTATCTTATCACTTGAATTAAAACAATAAACTAGCACAAAATGTTTCATTTTCGGGAGAATACCGGTGTATTCGAAGTTACTCAGTTTTCAACGAATAACGAGAGTTGTAATATTGTGAATATTCCGTGGAAAATGCCTGGACATCCACTTTCTCAGTTTGACCGGGCAAGAAGAGTAGCCCTACATGAAGATGCTTTGTCGAACCACCAGATTGCGCAACGTTTGAATATTCCACGGACTTCAGTAAGGCGCAAAGTGGCCCTTTTCCTGGAAACCGGCAGCGTTGACCGGAGACCGGTGCCTGGTCGATCCAGAGTAACATCTGCAAGGGAAGACCATTATATCGCAAATTTTACACGAAGAAATCGAACAGTATCTGTAACAACCCTTCGGAATCATTTTTTGACCCATAGACGGGTTGTCTCAACCAGTACCATAAGGGGACGGTTGCATCCCTTAAATTTAAGGGCAAGAAGATCTTTAAGAAAACCTCGGCTATCACCTGGACATAGAACTACCCGTCAACAATAGGCAGATCACCACCAAGATTGGCTTTTATCATTCACGATTCAGTTTACAAAGAGAGAGTCGACGAGAAAGGGTTTGGTGACGTCCAGGCAGACTAGAGCGACTCAATTTCGCCCGGAAAGTTGTGCCCTTCCAAGGCAGATCAATAATGTGCTGTAATGTTCGGTCGCCGTATCCCTCTTATTATCGTTGAACGAACTATGAATGGTGCCATCTACGTAGAAAACATCATTGTTTCTCTGCACAACGAATTTGATGATAATTTCATTCATCAGGATGATAACGCCCCACCACACCTCACACGAAGGGTTTAAAACATTCTTCAAGACAACAATATCCAGATAATGAACTGGCCAGCAAACTCACCACACATGAATCCAATTGAGCACCTATGGAATTATTGAGGGAGATCAATATCCAATCGCCAAAACCCAACTTCAACTTTTCAGAAATTGAGCTTAGCCCTTCAGGAAGAATGGAACGATATGCCTGAAAATTTCATTAATGACTTGATTCGTGGGATGCCTAGGCGTATTGGGCAGTTGATTGAAAGAAGAGGTGGTAATACGGACTATTGAGTTTGGGTTCAGTTGTGAAATAATTAATCAAATATAAATAATCGATAAATTTAGATTTTTTCTCGTTTTTCCTATTTTGTCTCATCCTGTATAAAGCAAAGAGTAACAAACAAAGATTTTCTATCACATACATTCTGTCAAGAAAGTACCGGGAATTATCGATTTAAATCTGGCGGGGCAATGAGGCAGGTAAAATTTTTTTTTCCTAGGTTGGTACCACTATCCTTAATTACTATGCCAAGCTTGAGCGGGATCTGTCAACTAGTGTGTTTGCAACAGCTGATTAAGTCAGTCGATGTCAGAGTGCGTGCCGATTTTTACTATGGGTGATTCCGTTGAGCAAAGAATTTGTTTGAAGTTTTGTGTTGCAAATGAATTTTCGTATGCCGATGCATTGAAAATGTTGCAAAAGGCCTTTGGTGATAATGCTCTATCGAAAACTCGTGCATATCAGTGGTACAGAGCCTTCAAGGACGGACGCCAAAGCCGCTCGAAAATGAAGGTGATGCTCATTGTTTTCTTCGATATCCGTGGCGTGGTGCACTACGAATTCGTTCCAGAGGGTCAGACGGTAAACAAGGAGTATTACCCAGGCGTTATGAAACGTTTTCGTGAGCGTATCCGTAAGAAGCGGCCAAATTTGTGGGCGAACAACTCATGGATTTTGCATGACGATAACGCGCCTTCTCACCGAGCTACGATTGTGACTGACTTTCTCGCCAAAAACTCAACAAACGTGCTTCAGCAACCACCGTATTCGCCGGATTTGGCTCCCTGCGACTTTTTCCTCTTCCCAAAACTAAAATTGCCCCTTCGTGGCACCCGTTTTGAGTCGATTGAAGCCATAAAACAAAATTCGGCGCGAGAGCTAAAGTCCATCCCGGAAAGCGCCTATAAAAAATGTTTCGATAATTGGAAGTGCCGTTGGCATAGATGTATTGGAGCAAATGGAGACTATTTTGAAGGCCACCCAATAAATTTTGACGATTAAATGTAAAAATGTTGTTTTAATTGAAAATTCCCGGTACTTTCTTGACAGAGTAGTATATTGCAGATGAAAAAGAGGAAAATATTCATCTCATTTCCAGAACATAGATTGTTTATTTCTTGAGGAACCCAGGGGGGCCAAGACTTTTGACAATGTGTGTATATTGTAGAAGTTCCAAGATATTATTCTGAATTTGAACTTAATCAGTTACTTCTATTGAGCATTAATTTATTTTGAACCATCAATTGAAACGTGTAATTCATTTATGATATCAATTATGAACAATTTCTACGTCCAAATCGATTCAATCTTCCATTCAGTCACCTGAACGGAAATAAGCACCCAGTACAAGCCTCGAACTAGATGCAGTTTGTTCTTTAATCGAAGGTGTGATCAATTTCCTTGTGTTTCCTCGATCTAGAGCGCCCTGCCTTCTGTTAAACTATCATTAGGTAACTCCGAGACACTTTTCAATTAAAACGTGCGATTTGAATATCTCGACGTACAACTGTACATTCTATAAACACAGGGAAGTGGAATTTTTCGTTGCGGATAAGTACCAGGTGGAAATCTGTGAGGTCTTTCCCCACAGCTAATGCTCCGTGCTACTGCCGCGTGTGCGCCGATATTAATCTCAGAGACCGATTGATTAAGATTTATCTACAAGGAAATATGTCGACTGCAATCGGTTAGGATAATATATATTTCGCTCTTGAAGAAGCGAAGTAAGGTATTCAGTTGTGAAAGTATTTTATCTCGCCTTATTACCCATAATAATACAATGTTTCTTTGCATGGAAGTACCTGCCTGCTGTTTGATAAAATCTTGTCGATGTAGGTAGCAGAGGTTGTATTTTCAGTGTAATGGTGCAGAATACAACGAAAACATTGTAATAAATTCTTCAATGATAAAAGAACCGTTTTAACTTCCATATATTTTCTTTCGGTAAAAACGTGGGTTTTGACGCGAAAGTTCGAACTCTGCCAGAGGATGAAATTTCCAATTAATTTAAGCGCAGTACTTAAAGGGTAACTCTGGATCACTAGACGTTATCTGCTCGTTATCTGGAAAGCTGTCATCTCTTGACATTTGACGAATAGAAACTACGGCATTACTAAAACTGAAACAAAGCATTGAAATTGTTAAAATTCACCACAAAAATGGTGTAAGTTTTGCTTAAGCTGAGGCATTTTTGGGCTGTGAAGCACGATCTAAAGTGAAAAACATTGAGCTGTTGGGACAAGTTAGTGATGTGAAGAATCGAAACCGTGCGCGGCTGCTGTAGCCGGTAGTGTTGACGAAAACCCAGTTTTGTCGATTCCTCGTCGATCTTTGGAATTAGGCATATAACACAGTATTATGCATAAAGACTTTTGTCTTAAGGCTTCTACAGTTTAGTTAACACAAGGACTCAAGCCGGTCGATCACTAACAACGTTGTATCTCCGCTGATAGAGTCCTTGAAATGCATCAAAATGATCCGGATTTTTCAACTCTGAGGCTGAGTTAATAAGTAGCATTGTTGCATTTGGGGCTCAGAAATCGGAGCATGATTAAATTAATGCAGTATGCGATTGGTTCTAAGTGAAACATTATAACAATTAAAAAAAAATTCATACAGTTTTATGTTTCGCAGTTTATTCAGAATCCTTTCAAGTGTTTCGGTCTTTCGACCATCTTCAAAAAATTACAAAAATTAAGGAAACTTCAAATAGAAAAGTTTCTTTTATTACACTTAGGACATTTGTGTATTTTTATGGTGCATGGAAACAACAGTACCCAAAATAGGGGTGTTCCCAAAAAGTATTTGGGAATTTGTTGAATTCTCCTTTTTTTCAATGGCTTTTTCGATTGGAACAATCTCCAAATAGCCCATCAATTTACCCTTTTTAAGATTATTTAATAAAGTGACAGCTTTCTCATTAAAAAGATGGATATTTTCTATACAATGTTCCGCAAAACCGGTTGATTTCTGGCTTTTCAAAATAGACATCCCATGTTCTTCGATTCTATGGTGCAAACGGCGACCTGTCTGTCCTATAAATATTACAATTATCATATTGAATTTGATAAATCCCTGTTTCTGAAAATTTGGGGTTTCTTTCTTTATTTTTCACCAATATCTTAGTTGAATTATTTCTATTTACTGCCTTAGAATTATTTACCATTTTATGAAGACCTTTAGAGATCCTCCTGCTGACATTTTCAGAAAACCTTACACTACTGAAACCATAATCCATCGAAAATTCAATCAGTCATGGCAAATCAAAATGTCAACTTTCCATAGTTCTATTCTAGGGCCCAATCAGCAAACAAACGACGCTTATTATGGTCAAGTGGCTCTAGTTCTTGAACCAGTTGGATCTTGTATGGGTGTAGACCAAGATCTTTATGCAAAATTTTTCATGTGGTGGATGCACAGAGTCCAACTTGTTGTGAACGTCGGCGAATAGACAAATCTGGATCATCATTAACACTATGACTTACAGCAGCGATATTTTCTTCTGTACGTATACTTCTTTGTCTTATTGTTGTTGTTGTATCGAGTAGAGAAAATGTTGTCCGAAATCTATCGATAGTTCGACAAATAAGCTGCTCTGATGGACGATTATGTAAACGATAAATTTCATGAAGTGATCTATAAGTTTGGCGAATAGACTACTGATTTTGGAAATGAATTTCAACAATTTGTAAAGGTTGTTGCGGCGTGAGTCTTTTCATGATAATTTGTTAATGCTTACTGAACATAAATGTCAAAACAACATGGCTTCTACCTTCTGTCAAATCACAGTTATCCCTATCGAAAGTTCTATCACTCTAAATAAACACCCGATATGTGAAAACTTTAAATCATATTAGTGAATCGTTTCAAAATGCATTAAATAAGATAATAATAGTACAATTAAAACAAGTTGAAGAAATTACTATGTTTTACTACCAATTAATTGATATTTTACACATTTAATTGTGACTCGAGTTTCGGGAATTAACTACCCCATCTTCAGTTGTCCTAAAAAGCCACCTGAGGATGGCAACAACCTCAACATTTTTTGAATAGAGAGGAGATTTTGGATGTGGTTTAGTTGAGAAGTTTTTTCGGTTCTCTAAACATCGCAGTTGAAATTCTCGAATTTGTTTATTTAATGGCAGAACAATTTGAGTTTTTGTATGTTCTTACTTACGTGAAACGCATGAAATTCATTAAAATGTATACAATTTTTTTGAAGATTATTTCTCAAATGAGTTTCGTCTTTCGTTTCTGCATCATAATTGGGTTGTAAACTTACTTACGTGGGCGAAAATGGTCTATTCCATGGAAGAAAGAATAGAAATTCGCAAATTATACTATCGGATGGACGAGAATACTAGATTAACTGCCATTGCTTAAAAAAAATCACCGAATTTGAAAATTTCAACTAGTATGGTTATAGAACAAGAAAAGCTCATTAACTAAAACGCATCCGCCATCTCTTTCCTATTCAAAAAAATTTGGGGGTTGTTGCCACCCTTAGGTGGTTTTTTTCAAGCTGCTTTAGGGCCTAATCAGCAAACAAATGACGCTTATTATAGTCAAGTGGCTTTAGTTCTAGAACCAGTTGGATCTTGTATGGGTTTATACCAAGTTCTTTACGCAAAATTTTTCATGTGGTGGATGCACAGAGTTCAACTTGTTGTGAACGTCGACGAATAGATAAATCTGGATCATCATTAACACTATGACTTAAAGCAGCGATATTTTTTTCCGTACGTACAGTTCTTTGTCTTGTTGTTGTTGCATCGAGTAGAGAAAATGTTGTCCGAAATGTATCGATAGTTCGACGAATAAGCTGCTCTGATGGACGATTATATAAACAATAAATTTCACGAAGTGCTCTATGAGTTTGGCGAAGAGAACGCTGATTTTGAAACTAAATTTCAAATATCTGTAAACGTTGTTGCGGCGTGAGTCTTTCCATGATAATTTGTCAATGCTTACTGAACAGAAATGTAAAACAACATGGCTTCTACCTTCTGTCAAATCACAGTTATCTCTATCGAAACTTCTATGACTCTAAAAAAACAACCGATACTTTATTGGAATGAATAAATGAATTATTATTATCAAACTTATTGTTGGATCACCCTTTATATCGAAATTGAAAATTGCGCACAGGCAGCTTCCTCTGTTCAGAGTCCCGAGCAGCAATTTCTCCCCTATACCGGAGCATGCTTCTACCGCTGGCACGACCCAAGTATCCTTCTCCTGGGCATGCACATTATGGCGAAAAGACACAGAGGAGCGCAGAGATGTAGATCGCGTAATGGTAGAGTTATCACAAAGTCGGAGCACGAGGTCAGATAATCCAGCCAAGACGGTCGGGATGGACGGTACTTTATAATAATAATTAGTGGGTTCGAGAGGCAGAGTGGCTTCCTAAGTACATCCTGTGCTACCAGCGCGCGAAGGCTGGAAGACGACGATGGTGCTGAAGAACTCGTGGCGACCGGGTGAACTGCTACAGTGGTCACCGTGACCGCACCAGATAATGCTCCGCTTCCGCTGACCTGTCGCTGCCCCAGCCCGAGAAGGTCCCAGTGGCGGGTACGGTATCTGGTTTAACATCAGCAACAGCATTTCTAGGAATTTCTAAGAAAACCTACAAAGTGGACCAATTGATCTTTAACAATTCAAATGGTCATGTATGTCTTCAGAAATTGTTCATTGTATTTAAAAAACGTGAACGAGGGTTTTAATGATGAAATACAGAATCACTTCTGACAAATAAGTGTAAGCCTTATAAATTTTCACACCGATGTAACCGGGATCAGTCATTTTCCATTACCATAAGCAAATTTTCCCAGTTTCATTACATATTTCAGACATTAATTGGATCAAGCCTACTAATACAGGGTGTTTCAACAAAAATTTTAATTCAGAAACGAAGAATTTCCGAATTAAAAAAAAAACAGGTCAAAAACGTGGAATACAGAATCATTTCGTATAAATATTTTTTCTTCGACAACTTAATTAAAGTTTAAGGAGCTTGTTTTTATATATACTATATTTCTTTTTCAGGACATAATCAAGTGGATCCTTCCGAAGCCGCGAATAGAGCAGATTCTTTTCATTAATTGACTTCAACAGAGCCTTCGTAATCCAAGGACTTCCCGACATCTTCCTCCGACTGCCTGTCAACATTTTTGTATTATTTTGTATATGTGTAACAGGAATACATTTCAGTATCACTTTTTCCTATAAGATGAGAAATCGATTGCGGAATATCCTGATTCCGCTGCAATTTCACCTTCCACAGCCGATATTCGTTTATATTTACTGAAACTGGAGTATTGTCTATTAGTAGCTTATAGTCGTTTGCAAGCTGTTTAACAGTTTCATTTTCTCCATTCTACTTAGTATAATCGACTTTTGGAATAAAAACGCCTAGTGGAAATAATTTTAGTACTTCTGGAAACAGACGGTCCTGTAAGTCATTTATTACAGAATAAAGAAGAAGGACATGTACTGTCCTGCGGAAATACTTTTCAGTAGATGGAGCAAGATCATTTTTGGTTCTGTGTGTTTGTCGTGATACTATTCTGGGACATTTAATTTCTGCATCTGGTTGCTCAGCTACTTCTTTTGCTTCTTCAAGAAGCTGTCCGAAAATTGTGTCAGCCTTTTTCCTCTTATTTCGTAGGACAGTCATTGTTTCATTTATGGCGTCCGTAGCCATTTTTAAATCAATTGACCTCGTTTGCAATACCTTACTTAAGGCTACTATTGTACCTAAAAAATATTAAGTTATAAATCAATTTGAATGTAGGTCAATACTTGATAGAAGTAAAATTTAAATGACTTCAAATTCATAATTATATATTCTAACTTTTTCAATATATATTGTAACTATATACAAAAACTGTAATATTAAATTTATATTCTTATATATAATCAATATAAAATATTTTTCAATGTCTCGGAAAAAACCTTTTAAGTCCTCATCGAACAGAACACCCAAATTCCTAGCGCTTGCACACATCTTCAACCTGCCAATACCCATTCGAAGTTCTAAGTTAGCCTTAATCAAGTCCCTATATTTTCTTTTGGAGTATATAATGCAAAGACTCTTCGATGCATGGACAGACAAATTATGCGATTTACACATCCGATTAATCAAATCTAAATCCCGATTGACCTTATCCGAAGCAAGAATCAAGTCCATCATATTGAATATAAACAGTAATTGCATATCATCAGCATATGCCGGAATACAATATTCAAGCCGGGAAAAAAGATATGAGATTAAAATTAAAAATAATAAAGGTTCCAAAATAGAACCCTGAGGCACACCTGCCAAAATAGCCCTCTGAGACGAATGTACACCATTAACAAGTATCTTTATGTATCGAAATGACAGAAAAGACCCTTTCGTTGACAGTGCACTGGGAGAGAAGCCAAAATATACTAACAGACAAAGAAACTGCAATACCCAGAAGGAGCTGTTTAAATTTTAAATTTTTTTTGGTGAAACATAGATAGTATAGCAAGGTGTTAATGATTAAAATTTGGAGAAAAAAATCGTGAAGGTCTTTTCATGTAAACATTTTTTGTTACTTAAACATGCAGTCGTTTTTGGCAAATTTTTTAAATTTTACAACAAACCAGCTGTTCGAGGAGATCCAAAGTCGATATTTAGTTGTTGTTAAAATGCCTAGAGCACGTGTTCGCGGAATGTATCATCAGCTAAGTGAATTTGAAATAAGTCGAATTATTGGTCTACGGGAGGCGGGGTTGTCATTTCGAGAAATCTCTAACCGTACGAACAGAGATCCAACTACTGTTATGAGATGTTGTCAAGTGTGGTTTGATAATGCCCATAATCGAAGAAGAGTAGGCACCGGACGTCGAAGGGGCACAAATAAAGTTCAAGATCGACGTCTAAGACTTATGGCTATTAGAGACCGATTTGCGACAACTCGATCTTTGGCTGATGAATGGTTAGGAGAACAGGGCCATCCTGTAACTGTCCGAACGATTTACCGCCGGATAAGGTCTTTTGGACTGCAGCATTATCGACCCCATCTTGTGTTACCCCTAACGGTAGAGCATCGCCGGCAACGATTACAGTGGCGCAGAGAACGTCAACATTGGAATGTGGAATGGCATCGGGTCATCTCTTCTGATGAATCTCGATTCTCCCTGGGTGCACATGATGGCCGAAGAAGGGTTAGACGACGTCAGGGAGAAAGACGTGAACCTCAGTTTGATATTGAGCGTCATATACACCGGACAGTAGGCGTTATGGTAGGGGTTGCTATTGCACATGCAAGTAGGTCACCTTTAATTTTTATTCGAAGTAACATGACAGCGTTACGTTACCTTCAAGCAATAGTGGAGCCATATGTTCTCCCTTACCTTGAGCGGCTCGAGAATCGAGCAAGATAATACTCGACCTCATGTTGCCAGAGTTAGTTTAAACTTTTCTGAAGCGACCCCATGTGAATCTTTTGCCATGGCCGCCCAGATCCCCGATCTTTCACCCTTAGAGTATGTTTGGGACATCATGAGTAGAAGGTTTGGAAATTTACCCCAGTCCCTTCGGACTTTGGAGGCTCTGAGACATGAACTACAGGTAGCTTGGCATAGTATCCCTCAAGAAGAAACAGACCATCTTATTGCATCAATGCCAAGACGTGTTGGGGAGTGTATAAATAATCGCGATGGACAAACACATTATTAACAAATTTATGAAAAAAAAATTGTAAATCCTTCGTTTTTTTTCTTCAAATTTTAATAATTCACTCCTTGCTATTCTATCTATAATATGTTTCACCAAAAAAAAATTGAACAGCTTCTTCAGAGTGTTGCAGTTTCTTTGTCATCAAATGCCTTTGAAAAATCAAGAAGGACATGAAGAACAGAAAACTCACTATCGAAATAACGAAATATCCTGTCTGTTACTGACGCCATAGCAGTAGCAGTGCTATGTCACCTGCGAAAGCTGGACTGATACGACGGGAACTTATAAAACTCATCAAAAAAAGCTGACCTTTGATTGAACAAAATTTTCTCCAAAACTTTGGATACAATTGGCAGGATACTTATGACCCTCAGATCGGAAAATGAGGTCGGTTCAGGCTTCTTTGGAAGTGGAATACCGATCGCACACTTCTATGGGATACACGTTAACGAATATGCAACTGTTGACAAGATGAAGAATATACAATTCTATAATGAGAAAAGCAAAAAGCAGCATGTCAAACGTAATATCATCATCACCCACGGCCTTAGTATGTAAACCACTCATAACAGATCTCACCTCATCTAGAGTAACTATTTTGAAATGAAATGATAGTCCAGATCTATAAACATTGTTGTTATAGTATGTTATTTTATCTGTACATGGACTATCATTGGCTAGCATTAGCTAGGGTCACTCAAATCGCTCGGAATCTCTTTAGAGTTATTCCTAGTAACAATGAGCGACTTCAATGCTCTCCATGCAGCTTCACTACCGTCAGACGCCGCAGAAAAAATAAATGTTTTTTTGCTACGTCAAATCTCTAGAGCCCTGTTGCGTATTTTCCCGTAATAACACAAATCAGCTGCAAATCCTGACCGCTTGAATGAAGCAAGGACAATATCACGTAGTAGCATGAAGCACCTTAGCTGGTCAGTCATCCAGGGTGCTTTAGGCTTGAAAACTCTCTTACGTCTAATAGGCGCTTGGAGATCGTAATGATTCTATGTTTCATAACAAAATGCGCTGCTAATGAAGGACCCTTTATCTTCCATATCCTTCTTTCGTCTTCATATTATGTTCCTCTCAATTGAGCAATCACTCTTTCATCTCGTAAATGTGTTCGGTCAGAATGAAGTAAATCTCCCACAATTCTGGTTGTTGATCTCGACATAAACAACCACTCTCTAACAGTATACAATCTGGTGTATCTGAATAAATATCATTTTATCTGATTTTCCTGAAACTGCTCGAAAGCAGCTTTCCCTCTAAATAACAGCTCATTCTCCGGACTCGAGCTGCCACTGCATCGGTCACAGCCTTCTTCCTCGCTCCACTTGCTACGCTCTGCACGGGGTGATCCATCGGGATTTTGATAACACATCCGAGTCAACGCCAGCGAGACCGTGCTGCTGCACAGCCTCCTCTCTCTTTGGTCGCTCTGTCTCGAGAGTGAACCAGCCGGTAGTTCGATAACTTACCTTTAACCAGTTCATTGCGTCCTGTCGCTGCCCGTAATTACCCAGATCGGCTACGGATCGACAATGAAAACTTCAGCGAGGGGAAAAAATGTGATTAACTGTCGCTGGTGGGTCAATTACAGCTGCCAATGGTACCGGGATCCGGCTAATCTCACATTCTGGTATGGAAAATGTGCACGACAACGACTGAAGTGTGACATAACTTTGTTCCAACTAAGATGTCTGAAAGCTACTGTATGCTACCTGCGACAGTTTGGATCAATAAGGTGACATCAGTACCCTTTATTAAAGGGATAACTATCGGTTGTTTTTTTTAGAGTGATAGAACTTTCGATAGGGATAACTGTGATTTGACAGAAGGTAGAAGCCATGTTATTTTGACATTCCTGTTCAGTAAGCATTGACAAATTATCATAGGAAGACTCACGCTGCAAAAACGTTTACAAATTGTTGAAATTTATTTTCAAAATCTGTGTTCTATTCGCCAGACTTAGAGAGCACTTCATGAAATTTATGCTTTACATAATCGTCCATCAGAGCAGCTTATTCGTCGAACTATCGATAGATTTCGGACAACATTTTCTCTACTCGATGCAACAACAACAAGACAAAGAACTGTACGTACAGAAGGAAATATCGCTGCTGTAGATCCAACTGATTCAAGAACTAAAGCCACTTGACATCGTTTGTTTGCTGATTGGGCCCTAGGACAGCTTGAAGTTGATCCACTTTTTTATCGTAAAATTGTGTTTAGTGATGAAGCTCATTTCTGGTTGAACGGCTATGTAAACAAGCAAAATTGCCGTATATGGAGTGAAAACAATCCTCAAGAAGTCCTGCAGGATCCATTGCATCCTGAAAAATGCACTGTATGGTATGCTTTATACGCTGGAGGCATCATCGGTCCATATTTCTATAAAAACGATGCTGGGGCTAATTTTAAAGTGAAAGGTGCTCGTTACAGATCGATGATCAATTATTGTTTGTTTCAAAATTTGAATGGTATCGACCCAGAAGTGTTTTGGTTCCATCAAGATGGTGCTACACCTCATGCTGCTACCATAACAATTGATTTATTGAAAGGAAGATTTGACTGATTAAATAAGTTTGTCACCTCAACTTGACTTCTGCAATTATCCCCGTAACTGATCATCATTATTCAAATCTCAAGTCAGTGGGTCTCAATTTGATATTACATTATTACTTCTAAAGAAATATCGGGTGTCTTTTTTTTAGAGTTATAGAACTTTCGATAGGGATAACTGTGATTTGACAGAAGGTAGAAGCCATGTTGTTTTGACATTTCTGCTCAGTCAGCATTGACAACTTATCACGCCGCAACAACGTTTACAAATTGTTGGAATTTATTTTCAAAATCTGTGTTCTATTCGCCAAACTTATAGAGCACTTCGTGAAATTTATGGTTTACATAATCGTCCATCAGAGCAGCTTATTCGTCGAACTATCGATAGATTTCGGACAACATTTTCTCTACTCGATGCAACAACAACAAGACAAGAACTGTACGTACAGAAGAAAATATCGCAGCTGTAAGTCATAGTGTTAATGATAATCCATATTTGTCTATTCGTCGACGTTCACAAAAAGTTGGACTCTAGACCCACACAAGATTCAACTGGTTTGTTTGCTGATTGGGCCCTAAAACAGCTTGAAGTTGATCCACTTTTTTATCGTAAAATTGTGTTCAGTGATGAAGCTTATTTCTGGTTGAACTGCTATGTAAACAAGCAAAATGGCCCTATATGGAGTGAAAACAATCCTCAAGAAGTTCTGCAGGTTCCATTGCATCCTGAAAAATGCACCGTATGGTGTGCTTTACACGCTGGAGGCATCGTCGGTCCATATTTCTATAAAAACGATTGTGAGGCTAATGTTTGAGTGAAAGGTACTCGTTACAGATCGATGATCAATGATTTTCTGTTTCAAAATTTGAATGGTATCGACCCAGAAGTGTTTTGGTTCCATCAAGATGGTGCTACACCTCATGCTGCTACCATAACAATTGATATATTGAAAGAAAGATTTGGCGATAAAATTATTTCGAGAAATGGTCCAATTAATCGTCCTCCAAGATCATGCAACATAACTCCACTTGATCATTTTCTTTGGGGTTATGTCAAGTCAATGGTTTATGCTGATAAACCAGAAAGAATAGACGCTTCGGAAGCTAACATAACTCGTGTTATTGATGAAATAAGGCCTTAATTACTCGAAAAAGTGGTCCAAAATTGGTCTGGTCGAATGCGGTTCCTCAGAGCTAGTCGTGGTAGACATATGCCGGAAATTATTCTTAAAACATATATGTCATAAAATAATCTTTCAAATAAAATAAAAATTTGGCTTCAATCTTAATCTAAAAGTGTTTTATTTCAATTTATATCACTCTAAAAAAAACACCCAATACTTGGCTTGGTGAATCACCATTAATAGAGCACATTTGAGTGTTATTTTCTTCAAAAACATATCTGTAATTAGCTAATTTCTTGAATGAAGTGTGAACATTTTGACTTTTCAGAAAGATTCGTGTTTTATTTCACTTTAACATTCAATAGCACTAATTGGATCAGTCTTTATACGAATATAACTTCCTACGACTATCAAATGATTTATTATCGAATTTTGAACATAGCACAATTATCAAAGAAAACAGGTTATGTTAAACACCCACCATAAAACGTTCAAACGCTGAAATTCTATCGCATTCTGAAATCGGACCAATTCCGTCTCTTCCACTATAAATCTCGAAATAGAAAACCAAACAACCATTCACAAAATTCAATTATATCTCGCGAATCTCCGGATTACCATACTAAACGAAGCCGCGTTGCATCAAATTAACCAAAATTCCGAAAAATCGATCACTATCCCATCGAGAGTTCATCTCCGAGAGGAATCTCGGATTCCGTATCCTTAATTAAAACGGGCCATATTAATTTCAAATTTGAATTTCTCGACTGTGGGAACTGCCCGATCAACTATATGGATCGCGATCGTTTCGTTATTAGAAGAACATCCATTTCCGGTCCTTCGGATTTTTACGAGTTGTATGGAGACATTAGAAAAGATGTTGGGAAACTAACTAAGTAGCCATTGGATATAAAATTATCATCTTTATTAAGTTTGGTTTACGGCTTGTGGTGCCTCGGCGCTTGTTCTAATGAAGGATGGTTTCCTGTTGCTGGAGATCTTCTGATAAGGTCGGATTTAACAGTTGTCGACCATGGTGATACACGATTTCTATCGTTTCAGATGTTGGTAATCGTGGAAATTGAAGTGTATGCGGAGATAAGGAGTTCTTCGTGGGATTAACAATAAAAACTAGTTGTATTTTAATACTAGGTGCATGGGAATCGTAAAAAAGTTTATTTGTGATGAAGAAACAAAAACTTGTGATAGCATTGTTGGAACTTCAAAGCTCTCGTAAAATGAATTTAATTGATTGATAATATTCAACTAGATATATTGAGGGTACAAATTACTTCGCATGAATTTTTTTCAAAAGATAATGAATTAACAATTTACTGCTCACTATTTTTCCACACCTCTTAGGCATTTTCCGAATCTAGTATCGGAAACACTTCTTGTCTTTTGAGGCGATCCCATATTTAAGCTAATTTTCGATTTTTTTGAAAGAACTGAAGCGATGAACTGCCAAATTGTGTTGCATTCTTCAAAACAGCCAGTGGTAAAAAGGAGCAAGTCCAGGGAATACAGCGAGTGCCTTAAGATATGCATTATTGAATTGAATCAGTCCCTACTTGGTGAAAATCTATATTAAATAATATTTAAATAAGGTTATTCTGATTTTCACTAATTTTTATTGTTATCTTTACAACAATCGTTTCGCTATCACAGTAGCATCATCAGGCAAGTTTACATTTTGAATAACTAAGCTTGTTTCCGAAATCCGTTGCTATTTATATTACAGTAAGTACAAAAAATTTTATTGAGCACTAAAACCCAAAAAAAAAGGTCTCCGCAAATTCCAGATTATCTGAATACATTTAACAGAGGTGAGTTATTTAAATCTAATTGTTCGTTGAATAATATTCCAATTTTATTGTGTTTAAAATGTAGAATTTCAAAATTATGGTTGAAAGTATGTCCTGTTTCTAACAAATGGTAAGAATATGTGGAATTACTTTTATTATTGAGGAAACTCTTCAAATGATCACAAATTCTATGTCGGAAAGTTCTTCCAGTCTATCCTATGTAAACTTTAGGTCAATCACCGCAGGTTAACTTATAAACCCCTGATTTATCATCTTTATGTGTACAGTCTTTATTATTTTTGATGAATTTACTCAAGTTTGAATTAGTTTTAATTGAAGTTCTTAAATTATATTTATTTTTGAGGTTTGTAGCAATTTTCTCAGAAATACCTTAAGTGTATTTTAAGGATTTATATTTAAAATTTTCTTTTATATTAGGATATACCATATTTAAAGCTATTTTATTATAGACCAAGATCTTTACGCAAAATATTCCACGTGGTGGATGCACAAAGTCCAACTTGTTGTGAACGTCGACAAATCTGGATCATCATTAACACTATGACCTACAGCAGCGATATTTTCTTCTGTATGATGGACGATTATGAAAACCATAAATTTCATGAAGTGCTCTATAAGTTTGGTGAATAGAACGCTGATTTTGAAAATAAATTTCAACAATTTGTGAACGTTGTTGCGGTGTGAGTCTTTCCATGATAATTTGTCAATGCCTACTGAACAGAAATGTCAAAACAACATGGCTTCTACCTTTTATCAAATCAGAGTTGCTCCTATCGAAAGTTTTATCACTCTAAAAAAACACCCGATATAAATTGAAAATTATTATGAAGAAGTATTTGCACATTACAGAATAATAGCTGGAATTAATTCTCAAGAATCTCTACAGATTTCAATCTAAATAATTCTCATGAAAAAATTTCGAATTAAATTTCAAAACATGTCCTACATACACTGTATCACTTTATAGAGATATATATTATCATCACATGTGATGGAAATTAACTAATAAAGAATCAAAAGAAATATATAATAATGACCAAATTATTTAGACATCATCTTATACATATATGTTTCGACTAAATGTTTAATAATCACAAGTTCCATCACCAAACCAAAAAAAAGTTCAACATATAATTCAAAAAGGTCTTTTTTATTTTCCATCTTTAAAGAATATATATAGAATGAATAGAATATTCTCTAGTGGAAGAACGTGATAAATTCGGATGCAAAATCTCTTCAGTAAGGAGTTATTTGAATAAACAAAATAATCATTTAAAAATATATAAAAATCCTTTTTTATGACTAGACAGTTCTGCAACAACTAAGCAATTTCGGGATAAGCCGGCGGGGACGGCCTATACTTTATTAGTTCCACCACATTTGATGATAATATATATGTCTATAAAGTTGTACAGTGAATTAAGAACATATTTTAAAATTCAATTCTAAATGTTTTCATGAGATTTATTTAAATTAAAATCTGTAGAGGTTCTGGGGAAATAATTCCAGCTATTATTCTGAAATTTTACCAGCTTATAATGAGACGAAAATTCAATATTATTCTATGATAATAAAAGATAGACTGAAACACTTCAAAGATAAGATTGAAAAAACCTCAAATAAATCTATGAGAGTTTGGAACCCTGTTAATGACACATTAGATTTGATTTAATTTGATTTGATTAGAGAAACGAAAAAGGTATAATAGAGAATGACCTTAACCTCAAAAATTGACTGACAAATTTAATAATAATAAAATATCATGAAAAAATATTTTATTTCTTTGAAACCACTGAAGATAAATTGATTAATACTGTACAGAAATTATAAAATCATTCATGTATGTTATTGCAAAACCTTTAGCTCATATAATGAACAGGTCATTTATTGAAGGTGTATTTCCTGCTCCGCTCAAAATTTTCAAGACAGGAGATCCCAAGTATTTATCGCCTCATCAACATTCTGTGAACATTTGCTAAAATATTTGAAAAAATATTGGCGGGCCGGTTACTGACTTTCCTTAAAAAATTCAAAATCTTATATCAAAGTCAGATCCCTCGAACAAGAATCCTCAAAATGATTATCTGTATGCTCATAAATTCAGTTAATAATTTGTCAGAGAACCACACTTGAAATTTTCACATCGAAAGAACACAGTATTTAATTACAGTAATGGGAAATATTATAGAGGATATCCCCTTTTATGCAAGGAATCTAATATACATATATTATCGTGTTGAAACGTAGTAAGAAATTAAATTAGATTTGTAAGAATTCATTCGTACCAAATCCAACTATATTTCTTTCAAATATGAAAATCAAAACAGATTTAATCTGTTGTCTTCTACAATTTTAATTTCAAAAAATTCTTTGAAGAGACTTTAAGAATTAAACAACATTTTGTAACAAACAGGGCTTCGTAAGTTTGTCTGAAGAGTTCATTACGCATGCCTGGAACGAAACAAAAAATGTTTGCTTATTTATATTTTAATTTTAATTGACAGTTTGTATTCGTTGGTTTTTCTTAATTCCGTTTGATATTGTATGATGAATTTTGACGTCTATTAAATATGAGCAGTGCTTATAAAGACATTAATTTAATTCTTAAAGTCTCTTCAAAGAATTTTTTGAAATTAAAATTGTAGAAGACAACAGATTAAATCTGTTTTGATTTTCATATTTGTAATAATCCTTCTATCAAGTAAAAAACCATTCCTTCTTATTTTATTTTATATATTTCTTTCAATCGCCAATGAATGAATCCGAAAATTATCGACTCTAAATAAATAATAAACAAATTTTATATTTACGCCAAACAAAGAGTATCTTGTTATTTCACCTCAATTGCCCCCTTATTGGAGTTTATCAGTAGGATAGTTCCTACAGCAGATCATAGGGTAAATGTCAATCGAATTCAACCTCTTATTTGAAAATTTCCTGGGGACCTCTTGCCATCTTCTATCAGCGAAGGTTTGGTGTCAAATGTCAGACATTTTCTGCAATATATTTATTTCTCTGATTTAGAATTATGTAGAAGTTTTTTTCAATTACTCCATTCTTATATTAGAATAGTAACATTAGAAGTTTTATACTCAAACGGAATTATTTCTTCAACTTGATTTTTTACCAATCTGATAGTCTTACAAACGACAATATTTGCTAGAAATTTCATTGAGATGTAATTCGAAAATGAAATTAATAATGTGTTTCACCCCGTAGCTCAAAACATTTCTGTACATGTTGAGCCATCGAATTGTTCGTTGAGTACCATTTCTAACATATTGTATTCATTTATCGCTAGTGACTCTAGCAGGCTTAAGTCATGACTTTTATTTTCTGTAAGTAAAATTTCGGAATAATGGTTGAAAGTATGTCCCATTTCTGACAAATGGTTCGAATATGTAGAATTACTTATGTTATTGAGGCAACTCTTCAGATGTTCTTCAATTCTCTGTCTTCTCTATGTAAAATGTTTGGCAATCACCACAGCTTAACTTATAAACTCCAGATTTAACATCTTTATGTGTAATGTCTTTATTATTTTTAATAAATTTACTGAGGTTTGAATAGGTTTTGAATGAAGTTCTTCAATCATATTTATTTTTGAGGTATGTAACAATTTTCTCAGCAATATTTTAAGGAAATGTATTTAGAATTTTTTTTTGCGGATATACCAGATTTAGAGCTATTTCATTATATTATTCATTAACAACTTATCTATAAGTGTAGGATCGTAGTCATTATTGATAGCTATTTACTTATTTATGTTGATCTCTAAAATATAATTTTCTCGATTAATGGGTATGTTAACTAATCTGATATTTGGAACAGATTATAAGCCGAATTAACCTATTTGGATATAAATATGATGACTGCTTTATTCGTTCTTCTTAGAAGCATGCGAACTTAACATGCAAATATCAACAACAAAAACAAATAATTTATTTTAACAAAAACAAAGTCACTGGTCATGAGCAAAGAACTGAAACGGTGTAAACTTGTCGTTGCAGATCAACCTTTACAAGTTATATCATTCAATTATCTCGGCGTGCAGATATCTCCGAACCAAGATAGAACATACGAAGTTCGCAATCAGGCAGATAAAGCATGCAGAGTGGCCGACGCACTTCGTGACGTCATGTTTAGCAGCTAATATCATAGCAAACATTCGAAAATTAGGATCTACAAAACGTGTGTTCGACACATCATGGCATACGCCACAGAAACTCGAGCAGATAACAAGAGAACTGAGTCCATCCTAGCAACTGCGGAAATGAAGATACTAAGAAGTGTATACACGCTGAGGGATAAGAGGAGACCCAAAATCATTCGTGAGGAATGCCAGATTCAAGACATTGTCAAATGGGAAAGAAAACGGCGACGATATTAGAACGACCGTGTCAGCAGAATGAACGCAGACAGAATAGCTAAGATTTTCCGAGACGAAATCCCAAATACTAGAAGACCAATTGGCAGACCACTCAGACGCTGGAAAGAATTCTGGGTACCTACATCCACCGAGAACTAAAGTGGAATATACAAGCCCTAGGCTTAAAATAAGATGAAGAAGAAGGATATAAATATGCTTATTACGAGCATTACGGCATTACAGGATCTAAATTGAACATAAGTAAAGTTTTCTGCGCTTGTGACGTTAGAAAAAATGGGGAATACAGATCTTTGTTTGAATTGGTATCTATATTTGCGTGAACTAGATGCCGCTAGTGTATGGTAAATACATTGATGTTTATGTGCTGAGAGAATATAGGTGCATAGCAGATTTGTAGTCGTTAAACTTAACAAGGCACAGACTACTGAAACCAACAAGTTTCGAAGCGTGTGCATCTCTGTAACTTATGTCCCAGTGATCAACAAAACCTAATCGGGCTTATTTAAGTTTAGAAATTTTAACATAACATAACAAAACATAAGCTTTATTCTCATAATCAATGCGATAATCATACAAATGAAAAGAGGAAACCATCAAAAAATATCACAACTTCAAGATCTGAACGAATATTCCATAAATTCCCTAATCGACTATGGTTCTATATTCTACAATAATTTTAGTTATTTCGATTTTGAATTTTCTTAAATTGGATACATTGATTAACTAATTAGGTAGTATATTGAACAATCTTATACACATATATTTCAGTGTCAAGGATTGCCTCGGAAAGTGGTATGGAACAGTACGTCTTGTGTTGTTTTCATTCAACAGATCATTGAAATATTGGGGGTGTTTTCTCACAAATTGCAGACATTTCAAAACATATAGTCCTGGAAGTGTGAGGATGGAATTATTTCTCGAATGACCTCTACATGATTCTTTATATTTCAATCCTATTATTGCCCCCTCAAGGCGCATTTCTGCAGAACGAATAATCTATTTAAATCACTGCTTCCATATGACAAGACCGTACCTCAGGAGTGAAACAAAATTTGCATGACAAACTGTTTTTAAAAGTTCCATGTCCACTCTACGTGACAATACCTTGATCATTTACAAAACTTTATTGAGTTTTTTGCTGACCTGACTCAAATGGTCATTCCATTTCAGGTGACAATCGAACGAAACTCCAAGAAATTCTGACCTGGGTGTTATTCAGAGTTATTGACTGAGGATACATATTTTTAGACTGAATCGTTCTAAAAATCACACAGTCAGTCTTATTGACATTAAGAAGTAAATCATTTTGAGTGCACCAATGCTGTACTGAATCGAAGACTAATATAGTTTGTTCAATACTCGAATCAAGATTCTTGCTACGCAGCAAAGCACTCGCATCGTGAACAAACAACAAGAGGTCGAGTTCATTGATATATATCGGAAATGAAAAGGGTCCCAGATTACTTCCTTGGGGAATTCCTACGTTGACATATTTATCTTCTGACATAAAAACTAGTCAAATGTATGTTGAAATGTCTCGATTTGGAGTACTTTTTACAAATTCGATGAACGGAGTAGGAATGGTAAAACTAATGGTCTTTTTTAGCTGATGGAAGAGTAAACATAAGATTTTATATCTTCCGATTATACTAACAATTAAGAGGAAAAAATTAAATTCCATCAACGGTCATATTTCGGAACTGACAAATTCCAGTATATTTTGACAGAGTACTACAAGAAACATCTCCTCTTCGACAGATCATGAACCTTCTGCCCAAAGCGGTGAAGTTTGACTTACAACCGCAACCGCAGCTTGCGAAGGGAAACCATTTACCAAAAGGTCGTCGGTGAAGAAGTCTGTGACCGCAGGATATTTCCTAATTGGTGGACGAACCTGTTATATTATCAGGAATCTGCTCCACAACCGTTCAACCGATCGAAGGACGACATATGAATAATTTCCCCGGGCTTCTTCGATCTTACTCTTGTAGGTTGTTCGTTTCTTGTTGTTGCCCCCCGTTCACAATTTTATGGCCGCGCCTTGGCTATCAATTTATGACCAACTCCCGAACTGGACTAGATCAAACGGTAAAGCGACAGATGTACGATAAACCATTTTTCAATGGAGATAAGATAGGGAAGGAATGTGGGATTGACAGTAGGCGATTTTCGAAATCGAAGTTCACACGCTGCTACCGAAATTTTTCTTGCTAATGAATCGCTTGAATGGACAATTTATTTGTTTATTCGAGCAATTTAATTAATTTCTCATAGACGGTCAACTTCAGCTTGTTTGGACAGACAGGTTATGAGTATTTTTATTCAATGATCAATCATATAAAGTATCTCATGATTTAACACAGCGAATTGTTGGAATTATGAATATTGCCTAGATATTATATTCTAATTATAATCATGAACTTCATCGAATTCAAATATACCCCCAAAAATATATACCCCAAAAAAATATACTCCAAAAAAATTGAACTGAAAGCGCACTGCTACTCGCAGACCTAGTAGAGGTAGTTCTTCTGAAGGGTAGGCCATCTAGCGTTTACATTTTAGAGTAATGGTTATTTGGAGTCTGACAAATTTTCTGTCATTCCTGTATTGACAGAAAGTTGGTTCAATATTTGACATTAACGATATGGGTCGATTTACGCTTGAACAAAACTGGGAAAAATTTAAATGTTATTTCCAAAGTGCCAAATCTTCTATTCAAACTGTTAGAAATTTACGTGGAAAATTCAATAGAAATGAAACACAAATTCACATGAATTTTAAATATTTCATGAACCAACCTATACAGATGCCATTATGCACAATAAATGAAATCATCCTATTAACTAAAAATTATGAGCATTTAATTGTATGATCCACAGATTAGTTAACATACCCATGAATCAAGAAAATTATATTTTATAGCTCAACATCATTAAACAAATGGCTATTAATAATGACTACGATCCTACATTGATAGGTGAATTGTTGATGATTAAAAATAATAAAATAGCTCTAAATATGGTATATCGGGATACAAAATAAAATTTTAAATACATTTCCTTAAAATATACTTAAGGTATTTCTGAGAAAATTGCTACATGCCTCAAAAAAATATATGATTCAAGAACTTCATTCAAAGCTTATTCAAACCTCAGTAAATTCATTAAAAATAATAAGGACACATAAAGATGATAAATCTGGAGTTTATAAATTAAACTTCGGTGATCGCCAAAAAGTTCAGGACAGATAGGAAAAACTTCTGACAGATAATTGGAGAACATCTGAAGAGTTTCCTCAATACCAAAAGAAATTCCACATATTAGAACTATTTCTTAGAAACGGAACATAATTTCAACCATAATTTTGAAATTTTACATATAGAATTAAATTCGCTATGGAAACATAATAATAATATGGAACATAATAATTCTATTAATTTTCTTGATTTAACTGTTAATCGAATAAATAATTCACATGATTTTTCAATATTTCACAAACCAACCTATACGGATTCTATTATACACAATAAATCAAATTATCCTTTAGATCAAAAATTATCAGCATTTAATTGTATGATCCATAGATTAGTAAATATTCCCATGAGTCGAGAAAATCATATTCTAGAAGTTAACACAATTAAACAAAGAGCTATTTATAATTACTATGATCCTAAAATGATAGACAAATTGTTGATGAATAAAAATAATAAAATAGCTTTAAATATGGTGTTTCCTAATATAAAAGAAAATTTCAAATACATTTCCTTAAAATACACTAAAGGTATTTCTGAGAAAATTGCTACATACCTCAAAAATAAATATAATTTAAGAACTTCATTTAAAACCAATTCAAACTTGAGTAAATATATTAAAAATAATAAAGACTGTACACATAAGGATGATAAATCTGGGGTTTATAGGTTAACCTGCGGTGATTGCCCTAAAGTTTACATAGGTCAGACTGGAAGAACTTTCCGTCATAGGATGTGTAAACATTTAAAGAGTTTCCTCAATAATAAAAGCAATTCTACATATTCCAACCATTTGTTAGAAACAGGACATACTTTCAACCCTAACTTAGAAATTCTACATATAGAAAGCAAAAGTTATGCCTTGAGTCTGTTAGAATCCCTGGAGTTAAATAAACATAATAAAATTGAAATATTACTTAACGAACAAATATATTTAAATAACTCACCTCTGTTAAATATATTCAGATATGCTGGAATTTGCAGAGACCCTTTTTTGGGTTTTAGTGCTCAATAAAAATTTATTGTACTTACTGTAATATAAATAGCAATGGATTTCGGAAACAAGCTTAGTTATTCAAAATGTAATCTTGCCTGATGGTGCTACTGTGATAGCGAAACGATTGTTGTAAACATAACAATAAAAGTTTGTGAAAATCAGAATAACCTTCGTTAAATATTATTCAATATGGATTTTCACCAAGTAAGGACTGATTCAATTCAACTATAAATTGAATATTTTGAGTAGACAATATTTTGTTTCCGCTCATCTCTCTTATGAAAACAGATATCTTTCAAAAATGTTTAACATAATCCTAAGAATTTCATCATAAAATTATTGTACTTAGAATATTCAATATTATTGAATATCTAACTGTTACTTTTTAGAAAATCCCAATATATGTAAAAACATTACTAAAAAACATGTTTTAAGAGAGGCTTTACTCGTCAGTACCCAATCACATTAACAAAATATAACATCAATCAACAAAAAATATTTACTCACCTTAACAATCCAGAAAGCATCTTGGCAAATGAATACTAAACATTTAAAGGTGTCCCATGTGACCTCAAATAAATAAGTCTGTGGTTAACCATAGATCTTAAATATTGACCGGCAATTTAACGCCCTCTGTTATAGCACAAGGACATCTGTATAAAGAATGTTAAGGAAACCAAATAATTATATATAATATTATGAATAAAATAAATGGAGATTTACACTTGGTAGAAGGTATATAAAGTTATTTAAATATTTCAATATTTACAGATATATTCTGTTAGCCTTCTACATATTTAATTTCAAAAAATTATATGTAATATTATAACTTCAGGAATTAAATTAATGTCATATAAGCACCGCTTATATCAAACGATATATAAATAAATAAATAAGCCTTGCTTATATGACATTAATTTAATTCCTGAAGTTATAATATTAAATATAATTTTTTGAAATTTAATATGTAGAAGACTAACAGAATATATATTAAAATATTCAAATAATAAATAATAAAAGATGTCAGCATATAATAGTTTTATTCATAGATTATTGAATGTTCCTTTGAATTCAGATAACTTTTTGACAGTATAAATATTATTAAAAAGATAGTGTCAAATAACAATTACAACCCCTTTCTTATAGACAAGATAGTATCTAATGAACAAAATAACATGGTGAAAAATTGAAACAAGTTGTAGAAATTACTATGTTTTACTACCAATAAACTGATATTTTTCACTTTTAATTGTGACTCCAGTTGTCTGAAGATGGGATAGTTAATTCCCAAAAATTCTTCGATTCTGAGTTCTGAGAGGGGGGTCAAGTTTTCGTTGGCACACCCTGTATGCAATATTATTATTACTTTTAATCAAACTCTTATTTATTTGAACTCTAGGTGATTTAAACTTTTTCGTTGGTCCTTTGAGATTAAAATTATCGAGGGTCGACTGAAGTACTCCGAAAATTCATACCAATTTTTAGCTCTATGGAAATTTTTGTACCCTTATCCCTATTTTTAGGACTAACTTGACTGGACTACAGGTAGCTTTTTCAAGACACAGATTTAAAATTTTTAGGGGAAATGGACCTCGAACAAACGCGTAAAAGTTCCCGACTTCACGTCAGTGCTTTTCAGCATTTTTCAGTTCGGCATACTCGAATGTCTCTCTTTATCACTTCGGATTCCTCCTACAAAGGAATCCCATCGAATAAACCCGGATAAAATCTCGTCGTTCCATAAATACCGCTCGAGAAGGCTCGCACAAAACGCAATTAATTTTATCGGTTATCTGCGACCGGTGAGACTAATTTATTAATTGGCAAAAGTAATTACAGTGCTTACCATATTGGTCCGAGGCTAGCTTCACTTGGTTGGGGCCGTCTGCAAAAAAATACGAGGAAAATTAGTCTCTGATGACGGTCCGCGGCTTCTGAGCAGAAGCCACGGAGCCAGGATGAGGTGATAATCGATTTGGTGTGTAATTATAGTCGATCAGATGGGTGTTTCGATTCAGGGAGTAATGAGGGGATCGGTTCGTTGGGTCGCTTGGTGGTTGACGAGAGGAATTGGTGAACGGAGTTGAAAGGGTAAAAATTTAATCAACCTCACTTGGAATATTGCTGTTATACACCATGATCACAGTTCCGAAGTGGAATCTACAATAAGACAGAATAAGATGTTACCTGTTCCAGTTGAATATTGTTAACACTTGAATTGGGATTACCTACTAGTTTGTTTTTTTGTTTGAGTATTATAAATCCAGTTTTGTCGTTATTTATTTAATTTGTTAGAGTACAGCCAACTGAGATAGTCATTGAGGTTCTCATTAATAAGACTTTCCAATTCCCTCTCAATTTCTCCTGAGTGTTTTTTTAGAGTGATAGAACTTTCGATAGAGATAACTATGATTTGACAGAAGAGAAGCCATGTTGTTTTCACATTTCTGTTCAGTAAGCATTGACAAATTGTCATGGAAAGACTCACGCCGCAACAACGTTTACAAATTGTTGAGATTTATTCTCAAAATCAGTGTTCTATTCGCCAAACTCACAGAGCACTTCGTGAAATTTATGGTTTACATAATAGTCCATCAGTGCAGCTTATTCGTTGAACTATCGATAGATTTCGGACAACATTTTCTCTACTCGATGCAACATAAACAAGACAAAGAACTGTACGTACAGAAGAAAATATCGCTGCTTCAAGTCATAGTGTTAATGATGATCCAGATTAGTCTATTCGTTGACGTTCACAACAAGTTGAATTCTGTGCAATCACCACATGGAAAATTTTGCGTGAAGATCTTAGTCTACACCCATACCAGATCCAACTGGATCGAGAACTAAAGCCACTTGACCTTAATAAGCGTCGTTTGTTTGCTGATTGGCCCTAGAACAGCTTGAAGTTGATCCACTTTTTTATCGTAAAATTGTGATTAGCGATGAAGCTCATTTCGTGTTGAACGGCTATTTAAACAAGCAAAATTTCCATATATGGAGTGAAAACATCCATTAAGAAGTTCTGCAGGTTGCACTGCATCCTGAAAATGCACTGTATGGTGTGCTTTACACGCTGGAGGCATCATCGGTCCATATTTCTTCCAAAACGATGCTGGAGCAAATGTTACATTGAATGGTGCTCGTTACAGATCGATGATCAATGATTATTTGTTTCAAAATTTGAATGGTATCAACCCAGAAATGTTTTGGTTCCAACAAGATGGTGCTACACCTCATGCTACCACCGTAACAATTGATTTATTGAAAAAAAGATTTGGCGATAACATTATTTCGAGAAATGGTCCAATTAACTGGCCTCCAAGATCATGCGACATAACTCCACTGGATTAGTTTTCTTTGGAGTTATGTAAAGTCATTGATTTATGCTGATAAACCAGAAACAGACGCTTTGGAAGCCAACATAACTCGTATTATTGATGAAATAAGGCCTGAATTACTCGAAAAAGTGGTCTAAACTTGGTATGGTCGAATGCGATTCCTCAGAGCAAGTCGTGGAAGACATATGCCGGAAATTATTTTCAAAATATAAATGTCATAAAATTATCTTTCAAATAAAAAAAAATGGCTTCAATCTTGATTTAAATGTGTATTAAAATAAAATAGAAAGGCCTTTTACTTGATAGAAGAAATATAACAAAATTTGAATATTAAAACAAATTAATATATGTTTATCTTCTACAATTTTAATTTAAAAAATTTTTTATTCAAAAAACTTTTAGAATTAAATTAATGTCTAAAACAAGCACCGCTTATATTTAATAGACGTATATAATCTAAACTCAATATACAATGTCAAATGGAATAAATAAACCAAAAGATATACGAAAGTCCCTAAAATTAATAAATAAATATTTAAAGGAGACAAAATTTGTTTCTGGTCTTGCCTTCAAAACGCCATTTGCATCTTAAAAACATGAACACACTTAAAGGACCTCTCAAAGAATATAATTTATTTGAAATATTTAATATATTTAAATATTCGAATAAGTAAATTCAGAAATCTCTCAAAGCATCCACTATATCTTCAAAAAACAAATATAGTTCTAAGCAATTCCGTCTTCAGTCCTGAAATATATTCAAAATATCAAAATCAAAAAACTAACCCATACCAAACAACTCACCACGTGTAAATGAATAATGTTTCGAGACATAGATCATCTTTATAATTCAAGATTTTTCTATGCTCTAACAGAATCAGAGAACTGTGTGAGCTATTTTTAAGGCTTACTTAAATTCATTGACACTGCATAATGAGATTTATTGAAGCCAAAATATAATTATATATTATATATAAAATAAAATAGAAAGGCCTTTTACTTGATAGAAGAAATATAACAAAATTTGAATATTAAAACAAATTAATATATGTTTATCTTCTACAATTTTAATTTAAAAAATTTTTTATTCAAAAAACTTTTAGAATTAAATTAATGTCTAAAACAAGCACAATAAATATTTATTTATTAATTTTAGGGACTTTCGTATATCTTTTGGTTTATTTATTCCATTTGACATTGTATATTGAGTTTAGATTATATACGTCTATTAAATATAAGCGGTGCTTGTTTTAGACATTAATTTAATTCTAAAAGTTTTTTGAATAAAAAATTTTTTAAATTAAAATTGTAGAAGATAAACATATATTAATTTGTTTTAATATTCAAATAAATGTGTATTATTTCAATTTAAAGTTCTATCACTCTGAAAAAGACACCCGATACCAAAAATACAAGAATACACAGAGTGTCGAAATAGCAAATAATTTTAACGAATACTTTATATCAGTAGGTGAAAAGCTAGTTGAAAATATAAAATATATCTGGATTATGTGGAAGGGAAAAGTTTTTGTGACCACTCAATTTTCCTCCATCCTGCAACTGAAAATGAATTGATAGAAATAATATCACAACTTAAAAATAAAAAAGCCCCTGGCATTGATAACATCAAAGCAGAAACCCTCAAATTCATCTCCAAATATATATCAAAACCACTTACTTACATAGTCAATAAATCCCTGGAACAGGGATATTTCCCATCAGCCTTCAAAACGGCCGTGGTGACACCGATTCATAAGAGTGGAATTAAGACTGATGTCTCAAATTATAGGCCTATTACCCTGATAACATACCTAGCCAAAATATTGGAGAAGATTGTTCAGAAGAGGTTCTATAAATTCCTCGAAATCTATTGTCGAAATCTCAGTACGGATTCAGAGAAAAAATGTCTACTCAAGATCCGATTAAAATATTAACACAAAACATATATTAGTGTTCAGATGAGTCAAAACCATCAATTGGTGTCTTCATAGACTTGAGAAAAGCCTTCGATACCGAGGACCACTCTATATTACTCAAAACTCTAGAAGATATGGGGATAAGAGGCATTCCACATAAACTTTTCAGAAGCTATCTACTAAATAGGCGGCAAAGAGTGAAAATTGATGACAGTGTGAGCGATGAAAGAACTATTTTATGTGGTGTACCCCAAGGAACGGTCCTAGGACCAATATTATTTAATATTTACCTTAATAATCTCTTCTTATCAGCTTTGCGGATGACACAGTCGTGTACTGCGAGGACGATGACTGGATCAATTTGAAACTTGAGCTAGAGATCGACCTAACAAAATTGAAGGAAAGGTTTGACTATAGATTATTATCAATAAATTTCGACAAAACATACTGCTTACCATTCAATAGCTATGATATATCCCTGCCAGAATATGACATAGTGATATACGACATGGCTACCTGTCAAAAAAATTAAATACTAGATGACCATCTAAGATGGGACTAACAAGTACTACATCTGGTAAAGAAACTACGATCCATTCTGTACAAATTCAAAAAAATAATAAGCATACTCAACCATAAACAGAAAATAATTTCGTACAGGAGTTTGCTAGAATCTCACTTGAACTACGGCATAATTGGTTGGGGAGGAGTCTCTAAAACACATCTGCACTCACTTAAAGTCATTCAAAGACGCTCTTTAAGATGTATTCTGCAAAAAACATACAACTATCCTAGCAACCTCCTATACTCGGAAACTTCAATATTCGACTCAAGGCAACTATTTTTCATAAATATAACTGCAGTCCAATATAAAAACAAGAATGAGTTGATCACCTGTAGTCATGGTTATGAGACCCGCCACAAAAGAAGTATTCTAATACCTGTCATGCACAAGTCGGTCGGTCAAAGGAACTATCATTATTTGGGCCCAAAACTCTTCAGCTGTCTACCAGAAGCACTAAAATGAGAGCCAAACCCGAGAAAATTTCTGAATAAGCTCAGATTTCAGTTCAGCATACTTCCCGTGCGGATCTACACGAGATGATCGAAAACTAAAATTTGATTATACTTGCGATTGTCATACAGCTCACCACTCGTCATAAGTATCTCAAACGACATACTTATTCCACTGTTGCAGAAATCTTTTGATACCTGAGTCTTAGCCTGCGACAGTTATATACTCTGATATATTTGTCTGTATTTTACTGTTGTTTTATATAAATTTGAATACTTTATATTTTTATGCTCTTATATTTTTATATATAATCAGTCTCCAACTATTGTGTACCTTTCATGATTGTTGCTCCACCTGTATGTGTTCTTACACACAAGCAGGGTTTGTCCTGCTTCGCAGGTATTTTTCAGTTTATTTTATATATGCTTTGCTTATTTTTTTTAACTGTGTATATTCTATTATTCCTGCTCATTACATTACTCTTTCATGCTCATACCCGTCTACTTTTATCTAAACTTTTATACCATATGTTGTGTTCTGGAGTGTTGTGTTGTTCTAATTTTTATATATTATTTTATATTGTCATAAACCAATTATAGAATCAAATTGTTTATCACGCAAAGCTGTATTTACTGCAAATAATGATTGTCTCTGTTTATTCGTGGGAAAGTGGTACAAATCTCCATTTTTTTCCACTTTTGGTGCATCATTATTGCTGAGTAAACATTATTATTGTTATTATATATATATATATATATATATATATATATATTTATATTTATATATTATATGTATATATAAATGTGTATATATTCATTTTTTTTTTCATCACGCACAAGTTGCTCTTGTAACTTCCGTGATTATTCGTTTATACACCAATTGCGTTACTTTGAAACTATCATGCATTGTAGTGTATCTTTCTGATGTGAATAAACATTATTATTATTATTATTACACTCACTCAATTCTACACACCGTATCTCCATCTTGATCATCCTTCCCGAAGCACCCCACCTATCCAAAACCAACACCAAACAATCACTCCGCACAGCACGAAACAACATACAGCGAAAACAATTGCCGGTCTATTCGCAGTCACCACTGACCACTGGTACTCATATTACGCCAAGTATCGTACCTACCATAACAGCGGTTATTGATGTAGGTGAAAAATTGGCGTTCAAACTCAATAAAGCACCTTTCAGCTCGAAATCGTGACACCGCGTTAAAGAATCAATGGTTGTAGCAGTTAAGCGCATACGGAGAGACGAGTGTGAGTTAGGCAATAGTCATACTGGCTGAATAAAGGCTAAGGTTAGAGGTGAGGGCCGTGTCGAGACCTTTAACCTTCCCTTATACGGCGACCCTGTGCGAGTCTACATTCACCGCCGACTGCATTCAGAGGCGGGTTCGCGGAAGATTGTCTACTTTCTTTACAGTTATTATTTTCAATATCTTAAATAACAGAGTAATTCTGTTATACAGCTCTCTACAAACTGAAAATTTATAAAAGTTCTTGAAAACTTTCTGAAATTAAGTTAAATCAACGCCTTAAGAACACTGGTTCTTTAAGGAATTACAACTTATCATACAGCATCCAAAAGAGACAAGAATCCGGATTTATCGTTCATATATTTCAGGAGGCGTTTTCAGAGGTTAAAATATGAAGTAAACATCATATCAACTTAGGTCCTTAAATGCACCCCATGGACTCTAGAGCTTCTTCAACATGACCCCCAAAATCCAGTAAACTAGCGATATCTTTGTCAAAATTTGGTGGGGTCGAAATTAAATTCAGTACATGAAGGTGTTCGGATAAACTGAATCGTCTGGTGATTAAAAAACTTACTGATTCTCATCAGTGGCAGAGATAATAGGGAATCTTCCATAAAATTACTTTTAATTTTTGACTGGGTAATCAAATTGAAATTTTAATCCAAGAAATGGACTCCTCATACGGACGGAGCACCATTCTCGAGAAAAACATGATTTTGTGATGATATGCAATCTGACGTTATTGCTGAAGAATGTCAAAGTGACAGACTATTATGTTTTTCGAAATAAGCAGTCCGTGGTTCAGTTAGAATGCACAAAACCACTTTTTTCTCGAGGATGGTGCTTCGTAACGCTTTCAACCATTCCTTTTTTTCTTCAAAAATGTATGAGGAGTCTATTTCTTTGATTAAAATTTCACTTTGATTACTCAGTCAAAAATTAGAAGTAATTTCATGAAAGACCACCGTACTATCAGTGCCACTGATGGGAATCAGTAAGTTTTCTGATGACCAGACGATTCAGTTCATCGAAAAACCTCATGTACTGAATTTCATTTGAATCTACCAAATTTTGACAAAGATATCTCTAGTTTATTGGATTTTTGTGGTCATGTCGAAGAAGCTCTAGCACCCATAGGGTGCATTTAAGGACCTAAGTTGATGTAAAGTTTTCTTCATATTTTGGCCTCTAAAATCGCCCCCTGAAATATATTAACGTTGAATCCGGACACCCTGTATATATTCTTTGGACTCATGTCACCTATGGATGCTGTATGATGAGTCGTAATAATGTTTATTAAATTCATAGTACAAATAGATATACAAGAATAAATGTCAAATTCCATTAAATTTTAAATTGATACAGTTTTGTTTAATTTACAAAAATCTGAAATCTCTTCAACACTGTACGGTTCACATTTCATTATAAATTTGTTTAATTTCTTAATCAATAATTTATCTTCTTTTATATCACTGAATTGTTCTGGAAACGCATTAAATAATTTTATACACATATACATAACATTACTTTATGTTAAAGTCAAAGAATGAATCGGGTAGAAATATTTAACAATTTGTCTAGTTCTTAAGCTTTTATTTTTATTTTTTTCGAACAATTCTTTATGTTGTACCAAACACTTTATACAATTGAAAATGCAAAGGCCTGTTAAAGTATATATATTGTTATCCCGGAAAACACCTCTACACGTCTGCCTACATTTCATATCAAGTATAGGAATTCATTCGGTGGCGTCCTCAACTGATGGAAAAGGTAAAATAAGAATAATTCATCAAAATGTCCAGTGTATTGGTAATAAAGTACTTATGTTGAATAATCTTTTTTCTAAAGAAAAATGTGATTTTTTACTAGTTAGTGAACATTGGCAGGACAAAGTTAATATCGATATAATTAAACTCAGTAAATTCTCACTATGTACAAGTTATTGCAGGATAATAATGAAACATGGTGGTGTTGCCATATATAGAAATGATGATTTCATTCAGGATATTTCTGTTGTTAATATTGACAACCTCAGTATTGAGGGCGTATTTGAATGCTGTTGCATCAGAGTTCCAGCTAAAAATTTAACAATTGCTGCTTGTTATAGGCCTCCATCAGGAAATTTTGACACTTTCCTGCAAGTTTTCAATGAGCTCCTTGATTTCCTAAGTAGATTCCCCGGTAAGATCATCATTGGCGGTGATTTCAATGTGGATCCTTCAGTTGGTACTGGTGGTGCAACTTTCTTTCGTGATTGCATTGCTTGTTTCAGTTTTCAGCCTGTTATTTCCTTACCTACTAGAGTAACTTCAACTTCAAAAACATGCATAGATAATTTTTTGATTAATTTTGACAGTACTTTTACGACCGATGTAAAAGATTTTTTCATTTCTGACCACCGCGCGGTAATAATAACTGTGGCAGTGGATGCTCTGCATAGTAACCATAGAAATTCAATTTACTCCAGAGTCCACAGTGCTCAAAATATAGAGACATTCAGATCCTTTTTGAGTCAGGAAAGCTGGAACGATGTTTTTCGGTCTGCTTGTCCTAATACGGCATTCAATTGTTTTTCACAGATACTACTCTATTATTATGAAAAATCATTTCCTATGAAAAAATTCAATTCTTCTTACTCACGAACCAAGATTGATGGTACAGAACTGAGAGAGCTCAAGAATCTGGTTAGTCGTTTTGGTGAACTTGCCAAACAGGATGACCACTTCAAGCAACAGTATAGATTTTACAGTAAACTTTATAGGGAAAAACTATCTGACACCCATAAAGAGCAGTACGATTTGCAGATTTCTGAATCAAGTAATAAAACAAAAACTACATGGCAGATTATCAATAGAATTAATAAAAAGGAATACAGTAGACAGGATATAACTATAACTGAAAATGGTATCCGAGTACCCGATACCACTGTAGCTAACAACTTTAATTCTCATTTTTTGAATTACCAGTCATTAGCGGGTAGTTTTGATGACGGGTTTATTGATGGTAATGTCCGTTTTAATGACGCATCACTCTTCATGAATCCTGTGTGTGAGGAAGATATGCTGCTGTTGATTGCTAGGCTCAAGAACACATGTTCGGCGGGATTTGATAATATCTCCAACAAAATAATAAAAATATGTAGGTTTGAAGTCTGCAAACCACTGACTTATATTTTGAATCTATCACTTGAGAATGGAATTTTTCCGGAGAAACTCAAACTCGCAATAGTAACACCTGTTTATAAAAGGGGTGACTATAATTCTTATGATAGTTATCGTGCTATAAGTATCCTATCTAGTGTAGGCAAAATTTTTGAGCTCAAAATGAACGATTTTTTAGTTTCATTTTTCCAAAAGCATTCCTTACTCTCATCTGCTCAACATGGGTTTACAAGGAATTGTAGCACGGAAACTGCACTCTACGAATTTTATAGAGAAATTGTAGCAGATGTGGATAGTGGTATGGAGGTTGTCGGTCTGTTTGTGGACTTTTCGCGGGCATTTGACTTCGTCAGCCATGAGCTTTTGATCCATAAATTGAACCGTTATGGCATTCGAGGTCTTAGCTTGGATTTGTTCAGGTCCTACCTGACGGGTAGATCGCAAGTAGTGAGGATTGGAGAAGTGGTAAGTACAATCAAGAGTATTGCGGCAGGGGTTCCTCAGGGATCAATTCTCGGCCCTAAGCTATACGTGATCTACAGTAATGATCTCCCATCATTTTTGAAAATAAGATCACCATTATGTCGTATAATATGTTACGCAGACGATACAAATATTCTGGTTTCTGGTTCTGACATGGAACAAGTTAAAAGGGCTACTGCCAATGTCTGTGCTGATATTTTTGAGTGGTCGAGGAAAAATCGGTTAATGGTCAACTGCTCAAAGACTCATGCAGTACATTTTTCGTTGAGGGCACCACAGCCAGGACAGACTGTGATTCGGACTCCTGAATGCGAGATTCCTTTTGTAGATCATACCAAATTATTGGGTATAGTACTTGACTCTCGGTGTCGGTGGAGTAACCACATCGATTTTTTGTGTGGAAAAATCCGTAGTGGTTGTTTTTCACTTAGATTTATGAAAAACCACTGTAGTCATGCGATACTAAGAACTATTTATTTTGCCAGCATCCACTGTCACTTAAGATATGGTATTTTGAACTGGGGTTGTGCTGCGGAAATCAGTAGAGTTTTCATCTTACAAAAATATGCAATTAGAATTTTAGCTGGAATTCCTTTCCGAGAATCTTGTAGACCAGCTTTCAGAGACCTAAGAATATTAACCTTGGTAGGAATTTACATCTATGAAGTATGTTTATATGTATATAAAAATAGATCAATATTTGCTAATGACAATAGTCATGATTACAACACCAGATGCAAACACTTGTTGATACCGAAAGCTCATATTACTACATATTTTCAAAAAAATTTAAATTTTGTTGGTTGTAAAATTTTCAATTCACTTCCTGTTGAAGTGAAGAATTCGTCTAATGTTTATATATTCAAGACTAAGGTTAAAACATTGCTTTTAAGTAAAAATTGTTATTACTTAAAAGAGTTTTGTGAATTTAATTGACGTTTTCTTCTGTTATATGCTGTTTTACTGTAGGAATATTTAACTGAAGAAATAAAATTATTATTATTATTATTATTATTATTATTATTATTATAGATCTCATTACTTACTTTTGTTTTATAAACAAGCTAGACGAAAAAGGGCTATTTCCCCAGGAGTCAATGCCATAAGACAGGTTTGATTGAAAACAGGAACAATAAACAACTCTCAAGGTTGACAGATCTACAGACTTCTCTAATACATTGATGGCGTACAAGGTGGAATTTAATTTTTTGTTCAAGTATGATTTCTACATTTCAAATCATAGTCAACATAAATACATAAAAATTTAGTAGATATATTTATCTTCACAATAGTATCATCTAATAATACCATACTTGGTAACACAGTTTTTGATCTGGCATTATGAAAAATCACACATTCTGTTTTTTCGGCATTCAATTTCAAATTATTTTGTGCACACCAATTTTTTACTTCAGTGAATGCATTGTTCAGCTCTTCGATATCTTTCATAATCAACTATACGATATCTTTTATAATCTGAACTATATTAACATCATCAACATACAGAATCATATTCAGCAACTCACTAATATTGACAGGAATATCGTTTATATATAAAATAAACAAGAGTGGACCCAAAATACTGTCTTGTGGTACACCACAGCTGATCTATTTTTCCTATCTTCAAGGTAATATTGTATTAATTTGAGTTGTTTGTTCCTTATTCCGTAAGCATTGAATTTTTTTAATAGTCGAGCATGATTCGCACAATCGAATGCCTTAGATAAATCCAAAAATAAGCCAACCGGAATTTCACCCCTTTCCATTGCTCCTCTAACCTGCGTAAGTTCGAAAATTGCAGTAGTTGTATTTTTCTTATTCATACACCCATGTTGAGCTAGACTGAAAATTTCCTGATTTTTGAAGAATTTAACTAGACGGTTAGATAGAATTTTTTCAAATATTTTAGAGAAAGTAGTTAATAAATTTATAGGTCTAAAGTTTCTTAGATCATCCTCGGGACCAGATTTATATACAGGTGAAATTATTGAAATCTTAAGTGCTGATGAATTAAGTGACTTACTTTTTTTATTAAAACGTTAGGTATTTGATCGTACCCCAATGAAAAAGAATTTTTGAACTGCTGGACAACTCTTAGTATCGGGTGTTTTTTTTAGTGATAGAACTTTAAATTGAAATAAAACACATTTAACTTAAGACTGATGCCAAATCTTTTTTATAAAAAGATATAAAAAAATAATGTTATGACATTTATATTTTAAAAATAATTTCCGGCATATGTCCACCACAACTAGCTCTGAGGAACCGCATTCGACCAGATCAATTTTGGACCACTTTTTCGAGTAATTCAGGCCTTATTTCATCAATACCACGAATTATGTTGGCTTCCAAAGCGTCTATTGTTTCTGGTTTATCAGTATAAACCAATGACTTGACATAACCACAAAGAAAATAATCCAGTGGATTAAAAGTGATAGAAAACAACGTAATTTCTTATTTCATTCCATTAAAATGAACTATCACAAAGTAACGGACTACTTCATCCAATATTTAATCCAGTGGAGTTATGTGGCATGATCTTGGAGGCCAATTAATTGGACCATTTCTCGAAGTAATGTTATCACCAATCTGTCTATCAATAAATCAGTTATTACGGTAGCAGCATGAGGTGCAGCACCATCTTGTTGGAACCAAAACACTTTTGGGTCGATACCATTCAAATTTAGAAACAAATAATCATTAATCATCGATCTGTAAAGAGCACCATTCACTGTAACATAAGCTCCATCATCGTTTTTAACGAAATATGGAACGATGATGCCTCCTGCGTAAAAAGCACACCATATAGTGCATTTTTCAGGATGCAATGGAACCTGCAGAACTTCTTGAGGATTGTTTTCACTACATATAAGGCAATTTTGCTTTTTTACATAGCCGTTCAACCATAAATGAGCTTCATCACTAAACACAATTTTACAATAAAAAAGTGGATTAACTTCAAGCTGTTCTAGGGCCTAATCAGCAAAAAACGACGCTTATTATGGTCAAGTGGCTTTAGTTCTTGAACCAGTTCGATCTTGTATGGGTGTAGACCAAGATCTTTATGCAAAATTTTCCATGTGGTGGATGCACAGAGTCCAAATTGTTGTGAACGTCGACGAATAGACAAAACTGGATCATCATCAACACTATGACTTGAAGCAGCGATCTTTTCTTCTGTACGTACAGTTCTTCGTCTTGTTGTTGTTGCATCGAGTAGAGAAAATGTTGTTCGAAATCTTTCGATAATTTGACGAATAAACTGCTCTGATAGACGATTTTGCAATTTTAACTTAATATCGCATCAGTGGAGCGTATTTGGGTACATAACTGGAAAACTATCAATTATCAAATATATACCACCATATGTTTTATATTCAAAGTTCCGAAAAAAACAAATGCAACACGAAGACACATATCGAAAGACCCGTTACAGCTACACTTAAAGGAAGTAGTTTTGTAAGTGAATTAATTAAACCGTTAAAATATCCCAAGCATGAATTTTAAAAATCTCTCACTGTCAGTTGAAATGACTATCAATCATAAGTTCAGAGGCGATTTCACAAAATTGTAATGAATGTTTCGATATCCTTCGTATATGATTTTAATTCCATAGAATTCAATTCTGGTACTTTTCAGCATTCGTTTGATGCGATCTGTTCGCAGAACCTCATAATTGCTCAATTCCGTGCATAGAATATCTATTTACACGATATGGAGTTCATAGGTTGAAGGTTAAAACAAACACCCTAAACATAAATATCAAAATCGTGAGTGAAACATTTTCGATCATACCTACTGATTTCTGGTTGTATACCGAAGAAAATTACATAATACTCTTCAGGCAGTACTTCTAGGCTATTGGGAAAGTAGTTTTGCATTCTGAAATGTTTTCAATGAACTGATGTCAATGATGTAATAGTATTTTTCTACTAGCGTTTCCAAAGACTTTTCCGCACGCATTCCTATTTTGAAAGTTCAATTTTTCACAGAATGCAGGAAAGTTACTGGCTATTCCTTTTCCACGCGAAAATTATGGGGACAAGAAAGAGTAGGTTAGTTTTTCGAATCAGTTGTTACCAATAATTTCTAATGAATCAGTTCTTCTGATCTGTTCCAAATATCATTAATAAGGAGCTACGGTAATAGTTCTACAAATCGAGACAGTGTAACATACATCTGTATAACAATTGTGAAAATATCGAGAATATATTTCTTCCCTTGAATTAGTTCGCAGAAGTATGTTTTTTTTAGAGTGACAGAACTTTAAATTAAGATTGAAGGCAAATTTTTTTTATTTGAAAGATACAACATTTATGTTTCAAAAATAATTACCGGTATATGTACACCACGACTAACTCTGAGGAACTGCATTCGACCAGACCAATTTTGGAACACTCTTTCGAATAATTCAGGCCTTATTTCATCAATAATACGAGTTATGTTGGCTTCCAAAGCGTCCATTGTTTCTGGTTTATCAGCATAAACCAATGACTTAACATAACCCCAAAGCAAATAATCCAGTGGAGTTATGTCGCATGATCTTGGAGGCCAATTAATTGGACCATTTCTCTAAATAATGTTATCGCCAAATCTTTCTTTCAATAAATCAATTGTTATGGTAGTAGCATGAAGTGTAGTACCACTCCTGGGTTGATACCATTCTAATTTTGAAACAAATAATCATTGATAATCGATCTGTAACGATCACCATTCACTGTAAGATTAGCTACAGCATCGCTTTTAAAGAAATATGGATCGATGATGCCTCCAGCGTGTAAAGCACACCATACATTATTTTCAGGATGCAATGGAACCTACAGAACTTCTTGGGGATTGTTTTCACTCCATATACGGCAATTTTGATTGTTTACATAGCCAGTCAACCAGAAATGAGCTCCATCACTAAACACAATTTTACGATAGAAAAGTGGATCAACTTCAAGCTGTTCTAGGGCCCAATCAACAAACAAAAGACGCTTATTATGGTCAAGTGGCGCTAGTTCTTGAACCAGTTGGATCTTGTATGGGTTTAGACCAAGACGTTTACGCAAAATTTTCCATGTGGTTGATGCACAGAGTCTAACTTGTTGTGAACGTCAACGAAAAGAAAAATCTGGATCATCATTAACATTATGACTTACAGCAGCGATATTTTCTTCTGTACGTACAGTTCTTTGTCTTGTTGTTGTTGTTGCATAGAGTAGAGAAAATGTTGTTCGAAATCTATCGATAGTTCGACGAAGAAGCTGCTCTGATGAACGATTATATAAACCATAAATTTCACGAAGTGCTCTTTAAGTTTTTGCAAATAGAACACTGATTTTGAAAATAAATTTCAACAATTTGTAAATGTTGTTGCGGCGTGAGTCTTCCGTGATAATTTGTCAATGCTTACTGAACAGAAATGTCAAAACAACATGGCTTCTATCTTCTGTCAAATCACAAGTATCCCTATCGAAAATTTTATCACTCTAAAAAAACACCTGATATATATATTTGCATACACTATATAGCGCTAGTTTATTATTAATATCTTAGTGTTTCTGTGTATAGCGAATTTTTAGACAGATTAATTTATAGGATAGGTCAGAGAATAATACAAAATTAAGTTTTCACTAATTCATCACAGTGGTAATCGTTCGCTGTGTAATAATATTCACCTAACAGTAATCCTTCAACAGCTTTCTTAAATTCATTAAAATTAAGAGATAAAATACAATGTGGCAAATAGTTGTAAAGTTTAATGAACTGATACATAGGAGACATTTCAATATTGGTTGATTTATGTTTCGGGATATATAATATTCCTTCACTTCTGTTCTTATAACTGCTTAGGCTAGATAACTTCGCGATATAACTTTAATTTTTGTTCAAATTTATGAGACATCTTAAAATTAAAATGGAAAACAACGTTAGGATTCAATTTTCTACAAAAAAGTTTAGCGCGGTGGGTCATCCAGAGTTTGCATTTTGAAGTAGTGGTTATTTCGAGTCTGACAACACTTCATTTGTGTTTTGAGTTAGTTTTATATTTGACATTCACGAAATGGGTAGATCCACGCTTGAGCAAAAAAATTAGAAATATCAAAAAATTATTTCCAAAGTGGTGAACCTTCTATTCAAAATGTTAGAAATTCACTTGGAAAATTCAATAGAAATGAAATGTTTTATGTTTTCAGGCTTCCATTGCCATTATTCCGATAAACAATGTTCCTCAATGTTGCCAAAAAAAACTTTAAAGAACATCTTCGACGACAAAAAATTTTTACAAAAATGCGAAATGGAATACAAGAATACAAAAAATAGATCCTAAAATGTGAACAATTATTAAAACAAGAAAATGGTTACAAAAATGCGAAATGAAATACAAAAATGTCAAAATATATCCTAATATGTGAACAATTATTATGGATTGAACGTGATCATAAAAATATTTTAAAATGGTTTTTTTTTAATAATTATTTTTTTATAATTATCATCATAATAAGTATTTCTTTATATTTACTAAGAATAATGAAAATATTGTTTAGGTAACGTCAAAACACAGTGAATACTGTACAATATTCACTTGAAAACGGTCAGAGATTCCTAACTGACCGAAACGTCGTGAAACACACAATACAATTCCATTTTTTGACAACCTGTATTACGAAACAATATTTTTATTATTTTGATATATATACAGGGTGTTTCACGAATGATTGTACAGGCTTACAGTCCGAATCAGTGCTCGAAATATGTCCTAACTATATTCGTTTAAGAGTTACAGGATGTTGTATGTATGTTATCAAAAACTTTCAATCGGCAAACCTCTTGAACGCCTAGATGGATCTTCATGAAAACTTGAGGGAATGAGTATAGGCCAATGTTAAATATTTGCCCATAATGACTTATCGATAGCACAGGTCCGGACTGAGAAAATTACATTTTTCATCCCACATCTTGTGAAACTCCCTGTCTGTACATCCAATTTTCAAAAAGCGAAATTCTCTTCATAATCTACAATATATACTCTTTCAAAAAGCCTATTAGGATCAATGGCACACCTCGCATTTTATGGACCATTGAATATTAGGAATTTTCAATTTATAGTGAACACGGACCTGTGAATCTCCGAATAATGCGTCTATTCATATTGAATCGATTGAAATTCTCAGTAACATGACTCAGGTATTGTGCTGCATTTTATTCCATCCAACATCAGATATTTTTTGCAAAACTAAATTTAACCGAAAACTCGAATTAACATTGAACATTTAATAGGACATTTATAAAATGGACTCAATAAAAATATAAAATATATCTTATAAACATGTGTGGAACTGAAAAAAGTCGACAATAAATAAGAGAAAAAATTATAAGTTGTTTTCGAAAATACCCCCTCCCTCTTCTAAACATTTTCTAGCTCTTGTGATCAAATGAGCTACAGCTTTCTTCCAAATTTCCGGTCGATTTCGTATTGCTTCAAATGCAGCTTAAATACGATTGATCAGATGTTCCCTGTCAATGATTTCTTCAGAGTTAACTTCATTTTCTAAGTGCCCCCAGAGATAATAATCCAAGCATGTAAGATCTGGGGATCTTGTATTCCAGTCATGAGGTCCCCTTCTCCCAAACCAATGATCTCGATGAACTTCATTCAAATGCGCTACAATTTCACGGGTAAAATGTGCCGGAGCTCCATCATGTTGGATGTAAATTCCTCTTGGAATATTGCTTCCATCATTCAAGGGCTCTGGCAAATGCTCGATTAAAAATTGTAGATATGTCACTCCATTCAGCCTGCGTGGAAGAATATATGGTCCAATTAGGCGATTATTTTAAATTTCACACCAAATATTGACTGAAAAACGATGTTGTGAATTGCGTTTCCTAGTCACTTTTGAATTTACTCTGGACCAAATATGTGCATTGCGAACATTCAAAATGCCATCTATTGTGAAGGTCGCTTCATCGGTAAAAAGCGTTTTCAAGATAGGTCGCTGATTCCGCAAAATCCATCTGCAGAATCGCATCCTCGGTAGTTCATCGCCTGTCTCCAAGGTTTGGACGGATTGTAAATGAAATGTATGCCACTTTTCATGGGCAGAACTCGCCAGACCTAAAACTGAACCAAGACGCCGAGTGCTGGTTGAGGAATTCTCTTGGACAGCTTCTATTATCTCCTCATGGTTTATCATCGAACTTGCTCTTTCTCGTTTACTTACTGACGGAAAGTGTCCAGTTCCACGAAGTGGGCGATTAACATGTTCGAATATTTGGTGGTTAGGAATTCCACGATCCAGATAAAGCCTTCGTTATTCCCAGCAGCTTCACGACCTTCATGACATTTACAAAATCCATAAACTAACAACATATCAGTATACTCAGTATTCGTAAATGACGGCATTTCGATAATTCTCTTAATGAAAATTTTATGAAAACACAACAATCCACCACTATTTCAATAATTACCCGATAATGGTTTGAAATGTCAAAATTCTTAGCATGAGCCACTTAGATTTTGAAATGGGTTGAATTAAGAGTAAACGAATTTCTGATAATTGTTTGCGTCTTAGGATATATTTTATGTATCTTTGTATTCCATTTTTGTATCATTTCTCTGTTTCTGAAGATTTTGTTTCAAGTTTTTTGTCAACATTAAGGAACACTGTTTACCGAAATATTTCAGGTAATGTTAATCCGAAACCACAATAAACTAGTGCAAGAACTTAAGCCTCGTGACAGATTAGTTTGCACTTCACTCAATGAACTAATGATCCCACGATCGAAGATAAGCTCATTTTCAACAATTTTTGTGGGGATCCTTTAAGAATAAGTGTTACGCTAACCATCTAGAAACGATTGATACTTTGAAACACGAAATCGTAGTTTCCATTCATGAGATCGAGCCTCAAACAATTGCCAATGTAGTGAAAAATTGGGTTGATCTGATGGGGTACTGTTAGGCCAGTCGTGGCGGTCATTTGAATGATACTTTTTCATTCGTGAATATAAAGGTTCAGCTTCTCTAATGAACTCATAAGTATGAAAAAAGATTCATTAATTTTTTATTTATAGACGATCAAAAATGCAAATTAGATACATGCATTTCCACCTTCATTCAAAGTTATCTGTTCTCACAATTTTGAACAACATCTCACATATTCAACTGTCCCATTTGAAATACGACCGAAAAGAAAAGCATTTTAGCTGACCCAACCTCATAAACGCTGCCAGAAAAATAGCGCACGTTCACTCTGTGTTTAATGTTCTTCTTCACGAAAGTCGAGTTGTTTATAAGCGAGCGGCGAACCTGCAGGACCTCTGGGTTCAAAGGTGGTAGTTCAAGGATTACATATACATTCAATATAAAATATAAAGTGTCTTAACCTGCTTTCGTTAACCCGCGCGGTCCCTGGTTCAACGGTGTCAAATAAAACTCGTCATAGGATATTGTTGACCGGTTCTCGATGTACACATTATCGCTTGTATTCAAATATGTTGGAATATTTGCGGTTATTATTTCCGAATTGTCAAATTTTGAAAGCGGAAAATATGTTCCTTGAATTAACACTTTCGAAATTTGCATATCAAAACAGATTTAATCTGTTAGTCTTCTATAATTTTAATTTCAAAAATTTTTAGAATTAAATCAATGTCTTATAAGTACAGCTTATATTTAATAGACGTATAAACTGAAAACTCAGTATACAGTATCAAATGGAAAAAATAAACCAACAAATATAAATTGTCAATTGAAATTACTGAATAAATATTTGAAGGAGACAAAATTTTGCCCCTGATCTCGCAATTATGAAAACTAATTTCTTCTGAAAAATACAAAACATAATTTTAAGGACTTCTCAGAAAATATAATTCTTTTGGAATATTTAATATATTTAAATAATTTACTTCAAAAATCTCTCAAAACATGTATTATATTTTCAAAAAACGATTAGAAATCCGATAAGGTCGTCATGGGTTCTACTTGACATTTAAAAAATAAAATTAATTAACAACAAATATAACTCACCTCAAACACTTCCCGATATCTTTGTTTTGAACACACTTTAAAATCCAAGATATTCTATGTCCAAGGTATTATATGATTTTCTTTAAACCACTTGATACTTCATAATGAGTTTTATTCAAACTGAAGTATAATAATATATTGTATATAAAATAAAATGATAAGAAGAGCTTTTTTACTTGATAGAAAGAATATTACAAAAAATTTGAATATCAAAACAGATGTAATCTGTTAGTCTCCTATAATTTTAATTTCAAAAAATTTTATTCAAAAATATTTAGAATCAAATTAATATCTTATAAGCACAGCTCATATTTAATAGACGTATAAAATCAAAACTCAATATAAAATATGAAATGAAATGAATAGACCAATACCTATAAATTGTAATTAAAATTACTAAATAAATATTTGAAGGAGTCAAAATATTGTTTCTGATCTTACAATTATGGAAACTAATTCCTTCTCAAAAATATAAAACAAAATTTTAAGGACTTCTCAGAATATATAATTTATTCGAAATATTGACTATCAGATTAAATCTGTTTTGTTATTCAAATTTTGTAATATTCCTTATATCAAGTAAAAAACCGTTTCTTATTATTTTATTTTAACACTTTCAGTTCAGAATCTAAAAGATGAATACAAAACAGTTTGCTTATTGAATTCCATTTAAATTAAAAAATCGAAAGCAAACAATAAAAAAGTAACAGAAATCATTAATTGGAATTAAAGTCGAAGAGCCAGGAGAATTTTCAAAAATAAATTTTATAAGAATTACTCCAGAAGATTCCGAAGAAAAATTTTTGCTTCAAGTGACGTCAAAATAAGGTCTACAGTTATAGAAATTTTCACATTATAACAGTGAAAATATATAAAATTTGAATATCAAAACAGATTTAATCTGTTGGTCTTCTACAATTTTAATTTAAAAAAATTTAATCAAGAAGCTTTAAGAATTAAATTAATGCCTTATAAGCACTGCTTATATCAAATGGAATTAAGAAAACCCAACGAATATTAATTGTCAATTGAAATTAATAAATAAATGTTTTTTGTTTCGTTCCAAACATGCGTACTGAACTCTTCAGACAAGCGGAAACGCAGCTTTGCTTGTGACAAAAATATTTTCTGATCTTATATTTATGAAAACTGAATCTTCCTCAAACATATACGTAATTTTAAGAACTTCTCAAAAACTAATTTATTTGAAATATTTAATAAATTTAAATAAATTACTTCAAAAACTCTCAAAACATGTAGCAAATCCTCAAAAATTATTAAAATTCAGATAAGACCAGTTCAACTTCACATTCAAAAGATAAAATCAATTAACAATAAATAAACTGGTGGATCAGAATTCAAAAATATGAGTTTCAAATTTCAAAATCGTTAATAATAATCCCAGAAGGTTTCAGTAAAATATGAGGGAAATACTGGTAGATAAATAACACACTTCTCCTGGTAGATGCTAGATACCAATAAAAATTCGAACACTTTCCATCAAACTTATCGCTAAACGTTCAAAGGTATGATTTCTCTCCAATCGTTCAGAAGATCCACACCCATATTCATCACTGCAGTGGCGGTCCATTGGAAGAGGTAAGAAATAAGACATTGATACAAACATCGAATGTTACACCATTTCTAATCAAGTCATTTATCACAACAAACTGAATATCCGCAGGGAAATTCGAACAATATCAAATATCAAACTAACATTCTATCAAAACACGAATGACACTACTGCAAAATGTAATCTCAAGGTGGTCCACCCTTAACATGCAGCCTGTATAGGCCATTGGACGTTCAATATAGGTAAAACTAAGAAACTATTGATTTGTGTTACTCACACACTTCAGGTAGTATCAATTAGATACAAATTCAATTAGTGTTTTAAAGTATAAGACTATTGTCAGTCCTTTATTCCCTTCTACCGTAGCATTGAGAAACATCTGCCGGCTAGGTCACTGTTCATGGTGAACCAATACAATTCTCTAAAGGGGCAAAATACCTGGGAACAGTCCTGGACAAAACTCTCAGTTGGACTGCACACCTAGAAAAAGTTTGTCATAAAGCCAGAATGGATCTGCAAAAGAATCTGCGGTAAAACCTGGGGTTTAAAGCCCAGGCAGATATATTGGCTATAAACTATGGTAATTAGATTACAGATAACGTATGGAGCGGTTGCGTGGTGGAATAAAAGCCAACAAACGATTGGCCAACATAAGCTCACTCGACTACAGAGACATGCTTGCCTTGCAATTACAGCTGCGTTTCGAACACAGTCATGGAGGTACTAAATCTATCACTACTGCGCCTGTTCGTGCAGAGAAAGGCGGAACGGATCACATACAAACTACATCAACTGGCGATTGACAGGCCAAAAGCAATCGGTCTAGCTGAAGACGATGGATGCAGGCTGTGTCTTGGGATACTGAAACAGCTATGCACATCGTCTTAGAGTGGCCAGCGATGAGTCGTATCAGACTTGAGATCTTTGGTCAGGCTAATATAGACCACTGCGAACTAGAATTAGATCGGTTTTATATAAAAACTGGATCTCATCGAGAAAATAATTTAGTAGTGAACCACAAAAGTCTATGCGGACGCAGTGGTAGGGTGGACAGACGACCACTCACTATAAATGATAATAATAATATACGAAACAATAAGGATATGACCAATATTTCCAAGACTACAAGAACTGAGCAAAAAAATTGTCAAGAAGCACACCAATAGGGCTAAAATAGAATCATTGATACATCATTATGAGATAGAAAGCACACGGAAGGCCAAACTATTTTCTATAGAGTAAACTTTTATTGTTCCCATATAATTAACCTTATTCCATCATGAATGTAACTGGCAGGAAGACCTTAGTCGATAGCCATTTGATTACTCTCAATGAAGTTGATGACTCATTACTATCAGGTGTTTTTTTATTGTGATAAAACTTTAAATTGAAATGAAGCACATTTAAATTAAGACTGAAGCCAATTTGTTTTTTATTTGAAAGATAATTTTATCACATTTTTCTTTTAAAAATAATTTCCGACATATGTCTACCATGACTAGCTCTGAGGAACCGCATTCGACCAGACCAACTCTGGACCACTTTTTCGAGTAATTCAGGCCTTTTTTCATTTATAACACTAGTTATGTTGGCTTCCAAAGCGTCAATTATTTTGGTTTATCAGCATAAACCAATGAATTAACATAACCCCGAAGAAAATAATCCAGTGGAGTTATGTCGCATGATCTTGGAGGCCAATTAATTGTACCATTTCTCGCATTAATGTTACTGCCAAATCTTTCTTTCAATGAATCAATTGTTACGGTAGCAATTCTTACGGTGGTGTAGCACCATCTTGTTGGAACCAAAACATTTCTGGGTCGATACCATTCAAATTTTTAAACAAATAATCATTGATCATCGATCTGTAACGAGCACCATTCACTGTAACATTAGCTCCAGCAGCGTTTTTGAAGAAATATGGACCGATGATGCCTCCAGCGTGCAAAGCTTACCATACAGCGCATTTTTCAGGATGCAATGGAACCTGCAGAACTTCTTAAAGATTGTTTTCACTCCATATACGGCAATTTTGCTTGTTCACATAGCCGTTCAACCCGAAATGAGCTTCATCACTAAACACAATTTTACGATAAAAAAGTGGATCAAGTTCATACTGTTCTAGGGCCCAATCAGCCAACAAACGACGCTTATTATGGTCAAGTGGCTTTAGTTCTTGAACCAGTTGAATCTTGTATGGGTGTAGATCAAGATCTTTATGCCAATTTCTTCATGTGGTGGATGCACAGAGTCCAACTTGTTGTGAACTAATCTGGATCATCATTAACACTATGACTTCCAGCAGCGATATTTTCTTCTGTACGTACAGTTCTTTGTCTTGTTGTTGTTGCATCGAGTAGAGAAAATGTTGTCCGAAATCTATCGATAGTTCTGATGGACGATTATGTAAACTATAAATTTCACGAACTGCTCTAAAAGTTTGGCGAAGAGAACACCGATTTTGAAAATAAATTTCAACAATTTGTAAACGTTGTTGCGGCGTGAGTCTTTCCATGATAATTTGTCAATGCTTACTGAACAGAAATGTCAAAACAACATGGCTTCTATCTTCTGTCAAACCACAGTTATCCCTATCGAAAGTTCTATCACTCTAAAAAAAAACACCTGATACTACTAAAATCGTGATATCTCACGAATGATGATTCATAGAAAATCAGTGTTGGAATAACTTTCGTAGAGAATTGTATAATCTACAACTTTCGTCTGACCCATTTTTACGATAAATCATACCGTTTTAGAGAAATATGGAAAAAACCTGAATTTTTACATTTGGCCTTGAATAATTTTTTGTCGCAGAGATAGGATCGAAGGGGATTCTCGACATTTCATTCGTTATGGTTTATGCAACGTCTTTGGCAATTAGCAATTTTCAGCTCTATGCGAATTTTGGCTAAGGTAAATGTCTATTTTGAATGCCCCTTGTCACGAGTCGACTGTGAGCCACACACGCTCGTATTTCACCTTCAGCCGTCCACAGGTGATCTCTCGTGGGCGAAAACTGAAACAATTGGGTTCCGTAGCCCATCCATATGATTACGCTGCCCCATTATGATATACGTAGCCGTATGCCGACATCCATTTCACCCATATTGAAATTTTATATGCGTGGCTTTAGACAAAACAAGATTGAAGGTTCGACCTGGACTAAATGTGAGCTCTTAAATGCCTCATGGGGACCCCGAGCAATAAAATGAATGGGTGTTGGTGGAGCAGAGGTCAGGGGTCAACCTGTAGGCGGTCGGGCAAAGCAACAAGCAGTGGGCGAACCCTCTCGCCAGATCGGTCAGTTAGATCTCTGTAATAATAGCCGTACGTAGGTACTGATTCGCTCTCTGGCGAAGTTATCTGGAAAAATTGAGATGTTTAAGGGGATTATCAGCAGGCTAAACGTCGAGATTTTCCACCTTTCGAAAGAATCAGATAATATAATATCTAGATACTGAATTGTTTCAGCGTTACTATTTGGTAGTTGATCATAATTAACAAATTGTAGAAATTAGTATGTTTTACTACCAATAAAAAGATATATTATACATTTTCTTGTGACTCGAGTTTCGGGAAATGAACTATCCCACCACACGGAAAATTTTGCGTAAAGATTTTGGTCTACACCCATACAAGATCCAACTGGTTCAAGAACTAAAGCCACTTGACCATAATAAGCGTCGTTCGTTTGCTGATTGGGCTCTAGAACAGTTTGAACTTGATCCACTTTCATTTCTGGTTGAACCGCTATGTAAAGAAGCAAAATTGCCTTATATGGAGTGAAAACAATCCTCAAGAAGTTCTTCAGGTTCCATTGCATCCTGAAAAATGCGCTGTACGATGTGCTTTACACGCTGGAGGCATCATCGGTCCATATTTCTTTAAAAACGATGCTGGAGTTAATGTTACAGTGAATGGAGCGATGATCAATGATAATTTGTTTCAAGATTTGAATGGTATCGACCCCGAAGTGTTTTGGTTCCAACAAGATGGTGCTACACCTCATGCTGCTACCGTAACAATTGATTTATTGAAAGAAAGATTTGGCGATAACATTATTTCAAGAAATGGTGTAATTAATTGGCCTCCAAGATCATGCGACATAACTCCACTGGATTATTTTCATTGGGGTTATGTCAAGTCATTGGTTTATGGTGATAAACCAGAAACAATAGACGTTTTGGAAGCCAACACAACTCGAGTTTTGTCGACCTGTCGATTTCTGATTCGAGGGAGAACAACTTTTCCGTTTTTTTCATCCCCGTAACTTCAACCCCCTAACAGCGGCGAGCACGAGCCCTTGATTTTGAATAGGGATGAAGGGTGTTTCGATAACTAATTTCGAAGATCGTATCGAGTACTATCTGACCCTAAAATTTCGCTTCAAAATATTCATCGATAATGAAATAACAGCGAAAATAGTGAAAGAAAATAAGAATAAAAAGTAAAGACCGAAACAATCATAGAATAGTGAAAGAGGCAATGTGGAATTTATCTCGAGAATATTATTCGTATCCGACACATTTCAAAGGTATTTAGTGGTTATGTTGTTAATTTTTCGTCCAAGGAAGTATTAATTTCTTGTCGTAAAAAGTAGACAGACCATGTTTTTGATTTACCTTAGTCTATAGTAAAGTTTTAAGAAAAGCGTCAAAGCGATTGTAAATTTGTAGTAGAATCAAAATGGTGTATTTCGTAGAAGAAAGGGTGAAAATGATTAAATTATTTCTTAGGAATAACGACTCTGTGCGAACAACAGCAGCTTTATTTAACGAGCGACATCCTGGAAAAAATGTATCAGCTGCTTACGTTGTGCAACTGGTTGCCAAATTTGACGCTACTGGTTTAGTCGGGAACGAAAAGAGGATGCATGAAAGAGACGAAGTGGGGGACGTGGCTGTCTTAGGTCATGTAGCAATGGATCCGACCTTGAGTACTAGGAAATTGTCCGATGTATCTGGTGTTTCACGCACAACAATCATGAGAATCCTGAAGCAACATAAATTCCATCCTTATAAGATACGATTGGTTCAGGAACTGAATGAGGATGATCTCGATCGCCGACTTCAGTTCTGTGAAGTGGTCAGTGAAATAATTCAAAACTACATGTTCGATATCTGTTTTTCGGAAGAGTGTTAATTTTACCTTAACGGTATTGTAAACCGGCATAACTTTCGGTATTGGTCAGATGAAAATCCAAGATTATTTCGTGAGATGCATACCCAGCGTCCCCAAAAGTAAAATTTTTGGGCGGCCCTTTTTTATTCCCTGTAATCTCATTGGCCAAATGGCCAAATTTATTTAGATCTATTGGAGAACGCTATTTATCCAGCCCTCGTGCAAGTATTGGGGACCATCAAACAATCATTTTCCAACAAGATGGCGCACTACCTCATTTCGTTCAACCGGTGCGTTAGTTATTAGATGAAAATTTTCCTCACATCTGGATTGGAAGAAGGGGACATATTGAGTGGCCAGATCACTTGATCTGGCTCCACTGGACTTTTTTCTATGGGGTCAGCTAAAATCCAAGATTTACGCTACCCAGTCTGGATGATTTGTGAACTCGGAGCATTAATGAGTGTCGTCAAAATACACCGGAAATCTTGAGTAACGTATGTGAACGTTTTCAGCCAAACTTACATTAGTGCATGGAAGTGAATGGTGCCCATTTCCAACATTTAATAAACTAATCACAAAAGTAAGTACTCGTCCACTATTTTACCTGTCATTTTGTTATCGCTGGAAATTTTGGAGCGAACTTTCAGGATCAGATAGTACTCAATAAAATCTTCAAAATGAGGTATCGCAACACCCCTCACCCCTATTCAAAATCAAGGGGTTGTAGTCACGTCCATTAGGGGGTTGCAGTTCCGGGGATGCGAAGAGCGGAAAAGTTGTTACCCCTCGAATCAGAACCTGACAGGTTCGAGCGATTTTCCACATTTTCTTTTTAAAGTCGAAAACTCGAGGTGTTAGTTTTCGTTGGACCACACTGTATTTGTAAAGTTTCACAATTTTTTCAGTAAAAACATAGCATAACTTAAAAACTATCATCTTAATCAAAATGGAGTGTACACCCTTGGAAAAAGCGGAAAATTCTCCCTAGACAAGGGTGGTTTCATGAAGGTTATCAGGAAAAAGTCACTTATTATAGGGTGGTAGAGGAGAAAATGATTATTAAAAAATTGATAAGAGACAGTATTTTAACACAAAAATCTCAACAATACAACAATTGTTTCACCGTGATGTGGCTTCTTCGGGTATCTACATTCTACTGACTGGTAGTGTCTAGTGTAAAATAGTTTAAATACAGTTAAATACGTGACAAAATAATGGTAAAAACAAGTCATACAAACTTAGGGTGTTTATTGGAGTTGACCGCTCAAAAATGCTATTAGGAAAAGATATTCAATAATGGGGATCTGTCAACATATGTTTGTCATTCAAAAGGATTTTACGGGCATTATGTCTGTTGATCTCAAGAGATTCTAAAAGTGTTCATCTAGAATGTACGGAATCCGTAAAGTAATTCCTTTAGTGTTCTTGGATTCTTTTTTTGAATGATCTACCTGTCTGGCCAATTGCCCTAAAGGGCAATCGTTGCAAGTCAATCTGTACACTGTAGATTCATTTTGTTTATTTGTTCGATCCTTATTGTTTTTTATGTAAGTACTAAGGTTACTGATCGTTTTAAAAGCTACGTTGTAATTGAAACTATTTTTGAAATATTAAATGACAATCAAGATATTAGCTCAAATTTTTGGTTTCGAGGAGAAATGGAATCAAACAAACGCGCCATAGCTTTTGACTTCACGTCAGGATTTTCACCATTTTCATCTTTATAGCTATCGTTTATTTATATTGTACATTTATATTGTATATTCATATTATACATTTATATTGTACATCATATTGTATGTTTATATTGTTATATTTATATTGTATATTTATATCGTTTATTTATATCGTATATTTATATTGTTTATTTATATTGTATATTTATATTGTATATTTATATTGTGTATTTATATTGTATATTTATATTGTATATTCATATTGTATATTTATATTGTATATTTATATTGTATATTTATATCGTTTATTTATATCGTATATTTATATTGTATATTTACATTGTTTAATTATATTGTATATTTATATTGTATATTTATATTGTATATTTATATTGTATATATATATATTGTATTATTATTATTATTATTACTCAGTAAGTAGAGCAGAGGCAAAGCCTGTTTCAGCTCAAAATACAAATTAAATCGAAAATATTCTATAGGTACATGTAAAGTGAAACAAAAAACATAATGTGAAAAAATAACGATTAAGAAAACAATCCAGAAGCAAAGTATCGTTCAGTCAATGGGCGAAGGTCTCTCGTGTTGGTCGAATCGGTTCTTGAACATGTTAACGTTTGTGGCTTCAACCACATCCACAGGCAAGTTGTTCCAGGTGGAAAATATTCTATTGGATAAAAAGTGCTGCCGGGGGGTTGTTCTGAAGTTCCCCTTGCGCAATTTATATGCGTGGCCTCTCAAGTTAAGGGTGTTGTAGGCAAAGAGAGCTGATAAATCGGTTCCAAAGATCTCGTTCATTATCCTATAGCTCACGATTAAGTCGCCTCTCAATCGACGATCCTGAAAGGATGTTAGACCAAATATTTTCAATCTTTCCTCATAACTTGGACGCACTAACCCGTACGGTATACGAGTGGCCCATCTTTGAACCGCTTCCAGTTGTTCAATATCCGATCTAAGATTGGGGCACCAGGCAGGTCCGGCGAACTCAAGAATAGGGCGTATATAAGTCGAGTAGATCTTTGAACAAACAGCAGGTGAACAGCCACGAAAACATCTCGAAACCATGAAAACCAAACTCCTCGCTTTGGCCGTAATCTTTTTTACGTGCTTCGACCAGCTCAAGTCCGATGTGACAGTTAGACCAAGATCCTCATGACAATCGGTAGGGGCGAGTTTATGGCCACCTATAAAGTAGGTGTTACCCGGACTGCGCTTTCCAATGTGAAGAACGCAACACTTCTCCAGGTTCAACGGGATCAGCCATTCATCGGACCAATCATACACTGAATCAAGATCCGACTGAAGCAGCGCCGAATCAGAAGCATCGCCGTATAACTTAGTGTCGTCAGCAAACTGAGAACAGGACGAACGCAAAATGTGTGGTAGATCAGCAGTGTAAACCAAATAGAGCAAGGGCCCCAAAACCGACCCCTGAGGAACACCACTAGTAACGGGTCTGGGTGTCGAGGTGGCATTTGACACCCGAACAGAAAACTGCCTATTTTTCAAAAAAGCTTCAATCCAAAGTAGAAGATCTCCTCTCACTCCAAAGTGGTCCAGCTTAGAAAGAAGGCGACGGTGAGGGACTCGATCGAACGCTCTCGAATAGTCGAGGTAAATAACATCGGTAGGTATGTCCAAGTCAAATGACTTCGTCCAATCGTCGACACACTTCAACAGGTTTGTGAGAACTGAACGACCGGGCAAAAATCCATGCTGAGTTGATGGGATTATACCGTTAGAAAGCAGAAACTTGATCATTTCGTCCAATACAATACGTTCACAAACTTTAGAGGCCACAGAAGTGAGGCTGATAGGGCGATAATTGCCAGGGCATAGTTTGTCTCCCTTTTTGAAGACTGGTGTCACTGATGCTTGTAACCACGAGAAAGGCAACTTGTGCGATCGGAAAGTTTCCGAAAATATCATAGCTAGGGGAACACATAATGAGGATGCACAGCTATTTAGAACTCTAGCGGACATCCCATCGGCACCAGGCGAGGAGTCAACCTTTAACGCCTCAAGCTGCCTCATCACTGTTTCGGGGGAAAACTGCACCTCATCCAACCCGACCGGACAACGCTGGCATCTGACTGTTGGTATTTGTCCATCAGACTCGACAGTAAAAGCTGATGCGAATGACTCGGCCAGTGCCTCCGCCGACTCCAAGAAACTCCCACAGATGTCACCCGAGCTTCCCCTGACTAGCGGAGTGGACGCCCTCGTTTTAAGAAATGAACGTACATATTTAAAAAATTTCTTCTTGTTGTTAGTGGAAGCTATATTGGACTCGAACTGTTTCTTTGCATTATCAATTGCCATAGACAAACGGTTGGAGAAATTTCGATGCTCAGTGAAATCCTCATCTTGCCTGCGTCTGGTATATCTCTGCCATAGTCTGCGTTTGTGCCGTAACATACCACGTAGGTTCCCATCTATCCAAGGTTTGGTCGAGTTGACCTCGACAAATTTAAATCGTTTGTTCTCCCGGACTGCCGTCTCTATTACACTCACCAAACCACTCCACATTGCCTCCACATCCTGACCTTCAAAATAATCTGACCATTGAACACTGGAAAGCTTCTCATTGACTCTAGCATAGTTTATCACTTCGATTTTCTTACCAACAACATTCGATCTAGAGGCTGTGCAAAACTGAATCTTTGATTTCAAAGTGATGTGGTCCGACTTACCAAACGGCGGTAGATAGTCAATTTCGGCACATAGATCAGGATCGTTTGTCAAGAAGAGGTCGAGCAATGAGGGTGTCTGATCTGGACGATATCTTGTGGGTTTATCAATAAGTTGCAAGAGACTTGATTCCAACATCATACGAGCAAATGGCAGAGAAGGTGAAGTAGATAAAGGCATGTTCAGTACTGGCCAGGAAATGTCGGGCAAGTTGAAATCACCCGCAATGAATATGTTCTTCCTATCAGCCAGTTGTTGCAGATGACTAATAAGAACAGCATCGTGAACACACGCCCGGGGCCTATAGACACATCCAATGGTGAGTGAAAAATCATTGTATTTAATGTCTATGAATAAATTGTCGATACCAGGTGTACTAATGGATGAGATGGAAATGGTGGGTGAGCCTACTATACTTTTCTTTATATAAATGCATACACCTCCGTGGCCTCGGGTGGTTACACTGTCGCTACGATAGAGAGCGTAATTTGAAATATGCACTACTGAATCTGGGATGCCTGGGTGGAGCCATGTCTCAGAGAGAAGAATAATACTAGGATTGAACACTTGGACAAAAGTTTGCAGCTCACGATGTTTTGAGCAGAGAGACTGAACGTTAGAGTATACAAGGGACCATTCGTTAAAGTTGGTTAGTTTTTTGAATTGGTAGCCTGATGTGAAGCAACAATGATGGGCTCCCCACGAACATACCTGATAGTGAGATCTTTTTCACCTGATGCCTCCCGCTCCTTCAATAATGCACGCTTTGAATCCAATAGTTTGAGTTGTTCTGGGGTTTTATCGTCCGTGAGTATGAAATTTTTGTACGATTCTTGGGTCAGCAAGGATTTCTTATTGCGTAATAAAGAACTTACAATAGTTGGGTTGGACATAGTTACCCTCAGCATACGAGGTCTAGGGGAGCGTATCTTTCCCAGACGTGCTGCTCTGACCATAAACTTCGGTGCCTCAGAATCTACCTGACCTAAAATGTTGGAAGCGACGACTGAATCTTCAGATGTAGATGATTCGGGGATGTTTTTTATAATTATGTTGAATGAGCGCTTAGTTCGCTCAATAATTTCGTTGGTATTCACTTGACCAGCGCATGAAGTATTAGCTCTTAAAACTTCGACATCTTTTATGACATCAGAAAAATCAGAAGCAAGAGTGGCGTGAGAAGTTTCCAAACTAGTTATCTTCTCCTCACAAGCTGCAATGGAGACCGAGTGGCCACTAAGGATTTGAGTGTGACTCTCAAGAGTTTCACGACACTTACTAAGCTCCGCAACAATGGTTGACTGATCATCCTTTATTGACTTGAGGTCAACTGCTATGGAGGAGATCTTACTCATAAGCAAGTTAAAATGTTCCATGGTAATATGTTCGCTACTGGATGACTGAGATTTACTACGTAGAGATCTCTTACGGGATTCACAACCGCTGCAGTTCCATTTGGCATTTGAATCTTTAATGAACTTTAGATCTTCAACAGATAGGTTAACGCACCCAAGATGGAAGACCCTGCGACATCCAACACATTGCGGTTGATCAGCATTCTCCACCGCTTTGTCACAAATAGCGCATTGGGTTGGCATAATTCGATAGAATAAATAAATAATGTGAAGTGAGGAAAAGCTATAGGTATTACACACTTCACTCCTGTGGACCTGTACAGGAGACTTCACAGACTAGGAAGGCCACGAATAACAGGAAGAATAGGAAAGCGGTACAAAATATCACAGGGACAAACAATATTCTACCAAAAGCGCGTATAGGTCATACGCGCACTGGATGAGTAAAGAACGTTCAACTCATTCCATTCATACGCGTACCGAAAACGCTGCTGCGTACGAATCGGCGGCAAGGAGCCAACAGATGTCCACCGCAGCAAGCGAAATTGTCCCTTAAGTGAGGTAAACAAAACAACTATACTCAGGTTAAAACGATCGAGATGGCAAAAATGAGATATGATCATACAACAATCCTTACTTAACTATGATTCCAGGACACTAATGCACCCGAAGAAAGCAAACTCACAAATTTTATCGAGTTTTATCACATAGAAATTATGTAAAAGCAATCACAAAGGAAGGACACTGCAATTTCCGATTTGTCTTCAATGACAATGATATTGTGTATATTTATATTGTGTATATTTATATTGTGTATATTTATATTGTGTATTTATATTGTATATTTATATTGTATATATATATATATATATATATATGTATATATATATATATATATTGTATATTTATATTGTATATTCATATTGTATATTTATATTGTATATTTATATTGTATATTTATATTGTATATTTATATGGTATATTTATATTGTATATTTATATTGTATATTTATATTGTATATTTATAATGTGTATTTATGAAACGTTATCATCAACTTGATCATTGTCTGGGTTTTCATTAACGAACAATGTTTGTTCCAATTTTACTTTTGTTATAGTTTCGAATTTTCATCAAAGGAAAATATTATCATTATATGCCTAATCAGTGAGTGAAGTATCACACTCGATAAGTTCCATTGCATCTAGTCCCTATGGGAAAATGCTGGGATACCGATTCCGAAGAACGGTAAAATGGATACGATAAATTCACTCACGGCTGCCAACGGAAAATGAGACATTTATTAAATTGCTAACTTAATGCGTTCCATCTGGAAAAATACAAAATGTCACTTTCCGCACCGACTATGCTGAGAACCAGATCTTAAAACCGGACAGAGTGGACACGGGACGGTGGTTAGGCCGACTTTACAGCGCAATTATCGGCGTAATTGAGCTAAATTATATGAAATTTTAAGCGAGATGCATCTATTTGAATAATTTCCGCGGAAATTTATGTGTGTCGACTTGAAGATTATCTTGTTTACGTGGTGGGAGGACTGAATTTGGTTTGCAGAGAAACGAGATGAAAGGGGAACGAGGCTTTATGAATACCTAACACATCGACCGATAAGTTCCCGGTTTGATGAAGAAAACGAGATTCTTAATCAAATTTGATCCTTTGGTATAAAAAATGAAAAAATAAAAAGTGGGATTTTTTACTTGATAGAAGGCTTTTTCAATATTTCGAATATGAAACAGACTTATTCTGTTATACCTGGCTACAGGTTTTAATTTTATAAAATTTCTGAAAAACTTTTTAGAATTAAAATGAAGACATAGATTTAACACTAATTACACAGTATCAAAAAGATTAATAAGGAGTATGAGCTATGGTAATAGAACGAGACAGTGTTACATACATCTGTATTTATATTTGTTTATCACCTACTTATTATTAGGGTGATTTTTCCTCTAAATGTACCGCGTCTGAAAAGAAAACTTACTTATTTACTCACGTATCAAATCGAAACAGGCTGTCATGGATGATGTTTCCTGCATGATCACGGTGAATAATTTGTATTTTCTTTCGATTCTCTATTGGTTAACTGCCGCATATATGTGTTGATAATTCTATTTGTCTATAAAGGGAAGCGGTGCTTTAAAGACATTTAATTTAATTTTCAAAAATTCGTAAGGGATTTGAAATATTTGAAAAACCTTTCAAAGTAATTTTCAATCCACACTATTTAGAAAATATATTATATATTATATATTATATATTATATATTATATATTATATATTATATATTATATATTATATATTATATATTATATATTATATATTATATATTATATATTATATATTATATATTATATATTATATATTATATATTATATATTATATATTATATATTATATATTATATATTATATATTATATATTATATATTATATATTATATATTATATATTATATATTATATATTATATATTATATATTATATATTATATATTATATATTATATATTATATATTATATATTATACATTATATATTGTATATTATATATTATATATTATATATTATATATTATATATTATATATTATATATTATATATTATATATTATATATTATATATTATACATTATATATTGTATATTATATATTATATATTATATATTATATATTATATATTATATATTATATATTATATATTATATATTATATATTATATATTATATATTATATATTATTATATTATATAATATATAATATATAATATATAATATATAATATATAATATATAATATATAATATATAATATATAATATATAATATATAATATATAATATATAATATATAATATATAATATATAATATATAATATATAATATATAATATATAATATATAATATATAATATATAATATACAATATATAATGTATAATATATAATATATAATATATAATATATAATATATAATATATAATATATAATATATAATATATAATATATAATATATAATATACAATATATAATGTATAATATATAATATATAATATATAATATATAATATATAATATATAATATATAATATATAATATATAATATATAATATATAATATATAATATATAATATATAATATATAATATATAATATATAATATATAATATATAATATATAATATATAATATATAATATATAATATATAATATATAATATATAATATATAATATATAATATATAATATATAATATATAATATATTTTCTAAATAGTGTGGATTGAAAATTACTTTGAAAGGTTTTTCAAATATTATATATTATATATTATATATTATATGTTATATATTATATATTATATATTATATATTATATATTATATATTATATATTATATATTATATATTATATATTATATATTATATATTATATATTATATATTATATATTATATATTATATATTATATATTATATATTATATATTATATATTATATATTATATATTATATATTATATATTATATATTATATATTATATATTATATATTATATATTATATATTATATATTATATATTATATATTATATATTATATATTATATATTATATATTATATATTATATATTATATATTATATATTATATATTATATATTATATATTATATATTATATATTATATATTATATATTATATATTATATATTATATATTATATATTATATATTATATATTATATATTATATATTAAATATTTACGGGATAGAGTTATAGTATAAATATGAAACTAAATACAGTCCATTGTCGTCTTCCCGTCACCCTTCTCCACACCCCTCTATCTAGAGGGTCTTAACGGGGTTCGAGAATCTATGTCCGATGTTCGCATGAGATTGATTTTGTCTGCAGAGTTCTTTGACCAGTTTTAGATAGGGCTCCATCTACTTCTAGGGTTTCGAGAGCTTCCTAGATTTTTTTCCAAGCATTGTGTCGTAGGATTTCTCAAGATCTATAAACGCCAAATGGATTGTTCGGTTTACCAAAATCTTTTCTTCATTATCTGCTGCAAAGTGAAGAGGTTGTGCATGTAGGATTTTCCAGGCGTAAAACCGCTCTGATATTTTATGGCCAATGTTATCTCCCAGCTTTTTTTGGAGAAAAGCTGTCTACACTCAGGCCCCTTTAACAGCCTTGGTCAATACGGTTTACTTTTCTGAAGATGGACACTTAATTTGTTGGGAGCCCTTAACGAGGTTTATGGGTTGAGAAATTGCGTAACTAGTCATTAGACCTTTCTCATCTGATTCATCACTCATTATTGTCGCGAATATGACTTAAATGTTCTTTGATTCTGATGGCAAAATTTCGTGTGTTTTGTATAACGTAACATTTGTGGCTGTCTGAATATTTAATCAACCTATAAAATTGTGTTTGCTACTTGGAAATAGCAGAACTCACCTGAAGGATACTTCATGTTAGTCACTATAGACTAATTGTTACCTTAAAACTGCATATTTTTAATGAATCAGTTTCATTATAGCATAAATCTTCTTAATGGTTTCATATAACATCCCCGATAAAACTTAATCGATAAATATACATATACCCAGACAATAAAATAGTTATCTAAACAATCTATGAGAAATATCCAAATAAAACAACCGGCAAAAGGTAAACGATCCTTGAATGAAGTCTCTCACGTGACCAAACGCGCGTTTACCATAACAGCCATAGAAATCAAACGACGAAAGAATCCTCCTATCCAAACAGCCCATCGATAAATAAACAATTCTTCGGGCGCGCTTTTTTCCAAAACAAACAGGAGGCGAATTCCTCAGGAGTAATAAAATGCTGTCAGAGTTCAAAGTTGTCGATAGTTAAGAGTGGTATTTAGCCATGATCACAATTACCTGGCATTCTTGTTTTGTGGGACTCACAACAATAAAATCCTGATTGCAAGCATCGAAATAAAATTTAACGGAATCCTATATCACTGTTATGTTTGATGTAATGACAATGGAGTAAGTGAATAGATTTTAGTATTTTTATATCGAATGGCAATAAATCGCGAAAGTTTTATTGAGAAAAATCTCGTGTATGGTAAGTGGAAGTTTACATAATGGAGAGTTGAATAAGGAAAAAATCTTTTGTCGAAGAAGAGTCGTTTGACAGGCGACCAGACTTGTGAAAGTAAACCATTTGAAGGATCTGTTATAGCACCAAATTTGTTCGGAAAATTATAAATTTAATTGGGTCGGTCTTTATTTGATGGAAAGTCAATTTAATTTAAGAGATTAATAAATAATATTTCCACAATTTAAAAGTTTACCAAAATTTTTTCGCGAACACTGATCAGGTGCCAGCAGTAGACACAGACTATCTCATTTTGCTGATGCTCAAACGTATACAGAAGTGCTACGAGGTCGCCAGACACATTTTTGATTTTAATCTGATTACATGTTAATAACATTTCTTGTGAATGTACAAGCTGAATGAATTATTCTTTTTAGATGTAACCGTACTAATGTCATTCAGTATATTTTCATATATTTCATTTCAATATTTCAAGACTGTCAGTGTATCTTAGCATTTAAACCGTCTATTACTTGACCAATTTTTCGAATATCTCCCAACTGTTGTCTTAATACACTTCTCGACATTGTGCTCAATACCATCTGCATACGAAACTCCTGTTTCCTGGTTCACTTCGTGATAACAACAATCAACTTGCGCTCACCATGATTTAATGCCACACCAGTATATTCAGGGAAGCCAAAGAAACTCTTCCTTCATGCCGTTGTCAACTTGGTTTCAGATAAATCCATTTGACGTAGCTGAATTGTTCCACTCTGGTAATTTCTTGTTCGCATTGTTGGCAGATATTCGCAAGAAATGGTTTATATTCTGTTCGTTTAATTTTTTCGATCGAAAATAGGAAATGGAGTTACGAGGAATCCTGGTACAGTTAGTTGGCTTTTGTGCGATTGGTGTAAGAAGAACGTAAATTTGAATTGTTTGCTTAAATTGTTCGAATGATGAAGATTAGGTGCTTCCTTGATCATTGGCCTTCAGTTTGCAATCTGAATCAATTAGAGTTTTTAGACTGTTCGTTTGTCATTTGGTGCCTTTCTTCATTAACGGTTGTGTGAAAAACTCTACGTAAAATGTCATGCAGCCATGGAAATTACATGAGGAATACTTAAAAATTCGACTCCTCCACTACATACTGACTGACAAAAATTGGTAAACACTCATATACGTATACTGTACCTTGCCTTTCTCAGATTCAGTATCAGGCTTTTATGGGACCTCCATAGTCCTGTGTTGCTCGTATCCACAGAAAATTTCACTTAAAGATGGTAAGAGGGAGCCATGACACCTGGAGACCAGTAAAAAACAACCATTCATAGTCTTAAAGCTGTGGAATCCTTCGGTTCTCGACGTGAATCTCTAGCTCCTTCATGTAAATCATTGGCTTCTCCAACATGAATCTGAATCTGAATACGTATATTCGTATACTGTATCCTACCCTATCTCAGATTCAGAATCAGCCTTATATGGAATCTCAATAACCCTGGGTAGCTCGTATCAAAAAAAAATTATTTGAATTTGGTAGCACACCTGGAGACTGGAATAAAAAACAATCACATGGTTTTAGAGATTTTAGTTACAATTTAAAATAGTCCTTAAGCTCTGGGATCCTCCGGTTCTCGACGTGAATCTCAAGCTCCTTCATGTAGATCTTTAGCTTCTCCAACATGAATGTGAATCTGAATACGTATATATGTATACTGTCCCCTACCATATATCAGATTTAGAGTCAGGCTTATATGGGATCGCAATAACCCTGGTTAGCTCGTATCAAAAAATAATTACTTAACTTGAAGTTTTAGTTGTTTCAGTTACAGTTAAAAATAGTCCTAAATCTGTGGGATCCTCCGGTTCTCGATGTGAATCTCTAGCTTCTTCATGTAGATCTATAGCTTCTCCAACATGAATCTGAATACGTATATACGTATACTGTCCCCTACCATCTCTCAGATTTAGAGTCAGGCTTATATGGGATCGCAAAAAAATTATTTGAATTTGGTAGCACACCTGGAGACTAGAATAAAAAACAATCACATGGTTTTAGAGATTTTAGTTACAATTTAAAATAGTCCTTAAGGTCTGGGATCCTCCGGTTCTCGACGTGAATCTCTAGCTCCTTCATGTAGATCTTTAGCTTTTCCAACATGAATGTGAATCTGAATACGTATATATGTATACTGTCCCCTACCATATATCAGATTTAGAGTCAGGCTTATATGGGATCGCAATAACCCTGGGTAGCTCGTATCAAAAAATAATTACTTGAAGTTTTAGTTGTTTCAGTCCTAAATCTGTGGGATCCTCCGATTCTCGACGTGAATCCCTAGCTCGTGTGGATCTCTCGCTTCTCAAACTTGAACTCCTTTTGGTCCAAATGGTCTTTCAATTCAATTTGGGAATGTGTGACCAACCATGATATCCAGGTAAGAGGAGTGGGAAATGCTTAATTTCGAATTGACTGTTTGGTATTTTCTGGGACTTTGTTTATCTCCAAGCACTCTCATTTTGATCCTTTCTGACATAAAGGATTTTGAAGCTTTTTTATGCTTGGACGCCTGAGAAAGGGAAATCTATGTTAGTTAGTTTTTGGTGCTCCTAGCGGAAAGTTGTGTCGTGTTTAGTCCCGTCTTGAACTGTTGAAGGAAACAAATCAGATAGAAGCAATGTGTTTATGCCGAACTAGCCAGTTCGGCGGAAGAAGAACTTCTCGAAGTTGTTAAAGCTATGAACTGAGTTTTCGAGAAAAAAACCATTCGTTCATCTTTTTGAGGTCTTTGTTCAGGGAATCTATTTGCTGGCATCTATGGAGGTGAGACTAAACACTGCTCAAAGGTTTATCACTGGTGGTTCTCGGTCTTTTTAAGAAGATAGTTTATGTAGGTCAGGAAGAGGATGGGACAAAACTGAGCCTCAGGGCACTCCAGTGTTCACGTTGAAACCACAGGAGCCGATATCATCCCCAACCTCATGAGTGTTCTTGTTGGTGAGGAAATTCTTCATCCAGACTCCCGGGAAAACCATACGATAATAGCTTATTCAGAAGAGCCTCATTCCAAGCCCGATCCAAAACCTTGGATATGTTCAAACCAACTGAATTAGATTCTCCATAAATGTCAATAATCGTTGTCCACACTTGCATGGCATAGCTAAAAACCTGTTGATCGGTGTATACGAAAATCATATTGCCTGTCACTGATGGAACCTTTGCTTTCCATGTATCTAACCATTTCGAGATTTATAGCTGCGTTTTTGATTTTCAATAAAATGTATATTGTCGCTATTGGGTTGTAGTTTGATGGGAAACACATCCCCTTCTTCTTTGGTAAAGACTGCACTAGTGCACTTTTCCATGAATCAAGGAAAATTCCTTTTCTGTAGATCACAGTGAACATCTCACAGAGAACAAGTGTGAGCTCTGGTGAAGACAATGGCAAGAATTCCGTCTGGTCCAGTTGCTCTCTTGGAATTGAGTCCATCAAGAACTCGGGAATGGTCTGTGGTCTTTAACTTTTGGTGTAGTTCTATTAGTGATAGGGTTCATTGGATATTCTCCTGAAAGGACGTGATAAGCATATTTGCTTTTCGTTTTCCTGGGGTGTTAATCCAGTGAGAATTGGTCCCTCTCTTTTCCCTTTAATCGACTTCAGCCCTATGTGTTTGCTCCTTTTGTTTCTTTCATATTTCCTTCAATGCCCTGGCGTGCTGGTACCCAAACTAGAACTAGCATGTAGCTTTTCGAATATAATATGAAAGATGTTTTACAGTTCCAGCTGATCCTTGAGTTACACGTTGCTAGTTGCTTCAGTAAACTCTGACTCTTTGAATCAATGCAGATTCTAGTTTCGTTTTACTGTTTGGACAGAAAGACTTGAGCACATCTATCTGTAAGCAAATTTCGATTTAAAGCATTTTTTTAGGCTTCCTAAAGGCAGAGCTTTCCTATACTTACAGGAAGTCTAAAAATTGAAGCCTAAAAAACGCTTCAAGTTTCAAGTGAAACCATACTGCTTATTAAAAGAAATGTATATGAGACAGTAATTTATTTCCACAAAAATGTTTGTACTACTACAACAATTGTTTCACCACGATGTGGCTCCTTCAGGTATTACATTGTACTGTCTGATGGTATTCAGTGTAACCAAGTTCAAATACATTTTTAGGTACGTGACCAAATAATGGAAGCACAAGTCATAAAAACTCTAGGTGTTTATTGGAGTTTGCCGCTAAAAATGCCATTAAAGAAAAATATTCAGTAATGGAGAATGATCGACATCTGTTTGTTCGTTCACAAGGATTTTACGGGCATTTTACCTGTTGATTTCAAGAAATTCTAAAAGTGTTAGTCTAGAACTTTTGCTTTCAACGTGGATAATTTCATAATTATTGTTGAAATTATGCTTGAATTCCTTAAGATGATCAGCATATGTCGAATGTACAGAATTGGATATATAACCCCTTTGGTGTTCTTGGACACGTTTATTGAATGATCTACCGCTCTGGCCAATTTATACAAAAGGGCAAACTTCGCAAGTCAACTTGTAGAATCCGGATTTATTTTCTTTATTTGTTCGATCTTTGTTGTTTTTTATGTAGGTACTAAGGTTATTAATTGTCTTAAAAGCCGCGTTATAATTGAAACAACTTTTGAAATATTTAGCAATATTTTCAGATAATCCGTTGACATAAGATATATAAGAAAGGGATTCTAACCGTTGTTTAACGCTATTTGTTTAATAATATTTAATTCTTTCAAAAAGTTTTCTGAATTCAAAGGAACATTCAATAATAAGAAGAATTGAGTTTGCGGTTGGTTCTAGGTGAAACATTATAATATTTATATTAAAAATAACACTCGGTTTATATTTCACAGTTTATTCAGAAATCTGACACGTGTTTCGGTATTTCAACCATCTTCAGAGGAGTACAAAAAGTAACTAAACTTAAAATCACAGAGGTTCATTTTTATTACAATTACAACATCTGTTGCTTTTTATGGCACATTTTTACAACAGAATCCAATACAGGCGTACTAGGAAAGAGTATTTGGGAATTGGTCAAATTTCTTTATTCTCTAAAGATTTTTTGATTGAAAGAATCTCCAAATAGTCCATCACTTTACCCTTATTAACATTGTATAATAAACTAACATCCTTTTCGTTGAAAAAGTGATTATTCTCTATACAATGTTCTGCAAAACCGGTTGATTTATGGTTTTTTAGAATTGATACCCTATGTTCTTTCACTCGATGTTGTAAACACCGACCTGTTTGTCCAATATATATAGCATCACAATCATCACATTTTAGTTGGTAAATTCCCGTATTAGTCATATTAGGGTTCCTTTCTTTATTATTCCCTAAGAGTTTGGCTAGATTATTTTTATTGACTGTTATCGAACTAATTCCCATTTTCCGGAAACCATTACAAATTTTGTAACTAATACCTTTTATATACGGTATAGAGTACCACATTAAATCTCGGTTATAATCCTTTGAATTTATATAAAAATTTTTTAAAATATATTTAAATGCTTTCTTTTTAATCATTTTGTCAATAAGGTCCGTTCTATAGCCATTATTCAAAGCTATGGTTTTAATTATATTAACTTCTTTTTTGTAATTAGTTTCATTCAACGGGATATTCAAGAGTCTATGTATGAAGCTATGGAATGATGACATTCAATAATCTATGAATAAAACTATTATATGCTGACATCTTTTGGTTGGTGGGGTGGTTTGAAGTTTTATGTATTGTGATGTCTGTATGTGTGGGTTTGTGAAAAATACTAAAAACATGTAACTTATTCAAGCTTGTTATAGTGAGGTCAAGAAAATTAATACTTTGATTCTTTTCTTTTTCGATTGGGGTCTTTAGTAACGGTTTTATATTTATCCGGGGGTTAAAAAAGCAATAGTTTTGTTGAAATATTCATGTTTTGGAATAGTAACGATACTGTTTCCTTTATCGGCTCGAGTGAATATTAAATTATTGGTGTTTCTTTTTTCGATGATTGATTTAACTAAATTCCGTTTTATTGAGGAAGAGTGAATTTCAGTTTTATTTTTGTCTTTAATTGTGTCAGCAATAATATATTTATTGTAATTTGAATTTGGTTGATTTTTGAGTGATTGAATAGATTTAATTTCGAGTTCTGAATCTATTGCTAAATAGTCTAGGGATTTTTGTGAATTATTATTTTCCAGGTATAATTTAAATCCCTTTTCTAAAAGGTTGGATTCTCTACTGTTGAATTTTACATCAGATAGATTGACAAATCTAGGGTAAAATTGATGTTCAGAGAAAAGATGTTTTTCACTTTTATTAAATTTTTGTGGAAATAAATTACTGTCTCATATACATTTCTTTAATTAAAATGAGTTTCCACCAAGTAAAGACCGAATCTATCAAATACATGTTGCTTATGCCTGCGCCTTGCTCCCTTTAGTGCCTATAAACAGTGTTTATAGGCAATGTTCTTCAGGAATTTCATAAAGTTAAAATTTGTACCGAGGTGTAATAGAATTACCCTGTTTGATATTTAAGATATTGAAAAAACCTTCTGTCAAGTAAAAAATCCCCTTCATTTTATTAATAAAATAGAAAGGCCTTTTACTTGATAGAAGAAATATAACAAAATTTGAATATTAAAACAAATTGAAATATGTTTATCTTCTACAATTTTAATTTCAAAAAATTTTTTATTCAAAAAACTTTTAGAATTAAATTTATGTCTAAAACAAGCACCGCTTACATTTAATAGACGTATATAATCAAAACTCAATATATAATGTCAAATGGAATAAATAACCCAACAGATATACGAAAGTAATTAAAATTAATAAATAAATATTTAAAGGAGACAAAATTTTGTTTCTGGTCTTACCTTTAAGAACATCAATTGCCTTTTAAAAACATGAACACACTTAAAGGACTTCTCAAAGAATATAATTTATTTGAGATATTTAATATATTTAAATATTCGAATAAGTTAATTCAAAAATCTCTAAAAAAATGTGCACTATATCTGCAAAAAAACAAATATAATTCTAAGCAATCCCGTCTTCAGCCCTCATTCAATATTCCAAATATCAAAATCAAAAAACTAACCTATATCTCTCCACGTGTTAAAAGACTAAGGCTTCAAAACACAGATCAACTATATAATTCAAGATTGATCTATGTTCTAACAAAATCAAAGAAAAGTGTGAGTTATTTTAAGGTTTATTTAAATTCATTGACATTCCATAATGAGATTTATTGAAGCCAAAATATAATTATATATTATCTATAAAATAAAATAGATAGATATTGATAGAAGAAATATAACAAAATTTGAATATTAAAACAAATTAAAATATGTTCATCTTCTACAATTTTATTTTCAAAAAATTTTTTATTCAAAAAACTTCTAGAATTAAATTTATGTCTAACACAAGCACCGCTTACATTTAATAGTCGTATATAACCAAAACTCAATATATAATGTCAAATGGAATGAATAACCCAACAGATATACGAAAGTAATTAAAATTGATAAATAAATATTTAAAAGAGACAAAATTTTGTTTCTGTTTTCACCTTTAAGAACACCAATTGCCTTTTAAAAACACACTTAAAGGATTTCTCAAAGAATATAATTTATTTGAAATATTTAATATATTTAAATATTCGAATAAGTTAATTCAAAAATCTCTAAAATATAGGTTAGTTTTTTGATTTTGATATTTGGAATATTAAATGAGGGCTGAAGACGGGATTGCTTAGAATTATATTTGTTTTTTGAAGATACAGTACACATTTTTTAGAGATTTCTGAATTAACTTATTCGAATATTTAAATATATTAAATATTTCAAATAAATTATATTCTTTGAGAAGTCCTTTAAGTGTGTTCATGTTTTTAAAAGGCAATTGGTGTTCTTAAAGGTAAGACCAGAAACAAAATTTTGTCTCCTTTAAATATTTATTTATTAATTTTAATTACTTTCGTATATCTGTTGGGTTATTTATTCCATTCGACTTTATATATTGAGTTTTGATTATATACGTCTATTAAATGTAAGCGGTGCTTGTTTTAGACATAAATTTAATTCTGAAAGTTTTTTGAATGAAAAATTTTTTGAAATTAAAATTGTAGAAGATAAACATATTTCAATTTGTTTTAATATTCAAATTTTGTCATTTTATTAATCTTAATATTAATCATTCTGTAAAGGTTTTCGGAATGATTTCCAATTTGTTAATTTGAACTTCATCACATAAGACCCATACATTCATAATTGAAAATCATCTGACCTTTAATTTACGAGCGTGTTCAAACCTTGATGTCATGTAAGTGCTTTTACCAGTTTTTTCAGTCAACATTTTGTTACACTGTTTGGGCCGTGTTTCAAGTACGGGACCCCGAGTGTAATTACTGCAATTCCAGCTGTACCACCATCAAGTACCATATACCAGAGACAAGATAAAACACGTGAGATAAAGACAAAAAAACCTAGATCACGGAAATCATAAATAATAAACACAATTAGATGAGATGGATAAAAGAATCGTGTAGCAATTATTCAACTAATTTTCTTCGGGAAATTATATAGCACGTGCCGGGCCTCATCCTTAATTAGAGGTTATAATTACAATTTCAAATTACAATTATGAATGAAGAAGAGCGCGTGCCGGAACCGTCACGCCTAACCCTGTTCCAGGTCAAAGAACACAGCGCATATATCGTATAAAATGTACCTTATTACAGAATAAGAGCTTCTTTCAACTACCGGGTACATGGGGAAAATTTGGAGTTGAGTTCAGGAGGAATAAGGAAGAAACATTGCTCAAATATTGAGGTGGACATTCTAGAGAAAACTTACTTTTGCTCTTGCATCCAATTTTCAGGATTGCTATACATACCATGTGGAGAGGCGTATGTTTGCTTATTACACATACGCACACACACAAAAAATGATCTCATGACATTGCTTGGCTTAATTACAGGTGCAAGATCTTCTTTTTTGTGATCCGTTTGTGCTTTTTTGTGCTATTGCAATCGATCTGGTGTTGTGTAGTATCATTGAATTTTGAATTGTATCAGTCCTTACTTGGTGAAAATCCATATTAAAAAAATTTGAAATAAGGTTATTTATTTATAAAATAAACAAAATAAAGAACATCTACTTACCTCATAATGCTAAATTCATTTCATTTGACGTACAAAATTTATTTCCAATTATACCACCAAACGAAACAATTAAACTAGTATTAATCAACAACAGATGCAATACAATTACCAAAGAAGATATTTTAGAATGTCTAGATATTTGCACTAAACAATATTATTTTCAATTTAAAAATAAAATTTATAAATCTGAAAACGGTTTGATTATGGGAAATCCCTTAAGTCCTTTATTAGCAGAAATATTCATGGACAATATTGAAACTAAAATTCACCAAAATCCCCTTAAGAAATACTTTTTATATTGGTATAGATATGTAGACGATATTTTCTGTTGCTTCACAGGTACAGACAGACTTTTGAAAAAATTCTTTTTATTCATCAATGAAATACATCCTTCAATTAAATTCACTATGGAAACCGAACTTAATAATTCTATTAATTTTCTTGATTTAATTGTTACTCGAATAAATAATTCACATGATTTTTCAATATTTCACAAACCAACCTATACGGATTCTATTATACACAATAAATCAAATCATCCTCTAAATCAAAAATTATCAGCATTTAATTGTATGATCCATAGATTAGTTAATATTCCCATGAATCGAGAAAATTATATTTCAGAACTTAACATAATTAAACAAATAGCTATTAATAATGACTATGATCCAAAGTTGATAGACAAATTATTGATGAATAAAAATAATAAAATAGCTTTAAATATGGTGTTTCCTAATATAAAAGAAAATTTTAAATACATTTGATTAAAATACACTAAAGGTATTTCTGAGAAAATTGCTACATACCTCAAAAGTAAATATAATTTGAGAACTCCATTTAAAACTAATTCGAACTTGAGTAAATTTATCAAAAATAATAAATACTACACACATAAAGATGATAAATCTGGGTTTTATAAGTTAACCTGCAGTGATTGCCCTAAAGTTTACATAGGTCAGACTGGAAGAACTTTCCGTCATAGGATGTGTGAACATTTGAAGAGTTCCCTCAATAATAAAAGCAATTCTACATATTCCAACCATTTGTTAGAAACAGGACATACTTTCAACCATATCTTTGAAATTCTACATATAGAAAGCAAAAAGTTATGCTTTAAATCTGTTAGAATCCCTAGAGATAAATAAACATAAAAAAATTGGAATATTACTTAACGAACATTTAAATAGCTCACCTCTGTTAAATATATTCAGATAAGCTGGAATTTGCAAGGACCCTTTTTTGGGTTTTAGTGCTCAATAAAAATTTATTGTACTTACTGTAATATAAATAGCCATGGATTTCGGAAACAAGCTTAGTTATTCAAAATATGATCTTGCCTGATGATACTACTGTGATAACGAAACAATTGTTGTGAGTTTAACAATAAAAATTTGTGAAAATCAGAATAACCTTGTTTCAAATTATGTGTAGTATCAGTTATGGATTAATTGTCACGAGTTGAACGTACGTTTAAAAACGTCGAACTTGAACAATTGGTGTGTTGGTTAAAAGCAGGTTTAACTCAGGAGGAAGCTGCTAACCGTTTCCGGGTTTCACGAAGTATCGGTTGTTTTTTTTAGGGTGAAGGAACTTACGATAGGGATAACTGTGATTTGACAGAAGGTAGAAGCCATGTTCTTTTGACATTTCTGTTCAGTCAGCATTGACAAATTATCATGGAAAGACTCACGCCGCAACAACGTTTACAAATGGTTGGAATTTATGGTTTCCATAATCGTTCATCAGAGCAGCTTATTCGTCGAACTATCGATAGATTTCGGACAACATTTTCTCTACTCGATGCAACAACAACAACAACAAGCCAAAGAACTATACGTACAGAAGACAATATCGCTGCTGTAACTGATAGTGTTAATGATGATCCATTTTTGTCTATTCGTCAACATGGAGAATTTTGCGTGAAGATCTTGGTCTACACCCATACAAGATTCAACTGGTTCAAGAACTGAAGCCACTTGAACATAATAAGAGTCGTTTTTTTGCTGATTTGGCCCTAGAACAGCTTGAAGTTGATCCACTTTTTTATGGTAAAATTGTGTTTGGTGATGAAGCTCATTTCTGGTTGAACGGCTCTGTAAACGAGCAAAATTGCAATATGTAGAGTGAAAACAATCATCAAGAAGTTCTGCAGGTTCCATTGCATCCTGAAAAATACACTGTATGGTGTACTTCACACGTTGGAGGCATCATCGGTCCATATTAGTTTAAAAACGATGCTGGAGCTTATGTTACAGTGAATGGTGCTCATTACAGATCGAAGATCAATAATTATTTGTTTCAAAATTTTAATGGTAAAGACCCTATAGTGTTTTAGTTCCAACAAGATGGTGCTACACCTCATGCTGCTACCGTAACAATTGATTTATTGAAAGACAGATTTGGCGATAATATTATTTCGAGAAATGGTCCAATTAATTGGATTGGAATCCAACATAACTAGCGTTATTGATGCGATAAGGCCTGAAGTACTCGAAAAAGTGATCCAAGATTGGTTTGGTCGAATGCGGTTCCTCAGAGCTAGTCCTGGTGGACATATGCCGTCAATTATTTTTAGAACCTGTCATAAAATTATCTTTCAGTAAAAATATTGGGTTCAATCATAATTTAAATGTGTTTCCGATTCCGATATCTGTTAGAACGCCCTTCTTTTTTAACTTGGATTTTTATCACGTTCCGCTTTTAAACCTCTGTACCACTATTAGGTGTTAGCTAGAATCTATTGAAATATTCAAAATATGTATCACTTTTTTTAAAATACCTCTGTATCACTGTTAGGTCTTCAGCTGTCTGATGATGGAATAGTTCATTTCCCGAAACTCGAGTCACAAGAAAATGTGTTATATATCTTTTTATTGGAAGTAAAACATAGTAATTTCTACAATTTGTTTTAATTGGGATAACTGTTATTTGACAGAAGGTAGAAGCCATGTTGTTTTGACATTTCTGTTCAGTAAGCATTGACAAATTATCATGGAAAGACTCACGCCGCAAGAACGTTTACAAATTGTTGGAATTTATTTTCAAAATCAGTGTTCTATTCGCCAAACGTATGAGCGCTTCGTGAAGTTTATGGTTTACATAATCGTCCATCAAAGCAGCTTATTCGTCGAACTATCGATAGATTCCGGAGAATATTTTCTCTACTCGATGTAACAACAACAAGACAAAGAACTGTACGTATAGAAGAAAATATCGCTGCTGAAAGTCATAGTGTTAATGATGATCCAGATTATGTGTTAATGATGATCCAGTATTACTAGAAATATTACATATACTCATAGGGGTGGAAGAACATGAGGTACAAATGTCGCACAAGATCGGCTAATACGGTTATCTGCATGACGAAATGCCTTCTTTACAGCATCTCGAATTGAAAGGTCATTCTAGAAAGCTACAGTTAGGACAGTTTCTGGTCAAACAATCCAGAATAGGTTGCACAGATTCAATTCGCCGGTCACCAGCGATTGAGTAGGAAGCATCAGGCTGTAAGATATCGTTGGGCTCTTGAACATGAGAACTGGAACGGGTACAGATAGAGATCCTGCCTGTTCACGGATGAATCCAGATTTCGTCTGTATATGTCTAGTGAGCGAATGTTGGTATGGCGTTAAGAGAGCCAACATTATAATGAATATTTCATCACGCCAGCAACTTATTTCGGTAGCGGCTCAGGATGCGTTTGGAAAGGCATTTGTTTTCAGGGGTGCACATTATCCTCATTAACGCAACCATGACAGCGATAAGATATCGTGATTGGATTGTAGAACCAATTATTGTGCCCTTTGTGGCAGCCACCGAAGACAATTTTACGCGTACTGACGGGCAAGAATTATCAACGACCGCATAAAAATGCATGGAATTAACCGAATGGATTGGCCAGCTGTCTCTTCAGACCAAAATAGTATTGAATATGTCTGGTCTGCAATGTCACAGCAATTACACCGCTCACCTGACCCACCTGAGACATTACAACAGCTTTGACGGACATTTGACAAAATATTCCTCAAGCTTTCATTGATAACCTCATTAACACAATACCCAATAGAGTAAGAGCACTATTAAAAGTATAGGAGGCCCCACCCCGATATTAAACCGTGATTTCAAAGTGTTTCTAACAGAAGGAACCTTTTTTTAAGCTTGCAAACTCTACCGAGTCAGAATTTTCCTTTTATTTATTTCTCTCTTATGTTGTCGCTCTAAAGCAGTCTTGCTTAGTGTTGTCATTTCAGGCAGGTCCACCATTTGTACACATCTAACATTATTATCAGCACATATACAATATCGCCTTGTTATTTGCCTTTATACTAGGTGTTAAAAAACAAAGTTTCAATATTTTTGGAGCTATTGATAGACCTCAACCAAATACGATATTCGATTTATTTTCATCTTTCAGGTGTTTTGTTTACTAAACTTACAATTAAAATGTTTTTCAGTCGTTTCATTTAAAAAAATCATAGCTGCTATCGAACATTTGCTTTTCATATGACATTTACGTACTTTTATTGAGTATTTTGCATCCGATTCGAGTTGTTTACTTTCTTTTTTTCGATTCAACTCCATTGGACTTCTTTCTTTGGGTTTACATTAAGTCATTGATTTACAGCAATCATCCAGCAAATTTCAATAATTTTCAAATGAATAATATGTTTTATTTACAAAACCAAATGGGGAGCTGTTAATGGAAGATCCTTTATTTGCATTAATTACTCTTATTCACCATAAAAAAACTCAACTAACGATTATTGACGAAATTTTCTGAACGTAAATCAATAAGACTTGATATAAATGATATGAATGATATAATTGTTTATGTTAACTTCGTTAAAACCAGAAGAGTTAACAACGGAGAGTCTCAGAGAAATACTGAGAACTTTTCGAAGGATCCTCGTACATTTTCACGTTATTTCGTGGATTATGAATGGGCATAACCAAGACCGGAAGAAGCCCATCCTTGCGGAACCTACCTACCCACTTATACCGACAACAAAACGTCTTAAATTATGGTTTTTTATGTGATTTACTGGCAACGAAAAACTGTATAATGCGGTCAGATCATGTGGGTTCACCTGAAACGAGGGGAGGTGTTTTTGTACACGTCTTGCAGTTAATGTTGTGTAGTGCCTCACAGTTCGAGCTTTCTTAATTTTTTTCTATTCGTTAAGGCTTTTCAAGGATGACATTAGACGCACAAGAGTTGGTGAGAACACTTTTGAAGTTCATTGGAGTGTAAATTATTAATATAATTGGTTGGAGTGAGTTTCACGCTTCTTTCGAAAAACTACAGAACGCCAAGACAACTGAACTTTCTGTTTATTAATTGTCCAGCTTTTTATAGTTCTAAGTGAAGTCAGGTGTAATAAAGAATACAGATTGTCATTCATATTAATGAAGACACTTATAATGGTTAAATAATTATGAAAACTATTACTAAATGTCAGGCAAATACCTTCAGTAGAAGAAAGGTCGAAAAGGTTTTTAATTACTGCCCCATTTAAAAAGAAGGATGAGATGTATAAACCAGAATTCTGGCCGACAGGAGTAGGCATTAGAAGGGTTTCGGAAATAAACTAAATACGCCTAAACTGCCATATTCAATCAGCATATCCATCAAAACACTCAGTCAATACGAAATGTAATAGACAGAATTGAACAAGGTATGAAACAAACACCAATCTGTAAAATAATTTGTGTTACAGAACACTGGCAAACTGAGGAATAATTAAAGATTTTAGCAATAAATAATTTCAAACTGTCATCAAAATTCTGTAGGAGAAATGGATACGGAGGAGCAGCCATATATGTTGATCAATCCTGGAAAACTTTCGAAATAACGAATATGAAGAAGTTTGGAATAGAAGAAAACTTTGAATGCGCAGTTGTAGATTGTCGAAGGGGTCCACAGACCACCACAGGGCAACCTAGAAGTTTTCTTTGGAAAAATGGAGGAGCTATTGACTATTGTCAGTGAAAATTTGAGGAAATCATCATAGCAGGTGATTTTAATGTGGAAATGATTAATGAAAATCCATTGAAAACCCGATTAATAAACCTTATGAATTCTTTCAATCTAACTCAGACCATAAATGAACATACAAGAATGACAGATAAATCCAAATCGTGCATCGACAACATATTTACTAACATCGAAAACTGGAAATCAAGAAAATTGGACTTACATATATCGGATCACATAGCACAGGAATTGATTATTACTAATACATGCCACACAACACCCAAGGTGAAATACTGTAGATTCTTCAACAACGAAGCCAAAAGTGAATTCATAACAAAATTGAGAAAGCAGAACTGGTCATTTATATTCAAGGAGGAGGTAGATAGCAACATTGATTCAAAGTGGCAGGCTTTTCTGAGAACCTTTCAATCTATCCTAAATAAATGTTTCCCACTGAAGAAGTTTAAACCAAAAACAAATAGGTAAATACCATCAAACACAGAAATAAACAAATGCAAAAGTCAGCTAGATATTTTACTATTGATGAGCAGGTGTAACGTCAAATATAGAGAACTTTATAACAAAACAAAAAAGGACTATGACCAATTCATTTGCAGATGCAAAACCCAAACATTTGAAGAAAGAATCAGGAAATCAGATAATAAGAACAAGACAATGTGGTCAATATGTAATGAAATCAGGGGAAGGCAGAAGAACACAGAGGAATGTGGTGTAGAAGGTGATCCCAAGGAAATAGCACAAAAATTCAATAATTATTTCAATAACATCAGCTCACAGACACATCATCAACCAAAATGCAACCTTACACCAAACGACAGATATATCTATCTCAAAATAACAAATCCTACAGAGATTTTGGAAATGGGAAAATACTCAAGAATAAACACACCAGTGGAATAGACGAAATACCTACAAGTCTTATTAAACTAGCCCTACCTGAAATAAATGGCGTCCTAGCATACCTGGTAAACCAGTCGTTCAAAGAAGGCGAGTTCCCGGAACAATTGAAAACAGCGATTATCAGACCCATATTAAAAAAAGAAAATCCTCAAGAGCTAGGAAACTACAGATCTATCAGTATTCTGCCAAGTTTTTCAAAAATATTCGAACTGATAATGTCAGAATCACAGAATTCCTGAATAGCTGTGATTTTTTCAGTAACACACAACACGGTTTTCTGAAAGGAAAATCTACCCAAACAGCCATATTTGAATTAACAAAGAACATATTGGAAGGAGACAACTTAGCACTGACCATATTTTTGGATATGTCAAAAGCATATGATTCAATAAACCAGGAACACCTGCTCAAGAAACTTCAGGCTTATGGAATAAGAGGAAATGCATACAAGTGGATTGAATCATATATATGCAAACGAAAACAAAAAGTTGAAATCATCAAGGAAGGAGAAAATGCTGAATCCACTGAGCTTATAAATAAAAGAGGGATTGTACAAGGAGGTGTATTGGGACCGCTTCTATTCCTAATATTCCTGAATGATTTGGAAGATATAGCAGAGGAAGATGAAAAACTAATCAATTATGTGGACGACACCAACCTATTGGTAGGAGCAAAAGATGATACATTGATTCCTGCAGGTACCAACTTCTTCGATAGGACACATGAATGGCTACAGAAGAACGAATTGACCCTTAATGTGGAAAAAAACAACCTTATAGTTTTCAGTACTAACAGAAGTAATAAAAGCAAACCAACCAGCATTACTTCAGAAAATATTGTAGACAATACTAAATTTTTGGGTATATTCATGGACTCGTTTATGAATTTTAGAGCACATGTGGAAAATTTGAGTCAGAAATTGATTCAGATTAATTTTGCAATTAGAATATCTATAAAATACCTGAATGATAAATCAATGAAAATTTTATATTATGCAAATTTTGAATCTAGACTCAGATATGGGATTATTTTTTGGGGAACTAAAAGAAATTTAGAAGAAATGTTTAAAATACAAAAAAGAACAATAAGGATAATTTTTAAGCTGAAATATAATGAAACTTGTAGAAAATTGTTTGAGCAAAATAACATCTTCGCAGTCTATGGGTTATACATTTACGAATGTGCTGTATTCTTACATAATAACAAAGAAAAATTCATTCAATATAATCACAGTAATAGTTACAACATAAGAACACAAAATTTAAATTTTCCAATTCAAAGATTGACTTTAAGTGAAAAACACCCGACATATAGTTGTATAAGAATATTTAATCATTTGCCAAATGAAATTAAGAACATAAATAATTTAAGAATCTTCAAAAACAGAGTGAAATCTTTGATTATAAAACTTGAGCCTTATGAGCTAGGAGATTTTTTTAATGTCACATTAGAGAGCTAACCTATTAATTTTATTTAGACACTATTTCACTTCAGGTGAGCATCTTATCTGTAAGCCTTATTTGAAATAAAGAAGTATTATTATTATTATTACTTTATGATTCTCGTACATTATTTTTCAATTATTTTAACTGACATGCCACGCTTCTGAATAAAAATGGAATATTCCAGTGCATTGTTATGTTCATTACTTCAATCAATTTTTCCCATAAGCTCTCGAAAAACGTCAAACTTTCATATTCATCCAAGCGTAAATTTCAAGAAATTAATGCGAATAGGAAAATTTATTCTTTAGATCTGATAAATACGGGACTTTACAACCAAGTTTACCTCAATGGTAATAGAATCTTGTGGTATTTATGTCTAAGAAATTGATACTTCGGTTCTTCTCTTCTTCATAGGCGAATTTGATAAACGGACATTAATAATCTACACCCGTCAATCAAATTCACCTATGCAGAAGAGAAGAACCGAAGTATCAATTTCTTAGACATAAATATCACAAGATTCTATTACCATCGAAGTAAACTTGGTTGTAAAGTCCCATATTTATCAGATCTAAAGAATAAATTTTCCTATTTGCATTAATTTCTTGAAATTTACGCGTGGATGAATGTGAAAGTTTGACGTTTTTCGTGAGCTTATGGAAAAAATTAATTAAAGTAATGAACATAACAATGCTCTGGAATATTATCTATCATTTTTATTCAAGCGCGTGGCATGTCAGTTAAAATAATTGAAAAATAATTTACGAGAATGATAAAGTGCCTGACATTTGGTAATAGTTTTCATAATTATTTAACCATTATAAGTGTCTTCTTTAATATGAATGACAATCTGTATTCTTTATTACACCTGACTTCACTTATAACTATAAAAAGCTGGACAATTAATAAACAGAAAGTTCAGTTGTCTTGGCGTTCTGTAGTTTGTCGAAAGAAGCGTGAAACTTACTCCAACCAATTATATTTATAATTTACACTCTAATGAACTTCAAAAGTGTTCGCACCAACTTTTGTGTGTATAATGTCATCCTTGAAAAGCCTTAACGAATAGAAAAAAATTAAAAAAGCTCGAACTGTGATCTCTACATACCAATCAGTTCTTTAAAATTGAGTTCTTTGGAAAAATTCTGGGTGCTCATCGGCACTTCTAGTAATCTATGGATAAAGGTATTATAGGCTGACATTTTTTTGATTGAAGGGATAATTAGAAGTTTTAAGTATGGTGATATCTGTGTGTGTAGGTTTGTGAAATATGCTTAATTCTTGTGAATTATTTAATATTGTGTTATTTATGTCTAGGAAATTGATACTTTGGTTCTTCTCTTCGTCATAGATGAATTTGATAAACGGACATCAATAATCTACACCCGTCAATCAAATTCACCTATGAAGAAGAGAAGAACCGAAGTAGACATAAATAACACAATATTAAATAATTCACATGAATTAAGCATATTTCACAAATCTACACACACAGATATCACTATACTTAAAACTTCTAATCATCTCTTCAATCAAAAAATGTCATCCTATAATACCTTTATCCATAGATTACCAGAAGTCCCGATGAGCACCCAGAAGTTTTCCAATGAACTCAATTTTAAAGAATTGATTGGTATGTAGAGATCCTTTTCTGAAGTCTTCCTAGTAACTGAATAAGCGTTAACCAATTAGTATGCAAATTCTTGGTTAGGTATACTTCAAATGGGGTTGAGAGAGGAATGTATAAATGGCTTAAATGGTTTGTTTTCAGCCTGATTACATACATTACAGATTACAAGTTTGAATTATTGACCCAAATTGAGGGAGTTTTTTCGGTGTAGTTTTAACTCTAACTGCGGTGAAAACACATCTTGTTCGTAGAATAGTTCTTTTTTGAGTTTTTTCAAAGTTGTTCACTTTCACCGAATTCCCTTTTTCACTTTTAAAAATTACTATCTAAATTGAAATAAAACACATAAAACACATTTAAATTAAGATTGAAGCCAAATTTTTTTTTATTTGAAAGATAATTTTATGACATTTATGTATCAAAAATAATTTCCGGCATATGCCCACCACGATTAGTTCTGAGGAACCGTATTCGACTAGACCAATTTTGGATCACTTTTTCGAGTAATTCAGGCCTCATTTCATCAATAACACGAGTTACGTTGGCTTCTTAAGCGTCCATTGTTTCTGGTTTATCAGCAAAAACCAATGACTTGACATAAGCCAAAAAAAATAATCCAGTAGAGTTATGTCACATGATCTTGGAGGCCAATTAATTGGAGTATTTCTCGAAATGATGTTATCGTCAATTCATTCTTTCAATAAATCAATTGTTACGGTAGCAGCATGAGGTTTAGCACCATCTTTTTGGAACCAAAACACTTCTGGGTCGATAAAATTCAAATTTTGAAACAAATAATCATTGATCATCGATCTGTAACGAGTACCATTCACTGTAACATTAGCTCCAGCGTCTTTTTTGAAGAAATATAGACCGATGATGTCTCCAGCGTGTAGAGCACCATTCAGTGCATTGTTCAGGATGCAATGGAACCCGCAGAACTTTTTGAGGATTGTTTTCACTCCATATAAGACAACTTTGCTTGTTTATATAGCCGTTCAACCAGAAATGAGCTTCATCACTAAACACAATATTACGATAAAAATGTGGATCAACTTCAAGCTATTCTAGGGCCCAATCAGCAAACAAACGACGCTTATTATGGTCAAGTGGTTTTAGTTCTTGAACCAGTCGGATCTTGTATGGGTGTAAACCAAGATCTTTCTTTGCATCGAATAGAGAAAATGTTGGCCGAAATCTATCGATAGTTCGACGAATAAGCTGGAAGATGAAAGATTACGTAAACCATAAATTTCACGAAGCGCTCTATAAGTTTGACGAATAGAACACCGATTTTGAAATAAAATATCAACAATTTGTGAACGTTGTTGCGGCGTGAATCTTTCCATGATAATTTGTCAATGCTTACTGAACAGAAATGTCAAAACAACATGGCTTCTACCTTCTATCAAATCACAGTTATCCCTATCGAAAGTTCTATCACTCTAAAACAAAAAACCGATTTTATAGGCTGACATATTTTGATTGAAGGTATGATGATTAGAAGTTTTATGTATGGTGATATCTGTCTGTGTAGGTTTGTGAAATATGCTCAATTCATGTGAACTATTTAATATTGTGATATTTATGTCGAGAAAATTGATACTTCGGTCCTTCTCTTCTTCATAGGTGAATTTGATGATCACACTAAAAAAACACCCGATACTAGTAGTGACATCTGTTATCAAAAACTTATTTTTACTCCTAATAGATTTATTGTATCATTCCAATATCTTCACTGGTATCTCACAAATTCAAAGGAGAGTCGTCAACACTGACTAAGAAAATCGTTCCTGTATTACCTCTGGTGCATCGCGCAAAAACCGAAATGCCGCCGTGGCGCGTAAATCGTACAATAAGGAAGACTTCAAAGTCCGTAATTGCGATCTAATTTCGAACGATCTGTGTCACCTTTCATCCGTTCTAGTCCTTCTCGCTGGACGTGCTCGCAATAGTTCAAGGAATTTGACCCGTCCGCGCGGCAGCAAAAAGTAGCGACCAGTCGACAGCATGACCAAGATGGTGTGCACCGGGTAATTATTGCTAAGGCAATCCATAACAACAGTTCCAATCGGTGTACGAGCACTTTGTTCTCGGAAACTCATTAATGAAGACGAAATGAGAATTCATGGACGGCACTAAATAGGAATCGGGCAGATTGACGCGATTTCGATGCGTCATGATGCACGATTCACCCGTTCGCGAGAGGATTTGAAGGATGTTTGATGGGTAAAAATCATATCCTAAGGAACAAAGTACTAAAGATTACTAGCGACTTGCCCCGGCTTCGCATGACCTTCGATGCGCTATTTATAGGCACACCCCGCGCCTGCCGACCGCAGCCAAAAAGGACGCCAGCCACTGTGCCTCCGCTTTTTAATTTACTGATATCTTCCAAGTTCAATTTTCATCTACATGAAGTGTACAACGTACGTAAAGTGTTTAATTGGATAAAGAATAATATTGCATTGTATAAAATAGCTTGGTTTATAACACATATTTTTAATAATAAGAAATAAAAAGAGGTTTTTACTTGATAGAAAGATTATTGCAATATTTTGAACATCATACAGATTTATTCTGTCAACTTCTACAAATTTTAATTTAAAATTTGAATATCAAAACAGATTTAATCTGTTAGTCTTCTACAATTTTAATTTCAAAAAAATTTTCATCAAAAAACTTTTAAAATTAAATTAATGTCTACAATAAGCACCGCTTATATTTAATAGACTTATATAATCAAAACTCAATATATAATGTCAAATCGAATAAATAAACCACCAGATATAAAAAAGTCAATCAAATTATTAAATAAATATTTAATTTAAAAAAAAATTCGATTCAGAAACTTTTCCGAATCAAATTGGGTAAATGTCTTAGAAAACAGTTTCAATTTAATAGACATAATTAACTTCCATTACACAGTGGCAAAAGGAATAAAAGAATTCCAAAAAATATGAATTATTAATTAAAAATACTAAATAAAAACTTGAAGGATACAAAATTTTGTTTCGTATCTTGTGTTATGAAAACCAAATAAGTTCGAAATTTATCCACATTGAGTCCAAAGACGTCGGAAATCCAACTAATCAAATAGCTTCGCCATTAACATTTAAATCATAATATTTAACATATCGGATGTTTTTTCAGAATGATAGAACTTTAAATTGAAATAGAACACATTTAAATTAAGATTGAAGCAAATTTTTTTTTATTTGAAAGATAATTTTATGACATTTATGTTTTAAAAATAATTTCCGGCATATGTCCACCACGACTAGCTCTGAGGAACCGCATTCGACCAAACCAATTTTGGACCAGTTTTTCAAGTAATTCAGGCCTTATATCATCAATAACACGAGTTATGTTGGCTTCCAAAGCGTCTATTGTTTGTAGTTTATCAGAAAAAACCAATGACTTGACATAACCCCAAAGAAAATAATCCAGTGGAGTTATGTCGCATGATCTTGGAGGCCGATTAATTAAACCATTTCTTGAAATAATGTTATCGCCAAATCTTTCTTTCAATAAATAAATTGTTACGATAGCAGCATTAGGTGTAGCACCATTTTGTCTGGGTCGTCTGGGTCGATACTATTCAAATTTTGAAACAAATAATCATTGATCATCGATCTGTAACGAGCACCATTCACTGTAACATTAACTTCAGCATCGTTTTTAAATAAATATGGACCGATGATGCCTCCAGCGTGTAAAGCACACCATTTTTCAGGATGCAGTGGAACCTGCAGAATTTCTGGGGGATTGTTTTCACTCCATATATGGTAATTTTGCTTGTTTACATAGCCGTTCAACCAGAAATGAGATTCATCACTAAAACCAATTTTACGATAAATAAGTAGATCAACTTCAAGCTGTTCTAGAGCCCAATCAGCAAACAAATGACGCTTTTTATGGTCAAGTGGCTTTAGTTCCTGAACCAGTTGGATCTTAGAACATCTGTTAAATTATGTTCCCTCTTCTGTGCAGACCTTTTATCCCATTTTTTATTTTTATTTCTTTTGTATCTTAACCTGCATAAATACAATATACCTTTCATTAAAGTTCCACTTGTCCGAAGAAGAAGAGATCCTTCAATACTGCAGCTAAGAAAATGAATAATCATCTCAAGGTTTCAGTAATAAAACATAATCATTTCTCAAAACTTGTTTCCGTTATGCCCAACTAGCAAATAATAATTGCGGAAACGAATATTATTAATTTCACATTGGATTTGACATTCGATACGATTCAGGATCTACAAAAATGTCTCAAATATTTTAAGCATCGTTTAAATTAAAGTTCAAGCCTTCGTGAGAAGAAATCAATAAATTAAGCTGAAGTGAAACAACTATTCAATGTTATCGCGTGCATCGAACATATACTTCCCATAAGAACCAATTCACTATTCCGAAATGAACAAGAAACCAATTGAATAATCGTGGTTTTCGATTAAATGAAAAAAATAAATGCCTGAAGACTACAACACTGTCTTGTAGGTATAAACAACTTCATCATCTCGCTTTGGTAAGAGCAACAAGATCTTAGTGCACTTCCGTAATCCATTTATAAATACTGTTCTACTTGAATGCAGCTAGTTCTTGTCGATGGCAGTTTTTTTTTCGAAGATTGAGTTCAATATGTCAATTGGTAGGTTAGCGACGAATGTCACATTGTTTGTCAATGTAGGTGAACACGCGTTTATTAACAAATCAACGAAGGCTATGCCTACATATTGTTGGTTACAAAGGTGTGAGTCAATAACCTTATTCATTTTTTCACAAAAATTTCACATATATCATTGAAATGACATTCATTGAGATGAATTAAATGAAAAATATTTTATCCTCATACCATTATTAACTGAAAAATCATCTTATGTATCCCAATATACCCCATACTCCCTAACCCTTGAAACACCAGTATAAAATTTGAATATCAAAACATATTTAATCTGTCAGTCTTGTACAATTTCAATTTCAAAAAAATTTTTATCTGAAAAAACTTTTAGAATTAAATTAATGTCTAGATAAGCACCGCTTATATTTAATAGACGTATACAATCAAAACTCAATATACAATATCAAATGGAATAAATAAATCAACAAATATAATATAAATTGTCAATTAAAATTAATAAATAAATATTTGAATGGGACAAAATTTTGTTTCTGATCTTACCATTATTATATTATATTTTCAGAAACATAAAACACAACCTAAGAACTTCTCACAAAATATAATGTATTTAAAATATTCAATATTATTTAAATATCCAAATAAATCAATCCAAAAATCTCTCTGAATATGCACTATATCTTCAAAAAGCAATTAGACTTCCGATAATCTCTTCATCGGCCCTAAATCATATTTAAAATATCAAAATCAACTAACAATCAGTATATCTTATCTCAAAGTGGTAACCGGATAATTGCTTAAACACACTAACTTTAAAAATCAAGAAATTCTATGTTCGTCACAAAATCACAGAAAACTGGTATTATAAGGTTTTCTTTAAACCGTTGACATTCCATAATGAGATTTATTCAAGCCTAAATATAATTATATATTATATATTATGTATGAAATAAAAAATAAATATGAGCGGTCCTTTTGTAGACATTAATCTAATTCTAATTTTTTGAATAAAAATTTTTTGAAATTAAAATTGTAGAAGACTGACAGATTAAATCTGTTTTGATATTCAAATTTTCTTATATTTCTTCTATCAAGTAAAAAGCCTTTTTTTTTTATTTTATACAAAATACATAATTCTATTTAGGCTTGAATAAATGTCATTATGGAATGTCAATGGTTTGAAGAATACCTTATAATACCTTACAGTTTTCTGTGATTTTGTGACGAACATAGGATATCTTGATTTTTAAAGTTAGTCTGTTTAAGTTATTATCCGGTTACCACTTTGAAGTAAGATATATTGATTGTTAGTAGATTTCGATATTTTAAATATCATTTAGGGCCGATGAAGAGATAATGGAAATTCTAATTGTTTTTTGGAGATATAGTGCATGTTTTGAGAGATTTTTGAATTAACTTATTTGAATATATTATATATTTCAAATAAATTATATTTTTGAGAAGTCCTTAAGTTGTGTTTCATGTTTTTGAAAAGGAATTGGTGTTTATAATGGTAAGATCAGAAACAAAATTTTGTCTCCTTCAAATATTCATTTATTAATTTTAATTGACAATTTATATTTGTTGGTTTATTTATTACGTTTGATATTGTATATTGAGTTTTGATTGTATACGTCTATAAAATATGAACGGTGCTTATGTAGACATTAATTTTATTTTAAAAGTTTTTCGAATAAAAATTTTTTTGAAATTAAAATTGTAGAAGACTGACAAATTAAATCTGTTTTGATATTCAAATTTTGTTATATTTCTTCTATCTAGTAGAAAGCGTTTTTCTTTTTATTTAACCAGTATAAAAACTTGAAAATAATGAAGTTCAAATACTTTTAAACGTAAATATATTTCTGAACGAAAATATACTTCTAAATACAAAAATAAAAATTCAATTATCATACCGATTTATTCAATTTATTGTTCCTACAAATTTTAATTTAAAAATATTTTTATTCAAAAGATTTTAGTTTTAAATTGAATAACTTCTATAACACTGTGTCAATTTAGTGAAATTAACAATTATTACACAGTACCAAAGAAATATAAATTGTCAATTAAAAATACCTGAAAAATACCTGAAGAGTACAAAATTTTGTTTCGATCCTTGTTTTATGAAAACCAAATTCCCTTCCAAAAATGCAAAACATAACTTCAAGAACTTCTTCAAAAGCAACTAGCTTAATATAAGTTCCTTTCAAGAAAATTTCTAAAATATGCAGAACATCTTCAAAAAGCAATTTAGAATTATTACAACGGTAACTCATCAGCTCTACTTCATATTTAATAAATGAAAATAATTAACAAAAGATATATTACCATACAAAACTGAATGCAGTTATTTAGACAAACGCTAGAATGAAGTGAACTTTTGATAATCCTACGTATTATATCTTCGTCACAGAACTACATAAAGTTTTCAAGGTATTTTATGGACTCCTTTAAAATCAAATGATAATGTGAAATAAGTATGAACCAAAATATATAATTATCAAATAAATATACAATAAAATTTAAAAAAAAGGTTTTTTCTTGATAGGAGGATTATTACAAAATTTTAAATATCATACAGATTTATTCTGTTAACCTTATACAAATTTCAATTTCAAAATATTTTATTATATTTTATTTTAGAATCAAATTAAATAAATGTCTTTAGAACACACTGTGTCAATTAAGTAGACATACAGTGTGGTCCAACGAAAACTTAATACCCGTCAATCTCTGATGCGATGAGTAACAACTTTTCCGCTCTTCGCATCCCGTTACTGCAACCCCCTAGCGGGGGTGAGTAAAACCCCTTGATTTTGAATAGGGATGAGGGGTGTTGCGATATATCATTTTGAAGATCCTATCTAGGAAAAATTTCATCCAAGAACTGACGCACCGGTTGAACGAAATGAGGTGGTGCGACATCTTGTTGGAAAATGATCGTTTGACGGTCTTCATTCTTCAATACTTGCACGAGGGCTGGATGAATAGCGTTCTCCAACAGATCTAAATAAATTTGGCCAGTGAGATTACCGGGTATAAAAAAGGGCCGATTATGTGATTTCCATGAATACCCGCCCAAACGTTTAATTTTTGGGGACGTTGATATGCATCTCACGAAATAATCTTGGATTTTCATCTGACCAATACCGATGGTTATGCCGGTTTACAATGCCGTTAAGGTAAAATGAACACTCGTCCGAAAAACAGATATCGAACATGTAGTTTTGATTACCGTTAATCATTTCACTGACCACTTCACAGAACTGGAGTCGGCGATCGGGATCATCCTCATTCAGTTCCTGAACCAGTCCTAAGAATGAAATTTATGTTGTTTCGGGATTCTCACAATTTCCTATTACTCAAGGTCGGATCCATTGCTACATGACCTAAGACAGCCACGTCTCTCGCTTCTTCTCTTTCATGCACCCTCTTTTTGTTTCGGATTGAACCAGTAGCGTCAAATTTGGCAACCAGTTGCACAACGTAAGCAGCGGATACATTTTTTCCAGGATGTCATTCGTTAAATAAAGCCGCTGTTGTTCGCGCATAATCGATATTTGTAAGAAATAATTTTATCATTTCCACCCCTTCTTCAACGGAATACCCCATTTTAATTCTACTACAAATGTACAATCGCTTTGACACACCCGTAACGTTCTTAAAAATTCACGATAGACTTAGATAAATCAAAAACATGGTCCGTCTACTTTTTTGGACAGGAAATTAATACTTTTTGGACAAAATATCAACAACATAACTACTAAATACCTTTGAAATGTGTCGGATACGAGATAAATTCCACATTGCCTCTTTCACTATTTTCGCTGTTATTTCATTATCGATGGATATTTTTAAGCGAAATTTTATAGTCAGAGAGTACTCGATATGATCTTCAAAATTAATTATCGCAACACTTCTCATCCCTAATGAAAATCAAGGCGTTGTGCTCACCCCCGTTAGGGGGATGAAGTTACGGGGATTAAAATAGAAAAAAAGTTGTTCCCCTCGAATCAGAAATTGACGGGTCGAGCGATTTTCCACATTTTCATTTTAAAGTCGGAAAATCGAGGTGTTAAGTTTTCGAAGGAGTGAATATTTGAAAATTCCATCATTCCTCATTTGCATAAATTATGGAAGTAATCTACGAAATCCTAAAAAAATTTGTTGACATCGACAAATGACAGCTCGTATATATTTGTAACGGAAACGTCACGTAGTGTCAAACTTCCATTATCGATTTTTTATGTTCTGAATAAGCCGATACGCATTCCTTCTAACCATATCGGGACCTAATTTCTATATAATTAACTTCCACAGTAGGAATTGCTGTGGCGTGTTACCGAGTTATTATAAGCTCATAACTGTAATAATTGCAACAATTCAAAACAAACAGGCATGGTGTCGGTCAGTTAAAAGCATAGAAGATAGATATTGCTGCCACAGACTTATCATGTTTTGCCTGCAACATTGCCTGGGGACACTAGATTAGATTCACATTTATCCTACAGGTCACTAATGACTGAATTAATCTACAAATGACATTCAATTATTATATTAAATCACAATGAGATTGCTAATGTATCATTTTTCTGTACCAATACCAGAAAGGCAATTCATCCAATGTGTATATTTTTCTAAACTTGATACTAAAATTATATCGAATGTTTATAATGGTTGGGAAAAACAAATCGATTATTTTTGCGTGAATTTCAAAACTTTATTCGACATGTTTTGAATTGTTCGATTTGGGTCAAATATGCTCCGTTTTGTTCTATAATTTGTTGCCATTTTAAAGATAGCTTCATAATGCCTCTCTCATAGAAATCTTGGTCCTTATTGGCGAAAAATTGTAGTAATCGATTTTCATTACTTCCCTTGATGCCAATTTTTCATTACTTAGGGAGTTTTGCAATGTGAGAAAAAGGTGGTAATCGCTTGACGCCAGGTCCGTTATATATGGATGCACTTTTATTTTTTAAAAAATCACATATTTTTTGTTTCACAGTTTATTTAAAATCATGACACGTTTTTCGGTCTTTCGATCATCTTCGAAGGAGTACAAAAAGTGAATGAATTTAAAATTGAAAAGGTTCTTTTATTATACTTAGGACATTGTGTATTATTATGACTCATATAGGCAAAATACTGCGGTAAACTAACCGTGGTGCGAAACAGTTCTGATCTACATGAAATATAAAATGTATGTAATGTGTTTAATTGGATAAGGAATAATACTGTATTGTATAAAAAGCTTGGTAAATAACACATATTTTTTCGTAACATGTTAAAAATGCAAATAGTTACTGTGAGTTATCCTTTGGATAAATACCATCACGGACTTTTTTATCGATCTTTTCCGATGTACATTAAATTGATTTATGTCGTAGAGTATAGCCAGCGTTTGGGATTTGAGCGCACAAAAATATCTTGATTCATGCTTTTTTCATGAAAATTTTCGAGAGATCTAACTTGAAATTGAAATATGCCGGATAGATTTCAATTTCGAATGGAAATAAGAAGGTTGGAATAGCTAAATATAACGCTTAAATCCAAAAATATTCCTGTCTATTTCTTTAAGAACATGTAAAATCATTCAAGTTGAAATCGAGTAACTGCAGGAGTTCGTCAAGGTTGTATTCTGTCCCCATTACTGTTCAATGTTTACGTCGAAGAAATATTCAAAAGGACGCTCTCGACAGACATCAATATCAACGACAGAAAAATCAACATCAAGTACGCAGATTACATCGCAATATTTGAGTTAACCTTCAAAATTTACAAACACTTGTACACATAATAATGCAAGTCAGTTTCAAGAGTTCGAGATACATATTTATATCAGAAGAACGAAATTATTATAATAGTCAACAGCAAACACTCCACATTTCAGGGAAAATTATGTATTGAGAAGCAAACTACAGAGAGCGCCAAAAAAATTTCTTACCTTTGCACTATACTGAATGAATACTAGATCAAAAAAAAAAATAAAATACGATGCAGAACTGAAAGGACGAGAACAGCATTTATGAAGATGAAAAATCTGTTTACAAGTTACGACCTCGACATTCAAATTAAATCTTAAATATCAGATAGAGTAATTCTATTATTCCTCAAAATAATTAAAACGTTTTTTATTATTTTCTTGCAAACCTTGATGTAATTTCTGTGAATTTTATAAGTTCACTTCATTCTAGTGTTTGTCCAGTAATCTACATTCAGTTTTTTGGTAAGATATTTTTTTGTTAATTATTTTTATTCTTCAAATATGAAGTAAAGCTGATGAATTTCCGTTGCAATAATTCTAAATTGCTTTTTGAAGATGTTCTTTAGGAATTTTTTCGAAGGAACTTCTCTTGAGCAAGTTGTTTCTGAAGAAGTTCTTGAGGTTATGTTTTGCAGTTTTGGAAAGGAATTTAGTTTTCATAACACAAGGAACGAAACTAATTTTGCACTCTTCAAGTATTTATTTAATACTTTTTAGTTGACAATTTATATTTCTTCGAATTTCTTTTATTTCCTTTGATACTGTGTAATAAGTGTTAATTCTATATGTCTATATGACACAGTGTTTTCTAAAGACATTTATTTAATTTAATTTCGTAAGTTTTTTAATAAAAATTTGTGGGAAGTTAACAGAATAAATCTGTATATTTAAAATTTTATTTTAAAAAATTTTCTATTATACCTCGCTTCAAATTATAATTTCATGAAATTTTTCAAGGTCTTTTTAAAATTAAATTAAATAAATGCCTTAGTAGCACTGTTTCATTTTAAGTAGACATATAGCATTAACTCTCATTACACAGCATCAAAAGGAGATAAAATAACTCAAAGTAAATATAGAATATTGATCGAACTTATTTAACAAACAGCACTATTTCATACCGGCATTATGAAAAACAAATTTCACTCAAAAATTAACTTAAGAAATTCTTTGAATAAACTGAAGATTATCGCCTTTTTGACGATATACTACATATTTTTCAAAGAGCTTTTAAAAGAGAAATTCTTCAGTTTATGTTGGGCATTTTTAAAGGGGATTTTTTTTTCATATTGCCAACAAACTAAATATTGTTGTTGTTGTTGAGTTAGTTCTATCAATATCCTGTATTTTCTTCTTTTGAAAAATTTCCAAGAAATTTCATAAAATTAAAATTTATAGAGAGGTACAACAGAATTCTCTTGTTTCTCGTATTTATCAGCTCTCAAGTATTGAAACAGACACTGCATCCTACGGGTATCAACTAAAAATCACCTACAAGATGATATGAAAAGATTATCAGAAGAATTGAAGTAACAATAAATAAGGTCGAAATAACAGTTCATTTACAAATATCTACCACATATTGTTTATAAGCATGTGACATTGCTGTTCGGATTTAAACTGATATATTCTGAGATCATATTCATGATTTTAATTCCTTCATCATAAATTAATACTCCTCTGATTACCATAAATTAGTTCGCATGACCAATTATCGAAAATGATCAAGATTTCTCCTTATATTTCATTCTTTTCGTCCAGCATACCATAAGATATGCAACTAGTCAAGATTCCAGACTTCTGTATGCTCATCTCATATATTTCTCATTAATATATGCTGTATAATAAATTTCCTCCACATCTGTTTCGCACCAACTGTAAATTTATATCTGTGTAGAATTCAGCCCATTGATATATCATCTCGATTTTCACATAAGAATCAGAATGATAATTTTGTACCCATAAAATGTACACAGAATAAAATAATGAATTGTTAAAAGGTGAGAAAATATTTTTGTTGTTGATGTTATATATTATTGAATATTAATATAATTGAGTACTGACAAAGCAAAGTCTCTCTTAAAACTTGTTTTTTAGTAATGTTTTTACATATCTTGAGATTTTATAAGAAGTACCTTAGTTAGATATCCAATAATATTGAATATTCTAAGTAAGATAGTTTTATGATGAAATTCTTAAGATTATGTTAAACATTTCTGAAGGATATCTGTTTTCATAAGATTAATGAGCAGAAACAAAATTTTGTCTACTCAAAATATTCAATTTATAGAATTTTGATTAACAATTTTTTTTATTTATTATGAAAACTCCTGGTGAAACATCCTGTATCCAACTGACCCCTTCGTATACCTCATGAAGATGACAAATTGAAGAATCTTTTCAATTAGAATTTCATTTGATGATGTGAACGAGTGGATCAAAGGCTTTTTGGACACCTATTCCGAAGTCACCAGTGCAGCCAAAACTCTATTGGGGTAGAAGTAATTTTTATAAATATTTTATAGGACCAAGATGATATTCCTGCAAAACTAATTAAACCAACGAATAATTCTAACCAATGCAATATATCTCATAGAGCCAATAACTCTTTAGTGAGAGGTAATTTGTCTTTCGAAACACCTGTATCCTGCTGACCCCTTGGTATACCTCTTGAAGATGACAAATTAAAGAAGCCTTTCAATTAGAATTGCATTTGATCATGTGAATGAGTGGATCAAAGGCCTTTTGGATACCTATCCCAAAGTCACCAGTGCATCCAAAACGTTATTGAGGAAAAAGTTATTTTTATAAATACTTCATAGGACCAAGATAATATTCCTGCAAAACTAATAAAATCAACGAATTCTTTTAACCAGTGGAATATATCTCATAGAGCTTATATTTCTTCAATGAGAGATAATTTGTCTTTCGAAACACCTCGTGAAACATCCTGTATCCTGCTGACCCCTTCGTATAGTTCATGAACATGACAAATGGAAGAAGCCTTTCAATTAGAATTTCATTTGAGCATGTGAATGACCTGATCAAAAGCCTTTTTAGGCTTTTCCGAAGTTACTAGTGCATCCTATCCGAAGTCACTAGTGCATTCAAAAGGCTGGACCAAATGTCAAGGAGCCAATAATTCTTCGATGACAGATAATTTGCCTTTCGAAATTCCTCGTAAAACATCGTGTATCCAGCTGACCCCTTCGTATACCTCAAGAGAATGACAAATTGAAGAATCTTTTCAGTTAGAATTTCATTTGATCATGTGAATTAGTGAATCAAAAGCCTTTTTGGACACCTATCCGAAGTCACTACTGCATTCTAAACGCTTTATTTCTACTGAAGCAAAAGTAATTTCTATAAATACTTCATGAGAGCAAGATAATATTCCTGCAAAACTAATTAAATGAACGAATTCTTCTAACCAATGGAACATATCTCAGCGAGCCAATAATTCTTTGATGACATATAATTTGTCTTTCGAAACACCTCGTGAAACATCCTGTATCTTGCTGACCCCTTCGTATACTTTATGAAGATGACAAATTCAAGAAGCTTTTCAATTAGAATTTCATTGGAGCATGTGAATGACCTGATCAAAAGCCTTTTTGGGCAACTATCCGAAGTCACCAGTGCATTCAAAAGGCTGGACCATATCTCAAGGAGCCAATAATTCTTCGATGACAGATAATTTGTTTTTCGAAACACCTCCTGAAACATCCTGTATCCAGCTGACCCCTTCGTATACCTCATGAAGATGACAAACTGCAGAAGCTTTTCAATTAGAATTACATTTGAGCATGTGAATTACTTGATTAAAAGCCTCTCTGGACACCTATGCCATAATCACCAGTACATTCAAAACGCTTTATTTCTACTGAAGCAAAAGTAATTTCTATAAATACTTCATAGGACCAAGATAATATTCCTGCAAAACTAATCAAACTAACCAATGGAACATATCTCAGCGAGCCAATAATTCTTCGATGACAGATAATTTGTCTTTCGAAACACCTCGTGAAACATCCTGTATCCAGCTGACCCCTCCGTATACTTCATTAAGGAGACCAACTGAAGAAGCTCTACAATTAGAATTTCATTTGAGCATGTGAGAGACCCGATCAAAAGGCTCTTTCAATACCCACCGTTGCGTTGAGAGCGCTGCATTCAAATTCCGATTCATCAGGCGGCAATCACAACAGTTGGTCATCATAATTATCGTCGGAGTTAAAAGAAGATGCTGCCGCCAAGAAGTCATAAGAGGTCGCGATGGACGCTACCTGCGGCCAAACTGCCGAATCATTTCTGGTAATGAGTTTGGCTCGACTTTCATCTGCGCAACTATGGGCATAAGATGCCGGGATGTTGCCGTTAATGAAATTTCGATTTTTTTTCCCTTCGTTTTGTTGTTTCGGATTTCTGAGGAGTCATATCTCACGCGAAGGAACGAGAACCTTAGTAGAATGCTTTTCTACGCTTCTGTTGTGGATTCTAATGATAAAAGTTCGAAATCGAAAGGAGATTTCAAACTGACCTCTATATAACATGCATGAGATTCGATTACCGAAGGAAATACCTGCAAATTTTACACAAGGGTTCATTATGTTATTGGGATTATAAATTAATTCGGTCCGTTCTCAAAAGATGGCTCTAAAAACATTGAATTTTTTAATAGTAATAGCTGATTGCCGCGATTGGAAACTACTGGTTCCATTCAGAATAAGAAATACGAAGTTGAGCGTTCAGTCCGACATGAAGCTGTTGAAATAGCAGTATTGGGACATTTACAGATGGATAATCGGCAATCTATAAGAACTTTAGCACGAGCATCTAATCTCCGAAATCTAGCGTTCATCGAATTGTGAAAGCTCATAAATGTCACCCTTACAAGATAAGGCTGGTGTAACAGTTGAATGAAGATGATCCTGACCGTCGGACTCAGTTTTGTGAACAATTTAGTGAGATACTGAATAATAACCCACACTGACTCTACAATACAATCTTTTCTGACCAGTGTACCTTTATGTTGAATGGGGAAGTCAATAGACATTATTGTCGGTACTGGAGTGATAATAATCTCCATTTATTCATGGAGACACATACACAAATTCCCCAAAAATTTAAAGTTTGGGTAGGAATATTAGGAAACCATATTGTTGGACCAATTTGTATCGATAGGAATCTTGACGGAACAACTTATTTGAATTCATTAGACGACATTATTGATCTAATGATTACTGACATTATGGAAAATGACGACAACCTATTAGAAAATAAACTTGCATTTCAACAGGATGGTGCACCGCTACATTTCGATATCCGTGTTCGACAATTTTTGAACCAACGTTATCTAGGACGTTGGATTGGCAGGAGGGGTCCTATAAAGTGGCCAGCAAGATCACCCGATCTATCACCATTAGATTATTTTGTGGGGACATCTGAAGCCAAAGCCTATGCAACTCAACCGGAATATCTTCCAGAACTGCGACAAAGAATCATCACGGAATGCCAATTACTGACACCAGACATTTTCAAAATGTTAAAGAAGGATTTGAAGGTAGACTATATCATTGTATGGAGGTTGGTGGTGGTTATTTTGAGCAATACACACGTTAGTTCTTTAAATAGTTTACATTTTTTTCTGGATATTCCCTATCATTACTTACAGATCTGGTGTATTTGAATGTATTGGGTTTATGTTTGAATTACCCTTCTGATAATGTTTAATACCAAATTGCGCTAAAAAAATAATCGAATTTGAAAATTTCAGTTAGGATGTTTAGCGAACAAAATAAGCTTTTTAACTAAAACACATCCGCCATCTCTTTCCTATTCAAAAAAAATTTCCCCATAATACAGAACTTGCAAATTATTTTTGGATTCTTCAAAACTCTTAGTTTCTTGAGTTTGGGCGGTTCAACTGTCGTTCAACATCACCTTTTGACGGAAAGTTCGATATTACATTATCACGTGAATAGTGAACCAATTTTGAAAATTTTAAGTGGGTTGTGCACAAAACATAAAAAATTTTTAAAGTAGCCAACGCTCGACATCTCTTTCTTATTCAAAAAATGTTGGGGGTTGATGCCAGCTTCATGGGGGTGGTTTTTTCGGAACAAACCCATGATGTTAATTCACCCCCCTCAAAACAGAAGCTGATCTTCAAAAATTCTTCGTTTCTGAGTTCTGGAGAGGTCAAATTTTCGTTGGGACGCCCTATATAGATTCCTTTATATGTTCGATTGTTTTATGATATTTGAGAATTCTGTATGTTTACCTCAATAGAGAATGGTTCTTAGACATTTTGATTTAATTATAATAATATAATATAATCTTTAGTTTAAATATCAACTTATTTCAACTACTTCCGATTATCTATTTCTATTTACTTCGTGGCTTCCTCTGTTTGGAATGCGTTTTATTGTCATTTGTAGAAGTATCGGTTGTTTTCTCAGAGAGATAGAACTTTAAATTGAAAAAAAAAACAAATTTAAATTAAGATTGAAGCCAAATTTTTTTTCTTTGAAAGATAATTTTATGACATTTATGTTTTAAAAATAATTTCCGGCATATGTCCACCACGACTAGGTCTGAGGAGCCGCATTCGACCAGACCAATTTTGGACCACTTTTTCGAATAATTCAGGCCTTATTTCATCAATAACACGAGTTATGTTGGCTTCCGAAGCGTCTATTATTTTTGGTTTGTCAGCATAAAACAATGACTTCACATAACCCCAAAAAAAATAATCAAGTGGACTTATGTCACACGATCCTGGAGGCCAATTATATTGGACCATTTGTAGAAATAATGCTATCGCCAAATCTTTCTTTCAATAAATCAATTGTTACGGTAGCAGCATGAGGTGTAGCACTAGCTTGTTGGAATTAAAACACTTCTGGGTCGATACCATTCAAACCTTGAAAGAAATAATCATTGATCATCGATCTGTAACGAGCACCATTCACTGTAACATTAGCTCCAGCATCGTTTTTAAAGAAATATTGACCGATGATGCCTCCAGCGTGTAAAAGACACCATACAGTACATTTTTCAGGATGCAATGAAACCTGCAGAACTTCTTGAGGATTGTTTTCATTCCAGATATGCAATTTTGCTTGCTTACAAAGCCGTTCAACCAGAAATGAGCTTCGTCACTAAACACAAGTTTACGATAAAAAGTGAATCAACTTCAAGCTATTCTAGGGCCCAATCAGCAAACAAACGATACTTATTATGGTCAAGTGGCTTTAGTTCTTGAAAAAGTTGAATCTTGTATGGGTGTAAACCAAGATCTCTGCACAGAGTCTAACTTGTTGTGAACGTCGACCAATAGACAAATCTGAATGTCATTAACACTATGACTTAGCAGCGATATTTTCTTCTGTACGTACAGGTCTTTGTCTTGTTGTTGTTGCATCGAGTAGAGAAAATGTTGACCGAAATCTATCGATAATTCGACGAATAAGCTGCTCTGATGGACGATTATGTAAACCATAAATTTCACGAAGTTTGGTGAATAGAACACTGATTCTGAAAATAAATTTCAACAAATTGTAAACTTTGTTGCGACGTTAGTCTTTCCATGATAATGTGTCAATGCTTACTGAACAGAAATGTCAAAACAACATGGCTTCATCCTCCTGTCAAATCACAGTTATCCCTATCGAAAGTTCTATCACTCAAAAAAAAAACACCTGATACTTGCTTTCGAGTTATACCAGGTGAAGAATAATAGTTTTGTTTCCACTGGTGAAATGCTTGACTTCTAAGACTTTGTTTCTCTATAACGTCAGTTTAACCGTCAATCTCGCCATCCCGTCTCAAGAAAACGCAATCCCAAAGATATCACCAGGTTCATTTTCATACTGAGTGATTTTCAGTGGTACCAACACTATTGAAAACGGATCTTGTAAGGGTGTGTTTTTACTTCATTATTAGAATATATGAATCATCGAAACGTGAACTATGAGTATTTCAGGGAACAGTTTTCAGTTACAAAGCTTTTGCAATGGTCAATCCCTAGAGTTCAGTTTATGGAACAAATGAACGGAAGAAAATAGTACCATTAGTTTTAAATGTCTATCTTTTTTGGTACTTCTATTGAACTATTTCAACTTTGTAGCACTCTCTGTTTGGAGTCAAATTTCGTGTCATTTGTACAATAACTAGATAGTACCACGTGAAGAATAATGATTCTGTTCCCGCTGATGAGATGCTTGACTACCTAAAACCTCGTTCCCGTATAAATTCGGTACGACCGCCAATCTTGTCATCCTTCCACAACAAAAACCAATCTCAAATGTATTAGCGGGTTCATTTTCATAATCCGGTCGATTTTCAATGGTACTGCCACTGCTAACAATAGACCTTGAGAGGGGTGGGGGAACGCGCGAGGCATCTGCGACGAATAAATCAAGAACAGGTAGGCGGTGCCTTTGAGCGTTCGCTTTTCGCTGGTTCAACGTAGTACTGGCCGTGGTACCAGTGGTACCTCTCCTCTACTACGAACAATAACACCGCCACCGCGCACTGGTCACGCTCAGTTAAGACCACAATAACTCATCTTTGCTTAAATATGTATTAGTAGCAACTATAATAGAAGTACCGAAGTACCAACAGCACATGGGCAACGCAGAACGAGTTCTTGACTCATTTCGTTTTGTTTCTTTAACGCAGAAAATATTATGCACATGGGAAAACTGCCAGTTGGTCTTTCTTGGCCGTGGATTATCCACGGATCTCAATTTGATAAACTTCGCCAACTTGAAGATAAATCTAGGAAAAAATTAGATTTACGGTATGCCGGCGAATTTATCACACTGGGTATTTTATTGAGATATATTAGCTGGAATTGTAGACTGGAAGTTGCGAATGTTATGTGGTATGTGAGGTCGTAAAGATGAAATATGAAAACAGATTCCAAATATGATGGATTATGATTGGGTTACGCAATCTTTTTCATGATAGGAATTCTTAGGAAAACTATGACTTGTCTCGAAAATGTGCTTGTTTAAAAATGATATATCAGTATTAACTAAAAAACATCATGTGATTAAACTTGTATGTTTTTCAAAAATACTTTTTATTTCAATATAACGGGTCATCTAGCGTTTGGATTTTAAAATACTGGTTATTTCGAGTCTGACAACACTTTCTGTCATGTCGTGTTTTGACAGAAAGTTAGTACGTTATTTGACATTAACGAAATAGGTCGATTTACGCTTGAACAAAAATGGGAAATATTAAAAACTTATTTTCAAGTGGTGAATTTCAAAATAGTTAAAAAGTTACGTAGAATATTCAATAGAAGTGAAATGCCCTCACGGCAATTTGTGGATCAATTCGTTCGTGAAAACTGGTTCGTTATTTGATGAAACAACCCTTCACGTTCTCGTTCAGTGAGCACACTTGAAAACATTGTTGCTGTAGTCCAGAATGTGGCCATCAACATCAACTCGTCATCGTGTTTAAGAACTGAAAATTTCTCCCAATTCTCTGAGAAAACCTCCGTATGAGGGCTTATAAAATTCAAATAATGCAAGAAGTGGACCCTCGTGGCTATTCGATGCGTTTCCACTTCGCTCAATGGACTAATGATCGCTTGGCCGAAGATGAGCGTTTTCCCAGATCATCTTCAGCGATGAAACTCATTTTCACCTCGGAGGACTATTTTTTGTGGATATTCGTTGAGGATAAGTGTGACGCTAATTATCCAGAAACGATTGATGCCTTGAAAGAGAAATCGAAGTTGCCACTCATGAGAATGAGGCCCAAACAATCGACAAAGTATTGGGTTGATCGGATAGGGTACTTTAGCCAGTTGTGGCGGTCATTTGAATAATATAGTTTTTCATTCGTAGATATCAAGGTTCAACCTTTCTAATAAACTCATTACATTGAAAAAACATTAGTTAGTATTTTATTTATAGCCGATCAAAAATGCAAATTTTAAATGACCCACCCCTTACTAATTTGCCTTACTGAATTTGAAATATTTTTGTTTTGAATATATTTCTGAAATTTGTAAGATTTTCTTTTTTACTCATACTATGTTACATTTGGTAATAAGATCGATTCTAAAGACTTCGAATTATCGTTGGCCTTTACTTGATAGAAACCAGTTGATATCGGGTGTTTTCTTTAGAGTAATAGAACTTTAAATTAAAATAAAACTTTTCTCTTTATTTGAAAGATAATTTCATGAAATTCATGTTTTAAAAATAATTTCCGGCATATGTCCACCACGACTAGCTCTGGGGAACTGCGTTCGACCAGACCAATTTTGGGCCACTTTTTCGAGTAATTCAAGCCTTATTTCATCAGTAGCACGAGTTATGTTGACTTCCAAAGCGTCTATTGTTTCTGGTTTATCAGCAGAAACCAACGACTTGACATAAGCCCAAAGAAAATAATCCAGTGGAGTTACGTCGCATGATCTTGGACGCCAATTAATTGGACCATTTCTCTAAATAAGTTTTTCGCCAAATCTTTCTTCCAATAAATCAATTGTTGCGGTAGAATGAGGTGCAGCTCCATCTTGTTGGAACCAAAACACTCCTGGGTCGATACCATTCAAATTTTAAAACAAATAACCATTGACCTCGATCTGTAAGAAGCACCATTCACTGTAACATTAGCTCCAGCATCGTTTTTGAAGAAATATGGACCGATGATGCCTCCAGCGTGTAAAGCAAACCATACAGTGCATTTTTCAGGTTGCAATGGAACCTGCAGAACTTCTTAAGGATTTTTTCACTCCAGATACGGCAATTTTGCTTGTTTACATAGCCCTTCAACCAGAAATGAGCTTCATCAAAAGTGGATCAACTTCAAGCTGTTTTAGGGCCCAATCAGCAAACAGACGACGCTTATTATGGTCAAGTGGCTTTAGTTCTTGAACCAGTTGGATCTTGTATGGGTGTAGACCAAGATCTTCATGCAACTTTTTCCATGTGGTGGATGCACAGTGTCCAACTTGTTGTGAACGTCGACGAATAGATAAATCTGGATCCTCATTAACACTATGACTTACAGCAGCGATATTTTCTTCTGTACGTACAGTTCTTTGTCTTGTTGTTGTTGTTGCATCGGATAGAGAAAAAAATTGTTCGAAATCTATCGATACTTCGATGAATAAGCTGCTCTGATGGACGATTATGTAAACCATGAATTTCGCGAAGTGCTCTATAAGTTTGGCGAATAGAACACTGATTTTGAAAATAAATTTCAACAATTTGTAAACGTTTTTGCGGCGTGATCTTTCCATGTTAATTTGTCAATGCTTACTAAACAGAAATGTCAAAAAAACATGGCTTCTACCTTTTGTCAAATCACTGTTATTCCTATCGAAAATTCTATCACTCCAATAAAACACCCTTTACGTCATTAAATAATAGACATATTTTTATTTCTATTTTTATTATGAGTTAAAGAACTAATTTGTTAAGACTCATTTGAAGAAGTTACAATGTGAAGAAATGCGACATGTGTTCAACTTATGATATAAAATAGATATCAACATATACTTGTATATTCAAATGAGTAAATTCTAAAATGTTTTTGATATTATAAAAAGTGTAATTAAAAAAAAAGGGAAATTTGGAGCTTAATTCATACATTGCATGAATAATATATGCTGTAACAACATGAGTGTATCATTTTTAGATTTTCAACAAAAATATACATATATAAGCATATATCGTTATTACAGATAATCAAAGATGGATTAATGAAATAATAAAAAGGGATTTCTTTTACTTGGTAGAAGTCTCATTACAATATCAATATCATACAGATTCATTCGGTTAACCTCACTACAAATTTTAATTTTATAAAATTATTTTTCCTGAAGAATGTTTAAAGTAAATAAATGCCTTAGGAAACACAATTTCTTGAGGTTATGTTGTGCATTTTTAGAAAGAAACAAAATTTTGTATCCCTCTGGTATTTATTCAATATTTTAAATAAAAAATTATTATGTTTTCTTTGTATTATTTTTGTTAGCACTTCGGTAGAAAATTAGCAGACTGTATGTGTAAATTTGATAATGATTAGAAATACACCACAAATCTCAGATGGACACTCACCCTCATCCACTGAATTCCTGGTTAGTTGGGGATCCCCTTGTCTGGAACTCTGACACCAACACCTTGTTGAACTATCGTTCTTGTAATAAGAAATTCTGAACACTTTTTGCTTTGGAAGAATTAAAAAACTCATAAGCCGGAAAAATATCGAACGTAATGTCGATCCGTGATCATTAAGATTCTGGTCGAAGAAAAAGTCTCTCGCATGCGCACAGTGTCATCTGAAAGATGAGTGGTGCATATATGCGCAATTTCAGAAATAAATTAGGGAAACTTGAATGCTGCACTAACATAGCCGCCCACAAAAACCCCTATGGGTTTTTCTAAAGAAAACAGAAAAAAAAAGTTTCCTCCTTTTAAAAAGAACACCATGTAAGTCACCAGAAAATTAAATTTAAATAATAGAAAAGAAAAATAATAACAAATATAGAAATACATTATTTTTATAAAGGAAAATAATTTGAAAATCAATTTCTCGGAAGTGGACAAAGCTTCACAACGGGTCTACGGAAAATACCATTAGCTGTTTTCACCGCAGCTACCCTATTGTGTCCATCCCCTCCCGGAAATAATTCCACAATGCGACCAACCGGCCACTTAAAAGGCGAAACGACATCGCTTTTGATCAAAACAAGGTCGTCGAGCTCAATTTCTTTGGCCGGCTCAGCCCACTTGAAACGCTGCTGAAGTGTATTAACATATTCCGCGAAGTACCTCTTCCAAAAATCTCGCTGCATTTTCTGTATAAGCTGCCATCTAGACAGTCTGTTTAATTTCAAATGAGAAACATCAACATCAGGAATTGTTGAATTCAAGGGTTCTAAAGTGAGAAAATGCCCTGGTGTGAGCGGAATTAAATCATTAGGATCTGAGCTCTGAGAACATAATGGCCTCGAATTCAGAACAGCTTCGATTTGACAAATCAAAGTTGTAAATTCTTCATAGGATAGTCGCTGATCTCCTACCACTCGTAGTAAATGAGATTTAACCATTTTTACACCCGCTTCGGCAAGGCCATTAAAATGTGCACCCGTAGGGGGATTGAAATGCCACTGGAAACTTAGAGTTCCAGAAGTTTCTTGAGCTAACTTCAAAAATTCATTTTGAGCTCCAATGAAATTCCGACCGTTATCGGAGTAGCACGCATGAATCATGCCACGTCGAGAAATGAATCGACGGAATGCCGCGATAAAACTACACGTAGAAAGCTCCTGCGTTAATTCTAAGTGAATAGCTTTGGTTGTAGTGCACACAAAAACGCATATATAAGATTTTAAATATTTTGCACCCTTTATGCGATGCATAGTTACGAAGAAAGGTCCGCAGAAATCAATAGCAACGTGAGAAAATGGCTTTAATTTAGAAATTCTGAAACTTGGAAGATCAGCCATTTCAGGTGGTTTGTAAGTATTTGGACGGGCACGAAAACATTGAAAACAATTAGAAATAACTTTTCTTATTGTTCGACGAGCTGATAGTATCCAATATTTTTGAAGAAGTAAATTATGTAACGTTTTTGAACCGGGATGTAAATATTGCTTGTGAACCGACTCTACAATCAAAATCGTTAATTTATGTGAGCTAGGCATCAAAAGAGGGTGTTTTGCGGCATATTCAATATAACTGGATTTCTTTAAGCGGCCGCCCACCCTGAGAAAACCTAGAGAATCTAGAAAGAGTGAAAGTTTCCGAAAGGGTTTAGGTAAAATTTTGTTTTTGTTAATAATTTCTATGATATCAGAAAATACCGAATATTGCGTATGTTTTATTAAACACATCAACGATTCATTCAACTCATGAATTGTTAAAATGCCTGTTTGTTTAAGGGAACCGGGTTTTGAAATTTTCGAAAATCGTAAACAGTAACTTAAAATTCTTTTTATTTTTTCAAGAGAGGAAAATTTATTTAAAAGGTTATCTAAATCGTCCATTGGAATATCTACATATAAAGATATACTTTTTTCTTCGGCAGAGACTACATCATTATTAAGTTCTGAAGTTTGAGCAGAAAAATTTGGCCACTCGGTTTTTGGGCTGGATAGGAATTCCGGTCCATTCCACCACATTTCGAAACGAATCAATTGCAATGGGTTCATTCCTCTAGATGCACAATCGGCAGCATTTAGAGATGAAGGAATATACATCCATGAATCGGGAGATACCAGTTCCTGAATATGGTGTACTCGATTGGCAACAAAAGTTTTCCAACGGCTCGGTGAAGCATTGAGCCAAGAAAGAACTACCTGTGAATCAGTCCAGCAAGTGATTTGATCGAATAAGAGTCGACTAGAAAATGTGTCAGTCACAAATTTGACCAAATCAGCCAAAAGCTTTGCAGCAGTCAGCTCAAGTTTAGGAAGAGTAATTGTTTTTAAGGGGGCAACTCTCCCTTTAGAACAGATTAGAAATACGTGAATAGAATCGCCTCTCTGTAATCTGAGGTAAATTACCGCTGCGTAACCTATGCTTGAAGCGTCACAAAATCCATGTAACTCACATCTCTCATATTGATCAAAGGTGATTCGCCTAGGGAGACGTAATCCAGAGAGTTCTGAAAGTTCACACTTCAATTGTGTCCATGAATTTTTAATGGACTCGGGAAGTTCTTCGTCCCAATCCTTTTTCAAGGACCAAATACATTGCATAATGTATTTTGCCTTTAAAAGAATGGGACACAGAAAACCCAATGGATCGAAAATCCGACCTATATCGGACAAGATGCCTCGTTTTGTGAGGTCTTTTGATATATTTTGGCACTTGTAAGAAAATATATCGAGAGAAGGGTACCACTGAAGACCTAGAACCTTCAGAAATGGTGGTTCATCCTTATCAAAGGACAAAGGAATCTGACAGTCAGAATGGTCTAAGGAAGAAAGCAATGCTGGAGAATTACTAGCCCACTTCCTCAACATAAAACCTCCGCGACTAAGCAGATCGATTAAATCCTTTTGAAGAGACAAAGCTTCAGAATCAGATGATGCACTACCCAGCACATCATCAATATAAGTTTGATCCTCTAGTATCTTACTAGCCATTGGAAAGTTTTCTCTCTCTAGGAGAGCTAGCTCACGAACGGTACGCATTGCCAAATACGGGCTACAATTGAGTCCGAAAGTAACTGTATTTAAGGTATACTCTGAAAGTGAATCGTTTGGATTAAAACGCCATAGAATTCTTTGGAAATTTCTATCAGAAGGAGATATTAAAATTTGTCTGAACATTTGCTTTATATCAGCTATGAATACCACTGCGTCTAAACGGAAAAGTAAAAGTAAAGAAACTATATCCTTTTGTAATTTTGGACCAGGAAGTAAAGTGTCATTTAAGCTCACACCTCTCGAGCCTTTTGCCGATCCATCCCAAACTACACGAAGTTTTGTGCTTACGCTCTCAGGCTTCAGAACACAATGATGGGGTAAGTAACAAAAATTATCATTGGGTATAGCTTCCGATGTGGCTAAAGACATATGTCCACTGTCAAGATATTCTTTCATGAAATCGGAATAAGAAGAATACAAAGATGGATTTTTTAATAAACGTTTTTCAAGTAAGAAAAATCTACGATAAGCTTGAGTATAAGTATCTCCTAGAAATGGTTTCGAATTTCTGAAAGGAAGCGAAACTATGAATCGACCGGTGGAATCACGAGTGGTCGTTTCTTTGAAAAAGGTCTCACACTTTTCATCTTCGACGGAGTAAAAATGCTTATCAGGAATTTGCTCTAATTCCCAGAACTTAGGAATACAGATGTCGACACGAACATCGGATTGAAGAAGAAAAGTTTTTGTTTCTGAACTTGTAGACGGATTGTTAACTTTACCCAAAAGAACCCAACCGAAAATAGTTTCAAGGGCGGTAGGCTGGCCTAATTTTCCAACGATACGTCCATTGAGTAAAATATGAGTGAAAAGCTCAGCACCAATCAGAATGTCTATTGGACTTGAGAGAAAATAATTTTCATCTGCGAGAGGTAAACCCTGTAAATGGTCCCATTGTCCCTTTTTAATAGAAAAAGCAGGTATATTAGAACATAATTTTGGAACAACAATAGCATCGAAAGAAAGTACAGGGCTGTCGGAATTTGTAGGTTTGATATCGCATGCAGTAATACCTTTTGAAGAAAATGAAGTCATTTCGTTCAAACCAAAAATAGTTGTAGAAAATTGATGTCTCTGTAACCCAAGATTACGAAAACATTTTTCGCTTATGAAATTTGATTGACTTCCTGAATCAATAAGAATGCGAACACGTTGAAATGTGCCATATCTATCACGGATATCTACCGCCGCAGTAGCCAATAATACTGTATTTTGTTCGGAAAAGGTGTTACCTGATACAGTTGAAGAATGTGGAATATTTTCTATGATAGTTGAACTATTAATATGGATCAGAGAGTGATGACGGTTATTACAAGTGCGACATTTGTACGACGAAAGACAATTATTTAGATTATGCGAATGATGTAAGCAATTCAAACACAGTTTATTTTGTTTGACGAAAGAAAAACGATCATTCGGAGATTTTGACAAGAAATCAGAGCATTTCGATAATCCATGTGAACCTTTGCAAAGGTAACACTTAACATTGGAATTATAATGAGTATTTTTTGTTTGTAATGAAAAACTATTGCTGGTCTTGGAATTATATTTATTATTGCACTTCTCTTTGCTTACTGCAAATACTTTATTTTTAGAAGTAGTCAAATGTTGAACGGATTCTAGGGCCTTGCATTTAATTTCAACAAAATTATAAAGTTCCTTATATTCTGGAATTTTGCTAGAATCAGTTTGAATTTCAAAATTAGTTCGAGTCTCAATATCTAGTTTCCCTAGAAGTATATAGAAAAGTAAAAAATCCCACTGATCTGTACTGAAATTTAAAGCATTAAGAACTGCCAATGATTCGGAAAAGGTATTGAGTAGAATACGAAAATCTTTTGCAGTATTGCCTTTTAGTGAAATGAAAAAAATTGAATCTAATGCATTCGAAGCTATAAGTCTTTTATTTTGATATCTGTCAATAAGTTTTTTGAAAGCGGTGTTATAATTGTCGTTATTTATGGCGATACCATTTAGTAATTTCAAAGGCTCGTCTTTTAGGAAGGAAAATAAATATCTGAACTTTTCAACATTTGAAAGATTGGAATTATCATGAATTAATTTCTCGAACAGATCATGAAAAGTTGACCAAATTTTTGGATCACCGTCAAAAGTGGGTATATTAAGAGGTGGGAGTTTTGCAGAAGCTTCAACACTAACCGACGACGAATTAGAAGTATCATTTTTACTCATGTTATGATAAATAGACAAACCTTCATAATAAAAGTTTTCAGTCTCCCTTCTTATTTTCTCATGTGTATCAAATTCCGCCTCATCCTCAATCAGCATTATAATCTCATTATGACATTCTGAAAACCGCTCAAATAATTTTTTAATATCATCATACCTAGCCTTTAATTGCCCTCTTTTCGACGTATCAGTTAAGCTTTGCTTTGCAATAATGTAAAATTCCGAAATTCGACTAACGTATATTTTACGTTTGCTTTCAAATCTTTTGATGTTACTCATTTTTTGTGAAATATTTTATTGAATGAATGTAAATATAAAGTGATATATGTAAAGAACCAAATTATGCGAAGAAAAGATAATATAAAGAAAGTTTATTAGAACAGAAAGGGTGTCAACGAAAATTTTGGAAGTTGTAATCGTATTTGAGTTTTAATTATTTTCCAATATGAATTGAAAGAAGAAATATGCGGAATGAAAGAATATGTTTATATCGATTGAAGTGAACCTAAGTTGAACATATGGTTTTTTTGTATGAAGCGATAAGCGTATACTGTTTGTACGGATTTATCGATTTCCTACAATCGATATGAATGAAAATTAATAATAATTTGATGGTGACCTACGTGGAAATCTCGAAATGAAAAGAAAGAAAATAAGAAATCACTAGTCAACCGGTTCGAATGGACCAAAATGTTAGCACTTCGGTAGAAAATTAGCAGACTGTATGTGTAAATTTGATAATGATTAGAAATACACCACAAATCTCAGATGGACACTCACCCTCATCCACTGAATTCCTGGTTAGTTGGGGATCCCCTTGTCTGGAACTCTGACACCAACACCTTGTTGAACTATCGTTCTTGTAATAAGAAATTCTGAACACTTTTTGCTTTGGAAGAATTAAAAAACTCATAAGCCGGAAAAATATCGAACGTAATGTCGATCCGTGATCATTAAGATTCTGGTCGAAGAAAAAGTCTCTCGCATGCGCACAGTGTCATCTGAAAGATGAGTGGTGCATATATGCGCAATTTCAGAAATAAATTAGGGAAACTTGAATGCTGCACTAACAATTTTAGTCCTTTTGTTGGGTGCTGTGAAACGTGTTAATCCTATATGTCTACTACATGGAAACTGTTTTCTACAACAATCATTCAATTTAATTTCAAAATGTTTCTGAGAGAATTTTTTTAACGAATTAAAATTAAATCTTGTAGTGAGGTAAGCAGAATAAATCTGTATGATATTTGAACTAGATTTATTCTCTGGAGCCTCTACAGATTTAATCTGAAAAATCTCTTACAAACTTTTCAGAATTAAATTGAATGAAAATACAGGTATGGAAAAGATATAACGTAGGAAATTCAATATTAATCTGGAGGATAAAGTGGAACAGTGGAAGAAACAAAATCTCAGCACGATAAATCCAGCTTAAATATCATGTAGTATTAGAAAAAACCCTCCTTACTTAATTTTCAATGTATATTACATTCCAACATTCGTTAAAAATGTCAAATATACAGTATGACCAACAAAACAAGATTCCCCAATCAATTTTCTCGGAATGTCACACCACCAATCTAAAATCAATTCCTTCCATTCTCACACCATCACCACAAGGCATTCCTCCGGGTCTCTATATATTTGGCGAAGCTAACGAGTCACATGTCGCGAACCACATCTCATTGTTTCTTGAATGGGCCGGTACTTCAGCCTTTTGTTCCTACAACTGAACGCATTGTAAAGGCCATACTGCCTCCTGTCTTCAGTCTTTTGTGTTGGCTAAGCCGAAAGGCCTTACGTATGCTAATCCGGCAATTATTTTTAGTTATGAAGTAGCCATTCTTTGCCGGCTCAGAATATAATGCAACAAGGAAGGATTTTACAGTTAATGGCTGTCAGGATCAATAGGTGTAAATACAATATGGCGGTGTGCTTGACCTTTTCATGGAGCGGTGTAATCCGACTAGTGAAGCGGGAGAAAAAAATTTAAGGATATTTTTCTTTTTCATTTAGAAAAAATCACACAGTTTTTATGTTTCACAATTTATTCTGACACGTGTTTCGGACTTTCGACTATATTCAAAGGAGTACAAAAAACCACTAAACTTAAAATTGAAAAGGTTCTTTTATTATACTTAGGACGTCGGTGTGTTTTTATGGCACAGCATCCAATATAGTTGTGTTGTCAAAGAGTATTTGGGAATTTGTTAAATTCTCCTTTTTCTTCTATGGATTTTTTTATTGAAAGAATCTCCGAATGATCCATCAATTTACCCTTATTAACATTATATGAAATAAAATAATAAGAAAGCGGTTTTTTACTTGATAGAAGGAATATTACAAAATTTGAATATCAAAACAGATTGAATCTGTTAGTCTTCTACAATTTTTTATTGTCTCGGTCTTTACTTGACGGGAATTCATCTTCAGTATAAGAAAAACAAATGTAAACTTCCACTATTTTATTGAATTACACGACAATTGTTTCGTCATACCATGACTTCATCAGGTGAGTATTAAAACTGAGGTATACAATGCAAAACATGACCTTAAATACACAGCTCTGGTACAAAAAATAGAGGGATGGAAAGAGATGGTTTACAATCAATTAAAAATATTAAGTAGGGGGATCTGTTTAAATCTATTTGATCATCCAATAAAATTTGTCTTTTATTATATCTATTGATCTCTAAAGTTTCTAACAGATTTAGTTTCTGACTTTTGTTTTCGATATGTAATATTTCATAGTGCACATTAAAATTATGACCAGTCTCTAACAAATGGTTGGCATAAGTTTAATTTGGTTTATATTAATATAACATTTTTCATGTTCTCGTATCTTAGTTTGGAATGAACGGCTTGTCTGTCACACATATACACATGGGCAATCACTACATGCTGATTTTTTGTTTTTAGGAATGACGTCTTTATTATTTTTTATTTAGCTGCCTAAAGAATTAATGGTTTCGAAAGAGATGTTAAAATTTTCTTTTTTCTTTAAATATCTCGCAATCTTTTCAGATTAGTGGCCTATGTAAGTTAATGAAATAAATTTTGTTTCGTTTGAATTTTGAAATTTTGGATATTCAAGTGATATTGCTTTCATGTAATTTATTTTATCAAGTAAATCATCTATTATTAACTTAAAATCATTAGTGAAAGCTATTTGTTTAATGGTTTTATATTCTTTGTCAAAATTTTCTTTTGAAATGGGTATGTTAATCAATCTATAAAGCATACTATTATGAGCTGATAGTTTTTGTTTGTATGTGCAGGTTTCGTGTACATGGAAAAGTTATGTCTATTATTAATTTTACCGATTTTTAAATCTAAGAAATTGAACAAAGAGACAATATTGTTCATTTTTAGAATCTATCAATCAATTATATGCAACAATTGAATTCACACATGAAGAAGTCAATAATTACATCAATTTCTTAGATTTAAAAATCACTAAAATTAATAATAGATACGACTTTTCGTTATACAGGAAACCTACACATACAGATGGTACGATTCATTCTACTTCAAACCATCCGTTCTAACAAAAACTATCAGCTTATAATAGTATGCTTCAAAGATTGGTTAACATACCCATGACAAAAGAAAATTTTGACAAAGAATATAAAACCACTATACAAATAGCTTTCGATAATGATTTTAATCCGTTAGTTATAGATAATTTACTTGATAAAATAAATTACAAGAAGGCAATATCACTTGTATATCCAAAATTTCAAAATTCAAACGAAACAAAATTTATTTCGTTAACGTACATAGGCCAAAAATCTGAAAGGATTGCGAGATATTTGAAGAAAGAAGAAAATTATAACATCTCTTTTGAAACCATTCATTGGTTTTTTGATTTTGATATTTGGAATATTATTGAGGACTGAAGACGGAATTGCTTAGAATTATATTTGTTTTTTGAAGATATAGTGCATGCTTTTAGAGATTTCTGAATTAACTTATTCGAATATTTAAATATATTAAATATTTCAAATAAATTATATTCTTTGAGAAGTCCTTTAAGTGTGTTCATGGTTTTTAAAAGGCAATTGGTGTTCTTAAAGGTAAGACCAGAAACAAAATTTTGTCTCCTTTAAATATTTATTTATTAATTTTAATCACTTTCGTATATCTGTTGGTTTATTTATTCCATTTGACATTATATATTGAGTTTTGATTATATACGTCTATTAAATGTAAGCGGTGCTTATTTTATATATATTTTATATATATATACATTAATTTAATTCTAAAAGTTTTTTGAATGAAAAATTTTTTTGAAATTAAAATTGTAGAAGATAAACATATTTCAATTTGTTTTAATATTCAAATTTTGTTATATTTCTTCTATCAAGTAAAAAGCCTTTCTATTTTATTTTAAGAATTAAATTAATGTCTTATAAGCACCTCTTATATTTAATAGTCATATATAATCGAAACTCAGTATACAATATCAAATGGAATTACTTGTAGAAAACTAACAGATTACATCTGTTTTGATATTCAAATTTTGTAACATTATATAGTAAAGTGACATCTTTCTCATTAAAAAATTATTATTTTCTATACAATGTTCTGCAAAACCGATTAATTTCTGGTTTTTCAAAATAGACATCCTATGTTCTTTGATTCTATGCTTTAAACATCGGCCTGTCTGTCTTATGTATGTAGCATTACAATCATCACTATTAATTTGCTTCGGAAAAGTTGGGGTTCCATTCTTTAATGTTATTAATTTTGGTGAACAATAAAGAAAGAAACCCCACCTTTTCCGAATCGGGGATTTATCAAATTAATTGTGAAAAGCTAACTTTTTTTAATCGGTAACCCAATCAACTCTCAACTATTCCAAACTTGTTTCTGATTCCATTCTCATTAGAAAGCTATGCCGGTAAGACCAGAAAAAATTATTCTGTACGTAGACTTCGATGCATCATTTTTGAAATGTTTATTTCTGACGTTCAAACAACGTAGAATAGAAGATGGAAGATAAGGACCCACGAAAACGTTATAAATAAGACGTAAGACTGGCTAGAAAAGCCGCATGATCTAGGATGGCTTCCTGCCCTATCTAAAAACCATAAACAGTGGTGTCAAGTAGATAATTGAAGATTTATAAGAATTCCTGGAAACGGGGTAAAGTTATTGGTCGGTGAGTTTTCGAATCCCCCATTTGAGGAGTGGCTTTTCTAAGAATCGTATCGGTCAAGAGACAGTCCATCTCACCTAGTGTAGGTTTTGTACTAATCTGTCAAAAATGCATAATTACAGAAATGCTTAGTTAAATAACAATAATAATTGAAAACCATAAAGTAATAAAAAGGGGGTTTTTACTTGACAGAAGGCTGATATATATGGACGAACATGGAATACGTAGGGTTTTCTATTTAGAAACTACAGTTCCACGTTTGTTTGTCGAAAGGTTGGTCGGGTAAGATGTATTTTTAATTAATTATTTTTATTATTTGGATACGAAGGGGGACTGAAGAATTATCGACGTGGAAATTCCAAATGGCCTTTTTGAAGATGTGCTGCATGTTTTCTGGAATTCTTCAGGTAATGTTGTGCATTTTTGGAGAGGAATTTGGTTTCCATCGTTACGAAACGAACGTTTGCATGCTTCAAGTATTCATTTAATATTTTTAATTAATATTCCATATTTTCTTTGGATTCTTTTATTCCTTTTGGTGCTGTGTTATGACTGTTAACCCCATATGTCTACTTAATTGAAACTGTGTTTACTGAGACGAATATTTAATTCAAAAAATTTGAATATCAAAACCGATTTAATCAGTTAGCCTCTTATAATTTTAATTTCAAAAATATTATTTAAAACTCTTAGAATTAAATTAGTGTCTTATAAGCACTGCTTATATTTAATAGACATATAAAATCAAAGCTCATTATTTAATAACCAATGGAGTAAAAAAAACCCACCAAATATAAATTGTCAATTAAAATCATAAAATAAATATTTGAAGGAGATAACATTTTGTTTCTGATCTTATATTTATGAAAACTAAATCTTTTTCAAAAATACAAAACATAATTTTAAGAACTTCCCCAAAACTAATTTCAATTGACAATTTATATTTGTTGGGTTTTTTTATTCCATTGGATATTTATAATGATTTTATATTTCTATCAAATATAAGCAGTGCTTATAAGACATTAATTTAATTCTAGAAGTTTTTGAATGAAATTATTTTAAACTAAAATTATAGGAGGCTAACAGATTTAATCTGTTTTGATATTCAAATTTTGTAATGATCCTTCTATTAAGTAAAAAAAACTGTTCTTATTATTTTATTTTATTTAAAAAGTTTTTGAGAATTTTTTCTTAATGAATACCATATTCAAAATTATTATTTCTTATTCCTTTTTCTTTAATGTAACAAAATGTTCGTGATAATGGAATAAATTTGGAAATGAGTATGTTAATTTTCGAACATTGCATAATTGGCGGGATCTATAGATCCCGAAGAATCATGTTACTCATTAATTTCATTTTAAATATATCTTTATGTAGAGATAAAATTGTTCAATACTACCCCTTAAATCTTCAGAACAATGAATAATTGCAAGGCTTTCAAGAAAAACCTGAAGAAAGTAATTTTAAAGTGTGAACTTTATTCACTGGCAGAAGTTTTTGTCACAAAGAATGAAGTATGTGATTGTTGACGAATTAAATCTTATTTATCATCTGTAACAACTTTTTTAATTAAATATACAGTGTGGAAACCACTTATGGAACAAAATTATTTGTGTTCTTATGTTAGAATATTATAAAAAACACTGGGAAATGTCAACTTTCAAATTCAATAGTGCGCTTTTCAAATATAAATTTGAATATACAGGGTGATTCGCGCATGCCCAGCATGGTCCATCCTCTTTATTTCAAATTTAACACCCTGTATATTTTTTAAGCTCCTCAATAACCTGATTTCAATGAATTCTATATCATATATGGTCTGTTATGAATAATACCGAAAGAAATTTCGAAAGTATTTATAATTGGTTTCAAGAAACTGAATACTTAAATTACATGATGTAATTGATTTTAATACATTAAAATAAAATTGTTGAAGAAGTTCTTGTGGATATGTTTTGCATTTTTGGGAAGGGATTTGGTTTTCATAATACAAGGTACGAAACAAAATTTTTGCATCCTTCAAGTATGTATTAAGTAATTTTAATAATTAATTTATATTTCTTCGAATTCTTCTATTCCTTTTTTGGGACTGCGTAATGAGTGTTAATTCCATATGTCTACTAAATTGAAACAGCGTTTGTCTAAGACATTTATTTAACTTAATTCTGAAAGTTTTTGAATAAAATTTTTTTTTAAATGTGTAGGAAGTTAACAGAATGAATGTATGATATTTATAATTTCAATAAGTGTTTTGGTTCCAACAAGATGGTCCTACACCTCATGCTGCTACCGTTGCAATTGATTTACTGAAAGAAAGATTTGTCGATATCTTTATTTCGAGAAATGATCCAATTAATTGGCCTTGGAGGCCAATCATCATGTGACATAACCCCACTGGATTATTTTCTTTGGGTTTATGTCAAGTCATTGGTTTAAGCTGATAAACCAGAAACAAAAGACGCTTTGGAAGCCAACATAACTCATGTTATTGATTAAATAAGTGCTGAATTACTCGAAAAGGTGTTCCAAAATTGGTCTGGTCGAATGCGGTTCCTCAGAGCTAGTCGTGGTGGACATATGCAGGGAATTATTTTTAAAACATAAAATTATCTTTCAAATAAAAAAAAAATGTGGCTTCAATCTTAATTTAAATGTATTTCATTTCAATTTAAAGTTCTATCACTTTAAAACAAAACACCCGATAATTTTTCAAATAGGATTTTATTATTTCGTTGTAAATCTCAACACCGCAACATCTGACTGTTAATAATCCACATTACTCGCAGACATATCGGCATATGTAGATAGTTTTTTGGGTATTCATGACAAAAAATATTACGAAAACCAAGATCCATCAGCGTATCGAGAATTGATTTTAGAAATTTCCCCACCTAATTGAAAATTAGTTCAAAAATTTGATAAGTGAACAACTGCTCCAATGCAAAAGAGAAAGGGGGTTTTGCATCGAATTCTGACCGTCAATGAAAAGTGGGTTCATTACGATAATCCAAATCGCCAGGCAAGTTATGGATGTTTCATAATCAACTGTCAAGCTGAAGATTTATGGCAAGAAGATCGTTCTGTGTATTTGGTGGGATCAGCTTGATGTGGTATCTTATGAGCTGCTACAAGTGAATTCTACCAGTTTTTCATTTTGGCATGTGAGCATGGCTCTCCACCAAGTGACTACTCAGCAGTCTCCACAGTCCACCTCTAGAGGTAGAAAGTATGATAAGGACTACGCCATATCATCGCGCGAAGCGAGAACCGCTCAGAAGAGATGAACCCACCAGCTCCCAGTTTGGGCCCCGGCTCGAAAGCCAGAACCGTCTGACTGGTAGCAGCGAAGCACTATTCAAGCTCTACTGACTCTGCGGGTCAGTACTCAAGTTGTTTGTGACGCAACTCACCCGCTGGAAGTACTCTTGACCATCGTCTCATAAATATTGAATTTAGTTCTTCTCAATATTTCCGTACTCCACAATATTCCATTGAGACAGCCAATTACCTTTTTTGCCTGGACGATACGTTTTTCAAGTCATTCCATGAGAATATTCCGACCATGGGGGTCTGCGAACAGATACATGAAAAACCTCCCTAGTCCAGCATGCGGACTTTTAACCACTACTCCCTCGAGTCCAACACTAATGGGGTGGCCAGGTGGTACAAGTAACACCTGAGGGCAATCCACCCCCCCTGAGGTAACGCAATATGCTACATAACGCCATTACACAGAATCCGGAGATTTATACTGCGATAGGGTAGTTTACGCCAGTTTTAAGGGAGAAGCCCTGTGCTGCGACAGACTCCCTGTCACTGAGTTAATCAACCGGCTCAGACCTCCATTTCACCAGAACGACAAAACTAGGGCCCCATTCGGAGATCTTCCATGACACAGCTCCAGTGACTGGTCCGAATGGCATTACCTTAGGCACCACGACTTAACCCTCCATTTCGCCGGGACGAAACTAGGGTCCTAGTCATGACAAGCGCCCCCATCTCGTCAAGATCTAATGCCTGGGGGGCTGCTACAGGTGAATTCTACCAGAATAGTTATTGGTTATTTGAGGAATGCCTCTTATCCAAGTGACTACCAAGCAGTCTCCACAGTCCACCCCTAGAGGTGGAAAGTGTGATAAGGATTACGCCATATCATCGCGCGTGGCGAGAACCCCTCCGAAGAGATGAACCCACCAGCTTCCAGTTTGGGCCCCGACTCGAAAGCCAGAACCGTCTGACTGGAAGCAGCGAAAGCACTATCCAACCTCTACTGGCTCAGCAGGTCAGTACCCGAGTTGATTTGAGACGCAACTCACCCGCCGGAGGGAATTCTTATCCATCCACCCGAACGCAGTCCCATGAACTAAGATAAACTCAAGATTGACGACTACAATTGATCCTGGTACGAGCACCGTCTAGCGGACTATACGTCCTGACCCACCGAACCCATGTGAAGTCATTTGATTGATCCTGGCGTCAAGCACTAATGGCGGAGCCATTTCGTCGAGATCCACAAACCCTAAATTGTTACGCACAGATCCAGGGGCCAGGACAGGCCGGTCGAACCGTCAAGTCCCGTTAAACCCCGAGTCGTTTCATGAGAATATCCCGAAAATGAGGGTCTGCGAACAGATAAATGAAATACCCCCCTAGTTCAGCATGCGGACTTTCAACCACTGCCCCCTCGAGTCCAACACCAATTGGGGTGGCCAGGTGGTACAAGTAACACCTGTGGGCAAGACCACCCCCCCCCCCGGAGGTAACGCAGTATGCTACATAACGCACTCGGCCATTACACAGAATCCGGAGATTTATACTGCGATAGGGTAGAGTACGCCAGTTTTAAGGGAGAAGCCCTGTGCTGCGACAGACTCCCTTGTCACTGAGTTAATCAACCGGCTCAGCCCTCCATTTCACCTGAGCAAAACTAGGGCCCCATTCGGAGATCTTCCACCATACAGGTCCAGTGACTGGCGCGAAATGGCATTACGTTAGACACCAAGACTTAACCCTCCAATTCGCCGGGACGAATCTAGGGTCCTAGTCAAGAGAGCGCCCCCATCCCGTCAAAATCTAATGCCTGGGGGGCGGGGGGGCTGCAATGAAACGAAGGGATCACAAGGAGGTCTATCGACGACAGTTGATGCGTTTGAGCCGAGCATTGTGAAAAAACGGCCACAATACGCCGACAGACGTGCAAAAGTTATTGACAATGCACGGCCTTATGTTACTTTGACTGTTAACGTCTTATAAGATATTTTCCTTATTAATATCATGTTAATTCCGTTTTCTATTGATAGTTCAAATATGGCGCGGTAACATCTCGTCGAAGACCCGACGGATTTCACAGAGAACCCCGACTCAAAAACGAAGACACTTCCTGTCCAATTAACCATAATGATAAACGGGGAAACGTTAATCACCTACGAGCCATCCAGGCCGAAAGGAGGCGCAAGCCCACGTCATAACAAGATTCACGGCGAGATCATAGTGCACGGTTCCGGTCAGACGCTACGACTTCCGCCCAGGTCGCGTGCTTCACCATTCTCTTTCTCCGTTCATGGTCCTTGGACATAAGTTCGTAATTGATGTATAAGACGACTTCCGGTAACTTACCGAAGGGTTGGCATGCCTTGTTTGCGTCTCGATATGAATATAATGAATGGACTGGTCGCGCAGGAGGAAACAGGTGAATCGTTATGATTTTCGGGCTCGCGGACCGTGACCCGAGCTGGAGATCGACTCTTCGAAGACGTTTTCACGTTTTGAGACGTTTCGGTGGTTAATATTGTCTGCAATTATTGTTGAGCATTTTCATTTCAGCTTATGAACAGACTGTAGACTTTAAATTGGGCTTTTTTTCCTGTGCTAATTTCGTGCGATCGTTTTCATGTTATTATCATTATTATTATTAGTATTACAGTATGACGAGAAAATTTCGGTAAATTTTCTGTTCTGCAATAAAAGTATTTTAGCGCAGCCAAATTAATTTTATTCTATTAGATTCTTTACATTTGCAAAGTGTTAGAATGTCAAACGAACGTAGTGCAATTTTGGAGCTGTTTCGTCAAGTTAAGCGTCAATGCGAAATTGTTCGTTTGCTCAATGTGCCTCAACAAACCGTGTCCGATGCAATTGGCCGTTTCAAGGAGCTTGGTCATGATAGTCCAGGAAGTGGGAAAACACTCCTACGCCCCCCCGGTATTAGATCTTGACGAGATGGGGCACTTGTCATGACTAGGACCCTAGTTTCATCCCAGTGAAATGAAGGTCAAGTCTTGATGCCTAACGTAATGCCATTCGCGCCAGTCACTGGACCTGTATGGTGGAAGATCTCCGAATGGGACCCTAGTTTTGCCGTTCTGGTGAAATGGAGAGCTGAGCCGGTTGATTAACTCAGTGACAAGGAGTCTGTCGCAGCTTCTCCCTTAAAACTGGCGTACTCTACCCTATTGCAGTATAAACCTCCGGATTCTGTGTAATGGCGTTATGTAGCATATTGCGTTACCTCAGGGGGGGGGTGGATTGCCCTCAGGTGTTACTTGTACCACCTGGAAACCCTATTGGTGTTGGACTCGAGGGGGCAGTGGTTGAAAGTCCGCATGCTGGACTAGGGAGGTATTTCATTTATCTGTTCGCAGACCCCTATGTTAGGGATATTCTCCTGATATGACTCGGGGTTTAACGGGACTTGACGGTGCGACCGGCCTTGTCCTGGCCCTGGATCAATGCGTAACTTTGTAGGCTTTGTGGATCACGACGAAATGGCTTAGCCGTTAGTGCTTGACGCCAGGATCAATCAAATGACTTCACGTGGGTTCGGTGGGTCAAGACGTACAGGTCGGTTGACGGTGCTCGTACCAGGATCAATAGAAGTTATCAATCTTGAGATTATCTTAGTTCATGGGACTGCGTTCGGGTACTTGGATAAGAATTCCTTCCGGCGGGTGAGTTGCCTCACAAACCAACTCGGGTACTGACCTGCAGAGCCAGCAGAGATTGAATAGTGCTTCCCTGCTACCAGTCAGACGGATTTGACTTTCGAGTCGGGGCCCAAACTGGAAACTGGTGGGTTCATCCTTTCGGAGGGGTTCTCGCTTCGAGCGATGATATGACGTAATCCTTATCACACTTTCTACCTCTAGAGGTGGACTGTGGAGACTGCTGAGTAGTCACTTGGTGAAAGAGCTATGCTCGTCATGCCAATACGAAAACCTGGTAGAATTCACGTGTCAATACGCCTATTAATCGCAATATCGGCAAGAAGCGAGTCAATCGAAATCCTAGGGTCCCCATGAGGAAAATATCCTGTGAGACTGCTATCAACCGTGAATCCGGTAGTCAAATGTCCAAAAAATATTTAAAGGAGACAAAATTTTGTTTCTGGTCTTACCTTTAAGAACACCAATTGCCTTTTAAAAACATGAACACTTCAACAACACTTCAAGGACTTCTCAAAGAATATAATTTATTTGAAATATTTAATATGTTTAAATATTCGAATAAGTTATTTCAAAAATCTCTAAAAAATGTGCACTATATCTTCAAAAAACAAATATAATTCTAAGCAATCCTGTCTTCAGTCCTCATTTAATATTCCAAATATCAAAATCAAATGAATTTAAATAAACCTTAAAATAACTCACACTGTTCTTTGATTTTGTTAGAACATAAATCAATCTTGAATTATATAGTTGATCTGTGTTTCGAAGCTTAGTCTTTTAACACGTGAGAGATATAGGTTAGTTTTTTGATTTTGATATTTGGAATATTAAATGAGGATTGAAGACGGGATTGCTTAGAATTATATTTGTTTTTTGAAGATATAGTGGACATTTTTCAGAGATTTTTTAAATAACTTATTCGAATATTTAAATATATTAAATATTTCAAATAAATTATATTCTTTGGGAAGTCCTTTAAGTGTGTTCATGTTTTTATAAGGCAATTGGTGTTCTTAAAGGTACGACCAGAAACAAAATTTTGTCTCCTTTAAATATTTATTTATTAATTTTAATTACTTTCGTATATCTGTTGGTTTATTTATTCCATTTGATATTATATATTGAGTTTTGATTATATACGTCTATTAAATGTAAGCGGTGCTTGTTGTAGGCATAAATTTAATTCTAAAAGTTTTTGAATAAAAATTTTTTGAAATTAAAATTGTAGAAGACAAACATTTTTCAATATGTTTTAATATTCAAATTTTGTTATATTTCTTCTATCAAGTAAAAGGCCTTTCTATTCTATTTTCTTTACATATAATATATAGTTATATTTTGGCTTCAATAAATCTCATTATGGAATGTCAATGAATTTAAATAAACCTTAAAATAACTCACACTGTTCTTTGATTTTGTTAGAACATAGATCAATCTTGAATTATATAGTTGATCTGTGTTTCGAAGCTTAGTCTTTTAACACGTGAGAGATATAGGTTAGTTTTTTGATTTTGATATTTGGAATATTAAATGAGGACTGAAGACGGGATTGCTTAGAATTATATTTGTTTTTTGAAGATATAGTGCACATTTTTTAGGGATTTTTGAAATAACTTATTCGAATATTTAAATATATTAAATATTTCAAATAAATTATATTCTTTGAGAAGTCCTTTAAGTGTGTTCATGTTTTTAAAAGGCAATTGGTGTTCTTAAAGGTAAGACCAGAAACAAAATTTTGTCTCCTTTAAATATTTATTTATTAATTTTAATTACTTTCGTATATCTGTTGGTTTATTTATTCCATTTGACATTATATATTGAGTTTTGATTATATACGTCTATTAAATGTAAGCAGTGCTTGTTGTAGACATAAATTTAATTTTAAAAGTTTTTGAATAAAAATTTTTTGAAATTAAAATTGTAGAAGACAAACATTTTTCAATATGTTTTAATATTCAAATTTTGTTATATTTCTTCTATCAAGTAAAAGGGCTTTCTATTCTATTTTATTCTACATATAATATATAGTTATATTTTGGCTTCAATAAATCTCGTTATGGAATGTCAATGAATTTAAATAAACCTTAAAATAACTCACACTGTTCTTTGATTTTGTTAGAACATAGATCAATCTTGAATTATCTAGTTGATCTGTGTTTCGAAGCTTAGTCTTTTAACACGTGAGAGATATAGGTTAGTTTTTTGATTTTGATATTTGGAATATTAAATGAGGACTGAAGACGGGATTGCTTAGAATTATATTTGTTTTTTGAAGATATAGTGGACATTTTTCAGAGATTTTTTAAATAACTTATTCGAATATTTAAATATATTAAATATTTCAAATAAATTATATTCTTTGGGAAGTCCTTTAAGTGTGTTCATATTTTTGAAAGGCAATTGGTGTTCTTAAAGGTAAGACCAGAAACAAAATTTTGTCTCATTTAAATATTTATTTATTAATTTTAATTACTTTCGTATATCTGTTGGGTTATTTATTCCATTTAACATTATATATTGAGTTTTGATTATATACGTCTATTAAATGTAAGCAGTGCTTGTTGTAGACATAAATTTAATTCTAAAAGTTTTTGAATAAAAATTTTTTGAAATTAAAATTGTAGAAGACAAACATATTTCAATATGTTTTAATATTCAAATTTTGTACTCTAATTTTTCAGTGCAATTTCTGGATGATTTTGATAACGATTCATTAATTGGTGGTATTGTACATGGATTTGTTCACACAAATATATATTTACGTCACAATTTCCTCGAAAAAAATTGTTAACTTTATTATCAATGTAACAGTTTCCACAAGAAACATTCTCAGTTGTCATTACTTAAAATCATAAATTATATATATCGTGTATGATAAAAAATAGAAGTTCCCGGACTCGATTTTGATCTGTTTGGAATGTGTGTTGTATCGGGTGTTTTTTTACAGTGATAGAACTTTAAATTGAAATAAAACACATTTAAATTAATACTGAAGCCATTTTTTTTTGGAAATACAATTTTATGACATGAATGTTTCAAAAATAATTTCCAGCATATGTCCACCAAGACTAGCTGTGAGGAACCGCATTCGACCAGACCAATTTTGGACCACTTTTTCGAGTAATTCGGGCCTTATTTCATCAATAACACGAGTTATGTTGGCTTCCAAAGCGTCTATTGTTTCTGATTCATCAGCATAAACCAATGACTTGACAGAACCCCAAAGAAAATAATCCAGTGGAGTTATGTCGCATGATCTTGGAGGCCAATTAATGCCAAATATTTCTTTCAATAAATCAATTGTTACGGTAGCAGCATGAGGTGTAGCACCATCTTGTTGAAACCAAAACACTTCTGGGTCGATACCATTTAAATTTTGAAACAAATAATAATTGATTATCGATCTGTAACGAGCACCATTCACTGTAACATTAGCTCCAGCATCGTTTTTACAGAAATATGGACCAATGATGCCTCCAGCACACCATATGTTGTTTTTTTCAGGATGCAATGGAATCTGCAGAACTTCTTGAGGATTGTTTTCACTCCATACACGACAATTTTGCTTGTTTACATAGCCGTTCAACCAAAAATGAGCTTCATCACTAAACACAAGTTTTCGATAAAAAGTGGATCAACTTCAAGCTGAAATATTGGTCGATGATGCCTCCAGCGTGTAAAGCACACCATACAGTGCATTTTTCAGGATGCAATGGAACCTGCAGAACTTCTTGAGGATTTTTTTCACTCCAGATACGGCAATTTTGCTTGTTTACATAGCCCTTCAACCAGAAATGAGCTTCATCAAAAGTGGATCAACTTCAAGCTGTTTTAGGGCCCAATCAGCAAACAAACGACGCTTATTATGGTCAAGTAGCTTTAGTTCTTGAACCAGTAGGAACTTTTATGGGTGTAGACCAAGATCTTTGAGCAAAATTTTCCATGTGGTGGATGCACAGAGTCCAACTTGTTGTGAACGTCGACGAATAGACAAATCTGAATCATCAATAACACTATGATTTACAGCAGCGATATTTTCTTCTGTACGTACAGTTATTTTTCTTGTTGTTGTTGTTATATCGAGTAGAGAAAATGTTGTTCGAAATCTATCGATAGTTCCACGAATAAGCCGATGGACGATTATGTAAACCATAAATTTCACGAAGAGCTCTATAAGTTTGGCGAATAGGACACTGATTATGAAATTAAATTTCAGCAATTTATAAACGTTGTTGCGGAGTGAGTCTTTCCACGATAATTTTCCAATGCTTACTACACAGAAATGTCAAAACAACAAGGCTTCTTCCTTCTGTCAAATCACAGTTATCCCTATCGAAAGTTCTTTCACTAAAAAAACACCCGATAGTTTCGGCGCATCCACCATTAAATTTCAGCAAAGGGTATTTGAGCATGAAAAATTCAATTGTTACTATAACTTGTAAGATTTTGATATAATCCATTAATATATTGTAATAATAATGGCTATTTTAATAGCAGAAACATGATTTTTATAACTTAATCATGTTATTATTGATAAATTTGGAAATAAACCTATAATTTAAAGATTTGTGAGGGCATTTAAAGCTCTTATTTCCTGGTTAACATATAATTTCTTACATCAATTACAACCACTTTAATTAATTCTAATCACTTGGAATGTGCATATACATAGTGTAATCCACCAGATGCAGTTTTTAAATTTGGCTTATTTTTCAACGATTTCGGCAGAATAAAATATCAAATCGTCAAGAATAAAGCACTCGTAATTTCTCAAAACTTACTTTCCATCGTAACGTTCCTTTCCGCCAAATTCTGGATGATAATAGATAAAGGTTTTTTCACTGGCGTATCGGACATTGTTTTTAAATCCTCACTTCTCGAATACACCAAAAAAACACTTCGTCACAAATCAACTTTTCTGATGTGTCGGAACGCCACGAAACTCCGAAAAATCGCCGCATAGACCACACCTGAAAAACAATTTTCAAATTTCAGCGAAATGGTAAATAAACATGGGACAACTAACGAGCCAAAAGTTCTGTACGGGACCCGATGTTAGAGCGTCTTCAATTGATATGATGCTCGCATACTTTGAATTAAAATTAGAGACAGGTTAAAGTTTGTGTCATGACCTGGACTGACCCGTTTGATCTAAAAATGTCGAGTCTAAAATAAGCCGACAGCTTATTGAAATAAATAAAGCATAAAGTTTTCAATCTGAATTTCCCAGAATAGCGTATCGTTGTCTTCGACACGATCGGTTGAAAGGTCTGATGGATACAGGCATGATAATAAATTATGATACATTCCGAATTTGCAAGACACAGTATCAATGTGTCTAAAAACTCCCAAATAGAGAGACGCCTATAAATGTAAAACCTTTTTGATAAAACAAAATATTTTTATCTCATAAAAACCACACAGGAACTATGTCGTTACACTTCCGCGAAATGACAGACACTGAAAAGAAAGCCTAATGATGACACTTCAAATTTAAGGTGTTGCTAGATGAAACAATGGATAAGTAAATTATTAACAGCATCTATTATCAAAACCACACTTATTTATACCCCTAAGTATAAATTATGGAAACAGTCTTCATTATTTTATTTAATCGAAATGAATTTCCATCGAGTAAGGACGGATTCAATTGAATTTTCCTTTTTGAGGTACATTCTGAACAGATAATTTGGATTCTCATGATTTAGATTGCTTATAGAACAAAGTGTATCAACAACCCGGCGTGTACGAATTTGGCGCAGAAGAAATATCAGAGATGCATTAAAGGGTACTGAAAAAGTCTTTTTTCAGTCGATGCAGGTCCTGTAAATGTGAGGATCATAGTCAATTTGAATCTAAATATGACAAAGTGTCATATTTTACTTCATTAGAAATAAAGTTACTATTTTGTTTGAAATAGATAATATAGGAAATTTATCGATGTAATGTACATTTGTTGTTTGTTTGTAAGTACATTTCTTCACTACAAAGGCTGAACTGCATAAAAAATACTACTTATACACAAATATTACACATTCCCCATCTAAATTATTTGAAGTTTTTCTCAATGACAGCTAGAACAATTATTCAGATATATTCAGACAGAAAATGTATTATAAAAGTGCAAAATTGTACCATCACTGGAAAAACTAGCAAGTTGACCAAAAATTCATTGTTCCTTTATATATAATGAAATAAAAACAAAACTTTCATTAGTCCGTCTAGAAAGTATCCGGAAAAAACAAAGCTCAATTGTAATTATTTAGTATATATTTTTAATTCTTGAATAAGAAAATTATAACAAAATATGCATCTTATCTGCTTAAACAACTGTAAACACTTAATTAAACACGTATTTTAGTCACCTTAATATTTACGTTGTATTTATGGGATGTCTGTATATAAAATAATTATTTATAAAGTGGTATATTTTGATGACTACTACATTTTCAAAAAAAATTAATACTCTGGTTTTAAAACACTCTCTATAACGAGCGTTTTTCCATATTATCAATAGTTTCCATACATCACACATATATTCAAATTCATCAATGCATTTATCTGAGACACTCAATATCGTTCAATGACCTCAAAACTTACCACTTCAAACTGTGTTGCACAGATAAAGACATATCGAAATGGAACTTGAATTACAAAAACTATACGTAGGGAGATAATTTATGAAAACTTAAAATAGATATATCAACCTATTATCATTTTCGAATGAAAATTGGAGGGTACAAAAAATCACTCCAGATAAGTGATCTTATGATTCAGAAAATTGAATTTTGATTTGTCTGTAGGTTTACAAACATTAGAACTTTTAAAGGAAGTGACAGAAAAAATTGGTATTTGAGGCATAATGGGAAGATTGCAAAATGCAAAAGATGATCTTAAATACACAGCCCTGGTACAAAAAATAGAGGGCTGGAAAGAGGTGATTTACAATCAATGTAAAATGTTGAGCAGGGGGGATTTGTTTAAATCTATTTGATCATTCAATAAATTTTGTCTTTTATTATATATATTGATTTCTGAAGTTTCTAACAGATTTAGTTTCTGACTTTTGTTTTCGATATGTAATATTTCATACTTCCTATTAAAATTATAACCAGCCTCTAACAAATGGTTGGCATAAGTTGAATTTGGTTTATTATTAATATAACATTTTTCATGTTCTCGTATTCTTGCTTGGAATAAACGGCCTGTCTGTCCCACATATACACATGGCAATTACTACATGTTAACTTGTAAATTCCCGATTTTTTGTTTTTAAGAATGACGTCTTTGTTATTTTTTATTAAGCTGTCTAAAGAATCAATGGTTCTGAAAGAGATGTTATAATTTTTTTTTCTTTAAATATCTGGTAATCTTTTCAGATTTTTGGCCTATGTAAGTTAATGAAATAAATTTTGTTTCGTGAAAAGATTGCTAGATATTTAAAGAAAAAGGAAAATTATAACATTTCTTTTAGAACCATTAATTCGTGAGGCAGCTTAATAAAAAATAATAAGGACGTGATTCCTAAAAACAAAAAATCAGGAGTTTACAAGTTAACATGTAGTGATTGCCCATGTGTATATGTGGGACAGACAAGCCTCCCATTCCAAACAAGGATACGAGAACATGAAAAATGTTATATTAATAATAAACCAAATTCAATGTATGCCAACCATTTGTTAGAAACTAGTAATAATTTTAAAAAGAACTATGAAATATTACATATCGAAAACAAAAGTCCAAAACTAAATCTGAAAGACATTTTATTGAATGATCAAATAGATTCAAATAGATCCCTCTGCTTAACATTTTTCATTGATTGTAAACCACATCTTTCCATTCCTCAATTTATGTACCAGAGCTGTGTATTTAAGGTCATGTTTTGCATTATATATCTCCGTTTTAATACCCACCTGATGAAGTCATGGTATGACGAAACAATAGTCGTGTAAATCAATAAAATAGCGAAAGTTAACATTTGTTTTCCTTATATTAAATAAACTGAAAAGTGAATTAACTGTTCTATACGGAAACGATATAATAGAAAATTGCGCAAACCCTTAAGAAATGTTAACTTTTTTTCACGATATTGACTTAAAATTTTATATGCCAGAACTCTTTAAATTATTATGTTTTGTTGAAGTTGCCAGTTACATCTTCTATATAGAAAGAAGTTTCTCCGCGTTGAAAAGAATTTAAAATTATATTAGAAATACAACTGACGCGATTGAGTAATATGGCAAAAATTTCAATTGATTTATAAAATTACCGGATGAGGCCATTTTTATAGACGAGGTAATAGATCATTTCGCAGAACAGAAGAATCGCAGAATTCCTTTGGTCTATAAAAAATTCTAGTTTTAAGAATTCACGATTTCAATTAAGAATTAATACTTTTTTCTACAACTTTCAGAATATATCCTATATTATACGCTGAGGTCGTTTTTTCATTTTGTCGATTTAGAGTTTATTTTATGGATTCAGAGTTTATTTCTTTATTTTAGAGTTTATTTCGTTTTCCTTTATTTCCATCATACCCACCCCTTACATGGCAAGAATGCTCTACACCCCATGTTGGTTCGTGCTGGACAGCTGCATAATAACGATTTTCACATTTAGAGCAATGCAACATGTCGAAAACAAGCTCAAAAATTATCTATTGGGACATTAATACCAAAGGATTCTTTTAAAACTGAAGTTAAGAACAAATTTGTCAATATAGCCATAATATGATGAGGATTTGTTTTTGAATTCAATAATTCAATTTTTAGACCTATCAATATCACATTCAAACCGAAATATTAAAATTAACGTGTTCAAAAAAACGATATATGTATCCCCATAGATTCAAACTCACAAAAAATTTCAGCCTACCGATCGATGATCCATAGAGCCTTTTCTTTTACCCTGTCAAAGAACAACCGTGAAGTTGAAATGATACTATCAAAACAATAGCCGCAAAAAATGGTTTCAGTCAAAAGATAATAGATAAAATAATTAAACACAAAATGTCCCAAATAGCCTAACCAAATTTACCCTTCTATTAAAACAAAAAAAACCAAAAAATTGATTTCTTTTTCATACTTCGGTGACATAAGTGAAAAAATAGCCAATAACATATCAAATCTTGATATTAAAATAGCTTTCAAGCCAGAGAATAAATTGTCGTCTCTGTTATTCAATGCGACGGATCCGACCCCAAATTTACTAAAATCAGGAGTTTATGAGTTAACACGTTCGACTTGCAATATAAAATATATGGATCAGACAGGACGTTCATTTTATACAAGGTCTAATGAACATCGAATGGATTTCTCCAAAAATAAAAGAAGCTCCACCGTCGCAACACATTGCATCAAGAATGGCCACATATTCCTAACAATCGACAACCTACAAAAAATTTTAAGTGGAATCAAAAGGAAGGAAGTTCAACTATCTGGAGTCCATTGAAGTTTATAAATTGGTGCAGAAAAATATTCTTGAGATAATGAATGATCCAACTAATGTATGTAATTTCCAAATTTTCAAATAACATCCTACCCTCATAATTACCCAAAATTTTCTATTTTTTCTAACATCTGGTCGAGACAAAATTCCTGTAATTCTCACTTTTTTATTATCACTACTTTGTACCTGAATCTACATAAAATATCCTGTACTATGTGCTTAGGGGTCAGTTGCCTGAAGATGAACGCATTTTCGAAACTAGTTGCTAAAATGTAAACCTTACATAACATAAATAGAGGTTAATTCTTGATAGAAGGTATATAAAATTATTTAAATCGTCTTTCAATCTTTTAGATCAAAGGTTAACCACAGAAATATTTATCTATAGTTAACCGTTAAACTACATTTAAATTTTTCAGTATCCATTTACCAGAAGTTTTCTAAATTGTTGAATGGTGAGTAAATATTTGTTGTTGATTGATGTTATATTTATCGAATATGAATTATTTGAATACTGACGAAGCAAAGTCTCTCTTAAAACTTGTTTTTCAGTAATGTTTTAACATATCTTGAGCTTTTATATAAAGTAACTTAGTTAGATATCCAACAATATTGAATATTCTAAGTAAGATAGTTTTATGATGAAATTCTTAAGATTATGTTACACATTTTTGAAAGATATTTGTTTTCATAAGATTGATCAGCAGAAACAAAATTTTGTCTATTCAAAATATTTAATTTGTAGGATTTTGGTTAACAATTTTTATGTATTGGATTTTGTTATACCATTTGGATATCTAATAATGAATGTTTATTTTATGTGTCATTTGATATAAGTGGTACTTATATGACATTATTTTAATTTATTTTCAGAAGTTATAATTATTAAATATAATTTTTTCAAATTAAATATGTAGAAGGCTAATATTAAAATATTCAAATAATTTTATATACCTTCTATCAAGAATTAACCTCTATTTATGTTTTTTTATTCATAATATATAATTATTTGGTTTGCTTAGTTCTTTATACAGATAGTCATTGTGCTATAACAGAGGCCGTTAAATTGTCTTTCAATCTTTTAGATCAAGGGTAAACTACAGAAATATTTATCTATAGTTAACCGTTACACTACATTTAAATTTTTCAGTATCCATTTACCAGAAGTTTTCTAAATTGTTGAATGGTGAGTAAATATTTGTTGTTGATTGATGTTATATTTATCGAATATGAATTATTTGAATACTGACGAAGCAAAGTCTCTCTTAAAACTTGTTTTTCAGTAATGTTTTAACATATCTTGAGCTTTTATATAAAGTAACTTAGTTAGATATCCAACAATATTGAATATTCTAAGTAAGATAGTTTTATGATGAAATTCTTAAGATTATGTTAGATATTTTTGAAAGATATTTGTTTTCATAAGATTGATCAGCAGAAACAAAAGTTTGTCTATTCAAAATATTTTATTTATAGGATTTTGGTTAACAATTTTTATTTATTGGATTTTGTTATACCATTTGGATGTCTTATAATGAATGTTTATTTCATATGTCATTTGATATAAGTGGTACTTATATGACATTATTTTAATTTATTTTCAGAAGTTATAATTATTAAATATAATTTTTTGAAATTAAATATGTAGAAGGCTAATATTAAAATATTTAAATAAAAGCAAACCTTACATATTGTAAAACATCTTAAAATTGTTGGTAGTAAAACATAGTAATGAAAATTTTTTTCAATTCAAAGTATTAGTATCAAAGTTTTTTATAATGATTATTATGGAACTGGCAAAGTAGAGTTCAGTAGATAAACTTTGTAATAGTATAAATTTTTTTTTCTGATGTGCCTCACCATCTTATACAGTCATAAGCCACCGCTGGTTAATAGTTTATTCGTTTGAATTAAATTTAAAAAAGCGACATTACTTCTCGGCTCACCTTATATATTTTCTGTAGATAGATCAGATTAGGATTAAGAGAACAAAATTTGAACTTCCCAATGATAAGTTGTTTTAATGTGTGAATAAACCAAAACAAACACGATAAGATCTTGCCAACTGGATTTGTAGGCAATGTGGACTTATTGAGATTCACTGGAAATCTCATAAATTCCCCATCAAGATATTCCCGCAATTTTAAGAGTAATTGATTAACATTTCGAAAAGTTCTAAACAAGACAGGTCACAGTGAGATAGGTCCAAAATACTGCGATGTCATTGAAATTTTTAAATCGAAATAAAATTTAAAAAACACTCTTTTGTTGGTGAAGTGGAGCTGCCTTTCGATCGAAAAATATCATCGAGTCATTTGTCACAATAATACACTAACGTGAACAATACGGAACTTTCAAATAATAAAATACTCACTGTTAATAAGTTTGAACTCCGTTTGGAGTTAACGCTGAAAAAGTTGAAAAAAAACTGCAATATACACGTTCAAACAACTTTCAAACGGTCGTTCGTATGTTTTATCTGAACTCTGTTTGACACAACCACAGGTAAAAGCGGAACCTCTTATCAGAGGTCAGAGTGCTTATCATCGTTACCTTTGATAAGGAGCGTGTCATGCATTGTATAAAGGTTACGAAATTACTGTTCTGATATATTTCACTCTCTGCGGTGCATTTTACCGATTTTATTGGAGGCAAGTTATCGTCCAACTACTTTTCATTCTGTTCAGTTATATTGGGTTGATTTTGAGTGATACGGGTATACAGGATGTTCCAACGAAAATTTGATCCCCCCAGAACTCAGAAACGAAGAATTTTGAAGTTTTGAAGGCAACAACCCCCAATTTTGTTTTTAATAGGAGAGAGATACGGATGTGTTTTGGTTAAAAAGCTTTGTTTGTTCCCTAAACATCCTAGTTGAAATTGTCAAATTCGGTGATTTTTTTCAAGCAATTTGATACCTGTTTGTGAGGGGATCAAATTTTCGTTGGGACACCCTGTAAGGACGGAATTGCTGAAGAGGCTCAAAGGGTACCTTAATGAAAATTTATAATAGTTTTTAATAGCAAAATCACAAAATAGCCAGAATAAATTTAAACCAAGTGTGAACAGTGGTCCAAGAATGGTTCAGATCAGTGGCGGCTAGTGTATAAAAGCTGCAGCAGCTGTTTTGAAAATAAGCTTGTGTGTGACAAAGTTCAATTAATTCTACGCAGTACTTTTTGATTGATGCCCTTTTAAAAATGCAGAGCAATTTCGTCGTATTTCACTTTTTTACTATAGAAACGGTAAAAATGCTGTTCAAGCCAGAAAGAAATTAACCGATGTGTATGGAGAAGACGTGTTGACAGTACGCCAGTGCCAGAACTGGTTTGCAAAATTTCGATCAGGCAATTTTGATGTTGAAGTTCCGGAAGGCCGTTTGAAGCTGATAAAGACACGATAAAGGCATTAGTTAATGCAAGTCGACCCATAACAACAAACATTTGCGGTCCCATGTTTATGTCCACAAAAAAGGAAATCAAGAGTTATACGAGAACTACAGGCCAATATCTATCCTGCCAGTTGTCTCAAAAACCTATGAGAATCCCCTCAAAACTAGAATGGTCCCATTTCTAGAAAAAAATTCGTTGGTTGGCAGCTTCCAGCATGGTTTCAGAAAGGGAAAATCTACTACCACAGCTTTGGTCCACATTATTGAATACATCATGAAGGCATTGGATGATGCAGTCATGCTAACCTGCATGGATCTAAGTCGAGCGTTTGATTGTGTCAACCATGAAAAGCTTCTGCATAAGTTGGAGTACATTGGCATAAGAGGGACAGTTTTGAATTTGTTGGAGCCGTTCCTTAAGGATAGGTACCAAATTGTTGATTTGGAAGGTAAAAGGTCTTCCTTTATAAAAATTACCCCAGGAGTTCCCCAGGGATCTGTGCTCGGGACGATTTTTTTCCTCCTCTATATCGATGACCTGATATATAACGTTGGTGAAGATGATGGGACCCTCTTCGCTGACGATACAACATTTTTGAACAGTGCCAAGGGCATAAATCTACTCCTGAATAAATCACATGAAACAGTCAAAGATCTAATAGATTGGTAGTTCAAATGACATGAAAGTGAAGGAGTTGATTGTGAGCACAAAACGTCAAGAACCGAAAAGTATTTCTCTGCTTGGGGTTTCAATTAGCGGAAAAATAACTTGGCTGAAGCACATAAATGAATTGTGCCAAAGACTCTCAACAGCATTATTTTCAATAAGAAGAAGAAACGTTACTTACATATCACGCATATTTCCACAGAAGGATGAGCTACAGCATCATTTTATGGGATGCACCTTCAGAGGCAGAAAGAGTGTTCCTGAAACAGAAAAAAGCTTTAAGATTAGTAGCGGGAGTACACCAGGTCACTAGCTGTAGATCCCTCCTTAAGAAATATGGAATACTTACCTTAGCATGCTGTTACATCCTAGAATATCTTATGTATGTACACAAAAATCGGAATACTTTCCAAACACACTAAACGATTCACAGTCATAACACCAGGTATAGAAACGACTTTATTGTCCCAAAACATAGACTACAGAGAACACAGAACACTCATGTATTTAATGGAATGAAAATCTATAACAAACTTCCACAATCCTTAACAACACTGCATTGTACAACATTCAAGCGAAAAGTTAAAGCGATTCTAACTGAATGTGCGTTTTATTCAATGGATTCATTATTTCAATAAAATAAATTAATAAATAAAAAAATAAAACAAAATTAAAAAATAATGAATGACTGTACGGAGCTATGTAAATCGAAAATATTTGACATATTTAAAAAATAGCATCTGTTTATAAGCTTTTTCAACGAATATAAAATGAATTTAATGAAAAGTAAACAAAAATTCAACTTTTGCCACTCATTCTTTAGAAAACAGTTATTCCTTTCGACAAAAGAAAATCTTAAGAAAATTTTATATGTAGATTCAAAAGAAAAGAAACTTGATTATTGAAATTTTCAAATTCCTTCACAATAAAAATAATGTAAAAAATAATGAATGAATGTACGGAGCTATGTAAATCCAAATATTTGAGATATGCAACAAAATAATGAATGACTGTACGGAGCTATGTAACCCCAAAAATTATTTGAGATATTTAAATGGGTACCATCTGTTTAACAACCTTCTTGGTCGATTGCCGACATTCCGATATCTGTTAGAAGGACCCTTTTTTTTAACCCGGTTTTTTATCACGTTCCGCTTGTAAACCTCTGTACCACTATTAGGTGTTACCTAGAATCTATTGAAATATTCAAAATATGTATCACTTTTGTTTAAGTACCTCTGTACCACTGTTAGGTCTTCAGTTGTCTGATCCTGAAACTCGAGTCACAAGAAATTGTGTAAAATATATTTTTTTGGTAGTAAAACGTAGTAATCTCTACAATTTGTTCTAATTATGATCAACCACCAAATAGTAACGGCTGAAACAATTTTGTATCTGTGATCTACCCTACCATTATAAACAGGATTTTGAGTTTTGTTCTCTTCAGTTTTGAAAATGGGCTAAAAACCCGAAACGTATATGTCAACAGACATCAAATAAACAGTGAAATTTAAGCCAAGTTGCTTTTATTTACTTTATTAGTTAATTTGAATTTGAAATATGGAAATTTTTTTCTTAATATTATGCAAGGAATCTACCGTTTTCGTTTGTACCTTCAATTTACGAATACCCGTTATTTTTGCATTAGAACGACCATATTTGAGAGAATTTAACAATGTCAACATTTCATGATATTATATTCTAAATTTGGTCCCAAACTTTTCATTATCGAATCAAAAGCGTATCCTTTATTGAAACCAGGATTCGCACAATAATATGTAAAGCTACAATTGAGTAAAAATCAAACAAATTCATCCCATATTATACCTTTTTTCAAATAATTAAGCAGATTGAGAAATTATATCGTTTGGAACGCAGAAATCTCGGATAACGTAAAATTAACGATAAGATTACCTCCTAAGGTTTTTACAATCTGAACTTCTAAACATCCTGTAGGATAAAAGAGGACCTAGATATCTCCGCGCATGCCTCACGTCCTGAAACGTCGAAATCAAACCTTCGCCGCAGCCATCAGGATTTTCCTACGATTTCCCGAACAATTCAACTGGTCCACTTCCCTGTATCGATTCGACACAACACCCCACATTTCCTCAAAAACGATATGACTTTAACCTAATCGCAAGAATGTTGATTCGAAGTGATTAGTGCGGTTCGATTCCAAAATGAGTGCGAATATTACATCGGAAAATAACATTCCCGAAGCGCCACATTTGAATCCACCGGCCAGATACGAGTTCTTTCTCATTTTCGCCAAAATTCTGATTTCTGTGATGTTCGTGTTTCCCCTTGCGCATTATTCTATGTACGGCGGCGACAAAAACCCGGAAATACACGTGGAAAAAAGCCATACGGAAATGATCGACGCGACGGTAACGCTACAAGAAACTGTGGTAACGCCAAACGAAACCAGGAAGATCAAGATGAGGATCATCATGCCACCCTCTTGCCCACCGTTCAACATCCAGGAAACCCTGAATCAGCTCTGCGAAGACTACATCTTCAAAGCTGCATCCTGCACGCCCGAAGACTTTGAAAACCAGGAGAAGCACAAGATTCCAGTCAATTCTGCACGTCACAATAAGCCAAATGATCCAAGAACCAACATTGTCAGCTACGTTACTGTGGGATTCCTTATAGTTTCTCTCACGGCGGCGTTTCTGGAATTGTACAAGGCCAAGAAGCAAGCTCCGGCCAAAACGAAAGCTCCATTGACCAGGAAATGTTCGTTGGCCGACTTGACGATAATGAAGCACCACAGGAAAGAGTTGGTTAGGAGGGATTCGATCCTAGAGTGCCCTGAAGAAGGCAAACAACCTGGTAGGATGATGTCAAGGCCGACTTTTCGTTTAGACTAAGGTAGCGCGACTGGAGGTAGTCAGTAAGAAGTACTATAGCCAGTTTATTATTCTAGAACACCTATAATTAGGTACAGCATTAGGTCTTTACACCCATATATTCATTATAAAACCTTTGAGTAATCCAAGTTAAATTTTAATTTTTAAAATCTTCGTGAAAATTGAAACAACATGCTTGTTCCATAATCTACAAGAATAATGAAAAATATTTGAATATCAAAACAAATCTAATCTGCTAGTCTCCTATAATTTTAATTTCTAAAAAATATTATTCAAAAATTTTAGAATTAAATCAATGTCTTATAAGCACAGCTTATATTTAATTGACTTATAAAATCAAAACTCAATATACAATATCATATGGAATAAATAACCCAACAAATATATAAGCTGTGCTTACAAGACATTAATTCAATTCTAAAATTTTTGAATAAAATTTTTTTGAAATTAAAATTATAGGAGACTAACAGATTAAATCTGTTTTGATATTCAAATTTTGTAATATTCCTTCTATGAAGTAAAAACCTCTTCTTATTATTTTAATGAAAATTATGTCCAGTAGGCCTAATTTTACTGAAATTACCTTTAATCAATTGTTTTATTGCTGTCATTTCTACAAATTCATAACTTAATTTTTTTTAATGCTCTAAATTAGTTGCCACATCCAATTCATCCAAGAAAGTTTTCATAGTAATTAAACAGATCCCAGGTGGGATGCTTTTTTCATCATTTTTTACTAAATAGGAATCAAATGATTATGTAGGAAGGATATTTCAAAAAATATAAATTCAGATAAATTGAAATCGGGATATTGGATGTATAATACAGATGGTTATGCGAAATTCCGTGAGAATTGGTGCACTAGAAGTATCGGGCCTTTTTTTTAGAGTAATAGAACTTTCGATAGGGATGACTGTGATATGACAAAAGGAAGGAGCCATGTGGTTTTGACATTTCTGTTCAGTTAGCATTGACAAAATATCATGGAAAGACTCACGCCGCAACAACGTTTACAAATTGTTGAAATTCATTTTCAAAATCAGTGCTCTATTCTCTACTCGATGCAACAACAACAACAAGATAAAGAACTGTACGTACAGAAGAAAATATCGCTGCTGTAAGTCATAGTGTTAATGATGATCCAGATTTGTATATTCGTCTACGTTCACAATAAGTTGGACTCTGTGCATCCACATGAAAATTTTGCGTAAAGATCTTGGTCTACACCCATACAATATCCAACTGGTTCAAGAACTAAAGCCACTTGACCATAATAAGCGTCGATTGTTTGCTGATCAACTTGAAGTTGATCCTTTTTTTTATCGTAAATTGTGTTTAGTGATGAAGCTCATTTCTGGTTGAACAGCTATGTAAACAAGCAAAATTGCCATATATGGAGTGAAAACAATCCTCAAGAAGTTCTGCAGGTTCCATGGCATCCTGAAAAATGTACTGTATGATGTGCTTTACACGCCGGAGGCATGATCGGTCCATATTTCTTCAAAAACGATGCTGGAGCTAATGTTACAGTAAATGGTACTCGTTACAGATCGATGATCAATGATTATTTGTTTCAAAATTTAAATGGTATCGACCCAGAAGTGTTTTGGTTTCAACAACAGGCTGCTACCGTAACAATCGATTTATTGAAAGAAAGATTTAGCAATAACATTATTTCGAGAAATAGTCCAATTAATTGGCTTCCAATATCATGAGACATAACTCCACTGGACTATTTTCTTTGGGGTTATGTCAAGTCATTGGTTTATGCTGATAAACCAGAAACAATAGACGCTTTGGAAGCCAACATAATTCGAGTTATTGATTAAATAAGGCCTGAATTACTCGAAAAAGTGATCCAAAATTGGTCTGGTCGAATGTGGTTCCTCAGAGCTAGTCGTGGTAGACATATGCCGGAAATTATTTTTAAAACACAAATGTCATAAAATTATCTTTCAAATAAAAAAAAAAGACTTCAATCTTAATTTAAATGTGTTTTATTCCAATTTAAAGTTCTATCACTCTAAAATAAACACCGGATATAAGAAAAATGTTTTCGATGAATTTTAAATATTAGAGACAATTCCCTACAATCAGCTGGAAATGTGTCAATAAAATATGGCATCTAAAAAAACTATTTAGTTCCACATGGGAGAATAAGATTCTTCTGTAAACCGCAAAATGAGGTGCTTATGTAAAGAGAGGGCCATGTAGAGTTTGCATTTTGAAGTAGATATTTCGAGTATGGTAACACTTCTGTCATTAGGGTTTTTTACAGAAAGTTAGTTAAATATTTGTCTTTAACGAAATGCGTCGATTTACCATTGAACAAAACTGGGAGATTTTAAACCTTATTTCCAAAGTGGTGAATCTTACATCCAAAATGTTAGAAATTTACCTGCAAAATTCTCGTCTAGTGAGCACACCTGAGTACATTGTTGCTGTAGCTCATTTTCGCCTCGGAGGAGTATTGAGGTTGAGGATAAGTGTTACGCTTAACTTTGAGAAGCTATTCATAAGCTTTACATTTCCTTCTGATTAAAACTGCAAATTTTAAATCGCCCCCAAGTTTGATTAAAGAAAATGGGTTTTATTTTTTAAAGCCGCATATATTTAAATTATTTCCTAGGTAATCATCAGCTCTCAAAATAACACCTCTCTCTTCCAGCGCACTATAAAAAAGCTCCACCCCTCCAAAGAAGCAGCTCTACCCCTGCCGAGCCTATCAGTGAACTTTTAGCCTACAGCTTCAGCAGAAGTTTCGACAGCAGAAGAGGATCCATTATCGATGGAACACCGACCTTCTCCAGCTACTCGTCATCGGAACCGACAAGCACTCGCTTCACCCTAGAAGGCAGAAGAGGTTCGATACTGGACAGAAGAAGCTCGATAATCGATGGAAAATTGATTGATAGGTTCGATCCTAGCGGGAGACGTATCTCGATAGATATTACAAGTTCACCAGAAAGAAAACATCACTCTCGACTTGTGCACAGGCATTGAGTCGTTCACGAAGGTATCAAAATTGCAATTATCGCAAAAAAATTTTTCGTCAATATACTGTAAAAGTCTCATATAAGATTAAGAACAATCATATCTTGACCAATCTCTTGTCTTTGTTTGGTCAATGTCCTTTTTTTATTTTAAGTACTGTTAAACCAGACCCTTGAGGAACTCTTCAAGTTCCAGGTGGCTATTCTTGAGTATGGTGAGAAAGTTTTTTATGAAAACATTATTATTTTTATAAATCGCCTTTATTGATGCATAACGATGTGATATCATTAAATTACACAGTCAGAAGAAAATACTACCATGATGTGGTGAAGTCTAGCATAGCTATTCAAACTCAACCAAAGCAAAGCAGATATAAAAACAATAACTCATTACTTGGCGCATGATACTGAAAACGAATGCAAAGGGATCTGAAATAAACAGAAATTTAGACAACTACGAAAGTATAGCCGAGGTACAGTGACACGTCCAGCAACTCAAATTGTGTAAATATTAAATAGTAAAGGCTCCAATGTTGATCCCTGGGGTACACCAGTAAGGATATTAATTCGAGAAGCATATGATCTAAAATCTACGATGCAGATATAAAGGAATCAACAAACAGCAGATTCGTCAAAGTCATAATATTCGAGCTTGAAGACAAGAACAATATGATCAATGATCTCGAAGGCTTTTGAGTAATCCAACAAAACCAAGAAATAACTTGATATTTTCAAAATAAAGAACAATAAAAAAACGTTACATAAAAGAGATATAATACAACATGGCCATTGTCTCTAGCCAATACCAACACACAATAATATGGCAGCAACTAGCGGAACTAATTTTTATTGTTTATAAGTTTATTATCATATTTCTATATTTGTATCTGTCTATAAGTGTAATGCTTTATTTAAGACAAGCTACAGCTCACAATTTTAAAGATATCAAGCTCAAATTTAGCAGGCTTAAGGAGTTGTGTGATCTTCATATGTCAAAGACAAGTAATAAAACATTCCTAAAATGAGAAACAACAGAATACAACATAGCCGTTGCCCGCTTTATTTTGAGCAACCAAGAGCTGACAATTTTAAAAATATCAAGCTCAAATTTAACAGATTTACGAAGATGTGTGATTTTCAGATGCCATTCAGAACTAGTGGAAATTGGATGTGGGTTCTAAAAGTTTTCACCATTTTCCGCTTCTTATGTTAGTTTTGTAATAATTAATCGAAGTCTTCTCCATTCATTTGCGTCTGCTCTGTGGAACGGTTATATAAAAAATAATATACTCCAGAATAGCCACCTGTAACAATTTCAATGTTCCTACATATTCCTACGAAAACGAATCAACTCTATTTATCACAAAGTAAGGTCTGTATGTGGAAAAATGTTGGAAATTTAAAAGTTCAAGATTTGCATAATCTTTTGACGGGAAATCAGATGAGAGCTTCATAATCTTCGAGGCAATTCAGTACTGTTTTGCTTGTATATGTGTTATGAACCAAGTGACATTCGAACATACGAAGTCGAGTTTTAATCGAATATTATTCTATTCACAAACGGTTGGTAATCGATGGATTTCTAACCTTTAGAACAGTCGAGAAGCGAATCATTACATACTTCATACTTTCCGGGCTAGCAAATCTCACTTACCCGGCTAGCAAATGTCACTTTACTGGCTAGCAAATGTCACTTTACCGGCTGGCTTGCGTCACTACCGGCTAACAAGAAAATAAATCAGAATTAACTAACGCACCAATTAATATACGCTTTGTACGTATTTACATACCTTCCCCCGCGTTTCATAGGAATAAGGCCTTCGGATGCTTGTTCTGCAGCTACTCGAAGTTCTGGTGGTATGGATTCAAAATCACAGTGGGTCATTTTTCGTTAATATTGTCAAAAATTAAATTGTTAATAATGACCCAACTGTCAAATCCAATCTATGATTGATTCAACTAACTCTAGGCTCATAGATTGCTTGAAAATAATTTGTAAAATGATAATAAAAATTAAAACAAGTAATCATTATCAAAACTTGATTATTAATGTGATAGATTGGGAGTGAAATAGAATAAAAACTTTGGGAAAAACCATTCCAGTCTCACGTCTACAGCATACATTGGTATGCCTTGCCGTTCAGCTGTGATAGATTACTTTCCCGCTCGGTATGTAATATACTAGTAAACTTTTCCATTTTTTCAATAACGGAGAAATCAAAATTTTTGAGAAAAAACTAGATTTTTTATCCTCTACCAAAACATATGCAATTTGATTTCTCTTTTTCCAAAATGGGTCCTTAAAGAGATTTTACTGAACTATATATATAGATCTATATTTTCTCATAACTCAGCATATAATAAATCTTCATCTTATTGTATTTAGACCTAACATTCTCAACGTAACAAAATTTCTTACTATTCATCGTTAAAACTTCGTATTGTGCTGGCCTTTACTTGATTGAAATTCATTGTACACTTTGGTTTAAGTGAAACACATATACATAGATTTCTATTTATTATCTTGAGTAAGCATCCGAAGAAGCTAACTATGTTAACGAAAGTCATGTGAGCAGCAGAGCAGCTCAAGATAATAAATAGAAATATACATATATATGTGTTTCATTTAACTAAAGTATTCAACGTTACCTTACATCACGTGTCTGAGATTTAAAATTTTCATACTCTTTTCGTTAATCATTCTAATCATTTTTACATTACGTAAGGTTCATCCTGAAACATGCCTTGACGTATGGTGATAATGAACAAATTGGATGAAATTTGAGACTGACTAGGTGTGTTTTTAACTATGAACGAAATATTTTATACCCCACTTTACCTTCTTTCGATCTGATGGAAATTTTGAGTGTGTACACTTAATATCTGGGCACAAGTTCGAACATTTTTTACTCTATTTTCAATGTCATTTTATTGTTGATATACTATTGTTTCAGATCGATATGTAGAAAAGTTTATATAAATGTTTTTCTCAACAGTGTGTCTCATTTATAATCAAAGGTATTTTCTTTGAAGAAGTACAGATACTGAAAACGGATGTTTTTCAATAATTCATAAAATTGTTATATTTCACTTTGAACAATTTTCACTTATAATACCACAAGAGCTTCAAAATTATCGGGTATTTCCCGATAGGTTCGTTGCAAACAAATGAAGGAGTTAAGTTTTTCAGGTTAAAAAATCACGAGCGCGAAGCGCGAGTGATTTTTCCTGAAAAACTTGACGACTTTATTTGTTTGCAGGGAACCTTGAGGGAAATGCCAGATAATTTTGAAGCTCGTGTGGTATTCGGGGGATTATTTTTCCGTCCCAAATGTCGGCCAATAGAATTGCACCATGAGATGAAATGAACAGTTAACAAATAAGAATTTCATAATGAATAAAACAACATTTAATTAAGATTCAGCATCCGAAAATGGGTTGATTTTGATGTCGAAATCGTTCAAATACTTTTCTGGAAGTGATTTGGCAGTCTGATTCCACATTGTTTTTATTGTACCTTCCTTATAGTCTTCTCCATCCATTTTCTTCATATTGTAAGCGTAATCTTTCATAATGTTTGCCAATTGCGCTTCACTCGTTTCAGCACTCAATGTGTATTCCCTCTCAGTACAAAAAGTAGTAAATTGGTTCCAAACTGTTTTTTTTGCCTTCTCCGTATTAATGGGAACATTTCCTTTGACTTTTTTATCGATGGTGGACAGAGAACAAACTCCAAATCGACTCATTTTCATGCAAAATCTCCAATTTTCACAATTGAATTCAACCTGTCAGTTTGACGTGTGGTTAATTTGACTGGATCATGTTTTGTTTTTTATATATAGCAACTACCAGAGAAAATAATCAAAAAATTATCAGTATAATACCATGTAGGTTGTACCACGTGACGTCGAATGGTGCAATTCTATTGGTCGATATTTGGGTCGGAAAAATAATCATTTATATTTTTGTGTACGTCAGTTCGTAGCATTTACGATACTCAATGGTGAAAAACAACATCTGCCATGCGGTGACCACGATCAGTAATGCCCGCCGAAGCCATTCTTGGAAGTTGGCGGCCACTCTCTCCAGCATAATTCTGTCGATTGCGGTGGGAATCGCGCAAGTATGCGAGATTTTAATAAATGTTCTTCCCACACTAATCAATAATTGTATCATGAGGATGTTGACGAAGTTTCACATTAATAGCGCAGAGTTTTGTAGCCAGTTAATAGTAATAGATGAAATATTCATGCATTACTTCATATCTGAAACTTACGAACAATCAAAATTCAGGATTGAAAGAGGAGAATGGATTCAAAGAATCCGAAGAAAGTTTAGTGTAATTTTTCATAATTAAAACAAATTTTAGAAATTACTAGGTTTCACTGCCAATAAAAACATATTTTACACATTTTCTTGTGACTCGAGTTTCGGGAAATGAACTATCCCATCATCAGACAACTGAAGATCTAACAGTGGTACAGAGATATTTAAACAAAAGTGATAAATATTTTGAATATTTCAATAGATTCTAACACCTAATAGTGGTACAGAGGTTTACAAGCGGAACGTGATAAAAACCCAGTTAAAAAAGAGGGGCCTTCTAACAGATATCGGAATGTCGGCAATCGACAAAGAAGGTTGTTAAACAGATGGTAACCATTTAAATATCTCAAATAATTTTTGGGGTTACATAGCTCCGTACAGTCATTCATTATTTTCACGTTATTTTGTTGTACATCTCAAATATTTGGATTTACATAGCTCAATACAGTCATTCATTATTTTTTAAATTATTTGAAAATTTCAATAATCAAGTTTCTTTTCATTTGAATCTACATGTAAAATTTTCTTTTGTCGAATTCTTTAGAAAACAGTAATTCCTTTCGACAAAAGAAAATCTTAAGAAAATTTTACATGTAGATTCAAATGAAAAGAAACTTGATTATTGAAATTTTCAAATTCGTTCACAATAAAAATAACTTAAAAAATAATGAATGACTGTATGGAGCATAATTTGAATATTAAAACAAATTGATATATGTTTATCTTCAACAATTTTAATTTCAAAAAAATTTTTATTCAAATTCTAAAAGTAATTCTAAAAGTTTTTTGAATAAAAATTTTTTTGAAATTAAAATTGTAGAAGATAAACATATATCAATTTGTTTTAATATTCAAATTTTGTTATATTTCTTCTATCAAGCAAAAAGCCTTTCTATTTTACTGTATGGAGCTATGTAAATCCAAATATTTGAGATATACAACAAAATAACGTGAAAATAATGAATGACTGTAGGGAGCTATGTAACCCCAAAAATTATTTGAGATATTTAAATGGGTACCATCTGTTTAACAACCTTCTTTGTCGATTGCCGACATTCTGATATCTGTTAGAAGGCCCCTCTTTTTTAACCGGGTTTTTATCACGTTCCGCTTGTAAACCTCTGTACCACTATTAGGTGTTAGAATCTATTGAAATATTCAAAATATTTATCACTTTTGTTTAAATACCTCTGTACTACTGTTAGATCTTCAGTTGTCTGATGATGGGATAGTTCATTTCCCGAAACTCGAGTCACAAGAAAATGTGTAAAATATGTTTTTATTTGTAGTAAAACATAGTAATTTCTAAAATTTGTTTTTTAATTATGATCAACTACCAAATAGTAACGGCTGAAACAATTCAGTATCTAATTTTTCATAGTCTAGTTTGTATTTCATTAGGATCATATGATCAGAACATTCAAAACAAGAACGAATGGCACTGACAGTGTTGAGCGGTGAAGAAACCATAGCAGGAGTTCCACAAATGAGTTTAAATTTAGCATTTAGATGTTAAATAACGACACAACGGCTAATGAAAAATTTCGTGGGGATCGTATAATTAGAATATTAAATGTGAATAGACCAACTTTAAAGTCTACCAATAGAAAGAGTTGTACGATGGAGTTTAAATTAAATAAAAAATAACGAGAAGAACGCAAAATTTGTGAGGATTGTCTTATCATTGATATGAACAAGTGCGCAACAGCTACTAACTGCACGTCGGTATTTTACACACATTCTTTAAAGGTCCAATAGTATTGAACCAAATCTGCATACCTATGAAAGCTGTTGTAAATACAAAATATTTATTTTTATTTCAAAATCCTAATTGAGAGATTCCAGGTCCTTTCATTGAAACAATTTCAAATATCTTTCAAAGGAAAGGGTAAAATAAAATTCCTTACCCTTATTAAAACATATTTTATTGAAAATATCAAAAAATAATTCACTTTTAAAATATCCAGGATGACAACATCGTTTTTGAATGGATTTGGACGAAACTTTTCTGGAATGAGTCACTGATTTTTTTTTGAATAAATGCAAAAATACGTTTTCTAGGTATGTAAAATATAAATTATTATCTGAATCGATTCACTTAGAGACAATTACGAAAATAATGAGACAATTAAAAATAGAAACATTTAATCAGGGGGAACTCTCCAGTTTAATATTTTTCCCCTTTCATACAATTCTGCCAATGCTTCCCCCACTTTGTTCTGTGCTTCCAACTGTTTGTATTTTTTGTACAACTGAAGAGCAGCTCGAGCGTCTTCCACCGAATCGTGTGTTTCCGACTGAATCTTTGAACCTACAAACCAGAATCATGTCTCAGAATTTTCCATTACGTTCAATGAATTTCTAGAAATATTTACCCAAGAAATGCCATGCTAGAAATCTTAAGGATACCATCCTGTGATGAGGAAGGTGGAATAGAAAAACTGTGTCCACGACTTGTTCAGGCGGCACTACCAAATTAATTACCCTGAAAAGGCTTCATGTACTGAAATGCATCCAAATCACCCAAGACGTTTACCTGAAGTCATTTTTTAATCCATGTCCAACAAAAATAACCCCTGCATCTTGGAGGTATCTTAACTTCATATACGTTGATTTGAGAGTGGTTAAATGCTTAGAGCTGAAATTGGCATCTAAGTCTCCTGGTTTTATTCCCGAGAACTTCGTCAAATAATCTACCACTTGTTCTTGAGTCGAGATGTAATCGTCAATAAACGGTGTACCTTCCAAAACACCTTGTCTGAAAAATAATCGATTATGTTCAATCAAAAAATCCTGATATTTGAATGTTGTTTTTGAATATCACAAAAAATATCAATGTAAATAAAAAAGCAGGTGACAATGTAACATAAGAGAGTTGCTCTATCTCTACAGGGTCCTGCAATAGTGCGTTGCTAAATTTAGAATGTTCACAAAAAATTATTCAACAAATGGGTCCACCCAGATATTTTTAATGGCCTTCAATATCTCAATCATACATCATATCCAAGGAATTCTTGATCCTGTTGTAGAAAATTGCCCTGAAAAACTTATAGCTCTAAGTTACGACGGAGCAGCTGTTATGAGTAGATTTTACTCAGGCGCTCAAGCAAAAATAAGAGAACAATTGTCGCAGTTCATACATCGCTACACACCAATTAAATTTAATTATGTCAAATGTCCTATCAATCCCCAATTGTGAGTATATTTTGGAAATTTGCATGACATTCCAGCACTTGTTAGTAATTCATAATAGAGAAACCGTAAATACAGTTTTTGAACATAGAAATTCTTTAATAGAATGGATGGATGGAAGAAATAGTATCAAATGTTGCCAACAGAAACGTAGGCAATGCTTCATTTCGGAATCAGACGAATGCTGCAGGATCCAATGCGTTTTTTGGTTGAATTTATTTCGTGTTATGCCTCATGAGAGATTCTATTTAACCAACTTCAACAGAAAATAATTGATCTCACTTCAGCACAGAATCTTTTTGAAATTTTTTTAAGCAAGTATTGAAACTTCCATTGGTTTATATTAATGAAGCAAATAGACTTAATAAGGACGAAGATCCTGAACCTCCATTAGCAAAAAAGAGATTAAATTAATACTGCGCGCGATAGCTTAGGTTTTAAATGTTATCTTCAAACTAGTTCTTTTTTTCCTAGAATTTTTCCAAATATCGAAATGAATTCCCTCCAAACACTTTAGAAGTGGCTTGTATCTCCTCCTATTCGGGATTAAATAAAGAACGTTTCTGTACTGAATTATCAGTGATGTTTTCAAGAAGTGTCTGCAGAAATCTAAAAGCAACTGTCCCATTCGTAAAATTCACTGTGCGAAACAATTTAAAATGGACGTTTTGTGAAACGAAAAAATTATTACAAATTGTTGCTACTATACCAATGACATATGAAATTGCGAGTGAGTTATTTTTGTTCAGATATAATTCAATCTATTCAATCCGTAACCCTGGAAGAAAACTTTATGAACAACAAATCTTTAGCAATTACCTTCTCAATCATGAAGATTATGAAAAAAAAACCGAAAAAACTGCCTTTTATCATTTCATAAGAGTTGAAATGGTCACTTCCATTCAATATACGCTTACTCTGGACATTATTATACTGAGTCGGAATGCAGAACGCCCGATTTGAATAAAACCAATACTAATTGCTAATTGTTAGCTATATAGACCCACAGGAATCAAATACCAATATTCAGGGTTGCCACTTGTAGTTTAAATAGAGTATTGTGCTCTTTTTCGTATAGATGTACTTTATAATCTATGATCCCAATAAAGTACGCAAAATACTCTATTTACATAACTGTGATTGTTACTAGTTTTTCATATGAGACTAAATTAACTAGTAACCGAAACTACGACTTTTGGTTAGTTTTCCTGAACGCAGCCACACGAAATGTCAATCTGTCAATTATGCGTGATAAATGTCGGGACTTCCCCTATCGATTTGAAGGTTAGGCGTAACTTATTTGTTGCAGTTGACGTGTATCTGTTCTCTACGTTTGCCATTGTTTGTGTGAATTATTTACGGTTGTCTTGTATGAAAATCATTCATTCAAATGGACAATGAAGATGACAACTCCTATAGTGAGTCATGTGATAAAAATAGTACTCCTAAGAAACAAAAATTGGATAAGCCACAAAATATACGAATACATGTGAAAAGGAATACACACTGGCAAATGTAAAATCTGTTGAGTTGTATTTTCACGATTTTTTCAGCTGAAATTGGACACGTAAGTCTATCATTCATTAACTTACTTTATATTAAGAATCTCTATAGAAGATTCATAAAAATATTTAATGTTCAGATTTTTTTAAGGAACACTACACTAAAAAATCTCGAAAGGATGAAACAGTTCAGTTTCAAATTATTTGATTATCTGAATATTTTCAATTTCTTGAGTCGATTCAGATTGATTTTACGATATAATATATTTTCATGTCATTAAATGGAAGAAATTTTCGAGACACGGTATAAAAATAAGCATTAATCAAGATCCGAATTAGCTTATTTTAGATTTTTGTAAATTTACCATTTACAAAAAAAAAAAACTCCAAACCAAATAAATCATAGACATTAGTATAAAGATAGATATTGATTATTTATATATGGAAATAATTTTCACTTTGGAGTCATGATCTGTATTTTGATTTGAGTTTGAGATATTTCGGATAAAATTTAATGTGTCGCTGCTTTCTGTTTATGAATGTCATGTCAAAAGAACAATTCTTCTCTTGAAGCAAACCAGTTATCGAGCCATATTCGCAAATTTTAATATGAATTTAGATTTTGTTTAGCGAGAGTGTCCGAGTGATGTAAATAGATGATAATCGGACGGAGCTAAGACACATTGGTAGATTTCCTAACTGAAAGCCTCGATCGTTTCCATGACCTATTTTGCTTTGTGTGCTGGGGCATTATCATAAGGCGAAATTACTTTGGGTTGCCTTTTTCCATATCCTGGTCAAGTAATGCTCAATGTAAATCCATCATTTGCTGTTGTTAGAAATGATTTTTTTCATATCGTTGAGAATCATATCACATCTGGTTATCTTTTGAACATTTTCAAAGTGCAATTAAAGCATTAAAGCTGCAAAAATTTGAAATAACTATGGACAATTTATAATTTAGAAATAATATGAAATGATAATGAAACATATGAAAAAGTAATGCAGGATGATGAAGATTTTTCTGACCTATCAACAGCTTGAAAGTGGCAATCAATAAAACTCAAGATTTTCCAAATATACACAAATTAATTTCATATGTTTTGTCTGTTTTGAATGTGAAGTGGAGAGACCGAAGAAACGAAGCTTCAATTAAAAATGAGTTAATGATATATTTCGATTTGAATTCTGGTTGCAGAGACGCTGTAACTTTTTGAATAAAAATAAATATTTGTTAAATTTTAGGAAAAATAACAAAAATTATGTCCTTGAAAATAAATAAGCAAAAAATTACTCCTTTTCCTTACTGTGAACTCTATTTTTAGTCTACAAAAATTTAATTTATTTCAGAAAAAGCTGGCAACTCTAAACAGTATCTTACCCTCTAATGCAGGTTATCCTTGCAACTGACATTTGGGAGGGTTTGACAGTTGACAGTTTGCCATCGCTCCGCAGTTCCGATTCCTCTTGGTTTAATGTCACAAATTCGGCATCCATGGCTACTAAATCTCCTGGTTTGAGTGTTTCGCTATCGTTCAATGGTGTGAAAGTTATACCGGCAGTTCCCCCATTCCTGGCTATACAAACATCTTCGGTGAACACCTCCTGGAGAGAAAATAAACATATCACAAAGGAGTTTTATATATTTTTTAATTAGATTCTCTTTACATAAATCTAGAGTTGAAACTTTAGACTATGACTTCTTTTAGAATTCAGAGTAATAATTTTTTTTAACATTAAATACAACTCAATGCATCAATATGATTCACGAATAATCACTGAGATTTTATGAACAACTTTGAATATTTCTGAGCAAGAATATCCTAGCGTTTTCGTACTTCCCACCTGAACTTTTCTTCCTTACGCAAATTTGCTGTGTTTACATCAGTTGCTCAGTAAATCACTAAGCAACGGATGTCCTCATTAAAATTTTCTCCATTACATTTATTTTCATGATTTACATTAAACTAAAACAATCATTACATGTACAACCAACATAGACTTTAAATTAAACTTTGTTACCCTTGTTAGTGTTGGATGGACTTCGGTCGTAGCTTCCAAGACTTCGGGCGTAGAATAAAACAGGACACAGGGAGTTTTCCAGTCGAGACTGAACCAAACTACTTCTTGCGCCGGTACTGGACATATACTAAAATCGTTGAATAAATACCATTTATTGTCAGAAATATCCACTCCTTTAGGAACGTAACAATTAGGTACTTTGATCAATGACACTAGGTTGTGTTTATCGTTGCTGCCGTTGGTACCACTGTCTTTCACATAGCATACGACAGCAGAGAGTTGATAACTAGATGAAATTCCACTACTTTGGTCGAAACCATTTTCTTTGATGGTTGTAGATTTCTATAAAAATAGAGATTCATATTAGGATCTTGGCTTTCATCGAGAAATTAATGCTTTAGAAAAATTATCAAAGTATTATCTATTTTTTTTCCAGTCACCATGGTCGCGGAATTTAATTTGCATGTTGACTGATTGCATATCTTTTTAGAATATTGTTCAGTTTGGTAAGTCCATTTTTAAAACAGTTTTATAGAACTTCAACAAGATGTATTACTAACTGTTTTAAAAACGTACTCATCAGACTAAAAGATCTTTTTTTGTAAAACCATTTTTAAAGCAGTAAGATTGCGTACTACAGCTTTTTTGTGAAGATCTCCGAATCTGTTTTAAAAATGAGCTTAACGAACTTAATGAGCCGTTTTGGTAGGTCTATAAGTATAGGGACTACAAATTAATTCGATCCGTTCTTAGCCCAAAAAATGCATTTCTTTCATAAGATAACGAATTAAGCTATTGATTAACATATTGTCCATCACTGCTTACTACTTTTCCCTACCTCTCAGGCAATTTCCGAATCTCATCTTGGAAAAACTTCTTGCCAAATTATGTTGCATCCATCGAAACGGCCAGTAATCGGAGGGAGCAATGACCGGAGAATATGGCCAGTGTGTAAGATATCCCATTTGATCATTTCTAATTATTTCCTGACTACTTTTGCGACGCGAGGCCGAGTGATGTCATGCAAAAGAATAAGTTTATCATGTGTGTCCTTATATTCCGGTCGTTTTTCTCGTAACTCACGATTCAAACGAGGTAATTACAATCTATACCGATGATCTATAATGGAATCACCAGGTTTTAGCAGCTCGTACTACACAATGCCCCCTTGGTTCCATCAGATATACAGCATAAGTTTCGAACCACGAATATTCAGCTTTGGTGCTGATGTTGAGGTCAATAGCAACGATTGACTGGGCAAAGCGTAGTATTTTTTTCTTGGAGTTGTCAAAGAAGATCTTTTTGTCACCAGTCATTACCTGGTGTAAAAAAAACCCTTTCTTTTTGCTTTTAAAGCAGCTGCTTACAAGAAAATAATACCTTTCCAAATCTCTTGGTTTCAATTCATAAGGAACCCAACTGCCATGCTTTTGAATCAGTCCTATAGATTTCAACTGTACAGATACTGCTTGCAGGGTCACTCATAACGTGAGTGCAAAGTTATCTGGTGTTGGACTTTGATGTACATAGAGTTATGTATGTAATTCATCATCTTTCGAATTTTTTTGGCTGTCTTGAGCGAGGTCTATCTTTAAGAGCTATCATTAGAAATCAGACTAAACTAATTTGTATTCCCAATAACACAGATTGTTGAAAATATTAGGAGTACAAATAAGTTTCCGCCGTTTTATTGTAGATGGGCGGCACGGAGTTTCGGTTAGCTTTCGCAGATGATAACCGGCTTAAAAAATAGTTTGGACATTCAAGAACAACATAACCTATTAATATCATTGATTTTATATTGGTAAAATACAATTTTTATAAGTTGAAAATGTCAAAATTTGAGCCAAGTAAGCGTCATTTGCGGGAAATATTAGTTTACTTCTTTAATTTAAAGAAATCTGCTGCTGAGGCGCATCAATTGCTCGTAGAAGCATATGGTGAGGGTGCTTTGAGTGAGAGGACGTGTCGAGAGTGGTTTCAAAAGTTTAAAAACGGTGATTTCGACGTAGAAGACAAAGATCGCAGTGGAAGGCCAAAAATTTACGAGGATGCAGAATTGGAGGAATTATTGGAGGAAGATTCATCTCAAACACAAAAAGAACTTGCTCTAACATTAGAAGTCACTCAGCAAGCAGTCTCACATCGTTTAAAATCATTAGGAATGATTCATAAACAAGGAAATTGGGTTCCGTACGAATTAAAGCCGAGAGATATTGAAAGCCGATTATGCTTAAGTGAAATGCTGCTAGCTAGACATAAAAAAAGGGGTTTTTTACATCGTATCGTAACTGGTGATGAGAAGTGGATACATTATGACAATCCAAAAAGAAGAAAATCATGGGGATTACCTGGCCACGCGTCAACATCAACAGCACAACCGAATATTCACGGAAAAAAACTTATGCTGTGTATTTGGTGGGATCAGCTAGGTGTAGTGTATTATGAGTTGCTTAATCCAAGCGAAACAATTACTGGAGCCCTCTATCGAACACAATTGATGAGATCGAGCCGAGCTCTGAAGGAAAAACGCCCTCAATACTATTCTAGACACGAAAAAATTATTCTTCTGCATGACAATGCTCGTCCACATGTTGCGGCTCCCGTGAAAAAGTACTTGGAAACACTTGATTGGGAAGTGTTACCCCATCCGCCGTATTCACCAGACATTGCACCGTCCGATTATCACCTGTTCCGGTCCGATTATCATCTGCTCTGACGGCGCAGCGGTTCACATCTTATGAGGATACCAAAAATTAGGTTGATTCGTGGATAGTCTCAAAAGACAAAGAGTTCTTCAGACGGGTGATTCGAATGCTGCCTGAGAGATGGGAAAAAGTGATGGGCAATATTTTAAATAAATTTATATTACCATTCTTCTACAATAAATATTTAATTTGTGTTAAAAAACGGCGGAAACTTATTTGTACTCCTAGTATTTAAAAATTTTAGAGCATACTTAGAATCTGTTTTAAAAATGGACTTACCAAAATGCTCATTTTGTTTGAAGATCTTCAACGAGATGTATTAAAAAAATAGACTTACCAAACTAAATGGCCCTTTGTAGTAAGTCCAGTTTTAAAACAGTTATATAATGTTAGTACAGATTTCATAAGCACTGAGCAGTATTATAGGGAGATAAAAAACCTGGTTACAAGAGTTCTAAAGAGGATTTTCTACATTAAATGAAGGTACTACAGATTTTTGTGTTCACGATGAGTACTTACATCATCTTCTTCCTTGACAATGGTAAGAATATCACTTTTTAGATTCATACGTATAGAAAGTGGTAACCAATTATTACTGCAATATGGATTATTCGATGGTATTGGAGGTGGAGCGTTATCAAAACTATGCTTAAACCTACAGCCTAATCTTGAACAGCTGTCTCCATATCTACAAGGTTTTGTGCTCATTCCCGGATTAGGTGTAGAGGACCTTATAGTATCAGGTAGGTGAGCCTTAGCTACTACTTTGTCCATTTGATTCTGCCAGAACTGCTTGTGCGACGGGTTCTGGAGACCTGTGTTGATGGCTAAAAGCTTAGGTAGGGACTAAAAAGAATAAGTTACAAAAGGAACACTCTGAAACCTGAACACTTCTCTAACCTGCAATATTCTCCTTTGAGACGTAGGTGTGAATTTTCCGCACACATCACACCAGGCTGGCGTTGTCTGCTGGGGACACAGAGATCTCTTCAAAATCTCACAAAAGCTCCACTCATCTCTTTCGGGCTCAGACGTAGGATAATTGAGATTGCATGCTAAAGACATGGATTCTTTTTTGACCTGAATCACAAATAAACAAGTAAAACATATGATGGCACATGTTTCAAAATTACTAACTAAATTTAACTTAAATGACGGAAATGAAGATAGTTTTACATTTCCTACAATATGAAGGGACACATGGTTCATCCTCATTGATGGATTAAGTGTACATGAAACCAGTAAAGATATCTATTTGAGTTTTGTCGGGGATACTCTCCTATAGGAGCTATTTTATATTAATATACGAGGGGTGTTCAAGGTATTCTCAGTGTTTGCATGAAAAAAAACTCTTCCTGCTTCTCCTCAAAATAGGTATTAATTGCTACCTTAGGTTCTCAATCGTTGGAAAATCGCTTCCCACAAAAATATTTTTTCACATTTGGGAATAGGTAGTAATCACTGGGGGCCAGCTCTGGACTGTACAGTGGTTGCGTCTGATGCTTTCACCCTTTTTAGTGTATTCTATCAATAAAATATCTTAGAATCCCAAAAGACTAGCCATTATTTTTCTAGCGGATGGAGTGACTTTAAACTTGGGGATTGTGGACCCTTTTCAATCCTCTGCATGGACTCTTGTTTACTCTCAAGGTCATAGTGATGAACCCACGCCTCATTCTCAGCCGGTTAAAAATAGTTGATAGGTCTTCTCGACAGAGCTCTAAAAACTCCTTACAGCACTCGATTAGCACTTGCTTCTGAAGTGCGGTGAGCATTCTCGGTACCCATCTTGCACTGACCTTTGAGAGGTTAAGATGATCATGAAGGATAGCATGTATGGTACCCAAGGATAGGTTTGTCATCTCTGTTAACATCTTGATTTTTATTCTGGCACCTTCAAACGAACAAAGTTATAAGTCCTTCAATTCGAATTCGAATTAAAACTGGTTCTGGCAACGTCAATGTTATCAAGGAGCATGTGGGCTCGATCGACAGCATGTGTCACTTTAAACACTGAATTGACATTACTTTTTCAACATAAAAATTCAACGTACTATGGGATATTCGTTGATATTTCGAAACAGAGGGAGGTAATTCGACCCTATAGGTGTGTCCACATAAAATCGGGAATTGGCAAATTTGAATGTCTCAAAGAATAAGCTCCATGCGCTAGTATTTCCAAGTTGAACACCTCAATCGTTTCTCTAGCCCATTTTGTTCTGTGTGAAGGAGCATTATCATAGAGCAAAATGGCTGCTTGCTGCCTTTTTCCACATTCCGGTCATTTTTCACGTAATGCTCGATTCAAATCGATCATTTGCTCTTGGACTGCTCAAAACACTATATTTTACCAAGAGCATGTTCACTGTAATCCTCGACAAGCATTTGATACTGAAATCATGATACTGAATATCACACGGGATGAGCTGACAAAATGAAGTGCTGTATACAAACTAAATGACAGATGAAGCTCTAACCCAACTAATGAGAGCAGTTATGTCAATTTTGCAGGACTGTATAGTGATTTCTCTGTGTTAACTACCTCTTTTTTTCACAAAGGTTTGAATCACCAACACCCTAGATCATGTTGTAGTATATTCTTGAAATTGTTATTGAAAGTTCAATCAAATAGTGATACCGTATATAGGGTGTTCCATTCAAAATAGTGGATAGTTATTATTGGAAAATATTTTGTGCAAAAACTTAAAATTGGTATCTTTAATGGATCTTCATATACTTCTACTATGATGTCAACCTTGCATAATGCTGATAATGGTTTTAGAACCAGATGAACCCAATGAATGAATCAATACTTACAGTATTTGAGCACTTTAAACATTTATTAATCTGCAATTGTTTTGTACCAAAGAGATTGCTAATGTCAGATTCTTCTTCTCTCTTTTCTTCCTCTAACTTTATCTCGCTAATCCCCCCTAAAAAGAACTCTCATTAAACTAGTCTCAACCTGATTAACATGAGATATTTACCGTTCGATCTCTTTCTCTCATTTGATATTTTAGGAAAATCAGTTTCTCTGTATATAAATGGTTTCCTTGAAACCCTTCTCTCTTCCTTCTTTTTCTTATTTTCGATCAACTCAACATGCATCTGATGTAGCATAAATCTGTTCCAACTCTGTTAAACCCATGAAATTAATCAGAAAGGATATACAACTGGCCAGTGAAAATTTACGTTACCTGTATCAATGCACACAAATCTACTTTGCTCTTAGCTTCTGCATGAAGATCGCCGAGGATCAAACTGAGAGCTGAAGCTTCCGGTACGGTACGAAATGCTCTTAGGAAGTTTCCGGGTTGACAAGGAACGTTATTGGAGAGAGTCAGCATGTGGAAGAGGAATCCGAGTTCACAAGACAAGCAGAATTCTTTATCGCAGAGATGCGACATCAATGCTGCTCTGAGGGGTTCCGAGAAGAAGAGTACCTAAAATTTGAATTGTTATTGCCCATTAATAACACTAAATTAAAAATTGCAGGTGATATATTGAATGGGAGATACAAAATTTTAATATTCATATATAGCATACAAAAATAAAAAGGTAAATTTTCTTTAGTTTGCCACAATATAATAATTAAAAAACAGGTTGAAAATTTTATATGAAGGTGTCGACCCGGAGATCTTCCCAAAAAAACGTTTAAAGAAAATGAATCCTCATTTAGGTACCGGAAAGATAACTCTAATTATAGGAAACATTTTTTCGGAACCAATCATCTTCCCAGAACTGGACAATCTTGAAATATTACATCTGGAAGCGAAAATCAAAAAACTAGACATCCTGGAATCCACAGAAATATTTTAGTGCAAGCATGTTCCAGAAATAAAACTATTAAATGAGCAGACGGATATTTGGCACACACAACTTCTCAAAATTTTGCAGAAGCTAAAGCCTTCAACAAATACATGAAATTGTTGAGGTACAATTCGTTTTATTCAGTATGAAAATATAGTTAAACAATACGAAACTCGAGTCACTGTATATTCAGTAAATGAAAGTGACAGAAGACTGAATAATTTCTTATTTCATTGCAGTGTAGAATTTTACAGCCTTTTCTGCATGTTCTTCTAACTACCCCTTCAATTTGGTAATTTTTTGACAAGGCTCAATAACACTCCCAGCATTGTTTAACAAAACAGAAAACCCAATAAACAACCAAATAATCAACAAATGACATTACATTATTCAAATGTCAGCTATGACTCTTATTGCAGGAATATATGTACAATGTTAGAACCATTGTGAAGATTAATAAAAGTTTCAAAACTCTGTAATTTCTTATATTTGTATGCGATTATTGGAAAACAGGCCACTTTAACCAGCTGAAATGAATAGAGAAACTCACCTGTAACATTCCATTGCAGTAGGCATTAGGTAGTGTAGATTCCAAACCAGAGAATGCCGTCTTGTTATACTGATCGAATTGAAAATCATCACTACCTAACTTATTATATTTCACATCTAATTTCCTGTAACGTTTTGGTATAGCAACAAAATTGGAGTTGTCGTCCGAAACCTTTGCCTTATTCTCCGGCGAATGTTTTGAATTCACAGGGTAGCCATTCCTTCCGAGATTATAGATAACCTCAAAACAAAAAAGAATCAGTTTAGACGTTCCTCATCCAAAGGGCAAACGTTCACTACGATGTATCTTCGATAGTTACCAAAGAACTGAAACATGCATTAAGATATATAAACACGGTCAATAGAAGGGAAGGAAAAATGAAAACCTCCTCCAACATTTCCAAAAATAATTTATTTCCTTAAATTAGTATCACATAATGGGTAATCTCCCAAAAAAAATCACTTTCTAATATTTAGAAAAAAGAACTATCGCTATTTGAATCAGTCGATAAGTAAATAGAAATCTAGAACTAATCAAGTGAAATGAACTACAGGTAACTTATCAGGTCTCACTTGATTTCTCCTGACGGTCCTTGGATTCGGTGCGTATCCTATGGGTCCCTGCATTTTCATAGTACGAAGAATTTCCGTATCGATTCTTGGTGTTCTCCTGTAATAATACCGTACTTTTTCAGGCATGCAAATCAGATGCAAGTTCAACAACTCGACAAACGTTTTTTTCAACTTCTCAATTCTTCAAAAATCAAGAAATTATAACAGCCAAATGTGACATTTGATGAATTAGTTCAGAACATTTCAAATTTTGACAAATTAAATTCTTCATTTGATAGGAAAATCACAGTTTTCATTTGTAGGAAACAAAAGATTACCTGCAAATAAACTTTGAATATCAAAACAGATTTAATCTGTTAGTCTTCTACAATTTTAATTTCAAAAAATTAAAACTTTTAGAATTAAATTAATGTCTTAAATAAGCACTGCTTATATTTAATAGATGTATAAAAATCGAAATTCACTACACAATATCAAATGGAGTAAAAAAAACCAAAAAATAAATTATTAATTAAAATTTAAAATAAGTAATATCGAATGTTTCGTTCCAAACATACGCAACTGAACTCGTCAGAAAGGCCGTGGTACGTGTGTTTTGCCATTGACAAACATTTGAAAACATGTTCATTTTCTGATTTTCATATTTATGAAAACTAAATCTTTTTCAAAAATACACAACATAATTTTAAGAACTTCTCCAAAACTAATTTATTTGAAATATTTAATATGTAAGTAAAGTAAAGTATTGAAATAAGTTACTTCAAAAACTCTCAAAATCATCCTCAAAAACAATTAAAAATTCAGATAAGGTCAGTTCAACTTTACATTCATAATTGAATGAATTTTTAATTGTTTTTGAGGATGTGCTATATGATTTTGAGAGTTTTTTAAGTAACTTATTTAAATATTGCTTATTTAAGACATTAATTTAATTGTAAAAGTTTTTTTTAAAAATTTTTTGAAATTGAAATTGTAGAAGACTAACAGATTAAATCTGTTTTGATATTCAAAGTTTGTAATTATTCTTCTATCAAGTAAAAAACCGCATCTTATTATTTTACCTGCAAATAATTTAATTTTTTCTAGGTATCCAATGTTTCTTATTCTATCATATTCTTTATTATTTTGTTTGATTAAAATGGATTTCCACCAAGTAGGGACCGAGATTCCTTTAAATTCCTTTTTACTTAATGGTTGATCACTAGATTTTAGGCTACTGAGGAAACTAAATAAACCAAAATATTCAAAAAGGCGACTCGTGGAGTTATTTTATTTGTTAAAAACTGTTTTGTTTTTAAGGCAGATTATTTAGGAAACATCATCCTGCTCACCATAAAAAATGTATTATATACTAGTCATGTAGACTTCGCCGTAACATATGGAAATGAAATTTTACTTAGAGTTACTTTAACTTGGACTTAATTTTGGTATTTGATTATTTAGAATGAATGTGATTCCAAATTTGGGAATGAAATTTATTTATATTATGAAGCAATTACATTAAAGAATCCCTCTTGTTATTTTGAATGATTCTAACTTTCCATCAACCCATTCTGATGAATAAACATTATTGGGGTTATCGTTGCTTTTTCCAAACTACTTGAAGATATTCAGTAGAGGTGACGTGACCTATTGGTATCTGCTAGTTCCTTCAGTAGAATCTTCTGGGAATTATATCGGTTTATTTCAAGTGATTCTAAGAATGGTAATCTAGATCCTTTACTCTCGATATGGATAATTTCGTATTCGTTATTGAAATTATGTTCAAATTCTATTAAATAGTTGGTGTATGCGGAATTTCAAGTATATCTCTCTTGATGTTTGTGGATTCTCTTCTTGAACGATCTGCCGGTCTGGGCAATTCTTACAAGTCAACTTATAGACTCCTTATTTATTATCTTTGTTTGATATATCTTTATTATTTTTAATGTATATGTTATTAATGGTTCTGAAAGCTGCTGTGTAATTAAAATTTTTCTTAAAATAATTGGCAATGTCTTCGGATATTCTATTTATATATGAAATTTGTATGAATTTCTTTTGTACTGGGGTCTTTTGTGGTAGGATAAACGTGAGTCAATGCTATATTTTTCTGTTTATAGTTCATCATTTTATCTATAAAGGTTGGGTTGAATCCATTGGTAAATGGACGGGTGTAGATTATTTATTTAATTTCACGACAATTGTTTCGTCATGACAACATGACTTCGTCAGGTGATTATTGTCACTAACTACATATTTGAGATTTTTAAATATTCAAAATACATTCTGTCAAGAAAGTACCGGGAACTATCGATTTAAGTCTGGCGGGGCAATGAGGCAGGTAAAAATTTTTTTTCCTAGGTTGGTACCACTGTCCTTAATTACTATGCCAAGCTTGAGCGGGATCTGTCAACTAGTGTGTTTGCAACAGCTGATTAAGTCAGTCGATGTCAGAGTGCGTGCCGATTTTTACTATGGGTGATTACGTTGAGCAAAGAATTTGTTTAAAGTTTTATGTTGCAAATGAATTTTCGTGTGCCGATGGATTGAAAATGTTGCAAAAGGCCTTTTTGGTGATAATGCTCTATCGAACACTCTTGCATATCAGTGGTACAGAGCCTTCAAGGACGGTCGTGAAGTGGTCGCCCATCGACGGCTTCGATCGAAGATAACGTCGATAAAATTAAGGAAAGGGTGCTGGAAAACCGTCGTACCAGCTTGAGAGAGATAGCACAGGATCTTAAGATATCCCACGAGTCCGCACGTACGATTTTGATTGATATTTTGGGCATGAGAAAGGTGGCCGCACGACTCGTACCGAAAGACCTGAATTTTCTTCAAAAATTTCATCGCGAACAGGTTGCTTCAGACATGCTGGATCGCTGTAATTCCGATTCTACATTCATGGAACGCATTAAAACTGGTGATGAGACCTGGGTCTACGAGTACGATATGCAAACAAGCCAGCAATCATCGGAATGGGTGGCAAAAAATGAGCCGAAACCGAAAAAACCACGCCAAAGCCGCTCGAAAATGAAGGTGATGCTCATTGTTTTCTTCGATATCCGTGGCGTGGTGCACTACTAATTCGTTCCAGAGGGTCAGACGGTAAACAAGGAGTATTACCTAGGCGTTATGAAACGTTTGCGTGAGCGTATCCGTAAGAAGCGGCCAAATTTGTGGGCGAACAACTCATGGATTTTGCATGACAATAACGCGCCTTCTCACCGAGCTACGATTGTGACTGACTTTCTCGCCAAAAACTCAACAAACGTGCTTCAGCAACCACCGTATTCGCCGGATTTGGCTCCCTGCGACTTTTTCCTCTTCCCAAAACTAAAATTGCCCCTTCGTGGCACCCGTTTTGAGTCGATTGAAGCCATAAAACAAAATTCGGCGCGAGAGCTAAAGTCCATCCCGGAAAGCGCCTATAAAAAATGTTTCGATAATTGGAAGTGCCGTTGGCATAGATGTATTGGAGCAAATGGAGCCTATTTTGAAGGCGACCCAATAAATTTTGACGATTAAATGTAAAAATGTTGTTTTAATTGAAAATTCCCGGTACTTTCTTGACAGAGTAGTATACAGAAAAGAAGGTAGTGGGATTTTAACAGTAATTTGTTATTTTATTATTTTACAAAGTTTCACGAATATCCAAAGTGCTACACTTCATATTCCACATACGCCAACCATTTAATAGAATTTGAACATAATTTCAATAACGAATATGAAATTATTCATATCAAGAGTAAAGGGTATGGATTAACATTCTTAGAATCACTTGAAATAATATAATATACTCATACAATTCCCAGAGATTGTCCTGAACAAACAAGCAGATATGAATAGGTCACCTCTATTGAATATCTTAATGTAGTTGGAAAACCAACGATAACCCCAATAACTTTTATTGCCATGGTTAGTTTCTTTTCACCTAACTGGGAATACCTGTCATCCTACTTTTAGTCCCATTTGCTGTAACACCTGTCAATACATATATAAGAACCTATGTAAGTTTTCACACAGTATTAGTTTAAATGAAGAACATGATTAAGCCAGTGTGGCGAAACAATTGTCAATCAAAAATTAAAAGTTTGTGGAAGTTGAATTTTATTTATTACTAGTTGAAAATGAACCGAATCCATCAAATACCATCAAGAAGTTTTGGAGATTAACAGTAGCAAAAAAACAGATAGATATACGAACAGACAAAAATTTCAAATATCATTTTTTTCTGAATTCTACTACTACTTTTACACAATTCCAAATCGATTTCTCTCAAATTTATTCAGCGAGTGGATATTACAATTCTACTAATTTATTATACTACTCTGTCAAGAAAGTACCGGGAATTTTCAATTAAAACAACATTTTTACGTTTAATCGTCACAATTTATTGGGTCGCCTTCAAAATAGGCTCCATTTGCTCCAATACATCTATGCCAACGGCACTTCCAATTATCGAAACATTTTTTATAGGCGCTTTCCGGGATGGACTTTAGCTCTCGCGCCGAATTTTGTTTTATGGCTTCAATCGACTCAAAACGGGTGCCACGAAGGGGCAATTTTAGTTTTGGGAAGAGGAAAAAGTCGCAGGGAGCCAAATCCGGCGAATACGGTGGTTGCTGAAGCACGTTTGTATATGTATCACTTTTGTTTAAATACTTCTGTACCACTGTTAGGTCTTCAGTTGTCTGATGATGGGATAGTTCATTTCCCGAAACTCGAGTCACAAGAAAATGTGTAATATATATTTTTATTGGTAGTAAAACATAGTAATTTCTACAATTTGTTTTAATCACAGATACAATTTTGAACAAACTTTCTAAAAGATGCATTCTTCCGCTTTTATTACCTACGTGTAAAATCTCAGTTCTACTGAAATCTATGAAATGGTTGTTATCAATACAATGTTCCGGAAAACCCGATGTTATTTTATTATGTAATATACTTTTTTATGTTCTTCTGTAAAATGTAAAATGAATGCCCTGAATTTCACATAGATCAGACAGGACGATCTATAAAAATAAGGGTAGAATATAATATAAGAGAGTAGACGAACATAAAAAAAAGTATATTACATAATGAAATAACATCTGGATTTTCGGAACATTGTATAAATAACAACCATTTCATAGATTTCAGTAGAACTGCGATTTTACACGTAGGCAATAAAAGCAGAAGAATGGACCTTTAAGAAAGTTTGGAGATTTGTTTAGCACATGGTAAGAAGCTACCAATTACAAATGAACAACTTCAATTTAATTTGTCACCATTGCTCTTATCTGTAAAAAGATTAGGACCCAACGAAAACCATTATACTACTCTGTCAAGAAAGTACCGGGAATTTTCAATTAAAACAACATTTTTACATTTAATCGTCAAAATTTATTGGGTCGCCTTCAAAATAGGCTCCATTTGCTCCAATACATCTATGCCAACGGCACTTCCAATTATCGAAACATTTTTTATAGGCGCTTTCCAGGATGGACTTTAGCTCTCGCGCCGAATTTTGTTTTATGGCTTCAATCGACTCAAAACGGGTGCCACGAAGGGGCAATTTTAGTTTTGGGAAGAGGAAAAAGTCGCAGGGAGCCAAATCCGGCGAATACGGTGGTTGCTGAAGCACGTTTGTTGAGTTTTTGGCGAGAAAGTCAGTCACAATCGTAGCTCGGTGAGAAGGCGCGTTATCGTCATGCAAAATCCATGAGTTGTTTGCCCACAAATTTGGCCGCTTCTTACGGATACGCTCACGCAAACGTTTCATAACGCCTAGGTAATACTCCTTGTTTACCGTCTGACCCTCTGGAACGAATTAGTAGTGCACCATGCCACGGATATCGAAGAAAACAATGAGCATCACCTTCATTTTCGAGCGGCTTTGGCGTGGTTTTTTCGGTTTCGGCTCATTTTTTGCCACCCATTCCGATGATTGCTGGCTTGTTTGCATATCGTACTCGTAGACCCAGGTCTCATCACCAGTTATAATGCGTTCCATGAATGTAGAATCGGAATTACAGCGATCCAGCATGTCTGAAGCAACCTGTTCGCGATGACGTTTTTGAAGAAAATTCAGGTCTTTCGGTACGAGTCGTGCGGCCACCTTTCTCATGCCCAAAATATCAATCAAAATCGTACGTGCCGACTCGTGGGATATCTTAAGATCATGTGCTATCTCTCTCAAGCTGGTACGACGGTTTTCCAGCACCCGTTCCTTAATTTTATCGACGTTATCTTCGATCGAAGCCGTCGATGGGCGACCACTTCACGACCGTCCTTGAAGGCTCTGTACCACTGATATGCACGAGTTTTCGATAGAGCATTATCACCAAAGGCCTTTTGCAACATTTTCAATGCATCGGCACACGAAAATTCATTTGCAACACAAAACTTTAAACAAATTCTTTGCTCAACGTAATCACCCATAGTAAAAATCGGCACGCACTCTGACATCGACTGACTTAATCAGCTGTTGCAAACACACTAGTTGACAGATCCCGCTCAAGCTTGGCATAGTAATTAAGGACAGTGGTACCAACCTAGGAATAAAAATTTTTACCTGCCTCATTGCCCCGCCAGATTTAAATCGATAATTCCCGGTACTTTCTTGACAGAATGTATGTTTGGATTATTTATTCTCTTTTTCCTACTAGACACCAACTTACCTGTAAACTTTCCGTGCTAATGGCTCTGGCCAGTTTGAAGACAGGTTAACATGAGGATCACTTACTGGCATTGGTACAGATGCCAGTGGGACATCATAATCGTCGATACTGAAGGAAGGTATCTGAAGGACATGATCTGCATGTTCAGTTATATTCGAATATGTATTAAATATTGGTTCTGCACATGTGGAAAACAGATGAATTTGTCCCATGTTATCTCCAAACGCCATCGCTTGACTAGATGATGATATGTCAAAAGTCAAGCACATTCCACCTAAATGAACAGTATCGTCAGTACCTTTTATTAAAAATCATACATATAACAGGATAAAGATATTTCACTGGGAAAGACTAACTGAAATTCAGAGTAATTACCTGGAGGATCAATCTGATGTAAACAAATTCTCGGCTCAGCTAATGCTATTGTGTCACACAGTTGTATCTGACCGAGAGCAGATACTACCACTAACTTAGATGAAACAGACGGTAAAAATCTCAGATATAAAGGATCAGTAACCACAGTTATTGGAGACACAGCTCTCATCATTCTAACATCATACACCTTCAAAAATCTGTCCACTGACAAATTACCATGTCTAAAAATAAATAAGTGAAAACAACATGAAGGTTGAATTATCAATATTACCTGGTACTGAAACCGCAAGTGACCAAAAGATTGCCCTGAACATCAAAATCACTCAAGCTGCCTGTATGAGTCTCTAACTTATGCTCCACATTCAATGAGATTGGATCCCTGAGATCTATTCTTCCAAGAGGATTACCACATAGAACGAATCTTGAGTGTGGCCTCATCATTACACAACCTGTCTCCCCAACATCAACCTATTGAACAAAAATTGCAGCAAAAATAATTGGAGGAACCCTATTAAGTTATTCACATAAAAACAAGTCGAGTTTGGATGAAGGCTTAAATCAATCGAAGGTAACCTCAATTATTTCACCGATACCAAAGAAAAATAATCATAAGTCTCAAAAATTTATATACACACAGATTTGTGTCAGTTTTTCAAAGATGTCATTTTATCAACTTGAATTTGGTGAAACTGATTTTTTAAAGTAATCTTACTGTTGTCAATTCCCTCGAATACTCCATATTGAAATCAATAAGTTTACTTTGATGTCCACCCATGAGAATTCTGGATGGTGATACTTGAAGCATGCATTGCATATCGTTTAAATTTGGACCCCTGAAATAAGTTTTATGAGCAATTTAGACCTTAAATGTAGTATAAAATATACTTACGTATGTGTTGAAAGTGGAATACCTCTCCTCATCTGATATCTCAACGAACTAGCAGTCAATGCTAATATGCCATTGTCTACAGTTATGATCTGACGGATGTCTTGCGTCTGATGAACTTGAAAAGAGGTATACTTCTGCATTGCTCCAGTATAATAGGATGTTACGTGACCCTGTAAACACATTATTAGAAAGGGATGTAATAGAAATCTTGAATTCTACCCCATGATTTCCCATCCATATTAACTCTTCAGATTTATCAAATGCAATAGCAGATACTCCAAATCTTTCGGCACCATCTGCGAATATACACTGAGTTTGTACATAGTCAGAATCTATTCCTACCAAATGAGCAGCTTCTGGCGAAGCAACCATGGCTAACTGAAAAGAAATTCCATCTTATATTTAAAAATCTTTGAGGGAAACTTTATCCTACCCCTGTCTCATCAAAATACATTTCGATTTTTTTTCTGGAGTGTAATTCAGTACATAATTTGAAGATGTTTTCTTTTTGGACTTTTTTATTTAAGCTTTATAACTATTAGGGTCACTAAACTCCTACTTTAAATAGTCAGATCACTCCAAATGCAAATGTTTTTGGTTAGCTGTCAAAGTTACATTTTAGATGCTAAAAAATTCAACAATTGTCATAACAAAAAATTTTATTTCCAGAAAATATAGAGATAATATTATGTAGGATTTTTCATTGAACAACATTTAATTATTTCTATTCTGTACAGAAAATTAATAGTCCTCAAAGTAAATATCCTTAAAATTAAAACTAATTTTGAACTTATAAAAGTAATAGTCACAGAAATATATGAAACGTCAAGGTTCCCATATCGTTTCCAAAATTGCTCAGTAGTTTTTCACATGTGTGATATTTAGGTATACTGAACTAAGTAAACAGACGGATTTCGTATTATTGTATATACCGGAATCTGAACAATTAAAGCAAAATGAGTACTATTTTAGAAAAGATTTCTGCTATCGAAGCAGAGGTAAGAATAAATATTAATTTTATTGGATCGGTTTCTATTCAATAACCTCAATATTCGTTTGGCAGATGGCAAGGACCCAAAAAAACAAAGCAACTGCTGGACATTTAGGATTACTGAAAGCTCGGTTAGCTAAGTTGAGACGTGAGTTGATCACCCCCAAAGGAGGTGGTGGTGGTACTGGAGAGGGCTTCGATGTAGCTAAAACAGGAGACGCAAGAGTTGGTTTTGTTGGTTTTCCATCTGTAGGCAAATCAACCTTACTTAGTACTTTAGCTGGAGTTTACTCTGAAGTAGCAGCCTATGAATTCACAACCTTGACAACCGTACCTGGTTGTATCAAATACAAAGGAGCAAAAATTCAGGTTTGATACCTTTCTCAAACTTACTGTTTCTATAGATTGAGATAATTTGCTGATGTTTCAGCTGCTTGATTTGCCTGGTATTATTGAAGGTGCTAAAGATGGTAAAGGTAGAGGTAGACAGGTTATAGCTGTAGCCAGAACATGCAGTTTGATATTTCTCGTGTTAGATGTGTTGAAACCCTTAGTCCACAAAAAGTTGATTGAACATGAATTGGAAGGTTTCGGATTGCGATTAAACAAGCAACCACCTAATATTTATTTCAAGAAGAAAGACAAAGGAGGAATTAATTTGAATTGTATGGTAATGTTAATTTATATTTTCAAAGAAAACTGAAACTAATAAACTCTGGTTTAAGGTGCCACAATCAGAATTAGACAGTGATACTGTTAAAACTATACTTTCAGAGTATAAGATTCATAATGCTGATGTTACACTTAAATACGATGCTACCAGTGATGACCTTATTGACGTTATTGAAGGAAACAGAATTTATGTGCCTTGCATTTATCTGCTAAATAAAATAGGTTTGTTGTTCTACGAGTGTGGAGTACCTGATTAATACTTAGAATGTCTTTTTTTCTTTATAGATCAAATCAGTATCGAAGAACTGGATGTGATATATAAGATTCCTCATTGTGTTCCAATCTCTGCTCACCATAAATGGAATTTTGATGATCTTCTGGAGAAAATGTGGGAATATTTGAAGCTCGCTAGAATGTAAGTACTCTCTACTTCATTAAGATAGTAGAAGATCCAAACCTAAATGACCTTCACCGAGCTGATAATAGAATAAACTTATTTTATAATAAATAGTAGTATATTAGAAAATTTATTAAAAATGGGTTTTCAAAAAAAATCCTGGACAAAATATTTTAAATTATTTTTTTAAAAATGATTTTTCATTATATGTTGCAACATCAAGATAATAAGAAAATTTTATATTGGACTTGAAGTATAAGACATATAGAATGTGCTAACGTAGGGTTGTCTATAATTTAGCTGGACAAACTGCTAGGTTGTCAGGTATAAACAGGTATGACGATGCAAGTTACTTTCACTTATTATGATAATAGAAAAAAATTTATATCAGCATAAGCGCTGTTTTATTACGAACACGTTGATATAGGGTTGTCTGCAAAAAATTTGGTCCTAATAGGGGTTTGCGAATTTTAAAGATTTTAATTTCAACGCGTATGAAAATGAGTGACAGAGAGATCCGAGGTAAGTATAATGTGTAATAATAAAGGAACCCTGCCTTCCATGGTGCCGAGCATGCGCACTTTTTTATATTCCAGGCCCCATCAGAAACGAGTGCGATGTTCGGTGCTTTATTATTACACATTATACTTACCTCGGATCTCTCTGTCACTCATTTTCATACGCGTTGAAATTAAAATCTTTAAAATTCGCAAACCCCTATTAGGACCAAATTTTTTGCAGACAACCCTATATCAACGTGTTCGTAATAAAACAGCGCTTATGCTGATATAAATTTTTTTCTATTATCATAACAAGTGAAAGTAACTTGCATCGTCATACCTGTTTATACCTGACAACCTAGCAGTTTGTCCTGCTAAATTATGGACAACCCTACGTTAGCACATTCTATATGTTTTATACTTCAAGTCCAGTATAAAATTTTCTTATTATCTTGATGTTGCAACATATAATGAAAAATCATTTTTAAAAAAATAATTAAAAATATTTTGTCCAGGATTTTTTTTGAAAACCCATTTTTAATAAATTTTCTAATATACTACTATTTATTATAAAATAAGTTTATTCTATTATCAGCTCGGTGAAGGTCATTTAGGTTCGGATCTTAGACTAAGAGATTATTTCATATAGATCAAAAATTATTTTTAACCTCTACACCTTTAATTTCAATATTTTCCATCAGAAATTCCAATATTAAAAAAAAAACTAGAATTAAGAGGACAATTATCTATGGTGTTAAACTTCAATTTCTGAAATTGCTAGGTGTAAAAGTATGGAGCCAGAATTTTCCTATAGATCAACTCCTGTTCGAAAATCAGATTCCCAATCAGCGAATCCATCGTAGTCATTTTAGACCATTTTCGGCTCAAACTTGAAAAATTATAGACATTTGGGCCAAATGATAGTATGCTATTTTCTTAGAACAAATGCGTAAAAAGAGACTCTTCTTCGAAAATAGAGTGTATATGTTTTATTTAAATATTTAGTTCAAATATATGCATTATTTGTAGAAGAGGCCGGTAGTCAATATGTTGTTTGTCCTCAGAATTTTTGTTACTTTGTCTAACATAAGACTACATGATCTTATCTAAAAAGTGCAGCTGTCATTACTGATTTCGTAGTAACAGTAGGTTAACGACAATCTTAAAACTATGTAACTTGGTGGGGATCTTGAAACTTTATTACAGTGTTAACGTTAATCGACATTTGCTTTCAGTTACACTAAACCAAAGGGCCAACTCCCAGATTACAGTTCTCCAATTGTGTTGCACTCAGATTATACATCCGTGCAAGATTTCTGCGATAAACTTCATCGCACAATTGCAAAAGAATTCAAATAGTAAGTGGCATTTCAACATCTCATAACATTTTCTTATGAAATTTTTTTTCTAGTGCTTTAGTTTGGGGATCATCGGTGAAACATCAGCCCCAGAAAGTTGGCTTAGATCACATCCTGTGTGATGAAGATGTTGTGCAGATTGTGAAGAAAGTCTAAGGTTATGACGGAAACAAGTTTTCAGACATTAACGACAGCAGGATATCCAAGATGGAAAATAATTATTTGTATAATAATGTTGGACTAAAGATTATTAAGTGATTAAAATTGTTTTAATCCAACTCTGAAATGGATGTGAAAAATAAACAAGTTTTAATTTGATTAGTTAAGTTTATTTTTATAACTCTTCTGAATTTATTTCTAGATGAAATAATTATAAAGTTTTTCAAAATGTAGAACATTTTTTTACATTTGGGAATAGGTAGTAGTCACTGGGAGCCAAGTCTAGACTGTACGGAGGATGAGTAATGTCTTCAAAGCCACATTCCTGCACAGCAGCCATTGCCACGTGGGCCTTGTGAACCAGCACATTGTCATGAAGCAGCAACACCCCCCCCCTGTGAGTTTCCCCCGCCTTTTTCCTTTAGTTGCTTCTCTCAAACTACGCAAAGTGGTTGTGTATGATGCAGCTGTGATGCTTTCATCCTTTATAGTGTATTCTATGAATAAAATACCTCTAGACTCCCAAAAGACCGTAGCCATTATTTTTCCAGTGGATAGGGTGACTTTAAACTTCTTTGGGGGCTGTGCACCCTTTTTAATCCACTGGATTGAACTCTTGTTTACTTTATAACGACGCGATGCTCGATTTTCTTCATCATTGAGGCGTCAGTCATTCTGATCGTCTTTCACTGAAGATACCTAGAAAACTAATGATCGTAAATTAGTGAAATTTCATATTTATACTCTCAGATTGTGTCATTAGTAAATGAGATAATTAGATTAATCACATTATTAACAAATCACCCTGATACTGAGAATACATTGAACGCCTCTCGTAATATACATTCTGTCAAGAAAGTACCGGGAATTATCGATTTAAATCTGGCGGGGCAATGAGGCAGGTAAATTTTTTTTTTCCTAGGTTGGTACCACTGTCCTTAATTACTATGCCAAGCTTGAGCGGGATCTGTCAACTAGTGTGTTTGCAACAGCTGATTAAGTCAGTCGATGTCAGAGTGCGTGCCGATTTTTACTATGGGTGATTACGTTGAGCGATAACGCGCCTTCTCACCGAGCTACGATTGTGACTGACTTTCTCGCCAAAAACTCAACAAACGTGCTTCAGCAACCACCGTATTCACCGGATTTGGCTCCCTGCGACTTTTTCCTCTTCCCAAAACTAAAATTGCCCCTTCGTGGCACCCGTTTTGAGTCGATTGAAGCCATAAAACAAAATTCGGCGCGAGAGCTATAAAGTCCATCCCGGAAAGCGCCTATAAAAAATGTTTCGATAATTGGAAGTGCCGTTGGCATAGATGTATTGGAGCAAATGGAGCCTATTTTGAAGGTGACCCAATAAATTTTGACGATTAAATGTAAAAATGTTGTTTTAATTGAAAATTCCCGGTACTTTCTTGACAGAGTAGTACATATATGTTGATTTCTATTTATTTTTGACAGTTGCTGACATGACGCTTTTCGATACATAGTAACTTCTTCAAAATATTTATAAACAATATGAGTGCTAGTATAAAACAATTGAATCATTTGAAAGACTAGCAGGTAAGAAAATAACTAGTAATAATTGTTCTGGACTTGAGTCCTGAAGTATTATATTCAAAAGCAAAAATACATTATCATTAAATAATACACTTAAATATATATGTTGATCTTTATTTATTATTGTGAATTGCTCACATGACGCGTTTCGTTTACGTCGTAACTTCATCAAATGCATATAAACAATTTGTCTAAGATTTGGTAACGTACTGTATTTAAATGCTTTCTGTTTTGAGATAAGGGTAGAATAAAGTTTTTTATTACTTTTGGTAAAACCACCGAGTCCCTATGTATAGATCCAGTAGAGGTGAACTAGGTAACTCAGTCTGTTCATTCAATAAATTCCCTGAATTTCTCAATCGATTTATTTCTAAACTTTCTAACAGATTCAGCTTCAGAACCTCATTTTCTTAATGCAAAATCTTAAAACTCTCATCAAAACAAGTATCTCTTTTATTAGAAATTCCCCATAATTTCAGGTGCGCATGCTTAGAACGAAACGCCGCCTCCCGAATTAGGAGATAGAAGAGCTACAAGAGCTTCAGTAGCATTTTTATATTGTTTTATGTTATACTGTTACGGTACTGTATACGGTTATACTGTCTATTATTGATTACGAAGAACGTTGCTATTTGTTTAATTAAATTCAATTCTTGATTGAAATTATTCGGAGATGAAGGAATTGTTAATCAATTATTTTGATTTCTGGCATCAATTGGTGAAACATTTTTAAATCAATACACTGTTCAAAATTGTACCTGTGATCTACCCTATTATTATAAATACATCAAATAAACAGTGAAACTTAAGCCAAGTTGTTTTTATTTACTTTATTAATTATAAATCTATGATATGCTGATAATTTATGTTGGATTGGATGAAACGAGTTTTTGATGATTTCTGTATGAGTAGGTTTATGAAAAAGAGAAAATTATGTTTGTTATTTAGTAGTCTAGTCAACAAATGCCTTTTGGGTCACCTTTTTTCAGCAGTCTCCGAAAATTATGATCAAGGTGTCATTCGACTCGGAATGGCATCTAGATGATTTTTGAAAAAAATGAAGTTCCGCTTGCAAAAATTGCAAAAGTTATTAACAATTAACTAAAAAAAAAGAGGGTTTAGTTTTTTGTAAATATCTCAAAAACTAATAAAGATTCTTGAAATAAAAAAAAGAGAGGAGAAAATTTCCTAAAAAAAGTGTCGACTCCCGGAATTGTAGTCCCAATATTAATAATTTTCCCAGAGGGATGAAAATACGGCCGAAAACGGGTACTCTGGCTTTCGTAAGCCACGCCTACTTCAGACACTTTATTAATAAAAATTATTTTAACAGATTAAATATGAAATTTAATAAATGAAAAAATTCAGGGGCATACTGGATAGATGAATGAACAATAATCCGCCAAAAAAAAATTTTATCTCAATTTTTCAATTAGTTATGCAATAGTTAATTAATAATTTTTTTCTGCTTGGACATGAACATTGCAATTGTGATCATTGTTAAACTATTAACTTGAGATTTTTTTCCTCTCTTGGAGCAATTTTTGGAAGACTTCAGAATAGATACCCGTTGAAAAAATTTAAAAATGTTTATTTTTCAGTTTTTTATTAACAATTTTCGTTGTTGCAAAATTAAAAACTTAGATTAATTATCGAAAAAATTTTTTTTTCAAAATATTATTACTGGTCCGTTTTTATGTTGTAGGAAGCTACATAGAAAAGAGATAAAAATATATAATTTTTATCTCTTATTGTTAGAAAAATTTTTATAAACAAATCCGTTGTTTATAAAATATACTAATTGAAAATTTTTTTAAGGAATATCAATCTTTGATGCAAAAAATGATTTAAAAAAAAAATGTCCTTAAAAAAATTTTTTTATTGCTTAAAAACGCATTTGTTAATTAACAATCGTTTTCTCCCACTTCTAACTAATATTAAGGAACCATTTTTTCTTTAAAATTCATGATTTACTTTTCTTTTGCATATAAAAAAAATTTTTCGTTTTGTTTAATTTTTCATTGTTTATATAATAAACAAATAAATTTTTACTTTATATTTTTTCCCTATTCTTCTTACTGCCACAAATACAGACATGATTTTTTTTATTAATTTTTTTATTATTTTCTTTTTATTTTCAAATATAAGTTCTCTTTAATTTCGTCATCCTTACCTGGTTTTTCATCTTTAAGATTATTATAATTTATAAACTAATGGAGATACGATGAAAAAACTTCAGACTTATTTATTCTCCATTAGTTAAAGAATAAATTTAGCTAAAAAGATTAGTTGTTATTAATTCATTTTTTAAATTTATAGCGATTGTTTATGGAAAATACTTTTTCATCGTATCTCCATTAGTTTATAAATTATAATAATCTTAAAGTTGAAAAACCAGGTAAGGATGGCGAAATTAAAGAGAACTTATATTTAAAAATAAAAAAAAAATAATATTATAAAAAAATTAATGAAAAAAAATCATGTCTGTATTTGTAGCAGTAAGAAGAATACAGAAAAAATATAAAGTAAAAATTTATTTGTTTATAACAAATTGTTCATTATATAAACAATGAAAAATTAAACAAAACGAAAATTTTTTTTTATATGGAAAAGAAGAGTAAATCATGATATTTAAAGAAAAAATGGTTCCTTAATATTAGTTAGAAGTGGGAGAAAACGATTGTTAATTAACAAATGCGTTTTTAAGCAATAAAAAATTTTTTTTAAGAAAATTTTTTTTTTAAATAATTTTCAGTAATAAAGTGTCCAAAGTAGGCGTGGCTTACGAAAGCCAGAGTACCTGTTTTCGGCCGTATTTTCATCCCTCTGGGAAAATTATTAATATTGGGACTACAATTCCGGGAGTCGACACTTTTTTAAGGAAATTTTCTCCTCTCTTTAAATCTTTTTTTTATTTCAAAAATCTTTCTTAGTTTTTCAGATATTTACAAAAAACTAAACCCTCTTTTTTTTTAGTTAATTGTTAATAACTTTTCCAATTTTTGCAAGCGGAACTTCATTTTTTTCAAAAATCATCTAGATGCCATTCCGAATCGAATGACACCTTGATCATAATTTTCGGAGACTGCTGAAAAAAGTTGACCCAAAAGGCACTTGTTGACTAGACTATTAGTAGTTATTGTTGAATCCAAATAATTCAATGAGTTTTGAATTTCTACTTTCATTGTGAATTTGATACAATTCAAATGTAGGAAACCTTCAAGTTGTTTATTATTTTCGTTTAAAAATACGATGATGTCAGCGACATATCTAAACTATCTTGTTAGGGATTCCCTACAATTAAGTCTTCTGCATTACTGTAGATTTCACCAATTATGGGGAGTCTCGTGAGCCCACTTTTAACTGATATTTCCATGGAGTTTGGAAAGAACAATTCATGAAAATAAAAAGAGAATCCCTCCGAAATCATCCGCCACAATTTTGACAACAAATGGCAGGTCATTAATTAATTTATTTTAGTTATATCGAAATATTCGATCTTCCAAAATCACAAAGAACAACTTAGAATAATCCATAGAATAAACCTTTGAATTTTTTACGTATCTATAATAAACAGCCAGTATATCGTCTGTTGGAGAAATTCATAGTAGCCACATTATATTTTTTTAGGAATGTTTGTTATTCGTAATATTTGATAACCTTTTCGGAAAGTATGAAATCTCCAATTCTGAACTTTCTTTCAATTAAAATTGTCTCTGGAAAAACCTGTGACGCCTGAAATCATAAAGATAAATGAATGTCCTTATCGTTTGTTGGATGCCTGAATTTTGTTCGTATTTACTTTCAAAACAGTAACGGTAATTGTGAGCTGAATACTCGTAAGTGTAGTTCAAATTTAAAAGTGAATACAAATTATGTCTGATTAGGTAGATATTACTTGGTTCCATATATTTCCAAATGGGAAATTTGATAGCTTAAGATTACTTCAGTGACACTATGTATATTCTATGAGACTGCTTGTGTGATAAGTAAAATAATTTAATTTTTACGGAAATAAGCGGTATTATTATTCAACAATGCGATAGATGTCCTACGACCAAGCTACATCACTTATTGAATAATTGTTATTTACCATACTACTTCTTGCTTAAGGTTGACCGATAAATCTAACTATACGGTTTTGTTTACGATCTTATCTCAAGATAACCGCAGTATCAGTTTAACAAGTGCAGTGACTACTTTAAAAAGTCTCCTCTAGTTTTTCAGGTAAGAGAAAGTGAAAAATTCTGCGTGGAAGCAGTTTGGATCGAGTTTTTAACTTAGTGGTGAGAAAATGAATTCATAAGTTGAACGAGAAAAAAAATGGAATTATTTTTATACAAAGTTTTACTATTATCTTGAAGCTCTTAGGTGGGACTTCTAACCTCTTAATTTCGGGAGGTAAGCGTTTCGTCCCATCTTTCGCCCCTTGAACAAGTCAGATTGACTTGAGGTGCAATTTATGACCTGGCTCCACGTCGGAACGTGGGTTGTCGGAACGCTCGCATTCTACCATACTTAAAGCCGGCGAGAAAGGTTAGCTAGATTGCCACAAAGCGGTAGCGTCCTCTATGGAATACGCCGGGAAGCTATAGCGGTGACAAGGGAAATTCTGGTCAACGACAACAGCAATCTTTTCAGAATGTACGAATTCTCGCTATATATGTATAGATTTGATTTTCCACATTTTTATCATGATTTCTATTCGCGAGCTACTAATCGCAAAACAATACGCTAAACATTTTTAGTCAAGCGTTGTAACAGTAATAAGTATTGGGAGTATAATTTATAGGGTGACAAGAAAAACCTCGAACAAACTTTTTTCATTTAACTTATTAAACAAAAGAAATTAAACAAAACAACGACTAATAATAAAATAAACATTTGGTAATAATATATCGGTTGTTTTTTTAAGAGTGATAGATACACCTATACAAGATTCAACTGGTTCAAGAACTAAAGCCACTTGACCATAATCAGCGTCGTTTGTTTGCTGATTAGGTCCTAGAACAGCTTGAAGTTGATCCACTTTTTTATTGTAAAATTGTGTTTAGTGATGAAGCACATTTATGGTTGAACGGCTATGTAAACAAGCAAAATTGCCGTATATGGAGTGAAAACATCCTCAAGAAGTCCTGCAGGTTCCATTGCATCCTAAACAATGCACTGTATGGTGTGCTTTACACGCTGAAGGTACCGTCGGTCCATATTTCTTTAAAAACGATGCTGGAGCTAATGTTACAGTGAATGGTACTCGTTGTATATCGATGATAAATGATTATTTGTTTCAAAATTTGAATGGTATCGACCCAAAAGTGTTTTGGTTCCAATAAGATGGTGCTACACCTCATGCTGCTACCATAACAATTGATTTATTGAAAGAAAGATTTGGCGATAACAATATTTATTTTCTTTGGGGTTATGTCAAGTCATTGGTTTATACTGAAAAACCAGAAACAATAGATGCTTTGGAAGGCAGCATAATTCGTGTTATTGATTAAATAAGGCCTGAATTACTCTAAAAAGTGGTCCAAAATTTGTCTGGTCGAATGCGGTTCTTCAGAGCTGATGGACATATGCCAGAAATTATTTTTAAAACATAAATGTCATAAAATTATCTTTCAAATAAAAAAATTGGCTTCAATCTAGATTTAAATGCGTTTTTTTTTTAAATTTAAAGTTCTATCACTCTTAAAAATAACACCCGATACTTCAAAATAAATATCCGCCCCATTATTTAACTCATTTGGGACCATATATTCCTAAATCCTGTTAAAGGGTCCTCCTATAATTTGTACATGATATTTAATACTCTGAAAGACCTAGAAATATTGCAGAGTTTCTAATTTACAGAAAATCAGTTCGAACTAATATTCAAGAAATGATTGTCAAACTACTAGCTTCTGTAATAATCCTCATCAGTCAGTTTTTACTGCAGCTAAATGCTGTAACTGTTGATACACCATTGGGTCGCTATGGAGGAAGCCTAATGACTTCAAGACTTGGAAAAACTATATACGCTTTTAGAGGAATAAAATATGCTGAACCACCCGTGAAAAATTTGAGGTTCAAGGTGAGCATTTTGAGCTGTCATGAATGGCTGATTTTACAACAACGGATTTTTTATGTTAGCCTCCAGTTCCAGTACAAAAGCACGAGGGAGTTTACGATGCGACCAAAGATGGACCTGTTTGTCCTCAGCCCACGACATTTCCAATTTCTGAGGACTGCCTTCTTCTTAATGTTTATTCTACAACTGTAAGTTTTCAGCTGATACTGTAGCTTGAGTAAGCCCTACAAAATTGTTATTTCTCTTCTGCAGTTACCGAAAGATAACATCAAACCTAAAAAACCAGTAATTGTATATCTGCATGCCGGAGGGTGGTATAGTGGTAGCGGTAGAAGTGACGTTCAAGGACCAGATTACCTATTGGACAAAGACGTAGTCTTAGTGACAATAAGTTATAGACTGGGTACTTTAGGTAGCCCAAATTTTTTTATAGTGATAGAACTTTCGATAGGAATGACTGTGATTTGACAGAAGGTAGAAGCCATGTTGTTTTGACATTTCTATTCAGTAAGCATTGACAAATTATCATGGAAAGACTCTCGCCGCAACACCGTTTAGAAATTGTTGGAATTTATTTTCAAAATCAGTGTTCCAGACTTATAGAGCACTTCGTGAAATTTATGATTTACATAATCGTCCATCAGAGTAGCTTATTCGTCAAACTATCCATAGATTTCGGACAGCATTTTCTCTACTCGGTGCAACAACAACAACAAGATAAAGAACTGTACGTACAGAAGAAAATATCGCTGCTGTAAGTCATAGTGTTAATGATGATCCAGATTTGTCTATTCGTCGACGTTCAAAACAGGTTGGACTCTGTGCATCCACCACATGGAAAATTTTGCGTAAAGATCTTGGTCTACACCCATACAAGATCCAACTGGTTCAAGAACTAAAGCCACTTGACCATAATAAGCGTCGTTTGTTTGCTGATTGGGCCCTAGAATAGCTTGAAGTTGATCCACATTTTTATCGTAATATTGTGTTCAGTGATGAAGCTGATTTTAAGTTGAACGGATATGTAAACAAGCAAAATTGCCTTATATGGAGCGAAAACAATCCTCAAGAAGTTCTACAGGTTTCACTGCATCCTGAAAAATGCACTGTGTGGTGTGCTTTAGACGCTGGAGGCATCATTGGTCCATATTTCTTTAAAAACGATGCTGGAGCTAATGCTACAGTGAATGGTGCTCGTTACAGATCGATGATCAATGATTATTCGTTTCAAAATTTGACTTCGACCCAGAAGTGTTTTGGTTCCAACAAGATGATTATACACCTCATTTTGCTACCGTAACAATTGATTTATTGCAAGAAAGATCTGGCTATAACATTATTAGGAGAAATGGTCCAATTAATTAGCCTCCAAGATCATGCGACCTAACTCCACTGGATTAATTTCTTTGGGGTTAAGTCAAGTCATTGGTTTATGCTGATAAACCAGAAACAATAGACGCTTTGAAAGCCAACATAACTCGTGTTATTGATGAAATAAGGCCTGAATCACTCGAAAAAGTGGTCCAAAATTGGTCTGGCCGAATGCGGTTCCTCAGAGCTAGTCTTGGTGGACATATGCCGGAAATCATTTCTAAAACATAAATGTCATAAAATTATCTTTCAAATAAAAAAAAATTTGGCTTCAATCTTAATTTAAATGTGTTTTATTTCAATTTAAAGTTCTACCACTCTAAAGAAACACCCGATATTTTTCAGGTTTCCTCAGTTTAGGTGTGGAAGAGGCTCCAGGAAACAATGGCTTGAAGGATCAAGTGGTTGCCTTGAAATGGGTTAGAAAAAATATTCTCTCATTTGGTGGAGATCCTAATATGGTGACATTAGCTGGTTATAGTTGTGGAGCAGCTAGCGTTTCCTTGCATTTAGTTTCACCAATGTCCAGAGGTCTCTTCCATCGAGCTATTATGGGTAGTGGATCTTCTTTAGGAAACTGGCCTATCACTTACGACCAGTATGAGCTTGCACAGAAGCAGGCTAGGATACTTGGCTGTAAAAGTTACGCTACCACAAGAAATATTATGGAATGCCTCAACAACGCGACAGCACAACAGTTTGCAGATTCGTTAGAAAAATTCCAGGTGATTAAAGGACATAGTAATGAGATTTATCAGGTTTTCTATTACTATAGGATAATATTCTTCTGGTACTCCAATTAATTTGTACCTATGTTCAATATTAAATAACCCTGGCATAACGGAATATGACTTGAGCATGAGAAAAATGCCCTGATGCATATTCAAGTGCATATGTAACGTTAGTGTTTGCTCTAAGCTCTGGCGTTCCTATGTAGGGTGAATATTTAGGTGTTAAGTTACATTACATTCGTTGGGCATTAAAGCATTGCACCGATGAGATGCTAACAAACGTCGAATCATGCATGTTTCCTGCTTATGTCCCGACGATTCCTTTCGAATAGATTTTAGTTGTGAACAGAGTAAGTTGTATTGTCCTGATGCAAAGAACTTTATTTTACCATAGGATGCTTGGAAATTGTCACAATTTATCCTATGTTTGTCTGATTTTGCTCGAATCAAGTTTCAATCAAGCTATAAAAGCCTGACCAAAGAGCTCGAATCTGATGCGACTCACCGCTGGGCACTCTGAGACGATGTGAGTGGCTGTTTCAGTGTCCTCAAGATCCAGCCTGCATTCATCGTCTTCAGCCAGACCGATTTTGTGCAAATGCCCTTTTAGCCTGCATTTACCTGTCATAACTCCGATAACTGTTCTGAGTTTGGCCCTATTCAGACTTAGCGCTAGGTCCGCCATCTTTTGGTTCAAAGCTGTTCCAAGGAACGCCTTCGAATGTTTCAGGCCACGATGGCTCAGCCAGAAAGACTCTAGTCTGCCTGTTATCGGTAGCCACGTCATGTGGTATTTCAAGGAATGGTTCCGGGCTAACCAGAGGCAGCGTGGCTTCAGCCAACGCCAGCCGATCTGACTTTTCGTTACCCAAATAGTTTGAGAGGCTCGGTATCCAAACAAGAGTGATTCTATTATACATACCGAGCCTGCTTAAAGCCGTGCCGTAACTGCAGACTTTTCTCGATGTACAACAGCTGGATTCCAGAGCTTTTAGTACTGCCTAACTATCGGTAAATATTTGATTTTGCTATGGTGGATATGCCGTTTTATCAGCAGATCTGCCGCGGTCTCAATGGTAAATAGTTCTGCCTGGAGTATGGTTGCGTATTGACTGAGACTGAGATATTGATTCTCAGTTTGCTTCCATAGACTCCCACTCTCGTTCCGTTCGTCGTTCGCGAGCCGTATGTGAACAAGCCAAGGTCGGTCCTCAATAAAACCTCAGCATGTTGGGTCCATTCGTCCCGGCTGGGGACGATTACATTGAAATGCCGTTCTTGGCTCGAAACTTTTGACATTAGATCCGAGGGATAGAGTGCTGTTTGTCCAGCTCGTCCAGGAACCCGGAGCCTCCCATCACTATTTCCTTTGGCCTGTCGATCGCCAGTTGATGTAGTTTGTATGTGATCCGTTGCGCCTCCCTTTACCCCACCAGGTGCAGGGGTGGTAGATTTAGTAGGACCTATGCCGTGGGTGTGGTGCGAAACGCACCTTTAATTGCAAGGCAAGGCTAAGTCGGCCCTCAATAGAACCTCAGTATGCTGGGTCCATTCGTCCCAGTAGGGAATGAGGCAAGCATGTTTCTGTAGTCGGGTAAGCTTATGTTGGCCAATCGTTTGTTGGCTTTTCTTCCATCACTCTACAGCGCCATACGTTATCTGGGATCTAATTACCACAGTGTATAGCCAATACATCTGCCTGGGCTTTAAACCCTAGGTTTTACCGCAGATTCGCGTGCAGGTCTAGAATCCCATTCTGGCTTTATGACACAATTTGTCTAGGAGTGCATTCCAACTGAGAGTTTTGACCAGGACTATTCCCAGGTACTTTGCCTCTTTAGAGAATTGTATAGTTTCACCACGAATTGTCGGCGGTTCTAAACCATCCAGCTTCCGTTTTTTGGTGAATGGTACTATAACTACCTGTGGGTTAAGAGATAGAACACATTACTATCATATAGTTAATAGTATCAAAATTTAAGTTAGTCATTTAGATTGAGTTATTATTTAACATAAAATACAAAAATAACACTGGACTAAGTTCGCACGAATTTATTAAAATAAAACAAAACATTCAGTTTACATGCATGTTTCGGGTTTTATCCCATTCTCAAAACTGACAAGAAAACACACAATACTACATAATTATAATCAAATGATAGCTGTTAAAATTGGAGATAAGCGGAACTCCAGCTGATCGTTCACAATCGGTAATTGGCGTTTATGTGCTGAGGATATTTCTAAAAATTCTAAAAAGTCTAATCGTTTACTTTTTTCCCCCTCGTGTAAAATTTTTGTTTTACCGAAATCTATAAAGTGATTGCAATTGATACAATGAGCAGAAAATCCAGTAGTCGCTTTGTTCTGTAATATCGACTTTCTATGTTCATCAACCCTAACCTTTAGAGAACGACCAGTCTGGCCTATGTAGAATGCAGGACATTCATCACAGTACAGTTTATAAACCCCACTCTTTTCCGAATCAGTTAATCGGTCCTTGCCGTTTAGAAACATTGATCTTAAGTTCTTCTTATTTGTGCATATTACTTCAATTTTACTCTGTCCTAATCTACTACAAATTTTATCGCTTAATTTTGGGATGTAGTTAATGTAGACAAATTTTTTTTGATCTTTAGGTTGAGGTGGATAGATACATGTTAACAGTTTAGAATATTGCTTTTTGAAAATCAACCTATCTATCATGTCAGGAGAGTAGCCGTTGTTGTTGGATAGTAATTTTAACATTTCAATTTCTTTTTTGAAGTTATTTTCTGACAGTGGAATTGAAATTGATCGTTGTACAAGAGAGTGGAACGCTGACATTTTAATTTTATATGGGTGGGAACTGCTGTTATGAATAAGAACGTCCGAAAAAGTGGGTTTTCTGAATATATCGAATTCAAGATGGTCATTTACCCTCTTTATCTGAATATCCAGAAAATTGAGTGAATGGTTTACATTCTCTACTTCCAAAGTGAACTGAACGGATTCGTAAAATGAATTGATTAGTTTCAAAAACGACTCTAGTTCTAAATTTGAGCCAGTCCAAACACAAAATACGTCATCTACATAGCGTTTCCAATATAGTACATATACAGTCAGATTAATGTTTACTGGCGAGAATATTTTCTTCTCCAAATGTGTCATGAAAATTTCACTGAAAAGGGTGGAGGATGGGGAACCCATTGGCAGACCTTCTAGTTGTTGATAAAATTTACCATTAAACTTAAAATAACTCTGTCCGAGACATATTTCTAGCAGTTTCAATGTTTCCTCTATTATATCCGTAGGGAGTGAAAGATTGTCGTGAAGTTGTTCGTTGACCAGATGTTTTATTTCTTTAGTTGGTATGGATGGAAATAAATTAACTACATCGAAAGAAATTAATCTGGCATTTGGGGGAATTCTGAAGGTTTTCAATTCTTCTGTTAACTGGATGGTATTTTTGATGGAATAAATCGGATTATGTTGAATCATACTTGGTAAAATGGAATTAAGATGTTTACAGAGTTTTGATGCTGGTGCATGAGTATATGAAACAATAGGCCTCATGGGGCAATTCTCCTTGTGTATTTTAGGGAGTGCGTATAAAGAAGGTATTCTGGGGTTCATAATGGTAACAGGAAAACACGCTTGAGGTATCAAGTTAGGGCAGTTCTTGATAGTTTTCTTTACTGCAGTTTGGAATTTTGACGTAGGGTCTGCCTTCAATTCTGAGAAATTTTCAGAGTTCAGTAAACTTTCAGTTTTTGTCAGGTAATCATTTTTGTTTAAAATTGTGACTATATTGCCTTTGTCAGCTTTCGTAATTATCAAGTCATTTTCAATGGCTTTTTTCTTTATTTGTTTAAAAACATTCAATTCACTCCTATTATTCTCGAAAGTAGCATTGGATATTATTCTTGCGCAGATTGATTTTTCGAAATTTTGTTTGTCTAGGGGTTCAATTCTGTTTATGGCTATTTCTGCATTTACTGCAAGTTGTTTAAGGTCGTTGTTATTGAACACATTGGGGCAATATTTTAAACCTTTTTCTAATAACTTCATTTCAGTTTCCTCGAAATGTATATTTGTGAAGTTCTTCACTTTTTCGAAAAATTTGAAGTCAGATACACTCGCGCACTTTAACACTCTTGGTTCAAACTTGTCTACACTCTTTACAAGATTATTTAGTTTATTGAGTTGCCTTTCGTATTGTTTGTGTCCTAGAATTCTTACTTCTTCTCTGATGGTAAAATCCAGATGATCGAACTCAATGGGGCTAAGTCGATAGGTTAACTCACTATGTATTATTTTCAGGTGGAGTTTGTTATTGTCTCTGATTTTATACCACTTCTTCATCTCCAGCTTGATCCATGTTTTTATTGCTGACTTGACCGCTAATTTTGCCTGTGGTGAACTATGTTTACAATTGATCTTCATGTATTTCGGCTTGATATTATTCAACAAACATTGTTTATTAAACCATAGGTGGTTGGTACATCTTTTGATCTTTGAGAGTACTTTTCTATAATATATTGCGAGTCGTGAAATGTTTGCGTTCTTGATTATAGAAATAGATTCCTCGCTCAACACTTGGTGGAACATATTGATTAACATAAAATACAAAAATAACACTGGACTAAGTTCGCACGAATTTATTAAAATAAAACAAAACATTCAGTTTACATGCATGTTTCGGGTTTTATCCCATTCTCAAAACTGACAAGAAAACACACAATACTACATAATTATAATCAAATGACAGCTGTTAAAATTGGAGATAAGCGGAACTCCAATTTTAACAGCTGTCATTTGATTATAATTATGTAGTATTGTGTGTTTTCTTGTCAGTTTTGAGAATGGGATAAAACCCGAAACATGCATGTAAACTGAATGTTTTGTTTTATTTTAATAAATTCGTGCGAACTTAGTCCAGTGTTATTTTTGTATTTTATGTTAATCAATATGTTCCACCAAGTGTTGAGCGAGGAATCTGTTTCTGAGTTATTATTTATTTAGACTATTTGATATTAAAATCAAATTATCTGAGCTTAAGCATCCTAAGTTTATTGAAACAACAGAAGTGACATTTCGTCAATTAAAAATGATATTTCATAATGTTAGACGAGATGATTTTAAAACCAGCTATAACATCATTTTATAGCGGCCTCAGAAGTATTTATAACGGAAAGGTAATTCATAATAGGCTGCATTTAAAAATCAACTGAGGACAGGAAGCTTTTCTGGGTACTAATTTAAAAGGAATGATGATTGGGAATATATTGAAAATATTCATCCTATAATCCAATCAAATACTTGTTTTTTTTTAGGAATTTAACTATGACCCTATAGTAATATGGGAACCTGCAATTGAAAAAGATTTTGGCCAAGAAAGGTTCTTGGTAGAGCATCCTGTAAAGTCTGTCCTGTCTGGTAATTTCATGAAGGTACCCATCATGAGCGGAATAACCACGAAAGAGTTCGGTTATGAAGCAGTAGGTATGAAATTTTTTTATTTTAGAATGAGTTGATCAATTATAAAACGTTGAATTTTTAACTTCAAACTTAGAATTTTATCTGGAAACTTCTACAATATATATGGACATTATATATTAAAATATCAAAATGATATCAGATCTGTACTAAATTTAGATCCAAACAAATCACAAAAATAATTTTCAACTTACCAGAAAGATAAAACTGGGAAAAGAATCAACTCAACCATGTTTAATGTATTGGAGACCTCACGTGTACTTCGAACACAGAAAAACATAATATCGGGTGTTTTTATCAGAGTGATAGAACATTGAATTGAAATAAAACACATTTAAATGAAGATTGAAGCCAAATTTTTTTTTATTTGAAAGATAATTTTATGACATTTATGTTTTAAAAATAATTTCCGGCATATGTCCACCACGACTAGCGCTGAGGAACCGCATTCAACCAGACCAATTTTATATCACTTTTTCGAGTAATTCAGGCCTTATATAATCAATAACATGAGTTATGTTGGCTTCCAAAGCGTCTATTGTTTCTGGTTTATCAGCATAAACTAATGGCTTGACATAACCCCAAAGAAAATAATCCAGAGGAGTTATATCGCATGATCTTGGAGGCCAATTAATTGGACCATTTCTCGAAATGATGATATCGCCAAATCTTTCTTTCAATAAATCAATTGGTACGGTAGCAGCATGAGGTGTAGCACCATCTTGTTGGAACCAAATAAATCATTGATCATCGATCTGTAACGAGCACCATTCACTGTAACATTAGTTCCAGCATCGTTTTTAAAGAAATATGGACCGATGATGCCTCCAGCGTGTAAAGCACACCATACAGTCCATTTTTCAGAATGCTGTGGAACCTGCAGAACTTCTTGAGGATTGTTTTCCCTCCATATACGGTAATTTAGCTTGTTTATACAGCCGTTCAACCAGAAATGAGCTTGATCACTAAACACAACTTTACGATAAAAAAGTGGATCAACTTCAAGCTGTTCTAAGGCCCAATCAGCAAACAAACGACGCTTAGTATGGTTAAGTGGCTTTAGTTCTTGAACCAGTTGCATCTTGTATGGGTGTAGATCAAGATTTTTACCCAAAATTTTTCATGTGGTGGATGCACAGAGTCCAACTTGTTGTGGTAGACAAATCTGGATCATCATTAACACTATAACTTACAGGAGCGATATTTTCTTCTGTACGTACAGTGCTTTGTCTTGTTGTTGTTGCATCGAGTAGAGAAAACGTTGTCCGAAATCTATCGATAGTTCAACGAATAAGCTGCTCTAATGGACGATTATGTAAACCATAAATTTCACGAAGTGCTCTATAATATTGGCGAATAGAACACTGATTTTGAAAATAAATATCAACAATTTGTAAACGTTGTTATGGCGTGAGTCTTTCCATGATAATTTGTCAATGCCTACTGAACCGAAATGTCAAAACAACATGGCTTCTACCTTCTGTTAAATGGCAGTTATCCCTATCGAAAGTTCTATCACTCTAAAAAGAACACCCGATAGATGTTATTCTTTCGAAACAACGTCTCATGATAAGACAAAATAACCAGAATTTGAAAAATAATATTAATAAATAATTGGATATTTGACTCAATTTAAAATTGATCCATAATTTACAAACTGAATTGAAATGCGAGTCGACACTTGATATAAGTATTTGAATAACTTTAAATTCAGAATTATACCTGGAAACATCTACAATGTATTTTGAAAATCATATATTAAAATATATAATTTTCAGATATACTATCAAATCCGGATCTGGTAAGAAAATTGAATAACGAATGGGAAAAATATGCTCCAATTGCATTTATTTATGAGAGAAATACAAATTTTTCAAAGACAGTTAGTAAAGGACTGAGAAATGCCTATTTTGGTGACAAACAAATAGGCAACGATACAGAGGCTAGCCTTGTACAGCTTTACGCCGATGGAGTCATTGGATTTGGTGTCAACAGGGCTGTTGAACTATTTTCTATGAAAAATCCTAATCCTGTCTATTATTATGAATTTACATTTAGAGGTAGATACAGTCATTATTACTTTCCAGGGAGTAATGAAACACTTCAATTTGGTAAGTACTTAAAACAAGTTTTTTAGAAATCTTTGTGTTTTACTATCAAAGAATTCGAAGTTCGCACATTCTTGTGAGTGCAGTTTCGAGGTATTTTTATGTCAGACACCAAGAAAGGAAGCAAGAATATATGTGTTATGAAATGATCATACTGAAGCTCTTTAAGGTGCAGTGTTTTGAGGGAGCTTTCAAACCTATTAATTCCGGAAGGTTCCAGCTTGCCAGCCCCTGAACTCATCAGGTTGGCTATGAGGTGCAAGCCTGCCTATAACGCCTGTGAGCTTGTTCCACTCGAAAACTCGGTTGTCGAACCCTTGTACTCTGCTCTACTTGAAGCCGTCGAGGACGGTGAACTAAGCATCGGAAAGTGGTCGCGTCCTTTATTTGATACGCCGAGAAGCTGTAGCAGAGCAGATCAGAATTCTGGGCAAGGAACGGGCACATCGCCACAGTACAGTTTAACAGATGTTATTTCAATATATTGAATGTCTTCAGTGCCAGTATAATTCTGGTTAATTATTGATTTTTACGATCTAAAGACTGTTCTGTGGAAAAATAGATCAGCATTTCCAGTTGGAAATATCTTGGGACGCAAAATAAAGGCGTCATGTTCCTTTGATATCTTTAAAGTGTTAGCTAACCTCTTCATATTTACTTAATTGTTTGCCAATACGACTTCGTGTACTTTTTTAATATTTTCTGGTGTAACTACCTCTAATGGACGAGCAGAGTGGGGATTGCTAGTGATGTTCGTACTATCATGTTCAAATTCAGCAAAAATGGCTGATATTTCTGGTGCATGTTCAGAATAACATTTATCAAGCCAAGCTTTCGTTTCGACGGTGTTTTTTCCTATCAAAAAGCAATGTTTCAATACACTATTCTTTTAAAAATCACAAAATTGGTTTCTCTGAAAGTTTTGATACTTTTGAACCAAACATCAGATCGTCAGTAAAAAATTATAGCTATGCGTGTCACACCGGACATTTATCAACCGGTAGTATTTTCTGAAATGAACTGGTTTGTTGCGTGATTCAATAGCATAAACCAAGTCGTGATTAAAAAGCATAAATCAAGTCATGACTTTACGTGATTAAATAAATAATAGCAGAAGCCGAATCTTTTTCTTTAATCGATATTAATATGAATTTCTGTCAAGTAAAGACCGAAACAATCAAATATCAAAGGATGTATGTGTTACATGAAGTCATACAAGTTGAAAACATAACTTAGTTGAAGTTTTCTTAGATGACAGGAGTTGATCATTTTAATCGGACATTTTTTAAACTTCGCTATTCATCAATTTTATATAGGGTAATTTTTGGTGAAATGGTTTATTTTGACCATTTTTACCGTTAGCCAAATCGTCTTACAGAATCAGAAATAAAGTCCGTCTAAAAAGTATCCGGAATTTATTTATTTTCATCATTTTAATATACTTCTTTTTTGTAACATTCTAAGAAAAAAGTAATGTATAAAATAGGTTATGCAGATAGTCGGCTATGGCCGAAGTTACCTGTCAACACTATTGGTCAAATATTGTTGAAATTAAATATGTAGAAGGCTAACAGAATATATCTGTAAATATTAAAAAATATTTAAATAATTTTATATACCTTCCATCAAGTATAAACCTCCATTTATTTTAAATAATTATAATTGAGCATTGTTTTTTCCGAATACTTCTAAGACTGCCTCTAATTAGTTCCTGTTTACTTTCTGTAGTTTGACTATAATAATTTATTATTTAAATTGAAGTTGATTATTTTTCGCAGCATATCAAATTTATTTCGATTATTTACAATTTTAGGAGTTGTACATCATGATGAACTCATTTATCTCTTCTACATATCGGTTTTATTCCCAAGATTCACCGAAAAGGATCCAGAAACTAAGATGGTAGAGAGGTGGACTTCTGTATGGGCTAAGTTCGCCAAGACAGGGTACATAATTGATGAATTTTTGTTTATATATTCGAAGTAAATAGTTTTTTCAGGAACCCCTCTACTGAAGGATTGAGAAAAGCCGATAAATTCATGTGGGCTCCCTATACCGAATCCAATAAGAAATACTTGGACGCTGGGGAGGAATTCCAAATGAAAGAAGGGCTATATGACCACTGGTATCAAGTATGGAGACAACTTTTTCCACTCAAGAATTATCTGAATTAAGTCTGCATCCTCGTTGTAACATTGTAACAAAATCTTATTCAATATAAAACGAACAATAATCTTTTCTTTCCTTTTTTCATACTTACCCCATAAATGACTGTTTCTTTCGGATTTGGGGCTGAGAATTGTTCATAACGATTATATCAGTTTCAATGACGAATTATATGATTTTGTAGCGTCCACCTTCTTCGCTTCTCGTTCAGATTCCTGCCTTACTCTGCTGCAGCATGCCGGCGTATCACATAGAGGGCACGACTAATCTCAAACTTCCCGACTGACCGTCCCTGCCGAGTTCAAGTAGGACAAGTCAGTGGCACACAGCGTTCACCGACCGTTCCAAAGTGGAACACATGGTCACTGGCGTCACAGGCAGACATGCACATCACACCTGTGTGAAGAGTTCACGTGCGCATGTTCAGAACGAAACGCTGCCTTCCAAATTCAGAGGCAGAAGCTCCCTCATAACACCGCATTCCTTTAGATACCTTCAATTTAAAGTAATTTAAAGTGTTTGATTTTGACTTCATCAGGTAAGTATGGTAACTAACTACTCTTTCAGAATCGGTCTTTTTGAATACAAGTTTGAGCAGAAAGAAACGTTATAACATGAAGGTTTGTTTTGGGAATTTTTAGAATTTATTCAAAAAGGTTCATTAACAGGGATCGGTTTAAATCTGTCTGGTCGTTAAATAAAATATGTTTTTTATCATGCCCGTTTATTTCTAGTTTCAAAAGATGCAGTCTATTGCATATTAATTTAGAAATTATACTTAAAATATAAAACTTTAAAGATCCTACGTATTTTATCTTAATCACACAAAGCTTGTGAGGCTTAGTTAAAACCAACTAACATTTATATATCGAGTCAGGAAAACCAAAATAAAATTATATATTATATATACGATAAAATAATAAGATGAGATTTTTTATTTGATAGAAGGATTATTACAAAATTTGAATATCAAAACAGATTTATTATATTAGCCTCCTACAAATGGTAATTTAGAAAAATTAATCAGAATTAAATTAATGTCTTTTAAGCACTGCTAAAATTTAGTAGATATATGAAATGAAAACTCATTATATAATATCAAATGGAATAAAAAACTCAACAAAATATAAATTACCAATTAAAGTTACTAAATAAATACTTGAAGGGGACAAAATTTTGTTTCTGATCTTATATTTGTGAAAACCAAATCTTTTTCAAAAATGCAAAACATAATTTTAAGAAATTCTCAAGAACTAATTTATTTGAAATATATGATATATTTAAATATTTAAATCAGTAACTTCAAAAATCTCTCAAAACATGTACTACATCCTCAAAAAACAATTTGAAATTAAATAAGATCTTCATCACGTTTAAAAAACGAAATCAATTAACAAAAAATATCTTATCAGACAGACCTCGTGGTATCCTTGTTGAACAAACAATAAAATTAGAAAACTTTAAAGATCCTACCTATTCTGTTTTCATCACAAAAATCACACAAAGCTTGTAAAGTATTTTATGGCCTTAGTTAAAACCAAATGACATTTATATAATGAGTCAGGAAAACCAAAATATAATTATATATTATATATATAATAAAATAATAAGAACTTGATAGAAGGATTATTACAAAATTTAAATACCAAAACAGATTTATTCTGTTCGCCTCCTACAAATTTTAATTTCAAAAAATTTTATTCGAAAACTTTTAGACTTAAATTAATGTCTTATAAAAGCATTGCTTAAATTCAGTAGATATATAAAATCAAAACTCATTATATAATATAAAACGAAATAAAAAAACTAAACAAAATATAAAATATCAATTAAAATTACTAAATAAATACTTGAAGGGGACAAGATTTTGTTTCTGATCTTATATTTGTGAAAACCAAATCTTTTTCAACAATGCAAAACATAATTTTAAGAACTTCTACAAAACTAATTTTTTTGAAATATTTGATGTCTTTAAATATTATATTTAAATAGGTAACTTCAAAAATCTCTCAAAACATGTAATACATCCTCAAAAAAAAATTTAAAATTTAATAAGATCTTCATCAGTCCTATTTAAAAATTAAATCAATTAACAAAAAATTTTTCATCAGACAGACCTCGTGGTATCCTTGTTGAACAACAATAAAATCAGAAAACTTTATAGATCCTACGTATTCTATGTTCATCACAAAAATCACACAAAACTTGTAAGGTATTTTATGGCCTTAGTTAAAACCAAATGACATTTATATAATGAGTCAGGAAAACCAAAATATAATTATATATTATATACATAATTAAATTATGAGATGTTTTTTACTAGATAGAAGGACTATTACAAAATTTAAATATCAAAACAGATTTATTCTGTTAGTTTCCTACAAATTGCATTCAAAAACTTTTAGAATTAAATAAATGTCTTATAAGATAAGCGACAATAAACATGTGAACAATAATTGACAGTATAATGATCATGACTCTACATAAAATATGCGGATGTTGTTTATTTTGATCCAAACTTTCTTAGATTTCTAGTTAGTTATCGGGGATATATTTTTCCCTCGATTCCTATGACTTATAATTGGAATAATTAGAAAAAAGTCAAAACAAGCCTGTTCCATATTAATGATAACGACATTGATATTGAAATTTTCTATTTGGGTTTACCACAAAACAACTTGAAATAACTCAGATCGGTTTAATACTACTCGTGCCTGAGGAATATCCAGATTATAATTTTCTTCCAAGAAACAGTTCGTTATTGCTCAAATTGTTATTAGGAAATTGAAATTCAGATTGCTAAAAGTTTATAAAGGCGGTATTTTTGTAGAATATGAGCCAGTAACCGAGGTGATTTAAGACTGAGAAAACTTGTTCTAACGTGAGTTTTGTTCGTTTTTCAAAATATAATTATAATTGCTTAAGGGAGAGAATTTCTTTTATCGTAATCGTCAAGATATTCATGTCATAAAACAGAGTAGTTATATTTTTTCCAAATAATTATAAAAACTTTCAAATGTGGAAGAATATTTGCCCCTCCTAAAATTTGTTAATTTTCATGATTTTAATATTCTTATTTTTTGTAATATTCTAAGAATAATGTATAAAATAGGTTGTGCAGATAGTCGACCATCCAACACAAAGTTGCATGGCAACATTATTTGTCAAATATTGTTGATGGTCAACAGGTATACAATTTATGGAATAATGTCGCGACTAGAAAAAAGAAAACAGGTAGAATATTTATATTGAAAAGGTTTTCGAAACGTTAAAAACGTAGTGCAATTGACTGAACTGGGAAAAAGTGCTGTATATGAAATAATAAAGAGGATAAAAATGGCATGGGGCTTAGACCAGTTTCAGAAAGACCGCGTAAGATTAAAGGAAACAATTTAAACGCTTTATTGGCCTTAGAACGACACAATCCGCGCCTGGAGTTTCGAGAATTAGCTAACAGATTTGGAAATCAACGAAATATTAAAGTATGTCCAGAAACTATACCTATGTCACTGAAAAGGAAAGGCTAGATATCAAGGAAACCAAAAAAAATCCCTATGAGACAAAAGGAACGAAAGATAGAATTTTGTCAACGTTTTCAAAAAGATAATTTAAATAACGTCTTTATATCTGATGAAATTTGTTTCCAAGTCACTTAAAAATCCTATCAAAACAACCTGTTACCGTTCAAATTTCCAAATTTTGTACCAAAATAATGATTTGGGGAGCAATATTTCAGCGTGGTGCTACGCCTCTCTATAGAGTTGATGGTATCATTAACAGTGAAAAGTATTGTGGCATTCTAAATGATTTTCTCCTTGAAACGGCGCATGCTTTATGTCCAGAGGTATACTTCGGTGTATTCTCAAGCTTGGATGCAAAAACACCAAGTGAAAACCATTTCATGGCCAGCAGCTTTACCAGATCTTAATCACATTGAAAACATGTGGGGACAAATGAAAACTGAAGTTGAACGAGCAGTGCCACGAAATAAAGATGATTTAATTCAGTCAGTTTTACAGTCCTGAACTACTATCACCGAAAATTTTGGGGGTGATCTAGTTTATGGTTTACCATAATGTTTAGTCAAGTGTTTACAGTTAAATGGAGGTTGTATAAGTAAATAAGATGAATATTTTGTTATTAGGAGTACAAATAAGTTTCCGCCGTTTTTTAACACGAATTAAATATTTATTATAGAAGACGATGTGAGCCTGCTTGCTGAGTGACTTCTAATATTAGAGCAAGTTCTTTTTGTGTTTGAGATGAATCTTCCTCCAATAATTCCTCCAATTCTGCATCCTCGTAAATTTTTGGCCTTCTACTGCGATCTTTGTCTTCTACGTCGAAATCACCGTTTTTAAACTTTTGAAACCACTCTCGACACGTTCTCTCACTCAAAGCACCCTCACCATATGCTTCTACGAGCAATTGATGCGCCTCAGCAGCAGATTTCTTTAAATTAAAGAAGTAAACTAATATTTACCGCAAATGACGCTCACTTGGCTCAAATTTTGATATTTTCAACTTATAAAAATTATATTTTACCAATATAAAATCAATGATATTAATAGGTTATGTTGTTCTTGTCCAAACTATTTTTTAAGCCGGTTATCATCCGCGAAAGCTAACCGAAACTCTGTGCCGCGCCATCTACAATAAAACGGTGGAAACTTATTTGTACTGCTAATATTATTTTCTAAATTAAGAATTAAAAATATATACTAAATAATTACAATTGAGCTTTTTGCAGATACTTCCTAGACGGACTATACATAGAATTGAAAAATACAGAAATACAAACTATTTCTCCTTAACCATTCAGAGCCTTTTCTGGAAAATAACAGACAAAAATTAATACAATTCTGATAGATTAATTCTAAATGGTAAAAAATATAGCTAATATTTATTCTTTTACAAATAAGTCAATTAATAAGGTATTATTTCCTAATTAAAAAGTATCCATTTTCGAATATGAAACTTGTTTTGATTAATAAAAACGAATGGCAGTTTTAAAACCAGATGTCGCTATTAGTTGATTTATCCATTGTTTCATCTAGCAATACCTTCATTTCGAAGTAGCATTATTAGGCGTTCTTTTCAGTATCTGTCATTTCGCTGAAGTGTTAACAACATAGTTTCTGTGAGCTCTGAAAATGCCAACTTTTGTATTAAATAATGTGTTTTTGCGGGGAGTTTTGCTTCATTACTCCAATATGCCGAAAGATTTAGTATGTCAGTGCATGTTTATGGTGATCATGCTCTAGCTGAATGAACGCGTCAAAAGTGATTTGGCCGATTTGAAAGTGACAATTTTGATTTGGAAGACGAAGAACGAGTCGAAGCGCCACCAAATTAATTAGAGGCAAGGCTCGATTAAAATCCATCACAAACGCACGAGCAAAAAACATGGAGTCACCCAACAAGCCATTTGCGATCGTTCAAAAGCAATGGAAATGATCCAAAAGGTGAAAAGTTGGGTGCCGGATGAACTGACCCCAAGAGAAGTCGGACGCCGTTTTTTCACGTGTGAACAACTGCTCCAATGGTAAAAAAGTAAATCCATTACGATAATACAAAATGTTTTCTGTTGGCAAACGCTGGATACTTTTCGATCAAAGATTGGTTCACTCGATTCAATCGTACACAATAAAGATCTGCATGAACACTTTGTCCAGGTTTCAGTACTTCAAAATGAGCAATTCCGCCTATACTTCGCCAAACACACAGAAGAAATAAACAAATTTCAATCATTTACTCCTTGCTATACTATCTATGTTTTACCAAAAAAAAATTCAAAATTTAAACAGCTCCTTCTGGATGTTGCAGTTTCTTTGTCAGTTAGTATAAGTGGCCCTCGTCGTTTGTACCTCCAATTTAGCAACACCCTGTATAATAAAACACATAGATTTGAAATCAAAGTGTCATGAAATAATGATGTATTTGTAGCTTAACCAAAAGGCCTAATATGATAACTTCATAGAGATTCTAATGATATAAAAGAAAGTGTTTTCCTGCTGTCATTTTATAATTTTATTGTATATCAAAAGAACACAAAATTTTATCTGATTCTTTCTACGACAATTGAAGAGTATCATTATTTAATGTTATGAAGTCAAGAAAAAACCATATTCTTATCTTGTTTTCGTAATTCATATTTTATCATAATTCATTCAATAGGGAATACGCTCCATATTCCGTATGAAAATTCATTATGTATCAAAATAGTGTAGTTTTAAAATCACAATAATACAAACACACGTGAGTAATTAATTCGTTAGACCTTTAGAAATGTCAAGCCATATTCAACTGTTATTTGATATGAACCTATTTTGGAAGAATGACTTTCACACTTGTTTTCTAGTAGGAAAACTATACAGTGTGGAAACCACTATGGAATAAAATTATTTGTGTCCTTATATTAGGAAATTATAAAAAACACTGGGACACGTCAACTTTTAAATTCAATAGGGCGCTTTTTAAACATTAATTTAAATATACAGTGTGATTCGTGCAACTCCAGCATCGTCCGTCCTCTTTATATTTGTATTGTTTGGCCTTGTATTTCTGCTTAAAAAGCGCACCATTCAATTTGAAAGTTGACGTTCTTTATAATTTTCCAATATAAGGACACACATAATTCTGTTCCATAAGTGGTTTCCTCACTGTATAACAATACTAAGGTATTGCTGAATAACAGTAAGCCCTATTAATTTCAAGGATTCAATAAAATATTGATTATAATATTAATGTTTTAACATAAGGTTCCATTATTCAATAAATCTTTGATTTTATTGGTTTAATGACATGAATCTTTCTTGTAATTTCACTCACGGTGACGAGGTTCAATTGATGAGCAAAATTTATCCCTGTACATTGAGCACAACCACCTCAATTAGGTTCTGAGGAAATCTTCATTTCTCTAATCATTTATCGAGTTGTTCATCTATAAATTCTTTTTGAAGTCAAATTTGCTACATTTTTCTGATAACATGAATTTTACATCCTTAAATTCTTCATATGAACTTTTAGTCTTAAAATAAAAAAAATATTTGTTCACATGTTTGCCCAACACTGTTTTTTCTTTGTTTTCAGAATGATTTTACAGCTTTTCTATCTTTTTCTCTACCTAAGCTCAGTTATAGCTCAACAGATCCCAAATCCTATAGTAACTGCTCCAAAGGGAAGGTATCAAGGATCTATTTTGAAGACCAGGCTTGGAAAAACTATAAATGCCTTTAGAGGTATCAGATATGCTCAACCACCAATTAATGAGCTGAGATTTCAGGTAATGACACAAACATTTTCAGCTAGCCTCAATTAAACTATCTAAAGTTTCACAGCCTCCTGTGGAAATAAAGGAACATGATGATTTATATGATGCCAAAAATGATGGACCAGTTTGTCCTCAACCCACAAACGATCCAACATCTGAAGATTGCTTACTCTTGAATGTTTATTCAACCAAGGTATGAATTTGATAATCGTAGAGGTCAGAAGTTCATTTTAAAACTATTTTCACAGCTACCTGATGAAAACTTCAACCCCAAGAGACCTGTTATTATATATATTCATCCAGGAGGATTTTATGAAGGATCAGGAAGGAGTAATTGGGTAGGTCCGCAATACCTTATGGATCAGGAAATAGTTTTGGTCACAATAAATTACAGACTTGGAGCTCTTGGTAAGAAAAAAAATTATATCGGTTGGGTGTTTTTTCTAGAGTGATAGAACCTTAAATTGAAATAAAACACATTCAAATTAAGATTGAAGCCAAAATGTTTTTTATTTGAAAGATAATTGTATAACATTTATGTTTTAAAAATAATTTCCAGCAATGACTTGACATAACCCCAAAGAAAATAATCAAGTGGAGTTATGTCGCATGATCTTGGAGGCTAAAAAATTGGACCATTTCTCGAAAAAATGTTATCGCCAAATCTTTCTTTCAATAAATCAATTGTTACGTTAGCAGCATGAGGTGTAGCACCATCTTGTTGGAACCAAAACAGTTCTGGGTTGATACCCTTCAAATTTTGAAACAAATAATCATTGATCATCGATCTGTAACGAGCACCATTCTCTGTAACATTAGCTCCAGCATCGTTTTTAAAGAAATATGGACCGATGATGCCTCCAGCGTGTAAAGCACACCATACAGTGCATTTGTCAGGATGCAATGAAACCTGCAGAACTTCTTGAGGATTGTTTTCACTTCATATAAGGCAATTTTGCTTGTTTACATAGCCGTTCAACCAGAAATGGGCTTCATCGTTAAACACAATTTCACGATAAAAAAGTGGATCAACTTCAAGCTGCTCTAGGACCCAATCAGCAAACAAACGACGCTTATTATGGTCAAGTGGCTTTAGTTATTGAACCAGTTGGATTTTTTATGGGTGTAGACCAAGATCTTTACGCAAAATTTTCCATGTGGTGGATGCGCAGAGTCCAACTTGTTGTGGAAATCGACGAATAGACAAATCTGGATCATTATTAACACTATGACTTACAACAGGCATATTTTCTTCTGTACATACAGTTCTTTATATTGTTGTTGTTGTTGTATCAAGTAGAGAAAATGGTGTCCAAAATCTATCGATAGTTCGACGAATAAGCTGCTCTGATGGACGATTATGTAAACCATGAATTTCACGAAGTGCTCTATAAGTTTGGCGAATAGAACACTGATTTTGAAAATAAATTCCAACAATTTGTATACTTTGTTACGGCGTGAATCTTTTCATGATAATTTGTCAATGCTTACTGAACAGGAATGTCAAAACAACATGGCTTCTATCTTCTGTCAAATCACAGTTATCCCTATCGAAAGTTCTATCACTCTAAAAAAAACATCCGATTCTTCTATTATAATAGGTATTCTCTTTTCTTTTGTCATAGTTCATCACAATTTTATGTAGCGTGGGTGATGACCTTGTACAGTAACTTCTAATCTTACATTTGGCTAATTTTTGACTCTACAATTTTTCATATCTGATGAATTGAACCATTTGATTGAAAATTGTTGATATAAAGTGGAATTGAGAAAGTCTTTCATCCGTATTTCATGAGTATATTGAAATTCAACAAAAATGGTAGTAAATGTGGTGCTAAAGAGTATTTAAGTTATTATGATCTCACAATTAGATCATATCACATGATCATCTTTTTATTTCTTTTACTCTTATATGCTTTCCTTCATTACACTGTAGCAATCAAGCCTCTACTTAATATTGCATCCAGTCAATTGATCCAGTGATAAAATATTTATTCTGTAGTTTACTTGATTCATAGTAAATTTTTGCTTGATTTATTTTTACTCTTCTTACGTAGGTTTTCTGAGTACTGGCGAAAAAGAAGCCCCAGGAAACAATGGACTCAAAGACCAGGTTGTAGCCATGAAATGGGTAAAAAAAAATATCGAAGCTTTTGGCGGAAATTCTAGTTCAGTGACGCTCTTCGGATATAGTGCAGGTTCCCTCAGTGTCATGCTACACCTAATGTCACCTATGTCCGAAGGACTTTTCCATAAAGGTATAATGGGAAGTGCCTCTCCATTGGGTCAGTACCCCTTTGGAAGCAACCAAATAGACGTTGCAAAGAGACAAGCAAGGGTTTTGGGCTGTCCGGATGATACTTCCTCAAATATAGTCAATTGTCTCAAAGGAAAATCTGCAGATGAGATAGGTAGAACGTTGGAAAAATTGAAGGTTAGTACGTATTAACTCAGTACTAAAATGTGTTGAATTTCAACAATATCGCTGCTTAAAATATAATAATGGTATTGAAGCTCTTAAGTGAAATGTGGTTGTTATGGGGGGACTTCTACCTCTTAATTTGAGAGGCGGCGGGGCATGCGTACCTGAGCTCTTCAGACGGGCGTGGTGCGTCTCCGGCGGAGACGGTCAGTCAAGGATTGCTAAGACTAATCGTGCCCTCTATATGCTACGCCAAAAATGTTAAATTATTATTTTCAGTTTGATTTCGGCTGCACAATCGAAAAAATTTTGATGATGATTTCGAGATGGATTTATTGTTCTTGTTTTTCCAGGAATTCAGTAACCAACCAGTGCTCTTATGGAAGCCAGTCATCGAACCAGATTTTGGTCAAGAGAGATTCCTCATAGGTCATCCTGTTAAACTTGCCATTCAAGGAAGATTTCAGAAGATGCCTTTACTTTTAGGAATCACTACCGAAGAATTTGGACGTAATGCAGTTGGTAAGTGACTAGATTCTCGAGGAAAACTGAATTATTTTTCTCAAACTCGATAATCTCTCATAACTATTTCATTCTATTATCACTGTATACCTATTTCATTTTCCTCTCATTAATTTTCATCTTTTATTTTATAGATTTTCCATTGCATAATTAGTTAAACCTTAAGATTTTTCCGATTTTATTTATGATAAACTATATTATTTTCCTTCACATCACTCATATCTTTAAACTCAGTGTGTTTTTAAGTGGTGTGTATTCTTATTATATTTTTATTAACATTGGCCCAATTTAATTTTCTTTTATTCCTCTTTCAAGTTTGTCGGTTTTGCTTTGTTCTTATTCCTTGTTGTAATGATTACCATTCTCTTTTTCAATCTATTTTTATCGCATAATTTGTTAAATCCTTGTTTTTTTCCTTACTGAATCCTTTTATTTAATTGAGTTTTGCGATATTATTTATACTCATATTTTCCAACTCTATTTTGTTTTCACTTACGTCTCTTATATTTTTATAATAAGTCATGATGTTACGAATATTCAAAATCAAATAAAATAGGTGTTTTTCTTGATAGAAGGAATATTACAAAATTTGAATAGCAAAACATATTTAATCTGTTAGTCTCGTATACTTTTAATTAAAAAAAAATTATTCAACATTTTTAGAATTAAAGTAATGGCTTATAAGCACAGCTTATATTCAATAGAGGTATAAAATCAAAACTCAATATATAATACCAAATGAAATAAATGAATCAACAAATATAAATTGTGAATTCAAATTAATCAAATAAATTTTTGAATGAGACAAAATTTTGTTTCTGATCTTACAATTATGAAAACTACTTCCTTTTCAAAATTACCAAACATAACGTCAGAAATTCTCAGAGAATATAATTTATTTAAAATATTTAATATATTTAAATAAGTTACTTCAAACATCTCTCGAAACATGTATTATATTTTCAAAAAACAATTAGAATTCCAGTCAAGTCTTCATCGGTCAAACTTTACATTTAAATAAATAAAATCAATCAACAAATACAACTTACCTAGAGACTTCTTGTTATCCTTGTTTAAACACCAACTTTATAATCCATGATATTCTATGTTCGTCACAAAAATCACAGAAAACTGCAAGATACTATATGGTTTTCTTTAAACCCCTGACATTCCATAATGAGTTTCATTAAAACCTATTAGGAGTACAAATAAGTTTCCGCCGTTTTATTGTAGATGGCGCGGCACGGAGTTTCGGTTAGCTTTCGCAGATGATAACCGGCTTAAAAAAAAGTTTGGACATTCAAGAACAACATAACCTATTAATATCATTGATTTTATATTGGTAAAATATAATTTTTATAAGTTGAAAATGTCAAAATTTGAGTCAAGTAAGCGTCATTTGAGGGAAATATTAGTTTACTTCTTTAATTTAAAGAAATCTGCTGCTGAGGCGCATTAATGGCTCATAGAAGCATATGGTGAGGGTGCTTTGAGTGAGAGAACGTGTCGAGAGTGGTTTCAAAAGTTTTAAAACGGTGATTTCGACGTAGAAGACAAAGATCGCAGTGGAAGGCCAAAAATTTACGAGGATGCAGAATTGGAGGAATTATTGGAGGAAGATTCATCTCAAACACAAAAAGAACTTGCTCTTACATTAGAAGTCACTCAGCAAGCAGTCTCACATCGTTTAAAATCATTAGAAATGATTCATAAACAAGAAAATTGGGTTCCGTACGGCGGAAACTTATTTGTACTCCTAATAGTATAATTATATGCTATATATGAATAGGTTTTTTACTTGATGCAAGGAATATTACAAAATTTAAATATCAAAACAGATTTAATCTGTTAGTATACTATAATTTTGATTTCAAAAAAATTTGTTCAAAATTTTTAGAATTAAAGTAATGTCTTATAAGCACAGCTTATATTTAATAGACGTATAAAATCAAAACTCAATACACAATATCAAATGGAATGAATAAACCAACAAATATTAATTGTCAATTAAAATCAATTAAATAAAAAATTGAATCACACAAAATTTTGTTTCTGATCTTACAATAATAGTTTTCATTATTGTAAGATCAGAAACAAAATTTTTGTTTCTGATCTTACAATAATGAAAACTAATTCCTTTTCAAAATTACGAAACATAATTTAAGAAATGATCTGAAAATATATTTTATTTAAAATATTCAGTATATTTAAATAAGTTACTTCAAATATCTCTCAAAACATGTATTATATCTTCAAAAAACAATTAGAATTCCAGTCAGGTCTTCATCAAACTCTACATTTAAAAAAATAAAATATAAGGTGTACTTTATTTACTTTAATTCTAAAAATTTTGAATAAATTCTTTTGAAATTAAAATTATAGGAGACTAACAGATTAAATCAAATTTTGTAATATTCCTTCTATCAATTAAAAAACCTATTGTTATTTTATTTCATATATAATATATAATTATACTAGGTTTGAATAAAACTCATTACGGAATGTCAGGGGTTTAAAGAAACCATATAGTACCTTACAGTTTTCTGTGATTTTTGTGACGAACATAGAATATCTTGGATTATAAAGTTGGTGTTTAAACGAGGATAACAAGAAATCTGTAGGTAAGTTGTATTTGTTGATTGATTTTATTTTCTTAAAAATTTGACTGATGAATTCCTGATCGGAATTCTAATTGTTTTTTTTGAAAATATAATACATGTTTTGAGAGATGTTTGAAGTGACTTATTTAAATATTGAAATATATTGAATATTTCAAATGAATTATATTCTCTGAGAATTTCTTGAATTATGTTTTGTAATTTTGAAAAGGAATAAGTTTTCATAATTGTAAGATCAGAAACAAAATTTTGTCTCATTCAAATATTTATTTGATTAATTTAAATTAACAATTTATATTTGTTAGTTTATTTATTCCATTTGATATTGTATATTGAGCTTTGATTTTATACGTCTCTTAAATATAGGCTGTGCTCATAAGACATTACATTAATTCTAAAAATTCTGAAAAAATTTTTTTGAAATTAAAATTATGGTAGACTAACAGATTAAATCTGTTTTGATATTCAAATTTCATTCAAATTACTAATATTTGACCCCATAGCATTTTATTTTCATCCCACAGATTGAATTTTTCTTTAAATATAGTTTTTTCTTGCAAAGTAGTTAATCCCGTTTCAAGTTTGAATTTTTCACCTTTGTTCTTTCTCCTTTGTTTGATGCTCATCTCTTTTCTCTCCCATCAATTCCATTTTCATTACATATCCTTGTGATTTTTCCTTATTGCATAATTTTCTGTACACAAGTTTTTCTTTATTGAATCGTTTTCTTCATTTATGTTTTTTGATAATATTCCTTCATGTGCTCTGACTTTTTCTATTCATTTATACCACTCATAATTTAAAACCCAGTATTTGTTCTTCTGACAATTTTTCTGCAGTTCCCAGATTTGATTAGTTTTTGCCATAATTTTTCATTTATTAATATGTATTTTTCTGCAGGAATGATCAGAAATAAGACTTTACTGGAAGAACTGGATAAGAAATGGTACAAGTATGCCCCTATCATGTTCTTATACGAAAGGGACACAGAAAAATCTAAAGAAATAAGTAAAGCAATTAGATTCTTCTACTTTGAGAATGGTATACTAGACAACTCATCATTTACTTCTTTAGGAGAGGTATTATTTTGATTATTATCACAGCTGAACATGTATTCCAGAAGGAATAAGACCATTTATCGAGAACACAAGAACGTCTTCAATAAAATTTTTTTCTTTTTAGTTTTCGTATAAAATTTTTCGTTAGTAGCTTCAAACCAGCTGGTAAAATACAGTTCTTTACCACAAGTTCTCTAGAGGAACGTTTTTATGCGGCTAAATAACGCCTTCGTATGAATTTTGCAACGATAGCACTACTAACAATATACTTTTTTAGTTATTCGCTGATGCGCAAACTGGTTGGGGAATGAATAGAGCAGTAAAACTTTTTTCTGCTAATAACACAGAATCAGTGTATTATTACAAATTCAGCTACCAAGGCAGATATAGTCATTATTATTACCCTGAAAGCAACAAAACTGCCCAATTCGGTAAGTAGGCCATTGTTTCATAAATAACCAATAATAATTCTGATAACGCATCAGTGCCAACGTAGGAGAGGTAAATACACTGCTCTGAAATTAAAGTGGATAATTTGCGTGAATATATCAATATATAAAGGGAAATAAAAGAGCGATTTTATTTCGGGTGTTTTTTTTTAGAGTGTTCAGTAAGCATTGACTAATTATCATGGAAAGACTCACGCCACTACAACGTTTACAAATTGTTGAAATTTATTTTCAAAATCAGTGTTCTATTTGCCAAACTTACAGAGCATTTCGTGAAATTTATGGTTTACTTAATCGTCCATCAGAGCAGCTTATTCGTCAAACTATCGATAGATTTCGGACATTTCTCTATTCCAATAAAAAACAACAAGACAAAGAATTGTACCTACAGCAGAAAATATCGCTGCTGTAAGTCATAGTGTTAATGATGATCCAGATTTGTCTATTCGTCGACGTTCACAACAAGTTAGACTCTGTGCATCCGCTACATGGAAAATTTTGCGTGAAGATCTTGGTCTACACCCATATAAGATCCAACTGGTTCAAGAACTAAAGCCACTTGACCATAATAAGCGTCGTTTATTTGCTGATTGGTCCCTAGAATAGCTTGAAGTTGATTCACTTTATTATCGTAAAATTGTGTTTAGTGATGAAGCTCATTTCTGGTTGAACCGCTATGTAAACAACCAAAATTGGCGTATATGGAGTGAAAACAATTCTCAAGAAGTTCTGCAAGTTCCATTGCATCCTGAAAAATGCACTGTATGGTGTGCTTTACACGCTGGAGGCATCATCGTCCATATTTCTTTAAAAACGATGCTGGTGCTAATGTTACAGTGAATGTGGCTCGTTACAGATCGATGATCAATGATTATTTGTTTCAAAGTTTGAATGGTATCGACCCAGAAGTGTTTTGGTTCCAACCATATGATGCTACATCTCATGCTGCTACCATAACAATTGTTTTATTGAAAGAAAGATTTGGCGACAACATTATTTCGAGAAATGGTCCAATTAATTGGCCTCCAAGATCATGCGACATAACTCCACTGGATTATTTTCTTTCGGGTTATGCCAAGTCATTGGTTTATGCCAGAAACAATAGACGCTTTGGAAGCCAACATAACTCGTGAAATAAGGCCTGAATTACTCGAAAAGTGGTCTAAAATTGGTCTGGTCGAATTCGGTTCCTCAGAGCTAGTCGTGGTGGACCTATGCCGGAAATTATTTTGGAAACATAAATGTCATAGAATTATTTTTCAAATGAAAGCAAATTTTGCTTCAATCCTAATTTAAATGTGTTTTATTTAAATTTAAAGTTCTATCACTCTAAAAAAACACCCGATATATGTACCGATGTAATAAGTTAGGTATCTACATACGATTCACCTACCTGAAATGGAACAGTAAGCAAGATTGCTTTACTACAACATAGTAGAGAAATAAAAAAAATGATGATTCTGACCTCGTGGAGTCTGTAGGCTCAAAAAAAGGCCTCTTCTGTTAGAAACACCTTGAAATCACGGTTTAATGTCCAGTGGGGACTCCTCCAGCTCTTCGTAGTGCTCTTACTCTATTCGGAATTGTGCTAATGAGGTTATCAATGAGAGCTTGAGGAATGTTTTGCCAACTGCCCGTCAAAGCATGATCCTGGTACGAACACCGTAAATCCGGCCCGTACGTCAAGATCCCCGAACCCTTGTGAAGTCTTTCAATTGATCCTAGCGTCAAGCACCAACAGTTTAAGCCGTATCGTCAAGATCCACAAACCCTTGAAACGTCTCGCAAATGATCCTGGTTCAGGACGAGACCGGTCGAACCGTCAAGTCTCGCTAAACCATGAAGCACTTCTCGAGAAATCCTGAATACTGAGTTACTGAGACCAGATAGGTGGAATACCCTCTAGCATGCAGACTTTCAATCACTGCTTCCTTGAGTCCAATGCCAAATTGGGTGGCCAGGTTGTACGAATACTTCCCTAGGGCCGATCCATCCTACCAAGGTAACGCAGTGTGTACATCTCGGCGATTGGACAGAAAAATCCGGAGATTACTGCAAGAGGGGGTAGAGAAACGCTAGTTTTAAGGGTGTAAGCCCTGTGATGCGACAGACACCCTTATCACTGTATTCAACAGCTCAACTCAGCCCTCCATTTCACCTTTGCGGTGAAACTAGAGCCCCAGTCGGATGAACTTTCCACCTCACGGGTCCAATGACACGGCATGAAAGTCTCTGCTTTAGGCATCCAGACTTAATCCCCCATTTAATCGAAATGAAACTAGGATCTTAGTCAAGACAAGGTACAGGGAGGGTGAGCTCGGTATACGGGCGAGCTCGGTATACTCAGAATTGTACATGTCGGTATTTGAGCAGAGCTCTTCACCAACGTTAAAGTACCATTGTCATCATTGCTGTCCCGGGTTTCTGCTCAAGTTTTGAAACTCCAGCAGACCCCTGATAAGCTGAAAGAGAAGAGATAGGAATTTTGAAGGAAGATTATAGAGAACTTTGTGCCAGTACAACTAGGTAAGTGAGTCATTTGAGCAGAGTGTCTCTATGGTTGTGAAAGATCGAAGCATCGAACCAACATAAATAACAGCTTTCCAGCATGGATCCCTCCCACGAAGGACCACTCTTCGACTTCTAAAAGCGAGGCTCCAAAGCATCGTAAAGGATGGGCTTTAGGATCAAAAAGTGGGCCAGAGTTTGGGGGACAGCAGAGCGAGTCTGGGCCCCTATTCTCGGTCGAAACGTCGTAGTCTCTCTTTTTCCTCCAACGGACCGCTTCCGATCCCGCAGCAGATAAGATGAGCTTAAGGATCCACGAATGGGGCCGAAGTTGGGGGCGAGCAGAGCGAATTTCCCGAGGCCATCCAACTTGTTCGAAACGTCGTAGTCTCCCCTTTTCCTCCAGCGGACCAATCAGGACCCCGTAGCGGGAGCTTAAGGATCTAAAGATGGAGCCAAATTTTGTGGCGAGCAGAGCGAATCTTCCGAGATCTCACCCCGGTCGAAACGTCGCAGTTTCCTTTTTTCCTTTAGCAATCACCACTTAAGATCCCTCAGCGCATAAGTAGACGAAGGTTGGAAAACCCATGCTGCGATTCAACAGGCTATTGCCTTCGCCCGTGTATGGATTACAAAACTCTAATCGATCTGAGGGTCGCGTGACTTCTTCGTCCTCAGAGCCACAACTCCCCCGTACGATTCCAAGTCTTGCGGTAGGAAGTGGATGAAAGTGAGACAACATGATGGTAAGAAAGAAAGTAAGGAAGTTTGGATTGCGTGAGCTAGGTATACTCAGAATTGTACAAATTAACGTGTGAGTAGAGCTCTCGGATAACATTGAAGTACCATTGTCATCACCGTTGTCCCGGGTTTCTGCTCAAGTTTTGACACTTCAGCAGACCCTCGATAAGCTGAAAGAGAAAGATAGGAACTTTGAAGGAAATTTCATAGGGAACTGTGCGCCAGCATAACTAGGTGAGGGACCTCCACAAGTTACCTCCCTCGTCCCAAGAAAAAGGATCGCCGTGTCGATCCCAACACTCAGGCATTTGAGTCTCTATCGTTATGAAAGATTGAAGCAACGAATCAACACAGATAACAGCTTCCCAGCATGGATCTCCTGCTCAAAGGACCGCTGTTGGTGTTCGACTGCTGAAAGCGAGGCTCCGAAGCATCGAAGAGGATGGGCTTTAGGATCAAAAAAGGCGGCAGAGTTGGGGGAGAGCAGAGCGTATCTTCCAGGACCCTCAAACCTCGTCGAAACGTCGTAGTCTCCCTTTACCTCTAACAGTCCACTTCCGATCCCGCAGCAGATAAGATAAGCTTAAGGATCCATGAATGGGGTTGAAGTTGGGGGCGAGCAGAGCGAGTCTTCCAGGAGCTCCAAACCTGGTCGAAACGTCGTAGTGTCCATTTTTCCTCCAGCCAGCCAATCAGGACCCCGCAGCGGAAGCTTAAGGATCTAAAGATGGAGCCACCCCGGTCGAAACGTCGTAGTCACCCTTTTTCCTTTAGCAACCATTTAAGATCCCTCAGCGGATAAGTAGGCGAAGGTTGGAAAACCCACGCTGAGAATCAGCAGCCTTCGCCTTCGCTCGTGAATGGATTACAAAACTCTAATCGATCGCAGGGTCGCAGATTCTGATCGTCCATCAGAGCCTGCTTCCCGTACTATTCCAAGTCTTGCGGTAGGAAAAGGATGGAAGTGGGACAACGTGATGGAATGGTATGCAAAAAAGAAACAAAGTAAGAAAGTTTGGATTGCGAGTCATCTGTTTTAGGCATCATAACCATATCCTCCATTTCAGAAATGGAACTAGGAGACTCGTTATGACAAGCTCCCCCACCACGACAAGGTACAGACACAGGGGGGAGCGTGAGCTCGGTATGCGAGAAGCAGTAGCATCCTCTATATGCTACGCCGCAAAGCTGCAGCAGAGCAGAGCAGAATTCTGGACGACGACGGGGCAAGACGTCACATAACCAAAGATTGTCTGAAAATTGGTTTTGAAAATGGGTTGAAACCAGAAACATATATGTCAACAATATAAATTGAACATTGATGAAACTTAAGTCAAGTGTATTCGTTTACCTTCGTTAGTAGGTCCGATATACGAGTGATGGTTTGGAATTCTTGCGACTAAAAATTCTCGAAATTTTGATGAAATGGCCAGAACCCCATTAGATCTGTTCACAATCTCATATATAATTTATTTTCAAGGTGTGGTACATCACGATGACTTGATATACCTCTTCTATAATTTACCTCAGTTCCCATTTTTCTCGAAAACAGATCCGGAATATAAAATGGTGGATAAGTTGACAACAATTTATGCCAATTTTGCCAGGACAGGGTAATATCAAATGAGTAAATTTTGACAAACAATTTATGAATATACATTTTCCAGGAAACCAATCCCCAAAAGCTGCGAAAAACTGGATTTGGTAGAATGGCCGCCATTTGATCTAGAAACAGAGAACTACATGGATATAGGAAAAACATTAAACATGTCCTCGAAGCTTTTCGCCAAACGGTATGCAGAATGGGAGAAGTTATTTCCCTTTTCATTATATGATGATCCAATAGATGTGAACTATTGAATTGCATATATGAAATAATAAATCTTAAGGCAATTGAATTTTATTTTTGTTATCTGTTAACCCATATAATATTCCACTTTTATTGATATTTAGGAAATATTAAGTATGCGGAATAACCAATAATTATTTTCATTAGATGCACCAAAGATTTCGGAAAAAAACGTAGTTTTCTTTCCAGTATTAGCAAATTTTTCGAATAGTTGAGGCTGTTTGTATTAAAATCAAATAACTTTCATTCATTAAACCGTAGGAATTCTAATGACACCTCAATTTACTCACGTGTATCGATAACGAGTACTTACAGAGGAAGTAGAAAAAAGTCCTTTTTTATGGTGCGAATTATTCTTTTATTCTTTACTAAACCGAGTAAAGCTGTCGTTAGTATCCACTCGTTCCAGTTAATTATTTGGAATAATGAGTCCCTGCAGGAAGAGATAAAAATTTCATCTGTAGATAGATGTTGAGCTATCCCGTAATATACGCAGTACTCTAAAATCTCCAGTGTTATACTGAAGAACGGTAACCTCTTTTTATCCTCATCATCTAGTGGCGGAGAATAGGACGTTACGTTGTGTAGACAACCCAAGTTTTACTTGATCGAGAATTCGAAACAGTGACTGGAAGTTCAGAATATAAGGTTAAGTAAAAATAAAATATTTGGTTACAGAAGCCGGGCCCTTCCCATACATTCTTCAACCCTGTCCTTCCCTTTATTCATAAAGTTAAGGTTCCAGAGATTGATAACCTTTCTAATAGCTTAAACATAGTAAGTGTACAAGCAACGGTAAATACAGTCAATTCAGTGAATACACATGGCAATAGAAACACGGAATAGTGATCTTCGAGGTAGTTTAACAATAACCCTTTGGTCAAGAATTCCCTAATCACACACCTACTATCTAAGTAGATTATTACAATTTGGGCGCATAATGCCGTTATTCAGAAATGTCTCTGATAATATAATTGTTCAGGAATTCCTTGTTGCGGCATTCTGAAGACACAGGGTTGTTGTGTCAGTATCTAATTGTGTATCCACATTTCATTCACTCTAAACACTTTAAATTCTCAAACAAAGTACCATTGATAACCACCTTTACTGGCTCTGAAGGTCAGAACCTGCGTTGTTTGGGACTCATACGCCGAAAGAGCTTGTTTCCATCACCCAGCTGTAAAATACAAAACCTAGAACCCTCAAGAATAGACGCCTCAAATGATCATGGTTAGAGCACCAAACACGTCAAGACCCACGACTAGGCGCTTTTTTACAACTCCGAGGAAAAATGTTATTTTCCTTCACAAGATCAAATATTAGACCATATAGCACCTGTTCCAATATTCTTGTCAGCCATAATTTGTATGGATAGGTCGACCAATAGAGACTTTCTAAGAAGCAGAGTAGTAATTCAGTTCGATACAGTTGTTGACAATATTACTGAATACATTAATGGACTGCGATATTTCAACATTCTTACATTTATAATTGTTAACATCACGTGTCTTCACTCTTAAACTATTTAGAATCGAATTTACCGGTAGGGAAGTGACTGAAAATTAAATGTTAACATTTGCATTCAATCTGTAAATGTAAAAATGTATCCTATCTGTAATTTTATTGAATATGTTCCGAAAAAAAGTAGAGAAATAATATTCTACCGATCAGAAATATTATATGGAATAACTTGATCTAGTTTGGAACAGATGTTGAGATTTCAAGTTTCATACTGAATATTTTCTTCACAAATCAGGAACATGTAACAATGCTCTTCGAGGTAACTTAATAATAATCCTTTGGTCTTAATTAGATTATTATAATCTGGTTGCATAATATCGTGGTTCAGGAATGTCTTGTTGAGACATTCTGAAGACACAGAGGTTGTGGTGTCCGTTATTTAACATCCAATTCATCAAAACACTTACATCTAATAATATAGTTGTTCAGGAATACCTTGTTGCGAAATTATGCAGACACAGGGTGGTTGTGTCAGTATCTTATTGCGAATCAAAATTTCATTCACTCTAAATTCTTAAACAAAGTACCATTGTTAACCACCTCTAGATTCAAATGAATGAAATGAAGATAAAGACTCTAATATGTATGAAATATGTTAAATGGTCGATTCAGATTGAAGTAGGTCGTCCCTAGCTGGAGCATCAATGCAGTAAAATCCACTTATAAATAAACAATACATGATACAAATAACACTCACGTTGACCTCGAGTAATTCAATACAATACAATATTTTTACATGTTAGGACAGCTCAGTCGATTTTACTTTGTGTCTATCCTTAACTTTTAATGAACAATGGACAAGGGCGTCCTATTTCTAAAAAAGGAAAACTGGACGCGCTTAAGCCGGCCTTCAATCGCCGAAAAACAACAACAATTCTTCTGGAGAGATCAGATGCTCCTCTCTCGGGGTTATGTTCACACATGCGCGCAATTCTATGAAGTAACTAGGTGGTTCTTCCCGCTTAATTCTCTTCTACTAAAATATGTGGATCTCTTCAATGCATACAGTAATCTAACAATTTATTAACAACCTTGTTTGATAAAGAATGTTATCAAAATTTTATTAATTTGTTACAGGTCCACAACATTCCATTGGAATTTAATCCAATAGAAAAATCATTGTTTCCTTTAAAATATATGATTTTCTTTACTTCAATATATATCCTTTAAATACAATCCCTTGACTTTGCAAAAAATGAGACTGTTTTGTGTACTGATCTACACGCAGAGGATATCTCTGAAAATCTAGGCTGTAACATTTCGATCGTATCATAATATCAAAGGACTGTTTGTTATCTAGACAATCCATGGTAACGAGAGTCCCTTATGTGTTCATTATGAAAATTTATAATTGAAGTTCTTGGAAACAGGCTTTATCATTAAATAGGATTTGGCAATCAAAATGACGATTGTTCAATAGTCTATTGAGGTACCACTGACAAAAAATAATCCTGGGATAAAATCTCCTGTAGTATCTAATGTGATAAGGGTATAGCAAAGAATTCCGCAGGATCCGCCAAACAACTTGATGACTTGTTTGATGGGTGTTTTTTAGAGTGATAGTATTTTAAATTGAAATGAAACACATTTAAATTAAGATTGAAGCCAAATTTTTTATTTGAAAGATAATTTTATGACATTTATATTTTAAAGATAATTTCCTACATATGTCTATCACGACTAGCTCTGAGGAACCATATTCGACCAGACCAAATTTGGACCACTTTTTCGAGTAATTCAGGCCTTATTTCATCAATAACACGAGTTATGTTGGCTTCCAAAGCGTCTATTGTTTCTGGTTTATCAGCATAAACCAATGATTTGACATAACCTCAAAGAAAATTATCCAGTGGAGTTGGGTCGCATGATCTTGGGGGCCAATTAATTGGACCATTTCTCGAAATAACGTTATCACTAAATCTTTCTTTCAATAGATCAATTGTAACGGTAGCAGCATGAGGTGTAGCACCATCTTATTGAAACCAAAAAACTTCTAGGTCGACAAATAATCATTGATCATCGATCTGTAATGAGCACAATTCACCGATGATGCCTCCAGCGTGTAAAGCACACCATAGAGTGCATTTTTCAGTATGCAATGGAATCTGCAGAACTTCTTGAGGATTGATTTCACTCCATATACGGCAATTCTGCTTGTTTACATAGCCGTTCAACCAAAAATGAGCTTCATCACTAAACACAATTTTACGATAAAAAAGTGGATCAACTTCAAGCTGTTCTTGGACCCAATCAGCAAACAAACGACGCTTATTATGGTCAAGTGGCTTGAGTTCTTGAACTAGTTGGATCTTGTATGGGTGAAGACCAAGATCTTTATGCAAAATTTTCCATGTGGTGGATGCACAGAGTCCCACTTTTTGGCAACGTCGACGAATAGACAAATCTGGATCATCATTAGCACTATGACTTACAGCAGCGATATTTTCTTCTGTACGTACAGTTCTTTGTCTTGTTGTTGCTGTTGCATCAAATAGAGAAAATGTTATCCGAAATCTATCGATAGTTCGACGAATAAGCTGCTCTGATGATCGATTATGTAAACCATAAATTTCACGAAGTGCTCTATAAGTTTGGCGAATAGAACACTGATTTTAAAAATAAATTTCAACAATTTATTAACGTTGTTGCGGCGTGAGTCTTTCCATGATAATTTGTCAATGCTTACTGAACAGAAATGTCAAAACAACATGGCTTCTACCTTCTGTAAAATCCCTATCGAAAGTTCTATCACTCTAAAGAAACCACCCCATATTTAAAGTAACACAAATGTTTCCTTGACTGGTTCCTGGAAGTTCTTCTATTTTGTTCAGAACTGTCTTTTCGAGTCGTGGTCTACTTGCATTAATAATTTTCGTAGAAAAAGATCCAGTTTCTGAAAGACGCCTGTGAATATGAAAGAACATTCGATGACCACCAGGCACCATTCTATTGGGATAGCGTTCCATGTAAAGACGTTTAGTTTCTCTTGAATTTCCATTTGCAAGACCTTACTTGAAATGCATGTCAGCTGTTTTGGAATTCGTGAAATTCGGCATGTTGTGATATTAAATTGCAACCACCTTTACTTTTCAAAACACAGGAGTTTAATTTGATGTGTCAAAACTAACAAGGAATTTATTCACCACAGCTTACTAACTGAATTTTTATGATCATTTGGATTTTTCTGAGGATTTCGAGAGAATCGTTCAAAATTTTTTTCTAGAAATCGGTAGAAGATACAACAAAACTACAAGAAAGCATAAAGTTTAGTAAAGTATTATGAGTACAAATAAGTTTCCGCCGTTTTTTAACACAAATCAAATATTTATTATAGAAGAACGGTAATATAAATTTGCTGAGTGACTTTTAATGTTAGAGCAAGTTCTTTTTGTGTTTGAGATGTATCTTCCTCCAATAATTCCTCCAATTCTGCATCCTCGTAAATTTTTGGCCTACCACTGCGATCTTTGTCTTCTACTTCGAAATCACCGTTTTTAAACTTTTGAAACCACTCTCGACACGTTCTCTCACTCAAAGCACCCTCACCATATGCTTCTACGAGCAATTGATGCGCCTCAGCAGCAGATTTCTTTAAATTAAAGAAGTAAACTAATATTTACCGCAAATGACACTTACTTGGCTCAAATTTTGACATTTTCAACTAATGAAAGTTATATTTAACCAATATAAAATCAATAATATCAATAGGTTATGTTGTTCTTGAATGTCCAAACTATTTTTTAAGCCGGTTATCATCTGCGAAAGCTAACCGAAACTCCGTGCCGCGCCATCTACAATAAAACGGCGGAAACTTATTTGTACTCCTAATAACAAAGCTTCTTCTTACAATTTTCAAACTAACAGTGACTCACCAAAAAAAGCTCTGGAGTAAAACATGGGACAGGGTTCCAGAAAACATATCACCCTGTAGATTTGTGATCGAAATTGCCAGGTCACATGGTGTAAACTCTAAATTGTAATATCTATGCCAAATTTCAGTTGAATATCTTGTGAAAAGCAAATATTATGAGAAGAAAACTCTCACACGCTGTATCTTGAAATGAAACGTTTGCGGTCCCATGTTTATGGGAATTTTTTCTTTAAATTATACAAGGAATCTCCCCTCTTCGTTTGTATCTTCAATTTAGGAACACCCGGTATAAATAAGAACTAACAGATAATTCACGGAACATCTTTAGTTGATAGTAACACTTTTCAGTACTAAGTAATATTTGAAAACAAGACAAATAATTCAAATGCATTCAATTTGTCACAGAATGATCTCGAGACTTCTTCTTCTGGTCCTCCTTGGATGGGGCCAATGCTCCAAGAGTGTTGGTAAAACACATACATCCGAATCTGATCCCGTGGCAAGTTCACCGTTGGGAAAATTTCAAGGCTCGATTATTAAAAATTCGTTTGACAAGCCGATCTTTGCTTTCAGAGGAATAAGATATGCAGAACCACCGGTGGGAGATCTTAGGTTCAAGGTAAGCAGACGAGCATTTTGTTATGAATTGAATATACAATAACAATGGAATAAAACATCATTTTGGAAATTGTCTTTCTACAGAAAAAAAATTGTGAAGTATATTTTTGTATGAATAAAATTTGACAACGATTTTTTGAACAAAATTGAAAATTGTTTGTTGGTGGAACAGGTAGAAATTTTTGAATCCGTTTATATGAATAAAAAAAAATTTGATGAAGATGGAAAGGACTCAATTAATTGTACAGATGTTCTATGAACCTATGACTTCTATCAGTATACGAAATAGCATAAACAGTTCACTAAAAGAAAATAAAGATGGTTCAATACAATTCCCGCACTCAAGACCCTGATTCTACTGCACGAAGTCTTAACAATTGATGTTCTTCACGTCGTCGATTTCACGATGTATCTAACTTCCAAAACCAGGATCAACAGTGCAACGAGCGTTCAAAACATGAGCATATCTTTAGATAGTGTTTATAGTATCTATCTCCTGCATCTTCATTTTTTTTTTAAATTTGAATATCAAAACAGATTTAATCTGTTGTCTTCTACAATTTCAATTTCGAAAACTTTTTTGAAGAAACTTTAAGAATTAAATTAATGTTTTATAAGCACTGCTCATATTCAATAGACGTATAAAATCAAAATTCATCATACAATATCAAATGGAATTAAGAAAAACCAACGAATATAAATTGTCAATTGAAATTAAAATATAAATAAGCAAACATTTTTTGTTTCGTTCCAGGCATGCGTACTGAACTCTTCAGACAAACGAAGCCCTGTTTGTTACAAAATGTATTGTTTTCTGATCCTATATCAATGAAAAATAACTCTTTCTTATAAAACATAATTTCAAGAACTTCTCAAAAAGTAATTTATTTGAAATATTCAATATATTTAAATAATTTACTTAAAAAAATCTCAAAACATGTAGCACATCCTCAAGAAATAATTAAAATTACGATAAGATCAGTTCAACTTTACATATAAAAAAAAAATTACAGATTAAACCTGTTTTGATATTCAAATTATGTAATAATCCTTCTATCAAGTAAAAAACCGTTCCTTCTTATTTTATTTTATCTTCATTTTTTGTTTCCTAGAGCGATTTTTTGGACTTTTTAGACGTTTTATGGTGCATTACGTGCGTTACTATGACCAAGTTTAATCCAGTCACAACATCAGCCGATTCTTCAGATGAAGAGTCCAGATAACACTTATCGATCCAGGATTTAATTTCAAAATCTTTTTAGCCATCAAAAAGCAATATTTTATCAACGCAAGAAAATTTTTTCATCTCTTGGTTGGGAATTCAGAAATGATTTTTCACAATAACATTTGTTGCAATCTAAACAATCGATTTTGTGAAATTTTATTAGTTCATTGTTTTTCAGATGTTGTTCCCATTTCTCGTGTTTTCGGGAATGTTTTAAAGGATCATTCCTTCACTGTTTCAATTCTCTTACCATTATGAAAATATTGAGTAGTGTGTTAGCGGATTCATTTACTTCTGGACTAGATTGTAGCTACTCCCGCAGTAAACTCAAGATTATCAGAAGAGGATAGAATGAAACAGATTTTTTTCAATTTATAGCCTGCAGTACCAGTGAAGAAACATGATGGAATTTACGATGCCTCAAACGATCAAGCAGCATGTCCGCAACCACTATTAGGATTAGATCCTACGTCGGAAGATTGCTTGTTCCTGAATGTCTATTCAACTAAAGTATATTATTATGAAATTTGCTGTGTAAATCATACTTGAATCACTGTTGATATTCTAGTTGCCAACGGAGACTGAAAAAGTAAAGAGACCTGTTGTAGCCTTCATTCATCCGGGAGATTTTCAAAAGTACTCTGCAAGAAGCAACTGGGCGGGACCTCAATATTTGATGAACAAGGATATTGTTTTGGTGACTTTCAACTACAGACTGGGTGTACTAGGTAAAAGAAGTCCGTGATTTTTCCAGACCTCCGTATACTTTATCACCAATATCATCATTATACAGCCTCATGCATCCATTGTTGACATAGGCCTCCTCTAAACGTTTCCGATCTTCTCTGTCTTGGGCAGCCGCGATCCAGTTTCCTCGGTTTCTCCTCGGCTCTTGGTCACCCCACGATGAGTTTTTTCGTCCATCCATGTTCTGACAGAATACACTAATTAAGTGCTTTCCGTTTCAGATATATTGGGATGTCAGTCTTAAACACTTCTTTAATTTTTCCGTATACAGCCCATCCCAACTCACAAGTTTGATTGTCTTTGTGAATTTAAAGCTCATGACCGAGATATCGGGTGTTTTTTTTAGAGTGATAGAAATTTAAATTGAAAGAGAACAAATTCAAAGTAAGATTTAAGCCAAATATTTTTTTATTTGAAAAATAATTTTATGACATTTATGTTTTAAAAATAATTTCCGGTATTTTTCCATCACGACTAGCTCTGAGGGACCGAATTCGACCAGACCAATTTTGGACCACTTTTTCGAGTAATTCAAGACTTATTTCATCAAAAACACGAGTTATTTTGGCCAAGGCGTCTAATGTTTCTGGTTTATCAGAATAAACCAATGACTTGGCATAACCCCAAAGAAAATAATACAGTGAAGTTATGTCGCATGATCTTGGAGGCTAAAAAATTGGACCATTTCTCGAAATAATGTTATCGCCAAATCTTCCTTTCAATAAATCAATTGTTACGGTAGCAGTATGAGGTGTAGCACCATCTTGTTGGACCCAAAACAGTTCTGGGTCGATACCATTCAAATTTTGAAACAAATACTCATTGATCATCGATCTGTAACGAGCACCTTTCACTTTCCAGCATCGTTTTTAAAGAAATATGGACCGATGATGCCTTCAGGGTGTAAAGCACACCATACAGTGCATTTTTCAGGATTCAATGGAATCTGCAGAACTTCTTGAGGATTGTTTTCACACCATATACGGCAATTTTACGATAAAAAAGTGGATCAACTTCAAGCTGCTCTAGGGCCCAATCAACAAAAAACGACGCTTATTATGGTCAAGTGGCTTTAGTTATTGAACCAGTTGGATTTTGTATGGGTTTATACCAAGATCTTCACGCAAAATTTTCCATGTGGTGAATGCACAGAGTCCAACTTGTTGTGCAAATCGACGAATAGACAAATCTGGATCATTAAAAACACTATACCTTACAGCAGCAATATTTTCTTCTGTACGTACAGTTCTTTGTCTTGTTGTTGTTGCATCGAGTAGATAAAATGTTGTCCGAAATCTATCGATAGTTCGACGAATAAGGTCTCCGCTATAATGACAATATCGTCTGCAAAACGGAGATGGTTAATGTATTCTCCATCGCTGTTTATAACTTTACGTTCCCAAGGTAATTCCTTAAAAACGTGTTCAAGAACTGGGATGAATACCTTAGATGACATAGTGTAGTCTTGTCTAATTCCTCTTTCAATTTTAATTTTTTTAATAGGAGAGTGAAGATTTATAGTTGTTGTCGCCTTTTCGTATCTGTTCTTAATGATCTCACAATATCGGTGGTCATATCCACTCTCCTGTAGTGATTTTAGTTATTTCCTGGTTTTTTCCGTGACCTCTGGTCAGTGTAGGATTCAAAACGCATAACGGGTTTTGATTCACCATCCACACTTTTCTAATTCCGGTTCACTTCTGTTCAACTTGTCCATGAGTTTGCTCATTTCTAGGATTTATAAGCACTGGTGATAAAGAAGCACCTGGCAATTTGGGATTGAAAGATCAAGTTGAAGCTCTCAAATGGGTTAAGCAGAATATCGAAAGTTTTGGAGGTGACTCCAATAGTGTAACAATTTATGGCATTGGTTCTGGTGGATCATGCGTTAACCTACATTTGGTATCTCCTCTTACAAAGGGACTCTTCCATAAAGCAATCATCAGCACTGGATCTTTTAGTGGGATATATCCAGTTGGTAAAAGTCTCTTGAAATTAACTAAGAGCCAAGCAAAGATTGTTGGATGTCCAGATAACTCAACGTCATATATGGTCGAATGTTTGAAGAAAAAACCTGCAGATAAGCTTGGAAAATCTGTTGCTAGACTGGTAAGTTTTTGATTCTTTCTTTTTTTGCAGACAACGTTGAAGAGTTGAAGAGTTTTAGATTCAATAACTTCTGTCATCTGTCAATTTTATTCTGCAGAATCCCAATCCAAATGGATTTCCTGTATGGGCACCCGTTATCGAAGAAGATTTCGGACAAGAAAGATTTCTTAGCGACCATCCTGTTAAGCTAATGCTTGAAGGAGAATTCCATCAAGTTCCAATCATTGTGGGATACAATTCCGATCAGTTCTCAGATATAGCTATAGGTAGGTTTGTTTTACCATTCTGATTTCAGTCTTGCACACCTTTTTTCAGAATTCGTGCAAGATAGCGAAGAATTACAGAAATTCGATAGAGAGTTTGACAAGGAGGCCCCGACACTGTTTTCGTACGACCATGACAAACGAGCTAATTCCATCAGCAAAGACTTAAGATCGCTTTACTTTGGAGATAAAAAAATTGACGAGTCAACTCTTCCTCAATTGATGGATGTGAGTTTCAAACAACAAGTCAAAAGAAGTTTAATTGTTCTGATTATTTATTGTAGCTATACAACGATGGCTGTATAGCAGTTGAGATACACCGAGCGGTTTCCCTATTGGCGCAGAAGAACAAAAAACCTGTATTCGCTTATCACTATTCCTGGAAGGGGAAGTTGAGTTACTTTCATCCAAATGAAGGGCCCTTACCAAAAGGTTCGTAATTCAGAGCTTTTTGTAGTTAGGTGGATAAATTTATGATAGGATCATTGTGAGTGGATATTAAATGTAAGGGTTACAACAAGGAATTACAAAAAAGGTCAGTGCAAGATGGGTACCGAGAATGCTCACCGCTCCTCAGAAGCAAGTGCGAGTCGAATCCTGTAAGAAGTTTTTATAACTCTGTGGAGAAGACTTATCGACTATTTTCAACCGCTTGGTTACTGGGGATGAGATGTGTGTTCAGCACTATGACCCTAAGAGTGAACAAGAGTCCATGCAGTTGATTGAATAGTGTGCATAGCCTCCAAAGAAGTTTAAAGTCATCTGGAAAAATAATGGATACGGTCATTTGGGATTCTGAAGGTATTTTATTGAAGGAATACATTGAAAAGGGTGAAAGCATCACAGCAGCATCATACGCAACCAGTTTGCGTAATATAAGAGAAGCAACTAAAAGAAAAAGATGAGCAATAGTCACAGCGGGAATGTTGCTACTTCACGACAACGCGCCGGTTCACAAGACCCGCGTGGCGAAGGCTCCTGTGCGCAAATGTAGCTTTGAAGAAATCACTCATCCTCCGCACAGTCCAGACTTGGCCCCCTGTGACTACTGCCTATTCCCAAATATAAAAAAATATCTTCGTAAAAATTGATTTTTCGACAATGGAGAAGTGTAGGTAGCAATTAATACCTATTTTGAGAAGCCGGATGAAAATTGATTACCAGATTCAGAGAAGCTTATTTCTCGATCTAACAAATTAATTTTTCCAAAATTTTAAGTTTTCTTTCATGCGTATACCAAGAATAAATTCAGTCCCCCTTATATAACATAGTACTTTTTTGATGGTGGTATAATAGATTTTTCTATAACTGAAGGTAGAAATCAGTGGCATTCAGTATTTTTTTATGCAAAATCGAATGAAATATCGGGTTTTTTTTTGGAGTGGTAGAACTTTCGAAAGCGATAACTGTGATTTGACAGAAGGAAGAAGCCATGTTGTTTTGACATTTCTGTTCAGTAAACATTGAAAAATTATCATGACAAGACTCACGCCGCTTCAGACTTCTGTAGCTTTCTGGAAACTCAGTAAAACTGATAAAACTGAAATTCAATCTTGATTAAAATTCACCATCAGAATGACATTGTTTATCATCAATCATTGTATAAATCCTAAGACTTTCTTGTGGTCGTATTTTTCAGGTCCAGTTCTTAATGATGACGAGATTTATATCTTTTACACCTCCGCACTCTTTCCCATAATTGAGAAAGAAGATCCTGAGTTCATAGCAGTAGAAAAATTGACTTGTACAGTAAGTCAATTTGCTCTGTCGGGGTAAGTGCTTGTAACAATATGCAGCGTGTCCAAAGAGCATATCGGGTATTTGTTTTGGCGCTGCATTTGAAACTGACCTACGGATGGGATTGTGGGGTCCGCCATCTTGTGGAATTTTAGGCACGATGGAGCAGTGCCTGGCAACGCATCGTGCGATTTGGGTACGAGCGTATTATCGCAACGGTGATTCAATAGTGACTTCTCAAAGTTTGTATCGTGCGGAATATGGTACACGCCATGCACCAAATGATGACAGCATTAGAAAATGGATCCGGATGTTCGAGAATACAGGTGCAACACTCTGGCCGCCATCGTTCTGTCCGCGACAAAGGAACGACCCTAGAAGCGGAGGCGTCAGTTCGTCAAAATCCGTCTTTATCCATCCTAAAGCGAAACCAATCATTAAACATTAAAAACTCGTCCTTGCATTTGATTTTGAAGAAATATTTGCATTTAAAAGCCTATAAAATTCAATTGGTTCAAGAATTGAAGGATACCAAGTATGGTAACCGATTGAATTTTGCCAACGAAATGTTTAGGCGGTTCAACAATTTTGATAACATACTCTTCAGTGATGAAGCAAACTTCCATCTGAATGGTCATCTCAATAAACAGAATTGTCGGTACTGGGCAGAGGAAAATCCAAGACGAAAGCATGAACCATCTCTGCACAGCCTAAAGGTTGTTGTTTGGGCCGCTATGTCTGCTAGAGTCATAATTGGTCCTTATTTTCATGAAGATCGACGAGGCCGACCACTCAACGTGAATAGTGACCGTTATTGTGATATGATGCGAAACTTTTTGGGTCCAGAGTTACAGGTTTCAACTCAAGAAGGTGGCTATTTGCTATACACTAAATCAAGCAATGGAAGCTGTTAACGAATTATTCCCTAAAAGGTCTTTCGCCTAGAGGTAACATCATCTGGCCTTCCAGAAGCTCCGACCTTAGCACACTTGACTATTTTGCATGGGGATACCCTAAATGCAAGGTCTATGAGTATAATCTGAAGAACCTGACGCAATTAAAGCAAATCATAAGGTCAGAAATGGCAGCTATATCGAGAGCTATCGGTCAGCGTGTGATCGTCAATCTTCGTTCCCGATTAGAAGAGTACCAGCAGCGTAAAGGTCACAATTTAGATAACATCATCTTTTCCAAAAAATTTTCCACTTTATATTGTTATAATCTATACAAATAAGTGAAATTGGAGTGTCTGTAATATAAAAATAACCGCTTTCTACTACATGCATATAAATGTATATACGGTACACATACCAAAATATATATTTTTAAATTTTTGTCTGTCTGTCTGTTTGTCCCAGCTAATCTCTGGAACAGCTGGACCGATTTGGACGGGACTTTCACTGGCAGATAGCTTATGTAATAAGGAGTAACTTAGGCTACTTTTATTTTAGAAAAATTCTTCTAATTTTTTTTTATTACATTCCACGCGGACGAAGTCGCACAGATGGTTAAAAATAAGCTTTTTCAAAAATTTTGTAGCGACATCCATCTTCGCTCTTAGTCCCGAAACGTGCCTTGCTCTGTAGCAGCTTGACCGGCGTATCATACAGAGGACACGACTAGTCTAAAGATTTCTGACTGACCGTCCCCGCCGAGTTCAAATAGGGCAAGGCACACAGCGTTCACCGACCGTTCCAAAGCGGAACACATGGTCACTGGCGTCATAGGCGGAGATACGCATCACTCCTGTCTGAAGAGTTTCAGGTGCGCATGCTGAGAACGAAACGCCGTCTCCCAAATTAAGAGGTGCAAGCTACCTCGCAACACCTCCTTTCCTTCGAGAGCTTCAATTTTGAGTAGTTTTTGTTTTATCGATGTAACGGATACACGCTATTCCTTTTGGACACCTTGTATAAAAGTAGAAGTGTATATAGAATTATAGAGATTTTCTTCATTTTTACTTTAGGATTCCACATTGTCCCGAATATTATTCAAATGTCACATGGGAGCCATATGACCTTTCAACACGAAAATATTTGGAAATTGGCAAGGTGGCCCAGTTGAAGCAAAGGTTACACGATAAAAGGTTTGCTGAATGGGAAAGACTGTTCCCCCTAACAAAATACGACATTGTCCAGGATTCTTCACCTTATATCGATATATGCCTTTAATGCAGATGATATGAGAAGACAAATTCTTGTTGTACGGAAATAAATATCCAGAAAAAGTTTAAAATTGTTTCATTAAATACCAATTTTTACTGAGTCTGAGCGATTATTCATAGAATATTGTATCGGGTGTTTTTTTAAGAGTGATAGAAATTTAAATGAAAATAGAACAAATTTAAATTAAGATTGAAGCTAAACGTTCTCTTTATTTGGGAGATAATTTCATGACATTTAAATTTCAAAAATAATTTCCGGCATATGTCCACCAAGACTAGCTCTGAGGAACCGCATTCGACCAAACCAATTTTGGACCACTTTTTCGAGTAATTCAGGCCTTATTTCATCAATAACACTAATTATGTTGGATTCCAAAGCATCTTGTGTTTCTGGTTTATCTACATAAACCAATGACTTGACATAACCCCAAAAGAAAATTATCCAGTGGAGATATGTCGCAAGATCTTAGAGGCCAATTAATTGGACCATTTATCGAAATGAGTTGTAGCACCATCTTGTTGGAACCATAACACTTCTCTGTCGATACCATTCAAATTTTGAAACAAAAAATCATTGATCATCGTTCTGTAACGTGCAGCATTATAAAATTAGCTCCAGCATCGTTTTTAGAAAAATATGGACCGATGATGCCTCCAGCGTGTAAAGGACACCATACAGTGCATTTTTCAAGATGCAATGGAATCTGCAGAACTTCTTGAAGATTATTTTCACCCCATATACGGCAATCTTGCTTGTTTACAAAGCCGTTGAACTAGAAATGAGCATCATCACTAAACACAATTTTACGATAAAAAAGTGGATCAACTTCAAGCTGTTCTAGGCCCAATCAGCAAACAAACGACGCTTATTATGAACAAGTGGCTTTAGTTCTTGAACCAGTTGGATCTTGTATGGGTGTAGACCAAGATCTTTACGCAAAATTTTCCATGTGGTGAATGCACAACTTGTTGTGAACGTCGACGAATAGATAAATCTGTTTCATCATTAACACTATGACTTACAGCAGCGATATTTTCTTCTGTACGTACAGTTCTTTGTCTTGTTGATATTGTTGCATCGAGTAGAGAAAATGTTACATGATAAATCGGGGATTTATAAATTAACCTGCGGTGATTGCCCTAAAGTTTACATAGGACAGACTGGAAGAACTTTCCGTCAGAGAATTTGTGAACATTTGAAGAGTTTCCTCAATAATAAAAGTAATTCTACATATTCCAACCATTTGTTAGAAACAGGACATACTTTCAACCATAATTTCGAAATTCTATATATATAAAGCAAAAGTTATGCCTTAAATCTTTTAGAATTCCTAGAGATAAATAAACATAATAAAATTGGAATATTACTTAACGAACAAATAGATTTAAATAACTCACCTCAGTTAAATATATTCAGAGACCCTTTTTTCGGTTTTAGTGCTCAATAAAAATTTATTGTACTTACTGTAATATAAATAGCAACGGATTTCGGAAACAAGCTTAGTTATTCAAAATGTAATATTGCCTGATGATGCTACTGTGATAGCGAAACGATCGTTGTAAACATAACAATAAAAATTTGTGAAAATCAGAATAACCTCATTTAAATATTATTTAATATGGATTTTCACCAAGTAAGGACTGATTCAATTCAATATAGAGAAAATGTTGTCCGAAATCTATCGATAGTTTGACGACTAAGCTCTTCTGAGTGACGATTATGTAAACCATCAATTTCACGCTCTATAAGTTTGGCGAATGGAACACTGATTTTGAAAATAAATTCCAACAATTTGTAAACGTTGTTGATGCGTGAGTTTCCCATGATAATTTGTCAATGCTTGCTGAATAGAAATTTCAAAACAACATGACTTCTACCTTCTGTCAAATCACAGTCATCCCTATCGAAAGTTCTATCACTTTAAAAAAAAACACACGACAATTGCTAATTCACTACAAAAAATTAAATCCAATATTTTTTGGTGGCTGCTTTTGAAATGATTGAACTGCTTGCAGTTTAGAAAACTGAGTACATCTTCCAATACAGTGAATCAATTGTCTTTTCCTGTTGGGATCATATATGAGCAATGAAGCTTATAATCCCAGGTTATTTTCGGCATATTGAAATCACCACAGATTAATGTCGTATCACACATGAAATATAATCTAATTTGTCTCTGAAACTAGTAAGTGCATAATCATCGCCAGGAGGTAAATACACTCAGCAAATATTAAATAATAAGAAGAGGTTTTTTACTTGATAGAAGGAATATTACAAAATTTGAATATCAAAATAGATTTAATCTGTTAGTCTCCTATAATTTTAATCTCAAAAAAATTTGATTCAAAAATTTTTAGAATTGAATTAATATCTTATAAGCACAGCTTATATTTGATAGACGTATAAAATCAAAACTCAATATACAATATTGTTAGCACTTCGGTAGAAAATTAGCAGACTGTATGTGTAAATTTGATAATGATTAGAAATACACCACAAATCTCAGATGGACACTCACCCTCATCCACTGAATTCCTGGTTAGTTGGGGATCCCCTTGTCTGGAACTCTGACACCAACACCTTGTTGAACTATCGTTCTTGTAATAAGAAATTCTGAACACTTTTTGCTTTGAAAGAATTAAAAAACTCATAAGCCGGAAAAATATCGAACGTAATGTCGATCCGTGATCATTAAGAATCTCGTCGAAGAAAAGTCTGTCGCATGCGCACAGTGTCATCTGAAAGATGAGTGGTGCATATATGCGCAATTTCAGAAATAAATTAGGGAAACTTGAATGCTGCACTAACATAGCCGCCCACAAAAACCCCTATGGGTTTTTCTAAAGAAAACAGAAAAAAAAAGTTTCCTCCTTTTAAAAAGAACACCATGTAAGTCACCAGAAAATTAAATTTAAATAATAGAAAAGAAAAATAATAACGAATATAGAAATACATTATTTTTATAAAGGAAAATAATTTGAAAATCAATTTCTCGGAAGTGGACAAAGCTTCACAACGGGTCTACGGAAAATACCATTAGCTGTTTTCACCGCAGCTACCCTATTGTGTCCATCCTCTCCCGGAAATAATTCCACAATGCGACCAACCGGCCATTTAAAAGGCGAAACGACATCGCTTTTGATCAAAACAAGGTCGTCGAGCTCAATTTCTTTGGCCGGCTCAGCCCACTTGAAACGCTGCTGAAGTGTATTAACATATTCCGCGAAGTACCTTTTCCAAAAATCTCGCTGCATTTTCTGTATAAGCTGCCATCTAGACAGTCTGTTTAATTTCAAATGAGAAACATCAACATCAGGAATTGTTGAATTCAAGGGTTCTAAAGTGAGAAAATGCCCTGGTGTGAGCGGAATTAAATCATTAGGATCTGAGCTCTGAGAACATAATGGCCTCGAATTCAGAACAGCTTCGATTTGACAAATCAAAGTTGTGAATTCTTCATAGGATAGTCGCTGATCTCCTACCACTCGTAGTAAATGAGATTTAACCATTTTTACACCCGCTTCGGCAAGGCCATTAAAATGTGCACCCGTAGGGGGATTGAAATGCCACTGGAAACTTAGAGTTCCAGAAGTTTCTTGAGCTAACTTCAAAAATTCATTTTGAGCTCCAATGAAATTCCGACCGTTATCGGAGTAGCACGCATGAATCATGCCACGTCGAGAAATGAATCGACGGAATGCCGCGATAAAACTACACGTAGAAAGCTCCTGCGTTAATTCTAAGTGAATAGCTTTGGTTGTAGTGCACACAAAAACGCATATATAAGATTTTAAATATTTTGCACCCTTTATGCGATGCATAGTTACGAAGAAAGGTCCGCAGAAATCAATAGCAACGTGAGAAAATGGCTTTAATTTAGAAATTCTGAAACTTGGAAGATCAGCCATTTCAGGTGGTTTGTAAGTATTTGGACGGGCACGAAAACATTGAAAACAATTAGAAATAACTTTTCTTATTGTTCGACGAGCTGATAGTATCCAATATTTTTGAAGAAGTAAATTATGTAACGTTTTTGAACCGGGATGTAAATATTGCTTGTGAACCGACTCTACAATCAAAATCGTTAATTTATGTGAGCTAGGCATCAAAAGAGGGTGTTTTGCGGCATATTCAATATAACTGGATTTCTTTAAGCGGCCGCCCACCCTGAGAAAACCTAGAGAGTCTAGAAAGAGTGAAAGTTTCCGAAAGGGTTTAGGTAAAATTTTGTTTTTGTTAATAATTTCTATGATATCAGAAAATACCGAATATTGCGTATGTTTTATTAAACACATCAACGATTCATTCAACTCATGAATTGTTAAAATGCCTGTTTGTTTAAGGGAACCGGGTTTTGAAATTTTCGAAAATCGTAAACAGTAACCTAAAATTCTTTTTATTTTTTCAAGAGAGGAAAATTTATTTAAAAGGTTATCTAAATCGTCCATTGGAATATCTACATATAAAGATATACTTTTTTCTTCGGCAGAGACTACATCATTATTAAGTTCTGAAGTTTGAGCAGAAAAATTTGGCCACTCGGTTTTTGGGCTGGATAGGAATTCCGGTCCATTCCACCACATCTCGAAACGAATCAATTGCAATGGGTTCATTCCTCTAGATGCACAATCGGCAGCATTTAGAGATGAAGGAATATACATCCATGAATCGGGAGATACCAGTTCCTGAATATGGTGTACTCGATTGGCAACAAAAGTTTTCCAACGGCTCGGTGAAGCATTGAGCCAAGAAAGAACTACCTGTGAATCAGTCCAGCAAGTGATTTGATCGAATAAGAGTCGACTAGAAAATGTGTCAGTCACAAATTTGACCAAATCAGCCAAAAGCTTTGCAGCAGTCAGCTCAAGTTTAGGAAGAGTAATTGTTTTTAAGGGGGCAACTCTCCCTTTAGAACAGATTAGAAATACGTGAATAGAATCGCCTCTCTGTAATCTGAGGTAAATTACCGCTGCGTAACCTATGCTTGAAGCGTCACAAAATCCATGTAACTCACATCTCTCATATTGATCAAAGGTGATTCGCCTAGGGAGACGTAATCCAGAGAGTTCTGAAAGTTCACACTTCAATTGTGTCCATGAATTTTTAATGGACTCGGGAAGTTCTTCGTCCCAATCCTTTTTCAAGGACCAAATACATTGCATAATGTATTTTGCCTTTAAAAGAATGGGACACAGAAAACCCAATGGATCGAAAATCCGACCTATATCGGACAAGATGCCTCGTTTTGTGAGGTCTTTTGATATATTTTGGCACTTGTAAGAAAATATATCGAGAGAAGGGTACCACTGAAGACCTAGAACCTTCAGAAATGGTGGTTCATCCTTATCAAAGGACAAAGGAATCTGACAGTCAGAATGGTCTAAGGAAGAAAGCAATGCTGGAGAATTACTAGCCCACTTCCTCAACATAAAACCTCCGCGACTAAGCAGATCGATTAAATCCTTTTGAAGAGACAAAGCTTCAGAATCAGATGATGCACTACCCAGCACATCATCAATATAAGTTTGATCCTCTAGTATCTTACTAGCCATTGGAAAGTTTTCTCTCTCTAGGAGAGCTAGCTCACGAACGGTACGCATTGCCAAATACGGGCTACAATTGAGTCCGAAAGTAACTGTATTTAAGGTATACTCTGAAAGTGAATCGTTTGGATTAAAACGCCATAGAATTCTTTGGAAATTTCTATCAGAAGGAGATATTAAAATTTGTCTGAACATTTGCTTTATATCAGCTATGAATACCACTGCGTCTAAACGGAAAAGTAAAAGTAAAGAAACTATATCCTTTTGTAATTTTGGACCAGGAAGTAAAGTGTCATTTAAGCTCACACCTCTCGAGCCTTTTGCCGATCCATCCCAAACTACACGAAGTTTTGTGCTTACGCTCTCAGGCTTCAGAACACAATGATGGGGTAAGTAACAAAAATTATCATTGGGTATAGCTTCCGATGTGGCTAAAGACATATGTCCACTGTCAAGATATTCTTTCATGAAATCGGAATAAGAAGAATACAAAGATGGATTTTTTAATAAACGTTTTTCAAGTAAGAAAAATCTACGATAAGCTTGAGTATAAGTATCTCCTAGAAATGGTTTCGAATTTCTGAAAGGAAGCGAAACTATGAATCGACCGGTGGAATCACGAGTGGTCGTTTCTTTGAAAAAGGTCTCACACTTTTCATCTTCGACGGAGTAAAAATGCTTATCAGGAATTTGCTCTAATTCCCAGAACTTAGGAATACAGATGTCGACACGAACATCGGATTGAAGAAGAAAAGTTTTTGTTTCTGAACTTGTAGACGGATTGTTAACTTTACCCAAAAGAACCCAACCGAAAATAGTTTCAAGGGCGGTAGGCTGGCCTAATTTTCCAACGATACGTCCATTGAGTAAAATATGAGTGAAAAGCTCAGCGCCAATCAGAATGTCTATTGGACTTGAGAGAAAATAATTTTCATCTGCGAGAGGTAAACCCTGTAAATGGTCCCATAGTCCCTTTTTAATAGAAAAAGCAGGTATATTAGAACATAATTTTGGAACAACAATAGCATCGAAAGAAAGTACAGGGCTGTCGGAATTTGTAGGTTTGATATCGCATGCAGTAATACCTTTTGAAGAAAATGAAGTCATTTCGTTCAAACCAAAAATAGTTGTAGAAAATTGATGTCTCTGTAACCCAAGATTACGAAAACATTTTTCGCTTATGAAATTTGATTGACTTCCTGAATCAATAAGAATGCGAACACGTTGAAATGTGCCATATCTATCACGGATATCTACCGCCGCAGTAGCCAATAATACTGTATTTTGTTCGGAAAAGGTGTTACCTGATACAGTTGAAGAATGTGGAATATTTTCTATGATAGTTGAACTATTAATATGGATCAGAGAGTGATGACGGTTATTACAAGTGCGACATTTGTACGACGAAAGACAATTATTTAGATTATGCGAATGATGTAAGCAATTCAAACACAGTTTATTTTGTTTGACGAAAGAAAAACGATCATTCGGAGATTTTGACAAGAAATCAGAGCATTTCGATAATCCATGTGAACCTTTGCAAAGGTAACACTTAACATTGGAATTATAATGAGTATTTTTTGTTTGTAATGAAAAACTATTGCTGGTCTTGGAATTATATTTATTATTACACTTCTCTTTGCTTACTGCAAATACTTTATTTTTAGAAGTAGTCAAATGTTGAACGGATTCTAGGGCCTTGCATTTAATTTCAACAAAATTATAAAGTTCCTTATATTCTGGAATTTTGCTAGAATCAGTTTGAATTTCAAAATTAGTTCGAGTCTCAATATCTAGTTTCCCTAGAAGTATATAGAAAAGTAAAAAATCCCACTGATCTGTATTGAAATTTAAAGCATTAAGAACTGCCAATGATTCGGAAAAGGTATTGAGTAGAATACGAAAATCTTTTGCAGTATTGCCTTTTAGTGAAATGAAAAAAATTGAATCTAATGCATTCGAAGCTATAAGTCTTTTATTTTGATATCTGTCAATAAGTTTTTTGAAAGCGGTGTTATAATTGTCGTTATTTATGGCGATACCATTTAGTAATTTCAAAGGCTCGTCTTTTAGGAAGGAAAATAAATATCTGAACTTTTCAACATTTGAAAGATTGGAATTATCATGAATTAATTTCTCGAACAGATCATGAAAAGTTGACCAAATTTTTGGATCACCGTCAAAAGTGGGTATATTAAGAGGTGGGAGTTTTGCAGAAGCTTCAACACTAACCGACGACGAATTAGAAGTATCATTTTTACTCATGTTATGATAAATAGACAAACCTTCATAATAAAAGTTTTCAGTCTCCCTTCTTATTTTCTCATGTGTATCAAATTCCGCCTCATCCTCAATCAGCATTATAATCTCATTATGACATTCTGAAAACCGCTCAAATAATTTTTTAATATCATCATACCTAGCCTTTAATTGCCCTCTTTTCGACGTATCAGTTAAGCTTTGCTTTGCAATAATGTAAAATTCCGAAATTCGACTAACGTATATTTTACGTTTGCTTTCAAATCTTTTGATGTTACTCATTTTTTGTGAAATATTTTATTGAATGAATGTAAATATAAAGTGATATATGTAAAGAACCAAATTATGCGAAGAAAAGATAATATAAAGAAAGTTTATTAGAACAGAAAGGGTGTCAACGAAAACTTTGGAAGTTGTAATCGTATTTGAGTTTTAATTATTTTCCAATATGAATTGAAAGAAGAAATATGCGGAATGAAAGAATATGTTTATATCGATTGAAGTGAACCTAAGTTGAACATATGGTTTTTTTGTATGAAGCGATAAGCGTATACTGTTTGTACGGATTTATCGATTTCCTACAATCGATATGAATGAAAATTAATAATAATTTGATGGTGACCTACGTGGAAATCTCGAAATGAAAAGAAAGAAAATAAGAAATCACTAGTCAACCGGTTCGAATGGACCAAAATGTTAGCACTTCGGTAGAAAATTAGCAGACTGTATGTGTAAATTTGATAATGATTAGAAATACACCACAAATCTCAGATGGACACTCACCCTCATCCACTGAATTCCTGGTTAGTTGGGGATCCCCTTGTCTGGAACTCTGACACCAACACCTTGTTGAACTATCGTTCTTGTAATAAGAAATTCTGAACACTTTTTGCTTTGAAAGAATTAAAAAACTCATAAGCCGGAAAAATATCGAACGTAATGTCGATCCGTGATCATTAAGAATCTCGTCGAAGAAAAGTCTGTCGCATGCGCACAGTGTCATCTGAAAGATGAGTGGTGCATATATGCGCAATTTCAGAAATAAATTAGGGAAACTTGAATGCTGCACTAACAAATAGAATAAATAAACCAACAAATATAAATTGTCGATTAAAATTAATAAATAAATATTTGGATGAAAATTTTGTTTCTGATCTTATAATTATGAAAACTAATTCCTTTTCAAAAATACAAAACGTAATTTAAGGTCTTCTTGAGTAAACTTTTGTTTCCAGGAGAAAGATGTTTATTTTGTGGCGTGCCCGGTCGTTTCGCAGAATTTTACTCTGCTCTGCTGCAGCTTGCCGATGTAGCATATAAGGGGCGCGACTGGTGTTAGACAATACCTAACACATGCATCCTCGCCAGGCTAAAGTAGGGCAGAGTACTGCGTCTAATCGACCGTTCCAACGTGTCACACATGGTTACTGGCGTCAGAGGCAGATATGCGCACGAAGCCTGCCCGAAGAGCCCTGGTGTGCATGCTCGGAACGAAACGCTTTCTCTCTAATTAAGAGGTAGGTCCCTCATAACACCTACATTTTCTTAAGAGCTTCAATTTATATCGCCTAAGGGCAATATTCCACTAATTGGCCCGTGACGAAGAACTCCTCTTATATTTTAGATCGTAGTCATTATTAATAGCTATTTGTTTAATGATGTTGAATTCAGAAATATAATATTTTCGTTCATGGGGATGTTAACCAATCTGTGGATGATACAATTAAATGCTGATAATTTTTGGTTTATAGGATAGTTTGATTTATTGTGTATAATATTGTATCAGTATATGTTGGTTTATGAAATATTGAAAATTCATGTGAACTATTGATTCTGATAACCGGTAAATCAAGAAAATCAATAGAGTCATTATGTTCTAACATCATTAAATAAATAGTTTTTGGTAATGACTACGATCCTACGTTGATAGATTAATTGTTGATGAATAAAAATGAAAGAATAGCTTCAAATATGGTATATCCCAATACAGAAGAAATTTAACAATAATGGATTTATATATTTTACGTGAATGAATAGAAGAAAATTTTCCTGAACATAGTATCCAATTAAAATCTAACTCATTTCTTGAAAGTTTTCAGAAAATTCTTGTCCTTCATTATGAAATGGGAAAGTATCTATAACAGACTAAAAACATCGCAAGATAGAATATGCAGGAAATAATTGAAATTTTTGAGAAATAAGGAATTTCTATTGATGTTTAAAATTTTTCAAAACAAATTCCGTGTGATAAAATTTCGATTCCATATCCCCTAGCAAAAAACTGAGTAATTAGTATATGTGGGTAAATATTCAAATTCCACCGCTACAGTTCATTTCAATTAGAAGCTACAGGTGAGTTGAACTATCTAATTATTGTTCTGTATTCGTCAAAAACGCGCCAATTCATTTTCAGTCCCACTGATGAGCTTAAGTCGCCTCATCTTATGAATAATTCTCAAAAATTATCATTTTGTCACTTATTTTTTCAAACAAGTTCAATTTTATCTGCTGTTTTTTTCCAAATAAGGATTACGCTATTTTCATTTTGTGTATGTGATATAGATTGGATATTTTTGGTGAGTTTCGAATAAAACGAAATATTTATAATATTAGATACTGAACTGTTTCAGCCGTTAATATTTGTTAGTTGATCATAATTAAAACAAGTTGAAGAAATTGCTATGTTTTTCTACCAATAAATTGATATTGAACACATTTAATTGTTGCTTGAGTTTCGGGAATTAATTGTCCAATGTTCAGTTGTCTGAAGATGGAATAATTAATACCCGAAACTTGAGCCACAATTAAATGTGTAAAATATCAATTTATTGGAAGTAAAATATAGTAATTTCTACAACTTGTTTGAAATATATTATATATTTTTTGTTTGAATAAGTATATTATTAGTTCAGATGGACCTAATTTGCTATTGACGAGAACCAAGTTTATGATATATAATATTTATATCGTATATTATATATCATTAGATTATACTTCTAGATGCCGTCTTTGCATTATTCTCATCAAATGAAAAAGTGAAAAATAAAAAAATCATATCTCCTGGATTGAATCGGGATATTTCAATATCAAATTATTTAGATTTAGCAATAAATATAGTCTGTCTAGAAAGTATCCGGAATTTATTATTTTTCATAATTTTAATATACTTCTATTTGTAACATTCAAAAGTAATGTTGTTTGGTAACACCATTTGTTGAATATTGTTGATTATCAACAGGTATACAATTTATGAAATAATGTCGTAACTATTATAGAAAAAAGAAAACAGGTAGAAAATTTGAAGACCGCTTAAGATTAAAAGAAACAATTTAAAAGCTTTATTGGCCTTAGGACGACACAATCCGCGCCTGGGGTTTGGCAAATTGGCTGACAGTTCTGGAAATCAACGAAATATAAAAGTATGTCCTGAAACCGTCCGTATGTGACAGAAAAGACAAGGCTACATATCAAGGAAATCAAAAAAATCTTTATAAGGGCACCTCTACAAAAGGAACAAAGGATAGAATTTTGTCAACGTTTTCAAGAAAATAATTTCAATAATGTCTTTATATCTGACGAAAGTTGTTTTCAACTTGGTGGAAATCACCTAAAAATCCTATCAAAACAGCCTGTTACCGTTTAAATTTTCCACCAAAATAATGGTTTGGGGAGCAAAATCCCAGCGTGGTGGTACGCCTCTCTGTATAGTTGATGGTACCATTAATAGTGAAAAGTATTGTGGTATTCTAAACGATTTTCTCCTTGAAACGGCGCATGCTTTATATCCAGAGGGGTGTCTTTTTCAGCAGGATAATGCAAGATGCCATTATTCGGCCTATACTCAAGCTTGGATGCAAGAACATCAAGTGACAACCATTTCATGGCCAGTACCTTCACCAGATATTAGTCCCATTGAAAATATATGGGACTAATGAAGATTAAAGTTGAACGAGCAGAGCCACGAAACAAAATGGATTCAATTCAGTCAGTTTTACAGCACTGGACTACCATCACCAAAAATTATGGAGGTGATCTAGTTTCAGGCGTACCTCGACGTCTGGTCAAGTGTTTAGAGTTAAATGGGAGTTGTATAAGTGAATAAGATTAATAATTACAATTGAGATTTGTGTTTTCCGGATATTTTCTAGACGGACTATAAATTTATTGTATCCTATCTGAAACCTGAAACATTTTGAAACCATTTAAATATTTTATGTTACCAAAATTTTGATTATTGTTTGAATGCATTCCATTAGTCACAGGATGATCCCTCGTCTGCTGATCCTAGTCCTTCTGGGTCTGGGCCATTGCTCCAAGGGAACTGTTAGAACGCATGCATCCGAAGCAGATCCTATAGCCCTCTCACCATTGGGCAAATATAAAGGTTCAGTTATGAAAAATTCGTTTGATAAGCCTTTCTTCGCCTTCAGAGGAATAAGGTATGCTGACCCACCAGTGGGGGAGCTTAGGTTCAAGGTGACGAGCATTTTGTTATCATTTTTATTGAGTTTTATAGGAATAGTGTTCCTGAAATATTTATTGTAATAAAATAATGATTTCCGTGAAAAAATTGTCTGTATGAAATAATGAACGTTGAGAAATCGATAAGTTTTGATCTTCACGAACACTTTCACGTACGGCAGCAATATTCTCTTCACTTCTTGCATTTCTTTGTCTCACTGGCACTGTAAGATGAAGTGTAAAATATGTTTCAAACTTCTTCACTAAACGTTCAACAGTTTTATCCGGACAATTGTCCGGTCGTTATAATTATAACGACCAAAAATTGGAGTTAAAGCACGTGAAGTTAGAGTAACAGATCACGATTTTATATGATCTTATATTTATGGAAATCTTCAAAAATTCGAAACATAATTTCAAGAACTTCTCCAAATCTTATTCATTTCAAATATTTGATATAGTTAAATAAGATACTTCAAAAATTCGTCAAAACATGTAGTATGTACTCAAAAAACAATTAGAAATTAAATGAGATCTTCATCAGTCCTACTTCACATTTAAAAAATGGAATCAATTAACAACAAATATCTTACCAGAGTATCCTCGTTGAACAAATACTAAAATTAGAGAAATTCTACGTGTTCTAGATTCATCACAATTTTGTAATAATCCTTTTATCAAGTAAAAAAACCGCTTCTTAATATTTCATTGTATATATAGTATATATGGTTTTCCTGACTCATTATATAAATGTCAACTAAGGCCATAAAATACCTTACAAGATTTCTGTGATGAATTGTGATGAACATAGAATACGTAAGATTTTTAAAGTTCTCTAATTTTAGTGTTTGTTCAATAAGGATACCACTGTCTGATAAGATATTTTCTGTTAACTGATTCTATTTTTTGAATGTGAAGTAATACTGATGAAGATCTTATTTAATTTCAAATTGTTTTTTTAGGATGTAAATCAATTTTTTGCGAGATTCTTGAAGTAACTTGTTCAAATATTTACATATATTAAATATTTTAAATAAGTTAGTTTTTGAGAAGTTCTTCAAATTATGTTTTGCATTTTTGAAAAAAGATTTGATTTTCATAAATATAAGATTAGAAACAAAATTTTCTCTCCTTCAAATATTTATTTAGTGATTTTAATTATTAATTTATATTTCGTTGGTTTTCTTATTCCATTTGATATCATATAATGAATTTTGATTTTATATGTCTATTAAATTAAGCAGTGCTTATAAGACATTAATTTAATTATAAAAGTTTTTGACTGAAAACTTTCTGAAATTAAAATTTGTAGGAGGCTAACAGAATAAATCTGTTTTGTAATTAAATTTCTAATAGTTTGGACAGATGATTTACCACTTTGGAAATAAGTTATTAATATCGGTTGTTTTTTTTTCAAGTGATAGAACTTTAAATTGAGATAAAACACATTTTAGTTAAGATTGAAGCCAAATTATTTTTTTATTTGAAAGATGATTTTATAGCATTTACGTTTTAAAATAATTTCCGCCATAAGTCCACCATTACTAGCTCTGAGAAACCGCATTCGACCAGACCAATTTTGGACCACTTTTTCGAGTAATTCAGGCCTTATTTCATCAATAACACGAGTTATGTTGACTTCCAAAGCGTCTATTGTTTCTGGTTTATCAGCATAAACCAATAACTTGACATAACCCCAAAGAGAATAATCCAGTGGAGTTATGTCGCATGATCTTGGAGGCCAATTAATTGGACCATTTCTCGAAATAATGTTATCGCCAAATATTTCTTTCAATAAATCAATAGTTATGGTAGCAGCATGAGGTGTAGCAGCATCTTTTTGGAACCAAAACACTTCTGGGTACCATTCACATTTTGAAACAAATAATCATTGATCATCGATCTGTAACGAGCACCATTCACTGTAACATTAGCTCCAGCGTCGTTTTTGAAGAAATATGGACCGATTATGCCTCCAGCGTGTAAAACACATCATACAGTACATTTTGAGGGTGCAATGGAACCTGCAGAACTTCTTGAGGATTGTTTACACTCCATTTACGGCAATTTTGCTTGGTTACATATTCGTTCAACCAGAAATGAGCTTCATCACTAAACACAATGTTACGATAAAAAAGTGTATCAACTTCAAGCTGTTCTAGGGCCCAATCAGCAAACAAACGACGCTTATTATGATCAAGTGGCTTTAGTTCTTGAACCAGTTGGATCTTGTATGGGTGTAGACCAAGATCTTTACGCAAAATTTGCCATGTGGTGGATGCAGAGTACAACTTATTGTGAACGTCGACGAATAGACAAATCTTGGTCATCATTACCACTATGACTTACAGCAGCGATATTTTCTTCGTTGTCTTGTTGTTGTTGTTGCATCAAGTAGAGAAAATGTTGTCCAAAATCTATCGATAGTTCGACGACTAAGCTGCTCTGATGGACCATTATGTAAACCATAAATTTCACGAAATGCTCTATAAGTTTAGCGAATAGAACACTGATTTTGAAAATAAATTTCAAAAATTTGTAAATGTTGTTGCGGCGTGAATCTTTCCTTGATAATTTGTCAATGCTTACTGAACAGAAATGTCAAAACAACATGGTTTCTACCTTCTGTCAAATCACAGTTATCCTTACCGAAAGTTCTATCACTCTAAAAAAATACTCGATACTTTCCAGTTTCGTTCAAACGTAAATCGAGCCATTTGGTTAATGTCAACTATTAAACTTATTTTTTGTCAAAATATGCATGACAAAAGTGTTGCCAGACTCGAAATAACCACTACTTCAAAATACAAACGTTAGATGCTAAATTTACATGTATTATAATTGTCAAGTTCTGCATTAAGTATATTTTTATATCCGATAACTTTCTGATCACAACTAACTCCTTCATAAGTTGATGTTAAGTGATGAATCTTTTGCTAACAATGTACTCTTTGAATTGTAGCCCGCCGTACCGGTGAACAAACATGACGGAATTTATGACGCAACAAGAGATGCGCCAACATGTCCCCAGCCCCTATTAGGGTTTGATCCAGTATCTGAAGACTGCTTGTTCCTAAATGTCTACTCCACTAAAGTAAATCAATTTTTTTTTTATTTCAAACTATTATCTGAATACTATTTACATTTAAGTTGCCAACAGAGAATGCAAAAGTGAAGAAACCTGTTCTGGTCTTCATTCATACGGGAGATTTTCAGAAGTACTCTGGTAGAAGCAATTGGGCTGGACCTAAATATTTGATGAACAGGGATATCGTTTTGGTGACCTTCAACTACAGATTGAGTGTACTAGGTAAAAAGAGATAGTGCGTGATTTTTTCAGAATATATACAGGGTGTCCCAGAATGGATAATCAGTTGGTTTCCTGTAGACTGTACTGTGGAGCTTGCTTAGGTTTCTCTTCCCCATGAAATCCAGAAAAGGCAATTTCACGTCTTTTTCTTTTTCCATAGACGCAAAATAACCCTTCCTGGATATCATGGTAAAGAGAAACCTAAACAAGCTCCACACTACAGTCAAAGGAAACCAACGTATACGGAGCAGTACCTAAATTATAACTCCAATCACTCAGCAACAATAAAAAGAGGTATTATAAGGTCATTATATAATACCTTCGTGCAAGAACCATCTATGATAGCAAAGATGATTTAGAGAACGAAGTGAGAAACATCAAGAAGAATAATAATAATAATAATAATAATAAATGGTCTTTATTATCACAATACGAAGTTTACAAAGAAAAATTACTTATTTGAGGGCGAGATTTAGCTCGTATGATCTCAGAACAAAATAGAGTTAGTTATTCGATAAGAACATAAAGAAATCATACGTCTACTCTTCCATCTAACCCCCCAAAATTCAGAACATAAATGAAAAAAAATTATGAGCATAACAAATTATAAAAATGTGAGTCTATCAATGCCGTACATACACTGAAAACTGCATGGTCAAAAGCCTCACCTCAAACAATATTCTCGTATATTAAGTCAAATACGTCAGATGTTCTAATAAGTTTATACGAATGATTCAGTTATATAAAGGATCATTGCGAAAATTGTTCATGATATGTAATTTGAATTTGTCCAATGAGATATTTCTGTACTCAAATTTCAACTCGTTCATAATTTTTGCTATTTGATAGGAATAAGATCTCGTGAACAGATCAGTATAGTGTCTTGGGATGGAAATGTTGAATTTAGAACGAATATTTCTTGAGTGTACGCTACATCGAAAAAATATTTTATTAAAAAGTGCTACCGGAGTTCTTCGATTGACAATTTTAAAAAACAGAACCGATGAGTGCAAATACCGCCTATGTTCCATGTTTAGCCAACCGGTGCTCTTGAGGGTATATGTTACTGGCTCGTACTTTCTTATACCGTGAATGAATCTCAGACAACGATTTTGAAGCATCTGGACACGATTCACATCAGAAACCCTCAAGCATGGGCCATAAACAACATCACAAAAATTCATATGAGAAAGCACCAACGACTCACAAAGCACAACCCTGCTTGACCTGCAGATATAGTCCCTACACTGATATAGGAGTCTCAAGTTTAAATAAGCTTTACTCAGACAATCAGATACATGCTTCGCGAAACGCAAGTCACTATCAATTATCAAGCCTAAATTTTTAGCACTCTCCACAAAGCCAATGACATCTCCATCCATTATAATGCTTTGACTGTACCTTTCCAAAAACATGATCCTTTGACTTTTCTTCCCAAATATTTGACAAACAGATTTATTAGGATTCAAGCGGAGGCAGTGTTTTCTAGAAAGCTCAAATATGCGACTTAAATCGAAATTGAGGGCCGTTATAGCCTGTTGACATTCATGAGGTTTAAAGGACAATTTGAGTCGGCTATCATCTGCATAAAAAAAAAGAAGCTGCCGAAGTACACACGTGAACAAAACACGATATATATATTATAAAAAGCAAAGGCCCCAAAATAGATCCCTGCGGAACTCCACAACTCAAGTTCAAAAAAGCTGATGCTTCATCTCCAACAACTACTGCTTGAGATCTACACTCAACATAACTTGCTAGTAAATTTATAGCATCTTGAGAAAATCCGATATAATGCAATATAGCAATCAAAAGTCTGTGGTCTATGGAATCAAAAGCTTTCGTATAATCGAGTGAAGCTAAGATGGTAAGTTCCCCCTGATCAATAGAAGTGAAAATTTCATCTGTTATATTAAGTAAAGCAGTACAACAACTATGACCAGGTCTGAAACCGGATTGAGAATTGGGTATGATCTTATTTCTTTCTAAGTATTCTAGCAATTGCTTGTACATCACTTTTTCGATTATTTTGGATAGAGTTGGAAGTAAACTAATGGGTCGAATATCATCCAACGTGGATGGATTAGAGTGTTTAGGTAGGGGAATGATAAGGGCTCTTTTCCAAGAGCTTGGATAAACCGAGTTATTCAAACAAAAATTGACAACATGCGTCAAAAAAGGAAGAATGAACGGACTGCACAACCTAATTGTCGATATATTAATTCCATCATGTCCGAAAGCCTTGGTCTTGATATTTTTTATTATTTCGAGGATTTCGGTTTCTTCTACCTCGCGAAATACAAAATTAACTACATTCGAATCCCTGAGATTATTTGTATAGAAATCGAGAAGCTCCTTGTCCTTAGCGATTTTCGGAATAGTATCTATAAAATGTTGATTTATTTTATTAGCATCCTTCAGTTTTCCGGGAAGTTCAGTTGATTTTCTATTAAAAATATTGAGGTTTTTAAGATTTGACCAAAACTCCTTAGTGTCCTTGGTGTTAAGAATAGTGCGAAAATAAGCTTTCTTTTCATTCCTCACCGCCAATGACACTACATTTCGAATTTTCTTGTAGAGAAGCCAATCATTTGGACATTTGAACTTTTTATAACGAGCCAGAGTTTCATTTCTCAAGTCCATCATTTCTCTTAAACTATCGGTGAGCCAAGGAGCATATCTTTTTGTTATTCTAACAGTTCGAAACGGTGCGTGAATATCTAATAAAGCTGTTATATTAGAGTTTATAAAGTCAATCTTTCGGTCTATGTCGTCCATATCGAATATATTTCTCCAGGGTATAGATTGAAGTTCTGAGTTGAATTGATTATAATTGAAACCTTTGAAGTCCCTGATAGTTTTAAATATGGGACATTTCTTTCTCACGTCAATGTGGAAATCACAGGAAACAAGTTCATGATCAGTGTCAACGTCGGTAGATATAATCTTAATATCTGAAACACTATGAGAATCAGACACCAATATGTAATCAATGAGAGTAGCCGAATGGTTGGTAATTCTTGTTGGTTGACTTACTAACTGACAGAGACCAAGAGAATCAATTCTTTCTTTCACAAAACTCGCTTCACCATTTGCCACCAACAAATTTGTATTAAAATCACCCATACAAATTATTTTACCAACCTGTGTATTTACATATTCATATTCATCCTCGAATAATTGCCAGAATATCCTATTACTGATGTCTGGAGGTCTATAAACTACCCCTAATGCCAAATCGCAATCAGGTGAAACAATTTTGAGCCAAATTTGCTCTATGGAACCCCCAACTTTAAGAACACCATACCCCAAATCAGATCTAATGTAAATTCCTACACCACCACCCTGTCTACTGCGATCGCAACGAATAAACTCATACCCCTGAATATCAACCATATCACTGGTAATACTGTCGTCTAACCTAGTTTCATTGAGAACTATTATATCGAAAGAGTGAAATAATAACATGTTTTTAAAATCTGTAAAATGTCCAATTAAAGTTCTTACATTTAAGTGAGCCAATTTGAGTACATCCATTTTTATATTTGAATAGTTAATCCCGTTTCATATTGATAGAGGCTATTTGAGATGAGTCATTCACTTGTTTATATGATTAATCAGAATGAACTAACAAAAACTAGAATAAAAGTGTTAAATTCGAAAACAAGAAATAACACTAAGAATATTGACAGAAATAAACGTTGAAGACAATTTAACGACTCTATAATATCTGAAATAATGGCAAGACAAAGACTCACAGAAATTTAAGAAATACGAAAGTTTTCAAACGCCCAATAACCCCAACTCCCCAAGAAAAAACAAGAATATATATGTAATTTGAAAAGCCGAGAAATCAAACCAAAGATAGTGAGAGTTTTCAATTAGTCTCGAGTCGACTGAAATGTTCCTCACTCTCAATCTGTACGATTTTATTGTTTACAACAACTTTAATGTTACCTCTAATAGTCCAACAGTTATTCCTGTATTTTTCTCTAACCTTCTTGAAGAGAAGCAGCTTACTTTTCACAAGCATTTCCACTAAAACAACACCACTGCCCTTTAGTTTCGACTTTCTGGCAAACACGATATCCCGCATCCACTGGCACACGAATTCAACAACATTCGGTCTATGTTTGGATATGTTTTGTCTCGGACCGCTGGGTTTTTTACCAATTCGATAACAATTGCTTATTTGGTTCTTATCGATGTCTATATTTAACTGATTTTTGAATAAATCTATTATTGTGGGAAAGATGTCTTCCTCCCTATCTTCCTTTATACCGTAGATCAGAATATTTTTGGAGAAATTTTTCTGCTCCAGCCCTTCCGCAATTTTTTCCAGCTTAGTAGATATTTCCAGCCTGAAAGCCTCGAATTCCATCTTCAGAGTTTCGATGGAAATGGTACCTTGTACAAATCCACCAGGTTCTTGAACACTTTTCAGCTTCTCTTCGAACTCTTTCATTTGACTTTGAAAAGTCCTTTCAAGGTCAGCAATTGTTTTGTTTCTCGTACCCATTATGTTGCACAACTTATAATATATTCCGATATTATTCCTTTATAAGTCAATTGATATGGTTTTCGAAAATTTTGGCCTTATTAACAATCGAAAATGAATTAATTCTTGAGGAGCACGGAGATTTACGTTCACAGCTCACGCATGCTTCATAGCAGTTCCTATCTCTCAGCGAATGGTTACGGTCCTAAAATAATTGAAGATAGGGGATACAGAAATGCGATCAGTAAACGGAAAAGTCTGAATTTCCAGAGGGCGAGACAAGAATATCAATACCATATGTAAAAGGCTTATCAGACAAAAAACGCAGAATAGCTCATGACTACAACATCCAGACGGCGTTCAAATCAGATGATACCTTAAGAAGTTTTCTCACAAAAACCAAGCCGGAAGAATCAATAGACAACAAGAACTGCACCTACTCGATACCTTGTGAATGCGGAGCTACCTATATAGAAGAAACGAAACGACCCTTAAGGGTCACGGTCAAAGAACACAAAAATCATACAATCAGAGGAGTAACGAACAAATCAGGAATACCTGGAACGAGCATCATAATATCCATTGGAATCAAGCGAAGATTATCCACCGGGAACAACATTGGAGAAAGCGCAAGTTCAAAGAAGCAGTCTTCATCAAACAAAATCGAAATGTCTACAGCCACCCCAGCGTAGAATTTCCTTCCATATGGCTCCCCCTACTCGATCGAATGCAGAACGTGAGAATACCCCCACCCCCACCATCATCATCAAACTAGGGATATTTAAAGACGCGTAGTTGACCATTTTCAGTTGACACTTGATAACGGTCAGAGATTGTTTACTGATCGAAAGGTCGTGTTATACACAACATAATTGTTTAACTTTATTTTTTGATGAAATTTTTAATTGAATATATATTTTTAAATTAAATTTTACTTGATTTTTTAAAGAGGCAAGTATTAATTTTGTGAAGTTTTCTTTTTTTTTAAGATCACTTCAGGTTAGAATATATTGTGTATATGAAGAAATTGTGAATTCAGATTCAATCCATGATTATTGTTTCTGTTTCACAGTAATGTTAGACATTTGTTACAATTATTTTTGTATTAATTTTCAGGAGGTTTTCTGTTTTTCAGGTTAGAATATATTGTGTATGTTAAGAATTCAGGCAATGGATATCCGAAATCAAAATTATCGAAATAGTTTGCCTTCAAGATTTAAAACAACGTTTATAAATTGTTGAAATTTATTTTCAAAATCAGTCCATTAGAGCAGCCTATTTGTCGAACTATCGATAGATTTCGTACAACATTTTCTCTACTCGATGCAACAACAACAACAAGACGAAGAACTGTACGTACAGAAGAAAATATCGCTGCTGTAAGTTATAGTGTTAATGATGATCCAGATTTGACTACCACAACAAATTGGACAGCCACTTGACCGTAATAAGCGTCGTTTGTTTGCTGATTGGGCTTTGAAGCTGGAAGTTGATCCACTTTTTTATCGTAAAATTGTGTTTAGTGATGAAGCTCATTTCTGGTTGAACGGCTATGTAAACAAGCAAAATTGCCGTATATGGAGTGAAAACAATTCTCAAGTTCTGCAGGTTCCACTGTATCCTGAAAAATGCACTGTATGGTGTGCTTTACACGCTGGAGGCGTCATCGGTCCATATTTCTTTAAGAAACGATGCTGGGGCTCATGTTACAGTGAATGGTCCTTGTTACAGATCGATGGTTAATGGTTATTTGTGTCAAAATTTGAATGGTATTGACCCAGAAGTGTTTTGGTTCGAACAAGATGATGCTACACCTCATGCTGCTAGCTTAACATTTGATTTATTGAAAGAAAAATTTGACGATAACATTATTTCGAAAAATGATCCAATTAAATGGCTTCCAAGATAATGCGATATAACTCCAGTGGATTATTTTCTTTGGGGTTATGTCAAGTCATTGGTATATGCTGATGAACCAGAAACAATAGACGCTTTGGAAGCCAACATAATTTGTGTTATTGATGAAACAAGGCTTGAATTACTCGAAAAAGTGCCCCAAAATTGGTCTGGTCGAATGCGGTTCCTCGGAGCTAGTCGTGGCGGACATATGCCGGAAATTATTTTTAAAACACAAATCTCATGAAATTATCTTTCAAATGGAAAAAAATTGGCTTCAATCTTAATTTGAATGTGTTTTCTTTCAATTTAAAGTTCTTTCACTCTAAAAAAACAGCCGATATTATGACTTGGTTCATCAATCGCTTCTGATTTGAGGTCGACTTATGGATCATCTGTATATGATCACTATTAATTAAGGTTACATACGTTTGTATGAAATCGTTTCTGGTTGAAGTTGTTTTCAAAACTGAAAAGTTTAAATTCACTGTTGAACCTTTTCCTAATCTGCTGTAGAAATATTGCTCAAGAGTTCAACTAACACGAAGATGTGTTTGTATTCAGGATTTATAAGCACTGGTGATAAAGAAGCACCTGGAAATTTGGGTCTGAAAGACCAAGTTGAAGTACTCAAATGGGTTAAACAGAACATCGAAGGTTTTGGAGGTGACCCTAACAGTGTAACAATTTATGGTATTGGTTCTGGCGGATCTTGTGTTAACCTTCATTTGCTATCTCCTCTTACAAAGGGACTCTTCCATAAAGCAATCATCAGCACTGGAACTTATACTGGGATATATCCAATTGGTAAAAGTCTCCTGAAATTAACCAAGAGCCAAGCGAAGGTTGTTGGTTGTCCAGACGATTCAACGTCAAGAATAGTTGAATGTTTGAAGAAAAAACCGGCAAACAAGCTAGGAAAATCTGTTACTTTACTGGTGAGTTTTTTATTCTTCTATTTTTCGCAGAAAACGTTGAAGAGTTTAACAGGCATTAAACGATTCCGTCGTATACTCGTAGTTGAGCTTTCTTCTCAATGTTATTTTACAGAATCCTTTCCCTGATGGATTTCCTGTATGGAAACCCGTCATTGAAGAAGATTTTGGACAAGAAAGATTTCTAACTGACCATCCTGTTAAGCTGATGCTTGAAGGAAAATTCCATCAGGTTCCGATCATCATTGGATTCAATTCCGATCAGTTCTCAGATCTAGCTATTGGTAGGTTTGTTTTGCCATTCTCATTTCACCCTTGCAAACCTTTTTTTTAGAATTGGTGCAAGATAGCGAAGAGTTACAGAAATTCGATGAAGAGTTTGACAAGGTGGCCCCGAAACTATTTTCGTACGACCATGATAAACGAGCAGATTTCATAAGTAAAGACTTAAGATCACTTTATTTTGGAGTTAAAAAAATCGACGGTTCAACTCTTCCCCAATTGATGGACGTAAGTTTCAGAAATAAAGTCAGAGAGATATTTTATTCCTCTAATTATTTATTGTAGCTATACAACGATGGCTGGGTTGGAGTCGAGATGCACCGAGCGATTTCGCTATTAGCGAAGAATAGTGAAAAACCTATATTTAGTTATCTTTATGCCTGGAAAGGGAGGTTTAGCCACTTTCATCCAAAGGAAGGACCTCTACCGAAAGGTTTGTAATAAACAGTTGTTTAAAATGAGAGGTCACCACAATATTTTGGAAGCAATTCATCAGTCACCCAGAACTCACAAAATCACAACAGGATCATTTTGACAGGTTCTAAAATGTACGAAGGAAGACCCTAAGAAACTGGGCATTTGATACAAAAACGATTATTAACTTAAGTTAAATTAGTATTCATTTTTTATGAAATTGTCTCAGTCACCTTTAAAATGCTATCCTTAGATGCGCTGCACTTGAAAAGTTTTTAATCACTCTTTTAAGCATCTTCAACTTTGATATCATTCAGTGCTCTTCGGAAGCTCATTTAATCGTCTCCACGTAATCGAAACTCTTTTTCGCAGATTTTTTTCTCGTTTTTGGGAGCAGGAAAAGTTCCACGATGGTGAGTTTGGCAGATATGGAGAAAGAGCACTACAGACCCTTTCTAGGATGTCAAAGTGTGAATCACTGTGTAAAAAGACGAGGAAAAAATTTAGTCATTATAGAGATATTGAAGGTCACTCAAAATGTATAAAAATATACAGGGTGACCAATAAAAAAGTCACCCATTTGTTGAATTTTTTTGGGAACACTCTGTGTATTAGGAAATAAATTCCTGAGATACAGAAAGTATTCTAAGATGTCTGGTTCGGCAGCTAAGGCAGCGCAACGCACTATTTCGGAAGCCTGTATATCCAGCGTGTCTACTTTTAAAAGGATAAAGCTTCAAGGGAAGACCATACAAGTTATTTGCAACAAAAAATGTCATATAACACAAACTAGAAATGTTGATGGTTATTCTTCAATTTAATTTTTTTGATTTCACAAAATAGTTCAAGGTTTTCCATAAATCAATTATACTTCAGTTATCCTTGTAGCTTCATTAAATTTGACCACATATCTCGAAACGACAGTGAACTTGCTACAAGATAAGTGTGCCAAGAAGTTCTAATTGGGGGCGTGGTGAGGGGATGAATATCATGATTCTGAATCAGTCATATTTCTCCAATGGTTTCAATACTGATTTCATGAAAATATGTGAAGAAGATGGACTACATATAACAATTGTTCAAAACGTCCACCGCCTTGTTCAATACATTTCACACATCGTTTCCGCCCTGAATTTACAACACTACGAAGTTCACAACGTTTTTGACGCATTTCTGCACAACACAATGTTATTCTTTCGCTCAGATCCTCTCGCATCTGGCGAATTTTATATACTTTTTCTTTCAAGTTGTTCCAGATATAAAAATCCAAAGACGTAAGATCCTTCGTGGCCATCCTACGTACATTCCGGCTGTTATAAGCTGGTCAGACATCTATTTGAAATCAGCCAGGGGCGATCCATCCAATATGTCTGTTAAGCTGCTTTGGATTAATTTAATGAATTCTTTAGCGTTGAGGTGATCGGAAAGTATTACTGGTCCGAAAAGTTCACCTCTCATGACTCCCAACCATACGTTCACCCTTAACTCATGTTGGAAATGAAAAACAATAGTCGGATGTGGGTTTTCTCTTTTCCATACAAGGCTACTTTGCAAATTTATCATACCCGATTTCGTGAAAGTGGCCTAATCAATCCATAATGTCCTATCGCCTTCCATTCTCTTAACTTATTCAGGTACCACCTACAAAATGTTAACTCGACTCAGCATCTACAGGTAACAGATCCTTCACCTTTTTTCAAATGATATGGATGTAACTTTTTTTCATCTGTCTTTCTATTTGATTGTTGTCTGTTGTTGGGAAAACGCAAACCGTACTCTCGAACCGCTGCGCCAGCATTTATATTCGCAAATCCATAAATGAACCCCCATGGAAAAATTGAGAGTGCCTGGATTCATTTACGACGTTTTACTTCACGAACAAAAAATTCAAATATTCAAAATGCTGAAAGAGGAAATAATTTAGGGTCTAGTCTAGAGGAATACCGAAAATTTTAACTATTATAAAAAACCATTACAAATGCCGATTCGTCTCATAAATAATATTCTCTGCAATTTCTTATCTTTACGAGTTTTTCGCGTTGATGGAGTTTGTCGGCATGATTGAACTTATGGGCGTACTATGGTAAAAGCGCCAACTGATGTTGTTTTGTAAATAGGGGCGGCTTTTTTGATATTTCAGCTTCCGATTTATTCTTGGTTATTCTGGAAACAAATCTCCTTCCGTTACGTTGTATTACTTGTGTTGATGTGTTGTGTTTAGTGTTAGCAGTATTTCAGTAATAAATTATACAGACAACAGTTAATTGTGTATTTAGTTGTTTTCTCGCTTTGAATTGGTAAGTAGGAATATAATATTTATAAATATCAAGTAAATTTATTTATAGTTTCATTACACACGTGATACCACAGAATGAATACGCTTTGTAACCAGTTATTCTCATATCAAAGTTCAAATCGTAAAAAGTCATTTTTGATGACTCGTTTTAGGTACGACATAAACGAGTGCTATATTTTTTCGTCACGATTGTTATTTTCAAATTTTGACCTGGGAATGTTGCCAAACGAGTTCGACTCACTGAAGACGAATTGTTTACGGGAAAAATTCTACATGATTTTGTGTAAATGTTGCCGATCGAAATTTTGTTTCCTTTTCATTTCAAAACTACTTATTTGATCGAAATATAATTTCGCATTTAGATGAACAATGCCGTATGCAAGTTACGCGCGAAATTTTGTTCAGTTTCTACAGGGGGTTCCATGAATATGGCAGTTCCAATTTTTGTTTTCTAACTATCAAATTATTTTTTGGCGAATTTAAGAATTTTTCAAATCGGTTTCTCTGATTGATGAATGCTATAATGCAAATCTACCTATCTAATTATAAAGTGGCTGAAATAGCGTTCAAAAGCTATTTGTATTGAACCCTCTCTTTCGGAGTATTTGAAATAAATGGTTATTTTCGATTATATCGAAAACTGCTATCGATTCACCTATTTTAAACGGTATAGCCTATTTATTATCAGTATAGTTCCGAATATCCAGATTTTACGTTTATTTTTGGCGTAGCATTCTCTCCAGGAACATTGGAGGTATTTGTAATTTTCCTTTCAATCACAGATTGAGGCTCGTCAGAAACTCATTACAATGAAAAGAACACTAGACGTCTACTTTCGTCCGGGCAACCGAAGAAACCGAGAGGTCAAACGGAAACAGGAACTACAAGTGCATCAGAACCTGAACCTGATGCATCCGCATCGATAGAACCAAGGCTAGATGTCCATTCAACCTCCTGATTCGCAAGGGGAAAAACTGGCTGGTCCGTCTTCTGCTGGTCTCCACTTTGAGAAGGTATTTAGCCCATCTGGTAAAGAAGATGTACGTCGACATTATAACAAAAATTGGGAGAAAAAATATAGTTGGTTGGAGAAGGATGAGCAAAAAGGTGGAGCATTCTCTAAACTATGTCGAATTCATATGATAAATGAAAAAAATATTTTTCAAAAGACAGGTGGAGTATTATATCTTATATCTTTCACATCTTTCAAAAAGGCATTAGGAAAGAATGGCAGATTAGAAATACATGAGCATTCATCTGCTCACACTACTAGTATTGAAATGGAAAAACTTTGAAAACAGGCATTGAAAAGATCAATTCATGCCCAAGTTCTGTCAAAGAGCGATAGTCAAAAGGATTCGAATAGAAGGTGCTTAAAAATACTGCTAAGACAGTAAAAGAAGAAATTGCTCATACCACAAAGAATGAGAGCTTGATCGAAAATATTTTGGTAAATTTAAATGAGGACTTCAAGCAATGGACAGAGACTTTGAGTGACAGAGCCAATTATAGAAGTAAGGATACAGCTAGTGAATTGCTCACATGTATGGGTGAAGTTTTGAGAGATCGACTCAAGGATTCCTTGCAAAATAAGATGTCCTCCGTTTTAGCGGATGAAAGCACTTCTTTGAAGAATTAAATGGAACTAATTATAATGTTCAGAGTTGTCGAAAATAAAGTGCCTGTTGAAAAGTTTTTGGCAATAGTAAAAATCCCTGATGACAAGGCATTTCGAATGCTATCGACGAAGAAATAACATCTCTCGGTCTGTTTTATGATAACATTAGGTTTTGATGGAGCATCCAATGTGTCCGGAAACGTAGGTGGAGTAAAACTAAAATTGTCTGAAAAAGCCAAAAAAGATGCTCTATATGCATTGTGGAGCGCATATATTGGCATTAGCTGCAGCTTCCTGCAGGAATAAAACTAAAAAGGTTTTTTTAAGTACTGAAGGACATCTACAAACTGTTCAGCAAGTCACCAGAAAAAGAGAATATTCTGCACCAAATTCAATCTGTTTTGAAAGACCCAATTCTAAAATCCTAGAATGCAAAGAGGTTAGATGGTTATCCCACTATAAAATAGTGAATGCTATTTTCAGAAGTCTATTTTGATGAAAAAACCTAGAAGAATAAGATTCTTTTAAATAAAAATGAGTTGGTTCCCAAAATTGACTATTATTTATTATTTTCCTCAATAAATTCCTTTATCAATGAAATTTTTGAAAAATTTCTTCAAGTGAATATTTTTCCAAAACGTTCCGATAATTTACGCCCCCGGAACTTTGAACTGCCCCCTCGGGGAAAAATTTCTGAAAGACACACTGGCCATGATATTATGGCAAAGGACAAACAGCTAGCACAAAAGTTCATATGTCATTTGAAAGTACCGTAAATGAGGTATTTTTATTGAAAATAAAACATGTCCATAATTAAAAAATTTTCATCGATAAAACATTGGAGAATTATGACCGATTTTCTTCAAATCAGAATCGAGGTATTCATCTCCTTAGCACGCCCGCAATAAGAATTTTTTGGCACACCGAACTTTTTATCTTTTAGCAAATTAAATGCCGCTTCCAGATATGTGGTCGAATTTGATGACGCTACAAGCATAAGTGAAGTAAGTTTAATTGATTTTATTAAAATATTTCGTGAAATCAAGAAATATTTAATTGAAGAATAACCACCAACAATTCGACCATGTGTTATATGACATTTTTTGCTACAAATAACTTGTATGATCTCCCCTTGAAGCTTGATCCTTTTAAAAGTGCAATGCATTAAACTTCACAACAATTTGGCCCATTGTATTCGATCTCCTAATTTTAATGACTTTAAGAAAATTGTTGAAGTCTCATTGTTAGATGTTCTTATACAGTGAACAATTACCTCTGTGATGTATTTGTGAAAAGTTTATTTAGTTTTATACTTTGACCTATCTTATTCAATCATTTGTCTAAGAGGATAATTCTTTTTAATATTATTATTTTTCAGGTCCAGTTCTCAATGATAACGCAATCTACATATTTAACACTCCTTCACTCTTTCCTACAATTGAAAAAGACGATCCTGAGTTTGTTGTAGTGGACAAAATGTCCTGTGCAATAAGAGAATTTGCTTTAACAGGGTAAGGACTTGTAATTTGCATTTTTGATCGGTCATAAATTTAAAAAACTAATGAATATTTTTCAAAAGTTTTGGGTTAATCAGAAAGGTTAAACATTGAAATTAATGAATCAAAATTAATATCTTTCAAATGACCACACCGACTGGCTACAGTACGCCAAAGGCTCAACCCAATTTTTCAGAACATTATTGATTGTTTGGGACTCAATCTCATGAATGGAAACCACGATTTCGTGTTTGAAGCCATCAAGTTTAGCATAACACTTATCGTTAACGGATTCCCACAAAAATAATCCTCCTAGGTGAAAATCAACTTCATCGCTAAAGATGAATTTTCCGGGAAAATGCCCAGCTTCTCTTGTTCAGTTCTTGAGCACGATTCTGGGCTACCGCAGCAATGTTTTCAGGTGTGCTCACTGAACGAATTGTTCTTTTAAATGACGATTCAGTTTTCACTGAAATTGGTCCACAAATTGCCGCGAGAACATTTCATTTCTGTTGAATTTTCCACGTGAATTTCCAACAGTTTGGATAAAAGGTTCACCAATTTGGAAATGAATTTTTAATGTTTACCAGTTTTGATCAAGCGTAAATCGACCCAATTAGTTGATGTCAAATATTTATCTAACTAAATCTGTGTGGAACATTTTTTGGTGAACGAACTTGTAATTTCTTAATTTCCAATCGACACAAATTTGTATTAGGTGATGAATTTGAACGATTTGGTCATTACTTTATATTTCCTTTGATTCTTTATTACTTAATTTCCACCATATGTTTTGATAATATATACACTTCGTCAAAAGTCCTGGCCCCCCTCAGTTTTTCAAGAAATAAACAATCTATGTTCTGGAAATGAGATGAATATTTTCCTTTATTTCAACTGCAATATATTTGATAGAAAATCTTTATTTATTACTCTTTGCTTTATACAGGATGAGACAAAATAAGAACGATGAGAAAAAATCTAAATTTATTGATTATTTATTTTTGATTAATTATAGTTATTCCAAAACTGACTCCAAATTCAATAGTTCGTATTACCACCTCTTCTTCCAATTAACTGCCCAATACGCCTAGGCATCCCACGAATTAGGTAATTAATCAAATTTTCAGACATATCGTTCCATTCTTCCTTAAAAATTGAAGGTGGGTTTGGGCGATTGAATATTGCTCTCCCTAGGTAATCCTATACGTGCTCAATTGGATTCATGTCTGGTGAGTTTGCTGGCCAGTTCATTCTCTGCATATTGTTCTCTTGAAGAATGTTTTGAACCCTTCGTGTGCGGTGTGGTGGGGCGTTATCATCTTGATAAATGAAATTATCCCCAAGTTCATTGCACAGAGGGACAATGATTGGTTCAATGATGTTTTCTGCGTAGATGACAGTCATTGTTCGTTCAACGATAATAAGAGGGGTACTGCGACCCCCCAGCACATTATTGATCCGCCTTGAAGGGGCACAACTTCCTGAGCGAAATTGAGTCGCTTTAGTCTGCCTGGACCTCTGCAAACCCTTTCTCGTCGACTATCACTTTGTAAACCAAATCGTGACTAGTTCGAACGACGGGTTGTTCTATGTCCAGGTCATAGCCGAGGTACTCTTAAAGGTCTTCTTGCTCTTAAATTTGAGGATGCAACCCTCCCCTGATGGAACTGGTTGAGACTACCGGTCTGCAGGTCCTAAAAAAATTAATTCGAAGGGCTGTTACAGATACTGTTTGATTCCTTCGAGTAAAATTTGCGATATAATGTTTTTTCCTTGTGGATGTTATTCTGGGTCGACCAGGCACCGGTCTCCGGGCAACGCTGCCGGTTTCCAGGAAAAGGGCCACTATGCGCCTTACTGAAGTCCGTGGAATATTCAAACGTCGCACAATCTGGTGGTGCGACAAAGCTTCTTGATGTAGGGCTATTATTTTTGCCCGGTCAAACTGCGAAATTGGGTATCCCGGCATTTTTCACGGAATATTCTCAATATTACAACTCTCGTTGTTAATTGTTTATGTTTTCAATAAATTTATTTAGATTAAAATCTGTAGAGATTCTGCAGTATCAATCCAGCTATTATCTTTACGTACCCAGATGTGTATCTGAATGATGTCGCAGTTCCGGTGCAATCGATGAAGTCTCCCCCACTCTAGGCAGTCGGAAAGAGTAGGCAAAGATTCAAAGAGCAGTCCAGTTGAATATTCGTCATCATTTATAACACATAATGAAGTTATTCTTGTGCTGAGCGACTGGCACAATATCTCTATTTGTTAATGCATTATAATATATTCCGCGACCTATTTTCGTAACTTGTATATTTTGCGTCATTAAGTGAACTTTACAAATATTAACTTAAGAAAAAGCCTCTATCCTTCAAATTATTTACAGAAATAATATCAATTCTTCATATAATAATGTGCCTGTATTATATATAGGTTTTTCTTATTTTCACTTCAGGAACACACAATGTGCAGAATATTATTCAAATGTCACATGGGAGCCTTATGACCTTTCAACACGAAAATATTTAGAAGTTGGTAAAGTGGCCCAACTGAAGCAAAGGTTCAACGATAAAAGGTTCGCTGAATGGGACAAACTGTTCCCTCTAACAAAATACGACATAGTTCAAGATTCTTCACCACATATTGATATATGCCATGATGTGTAAAAGATGTTAAAGTCTTGTTGTATGGAAATGGAAATCGAAAATAAATTTGAAATTGTTTTATGAAATACCAATTTTCACTCACTATAAAAGATTTTTCGTAGAAAATTTCGTACTATGGAAAAAATTTCTCACAAAAAATATCTCCGTTAATGACAGTATTTGACCAGCTTCTGAAATTCTGGCTGGTGTACCTCAGGAATCCGTGCTTGGACCATTATTCTTTATAATTTATACTGCATACATAATAACCTCTTCTAGATTTTGTATTGTTCCCTATGCGCATGACATCCAGTTATATTACAGTTTTCCAACAAATATGTATAAAAATGACGCCTTAATGACCAACAGTGATTTGAAAATTATTCGAGGTTTATCATGAAAGCCTAATTTAGTTCTGAATTCCGAGATAATGTGCTTTGTTAATAGTAGTAACAATATAACAATTTTATTAAAAAAATTACACAGTTTTTATAACATAAATAGAGGTTAATTCTTGATAGAAGGTATATAAAATTATTTAAATATTTTAATATTAGCCTTCTTCATATTTAATTTCAAAAAATTATATTTAATAATTATAACTTCTGAAAATAAATTAAAATGATGTCACATAAGTACCACTTATATCAAATGAAATATAAAATAAACATTCATTATAAGACATCCAAATGGTATAACAAAATCCGATAAATAAAAATTGTTAACCAAAATCCTATAAATTAAATATTTTGAATAGACAAAATTTTGTTTCTGCTGATCAATTTTATGTAAACAAATATCTTTCAAAAATGTTTAACATAATTTTAAGAATTTAATCATAAAACTATCTTACTTAGAATATTCAATATTATTGGAAATCTAACTAAGTTACTTTATATAAAAACTCAAGATATGTTAAAACATTACTGAAAAACAAGTTTTTAGAGAGACTTTGCTTCGTCAGTATTCAAATAATTCATATTCAATAAATATAACATGAATCAACAACAAATATTTACTCACCCTTCAACAATTTAGAAAACTTCTGGTAAACTGAAAAATTTTTAAATGTAGTGTAACCGTTAACAATAGATAAATATTCCTGTGGTTTACTCTTGATCTAAAAAATTGAAAGACAATTTAACGGCCTCTGTTATAGCACAAGAACTATCTGTATAAAGAATGTTAAGGAAACCAAATAATTATATATTATGAATAAAATAACATACATAGAGGTTAATTCTTGATAGAAGGTATATAAAATTTTTTAAATATTTCGATATTAGCCTTCTACATATTTAATTTCAAAAAATTATATTTAATAATTATAACTTCTCAAAATAAATTAAAATAATGTCATATAAGTACCACTTATATCAAATGACATATAAAATAAACATTCATTATAAGACATCCAAATGGTATAACAAAATTCAATAAATAAAAATTGTTAACCCAAATCCTATAAATTTTATGATGAAATTCTTAAGATTATGTAAGACATTTTTGAAAGATATTTGTTTTCATAAGATTGATCAGCAGAAACAGAAAAATTTTGTCTATTCAAAATATTTAATTTATCGGATTATGGTTAACAATTTTTTTTATTGGATTTTGTTATACCATTTGGATTATAATGAATTTTTATTTTATGTCATTTGATATAAGTGGTACTTATACGACATTACTTCAATTTATTTTCAGAAGTTATAATTATTAAATATAATATTTTGAAATTAATTATGTAGAAGGCTAATATTAAAATATTTAAATAACACAGTTTTTATGTTACACAGTTTATGGAGAATCCTGATACGTGTTCTGGTCTTTCGACCATCTCTAAAGGAGTACAAAAAGTAACTTAACTAAAAATTGAAAAGATTCTTTCATTAAACTAAGGACACTATAAATGATAAGTTAGTAAAAATCGTTCACTTTTAGGCTAGATATGACATATTTTGCATTTGGACTGCTATTGCAATTTTGGAATTATCTAAATTGCATAAAATAAAATATTAAATTCACAATAGAAATAGAAAAAAATTCTTTAATCAACTTCTTTTTAGAAAACCTACCACTACTTATACCATAATCCATTCAAAATTCAATCAGTCATGGCAAATTAAAATGTCAACATTCCATAATTTCATAGACTTTTGAGCATCCCGTTGAACGAAGTCAATTTCCGAAAAGAAGTCGAAATAATTGAAACTATAGCGGTAAACAATGGCGATAGAACTGAAATCATTAAACAATGATTAAAAAAAAAACTTACCACAATATTTAGAAAAAAATTCGTATCAATATAAATGATCCTTATAAAGAGGAAAATATGGTTTTCAATGGCTTATATAAAAGGTTTCAGCAGTAGGATCTCTAATGGTCTTATAAAATGGGAATTAATTCTTCACCAATAAATAAAAATAATTCAGCTAAGATGTTGGTGAACAATAAAGAAAGGAACCTCAATTTTTCCAGATCGGGGATTCATCAAACTTAATGTGATGATTTTAATGCTACATATATAGGACAGACAGGCTGATGTTTACAACATAGAATTGAAGAACATTGAATGTCTATTCAAAAAATCAGAAATCAGACGGTTTCGCAGAACATTGTATAGAAAATAATAATTTTTTTAATGAGAAAGATGTCACTTTACTATACAATGTTAAAAAGGGTAGATTGATGAACTATTTAAAGATTCTTTCAATCAAAGAAGCCATTGAGAAAAAGGGGAATTTAACAAATTCCCAAATACTCTTTGTGGACACTCCTATATCGGATGTTGTTATTTCCATGCGCCAGACAGATGTCTTGAATGTTATAAAAAGACCTTTTCAATTTTAAGTTAAGTTCTTTTTTGTACTCCTTTGAAGATAGTCGAAAGACCAAAATACGTGTCAGGATTAGGAATGAATTGTGAAACATAAAAACTGTGTGAATTTTTTCAATAAAATGTAGTATTTACTAATGAAGCTGAAAATTTAGGTTTGCTTTTAGACTCAGATATGCGCTTTTCTGGACATCTCAAAAAAATTCTCATTAAGGTTTACTCTAACTTAAGACTCTTTTACCATAACAGACACCTCTCAGAAAAACTAAGAAAAAATGTTGCGAATCACTTGTTATATCGCAATACTGTGATTTTCCCTGTTTGAAAAAAATAGATGAAGACAGAATATAAAAAGCTCAGAAATCCTATAATCGTTTGATATATGGAATATGGACGTTCGATAGAATTACCTATAAAATCGTAGAAGATCAAAGTTTACTCACGGAGTCTAGACGGTTGTGTCATTTGGGTTCTTTTACACATAACCTAGTTTTTGATCCAGTGGGTCTGCCTTGCCTCAAAAAAAGTTACTACGCCTTAGTAATATTCACTCTAGAATTACAATATTTCATGATAAATTTATTTTACGACGGCACAGAACGGCCATGTTTCCCAAAAGTTTGATTTATCAGGAAATTTCATTCGACAACTCTTTACCTGCTTCAAATTATATAAAATATATAAGTTCAAGTACATGTTGAAAAAATATTTACTGCACAGGCAATAAAAAAAAATTAGTTTCTTTTTTATTGTTATTTTGCTTGGGTGATACTGTTTTATCTGGGATTGGGTACGAATAGCTCTGCTAGACTGCGCCCTCGGTTGATCAGAGCAGCTGTAATCTGTCTTTTTTATTCATGTGGAATTATGCTTACTTTTTATTCTTTGATATTACTCATCAGTAAAGTCGATATTTATTTATTCAATTATATGTCCCTACTAATTTATTATTACACAGTTTCATTTGGCAACACCTTCGTTCTGGAGTGTCATCAGTAGACTTTCTTTTCAGTATGTCATTTCGCTGAAGTGGATACAACATAGGTTTTGTGTGCTCTTGAATGTATAGCCAATTTTTCACAATAAAGCTTCAATTTTCGATTAACTCATTTTTTCTCCTTACATCTAAACTCAAGAGGTGCAAAATAAAGATAAATGTGAAAGAAGTCAAACGAATTCGGAGAAAACCTTGTGGGATGTTTATAATCTGTTATGTCAACTATCGGGTGTTTTTTTTAGAGTGATAGAACTTTCGTCTTGTTATTTTGACATTTCTGTTCAGTAAGCATTGAAAAATTATCATGGAAAGACTCACGCCGTAACAACGTTTACAAATTGTCGAAATTTATTTTCAAAATCAGTGTTCTATTCGCCAAACTTATAGAGCACTTCGTGAAATTTATGGTTTACATAATCATCCATCAGAGCAGCTTATTCGTCGAACTATCGTTAGAGTTCGGACAACATTTTCTCTACTCGATGCAACAACAACAACAAGACAAAAAAGTGTACGTACAAAAAAAAATATCGCTGTTGGTTCAAGAACTAAAGCCACTTGACCATAATAAGCGTCGTTTGTTTGCTGATTGGGCCCTAGAATAGCTTGAAGTTGATCCACTTTTTTATCGTAAAATTGTGTTTAGTGTTGAATCTCATTTCTGGTTGAACGGCTATATAAACAAGCGAAATTGCCTTATATGGAGTGAAAACAATCCTCAAGAAGTTCTGCAGGTTCCATTGCATCCTGAAAAATGCACTGTATGGTGTAATTTACACGCTGGAGGCATCATCGGTCCATATTTCTTTGAAAACGATGCTGGAACTAATGTTACAGTGAATGGTCTTCGTTACAAATCGATGATTAATGATTATTTGTTTCAAAATTTCAATGGTATCGACCCAGAAGTGTTTTGGTGCCGACAAGATGATGCTAAACGTCATGCTGCTACCGTAACAATTGATTTATTGAAAGAAAGATTTGGCAATAACGTTATTTCGAGAAATGGTCCAATTAATTGTCCTCCAAGATCATGCGACATAACTTCACTAGATTATTTTCTTTGAGGTTATGTCAAATCATTGATTTATGCTGATAAACTAGAAACAATAGACGCTTTGGAAGCTAACATAACTCGTGTTATTGATGAAATATGGCCTGAATTACTCGAAAAAGTGGTCCAAAATTGGTCTGGTCGAATGCGGTTCCTCATAGTTAGTCGTGGTGGACATATGCCGGAAATTATTTTTGAAACATAAATGTACTCAAATTATCTTTCAAATAAAAAAAAATTTGGCTTCAATCTTAATTTCAATGTATTATCTCTCAATTTAAAACCACTCTACCACTCTAAAAAAAATACCCGATACATCTGTATAACGATTCCATACTCAAACAAATTCGATAAGATTTTGTAGATCATAGGGGCAAATTGCAGACATCAGCAAACTTGGTTGGTTTTCATCAGCACAATGTATACCAATGATTACAAATCGGTCATATTCGCTATACACAGAGACACTAAGATATTAATCATACACAACTGCCATCTAGACTATGCAAATATACTTACAAGACATACCTTTGCGAGCTAATAGAAAGTTCTACAAATTGAGACATTGTAACTGTATGTCTTCAAAATGAAGGTTGCCAGATGAAACAATGGAATTATAAACATGTAACTTATATGGTTCAGTTGACACAAGAACTAAAGCCAGCGTAGAACATATGCCGATTGGGTGCTTGAACAACAACTTTTGGATGATGATTTTTCGCATGGAATTTTCTGCAGCAACGAAGCACATTTTTCACTCTGTGGCTATGTAAAAAAGCCAAATGGTACAGTGAAAATCCTCATGTAACTGCCTAGAGACCATTACATACACAAAAGTCACTGTATGGTGTGCAATTTGGTCTGATGAAGTGATTGGCCCGTACGTCCTTGAAAATGAAGAAGGTGTCACTCAAACCGTCAATTCTCAACGTTAAAGTTAAACGATTACCGATTTTTTTGGCCTGAAATTAATGACACGGAATAAGAAGAGATGTGGTTTCAGCAAGATGGTGCAACAAGCCACACAACACAACCCATTTTGGCTTTATTGCAAGAAAAATTCCCAGTAAGCGCAATTTCTCGTTTCGGCGATGTGAATTGGACACCAAGATCATGTGATTTATCGCCTTTGGTTTTTTTTTGTGGGTCTATGCGAAGAATCGTTTTTATGCCGATAATTCTCAGACTATTGATGATCTGAAAACCAACATTTGTCAAGTTATTGGTGAGATATTGCCCGAAATGTGCCGGCGAGTCATCGACAATCACCTCATAAGGATAGAGTCCTGTAAGAGATCACGCGGAGGACATTTAAGTGATGTTGTATTCCACACATAATGACAAGGTCCAAACGTATTATTGCAATGAAAATTTGATCGATATTCTAAATGAAAGAGTGTTTTATTTACATTTACTATCGGAAGCACAAACTGGATATATTCATTCCGTGAAGGTTTTCAGAAAATTCTAGTCTTTTTATTTGAAATTGGAAAGTATCTCTAAAAGATTAAAATCATAGCACGAGTAAGAATATTCATGCAACAATTAAAATTTTTCAAACATGAGGAGTAATTATTGATGCTTAAGTTTTTTGAAAACGAATTCCTTATGCGCTGATAAAATTTCGATTACATTTCCCACAGTAAAAAAAAGTAGTTAGTATATATGAGTAAATATTTAAATTTCAGCGCTGTGGTATACTTAAATTAGAAGGCACAGGTGAGTTGAACTTGCTTTATTTAATTATCATCGTTCTGTATTCGGAAATAGTTTAATCGCACCAAGAAAACTATGGATGCGTTTAACTGACTACATCTAATTATCGCTACAATTTCACAAATAACAATTTTGTTGCTAAGTTTTCTTACTGTATGTTTTTTTTTAATCAGTATAGAAAGTATTCGGAAAAAACAAAGCTCAACTGTAATTATTGAGTATTTTTATAATTTTAATTCTTGAATTAGAAAATTATAACAGAACATTCATCTTATTTACTTATAAAACCTCTATCCAACTGTAAACACTTGACTAAACTTGGATCTACAACAGATCCAACATACCAAAAAATGGGACACTTATTTAACACCAGATATAAGAATGATTTTATTACACCATTGCACAGGAAGAAAAATACGCGAAATTTCTCGCACTACTGGGGTATCAAAATGTTCAATAAATTACCTACAGACCTGAAAGATTTCCCAGAATGTGTTTTTAAAAAGAGGATTCATGATATCTTGGTTAAAAATGCATTTTATTCAGTGGAAGAATTTTTGAGTTTTTCATTTTGAATGATTTATTATTGACGAGCCATGAAAAATTGATGGCAACAAATTATTATTATTAAACGTAGAGGTACACCTCCATAATTTTCGATGATTTTAGTCCAGGACTGTGAAACTGACTGAATTAAACCATCTTCATTTCGTGGCGCTGCACGTTCAACTTCAATCTTCATTAGTCCCCATATGGCATCTTGCATTATCCTGCTGAAAACGCCACCCCTTTGGATATAAAGCATGCGCCGTTTCAAAAAGAAAATCGTTTAGAATTCCATAATACTGATCAACTATACAGTGAGCCTAGCACCACGATGAGGTATTGCTCCCCAAAGCATTATTTTGGTGGGAAATTTGGATGGTAACAGGTTGTTTTGATAAGATTTTTAAGTGACTTCCACCAAGCTGAAACAACTTTCATCAGATATAAATATATTTTTGAAATTATCTTCTTGAAAACGTTGACAAAATTCTTTCTTTAATTCCTTTTGTAAAAGTGTCATTATAGGGATTTTTTTCGATTTCCTTGATATGTAGTCTTGTCTTTTCAGTGACATACGGACGGTCTCTGGACATACTTTTATATTTCGTTCATTTTAAAATCTGATAGCCAATTTTCAAAATCCCATGAGCGGATTTTGTCGTCCTAAGGCCAATAAAACGTTTAAATTGTTTTCTTTCTTCTTTTTCTTTTTAATCTTATGCGGTCTTCCTGAAACTGGTCTATGCCTCATATCCATGCCATTTTTTATCCTCATTATTGTCTCATATACAGCACTTTTCCCCAGTTCAGTCAATTGCACTAATTTTTTAACGTTTCTTAAACCTTTTCTATACAAATATTTTACCTGTTTTCTTTTTTCAACTTGAGACATTATTTCATAAATTGTATACCTGTTGACAATCAACAATATTTGACATATAGTGTTGCCATGCAATTTTGGCCATAGCCGACTAACTGCATAACCTATTTTATACATTACTTTTGTCTCAGAATGTTACAAAAAAGGGGTATATTGAAATTATGAACAACAATTAATAACGGATACTTTCAAGACATACTATAATATGCTCTCAAAATTATATGTTTTCCTCAAGTTTACGTATATAATGCAGGTTGGATATTAATGGTTCGTTTCACATAGAAAAGAAATTAAAGTATAAATTATATTTAGAGTATATTGGAGTACAAATAAATTCGTGCGGTTTTAATAACAGATGTCGCAACTAGATTATTATCCCATTGTTTCATCTGGCAAAACCTTAATCTTGAAGTGTCATCATTAGGGGTATCATTTCACTGATGCATAAATGGCATATTTTCTGTCTGTTCCGAAAATGTCACATTTGTACTGAATAATGTGTTTTTGCAGGGAGTTGAAGAAAAAGACTGTCTAAAGTCATCGTATATAGTGGTTGTATTAGAATTGATTTCGTAAACCACAGAACTATTTATTTCGAGTTAACATTACACTCCATTTAAATTTTCAGGAATTATCAAGAATCTTTCTGAATTGTTGAAGGTGAGAAAGTATTTTTTGTTGATTGCTGTTATATTTTATTGAATATGAATATGATTGAGTACTGACGAAGGAAAGTCTCTCTTAAAACTTGTTTTTGATAATGTTTTTGCATAGCTGGAGGTTTTCTGAAAACTAACTTAGTTTAAATATTTTAATATTAGCCTTCTACCCTTTTAATTTCGAAAAATTATATTTAATAATTATAACTTCAGGAATTAGATTGAAATAATGTCATATAAGTACCAAATAACCAAATATCAAATAATTATATATTATAAATAAAATAACATAAATAGAGGTTAATTCTTGATAGAAGGTATATAAAATTTTTGATTGTATATAAAATTATTTAAATATTTTAATATTAGCCTTCTACATATTTAATTTCAGAAAATTATATTTAATAATTATAACTTCAGGAATTAAATTGAAATAATGTCATATAAGTACTACTTATATCAAACGACATATAAAATAAACATTCATTATAAGACATCCAAATGATATAACAAAATCCAATAAATAAAAATTGTTAACCAAAATTCTATAAATTAAATATTTTGAATAGATAAAATTTTGTTTCTGCTGATCAATCTTATGAAAACAAATATCTTTCAAAAATGTTTAACATAATCTTAAGAATTTCATCATAAAACTATCTTACTCAGAATATTCAATATCATTGAATATCTAACTAAGTTACTTTCCATAAAATCTCAACATATGTAAAAACATTACTGAAAAACAAGTTTTAAGAGAGACTTTGCTTCGTCAGTATTTAAATATTTCATATTCAATAAAAAATAACATCAATCAACAACAAATATTTACTCACCCTTCAACAATTTAGAAAACTTCTGGTAAATGAATATTGAAAAATTTAAATGTAATATACGGTTAAGTTACAAATAAATAATTCTGTGGTTTACCCTTGATCTAAAAGATTGAAAGACAATTTGACGACCTCTGTTATAGCACAAGGAATAAAATTGAAATAATGTCATATAAAAACCACTTATATCAAACGACATACAAAATAAACATTCATTTACCAGAAGTTTTATAAATTATTGAAGGGTGAGTAAATATTTGTTGTTGATTGATGTTATAATTTATTGAATATGAATTTTTTGAATACTGACGAAGCAGAGTCTCTCTCAAAAATTGTTTTTCAGTAATGTTTTTACGTATCTTGAGATTTCAAAGTAACTTAGTGAGATATTCAATAATATTGAATATTCTAAGTAAGATAGTTTTATGATGAAATTCTTAAGATTATGTTAAACATTTTTGAAAGACATTTGTTTTCATAAGATTGATCAGCAGAAACAAAATTTTATCTATTCAAAATATTCAATTTATAGGTTAACGATTTTTATTTATTGGATTTTGTTATATCATTTGGATGTCTTATAATGAATGTTTATTTTATATGTCGTTTGATATAAGTGGTACTTATATGACATTATTTCAATTTAATTTCTGAAGTTATAATTATTAAATATAAAATTTCCTGAAATTGAATATGTTGAAGGCTAATATTAAAATATTTAAATAATTTTATATACCTTCCATCAAAAATTAACCTCTATTTATGTAACTTAGTTAGATATTCAATAATATTGAATATTTTGAGTAAGATAGTTTTATGATGAAATTCTTAAGATCATGTTAAACATTTCTGAAATATATCCGTATTCATAAGAGGGATGAGCAGAAACAAAAGTTTGTCTACTCAAAATATTTGATTAATAAGATTTTTGTTAATAATTTACATTTATTGGATTTTGTTATATCATTTGGATGTTTTATAATGAATGTTTATTTTATATGTCGTTTGATATAAGTAGTACTTATATGACATTAAGTTAATTCCTGAAGTTATACTATCAAATATACTTTTTGAAATTAAATATGTAGAAGGCTAACAGAATGTATCTGTAAATATTAAAATATTTGAATAACTTTATATACCTTCTATCAAGTATAAACCTCCATTTATTTTATTTTATTCACTATGTATTAGAATTGGTTTGCCTGGTTTAAAAGTGGCAATTTTGATTTGGAAGACGAAAAACAACCCAAAGAATTATCGGCTGGGTTCAATGAAAATTCATCATAAACCCGAACATTTTTTCGGGTAGTTCAAAAAGCCGATAATTCAAATAACCGGTACAATATCTACATATGTATCTAATTATTGTCTTTGATTTTCGAAAATTGAGAAATGTCACATTTTTGAATCGTATGGGAACGAAAATGCCTTTATCAGTTGGATCGGTCTTTCAACTCGTACCCATCCTTTTTGTGCAGGTCCCACGGGAAAAAGGGCTTTCGGTTCACAGAAAGAGCATTTTTGAGGTTGTTTTATAGTCGGTTGTTTATTATACATATAAATTCACGCATTCTGTATTCGTTTACACTCGACAATGAGATAATAGTCGAAACGTGTAGTGTCACACATTGTTAGTGAACAAATTGTGAAAATTTGATGAAATATGGTATTTTATTCTCCAATATAAATGCATTCAATTTGTCACAGGATGGTTTCGCGTTTACTCGTCATAGTCCTCTTTGGCCTGGAGCACTGCTCCAAGGGAACTGTTAGAACGCATGCATCCGAATCAGATCCCATGGCGAGCTCACCGTTGGGCAAATACCAAGGTTCAATTATGAAAAATTCGTTCGATAAGCCGATTTTCGCATTCAAAGGAATACGATATGCTGTACCACCAGTGGGAGAGCTCAGGTTCAAGGTGACGTTCATTTTGCTATCATTTTTATTGAGTCTTAATCAATTCGTCAACAATAATTGTCGTTCATTCATGCAAATTTGTTGGAATTGAATTTCATCTACAATTTATTGAAAGAGTTTCTTTCAAATAGGACCGAATCCATATGTTATTTCATTACTTATATTTTCTTCATATTATAGCCTGCTGTACCAGTGAACAAACATGAGGGAATTTATGACGCTACAAGAGATCCCCCAGCATGTCCTCAGCCACTTTTAGGATTTGATCCTATATCTGAAGACTGCTTGTTTCTTAATGTCTACTCCACCAAAGTAAATAATTATATCTTTGTTTGTTAACGTATCCTCCAAAGACTGTTAACATTTTAGTTGCCCACAGAGAATGACAAAGTGAAGAGGCCTGTTTTGGTTTTCATTCATTCGGGAGATTTTCAGAAATTCTCTCCCCGAAGCAACTGGGCGGGACCTGAGTATCTGTTGAACCAAGATATCGTTTTGGTAACCTTCAACTACAGACTGGGTGTACTAGGTATGAACAAATTGCTGATATAAACTTTTAGAATCAGTAAATAAAATTCTGAAAGTCTACAAAATCATTAATATTGAAATGAAAATAATCAATAAGAATTGAAAAAACTCAAAATTTAACGCAAGATCCTAGAAATAACTATGTTTTAATACCAAAGTATCATTTAAGTTTTCCGAAGATGAAGAACTCGTACGAAACGGGAGTAAAAACATTTAAATTTTCTGATTGTAAAACAATAATTTCTGAAAACTTATATATTTTGAATTTGGACTCACCACCATGTCCTTGATACAGCAATTATTTTCATATCAATCATTTTGTGGAGATTTTAGAAAATTTGTGTTCCTTGATTTACTGATTTAACTTTCATCAAGGCTCCAAAAATTTCAAAAATTTATCAAAATGTATAAAAAAAGTTATGTCTTTATATTCAGTCAATCAGAAGCATAAGTAAAGGGTCTTTCAATGGGAACGCTCCATTTTTAAATTGACATTACTCACGTATGGCAGCCATTGTTTATTTGTGACATTGACAGTTGTATTTGTCAATGTCTACAATTTGATCATGGAAAGGTGCACACTCCAACAACGTTTACAAATAATCCAAATTTAATATGAAAGCTCGCAATCTGTTACTATAACTTTACGTGCTTTAACTCCAGTTTTTGGTCGTTATAATCGTGCGGATGAAAGAACATTTGAACGTTTAGTGAAGAAGTTTGAAACAAATTTAACACTTCATGATGTTACAGTACCAGTGAGACAGAGAAATGCAAGAAGTGAAGAGAATATTGCTGCCGTACGGGAAAGTGTTCGTGAAGACCAAAATTTATCGATTTCTCGACGTTCACAAGAACTAGGTGTCTCCCATATGTCTTTGTGGCGAATTTTACGAAAAGACCTTGGTTTACATCTATACAAAGTTGTTTTAACCCAAGAACCAACAGATCATTTTAAGCGTCGTGAATTCAGTAATTGGTGCTTAGAAAAAGTCGGACATGATGTAGGTTTTCATAAGAAAATCATTCTCAGGGATGAGGCTCATTTCTGGTTGAACGGTTATGTCAACAAGCAGAATTTCCGCATTTGGAATGTTGATAAACCTGAAGAATATCAAGAACTGCCATTACATTCTGACAAACTTTCTGTTTGTCGCGGATTTTTTTTATGCTTGAGGTGTCATTGGACCTTAGTTTTTTTTCAGCGAAGCTCATGAGGCGTTAACTGTCAGTGGAAATCGTTATTCTTCAATGTTGACTAATTTTTTATGGCCTAAATTGGTTCGTCTTGATTTTCAGGACAAGTGGTTTCAAAAGGACTTGTCATACTGTCAATGATACAATGACTTTATTGAAAACAAAATTTGGTGATTCGATTATTTCAAGAAAGAGACCGATAAATTATCCGCCTCGTTCCTGCGATTTAACTTCATTGGACTCCATTGGTTTACAGCAATCATCCAGCAAATTTGGACGATTTACAGATCAATATTGAGCGGGTAATTATATAATAATAATGTTTACTCACACTGATGCAACTGATGGCCGATGATTTTAGTCAAGGACCTGTAGGAGCTATGAAAAATCCTCATATAACTGGTGAAAAGCAACAAACTAGTTCTTGTATGGATTCCAGCTGGCCAAGGCATTGAGGAAAATTAGAAAAACTAAAACAAAACGAAACTAAAACAAAAACTATCTTCTCCAGACCCTCACCCTCGTATTGGGTATCATCTATACTGAATAGAACTGAATGGGAAGGAGAAAGAAGAATTTTTGCTTTATTAGTACACCAGGCCAACGACAAGCCAAGGCGCTCATCGCTAAGGAGAGTGTCCTTTCATTGTCAAAGAACGAGCTTATTGGGCTCTTCACTGACCTCTGGGTCGTAGGTTATCACCTACATAAGATCGGTTAAGAAAACTTTGATATCTGTAGATTATGTGAATCGGCAATCGAAACCCCCGAACACATATTCTGCCATTGCAAAAACCTTGCATAAACAGACTTACTCTAATGGATGGCATGATCCTCACGCCAATCAATATAAATGCCAAGTCTCCAGGAAAGGAATCAACACTACGAAGGAGAAAACCTTCCTGGTAAAACCTAGTACCATGGTAACGCACCAAAGGCTTTATTAGTCGCAGAGCAGAGACTACCACTGAACCAAACGACCACAAATATCTAATTTAATCTGCGTGCAGAGATGAACCTTCGTCTGACAATGAAACAGTGAGATACACTCTAGACGGTAGTCTAACACAGAAATTCTCTCAGTCTATTAGGTTTTGGTCAAAAGCCTCTCGTTCTAATACTCTGTAAATCTTGTAGTTCTAAATTCCAGTTCTGAATGTGTCTGCACTGCATTATCAACAAATAATACTACGTTCCACTGAAAATTCTAAATCTTTCAACGGAATTTTGGTGAGAGTTGTCTCCTGAATTTGCTTATTTTCAGGATTCATAAGCACCGGCGATAAGGAAGCACCTGGCAATTTGGGTTTGAAAGACCAAGTTGAAGTACTCGAATGGGTTAAGCAGAACATTGAAAGTTTTGGAGGCGATCCAAATAGTGTAACAATATATGGTGTTGCTTCTGGAGGTTCCTGCGTTAACCTTCACTTGGTATCTCCTCTTTCAAAGGGTCTCTTCCATAAAGCAATCATGAGCACTGGGACTTATACCGGGATATATCCAGTTGGTAAAAGTCTCTTGAAATTAACTAAACGCCAAGCAAGGATTGTTGGATGTCCGGATAATTCAACGTTAAATATGGTCGAATGTTTGAAGAAAAAACCTGCAGAGAGACTAGGAAAATCTGTTGCTAGACTAGTAAGTTTTCGATTATTTCATATTTTCACAGAGAACGATATACAGGGTGTAGATGTAAGAAACTGATAGGGTGGATAATACACACTTTCGAGACACCGGTTCCTAAAGTTGAAAAAACTTATTTGTTTCTCGGCAATAACTTTACTTCAGGAAGTTTCCATCTTAAACGTCTAAACCCTCTAAGTACCGGGCCACTCTTGGCTTGCTAGCTTTTAATGGCCCTGTGCACTTAACTGTCTTCCATTTTTTACCCGAAGCCCATAATGTCCACCCCTCTACTTAAGGGTATAATAGGAATCTACTCCCAAATATTCAAAATCGAGGGTTAAGTTTATGATTCATGCTACGATCAATTAGTTCCTGTCATAAAATAACTTTTTATTCTTAAAAGCGTCTTCCAACTGTTAACCCAAAAGAAGTGTGACAAAATGAAGTGGAATCTTCTGGAATAAAACGAAACGGTATTTCAAAGTTTATGGCACATCTAGATTTATAGCCCCCAGACGTCAATCAAACAATCCTTCCAGTAAAAGGTGCTTAGGTACCATCATGTTTAATCTACATAATATACAATTAGAACTTATAATGTATTTTAATGTACTTTCTGTCGCAAGTTCCTGATTTTTTCGATGAGAGTCCAGTTAATTTTGAGTATTCTTTTTTATGAAAAATTAAATCTTAAAATGTTTGAGGCTGAGGTTTAGGGCTTTCGATGGAAGTACCTTTTTTAGGAATAGTTAATCTTCAAGAATTTCAATTACTCCACAAAAATTGCTCAAACGTCAGCGGCGTACAAGTTGGGGATGTTTTAATATCTGATAAACTTTTTATCCATGTCAACAAATATGTTCGAAAAATTGAAGAAAGATCAAAATTTATATTTTAATGAGCAGTGTCATTATCCGATAGAAATATTTTCAGAAATTTTAGAATTATCGCAAAAAACGAGTTATTTTTTTCAACCTTAACACCCTGTGTCTCGAAAGTGAAAAGGGGAATGCTCCATATTTGCAAGAAACTAGCTTTTATTTTCATCAGTACTATCTATTCTATATCTTTGTTACTCTGGAACAATCTGTATTATAGTAAATTTTGAGCTAGGTGAGCCAAAAACTTATTACAAATTTATATTCTGCAGAATCCTTTCCCAAATGGATTTCCTGTATGGAAACCTGTTATTGAAGAAGATTTTGGACAAGAAAGATTTCTCACTGACCATCCTGTTAAGCTGATGCTTGAAGGAAAATTCCATCAGGTTCCAATCATCATAGGGTTCAATTCCGATCAGTTCTCAGATCTAGCTATAGGTATTTTTGTTCTGTTTTTTCTCATTTCATACTTACATGACCTGTTTTAGAATTGTTGCAAGATAGCGAAGAATTGCAGAAATTCGATCAACATTTTGACAAGGAAGCAGCGAAACTATTTTCATACGAGCATGATGAACGAGCAAATTTCATCAGCAAAGACTTAAGATCACTTTATTTTGGAGATAAAAAAATTGACGATTCAACGCTTCCTCAGTTGATGGATGTAAGTTTCGAAAATTAAGTCAAAATATATTTAATTCTTCAGATTATTCTAGCTGTACAATGATGGCTGGATAGGAGTTGAGATGCATCGAGCGGCTTTGTTGTTAGCACAGAAGTCCAAGGAACCAGTATTTGCTTATATCTACTCCTATCTAGGGAAATGGAGTCACTATCATTCAAAAAAAGGGCCCTTACCAAAAGGTTTGTGATAAAAGGCATTTTAAAATCAGTTATCAGCCAAAGGTATGTTTTAGAAGTAAATATCCCGAACAGATACGAGTATATGTACAAACATGGCAGCACTGTATCGTACCACGGTTAGTTCACCATGGTACGATACAGTATTTTGTTTATTGTTTCAATATTTAGAGCAAATTAATTAATCGCAATGATTTAATACACTGTGTGGACTGTATTAACACTTCAACGACAACAAATATATTTTGGTATCACTGTATATGATAATAAGCAAAAATTATGAAAGTTATATCACGAACAAATGTAAAATCGTCAATATGAGAATTACTACATTTATAGTAATCGCGATAATCTTGTACGAGGGACACAAGCGGTAAAGTTTACTATTATGAAAATGGTCAATTCAATTATAGATTATTACCGGAGTAATAATGTAATATCGTGGACTGAAAGGTTACAAGCGACCAGGGTGACTATCAGGATGATAATTACTTTACAGCACATTCAAAATTCAAAGTATCTTTCCTAACAAAAAAATGAAATCAACGAAATTTATTGGGAAGTCTATTTGTGGGTGGACAGAATGGGTGAAAAAATCTTTCTCATTGGTTATAGGAAAAATTATGAGATCAACGTTAGTAGATAAGGATGGAATGAAACAGATCATAATAATTAGCAATGCTGTGTCATTGAATGAAACAAATAGATGAGTACTAAATAATTCAAGAGCTCTAAAGTCTTTTCATGTTTTCTAAGATGGATAAGCCAAGTATCCAATGCAATGAAAACTTCAGTGTTCGAATGTCACAGCACAAAAGGTCTAAAGTTGAATATATCAAAATAATGAATTATGTTTTAACGTGGGCCGTCTCTGAATGAATCTTCTTCATATACTCTTCATACTTATTGCCGAAAATAAATAGGAAATAAATTGAAGAATACTGATAATTTATTTTTATGAAACTATGTATAAACTTTCGTAGCGCTGATTCATATATAAATACTAAGTTTGAACTTGACCGGAATTGGGCTTTCGAAAATATTTGTGCCATGAAAATTCAAATGAGAATAATTCAGGAACCATTGAGACGTATTTATTCATTTTTGAACATAACTAAAATATAATTAAATATTAATATAAAAATTCTGCAAATCCACTTCATATATTGAAAATATGTATTAGATTGATATTCAAAAAATTCAAATATGAAAATAGATTTATTCTGTTAGCCTCCCATAAATTTTAATTTCAAAACATTTTTTATTCGAAAACTTTTAGAATTAAATTAATGTCTTATGAGCACTGCTTAAATTTAGTAGACATACAGAATCAAAACTTATTATACAACATGAAATGGAAAAAAACCCAATATATATAAATTTTCAATTAAAATTAATAAATGAATATCTGAAGGAGACAAAATTTTGTTTCCGATCCTATATTTATGAAAACCAAATCTTTTTCAAAAATGCAAAACATAATTTTGATAACTTCTCGAAAACTAATTTATTTGAAATATTTAATATATTTAAATGAGTTACTTCAAAATTCTTTTAAAACATGGAGCACATCCTCAAAAAACAATTTGAAATCCAACTTCACATTTAAAAAATAAAATCAATCAACAGGAAATAACTTACCAGAAATTGAATTCCATCAACAAAAAATGCCCACATAGGATATAATGAAAGGGTTCTTTTTAAATTGGATTCCCTAAAATAAGCATGCAAAAATGAGCATAATAAACTAAATGACAATTATGATTGGCAATCGTGTTGTGAGTCGAACAAAAATTTCCTAGATTATGTTTTTCAGGTCCAGTACTTAATGATGACGTAATTTATATTTTCTACATCTCCACGCTTTTTCCCAAAATTGAAAAAAATGATCCTGACTTCTTGGCCGTCCAAGGACTTACCTGTATCATAAGAAAATTCGCTTCAACCGGGTGAGTACTTGTAACTATTTAGTTAAATGAAACACATATAGAGGGTGTCCCAGGGAAGTCGTACTGGTTATCAGAAAAATATAAAAGAAATCTATGTGGCATGCTTTCAAAATGATAGGCATTTAAAAAATTTCTGAAAACTCGACACCCTGTGATGGTCTTTTTACTCCTGTTGTCATAAATTTTTAACCCCGAATTATGCTCCTCTGAACTGTTATTAAAGTTTGAAAACCAGCTGCTCCAGCTTGGATGAAAAAGATAAATTTTTCCCGAAAAAATTCCAAAAATTAAAATTTAGCCGAATTTAAACTGACTGTACTGAAAAAAATTGAACTACGCGAGTTTTGCAAGTGACGTAAAAATTTGGCGCATTTAGTAAGGATTTCAAAATGGTATAATACTCGGTAAATTCTTTCTAAAATTGTAGACAATTTTTTCCCGTTTTTAACAAATTTGTCTACCTTAGTTAAAAATTATTCTAATGTGCCATTTTAAGGTGCGTTTGAAATAAAATTCAGTGCATTTCTTAAGCTTTTGATTAAATTAAGATTTACAAGTAAGTTCCACTGAATATTTACGGCAGCATGTGATACCAACAAGATGGCTGCCCTTCGCATTATGCTGTCACAGAAAGAGAATTCTCACAGCAAATGTTTACCATCAGCTGCAATGCAAGCTTTACATCTCCTTGAAATTGATCTCGTATCTTCTTGATGCAATGTCTTCAGCGGCTACTGCAAATCTTCGGCGCAGCTCGCCCAAATCTTGAATCGGTTTGGAATATACTTTTTCCTTTATCGTACCCCACTAAAATAAGTCCACTAGATTCAAATCGGGTGAACGAGATCATTTTTAAAGAGAAGTAGAACTTACATGCTGATAGTAAACTTACTGTGGCAGCATGACGCTTTGGGCATACATGTTGCCGTAAATATTCAGTAGAACTTCCTTGTAATTTCCTAATTTATTTGAAAACTAATCCTGTACAATACGACTACAGTCGTAGATTTGTGGAAGGGAACCTCGTCGGTTTTACAGCATTATTACAGGCAGTCTTACAAGCTATCATAGTGAACGAATTCCTGGACAAAAACTTTACAGATCCTATCGAACAAATACCGCTTTTTCCCGATATGGATCCGGTAGACTTTTTTCTCTTTCCAAAATGCAAATTTCCAATTCGAAGCATACGTTTTCAGTGGACCCACTTTGAAGACAATGCAATAAATTAGGATGCTTCTTACGGGTACCCTTTTTACACTGTAGTTTTCATAATATTATATATTTATTTTCAGAAATCCAAATTGTCCAGAAAGTTATTCAAACGTCACCTGGGAGCCTTTTGATCTTTCAACACGAAAATACTTGGAATTCGGTAAGATGACAAAACTAAAACAAAGGTTGAACGACAAAAGATTTGCCGAATGGGGTAAATGGTTTCCCCTAACAAAATACGAAATTGTTCAAGATTCTTCAACTCATATTAGCATATGCAATTGAAAAATAAGAGATGTAAACGTATTGCTGTGTGGAAATAAAAGTCGCAGATATTTATTTCTGTTTTTATACAGAAATTGTGTTACCTTGCAAAACTTTTGAATTAATAAAAATTGAAAAATATTTATATACAATAATCTTGTTTTGAATGGTCAGGTATAATTTACCAACCACCCAGAATCCTTGGAAGATAATAACTCACATAAATCTGAACAAATAAGTTAAACTCTTTCAACTCCTTATCATTATTTAAGGAAACGATGTTTTTGATGTAGTTAATGCCCCATAATAGTTACTGGTATGTAAGCATGGCTCTTCACCAGGTGATCATTAAGTAGTCTTCACAATTCGCGCAAGAGATTTTGCGATGAGGATACGTGAGAACACTGCATTAGAGAAGAACCCACCGCGCTTCCAGTTTTGACTTCAGTTAGAAAATCTACACCGTGACTGGTAGCAGCAAAGTACTACCCAACCTTAACTCGCTCTAAAGGTCAGTACCTGAGTTATTTGGGACGCATACGCCGAAAGAGCTTGTTTCCATCACCCAGCCGCAAATTCAAAACATAGAACCGTCAAGAATAGATGCCTCAATTGATCATGGTTCGAGTACCAAACAACATCAAGACCCACGACTAGGCGCTTTATCACAGTTCTGAGGAAAAATGTTATTCTCCTTCACAAGATCAAATATTACACAATATAGCACCCGTTCCAATATTATTGTCAGCCATAATTTTTATGGATAGGTCGACCAATAGAAACTTTCTAAGAAGCAGAGTAGTAATTCAGTTCGATACATTTGTTGACGATATCACTGAATAGATGAATGGACTGCGATATTTCAACATTCTTACATTTATAATTGTCAACATCACGTGCCTTCGCTCTTAAACTATTTAGAATCAAATTTACCGTTACAGAAGTGACTGAAAATTAAAAGTTAACATTTGCATTCAATCTGTAAATGTAATAATGTTTCCTATCTGAAATTTTATTGCATATTTTCCGAAAAAAAGTAGCGAAATAATATTCTACCGATCAGAAATATTACATGGAATAACTTGATCTAGTTTGGAACAGATGTTAATATTTCGGATTGTATTCCAGGTTTCATACTGAATATTTTCTTCACAAATCAGGAACATGTAACAATGATCTTGGAGGTAATTTAATAATAACCCTTTGGTCAGGAATTCCTCATTCACACACCTACTATCTAATTAGATTATTATCTGGTTGCATGATATCGTTGTCTTGTTGAGATATTCTGAAGACACAGAGGTTGTGGTGTCCGCTATTTAACTACCTATTCATCAAAACACTTATATCTAATAATATAGTTGTTCAGGAATACCTTGTTGCGGCATTCTGAAGACACAGGGTTGTAGTGTCAGTATATAATTGCGAATCCAAATTTCATTCACTCTAAACACTCTAAATTCTCAAACAAGTTAACCACCTCTAGATTAAAATAAATGAAATAAAGATAAAGACGCTTACATGCATGAAATTTGTTAAATGGTCGATTCAGATTGAAGTAAACAGCTCGTCCCTAGCTGGAGCATCAATGCAATAAAATCCACCTATGAATAAAGAATACATGATACAAATAACACTCACGTTGACCTCGGGTAATTCAATACAATAAGATAACTTTACATGTTAGCGCAGCACAGTCGATTTTCCTTTGTGTCCATCCTTAACTTTTAATGAACAATGGACAAGGGCTATTTCTAACAAAGTAAAACTCGACGCTCTTAAGCCGGCGTTCAGTCGTCGAAGTACAACAACTACTCTTCTGGAAAGAACAGACGCTCCTCTCTCGGGGTTATGTTTACACATGCGCTCAAGTCTATGAAGCGATCATAGACTCTTACTCCTGGCATCGACAGTGACATTTAAGTATAAATTTCCCTAGATGGTACTTCCCGCTTATTTCTCTTCTACTAAAATATGTGGATCTCTTCAAGACAAAATCTATCGAAATTCATTACAAAGACATTCAAATCAGGAAATTTCTGGAACACTTTACAATATATACGAGTACATTGAAGAATAAGAGACTCATCATATTTTTTGATACCAAGGAATAGAAAAAATGTATTTATATTAAACAAAAAGGCTGTTCGTAAAACATTGAACGTAAAATTAGAAAAAAATGAAATAATTGTTCCTTAAAAACTCATATTATCGCATGAGATAAGATTATTCTTGAAAAAATTATCATTTTTCGTAACTGCGGAATTCTGATTGATGCTCAAGTTTTTTCGAACCAAATTCCTGATAAAATTTCGAGTTGATATCCAACAGTATGGAACAAAGTAATTAGTACTTGTATATGCATATATTTATGTAACTTTCAGTCAACCAATATCGTGTAGTATTTCTGTAAGGAGGTGAGTTAAATTTGTATTATCTAATGTTTCTTACACTTTCGGAGCTAACTATGTGTTGTTATTGGAGCAGTATTTAGTATTATTTCTCTATTATTTCATAAAAAGCAATAACACAACTAATATATACACATTTTTTTCATTCAAAATAAATTCCCGATAATGCTCATACAGGTCCACTAAGCTTTCTTCATTCGTGAGTATTGCATTAGATTATAATTTTTCTCTACCCTTCTTACTCGCCAGATCTAGCTCCTTGTGATTTTTCTTGTTTCAGAATTTAAAATCTGTGCAGGAAGGATTAATTTCTCATTGTGTAGATGACATCAAGCAAATTCATTACATATCTTAAAGAACCAAAATATTCTGTATGAATTCTATGAAATTCATAAATGTTTTCAGTCTATATGGTAAAGGTTGAATTAAAATAAATACAAAATCATATAATTCTGAGAAACATTTACAAATAACCAGATATATTAATAATATGTCTTCACTGAATGGAAAAGACTTTTTCGATGCAAAAAAACTCCTCCACAAATATTAAGAAGGTTCTCAAATTCTTAATCTATATTGAGCTGTTCCGTATTATATGGAGTACTCTAAAATATCCAGTATTATACAGAGTACTCTAAAAAAGCTAACCTTTTTTATCGTGATCATCTAGTGGTGGAAGAATAGGACATTATATTTTGTAGACAACCCAAATTACATCTAACGAGAGTAAAGAAACAATGACGGAAGATTCAAATATTCAAAACACAGTAACGTCAGAACATTATATTTATATTGGTAAAACTGAAAAGCAACAACCCTCAATGAAAGGAAACCAACATTTATCAGCTTGCTGTTATATTTACTCTACTCAGTGTTTCATAAAGCTACACAGTGAACCCAATAGCGTCCCGGTTCTAAATGACTTATTTCTACATATCGTAAGGTGGGTAACTTGCTCGAATCGTTACAAAAAAAAACAAAGAAATAGGCAACGTGGGGATCATCCAAGATTACACGCAAATCCGCTACATATCAGGCACTGCGAATACCATGAACAGCACAAATAAAGAACCACTATTAATAAATATAAGAAACAACGAGGCACAGAGAAATAGTATACAATATAAATAGATAACTTGTGAGAGTCGTGCCAGTTTAATTATATGCCAAGATATTGCATTTTAGTAAACCAATCCAGTCGAATTAATATTACCGAAGCAAAAATACAAGAATGAAAAGCTAGTGGAACTACAATGAACGAGCGTGCAACAACTGAGAATCTTACATTAAAACAATCAATCAGACGCATTTAAAAGAAGTTTACTTACTAAGAGTTACCAAGGGGGTACTGCTTTAAGTACTATTATCTCGAGTGTGTTTTCAATCGCTCAGGATGTTTATTTCCAAGAACCTTCCTTTCTGCTACTTCAAAATACAATGGGACGCCATAAGGGCGTGTTTTTGTTAATGTCACCGAGCATATGCGTCAAGTTGCAGTGACACAGAAATAGGCGGGTAAATACCGTGATGTAGTGATGTAATTTATATAATCTATAAGGGATTCTGCCACTCGTATGATCCTTAGAAAATATCTATTCAATATCAACCCACGTAAACTTTGGTTCGAAGGACCAAGTAGAGATAGGTGTGCGCGTCCACGAATGGGGGATTTGTGTGTGTATAGAATGGAATTCAATTGCATTTAAATTTTCACAGGATGATATCCCAACTTACAATTCTAGTCCTCCTTGGTTTGGGACATTGCTCTAGAAGAACTGATAAAACACATGATGATGAATCAGATCCCATAGCGAGCTCACCTTTGGGCAAATATCAAGGTTCCATCATGAAGAATTCTTTTGATAAGCCTTTTTTCGCATTCAGGGGAATAAGATATGCCGAACCACCAGTGGGAGATCTCAGATTCAAGGTAAGCAGATTTGCATTCTCAGATTTGTTACTGAAGTTGAATAAAATTAGCTCCCTTGAACTTTGCATACATTTATTACTGATTTCTTGATAACCAATTTAGATTATAAGCAATTTATCTGAGAAACAAGACGGATAGTTGATCACTTGTGCTAAATTAGGACTGCCGTTTAAGAGTTAACTCATCAGACTAATCTGGTTTCATCTTGACCAGCATGAAATTTCTGTATTATTTTTTACAAGGACATATTTAGTTGCACCTTCTCTGAAGTCGATTAACTCTTCAAAGCGGAGAATTTATCCAGTGAAAATTTTTTGGATCAGCTTATTCTTAACCCTCCTTTGGGCAGCAAAGGTAAGCACGGTTTAAAAAACTGGTTTTACTGAACGACACATTGATTATTGTCTCATCTGTAACATTTTCTTCCATACCCTGAAGAGAAGTGCACAAATCAAAACTGGATTTTTGCTTTTTGGCAGATGCAGACTCTTTTTCATGAAGTCTTTGGTATGCACAGTTTTTGTTAACATATAGCTCCATTTGGTATAATGATCTTCAGCATGGGGTGTAAGGAGCATGAATACAAGATTTTTAGAGTAACGGTTTAGGAGCTAGTGCGTAAGATAGCCAATCACAACTGCTCTTTATTCGAGGCAGTTTGGCATATTCGTGTTATGGTAATGATGTCCTACAAACCAATTTACTGGTTCATCTAGATGGTCATCTATAATTTCTTTTCCAGCAAGACAACGCAGTTCCTCAGAATGATCATCGTAGTAGTATGGACTTTTTCTAAGTCAAGTTCCTTGGAACGAGGTGTCATCAGCAGACATCGACCTAACTCATTTTCTGATGGCCTTAACATGTGCTAGAGTGTATCTGTCTATGTGATCGCTAATGTTTTAGTTTTATATATTAATGGAATTTCGTGTGATTGATATCGTTTCATTCTCTTATTGAAGAAATGATTCCTTTGCTGAACCCATGGTTGTAGTGATAGTAGGCAATATGTTTCTCAATTTATATCATAGCATAACCACACGATACAACAAATATTCATCAAATTGTAGCCTGCCGTACCAGTAAAGAAACACAAAGGAGTTTACGACGCTACAAATAATCCGTCAGCTTGTCCTCAACCGCCATTAGGAAATGATCCCATTTCCGAAGATTGCCTGTTCCTTAATGTCTACTCTTCCAAGGTAAATTATATCTTCAGTGTTAAGATCATCTTTGAGTGACTTTGAAAATTTCAGTTACCATCAGAGAATGACAAACCTAAGCGACCTGTTTTGGTCTTCATCGTGTCAGGAGATTTCCAGATGTATTCTTCCAGAAGCAACTGGGTTGGTCCTGAATATCTCATGAACCAAGATATTGTTTTTGTAACTTTCAACTCCAGACTGGGTGTATTAGGTAAATATGTAGAGTGTCCGGATTTAACTGTAATATATTTGAGGATTTTCTATCAACCTAGGTCCTAAAATGAGGAGTTAAAGTTCATCATAAACCTGTATTTGTAAGATTATTTTGTCAAAATTCTCATATTTTAGTTGCATATTAGAGATATAACGGGTAGTGCTATGAGATTTCAGAGTATCGTAATCTAAAGGAATTTTCTTCTGTATGTCAATCTCTGTCAAAGGGTAAATATTCTTACTTTATTTTTTGGGTATTATTAGATCCAATATATCAAAGTTCTAGAGACGTTCCTTTCATTTACAAGTGCAAGACTCTTGAAAGTGATTATAGATATTCTTTCACTTATTCTTTATTTTAATTTAATTTATATTAGTTATCCTTCCTAAGTCGTCGCATTTTATTCAGGATATATAAGCACCGGAGATAAGGAAGCACCTGGCAATTTAGGCTTAAAAGACCAAGTAGAAGTGCTCAAATGGGTCAAGGAGAACATCGAGGGATTTGGAGGTGATCCAAACTGCGTAACAATTTATTCTTCCGGCTCTGGTGGTGCATGTGTTAATCTACATATGGTATCTCCGCTCAGTAAGGGACTCTTCCATAGAGCTTTCATAGAAAGTGGAACTTACACTGGAGTTTATCCCGTCGGTAAAAGTCTCTTAAAGTTGACTAAGAGGCAAGCAAGAGTTGTTGGATGTCCAGATAATTCTACGTCGAGTATGATTGAATGTTTGAAGAAGAAACCTGCTGAAGTGCTAGGTGAATCCCTTGTTAAACTCGTAGGTATTGTTTTTCTCAATATTTAATTTTTTTATACTCTCCATTGAACCATAACATCCGAGATACATGGTGAACATACTCAGTTACATTGAACATAAAAGGAATAATTTAATGGACTTACTCTTTTTGGTGATGTGTTAATGTTATTTAAGGTGTTTTCAGATTTTGGACTTTTTCTTGATTGGAAGTAAAACACACTTCAGTACACGTCTAGTATAGGAATATTTAGTTATTGTTCCTTATTCTACCAGTGTTGTTCTTATTTTATTCAATTCATGTTATCTACTCCATCAGTTTGTTACTCTTATTCATGGACTTGCTTACCTCCAACCTTGCGTCATTAAAAATATAGAGGTTTCAAAACAATTTGATTTTGATAGTGACCACATACTGTTGAAGTTCTCCATTGGAATAACTGGACAAAGGGACAGAAAGAAATAGTTCAAGAAAAATAAAGTGTTGCGAATCAAAAACATAGTGGACTACTTGCCAAATCGTACTTTCACATAAAAAAGGGCCAAAACCAAACATCATCTTGAAAATAATAACCAACATTTTGGATGAAAATCAACCACCTAAGCAAGTAGGATTTAAAACTGGCCACTCAACTATGGACCACCTATTCACAGTAACCCAGGTCATAAAAAATACAAAGAATACAATAAAAGATTGTTCCTAGCATTTGTAGATTACAATGCATATAATATGGTGCATCATAATTCTCTTAGAAATGCTCTAATTAATCAAGGTATACCAGAACGATACATTCATATCCTATAACAAATTTATCACAATTGCTCAGCAAAAATCAAACTTGAAAATGTGGGAAAGCCCTTTAAAATCGAAAGAGGTGTACGTCAAAGAGAACCCATTTCCCCAAAGCTATTTACAGCATTGTTGGAGGAAATATTCAAAACCATTGATAGGGAAAATGAACAAGGCATCTAAATCAATGGAAGTATTGATCTAATCTTAGATTCGCGGTCGATATTGTCCTTTTTCCAGAAAGCCAAGAAAAACTTCAAGAAATGCTGAATGACTTGAATACTCATAGTAGAGAAGCTGCATTAACGATAAATGAAACCAAAACTAAACAACCTGACAGACAGTGAAGAAAAAAGAATAAAAATGAATGATGAAACCATTGAATATGTTCAGGAATATTGTTATCTTTGCCAGATCGTTGCTTTTACAAATCGTCAGAACAAAGAGATTAAAAGAAGAATAGAAAACGCTTGGAGTCAGTACTGGTCACTTGCGTTTATCTTGAAGGGTGACTTTTCCATGAATATCAAGAAGGCAGTGTTTATTAGGAATCAAATTAAAAGACCGAATCAGAAATGTAGATATCAGAAGAAAAACATCAATAAAAGATGTAGGCAAAAAACTGTTCAAGAAAAAGTGGACTTGGGCTGGCTATGTAGCAAGGAGGTCAACTGAAAAATGGACCATGTTAGGGCATTAATGATATCCAAGAGATGGTAGAACAAGCCAGCAATAAGATGGCAGGATTCTTTTAAGAAAAAAAAAGGAATATTATCTACACAAATCGGTCAAAACAGAGAACAGTGGAAGAAATTTAGAGAGTCCCTTGCTCCAGATGTGGATTGTACAGGCTTATGATGATGTAGATGGACGCTCTGTATATATTGGTTTATAGTAATTATGAATTGAAACATAACACTTATCGCTACATTGTAGCTCTTTCAAATGTTTTCAAACATCTGGCTCAAAAACTGAAATCATTCGAAGACGCTACAATGAATATATGTATTTTCAATGAAATTACCATATTATCAAAAAATCAAGTTGAAGTCATTATTCCTTCTTGGTGTGATACCTTTGGAGTCAATGAGTATATAGTAAAAATTGTGGTGATATTAATTCATTTCACCTTTTTGTCAAGTGCTTTAACATCTTCACAGGCAGCTCTCCTTACGCTATTATTCGAGCAAATATATAGTTTCCACTGCGAAAGGCTCTGCTTAGTATGAGTGATGCTACAAAACTAATTCCACAGAATCCTGGACCAAGAGGATTGATTTTATGGAAACCAGTCATTGAGGAGGATTTTGGACAAGAGAGATTTCTAACTGATCATCCCGTTAAGTTAATGCTTGAAGGAAAATTCCATCAAGTTCCAGTTCTCATTGGTTACCTTTCAGATGAATTTTCTGACTTAGCTATAAGTAGGTAAGTTTTTTCAACCTCATTTCGTACTGACACAGTCTGTTTGCAGAATTAGTGCAAGATAATGAAAAGTTGCAGAAGTTCGATCAAGATTTCAACAATGAAGCTTCAAGACTATTTTCTTATGACCATTATAAGTCACTAGCAAAATTTATTAGCAACGACTTAAGATCATTCTATTTTGGCGATAGGAGGATAGACAATTCAACTCTTCCTCAAGTGATGGAGGTAAGTTTCAACAAGCCAGTTTGAATAAATTTTATTCCCTCAATTATTAATTCTAGTTGTACAATGATGGATTGGTAGGAAATGAAATGAACAGGGCGGTCAAACTGTTAGCACAGAAGAGTAAAAAGCCTATATTCTTCTTTTACTTCGCCTACAGAGGAAAATATAGCAACTTTCATCCTAAGGAAGGACCTGTACCGAAAGGTTTGTTTTTGCATACAGTTTTTCTCTGTTCTGTCAAAAAGTACTTGGAATTGTTAACTTAAAATACCTCCACTGAAGAGATTACATCTTTTTCCTAGATTGGTATGAAAATTTTTTGTTTTTATAACTTTGAGAACTGTCGATGTATTTGTTGACAGGATCTAGTGTTGCTTCTTTTTATAATTCGGTGGTTTTTGAGGTAATGCTCAATTTAAATCGATCATTTGCTGTTGGCTGTGATCAGTGTTAACGGTTTCTCCAAGTCTAACCCTTCTGATTCCATACAGAGCCTGGTCTTTGGTGATTTGGTCTTACATTGAATGTCGATGGTTCGCCTGGATTCACCAAAAATGAAGACACTTTCATTTCGATTCGATGAAAAAATGGCTTCTTTCTATAAGTCAAGCAGCTTTTCATAAGTGGATTTTCAATTTTCTTGCTGCAGTTTAACCGAACCTATTCCCCCACTTTCTGAATCTTTTCCACAGCTTTCAAACGAATAGAGACGGCTTTCTGATTCACATTCAATTGATCTGCGAGTTCTTGTTGAGTTTGTGCATCATCTTCATCCAATAGGGCTTACAATTTTCTATTTTTCAGGTCCAGTCCTTGATGACGATTTAATTTACATTATTTACATTTCGACACTTCGCCCTAAAATTGAAAAAGATGATCCTGAATTTCAAGAAGTCATAAGAACGAGCAGGCTTATATACGAGTTTGCTAAAAAAGGGTGAGTAATCAGAGGTGGAACCTGACAACAAGCAGGAGATTCTAGCTGTAAAATACATAAAAAATGAATCTTTTTACATTTACTGAGGGAATTTTTATTTTGCATGGTTGGTAACACTGCATTAGTCACTGAAATTTCGGAATAAATTAAATTGAGAACATAGAAAACCCTTTATAATACTTCACAACATGTTGAAAATAAATGGAAGAACCCTCTGAAAACATTGAACGAATCATTCAATAACTTTTACTATTGATAAATTTACCAGAAGTATATTTCTTTTAAACTTTGAATATCGAAACAGATTTAATCTATTAGTCTTCTACAATTTCAATTTTAAAAAAATTTTTAAAAAACTGTTAGAATTAAATTAATGTCTCATAAGTACTGCTTACATTGAATAGACGTATAAAATCAAAATTCATTATCCAATATCAAATGGAATAAAAAAAAAACAACAAATATAATCTGTTAATTAAAATAACAAAAAAATAAGTATTATTGAATGTTTCGATCCAAACATGCGCACCTGAAGTCGTCAAACAGGCGTGGTACGCATGTTTTGCCTGCAACATTTGACAAAATGTTTTGTTTATGCTATTATATTTATGAAAACTAAATCACTTTCAAAAATACACAACATAATTTTAAGAACTTCTCGAAAACTAATTTATTCGAAATATTTAATATGTTTAAATATTTAAATAAGTTACTTCGAAAACATTCAAAAACATGTAGCACATCCTCAAAAACAATTAGAGTTCAGATAAGATCAGTTCGACTTTACATTTAAAAGATAAAATCAAATAAAAATAAATAAACTTGTAAACTTGCCATACAATTTTTGGAATCGTAGTTAATGCAAATTCAAACTAGGTTCATCTAATATCCAAGGTACTCTATGTTCTATTCTAAACACAGAAATCACACAAAGTTTGTAAGGCATTTTATGGCCTTTCTTAAACAACTGGAAACTGTATAATAAATCTCTTTATTCAAAAACCTAATATAATTATATATTATATATAAAATAAAAAGAAGTGGTTTTTTACTTGATAAAAGGATTATTACAAACTTTGAATATCAAAACAGATTTAATCTGTTAGTCTTCTACAATTTCAATTTCAAGTTGTTTGGAACGAAACATTCAATATTACTGATTTTTTCATTTTAATTAACGATTTATATTTGTTGGGTTTTTTTATTTCATTTGATATTGTTTAATGAATTTGGATTTTATACGTCTATTAAATATAAGCAGTGCTTATAAGACATTAATTCAATTCAAAAATTTTTTCAAATTAAAATTGTAGAAGACTAACAGATTAAATCTGTTTTGATATTCAAAGTTTGTAATAATCCTTCTATCAAGTAAAAAACCGCTTTTTATTATTATATATTCCTTTTAGTTTAATAATTCTGCTTTTTGCTTCCATGCTGTTCTGCATGAAATCTTTAACTTTGCTACTGAACGATCTTTCATTATGAATGAAAAGGTTTTGATTTTAAATGAATCAACAAAACTTTGACATATCAACTTAATTCTTGCTTTATTCTGAAGCTTCATCAATGCGGTTACTTTCGAAATAAGATTGGTTCAAATATCCACCACGTCTTCGTTGACAATAATTAATTTACATTCATACTGAAAGTTTGTACAATTACTCATGAAACACTCTGTATACTGGTATTTTTTAAGTATCCAAATAATTAAGTTTGAATACATTATCAGCTACCGAAATGAAAACGTAAAAATTCATAGAAAAGTTTTAGTGTTCTGTCAATATAATAAATCAGTTATTTAACTGCAGGGTTCCAGAGTTCCAGAAAGATTCAGATTTCAAATGGGAGCCATATAATCTATCCACTCAAAAATACTTGTATAGCCATAAACAGTTGGAAATGAAGGAGAGATTACATGCAGAACGATTTGCCGAATGGGAAAAACTTTTTCCTCTTACAAGATATGTCATAGTTCAAGATTCTTCTTCTCATATCGACAGAGGCCATTGAAGTATAACAAATGGATACAAAAAATTTATTAGGTAAATAAATATAAAAGAACTATTGGTTTTTTAATTTACGGCTAAAATTATTAGGTAAAAATTTTTAGTCCCTTTATTCCAGTATATTAGATTTTTTGAAGTAGGTTTGATTCTAGAACCTGAAAGTTAAAAAACGCCGAAAATTTTATCCAAAGTTCTACTCTTAATTGAATGCAGCATGCGGTTGACTCTAGGTGAAATATTATAACAATTTTATTTGAAAAAAAATTCAGACAGTTTTTATGTGTCACAGTTTATTCAGAATTCTGACACGTGTTTCGGTCTTTCGACCATCTTCAAAGGAGTATAAAAAGTAACTAAACTGAAAATTGAAAAAAGGATCTTTTATTACACTTCTGTGTATTTTTATGGCGCATGGAAATAACAGCATATAATATAGAGGTGTTCCCAAACAGTATTATGGAATTTGTTTAATTCTTCTTTTCATCAATGACTTTTTTCATTGAAATAATCTCCAAATGGTCCATCAATTCATCCTTTTCAACGTTATATAGTAAAGTGACATATTTCTCATTGAAAAAATGATTATTTTCTATACAATGTTCTGCAAAACCGGTTGATTTGTGGTTTTTCAAAATAGACATTCTATGTTCTTTGATTCTATGTTGAAAACATCGGCCTGTCTATCCTATATATGTAGCATTACAGTCATCACATTTAATTTGATAAATCCCTGATTCGGAAGAGGTGAGTTTAGCTAAGATGTTTAAAAATAAAGAAAGGAACCCCAACTTTTCCGAAACGGGGATATATCAAATTAAAGAAGGAGTTGTTCTAAAAGGGCGATAGAATCACTGTGTATCGCGGGATTGACATGTGAAATTTCAAGAATATCTTAAGCAAATCATTTCTCGGTATATTTGGAAACATTTTCAAAATTAGATGTTAATATTGCGTTCAAAACACAAAACAAACTCATCCGTATTATTTAACGCAAAGGACCCAACTCAAAACAAACACAAATCGTGAGTTTATGAGATATTATGTTCGACGTGCAGTAATAAATATATAAGACAGACGAGACAATAGATAATCTTAAAATTTTATAAGTATAATCAAAAGGAAAAAAAACTTGATTATTTGAATCTGTTGAAATTTTCAAATTAGTTCACAATCAAAATAATGAATGACTGTACGGATCTATGTAAATCCAAAATATTTGAGATATTTAAATAAGTAACATATATTTAACATTCTTCTTTGACGTGCCGACATTCTAATAGATGTTAGACTCTTTTTTAAACTGTTTTTATGAGCTCTACTACCTGTATATGCATAAGTACCCTGACCTGCTTGTTGAGTCTTCAGTTGTCTGAAGATGGGAGAGTTAATTCCCGAAACTGAAGTCACAATTAAATGTCTAAAATATCAATTTATTGGTAATAAAACATAGTAATTTGTACAACTTGTTTTAATTAGTTAATACTGAGGACAATTAGAAAATAACACTCTGATTACTTACACACACAAATAAACACGCTGAGCACCTAAAATTTGCAGGGTAATTTTAGGCTCATTTGAGAAAATCAAGTTAGTGAATGGACAAAATACACCCAGATGCCTAAAATTAGTTTTTAGAAAGTTTTATGTTTCACTATCAACAAATTCGAAGGTTTTACAATTTTGTCACTGTCGTCGAAACCTCGAAACTGATTCAGATTCATTATTTAACATTTCCAAATTGATGAATCTTCTATCTTAACTCTCAGAAATTTACGTGAAAAATTCAATATAAATGCGCCCTCAAGGCAATTTGTGAATCAATTTGTTCGTGAAAACTGGAACCTTATTTAAAAAATAACTCGTTCACGTTCTCGTCCAGTGAGCACACCTGAAAATATTGCTGCTGTAGCTCAGAATGTGGCTGATGTGCCATTAACATCAAGTTGTCATCGTACTAAAGAACTGAAACTTGCTTGCACTTCTTTGAGAGGAATTTTGCAAAGACCTCGGTATGAAGGCTTATGAGTAGAAAGTTCAACTAGTTCAAGAAGTGAAATCCCGTGAGCATCCGATACGTTTCCACTTAGCTCAATGGCCTAATTATCGCATGGCTGTAGATGAGCATTTTCCCAGAAAAATAATCCTCAGCAATAAAGCTTATTTTCACCAAGGGGGACTATTTTTTGTAGGGACTCGTTAAGGATAAGTGTTACGCTAACCATCAAGAAACAATTGATGGCATGAAACACGAAATCGAAGTTGTCATCAATGAGATTGAGCCCCAAACAATCGACAATGTACTGAAAAATTTGGTTGATCGGATGGGGTACTGTATGGCCAGTCGTGGAGGTCATTTGAATGATATTGTTTTTCATTCGTAAATGACAAGGTTCGATCTTTCTAGTAAACTTATGATTTTGAAAATATATTCATTAGTTTTTCATTTATAGCCGATTGAAAATAGAAATTTTTAATGGCCCACCCCTTACAAACTTGGATTATGTAACATTTTTTCTAATTCTGCAACCACACATCCTCTAGTCGCATCAAAAAGAGATAATTCAAGTTTTTCGTAACAATTCATAATGTTGATTTTGGGAAAAACATGACTTCTAGCCTAGAGGTAATGATATCATGAATTAGCAGATAACACGACTTTTTATATATATAATCTGTCGGTTAGAAGAATCTATTAGGCAATAATTATGGTCAACATATTCTGAAAACACTTATCTAAGAAAACCTACACACAGATCGGATTTTCCTTGGTTTAGTGCAATGTTGATATGGAATATTGTGATATTATTGACCTGATAGAAACAAAAAAAATTAACTAATGTGGTTATTCCCTTCATTTGCTCATTAACACCCAATTTATTAATCTATTCAGCTGGATTACGAATGCAGGGGCGTATCATATGATACTTTTTTCCGTTATGTCAAAGCTTTTTGCAAATTTTCAGGACGATTAAGTGGAGTTTAATATTTCAAAAAAAATATCCAGGATTTTAATCCAAGAAGAGAGAGGTCCAAATATCGATGATTTCCTGTGTTAAATATGGTATTTTCTATATTATTCTAAAAGAATTGATTCTTTTCGTCTGTGCTCCTTTTTTTCCATAATCGGAGAACTTATAGTCGTAAAATATTGTGGTGAATTAATTCCCATGTAAAACACTTCTGGGAATATTTTTTATGAAAATGTTGTTCGTGTAAGTCGTATAAGATATAAATCGGGCGTTTTTTAGAGTGATATAACTTTAAATTGAAATAAAACACATTTGAATTAAGATTGAAGTCAGATTTCTTTTTATTTGAAAGTTAATTTTATGACATTTATGTTTTAAAAAAAAATTCCGGCATACATTCTGTCAAGAAAGTACCGGGAATTATCGATTTAAACCTGGCGGGGCAATGAGGCAGGTAAATTTTTTTTTTCCTAGGTTGGTACCACTGTCCTTAATTACTATGCCAAGCTTGAGCGGGATCTGTCAACTAGTGTGTTTGCAACAGCTGATTAAGTCAGTCGATGTCAGAGTGCGTGCAGATTTTTACTATGGGTGATTACGTTGAGCAAAGAATTTGTTTAAAGTTTTGTGTTGCAAATGAATTTTCGTGTGCCGATGCATTGAAAATGTTGCAAAAGGCCTTTGGTGATAATGCTCGATTTTGATTGATATTTTGGGCATGAGAAAGGAGGCCGCACGACTCGTACCGAAAGACCTGAATTTTTTTCAAAAACGTCATCGCGAACAGGTTGCTTCAGACATGCTGGATCGCTGTAATTCCGATTCTACATTCATGGAACGCATTATAACTGGTGATGAGACCTGGGTCTACGAGTACGATATGCAAACAAGCCAGCAATCATCGGAATGGGTGGCAAAAAATGAGCCGAAACCGAAAAAACCACGCCAAAGCCGCTCGAAAATGAAGGTGATGCTCATTGTTTTCTTCGATATCCGTGGCGTGGTGCACTACGAATTCGTTCCAGAGGGTTAGACGGTAAACAAGGAGTATTACCTAGCCGTTATGAAACGTTTGCGTGAGCGTATCCGTAGGAAGCGGCCAAATTTGTGGGCGAACAACTCATGGATTTTGCATGACGATAACGCGCCTTCTCACCGAGCTACGATTGTGACTGACTTTCTCGCCAAAAACTCAACAAACGTGCTTCAGCAACCACCGTATTCGCCGGATTTGGCTTCCTGCGACTTTTTCCTCTTCCCAAAACTAAAATTGCCCCTTCGTGGCACCCGTTTTGAGTCGATTGAAGCCATAAAACAAAATTCGGCGCGAGAGCTAAAGTCCATCCCGGAAAGCGCCCATAAAAAATGTTTCGATAATTGGAAGTGCCGTTGGCATAGATGTATTGGAGCAAATGGAGCCTATTTTGAAGGCGATCCAATAAATTTTGACTATTAAATGTAAAAATCTTGTTTTAATTGAAAATTCCCGGTACTTTCATGACAGAGTAGTATGTGCCTTTAATCATGGCGAATAAATACCTCGTATGCAATGGAATATGATTGTCGTATTTATTTTCAATCGATATGTTCTACAGCATCCCACGTTTGAAGTGCGAATGATTCTAATTGCTGAAAGCAGAGTGCAGAGCCTCATTTCGATCGAAGCATCCACCCCGTCTCGCAACTGCCATTATTATTATTATCCTGATCCTGCCACTGAGAGAGAACAGTCGTTTATTCGTCGTCGCATCGCGCTGAGGTTTTGATTCTTCCACAGCTCCACTGCACCCTGCTCCTTCTCTATATTAACTTTGAATTTCCTATGTCTCTAACTGTCCAATCAGGTAAAAAAAACCCTTTTTGTTACCGAGACATTGTTGATCTTCGGACGCCTATGGGTTCATCAAGTGAGAAACTGGATTAACCGATACCAGTTTCCATCAGAAATAACATCAATTTCCACACCTTCATATCAGCCGCATAGAAGCACACTGAATTCCAAGAAACTGGTGTCATTTATTATTCATATCATGAAGCGGCACGATCTTGGTTGAACATTTATTGTCTGGAGTGGTGTTTCAGGTAGCGGAGAGGGGGTAAACAAATAGATTATACCAAAAACATACTATGATTTGCATAAAAAAAATGTATGCGAGTTATCGCCGAGAATTCCCCGTGGATTATTCTTCTGGGAAAAGTTGTAATTTATTAATAGCTGATCCATTATTCAAAACACCGCACTTTTGTCCCGTGTTGACAATTTTAGTATTTAAAGAGGGATTCAAGATCAAATCTGGCAGTACCTTCATGGGAATTGGTGGTGTAACGTGCTAATATTCCATGTGAGTACATTGCGGAAATGTTTTGTTGGAAATTGTCTTTATACTCTTGTAACCGGGAAATGTTAATACCATCGGGTGTTTTTTTTAGAGTGATAGAACTTTAAATTGAAATAAAATACATTTAAATTAACCGCATTCGACCAGACCAATTTTGGACCACTTTTTCGAGTAATTCAGACCTTATTTCATCAATAACACGAGTTATGTTGGCTTCCACAGCGTCGATTGTTTCTGGTTTATCAGCATAAGACAATGACTTGATATAACCCCAAAGAAAATAATCAAGTAGCGTTATGTCGCATGATCTTGGAGCCCAATTCATTGGACCATTTTTTGAAATAATGTTATCGCCAAATCTTTCTTTCAATAAATCAATTGTTACGGTAGCAGCATGAAGGGTAGCACCATCTTGTTGGAACCAACACTTCTGGGTCGATACCATTCAAATTTTGAAACAAATAATCATTAATCATCGACCTGTAACGAGCACCATTCACTGTAACATTAGCTCCAGCATCGTTTTTAAAGAAATATGGACCGATATTTCACTCCATATACGGCAATTTTGTTTGTTTACATAGGCCGTTCAACCAGAAATGAGCTTCATCACTATACAAAATTTTACGATAAAAAGTGGATAAACTTCAAGCTGTTCTAGGGCCCAATAAGCAAACAAACGACGCTTATTATGGTCAAGTGGCTTAAGTTCTTGAACCAGTTGGATCTTGTATGGGTGTAGACCAAGATCTTTTTGCCAAATTTTCCATGTGTTGGATGCACAGAGTCCAACTTGTTGTGAACGTCGACGAATAGATAAATCTGAATTATCATTAACACTATGACTTACAACAGCTATATTTTCTTCTGTACGTACAGTTCTTTGTCTTGTTGTTGTTGCATCGAGTAGAGAAAATGTTGTCCGAAATCTATTGACAGTTCGACGAATAAGCTGCTCTGATGGACGATTATGTAAACCATAAATTTCACGAAGTGCTCTATAAGTTTGGCGAATAGAAGACTGATTTTGAAAATAAATTTCAACAATTTGTAAACGTTGTTGCGGTGTGGGTCTTTCCATAATAATTTTTCAATGCTAACTGAACAGAAATGTCAAAACAACATGGCCTAACTTCTGTCAAATCACAGTTATCCCTATCGAAAGTTCTATCACTCTGAAAATTTCGTCATATTTGTTAACAGAAATATTCGTTACTTACTGCTATAGAGAAAAGACTCTGGAAAACCTAAAGAAACGCTAAAAAATGATTCTATTCCATATATATTTTAATGTTAAGGATTCTGTTTACTTTGCACGTATCATATTTCATAGTATTACAAGAATGTTAAAATTTTTATTACTCAGCATTAAAATATTCCAAATAGTGATAAGGAAGTGATATTCTTTATTGAGGTTTTAGTTGGTTCAACATACCTGAATTATCATAGTTGATCCAATAACTTTCGTATCTATTATCATAATGATTTGTGACTTGGCAAATTTCTAATTGTTACATATATTACTTGAAAATATCCTTCAAAAGCGTTAATGCAGGTAATATTTTTGTCTGTTTTCAGGATGCTTGCTGCGTTTCCATTGTTAATCGCCTTCTTAGGCATTTGTCACTCAGTACCAACTGAGGAACCGAAAACTTCTAGCCCAGAAGTTTCAGCACCCTTTGGGAAATTTCAGGGATCCATTTTGGAGAATTCATTTGGAAAACCAATCTACTCATTCAGAGGCATAAGATATGCTGAGCCACCAGTTGATAAACTAAGATTCCAGGTAAGGTTTCATATTTAAATACGAGTAAACAGGGTTCTGCTATCGAAATGATATCAATTGAAAATATTTTAGGTTGATTATTTCGAGTTTGAAGCTTTGAGTACATTCAATTAAATTCTTATAAGCGAAGTTCGTAAAGTTCTTATTCATTGTTTTACGTCCACATTAAATAACAAAATTTAAAAATAGCGTGATAATCTTCTACTGGTCAAATACGAATTTTTTTCGATTAACAAATGCTTGATATGGACTATAATTGAAATATCAAAACCAATACAAATTCCACTCACAGTCAACTAAAATTTAAATAACCTGTGATTATTTAAATATTTTAAAAATTTTTAAAAAAATTTAAAAAAATTAGCCTTCTACATATTTAATTCCAAAAGATTATATTTAATGATTATAACTTCTGAAAATAAATTAAAATAATGTCGTATAAGTACCACATATCATGACATATAAAATAAACATTCATTATAAGACATCCGAATGGTATAACAAAATCCAATAAATAAAAATTGTTAACCAAAATCCTATAAATTAAACATTTTGAATAGACAAAATTTTGTTTCTGCTGATCAATCCTATGAAAACCAATATCTTTCAAGAATATCCAACATAATCTTAAGAATTTCATCACAAAACTATCTTACTTAGACTATTCAATATTATTGGATATCTAACCAAGGTACTTTATATAAAAACTCAAGATATGTAAAACATTACTGAAAAACTAGTTTTAAGATCAACTTCGCTTCATCAGTATTCAAATATTCATATTCAATAAATATAACATCAATCAACAAAAAATGTTCACTTACCATTCATTCCTCTAGAAAAAGTTCTACCAAAATGAAACCTTAAATATGGTGTTTCCTACACACAAAAATATATCTGTGGTTTACCCTTGATCTAGAAGATTGAAAGACAATTTAACGGCCTCTGCTATAGCACAAGGACTATCTGTATAAAGAATGTTAAGGAAACCAAATAATTATATATTATGAATAAAATAACATAAAAAGAGGTTAATTCTTGATAGAAGGTATATAAAATTATTTAAATATTTTAAAAATTTTAAAAAAAATTTATGTCATGTTAACCTGTGATTAATTGAAATAAACATTTAGGAGAAGTTATCAATATTTAGAAAACGTAATATTTTGTAAACCTTCACAAAATTGAATTTAAAATAAATGAATCTAAATAAAAGCTTGTATCGGGTGTTTTTTTTTAGAGTGATAGAACTTTCGAGAGGGATAACTGTGATTTGACAAAAGGTTGAGTAAGCATTGACAAATTATCATGCAAAGACTCACGCCGCAACAACGTTTACAAATTGTTGAAATTTATTTTCAAAATCAGTGTTCTATTCGCCACTTCGTGAAATTTATGGTTTACATAATCGTCCATCAGAGCAACTAATTCGTCGAACTATCGATAGATTTCGGACAACACTTTCCAAAAATTATTTTCCAAACATAAATGTCATAAAATTATCTTTCAAATACAAAAAAATTGGCTTCAATCTTGTCAAATGTGTTTTATTTCAATTTAAAATTCTATCACTCTAAAAAACGTCCGATACAATTGTTTTACTTTTGTGTTGTAGATCTTAGCAGGATATATTACATACAATACAAATATTTCGAAATATAATCTTTCTAAACAGTTTCTTGGCTTATGTTCAACTATCTATTGATATTGTTGACATATGCGTCGGATTTTAGCCAATTGTCAAAGCTGAAAGAAAAACTCTCAACAATATAATACACTTTACATTGCAATTTTTACTTGATTCTCACAGACAAGATAGATATAGTCTTTTTCAGATAAGATAAATTAAATTTTTACAGATAAAAGTGGAGATAAAGTGCAAGTATCATCTCCACTCGTAAAAATATTCATTATATTCAAATTATATTATAATGAACAAGCCAAACAAGACGGTCCATAGACATAAGAGTGGAAGAACATCTATATGAAAATAAAATAATCACTGGTTTTCACCACATTGTACTTATAAAAGAACTATATCATAGAGTTCAGTAAAACCGAAATATAATATTATATGCAGAAAATAAAAGCAAAATATTAGACGTATTGAAAGGTTTGGAAATGTATTTTGCACATATAACACATTTAGCGATAACGAATGACCAGTTAGAATTTAAAAAGTTATACCTATTTATTTGTGAGAGATCCAATTTATTTTGTCTGAAAAATAATTAATATAATATATTATATTTCCACACCTTCCCTATCAATCTTTTAATTTTACCTCGTTTCTGAAGCCTCCAGTACCAATCAAGAAATATGAAGGACTATATGACGCCAAATCAGATGGCCCCGCCTGCCCGCAGCCCAATATACAAGATCCAACTTCTGAAGACTGTCTTTTCTTGAACGTCTACACAACTAAGGTAAATCCAATAATCAGAACCCATTCAAACATAAAATAAATATTACTTCCAGTTGCCAGATGGAAAAGAAAATCCCAAGAGACCTGTGATTATCTATTTACACCCTGGAGGATTCTATGGAGTGACTGGTAGAAGTAATTGGGCTGGACCACAATACTTCCTGAACCAGGATATCGTTTTGGTCACTCTAAATTATAGATTAGGTGCTCTTGGTGAGTCTATACAGAAATATGTTTCTATAGCTCCACACATACCTCTCATTCCTAGAATGAATTATTTGAAGTTTTCGTTTGCGTGAATTTCAATCCGAAAGTTTCTTCTTCTTCTTCTTCTTCTTCAACGGTCTCAGCGGTTTGAATGGTTTTTACTAGAAACCATGTTTTGGATTAATCAGGAAATAATTATATTCTCTGCTTCTCCTTTGACTCTTATTTATACCTAAGCTTTTCACTGCAGCAGACTCTCTTAAAATTATTGAAATCTTCTCATATTGACATATGTCGACATTTCTGTCCTTTCCTTCATAGCCTTATTGAAGACATGGCTGACATTTTCTCTCATTTTCGTGACACAAAAGTCATGGTTCAAACACTCCTTTAAACCACTATCCTCTTAATAAATTTTAAGCTATCCATTTTACCATTTTATGGTAAGTTATTGGAGAGCGTGGATTGTAGATTCCGGCTTCTGATTTGAATTTTTGACCAGCTGTAAGATTCTAAACCTTAAAGAGTGTTCAAGGATATGTTTAATCAGATATTCCCAAGCTGTTTCATATAAGATTGTGGTTCCTATATCGGAACTTTTATCACCAAAATCCAATATAGAAGAACAAATAATATTATAATAAAAAGTGTTGTTCAAAGTTATGGAAAATGTTGATGATTTTCCATTTTCTCAGGTTTCCTCAGCACTGGAGACAAGGAAGCCACAGGTAACTATGGTTTGAAGGATCAAGTGGTAGCAATGAAATGGGTGAAAGAAAATATTGAAGCCTTCGGAGGAGACCCTAACTCTGTCACAATCTTCGGTTATAGCGCTGGAGGTATGAGTGTCAGTCTTCATCTGGTATCGCCAATGTCCAAAGGCCTCTTCCAAAAGGCAGTAATTAGCAGTTCATCCTCACTCGGAAATTTCCCTCTTGGAACAAACCAATTGGATGTTGCTAAAAGACTGGCCAAATTAGCCATCTGTCCAGATTCTTCAACAGCAGTTATTGTAGAGTGTTTAAAGAAAAAATCGTCGAAAGAATTGGGTGATTTACTGCTGCCACTCTTCGTAAGTTGGAATGGTAGATTCCTAGATTTATTGTTTTTCTTACGGTGGTTTTCAGGAAGTTGGATATGAACCTGTTCTTTTGTGGAAGCCTGTGATTGAACCAGACTTCGGACAAGAACGATTTTTGACAGATCACCCTGTGAAATTGATTCAAGAAGGCAAATTCCAGAATGTCCCAATAATGTCTGGCATAACAGCTGAAGAGTTTGGATACAAATCTCTGGGTAAGTTTCTTCCTTCCAAACGTGTTACGCCAATAAAACTGGGTGCTTTATTTCGTCAATTTCATTTCTAATTTTCTTTAACGTCGCGATAAATGGTTCAGGAAACAAAGAAGAAATATATACTCTTTGTACATCCGTGCGTATCAAATTCAAATTTCGTGCGAATAATCGAATCAATGAGTTCAAAAAGAATGAAACAAACAAAAAACAGTCGATTTTTTTTAGTGTGAAATGTCGCTTTGACAACGAACATAAATCTGAAATTGCTTGATCGATACTTTACGAAATATCGACCACTACAGTCACCTTCCGAAAAAATAATGGATCTCTTTTTCTTCAACCTATTATTTTCTCAATTTTATACGCCCTTTGCGAAAATGAATAAATATTTCTATTTTTTTTCAGATTTGCTTCAAAATGATGATCAATTGCAAAAATTAAACAATGAATGGGAAAAATATGCTCCAATATTCTTCTTGTACGAAAGAGACACAGATCGTTCGAAAGCTATAAGCAAAAGTCTTAAATCTTTCTATTTCGGCGATAAGAAAATTGATAATTCATCCCAAGTTCAATTATCTGAGGTAAAAAATTAACATTCCATTTGCCAGTTAGACAGTTTTTCATGAAACTTTTTTTCAGTTGTACAATGAAGCTCAGAGTGGTTATGCTGTCAACAGGGCTGTTAAATTACTCGCTGAAAAAAATAAAGAGCCCGTATTTTATTACAGATTCAGCTATAAAGGGAAAAATAGTCACTTTTACTTGCCCGGAACTAATAACACAGTCACCTATGGTTGGTTAATGTAACATTACTAAGGAATTTAGTTTAATATCGCTGTTTTTAGGAGCTGTTCATCATGACGACCTGCTTTATATGTTCTATGGTTCCTTCTTGTTCCCCAAATTCGAGAAAACAGATAAAGATTTCAAGAAAATGATGCAGATGACTACTTTATGGAGTAACTTTGCAAGAACTGGGTTAGTAGATTAAATTATTGTACTGTTCGACTTCACTGTATTGTGTCAATTTTCAGAAAACCCATTCCTGAGACCTGTGGTAGGGTAGACTATGCCGAATGGAAACCTTACAATTCTAAGACACAGATATATTTGGACATCGGCGATGTATTGAAACCACAGGAGAAACTATATGAAAAGCGTTATGCTACATGGGATAAACTATTTCCGCTTTCTCAATATGAGAAAATAGAAAACATATCATACTGAAACATGTATATGATCATAACTTGTTATTAAATTCCTTAATCTCTTACTCTCCTTTTTATTACCATTAAATTGAGTTGAAGGGTTCTATGAAAAATGGTAAAAGCACTGACATGAGGTCTGGAGCTTTTGTGCCCTTATTCATATCACCAATTACTCTTACGAAATTTTGCATTAGCCTGAATACTAAACTCGAATGAAAGAAGAACTTTCAAATGTGGTTAAGTGCGAAACCATTGAACCGATTTTGCCGATGAACGAACTCAACCGAGATATTCAGGTTCCAAACGCACTCAAGAAGCTTTAAGTTTCTTACTCTTGCCGTTCGAAAGAAAAATGAATTTCGTTCTCGGATTATTCATCAGCGAGTCCAAATTTTATTTCAGAATAATTGTAATTGGCTACATCGATAACAATGGAAATATCAGAAAGTGTTGTTGCTTCTCTATTATCTCTCTAATCTCTGATTATGCTTTTATTGATCAAAACAAGACCATTATAAATCACATTTACCTTAATTTCTACTATATTAAAAGATTATTAACCGCAATTAACTCTACAAGAAAAAGTTTTTATGATATTATATAATAAGGGATTAGTAAAACACTTTTATATCATCCAAGCTTTCGGTTAACTTTTTCACCTTTCTCAAGGTTCTGTAATTCAAAATGAATTAACATTAATACAACAAAAGACTAAAATAACAAGACTAACATACATATATGGGGTGTTTTTTTAGAGTGATAGAACTTTCGATAGGGATAACTGTGATTTGACAAAAGGTAGAAGTCATGTTGTTTTGACATAGTGACAGTCATAGTGTTAATGATGATCCAGATTTGTCTGTCGTCGACGTTCACAACAAGTTGTACTCTGTGCATCCACCACATGGAAAATTTTGCGTAAAGAACCTGGTCTACACCCATACAAGATCCAACTGGTTCAAGAATTAAAGCTACTTGACCGTAATAAACGTTGTTTGTTTGCTGATTGGGCTCTAGAACAGCTTGAAGTTGATCCACTTTTTTATCGTAAAATTGTGTTTAGTGATAAAGCTCATTTCTGGTTGAACGGTTATCTAAACAAGCAAAATTGTTGTACATGGAGTGAAAAGAATCCTCAAGTAGTTCTGCAGGTTTCATTGCATCCTGAAAAATGCACTGTATGTTGTGCTTTACACGGTGGAGGCACCATGGGTCCATATATCTCTAAAAACGATGCTGGAGCTAATGTTACAGTGATGATCAATGATTATTTGTTTCAAAATTTGAATGGTATCGACCCAGAAGTGTTTTGGTTCCAACAAGATGGTGCTACACCCCATGATACTACCTTAATAATTGATTTTTTGAAAGAAAGATTTGACGATAACATTATTTCGAGAAATGGTCCAATTAATTGGCCTCAAAGATCATGCAACATAACTCCACTGGAATATTTTCTTTGGGGTTATGTCAAGTCATTGGTTTATGCTGATAAACCAGAAACAATAGACGCTTTGGAAGCTATAACTACTGGTGTTATTGATGAAATAAGGCCTAAATTACTCGAAAAAGTGGTCCAAACTTGGTCTCTTCGAATGCGGTTCCTCAGAGCTAGTCGTGGTGGACATATGCCGAAATTTTTTTTTAAAACATAAATGTCATAAAATTATCTTTCAAATAGAAAAATTTTGGCTTTAATGGTAATTAATTCAGTCTCACTCTCACTAAGACAACTGATTCCCACTTTTCTACATCTCAATTCACAGATAAAGTCTTCCATATAAAATTTTATCCTTTCTTTCTTCCCACTGGAGATGGCACCGCGACCAGCCCAGCGGCGGACTGTTCCCTGCCAAAGTTCCAACGTCCCATTTCTTGATCTTACCGGCGTTCACTGGAGGGGGAGTGTGTAGCGACCTTCCTCGCCCCTCGCCCAAAATTCTGCTGCAGCTGACCAGCGTAGCAGGAAGGTCGCTACACATTTCTCAGGAAATTTTTCACTAACGTTTGCGTTTTACACCCAAATGTTAAATTTAAACTGGATCGTAACGCTGCTCCCTCACTTTACTTTATCTTCTGAGGTTACGATCCTCACGAAATTTCGCAAGAACATGCAAGTTGTTATTGTAACGTCGCTCTAGTTATCAGCTACAACGCTCCTGAAAAGGGATTGATAATTAAATTCCATCACAATTAAACAAATAGTAAAATTATAGTTAAATCGATTTTACCTCGCTTCACCTTCAATATACTACCAGTATTTCCACCATATTTCATTCATCATATTTTTACACCTTATCAGTCACAATAACACTAGTTAGAATACCAAGAAAGATGAATTTCTCATATTTTACTAGTCATTCAATTCGATTGGCCATTACGATCAGGAATAAACACATTGTATTCATTGCTTCAATTCTATTTAGGGGTAAATAGATACCAAAGCGTAAAAATATCCTTATTTGCATAGCAGTTCCATAAAGGTTTATCGTTCAAAATTCCCAAGTCAGCTTTTCTTGGAAATGTACGTAAGGATTTATTGAAATTTAATGCATTACCCAGAATATATTCTTTGTTGATAAGTGTTATTTAAAACGAGTTTCCAGATCACAAAGTTCCAGTTTATGTATGAAAATCGGCGTGAAAGCGATTGTTTCTCATGTAAGTGAGCATTTATTCCGTATGCAAGTACGAATATAAAAAGAATGCATAACATAAAGCTAACAGTAGTAGAATATGATGTAATTCTTCGGAAAGATCAAAGAAGCATGGGAAAATCTATTAAGTCTCAATTGAAAGTTCTACTACCAGTGGCAGATCGTCAGAAAAGGAAATGCTCTTCTAATAATTATCTGAACAAATCTAGAGTATGATCTACACTAATAGAAAGTTTTTTGAATTGGGACAGTGCAACCTAAATGTGTGTAACAGTTTAGAACTCAAATCGACTCGAATAGGTATCGATAATTTAATTCATTTGTATATTTTTTCAGGCGTAAAATATTGGAAAATCAAAATGAGTTTTATTTGAAAACTCTACAATGTTACATGTATGACTTATTTCTATCGACTTATTAAAACTATAACGTATACAGTGTAAAAATTACTTATTAAATAATGAGAAGAGGTATTTTACTTGATAGAAGAATTATTATAAAATTTGAATATCAAAACAGATTTAATCTGTTAGTCTCCTATAATGTTATTCAAAAATTTTAAGAATTTAATTAGTGTCGTAGAAGCTATTTAATAGACATATAAAATCAAAACTCATTATATAATATCAAATGGAATAAATAAACCAACAATTATAAATTGTCAATTAAAATTAATAAATAAGTATTTGAAGGGGAAATATAATGAATATTTCAAATAAATTATTTTTTGAGAAGTTCTTCAACTTGTCTTGTATTTTTGAAAAGGAATTAGTTTTCATAATTGTAAGATCAGAAACAAAATTTTGTCTCCTTCAAATATTTATTTATTAATTTTAATTGACAATTTATATTTGTTGGGTTATTTATTCCATTTGATATTATATAATGAGTTTTGATTTTATATGTCTATTAAATATAAGCTGCGCTTATAAGACATACATTCAATTCTTAGTTTTCAAATGAAATTTTATTGAAATTAGAATTATAGGAGACTAACTTAAATCTGTTTTGATATTGAAATTTTTTAAAATCACTTATGGAATAAAATTCTTTGTGTCCTTCTGTTCGAAAATCATAAAAAACACTTGGACAGGTCATCTTTCAAATTCAATGGTGCACTCAAGAAAATCAATTTCTGTTATGTTTTTCTGCATTCCGAGTACAGATGGTTATAGGTTGATCATTTCTGTCTTATTTTTTTTTGGCCAAAGATAACTTGGGAATCCTGTATATATAAGTCAAATACGAAGGGATGCAAAACTTTTGAAAATGATTATATTCATTTTGCTTCGTGAATCTTTACGTTACGTTTCACATTGTGATTTTTTATCTCTCTTTCAGCATGAACTTTTCAATTTTTCTATTAATCTTCTTAAGATTATGCCAGTTAGTGCTCACACAAAATGGACATCCTCTAGTCTCAGCACCACTGGGAAAATTTCAAGGATCTTTATTGAATAATTCCTTTGGGAAACCAATTTTTGCGTTCAGAGGTATCAGATATGCAGAAGCTCCCGTCAACGAATTAAGATTCAAGGTAGGTGTTTGAAAACAACTAAAACTAATATCAAAGCTGATCTAATGAGAATTTATAATAAAAGAAGAATCTGGATGGATATTTAGAATGAATAAGTAAATTGATCTTGTACATAATATACAAAATTTTGTTCAATAAGATGCAGAGTGAAGTGAGAAGGATGGAGCTTTTTTAACCTAGCTGAGGGTTTCCAATAAAAATTATGACAATTTGAAATGGTTATAATGGCAACACTGTAAATAATTTTTGGAATTGTTAGATTACTGTATCAAAATCAGTGCTCATTTATGAAAATTGTGAGAAATTTAAAAAGAATTTATGGACGACATTATTCAGTCGAATCACTATTCTTGAACGACAACTTGGAGAATTTTAAAAAAGATTTGAGTTTATATTCTTACAAAATTTGACCACCCTAAACATCCTTTATTTTCCGACTTTGCTATTGAACAACTTAAAAATGATGAAATATTTTATCGAAAAATTGTATTCAGTGATGAAGCTCATTTTTGGTTGAATGTTTATGTAAACAAACAGAATTGAAGAATTTGGAATTATGAAAATCCACACGAAACTGTACCAGTACATACAGATAAAGTCACTGCGTGGTGTTTAATTCACGCTGGCGGAGAAATTGGTCCATATTTCATTGAAGAAAATGGTCAAAGAATAACCGTTAATCGAGAACGATACAGAACAATGTTATATGAATTCTCTTTTCTGCTGTTGTTGAAAATAATATGGAAGATATGTGGTTTCAATAAGTTGATGCTGGCACCTTCCATATAGCCACCTCAACAATCGATTTATTGAAAACAAAATTTTGTGATAAAATTATCTCAAGAAATGGTCCAGTTGATTATCCTGCCAAGTAGTGTGATTTAGGATCTTATGATATCTTTCTTTGGGCTCATATTAAGTCACATTTTTATGCTGATAATCTGGCAAAAACTGAGCAATCAAAAGTAAACATTTAACGTACCACCATTGATGAAATACGGCCAAGTTTATGGGGGAGAGTGATGAACTATTGGTGTTCCGTCTCATTAGAGACTACCCTGCCTAAGCTGAACATAACTCATTCTTTCTTTTCGATACTTAGGTCCTCTCATATTGATAATTCGATATAGCAGTTTTTAGCTGTTCCATACGAACTTTGAAGTGGTATTCGACACTTCAGCTTATATGATCTCTAATGGCCTTAGAAAACATGGAAAGTCTTTTGAGCATATTGATTTATTTATGCCTGTAAATTCCGACATCGCAGCATTCAGAATTGTAAACTGTTTCGTTATATCCTTATCGACTAATATTCATTTTTCTATAACCAATAAGAAGGTTTATTTCATTCATTCAGTCCACCTACAAATAGGATTTTGTATTTGCTATTGTCTGTTATTTCAGAATTCTGAAATACTAAGCAAAATACTGAGGTAGACGAACTATGGTACGATACAATTGGGTTGATAGAATGCATTCCGTACGAAGAAGTCGTGGTGAATAACTTATGTGTTTTTTTTAACTTCTATCATCGCTTTTGGAAACTCATCTTCAGATAGATTATTCGATTCATCGAGATAATTTCTATTATTTACAGCCTCCCGTTCCTGTTAAAAAGTACGAAGGAGTATACAACGCCAAAGAAGATGGTCCTGTCTGTCCTCAACCTACAAAAGATCCAGTTTCTGAGGATTGTCTTATACTAAACGTGTACACAACTAAGGTGAGATCAACAAAAAGTTCTCAGCTAACAATATATTTTTATTCTCAACATCGCACAATTTACTGTATAGTAGGAATATTCGAGTATTCCAGAATCGCCGTTTTGGATGTTGAACTATTTCTAAGTACGTTTTAATGGGTGACGCAACATTTGTCATGCTGCAAAATAACTTAGATCTTTTTTCTCGCAATACTAGACTCAAACGCATCAACTGTCACCGGTAAACCGCCCCTGTTATGCTTTCGATCGATTGTAACAGCTCATAATATACCACACCCTGCTGGTCTCACCAAATACGCAGCATGATATTTGGTTTGACAGTTAATGCCGTTGCTTGATGAATGAAGAATGATAAATGAAAATAACCAAAAAACATATTACATACCTTCATTTATAAAATTCTAAAGCTTGAAAGTACATGACTGTGAATATGAAAGAGGTTCTCTCTTTGTTTTACTTCGAATCATAGAATCCTACTGAACTATCCCGTACTGTACGTCTAAAATATCCGTTATTATAAGGAATACTCTAAACAACCCTAAACTTTTTTATCGTGATCATCTAGTGGCGGAAGAATAGGACGTTACGTTGTGTAGACAACCCAAGTTACACATATTAACATATCATAAAGATCTTCAAGGTAGTTTAACAATGACCTTCTGGTCAGGAATTCCCCATTCATATACCTATCTGGACGCATAATATCGTTCTTCAGGAATGTCTTGTTGCGGCACTCTGAAGACACAGGTTGTTGTAATAGTATCTAATTGTGGCTCCACATTTCATTCACTCTAAACAATCTGAATTCTCAAACACAGTATCATTGTTAACCAACACTACATTCAAATAAATGAAATGAATATAAAGACGCTTACATGTATAAAATATGTTAAATGGTCAATTCAGATTGAAGTAAGCAGGTCGTCCCTAGGTGGAGCATCAATACAGTAAAATCCACCCATGAATAAAGAACACATGATTTCATTTAAAATAATTGACACAGTTTTTATATTTCACGATTTAAATTATGAAACATAACAAAGCTAAATGTTCTAAGTATCTGCAAACAACGGAAATAGCACCAGTATGTTCACCATTAAAAATGTCAAACTTCACGATGACAATTTCAGCTTTGAAATACTTGACATACGAAATGTTGACAAATTCCATCAGAGTTGCCTTATCTCAAGACTACTAGCAATCATCGTGGAATGGGCAAAAATGTGATTCCTTGAGAAAACACCTCTTCTTGAATAAACCATCACATATTCATGGTGCAGAGAATGGCAAAATAGTCTTGAAACAATATATGAAATAGATTATCAGAATCCTGGGTTATCATTTAACCAGAATCAGCCTTAATGTTCTATAATAACGTCGAAAAAAACATGACAAACAAATCAGTTAAAATGAATGCAATGGGATTACATAAAAATTATTTACAATATCATACAAAATTGAGAATCTCGATAAAACAGTGGAGTCCTGGGTCGAACCTAGCTCTTCTGATACAATGAAAAAGGACACAGCCTTCAACCTCTCATGAAAATTAAGGTTAGCTGCACTTGGACCACAGAAGCTGCTCGTCACAGAGGAGCTTATGGCAACTTTTGCTTTCCAAGTAGACTTCTCGTCGTAGATATAACACGATATAGAAAATGTTGTTATTTTTAAACATGTGTTACAATGTAAATAAAATTTTGATTCCAGCTGCCAGATGGAAAAGACAACCCTAAAAGACCTGTTATAGTGTATCTTCATTATGGTGGTTTCTATTTTTCTAGTGGAAGAAGTACCTCAGTCGGTCCACAGTATTTCTTGAACCAAGATATTGTTTTAGTGACTTTGAATTATAGATTAGGAGCTCTTGGTATGTCCGATGAATAGCACATAAAGAAAACTTCTTTGTATTTCCGAATTTTGTTTAGGTTTCCTGAGTACTGGAGACAAAGAAGCGATAGGTAACAATGGCTTGAAGGATCAGGTTGTTGCTTTGAAATGGGTGAAAGCAAATATTGAAGCATTCGGCGGAGACCCCAATTCTGTAACGATCTACGGCAATAGCGCAGGTGCTATGAGCGTATCACTCCATCTGGTATCACCAATGTCCAAAGGACTCTTCCATAAGGGAATAATAAGCAGTTCTTCAGATCTGGGGAATTTTCCAATCGGGAGAAACCAATTGGATGTTGCTAAAAGACAAGCTAGAGCCGTTGGGTGTCCGGATAATACAACGGCAAATATAGTGAACTGTTTGAAGGGAAAATCAGCTGAAGAATTGGGAAAGTCTTTATCGAAAGTGTTTGTGAGTATTCTGTCAGATAACTGGACTTCATATTCTTCAAATATATTTTCAGGAAATTGGAGCTCAGCCAGTACTGCTCTGGAAGCCAGTTGTAGAGCAAGATTTTGGTCAAGAAAGATTCTTGACCGATCATCCTGTCAAGTTGATTCGTGAAGGCAAATTTCAGCATGTTCCGATATTAGCTGGCATCACAACAGACGAATTTGGTTTTGTTGCTCCACGTATGTAGGCACACTTTTCTATTTAGCGTGATATGGATTAAAACAATCTATTTTGAAAGTAGTCGTCTATTGAGTGACAAACACATGTGAACATCCATACGTGTTTATCGGATTTCAACAATTTTTTCATGTCAAGGTATCACCGCATGTCGCCAGAAAACTGATAACCTTCATGGATCAATCGTTCACCTTTGCCCCTATGATCTAAGATCTAAGAACTAAAGCCACTTGACCATAATAAGCGTCGTTTGTTCGCTGATTAGGCCCAAGAACAGCTTGAAATTGATCCACTTTTTTATCGTAACATTGTGTTTAGTGATGAAGCTCATTTCTGGTGGAACGACTATGTAAACATGCAAAATTGCCGTACATGGAGGGAAAACAATACTCAAGAAGTTCTGCAGGTTCAACTGCATCCTGAAAAATGGACTGTATGGTGTGCTTTACACGCTGGAGGCATCATTGGTCCATATTTCTTTGAAAACGATGCTGGAGCTAATGTTACAGTGAATGATGCTCGTTACAGATCGATAATCAATGATTATTTGTTTCAAAATTTGAGTGGTATCGACCCAGAAGTGTTTTGGTTTCAACAAGATTTAGCGATAACATTATTTCGAGAAATGGTCCAATTGATTGGCCTCCAAGATCATGCGACATAACCAGAAACAATAGACGCTTCGGAAGCCAACATATCTCGTGTTATTGATGAAATAAGGCCTGAATTACTCGAAAAACTGGTACAAAATTGGTCTGGTCGAATGCGGTTCCTCAGAGCTAGTCGTGGTGGACATATGCCGGAAATTATTTTCAAAACAAAAATGTCATAAAATTATCTTTCAAATAAAAAAAAATTTGGCTTAATCTTAATTTAAATATGTTTTATTTCAATTTAAATTTCTATCACTCTAAAAAAAACACCCGATATTTCAATCCTTTTTCTTCACATACATTAAGATTTAAAGTTGGTCCTATTTGATAGAAAGTAGATAGAAGTATCTATTCTGTTAAACTACTTTTCTTTCAGTTCTGCTTCAAAATGAAGATTTGGTCCAGAAATTTAACAACGAATGGGAAAAATACGCACCAATATTTTTCTTGTACGAAAGATATACAGATCGCTCCAAAGCTATAAGTAAGGCTTTGAGATCTTTCTATTTTGGTGATAAAAAAATTGACAACTCCACCGAGGTTCAATTAGCTGAGGTAACAGAATAAACTGAATATAAACACAGTTGATAAGACAACAATATTTCAGTTATTCAATGAGGGTCAAAGTGGGTTCGCTGTGAATAGGGCTGTTAATTTAATGGCCGAATATAGTAAACAGCCTGTTTATTATTATAGATTCAGTTACAAGGGAAGATACAGTTTCCATTACGTTCCAGGTAGTAACGGAACAGTTCCTTATGGTAAGTTCAAGTGGAAGTCTTTACACACCATATTTAGTATCAACAATTTTTAGGGGTTGTTCATCAGGACGACTTGATTTATTTGTTTTACCTTCCTGCCATTTCCCCTCAATTTGGATTTACTGATGTCGAATTCAGGACTGTGGAAAAACTGACGACTCTATGGAGCAATTTTGCTAGAACTGGGTAAGTGTTTTATTATTCAACAGGGTGATTATTGCGCACAAAAGTTTTTTAGAGATTTATATATTCTCGTTTTTTATTATTATAATCGGTATTGTAATTGTTTCTTTTTCCTTCGATATCTACCTTGTGATATCGTCAAAAAATCCAATCGAAGGAAATACACAAATTCATGCAAAGATTTTTCTCTTAACCGAAAGCTAACATGAAACATCAGAATGGACTCTGTACAGTGCTCTATTTCATAGGTATTGAGCTATCTCGACCTTTTAAGAGTGCCCTTAGATTTCCGGGATTTTACGGAGTACTCTTAGATATCTGGGATTTTACAGATTACTCTTAGGAACGCTATACTTTTTATCGTCATCATCTAGTGTCGAGAGAATAGGACGCTACATTGTGTAGACAACCCAAGTTACACTTGAACGAGAACGAGGAAACGGTGACAGGAAGTTCAGAATGCAATGATAAGTAAAAATACAATATTTGTTTCCGGAAAGCAGAGTCCCGCATGTAACTCGGTGTATGAGATCGAGGTTATACTTTAGGACAAAAAAAAAGAGTCACGGATAAAAAACCTTGACCTCTCTGCAGCTCCCATACATTCTTCAACCCTGTCCTTCCCTTTATTCATAAATCAAGGTTCCAGAGATCGACAACCTTTCTAATACCCTAAAACATAATTAGTATGCATGCAAAGGTAAATACAGCAATTAATTGAGTCAACACACAAATAACTTGGCAATAGGAACATGTAACAAAGATCTTCGAGGTAGTTTGACCCTTTGGTCAGGAATTCCCCATTCACACACCTACTATCTAATTAGATCATTATAATCTGGGCGCATAATATCGTTGTTTAGGAATGTCTTGTTGCGACATTCTGAAGACACAGAGGTTGTGGTGTCTTTTATTTAACTACCTAATCATTAATATTTATATCTAATAATAGTTGATCAAGAAGGCCTTATTGCGGCTCTTTCTGAAGACACATGGTTGTGGTGTCAGTATCTAACAGCGGATTCACATTTCATTCACTCTAAACACTCTGAATTCTCAAACAAAGTGCCATTGTTAACCTCTTAGATCCCAATAAATGAAATGAAGCTAAAGACGCTTACATGTATGAAATATGTTAAATGGTCAATTCAGATTAAAGCAAACAGCTGGAGCATCAATACAGTAAAATCCACCAATGGATAAAGACTACATGATACAAATACACTCACGTTGACCTCAGGTAATTCAATACAATACAATAACTTTACATGTTATGAGGGCAGCTCAGTCGACTTCCCTTTATGTCTAACCTTCACTTTTAATGAACAATGGACAATGGCGTACTATTTCTAACAAAGGAAAAACTGGACCCTCTGAAACCGGCGTTCAATCTACAATGAATACCACCAATCTTCTGCAGAACAAAAGGATCATCTCCCGGGGTTATGTTTACATTTTCAAACACGCGCGCAAGTCTATGGAAGCGACCATAGACTCTTACTCCTGGCATCGACAGTGACCAGTAGGCATAAAATTCCCTAGGTGGTTCTTCCCGCCTAATCTTTCTTTATAAAAATATGTGGATCTCTTCAGTACTAACATATATTTAGAACAGACAGATAAAAAAAAAGACTACTATGTAACATACTGAAGCCATCCAGAGCACTCTGGAAACAAAAAAACACCGTTTTTCTAGTGAATTTTATTATTTCATTGCATTGTCTAGATACTTGTTGATCAATTTTCCAGAACCTCACTATTTTAACTTATTAAATGCGATATCGATGTCTGTTTTATTCTGACACTTCAAAAATGTCGTGACATTCAAAATTAAACAGCTTGTGGGGAGACCCGAGACAATTTAACCAATTAAATGGCTGTCATAGCTCTCCGCTAGAGCAATCAAGCTGCCACCCAAGCATTGAGTTCAAGGATCATAAGTTTAAAAATAGTTCGAGGCTACCTGGTTCTCATTCTTCTTCTTCAAGTGTCATTTTCCTTCCGAAGGTCGAAAATTATCAAGGCTATCCGAATCTTGGATACGGCAGATCTAAAAAGTTGATCTGAGTAGCAATTAAACCGTTCTCTTAGGTTTCACAGCCAGGAGTTACATCCCATTTCCATGATTCTTCTTCCCTGAATTCTGCCCTGCACGTAATAAGTCATCTTCATCACCGCACATCATGTGTCCCAAGTATTGCAATTTGCGCTTTTTTACAGTAATCACTTCTTCTTTTTCCTTGCTCATTCTCTGCATAATAGTCTCCATTGTAACTCTGTCCATCATGAGTGAATCCTTCAGCACAATAACACCTCAAACGCATGAAGTCTTAGTATCCCTGTTTTCCATAAGGTCCAACGTTTCATCCCGTAAAAGAGCACTGAGAACACATAGTATCATAATAATCTTACCTTTAAGTCTAACGTGAGATACTTGCTGCAAGATAAAAAGAGTACAAGATTCACATTGGCTCCGATATAATTATAAACTTGGCCTTTTTGACATTTATTTGTGCAGAAAAAAAGGTGGAACTCCCCTCACTAGGAAAATAAGCAAAGAGTACTTAGACCATGGAACTATCCTTCGAGTCATTTCAGCTTGTGGAATTCATGTGAATTCTGGAACTGGGAGGTAAGTTGCAGCTCGAGATTAACTCATTCAGCTCAAGAAAAGAGATGGTATAGTAGAAGATCATTCACTCGCGATGTATTCAAAGCATTAAACACTAATAATAATAACAATAATGAAGGTTATACTTAAACTTTACAGGCATATATTGTAACAAATAGATTAAATTCACTACAGAAGTTTAGTGTTTATCAGATACAGTTTTTTCATGATATATATGATTCCAGAAATCCAACCCCAGCAACCTGTGGCAGACTGGACTTTGCAATATGGCCACCTTATAATTCGAAAAATCAGTCATTTTTGGATCTTGGTGAAATTCTCAGGCCCAAGGAAAAACTTTACGCAGATCGTTACGCTGAATGGGATAAACTCTTCCCAGCTTCCCAAGCCCAAGTTTTGGATATATCCTATTAATTTGGTGATTTTCAAAATGTGTCTATCAGAATCAATATTTTGTATAAGTTATACGGAATATTATATACTATGGAACAAGAAATAAAAGCATGATATAATTTTTTATTTCAAATAATGAAGATGTCTGGATAACTATCATGATGGGAGATCTTTAGAATAACAATTTGTCATTTGTACATAAAAAAAAAACTCATGAAAGATTACCTATTACTTTAGTGTAATTTTTTTATCATCTCTACTGAGATTTCTATATGTATAAGAGATATTCACTCAGTTGAAAACAATTAATGCAGTTCAGTGGAAAAATAAGTGAAAAAATTTTGCAAAATAATTGTTTTCATACAGTAAACCGTGATAATAATTTGATATGAAAGTAACGTACATCCACAAAGCTTGTTTTTATTGTAAAAAATTTCGGTATGTTAAACTAGAGTGTTTTGGATATGAAGAGAAATACAGCAAAGTAGATCTTTGTGATGAGACGGACAAGTCAATTAGAGAATTTTCTAGATGGCATATTGAAGCTTAAAATTTGCATCGTTTGTGAACCAATATGAATGCTTGAACCGTTTGAACTGTTGTTTCACTACCAAAAACTTCACAGGTTTATGCCTTTTTTGAGTGGAGTTTCCAAGTATTACCTACTCATTGAACAACTGAAAAATCAATGCAGATCCGCTATAGAGAATGGCAACAATGAAAAATCACTAAAACTGTTTTATTGAAAATAAACAAAGAGTTTATTAGTTGACTTGTAATGGTTGCCTTATAGTATGTACTGGTCAAGCAGGTAGATCCTTTATGAAAAGAACTTACGAACACCAGCAGAATTAAACGTCAGATATCCCGCATTCAACATATGTCAGTCATTTAAAAGAATTTGGACATAATTTCAACAATAACAATGAAATTATCCATAAAGAAATTAAAGTACCAGTACTCAATCTTTTGGAAGTAGTAGAAATAAGTTGGTACAAGAACCTTAAAAATCTTCCCAACGACCAAACAGGTGTCGCAAAATCTTCATTGTTGAATATTTTTAGTTTAAAATATTGAATTGAATCAGTCCTTACTTGGTGAAAATCCATATTGAATAATATTTAAATAAGGTTTAATATTTAAATAAGGTTCTAACAGATTTAAGGCATAACTTTTGCTTTCTATATGTAGAATTTCAAAGTTATGGTTGAAAGTATGTCCTGTTTCTAACAAATGGTTGGAATATGTAGAATTACTTTTATTATTGAGGAAACTCTTCAAATGTTCACAAATTCTATGACGGAAAGTTCTTCCAGTCTGTCCTATGTAAACTTTAGGGCAATCACTGCAGGTTAACTTATAAACCCCCGATTTATCATATTTATGTGTACAGTCTTTATTATTATTATTCAAACCTGAGTAAATTTATTAAAAATAATAAAGACTGTACACATAAAGATGATAAATCGGGGGTTTATAAGTTAACCTGCGGTGATTGCCCTAAAATTTACATAGGACAGATTGGAAGAACTTTCCGTCATAGAATTCGTGAACATTGGAAGAGTTTCCTCAATAATAAAAGTAATTCTACATATTTCAACCATTTGTTAGAAACAGGACATACTTTCAACCATAACTTTGAAATTCTACATATAGAAAGCAAAAGTTACGCCTTAAATGTGTTAAGGCCCTAGAGGTAAATAAACATAATAAAATTAGAATATTACTTAACGAACAAATAGATTTAAATAACTCACCTGTGTTAAATATATTCAGATAAGCTCAAATTTGCAGAGACCCTTTTTTGGGTTTTAGAGCTCAATAAAAATTTATTGTGCTTGCTGTAATATAAATAGCAACGGATTTCGGAAACAAGCTTAGTTATTCAAAATGTAATCTTGCCTGATGATGCTATTGTGATAGCGAAACGATTTTTGTAAACATAACAATAAAAATTTGTGAAAATCAGAATAACCTTATTTAAATATTATTTTTAGTTTAGTTGCTTGTACCGCCTCTTTTTTCAAGTTTCTAAGAAGTGAATATCATTATATCGGTTATCAATTCATAAGTTTCAAATCAAAATATTCCGAAAATGGTACTCAGTATTGAGTTTTCCCGGCCTTTGATTCTACATATAAATTTTTTAGATTTAGAACTGAAAATCAGGTATTATTGTCAAGATTTCAATTGTCCGATTATGAGGTATTAATACCTCCAAATTGTAGTCATAAATATGTGTGAACTTTTGAATTTTTTGGTAGTAAAAAATAATTTAATAAGATGAGGTCATTTACTTGACAGAAGGATTACTACAAAATTTGAATAAAAACAGATTTAATCTGTTAGTGTAACAGATTAAATCTGTTTTATATTACAATTTTGTAATAATCCTTCTTATTATTGATATATAATATATAATTATATTTAGGTTTTAAAAAAATTCCATTATATGAATATCATGTGGTTTAACTAAGACCATAATATACCTTACAAGCTTTGTGTTATTTTTGTGATGAACATAGAATAACTTGGATTTTAAAGTTAGTGCATTCAAACAGGTTACATGGGGTCTTAAAGGTAAGTTATTTATTGTTAATTGATATTATTTTTTTAATGTGAAGTTGTACCGATGAAGACCTTATCTGAATTCTAATTGATTTTTGAGGATGCCATACATGTTTTGAGAAATTTTTTAAGTATAATAACTTATTTTATTATTTCAAATGAATTATTTGTTTGAGAAGATCTTGAAATTATGTTTTGTATTTTTGAAAAGGATTAAGTTTTCATAATTATAAGATCAGAAAGAAAATTTTGTCTCCTTCAAATATTTATCTATTAATTTTGATTGACAATTTATATTTGTTGGTTTTTTTTATTCCATTTGGAACTATATAATAAGTTTTGATTTTATATACATATCTATTAAATATAAGCTATGCTCATAATATATTGATTCAATTCTAAAAGTTTTTGAAAAATAATTATTTCAAAAAACCTGTTTCAATATGAATGCTCCTATATTAAGTTTAAAATGCTGATCAACTTTGTAGGAATCAAATTTTCACTTATTATTCTTCTCTTAAATCAACGAACGGAAAACTACATACCAGACCACACTCAATAATCTAATTCAAAGCGTTACTCTGGTAATGACCTGAGGTAATTTTTCAATTTAAATGATTTCATTGAATTAAATCACCAAAGTTTCCATTCCAGAAATATCCAATTTTCAACACATTAAACCTTACAAAATCTAGATAATTCTGAAGTAAATGTAACTTTTCTTCAGAGAAATATATTAGACACTTTCCTGTCGTTTCATCTTAGTCAAAACTGTCTTTTTGTTGTTGTTTATTTTTATTATGCAAATTGATAATCACACAGACTCTCGGCCACTTTAGCTAATTGTACATTACCTTATATAAGGGGCAATATAATTTATTACTTCAGTGGTTTGAAAGACTTGGCTTTTGATATGTGAACTGCAATTTTCCAAGTAAGTATAATATTTATATCTTAACTTTGTATGATTTTCCATCAGAATCGGCTTTATGAGTTTTTCATATCATTTTTACGATAAAACTTCAAATATAATGTGAAGAATCACCTCACTTTTCAAAGTAAAATTTTTCAAATAAATAATTAAAAAAATAAAGAAAACTTTTCATAAATTTATAAAAAGAAAATATTTCATTTGATAAATATGTGGAAATCTTCTGAAATATTTCATTTAATTAAAAAGGATTTTCTTTAAATGAGAACCGATTCCCAAATATCTTAAACAAATGAAAATAAAATTCATTTGAAGGAAAATAACATTTGACAAAGCATCATAAATCCTTAATTGTTGAAATTCCATCTCAATGAAATCGCTTTCCTTATTTTCGCAAATTGAGTTTTACTGTATCCATTTTATGATGAACAAAATTCAAAATTAATATTTTTAAAGAATTATTTGCATGTGAAAAATATTTATTCTTATAATATACAGCCTGTTCCGCGAGAAACTATAGTAGTTGAATGATTTATATATTTTTTAAAATTTTCTATAGAAATTGGTTTTAAAATCATTTTTTAAATTTTATAGAAATGTTTGTCTAAAATTCTTAAAAAAAATATTATTAACATTGATAATAATAAAATAATATCTAACTGGAAGATAATGTGGGAAATTCACCCATGATACAAGATTCCGAACTAAGAAAAAGTATATAGGACAAGCATTTATTTAATAATTTAATTAATATTCTATATTTTCTTTTGATTCTGTTACTTCTTTTGATGCTATGTAATGAATTCTATCAGTCAACTAAATTGAAACTGTGTTTTCTAAGACATTTATTTAATTCAATCTAAAGAGTTTTTGGGAAAATTTTTTTATGAAACTCAAATTGGCAGTGGGGTTACCAGATTTAATCTGTGTGATATTTAAGATATATAGCACACATTGATAAAATTAATCAGATATGTGTTGGACGCTATGTCTCAGATAATTCAATGAATACAATTTTAAAAAATTGTTTTAGAATTTATTTTCTATGGATAAAATTTTAATTTCAACTTATAATTTTTCACCAAGAACATACTCAATAAATTTTTATATTTATTTATGAATGATTTATATTGAATCTTGAATTTCCAGTAACTGTAACTTGATCATTTCATTTCACCTGTTTAAATAAAAATGATCGTCCTGTATGCCATTATCTGAAATATTTTCTAGGGTTGTTAATGCAACATAAACCGGCAAAAAAGGTCTTGTAACGATCGAACAAGTTTGCTATTTGTGTTTTTATTACTTATGAAAGAAGACCTTGATGACATTTCAATTTGTGTCCTATTCTAAGATATTTTGCTCATTTTATGTCACAATAATGTAAGGCATGCTTAATAACTGATTTTATAGTAAAAAAGAATTCAAATCTGTTTCTTACTCCACTTGATTAAAAATGGTATAAAATAAAAAATCACTTCGTTTTCTATCACTGTTTATTACCGAGGATACAGTGGCTCGAGATTCGTAGTTTGTACTACATTTTCAAACAGAATAACAAATTGTATTTCGAAGGTTTCACATATTTATGGAAAGCTTAGGCTTATGCAAAACTTCGAGAAGTCCGTCTGCTCGTTCAGTACTTTTACTTGCCTTCCTTATTCTTGAAGACCTCTATTAATTCTGGAATGTCTATTTTTTTCTTTCGTTTCGAAATGTCCTATTTCAAGATTAGCTAATTCTGGAAAGACATGATTTTGTTTCGAAAAAATTTTTCACCCAGAAAACTTATGATCGTAAATTAGTGTAATTAGTAAATAAGATGATTAGATTACTAACATTATTAGCAAATCACCTGATACCATTGAACACCTCTCGTATCAATGATCTATAGCTAGCGAATTCATAAGAATAAGGATAGTTTGAAAAGTTGGGGAAGGTTGTATCCATAAACTTATTATCCTAAATTTCAATACATCGGTAGTTGTAACTGTCTGTGGTTTGTAAAGTTCGGGTTTTCTAAATAATAATAAGATTTCCTTTGATATATTCAGGAAACCAACAAAGATGTTACCGTCTCGATCTTTGTGTCAAATAACTTTTTTATTTGTTTTACAGAATGATTTTACCAGTTTGCTTACTTGTTTGCGTGGGTCTGGGCCTAGCGGCGCCAGATGTCAAGACAGTTCTGAATCTGGGTAAAACCCCTATTGTTACCTCACCCTTAGGACAGTACCAAGGAACCATCATGAGTAGCAGAGTTGGGAAACAAATTTTTGCATTCAGAGGAATACCATATGCGCAACCGCCAATGAACGAATTAAGATTCAAGGTAAAATATTTTAATAAAACGTACCTTCAGTAGATATGTTCACTACATTATTGTAAGGAACAATTCTAAAGCAAATTGTTGCCCGATGAAATTGTGGAAGCAGACATATAGCTATCTCACAATGTGTTAAAGCAGACGTCAACTAATTAGAATGTCATTTTGGTCTACATGCATTGTGAAATATTCTTCAAAATATAAGAAAACATATTCAAATTAATGGACCATAAATGTGGTGTTAATAATCCAGACTTCCCCTTACATAACTGACCTAATGGGAGAGTAATATCTTTCGAGCTCACGTATATTATTTTGATTATTTTCCACGTTATTAGATTGATACAAGTAGCATCCAATTCATATACATGTACATTTAACCTCAAAACTTTCCTTTTCTTATTCACGAAGTCGAGGAAAAAATTAATTGTAAACTGCCGGAATCACCCAAAGGAATATATAATTCTTCGAATATTTCTACCTTTGTTCTTGAAATTTCAGCCTTCAGTACCTGTAGCGAAACATGAAGGAGTATTCAACGCATCTGAAGATGGAGCAGTGTGCCCACAGAACACCGTAGATCCAATGTCAGAGAATTGCCTTCTACTTAATGTATATACAACTAAAGTGAGTCAAATATACCCTACCCACATATATATGCGGCATAGTCGTTATTAACTGACTTAATTTACAGCTTCCTAAAGGAGCCGAGCAGCCAAAATTACCTGTCATAGTTTACATACATGCAGGGGAATTCAGTAGTTTATCCGGTAGAAGCAATAGAGCTGGTCCCGAATATCTTTTGGACCAAGAAGTAATATTAGTTACTTTTAACTATCGTTTAGGTGCCCTAGGTATGCCTGAGAATTAAATCGTTAAATCCACCATCAATTTATCACGAAATACTTTCACAGGCTTCTTGAGCACTGGAGACAAAGAAGCACCAGGAAACAACGGCCTCAAAGATCAAGTTTTAGCTTTGCGTTGGATAAAAGAAAACATTCAAGCCTTTGGAGGAGATCCCGCTTCTGTAACTTTATACGGTTACAACTCTGGCGCTGTTAGTGCCGCTTTACACTTGATGTCACCCATGTCCAAAGGTTTATTTCATAAAGTCATCATTAGCAGTGGTTCTCCATTGGGTCAATGGCCCATTGAACACAACCAAATGCATTTAGCGAAGAAAATGGCTAAGGCAGTTGGATGTCCAGATGATTCGTCAGCAAATATCATCAAATGTTTGAAAGGAAAGCCAGCTAATGAACTGGGAGAATCTCAATCTAAATTGGCTGTAAGTAATCGACGGTGAATATATCAGAGAAACTAACCCTGCTGTTCGGCTTCAGAAATTTTAAAGAAAGACAATTTAAATAATGATTACTTTCGAAAACGAAACTTTTTTGGCGCCAAAGAGCTACATATTATCGAAAATGAGCTGCTAGACAAAGTGTTCAAGTGATCTTAAACTATTTTTAGAAATCACTAGAAAATATTGAACCATGATGAATAAAAACGAATTGGTCCTACGAATTCCTAGCTGAAAAATCGTTGAAATAACTGTTTATTTTTTCCTATCAGGAATTTGGTAATGAACCTCTCTTCACATGGAAACCTGTGATAGAAGATGATTTCGGCCAGGAGAGATTCCTTTTAGAGCATCCGGTAAATTTAGTACGAGAGGGAAAGTTTGAAAAAGTTCCAATACTGACAGGATTAACCTCAGATGAGTTTGCTGGAAGGGCAGTCAGTAAGTAGATTTTGGCGTCCAGTTTTCAACGGTACTAACAAGGATTATTTCAGATATGTACAAACATGCAGATCTCCTCAAGCAATTAGACGAGCATTGGGAGAAGAATGCTCCAATCGTCTTTATGTACGAAAGAGATACTGACCATTCCAAGACCATAAGCAAAGCCCTTAGATCATTTTACTTCGGAGATAAGAAGTTTGATAACTCTAGCCTTCCCCAAATGACTCAGGTAATACTTTAACTTGTTTTTTTTTGTATTAATGGAGATCCATTTTCATTATTTTCAGATTTACGCTGATGCCTTGTCTGGATTTGGGGTGAATAGAGGCGTTGAGTTATTAGCCGAAAAGAATACCCAACCTGTCTTTTACTACAGGTTCAACTACAAAGGAAGATATAGTCACTACTATTTACCTGACAGCAATGGAACAGTACCATATGGTGTAGTTCACCACGATGATTTGATATACTTATTTTATATTTCTGCCAATTTCCCAAAGTTCGGAGAAAGTGATACTGAGACTCCAACTGTCGAAAAGATGACCACCATGTGGGCAAATTTTGCTAAAACGGGGTAAGGTTGAATATACTTATTACAGATGATAAGAGCACATTGATAGGAGTCTTTCAATCAAAGAGGTTTTAATTCAAATAATAAGAAAGACGGTGACAACAATCCGTCAAAAACGATATAAAGTCTGAACCACCAGCTTCCAAAAATCCTTCCTAACAAATTTCTAAGTGGAAATGCTTGCACCTAGAAATAACCCAACACCTCACACAACAACGCTTATTAGAATTAGCAATGACCATTGGAAAATCTCGTAATTGAAAACAACCAATAATAACGATGCATATCGATCAAGCGCGCAAAGTCTCTAGACCGCAAAAATCAATACTAACCAAATTTTAATAGACGCAGGAGAGATTGGAAATTGTTAGAAATTTGCTTAACAAGCGCATCCACCAACTGCAACTCGGGCCATTTCCAGCCTTATCCAAAAACCTTTGGTAAGAATAAAGGAAATTGATAAAACATATATATATATATCAACTGCGCTGGATAGTTTCAATAAATTTTCTTTATTCTCTAAAGATCCCTTTATATTTTGTAATTTTGTACGATAGTTGAGAATTCCACATACTTCAATGGAAACTTTGGATTTCTAGGACATTCTGATTATTTTTTTTTTAATTAAGTAAATTACGTAAAGGTTTAAGAGAATGTTATTCAAATATTTTAATATTTACAGATATATTCTCTTAGCCTTTTGCATATTTAATTTCCAAAAAATTATATTTAATATTATAACCTCAGGAATTAATGACATATAAGTACCACTTATATCAAACGACATATAAAATAATTATTCATTATAGGACATCCAAATGATATAACAAAATCCAATAAATATAAATTGTTAACAAAAATCCTATAAATTAAATATTTTGAGTAGACGAAATTTTGTTTCTACTCATCCCTCTCATGTTTAACATAATTTTAAGAAATTCATCATAAAACTATCTTACTTAGAATATTCAATATTATTGGATATCTAACTAAGTTACTGTTTAGAAAATCTCAAGATATGTAAAAACATTACTAAAAAACAAGTTTCAAGAAAGACTTGCTTCGTCAGTACTCAATCATATTATTCCATAAAATATAACAACAGTCAACAAAAAATATTTTCTCACCTTTGACAATTCAGAAAGCTTCTCGGTAAATGAATACTGAACATTTAAATGGGGTGTAATGTTAACTCGAAATAAATAGTTCTGTGGTTTACCATTGATCTTAAACTTTGAAAGGCAATTTAACGGCCTCTGTTATAGCACAGGGACCATCTATATAAAGAATGTAAAGGAAACTAATTAATTATATATTATGAATAAAATAAAATAAATAAATAAAATATTTTTTATTGATTGTCGTTATATTTTATGGAATAATATGATTGAGTACTGACGAAGCAAAGTCTCTCTTAAAACTTGCTTTTTAGTAATGTTTTTACATATCTTGAGATTTTCTAAAAAGTAACTTAGATATCCAATAATATTGAATATTCTAAGTGAGATAGTTTTATGATGAAATTCTTAAGATTATGTTGAACATTTTTCAAAGATATCTGTTTTCATATGAGGGATGAGCCGAAACAAAATTTTGTCTACTCAAAATATTTAATTTAAAGGATTTTTGTTAACCATTTATATTTATTGGATTTTGTTATATAATTTGAATGTCTTATAATGAATGTTTATTTTATATGTCGTTTGATATAAGTGGTACTTATATGACATTAATTTAATTCCTGAAGTTATAATATGAAATATAATTTTTTGGAAATTAAATATTGAGAAGGCTAACAGAATATATCTGTAAATATTAAAATATTTAAATGATTTTATATACCTTCTATCAAGTATAAAGCTCCATTTATTTTATTTTGTTTAAGAGAATGATTATGATTTTATATTTAAAGTCAAATATTAACCTTTATCATAAAGTGATTAATTCATTTTTATTTTCCAATTGATTAATTGTATATTTTTTGTTCCATTTCAGAAAACCCATACCTGAGACCAATGACAAGCTAGACAACGCCAAATGGGAGCCTTTCAACATGAAAACCCAGAAATACTTAGAAATTGGAAACAAACTAACTGTTGCAGAAAAATTATTCGAAAAACGCTATGCCGAATGGGAAAAACTATTTCCCCTCGCATCCTATGATAAATTGAAGAAGCATATCGGATGAAGCTTCCGTTCTAAGTCTGACCTGTTAATAATGATAACGTTTTTGTAAAATATTTTGTTCAGTTTTTACATAAGAATAATAAAGTTGAGTTGCAATTTGATAAAGAGTTTTTATTACAAACGAACAAAACAGCAAAACAAACAATAAAACTCTGGCATGAAGAAAGATGGAACACTGGAAAGTATCATTAAAAAATGTTTAGACACTTAATCTACTTCTAGTTCTTTAAAGATTCATCAAAAGAGTTAAGGAACTTCGAAATCATAAAAGATTTGTTTGGTTTTTTTTCATTCATACCCCTTTGATCTTCGTTGTAATTATTATCCATTGGCAAATCTTGGTAAGCCATTTCACTCGGTATATTCAAATGCTGCCGTCCAAAAGTATTCAAATTGTCAGATCGAAGTGTCGTATTGATGGGTTGACCAAAATTCTGCATACCGTAAGAGCTAGACATATCTGCATGCTCCATGAACGATTTATCTTGATGAAGTCTACCAATGTGAGATTGAGTGAATGGAGTGTATGCAAAGCTATTAAAGTATTCATTCTGCTGTGCAGGTCTCTGATTTATAGCAAAAGAATTATTTGCAGTAAACGAATTTTTCCTAGTGAATATATTCTGATCATTCATCATATTTGATTGTAGAGAATAATTCTGGTTCAGACAGGAGTGACAGTTGAATATTTTGTGAGCAGTGCAGAAGGTATTCCACAAGGGAATCATATTGAGTCCAAGTTGCGGATGGGCTGCTTGGTTCAAGAAGAAACCTTGTGAATCAATTTGTGGAGGAGTTTGTTTCCTCAAGTGCATATTACCGGCCGACATATTCATTTGATAATTTAAGTTTTCCTTATTGAAGTAATGCCTGTTCACCAAGTCAGGTGCGTAAGTTTTAGTGAAAGAGTCCAATTTATGTGGTTTTATATCTTCAAAAGAATATGCCGGCACTACTTTCGGTACTGTATGGTCCATTTGCGATGCTCCAATTGGTTCGTTTATTCCTAATTGAGAAATACGACCCCCACCAAAATGATTAATGGGCATTGCACAGGTGAAAGAAGATTGAGGATGGCTGGGTTCTGCATTATAGAGAAATTCCTTGTGACCTACTTCTGCGGGATATTTAACCATTTCTTGAGAACTTGTAGATCGACTGTTTTGGTTTCCGAAGTTTGCATTTACGTTATGATGGAAAAAATTATCCCTTTTACTTGGTTCAACATTCCTAATAGTGAAATGACAATCAGGTCTCAAAGTATCTCCAGAGATGTTTTGGTGAGCAGTTGGATCTAATGTTAACCAACGGGTATCCAAACTATGTGCTCCCATCCTAGTCCCGGCTTGCGTCAGTATATTTTTATTGGGCAAAATTGGTGTATTTTGGGGAACAAAATTTCTCTGACTATAGGTTTGACTTAAGAGCTGGTTATTGCCAATAACATCGAAATTTTGGTAGTTTCCCAAGTTATTTTCGGGAAGAGTCAGATGGTCTTGGTTTAGAAAGAACGGCTTCTGAGGAATTTGCGTTATAGCTTCGGAATTCTTTTGGGCCTGCGTATTCTTGGCTACCATATCGTGGTAGTAGGACCCCACACTTTGTACAGATGTGTTCAAATCTTGCGCCTTCTGAGAGAAACATCTCAGATTCGACGTCATCTCCTGTTTATCGGAATAACCCATGTCCGCTAAGAAGGAGGAAGAAAAGAAATCTTGAATCTGTTGTGATTTCTGCGGCGTTCGCATTGCAGAAATGTTTTGTTTGTTATTATTCAGCAATTTTTCGGCGCTGTATTCTCTGTCTGAGAGCGAAAACTTGGTACCTTGATTTTGCGCTCTTGTTAGAGACTGTTTCTTGAATACATCAGGAAGAGCTTCAGGTAAAGATCTTACTGTTTTAGAGGAGTTATTCGTTTCTATAGTATTCAAGCTCCTAGAAAAAGATAAAATGATTATATGGGATGACCTCAAAGTTGAGGTTACCATTGACAGAAAGCAGAACTCGTCAAGGAAAAATATTTTACCACATATTGCCCACATAAAATATGCAGAAAAACAGGGATAATCAAAAGTGAAGTTCCCACTAATTCAATAATTGAATTAATGAAAACCAGTATTCACGTTCATAGGAAGGCAGTTTCGTCAGATTTCAAGGTCCCTTTACTGCTGTGCAGTTTCTGCATTGCTTTCATATAAATTCGTAGAACAATGGAGAAATTTCACAATACTAGTCATATAGGTTTATGGTGAGCAAAATTTGATTCATCATGATCATCATTATACCGTCCTACGCGTCCATTGTCGGACATAGGCCTCCACCAAACTTTTCCAACGATTTCTGTCTTGGGCAGCCGCAATCCAATTTATTGAAATTCTCTTCAGGTCGTCTGTCCACTCGATAAGTTTCTTCGTCCATCTCTCGTCTCTGAATCTTCCGATATGTCCCGCCCGTTTCCATTTCTGTCTGGTTACACGCTCGATGATATCATCCACCTTAGTTCTTCTGCGTATCTCTTGGTTTCGATCTCTCAACGACAATCCAAGCATGGACCTCTCCATTCGTAATTTTGAGTTTATTTGCTGCTGAGTTTGATCGAACCAAATTACTCATACGTGGTAAAACTCATTCGCTTCTCGTCCAGACAACTGCCTTGCTCTGTCGCAGCTTGACCGGCGTATCACTATAGGACCCGACCAGTCTAAAGATTGATGACTAACGGTCCCCGCCAAGTTCAAATAGAGCAGGGCACACAGCGTTTGACGATCATCGTTCCGCAGATCCCCGCTGGAGATGGCACCGCATCCAGACTGTCTCCTAGACTGATTCCCATCGCCCTATTCCATGACCTTATCGAGGCTCACTGGAGGGGGAGTGTGTAGCGAACAACTTCTTCGCTCCTCGTTCAGAAGCCTGCCTTGCTCTGTCGCAGCTTGACCGGCGTATCAATAGAGGACCCGACCAGTCTAAAGATTCATGACTAACCGTCCCCGCCGAGTTCAAATAGAGCAGGACACACATCGTTTGATGACCACCGTTCCAAGCGGAACACCTGGTCACCGGCGTCACAGGCAGAGCTGCGCATGACGCCTGTCGAATGAGTTTCAGATGCGCAGACTCCGAATGAAACGCCGTCTCCCAAACTAAGAGGTGGAAGCTTCCTCACATCACACCGCATTTCCTACCATTACCAATTGTGGAAGTATGAAACCTGATATAAGGTAGGGTTCGCAGGTTTTAGAACATTCTACTTTTATTAATTCCATATGTCTTTACATAGAAACGGTTCCAAAGATATTGTTATTATTATTAATCCATACCATTAAGAAAGCGTTAAAATGACAATAGAAAACTGTTTTTTCAATCACCACCAAAACAATAAAGATCTTACAACTTACAGAGGACCAAAGGAAGATTTGATTATGGGACTTTCTGCAATCTGATTTACTTTGACGAGTCCTCTTTTCTGTTAAGTCTCAAGATGAAAATATTCAATATTCCACGATTTGTTATGGTCTCATAAATATACACGAATAATAAAACACTATCTAATAGCTCCCATAAAACTTACCAATCGTGAGAATTTTCCGAATCATTATTCCTTGGCGTAGGTACGGAAAAGGAAAAAGAAGAGGGTATCTTGGGGGAGAATTTAACGGGAGGCGAATAAATCAGGGGAGACCTCCACTTAATCGACTTCGAATACTGAGAAGATTCTTTTCCGTTTGGCTCGATAAATTTTTCCAAGTTTTCCATTAAATCTTCTGTTATTTTTTCGTTGGACGTATCGAGTTTTTTTCGTTTACTTTCTGGGGCTGAGGAAGGGTCATTATTTCTAGGTTCGTGGACGAATCTTTTACTTGGCTGATACCGGAATAGGCTCAGGGAGTCCTTTTGAGGATTCTGGAAAGGATCAGGAATTGAAAAGATGGATATATTTCGTGATAGAAACAGGAACATCAGGAACCAAATGTAAAATTGGTTATATGTGTTCAACCGGTCTTATATTCGAATTTTAATATTGTAACCTACAACAATATCAGAATACCTTTGCGATATGCATCACAGTTCTGTAATTCAAACTAGTATTTTAACCCCAGGTGAAAGACCTAGGTTTATAGTGTGGCAGCGTGACCCGTCCTGGACCAGAATTCCGCTTTGCTCTGCTGCAGCTTATAGAGGGCGCTACCGCTTTCGCATACCGAGCTCACCGTTCTCGCCTGATCCAAGTAGAGCAGAGTACGAGCGTTCGACGACCATTCCGACGTGGAAAACAAGGTCACTGGCGTCATAGGCAGACGAAACACTTCAGAGCTTCATTGGTGACCCCGACTATCCGATCCAATATTCCGAGGTACCTTTTTTTTTTTTATTTTCGTTCCATAGTAACCCCGCTGGAGATGGACTTTGGCTTACCCCACGAATAAGAAGTGTGTAAACTTCCTCACAACACCGCATCCCAAGTATCTTCATTGCTCACAGGATTCTGAGGTAACCTTCATCTTTAGTCACCAAGTGTCCCTCGCCTGAGATGCTACCGCATTCAGCTCAGTGGCGGACCCACTGCCTAATTCCAACAACTTATGGTGACCGCTATCAAGCTCACTGGAAGGGGAGTATATAGCGACCATAGTCCAACTCCTTCAGAATCGCCCAGAAATCTGCTCTAATCCACCGCAACATTTCGCTATGTACTGAAGAGAGCGCAGCCGCACTAAATATCTCAGCACACGGTTCTTTATAGTTTTAAAATAGTAACCATAGCTAGAGCAGCTTTGTTCCCAACTGGAACAACGTCAATAGGCGTCATTGGCATGCTTCACCCATATAGCCAATCTGAAGAGTACATTGGTAAAAGCAGTACAACGCGCCTTACCAAAAAAAGAGGTCTGTTAGCTCCTTCACAACACAGCATCCTGAAGAACTTGTCAATCTTATATGGATGTTCAATCGAATCAAAAATTCACCTGGTTATCCTGAGAAACCTTAATTCTTGTCAACTGCGCATATTGAAACATTTCCAGATCACTCCGAAGACGGATTTTGCATATTCGCCTACTTGACCTACTTTGACTTGAAGCCCTATATTTGAACAGATATCGTACTCATGAAAGGACAGACACAAGATACAAATTATTCATCTGTAGATTCACTGAAATTATTTATATTAATTTTTGATCCAAACTTCAAAAACCATTAGAATTCATATATAAGTAATATCAATTATTAATGAAATTTCATAATAGAATGAAACAATGAACTTTGTTGATAATAGTATTAATCAACTGAAATTCAGATTCAATATGCCATTGAACAATTTGAATATCTTAGAGTTATTCCATTTAAATAAACAGGAATATCTCGAGCATTCTCACCTTCCTATAATACATCATTATTTTACTTCTTTAATATTTATTGAAAACTCATTCATCAGCTTTTGATTCGGAAACGTGATTCAAATAAATCATTATTTTACGTTTTTTACTTATTGTAATGTCATACAATAAATATCGTTTCATTGTTCTACCCATCGAATTAAATGACTTTCAATAAACACGGTTAAAACATTTAGGCTCATAATCTATGATCTCATATTGGAAATTAGGATCACAGATCACAAGAAAAGTTTGTTTGAGAAATAGGAATAATTTCTGTCCTTTGCCTTCTTATTTATTCTGTTAGTAAGTAGTAATTATATTGAATATTTTGATTAACGGAGGATAAAAGATGAATAAGTTAAATATCTCTTAGAACTTACAAAGAGTGCATTTTCGAAGGATCCAACTGAGTGTATTTTTCCATTTCTCAGGATGGTTTTTGGCGTGCTTCGTATACATGTATCCTTTGTTTTTCGTGCTGTACTCGTAAATTCGCTATTCTTCTCAGCATTTTTATTCGTATTGTTGATGTTCTCTTTAGAATTTTTAGCGTTTCCATATTTATCGTGAAGTTTTGAAAATAATCCATCTAAATCTGATCCCAAAAATTCAGTTGTCATGGCTCTAGTCTGTAAGCTATCTCTTTGATCATCGGATTTTTTCAAATAATTTTTTTCACAGTTCTGGTTTTCATCCAATAACACCTCAACAGATTCCAATATTTCGTCGTCCGTAAAAGATCTCAGTAAAAGCGTTTCGCCTTGTACCAAGTTTCCTGATTTTTTTTCATCGGAAAATTTTCCGACTTCAGTATTCTTGAATTGGGGTAAAGCATATTTTTTGTTGTTTTCGTGGGATATACTGGAATCTTCTAATTTCTGCTTTACCGAATTTAAGTTTTCTTTTTTCTCAATACTCGAACTTATTTTAGATACTGCTTTAATTTTATCTTCATTAGGAAGTACAGGTTGAATCTAAAAATAATTTTTCATGGTGTCTATGCAGGGCGAGTCTTTAGGTTTTACATTCATTTTAATACAAGATCCTTTAATCCAATACAAAACGATTTTTCCAGATTCGACTCATTTAAAAAGATACAGACTGTTGAAATTAAAAAGAGCATTTTTTTGTAGCTTTGCTATAGTTATTTGAGATGAAATAAATTTTGGTTGGAAGTTTTCTATAAGACAAGTATTCTCCAATTTTAATTTTTTCCAACTCCCATTCCTTTTCAGTTATAAACTCGCCGATTCATAAACAAATTAGCATAAAGAAAGCAGATAAAGTTTATCTTCAGTCATTTTAAGAATATTAAATTATTTTTCATTATTTTTCCAGATACTGTGCCGTTTCAGAGATATGTTATTGAATGTTATAAAATATAATACAATTCGGACATTACACTATTTTTGTAGATCCATTCTTGAACTATAAAAGGCCTCAAATTAAGCTCTACCCACATTGCCGTACTTGTCTGGAACACATGAAAACATCGCACGGAAAATTAATAGAATTTACCAAGTCTAGAAACATGAAACCGGAATTTTTGTGAAGATTACACGTCTTTTTCTTGAAAATGCTGAAAATATTTCATTCAAACTAATCACCATTGCTATTTATATATTTCACCCACCTCTTCCGCATTTTATATGTGCCACGCCAAAAAAACCGTTATTGAATAATTTTCATACTAGTTGAAGCGTTGCTCAGATAGAGCGTGTCCCAGTGGAGAGAATAGATGATAATCGGATGGCGCCAAATCTGGAGAATAAGCGGTTGTATTACGTAACAGAACGACTCGATCGTTTCCATGACCCGTTTTGCTCTGTGTGTGATGGGGCATTATCTTGAAGCAAAATTTGTTTGTGTTGTCTTTTTCCAGAGTCCGGTCGCTTTTCACGTGTCTCAATTTAAATCGATAATTTGCTATTGGTGGCGATCAGTACTAACGGTATCACCATGTCTGAGCAACTCGTAATAGAATAAACATTTTTGACCCCAATAAGCACAGAGTCTTCTTTTCAAAGCGATTTGATCTTGCAGTGGATATCGGTCGTTCGCCTGGATTCACCCATGATTTGCGACCCTTAGAATTCTCAAAATATTGGGTGTTTTTTTACAGTGATAGAACTTTAAATTGAAATAAAACACATTTAAATTAAGATCGAACCCACCCTTTTTTTATTTGAAAGATAATTTTAAAACATTTATGTTTTAAAAATAATTTCCGGCATATGTCCACCACGACTAACTTTGAGGAACTGTATTCTACCAGACCAATTTTGGACCACTTTTTCGATTAATTCTGGCCTTATTTCATCAATAACACGAGTTATGTTGGCTTCCAAAGCGTCTATTGTTTCTGGTTCATCAGCATAAACCAATGACTTGACATAATCCCAAAGAAAATAATCCAGTAGAGTTATGTCGCATGATCTTGGAGGCCGATTAATTCGACCATTTCTCGAAATAATGTTATCGCCAAATTTTTCTTTCAATAAATCAATTGTTACGGTAGCAGCATGAGGTAGCACCATCTTGTTGGAACCAAAACACTTCTGGGTCGATACCATTCAAATTTTAAAGCAAATAATTATTGATCATCGATCTGTAACGAGCACCATTCACTGTAACATTAGCTTCAGTATCGTTTTTAAAGAAATATGAATCGATGACGCCTCCAGCGTGTAAAGCACACCATACAGTGCATTTTTCAGGATGCAATGGAACCTGCAGAACTTCTTGAGGATTGATTTCACTCCATATACGGCAATTTTGCCTGTTCACATTGCCGTTCAACCAGAAATGAGCTTCATCGCTAAACACAATTTTACGATAAAAGAAGTGGATCAACTTCAAGCTGTTCTAGAGCCCAATCAGCAAACAAACGACGCTTATAATAGTCAAGTGGCTTAATTCTTGAACCAGTTGGATCTTGTATGGGTGTAGACCAAGATCTTCAGGCAAAATTTTTCGTGTGGTGGATGCACACATTCCAACTTGTTGATCATCATTAATACTGACTTAAAGCAGCGATATTTTCTTCTGTACGTACAGTTCTTTGTCTTGTTGTTGCATCGAGTAGAGAAACTTTTGTGAGAAATATATCGATAGTTCAACGAATAAGCTTTATGTAAACCATAAATTTCACGATGTGCTCTATAAGTTTGGCGGATAGAACACTGATTTTGGAAATTAATTTCAACAATTTGTAAACGTTGTTGCGGCTTGAGTCTTTCCATGATAATTTGTCAATGCTTACTGAACAGAAATGTAAAAAAAACATGGCTTCTTCCTTCTGTCAAATCACAGTTATCCCTATAGAAAGTTCTATCACTCTAAAAAAACACCCTCCTACGATTCGAACATCCAGGTTTGTACTGGTAAGACAGTAACTGTCTCTCATGCAGGACAGTAGTGAGAAAGTGACAGTTGGGCGGTCAGCAATTGGCCGGTTAGAACTAGACTGATGTTTTTTCATTGAATTTGAAGCACCCTTTTCAGGTTAATATGGTAACTTACCAAACCGACCTGAAGAAGTCTAAACATAATTGATGGAACAATTGGCGCATAAATCAATAATTATTAGTGTTCTACAAATCTTTCAACGCATATAACTTTTCACCTGAGCCGAATCTGGAAAAATGAAAAAGTATTTCCTTTGAAATCTATGGTTGAAATTATTGTGTGCCACTCAAAGACTCACCATGTATATTCGATATTGCATCTTACCTGAGATGAAGTGAATGTATTTTTTTTCTGTTTCATAAAGTTGTCGATGAAAGTTTGAACAAGATTAGAATTTTTATTAGAATCAAGTTTCTTCATAGGTGATTTATAGTTGTTTTTGGCATCCTCCGACTTGAGAATTTGTTCCTGTTTTTTATGTGTAGTCTTTTCTTTCATGAAGAAAGTTTGGCTCAGATCGATACCAACTGCGAAGGAATATTAAACGTTAGGTATATTTTTTTTTGGAAAAGGATCAACATCACGAAGGCTTCATATTTACCGTAAATGACTTCATGTCTATTTCTAGTATTTGCTGACAAAACATTCAACAATACTGAATGTTACATCAGCTGCTTAGTTTTCACTCTGACACACAGATGGTACCACGAATGCAAAATTTATAAGTCAAAAGGCTATGTGTCAAAAATTAACCTTCAGAAGATAGCTGATCATCTGACGTGTGGTTCTTTGATACAGATGATTCTGAAGTAAGTGTCGCGTTTGCTAACAGTGAACCAAAATCGAAGAGTCAGTGATTCCAAGAGCCGTATGAACAAAATAAACATGATTTTGCGTCGATATGTGACAAGGGATGAAATATGAATTCACTGCTATACTTCTGAATCAAATAGATCGTTAACTGATTGGACATCAGCCAGTGAACCTCCACCGGAAAAGATTTGGTTCGAATGATGGGTTGATCGCTGAAACAAATGTCTATTTGGGGGCCAAAGAACAAAAATCATTCTTCAATAAAGGTATCGATTGGTTGGAGAAACGCTGCAATGATTGTGTCGCTCTTGAAGTTATGTTATGTTGAGTAGTTAAGTCAAATTAGATCATTCGTGTTATCTTCATCAAATCGGGAAGTTATCTGTTAGGTGAAGCACAAGTACACATACCTAAAAAGAATATTTTAGCGTTGACGAGGATTTTACAACTGATTTACGCTCTACTTGAGAACTCAATCCAAATGTGAAATCAGATTTCCTCTGTCAGCTTAACTTTTGTAGATGCTCAAGTATAGGTGTTCTGAAATTATTATATACAGTACGATGAAGGTATGCCGTTGACCTTGGGCTGCAATAAAACCCGTAGTATCATTTTTGCCATGAAACACCCCAAATTTAGCTTCTCTACTGGCAGAGATGAAATAAAATGGCTATAAAATCCTAATTACAAAATTTTAAAGGTATAAGGTCATCGTTTTCAACAGAAAGTACAGCATGCTTATATTTATATGTCATAGGTAGGAATGAATAGTTCTTTAATACATCTTCCGATTAATTCAATAGGTTTTTACTTACCTAAATCTTCACTAACAAAGTTGCAATAAATTTCAGTCAAATCATATATACGCGTATCCACCTCTATAAATCTAACAACTTCGGTGTTTTCCAACATGTATGAATGCCTTCAAAAGAAAGAAATTATGAAAATAAAAACGTGCAGCAAAGTACTCACATGTATCTTTCATGAAGTAATACTTCATTTAAATTGTCGCCAACAAGAAGGCACATAACAGAATTGGCGTTCACAAATGTCGAACCACCCAAAGATTCTGGATTCAGGAGAGTAACGCAGATTTTTAAAGTAAAATTTGATTGGCAGGCGAACTCTTCAACTTTTATACCATACATCGGCATCGATTTGGCTAAATCAATTATTTTGTTACCAAAGGGTGGTTTCTTTTTCGTTATCTAATAAACAAAGTAATTAAAATAAATTAAACAAAGTCAAAAAAAATTAACCTTACCATCTCGATATCTCTTGGATTCGTGTTGATTATTTTCTCAAACGAAGTTTTCCCAGCATTTACTAGCTGTTTGGAGGTAACGAGACCAATGCCAGGAAATTGTTTTGCTAAGTGTTTCGAATTTTCCCAAAGTTGGGCCCTGAAGCATTTCCACAGCACAATAGCGTTCAACAAAGCTAAATAACAGTCCTCTTTGCTTTCCAAATACTCAATGAAGCCTTACAACCATAAATTATAAGTTGAATCAAAAACTATTCAAATAATTCTTATATTTTCAACATGTTTAAATATTCCGGACTACCCAGGCTCAAGAACTACGACGCTAAACAGTAGAGCACCCTTCTAGCCTATCAGGCAGGCTTTCAACTACTGCCTCCACGAGTCCAACACAAATTTGGGAGGCCAGGAGCACTAATACTCTTGCGGGCTTCCCCCCTATGGTAGCCTTGTTTCCACCAAGAAGGCTAACAGTCGCTAAGAGGAGTTCTACTCGACGCCAAAATCCACTAACTCGAAGAGATTAACACGTCATAATATCCCTCCCCTTAAAGCTATCACAGATATATTTCTGAAGTATTCGCCATTTTATGGGTTTTATGGGTGAGCGCCTTGTGTTACATCCCCCACCCCAGGCCCAACTGAATCGATTGGACGAGGAAATGGCCCCATATGCAAAGAGAAAGTTATCACCCAAATAACACTTCTAATTGCTTTTAAATCCAACCTATTCTTCAAATTTGGTCCCCAGTGACTTTTACCTTCAAACAGACTTGAGAAAATGCTCGCTAGAAAGAGGTTTGGTTCGAAAGGGGAGGTGATCATCGAAATGCATTCTGAGACTTAAGTTAAATTGGTTTTCAAGAAAGATGTCGAAAAGTAAAACAATGAAGCGCTCTTGAAGGAGATTATTTATGTTGGCGAATAAAGCCGGATTACATCAAAAAAGTTCTGTTCTCCCCATTAAACCATACATTCCTCTACTTACATTTGCAGATCCGTTCTCCCAACCTCATGATCCTGAAGGCCTCCGAGAGAATGGAATGATCTTCTATTTCCAAACAACCAAAAACAGCCTGGATTATACTGAATAATAAACAAGAGATGGTCAAAAGTTCGTAAATTAAATTTCTCATTTGAAATTTACCAATTGATCTTCATATCTAAAGTTTTGATTTTTCCGTTGAAAGGAAACCTGATGGAATTTTCGTTCTTGGTTTTGTTCAAGAGGTTGAGGCATTTCTTCTCGTCCACCCGCAATCTCATATCCGAAAATTCTTTGCTTTTCGAGATCAGTGATAATATTTGCGGTAGTATTTCATTTCCGCTCATCTACGAGAAAGAATTTGATTACTCATCATTCATAGTGAAAAATCAGGTAATGGTGACAAATAAAATGTTCGTTTCACAGTGATGTCAATACAAACTCATCATTATAAAAACAAGAGACTCAAAAAGACTACAGATTTTTCTAACAGTAACTCCTTGGCTTATTGGGAATTATCACTAGCAGGAACTTGTTGAAACTTGTTTATTTCGTTCAGAAATGTATCGAATTTTACGATTACCGTGAAGTTATTCATTGCATTCGCAGATATAGAAGTAGATGCCTAAGATCAACCATATGTGGATATGGTTTTTCTTGACATGTCAGTACCTGTCGGATCGTTTGGTTTCTGCATGCTTGTTGTGCTGGGTTATTTCAATGATGTTGTAACTGAAACATACTTACCGATTTCAATAATTTCATTGATTCAAAAGAAATATAATATTTCGCCATAAGAGTACCAAAAAATGTCTGGCTGATATTAACATCTTCGTCCATCGAAGCCATTCCGGCTTTCACCAACTTATTGAGATCGATTTGGCAAATTTCTGTAAAAAAAAACTCCAGCATTATATCAAAAAGATATAGGATTAGTGCTACCATGTACCCAGCAGTTTTTTGTCGATCTTTTCCGTTGTCATACCCAATGGGATTCCATAATATTTGGGATTCTTTCTAGCTCTGATGTAAAGAAAAGTCGACGCTAACCATCTCATCGCGACATCCAGATCTGTGATGGTTCTCAAGACAATTTCAGCGTTCAGATGCTCTGTTAAATGTTTATGAAGATTTGACTCGATGTTTTCTTTTCCATCTACCATTTTTTCAAACTTTGCCTAGAGTTCAGAGAAAAATTACATAAAAGGAATAATTACTATCGGGTGTTTTTTTTTTAGAGTGATAGAGCTTTCTATAGGGATAACTGTAATTTCACGGAAGGTAGAAGCCATGTTGTTTTGACATTTCTGTTCAGTAAGCATTGACAAATTATCATGGAATGACTCACGCCGCAAAAACGTTTACAAATTGTTGAAATTTATTTTCAAAATCAGTATTCTATTTTCCAAACTTATAGAGCACTTCGTGAAATTTATGGTTTACATAATCATCCATCAGAGCAGCTTATTCGTCGAACTATCGTTAGAGTTCGGACAACATTTTCTCTACTCGATGCAACAACAACAACAAGACAAAGAACTGTACGTACAGAAGAAAATATCGCTGTTGTAAGTCATAGTGTTAATTAATGACGATCCAGATTTGTCTATTCCTCAACGTTCACAACAAGTTGGACTCTTTGCATCCACCACATGGAAAATTTTGCTTAAAGATCTTGTTGTAAAATTGTGTTTAGTGATGAAGCTCATTTCTGGTTGAACGGCTATGTAAACAATCAAAATTGCCGTATATGGAGTGAAAACAATCCTCAAGAAATGCTGCAGGTTCCATTGCATCCTGAAAAATGCACGGTATGGTGTGCTTCACAAGCTGGAAGCATCATCAGTCCATATTTCTTTAAAAACGATGGTGGAGCTAATGTTACAGTGAATGGTGCTCGTTACAGATCGATGATCAATGATCATTTGTTTCAAAATTTGAATGGTATCGACCCAGAAGTGTTTTGCTTCCAACAAGATGATGCTACACCTCATGCTGCTACCGTAACAATCGATTTATAAAGAAAGATTTGGCGATAACATTATTTCGAGAAAGAGTCCAATTAATTGGCTTCCAAGATCATGCGACGTAACTCAACTGGATTATTTTCTTTGGGGTTATGTCACGTCATTGGTTTATGTTGATAAACCTGAAACGATAGATGCATTGGAAGCCAACATAACTCGTGTTATTGATGAAATAAGGCCTGAATTACTCGATAAAGTGGTCCAAAATTGGTCTGGTCGAATGCGGTTCCTCGGAGCGAGTCGTGGTCGACATATGCCGGAAATTATTTTCAAAACATAAATGTCATAAAATTATCTTTCAAATAAAAAAAATTGGCTTCAATCTTAATTTAAATGTGTTTTATTTCAATTTAAAGTTCTATCACTCTAAAAAGACACCCGATATAACAAGGATCCAAATGCAAGTGAAGATTGAACTTCTGTCTTTGTTATCCGAAGACTTTCAATAAAATGGTCGACTAAAATAAGTACCTACCGAGATGAATTGATTTCTAGTCAGCCTTTGAAGGTCGGTTCCATGGATGAAGAACATATTACAATATGTAACGCACGATATCTTTTTATGTGTCAGTAAAATTTCGGCATCAAAAAGTCAAACCAAATCTGCGCAATGAAATTTAAAAGAAAAACGGATGTCGACCAGAATCGAAAAATTGGAGCATCTACGAGGTGTGACAGAAAAGCAATGAGATTTAACAAAGTTCTTATTTTGTCAAACATCAACGTTATCCCCTTTTAAGTAGATGCCTTGGTAACTCAACACAGATGGAGAAGTTGTTCCCACTATTGGTAGCAGAAGTGCAAGTCTTTAAATGGTGTCTTCTTCAGTCCGTTACACTCTTTCGGATGTTTTCTAGAGACCCGAAATGACGTCCCTTGAGGACATTTTTCAGTTCAGAAAAAAGGAATAAGTCACAGTGACTGAAGTCAGGTCAATAGGGGGGCTGAGGAATTAGAAGAACGCCTTTTGAGGTCAAAAAATCTGTTATGGAGAGAAGAGAAATCTTGCTCAGTAGCGATTCTGTCAAAAAGATCAAGATACTTGTTCTTTCTAATGTCCTTTTGCGTAATTGTGAGGTTTTTTGGCACCATTTTCGCACTATTCTCTCGCATGTACAAATTTTGGGTTAAAATTTAAAGAACGCTACATCTGCTTAAATTTAATTGTTCATTCAACATTATTGACGTTAAACGGCAGTCTAATCTCACAAGAGTGTACACACGTTCGATGTTTTCATCGGTTTTCGAAGTTGAAAGCCTTCATGAACCGTGTTCATCTTCAGCGTTTTCTCTGCCTTCCAAAATTGATTTGTGCCAGCGAAAAACTTGACCAACTTCGTTGGCATTGTGCACTGATGAATAGCCAAAAAGCATATCTACTGCTTATGCCTGACGATCAACAAAACCTATTCGGCTTCATTTAAGTTTCGAACTGTAACACTGTTCTGATTCGAAAAACTTTTTATTTACCATTCTCCTATTCGTAATAAATATCGCCGATTCAATTAAGTCACTTGGGAATAAATCACAAATTTCGATTGTGAAGTTTATGATCCACCCAGCATGTAAATGCACTAATTCTTTTAAATAAAACTGAATGAGTTTCTCTACCACATTTAACGAATCTGATACCACACGTTAAATCTGTGGCTTGAACTCAAACGAATTATTTAGGATACAAGTTATACATTCTGTCAAGAAAGTACCGGGAATTATCGATTTAAATCTGGCGGGGCAATGAGGCAGGTAAAATTTTTTTTCCTAGGTTGGTACCACTGTTCTTAATTACTATGCCAAGCTTGAGCGGGATCTGTCAACTAGTGTGTTTGCAACAGCTGATTAAGTCAGTCGATGTCAGAGTGCGTGCCGATTTTTACTATGGGCGATTACGTTGAGCAAAGAATTTGTTTAAAGTTTTGTGTTGCAAATGAATTTTCGTGTGCCGATGCATTGAAACTATTGCAAAAGGCCTTTGGTGATAATGCTCTATCGAAAACTCGTGCATATCAGTGGTACAGAGCCTTCAAGGACGGTCGTGAAGTGGTCGAAGACTTGCCTCGAAAATCGAAGATAACGTCGATAAAATTAAGGAAAGGGTGCTGGAAAACCGTCGTACCAGCTTGAGAGAGATAGCACATGATCTTAAGATATCCCACGAGTCCGCACGTACGATTTTGATTGATATTTTGGGCATGAGAAAGGTGGCCGCACGACTCGTACCGAAAGACCTGAATTTTCTTCAAAAACGTCATCGCGATCAGGTTGCTTCAGACATGCTGGATCGCTGTAATTCGGATTCTACATTCATGGAACGCATTATAACTGGTGATGAGACCTGGGTCTACGAGTACGATATGCAAACAAGCGAGCAATCATCGGAATGGGTGACAAAAAATGAGCCGAAACCGAAAAAACCACGCCAAAGCCGCTCGAAAATGAAGGTGATGCTCATTGTTTTCTTCGATATCCGTGGCATGGTGCACTACGAATTCGTTCCAGAGGGTCAGGCGGTAAACAAGGAGTATTACCTAGGCGTTACGAAACGTTTGCGTGAGCGTATCCGTAAGAAGCGGCCAAATTTGCGGCCAAACTCATGGATTTTGCATTACGATAACGCGCCTTCTCACCGAGCTACGATTGTGACTGACTTTCTCGCCAAAAACTCACGAAACGTGCTTCAGCAACCACCGTATTCGCCGGGTTTGGCTCCCTGCGACTTTTTCCTCTTCCCAAAACTAAAATTACCCCTTCGTGGCACCCGTTTTGAGTCGATTGAAGCCATAAAACAAAATTCGGTGCGAGAGCTAAAGTCCATCCCGGAAAGCGCCTATAAAAAATGTTTCGATAATTGGAAGTGCCGTTGGCATAGATGTGTTGGAGCAAATGGAGCCTATTTTGAAGGTGACCCAATAAATTTTGACGATTAAATGTAAAAATGTTGTTTTAATTTGAAAATTCCCGGTACTTTCTTGACAGAGTAGTATAGTAAATAAATCGGGGAAAAAGAACAATATCGAAATGCATAATCAACAACGTTAAAAACCTGATCGTCTTTTGACACATCATAAGCATTTCAAATAGTGTATGTTAATCATGTCAGTTATGTAATTATAACCATTTTTATAGTGACTGCGATGAGTCAATTCCTTCTGGCTGATCATTAGCCTACGTTTTACAAGAAAGGAATAAAAATTTTAAAACGCATATAAATGAAGACAGTTGAATGTAGGTATCATTCTGAAATATGATGGTAATCAAGGATATTCATTTTAATGTCAGATATTGATGAAAAGCTTATTTATCAAGTAATCTTTCAGCTGATAGTTTGACACCTACGATTGTTCCTTTTCAAAGTCTCGAATTTAGTATCATATAAATTTTTTGAACAAAAAATATCGAATTTAAACTAACAATATGAAATTGATTAGTTCCTCCTTATTTTATGAAACCTGCTGACACAAAATCAGAGGTAACTAAACCACTGTTTTCTTCTAACGAAAGAAGAATCAAGAATAGAATTAGTTGAATGAAAACTACATTACAGTTCAAAAAGTCTTCATCTTCGTTTTGGGTTAAATTCTAAACTCGTATTGAGATCTAAGGCTGTTTTTTAAGCCTGCATTGCAGCTTTTAAATGGGCTTGTTGTAGTTGGTGCTGTAACTTGTTCAGAGCTTTTCTATGACTACCCTGTCTTTCTCTAAGGAAGCGATAAGTTCATCAACTCGATTGATTTCCTTAGAAATATAGTCCGTCTAGAAAGTATCTGGAATGTATTATTTTTCATAATTTTAATATACCTCTTTTTTGTAACATTTTAAGTTAAAAGTAATGTATAAAATAGGTTGTGCAGATAGTAGGCTATGGCCAGAGTTGCATGGCAACACTATTTTTCAATATTGTTGATTATCAACAGGTATACAATTCATAAAATAATGTCACAACTAGAAGGAAGAAAACAGGTACAAATATTGTATAGAGAAAGTTTTCGAAACGTTAAAAAATTAGTGTAATTGACTGAACTGGGAAAAAGTGCTGTATATGAGACAATAAAGACAATAAAAAATGGCATGGACCAGTTTTTAGAAGGACCACGTGAGATTAAAGGAAACAATTAAAACGCTTTATTGGCCTTAGGGCGACACAATCTGCGCCTGGGGTTTTTCAAATTGGCTAACAGAACTGGAAATCAACGAAATATAAAAGTATGTCCAGAAACCGTCAGTATGTCACTGAAAAGGCAAGGCTACATATCAAGGAAACTTTGTCGAGTTTGTTCGAGTATGGAGTTGTTATACAGATGTACAGTATTTTACACTGTCTCGATTTCTATAACTTTCTATTACCATACCTCATACTCCTTATTAATAATCCTAAACTCAATAAAATTCAAATAAAGATGATACACTGAATAATTAAGGAGAGGGCGATAGGGATCCCTCAAGCACTACGAATCATTTATATAATTCGTAATTCTGTTTAAACTCCTCAAACATAATAATTACGAAGAGATATGTCAACCTACTATTTAATTTCTGACTCTACTTCAATTAGACAATTTCAACCTGAATAAGATACCAAAATTTTTAGATACTCCTTACCCCTAGACTCCAAGACCATAGATTCAAAACAAAACTGGGCACACGCGATTTTCTACAAGAATGGAACAACCTATTAAACACGAACAAAAAACGATAACCAACTACTACCGGTACTATTTAATTCCTTGGTCCCGGAATTCAGCACTATATTCAATTTCTCGAATTTTTCTGACTGAATTCTTAAACAAAAAAAAAACAATTACCAATAGCGCTCAATATAATTTTAATAATGCTAAATTATAAGACCAATTCGAGTCTCGCACCGCGATCTTTTCTCGACGATCTTACTAGTTTTTCCGATGTGTCAAGACTCTTTAACAAACTCTCATTTGGCCCTCTTAATACCTGCCACGCGTCGGTTTTTGCCTTCGAAATTTTTGATCCGTTCATAATTGGAACTTAGCACTTTTCAAAATTTCAGCTCTTTGTCGAGCCATACGTGTTAATTTCGACGTCAGCGTTTTTCTCTGGAAATTTCCGTTCCTAAGCTCATCTGAAGGAATATGTTTACGTTTCGTACAATTAGCTCTTATGAACTTTTTAATCTGTAATTTGTTATTATAATATATAGGCCAGAGTAAAATAATTTCTTTTAGAAGCCGCCGTTCGGGCGTGCCTCGAAAGCGAATTCCTAAGTTTAACATTAAGTGGTCTGGAGATTAGAATAAACAAATTAATTCTGGGGTATTGAACCTCGCGTTTAATTTGCTTTTGTCCCTGTATCATTACAGCCCTTTCATGGATTCTAAACCTTGTTGGTTTACCACAAGTTATGGAGATGATCTAGTTTCGGGTGTACCTCGACATTTAGTCAAGTCAAACAGTTGAATGGAGGTGTTGCATAAGTAAAAAGGTGAATATTTTGTTATAATTTTCTAATTCGAGAATTGAAACTATATACTAAATTATTACAATTGAGCTTTGTTTTTCCCGGATACTTTCTAGGCGGACTATATAATCATCCTTTTAGATACGTTCTGTTTAGCTTCTGTACAATCGTTTAATGAGAACGGGCCCTACAGATTCAAATCTGTAGGCCTTTTGATTCATTTCCCAGTACATTTAATTCACCTTTAAGGATTTCAGTCTCATTTAGTTGACCATCTTATTAGAAAATTACATTTTAATAGACCCGTTTCATTGAAATCGCATTAGGTGGGAAGACAGAAAATTTTAAATATAAAAAATAAAAATTTGAGTACTTTTCCTTCGTTAAAATGTATCAGTCACCTTAATCTACAGTTTATTATAATCTTATTAATCTTGCATCTTTTCATCTTCATGTTTCTACAGTTTATTATAACTTTTGTATCGACAGTTTATTAAAATCTTATTCATCTTTTTATCTTTATGTTCCAAAATAAAAAAATTGGAAAAAATAAAAAAGCCGAAATTAATAATTGTATTTTATTTTTTAATTCAAGATGAATTTCCGTCAAGAAGAGATTATATATGCAAATATAGCTCTTTTTAATTGGCCAGTCAACATAAATAACTTTCAATGATCTCTCAGGGTAACATACCATGATTGATTGGTCTTCACTACAATTAAGTAAATCAAACAGCACTGGCCTTCACGTCTGCAAACTTTTCTATAAATAAGATACACACAGAAAAAATCGGAAACAATGGTAATATCCGACAGTATGAACACCTAATAAATTAGAGATTGGACAACGTGTGAATATTTTTTCTCAATCGAATAATTTTATTCAATGTTAAGGTTTTGTATGGAAAGAGATTGTCTTCGATCTTTAATTAACATATTTCTGGGTCTTGTAACTCCCCAAAAATATCGTTTGAGCATGCGCGATTGAAACGCACTAGATAAAAATCACGGGAATCGTGCGTTTTCTATGCTGAAAAAAATAATTCTGAAGAATTCATCTTTGTGAATGATTCATTCTGAATAATTATTATATTCACCCTTAAAAGCATTCAGTGTGCCTGAAAATCTATTGATGACGTATTTTTCAGTAAGGAGAAATGGGCTACTGCCATGTTGAACAGTCAGATAGCAAATTCGCCGAAAATTTTGCTTCATTTGTCATCAAATAATCGCAATATCCACTAAGCTCATTAACTGATTCATTCTGGACGCGTTTTATGTTCAGCTTCCTCTAATATATTGTTAATTATGTCATTTACAAATATTTACATTTTCACTCAGGACATTTACTATTAATATCTGCTAAACAAATACTGAAATCACTAGCGTTATCAGATGCCAAATTAGGGTTTTAATGAGTTTGAACTCTACCAGCCATTCTATTCAACTAAGAAATATCCTCTTGTCTACCAACAATTTAAATCTACTTTCTCAACGATAAGAAATTTGATTAAGGGAAATTTTTATTCTAAATCTTTTCTCTCATTCTAAAAATGATAAACTACAGAAAAGAAGACATTCGAAACCGTACATTTCTTGAAGGAAATTAGAACCGCTAGAGAAAAACAAAATCAAGAATTATATAACTTAAAGATAACTTAAAATAATAAGAAGCGGTTTTTTACTTGATAGAAGGATTAGTACAAACTTTGAATATCAGAATAGATTTAATATGTTAGTCTCCTACAATTTTAATTTCAAAAAATGTTATTCGAAATCTTTTAGAATTAAATTAATGTCTTATAAGCACTGCTTATATCGGGTGTTTTTTTAGAGTGATAGAACTTTCGATAGGGATAACTCTGATTTGACATTTCTGTTCAGTAAGCATTGACAAATTATCATGGAAAGACTCACGCCGCAACAACGTTAACAAATTGTTGAAATTTATTTTCAAAATCAGTGTTCTATTCGCCAAACTTATGGACCACTTCGTGAAATTAAGGGGTTTACATAATCGTCCATCAGAGCAGCTTATTCGTCCAACTATCGATAGATTTCGGACAACATTTTCTCTACTCAATGCAACAACAACAACAAGAGAACGAACTATACGTACAGAAGAAAATAATGCTGCTGTAAGTCGTAGTGTTAATGATGATCCAAATTTGTCTCTTTGTCGACGTTAACAACAAGTTGGACTCTGTTCATCCACCATCCAAATTTTGCGAAAAGATCTTGGTCTACACCCATACAAGATCCAATTGGTTCAAGAACTAAAGCCACTTGACCATAATAAGCGTCGTTTGTTTGCTGATTGGGTCCTAGAACAGCTTGAAGTTGATCCACTTTTTATCGTAAAATTGTGTTTAGTGATAAAGCTCATTTCTGGTTGAACGGCTATGTAAACAAGCAAAATTGCCGTATATGGAGTGAAAAGAATCCTCAAGAAGTTCTGCAGGTTCCATTAGATCCTGAAAAATGCACTGTATGGTGTGCTTTACAAGCTGAAGGCATCATCGGTCCATATTTCTTTAAAAACGATGCTGGAGCTAATGTTACAGTGAATGGTGCTCGTTACAGATCGATGATCACTGATTATTTGTTTCAAAATTTGAATGGTATCGACCCAGAAGTGTTTTGGTTCCAACAAGATGGTGCTACACCTCATGCTGCTACCGTAACAATTGATTTATTGAGAGAAAGATTTGGCGATAACATTATTTCGAGAAATGATCCAATTAATTGGTCTCCAAGATCATTCAACGTAACTCCACTGGATTATTTTTTTTGGGGTTATGTCAAGTCATTGGTTTATGCTGATAAACCAGAAACAATACACGCTTTGGAAGCCAACATAATTCGTGTTATTGATGAAATAAGGCCTGAATTACTCGAAAAAATGGTCCAAAATTGGCCTGGCCAAATGCGCTTCCTCAGAGCTAGTCGTGGTGGACATATGCCGGAAAGTATTTTCAAAACATACATGTCATAAAATTATCATTCAAATAAAAAGAAATTTGGCTTCAATCTTAATTTAAATGTGTTTTATTTCAATTCAAAGTTCTATCACTCCAAAAAAAAACCGATATTTAATAGACGTTTAAAATCAAAACTCATTACACAATATCAAATGGAATAAAAAAATCCAACAAATATAAATTGTTAATTAATATTAATAAATATTTGAATGTTTCGTTCCGAGCATGCGCACCTGAACTCTTCAGACAAGCATGGTGCACAGCTCTGCCCGTGACAACATGTTTTGTTTCTGATCTAATATTTATGAAAATTAAATCTTTTTCAAAAGTACACAACATAATTTTGAGAACTTCTCCAAAACTGATTTATTTGAAATATTTAATATATTTAAATAAGTTACTTCAAAACCTCCCAAAACATGTAGCACACCATCAAAAAACAATTAGAATCCAGATAAGGTCAGTCCAACTTCAGATTTAAAAGATAAAATCAATTAACAATAAATGACTTACCCATAGGAATGTTGATCAAATAAAGATTCCAGGAGATCGTATGGTGAGTTATTTATGTTTAATTGATTTTATCTTTTGAATGTGAAGTTGGACTGACCTTATCTGAATTCTAATTGTTTTTTGAGGATGTGCTAAGTATTTTGGGAGTTTTTGAAGTAACTTATTTAAATATATTTAATATTTCAAATAAATTAGTTTTGGAGACGTTCTTGAAATTATGTTGTGTGTTTTTGAAACAGAGAAACAGAGCGTTACACCATTTGATTTATACCATTTGTTATTGTATAATGAGTTTTGATTCTATACGTCTATCAAATATAAGCAGTGCTTATAATAATACATTAATTTAATTCTAAAAGTTTTTGATTAAAATTTTTTGAAATTAAAATTGTAGGAGACTAACAGAATAAATCTGTTTTATAAAATAATAAGATGCGGTTTTTTACTTGATAGGAAGTTAATTACAAACTTTGAATATCGAAACAGATTTAATCTATTAGTCTGCTACAATTTTAATTTCAAAAAAATATTTTTTAAAAACTTTTAGAATTAAATTAATGTCTAATAATAAGCACTGCTCATATTTAATAGATGTATAAAAATCAAAATTCACTATACAATATTGAATAGAATAAAAAAACCCAAAAAAGAAAATAAATTATTAATTAAAATTGAAAATAAGTAATATCGAATGTTTCGTTCCTACCATACGCACCTGAACTCGTCAGAAAGGCCGTGGTACGTATGTTTTGCCTTTGATAAACAACTGTTTTGATATTTAAAGTTTTTTAAGATAATTCTCGAACATTTCTCAACGATTTAATACATACTGAAACTGTTCTCACGAAAATTTATCTTCAAAAAAATCCCAACAGAATTTCATACGATAAAACCAGCACATACTGGTGAATCCCGATTCGAAGTTACAAAACAAATTTCGTCATTATCTATAAATTTCTTGAGGGAAGCGACCTTCTATTTTTTCGTTATTATTTATGGTATTGTATATTCTTACTCTGCTCCCACATTAACTATAAAATCGTTCGCTAATGGTGAATCTTCATTAGTAGAAGTTAGCCACTCGATCAAAATTGGTTCTCGCATTTTAATTTGAAAGTGATATCCCAGAAATGATTCGTCAATGTTTTTTCCTTTATTTCGGATGCTGTTCATTATAAATTGTTACAGCGGCCCCTCAAAATTTCCCACTAAGGGGTGTATCAAGCATTGATGGGGCTCCAGAACCGGTATGATTATTTTTTTAATAGATTAGGAAATTTTGTTACAATGATTTGGGGCCAATTTGAATGAAAATTGGAATGTCGAGTTATTTTACATCAATTTCTAGCCGGAATTCTCGTAATTTATTTTTAGACAATTTTTTTAAATAATTATTTAAATATTTTAATATTAGCCTTCTACATATTTAATTTCAGAAAATTATATTTAATGATTATAACTTCTGAAAAAAAATTAAAATAATGTCATATAAGTACCACTTATATCAAATGACATATAAAATAAACATTCATTATAAGACATCCAAATGGTATAACAAAATCCAACAAATAAAAATCGTTAAGCAAAATCATATAAATTAAATATTTTGAATAGACAAAATTTTGTTTCTGCTGATCAAAATATTTCTGCTATTCAAAATATTTAATTTATAAGATTTTGGTTAACAATTTTTATTTATTGGATTTTGTTATACCATTTGGATGTCTTATAATGAATGTTTATTTTATATGTCATTTGATATAAGTGGTACTTATATGACATTATTTTAATTTATTTTCAGAAGTTATAATCATTCAATATAATTTTTTGAAATTAAATATGTAGAAGGCTAATATTGAAATATTTAAATAATTTTATATAACTTCTATCAAGAATTAACCTCTATTTATGTTATTTTTCAATAAATTTTTTTCTCATTGATTGATTTGAAGACTCAAAGTTCAAGGTGTTGTCTCTAGATAGTAACTGTTTATGTGATTGTGTCGTCAGAGGGATAAATACAAGCTGCCTACAAATTCCCTGCGAAAAGGAAAATTGCAATACTCGAACCCATCGATTTAACCTTAATAATCTTATTTAAAAAGGAGGAAAAGCACCAAGTGCTTTTTTGAAATGGCTTTTTATTTCGAATATCTTCTAAACAGTTTGCTTTTGAATATTTCAATTTTGTGGGATTGATATATCGGGTTTTTTTTTTAGAATGATAGAACTTTCGATAGGGATAACTGTGATTTGACAAAAGGTAGAAGCCATGTTGTTTTGACATTTCTGTTCAGAAAGCATTGACAAATTATCATGAAAAGATTCACGCCGCAACAAAGTTTCCAAATTGTTGAAATTTATTTTCAAAATCAGTGTTCTATTCGCAAACTTATAGAGCACTTCGTGAAATTTATGGTTTACTTAATCGTCCATCAGAACAGCTTATTCGTCGAACTATCAATAGATTTCTGACAACATTTTCTCTACTCGATGCAACAACAATAACAAGACAAAGAACTGTACGTACAGAAGAAAATATCGCTGCTGTAAGTTATAGTGTTAATGATGATCCAGATTTGTCTATTCGTTGGTCTCTGTGCATCCACCACATGAAAAATTTTGCGTAAATATCTTAGTCTACACCCACACAAGATCCAACAGGTTCAAGAACTAAAGCCACTTGACCATAATAAGCGCCGTTTATCCACTGATTGGGCCCTAGAACAGTTTGAAGTTGATCCACGTTTTTATCGTAAAATTGTGTTTAGTGATGGAGCTCATTTCTGATTGAACGGCTATGTAAACAAGCAAAATTTCCGTATATGGAGTGAAAACAATTCTCAAGAAAATTTGAATATTAAAACAAATTGAAATATGTTTATCTTCTACAATTTTAATTTCAAAAAAATTTCATTCAAAAAACTTTTAGAAATAAATTTATGTCTAACAAGCACCGCTTACATTTAATAGACGTATATAATCAAAACTCAATATATTAAATGTAAGCGGTGCTTGTTAGACATAAATTTATTTCTAAAAGTTTTTTGAATGAAATTTTTTTGAAATTAAAATTGTAGAAGATAAACATATTTCAGTTTGTTTTAATATTCAAATTTTGTTATATTTCTTCTATCAAGTAAAAGGCCTTTCTATTTTATTTTATTTAATTCTCAAGAAGTTCTGCAGGTTCCATTGCATCCTGAAAAATGCACTGTATGGTGTGCACGCTGGAGTTATCATCAGTCAATATTTCTTTAAAAACGATGCTGGAGCTAATGTTACAGTGAATGGTGCTAATTACAGATCGATGATCAATGATTATTTGTTTCAAAATTCAACTGGTATCGACCAAGAAGTGTTTTGGTTCAAACAAGATGGTGCTATACTTCATGCTGCTCCCGTAACAATTAATTTATTGAAAGAAAGATTTGGCGATAACATTATTTCGAAAAATGGTCCAATGAATTGGGGTCCAATATCATGCGACATAACGCTACTTGATTATTTTCTTTGGGGTTATATCAAGTCATTGTCTTATGCTGGTAAACCAGAAACAATAGACGCTTTGGAAGCCAACATAACTCCTGTTATTGATGAAATAAGGCCTGAATTACTCGAAAAAGTGGTCCAAAATTGGTTTGGTCGAATGCGGTTCCTCAGAGCTAGTCGTGGTGGACATATGCCGGCAATTATTTGTAAAACATAAATGTCATAAAATTATCTTTCAAATAAAGAAAAAAATTGGCTTCTAATTTGAAATAAGGTTATTCTGATTTTCACAAATTTTTATTGTTAAACTCACAACAATTGTTTCGCTATCACAGTAGCATCATCAGGCTAGATCACATTTTGAATAACAATTGTTGTGAGTTCAACAATAAAAATTTGTGAAAATCAGAATAACCTTATTTCAAATTATTTAATATGGATTTTCACCAAGTAAGGACTGATAAAATTCAAAATTCAAAAATTGGCATCAATCTTAATTTAAATGTGTTTTATTTCAATTTAAATTTCTATCGCTCTAAAAAAACACCCGATAGAATTTTTGCATGTGTTTATAACTTTTAAAACCATTTTTGAACAATATTTGGAAACTTTCGATTTTGCATACACTAATGATGTTTTCAGAAAAAAAATACATATGATATCGCCCAATTGCACTTGTTTTCAGAAAAATTGATTTGAAATCAAATACAAGAAATTGATATTTCACTTACTTCATTATGATTCTTTAGATAATGAGCATTGAGTAGTGAACGGAGAGAAAATTTCAAATCAATTTTTCTAAAAACCGATCCAACTGCGAGATATCACAAGAGAGCACCTTTTTTCAAGAAAAGATATCAGAGTTTATGAATTCGATTGATTTGGTAAAAGAGTTGTCACTAAAAATACCCTTGGCCTCCCCAAAATGATACGCTAATGTTTGACATAAAAATGCACTCAAATCATTTTTTATATTAGCCAATCTGTAAAATTTCAACACTTCAGGTGACGCCGTTTTGGAGATATGTGACAAAAAGTGTTGCCTGGACGTCATCTTCAAAGGGCTCTAACTCCTTAACGAAGCATGTTTACATTATATGATTTGGGTCGAAAGTGTCTAAAATAATGTCTAAAACATCCACTAGAAGCTTGTCGGTCTAATTATGAGCCACCTGTATTTTTAATTTTTGAATTAGAAAATTATAACAAAATATTCATCTTATTTACTTATACAACCTCCATTTAACTGTAAACACTTGACTAAATGTCGAGGTGTGAAACTGACTGAATTAAATCATCTTCATTTCGTGGCGCTGCTCATTCAACTTCAATCTTCATTAGTCCCCATATGTTTTCAATGGTACTAAGATCTGGTGAAGCTGCTGGCCATAAAATGGTTGTCACTGCGGAAAACGCCACTCCTCTTGATATAAAGCATGCACCGTTTCAAGGAGAAAATCGTTTAGAGTGCCACAATACTTTTCGCTATTAATGGTACCATCAACCATACAGAGAGGCGTAGCACCACGCTGAGATATTGCCCCCCAAACCATTATTTTGGTGGGAAATTTGAACGGTAACAGGCTGTTTTGATAGAATTTTTAAGTGATTTCCACCAAGTTGAAATTAACTTTCATCAGACATAAAGACATTATTAAAATTATCTTCTTGAAAACCTTGACACAACTCTATCCTTTGTTAATTTTGTAAAGGTGTCATTATAGGGATTTTTTTGGTTTCCTTCATATGTAGCCTTGTCTTTTCAGTGACATACTGACGGTTTCTGGACATACTTTTATATTTCGTTGATTTCCAAACCTGTTAGCCAATTTGCGAAATCCCATGAGCGGATTGTGTCGTCCTAAGGCCAATAAAGCGTTTAAATTGTTTCCTTTATCTTACGCGGTCTTCCTGAAACTGGTCCATGCCGCTTTTGATCCTCTTCATTGTCTCATATACAGCACTTTTTCCCAGTTCAGTCAATTGCACTAATTTTTAAAGTTTCGAAAACCTTTTCTATATAAATATTCTACCTGTTTTTTTTTCTAGTTGCGACATTATTTCATTAATTTTATACCTGTTGACAATCAACAATATTTGACGAATAGTGTAGTGATGCTACTCTGGCCATAGCCGACTATCTCCACAACTTATTTTATACATTACTATCATCTTAGAATATTACAAAAAGAATATTAAAATTACCAAAAATAATAAATTCCGGATATTTCCTAGACAGACTATATATTCAATGTACAGACATTCCAATTCTACTGTTTCACGATGTCTTGATAAATTGGTTTTAGTTAGAATATGTATCCTAAAATCTTCAAATAATAAAATTTTTGCAGTACAACTTCAACTACAGGGTGGAAAATCCGCCAACTGCCACATATTTTGGGCATAATGAAAACGGAGATGCATCGGGAAGAGTTAGCGGCTCCTACTTTGTCCAACTACCGGATGGACGAGTTATGAATGTGGAATATTTTGTGGATGGTGATTCTGGCTATGTTCCAAAAATTTCCTTCCAGTCCGGCAACCAGCTGATTGGAAGACCACTTAGAGTCTGATTAAATACGATATACAACTTTCTGAATACACAACATACGCTTACAAATGAGTGAGTTTAACATTTTGCTTCAGTTGAAGAAGTGCATGAGGGTAGGAAATATAAAGGTAGATGACTGACCCAATTAAGCAAATGCAACTCTTCTCATTATGTAAAAAAATATGATTTCTGCTTCTGGAATCGGTTATCAGTAATAACTGATTGCTTATTGAAAAAATATAATTTAAATAGAATATTATATTGGGATTTTTTTATTTTTCCCTTCCAATGCTATCTACTTTTTCAGGATAATGTTGCCCGACTTGTCACTGCACTATCAAATCTTTGATAGAAAGAATTAGTTAAGGGCATGTCTAAACTGCCAAAAAGTACCGGGAATTGGTCAATGAAACCCAAAATATGTATTATCCACCCAAATTTATCGATAGCCCTAAAAGATAATGCAAAATCCACGAGTTTTCTTGCAGCAAATGTGTTTTTTTCAACTTTTTCTCCCTTCTCATCAAACGGCGCATACTGCTGAATATTTTTCATTCACTTTTTCACCTTCTATCAAGAGTTCCGAGCGCATAACACGGCGATAATCGAAAAAATAGTCAACATCTTCGTCACTTCTGATCGACATTGACGTGCTTTTTTCGGCTTCAGCTCAGTTGGAAGGAGCAATTCTGAAACTTGTTGACTGGTTTGCATGTCAAACTGATAAATCCCTGTCTCATCACCAGCGTTTTATAAATGTGGGATCACAGTTGATTCGCTGATGGAGTAAATTGAAAAATAAAGGGGTTAAATTATTAGGAGTACAAATAAGTTTCCGCCGTGTTTTAACACAAATTAAATATTTATTATAGAAGAACGGTTTTAAACGATGTGAGACTGCTTGCTGAGTGACTTCTAATGTTAGAGCAAGTTCCTTTTGTGTTTGAGATAAATCTTCCTCCAATAATTCCTCCAATTCTGCATCCTCGTAAATTTTTGGCCTTCCACTGCGATCTTTGTCTTCTACGTCGAAATCACCGTTTTTAAACTTTTGAAACCACTCTCCACACGTTCTCTGACTCAAAGCACCCTAACCATATGCTTCTACGAGCAATTGATGCGCCTCAGCAGCAGATTTCTTTAAATTAAAGATGTAAACTAATATTTCTCGCAAATGACGCTTACTTGGCTCAAATTTTGACATTTTCAACTTATAAAAATTATATTGTACCAATATAAAATCAATGATATTAATAGGTTATGTTGTTCTTGAATGTCCAAACTATTTTTTAAGCCGGTTATCATCTGCGAAAGCTAACCGAGACTCCGTGCCGCGCCATCTACAATAAAACGGCGGAAACTTATTTGTACTCCTAATACAAAAAGGTATTTCTCAGAAGCATATCTATCAACTAATAATCTGGCGTTTATAATCAAGACAATTTTCAATAGAAAACTCTTGATATTTGCAGGGTTGGTTCACAACCAAATAATCCAAGATTGGGCAAAACAAACACTGGTTTGACTTTTTCACGTAAAATTTTACACTGAAACTTCTCTGTGGTATCCCAATATTTTCTTTATCCATGGAGCTGGTCTAGGTTCACTAGATATTAATCCTTATACAATTATCACATGGTCCTATCGGTGGCATATTGCCAGACTGCGCACTATTTCTATTCATATGAAAATTTCATAAAATAAATAAATTCATGCATAATCATATTAAATTCTTTAAAATGCATAATTGTGATAAGAGCAAGATCTGCGCGACAAAGATTGTCTAAACAAACACTAAAGTCTTCTGAATCAATTTGTTTCTTTCAATATTTTCACAGATTGAATAAAATCAGAATAGAACACACATAAATGCACAGATATGTATACAGAGTATCCATCTGTAATGTGTAATTCAAAGAAATACCTAAAAACCACCTCTTTCACACTACGCATACTGAAAAAGAACGAAACGTTCATTTTCAGACTCTGCTTTCACTATATGTTGTCTGGGCAGAATTAACTCAAGACTAGAGTCTTTCTGGCTGAGCCATCCTGGCCTGAAACATTCGAAGTTGTTGGAACCACTTCGAACCAAAAGACGGCGGATCTAGAGCTAGGTCTGGATAGGGCCAGACTAAGATCACTTGTCGGAATTATGACAGGTCACTGCAGGCTGAAAGCGCATTTGCACAAAATCGGTCTGGCCGAAGACGATGAATGCAGGCTGTGTCTTGAGGACACTGAAACAGCCATGCACATCGTCTCAGAGTGCCCAGCGGTGAGTCGCATCAGATTCGAGGTCTTTGGTCAGGCTAACATAGCCCACTGCGAATTGGAAAAACCCCCGAATAATATTATCGGTTTTATCCAAAAACTGGATCTCATCGCGGAAATATGAATTATGGGTGAATCACAATAGTCCGCGCGGACACAGTAGTAGGGTGGACATACGTTCACTATAAATAATAGATAATAATATTATGTTGCAAAGTACAAAATAAATTTCCAACATTAAAGTTAGAGAAGAAATACACAGTTATATTCATCATAACCCCTATGGGGTGAATGCTGTGGTTTTTTGTTATACTGGAATACCTACGTTCCATTTGGATTTCATTCAATCTGTACACATAAAACTAACCACATCAGCAGTCGATGTCATAATGAGTGCTGTAGCTTCGGTATCAAACTGCGGCCTTCCAGCTCTACCCAACATTTGTAACAAAGCAGAGGCTGCATAATCCTGAAATCCTCCTTTATCGTAAAACTTGGTCGACTTGATTATGACCAAATGAGCCGGCAGATTTACTCCAGTGGCCAAGGTGCTAGTGGTCACAAGCACTGGAAGCCCTCCATTGCGAAAAAGTTGTTCGATGATAGATCTTGTTTCCGGGAGGAGACCCCCATGGTGATAACCGATACCGTGATATATACCTGATTTAAGCTTTGTGTCGCTGATGGAAGATGCCGCCTTGATGAGGATTTCTTTCTGATTATCGCTCAATGGTATTGTTAAAGTTTGGACTAGATGTTTGGCGGCCATTTCAACACTCTTGCGAGTGCTGCAAAAGATCTGAAAAAATGATAAATGATAATAAAATTTTCATACTTTCTGTATGAAAAAATAATTGAAGTAGTAAATAGTGAATATAAGAGCCCTGGTCAATATGAGACATGTACATACGTGTAATGGCGTTTTGTTTTGAAATATAAATAGCGATAATTTGAACTATTCCGTAAAGTGAACACAAAATTTTTTGTATTGAAAACTCTGTAACATGAATATGACTAGTATGAACTTGTTCTCGCTGGTATGAATCTTTTGAGCATTTGTGTCCAGATTTCATTCAGAAAAGGACTATACAGGGTGACAATAAAAACTTCGGACAAATTTTACTGTGTTCTGGAACAAAAGTATTTTAGCTCAACCAGATAATTTTTATTCTATTAGATTCTCTACACTTTCTTGTACTGATATGTGAATTTTTGGTTTGATATTACTTTGTTTTGCAATGTGTTAAAATGTCAAACAAACGTAGTGCAATATTTGGAGCTGTTTCGTCAAGGTAAGCGTCAATGCGAAATTGTTAGTTTGCTCCATGTGCCTCGACAAACCGTGTCCGATGCAATTTTCCGTTTTTAGGAGCTTGGCCATAATGGTCGTCGTCCAGGAAGTGGGAGAAAACTCACTGTCAATACGCCTAGCAACCGCAACGTCGTCAAGAAGCCAGTCAATCGAAATCCGAGGGTCTCCATGAGAAAATAGCTCGTGAGACCGGTATCAACCGTGAATCCGTTCGCCAAATGTCCAAAAAGTAGCTCAACCTCAAGCCATACAAGCTCCAAAAAGTTCAACTCCTCACGGATGAAAACAAGCGCGTACGACTTCAAAGGTGCCGCCATCTCCTTCGTCTCGCCGCCGGTCAGCAATGGGAGCGCATTCTCTTCACAGACGAGAAACTTTTCACCGTAGAACAATCCCACAACCACCAAAACGAAAGAGTCTGGTCTGCAGAGGCTCCCGGTACATCAGCCATCGTCAAACATCGTCAAAATCCGCAATCCGTCATGGTCTGGGGCGGAGTTTGTGCCAGCGGCAAAACACCCTTAGTTTTCGTGGATCAAGGGGTCAAAATCAATCAAGAAGTCTACTGCCGCGACATTCTCGACGCCGTAGTACTTCCATGGGTCCAGCAGCTCTTTGGCACCTTTCAACAGAACTCCGCTCAGGCTCACACAGCGAAAATGACGCAAGAATGGTGTAAGACCCATTTTCCGGGTTTCACGACATCTGCAGAATGGCCGCCCTACTCGCCGGATCTCAACCCAATGGACTACAGCGTGTGGTCGATTTTTGAGCTCAGGGCGTGTGCTAAATACCACAAAACTTTGGAGTCGCTGAAGCAATCCCTGCGCCTTGAATGGAACCGATTAACGCTCGAAGAGCTACGGCCCATTGCCACAAATTTCAAGAAGCGTCTGAAGCCGCCAAAGGAAGCCACTTCGAAACCGCTTAGATATATTATTAACTAATGTTTATATTATTATTCATTGTTGTTTTGTTTGATTTATTGTGTTTAATAAAGTTAAATGAAAAAAAGTTTCTCCAATGTTTTTCATGTCACCCTGTATATTGAATGGTGAAAGTAAGTGAGAAAACAACTCTTTGAAAGCTCAAGTCCTGGAAGACATTAACAAAGGCCTAAATATTACTGGTGAAGAAATATGGGATTTCTAACTGAACGGTTTGTGATATAAAATATTAGAGAAGGAAATCATCAATAGAGTAGGCAATACTACTCTGTCAAGAAAGTACCGGGAATTCAATTCAATTAAAACAACATTTTTACATTTAATCGTCAAAATTTATCGGGTCGCCTTCAAAATAGGCTCCATTTGCTCCAATACATCTATGCCAACGGCACTTCCAATTATCGAAACATTTTTTATAGGCGCTTTCCGGGATGGACTTTAGCTCTCGCGCCGAATTTTGTTTTATGGCTTCAATCGACTCAAAACGGGTGCCACGAAGGGGCAATTTTACTTTTGGGAAGAGGAAAAAGTCGCAGGGAGCCAAATCCGGCGAATACGGTGGTTGCTGAAGCACGTTTGTTGAGTTTTTGGCTAGAAAGTCAGTTTCAATCGTAGCTCGGTGAGAAGGCGCGTTATAGTCATGCAAAATCCATGAGTTGTTCGCCCACAAATTTGGCCGCTTCTTACGGATACGCTCACGCAAACGTTTCATAACGCCTAGGTAATACTCCTTGTTTACCGTCTGACCCTCTGGAACGAATTCGTAGTGCACCACGCCACGGATATCGAAGAAAACAATGAGCATCACCTTCATTTTCGAGCGGCTTTGGCGTGGTTTTTTCGGTTTCGGCTCATTTTTTGCCACCCATTCCGATGATTGCTGGCTTGTTTGCATATCGTACTCGTAGACCCAGGTCTCATCACCAGTTATAATGCGTTCCATGAATGTAGAATCGGAATTACAGCGATCCAGCATGTCTGAAGCAACCTGTTGCGATGACGTTTTTGAAGAAAATTCAGGTCTTTCGGTACGAGTCGTGCGGCCACCTTTCTCATGCCCAAAATATCAATCAAAATCGTACGTGCGGACTCGTGGGATATCTTAAGATCATGTGCTATCTCTCTCAAGCTGGTACGACGGTTTTCCAGCACCCTTTCCTTAATTTTATCGACGTTATCTTCGATCGAAGCCGTCGATGGGCGACCACTTCACGACCGTCCTTGAAGGCTCTGTACCACTGATATGCACGAGTTTTCGATAGAGCATTATCACCAAAGGCCTTTTGCAACATTTTCAATGCATCGGCACACGAAAATTCATTTGCAACACAAAACTTTAAACAAATTCTTTGCTCAACGTAATCACCCATAGGAAAAATCGGCACGCACTCTGACATCGACTGACTTAATCGACTGTTGCAAACACACTAGTTGACAGATCCCGCTCAAGCTTGGCATAGTAATTAAGGACAGTGGTACCAACCTAGGAAAAAAAATTTTTACCTGCCTCATTGCCCCGCCAGATTTAAATCGATAATTCCCGGTACTTTCTTGACAGAATGTATATTCAGACCAGCCAAAAAATGCACTTTAAAGAAGACCGAAATGCTAAACATGGAAATTCAGCTTTATATATATGGTTCCTTGGCCAATGGGAAAGAAATTACCGATGTCTGGAAAAAGATCAAATAGGAAGCCTTAAATTTATATGCAAATTTTAATATATCTTAATTCAAAGCAAGCGACGAATACTATCCAGAGTTCCTCAAAGAATTTAGCAGCTGCTTGGAACAAGCTTATTACAAATGTTGGAATAAGATATTGATAAATACAGAGTCTGAAAATGACCAAAATTTAACAGTTGTAATGGATTTGCCACTATCAGTTTTTCAGAAACAGCTCACTGAGAGTTGTGGATTCTTGTTCAATTTTCAAAGATATATAAAGGCTTTTCCTTTTTTACATTTTATCGTGATGCTCCTAGATATTCTGTGAAGATCCTGCAGAAGTTGTAGCTTGTGCAAGCAAGGAGATTAGTTGTGTTCTAGTTAGGCTTCATTAAGGAACACTTCTCAGTACTTAATATTGATTTTTTCTATTAATGTTAAATATAGAATATTTCATATTCTGCATAATATACTCACTAATGTGGGTTTTCCTTTGGAGTACTTCAGTATCAATCCAGGTAGTTTATAGTTCAAGGAAATATCAAATTTAAACAATGAACTATTTCTATTATAACTAAAACCTAGTACAATTGTATTAAGTTTCACAGGTCTCGTGCTACTCTCAAAACTAAAAAAAAAAACGTTGATAACATTAATAAATTAGTCATTAATATGAATTACCTATAATACTTAGCTCCAAGCCATTCTCCAAGATCCTCAATGTTTGGAAAAGTGGCTGATACAGCCAAGAATCTGATATTTTGTCCCAAGCATGAAGTTTTATCATCAGTAGAATCATACAGACTACTTTGAATAGTTTTCATGCGACAAACCTTTGGGAACACAATTATTTAAGAAAGAAAAGCACAAGTCAGTATTTTAAAATATCTGCATAATGCCAAAAATTGGTCAGAACGAAGAAGCTAAAACTGATGAAATTTTTTCTTCGAAAAAAATCCAACATGAAATTCTAACAGTTAAAACAAAAGTTCAATGAAGAGAAGATACTTCATGGTACGATTTCAATGATTCAAACCTTTGTCAGGAAATAGTTGGACGTCAATCATAAAAATTTTCATCAAGTCTATCAACATAATATTCCCTTCATAAATCAAACATATGTTCACAGCCCAAACATTATCATTGATATTACCATTGCCTCCAGAGTAGCTCCTCTATTGTCCTCATTCAAAAGATGAACTTCATCAATCATAAATAACTTAATAATTTGTATTAATCTCTTATTCTCCTTCCATCGTCTTGTGATAGAATCCCATTTCTCTGGTGTTGTAATTATGAGATTATGATTGGATAAACTATTATAATCCATGTAATCACTATCCCCAGTAATAGAAATTGAATTTATGCCAAAGGGGGAAAACTTTTTGTGCCAGTCTATAAGTCTCTCTTCACATAGTGCCTTCATCGGTGAAACTGAAATAATATAAAGAGATAACTATGCATATCAAGATAGGAAAATCTTCGTATCTCTTCATGTATGGAAATCATAAGAATTATGTATCAAATATGCTGAAGTTCATACTTACTATAAACTATTTGAAAAATATTGGAGTATCTCGATTGTTCTGCGGCCATTAATTGTCTAACTATAGCCAGTTCAAATATAGCAGTTTTACCTGATCCTGTGGGAGCCGACAATACTACTGAGTGATCTTAAAAATACAGTATGGTTCATAAATACATATCAATTAACATCTGTATGCTCACCAGTGTCAAATACATCACCGAATACTGTAGACTGGACTCGATTGAAAGAAGGATATGCAGCAAATATAGTTCTATATATTTCTGGAATTTGTCTAACGTCTATCAAGATTGACCTAGAAGTGTTTAAGAAAATACCTTGGTTAATTCTCGATATTATAGCAATATGAAAATTGCCACTTACTCCTTTCCTTTTTCCATAGCTTATTGCTTTTTAATTCTCGCTGCTTCCAAGTTACAACATAACAGAAAGATTATTATATTATTAACAATAAAATAAGATATAATTATAGATTCAATCTATTATTAACAATTAATCAAATGTTTTAAATGGAGTTTTTCTATATGGATAATAGAAATTTAAAATATTTCTTAAAAATTTAAATTTTAGTACATATCATAGAAATGCAAAAAACCCATTATTCTTTGGTTTCGATCGACATCCATATAAACTTCATCTCCGTTTTAGATTCTGTTTCAAGGTACTAAGTTTAAATGCGAAAATTAGAGAATCTTCAGAAGATTGTGTTCGAATAAGTACTGGCCATTTCCAATTGTATTTCTAACTTTCCCCCATTTGTTGGAAGCATAACTTCCTTGGCCACAGTAACTTGACTATATAACCAAGCTCTAAAACTGTTCTTATCTGATAGACCATAGACGTTTCTATATACTTGTCATCTTTCAAATGATAAATTAATCACCCAACGAGTTTTGTGTTTTTGGTTTTTGGCGGACTGATAAACGATTTGATTGTTTTGATGCACAACCACTGTTACTATCAAAAATGAAGACTGACGCCGCTAAAAGGGCTACAATAAAAGCAGTTAAACAAGAAACACGTGTGAGTATTTTTCTCAGATAATATATTATGTATTTTCTGTAACATTGAAGGTTAATAATAAATCTATTTTTAGGAGAATTTCAAAAACACACGAAAAACTCTTAGTGTTTTGCAACGGGGAGCTACTGATAAAGAAAATCTGGTTGGACGTTCTCGTCCAGATATAATCAGCAAGTTGTCTTCGTAAGTGGTTTATTATTATTGTTGATTAGTAGGATCAAGCATATTTGAGGTAATTGATGAGATGAACTAACATTTTCAGAGAAATTATTAAACAAAAAACCTTCTCGGAGAAAGGAGTTCAAACTGATGCAGTTGTTACTTCTACCGATTTAACTTCAGATGATCCAGGTGTGGATTATTGGAGAAAACTTGCAGAAAAACGAGCTGAAGATCTGGACAGTAGTTTTAGAGAAAATGAGAAATTGAAAGCTGATATCGAAGCATTACAGGAAGAAAATAAAATATGCAAAGCTATGTTGGAAGAAACTACTACTTTAGTGGAAATATTAAAAGTAAGAAGTTAATTATTTCTATTACTTCATATTAATATTCATACATATTTCAGGAAGAATTAATCAAAAAAGATCCCGATGAAGAAGTTGATGAAAAAGAGGCTGAAGAAACTGATTAAAACTGTGTAGAATTAATATTTTATCATCACTTGTTAGGTTAATATATTTTAAGATATTAAAGTTCATTAATTTCTTATCGTGTTTTTCTCACATTAAAGGAGTCTAGTTACCTCTGCATTATAGTGAATGATACTGGTCATAGAAATGAATGTGCTGAGTTCATATAATTTTCATTTTGTACTCATTTGATCTGTTCATTACTATTTTTAAGAATTTATTCACCTAGAAGGATTTTTCCATTAACTCATGAAAAATATGAAATTAGCGTCAAGAAGTGATTCCATATCTCCTTTGGAAGTTTCTCTTACTTACAGAAATAATCCTCGTGTGATGAAAATAATAAAAGATTCGTACGGAAACTTAAATGAAAGATATAACTCTGTTCAGGTAAGATCATTCTCTTTAGTTCACCTTTTGTAAATATATGAGTCTACAAATGAATTGCAGGTTCAGGGGACTACACCATCTTTTAAAAGTTGTCATTATATGATATCAGGAAACAACTTTGTACCAATACCAATGGATATTTCTTCAACACAAGTAATTTCTGAAATTTTTACATAACATTAATATTACACAATATTAATCATTCTGTTATAGTCTCAAATAGGAGAGAAATTTCATAAGACTACCTCTAATCACTTGATGTCCCCTACTGTAAAGCACACACCTCGGAGTATGTTACCAAGAGCAACAAATAATAATCTGGGTACACTTATGCCTCTTCCTGTTCCAACTCAAAATAGGGAAAACAAATATGTAAACATATTTCAATCCAGTGCACCATCTTCATGGATATCAAGGAATAATGAATCAGATATAAAAAAGGAAGAGTTTGAGGCTAACAAAAATGAGAGAAAAGTAAAATTTATGAAAATTCATAATATGTATTTTCAATACAATCAAATTTTCTAGAACTACCAAGCAAAGTCGATTTTTTGTACTGGAACTATTGAAAGGCTTTTGAGGTGGAACAGAAATCTTGAAAATGTTTTTTGTATGTATGAAACAGTTGGTGAGTCATTTTTTACTTCAGATTGGAAAAAATATACAAATGGGATCTCTATTATTGACACATTGACTAGAAGATTCTTTTCAAAAATTACTTTTAACAGTTTATTATTTTATTATAGTTTTATTTAACGAAATTACTTTGTAGCTTCAATTGTTGCTCTACAAGAGGGAAGAATAAAAAATCAGAAAATTATGCTTCTTCGAGATAAGAAAGGACCTATTCTTCAAGTACAGTATTACACTAGTACACATATAGATATCAATGATTTTTATATAGGGCAGTATCTGAGGTGAATATAACTTCTATTTTATCTTTCTTTTTATAAATGATTATGTAACTATGTTTTAATATTCCATTATAGTAAAATTTGGCATAAATCTTTATGTCGTTATTGTACACCTCAACTAAATTTCATTTCCATCTAATCAGTAATAGTTTTGCAACTATTCCAAAAAAAGCTTCAACCGTTGGACTAATTGTCTAGAAATTTTAAATTTTTAATATTTCAATGGAGATTTCAAGTTGCAAATAATGTTTATTCCATGTTTTTAAGGTGTGTTGGACGTATGATTGGTTTCAATGTCCTCTCAGCCGAAAGTATAAGAGAAGCAACTGAAAGCGAGATATCTACTTTGGCTAGGCTTTCATACGTTTGTGATTATTCTGTTACTCATAATTTGAGTACTGCTTAAGCAAATATTTCACCAAGTATATCAATATAGGGCATATAGATACAATTTCCAAGGAATTTTGAACATATAAATAAATTTGTTTTAAGTTTATTCATTGTGTCTAATGTTCAGTATATTATTCCATTAAAAGGATTTATAGTTTGTAGAAAGTTTTTGTTATATTGAATTGATTTACTTGAATAAAGTGCTCTAGCATAACATAGTTTTTTGAATACTAAATAATTAATATTTTGACAGTAGTACTAGAAGTACCTGACTTGAGAAAAAAGCTTGGAATTAAATGTTTCAGTTTTTTTATATAATCTTGATGCACGTTTCCAAAGGATGTTTAATAAATTTCAGATTACATATGGAAATAATTAGAATTTTAAACAGTTTATTTTGGTTACCCCTTAGCTCATGTGTGAGCTGTGAATTGTCTTGGTAAAGCAGAACTTTTTTCCCATGTTACAGTTTTTGTTTGATTTTTGGTTGTCAAACGTCATATTTATGTATTATACTATGTTTTAGTTATCATTTTTTCCCTTTTTATGTCAAAAAACTGACATTTTTACCTTGTGTGCAGGTGATCTTGCCTTTGATATCTTTCATACCGATTCTTCTCTCGATGATGGGTCGATACAAAAACTAGGTTCTACCCCTAGTATTACTGGGATTGAAATATCATCAAGATGCTGGTGTAAAAAAATTGTATGATAGCCTGGTAGAACAAAAACGTCTATATTCATACGAAATACAATATATAAAAAATACGTAGTATGGCAATTTCAACATGTAAAAAAAGGATTACTTTAAAACTACAAGAACTAGAGAACTGAACTTCAGTATTTCTGTTAAATAATAACCGCTTCTATCAATATTATGTTGCTTCACTACTTTGGCACATTTTGTACATTCTGTCAAGAAAGCTTTCAAGCCTTCAAGGACGGTCGTGAAGTGGTCGCCCATCGACGGCTTCGATCGAAGATAACGTCGATAAAATTAAGGAAAGGGTGCTGGAAAACCGTCGTACCAGCTTGAGAGAGATAGCACATGATCTTAAGATATCCGACGAGTCCGCACGTACGATTTTGATTGATATTTTGGGCATGAGAAAGGTGGCCGCACGACTCGTACCGAAAGACCTGAATTTTCTTCAAAAACGTCATCGCGAACAGGTTGCTTCAGACATGCTGGATCGCTGTAATTCCGATTCTACATTCATGGAACGCATTATAACTGGTGATGAGGCCTGAGTCTACGAGTACGATATGCAAACAAGCCAGCAATCATCGGAATGGGTGGCAAAAAATGAGCCGAAACCGAAAAAACCACGCCAAAGCCGCTCGAAAATGAAGGTGATGCTCATTGTTTTCTTCGATATCCGTGGCGTGGTGCACTACGAATTCGTTCCAGAGGGTCAGATGGTAAACAAGGAGTATTACCTAGGCGTTATGAAACGTTTGCGTGAGCGTATCCGTAAGAAGCGGCCAAATTTGTGGGCGAACAACTCATGGATTTTGAATGACGATAACGCGCCTTCTCACCGAGCTACGATTGTGACTGACTTTCTCGCCAAAAACTCAACAAACGAGCTTCAGCAACCACCGTATTCGCCGGATTTGGCTCCCTGCGACTTTTTCCTCTTCCCAAAACTAACATTGCCCCTTCGTGGCACCTGTTTTGAGTCGATTGAAGCCATAAAACAAAATTCGGCGCGAGAGCAAAAGTCCATCCCGGAAAGCGCCTATAAAAAATGTTTCGATAATTGGAAGTGCCGTTGGCATATATGTATTGGAGCAAATGGAGCCTATTTTGAAGGCGACCCAATAAATTTTGACGATTAAATGTAAAAATGTTGTTTTAATTGAAAATTCCCGGTACTTTCTTGACAGAGTAGTATGTCAATGAATTATCTGAAAATATTGCTAAATATTTCAAAAGTTGTTTCAATTATAACTCGGCTTTTAAGACAATTAATAACCTTAGTACCTACATAAAAAACAATAAAGATCGTACAAATAAAGAAAATAAATCCGGAGTCTACAAGTTGACTTGCAAAGATTGCCCTTTAGTATACATTGGCCAGACTGGTAGATCATTCAAGAAACGTGTCCAAGAACATCAAAGGGGTTATATATCCAATTCTGTACATTCGACATATGCTAATCATCTTAAGGAATTCAGGCATAATTTCAACAATAATTATGAAATTATCCACGTTGAAAACAAAAGTTCTAGATTAACACTTTTAGAATTTCTTGAAATCAACAGGTATAATGCTCGTAAAATCCTTTTGAACGAGCAAACAGATGTCGATCATTCTCCATTACGGAATATTTTTCCTTAATGGCATTTTTAGCGGCAAACTCCAATAAACACCTAGAGTTTTATGACTTGTGCTTCCATTATTTGGTCACGTACCTAAAAATGTATTTAAACTCGGTTACACTGAATACCATCAGACAGTACAATGTAATACCTGAAGAAGCCACATCGTGGTGAAACAATTGTTGTAGTAGTACAAACATTTTTGTGGAAATAAATTACTGTCTCATATACATTTTTTGATTTTCTTATGTAAATCTGCCTAATTTCCGATTCATTCTAAGCACCAATTACTGAAGTCACGATGCTTTAAACGATTTGTTGATTTGAGTTCTTGGGTTAAAGCAATTTTGTATAGATGTAAACCAAGGTCTTTTCGTAAAATTCGCCACAAAGACATATGGGAGACACCTAGTTCTTGTGAACGTCGAGAAATCGATAAATTTTGGTCTTCACGAACACTTTCACGTACGGCAGCAATATTCTCTTCACTTCTTACATTTCTTTGTCTCACTGGCACTGTAACATCATGAAGTGTAAAATTTATTTCGAACTTCTTCACTAAACGTTCAACCGTTCTTTCACGCGGACGATTATAACGACCAAGAATTGGAGTTAAATCCGTAAATTTAGAGTAACAGATCGCAATTTTTCATAACAAATTTGAATTATTTGTAAACGTTGTTGGAGTGTGTACCTTTCCAGTATTAAATGGTGGATATTGACAAATACAACTGTCAATGTCACAAATAAACAATGGCTGCCATGCGTGAATAATGTCAATTTAAAAATGGAGCGGCTTCATTGAAAGTCCCTTCATGTGAGAGGCATTACCTTTAAAATGGCAACAAATCATAAAACAAAACGGTGCATATTTGAGCCGAATCGGACAATCCGAAACATGTTGCATAAAGTCTTGAAGTTCACGCAAAAATAATGTATATTTTCCCCAACCCATTGATAACCGAAAACTCCCTGTTTAATTCCAAAACATTCGGAATTGTTGAACTTAATCTGCGACAAAAGCAGACAATGGCAAATTATTTCTGAAGAAGGGGAAGGATGACCTAGAGCGTCCTTAAGTATTATATATATAAGCTCATTATGGACCACAATTTGCGTTACAAAGCAATGCCTTTTGAGGTCGATTTATTACCATAATCTAAAGCTAGTTTCACTAGACAAAAGATTAGGTAATACACATCGCTAGTGTAAGTACACCATACCTGTTTCGGTAAATCTGCATTGCCTGGCAATAATGAGCCAGTAGACGTTTTCACTCCAAAAAAGTTAGACGTAGTCAGTACAAGGTACCGATGAAACGTGGTTCCGATTGTATATGAACAATAAACGGTAAAATAACCAAGTTAAGATCAAAATTGGGCCATATAACTTTTGTCGGAGGATTATAGTATTAATTTCAGATCCCGTAGATAATGTGCATCAATGGGATGTTAATGAATTTATAACTAGGATGAAATGATAAAAATATCTGAACTAATCTCATCTCGCACCTATAGTATTATATTTTATAAATTATTTACCAACGCATTGTTATTAAGTGCCGATCGGTGAGAACTGCTTCGAGCCATCGAATTGCTCGCTCTAGGATTGTCTAATTTTTTTGGTGAAGTGACAATGTTATTGAAATTGAAGTAAGTATTGTTTTTTCTTTTTTTTTTGTGAGATTAAGTCACGATTTAATTGTTGGGTTTAAATGTTGGAAACAATTTTTGTCATCTATTGGATGGTATAGATCAAATCTTTATCAGCAATAAAAAATTAACAGCTGTCATTTAAATGTGAATAATTCCATTGATAATCATTTGCGATATTATGAGTTAGAAATCGTTAATTTCAAATTTTTCGAGTCCATTTAATTTTCAAATTATCACATGAAATAATGAATGATCAAACAGATCAATTTAAATTAAAACTATTTAACTCCCTCAAGTAATAAAAAGGGGTTTTTATACTTGATAGAAGGTTTTTTCAATATCTTAAATATCAAACAGAACAATTTTGTAATATTTTTTATTTAAATATTTTAATATTAGCCTTCTACATATTTAATTCCAAAAAATTATATTCAATGATTATAACTTCTGAAAATAAATTAAAATAATGTCATATAAGTACCACTTATATCAATTGACCTATAAAATAAAAATTCATTATAAGACAGGTATAACAAAATCCAATAAATAAAAATTATTAACCAAAATCCTATAAATTAAATGGAATAGACAAAATTCTGTTTCATAAGATTGATCAGCAGAAACAAAATTTTGTCTATTCAAAATATTTAATTAATAATAATAACCAAAATCCTATAAATTAAATATTTTGAATAGACAAAATTTTGTTTCTGCTGATCAATCTTATGAAACAAAATTTTGTCTATTCAAAATATTCAATTAATAATAATAACCAAAATCCTATAAATTAAATATTTTGAATAGACAAAATTTTGTTTCTGCTGATCAGTCTTATGAAACAAAATTTTGTCTATTAAAAATATTTAATTTATAGGATTTTGGTTAATAATTTTTATTTATTGGATTTTGTTATACCATTCGGATGTTTTATAATGAATGTTTATTTTATATGTCAATTGATATAAGTGGTACTTATATGACATTATTTTAATTTATTTTCAGAAGTTATAATCATTAAATATAATTTTTTGGAATTAAATATGTAGAAGGCTAATATTAAAATATTTAAATAATTTGATATACCTTCTATCAAGAATTAACCTCTATTTATGTTAATTTTGTAATATCTTACTATAAATTTTAATTTTATAAAATTTCGTCAAAACTTTTGAAATTGAATTAAAAGCCTCAAACACTGTTCACTGTTTAATAGACATATAGAATTAACACTAATTACACAGTATCCAAAGAATATGAAAGAATCCAACGATAATATAGAATATTGATCGAACTCACTCAACAAGCATTTAGTGGATGTAAATGTTTGACTACTTCCTTCTTTCTGTTCTAGATACACGTGGTCGTATATGTATGAAAGATATTTTTATTGATTGTTTTTATTTGGCAAACATGAATGAGAATTATGGGTGAATTTTTTCAAATACCTTTTTTGAAAGAACTTTTTTAAAGAGAGGTTGGATTCTCTGCAACACCTACGTAAAAAAATGTCCGATCTCACAGTATCTTCAACGAATTGCGGTTTTCTTTTTAACGGTTTGACATGTCCAAGTTTCAAGAGCGTACCTAGGATCAACTCTAGGTGGGGGAAACCATGGTCGGGAACATTTTATCACATTTTTTTTCGAAGGTGAATGAAACCTAAATATTTAGAAAAATATGTATAATTATAACGGCGCTTTATCAACAAGTTATAACAATTATTTGCTTGAAAAAAATGTATTCTAGTTACATGCCTTATACTATTATCATTTTTCTTCGATTTGTAGAAAACTTGTTCAAAACTCTCGTTTCAATCCAGTCCTGATTTTCCTTAAAAAATTTACGATGGATGCTCATCAGACTCAACCCATTCAATCTGTCCTATCCCATTGTACTTCTCAGCAAAGTCTTTACCCTTCGAAGGGTACTGAAAGATCGTTCAACAGTAGCCGTATTGGATGGGAAAGCACTTAAAATGAGGGGCCTCCTCCAAAAGTGCAGTCACTTCAATATCCTTTAATTTGTTCCCTGCTAAATCTTTCTTTTTCCACAGATTATACGACAAATCTAATTCTGCAGAAATATCACCCAATTCAAAAAAATCCATGAAAGATTTTGCGTTTTTTTTCCAAATCTTTTGAAGTACTTTTCAGCATGTGTGAATGAAGAAGATGAGATAAGGCAAAAGCAGGTGTATTCTCGTGTAGGAATCTAACATTCTGTGATAAAGTTAAAGAGTCAAGATAAGGGATAATCAACGATCGTCTCCAGTATTCAATCGCAGTCTCAGATGGTAGATTACGTCTGTGTATTTGCTTTTTAATAATTCGTGGAACTGTTAACTACACGCCGATTTTCTCCGCGAATTCATGTGATTTTTTAAGTACTTCCTTAGAAACATTTTCAATTTCTTGTTGATCCTTCTTGATGACAACAAGGATTTCATCAATGTGTTCCTCACCATAATCAAATCCATATTTTTACCTTGTAGAACGTTCACAACGGGTTGCCAAATCGCAGAATACTTTGCAATCATGACTAAACCTATAATAAAAATTGTATAAAAACTGTACGGTGCAGTTAATAGGCAAATTTTCTTGTTGCATAGTTTCCTCCGATCGAGAGATGTTTTAGCGCATTGTCAATTTCATGAAAGCTGTTTGAAAACTTTCTGATGCTCTTGTATTTCTCAGACCATCTGGTCTCACAGAGCCTTGATAATTTAGGAGCCGGAGTCCTGTGGGTTGGCGACTCACGAAAGAAGGATATTGTATTCTTAACAGTGGTAATCAAATTTCTTATTTCCGGTAGTTTGCTAGCATCATTTACCACAAGATTTAGTTTGTGGCTTGAGCAATGAAAAAATAAAGATTTATTGTACTTTTTCCTCAAAATGGCCTGTACACCACCTTCTTTACCATCGTAGAACATCCGTCAAATCCAAATCCAACATAATTCCCTGCTGAAAGATTTTGATCAACTAAAAAACTCTGATTTGTTCTAGCGATTGTAGGGGCATCTTGAGATTTCGGCTCAACAAAGCCTACAAATTCCTCTCTGATTTTTTGTTGATTCTCATCATAAAACCGCAATCCAACAGAAAGCTTTTCTTTTCCAGCGATTTCTGCTGCTTCATCGGCCATTACAGTGTAAGCTTTTGCTTACCAAGTCCTCTAAATTGTGCATGAATTTTAGACACAGTACCTTGTGAAATATGAGGCAACAGAGGATATCTCTGATTAAATAAGTTTGCGACTTCAACTTGACTTCTGCAATTACCCCGTAACCAATCATCATTAACATCTCAATTCAGTGAGTCTCAGTTAAATATTCCATTACTAATTCTACAAGAAATACGTTTTCAATTAGGAATTTGCTATTTCAACGTAAATATCAACACCGCAACATCTGACTGATAACTATCCACATTATTTGCATATTTTCTTTATTTATCGGCATATGTAAATCAATTTTTTCAAGTATTCATGATAAACAATGTTAACAAAACCAAGATCCATTGGCGTATCGAGAATTCATAAAATTTGTAGTGAGTTGTTACATTTTGAATAACTTTAGTTATTCAAAATGTTAGTTACCACCTAACGTAAGATGCTTAAGATGCTACTGTGATAGCGAAACAATTGTTTCGTTAAATAACAATAAAAATTTGTGGAAATCAGAATAACCTTATTCAATATTATTTGATAACAGAAGTTTTGCCATACTCAAAATAACCACTAATTCAAAATGCAAACTCTAGATGGCCCACGCTTTATGTTAAAAGCGAGAAAATCCAAAACACAAATGATTTCTACAATAAATGCAAACCACGAGCACTGACGAAGTATCGGGTGTTCTTTTTAGAGTGATAGAACTTTCGATAGGGATAACTGTGATTTGACAGAAGGAAGAAGCCATGTTGTTTTGATATTTCGGTTCAATAAGCATTGACAAATTATCATGGAAAGACTCGCGTCGCAACAACGTTTACAAATTGTTGAAATTTATTTTCAAAATCAGTGTTCTATTGGCTAAACTTATAGAGCACTTCGTGCAATTTATGGTTTACATGATCGTCCATCAGAGCAGCTTATTCGTCGAACTATCGATAAATTTCGGACAATATTTTCTCTACTCGATGCAACAACAACAAGACAAAAAAACTGTACGTACAAAAGAAAATATCGTATATATGTAAGTCATAGTGTTATTGATGATCCAGATTTTTCTATTCGTCGACGTTCACAACAGCTTGAAGTTAATCCACTTTTGTATCGTAAAATTGTGTTTAGTGATGAATCTCATTTCTGGTTGAAGGGCTACGTAAACAAGCAAAATTGCCGTATATGGAGTGAAAACAATCCTCGATAAGTTCTGCAGGTTCCATTGCATCCTGAAAAATTCACTGTATGGTGTGTTTTACACGGTGGAGGCATCATCGGTCCATATTTCTTTAAAAACGATGCTGGAGCTAATGTTACAGTGAATGGTGCTCGTTATAGATCGATGATCAACCGAAAAATTTGAATTTAGTCGACCCAGAAGTGTTTTGGTTCCAACAAGATGGTGCTACACCTCATGCTGCTACCGTAACAATTGATTTATTGAAAGAAAGATTTGACCATTACTTCGAGAAATGGTTCAATTAATTGGCGTCCAAGATCAAGCGACATAACTCCACTGGATTATTTTCTTTGGGGTTATGTGAAGTCATTGGTTTGTGCTAATAAACCAGAAACAATAGACGCTTTGGAAGCCAACATAACTCGTGTTACTGATGAAATAAGGCCTGAGTTACTCGAAATTATTTTTAAAACATAAATGTCACAAAATTATCTTTCGAATAAAAAAAAATTGGCTTCAATCTTAATTTAAATGTGTTTTATTTCAATTTAAAGTTCTATCAGTCTAAAAAACACCCGATACTTTTACATTGTATCAATATCTCTTTCTCATAAGGAGATTATTGTGGTTTCTGTCATATAAAGTCATCATCATTATCTCTTCGCGAATATGAATGTATACGTTATACGTATTCATCCAAAGATACAATGAATCATTTTCGACCTTCCTGCTAATGAATTTCGACAATATACATATTAAATTGTGATATTTATGTCAGAGATGAAAAAATTTCAAGAGGCACTTATAATGTACTTAGACTCTATTGTTTTTTCGAGAGATAAATGAAGAATGTTCCTTTCCGGTTCTAGAAATTTTTCTACGATAATAACAATGCAAAAAGTTATTATACCATTATATTATATTATACCATATTAGCGGATTATGTGAGCAGACCTGTTTTGAGGATGATCATCGTTTATAAATGCTTCGAAAATGTTTTCACTCTTATTTATAGAGGAAAACGAAGCTGATTCACCAATCAAAATGCAAATATTAAATGGCCCAATCTCTATAACGTACGAGTACGAACTAAAATACAACTTTAATAATTCAAATCAATTTTATCTGCCGTGTGCAGCAAAAAACATTTATCTTTCTCTAAAATTCGCAGCTTTCGTCAATCATAACGTTCTATTCTTCAGAGAACACGGATATTGGCCAATATTATGTTACCTACTAAAATTTAACGTTTCAAGGTTAAGATATCGTAACAACAACAAACAAACAAACACATTTATCAGTATAATTGCCTTATTCTTATAGGAATATGTTGAGATTTTCGGAAGTGTAACTCCTATTCAGGGTGTCCGAACAAAAATTTGACCCCCAGAACTCAGAAACGAAGAACTTTCGAAGATTTAAGAAAACAGGTCAACTTTTGTTTTGAGGCGGACGACTTTCCATCATGTGTTTGTTCCGAAAAAATCACCAACCTCCAACATTTTTTGAACAGGGAACAAATGTCAAGTGTTGGTTAGTTTGAAAGTTATTTATGTTTTGTGCACAACCCTGTTAAAATTTTCAAAATCGGTTTATTATTCGCGAAATAATGTAATATTGAACTTATCGTCAAAAGGTGATATTGAACGGACAGTTGAACCGCCCAAACTTAAGAACCTGAGAGTTTTGAAGAATCCAAAAAGAATTTTCAACTTCTGTATTAGGAAGAAAGAATTCCATGACGACATTGTTCCGAAAAAAACACTTGACAACATTTTTTGAATAGGGAGGACATGTTGGATGTGGTTTAGTTGAGTTTTTTCTGTTCTCTAAACGTCGCAGTTGAAATTTTCAAATTTGTTTATTCAAAGGCAGAACAATTTGAGTTTTTACTTTAAAAACATTCGATTTTCTCATCGTTCATGATGGGAAATTGTGTGAAACGCTTAAAATTTATTACAATGTATACTATTTTTTTGAAGATTCTTTCTCAAATGTGTTTCAGTCTTTCGTTTCTGTATCATAATTGAGACTTACTTATGCGGGCGAAATTGGTTTATTCTATGGAAGAAATAATAGAAATTCTCAAATTATACTTTCGGAATGACGAAAATTCTAGATTAACTGCAAGGTATTTTAATAAAAATCATCCAGAAATAAATGTAAGACACCAAAATGTTAAGCATTTGATGAATAACTGGAAACTGCTGGTTCCATTCAGAATAAGAAACAAGAAGTTGAGTGTCCAGTCCGAAATGAAGCTATTGAAATTGCAGTATTGGGACATTAACAGAAGGATAATCGGCAGTCTATAAGAACTTTAGCACGAGCATCTAATCTTCTGAAATCTAGCGTTCATCGAATTATGAAAACTCATGAATTTCACCCCTACAAGATAAGGCTGGTCCAACAGTTGAATGAAGATGATCCCCACATCGACTCTACAATACAATATTTTCTGACTAGTGTACCTTTATGTTGAATGAGGAAGTCAATAGCCATCATTGTCGGTACTAGAGTGATAGTAATCCCAATTTATTCATAGAGACACATACACAAATTCCTCAAAAATGAAATGTTTGGGTAGGAATATTAGGAAAATATATTGTTGATTTAAATGTTAAAGGCAAAGTATTTTGATAATTTTGATTTCGGACATCCATTGCCTGAATTCTTCACATACACAGTATATTCTAACCTGAAAAACAGAAAACTTCCTGAAAATTAGTACAAAAAATAATTGTAACAAATGTCTAACATATACTGTGAACCGAGTCAATAATCATGGATTGAATCTGAATTCACAATTTCTTTATATACCTAATATATTCTTACGTGAAGTGATCTTAAAAACAGAAAACTTCACGAAATAAATTTAAAAATCAAGTTAAATTAAATTTAAAAATATATATACAATTACAAATCTCGTCAAAAAATAAAGTTAAAAAATTATTTTGTGTATAACTGGACGTTTCGGTCAGTAAAGTATTTTTGACCGTTATCAAGGGTAAAAATGGTCGTGGCTACGCGTCTTTATATATCCCTAGTTTGATGATGATGAAGGGAGTGGGGGTATTCTCACGTTCTACATTCGATCGAGTAGGGGGAGCCATAAGGAAGGGACTTCTACGGTTGGGTGGCTGTAGACATTTCGATTCTGTTTGATGAAGACTGCTTCTTTGAACTTCCGCTTTCTCCAGTGCTGTTCCCGGTGGATAATCTTCGCTTGATTCCATTGGATATAATGATGCTCGTCCCAGGTATGCTCCTTGTATTTCTTGAGTGTCATGTATATTTTCCTTTCAATTGACGGTGTTGGATCCTTGGTGAGTGGTTTATAATTTCCTTTCTCTAGCACCTCTTCAATTTTCTCATTGTATGTTTTCACTCCATAATAACAGTGGCGTTTCCTTTGTCCGCCGGAAGAATTTTAATCGATTTATCCTTCTTTAGTTCTTTTAGTGCTATTCCTTCTTGTTTTAATATGTTAGCGGTGGATTTGGAATGTTTTTCGATAGCTGTACGTATTTTCCATCTAAACTCTTCAGTCTGTGGTCCATACAGTTTTGTTGTTTCAACTGAACTGACAATGTCGAGCATCGGCTTCTGTCATTGACATTGTCAGTTCAGTTGAAACAACAAAGCTGGATGGACCACATGCTGAAGAATTTAAATGGAAAATACGTACAGCTATCGAATGTTTTTCGATAGCTGTACGTATTTTCCATCTAAATTCTTCAGCCTGTGGTCCATCCAGTTTTGTTGTTTCAACTGAATTGACAATGTCGAGCACCGGCTTGTGTCATTGACATTGTCAGTTCAGTTGAAACAACAGTATAGAAGGCGTTGTCCTTGTGCGGACGTATTTGGAAGTGCTCCTCAATTTGCACCATTTTGATGCACTTGTTTTTGACAGTTGAAAGTTTAAGTTGGTTCATTTGAATGCTAAGGTAGGAATTATCCATTATTTTTATTCATTCCGATTTTTCGTTTTGGATTGAAGTCATTTTTCATTCGGGGCATCGTTTGTTTATTTCCATTCACGGCGGCGGCAGCGAGCACCCGCGTATGCTTATCTCATGTGCTGTATCGCAGGTGTTCACACTTTTGATTATAATATTATCTGTTAGAGATTGAAATACGCTAATCAACATTAAAACGCTTATCCTCTGTTTTTCTCCTCCTCCTGTTTCCTATTTGCCGCGGTCGATTTTCTGTTATAAGTCTCTCCTATAGGCCCGGGAGAGTGAAGTGCGTTTGATCCTTTTTCCCTTCCAACAGATTAAATGATCGGTTAGTATCGGTTTATACTTCTGATCTCGCGACTTGTCAGTTTCTTTAGTGTTTTATATATTTCTTGAGTCGATTATTGCCAAGTCGTCATAATGCCAGCTTGTCTGAGTTGTTCGAGGGCTATATCACAGGATTCTGTTTTTGTCTCTTGCTCATCTTGTGGAAATCATTTTCACCTACAGTGCGTCCATTTAACCCCTGATGACAAGAAGGCCCTCGACGAGGTAGGCACCAAATGGTATTGTACCTACTGCACCTCGTCAAGGAGAAATAAGCGCATTCCTCCTACCAACTCTGCCATCAGTGATGCTAACAAGCAGTCCAGGTCCACTTCTAATCCTGATGATGCACCACTCACGATGCGTGAGTTTCGACTGATGATGGATAAATTGGATAGTCTGTCAACCAATATCGTTGCTATTCAAAACGATATTGCTACAATAAAAGAAACCCAACGTGATTTACAGATTGAAGTTTCTCGTTGCTCTTCTTCAATTGCCGAGCATGAACAAGTTCTAGCCCAACATGAACACAGGCTGGAACGGCATGAGTCTGATTTATCTAATGTGGTCGCCAACATTTCTGAGGTGAGGAAGGATGTTCAAGAGCTGCGGGCAGACCCCCGTTCATTTACCGAACCAAGCACTCAAGTAGACGCAGCCGAAATTATGGAGCGGGTTCGAAGATCGAACAATATTATAGTTCGAAACGTTCCGGAGTCGAACGTGGTTGAGCGGGATACTGCCTTGGTCAGTCTAATCATAGAGCATATTATTCCTCAGCAATCTCATCATGTCGTCTCGATATCCCGGGTCGGCACTTTAGCTCCTTCCAGAAACCGTCCAATACTTGTGTCCTTCGGCAACCCTACAATTGTCAAAAAAATATTGAGGAATAAAAATCTTTTGAAGCGAGTGGACTCTTTTCGGGGAATTTCTATCTCTGACGACATGACACCAAATCAGTCCAATCATCTTCGAGAGTTGCGGGATAGACTTAGGCAGCGGCAGCAGCGAGGGGAGACTAATCTTACTATAAAGTTCATCAAGGGTACTCCAACTATTGTCTCCAGGACTGTTGATGCTGACTCGGAAAACTGACGGGGCCTGTGCATCAATGGAACCTACTCTATGCAAATGCGCGTTCGCTGAAAAACAAGATGAATGAGCTCGCTGCGCTAGCCCACCACTTTAGACCTCACTTGATGTGCATCGCTGAGACGTGGTTTCATCCAGAGATACCGGACTCCACTTTCAGTATCGACGGTTACTCGTTGTTTCGGAGTGACAGTTCCACGAACGTTGGTTTTGGTGGAGTTTGTATTTATGTTGTGGAGGAGTTGTGTGATAGCTTCGATATCGGGGTCACTAGTCTTGCTTTGTCTGGCATTGATACTTTGTTTTTGGACTTGTCTTCCCCTCAATTCTCAGCCTATATCGGCTGCATTTACCGCCCACGTCCCTCGCCTTCGGATGGTTCTCTTTTCGAGCATCTAATCTCCATTACAGGTTGCAAGAAGAATATAGTCGTTGCCGGAGATTTCAACTTCAGAGAGCTCACATGGCCAATTACTGTTTCCCCACCTGGTGCTTCCCTGGCTGCGCAGTTCGCCTCGGTTCTCCAGGATGCAGGTCTTTTCCAGCTTGTCGACTTCCCCACTAGATTTGTGCCAGGCCAGACTCCGTCCACACTTGACCTTTTGTTGACCGACGATGATGCTTTAATTAATGGAATCACTCCTCATGACCCTATCGGAAGATCGGACCATGTGGTTATTACGGCTAATATCCAGTTCATGGGTTATCCGAAGATTAACTGTCGCAGGCAAAGGAAGAAAGTAATCAATTACCACCTCCTGAATCAGGGTTTGTCGTCGGTGGAGTGGGATCGGGTGTTTTACCCTGGCACCGATGTTGAGTCCGCCTGGAACTCCTTTGTATCCGTCCTGAGGGGGAATGTGGATGATAGCACCACATTTCGCATCATTCGAAGGATACCTACCAAACCATGGCTGAGCGATGAAGTGATCAACCGGATCCGCTACAAAAGAGGTCTGTGGCAGAGATACCTACGTAATAGATCGCGGTCCAATTACGAAAACCATAGACGCTATTCGAACAGGCTGTCAGCATCCATCAAGGTGGCAAAGGACAATTTCGAGACCAAGTTGGCTGGCTCAGGAAACCGGAAGCAGTTCTATAAATATGTGCGATCAAAGCTCAATTCAAAAGTTTCAACACCTCATGTACGAAACCCAGATGGCGAGATTAGCGCTGATTTCCTGCAATGTGCAGAGTCCTTTGCTAATTCTTTTGCTTCTTCGTTCACATCAGAGCAGGATGGTCCGATTCCAGCAGTGAAGACACCAAGATGCAACCAGACATTGGATCGTGTCAGCTTTGTTTCAGCGGAGGTTGGTGATGTCCTGAGATCACTTGACCCCACGTCCGCGCCAGGTGCTGACAACATCTCGGGAAGCATTCTTAAAAACTGTGCTGAGTCTTTAACAGATCCCATTACCAGACTACTAAATATGTCTTTTGAATCCATGGAGCTGCCTTCATTATGGAAATGTGCTAAAGTGACTCCAGTTTATAAGAAAGGGGACAAGCTTGATCCTTCTAATTATAGGCCTATAAGCCTGCTTCCGATCGTTGGCAAGATCGCTGAGAGATTGGTCAGTTCGAGACTCCTGTCATTTTTTCAGCACAATAACGTTATTCCGAGCGATCAGCATGGTTTTCTTCCGGGAAGGTCGGTTATAACGGCCTTGCTAGAGTGTTTGAACGAGTGGACTAAGTCGGTTGATCGGGGCATTCCGATGGATGTTGTGTACTTGGACTTCTCGCGTGCATTCGATCGTGTGCCGCACAGAAGGCTCCTTTACAAGCTCGAACATTTTGGTGTCAGGGGTGGACTGCTTCGGTGGATTGAGTCGTTTCTGCGGGGTCGCCGGTTTCAGGTGAGGGTGGCTGACGTTGCTTCTCGGGAATTTGCGGTTGGTAGTGGTGTTCCCCAGGGGTCTGTCCTTGGTCCGGTCCTTTTCCTGGCCTACGTGGCTGATCTTCCGACGGGTTTGGTCTGCCGTCACTCTTCATATGCTGATGACATTAAGATCTTTGCCGACGTCTCCTCAAGTGTTGGTTTGCAGCAGGATTTGGATCGGATATTCGAGTGGTCCAATAGGTGGCTCTTGCCGTTGAATGTTGGGAAGTGTGTTGTCATGCATTTGGGAAGAGGAAACCCCGGGCATGATTACTTCATTGATGGGCACATGGTTCGCGTTACGCGTTCCCATAGCGATCTTGGAGTTGTGGTTTCTGACGACCTCAGTTGGTCCCAACATATAAATGGTGTAGTAAGCAGAGCAAACAAGCTCATATACCTCATTAGGCGAACATTTCCTCGATGCTCAGTTGAAACCTGCAAATTACTCTACACGACCTACATTCGACCTATTCTGGAGTATGCTGGTCCTGCCTGGGCGCCTGTGCTCGTTCGAGATCGTGAAGCCTTGGAGTCGGTCCAGCGTAGGGCTACCAGGATTCCGTTTGGTGTCACACGTCCAACGTACGAGGAGAGACTCAGGTTGTTTGGTCTACCATCTTTTTCGGACCGTCGTGCGCGAGGTGATCTCATCGTAACTTATCGAGCCCTTCATGGGCTTTTCGGAAGTGACGTGAGTGGTCTGTTTGTGCTGGATCGGGCGGGCCTCCGTGGTCACCGTCTTAAACTCTACCACGAAATTTTCAAGTGTACGGTTCGTGAACACTTCTTTTCTAACCGTGTGTTCCACGCTTGGAACGCCCTTCCTGGTGAAGTGGTATGTGCCCCGTCAGTGAACGCTTTCAAAAATCGGCTTGACCATCACTTAACAACTGGACCGTGATTATCATTCATTATTGTTTTTGCCTTGTCATTGTTGTGTTGCTTTTCTTTATTGGGTTCTTGTACGTCGTACACCGACAATGTTCTTTTTTGTTTTTGTATGTTTCTGAGATGTATAGGCATTTGCCTCTTCTCTTAGCTATATTAAATAATAATAAATAATAATAATAATAACAAAGCTGGATGGACCACATGCTGAAGAATTTAAATGGAAAATACGTACAGCTATCGAAAAACATTCCAAATCCACCGCTAACATATTAAAACAAGAAGGAATAGCACTAAAAGAACTAAAGATGAATAAATCGATTAAAATTCTTCCGGCAGACAAAGGAAACGCCACTGTTATTATGGACGTGAAAACATACAAAAAAAATTTGGGGGTTATAGCCAGGGTTATAGCAGTTTTTTTTGGAACAATGTCGTCATAGAAATTCTTTCTCCCTAATACAGAACTACAGAACTTGAAAATTGTTTTTGGATTCTTCAAAACTCTTAGGTACTTGAGTTTGGGCGGTTCGACTGTTTGTTCAACATCAGCTTTTGATGGTAAGTTCAAAATAACATTATTTCGTGAATAGTAAACCGATTTCGAAAATTTTAACTGAGTTGTGCCCAGAACATAAATAACTTTCAAACTAACCAACACTCGACATCTCTTTCCTATTCAAAAAATGTTGGGTTCATGCCACTTTCATGAGGGTGGTTCGGACACCCTGTATGAATATTAACCATAAGTTTGATTTCAGAAGAACGGTCATTTAAACACAACAAAATTTATGAATGACGTTATATTATTTCCAAACTATTGACATGCTTCATCTGATCAATATTCCAACATCGTTCTCGAAATTGACGTATTCAGTTCATGTCAAATTTAAACATTTATGTAATTAAAAATGTCGCTTCTGAGAAATATGACTGGTAAAAAAAAAATTTCATCTCTCTTCGTGATCCTCATACTCGTGAGAAATATATGTACAAGGTAAATGGGAAGTGCAGTCAAAATAAAAAAGATTAAATAGGAACCTAACATATAATACCTGTTGAATATCTAAGATCGCACAATATAACCAAGTGCAGATTTGTACAGGCTGGGGTGATGGAGATACAGCCACCGTCGTATAACTTGGCTAGTACTGCAAACAAAATAAAGTTGTACAGATGTACGGCTTACGCTTTGATCACGATTGGATATTAGATAAGTTGTAAGTTGTATATTTGCAATATGTATCTTGAACCTACTTCTGCTTGCTTCCGGCAAGTTGACACCTCTTACGAAACAACGGAAAAAATATAGGTTAACATGAAAGAATATCTTTTTCAACTATCTAAAAGATAATTAGATTAACTTGTTGTTGGCTTAGTACATTGTGTACATAGTGGTAAAAGCAATACATTCCCGGAAGGTTTAACGCCTCGGCCAACAAGAACTGTAGTTGGGTAATAGTTCGGTCATTTTTGGTAAAAAAATAGGGGTTCTCTTACATAAGTTCTCAACAAGCTGAAAATTCATGTAAACGTTAGGGATACTATTATAATGAAATTGTGAAAAATCCTCATCGATCCCATGTGCCCAAAAAATTTTATTCAAGTTCAAAGTTTGCAAAAATGGGTTTTTTGGAGTTTTCAACGAAACAGTTAGTTTTATAATGAAAACATTTCAGACAAAAATTGTAGATCGTGCGATTGTCTGCAAAAATTGTCCTCATACTTTTTCATAACATTAACCATTTCTGTGAAAAAGCGATTCTAAAATTCACTTTAGTTTTAATCTCCATAATAAGCATGACTAAGCTGCCTATATCACTGAACGCATAATATAAGTAAAACTATCAGTCTGTGACTAATTATTACTGCGTGACTAATCTCTGTTTATGAATAATTATTGAAATATAATAAAAATTATGAAATTTGAAATCTTTTCAATAATTCCACTTTTTTAGTTTGTATATACAAGTATACAGTTTGCATGGGGCGTCCGCTTTTCAATTCTTTTCAAACATGATTCTCAATCAGGGATAATTTAATATATTAAGATAAAAAGGAATAAGGAGGGAATTGTTGGAACAATAGAAAAAAGCTAATGGACATAACCCTCATAAGGACTCAACCGTACACACGAGTTTCTTAATATATTAAGATTGAATGATAATTCTGAATATGAACTGAAAAGAAACCGAGTCCCGCTTTTTGTGTGACGATGGGTCTTTGAGTAACAATGTTCAATTGCCGACGGTACAATAAACCGTCTATCTTGTCCTATTTCTAAGGTATCAAACAAATTATCGTTATTCTTGAATATTCCCTGGTAATGAAATCAAGTGGTTATTTCTAATATTCTCTGCTAAAGTTTGTGGTGTATTCAGTTCTTTTAGCTGTATCGCAATTGTGTTTTGTTTGCAATAAACCCTTACCTTCAAGTGAATGTGTTACTGTTGATCAGCATAATAACTTAAATTGACGCAAGTCGTCTAAGGGTTAATGAATTAACTGATTACTTAAAAGACAGACAATTCATGTGCAGTGTCGTAAAAAGTAAACTCGATAGAGTACAATTAAAACCGTAACATGAAAAGGAACCATATAGTACATCTAGAATAGGTTCTCCTTGTACTATTGAGCTTAATTAGAATTGTCTTTTCGGTTCTTGAACCATCTTTCAAGAACCGAAAAAATAATTCTAATTTTGCGAAACATTTCGTCGAAACTAGCCATACCTTCCATATAAATCACATAATCTTAAAATCCTACACGTCGAACCGAAAGGAAAGAAACTAGATATCTTTGAATCAGTAGAAATCTACAAGAATTCCTGGAACCCGGTAATAAAACTATTAAACGAGCACACCTGTGGGACTCTCCACTTTTCGAAGTCCTACACCAACCGAAGCCTTCCTTAAAGATATATAATTCCTAAACAACTTGATATACACCAGTTTTGAAAATGTAGTATAATCTATGAAACTCGGGTCACTGTATCCTTAAAATAAAATAGTGATAGTAAACATCGTAATTTCATTTATTCCATTATTAAAATGAAATATCACAAAATAACGGACTAACAATATCTAATGTTGTAGCTCAAAAGAATTTTAATAAATTTTATCTATTAATTAAGTTTATTCAATTAATGAACCCTCAGAAAATATTAAGAATTATTCCAATGAATATTCATGGATTCATTAGTTATTTGATGAATGAATATTGATTAATTAATTCATTTTAAGAGGATTGAAATGATATCTCCTGAACTACAGGTGACTCCACTAGATTTCTTGGAGTTCGAATTGACGAATACTTACGTTGGAACCAACATGTTGATATGGTTTGTAAAAAACTAAACAGCTCGTACTTTGCAATGAACAAGATAAAAAATTTGTTTTCCCTAAGTTCACTCTTGGATGTGTATTATTGTATAGCATACCCTCACATGGCGTATAATATTCTAATCTGGGGAAGTTCTACCGAACTTGAAAGGGTGTTGATATGTCAAAAAAGGATAATCCGAGTAATTTTCAATTTGTCACCTTTATCTTCTTGCCGTCCATATTTTATAGCAAATAGTATTATGACTGTATCATGTATTTATATATTTAAGTGTCTCCTTTATGTTAAGAATAATGAAAGCTCTATGCAGAAACTGTCGAGTCATCATCATTATTCTACAAGAAATTACAATGTTTTGGAAGTGCCAGTTCATGCAACATCTAAATATGAGCGCTCTCCCTTATATAAGAGTGTACGTCTTTTCAATCATCTTCCAACAAATTTGAAGATGTTGGGTGAACTTCATTTCAAAAAAGCCATAAAGCAACTGTTGTGTCATAAATGTTATTACTCGGTTGCAGAATTCATGAATGATACTATGTTAGATTTGTGAGATTCAATTTTATTTCCATCTCTTGTAACATTTTCACTGACCTATCCCATACTTTTGTAGTCCTAAGGGATGAATAAAGATTATGATTATGATTATGATTATGATTGAAACCAAATAGTTCTTAAGATTTTTTGGAATACATTTTCTCAGATTTAATGGCACACATAAATTTAAAAAGTATTTATTCCACTTCCTGAATGATAACACAATCTTTACGATCAAAACACTTGTTCCTTCAATTGCTTGATGATTCGATATGGAAAAACGATAGGATGAATGAACTTAAAAATTCTGGGTGGTATATGAACCTCTAAAATGATCATGAGTCTTTTATCGATATTCGTGAAATAATGAAAAATTTACAGAAAAAAAACGATAGACAAAAACACGCAACAGCGTTCAAATGTTTATTTTATTAAAAAAAAATTGCACAATTTTTATATTTCACAGTTTAATCAGAATCCTGACACAAACTGTGAAATATAAGAACTGTGTGTAAACTCGCTGCGGAACCAGCGAGCTATATTCAGAACGCTTTTTACTGATGAAGCGGCCTTCACAAAAGATGGCATTTTGAATGTTCGCAATGCACATATTTGGTCCAGAGTAAATCCGAAAGTGACTAGGAAACGCAATTCACAACATCGTTTTTCAGTCAATATTTGGTGTGGAATTCACCATAATCGCCAAATTGGACCATATATTCTTCCACATAGGCTGAATGCAGTGACATATCTACAATTTTTAATCGAGCATTTGCCAAGGCTCTTGAATGATGGAAGCAATATTCCAAGAGCAATGTATTTCCAACATGATGGAGCTCCAGCACATTTTACCCGTGAAATTGTAGCGCATTTGAATGGAGTTCATCCAGATCATTGGTTTGGTAGAAAGGGACCTCATGACTGGCCTGCAAGATCCCCAGATCTTACATGTTTGGATTATTTTCTCTGGGGGCACTTGAAAAATGAAGTTTACTCTGAAGAAATCATAGACAGGAAGCATCTGATTAATCGTATTCAAGCTGCATGTGAAGCAATACGAAATCGACCGGAAATTTTGAAGAAAGGTGTAGCTTATTTGATCACAAGAGCTAGAAAATGTTTAGAAGAGACGTATTTTGGTATTTTCGGAAACAAGTTATATTTTTTCCTCCTATTGTCAATTTTTTTCAGTTCTTCACATGTTTATAAGATACATTTTATATTTTAATTATTAAGTCCATTTTATAATAGTCCAATTAAATGTTCAATGTTAATTCCAGTTTTAGGTTGAATTTAGTTTTGCAAAAAATATTTGATGTTGCCCCTACATTCATGTATTGGATAGAATAAGATGCAGCACAATACCTAAGTCATGTTACTGAGAATTTCAATCGATTCAATATGAATAGACGCATTATTCGGAGATTCACAGGTCCGTGTTCACTATAAATTGAAAATTCCTAATATTCAATCCCTACTAATATTATAAATGCGAATGTAAGTTTGTTTGTTACGCTTTCACGCAAAAACTACTGAACCGATCATCATGAAACTTTGTACATATACTCTTGAAGGTATTAGAAGTAACATAGGGTACTTTATATTTAAAAAAAAAAATTTTTTTACGAAAGATAAAACAATTGTTTGTCAAAAAATCGTCAAATTTAGCTACTTCAGTAATGAAGTTTTACAGTCATGAAGTTTCAACCCTGAATACTGTAATACCGTCCCATTGTATTACCGGCGGTAACGAAATTATCTAATTCAATTGAATATAGTTTCAACTGTTTATAATTTTTCTATACTTATTGTGACTTTCTTCTGTCGTTACATTTTTCTATAGTTAATCTAATTCAATTGAATATAGTTTCAACTGTTTATAATTTTTCTATACTTATTGTGACTTTCTTCTGTCGTTACATTTTTCTATAGTTATTGTGACTTTCTTCTGTCGTTACATCCCTACTATCCCTACTTATCCCTACTATCCCTACTAATAATAATATAATAATAATAATAATAATAATAATAATAATCCCTACTAATCCCTACTAATATTATAAATGCGAATGTAAGTTTGTTTGTTACGCTTTCACGCAAAAACTACTGAACCGATCATCATGAAACTTTGTACATATACTCTTGAAGGTATTAGAAGTAACATAGGGTACTTTATATTTAAAAAAAAAAATTTTTTTACGAAAGATAAAACAATTGTTTGTCAAAAAATCGTCAAATTTAGCTACTTCAGTAATGAAGTTTTACTATTATTATACCCTTACCCTTTATCTTTCATACTTATTTAATGACTCCACTGCGGGCGAAGCCGCGGGTAAAAATAATATTATAAATGCGAATGTAAGTTTGTTTGTTACGCTTTCACGCAAAAACTACTGAACCGATCATCATGAAACTTTGTACATATACTCTTGAAGGTATTAGAAGTAACATAGGGTACTTTATATTTAAAAAAAAAAAATTTTTTTACGAAAGATAAAACAATTGTTTGTCAAAAAATCGTCAAATTTAGCTACTTCAGTAATGAAGTTTTACTATTATTATACCCTTACCCTTTATCTTTCATACTTATTTAATGACTCCACTGCGGGCGAAGCCGCGGGTAAAAAGCTAGTAGTTCATAAAATGATGATGCGAAGTGTACCATTGATCCTGATAGGCTTGTTTGAAAGAGTATTTATTGTAGATTTTGAAGAGAACTTCGTTCTTTGATAATTGGATGTACAGGATGTACAGGATGTTTTACAAGATGTGGGATAAAGAATGTAATTTTCTCAGTCCGGACCTCTGCTATCGATAAGTCATTATAGGCAAATATTTGGCATTGGCCTACACTCATTCCCTCAAGTTTTCTTGAAGATCCATGCAGGTCTTCAAGAGGTATGCCGATTGAAAGTTTTTGATAAAATACATAAAACATCCTGTAACTCTTAAACGAATATAGTTAGGACATATTTCGAGCACTGTTTCAGACTCACCGAAAAAATATCCTGCATCTGCCCTGAAAGCCTGTACAATCATTCGTGAAACACCTTGTATAGTCATCGAAGCGTTGGAAGTAACCGAAGTAACAGATCCGGACTTGAAATTTCCCAGCATCGATTTCAACTTTACATGCCAATATCTTTGTACCCTTGAATATTTTATGAAGAAGACTTTTGGTAAAATAGACTTTGTTGATGAGTTTCAACTTCTGTTGAAAAAAGACTCAACTTGGAAAATTCGCTGTATACAGTTTTTTCAAAATTTTAAGGAACAATAATAATTGTAGACAGTAAAGGGCCTTTCATTAGAATTACACAATTTTTTGACATCGATCATTTTTCGGTTAAGCCGATTATTTTGCAGCAACAATAAAAGTTTTACTGCATAAATAATTATTTACTAGGTGGCTGAACAATCTCGGAATAGCAGTTTAAATATTGCACATTCAAACCCAGCGAGTTTTTTCATTTTCTACGAATGAAAATATCTGCGAAATCGTCCGATGGTAATCAATGATATGATATCCATATACTGGTGGTTCATTTTATGTAGAATTCAATTTTAAGTAGAAAAGTTTCGTAAATTTTTGTATAACGGTTTCTTTTAATTGATTGAATTAATAACCGTGTAAATTTTTGCTTTAAGATATCAAAATAAGGAACTTCTAAATGGTTCTTGACCCATCTCGATACGGCCACTATCATAAGTAGAGGAGAATGTCAGGAATAATTTGTGCAATAGATAAAATTTAATCCGACGTTTTGTGTTTCAAGAATCAACTATGAACTTGCAAATTTCGTATAATTATCTATTTATTGTTGCAGACTTGACTTTGTCTTGATAAGATATAAATATAGCACGTCTGATCAGTATGGGTGAATAGACTCGTCATCAGTTTTGGAAAATTGATGCATTATGTGCATTTTTTAATCTTTCTTGCCAGTGACTGCTTTTTGAGATTAACTATTTCGTAGGTATATGCCAAAAGTTCGGGCAATCTAAAATATAAACTAGGTCAGAATATCATCAAGCATTATTATATCGAGTGTTTTTTTAAAGCGATAGAACTTTCGATAGGGATAACTGTGATTTGACAGAAGCTAGAAGCCATGTTGTTTTCACATTTCTGTTCAGTAAGCATTGACAAATTATCATGGAAAGACTCAAGCCGCAACAACGTTTACAAATTGTTGAAATTTATTTTCAAAATCATTGTTCTATTCGACAAACTTATAGAGCAATTCGTGAAATTTATGGTTTAGATAATCGTCCATCAGAGCAGCTTATTCATCGAACTATCGATAGATTTCGGAGAACATTTTCTCTACTCGATGCAACAACAACTAAAACAAGACAAAGAACTGTACGTTCAGAAGAAAATATCGCTGCTGTAAGTCATAGTGTAAATGATGACCAAGATTTGTCTATTCGTCGACGTTCACAACAAGTTGGACTCTGTGCATCCACCACATGGAAAATTTTGCGTGAAGATCTTGGTCTAGATCCATACAAGATCCAACTAGTTCAAGAACTAAAGCCACTAGACCATAATAAGCGTCGTTTGTTTGCTGATTGGGCCCTAGAACAGCTTGAAGTCGATCCACTTTCTTTATCGTAAAATTGTGTTTAGTGATGAAGCTCATTTCTGGTTGAACGGCGGCTATGTAAACAAGCAAAATTGCCGTATATGGAGTGAAAACAATCCTCAAGAAGTTCTGCAGGTCCATTGCATTGCGCCTTCCAAGGTCATGCGACACTGGATTATTTTCTTTGGGATTATGTCAAGTCATTGGTTTATGCTGATAAAGCAGAAACAATAGATGCTTTGGAAGCCAACATAATTCGGGTTATTGATGAAATAAGGCCTGAATTGCCCGAAAAATTGGTCTGGTCGAATGCGGTTTCTCAGAGCTAGTCGTATGCCGGAAATCATTTTTAAAACAAATGTCATGAAATTATTTTTCAAATAAAAAAAATTTGGCTTCAATCTTAATTTAAATGTGTTTCATTTCAATTTAAAGTTCTATCACTTAAAAAAAAAGATACAAATTGAATAAAAAGTTTCATTTTTCTTTGGACAATTCTCTTTTCCCTACCATTACAAAAATTTCATAATTCTCGTTAAAGGTTTAACTAAGAAAGGTATTTGAACAGTAATGATCAAGTGACCCGTTTTTTCTGCTCGCCAGTGTAATAAGCAGTAATGGACATATTTTGATTAATCCGTTTATTCATTATCTTTAGAAATAAATGCATTTTTTGAGCTAAAAAATTTATTTCTATTCCCAACATAATATATGGAATATTAAAAATCGAAAGATATGTTTATATCTGTAGCTAATTTCTACTTATTTCGTTTTTTATTTATCGTGAAGATAGCAATATCCTACCAACTACACTTACTTCCTGACGTGTTGCAATATCAAGAATCTATCACGAAACCACCTAAGTTTAACCTCATTTTTCGGTCAAATATGATGAAAACAGTTTGAATAAATGACAGTTCTCTATTAACAATAACCACGAGTGGAACTAGAATGAGATTGGATGCACTAAAGGCCATTATAAGAGAACTGAGGTAACAGTTTCGATTTGAAGACTGATGGAATTTCGAATTTAGTTTTAAAACAGGGGATTAAATATTTTCTTTGCTTTGTTTTAGATCGAAAAAGGTGATAGTCCTGTCAGTTTTAGTGGCAGTAGTTCTTGCTGCAATAATCATTGCGACAGTTGTCGTTTTTCTCCCATCAAGTGATAAAAATAAAGTTGGGGCAGTGGTAACAAATGGAAAACTTTGTGCAGACATTGGGACGTAAGTATAAGATTATTAAATTTAATTTAATCGGTTGTTACGTGATGGAAGTTCATTTTAATTGAGTTAAATAATGAAATATAATTCAACAATTGCACTCCGACAATACTGTGGCTTCTTGAGGTTTACATCTTGAACTAACTTTAAAAATTTTGTTTTGTAAATAAAACACATCATCTATTTGAAAATTATTTAAATGTTTATTTCATTATAAGGTACAATGGATACTATTAGTTATGAAATAAACCATCATTTAAATGTCCATCACGGAAACGCTGGCAGAAATGAAGTCGTTGAACCCAATTTTCCATAATTTGAAATTTAAATATCAAAATAGATTTAATCAGTTAGTTTTCTACAATTTTAATTTCAAAAAATTTATTTGAGAAACTTCAAGAATTAAATTAATGTCTTTGTAAGCATTGCTCATATTTAATAGACGTATAAAATTGAAATTCATCATACAATATCGAATGGAATTAACAAAAACCAACGAATATAAATTGTCAATTAAAATTAATAAATAAATAAACATTTGTTGTTTCGTTCCAGGCATGCGTGCTGGACTCTTCATACAAACTTACGAAGCCATGTTTGTTACGAAATGTATTGTTTTCTTATCTTATATTTATGAAAACTAACTCTTTCTCAAAAATATAAAACATAATTTCAAGAACTTCTTAAAAACTAATTTATTTGAAATATTTAATATATTTAAATAAATTACTTCAAAAAATCTCGAAACATGTAGCACATCCTCAAAAACTAATTAAAATTCAGATAAGACCAGTTCAACTTTACATATAAAAAATAATAAATTAAATTAACAATAAATAGACTTACCGGATGCAATCTCCAAAAATATGTGATTTTCTTGAACATTCACATAGGTGCATCTAATATCCAGAATCCAAAGTTTATAAGGCACTTTAATGGTCTTAGTTAAAAACATTCAACACTGTATAATAAATTTCTTTATTTAAAAACCTAATGAAATGATATATTATATTAGGAGTACAAATAAGTTTCCGCCGTACGGAACCCAATTTCCTTGTTTATGAATCACTCCTAATGATTTTAAACGATGTGAGATTGCTTGCTGAGTGACTTCTAATGTTAGAGCAAGTTCTTTTTGTGTTTGAGATGAATCTCCCTCCAATAATTCCTCCAATTCTGCATCCTCGTAAATTTTTGGCCTTCCACTGCGATCTTTGTCTTCTACGTCGAAATCACCGTTTTTAAACTCTTGCAACCACTCTCGACACGTTCTCTCACTCAAAGCTGCCTCACCATATGCTTCTACGAGCAATTGATGCGCCTCAGCAGCAGATTTCTTTAAATTAAAGAAGTAAACTAATATTTCCCGCAAATGACGCTTACTTGGCTCAAATTTTGACATTTTCAACTTATAAAAATTATATTTTACCAATATAAAATCAATGATATTAATAGGTTATGTTGTTCTTGAATGTCCAAACTATTTTTTAAGCCGGTTATCATCTGCGTTAGATAACCGAAACTCCGTGCCGCGCCATCTACAATAAAACGGCGGAAACTTATTTGTACTCCTAATATATAAAATAAAATAATAAGGAACGGTTTTTTACTTGATAGAAGGATTATTACTAAATTTGAATATCAAATGAGAGGACATTAAGATATCACAAACTGTGTTTTCATGATAAATAAAAATAATCTACTTACACTGATAAAATCTATCTCTATCAATACTCATCAAAAAGTATATGTACAAACTGTAAAATTTATCAAGGGGTCGTCTACCCCTTTAATGGATTATAAGAACTGCTCGAAGTTACTTTGGACTTAGAGTGTCTCATCTTTTTCACATAGCTCCTACCAAGTTCTTAATCCTTGTCGGATTTATCTCGCCTGATTTGTTGTGGCAAATCCTTCTTGTGACACAGTCCTTCTCAGTATATCCTTATATTCTTCTTTGTCGATCTTCTTCTTATTGTAATAAGGCTTCAGAACCAGCTTAACTCGCTCCACAACCCTCTCCTGTCGGTTCAACTTCTTCAAAAACTTATCCTTAACCTGCATCTCGACAGCAGAATTGGGCAATTCATCTAGAAGGCGAACCAAATCAGGCCATAAAAATCAGTCAACATTGAGCGATAACGATTTCCATTGACAGCTGCCTTATGAGCTTCGTTGAAAAAAAAAAGATCCAATCAATGACTTATCCAGCATAAACAGTAAGTTTGTCAGAATGTAATGGCAGTTCTTGATATTCTTCAGGTTTATCGCTCCTCCATATACGGCAATTCTGCTTGTTAACATAGCCGTTTAACCATAAATGAGCCTCATCGTTGAGAATAATTTTCTTATGAAAATTTGCATCATTTTGGATTTTTTCTAAGCACCAATTACTGAATACAAGACGCTTTAAATGATCTGTTGGTTTGAGTTCTTGGGTTATCATTAGGCTTCTTTTCAGTATTTGTCATTTCACTGAAGTGTAATAATTTCTGTATACTCTGAAAATGTCAACTTTTGTAACAAATAATGTTTTTGCGGGGAGTTTTAGTTCAATACTTCAATATGAAGAAAATGGCTGCCGAAAAGTTTGGAGGTTTATGGTGAACTTGCTCTAGCTAAACGAAGGTGTGAGAAGTGGTTTGCCTGATGTAAAAGTGGCAATTTTGATTTGAAAAACTAAGAACGACCCGGATCGGCACCAAAATTTAAGGATGAAGAATTAGAGGCAAGGCTCTATCAAGATCTATGACACACAAGAAGAACACGCAAAAATACTTGAAGTCACTCAAGCAGCCATTTGCCATCGTTTAAAAGCAATAGGAATCATCGAAAAGGTAGAAATTTGGTTGGTGTATGAACTGAAGCTAAGAGATGTCGAACACCGTTTTTTCACGTGTGAACAACTGCTTCAGTGGCAAAAAAGGAAGGGATTGTAGCATCGAATTGTAACTGGCGTGATATTTAAGGATAATCCAAAATGTAGGGTAATGTATGGATGCCTCATCATCAACTGTCAAGCTGAATATTCATGGCGAGACGATCGTGCAATGTATTTGGTGGAACCAGCTGGGTGTGTTGTATTATGGGTTGCTACAATCGAACTACATGATCACAGGAGGTCTACCGACGACAACTGATGCATTAACCCGAGCATTGCGAGAAAACGGCCGCTATACGCTATAAGTTATTTTACTGCAAAACACATGTTTCGTCGCTAGTTAAAACGCTCAAATGAGAAGACCTACCGCACCCACTGTACAGCCAATTACCATCTCTTCCAGTCGATGTAACATGGTCTGGCTGACCAGCACTTCTCCAATTACGATGAAGTTGAAAAATTGATCAACTTATTGATAGCGGCCAAAGAGCTGGCTTTTTTTAACTACGTTTCAGTAGCACCAAACGCAGCTCTTATATGATTCTCACGAAATTTTACATTAACCTTTTCGTCGTTATTTTACATCTAAATGGTCGATCGAGGGACTGTTGCTCTGGTTTCGATTGCACTCAACGCAGCTCTGCTCACAACATTTGTGTCAACTTTTTCTTTGCCTGATCTGACATCTTTGTTTCATTTCGACTAACGATCATTTCGTTTCAGATCGATCATTAATAAGGGAGGAAAAGCAGTAGATGCCGCAATTGCTGCTTTATTCTGCGAAGGTGTTTCAATGCCCCAAAGTTGCGGTTTGGGAGGTGGTTTCCTGATGTTAATTTACGATAAAGAATCAGGAGAGGTCTATTCTTTGAACGCAAGAGAAACTGCACCAGCAGCAGCTACTGAAGACATGTATCACGGAAATGCTGAACTATCATCGCAAGGTAAGATAACTGAAAAACCGAATAGGAAATAAGAAATACTCTTAGTATACTATGAAAGAAAACAACATTTAAAAGTCAAACCTTACCACTGCGTCCACGCGGACTATTGTGGTCCACCCCTAATTAATATTTCCCAGATGAGATCCAGTTTTTGGATAAACCGATAATCTTATTCGGGGATATTTTTTCCAGTTCGCAGTGGGCTAACCAAAAGCTTAACCAAAGACCTCGAATCTGATGCGACTCACCGCTGGGCACTCTGAGACGATGTGCATGGCTATTTCAGTGTCCACAGCCTGCATTCGTAGTCTTCAGCCAAACCGATTTTGTGCAAATGCGCTTTCAGCCTACAGAGACCTGTCACAATCTCGACAAGTATTCTCAGTTTGGTTTTAACCAGATCTAGCGCTAGGTCTGTTATCCTTTGGTTCGAAGCTGTTCCAAGGAACGCCTTAGAATGTTTCAGGCCAGGATGGCTCAGCCAGAAAGACTCTATATAATCAAATTAGCTCTTAGGCTCCTTCATCTAACCGATGAGACCCATAGAGGTCGAAAGCTCATATGCTATATCGGAAGTTGTAGCAGAGCAGAGTAGAATTATTCGAGAGGAGCTGGGACGCCAAGTACTGAGCGGGCACGCTACAAACTCAGACCTCACCCTGGTATGTGGTCGTTATAATTCTGCTGCATAGCCCGTATCCACCTACAAATCAGCGGATCGATTCCCCTTGCAGAGATAGCCTCAGCGAGAGATGAAACAGATATATTGACAGAGTTAAATTATTCACACAGGATTTATTTCCTTGCAGAATTTATCTCTACTTCACTACTTGGTACGACACCGCAGACGACTCATATATCAATGACTCCCATCGGTTTTCCCTGTCCTTTTATACAGTTGGGCGTAGTCTCTCGAATATTCTGGAACTTCCAGCAATATCCCTAGTGTTCTCGAGTGTCGGGAAAGAAGCAGTGGCGTAGAGGGGGTTGATCGTTATAATATTTTGAATATTCAATTGGACAGGTCATTACTAGATGGCAATCCATTTAAAACGATATTTTGAATGAGTTTATTCTAATTTTTACACATTCATTGTAACTATATCCTAGTCTACCTAGATGTTAATACATCCTCGTAATTTATTTTAAAGGAATCCTCTCTGTTGCTGTACCTGGAGAACTAAGGGGATACTGGAGGGCATATAAGAAGTTTGGAGGAGGAGTGCCTTGGAAAGATATAGTTCAACCCACTATCGACTTATGCAAGAATGGCATTCCAGTATCTCAGTATCTGGAAGGTATATTCAACAAGAACAAGAAGTGGTTGATGGCTGATCCTAATCTTAGGTGATATTTCTATTCAAATTCAACATTTCAGGATCAGTTTTGATGAGCTTTACATTTCCATATCCAGAATCAGATAATCTAGAAATCCTACATCTGCAATCGTACCTTCTTAAAGCAAAAAACTTAACATCTTGCAATCAATACAGATTTTTTAACATAGCAATAATTTCGAAAAAATCCTAAATGAAAAAACGGATGGAAATTCCCCAATTTTTTAAGTTTCAAAGAAAATAAACACTCTCCCAAAAATACTACCCAGCATAAAATTAGGATCATTTCTTATTTGCATTTATTTTGGAAATCTTTTGTTTTTTCGTTTGTAACGTAGTGTACTACCTATATGTTATGATTTTATCGTCATTGATTGAATAAAACAAGTTGTTGTTGTTTCGATCAAATACAATTATCGTATTCATTTCAAACGAAAAACTATTCATCTCATATTATAAATTATTATTGAAGCTAGGGAGGAATTGCTCTAATATTTTTATCATCTAAAGTTTAAATTTTCAGAGAAAGTTTCATAAATTCATCCACTGGTGATACATACAAGGAAGGCCAATTGGTAAAAAGATTGAAATTTGCTAAGACTCTAGAAGTAATTGCAGAGGAAGGGGGAGAAGCTTTGAACGATGGAAGTCTAACAGATCAACTCGTAGAAGATATCCAAAAAGTGGGCGGCATCATAAAAAAAGAAGATTTGGTAAATTATGAGTACGTATGCTAACTTTGTTTTCAAATTAACATCTCTAAAAAAATTAAGAAAGTTCGCCCATTTTGTACTATAATTTGTTGCCATTATAAAGGTAGCTTCATGATGTCCCTCTCATAGAAGTCTTGGTCCTTACTGTGTATTATTGTTCAATTCACTGAATATATCCAGATATTTCTATCTTACAAGATGTTAGTACTCAATGCTTTGTTGAAAGCTTGATTTTTATGGATTTCTGCTTGAAAGATACTAGAGAAGGAACCCATCGATTTTCACTATTTCGTGTTAGATCTGAATATTGCAGCTTTTGACTCGGTAGTGGTTTAGAAGACATCGGTATGCCATTTTATGGAATCATTAAAAAACTACCTTTGATAATAATTCATCCGCTGAAAATAGTATCTATCTAAAGAATTGTTAGTTTTATGAGGCTATTGCTTTGTCTATATCTTATTGTGCACAATTACTGACAAAGCTATACTTCATCAGAATGTCCTAATGCTCTGTCCCAAAACAACACATTAAAATCATGATCACCAAGATGATTAAATTCTTCATTCCAAGATTCTGTCAATGATCACTAAAGAATTAAATTTGTTCTTAGGCCACTTTGGGATGAACCTATAGCGTTGGATCTGATGTTCAACCAAAAGTTGTATACAGCCCCTTTACCTGGTTCTGGAGCTTTGCTTGCCTACATCTTGAACATGTTTCAACTACAGCTCGACTTCTCTGACCCAGATTCTTTACTGAACCTGCAGCGAATAGTAGAAAGCTTCAAATTCGCCTATGGAAGCCGAACGCATTTGGGTGACACCAAGACTAAGGAAATGGATGAGGTAGGTGATTTTGTGAGATGTATGTAAGCCCATTCGTTTATTAGATGCTCGATTGTTAGAGTCTCAACAAAGGACAATGAGGCTGTTGACATATTCATTCCATGGGAACACTCCGAACCTTCAATGATATTTGATATCATTAGCTGCAATTCGAACTTCAACTCTTAAAATTGATAATGATAATAGGATTTTTCGTTAGTTCGTCAAGCAGTTGGTTTCTTTGGAGACAGCGAAGGATACTGTGAAGAAAATCAAGGACAATGAAACGTCGCAAGATCCAGTGTATTATGGTGCTCAAATTGCAAATATGGATAATTATGGTACAGCACATATATCCGTTCTGGCACCTAATGGGGATGCTGTATCAGTCACAACAACTATCAACCAGTAGTAAGTTCTCGAATTAAAATTTTCTTACGTCCATTCTAACACATAGCTTCAAGGCGTCACTCAAGAATGTAAAGCCGTTTTCCAGACATCAAAACTCCTATGAATTTTTAAATAAATATTAATATTCTTTTTGCCTCACAGTTTTGGATCTGGAGTATCTGCAGAACATTCGGATGTTATACTCAACGATGAAATGGATGATTTTTCATCACCTGGTATAATTAGTGACTTCAACATTCCGCCCTCCAAAAACAACTATATTGCACCTGGTAAACGACCGTTGTCATCAATGTGCCCCGTCATAGTTTTGGACAAGGAGAAAAACGTCAAATTAGTTATTGGATCTGCTGGTGGCACAAAGATTACTACAGCTGTAGCATTGGTGAGTAGAATATACCAAGAATTGATGTCCTTCTATAATACGTGAGTAATATTACGATAATTACGTCCAAAACCAGGATATGCTCTTAGTCTGTATCTAACTACTAGTCTTCTCCAATCTTCCTCTACAATACAGATCGAACAAAAATAAAACTTCTCCATGAACAGGTAATCTGCCGCTCGGCGACAGATATGCTAACCTATCAGTAACGATGATATAAATATCAATCTTTGTTCAAATAACAAATGTCTACCAGAGGTTTCGTGATTTTACATCAATGAAGCCCAGCAAAATCCTGTGCAATCAAATTTCATAGACACCTTAGAGATTGGAGATTAAAAATAAAACGCATCCACCAGTTTAGGTTCAGGACATTCTCATCGTCAGTTTGAAAGCCTGACAATTATCACCCTATATGTGACAAAGAGCTATTGCAAAGAGTGTAGCATGAGTCAAGATTCTGAAGAGTAAAAAGGACTTGAGGTCAGCTCAAGTGAAAATATCAGGCAACGGGTGAAGAAAGACAAAGACGACAACATGAAATAATAGTTTTCTGCTTATGCAAGAAAAATAAGGCAATACTTTGCCATATCAGCCATGTTCGTCCAAGACTTTTGGAATCTGGTAGGTAGGATGACTATTGGATAAAAGAAATAACTTCCCCACTGATATCATGAGGAATTCCGGTAAAATGGAGGATGATAAAGTTATAATGGCTAAAGCACAGACTTCCTATTCCTATTTTCCTTCCATTCTTTCTTCATTGCATACCATGTCATCATGTTGTCCCACAATCATTCCTATCCTTTAACAAAGCTTGGAATCTTACGGGGTAGTTGTGGCTCTGAATGGAGGACGGAGTCGTGCTATCCTGCGATCGATTAGAGTTTGGTAATCAATACTTCGCTCCTGGAACGTGCATTTGGGCAGAGAATCGCGGTTGGGACCCGCCGTTTTCTCCTGTCTCATTGTACGAACTAGGAGCAAACTTCTGACCACACGAGCAATGACGAAACACTCCTGAATCTCGACACGGTCTTTCCAACCTTCGTCTCTTATCCGCAGTGGGGTCCGAAAGGTCCGCTGTAAGAAAAATGGAGACTTACGACATTTCGCCCTAGGTGGATCCGTTCTTTGTTCGCCCCCAACTCTAAGCCACCCCCGTGGCAGCCCTTGAATGATCTGCGCTTTGTGGTAGCGGACTCTATGTTGCTCTCTCATTCTTGGTCTAGGAACGATGCGCGCTGGCTAAAGAACAAGGGGAGATTTAGGACGCTTTCTATCTGGGAAGACTCGCGCTTTGCTCGCCCCCAACTTCTCTACGATGCCTCGGAGCCTCGCTTTTAAAAGTCGAACAGCAACGGCGGTCCTCTTGGACAGGGGGTCCCCGATGGAGAGCTGTTATTTGTGTTGTTTCTGTGCTCCGGTCTTTCATAACCACCAAAAAGGGGCACTTTGCTCATGCATCTGATTGCTGGGATCGACACGGCGATCCCTTTTGAATGGGTGGATTGCTGGTTACTCCTCGGTGTTACTGACGCAGATTCTCTATTATTCCTTTCCAGATATCCTTTTCTTTTTTTTTCAGTTTTCGGAGGATCTACTGGACTGTCAAAACTCAAGTAGAAACTCGGAACGGCAATGATGACAATGGTACATTAACGTCGGTTAAGAGCTATGCTGACCTGCTGACATGTATAATTCTGAGTATCATGTCTTGAGGAAACAGTGGCTGTTGAAGATTACAGAAGACTGGAATTGGTCTTAATTACAACTGTAACTCACTTCAAAGTTTGAGGAAAGGCCTAGTTGCCAGGGAAAGATGAAAATCTATTTTTGATTGGTGGTTGCAGGTTCATTGTAATCAATGTATTCAATTAAAAGAAAAGTAGGTTTAACAATAAATAATCTTAACCTTCAGGTTTTGTTCACTTCCACCATACTGTAGGGTAAGAATTTTTTAATACATCCTGATGTAACCAGGCGCAGATCTACTATTCCGTCCAGAATGTGGTCAGTCCACTCAACATCTGAATGCGAAAAAGTGACCATTCATACCTTTGATATATTATTGTGAAACTTGGAGTTAATGAAAAAAATGAATCTTGTACGTATCCCAACTTTATCTCATAAATGCTTCACAGGGTATAATGAATCATCTCTGGAATGGCATGGGCATCAAGGAAGCCATTAATAATTGTCGTCTTCACCATCAGCTATTTCCGATGAAACTACAAGCCGAAGAATGCTATAAGGTACGTACTAAAACTTAAAAAACTAGAATTAAACATTCAAGCCTTATATTACAGACAGATGAGTTCGAGAAATTCATGCAGAGCATAGGACATGAGATTGTGTACAAAAGTTCTGATGGTTTTTCGGCTGTAACCTCAGTCTCGAATATAAGTAATATTTGGGCTTCTTATGATAAAAGAAGGCCAGGTGACACCTCTTATGTCTATCAATAAGTTTTAGTTTTAAGTAGATAGTATTTAATAAATTATTGGATTTTGAATGTTCTTTGATTTTTAAAAACAGATGAAAACTTAACAAAACTAGCGAATCTTGTACAAGAGTAATACCCTAGACTCACCTCTTCTGTCGATCACGTAAACTAATGAAATATTATAGGGTTTCTATAAATGATGGTAACATTGTAGTGTAAGTTCTTCTGGAGAACGATATAGGTATGGAGAATTCCATTATAAAACTGTGAATTGAAGTATTGGCGGGTATCTACTGAAAAACAAAAAGATTAAAGCATCCCACTCCTTTTTTTCAACCCAAAAATACAAGGGGAAGTCTTAATGGTTGCATCCGAGATGAAGAATAAATCTGAAATAAGTAATTGATTGCCTTGCTGATCCAATCATCTCAAGCCTCATAAATGATTGCTTCGAACAGAGTTATTTTCCTGAGGAACTGAAGATTGTGAAGGTGATGCCGACTTACAAGAAGGACGATCAAAAGCTGTATAAGAACTATAGGCCAATATGCATATCACCAGCTTAATTAAAAAGTTTAGAGTCTTCTCTCAAAACAAGGATGATATCGTTCCTAGAAAGCAATTTATTGTTGGGTGATTTCCAACATGATTTTAGGGAGGGAAGATCGACTACCACGACCCTAGTACATATTGTCCAATTCATCATTGGAGGCATTGGACGAGGCAAAAAAAGTAATGCTGACTTGCATGGACCTGAGTGGAGCGTTCTATTGTGTCAAACGTGAGAAGCTTTTACACAAGTTGTAGTTTGCTGGAATAAGAGCATCTGCTCTAAATTTATTTGGATCCTATCTGAAATATCGCTGTCAAATAGTGAAGTTGGAAGGTAAGGGATTTTACAGAATGCCCATTACGTCAGGAGTGCCCCAGGGATAAGTGCTCGGACCAATTTTATTTCTCATCTATGTCGACGTCCCGATATGCAACGTTACTACAGATGATGAATCCCTATTTGTCGATGATACTTCATACCTGAACAGATCAAAGAATAGAACTACACTGCTAAATAAAGTACAGGGAGCTGTTAAATGGTTTGAAATTAATGACATGAAAGCAAACTCAGAAAAAACTCAATAGTTTATCAGCACTAAACAGAGTAATGAAAAATGTGTCTCAATGCTTGGGGTATCAATTCAGTAGCGATCTAACTTGGGGGGTACATAACAATAAATTGTGGAAAAAAGTTGTCTACGGCTCTGTTTGCAATAGGCTGAATAAAAAGCTTATTAAGCGAAAAAGAAGCGACCCTTACATATCCCGCTCAATGTCACACTAGTATGATATACAGCATTATCCTATGGGGTGCATCTCCAGAGGCACAAAGAATGTTCCTGAAACAAAAGAGGGCTTTGATGGGGGTTAAGCAGGTCACTAGTTGTAAACCTCTCTTCAAAGAAAATGGTATATTCACCTTCATTTGCTTCTATATTCTAGAGTGTCTTGTCCATATTCACAAAAACAGGGACACTTTACAGCAACACTCAGTGGTACACAGTCATGAAACCAGATTCAGACATAAATAAGACATAAGGCTGACGAGGACACAAAATGCACACATTTTCAATGGAATGGAAATGTACAACAAACTTTCACAGCACATAACGTCCTTCCAGAGTAAAGTTTTTAAACGTAAGCTCAAATCGATCCTGAAAGAGTGTGTGGAGTACAGCTCTCCAGCCGCTTTCATTCTTGTAACTGTTTGTACCTTTATGTAGAAGTTTGTGATTTAAATATTTTTATTATATATTATTATTTATTGTGAATGAATGGAAATATCATAATATGCCCTTCCTATGACATTCCCTGTAATTTTTGAGGAGGAATAAATTATTATTATTGTGTTAACTAATATCTCCAAAGCATGAGCTGTGGTAGCAGAGTAAGTATCACCATTGGAGTAACTGGCATGTGAGTATGGCTCTTCACCAGGTGACCACTAAGTAGAATCTACAATTTCCGGAAGAGGTTGCGCCTTATCATGGGGCAAAGCGAGATCTCACCATTAGAGAAGAAGCTACCCTTCTTTCAGTTTAAGCCTTAATTTGAAAACCAACACAATCATTGGTTGCAGCGAAGAAATTTTCGTTGAACATACTTTTGGAAATTGAAGAAGTTCACATATTTTAATATGAAAGAATTAAGCGGAAAGAACCACTATGGAATTTTATGCCTACTTGCCACTGCCGATGCCAGGAGTAGGAGTCTATGGTCGCTTCGTTGACTTGCGTGCGTGTGTAAACGTAACCCCGAGAGAGGAGCGTCTGTCCTTTTCAGAATGGTGGTGGTAATCTTCGGCGACTAAACACCGTCTTCAGAGAGTCCAGTTTTCCTTTGTTCGAAATAGAACGCCATATTCCATTGTTCATTAAAAATTAAGGATTGCCACAAAGCTGCCCTAACATGTAAAGTTCTTGTATTGTATTGAATTACCTGAGGTCAACGTGAATGTTATTTGTATCATGTATTCTTTATTCATGGGTGGATTTTACTGTTTTGATACTTCAACTAGGTACGAATTTTTTACTTCAATCTGAATTGACCATTTAACATATTTCACACATGTAAGCGTCTTTATCTTCATTTCATTTATTTGAATCTAGAGGTGGTTAACAATAGTACTTTGTTTGAGAATTCAGAGGGTTTAGAGTGAATGAAATGTGGATCCACAATTAGATACTGACACAACAACCCTGGGTCTTCAGAATGCCACAACAAGGTACTTCTGAACAACTATATTATTATATATAAAGATTATAATGAGTAGGTAGTTAAATAAGAGACACCACAACCTCTCTGTCTTCAGAATGCCGCAACAAGAAATTTCTCAACAACTATATTATGCGTCCAGATTATGATAATCTAATTAGATAGTAGGTGTCTGAATGGGGATTTCCTGACCAAAGGGTCATTGTTAAACTACCTCGAAGATCTTTGTTACAGGTTCCTATTGCCATGTTATCTGTGTATTCACTCAATTGATTGCTGTATTTACCTTTGCTTATACACTTACTATGTTTAAGGACATAAGAAAGGTTGTCGATCTCTGAAACCTTAATTTTATGAATAAAGGGAAGAACAGTGTTGAAGAATGTATGTGAGCTGACGAGAGGTCAAGGTTTTTATGACTGACTCTTTTTGTCCTTAAGTACAATCTCCCTCTTATACATCGAGTTAGGTGCGGGACCCTGCTTTCCAAAACCAAATATCGTATTTTTACTTAACTTTGCATTCTGAACTCCCCGTCACTGTTTACTCGTTCAAGTGTAACTTGGGTTGTCTATACATTGTAACGTCCTATTCTGCCTCCACTAGATCACGATAAAAAAGGTTAGAGTTCTTTAGAGTACTTCGGATAACGGATATTTTAAAGTACTCCATAAAGTATGGAATAGTTCAAGGTATAGTCATGATCTGTCATTCTTACACAAAACTGCTTCTTCTTCTATTTACAATCTCAGATATTTTCATTTCTTCCCCATTACGTTGGATTATAATGGCTTACAACGTGGACTGAAAACAAGTCTTTTGTGCTCTTGAAAGCTTACATCTTGTTCTCATCATCTTCCTTAACTTCAGTTTTGACCACTGTTTTAGACTTCTCTCTACTTTTATAGCAGGTTTATTCTCCTTGGGCTCATTAAAATAGTCTTTTTCGTCATCGTTTTCAGTTTTTTCCGTTTCTTTTTTCTTTTTCACTAATTCACAATCACTGAAGTGTTTCATCATTTCTCTGTGGGTTTTCTTAAGTGAATAATCTTTCTTTTTATCATCGTCACTCGTAACTTTCTTTTCTTCTATTTTCATTCTTTAATTTCTTATTGACAATGGTATACCATCTTCTATATACCAATACAGAACCAATTATTGTCCCCTTTGTGGCAGCCAATAGCGACAATTTTACGTTAATCGAAACCGCTTACCTGACCCACCGCGGATATTACACAGCTTGCCAATGCTTTGACGGACATTTGCCAAAGCATTCCTCAAGCTTTCATTGATAACCTCATTGATACAATGCCGAATAGAGTAAGAGTACTACGAAGAACTAGAGGAGGCAGTTTAACTGTATCTAGACACCAAATTGCTGTTTTATTTTCTGTAGTATCGGGTGTTTTTCTAGAGTGATAGAACTTTCGATAGGGATAACTGTGATTTGACCGAAGGTAGAAGCCATGTTTTGACATTTCTGTTCAGTAAGCATTGACAAATTATCATGGAAAGACTCACGCCGTAATAACGTTTACAAATTGTTGAATTTTTTTTTCAAAATCAGTGTTCTATTCGCCAAACTTATAGAGCACTTCGTGAAATTTATGGTTTACATAATCATCCATCAGAGCAGCTTATTCGTCGAACTATCGATAGATTTCGGACAACATTTTCTCTACTGGATGCAACAACAACAACAAGACAAAGAACTGTACGTACAGAAGAAAATATCGCACCACATGGAAAATTTTGCGTAAAGATCTTGGTCTACACTCATACAAGATCCAACTGGTTCAAGAACTAAAGCCACTTGACCATAATAAGCGTCGTTTGCTTGCTGATTGGGTCCTAGAACAGCTTGAAGTTGATCCACTTTTTTAACGTAAAATTGTGTTTAGTGATGAAGCTCATTTCTGGTTGAACGGCTATGTAAACAAGCAAAATTGCCGTATACGGAGTGAAAACAATTCTCAAGAATATTTGATAGATTCGGTCTTTACTTGGTGGAAACTCATTTTATTTAAAAAAATGTATATGAGACACTAATTTATTTCCACAAAAATGTTTGTACAGATATGTAGATGACATTTTTTGTTGTTTCAAAGGCACCGATCGATAACTACATATCTTCTCAAATTTCATTAATAAACTCCACCCAAAAATCAAATTCACAATCGAAGAAGAAAAGAATCAAAGTATTAATTTCATTGGCCTCACTATAAAAAGATTAAATAATTTACATGATTCTAGTATTTTTCACAAACCAACACATACACACATCACAATACATAAAACTTCAAACCACCCCACCAACCAAAAGATGTCAGCATATAATAGTTTTATTCATAGATTATTGAATGTCCCTTTAAATTCAGAGAACTTTATGAAAGAATTAAATATTATTAAACAAATATCGTCAAACAACGGTTACAATCCATTTCTTATAGACAAAATGGTATCCAATAAACAAAAGAAAATGGCATTAAATCTCGTGTACCCAATCATAAAAGAGGACAATACACAGAAATATTTTTCGTTATCTTATGTCAATGGATTATCTGAAAATATTGCTAAATATTTCAAAAGTTGTTTCAATTATAACGCGGCTTTTAAGACAATTAATAACCTTAGTACCTACATAAAAAACAATAAAGATCGTACAAATAAAGAAAATAAATCCGGAGTCTACAAGTTGACTTGTAGACTCCGGTACTTTAGTATACATTGGCCAGACTGGTAGATCATTCAAGAAACCTCTCCAAGAACACCAAAGGTGTTATATATCCAATTCTGTACATTCGACATATGCTAATCATCTTAAGGAATTCAGGCAGAATTTCAACAATAATCATGAAATTATCCACGTTGAAAGCAAAAGTTCTAAATTAACACTTTTGGAATTTCTTGAAGTCAACAGGTATAACGCCCGTAAAATCCTTTTGAACGAACAAACAGATGTTGATCATTCTCCATTACTGAATATTTTTCCTTAATGGCATTTTTAGCGGCAAACTCCAATAAACACCTAGAGTTTTTATGACTTGTGCTTCTATTATTTGGTCACGTACCTAAAAATGTATTTAAACTCGGTTACACTGAATACCATCAGACAGTACAATGTGATACCTGAAGAAGCCACATCGTAGTGAAACAATTGTTGTAGTAGTACAAACATTTTTGTGGAAATAAATTACTGTCTCATATACATTTTTTTAATTCTCAAGAAGTTCTGCATCCTGAAAAATGCACTGTATGGTGTGCTTTACACGCTGGAGGCATCATCGGTCCACATTTCTTTAAAAACAATGCTGAAGCTAATGTTACAGTGAATGGTGCTCGTTACAGATCGATGATCAATGATTATTGGTTTCAAAATTTGAATGGTATCGAGCCAGAAGTGTTTTGGTTCCAACAAGATGGTGCTACACCTCATGCTGCTACCGTAACAATTGATTTATTGAAAGAAAAATTTGGCGATAACATTATTTCGAGAAATGGTCCAATTAATTGGCCTCCAACATCATGCGACATAACTCCACATTATTTTCTTTGTGGTTATATCAAGTCATTGGTTTATGTTGATAAACCAGAAACAACAGACGCTTTGGAAGCCAGCATAACTCGTGTTATTGGTGAAATAAGGCCTGAATTACCCGAAAAAGTGGTCCAAAATTGGTCTGGTCGAATGCGGTTCCTCAGAGCTAGTCGCGGCGAACATATGCCGGAAATTATTTCAAAAACATAAATGTCATAAAATTATCTTTCAAATAATAAGAAATTTGGCTTCAATCTTAATTTAAATGTGTTTTATTTCAATTTAAAGTTCTATCACCATAAAAAACATATATATTATGTATTATAATATGTACGAAAATTATACACTTCAATTTTTGAGCAGTATAAAAGCCACTATCTATTGCATCTGGGGAAGTTTTTCCATATTAGCCGGTATAGGCATAAACAAGAATACATTTTTCAATTAATCCCATATTCGTAACGCTTGTCTTGATTATTTGAACGCTAAATCCCGTCATATTTTCGGAATTACTGTCGTATAACCAAAAAGACAAAAATCTCAGAATCCAACATGGAGAAAAATAAATTAGTATATTTAACAATTATTTATTGGCTATAACACACCGATTATAATTATAGAGGATTCTTTCTGCGCGGAGCAACAACCCTTCAATAAATCTGTTCGGACAAGTACCTTAATCTCTAAAGATAAATTATATGATTGGGTAGGATAAGATATGCCTTCCGATATAATTAAAATTTATTCCGAAAACACCCCAAATTTACATTCTTATTTCATTTGTGGTAATTTTGAGAGAGGAATCAGATCTTCACCATAAGCTATAGAGAAATATCCTTTGAATTTGTGAAATTTTCAAGTAGAATTGATCGAAATATTAATGGCAAAGTATTTTAATTATTTCAAACTCGGACGTTGAAGACAATAATGTGAACATTAAGAAAAACTTCAGACGAAATGAAGGATCAGGAAATGGGATACAACATTATAAAAAGGATCAAAATATGTAACATACAGGGTGAAACATAACTATTTGGACATATGTTTCTGAATTTGTTAAATTCATTTTTCAATTCTATCAAATTCACTATTAAAATCGAAAATTCACAAAAATCGATAAATTTTTTAGATATACAGATCACAATAAATGTTAATTCCCTTGAATTTGACATATTCAGAAAATCCACGTACACAGATTCATTAATACACAATAACAGCTCCCACCCTCATAAAATTAAAATGTCTCCTTTTCACGCCTTTGTACATAGATTACTGTCAACACCTCTCTCAATAGAAAACTTTAACAAAGAAATTAAAGTTTTGAAGTCATTAGCGTCGAACAATGGTTACAATACGAACGTAATCGATAAATAAATTTTTAAAAAACAGCATAAAAAAGCTCAAGCTTCACTTTAGCCTATTCTTCAAGACAAAGAAAAAGAAAAATTCTATACGATAAATTTCTTACTACAAATAAGTAATAAAATTTGCAATAAACTCAAACAGAATAATATGTCTACGAATAAGAAAAACTTAGGTTCACTCTTAGTCAATAGCAAAGACTGTCGTGAAACGTATGAAAAAAGCGGTATACTACATATACAAATTATATTATAATGAATGCCCTGCATTTTACATAGGTCAGACAGGACGATCTATAAACATAAGGGTAGAAGAGCATAAAAAAAGTATATTACATAATGAAATAACATCTGGTTTTTCGGAACATTGTATAAATAACAACCATTTCGTAGATTTCAGTAAAACTGACGTTTTACACTTAGGTAATAAAAGCAGAAGAATGGACCTTCTAGAAAGTTTGGAAATTTGTTTAGCACATGGTAAGAAGGTACCAATTACAAATGAACAACTTCAATTCAATTTATCCCCATTGCTTTTATCTGTAAAAGATTAGGATCTAACTAACACCATATTTTTACACTGTTCAAAATTGTACCTGTGATCTACCCTACAATTATACCGAATTTTAAGTTTTGTTCTCTTTAGTTTTGAAAATGGGCTAAAAACCCGAAACATATATGTCAACACACATCAAATAAACAGTGAAACTTAAGCCAAGTTGTTTTTATTTACCTTATTGATTTAAAAATGTTTCACCAAGTGATATGCCGGAAGTCAATATCATAGTCTAACAACAGATTATTTAGAACAAAATATGACGATTGCCTTAATAAAATATTGATGTGGAAAAATATACAGGGCATCAAAGTTGAATTTTTTTTCGTTTTCTGCTGATAATTTCACTGTTGATTTCTCAATCTTATCAAAATTGGCACAGACTTTGGACGAGGGATATTATTTTATGCATTACGTCACTTGAACATCATTAAATTTCACACCAAAAAGATACTCTTGGTCAAATTCGATACTGTGTACCGTTTTCGGAATATTTTGATTCGAATAAAATAGAAAGGCCTTTTACTTGATAGAAGAAATATAACAAAATTTGAATATCAAAACAAATTAAAATATGTTTATCTTCTACAATGTTAATTTCAAAAAAATTTTTTATTCAAAAAACTTTTAGAATTAAATTAATGTCTAAAACAAGCACCGCTTACATTTAATAGACGTATATAATCAAAACTCAATATATAATGTCAAATGGAATAAATAAACCAACAGATATACGAAAGTCATTAAAATTAATAAATAAATATTTAAAGGAGACAAAATTTTGTTTCTGGTCTTACCTTTAAGAACACCAATTGCCTTTTAAAAACATGAACACACTTAAAGGACTCCTCAAAGAATATAATTTATTTGAAATATTTAATATATTTAAATATTCGAATAAGTTTTTTCAGAAATCTCTCAAAACATGCACTATATCTTCAAAAAACAAATATAATTCTACGCAATCCCTTCTTCGGTCCTGAATAATATTCCAAATATCAAAATCAAAAAACTAACCTACATCAACAACTCACCACGTGTAAAGTACTAATGCTCGAAACACATATCAACATCTGTGTTTCGAAGCATTAGTCTTTTACACGTGGTGAGTTGTTGATGTAGGTTAGTTTTTTGATTTTGATATTTGGAATATTATTCAGGACCGAAGAAGGGATTGCTTAGAATTATATTTGTTTTTTGAAGATATAGTGCATGTTTTGAGAGATTTCTGAAAAAACTTATTCGAATATTTAAATATATTAAATATTTCAAATAAATTATATTCTTTGAGGAGTCCTTTAAGTGTGTTCATGTTTTTAAAAGGCAATTGGTGTTCTTAAAGGTAAGACCAGAAACAAAATTTTGTCTCCTTTGAATAGTTATTTATTAATTTTAATGACTTTCGTATATCTGTTGGTTTATTTATTCCATTTGACATTATATATTGAGTTTTGATTATATACGTCTATCAAATATTTTGATTCAAAAAATTATATATAATATTATAACTTCAGGAATTAAATTAATGTTATATAAGCACCACTTATATCAAACGACATATAAAGTAAACATTCATTATAAGATATCCAAATAAGATAACAAAATCCAATAAATATAAATTGTTAAGATAAATCCTATAAATTAAATATTTTGAGCAGACAAAATTTTTTTTCTGCTTATCTCTCTTATGAAAATAGATATCTTTCAAAAATGTTTAATATAATCCTAAGAATTTCATCATAAAACTATCTTACTTGGAATATTCAATTTTACTGACTACCCAACTAAGTTACTTTTCAGATATGTAAAAACATGTTATAAGAGAGACTGCTCGTCAGTACCCAATCACATTTTAAAAAATTAATAAATTTCATATAACTTCTATCAAGTATAAACCTTCATTTATTTTATTTTATTTTATTCATAATATATAATTATTTGGTTTCCCTAATATTCTTTATACAGATGTCCTTGTGCTATAACAGAGGCCGTTAAATTTCCGGTCAATCTTTGAGATCTATGGTAAACCACAGAACTATTTGTTGGAGGTCACATAGGACCTTATTTAAATGTTCAGTATTCATTTGCTAAGATGTCTGCGATTGACAAGGTGAGTAAATATTTTTTGTTGATCGATGTTATATATTTTTTTAAATGTGATTGTGTACTGACGAGCAAAGTATCTCTCTTAAAACGTGTTTTTTAGTAATGTTTTTACATACCTTGAGATTTTCTAAAAAGTACTTAGTTGGATATTCAATAACATTGAATATTCCATGTATGATAGTTTTACGATGAAATTCTTAAAATTATGTTAAACATTTTTGAAAGATATCTGTTTTCATAAGAGGGATGAGCAGAAACAAAATTTTGTCTACTCAAAATATTTAATTTGAAGGATTTTTGTTATAATAGCAATTTATATTTATTGGATTTTGTTATCTCATTTGGATGTCTTATAATGAATGTTTATTTTATATGTCGTTTGATATAAGCAGTGCTTATAGGACATTAATTTAATTCCTGAAGTTATTATATTTAATATAATTTTTTGGAATTAAATACGTAGAAGGCTAACAGAATATATCTGTTAATATTAAAATATTTATGAATGATTAAAATGACGTTGAATTCTGTCTTCCAATTCTTGACGTGAATTCACCTCTGTAGCACAGACTTTTTCCTTAAGATATGACCACTGTATAGTCCAAAGGATTAAAATCACATGACCGAGGAGGCCAATGAATCGGAGCTTCTGCGCCTCTACCAATCCATCGATTCGTAAAATGATTACTCAAAAATGTTAATTCACATAATGCATACTAATTAATAATAATTGATAACTTTATCATAACTTCATACCAGCGACGGTTATTACTTCATAATTTTGAAATCAAAATATTTCGAAAACGGTACACAGGATCGAGTTTACCAAGAGTACCTTTTTTGTGTAAAATTAAATGATGTTTAAGTTCACTTGAAGTTTCAATTAATAAATCTAACCTTTGAAAAGTTATGTTCGATAATACTTGGTACGAACCGTGTAGCTTGGGCCCCCCATGATAGTCAGATATATAAACAAATTCATTGGATGTATGAGCTTTCAAAACATATTCGTATAAAATTTCATTACAATGTTACCAGTAGTTTCGGCAAAATCGTAAAAAATGTGTATAATTTATTTTCTTCAACGCCGTTTATCTTGAATACGGATGACCTTACAAAAATTTTTTACTTAGCAAACCCTTATTATTTGTCCAGTTTCTACCTATCCTAGAGACGGGGTCACCTTTTTTTGAAACATCCTGTATATGAAAAATAGCCACAAATAATATTTGAAATCTCCTTTGGGGACAATGAACTCTTCAATTGCGTTTTCCTAGAAAACAATTGAAATGATCATGTTTAAACAAGGGTACCAATATTACACGAAACTGATTTTTAATCAAGTTTCTTCAAAAAATGCTACCGCTATAACAAAAGTGAAATAAAACATAAAATAATATTCCTCGTCTAAAGTTATGAGTCTGAGCCCATTTTGATTACAGTTGGGAAATAAACAGTGAAATTATTAGCCAAAAATGAAAAAATATCAACTTTAACGCCCTATATCTTTTTCCACGGCAATATTATTAGGAGTACAAATAAGTTTCCGCCGTTTTATTGTAGATGGCGTGGCACGGAGTTTCGGTTAGCTTTCGCAGATGATAACTGGCTTAAAAAATAGTTTGGACATTCAAGAACAACATAACCTATTAATATCATTGATTTAATATTGGTAAAATATAATTTTTATAAGTTGAAAATATTAAAATTTGAGCCAAGTAAGCGTCATTTGCGGGAAATATTAGTTTACTTCTTCTTCAATTTAAAGAAATCTGCTGCTGAGGCGCATCAATTGCTTGTAGAAGCATATGGTGAGGGTGGTTTGAGTGAGAGAACGTGTCGAGAGTGGTTTCAAAAGTTTAAAAACGGTGATTTCGACGTAGAAGACAAATTTATGATAGATTGGGCCGTTGCTTGGTAGAAATCAGTTGTAATTGTCATTATAAAATAAAACACTTGTTTACATTTTCTACTTTATTTTTGGTATTGACGTACGTTACGTCTTTGCTAGAAAGACTTCATCAGAATACGAAGTAACAGTTGTTGTACAATGAATTTATAAGATTTTTTACAGAAGGTGTACATGTGTTTTTAATTGTTCGTCGGGTTGGTTTTCTCAAAGAATATTCCCTTCAGAATCGTGTTCACTCGATCCCTTGTAAATATTGATTAGAGGGGTGTAATAAAAATCTATTTGTTCATTTACTAGGTTATTGCTGTTTTTATGTTTATTTATTTCGTAAATTTCCCATAAGTTCAATTTTAGACCTCTATTTTCAACATGTAGAATTTCTATTTCTTTTGTGAAAGAATGGTTATTTTCAAGAAGGTGTTTAGCATAATGTGAATCTTTTTTATTTTTATCGAAACTTCTTTTATGTTCTGTTAGGCGTGTACCGAAATTTCTACCTGTTCTACCAATATAAATCTTTGGGCAATCTGGGCAAGTGAGTTTGTATACACCTGATAATTGAAGTTTATCCATACTGTTTTTATTGTTTTTGATGTATTTGCTAATAGGATTGTTTGTCTTGAAAGAGACTTTAATATTTTCTTTTTTGAGTAGATTTTTTAGTTGAATACTAATGTTTCCGAGATAGGTGAGGCTAACGTATTTGTGTTCAGATAGATCAGATGTTACTGGATAAATTTCTTTTATTGTGTTTTTGTGTATACGTTGGTTAATTAAATTATCTATTAGAGACGTATTATATCCATTTTTGTAAGCTATTTGTTTAATTATACATTTTTCTTTTTGGAAATTGACTTGGTTTAGTGGAATGTTCAATAAACGGTATATCATACTATGGAGAGCTGCTAGTTTGTGTTGGAATGGATGAAAAGAATTACGGTGTATAATGGTATCTGTTTGTTTTTGGGTGGACCCAAAAATAGTTTTCACTTCAGAAATAGAACATAATGAATCCATCAACTTTCTTGACCTCACGATAACTAGAGAAAACAATAAACATAACTTCGCAATTTATCATAAACCATCACAAACCGATACCATTATACACCGTAATTCTTTTCATCCATTCCAACACAAACTAGCAGCTCTCCATAGTATGATATACCGTTTATTGAACATTCCACTAAACCAAGTCAATTTCCAAAAAGAAAAATGTATAATTAAACAAATAGCTTACAACAATGGATATAATACATCTCTAATAGTTAATTTAATTAACCAAAGTATACACAAAAACACAATAAAAGAAATGTATCCAGTAACATCTGATCTATCTGAACACAAATACGTTAGCCTCACCTATCTCGGAAACATTAGTATTCAACTAAAAAATCTACTCAAAAAAGAAAATATTAAAGTCTCTTTCAAGACAAACAATCCTATTAGCAAATACATCAAAAACAATAAAAACAGTATGGATAAACTTCAATTATCAGGTGTATACAAACTCACTTGCCCAGATTGCCCAAAGATTTATATTGGTAGAACAGGTAGAAATTTCGGTACACGCCTAACAGAACATAAAAGAAGTTTCGATAAAAATAAAAAAGATTCACATTATGCTAAACACCTTCTTGAAAATAACCATTCTTTCACAAAAGAAATAGAAATTCTACATGTTGAAAATAGAGGTCTAAAATTGAACTTATGGGAAATTTACGAAATAAATAAACATAAAAACAGCAATAACCTAGTAAATGAACAAATAGATTTTTATTACACCCCTCTATTCAATATTTACAAGGGATCGAGTGAACACGATTCTGAAGGGAATATTCTTTGAGAAAACCAACCCGACGAACAATTAAAAACACATGTACACCTTCTGTAAAAAATCTTATAAATTCATTGTACAACAACTGTTACTTCGTATTCTGATGAAGTCTTTCTAGCAAAGACGAAACGTACGTCAATACCAAAAATAAAGTAGAAAATGTAAACAAGTGTTTTATTTTATAATGACAAGTAGAAGACAAAGATCGCAGTGGAAGGCCAACAATTTACGAGGATGCAGAATTGGAGGAATTATTGGAGGAAGATTCATCTCAAACACAAAAATCGCTTGCTCTAACATTAGAAGTCACTCAGCAAGCAGCCTCACATCGTATATTACCGTTCTTCTATAATAAATATTTAATTTGTGTTAAAAAACGGCGGAAAGTTATTTGTACTCCTAATATATGGAGATATATTTGGTCCAATCATCATATTTTGGTCCAAATAACATGTCCTTAACCTATATGTTAAGTATAGTTATGATTCCCCTGTATATCAGCCCTAATAGTAGTTTTTTACTCAATTCCAAACTTACTTTGCAACGGAACATTTTCATTGGCAATGCGTTGACAAGAATAAATTTCAGATTCATGGATTTAACATAATCTAACTATCAAACTTGATTCGCAAGATCCTACATTAAGACCAAATAAAATATTCCAACGTAAAAAAAGCGTCCTTAAGTTCGCCGAACCTACAAAAAATCGATCTATTTCAGAAAACTGAGATTTATGATCTCGCTTTTTACACCCAAGGTGAGGTCAAAGACTCCTCTTCCTGTGTGTCTAATTAAGATTTAAAGAAGTCCAGACACTTCATAATCACGAGGTACACATCGCTGCCCCATGAAGTGCTAAAATACACGTTTGAGGCGGTCACAAACGTTAAGTAGCGTACACGATGATGAAGCAATAAAAACTGAAACAAAACCAAATATTCTTGAATGAACAACCATTAAATTAGCATCTGCGTGATTCATAATATTGTTAACCATAAATCCAGGAGTACCTCCAATGTCCTTTAGGGGTGCCGGAGTAGTCAGTGGCGTACGGAATGGTTGCTAAGCTTCTTAGGCTAAGAAATACTGTATCAATAACTTTCGCTTTATGCATCGAATGAAAACAAGTGATGAAATTAAAATGGGTGTAATGAACCTTAGACAATATTTTAAACAAAAGATTAAAGTGGAAAATTTACGTAAAGGGATTTAGATTACAAGTATAGTCGGTCTAGAAATAATTCGGAACTTATTATTTTTCATAATTATAATATACCCCTTTTTTGTTACATTCTAAGACAAAAGTAATGTATAAAATAGGTTGTGCAGATAGTCGGCTATGACCAAAGTTGCAGGGCAACACTATATGTCAGATATTGTTGATTGTCAGCAGGTATACAATTTATGATATAATGTCACAACTAGAAAAAAGAAAACAGGTAAAATCTTTGTATTCTAAACGTTAAAAAATTAGAACAATTGAATGAACTGGGGAAAAGTGCTGTATATAAGTCAATAAAGGGGATAAAAATGGCATAGATATGAGGCATAGATCAGTTTCAGGAAGACCGCGTAAGATTAAGAGAAACAATTTAAACGCTTTATTGGCCTTAGGACGACACAATCCGCGCCTGGCGTTTCGCAAATTGGCTCACAGATTTTGAAATCAATGAAATATAAAAGTATGTCCAGAAACAGTTCGTACGTCACTGAAAAGACAAGGCTACATATCAAGGAAACCAAAAAAATCCTTTTAACGACACCTTTACAAAAGGAACGCAGGATAGAATTTTGTCAACCTTTTCAAGAAGATAATTTTAATAATGTCTTTATATCTGATTGAAGTTGCTCCCAACTTGGTGGAAATCACTTAAAGATCCTATCAAAACAACCTGTTACTGTTAAAATTTCCAAATTTCCCACCAAAATAATGGTTTGGGGAGCAATATCTCAGCGTGGTGCTACGCCTCTCTATATAGTTGATGGTACCATTAATAGTGAAAAGTATTGGGGCAATGTGAACGATTTTCTGCTTGAAACGGCGCATGCTTTAATCCAGAGGTAATTCAAGATGCCATACAATACAAGAACACCACCGTTTCATGGCCAGCAGCTTTACCAGATCTTAGTGCCATTGAAAACATATTCATCCTAATGACTATTAGGACGATTTTTCACCGAGATGATTCATTCAGGCACGACTTAAAAAACGCTGATCAGCCACTCAGAAAATCATATACTCGTAGGCTGCATTTCATTATGACAACCCTGTAGGTTGAGGTAGAAAGAAGTACTTAGAGATGAATGTGATGACAGCATTCTTCATCAAATAGTGTTTTTGAAGTGAACTTGAAAAGGTATGATTTGGTACTGAGAATACCTTATAGGATCTATTTTATCATTTGCACAATGTAGATGATAGTATGTGATATAATACAATAACAATTATCATGTACCAAAACATTGCTTTTAATTAGAATTTCAGAAAGTATTAATTGGTACTCAGAATAACGCTCTATTTCATTATGAGGACCCTGTAGGTTCCTAGAGTAGTAGGTAACATGGAATATCTATAGAACATTGACTGCAATGATAACTGTTTTCATCAAAAAAGTAGATTCGATCAGAACTTAAAAAGTATTATTTTGTACTCAGAATATCATGTAGGCTATATTTCATTCCTTGTACATGATAGATACCGTGAGTACCTAGACTCTAGGTATTCTCTGTCTTCAGGTCCTAGAGGATGTTGACCTTAACGATATTTTTTTCATGACAATATTGCTGAGAATAAAAAAACTTTGGGTTGGTAGCAAGAGTACGTATTTTATTATTCGTACACTATTCTATGAGTACGATATCAAAGAGTGTGGAGAACGCTGACCATGATAAAAACTATAATTCACCAAAATATTGCCTTTTACTAGAATTTCAGAAAGTATGGGTGGGTAACCAGAATAGCTCACAGGTGTATTTCATTTTGAGTACGTTATGGGTTCTGTGACTATTAGGTCAATGAGATTAAAGAGTAGTTATGATTGCAATCATTTATTTTTCGACAAAATAGTGTTTTCAATTGTATGATTTGGTAGTCACAATAACGTACAGTCAGTATTTCTTTATGAGTACCATGTACCTCCTGTGAGTAAAAGGTAACTGGAAGTACCTAGGGAGCATTTACTTCAATGACAACATTTCTCATGACAATAGTGTTTTTAATGCCAACTTTTTTCATCGAGATTGTCCTTTCAATGGGAACCTTAAAATATGTTTAATACTAAAAATAGTAAATCGAACGTATTTCATTATTTGCACACCGTAGGTTCCATGGGATGTTGTCAAAGGCTGTATTTCATTATGATATTTTGAGTTTTCATGCGTATGTGGTAACAGGAAGTACCTAGAGAGCGTTAAATAGGGTGACAACTTTTTCCATCAAATTGGTACTTCAATCGGATGTTTTTAATTATTTACACACTCTAGGTTCCATGAGTACGATGTCATATGCTCAATTTCATTATGACTATACTGTAGATTACGTTGATAAATCATAAACTATGGTAACTATTTTTTACAAAAATACAATTGGATCTTCAGAAAGTATGATTTGGTACGCAGAATATTTTTCATTCTGAGTTCATTCTAGGTTCCGTGAGTATGATGTGTAAGCACATATGCTCTCTTTCATTATGACTATACTGTAGGTTCCATTCAGATAAATAGTAATAGAAACAATTGACTATGATAACCACTTTTTCACGAAAATAGTACTTTCAATTGAGTCTTTAGAAAGTATAATTTGGTGCGCAGAATAGTTTTCATTCTGAGTTCATTCTAGATTCCGATTTCAAAGCAATTAGCTCTATTGTAGGTTCCCTTGAAATAAATGGTAATAGAATTCATTGACTATGATAACCATGTTCTTTATGAAAATAGTACTTTCAATTGAGTTTTTAGAAAATATGATTTGATTCGCAGAATATTTTTCATTCTGAGTTCATTCTGTGTTCCGTGAGTCTGGCGTTGAAGGGAGTATAGAACGTTTGGCGAAACATGTCTTCTTTCAATTTCAAGTTAAGAAAGTAGCAATTGGTAATCTGATCATAAGGGAAAATGCTTTATTTTATTGTGTATAATGTAGGTGTCCGTGATTTGAGATCAAAGGGATTGAAGATCTTTGCTTATGATGACAATTCTTGCTTATAAAATGACTTTCAAACGGAAAATTGGGAAATATTCATTTGTATTCAGAATAACACATTGTCTGTGTTGGTTTCGTGTGGATGGAATATTGAAGAGTATTGATTTTAATCAGCAAGTGGGAGCAAGCACTATCAAACAAAAGCTTTATATACGATTATTTTCATCTTATGCAGAATATTATTGAATGGACCAGCCACTGTTCTAACCTCATAATTCCGTAAAACTAGAACACTGCTTGAAAACTTCACGGAGAAGATAATTATCAGGCAGAATCATAAATAATGAACTTAGAGAATATCTGATTATTTATCGTGATCCAACATGCAAAACTTTCGTTCATGTAATGGAATATCTAAACAGCCTTGCAAGGTCGTTCTCAACACGCCTTTGTCTTCAAAAGAGCTCTTCATCCGGCTGGACTGAATTCAAAATCGAAATTTTCTGTAGATCAGGTGAATGCTCTTCAGCTTCAGCAAATAATTCTTAGAAATGTTTTAAAATTTTCATGACATCATTGGAGCATAAATATTGACTTTTTCGGGACCCTGATATTTCCATAATTAGTTATTTGTCCAAGCAATTAACACATCAAAAATAACCTCTCAATATAAAAGCAACTTTATTCATTAATAACACATTTTTCTATAATCTACCTAATTGATCACAAAATACATAGCAAAAGTTTAAATAACTTTATAATAAGTCAATAATCTCAAGTGGATGTGAGTTTTATAAATAACAATAAATATACTACTTCTACATCATATAATTATTATTTACGTATCGATTGAATCAATCGAAGACCTTCGACAAATTCAAATATTTCGGACTTTTATGAAAAAGAGTGAATCAATTAACAGCAACCTCCAAAATTTGGGAGATTTCAACAATCGGTTCAATAAATACAAAAAAAAATCAGTCGAGTTTGCTAGACGAAGACCTTGGTTTTTACATCTTCCAAATCAAATTGAATTAGATAAATTTAATTGGCAATAAATTAAGGATAGAAGTTTTGTAGCGCGTCGCTGTACAGGGCGTTGTAAGAATCCCTGAGTATACTGATTGTGTCAGATGGTTTTCCATTGAATACAAATTTATTATCCAAGTTGATGATGGGCGAATCTGTTGGTTTTGAGGTCTCCATTGGTCTTTGTGTCGTGGGTTTTGGAGGCTTAGGGAAGTTGCTTGGAGTCCATTGGTATATATTACTGGGTTTCCCGTTAGCTAAGAAATTTATCGGGAGATTTAGGAAGTTGGTACTTGGATTCGCAGGTTGTGACATGTATCCCATTCCTGGCACGAATATGTAAGGTTGAGGTGGTAAAGCTATGTAATAAATGGGGGAGTTGAAGGAGTTTCCAGGAACCACTTTATTGACTTTTCTTCCTGCTGAAGGAATGGTACGAGAAATCTGTTCTTCGTTGACGTAGTTACCACTGTCTTCAAGATCCAAGTTATCGAATTCGTAGTCAGCGTTTGGCATGTAATTGTAGAATAGTGACTTGGATTTTCTTTGATCTATTGGTGAAGATGTGGAAGACTTGAGTAGTCCACTAAGGCAAACTAGTATCAAGATAAATATCTGAAACAAAATGAAAATTAATTAGTATATAGAATGATTTTGTTTCAATGACGGTTAACCAAAAACAAGTTTTCAAGAACCAACCATCATATTCATATCGATATCGGTTTTTATTTTATTAGAAGTAGAAATAAGTTCGTGCTAATTTGATTGCAGTGTTATCATTAGACTTTTTTTTCAGTTTACAGCATAGAATCAAAGAACGTAGGATGTCCATTGTGCAAAACCAGAAATCAACCGGTTTTGCATAACATTCTATAGAAAATAATCATTTTTTTCAATGAGAAAGATGTAACTTTACTATATAATGTTAATAAAGGTGAATTGATGGATTATTTGGAGATTCTTTCAATCAAAAAAGCCATTGAGAAAAAGGAGATTTTATAAAATTCACAAATACTATTATACCCCAATATTGGATGCTGTTATTTCCATGCACCATAAAAATACACAGATATCCTAAGTGTAATAAAAGAACCTTTTTAGTTCCTTTTTGAACTCCTTTGAAGATGGTCTAAAGACCGAAACAAGTGTCAGGATTCTGAATAAATTGAGAAGCATAAAACTGTTTGCATTATTTTAAAAAGAATAAAAGACAATCATATGAATTCACCAAATATTGGAAATTTTATACATTGAAACGTCCGATCTGAAAAAACGAATTAATTTTATGTGGGAACTTCGAGATCGTTAGCATAATTACATCATCGAGAAGAATCGGCAATATCTAATCGGAATTTCTCCAACTTTCCTCCTAGCTCCCTCTCATAATAATGAAATTGAACGGTTCTTGTCGTAGCGCATTTTCCTTCTGATACCTTGACATGTATTCTTGAAAACCATGGATTTATGTGGCATCCCACCTCATGATTATGGACGAAGAGTCACATACAGTAAAATTTCAACCATTAGCTGAATGATAATGAGATATTGAACGTGATTTCTCGGTTTTATCGAGGAAGATTGTTTTCAGCAGTTGATGTCACTCTCACAAGTTGAAAGCAAAATTTATTTCGCAAGATACCATTGAATGCGAATAATTGTTCACGATAAGATTTAATCCACTTTTGATTAAAAATTCGTGGTGTATTTGTCTCGGAGGATATTTTAACTGTGTGTAGGATGAATTGTTAAATCCATGTGATACGCTATTGGATATGAATACACGGTGTGGAAACCTCTTATGGAACAAAATTCTTTACGTCCTTATGTTAGGAGATTATAAAAAACACTGGGACATATGAACTTTCAAATCCAATGGTGCACTTTTTAAGCAAAAATATAAATATACAGGATGAATCGCGCAAGTCCAGCAAAGTCCACCCTCTACATTTCAAACGGAAGACTCTATATATTTTTAAAGCTCCTTAACAACCCAATTTCAACTAACTCATGGTCATTCAGGTGAAATGATGAAATTAATAATTACTCACGCGTTAAATAATGGTATTTATTAAATAACCTAAATAAAGACAACATGTCCATAATTAATCATTTTTCATCGATAAAACCACTGGAGTAATATGACCGATTTTGTTTACTTCAGAATCGTGATATTCATCTGCTTACCACGCCCGCAATAGGAATTTTTTGGCGCAACTTGTTATCTTGTGTCAAATATAATGCCGTTTCCAGATATGTGGTCAAATTTGATGAGGCTACAAGGATAACTGAAGTTTATTTGATTTTGTGGGAAAACTTGAAATATTTCGTGAAATCAAGAAATGTTAAATTAAAGAATAACCAACAACATTTCGACCATGTGTTATATGACTATATAACTTGTATGATCTCCCCTTGAAGTTTGGTCGGTCCTTTCAAAAGTACACACCATGTCCATATTAACAATATATAAAAGGTATAAAATTTCGAAGTATTCATGAATATATTGAAAAATATGTGGGCATAAGAATTTCCTAATTGGTTTATCGTTTTAAATGGACTTCCATCAAGTTAATACTGATTCTATTGAATATTCAGTACGCAGTTATTCATAAAAACGCATAAAACGTAATTAATAATTCTTCTCCTTCCTTAAATATTTCTTTCTCAATAGTTCTGTTCCTAATCGCAATTTCGAATCAAAACAAATCATAGAAGATACTTTCTTCTAATTTCAAAACAAGCCGATTAGAGGAATCACAATTACATCTCACGAATTCCTCTAATTGATCCATAGCGCCAGCATCAAATTTTCTATTAAGTTTTTGTACCAATGTTATTAAAATCGAATTAGAGACATTTATGAAGTTAAAATTATTTATTAAGAGAAAGCATCTCAATCATTTACTCGAATGTATTTATTGTGTAATTAGTTTGTAATTTAGTGTAAAAAATGTTTGGTATTATATGAAAATGAGGTCTAAGTAATAATTAGTCAATTTTTCTCTTCGGCAGACGTTGGGTATTAATATACGTGTGAAAGCTATTTCAGATTAGTTATTCGTGTTTTTTCAATTTGCTCTTGGGTTCAGAATAATTTTAATGCTAGTATTATAGGATGCGAAGGATTTTTGAATGTTTTCGATTAGGAATGAAGAATACGTTATTTCAAGATTTAATGATCAGGTGAACCATTCAAAAAGCTGTTGTATAAATTCATTTCATGTAGGATACAAATTTAATAGGAGGCATTCTAAATTTAAAATGTTGATTGTGGGTTTATAACTCAAGGGCGGATAAATTCACGGTTTGATGAAGAAAATAACTTTCTGGATCAAATTTGACTTTATTCATCAACAGAAATCCGCAGATTCCTTAGCTGAAGTTTCTGTTGGCGTCTATTGTTCCGAACCGGACGGGCTATTACCCACTCTTTGCGTTCCTGGTCCGAATGCAGAACTTGGGACTGTTGCTGTCAATGAGAAAATGGTGCTTAGACATCTGATGAATCTCAAGGAAGCATCCTCTCCTGATGGCCTTTCTCCTTTAACCTTGAAAAGGTGTGCTTTTGCCATTGCTCTCCCCTTGTTCCTGATTTTCAGGAAGTCGTTAGACACTTCTGTTCTCCCGAGGGATTGGATGAGGGTTTCGTTTACACCTATATTTAAGAAGGGAGACAAGCTCTCGCCTATCCCTCAGTATCTAAGGTGTTGGAGATTACTGTCTGTGAGTAGCTTCTTCCCTTTGCGCTGGAACATGATGTTGTACCTTGTGAACAACATGGATTTGCTCCTAGTCGTTCTACAATGACCAATCTACTGTGCTGTCTGAACGATTGGACTCGCTCTTTGGATAGGGGTATTCCTATGGATGTCCTGCATTTGGACTTTTCCAAGGCATTCGACTGGGGGAGGGAGATTTGCACTCGTGGATCAAGGCTTTCCCCCCCAACAGAACTTTCCGAGTGAGAGTAGCGTACGTTCATTCATTTGCGGATAATTTCGTGTCCAATGGCGTCCCGCAGGGATCAGTCCTTGGTCCCATTCTCTTCTTGTTCAAACGTCTGATCTGCCTCGACTACTAAAATCTCCATGCGCACTTTTTGCAGACGACACGAAGATATATAACTATGCATCGAATGCGGGGACCCTCCAGGACGATTTGTCGGCTGTGGAGGATTGGTGTCGAAATTTGTTATTGATATTGGCAAAGGCCACGTTTTATACCCAGGCAGAACTAACCCCAAATCTCAATATGCAGTCGATGGTCACTGCTTGATTCCCGTTGACCATTATAATGATCTGGGCATCATAGTGTCCTATGATTTGAGTTGTTCTCATCACGTGGCGGCTGTGGCAACAAAGACTAGACAGATGACCTACATGATTCAGAGATCGTTTAGGTGTTGCAGCCTCGCAACGTGTCGAGCACTTCATTGCAGTTATGTGTGTTCTTTGATGGACCGGTGTGGTGCCCTCCTCCCAGGAGCGATCAACTTCTCCTCGAGCCTTTGGGAGACCAGACTATCACGCTCGTTTAAGATTACTGAATCTTCAAACTTTTGGGGATCGACGAGAATAAGGTGATCTTATTGTGACTTATAGGGCTTTGCATTGGTTCTTTGGCGTGAAATTTCCTTCAAAAACCGACTCGACCAGTTCATTTGAAACCAGAATCGCCTCTAACTTAACTAATATAACTGGGAATATGTGATGGTTTCTTTGTTAATTTTTGTTCTTTATGAATTCCATTTTATTTTATTTTGTAATTTTGAGTTTATGAGTGAAAACCCCTACTCTTTTCATGTGTTAATAATAATAACAATAATAAAAAACACCCGATATATTCGAACTCCAAACCCTAGCTTAAGAACTTCAGTTCTCTAGATTTCTTTCATTTGGTAATAAATATTTCAATCTCAACTCGTCCACTTAAAGCACCGACACCCAGTAAATTCACCAAAATTCTTTTTGTCGTTGTAATAGACCAAAATGACAAATTTTATTGTGATCTCTTCAGTAGTTTCGGAACTATTGGAAAAATAAGATAAAGTTTCCAATATGAATTACTGCGGAACAAGCCTACTCCGTGAGTTTTAAGTATCTAGCTCTTTCCGTTCGAAATTTAGAGTGTTTACGGACGGACTCAATCGGCCATAATTACTTTTTAATTATGATTTTCCAGCAGTAAGTCTAAACTAGTTGGTGAGACCATTTTCAGCTCAAAATTCGAAAATTACTAAATTATAGCACACTGTTTCCTAGAACAAGCGGCCAAAAATCGTGAACATTTCAAATGAGTTCAACATTTTTTCCGATGACCGATTCCTAAAGTTCTCGATTGAAATTAATAAACTGATACCTTTTAGTTAACGATCTGATCATTATATCGTAATCCAAATAATACGACGAAAAAAATTTGAGATAGAAAACTACAAATATTACCGTTGGAATAAATACAATCTTTGGACGTCATATCCACAAAAAAAGGTATCAATTTGATTAATCCAAAATTGCTGCTTCAATATTAGGTGCCACATTTTTTTTGTACTTGGAAGAAGAACGTACGTCCAATTTTCTTTCCCACAGGAGGCTGTACCCATTAAAATAGACTAGTTATTTCCGAAGGTCTTTAAAAAGTCGTAAAATTTAAAGTCGAAATGGATGTAAGTCTATCGCCAGAAAAAAAGGTAATTCCATATAATAACAATACTTGAAGCTGTCTAATAACAAACTAGAGTTCAAACTTCACCGACTTCAACTCTAATAGGACCTGATAAAATCTTGTTCTTTTTTCAATTAGTTATATCTCGAATAAATTATTCGTGTTGGATTTTAATTCGACAGAATTCTTTCTGAGGTGAGGAAGTGTAAAATTAATTTATTGTGATGAATTCGAATGTATTTCCTATTAATTCGTTCATTTATGGGATGAATCATTGGAAAATTAAGAAAAGAGAAGTATTAATTTGAAATTTAGCATAGGGTCTTGCATTGTCATTCAAAAAAATTAGAAAGTTAAGATTTTTCACGGTTGTCTGATGTTTCAATATTTATACAGAATCTTGTTGGAACAATAAAATTATGAAAAGATTTAGCTCAGAACATGTATCAAATGATGAGAGATATTGGGTGTTTTTTTAGAGTGATAAAACTTTCGATAGGGATAACTGTGATTTGACAGAAGGAAGAAGCCATGTTGTTTTGACATTTCTGTTCAGTAAGCATTGACAAATTATCATGGAAAGACTCACGCGGCAACAACGTTTACAAATTGTTGAAATTTATTTTCAACGATTCAAGTGTTCTATTCGCCACACTTATAGAGCACTTCGTAAAATTTATGGTTTACATAATCATCCATCAGAGCAGCTTAATCGTTCAACTATCGATAGATTTCGGACAACATTTTCTCTACTCGATGTAATAACAACAAGATAAAGAACTGTACGTACAGAAGAAAATATCGCTGCTATAAGTCATAGTGTTAATGATGATCCAGATTTGTCTATTCGTCGATTTTCACAACAAGTTGGACTCTGTACATCCACCACACGGAAAATTTTGGGTGAAGATCTTGGTCTACACCCATACAAGATCATAATAAGCGTCGTTTGTTTGCTGATTGAGCCCTAGAACAGCTTGAAGTTGATCCACTTTTTTATCGTAAAATTGTGTTAGTGATGAAGCTCATTTTTGGTTGAACGGTTATGTAAACAAACAAAATTGCCGTATATGGAGTGAAAACAAACATCAAGAAGTTTTGCAGATTCCATTGCATCCTGAAAAATGAACTATGTGGTGTGCTTTATACGCTGAAGGCATCAGCGGTCCATATTTCTTTAAAAACGATGCTGGAGCTAATGTTACAGTGCATGGTGCTCGTTACAGATCGATGATCAATGATTATTTGTTTCAAAATTTGTATGGTATAGACCCAGAAGTGTTTTGGTTCCAACAAGATGTTGCTACACCGCATGCTGCTACTGTAACAATTAATTTATTGAAAGAAAGATGTAGCGACCATTTCGAGAAATGGTTCAATTAATTGGCCTCCAAGATCATGCGACATAACTCCACTGGATTATTTTATGTCAAGTCATTGGGTTATGCTGGTAAACCAGAAACAATAGACGCTTTGGAAGCCAACATAACTCGTGTTATTGATGAAATAAGACCTGAATTACTCGAAAAAATGGTCCAAAATTGGTCTGGTCGAATGTGGTTTCGCAGAGCTAGTCGTGGTAGACATATGCCGGAAATTATTTTCAAAACAATGTCATAAAATTATCTTTCAAATAAAAAAAATTTGGCTTCAATCTTAGTTTAAATGTGTTTTATTTCAATTTAAAGCTCTATCACTCTTAAAAGCTAACCCGATATAAACTTCAATACAGATATTAAAATCTTGTTTTTTTCGCAATTCTTCATTATTTGAGAAATTGATGAGCCAAAGTTAATGAACTTTCAATATATATAAAAGCATGGATGAAATTGGTATATTCTTGTATAGAAATCGTAAACTACTCTTTAAATTCGGCCTTTATGGAAATTCGTTCCATCTCAACATTTTCACTATGTAATTAAATTCCGATGCGGAAAACAATACATTGGATCTATCTTTTAAATGGTATTAAAGCGAAGCCGTTATAAAGTCTCCATTGCTACGTCTATTCACAACATGATAATCACTTCTCCTTTCTGAAGAACAAATTAATCTACTTTTATGAGAATAACTAACTGTATAAATGGCAATATTAAAACGTGAAAATTTCGACGATTGTTGTTTTGAAGTTAGATTGTACGGTTTATTTCATTTGTCATTAAAAACGAGGTCTAGAACAAAGAAAGAATTCATTTGTATTGTCTGGATATGAGTTTTTGGGAACTTGTTAATGAATTTCAGAAAATTAAGTAGATAAACGTATCCATCTTCTGGCTCGAAATGACTCCTAATTTTGCACAATTATGTTTCATTTCCTCTCTCCAAAATCTATGTTTTCTATGACTCTGCTGTAAGTTTGGACTTAAAAATTGTGAGCTTACCTACTTGTTTATACATAAAATATACAAGAAAAACTTCGGACAAATTTTTCTGTGTTCTGGAATACAAGTATTTTAGCGCAGCCGAATATTTTTATTCTATTAGATTCTCTATACTTTATGTGAATTTTCAGTATGATATTACTTTATTTTGCAGAGTGTTAGAATATCAAACAAACGAAGTGCAATTTTGGAGCTGTTTAGTCGTGGTGAGCGGCAATGGGAAATTGTTTGTTTGCTCAATGTGCCTCGAAAAACCGCGTTCGACGCAATTTGCCGTTTCAAAAAGCTTGGCCATGATGTTCGTCCTCCAGGAAGTGTGAAAAAACGCACGTTCAATAGGCCAAGCAATCGCAATATCGTCAAGAAGAGAGTCAAGCAAAATCCATCCAGGTTCTCCATGAGGAAAATAGCCCGTGAGACCGGTATAAACCGTGAATACATTCGTCAAATGTCCAAAAAGGAGCTCAACCTCAAGCCATACAAGCTCCAAAAAGTTCAACTCCTCACGGATGAAAAAGGTCTCGTACCACTCCAAAGTTGCCTTAATCCGTCATGGTCTGGAGCGGAATTTGCGCCAGCGGCAAAACACCCTAGGTTTTCATGGATCAAGGGGTGAAAATCAATCAAGAAGTCTACCGCTGCGATATTCTCGAGGCCGTAGTACTTCCGTGGACCCAACAACACTTCGGCGACACTCATTGGACCTTTCAACAGGACTCCGCTCCGGCTCACAAAACGAAAATGATGCAAGAATTGTGTAAAACCCATTTTCCGGGTTTCATCACATCTGCGGAATGGCCGCCCTACTCGCCGGATCTCAACCCAATGGACTACAGGATGTGGTCGATTTTGGAGCTCAGAGCGTGTGCTAAACACCACGAAAGTTTGGAGTCGCTGAAGCAATTCCTGCGCCGGGAATGGCGCCGCTTAACGCCCGAAGTACTGCGGCTCATTGCCGAAAATTTCAAGAAGCGTCTGAAGTTAAATGAAAAAACTTTGTTCGGGGTTTTTCTTGTCACCATGTATTTCCATCGTTTGAAAGCAATGGAGATGATCCGAAAGGTAGGAAATTGGGTTGCGTTTGAAGTGCCGTTGAGACAGAACAGTGGTTTATTTGTCATCGCATCGCGCCGAGGTTTTCATGCTTCCACTGCTCCATTGGACCCTGGTCGTCGTCTTGATTAACGTTGCATTTCGTATCTTTCGGACATGTATTTGTGTTCCATTCAACTAAACTGTACAATGGATTTCCATCAATTAAATGTATACGAAGTTTTGAAGACGAACAATAACCACAGAAAAGAATGAAATGTCTGCACCACTCAATTGCCACTAACGGTCCCAAATTCGCAGTAAAATTCTGTGTCAATTATTCGACCTCTAACACCGTTAATTCCCTCGTGAACTTCCCACCACGAATATAACACAAAAATAGAAACTTAATTATCCGAAAACATCATTTCAATATGCTATTGAGGCCGTAATAAAGAACCCGAAATAGTTGGCGGGCTACGTGATGGATTGAAACATTAAAAAAAAGTTTGCGGTGCGATGATGATACAGTATCACCCGGCTTAATACAGTACGCAATAATAAATCCATCGGATCGCCATTGAAATCTAGGCAGCCATGGGCAGCTAAGGTAACTTACAGTTACACAGGGTAATATTGGAGTATATTGTTTTAAATCTCACAACACTCAATTGAGTCTGATATGGATCAGGATGATGCTAAATTGGTCGAAGATTTTGCTTATAACGCACCCGACAGGTGTTGAAGTGATTAATTCATAATGATATGATTTCGGTTTTTATTGACGACTTTATTACTGTGTTTTTATTCGATTGTTCTACAAGCATGTTATTTTCAACTTATTTTGGACACAGTTAAATCCCAAGTCTTCACTTCGGTGATCCCTTTCAGAGATCTATTGTTCTCCAGATAATGTAATATACAGGTGTCCCAACGAAAATTTGGCCCCCCAGAACTCAGAAACGAAGAATTTTCGAAGATTTTAAAAAAACGGGCCAACTTCTGTTCTAAGGGGGGTGAATTTCCATCATGTTGCGAAAATACCACCCCCGTAAAGATGGCATCAACCACCAATATTTGTTGGAGTGTTGGTTAGTTTGAAAGTTATTTATGTTTTGTGCACAACCCAGTTGAAATTATCAAAATCGGTTCACTGTTCACGAAATAATGTAATATTGAACTGTTACACCAGCCTCATCTTGTAAGGGTCAAATTTATGAGCTTTCACAATTCGATGAGATTTCAGAAGATTAGATGCTCGTGCTAAAGTTCACTTGAAGTTTTGGTTAATAAATCTAACCTTTAAAAAGTTATGTTCAACACTTCTTGATAAGAATCGTGTAACTCTAAGATAGTCAGATATGAAAACAAATTCATGGGATGTATCAGCTTCCAAAACATATTCGTATAAAATTTCATTACAATGTTGCCAGTATTTTTGGCAAAATGGTAAAAAATGTGTATTATTTTTTCTCCTCAACGCCCTTTTCCAGTTTCCTACCTATCCTAGAAACGGGATCGCCTTTTTTTCAAACAACCTGTATATTCAGCATTTTTTTCACTTTGAACTGCGTAGAGTTTCACATTTATTCATCTTCAACCTTCAATATAAGAAAAAACTAATTCAATTTGCAAGTTTTGAGAGAGTACTTAATATAAAAATCAAGAAAGCGAAAAACTCTCCTCGACTAATAGTTCATAATCAAACGAATAATCGTTTAAGATTCACGCAAGATCTGATTTCAAGTGCATTGTTATGAACTAACTAACGTGAAATCATTTCAGATCGAAGAGTGGTACATTAACTGAGTTTAGGCACACACAAACGATGCAGGATTTCTACCGAAAATTTAAGAATATACAACGACCAACTGAACTAAAACATTTTGCATAATGCAGTGTTGTCTTTTCTACCAGAAATTAGCATCAACTTGCGTGATTTTTATTTGGGATGGAGCCCTTTGAAATTTCTTATACTTTTCTTGACAACTTTGATTAATTTTTCCCCAAGAAAGTCCGACACTAATTTATAAGGTGAAAACTGACTATCCAATTTTTTCTGCTTAAAATCAATTTCAGACTGCAAGGTACTAGGAAAATGAAATGCAAAATAGAATTAGATGATACCTTAATGATTCCTAACCCAGAGATAGATTCGCATTTGCATCATATCAGTATTATAAATAAGTTCTTGCGGTTTTTTTGAAAATTGAAGCTTCATTGAGAGGAATTAGTTATTCAAAATTTGAATATCAAAACAGATCTAATCTGTTAGTCTCCTACAATTTTAATTTCAAAAACTTTCATAATGGAATTAATGTCTTTATAAGCACAGCTTATATTTAATAGACGTATAAAATCAAAATGCAATATAAAATATTAAGTGGAATAAATAATCCAACAAATATAAATTTTCCATCAGAATTGAAAAATAAATATTTGAAGGAGACAAAATTTTGTTTCTGATCTTACAATTCTAATTTCTTTTCAAAAATAGAAAACGTAATTTTAAGCATTTCTCAGAAAATATAATTTATTTGAAATATTTTATATATTTAAATAAGTTACTTCAAAAATCTCTCAAAAACTGTATTATATCTCCAAAAAACAATTAGAATTCCGATAAGGTCTTCATCGGTGTTCACATTTGAAAATTCTAATTATTTTTTGAAGATATAATACATGTTTTGAAAGATTTTTGAAGTAACTTATTTAAATATATTGAATATTTGAAATAAATTATATTTTCTGAGAAGTCCTCAAAATTATGTTTTGTATTTTTGAAAAGGAATTAGTTTTCATAGTTGTAAGATCAGAAACAAAATTTTGTCTCCTTCTAATATTCATTTTTTAATTTTAATTGAATTTATATCTCTCATAATATGCACTATATCTTCAAAAAACAAATATAATTCTAAGCAATCCCTTCTTCGGTCCTGAATAATATTCAAAATATCAAAATCAAAAAACTAACCTATATCAACAACTCACCACGTGTAAAGGACTAATGCTTCGAAACACAGATCAACTTTATAATTCATGATTGATCTATGTTCTAACAAAATCAGTGTGAGTTATTTTTAAGGCTTATTTAAATTCATTGACATTCCATAATGAGATTTATTGAAGGACCGAAGGATTTATTGAAGGACAGAAGAAGGGATTGCTTAGAATTATATTTGTTTTTTGAAGATATAGTGAATATTTTGAGAGATTTCTGAATTAACTTATTCGAATATTTAAATACATTAAATATATTCTTTGAGAGGTCCTTTAAGTGTGTTCATGTTTTTAAAAGGCAATTGGTGTTCTTAAAGGTAAGACTAGAAACAAAATTTTGTCTCCTTTAAATATTTATTTATTAATTTTAATGACTATCGTATACCTGTTGGTTTATTTATTCCATTTGACATTATATATTGAGTTTTGATTATATACGTCTATTAAATGTAAGCGGTGCTTGTTTTAGACATTAATTTAATTCTAAAAGTTTTTTGAATAAAAAAATTTTTTTAAATTAAAATTGTAGAAGATAAACATATTTTAATTTGTTTTAATATTCAAATTTTGTTATATTTCTTTTATCAAGTAAAAGGCCTTCCTATTTTATTTCAAATTTCGTAATATTCCTTCTATCAAGTAAAAACCTCTTCTTATTATTTTAATTAGTTATTCATTCAAGGTTCAAAATATTGTCCGTCGCTAGCCATTACTTTTTTTCTGGCAATTGAAAGATCCCATCGTGAAAAAATTCCAGCCGTTTTCTTCATATTGAAGTAATGAAGTAAAACGACCAGCAAAAATACATTATTCGATACAAAAGATGATATATTCAGAGCACAAAGGAACTTTGTTGTTTACACTTCAGCGAAATGACAGATACTGAAAAGAAAGACATTTCAAAATGAAGGTTTTGCCAGTTGAAACAATGCTATTATAAACTAGTAGCGACATCTGCTATCAAAACCGCGCGAACTTTTTTTTACTCTTAATAGCTCCAATTTAATTCTCGAAAAACATACTTGAAAATAGTAGGCACTTTGGAACGATCGAGCAAATATGGTTACTTCAGATATAAAAACAAAGATGGAGTTGATTTGTGGCAACAGTAGATGCAACGCCATCTTGAATATTCTCACTTTCGAATGGGGTTAATCGATTATGACCAAGTGCCGTTCTTAGAATTGATATTCCACGTTTCTAATGTGCCGGGTTTTTCACTATAATACTATAATTTGACCCCTCCCCCTTTAACTTAGTTAAACTTACGCGAATCCCCCTGTATAAACAAAAAAATTCTCGCATGCTCCCACATGTCTGCAACCTCACACGCAAACAATAAAAAATGCTCTATAATGCCCATTCTTTATCAATTTACCTTTCATTTCGTGAAAGTAGGTTCAGCTTTCAGCAATGATTAGTGGAAATTAGCATAAAATCGCCATGAAGATAGGTGTAAGTGGTACCGTTTGACTCAAAAACAAGAAAAATACGAGTTTTATTGCTCGAATAGCAGATAATAAATCCAGATTTTAATTGTCCGTAGATCCTGGCTAAATTCAGAACATGAAAGCTTAACTTCAATATTTTCAAGTAATGTGCGCTTCGAGAATTGGCCCAGATTATGGAAATGCGGAAAATCAAATAAATTTAAATATCGAATGTTTTTTTAGGGTGATAGAACTTTAAATTGAAATAAAACACATTTAAATTAAGATTGAAGCCAAATTTTTTTTTTATTTGAAAGATAATTTTATGACATTTATGGTTTGAAAATAATTTCCGGCCTATGTCCACCACGACTAGCTCTGAGGAACCACATTCGACTAGACCAATTTTATACCACTTTTACGAGTAATTCAGGCCTTATTTCATCAATAACACCTAGTTATGTTGGTTTCCAAAGCTTCTATTGTTTCTGGTTTATCAGCATTAATCAATGACTTGATATAAACCCAAAGAACGATTATTTTTTTCGAATGATCCATTCCAATTACTTTCTTGAGAGAAGGTTCAAATTCATTCAACATTGTTCGAAGGATTTTCTCAACTCTGTGTGTTTAAGAGACGTATCGGGTGTTTATTTTAGAGTGATAAAACTTTCGATAGGGATAACTGTGATTTGACAGAAGGTAGAAACCATGTTGTTTTGACATTTCTGTTCATTAAGAATTGACAAATTATCATGGAAAGACTCACGACTCAACAACGTTTACAAATTGTTGAAATTTATTTTCAAAATCAGTGTTCTGTTCGCCAAACTTATAGAAAACTTCGTGAAATTTATGGTTTACATAATCGTCCATCAGAGCAGCTTATTCGTCGAACTATCGATAGATTTCGGACAATATTTTCTCTACTCGATGCAACAACAACAAGGCAAAGAACTGTACGTACAGAAGAAAATATCGCTGCTATAAGTCATAGTGTTAATGATGATCTAGATTTATCTATTTGTCGACGTTCACAACAAGTTGATATCTGTGCATCCACCACATGGAAAATTTTGCGTAATGATCTTGGTCTCAATCCATACAAGATCCAATTGGTTCAAGAACTACAGTACTACAGCCACTTGACCATAATAAGCTTCGTTTATTTGCTGATTGGGCCTTAGAACAGCTTGAAGTTGATCCACTTTTTTATCGTAAAAATTGTGTTTAGTGATTGAGCTCATTTCTGGTTGTACAGCTATGTAAAAAAGCAAAATTGCCGTATATGGAGTGAAAACAATCCTCAATAGTTCTGCAGGTTCCATTGCATCCTGAAAAATGCATGGTATGGTTTGCTTTACACGTTGGAGGCATCATCGGTCCATATTTCTTTAGAAACGATGCAGGAGCTAATGTTACAGTGAATGGTGTTCGTAACAGATAGATGATCAATAATTATTTGTTTCAAAATTTGAATGGTATCGACCCAGAAGTGTTTTGGTTTCAACAAGATGATGCTACACCTCATGCTGCTACCGTAACAATTGATTTATTGAAAGAAAGATTTCATTTTAATGACGTGAAACGTTTCATTTCATGTCAAAAGAAATTTCGAATTACCCTTTTTCAAAGGCGCGAAAACCAATTCCATTTAGTTTAACATTTAAACGCTATGTGCAGTCAGTTACTTTCTTCGAAACACATAATCTTCAATTTTGCGTGGTAATAAACCTATTTGCATCAATGTTTGTAACTGGATATTGATGTAATTAGAGGTAGAAAATATTAATGTGCCTTTGCACGATTAGTGGAGTGCGAAATGTTGAAAAACGGTCTTCTCTATCTTAGATTGGCGTCTGGAAGAAGAAGAAAATTAACTGTTAAGGTTACGCTTCATTTTGAATTTAGCTCTTGGATATGGAGAAAAAATCATCCTTCGAATCGTATTGGTCTTCATTTGACAAAAATCCATCCCATATCGAAACGCGTCATGTGACTAACGCATAATAATAAATACATAGAAATCAACATATACCGGGTGTTCCTAAACTGAAGTTAAAACGAAGAGGGGAGATTCCTTGTCTAATTTTAAGAAAAAAATCCCATAAACATGGGACCGCAAACGTTTTGTTTTCGAGATACAGGGTGTTAAAGTTTGAATATTCTCATAGTATCTGCATTTCTCAAGATATTCAACTGAAATTTGGTTTAGATATTACAATGTAAAGTTTACACCATGTGATGTACCAATTTCGATTATAATTCTACAGGGTGATATTTTTTCTGGTACACTGTCCCCTGTTTTACTCCAGAACTATTTTTGGTGAGTTACTGTAAGTTTGAAAAATTGTAAAAAGAAGCTTTGTTATTATACTAAACTTTATAGTTTCTTGTAGTTTTGTGGTATCTGTTACAGATTACGAACAAACAATTTTGGACCATTTTCTCGAAATCCTCAGAAAAAATCCAAATTGTCATAAAATTCAGTGAGTAAGCTGTGGTGAATAAATTCATTGTTAGTCTTGATACATCAAATTAAAGCTCTGTGTTTTGAAAAGTAAGGGTGGTTACAATTTAATATCAAAACATACACCGAATTTCTCGAATTTTCACCGAATTAAAATATCGGGTTTTTTTTAGAGCTATAGAACTTTCGATAGGGATAACAGTGAATTGACAGAAGGTATAATAGAAACCATGTTTTCTATTTTCTCTACTTGATGCATCACAACAACGACAAGACAAAGAACTGTAAGTACAGAAGAAAATATCGCTGCTGTAAGTCATAGTGTTGGTGATGATCCAGATTTGTCTATTCGTCGACGTTCACAACAAGTTGGACTCTGTGCATCCACCACATAGAAAATTTTGCGTAAAGATCTTGGTCTACACCCATATAAGATCCAACCGGTTCAAGAACTAAAGCCACTTGACCATAATACGCGTGTCGTTTGTTTGTTTATTGAGCCCTAGAACAGCTTGAAGTTGATCAACTTTTTTATCGTAAAATTGTGTTTAGTGATGAAGCTCATTTCTGGCTGAACGGCTATTCAAACAAACAAAATTGCCGTATATGGAGTGAAAACAAACATCAAGAAGTTCTGCAGATTCCATTGCACCCTGAAAAATGAACTGTTTGGTGTGCTTTACACGCTGGAGGCATCATCGTCCATATTTCTTTGAAAACGATGCTGGAGGTAATGTTATAGTAAATGGTGCTCGTTACAGATCGATGATCAATGATTACTTGTTTCAAAATTTGAATGGTATCGACCCAGAAGTGTTTTGGTTCCAACAAGATCGTGCTACACCTCATGCTACTACCGTAACAATTGATTTATTGAAAGAAAGATTTAGCGATAATATTATTTCGAGAAATAGTCCAATTAATTGGCCTCCAAGATCATGCGACATAACTCCACTGGATTATTTTCTTTGGGTTTATGTCAAGTCATTGGTTTATGCTGATAAACCAGAAACAATAGACGCTTTGGAATCCCACATAACTCGTGTTATTGATGAATTACTCGAAAAAGTGGTCCAAAATTGGTCTGGTCGAATGCGGTTCCTCAGAGCTAGTCGTGGTGGACATATGCCGGAAATTATTTTTATATCATAAATGTCATAAATTATCTTTCAAATTGAAGAAATTTTGGCTTCAATCTTAATTTAAATGTGTTTTATTTCAATTTAAAGATCTGTCACTCTATGAAAAACACCCGATACATACTGGGCAATATTATCCGATATTCTATTAGGTAAGGAATGGAAAAAATCTCTTAGTCAAATTTATTGTAACAGGGTCACTTAGATTCAATGAAATTTTCCTTTGTTTTTCTGTTTAAAATTTCGTCTATTATAATTGAGCTATAACCGTTATTGAATGTAGTTTGCCTAATAATATTTAATTCTATGAAAATCATGCACATCCTCTTTCCTCAAAATTCAAAAAATATGGATATTATTTATACAATTCTTTTGCTCGAATTTCTTGAATATGTGTTTCCGGACGATTATAACGACCAAAAATTGGAGTTAAAGCACGTGAAGTTAGAGTAACAGATCCCGATTTTTCATAATAAATTTGAATTATTTGTGAACGTTGTTCGAGTGTGTACCTTTTCATGATTAAATGGTAGACATTGACAAATACAACTATTAATGTCACAAATAAACAGTGGCAGCCATACGTGAGCAACGTCAATTTAAAAATGGGGCGTTCCCACTGAAGAACCCTTTACAATCATCAAGCTGATTCAACGAGGTCTTCGAATATGCCAGCTATTTGTAAGAGAATATAATGAGATTCATGTAACAATTTACTTGATTACTCAAAATTGGAAATTGAACTCAAATAGAAACAGTTTTGAAGAACTTCATCATGCCAGACGCTTGATGAAAATATTAATCAATTTTTTCGGAATAAGTACAATTTAAAATGGAAAGCATTAAGTAGACCAGCATCACACGAAGTTAAGAATAAAAACGATCAATTTTCGGACAAATTAAACGCTGATTCATTTCATCCGGCAAAAACTTAAGGCAAAACGTTTATATGGTACGTACTATATCTTCTACCATTATTCTTGGCCCCCATTTTAAACCTTAAAATTGCGCTAAACTTTCTATACATTCAAACGAATTAAGGAAAACCCACCTACTTATTGGTTAAATGCCGTTCTTAAGTGATCTAATTGATGATTTTAATTCAAAGTGATACACTTTCAATGAGATGTTAATTGGTTTATCTGAAGATTTGATAATGAACGAAACGGCTAGTGGTTACATTATTTTGAACAAGGTTCATTTCCGATTGAAACACATTCTTTCTGTACCAGTTTCGGACCAAATTCTTGAGTGTTCGACATGTATTCATCGATTTGTGGAATTTTTTCATTGGAGATGTTTACTCGGTTTAAAGTTGCGAAAGACTTCAAAGTTCTGTTTGCTCTCGAATAAGAAATTCCTTCGCTTGGCGCACTGTAAACATTTTTTTGGTGTATTAAAAGTTTATTTTACTTCTACTAGATTGAATTATATGTAATTTAGTTGTTGAAAATGAAATCTCTGACTAGTAACTACAAGCAATTAGGGTATTTATGAGCTCGTTCATTAAAAGTTAATTGAATTTTAAGAATTTATTACAGATGACATTGATTGAACAATGAAGCGAAATATTCACACAAATTAAAGGCATGCAAATATATATTGATTCAAAAACATTCTAGAAAATGTATTAAGAGGTGTTAAGAAAATATCGGGTATTTTTTTAAGAATGATAGAACTTTCAATAGGGATAACTCTGATTTAACAGAAGGTAGAAGAAGCCACATTGTTTTGACATTTCTTTTCAGTAAGCATTGACAAATTATCATGGAAAGAATCACGCCGCAACAACGTTTACAAATCGTTGGAATTAATTTTCAAAATCAGTGTTCTATTCTCCAAACTTATAGAGCAATTTATGGTTCACATAATCGTCCATCAGAGCAGCTTATTCGTCGAACTGTGGATAAATTTCAGACAACATTTCCTCTACTAAATGCAACAACAAAAACAAGACAAAGAACTGTACGTACAGAAGAAAATATCGCTGTTGTAAGTCATAGTGTTAATAATGATCCAGATTTGTCTATTCGTCGACGTTCACGACAAGTTGGACTCTGTGCATCCACCACATGGAAAATTTGGCGTAAATATCTTAGTCTACACCCATACAAGATCCAACTGGTTCAAGAACTATCGCCACTTGACCATAATAAGCGTCGTTTGTTTGCTGATTGGGCCCTAGAACAGCTTGAAGTTGATCCACTTTTTTATCGTAAAATTGTGTTTAGTGATGAAGCTCATTTCTAGTTAAACGACTATGTAAACAAGCAAAATTGCCGTATATGAAGGAAAAAGAATTCTCAAGAAGTTCTGCAGGTTCCATTGCAAACTGAAAAATGCACTGTATGGTGTGCTTTACACGCTGGAGGCATCATCGGTCCATATTTTTTAAAAAACGATGCTGGAGCTAATGTTACAGTGAATGGTGCTCGTTACACATCGATGATCAGTGATTATTTGTTTCAAAATTTGAATGGTATAGAACCAGAAGTGATTTGGTTCCAACAAGATGGTGCTACACCTTATGTTGCTACCGTAACAATTGATTTATTGAAAGAAAGATTTGGCGATAACATTATTTCGAGAAATGGTCCAATTAATTGGCCTCCAACATCATGCGACATAACTTCACTGGATTATTTTCTTTGGAGTTATGTCAAGTCATTGGTTTATGCTGATAAGCCAGAAACAATAGACATAATTCGTGTTATTGATGAAATAAGACCTGAATTACTCGAAAAAGTGGTCCAAAATTGTTCTGGTCGAATGCGGTTCCTTAGAGCTAGTCGTGGTGGACATATGCCAGAAATTATTTTCAAAACATATATGTCATAAAATTATCTTTCAAATAAAAAAAAATTTGGCTTCAATCTGAATTCAAACGTGTTTCATTTCAATTTAAAGTCCTATTACTCTAGAAAAAACACCGGATATATAAAGGTTCATATTAATTTTGTGATTCTAGCGAAGCAACATCACTGAATTTATCGAAATAATTAAGTTATGAAGATTGAACTATGTTACTGATTTTTTGCATATCTTGATTTATCGTTATATTATATAGGTTGTCTTAATTCAAGGTTACTATAGTTCAGAATCGGATTCCTAAGGTAGAAACAATATCGAAGAATGAAGAATTAAGTCAAGACCCCTAAAAACGTGTATTTTTACAATAATGAAAAGGGTTTTTGTAATTTGATAGAAGGGCTTTAACAATATCTAAAATATCATACAGGTTAATTCTGCTAACCTGACTACAAATTTTAATTTTATAAAATTTTTTTCCCAATAACTTTTCAATATTAAATTAAATAATTGTCTCAGAAAACACAGCTTCACAATTTATTCAGAATCCTGGCACGTTTTTCGGTCTTTCGACCATCTTCAAAAGAGAACAAGAAGGAACTAAACTTAAAAGTTTAGGTTTTTTTTGGTTCTTTCATTACACTTATAGGACATCTGTGTCTTTAATGGCGCATGGAAATGACAGCATCCAGTATAGGGGTGTTGCCAAAGAGTTATTGGGAATTTGTTAAATTCTCCTTTTTCTTAATGGCCTTTTTGATTGAAAGAATCTCCAAAGAGTCCATCAATTTACCCCCATTAACATTATATAGTAAAGTGACATCTTTCTCATTAAAAAATGATTATTTTCTATAAAATGTTCTGCAAAACCGGTTGAAAATAGATATCCTATGTTCTTTGATTCTATGTTATAAACATCGGCCTGTCTGTCCTATATATCTAGAGTTAATTCCCATGTTATGAAGGCCATTAAATATCCTACTACTTTTATATGAACCATTGAAAACTATATTTTCTTTTTATCATAAGGGTCATTTATATTGACATAATTTTTTTTTTAATATTGTGGTAAGTTTCTACAATCATTTCGTTAATAATTTCAGTTCTATAGCCATCGTTCACCGCTATATTTTTAATTATATTGACTTCTATTCGAAAATTGACTTCGTTCAACGGGATGCTCAAAAGTCTATGAATAAAACTATGAAATGTTGATATTTTAATTTGCCATGACTGATAAAAAATTTTATATCAATATAAATGATCCTTATGATAAAAAGAAAATATGGTTTTGATTGGCTTATATGAAGGGTTTCAGCAGTAGGATCTCTAATGGTCTTCATAAAAGGGGAATTCATTCTTTAGCAGAATCCTAAATTTGGCCAGAGATACTACTCTGTCAAGAAAGTACCGGGAATTTTCAATTAAAACAACATTTTTACATTTAATCGTCAAAATTTATTGGGTCGCCTTCAAAATAGGCTCCATTTGCTCCAATACATCTATGCCAACGGCACTTTTGGTCATTTTCAGACTCTGTATTTATCAATATCTTATTCCAACATTTGTTATAAGCTTGTTCCACGCAGCTGCTAAATTCTTCGAGGAACTCTGGATAGTATTCGTCGCTTGCTTTGAATTAAGATATATTCAAATTTGCATATAAATTTAAGGCTTCCTATTTGATCTTTTTCCAGACATCGGTCATTTCTTTCCCATTGGCCAAGGAACCATATACTACTCTGTCAAGAAAGTACCGGGAATTTTCAATTAAAACAACATTTTTACATTTAATCGTCAAAATTTATTGGGTCGCCTTCAAAATAGGCTCCATTTGCTCCAATACATCTATGCCAACGGCACTTCCAATTATCGAAACATTTTTTATAGGCCCTTTCCGTGATGGACTTTAGCTCTCGCGCCGAATTTTGTTTTATGGCTTCAATCGACTCAAAACGGGTGCCACGAAGGAGCAATTTTAGTTTTGGGAAGAGGAAAAAGTCGCAGGGAGCCAAATCCGGCGAATACGGTGGTTGCTGAAGCACGTTTGTTGAGTTTTTGGCGAGAAAGTCAGTCACAATCGTAGCTCGGTGAGAAGGCGCGTTATCGTCATGCAAAATCCATGAGTTGTTCGCCCACAAATTTGGCCGCTTCTTACGGATACGCTCACGCAAACGTTTCATAACGCCTAGGTAATACTCCTTGTTTACCGTCTGATCCTCTGGAACGAATTCGTAGTGCACCACGCCACGGATATCGAAGAAAACAATGAGCATCACCTTCATTTTCGAGCGGCTTTGGCGTGGTTTTTTCGGTTTCGGCTCATTTTTTGCCACCCATTCCGATGATTGCTGGCTTGTTTGCATATCGTACTCGTAGACCCAGGTCTCATCACCAGTTATAATGCGTTCCATGAATGTAGAATCGGAATTACAGCGATCCAGCATGTCTGAAGCAACCTGTTCGCGATGACGTTTTTGAAGAAAATTCAGGTCTTTCGGTACGAGTCGTGCGGCCACCTTTCTCATGCCCAAAATATCAATCAAAATCGTACGTGCGGACTCGTTGGATATCTTAAGATCATGTGCTATCTCTCTCATGCTGGTACGACGGTTTTCCAGCACCCTTTCCTCAATTTTATCGACGTTATCTTCGATCGAAGCCGTCGACTTCACGACCGTCCTTGAAGGCTCTGTACCACTGATATGCACGAGTTTTCGATAGAGCATTATCACCAAAGGCCTTTTGCAACATTTTCAATGCATCAGCACACGAAAATTCATTTGCAACACAAAACTTAAAAAAAATTTTTTGCTCAACGTAATCACCCATAGTAAAAATCGGCACGTACTCTGACATCGACTGACTTAATCAGCTTTTGCAAACACAATAGTTGACAGATCCCGCTCAAACTTGGCATAGTAATTAAGGACAGTGGTACCAAACTAGGAAAAAAAATTTTTACCTGCCTCATTGCCCCGCCAGATTTAAATCGATAATTCCCGGTACTTTTTTGACAGAATGTATCTTGGGCACTCTGTATAGTGGCAGTTTTGCAAATTTCTAATATTAATTTTCAATTTAATATTACGCCAAATAGACTCAAACTTATAATTTCGAAAAATCATTTAAAATAATAATAATTAAATCTAAAATTCATGAAAAACATAGATAATCAAGTTACACTAACAATATGAAACCCAAGTATATCAGCTGATGTAATTCACATCAGTGTATAAAGTTCCATGAGAAGAGAGCTTTTGCATTACTCGAGTTAGAAGATAAATTCAATATTATTCCACAAATTTTTCGCGAAAACAGCTCTGCCAACAATTATTTGCATATGTAATTGAAAAAATCTGTATTTATGGTTTACAGGTGCAATAAATACTCTGGTATTGGATGCAATTATAGATTTTACATAAGCTTCTCACAACTTCTTATACTAGTATCTTGACGATATAAAATATAATTTAATTAATATATTGAAGATGACAGTCTAATCAAACAGGAATAAATATGAATATATTACAGGTCGATTAGAATTATCACCATGTTGATAATCGCATCGTAAATGTGATGAATTATAGGGAATGCTGTCATAAATTAACCAGGATGTATTGAAGATTACTTCAGTTTTAATTTATGGGGTGTTTTTTTAGAGTGATAGAACTTTGGATAGGGAGTACTGTGATTTTAAAGAAGGTAGAAGCCATGTTGTTTTGACATTTCTGTTTCTGTAAGCATTGACAAATTATCACTGAAAGACTCACGCCGCAACAACGTTTACAAATTGTTGAAATTTATTTTCAAAATAAGTGTTCTATTCGCCAAACTTATAGAGCACTTCGTGAAATTTATGGTTTACATGATCGTCCATCAGAGCAGCTTATTCGTCGAACTATCGATAGATTTTGGACAATATTTTCTCTATTCGATGCAACAACAACAACAAGACGAAGAACTGTACGTACAAAAGAAAATATCGCTGCTGTAAGTCATAGTGTTAATGATGATTCAGATTTGTTCATTAGTCGACGTTCACAACAAGTTGGACTTGTGCATCCACCACATGTAAAATTTTGCGTAAAGATCTTGGTCTCAACCCAATTGGTTCAAGAACTAAAGCTACTTGACCATAATAAGCGTCGTTAGTTTGCTGATTGGGCCCTAGAACAGCTTGAAGTTGATCCACTTTTTTATCGCGAAATTGTATTTAGTGATGAAGCTCATTTATGGTTGAACGGCTATGTAAACAAGCAAAATTGCTGTATATGGAGTGAAGACAATCATCAAGAAGGTCTGCAGGTTCCATTGCATCCTGAAAAATGCACTGTATGGTGTGCTTTACACGCTGAAGGCATCATCGGTCCATATTTCTTTAAAAATGATGCAGGACCTAATGTTGCAGTGAATGGTGCACGTTACAGATCGATGATCAATGATTATTTGTTTCAAAATTTGAATGGTATCGACCCAGAAGTGTTTTGGTTCCAACAAGATGGTGCTACACCTCATGCTGCTACCGTAACGAGAAATGGTCCAATTAATTGGCCTCCAAGATCATGCGACATAACTCCACTGGATTATTTTCCTTGGAGTTTGTCAAGTCATTGGTTTATACTGATGAACCAGAAACAAAAGACGCTTTGAAAGCCAACATAACTCGTGTTATTGATGAAATAAGACCTGAATTACTCGAAAAAGTGGTCCAACATTGGTCTGGTCGAATGCGGTTCCTCAGAGCTAGTCGTAGTGGACATATACCGGAAATTATTTTTAAAATATAAATGTCATAAAATTATCTTGCAAATAAAAAATATTTGGCTTCAATCTTGATTTGAATGTGTTTCATTTCAATTTAAAGCTCTATCACTCTGAAAAAAACACCTGATATAAATATATCGAAAATAAAGAGGCGTCCAAGTTGAAATAGAGAAGTTGAATGTGAAATAATCATTTTTTCATAAAAAATGTTCGAAAATCAGATGATTATTTGTATATTCATTCAAGGTCTCAATGAAATTATTTACCTACAAAAAACACAACGTAACTGTTTCATCACAAGTAAGATTTTTCTGGATACTGCAAGACTAGATGGTCACAAATATAGGTTTTGTCAACAGGAAATTATGAAGATGCTATTCACCGAAATTCAAATTGCCGACAATGATCTTTAAACATTTGAATAAATTCGTAACGAGTACTATGTATCAAAAAATTTTGTTCAACTAAATATTAATGAATTAAAATTATTAATGTAAGAACGAGTCAAGTTACTCAAGTGAATGTTTTTATAAGCTTTTTAAAACACAACGTTCCTTAATAATTTCACTGAAAAAACCCATAGAACAAATAACTTGTCTTCGTAAACTATTATAGCCATTTGTCCAAATGAAAATTCATCCCGGAAAACCACTTTAATTTTTTTACTCAATGGTAAATAAAAATGGTAAAAGAGGCTTTTTTGGAGACTGTAAGGCCAGATGGTCATAGACATAAAATTTGACGAAGGCATTAAGTTTCTTATGTCAAGTAAGTGATTTTATAAAATTTTTATAACGCAACATTCAGTGAGAAAACTGATAGAACAATTAACTTCACTTCGCAAAATACCATTTGCCAAAATGAAAATTCATCCTGGAAAACCACTCTGAATTTTTCTGCTCGACAGTAAGCGAAGTTTTTCTGGATACTGGAAGACTAGATGTTCATAGATATTAAATTTGCCAATTGAAAATATGAAGATATTATTTATTGAAATTATTTGAAATTGCCGAAAATGAGATTTCAATTTTTACAGAAATGTAAGAATGCGCTTAGTTTCTCATATCAAGTCAGTGTTTTTATGAGTGCTTTTTATAACACAATATTCCCGAATGATTTCACCAAGAAAATTGATAGAACAAATAAGTTTTTTGCGCAAAATATTATAGTCATTTGCCCAAATGAAAATTCATGCCGAAAAACCACTCTTAATTTTTCTGGATACTGCAAAACTAAATGATCATAGATATAAAATTCAGCAATTGGAAAATATGATGTTATTTATGAAAATTATTCGAATTTGCCGATAACAGGATTTAAACATTTGAATGAATTCGTAACCAGTATTATGTGTCAAGAAATTTAACAGAACAAACAACTTTTCTATTTTAGCCTTTTGGCCAAATGAAAATTCATCCGGGAAAACCACTCTTAATTTTTCTGATCGATTTTCTTTCAATGATAAAATAGCAATTTCAAAATTGGTACGTTCTAATTAATTCATTCCCACTCGAAAATAATTCAATAAACGATCCACACCCAAAATGAATCTTTCAAACCAAAAACCTACCTTCATTTTTAACAAATTCACGAAAATCGCACTTGAAAAATCTCGACCCTGTCGAATCTCGATAAGTTCCAACTTTACCGAATCTCCGCGCGACCTTGATCGGCCTTGCACTCTGATTACCGGGGTACTACCTTCCAATTCAAAGGTACCACCTGATGATACCCCACTCGGTACAACTTTGGTGTATGTTTATGGTGTTTGAACCGTGTGTACGCGGCTACTGAACGAGATGGTACTTTTGTCGCTTATGAAATAGTGGTACCAAAGAAGTGGTACTGGCCGATTTTTTTCCCGCGTACGGTTTCTTTCAGCGGAACCACTAGAAAGTAAATCCATCCACACCTCCGATTGTTTTCTGGGAGGGGTGGATTGCTAGATTATCATTGCATTGAGAATTATCTGTATCATTTAAATTTCTTGGTTTGGTCATTGTGGTAAACGTACGGGGGAGGTCCGAATTCGACCTAAATTGTGTTCTGTTATTGAACACACGACTGGAGAGAGAAGAACTTTCAGTTCGCTGGGAGCACAATGTTGATTTTTTATGGTAATAGCCGAGGATTATTTGTAGCATTGATAATGAACGTTTCATACACTGATGTATGTATTCATACACAGTCATGCAAGAAATAAATATCTAGTTTCTATTGAGAGTACACGCAGAAATGGAAAGTGATCCAAAGAAAACTTAGAGATAATTAAAAGAGAACTCTTTCCAGCTTTTCTAACAATGGGAATGTTTCGCGAGAAATTTTTACCACTTGCCATATGTCATGGGTTCAGTCAATTTGCGAAAAATGTTTTAGAAATGCTAATGTCCAAATGAATGAAGTAGCTTTCCTAGCAATTAAACAGAAATCTACAGCATGTCCATGATAATGCGAGCAGTTTCTTGCATTGGAATGTAATGTTGATAAATAACAAAATTTCGTTGCCAACTTAGACTGCTATATTTTATAAGAAGGGATAACATATAAACTGCCGCAGTCACACGAAACGCAATTTAATTAATTCCTAATTAATATTCTTCGAATAAATCCAAAAATAAAGGACCGCACACTTTTCTGACTCACTTAGGGGCTATCTGCCTGCAATAAATTACGGCAACGATGGCAAATTCCTCAAAATATCTATTTTTTTCCCGACAGAGGATTTAATTGTATTTTCTCGAACCCAACTTCACACTTGTGCCAGAACTGGTTTGCAAAATTTTGATCCGGCAGTTTTGGTGTCGAAGATGCACCACGTTTCGGAAGGCTGGTTGAAATTGATAAAGGCATTAGTTGATGCAAATCGGCGAATAACAACACTTGAGATCAGTGAGAATTTAAATTTATCGAATTCAACTGTTTATGACCACTTGAAAGGCCTGGGTTTACCTTGAAGCTCGATATACTACTCTGTCAAGAAAGTACCGGGAATTTTCAATTAAAACAACATTTTTACATTTAATCGTCAAAATTTATTGGGTCGCCTTCAAAATAGGCTCCATTTGCTCCAATACATCTATGCTAACGGCACTTCCAATTATCGAAACATTTTTTATAGGCGCTTTCCGGGATGGACTTTAGCTCTCGCGCTGAATTTTGTTTTATGGCTTCAATCGACTCAAAACGGGTGCCACGAAGGAGCAATTTTGGTTTTGGGAAGAGGAAAAAGTCGCAGGGAGCCAAATCCGGCGAATACGGTGGTTGTTGAAGCACGTTTGTTGAGTTTTTGGCGAGAAAGTCAGTCACAATCGTAGCTCGGTGAGAAGGCGCGTTATCGTCATGCAAAATCCATGAGTTGTTCGCCCACAAATTTGGCCGCTTCTTACGGATACGCTCACGCAAACGTTTCATAACGCCTAGGTAATACTCCTTGTTTACCGTCTGACCCTCTGGAACGAATTCGTAGTGCACCACGCCACGGATATCGAAGAAAACAATGAGCATCACCTTCATTTTCGAGCGGCTTTGGCGTGGTTTTTTCGGTTTTGGCTCATTTTTTGCCACTCATTCCGATGATTGCTGGCTTGTTTGCATATCGTACTCGTAGACCCAGGTCTCATCACCAGTTATAATGCGTTCCATGAATGTAGAATCGGAATTACAGCGATCCAGCATGTCTGAAGCAACCTGTTCGCGATGACGTTTTTGAAGAAAATTCAGGTCTTTCGGTACGAGTCGTGCGGCCACCTTTCTCATGCCCAAAATTTCAATCAAAATCGTACGTGCGGACTCGTGGGATATCTTAAGATCATGTGCTATCTCTCTCAAGCTGGTACGACGGTTTTCCAGCACCCTTTCCTTAATTTTATCGACGTTATCTTCGATCGAAGCCGTCGATGGGCGACCACTTCACGACCGTCCTTGAAGGCTCTGTACCACTGATATGCACGAGTTTTCGATAGAGCATTATCACCAAAGGCCTTTTGCAACATTTTCAATGCATCGGCACACGAAAATTCATTTGCAACACAAAACTTTAAACAAATTCTTTGCTCAAAGTAATCACCCATAGTAAAAATCGGCACGCACTCTGACATCGACTGACTGAATCAGCTGTTGCAAACACACTAGTCGACAGATCCCGCTCAAGCTTGGCATAGTAATTAAGGACAGTGGTACCAACCTAGGAAAAAAAAATTTTACCTGCCTCATTGCCCCGCCAGATTTAAATCGATAATTCCCGGTACTTTCTTGACAGAATGTATGGGTTCCCCATGTCCTCACGGACAGAAATTTGTGTCGTCGCGTTGACGTCTGTGATTCGCTTCTCAAATGTCACGAAAATGATCCATTTTTGAAACGCATCATTACTGGGGAGGAAAAATTGGTAGTATATATTAGGAGTACAAATAAGTTTCCGCCGTTTTATTGTAGATGGCGCGACACGGAGTTTAGGTTAGCTTTCGCAGATGATAACCGGCTTAAAAAATAGTTTGGACATTCAAGAACAACATAACCTATCAATATCATTGATTTTATATTGGTAAAATATAATTTTTATAAGTTGAAAATGTCAAAATTTGAGCCAAGTAAGCGTCATTTGCGGGAAATATTAGTTTACTTCTTTAATTTAAAGAAATCTGCTGCTGAGGCGCATCAATTGCTCGTAGAAGCATATGGTGAGGGTGCTTTGAGTGAGAGAACGTGTCGAGAGTGGTTTCAAAAGTTTAAAAACGGTGATTTCGACGTAGAAGACAAAGATCGCAATGGAAGGCCAAAAATTTACGAGGATGCAGAATTGGAGGAATTATTGGAGGAAGATTCATCTCAAACACAAAAAGAACTTGCTCTAACATTAGAAGTCACTCAGCAAGCAGTCTCACATCGTTCTTCTATAATATATATTTAATTTGTGTTAAAAAACGGCGGAAACTTATTTGTACTCCTAATAACATTGTCAAACGCAGGAGATCATGGAGCAGAAAAGATAAACCGGGTCAAAGCATTTCAAAAGCCAATATCCATCAAAAAAAGGTGATGCTGTCTGTTTGGTGGGATTTTAAGGGAATCTTTTTTTGAGCTTTTAACGGACAACATAACAATCAATTCGGAAGTCTACTTCAATGATGATTCACTTCTACAGAAAAAGCCAGAATTAATCAACAGAAAAGTTATAATGTTTCACCAAGATAATGCGAGACCTCATAAAATTTGGTCACTCGCCAGACATTACAATGACATGTTGTTTCCTTGAATAAGCGTAACTGTAACGGCTTAAACGTTTTATGAGAGAATCATAGTTATTAGAATATAAAATATTTAATTGTTAGAATTTTGTATCGAAATATTTTAGGATAGTATATCAGGAAAATCAGATTATCACTACATCGATGAAGAAATGAACTACTGAATTTAAATCTGTGAAATTATGTCGATATATTGCGGCAATCAGTTTTTACAATAAGAGATACCCAATTACCTGTAGGTACTTTCAACATATCTTAATGGCGCGTTGAAGATAGAAATAATTATAGATGTTTTCGATTAGTTTTCTTTTTATCGTATGTGTTCCATCTGATGGTATTAATTAAATAGATAATTATTTCATAAAATATTCGAATTGATACTTTTACTTTCAGATATTCATTTCTCAGTGTGAATACAAAATGGAGATTCAGTACTTAAAAAAAGTGAAATCAAAATCTCATCAGAAACTAGATATATCAAAAAAAAAAAAAAATCAGTCACGATACTATCAATTAACCAGCCTAAAGTATTTATTCGATATATCGGGTGTTTTTTTTTAAAGTGATAGAACTTTCGATAGGGATGACTGTGATTTGACAGAAGGAAGAAGCCATGTTGTTTTAATATTTCTATTCAGTAAGCATTGAGCAATTATCATGGGAAGACTCACGCCGCAACAACGTTTACAAATTGTTAAAATTTATTTTCAAAATCAGTGTTCTATTCGCCAAACTTATAGAGCACTTTGTGAAATTTATGGTTTACATGATCGTCCATCAGAGCAGCTTATTCGTCGCACTATCGATAGATTTTGGACAAAATTTTCTCTACTCGATGCAATAACAAGACAAAGAACCGTACGTACAGAAGAAAATATTGCTGCTGTAAGTCATAGTGTTAATAATGATCCAGATTTGTCTATTCGTCGACGTTCACAACAACTTGGAGTCTGTGCATCCACCACATGGAAAATTTTGCGTAAAGATCTTGGTCTACACCCATACAAGATCCAACTGGTTCAAGAACTAAAGCCACTTGACCATGATAAGCGTCGTTTGTTTGCTGATTGGGCCCTAGAACAGCTTGAAATTGATCCACTTTTTTATCGTAAAATTGTGTTTAGTGATGAAGCTCATTTCTGGTTGAACGGCTATGTAACCAAGCAAAATTGCCGTATATGGAGTGAAAACAATCCTCAAGAAGTTCTGCAGGTTCCATTGCATCCTGAAAAATGCACTATATGGTGTGCTTTACACGCTGGAGGCATCATCGGTCCATATTTCTTTAAAAACGATGCTGGAGCTAATGTTACAGTGAATAGTGCTCGTTACAGATCGATGATCAATGATTATTTGTTTCAAAATTTGAATGGTATCAACCCAGAAGTGTTTTGGTTCCAACAGGATGATGCTACACCCCATACTACTTCCGTAACAATTGATTTATTGAAAGAAAGATTTAGCGATAACATTATTTCGAGAAATGGTCCAATTAATTGTCCTCCAAGATCATGCGACATAACTCCATTGGATTATTTTCTTTGGGGTTATATCAAATCATTGGTTTGTGCTGATAAATCAGAAACAACAGATGCTTTGGAAGCCAACATAATTCGTGTTATTGATTAAATAAGGCCTGAATTACTCGAAAAAGTGGTCCAAAATAGGCCTGGTCGAATGCAGTTCCTCAGAGCTAGTCGTGGTTGACATATGCCGGAAATTATTTTTATAACATAAATGTCATAAAATTATCTTTCAAATAAAAAAAAGTTTGGCTTCAGTCTTAATTTAAATGTGTTTTATTTCAATTTAAAATTCTATCACTCTAAAAAAAACACCCGATACATTCAGTCAAGAAGAAAAAGCCTGCTGAAGGGGAATGCTCAAATTCTTTTTATGGCTAAGTTGGCACAACTTTCTTCTATGATCACGCGGAGTTTGTGTATCATCTGTCTTTTCGTCTGTTTTAAGTGCTCTATTTTGTTAATTCATCTCAAGGGTGTTTTGCAGTGGATAAAAATGCCAAATAAAGAATCAAATTCAATTGAAACTTTTCATAGGGGGTACGGTGAATCAACTTCATCAAAAACATATTTTCTTGATATAGTAGCGGCTGACTTTTTTCTCTTTTTTAAACTCTCTTCTCTGCTTATACTTTCATTGATTAAAATATTATAAATCTTATTCACCTTAATTTTCCATATTATTCATTACAACTTGATATAAAAATTATATATATTTGGCAGAAAAATTAAGAAAAAAATTGTAGTGTTTGTTTGAAAACCTTTTCTCTCAAGTTTCGAAGAATTACAATATCTGTAGCAGATACTACGTTCTCTTCAGTCCATGTTATGCAAGTATTGAAAAAATTGAATATCTGGTTTTACTTGAAGCTCTCGAGTGAAAATGCGGAGTTGCGAGGGAGCTTCCACCTCTTAATTCGGGAGACGGCGTTTCGTTCTGAGTCTGCGCACCTGATACTCTTCAGACAAGCGTGGTAAGCAGCTCTGCCTGTGATGCCAGTGACCATATGTTCCGCTGTGTGCTTTGCCCCATTTGAACTCGGCGGGGACGGTTAGTCAGGAATCTTTAGACTGGTCGTGTCCTCTATTGATTCGCCGGTCAAGCTGCGACAGAGCAAGGCAGGTTTCTGGACGAGGAGCGAAGAAGTTGTTCGCTATATACTTTTACAGTTGTAGTACTTGGCGGCTCCAATATTTTGACAAGGCTTTCTTCTTCTTGTACTGCTTCACATATTTCTTCATCACCCCATTGGTGTTGGACTCGAGGGGGCAGTGGTTGAAAGTCCGCATGCTGGACTAGGGAGGTATTTCATTTATCTGTTCGCAGACCCCCATTTTCGAGATACTCTCATGAAATGACTCGGGGTTTAACGGGATTTGACGGTTCGACCGGCTTGTCCTGGCCTCGGATCAATGCGTAACAATTTAGGGTTTATGGATCTCGACGAAATGGCTTTGCCATTAGTGCTTGACGCCAGGATCAATCAAATGACTTCACATGGGTTCGGTGAGTCAGGACGTACAAGTCGTTAGACGCTGCATGTACCAGGATCAATAGTAGTCATCAATCTTGAGATTATCTTAGTTCATGAGACTGCGTTCGGATGCTTGGATAAGAACTCCTTCCGGCGAGTAATTTGCGTCACAAATCAACTCGGGTACTGACCTGCAGGGCCAGTACAGGTTGAATAGTGCTTCGCTGCTACCTGTCAGATGGTTCTAGCTTTCGAGTCGGGGCCCAAACTGGAAGCTGGTGGGTTCATCTCTTCGGAGGGGTTCTTGCTTCGCGCGATGGTATGGCCTAATCCTTATCACACTTTCTACCTCTTGGGGTGGAATGTGGAGACTGCTGAGTAGTCACGTGGTGAAAGAGCTATGCTGGTATGCCAATACGAAAACCTGGTAGAATTCACGTGTAGCGACTCATAACACACCACACTCAGCTGGTCCAACCAAATACACAGCATAATCTTCTCGTCATGAATATACAGCTTGACAGTTGATGATGAGGTATCCAATCATTGCCTGGCGTTTTGAATCATCCTAATGTACCCACTTTTCATCACCAGTTAGAATTCGATGCAAAACCCTTTTCTTTTTTGCCGTTGGAGCAGTCGTTCAGACGCGAAAAAAACGGCTTCCGACGTCTTGAAGCTTCAGTTCATACGGCATTCAATTTCCTACCTTTCGGATTGCTTTTAAACGATGCCAAATAGTTGGCTGAGTGACTCATAGTGTTTTTGCGAGTTCCTTTTGCATTCGTGATGGATCTCCATCGAGCCTTACCTCTAATACTTCATTCTTAAACTTTGATGACGCTCCAGGTCGTTCTTTTTCTTTCAAATTAAAATTTCCAATTTTAAATCGAATAACCACTTCTAATACGTTCATTCAGCTAGAGCACGACAGGAGTATTCTTCATATGAAGGCTTTATGCCGTCATGCATGAGCTGCAATTAAAACAGCGCATAGTATTTTTGGCTCCTTGTGTACCAACAAAATACGGCGGAACGGCACTTGAATATTTAAATTCAATCTCTTCATCGGTCCAAAAAACATCGCGCATATTCAAAACACACTTAAAGATCGATATCAACCTGAAATATTGCGTCGTTAACGTGGCAAAAGGCGCGTAAAATGCAATTTCCGCCGCGTTAAGTCACGCTTAAAAAAATGCACAACTTGAGCCGCACGCCATTAAAATGCATTTTGAATTTAACAGTAAATTTCCGCAATAATATTAACCCACTAAAGACGCAGTCGGCGAGCAATAAAGTTAATTCGGCTGGATGTATGTTATTATTAACCTCCATGTTCAGCCAACAGAAGAAATGTAATTTACACTAGACGCCATCCACAGCCTTCTAGATGGCGATATCCAATTTAGGAAGGCGAGGATTTTCGTTTAAAATTTTTACATTATCATTTTTCGTACGCTGATTGTGCGATGAGTGGAGAAAGTTCAATATTTTAAGAAGATGGCAGGCAGATGACTCCCGTCCATTAAGACGAACAAGGTATCCAAAAAGCTTTACGCCAATTTAACTCGCGAAAATTATAAGAATGGCCGATTATGCGATGACGAAAGTGAAATTATGAGATGATCACGTTTTTTATAAATTATTTATGGGCGGAAAAAACTTGATTTAAATGATTTATGATCGGATCTTGATTCAAATTGGACGGATATTCGGAAAGAGAAATTCGAAGAATACGTAACATGTTATAATATGAAAACGCCACATATTTTACACAAAGGATCATTGTTTCCTGCGAAATATTCATTAATAACCACGATTTCTGAATTGATAACGGAAATATACCTTTCGTTTCACATTTAAATGATAATCGAGAAAGAAGCGTATGATATAATCGGATCATATAAATCACTAATTCATCTAAATAGTTATTTATAGATAACACAGAAAACGAGAGAAGGGAACTCGCATCAATCAATATATCGTAAATCAACGACGTCGAATAACAAATATGTTCAAAATTTCTGACCAATTTCAGTTCGAAATAAGATATTTAAATCTAAATCCATAATGTTTTTATTGAATATACCAGGTGTCCTAGTTATCTCTGGCTATATGTCACGCAATTTTCAACAAAAAAGTTTCTATTAAGTATGTTCCAGTTATCTTTCGTTGTAACTTTATATTTATTGGGAAATTGACTTCTAATTAAAAGTTAGTTTCAATGGATATAGTAGAAAAGTATTTGTAAATTTATGTTAATTCTTTAAGTATGTTTGTCAGACGTTTTGTATTGACTCTGTCAAATGCCTGACCTAATTTATCATTCCTCTTTTTCGTTAAAACAATAACTTGTCTGTCGCCTCTGAGTGGACGCGCCTACCTTTACATTCATGTAGTGACCTTTTTTGCGTGCCTGTATAGATGTTTACAACATAGAATCAAAGAACATAGGATATCTATTTTGAAAAATCAGAAATCAACAGGTTTTGCAGAACATTGTATAGAAAAAAATTCTTTTTTCAATGAGAAAGATGTCACTTTATTATACAGGTGTCCCAGAAGTCGACGTCAAGCCGGGTAACAGGCTGAGTCATAGTAGTTATCAGAAAAATATTTTAAAAAATCCCAATCGTGTACTTTTCAAATTAAATTGCATTTTTTATTATTCGAGAAAATGCACTCCCTGTGATGATTTTTGAACTCCTGTTGCTACAATTCTTCAAATTTTATTTTTCCTATGATATCCCGAATACTGCTTCTGTAACCTGTGGTCTTCAATTCTAACGGCCAGTTTCATAAACAACATCAAAAGGCTCCTTTATGATAAAGTCCCTTTACGAAAAAGGATCCTTTAAATGGGAGCATCAGTTTCATAAACGCACATCGACCGTCCTTTACTTAAAGCTTCCTTTAATGCGCCAGTCATATGTTTCCGACTGTTGGCTATCCTAAGAACTAGTGATTTTACGAATGTAGTTGGTGATATTCTGTAAAAATTGTGAGTTATGCGTTGGAACTTGTAAAAAGAAAAAGAGAAGAAGCATAAATCGATCTTTGCATAAACATGGTTATGTGCAGAAGACAGTATATTGAAGTTTATATCATTATTACGTTCGAATTGCTATATTTTATTACGTGGGTTATATGAATGTATATGGGAGAAAAGAGAAAAAAGTATTACTTTAAAACCAGAGGAGGAACTATGCCTCTTGGAATTGATTGAAAAAGAGAATTTTAATATTATAGGATAAAGTCTGGCAAAGAATAGAAACTGCTTTCAATGCAACAGTTCTCCATTGGAGAAATGGGGACCAGCTCAAATCCAAATATGACAATATAAAAATTAAAACTAGAAGGTGGTAGCTGCTCAACGCAGTCATATTGACTGGTGGTAGGGCTCCATTCAAATTGAGGGAGCCAATTTCCAAACAGTTGAGCCCAACTGTTACGAACCCTCTTGCCGAAACGAAAGAGATGTATTATAAAAAAAACGGCTCTAGTAGAAGCTCAGATAGTGGCTATCAAGGAAGAGAATAGAAGAAAAGAAGAGGAGCATTCAAAGCTTAAAATATTAGATTTGCAAATTATGGAGATGAAGAGCAAATTAAATAATAATAATTAAATCTTTTTTATTTTGAATGCACTTTCTGAAAAAGCGGTATTAGAATTCTATCAGCATTGCTGCAGACTATGAAGTCCCCTCAAATTTGAATTAAAAGCCGAAATTTCAATAACACATAATATTTTTATTTCTTTATTCTCACTTGAAACTTTTTCAGGTGTTACCTAAAGTAAAACAATGAATCAGAAATACAAACATAGAAGCCTATCTAAATACATACCTTATAAAATCTTATAAAAATTATATGAAATCTTGTCATGTTGAAGATACAAATTGAATATGAAGAATAGTTCCACAAGTGACAAGGAAATTTATTTTTAATTATCACAGAAATATAATTTTAAATTAGGAAAATGTTTATTAATAATAGACTCTTGCTTGACGAGCTGCATTAACATTAGTTGAATTTGTTTGAAAGTCCTTTTCCTCTTGCAATCATTCATTTGGAAATATTTCGTTCATATTGTGCAAAACAGCGGTAGCAACAATAATTGACGCTTCCAAACTCCATACTTTCTCTCCACCACATTTCTAGTTTGTATAATTGACTGCTTATATAAATTTTCAGCTACAGTTATAGCTTCCGTTAACTTTGTCATAAGATAAGTCTGCAAACTATAACCACTACCACCAAGTAACAAATACCGTCCTAATTTACCACTCTCAAATTGTCTCTTCAAGACACTTATTAAAGATGGTTTGATCATATATTTCCAGTTCCATAGAATCTCAATGTGGAAAGTAGTTGGTTCATCGGTTCAATACAGCTGCCTCTGAAAATTGTCAATTTAATGATTTGGTATACATAAAATTATATCAACAAAATAATAAATCGAAATTTGTTTACCTGTAAAATGGGAAGTACAATTGATCTGCAATTTTTTGAAGCAAAAATTAAACAGTTGGTTTTGTCAAGCAAAAACGATAGAAGAAATCTAGATCATCTAACGTGGAAAAATGTCTCTCCTGTAAATTTTTGGTCTTCTCACAATTATTTCTTCATCATTTGATGAAGAAGTAGAACTTAAATCAGCATTCAACATTTGGTGCAACATATTTCGTAGTACGCTAAAATTAAATAAAATGGGATGTGACAGAACAAGGTTATGTCCACTGTTTTCGTGTGTATCGAGCACCTGCGCAGTGTCGAGCTTCTCGTTAAAGGATCCTTTTCCAGCCGTAAAGGGCCGATTTTCTCACTTTAAGATAAAGGAAGCTTTTAACCTCAAAATTTGTTTATGAAACACGTTTTATCATTAAAGGAGACTTTTTGGGAAAAAGGAGGCTTTAATTTCGTTTATGAAACCGGCCGTAAGCCAATTACTCCAGCTTGGAAAAAAATGTCACTTTTTGCCGAACTAAGTATTCCCCGCTTCACAGCGGGTCGACTTCTAAACAAAGTGCATGGTGACGGAAGAATTTCCTTACCTCACGACGATATTGTGCTTCAAGCAGTTGAGGAAGATCCAAGTACTTCGCTACGTGAAATTCAGCGACAATTGAAAAAACATAAGCACAACCCTATCATGTACAGCGAGTAAAAGCTCTGTTACTCCGGGATTATGAACTTCGGGTTGCGTTTTGCCAAACCATGCTACAAAAGAACCGGGAGGACCCACAATTCTTAAGCAAAAATTTGTGGTCGGATGAATCATCGTTTAAAAAAAGATGGTTACATGAACCTACACAATTTACACGAGTGGCACTTAGAAAATCCGAATTTAATGAGACAAGATAGATCTCAATATCGTTTTAAAGTGAACATGTGGACTGGAATTTTGAACGGAAGGGTCATAGGATCTTTTGAGTTGCCAGAGGTTTCAGATGCTGAAATTTGTATAGATTTTTTACAAAATCAGTTGCCAAATTTACTGGGGGGCAGTGAAGGAAAAAATTTATTCAAAACAAATTGAAAATGTAGCTGAGCTTCGGGAGAGAATTATGGAAGAAATGCAATTTGTAAATAACGGAAGATTCGCCCGTCTGATATCCCGATCTTTTGACGTGACAACGTCTTATAAATTGGTTTGCCGGGTGACACTTCAAGAAACTGCGTTACGCTCCGCTCACGTTATGCGCTCACAATGAGAGCGAGTGAGAGGCACGCGTCCCTTCCACTCGGGCATGGTTAGCCCGCCTAAGAGCGAGAGAGACAGACATAAAAAGTGAAAGGCACGCGTCCCTTCCACTCGAGCACAGTTAGCCCGCCTAAGAGCAAGAGAGACAGAGCGAGAGAGAGAGAGAGTGAGAGAGATAGGCATACACACCGGTTCATGTCTTGCGCTTCTATTTCGCTTAGGCGCCTGCATACAAGTTTACACGTTGCCAGTTAATTGTAAAACGATTGTGTAGTGATAATGTGAAGGTAGTTTCGTCCATCGCAACAATTCAAACAGCAAAGGTAAATAATTTCAGACTGATAATATAACATGATGAAATAAATGACTAAGACATAAGTGAATAGGTTATGTTGTAGTAATCACAATGTTGTGGTAGTTTTCAATCAAAAAAGTAGTAGAAATCGTTTCTCAACCAATAATAATTTGTTTAACTTGAAAAAATGAGCGCGACTTGCTATGTAAAAAATTGAAATAACAATGTTTAACCTCCAACCTGTCAAATCGAAACTTTCAAACATTCAAACCGAGACGACTAATCACTGCGCAAGGTCGTAAGCGCGCGATTTACAAATTCAAAGATCAAATGTGAATTAGTTTTCTCCTTTTAGAAAATACACTTTGAATTAAAATCGATTGATATTAACAATTAATGTGATTTAAATAAATGTTCTAACTTTTAAATTTAGTTTTTATATTTATAACAATATAAAACAAGTTAAATTTATTAATAACTTATAACAACTGATTGATAAATAAAATTTTGTTAATATGAAATTCAGTGCGAGATTCTTTGTATAAATTAATGTTTTAAATATAATTCTTTGTATAAATAAATGTTTTAAATTGTTACTATTATTTCATCCTTCTTCCTACTATACGAATGAATATTCACATTAAAATTATTTTACCACTCAAAGTCGTTGTCACGTAAAACTTTCGCCCGTATGCCGACTTTACAGGCAACAAATTTTTTTTTAAGGAGATGTGCATGTAATTCGGCTGAAAGAAGGCAGTTTGAACAGCTTTTGTGAATTTATTCAATCTTGTCATAAAACGAAACTGAATTTCTTTAAGAAAAATCTTTTTTAGTCCAATCTGAAAAAGAATGTAGTTAAAGTTAAAGCATTTTAGAATTCTCAATAAATGTGCTAACATTTGAATTAACCTGCCAAACTGATGTAGTAAAATTTTTTTTCAGTACAGTCAATTGAAGTTGCGTGAAATTTTAATTTAGAATACTTGGTTCGGCAAAAAGTGACATTATTTTCTAAGCTGGAGCAATTGACTTAGAATTGAAGATTACAGGTTACAGGAGCACTATAATAATAATATGGTTTATTCTGTAAGCTACAACTGCTACAAGATATAAACAGTAATCACAGAGGCGTGAGCCTGTACATGATTTTAAAGTAAAAACAAAAATATAATACGGTAGCCACTATCCAAATTAACTAACAAATTCTCATCAATTTACATTCAGAATTAAAAATACAAAGGGCATACAACAATACAAAAGTTCATAAAGGAAAGTTCTCTCATCCGGTAAGTAACTATGTGATTCAATATTGGTTTCAAAAAAAAAATGTTTACTAGGGGTTTATTATCGCATTGAAATAGTGTCTCCCTTTCTCAATCACCCAATTTTTTAATGTTCTTTTATTGGAAGTGGGGTTTTTTATCATTTTTAGAGCCATCGGAATTGAGGCATATATTCGCGGGGCTAGATAGGCGAAGCACCTCTGTCCTATTCTTTTCTCAGCTCTAGGTGTAAGGTATTGATGGATCTTGTTTCTTGTTTCATACTCATATTCATCACGTATAAGTTGAGTTTTTCCTGTATTTACGCCAAGTAACATCTGCAGTACAAATAGTTGGTGGGGGTTCATAACCTGGGAAATAGCGAACAAATCATCTGACAGATACAGGAGCGGCTTTCCATATATAACACGGAGTATCCATTTCTGGATCACTTCAACCCGCCACATATGACATCTGTATGCTCCACCCCAACCAATTATACCATACCTTATTTGAGATTGACATAGAGCTGAGTATACCATCATTAGGCTTGTTTCATTAAGGTACCTTTTCAGATGTTTAAACCTGGTAAGTAAACATCTCAGTTTGGTGACTAAATTGTCTATGTGTTTATCCCATTTTAGATGACGGTCGATTGTAATACCTAGATATTTTATGCTTTCGGCTTCAGGGATTGAAGTTTGGTCATCAATCTCTAAATTACCCATATGTGGAAGTCCTGAACTATAAGTAGCAAAAGGTAAGTATTTCGTTTTTTGTAAATTCATTGTTAATTTATTTTCCCTGAACCAATGTGTTATCATGATAAGATCTCTCTCCACCTCCTTTTTCAACTTTTTCCAAGAACTGTCTTCATACATTATGACAGTGTCATCTGCAAAACTAATGATCTCTCCTTTTTTTTGCATCAATAATAGGCTATTTATATAAATAATGAATAAGATGGGTCCTAATACTGTCCCTTGCGGCACACCATATTCAACAGTTCTCTGTTCACTTGAATGCTCTTCTATTTTCACAAATTGGCTCCTACCAATTAAATAGTTTTCCATCAATTTATATGCTTTACCTCGAAAGCCACTGAGGTGAAGTTTACGCAGAAGCTTTTTATGTGATACGGTGTCGAAGGCCTTCGCAAGGTCTATAAACACGCACAGACCCTATTCAGGATAACAACGGAAAAATAAAATTTGAAAAAAGTAAAAACTTGTAGCAACAGAAGTTCAAAAATCATCACAGGGTGTGTATTTTATTGAATTAAAGAAAGTGCAACATAATGCGAAAAATACAGGACTTTCTATATTGGATGCTGATATTTCCATGCGCCATAAAAATACACAGATGTTCTAGGTGTAATAAAAGACCTTTTTCAATTTCAAGTTACTTTTTGTACTCCTTTGAAGATGACCGAAAGACTGAAACACGTGTCAGGGTTCTGAATAAACTGTGAAACATAAAAACAGTGTGAATATTTTAAATGAAATTGTTATAATGTTTCACCTGGAGCCAACTCCATTCATTTAGGAAACCAAAAACATGGAGGTGATGCATGACCCGGGTCATGCATACTTGAACTTAACCTTACCTCGTCACTACGCTATTATTTTTGTGCGTATTTCTCCAAGAAGTTTATTACATTCTGAATATCTACTTTCATGTACATCTAAATGAATAGCATCATCAACTGATTATTTGTTTAGATGTCATAAACATCAGGAGTACCACTAAATGAAAAATTCTTCACGTTAACTCATTGCACCTACTATAAAATCCAAATCTGGTGTTGTAAACATTTTCATCTGCCTTCATAATTAAGAATACACCCTTCCCCATAATTTTCAATTTATTTTGATAGGCGTAGAACGGTAAGAATAAATAGCTATATTAACAGGTAAATGCAGCTTTAACCAATGAAATTCTTCAATTTAATATCTAATATCACTTAACTATCAATTTGTATCGGAATAGTTTCACATCTTCATCTTCTAAACCACTTTCAATTTGATCAATCTCATTGTAAACAGTTAGCTCCACTTGGATCGTGAATTAAGTCTGAAATTATGATGGAATGGTTAGAAATTTTGTTCCGATTCTTTCCCGTGAATCTGTTGAGGAAGAATCATTACTAGGAAATGCATAATTGTAATACTACAGTGTCAAAAAAGTACCAAGAATCGGTCATTGAAACATACATTTTGTGCTTACGAAAGTAAACGTAAATAAAAGACTCTTTCATTTAGAATATCGATCAAATTTTCATTTCAATATAATGCTTAGACCTTGCCATTATGTGTGGAATACAACATCATATAAATGTAATAATAATAATAATAATAATAGTGCCTTTATTCATACATTTACAATATATAAACATAGGGCGAAGTCTAGCTTAAAGCTACTCCACTCAACCCTGAAAAAAAAAAATAAAGAAAAACAAAAAGGGAAAAAAAAAGAAAAACAAAAAGGGAAAAAAAACAAAAGGATAGAAACAAAATTAAGCGAAAAAGAAATAAAATTAACGAATCAATTCCATTGTGAGTAAACAAAACATATTTCATATTCATAAAATTTTCCTAATTTATAATTGGCTCGTCAAGAATTTTGACTTCAAAATTTTTCTCAGTGAGCTCAAAGAAACGCCTTCACACGAAACTAAAAATTCATTATGTAATTTCACCGCATTGAAGGTGAAGGAGCGCTGAAACATGGCTGAACCAAATCTTGGCAGCATGAGCCTATGACCATGCCTAACGTCCACGCAATGAACATCACGTCTAAAAATTAGCTTTTCCCTCAAATACGGTGGAAGACAAGAACGTAAAATTCGATGAACCATAATCGTCAGGTGGAGCCGGAAAACATTCTCAACCCTAAGCCATCCCAAGCTGTTAATTCCGTCTCTTATTCCACTGTCATATTTCCTCAAACCGAAAACAAACCGGCAGCATGAATTCTGCATTTTCTGTAGTCTGCGCCTCTGCACGGAATCAAGGCAAGGGTAAAAAACCGTTAATCCGTAGTTCAGTTTGGACAAAACGAGAGTCTCACAGAGATACTTGCGTGACTGAAAATCCAAACAATATCTCTGCCGATACAAAAGGCGCAATGCAAGGAAAGAATTCCTCAACAGCAACGAGACATGCTCCCTGAATCTCAACTGGCAATCGAAAAAGATTCCCAGGTTTCTACAGCAGGTGGAGGACGGAATTCTTTCACCGCCCATCTTGATCTCAACCACACCCTGAAATGTTCTGGGAAAGAAGCATATATAAAAACATTTTTTAACATTTATCTTCAAATTATTCATTTGGGAATAACGCATAATTAAGTTCAAATCCTCATTCAACCGCTCGACAGCCTGAGAAACAGAGGAGGGATGAAAAGAGAGGCGAACCTGAGTGTCATCACAATAAAAATGGGTGGATGCGAATCTGACCACTTTATGCATGTCAGCCACATATATAAGGAAAAGCAGAGGGCCAAGAACAGATCCTTGTGGCACCCCTGAAGTTATAGGGCAATAATCTGAATATGTATCACGCAATTTAACGCACTGATGCCTATCAAAAAGGTAAGACTTGAAAAATCTCAGAGCAGTTTCATCAAAACCAATATAAGTTAATTTAGCACAAAGCAGCTCATGGTCCAGGGTATCGAATGCCCTTGCGAAATCCAACAAGGTGAGAATTGAGGCATGTCCCCCATCCAAAGATCGCAAAATATCATCAGTGATGTTCAGCAGAAGAGTGGTAGTACTGTAACCCCCCCTGAAACCCGACTGCCGCGCAGTGAGAATTCCATTGTCGGTGACGTATTTATAAACCTGAAGATACAATATCCTCTCCAGAACCTTTGACAGAGCTGGTAGCACACTTATCGGACGAAAATCAGATAAGCTCTCAGGACTAGGGATCTTAGGTATAGGATTCACAATAGAGTACTTCCAATCATACGGATAATAACCAGACTCAATGCAAACATTAACAATGTGCGTCATGAAGGGCAGAGTAACACCGAGGGATAATTTAAGCATTCTAGCAGATACACAATCAATCCCCAGAGCGTTCGAACGAAGATCCAAGACAACAGATTTTATCTCGTCTATAGTCGCAAACCCGATCGAAAATTTTTTACTTGCATCAAATCTGTTCGAGCTATAATAACTGGTTCTCTCCTCCTTACAGGACTTGATCCTTGTGAGGTAATTTTCGATGACTCCCAGGCACATTTCGAACAATATCTCACCAGTAAGTCGACTGTTTTCAGATCCTCAATAGTCTGAGGATTGTAGGCATAAACACGATCCTTCGCATAACCCCACAAAAAAATCCAGAGGCGATAAATTACAAGATCTTGGTGACCAATTCACACTGCCGAAACGACAGATTACGCGTCCTGGGAATTTTTCTTGCAATAAAGCCAAAACGGGTCGAGTTGTGTGACTTGTTGCACCAACATGCTGGAACCAAATCTCTTCCAATCCCATATCATTAATTTCAGGCCAAAAATATCGGTAATCAATATAAGAAAACCAAATGTGAACTTCCGTTATTTTATTGATTTACACGACAATTGTTTCGTCATACCATGACTTCATCAGGTGAGTATTAAAACTGAGGTATACAATGCAAAACATGACCTTAAATACACAGCTCTGGTACAAAAAATAGAAGAGTGGAAAGAGATGGTTTACAATCAATGAAAAATATTAAGTAGGGGGGATCTGTTTAAATCTATTTGATCATTCAATAAAATTTGTCTTTCATTATATCTATTGATCTCTAAAGTTTTCTAACAGATTAAGTTTCTGACTTTTGTTTTCAAAATATAATATTTCTTAGTTCATATTAAAATTATGACCAGTCTCTAACAAATGGTTGTCATAAGTTGAATTTGGTTTATTATTAATATAACATTTTTCATGTTCTCGTATCCTTGTTTGGAATGAACGGCCTGTCTGTTCCAAATATACACATGGGCAATCACTACATGTTAATTTGCAAACTCCTAATTTTTTGTTTTTAGGAATGACGTCTTTATTATTTTTCATTAAGCTGCCTAAAGAATTAATGGTATTAAAAGAGATGTTATAATTTTTTTTCCTTAAATATCTAGCAATCTTTTCAGATTTTTGGCCTATGTAAGTTAATGAAATAAATTTTGTTCCGTTTGAATTTTGAAATTTTGGATATAAAGTGATATTGCTTTCTTGTAATTTAATTTATCAAGTAAATTATCTATAATTAACGGATCAAAATCATTATTGAAAGCTATTTGTTTAATGGTTTTATATTCTTTGTCAAAATTTTCTTTTGTCATGGGTATGTTAATCAATCTATAAAGCATACTATTATAAGCTGATAATTTTTGTGAAAATGGATAGTTTGAAGGATAATGAGTCGTACCATCTGTATGTGTAGGTTTCCTGTATATGGAAAAGTCGTGTCTATTATTAATTTTGGTGATTTTTAAATCTAAGAAATTAATGCTATTATTTTCTTTATCTTCATGTGTGAATTCAATTGTTGGATATAATTTATTGATAGATTCCAAAAATGAACAAAGTTATCTATTTGTGCCATTAAATAAACAAATTATGTCATTTATATAGCGGTGCCAATTAACGAAATCTTTAAAATATGGGAGTTTTTGGATATTGGTTTCTACGTGATCCATGAATATTCTGATAACAAGGGGCTTAATGGGTTACCCATTGTTAGACTTTCTTCGTCTAGATAAAACGTGCCGTTGAACATAGTAATTTTGATCTAGGCAAACGTTCAAGGTGTCTAATATTTCTGTTTTCACCAAAGGATTAGTTCGTTTTTGGATTGATAAATCATCAACTTATTTTATGGTTTCAATGACGGGTATACTAGGAAATAAGTTTTTTACATCAAAGGAAACAAGTTTGGCATTGTTTGGGATGTGTATATGCTTAATTTTTGTATAAGTTGATAAGAGTTTTTTATTATAAATTTGGCTTCAAAGTTAGTTTCTGTTAGAATAATTTGGATTAATGATTTTGAAAGTTTATATGATGGGGCTGTGACAAATGAAACAACGGGTTTGATGGGATTATGCTCTTTGTGCAACTTAATTAAAGAATACAAAATGAGTGTTGATGGGTTCATTAAAGTTAATTATTATTTATTGAATGATCAAATAGATTTAAACAGATCCCCCTACTTAATATTTTTCATTGATTGTAAACCATCTCTTTCCACCCCTCTATTTTTTGTAGCAGAGCTGTGTATTTAAGGTCATGTTTTGCATTGTATACCTCAGTTTTAATACTCACCTGAAAAAGTCATGGTATGACGAAACAATTGGCGTGTAAATCAATAAAATAGCGGAAGTTAACATTTGTTTCTCTTATATTGAAGATGAATTTCCGTTAAGTAAAGACCGAGACAATCAAAAAAAAAGCAATTGTGTTTTATTTGCAATAAACCCTCACCTTCAAGTGAATGTGTTACTGTTGATCGTGGCATAAAGACGTTAATTGACGCAAGTGTTTAAAGAGGTGATGACTTTACTGATTATTTAAAAGACAAAAAATCAGTGTCGTGAACAGTATACTCGAAAAAGTATAATTACTACAGTAAAACGGCAACATGAAAAAGGAACCAGCTAGTACATATAAAAAAGTTTCTCCTCGTTCTAGAACACGATGGATGACGTTGATGATGAATAAGATGACTCGAAATTTCATTAATCACTGAGGTAGACTCTGGAAGAAACTACGTTAAAAAAACACGCTAAGTACACTACTTCGTAGGTGGCGTGGAAGCATGTGTATATATAGATTTGTTCCTAAAAGATCTACAGTGTGCAATCTGGTCCTTCGATAAGGTTGATCATAACATCATGATGAAAAAATTGTCTGAGATAGACTTGCTACGTTGCTTATCTTCATATCTCAATAAGGCGTTAACGGATATTTTTCATCATCCTTCTGTGTCACCTCGGGGTGCCTCACGGGTCTCTCCTTGGGCCTCTTTCATTTATAATTTATATTAATGATATTATATAATAATGATGTTTGATTCACACATCGATTATGTGGTGACCAAAAGTAGCCAGTAAAGTTTTCACTTCCACTAAGACATTTAAGGCTCTACATTATAAAGAATACAACTAAAATGAATTTTTGAATCGCTTTTCCTCAGAAATGGTTAATGTTATGAAAAAAAGTGTAAGAATAATTTTTGTAGATATTCACATGATCCACAATTTTGTTCTGAAATGTTCTTATCATAAAATGAACCGTTTCGCTGAAACTTCCAAAAATCCCATTATTGCGAACTTTGACCTTGAATAAAAATTTTTGGTATCAACGTTCATGCAAATTTTCAGCTTGTTGGGAATTTATGCAAGGGCGAATGTCTAAATTGACCGGACTAAATAGGGATTCCGACAAACACGAAACTAGGAAACTAGGACTTCAAAACCAAATCCTCCATCATTATCGCAATAAATTGTTCAATTACACAGTCAATCTAAAATACAGGCAAGAAATCTGGTCCATTTCATACCCAGTCAATTGTACACATTCCAATCCCAAGGTGGCTGGTTCAATCGCATAGGAGATTATATTGAAATATAGCGTGTAAAATTTTAATTGATTCCACCAAAAATCGATCGAATGTAGGTCAAATTGTAACTGATTGAATCCCATCTTCACGTCTGTGCTTTGTCGAATCGACATTTTTATTTGACGAGAAAACTGGTTGACCAATTCGGTTTTTTCTTTGGAAAAGTGATATAGAGGTCTAGAATTGGTTTTTTTTAGAATCTATTGTTACTATGTCCACAGATTTTACCTTCATAACAACCATATCTCGTACTTTCCTTGAAATTGGAGTTAAAGCATTCAATTCCGTGAACGTTTTAATTTCTTGAAACTTTCAGAACTCACAAAAAATATCAACGTAAAAATAAATTGGTGTTTTCTAAAAGAATTAATAATTCCAAATTATAAATGTGCATGTTTTCTTCCGATTCGTGAAGGTTATTTCTGAATTGAAATTAGAAATATTAAGTACATTATCGTTAGAGAATAAAACAACATATTTCTTCGAAATATTCAGAATTTATTCGCTAAGAATGTGAAATACGAAGCCTTTCGATGATAACATATTTTTCAAGTGTTTAGAATTACAGAATGCAGTGATATATAAAGGGTCTTTCATTAACAACGCCCTATTTTGTTTTGTAAATAAAACGCATTATTTATTTGAAAATTATTGAAATTTTTACTTCAATATTAAGTACAATGAATGCCATTAGTTATGACACAAAACATCATTTAAATGTCCACCAAGGAAACGCTGGCAAGAATGAAGTCGTTGAACCCAATTTTCCATGACTCTTTCACACAAATCAGGTCGTATGTTAGCAATTACTCGTTAAATATTGATCCGTAAATCGTCTTAATTCGCTGCATGATTGCTGTAAACCATTGACTTAATGTTACCGCAAAGAAAGAAGTCCAATGGATTCAAATCGCAGGAACGAGGCGGATAATTTATCGGTCCATTACTTGAAATAATCGAATCACCGAATTTTGTTTTCAATAAAGACATTGTGTGGCAGTATGACAAGTGGCACCGTCCTGTGCAAACCATATTTTCTGCAAATCGAGATGAACCAATTCAGGCCATAAAAAATCAATTAATATTGACAGATAACGATTTCTATTGAAAGTTACCGCCTCATGAGATTCGTTGAAAAAATAAGGTGGAATGACTCCACCAGCATAAAATCCGCACCAAACACTAAGTTTGTGAGAATGTAATTGCAGTTCTTTAGGTTTATCACCACTCCATATACGGAAATTCTGCTTGTTAACATAACCGTTTAACCAGAAATGAGCCTCATCGCTGAGGCTCCGATTTTTTCTAAGCACCAATTACCGAATACCGACGCTTTAAATGATCTGTTGGTTTGAGTTCTTGGGTTAAAACAATTTTGTATGTATGTAAACCAAGGTCTTTTCGTAAAACTCGCCACAATGACGTCTGGGAGATGCCTAGTTCTTATGAACGTTGAGAAATCGATAAATTTTGGTTTTCACGAACACTATCAGGTACTGCAGCAATATTCTCTTCACTTCTTGCATTTCTTTGTCTCACTGGCACTGTAACATCATGAAGTGTATAATGTCTTTCAAACTACTTCATTAAACGTTCTTTTATCCGGACGATTATATCAATCGAAAATTGGAGTTAAAGCACGTAAAGTTAGAGCCTGGATTGGAAGAAGGGGACATTTGAGTGACCACCCAAATCATCTGATCTGGTTCCACTGGCCCTTTTTTCTATGAGGTCACCTGAAATCCAAGATTTACGCTATCCAGACTGAGTCACTGGATGCTTTGCGAACTCGGATCATTAATGAATATTGACAAATTACACCAGAAATCTCGAGTAACGTACGTGAACGTTTTCAGCAAAACTTACATTACTGCATGGAAGTGAATGGTGCCCATCTCCAGCATTTAATTAACTAATCACTAAAGTAAGTACTCTTCCACTATTTTACCTATCATTTCGTTATCGATGGAAATTTTGGAGCGAAATTTCTGGATCAGATATAACTCGATAAGATCTTCAAAATGAGATATCGCAATACCCCTCATCCTTGTTCAAAATCAAGGGATTGTACTCACCCCCGTTAGGTGGTTGCAGTTACGGAGACGCGAAGAGCGGAAAAGTTGTTCCACCTCGAACCAGAAATTGAGGGGTCCGAGCGATTTACTACATTTTCATTTTAAAGCCGGAAAATCGAGGTATTGAAGTTTTGTTGGATCATACTGCATGTCACTATTATAAATTAAATTTTTGTGAAACTTAAGTCAAGTATTCGTTCACCTTATTAATATCCAAAATTTTTGATCAAGTGGTTTTCGAGAAATCAATATATTTAATCAGGAACTTATGTGTTATTAATTGCCTTCAGAATCATCTTGTGAAATTCAGCAAGAAATAACTTGGGCACCCTGTATCGAACAGTTAGGGAAGCACTGGAATAATCCTATCGCTCTTGAAGGGGACTATGTTGATGAAAAAGTCAATTTTAAAATAAAATAAAAATAAAATAGAAAGGCCCTTTACTTGATAGAAGAAATATAACAAAATTTGAATATCAAAACAAATTAAAATATGTTTATCTTCTACAATTTTAATTTCAAAAAATTTTTATTCAAAAAAACTTTTAGAATTAAATTAATGTCTAAAACAAGCACCGCTTACATTTAATAGACGTATATAATCAAAACTCAATATATAATGTCAAATGGAATAAATAAACCAAAAGATATACGAAAGTCATTAAAATTAATAAATAAATATTTAAAGGAGACAAAATTTGTTTCTGGTCTTACCTTCAAGAACGCCATTTGCCTTTTAAAAACATGAACACACTTAAAGGACTTCTCAAAGAATATAATTTATTTGAAATATTTAATATATTTAAATATTCGAATAAGTAAATTCAGAAGTCTCTCAAAGCATGCACTATATCTTCAAAAAACAAATATAATTCTAAGCAATTCCGTCTTCAGTCCTGAAATATATTCAAAATATCAAAATCAAAAAACTAACCTATATCAAACAACGTACCATTTGTAAATGAATAATGTTTCGAGACATAGATCATCATAGATCATAGATCATCATCATCATAGATCAAAAAAAAAAGTCAATTTTAATAGAAAAAGTTGTGTTACTTCATTAAACCTGGAACTTATTAACCAATGTATACAAATCGTTATTTCACTATGACAATCTTTAAGCTTCATAAGCTTTCTATGTCACTGTGCACACCTACACAATTGAATTGAGATTCTAATCAACAATTTCTGTTAGCTTAATTACTATATTCACGTAATTTCCTATTTGCTAGAACAACAAAGTAAATTATCTTAACATGAATCTAAACCTCTACTCGGCCTGCTTAGATTCAAAAATATTCTTTAATCGGCTACTGTACCGTCCTTATCAAATTCATAATCTTCTCACATGTGAGTTCCTGCATTAATAAAATAAACTGAGATTATTCTTCAGTCTCATTAATTTACAGTAAATTACATCGATCTTTGTGAACTCATTTATTTTCGTTTGCACATTGTTTTCAACTCTCATATTGTTATCAGAATGATCTGAATGGTTTTCTATGGAGATGCTCCAGAGGAGTTTTAATGTGCTATGAAGAGATCATTACAATTTGATATTTATATACGATTTGAACAGGTGATTAGAGGATTCGTTCGGAGTTTTAGGAATGATACAAGCTGGATATAATCTCGAGAAGCTTGCGTGAAATGCAGAAACCAGAACTAATGATTGCCATCTGAAAACGTTTTTATTACGTCTTTTTACGTTATCTATATGTACGAGGATTTTTAATAATGGCGGGTAGATGTTGAAGTAGAATACAAGAAACTGTGTATGCAAATTTCTTCGTTCTGAAGCTTCTTGCAAAGCAGTGTCCTGGAGGAGCTTTCTGACCTCTTAATTTCGAAAAATAAGCATTTCGTTCCAGCTTGTAAGCCCTTGAACTCATCAGATTAGCAATGGGGTGCAAGATTGCCAATGACGTCTGTGCTCTTGTTTCAGTCGGAACGTCGGTGTCGAAAGCTCGCACTCTGCTCTACTTGAAGCAGGAGAGGACGGTGAACTGAGGATTGGAGATGGTTGCGTTCTCTCTGTGGAACGCCTGGAAGCTGTAGCAGAGCAGAGCGAAATTCTGAGTAATGCCAAAGAAGTTGGGCCCATCGCCACAGTTTCTTCGACGCACGAATGTTTGCTGATTGTTCACCGAAGTGGGAACCTATTTTTGATGGTTCAAATTCTTCAAGCTCCTGCACAACTCTAGGTTTTGCGAGTGGTACTGGCTTATTTGTATTCTTGACCGTTCATATTAGGAGTAGAAATAAGTTCGTGCGGTTTAGATAACAGATCATCGTTAGGCTTTCTTTTCACTATCTGTCATTTCGCTGAAATGTAAACAACATAGTTTCTGTTTACTCTGAAAATGTCAATTTTTGTTTTCGAATCATGTGTTTTTACGCGGAGTTTTACTTCATTAGTCCAATATGAATAAAAACGCTGCCGAAAGTTATCATATTTTAGTGAATGGTTATGAGACTCTGCTATAGCTGAACGAACGTGTCAGGAGTGGTTTGTTCTATTTAAAAGTGGCAATTTTGATTTGGAAGACGAGGAACGACAGATGTTGCGTCACCCGTTAAAATATAGTTAGAAACGCTCAAATGGGAAGTCCTACTCTACCCGCTTTACGGCTTAGACATTGCTTCTTCAAATTACCATCTGTTCCTATCAGTGCAACATGGGCATGCAATCAAAATTAGCCTTTTAAACGAACAGAAGGAATTTAGTTGCGCCCTTCTTCCTCAATATTCTAAGAGATTACTTAGTGATTTGAAGGGAATACTTAAACATCTGTATTTGTAGAGGAATATCTGTATATTTCTTTCTCGAAAACTATAAATTCGATGATCCAAGTGGAGTATGAACGAATTTTACGTTATAAAACATGATAAAAATAAGAACGTGTTTTTTCGTTCATTACGTCATTTAATTTATTTCAGTCCAACCCTGTCTCCTCTTGTTTTCGACTTTCGACCAAAGTAACAAGTTACGTAGAACCGGTTCTGTACGCTGAATAAAATATAATTCCTTATCAGTTGCTTCACAGGTTTCAAAAAGCACTTGATTCCAGTTAGAGCCCTTTTACTTTGATTTAAATAGTTTCTTTTAAATTGTCTGCTATTAAGTTTGAGCAGAAAATGGCTTCTAAATCACTATTGAAACTTATTTCCTCATCGAATAAATTGATCAACAATAAAACTGCATCGAATTCAATCAAGGCATATTCTTCAATTGCAGGTAAGATGCAATTACTTACATATTCAAAAATATTAATTCCAGCCTCCTTTTACGATATACCTAACCTCAATATACTAAATTTATTACTTCTTTGGGTTGTGTGAATTTATATTTCTATATAATTAAAATCGAAGAAAAATTTTTAGGGAGATTCAGCAAGAACGGTTTTGAAGAATTTTAGTTGCTAACCAGTTCATGAAAATTTTGTTTATACATTTAATGAACTATTGAACTGTGCAGGACCGTATTCAGTCCCCAAGCCTGTGGAATAATATTCTCATCTGTGGTATTTAGATATTTGATGAAGTTTTCAAACCATCCATCAGTATTTATTTTCATTTTGGATTTGTTTCCTAGAACTAGAGCGCAAAATCTTATTTTTGTTTGATGCTTAGATAGAATCCCTGACTTTGCGCCAGAAGCGTAAAATTGGTCGTATATCTATAGTTGAATAAATTTCACTGATTTTTTTCAAATCTAATTCAAATTCATCATCTATAAATTTTCAGTCCAAACTTTTTATTTAATGAGGGACCTTATTTTCTGTTGTAATAATATTATATCGCTGTTTTTGGGATGCCGACACACCTTGCATGTATAAATAGATCCAGCTAAATTCAGTGTTTTGTTTTCATCAATTTTTCTATTCTTTTGGTGCTTTGATGATTCTCGAAAACTTATTATTTGAAAACATAATATTCCAACTTTCCTCAGATAGAAAATCGTTCATGTAACATTATTTCTTTTATGTCTTAAGCAAATTACGAACACATCAAGGTGGAAAAAACTGGGACCAAGAACAATGTTGGACTTATCACTCTAAACAGACCGAAAGCTCTAAATGCTCTTTGCGACAAGCTGATGACTGAGGTAGCGCAAGCCTTAGACAACTTAGAAGCTGATAAAGATGTTGGAGCTATCGTCATAACAGGAAGCGAGAAAGCTTTTGCTGCCGGAGCAGACATCAAAGAAATGGAGTCCTATACATACTCAAAATGCGTTAGTGGCAACTTTTTAGAACAGTGGAATAGAGTGGCTAAAACTGTAAAGCCAGTCATCGCTGCAGTAAATGGTTATGCTGTAAGTTATATTGATTTTCGAAGGAAGTAGGTATCAATGGAAAACGAAATGTTTTTCAATGTTATGTTCATTTAACACAAAAATCAAAACAATTTATATTCCAATCTATATTCATAATAATCTCACTAATTAAATTCTATATATTTGGAATCTGATAAACAACTAAGTAAGTGAATACGTAGGAACATCATCATTAATAAAAATGTATTTTCTTGGTATCTGTAATAAGATAACAAGCACAAGTTGACTGATATAATAGAAATAATGATAGTGATTCCATAATAAATCTATAAGTTGTTTAAAACTATGTCAGAAGGGATTTCTCAACACATTTATCAGAAATTAAGTTATAATTTCATATCTCAAATGTACATGATCCCAATTTCTTCAATTTTTATTCTCGAGTAACGTTTCCCAATATCTAAACCTGTAATTTTTGTCAAGTTCATTAGTTTCTGCGAAAAGCCGTTAAATATGTATTTAAATAACAATTTCTTAAATATTATGTCCCTACATTGTATGTCAGAGAACAGATGATGAGATTGAAGAATGTATTTCCAGCATCCCAACTGACTTACCTAAAATAAAATCATTCACGGTAAAAGAAATTCAGAAAGAAATTAAGTATCTAAACATTCGAAAAGCCCCTGGTCTAGATGGAGTAACAGCAAAAATGATCAAAGAACTTCCTAAGAAAGCAGTTAAATTACTAACATATATCTTCAATGCCATCACAAAATTGAACTACTGGCCAAAAATGCTGAAGACAGCTGAAATAATTATGGTATTAAAGCCAGGAAAATCACCACACGAGGTTTCATCATACCGACCTATAAGCCTGTTGCCGACCATCTCCAAGTTACTCGAAAGGCTCCTCCTACAAAGGATTGAGACAGAGTTACCCAATGAACACTGGATTCCCTCTCATCAGTTTGGATTCAGGCAAGGACACTCAACAGTTCAACAGACCCATCGAATAACAAGATTCATCCATCAAACATTTGAACAAAAACAGTACTGCACATCGGTATTCCTAGATGTAAGTCAGGCTTTTGACAAAGTCTGGCACGCTGGGCTCTTGTATAAAATCAAAACTATTCTCCCTCTGAAGTATTTCAGCATCTTGAAGTCGTACCTTACTGATCGAGAATTCAGAACAAAGGTAGGCGAAGAAACATCTAAAAATTACCCCATTAAAGCCGGAGTCCCACAAGGAAGTGTGTTGGGTCCTATTCTTTATATTCTGTATACTTCTGATCTGCCGACATGTGATAACACAATCACAGGAACTTTTGCAGATGATACCACCATAATGGCCTCCCATGAAGACCCCATAACAGCATCTAAACTTGTTCAAGAACATCTGAATCTAGTGGAAAAATGGATCAAGAAATGGAGAATAAAAATAAATGAAACAAAATCAAAAAAAGTAGATTTCACCTTGAGAAAAGAACGATGCCCACCAATTCACCTTAATGGAAAAGCAATACCACAGGCAGAAACAGCAAAGTATTTAGGATTCCATCTAGATACCAGACTTACTTGGAAAGAACACATAAAAAAGAAAAGGAAGCAAATAGACTTGAAAATCAAGATGTATTGGCTTGTGGGAAGAGATTCAAAACTGTCATTAGAAAATAAAATTCTACTGTACAAAACAGTTATAATTCCAATCTGGACGTATGGACTTGAAATTTGGGGATGTGCAAGCAAGTCAAATATAGCCAACATACAAAGAAGCCAGTCCAAGATATTGCGAATGATAGCCAACGCACCATGGTATGTCACAAACCTAACACTCCATGAAGATATGAAAATCCCCTTTGTTAAGGATGTCATTAAAACAAGAAGTAGAAATCACCATTCTAGATTGAAAGAGCACACAAATACCCTTCTACGACCCCTAACAGAGGACAACCAAGCAAGAAGACTGCAAAGGAAATGGCCAACTGACCTTATGGAATATTAAGAGATTCCCCCAATGGGGGGAACTTCTTCACGCTTAATTCTCACTGTATGGATATAAAATTAGCTTATAGAAATGTATTCTGATTGCTGATAGATAAATACCTTTAAAAAAAAAAAAAAAACATTGTATGAAGCAACTGCATATTTGGATCCAGAAATTAAATTAATATACCCAGATTAGGTGAAAAGAAAATTCGATAATTTATATATTTAATCTCAAAACCTACCCCGAGGATTTGAAGCCTTTAGGTTTTTTCGTTCAGAAATTACCTTCGGCATAATATCCTTTAAATATTTACAATTACATTTTTTCTAATAAAAAAATTATTCGCCCTGTTTTTCAAATTTACAATAATTGTTTTAATATACCACCTAATAAATTTATATTTAAATTCAAGATGAATTTTCATGAAGTAGAGACTGAACCATTCAAATATTTAATTGATATTATTTATTTTTGATTCAAAGTGCGTAAAATCCAAAATTAAATTAAAACAAAATCTTAAAAATAAAAAAAAAAATTATGCAAATATCAAGTATTATTCAAGAATTCATCTAATATTTCTATTTTCATTGTGATGTAAATTGTTTGGTTCACAAAAATTATTAATTTTCAATCTGAATTTTGAGTTGAATCGATCCAGATGAAAAGTTTCTAAATCTTCCTAGAGCTTATTATTCCATACATTTTCACAAAAAAGTTTTCTTCCTATGTGGGACGATCTTTTTATTTTAGACTGTAAATAAGAAATTCAGGCAGGTTTAAAATATATGTAGGTTACTAGATTTCACAAATTAATTAATTGAAAATAATAAAATCAACTGAAATACAAGAGAATTCTTATTTTTTCACTTCAAATGTTGTGTCCGCATGTCTTGGTTCTTGAATCAGATTTTTAATTTTTTATAGTTGGGTGGAGGTTGTGAATTAGCTATGATGTGCGATATAATCTACGCTGGAGAAAAAGCCAAATTTGGACAACCTGAAATACTTCTAGGAACCATCCCTGGAGCTGGGGGTACCCAAAGGCTTCCAAGAGTTGTCGGAAAATCAAAAGCAATGGAGATGGTATTAACTGGTAAACTTCTATAATTTCTTTCGACTCTCTCTAATCCATAAGATGTTGTTAAAAGATTAAATCCAACTGATCTTTTTCAGGAAATCAAGTAACCGCCCAAGAAGCAGAGAAAATGGGATTAGTAAGCAAGGTTTTCCCACCAGAAAAACTGCTGGAAGAAACGGTCAAACTGGGAGAAAAAATCGCCTCGAACTCTCAACTTATCAACGGACTGTGCAAAGAAGCTGTAAATACTGCATTTGAAACAACTCTGAAAGAGGGATTGCATTTCGAAAAGAGGACTTTCCACGGTACTTTTGCTACTGAAGATCGTAAAGAAGGAATGAATGCTTTTGTTAACAAGAGACCAGCTAACTTCAAAAATCAGTAACCGTTAATGTTATATGCATAAAAGAAATAAATTTTTTAAATTGTTAAGAATTTTTTTCTTTCAGAAACTTTATAGTTCAGTTATTTTAAGGATGTTGGGAAATAAAACTGCTTTAAATACCATCTCAAAAATACCGCTTGATAAATTCACAACGTCGCAAAGTTGCTTGTTATTATTCTCAACTAATTCGGGAAAATTGTTATAAAAAAAAATGCAGAAATCTTTACTTTACGTTTGATGGACAGAATAATAGCCCAACAAAAACATTCAACTTGGAAATTATCTACTATTAAAAAAATTGAGAAGGTTACATTTTTGTGTTAATAAAGGGTTCAAATTTTTAAGTATCAACTTATTTCTAATTGAAAACTTAATGAGGATACGAGGTATTTAATGATAAAAAAGAAACATGAAAACAAATATTACAAAATGTGGCCCCAATAGAGAGAAATTATTGTGGTGTAAGTAAATGTGTCATTATTTCCAGATGTGTAGAATCAAAAGACAGGAAACTTAACTACACTGTCTTTTGCGTCATCATATAGAACCCATTTTTCATCTACAGTGTCAAGCGATCAAAAAACGGCTCTGTATGGTGCCGTTGAAGCAATACATTGCATGTGATGGATAGGTTGGCTTTGTTCTCTTGGACAGATTATGGGGGACCCAAACACCTGCTCTGCTTATTTTTACAATCTGCTGCAAATGTTCTTGGATGATCGACCAAGGTTGGTTAAGAGAATTTGAGAGTTCCTCGATTGTCTGATGTGGATTTACTTCCACTTCTGCCCTTAGCATGTCGTTGTCTAATATTGTTGGCCTTCCTGATTGATAGGAGTCGGAGAGATCAAAATTACCGGATCTGAACCTAGAGAACCATCTTTAGCATTTACAAACATATAATGCACTCAATGCCGGATATGCTCTCCTGGTATTTGGCTTACCATTTCAGCCCAAATTGCGAACAAAATCTAATGTTAAGTATTTAGAAGTGAACAAGTCAGAATAACCTTAAAACTTCTTTGACATGACTTCGAAGTACCAAATGAGCTGACAAATTATAATCAAATATCGACATGCGAGAAATCGAAGCAATTGAGTTTATACCTTCCCTATAATTGAAATTTATTCATTTTTAGGTAAATAAAATATTTATATATTTTTTTAATGAATCTGCTAATAATATTGTTAATTTTGGAAGCGACTAATATTTTGTTTTGAGAGTGTTTTTAATTGTATACTGAATTTCCTGAATAAGTTAGACAAACGCATTTAGTTTTTGATAAATCATAACCGAATGGATAAATTTCTCTTGAGGCATTCTTTAGTTCACATTTTTTATTATTTTTATCAGAGATGTATGGTACTATTCATTGTTATATGCTATTTGAGTTAAAATTATCTAGTATAATATTTAATAAATAGTGTACCATGTTATGCTAACTTATGTTAAAATGGGTGGAATAATTAATTATTGCAGGAAGTATGCCATTTAGCAAATCAAATATTCATATTAGAGAAAACATTCTATATCGTTTCAAAAATCATCATAATAAAAAGAATCTAAATTATATCATTTAAATCAATATGTAAAAGTACTGATTGTTGGAACAAGCAGCAGACATTCAAATTTCTATCCTTTACGGTTTATTATCAGTGCCTGACAAATGAAATAATATTCAGTAAGAAGAGAAATTCACTGTTATCCATTTGTTACTTTTGTATTCCTTTTGAGAAATATTTGGATCAGGACAAATATATTTTCAGTATGATTTCAATGACTTTTTATTAAATGAAAATGGTAAAAAAAAATGCAGTGAGATATGAATATATAAATCCTATGAATACGTAAGCGGTGCATAATCAACAATGTCAACTGCATAATGTAAAATATACCAGAAAGAGACAACTAAGGAAAACATCAAAAGAATTTTATGCAACAATAATATAGAAACCGAAAAAACCATTAAAATACTTTACGAAATTTCTATAAAAACATAGAAATATTAATAATGTACTTGTTTCCAATTTCTTCAAAAACTTGCTGTACATAATAGGAAAAACGTATCACAAAAAACTTAGTTTAAAAATATTAAATAAAGAGAAATAATATTTTGAGCCCTCAAACGAATTTAACATATATGAAAATTGATTGTGAATATTTTAAGTGGAAGTACGCCACTTATTCTGAAATTTTCCTATGTCTTCTTCCAAGAGTAATACATTTCCAAAGGTTTATTAACCTTCCAATATTTATCGTTAACTTGCCCTAAGGTTTGATTACCATTAAGTTGTACATACTGCCCAGCAGACGGTGAAATATATATGCAGAAATTCACAGAGTTATGTTGGGATGCAGACAACTGCGACTCAAGGTCTAAAGTTAAACGCATGGCTAGATATTTGTGGAGATGGTCAACTGTAGCATTTGCTGTTGTTTTAATGTAACGGATAGAATTCTCTTTTAGAGCTTTGACGAGAGCGTTATCTCCAGCCATCTCTGTAGGATGTGGCTTAAACACTAACTCAATTTCATTCAATGTCATAGGCTCTGATGGACCTTCACCTTCGGTATCTGTCTGTTCAGTTCTTTCACTTGATTCACTCTCTTCACTCCTCTCAGATGTCATGACACTCTTTGGTCGTTTTCCCAATGATTTACTTATCGAACTCACATTACTTGACACTGGACTTGGGGGCTGGGAAGGTGGAGAACTGCGTCCTGATGGTACAGGGCTTCCTGGTGGTGGTGCTGTTACAATAGGTGGAGTAGAATTCTGATTTGTAGTGGCTAATGGTGGTGGATTTGGGTTTGGCTAAAAGAAAGACCAATTTTAAATAATTTTCTAATGTAGATATGACAAAATCTCTTACAGTAGTGCTTTCCTGATTTTGTGCAGTACTAGCTTCGTTTATCTCATTCCTATCATTTTCATTAATCTTCCTTGATCTGTTAGGTCTGTTCTGTGACTGCATTTTAATACCCTCATTGATAGAATTAACCAAAGCAGCAGAGGAATGACTTTTGTTCAATTTAGCAAGAACTCTTTCCTGATGAGCCTCATACTCATCCCTACTTGGATAAATCTTAGCTATGAGCAAATCAAAGTTTGGATCAGGCCTCAATGATCTTTTGGAAACCAATTTCTTTCTGCATGTGGGACATTCTTTGTTGCCGGATCTCAAAGCAGTGATTATACAGTCAGAACAAAACCTATGTAAACATTCCTTGGTCGTCATAGTTTTTTTCAACATATCCAAACAAATGGGGCACATCAGTTCGCTATGGAGACTTCTGGGAGATACAGCTATTTCTACATTATTATCGGTAATAGCTTCTTGAGGTGTACGATGTAATTCATACAGGGATAATTCCCACGTTTTATTCAAACCTATTTGTTCAGAAGTAGTCATTTTGATAAAATTTTGTATTATTATAATTTGTAGAATAACATTACAATCGTAAACAGAACGCATTAAGATAATACGTCTATGGTTATTATTCTTGGATATTCCATCTATGGTTACGTCAAATATACATTCTTCTTCCTCTTTCAGAAGGGTATAGGCTCAACTAACATCACCTAAACAATAATTGTTCAAGTGGGTTGTCCCTAGTAGATACATATGATAAAGATATATAATACCATATCATAAACTCTTCTTAATTTTTTAATCTAGGCGATTCTTATTTCTTTCCGTCGTTACTCTGCCTATTACACTGAGTTGTCCGTTTATCGGGGCTTCTTAAATTCCTGCCATCCAACCGTGTTTCGTCACGTGCATACCACAAATTAATTAGGCAACCCGCAGAACTGTTATACCTAAAATAGTCAAACAGAGCCAAAAATTTTTTATTTAAACATCAGATTTAAGCGTTTTGTAATTTTTAAAATTTATTTTTATAAAATCTGAGTTCCAGTATCAACAAATTCGTCTGAAGATTCCATCGAGATGGACGGCATTTCATAGGAACCATAGGAATAGATAGATCGTGGAGTTCCTAAGATTACGTGTTTATGTTTTTGACATAAAACTGTAATTTAAATAATATGGCCCAAGTTTGAAACAACGCAAATTGAGGCAGAGACAGTGTTTAGTTCTTACATTTTGATAATTTTCCTTCTGGTAAAGATAAATTTTTCATTAAATATTTTAGGAAGGAAAATATGTTTGGTACTGTAGTAGACTTTAGAATTCCTGCTATACAACGTGGTTTCTTTGAATAAATTGGGAGGAAATATGCACGGCAAAGTCTACTAGTTCTTGATGGAACTCAATTTACTCTTCAAACTGCTTTGACCCCACAGTTCCCAGGGTGTTAGAATGGAAAACTGTAACAATTCGCAATGTACGATGAAAATCATTAATAGGTGCTCAAAAAAAAAGTAAAAAACTTAAAAAACTAAACTAAAAAAATTAATATTAACTTTCTATTTATGGAAGGATATTGTATTTCTCTTATAATGTGAATTATTACAATTATAAGCAAAGCAATTTAACACCATACTTATTTGATTAATTTTTCCACTGCACTTCGAATGTAACACTTTATGAATGTTGAATGTTTTCTGATGAATCACGCTAAAAATTCACAAATAAACCGACAAAAAACTGAAATATTTATCCAGTGATTAACAAACAATCCAGTCATTCCTGATTCAAGCGCTTCTTCTTCTTCTTCTTTCAGGACCTCACTAAGGAGGGTTTGGGCTCAACCGAGGTCATGTACCCAGTCACACACTTTTTCCCACCCCCGAAGCCCAGAGGATGAGGATGGCTTAGACAAACACCGGGAAAATCCTACAGGTAATTAGTGTTAACATACATAGTTCCATTGACTAAATTTTTAATTTCGAAGCCTTAATAAACTCCAATACCACTTCAATTACTTTCATTGATCGACTAAATATAATATCGTTTACACTTATAGGGCACGCCAATTTTAGATTGACCAGTTTCTTGTATAACGTTTCACAATTGTATATATTAAGTTCACAAGCAAACAAGATGTGGGCGATGTCGCCAAATTGGCCACATTGACAACTTGGATTATCACTTATTTTTAGTTTATATAAATGTTCAGGAGTCAGGCAATGATGGGAACGCAATCTCATCATTGTAACGATGTTCTTTCTAGGAAGGTCATATTCCATTAAGAAGTATCTATGTGTGGGGTTTTTATCTCGGTTTCTCATGTGGGCATAAGTTCTTCCCTTAATCAATCCCATCTCTCTCCACTCTCTCATCCATTGATTTTTCACTCTGTTCTCCAATAAGTTCCCAATGTCTTTTTGGTCTCCCCTGTATTTTAGGAATCTTTCAGTTTCCATTCTTCCCTGGTTGGCCAAAGTATCAGCTCTGTCATTACCAATGATCCCCGAATGACTTGGTATCCATACTAAGGTGATGTTCAAGTTTAGAATGTCTGCTTTATATAGATATTTCTTCGCATTCATTGTCATTATGTCAAGGTTAGCTGTTAAATTATATTGGGCTAGTTTACTTATTGCACTCAAGGAGTCAGAGAATATTAACGTATGTTTAGCGTTTCTTTTAATTATAAATTTTATGGCTTTGCAGATGGCCATCATCTCAGCGGAGAAGATGGACCAATGGTCCGGAAGTTTTGCCTTGTATTCGATGTTCAGTGTGTCCGAGTATACTCCTATGCCAACCGACTTTGTTAAAAAATCAACAGACGCATCCGTGTATATACTATTGTACCCCAAAAACTGTTCATTTCTGAGAGCTGTGAACTTCGCTAATGTTGTAGGACTCTTATCTAATTTGGTTATAATGTATTTTACCGGTTGTACATGTTCTATCAGATCGAGTTCAAAGAATGGTATCAGCTTTGACTTGAATATCCATCGAGCCTCCGGTGTTACATTCTGGTATGCTATTATGAGGGCTGGTGTGAATTTGTTGTTCCAGAATCCTTTGAACGGCATTAAATTTTCAAGTTCAAAAATTATTGGGTTATTCATAGTTCTATAATTTTTGCATACAAATTTTTGTGCCAATATAATTCTCCTTTTTTCCAGAGGCAGTTCGCCACTCTCCGCCAATATAACATTAATAGGAGTAGACTTCATGAATCCACATGCCGTTCTCAAGGCTGAATATTGTACTCTATCTAAGCTGTCCAATCTTGTTTTTGAACATCCCCCGTATAACATTCCTCCATAGTCTAAGTGCGGTCTAATCAGTGTTTTATATAACGTCATTAGTATTCTTGGGTATGCTCCCCACCAAGTTCTGCACAAACAGCGCAGAATATTGATTCCCTTCAAAGATTTTGAACGCATGACTTCTGTTTGCTTCTGCCATGATAAGTTTCTATCTAAAATAACGCCTAGATATTTGAACTCTTTCTTCCACCTGATGTTTTCGCCCTTCAACATGAAACATGGCAAGTCTGGTAGTTGTCTTCTAGCATATATCATTGCTGCGCTTTTCTCTGTTGATAAGGTTAATTCTCGATTTTCAAGCCACACGGACACCCGATCCAAGGTATCTTGCAAAGTCTCATACAATAATCCAAGGTCTGAACCAGTCATCTTCAAATAAAGATCATCCGCATATTGTCCTATGACCACACCTGTTCCTGCACATGTCGCTATATCTTTCATATATACGTTGAATAGTGGAGGGCTGGTTTTTGAACCCTGTATCAGGCCTTTACTGGTTAACCAAGGTCCCATTAATTCTCCTGTTTTATGAACTCTTATAAAAAGTTGTCTCTTCTTTAGCATGGCTTCAATTAGCAAAATCAGTTTCATCGACATTCCTGCTCCGATCATATCTTCTATAAGAATATCAACGTTTACATTGTCATAAGCTGATCTAATATCCAGAAATATAATAATGCTGTACTGTCCTCGGGCAAATGCATTGTATAGTCCGGTTACCATGTAAGCCAAGCTGTCGTTCACCGATTTACCTCTCCGAAATCCATATATCAGTTTATTACTTGTATCCAGTACATTTTCCAAAGTCTTTTCTATGCGATTTTTAATAAGTGATTCGACGATTTTGACCAAACACGGTGCTAGACCTATTGGCCTGAGTCCGGAAATTTCTTCTGCCTTGCGACCTGGTTTAACAAATGGTATGATAAGTATCTTCATTATTTCTTGTATTTCCGAGGGATTATCCAACAGGTTGTTAATGATTGTGAGCAGTTTTTGTTTTGCCTGATGTGGCATATTCCTGTATAAGGGGTAAGTTAGCGCATTTATTCCAGGTGCAGAGTCTTTCCTTAATCTGAGTGCCATGTTCAGTTCAAACATAGTAAAATAAGGTGTTGGAGTATTGTTATGATTGCTTGCACAGGGCATTTTTCCATCTTCACCATCAGGTGCCAGTTTCTCCATAAGTTGAATCAGGACTTCAATTGGTGGATGTTCGGTTGTATCAGTAGCATTTTTATTACCATTAAATTTATTGATCATTCTCCATGTTTTCTTACTGTCCCTAAAGGTTATACTCTCACAGAACTTTTCAAATGCTGCTACCTTTTTCTGTTTCATCGTGATTCTAACTTTTGCTTTAATACGGTTGGCCTCGATATACTTCTCTCTAGAAGGTTCTCTCACATATTTGTGAAATGCCTCTTTTTTTTCTCTACACAGTTCATCCAATTCCACATCCCACCATATTACCCGATATCTGTCATTACCAGTTTTCTTCAATGTTGGAATTGATTCCTCAGCACATTTTTCCACCATGTTTTCGAAATCTACTATTGAGTCCACTGATGTGTTATCTAAAACTGAGATCATATTCTCGTGATATTTCAACCAGTCCGCTTTACGAGTGTTAAATTTTCTTGTTGTAAAAAATCTACATGCTGAGGGGCTCACACTTGTTTCCATGGATATCACGATTGGGAAATGATCACTTAGTCCAGGATCGTATTTGACTTTCCATAAGCATTTGTTCACAAGATCTGCTGAACATACAGATATATCTGGCGCACTTTTGCTAATACCCGGTTTAGTGAACCTTGTAGGTGATCCATCATTTAAGAGAATAAGATTGTTGTCCATGATAATGTTTTCCATCACCCTACCGTTATGGTTGATCGTACCGGAACCCCACATCGGACTTTGAGAATTGAAATCCCCCAACATTATGAATGTGCTGTCAAATCCATTCACAAGAGTTGCCAGCTTATTGGCATTTAATTTTTGATCGGGAGGGTTATAGATGTTGACAAAGTACAAGTTCGCTGTTTTAATTATTTGGATTTGCGATCTAGTGTTTAAAACATTTTTATTAACTTCAATACTTCTATATTCAATTGAGGTCCTGATAATGGCGGCCACTCCACCTTTACCATCCTCTCTATCTACCCTTACTATGTTGTATCCTTTAAATCTAATTTTATCGTTTTCTTTCAGAAAGGTCTCCGATAGAAAAATCATGTCAGGGGCCAGTTCGGCGAGTAGTGCACACATATGATTATAGTTGGATTTTAATGATCTTATATTCCATTGCAAAATCTTGATATTATTATCCATATGACTATTATCCCTTTTCATTGTAATAACATCCTCATCCTATGTAATTATAAATTAACTCTGACATTATTTCATCTAATTTGATCATTAATTTTAATTTATCTATATTTATACTTAATTTATTTATTTATTTTTTTTTTTTTTTATTTTTAAAAATTTTTTTTTATTATTTTTTTTTTTAATTTTTTTTAATTATTTCTTTATTTATTTATTATTTATTATATATATACATAATTATCTTTTAACCAAACCCTACTTAAAATTATTAACTAATACTTGTTTAATATTTTGTTATTCATCTCCTGATGTGTTTTCCATAACTTCATCTTCCAGTGTTCTTTTTGCTTCTTCTGTACTATCATTGTGTATAACTGCTGCTGTTGTTACTAACCTAAAGTCTTGTAGGACTTGTATATTACTCTCTTTTATTCTTTGTTGAATTTGATCTGTTTCGTAATGTTTATTTTCAATCCAGGATGTAGTACCTTCCTTTGGGTAACCTTTTAACTGTTCCCATTCCTGTAATGTGTGATTTGATTTTTGTGATGTGTCTATCAAATATTTTTTATGCTCTTCGTGGTCATATCCTTTTGTTTGTGGTTGTGGCCTTTTCCTTACCGTATGTGTGGTTATCTTCCTTGAACTGTTAACAGGTTCTGGTTTAGCTTTACTTTCCTTTAGAATTTGTGAGAATGATTGTCTGGCTATGGTTGGAGGTATTTTATTATAATCTTCTTGTACCTTTATCTGTTTATCATTCCTTTTCAAATTGGGAAATTCTCTGAGACTCGTGTCTATGTTTCTCTGATTATTTTTATAGATAATGTTAGCTTCATAATAGGTATATTTATGCACTGCCATCGCTTCCTTTATCTTTTTTTGTCTATCATACTCAGGACAGATTCTATCTACCGCGGAATGGTTCATTTTACAAAATATACATTTAGTTTCTGGAATGTTACAATAAGCTTCATCATGTTCTAATCCGCAATTTCGGCATCTTTTCTTTCCCCTGCATTGTTTGGCTGTATGACCATAACGCAAACAATGATAGCATTGAATGACTGGACTAACATATTGCTCCACGTTAATGAAATTATGAAAAAGTGTTATGAAATTTGGGAGATTTTTTCCCTGAAAGGTAATAACACACGATCTTGAATCCTCATATACTGGTTTGTTTTCCCTAATTACGCGTCTTTTTAATCTACGAACTCTGAGAATTTCTGTAGAACCTTTTGCATAATTTAATATTTCATCTTCTGTAAGTTCTGTGGCGATGTCGGATATAACACCCATACTGGTTACTAGGTTAGATGGTATAAACACATCAAATTCATAAAGGCTATTTTGATCTACAAAAGTATTTGCTTCCAATGCTGTATTAAAGTCTATCCCAACTCTATTCCTGCCCTTCCTAGAGATTTTTTTTATGTTGAAATTAAAATCGCTATTTTCAAAGAAAAATTTTCCCAACGCTAAAGGATCTAGGTTACCTACATTACCTGACTTTGCCTGAACAAATACCGTAAAAGGTCCCTTATCAGAAACCGCATATTTATATTGTTTATTAAGATTTTTTTTTGAATTTATCGACTGAGTTAACGTTTCAATTTCCGATAACATCTCATCATCCATGTTTTCAATGGCCTGTTTTTTTAGCATTTGAATTTCATTATTTAGAAGAGTTAAATCCGCAAATGAAAAATTACTATCATTTTTCAAATTTTCAACCGTTTTTATAGATTTGGGTGTAAACGAATTCATGATCCGGGGACTAGTCCCCGGATCTCGATTATTCATTTTTAACCAAGTTTCTGTAAATAGGTTATTATATCGAATCGATCAATTCAATCAATATTATATTATATTCAGTCAATTGAACCTTTAAAGACTCACCACAATATAGGAAAGCACCCAGAATTAGTGAAAAACACTTAGGGAAAATATAACACCCGCCCTACTGTTTTCTCAACACCAAACTCTCTCAAAAACTATGATGATACGTTCCCATTCAAGCGCTTTGTATTGACGGGTTCATAGATAAATTCATTAGTTTGTCTATGAACGGGTCCGTTCCAAATAGACGAACTCTTCTTAGGTACAGCCATAGATTAACAATAATAGTCTTGTTGATCTATGGGTGCAGCTCAATGCAGCTGTCAAGAAGTAACCTCAAAATTTTATCGAAAAATATGTAGATATAATACAATCAATCTAGTAATTTTATCAATTTTTTGCAATGAAATATAGACAATTATTCTGTTTTGAAGATTTTGAGGAAAATGGACTTCAAAGAATTGTAAGTCTGCTTTCACTACATTTCAAAATTCATTAATGAAAATATTTTTCAGAGCAGTTAAATATTTTAAATTTCATAGCGAGCCTTTAATCAAAATAGAATTACCTCCGAGTAAGTTTTTTCTGGAGCCTCCAAATGAACACAAGGAGCAAATCGAATATTATCAAGAAGCTTTAACAAAATCTTTGGAATATGTCAGGGTTGAGAGAAGGTAAAAACTAACTAATATAGTTCTCACTTTTTAATTGTTTAAAAAAAATTTAGATGCGCCAGGACCAAGGGAATTTGGTTAGAAGAAAAAGCTTTGTGTAAGGCGACAAAAATAATAGGAAATATATTGAAAAACTTCGGATTTCAGGATAAAACTGGCATTTATTTATTACCTGAAGAAACTTTATTCTTATTAGAACAGGTAAATTTCTTTCCAAATTCATTATAATATAATTTTGTAAATTTTTTTTAATTTCAGAATAAATTAGAATTAACCCATAATACTAAACAGGTCAGTATTTATGAAGCGTATACTTTAATCAGCAGTCATATTACTCTAAAGAAGTATAGAGTGTATAAAAATTTGGTTGAGCAAGGTTTCAAACTCCTTAATAAAGAAGCTATAAGAAAATTTTACAGTGGACAGAAAAAAAATAATGAAGGTATGACATCAAAAAATAAAAAAAGGAAAAAGAATAATGAAGAACCGCACATCGAAATAAAGAAAATTAAAACGAATTCTCATAACAATTATAGTTCCTCAGGATCCACACAAATTGTGAAAAATAATACAGAAGATGAGTTCTCAGAATTATTCGAAAAATTAAGAAAGCACGGGCCAAAACTTGTTCTACCATGTGAATCATCCAGGCATCCAGACTATTTTGGATTTTTACCTTCCTCGGGCTGTAAATATAGCCATGAGTTCAATTTATACATAAGGTATTTATTCTATGAAGCAATAGATTTTTTGAAACTTTGAAAAAAGTTTGTTCAATATTTCTCAAATATTGGTTTTTCTAATCAATGAAAATTTCAATACGATGTGGAATAAAATATGTGTGTTGTCGCTTATGCCTTATATTAATATTGTTGCAACTTAAGATTAAAATGGAAAAGTATTGTGTTTAATCCAAAAATCTATGTTTATCATATTTGTGCTGTCAGAAATATAATTTTGTTTTTTTTTTTAGGGAAAAAATTGATTCCAGCGATTTTAACAACCACGAGCATGTACCTAACGTATATGCAATCAGTACAAATGACAATGTAACATATTGTAGATACCCAAATGTAAATCTCCCGATAATAAATGAAAGACATTTAACCTAAACTTCAATCTTCCAGTAAACTATCACAACAACTGAAATTGATAAAATATATCGCAGTAAATAACAATAAATAACAAATTCAACAAACTAATACTGTTCACAATCACTAAGTGCCTGATTTAAAACAAATGACACAAGTCTAAATCAGTAGATTCACATTAAAAATTAAAGGTATTAATTTAAGCATTCTTCATTGAAAAAATGAAGTACAAACTGGATGTCAATATCTGCCTTTATATCGTCTAATTCTTACAAGCAGAGCACTTCATCTTTACAATCTTCAAGTAAATTAAACCTTCAAAATAATTATGTTTACATACATAATGTTTATGACCACCCAAAATTAATTCCAGTCATTTGATAAAATCTATTATTAAAAGGTCTATAGAAATCTTTCAGTCGTTGCAATACATTTCTATCAACTTTCGGATGATTCCTACCTTTCGTTTTACCTAGGCAGTGTGGAGCACTGTGTCCCTCACTTTTGAAAAGGCAAGGAAAACCTTTCGTTGCATTGAAGTAGAAATGTTTTTCATTAATAACCTGTTTTAAACCTAAGAAATTTTGAACACGGTGGAGTTCGGCAGCAGGGTCATATATCAATCTCTCGCCACTTACAAATAAGAACTGAGAAAGTGGGAAATATTTCAACCAACGAGTTAGATACCTAGCGTACATTCCAAGCTTAATAGGCCCCCAAGAAGTGTCAATCAAATTTCCTATTGTTCCATTTATGAAAACGAGGGACTCGAACATATCCATGTCTGGTCTTTTAGATGCTGCCTGAGTATAATCAGATATTGCTCTTGTTACAGGATTTCTTACAACTACAAGTAATTTAGTGGAGGGATTCATATGATTTACTCGTTTGGGAGCCTCTTTTGTTATGAAATAGGATGGAGTTTTCTCGATGGTTTGTTGACCTTCTAACGTTGGGGGCATATGTGATCTATACCACTGAAAACCTAAAGATTATAAATTTTAAATTACATTCTTCAAAATCTCTACGCAACATACCCTTCACATAATTCTTATCGAAAAAATGAATCTCGCTACCTGCTGCTCTCACATCTGGATGTATTCTAATAAATTCCAATAATGCTCTTGTGCCCCCTTTCTTGACTCCAATAATTAGAGCACTAGGTAATTGCCTCATACCTTGATCTTGGAAATATTTGTATTTTGAGGATATGTCTGTTTCATTGCTTTCTAGAAGTGGAACAAGGCGAACATTTGTTGAATAATGATCCACAGAATTTTCATCTATAACTATGGGGTTCCACTAAAAATAGACAATAAATAATTATAGCAAAAATTAGTTTGATTCTTACATTCATACTTACCCTTGGAATTGACTTGCTGATACTGTTAACTAGGCAGCTATTGAAGGTAAACGTGATGTAGAAAGATATTAAAGTTAGCAGAAAAAGGGCCAAAATTATTTTTTTGGATATAATAACTTCCATAACTATTCTACAAAGGCAATCATTGAATTTTTATGAAGAGGTAGAAGATTCATGCAATATTCTTTCGAGAAACCCATTATACCGTCATATAAGGCAGTAAACCAGGATAATGTTCATAAAATTCCATATTATTTTGCTTATATTTTACAGAGTTGTTTACATCGCGATGTTAAATTCCTTCTTTCTGTGTTTGAGAACAACCCACGTGAAGTTGGCTGCCAAATGTTCCGGAAATACCCGATCGGCCAGTGGAGTCGGAACTTACTATCTGAAATCGAAATTAAACCCGTACTTGAATACAATGAGATCCACTCAGTTTATATTCGCTTTTAGGTAGTAAGTTACGACGCCACTGATCGATTGGGTATTTCCGTATTTGGTAGCCAGCTAACCGTCGGTTATGAACAATACTCTCTGAGCTTGGTTAAATTTGAGGTTAGTTCCTCAGTATTTTCAAAATTGCCGCCTATTCCTCTCAGATTCTTATGGCGTTAAACTGATAAGTAAAAAATGCATTCCTTCTTGAAATCTGGAAAATTAGGAGGCTCTAATCTCGACAAAGGTACCTCTACCTCTAAATCATCTAAGAAATCAAAACTAGTACCATGGGTTGAAAAATAGTAAGTGCAAATACAATCTTTGTGCTCTTAACTGATTATTAAATTGTAGTCGTCCAGAAACTGTTAACGACGTTGTAGAACAAAACGAAGTAGTAGCAGTGCTGGAGCAATGTATCAGTGGAGCAGATTTACCAAATTTGCTTTTTTATGGCCCTCCTGGTACCGGTAAAACAAGTACAATATTAGCTGCAGCCAAACAACTTTTCGGAGACATTTATCGAGAAAGAATATTGGAATTGAATGCTTCTGATGAAAGAGGAATTCAAGTAATCAGAGATAAAGTGAAATCTTTTTCTCAGTTGACTGCCAGCGCAACCAGGCCAGAGTATGTTCGAGTTTTTTCAATTTGACAGTAAATAATGAGGCTACTTTTAGTGGGAAACCATGTCCACCATTTAAAATAGTTATATTAGATGAAGCCGATTCTATGACACATGCAGCTCAAGCAGCTTTGAGGAGAACTATGGAAAAAGAAACGAAAACAACGAGGTTTTGTTTGATTTGCAATTATGTCTCTAGAATTATTGAACCACTAACTTCTCGCTGCAGTAAATTCAGGTTTAAACCATTGAATAAGGATAAGATAAATGAAAGGTATATTTTATTACAATATATTTTCATTCTATATATTCACGGTCTGTTATATTACTTCAGGCTTAGATTAATTTCCGACCAAGAAGGAATAAATTGTGATGAGGATACTCTAAAAACCCTAGTCGAAACTAGTGGAGGAGATATGAGAAGGGCAATAACTTGTCTTCAAAGTTGTTCAAAATTGCAAGGGACAGATTCCCCTATAACTATTGAAACTGTATTGGAAGTAACAGGAGTACGAGACTTTCATATGGAATGTATTTAGTTTCCCATTACACATATTATTTTTTAGGTTGTTCCACAAAAATGGTTGACAGAGTTTATTGAAGTATGTAAGAAAAAGAATTATATGGAGGCTGTTGAATTCATTAAAACATTTGGATATGAAGCATATTCTGCATCACAGGTACAGTTCATGTTTTTAAAACGTCTATAAGAGGTACCGGAAAATAATGTCTCATATTCAAACAAATTTTTGATTTCCAATAAGTGGTGTAATCACTCACATTACAATATTTTTTTTTTAAATATTTGATTCGGTCTCTACTTGGTGGAAACTCATTTTAATTAAAAAAATGTATATGAGACAGTAATCTATTTCCACAAAAATGTTTGTACTACTACAACAATTGTTTCACCACGATGTGGCTTCTTCAGGTATTACATTGTACTGTTTGACAGTACAATGTAATACCTGAAGAAGCCACATCGTGGTGAAACAATTGTTGTAGTACAAAAATTTTTGTGGAAATAAATTACTGTCTCATATACATTTTTTTAATTACAATATTTTGTGGAAAATACTATATATCAACATTTGCTAAAACAATATTACTTTCCGATTCCCCTATTATCAAACATTTGATGAAATAAAATAATACAGAAGAATTTCTACGATTTATTAAATAAATAATTGTTTCACCAACATTGTGACTTCTTCAGATTTATATTTTCAACTAAATTCATCCTATTAAGCAGAAAACGGCAGTATATCACAGTTTCTGATTGTCTCGGTCTTTACTTGACGGAAATTCATCTTCAGTATAAGAAAAACAAATGTTATCTTCCGCTATTTTATTGATTTACACGGCAATTGTTTCGTCATACCATGACTTCATCAGGTGAGTATTTAAACTGAGGTATACAATGCAAAACATGACCTTAAATACACAACTATGGTACAAAAAATAGAGGGGTGGAAAGAGATGGTTTACAATTAATGAAAAATATTAACTAGGGGGGATCTGTTTAAATCTATTCGATCATTCAATAAAATTTGTCTTTTATTATATCTATTGATCTCTAAACTTTCTAACAGATTTAGTTTCTGACTTTTGTTTTCGATATGTAATATTTCATAGTCCATATTAAAATTATGGCCAGTCTCTAACAAATGGTTGGCATAAGTTGAATTCGGTTTATTATTAATGTAACATTTTTCATGTTCTCGTATCCTTGTTTGAATTGAACGGCCTGTCTGTCCCACATATATACATGGGCAATCACTGCATGTTAACTTGTTAACTCCTAATTGTTTGTTTTTAGGAATGACATCTTTATTATTTTTTATTAAGCTGCCTAAAGAATTAATGGTTTTAAAAGAAATGTTATATTTTTCTTAAAATATGTAGCAATCTTTTCAGATTTTTGGCCTATTGTTGCAAAACCAGAAATATTAGACGCCTTAAACGTTTGCCTAGATCAAAATTACTTTATGTTCAACGGCATGTTTCATCTAGACGAAGAAAGTCTAACAATGGGGAACCCGTTAAGCCCCTTATTATCAGAAATATTCATGGATCACGTAGAAACCAATATCCAAAAACTCCCATATTTTAAAGATTTCGTTTATTGGTACCGCTATGTAGATGACATAATTTGTTTATTTAAAGGTACAAATAGACAACTTTGTTCACTTTTGGAATCTATCAATAAATTATATCCAACAATTGAATTCACACAGGAAGATGAAGTAAATAATAGCATCAATTTCTTAGATTTTAAAATCACCAAAATTAATAACAGACACGACTTTTCCATATACAGAAAACCTACACATACAGATGGTACGATTCATTATACTTCAGACCATCCATTTTCAAAAAAATTGTCAGCTTATAATAGTATGCTTTATAGATTGGTTAACATACCCATGACGAAAGAAAACTTTGACAAAGAGTATAAAACCATAAAACAAATAGCTTTCAATAATGATTTTAATCCGTTAATAGTAGATAGTTTACTTGATAAAATAAATTATAAGAAAGCAATATCACTTATATATCCAAAATTTCAAAATTCAAACGAAACCAAATTTATTTCATTAACTTACAAAGGCCAAAAATCTGAAAAGATTGCTAGGTATTTAAAGAAAAATATAACATCTCTTTTAAAACCATTAATTCTTTAGGCAGCTTAATAAAAAATAATAAAGATGTCATTCCTAAAAACAAAAAATCAGGAGTTTACAAGTTAACATGTAGTGATTGCCCATGTGTATATGTGGGACAGACAGGCCGTTCATTCCAAACAAGGATACGAGAACATGAAAAATGTCATATTAATAATAAACTGAATTCAACTTATGCCAACCATTTGTTAGAGACTGGCCATAATTTTAATATGAAGTATGAAATATTACATATCGAAAACAAAAGTCAGAAACTAAATCTGTTAGAAACTTCAGAGATCAATAGATAAAATAAAAGACAAATCTTATTGAATGATCAAATAGATTTAAACAGATCCCCCCTACTTAATATTTTTCATCAATTGTAAACCATCTCTTTCCACCCCTCTATTTTTTGTACCAGAGTTGTGTATTTAAAGTCATGTTTTGCATTGTATACATCAGTTTAATAACTCACCTGATGAAGTCATGGTATGACGAAACAATTGTCGTGTAAATCAATAAAATAGCGGAAGTTAACATTTGTTTTTCTTATATCAGTTTCATTCATAGATTGGTAAACATATCTATAAATCGTGATTATATTATCAAACAGATTGCATCCAATAACGATTAACAGGTGCAAATCCCTGAAAAATTCTTTTAAGTGGACAGATGTTGATATTTCCTCTTATCGAATATTTTTACTCTGTTTAGAAGTTCCCAATAATCGACCCCAATATATTTTCCTGTTTTATTGTTCCTCTTTCAAGTTTTTGCCTAATCCATACCTATTTAATATGTGATGTTACTTTTTTAAGAGTTAGTTCAAAATGTAAACCAGAAAGCTACAGTTTTTGCAAAGTAATTATAGTTTACTTAATACATTTTTAGAAATAGTTCTTTATTATTTTATTTAATTACAATGAAATTCCATCAAGTGAAGACCAAACCAATTAAATAGTTATTTAAAATAATGTTCCATTCAGAATTTCCCTGCTACTGTTTTTTTTTTTTAGTTTTTAGAACAGTTTAATGAATTTATAGTCAAATCTGAATCATTCACTGAAGAACAAAAATCTGCTATAGGAGAAAAATTAGGAGTGAGTATTTTCTTCTAAATACAGCAGAATATATATAATATAATTTATTTTTTACAGAGTGTGAATTTTTATGTCCAAGATGGTGGCAGTGAATATATTCAATTGTGTTCTCTTGCAGCAACAGTTTGTATGTCTTTTGCTTAGTACATAACTATTTTTTCATTTGTTTAATTATATAATAAAGTATTTTCCATAAATTATTGGCTTATTATTTTCTTAAGTAATAAATTTTTGTGATGAAACAAAACAAATTTCAACCCCCTGAAATTTCTGTTTACCTGTTGAAGTACATATAAAGATCTTGAGCTTATGGGAAACTAATTGACAAAAAATTGTGAATCTTCTTAATCAAATTCAATAATGATCCTGTAAGCATTTCAACAGTCAAATAATTTACAATTGAAAAAAATTGTTAACGGATTTTTTATTGTAAAATAATAAACTTATGTGTAAAATTGCAGCGTTTGTTTATTTCAATTAAGCTCTATACAATATTTAGGATTGTAAATTTTTAAATAATTGTGTCAAATATCATTTATATTCATCAATATAAAATAAGTAAAAATTGTATGTCAAACCAATTCAATATGACTAGGTAAAAAAATTATTTAAAATGCAACAATGCATATAAAGACCTAAAAAAATAATACGTAGTAAATATACAATGATAAATACTAGTTAATCTGTACCAAAGTACTTTTGGCCAAAATGGTTCGGAGCCACATGATGTATTTCTGAGGTCAATATTTTCAACTTGGGGTAGGATTGTAAAATGGCATCAACAGCTCTAGGGGTACAAAACAAATTACTAAGTATAATACATTCTTCTTGAACTCCATGTTCCTTTAATACGTTAACAGCCTGACTAACAGTATTTCCAGTGGACATAATGGGATACATCAGAAGGACGTGTCTTTGTCCAATATCTTCAGGAAATCTTGCATATACAACCCTTGCATCATGGGTTTCTGCATCTGATTCAACTAAAATTTTACCTATTCTAATGCTACGGCAACAGTCTCTTAGACCCTGTTCCATAGCTTCACCTGAACGTATAATTGATACACCACAGTTACCTGATTTATATTTTAAACCGTTGTAAGTAGCCCCTGTAGGTGTTATTACTTGGCAGTCAGTAAATGGAAGTTGATTCAGGCTTTCCTCAATCACTAAACGTATTAGTCTATCAGCATAAAATTTAAAATCACTTCTTGTGGTATTTTTATCTCTAAGTATGGTTTGTAATTCCTTTAGTTGATCATTAGGGTGTAGGATTGTCAATCGCTTGTATTCTTTACAGTAATTTTTTGTTTCTAGTGATTCGTCAGTGCTGGACATTTTCGGAGGTTTTATTTTGAATAATTTCTTTTCACTTATAACACACACACTGATAAATGATTATAAGTAAAAATAATGCCGCAAATTTTGAGGTTAATTTGGTCGCAGAAATTCGCAAATTCTATTTTTGTGCATGAAATCTTTTAAAAATGAAAGTGGAGGTGCAAAAGGACTACAAATAAAAATGGGCCTGACTTAAAGCCATATTTCCACCTTTTTAGTTTCTGCAACTTTAAATAATTCATTTTTATTGTCCTAACTTATTTCTAACATTAACCGCTGAATATTGAATATTTATGGTAATATTTTTCTCGAGTTTAGTCGGATCATAATAAGGCAGATTATTTTCTGTCATTTTGCCTAGTGCCTACTTTGACTGATTTGAAGTTAGGAATTAACCTTACTTTTTATCGATGAGCTCTAAGCTCTTAGAACATTTATTCTTATCAAGTTGCGTTATCATTTGTAACAGGAAATTTCTCATAAAGAATTTGATTTCATAAAACATGCTTCTGCCATTAACGGAGCACCTTTCTGAAGCATGGAAATTCTAGAAGAAAAACTAAGAGAAGCTGCGTGTTTGGGTGACTTAGAAACTGTTGACAAATTAACAAGGCAGGATATAAATATAAATGCTAGACAAAAAGCTAATGGATGGTACGAAGTTGGCGTAAAGAAATTATTCCTTCTTTTTAACCTGGTTGCATTATAGGACTGCTCTGCATTGGGCTTGTAAGAAGGGCCACGAAGAAATAATTAGACTTTTGTTGAGCCGAGGAGCTGATCCAACTTTAGTAAATAATAAAAATGAAACTCCGCCAGATGTTTGCTCAAGTCCCTCAATGTTCAATACGTTTATGAATGGGAATTTTCCAAGTAATAACCATTCATATGACTATAAGCTTCGAACAAACATTTTGAAAAACTCTAATCATAGTGATCCCACATTACCAAGAATCAAACATTCAGATATAACCTATATGCCATCTACAATGTTGCCATCAGTTGTACCAGATGAGGGTATGTTTTATTTATGAATAAAAGCTTTTAGTGAAGTAGATTTATTTGTAGACAATTTGTATCTACAATGATTTTGTTAAAGAGATTCGGTTTTGTTAGGAATTATTTGAACACTTCCATTATTAGAAATTATTCGGTTCCTGTGAATATTAAAAAGACAGTGTATATTTCAAGATCTAAAGATATTTTCGCTAATCTTGCATTAGAAGATTGGATGTATAGAAATTTTAATTTTGAAAACCATCAAGTTTTACTTTTGTGGCAAAGTGACCCTTGTGTAGTGATTGGAAGACATCAAAATCCCTTCATCGAAACTAACTTGATTGAATTGAAAAATGTTACAAAACAGGGTGTAATATTAGCGAGAAGGAATAGTGGAGGTGGAACTGTGTTTCACGATAATGGAAATCTTAACTTGTCATTTTTAACAACAAAGGAGTGTTATAATAGAAAGTTCAACTTGGAAATTATATCTCGAGCAGTTTCTACTGAATGTGGCTTGAATATAGAAATAAATAAAAGAGAGGATTTAGTTATAGATGATTTCAAAGTCTCAGGAACAGCATCTAAATTGGGACGACCTAATGCTTACCATCACTGTACACTTTTAGTAAATGCAAATAAGGAGGATTTATCAAGATCATTAAAGAAAATGAACTTAGATATCACAACAAATGCAACAAAATCTGTTCGTTCAAAAATTATGAATTTGAGTGAGAAGAATTCGAATATTTCATTCGAAAACCTATTAAAAACGATTGGTATAGAATATATGAGGACTCCTGCATTTCAAGGGAAAAATAAGGCTACTTATCCCAACAGTCCTCAAGGATTCAAATATGTAGATCCTTCGGAAAAAGAATTTCCTGGTATAAACCAAATTCGGGGGTTTTTCTCAAGTTGGAGGTGGATTTATGGAAAGACACCTAAATTTGTTGTTAAGTATAATTTATCCCTTCCTGAAGACTTCCCAACTACTCCAGAGAAAGAATGTGGAGTAATTATGACCGTTGAAAATGGAATTATTTGTGAAATTGGATTTGTTCTTCCTCAGGCTCTCAAAGATTCAGACATTAAAGAAAATGTTGAAACTGTACTGAAGAATAGCATTTTTGGTTTAGACAGTTTTGTTGTTTTAAAAAAAGTTTTCAGTGACACTTTGAAAAGTCAAGTTTCTTTGGTAATTTAGTTTATCTGTTTGATTTAATCATTTGTGTAATTTTTTTATATTATATTTATTTTATCTTCACTATATGACGGTTGAAAAAAAACTAATGTAAATTTCGGCATAAATGATTTGAAATATTGTTGTAATTTTATTAATTTCTGTAAATTAATGAGTTTTTTAACATTTTTTGTTTTTATTCGTGTTAATTTATTGGTTTGATGTTAATGAAGAAAGTGGATAGTGCAGGAAGTAAATCATCTTTGAATATTTGCACAACCATCCATGGCAGTTTCTTTCAGAAATATTCAATATTTAATGAAAAAAATTCGAAATTCTACAGCGATCACATCACCATAAAATTTAGGGAAAGTATGCCAATTTTCAAGATAAGTTTGGCACTGCCGTATATTCTTTCGCCAGTATGACAGATGGAAATATGAAGAGAATTACCAGTGGTGAGTTATTCTCAAGCAGCTGATTTAGAAACAGCTATGTATATGTCACTAAGCAATATGTAAATATTTGTTGATTACATAGTTACAACTACCAAAATAACACGGAACTACGTAGTGTTGAACTTTATAAGGTTGGTACTTCCAACCGATAACTGTCACCTGTAGAGGGAGCTCAGGTACTTCCAGAAATATTGTTGTATCCTTTGGGTTGTTTTAGTTATTGATTGTTACTATTTTTGTTCTGTTTGAAAATATTGTGTTATTTTGGAGAATAAACTATTAATAATGCTTTTATTATCAATCAAATCCTTTCCACCATTATTAATTTTTTCTTTTAAACAATATTTCAAATGACATTTAACTTTTCACATATTTATTTTAAATATTACCATTATTGCACTATACAAACTGATATTACAGTTTGACAGACTAAATTTGTTTCCCTAAATACTCACTTCATGCAGAGTGCCCAAGTTATCTATATACTACTCTGTCAAGAAAGTACCGGGAATTTTCAATTAAAACAACATTTTTACATTTAATCGTCAAAATTTATTGGGTCGCCTTCAAAATAGGCTCCATTTGCTCCAATACATCTATGCCAACGGCACTTCCAATTATCGAAACATTTTTTATAGGCGCTTTCCGGGATGGACTTTAGCTCTCGCGCCGAATTTTGTTTTATGGCTTCAATCGACTCGAAACGGGTGCCACGAAGGGGCAATTTTAGTTTTGGGAAGAGTAAAAAGTCGCAGGCAGCCAAATCCGGCGAATACGGTGGTTGCTGAAGCACGTTTGTTGAGTTTTTGGCGAGAAAGTCAGTCACAATCGTAGCTCGGTGAGAAGGCGCGTTATCGTCATGCAAAATCCATGAGTTGTTCGCCCACAAATTTGGCCGCTTCTTACGGATACGCTCACGCAAACGTTTCATAACGCCTAGGTATTACTCCTTGTTTACCGTCTGACCCTCTGAAACGAATTCGTAGTGCACCACGCCACGGATATCGAAGAAAACAATGAGCATCACCTTCATTTTCGAGCGGCTTTGGCGTGGTTTTTTCGGTTTCGGCTCATTTTTTGCCACCCATTCCGATGATTGCTGGCTTGTTTGCATATCGTACTCGTAGACCTAGGTCTCATCACCAGTTATAATGCGTTCCATGAATGTAGAATCGGAATTACAGCGATCCAGCATGTCTGAAGCAACCTGTTCGCGATGACGTTTTTGAAGAAAATTCAGGTCTTTCGGTACGAGTCGTGCGGCCACCTTTCTCATGCCCAAAATATCAATCAAAATCGTACGTGCGGACTCGTGGGATATCTTAAGATCATGTGCTATCTCTCTCAAGCTGGTACGACGGTTTTCCAGCACCCTTTCCTTAATTTTATCGACGTTATCTTCGATCGAATCCGTCGATGGGCGACCACTTCACGACCGTTCTTGAAGGCTCTGTACCACTGATATGCACGAGTTTTCGATAGAGCATTACTTTAAACAAATTCTTTGCTCAACGTAATCACCCATAGTAAAAATCGGCACGCACTCTGACATCGACTGACTTAATCAGCTGTTGCAAACACACTAGTTGACAGATCCCGCTCAAGCTTGGCATAGTAATTAAGGACAGTGGTACCAACCTAGGAAAAAAAATTTTTACCTGCCTCATTGTCCCGCCAGATTTAAATCGTTAATTCCCGGTACTTTCTTCACAGAATGTACAGGCAAGTTGCCACAGAAAGGTTCCTATTAATTATGGTCCAATTACCTTTCGTTTTAAATATTTTACTATTTTGTAACGTTTTACAATTTTTTCACTAAAAACATAGCATAACTTGAAAACTATCAACTTTCCACATATTTTATTTCTTCTGCCTCTTTATTCTATGTAAACTTTTAATCATCATTTTACATTACAATAGATTTAGCACCATGTGCCTTTTTTGTTTTCTTTTGATTTGAGTTTTTGGAATCCATCAAACAAAAGGCAATAAAGGAACTAACGACCATTCCTTCGGATTGACACAACCGTGTCGGTTCAAATTGATATTATTTTGACTTAGAATGAATTTAGAAGAAGATCAACACAATTTTGTTTCAATTACAATTTCCCGGTACTTTTTCACATAGTTAACTTCTTCAGATGCATTCAAACAACTGTGGTTTGTAAGCATCTGAAGAAGTTAACGCATCATGTGAACAACTCAATATAATGAATATATATGTATTTATATATATTATATGTTCAATTAAACCAAAGTGTACAATGGATTTCAATCAAGTAAAGGCTAACACGATACGAAGTTTAAAAAATAATTATTTTTCAGACATTGTCCTGAAAATTCGCATATCAGGAAGCAGTGATCCAGACTTCATAGAAGTGGAACTTCCTAAATGGAAACTCACATACAAGAATCTATTGAAATTATGCTGCGAAGAACTACAGTGTTCTGAAGATCAGGTTGAAAGAATTCGCAAGCTGCCAAATACTAGATTAAGGAGCGATAACGACATTGGTAGACTTGAGAATTTTCAGGAACTTGAAATAGTGATGAAAGGTCTTCCTGGAAACGACAAGCCAACCAATTGCTACCAAAGCATATCAACTTGCAAAGATCAAACTATACTGTATTGAAAAAGGAATCAAGAAAGATGTGGTTCAAATTATGATTTGTGGGGAAATGCCCATCATTAAATAGAAGCATCTATTAGGATCATGAATAAATTCTTGTTGTTGTAAAAAATAATGTTTTATATAGAGATTTTAAAAGAGAAAGTTCACATTTTATAAAGTTATCTATCAATATTGAATTGAATCAGTCCTTACTTGGTGAAAATCCATATTAAATAATATTTAAATAAGGTTATTCTGATTTTCACAAACTTTCATATGTTATGTTTACAACAATCGTTTCGCTATCACAGTAGCATCATCAGGCAAGATTACATTTTGAATAACTAAGCTTGTTTCCGAAATCCGTTGCTATTTATATTACAGTAAGTACAATAAATTTTTATTGAGCACTAAAAACCCAAAAACGGTCTCTGCAAATTCCAGCTTATCTGAATATAATTAACAGAGGTGAGTTATTTAAATCTATTTGTTCGTTAAGTAATGTTCCAATTTTATTATGTTTATGTATCTCTAGGGATTCTAACAGATTTAAGGCATAACTTTTACTTTCTATATGTAGAATTTCAAAGTTATGGTTGAAAGTATGTCCTGTTTCTAACAAATGGTTGGAATATGTAGAATTACTTTTATTATTGAGGAAACTCTTCAAATGTTCACAAATTCTATGTCAGAAAGTTCTTCCAGTCTGTCCTATGTAAACTTTAGGGCAATCACTGCAGGTTAACTTATAAACCCCCGATTTATCATCTTTATGTGTACAGTCTTTATTATTTTTAATAAATTTACTCAAGTTTGAATTGGTTATAAATGAAGTTCTTAAATTATATTTATTTTTAAGGTGTGTAGCAATTTTCTCTCTTTACATAGGACAGACTGGAAGAACTTTCCGACATAGAATTTGTGAATATTTGAAGAGTTTCCTCAATAATAAAAGCAATTCTACATATTCCAACCATTTGTTAGAAACAGGACATACTTTCAACCATAACTTTGAAATTCTACATATAGAAAGTAAAAGTTATGCCTTAAATCTGTTAGAATCCCTAGAGATAAATAAACATAATAAAATTGGAACATTACTTAACGAACAAATAGATTTAAATAACTCACCTCTGTTAAATATATTCAGATAAGCTGGAATTTGCAGAGACCGTTTTTGGGTTTTTAGTGCTCAATAAAAATTTATTGTACTTACTGTAATATAAATAGCAACGAATTTCGGAAACAAGCTTAGTTATTCAAAATGTAATCTTGCCTGATGATGCTACTGTGATAGCGAAACGTTGTTGTAAACATAACAATAAAAGTTTGTGAAAATCAGAATAACCTTATTTAAATATTATTTAGTTATCTATCGTTGTTTGAATATTCTGCATAATTATGGCAGAGATAGAAAAGGTAAAGTGGTGAATACAAAGATAGAATTCCATTAAAATATTTATTATATATACATAAATATATTATTTTCCTTAATTTCGTGAATTGACACTGATTAGGCCTGAGGGCAGTGGCGGCTCAGGACTTGCTAAGGGGGATAATGCTGCAGAGGAAATTCAACAATAAAATTTAGAAATAATAAATGTACATTTTTATTATTGTACGATATTTATTTTGAGGAAATATTACTATGTACAATATTGAACACAAATAGTTTAATTTTTATTACCGTTTTCACTACCTTGATTATGATATATACCTTATATTCTACTATTAATTAATTCTTCTTAAACATTAAGTCTATGTGTCTATCCATACTTTTCAATTTCCCTTTCGTTAAAGATCCGGTAGAGACTGAATAAGTTTTTCCTCTATTGATAAGTACGCTTAAATATTTAATCTATCCTGCGATGTAGTACTTTTCAAAAACGTCTTGATTTTGTCAAAAAGGAATAATTGCTGCCTCTACACATCGGCACTGTTACAAGTATTTGTAGCAATTGTATTGTTTCTGTAAACAATTCCTGGAGGGTAGTGTCAATTAAAAACTTAGAAGCACAGTACATGAGAACTTGCGATATTCCCTACTGGAATACAAAATTGTAAGTTCTGTCTTCAGTTGAGCACTGGGCACGACTCGATAGTTTTCTTAAAATATTCATGGGGAAATGAACGATCATACCAGTCGAATTTTTCACAAATGAATAATGCATTGAGTAGATTATTATAAGTAAAACAAACTTCTCTTACATTAATAATAACATCATATACTTCAATCGCAGATGCTTTCTAGGTGGCTTCATTCAATTATCTTCTTTTAGTCTCAGTAATCTCTACAGCCTTGACTTCATTTAAATTATCATGTATTTTTTGATTCCTTCTACAGAATCAATGATGCGTCTTTGTCATTCTACAGCAGTTATACACTAAACACCACTGCCTGAGTGTATTGATACACTCATTGTTACATCTTTACCTTTAATTACCTGACATCAATATTAAAGTCTTATTCCCACAATACAAAAGCATAACTCAGAAAATTCCTTCATTTAATCAATGCTTCACTCAAAAAAAGGGAAATGTATTTGATAAATTGTTTCATTTCAGAACATAGCCCAATTTTTTTAAGTTGCAAAATCACCATGTTACACCTGTGTACAGTAGCCTTAGTTTTTTCAAAGCATGGCTCGAAAGCGTAAGTTATAGTCGAAAATGATTTCTGATGCTTTTGGCAGCTTTTAAACAACTAAAATCTGCTGATTCTTCTGAATGGTTCGTTTTACAGCATGAATATGGGGATTAGCTGCAGGTATCACCTCATAATCTTCTACATTTGGAATACTGCACTGCGAATGCTCTTTTTCCACGCTTATTCTACTTAATGTATGTTAAAGTTTTGGCCAACTGTGAAATGACTAGATTTAACACACTGATGAGGAATCCAAAAGTAATTCTATCTGGCTGGTCCATCCGTAAATATTCCTATTGTAAGAGCTAGAGATTTGAAACTTTGAGAGTAAATTTGAGGCTTAAATATCTCAGTTACGAACTTCAATGTCCAAAATTGGTCCAATAGTCCCGCAGTTTTGACCCTTTTTCTTTTCTTTCCAATAGTTCGGAAACTATTGATCCAATAAAATAAAAATTTGGTATTTAGGTGTATAATAACGGCACAAGGATTCATGTCAAATTTCGTGAGGATCTGCCGTCGGTAAGATAATAATTCTCAGTGTAAGTTTCAAGTATGAATATCTCTGATATGTTGTTTCAAAGTGGACATGATCGGCTCAATGATTTCGGAGTTATTCTCATTTCAAATATTTTCGAAAGCACAAGAACATTCAAATTCAGTATTTAGATAAGGACACAAAGGCTCTTGCATAATTTCGTGAAGATAATATACGATAAGTTTTTGTTATCAGATTTCGGCGAAAAATATGAAACTTATAAGAAATTTTGTTCGATACATTCTTCTTCCACTCTCTCATGTAACGATGCAGATCAAAGGATGGAGCCTTATAACTATGTATTTTTAAATTTTACGAAATTTCCCGTTCCCTTAGGAGAACAGTTCGAAAATTGCAAAATAAGACGTTTATTTAACTTTTGGATGACATAAGAGAATTCTGTTTTCATTTATCATATGTATGTTCTTCAAAAGGTAATTCACAGGGGAAGTGTACCGCTTAAGCATAATTTTTTATGGAACAAAACTTGACGCAAATAATAATATAATATGTAGTTAATGTCATAATACTTTTCTATGATGTGCAACGACTTAAACTATATGCAGATTTAGTCAGGCCATTTTTTATGTAACAATGGGAATTTATTCAGGGATCATAGTACTGATGGTGAAAATAGGATTTGATTTTGTAAAGGCTTGGACCTAATTATTCTATCTGAAATTTAACAACTAATCGATTTATTTCTTTATTAACCATAACAAATGATTATTTATTAACCTTCTTAGCCATAAAAATTCCCCCCCAGGAATAAACGTGCAAAACATTAGTAGATCTTGAAGTATGAAAATTTCTTAAAGTGCTATGGATATCTTCAATGTAACTGAAATTTATTGATATCTATTCGATGTTTGCATCATTCCCATATCTATTACACACGGAATTGTATTTCTTGTGATATTAATCATATCCAAACTTTTTCTATATTAGAAAAACCATTTATAGAAACACAACAAAGAACTTGTGATTCTTAAAAAATTTATATATGTAGTATTTTCTGGCTTCTCAAAACATTTAATATCCATAAAATTTTAGATTACCATGATATTGATCTTTAATCTGATCGTTAAGTAATAATTAACACTTTCTAACAATGCAAATTTTTTTTAAATTAAATTCTATAGAATTTAAAACTTCAATGTTTTGATTATTGGAAGCTTATAAGGACAATATAAAATTTATATTTACTCACCAGTTAGTCTGCTTAGATACTCTAAAAATTATTTTGAAAAAAGATATTTGCTTATAAACAACTTAAAATAGTTTATTTTAATCGAAGTAAACATTTGTGAAATATTATCTATGCTTCGTTATTTACTCAATATAATTTATGTAATGTAATGTGATTTTAATTTCACGTTAAAATTTGGAATTTTCATTTTTCCAGAAAAAAAAACATTATTCAGATAAATATTTATTTCTTTTTTACAATGACCTCTCCAGTAGGTTTCACTCTTACTGTTGTATGTAAATTGGTTGATAATTCCCCCTCTACATCCTCGGCCAGTTTTGGCTTCCTCAATATTACTTTAGGTGCTTTTACTGTATTTGGATTTGCTAAAAAATAAAAAATTACAATTAGAAAATATTCAACTCAAATTACATTCCTTGTATGTTTTAGTTTTTCTTAGTTGATCTTTGAATTATAAGATTATATTGAATATTTTGAAATAAGACAATATGAATCATAAATCATAAAAAAGTGGGGCCTGTTTTAACTAGGTTTATATAGAACTAAATTTTCCCCAATATCTAGTGGATTCTACAATGACATTTACCAAAATTTTTATGTTAGCAAGAGGTAATTTCATAATTTTTTGAACATTAATTTAGTTTAGTTGGCTATGATCCAGGTAGAAATGTTCAAATTGGAAATTGTTAGTCACAGTGATTATTTTGATATAATATAATAACTTACCAAGGGACACATATATAGGTAAAGAAGATCCTCTGGTGGCAAAAACATTAATTGAGCGCATATTTTCCATTCCTCCTGGGAATTCTCTGTTCAAGCTGTCAATGGCTGTGAAAACGTTGTCTACCAATTCCCTTTCGCACATATTACTGTGTCCAATTTGCAACATAAAACTGTCACCTTTACCATGAATTTGGAATGTGCTCTTCTTCAATGCAGCTTCAACATTCTCTTTCAACTTCATAGAATCCATTTTTACAGGGGTGGGTATTTTACGTTTTTTGTAGAAAATTTTACCCAACTGATGGACAACACGCCCACTTATTCTGCCATCGACTAAAAACATTTCATATAATTCTACTAGACCCCTTTTCAGTTCAAAGTTTTCATATTCAGATTTTAATTGATGCAATGTTATGATTTTTTTGATTCCTTTAACTTCTTTCTGTTTAAAAAGTTCTTCATAATGTTCAATATGATTTTCATACTCCTTATTTTTGAACTCCTTCAAATCCGGTACTATAAAACAAACCTCATCTTCTGTATCCAGTAACGAATGTTCTAGTTGTATCCTTACCAATTTTGGGTGACATTTAGGTACTTTAATCACATTGAGTTGAAGGAAGATGGGAAACTTGTCACCAAAGAGTGACTTCTGAACCTTCGGATTTTCTTCCACTAGTTTGACTATGTTTGACACATTTGCTTCCACTAATTCAATGGGTATTTTAAATTTACTCGATATTTTTTCGATTTTTGAGTCATATATTTTAAGTGCAATCAAATTCTTTTTTATCTTCTGAGTCTTGGGTTGATCTGATTTTTGTGAAACAACTTTTACCTTTTTTGTTTTCACATTTACTGAGGTCTCATCACGTTTCCGTTTCCTTGTTAAAGATTTTGCTTTTACGATAACCATTTTATATTCACAATCTTCAACTTGGTCCACTAATAAGTATATTTACCAAAACGTGTACTGTCTTGAAACTTAGGTTAACTTATGTTATATGCACACTGAGATATAGAATATTATAAACATATTCTTGAAACATAGATAATCCATATTCTTCTTCAACAATAATTTGTCCATAGATAAATTACATTATAGTTTGTGTATGACTTGAGATTTAATATTTATATAGGACATAGAAAATAAACTATTTTTCATGAAAATTAACCATGGACTATTATTCTTTTATAAGACCTATGAAATTACCACAGAGGTCATAGATTATCTTATAGTTCTTATACCTAACCTATTTCTATATACAATTCGTTTCCCGCCATGGATAACAATATCAGAAATCGATTAATGAAATGTCCCGCCTTGGAAATGAATACAATGAATACAAGAAATCGATGAGTGAAACGTTGTTATTAATTTAATAAGTATATGTAGAGGAAACCGTTATGAGAATTTTGTAACAAATAATTTCAGCGATATTGAAGACGTACACAATTATGGGTATTACAGGGCTACTACCTTTCTTGGAGAAGGCAACAAGAAATTGCAATATTTCCGAATTCAGAGGGGCAACTGTAGCTGTAGATAGCTACTGTTGGCTTCATAAAGGTGCAACAGCTTGTGCAGATGTATTAGCCAGAGGAGAAGACACTGATGTGTAAGGTATGAATGCAATTTCCAATGGTTATATCTTATAAAAGTTATTCCAGTTATGTGAATTACTGCATGAAGTATTTGAATATGTTGAAGAAATATGATATTAAACCCATTATGGTTCTCGATGGTAATCACTTGCCGGCTAAAGCTATGACAGAAAAGAAGAGACGAGATACTAGAAAAAATGCAAAAGTGAGAGCTGCTGAACTATTGCGTTTAGGCAGGAAGGATGAAGCATGGAATTATTTCCGACAAAGTATAGATATTACACCAGCCATGGCATTAAATCTTATAAAAGAATGTAGAAGGAATAATATAGATTGTATTGTAGCTCCTTATGAATCGGATTCTCAATTAGCTTACTTAAATATGAAAGGAATTGCGGATGTCGTAATTACAGAAGATTCTGATTTAGTACTTTTTGGATGCGATAAGGTGATTATTCGTGAGTGAGTCAATTATAAACCTTTTTATTCACTATTGAATTTTTAGATATTCTATAAAATGGATATGAATGGAAATGGGCGGTTAGTTGAAAAACATAAATTATCTCTCTGTATGGCTATGAAACCTGACAAGTTTACTTTTGATAAATTTAGATATATGTGTATTTTATCAGGCTGTGATTACCTAGACTCATTACCTGGAATTGGTTTAAAAAAAGCTCTGAAGTTCATATCGTTAACTGAAGAAACAGATCCTATTAAGGTAAAATGGGAACGGATAGGTTATCATATTAAATACAATTAATGAGTTGTAGTTTTTAGATAAAGTTCCTAGATATCTCAATATGAAAAACATATTGGTGACCGAGGAATATAAAAATAATTTTTTGATAGCTGAAGCAACTTTTAAACATCAGGTTGTTTTCGATCCTTTACAAAGGAAACTGACTTACCTCACAGATCCTGCTCTTTGTGGAACAAGACCTGAGCATTGTAAAAATGCAGGCGAATTTTTTGATGACAAGACTGCTTATCAGGTAGCCATAGGCAATTTGAATCCTTTTTCTCATGACAAATATGACGATTGGTCTCCACCTAAAAACTGGAATAACAGTGTAAGATTTGTTTGGTTTTATTCGAAGTGGAATATTATTAACCTAATATTTTTAGTTTCATAGTATTTGGTCCAATACTTACGTTAAAAAAATTTCCCGATCAGAAGAAAAACAATTGGGAAGATCTGAAATAGCTAAAATACAGGAAATAAAGGTCAGGGAAGTGGTCAAAACAAATAAAGAAATAGAACGGCAAGAAAACGCATATGCAGAAGAATTAGAATCTGAACTGAGCATTTATTGTCGGAATAAGGAAGTAAAAAAGCTTTCACACGATGAAAGTATACGTAGTGATAGCAAAAGCAAAGAAGATAGTATTATGGAAGAAAATGTATCTGAAAAGAATGAAGAAAGTACCTCGAATTCTAAACAATCTGCGATTAAAGAAGAATCTCCTACTTTGCCCAGAAAGTTTGTTAATCCATTCCTCAAAAAAAAATTGAGCAAATTCGTTTCTACTGAAATAAAAACGGATGTAATAGTTAAGAGTAAATATTTTCACTCCAAATCTGTTGATTCTGGAGAAATAGAGAAAGAAAACACAAAAGCTGATGAAGTAATAGTGGATGAAAATGACTCTGGTAATTCTAAAAAGAGAAAAACAGAAGCTTGTGAAGATGAGTTATTAATTATCGACCAATCTCCAGAGAAAGGGGTCAAAAATATTATCGATAAGTCTAAAATTTCCTTCAGTCAGGTTAGATTATATAATTTACATTCTGTCAAGAAAGTACCGGGAATTATCAATTTAAATCTGGCGGGGCAATGAGGCAGGTAAAATTTTTTTTTCCTAGGTTGGTACCACTGTCCTTAATTACTATGCCAAGCTTGAGCGGGATCTGTCAACTAGTGTGTTTGCAACAGCTGATTAAGTCAGTCGATGTTAGAGTGCGTGCCGATTTTTACTATGGGTGATTACGTTGAGCAAAGAATTTGTTTAAAGTTTTGTGTTGCAAATGAATTTTCGTGTGCCGATGCATTGAAAAAGTTGCAAAAGGCCTTTGGTGATAATGCTCTATCGAAAACTCGTGCATATCAGTGGTACAGAGCCTTCAAGGACGGTCGTGAAGTGGTCGCCCATCGACGGCTTCGATCGAAGATAACGTCGATAAAATTAAGGAAAGGGTGCTGGAAAACCGTCGTACCAGCTTGAGAGAGATAGCACATGATCTTAAGATATCCCACGAGTCCACACGTACGATTTTGATTGATATTTTGGGCATGAGAAAGGTGGCCGCACGACTCGTACCGAAAGACCTGAATTTTCTTCAAAATCTTCATCGCGAACAGGTTGCTTCAGACATGCTGGATCGCTGTAATTCCGATTCTACATTCATGGAACGCATTATAACTGGTGATGAGACCTGGGTCTACGAGTACGATATGCAAACAAGCCAGCAATCATCGGAATGGGTGGCAAAAAGTGAGCCGAAACCGAAAAAAACCACGCCAAAGCCGCTCGAAAATGAAGGTGATGCTCATTGTTTTCTTCGATATCCGTGGCGTGGTGCACTACGAATTCGTTCCAGAGGGTCAGACGGTAAACAAGGAGTATTACCTAGGCGTTATGAAACGTTTGCGTGAGCGTATCCGTAAGAAGCGGCCAAATTTGTGGGCGAACAACTCATGGATTTTGCATGACGATAACGCGCCTTCTCACCGAGCTACGATTGTGACTGACTTTCTCGCCAAAAACTCAACAAACGTGCTTCAGCAACCACCATATTCGCCGGATTTGGCTCACTGCGACTTTTTCCTCTTCCCAAAACTAAAATTGCCCCTTCGTGGCACCCGTTTTGAGTCGATTGAAGCCATAAAACAAAATTCGGCGCGAGAGCTAAAGTCCATCCCGGAAAGCGCCTATAAAAAAGTTTCGATAATTGTAAGTGCCGTTGGCATAGATGTATTGGAGCAAATGGAGCCTATTTTGAAGGCGACCCAAAAAATTTTGACGATTAAATGTAAAAATGTTGTTTAATTGAAAATTCCCGGTACTTTCTTGACAGAGTAGTATAATTGTTGAGATTTCTGAAATATTATTTTTAGCCTACAGCAAGTCCAGCAAAGAAACCAAAATTATCAAGATGTCGATCTGTTGGATTGCCGCCAAAACGTAAAACCTCCCAGCCCACTTTACAGGCATTCTTTGGTAATTTCATTTCAAAAAAAAGTTAGCTTATTGTTATTTATTATTCCTCTGTGATGTTGTACATCAACAATTGATTTTTAATATACTGTGATTTATTTTTATTCATTATTTTATCAATACTCACAGTGTGAGTAATTTTGACATGCTATTGAAAAAAGTTTAAAATAAACTGAACATAAGTATCGATTGATTTTGTATCTTTTGTAGTTGAAGGACAAATTCAAACAAATACGAAACTAATATTTCTGTTAGAAAGTACTAATCGTCAAAAGATAGTTGTAACAATTTTGATTGTTTCACGAACTTGCTTCACAAATTGCTGTGAGGGCATTCCATTCTAATTGAATTTCGTACGTAAATTTCTAACAGTTTGTATAGAAGATTCACTACTTTGGAAATAATTTTTTAATATTTCCCGGTTTTGCTCAAGCGTAAATCGACCGGTTTTGTCAACTTCCTGTCAAAATACGAATGACAGAAATTTTGCCAGACATAACCACTGGTTCAAAATACAAATGGGCCCACCCTTTATAATAAAGATTCAAAGATTTGTGCCAAATTTTGTGGGGATCAGTTGTCTGGTTGAACAACGAAAATTTTCGAACGAAAGGACCTAGAACATGATAATTTCAGGATAGGATTGGAGTATGAATAATAGTGTTAAAAAATAAAGATTTCAATATTTTGGGAGCCAAATATGATATTCGATTTATTTTCATCTTTCAGATGTCTCATGTTACTTTACAATTAAAATATTTTTCAGTCGGTTCATTAAAAAAAATCACAGCTGGCATCAAACATTTTGTTTTCATATGACATTTACGCACTTTTATTGAGTATTTTGCATCCGATCCGAGTTGTTCACTTTGTTGTTAAGAAAAAGTTATTATTCCTGAATTTGAAATGCCTTATTCTGATATTGAAATGAGTGATATGGTTTTCACGTATCGCCGTGCCGAAGGAAGTGGTCCTGAAGCACCTTGTCTTTATGCAGAGGCTTATCCCGATTGTTAACTTTCTTCTCATGTGATGTTCAATCAAGTTTTTCGACGATTGAGGGAAACTGGTTCCTTAAAAAAAACGGTTGTGATACTGGATGTCCAAGATCTGTAAGTACTCCAGAAGTTGGAGAGCAAATTTTAAATATTGTGAGTGAAAATCCCGGTACAAGTGTAAGAAGAATTTCAGCGGAAGTAGCAATAAGTGGCCCCCTTGTCTGGAGAACTACGCATCAACAACTTCTCTATCCATTCCATATTCAATGCATGCAAGCTCTTAATCCTCCTGATCATCAAGCCAGAAGGACATTCTGTCAATGGGTTTTAACAAAGATTGCTGAACATCCGCATTTTACTTCTAATATTCTTTCACTGATGAAGCTGGCTTTACCAAAAATGAAATATTTAACTTTCATAATAGCCATATTTGGGCGGATGAAAATCCACACGCCATTCATGAATTCAGGCATCAACAGCGTTTCAGTATAAGTATGTTGTTTGTTACGACAGTACTTTTACCACGAAATTTAACAGGAGCCGCATACCTTTCTTCAACATACCTTGCCTGATTTCTAGACATGGTACCTTTAAATCAGTGGATGAATATTTGGTTTATGCAAGATGGAACGCCCCCAGATTATACACTTGCTGTTAGGGAACATTTAGATCAAACATTTCCCAGAAGATGGGTAGGACGAGGAGGTCCAGTGCCATGGCCCGCTAAATTTCCCGATTTGAATCCTTTGGACCTATATATTTTGGGTTATTTGAAAAGTTTAGTGTATGCAACATCAGTGAATAACATCGAAGAGTTACAACATCGCATTGAACTATACTGTCAAACGATCCGAACACAACCAGGTCGATTCGAAAGAGTACGTAATTCCTCCATGCGACAATGTACTTCCTGCATTTAAATGGACACTGGTCATATGGAACATCATCTGTAAAACACAAGAAGTGAGAAATAAATCGAATATCTTCTGTAATTTATCGTATTTGGTTGCGCTAGTAGAGTTTTTATGACTTGTGCTTCCATTAAATAATGTCACCAAATGGTGACGTATCTAACAATGTATTTAATCTCGGTTACACTGAATACCATCAGACAGTACAATGTAATACCTGAAGAAGCCACATCGTGGTGAAACAATTGTTGTAGTAGTACAAACATTTTTGTGGAAATAAATTAGTGTCTCATATACATTTTTTTGATTAAAATGAGTTTCCACCAAGTAAAGACCGAATCAATCAAATATAATTAATGATTAGAGCTTCCTACTTCATGTCAGTGTTTTTTTACCATTTTTGTGTTTGTTTACAACAATACCTATATTCAACTGATTAAAATGGAACTACAATGAAAGAATTCATTAAAAACATTACATACAATTAAAAATGTACAAATTGAAAAGATCCTCTATAAAAATAAAATTTTTTAATGTCTCGAATGATTTCAGTCAAGTTCTTCGGAATCTCTATTATTACCACCTGTTTTCTTCAAAGTCAACGCTCCTTCTATGGTATTATATTGATGAGGAGCCACTGCTCCTTCTTGTTCGTCCTCATCTTCGTCATCATCTTCATCGTAATCCTCATCAATTTCTCCTCCAGAAACCATTTTTAGGAGACGTTGATTTTCACCAGCCATAACAGCAAGCGCTTTTTCATCCGCCTAAAGATATGAAGAATTTAACTTGAAATACATTTTTTTACAAATCCTGATTACTAAGCTACTATCGTGAACAATTTAAAACAGCAGACATTAACCTTGTGCTAAAAGCTGGTAGACAAGCAAAAAGTTCTATTTTCTATGGGTTTATGAGTTTGCTGTCTCTAATTTCAAAAATCAGGTAATGTTTTGTTCTGCAATATTTATCCAAATAAAAAAACAATGAATATCTCATTATCATTTCACGCAAAACTACAGCGTGCCATATGTATTCAGCACATTCGTTGGCGTCAGTCAAACCTTTAAGGAAGTCTGGCAGTTCAACAATTATGTTATTCAAAATAAAGTAGTTTCTTTCTGCAATTTACCTCAAACTCTAGAGATCATACCTGTATACAAGATAGTTCAAAGTTGAATGACAAAAAGAAGTCTACTGTCATCAGCTGCACAAACTGAATGATGCACTTCAACAGAAAAGGCCAGAATTAATCAACAGAAAAAGAGTAGTGTTCCACCAAGATAATACGAGACCTCATACCAGTTTGGTCACTCTCCCAAAGCTTGAATGGGATACACTGCCACACCTATCATATTTTCCAGATCTGGCTCCTTCGGATTATTATTTGTTCCGGTCATTGCAAAATTTTTTGGACTCTAAAACCTTTATTTCAAATGAAGAGGCCAAAAATCACCTGGATCAGTTTTTTGCCAGCAAAGACCAAGAATTTTATAAGCGTGGAATCATGCTACTACCAGAAAGATGGCAAAAGGTGTTGGACCAGAATGACCAATATATAATTTAATAAAATTATTATTTATAAAAAAAGAATACCACTTTCCGAACAACCGAATATTTTATGTATACAAAGCAGGTCTAACTACCAATCTAGCTGGTGAAATTGATGAACTCTTCAGGAGTTACTTTCTTATCGTAACAGAATCACAGTTCATTCAGTTATACAATTCTCCTGAAGTGCTTTCTGAGCCGACTGTGACGTGAAGGGGCGTAGCCTATTCTTACTCTGAATCCTTTTATGTGAAAGCTTTCAAGAAACTTATTAGAAAGTCCCAAACTTTGGGATTCTGCCTAAGAGATGTTCTTCCAGTCTTCTGTTTCTTTCCAAACGCCTTTGTAGGTTCATTTGCCTAACGATGGTGAATTCTTTTTTCCTCCACTTCTTCTGAATCCCCAGGTATTCAGACCAGGAATTAGTTTGCCGAAGTAAAGTAATTTCCAAACTGATAAAGTATGAGTTCGGTGCCTTGACCGCTTCTTGAAAATCTGAGTTGATTGCTAGTTAACATGTTCAACAGAATTTACATATCCAGTTGGGCGGACTATCAAAAAACCGTCAAAAAGATCATAACTTTACATGAAAATCAAAAAGATGTATTCTACAAGCTTAATGGAGGAAAAAGAAAGAACAAGCATGTTCTTACATCCAGCTTAGTTTGGTATTCATTTCTGATCTCCTCCCTTGTTGCAATCGCGTTATGGAGTTTTTGTTGGGCAACTCTCGGAAGAACGTATTTCTTTGAGAAACCTAACACTGACTGCAGTTTCTTGTTCTGTTTCTGTTCATTCTTCAGATTGTACCTAAGATTGTTAGTTTCTACCAGTAACAAGGCATTTTCTTCTACCAATCGGAATTTGTCGACACCTACACTGGATTGGTTCCTGATTACCTGTAAAAATAATAATTTGCATCAAAATTGTTGTAGTTAACGTAAATAATCACCTACCCTTTCCTTTAGAGTGCTTACAGTCCTTTCGAGGAATTCACGTTGGCGTAGAAATTCACTTTTGGCTTCCTTGTCCTCTTCCTGGGCCATGGCAAAGTCCTTGTCTGCGTTATACTTGTGATAAATATTCTGTAAATTACACAATATAAGGCTAACATTCCAAGTTTCTCGAAATTTCTTTTAAATAATTGAAGGGATCTAATGAAACATTGACACCCTTAAAATTATAATGAATTAATAATGAACGAAAATTTGTGCACATACCCTAACAGTTTTTATCAACATTGGAATATCTTGGATATAACCACTGGCTTTATGAATGTCATTCCTAAGCGACTTGAGAGCTTCCTTCATCCTTCTATTCTTAGCCACTTCTATCCTGACTTCATTGTCAGAAGCGGCCAATTTTTCTCTCAATTCGTCCAGCTGAAGATCAAGACTGAGGATGATCTTTTGCAAATTCTCCAATTCCCGAACCATCTCATTAATCTGCTCCACCTGCTCACGTATTGTCCTCTCCTTAGGTTCGATTTGCGATTTTAGCTCCTTGATCTTGAAGTCTAGTATAAACTTGAACTTCTCCAGCTCCTGGTTCTTTCTTTTCAAATCGTGAATTCTCTTCTCTTTGTCTTGTATCGTCTGGTCCCTCTCTGCTATCTCCTTCTTCAGATCGGCTATGTCCTTTTCTCTGTCAACTATTACCCCTTTGAATTTGGTATGGTCGCTTTCCAAGAGATACACGGTATGTTTGAGATCGTCGATCTCTTTCTGAGACGTAATCAGTTTCTTTTTAACCATTGCCGTCTCTCCCCGAATTCTCACGTTAAGATCTTGTTCCTCTTTGAGTTCTTTCTCGTGAGCCGCCTTGAGTTCGTAGATTTCACGATCAGCATCATCTTCTATTTGCTGTTTTATGAGTTCATGCTGCTCCTTTCTTTGCCTCGATTGTTCGATTAGCTAGAAATATACAGTTTTCCAAATTAAACCTACAATTACAATTATAGGTTGATTATCGTTTTGAGAATAAATTAATTCATGGTTAAAACTTTTTTTCTTTTTGACCCATTGAAGAATGCTTGCCGATGTTGTCTGGCAAGAAGATGTATTTTCTGATTAGGCAGGACCTTTCAGATCTAACTCAAAAACATTACCATTTATGCTACAAGGAGGTTATAATGAACTTCTTACCTCATCATGTTGAGCATCTTTTTCTTGTAGTTTTTCCAAGAAACTATTAGTTATAGCTTCTTCAGTGTCAGCTTTGGCCTGTCTAAGATCCTCCAGCTGCTGTTCGTATTCTAGTCGCATCTTGTCCATCTTCTCCTCCAACCTCATGTACTTATCGTACTCGTATATCAATTTTTCGTTATAATTCGCCTCTAGTTTATGGACGAACTGCTCATGGCTTTGCTTCATTTTGTTGATCTCCATGTTTATGTTGTGCAACTCCTGCTGGTGGTCAGATTCCAGCTGCTCGTTCTTCTCCTTGAGCTCTTCGATGGCGCTGCAGTAGCCTTGGTGGACGTCCTTCATCCTCAGATTGTGGACCACGTCATTCTGGCGCATTTGATAGGCGAACTCGGTCTCCAGCTCGTGCATACGTAGATGGAGGTCGCGTATCTGGTTTAGTTTGTCTTCAAGAACTTCCCGAGATATGAGTATTTCCCTTGCCACTGCAAATTCCTTGTCTATTTTTATGGCTTTGCCGTCGGTGTTCAGAATGCGCCAAAAGCAGATGCTACCGTCTTGAGCCCCAGTTAAGATATATCTGGAATTGGATAATGATAAAATGACATTTCAGTAAGCTACGTATAAATTGGATCTAATAAGCCGTTTCACTTTTATTCACATTTTTATTTTGTGAAAATCAATTTTGAATGCTGAAATTGAATAACCCGTTCAAAATCGCAACCAAGCACTTCTCAAAATTTCAGCCCTTTGTCGAGCCACACGTGTTAATTTCGATGTCAGCGTGTTTCTTTGGAATTTCTGTTCCTGCGTGCCTTGAAAGCGAATTCCTAAGTTTACCATTAAGTGGTCTGGAGATCAGAATAAACAAATTAATTCTGGGGAATTGAACCTCGCGTTGAATTTGCTTTTGTCAAATGAATTAATCCCTGTATCATTACAGCCCTTTCATGAATTCTAAACCTTGTTGGTTTACCACAGTGGTATACTCAAAGAAGATTGTGGTGAAGTTGGAATAGACAATAGTTGAAGGTAAACAGCTAAATAAAGAATCAGTTACTTGACTTAAGTACTCAATTTTGTTATCTCTCTTTCAGTATGTGTTCTTTCCCAAATAATGAACTATTTTAAAATAATCCTTACTTATCATTGGCCGAGATCAGCATATTTGTAACAGTAGCGCTATGCATATTGAACTCTAAAAACTCCAACTTGTCCATCAGGGGTAGTTTCACGCTATATACAACCCCATTGTTGCCTGTTACGAACAACATCATGTCCAGCCTACTTAGCACTATAGAGTCCAGAGGCATATTTAATAGCGTTACATCGCGGTATATCGCGGAGTTGTTCAATTCCCTGATGTGTCCATCCTTACCGACGGCCATAGTTGATTTGCCGTCCGATGTAACGACGCAATCGTTGAATGGGCAAGTCTTGATGATGGTCTCTGCCGTTCTCTTCGATTCCACAACATTCCATTCGTAGACCGCGCCCTCTGTGCCGCAGGTAGACAGTTTTGAGTCGTCCGCTGTCCAACTCATTCCTGTAATCCTGCCGTTGTGGCCCTTGAGGGTGTAGAACATCTCGAAGGTGATGCTGGAATATACCTGGAATAGATAATTTAATTTTACCAGAGGAAATGTTCATATTTTAAAACCATCCAAAACTTGTAGACAGAAGAATCTTTAACCTACTTGAATCAAGTTACCGTTGGCCGCAGCGAAATAATGACCCATCTGGCTGAAAGAACACTGCTTGCAAACCCTGATCGGAAACTCCCTGTTAATGGTGAATTCATCTATCATTATTGTTAAGTATCTCAACTTATCGGAGAACCCAACAATGCAGTAGAGTCCGGTAGGATGCAGAGCAACTCCATGAAGATCGTCCTGATATTTCTGGCCCAGTTCCAATTCAGCAGTCTCGTAATTCCAAATTTTCAGAGTTCGATCCTTTTGACCTGTAAATTATCCTGCATCTTTACCCCACTTTTATACTATATAAGTTCATTTAGCAGTAAGCACAGATCTCACCAGCTGTAAGTAGTATGGGTTTCCAAGCGCATACAGCCATTGAACCAACGGGACCATTATGGAGCACATAACCAAACTCTGTAAAAGCTACTTCAGCACTAGAATTAATATCTTGCAACCATAACCTGACGGAATACAACTGACTTTCTCTACAGCTGACCATCAGTCTGTCTTGGGCAGGATTTATGCTTATACAGTTGACTTCCGTCATAACCTTGAAATGAGAGAAATTGAAGATAATTAAATATTAAATGGAACCACGATTTAATTTCTCACTTCCTCTGGAGCTTTTTCGTACTCTCTGACGATGGTATGGTCTGGTATTCTGAAGACATTTCTCTTTCTGTACTTATGTGGAGTCTCTTTTTCATAAAGGTGCACCGTTCCATTCATGTAACCAAAGGCGAAGCCTCTCGAAAAATTGATCAGTGATTTGATACAGTAGTTCTGACCTTCCTCTTGTGGAATCGTGTAAGCTTCTAATGGAATACTAGTCTGAGAGCCGGTTTGTGGCTGAGCCCTGAATTTAAAAGAATTTATATTTGTATTATGAAAAGGAAATACATTCTTTTGACAAAGACATACGTACCGCTTAGACATTCTCAAAATAAGCAATAAAAAAACATTAAGAATTATATACTTTCATTAGATTAAAATTGAGCCACTTACTCTTCCTTTATCCTCAAGTTTATAACTGGTAGATCATTTGCGAGAAAAATTGTTTTCAATTCCCCACTCTCAAGGAAAAGGAATTTCCCATCTTTAGTTCCTATTAATATTCTATCCTGAGACAACCAACAAGCAGTGTTCAATACCATTTGATCACTTTTGCTGTATCCGAATTGTCTCCACTGATAATCAGAACACTGTAACATCCTCAAAAGACCCTCTCCAACAAGAACCAGCTGGTTTGAGTCCACCGGATTTCCTGATATCTGAATCGAAACAAGAAGGTGGAAATAAATCTTTAGGTTTAGACAAATAAATCGGTCGAAATATAGACCCTTGTGGAACATATTTACCTCAAGAACAGTACCAGTTCCATTGGCATTGTTAGCTCTTGCAGTACTTTCTAGTTTCCCTTTGTCACACTTGAAGGAGTAGAGTTGCCAGTCTGGTTCTCCTGATATACATATTATAGTCTTAGAATCTTGGGTGAAAGTAACGGCAGCGAATCTTGTGGCAAAACAAGATTCTCCTTTATCAGTTGGTATGGTAATTTGCCTTTTTCTTTTGTACGTTTTAGAATCGTAAAGAGTTACTTGAGGCTTCTCTCCCGACTCTACCACTCCAATGAGTTTTCTATGGAAGTATTTCAGATTAAATAAAATTTATCACAAGCCTATTTTCAAATATATACAATGACATTAGAAGTGTAACACCGAGAAGGAATAATCTTTTCAACTGATTTTTTGGTACTGTGGTTTACTAATATACAGAATGAAATGATAACATTTGCAAGAAATATTATCATATAATGAGATGTTCGATGCTCACTTGTGACACCTCGTTCCAAGCAACTTGAACATCGTGTGTCAGAGTCTGTGGAAGACGGTGCAAAATGGACAGTTTCCTCTAATCATATCCCACACATGTTCGATGGGATTTAAATTCCATGAACGAAATGGTTACGGTAAGTCATTCACTTTTGCCTTTTAGTTACCTTGCTAAAAAGGACTTGTTATCATCAACATAACGCAAAGCTGTCATACTACCTCGAATAAAGAGAAGTGAACCAATGGCACAAATCAATACCCCAACAGTCCAACCTAGTCAGTTGAGAACAGATGCAGCTCAGAATTCGAAAATTATAGACATTCAAGGAAAACTATAGCACGTTGTCTCCTTCTGAAGACCAGATATGCTCAATACAATTTTCGTCTGGAGAGATACGTGAATTCTACCAGGTTTTCGTATTGGCACGATGAGCATAGCTCTTTCACCAAGTGACTACTCAGCAGTCTCCACAGTCCACTCCTAGAAGTAGAAAATGTGATAAGGATTACGCCATATCATCGCGCGAAACGAGAACTCCTCCGAAGAGATGAAGCCACCAGCTTCCAGTTTGGGCCCCGACTCGAAAGCCAGAACCGTCTGACTGGTAGCAGCAAAGCACTATTCAACCTCTACTGGCTCTGCAGGTCAGTACCAGAGTTGGTTTGTGACGCAACTCATCCGCCGGCAGGAATTCTTATCCAAGCACAGAATCGAGAGATTTATACTGAGTACTATACAGAATCGAGAGATTTATACTGAGTACTGAGTACTGAAGAGTACACCAGTTTTAAGGGAGAAGCCCTGTGCTGTGACAGACTCCCTTCCACCGATTTAATCAACCGGCTAAGCCCTCAATTTCACCAGAACGGCAAAACTAGTGCCCCATTCGGAGATCTTCCACCATACAGGTCCAGTGACTGGCGCGAATGGCATTACGTAAGGCACCAAGACTTAACTCTCCATTTCACCGGGATGAAACTAGGGTCCTAGTCATGACAAGCGCCCCCATCTCGTCAAGATCTAATGCCGGGGGGCGCGTGTGGAGAGACATTGGGTTAATCCATTTGGTTAATGCATTTCTATGCGGTCGTTGATAATTCTTTCCCGGTGTGGACGAACATTATCGTCGATTAACGTAAAACTTTCACCAATGGCTGCCACAAAAGAAACAATAATTGGTTCTACAATCAAATCCTCACCTTACTACCGTTATGGTTGCGTTAATCAGATCTGTGTGCCCATTAAAACAAATGCCTCCTCAAAGGCACACTGAGCCGCCACCGAAAAGAGTTCTTGGCGTCATAGCATGTTCATTATACCGTTGACCCTGTTCTCACCTCACCAACATTCGCTCAACAGACTGACACAGGCGAAATCTGAACTCATTCGTGAACAGGCATGATCACCATTTGTGCGCGTTGCAGTTCTTTTGTTCAAGAGCCCAACGATGTCTTACAGCCCGGTACTCCATACTCAATCGGGGGTATCTGGCGGATCTTCTTGCCTTATTAAAAATCTATAGATATATGCTGAATCAATTTTTTATACTTCTGTGTAGGGTGTCCCAAACATCATGAACAAATAATTATTAACTACGATAACTAGGTGGCGTTACTAGAAATACACACCCGAAATAACAAAAAGAAGAAGGATTTTTCAACTCAACAACTTTGATGGTTTTTTCACTTACTTGTTTGGGCTAACGACTATTGAAGTAACATTTTTTCCTTTTTCTGGCAGTCTGATATATTTTTGTCTCTTCTGATTGATATTATGTAGTGCTAGTACTGACCCTACTGGATACAAAATTTCTTCATCGGAAATGAATTGTGCGTTACCTTGTAGATGAGTTTCTAAACCTAAGAGCAGTCTAGGTTGTAGGATAGGCAAGGATTGTGATGTCATATTCACACTGAATGAATCTCTTCGATGAGGTTATTGTGAAACGTAGATGACATTGTCATATATTTAATCGATAACATCGAGGTTACCATAGTTGTTCCGAAATGAAGCCTGTTCTATTTTGAATGGTGCCAAAATATTTACTATTAGACTATATTCGATGGCCTCCAAGATTGAAAACTTTATGGATTTGAATTATTTACGGTTGTGTTGCTGATTTTACAAGAAATATTTATATTTTTTTATATTAATAATTTCGTTGGTCGAAGATCTCCTGAAAACTCGTGAATATAAATATATCGCACAAAATATTTATTATTCAAGCAAAAACTCCAAAAAGGCTATAGAAAAGATTAAATATTAAAATAAGTTTGTGCGTTTTATAACAGAGGTCGCTACTAATTTATTATTCTATTGTATTTTTTGGCAACAGGCACCTTCATTTTGAAGTGTCATCAATAGGCTTTCTTTTCAATATCTGTCATTTAGCTGGAGTATGAATAACATAGTTTCTGTGTGCTCTGAAAATGTCAACGTTTGTACCGAATGTGTTTTTGCTGGAAGCATTACTTCAATATGAATAAAAAGGCTGCCGAAAGACATTGCATTTTAGTGAATGTTTATGGTGAGCATGCTTTAGCTCAACGAACGTGTTAGAAATGGTTTGCTTGATTTCAAAGTGGCAATTTTAGTTTGGAAGATGAAGAACGACGTCAGAGCGCCGCCAAAGTTTATAAATGAAGAATTAGAGGCAAGGCTCGATGAAGATCTATCACAAATGCAAAAGAAACACACAAAAATACTTGGAGTTACTCAAGCAGCCATTTGCCATCGTTTGAAGGCAATGGGAATGATCCGAACGGTAGGATTTTGGATGACTTATGAATTGAAGTCAAGAGACGCCGTTGTTTCACGTGTGTACAACTTCTCCAACGGCAAAAATCAAGGTTTTCGCACCGAATTGTAATTGGCGATGAAAAGTGGGTCCATAAAGATAATTCAAAACGTTGGGCAATGACTCACTGTGTTAAACGCTCTAGAAAGATCTACATGATATTTTTAGGAATGAATCGTTTGCAGTAGGTTATTTAATTCAAAATGTTATGTTTTATTTAGAAGAAAGTTAACATACTCGTATTAATTGATTTTTTATTTAACATCATATACAATAACGTTATTGGTTTATTCAAAGCTCAGCTGAAAATATCGGGTGTTTTTTTTAGAGTGATAGAACTTTTGATAAAGATAACTGTGATTTGAAAGCAGAAGCCATGTTGTTTTGACATTTCTGTTCGGTAAGCATTGACAAATTATCATGAAAAGATCACGCCGTAACAACATTTATAAATTGTTGAAATTTATTTTCAAAATCAGTGTTCTATTCGCCTTACTTATAGAGCACTTCGTGAAATTAATGGTTTACATAATCGTCCATCACAGCAGCTTATTCGTCGTACTATCGATAGATTTCGGACAACATTTTCTCTACTCGATGCAACAATAACAACAAAGACAGAAGGAAATATAGCTGCTGTAAGTCATAGTGTTAATAATGGTCCAGATTTGTCTATTCGTCGACGTTTACAACAAGTTGGACTCTGTGCATCAACTACATGGAAAATTTGCGTAAAAAAACTTGATCTACATCCATACAAGATCCTACAATCCTCAAGAAGTTCTGCAGGTTTCATTGCATCCTGAAAAAGGCACCGTATGGTGTGCTTTACACGCTGGAGGCATCATCGGTCCATATTTCTTTAAAAACGATCCTGGAGCTAATATTACAATGAATGGTGCTCGTTACAGATCGATGATCAATGATTATTTGTTCCAAAATTTGAATGGTATTGACCCAGAAGTGTTTTGGTTCCAACAAGATGGTGCTACACCCCATGCTGCTACCGTAACAATTGATTTATTGAAAGTAAGATTTGGCGATAACATTATTTCGAGAAAAGGTCTATTTAATTGGCCTCCAACATCATGCGACATCACTCCACTGGATTATTTTCTTTGGGGTTATGTCAAGTCATTGGCTTATGCTGATAAGCCAGAAACAATAGACGCTTTAGAAGCCAACATTACTCGTGTTATTGATGAAATAAGGCCTGAATTACTCGAAAAAGTGGTCCAAAATTGGTCTGGTCGAATGCGGTTCCTCAGAGCTAGTCGTGGTGGACATATGCCGGAAATTATTTTTAAAACATAAATGTCATAAAATTATCTTTCAATTTAAAGAAAAATTTGCTTCAATCTTAATTTAAATGTGTTTCATTTCAATTTGAAGTTCTATCACTCTAAAAAATACACCGATAGAGAAATTGTTTATTTTAAGAACAGGAATGTGCGAAATCAAACACAACTAATTCATTCTTATTTTATTGAAATGATTTTAAGATAAAAATAAATAAAATTACACTTATAATATAATTTATCATTAATAATAAACATTTAACACTATAAAATCATACAAAAGCTTGTATCAGTCTGGGATGATCCACCTAAGAGCGTTATTGCACAATACATGGGCTTCAAGTGAGAGAAAAAAAATTCACGATTGTCATCATGAAGAAGATATTGTATAACTGAGAATTCTGAAAGATGGAAAGATTAATTTATGATGGATAAAGCTTTTTTTCAGACTTGATGAGATTACGCCCATGTCGAAATAATCTTATAAGTACTTTTTATGGCAGTAATCTGTGGTAGTGTGCTTTTTTGCTCTTTTCGATCACGTAGAAAGAGTGAGGCTTTCCGTTTCCTGGGAAGTATTTAGTGAAAGATCCCTTTTTTGGTTTCGCGGGAACGTAATAAGATGGTTTCCTGGGTTTGTAGTGGTCGTTTTCGGGTTTGTCCAGGACCTCGTTCCAGCTTTCGGGGTTAGGGAAGTCGTTTATCGTTATGTCATGTATGTCATTTTTCCTGGATTTGAGCTTGTGCGCCGCTAGCGTCTTGAGGACTGGAAGATTCCAGTGGTATACTTTTGCGGGTTTTCCGTTGCTTTTGAAACCTGGAAGAAAAAAATACTTAACACACACTTTCAGATATTTCTTAAACAGAAAAATTAGTTGTCAAAAGAATTAAAGAATTCGTGAAATGATTAGCAAGTACAGTGATGAAGGACGTCTTCGAAACGGTTAGTACTTCACTCCGTCGTAGGTTCGTAGCGTCTTAGCAATTGTTCATCGGTCAAAGCCATGGAACTATTATTATTATTATTATTATTATTATCCTGATACTCCTAGATCTTCTGTGAAGATCCCTCAGAAGCTTTTTCAGCTTGTACGAGTTAGGAGTTCAGTTGTGTTCTGTGTAGGCTTTGTTACTGCGATCTTGCGCCACTTTAGGTCACAGCACTGTTAATTTTTGACCCAACAGTGAAATGGTGGCAGATACCCGTCCAACTAGAAAATTTCTTTTCTACCTGAATAGGATTCGAACCCTGGACCTCCCGGTCACGAGTCCGATGCTCTCCCGCTGAGCTATCCACACTCATGGTTGTTGAAACACTGTGTATTCATTCCTGCGTTCAGCAGTAACGAATCGTGTTATCAAAACTGGAACTTCTATTTGAATAATGAACATAGTAACTAACTGATTTAAAAATATCGGGTGTTTTTTTAGAGTGATAGAACTTTCGATAGGAATAACTGTGATTTGACAGAAGGTAGAAGCCATATTGTTTTGACATTTCTGTTCAGTAAGCATTGACAAATATTCATGGAAAGACTCACGCCGCAACAACGTTTACAAATTGTTGAAATTTATTTTCAAAATCTGTGTTCTATTCGCCAAACTTATAGAGCAATTCGTGAAATTTATGGTTTACATAATCGTCCATCAGAGCAGCTTATTCGTCGAACTATCGATAGATTTCGGACAACACTTTCTCTACTCGATGCAACAACAAGACAAAGAACTGTACGTACAGAAGAAAATATCGCTGCTGTAAGTCATAGTGTTAATGATTATCCAGATTTGTCTCTTCGTCGACGTTCACAACAAGTTAGACTCTGTCCATCCACCACATGGAAAATTTTGCGTAAAGATCTTGGTCTACACCCATACAAGATCCAACTGGTTCAAGAACTAAAACCACTAGACCATGATAAGCGTCGTTTGTTTGCTGATTGGGCCCTAGAACAGCTTGAAGTTGATCCACTTCTTTATCGTAAAATTTTGTTTAGTGATACAGCTCATTTCTGGTTGAACGGCTATGTAAACGAGCAAAATTGCCGTATATGGAGTGAAAACAATCCTCAAGAAGTTCTGCAGGTTCTATTGCATCCTGAAAAAGACACCGTATGGTGTGCTTTACACGCTGGAGGCATCATCGGTCCATATTTCTTTAAAAACGATACTGGAGCTAATGTTACAGTGAATGGTGCTCATTACAGATCGATGATCAATGGTTATTTGTTTCAAAATTTGAATGGTATCGACCCAAAAGTGTTTTGGTTCCAACAAGATGGTGCTACACCTCAAGCTGCTACCGTAACAATTGATTGAAAGTAAGATTTGGCGATAACATTATTTCGAGAAATGGTCCAATTAATTGGCCTCCAACATTATGCGACATAACTCCACTGGATTATTTTCTTTGGGGTTATGTCAAATCATTGGTTTATGCTGATGAATCAGAAACAATAGACGCTTTGGAAGCCAACATAACTCGTGTTATTGATGAAATAAGGCCTGGATTACTCGAAAAAGTGGTTCAAAATTGGTCTAGTCGAATGCGGTTCCTAAGAGCTAATCGTGGTGGACATATGCCGGAACTTATTTTTTAGACATAACTGTCATAACATTATCTTTCAAATTATTAATTGGTTTCAATCTTGATTTAAATGTGTTTTATTTCAATTTAAAGTTCTATCACTCTAAAAAAAATCACCCTATTGTTGAAACAATTGAAACTAGTAGATATTATTCAGGTAATAACATTACTTGGTCACTGAATGATTTCTCGAAATTTCTGCTACTTACTGTAGGATATTCTGCTGGAATATCTTCCAAAATCTGAAGAAATCAATTTCAAACTTATTGCTTATTTTCATTGATCTAGTTACAAAACTTCAGAACATTGCCAAAATCATAATCCCCTAGCGTCAAAATGAAAATGATAGTGGTTTTCCGACTAAGCAACACATATTGATTACATCAAAAAGAATTGAGTTTTCGTAGGCTCTTGAACAGATTTGTGGAGACTGTAGATATCAAGTGCAAAAGAAAGAAGCTATAAATTCGAAGAAGAGGAGGTTTTACTGAATGTAACAGTAGATCCATACATCGGGTGTTTTTTAGGGTGATAGAACTTAAAATTGAAATAAAACACAACAAATTAAGATTGAAGCCAAATTTTTTTTATTTGTAAGATAATTTTATGACATTTATGTTTTAAAAATAATTTGCGGCATATGTCCACCACGACTAGCTCTGAGGAACCGCATTCGACCAGCCAAATTTTGGAGCACTTTTTCAAGTCATTCAGACCTTATTTCATCAATAACACGAGTTATGTTGGCTTCCAAAGCGTCTATTGTTTCTGGTTTATCAGTATATACCAATGACTTGACATAAACCCAAAGAAAATAATCCAGTGGAGTTATGTCGCATGATCTTGGAGGCAAATTAATTGGACCTTTTCTCGAAATAATGTTATCGCCAAATCTTTCTTTCAATAAATCAATTGTTACGGTAGCAGCATAAGATGTAGCACCATCTTGTTGGAACCAAAACACTTCTGGGTCGATAACATTCAAATTTTGAAACAAATAATCATTGATCATCGATCTTTAATGAGCACCATTCACTGCAACTCCAGCTCCAGCATCGTTTTTAAAGAAATATGGACCGATGATGTCTCCAGCGTGTAAAGCACACCATACAGTGCATTTTTCAGGACGCAATAGAACCTGCAGAACTTCTTGAGGATTGTTTTCACTCCATATACGGTAATTTTGCTTGTTTACATAGCCGTTCAACCAGAAATGAGCTTCATCACTAAACACAATTTTACGATAAAAAAATGGATCAACTTCAAGCTGTTCTAGGGCCCAATCAGCAAACAAACGACGCTTATTATGGTCAAGTGGCTTTAGTTCTTGAACCAGTTGGATCTTGTATGGGTGTAGACCAAGATCTTTACGCAAAATTTTCCATGTGGTGGATGTATAGAGTATAACTTGTTGTGAACGTCGATGAATAGACAAATCTGGATCATCATTAACACTATGACTTACTTAGCATCGATATTTTCTGTACGTACAGTTCTTTGTCTTGTTGTCGTTGCATCGAGTAGAGAAAATGTTGTCCGAAATCTATCGATAGTCCTCCGACGAATAAACTGCTCTGATGGACAATTATGTAAACCATAAAGTTCACGAAGTGCTCTATAAGTTTGGCGAATACAATACTGATTTTGAGAATAAATTTCAACAATTTGTAAACATTTTTGCGGCGTGAGTCTTTCCATGATAATTTGTCAATGCTTATTGAACAGAAAGGTTACAACAACATGGCTTCCACCTTCTGTAGTTATCCCTATCGAAAATTTTCTATCACTCTAAAAAAACACCCGATATTTCCAAAACTTTTGGATGAGTAATAGTCTATATATAAAAAGATTGCCCTTTCTCTTATATGAAAAATAAGGAAGAAATTTAATTTATCTGTTAACATTTTTTACCTATTGGTAGGCGTTTCTTCTTAGAAGGTTCCTCTATGCTGTTGGGGTTGTTGAAGCCGTAATAATGTGGACTAGGTGGTAGCTTAATGATGAACATATGAGAATCATCTGATCTACTGTGATGTCTTGACTGAACCGCCAATCTCTTTCGATGATGACTCTGAGGTGTTCGTACCCTTGTCAGTCCAATTTTTGAGAGGAGATCGTGATTTTTTGCTGTGGACTGTAGACTAGCTAAGGAGGCGCCGACCAAAATAGCCACAATAACTATGGCTTGTGGTATTCTGAAAAGAAAGACATGAATTAGAAAAATTTTCTCAAGGTATTTTTCAAACTACCACTTTCATCAAAAATTGAATTGGAATACACACCATCTGGAAATAATATTAAATAAGGTTATTTCGATTTTCACAAATTTTTATTTTTATTTAATACAACAATTTTTTCGCTATCATAGAGCATATCAGGTAGGTGGTATCTTACATTTTGAATAACTATTAATTATTTAAAATGTAAGATACCACCTACTCGAAGATGCTACTGTGATAGGAATTGTTGTATCAAATAACAATAAAAATTTGTGAAAATCAGAACAATATTAACATTTAATATCATTTAATTTGAATTTTCATCGAGTGATTCAATTAAACACTCTCTGGAAATTATACAAAAGCAAAATAAAAATAAAGAAGCACTAACGTGGATTCAGTGTTTTTCAGGAAGTAAAACTCATCAAATTGTATAATTTTATATGAAAATCACCTGTATACAGTTGCAAATTAAAAATAATAGTTATCCTAGAGTTCTTTCAATTTTAATTCCGAATCAGAAATTTAGACCAAGTCCTCGATGAAGGTATTTAGATGTGTTCAATCATCATGTAAAACAAGCAAAAAAACCTTTTTCCTTAAATTAATTATTGATATTAAACTATTTAAAAGAGTAACGATTATCATTTGTTGGTGAGAGACAATTGACATTTAAAAACAGCTGGTGTGATGCACTAGGTTTTTTGCTACTGCGACAACTAAATAACTCTATCCGGCTCAAAGGACCAATATCATTAAAACATTTAGAGAGAATTTCAATAGTGAAACTCTACAGCAAAAAAATCTTTCCTTTACAAACATGTGCGATGGCTCTTTAATAATCTACAAACTCCTCTAAATATTGAATTGAATCAGTCCTTACTTGGTGAAAATCCATATTAAATAATATTTAAATAAGGATATTCTCATTCTTATGTTTATTATTCTGATTGTTATGTTTACAACAATCGTTTCGCTATCACAGTAGCATCATCAGGCAGGTTTACATTTTGAATAACTAAGCTTGTTTCCGAAATCCGTTGCTATTTATATTACCGTAAGTACAATAAATTTTCATTGAGCACTAAAACCCACAAAAGGGTCTTTGCAAATTCCAGCGTATCTAAATATATTTAACAGGGGTGAGTTATTTAAATCTAATTGTTAGTTAAGTAATATTCCAAGCTTATTGTGTTTATTTATCTCTAGGGATTCTAACAGGTTTAAGGCATAACTTTTACTTTCTATATATAGAATTTCAAAATTATGGTTTAAAGTATGTCCTGTTTCAAACAAATGATTAGAATATGTGGAATTACTTTTATTATTGAGGAAACTCTTCAAATGTTCACAAATTCTATATTGGAAAGTTCTTTCAGTCTGTCGTATGTAAACTTTAGGGCAATCACCGCAGGTCAACTTATAAACCCCCGATTTATCATCTTTATGTGTACAGTCTTTATTATTTTTAATGAATTTACTCAAGTTTGAATTGGTTTTAAATGAAGTTCTTAAATTATATTTATTTTTAAGGTATGTAGCAATTTTCTCAGAAATACCTTTAGTGTATTTTAAAGAAATGTATTTAAAATTTTCTTTTATATTAGGATATACCATATTTGATGCTATTTTATTATTTTTATCCATCAACAATTATATAAATAAATATAATAATAATATAATAATATTAATAATGACTATGATCCTAAGTTGATAGAGAAACTGTTGATGAATAAAAATAATAAAATAGCTTTAAATATGGTATATCCTAATATAAAAGAAAATTTTGTAGTAAACAACAATAAAAATTTGTGAAAATCAGAATAACCTTATTTAAATATTACTCCCCTAAATGTTATACAATAGGATCAATTTATTTTTCGCAATTCAGAAATATATTTTGTTTTAACCTCTTGGAAGAACAAAGTGACTTTTTCATCTGGTACAACTCCGAATATAGGAATAAATCATTTAAAGACAAAACTGAAAATACTCAAGTACTTGAAGTATACATAAAACCAGTTTGCGCCAAGTGAGAATAAAAATGGCCCTCGAATGTTGTGCAAACATATTCTTTTTATTTTATTCCACGTCTTCTCGCTTACTGCAAGTTTGAATGAGAGTAGTTTTTGTTCTTTTGTACGCGGCAATAAGACAATATTTACGCTGGGTTCCATTCCAAGAAGTTCTTCTTAGCAAGACAAATATTTGAGGTATTGTCTGAAGAATGGATCCTTCATTTGAATAAGCTCAATGTAGGGGACCTCATAGAAGAAAGGAAATGGATTGACAAATATGAGTTGAGTAAACATACGTCCGTTATAAAAAAAAACCACAATGCAATCTTAATTGGAATAATTTATTGTTAACCACGTTTTTTCAAAGAGCGAATTTAGAACTACAGCGTCTCCTATTTCATTTAAATGTGAGTGTTTGCAAATCTTGTGGGGTACTGGTCTGAAAAATAATTTCAAGATGGAATCTTTTCATAGCGTTTCAGATCTTTAGAAAAGGAATATAAACGTTTATCGCTTATTTCATGATAAAAACAAATATAACATTTTTTTTTAAATTGAAAGTCAAAATGTTCTGAAAACTACTTAAATTGAAATTAATATTATATTATTATTTTGGAAAAAATTCCATTTAATGATATAAAAATATAGATAGATGACAAAAGCAATAAGAATCAACAAAGTTTCTAAATAAAAACATTTGAAGAACTAAATAAAAGTTAAAACAATATGGTTTCGTTCATCCTGCAACTTTTAGCTTGACTATGTTAGTTAGTCATCCGGATTTTTCGAATTAAATCGAGAATTAGGAAATATTCTGAATATCTATACCAAATAATTAATTATAAATATTCAAGCCTAGGAGGAAACTTCCAACTATACACGATAAATATATATTCACTATTATAACGAATTTCCCAATAGAAATGATATATAGTCCGTCTAGAAAGTATCCGGAATTTATAATTTTTCATAATTTTAAAATACTTCTTTTTTGTAACATTCTAAGACAAAAGTAATGAATAAAATGGGTTGTGCAGATAGTCCAGAAATTTTGAATTGGCCTTCTTGTCACTATTTTACATTTGAATACTTTTTGTAAGGTCAATCTTAGGACATTTGCTATGGTTCCGGTAGCTTTCAATGCTGCTCTGCTCGGGAAATAAACTTTTCTGAATCTTCTAATAAGACAATTATCAAGAAATTTTACGTTATCCTTTGTGTTGCTATTTTACATCTAAATGCTAGTTTTGAACTTGATCATAGAAGTGTTGGAATAGTTAAGATAGCGCTCTGTTCATAAAATTTTTTAGATTGACTAATCATATGATACATACGAAATTTTTCCAAAAATATCTGTCATTGGTTTGTTCTCCAATGTTAAATTCATGAAAATAATTAAATGGTTTGGAATAGTCTCTATAGATTTTGAAATATATTTTAGCAATATTTGTTAGAATAAGTAGTAGAAATTCCGATAAATCATTCATTAAATGAATGGAGTACGCGGTTGGCTCTAGGCGAAACATTATAATAATTTTATTCAAAAAAATTCACACAGTTTTTATGTTTCACACTTCATTCAGAATACTGACACGTGTTTCGGTTTTTCGACCATCTTCAAAGAAATACAAAAAGGAACTTAACTCAAAATTGAAAAGGTTCTTTCATTACACTTAGGACATCTGTGTATTTTTATGGCGCATGGAAATAACAGCCTCCACTAGGAGTGTTCCCAAAAAGTATTTTGGAATTTGTTAAATTCTCCCCTTTTTCAATGGCTTTTTTAATTGAAAGAATCTCAAAATAGTCGATCAATTTATCCATATTAACATTATGTAACAAAGTGACATCTTTTTCGTTAAAAAAATGATTATTTTTTATACAATATTCTGCAAAACCGATTGATTTCTGGTTTTTCAAAATAGACATTCTATGTTCTTTGATTCTATGTTGTAAACATCAGCCTGTCTGTCCTATATATGTATGAATGTGTCCTATATATGTATGTATGTGTCCTATATATGTATGTGTACAATCGTTACATTTAATTTGATAAATCTCCGATTCGGAAAAGTTGGTGTTTCTTTCTTTATTGTTCACCAACATCTTAGCTAAATTATTTCTATTTACTGCTAAATGGTTAATTCCGATTTTATGAAGACCATTAGAGATGCTACTGCTGAAACCTTTTATAATGGGTGTTTCAATAAGACCGTAAGATTTCACTGTTCAATAAAACATGGTTTTCTGTAGCAAAGTATTGAAATATTTATTGATTTAGAAAATACACATTTGGGAAACAAAATATCTTGTGAATGGCCGCCACGGCTTTGCTTATATCCTGTTGAGTAAATTTTCAATAACGTTATTGAATACATGTGGTGGTATTTCATTGATATAGCGTCCAATTTCGGCTTTCAATGCTTCGATGTTGCAGGCTTATTGGAATAAACCTAAGACTTCAGATAACCCCACAGCCAGAAGTCTAAAGGCATTAAATCGCAAGAGCGTGGAGGCCAACTCGTGCAAGATCGTCAATGTTTCACGGGCGGTATGACATGTGGCACCGTCCTGCAGAAACCACCTGTCGCCAAGATCGATAGCTTCCAAATGAGGCACAAGAAACTGTGTTATCATAGCACGATAACGTTCGCCATTCACCGTTACTGCATAACATTCCTCGTTTTCTAAGAAAAACGGTCCAATTCTTCCTCCAGACCAAAATGCACACCATACAGAAACCCGTTGTGGATGCATTGCTTTCTGGTGGATTTTCTAAGATCTAAATGCGACAGTTTTGCCTATTAACGAAGCCATCGATGTGAAAATGGGCCTCATCACTAAAAATGATTTTGTTTGCAAAATCAGCTGGTTGCTCAAGAATCCAATTGGTGAATTCTCTTCTCTATTCATATTCTACTGGCAGAAGTTGTTGAGTCAGTTGGATTTTGTAGGCATGCAGCTGTAAATCTTTAGTGAGAATTCGTAGGAGAGTGCCTGTTGAAATGTCCAATTCTTGTGCCCGATGGCGAATTTACATCTCTGGACTTCCTTTCACACTTTCGCGAACTGCCGTGATTTTTGTATTTCGTATCGTATGTTTCACATCACTAACCGAACCAGTAATTTCGAATTTTTTTATTATTCTCTTCACAGTAGATGAATTAGGCACATTATTTCGAACGAACCTTGGACGCACTTTACGAATAGTGGCACTTAAACTTTCATTTTGATAATAATTCCATGTTTACTAACCATCTGTCAACTTTCGATCTGTCACGTCATAATCATGTGACATTATGAATGTCAAACATGGCGCGCAATTCAAATCTTGCGCTCTTATTGAAACATCCTTTATAAGGTTGTACCGTTCGAAAAATATCTCTAATGTTTTGCGTCAGGATAGAGATATTGAAGGCCTCTGAAAATTAAATTGAAGTATACGGCGTATCATTTAAAACATCACCCGTTTGTTGTATAATTTTTTGAGAACACCTGTTTATTAGAAAACAATTTCTCGAGATGCAAAAATGAATTTGCAAGAAGCTTGCTTCCGAACGAAATTTCTAAGATGTCTGGTTCGTCAGTTCTGGAAGCGTTACACAGTATTGCAGGACCCTGTATTTTACTAAAATGTTATATCTTTGGAATTGGAGCTACTACACGAAAACTTATGCCATACTCGATAAAGGGCATCAAATTGGAATAAATTCGGCTCAAAATACCCTGCTACTGAATGAGTTGGTCTGTGTCATAACATGGTCAAGTTGCATACCCTGTTTCTGACTGCTTCATTCCAAGAAACGATCTTCATTCGACTAAATAAAATTGTGAAACAGGAATCATTACATACGACAATAAAATATGTACATTCTAAACGATATAGCTGTACAGACAATAAAAACGGGCTTATAGACAACAACAGACGTGTCATATTCAGTCCATTTGAAATGCATAACCCTTTTATATTTTTCCAGAAAGGCATTGGCAATTCGGAATCCAATGTACTCAATGGTAATTCTTAAACAGTTTCTGGCCATTTATGGTGTAGGTTTTATTGCCCATAAGCCAGTAATATAGATAAGACACACCTAAGGTCATAGCGGTACATAGTACTTGGATTTGTGAGAATTATGTTAATATCGATAGGTGCAACGAGTTTTTTTTTTTAGTGTCTATCTATGCAACACATTTCTCGACGTGGGAAATTCATTCTGGATTATTCTTCAAATACGAGCTCTAATGATTTATTTAAATAGGAGTTAATTGTGGAAAACGAATAAGTAATGAACATGAATATACAAGGTTTCCCAGAAGTATGGATAATCCTGGAACACCTGATGAATTTCCTGTGCGACACCTAGATGATACCGCACATAATTATGAAGAGTGGGTCATCTAGGGTTTGCCTCTTGAAGTACTGGTTATTTCGAGTATGGGGACACTTATGTCATTCCTATTTTTACAGAAAGTTTGTTTAATATTTGAAATTAACGATTAACGCTTGCACAAAACTAGGAAATATTAAACTTATTTCCAAAGTGGCCAATCTTTTATCCAAACTGTCAGAAATTCACGTGAAATAACAATAGAAATAAAATGCACCCAAGCAATTTGTGGATCAATTTGTTCGTGAAAACTTGACCGTTGTTGGATGAAGCAACCCATTTACATTCTCGTCCAGTTAGCACACCTGAAAACATTGCTGCTATAGGCTAGAATGTGGCCTCAATAACATTAACTTTAAATGTATTCAAGGACTGAACATTTCTCGTACTTTTCTGAGGAGAATTTGATATAAAAACTCGGTATGGGGTAACAAACTTCAACTAGTTGAAGAAGTGAGCCTTGTGACCATCAGATGAGTTTCCACTTCGCTAAGTGGGCTAATATTCGCATGGCCGAATATGAGTATTTTTCCAAAATATCATTTGAAGCTCATTTTCACTTCGGAGGATTATTCTTTGTTGGGATCCATTGAGGATAAATGTTACGCTAACCATCAAGAAACGATTGATGCCTTGAAACACGTCACCCAATTGTCTCTGTACCTTGACGTGGTGGGGGTACTTGTCATGACTGAATTCCTAGTTTCATCCCGGTGAAATGGAGGATAAAGTAATGATGCCTAAAGCAGAGACTTTCTATTCCTATTTTCCTTTCTTTCTTGCATAACATGCCATCATGTTGTCCCACAACCATCCTTATCCTTCAGCAAAGCTTGGAATCGTACGGGGTAGTTGTGGCTCTGGAGAGAGGACGGATTCATACTATCCTCAGACCGATTAGAGTTTTGTAATCTATACTTGTCCCTCCTAGAACGTGAATATGGGCAGAGAATCGTGGTTGGGCCCTGTCGATTTCTCCTGTCTCATTGTGCGAACTAGGAGCAAAACACTCTTCTCACGGGCGAAGACGAAACCCTGCTGAATCTTGGCACAGGCTTTCCAACCTTCGTCACTTATCCACACCGGGGTCGGAAATGGTGCGTTGGAGGAAAAAGTAAGACTTACAACGTTTCGACCTGGGTGGATTCGCTCTTTGCTCGCCCCCAACTCTATGCCAGCCCCGTTTCAGCCCTTGAATGGTCTGCGCTCCAGGAGGAACAAAGGGACTAACGACTCTTTGTGGTAGCGGACTCTCTGTTGCTCTTCCATTCTTGGCCTAGGAGGACTAGAGGATAAGGGAAGACTTCTATCTGGGAAGACTCGCCCTATGCTCGCCCCCAACTTCGTCCACATTTTTGGATCCTAAAGCCACTCCTCTACGATGCTTCGGAGCCTCGCTTTTAACAGTGGAACAGCAACAGTAGTCCTCTTTGGGAGGGGGATTCCTGCTGGAAAGCTGTTATTTGTGTTGTTTCTGTGCTTCGGTCTTTTATGACCACCAAATAGAGACTGAAGCTCAGTGCTGGAATCGACACGGCGATCCCTTTTGGAGGGGGGGATCTCTGCTGGTTCCTCCTCGGTTATACTGACGCAGGTTCTCTATTACTCCTTTCCAGATATCCTCTCCTCTCTATTTCAGCTTTCGGGGGCCTGCTGGAGTGTCAAAACTCCAGTAGAAACCCGGGACAGCAATGGTGACAATGGTACATCAACATTGGTTAAGGGCTATGCTCACATGTACAATGCTGAGTATGATGCCTTGAAACGCGAAACCGAAAACCGAAAAAATGGTTTGAATGATGGAGAACTGTAGCCAGTCGTGGCGGTCATTTGAATGATATTGTTTTTCATTCGTAAATGTCAAGATTGAACTTTTCTAACAAACTGATAACTTTGAAGAAATATTCATTAGTTTTTTATTTTTTGATTTAAAAAACACAGTTCAAACGAAAACTTAAATTGATAAGTTTCAATCTTGGCTTTCGAATGACAAAACACGAAATTATGTATTGTAATTTATCATCGATGAGGTTCGTTCAGTTTTTCATCAATGGTTTGAAATGGAAAGAATTAATTCGTGAGGCACAGAAACTTCACGGGTTTCTGTCAGATTTGAACAATGATTTGCAGTCACTATTTCCTTTCTTTAGCGATGTTGAGTTCAGTTAAACACGCTAATGGCTGGCCAGAGCCGGACAACTCTTTCGCCAACGGATGGGTCATTTAAAATTAGCATTTTTGACGAACTATAAATAAAAAACGAAAGAATATTTTTTCAAACTTATGAGTTTATCAGAAAGGTTGAACCTTGACATTTACGAATGAAAAACAATTTATATATATTTATACTCAACTATTTATTAATTTTGGTTTGTAAATAAAAATGAGCTTCATCGCTAAAGATGATGAGCGAAGTGGAAACGCATCTGGTTACGATGCTTCACTTGTTACACTAGTTGAACTTTGTTACCCCATACCAAGGTTTTTATTCCAAATTCTCCACAGGTACGAGAAATGTTCAGTTCTTGAACACATTTACGAGTTGATGTTGATGGATGTTCACCCACATTTTGGCCTACAGCGACAACGTTTTCAGGTGTGCTTACTGGACGAAAACGTGAACGGGTTGTTTTATCAAATAACGATCCACTTTTCACGAACAAATTGCCGTAAGGGCATTTCATTTCTATTAAATTTTTCACGTAAATTTCTTACACTTTGAATAAAAAATTCACCACTTTAGAAATATGTTTTCAATATGTTCAAGCGTAAATCGACCCATTTCGTTAACGTCAAATATTAAACTAACTCTCTGTCAAAACACGAATGACAGAAGTTTTGCTAGACTCGAAATAACCACTACTTCAAAATACAAACTCTAGATGGCACACCTTTATATCCTATTGCACCGCCACTGCAATGCAGACCATGTCCAACTGAAACGAATAAGAAGAGATATTGGAAGTGCACTCATGACGAATGTCCAATAAATAAACATGAAGACAGTTGAATTTAAACGAGAAAGGATTAAAATGAGAGTTATGATGCGAAGCGATATTCATTAAGATTACATTTAGGAAACATTTAACTCTGTTTCGTAGTTATACAATGAAACTTGGATGAGTCTAGGGATTTTCAAAGAAAAAATGACTGATTCCAATAGACACTTTGATTTAAGTATCATTAATGAGAAAGGTTTATTGAGTGAGGATGAATACAGTTTATGCTTAACTCATTGCAACTTTTCTGTGAAGAAGGAAAGGCCAAAGCATCACTATTGCACTTATGGAAGCTTTGAATTGAATTGTTGTGGCTATGGATAATGGCGAATTTGTGAAGATGATCAATTTTACTTAAGCTAAGCTTTTGATTCAATTTTACATACAGTGTTACTGAAGAAACTGCACGCTTACAATGTACTCAAATTAATAGTCTTACTTAAGCAAAAAAACTCAGAGAATTTACTCGAATGATGTTACTACCGCAGAGAAAAATGTATGTCATGGTTTACTTCAGGGATCCTTATTCATACTAACAACGTGAACATCACAAACTGTAATTGCATGTGCTTTTACTATGATGACACATCCATAATTATACATTTAAAGAGCAATGGTGATTTAATTTAAAAGATACAACTCGCCCTGCAAGAAGTTGAGGGATGTTTGCACCGAATTCGCTCGAAATCAATTCGAATAAAACTGTCAAATTGACGTTTAGGGGTAGAGAGAATCACGAAAGTGAAATTAAAGTGGACAACAAATTGAATTAGGCGGCGCATGTCGACTATGCCTTTGGAAAATCATCCAAAATCTTCTATCTTCTGAGGAAGATGAACTTTTTTCTTTGGGGCCATGTGAAAGATGAGGTCTTTGCCAATGCTCCAAAGTCGATTCAAGACCTTAAAGATGGAATTCGTGAAGTTATCCAGCCTTAAATGAGGGAATTGGTTATGGAAAATTTCATGAAAAAGATATAGTACTTGCTAGCGTAGCCCTGGCGGCCATTTGGCTGATATCGTTTTCCATTGTTGATGGCATACCTTTCTCTTTACAATAAAATAAGGATACATCGATTTCTCTTAAAATATACTCGTTTTTTTATACCTCTTATTGGAAAACCCTTTATACGAATGTATATATCGGGATTTTTTTTTAGAGTAATAGAACTTTAAATTGCAATAAAACACATTTAAATTAAGATTGAAGCCAATTTTTTTTATTTGAAAGATAATTTTGTGACATTTATGTTTTAAAAATAATTTCCGGCATATGTCCACCACGACTATTTCTGAGGAACCGCAATCGACCAGACCAATTTTGAACCACTTTTTCGAGTAATTCAGGCCTTATTTCATCAATAACACGAGTTATGTTGGCTTCCAAAGCGTGTATTGTTTCTGGTTTATCAGCATAAACCAATGACTTGACATAACCCCAAAGAAAATAATCCAGTGGAGTTATGTCGCATGACCTTGGAGGCCCATTAATTGGACCATTTCTCGAAATAATGTTATCGCCAAATCTTTCTTTCAATAAATCATTTGTAACGGTAGCACCATCTTGTTGGAACCAAAACACTTCTGAGTAGATAACATTCAAATTTTGAAACAAATAATCATTGATCATCGATCTGTAACGAGCCTCGTTCACAATAACATTAGCTGGAGCATCGTTTTTAACGAAACATGGATCAATGATGCCTCCAGCGTGTAAAGCACACCATACAGTGCATTTTTCAGGATGCAATGGAACCTGCAGAACTTCTTGAGGATTGTTTTCACTCCATATACGGCAATTTTTCTTGTTTACATAGCTGTTCAACCAGAAATGAGCTTCATCACTAAACACAATTTTACGATAAAAAAGTAGATCAACTTCAAGCTGTTCTAGGGCCCAATCAGCAAACAAACCACGTATGGTCAAGTGGCTTTAGTTTTTGAACCAGTTGGATCTTGTATATCCATACATGTAGAGCAAGATCTTTACGCAAAATTTTCCATGTGGTGGATGTACAGAATAGAACACTGATTTTGAAAATGAATTTCAACAATTTGTGAACGTTGTTGCGGCGTGAGTCTTTTCATGATAATTTGTCAATGCTTACTGAACACAAATGTCAAAACAACATGGCTTCTACCTTCTGTCAAATCACAGTTATCTCTATCAAAAGCTCTATCCCTCTAAAAAAACACCCGATACTTTTCAGTTTCATAAGAATTTTCTTGCTTCAAGAATACAGTTCTGAAATTGCAAAAATATGCTTCGTTTGATTTTCAGATGACAGAATTCTGTATTTTTATCCATCATTTGTAGCTTCTATAAGAAATTATTCACAGATTTTCAGGGGAAATAGACAAACGCGTAAAAGCTTCACGTCAGTGCTTTTCAAACAGTATTTAAAATCATCCTTTTACGTTGCATAATTAATAGTAATTCTCTCTTATGGCATGGTGAAAACATTATTGTGAAATTAAAAACAATTCATCATATTTTCCTCGAACAAAAGTATATTATTCGGGAAAAATAAACCAAAATGAATCATCTTGTATATTCAAACAGAAGCAGACTTCGTTTGATATGGGAAATGTTAATAAATGAGCTATATATTCATTGAATTACTCTCGATAAATTCAACCATGATAAATAACTCCTGATATATCTCGCATGTATGTATCTTGTGGACTAGAATGTCCAGCAATACCTTATCAGATTATCCTTCTTTGTACGGTCAGATTATCCAATTTTTCATGTCCATTCTGGATCGTAAATAAGCACAACATCTTTCAATTTACCTCAACAAACATATCACTCGCTCAGATCTCATCATACGATTATGTTCTCCATTATTATATAGCCTTTGGATCGCTTCAATTCAAACTCGGAAGAAATGAGAGTAATTTCAGACCTTATATGAAGTTATAAGACTCCGTTGTTATTTGTTAGAGCCGAACCATTAAATATGCATAAAATAGTCCCCACATATGTATACAAGCCCCTCATTGACCTAAGGTAATTGGTCGGTATGGTGCCCGAGGGGGTCATTCTTGGGTTATGGTCAAAGACCAAGGTACTTCCCACTTTCCTTATGCAATTGTTGGTACCAGAGGCAGCTGGATATTATGCCGTAATAAAATGAATTGCTCATCGTTGAAATTCTTGCATTTCCTAAGCGCAATTAGCACTGTAATTGCTGATAGTTTATGGGGGGATTATTGAATTTTTTAGTTGGTTGACGCTAGGTGTTGTTTCGTTAACATTGACTAATCCAGAGAAATTTTTGAAGGAAATATTGATAACAAACTTACCTTCAGTTCTTTTTTCTCGCGCTTGCACATTTACTTTATACTGTAAATTGAAAGAACACTTTCAAATATTGATATGTTGTATTCTTCTTTGAGTGACCAGTAAGTATTGAACCATATTTCTTACCATGATTCAGAAGAATACATTACAAATTTCACCCTGAGCTGCCAATGAATAGGCGCCAAGTATTCTTAAAGGCACCTTTTTCGCAGAAGTCCTCTAATATTATAACAAAACTCTAGATTGTTGAACGGTTGAAGGTAATTTTGCTTCCTTGTTTGACCTGGAAGCCAGTAATTCACAACATTCTTCTTGACAAGTTTAGAGCTCTGCTGAAGTCGTTTAATTCCAACGTTAGGAAAGTAGTTATGTATGTAAGTATCAGAAGAGTGACCAGAGGAACAAAATTCGATGTCAAAGAGCTCTAGTAGCTGGTGAAATGTTGGGATCTCGCCACTTCCTCCGAGCCTCTTGTAGATACTAAATCAGGATAAGCCTACTTGCTACGATTGTATCGGTTAATTCCTTACATATTCACCAGGTAAAAAAGGAATCGTCAAAGTGGTTTTGGGGTCCTCCCCAAACCATAGTTACCTCAAATCTTAGACCTTTTCTCTTTCTGGTAGTCCACTATCGTAAATGTCCTATACAAGTCTTACAAACCACATGCAGAACCCAGGTTTTATCCTGATCACCAAATTCAACACCAGAATATCCGAGCATGAGGACTATTTACACAACTCCTTCTACTTGAACAGGTCATTTACCACATTGAATGTCCATACAAAAACACAATTCTTCCTAAAACATAGATATCAAGCTCAACTTCAATCTATCGGGTGTTTTTTTTTTAGGGTGATAGAACTTTCGATAGGGATAACTGTGATTTGGCAGAAGGTAGAAGCCATGTTGTTTTGACATTTCTGTTCAGAAAGCATTGACAAGTTATCATGGAAAGACTCACGCCGCAACAACGTTTACAAATTGTTGAAATTTATTTTCAAAATCAGTGTTCTATTCGCCAAACTTATAGAGCACTTCGTGAAATTTATGGTTTACAAAATCGTCCATCGTCCATCCACGACATGGAAAATCTTGCGTAAAGATCTTGGTCTACACCCAAATAAGATCGAACTGGTTTAAGAACTAAAGCCACTTGACCTTAATAAGCGTAGTTTATTTGCTGAGTGGGCCCTAGAAGAGCTTGAAGTTGATCCACTTTTTTATCGTAAAATTGTGTTTAATGATGAAGCTCATTTCTGGTTGAACGGCTATGTAAACAAGCAAAATTGTCGTATATGGAGTGAAAATAATCATTAAAAAGTTCTGCTGCAGGTTCCATTGCATCCTGAAAAATGCACTGTATGGTGTATTTTACACGCTGGAGGTATCATCGGTCCATATTCCTTTAAAAACGATGCTAGAGCTAATGTTATAGAGAATGGTGCTCGTTACAGATCGATGATCAATGATTATTTGTTTCAAAATTTGAATGGTATCTAGCCAGAAATGTTTTGGTTCCAACAATATGGCTTGTTTTATGGCTAGAAGGAAAATTAGGGTTTTATTGCAGACCCAAGGTCAACGAAAATTTTTGATTATACTGCATATAATAGTTTTAGAATATTATAACTTGAATAAGCATCGATCGATAAAGCATTAAAAGATAATTTGATTAATATTAAAGACTAAGCTGATAGATATTAAGATTTAAGTAGCCTTTCGATTCTCAAAATCCTCGTCACCAAGAAAAAACAATCTTGTGAGCTTGTGATATTTACCATAACTTCGAAAAAGGGGTATGAGCTAAAGAAAACGAACCAGCGCAAACCACATCGGAAGTTGAAAGACATCAAAAGAACTTCACGTTAAAAGGTGGGTCATTTAGAGTTTGCATTTTGAAGTAGTGGTTAGAGGATAGTAACACTAAACGAAATGGGTCGATTTACCCTTGAACAAAACTGGGAAATATCAAACACCCATTTCCAAAGTGGTGAATCTTCTGTCAAAACTGTTAAAAATTTACGTGGAAAATTCATTAAAAATCAAATGCCCTCACGGCAATTTGGGATCAATTTTTTCGTGAAAACAGATTCGTTATTTTATAAAACAAACCGTCCATGTTCTCGTCCAGTGAGTACGCCTGAAAAGATTGCGAAGAAGCTCATTTTCTTTGGGGATCCTTTAAGGATAAGAGTTACGCTAACTATTCAGAAACGATTAATGCTTTGAAATAAAAAATCGAAGTCGCTATTTTATTGAGCCCCAAACAATCGACGATGTACTGAAAAATTGGGTTGATTGAATGACATTGTTTTTCACTCAAGCTTTTTAATTTTTCAGTTTCAAAAAAATTTCATTACATTTTTATTTTAAATGACCTTATCAGTTTAATGTGAGTTTACGAAAATATAGTGTATGTTGAGTTTCCTGTTAGATTTATATGAGAAAATCAGCAAATAATCTGCTATAAACCCAATAACAATTTGACAACTTTTTGATATTTTGATTGACATTATTCCATTAAAAACGTTATGTCAAGTGTTTTTTGTACAAGTTAATTGGTGATTTAGAAGATGAGATCTCGAGGACAGAGTGTTGTATCGGCAACTTCCGTTAGTACCACAGGAGTTAGTTACATCAAACCACTCGTGGTACATAGGACACAGCAAGAGTTAGAAGACTTCAGAAAAGAGATATCTACAGATGCCCATGAGATACCTCTTCAAGATTTAATGCAAAGGTAGCTACAATGAGCCTTCTTTTTTGTTTTAGGTGTTCATTAGACACTTATGATGAATCATATATCTTTGTTCTTATTTGATAGTACCAAAAAGTGAAGGAAAACTGTAAAGTTGGAAAATAGTATATTAAACAACAGGTTTAGAAAAACAAAGTTTTAATAATCGAATATAGCTGTTGAATACCAGCGATCGCAGCGACCGAATAACTTAAAAGCTATATGAGTTTAGTAAAACTGCTTTTTTTACGAGGTTTGTTTTTGAACTTTTTTTCGCATTTTGTTTATGTATAAACAAATAATCATAGATATGACAGCATTACAAGGATAGAAATTTAAAAAAATTCATAGTAGGTATATACCTGTGTAATTTCCGTAACTTAGTAACCTGACACAGTTTGCTTATTTACATAACAACAGATAACAAGTTTCATTTTTGTGGGTCAATTTGAGATTAAGTTAAATATTAATTATAGAAATGAGTTTTACTACTGCTAATTGTTCTGCGAGTTTACTTCCTTTAAAATCCAAGGAAAAATACGAGAAGATATCTTTTTATACTTAGTACTTTTATAGTACTAGAACTTTCGATAAGAATAACTGTGATTTGACAGAAGGTAGAAGCCATGTTGTTTGGACATTTCTGTTCAGTAAGCATTGACAAATTATCATGGAAAGACTTACGCCGTAACAACGTTTACAAATTGTTGAAATTTATTTTCTAAATCAGTGTTTTATTCGCCAAACTTATAGAGCACTTCGTGAAATTTATGGTTTACATAATCGTCCATCAGAGCAGTTTATTCGTCAAACTATCGATAGATTTCGGACAACATTTTCTCTACTCAATGCAACAACAACCACAAGACAAAAACTGCACCTATAGAAGAAAATATCGCTACTGTAAGTCATAGTGTTAATGATGATCCAGATTTGTCTATTTTATGTTCACAAGTTGGACTCTGTGCATCTACCACATGGAAAATATAAAGATCTTGGTCTACACCCATCCAAGATCCAAGAACTAAGGCCACTTGACCATAATAAGCGTCGTTTGTTTGCTGATTGGGCCCTAGAACAGCTTGAAGTTGATCCACTTTTTTATCGTAAAATTGTGTTTAGTGATGAAGCTCATTTCTGGTTGAACGGCTATGTAAAGAAGCAAAATTGCCGTATATGGAATGAAAATAATCCTCAAGAAGTTCTGCAGGTTCCATTGCATCCTGAAAAATGCACTGCTTTACACGCTGGAGGCATCTTTGGTCCATGTTGTTTTAAAAACGATGCTGGAACTAATGTTACAGTGAATGGTGCTCGTTACAGATCGATGATCAATGATTATTTGTTTCAAAATTTGAATGGTATCTACCCAGAAGTGTTTTTGTTCCAACAAGATGATGTTACACCTCATGCTGCTACCGTAACAATTGATTTATCGAGAGGAAGATTTGGCGATAACATTATGGCAAGTCATGGGTTTATGCTGATAAACGAGAAACAATAGACGCTCTGGAAGCCAACATAACTCGTGTTATTGATGAAATAAGGGATGAATTACTCGAAAAAGTGGTCCAAAATTGGTTTGGTCGAATGCGGTTCCTCAGAGCTAGTCGCGGTGGACATATGTCAGAAATTATTAAAATTAATTATTAATTTTAAAACATAAATGTCAAAATTATCTTTTGAATAAAAAAATTTGGCTTCAATCCTAATTCAAATGTGTTTTATTTGTTTAAAGTTCTATCATTCTAAAGAAAACACCTGATATAACAGAATTATTCTGTTTGATCTTAAAGATAATATAGACATTATGCCTTCTGATGTTATGTCTTTGTTTTTATAATTTTTTCTGAAGGTCTGACTCGACATTCTTAGAACATTAAACAGAGGGCAATATGCATGTGTTTGACGGACATTATGGATGGACTTTCCTGCACATGCCACAATAGGGGATTAACTAGCGTTTCAACGCATAAAACACAGACATTTTTGCGTGACCGGCCACTCCATGTGAAGGAAATGGTGTGTACCTTCTTCATGGTCATATCTACACTCATGAATTTATTTATGATGCGTTATGATAGTTGGTTATTATGAAATTGGCCACGTATGGTGTATGTGCGGACGGTTTATAGGCATAATTCATGCCCAGCAGATTGCGAGACCAAGCTTTAGATAGTTAAAAAGTTAGAAAATACACAGGGAATTTTACAGGGTGACAAGAAAAACTTCGGACAGATTTTACTGTGTTCTGTAACAAAAGTATTTAAGCGCATCCAAATAATTTTTATTCAATTAGATTCTCTACACTTTCTTACAATAATATGTGAATTTTCAGTTTGATTAAATAGAGGGATGTAATTAAAACACACTATTTTTGTAAATAAATTTTTATAATCTTTGGCGATCGATTTCGGTAATTACCATCCTCAGGCCAGCTGAAAATATACAATGATATATACGTATTCTGTTCTGGTTTTCTTTCGATAAAATAAATTGATGTTTACAAACTTTTGAGGTTAACTAAGAGTGTGCAACTTACTGTCTATTGAATTAAAATGGATATGAATGCATTATATATTTGTGTACTTCTCAACTTTATTAATGTTCTATTTTTTATTATTTAGTCGATATATTATATTGTAATTAAGTGGAGAGTCTTGGTGTGTTTACTTGTTGGAATGTCATCCAATTGTGGGAGAGGTGAAAAGCGAATGTGAATATTGTCAAATTTTGATATTATTTCGGTGGCAGGAAAGATTGTGAATTTCTGTTCTTTTTATGTATCAATGAGCTTGAAAATGTTCCTTCCATTAAATTCTATGTTATCATTTAATAGAAATGGATCATCTCTATTTTTGTGTATCTCAAGTTGTTCGAGTAATACCATTTTATAATAATTATCCTCTTTGTGTAGTACTTTTAAGTTGTCAAATGTAATATTATGCTTAGTGTCGTCTATATGTGATCCTAGAGCAGATCGGGGTTGATTTTTCTTGTGTTCCTTAAATCTCTTTTCTACATTTCGAGTGGTCATTCCTATGTAATATGAAGGGCAATTCGTACAAGTTATTTCATAAATTCCGCTGAGCTGTTCCCGTTTGTATTTTGTTTTATTATTGACTAATATATCTGCTAGAGTTTTATGTCGTTTATTTGTTAAAGTATAATTGTAGTCTTTCAAAGTTGTATCCATTTTTTCATTGAGTTCTTTATAATATGGCGTCGATACAAAATGTTTTTCAACTGATGTGTGGGGGTAGATTTTATTCATTATCATCTTTCTTTTCATTGAAACAAAAATTTCATCTATGAATTGTTTCGGATATTGATTGTTTCGTCCTATCTGATATATAATGTCCATTTCTTTTTTATAGTTTTCTTGGGATAGTGGGACGTTTAGCAGTCTGTGGAACAAAAATCTAAAAGCGGCTCTTTTCATAGTGGGTGCATCATAGGAGCTAAATGGTATAATTGATTCTGTTTGTGTTGGTTTTCTGTAGATGTTGAAGGAAAATTGATTATCTCTATTCATTGTTATATTTAAATCTAAGAAGTTTAAGGAGTTTGATATCGAATGCTCTATTGTGAATTTAATCTTGAATCTTGAATTAATATCTGTAAGAAAGTTTTCCAGTTCTTTGTCTGTTCCTGACCATAGACAAAAGATGTCATCTACAAATCTTTTCCAGGTTATAATATGAGTATTACAAGGTAGGAGCATTATCTGTTCTTCTACATGATCTACATATACGTCTGCTATTAGTCCGCTAGATGGTGAGCCCATTGGTAAACCGTCTTTCATTAGGTATATTATTTCGTCAAATATGAAGAAGTTTTGTTCTGTTATTAGTTGACTAAGTTTCATTATGTTTTCTATGTCTGCATCATCTAAATTTAATTCATCATTATGGGCGTATTTCATTAATTGTTCTTTTAATAATGAGAGGGACTCGTCTATGGGAATGTTAGTATAGAGGTTTATTATGTCAAATGATATGATCTTATAAGTTTTATTCGGTTCAAGTTCGAGAGATTGTAAATGTTTAATAAGTTCTGTTGAATCTTTTATGGAATAGTTTGATTTATATTTTAGTTTTTTGTTGAACAATTTATTAATGAATTTTGAGATCTTGTGACTTGGTGAACCTATTGCGGATGTGATTGGTCTTATGCTTTTGTTTGGTTTGTGAAGTTTAATCGTACTGTATACTTTCGGGAGTTGTGGATTCTTTTCTTTCATGGTGTGAATTGTTTCATTGAATTTCTGTAATGTTGGAAGAGTCATTTTTAGTGTGTTGTTGACTTTAGTGCTATATTTTTGTAAGGGATTGTTTTTACACTTTACTATATTATTTTCTTCGAAAAATGTTAATGTTTTTTCAATGTATAATTTCTTTTCTAATAGTACTAGCCCCGCATTTTTGTCACCTTTTGTTAATATAAGATCGTTATCGGTTAACCTTTTTTGAATTGATTTCATAGTTTTTTGTAAATGTTCATTATCTTTAAATTGTTCATGGTTGCACGCTCTTACCTTTCTATTTTTATATATTTTTAGATCTTCTGCCAATTTGTTAGCCATTGTGTGATATTCTGGATTACCTCTGATTTTTACTTCTAGATCAACTGCAGTTTTGTAGACATTCATTGTTCTGGGGATTGGTGCGAATTTCTGTCCTATGTTCAATACTCTCAATTCATCCTCATCCAAAGTTATCTTTGAGAGATTAGAGAATTTGTCGTGAAATGTATGTGAGCTTGGTGTTGTTGTTTCTGGTTTTCGTCTGCCGGTTCTCGTTTGGGACTTTATGAGTGTGTTCTTATCTTCAATTAGTTTCCGCAGCTTTGCTCTTCTCTTTCTGTCTGCCTCATAGTTTGAATAGAATATATCCTCTTCTAGTTTTTCAATTAAGTTTTGATATTCGATAGTATGCAAATATTTATTGAGGTAGTGGTGGAAAAATTTTAGTTTCATATCGATTATTCCGGACTGTTGATATTGTCTTTTGATTTCTTTTTTAAGAAGTGTTGTTTGTATTTGACTTCTATTAAATTTAGTTGGTATTTTGAAGGTCAAGAATTTTGGTGTTACTTCATTTATTTTGCATTCGTGGAGAAAGTGTATATGATTGTTGACACGATGTCTTTTATCCATTGTATACTTCAGGTGTTGGAAGATATTGGATAATTCCAATTTTTCAATTTTAGAAATAAATTCTTCCATAGTATGTCCTATGATTAAATAGAGGGATGTAATTAAAACACACTATTTTTGTAAATAAATTTTTATAATCTTTGGCGATCGATTTCGGTAATTACCATCCTCAGGCCAGCTGAAAATATACAATGATATATACGTATTCTGTTCTGGTTTTGTTTCGATAAAATAAATTGATGTTTACAAACTTTTGAGGTTAACTAAGAGTGTGCAACTTACTGTCTATTGAATTAAAATGGATATGAATGCATTATATATTTGTGTACTACGAAAACCAGAAACAACAACACCAAACTCACATACATTTCACGACAAATTCTCTAATCTCTCAAAGATAACTTTGGATGAGGATGAATTGAGAGTATTGAACATAGGACAGAAATTCGCACCAATCCCCAGAACAATGAATGTCTACAAAACTGCAGTTGATCTAGAAGTAAAAATCAGAGGTAATCCAGAATATCACACAATGGCTAACAAATTGGCAGAAGATCTAAAAATATATAAAAATAGAAAGGTAAGAGCGTGCAACCATGAACAATTTAAAGATAATGAACATTTACAAAAAACTATGAAATCAATTCAAAAAAGGTTAACCGATAACGATCTTATATTAACAAAAGGTGACAAAAATGCGGGGCTAGTACTATTAGAAAAGAAATTATACATTGAAAAAACATTAACATTTTTCGAAGAAAATAATATAGTAAAGTGTAAAAACAATCCCTTACAAAAAAAAAAATATAGCACTAAAGTCAACAACACACTAAAAATGACTCTTCCAACATTACAGAAATTCAATGAAACAATTCACACCATGAAAGAAAAGAATCCACAACTCCCGAAAGTATACAGTACGATTAAACTTCACAAACCAAACAAAAGCATAAGACCAATCACATCCGCAATAGGTTCACCAAGTCACAAGATCTCAAAATTCATTAATAAATTGTTCAACAAAAAACTAAAATATAAATCAAACTATTCCATAAAAGATTCAACAGAACTTATTAAACATTTACAATCTCTCGAACTTGAACCGAATAAAACTTATAAGATCATATCATTTGACATAATAAACCTCTATACTAACATTCCCATAGACGAGTCCCTCTCATTATTAAAAGAACAATTAATGAAATACGCCCATAATGATGAATTAAATTTAGATGATGCAGACATAGAAAACATAATGAAACTTAGTCAACTAATAACAGAACAAAACTTCTTCATATTTGACGAAATAATATACCTAATGAAAGACGGTTTACCAATGGGCTCACCATCTAGCGGACTAATAGCAGACGTATATGTAGATCATGTAGAAGAACAGATAATGCTCCTACCTTGTAATACTCATATTATAACCTGGAAAAGATTTGTAGATGACATCTTTTGTCTATGGTCAGGAACAGACAAAGAACTGGAAAACTTTCTTACAGATATTAATTCAAGATTCAAGATTAAATTCACAATAGAGCATTCGATATCAAACTCCTTAAACTTCTTAGATTTAAATATAACAATGAATAGAGATAATCAATTTTCCTTCAACATCTACAGAAAACCAACACAAACAGAATCAATTATACCATTTAGCTCCTATGATGCACCCACTATGAAAAGAGCCGCTTTTAGATTTTTGTTCCACAGACTGCTAAACGTCCCACTATCCCAAGAAAACTATAAAAAAGAAATGGACATTATATATCAGATAGGACGAAACAATCAATATCCGAAACAATTCATAGATGAAATTTTTGTTTCAATGAAAAGAAAGATGATAATGAATAAAATCTACCCCCACACATCAGTTGAAAAACATTTTGTATCGACGCCATATTATAAAGAACTCAATGAAAAAATGGATACAACTTTGAAAGACTACAATTATACTTTAACAAATAAACGACATAAAACTCTAGCAGATATATTAGTCAATAATAAAACAAAATACAAACGGGAACAGCTCAGCGGAATTTATGAAATAACTTGTACGAATTGCCCTTCATATTACATAGGAATGACCACTCGAAATGTAGAAAAGAGATTTAAGGAACACAAGAAAAATCAACCCCGATCTGCTCTAGGATCACATATAGACGACACTAAGCATAATATTACATTTGACAACTTAAAAGTACTACACAAAGAGGATAATTATTATAAAATGGTATTACTCGAACAACTTGAGATACACAAAAATAGAGATGATCCATTTCTATTAAATGATAACATAGAATTTAATGGAAGGAACATTTTCAAGCTCATTGATACATAAAAAGAACAGAAATTCACAATCTTTCCTGCCACCGAAATAATATCAAAATTTGACAGTATTCACATTCGCTTTTCACCTCTCCCACAATTGGATGACATTCCAACAAGTAAACACACCAAGACTCTCCACTTAATTACAATATAATATATCGACTAAATAATAAAAAATAGAACATTAATAAAGTTGAGAAGTACACAAATATATAATGCATTCATATCCATTTTAATTCAATAGACAGTAAGTTGCACACTCTTAGTTAACCTCAAAAGTTTGTAAACATCAATTTATTTTATCGAAACAAAACCAGAACAGAATACGTATATATCATTGTATATTTTCAGCTGGCCTGAGGATGGTAATTACCGAAATCGATCGCCAAAGATTATAAAAATTTATTTACAAAAATAGTGTGTTTTAATTACATCCCTCTATTTAATCATAGGACATACTATGGAAGAATTTATTTCTAAAATTTCAGTTTGATATTACTTCATTTTGCAGAGTGTTAGAATGTCAAACAAACGTAGTGCAATTTTGGACCTGTTCGTCAAGGTAAGCGCCAATGCAAAATTATTCGTTTACTCAATGTGCCTGGACAAACCGTGTCCGATGCAATTTTCCGTTTCAAGGAGCTTCACCACGTTGTTCGTCCTCTAGGAAGTGGGAGAAAACGCACTGTCAATACGCCTAGCAATCGCAACATCGTCAAGAAGCGAGTCAATCGAAATCCGAGGGTCTCCATCAGGAAAATAGCCCGTGAAACCGGTACCAACCGTGAAAGCTTAATGATGACACTTCAAAATGAAGGTGTCGCCAAATGAAACAATGAAATAACAAACTTGTAGCGACATATGTTATCAAAACCGCACGAACTTATTCTTACCCCTAATAGTTGTGAAAAATACACAGTCTTTACTGAAATTAACAAGTTGTACACGGAAGAAGTGATCGAAGCTATATCAACCTTAAAATCGAAAACAAGACTTTATCTGCCCAAATAGGAATTCAAAATAGAAAACTAAAATGGCTCGAGCAAAACAAGAAGTTCGAAAGAGAGACAACATCAAACTTCTTCTAAGGTTAATTCTTTAAGAATTATTTCACAGACTTCATTACATCGAATTTGATAGTTCTGAATCAAATTTTAGACTAAAAATAAAAAAGGGAATCTATAGTAAGTATTTAAAACAACTGTGGATCAATTCTGGTCGTATCTGGCCAATCGCTAGCTTCAAATGGTCCAGTTATTGACAGCAGAGATACGTATTTAGTATTTGTCCATATGGAAGCAACTCATAATGAGTGCATGGGCTGAGATCAGTAGATCTCAGAGAGTAGTGATGAGGGCATGCCTTCGGATATGCAGGACTGTGTCCACCGAAGCCATGAATGTGTTGATGGGTGTCCCTCCATGGGAACTGGTGGCAGTTGAGATGGCTGTAAGGTACAAGCTCAAAAAGGGCTTGGCCTTGGAAGAGTGTGATAGGAAGTTTTCTGGTGAAAGGGACTTTGGTATCATGGAAAGAATATATGTGGTGAAGCAAACACTGGGGGTAGAATAGCACAGAAGATGGAATGAAAGTAGCAAAGGGAGGATCAAATTCGGGTTTATCCCGGATGTAACGTTTGTAGAAAGGAATGAATGGTTTTCCACTGGACTGTGTTTGGGGTATAGCCTCCCGGGCTATGGAAGTCTGAATGAGTTCCTTTATAAAAGGAGCCTGAGTGGAAGCGACAAATGTCTGTGCGGGGAGATTGAGTCCTGGTCCCATTCGAATGTGTCGAGTACATGGAGGCCAGGAGAGTAATTCTGGAAGGAATGACAAGGAGGTATGAATGAAAGTAGCGAACTGAGCTGGTTAGTCCAGACGATAGATAGATACGAATGTATGGAGAATTATTCCAGAGCTGTGTTCGGAAAAAGAAGAACACGAATAGTAGACTCTTTGAGATTGTCCCTGACCGGAAATGGGTAGGACAAGGTGGTGGATTTGTCCCCTGATGGGGCTTAGAGTTAATGCAAGGCGGTAAACTTCTGGCGGGGACGGAAAGAGAGTCTGTCTGATTGCGTGCTGGATGGACTCTGGCCTGGCTGGGTGTTGCTTCCTCTGGGGAGAGGCCCTAACAGCCTGCAAAAAAATGAGCGGCACATCTAGATCTGGGTAATTCTTTGTGCCGCAGGTCCATGACGCCTGGCCTAAAAACCTGTGCGTTTCTTGAGATAGACCGGTTTGCTGGGGTAGATCCTTGGGTGGGTGCGGTGCCCGGAGTGGCTAGATCTGTCTGGCCCCCCACTGCCGGATATCAATTCCAGAAGAGCCGAAGGGAACTAGCAGATCCGCATTACCTGATGTGCTGGCCTCAGCAAAGCCTGGATTCCAAGATCCTTAATTGCTAAGGAATATGTTTCCGCAGCATATCCCAGCAATGACGCGATGATTGCTACACAGGAGCAATCCTGGCCGCCCTATTAGAGGATAGATTTCGTGGGGCAGTGGTTGAAAGTCCGCATGCTGGGCTAGAGCACACGCCCCTCTGACGTGGGAGTTGCGTCTCCAACTCGGGAAGTAGCCTGCATAGCTACAAGAGGTAGGATAGTGCCTTCTTCCGCAAGTAAGGGTGGAGGTCTTGGAAAACAAAGCCGTACTGGAAGTCAAACGCCTCGGTATTTGGCGCGCTGATTTGGCGTATACAAATCCCTTGCTCATGGAAGCCGTGACTATCAAGCCTTAGGGTAGGTGCGTCACGTTAAAACTGTTCCTTCCTTTCTTCCAGTCCGACCAAATGCACAGTAGAACCTTCCTGGTCGTTAGTCCTGGTTTGGTCACCATTTGAACTGCTTTAACGCGCTACGATCGTTTTCGCACAATATTGTCGTATGTGATCCATTTATTATTCCCAGTCACAACTGAATGGAGCAAACAAAATGCTTCAAACAATTTGTTTAAGTGTGAATTCTCACCTTGGCAACGAGCATAAATCTGTTGTTTGATCGATACTTTACGAGATATCGATCATTACAGCCATCTACTGAAAATATAATGTATTTCTTTTTTCCCTTACTGATATGACATTATGAACGGCGGATTAATATGCACCAATCTCAAATTTTCCGTATTGGACTTTATTACACAATAAAGGTCGAAATATTCCTTCCTGATTATGCTGTATAAATTTATTCTTTCTAAAAATCATCGTCCAACATTTCGTGTCAGTCTTAAAACGACGCCAGTGACAATCTAACGTTCTACCTCAATCTCCCTCTGTCAATACCTCTACTTCCTGCACGATCGTTTTAAATCTATTGACCCTAAACAGCTCAGCGCCATCTTGGATAATAATTCGAAGAATCCCACAAACTCATACAATTAAACCGACCGGAAAAATTCAAATTACAGTATCGTTTCGCGTGAAAAACCCGTCCGGATTCTCACTTTGGTCATACGCATTTTGATGCCATATTACCGAGGTCCATATTTATGTCATTAAAGGCTCGTTACGGCGATTGCTCACATGGCAGAAAATGACAATTAATTTGTGCTCCAGATTTCTTCACTTGGCGTCATGCGATGCATCGTAGAAGATTCCGAGAAGGTCTTGTGTTCGTTTTTTGTCGCGGCGACACCTTCTTCCTCGTCCTTTTTTGTGGTTATTACTTGCTGTTGATGCCTGTTATTAACTGCAGTGAAAGCTCTATTGAATTTTGTGCAGTTTTTCCGATGCGAAAGAAGATGAGAAGTTTTCATCATCAATCTGTAAGAAGACAGAACTATATCGAACTTTCTTTGACGACAAAGTTTGTTACGGAAGCTCTTAAGTAGAGAGAAAATGGTCTGTATATACAGGGTGCTTGAAGAATGCGTTGAATATCCCAAAGGAATCGAGTTTGTGGAGGCATTTGAACAGATTTGTAGAGACAAAATATACCAAGTACAAAATGGGAGAAAGGATAAAATCAGTCACTAACGAAGGTAAGGCTTGAGGTTTTACTGAAGAGCTTGAGGTTTTACTGAAGAGCTTGAGGTTTTACTGAATGTAAGAGAAGCTCCACACACAATATTGGATTGATTTGGTCTCTTCTTAAAAATAATAAGAAGTATTTTCATTTCCACAAAACTGTTTAAAATACAACAATTGTTTCACCACGATGTGGCTTCTTAAGGTATCTACACTCTACTGGTTGATGGTGTTCAGTGTAACCGAGTTTAAATACAGTGGCAAGTACGTGACAAAATAATGGAAGAACAAATCAAGGTATTCATTGGAGTTTGCCGATAAAAATGCCATTAGGGAAAGATATTCAGTAATGAAGAGTTATCAACAACTGTTTGTTCGTTCAAAAGGATTTTACGGGCATTGTACCTGTTGATTTCAAGAAATTATAGTAGAACTTTTACTTTCGACGTGGATAATTTCAGAGTTATTGTTGAAATTATGCCTGAATTCCTCAGATGTCGAATGTACGGAATCCGATATATAACTCCTTTAGAGTTCTTGGATTTTTTTCTCGAATGATCTACCTTTCTGGCCAATGTATACTAAAGGGCAATCATTGCAAGTCAACTTGTAGCCACCAAATTTATTTTCCTTATTCGTTCAATCCTTATTGTTTTTTATGTAAGTACCAAGGTAGATATGGTTTTAAGAGCTGCGTTATAATTGAAACCATTTTTTAAATATTGATTGTTCATCAACATTCAGAGGCCAACTGAAAAAGGAAAAAATGGCAAGCAAATAATATCAAATGCCTTGCATGCAGATAGAGGGGTTCCCAAGGATCAATATTAGGTCCCCTACTTTATATAATCTACACAAATGATTTGATTAAAGAAACATCAAATGATACTGTAATGTATGCCGATGACGTATCAGTAGTCTGCGTTGGTTCCACTCCAGATGAATGCAAAGCCGCAGTTGAAAAAGATTTGGAAAACCTTGAAAAATGGTTCGGGAAGAATAATCTCACAATGAACATCACCAAGACCAAACTGATAATATTTAGAGAAAATAATCAACATGCCATCAACTTAATTCATCATGGTGAGAACATAAGAGCTGAAGATAGTCTATCATTCTTGGGAATCCATTTAGATCGGGATTTGAAATGGCGGCCACACATTGAATATTTGGCAACAAGCCTTGCAAGGTACTGCTATGCTTTAAGGATCCTTACAAGAACAATTGGGTCAGATGCCTCCCTGACAGCATATCATGCATACGTCCACTCTAGACTCAGTTATGGAATCATCTTCTGGGCGAATTTTGTTGATACTGAGAGAGTCTTCATCATACAAAAAAAATGTTTGAGAACTGTCTTTAAACTAGAATATAGCGAATCATGTAGAGATATATTTAGGAATAATAATATATTGACACTATACTGCCTGTATATATATGAGTGCATTATGTATATAATCAATAATTTCACAAAATTTTGAATGTTAATGCTTGACCATGATTATAATACACGAGGAAGAACTTATCTTAGTTTAGAAACACCAAATAATGCTTACATACAGAAGAATGTTGTTCATATTTTAGTGAAAATTTGAAACAAATTACCACAAACATTCAAAACAAGACCCAAAATTATACAAAAGAAAACTTTGAAAAAAATTTTATATAAAAAAGGCTACTACAGTGTGAAAGAGTTTACGGCTGAGAAAGACTTTAATGAACTTTAATATTTAAGTAATGATTTTTTGTGACGTGATCTACATCAGTTTGTGATATTTTCAGATCAAATAAAGGTCTATTATTATTATCTATACCAATAAAGGAAATTTTTGCCTATCGGATTTAGTGTATTTTTAAAATTTAACTCAATGGATTTCCCATTATTAAATCTTTGTAAGGAACAATCTATATCTCATATATGTATTTTTCAATTCAGGTTTGGAACGAATGCAGAGACCGGATTGACCAGATCAAAAGCAGACACCTTATTGAAAATAAATGGTCCCAACTGTCTGGTAGCGTCCGAAACTAAATCTAGATGGTGGGTCTTTTTCGGCTTCATGTTTGGCGGCTTCGCATCTCTTCTCTGGATTGGTGCTGCGTTGTCCATCCTGGGATTCACTTTGTCTTACCTCAACGATCCCACCAGCGAGGAAAGCTACGACCATCTATATCTAGGTGACTATGAAGAACTGTTTCATCCATGAACACTTGGATTCTAAAATATGATCTTCACACTATTCAGGTTGTGTACTGGTTGTCGTGGTGACGTTCAGTGGTATCTTCGGGTTCTACCAAGAATCGAGCAGCGAGAAGATCATGGACAGTTTCAAAAAAATGATACCCAGCTACGCTACTGTTATTAGAGATGGCATTGAGTTTACCATACCGAGTGAAGAAATCGTCGTCGGTGACTTGGTAGAGATTCAGGCTGGAGGTACAGTTCCAGCTGACGTAAGGGTCATAGATTCTGCATCGCTTAAGGTGAATACCATTAGTTTGAAGGTTGTCTTTAAGAATGCCGATCATGTATTTATAAGCTGTATTACCAAGTTTTAATTAATGTTCCATATTTTCGTGACTGTGTTAGACGTATACATTCATAATTGTGCTAACAGCAGGATGGTTTGCTTGTTTTTTAGGTAGATAATAGCCCTATAACTGGAGAATCTGAACCCCAGTCCAAGTACCCCAAATGTACCAGTGAAAACCCCCTTGAAACTGCCAACTTGGCGTTTTACAGCACAAACATCGTCGAGGGTAGAGGTAGAGGAATTGTGGTCTCTTGTGGCGATGACACCCTAATTGGTAAATTTCTTACGTAACGAGTTCAAATCTAACAACTCAATTAGAAGAAGAACAATGGAAGATACAGTTACTTCCTTCGGTGCCAGTCTCAATTAGATAATTCCCTACAAATAAAGTAAAAAAGACATGAAACTAATATAGAAACAAGGGAATAACGCGAATAATTGCGGGCATTGTTGGATGGGACGTGAGATTTTTGCCAATTTTGTACTAACGAACTAATTACGTTCTTTTCCATTTCACAGGTCACATAGCAGGTCTAACGACTGCTCTCAAGAAAGAGGAAACACCTATACACAAGGAGATCCGCAGATTTATCAAGATAATTACAGTTCTTGCAATAGGAATAGGACTCACTTTCTTCATTTTATGCCTTCAATTTGGTTACAATTTCTTCGTCAGCTTCTCCTTCTTCATTGCGTTGATAATAGGTATGTTTTGAGCTATCGGAAGTTTAAACGGTGATGCCACGATTGAATATTTCGATAATGGTTCACAAATCAATTACTGGATTATCTTAGGCTACAAATGCTAATATTATAGTAAATAAATTGAAAATTACTATGAAGAAGTATTTGCATATTACAGAATATTAGCCTAAATTAATGCACCAGAACCTCTACAGATTTTAATCTAAATAAATCTCATGAAAACATTTAGAATTAAATTTTCAAACATGTCCTTAATACACATTATAGACATATATCGGGTGGTTTTTTTTTTGGAGTGATAGTCCTCGAAAATCTCTGATTTTCTACAGATAATTCAAAAGTAGATATCCACAAATGATTTGCATTATTATTCGTGTAGTATTAATAAATACAGCATACAGCTCGTGTTGTAATTATAATTAATTGGACATCGAATGCAATTATGGAGCATTGTGTGGATGAAATATTTTCACAGTTTTTTTACATGGCATACGAGTAAGACTTATATCCAATTTCAGCTAATTCAATGATGAGAAAGGAAAGTGAAATATGATTTTAGAATTTTTTACATTTACGGAGCACTCAGCAAAATTTTGGAATTACAATGCGACTTTTGTACGTTAAGTGAATCAGACAGATTATTTGACGAAGAAGAAATTAAAATATTAAAATTTAATTAATTAAATACCAAAATTGTCCCATAATATAAATAATTTATCTCTATAATTTTTTTAATGTCTAGAAAAAGACCTTTTCCACTTTATGATAAAAAAGTATACAGGGTGACCCAGGGGTGCGTAAATGGTCCATAACTTCGTTTCTATTCAAGCTATCGACTTGACTGCTTTTTCCAAACGATAATTGGTACAATTCGCATATCCTGAAAATATTTCCATCCACATACAGGATATCCGAAAATGAAATACATACAAAGGTTCAGGTTTTTTAAATGGCAACCCCCTATTTTCATACATGTTTGGATTTGCCACTCAATTGTTGATAAAACGCACCCAGGTTTCTTTGATTCATCTGTATTGCATTAGTTTTTGACCTATGTCAATTTATGTTTCGAAATAGCGTCGTGCGTAGATCCACAGAAAAAGTCACAACTTCGAAATCGTTCAACACAATTCGATCATCTTTTTTCCAGTCGATTCCTCAAGATTTTGTGAATCTTTGGAAATAGGCAAAAATTTGATGTCGATATTCTATCGCCTACTATCGGGTGTTTTTTTTAGAGTGATAGAACTTTTGATGGGCATAACTGTGATTTGACAGAAAATAGAAGTCATGGTGTTTTGACATTTCTGTTCAGTAAGCATTGACAAATTATCATGGAAAGACTCACGCCGCAACAACGTTTACAAATTGTTGAAATCTATTTTCAAAATCAGTGTTCTATTCGCCAAAATTATAGAGCATCAACTATCGATAGATTTCAGACAACATTTTTTCTACTCGAAGCAACAACAACAACAAGACAAAGATGTTGTTAATGATGATCCAGATTTGTCTATTGCTCGACGTTCACAACAAGTTGGACTTTGGGCATCCACCACATGGAAAATCTTGCGTAAAGATCTTGGTCTACGTCTACACCCAAATAAGATCCAACTGGTTTAAGAACTAAAGCAACTTGACCATAACAAGCGTCGTTTATTTGCTGATTGGGCACTAGAACAGCTTGAAGTTGATCCACTTTTTTATCGTAAAATTGTGTTTAGTGATGAAGCTCATTTCTGGTTGAACGGCTATGTAAACAAGCAAGATTACCGTATATGGAGTGAAAACAATCCTCAAGAAGTTCTGCAGGTTCCATTGCATCCTGAAAAATGCACTGTGTGGTGTGCTTTAAACGCTGGAGGCATCATCGGTCTATATTTCTTCAAAAACGATGCTGTAGCTAATGTTACAGTAAATGGTGCTTGTTACAGATCGATGATCAATGATTATTTGTTTCAAAATTTGAATGGTGTCGATCCAGAAGTGTTTTGGTTCCAACAAGATGGTGCTTCACCTTATGCTGCTACCATAACAATTGATTTATTGAAAGAAAGATTTGGCGATAACATTATTTCGAGAAATGGTCCAACTAATTGGCCTCCAAGATCATAACTCCACTGAATAATTTTATTTCGGGTTACAGAAACAATAGACTCTTTGGAAGCCAACATAACTCGTGTTTTTGATGCAATAAGGCCTGAATTACTCGAAAAAGTGGTCCAAAATTGGTATGGTCGAATGAGGTTCTTTAAAGCTAGTCGTGGTGGACATATGCTGGAAATTATTTTTAAAACATAAATGTCATAAAATTATCTTTCAAAAAAACGGCTTCAGTCTTAATTTAAATGTGTTTTATTTCAATTTAAAATTCTATCACTCAAAAAAAAACACCCGATATATTATCATCACATGTGGTGGAAATGAACTAATAAAGAATCAAAATGAATATAAAATAATGGACAAATTATTTAGACATTACCTTGTACATATATGTTTCAATTGGATGTTGAATAATCACAAGTTCCATCACCAAAAATGTTCAATATATAATTCAAAAAGGTCTTTTTTCATTTTCCCTTTTCAAAGAATATATAGCCCATTCTCCAGAGAAAGAACTTGATACATTCGGACCCAAAATCTCTTCAGTAAGGAGTTATTTAAACAAACAAAATGATCATTCAAAAACATCTAAAAATACCTTTTTTAACACAACACATTTCTGTAACAACTAACCAATTTGGGATAAGCATGGCCTATACGAAAATTAGGTTTTATCATAGAAATATACAATGAAAGAAGATACGACACATATATGTATAAGGTGATGTCTATATAATTTGTTCATTATTTTATATTTCTTTTGATTCTTTATTAGTTAATTTCCACCATATGTTATGATGATATATATGTCTATAAAGTGATACAGTGTATTTAGGACATGTCTTAAAATTTAATTCTAAATGTTTTCATGAGATTTATTTAGATTAAAATCTGTAGAGGTTCTGATGAATTAATTCCAGCTATTATTCTGTAATATGCTAATAATATGTTATGAGTATTAGTTTCTTTAGGCAACAGTGCAAATTTTACGTCGACTTGGTACGAAAATTTCTGCTGAAAGAGCTAAGGCTTTTCAAAGAGGGCACTCTAATCTCGATTTAAGTAATTCATCTTGTAAAAGTGTTTTCCTTTCAAACGATCAATTTCAATATGTTTATTATTCCCAAATTAACCTTTCAAAATTTTTTCTTTTCACTAGCTGACTAAGTTATTTTCCGAGAAACATTTGAGACAACTCTAAGGAAGATCCCAATACTCTTTGTTTAGGGCCTAGTGGCTTTAAATTGGTTTACTGTTGAATCTGCAAAATGCAGAATCTTTTTTTTCAATTTATGTGGTATCTTTATGAGCTTATGAGTTGTTCTGCAATAAATATGAGGTGAATAGCTTCTCTTTTTGAATGCTTAACATGTTTCTTACAGTTCATTGTTGTGAATAGTTCTTCCCAAAGGCACTGATTTCGTTTATACTCGAAGCTAAACATGTCTTGATCTGCTCCTTTCTCTTTCAGGGATGCAACTATGCATTTCAGCAGCTATATATCTGCCATTTATACGTGTTGTAGTTCATTTTATCCGAAAGAGTACGCATATTTTCATAACTTTCTTTCGTCGTCACTGAATGGGCAACTGGAGGGTTTTAAATTTCCATTATGCAATAACACAGCTTTCAAACTCTATTTAGACGAATCTATAAATAAACGCCACTTAGAGGGAGAATGCTCAATATCAAGTTCCTGTATTAAACCATCAATATCAGTACACGCACACAACGAATTTTCCATACTGAAGAATGCAGAAAACGGAGCATTTCTTTTTCTGAAATTCATAATTTTCGTTTCGTTGCCTAATAAGTTCCAGCTATCGTTTCATTGTATTTCTCTTTCCAGTTATTTTTATTTGGTAGCTGAACCAGCTTATGTACACTTTCTTGGCGACCATTAACAATCTCTTGATATTTGAGGTCATAGTCAACCGCTCTTTCCAATTCTAAGGGTTTCAGTAAACTTCCATTCTTTATGTCTAGTCTAAACTCTTCTTTTGGGTGAATGGAGAATTTCAAAGGAATACAAGTACAAGTTTCGAATACAAATGCAAATGTTTTTATAGCCAACGTTCCAGAAGGCCTTCCTGTGACACTGACTGCTTGCATGACGCTTACTGCCAAGAGGATGGCCTCCAAGAACTGTTTGGTGAAGAAGTTGGAGGCCATAGAGACTCTAGGTGCTTGCAATGTAATCTGTTCGGACAAAACTGGCACTTTAACGCAAAACAGGATGACGGTCTCGCATATGTTTTTCGATGGAGAGGAGTGGGATGTTTTACAGGTGATCTATTTGAAGAAGACAAAACTACCATACATCTCATGTTCGGTTCAAAAGCTTAGTTTTCAGAGCAGACAGAAACCATGATATTAACACTTCAGAGAAATAACAGATACTGACACTTCAAAATGAAGGTGTTGTCAGATGAAACAATGGAATAATAAACTAATAGCATCATGTGTTATCGAAACCAAACGAAATTATTTTTTAATTTCTTAATATTCTCGGGCAGATGGTACGAAATGACGCCAAAATATCTATACAATATTTCAAATTACGTACTTGTTATCAGATATTTTATCTTGATATTTCCCATTGACATCTGATAGATGGAAGAGTCGTTGTTACTTATTAATTCCATATTTCTTTCATCAACTCGTAGAAAAATAACACCTCCTTCATCGCCTTCATTTCGAGTAGAAAGTAACACATTTTTGTGAAATTTTTTTCTCATAACTCAACTTTCAGTTTGATCAGATCTTGAAATTTTTTTCAGACCCTTGACAATGTTGACAGGGACAGCGAAGCTTTCAAGGCTCTAGTAGAGATCGGAATGTTATGCAGCAGAGCGACTTTCATCGATAAAGATAAACATATACCCATCAACAACAGAACGGTGGCTGGAGACGCCAGCGAATCCGCCATCTTGAAATTCCTCGAAGCCCTAATTGGAGATGTCGCAGAGAAGAGGGAATTGAAGCCGAAGGTAGGCCAACGCAAAATACACCATAATTGCTTTGTCAAGTTCTGACTTGAGATCTAATGCTGGTTTGATAAAGAACTCTACGTTCTGGTATCTAAATCTTTTAAGTGCATAATCACATCGTTGTCAAGGGAGCCATCTGGTTTTCACGTAGTTAGGAGGGCATTGATGTTAAGGCAGTAAAAGAATGTGTTCTCATAAATTTCAATAATGCATTGACGAGAATGTATGTTCCAAGTACCAATATACGAGGTATGTTTAGAAAAAAATTGTGAAAGTCAGGCGCTTTTGCGCTCTTATTCATATCATTCAGGATCCTGACGAAATTATCCATTTGCCACATCCACATCTAAATGCTGAATTTAAGCGAAATCGAAGGATTGGTGCTGTGTTCGAATCTGCTCTGTTCATATTTTTTTCTTCTGATTGCAATTACTTTCAAGTTGTCTGAAGCCTGAATCGAACTTCAGCAGAAATTGTACCGTTTTCAGATATGCGAGATTCCCTTCAACTCCAACAACAAGTTCCAGATCTCGATACACAAGTTGCAAGAAGGAAAACACCTTCTGGTTATCAAGGGGGCTCCTGAAAGGATCATTATTAGGTGCAAGACGTATCTGAGTAACGGACGAAACGTCGACCTTGACGATGACCTAGCCGACGAGCTGATGGACGCCATTTTGAATTTGGGACGGAGGGGTGAAAGAGTTTTGGCGTTCGCCGATTATCATTTACCAGACACTTATGGTCCAGAGTACGTATTCAATGCGGAAAAGCAGAATTTTCCAGTAGAAGGTAAGAATTTGTAGTATAGTCCGTCTAGAAACTATCCGGAATTTGTTATTCTGCATAATTTTAATATACTTCGTTTTTGTAACATTCTTAGACAGAAGTAATGTATAAAATAGTTTCTGCAGATACTTGGCTATGGTCAAAGTTGCATGGCAACAATATTTGTCAAATATTGTTGATTGTCAAAAGGTATACAATTTATGAAATAATGGCGCAACTAAAAGAAAAGAAAACAGGTAGAATATTTGTATTGAAAAGGTTTTCGAAATGTTGAAAAATTGCTACGTCTCTCTGTATAGTTGATGGTACCATTAATAGTGAAAAGTTTTGTGGCATTGTGAACGATTTTCTCCTTGAAACGGTGCATGCTTTATATCCAGTGGGGTGGCGTTTTCAGCAGGATAATGCAAGATGCCTATACTCAAGCTTGGATGCAAGAACACCAAGTGACAACTATTTCATGGCCAGCAGCTTCACCATATATTAGTCCCATTGAAAACAAATGGGGACTAATGAAGATTGAAGTTGAACCAGCAGTATCACGAAATAAAGATGATTTAATTAAGTTAGTTTTATAATCCTGGACTACCATTACAGAAAATTATGGAGATGATGGCGCATGCGTTATAACCAGAGGTGTGGCGTTTTCAGCAGGATGATACAAGATCCTATAGACTTATACTCAAGCTTGGACGCAAGAACGCAAAGTGACAACCATTTCATGGCCAGCAGCTTCACCAGATCTTAGTCCCATTGAAAACATACGGGGACTAATGAAGATTGAAGTTAAACGAGCAGCGCAATGAAATAACTATGATTCAATTAAGTCAGTTTTATAGTCCTTGACTACAAAAATTATGGAGGTGAACTAGTTTATTGTGTACCTCGTCGTTCAGTTAAGTATTTACAGTTAAATGGATGTTGTAAGTAAATAAGATGAATATTTTGTTATTATTTTCTGATTTAAGAATTACAAATATATACTGAATAATAACAATTGAGCTTTGTTTTATCCGCATACTTTTTAGACGGATTATAAAAATCTTTTAATTTATTCCATTTTACACATATTTATTATATTATATAAAAATTACAAAACTTGAATATCAAAACAGATTTAATCTGTTAGTCTTCTACAATTTTAATTTAAAAAAAAATTTATATTCAAAAAACTTTTAGAATTAAATTAATGTCTACAATAAGCACCGCTTATATTTAATAGACGTATATATTCAAAACTCAATATACAATGTCAAATGGAATAAATAAACCAACCAATATAAAAGAGGCTATTAAAATTAATAAATAAATATTTGAAGGAGACAAAATTTTGTTTCTGATCTTACCATAGTGAAACCAATTCCTTTTCAAAAACATAAAACACAAAATTTGAATATTAAAACAAATTGAAATATGTTTGTCTTCTACAATTTTAATTTCAAAAAAATTTTTATTCAAAAAACTTTTAGAAATAAAGCTTACATTTAATAGACGTATATAATCAAAACTCAATATATAATGTCAAATGGAATAAATAACCCAACAGATATACGAAAGTAATTAAAATTAATAAATAAATATTCAAAGGCCTTTCTATTTTAGAAAACACAACTTAAAGATTTCTCAAAAATATAATTTATTTGAAATATTTAATATATTTAAATATTCAAATAAGTTAATTCAAAAATCTCTCAAAACATGTAATATATCTTCAAGAAACAATTAGAATACGGATAATCTCTTCATCGGCCCTAGATAACATTTAAATATCAAAATCAACTAACCATCACTATATCATACCTTACAACTTAACACGTGAACTTGTTCAAACAGATACTAACAGATTAAATCTGTTTTGATATTCAAATTTTGTTATATTTCTTCTATCAAGTAAAAAGCCTTTTTCTATTTTATAAAAATTACAATTATCTTATTAACAGTTTTTTCACATTTTGTTGCTTTCGGAAAAACATTAATTTTATACTGATAGAGGTATATTATCCATGGCAATTCTAAAGTTAGGGTTTAGTAGAAATTTGGGTTAATAAAAATATTAAAAAGCAGCGAACTGTTTGTGCATTGAGTAAAATTCAAATTTTATTATTTCTCTTTATTCTCTTAAACTTTTACCTTCAACATGAAAAATTTCGAAATTCTGGATCAAGTCATGTGCCGCTTTCGATAAAACTTTGAATAAGTGGAATTATTTTTTCAATTGAGGAAATTTCTGAATGTTTTTGAATCCTTTTTCGGAAAATTCTATCAGTTTGTCCTATATAAATTTTTTAAATGGGTTCTTGAATTAAATTAATTTTTAAAATATGTACCAATATGAAAATAAATCTTCTCAGAAATACCTTCTGTATATTTGAATGAGGTATGCCATATTTAATTCTAAAATTTTTATCTACCGTCTACTTATCGGTCCATATTGGATTTCACTCATTATTAATGGTTATTTCCTTAATGACATTTAGTTTAGAAATGTAATTTTCTTGATTCAGTGGAATGTTAACTAGTCTGTGAATCATATTGTTGAAAGCTGATGAATTTTGGTCAATAGGTTGATTTGATTTATTGTGAATAATTATATCTGAATATGTGAATGTAAAGATCTCACAATGCTACTGTGATAGCGAAACAGTTGTTTTATTTGTAATAAATACAGGGTGTCCCAACGAAAATTTTAGCCCACCAGAACTCAGAAACGAATAATTTTCGAAGATTTAAAAAAACGAGTCAACTTATGTTTTGAGGGGAACGTATTTCCATCTTGAGTTTGTTCCGAAAAAACCACCCCCATGAAAGAGGCATCAACCCCCGACATTTTTTCAATAGGGAAGAGATGTCGAGTGTTAGTTTGAAAGTTATTTATGTCCTGTACACAACCCAGTTAAAATTTTTAAAATCGTTTTTAAAATCATTATTCACGAAATAATGTAATAGTGAACCTACCGTCAAAGGTGCTATTGCTGTTGAACTCAAACTCAAGAACCTAAGAGTTTTCTGTATTAGGGAGAAGGAATTACTATGACGACGTTGTTCCGAAAAAACCACCTGGAGCTGGCATCAACTCCCAATTTTTTTTCTGCCATTAAACAAACAAATTCTAAGATTTCAACTGCCATGATTAGAGAACAGAAAATCTTCTCAAATAAACCACATCCACCATTTCCTTTCTATTCAAAAATATTGTGGGTTGTTGCCATCCTCAGGTGGTTTTTTCGGAACAATGTCGTCATAGGAATTCTTTCTCCCTAACACAGAACTTGAGAATTATTTTTAGATTTTTCAAAACTCTTAGGTTCTTGAGTTTGGGCGGTGCAACGTCACCTTTTGACGGTAAGTTCTATATTACATTATTTCGTGAATAATGAACCGATTTTGAACATTTAAACTGGGTTGTGTACAAAATATGAATAACTTACAAACTAACCAACACTCGACATCTCCTCCCTATTCAAAAGATGATTGGGGTTGATGCCACCTTCATGGGGGTGGTCTTTTCGGAACAAACTCATGATGGAAATTCGTCCTCCTCAAAACAGAAGCTGACCTGTTCGTTTAAAATCCTAGAGAATTCTCTTCCCTGTATGTGCAATTTAGAATTAAATTATTTGAAAAATCATCTGAATGGAGGTAAATAATTCAATATGAGACTTGGGCAAAGCGCTTCCTTTCTCTTATAGCAAGTCCAAGTCCTCATGGAAGCAACTTCAAGGTGTGTTTTACTAACTTACTCGTTCTATAGGGCACAAAAACCCTAAAATAGCAACAAGACCGTCTTAACCCTCGCGACATAGGAAGAAATTATTCAAAACGATTCCCTCCCTCTAAATCAAGTCGACGTCAACGCGGCTGTCAGCGCGTCTAAATCATTCGCCGAAGAACCTGGAAATAGCAGTTTCGGCACCGCATTCCCTCACGCTTTCCTTCCTGCACAAAACCTCACCACTTGAACGTCCCCCGTCTTGGTCTCGAGGAAAAGTCGAACGCGCGTCTTGCACTTGGCCACTACGTAAGCGTGCCATTGTTCGACAAAAAGTCTCTTCTCGAGTCTGACGAGATACCGTGCCTTCATTATGTTTAATCGGCATCTGGATTATCTGAGGGCTGCAGGCTGTGTTTGACAATGGAAAATTAATTAACTTATAGAAATGATTGCGCATTATCTGATGGACGGCTTTGATGGGGGACTGCATAGAAAATTTATGGCTTATTATGGGCTACGTTAGGTAGAGACGACCCGTTGAAATGTCCCGTACGATTAGAAAAAATCATGAAATTCGATGGATGGATGAGTTCGAGGGACAGGAAGAATTACATCGTAGATACTGATCGGTATGCGTGGTCGATTTGAATAAGCGGATTGTGATCCTCTGGGATGTAGTTATCTTATTCAACAAGACGGTTAAGGAGCTTATTGATGTATATGGACATTCTCAAGCTACTTAAGAAGTAAAGCGTTTTTCAATAGCGATGATACAAGCTAAAAATTAAAAAAAAAAACATAAGTTATTCAGTGAGACACAATTTTTTTCATTTGAAAGGATACGTTATACCATTATGTATGGTAATATCATTTGAATGACCACCACGACTCCTGCGTACGTACTGCATTCTGTCAACCGAATTTTTCATCACTCTCTCACATAATATGGTTGTAGGTCATCAATGGTACGTTTAAAGTTTATTTTTAATGGCTCAGTTGTACCTAGGATCAAATCTAGTGGAAGGGGTGTTGGCAAACCATGATCGTGAACATTTTATCACGGAATTTTTTTTTCGAAGGTGAATGAAAGCAAAATTTTAATTCAATAATTAATAATTTAATTATTATAACAGTGCTTTATAAACTAAGTTATTACAATTATTTGCTTGAAAAAAAATGAATTCTAGTTACATGCCTTATACTATTATCATTTTTCTTGGATTTCTAGAAAACTATCGTTTCAATCCAGTCTTGATTTTCCTTAAAAAATTTACGATGGACGCTCATCAAACTCAACCCAGTCAATCTGTCCTCTCCCATTGTATTTTTCAGCAAGGCCTTTACCCTTGGAAGGGTACTGAAAGATCATTTAACAGTAGCCATAGTGGATGAGAAAGCACGTAAAGTGAGGAGTCCATGCCTTGTTGCAGGGAAAAAATATAAGCCTTTTCCAAAAGTGCAGCTACTTCAATATTCTTTAATTTGTCCCCTGCTGAATCTCCTTTTTCCACAGATTATACCACAAAACTAATTCTGCAGAGATATCACTCAACTCAAAAAATTCTTCAAAAAATTGTGGTCATGAAAGATTTTGCGTTTTTTTCAAATCATTTGAAGTACTTTTTAGCATGTATGAAGGATGAAGATGGGATAAGGCAAAAGCAGGTGTATTCTCGAGTGGGAATCTAACATTCAATGATAAGGTTAAAGAGTGAAGATAAAGGATAATCAACGATCGTCTCCAGCATTTAATCGCAGTCTTAGATGGTGGATTACTTCTGTGTAATTGCTTCTTAACAATTCGTAGAACTGTTAACTCAACGCCGATTTTCTCCGCGATATCATTTGATTTTTTAAGTACTTCCTCAAAAACAATTTCTTGTCGATCCTTCTTGATGACATCAAAGATTTCACCAATGTGTTTCCTCGCCATAATCAAATCCATATTTTTACCTTGTAGAACGTTCACAACGGGTTCCAAAATAGCAGAATACTTTGCAATCATGACTAAACCTATAATGAAAATTGGTTTAGTTACACAGTGCAATTGATAGGCAAATTTTCTTGTAGCATAGTTTTCTTCGATCGAGAGATGTTCTAGCGCATTGACGATTTCACGAAAACTTTCTGATGCTCTTGTATTTCTCAGACCATCTGGTCTCACAGAACCTTGATATATTAGGAGCCGAAGTCCTGCGGGTTGGCGACTCACGAAAGAAGGATTTGTATCCTTAACAGTTGCAATCAAGCTGCTTATTTCCAGTAGTAGCATCATTGACCATAAGATTTAGTCTGTGGCTTGAGCAATGAAAAAATAAATATTTATTGTACTTTTTCCTCAAAATGGCCTGTAGACCACGTTATTTTCCAGCCATCGTAGAACATCCGTCAAATCCAAATCCAACACAATTCTGTGCTGAAAGGTTTGATCAATTAAAAAACTCTGAATTGTGCCGCCTTTAAATACAGGAGAGACAAGACCAATTTTGCTAGCCGTTCTTTGAAACGAACCATACATTCCCTGAACTAGAAGATATGGAAATTCTCCATCTTGCGACAACGGGCAATAAAATGAATATTTTCGAAGCTCTAGAAATTCATAAACACCAAAATGACCCGGCAATAATCTATTGAACGAGCAGACAGACCTGTAGAATTCCCCACTATTAGATGCCCTGTATAGACCAACATCTTGCGACAAAGGGCAATAAAATGAATATTTTCGAAGCTCTGGAAATTCATAAACACCAAAATGACCCGGCAATAAATCTATTGAATCAAGAAATTTTGTTTTCAATGAATCGATTGTTGAGGTGGCATTGTTCTGTATCCTTTTCCATTAACTGTTACTCTTTGACCGTTTTCTTCAAAGAAATATGAACCAAAGACTATGCCAGCTACAACTGCACACAACACAGTGACTTTATCTGTATGTAATGGTGTCGGAGCAGTTTCGAGTGGATTTTTCATCATTCCAAATTCTACAATTCTGTTTGTTTACATAAACCATTCAACCAAAAATGAGCTAAATCACTGCATAAAATTTTTCGATAAAATTGTTCATCATTTCCGAGTTGTTCAAGAGCAAAATCAGAAAATAAGGGACGTTTATGGTGGTCAAATGGATTCAGTTCTTGAACCAGTTGAATTTTTTAAGGATGTAAACCTGCTGAAACCTTTTATATAAGCCATTGAAAACCAGATTTTTCCATCTTCAAAAGGATCATTTATATTGATAAAATTTATTTTTAATTTTTTTATCCTTATGAAGAAAAGAAAATATGGTTTTTAATGGCTTATATAAAAGGTTTCAGCGGTAGGATATCTAATGGTCTTCATAAAATGGGAATCAATTCTTTAGCAATAAATAGAAATAATTTAGCTAGGATGTTGGTGAACAATGAAAAAAGGAACCCCAAATTTTCCGAACCAGGGATTTATCAAATTGAATGTGATGATTGTAATGCTATATCTATAGGACAGGCAGGCCGATGTTTACAACATAGAATCAAGGAACATAGGATATCTATTTTGATAAACCAAAAATCAACCGGTTTTGCAGAACATTGTATAGAAAATAACCATTTTTAATGAGAAAGATGTCACTTTACTATATAGTGTTAATAAGGGTAAATTGATGGACTATTTGAAGATTCTTTTAATCAAAAAGCCCGTTGAGAAAAAGGAGAATTTAACAAATTCCCGAATACTCTTTGGCAACACCCCCATATAGTTTGCTGTTATTTCCATACGCCATAAAAATACACAGATGTCCTAAGTGTAAAAAAAGAACCTTTTCAATCTAAAGTCTAGTTCCTTTTTGTACTCCTTTGAAGATGGCAGAAAGACCGAAACACGTGTCATGATTCTGAATAAAGTGTGAAACATAAAAAAATGTGGGAATTTAAAAAAATTGAAATCGTTAGTTATTGTGGTCATTATTTAAATGAAATTTTCTGTTGTGATGTTACTTTTGTGTCTGCTGAACGCTGGAGTGAAAATAGCCCCAATATTATTTCTGAGAAATTATAAGGCATTCATTTCAGGCATCATGAAAGAAATACAGGTGGTACATTGGAGAAAATCGAATAGTCCTTCATATTTGTCCATTAATAATAGATACCCTGTATGATGTTTATCATTTAGGAATGATGTCTAGGCAAATCTTTCGAACTGAAACTATTTCAGAGAAATGAATGTATTTTTGATATTCCAAAGTCCTCCCTTTTTTCAGGTTACAGATTCGTCGGCTTCTTATCGATGATGGATCCTCCTCGACCAACCGTACCAGAAGCTGTGAGGATGTGCAAAGAAGCAGGCATTCGCGTGATTATGGTCACCGGAGATCATCCGGTAACGGCAGAAGCTATAGCTAAGAAGGTTGGGATAATTTCCGAGGACAGTATCGTACACAGCGATATCTTGAACAGGGAAGACAGTATTCAGGATGGTCGTTCGCCTAGACCCAAACAACAGATCATAGCTGGTGTGGTAACCGGAAACGATCTGAGGGAGATGTCAGATGTACAATTGGAGATGATCCTCATGAAGTAATTCGATGTTTTCGGGATTCATTCTTTATTCTTTTTTGGAACGAAGTTCCTTATCGCGCGTTGCGAAAGGGGGCTAGACGGAATAAATTAAGACCAAAAGTTGTAACGACACTTTTTGCTATAGTTTCAAGCCGTGCGGCGTTCACGTATTTCTTTGTCTGTCTCTACCTCTCATGAGAGAGAGAGAGAGAAAGCAAGCCAGTTATTTTCGTTTCGTCTTTCTATTTCGCATTAAACAGTGTGGTGTCGCGACGATTATTTTTGTTTGTATACAGGTTTTTTGTACATAATAAATAATAAAAAATAATTAAGAAAAAATGAATCCTGACAGTGTTTTTGCACAAGTTCCGGATATTGCTGATGGAGTTAGGTAAGTAGAGATTTTATAAGGACAATAATAAATGCTTATGTTTTTTAAACAAGTACACATTATAACCTCTCTTTACTATTGTGCTAACCAGGTCATAATTATAATCATATTGTGCTAACCAGGTCATTCTAGAGGAAGAATTTGATTTAAAAATAAACAATAATCCAGCAGAGTCAACAACAAAATATAATATTACCATCGATGCAGTTTTTTCAAGACATTTAAATAAAACAGAATCCCAAACAAATGTTTCCTACTTCAGTTACCCCAAGCCAATTATTACTAAAATTGAGCCTACTAATTAAGTTTATATTACATTATATATGTTAATAATAAAAAAAATATTATTATAATAAAACAAAATAAAATTTTATTACAAATACTTCACTAATTAATCGAAAGGAGCTTCGTTCCATCCGGGTGTCCCTTGACACCTCTCAATTTTTAAGTTATTAAGTTAACTAAAAGAAATATGCAAATGAAAAATTCATAAGATTCCAACATTAATAATTAAAATAAATTAATCATTGGCTATCGTGACGTTCCAACATTTCCAACATTTGTAAATTATTCGAATTAATTTTGGAAAACATGGGCTAATTTCACAAACTCATCGATCACCATTATGAAGAAAACAAACAATGATTGTCTATGAATTCTAAAGAAAGAATCAATAGTGAGATTTGTTGGAGTCTTCATAAAATGGGAATCAATTCGTTAGCTCTAAAAAAATTATTTAGTTGAGACCTTGGTGAATAAGAAAAGAGGATCCCTTACATCTTCCAATCGGATTTTGAGGTTGCTACTAAATTAATGCAAACAATATCAAGAGGTAGTTCTTTAGCAGGTGGTCTTTCACATAATTTTTTGGTCCGAACCCCTTTCCTTTCAAGTTACCGCGCTCTGAAATTGGTGGAAAATTTTGTATTCATTAAATATTTAAATTAATTTCGTTCTTGTTATTTCAGGGTAAGAAATAGGAAAATATTTTCTTAGAAAATATTTAGACTTACAAGCTATTCTAAGTAAAATTGTTTCCTGTAATTTTTTTCGTTTTTATCGGGTGTTATTTTAGAGTGATAGAACTTTCGAAATGGATAACTGTGATTTGACAGAAGGTAGAAGCTATGTTGTTGTGACATTTCTGTTCAGTAAGCATTGACGAATTATCATGGAAAGATTCACGCCGCAACAACGTTTACAAATTGTTGAAATTTATTTTCAACATCAGTGTTCTGATGATTTCACTTCGTGAAATTTATGGTTTACATAATCGTCCATCAGAGCAGCTTATTCGTCGAACTATCGATAGATTTCGGACAACATTTTCTCTATTCGATGCAACAACAACAACAAGAGAAAGAAATGTACGTACAGAAGAAAATATCGCTGCTGCAAGTCTGAGTTAATGATGATCCAGATTTGTCTATTCGTCGACGTTCACAACAAGTGGGACTCTGTGCATCCATCACATGGAAAATTTTGGCTAAAGATCTTGGTCTACACCCCTAGAACAGCTTGAAGTTGATCCACTTTTTTATCGTAAAATTGTGTTCAGTGATGAAGCATTTCTGGTTGAACGACTATGTAAACAAGCAAAATTGCTGTATACGGAGTGAAAACAATCCTCAAGAAGTTCTGTAGGTTCCATTGGATCCAGAAAAATGCACTGTATGGTGTGCTTTACACGCTGGAGGCATCATAGGTCCATATTTCTCTAAAAACGATGCTGGAGCTAATGTTACAGTGAATGGTGCTTGTTACAGATCGATGATCAATGATTATTTGTTTCAAAATTTGAATGGTATCGACCCAGAAGTGTTTTGGTTCCAACAAGATGGTGCTACACCTCATACTGCTACCGTAACAATTGATTTATTGAAAGAAAGATTTGGCGATAACATTATTTCGAGAGATGGTTCAATGCGACATAACTTCACTGGATTATTTTCATTGGCGTTATGTCAAGTTCTTGGTTTATGCTGATAAACCAGAAACAATAGACGCTTTGGAAGCCAACATAACTCGTGAAATAATTACTCGAAAAAGTGGTCCAAAATCACTCTAAAAAAACAACCCGCAAGTGAAGACTTGCGATGCTCTGGTTACCTCGCTTCTCAATGTTGGGGATCAGCTGGTATTACTGCAAAGGGCGTTGCAAACACACCTGATGAAGGACCAGAGGTGATTCTATGGCTGTTCACATCGGCCTGGATGGCTTAAAATCACCTGTGCCGACGAGAAGAGTGTGAGGTGGCTCGAGGAGATGCCTCCCTCACTCAAACCATGGGAAGGAGCGGATCTCAAGCTCGTAAAGGGCGGGGACCTTCCCAAAGCCCATATCTGTTCGGTCTTCACCGTAGATGAGAACCCAGAAAACAGATTTCAGTCTGAGGAGATACTCAGGGGAAATATAAATTAGGGGTGAACCACAATAGTCCGTGCGAACGCAGTGGTAGGGTGGACAGACGCCCGCTCACTATAGAATAATAATAATACCTATTGCACATTCGACGACTTATGGAGGTTATAGAATGGAGAAAATTAAGTATCATGAACATAAATGGGTTATTTGTGTTGATCGGAAAATGGTTAACTTTATTATAGGTCAACAAGGGAGGGGACACAAAATTCCCTTGTTTCATATGTCTCTGGGGCTGTCGTTAGAAACAACACCATTGGTCACAGAAAGTTTGGCCAGTGCGGAAGAGCTAAAAGTTGGTACAAAAAATGTTATTGATGTTCTTTTTGTTAGCCGAGACCGCATAACACTTCCATCGCTTCATATTAAACTCGGCATAATGAAACCGTTTGTGAACGCGCTTGAAAAAAGTGGCGAATGTTTCAATTTTCTTTTACTTAAGCTTCGAGGATTACAGATTAGGCAACTTGTGAAAGATCCTTATTTTGTCAAATCAGTGACTGAAGTCCAATTCATTTGAAATCCATTTGTTTTGGTTATGAGAAATTTCCTAGACAAAAAGAAATCTGCCGACCATTCCCAACTTATTGAGTGCATGCTATCGAACTTGCTATGGTGCAACATGAAAATCCACTTCCTGCACTCGCATATACTGACTGATTTGCACAAAATCTGGGTGATTTTAGTGAGGAGTAGGGTTAAAGATATCATCAGGATATTAGGATATTAGTTTGCAATGAGATCTACCTAAACTCGTTCATTCAAGGAAATCTTATAAAAGATAATTTGATAGTGTTCAATAGAAATTTTGTTGATTATTTTTTTGACCAAATAATAATAAAACTGTATATCTCAAAAAGTAAAGCTGTAAGCAATCTCACAGTCTTTGTTTTGATAATCAAGGCTATAAAAATACCGAATAACAGAAAAAACATAAAGGAAACAAGACTTGTGTTGACCAGCGTTATCTGAGCAGACAATAAAACCATCAATTATACAGTCCACTAAAAATTTTTTTTAGTACAACACTAAAACTCCAACGATTTGTGATCCATTTGACAGATCACAAAACCAAGATTAATAACCAACATTAATGCAAAATCCCCTGGGAAGAAACGAAGCCGAATCGATTTGTCATGCCGTGGCTGTGGGGTCTCTTTCAATCCCTTAATTCCAATAGATAATAACATGACCCTTTCGTTTCTAATCTTCAAAACTTCAACTGAGCTCTCTTATTTCCTCTTTCTACTTCAGATACAAGGAGATGATATTCGCTCGAACAAGTCCTCAGCAGAAGCTCAAAATTGTGGAGGCACTTCAACGTCAAAAACTCATCGTAGCTGTAACAGGTGATGGTGTGAACGATTCACCTGCATTGAAGAAAGCGGATATAGGTAAATAAAAAACTCATACTTAGTGAAACAATACACATAAATGATTTCTATTTATTATTAGTATACAGAACGTGTTTCGGTAACTAGTCGAAAATTTGGTAGCATGCAGTATTCAAATGGATTTATCCTAAAGATTCAGTAAAGTTTATATAACTTATGGAAAAAACACCGGGTTCTTACGAGAATAGACCATATAGAGATGAACTACACTGCCTATTATTCACATTAACGCAACTATTACAGCGGTAAGGTATAGTGATTTAATTGCAGAACAAATTACTGCTACCTTCGCGGCAGCATACATGGCTTAAATGAATGAACAGTTACACCGCTTATCTGACTCACCTAAGACATTACAACAGCTCTCCAATGCTTTGACATAATGCCAAATAGAGTTAGAGCCCTACGAAGAGTTAGAAGAGGCCCCACCCGATATTAAACACTAATTTCAAGAGGTTTACAACAAAATTAACCTCTTTTTAAAACTGAAGACTCCACGAAGTGTTCATTTCTCTACTAAGTTGTAGCTCCAAAGCAATTTTTCTTGCTGTTGCCATTCCAGGCAGATTAACCGTATGTGGACACCTAACTTAATACATCAGTATATAATGGGTGTTTTTTTAGAATAATAGAACTTTCGATAGGGATAACTGAGATTTGACAGAAGGTAGAAGCCATGTTGTTTTGAAATTTCTGTTCAGTAAGCATTGTCATGGAAATTGTTGAAATTTATTTTAAAAATCAGTGTTCTATTCGCCAAACTGATAGAGAACTTCGTGAAATTTATGGTTTACATAATCGTCCATCAGAGCAGCTTATTCGTCGAACTATCGATAGATTTCGGACAACATTTCCTCTATTCGATGCAACAACAACAATAAGACAAATAACTGTACGTGCAGAAGAAAATATCGCTGGTGTAAGTCTTAGTGTTAATGATGATATAGATTTGTCTATTCGTCGACGTTCACAACAAATTGGACTCAAGTCATTGGTTTATGCTGATAAACTAGAAACAATAGACACTTTCGAAGTCAATATAACTCTTGTTATTGATGAAATAAGGCCTGACTTACTGAAAAAAGTGGTCCAAATATCATAAAATTATCTTTAAAATAAAAAAAAAGTGGCATCTATCACTCAAAAAAAACACCTAAAAGCTCATTTATTAAAATTTCCCATATGAAACGAAGTCTACTTCTGTTTGAATATACAGTACCTTGCCTTATTTTCTCGAATATAAACTTTTGTCCAGGAAAATATGGTGATGAATAGTTATTAATTCCACAATAATTTTTTCGCCATTCCATAAGAGAGAATAACTTTTAATTGTACAACGCAAAAAAATGATTTCAATTACTGTTTAAAAGCTTTTGCGCGTCTATCCATTTCCCCTGAAAATCTTTGAATTACTTCTTAAAAACGCTACAAACGATGGGTAAAATACAGAATTCTATTATCCGAAAGTCAAATAAACCCAGTTTTTGCACTTTCAGAACTGTTCTCTTGAAGAAAGAAAAATGTCATAAAACTGAAAAGTACGTACATAATAAAAGTCTCCATCCTTGTCCCTTCGTTTTGCATTGTCACATATTGACAAGAAAGAGTTGTTCTTGCCAATATCTAATAATGGAGATCGAAAAGAATAAAATGGTGCGTTTTTATTATGAGTTTTTTATTTCTATGAGATTTTTCGTTTCTTCAAGGGAAAAGATCAAAAATGGCTGAAAATGACGTTAATTTGACTTTCGGATGATAGAACACAGAATTCTTCATATGTAGCTTCATTGATGATAATAATATATTGCTTCGTCAATCATTTATACCGGGTTTTTCTTAGAGTAATAGAAATTTCGATAGCGATAACTGTGATTTGACAGAAGGTAGAAGCCATGTTGTTTTGACATTTCTGTTCAGTAAGCATTGAGAAATTATCATGGAAAGACTCAAGCCGCAACAACGTTCACAAATTGTTGAAATTTATTTTCAAAACCAGTGTTCCATTCGCCAAACGTATAGAGCACTTCCTGAAATTTATGGTTTACATAATCGTCCATCAGAGCAGCTTATTCGTCTAACTATCGACAGATTTCGGACAACATTTTCTCTACTCGATGCAACAACAACAACAAGACAAAGAACTAAACGTACAGAAGAAAAAATCGCTGCTGTAAGTAATAGTGTTAATGATTTGTCTGTTCGTCGACGTTCACAACAAGTTGGACTCTGTGCATCTACCACATAGCAAATTTTGCGTAAAGATCTTGGTCTACACTCATACAAGTTCAAACTCATTCGAGAACTAAAGCCACTTGACCATAATAAGCGTCGTTTGTTTGCTGATTGGGCCCTAGAACAGCTTACAGTTGATCCACTTTTTTATCGTAAAATTGTGTTTAGTGATGAAGCTCATTTCTGGTTGACCGGCTATGTAAACAAGCAAAATTGCCTTATATGGAGTGAAAACAATCCACAAGAAGCTCTGCAGGTTCCATTGCATCCAACTGTTTGGTGTGCTTCACACGCTGGAGGAATCATCGCTCCAATTGATTCATTGAAAGTAAGATTTGACGATAACATTATTTCGAGAAACGGTCCAATTAATTGGCCTCCAACATCATGCGACATAACTCCACTGGATTATTTTCTTTGGGGTTATGTCAAGTCAAGGTTTATGCTGATAAACTAGAAACAATAGACGCTCTGGAAGCCAACGTAACTCGTGTTATTGATGAAATAAGGCTTGGGTTACTCGAAAAAGTGGTCCAAAATTGGCCTGGTCGAATGCGGTTCCTCAGACCTTGTCGTGGTGGACATATGCCGGAAATTATTTTTAAAACATAAATGTCATAAACTTAACTTCTTTCAATTAAAAAAATGTTTGACTTCAATCTTAATTTAAATGTGTTTTAATTAAATTTAAAGTCTATCACTCTAAAAAAACACCCGATACAATACACCTTATTCAACTTATTATTCAAATTATGAAGGAAGACTTTGGTCGGTAGCCATTTGATTACTATCAATAAAGTTGATTATTCACTTCAACTTTTGAGCAGTGTATTTTGTGTTTAATGGACTGATACCTGATCATATTTTAACACAGTAGTAGTCTAAAAAATTACTCTTTTTTAAAATGTGAGGTGTTCTAGAAGAACCATCAGCACTAGTACAAAATTCCTCCAAAACCGATAATTTCCTTATAATTAATTTCGCTTCAAAGTACCATACGTAAAAAATAAAATAGCCATTAGTGCCATCCTTTAAAACACGATCTTAGTAATTTCACGGCGTATTTTCCGTCTCTAATGGCGACTCATCTCCTCGTGCTTGAAAAAATATGCCATCGAACATCAAAGGAATATCTAAACTTGAATCAGATTCGGGAATCGCAGAATAACCGTAACTACAGCTTTTTTCGATGACCACCACAAGTTTATCGCCAATTTAAGACCTCATTTAACCGGTCTCTTCTGCGGCCACAAACGACACATTTGTTACAACGTGTGGTCCAGATTAATAAGAATTATTTCCGATTTAATACGAAACGAATGCAAATTCCTTCGATGAATATAATTCCGCAACAATTTAACGTTGCCCGCAAAGTCTTACTGCCCGTTAAGGCCCGTGTGATTGTGAAGCTTGGACCGTAATCTTCATGAATGAGACTGCGAAAATCCAGTTTTATCTATGTCCGCATCGCAATATGAGTAATGTCAAGCTATTAGGTACATCGGAAAAAAAAAGTTATACTGCTACGTCGGATGAGTGAGCATCCGAAGCTCTTTGTTTTGGTGCGTGATGTGATTGTTGGAATTGCAAGCATTGAATGCATCGTTTTATGGGACAATAGATGGCTATTATTTTGTTGAAAGAGATATAAGTTAGGTGCTGAGATCTTTTGGGGGGTTCTTTGCTGTGTGAATAAGTCAAAATAGAGATGATGTCTTAAACCCTGATATATACAATCATACTAACTGACAAAGAAACTGCAACACCCAGAAGGAACTGTTTAAATTTTAAATTTTTTGGTAAAACATAGATAGTATAGCAAGGAGTAAATGATTAAAATTTGAAGAAAAAAACGAAGGGTTTACAATTTTTTTCAATGAATTTGTCAATAATGTGTTTGTCCACGGCGGTTATCTATACACTCCTCAAAACGTCTTGGTATTGATGCAATAAGATGGTCTATTTCTTCTTGAGGAATACTATCCCAAGCTACCTGTAGTTCATGTCTCAGAGCCCACCAAAGTCCGTGGGGGCTGGGGTGAATTTTCAAGCCTTCTACCCATGATGTCCCAAACATGCTCAATGGGCGAAAGATCGGGGGATCTGGGCGGCCAGGGCGAAAGATTCACATGGGTCGCTTCAAAAAAGTTCAAACTAACTCTGGCAACATGGGGTCGAGAATTATCTTGCTGAAATATTGGATTCTCCAGTCGGTTAAGGTAAGGGAGAACATATGGCTCCACTACTTCTTGAAGATAACGTAGCGCTGTCATGTTACCTCGAATAAATACAAAAAGTGGCCTACTTGCATGTGCAATAGCACCCCATACCATAACGCCTACTGTCCGGTGTACATGACGCTCAATATCAAACTGAGGTTCACGTCTTTTCCCCCGACGTCGTCTAACCCTTCTTCGGCCATCACGTGCACCCAAGGAGAATCCAGATTGATCAGAAAAGACGACCTGATGCCATTCCACATTCCAATGTCCACTGTAATCGTTGCCGGCGATGCTCAACCGTCAGAGGTAACACAAGATGAGGTCGATAATGCTGACCTTATCCAGTGGTAAACCGTTCGTACAGTTACAGTATGGCCTTGTTCTCCTAACCACTCATCAGCCAAATATCGAGTTGTGCCAAATCGGTCTCTATTAGCCATAAGTCTTAGACGTCGATCTTGAACTTCATTTGTGCCCCTTCACCGTCCGGTGCCTACCCTCCTTCGATTTTGGGCATTATAAACCACACTTGACAATATCTCATAACATTAGTTGGATTTCTGTTCGTACGGTTAGCGATTTCTCGAAATGACAACTCCGTCTCCCGTAGAACAATAATTCGACCTCTTTCAAATTCACTTAGCTGGCGATAAATTCCCCGTACACGTGCCCTAGGCACTTAAACAACAGCTAAACATCGACTTTGGATCTCTTCGAACAGCTGGTTTGTTGTAAACTTCAAAAAATTTGCTCCTTCTGGGTGTTGCAGTTTCTTTGTCAATTAGTATATTACTGATGTTTCTAGATCTCTAGTTTTCCTTTTGAAACCCTTGAGAAGCGTCACAGCTTGTGTGAGTTGAAAAAATCGAAAGAAGAAAACTCTGATCATCACATGATGAATCCAAAATAACTAAATGAACCATGTTTTAATCTCAGGTGTTGCTATGGGCATAGCTGGTTCAGATGTGGCTAAGAACGCAGCAGATATGATCCTGTTGGACGACAACTTCTCATCTATCGTCACAGGCATCGAAGAGGGCCGTTTGATCTTTGACAATCTCAAGAAGAGTATAGCTTATGTCTTGACTTCGAATGTACCAGAAATTGTACCATTCATAGTCCTTGTGGGCTTCAATTTGCCGCAGTCTTTGACAGTTATGGCTATAGTGTTGATCGACATTGGTAAGTTATCAAAACTTTTTATGAAATATTGTTGCATCGGAAATTTTCCCAGTACAAAGTCACCATATGACGGTGTTTGCGATATTATAGAAACAACTTTTATATCAATATCACATTCAACCTATATAGGCTCTCTTATCACGGGATTTTCTGAATCGTCTCCAATTCTCCACTTGTATGTTGGGAATGATTGAACAATGTCCTCAATTTTTGAAAAAAAAAAGATCCTATTCTAATTTTTCTAGAGATCCAATAACCAATTTTCATAATAACCACATATGGGCCGAAGAGAACCCACACGCTATTACTGTAGCTTGGATATGTTGGGGATCAGCTAATTGGTCCAAAATTTCTACCTCCTAGATTGAATGGAAATACATACGAACAATTTCTAGGAAAAGAACTTTCTGTAATGCTTTAAAATATTCCTTTGCGTTTCCGAACGACAATATGGTTTATGCATGTAGGGTGTTGGTGATGGTCAGTTCTGGCCTGCCCGATCAGCAGATTTAAATCCTCTGGATTTTACTTTTTGGGGCCTTTTAAAAACATTGGTTCACAAGACTTCTGTCCAAGATATGGAAGACTTAAGGAACCTCATTGTTCTTTCATGTACGGTTATTCAAAATACTCCCGGGATTTTTGACCGCGTAATCCAATCTATGCGCCGACGTCTTGACTGTTGTGTAACTGCTGAAGGTGGTCACTCTGAATATTTAATATGATCACGAATAGCAAGAAAGAAATATTCATCGATAGAAATCAAAAAATTTGTTGGTTACAATCGATGAATATTTCTTTCTTGCTATTTGTAAAGTATTGTATCCGGTGTTTTTTTCAGAGTGATAAAACTTTCGATAGGGATAACTGTGATTTGACAGAAGGTAGAACCCATGTTGTTTAGACATTTCTGTTCAGTAACATTGACAAATCATCATGGAAAGACTCACGGCGGAACAACGTTTACAAATTGTTGAAATTTATTTTCAAAATCAGTGTTCTACTCGCCAAACTCATAGAGCACTTCGTGAAATTTATGATTTACATAATCGTCCATTAGAGCAGCTTATTCGTCGAACTATCGATAGATTTCAGACAACGTTTTCTCAACTCGATGCAACAACAACAACAAGACAAAGGACTGTACGTACAGAGGATAATATCGCTGCTGTAAGTCATAGTGTTAATGATGATCCAGATTTGTCTATTCGTTGACGTTCACAACAAGTTGGACTCTGTGCATCCACCACATGGCAAATTTTGCGTAAAGATCTTAGTCTACACCCATACAAGATCCAACTGGTTCAAGAACTAAAGCCAGTTGACCATAATATGCGTCGTTTGTTTGCTGATTGGACCCTAGAACAGCTTGAAAGTGATTAACTTTTTTATCGTAAAATGGTGTTTAGTGATGAAGCTCATTTTTGGTTATACGGCTATGTAAACAAGCAAAATTGCCGTATATGGAGTGAAAATAATCCTCAAGAAGTACTGCAGGTTCCATTGTATCCTGAAAAATGCACTGTCTGGTGTGCTTTACACGCTGGAGGCATCATCGCTCCATATTTCTTTAAAAATGATGCTGGAGCTAATGTTACAAGGAATGGTGCTCGTTACAGATCGATGATCAATGATTATTTGTTTCAAAATTTGAATGGTATAGACCCAGAAGTGTTTTAGTTCCAATAAGATGGTGCTACACCTCATGCTGCTACAGTAACAATTGATTTATTGAAAGAAAGATTTGGCGATAACATTATTTCGAGAAATGGTCCAATTAATTGGCCTCCAAGATCATGCGACATAACTCCACTGGATTATTTCCTTTGGGGTTATGTCAAGTCATTGGTTTGTGCTGATAAACCAGAAATAATAGACGCTTTGGAAGCCAACATATCTCGTGTTGCTGATGAAATAAGGCCTGAATTCCTCGAAAAAGTGGTCCAAAATTGGTCTGGTCGAATGCGGTTCCTCAGAGCTCCTCAGAGCGTGGTTGACATATGCCGAAAATTATTTTCAAAACATAAATGTCATAAAATTATCTTCCAAATAAAAAAAAATCTTAATTTAAATGTGTTCTATTTCAACTTAAAGTTCTATCACTAAAAAAAACACCCGAAACTTTTAAAATGGCAACAAATTATAGAACAAAAATGTGTTCATTTGACCCAAATCGGAAAAAACAAAACATGCTGAATAATATTTAATTGAATCAGCCTTTCCTGATGAAAATTAGGAATATTAAATAATGTTTTGAATTTTAAGCAGAAATTTCACGCTATTATTTGATGTTCCGACCAAACAACTGTAATACACATACTCATTCAGCAGGTAAGTTAAATTTTTATTCGTGAACCTTCTACCTATTTAATATGGTATTCAATTTGTGATAAGTTTAAAATTGTTTTTTTTTGTTGCACTTATTTAATATTTGTACCTGTTATCAAGAAAAATGTCAACTTGACATCCGCCTTATGGATAAATTTAAGGTCGAAAATAATTCCAGCTTCTACGACTCAGGTGTATTATCTGTTGATAAATTATTTTTTTCTCAAAAACTGTGGATTTTAGCGTGAAATGACAAGAGACCTTATTTGTTAAGAATAAATCAAGCTATCCAAAACAAATCTTCTTATTGTAAAATATGAATAGGAAAAAAAATTCTTGGAAAACAAGGTTTAGGGGTGGCTTTTTCTTCTTTGCAATCATAGAGGAACACTATGAAAAATTTTTTGAGTGCCTTCTCACACGCATAAACTCTCCGATTAATTTTATTCTTGTCAGTGTGTTGGTTTTCATTTAAAAACTGTTTTTTGGGCGCCATCTTGAGGGGACTGCAACTAAGCAGGGAGGCTCAAAAAAATTAAGTTAATTTGAAAGATTCACCTTATTTTTTGACGAGGAATCACCGCCTAAATTGTTTCGCATCTATTCATATACACCCTGTATAGAAGAAGAAACCACTGAGAAATATTTTAATTTGTTTGTCGAACAAGTGAAGCAAGTGTTTTTATAAATTTTAAGGACTGATAATGGTAATACTCACATGAAGCAATTTCAACTAGCCATATGTCCAACAAATAAATGAAGTTCCTTTAACTAGGTAATGTTCAAATTCCGGAAGACCAAAAACCAACAATTGCACCGTCAAAAAAAGTACGCGACCCCAACATCCAGCCTTCGACCTTCCCTCGCAGATAATTACGAAACTCCCGCTTAAAAGCGGCATAAAACATCATGTCAGAACTCTATTTATGGCGCACCAGGTATCTGAATTTTCCCTCAGACTTATTTATGAATAATTACAGTCTGAATTTACGAGTTGAAGAATAGACGTGCTCTGCGATTCGTTCGGCGAATTTCTATAATAATTTACCGGTTTTGACAAGCCACTAATTAATTCCTCTTGTGAAGGCGGTGTCTGGGTTTTTTTCCATTTAAAGGGCGTATTGAATAATCTACTTGCGAAAAAATCACAGGTAGCATTTCTCTATCCCCTTATAATTGTAGGTGTTAAAATTTTTTCATAAATAAGAAAATTAATCTAGCTTGAAAAATTCAATATTGATGGGTGTGAAGGTCCTCAAGGGTCCTTCAATTAATTATGTTGAACCTTTTATGTCATATATCACAAAGGTCAACGCCTTTTCACCGCCTACATTCAATTTGGTGTTTCTCATGGTTCTATTAAAGAGCTACTAATATGTATAACTCCACTTTGAATACCGAACTATTGGATTCCATTTCGAGAAACTATAAGGCTAATTTCTCAGGAAGCCATAAATGATAAATCAATCATTTGGATGGATTCAATACCGATAATGGGTGTGAAGATCTTCGTGGGTATCCCTTAATTGATTATGTCGAACCTTCTATATCATATATCACAACGGTCAACGCCCTTGCACCGCCTCCTTCATATAATTTGGTGTTCCTCAAGGTTCCATTAAAGAGCTCACAATATTCTCAACCGTCATGAACCCCGAGTTATTGGATTCTATTTCAATCTTCCATAACGCTAATTGCAGAGGAAGTCATAAATAAAAAGGGGAATAATTTGGATGGATTCAACATATGTGAGGAGTGTGAAGAGGTATTCCCTTAATTGATTAAGTGAAATCTTCGATATCGTAACAGATGTTGCAATAAACTTCTCATGCGATAACTCAATTTCATGTTTTTCCCTCAATAGGTACGGACCTTTGGCCAGCCATCAGTTTGGCATACGAAAAGCCAGAAGCAGATATCATGAAGAGGAATCCAAGAGATCCAGTCAAAGATCGCTTGATAAATACAAGGCTGATTTATTTAGCGTACGGACAGATAGGCTTTATACAGTCCGTAGGAGCTTTCATAGTATATTTCTTCATCATGGCTCAGCACGGATTCTTCTTCGATAGACTCGTGGGTGAGTACATTTCTTTTTGAGTCGAAATAATATAAAGCACGAAAAAGTAGCGACTTAATTAGTTACCCAGGGGTAGACGCTCGTAATAAAATTTTGGTTTTTTCTTGTTTGTTTGAAGACATAAAATAAGCCATACTATATGAGTTGGTGGCTCAAAGTACCAATCTGTAAGTTTTTGAAACGAAATTATGTTATTACAGGTATACGAGTCATATGGGACTCCCCAACGATAAATGACCTCCAAGACTCCTATGGAGAAGAGTGGACACATCCGGAACGAATGTATCTTCAACGGAAATGCGTTGCTGGCTTCTTTGTGTCCATAGTAATGACCCAAACTACCGACCTGTTGATCTGTAAGACAAGGAGACTCTCGTTGTTTCAGCAAGGGATGTCGAACAGACCCCTGAATTACTCCATCTGCTTCGCCATGATCGTCATGGCTTTTGCTGTATATTGCCCAGGAGTTAGGACTTTTTTCCAGTTCGAGCCTGTCGATTATTGGCCGTTTGTTCTGACGATGCCTTTTGTTTTGATCATTTTCGGCTACGATGAGTGTAGGAAGTGGCTAATAAGGAGGTATCCGTATGGTTTTGCGTATAGGGAAACTTATTATTGATATTTGATTGAATATATGCTCTTTTGTATCATTATGAGTTTGAATTGTTTATAAAGGTTTTTCAAAAGATTCCAATCGCTGTAATGTATCCAAGAGGTGAGTATATTTCAGAGTTTGTGATTTCAATGTTTATCGACCAAGAAACATTCGATTTCTTTCCATTAGCGCGTTTTTAACTATCCAATTCCCTGTACTTGACCGGATCTCATCCATTTTAAAGTTCTGAAGTACTCTAGCAGCTGAGATGATTTTATGGCTCAAATATTGGCCTTCAATGTGAAGGCTTTCTGTTCTGTAGTTCAAAAGTTTCTTCCTTCTCTAATTGGAATTTACATTCATTATTTTCAGCAAAAGACTCTACTTCTTTGTCAGCTATTTTCCATCGTCCATTGGCAATATATGGCACAAAAAAGATCGAGAACTAAATGACAGTTATGCAGAGTGATGGAAGGGACAAAGCTTAACATATCGGGTGTTTTTTTTAGAGTGATAGAACTTTAAATTGAAATAAAACACATTTAAATTAAGATTGAAGCCAATTTTTTTTTCTATTTGAAAGATGATTTTATGAAATTTATGTTTCGAAAATAATTTCCGGCACGACCAGACCAATTTTGGACCACTTTTTCGAGCAATTCAGGCCTTATTTCATCAAAAACACGAGTTATGTTGGCTTCCAAAGCGTCTATTGTTTCTTGTTCATCAGCATAAACCAATGACTTGACATAACCCCAAAGAAAATAATCCAGTGGAGCTGTGATCTTGAAGGCCGATTAATTGGACCATTTCTCGAAATAATGTTATCGTCAAATCTTTCTTTCAATAAATCAATTGTTACGGTAGCAGCATGAGGTGAAGCACCATCTTAGTTAGTACCAAAACACTTCTGCGTCGATACCATTCAAATTTTGAAACAAATAATCATTGATCATCGATCTGTAACGAGACCATTCACTGAAACATTAGCTCCAGCATCGTTTTTAAAGAAATATGGACCGATGATGCCTCCAGGGTGCATTTTTCAGAATGCAATGGAACCTGTAGAACTTCTTCAGGATTGTTTTTACTCCATATACGGCAATTTTGCTTATTTACATAGTGGTTCAACCAGAAATGAGCTTCATCACTATACACAATTTTACGATAAAAAAGTGGATAAACTTCAAGCTGTTCTAGGGCCCAATCAAACACTTATTATGGTCAAGTGGCTTCAGTTCTTGAACCAGTTGGATCTTGTATGGGTGTAGACTAAGAACTTTACGCAAAATTTTCCATGTTGTAGATGCACAGAGTCCAACATATTGCGAACGTTGAAGAATAGACAAATCTGGATCATCATTGACACTATGACTTACAGCAACGATATTTTCTTCTGTACCTCCAGTTCTTTGTCTTGTTGTTGTATCGAGGAGAGGAAATCTATCGATAGTTCGACGAATAAGCTGCTCTGATGGACGATTATGTAAACCATAAATTTCACGAAATGCTCTATAAGTTTGGCGAATAGAACACTGATTTTGAAAATAAATTTCAACAATTTGTAAACGTTGTTGCTGCGTGAGTCTTTCCATAATAATTTGCCAATGCTTACTGAACAGAAATGTCAAAACAACATGGCTTCTACCTTCTGTCAAATTACAGTTATCCCTATCGAAAGTTCTATCACTCTTAAAAAGACATCCGATATATGTATTCATATACGTGAATGGATACCAAATTTTGTCAAAAATCTTCAAACGTCAGTTATTCCTTATTAACGTACGTGAACGAAGTCGATTAAAATCCTGCAAATTTAAAAAATTGCTTACCATACATAAGGGAAAGCACAGTGTGTTTTTTGATAGGTACCTGAAAAGAAAACAGATTGTAAATAATATAAAAACTTACTTTACAAAAAAAAATTCAATAAACTTGATCATGATATTCCGATTTTATCGATTTGTTGCTGGTTTCTTGATCTGAATCCGAATAAACAATATTTTTCCTTTTTTATTTATATTGTCCTGATACTCCTGGACCTTCTGTGAAGATCTCTCAGAAGCTTTTTCAGCTTGTGCGAGTTAGGAGCTCAGTTGTGTTCTTGGTAGGCTTTGTTATTGCGATCTTAGGTCACAATTTAGGTCACAGCACTGTTAATTTTCGATCCTACAGTGAAATGATGGACGAAACCCGTCGAATTAAAAAAAGTCTTTCTCACCTGAACAGGATCTTTCGGTTAAGGGCCCAAAGCTCTAACCGCGCATTTATTTATTATCATATGGAGGTGTGAAAACTGGATGAACTATTAAGCATTCGTTTTGAAAGAAAGTATTTCTTCTGTGCCGAAATCCTAACGTTGTAAGCTTCGTAAGCAATGCCTTTACTGAAGGCTGGGCTACCTAGAGTTTGCATTTTGAAACTTATTTCCCAAGTAGTGTATCTCCCATCCAAACTGTTAGAAATTAACGTGGAAAATTCAATAGGAATGAAATGCTCTCTCGGAAATTTGTTCGTGAAAACTGGATGGTTGTTTGATAAAAAATTATTTTACGTTCTCCTCCAGTGAGCACAACTGAAAACATTGCTGCTGTAGCCCAAAATATGGCTGCACATCCCTTTTATCTGTGATTTTATATCAATTCAAATCAATTCACCGGAAAAAACTCTTATTCAATCATTTACTACGAATCCCTGGATTTTTTGGTTATCCCTTCAGTACGAAGTGGAAAAAAATTGAAATATATCGGCAGTATAACTCCAGTACCTGTCAATAAAATTCAAGGACTTATCTGGCATATATCATGCTATTTCATATTTCATTTCGTTTCCTTTATAGGACCTTCTATCAGCTGGTAAACGGACCCCAAATACAGGGTTCATTTCCTCCCCTCTATATAAAGGGTGTCTTACTTTGGGATCTGGCAGTTTCCATCATTTTCCGTTTTTCCGGCTTCAAGGAAATCTGAACTTTATTATGGTATTGCGCAACGAATCGGAAGATGGGCCAAATATTTGAAATTATAAGTGTATGTTTGATATTGGACGATTAGTTCAGAGCTTCTGTTTGATCTATCGACTTGTATTTCTTTGCTGCTAGTATAGTATACGGTGGCAGGATGAGATTTATGTTTTTAAATCATGAAGGAATCTAAAAAAGTTCTCTGCATTTGAAAACCTGGTAAAAGATCTTTCATTAACATCGCCCTATTTTGTTTTGTGAATAAAACACATTTTTTTGGAAATTTTTAACTACATAAGAATTGAAGGTTTAATTTTCAGAGTTACGTCAAAATCTAAACTTGAAAAAGCTACAGTGTTGATGACACTGTAATAAATTGTGGGAATATTCTTTATTATATTATTTATTTAAAATGAATTTCAGTATCTACATTCTCTATACACAGAGACACTAAGTTATTAATAACATCCTAGTGCCATCTAGAGTATACAGTATACATGCAAGAGAAACCTTTGCGAGTTAATTCAAGTAAAGAAATGTATTCTCAATATTTTCACGTTACTACCGTAGAAAAAAACTTTCCTCATGCTCAACTTATGAGTTAGTAGCGTGAAAATATCGATAATACATTTCTTTACTTCAATTAACTCGCAATGTTAAGTCTTGTATGTATTTTGCATAATCTAGATGGCGCTAGTGTATTATTAATACTTTAGTGTCTCTGTGTATAGCGAATATAGCATACATTGCAGTAAATTTGAATATCAAAACAGATTTTATCTGTTAGTCTTCTACAATTTTAATTTCAAAAAATTTATTCAAGAAACTTTAAGAATTAAATTAATGTCTTTATAAGCACTGTTCATATTTAATGGACGTATGAAATTGAAACTCATTATACAATATCGAATGGAATTAAGAAAACCCAACGAATATAAATTGTGAATTAAAATTAATAAATAAATAAATATTTTTTGTTTCGTTCTTGGCATGCTCACTGAACTCTTCAGACAAGCCCTGTTTGTCACAAAATGTATTGTTTTCTGATCTTATATTTATGAAGACTGAATCTGTCTCAAAAATATACAAAATAATTTTAAGAACTTTGAGAAATTTAATATTTTTAAATAAATTGCTTGAAAAACTCTCAAAACAAGTAGCACATCCTCAAGAATAACTAGAATTCAGATAATACCAGTTCAACATTACAAATAAAAAAAAATAATAAAATCAATTAACAATAAATAGACTTACCAAATGCCGTCTCTGGAAATATGTGATTTGATGAACATTTAACTAGGTATACAAATATCCAAGGTACTCTGTTCTATGCTCACAACAAAATCACACAGAGTTTATAAGGCACTTTAATGGTTTTAGTTAAAAACATTCAACACTGTATAATAAATTTCTTTATTTAAACACCTAATATAATTATATATGAAATAAAATAATAAGAAACGGTTTTTTACTTGATAGAAGGATTATTACAAAATTTGAATATCAAAACAGATTTAATCTGTTAGTCTTCTACAATTTTAATTTCAAAAAATTTATTCAAGAAGCTTTAAGAATTAAATTGATGTCCTTCTAATATATATTTCCAGAGACGGCATTTGGTAAGTCTATTTATTGTTAATTGATTTTATTATTATTTTCTATATGTAAAGTTGAACTGGTCTTATCTGAATTCTAATTATTTTTGAGAATGTGCTTCATGTTTTGAGAGTTTTTGAAGCAATGTATTTAAATATATTGAATATTTCAAATAAATTGGTTTTTGAGAAGTTCTTAAGATTATTTTGTATATTTTTGAGACAGATTCAGTCTTCATAAATATAAAATCAGAAAACAATACATTTTGTAACAAACTGGGCTTCGTATGTTTGTCTGAAGAGTTAAGTACGCATGCCTGGAACGAAACAAAAAATATTCATTTATTTATTTTAATCGACAATTTATATTCGTTGGGTTTTTTTAATTCCATTTGATATGGTATAATGAGTTTCGATTTTATACGTCTATTAGATATGAGCAGTGCTTATAAGGACATTAATTTAATTCTAAAAGTTTCTTGAATAAATGTTTTTAAATGAAAATTGTAGAAGGCTAACAGATAAAATCTGTTTTAATATTCAAATTTTGTAATAATTCTTCTATCAAGTAAAAAACCGTTTCTTATTATTTTATTCTTATACATTGCACTATCGAAAATCAACCAGTTTGAAAGAACGCATGTGTGCAATTTGTCTATTTGATCAACAAAATCTTGTCGATTTTGACTGAGTATAGAATTGTGATACAGATGTATTGTTACACTGTCTCGATTTCTAAAACTTTCTATTACCATAGCTCATACTCCTTATTAACGATTTTTGGTACAGATCAGTCGTATTAGTTTATTTTAAAAATACCCCCAGTTTGATGTCACGCTACTATTTGCTTCTAAAATGAGGACGAGTTCAAGGTGCTGACACCAGGGCAGTGATTTCATTATTTATCTTTCTACGAATTTCGAAATAAAAAATCTAAGCAATTAAGGATCAGTTAATTTTTCAAAAATAATAAACCAAAAATAAAAAATTTGATCTAATACTCCAAGAACGTTTTTCAAATTTAAAGCGTTAAAATTACACAGAAAACACCGTGTAACCAATTAAGAAGCCGAACTAGTTCCCTCTATGTTCTTTCTAAGATTAATCCATTATTAACAAGCGTAGTGTAAGGCTTGCAATCGCTTCTTTTTTCGATGACAGTCATTAATGCAGATGTCAGACAACTTAACTGGATGACCGTTCTATTAGAATTCCCAACACATTCACGGAAAATTGAATGTGCTCGAAAGCGAGCAGATCTAATGGATGAGACGTATCAATTAACGCTTTCGAAGCTATATTGCAAATTGCTCATTATTCTTAGGAAATAGGGAGTACCACATATTAGGTCTACCAATGGAAACCATGTTTTCAAATCGTATTGGCAGCCATATTTGACATGTCAAAATGTCAAATCTGTAATATGATTATAATGGGTATTTCAATAAGAGCGCAAGATTTGAATTGTGTGCCATGTTTGACAGTCATAATGTCACATGATTATGACGTGACAGATCGAAAGTTAACAGATGGGAGTTAGTAATCATGAAACATTACACGATAGAACAACGCGTCCTGATTGTCAAAAATTATTATCAAAATGGTGAAAGTTTAATTACCACTATTCGTTAAGTGCGTCCAATGATCGGTCGAAATAATGTGCTCAATTCATCTACCATGAAAAGAATAATAAAAAAATTCGGAAGTACTGGTTCGGTTAGTGATGTGAAACACACAATACGAGCTCGTAGAGGTCGTTCAGATCAAAACATCACGGCAGTTCGCGAGAGTGTGACAGAAAGGCCAGATACGTCAATGCGCCATCGGGCAAAAGAATTGGACATTTCAACAGGCACTCTTCAGCCAATTCTCACTAAATATTTACAGCTGCATGACTCAATAACTTCTGCCAGTAGACCCTCTTGACACTGGTCATGTCATTTCCCGATTTGGTGACCAGAATGGGCCTCCACGCTGTTCCGATTTAATGCCTTTAGTCTTCTGGTTGTGGGGTTATCTGAAGTCACAGGTTTATTGCAATAAGCCTGCAACCATCGAAGCATTGAAAGCCGAAATTAGACGCCGTATCAATGAAATATCACCACATGTATTCAATAACGTTATTGAAAATTTCGTCAAAAGGGTACGCATATGCCTGCAAAGCCGAGGCCATTTACAAGATATTTGGTTCATACATAAATTTCAAATGTATATTTTCTAAATCAATAAATATTTCAATACTCTGCTACAGAAAACCATGTTTTATTGAACACTGAAATCTTGCGTTCTTATTGAAACACCCTCTACAAGTGTGGTTCAACAATTATAATTTGCGAATCTGAATTCTATTTTCTCCTATGTTTGAGTGCATTTTGCTAATACTTTATGAATGTTGTGATCGATTTATGTTTCTTTTAAGCAGTTTTCTAATACAAGGCAATCAGGTTACTATAAGGAAACATTTTACCTTTAATTTTGTTTCAGTTTCATATTAAAAAAAAAACGCTCGGGAGTTTCAATAAACATTGCTGGATTTTATTTTCTAAAATATCATTATACAAGTGTGGTTGAACATATATAAATCCGACATTTCTTCCAAAGTTTCTAAAATAACCGGCGTGGTCCAACAAAATGAAGAAAATGTCTGTTCTTCATTTCATAAAGGACATCTCGGCTTTCCTACACACAAGGTACATATAGCGATTCAATGGATCATTCGATTGGACTTGTTAATCAATTTAATTGATATACCAGTCAAGTGACCTACCGGTGCATGTGAACTACCGATTAAATCAAATATGCTTATAAATCGATAGCATATCTATTAATCTATCATATTGATCAATCGACTACATTGATCTATATTATTTAAAGCGAAAGGCAGAAACCCATACAAATATAATATTAATAATACGGTAAATATAATAATAATGACTAATATGTAACGAGAGTAAATGAGTTAAAATGTTTAACTTGCAATTACAAATATATAAGTCAGACCAGACGTGTATTGAGAAATAGACTCGCTGAAAATCGGTTACTAGATTTTTTCGCCAATAAGGACGAAGACTTCTATGAGAGAAGTATTATGAAGCTATCAGATGTTTTTTTTAGAGTGATAGAACTTTCGATAGGGATAACTGTGATTTGACAGAAGGTAGAAGCCATGTTGTTTTGACATTTCTGTTCAGTAAGCATTGAAGAATTATCATGGAAAGACTGACGCCGCAACAACGTTTACAAATTGTTGAAATTTATGGTTTACATAATCGTCCATCATAGCAGCTTAATCATCGAACTATCGATAGATTTCGGACAACATTTTCCCTGCTCGATGCAATAACAACAACAAGACAAAGAACTGTACGTTTCGAAGAAAACATCGCTGCTGTAAGTCATAGTGTTAATGATTTATCTATTCGTCGACGTTCACAACAAGTTGGACTCTGTGCATTCACCACATGGAAAATTTTGTGTGAAGATCTTGGTCTACACCCATACAACTGGTTCAAGAACTAAAGCCATTTGACCATAATAAGCGTCGTTTGTTTGCTGATTGGACCCTAGAACTACTTGAAGTTGATCCTCTTTTCTATCGTAAAATTGTGTTTAGTGATGAATCTCATTTCTGGTTGAACGGCCATGTAAACAAGCAAAATTGCCCTAAATGGAGTGAAAACATTCCTCAAGAAGTTCTGCAGGTTCCATTGCATCCTGAAAAACGCACTGTTTGGTGTGCTTTACACGCTGGAGAAATCATCGGTCCATATTTCTTTAAAAACGATGCTGTAGCTAATGTTACAGTGAATGGTGCTCGTTACAGATCGATGATCAATGGTTATTTGTTTTAAAATTTGAATGGTATCGACCCAGAAGTATTTTAGTTCCAATAAGATGGTGCTACACCTCATGCTGCTACAGTAACAATTGATTTATTGAAAGAAAGATTTGGCGATAACATTATTTCGAGGAATGGTCCAATTAATTGGCCTCCAAGATCATGCGACATAACTCCACTGGATTATTTTCTTTGGGGTTATGTCAAGTCATTGGTTTGTGCTGATAAACCAGAAACAATAGACGCTTTGGAAGCCAACATAACTCGTGTTACTGATGAAATAAGGCCTGAATTCCTCGAAAAAGTGGTCCAAAATTGGTCTCGTCGAATGCGGTTCCTCAGAGCTAGTCGTGGTGGACATATGCCACCATAAATTTTTTTTAAAACATAAAATTATCTTCCAAATAAGAAAAATCTCAATTTAAATTTGTTTTATTTCAATTTAAAGTTCTATCACTAAAAAAAAAAACACTCGAAACTTTCAGAATGGCAACAAATTATAGAACAAAAAGGTGTTCATTTGACCCAAATCGAAAAATACCAAACATGCTAAATAATATTTAATTGAATCAGTCTTTCCTGATGAAAATCCATATTAAATAATGTCTTGAATTTTAAGCAGAAATTTCACGCTATTATTTGATGTTTCGACCAAACAACTGTAATACACAAACTCATTTAGCAGGTAAGTTAAATTTTTATTCATATATTATACATCAGATCTAATTAACAAGCTCATAAATTCTTCGAATCAAATTAGCTACTTTATTCTGGCATTTGTAATTATCACTTATATTATTTACTGTTCTTCTCGACCAGCTTTTTCTGAAAACACTAATTGAATGTTGTCTCAAAAACACGAAGAAAATCAGCATAATTTTTTCCAGGAAACATCCGAGAACAAAGAACCACATTCCAAGCACTCTAACGTAAAACAATGATGCCGTCCGGCAGCACCTCAAATTGGGCATTAAAACGTACGTAAATTTGAAAATACGCATTGTCGAAGACAAATAAACCTTGGACAATTTCCTGTTTGGTTCTCAACTTCCCAGACTAACGCTAATGAAGGGGTACCTACGTATGCACGACTCTCTTCTTCTGATGAATGTAATAGCCCAGACGCTGAAGAGTGAAGAATAGCGAGATGAAAAGAAAATCCTGAGCGGCTCACTTTGATGCGATTTAGCATAGCTGGAGGCCTCCTTTGGATGGATTGTGTTTAATTTGCAGTGTTAATGGCTCGAGAAACATGCCTTAATACGAGAATGACATTCATTGTACAGTTCCCTGTTGGTCTACGCGCGCATTTATACTAAGTGAGTGAAGGTATACACATGCAAGAATAGGTAATTAGTAGGTCCAATTTAAATACAGGAGTTTTCACGTTTCCTATTTAATTATTTCATGCAAAGGGACCATAGAAGCCAATGATCATGAATAAATACTAATAATAACAATAATGTTTATTCACCACAAACACAAATATAGTTACTATCATAAAATACCCATAAAATAGAAAGGCCTTTTACTTGATAGAAGAAATATAACAAAATTTGAATATCAAAACAAATTAAAATATGTTCATCTTCTATAATTTTAATTTCAGAAAATTTTTATTCAAAAAAAACTTTTAGAATTAAATTAATGTCTAAAACAAGCACCGCTTACATTTAATAGACGTATATAATCAAAACTCAATATATAATGTCAAATGGAGTAAATAAACCAAAAGATATACGAAAGTCATTAAAATTAATAAATAAATATTTAAAGGAGACAAAATTTTGTTTCTGATCTTACCGTCAAGAACGCCAATTGCCTTTTAAAAACATGAACACACTTAAAGGACTTCTCAAAGAATATAATTTATTTGAAATATTTAATATATTTAAATATTCGAATAAGTAAATTCAGAAATCTCTTAAAGCATGCACTATATCTTCAAAAAACAAATATAATTCTAAGCAATTCCGTCTTCAGTCCTGAAATATATTCAAAATATCAAAATCAAAAAACTAACCTATATCAAACAACGTACCACGTGTAAATGAATAATGTTTCGAGACATAGATCATCTTTATAATTCAAGATTGATCTATGTTCTAACAGAATCAAAGAACAGTGTGAGTTATTTTTAAGGTGATATAGGTTAGTTTTTTGATTTTGATATTTTGAATATATTTCAGGACTGAAGACGGAATTGCTTAGAATTATATTTGTTTTTTGAAGATAAAGTGCATGTTTTGAGAGATTTCTGAATTAACTTATTCGAATATTTAAATATATTAAATATTTCAAATAAATTATATTCTTTGAGAAGTCCTTTAAGTGTGTTAATGTTTTTAAAAGGCAATTGGTGTTCTTAAAGGTAAGACCAGAAACAGAATTTTGTCTCCTTTAAATATTTATTTATTAATTTTAATGACTTTCGTATATCTTTTGGTTTATTTATTCCATTTGACATTATATATTGAGTTTTGATTATATACGTCTATTAAATGTAAGCGGTGCTTGTTTTAGACATTAATTTAATTCTAAAAGTTTTTTTTGAATAAAAATTTTTTGAAATTAAAATTGTAGAAGATAAACATATTTTAATTTGTTTTGATATTCAAATTTTAAAATACCCATATTAAATGTTTTATCTTCAGCAGAAAATACCTCATTTAGTGTGCTTTCGAAGGACATATCAACCTTTGTGCTAGCTGTTTGTGCTCTGCCATAATATCATGGATAAGAAGATAACAACGAAAAGTTGAAATATTCCAAACCTAAATTTGCTCTAGCTTGAAGCTTTTTATGATTGAATAATCAAGTAATTCTCATGGAAATCATGAATTATCTGTCGAGTCGAAATAATTCAAAACAATTTCAATAATACAGATTATATGAAAAAATGTAAAGAAAACAGACTACTAGTACTTATAAAAATCGTTCGAAATGTCCACCACCTTGTTCAATACATTTCACACATTCACACGTTTGCACACTGAATCTACAACACTGCGAAGTTCACAACGTTTCTGACGTATTTCTGTACAACACAATTTTGTTCTTTCGATCAGATCTTTCCGAGTCTGAACGCGAATTTGATATACTTTTTTTTCGAGGTGTTCCAGACATAAAAATCCAAAGGCGTAAGGTCGGGTCTCTTTAGTGGCCATCTTACCGGACCGTATTTTTCAATCCATTGCACCTCACTCTTTTTAAGAGACTTTTATATCTCAGAAATAATATGTTGCCACTGATCGCTTTCAGTAATTGATTTAGATTCAGAAGTATAGTGATGCCTACTTTTTTGTAACAAACCCATAGCATTGAAAAATATTCTTTTCTTACGTTTCACCACATTTAACAGCGCTTTTCATATCATTTCTACCCATTTTAACAATAAAAATTAAGAGAGGCGTGAAAAGCTAAAAACGTTTCAATTGTGTGTAGATCAAACAGTTACCTATATATGCTATTAACAAAAGGGAGACAATAAGATATGTTTTCCAGGTATGAAATTCATCGCAATTAGAGATACACAATCGGATTGAGCTTCTGTTTAATTGTCGGCCACAGACTATACTTGAATTAACTTCAAACTGTTCAGATAACTGTACTGGTTAGACGAGAGACAAGCATTGTTCTTTACATTGGTTTGAACGAGCGTTGAAACTTTGGAAGAATAAGTAGAAAGACACGAGCTACGGTGCAACACCAATTGAGCATGGTTTAACATAGGAGTGTTCCAAAATATTTGATTTAATACTGAAAATTTTATATTAGGGGCAGAGATAAGTTTGGGCGGTTTTGATAACTTTTTGAAAATGTGCTGAATGTTTTTGGAGACGTTTTTTGAAGGAGCTTTTTGACGGTATTTTTGAAGAAATTCTTGAGGATATGTTATGCATTTTTGGAGAGGCGTTTGATTTTCATAATACTGTTATGAAACAAACGTTCGTATCGTTCAACTATTTAATAATTTCAATTAACATTCTACATTTTCTTTGAATTCTTTTATTCCTTTTGATACTGTGTAATTTTGTTAATTCTATACTACTTGAATGGAACTGTGTTTTCTAAGACATTTATTTAATTTGATTACAAAAAGCTTTTAACAATTTTTGTTTTATAAAATTACAATTTGCTGTGAGGTTAGCAGAATTTATCTATTTCTCTGATATTTAAGATATTGTAAAAGCCTTCTTATCAAGTGAAAAAATCTTTTTACCAGTAATACATGAAACATATTAGGAGTACAAATGAGTTTCCGCCATTTTTTACCACAAATTAAATATTTATTATAAAAGAAAGCTTGCTGAGTGACTCCTAATTTTAGAGCAAGTTCTTTGTCTTCTACGTCGAAATCACCGTTTTTAAACTTTAGAAACCACTCTCGACACGTTCTCTCACTCAAAGCACCCTTACCATATGCTTCTAGGAGCAATTGATGCGCCTCAGCAGCAGATTTCTTTAAATTGAAGAAGTAAACTAAGATTTCCCGCAAATGACGCTTACTTGGCTCAAATTTTGACATTATCAACTTATAAAAATTATATTTTACCAATATAAAATCAATGATATTAATAGGTTATGTTGTTCTTGAATGTCCAAACTATTTTTTAAGCCGGTTATCATCGGCGAAAGCTAACCGATACTCCGTGCCGCGCCAGCTACAATAAAACGGCGGAAACTTATTTGTACTCCTAATATTTTCTTTGTAAACATCCTTTCAATCTTCAAGAAGTTTTTCTTAATTATTTATTCCATTTATATTTTCATATTATATGTTCTCACACTCTATCAAATTCAGTATCATAATTTAAATGTCAATAAGATTCAAAATCTGTTTTGATATTCAATTTTGTTATATTTCTTCTATCAAGTAAAAAGCCTATTTCTATTTTATTTTATATATAATATATAATTATATTTTGGCTTCAATAAATCTCATTATGGAATGTCAATGAATTTAAATATAATCTTAAAAATAACTTACACTGTTCTGTGATTTTGTTAGAACATAGACCAATCTTGAATTTTAAAGTTAGTATGTTTGAAGCATCCATCCTTAACACGTGTTTGTTGTGATATAGTTGTAGTTATTTGATTTTGATATTTGGAATATTATCTAGGACCGAAGAAGAGATTACCTAGAATTATATTTGTTTTCTTGAAGATATAGTGCATGTTTTGAGAGATTTCTGAATTAACTTATTCAAATATTTAAATATATTAAATATTTCAAATAAATTATATTCTCTGAGAAGTTCTTAAATTGTGTTCATGTTTTTTAAAAGGCAATTGGTGTTCTTAACGGTAAGATCAGAAACAAAATTTTGTCTCTTTGAATATTTATTAATTTTAATGACTTTCTTATATCTGATGGTTTATTTATTCCATTTGACATTATATATTGAGTTTTGATTATATACGTCTATTAAACGTAAGCGGTGCTTATTTTAGACATTAATTTAATTCTAAAAGGTTTTTGAATAAAATTTTTTTGAAATTAAAATTGTAGAAAACTAACAGATTTGATCTGTTTTGATATTCAAATTTTGTTATATTTCTTCTATCAAGTAAAAAGCCTTTTTCTATTTTATTCAATAAGATTCATTCATTCATTTCAGTTATGTCGATGTAAACATCACTACTAAAAATTATTTTTAGGACATTAGTAGAAAAAACTCTTAAATATTTTGTTACAGCAATTCACGAATTTAATTTTTCAGGTCGAGCTCAAAATCTCCATTGTTGTTTATATCATTTCTTTCTTCAATCAATGGTGTAATATATCTGAAGAAAATTCCAGAATCCTCAAAGACGAGGTCCTAAAATGTTAACAACAATTGTTTTCTGTCGCAAAGTAAATTCCATGAGCACGAACTTTTCAGTCCGATGGACCAATTGCGCCATTCCACTCTGATGTGAGGTCTGACCGACCTTATGGAAATGGCGAAATTCTTTATGGTTCTATAGAACCAACGTTCAGAGTTCGCTGGAGAACACATGTGAATAACCTGGCTCGATTCTTCAACTTGTACACACAACTGCGGTTGGTAGTTGAGATTTAGTCAATTACACGGAGGTGGAATCGGCAAAAAGTACAAATTTGGTGCTTATACCTGACATGGGTTACTCGGTATCAAAGTCGCTTAGAAATGATTGATTCTGTTACTAACCCGCTGTTAAATCAAAACGGATACTCGAGTAGGGCTTTATGATGTTTTAAAATACTTTTATAAAAATATAAATTGAGACTTACTCCGAAGGGTATTTTTTAATATTTCAAAACATTAACTAGATCAATTCTTCGAAACCTCTAAAAATTGAATCTGAATCTTTTTAGAATAAAATAAAATGTCTTCTTTTTATAGAGATATAGAATCATCAACACACATGTACGGCGGGTAACCAATAAAGAATCAAAGGACAATATAAAATATTGACCGCGTCATTTAGACAGCTAAATAACTTCCGAGTGATAAGAAATTAGGTTAGAATTTCAAGTGCTTTTTCGGAAGAATGTGCTATATATTTATTGAAAGGGGAGAATAATACAAATTGAAAATTTGAAAATCAAAACAGATTTAATCTGTTGTCTTCTACAATTTTAATTTCAAAAAATTCTTTGAAGAAACTTTAAGAATTAAATTAATGTCTTTATAAGCACTGCTCATATTTAATAGACGTCAAAATTCATCATACAATATCAAACGGAATCAAGAAAAACCAACGAATATAAACTGTCAATTGAAATTAAAATATAAATAAGCAAACATTTTTTGTTTCGTTCCAGGCATGCGTAATGAACTCTTCAGACAAACTTACGAAGCCCTGTTTGTTACAAAATGTATTGTTTTCTGATCCCATATTAATGAAAAATAACTCTTTCTCAAAAATATAAAACATAATTTCAAGAACTTCTCAAAAACTAATTTATTTGAAATATTCTATATATTTAAATAAATTACTTCAAAAAATCTCAAAACATAGCACATCCTCAAGAAATAATTAAAGTTACGATAAAATCAGTTCAACTTTACATATCAAAAAAATAATAAAATCAATTAAACAATGTATAGACTTACTCAGTGACATTTTAGGAATACACGGTCCTCAACAGACATATAAGTAAACCCTTTATGTCCAAGGTACTTATGTTCCATGTTCACAGAAAATCATACAAAGCTTATAAGGTACTTGGCCTCAGTTAAAACCATTCAACACTGTATAATGAATTTCTTTATTTAAAAAACCTAATATAATTATATATTATATATAAAATAAAATAAGAAGGAACGGTTTTTTACTTGATAGAAGGATTATTACAAAATTTGAAAATAAAAACAGATTTAATCTGTTGTCTTCTACAATTTTAATTTCAAAAAATTTTTATTTTATAATACAAATTGAGTTGTTGAGCTGTTTTCTTTAACATCCTTTCAATACAAGAATTAGAAAAGGCATATAAAGTGTAAGGAGGCCACGTAGAACATTTACTTCAAGTTTGCTCTATTTATGTTAAATTTTTTTTCAAATTCTTGTTAACTGTTGAAACAGAAGCCTTATGATACAAGTTTCTTCATTGTCTGTTATTTAAAATCCCCTTCTGAGGCAATGGACTCTTCAATTGCGTTTTTCCTAAAAATGGGTTAAATTATCGCATTCAAAAAAGTACCAATATAACATAAGTATTATTTTCATATCGTTTTCCCTAATCCAAATCGCTATTAAGTTTCGTCCAAAAAGAATACCACTTAATTTTATCAACAAGAATTATTCATGTGGCGCCCCCTATAACAAAAAGTGAAGCCGATATTGATAATAAATGAGAAATAAACAGTGAAATTATTAGCAAAACACGAAAATATTCAATTTTAACGCCCTATATCTTGTTCCACAGCAGTATTTTACTAAGGCATATTTATTAATTAGTTTAAAATTATTTAAATACTTTTTTCTATTAGGTATGGATTAGCCTTTTAATTTAGTTTATATTTAAATTGAATAGTTTATCATTTCGGTAGTCTTTTTTGGTTTAAACACCAATTGATGAATTTACGTATACATTTATGTAAACAATGTGATAAAACTTTTTTCAGACAAGTTTAAATTTTATACCAATTTAATTTATGTTTCAATAAATAAAGTTAAAAGTTTTTTCAAAGTTCTTAAAAACTTTAATTTTGAATAAGAACTCAAAATTCATAAAATTATCATAATCATAAATGGTCGGATAGAAACAAAATCATCATTTAATTGGTCACAACAAACCTAAAAGCAAAATAAAATAATGAAGATTCATACTTGATAGAAGGTATATAAAATTATTCAAATATTTCAATATTTACAGATATATTCTGTTAGCCTTCTACATATTTAATTTCAAAAAATTATATTAAATATTATAACTTCAGGAAATAAATTAATGTCATATAAATACTACTTATATCAAACGACATATCAAATAAACATTCATTATAAGTCATCCAAATGATATAACAAAATCCAATGAAGATAAATTGTTAACAAAAATCCTATAAATAATATATTTTGAGTAGACAAAATTTTCTTTTTTGTTTCTGCTTATCCCTCTTATGAAAACAGATATCTTTCAAAAATGTTTAACAATCTTAAGAATTTCATCATAAAGCTATCTTACTTAGAATATTCAATATTAGTGGATATCTAAAGTTACTTTTTAGAAAATCTCAAGATATGTAAAAACACAACTAAAAAACAAGTTTTAAGAGAGACTTTACTTCGTCAGTACTCAATTATATTCATGTTCAATAAAATATAACAGCAATCAACATATAATATTTTCTCACCTTTTAACAATTCAGAAAGTTTCTGGTGAATGAATACTGAAAATTTAAATGGAGTGTAATGTTTACTCAAAATGTTAACAATTTATATTTATTGGATTTTGTTATATCATTTCGATTTCTTATAATGAATGTTTATTTGATATGTCGTTTGTTATAAGCAGAACTTATAAGACATTAATTTAATTCCTGAAGTTATAATATTAAATATAATTTTTTGAAATTAAATATGTAGAAGGCTAACAGAATATATCTGTAAATATTAAAATATTTAAATAAATTTATATATAATACCTTCTAATCAAGTAGGAACCTCCATTTATTTCATTTTATTTATAATATATAATTATTTGGTTTCCTTAACATTCTTTATACAGATGGCTCTTGTGCTATAACAGTAACAGAGGCTGTTAAATTGCCTTTCAATCTTTTAGATCAATGGTAAACCACAGAGTTATTTATTTGAGTTAACATTACACTCCATTTAAATTCTCAGTATTCATTTACCAGAAGCTTTCTGAATTGTTAAACGGTGAAAAAATATTTTCTGCTGATTGATGTTATATTTTATTGAATATAAATATAATTGAGTACTGACGAAGCAGAATCACTCTTAAAACATGTTTTTCAGTAATGTTTTTAAATATCTTGAGATTTTCTAAAAAGTAACTTAGTTAGATATCCAATAATATTGAATATTCTAAGTAAGATAGCTTTATGATGGAATTCTTAAGATAATGTTAAACATTAAACATATCTGTTTTCATAAGAAGGATAAGCAGAGACAAAATTTTGTCTATTCAAAAAATTTAATTTATAGGATTTTTGTTAACAATTTATATTTATTGCATTTTGTTATATCATTTGGATGTCTTATAATTAATGTTTATTTTATTTTATAAGTCATTTGATATAAGTAGTACTTATATGACATTAATTTAATTCCTGAAGTTATAATATTAAATATAATATTTTGAAATTAAATATGTAGAAGGCTAACAGAATATATCTGTAACCATTAAAATATTTAAATAATTAAATAAACCTAAAAGCGACTCAAGGATGAATACACTTCCCGTCTTAAATTCTACATTTCTCGTTTCAAAGATAATGAAGGCATTTAAATTTACTACGATAAACTAATAGTGGCACTACCATAAATTTCATATTCATCTATACAAGGAATCTCAGTGATAGTTATGGCATTCCGAAGAGGCAATTGAGTATATAACTCAATTCTTTAAATTGCTACATATCCAATCTGAGTAAATTCATCGGGATCCATTCGATAATTGATATAATTGCAATATTAATTATAACATGTACTGTTGGGCATAACGTCAAGACTAATTGATATCTCCGCTCGCTCTTCATCGACTCCATGGATTCCGATAAACTAGAATTCAATACACCCAACCCAACGTTTTACATTTCTATTCAATAAAACATGATCCGAACCCATCCAGCTACAGAAACCCAGAAGCGGGCTTTATCAAAATTCGCATGGCCGTCTCGATGAATGATTTATAAACATTCTCATTGCGGGATAAACCTCCCAACGGTACTTCTACCATGGACAGTCATTATTTCATTCCTTATTCATAAAGCTTTTCGAATCATCAGCTATATACATGGTACCGTTGTTTCCGATCCTTAGAGAGTATGGCACGCCACTCCTTCCTCTTGGTACTGTACAGATGAAAAGGTTATGTTTAATTCAATAATAATAGTGATATTCTGGAGAATGGCCACAAAACAATCATGCAGTGCTTACGAAGAAACTATTCTGCTGAAGCGGAAATGGAAGTTAAGATTTATGTTTCCTACTGACTTTTGTTGCCATAGGAGGTGTAGTAACACCAGAGGACCGGAAAGTAATGTCTTTATGTCATTTTGCACTATTGTTATTTTGTAATAATCCTTCTATCAAGAAAAAAACTCCTTTTATTATTTTATTTTATATGTAATAATTATATATTTTGGTTCACACTTATATTATCATTTGGTTTTAAAGGAGTCCATAAAATATTGCGAGTACAAATAAGTTTCCGCCGTTTTATTGTAGATGGCGCGGCACGGAGTTTCGGTTAGCTTTCGTAGATGATAACCGGCTTAAAAAATAGTTTGGACATTCAAGAACAACATAACCTATTAATATCATTGATTTTATATTGGTAAAATATTATTTTCATAAGTTGAAAACGCCAAAATTTGAGCCAAGTAAGCGTCATTTGCGGGAAATATTAGTTTACTTCTTTAATTTAAAGAAACCTGCTGCTGAGGCGCATCAATTGCTCGTAGAAGCATATGGTGAGGGTGCTTTGAGTGAGAGAACGTGTCGAGAGTGGTTTCAAAAGTTTAAAAACGTGATTTCGACGTAGAAGAAAAAGATCGCAGTGGAAGGCCAAAAATTTGGGAGGATGCAGAATTGGAGGAATTATTGGAGGAAGATTAATCTCAAACACAAAAAGAACTTGCTCTAACATTAGAAGTCACTCAGCAAGCAGTCTCACATCGTTTAAAATCATTAGGAATGATTCATAAACAATTTGTGTTAAAAAACGGCGGAAACTTATTTGTACTCCTAATACCTTGCAAACTTTATGTAATTTCTGTGACGAACATAGAATACGTAGGAGTTCACTTCATTCTAGTGTTTGCCAGGTTATTGCGTTCAGCTTGTCTGGTAAGATATTTTTTGTTAATTATTTTTATTTTTTAAATATGAAGTAGAGCTTATGAGTTTCCATTGTAATAATTCTAAATTGCTTTTTAAAGGTGTTTTAGGAATTTTTTTAAAACGAACTTATTCTGAGCAAGTTCTTTTTGAAGAAGTTCTTCAGGTTATGTTTTGCATTTTCAGAATTTAGTTTTCATAAAACAGGGAAAGAAACAAAATTTTGTACTCTTCCAGTATTTATTTAGTGATTTTTAATATACAATTTATTTTTCTTCGAATTCTTTTATTCCCTTCGGTACTGTGTAATAAATGTTAATTATATATGTCTACTACATTGACACATTGTGTTCTAAAGACATTTATTTTATTTAATTCTAAAAGTTTCTGAATAAAAATTTTTTGAAATTAAAATTTGAAGGAGGTTTACAGAATAAATCTGTATGATTTTTGAAATTCTGAGAAACTACTGAATCTTGTGTGCTATCGAGCATAATCTACCCTATGAAATAATATTAAATCATAATATCTTAAATATCACCAAGATTAATTCTAAAAATTTCAGTTTCATGAAAAGTTTTTCTCGAAATCTTTTCGAAATTAAATTAAATGTCTTAGAAAATACAGTTAAGTAGACAGGTCGAATTAAAACTCATAACACAGCATGAAAAAATACAAGAATCCAAAAAAATATAGAATATTAATTAAAATTATTAAATAAAAACTTGAAGAAAAAATTACGTATCCCCAACGCAATCACTCGTTTAGGAACCAACAAAATCATCTACCTCCATCAAAAATCGTTCTGTACGCACGAAACAGACAGTTAAATCATCGGAGACCAGAAAAAGCACGCCTATTAATTTTAATAATAGCGAAGTGCGCTCGAAGCACATGTACATACGAGTAATTGATGAGTTTTTGAAATTAATTGGTCTATTAGCCAGCGCCATGACACCTCGATTTAAAAAACTATTACACCAGGATCGCACAGGAAGTTTACTAATAGATTTTAAGGACAGGATAATGTTATTAATAATAGAAAAGAAAATTTATTGATTTCTGGTCCCACATTTTGTTTCTTATTGATGGATTTTTAGAATTAGGAAAGTGGAATTTTATAAATTCGAATATCGTGTTTTTTGATTATTACTTTCCAACCACCATTCCAGTGAAGTTGACAAAATTGAAAAAAAAATCACTGATAAAAATTTATATTATATACAAAAAAAATATAAATTAAAATTTCAATTTGATGATTTAATTTTTAATGAAGATTAATATTTAATTTAAAATTTTTTTAATTTAAAAATGGGATTATTATTATATTGAAATTTGAATAACAAAACAGATTTAATCTGTTCTCTTCTGCAATTTTAATTTCAAAAAATTTTTTTCGAGAAACTTTAAGAATTAAATTAATGTCTTTATAAGCACTGCTTATATTTAATAGACGTATTAAATATGAGCAGTACTTATAAAGACATTAATTTAATTCCTAAAGTTTCTACAAAAAAAATTTTTGAAATTAAAATTGTAGAAGACAGCAGAGTAAATCTGTTTTGTTATTAAAATTTTGTAATAATCCTTCTATCAAGTAAAAAACCGTTCCTTCTTATCTTATTTTATTTTATATATAATATATAATCATATTAGGTTTTTTGAATAAATAAATTCATTATACAGTGTTGAATGGTTTTAACTAAGACCAAGTGCCTTATAAGCTTTGTATGATTTTTTTGTGAACATGGAACATAGAGTACCTTGGATATAAATGTACCTATTTGCATGTTTTAAAGATCATATATTTCTGAAGATTGCACTCGGAAAGTCTATACATTGTTTAATTGATTTTATCATTTTTTATAGGTGAAGTTGAACTGATCTTATCGTAATTTTAATTATTTCTTGAGGATGTGCTACATGTTTTGAGATTTTTTGAAGTAATTTATTTAAATATATTGAATATTTCAAATAAATTAGTTTTTGAGAAGTTCTTGAAATTATGTTTTATATTTTTGAGAAAGAGTTATTTTTCATTAATATAGGATCAGAAAACAATACATTTTGTAACAAACAGGGCTTCGTATGTTTGTCTGAAGAGTTCAGTACGCATGCCTGGAACGAAACAAAAAATGTTTGCTTATTTATATTTTAATTTCAATTGACAATTTATATTCGTTGGTTTTTCTTAATTCCACTTGGTATTGTATGATGAATTTTGATTTTATACGTCTATTAAATATGAGCAGTGCTTAAAGACATTAATTTAATTCTTAAAGTTTCTTCAAAAATATTTTTTGAAATTAAAATTGTAGAAGACAACAGTTTTGTTATTCAAATTTTGTAATAATCCTTCTATCAAGTAAAAAACCGTTCCTTCTTATCTTATTTTATATTGAAATATTTTAAATTTAATTTGAAAAATAATAAAATTTAATGAATAGAAGGTTTTTCACTTTATAGAAGTAATAATAATTCTGAATTGTTTTTTGAAGATGTTCTGCATGTTTTTGTAATTTTTGTGAAGGAACTTATTTTGGGCAAGTTGTTTTTGAGGTTATGTTTCTACAATTTCGGAAAGGAATTTGGTTTTAATAAAACTAGGTATGAAACAAAATTTTGTACCATTCAAGTATTTATTTAGTAGATTTAATTGATAATTTATATTTTTTTGAATTATTTTATTCTTTTTGGTACTATGTAATCAGTGTTTAATTCAATACTTGTACTTAATTGACACAGTGTGTTCTAAGATATTTATTTAATTTAATTCTAAAAGTTTTTGAATAGAAATTTTGAAATTAAAATTTATAGGTTGACAGAATACTGTATGATATTTAAAATTTTTTAACTAACTTTAAATGTGTTCCTATTTAAGTAGACATGAAATTCTTAAATATCGCACAAACACTCCAAAATATACAGAAATCTATAGAAGATAAAGAAAATCAATAGAAAATATGAAGAGAACGTGACACATATATTTTGGAATGTTTTTACGAGATTTGAGAATTCCATATCTTGACCATAATAAAAACTCAGTTTTTCTGGGAATTATGATTCAATTTTTTCAAAGAAAATTTTGTGATCCGAGCAGCGTTAGCGTTATCGAAAATCTAGCAGCAGTCCTAAGATCGAGTTCAAATTAAGCATTTATGTGTGAAATAAGGACTAGAAGGCAATGCAGAATTTCGTGATAGTACTGTAGATATGAATTATTTTCCTCAGTTCTTTTCTTAATCATTAACACCAAGAATATATGCGCCAAAATTCTCGAACGTAATTATTTTATCAATGTCTAAAGCGGACGAACATCTAAAAATAACATAAAATCAACTTCTCTCCATCCTATCTTTTTTGTAATGTTATAGCCTTAAATAGACGCAACATCCATCAACAGATGACAACCCAGTACAAATTATAAATAATTTATGATGAACCGCATGTATAATTCATCCGTTATAAAATTATTACTGCCCAGCACCATCCAGTATAAGCTCTGCTTTATTGAACTTACTAGAGATATGTCATTATTTCATTCAGGTGTACAACAATGATGTGATTTCAACACGGCATAACTCAAAACTAAGAGTTTACGATTTTCAGAACCGAGAAGTATCGGGTGTTTTTTTTAGAGTGATAGATCTTAAAATTGAAATAAAACACATTTAAATTAGGATTGAAAGATAATTTTATGACATTTATGTTTTAAGAATAATTTCCGGCATATGTCCACCACGACTAGCTCTGAGGAACCGCATTCGACCAGATCAATTTTGGACCACTTTTTCGAGTAATGCAGGCCTTATTTCATCAATAACACGAGTTATGTTGGCTTCCAAAGCGTCTATTGTTCCTGGTTCATCAGCATAAACCAATGACTTGACATAACCCCAAAGAAAATAATCCAGTGGAGTTGTCGCATGATCTTGGAGGGAAATTTATTGGATCATTTCTCGAAAAAATGTTATTGCCAATTCTTTCAATAACTCAATTGTTACGGTAGCAGTATGAGGTGTAGCACCATCTTGTTGGAAACAAAACACTTCTGGGTCGATACCATTCAAATTTTGAAACAAATAATCATTGATCATCGATCTGTAACGAGCACCATTCACTGTAACATTCGCTCCAGCATCGTTTTTGAAGAAATATGAACCGATGATGCCTCAAGCGTGTAAAGCACACCATACAGATCATTTTTCAGGATGCAATGGAACCTGCAGAACTTCTTGAGGATTGTTTTCCCTCCATATACGGAAATTTTGCGTTTGCATAGGCGTTCAACCAGAAATGAGCTTCATCACTAAACACAATTTTAAGATAAAAAAGTGGATCAACTTCGAACTGTTCTAGGGCCCAGACAGCAAACAAACGACGCTTATTATGGTCAAGTGGATTTAGTTCTTGAACCAGTTGGATCTTGTATGGGTGTAGACCAAGATCTTCACGCAAGATTTCCAATTTGGTAGATGCACAGAGTCCAACTTGTTGTGATATTTTCTTCTGTACGTACAGTTCTTTGGCTTTTGGCAGTTGTTGCATCGAGTAGAGAAGATGTTGTCCGAAATCTATCGATAGTTCGACTAATAAGCTGCTCTGATGGATTATTATGTAAACCATAAAGTTCACGAAGGGTTCTATAAGTTTGGCGAATAGAACACTGATTTTAAACAATTTTTTCAGCAATTTGTAAACGTTGTTGAGGCGTGAGTCTTTCCATGATAATTTTTCAATGCTTACTGAACAGAATTGTCAAAACAAACTACCTTCTGTCAAATCACAGTTATCCCTATCGAAAGTTCTATCACTCTAAAAAAAACTCCCGATAGATAAGGAATTATTTCTGAGTGTACAAAATTTGTTCATATAAAATTAGATCAGTTATTTAGTAAGTACCTATGCAAGCACCTTTTTGAAAACTCTCTCATAAATTCATCATTTTTTAACTACCCACATTTATCCTATTAATATTTGACATCTTCATATCTATATCAATATAATGAATTTGCTATCTCACAACCACATAATCATTTGAGAATGATGATAATATCTAGACATTCTAAAATATCTTCTTCGATAATTATATTACATCTGTTGTTAATTAATAGATTGTCTACCAGTTCAATTGTTTCGTTTGGTGGTATACTTGGAAATAAATTTTGGACTTCTAATGAAATTATCAGCATTCAATTGTATGATCCATAGATCAGTTAATATTCCTATGAATCGAGAAAATTATATTTCAAAAATTGGATGGAGTAGTCCGTTACTTTGTGATAGTTCATTTTAATGGAATGAAATAAGAAATTACTTTGTTTTCTATCACTTTTTATTATAACTGATATACAGTTACTCGAGTTTTGTAGTGTTTACTACATTTTCAAACTGAATGAACAAATTAGATCTCAACTATTATATATGCTGATTGTAGGCTTCGGCAGAACTTTGAAGAGAGGGGTTTTCCAAAGTTCCGTCTGTTCATTTAGTAGTTTTATTAGTGGTACGTGCCTCTTATATTTTTCAATTTCTATGGATTCCAGATTGTCAAGTTTTTTCCCTTTCGCTTCCACGTGTAAGATAACAAGGTTGTTCAATTCTGGGGACGTGTGATCTGTATTGAAGACATGGTTCGCAAAATTGGAATTATTTTTCCGGTTCCTAAAAGCAGATTGATGCTCTTTGTACCTTTTATGGAAAGGTCGGTCTGTTTGTGCTATATACACACTATTACACTGTTGACAACTTAATTTATAGACTACAGAATTATTCAGTCGGCTCTCTTTGTCTTTCGGATTAAAAAAGAGATTAGAAATTTCATGGGAGGGTGTGAAAGCTGTTACTATGTTAATTTTTGACAAAATTTGAGCAATTTTTTGTGAAATTGGTCCAAAATATGTTTGTTTTATGAATTTATTGTTTTTATGATCTGATTTGGAAATGGGGTAAATTTGTTTACGAATTAGTTGCTTTTGTTTTTTGTTTATGATGGAATTTATAATTTTTGTTTCGAACTGATTTTTTGTGGCTATTTGTTTGATTGTATTCAATTCCCTCTTTAACGTAATATTATCTAAAGGAATTGAAAATGCTCTATGTACCATTGATCTATATGCAGCTAGTTTATGATTGATCGGATGGTTTGAAAAATTTGGTATTGTTGTATCAGTTGATATTGGTTTTCTATATATATCAAAGGAATTTTCATTATTCATAATAAATATTAATAATAAATATATTCAGATAAGCTGGAATTTACAGAGATCTCTTTTTTTGGGTTTTAGTGCTCAATAAAAATTTTATTGTACTTACTGTAATATAAATAGCAACGGATTTCGGAAACAAGCTAATTTATTCAAAATGTAAACCTACCTGATGATGCTACTGTGAAAGCGGAACAATTGTAAACATAACAATAAAAATTCTGAAAATCAGACTAACCTTATTTAAATATTATTTAATATGGATTTTCACCAAGTAACGACTGATTCAATTCAATATGTTGATTTTTTTATTTCAGTAGTATAACATTTTTCACGTTTCAATGAAAATACAGACACATGTGGAGAAAAGTTATCGAAATTTCATGATTGTTTTGTTTCCTATCCTGAAGCTTTCCCCTCCATCCATTTTCACGGAAATGGATAGTGTTCTTAGTAGGCGGTGAAATAAAAGAGGAAAGATTCAGCTGAGCCGTGTTAGTTTTTGTTTGTTCACCTCGTCTAAACACTGGTGGGGTCTGAACAAACATGGAGAGATGTCAATCACTAGCGCAAATAAAAGCATTTCGAACCTGTGTCGCCCTGATTTTACTGAGAATGTCCTTTAGTGGCTTCCCGGCTGCATCGATACCTGCGTTTTAAATTCTTCATTTGGTTTATTCAAGTCTGCATTGGTCGATTAAAAATATTAGCAGATTATTTTATGGAATTAAGGCGTTATGTGGATATTCAATTATCATAAACTTTTAGTTGTAAATCTACTAGTATTCAAATATATAAGTGACATGAGTCTTACCAGTAAAGGCTGTTATTAATAAAAAATTAAATGAAATAAATTACTACGTAAATACCGTTAATAAATTAACAAAATTTGAATATCAAAACAGATTTAATCTGTTAGTCTTCCACAATTTTAATTTCAAAAAAATTTTATTCAAAAAACTTTTAGAATTAAATTAATGTCTACAATAAGCACCGCTTATATTTAATAGACGTATATAATCAAAACTCAGTATATAATGTCAAATGGAATAAAGGAACCAACAGATATAAAAAAGTCACTAATTAATAAATAAATATTTAAAGGAGACAAAATTTTGTTTCTGATCTTGCCATTAAGAACACCAATTGCCTTTCAAAAACATGAACACAACTTAAGGACTTCTCAAAAAATATAATTTATTTTAAATATTTAATATATTTAAATATTCAAATAAGTTAATTCAGAAATCTCTTAAAACATGCACTATATCTTCAAAAAACAATTATAATTCTGGTAATCTCTTCATCGGCCCTAAATAATATTCCAAATATCAAAATCAAATAACTATCACTATATTTCACCTCCAACGTGTTTAACAGGATAAATTGCCTTAAGCAGACTAACTTCAAAATTCAAGATAGTCTATGTTCTTAACAAAATCACAGAAAAGTGTAAGGTGTTATAAGGTTATATTTAAACCATTGACATTCCATAATGAGATTTATTAAAGCCTAAATATAATTATATATTATATGTGAAATAAAATAGAAAAATGCTTTTTACTTGATAGAAGAAATATAACAAAATTTGAATATCAAATCAGATTTAATCTGTTAGTTCAAAAAACTTTTAGAATTAGATTAATGTCTACAATAAGCACCGCTTATATTTAATAGACGTATATAATCAAAACTCAATATATAATGTCAAATGGAATAAATAAACCAACAGATATAAAAAAAGTCATTTATTAATAAATAAATATTTAAAGGAGACAAAATTTTGTTTCTGATCTTACCATTAAGAACACCAATTGCTTTTCAAAAACAACAGATTAAAGCTGTTTGGGTATTCAAATTTTGTTATATTTCTTCTATCAAGTAGAAAGCCTTTTTTTATTCTATTTTACCGTCAATAAATATTTTGAGATATTTTTATATCTAACGACATTTTGTCAAAGAAGCACTGCTCAAAAAATAACAAAATGTGTATCGTAAGATATATAAATATCGTAAGATATTTCTTAAAACTTGATTTTTAGTAATGTTTTTACATATCTTGAGATTTTCTAAAAAGTAACTTATAATAGATATCTAATAATATTGAATATTCTAAGCAAGATAGTTTTATGATGAAATTCTTAAGATCATGTTCAACATTTTTTAAAGATATTTGTTTTCATAAGAGGGATGAGCAGACACAAAATTTTGTCTACTCAAAATATTTAATTTATAGGAATTTAGTTCACAATTTAAATTTATTGGATTTTCTTATCTCATTTGGATATCTTATAATAAATGTTTATTTTATATGTCGTTTGATATGATTAGTGCTTATATGACATTAATTTAATTCCTGAAGTTATAATATTAAATATAATATTTTGAAATTAAATATGTAGAAGGCTAACAGAATATATCTGTAAATATTAAAATATTCAAATAATATTACGTAGTATTATAATTTATTTTATTTAATAAAATTTTCGAACGACAAATATCGGAGTAATAAAAAGAGGGGGGTTTGTACTTGATATCTTAAATATCATACAGAGTAATTCTTAAATTTAAATATCGAAACAGATTTATTCTGTTCGCCTCCTACAAATTTTGATTTCAAAAAATTTTTTGTTCTAAAACTTTTAGAATTAAATTACTGTCTTATAAGAACTGCTTAAATTTAGTAGACTTATAAAATCAAATCTCATTATAAAATATCAAATGGAATAAAACACACCCGACGAAATATAAATTATCAATTAAAATTACTAAGTACATAGTTGAAAGAGACAAAATTTTGTTTCTGATCTTATGTTTATGAAAAACAAATCGTTCTTAAAAATGCAAAACATAATTTTGAGAACTTCTACAAAACTCATTTATTTGAAATACTTAAATATTCAAATAAGTTACTTCAAAAATCTCTCAAAACCTGTGTTTTTTAGAGTGATAGATTTAAATTAAAGTACAACACATTCAAATTAAAACTGAAGGCATTTTTTTTTATTTGAAACATAATTTTATGACATTTATGTTTTAAAAATAATTTCCGTTATATGTCCACCCGACTAGCTCTGAGGAATTGCATTCGACCAGACCAATTTTGGACCACTTTTTCGAGTAATTCAGGCCTTATTTCATCAATAACACGAGTTATGTTGGTTTCCAATGCGTCTATTGTTTCTGGTTTATCAGCATAAACCAATGACTTGACATAACCTCAAAGAAAATAATCCAGTGGAGTTATGTCGCATGATATTGGAGGCCAATTAATTGGACTATTTCTCCAAATAATGTTATCGCCAAATCTTTCTTTCAATAAATCAATTGCTATTGCAGCATCATGGAAGTAGCACGGTATTGTTGGAACTAAAACACTTCTGGGTTGATACCATTCAAATTTTGAAACGAATTATCATTGATCATCGATGTGTAACGAGCACCATTCACTGTAACATTAGCTCCAGCACCATTTTTAAAGAAATATGGACCGATGATGACAGAGTTTAGAAGATGTCGTCGTTAGTCTCTTGAATATATTCAAGCTAGTCATCCCGAATATATTCAAGATTGTAACTTCCAGATGAAAGATAAATAGACAAGAAACATCGCCAAGACACTTTCGATCCATGTAATAAACTGTGAATACAATAAAATAAATTCACCACCTATCTCATTTAAAATCCAATACATCAAATTATAATATTCTCATATGGACGTTATGTGAACTGCATGCATTGTCAAACACAAATAATATTCAGTCTGTTTCAGCTCTTGAGATCGGTTTAGGTTCATTTAAAATTCCATTTCAGCAGATGATGAATTGATAGGATGCCTTTCGGAAGAGGAATTTTGGCCACTGGGTATAATTTGTACGATAAGAATCGCCTATTCATTGAGGAGGTTCTGTTACGTGCTACGTTCTATGGGTTTCGTAATCAATCAATGGGTTTTTTGTTCTGAGTAATCATAACGTTTCTGTTCACGCTTATTGAATAATGTAGGGTCAAATGAGACGCCTAGATCTTATCTGACATGGCATTAGGGAATTTTCGGATAATTAAATCTTGAAATATACTAGATGGGGATATGATAATTCAGGAAAATTTCTTAATATTCAGAATATGCAGAGTTCACCGCATTTTTCGTATAAAAATAACTTTATATAAATAAATGTTTCCGCTACGGATGAAACAATAGGTACATTAATTGATTCGCTTCATGAAAACGTTCTAGGGGAACATATGTCTCTCAGCTTGAAGTCCACGTTTTAGAACCGGAAGTATTATACAGTGAGAGTGCAACGAGGAAGATTTTATAGCCTATTTGCAGATACATGCATTTCATTGTTATGAGCCGAGATGTTATTCCAATTTTTTTTCTAATTAAAGCTTCAACACTGCGCTTACGAAGCATAGGGCCTATCAGATGTTGGTATCAAAAATTGAATGACTCCACATTGAAACTGCTGATGAAGAAATAGAGTTTCGATTTTTTAAAAGGGCCACAAAAATTATCGAGAGTACAGATTAATTCGATCCGATTTTTTCGAACAAAAAATGCATTTATTTCATACGATAATGACGAATTAATCGAAATATAGGCCATCACTGCTTAGTGTACTCCTTCTAGAAAGTATCCGAAAGTTATTCTCTTTCATAATTTTAATACACTTCTCTGTTGTTACATTCTTAGACGAAAGTAATGTATAAAATAGGTTGTGCAGATAGTCGGCTATGGCCAAAGTTGCATGACAACACTATTTGTCAAATATTGTTGATTGTTAACAGGCATACATTTTATGGAATAATGTCGCAACTAGAAAAAACAAAACAGGTAGAATGTTTGTATAGGGAAGGTTTTCGTAACGTTAAAAAATTAGTGCAATTGACTGAACTGGGAAAAAGTGCTGTATATGATACAATAAAGAGGATAAAAAATGGCATAGATATGAGGCATAGACTAGTTTCAGGAAGACCGTGTAGGATTAAAGGAAACAATTTAAACGGCCTCAGGAGGACAAAAAAAATCCCTAAAATGGCACCTTTAGAAAAACTTCAATACGCTGTTCTCTATAATAAGCGAGCGAAAAATATTTGTTGAATATTTTAAAATAATACAGAGATATTTACAAACGATCAAGTGGACACTTACAAGATCCTGTTGATATTTTTTTCAATTTTAAGTCTAATACAATGTTCAGAGTAATATTTTCAGGGAAAGTAAAAATTAATCAAGTTTTTTATAGAGCTCGACTTCAGTCATATCTTTTTCATCGAAGCCAATCAAGTGGCGTTTCGTTCCTGCCTTCCCAGCCCTCGGACATTCTCAAAATTATGACTTGAGGCGTTTTCCTCAAGAACAGCGGAAATGGGCATAAAAGTACATTAAATCGATCCCTGTAATGAAATAAAGGAGGAAACGCGAAGCCAAAGGAATGAACTTTTCAAATTTTTCGGTAGAATGTGCCCCTTAAATTACATCGAGGACTTTGTTACTCATTTTTTCAGTGGAAAGAAAGACGAATTTTAGATGTTATACTCTCTTTATTATGGAATAATTAAGAAAATTGGGTTCATCGTTGTACATAAGCGAGCTGCGTTCTCTGTTGGACTGGAAAATGCGAAAAACACGATTTAATTCAAGAACAAAATTTGCGAAGGAATATTTGCTGCTATATAGGAGTTGTGACCGAAAAATATCCGCGCCAAAACCCTTGAGTTTCCTTTGCAAGGTATCAGCGAGCTCCCAGAATGCTGTAGTTACCGGCCGAGACGCCTTGGATCGCGCGCAGTGTCTAAGGTGTTTTTTTTTTCATTCGTCGCATTAGTTTACTGCAATTTGCATCAAGTTCTGCTTCAACTTTCGCGAGAGTTTTACGGGGACGATAAATATGATATAGAAGGTCTCGAAAATAGGAAGTAATACAGGTGGTGTAAAATTTTGATATTTGGAATATTATTTAGGACCGAAGAGGGGATTGCTTAGAATTATATTTGTTTTTTGAAGATATAGTGCATGTTTTGAGAGATTTCTGAATTAACTTATTCGAATATTTAAATATATTAAATATTTCAAATAAATTATATTCTTTGAGAAGTCCTTTAAGTGTGTTCATGTTTTTAAAAGGCAATTGGTGTTCTTAAAGGTAAGACCAGAAACAAAATTTTGTCTCCTTTAAATATTTATTTATTAATTTTAATGACTTTCGTATATCTGTTGGTTTATTTATTCCATTTGACATTATATATTGAGTTTTGATTATATACGTCTATTAAATGTGAGCGGTGCTTGTTTTAGACATTAATTTAATTCTGAAAGTTTTTTGAATAAAAATTTTTTTGAAATTAAAATTGTAGAAGATAAACATATTTTAATTTGTTTTGATATACAAATTTTGTTATATTTCTTCTATCAAGTAAAAGGCCTTTCTATTTTATATTTTTTTCCGTTCACAGAATCTGAACGTCCTGGTTAAGCACGCAAATACTAGTATAGTGCCACATTCTGAACATCATAGTTTTGGCCACATTTTGTTCCCTGATAAGTCGCAACTCTCTCTCAAGATTAGCATCTCAACATTGAACGTCCTATATCTCGCGTAGAGCTGCCTTAACCTGACAACTTTTTCCGTGGCGTGCAAAAAACGATGTCGCCATATCAGTATTTTTCGTGAGCTAGCGACAAGATGAAATCAATGTTGAGAATCCCATTTGGGAAACAGGTTCCCCGTTATTCTGCGAATGAAGAATACAAGAATGTTGAGATAAAACAAATACTCCAAGCGTGTTAGGCCTCCTTCACAGGAGACGATTCCGATGTTGAAATCCCTATGGGACATCTTGAGATGCCTTCGAACAAAAAGGAGTAGGAGTCGATGTGGGCAAAGTATCCATCATTGTCAATAATACAAGAAGAACCGTGTAATCGGAATGACATCAGAGATGTTCGCGAAAGACACAAAATAGCCTATTGCGAAGAGTATCTAAAGTTTAAGAGTATTGTTTCGAATTTATGTTGGCTGAAATGCGAGATCGAAAGAGGTTGTTTTTTTTCCAGTAGGATTTATCAATGACGATAACTTTAGCGAGGATTGTTGACATTTTATAACTTTGCGAGAAGAAAATTCCTTGACAGGAAAATTTGACAAACAACGGGCCTTCCAATAGGAATGATTCAGAATAATAGCTGGAATTAATTAACCAGAACCTCTACAGATTTTAATCTGAATAAATCTCATGAAAACATTTAGAATTAATTTTTAAAACATGTGCTAAATAAACTGTATCACTTTATAGACATATATATTATAACGTAAATAGAGGTCATTCTTGATAGAAGGTATATAAAATAATATAAATATTTTAAAAAATTTTTAAACAATTTTAAAAAATTTTTAAACAATTTTAAAAAATTAGCCTTCTACATATTTAATTCCAAAAGATTATATTCAATGATTATAACTTCTGAAAATAAATTAAAATAATGTCGTATAAGTACCACTTATATCATGACATAAAATAAACATTCATTATAAGACATCCAAATGGTATAACAAAATCCAATAAATAAAAATTATTAACTAAAATCCTATAAATTAAACATTTTGAATAGACAAAATTTTGTTTCTGCTTATCAATCCTATGAAAACCAATATCTTTCAAGAATATCCAACATAATCTTAAGAATTTTATCACAAAACTATCTTACTTAGACTATTCAATATTATTGGATATCTAACCAAGGTACTTTATATAAAAACTCAAGATATGCAAAACATTACTGAAAAACAAGTTTTAAAATCGACTTTGCTCATCAGTATTCAAATATTCATATTCAATAAATATAAAATCAATCAATAACATATATTCAAACTCACCCTTCGTCTTCAAGAACTCATTTAAATAGAACTTTTTCTTGAAGACGAAGGGTGAGTTTGAATATATGTTATTGATTGATTTTATATTTATTGAATATGAATATTTGAATACTGATGAGCAAAGTCGATTTTAAAACTTGTTTTTCAGTAATGTTTTGCATATCTTGAGTTTTTATATAAAGTACCTTGGTTAGATATCCAATAATATTGAATAGTCTAAGTAAGATAGTTTTGTGATAAAATTCTTAAGATTATGTTGGATATTCTTGAAAGATATTGGTTTTCATAGGATTGATAAGCAGAAACAAAATTTTGTCTATTCAAAATGTTTAATTTATAGGATTTTAGTTAATAATTTTTATTTATTGGATTTTGTTATACCATTTGGATGTCTTATAATGAATGTTTATTTTATGTCATGATATAAGTGGTACTTATACGACATTATTTTAATTTATTTTCAGAAGTTATAATCATTGAATATAATCTTTTGGAATTAAATATGTAGAAGGCTAATTTTTTAAAATTGTTTAAAAATTTTTTAAAATATTTATATTACATATATATTATCATTAAATGTGGTGGAAATTAACTAATAAAGAATCAAAAGAAATATAAAATAATTAATAGATCATTTAGACAGCAACTAATACATATATATGTTTCGATTGGATGTTAATGAATCACAAGTTGCATCACCAAAAAAGTTCATTAATAAACTCTACCCAAAAATCAAATTCACAATCAGAAAAGAAAAGAATGAAAGTATTAATTTTCCTGACTCACAATATCAAGACTGGATAATGGTTTTAGTATTTTTCATAAATTCACATATATAGATATTACAATACATAAAACTTCAAATCACCCCAACAACCAAACGATGTTAGCATATAATAGTTTTATTCATAAACTATCGAATGTCCCTTTGAATTCAGATAATTTTTGAAAGAATTAAATATTATTGAAGAAATAGCGTCAAACAACGGTTACAACCCCTTTCTTATAGACAAAATGGTATCCAATAAACAAAAGAAAATGGAATTAAATCTCGTATACACAATCATAGAAGAGGCCAATACACAGAAATAGTTTTCGTTATCATACATTCTGTCAAGAAAGTACCGGGAATTATCGATTTAAATCTGGCGGGGCAATGAGGCAGGTAAAATTTTTTTTCCTAGGTTGGTACCACTGTCCTTAATTACTATGCCAAGCTTGAGCAGGATCTGTCAACTAGTGCGTTGACAGATTAAGTCAGTCGATGTCAGAGTGCGTGCCGATTTTTACTATGGGTGATTACGTTGAGCAAAGAAATGTTGCAAAAGGCCTTTGGTGATAATGCTCTATCGAAAACTCGTGCATATCAGTGGTACAGAGCCTTCAAGGACGGTCGTGAAGTGGTCGCCCATCGACGGCTTCGATCGAAGATAACGTCGATAAAATTAAGGAAACGTTGCTGGAAAACCGTCGTACCAGCTTGAGAGAGATAGCACATGGTCTTAAGATATCCCACGAGTCCGCACGTACGATTTTGATTGATATTTTGGGCATGAGAAAGGTGGCCGCACGACTCGTACCGAAATACCTGAATTTTCTTCAAAAACGTCATCGCGAACAGGTTGCTTCAGACATGCTGGATCGCTGTAATTCCGATTCTACATTCATGGAACACATTATAACTGGTGATGAGACCTGGGTCTACGAGTACGATATGCAAACAAGCCAGCAATCATCGGAATGGGTGGCAAAAAATGAGCCGAAACCAAAAAAACCACGCCAAAGCCGCTCGAAAATGAAGGTGATGCTCATTGTTTTCTTCGATATCCGTGGCGTGGTGCACTACGAATTCGTTCCAGAGGGTCAGACTGTAAACAAGGAGTATTACCTAGGCGTTATGAAACGTTTGCGTGAGCGTATCCGTAAGAAGCGGTCAAATTTGTGGGCGAACAACTCATGGATTTTGCATGACGATAACGCGCCTTCTCACCGAGCTACGATTGTGACTGACTTTCTCACCAAAAACTCAACAAACGTGCTTCAGCAACCACCGTATTCGCCGGATTTGGCTCCCTGCGACTTTTTCCTCTTCCCAAAACTAAAATTGCCCCTTCGTGGCACCCGTTTTGAGTCGATTGAAGCCATAAAACAAAATTCGGCGCGAGAGCTAAAGTCCATCCCGGAAAGCGCCTATAAAAAATGTTTCGATAATTGGAAGTGCCGTTGGCATAGATGTATTGGAGCAAATGGAGCCTATTTTGAAGGCGACCCAATAAATTTTGACGATTAAATGTAAAAATGTTGTTTTAATTGAAAATTCCCGGTACTTTCTTGACAGAGTAGTATGTTTATGGATTATCTGAAAATATTGCTAAATATTTCCAATTACAACTTTAGTATACATTGGCCAGACAGGCATATCATTCAAGAAAAGAATCCAAGAACACATTCGACATATGCTAATCACCTCAAGGATTTCAGGCATAATTTCAACTTATCCAACTTGAAAGCAAAAGTTCTAGTTAAACACTTTTAGAATTTCTTGAAATCAACAGGTACTGTACCTGTTGCTGTACCTGCCCCTAAAATCCTTTTGAACGAACAAACAGACGTCTCCATTACTGAATATCTTTCCCTAATGGCATTTTTAGCGGTAAACTCCAATAAACACCTTGAATTTTTATGACTTGTTCTTCCATTATTTTGTCACGTACCTAACAATGTATTTAAACTCGGTTACACTGAACACCATCAGCCAGTAGAATGTAGATTAGATACCTGAAGAAGCCACATCGTGGTGACACAATTGTTGTAGTGCAAACATTTTTGTGGAAGTAAAATACTGTATTCTATATATTTTTCAATTAAAATGAGTTTCCACCAAGTAAAGATCGAATCAATCAAACAAAATCGAATTGTTGGGAATAATAAATAAAAATTTGAATTCATTCCATCAAATATATTCAATAATTAAGAATTCTCCTGAATTCAGAAGGTCCCTGCAGTACAAAACTAACCGGCCATTTCAAATTCAAATTTCGAATCGAAATTCACACCTGAACCTGATAAGGACTGAGTACGGTGAAACAGTTGCTGTTTGTTAATGTGTGTGAAAAGAGAATTTTATTTACTATTTATGGAAAATGAATTTCCATCAAGTATATTCAAGAAAGATCTGTTTTCTCAACTTAATTTCATATTTATTTGAGGCAGCTCATAGCTGATGTATCGGGTGTTTTTTTTAGAGTGATAGAAGTTTAAATTGAAATAAAACACATTTAAATTAAGATTGAAGTCAAATTTTACTTTATTCGAAAGATAATTTCATGTTTTGATAATTATTTCCGGCATATGTCCACCACGACTAGCTCTGAGGAACCGCATTCGACCAGACCAATTTTGGACCACTTTTTCGAGTAATTCAGGCCTTATTTCATCAATAACACGATTTATGTTGTCTTCCAGAGCGTCCATTGTTTCTGGTTTATCAGCATAAACCAATGACTTGACATAACCCCAAAGAAAATAATCCAGTGGAGTTATGTCGCATGATCTTGGAAGCCAATTATTTGGACGATTTCTCGAAATAATGTTATCGCCAAATCTTTCTAACAATAAATCAATTATTACGGTAGTAGCATGAGATGTAGCTCCACCTTGTTGGAAACAAAACACTTCTGGGTCGATACCATTCAAATTTTGAAACAAATAATCATTGATCATCGATCTATGACGAGCACCATTAAGTGTAACTTTAGCTCCAGCATCGTTTTTTAAGAAATATGGACCGATGATGCATCCAGCGTGTAAAGCACACCATATAGTGCATTTTTCAGGATGCAACGTGACCTGCAGAACTTCTTGAGGGTTGTTTTCACTCTATATACGGAAATTTTGCTTGTTTACATAGCCGTTCAACCAGAAATGAGCTTCATCACTAGAAACAATTTTACGATAAAAAAGTGGATCAACTTCAAGCTGTTCTAGGGCTCAATCGGCAAACAAACGACGTTTATTATGGTCAAATGGCTTTAGTTCTCGAACCATTGTATGGGTGTAGACCAAGATCGTCACGCAAAATTCTCCATGTGGTGGATGACAGAGTCCAACTTGTTAAGAACATCGACGAATAGACAAATCTGGATCATCATCAACACTATGATTTACAGCAGCGATATTTTCTTCTGTACGTACAGTTCTTCGTCTTGTTGTTGTTGTTGCATCGAGTAGAGAAAATGTTGTCCGAAATCTATCCATAGTTCCTGCTCTGATGGACGATTATGTAAACCATAAATTTCACGAAGTGCTCTATAATTTTGGCGAATAGAACACTGATTTTGAAAATAAATTTCGACAATTTGTAAACGTTGTTGCGGCGTGAGTCTTTCCATGATAATTTGTCAATGCTTACTAAACAGAAATGTGAGAACAACATGACTTCTACCTTCTGTCAAATCACAGTTATCCCTATCGAAATTTCTATCACTCTAAAAAAAACTCCCGATATGACGAATAAAAATAGAAATGGTGTTCAAAGTTCCTAACGTGTCCGATGCGGAGAGTTCATTCGCGGCTTTATCCTCAGGCCAAACTAAACTCTAAGATGAATGGAATCCGTGAATCATCTCAACGTGAAACTGCAGGGAAGCGACAGCACATTTCCTAGGTCATTTTTGAGATTCGCGATGCTGTTCAGTCGATATAATCTTCGCGAATGGTGAAGTGCCAGTAGATAATACGAATTTCCGGCAACTTAACTGATTCAAATCGGATTTACTGCAAGAATAATGAATATATCTTTCCGGCGAAGGGAAACATATCCCTCCAGGACTATTTGAATGTCAAAGAAGTTGATTCAATTCAATCTGGAAGAAGAATGTGTGAATGCTCAAGGTTTGCATATTTTTCTTTGATCATGGAAGAATTCTTTCGGGGAATGATTTCAAAAGAAAACATGTTGATGTGTGATTTATTGAGTCAGTTCTTAGTGCAACCATAATTGGCTGAAAAGTTTTTTTCCACTGATTTCCAAAAAAAAGGGAACTATAAAGGGTGTATATGAATAGTTGCGGAAAAATTTAGGTGGTGATTCCTTGTCAAAAAATTGGGTGGGTCTTTCATATAAATTTCATTTTTTTGAGCCCCCGTGTCCTCCTAAATTTGGCGTCCGAATTTTTATTTTTATTTTGAAAACCAAAACACCAACAAGAATAAAATTAAACAGACATTTTATGTGCGCGAGAAGGCACACTAATAAATTTTTGGTGGTGTTCTTCTATGATTGCAAGGGGTAGAAAATGCCACCCCTAAACCTTCTTTCGCAAGAATTTTTTTACATATTCCTGTTTTACAATAAAAAAATAATTTTGGATAGCTTGATCTATTCTTAACAAATATGGTCTCTTGTAATTTCTTAATAAAATTCAAGGTTTTTGAGAAAAAATATGACTTATCAACATGATAGCGTGAGTCGGAGGAATTAAATTCCGAACTAGAATTTATCTATCAGATTTAACTATAAAAACGTGGATCAACCTCAAGCTGTTCTAGGGCCCAATCAGCAAACGAACGACGCTTATTATGGTGAAGTGGTTTCAGTTCTTGAATCAGTTGGATCTTGTATTGGTGTAGACCAAGATCTTTACACAAAATTTTCCATGTGGTAGATGCACAGAGTCTAACTTGTTGTGAACGTCGACGAATAGACGAATCTGGTTTATCTATCGATAGTTCGACGAATAAGCTGCTCTGATGGACGATTATGTAAACCATACATTTCACGAAGTGCTCTATATATAGTTTGGCGAATAGAACACTGATTTTGAAAATAAATTTCAACAATTTATAAACGTTGCTGCGGCGTGAGACTTTCCATGATAATTTGTCAATGCTTACTGAACAGAAATGTCAAATCAACATGACTTCTTCCTTCTGTCAAATCAAAGTTATCCCTATCGAAAGATCTATCACTCTAAAAAAAACAACCGATATAAAATAGCGGGATTATAAGATAGGGTACAAATTAGGGGTGAAAGAATATTTACATTCCGTTTAAGAGGGTTAATTTGCAATACTTTCTTGAAATAATACATAATTTAATTAGTAGGAAATCTCCTTTGACGGCTGTTGGCTAGAGAAATAAAGACAAACAACACTGAAGCATGAAGGTTAGGGGTGTCTCAATAATTTTAACATCCGTCTCTTCCAGCGAATAGTCCCATTTTTCCCTCCACCTCGAAAGGAATCGCCCTATGACGTGTCAGGATTGTTCTTCTGATTAATTTCTATGCCCTTCAAATCATCTTCCACGTCCTATCCCCCTGTGTAATCTTATAGGGCTGCGTTCCATTTGCGCTTCGTTGCAGTTCAATGCGAACGGTGGAAATAAATGCGAATCCACATTTGTTGGGGTACACACAGGTTATTAGACGGTGTTCGAAGGCCGACTAGGGGTGATTCACACATGTTAAGATGATTTAGGGGGGTTTGTCTGCGGATTCTGTGTCAGGTCGGTCTGCGGTAACGCGTCTGTAATGTAAGAAGCTCGGGAGTTGAAGAATTGGCCTAATTTCGAGACATAATGTTTGATTTACAGGCAAATTAGGATGATTAGTGTATTTGGGATGGCGCGTTATGGTTGTCAGCCATTAAATGACTTGTATTAGGGTTGATCTTGATGCCCTTTTGGTGGTCTCACGTTTTTAGGTGGTTAGGCAAATCGCATCATTAATTTATGTTTTTTATTCGTTTTGTCATTTTGGTTCTTCAGTTGCTCTTTCGAGAATGGCCGAAAATGATTTCTAACGAGCTCGATTTTACCTTGTGTTGAAAGACATTTGTAACGAAGAAAGAAAATACAGTAGACTCGCGCTGTTATCAACACACACCTGTGTGAACCCAACAGTGTGAACAAGAAAATATTCTCATCGTATCGGGTGTTTTTTTTAGAGTGATAGAACTTTCGATAGGGATAACTGTGATTTGACAGAAGGTAGAAACCATGTTGTTTTGACATTTCTGTTAAGTAAGCATTGACAAATTATCATGGGAAGACTCACGCCGCAACGACGTTTACAAATTGTTGAAATTTATTTCCAATATCAGTGCTCTATTCGCCAAACTTATAGAGCACTTCCATCACAGTTTTGAGCCAAATAGAATTAAAAACTGCACTTCGAGTGGAGCTGAATACCCGAAAATTGGGGAAGCCTTAAATAGATGGTTTATTAATCAAAGGGAATGAAATTTGCCAACAACTGAAGAAAATTAAGCTCTTCGCTTCATGAAACCTCGAAAAGAGGAAATGAAAAATTTACCGCGAGTGATGGACGGTTGCTAAAGTTCAAGGTTCGTTATGGTCTTAGATGTTTAAAAATTTGTGGAGAAAAACTATCATCAGAGGTGCATGATATGAGCCCATACAAAATTGAATTGGTTCAATTAATAGAGAAATTTGAGCTCACTCACGACCAGTTATAGATACAATGCAGATAAGACTGGATTGTACTGAAAAATTATGGCTGATAAAACCTATGTAATGATGTCTGAAAAACCGGCACCTGGTCTCAAAATATCAAAGCAGCTAATTACCTTCTTGGGTTGTGCAAACGTATCAGATTCCCATAAACTCACGCCGTTGATTATTGACAAAGCAAAATCTCCATTGAAAAGCATTGAAAAATTTCCATAATCCCTGTATCTATAACAAATACAAAAAATGCTTGGATGACGAAGGAAATTTCCTGAAACTGGTTCTTAGAATGCTTCATACCAGAGGTAAGTGTTGATATGAAAAATGAAATAAGAGCAAATGAGGATTTTTTGTAGGTAAAGCAATTTCTAAAATTTCCAAATCTTCCGGGAAAGGCAATGCTTTTTCTAGATAATGCACACTGATATCCATCAGCTGAATAGTTGTGAACAGAAGATGGCAAAATATTTGTGATGTTTTTGCCTACTAATGTTACTCCCTTAATTCAGGGATCAGAATGCCCTGAAGTCAACCAAACTGTATTACAGAAAAAAAATTGAATTTTCTGGTTACCCAAGGACACAACATGACAGATGGACTCAACAACCTCATCTTGCGGAATGGTGCTTTACATTTGCACCGAGTATGGCAACAATTAGATCCTCTGGTCATCAAAACGCCTTGGAACAAAATGTTTGACCATATACGATAAAAAAGTGGACCAACTTCAAGCTGTTCTAGGTAACTGAACCAGTTGGATCTTGTATGGTAGACCAAGATCTTCACGCAATTTCCATGTGGTGGATGCACAGAGTCCAACTTGATGTGAACGTCGACGAATAGACAAATCTGGACCACCATTAACACTACGACTTACAGGAGGGTTATTTTCTTCTGTACGTACAGTTCTTTGTCCTGTTGTTGCATCTAGTAGAGATAATGTAGTCCGAAATCTATCGATAGTTCGACGAATAAGCTGCTCTGATGGACGATTATGTAAACCATAAATTTCACGAAGTGCTCTATAAGTTTGGCGAATAGAACACTGATTTTGGAAATAAATTTCAACAATTTGTAAACGTTGTCTTTCCATGATCATTCGTCAATGCTTACTGAACAAAAATATCAAAACAACATAGCTTCTTTCTTCTGTCAAATCACAGTTATCTCTATCGAAAGTTCTACCACTCTAAAAAAACACCCGTTATAAAATAATAATAATTTTATTTAATCCATTTAGACACTACATAGTGTATAGGATAAATCATAAGAGATAAAGAAAAAAATTGGAAAACTAAACCGCCAAGGGATCACAAAAAAATTTATCAACTGAATAGAATCCCTTTTCCAGAGGAAGTTCCTTGACTTCCTTCTTAAACCCTCTTAAATTCAAGGATTTCAAAGATGAAGGCAAATGGTTGAAAAACTTAATGCCTCCATATAAAGGAGAGCATTCGAATTTTAAAGTTTTATGCTTAGGGAGCATCATTATTTGTGTATTCCTAGTAGCATATTCATGGTGTATACGGTTTTCAACAAAAACTTGCTCACTTGACGTTAATGGCCTCAAATTAAATATCGAAGGCATATTACTGAGGGCTGAAGACGGGATTGCTTAGAATTATATTTGTTTTTTGAAGATATAGAGCATTTTTCAGAGATTTCTGAATCAACTTTTTCGAATATTTAAATATATTAAATATTTCAAATAAATTATATTCTTTGAGAAGTCCTTTAAGTGTGTTCATGTTTTCAAAAGGCAATTGGTGTTCTTAAAGGTAAGACCAGAAACAAAATTTTGTCTCCTTTAAATATTTATTTATTAATTTTAATAACTTTCGTATATCTGTGGGTTTATTCATTTCCATTTGACATTATATATTGAGTTTTGATTATATACGTCTATTAAATGTAAGCGGTGCTTGTTTTAGACATTAATTTAATTCTAAAAGTTTTTTGAATAAAAATTGTTTTGAAATTAAAATTGTAGAAGATGAACATATATCAATTTGTTTTAATATTCAAACAAAATAGTCCATTGAAAAAGAGTTCAAAATTACCAGTACCTGGTCGATAAACACTAAGAATGGCTAGACGAGCCCCACAACCCGAAATCACAACACATATTAAGACTGATTTTCACAATTTTTATTATAATTCAATACAACAATTGTTTCGCTATCACAGTAACATCATAAGGCAGATATACATTTTGAATAATTCAAAATGACGAGTAAATATAGTGTTTAAAATTAATTTCTCCCTCTGGTAGTTCAAATACAACGTAATATCTGTACGAGTAGCTATAAATCAGACATAACCTGGCAAGCAAATATGTTATTCCGAAAACCCTATTCCAACAAAACATTATCGGATCACCAGTGATAAAACAAGTTCCGATGTGGAAACGCCAGAAACAAACTTCATCTATATCGATCGGAAAAGTTAAAATTCCGCCTCTGATGTGGGACAAACAATACTCTGGACCCGAAAGACGTACAAAATCCGGAATTACTGGAAATGCGGAAACTGCCGAAGATTTCCTGCAAACCGTACAAAATAATTGAATTACATATTTTGCCAAAGGGGAGAGAAAATACTGACCCCTCTTCTATTGGATAACGACTGACATTTCTGTCTAGAGAGCAAACATTATTATAAGTGGTGTGTAACCTTGAAGGGGAGAAGAATACCATAAGGTCTTCAATTCTTGCCGACATAAATCGTTGAGCCTTGACATATTTTTTCATTGAGTTATCCTTTCTATAAGCTGTCGCAAACTTTTTTATTATACAAGCACGTGACTGTGCGTGTGTTATTCATTAATAGGAGCTGTTATTCAGGGGTCCAGTGTTCTAAGAATTTATAGAAAACGCTGCAAATTAAGGAGAAAATCTTATCATTTTTTTAAGATAAAATAAATGGGGACTTATACTTGATAGAAGGTATATAAAATTTTTTCAATATTTTAATATTAACAGATATATTCAGTTAGCCTTCTACATATTTAATTAAAAAAAAATTTTTTTTATATCTCAGTAAATCTCAGTATGGAATGTCAATGGTTTAAAGATAACCTTATAATACCTTACACTTTTCTGTGATTTTGCTAAGAACATAGACTATCTTGAATTTCAAAGTTAGTCTGTTTAAAGCAATTTATCCTGTTAACACGTGGAGGTAAGATATAGTGATAGTTATTTGATTTTGATATTTAGAATATTATTTAGGGCCGATGAAGAGATTATCAGAATTATAATTATTTTTTGAAGATATAGTCCATGTTTTGAGAGATTTTTTAATTAACTTATTTGAATATTTGAATATATTAAATATTTCAAATAAATTATATTTTTTGAGAAGTCCTTAAGTTGTGTTCATGTCTTTGAAAAGCAATTGGTGTTCATAATGGTAAGATCAGAAACAAAATTTTGTCTCCTTTAAATATTTATTTATTAATTTTAATGGCTTTTGTATATCTGTTGGTTTATTTATTCCATTTGACATTATATATTGAGTTTTGATTATATACGTCTATTAAATATAAGCGGTGCTTGTTGTAGACATTAATTGAAATCTAAAAGTTTTTTGAATAAAAATTTGTTTAAATTAAAATCGTAGAAGACTAATAAATTAAATCTGTTTTGATATTCAAATTTTGTTATATTTCTTCTATCAAGTATAAAGCCTTTTTCTATTTTATCAGAAAATTTTGTTTAATATTATAACTTCAGGAATTAAATTAATTTCATTTAAGCACCGCTTATATCAAACGACATAAAATAAAATAAACATTCATTATAAGACATCCAAATGAGATAAAATCCAATAAATATAAATTGTTAACAAAAATCCTATAAATTGAATATTTTGAGTAGATAAAATTTTGCTTCTGCTCATCCCTCTTATGCATAAGAGTTAACAATTAATATTTATATTTATAGGATTTTGTTATCTCATTTGGATGTCTTAGAATGAATGTTTATTTTATTTTATATGTCGTTTGATATAAGCGGTGTTTATATGACATTAATTTAATTCCCGAAGTTATAATATTAAATATAATATTTTGATATTCAATACATAGAAGGCTAACAGAATATATCTGTTAAAATTAAAATACTTAAAGAATGTTATATACCTTCTATCAAGTATAAACCTCCATTTATTTTATTTTATTCATAATATATAATTATTTGGGTTTCTTAACATTCTTTATACAGATGTCCTTGTGCTATAACAGAGGCCGTTAAATTGCCGGTCAACCTCTAAGATCTATGGTGAACCACAGAACTATTTGTTTGAGGTCACATGGGACACCATTTAAATGTTCAGTATTCATTTACTAAGATATTTCTGCATTGTCAAGGTGAGTAAATATTTTTTGTTGATTTATGTTTTTTTTTCAATGTGGGTACTGATGAGCAAAGTCTCTCTTAAAACGTGTTTTTTAGTAATATTTTTACATATCTTGAGATTTTCTAAAGAGTAACTTAGTTAGATATTCAATAATATTGAATATTCCAAGTAAGATAGTTTTATTAGGAAATTCTTAGGATTATGTTAAACATTTTTTAAAGATATTTGTTTTCATAAGAAGGATGAGCAGAAACAAAATTTTGTCCACTCAAAATATTTAATTTATACGATTTTTGTTAAAAATTTATATTTATTGGATTTTGTTACCTCATTTGGATGTCTTATAATGAATGTTTATTTTATTCTATATGTCGTTTGATATGAGCGATGCTTATATCACATTAATTTAATTTCTGAATTTAATTTTTTGAAATTAAATATTTAGAAGACTAACAGAATATATCTGTTAATATTAAAATATTTAAAATTATTTTTATGACTACAGATGAAGGCTCTTTCATTAACAGCGCCCCATTTTGTTTTGTAAATAAAACGCATTATTTATATGAAAATTATAGAAGTTTTTATTTCATTATAGAGTAAAATGGATACCATTAGTTATGAAACAAAACATTATTTAAATGTCCATCACGGAAACACAAGCAAGAATGAAGTCGTTGAACTCAATTTTCCATGACTCTCTCACACAAATCACGTCGTATGTTAGCAGTTACTCGTTCAATACTGATCCATTAATCGTCTTAATTTGCTGGACGATTGCTGTAAACCAATGACTTAATGTAACCCCAAAGAAAGAAGTCCAATGGAGTTAAATCGCTGAGAATGATTTTCTTGTGAAAATTGGCATCATTTCCGATTTTTTATAAGCACCAGGTATATAATACACGACGCTTTAAATGATTTGTTGGTCTGAGTTCTTGGGTTAAAACAATTTTGTATGGATGTAAACCAAGATCTTTTCGTAAAACTCGCCACAAAGAACTCTGGGAAAGGCCTAGTTCAAGTGAACGTCGAGAAATCATACTCCAAATAGAAGAAGACGTCATTTCTTTTTTCATTCCATTCCAAAAAAATTGTTTTTCCAGTTATATATGAGTTTTTTTGAGTGATATGTTCTGAAATGGCGCAAAATTAAAAACGTTTCCGTCGTCCAAGCTGCTTTCGAACAACCGAACCATCTGGGAACCGGTGCAAGGTTACCAATGGGATTGCGGCGTGTTATTAACCCTTTTTATTGTTCTAAGTTACTGCTACTCATTTAAAACTACATAAATTCATTAATTGATAAGATCTAGACAGACTGCCTTGCGATCTGTCCCCTGCTAACGGTTCCAGCCGAGCAGCGCAAGCATCCGAGAACCTCCGGGGTAAACCTTATAGTAATCCACTAATTGTCGGTGTCCGACCAATATTCAAGAACTATAATTTACCAAAGTGGCCTGTAGATCCTGATTAAATAAATTTCTACCTATCAAAAGGCATAATAATCAGTTCGCTACGAAATACAGTTGAATAGTTGATTTATAGCTCCATTCCAGATGGAGAAATGAGACGATAGAAGTACCCTGATTATCGGTTTTGGAGATGGCGTATTGAAAAAAAAAAGGTTTGTGTCAATATTTGGATTGATTATTTTGATGGGTAGGTGATTATCTCACTGATGTAGAGCAGTGGGTCTGCTTTGTTCCGACACAAATGGATTTTTTCTATGGGAATTTGGTAGCAGCTTGTTGATCGTGACCGTATTGGAATATGGTATTTTCCGGTTCTCTGAGTTTTCTGTTCTAGTTTTGATAATTTCATGCCTTTTGATGATTTTCAAATGAACAATGTGGAGTTGTCATCAATAAATTATGTTTGAAGTAAAACAATATAACTTTGATTTGATGGATAGGGTTTTTACTTAATGGATATTCATTTTCAACTAGTAATAAATAAAGTTCAATTTTCACAAACTTTTTATTGTTGAACGACAATCGTTTCGCCGCACTGTGGCTTAAGTGATACTGTTATAAAACTTACTTCTTATATATCGGGTGTTTTTTTAGAGTGGTAGAACTGTCGATAGGGATAACTGTGATTTGACAGAAGGTAGAAGCCATGTTGTTTTGACATTTCTGTTCATTAAGCATTGACGAATTATCATGGAATGACTCATGTCGCAACAACATCTACAAATTGTTGAAATTTATTTTCGAAATCAGTGTTCTATTCGCCAAACTTATGAAGCACTTCGTGAAATTTATGGTTTACATGAACGTCCATTAGAGCAGCTTATTCGTCGAACTATCGATAGATTTCGGACAATATTTTCTCTATTCGATGCAACAACAACAAGACAAAGAACTGTACGTACAGAAGAAAATATCGCTGCTGTAAGTCATAGTGTTAATGATGATCAACAAGTTGGACTCTGTCCATCTACCACATGGAAAATTTTGCGTAAAGTTCTTGGTTCACACCCATACAAGATCCAACTGGTTCGAGAACTAAAGCCACGTGACCATAATAAGCGTCGTTTGTTTGCTGATTGGACCCTAGGACAGCTTGAAGTTGATTTGTTATCGTTAAATTGTGATCAATGATGAAGCTCATTTCTGGTGGAACGGCTATGTAAACAAGCAAAATTCCCATATATGGAGTGAAAACAACCCTTAAGAAGTTCTGCAGGTTCCATTGCATCCTGAAAAATGCACTGTATGGTGTGCTTTACACGCTGGATGCATCATCGGTCCATATTTCTTTAAAAACGATGCTGAAGCGAATGTTACAGTGAATGGTGCTGGTTACAGATCGATGATCAATGATTATTTGTTTCAAAATTTGAACGGTATCGACCCAGAAGTGTTTTGGTTCCAACAAGATGGTGCTACACCTCATGCTGCTACCGTAACAATTGATTTATTGAAAGAAAGATTTGGCTATAACATTACTTCGAGAAATGGTCAAATTAAATCTTACTGCCACAAATACAGACATGACTTTTTTTATAAATTTTTTTATTATTTATTATTAAAATAATAAAAAATAATAAAAAAATGTATAAAAAAAAGTTATGTCTGTATTTGTGGCAGTATATACAGACATAATACAGATATGATTTTTTTTTATAAATTTTTCTATTATTTTTTATTATTATAATAATAAAAAAATCAATAAAAAAAATCATGCCTGTATTTGTGGCAGTAAGAAGAATAGGGAAAAAAATATAAAGTAAAAATTTATTTGTTTATAACAAATTGTTTATTATATAAACAAAGAAAAATTAAACAAAACGAACATTTTTGGAAAAGAAAAGTAAATCATGATTTTTAAAGATGAAATGGTTCCTTAATATGAGTTAGAAGTGGGAGAAAACGATTGTTAATTAACAAATGCGTTTTTAAGCAATAAAAAAATTTTTTTAAAGAAAAAATTTTTTTTAAAAAATCATTATTTGCATCACAGATTGATATTTCTTAAAAAAAATTTCAATTATAATATTTTATAAACAAAATTATTAATTAACTATTGCATAACTAATTGAAAAATTGAGATAAAAATTTGTTTTTGGCGGATTATTGTTCATTCATCTATCCAATATGCCCCTGAATTTTTTCATTTATTAAATTTCATATTTAATCTGTTAAAATAATTTTTATTAATAGTGTCCAAAGTAGGCGCGGCTTACGAAAGCCAGAGTACCCGTTTTCGGCCGTATTTTCATCCCTCTGGGAAAATTATTAATATTGGGACTACAATTCCGGGTGTCGACACTTTTCCTCCTCTTTTTGAATCTTTGTTTTTATTTCAAAAATCTTTATTAGTGTTTGAGATATTTACAAAAAACTAAAGCCTCTTTTTTTTTAGTTAATTGTTAATAACTTTTGCAATTTTTGCAAGCGGAACTTCATTTTTCTCAAAAATCATCTAGATGGCATTCCGAATCGAATGACACCTTGATCATAATTTTCGGAGACTGCTGAAAAAAGTTAACCCAAAAGGCACTTGTTGGCTAGATTATATAGCAAACGTAGCATTTTGAAAGTCTTAAACGCTGCCCGAGGTTGATCCGTGGATCGCAGAGAAGCTTTTTAAGTCTCACAAAGCCGTTTCTAGCTCGTTCATTTCTTGATTTTATTTCTACATCTGTCATCATTAAGCTTTTTTTTCAGTATCTGTCATTTCGGTGAAGTGTGAAGAACATGAAGGGTTTTCCAATAAGAGGTTTTGATATTGTGAAAAAAACGAGTATGTTCTGAGAGAAATCAATGGATGTTTATTTCATTGTAAAGAGGAAGGTACGCCATTAACAATGGAACAGATATATGCCTAATGGTTGTCACAGCTACAGTTGCAGCACCATATCCTTTTCATGACCAATTCGCACATTTGTGGCTGAATATCCTCGATAACTTCACGAATTTTATCTTTAAAGCCTTGAATCATTTTGGAATATTGGCATAGACCTAATATTTCACAAGATAAAATTCTAAAGGTGTTAAATCACAAGATCTTGGTGGCCAAATGTGATCACCACTTAGAGAAATTTTTCTTGCAAACTTGCGATTGTTTCGTTGTTCAAGGTGCACGTAGCGCCGTCTTGTTGATATACGTCATCCACATGTTCCAATTACGGCCATAAAAATTCATTAGTCATAGCTCGGTAGCTCAAACCATTCACCGTAACAGTTGCACCAGCCTCATTTTCGAATAAGTAAGGCCCAATCACTCCACCAGCCCAAACGCCGCACTAAACCGTGATACGTTGACGATAGAGGGACTTTTAACAATCATTCTTGGATTTTCTCAGTCCTAAATGCGACAATTCGGCTTTTTAACGTAACCTTCGAGGTGAAATGGGTCTCATCTATGAAGATGATTTTTCGATGAAAATCCGGATCTTTTTGATGGATTTCAAGGACTCAATCAGCGAAGATACGACGTTTTAGTGAATTTTAACGATTTCAGTGCGTTGTTGAAGCTTGTATCGTTCCATTTTCAGTAATGGAGTAAGTTTTCACTTGTCAAATGTCAAGAGATGACAGCTTCAAAAATGACAACTGCTCAGATAGCGGGATATTCAAAATGACACCTCTTATTAGAAAACAGAAGTTATAGAAAAAGTCCGCTAAGAATGACATTGATATATTTCGCTAACGGTTGATATTAAATCTGATACATCTCCTTCGCGAGAGAATGCAATCATCATTGTACTGGATTGCAATTTAGACGTACGAAACATATGAATTAAAAATTCTAATACAATTCTTTAGCGGATAGGCGGCTTCAAACAGACTGGATAGTAATTTTCCAGTAGCTGCTACTCTAATTACATTTTATACTTATCCGGTAATGGTCAGAAACACCTCCTCTCGTTCAGCAGATACTTGAAGAGGATTTTAGAACAGGATATGTCTACATAATTGATGGAGAATATGTTAAGAAAATATCGAAACGGAAATGGTGTGGCAGAGTGAGCATAAATTTCTGTGTTGAGACCACTTCATTCGAAACAAATTGATTCTACGGAATTTTTCGGTATCACGTCAGTTTATTTCCTGTTAAGTTGCGTTATGTAGATTTTTGTACACTTCGTTATTAACATAACGAGCTTAGATTCGAGCCGATGATGTTATTAATGTGGATAAAATGGAAACAAATTCCTATAGCTCTAGGATTACACTAGTTGAATTGAAGACAGAGAGAATGTTAAATGGAAACTAGCACATGTGCACAAAAAACGGAAAAAATTTGCAATTCCTGAAGTAATAATGATACAGAAGAGCGTTTTAGGATTATAAATACGTTCGTGCGATTTTTTTCGAAAATTGAAGCTTTATTTTGAAAAATTGGTTATAAATTCAAAGTTGCAAGAGACTTAATATATAGGAGAATATACTGGATGAGAAAGCAGTTCGTAGCTTAGGTTATGGATATTTGCGTGTACTTCCGTCTTGTTCAGGGGGAAGAACACTTCATTTTTGGTCAAATACGATTGTTTCACTTCAAATTTCTGTCGAATATGTCGAACAGTAATGAATCGGTTTACCCTTTTGAGATGATCAATGCATCTTGGTCTTCTTTGGTGCATGTTCCCCCGGGTAAATCCACTGCTTTGACTATCCCGTTACGAAACATCATGCACTTTCGTTTTAGAATCTTCCAATAACATTCCATATCAATAATTTCTGGTCGACCTGAACATGACCCTAACGAAATTAAGGAAACCACTTCTTAACCATTGAAATTATGATATAGATTCTCCATAGTGTTCATGAAGGATTTCTTAGGTTTCGGTGAAACTTTTTCTTGTGAAAACATAATAAATAAATTCACTTTTTCACACACTTGCCTGTTTCTAATTGCTGAATGACGCAGCTTGCTCAAAATTTGAAAGGAGTCTGTTGATAGGAAATAATTGACAGAAGCTAAACTGCATTCAAATGTATAAGTGGACCGAAAAGTAATGTCGCTTTTTAAAATTAAATTCAAAGTAATAAATTATTAACAGTTTTTATTCTTAATCAATGTGATCTCCTTCCTTATGAACAACCTTTTGCTATCTAGTTTGCAAATTTTCAATTCTTGACCGATGAAAATCAATTGGTTCTTGAGTACAGTATCTCGAGATGGCATTTTGGACATCATTCACTAAGAAAATGTTGTAGCCTTTTCTGTTGACAATCGCTGGACACTTTGCTCACAATACAGATCTGCATTAACAGTTTGTTCAGGTTTCAGCACTTCAAAATAAACAATTCCGCGTATACTCCCCCAAACACAAGCGCCTTTTCGGGATGTGAACCCGCCTTCGCAGTACTTCGTGGTGATTCATTTGGAGACAGTCACTGTCTTTTGCGTTTTGAATTGTCATATAGGACCGATTTTTCGTCTCCAGTGATCAAGCAATCAGAAAACGGTTCTGTATGGTGCCGTTGAAGCAATACGTTGCATGTGAAGGAACGGTTGGCTTTGTTCTCTTCGGACAGATTGTGGGGGACCCAAACATCTACTCTGCTTATTTTTCCAATCTGCTGCAAATGTCCTTGGATGGTCAGCCAAAATTGGTTAAGGGTTTTTGAGGGTTCCTCGATTGTCTGACATAGATTTGCTTCCACAGCCCTTAGCATGTCGTTGTCTAATGTTGTTGGTCGATGGGAGTCAGAGAGATCAAAATTACCGGATCTGAATCAAGAGAACCATCTTTGGCATTTACGAACGTCTAATGCATTTGGATAAACATCGCAAATGCTTTTGATCGTAACTATTGCGTTACTACCCTTGCGGAACTCAAGAAACTTACAATACCGGATATTCTCTTCTAGTATTTGGCTGGCTATTCGACTGCCCTCGTACGTTGAATTGCAACGGTATGCCATCACACATTCAAACATGTGCTAACACTGCCTTTTTATTAGTGTTAACTAATATCGAAATAATTCATAACTAACCCACGTAGTTGAAGGATGACCCTATCGCTCTCTTCCTCACCCTTCATAAGTGTCATATTATTCATCACATATTAAGAAAACATGTGGGTTTGACAGCTTCCTTCCTGTGTGAATTTATATGCAAAATAAATCGTATTGAACTTGTTAAGCATGGCCATTTTCACACACAATAATAGCAACAAGATTTATCGTTACATTCATCGCGTATTGTCCTCGAATAAGGAAGTGGGCCTATTAAAACCTAACATCTCGGATCAATCGGAAAGTAAGATTGTTTGAGTGCCAGTCCAACGGACGGAACAACGTGTAACTAAGTGTTTTTGTTGTCGCGCGGACGGAGCATTGGGGTTTTTAAAAACAATTTGTCGGCGTAAAAAGTAAATTGAAACTGTATTGGTCTATAATCTTCTAATGCCAATTACGTGCTAAATAATGACAGTTGTAGAGAATTCGGCTATTCTTGAGGAACAAACAGTGGCGTCACATTCGTTTAGGTGCACGAAATATATAATTTCTCACGAAGGATTGACAGCTAGTTAAGCGTTTTCCTGGGTTTACAACTATATGCTCATAAATACTGGAAATAAAACTTCAATACTAAAGAACCCTTAGAGGATTAAGTGAAGAATGTTGGTTCTTTTAACCACACAAAAGAGAAGATATCCATTATTTTTCAAAATTTGAATATCAGAACAGATTCAATCTGTTAGTCTTCTACAATTTCAATTTCAAAAAATTTTTTTTTATTCAAGAAAATTTAAGGATTAAATTAATGTCGTTATAAGCACTGCTCATATTTAATAAATGTATAAAATCGAAACTCATTATACAATATCAAATGGAATCAAGAAAATCCAACGAATATAAATTTTCAATTAAAATTAATAAATAAATAAATATTTTTTGTTTCGTTCCAGGCATGCATACTGAACTCCTCAGACAAACGTACGAAGTCCTGTTTGTTACAAAATGTAATGTTTTCTGATCTTATATTTATGAAGACTAAATCTGTCTCAAAAATATACAAAATAATTTTAAGAACTTTTCAAAAACCAATTTATTTGAAATATTCAATATATTTGAATAAATTGCTTCAAAAACTCTCAAAACATGTAGCACATCCTCAAAAATAATTAGAATTGTCAATTTGGTAGACATATAGAATCAAACACTTACCAAATATCACTAAAGGAAATAAAGGAATTCGAAGAAATTTAAATTATCAATTAAATCTACTGAATAAATAGTTGAAGGGGACAAAATTGTTTCGTTCCTTGTTTTATTGAAACCAAATTCCTTTCAAAAAATGCAGAACATAGCCTCAAGAAGTTCCACAAGATGCGGTAGTTTCTCAGAATTTTAAATATCATACAGATTTATTCTGTAAACCTCCTTCGAATTTTAATTTCCAAAAATGTTTATTCAAAAATTTCCAGAATTAAATTAAATGAATGTCTTTAGAACACACTGTGTCAATTTAATCGACATATATAATTAACACTTATTACACAGTACCGAAGGAAATAAAGGAATTCAAAGAAATATAAATTGTCATTAAAAAAAATTATATAAATACTGGAAGAGTATAAAATTTTGTTCCGTTCCTGGTTTTATGAAAACCAAATTCCTTTCCAAAAATGCAAAACATAACCTCAAGAACTCCTTCAAAAACAACTTGCTCAAAATAAGTTTCTTCAAAAAACTCCTAAAACATACAGAACATCTTCAAAAAGCAATTTAGAATTATTACAACGGAAAATCATCAGCCCTACTTCACATTTAAAAAATAAAAATAATTAACAAAATACATCTTACCAGACAAACTGAATGCCGATATCTGAACAAACACTAGAATGAAGTTAACTTTTAAAAATCCTACGTATTCTATGTGCACCACAGAAACTACACAAAGTTTGCAAGATATTTTATGGACTCCCTTAAAACCAAATGATAATATGTTATAAATGTGGACCAAAATATATAATTATTTTATATACAATAAAATAATAAAAAAAGTGTTTTACTTGATAGAAGGATTATTTAAAAATTTCAAATATTATTCAGATTTTTGAATGAAAAATTTTTGGAAATTAAAATTGTCGGAGGTTTACAGAATAAACCTGTATGATATTTAAAATTTTTAAATAATCCTTCTATCAAGTAAAAATCCCCTTTTTATCATTTTAAAAATGTTTACATTGCTGCAGGGTATTGAATAAACAAGTTATCAATAATTCAGTTGTATAGTCTAATCGTGAAGAAAGTTTATTCTGGAAAACTCGTGATTCGATGTCTGATTAATAATCAATACTCTTTTCTATCTACTTTCAGTGAAATAAATAAAATACACAGTGCCTCATACCTAAAACGGGCAAAATTTTTTCAGGTTCGGAATAGCATGATAGTTGAATTGATTCAATGAACAATAATATCGACAAATTTATGAATGAACAACAATTTTTTGGACAGAAATTTATGTTCATTAATGAAAATTGTTCTTCATTAATGTATTCAATAAAAATAAATTCCCATCAAGTGAGAAACGAATCCTGAAAGTTATAATTATTAAATATAATTTTTTGAAATTAAATATGTAGAAGGCTAATATTAAAATATTTGAATAATTTTATATTCCTTCTATCAGGTATTAAGCCCTATTTGTGTTAATTTATTCATAATATATAATTATTTTGTTTCCTTAACATTCTTCATACAGATAGTCCTTGTGCTAAAACAGAGGCCGTTAAATTGTCTTTCAATCTTTTAGATCAAGGGAAACTACGGAATTATTTATTTGTAGTTAACATTACACTCCATTTAAATTTTCAGTATTCATTTACCAGAGGTTTTCTAAATTGTTGAAGGGTGAGTAAATATTTGTTGTTGATTGATGTTACTTAAAACTTGTTTTTCAGTAATGTTTTTACATATCTTGAGATTTTATAGAAAGTAAATTAGTTAGATATCCAATAATATTGAATATTCTAAGTAAGATAGTTTTATGATGAAATGCTTAAGATTGTGTTAAACATTTTTGAAAGATTTTTGTTTTCATAAGATTGATCAGCAGAAACAAAATTTTTTCTACTTAAAATATTTAATTTATAAGATTTTGGTTAACAATTTTTATTTATTGGATTTTGTTATATCATTTGGATGTCTAATAATGAATGTTTATTTTATATGTCGTTTGATATAAGTGGTACTTATATGACATTAATTTAATTCCTGAAGTTATAATTATTAAATCTAATTTTTTGAAATTAAATATGTAGAAGACTAATATTAAAATATTTAAATAATTTTATATACCTTCTATCAATTATTAATCTCTATTTATGTTCAATTAAATATCGATCCTTACTTGATGTAAAATCATTTCAACTTCATTTACGACTGACAATTTTCGGAAATAAAGATGAGAAGAAAAATGCAAAAAGGGATACTAATAACCATCCATTCACAGAAATACTGACAAAGAAATGCATCCCTGTTTTCGCATATCCTTACCGTCAATTCACAGAAATGAATTGATGTATATTTGTATCGCTTCCGCAATGTTTTTCTTATCTTTATTTCCGAAAATTATCAGTTAATTGTACCGACTCTTCTTTCAAGTTTTGAGCTATATAAGAAGTGAATGTGTAATGTTAAAAGTTAGTTCAAAATGTAAACTTGACAGAGCCACAGTGTAGACCAATTGTCGTCAACTTAAAAAATTGTGGAAATAATCTATATTATTTCATTAGATCACATATAAGCTTATGTTGGTTTAATTTCGATATGTATTGGAATAGAAACTGTGTTAACATATTATTATTTTATTTTACTCATTTTCTGAAAAGGTTAATAATATCCTGTATTTAATTTGAAATTAAATATATCCAGTATCAGTTATACACCCAAAAAATCATAATTATTCAACTGTTATTCATTCCCGAAATACATTGTTCAAATAACAGCGCAGACTTTCAAGGCTCCAAAACCTAATGAACTTGTACCTCACTACGCCACTGGTCACTGATCAAATTCTCATATAACTGTAAAATGAGCAAAGATAAATCCCAAAAAAATATATTTCCAGTTATGAGTTGTAGAAAAATCCCACATTCCTCTTGGGTGGAAACAATGACACATGAATGATCTACTTTCTGAGAATCTTCCACGGGTTAAACATGTTCTTGCGGTCAGAATTATCCTGAAACCGGCCAGTGTTCCACGTAGATAACTATTTAATTTTATAATCGAATGGAACATACTCTCCGAAAGGCTAAATTACTACTCATTTCGTGAGAATCATTAAAAAGTATATAATTTAGGAATTGTTCTAACAGACCACCTAGACTGTTATATGTTGATCCCATAGTTCAATTAATTCTGGACAACTGTAACTAATGTTATTAATTTTATTTTCAATTTTTGGAATATTTAGTGTCTGATGATGATGCAATGAATTTTTATCGAACGAAGTTATTTGAACTCTCTAAAATGTAGAAATGAGGAAAGGATATCATAATATTTCGACTAAATTAAGTTTTTAGTAATTACAATATTTCATTAACAAAATATTTTTGATTGTCTCGGTCTTTACTTGAAGGAAATTCATCTTCACTATGAGGAAAACAAATGTAAACTTCCGCTATTTTATTGATTTACACGACAATTGTTTCGTCATACCATGACTTCATCAGGTAAGTATTAAAACTGGTTTACAATCAATGAAAAATATTAAGTAGGGGGCATCTGTTTAAATCTATTTGATCATTCAATAAAATTTGTCTTTTATTATATCTATTGATTTCTAAAGTTTCTAACAGATTAAGTTTCTGACTTTTGTTTTCGATATGTAATATTTCATAGTTCATATTAAAATTATGACCAGTCTCTAACAAATGGTTGGCATAAGTTGAATTTGGATTATTATTAATATAACATTTTTCATGTTCTCGTATCCTTGTTTGGAATGAACGGCCTGTCTGTCCCATATATACACATGGGCAATAACTACATGTTAACTTGTGAACTCCCGATTTTTTGTTTTTAGGAATGACGTCTTCATTATTTTTTATTAAGCTGCCTTAAGAATTAATGGTTTTAAAAGAGATGTAATAATTTTCTTTTTTCTTTAAATATCTAACAATATTTTTAGATTTTTGGCCTATGTAAGTTAATGAAATATGTTGTATATCCAAAATTTCAAAATTCAAACGAAACAAAATTTATTACATTAACTTACATAGGCCACAAATCTGAAAAGATTGCTAGATGTTTGAAGAAAAAAGAAAATTATAACATCTCTTTTAAAGCCATTAATTCTTTAGGCAGCCTAATAAAAAATAATAATGACGACATTCTTAAAAACAAAAAATCAGGAGTTTACAAGTTACATGTAGTGATTGCCCATGTGTATATATATGTTCATTCCAATCAAGGATACGAGAACAGGAAAAATGTTATATTAATAATAAACCAAATTCAACTTATGCCAACCATTTGTTAGAGACTGTCATAATTTTAATATGAACTATGAAATATTACATATCAAAAACAAAAGTCAGAAACTAAATCTGTTAGAAACTTTAGAGATCAATAGATAAAATAAAAGACAAATTTTATTGAATGATCAAATAAATTCAAACAGATCCCCCCTACTTAATATTTTTCATTGATTGTAAACCATCTTTTTCCACCCCTCTATTTTTTGTACCAGAGTTGTGTATTTAAGGTCATGTTTTGCATTGTATACCCCAGTTTTAATAATCATCTTATGAAGTCATGGTATGACGAAACAATTGTTGTGTGAATTAATAAAATAGCGGAAGTTCACATTTGTTTTTCTTATATTAACAATATAGTTGAGATATTATTACACTTTTTCGTCATTGCACTTCTGAAGTATTACTTGATATTCAGAGAAGGAAGATTAGAAAAAACACAGTATGTATGTGGAAAGTTCAGGAACAAAAAATTATAATTAAATACTTATTACATAAAACAGCTGGAATTAATTTTTAAAAAACATTTCCTAGATAAAATTGTATAACATATATATTATTATCACATGTGGTGGTACTTAACTAATAAAGAATCAAAATAAATATAAAATAATGACCAAATTATTTAGATATCACCTCACATGTTTTGATTGGATGTTAAAGAATCCCCAAAAAAAATTCAACATATAATTCAAAAAATCTTTTTTTTATTTTCCTTATGAAAGAATATATATATATATATATATATATATATATATATTCTTTCATAAGGAAAATAAAAAAAAGATTTTTTGAATTATATATATATATATATATATATATATATATATATATATATATATATATATCCAATTTCTGGATAAGCATGGCCTATATGTGATGATAATATACATTTCTTTAAAGTGATACAATGTTATATAGGACATATTTTTAAAAAATTTAATTCTAAATGTTTTCATGAGATTTATTTAGATTTAAAGCTTCAGAGGTTCCAGAGAATTAATTCTAGCTATTATCTGTACTATTCAAATACTTTTTCATGGTAAATTTTCAATAAATTTCTTTTATTATCACACATGCAGATGGCAGTTATCTAATGCTGAGTCAAAGTCGGATCTTCTCCATTCATTGTATATTTTTGTGATATAATCTAATTTTCTTATAGACCATGCTTATCGAAATATTGGTTACTTGTTGCAGAAATCCCGAAACTCGAGTCACAAGAAAATGTGTGATATATCTTTTCTGGTAGTAAAACACAGTAATTTCTACAATTTGTTTTAATTATTATCAACTACCAAATAGTAACGGCTGAAACAATTCAGTGCTATATGTTCTTTAAAAAGGAGAATAAAAAATGTTGAACATTTTTTGATGATGGAACGTGTCATTCTTTAACATCCAATCGAAACATGTACGCATAAGGTGATGTCTAAATAATTTTGTCATCATTTTATATTTCTTTTGATTCTTTATTAGTTATTTTCCACCACATGTGATGATAATATATATATATATATATATATATATATATATATATATATATATATATATATATATATCTATAAAGTAATACAGAGTCATCTAGGACAAGTTTGAAAAAAAATAATTCTTAATGTTTTCATGAGATTTATTCAGATAAATCTGTAGAGGTTTCCGAGAATTAATTCCAGTTATTAACTGTAATATTAAAATACTTAAGAATACTTGTAATAAAAAACAGGTTTTTACTTGATAGAAGTTTTTCATAATATCTAAATATCACAACGATTGATTCTGAAAACCTCACTACAAATTTCAATTTCATAAAAAAATTTCAAAAACTTTTTAAAATTGAATTAAAAATATTAGAAAACACAGAAATTTAGTAGACACATAGAATTAACACTCATTACACAGTTCCAGAAAGATTAAAAGAATCCAAAGAAAATATAGAATATTAATTAAACATATTGAATAAAATAAAATAGAAAAAGGCTTTTTACTTGATAGAAGAAATATAACAAAATTTGAATATCAAAACAGATTAAATCTGTTAGTTTAGACATTATATATTGAGTTTTGATTATACTACTCTGTCAAGAAAGTACCGGGAATTTTCAATTAAAACAACATTTTTACATTTAATCGTCAAAATTTTTTGGGTCGCCTTCAAAATAGGCTCCATTTGCTCCAATACATCTATGCCAACGGCACTTCCAATTATCGAAACATTTTTTATAGGTGCTTTCCGGGATGGACTTTAGCTCTCGCGCCGAATTTTGTTTTATGGCTTCAATCGACTCAAAACGGGTGCCACGAAGGGGCAATTTTAGTTTTGGGAAGAGGAAAAAGTCGCAGGGAGCCAAATCCGGCGAATACGGTGGTTGCTGAAGCACGTTTTTCGAGTTTTTGGCGAGAAAGTCAGTCACAATCGTAGCTCGGTGAGAAGGCGCGTTATCGTCATGCAAAATTCATGAGTTGTTCGCCCACAAATTTGGCCGCTTCTTACGGATACGCTCACGCAAACGTTTCATAACGCCTAGGTAATACTCCTTGTTTACCGTCTGACCCTCTGGAACGAATTCGTAGTGCACCACGCCACGGATATCGAAGAAAATAATGAGCATCACCTTCATTTTCGAGCGGCTTTGGCGTGGTTTTTTCGGTTTCGGCTCATTTTTTGCCACCCATTCCGATGATTGCTGGCTTGTTTGCATGTCGTACTCGTAGACCCAGGTCTCATCACCAGTTATAATGCGTTGCATGAATGTAGAATCAGAATTACAGCGATCCAGCATGTCTGAAGCAACCTGTTCGCGATGACGTTTTTGAAGAAAATTCAGGTCTTTCGGTACGAGGCGTGCGGCCACCTTTCTCATGCCCAAAATATCAATCAAAATCATACGTGCGGACTCGTGGGATATCTTAAGATCATGTGCTATCTCTCTGAAGCTGGTACGACAGTTTTCCAGCACCCTTTCCTTAATTTTATCGACGTTATCTTCGATCGAAGCCGTCGATGGGCGACCACTTCACGACCGTCCTTGAAGGCTCTGTACCACTGATATGCACGAGTTTTCGATAGAGCATTATCACCAAAGGCCTTTTGCAACATTTTCAATGCATGGGCACACGAAAATTCATCGACATCGACTGACTTAATCAGCTGTTGCAAACACACTAGTTGACAGATCCCGCTCAGATGCCGCTTGGCATAGTAATTAAGGACAGTGGTACCAACCTAGGAAAATAAAATTTCACCTGCCTCATTGCCCCGCCAGATTTAAATCGATAATTCCCGGTACTTTCTTGACAGAATGTATAAGTCTATTAAACGTAAGCTGTGCTTATTTTAGCCATTAATTTAATTCTAAAAGTTTTTTGAATAAAATTTTTTTGAAATTAAAATTGTAGAAGACTAACAGATTTAATCTGTTTTGATATTCAAATTTTGATATTGAATAAATACTTGATGGATACAAACGTTTTTTCGTAACGATGTATTATGAAAACCAACCACGTACTATTTCGACAAACATAGAACCTTAGCTAAATATAAAATCCTACGTATTCCATGTTCGTCCATAGAAATCACACACAAGTTTTTAAAGTTTAATGAGTGTTAATTCCATATGTTTATTAAATTGAAATTGTGTTTTCTGAGACATTTATTTCATTCAATTTTTAAAAATTTTTCATAAAATTAAAACTTATAGTGAGGTATGCAAAATTAAATGATATTTAAGAAAAAATACGTGTATAAGTGCTATTCTTGACACAGGAGATAAGTGTTTAGCATCACTTAAATATATTAAACTTTTTGGAATCTACATACAGACATAGTATGGTCATTCATTATTTTCAGAACTATAAAATGAGCAGAACTATAAATTGGCACTTCAACGAACATATATAATAGTTTCATTCATTTGAAAATGAAGTAAACAATACGAAACTCCAGTCACTGGTTATTCAGTTAATAATGAGTAATTTCATATTTCATTCCGTTTTGTTCATTGCATATCGAATCGCAATCTCTGAATTCTATGTTCCAATAAAGTTTTCTTCTCATTATATGAACATAAAACTATGCGGAATTTCAAAACGATTTTGTGTTTCCTATTAAACTCTTACGGAACTCTTAAGGATGAAAAATTACCATGGAAACCAATTTTAGATATGGCAGAAATAGCGGCAACTTCATTGTTGTTAACACTGAAATCATATTGGCAGAACTGGACTGCAACATAAGTCAGAAATCAATAAACTATAAATTAATGTAATTCTATCTTTCTCCAGCTAGCATTAGCTCTCTCTCCTCGTATTCAGTTTCAGATACAACTGCAATTTAACATGGAACACGGCTATCAAGCGAAATGTCACTCAAATGGCGATATTCAGTCATGTAGAATGGGTTGCATGGTGTAAACACTCATATACAGTATAATAAGTCCGATAATTGGAAACATAATACAATCGGCACGAAAATTGGGGTTATTCGATATTTTTCGAACATTAATGATACATCTTTCTGTGAACGGCAGTACACATAATTCTAGCGAAAGTTGAATAATTTCTGTGGTTACTTTTTGGGGCTCGAAATCTGTCATGCAATTGTCTCGGTATTTAAATGGCGGAATTTCATCTGGAATTCAAAAATATCAAAAAGAGTTTTTATATTTTATGAAATTTCATGTTTTATGATTTCAAAACAATTGTATCATGATAATTTGATGTCTTAAATATCTAACAAAGTAATTCTGTTATATCGAATCGCCTTTTTGAAGATGTGCTACATATTTCTGAAATGTTTTTTGAACGAGTTTTCTGAAGAGAGATTGTTTCGAAGAATTTCTTGAGTAACATAGAAGAATTTGGTTTTCATAATACCCTGTTTTCACTTAATTGTTCGTTGAGTAAGTTCGATCAGTATTATATATTTTCTTTGGATTCTTCATCTCCTTTTGAAACTGTTTGATAAGTGTTAATTCTATATGTCTACCATAATTGGAACAATATTTTCTGAGGTCATTTAATTTAGTTTCAAAAAGTTTTCAATGAATTTTAGTAAATCCAAATTTGTAGCGAGGTATTACATAATTAATTGAAAAAATATATATGAGACAGTAATTTATTTCCACAAAAATATTTTTGTGGAAATAAATTACTAACTCATATATATATTTTTAATTAAAATGAGTTTCCACCAAGTACAAACTGAATCAATCAAATATTTATAACAGAATTACTTTGTTTGATCTTTAAGAAGCTGAAAAAGCCTTTTGTCAAGTGAAAAAAACCTTTTTTATTATTATTTTATGTGATAATTTGACTCCGTTAATTGAGAATTGCTACTTATTACGTGATACAAATAGATATTCTTCAATACGTAATTCTGTGTTGAAAAATAGAGAGATGAAAGATATTTTCACAATTATTTGGTATATTACATATAACTGGAATGAATTCTCCGGAACCTCTACAGATTTAAATATAAATAAATCCCTTGAAAATCCACTAGAAAAATATTGATTCCTGACAGAAAAATAGAATATTCAGTTCAATCATCAGGTTGTGAAACTCAATTCATAAGTCTTAGAACACATTCAACTTCTTCTCGAGCACAGTTTCATACCCTGCCTTTAAGTTCAATTCAACTAGTTAATCAAGTTCTTAAACGAGTGTAATATCTTGTGTTTTTTCAACTAAGCACGCGTTTAATGAGAGGTATCAAGTCCGTCCATCCTCTTTTTTCAAACCATATTCCACTTGATTGGAATATAATGGTTCGGAATGAATTAGAGGCGGACTAATTTTACGGATTATACTGAGCGCTTCAATGGTGAGGCTTTTTTGATGGGAATCTGAGCTAATTAGAATATAAAAATTGCTAAATAATGAAGTTCAGAAATTCATCGATGAAACTTATCGAACTACGACCATATGAGTATATGTTTTCAAATTATTTGGAACAAAAATAAAAATTAGTCTTCCCCTTAAAAAACTGAAAATTAATTTAAAAAAAAGCTACAAATTATTAGGAAAAACAGAGAATTCTGTGTTCTGTCATCTGGAAGTCAAATAAACGTCATTTCTTGCAATTTCAAAGGGTGAGCACCATTGATAGTGAAAAGTATTGTGGCATTCTAAACGATTATCTCCTTGAAACGACGCATGCTTTATATCCAGAGGCGTGGCCTTTTCAACAGAATAATGCAAGATGCCATACTTCGGCCTATATCCAAGCTTGGATTCAAGTGACAACCATTTCATGACCAGCAGCTTCACCAGATCTTAGTCTCATTGAAAACATATGGGGACTAATGAAAATTGAAGTTGAACGAGCGGCGCCTCGAAATAAAGATGATTTAATTTAGTCAGTTTTACAGTCCTGAACTACCATCACCTAAAATTATGGAGGTGATCTAGTTTCGGGTGTACCTCGACTTTTAGTCAAGTGTTCACAGTTAAATGGAGGTTATAAACGTAAATAAGATGAACATTTGGTTGTAGTTTTCTAATTCAAGAATTAAAGATATATACTAAATAATTACAATTGAGTTTTCTTTCTTTGGATACTTTTTAGACGGATTTTACAAACCTTCAAAAGATAGCTCCAAAAATTTTATGACGATCTGATGCTTGGTTCAAAAGTAACAATTGTTTTAGTGGAACAACTTTTGTGGTTTTCAAATAAATAAATAAAATAAAGCCAAGAAGGCCCCACCAGAACTTTCTGGTCATTATCATTGGGATTATCTCTTCACAGAGATTGTTTGCCTAATTATATCGCTAGCAGGCGTTTGTCGATATTGGTTTTATCATGTTTATTAACCCATCCTTGAGTAGTAAATAAACACTCCATTATCTCTGAACCAGAGAAATCCATTTGAGTTGAACAGTACTTGATCTTAGTTTTAGTTCTTCACCCGAATGTTACGCTGTGATTTCATGTAAGAACAATTAAATTCACCCTTCGGCATGCGAAATTAAACCCAATACATCTGTCAGGATACGAACCTGGAATCTTCTGATGTTTATAAACACTTCCTTGAATAGTAAATATAGGGTGTTTTTTTAGAGTAATAGAACTTTGAATTGAAATAAAACATATTTAAATTAAGATTGAAGCCAAATTTTTTTTTATTTGAAAGATAATTTAATGACATTTATGTTTTAAAAATAATTTCCGGTATATGTCCACCACTACTAACTCCGAGAAACCGCATTCGACCAGACCAATTTTGGACCACTTTTTCGAGTAATTCAGGCCTTATATATCCACGAGTAATGTTGGCTTCAAAAGCGTCTATTGTTTCTGGTTTATCAGCATAAACCAATAACTTGACAAAACCCAAAGAAAATAATCCAGTGGAGTTATGTCGCATCATCTTGAGGGCAATTAATTTGACCATTTCTCGAAATAATGTTATCGCCAAATCTTTCTTTCAATAAATCAATTGTTACGGTAGCAGCATGAGGTGTAGCACAATCTTATTGAAACCAAAACACTTCTGGGTCGATACAATTCAAATTTTGAAACATATAATCATTGATCATCGATCTGTAACGAGCACCATTCACTGTAACATTAGCTCCAGCATCGTTTTCAAAGAAATATGGACCGATGATGCCTCCAGTGTGTAAAACACACCATACAGTGCATTATTCAGGATGCAGTGGGACCTGCATAACTTCTTGAGGATTGTTTTCATTCCATATACGGCAATTTTGCTTGTTTACATAGCCGTTCAACCAGAAATGAGCTTCATCACTAAACACAATTTTACGATAAATAAGTGGATCAACTTCAAGCTGTTCTAGGGCCCAATCAGCAAACAAACGACGCTTATTATGGTCAAGTGGCTTTAGTTCTTGAACCAGTTGGATCTTGGGTGTAGACCAAGATCTTTACGCAAAATTTTCCATGTGGTGGATGCACAGAGTCCAACTTGTTGTGAATGTCAACGAATAGAGAAATCTGGATTTTCATCAACACTATGACTTACAGCAGCGATATTTTCTTCTATACGTATAGTTCTTTGTCTTATTGTTGTTGTTGCATCGAGTAGAGAAAATGTTGTCCGAAATCTATCGATAGTTTGAAGAATAAGCTGCTCTGATGGACGATTATGTAAACCATAAATTTCACGAAGTGCTCTATAAGTTTGGCGAATAGAACACTGATTTTGAAAATAAATTTTAACAATTTGTGAACGTTGTTGCGGCGTGAGTCTTTCCATGATAATTTATCAATGCTAACTGAACAGAAATGTCAAAACAACATGGCTTCTACCTTCTATCAAATCACAGTGATTCCAATCGAAAGTTCTATCATTCCAAAAAAAAAACACCCGATAAATACTCCATTATGTCGATAATCTATAAAATATTCACGAGAAACCTTTACATCAAGAAAAACTTACTATTTAATGGACCTTATTGTATTGAAAATGCAAATATGGATACAGTGAAATGCCATACAAGAGGCGATTCAACAAATTTGGATCTTTTTGTGGAATAATCGTGAACAACCAAGGATGTTTCGAAATTGAGCGTCCAATAGAGCATTAACTATATTACACCTGATCTTTCATAGAATATTTTATAACACTTACCTACTTGACGGAAATGTCGTATCATTTTCTCTTCGAAGATGATCGATTAGTTATTTTTCTTTTCGACAAACCCTAGTATATATATATATATATATATATATACGTAGGCGTAAGATTTATGTATAGTGAAGTCAAGAATTATCCAACAATCTTCCATCAGAGTAATTAGACTAATCATATTGACATCATACATAGAAGCCAGTAATTATTGGCAATTTGATAAAGACACAAATTCATTTCAATATTGATGGCAGCTTTGATTGATAGCTTTAGTAAAGAAACGTTTAGGTAAATTGTTGTTCGTTTTGGGTAGCGGTATTCATAATAATTATACTAAATTGATTGATGTATAGGTAACCTTGTACACGAGATAATTAAGATGAAGAAAGATAAAGGAATGATTTAGAGTCCAGTGAAATCGTACGGAAGTTGTGTATTTAGATACATAAAATCAGGTAGGCATTCGTGTTCGAAAATTTTTCATATTTTTCGCAATATTTCAGAAACAACAGATTTAATCGATCTGAAATTTTAACTTACAAGTAGAATAACAACGAGCATATTCGTGAGAAAGATAAGAAGTTATAAATATATATATATAATAGGACGACGGGAACTTATGTCGTTTCTGCGCATGTCGATATTTGATTGTCATTTGTTAGCTCATTGTGTATTTCGAAATAGTGTCAAAAACATTTTGAGGTTAGTGTGACTTGTTCACTTCTAAATAATTAAATATTAGACTTTTTTGCAATTTGGGATTGAATGATCAGCCAAATATTATAAGGGTATATCCAGCATTGTATGCTTTTTGAGTTTCGCAAGTTTAGTTGGGACCAAAAAGATTTTCGATGTTTTCTAGATTCAGATCCCGTTGTTCTCTAGATTCAGATCCCGTAATTTTGATTTCTCCGACTCCTATCAATCAGGAAGACCAACAACATTAGACAATAACAGGCTAAGGGCACGGGTGGGAGCAAATCCATGTCCGACAATCGAGGAACTCTAAAACACCCTTAAACAACCTTGGTCGACCATCCAAGAACATTTCCAGCACATTGTAAAAATAAGCAGAGCAGGTGTTTGGGTCCCCCATAATCTGTCCGAAGAGAACAAAGCCAACCGATGCATCACATGCAACGTATTGCTTCAATGGCACCATATAGAACCGTTTTTTGATCGCTTGATCACTGAAAACAAAAAATGGGTCCTATATGATAATCCAAAACGCTAAAGTCAGTGGCTCTATCCAAATGAATCACCCCGAAGTACTGCGAAGCTGGGTTTACATCTTAAAAAGGCGCTTCTGTGTGTTTGATGAAGTATACGCGGAATGGTTCATTCGGAAGTGCTGAAACCTGGACAAACTGTTAATGTAGAACTTTATCCTGAACATCTGGATCGAGTGAACCAATCTTCAATCGAAAAGTATCAGGCGATTGTCAACAGAAAGTACGCTATTCTGCAACACACCAATGCAAGACGAACGTTGGAAAAAATTAATGAATTGGGTTGTTAGGTACTACCTCACACCCACCATACTCGCCGGATTTCGCACCCTTGGATTATCATTTATTCCGATCGCTACAACAATTTCTTAGTAGCAAAAAGTTTGGATGATGTCCAAAATGCCATCTCAAAATATGTTACTCAAAACCTATTGAATTTTATTGATCCAGCATTGAAAATTTGCACACTAAATGGCATAATTGGTTAAAAATAAAAACTTGTTAATAATTTATTCGTTTCCACGAAACATATTGAGATCACATTTTACATTTTGATGTCAAATAACGAAAACGAAATCAACCTCAAACCTAAAGAGGTTACAAGAGTCTGTGAATCTAACGGGCTCACTTATATTGCATCTAACCAGGTTCTAGTTTGTGTTTTTTGTCAAAGTTTCATTATTTACTCCTTGTTATCGAGTTGTTTGGACATGAGAAAAATAGGAGTGACATGTAGGTTATGATGCTCATAAGATATGAAACACAGATTATTCAGTCACCGAACATAATATCGTCTCAAAATAGAGAATGGGATTATCAAACAGGAAGAGATGCTCCTCAATTCTATGATCAGAGTAGTTGTGAAAAAGAAATTGTTTTCTGAATTTATCAATTTCGATGTGTAATTGATTATTATTTAAATGCAGTAGTTTTTACCTATATTACTATGATAATATAATTTAGTACTCACATAAGAAATATTTTCGCTTGATTAAAAGAATCATCATCTTGTTGCCAATTCAAAATACAATTTGATGGAATTTGAGTAAAAATTGGTTAAATTCAAAAGAGAATACTTAATACATGATTAAACTTTTTCGAATGGAGTTAATGGAACTTAATGAAGCAATTATGAATTTCATCTGAGATTAAGAAGGTTTTTTTGTATGTTTTTTTTTGCAAATTGCAAATACCCACTTGTATCTTCTAAATATAGAATTATTGATTCTGATATTGATGTCTTCATTACTTCTCCTTTGATGCGTTCGTTAGTAGGTTTACGATCAATAATGTATGTCTTGGCAGCAATGGAGTGATAATGAAAAACATTTATTCCTATTCAAAGCTTCACATCTTGTTTCATCGGAAAACCATTTTCTTCTAATTCCACGATAATCATTGATTAACCCGTCACAACCCAGGAAAAAGATCTTATAACGGCTTCATTAAACTGACAAGCAACTTCCAATTATCAAATACTCATTAATGTTTTTACTTGCAAGCGTTGAAAATTATCTTTTACTCAACATGCAATATCGCTGGCATGTTCATTCATTTTATTTCGACAGGTACAATATCTTATTAGATAGGTACTCGTACGTAAGAAGACTCAATATGGGGTGTCTTTTTTAGAGTGATAGAACTTTCGATAGGGATAACTGTGATTTGATAGAAGGAAGAAGCCATGTTGTTTTGACATTTCTGTTCAGTAAGCATTGACAAATTATCATGAAAAGACTCACACCGCAACAACGTTTACAAATTGTTGAAATTTATATTCAAAATCAGTGTTCTATTCGCCAAACTTATAGAGCACTTCTTGAAATTTATGGTTTACATAATCGTCCATCAGAGTAGCTTTTTCGTCGAACTATCGATAGATTTCGGACAACATATTCTCTACTCGATGCAACAACAAAAACAAGAGAAAGAACTGTACGTACGGAAGAAAACATCGCTGCTCTAAGTCATAGTGTTAATGTTGATCCAGATTTGTCTATTCGTCGACGTTCACAACAAGTTGGACTCTGTGCATCCACCACATGGAAAATTTTGCATAAAGATCTTGGTCTACACCCATACAAGATCCAACTGGTTTGAGAACTAAAGCCACTTGACCATAATAAGCGACATTTGTTTGCTGATTGGATCATAGAACAGCTTGAAGTTGATCCCCTTTTTTATCGTAAAATTGTGTTAAGTGATGAAGCTCATTTCTGGTTGAACGGCTATGTAAACAAGCAAAATTACCATATTTTGGTTCCAACAAGATGGTGCTACACTCATGCTGCTACCGTAACAATTATTTCGAGAAATGGTCCAATGAATTTGCCTCCAAGATGATGAAATAACGCCTGAATTACTCGAAAAAGTGGTTTAAAATTGGTCTGGTCGAGAGTTAGTCGTGGTGGACATATGCCGGAAATATTTAAAAAAATAAATGGCATATCATTCAAAAAAAAAAATTGGCTATCTCCTAATTTAAATGTGTTTTATTTCAATATAAAGTTCAATCACTCTAAAAAAACACCCGATATAATTGAGGCGCTCGTAGAAGCGCGCTATCATTTGAATCCAATCTAAAGGATGAACATCTAGCGTTTGCATCTTTAAGTAGTGGTTTCAGATTAGCCCAAATTTAGGAAACTACTTAATAAGGTGTGAGCCATTTAAAATTTACCTTTTTGATCGTCTTTAAATAAATAATGAAAAAATATCTTTTCAAAGTTTTGAGTTTAATGGAAAAGTTGAACATTGACATTAACGAACGAAAAACATAATTCAAATGACTGAACGATTGGCTACAGCACCAAATCGGATCAACCCAATTTTTCAGTACATTGTCGATGGTTAGAGACTCAATCTCATGAATGGAAGCTTCGATATCTTGTTCGAAGGCATGAATCGTTTCTGGATCTTCACTTCTTGCACTAGTTGAACTTTGTAAGCCTTCATACCGAGGTGTTTATGCAAAATTCTCCTCAGAGGAGTGCGAGAAAAGTTCAGTTCTTGAGCACGATGACGAGTTGGTGTTGATGAATGTTCAGCCACATTCTCTGCTACAGCAACAATTTTTTCAAGTGTGGTCAATGGACGAGAACTTGATCGGGTTGTTTTATCACGAACAAATTGATACAAGTATAACCTTGAGGGCATTTGATTTCTATTGAAATTTCTGACAGTTTGGATAGAATATTCATCATTTTCGAAATAAGTTTTCAGTATTTCCCAGTTTTGGTCAAGCGTAAATTGACCTATTTCGTTAATGTTAAATATTAAAATAACTTTCTGTCAAAACAAGAATGAAATTATATGAAAAATTCCTTCTCAGAAAATACTCAACGATTTGTCTCTTTTATTGGCTTAGTGTACTTAAAGTCAATTTGGTGAGTAAAATCCATAAAAATACATCTTTTCATACAACCGCAAACAAAATCGGTATACGCTAAATAGAAAATAACAGACCTGTGTGTAAAGTTTGCAATTTTTGGAATTGGGGCAGAGCCTTTTAATCTAAAAAAGACTATTCGTTTCGGCGTTTTTTTCAAAAGTGTGCTAGTTTCAAGGCTTCGTTATTGACGCCTATTCAATCCGAGAAGTTTATTTGCTCATTTCACGCTTAGGAGGTTTTTTTGAAGCATGGTAAGCGCGCTCACAATATAATCTCTAGTTACCTAACACAATGAAACGAGTTTTTCGATCATTCAAAGATTATCATCATCTTGTGGAACTGATAGGACAAAAAGCACTCATTTGTTCCTAGATGTCAAAGAGATAATTGGAATAAGTTCACAGTCTATTGCTCGCAACTATCTGATTTTTCTTGTAATTAGATATCGGTAGTTATTTACTGTTGCTTCTTTATGACTTTGAAACCTACTTTGCATTATATAGATCTTGTGATACACTTGAAAAACTACGTTAAATTTGAAACAATTGTCTTCAGACAACTCTTTATTCATACATATATTTTTGGATTCTTTTCGTAGTACAAACGCTTCGATGCCCATGAACTTCTTCATTATACTTTCGTAGTAAAATGATGAAAATCGAATATTGAAACCAAATTTAAAAGTGCAATAAATATAAGGTTGTTCGGAAAGATATTTCGTTTTTTCTCGATAGGGTATTTAATTGTATTTTTTCGAACCCAACTTCACTCTTAAGCCGCATAATCATATGTTTTGAGAGCTGATAAAGCAATAAATATGGAGAGCAACAAGTAGCATTTTCATCATATTCTACTTTTTTACCTAAATGTGTAATTTTATAAACCTTTTCTCAATTGAAATTATTGTCATATTATTCGATCGCGCCTATCCAGTTCTATTTCTAACATAATTTTCAATTCTTTTCAACGCGGAGAAACTTCTTTGTGTATAGAAGCAGTTGTCACTGGCAAAACAATAACAAGACATTATAATTTAAAGTGTTCTGGCAAAAATTGAAGTCGGTATTGTGAAAAAAAGTTGGGATTTCATAAGTGTTTGTGCAATTTTCTATTAAATTGTTTCCGTATAGAACAGTTAATTCACTTTTTAGTTGACGTATTTTAAAAATATTATATTGCGTTGTCAAGTCGTTCAAAAGCTCATGAGGAAATTATTTTTCATTAATGGAGAATTTTGAATTATTTAGCAGATCGAAGAAATGTAGTTTTTCAATGTCGCAAAACCTAACCTCCATTTGAGTCGTTATAATGTCTAGAATTTAGAAAAAAATTGTCTCAATTGTTGTGTTTTATTTGCCAGGGCGTGAGGCATGCCTCGAACCGTTTACTACTAAAAGAGGAAGTGAGATGAATGTACAAGAATCCTGAGAATGAGCATGGATATTATGGAACAGAGATCCAGTGCCATACCGTATGATGTGAAATTGAGGATGAAATGGATTAAAAATTATTCGATTAATAAGTGTAATTTCCAGAATTTATTTGGTGAGGCACTGCCTCACCTGCTTCATGGATCAGTGGATAACTCAATTACAAAAAAGTGATAGAAAACGAAGTATTTTCTTATTTATTTCACATTCAAAAAGAACTATCCCAAAGTTACGGACTAATCCGTCCAATAAAATCAAATTTAGACGAATGAAAACTCCTAGAAATCATAAAATGTGAGTGTTCAAACCGAAATCAAATCTCATGAGGACATGGAAGATTTCTCAGTACTTCCACCGTATAAAAAGCGTCTTGAAAGTTACTCAAGCTGGTCGTTCGACTATCGACATCGGACCAATTCTTCCTCTTACTCCGCATTCTATTTTTCACAGACACCTGTCAAATAATTCAGCTTCATACCGGTCTTGCCGGGGAAGTTGTCGTTTTCGAAACATTTCCCATAATTTATTCATTAACTGTATCTCGATATTTATCGATCTGCATCGTGAGGAAAATGGGAATCTAGTAGTCGTCTACTCGAGGGATATCCACTTAGGTATTGCCGAAAGATGTGCCATCGTCTCTCCAATTTCGGTTTTTATTTTCGACAATAAAGCCGGAGAATCGATTTAAGATGAAGAAACGCCGAATCGTTCGGTTTTACGTTTCAAATCGGGTAATAAAATGCTGCAGTCGAGTAGCACCTAACCAATTAATAATTGAATGAATGAAGAAACGTTTCGAATTTTTAATTTGTGTTTGAGAAAGCTCAGCAAATTACCATTTTTTATATCTTATTTAGAATCAAATCGAATTCAGATCGAGAAGAACCGAAGTGTCAATTTTCTAGACTTGTATATCACAAGATTAGATAGTTGACATGAATTTAGCATATTTCTGAAACCTGCCCACTTAGATATCGCCATACATAAAATTTCTAATCATACCTTCAAATAAAAAATGTCAGCTTATGATAGCTTAATCTATAGATAACCAAAAGTACCCATGAACTCTAAAAATTTTTCCAAAGAACTTAATATAATCAAACAAACTATATTGTTAACCTTCAGCTAAATGGCAGATACCGAAAAGACAGCCAAATGATGACACTTCAAAATGAAAGTGTTGCCAGATGAAATAATGGAATAATAAACTACTGGCGACATCTGGTTTTCCCATTTTCGAAGAATACTATTGAAAGCAGTGAGAACGTGCAACTTCTCTCATTTCATAACTTCAACCATCAACCAGAAATACTATTTTATGGCACGTGGGTTATTGCCCTCACATTTTATGGCGATTACTTTTTTATCCTCTTTAATCGACATCGTATAACTTAGTTTTAGTTTGAAAGTTTATATCGACATTTACGGCATAGCATCCTTGACGAGCAACATTCACAATCATAAAATTCAAGAAGTATCATATCGATTTGTTTGCAATTTTTTTACGAGCGTTGATGTGTTCGACCGTTACTGTTGAAATCCTTTCTCTGATTCAACTAATTGATGAATTCATTTGTTTAATTCATTAAAAATTTCTGTGTAGTAGACTTTAAAAATTTCTGGTTCTACACAATTTCTTAGTTCGTATATTTGAAATGTGATCGAAGAATTCATTCGTTCGCTCTGAGTGATTTTTATCAGATATTTTGTCTTATTCTTCTCAATATTTTCAATCAAATGAAGGATAATGGAGTTAGGACAGTCTTTTCAGAATCACCCCAGTATTTAAAGTTTAAATACTCACCTGATGAAGTCATGGTATGACGAAACAATTGTCGTGTAAATCAATAAAATAGCGGAAGTTAACATTTGTTTTTCTTATATTCTTAATATTTATATAGATCATTTCGCTGATTCAACTTTTATAACAAATATCCTCATACTGAAAAAACCACCAGAGAATTTTGTTTTTAATAGGAAAGAGATGACGGATGTGTTTTATAAAATAGAAAGGGCCTTTTACTTGATAGAAGAAATATAACAAAATTTTAAAATCAAAACAAATTAAAATATGTTTATCTTCTACAATTTTAATTTCAAAAAATTTTTTATAAATAACTTACACTGTTCTTTGATTTTGTTAGAACATAGATCAATCTTGAAGTATAAAGTTGATCTGTGTTTCGAAACATTCATTTCGTTACACGTGTTGAGTTGTTGATATAGGTTAGATTTTTGATTTTGATATTTGGAATATTATTCAGGACCGAAGAAGGGATTGCTTAGAATTATATTTGTTTTTTGAAGATATAGTGCATGTTTTGAAAGATTTCTGAATTAACTTATTCGAATATTCAAATATATTAAATATTTCAAATAAATTATATTCTTTGAGAATTCCTTAAGTGTGTTCATGTTTTTAAAAGGCAATTGGTGTTCTTAAAGGTAAGACCAGAAACAAAATTTTGTCTCCTTTAAATATTTATTTATTAATTTTAATGACTTTCGTATATCTGTTGGTTTATTTATTCCATTTGACATTATATATTGAGTTTTGATTAAATACGTCTATTAAATATAAGCGGTGCTTGTTTTAGACATTAATTTAATGCTAAAAGTTTTTTGAATAAAAAAATTTTTGAAATTAAAATTGTAGAAGATAAAAATATTTTAATTTGTTTTGATATTCAAAGGATGTGTTTTAGTTCAAAAGTTCATTTTGATCTCTAAACATCCTAGTTGAAAATTTCAAATTCGGTGATTTTTTTAAGCATTTTGATATTGAACATTTTCAGAATGGTAACTCAAACAAAAACCCAATATATTCAAATACACCACATTTGTAAGTAATGATAAGGAACAACCAAAAAAAAAAATATATAAACTATTTAAAAGACTAACGTATGTATTGCTCAAAATGACCACCACTAACCTCCCTTCAAAGATATAGTCTACTTTCAAATCCATCTCTAACATTTTCGAAAATGTATTGGTGACTTGATCTAGAATTTTCGTCATTCCAATAGAATCGGGTGTTTTTTAGAGTGATAGAACTTTAAATTTAAATAAAATACATTTGAATTAAGATTGAATACTTTCTCCCTTACATAAAACTTGAAAATTCTTTTTGGATTCTTCAAAACTCTTAGGTTCTTGAATTTGGGCGGTTCAACTGCCTGTTAAACATCACTTTTTGACGGTAAGTTCAATATTACATTATTTCGTAAATAATAAACCGGTTTTGAAAATTTCAACTTGGTTGTGTACAGAACATAAATAACTTTCAAACTAACCAACACTCGACATCTCTTTTCTATTCAGAAAATGTTGGGGTTTGATGCCATGGGGTGGTTTTTTCGGAACATACTCATGATGGAAATTCGTCCCCCTCAAAACAGTTGATTTGTTTTTTTTAATCTTCGAAAATTCTTCGTTTCCGAGTTCTGGCGAGGGTCAAATTTTCGTTGGGACACCTTGTATTACTATACAAGTATATGTTCCCTTTTCTTTCAAAGAAAAATATTTATTTTCGAGGCGAAGTAATAAATTTCAATATTTTTTTTATGTAGAATGAACAGTTTTGATATATTTTTGATTTGAAATAATGATTAATAAATTAGGCAAGAATTCAATCGAAAATTCCGATAAAATTAAAAATGAATCGTTCGACTCTAAGCTACTCTATCACTTACATTCTTCCAATTTTTATAATGCAACTACGGAAGTAATATTAATATTAAATAACGTCTGTATTTCTCAAGATAGTCAGTTGAAATTTGGGTAAGTTATTACACTTCAAAGATTACATCATGGGACATACTACTCTGTCAAGAAAGTACCGGGAATTTTCAATTAAAACAACATTTTTACATTTAATCGTCAAAATTTATTGGGTCGCCTTCAAAATAGGCTCCACTTGCTCCAATACATCTATGCCAACGGCACTTCCAATTATCGAAACATTTTTTATAGGCGCTTTCCGGGATGGACTTTAGCTCTCGCGCCGAATTTTGTTTTATGGCTTCAATCGACTCAAAATGGGTGCCACGAAGGGGCAATTTTAGTTTTGGGAAGAGGAAAAAGTCGCAGGGAGCCAAATCCGGCGAATACGGTGGTTGCTGAAGCACGTTTGTTGACTTTTTGGCGAGAAAGTCAGTCACAATCGTAGCTCGGTGAGAAGGCGCGTTATCGTCATGCAAAATCCATGAGTTGTTCGCCCACAAATTTGGCCGCTTCTTACGGATACGCTCACGCAAACGTTTCACAACGCCTAGGTGATACTCCTTGTTTACCGTCTGACCCTCTGGAACGAATTCGTAGTGCACCACGCCACGGATATCAAAGAAAACAATGGGCATCACCTTCATTTTCGAGCGGCTTTGGCGTGGTTTTTTCGGTTTCGGCTCATTTTTTGCCACCCATTCCGATGATTGCTGGCTTGTTTGCATATCGTACTCGTAGACCCAGGTCTCATCACCAGTTATAATGCGTTCCATGAATGTAGAATCGGAATTACAGCGATCCAGCATGTCTGAAGCAACCTGTTCGCGATGACGTTTTTGAAGAAAATTTAGGTCTTCCGGTACGAGTCTTGCGGCCACCTTTCTCATGCCCAAAATATCAATCAAAATCGTACGTGCGGACTCGTGGGATATCTTAAGATCATGTGCTATCTCTCTCAAGCTGGTACGACGGTTTTCCAGCACCCTTTCCTTAATTTTATCGACGTTATCTTCGATCGAAGCCCTCGATGGGCGACCACTTCACGACCGTCCTTGAAGGCTCTGTACCACTGATATGCACGAGTTTTCGATAGAGCATTATCACCAAAGGCCTTTTGCAACATTTTCAATGCATCGGCACACGAAAATTCATTTGCAACACAAAACTTTAAACGAATTCTTTGCTCAACGTAATCACCCATAGTAAAAATCGGCACGCACTCTGACATCGACTGACTTAATCAGCTGTTGCAAACACACTAGTTGACAGATCCCGCTCAAGCTTGGCATAGTAATTAAGGACAGTGGTACCAACCTAGGAAAAAAAATTTTTACCTGCCTCATTGCCCCGCCAGATTTAAATCGATAAATCCCGGTACTTTCTTGACAGAATGTATGTATTGTCTGTGAATATCTACAGGGTGATATTTTTCTGCAGTGACCCCTTTTTTCCTCAAGAACTGTTTTGTGGGGCGCCACTGGCAGATTGAAAAACATTTTTGGTTCAAAAATTTTTTCATCACTAGCAATTTTTTCGTAACTACTACCGTGTTCAGGAAAAACAAGGTTGAACAATTCTCTGGAAGTCATCTTGAATATCGAAATTTTCGAACTTCGAACTTTTCTTCCCATAAGTAGATATACGTTTATAAATATTTTATAAAATTAATCTTTTCCGATTCACTTAGAACAAGTGATTGATTCATAAAATATTAATATATATCGAGAAAAATTCCAACTTGTTACCAATAATGCAAGGGGCATCAATCCTCCCCCTGTAAGTTAAGTGTGTTTGACTGACTGTTGACTAAAATGCCGAAAGGAAGTTACTGATCTCACAAGTTGGATCATATTTCAAATTTACGTGATCCCTTCAGCGTATACAACCCAACCGGTCTACCACCATATAAGTCACATATCGAGAAGTATATTGAATAAAAGTGTACCGGAATCTTTCTTACTCCTTTCGAAATTATAAGAACCAATTCTTTTCTGTTTGAGGAACATGATTTTAATTCCATTAACAACAGGAATGAAACGATGCAACCCAATAAGGCAATCTTCTGATCCACATGAAAAAAACCCTTCGATCCATTTTAGTAAGAGGGTTTAAAAATAAATATACAAATTTAGTAAATAGTAAACAGTAAATAAACTCAACAGAGAAAATGTGATACATAAATATTGAATAGATACTAGAAAAAACGGGTGCGTGTTCTTGTTTTATTATTATCGAAAAGTTATATGAGTATGCTTTAATGACAGTGTCAATAAAGTTTCAAAAAACATGTTTTCATGAAAGATGTAAGAGAAATTGATATCACAGGAAAGACTTAAGTGGCTATTAGTCTTTCAAAATTTGATATACAGATAGTTTTAAGCCAGAAAACAAAATATTATCCTTATTATTCGTTATAAAAGATTTAAGCGAACTTCCATCTTTGCAATTTATTGCACAGAAAATGCCACTTTTTTTTCTACAATAAACAATTCAAAAGGCTGAAAACTTAACTATTCGGGGTCTGTCGAAATTTTTAAAATTTTTATAATAAAAATAATCTGAATATAATGTATAATATATTAGAGAATAGCTGGAATTAATTCTACGGAATCTCAACAGATTTAAATCTGAATAAATAACATGAAAACATTTAGAATTGGATTTTTTAAATCATGTCCTAGATAACACTGTATCATTTTATAGACATATATATTATCATCACATGTGGTGGAAATTAACTGATAAAGAATCAAGAGAAATATAAAATATTGATTCTTTCTTAGTTAATTTCCACCACATGTGATGATAATATATATATATATATATATATATATATATATATATATATATATATATCTATAAAGTGATACAGTGTTATCTAGAACATGATTTAAAAAAATTTAATTCTAAATGTTTTCATGGGAATTATTTAGATTTAAATCTGTTCCAAAGAATTCATTCCAACTATTATCTGTAATATTCAAATACTTCTTCATAGTAAATTTTATATTATTATATATATTAGAGAATATAAATAATTCTTTAAATTCTTGGTGAAAATTTGATAAAATATGGTGCTAATCTGAATACAATGTATAATATTGATGACTTTTTATTTTATTGAAATCCTATATATATTATAGAATAGCTGGAATTAATTCTACGGAATCTCAACAGATTTAAATCTGAATAAATAACCTGAAAACATTTAGAATAAAACTTTTTCAAAATCAAGTCCCAGATAACACTGTATCACTTTATAGACATATATATTATCATCACATGTGGTGGAAATTAACTAATAAAGAATCAAAAGAAATATAAAATATTGATTTTTTCTTAGTTAATTTCCACCACATGTGATAATAATATATATGTCTATAAAGTGATACAGTGTTATCTAGAACATGATTTAAAAAAATTTAATTCTAAATGTTTTCATGGGAATTATTTAGAGTTAAATCTGTTCCAAAGAATTCATTCCAACTATTATCGGTAATATTCAAATACTTCTTCATAGTAAATTTCATATTATTATATATATTAGAGAATATAAATAATTCTTGGTGAAAATTTGATAAAATATGGTGCCTATCTGAATATAATGTATAATATTGATGACTTTTTATTTTATTCAAATCCAATATATATATTATAGAATAGCTGGAATTAATTCTACGGAATCTCAACAGATTTAAATCTGAAAAAATAACCTGAAAACATTTAGAATAAAACTTTTTTTAAATCATGTCCCAGATAACACTGTATCACTTTATAGACATATATATTATCATCACATGTGGTGGAAATTAACTAATGAAGAATCAAAAAAAATATAAAATATTGATTATTTCTTAGTTAATTTCCACCACATGTGATGATAATATATATATGTCTATAAAGTGATACAGTGTTATCTAGGACATGATTTGAAAAATTTTAATTCTAAATGTTTTCATGAGAATTATTTAGATTTAAATCTGATCCAGAGAATTCATTCCAACTATTATCTGTAATATTCAAATATTTCTTCATAGTAAATTTTATATTATATATTAGAGAATATAATTCTTTAAATTCTTGGTGAGAATTTGATGAAATATGGGTGCTTTATTCTCTAATATTAATATAATGAATGACCATCTGTCAATGTGAATAATCAATATATTTAAATCACATTTGTTATCCAATTCTCTCAAATGTTGTAACAATGTAAATGTTGTATTTTTGTTATAACTTTTTTGTATTTTAATCTGCATACTGAATACTATGTGCTTTTGTTGAGTTTCCACTTATCTGAAGTTGAAGTAATACTTCGAAACTCCAGTCTCAAAAATGTGTGAACATTTAAATTGTTCCAGTAGTGGATGTCTGAAAATTTGTTCGAAACTTGGAAACTTTCTTTTCGGTATAAAATAGTTTCTGTTAGTTCTATCGGGATTCAATCCAAATAAGAATGGAAATAATAATTGTACTTTGTTATAAACTCGGGTGAGACGAAAAAAGACAAAATTAATGACCTTTGGTAGTATATTGGTTATAAAAAAATGAAAAATATCACAATATTCTTACCAGGAAGTTGTGTAAGTATTTTAAATATTTTTTATTGATTGATTTTAGTTTGCTGGTATGAAAGTAGACTATAGGTGAGAATCGAAGATGTGATACATATTTTTGAAGATTTTTTTGAAAGAGCTTTTTAAAGAGAGGTTGCTTCGGAGAATTTCTTGAGTTTATGTTGGGCATTTTTAAAGTGGAATTTATTTTTCATAACGCCGATATGAAACAACGCTGTTTTCATTAAATGTTTGTTGAGTTAGTTCGATCAGTATTCGATATTTTCTTCGGATTATTTCATATCCTCTTGATGCTGGGTATTGAGGGTAAATTCTATGTGTTCACTAAAAAGATACAGTGTTTCATAAGCTTTTATTCAATTAAAATTCAAAACAGTTTTGAAGAAATTTTATAAAATAAAAATTTGTAGCGAGGTTTAATAGAATTTCTCTGCTGGATATTCAAGATATTGAAAAAACCCCCTATCAAGTGAAGAATCCCCCTTCTTATTATGTACCTTTATATTTTTAATTAATTTCAACGTATATATAAATAAGGAAAAACAAAATTCATAATATTAATGCACCTTAAATATCAAACTCTCCAGCTCAAATTTCAGCTTTCAACGAAGTAAAACTAATCAACAGTAACTAAAATTTTAATGGGAATATATAAGGTTCAGATAATTTCTTTATTAAATAATTTACGGATTTATAAAAGATATCCATTCATTTCGTTTTCGATTCTTGAAAAAAATTAGTTACTCACCTCGTCATTTTATATATTCTGCCACCAGACCCTCAAAGAATTATTGTCCAGCGTCCAGAAAAAATTTAGAACTGAAAATTCAAAAACTACACTCGCACAATTCCTTACAGTTCAAAGTCGCGGACGTAATTTTCGCGCCAGACTCTTCACCTGATCTGGCAATGTTCACCACACGATGTTCGAAACGTGAATGTCTAAATTCACCGGCAAAGCTCCACTGGGTCCCTAATGCAGCTCTGAGAATAAGCTCCACACACTGACATACTCTCAGGGCCGTAGTCGATGGAATTCCTTTGTAAGAAGAGGTAGGAACTAGGAATATATAATACAGAAGGACCTCTTAAAAAGCGTGTGCTGAAAGCAATAAAACTAAATTTACCTTCTTACAAAGGTCATCTAGAGTTTACATTTTGAAGAAGTGGTTATTTCGAGTTTAACAACACTTCTGTCATTCGTCGATTGACAGAAAGTTAGTTTAATGTCTGACAGTAACGAAATGCGTCGATTTACGCTTATTAAAAATGTATTTCCAAAGTTGTGAATCTTTTATACTAACTGTTATCAATTCGTTCGTGAAAATTGGATCGTTATTTGATGTAACAACCCGTTCATGTTCTCGTCCAGTACTTATTGCTGCTGTTGCCCAGAAATTTGCATGAAGACCTCGGTATGAATCCTCATGCAGTTCAACTGGTATAATAAGTGAAGCCTCGTGACCGTCCGATGCGTTTCCACTTCACTAAATGGGCTAATGGTCTCAAGACCGAATATGGGCAGTTTTCCAGAAAAATCATCTTTACCGATGAAGCTCATTTTCATTTCGAAGGACTATTTTTTGTGGAGATCCGTTAAAGATAAGTGTTACGCTAACCATCCAGAAAGGATTGATGCATTTAAACGCGAAATCGAAGTTGCTTTTCATGGGATTGAGCCCCAAAAAATCGACAATGTACTGAAAAATTGGGTTGATCGGATGTGGTACTATAGCCAGTTCTGGCGGTCATTTGAATGATATTGTTTATCATTCGTAAATGTCAAGATTCGGCCTATCTAATAAACTTACAATTTCGAAAAAATATTCGGCAGTTTTTTATTTATAGTCAATCAAAAATGCAAATTTTAAATGGCCCACCCCTTTCACGTTATATAATCTCAATAAAAAAATTTAAAAAAACTGCTTCGACCTAAGAAACTTCAAAGAGTCAACAGTTGAATGAATTCAATAAATTTAAAACACTTCATGGTATTGAATTTATTTTAAAATGGACAGAAATGAAATTTGAATATCAAAACAGACTAATTCTGTTAGCTTCCTTTAAATTTTAATTTAAAAAAATTTTATTCAAAAACTTTTAGAATTAAATTGATGTCGTATAAGCGCTGCTTAAATTTAGTAGAAATATAAAATCAAAACTCATTATATAATATCAAATGGAATAAAAAAACTTTCAAATATAAATTGTTAATTTTAATTGACAATTTATATTTGTTAACATATAAAATCAAAACGCATTATATAATATCAAATGGAATGAAAAACCCCTCAAATATAAAATGTTAATTTTAATTGACAATTTATATTTGATGGGTTTTTTTATTCCATTTGATATTATATTATGAGTTTTGATTTCATATGTCAACAAATATAAATTGTCAATTAAAATTAGCAATTCATAAAATTTGAATATCAAAACAAATTCAGTCTGTTAGTATCCTACAATTTTAATTAGAAAAAATGTCGAATAAGCACAGCTTATATTTAATAGACGTATAAAATCAAAACTCAAAATAAAATATCAAATGGAATAAATAACCCAACAAATATAAATTTTCAATTGAAATTAAAAAATAAATATTTGAATTGACAATTTATTTCTTTGTTGGGTTATTTATTCCATTTGATATTTGATTTTGAGTTTTGATTTTATACGTCTATTAAATATAAGACATTAATTTAATTCTAAGAATTTTTTAAAATTTTTTTGAAATTAAAATTGTAGGAAACTAACAGATTAAATCTGTTTTGTTATTCAAATTTTGTAATATTTCTTCTATCAAGTAAATAACCTCTTCTTATTATTTTATTTCACAATTTATATTTGAGGGTTTTTTAATTGCATTTGATATTATATAATGAGTTTTGATTATATATTTCTACTAAATTTAAGCAGTGCTTATAAGACATTAAATTAACTCTAAAGGTTTTTAAATAAAATTGTTTGAAATTAAAATTTAAAGGATGCTAACAAAATAAGTCTGTTTTGATATTTAAATTTTGTAATAATCCTTCTATCAAGTAAAAAACCTTTTCTCGTGATTTTAGGCATAAATTATATGTTAAAGATAGAAATAACTGTTAATTGAAATAAATAGGTACTGATAAAACGTTTTCGAATCGTACAGAGATTCTTTAAATCTTGTTGAATATCATAGCTTTCTATCATTCAGCTCGCTATTCAATAGAAAAAATTCACTGAGGAAAATTGTCTTCTTTTTGTGCGCTTTGTGTGGGTTTTGCCCAAATGTCTGTTATTTTCGAATTTTGAGCTTAAAATGGGTAAGTTTGACTCTCTGATGAAGAATTCTAGCTCAAAAGTAATACTGTTCTGCTGGTCCATTCATAACACTATAATTTCCTAATGGAAAAAGTAGGAGACTTGAAACTTTCAGGAAAGGTGAAATCTGTTTAACAGGCAAAAAATTGTAAATTCATAATACGAGGGGCGTCGAATGTATTCTCGGTATAGGCATGAAAGAAAACTTAGAAAATTTTGGAGAAATTCTATTTTTCAATATAGTCCCCTAGAACTTCAATACATTTGTTAGATCAAGAAATAAGTTTCTCTAATCCTTGTAAAAAATATTCATCGGGCTTCTCCTAAAAAAAGTATTAATTGCTACCTTCAGTTCTTCATCGTCGGAAAATCGCTTTCTACAAAGATATTATGTCACATTTGAGAATAGATAATAGTCAGTGGGGGTCAAGTTTCGACTGTAGCGAGGATGAGTAATTTCTTCGAAGCCACATTCCAGTCTTCTCCACGCGGGCCTCGTGAACTGGCGCGTTGTTGTGAAGCAGCAACACCCCCCGCTATAAGTTTTCCTCTGATTGCTCCTCTTAAATTAGGGAATGTGGTTGCGTATGATGCTGCTTTGATGCTTTCACCGTTTTAAGTGTATTTCATCAAAAAATACCTTAAGAAACCAAAACAGACCGTAGCCATTATTATATTGAACTAACAATCGTAAATTAGTAAAATTAGTAGTAGCTGATTTCCTTGAAATGAAGCCTTTGTTATTTTCTATTTTCTTTGTTTATTTTTATTTTCTATTTCTTTGTTATTTATTGTCTATTTTCCATTCATTTTATTTTCATTATTAGTTTTATATGATATATTAATATTTTGTTTTCTATTTAAACAGTTAGCAATTATTCAGATTTTTGTAAGCGTGGCGTACGTTAGTGTTACTGTTATTTTGTACTTGACTTTTTTCTATTGACTATCTTTAATTGAAGGATTAAATTCATTATTTAATTGATTAATTTTATTGAATTCTTCGTAAAAACTGTCTTATCTCTTAGGGATTTTAACCAATCTATAGAGCATAATATTATTCCGATGTATAATTTGTTTTTTTATTTATAAGTTTAAAGATGAATTTCCGCATAGTAAAAAGCCAAACAATAAAAAAATTGAAAGTACAATAAAATAATGACAAAAGGTTTTTTAATTGATTGAAGGATTATTACAAAATTTAAATATCAAAACAGATCCATTCTGTTAGCGTCCTATAAATTTTATTATTTAATTGTATATATATATATATATATATATATATATATATATATATATATATATATATATATAATTATATTAGTTTTTCTAAATGAATTATATAAACGTCATTTGGTTTCAACTAAGGCCATAAAATACCTTACAAGCTTTGTGTGATTTTTGTGATGAACATAGAATACGTCGGATTTTTAAAGTTCTCTAATTTTAGTGTTTGTTCAACAAGGATAACACGAGGTTCTGGTAAGTTATCTCTTGTTAATTGATTTTATTTTTTAAATGTGAAGTTGGACTGACGAAGATCTTATTTAATTTCGAATTGTTTTTTGAGGATGTGCTACATATTTTGAGAGTTTTTGAAGTAACTTATTAAAATATTTGAATATGTTAAATATTTAAAATAAATTAGTTTTGGAGAAGTTCTAAAATTGTTTTGCATTTTTGAAAAAGATTTGGTTTTCATAAATATACAATAAAAACAAAATTGTGAGTTTTTCAAATATTTATTTAGTAATTTCAATTCACAATTTATATTTCGTTGGGATTTTTCATTCCATTTGATATTATATAAAGAGTTTTGATTTTATATTTCTACTAAATTTAAGCAGTGCTTATAAGACCTTAATTTAATTTTAAAAGTTTTTAAATAAAATTGCTTGAAATTAAAATTTATAGGATGCTAACAGAATAAATCTGTTTTGATACTTAAATTTGGAAAGTACGCTATTTTGAATTAATGTCTCGATTGCTGAATTCCTGTATCTTTGACCTAAAGAACAACACAAACCCCAAAAATCCACCCCTGTACATCTCATGTCAATATATATTTACTGCAATCTCTCTTCGTTCGACTCTGTCTGAAGGGATCCCGTCCTTATCTATCTGATCTGCTCATCTTCTCCCGCATCTTCAACAGAATCGCACGCTTCTTTAACGGGCCGGAAGAACGAAGAAAACAAACGAAGATCTCGGTTCGAACGTGGTATTAATTAGAAGTCTCGTTTGCAATTAATTTTTTGAAGTCGTTTTTCCTAACGCCCCGCGCCAATTGAGCATAAACTTGCTATGGGCCGTTATGCATGTTTGACAGATTAATATATGAACGTAGTTTTTCTCATTATTTTAGGAAGAGTCTAAGAAAGATGTGTTGGGAAAAATTAGTAATTAGTATTAGTGAAATAAGAAAATAATTCAATAAAAACCAATTTTAACAGATTCTCATAGTTTTATAAGAATAACCGCTTCAACCCGTTTTGACAGAGTCAACTCATTATTAACAATACATTCTTACCTCGAAATCACAACTGCATGGCAGCTTCTTACACCTTTTTCTATGTTGTGCCACTCAGTTTAAGCAATTTATTCTTGCACATAGACCACAAGTTCTTAATAGGATTAATGTCTAGTGAATTTCAAGGCAACTTTGGAGTCATACGCGCTTGTTTTCATCCGTGAGGAGTTGAACTTTTAGGAGATTGTATGGATTGAGGTTGAGACGAAAATGGTCTTAACCGTTTTGGCAGACTATGTTGCAATGTCCCGATTCGAAGAACTTTTCCAGCAGCACTAGGAAATTCACCTCTATCACATTAACATTCTTCACTGCAATGACCAAAAACAGTTATGTTAAGCACTCAAAGAAAGAATTCTTCTCGTACTCATTTATAACTTCTCAAATTCAATTTCAAGGAACATTTTCGTAATAATAAAAGTCTGCAACTAAAAAGCCTAAAAGTTAATTTATTATCTATGATATTCACCCTTATAAGATTAAGAATTTGTGAAGTGAATTCGGTGAACCCAAGTGAACAAGAGTGAAAAAAACTATCGATCTACTGTTCTACGATTAATGTAGTTTTTTCACTAATACTATCAAATAACAAAATTGTATAATGTGTAATATATAGACTGTTAATACACGAGTTCTTATCTATTACCTATTATTGATTAACCTTCAATTACTTTTGAAGAATTCGAAAAGGTATATATCAACATACCTGAGAAACCTTCAGTGGAGATCCATCTACAGCTTGACCAAATACAAAATGAGAAAACATTTTCTTTATTTATTTTATTCTGGTTCAGCACGAACTGTTCTGGTTTACTTATATTTAAAAAATTTGTGGGTGAACTCACATTAACAATAAATGTACAAAAAATATGGAAGACCTAAGATGTATGTTCTTGAATGAGAATTCCTTCCAGCAGAAGAAGACAGCAATGCTATCAACCAGTTTTCGCGAATATCTGAAAAATACGACAAGGTTTTCGTACTCTACATACTTTTTTCTTAAAACTAACTCCTGCAAACGTTCGGTTTAGGATCAGACATTTTCGAACATAAAGCGCCGGCTAAGTCATTGAGACATTGGTTCTGCACTGCTTGATCAAACTCATCATTGAGGATAATTGTGGGTACAAATCTCAATTTCGGTTTCAAATTGTGCGTTCTATCTCCGTAAGCTGCCAAAAGGTCGCCTGCTTGATTTCCTTCGATGCATGTTGATATTGCGTTCCAATTGTAGCCATTCTCTACAGCACACTGAAAACAAGGAAAAGGTAAGTCTTGAGACGTTCAAAACATTGAATCGTTTCAGCCGTGATTACTTTGTAGATGATCATTATTAGTCTCGCTCGAAGTACCACTTGCTGTTGGAGAATTATAGGCAACCACTAATTGTCCAACTTGTATTATGGTTGCGTACTCTTCAATTATTATTATCCGAATATTAGTTTTAAGTTCACGCACGAGAAGAAATTAATACTCTATGCTGGCGAATACTCTATGGTCAAAATTCTAACCTTGGCTTGAAAACCATACAAAAATCCTTTCGTCTCTCTTCTCGCCTGATCTCTCTCAAGTTTATTTTGATAACAACCAGGAACATGAGTTTCTAGGAAGTTTTGTAGCAACGATTGTTGATTCTCACTATAGAAATATTCGGAATAGTGTTTCAATGTTGAAAGTGAGAGTGTCGAAGGTGTAATTTAAGGATGGAGAATATTGGAAAATTATAAGCAACCTGTAATTCCCCAACTTGTATTATTGGTTGCTTACCTTTCAGTATGGGGTGTATTGAAAAATTAGGGGCAACCTGTAATTCCCTAACCTGTATTATGGGCTGCGTACCTTTCAGGTATTGGAAAATTATAGGCAACCTGCAATTCCCTAACTTGTATTATAAGTTGCGTATCCTCCAGTTATTATAAACCGAATAATTTTGCTTCACCCACGGAAAAACTTGATACTCTGCGTTAGAGAATACTCTATGGTCCTTAGGCTTGAAAAACATACATAAATCCTTTCTTTTTTCTTTTCGCCTGATCTCTCCCAAGTTTATTCTTATAATAACGAACATGTGTTTCTTGAAAGTTTTGTAACACCATAGAAATATTCAGAAATCTGCTTCAAGGTTGAAAGTGCAACCTGACAGTGTCCATGGTATAATTCAACATGAACATTACTCAAGTATTGTTATTTTAAATTTATGATAGATTGGGCCGTTGCTTGGTAGAAATCAGTTGTAATTGTCATTATAAAATAAAACACTTGTTTACATTTTCTACTTTATTTTTGGTATTGACGTACGTTTCGTCTTTGCTAGAAAGACTTCATCAGAATACGGTATTCTGATGAAGTCTTTCTAGCAAAGACGAAACGTACGTCAATACCAAAAATAAAGTAGAAAATGTAAACAAGTGTTTTATTTTATAATGACAATTGTTATTTTAGTTTCATTCAAGGTAATTCAAGCCAGAAATTGCCCTAGTGTAATTTCAATCAAGGTTTCAATCAAGGTGTCAATGAGAACTAACTGAACATTGTACAACAACGAGTTTAGATCAAAAAAGCCACTTTAATATCAAATAAACCTGTTAACCGTTACTTGTGCTTGATCCACCAACCAATACCGGTGTAGCACAATCCAAGGTACATAGATCTGTGAATGATGCCTAAGTGTTGAGGAAATTTTAGCTCTATCCGAACTTTGGCTAGATTTTAATTTTTTTATCTCTTTTGAATGGACTAATTCGTCACCATTTTATGAGACAATCATTATAAACAAACTTCGAGCCAAAAGCAAATCTTAACGAATAACAACCGTACACCCCTAATATGGTCCTGGTCGACTTATTTCTCTTTTCAAAATTAAAATTGCCACCTGAAACTGCGTTTAAATGATGTTTATTTTTGATTGGCCTCAGTATATTATTTGAGGAGAGGCTTGCTTTGAAGCAGTACAATATGGATGAATAATACATATTTTGTGTTTCATTTGCCGTTTCCCGGTACGTATTTGATACTAGAGTATATCTTTTAATCCAAAGCGGTATAATAGTAGATACTCACATTTTGAATTCCATCGGAATCAGATGGATCTGGAAGGGTCATAACACAGTTGACGAATTTGACATCTTTATCCTGGCCCCTTTGTTGATTTAAAGCACAAGCTTGATATTTGTTACCCCTGCACTCGTCAGGACCATGCTGACATTGAAATCTCCAATCCCCTGATCGGAGTTTGTTTTGCTGAAAAGAGTTGAATGTTCAATGATTCAATCGTGATGGTTTTTTGATTTCAACTGCAGATTTATTGGACAATATGTATAAGCTTTATATGAGAAGACCGAAAGAAGTTTTTTTGGCGGTATCAGGCGATATCTGGCATAGACTTGTTGGCCATATTAATTATGAAAAACTTTCTTTGATGCACAGGACATTGTTCATGGAGTAAATTTCAAAGGAAAACCAACTAGTCGTCAAGGGTGTGATGTATGCTGTGAGGAAAGCAATATTGTTTACCTTTTAAGCATGTTGGTACTAGAGCAACACAAGTTTTGGAAACAGTACATGCCAATCTGTGTGGACCAATGGAGGTAAGCTCTTTAGGAGGATATATGTATTATTTTCTACTTGAAGATGATTGTAGCAGAATGACCTTCGTTTACTATTTGGGACACAAAAATGAAGCCTTCAAATATTTCAAAATATTTGTGGAGGAAAACTGGGCAAATAATAAGAACAGAGTTATCCGAACGGAGCGGTATCATATACCAGAAGACAAACCCATATGCCAAAAAGGTACTGTGTTACCTAAGAGAAACCAAAAGAGGTATTGTATTGAAAAAATCAGACACAATAAAATTCTGTTGATGCAGATTGAGCATCAAACATTGTTGACAGAAAATCATATAGTGGATTCCATTTTAAACTTTCTGGCTCTATTGTGTCTTGGGAGAAATTCATGTTGTTCCACCATTTTTGTATTTCTCCAAATTATTGAGGTTTTCTACATTTCTTAAGAATATTTTAGGTGAAAAGGATTTGGTATACAGACTCTAACTTATTCAGGAGAATAAAACTAAATTCAAGCAATATTCAATTTCGAACTTTCCTATTTTTAAAATATCTTCAAATTTTTCCCACGTATGTAGCAAACACAACTTTTGCAGGCAACACACAGAACAGTTCTTGTGTATTAAAAGTTATCTATAATATTGCCTTTATAGATTATCCACAATACAACTAACGTGTTGGTTAAGTATCCTATACCTCTACATGAGGGATTAAATGAAAATTATATAAATTAGTTAAGTATACAAGATATGTACTATGTGAAATCTAGATCTCAAGAGGAATCCTTCTTCAATAATGCCCTATTTCTGATTCAAAATGGGTTAAATATATGAAGTTTGGCAATAAACTCTTATCTATATCTTGGTCGTTACTTTATTTATCAAGTGTCATTTATAATTTTGAATAATACAATGTATGAGCATTACTTTATTTACAAGTAAAAAAATTTGGCTACTTATATAATAAGTTATAATTGATAGCTAATATCTTACATTGATTTTTCAATGAACCTTAAAAAATCAGAAGTATTGCTCATCTTGTATTTGTAGAGAAAGTACTTTTTAAATAATTTGAAATAAGGTTATTCTGATTTTCACAAATTTTTATTGTTAAACTCACAACAATTGTTTCGGAAAAAAAAAAATTTGTGAAAATCAGAATAACCTTATTTCAAATTATTTAATATGGATTTTCACCAAGTAAGGACTGATACAATTCAATATTTAAAGTACTTTTTTTCAACTTACCGATGCTTTTCCGTACGGTACCAAGTCCAAAAGGATTCGATCCTTGAAGTTCTCATAATTTGAGTACAATTGATTGGATATAAAATTTATACTATCCGGACAAAGGCTCTCATAATAGACTGATACTTTGGTCAACGACTGAAAAAAATAATTCAATTACTCATAATAGTAGGTCACATTGGTTGAAACTTTGACAAGTTATTGCTTTGCCTAGTTTTTAGAAGATTATTTATGATTCATTGTATGCTTTTTATTGGTTTTGATTATATACCAAGATGAATCATCAATATCAAGAAGGATAGATTTTAATGCTCCAACCGACACATTATTTCATTATACATAACTCAACCATATCAAAATTCGTAAATATACACCTGAAGAAAATAATTTTTATGAATGTTTGATTGATTTGGTCTTTACTTGGAAACTCATTTTAATTAAAAAATATATAAGAGAGTGTATTTTAATTCCCACAAAAATGTTTATAATGCAACAATTGTTTCTCCACGGTGTGTCTTCTTCAGGTGTCTATATTCTTGTTTCATCGATTCGATCTTTACTTGGTGGAAACCAAATATATAAGAGACAGTATTCTAATTTGCACAAAAATGTTTTATAATATAACGATTGTTTCACTACGATGTGGCTTCTTCAGATATCTACATTCTACTGGCTGATGGTGACCAGTGTAACCAAGTTTAAATACAGTATTAAGTACGTGACAAAATAATCAAAGAACAAGTCATAAAAACTCAAGGTGTTTATTTCAATTTGCCGCTGAAAAATGTCATTAGGGAAAGATATTCAGTAATGGAGACTTGTCAACATCTGTTTGTTCATTAAAGGATTTCACGAGCATTGACCTGTTAATTTCAAGAAATTCTAAAAGTGTTTATCTAGAACTTCTGCTTTCAACGTGGATAATTTCATAATTATTGTTGAAATTATGCCTGAATTCCTAAAGAATGTCGAATGTATGGAATCCGATATGTAATTTCGTTGATGCTCTTGGATTCTTTTCTTGAATGATCTACCTGTCTGGCCAATATATACTAAAGGGCAATCATTGCAAGTCAACTTGTAGACTCCAGATTTATTTTCTTTATTTGTTAGATCCTTATTGATTTTTATGTAAGTACTACAACGGTTACAACCCCTTTCGTATAGACAAAATGGTATCCAATCAACAAAAGAACATGGCATTAAATCTCGTGTGCCCATTCATAAAAGAGGACAATACACAGAAATACTTTTCGTTATCTTATGTTAATAAAAAAATATTGCTAAATATTTCAAAAATAGTTTCAATTACAACGCAGCTTTGAAAACCATCAATATCCTTAGTACTTACATGAAAAACAATAAGGATCGAACAAATAAAGAAAAAAAATCTGGAGTCTACAAGTTGACTTGCAACGATTGCCCTTTAGTATATATTGGCCTGACAGGTAGATCATTCAAGAAAAGAATCCAAGAACACCAAAGAAGCCAAGTGTCATGGTGGAATACAACACCTTTACGATTAATCAACTCTGGTGATTTTTCTTGAATTGCTGAAGAACTTGATTTGTACAACTGGCGACAATACATTTATTATTATACTATGTTGAGAGCTGAGTCAAAGCTTATAAACTCACAAAAACAAATATGAAAAAAATTGAAATTAACTGTTTGATTCTTACGAAGCAGCTCAATATGCTCAAAACCTTTATCATTCCACTAAACTAATCTAAAATAAAACAATATAATAAAATGAATATCGTCAGCGAACAATATTAGCATCAAGCAAGTTAAATGAGTGGGTAATTCCTTTATAAACAACAAAAATAATAGAGGTCCTAATACGGAGCCCTGAGGAACTTCTAGTTTTATATTATATCCTTTAGAATAGCATTTATCGATTCTAACTGATATCATTCTATCTTGGAGAAAGCTACACAAGCAATCCGAAGAAATTCCTCTCTGAAACTCAATTAACATATGTCTATGATGAAGTGAAAGCAAAAAGTATCAAAGGCACTAAGTGGAAAGGTAGAAGTTTTATTAAATAAATTCTTTTTCCACTCTTTCTTGCCAATATGTAGTGATGTAGATCGAAGAAAGAAGAATAGAGGTTTTTAACCATGTATTATTCGTTGTCATGGATCTTCCGTTTCTTCAGGCGAAAAGTTCTAAAATAGCAAAAAATTATGGTTGTTTGACTTTCGAATGATTTTTTTTTCATCTTACGTAGCTTCTTCAAAAAGTAATTTACAGATTTGAAATTTTCAGAGGAAATAGACCGCTTGAACAAGCGCACAAACGTTTCCGATTTTACGTCATTGCTTTTCACTGATTTTTTTTATTACTTCCTGGATCCTACGCATTTTGAGTGCATGTATGTTTTACGCACTCGCTATGTGATCATATCTATTTTCAAGTGTAAGTGTAGAAAATAGAAGTGTCAATTTGCTATAATTCTGAAAATATGAATGGAAGTTAACTAACACAAATCCATCCAATATACATAATATTCCGAGACGGATATTATATGCGGGTAATTACACAAATCGTAGGCAAAACACGAATTTCCGCACTGAATTTGTTGAACATTACCGACTGAATATAAAAACGATATAATATATTATATTAAATGCGATCTCTAAGATCAGACAATAGACATAGAAGCATGGAAAACATATTAGCCCTACAAGGTTGACTCCACTTAAAAAAAACAAAATAAATTTATTGCTGACATCTTTCTCCTTTCAGTTAGTCTTATGGGCATGGAACATAGTATCTTTAACATATAACCTTGAATAATAGTTCTGTAATTCGTCATTTTTTGAAAGTTTGTGGAAGTTCATGTTAGAAACACTTCTGTCTCTTCTGTCTTAAAGTCCATTAATTTAACAATAAGATCCCTAGCGAAATAAAATAATGTAATCCCTAGTGCAACCTTCTTAAATTCACAAATCTGAGTTACAGACATGGAGTTTAATATTAGAATTATAGGAGAAGTTCATTACTAGTAGATTCTCACAAATTTGTATCATATGTTTTAGTATCAACCTTACAAGAAAAATGCAATCCATATATATTTATGTATATGAATGAAATAGCGTCAAAATTCTTTAGATTTGTAAAATCAATTTCCTGACTTGAAAGTCGATTCAGATGAATTGAGATGTCTAAAATCATTTTCTTCTTTAGATGGCCCGTAACGATGAGTTGCTGAAACCTGGTGGAAGCGAAATCATTGATCACCACCAACAACAAATGATTTATTTGAATCGAGCATTAGGTGAAAAACGATCCAAATATAGAAAAGCCACAAAGTCACGATTTATGTTGGCTTCCAAAGCGTCTATTGTTTCTGGTTTATTAGCGTAAACCAATGACTTGACATAACCCCAAAGAAAATAATTCAGGGGAGTTTTGTCGCATTATCTTGGAGGTCAATTAATCGGACCATTTCTCGAAATAATGTTATCGCCAAATATTTCTTTCAATAAATCAATTCTTATGGTAGCAGTATAAGCTGTAGCACCATCTTGTTGATCTTGTTGATCATCGATATATAACGAGCACCATTCACTATAACATTAGCAGCAGCATCGTTTTTAGAGAAATATGGCATCGTATTTAAAAAAATAGGGACCGATGTCTCCAGCGTGTAAAGCACACCATACAGTGCTTTTTTCAGGGTGCAATAGAACCTGCAGAACTTCTTGAGGATTGTTTTCACTCCATATGCGCCAATTTTGCTTGTTTACATAGCCGTTCAACTAGAAATGAGCTTCATCACTAAACACATTTTTATAATAAAAAAGTGGATCAACTTCAAGCTATTCTAGGGCCCAATCAGCAAACAAACGACGCTTATTATGGTCAAGTGGCTTTAGTTCTAACCAGTTGGATCATGGGTGTAGACCAAGATCTTTACGCAAAATTTTCCATGTGTTGGATGCACAGAATCCAACTTGTTGTGAACGTCGACGAATAGACAAATCTGGATCATCATTAACACTATGACTTACAGCAGCGATATTTTCTTCTGTACATACAGTTCTTTGTCTTGTTGTTATTTTTGAGGGATGTGTTTCATGTTTTTGAGAGTTTTTGAAATAACTTATTTAAACATTTAGACAGATTAAATATGTCAAATAAATTAGTTTTGGAGAAATTCTTAAAATTATGTTGTGTATTTTTGGAAGAGCTTTAGTTTTCATAAATATAAGACCAGAAACTAACAAATTTTGTCAAATGTTTGTTACAATCAACTAAGAACTGAAAATTTTAAGACATACCAATATTGAATTCAAGCAGGAGAATTCAATTCAGAGTGTTTAAAAAAATCTTTTCCTAAAATTAATTGAAAGTATTCATAACAATTATTATTTGAATCGAAATTATTCATTGAAAAGAATAATGATATAAAATTTTTGAGCCGCTGATGATATGGTATCACAATTAAGCAAAATAAATTAATTCAGATCGTAAATATTCAGGCACAAGTTTCTTTGTCATTTAGAGAAACCAAATCCCGAAAATATACCACACAATGCTTCTATACTAGTGAATCAAATTGATATAATTCATTAAAATTGAAAGAAAACTCCATTAGATCAATATTCGAAATGATTCATTGAATAAACCAAAAATTTAACATTCTAAGACAACTCAGAATTTAATTCAAGCATAAAATTTCAATTCAGAGTGTTTAGCAAAAACTTATTCTAAAATTTATTGAACGAATTCATTACTATCATTAATTGAATCGAAATTATTTATTGAAAAGAATAATGATATAAAATTTTTGAGCTGCTGACGATATGGTATCAGAATTAAGCACAATAAATTAATTTAGTTTGTCTGGAAAAAATATTTCTTGATAATTGAAGTCAAAATAACATTGAAGATTGCAAATATTCAGGCACAAGTTTCTTTGTACTTAAAAAAAAAAACGAAAGCTCGAAAATATACGACACAATGCTTCTATACTAGTGAATTAAATTCAAATAATTCATTAAAATTGAAAGAAAACTCCATTAGATCAATATTCGGAATAATTCATTGAATAAACTGAAAATTTAACATTCTAAGACGACCCAAAATTGAATTCAAGCATAAAAATTCAATTCAGAGTGCTTAGAAAAAACTTTTTCAAATATTAATTGAAAAGAATAATGATATAAAATTTTTGAGCCGCTGACGATATGGTATCACAATTAAGCAAAATAAATTAATTCAGTTTCTCTGGAAAAGATATTTCTTGATAATTGAAGTCACAATAACATTAAAAATCGCAAATATTCAGGCACAAGTTTCTTTGTTATTTAAAAAAAAAACGAAATCCCGAAAATATACCACACAATGCTTCTATACTAGTGAATCAAATTGATATAATTCATTAAAATTGAAAGAAAACTCCATTAGATCAATATTCGAAATAATTAATTGAATAAACTAAAAAGTTAACATTCTAAGACAACCCAATATTAAATTCAAGCATAACAATTCAATTCAGAGTGCTTGGCAAAAACTTGTTCTAAAATTAATTGAACTATCATTAATTGAATGGAAATTATTTATTGAAAAGAACAATGATATAAAATTTTTGAGCCGCTGACGATATGGTATCACAATTAAGCAAATGAATCAATTCAGTTTCTCTGGAAAAGTTATTTATTGATAATTGAAGTCAAAATAACATTAAAGACCGCAAATATTCAGGCACAAGTTTCTTTTTTACTTAAAAAAAAGGAAATCCCGAAATTATACTACACAATGCTTCTATACTAATAAATCAAATTGAAATAATTCATTAAAATTGAAAAAAAACTTCATTAGATCAATATTCGAAATAATTCATTGAATAAACTAAAAATTTAACATTCTAAGACAACCCAATATTGAATTCAAGCATAAGAATTCAATTCAGGGTGTTTAGAGAAAACTTTTTCTAAAATTAATTGAACGAGCTCATTACTATCATTAATTAAATCGAAATTATTTAATAAAAAGAATGAGGATATAAAATTTCTGAGCTGCTGACGATATGGTATCACAATTAAGCAAAATAAATTAATTCAGTTTGTCTGGAAAACATATTTATTATTGATAATTGAAGTGAAAACAACACAATGCTTTTTATATTAGTGGTTTAAACTGAAAAATTTCATTCGGACGAAAAAATACTCTATCAGATAAACAATCAAAAATTGGTTCTACTTACAGGTTGGCAGTTTATACATCCTATTAATATCCCAACGAAAATCGTCAACGTACAATGTTTAATAATACCCATCATTCCAACTCAACCGTCAGTCTTGATATTCTAATGAATACTGTCAATTTTGAAAATTAGATTGAAATAAGTTAACTCGACTATCTTATCGTCAAGAAGCCAAAATTAATTCCTCGTTTCCATATCACTTGATGATTCTATTGTTCGACCGGACTTTCTAAGAGGATTTAATCTTATTTCGATGTACTGAGAGTAGGGTTAACGTGAAATTACAATTGGGCAACAACTTGCGAGTAGAAACTGAAAGGATTTCCCCAGATCAAGAACAAATTGATACCTGTTTTTAAAATATACGTAAATGTAACAAGCGTATGAATGGTATCTGGTTATTAACATTTACGAATGCAGCGGATCGTAGGTAGTGCCAGAGGCGTAGAATATGAGGTTGCAATCTAGAAATAACTCCCGTGATTAGTATGGGTAAAGTTTTCGAGCGGTTTAATGGATTTTATAGAAACCAAAATGTGATATCTTTCACTGTCTCTTGTTTCCTACCACAGACTAGACAAAAGTGGAAAAAATCTAGAAAATCACTGACGTGAAGGCAGGAGCGTTCGTATAACCCACGATCCTCACGAAATTTTGCATTTGCCTTCTTGTCGTTATTTTACATCTCCATGCAGAATTTAAAATCGGTCGTAGAACTGTTGTTATAGTTGGTAGCTCAACGCTGCTCTGCTAACAATCTTTGTCTATTTGGAATCTTTTAATTAAATGATTTTCACGAACATTTGCAACAATACGCACGTTATCATTCTAATCCTCAACACCAAATTTTATATCGACCGGATCTGTAGTCCTGAAAATATTGGGAATATAAGGCAAAAATTCATATTTAAATAACTGCAGAGCAAAATTTTAAATATACAGATTTATTTTGTTAACCTCCTATAAATTTTAATTTGAAAAAAGTGTTATTCAAAAACTTTTAGAATTGAATTAAATAAAGGTCTTTAAAACACACTTTGTCAATTTAGTAGACATATAGAATTAACACTTATTACATAGTGCCAAAGGAAATGAAAGAAATTTTAAGAATTATGAAATGTCAACTAAAAATTATTGAATAAACACTTGAAGAATGCAAAATTTTGATCTGTTCCTTGTTATATAAAACACTGCATTCCTTTCCAAAAAATGTAAAACATAACCCCAAGAACTTCTTCAAAAACAACTTGCTCCAAATAAGTTCCTTTAAAAAAATTCCTGAAACATGCAGAACATTTTTAAAAAGCAATTTAGAAAATTTTACAACGGAAACTCATCAGCCCTACTTCATATTTAAAAAATAAAATAATCAACAAAAAATATCTTACCAAACCAACTGAATGTCGTTTACTGAACAAACACTAGAATGAAGTGAACTTTTAAAAATCCAACGTATTCTATGTTCGTCACAGAAATTACATAAAGTTTGCAAGGTATTTTATGGACTCCTTTAAAACCAAATGATAATATGTAATGAGAGTAAACCAAAATATATAATTTTTATATATACAATAAAATATTAAAAAGTAGTTTTTTCTTGATAGAAGGATTATTACAAATTTTAAATATCATACAGATTTATTCTGTTAACCTCCATAAATTTTAATTTCAAAAAATTTTTATTCAGAAACTTTTAGAATTAAATTGAATGAATGTCTTTAGAACATACTGTATCAATTTAGTAGACATATAGAATTAACACTTATTACATAGTACCAAAAGAAATTCTAAGAAATATAAATTGTCAACCAAAAATTGAATAAATAAATACGTGAAGAGTACAAAATTTTGTTTCGTTCCTTGTTTTATGAAAACTAAATTCCTTTCCAAAAAGTGCAAAACATAACCTCAAGAAATTCTTCAAAAACAACTTGCTTAAAATAAGTACCCCTGAAAAAACCGCTGAAACATGCAGAATATGTTTGAAAAGCAATTCAGAATTATTACAACAGAAACTCGTTAGCTCTACTTCATATTCAAAAAATAAAAATAATTAACAAAAAATATCTTACTGAACCAACTGAATGTTGTTTACTGAACAAACACTAGAATGAAGTGAACTTTTAAAATTCCTATGTATTCTATGTTCGTCACACAAATTACATAAAGTTTCTAAGGTATTTTATGGACTCCTTTAAAACCAAATGATAATATGTAATAAGCGTCAACCAAAATATATAATTTTTATATATAAAATAAAATATTAAAAAGTAGTTTTTTCTTGATAGAAGGATTATTACAAATTTTAAATATCATACAGATTCATTCTGTTAACTTCCATAAATTTTAATTTCAAAAAATTTTTATTCAGAAACTTTTAGAACCAAATTGAATAAATGTCTTTAGAACATACTGTATCAATTTAGTAGACATAAAGAATTAACACTTATTATATAGTACCAAAGGAAATAATAAAAGAAATTCAAAGAAATATAAATTGTCAACCAAAAATTCAATAAATAAGTTCGAAGAGTACAAAATTTTGTTTCCTTCCTTGTTTTATGAAAACTAAATTCCTTTCCAAAAAATGCAAAACATAACCTCAAGAAATTCTTCAAAAACAATTTGCTTAAAATAAGTTCCTTTGAAAAATCTGCTGAAACATGTTTAAAAGGAAATTCAGAATTATTACAACGGAAACTCGTTAGCTCTACTTCATATTCAAAAAATAAAAATAATTAACAAAAAATATCTTACTAAACCAACTGAATGTTGTTTACTGGACAAAAACTAGAATGAAGTGAACTTTTAAAAATCCTATGTATTCTATGTTCGTCACAGAAATTATATAAAGTTTGCAAGGTATTTTATGGACTTCTTCAATACCAAATGATAATATGTAATAAGCGTAAACCAAAATATATAATTTTTATATATAGAATAAAATAATAAAAAAAGATTTTTCCTTGATAGAAGGATTATTACAAAATTTTAAATATCATACAGATTTATTCTGTCCAACAAATTTTAATTTAAAAAAATTTTCATTCAGAAACTTTTAGTAGACGTATAGAATTAACACTTATTACATAGTACCAAAGGGAATAAGAGAAATTCAAAGAAATATAAATTGTCAAAAAAAATTATTAAATAAACACTTGAAGAGTACAAAACTTTTTTCCCTTCCTTGTTTTATGAAAACTAAATTCCTTTAAAAAAATGCAAAACATAACCTCAAGAACTTCTTCAAAAAAACTTTCTCAAAATTAGTTCCTTTAAAAAAATTCCTAAAACATGCAGAACATTTTTAAAAAACAATTTTAAATTATTACAACGGAAACTCATCATATTTAAAAGGAACTTATTTTGAGCAAGTTGTTTTTGAGGATGTTCTTAACGTTATGTTTTGCGTTTTTTGGAAAGGAATTCAATTTTTATGAAACAAGAAACGAAACAAAAACTTTTACTCTTCAAGTATTTATTCAATTATTGTTAGTTGACAATTTATATTTCTTTGAATTTATTTTATTCTCTTTGGTACTATGTGATAAATGTTTATTCTGTATGTCTATTAAATTGACACAATGATATTAAATTAATTTAATTTAATTCTTAAATTTTTTGAAAAAAAATTTTTTGCAATCAAAATTTGTGAGAGGTTAACAGAATGAATCTATATGATATTTGAAATTTTGTAATATTCCTTCTATCAAGAAGAAACCTCTTTTTATTATTTTTATTGCAGAACAGTAAGACCGATTTCGTTCCTCTAATATACTTTTCAGAGTAAAGTTGAGTCCCAAATCTTCCCTGAAAGTTTCAAGTCTGTACCTCTTTCCGTTCGAAAGTTAGAGTGTTCACGGTCAGACAGAATAAGTTTTTACCTCGGATTCTTCATCAGTGAGTCCATTCTCGGCTCAAAAGTAGAAAATTAGATAGCACGCTCTTTCACAGAACAAGCAAACAAAAATTCTACAACGCTGCAACAATTCAAATACAATGGGAACGTCACATAGTTAACGAATGAGTAAAAAATATAATTTCGAATTTGCCGCACATTTGTAACATTTTTGCCATCATAGATATATCAGAATATAATATTATAATACTCGGCGCAGAATACAGAATTCGGTGACTCTCACATTCCTGGTTTTTTTCAATGTCGTTTAAATTGGTTACATTGATATCAATAGAAATATCAACGAGTGTTGTTGTCTCTGCATTATTTCTCTATTCTGTGAACATGATTTGATTGATATAAATGAAACACAACCACAATAAGTCAAAAAATGGATCGATGAATAGTGGCCAAAGTCGGTCTTTTTCCTCGATGGGATCCATAAATTCCTAGAAAGATGGGAAAAAGTAGTGACTAGCGATGGACAATACATTGAATGTTGCATGTATAACCAATTTTTTACAACGAAGCTTCAATTGTCGACAAAAATCCGCACGAACCTACTTATTTTACCCAAACTTCTAATAGACATATTTATTTCACTAAAAAGTCATCATTTAACAATATCTATTAAACTTGATGAATCAATCTGAAAAGTGTTAAATTCCACAAACCATAAAAAAAATATTAATGGGACGAAATTTCATGAAATAATAAGAATCAATGAAATTCATTTTAATTTATTAATTTCTTCGATTTTATGAATCGCTTTGATTAGAGAATTGTGAATAATTAAAAATCTCGTTAGGTTCACAACCACAATAAGTCAAAAAATGGATCGATGAATAGTGGCCAAAGTCGGTCTTTTTCCTGGATGGGATCCATAAATTCCTAGAAAGATGGAAAAAAGTAGTGACTAGCGATGGACAATACATTGAATGTTGCATGTATAACCAATTTTTTACAACGAAGCTTCAATTGTCGACAAAAATCCGCACGAACATACTTATTTTACCCAAACTTCTAATAGACATATTTATTTCACTAAAGTCATCATTTAACAATATCTATTAAACTTGATGAATCAATCTGAAAAGTGTTAAATTCCACAAACCATAAAAAAAATATTAATGGGACGAAATTTCATGAAATAATAAGAATCAATGAAATTCATTTTAATTTATTAATTTCTTCGATTTTATGATTGTGATTATGAATTGTGAATAATTAAAAATCTCGTTAGGTTCTTTCTTCTTTAATAATAAATTTAAAAAATGTATAAGTTGATATCGATATAAAATTATTCTGATTCTCCTTTAAATCTAGAAATTTCTTTCAGCTAAATTTATATATTAGTTCATTCAATTCATTTAATTTCGGAATGCCTATCAAAGTTTATTGCACCGCCACTGAGTAAAGCTGCTGAAACTGAAAAACCTTGACTTAATAAGCAGGTACATCATCGACAAGAACCAGACACTAGCAATTACCTTTTGTCGGTTTTGTAACCCTAAAGATGAAAGAAGAAGAGGAACTAGACGAAATTCAAAAGCTTTATGATGAAAAATGCAGGAAGGCAACATTAAACAGAAGCAGAATGTACACCAATTGGTTACTCTTCGTGTGAACCATAGACATATCAAAATTATTATTATTATCAGGATAATAAGTCTATTGTTGTGAACAAACTATTGTAGAATTCTCACCGTTTTCGATATATTTTTATTATATATAGGCATAGGATTTTTAGCACTCTAGGAATGTTTTTCTGTGCTGCAGGTACAAACTTCTTAACTAAAGAAATACTCCAAATATTCTAGAGGGGTACCGTTAGAAAATTTTTGACAACAGTTTAGCCCATTATGATGAGAAAACTGCTCAGATGTTGTTGTACATTACATCAATAAGTTGGAATATATACATGCTAAGAAATGTCTTCACGAGGTAAATTAAAAAAGCGAAGAACCGAGAATAGATCCTTGAGGCATTCCCGATATAACATGTCCGGCCTCAGAAATCCTTACATACTCCGAAATTTTTTTAATCCATCCTACCAACTAAGATTGAAATCCGTAAAAGCAAAGTTTAGCATAAAGTAATTCATGCTGAATCGTATCAAATGCCTCAGAAAATTCTAGTGAAATCAAACAAAGTACCATCTTAGGCTCGGATAACCTCATCCATTAGATTTAACATAAAATGCACAATACTGAAGAGCCATCTCTAAGGCGAAACGTATATTCAATATTATATTTAATTCAATGCCATTTTACTTTTTAGTTATCTGATTCGAAAAATCTTAGATAAATAGAAGCAATTTTATAATTTATCGAATTTCTGTTATTAGTCTTATTAGATGGAGGATGAAAAAAACTCTTTGAATCACAAATGATAAGTTCTTTAGTTCTTTTTGAGTTTTGTTGACTCTTATTGGTTATAACCAAATATCTTTTTTCTTACTAAATGAAACAATTTTGTCATTAACATTAAAATTTTCATTTCAATTTTTCATTATAAAACTAATGTTTTGAAGACACATGGTAACTTGTAAAATTACAGATTAATTTGTGCTCTCTTCATAATTTAACTAGGCCGTTAACTTTAATCCCGTTGGACCTGTCAGCTGTTTGCCATTTGTATGTGCAAATACTTGCGAAGATAATAAATTTTGCTAATTCATGAACTTTATCACTTTTGGGCTCAAAATTGTACTTATCAAATCTGTAGATCCTAATTTTATTCAAAAATTATCACACATTGAAACGGACAAGCAAACTGAATTTAATCAGGAATTATTGTTCATCTAATCATTTCTATTTGGCTCATGATTATCAAGACGTAGATATATGGACAAAATGATGACGCCCTTGTACTAGTCATCATAACGATAGTGTCGCTTAGTAATAGTAGCACATTTACCATCCAATAGAATAATGAGTTATTTATGGTTGCCATTGTATAATTTATCCTGCTGAAAAAAATGTAAATTTGAATATAACGCTTTGCTCACATTTTTGCATATTAATCGACGAAACTTCGATAGATTTCTTCGACATCGACGTGAATGTATGCAGCTCATCTTCCACAGCACACATAATTTTGGTTGCCTGAAATTCTCACGACGTTGGATATTATACTACAAATTCAAATTCACGTAAACTGATAGTTTCATGACATTTATGTTTTAAAAATAATTTCCGGCATATGTCCACCACGACTAGCCCTGAGGAACCGTATTCGAACAGACCAATTTCAGACCACTTTTTCGAGTAATTCAGGCTTTATTTCATCAATAACACGAGTTATGTTGGCTTCCAAAAAGTTTAATGTTTCTGGTTTATCAGCATAAACCAATGACTTGACATAACCCCAAAGAAAATCATCCAGCGGAGTTATGTCGCATGATCTTGGAGACCAATTAATTGGACCATTTCTCGAAATAATGTTATCGCCAAATCTTTCTTTCAATAAATCAATTGTTACGGTAGCAGCATGAGCTGTAGCACCATTCTGTTAGAACCAAAACACTTCTGGGTCGATACCATTCAAATTTTGAAACAAATAATCATTGATCATCGATCTGTAACGAGCACCATTCACTGTAACATTAGCTCCAGCATCGTTTTTAAAGAAATATGTCGATGATGCCTCCAGCGTGTAAAGCACACCATACAGTGCATTTTTCAGGATGCAATGGAACCTGCAGAACTTCTTGAGGATTCTTTTCAATCCATATACTGCAATTTTGCTTGTTTACGTAGCCGTTCAACCAGAAATGAGCTTCATCACTAAACACAATTTTGCGATGAAAAAGTGGATCAACTTCAAGCTGTTTTAATCAATCAGCAAACAAACGACGCTTATTATGGTCAAGTCGCTCTAGTTCGTGAACCAGTTGGATCTTGTATGGGTGTAGACCAAGGGTTTAAGGCAAAATTTTCCATGTGGTGGATGCACTGAGTCCAACTTGTTGGGAGCGTCAATGAATAGACAAATCTGGATCATCATTAATAATATGACTTACAACAGCGATATTTTCTTCTGTACGTACAGTTCTTTGTCTTGTTGTTGTTGTTGCATCGAATAGAGAAAATGTTGTCCGAAGTATATCGATAGTTCGACAAATAAGCTGCTCTGATGGACGATTATGTAAACCATAAATTTCACGAAGTGCTCTATAAGTTTGACGAATAGAGCACTGATTTCGAAAATATATTTCAACAATTTGTAAACGTTGTTGCATGCTAATTTGTCAATGCCTACTGAACAGAAATGTCAAAACAACATGGCTTTTACCTTCTGTCAAATCACAGTTATCCCTATAGAAAGCTCTATCACTCTAAAAAAAACACCCCTCATATAACAAAAGCAAGAGATCATGGAATAAAAAAGATGAACCGCCATTTCGTAAGCCAATATCCATCAAAAAAAGGTAATGCCGTCTGTTTGGTGGGATTTTAAAGGAATCGTTTTTCTTTCGAGCTTTTTCCGGATAAGACAATTAATTCGGAAGTCAACTGTCATCAGCTAGACAAACTGAATGATGCACTTCAACAGAAAAGGCCAGAATTAATCAAGAGAAAAGGTGTATTGTTTCACCAAGATAATGCGAGACCTCATACAAGTTTGGTCACTCGCCATAAGCTTTTACAGCTTGAATGGGATACACTGCCACACCCACCAGATCTAGCGTCTACTGATTATTATTTGTTCCGGTCATTGCAAAATTTTGGGGACGGTGAAACCTTTTTTATGAGGCTGGAATCATGCTTCTACCAGAAAGATGGCAAAAGGTGTTGGAAACCATATTTATTTTCGAACAACCCAATACTTCTTCAATTCGTCTCAGGAATTATATTATCATATCCATGATAATGGATATGATTGATTTCCTCCTTATTGCACATGTGTTGTATTTGGTAAGCGCATATGACAATTTTAATTTTAAGTGCCTACAACGTTTCACTACACTTCAGTTCATTGTTACGTGAAACACAACAAATTCAAAGAACTAACATTTTAATTAGTGTTTTGTTGATATTTGTTTCGTGTTAAAATGGGTGTTCTCTTTGATATTGCCGTTTTTATAACCATGCAATACCTCTATTTTGTGTATTTTGTGTAAGTGAACTTAATTTTCTCACTTAAGAAATGCATCCCCTCAAATAGAAATTTTGATGGACTTCGTTGTATTCAGAATTCGAGAAATTTCAGATTCAGAAATCAACGAATTGAATTTCAAGTATATTTTGAAACACAATTACAATTCTTTTTTAGTTTAAAACTATATTAAAGGTATTATATGTTTATTTCACCTGTTCTCAAATTTTCTGGCATGGAAAATTGGCAAGAATATCATTAATTAATTTTCATTCAAATTATTCTACATTTTATACTTTTAATTTCTATTAAATATTACATTGTGCATATATATTTTTTTAATTTCAGTATGACGGAAGTGATACCACGAACGACAATGATATTATCTGTTATTTTCATAGTAATAGTTGTAATTTTAATTCATAATAAGTTTCGATATTGGACCAAAAAAGGAGTGAAGCAAAAATATACATTTCCTTTTATGGATGATATGTCAAGAAAACTCATTAAAAAGATAACCTTCACTGATATGATGATGGATATATACCACAGGTTTCCTGGTACTAGGTAAAAAATAATATATAATGATTCTTGATTATAATGAGACCAAATTTGATGACAAGGTTCAAAATTTTTAGAACTACACAGACGAGCACAAAAAACGGGTCACTTGATCATTACTGTTCAAATAATTAGTTAAAATTTTTACGAGAATCATGAAATGTCTGAAGTGGTAGGGAAAAGCTAATTGCGCAAAAGAAAATGAAACTTCGAAATTGAAAAAAGTATCGTAGCTGTGAAAATTTCAGTATCATTATGAGATGTGACCTACCCTATCTCTGAATAAAGCTTCCAAACGTCTTCGCATGCTCGTGAAGAGCCTTCGAATATTCACTTGTGAAATATTCTCCCATTCATGACGAAGGGCTTCACGGAGCTCTTGTAAATGATTGGCGATTGAATCATAGTTCTGACTCATGTTTCCAGTTGGTCCCATATATGTTCGATGGGATTCAAGTCAGGACTTCGTGCTGACCAGTTGAACTTGAAATTTCAACCTCATTTAAGTATGCTGTCATTATTCGAGCAACATGTGGGCGTCCATTGTCATGCATAAAAATTCCCTGCTCTCCCAGAAATGTTATCCAAGGTACAACACGGTCCATAAGAATTTCCTCTATGAACCTCACTGCTGCTAAAAATCCATTAAAAAAAATCAACTCTGTGTGGCCCTCTAAAGACACACCTGCCCAGACCATATCAGATCCTCCACCGAATGGAACTCGCTCCTCTATACAGGCGCATCTTTCTCTTGGACGTCTATAAACGCGTCTACGACCATCAGCTCCTCGAATACTGAATCTGGATTCATCAGAAAAAAGCACCTTAGTCAACTGAGCTTCTAACCAGTTTATGTGATCTCGTGCAAATTGAAGACGCGCAATTCGATGCTCCCTGAGAAGTTCTGGAGTTGTCGCAGGTCTGTAAGGTTGTAAATTCGATTCTAAGAGACGCTGTCTTACGGTCCATTCACGTTCACCTGACGTACCTCCATCAATCGACTTCGAACTTCAACAGGCGTAAGATGGCGATTTCGAAATCTTGTGGAAACCAAAATCTGTTATCCCTCAACGATGTGCACTGTCTTCTTCTAGATCCAGGTCTTCTGATTAGCCTGCCTGTCCCCTTGTCACTATTCTTTGGACTGTAGATAGGGTAACAACAATTCTTTTAGCAGACGAGCTTTTAACGAACAGTACCCTATCGATGCCCTCGGATCTAATGTCAAAAATCACGAGCCAGGAACGGAATTTCAATGTAATCGTCCCCAGCCGGGACGAGTGGACCCAGCATGCTGAGGTTCTATTGAGAACCGACCTTGGCTTGTTCACAGACGGCTCGCGAACGACGAACGGAACAGGAGCTGGAGTCTATGGGAGTAAACCGAGAATTAACATCTCATTGAGTCTCGGTCAAAACGCAACCATATTCTAGGCAGAAATATTTGCCATTGGGACCGCGGCGGAACTGCTGATAAAACGGCAAATCCACCACGGTAAAATCAAAATATTTATTGATAGTCAGTCAGCACTAAAAGCTCTGGAATCCAGCTGTTTTACATCCAAAACAGTCTGGAGTTGCCGCACGGCTTTAAACAGGCTCGGTATGTATAACGGAGTCACTCTGGTTTGGATACCGAGCCACTCAAACTATTTGGGTAACGAGGAGGCAGATCGGCTGGCATTTGCTGGAGCTGCGCTGCCTCTGGTAGGACCGGAACCATTCCTGGGAATACCACATGACGTGGCTAACGAGGCGATAACAGGCAGAATGAACTCAAGGTAAGAGTCTTTCTGGCGGAGTCATTCTGGCCTGAAACACTCGAAGTTGTTCCTTGGAACACATTCGAACAAAAAGAGGACGAATCTAGCGCTAGGTCTGGATAGGGCCAAACTAAGAACACTTGTCGGAATTATGACAGGTCACTGCAGACTGAAAGCGCATTTACACAAAATCGGTCTGGCTGAAGACAATGAATGCAGGCTGTCTTGAGGACACTGAAACAACCATGCACATCGTCTCAGAGTGTCCAGCGGTGAGTCGCATCAGATTCGAAGTCTTTGGCCAGGCTTTCATACTGAAAACTGAAAAAATTACCCCTGAACAAGATTATCGGTTTCATCCAAAAACTGGATCTCGTCGGGGAGATATAAATTAGAGGTGAACCACAATAGTCCGTGCGGACACAGTGGTAGGGTGGACAGACGCCCGCTCGCCATAAATATTATTATTATTATTATTATTATTATTATCCTGATACTCCTAGATCTTCTGTGAAGATCCCTCAGAAGCTTTTTCAGCTTGTGCGAGTTAGGAGTTCAGTTGTGTTCTGTGTAGGCTTTGTTACTGCGATCTTGCGCCACTTTAGGTCACAGCACTGTTAATTTTTGACCCAACAGTGAAATGGTGGCAGATACCCGTCCAACTAGAAAATTTCTTTTCTACCTGAATAGGATTCGAACCCTGGACCTCCCGGTCACGAGTCCGATGCTCTCCCGCTAAGCTATCCACACTCATATAATATAATATAATAATAATAATAATAATAATTCTTTTAGCAACAGATCTCTGGCTCAGCCCATTTTCAAGTGCCACTATTCTTGCACAATCTTCAATTGGTAGACTCATTTTATGAAATTGTTTCTTTCAGAGGGTGACAAACAAACTTTTCAAAGACCAATGTTGAACGCAACTACGATGAATTTATCGTGAAGAATTATTCAAAGATGGTTTCTCTTATCAAGGTTTTTTAGCCCATATGTCTACGTTTTGCGCATATTTATTTGATTTTCGATTGAAAGATGGGATGATGAATAGAATATTATTGAATCCATTCGAACACGTGGCTATTGAAAAAAATAATGTAAAATCTTAGTGACCCGTTTTTTTGCTCGCCGGTGTATTTACTAGGGTGGGTCAAAAAAATCGAATAATTTATTTTTGACTTTATACTCTGAAAAATAGGTTCGTAGACAATTAAAAAGAATTCCCTCCAAGTATAAGCTCTTAATTATAACGGGAAGGTCCTCCGCTTTGCAGGTTTCTATTTTTTTCGAATAATCAGATAAAAAAATTTATATCTCGCTTCCAACTGCTTGGAAAAATATTCCGTGGCTTAGACTTTGTAAGAAATTGAATGCTTTAAAGAAAAGGTTTCTTATGATTTTTTCAGAAACTCAACCGATTAAAAGATATTCATAGTTGAAGTTTGGCTATTTTAAGGAAAATATTCGTTTTTATTATAAATTTTATAAGTAAATGAAAAAAAATTATTTCGAATTGCAGAACTCATGATTTTGTAGGAAATTTACTGCTCTACAAAAATGGTCTCTTATGATTTTTCGATTAAGTGAAGCCGTTACGAGATATCCATCGTCAAACATTAAGGAATATCAATATTTCCAGTTTTTGATCAATAATTCGATAAATTTCAATTTAAATTATTAGTTTCAGGAAAATTTACATAAATTTGAGTTTCGATGGATGGAGAAATGTTATTAACAATTTTTTTAATATTGTTTTCAGTCTTGAGCTTGTTTGATTGCATTAAAACAAGAAATTAGATTAGTCATTGTAGAATTATTGATAATAAATAAATTTATATGATGAAAAAATAACTTATTTCGAAAAAATTGTTTTTATCATGTATACAAAATGATGAGTTTTTGGAGCACTGAAAATGTAATGATAAACGAGTAGACAACGAAGATAGTTAAGAAAAAAAAAACAGGTGGCGTTAGCTTTAGAGTACCAACAGAAGAAGTAATGTAATTCAGAACAAAAAGCCTCTCTCACAAAAAAATTTATGTATAATTAGTAGAATAAAATTTGAAAATAATATTGAACAACCGTAATAATATGAAGTGCCAATGCAAATGACATTTTGAATTATTACAAATATAGCTTACAAAAAATATCATTAGAACAAAAACTTCTTGATGAATTTTTGAACAAATAACTCCTGAAGGAGTAACTTTTATGATAGAAATTTAAATTTATGTAAATTTTCCTGAAACTAATAATTCAAATTGAAATTTATCGAATTATTGATCAAAAACTGGAAATATTGATATTCGTTAATGTTTGACGATGGATATCTCGTAACGGCTTCACTTAATCGAAAAATCATAAGAGACCATTTTTGTAGAGCAGAAAATTTCCTACAAAATTATGAGTTCCGCAATTCGAAATAATTTTTTTTCATCGACTTATAAAATTTATAATAAAAACGAATATTTTCCTTACAAGAGCCAAACTTCAACTATGAATATCTTTTAATCGGTTGAGTTTCTGAAAAAATCATAGGAGACCTTTTTTTTCAAGCATTCAATTTCTCACAAAGTCTATGCCACGGAATATTTTTCCAAGCAGTTGGAAGCGAGATATACATTTTTTTATCTGATTATTCGAAAAAAATAGAAACCCGCAAAGCGGAGGACCTTCCCGTTATAGTTAAGAGCTCATACTTGGAGAGAATTTTTTTTAAGTGTCTACGAACCTATTTTTCAGAGTATGAAGTCAAAAATAAATTATTCGATTTTTTTGACCCACCTTATTATTTACATACACATGATAAACGAGGGACGTTCAATGAATTCTCGGTATAGGCATGAAAGAAAACTCAGAAAATTTTGGGGAAATTCTGTTTCATAATGCAGTCCCCTAGAATTTAAATACATTTGTTAGATCGAGAATGAAGCCTCCCTAAACTGTGTAGAAAATATTCCTCCGGCTTCTCCTAGAAAAAGGTTTTAATTGCTACATTCAGTTCTTCATCGTCGGAAAATCACTTTCCACGAAGATATTTCTTCACATTTGGGAATAGGCAGAAGTCACTGGGGGCCTAAACATCGGTGAAATATTTACAGCATTCTTAAATAAAGTCTGAATTCTCAATATAAGACAAAAGTTGTATATTCTTCATCTTTAATTTGATTAAATCAATCATTTAAGTGAACAAACTCAATCATTTCAAATCAAAACGACTCACATTATCGCGTATCAATGATCGATAATCAAGAACTGAATAGATTACTAACAATAAATGATATTAATTTGTGTATCTTCAATGTATTTTTGTTACAGATATGTAGGATTCTATCAATTTCATAAACCAATAATCATGATCAAAGATCCATCTCTGATCAAATATATTTGTGGGAGAAATCACCTTTACTTTCAAGATCACACGAATTCGATTCCAGCATCTGTCGATCCTATTTGGAACAAGAGTATATTCGTTCTTAAAGGTGAAGTATTCATTTTAAAAACATTGTATGAAGAATATTCTCTATACAGGGCGTGATTTTTTAAACGGGGGGATCATACTATATATTTGCAACAAAAACTGTCATATAACACATGGTCGAAATGTTGATGGTTATTCTTCAATTTAACATTTCCTGATTTCACGAAATATTTCAAGTTTTTCCATAAAAGCATTTATAATTCAGTTGTTCTTGTAGCCTCATCAAATTTGACCACATATCTGGAAACGGCATTAAATTTGCTACAAGATAAGAAGTTCTGTGTGCAGTGTTTTAGATTCAAAGCGAAAACGATGTGTTAAATATATTGAACAAAGCGGTGGACATTTTGAACAATTTTTATAAGTAGTAGTAGTGTGTTTTCTTTACATTTTTTCATGAAATTTGTACCTCGATACAAAGAAACATTATACAAATTCATAGTATTTTCTGGACGATGGCCATAACACAATATTCTGCCATTAACCAGCTGAAAGGGTTATGCGTAGAAATTTCAATATCGGCGTGTACATATACTATGATTAATTGTATTCTGTAAATTTCATTCATGTTGGTTTAAAATCAAGCGAAATATTTATTATATTCATGGTAATCCAATGAAGTTTCATACGTTTGTTCAATGAAAATTTTTCTTTTGGAATTTTAGAAAAAAATTATCCTTTAGTCTTTAGTTCGTTTTGAATCAAGATAACAATTTTAGGTCAAAAATGGAGGAGTGCTAGATTACACTTAGAACCACTGTTTTGTTCAAGACGTATGAGAAACATGTTTGCTATAGCACAGTCCCATGCCTACGATTTCACAAATTCCTTAGTACCAATCCAGACCAATGTATTAGAAACAGAATTCAAAGAACTTTTTTCAAAATTCGCAACGGAAGTTACTGCAAGAGCTGTCTATGATCTAGACAACAAATCGTTCAGAATTAATAGCAAGTTCTACACAAAGTTGAAAGAATCTAATGAGGTTTTCGGGACTTGGAAAATCTTCAAGCTTATGATGGTCCAAGCGTTTCCATACATCTCGAAGGTAATGCAAGAAATAAAACTAAGTATCTAATAAGGGAAGTAATGTCATTTCTGCGCATGTCGATATTTGATTGTAATTTGTCAGATCATTGTGTACATCGAACTCGTGTCAAAGATATTTTAAGGTTATGGGGACTTGTTCGCTTCTAAATAATTAAATTTGAATATCAAAACAGATTTAATCTGTAAGTCTCCTAAAATTTCAAAAATTTTTTTTCCCTTTTTTTTAAATGTGAAGTTGGACCGATAAAGACCTTATCGGAAGTTTAATTTTTTTTTGAAGATATAATACATGTTTTGAGAGATTTTTGAAGTAACTTATTAAAACATTCGAATATATTAAATATTTCAAATAAATTATATTTCCTGAGAAGTCCTTAAATTATGTTTTGTATTTTTGAAAAGGAGTTAGTTTTCATAATTGTAAGATCAGACACAAAAATTAGTCGCCTTTAAATATTTATTTATTAATTTTAATTGACAATTTATATTTGTTGGTTTATTTATCCCATTTGAAATTGTATATTGAGTTTTTATTTTATACGTCTATTAAATATAAGCTGTGCTTATAAGACATTAATTTAATTCTAAAAATTTTTGAATAAAATTTTATGAAATTAAAATTATAGAAGAGTAAAAGATTAAATCTGTTTTGATATTCAAATTTTATATCAAGTAAAAACCTATTCTTATTATTTCATTTCATATATAATATATAATTATTCTTAGTTTGTAATAAAACTCATTATGGAATATCAAGTGGTTTAAAGACAACCATATGATACCTTACAGCTTTCTGTGATTTTTGTGACGATCATAGAATATCTTGGAGTTTAAAGTTTTATGAGTTCAAATCAAGTTTTGTCAGGTAAGATATATTTGTTGTTGATTTTTTTATTTTTTAAATGTGAAGTTGAACCGATGAAGACCATATGGGTATTCTAATTGTCTTTTGAAGAAATAATACATGTTTTGAGGGAAACATTCGAATATATTAAATATTTAAATTAAATAAATTACATTTTCTGAGAAGTCCTTAAATTATGTTTTGTATTCTTGAAAAGAAATTAGTTTGCATAATTGTACGATCAGAAACATAATTTTGTGTCCTTCAAATATTTATTCATTAATTTTAATTGAAAATTTATATTTGTTGGGTTATTTATTCCATTTGATATTGTATATTGAGTTTTGATTTTATACGTCTATTTAATATAAGCTGTGCTTGTAAGACATTAATTTAATTCTAAAAATTTTTGAATAAAATTTTATGAAATTAAAATTATAGGAGAGTAATAGATTGAATCTGTTTTGTTATTCAAATTTTTTAATATTCCTTTTTTCAAGTAAAAACCTCTTAAATATCAGACTTTTTTCCAAATTAGGGTGAGAAGAGCATATCCGGCATTCTATGCTTTTTGAGTTTCCCAAGGATAGTAACGCAACAATTGCGACCAACATTGTTTGCTAGTGTATCCAAGTGTCAAAAATGACGATTCGAAAATGAAAGAACCGATCTAACTAATGAAAGATTTTTCGTTTCCCTACGATTTCTCGATTACTTGCTATGAACGAGAGAAAATGTGACAATTTCAATTTTGTCCGATTTTCGAAGGTCACAGAAGACAATAAGACTCGTCCTCTCGGTGTTAATGTCATGCCGGTTCATTTAACCTACCGGATCATTGAACTACCCGAGAAAACTTCATCAATCGATTATATAGTATAGATTAAGTTATATTTAATCAATTTCTGTTTGTTGAAGGTCCGTAATTTTCATGAATGTAGGATTTGATTAAATATACGAATATTGGAGCGAAATTTTCGACTCCACTGCCTGGGTTTCTTTTATTTTGTCATTTCAGATATGTAGTGCCAATTGTGAACTGCAGTCACAAAAAATATTAGGAGTACAAATAAGTTTCCGCCGTTTTATTGTAGATGGCGCGGCACGGAGTTTCGGTTAGCTTTCGCAGATGATAACCGGCTTAAAAAATAGTTTGGACATTCAAAAACAACATAACCTATTAATATCATTGATTTTATATTGGTTAAATATAATTTTTATAAGTTGAAAATGTCAAAATTTGAGCCAAGTAAGCGTCATTTGCGGGAAATATTAGTTTACTTCTTTAATTTAAAGAAATCTGCTGCTGAGGCGCATCAGTTGCTCGTAGAAGCATATGGTGAAGGTGCTTTGAGTGAGACAACGTGTCGAGAGTGGTTTCAAATGTTTAAAAAGGGTGATTTCGACCTAGAAGACAAAGATCACAGTGGAAGGCCAAAAATTTACGAGGATGCAGAATTGGAGGAATTATTGGAGGAAGATTCATCTCAAACACAAAAAGAACTTGCTCTAACATTAGAAGTCACTCAGCAAGTAGTCTCACATCGTTTAAAATCATTAGAAATGATTCATAAACAAGGAAATTGGGTTCCGTACGGCGGAAACTTATTTGTACTCCTAATATGAATCCTCAATTATGACAAGAATGTAAACAACCAAATTGTTAGTATTCAAATATTTCCTTAAACTTATTTTAATCATAATCAACAAACAAATGGCAATTACTCAAACAGTTATATATAGGCTGAATCATTAAGTTGTACATAAAGTTTAACCATAGATTTGTCTCATCAGGTAGAAAGATAGACGCTATTGAAGTTTCAACAAATCATTGTTCTTGTTTTGACACCGTTATTCTGAATGCAATGAATTTTGGTGTGAAGTCTTTCATAACCATGGCACATATTCTTCAAGTATATTTTTTCACATTTCCACTGGTTTTCTAGTTAAGTGATCGATTTATAAAATCATACTATATTAGCATAAAGACAGAAAATAGACTTGTTAAGCGATTAAATGAATCTTCAATCACTTCTGAAAATTAAATTATTTCTTATCATTTATTCATATCGGAGATACTTTGATTGTTATGAAATACACACATCGTCAAAAGTCTTGGTCCCCCTAGGTTTCTCAAGAAATAAACAATCTATGTTCTGAAAATGAGATGAATATTTTCCTGTATTTCAACAGCAATATATTTGATAGAAAATAATTGTTTGTTCATCTGTGGTTTATGCAGGATGAGACTAAATGGTAAAAATGAGAAAAAATCTAAATTTATCGATTATTAATTTTTGATTAATTTTAGTTATTCCACAACTGAATCCAAATTCAATAGTCCGTATTACCACTTCTTCTTTCAATCAACTGCCCAATACGCCTAGGCTTTCCACGAATCAAGTCATTAATGAAATTTTCAGGCATCTCGTTCCATTTTTCCCAAATGGCTAAACTTTTGACGATGTGTACAAATTTGAGTTATTGCATTATTTTTATGAATCCGCTACTGAATATGAATCACAAATTATATATTATGTAATCTTTGCCTCCAATCAAGCTAAGTCCAGGTTGTAGCACTTACTTCTTTTTCACAATCAAAGTCAAAGATAATTTTCTCTTCAAATGACATATGCCAAATCCTGAAACATATTTTGACAATTCCGCATGAAAACGTCCAGATAATTTCTGAAATTTAATTAATACGTTCGCAGTGATCGAATGATTTCATATAATATAAGAAAAACAAATGTTAACTTCCGCTATTTTATTGATTTTCACAACAATTGCTTCGTCATACCATGACTTCATCAGGTGAGTATTTAAACTGAGTTATACAATGCAAAACATGACCTTAAATACTCAGCTCTGGTACAAAAAATAGAGGGGTGGAAAGAGAGGTATACAATTAATGAAAAATATTAATTAGGGGGGATCTATTTAAATCTATTTGATCATTCAATAAAATTTGTCTTTTATTATATCTATTGATTCCTAAAGTTTCTAACAGATTTAGTTTTTGACTTTTGTTTTCAATATGTAATATTTCATAGTTCATATTAAAATTATGGCCAGTCTCTAACAAATGGTTGGCATAAGTTGAATTCGGTTTATTATTAATGTAACATTTTTCATGTTCTCGTATCCTTGTTTGGAATGAACGGCCTGTCTGTCCCACATATACACATGGGCAATCACTACATGTTAACGTGTAAACTCCTGATTTTTTGTTTTTAGGAATGACGTCTTTATTATTTTTTATTAAGCTGCCTAAAGAATTAATAGTTTTAAAAGAGATGTTATATTTTTCTTTTTTCTTTAAATATCTAGCAATCTTTTCAGATTTTTGGCTTATGTAAGTTAATGAAATAAATTTGGTTTCGCTTGAATTTTGAAATTTTGGATATACAAGTGATATTGCTTTCTTGTAATTTATTTTATCAAGTAAATTGTCTACAATTAACGGATTGAAATCATTATTTAAAGCTATTTGTTTAATCGTTTTATACTCATTGTCAAAATTTTCTTTCGTCATGGGTATGTTAACCAATCTATAAAGCATACTATTATAAGCTGACAATTTTTGTGAAAATGGATGGTTTGAAGTATAATGAATCGTACCATCTGTATGTGTACGTTTTCTGTATATGGATGCAATAAAAAACTCTTATCAACTTATACAAAAAATTAACCATATACATATCCCAAACAATGCCAAATTTGTTTCCTTTGATGAAAAAAACTTATTTCCTAGTATACCGGTCAGTGAAACCATAACATTAGTTGATGATTTATTAATCCAAAAACGAACTAATCCTGTTGTAAAAACAGAAATATTAGACGCCTTAAACGTTTGCCTAGATCAAAATTATTTTATGTTCAACGGCACGTTTTATCTAGACGAAGAAAGTCTAACAATGGGGAACCCATTAAGCCCCTTGTTATCAGAAATATTCATGGATCACGTAGAAACCAATATCCAAAAACTCCCACATTTTAAAGATTTCGTTTATTGGTACCGCTATGTAGATGACATAATTTGTTTATTTAATGGCTCAAATAGACAACTTAGTTCATTTTTGGAATCTATCAATAAATTATATCCAACAATTGAATTCACACAGGAAGATGAAGTAAATAATAGCATCAATTTCTTAGATTTAAAAATCACTAAAATTAATAATAGACATCACTTTTCCATATACAGAAAACCTACACATACAGATGGTACGATTCATTATACTTCAAACCATCCATTTTCACAAAAATTGTCAGCTTATAATAGTATGCTTTATAGATTGGTTAACATACCCATGACGAAAGAAAATTTTGACAATGAGTATAAAACGATTAAACAAATAGCTTTAAATAATGATTTCAATCCGTTAATTGTAGACAATTTACTTGATAAAATAAATCACAAGAAAGCAATATCACTTGTATATCCAAAATTTCAAAATTCAAGCGAAACCAAATTTATTTCATTAACTTACATAGGCCAAAATCTGAAAAAATTGCTAGATATTTAAAGAAAAAAGAAAAATATAACATCTCTTTTAAAACTATTAATTCTTTAGGCAGCTTAATAAAAAATAATAAAGACGTCATTCCTAAAAACAAAAAATCAGGAGTTTACAAGTTAACATGTAGTGATTGCCCATGTGTATATGTGGGACAGACAGGCCGTTCATTCCAAACAAGGATACGAGAACATGAAAAATGTTACATTAATAATAAACCGAATTCAACTTATGCCAACCATTTGTTAGAGACTGGCCATAATTTTAATATGAACTATGAAATATTACATATTGAAAACAAAAGTCAAAAACTAAATCTGTTAGAAACTTAAGAAATCAATAGATATAATAAAAGATAAATTTTATTGAATGATCAAATAGATTTAAATAGATCCCCCCTACTTAATATTTTTCATTAATTGTATACCTCTCTTTCCATCCCTCTATTTTTGTACCAGAGCTTTGTATTTAAGGTCATGTTTTGCATTGTATACCTCAGTTTAAATACTCACCTGATGAGGTCATGATATGACGAAAAAATTGTTGTGAAAATCAATAAAATAGCGGAAGTTAACATTTGTTTTTCTTATATTGAAGATGAATTTCCGTCAAGTAAAGACCGAGACAATCAAAAAAAAAAGATTTCATATAATTCATGTTCAAAATTGATGGACATTAGAAATCGTGTACAGGAATTCATCAGCACGTTGTGAAATCTTCAAACACTTATAAATTTTCATCTGAGCCGAATCTGGCACCATTGAAAATGAAAATTCTTTTTGATGAAAGAAATTTATTGCTTGAATTATTATACAACTCAAAGACTTATCCTACATATTTTGTCACCAAATTATTGAATAAATCACGAATTTTTTCGATACAATATTTATTTCAGCTGAATTTTTCGATTCTTTCAGCTGATCCGGGCACGCATCTTCGGCCAAACATTAAGCCACTACTTTAGCGAGGTCACTACTAAAGTGATGAGACACAGAGAATCTTATGGAATAGAGAAACAGGATTTGCTTTCTGTACTCATGAACACAAAAAATAGAGACACGCAAAGGCAGTTCTTGAGGATCTTGAATAAATATGGAACTTCAACTAGCATCTCCAGCGACGCAATCGAGATAGAAATGGAAGAGGCTGGTGTGGATTCGACAGACGACGGAATAACTGCACAGGCTATGACCTTCTTCTTCGCCGGATACGATATCGTTTCTACTGTCTTATGTTTCATGTGCTACGAGCTAGCACAAAATTCCGTTATTCAGAATAAACTCATTACTGAGTTGGATAACTTGAAGAAAAAGTACAATGTTGTTCCCTTCAATGATTTGTTCGAGCTGCCTTACCTCAGCATGGTGTTGTCAGGTAAGAAAAGAATTGATTCCATAATTGGCAGGTTATCAAAGTGAATGACTTAACGCCTCAGGAGCTTTAGCACTCTAATGTAATAATAGTCAAAAAAATAATTTTTTTAAATATTTTATCATTAACAGATATATTTATATTCAATTTAAAAAAATTATATTTAATATTATAACTTCAGGAATTAAATTAATGTCATATAAATACCACTTATATCAAACGACATATAAAATAAATATTTATTATAAGACATCCAAATGAGATAAAAAATTCAATGAATAAAAATTGTTAATCAAAATCCTATAAATCGAATATTTTGAGTAGACAAAATTTTGTTTCGGCTGATCAATCTTATGAAAACAGATATCTTTGAAAAATGGCTAACATAATCCCAAGAATTTCATCATAAAACTATCTCACTTGGAATATTCAATATTATTGAATATCTAAGTTACTTTTTAGAAAACCTCAAGATATGTAAAAACATTACTAAAAAACACGTTTTAAGAGAAATTTTGTTCGTCAGTACCCAATCACATTTAAAAAATATAACATCAATCAACAAAAAATATTTACTCAACTTAACATTCTAGAAACGTCTTGGCAAATGAATACTGAACATTTAAATGTTGTCCCATGTAACCTCCAACAAATAGTTCTGTGGTTTACCATAGATCATGAAGAATGACCGGCAATTTAACGGCCTCTTTTATAGCACAAGGACATCTGAATAAAGAATGTTAAGGAAACCAAATAATTATATATTATGAATAAAATAAAATAAATGCAAGTTTATACTTGACAGAAGGTATATAAAACTTTTTAAATATCTTAATATTGACAGAAATATACTATTAGCCTTCTACATATTTAATTTCAAAAATTTATATTTAATATTATAACTTCAGGAATTAAATTAATGTCATATAAGCACCGCTTATATCAAACGACATATAAAATAAACATTCATTACAACACATCCAAATGATTTAACAAAATCCAATAAATATAAATTGTTAACAAAAATCCTATTAATTGAATATTTTGAGTAGAGAAAATTTTGTTTCTGCTCATCCCTCTTATGTCTACTCAAAATATTTATTTATAGGATTTTTGTTAACAATTCATATTTATTGGATTTTGTTATCTCATTTGTATGTCTTATATGTATGTTTATTTTATATGTCGTTTGATATAAGCGGTGCTTATATGACATTAATTTAATTCCTGAAGTTATAATATTAAATTTAATTTTTTGAAATTAGATATGTAGAAGGCTAACAGAATATATCTGTTAGTATTAAAATATTAAAAAAATTTTATATACCTTCTATCAAGTAAAACCTCCATTTATTTTCTTTTGTTCATAATATATAATTATTTGGTTTCCTCAACATTCTGTATACAGATGTCCTTGTGCTATAACAGAAGCCGTTAAATGGCCGATCAATCTTTAAGATCTATGGTAAACCACAGAACTATTTATTGGAGGTCACATGTGACACCATTCAAATGTTCAGTATTCATTCGCCAAGATGTTTCTAGATTTTTAAGGTGAGTAAATATTTTTTGTTGATTGATGTTATATTTTTTAAATGTGATTGGGTACTGACAAGCAGTCTCTCTTAAAACTTGTTTTTTAGTAGTGTTTTTACATATCTTCAGATTTTCTAAAAAGTAACTTAGTTAGACATTCAGTAATATTGAATATTCCAAGTAAGATAGATTTATGATGAAATTCTTAGGATTATGTTAAACATTTTTGAAAGATATCTGTTTTCATAAGAGGGATGAGCAGAAACAAAATTTTGTCTGCTCAAAATATTTAATTTATAAGATTTTTGTTAACAATTTATATTAATTGGATTTTGTTATCTCATTCGGATGTCTTATAATGGTTTATTTTATATGTCGTTTGATATAAGCGGTACTTATATGACATTAATTTAATTCCTGAAGTTATAATATTAATAATAATTTTTTGAAATTAAGTATGTAGAAGGCTAACAAAATATATTTGTTAATCTTAAAATATTTAAAAAAATTTATATACGTTCTATAAAGTATAAACCTCCATTTATATTATTTAAATAATTAAATTTCCAATTTTCAATTTAGAATCGATCTTCCGTAATGTAAAGTTGCATCCAGTAATTTATATGCTTATACTACATTTATGATTCCACTCCATCTTTCACAGAAACAATAAGGAAATGGCCGCCTTTTCCTTTCACAGAGAGATGCTGTAACAGAACTTACGTCATAAAAAAAGATTCACCGAACGAAAAAACCGTCAAACTCTCCGTTGGCGACACTGTATTGATTCCAATCTGGGCAATACACCACGATCCGAAATACTGGTGGAATCCAGAGGTTTTCGATCCTGAACGATTCTCCTCATCGAACAAGCAGAGATTGCTACCTTGCACTTATATACCCTTCGGTCACGGCCCTAGAGGCTGTGTGGCCTCCAAGTTTGCCATAATGCAGATCAAGATCATGATCAGCGAAATTTTGACAATTTTCGAGATAGTTCCAACAAGGCTGCCTGCTCCGCCATTGGTGCTGGACCATAGAACCTTCCATTTGTCTACGAAACACGGTGTTTGGTTGGGACTGAAGAAGAGATTTATGTGAATTTTTGAAGTTATTGTCAAATTTGTATAAATGATATTTGTTATGTGATATTTTTCTGTTAGCGTGCAATATTGTTGTTTCACAATTTACCTAACTGACTGAAATTCAGCTATGAATATTAATTATCGATTTCATTCACTGATAATTACATATTTTATAGTAACTTGAATTTAATTGAATCACATTCCTCGAAGGCTCTCTTGAAACCAGAGAAAAAAGTAAAGGGTTGTATTTGAGGTTTGATCATTTGACAATTTAATATCAAAGACTGCGCAAGGTCAGTGTATTTTTTGAAATAATAAAAGGAGGTTTTTTCTTGATACAAGGATTATTACAAAATTTTAAGTATTATGCAGATTTATTCTGTTAATCTGCTACAAATTTTAATTTCAAAAAATTTTTATTCAGAAACTTTTAGAATTGAATTATATAAATGTCTTTAGAACACAACGTGTCAATTTAGGATACATAGAATTAGCACTTGTTACATAGTACTAAAAGGGAAGAAAGAAATTCAAAGAAATATAAATAGTCAACTAAAAATTAGTACATACTTCAAAAATACAGCATTTTGCTTCGTTCCTTGTTTTATGAAAACTAAATTCCTTTCCAAAAAATGCAAAACATAACCTCAAGAACTTCTTTAAAAACAACTTGCTTAAAATAAGTTTTTTTAAAAAAAAACCTAAATCATGCAGAACTATTGAATTGTATCAGTCCTTACTTGGTGAAAATCCATATTAAATAATTTGAAATAAGGTTATTCTGGTTTTCACAAATTTTTATTGTTAAACTCACAACAATTGTTTCGCTATTCGCTAGTTATTCAAAATGTGATCTTGCCTGATGATGCTACTGTGATAGCGAAACAATTGTTGTGAGTTTAACAATAAAAATTTGTGAAAATCAGAATAACCTTATTTCAAATTATTATGCAGAACTTTTTAAAAAGCAATTTAGAATTATTACAACGGAAACTCAACAGCTCTACTTCATATATAAAAAATAAAATAATTAACAAAAAATATCTTACCAAAGCAACTGAATGCTGTTTACTGGAGAAACACTAGAAACCCTTTAAAACCAAATGATTGTATGTAATAGCCTAAACCAAAATAGACAATTATTATATATACAACAAAATTATAGAAAGAAGTTTTTTCTTGATAGAAGGATTGTTACAAAATTTTAAATATCATACAGATTTATTCTGTTAATCTCCTACAACTTTTAATTTCAAAAAATTTTAATTCAAAAACTTTTAAAATTTCACAGATCATTAGCACTACGGAATTATTACATTTCATGTATATATCGGGTGTTTGTTTTAGAGTGATAGAATGTTAAATTGAAATAAAAAACATTTAAATTGAGATTGAAGCCAATTGTTTTTTTATTTGAAAGACAATTTTATGATATTTATATGTCGAAAATAATTTCCGGCATATTTCCAGCACCACTAGCTCTGAAGAACCCCATTCGACCAGACCAATTTTTGATCAGTTTCTCGAGTAATTCAGGCCTTATTTCATCAATAACACGAGTTATGTTAGCTTCCAAAGCGTCTATTGTTTCTGGTTCATCAGCATGAACCAATGACTTGAGATAACCCTAAAGAAAATAATCCAGTGGAGTTATGTCGCATGATCTTGGAGGCCAATTAATTGGATCATTTCTCGGAATAATGCTATCGTTAAATCTTTCTTTCAATAAATCAATCATTACAGTAGCAGCATAAGGTGTAGAACCATCTTGTTGGAACCAAAACACTTCTGGGTCGATACCATTCAAATTTTGAAACAAATAATTATTGATCATCGATCTGTAACGAGCACCATTCACTGTAACATTAGCTCCAGCATCGTTTTTAAAGAAAAATGGACCGATGATGCCTCCAGCGTGTAAAGCACACCATACAGTGCATTTGTCAGGATGCAATGGAACCTGCAGAACTTCTCGAGGATTGTTTCCACTCCATATACGGCAATTTTGCTTGTTTACATAGCTGGTCAACCAGAAATGATCTTCATCACTAAACACAATTTTACGATAAAGAAGTGGATCAACTTCAAGCTGTTCTAGGTCCCAATTAGCAAACAAACGACGCTTATAATGGTCAAGTGGCTTTAGTTCTTGAACCAGTTGGACCTTGTATGAGTGTAGACCAAGATTTTTACGCAAAATTTTCCATGTGGTGGATGCAAAAGTTGTTGTGAACGTCGACGAATAGACAAATCTAGATCATCATTAACACTATGACTTACAGTAGCGATATTTTCTTCTGTACGTACAGTTTTTTGTCTTGTTGTTGTTGTTGCATCGAGAGAAAAAATGTTGTCCGAAATCTATCTATTATAATTCGACGAATAAGCTGCTCTGATGGACGATTATGTGAACCATAAATTTCACCTAGTGATCTATAAGTTTGGCGAATAGAACACTGATATTGAAAATAAATTTCAACAATTTGTAAACGTTGTTGCGGCGTGAGTCTTCCCATGATAATTTATCAATGCTTACTGAACAGAAATGTCAAAACAACATGGCTTCTACCTTCTGTCAAATCACATTTATCCCTTTCGAAAGTTCTATCACTCTAAAAATACCCCTAACAATAAACAATTAGATTAGATTTGTGAGACTGATATTTTCGGGGAATTTTATAGTATCTTCCAGTTTTATAAGGTCCTGTGCTAGAGTCTCTTCCAAAGAGTTCGTGATACAAGTTTTTTCCCGTTGCTGTAGGTAATTCGGACAGTCAAGAAAGATTTGCCTGACCTTCGTCGGTTGATTACATAAATAGCTTGTTCTAGAAGCTTTCCAGAAATTTGAAATTTTCACGAGAAATGGGCTGTTTAATAATCGCACTGACTTCTCGTCACGTGCTTTCCTAGTTTTTTTTTTTTATAAAATATTACTCCAGGTTGAAATTGAGTTTGAATTATCTTTAAGCTCAGTTTGAAAGAAATAAAAACATAAGGCATGTACACAGATCATAAAGAATGGGTCAAGTTTGACACATTATAACAATAATAAATAATAACAGAAAGCATAGTTGATTAGAAACTTTATAAAGGTTTGGCCATCATTTTGAGTCTGGCAACACACATTTGACAGAAATCCCTAAGAAATATAAAAAAAAATACTGGTGTAAAATTTCCTCCCTTCTGCATACAAGATCAACAAAAACTCAAAGATGCAAGAAAAGCTTCTGAATTCAACCACCAAAACCAGACAAATATTCTTCCGAAAAAATCTTCTAGACCCAAAGTTGAAGAGCACAGATTCGATGAACTGGTTAAGTTCATTAACGTTTGTAATAATGAATATGGCGGTGAAAATAGATAGATGATCATCTAATGAAACTGAAGGCTATAGTGAGTGAAAAACCTCAATTAAATCCTGTTCGTAGAACGAATTATGGTCATAGACCTCTAGATTATATAGAAATACCTGCAATTTGATTCAAAATGACCCTGAACCTGCTATCATTATGCACCTCTATTGACGATGACATTCAGAAAAGGCAATGCACTAGTCCATCAAACTATTCCAATCCTAGAAACAATACTCAACTATTATATTATTAGCTTGTTTTATTTCGGGATCCTAGGTAATTCAACATAAGATTTTATATCTACCTGGTGAATAAAACTGCGTTTATAAATGTGAGCCTTTTGTAAACCGAACGAGAAATAGCACAAATAATTGTAATTGTAATTATCATTTACAGGTCTAGAACGCCAGAAAAAAATGCCACAAATATCTTCACACATTCTCTAATGTTTCTGTAGACGAGGCAAAAGAGACCTTTTAGGAGTAGAAATGAGTTCGTGTGATTTTGATAACAGATGTCGCTAGTAATTTATTATTGTATTGTTTCATCTGACAGTACCTTCATTTTGAAGTGTCATCATCAGACTTTCTTTTCAGTATCTGTCATTTCGCTGAACTGTAAACAACATATCGGGTGTTTTTTCGAGTGATAGAACTTTCGATAGGGATAACTGTGATTTGACAGAGGGTAGAAGCCATGTTGTTTTGACATTTCTGTTCAGTAAGCATTGACAAATTATCATGGAAAGCTCATGCCGCAACAACATTTACAAATTGATTAAGTTTATTTTCAAAATCAGTGTTCTATTCGCCAAACTTACACAGAACTTCATGAAATTTATGGTTTACATAATCGTCCATCAGAGCATTTTATTCGTCGAACTATCGATAGATTTCGGACAACATTTTCTCTACTCGATGCAACAACAACAATACGACAAAGAACTATACGTACAGAAGAAAATATCACTGCTGAAAGTCATAGTGTTAATGAAAATCCAGATTTCTCTATTCGTTGACATTCACAACAAGTTGGACTCCGTGCATCCACCACATGGAAAATTTTGCATAAAGATCTTGGTCTACACCCAAAGAAGATCCAACTGGTTCAAGAACTAAAGCCACTTGACCATGATAAGCGTCGTTTGTTTGCTGATTGGGCCCTAGAACAGCTTGAAGTTGATCCACTCATTTATCGTAAAATTGTGTTTACTGATGAAGCTCATTTCTGGTTGAACGGCTATGTAAACAAGCAAAATTGCCGTATATGGAATGAAAACAATCCTCAAGAAGTTATGCAGGTCCCACTGCATCCTGAATAATGCACTGTATGGTGTGTTTTACACACTGGAGGCATCATCGGTCCATATTTCTTCAAAAACGATGATGGAGCAAATGTTACAGTGAATGGTGCTCGTTACAGATTGATGATCAATGATTATTAGTTTCAAAATTTGAATGGTATCGACCCAGAAATGTTTTGGTTCCAACAAGATGGTGCTACTCCTCTTGCTGCTACCGTAACAATTGATTTATTGAAAGAAAGATTTGGCGATAACATTATTTCGAGAAATGGTCCAATTAGTTGTCCTCCAAGATCATGCGACATAACTCCACTGGATTATTTTATGTAGGGTTATGTCAAGTCATTGGTTTATGCTGATAAACCAGAAACAATAGACGCTTTGGAAGCCAACATAACTTGTGTTATTGATGAAATAAGGCCTGAATTACTCGAAAAAGTGATCCAAAATTGGTCTGGTCGAATGCGGTTTGTCAGAGCTAGTCGTGGTGGACATACGCCGGAAATCATCTTTCAAAAAAAAAAAATTTGGATTCAATCTTAATTTAAATGTGATTTAATTCAATTTAAAGTTCTATCATTCTAAAAAAACACCCGATACTTTGTACGAGTATGTGCTCTGGAAATATAAAATTTTGTACAGAATCATGTGTTTTTACTAGGAGTCTTACTTCATTACTTCAATATGAAGAAAACGGCTGCCGAAACTAATCGTCCGATGCAAGTTGCTATTTCAAGGAGCTTGGTCATCATGGTCGTGGTCCAGGAAGTGAAGGAAAACGCACTGTCAATCCACCTAGCAATCGCAACATAGTCAAGAAGCGAATCAATTGAAATCCGAGGGTTTCCATGAGGAAAATAGCCTTGAGACCGGTATCAACCGTGAATCCGTGTAAGATTCATTTTCCGGATTTCATCACATCTGCAGAATGACCGCCTTACTTGCCAGATCTCAACCCAATGGACTACAGCGTGTGGTCGATTTTGGAGCTCATAGCGTGTGCTAAACATCACAAAAGTTTGGAGTCACTGAAGCAATGCCTGGGACCGATTAACGCCCGAAGAGCTGCGTCCCATTGCTGAAAATTTCAAGAAGCCAGATTTAAATCGATAATTCCCGGTACTTTCTTGACAGAATGTATGTGTCGCCGCCAAAAGAAGCCACTTCGAAACCGCTTAAATATATTATTACCAAATGTTTATGTCATTATTATTCGTTGTTGTGTTTAATTTCGTTTGTTTAATAAAGTTAAATGAAAAAAAGTTTATCCGAGGCTTTTCTTGTCACCCTGTATTATACAAATATTTGGACGAAACGATGTATCTTCTCTGCGACACCTAAGGTTCATTCACTTTAAAATGATCCTCCATTTTACCTAGGATTTATTGTCATCGACCTCTCCTAGATCCTTGACAGTTGCATTCATTTCTACAATTCTAATAATTTCGACCTTGAGTCTATTATTGTAAACAAAATTAGGATAAAATATCTATATAAGCAATGCATCTGGTGATGCATTCAATATGTTCAAGCGAGAAAAAACGTATAAATTTTTCTCCCTCAACTCTGAGAAGAACAGTATTTAATGTTTTGTTGAACTGTCTTGATGTTCAGTTTTTTTATCTGGATTAACTATTTTGTTCTCCAAATTTAGTGAATGCAATTTTTGCATTCATTTTATCAGTTGATTTGGTGAGTTTTTATTCGATAAATATCTATAGAATCAAGTTACTGCCAACAGTTTGGTATAAGAGTATATTATAATGTTCCCTTCATTTGATTTCTTAAATTTTGAACTGTCTCAGACGTCACTATTTGGTAGTTGATAACAATTAAAACTAGTTTTTAGGAATAACCATCTTAAACTACCAAAAACATTGAAAAGTTCTTACATTTTTGTTCCTGCAATTTTGAAATTTTGCTCTATTTTCAGGCGAACTGAAATTTAAGAAAGGCATTAATGCTCTTTCAAATACAAAGAATTAGAACAAAAATACAAGTAATTATTGAATGAAGTAGTGCGTTATTTTTGATAGTTCATTTTTACATGGAATGAAATAAGGAAATACTTAAATTTATATAACTTTTCATTAACTGAATATACAGTCGCTTGAAATTACTACATTTTCAAACTGAATAAAACAAATTGTCTCTCAACTATTATTGGCTTGTGCAAAACTTCTAGAAGTGGAGTGTGCAAAAGCTCCATCTGCTCATTCAACAGTTTTATTTCTGAAACGTGCTTGTGTTTAAATATTTCAATGGATTTCAGGATGTTTAGTTTTTCTTTTCATTTCAAGATTCTCCATTTATGGGAAAAAATGATTAGTTTCGAAAAAATGTTTCGCAAAATTAGATTTCCATTTTTAAAATAGAAATTAAAATATGTTCATCTTCTACAACTTTAATTTAAAAAAATTTTTTATTCAAAAAACTTTTAGAATTAAATTAATGTCTAAAACAAGCACCGCTTACATTTAATAGACGTATATAATAAAAACTCAATATATAATGTCAAATGGAATAAATAAACCAACATATATACGGAAGTCATTAAGATTAAGAAATAAATAAATAAAACATTTTTTTGAAATTAAAATTGTAGAAGATAAACATATTTTAATTTGTTTTGATATTCAAATTTCCATTTTTTATTATTAAATGAAGATTGATATTCTTTGAAACTTTTTTGGAAAGATCTCCCGGTTTGTCCTATATATATATATATATATATATATATATATATATATATATATATATATATAAGCTACTACACATTTAACAACTCAATTTATAAACTCCAGAATTATTCAGCCCGTTGTTTTTGTCTTTTGCACTAAAAAAGAGGTAGGAAATTTAATGTGGGGTGTGAAAGCTGTTTGAATGTTAGTTTTCGAAAATACTTTAGCTTTTTTTTGGGAGATTACTCTAAAATATGTTAGTTTTACAAATTTTTCATTATTTTCGGTTTTGGAAGTGGGTTATAATTGTTACAGAATGAGTTTGAATTTTTTGTTCTTGAGAGAATTTATGGTTTTTTTTCAAATTGTTTTCGGCTATTTGTTTGATTGTATAAGGTTCACTTTTCAAAGTAATATTATTTAAGGGAATTGAAAATGCTTTATGTTCATTTGTATCATTGATGTTAACATCAATTCAGTCATAAAAAACGCAATTTAAACTCTTTTAGAACTTTGTGTGGGGAAAATTATTTTCAATACAATAGTAATTTATGTAGTTTTTCGAAAGCAAAATCCTTAAATGCGCACACGTAAGGCATATCATTTTTTGATACAGATATGCAGACGACATATTGGCTTGCTTCTGTGGAACACATCCAGAACTGGAGAAAACGCCGGGCTATCTTAATGTTTCGCACCATAAGGTCGAATTCACTCTGGGAACACAATGTGATGAAATAAATTTTCTGGACATAACTTTAATTAAAAATAATATTGAAATTTCCTTTCATATATTCAGAAAATTCAAAATTACATATACAAGCATACCCAACTTTTCAAATCATTCGACCACTGATTACCAATCAATGACATCGAGCATTCTCAATTTCCTCAAATAATACAATGTTGAAGAGGGAGCTGAATACAATAAACAAATAGCAATAAACAATAAATTCGAAACATAAACCATAAATTTTCTCATAAACAAAAAAAACCACTGATTATGAAACACGTTTACTACACTACCAAAATATAAAATAATAACGACAAATTGGTGAAACTAACATATTTTGAACCAATCTAGCAAAAAAAAGGGCCTATACTTTCAAGAACTAACATTGAAACAGTTTTCACACCCTCAAATAAAATTTCCAATCCTTTTTTTAATGCAAAAGACACAACTGCAAATGACACAACTGGCTGAATAATGCTGGAGAATGTAGAAGCGTATATACAGAGTGTCTACTTTTAAGAGGGCCAAACTTCAAGGGGAGATCATACAAGTTATTTGCAACAAAAAATGTCATATAACACATGACCGAAATGTTATTCTTCAATTCGACATTTCTTGATTTCACGGAATATTTCAAGTTTTGCCATAAAATCAATTATACTTCAGCTGTCCTTGCAGCGTCATCACATTTGACCACATATCTGGAAACGGCATTAAATTTGCAACAAGATAAGGGGTTCTGTGTGCCAAAAATTCTTATTGCGGCGTGGTAGGAATTGATATGATAATAATAATATTTCAAAAAATTATATTAAATATTATAAATAAAGGAATCAAATGAATGTCATATAAGCACCGCTTATATCGAACGACATATAAAACAAATATTCATTATAAAACATCCAAATGAGATAACAAAATCCAATAAATATAAATTGTTAACAAAAATCCTATAAATTAAATATTTTGAGTAGATAAAATTTTGTTTCTACTCATCCCTCTTATGAAAACAAAAGTGTTTAACAAAATCCTACGAATTTCATCATAAAACTATCTTAGTTTGAATATTCAATTTTATTGAATATCTAAGTTACTTTTTAGAAAATCTCAAGATATGTAAAAACATTACTAAAAAACACATTTCAAGAGAGACTTTGCTCGTCAGTACCCAATCACATTTAGAAAATATAACATCAATCAACAAAAAATATTTACTCACCTCAACAATCTAGAAACATCTTGGCAAATGAATACTGAACATTTAAATGGTGTCCCATGTGACCCCCAACAAATAGTTCTGTGGTTTACCATAGATCTCAAAGATTGACCGGCAATTTAAAGGCCTCTGTTATAGCACGAGGACATCTGTATAAAGAATGTTAAGGAAATCAAATAATTATATATTATGAATAAAATAACATAAATGGAGGTTTATACTTGATAGAAGGTATATAAAATTTTTAAAATATTTTAATATTAACAGATATATTCTGTTAGCGTTCTACATATTTAATTTCAAAAAATCATATTTAATATTACTTCAGGAATCAAATTACTGTCATATAAGCACCGCTTATATCAAACGACATAAAATAAACATTCATTATAATACATCCAAATGAGATAACAAAATTCAATAAATATAAATTGTTAACAAAAAATAATATTAAATATAATTTTTTGAAATTGAATATGTAGAAGGCTAACAGAATATATCTGTTAATATTAAAATATTTAAAAAATTTTATATACCTTCCATCAAGTATAAACCTCCATTCATTTTATTTTATTCATAATAATAATATTGTTTATTCCCAAAAATCATACAAATTCACAACTCCAAATCAATAAAAAAAAAGCAATATATAATAATTATATCCATAATTCCATAATGTAGTTTTTGCTTGAAGCTACAGGGATAAACATATAATCACTGAGGCATAACTTCCAAATAAACAAAATATAAATATAGAATAGTAGCCGGCATTCAAATAGATTCTCAAATTATAACTAATTAATACTAACATGATTCAATAAAGAAATATATCAGATATATTCGTTTAATTTTCATTATAGATTTAAAAAAACATTCAACACACATTAACTTCACTTTATGAGTATGTTTGCTGAATTTTTCTCTCTTAATTCAAAACGAGATTGAACGAATGTAAAATGAATTTGAGTAAAACGAACAAACTTCCAGCTTTGCAGCCCATTGCAAGTTTTCTTACATAAGATAATCTAGAAATTTACCTGTTAAATCAAAAGGCTTAAAAATTTGGAATAGGGTAAAATTATCGTATAGTATAGAAATTTACCTGTTAAATCAAAAGGCTTAAAAATTTGGAATAGGGTAAAATTATCGTATAGTTCTATGCATACAGGGTACAGATTATTAAGGAGCTTTAAAAAAGTATAGAAATACACAGGATGTTCCATTTAAAATCAAGAGATCGGAGTATGCTGGAATTGCGCGAATCACCTTGTATATTTAAATTTATGTTTGAAACGCGCTCTATTGAATTTGAAAGTTTACGTGTCTAGTGTTTTTTATAATTTTCTGACATAAGGACACGAATAATATCATTTCATAAGTAGTTTCCACACTGTATAATTAAAGCAGTCAGCGTCAGGGTAACCGACAAAAGAGCTGATCATAAAAATTATGTTTTTGAGAGGCGAAAGGCTTTTTTCTGGTGCGAGTCGAAAGTCGAAAAACTTATGTTTGTAATTGATAAAGGCATTTTCATTCGCGGGAGATTTTCTGTTTATTTGGAGCAAACCATAGAAAATGTAACATTTATCAATTTTGGCCGATTTTCGGACATCACAGACAACAATTATATACGCTCTTCAGCTGTACATATTGAACCGGTTCATTTGACCTACTGGCTCATTGGAGTACTAGAAAAAATTGTGATCAACCGATTACATTGATCAATCCACTACACCTACTCATAATGAAAATAATTTGAATATAATATAAATATTTGAATTCTTATGCTGGTAAAACATAGTATTTTAAAAAATTTTCGAGGAAATTATTCACTGATTTTAATGGTACAAATTCTCTTGCATAAGTACACACAAAATATATTGAATTTCGAAACCAATTCATGTTGTCAATCTTTTCAGCTGGTTTATAACGGGATTCGAATTGAAGCAATCATGTATCCAGGTCTTGCGCCACTATCACTGATTATTTCTATGTTGGCTCTTTGCATCTGGAATTATACCCACTGGACCAGAAGAAAAATAAAACAGAGATTTCAGTTTTCACCGCTGGGTGATAACTTCAAGCATTTTTTCGGAATCTCTTCATTTCAGGATGTGTTGCAGTCAATCTACAATAGTTTTCCAAATACAAGGTAATATTTATTTGGTATTGAATTGTATCAGTCCTTACCTGGTGAAAATCCATATTAAATAATTTGAAATAAGGTTATTCTGATTTTCACAAATTTTTATTGTTAAACTCACAACAATTGTTTCGCTATCACAGTAGCATCATCAGGTAAGATCACATTTTGAATAACTAAGCTTGTTTCCGAAATCCGTGGCTATTTATATTACAGTAACTACAATAAATTTTTATTAGGCACTAAAACCCAAAAAAGGATCCCTGCAAATTCCAGCTTATCTGAATATATTTAACAGAGGTGAGCTATTTAAATCTATTTGTTCGTTAAGTAATATTCCAATTTTATTATGTTTATTTATCTCTAGGGATTCTAACAGATTTAAGGCATAACTTTTGCTTTCTATATGTAGAATTTCAAAGTTATGGTTGAAATTATGTCCTGTTTCTAACAAATGGTTGGAATATGTGGAATTGCTTTTATTGTTGAGGAAACTCTTCAAATGTTCACACATCCTATGACGGAACGTTCTTATATAATTATATATAATAATTATATATTATAATAATAAGTTAACCTGGGGTGATTGCCCTAAAATTTACATAGGTCAAACTGGAAGAACGTTCCGTCATAGGATGTGTGAACATTTGAAGAGTTTCCTCAACAATAAAAGCAATTCCACATATTCCAACCATTTGTTAGAAACAGGACATAATTTCAACCATAACTTTGAAATTCTACATATAGAAAGCAAAAGTTATGCCTTAAATCTGTTAGAATCCCTAGAGATAAATAAACATAATAAAATTGGAATATTACTTAACGAACAAATAGATTTAAATTGCTCACCTCTGTTAAATATATTCAGATAAGCTGGAATTTGCAGGGATCCTTTTTTGGGTTTTAGTGCCTAATAAAAATTTATTGTAGTTACTGTAATATAAATAGCCACGGATTTCGGAAACAAGCTTAGTTATTCAAAATGTGATCTTACCTGATGATGCTACTGTGATAGCGAAACAATTGTTGTGAGTTTAACAATAAAAATTTGTGAAAATCAGAATAACCTTATTTCAAATTAAAAAAATTAAAAAAAAAAAAAAAATTATATTTATTTGGTGTAAGGTTCACCATGCGAGTACTTCTCAAAACACAGGGTGAATCATAACTTTTTGGATAAAGGTTAAGTTAAAGTTTAAATCTTTTTTTCACCGTTTATTTCTTGATTGTTTTAAAAACAATGAAATGTAGGGCTTCAATTTCATCTTCACATTGTACCCCCTATAACAAAAAATATATACAGGGTGACAAGAAAAACCACGGACAATTTTGTTTCATTTATCTTTATCAAACAAAATAAATTAAACACAACGACGAATAATAATGACATAAGCATTGGGTAATGATATATTGAAGCGGTTTCGCAGTGGCATCCTTTAGCAGCGATACGTAGCTTCAGACGCTTCTTGAAATTTTCGTCAATGAGCCGCAGCTCTTCGGGTGTTAATCGGTTCCATTGCCGACGCAGGCATTGCCTCAGCGACTCCAAACTTTCGTAGTATTTAGCAATACGCCCTGAGTTCCAAAATCGACCACACGCTGTAGTCCATTGTGTTGAGATCCGGCGAGTAGGGCGGCCATTCTGCAAATATGATGAAACCTGGAAAATGGGTCTTACACCATTCTTGTGTTATTGTACGAGCAGATTCACGGTTGATACCGGTCTCACAGGCTATTTTTTTCATGGAGATCCTCGGATTTTGATTCACTCGCTTCTTGACGATGTTGCAATTGCAAGGCGTATTGAAAGTGCGTTCTATCCCATTTTCTGGACCAATACCATCATGGCTAAGCTCCTTGAAACGGAAAACTGCGTCGGACACGGTTTGTCGAGGCACATTGAGCAAATGAACAATTATGCATTGACACCTGTACGAAACAGCTCCGAAATTGCACTACGTTTGTTTGACATTCTAACACTCTTGATTTTAGTAAAAATTTCGAAATGAGCAAAGAGAAATTCAATTTTAACTGTCTGAATCTTTTTCCACGGAAATATTTTATTGGGGCATATTCGATTTTTTTGATTATCTCGGTCTTTACTTGATGAAAATTCATCTTCAATATAAGAAAAACAAATGTTTACTTCCGATATTTTATTGATTTACATGACAATTGTTTCGTCATACCATGACTTCATCAAGTATTAAAACTGAGGTATACAATGCGAAACATGACCTTAAATACACAACTCTGGTACAGAAAATAGAGGGGTGGAAAGAGATGGTTTACAATTAATGGAAAATATTGAGCAGGGGGGATCTGTTTAAATCTATTTGATCATTCAATAAAATTTGTCTTTTATTATTATATATCTATTGATCTCTAAAGTTTCTAACAGATTAAGTTTCTGACTTTTGTTTTCGATATGTAATATTTCATAGTTCATATTAAAATTATGACCAGTCTCTAACAAATGGTTGGCATAAGTTGAATTTGGTTTATTTTAATATAACACTTTTCATGTTCTTGTATCCGTGTTTGGAATGAAAGGTCTGTCTGTTCCACATATACACATGGGCAATCACTACATGTTAACTTGTAAACTCCTGCTTTTTTATTTTTAGGAATGGCGTCTTTATTATTTTTTATTACGCTGCCTGAAGAATTAATAATTTTAAAAGAGATGTTATAATTTTCTTTTTTCTTTAAATATCTAGGAATCTTTTCAGATTTTTGGCCTATGCAAGTTGATGAAATAAACTTTTTTTCGTTTGAATTTTGAAATTTTGGATATACAAGTGATATTGCTTTCTTGTAGTTTATTTTATCAAGTGAATTATCTATAATTAATGGATTAAAATCATTATTCAAAGCTATTTGTTGAATGATTTTATATTCTTCGTCAAAATTTTCTTTTGTCGTGGGTGTGTCAAATTTTTTTATATATTAATAATAAACTGAATTCAGTTTATGCCAACCATTTGTTAGAGACTGGTCATAATTTTAATCTGAACTATGAAATATAACGTATCGAAAACAAAAGTCAGAAACTAAATCTGCTAGAAACTTAAGAGATCAATAGATATAATAAAAGACAAATTTTATTGAATGATCAAAGAGATTTAAACAATTCCCCCCTGCTTAATATTTTTCATTGATAGTAAACCATCTCTCATATTTGGTTTAATCGTCATATTTTGGTCCAAATAATCTGTTCTTAGCTTTTTTCCCAATAATTATAATTCGCCCTGTATAAAATTGTTTACAAATAGAATTTTGAAATACGTTCACACTGCCTCAGAATCTATTGCATTCATACATTCATAGGTGATTCTACTGATTTAAAACAACAGCATTAGCGTTAACTCAAAAGATTAAAATGAAATTTTAGGCTTTGAAATGTAAATCTTTCTTTGAAATCAAATGCAAGGATGGTTTTTTGATGTTTGATGATTGGCCTCGCTTAGGGATGGATAAAGACGGATTTTGACGAACTGAAGCCTCCACTTCTGGAATCGTTTCTTCCTCGCGGACTGAACGAGGGTGGCCAGAGTGTTAAGTTTTTATCGCGCACCTGTATTCTCGAACATCCTGATCCATTTTCTAATGCTGTCGTCACTTGGTGCATGGCGTGTACGATATTCCGCACGATACAAACGTTGAGAAGCCACTATTGAATCAGCGTTCCGATAACAAGCTCATACGCAAAATGCGCGACGAGTTCCCGGGTACTGCTCCATCGTGACTAAAACTCCACAAAATGGCCGATAGCATGATCCCCTCTCCACTCCTCTCCTTTGCTCACTTTCAAATGCAGCTTCAAAACGATACGCTTTTTGGACACGCTGTAGAAAACATCCATACTGAAGACCATACGGTTGAAGGCCTTCAGCGCTGCTAACAGCAGAGGGAATAACGTCTCCATTAGTGACTAGCTGCCCAAGGAAACAAAATTGAAGGAGATAACATCTACGTTAAAAAAAAAGCTTTACTAGATAAAAATCAGTCTCATTATTCTTCTGCCAGATCTTGTATACGCAACCCCACTCATGACAACTTGATTTATAAACTATATTACCTCAGATAAGTGAGATCATTTTCCCCAATCGAAGTAGGCAAGACCATAATTGAATTTAAAACTTTAAAATTATGTGTCACTTGCTCAGCATTTCATATTTAAAATTTCTCATTTACGCTTCAATAAACTTTGTCTCCCTTATTTGCAGATATGTGGGATTTTATCAGTTTCTTCAACCTGGCCTACTTATCAGAGATCCAGAATTGATTAAAGCAATTTGTATGAAAGAAAAAGACGTGTTTATTGATCGCACACCTTTCATGTCGGAATCCAGCGATGAGTTATGGAACAAAAATCTGTTCGCTTTACGAGGTAGGAGTTTGTTTAAAATTTTGTGTAACCTTTAAAATACATTCGATGTTTTGCAAATGGGCTCTCCTCATTTCTGTAGAACCCTGAACAATTCAAATCGATGATCACGATGAGTCAGTCACTAGCAACTCAAAATGGAAAGTTTAAATTTGACTATGGATACATAATATATTTAGTTTGAAAGTTGTTGTTACAAATGTTACAGTAAGGTTGAATTCGTCAACAATTATCAGGTACATTATTCATTCTGTATAACAAAATCTTAAAAATTCTTCCAGTGAATAGGGTTCACATTTTTAAATTAATTTCTTATAGTTTTTCTTGAAATATAAAAAACAAAAAAAAATCATTAATTAAAATTAAAAATAACATAGGCACCTGAACTCGTCAGAAAAGCCGTGATACGTATGTTTTGCCTTTGACAAACATTTGAAAACATGTTCAATTTCTGGTCTTATATTTATGAAAACTAAATCTTTCAAAAATACACAACATAATTTTAAGAACTTCTCCAAAACTAATTTATTTGAAATTTTTAATATGTTTTACTATTTAAATAAATTAAATATTTAAACATATTAAATATTTCAAATAAATTAGTTTTGGAGAAGTTCTTAAAATTCTGTTGTGTATTTTTGAAAAAGATTTAGTTTTCATAAATAAATGTGAAGACCAGAAACTGAACATGTTTTCAAATGTGTGTGCAAAACATACGTACCACGGCCTTTCTGACGAGTTCAGGTGCGTATGTTTGGAACGAAACATTCGGTATTACTTATTTTTAATTTTAATTAATAATTTATTTGTTTGGTTTTTTTATTCCATTTGATATTGTATAGTGAATTTTGATTTATACGTCTATTTAATATAAGCAGTGCTTATTATTAGACATTAATTTAATTCTAAAATTTTTAAAAAAAAATTTTCTGAAAATAAAATTGTAGAAGACCAATAGATTAAATCTGTTTTGATATTAAAAAAAAAGATAGCAGTCTCTGTGCTTCTTCCTTGTACATAACCATGTAGACTTCTTGATGGCCAATTCATATCGACGAAATGAGAAATTACGCATCCTGGGAATTCTTTTGACGATGTGTGTATCTGTTCAATATCTCTTAACCTTTCTCTTAATTGAATCTGTTTGTCAAGTATAATTGTTAATGCATTGTTAAGTGCATATCCTTCAGTTTCAAGAATGGGTTAAAATCCGAAATATTTATGTCAACAACATGAATACTACTCTGTCAAGAAAGTACCGGGAATTTTCAATTAAAACAACATTTTTACATTTAATCGTCAAATTTTATTGGGTCGCCTTCAAAATAGGCTCCATTTGCTCCAATACATCTATGCCAACGGCACTTCCAATTATCGAAACATTTTTTATAGGCGCTTTCCGGGATGGACTTTAGCTCTCGCGCCGAATTTTGTTTTATGGCTTCAATCGACTCAAAACGGGTGCCACGAAGGGGCAATTTTAGTTTTGGGAAGAGGAAAAAGTCGCAGGGAGCCAAATCCGGCGAATACGGTGGTTGCTGAAGCACGTTTGTTGAGTTTTTGGCGAGAAAGTCAGTCACAATCGTAGCTCGGTGAGAAGGCGCGTTATCGTCATGCAAAATCCATGAGTTGTTCGCCCACAAATTTGGCCGCTTTTTACGGATACGCTCACGCAAACGTTTCATAACGCCTAGGTAATACTCCTTGTTTACCGTCTGACCCTCTGGAACGAATTCGTAGTGCACCACGCCACGGATATCGAAGAAAACAATGAGCATCACCTTCATTTTCGAGCGGCTTTGGCGTGGTTTTTTCGGTTTCGGCTCATTTTTTGCCACCCATTCCGATGATTGCTGGCTTGTTTGCATATCGTACTCGTAGACCCAGGTCTCATCACCAGTTATAATGCGTTCCATGAATGTAGAATCGGAATTACACCGATCCAGCATGTCTGAAGCAACCTGTTCGCGATGACGTTTTTGAAGAAAATTCAGGTCTTTCGGTACGAGTCGTGCGGCCACCTTTCTCATGCCCAAAATATCAATCAAAATCGTACGTGCGGACTCGTGGGATATCTTAAGATCATGTGCTATCTCTCTCAAGCTGGTACGACGGTTTTCCAGCACCCTTTCCTTAATTTTATCGACGTTATCTTCGATCGAAGCCGACCACTTCACGACCATCCTTGAAGGCTCTGTACCACTGATATGCACGACTTTTCGATAGAGCATTACCACCAAAGGCCTCTTGCAACATTTTCAATGCATCGGCACACGAAAATTCATTTGCAACATAAAACTTTAAACAAATTCTTTGCTCAACGTAATCACCCATAGTAAAAATCGGCACGCACTCTGACATCGACTGACTTAATCAGCTGTTGCAAACACACTAGTTGACAGATCCCACTCAAGCTTGGCATAGTAATTAAGGACAGTGGTACCAACCTAGGACAAAAAAATTTCACCTGCCTCATTGCCCCGCCAGATTTAAATCGATAATTCCCGGTACTTTCTTGACAGAATGTAAATAGTTGAACTTAAGTGTTTCTCTTCATCTAATTAATGTTAAAGGACTATTGGTGCATCTCACATAAGTGAACTTATTTGTGGGGTAAACGAATTTGAATCTTTTCCAGGTGATGAATGGAAGGAAATGCGTCGAACACTCAGCCCAGCCTTCACTAGTGGCAGAATGAGAGGAATGTTCATCCACATCTTCAAATATGCCCGCACGTTCGTCAACACTCTAAGAAGCCGTGAAGGGGAGTCATTCGAAGTGGAACTCAAAGAACTTTTCTGCAGATTCACCAACGACATCATAGGCTCGGTTGCTTTTGGTTATGAAGTGAATTCGTTGGAAGATCCCAACAATAAGTTCTTCCTTATGGGGAAGGCAGCCACGAATTCAAGTAATTTCTGGAAAAATTTCAAAATAATGCTAACACTATTGTGGCCACCCCTTGGACAGGTAATTTTTTTGAAGTTATGCAAAAGACTCCTCCCAATGTCAGGTATAACAGTATCTGAAGAAATCTCCAGTAAAGTTACTTTAATGATTCGAATAGAACAGGTCGCTCATTTATTAGAAAGAAAATTTGATCAATATGGAGTACGAGCTATGGCAACACGTGAATTCTCTAGGGAAAAAGAGTCTGGGAGAAAAACCCGAGCCCTCTCTTTCTCATTCTTCAATCCTGTCATTCCCTTCATTCATAAAATTAGGGTTCCAGAGATCGACAACCTTTCTAATATCCTAAAACATATTTAGTGTGCAAGCACAGGAAGTTGTTGTCTCAGTATCTGATTGTGGACCAACATTTCATTCACTCTGAACACTCTGACTTCTCAAAGTACCATTGTTAAGCACCTCTCAGATCGCCATAAATGAAATGAAGATAAAGACGCTTACATGTATGAAATATGTTAAATGGTCAATTCAGATTAAACTAAACAGGTCGCCCCTAGCTGGAGCATCAACACAGTAAAAGCTTGCTTTGCAATTACAGGTGCGTTTCGCACCACACCCACGGCAGCCTTGGAGGTCCTACTAAATCTACCACCCCTGCACCTACTCGACCACATACAAACTATATCAACTGGCGATTGACAGGCCAGAGATAATAGTGATGGGAGGCTCAGGACTGCTGGACGAGCTTTTAACGAACAGTATCCTATCGATGCCCTCGGATCTAATGTCAAAAATCACGAGCCAGGAACGGAATTTCAATGTAATTGTCCCCAGCCGGGACGAATGGACCCAGCATGCTGAAGTTCTATTGAGAACCGACCTTGGCTTGTTCACAGACGGCACGCGAGCGACGAACGGAACAGGAGTGGGAGTCTATGGGAGCAAACCGAGAATTAATATCTCATTGAGTCTCGGTCAAAACGCAAACATATTCCAGGTAGAAATATTTGCCATTGAGACCGCGGCGGAACTGCTGATAAAACGGCAAATCCACCACTGTAAAATCAAAATATTTACTGATAGTCAGTCAGTACTAAAAGCTCTGGAATCCAGCTGTTTTACATCCAAAACAGCCTGGAGTTGCCGCACGGCGTTAAACAGGCTCGGTATGTATAACGGAGCCACTCAAACTATTTGGGTAACGAGGAGGCAGATCGGCTGGCATTTGCTGGAGCTGCGCTGCCTCTGGTAGGACCGGAACCATTCCTGGGAATACCACATGACGTGGCTAACGAGCCGATTACAGGCAGAATGAACTCATGGCTAGAGTCTTTCTGGCGGAGCCATTCTGGCCTGAAACATTCGAAGTTGTTCCTTGGAACAGATTCGAACAAAAAGATGGCGAACCTAGCGCTAGGTCTGGATGAGGCCAAACTAAGAACACTTGTCGGAATTATGACAGGTCACTGCAGACTGAAAGCGCATTTGCACAAAATTGGTTTGGATGAAGACAATAAATGCAGGCTGTGTCTTGAGGACACTGAAACAGCCATGCACATCGTCTCAGAGTGCTCAGCGGTGATTCGCATCAGATTCGAGGTCTTTGGCCAGGCTTTTATAGCCCACAGCGAACTGAAAAAATTACCCCCGAACAAGATTATCGGTTTTATCCAAAAACTGGATCTCGTCGGGGAGATATAAATTAGGGGTGAACCACAATAGTCCGTGCGGACGCAGTGGTAGGGTGGACAGATGCCCGTTCGCCATAAATAACATAACAGTAAAAGCCACCAATGGATAAAGAATACATGATTCAAATAACACTCACGTTGACCTCAGGTAATTCAAACCAATACAATAATTTTACATGTTAGGGCAGCTCAGTCAACTTTGTTTTGTATCTAACTCTCACTTTAATGAACAATGGACAATGGCGTTCTATTTCTAACAAAGAAAACTGGACTCTTCGAAGCCGGCGTTCAGTCACGGAGAATTCCCACCAATCTTCTGGGGAGAACCAAACGATCATCCCCCAGGGTTATGTTTACGTTTTCGGACGCGCGCGCAAGTCTACCAAGACCATAGACTCTTACTCCTGGCATCAACAGTGACAAGTAGGCATAACATTCCCTAGGTGGTTCTTCCCGCCCCAATCTTCCTTTTTAAAAATATGTGGATCTCTTCAAAGGCTTCTTGTATAATCTTCTTTGAATACGCATAGAACAACAAAGAAAACAGTGTAGAACCCTGCCTGACGCCTCTTTTTACTTCCATTTCTTCAGATCTTTCTTGTCCAATGTTTACTGTGGCACGTTGGTTCTAATAGAGATTTGAAAACAGTCTTACATCTTACAAGTTCAACCTCGATTATTGATCTTATTTTTCTCAATTGTTTTTTGTCAGTTTTCATCATTTTTCGCTTCTTCATATGTCTGACGATCATCTGAGTGAATTATATTAAAAGCAGCATAAATTTCATAATCTTCTTTTGGTTTGTTGACTATTCTTTCTCTACTTGAAGTTGTACTTCCTTCATTTGTTATCATGTTATCCTCGTTTTCATCTGTGCCACTTTGCGTATCTTGCTCTGATTCTTCATGAGAAGAAGATTCCTCAATTAATGCTTCGTTTCCCTCTATCGTTACTCAAGTCGTACTTGTATCGTTTTTCCTTTCTTCCATTTTCTCTTGATCCCTTTTGTCTTCCAAAAATATAACATCTCTACTGTATATACCTTATTTGTTCTTGAATCAATCAATCTATAGCTCTTTTTATTTTCACCATAGCTTATGAAGATCAATTTTTCTGATTTGGCATTCCATTTTTGTTGAAGTACATCTGGTATCTGTGACATTACTTTACAACCAAAAACTCTTAAGTGAACTTAGTTTGGCTTTTTGTTATAACAAGCTTCATAAGAAGTTTAACCCAATACTGCCTTTGTCAGAGATCTTATTCATTAGGTATGGTGCAGTGTTGACTGCTTCTGCCCAATACTTCCTAGGTAAGTTTGCTTCTGCCAACATGGTACGAGTTTTTTCAACTATGGTTCAATTTGCTCTCTCACTGACGCCATGTTGTTGTGGACTATATCTAATGGTTGTTTGATGAATGATTCCTGAAGATTTTAAAATTACTTTCATGTTTTTATTTACATATTGTGTTCCATTATCAGTTCTGAGAATCTTAATCTTATATTCTGTTTCATTTTCTACCAAAAACTGTTTACCTACTTGATGAAAAACTGATAGAAAATAAAGTATGTCACTTGATCCATTTGAACTGTAAACATACAACTTCTACAGGTATTCACAAAAAATTAGAATGATTTTATTCGTTAATCCGTAGGTTGTGAAATCGAATTTTTTCGATGAAGAGATCAGTGCCTACTTCAGACAACTCGTCAAAGATACCATATCGCATCGAAACACGAAAAAAATATCAAGAAATGACATGCTCCAACTTCTTATGCGGGCTCATGAGCTGGAGGAATCAACCAACTCAGATAATAAAGGTCCTCGTAAGAAGCTCGCAGGTGATGACATTGTTTCTCAGGCCCTAATATTTTTCCTCGGTGGTTACGAAACAGTCTCTAGCGTTATGTGTTTCATGGCGTACGAGTTGGCTCTGAATCCAGATATCCAGGAGAGATTGCACCAAGAGGTGACAGAATTCCACAGAATTATGAAAAAACCAATGTATACCGACCTCACTCATTTACCATATCTCAACATGACATTATCAGGTGAGTACAGGTAGCTATTTATCTAAAACTTGCGTAGGAAAAGGCACCACAAGAACAGCCGGGCAATGTTCTCTTGAAGAGGCACAATCCTGTTTCCTTCCTGTATCGTACCATGGTTTGTTTACCGCCGTATTTTGCTTATTATTGCAGTATTTTGAAACGACATACTACTCTGTCAAAAAAGTACCGGGAATTTTCAATTGAAACAACATTTTTACATTTAATCGTCAAAATTTATTGGGTCGCCTTCAAAATAGGCTCCATTTGCTCCAATACATCTATGCCAACGGCACTTCCAATTATCGAAACATTTTTTATAGGCGCTTTCCGGGATGGACTTTAGCTCTCGCGCCGAATTTTGTTTTATGGCTTCAATCGACTCAAAACGGGTGCCACGAAGGGGCAATTTTAGTTTTGGGAAGAGGAAAAAGTCGCAGGGAGCCAAATCCGGCGAATACGGTGGTTGCTGAAGCACGTTTGTTGAGTTTTTGGCGAGAAAGTCAGTCACAATCGTAGCTCGGTGAGAAGGCGCGTTATCGTCATGCAAAATCCATGAGTTGTTCGCCCACAAATTTGGCCGCTTCTTACGGATACGCTCACGCAAACGTTTCATAACGCCTAGGTAATACTCCTTGTTTACCGTCTGACCCTCTGGAACGAATTCGTAGTGCACCACGCCACGGATATCGAAGAAAACAATGAGCATCACCTTCATTTTCGAGCGGCTTTGGCGTGGTTTTTTCGGTTTCGGCTCATATTTTGCCACCCATTCCGATGATTGCTGGCTTGTTTGCATATCGTACTTGTAGACCCAGGTCTCATCACCAGTTATAATGCGTTCCATGAATGTAGAATCGGAATTACAGCGATCCAGCATGTCTGAAGCAACCTGTTCGCGATGACGTTTTTGAAGAAAATTCAGGTCTTTCGGTACGAGTCGTGCGGCCACCTTTTTCATGCCCAAAATATCAATCAAAATCGTACGTGCGGACTCGTGGGATATCTTAGGATCATGTGCTATCTCTCTCAAGCTGGTACGACGATTTTCCAGCACCCTTTCCTTAATTTTATCGACGTTATCTTCGATCGAAGCCGTCGATGGGCGATCACTTCACGACCGTCCTTGTAGGCTCTGTACCACTGATATGCACGAGTTTTCGATAGAGCATTATCACCAAAGGCCTTTTGCAACATTTTCAATGCATCGGCACACGAAAATTCATTTGCAACACAAAACTTTAAACAAATTCTTTGCTCAACGTAATCACCCATAGTAAAAATCGGCACGCACTCTGACATCGACTGACTTAATTAGCTGTTGCGAACACACTAGTTGACAGATCCCGCTCAAGCTTGGCATAGTAATTAAGGACAGTGGTATCAACCTAGGAAAAAAATTTTACCTGCCTCATTGCCCCGCCAGATTTAAATCGATAATTCCCGGTACTTTCTTGACAGAATGTACAATTGCTAATTTATTTACTCACAAACGGTTGGTAGAAGATGAATTTTTAACCTTCAGAACAGTCGGGAAGCGAAGCATTACATACTTCATACAATATACTACTGTCAAGAAAGTACCGGGAATTTTCAATTAAAACAACATTTTTACATTTAATCGTCAAAATTTATTGGGTCGCCTTCAAAATAGGCTCCATTTGCTCCAATACATCTATGCCAACGGCACTTCCAATTATCGAAACATTTTTTATAGGTGCTTTCCGGGATGGACTTTAGCTCTCGCGCCGAATTTTGTTTTATGGCTTCAATCGACTCAAAACGGGTGCCACGAAGGGGCAATTTTAGTTTTGGGAAGACGAAAAAGTCGCAGGGAGCCAAATCCGGCGTATACTGTGGTTGCTGAAGCACGTTTGTTTTCATTTTCGAGCGGCTTTGGCGTGGTTTTTTCGGTTTCGGCTCATTTTTTGCCACCCATTCCGATGATTGCTTGCATATCGTACTCGTAGACCCAGGTCTCATCACCAGTTATAATGCGTTCCATGAATGTAGAATCGGAATTACAGCGATCCAGCATGTCTGAAGCAACCTGTTCGCGATGACGTTTTTGAAGAAAATTCAGGGCTTTCGGTACGAGACGTGCGGCTACCTTTCTCATGCCCAAAATATCAATCAAAATCGTACGTGCGGACTCGTGGGATATCTTAAGATCATGTGCTATCTCTCTCAAGCTGGTACGACGGTTTTCCAGCACCCTTTCCTTAATTCCGAGAACGAGAACGAGGCAAGTCTTGGACCACTTCACGACCGTTTTTGAAGGCTCTGTACCACTGATATGCACGAGTTTTCGATAGAGCATTATCACCAAAGGCCTTTTGCAACATTTTCAATGCATCGGCACACGAAAATTCATTTGCAACACAAAACTTTAAACAAATTCTTTGCTCAACGTAATCACCCATAGTAAAAATCGGCACGCACTCTGACATCGACTGACTTAATCAGCTGTTGCAAACACACTAGTTGACAGATCCCGCTCAAGCTTGGCATAGTAATTAAGGACAGTGGTACCAACCTAGGAAAAAAAAATTTTACCTGCCTCATTGCCCCGCCAGATTTAAATCGATAATTCCCGGTACTTTCTTGACAGAATGTATATTGAAAATTCACTATGAAGGGTTTTTCTAATATTGTAGATAACAGCTGCTCCGGAACCCCTACAGATTTTAATCTGAATAAGATTCTTGAAATCATTTAGAGTTGATTGTTAACAGGTATACAATTTATTAAACAATGTTGCAACTAGAAAAAAGAAAACAGATAGAATATTTGCACAGAAAAGGTTTTCAAAATGTTAAAAAATCATTGCAATTTACTGAACTGGAAAAAAGTGCTGTATATGAGACGATAAAGAGGATAAATAATGGCATGGATATGAGGCATAGACCAGTTTCAGGAAGAACGTGTAAAGTTAAAGAAAACAATTTGAATGCTTTATTGGCTTTAGGACGATACAATCCACACCTGCGGTTTTGCAAATTGCCTAACAGATTTGGAAACCAAGAAAATATACAAGTATGTCCAGAAACCGTCCGTAAATCATTGAAAAGACAAGGCTACATATCAAGGAAATCAAAACAAATCTCTATAATGACACCTTCACAAAAGGAACAAAGGATAGAATTTCTTCAACGTTTTTAAGAAGATAATTTTGATAATGTCTTTATATCTGATGAAAGTTGTTTACAACTTGGCAGAAATCACTCAAAAATTCTATCAAAACATCCTGTTCAAATTTTCCACCAAAATAACGGTTTGGGAAGCAATATATCAACGTGGTTCTACTACTTTCTGTGTAGTTTTAATAGTAAAAAGTATTGTGGCATTCTAAACAACTTTCTCCTTGAAACGGCGCATGCTTTATATCCATAGGGGTGGCGTTTTCAGCAGGACACCAAGTGACAACCATTTCGTGGCCAGCAGCTTCACCAGATCTTAGTCCCATTGAAAACATATGGGGACTAATGGAGATTGAAGTTGAACAATCAGCGCCACGTAATAATGATGATTTAATTCAGTCAGTTTTACAGTTCTGGAGTACCATCACCGAAAATTATAGAGATGATCTAGTTTCGGGTGTACCTCGACGTTTAGTTAAGTGCTTACATTTAAATGGAGGTTGTGTAAGTAAATAGGATGAATATTCTGTTATAATCTTCTAACTCAAGAATTAAAAATATATATCGGGTGTTTTTTTTATAGTGATAGAACTTTCGATAGGGATAACTGTGATTTTACAGAAGATAGAACCCTTGTCGTTTTGACATTTCTGTTCAGTAAGCATTGACAAATTATCATGGAAAGACTCACGCTACAACAACTTTTACAAATTGTTGAAATTTATTTTCAAAATCAGTGTTCTATTCGCCAAACTTATAGAGCACTTCGTGAAATTTATGGTTTAAATAATCAAAATTTGAATATTAAAACAAATTGAAATATGTTTATCTTCTACAATTTTAATTTCATAAAAATTTTTTATTCAAAAAACTTTCAGAAATAAATTTATGTCTAACAAGCACCGCTTACATTTAATAGACGTATATAATCAAAACTCATTATATAATGTCAAATGGAATAAATAACCCAACAGATATACGAAAGTAATTAAAATTAATAAATAAATATTTAAAGGAGACAAAATTTTGTTTCTGGTCTTACCTTTAAGAACACCGGTTGCCTTTTAAAAACATGAACACACTTAAAGGATTTCTCAAAGAATATAATTTATTTGAAATATTCAATATATTTAAATATTCGAATAAATTATTTAAAAAATCTCTAAAAAAATGTGCACTATATCTTCAAAAAACAAATATAATTCTAGACAATCCCGTCTTCAGTCCTCTTTTAACATTCCAAATATCAAAATCAAAAACATAACCTATATCACTCACGTGTTAAAATACTTAAGCTTCGAAATACAGATCAACTATATAATTCAAGATTGATCTATGTTCTAACAAAATCAAAGAACAGTGTGAGTTATTTTAAGGTTTATTTTTAGAGATTTTTGAAATAATTTATTCGAATTTTTTATTATTTTTTATTATTATTATTATTATTATAATTAATATTTAAATATATTAAATATTTCAAATAAATTATATTCTTTGAGAAGTCCTTTAAGTGTGTTCATGTTTTAAAAGGCAACTGGTGTTCTTAAAGGTAAGACCAGAAACAAAATTTTGTCTCCTTTAAATATTTATTTATTAATTTTAATTACTTTCGTATATCTGTTGGGTTATTTATTCCATTTGACATTATATAATGAGTTTTGATTATATACGTCTATTAAATGTAAGCGGTGCTTGTTAGACAAATTTATTTCTAAAAGTTTTTTGAATAAAAAATTTTTTTGAAATTAAAATTGTAGAAGATAAATATATTTCAATTTGTTTTACTATTTAGATTTTGTTATATTTCTTCTATCAAGTAAAAGGCCTCTCTATTTTAGTTTACATAATCGTCCATCAGAGCAGCTTATTCGTCGAACTATCGATACATTTCAGACAACATTTTCTCTACTCCATGCAGCAACAACAAGGCAAAGAATAATCGGTCCAAATTTCTTTAAAAACGGTACTGGAGCTAATGTTACTGTGAATGGTGCACTATATGGTGTGCTTTACACGCTGGATGCATCATCAGTCCATATTTCTTAAAAAACGATGCTGGAGCTAAAGTTACACTTAATGGTGCTCGTCACAGATCGATGATCAATGATTCTTTGTTTCAAAATTTGAATGGTATCGACCCAGAAGTGTTTTGGTTCCATCAAGATAGTGCTACACCTCATGCTGCTACCGTAACAATTGACTTATTGAACGAAAGATTTGGCGATTACATTATTTCGAGAAATGGCCCAATTAATTGGCCTCCATGATCATGCGACATAACTCCACTGGATAATTTTCTTTGGTGTTATGTCAAGTCATTGGTTTATGCTGATAAACCAGAAACAATGGACGCTTTGGAAGCCAATATAACTCATATTATTGATGAAATAAGGTCTGAATTACTCGAAAAAGTGGTTCAAGATAGTCGTGGTGGACATATGCAGAAATTTATTGAAAAAAAAATGTCATAAAAGTATCTTTCAAATAAAAAAAAATTTGGCCTCAATCTTAATTTAAATGTGTTTTATTTCAATTCAAAGTTCTATCACTCTAAAAAAAACACCCTGTATTAAATAATTACAAACAATTTAGCTTGATTTTTTTCAGATACTTTCAACACGGACTATACATTATCAGCACATGTGGTGGTAATTAACTCATAAAGAATCAAAGGAAACATAAAGTGTTGACCAAATTATTTAAATTCATTACCTAATACAATTGTTTCGAGTGGATATTAAAGTATAACAAGTTCAATCATGTGCTATCTTTTGAGAAGAAAAATGAAAAAGACTTTTTTGAATACTATGTGGAGCATTATTTTTCAATTGAACTTATTATTCCTAATTATTCACTCGAATCAATTGTATCAGGTGATCAATTTAAATAATTTGGTCAATACTTAATGTTTGTTTTGATTCTCTATTAGTTGAATACCACCACATGTGCTGATAATATACAGGTATGAGAAAGACAGTCGGAAACGTAGGAAATTCAATGTTAATCTATCAACAACGTCGGTCCAGTTGAGCAGTGGAAGAATCAAAACCTCAGCGTCATGTGATGACGATTTAACGGTTGTTCTCTCTCAATGGTAGTGGCTGATGAGGGAAAACTTCGATGAAACGAGCGAATAAGATATTGTTAGGGAATGAACTACTTCTACTAATGGTCATATTCGTAAACACTCACATTTCTAGAGTTTTTCAATTATTTTAGAAATAGCCGAACTTCATGGAATCGCCTATCTTCAAAAGCAACAATAAATGAATTTATTGTGTCTTAAATTGATTGACCTCCAAAGGACCATTTTATGACCTGAATTTCTTCTTCTACACTGAACATTTTGATTCACTTTATTATCAACCGATATGGACAAACGAATCTCACGTTTGAAGTGACTGCAGAACCTTTTGATCGAAACATCCCCCACCAGCTACTACCATTAAGATAGAACAGTCATTTATTAGTCATCGCATAACGGAGGACTTGACTCTTCCACTGCTCCACATTTTATAGATCAAAATTGAATTTCCCATGTTTCCGACTGTCCTTTCTATAACTTTATATGTCTATAAAGTAATACAGTGTTATCTAAGGCATGTTAAAAATTTAATTCTACATGTTTTCAAGAGATTCATTTAGATTAAAATCTGTACAGGTTCCTTTTCGTATTAAGTTCTCCATATAAATTGTTTGGTTTTCTGTATTATCACACATGAGAGTGGAGGTTTTCTTATGCTGGGTCTATGTCAAATTTCATTTTCAGTCAAAGTTTTTGATTGCCCTATAGTATCGGGTGTTTTTTTTTAGAGTGATAGAACTTTAAATTGAAATAAATTACATTTAAATTAAGATTGAAGCCAAATTTTTTTTTATTCGAAAGATAATTTTATGAAATTTATGTTTCAAAAATAATTTCCGCCATATGTCCATCACGACTAGCTCTGAGGAACCGCATTCGACCAGACCAATTTTTCGAGTAATTCAGGCCTTATTAACAGTTATGGGTCGAAACCATTCAAATTTTTAAACAGATAATCATTGATCATCGATCTGTAAGCAGCACCATTCACTGTAACATTAGCTCCAGCATCGTTTTTAAAGAAATATGGACCGATGATGCCACCGAACAGTGCATTTTTCAATGCAATGGAACCTGCAAAACTTCTTGAGGATTCTCCATATACGGTAATTTTGCTTGTTTACATACCCGTTCAACCAGAAATGAGCTTCATCACTAAACACATTTTTTGATTTTTTTTTAATTTAAAAAAGTGGATCAACTTCAAGCTGCTCTAGGGTCCAATCAGCAAACAAACGACGCTTATTATGGTCAAGTGGCTTCAGTTTTTGAACCAGTTGGATCTTGTATGGGTATAGACCAAGATCTTTACGCAAAATTTTCCATGTGGTGGATGCACATAGTCCACGTTGTTTTGAACGTCGGGGAATAGACAAATCTGCATCATCATTAACACTATGACTTACAGCAGCGATATTTTCTTCTGTATGTACAGTTCTTTGTCTTGTTGTTGTTCTTGCATCGAGTAGAGAAAATGTTGTCCGAAATCTATAGATAGTTCGACGAATAAGCTGCTCTGATGGACGATTATGTTAACCATAAATTTCACGAAGGGCTCTATAAGTTTGGCGAATAGAACACTGATTTTGCATATAAATTTCAACAATTTGTAAACGTTGTTGCGGCGTGAGTCTTTCCACGACAATTTGTCAATGCTTACTGAACAGAATTGTCAAAACAACATGGCTTCTACCTCCTATCAAATCACAGTTATCCCTATCAAAAGTTCTATCACTCATAAAAGAACACCTGATATATATTGGTCAAACAGGTAGAAAATATCATGCTGTGTATTTAGTGCGATCAACTGGGTGTGATGTACAATGGGCAGCTTCAATCAAACTAAAGGATCCCACGCGAAGCCTACCGATGACAATCGATACGTTTGAGCTCAGTATTGCGAGAAAAACGGCTGCATATATGCCGACAGACGCGACAATGCACAACCATATGTTGCGTCACCCGTTAAAACGTACTTAAAAACTCAAAAACAGCACGAACTAATTTATACTCTTGATATAAACCTGAAGAAGCCACAATGTTGGTAAAACAGTTGTTGTAAAATAAGCAATAGTGGAAATATTTTTCTTTGGTTCATTTTAACTCCACTACTATATTCATTGCACCTCTGGAACCCTTCAACTTAATGATAACCATCAGATCAGAAGGTGAATGAAGACCAAGACCAGTAAGAAACCATAATAACATTGATGATTCTTTCTTCGGAACATCTACAGTTCTTTATTCAAACCCTTGGCAGAACTTTCACTGGTTCCTCCACTTCATATTTCTGCTTCAGTAAGCATTTCACTGCACTTTAAACCCTTAACACCACCTTGTGTTTTTCTGGTTCCGCTAATACGCACATTAAATTTCGCAGGGTCGAAGGACCAATATGTTGATAACTTCGTTATCATCTGTGGGACACATATTCGAAATATCTAATCAATCTTCTCAATTCCACAGAAACCCTAAGAAAGTGGCCTCCGATATTGAACCTTGACAGAATCTGCGATAAAGACTACACGATACCGTCCCAAAACGGTTCCGAAGCAGACGTCCATCTCCAGAAGGGAAGCTTGTTATGGCTACCAGTCTGGTGCATACACCACGATCCAAAACATTGGCCGAATCCCGAAAAGTTCGACCCTGAAAGATTTTCAGACTGGAACAGCTCAAAACAGACCAAAGGCACGTATATTCCCTTCGGTCTGGGAAATAGAAGCTGTATTGGAAGTAGATTCGCATCCATTCAGATCAAAGCGTTCTTCTATGAGCTTTTGCGAAAATTTCGTATAGTCCCATCGCCCAGTAGCCAGATACCCTTCGTTCAAGTCAAGCACGCCTTTACCCTAGCTAGCCAGGATGGATTCCATTTCACTTTGGAGAAAAGAATCATCAATGCAGAGGATGAGGATGACTACGAGGACCATGAAGATGAAGATGATGATGATGAACAAGACCTTTCTATAAACGATGAAGATGAAAAAAAGAATGATGATAAGAAGAATGATTATAAAAGCGATGATAAGGAAGAGGGTGATAATGAAAATAGCGCAATTGAAGAAAGCGGTAATAAAATGGGCGACGAGGAAGAGGGTGATAATGAAAAGAGCGTAATTGAAGAAAGCGGTGATAATGAAAAGAGCGTAATTGAAGAAAGCGGTGATAATGAAAAGAACGTAATTGAAGAAAGCGGTGATAAAAAAGGCGAACACGAAAAAAAGGTCGACGATAAAAAAAAGGGCAACAATAAAAAAAATAAGAACAAAAAAAAAAGAAGCAGCCAAAGTAAGCGCTAATAAAAAGAGTGATGCTAAAAGAAGCGATGAGAAAAAGGATGACTTTAAGAAGCAGAGTGATATTAATGAGATTGGCGATAAAAAGGTTGAAGATAAAAAAAACTAAACATAAGAAAAGAGGAGGGTAATAAATAGGAATTATGATGGTTCATGCAGAATCCTCATCATCACTTGAATGTGATTAAATTTGTGTAGGCATCAGTAAATTTGTGTATATTTTATTTCTTACTTAAAAACTAAAATAACTGATCTTAATATTTCTAATGAGAAATATAACAATCATGTTATATTTTGGAGAATGTTAATAAATGCTCATTTTTTAACAAGAGATGTATTTTTATATAATTGCCAAAACTGTCTTACAAAATAGTAGATTAAAAGGGTTCTGGAACTATTAAGACCAAGCTGAAGAGATTTTTGGAATCAAATTCAAATGGTCTCAGGTAATCGTCATATTTCTTGAAAATAATAGTAAAATATTCATAGGAAAGATCTATAATAATAATAATAATTTTTAAATAATAACAAGATGTTTTTCACTTAATAGAAGGATTATAACAAAATTTAAATAGCAAAACAGATTTAAACTCTTAGTATCCTATAATTTTAATTGAAAAAAATTTTATTCGAAAACCTTTAGAATTAGAAATAAATTAATGTCTTATAAGCACAGCTCATATTTAATAGACATATAAAATCAAAACTCATTATATAATATCAAATGGAATAAATAACCCAACAAATATAAATTGTTAATTAAAATTAATAAATAAATTTGAAGGCTACAAAACTTTGTTTCTGATCTTACATATATGAAAAGTAAATCCTTTTTAAAAAAACAAAGTATAATTTCAAGAACTTCTCAAAAAAATAATTTATCTGAAATATTTAAAGAAGTAACTTCAAAAATCTCTCAAAACATATATCACATTCTCAAAAATCAATTAACTCTTAAGACTTCGTGGTAGCCTCGTTTGGACACACTAACTTTAAAATCCATGATATTCTATGATCGTCACAAAAACCACATGATATTTATATAATGAGATTTTTTTTAAACCTGATATAATTATATATAAAATTAAATAATAAGATGTTGTTTACTTGATAGAAGGATTTTTACAAAATTTGAATATCAAAACAGATTTAATCTATTAGTCTCCTATAATTTTAATTTTAATTAATTAATTTTAATTTCATTCAAAAACTTTTAGAATTAAATAATGTCTTATAAGCACAGCTTATATTTAATAGTGTTCAAAAGAGGTCACGAGGTCTTGAAGTTGACTTATTTATGGTTAATTGATTTCATTCTTCAAATGTGAAGTAGAAACGATGAAGACCTTATCTGAATTCTAAATTTTTTTTGAAGATGTGATATATGTTTCGAGAGATTTTTTAAGTAACTTATTTGAATATATTAAATATTTCAAATAAATTATTTTTTGAGTTCTTAAAATTATATTTTGTATTTTCAAAAAGGATTTAGTTTTCATAATTGTAAGATTAGAAACAAAATTTTGTCCCCTTCAGATATTTATTTATTAATTTCAATTGACAACTTATATTTGTTGGGTTATTTACTCCATTTGAAATTATATAATGAGTATTGATTTTATTTGCCTATTGAATATAAGCCCAGCATATAAGACATTAATTTAATTCTAAAATTTTGAATAAAATTTTTTTAAATTTAAATTATAGGAGACTAACAGAATATATCTGTGTTGATATTCAAATTTTATAATAATATTTATTGATCCTGTAAGACACTACATGATTAGGACAAGTTAATTAATTTAAATTCAATCTCAAAAGAGAATCATCACCCAAATATTCTCTGATACTATAGAATGCTCTACAGAGCATTACTATTATTATTATCCTGATACTCCAAGGTCTTCTGTGAAGATCCCTCAGAAGCTTTTTTAGCTTGTGCGAGTTAGGAGTTCAGTTGTGTTCTGGATAGGCTTTGTTACTGCGACCTTGCGCCACTTTAGGTCACAGCACTGTTTATATTTGACTGATTTAATAGTCTTCTCAAATTTGAATTTATCCATAATTAAAATAAAATTGAAAGGCCTTTTACTTGATAGAAGAAATATAACAAAATTTGAATATTAAAACAAATTGAAATATGTTTATCTTGTACAATTTTAATTTCAAAAAAATTTTTCATTCAAAAAAACTTTTAGAATTAAATTAATGTCTAAAACAAGCACCGCTTACATTTAATAGACGTATATAATCAAAACTCAATATATAATGTCAAATGGAATAAATAAACCAACAGATATACGAAAGTAATTAAAATTAATAAATAAATAATTAAAGGAGACAAAATTTTGTTTCTGGTCTTACCTTTAAGAACACCAATTGCCTTTTAAAAACATGAACACACTTAAAGGATTTCTCAAAGAATATAATTTATTTGAAATATTTAATATATTTAAATATTCAAATAAGTTAATTCAGAAATCTCTAAAAACATGCACTATATCTTCAAAAAACAATAATTCTAAGCAATTCCTTCTTCAGTCCTCAATAATATTCCAAATATCAAAATCACAAAACTAACCTATATCCAAACCCTCAACACGTGTAAAAGGACTAATGCTTCGAAACACAGATCAACTTTATAATTCAAGATTGATCTATGTTCTAACAAAATCAAAGAACAGTGTGAGTTATTTTTAAGGCTTATTTAAATTCATTGACATTCCATAATGAGATTTATTGAAGCCAAAATATAATTATATATTACATATAAAATAAAATAGAGAGGCCTTTTACTTGATAGAAGAAATATAACAAAATTTGAATATTAAAACAAATTGAAATATGTTTATCTTCTACAATTTTAATTTCAGATAAATTTTTTATTCAAAAAATTTTTTAGAATTAAATTAATGTCTAAAACAAGCACCGCTTACATTTAATAGACGTATATAATCAAAACTCAATATATAATGTCAAATGGAATAAATAAACCAACAGATATACGAAAGTCATTAAAATTAATAAATAAATATTTAAAGGAGACAAAATTTTGTTTCTGGTCTTACTTTTAAGAACACCTTTTAAAAACATGAACACACTTAAAGTCTATTAAATGTAAGCGGTGCTTGTTTTAGACATTAATTTAATTCTAAAAGTTTTTTTGAATAAAAAATTTTTTTGAAATTAAAATTGTAGAAGATAAACATATTTCAATTTGTTTTAATATTTAAATTTTATCCATAATTTTAATAAAATCCAGTAGATGATCATTAAGTTTCGACAGATTTGTATCGCTGGCATTCATTGCCCTGATGAATACCAACAAGTTTGAAACTTATTTTGACTTGATGCTAAAAATGACAATACTTCTATATCCCATTGGTATTCAAAAGACCTGAAGACAGCTTTGTCTAGTGGCTAGAGATCATGAGTAGAGTTCGTTGGTAAAGAGTATAGAGATTTGTAGATAGATTCACAATATCGCAAATGAACAAGTCTGAATACAGGCTGCCCCGTCCTAAATCAAAAGACACTTTCTAGGACTTTTATACCAGGCCAGATTTTAAAAAAATCCTGGTTTTCTAACTATCGTATAACTCTGACTTCAGTCTTTTGCCTTTGAAGATTATCATTGGTGATAATGAATAACCAACTTTACTTACGAATCCTGCAATAGACACAGACGCTTTCTGCGTTCTGATGAAGGTGAATGCAGTCGTTTGACTCCATTTTGAGCCAATACATTTTGGTTGTGTATTGTAAGGCGGTAATCTCTTTTTTCCACGTTATAAATATTCTGAGCATGATTATTCAGATCAAGGTCATCTTAAATTCCTCTTATTTCTTCAAAGTGATTATTCACATTGATTTTATTCAGATTTTGCGTTCATGTATTGTTCATGAATTGAACCTTTCTTTTAGAGATCTCAGCATATCTCTTCATGAATGCACTGAATCAGTTTCCCAACGAATTTGTAGCTAATGTTACAAATCTCGCAATCGATGAAGCATACGAAGAGTTCGCGGATCCATTTTTATAAGATTATTCTTGATATCATTGAAGTAATCTATTCCCTTCGTGTGTACCTCCAATTTAAGGACACTTTTCATAACGGGCTTTAATTACTTGAATATTATCAGTTCAAAAAAATTTTGAATAAAATAAAATCAAGGTACTCTCTTAAGTAATTTTCTCAGAATTCTTCATAACATTTATTTTTAAGGTTTCAACGGATATATATCAGATCTTTACATCTATCGGTATCTACAATGTTATATTCATATTTATGGAGAAGAAATCCTAAGGAAAAGCTGAGTCGGTTCCAAATGTCCGAAGGAGTTGCTAAATTGATGGTTTAAAAACTTTTCATTTTCTTGATCCAATTCACAGCGATGTAACTATAAAATATAAAAAAAAAATTATTGAAAGAAATCGTCACAGCATGGATAATATCAACAATTTAAATTATTTCCGAAAATTCTTTGGCTAAGGAAGCAAATCAATGCTGTTAAAGATTCTACACGATACATTAATTGCCTTTGTACTTATATCGGGTGTTCTTTTAGAGTGATAGAACTTTAAATTGAAATAAAACACATTTAAATTAAGATTGAAGCCAAATTTTTTTTTAATTGAAAGATAATTTTAGCTTTGAGGAACCGCATTCGACCAGACCACTTTTGAACCACTTTTTCGAGTAATTCGGGCATCATTTCATCAATAACACGAGTTATGTTGGCTCCCAAAGCATCTATTGTTTCTGGTTTATCAGCATAAACCAAAGACTTGACATAACTCCAAAGAAAATAATCCAGTGGAGTCATGCCGTATGATCTTGGAGGCCAATTAATTGGATCATTTCTCGAAATAATGTTATCGCCAAATCTTTCTTTCAATAAATCAATTGTTACGGTAGCAGCATGAGGTGTAGCACCATCTTGTTGGAACCAAAACACTTCTGGGCCGATACCATTCAAATTTTGAAACAAATAATCATTGATCATCAACGAGCACCATTCATTGTATCATTAGCTCCAGCATCGTTTCTAAGAAATATGGACCGATGATGCCTCCAGCGTGTAAAGCACACCATACAGTGCATTTTCAGGATGCAATGGAACCTGCAGAACTTCTTGAGGATTGTTTTCACTCCGTATATGGCAATTTTGCTTGTTTACATAGCCGTTCAACCAGAAATGAGCTTAATCACTAAACACAATTTTACGATAAAAAAGTGGATCAACTTGAAGCTGTTCTAGGGCCCAATCAGCAAACAAACGACGCTTATTATGGTCAAGTGGCTCTAGTTCTTGAATCAGTTGGATCTTGTATGGGTGTAGACCAAGGCCTTCACGCAAAATTTTCCATGTGGTGGATGCACATAGTCCACGTTGTTTTGAACGTCGACGAATATACAAATCTGCATCATCATTAACACTATGACTTACAGCAGCGATATTTTCTTCTGTATGTACAGTTCTTTGTCTTGTTGTTGCATCGAGTAGAGAAAATGTTGTCCGAAATCTATCGATAGTTCGACAAATAAGCTGCGCTGATGGACGATTATGTAAACCATAACTTTCACGAAGTGCTCTATAAGTTTGGCGAATAGAACACTGATTTTGAAAATAAATTCTAACAATTTGTAAACGTTGTTGCGGCGTGAGTCTTTCCATGATAATCTGCCAATGCTTACTGAACAGAAATGTCAAAACAACATGACTTCTACCTTCTGTCAGAGCATAGTTATTCCTATCGAAAGTTCTATCACTCTAAAAAAAACACCCGATATTCTAAAGAGGAATTTGTTAGGTTTGTGTCTCTTCTGATGCTCACCTCCGCTTAGATTTGAAATTTCCAATCTTGAAGAATATTAATTGTCCCACAAGGATGGCAGCCAAGGTAAGTTGAAGTGCCCCATTCGATGAAATACCCACTACTCTTTCCTTCAAAAGAACATAATCTTCATCGTCCTGCTTCCTTAATGTACCAAATCTAGCAGTATTGGAAAATTCAGTCTTTTTCCTCAAATTTAACGAAGCCACTGAAATATTAAAGATTAATTAGGCAATGTTTGCTTGAGAATTTTAAATATTAATGCTACCTCTTTCAGTCACAAAACGATTTCTGGATGCCTCCAGGTTGTTACTCCTAGTTGTAGTACCTCTATTAACAACACGTCCATGATCAAATATATTATATGGTTCAAGTTCATTATTTTCAAGTCTAATGTTGACGTTTTTCATCTTCCTATATCCATCTAGATCTTGTTTTTCCCTTATGTAATCTGCAATGATACCTTTTGTTGAGTTTTATGCTCAAGAATATACTGTTAGCATAGTTTTAAAAAATGAATTTTGCTATAATAAGTAAGTTTTTCTACAAGGGAAATTTAAAAAAAAATATATAATTCTTCTAACTCTTTTAGTACTTACCAATAGTTCTTATACTCTCATTCCTTGTGTTATATCGTTTCGTCTTTCTTGATATTTGCCGGTTACGTATTACGTTATAATCTAATGTTCTCGATTCTTCAGTCCTCCGCAGATTAAAAGATTCTCTGACAGAAGTAACAGATCCTCTATATCCAGTAACACTCCTAATCAAAACCCTGTTATCAGTGGACTTTCTTACTTCCATTCTATATCTAGCTTTTCCGTCAAGAACAAAATTCGTTCCTTCTCTTGAATTCCTATGGTCGTTTCGTCTCATCAAATTTTCTCGGTTCTTGGGTGCTGTAGCTGCATCTTTCCATTGGGTAATGATTCTTCCGTCTAGTAAAACTCTTTGTCCAAATACATAAGAACTAGGTGTTGCATTATCCACAGTTTTTCTATTGAAATGATCATGTATTCGCCTAATATTTCTATAATTTTCATCAAATCGTAGTCTTTCTGAAATACGACCAGATGGAGCAATACTTAGTTTTCTTTTTTCAACGCTACTCATTCGGTTTGTCATCAGCAGGATCTCCCTTATATCTTTTCTGGCCCTCTTTTCACCGATATGCTCCCTGATCCTCATCCTGGAATTCTGTCGTTGCCTTTTGTCATTACCAAACTTTCTTATCCTTTCAAATCGACTACCTCCAGAGCGGACAAAAACAAAATTTCTCCTCGTTTCCCTGCGACTATCTACTGATCTCGTATATCTCTCATTTCTCCTTGAATTTTCTTCCATTCCCAAATGGTCTTCTCTTCTTTCTTGGAATACACTTTGAGAATCGCTTTTCTTCGAAAGAATTAGGAGGGGACTTCTCCTTTGTACATCAACAACTCGTTGGAATTCTCTAGAATTTCTCGAAATATTTCCAGTTTCTCTTGGTATTCTTCTAACGGATCTGATACTAGTTTGTTGAACACTTCTTTGTAAGCTATTTTCAGTGATGCCGTATCTGGAAGACCGTTCTGTTGATTCTGATCCTCTACCATTGAACCTCGAACTTTGCATTATAGTAATTTCCCTACGTGAAAAATTTTCAATCTTTGAATTATGTCCTTGCCCATTTTGTACAGATCTTCGAATTGATCTTTTTTCAGATTCGCCATCGATGAAATTATTTCTTTGCTCATGGTTGCGTACAATTCTGAAGTTTTCTCTCCTGCTGTTGTTTTCTGTAGTTATTGATCGCCTGATATTGAATTCTTCGGATTTTCGATTCTCTAAAGATTGATCTCCATTATTCTGCTGTCTTCTTCCAGTTTCAACCGGAAACATTTCTCTCCTTCTGGATGATATCTTGTCATTTCTTTTTTCCCTGATATTTGCGATATCCATATCTCTTTTTTCTTCAGGAAGAATTGAGTGATCAATAGGTCTTATAGCTCCAAATCTATAAGACCTGTTCTCATTTGAACCTAAGGCTAGATTATCCACTGATCTTGATCCGATGTCATTTGATCTTGTTAAACGATTTTCACCCAATATCGCAATTCGACGTCTATCAACAGATCTTGCAACACGAATTTTATCTGATGTAGCAAATCTTATAGCTCCATTATCATTAGATCGTATGTAGAGAGTATCAACAGATCTTGTCGATCGGTCCCTATTCAATCTTGAAGCTCGAATATCATCTGATCTTGTAGCACGCATTATTTCTGCTGTAGTCGATCGATTATCCAGTGATCTTGAAGATCTTATGACCTTGGATCTTGCTGGACGATTTTCAGCTTTGCCTTCAATAGATCTTACAGGAGGATCCACGTTAGATGAATCAACATCATTACCAAGTGATCTTATAGCGGCATTTCTTGCAGATCTTATGTATCGTGTATCACTGTTTCCTGCGGAATGATTTCCATTTGAAGCTCGAATATTATATGATCTAGTAGAACTTATTTCATTCGATCTTATTGCTCGATTATTCAATTCTCTCATTCTGATATTCTGTGATCTCCTTAGACGATTATGGTCTAATCGTGTAGCTCGAGTATCAACGAACCTATCAGGATTATCACCAGATACAGCTACACGATTTTCAAGATATCTGGTGGCTCCATTTGTTCCAGATTCTGTATAACGTTCAGTAATACTTACTGTGAATCGGTTTCCATTCAATGTTAAAGCTGGATTATTCGTTGATTTTGATTGAATACCATTTGATCTTGTTGAACGTATTTCCTTTATTGCCTCTCTAGTGTCGACTAATCTAGAAGTTAACGTAGTATCAGATCTTGTTGCACGTCCAGCACTTCGACTTGCAGTTTCTATATTATCGAATCTTGTGGAGCGATTTTCACCGAGTCTCATAACACGAGTTTCAAAAGATCTTATTGCACGAATTCCATTGAATCTGATTTCTCTATTATCAAGTGATCTTACAAATTCTCTGCCATCAGATCTTATGTGTCGAGTATTGAGAGTTTCTGCGAATCTGTTCTCACTTGATCTTGATACTCGAATGATCTCTGAAGATCTAATTGCTTGATCATCCAGTGATCTTGCAATTCCATTATTATCGGATCTCGTGTTTGAATTCTCACTTATTCTTGTGGGTTGTCTATTAACACGCCTTCTAATATTATTCTCAAGGGACAATTCATCAAAAGGATCTCCAAGAAATCTTATATCCCTGTTACCATCAGATCTTACGAGTCGGTTTTCATTTGATCTTGATCGAACGATATCTAATCTTGTTGAATGATTCTTATCTGATTCAGCTGATCGTTTTTCAAGTAACCTTGTTGTTCTAGTCTTCTCGTACTCTATTGCACTATGTTCACGCAATTTCGCAGCTCGAATATCAGTTACTCTCACAGAACGGACTTCAATACGCCTGCTTTCCCTGTTAGAACTTCTTTCTCGCCTTGCTTTTCCATTATCACTTCCTATGAATTTTCTATCTGTATTATAGCTTTCGTGAGGTAAGGTAGTTCTGATTCTTCCAGATATTTCGCGCCTTACTTGATCTCCAGCACTCTGTTCTCTAGAGTTTGCAGCATGTCTTTTTTGAGGAATTTTTCCTTTATCCAGAGGAACTGAAGTTGGACCAAAATCTTCTCTAGGAGTTCCGTAGTTTCGAAGAGATACCGAGCGATCACCAGAGTCAATTTTGTGACTACCATCACACGAGCTTTCGAGCCACTTTTTTGTACTTTCATTTCGGTGACTGTTGTCGATTTTGGAGCAGAACTCGGTACCTCCTTCGTCTTCAAAAATGAAGCTGTGAACTTCAGAAAAAACCAATAAGACCACTAACAATCCAGATAAACCTTTCACTGTCACTGTCGGATACATGGTGGAAGAAAAAAAATGTCTTGTCGTTTTCAATATGCCGTGTATGGTTCGCTTGTGTAAGAACGTTTTCGTTGTGGACAAAGAGGCTGTCTGAAGATAGTGCCGGCGTGCTTGCCTTATATAGCCCTTATTCAGCCACCCAATTTCACACTCGGAGGAACATGATTGCTTGCAATTCGATTTTGAGATGGCAGTATGTTACACATAATTCAATTTAGGGCCTTCATAGGAAAGTATCAATGAATGTTAGGATGTGTTTCACGTTGCATCCTTATACTGCACTTAAAAATTATTGGAAGTCCATGAGAGAAAAAAAGGAAAACAGGAAAATTCTAAAATTCGTGAAATAATCAAATAATCCCCATAATTATAAAGGGATTCCCAATAGCTGTGATACAAGTTAAAAATAAAAAACAACGGTAAAATAGTGAGAAGAGGTTTTTTACTTGATAGAAGGATTATCACAAAATTTAAATATCAGACAGATTTATTTTGTTAGCCTTCTCCAAATTTTAATTTCAAAAACTTTCATTCAAATACTTTTAGAATCAAATAAATGTCTCATAAGCGCTGCTTAAATTTAGTACACATTTAAAATCAAAACTCATTATATAATATCAAATGGGATAAAAACAGAACCCAACTAAATATAAATTATCATTTAAAATTACTAAATAAATACTTGAAGGAGACAAAATTTTGTTTCTGATCTTATATTTATGAAATTTCAGAAATGCAAAACATAATTTTAAGAACTTCTCCAAAACTAATTCATTTGAAACATTCAATATATTTAAATATTTAAATAAGTTACTTCAAAAATCTATCAAAACATGTAGTATATCCTCAGAAAACAATTTGAAATTTAATGAGATCTTCATCAGTCCTACTTCATATTTAACAAAAACATCAATTAACAAAAAATATCTTACCAGACAGACCTCTTGGTATTCTTGTTGAATAAGCACTAAAATTAGAGAACTTGAAAATCCTACGTATTCTATGTTCATCACAAAAATCAAACAAAGTTCGTAAGGTATTTTATGGCCTTAGTTAAAACCGAATGACATTTATATAATGAGTCAGGAAAACCAAAATATAATTATATATAAAATAAAATAATAAGGGGTTTTTTACTTGATGAAAGGATTATTACAAAATTTAAATATCAAAATAGATTTATTCTGTTAGCCTCCTGCAAATTTTAATTTCAAAATATTTCTATCAAAAACTTTTAAAATTAAATTAATTTCTTATGAGCACTGCTTAAATTTAGAAGAGATATAAAATCCAAACTTGTTATATAATATCAAATGAAATTTGAATATCAAAACATATTAAAATATGTTTATCTTCTACAATTTTAATTTCAAAAAAATTTTCATTCAAAAAACTTTTAGAATTAAATAAATGTCTAAAATAAGCACCGCTTACATTTAATAGACGTATATAATCAAAACTCAATATATAATGTCAAATGGAATAAATAAACCAACAGATATACGAAAGTCATTAAAATTAATAAATAAATATTTAAAGGAGACAAAATTTTGTTTCTGGTCTTACCTTTAAGAACACCAATTGCCTTTTAAAAACTTAAGGTGTGTTCATGTTTTTAAAAGGCAATTGGTGTTCTTAAAGGTAAGACCAGAAACAAAATTTTGTCTCCTTTAAATATTTATTTATTAATTTTAATGACTTTCGTATATCTGTTGCTTTATTTATTCCATTTGACATTATATATTGAGTTTTGATTATATACGTCTATTAAATGTAAGCGGTGCTTGTTTTAGACATTAATTTAATTCTAAAAGTTTTTTGAATAAAAAATTTTTTGAAATTAAAATTGTAGAAGATAAACATATTTTAATTTGTTTTGATATTCAAATTTTTGTTATATTTCTTCTATCAAGTAAAAGGCCTTTCTATTTTATAATATCAAATGGATTGGATTTTATTTTTTAAATGTGGAGTAGTACTGATGAAGTTCTTATTCAATTTAGAATTTGTTTTGAAGATGTACTACACGTTTTTAGAGATTATTTGAATATATTGAATATTTCAAATAAATTAGTTTTGGGGAAGTTCTGAAAATTATGTTTTGCACTTTTGAAAAAGATTTGGTTTTCATAAATAAAAAATCAGAAACAAAATTTTGTCTCCTTCAAGTATACATTTAGTAATTTTAATTGATAATTTATATTTCGTTCGGTATTTTCATTCCATTTGATATTATACAAAGAGTTTTGATTTTATATCTCTACTAAATTTAAGCAGTGCTTATAAGATATTTATTTAATTCTGAAAGTTTTTGAATGAAAGTTTTTGAATTAAAATTTGTAGGAGGCTAACAGAATAAATCTGTTTTGATATTTGAATTTTAAAGTTTCTTATGAATTTTCATCAGTCAAAATTCTGCAACTCTGTTTGTTTACCTAAAGATTCAACCAAAAATAAGCTCTTCACCGAATAAAATATTTCGATGAAATTGTTCACCATTTTCAAGTTGTTCAAGAGCAAAATCAGAAAATAAGCGACGTTTATGGTGGTCAAATGGATCCAGTTCTTAATCCAGTTGAATTATGTAATAATAAACACAAATCTTTACTTAAAATTCTCCAAATTTTTGTTTGAGAAAGCTTTTTGATAACTGTTGAGAACGACGTGGAATCCATAAATTTGGATTTTCTTTTATTACATTTGATGAATCAATATTCCCTTGGGTGCGTGCTTTTCCTTTTCGCGTTGCCATTCTAGTGTAAAGAATATTCGCCTTCAAATTAGTTAATAGTGAATTGAATAATGTCGTCCATGATTCTTCTTAAATTTCTTACATTTTTCACACACGAGTGAGTAATTCCTGAATGTTGTTGAAGCGTGTATCTTTCCACGATTAAATGGCATAAACTACTGAGCACAAATGACATGGGAAATGTCAAAAATAGTACACAGTTTTATCCTTGTAACCATTTTAAATTATATCATTACTATTGGAAAACCCGTTATAAAATATGAATCTTAGTATACTTGATGAAAGCTCTGATTTAGAATTAAAAATTAATATATTATATATTATACGTATTTCATGGTTGTTTCCAATTTTTAGATAGCTCTAACATTGAGAATTGAACACAATAACATGATTGAAATTTACTCTTCCAGAAAGTATTCTGAAGAAAAACCTACATACTGCTTGTACGTGTTTATGCCTGGTTATTAGAATTATGATATTATGATATCTGTAGTTCTTTTGGGTTTCACATTAAGGAAGATATTTATTTATAAGAATATCATCTGCATATCTATACCAAATTAAAATACTGTATCTTATATATTTTTTGATTAAAATGTGTTTCCACCAAGTGAAGACCGAATCAATCAAACATTTAAAATTTGAATTTAAATTTTTTTGTAGGGTACTAAAAAATTTCTGGAAACTTGTTTTCATCGGAATTTTTTGACTAGTTTTTTGTTTGTGCAGTATATTCCAACATTTCGCGTAACTGTAAAGAGTGTCGCAGCTGATAAGCAGTGACCATTATTCAATTTATAACCAGGTTTCATTGAGTTTCCATTACAGAGCAAAATAACCTCGTTTCGCACTTCAACTATCTTAACCGTCATTTATAAAACCTCTGACGTCAGAAACAGAAGAAAATCGATACAAGCATTTATTTATCCAACGATTTAAGTAACTAGGTCTTTTACAAAAAGAAGTTGAACATAACTTGATATATTCGGTCTTGTTTGAAACTCATTTTATAAACATATTTTGCCTCCTTTCATTTTGAATATATTTTGGAATTTTCTATAATTTCTTCTCATTTTGTAAATAAATAGAAATAGATATAATCATATAATTATAAGTATAATGTTCCCTAAACGTCATTATTCTTCTTTAATACGAGACAGAATAGGTGCAATTCAAGAGCGTTATCCTTGTTGAAGGTTCTACCATTTTAAGAATTTCTAAGGCTCTGAGTAACTGATAATCCGATTGCGTTAAGCCATGACTGTACGGTGGATGACATTAGTTCTCAACCAAGCGTCATTAATATTTGGTCTCCGCCCAATAACGTGTGTGGCCTAGAGTTATAGTGGTCCCTCATCCAGAATTCTGCTCTGCTCTTCTTTCCAGCGTAGCATATAGAGGACACGTTTAGTTTTAAACTACCTGACTGGCCGTCCCCGTCGAGTTCGAGTAGGGCAAGGCTCACAGGGTTCGACGACCGTTCCGACGTGGAACACAAGGTCACTGGCGTCTCAGGAAGACCTGCGCATCACGCCTGTCTGAAGATTCAGGTGCGCATGCTCAGAACAAAACCCCTGCTCCCAAATTAAGAGATAGAAGCTCCCTCATAACAACGCAATTACACGAGAGCTTCAGTGGAATACAATACCTTTACGATTAACCAACTGTTTTTCTTGAATAGCTCAGTTCAATTTATCCAATTGTCGACACCGGAATTGATAATTTGGTACCTAGGAAGCAGCTCAAAATAGAAAATGTATTTATTTTATTTATTATCATTCTGATACTCCTAGATCTTCTGTGAAGACTCCTCTGAAGCTTATTCAGCTTGCGCGAGTTAGGAGTTCAGTTGTATTCTGGGTAGGCTTTAGGTCCCAACAGTGAAATGGTAGCCAACACACGTCTAACTAGAAAATTTTTTTACCATCTGAACAGGATTCGAACCCGCGATATTCCGATTATGAGCCCGTTGCTCTACCACTGAGCTGTCGGCACATTTTTATTATAATCACAACAGTAACCCTTTCTTGAACACAGACTACAGAAGGCTAACCTCAAAAATGCTCTTTTTGTTCGTCGGAAGTCTTTTTTCAGACGGTGCCTAAAGAAAAAAAGCGCATATGGGTCGAATGTCGAAAGACTGATCTAACTACTAAACGAAGGAACTTGTGACAATTTTGCACGATAATTTCCGAACTCGGAAAACAGTTAGATATGACTTTTCGCCACGAATAATATAACGGTACATTTGACCTATCAACTTAATGAACTACCCGGAATATTATTACTGCTCAGTCTTGATCAATCAATCAATCTAGTTATTGTTAACTGGAGATGTTGAGAAATAGAACACTTTTTGAGGGGGAAATATATTTCATTCAAAAAATTGTTGATTCAACGAATTACTCTTATATATAAGGATTATTATTGGATTTATACCAATTTTACGCGCTTGTTCTAGGGGTCAGCCTGCTAGCGTTTTGCCCAAATGTCTGTAATTTTCTGAAAAACCTTTATAATTTCACCTAACTAAAAGAATTTAAAACTTTCAGCTTTCAATACTGTTTCATTTTCTTTAGAACATAACCACTTTCTCTTCAATATTATGATAAATATATCCTTTTTTTTATCACCAGTGATTATCCGTTTTGATTTTTCGTTTGAGATGCATAATACAAATGAGTGAATCCTCCCTCTATCGGGAAAAAACGAAATTACATTCCGAACAACCTTATATTATTGAGAAAAGATAGCCTATGTTCCTTTATTCTAGTATTAAAAAACCTTCCTTTTGACCAATATAAGTTTCTGAAGGATATGTTAATGTCTATGTTATTGAGCAACTTCCTTAGGGATATTTTAGCATAGCATTTGGGAGTGCTAGGTTTTCAACTTAGGGTATATTTCATAAAAAGCATTTTTATACTATTTTCTGGCAATCATACTGTCTTTTATTGATGGCGAATAGCCATTATTAATTGCTATTTGTTTGATTGAGTTCAATTCATGATTAAAATTTTTCAAAGATGTAGGAATTGTTAAAAATCTATGAGTCATACCATGATATAAAGATACTTATGTTGAATTGGATCAAACCAGTTTTTAGTGATTGTTATATCTGCATGATGAGTTTCAAGAAAAATGAAAGAATCATGGTTTTTTTATCGACTCTTGTTATTGTTAAATCCAAATAATTTAAGTAGTCTTCAGTTTTTACTTCCATTGTGAACTCAACAATTTTATGTAATGAATTTAGGTAACGGGGAAAACCATCAACTGTCTACTGGTACCTTTAAAGCATACGAAAATACCATCCACATCTGTACCAATAAACAATCTTGTTAGTGATTTCATTTTTATTTTCATGAATAGTTCTTTCCCAAATATTTATCCATGGAAATTTTAGTTGAAAGTGGGCTCAAAGGACTCTCCATAATTATCATCTGTACTGGTGAATAAATTCACCATTACTTAAATCAAAATTATCTCAGTTTTAATGGTTAATACTACAGCATGTTCTCCAATAGTTCGGACAGAAACACAACGATCCATTGGTTGATTTGATGTATGGCAAGTGGCACCATCTTGTTGAAACCACGTTCTTGAGTTGAAACCTTGAAATTCCTGTTACTCTGGACACCAAAAGTTTCGTACCACATAGTAATAACAGTCACTATTCACATTGAGTGGTCGGCCTCATCGATCTTTATGAAAATAAGGACCGTTTATGCCTTTAGCAAGCATACTGGCCCAAACCATTACCTTTGGGCTGTGCAGGGTACGTTTATGCTTTCGTCTCGGATTTTCCTCTGCCCAGTACCGACAATTCTGTTTATTGACATGACCATTCAGATGAAAGTTTACTTCATCCCTGGAGAGTATGTTATTAAAATTGTTGAACGGCTGTAACATTTCATTGGCAAAATTCCACCGATTAGCATAGTCTGTATCCTTCAATTTTGGAACCAATTGAATTTTAGGCTTTTAAATGCAAATCTTTCTTTAAAATCAACGACGATATTTTGCTGTTTAATGATTGGCCTCGCTTTAGGGTGGATAAAGGCGGATTTTGACGAACTGAAGCCTTCTTTTTTCGAATCGTTTCTTCGTCGCGGACTGAACGAGGGCGGCCAGAGTGTTCAATTTTCACCGTCGCACCTGTATCCTCGAATATTCTGATCCATTTTCTAATGCTGTCGTCACTTGGTGCATGGCGTGTACGATATTCCGCACGATACAAACTTTGAGAAGCCAGTATTGAATCACCGTTGCGATAATAAGCTCGTACGCAAAAGGCGCGATGCGTTTCAGGGTACTTCTCCATCGTGACTAAAACTCCACGAAATGGAGGACACCACGATCCCTTTCGTCACTCAGTTTCAAAGGCAGCGCCAAAATAAATGCCCAATACGCTTTTTGGACTCGCTGTATAATACTTCACTCAGCCTGTATTGCATTCTTTACTTTCCGTAAATAATGAAGCAAACAATTATAAAAATGAATGCTTTTGCTTTTTATGCCATAATCAATTTTACCTGACTCAATTGTTCAGGAAACAAAACTTCAAGGCTGATGAGCACCAAAACCGAATAGACATAACATTGACGGATGTCATTCAAGAGCAACATTACTCTTATAAACGGTTTTGAAGTCCAAGAACCCCTTCTTTAAGGGATATTTTAGAGTGCAACACACTCAACCTCTTAGTTCGATTTCTTTTGGATGTGATTAGTTTTGTCACGATTTGTCCCGTTTCCCGGGAACACTTCGTGTATAGCTCAACTCTACGAATTTCCAAAATTCATATTTCCACCTGCCACCCAACATCAATATATAATGGGTACTAAAAAATGAAAAAACACTGATGTATATAAAACTTCATTGTCAGTATAAAAACAATCATCTATAGAATAATAATCAGTATAAATAATTTCAAATTACATATTGTACCTAACCTTCCTGAATCGATATAATACTTCGAAAGGAAATTTGACTAATCTTCAAAGATTCTAACATTAATAAACATCACTTAAGTGGAAGAGATCAATAATACTCAACAATACAATTTTTTGGCTGTAAAATCCGTCAACTCATCTACAATAAATGCATAAATCAGACTTGAAAATTTTATTAGGTAATATGACTAGAAAGATGCACTTCGAAAGCTCCTAAAAGTTCATTTCAAAGCTCTTAAAGAAGCTAAAATCTGATCTAATTCAACTTTATACGCAATCAACTGTTGCTGCCTCTCTGCACACTGTTCGCAGTTCCTATTCATCACACTTTTTTGCGCTAAACTGTTCACTATCGCTCTCAGTCTGTGTTCTCTTTCTTCGTACTTCTTCTCCACAGCAGCAAGCTGAAAAAAATATATGTTAAGCAGCACCAAAAGTATGACAAAGAACATACTTTCTTCTGCAGCGATCCCACGTCCGTATCTGTTATGACATTTCTCGTGCAGAAGACTGTTTTATCGACCGCTGTCATTTGATCGTTGAGATGGTCGCGTTCCACTGTTACTATGGCTAGTTCTTCTTTGGTACACGCGAGTTGAGTCTGCAGAGTATTGATGGATAACTGTTGTAGCTCCAGCTGTTCTCTGAGAGGTTGAAGGTTCTGGATGTATTGGGCTATTTCGCGTTCGTGGGCTTCTTGTAAGGCGTTCAACTGTTGAAAGATTATAAAATTAGAAGAAGGCACTACCAGTAATATACGAGTATGTATTGATAGCCTGTTAACCTAGACTGATCTCAGGGATGAATAAAACATTGCGATAGCACAGAAACGAATAATAACTTTATGCTGAATAATAAATGTTGTCCTGTCAGTTCTGAAGATAGGACAAGAAAAATATGAAATATACTTTACTCACATCATGTATTCTCTTCTTCTTCAGATTCTGATAATCCATTTCTATCCTGTACAACTGCTGCTTCATCTTCTCAAAATCCGATTTGTTCGACTCCAAATCATCTTTCGAACTAACGTCACCGTTGGAATCGGTTGGTGATTTGGTCCGAGCTACTGCTAGCTTCTCCGGAAAATTCCGAAAATCCTTCCTGTCGGTTATGTTCTTCAAGCTACCCTCCCTCTCCTTCTGCAATCTCTTGTTAGTCTTCCTTATCTCGTCCATTTCTCTTTGCATTTTCAAAATGGCCTTTTCTTTACCCGAAAGATCCGCTTGAAGACCTCTGATGGTCGCAAGTAAATGGGACTCGCTTTTGCCGTCATTCACTTTGGCATTGGTCTTCACAGCGATGACTTTTGGTGGTCTCGCAGGCAGATTATCAGTCTGAGTTGCAACAGTGGTCGACTCTTTCTCAGGTATTTCTTGGACGATCACAGCTGAAGCCGGCGTCTGTGTGTACATATCGAAGCAGTTGCTCTTCTTCTTCAGTTGGTCTTTGAGGTCGTTGACGTGAAGCTCTAAATCTTCTATATGGTGCTCATATTTAGCCTTCATATTATTGAATTTTTCTTGGATATCTGCAAAGACCTGTGCAGACTGTTTTTCTTTAGTTTGCAATTCTTTTTCCAAGGTTTTGATCCGATCTTCCAGCAACTTCCTTGCTGTCAAATTAGAATCCGTCGCATCGCCTTTTGCGGCCATTATCAACGCAGATACAGAATCTGGGTGTTTTCTTGCTATGATTCTCTCCATCTCCTTGATTTGCCGATTTAAATCTTGTATGCATTTCGCGTCTGTCTCGTTTTGTGCTTTCAAACTTCTGGTTTGGATCTTTTCGATGTCTAGTAATTTATTCAAGCTAATTTCAGTATCTAAAAGCTTATCCCTATGTCTTTGTACATTGAGTAGTTCATGTTTGTATTTCGCTAGAGTGGTATCAACTTCTCCAAGTCGCCTTTCTAGGTTTCGATTCTGGTTGAGAAGTTCTTCTTGCGAGTTCTTGAGAAGGACGTGTGTTTGTGTCAGTGTATCTAGCTGCAGTTGCAGAGCTGTGTTTATTTCTTTGGTATCTTTCAGATCATCAAAGGCTTTTTCGAGTTCGTGACTAACATCTGAAGGTCTAGTCTTAGCTGTTAATTTTATTTCTTTGAGAGCAATTTGTGTCCTTTCTAGTTCAGTCTGAAACAAAGAAAACTTTTTAGTGAACTGTATTTCGAAGAGCGAATACTAAAATTATAAATATCCTATAAAACCACATAAGCAAATTATATTCAGTTTGTTGTCTTCTTCCGGTCAAACATTCGTTAATGTAACTTGTAATTGGATAAGTAAATTTCCTAGTAATTTACAGCGAGTCAATGTTGAAACAATTAAATCTTTCTCAAACAACAACTTGGAGAATTTTCAGGAAAGATTTGGGTTTACATCCTTGCAAAATTCACCTGATTCAAGAACTGAAGCCATTTGACCACCATAAACGTCGCTGATTTTCTGATTTTGCTCTTGAACAACTTGAAGTTAATGAACAATTTTATCGAAAGATTTTATTCAGGGATGAAAACTATTTTTGGTTCAATGGTTATGTAAACAAACAGAACTAAAGAATTTAGAGTGATGTAATTCCACACGAAACTGTTCAGCTGTGTGCTGGCGGAGTCATCGGTCCTGATTTCTTCTATGAAAATGTTCAAAGAGTAACCATTAATGGAGAATGATACAGAACAATGATAAATGAATTTTGCATCCTGCTGTTGTTGAGAATAATCTGGAGGATATGTGGTTTCAACAAGATGGTGCAACCTACCACACAGCCATTTCAACAATCGATTTATTGAAAACAAAATTTGGTGACAAAATTATCTCAAGAAATGGTCCAGTTAATTATCCTGATTCAACACCTTATGGTTTCTCTCTTTGGATATATGTTTAGTCACATGTTAATCCAACAACAACGGAGCAATTAAAAACAAACAATGAAAGTGCCATTGATGAAATACAGCCAAATTTATGTGAGAGAATGGTGAAAAATTGGGTTGACAGAATGCAGTAGGGAGAAGTCGTGGTGGTCATTTGAAGTATGTTTTCCAAACATAATGGTATTGTAGCGACCAGCTTCTTCGTTCCTCGTCCAGAATTCAGCTGCTCTACTGCAGCTTGCCAGTGTATCATATGGAAGACACGACTAGTCTAAACAATACCTGACTGAGGGGTCCCCGCCGAGTTCGAGTAGGGCAAGACGCAGAGCGTTTGACGACCGTTCACCACGCCTGCCTGAAAAGTTCAGGTGCGCATGCTCAGAATGAAACTCCGCCTCCCAAATTAAAAGATAGAAGCTCCCTCATAACACCGCATTTCCTTAAGAGCTTCATCCATCATTTCGAGGCAAACTTTCCTTTTGCCCCACAGTAAGCCCGCTGGAGATGGCACCGTGTCAAACCCATCGGCGAACTGTTTCCTCGCTTGATCCCAACGCCCTTTTCCGACACTATCGACGCTCACTGGAGGGGAAGTACGTAGCGACCAACTTCTTCGCTCCTCGTCCAGAAGTCTGCTTTGCTTGCCGGCGTATCCTATTCAGGACACGACGATCTTAAAATTCCTAACTGACTGACCCCGCCGAGTTGGAGTAGGGCAAGGCACACAGCGTTCGACGACCGTTCCGACTTAGAACACAAGGTCACTGGCGTCATAGGCAACCATTCGCACCACGCCTGTCTGAAGAGTTCAGGTGCGCATGCTCAGAACGAAACGCAACCTCCCAAATAAAGAAGCACCCTCATAAAACTGCATTTCCTTCCAAATAAAAACAAAGTTGTCTCACAGAATAACTTATGTGTTTTTCTATTTTCAACTTGTATCATCGCTATTGGAAAACCCTTCAGAACTTTTGGGTAATAATTTTATTATATCTCAAACCCTTAATTTTCAGATCTTAGAGTGAATGAGTGTCGCCGAAAAGCTTGGAAGGTCATCACAAGACAGCATTAGGTTTTTGAATCAAGTTTAAATACTGTTTGCTGAAAATGTTCTAAGAAAATCTCAAAATAGCGGAAGTACAGATTTTCTTCATTGAATTTTTGAAATCTAAATACTACAAAACGTGAACCGTCAAATTTTCAGAGTTGATCTTTTTGCGTTTCACTATTTGCAGAAATAATAAACCAATAAACAACTACAACTTTCACATTTATCGGATATCATGCGAAAAAATTGGAGCCTCGGTCAAAATGGCGACTGAATTATCGGTCAGAAACCGTTTCGAAAATACCAATAAATCAAAGAGCTATTCCGGAGGAACAACGAACCCATTTTTCCTTTCCCGTATTTCAGTATCGCGTTCTGAAGATCGTAAATTATGCGAAAGACCAATTAGGAAGCTACAGTATCTTTCTTGAAGATCCATCTCGGCCGACTCCCACCGGTGCACGACTTTAACCTAGTTTCAGAAATGGACTTAGGTCAAATTCGGCAGTGAACAGCAGAGCAAAAGATATCAGTTTCGATTCAACACAAAGGTTTATTATATAAGCCTCAAATGCCTCAATTTTCTTTATCTTCATCGCGAAAACTGCCGTTGAGATGGAGGGTGTGAGTTTAGAATACTGCCCTACTTGTTCCCCCAATCTAAATCACATGGAACATTTATATCGGGTGTTTTTTTTAGAGTGATAAAAATTTCGATAGGGATAACTGTGATTTGACAGACGGTAGAAACCATGTTGTTTTGACATTTCTGTTCAGTAAGTATTGACAAATTATTATGGAAAGACTCACGCTGTAACAAAGTTCACAAATTGTTGAAATTTTTTTTCAAAATCAGTGTTCTATTCGCCAAACTTATGAAGCACTTCGTGAAATTTATGGTTTACATGATCATCCATCAGAGCAGCTTAGTCGTCGAACTATCGATAGATTTCGGACAACATTTTCTCTACTCGATGCAACAACAACAACAAGACAAAGAACTGTAGGTACAGAAGAAAATATCGCTGCTGTAAGTCATAGTGTTAATGATGATCCAGATTTGTCAATTCGTCGACGTTCACAACAAGTTGGACTTTGTGCATCCACCACATGGAAAATTTTGGATGAAGATCTTGGTCTACACCCATACAAGATCCAACTGGTTCGGATCTATTTTCTAATGTTTTCGACACTTGGTGCATGGCGTGTGCGATATTCCGCATGATACAAATGTCGAGAAACCACTATTGAATAACCGTTGCGAAAATACGCAAAAAGCGCGGTGCTTTCCAGGGTACTGCTACATCGTGAGTAAAAATCCACAAATTGGCGGACACCACGATCCCTTCTCCACTCCCCTCTGTCACTCAGTTTCAAATTCAGTGCCAAAACAAATATCCGATACGCTTTTTGGACACGCTGTATAATGAACTCATTTCATCTGGAAATGGCGCACCTGTGGTACTGAATTTAAAAAATAAAATTTATTCCCATTGATTGCGTAAGCTTTATGGGAATATTTCTATATATTTTTGTAGTTTTATTGCTTTTTCTGCAATGTGTTCTTTGTAAGTTTGATTATCAAAAAGAGCGTGTTGTATAATGTACAGACATTATACAACACGACAAGAAAGCTTATTTTACACTAATAATTAGAGCACTAATCCTTCTTGAGCACGGACCACAGAAGAGTAACCTCAAAAATGCTCTTTTTGTTAGTCGAAAGGCTTTTTTCAGGCGGTGTTTGCTGAAAAAAGAGCATACGGGTCGAATGTCAAAAAACTGATCTAACTAATAAAAGGATTCTCATTTTAGTACGATTTTCCGTTTATTTGCTACGAACGAAGGAACTTGTAACAATTTTGCACGATTTTAGAACTCATATCACAATTAGATATGACTTTTCGTTATAGCGGTACATTTGACCTATCAACTTAATGAACTACCCAAAATATTATTAATGATCGATTATATTGATCAATAGACCCAGCTAGTTATTATTAACTGGAGATAATGTTGAGAAATAGAACGCTTTTTTGAGGGGAAAATATTATTTCGTCGAAAAATTGTTGATTCAACGAATTACTCTTATATGTAAGGATTATCACTGAATTTATACCAATTTTTAAGCGCTTATTCAAGGGAACAGCCTGCGTTTTGACCAAATGTCTGTAATTTTCTGGGCCAAAACTCTCAAGCAACTAGGTGGGATTCACTGATGTAAAATATTAGGTCAAAAGCAAGTCTATCCGGCCGTCCGTAAAAATGACATTGGAATGACAGAACACAGAAGAACATTTTCGTCATGATGGAAAGTTTGGTACCTGCTTTGTTAACCTGCTCGGATTTTGTTAACAAATTTTGGTCGATTTTTTATGGGCTCACTGTTTCAGTAACTACGGATCTGCATAGGTCCAGTTTACAGCTTCATTAGGAGGGCAATGCCAATCGATCGTGAAATCTGGATCGAGAATTTATCCCCGTACCAATTAATGTTTCAGTATTCGTGAAGAAGAATAATAAACATATTCAAGAATGTACTCAAAGGATGAACCTTTCAAATCAAAAAAAATAACTGTCTTTGCTCGCTCGAGCTATCATTTCGTCCAAATATCTATTTTTTGAGAAATTCGAGCTGAAAATGAACAACTGGAACGATTACATTAGACCTACAAATAGATTAATCATGGTTGGAATCAATTCTGTCCGTCTGTCCAAACGATTGTGAGCACGCTTTCCACTCATATATCGGGTGTTTTTTTTAGAGTGATGGTACTTTCGATAGGAATAACTGTGATTTAACAGAAGGTAGAAACCATGTTGTTTTGACATATATGTTCAGTAAGCATTGACAAATTATCATGGAAAGACTCATGCAGCAACAACGTTTACAAATTGTTGAAATTTATTTTCAAAATCAGTGTTCTATTAGCCAAACTTATAGAGCACTTCGTGAAATTTATGGTTTACACAATTTTCCATCAGAGCAGCTTATTCGTCGAACTATCGATAGATTTCGGACAACATTTTATCTACTCGATGCAACAACAACAAGACGAAGAACTATACGTACAGAAGAAAATATCGCTGCTGTAAGTCATAGTGTTAATGATGATCCAGATTTGTCTATTCGTTGACGTTCACAACAAGTTGAAATCTGTGCATCCACCGAATGGAAAATTTTGCGTAAACATCTTGGTCTACACCCACACAAGATCCAACTTCTGAAGCCACTTGACCATAATAAGCGTCGTTTGTTTGCCTAGAGCAGCAAGCTGCTCTAGGTGGATGAAGTTCAAGAACTTGATAACCTTTTTATCATAAATTGTGTTTGGTGATTAAGCTCATTTCTGGTTGAACGGCTATCTAAACAAGCAAAATTGCCGTATATGCAGTGAAAACAATCCTCAAGTTCTTCAGGTTCCATTGCATCATGAAAAATGCACTGTATGGTGTTCTTTACACGCTGGAGGCATCATCGGTCCATATTTCTTTAAAAACGATGCTGGAGCTAATGTTACAGTTAATGGTGTTCGTTACAGATCGATGATCAATGATTATTTGTTTCAAAATTTGAATGGTATCGATCCAAAAGTGTTTTAGTTCCAACAAGATGGTGCTACACCTCATGCTGCTACCGTAACAATTGATTTATTGAAAGAAAGAATTGGCGATAACATTTATTTCAAAAAAATGGTCCAATTAATTGGCCCCCAAGATCATGCGACATAACTCCACTTTTTTTTTGGGGTTATGTCAAGTCATTGGTTTATACTGATAAACAAAAAACAATAGGCGCTTTGAAAGCCAACATAACTCGTGTTATTGATGAAATAAGGCCTGAATTACTCGAAAAAGTGGTCCAAAATGGGTCTGGTCGAATGCGGTTCCTCAGAGCTAGTCTTGGTGGACATATGCCGGAAATTATCTTCAAAACATAAATGTCATAAAATTATCTTTCAAATAAAAAAAATTGGCTTCAATCTTAATTTAAATTTGTTTTATTTCTATTTAAAGTTCTATCACTCTAAAAGAAACAACCGATATTTCAAACTTAAAAGGAAGGTTTAAAGTCCTAATGGGCAAAATCCATCCAGGGATGTGAAAATATGATCAGGAATTTCTTGTTATCTTTCAACATCTAAAATAACGGACAAAATTATAACCATTTAAAATTTGCATTTTTAATCGGCTATAAATGAAAAATTAATGAATGTTTTTTCAAAGTTATGAGTATAGTAGAACACACAAGGAACTACTCATTTCGAAACTCAACAGAAGACTTAATTTTATGTCTAATATTGCAAAAAACAAAGTTTAGGTACTGTTATAAAATGTATCATCCATTTTAACCGTCCCCTCATAAAATTGACGACTTGCTAATGTAATATGGGTTTATTGAGCTGAAGCTCTCGAGTAAAGGTGCAGATGTTGCGAGGGAGCTTCCACCTCTTACTTAGGGAGACGGCGTTTCGTGTCCGAGTATGCGCATCTGGAACTCGTCAGACAGGCTTGATGCGCAGGCTCTGTCTGTGACGCCAGTGACCATGCGTCCGCTTGGAACGCTGATCTTCAAACGCAGTGCCTTGCTCTATTTGAACCTGGCGGGGACGGTTAGACAAGAATCTGTTTACTGGTCGGGTCCTCTATCGGTACGCCGGTTAAACTGCGACAGAGCAAGGCAGGTTTCTGGACAAGGAGCGAAGAAGTTGTTCGCTACAGAGCAATTGAAAAGTGATACGTGTTAGGGCTTCAGGAATATTTTTCCTATTATAAGAAGGGTATTTCCACCAAAAAAGATAAAGATCTGCTAGGTGTTACACAAATCTTGCCGACCAGTGTTATTGACAAATAATATTTACAGAAAGTAAATGCTTCTGAAGGTTGATTCTTAATTGTATTGAGAGCCTTCATACAAAAATTATATTAAAATAACCATCACGATCCGCAATGAATCCTTCCGTCAACAGACAGATTTTAACATTCAAGAAGAACAAACTGGTCCGCTGAATAAATGAATTCAATCAACCCACTACTTATGGTAATCATGTCTTCGGAATGAAAAAAAAGCAAACATCTTATCATTTAGAATTAAGCCATTCAATATTAGCTAATTAATTTTTCGTTCCACTTCGGAAATTTGCATTTCATTCTGCTCGTTTCCATTAATTTACAGAAGTCGCAATTCGTGACAACTTTATGACCGTTCATGTCTGGAATCAGGTCAACGTGAGGACAAACAGAAGATATAAGGACTAATGTCATTTTTTTAGTGGCTTGAGGTTTTATTGTCTCGATCTAGATCACCGCGCGTAATGCAGATAAGGAATTAATTAAAATTCGAAATGTGTATGCACTTATAATTTATAGATGCAACAACGTATGTTATAGCCTATATTAAAAAAAAATGGAGAGAATTTAAATACTGAATGAGAGCAATCTTTGTGAACGTATGGATTATCTAGTGACCCTTGCAAAAAAAAGTTTTTTACACATCGGGTGTTTTTTTTAGAGTGATAGAACTTTCGATAGGGCTAACTGTGATTTGACAGACAGAAGAAGCTATGTTATTTTGACATTTCTGTTCAGTAAGCATTGACAAAGTATCATGGAAAGACTCACGCGGCAACAACGTTTACAAATTGTTGAAATTTATTTTCAAAATCAGTGTTCTATTCGCCAAACTTATAGAGCACTTCGTGAAATTTATGGTTTACATAATCGTCCATCAGAGCAGCTTATTCGTCGAAATACCGATAGATTGCGGTCAACATTTTCTCTACTCGGTGCAACAACAACAACAAGACAAAGAACTGTACGTACAGAATAAAAAATCACTTTTTCATCGTAAAATTGTGTTTAGTGATGATGCTCATTTCTGGTTGAATGGCTATGTAAACAAGCAAAATTGACGTAACTAGAGTGAAAACAATCCTCAAGAAGTTCTGCAGGTTACATTGCATCCTGAAAAATGCACTGTATTGTGTGCTTTACACGCTGGAGGCATCATCGGTCCTTATTTCTTTCAAAACGATGCTGTAGCTAATGTTACAGTGAATGGTGCTCGTTACAGATCGATGATCAATGATTATTTGTTTCAAAATTTGAATGATATCGACCCAGAAGTGTTCTGGTTCCAACAAGATGGTGCTACACCTCATGCTGCTACCGTAACAATTAATTTATTGAAATAAATATTAGGCGATAATATTATTTCCAGAAATGGTCCAATTAATTGGCCTCTAAGATCATGCGACGTAACTCCACTGAAAATGCGACGTAACTCCACTGAAAGAAAATAATCCAGTGGTTATTTTCTTTGGGGTTATATAAAGTCATTGGTTTATGCTGATAAACCAGAAACAATAGACGTTTTGGAAGCCAACATAACTCGTGTTATTGATGAAATAAGGCCTGAATTACTGGAAAAAGTGGTCCAAAACTGGTCTGGTCGAATGCAGTTTCTCAGAGCTAGACGTGGTGGACATATGTTGGAAATTATTTTCAAAGCATAAATGTCATGAAATTACCTTTCAAATAGAAAAAAATTGCTTCAATCTTAATTTGAATGTGTTTTATTTCCATTTAAAGTTCTATCACTCTAAAAAAATCGGTTACATTTTTCAAAATAATTGATTAAAATGTGTATTTTGAACGTGCTTAAGCCTCCTGTTATATTTTCATAGGTTCCGCATACGAATATGCGATTAATTCGTGACTGGAGGACTATCTGAAAACCCCCAATTTGTGGTGAGGTTTGGCAAGTTTTACTCTAGTAGAAGGCCTATATCTAGCGGAGTGCCCCAGGGCTCCGTCCTTGGTCCACTTATTTTCCTTGAATACCAGATTTCAATTTTCGAATGGTGTTCTATTTAGATGCTTCCATTAAATACGAACAAATATGTTCTTTTGCATATAGGTGAAGAAAATCCTCACCATTCATCTAAATTAAACAATATTATGCTCAAGAAATAGACGATGATTGAAAATGAAGCGGATGTTCCTGAAATTTCGATTGGGCCCGAAATTACCAAAGAGTTTGAGAAAGCAGTCAGAAATCTAAGTAATAGCAAAGCTACAGGAATAGATTAAATTCCTGGAGATCCTATAAAGCAACAGAAAATATCGTCTACTTATCTATACCAATATAAGGGGATTTTGGTGAATTTTATATTCGATATTGCTCATGAATATTTCGGCTAATAAAGGACTTAAAGAATTTTCCATTATAGAACCTCTTTTGGATGCATATTTTCGTATTTTAATAATAATAAAATTAGTGAAAATTAGAATAACCTTTAAATATCAAAACAGATGCATTCTGTTAGTTCTATTAATTAATTTTATTTTTTAAATGTGATGTTGGACTGACGAAGACCTTATGTTGATTTCTGATTGTTTTTTGAGGATGTGCTACATGTTTTGAGAGATTTTTGAAGTAACTTATTTAAATATATTAAATATTTCCAATAAATTAGTTTTGGAGAAGTTCTTAAAATTATGTTTTGCATTTATGAAAAGGATTTAGTTTACATAAATATAAGAACAGAAAGAAAATTTTGTCTCCCTCAAATATTTATTTATTAATTTTAATTGACAATTTATATTTGTCGGATTTTTTTTATTCCATTCGCTATTATATAATGAGTTTTGATTTTATATGTCTAATAAATTTAAGGAGTACTTATAAGACCTTAATTTAATTATAAAAGTTTTTGAATTTTTTAAATTAAAATTTATAGGAGGCTAACGGAATAAATCTGTTTTTATATTTAAATTTTGTAATAAGGTAAAAAAAAATTTTTTCTTATTATTTTACAAAATAACCTTATTCGATTTTATTCAATATGGATTCTCATCGATTAAGAACTGTCTCAATTAAATATTGGTGTATAAGTTAACAATTTTGTGAATAGGAAAAGTCGATTAGTTGATCATTTTTCGCTAATTTCCACAGTAAAAAAATTTTTTTGGTATCTTTTCTCATATGATCGGCGAACTCAACCGGTACCACTCTTAACCCGTCGCCGAAATCATAACAGACCGATCAACAACACCCACAAGTACCAGATATCTTCCGCGGTCGAAAAAAATCGACCAGGTTCCGTTGCTTTTCCGATTTCAGGTCAAAATCGCGACCGCGTCACTATAAAACGCGGCACCGTCGAGCTCGTACCAAAAATCTCACGAACGTCGTCGAACCATGTGCCGGGTCGACCTAACGTTAGTGCTGCCGGTTCTGGCCTTGCTGGCGGCAGGTCCTGGCGTCGTCCACTCGAGGAACGTGGCCAACCCAGCGTCGCAGTTGTACCCGGACGTGGACCTGATGATGGATTTCGCCGCCCGGCCAACCCCCAGGAACGTAGACCAGACCATGGACGACGGGCCGTTGGAGAGGGTGCTGTACAATAACAGCCAGGTCTGGAAGGCATGCAACGAGGACGATAAGTTCCTGGTCGAGCTTAACGGGTTGAGAAGGGAAAACAGTAAGTTCGAAAAGTGAGAATTTAAGGATAACGACACAAGGTTTTTGAAAATTAGTACCAATAATTGAAAACTTCACTTCTTGTTGTGAATAAAGGGTTCACTTATTTGTTACTGCAATTTCGAGCACTATTTGATCTTCAGACATAACAAAAAGGAGAAATTTTCAGCTGATGGAAGGTTTTCTCAATATCTAAAATATCAAAAAGGGCAAATATGTCATATCACGCTACAAATTTTAATTTTATAAAATTTCTTAAAAACTTACTCAAATTAAATCAGATAAGTGCAATTATTTGATATTCAGACATAATAAAAAGGAGAATTTTTCACTTGAACGGTGGTTTTTTCAATATCTTGAATATCAAACAGAGTTATGCTCTTATACCTCACCATAAATTTTAATTTTATAGAATTTCTCAAAGACTTTTTGAAATCAAATTAGATAAATTCTATTATTTGATCTTCAGACATAATAAAAAGGGGGATTTTTTACTTGATAGAAGATTTTTCCAATATTTTGAATATCAAACAGTATTTATCTGTTATACCTCGCTACAAATTTCAATTTTATAAAATTTCTTAAAAACTTTTCGAACTAAATTGAATAAATGCCATTATTTGATCTTCAGACATAACGAAAAGGGGGAATTTTCGCTTGATGGAAGGTTCTTTCAATATCTAAAATATCAAACAGAGGACTTATGTTATACCTTGCTTCAAATTTAAATTCTATAAAATTTCTTGAAAACTTTTTAAAATTAAATTAAATAAATGCCATCATTTGATCTTCAGGCACAATAAAAGGGGAAATTTTTTACTTGATATAAGGTTTTTTCAATATCATAAATATCAAACAGAGTAATTCTATTTAACTCGTCACAAATTTTAATTTCATACAATTTCTTGGAAACTTTTCGAAATTAAATTGAATAAATACCATTATTTGATCTTCAGACATAACAAAAAGAGGGCTTTTTCACTTGATAGACGATTTTTTAAATATCATAAATATCAAACAGAGTAAGTTATTCTGTTATCTCGCTACAAATTTCAATTTAGGAAATTTCTTAAAAACTTTTTAAAATTAAATTAAATGAATGCCATTATATGATCTGCAGACATAACAGAAAGGTGAATAGAAGATTTTTTCGATATCATAAATATCAAACAAAGTAATTCCGTTATACCTCTCTACAAATTTTAATTGTATAATATTCCTAAAAAACTTATTAAAATGAAATTAGATAAGTGCCATTATTTAATATTCAGACATAATGAAAAGGGGAATTTTTCACTTGAAGGGTGGTTTTTTGAATATCTTGAATATCAAACAGAGTTATACTCTTATACCTCGCCATAAATTTTAATTTTATAGAATTTCTCAAAAACTTTTTGAAATTAAATTAGATAAATGCTATTATTTGATCTTGACATAATAAAAAGGGGGATTTTTTAATTGAGAGAAGATTTTTCCAATATCTTGGAAATCAAACAGTGTTTTTCGATATCATAAATATCAAACAGAGTAAGTAATTCTGTTATCTCGCTACAAATTTCAATTTAGGAAATTTCTTAAAAACTTTTTAAAATTAAATTAAATGAATGCCATTATATGATCTGCAGATATAACAGAAAGGTGAATTTTTTACTTGATAGAAGATTTTTTCAATATCTTAAATATCAAACTGAAAATTCTGAATTTATGAAATTTCTTGAAAACATTTTAAAATTAGATTAAATAAATGTCTTAGAATACAGGGTTTCCTTTTCAGTAGAAATATAGAAAATAACACTCATTACACAGCATCAAAAGGAGATTAAATAACTGATCAAATTGAACTATTTTAAACTGTTTTACATAATATATTCAAGGGGACACTTTAAACGTTGTATTAGGAGTATTAATTAGGTCCGTTTTTTCAAGTCAAGAAATGCATTTATCAAAAGATTATGAATTAACACAAAAGCTGAGATACTCTGGACCGTGTACAAACAGATTTTTCATCAGTTATCAAACTTTATGTTCCTTAAAACGTAAACTGTGTATATCTTGAAAGTGTACGATTCCTAAAGTTCATTTTGTGGAAATTGAGAATAAATATTTCGACAATTTTCTGTTGAATGGAATACCGATATTTCAAATATTTTCAAAGTTTCCAGTAAATTGAACTGATTCTGAAACCTTCCATTCACCTAAAAAAATTACTCTCATTCACTTGTTAAACAATAGATTATTTATAACCCTTCGGTCACGACCCAATCTTTTTTTGATCGCTGAATTAAATCGTCATCTTTACCCACGTTTCTATCCTACATCACAACTCTAAAACTTCCGCTTAAACATGCGCTTTTAATCTTTCAGAACATTACAGCTAATAACGCAAATTTGAAATCGATGGAGCTTGAAAGGACATATTTAACGAATAAAAAATAACAACTTAGGTGTTTACATCAATATTTTTAAACCTTTGGTAAGAAATAATGGTTAGAGATGATGATTCAAGATAACCCAGAAATATTTAATGCAAAAATAATTACATAGCATTTTCTAATCACATGGAATTAAAAAAAAAGTTTTCACGTTGTTTTCATTATGTAACAATTTCTTTACATTCGAGCGGTCCCATAATGCATTCTTTTAATATACACATATCGTCAAAAGTCTTGGTCCCCCTAGGTTTCTCCAGAAATAAACAATCTATGTTCTGGAAATGAGATGAATATTTTCCTCTATTTCAACTGAAACATATTTGACAGAAAATCTTTGTTTGCTTCTCTTTGCTTTATGCAGGATAAGATAAAATAGGAAAAATGAGAAAAAAAATCTTAATTTATCGATTATTTATTTTTGATTAATTATAGTTATTTCACAATTGAATCCAAATTCAATAGTCCGTATTACCACCTCTTCTTTCAATCAACTTCCCAATACGCCTAGGCATCCAAGAAACAAGTCATTAATGAAATTTTCAGGCATATCGTTCCATTCTTCCTAAAGGGCTAAACTTAATTCCTGAAATGTAACTTCGAATACACCTGCATTCTCCCGAACAAGAAACATTATATGCTGCTTTATTGTTTCCATATGTGCTTCCATACTTTCCCACCATCCAAAACGCTAACTTTCGACATACCACATGTTGCCAAAGAAACGATAGCATGGATCGGTATGACTTGAACCACAAGATCATCTGATCTGTCTCTAATTTGAGAGTAGGCTGTTGACTTTGCAGCACCATACATAGACTTATACAGTTTTTCTCATCAAGTTAGGCTAACAGATGGATTTACCTTCAGTCATTATAGTTTCAATTATTTCAAAAACCATTCTTTTACAGTGATTGCTATGTGGGGAGGCAATATGACATGTTTGGACATTATGGTAAGAGCACCACACATCAAAGAGGTAAGCGAATCCTTTGCAAGACACAATGTGGACTACAGGGTACTCATTGAAGATTTGCAAAAAGCCATAGACGAAGAAAACCCACCTCTTGAGACTCTAGAACTGGACAACAGACAAGGTGAGTATCATATTTCTTAAAATTACTCAAAATGATCTTAAGTCGAATTAAATACAAATACACCTGAATTCTATAAGTTGGTCAATCTCTGTAGTTGAAGAGAATAATATAGTTGATTCAGATTGGAATGGGATTCAGCCATCTTGAATTCTTCCATATTTCAAATATGGCTTATATTACACGAGTATATTTTATGAAATTCTCGAAATATATTGATTTTCAGGGCAAAACAACAAACGAAGAAAAGGAAACCTTAAGTTGAGTCCTATAGTCAACAGTGGTTTGTACATTGTATGTAAAAAATATAGCTTTCTCAAAAGCAAGCACAACATGCACTGATGCACAACATACATACTCTTGTGTTCCATCAAACTGTCAACCATTTTTTCATATTCATCAATTATTCGGCCACAATTATTTGATTCAAAATACTAATTTGACAAATGGCTACAGTACATTTTACTCTTCTTAAAAATTTCAATAACTTATTGGCGCAAGAAGAGTCACTCCTTCATTAATAGTGACATATATTTGATAAAATAGAAAGGCCTTTTACTTGATAGAAGAAATATAACAAAATTTGGATATTAAAACAAATTAATATATGTTTATCTTCTACAATTTTAATTTAAAAAATTTTATTCAAAAAACTTTTAGAATTAAATTAATGTCTAAAACAAGCACCGCTTATATTTAATAGACGTATATAATCTAAACTCAATATACAATGTCAAATGGAATAAATAAACCAAAAGATACACGAAAGTCCCTAAAATTAATAAATAAATATTTAAAGGAGACAAAATTTGTTTCTGGTCTTGCCCTCAAAACGCCATTTGTATCTTAAAAACATGAACACACTTAAAGGACCTCTCAAAGAATATAATTTATTTGAAATATTTAATATATTTAAATATTCGAATAAGTAAATTCAGAAATCTCTCAAAGCATGCACTATATCTTCAAAAAACAAATATAGTTCAAAGCAATTCCGTCTTCAGTCCTGAAATATATTCAAAATATCAAAATCAAAAAACTAACCTGTACCAAACCACTCAACACGTGTAAATGAATAATGTTTCGAGACATAGATCATCTTTATAATTCAAGATTTATCTATGCTCTAACAGAATCAAAGAACAGTGTCACTTTGAATAAAATTTTTTAAATTAAAATTGTAGAAGATAAACATATATTAATTTGTTTTAATATTCAAATTTTACATATATTTGAGTTATTTATATAACTCACCAGTGAATAAATTTATTGAAATATTGAAAGAATTTTTATCACATACTTGGAATCATAAAACCTTATTCTTCTTGTTGCGCACTTGATTTAGGAAAATGCTTACTTTAGATGGCCCACTCTTTTTCATATTCAGCTGTGAAATTCTTGTAGAATAATACCACTGTTAAAACAATATAAATAATAGTCTCTGAAGTAATCAATCATGCTCTAGAAAAATACAATCATTCTTTGTCTTTAATATTCAAATCAGATTCGTCATTGCCATATCAAACGTTTTCTCCTCTAATTGACCATCTTTATGCAAGAGACGTACATTTTATAAAAGATAATAACAGAACACACAAATACCCTATGGAATACCTGAGTATAAAATACGTCATCAAAGATAACACTAAATTGAAAAACCAAATAGGCAGCTTGATAATAGGCAACAATTTATTTAGACTTTCTGAATGTTTACAGCATTTGAACAACTAAACTGGGACACTCAATTAACTTATTTAAAACTTTTCAATCTTATTTAAAGTGTTATTTACAACTTCTGTCAAACCATTCTCACACTTGTTAGATGTGTTCAATTGTTGCTTCAGTGATGTTACTACATATGGATGTTTAGACACCTCAAATTGACAGAAATAATAATAAATTGCAACTGTTCAAAATGTCTCCCACTATTGTTTACACATAAAATTTCAATAAAATGATTCTGCTTGAATTTCGGCAATGATAAAAAAAGACCTTAATTTTTTCTTCAAACTAATGAACTTCTAGTATATTATCTTCACATTTTGCCTTTTTTTGCTGGATCAAGAATGTAGGTTAGTTCTTATTCATCCATTCATAATCATTCCATTTTTGTCCACTATTTCACCCAATGGAGTTAATCTCACACCATATTTCAAGTCACTTTGTTTTCTAGGCCACAGAATGACATGGCAGGCCTACCACCGTCTCAACGACATCCACGGATACCTTGATTATCTGGCCGAAACATACCCAGAACTGTGCACGGTCCAAACAATTGGTTCATCAGTGCAAGGCAGACCAATAAAACTCATCAAGATCTCCAATGGAAAGCAAGGAAACAAAGCGGTGTGGATAGATGGTGGAGTGCACGCCAGAGAATGGATATCACCAGCTACAGTCACTTTTATCATTAACCAGATCGTTTTGAGCTACGATAATGATCCCCTACTTGAGGCTGTAGACTGGTACATCACACCTGTGGTGAATCCTGACGGTTATGAGTATTCTCACAACGTAGACAGACTGTGGAGGAAAAACAGGAGAGGTTCAGGATACTGCGCCGGAACAGATTTGAACAGAAACTTTGGGTAAGCACAAAGTTATCATTGATTTAGCAAGTCTTTGATATCTTATACAGCACAATCAGGAGCTTAATGCTTATATAAGCTTGTCATTAGTGACTATCACAAAGTACTAACCCATCTAGTCATTGTTTTCTTACGAAGGTCTCCCAGGCTGAACACAATCTGGAGCTTAGTGCCGAGTTTACACCAGCTTTGTATTTGTCATTAGTGATTATCACTTAGTACTAACTCATTTAGTGCAAATTGGGTCATTTAGGAAGTCCCCTTGGACTAAGCACAATCTGGAGCTTAATGTTGAGTGTACACAAGCTTAATACTTGTCATTTGCGATTATCCCTTATTATTAACCCATCAAGAGTTAACTGAGTCTGATCTCTCACACTAGGCTAAGCACAATCTGGAGTTCAATGCTAGGCTTAGTACTTGTCATTAGTGATCAGTGATCTCTCAGTACTAACCTATCTATTACTGAGTCTTTAGTCTCTTATGCAGGCTTCCTACACTAAGCACAATCTGGAACTTGATGCTGAGTTTACACAAGCTTACTACTTATCATTAGTGATGATCACTTAGCTGAGTTTATACAAGCTTAGTACTTGTCATTAGTTATTATTACTTTTTGCTATCCTATTCAGTGTTAAATTAAGAATAAGCAACCGTTTGCACGTTAGTTCAGTTTCAACTGAATAGAAATCTGTTATAGTTTCATTGTTAAAATGATTTGACAAATATTGGCTGGAATCTTGGACTTTCTTCTTATTCTTATCTGAATTGATAAATGATAAGTTATTTAATATGTAGGCAAGAGACAAAATTATTTCGATAATTATATTTTTTTTTCGAATTCCTTAAAATTTATATAACTTTATTGGTCTTACTTGATAAAGGTTATATCAACAAATAAAACATCAGAAAATTCTGAAAACCCATACAAAATGGTTATTACTAAAATTATTTCATTGTCTAGGGAAACCCTTGTCCTTAATGGCATAAAGTATATATTTTTAATGTATAATCAATAAGATTAGATGAACTAAATGAAGTTCAGAAAAGGTTGATTCATCCCTCTAGGATGACTCTTTGATCAACTTCGTTACATATAGAAATATGAATATTCCAAATTAGAAAATTCAGTCAGCAAAGTTGACTAAAAAGTCCTACCTGAAAGAATGAAACAACTTTGTCTAAACTTAATATTTATCATATATATTTTTACATTACTTAAATTTTGTGGATGCTTATTAATTATACAGCAATTGATATATTCTTTGCCATTAAAAAAGGTTTTTCCTTTTCGATATTAATTTCGATATTAATTTTGATATTAGACATTTTGTGAAGGTCTTCAGAATTTTCAGAATTTTTTAAAATTTTTCTTTGGAAACTTATACTACTCTGTCAAGAAAGTACCGGGAATTTTCAATTACAACAACATTTTTACATTTAATCGTAAAAATTTATTGGGTCGCCTTCAAAATAGGCTCCATTTGCTCCAATACATCTATGCCAACGGCACTTCCAATTATCGAAACATTTTTTATAGGCGCTTTCCGGGATGGACTTTAGCTCTCGCGCCGAATTTTGTTTTATGGCTTCAATCGACTCAAAACGGGTGCCACGAAGGGGCAATTTTAGTTTTGGGAAGAGGAAAAAGTCGCAGGGAGCCAAATCCGGCGAATACGGTGGTTGCTGAAGCACGTTTATTGAGTTTTTGGCGAGAAAGTCAGTCACAATCGTAGCTCGGTGAGAAGGCGCGTTATCGTCATGCAAAATCCATGAGTTGTTCGCACACAAATTTGGCCGCTTCTTACGGATACGCTCACGCAAACGTTTCATAACGCCTAGGTAATACTCCTTGTTTACCGTCTGACCCTCTGGAACGAATTCGTAGTGCACCACGCCACGGATATCGAAGAAAACAATGAGCATCACCTTCATTTTCGAGCGGCTTTGGCGTGGTTTTTTCGGTTTCGGCTCATTTTTTGCCACCCATTCCGATGATTGCTGGCTTGTTTGCATATCGTACTCGTAGACCCAGGTCTCATCACCAGTTATAATGCGTTCCATGAATGTAGAATCGGAATTACAGCGATCCAGCATGTCTGAAGCAACCTGTTCGCGATGACGTTTTTGAAGAAAATTCAGGTCTTTCGGTACGAGTCGTGCGGCCACCTTTCTCATGCCCAAAATATCAATCAAAATCGTACGTGCGGACTCGTGGGATATCTTAAGATCATGTGCTATCTCTCTCAAGCTGGTACGACGGTTTTCCAGCACCCTTTCCTTAATTTTATCGACGTTATCTTCGATCGAAGCCGTCGATGGGCGACCACTTCACGACCGTCCTTGAAGGCTCTGTACCACTGATATGCACGAGTTTTCGATAGAGCATTATCACCAAAGGCCTTTTGCAACATTTTCAATGCATCGGCACACAAAAATTCATTTGCAACATAAAACTTTAAACAAATTCTTTGCTCAACGTAATCACCCATAGTAAAAATCGGCACGCACTCTGACATCGACTGACTTAATCAGCTGTTACAAACACACTAGTTGACAGATCCCGCTCAAGCTTGGCGTAGTAATTAAGGACAGTGGTACCAACCTAGGAAAAAAAATTTTACCTGCCTCATTGCCCCGCCAGATTTAAATCGATAATTCCCGGTACTTTCTTGACAGAATGTATATTTTTTCATTACTTAAATTTTGTGGATGCTTATTAATTATACAGCAATTGATATATTCTTTGCCATTAAAAAAGGTTTTCCCTAAAAACGATATTAATTTTGATATTAGACATTTTGTGAAGGTCTTCAGAATTTTCAGAATTTTTTAAAATTTTTCTTTGGAAACTTATAAACGTGTGAATTACATTTAAAAAATTAAGGAATGTAGTTGTGAAATGAATAAGGACTCAAAAAAATATATTTTCATAAAAATGAATTTTTGAGTTATTCTTGGAATATTATACAAATAAATTCTGAAAGCATTATAAAAATTATTATCAATGAATGCTGCTGACGAAGATTTAAAATATCAGAAACACCAGTATCCAACATATATTTGATTTATACTAAGAATAATAATAATAACCGTAATAAAGTTATATTTTTGTCAATTTGTTCTATAGCATTTTTTTCTGGTTCCGAATTTTGTATGATGCTTCAATTTCCTCCATTGTCATCAGAGAGAAACAGTGTTTCTTAGATATTATTTTATTATTATTGATAATTATAATTTTGTAGCGGTTTCACAATTTATTTCTACAATATTGCAAGAATAGCCTTAGAATTAATTCCTATAAAAAAAATTTCTGAATTTTTGACTGTTATGTAAATACTCAATAAATTTATTTTATCCTAAATAAAGGCTCACTTAACCTATGTTCATCTTCATAAAAAAATATTTAATTTTGTCTTTGCTTGAAGCTTTTCTTTGATGTTCAATATGTTCAGGAACTTTGCATGATGAAAACACTTATTTCTCCATACAAATTAGAGAACAACAAAACTCTGTTACAAATATATTTTCTAAACCATCAAACTCTTCAGGCATGGATGGGGAGGACAAGGAGCTTCCGGAAATCCTTGTACAGAGACCTACAGAGGAGCTTCAGCCTTTTCCGAACCGGAAACAACAGCCATAAAAAATGTCATAAGTCAGAATAAAGTACCGTGGAAGGCTTATATTTCATTCCATTCCTATGGCCAATATATCCTGTATCCATGGGGATTTGACAGATCTTTACCTACCGACTATCAAGATTTGGACAGAGTCGGTAGAAAGGCAGTAGCAGTAAGTAGAAAACTTTATTGAAACTCAATATGATCTTTGCTCTTCAATTTTAAAACCACATTCTCCATTATTACAATATTATTGACATATGATCTTTTTAGGCTATCCAACAAGCTGGAGGACCTAGATACTCCTTAGGATCATCAGGAAGACTCCTTTATCCCGCATCTGGAGGATCAGACGACTGGGCCAAAGGAAAAATGGGCATAAAATATTCCTACACCTTGGAACTTAGAGATAATGGCAGATATGGTTTTGTCTTGCCAGCAGCTTATATTCAACCGACAGCCAAAGAAGCTTATGCAGCAGTCAGAGCTATAGCATCTGAAGCTTGAGATTAAATTATTTTGCTTCATATTTAATATTTTTTACCGGTGATATTTCATTGTGTTAGGTAGACTAAGATATTTATTATTATTTATTCATATATTTATATCAGTCATACGTTTAGAAAGATTTTATTATAATAAATGGTTCTTATCAACTAGTTTTTAATCAAACAAATATTCCCAAAGTTTCAGAATAAATTGAGTTTGTGCACTGACATAATCACATTTTTGTTTCATCAAAATTTTCACTTTTCTGGATATTTCTTTCAAAGTGGTATTTTGTTCAATATTAAATTGTCCAACTTCTCGATAATTAAACGGCTTATCGTTTATAAAATGCTAATTATGAGCCTCAAATGTCAAACATCCTTAATACATATTAAGCATCAAAATATATGTAATACAGACAAAATATGTGAAAAAATACACTACTATTAGCTTTCCTACCTTCATATCATCGACATCTTTTTTAAGCCTGCTATTATCTTCTTCTAATGCTCTGATGAGATCGTTTTTGAGGTCCATTTGTTTAGATTCAAGTTCCCTCCTTTTCAACTCAAATTCTAATTGTTCCCCAACTTCTTTATTTTTCTTCACAAGAAAATTAGTTTCGCTTCTGCTCTGTATCAATTTGTTAGATGCTAATTTTGAACTGATTACATTACTGTTTCCAGTGGAATTCTGTGAATTATGACTAGAATTATCTAGAGTTTCTCTAATATTCCTTTCAGAAAAGCTCTGTCTGATGCTCGTATTATTCTCAACAGATAGAGGTAAGTTCTCTTCCACTGAAGGTGTGGATTCCGTAGAATCAATCTTGCTATCATCTGAAAAATCTTCACTATAAAATATTTCCCTATCATCTTTCGATCTTGGTTTCAGTGGACCAATTTCATCAGGTTGTGTATCTAAAGGTAGAGGACTAATACTTTTGGGTGTTGGTGTAGAATTTGAGGAACCGGAGGAGATCTCAGAAATATTCTGAGAAGTCTTAGATCTTTGACTGAGCTGTTCAAAACTCTTAGAGCTTTCCATATATATTCTCTCAGCTTCCTTCATCAGTTCATCGACACTTCTTTCCCCTAACTTGGTATCATAAGGCCCTAAAGGGCTTTGTGCAGCGACCCTGTTAATCTCTTCAATTATACTACCCACATCAATATCCTCATTTGCTTCACTTTTTTCCCTATAACTTTCGGCTTCTTTCTCTAGCATATCCATTAATGAATTGGTAGATACATTGTATTCCTGACCAACATATACAGATTTATCAGGTTCTTCATCACCTTGTGTTGATTTATTTTTCAGCCACCAAAAATTTGACGATTTCACTTCCATGGTGTTATCGATTACACAAGGTGTTGGCAACCTCTGAAATTAACACTTTCACTAGTTTAATTCAGCAATCATACAAACAAAGTTGATGAGGGTTTCAGTGATAGTGTTTGTTTACAACAAGCCACGGTTTGGTTGCCTTGAACATGACGTTTTGTAGGTATTTGAACTACTTAATATTGCTAATTCTGTGCTTAAAATTGAAAGCAATCATAGGAAAAGGAAATATGATTAATAATATAATATAATATGATTAGCTCCAAAATTAAGCAAAGTATGATATTCCTCTCATTCCAATATTCCATACAGAAAGATTTGGTGTACATTTCCTGTCATCAATGAGAAAGAAGAAGAAATGGATAACCTTACTATAATGACGTTTACGTAAAAGTGGGTTGAAAAACTGTTATTGTTCATTATTAACATAGTGGTTACAATAAATAACAATAATTGATAAATCAACAGTAAAAATGGAATCTGGAACTTCCTGTGAAAAAAGCTTCAAAGAAAAACAAGCGGAAAGAATGAAACGCCTTAAAAATCTGCATAAACTCCGACAAGAAGCAAGAACACATAATCATCAAGAAGTTGTTGCTGAGGATGCTAGAAACAAGTTACCAAATAATTGGGAGAGTAGTAAAAAGCGGGCAGAATGGATCCTAAACGATGGGAAAGCGAGGGAAGAGGCGAAACAACGTGGTGAGGATTACGATCGTATCAAACTCCTTCAAATAACTGCATTAGATGCTGAAAAAATTGAACGTAAGAAAAAGAAGAAAAATCCAGATCAAGGCTTTTCCGATTTCGAAGCAGCAACAGTGAGACAGTATCAACGTTTGGTGAAAAATTTACCACCTAAGGATATGGAACGATATGAAGAACAAAAACAAAAATATGGAGATGCCTTTTACGCTGGTCCTAATACCATGATTCACGGCTTACAAGAAGATAGACCTGAAGCTATTGACAATATGGTGAAGGACCTGGAACAACAAATCAGCAAAAGGAATAAATACTCTAGGAAAAGGGCACATAATGACGATGCTGATATTGATTATATCAATGAGAAGAATGCCAAGTTCAATAAGAAATTAGAGAGATTTTACGGAGAGCATACGGCAGAAATTAAACAGAATTTGGAAAGGGGTACTGCTGTTTAAGTTGGTTATTTTGAAAACATTGTACATTTTAAAAAATACATGGTTGAAGTGAAATTGTTCATTCAGAACAAGCAGAATTGTAATTGGTTAAATCCTGTGAATATATGCATTTGCATAATTAGTGTACATACAACAATAATTTAAGAAATATATAACTTTGAGTATCATGTTTTTATGTTGTATTACTGTTAAGAATTTGTCTACTAATAAAACTTGAGGAAGGTTACATGATAACCTATGGCTAAATTGAAGTCCCACATTCTTTCAAAATTAACAATTAATATCTATCACAAAGTCCTGATTGAGTTCACTACGTCAATAAAAACGAGGTAACTAATGTCCACGGTTTTAAAACAAAAATAATTACACTTGTATGAAGTAGGGAGCTTTATGTGTGCTTGTCCAATGAAATCTATAAGTGGATATTATTTCATTGGCATACGTTTGAATATGAATCTTTATATCTATGATTGTTTCGGTCTTTACTTGATGGAAATTCATCTTGAAAATATGAATAAAAACAATATTCTAATTTCCGCTAATATTTTATTGACACTACGATCGTTACGTCATACCATGAGTATCTTGTAATACTCACCTGAAGAAGTCATGGTATGACGTAACGATCGTAGTGTCAATAAAATATTAGCGGAAATTAGAATATTGTTTTTATTCATATTTTCATGAATCTTTATATCTACCTTCTTTGTCTTTAGCATTTAAAAAAAAATTGAAAACATCTCTCATTTTGGTGAAGTTTAAACAATATAGTTTCAGTGTGCTCTGTAAATGTCAACTTCTGCATAAAATAACGTGTTTTTTCGGGGAGATTTATTTCAATATGAAGAAAAGGTTACCCAAAGTCATCGTATTCTAATGGATGTTTATGTTGACCATGCCAGAAAGATGGAAAAAGTAATGGCTAGGGACAGACAATAACTAGAACTTTGAATGTAAAACCAATTTTTCACAAAGCTTCAATTTTTGAAAATACCTGTACAAGCTTATTTATACTCCTAATAAATGAGTATGTAATCACTTCATGAATCCATTTATCCAGTATAAACTCAATAAAACAATAAGAAGCGTTTTTTTACTTGATAGTAGGATTATTACAAACTTTGAATATCAAAACAGATTTAAACGGTTACCCTCCTACAATTTTAATTTAAAAACAATTTTTTTAGAATTAAATTAATGTCTTATAAGTACTGCTTATATTTAATAGACGTATAAGATCAAAATTCATTTATACAATATCAAATGGAATAAAAAACCCCAAAAAATATAAATTGTAAATTAAAATTAAAAAATTGAAATGAAGCAATGAGAATGCTGTGAAAAGTAGAAAATTAGGTGCCGTATTAACTGAAGCCAAGAGACGTCGAACGTCGTTTTTTTACATGTGAACAACTGCTCCATGAGCAAAAGAGAAAGGGATTTTCACTACGAATAGTGACTGGCAATGAAAAATGGGTCCCTTACGATAATCCAAAACGTTGAGTAACGTAACTTCATCATCAACTGTCAAGCCGGGAGAGGATCATGCTGTATCTGGTCGGACCAGCTGGGTGTGGTGTAGTATGAGCTGCTACAATCGAACGAAAAATTCACAGGGAGGCCTACCGACTACAATTGATGTGTTTGAGCCGAGAATTGCGAGAAACTTTGATAATATAACCAATTTCCCACAATAAAGCTCCAGTTTTCGAAAAAAACCGCACGAACTTATTCACACTCCTAATAAATTATGAATTTTCAGTCTACTTGCTAACAGTCTTAATTAAAAAAAAACTAAAATGTTTTTTTTTCAGAATTTTCTCGAATGGGTGCGAGAGCGCAAAAAAATAATATAAAACAAGATGGCGATTTTTTGACTAAATACAGTAGACTCGTGCTATTATGAACGTACGTCTGTGTGAACAAGAAAATACTGCCATTTTATATCCAGTAGTGTAAACAATCCACGATCGCATTAGTGTGACTTATTGTTCCAACTTGTTGACAAAATCATGCGTAAAGCTATTTAAACGATACAAATTTCATTTATGGCGAGTTATCTTCCACGGGAAGTGCCTTTCAATGAGAAATATGTAGTTAAGTGGCTAAAAACAAGAAATGTTTGAGTCTCTATGAAGAATTGAAGATCTTAGAAGATCACCTGAAAGGCATGAGCGTAACATTGGTTTAAGAAAAATATGGAATTGCGAAATCAACTATATGCTGGATTAAAAAAACAAGCCAAAATCATGAGTGTTGTGAGGGAAGCTGAATATCCGAAAATGGAGTAAGCCTTTAACAGATGGTGTATTAAACAGGGGGAATTAAATTAGCTTGTAATGGGAGAAATTATGGAGCATAAAGCTCTTCAGCTTCATGAGACCTTGAAAAGTGGATATGAAAAATTTACTGCGAGCTGCAAAAGTTCGAGGTTCGTCTTAGATTTTTGAGAATTTGTGGAGAAATCTATCATCAGAGGTGCATAATATTAGCCCAATCAAAATTTAATTGGTTCAATGAATAGAGAAACTTGAGCTCACGCACGACCAGATATACAATGCTGATGAGACTGGATTGTACTGGAAAATTATGCCTGATAAAACCTATGTAATGAGATCTGAAAAAACTGCACCCGGTCGCAAAATATCAAAGCACCGAACTACCTTCTTGGGTTGTGCAAACGCATCAGGTTCCCACAAACTCACGCCGTTAATTATTGGCAAAGCAATATCTTCAAGAGCATTCAAAAATTTCCATAATCCCTGTATCTACAAAAATTCAAAAAATGCTTGGATGACAAAGAATATTTTCAAAATTTGGTGCTTCGAATGCTTCACATCAGAGGTAAGTGTTAATATGACAAATTGAATGTGAGCAAATGAGAATTTTTTGTAGGTAAAATTCCTAAAATGTTCAAATCTTCCGGGAAAGGCAATGCTTCTTCTAGATAATGCTCTCTCACATCAACCAGCTACAGCGTTGAGAACAGAAGATGGCAAAATGTTTGTGATGTTTTTGCTTCCTAATGTGACTCCTTTAATTTAGCCAATGGATCAAAATGTCTTGAAGTTAACCAAACTGTATTACAGAAAAAATCTTTTGAGTCTTTTGAGTTGAAGGACACAACATGGCCATATGGGCTCAACAACCTAAATTTGAGAGATGCTGCTTTACATTTACACCGGGTATGGCAACAATTAGATCCTCTGGTAACCAAAACGTGTTGGAACAAAATTTTTGACCATAGCGACATTGATGAAGATGATCTTCCTCTTGTGAAGCCCCGAGAAATATTGATGAGTAAAGAATCGGATCCTATAGTGAAGGAAACGATCGAATTGCTGGACATAATTTATCTGATCAGTTGAGAAAACTTTGTAAAACTCATACTTATCAAATATTCGAGCTAATCAACTTCGATTTAAGATACTAAGTAACTACTTAAGATATTTTTCAATTTTTAGGCTGAGAAGATGTGGAAGAGATATGCTGGAAGTGAACCAAAGTCTGGCTAATATTGATGGTGATTCTTATGTCCTCACTGATTCTGAAAGAAGCGACTTTAATGTGGAAACTGAAGAATATAAGAATATTTCTATTGCAGAGGTTCTGAAGGCTTGAAGTGGTTTCTCAATGGGGCGAACAAAATACTGATATAAACATAAGTGAAATGAAAGCCTAGGAACAATTCAGTATAAAGCAGTGAATGCTCAACTATCAAGAAATTGCCAACAATAATCACTTCTTATTTCAAATGACAAATTTTTATTTTTTTAATTAAAGTTCAACATCGAAAGCTTTGGTTTCATATCTTTCTTTAATCCTATAAACATTTATTTCACACTAGTGTTGACACTAGCGCGATTCTACTGTAATTTAATTTTTTTTTCGGAAATTCACTTCGGGTAGGTAATTATTAATCTTTTAAAGTTTCTGCCGCTTTATTCTGATTCGGATTCTTGACCAAAATTATCAACTATCAACAATATTTGAAGATAGGAGGTCCACATCCTGTATAATTAGATAAATGTGTGCTTCCTTTTGATGAAAATATTACTGGTGTCTGCAATTATTTTGCGGCATATTCCTATGGTGCAGAAAGTAACTAAAGCTTGCTCACGACGACGAAGATAAGGACAGAAATATTAATTAAAGAAAGATGGAAGATATGAGGTTTCATCGGGAGGGGTCGAGGGAACACACTCGTCCTCCGTCTGCAGATAGTCAAACAGCTTGTAGTTTTACGTGAAGCACTGTTGTGAGCTTATTGGATTAAAGTTAACCGAAAAAGACGACTCCAAAATGAACGCGATATTATTTGGTGTTATATTTGTCGTCTCAGCCATCTCTTACGGTGAGTTATAACAAATTGTCATAATTCTTAAGTGTTATCCTCTCCTTAATTCCAACAACGGGTTACTAATTGGAAAGTGAAATAAAGCAATGATGTAAACGATTTTTTTAGTGATGATTCATTGGCGAATACGGAAACATTATAATTGTTATTTTCAAACCATTAGATCGTAAATTTGGCCTAGTTTCGAGAATTCGTTAAATTAATTTGTGATATGCAAATTTCTTCAATCGCCCTGAATATGTTAATGCAAGGAAAGGTTCATTCATGGCACCAGGGGAGTTGTTTGGCTCACTCACGTGCTTTTCGCGCCTTTTGGGATAGGTCGCTGCAAAAATCAATATGGCGAAATGGTCTGTGTGAAATTACAGAGAAAAACGTGTAAATTATTCATTTACCTAGTCTAGTACCAAATTTTTGTCATATATTTCCTTAAATTCTAAGTAGACATTATTTACTCTAGAGTTTTCAAAACACGAGGAGTCTTCAAAATACATACATTATATATATTCATTATGATGAATAAACTTTATTTTTATCGAGAAGTTCAATGAACAAAGACTGTCATGTGATTGAATAAACCTACATCAGAATATTTGAAAATATTGACATTCATATAACTTTATGGTGCTTCACTATTTGCTGAAATAATGATCCTTTAGAGTTGTGCAGCAATAACGTTTTAAGCACGTATTAATTTTTTCAAGTAGATGTTTTGTCTTTAATTTCCCACCTGTAACTTAGGTTTTGAATCAATTTGAGATTGCAAAAAATATTTGGGAATAGTCTAATATTTCACAGAAAGTTTATCGAAAAATGAAGGAAGTCCGAAATAAAAGAGTAGTGATGTATTGAAGTTTTGTCTTTTAAAGGGTGTGCCATCAAAATTTGCATTTTTGATCGGTTATTGATAAAAAACTAATGAATATTTTTTCAAACTTACGAGTTTATTAGAAAGGTAACAATATCATTCAAATGTCCGCCAAGGCTACCTACAGTATCCCATACTATCAACCCAATTTTTCAGCACATTATTGATTGTTTGAGGCTCAATCCCATGAATGACAACTTCAATTTCATGTTTCAAGGCATCAATCGCTTCTAGTTGGTTAGCGTAAAGCTTATCCTTATCGGATTCCCACAAAAAATAGTTCAACGGAGTCAAATCACGGCTCCGAGGCGGCCAATTGGCATCAGTATGTTACACTTAAAGGTTTACATTTGACGGTGTGATTGGCTCTTACTTATTCGAAAATGATGCTGGTGCAACTGTTACGAGGAATGGATTATGCTGCCGAGCTATGATTAATGATTTTTTATGGCCAGAATTGGAAGATATTGATGTGGACGACGTTTATTTTCGACAGGACGCCGCTACATGCCACACAAGCAACGAAACAACCGCAATTTTGCAAGAAAAGTTTCCTGGTCGTGTTATTTCTCGAATAGGTGATAACAATTGGCCACCAAGATCTTATGATTTGACACCTTTAGACTTTTCTTTGGGACCACGTGAGAGATAAGTTCTATACCAATGATCCACAATCGATACAAGACGTTAAAGAAGGAATTCGTGAAGTTATCGAGGACATAGAGCCGCAAATATGCGAATTCATCATGGAAAATATCATAAAAGAACAGTAGCCATTTGGTCATTTGGCTGATATCGTTTCCCATTGTTAATGGTATACCTTCCTCTTACAATGAAATAAACATCCATCGATTAAAATATACTCGTTTTTATTGAATATCAAAATGAAGCTCTTTTTCGAAAACCCTTTATAACATATCAGTTCTCTGTGAAAATCTACAGTTTGATATTTTTGCTTCAGCAATATACCATTCTTCCCGTTAGACGTTGTGGTACGCCACTGGTAGTTAAAAAATATGAAAAAGAATCTTTGTTTATTTAAAAACTTTTTGATATCCTGCAAAGATTTCGTATCTATTACCGTTTTAGAGAAGAAAAAATTTAAATTGACGGTGTGATTGGCTCTTACTTATTCGAAAATGATGCTGGTGCAACTGTTACGAGGAATGGATTATGCTGCCGAGCTATGATTAATGATTTTTTATGGCCAGAATTGGAAGATATTGATGTGGACGACGTTTATTTTCGACAGGACGCCGCTACATGCCACACAAGCAACGAAACAACCGCAATTTTGCAAGAAAAGTTTCCTGGTCGTGTTATTTCTCGAATAGGTGATAACAATTGGTCACCAAGATCTTATGATTTGACACCTTTAGACTTTTCTTTGGGACCACGTGAGAGATAAGTTCTATACCAATGATCCACAATCGATGCAAGACGTTAAAGAAGGAATTCGTGAAGTTATCGAGGACATAGAGCCGCAAATATGCGAATTCATCATGGAAAATATCATAAAAGAACAGTAGCCATTTGGTCATTTGGCTGATATCGTTTCCCATTGTTAATGGTATACCTTCCTCTTACAATGAAATAAACATCCATCGATTAAAATATACTCGTTTTTATTGAATATCAAAATGAAGCTCTTTTTCGAAAACCCTTTATAACATATCAGTTCTCTGTGAAAATCTACAGTTTGATATTTTTGCTTCAGCAATATACCATTCTTCCCGTTAGACGTTGTGGTACGCCACTGGTAGTTGAAAAATATGAAAAAGAATCTTTGTTTATTTAAAAACTTTTTGATATCCTGCAAAGATTTCGTATCTATTACCGTTTTAGAGAAGAAAAAATTTAAACAATTCTCTATAAAATAAAATAATTGGAGGTTTATACTTGTATAAAACTATTTAAATATTTTAATATTTACAGATATATTCTGTTAGCCTTTTACATATTTAATTTCAAAAAATTATATTAGGAGTACAAATAAGTTTCCGCCGTTTTGTTGTAGATGGCGCGGCACGGAGTTTCGGTTAGCTTTCGCAGATGATAACCGGCTTAAAAAATAGTTTGGACATTCAAGAACAACATAACCTATTAATATCATTGATTTTATATTGGTAAAATATAATTTTTATAAGTTGAAAATGTCAAAATTTGAGCCAAGTAAGCGTCATTTGCGGGAAATATTAGTTTACTTCTTTAATTTAAAGAAATCTGCTGCTGAGGCGCATCAATTGCTCGTAGAAGCATATGGTGAGGGTGCTTTGAGTGAGAGAACGTGTCGAGAGTGGTTTCAAAAGTTTAAAAACGGTGATTTCGACGTAGAAGACAAAGATCGCAGTGGAAGGCCAAAAATTTACGAGGATGCATAATTGGAGGAATTATTGGAGGAAGATTCATCTCAAACACGAAAAGAACTTGCTCTAACATTAGAAGTCACTCAGCAAGCAGTCTCACATCGTTTAAAATCATTAGGAATGATTCATAAACAAGGAAATTGGGTTCCGTATGGCGGAAACTTATTTGTACTCCTAATATTTAATATTTTAACTTTAGGAATTAAATTAATGTCATATAAGCAATGCTCATATCAAACGACATATAAAATAAACATTCATTATAAGACATCGAAATGATATAACAAAATCCAATAAATATATATTGTTAACAAAAATCCTATAAATTAAATATTTTGAGTAGACAAAATTTGGTTTCTGCTCATCCCTCTTACGAAAACAGATATCTTTCAAAAGTTTGTTTAACATAATCTTAAGAATTTTATCATTCAATTAAATATGTAGAAGGCTAACAGAATATATCTGTAAATATTCAAATAATTCTCTATAAGTAGTCAGAAAGATCAGAATTTCTAATATAATTCAGAAGCTAAGATATATTTGGATAAATTAAGTAAAAGAAAAAATTTCAAGGAATAACAAAGTTTTCAAATGAAACAATGATTCTTTTTCAAATATTTTAAATTATCAGTCAAGCACCACATTGAACGCCCTTCCTATCTCGAAAAACAAGCGTTTGGGAACCCATGTTTATGAGATTTTCATTCTTGATATCATCCAAGTAATCATTCCTATTCGTTTGTACCATTTTGGAAAAATTCTGTATATATAGTATATGAGGTTTTAAATAATACAGATTTATTCTGTTAACGCCTTACAAATTAAAAAAAAAATGTAGTTAAAACATTTTTAGAATTAAATTAAATAAATGTCCTAAGAAAATTCTGAATGTTCACTAAATTGACACAGTGTGTTTTAAAGACATTTATTTAATTCAATTCTAAAAATTTTTTGAAAAAAAATTTTTTTGAAATTAAAATTTGTAGGAGGTTAACAGAATAAATCTGTATGATATTTGGAATTTTGTAATAATCCTTCTATCAAGAAAAAACCTCCCTTTATTATTTTATCAAATGAAAGGATAACTAAAAATTTGAGACCAAAACAAAAATTGATCTACCTAAAAATAGCAAAAAATGGCAATAAATATTTTCTTACAGAATTAATCTTTATGGAGTCGCAATGAATTGATACCCACGTTATCTTTTACTTAACCTTGTTTATTATTCGTTATGTATCCATTAGCATTAAAAATATTTGCTTTCACTAACTTTTTTTATTCTGAATCGTAATATATTAGTGTTTATTAGTCATATGAATCATTTTCTGAGAATATATTTTAATCAAGTGTAAATGAAACAGGTTCAACTACACTATCCTTCATATGACATGCAATCAAATACTGATAATTTATATGGAAAACAGTATTTAGTAATCTGACCAAAATCCTTATTGGTTGGTCATTTCTTCACGTTAATAATTCAATGTTATATATTGCTCCAACATTTATGGTGAAATTGGTTCAACTATCTGTTTAAATTTCTTACAGAATAAACATAACAATGCTTGGGTAGTTCTTCAATTCCTTGAAGTTGTTATGCCATGTATCCGAAAGGTCATCTTTACTTTCTTTCAGTGTATGCAAGAGCAGTGCTTACGTAAAATGTCTATGTTTGAACTGTTGAAAAAATATATAAATTTAAATTTCATACAAATATATTATTTTTTCATCAAAATGTGACAACATTATTCTTCATCTGAAAACTATTGTTTCAATTTTTTCAGCCATAGCGATATTGAAAATAAAATAAATTTTGAAAATCATAGAAAACCACCGACTTGGGAACAACATTTAACAAATTCAATGTATTAAGGGTTCAAATAATCTACGTTGTTGAGCTAACAAATAGCCAAATCTAATATACGGAGATAATCTCATATCTCTGAGTAAATTTGGCTCAATCTTGCCACAAAGTTGAATAATTTTCAACCTTAATTCATCAAGATTTGAAGCTCTGCCGAAGTAACGTCCATAGATTGATGCTTTCAGATATCCTCATAGAAAAAAATCAATTGGGGATAAATCTGGTGATCTGGGGGACCACTTCTCTACTCTGAACAGGTGAATTCTACCAGAATAGTTATTGGCTATTTGAGGAAGGCCTCTTTTCCAAGTGACTACCAAGCAGTCTCCACAGTCCACCCCTAGAGATACAAAGTGTGATAAGGATTACGCCATATCATCGCGCTCGGCGAGAACCCCTCCGAAGAGATGAACCCACCAGCTTCCAGTTTGGGCCCCGACTCGAAAGCCAGAACCGTCTGACTGGTAGCAGCGAAGCACTATCCAACCTCTACTGGCTCAGCAGGTCAGTACCCGAGTTGGTTTGAGACGCAACTCACCCGCCGTAGGGAATTATTATCCATCCACCCGAACGCCGTCCCATAAACTAAGATAAACTCAAGATTGACGACTACAATAGATCCTGGTACGAGCACCGTCTAGCGGACTATACGTCCTGACCCACCGAACCCATGTGAAGTCATTTGATTGATCCTGGCGTCAAGCACTAATGGCGGAGCCATTTCATCGAGATCCACAAACCCTAAATTGTTACGCACAGATCCAGGGGCCAGGACAGGCCGGTCGAACCGTCAAGTCCCGTTAAACCCCGAGTCGTTTCATGAGAATATCCCGAAAATGGGGGTCTGCGAACAGTTAAATGAAATACCCCCCTAGTCCAGCATGCGGACTTTCAACCACTGCCCCCTCGAGTCCAACACAAATTGGGGTGGCCAGGTGGTACAAGTAACACCTGAGGGCAAGACCACCCCCCCGAGGTAACGCAGTATGCTACATAACGCACTCGGCCATTACACAGAATCCGGAGATTTATACTGCGATAGGGTAGAGTACGCCAGTTTTAAGGGAGAAGCCCTGTGCTGCGACAGACTCCCTTGTCACTGAGTTAATCAACCGGCTCAGCCCTCCATTTCACCTGAGTAAAACTAGGGCCCCATTCGGAGATCTTCCACCATACAGGTCCAGTGACTGGCGCGAAATGGCATTACGTTAGACACCAAGACTTAACCCTCCAATTCGCCGGGACGAATCTAGGATCCTAGTCAAGAGAGCGCCCCCATCACGTCAAGATCTAATGCCTGGGGGGCGCTCTACTCTGAACAGTCGGAAAGAGTAGGGAAAAATTCAAAGAGCAGTTCAGTTGAATATTCTTCATCATTTATAACACATAATGAAGTTATTATTGTGCTGAGCGACTGGTACAATCGCTCCACTTGTTAATGCATGGTAAATCCAAATGATTTTCGTAACCTGTATCTGTTAATTTCATTAATGGGCAATATCGGTCAAATGGTTCCACAGTTATTTTCGAAACTACAGTTCCGATCGATATAAAATTTGGTATTTGGAAGTACATGCAAAATATCGTGAGGATCATGTAATTTGAAGCATTAAATGTGATACGAGGGGATATTTTCGTGTTGTCAATAGTTTTTCAACTGTTGAAACTGTTCGTGTTTAGAGCGAAATCGACGTTTTTCGTGAAGTTTGCGACTTTGCTTCTCGAGGAAGAAGATTAAAAGCAGGCCAAAGTTCGTTTCTTTCTCTTTCGACCCGTACCCTTGTTATCGTTCTACAGTTTTGTACGAAATTCGATAAATATGACACTTTTGGCCAAGGAAATATACCCGAAGCGGCTACTTATACTAAATCAGTTTATCTTGTGACCTAGTGATCTTGTAATGTTGGGGTAAAAAATAGCTTCAACTGGGCAAATGTAAGGAAAGCCACATCTTTCAGTGGAATACAGAAGATTCGAAAAACTTTCTGTTACCATAGCTGTTCATCAGATAAATACAGAAGACAAGGTTTTTCAATATGACCTTCATATCGATGGTCAGGTTGGTTTGCAGGTGTAGCCTACTTAATGTAACCGCCAAATTTGCAATCTATCCGAGCCGAAACCAGAGACGGACTAAGGGAGAATCGCCTCGTATTGAGAGAAATCTGGTTCATCGAAATATAGCTAAAAATACATTAGCGACGTATTTTTGAGGAAGACGATGATATTCATGTTGTAATTTAATTTATGCGAAATACACTGCACAAAAATTGAAGTGGGTATTCGAGAGAAAGAAAAACATTTTCATGATTGTTGTACATACGAGGGGCGTTCAATGTATTGTCGTTATAGCCAGGAAAGAAAATTTTGGTAAAATTCTATTTTTCAATGTAGTCTTCAACACATTTGTTAGATCAGGAAATAAGCTTCTCTAAACCTTGTAAAAAATATTCTTCAGGCGTCTCCTTAAAACAGGTATTAATTGCTTTAGTTCTTTATCGTTGGAAAATCGCTTTTCACGAATATATTAGGAGTACAAATAAGTTTCCGCCGTTTTATTGTAGATGGCGCGGCACGGAGTTTCGGTTAGCTTTCGCAGATGATAACCGGCTTAAAAAATAGTTTGGACATTCAAGAACAACATAACCTATTAATATCATTGATTTTATATTGGTAAAGTATAATTTTTATAAGTTGAAAATGTCAAAATTTGAGCCAAGTAAGCGTCATTTGCGGGAAATATTAGTTTACTTCTTTAATTTAAAGAAATCTGCTGCTGAGGCGCATCAATTGCTCGTAGAAGCATATGGTGAGGGTGCTTTGAGTGAGAGAACGTGTCTAGAGTGGTTTCAAAAGTTAAAAATTGTGATTTCGACGTAGAAGACAAAGATCGCAGTGGAAGGCCAAAAAATTACGAGGATGCAGAATTGGAGGAATTATTGGAGGAAGATTAATCTCAAACACAAAAAGAACTTGCTCTAACATTAGAAGTCACTCAGCAAGCAGTCTCACATCGTTTAAAATCATTCTTCTATAATAAATATTTAATTTGTGTCAAAAAACGGCGGAAACTTATTTGTACTCCTAATATTTTTTCACATTTGGGGATAGGTTGTAGTCACTAGGAACCAAGTCTTGACCGTACGGTCAATCGTTTTCACATTTTTTTCAGTGGTGCCGCTAACGGGCCCGTCTGAACGACGGTCGTCTTCAATACTTTCTCTGCCTTTTTTGAATTCACTTCACCACTTCTGAACAGTGGATAACGACGGGGTATCGCCTTGCCAAACAGCAACCATCTCTTCATGAATGATTTTTTATTTTTTTCCCTGCATAGTGAGGAACTTATAACGGCGCGATGCTCGATTTTCTTCATCATTGTGGCGTCAGTCATTTTGGTCGTCAGTTACTGAGGATACCTAGAAAACTAAAGATTGTGAATTAGTGAAATTTTATATTTATACCTTCAGATAGTATCGTTAGTGAATAAGATAATTAAATTAATCACATTATTAGAGAATCACCTCGATACAGAGAATACATTGAACACCCCTCGTAAACCGCGATTACAAGGTGTTCTAACTGAAGAAACCCTTTTAAGCCTGCAGACTCTATCAGGTCAAAATCTTCATTTTGATTATTTCTCTACTTTATTGTCGCTCTAAAGCAATCTTGCTCACTGTTGCCATTTCAGGCCAGTTAAGCGTATTAAGACACCTAACTTAATACTTCAGTACAAATATAAAATCGCTTTTTCATTCCCCTTTATATATTATTATATGTAAGCAAATTATCGACTTCAATTTTTGAGCAGTGTATGTGAAATAAATAGACATAAATGTAACAAGTTTAGCAATGTGCTAAAAGAAATTTTTCAGAAAGCTCGCAGTATTTAACTTACCTTGACTTATTCTCCAAACTTGTTGGTTTAATAAATAATCGTCATTATTTTTCCTTGTAGGTTTTTTAATATTTCGAATTATTTATTTGTTACTCAAGTTATTAGGAAGAAATGAACCTATATTGCACAATGCATTAAACCTCTCGAGCGCCATCAATTTTTTAATATTTCATACTATAACACAATTTGAAAATTTATTCATTTATGATTCATATACATTTATGTTTATAGGAAATTCTCTGGAATGCTACTCTTGCGATTCCAGTAAGTCAGCCATCTGCAATTTTGGAATTGCTTCTTTCGTTATGCCCACTGTGGACTGCGATAAGGACCAGAATGCTTTCACATCTTTAATCCCCAAACAATGTGCCAAGTTTACTGCTAAAGGTAAGAAAACGTACTAAATTTTTCACTGTTACTTTTGTATTGGGTGCCATACCTGGGAGCTTCTACGAAATAACCTTGTTCAGTCAATGAGAAGGCCATAAATATCTGTCGAAATGTTTTCGAATAAATCACCCAGATGTGACTGTAACTTTTGAAAATTATGAATAGTACTCGTGAAAGTTAAATTGATAATTAATAAAGCAAACAAATACACTTGGCTTAAGTTTCACAAAAATTCAATTTATGACATATACAGGGAGTATATGAATAGTTGCAAAAAAATTTAGCGAGTGATTCCTTGTCAAAAATAGAGTGGGCCTTTCATATAAACTTTATTTTTTTGAGCCCCCCCCCCGCGCCCGAAAAACAGTTTATTTTTTTTTAAACCAAAAAAACGACAAGAATGAAATTAAACAGACATTTTATGCGGGTGAGAAGGCCCTCAAAAATTTTTTGATGGTGTTCCTCTATGATTGCAAGGGGTAGAATAAGCCACCCCTGAACCTTCTTTCGCAAGAAACTTTTTTCCATATTTCTATTTTACAATAAAAAAATTAATTTTAGATAGCTTGATCCATTCATAACAAATAAGGTCTCCTGTAATTTCATGCTAAAATTCAAGAGAAGAAAAATAATTCAAGAACATGATAGCGTGAGTCGTAGAAGCTGGAATTATTTCCGAACTACAATTTATCTAGTAAGCGGATGTCATTTTGTTATGACAACTGACTAGTTTTGTTTAAATTTGATTCAGTTACAATTAATTTTTGATCTGGCTTATTTTGAGATTTTTGTCACATACTCATTAAGATGGCGGTGTACACAAACACAGAAATGACCGATATGCATTTTGTTTACGATATTCTGGTGGTAATTTTTTGGAAGCATCCAGAAGATATGCAGAAATGTTCTCTGAACGTCTAGCTCCACATCAGACTCTATTTACACGAATTCACCAACGACTACGAGAAAGTGGTACAATTAAAATAAATAAAAATGATGTGGTCGCTAGCGCAGAATTAGAATTCCAGCCATAGAAGAAGCAGTACTAAATCTTGTCGACGAGCAATCTAACATCAGTACTAGGAAAATTGCTCAGCGATTACAAATTCACCAGATGACGTTGTTTGCGTTCTGGCCTGCCCGATCACCAGACTTAAATCCTCTGGATTTTACTTCTTTGGGCCATTCAAAAACATTGGTTTACCATACTTCTGTCCAAGATATGAAAGACTTAAGGAACCGCATTGTTCTGTCATGTAGGTAGGGTTTTTCAAAATACTACCGGATTTTTTTGACCGGGTAACCCAATCTATGCACCGACGTCTAGACTCTTGTGTAGGCTGGAGGTGGTCACTTTGAACATTTGATATGATCACAAATAGCAAGAAAAAATAATCTTCGATAGAAATCAACAAATTTGTTTGTTACAATAGATGAATATTTCTTTCCTGCTTTTTGTGATGTATTGCATTTGGCCTTTCGGCGTGTACCTTCTACCTTTTTAATATGTTATTCAATTCGTGAATAGTTTAAAATTGTTTGTTTTGTTACGTTTATTTAATATTTGTTACAGTCTTAATAAAAATGTCGACTTGACATCCGCTTAATGGATAAATTTAAGGTCGAAAATAATTATAGGCTCTACGACTCAGGCGTATTATATGTCAATAAATATATGTCAATATTTATATATTGAGTTTTGATTATATACGTCTATTAAATGTAGTGTGCTTGTTAGACATAAATTTATTTCTAAAAGTTTTTGAATAAAAATTTTTTTGAAATTAAAATTGTAGAAGATAAACATATTTCAATTTGTTTTAATATTCAAATTTTGTTATATTTCTTCTATCAAGTAAAAGGCCTTTCTATTTTATTTTATATATAATATATAATTATATTTTGGCTTCAATAAATCTCATTATAGAATGTCAATGAATGTAAATAAACCTTAAAATAACTCACACTGTTCTTTGATTTTGTTAGAACATAGATCAATTTTGAATTATATAGTTGATCTGTATTTCGAAGCTTAAGTCTTTTAACACGTGAGTGATATAGGTTATGTTTTTGATTTTGATATTTGGAATATTAAAAGAGGACTGAAGACAGGATTGTCTAGAATTATATTTGTTTTTTGAAGATATAGTGCACATTTTTTTAGAGATTTTTGAAATAATTTATTCGAATATTTAAATATATTAAATATTTCAAATAAATTATATTCTTTGAGAAGTCCTTTAAGTGTGTTCATGTTTTTAAAAGGCAATTGGTGTTCTTAAAGGTAAGACCAGAAACAAAATTTTGTCTCCTTTAAATATTTATTTATTAATTTTAATTACTTTCGTATATTTGTTGGGGTTATTTATTCCATTTGACATTATATATTGAGTTTTGATTATATACGTCTATTAAATGTAGCGGTGCTTGTTAGACAAATTTATTTCTAAAAGTTTTTTGAATAAAAATTTTTTTGAAATTAAAATTGTAGAAGATAAACATATTTCAATTTGTTTTCATATTCAAATTTTGTTATATTTCTTCTATCAAGTAAAAGGCCTTTCTATTTTATTCAATAAATTTTTTTCTCAAAAACTGTGAATTTTAGCGTAAAATGACAAGAGACCTTAATTGTTAAGAATGGATCAATCTATCCAAAACAAATCTTCTTATTGTAAAATATGAATAGGAAAAATAGTTTATCGCGAAACAATGTTTAGGACTGGCTTTTTCTACCCCTTGCAATCAACTCCATAAATTTTTTTGGGTGCCTTCTCGCCCGCATAAAAGTCTGGTTAATTTTATTCTTGTGAGTTCTTTGGTTTTTAAGAAAAAAATTAAAAACTGTTTTTCGGACACCATATTTAGGGGGCTGTAACTGAGCCAGGGGGGCTCAAAAAAATAAAATTTATATGAAAGACCCACCCTATTTTTTGACAAGGAATCACCCCCTAAATTTTTTCGCAACTATTCATATACACCCTGTATGTTTCGGATTTCAACCCTGGTCGTTCAATCAACATTAGAGTAGAAGAACATAAAAAATCTGTACTTCAAAATAAAACAACTACTGGTTTTTTTTTGACAATTGCATAAAAGAAAACCACTTCATAGACTTGGTGAAACCGAAATTCAACATTCAAGTGACAAAAGCCAATAGTTGGACTTACTCTAATATCTGGAGATCTCTTCGGTCCATAAAAAACATTTGACGATAACAAACGATCCAAATTGAAAGCGCCAAAACCATTCTCTACACGACTTGTCATACGATGAGCTTCAGCTGCACTTCAAATGCAGTCATACCATGACTTCGTCAGGTGAGTACTACTAGATACAGATTTTACAATGTTTGAGAATTTCTATATATAGGTCAGGTTCATAATAAAAAATAGGGGGGGATGAAGAAAGTTTTACAATTCTTTGGGAATTCCGAAAAAATAAATCAAAAAAGATTCAATAGGGGGGGAGCTACTCAATTCTGTTTGGTTGTTTAATAATATATGTTTTTTATGATATCTATTAACTTCTAATGTTTCTAATAGACTTAATCTGAAACTTTTATTTTCTATGTGTCCTGCATAAGTTGATTTTTTTTTTGTTACAATAACATTTTTCTTGTTCCCTTAGTCTCGTCTGGAAAGGTTTTTCTGTTTGACCAAAATATACAAAATGACAAGTACCGCAAGTTAGCTCATAAACACATGATTTTTTTGAATATCAAAACAGATTTAATCTGTTGGTCTTCTACAATTTCAATTTCAAAAAATTTTTTCAAAAAACTTTTAGAATTAAATTAATGTCTAATAATAAGCACTGCTTATTTTTAATAGGCGTATAAAAGTCAAAATTCACTATACAATATCAAAGGGAATAAAAAACCCAATAAAAATAAATTATTAATTAAAATCAAAAATAAGTTATATCGAATGTTTCCTTCCAAACATACGCACCTGAACTCGTCAGAAAGGCACGTGGTACGTATGTTTTGCCTTTGACAAACATTTGACAACATATTTAGTTTTTGGTCTTATATTTATGAAAACTAAATCTTTTTCAAAAATACTCATATCATAATTTTAAGAACTTATCTGAATTCTAATTGTTTTTGACGATGTGCTTCATGTTTTTGAGAGTTTTTGAAGTAACTTATTTAAATATTTAAACATATTAAATATTTGAAATAAATTGGTTTTAGAGAAGTTCTTGAAATTATGTTGTGTATTCTTGAAAAAGATTTAGTTTTCATAAATATAAGACCAGAAACTAAACATGTTGTCAAATGTTTGTCAAAGGCAAAACATACGTACCACGGCCTTTCTGACGAGTTCAGGTGCGTATGTTTGGAACGAAACAATCGATATTACTTATTTTAAATTTTAATTAATAATTTATTTTTGTTGAGTTTTTTATTCCATTTGATGTAGTATAGTGAATTTTTATACGTCTATTAAAAATAAGCAGTGCTTATTATTCGATAGTTTAATTTTAAAAGACTAACATATTAAATCTGTTTGGATATTCAAAGTTTGTAATTATCCTTCTATCAAGTAAAAAACCGCATCTTATTATTTTACATGATTTCTTGTTCTTAGATATTTTATCTTTATTATTTTTTATTAATATACCTAATGAATTATTATTTTTGAAAGAAATTTTAAAGTCGTGATTCATCTTTAGATATCTAAAAAGAGAAAACGTAGCTAGATATCTAAAGATGAATAACAATTTTAAAATTTCTTTCAAAACTAATAATTCATTAGGTAAATTAATAAAAAATAATAATGATAAAATATCTACGAACAAGAAATCAGGTGTTTATAAGCTAACTTGCGGTACTTGACATTGGTATATGTTGGTCAAACAGGAAGACCTTTCCAGCCGAGACTAAGGGAACATGAAAAATGTTATTGTAACAAAAAAAGAAATTTAACCTGTGCAGAACACTATACAGGACATTTTTTTAATAGTGCTATTGAAATTTAACGCATAGAAAATTAAAGTGTCAGATTATATCTATGAGAAACATTAGAAATTAATATCATAAAAAACATATATAATGAAACAAAATTGAGTAGCTATCCCTATTGAATCTTTTTCGAATTATTTTGTCGGAATTCCCAAAGAATTGTAGAACTTTCTTAATCTCCTCAATTTTTTGTTATGAACCTGCCCTATATATAGAAATTCTCAAACATTGTAAAATCAGTATCTAGTAGTACTCACCTGAAGAAGTCATGGTATAACGAAACGATTGTAGTGAAATAAAATATTAGCGAAATAGAATATCATTTTTATTCATAATTTCAATACAAGAATAGTTTACGCATTGTTCAATTTTCAAATCTTTGATTGTCTCTGCTTCACTTGACGGAAATTCACCTTGAAATTCATCAAATAAAAAACAATATCGTGTTCCGCTAATTTTTATTCTTTTTTCAACAGTTGTTTCGTCATAACATGACGTCAGGGAGTATTCAATCTATACAGTGCAAAAAATGTTAATATTAATTATTTAACTCTGTCCAAAAAATATATAGAGACCAGTGAACAACTAATGCGAAAACAATTGAAATTAAGGGGAAGTTGAAGTTTTTTTAATTGTATAAATTTCAAAACAGTTGAATTTTCAGATTTATATACACCATTCCTACATTAATCGCCTATGTATGTCAATATTCGAATATTGAACGATTTTTGTTGTTGATTTCAAGTGAATAAACTCAATTATTGTATCCACATACAACTTGAATTAATCATTTGTTTGTTATCCATGAAAAGAAGTCGTTAACTTGATAATATATCGATCTTCAAGGCTTGACTTTGATGTTACTGAAATTATATGGACAGGAAGTGATTAAGAATCTACAACCTATTATATTTCAAGGTCTTGCCATATCATTTTTCTGTACAGTCATCGTTTTTGATAATAATTTCAATAGACCATAATAAACTTACTCCAATATGTACCTGGTTGCGCCAGAAATGCGTTGCTCTGTTTAACTGCAACAAATATTCAAATATGTTCAATGTGAATAAAGTGAGTAGAATAATTTGAAATGGTTTTCCGTATAAAATGATTGTTCTATATTTGGATTTTTTTAGTGATTGAATCTCCAAATAATACATCAATTAATCCTTTCGAATATAGTATAATTAAATGAGATTTTTTAAATAAAAAATTTTTTATTTTCTGTGCCATGCTCTGCAAAATTCTTCTAATATTGTCCAATTAGTGGACTTGAACTTTGCTTCATCTTATTTGGTTTTTTGTTGTTGCAATACTTTTATTAGTTTCATGAAATAAACCAACATGGTTTAGAATTCATGAAAGGGCTGTAATGATACAGGGATTAATTCATTTGACAAAAGCAAATTCAATGCGAGGTTCAATTCCCCAGAATTATTTTGTTTATTCTAATCTCCAGACCACTTAATGGTAAACTTGGGAATTCGCTTTCGAGGCACGCCCGAACAGCGGCTTCTATAGGAAATTATTTTACTCTGACCTATATATATTATAATAACAAACTACACAGTAAAAATTTCATAACGAAACGTAAACATATTCCTTCAGATGAGTGCAGGAACGGAAATTCCAAAGAAACACGCTGACGTCGAAATTAACACGTGTGGCTCGACAAAGAGCTGAAATTTTGAGAAATGCTTAGTTGCAATTTTGTCCGGGTGATCGGTTCAAAAATTTGGAAGGAGATAACAGACGCGTACGAGGTATTAAGAGGAACAAATGAGAGTTTGTCAGGGAGTCTGGACACGTCGGAAAAACTAGCAAGATCGTCGAGAAAAGATCGCGGTGCGAGGCTCGAATTGGTCTCAGAATTTAGCATTATTATAATTATATTGAGTGATATTAGTAATTATTTTTGGAAGTCTAAGATTTGAGTCAGAAGAATTAGAGAAATTTAATATAGTGCTAAGTTCCGAGACCAAGGAATTAAAGAGTACCGGTAGTAGCTTTTCATCGTTTATTGTTCGTGTTAAAAAGGTTATTCCATTTTTGTAGAAAATCGCGTGTGCCCTGTTATGTTTTGAATCTATGGTCTTGGAGTCTAGGGGTAAGAAGAATCTGAAAATTTTGTTATATTATACAGGTTGAAATTATTTAATTGAATTAGAGTCAGAAATTAAGAAGTAGGTTCGTAATTATTAAGTTTGAGGAGTTCAAGCAGTATTAAGAATTATATAAATGATTCGTAGTACTTGAGGGATCCGCATCGCCCTCTCCTTAATTATTAAGTGTCATCTTTATTTAAATTTTATTGAGTTTATATATATCCGGGTTTATAGCGTCCTACGCCTTCCGCTTCCTAATCTCCAAGCCTTTCTATCTTGCCAGTCCCCTGGATGTAGATTTCGTTCGGACATAGCTTTTTCTATTCCCTCAAACCATGTTTTTTTGGGCCTTCCTCTCTTTCTTCTTTCTGGTGGTGTCTATTTCAGAATCATCTTTGGTAGACGCTCGTCGCACATTCTTTCTACGTGCCCGTACCAAATCAGTTGTCTTCTCTGGATTTCATCTATGATTGTTCTTTCGACTTGCATGATATCTCTGATCCTATCATTCCTCACTTTGTCCATTCTGGATTTTCCTGCAGATCGTCGCCAGAAATCCATCTCAAGGGCCAAAAGTCGACGTTCCACACCCTTAGTCAATTGCCACGTCTCACACCCGTATAGCACTATACCCTCAAAGATGGAATTATATATCTGATGTTTTTTCTCCCGCGATATGTTTTTGACCCACAATATTGAGTTCAAACATCCAATGACCCCTCTACCTTTCAATATTCTCTGCTCAATCTCAGTTTCTGTTCGGCCGGTGTGATCAATTTGAGCACCTAGGTAAGTATATTTACTACATGTTCCTATTTCTACGTTGTCTTCTAAGTGTAGATTATCTGCTTCCTGTCCAATGCATAAATATTTGGTTTTCGTTTTATTCACAGACAGTCCCCACTTTTCGTATTCGGCGAAGAGCCTTGTCGTCATAAACTCTAAATCTTCCTTGTCTTGGGCCAATACCACCTGATCGTCTCCAAAATGGAGAGTGTACAAAGTTTTTGTATCGTTTAGTTGTATTCCCATACCACTGCAAGATCTTCTCCATTTTCGTAGCGTTTCGTTCAGATATATTTTGAATAACGTTGTGGACAGACAGCATCCCTGCCGTAGGCCTTTTGATATAGAGAAACTTTCGGACATACTCTTACCTAGCTTTATTCGTGATGTTGCCTGACTATAGAGCTGTTTGATGGCTTTTGTGACTGTGTTACTTATCGAGGACATTTCTAAAACTTGCCAGAGCTTTTGGGTAGGGACATTGTCGTAGGCTTTTGTTAGATCGACAAAAAGAAGGTGGACCTCCCTGTTTGTAGCCAATTTCTTTTCATTTAGTTGAACCAAACTAAAAATATGATCCACACATGATCGTCCTATGCGGAATAATGCCTGTTCTTCTATTTCGTGTGTTGCGTATTCTTGTTCGACTATACTCCGGAGGATTCGACCGTAAAGTTTACTCATCGTACTTGTGACTGATATGCATCTATAGTTGGAGCAGTCATCTCTTCTTCCCTTTTTATGGATGGGTGTTATCCATGCTTCTTTCCATGTAGATGGTATCGGTTCAACGTTAATATATCTGTTCATTAACTCCTTTAAGCACTTTATTAGCTTATTAGTGCCATTCTTTAAGAGTTCTGCCGGTAACCCCTCTGGTCCTGGTGCTTTTCTATTTTTCATAGACTTTACTGCTTTCACCACTGTATCTTCGTCGATATTAATTGCTTCTCCTTGTACAGAGCACCGTATAGGCGAGTTGGCAAGATATGGCTGTCTGTCTTCTCTTAGTTCTCGAGCATAATGTTCTTTCCATTTGTCTATTGGTATGGGTTGTAAATTCGTTTTATGAGAAGTCTCTTTCCTTAGCGAACGAATCAGATTCCAAGCCACTGTTGATCTTGTACCACCCATGTAGCTGTCCACTTCACTACATTTCCTTTCCCATGTTTCATTTTTGTTCTTAGTTATTAGGTCTTTGTATCTACTTTGTTCTCTTCTGTATGTTATATGGTCATTAGTGTTTCTTGTACTCATCCACTTATTGTATGCTGCCTGTTTAATGTGTTTCTGTTGTTCTAATACACTATTCCAAGTTAAATTGTAGTTTTTCGTGCGGGGTTGACTTTCTTTTCCGAGGGCCTCATGTGCTGCTGAGTGTAGGGACTCCATTATATGCTTATAAAGATGTGTTGTTTCCATCGTCAAATATTGATCGCTGAGTTTTTGATCTAGCCTTTGTTGAAATAAGGTTCTAGTGCTTGGTTCATTCAAACTAACAAGGTTATATTTGTCTTGATTCGTTTTGGTTTCTCGGGTGTTATCTTCTGTTGTTTGCCTATCTGTTTTATATGGGATATAAATTTTTGAAATGAGTAAAGAGTGGTCGGAGCCACACTCAATTCCTCTATACACTCTTATATGTTTAGTGTGCCATTTGGTGTCTTGTTTAAGGATTATATAGTCGATAATAGACTTAAGGCCCCTGGTCTCTTGGTGCCATGTGTACTTATGGATATTTTTATGGCTATAAAACCCATTTAGTATCTTCATTTTATGTTCTTCACAGGCCTCTAAAAGTCTCTGCCCATTATCGTTTAGTGTCTCTTCTCCGTGTATACCCACTATTTTGCTTCCATTCTTTCTTCCCACTCTGGCGTTTAGATCTCCTAGAACCACAACTTCCCTTTGGTTTCCGAGGGCTGTGAGAGTGTTATTCAATGTAGTGTAGAAGTCATCCTTTTCTGTCTGATTCGAGTCAACATTAGGGCCGTACACGCCGACAATAGTTGTTCTATGTCCTTTGACCGTTAAGTTCACGGATAATATTCTTTCGTTCATTGCGTTCCAGTTGTGTATCTTCTGTGTTTGTGTATTTTATTGAGTTAAGGATTGATAATACTACTGTATTTTGCCACACTTTATTATTATAGTTCTTAAAATCCATAATTGAGTTTCATTACCATTTTCATTAACGCAGAGAAAATTTATTAACATCAAAGACCTTCCATTTTCGTGAAGGTTCGTAATTAAGTCAAACTAGTAATATTTGCCATACCTATAATCTTTGGTCTAAATGTTCTCTAAATTCCGTCCCATACTTTAAGGAGCTTTGTGTTGCAAATTGCCTGTAAAATTACTTTGTAAAAGAGAGATAATATAAAATAGAGATAATATAACTAGGGCACCATCTCAACATTTGTAGGATGCAAGATTTTTTATAGAGTAATAGAAGCGTTTAAAAAAAAGATAGTCTGTCTATCACAGAAGTATCATTGTCTCAAATACAGTTGATTATTTAACAGCAAATAATTTCTCTAGTAGAAATTATTTGATTTTGCTGTAATAGAATTTTTGATTACACATCTATTTTATTTCAGATAAAGAAGGCAATGAATATGTAGCTAGAGGATGCATTCCGTACTCAGGAGGTGCGTGTAATGCTGTTTTCAGCACTTTGGGCTTCTTAAGTGGTATTGCCGGAGAACCTCAAGATTTGAACTGTTACTCCTGCGATGGTAATAAATGTAACTCTTCCATTACTGTTCAGCCAAGTATTGCAGCAACCATCATACTCAGTGTCCTCTTCTTCCTTTTCAAACTTTAAACATTAAAATTCGAAAATTTGTTGATTTGATTGAGTTACCAAACATGTTCTTCTGCTTGAACTCATTTGGTTTCTTGGTTTTTTTAAGCTTTAAGTAGTTTTATGCCTTTAATTAGGGTTTGTAAGTAATGTGTTTATACGAATATTTTATAGTGAGTTTTTAGCTATTTAAGACTTTTCTACTCCATTTTTAGTTATTTTAAGATTTGTTACTCTCTTTTCTGAAACAATTTTCATTTTCGAAATTCATTGTTTGCAGTTTGCTTTCAGTATTTGTTGACAATTTGTTTGACATGCACTTTATTAAATGGAAAATTCATGGGAAAAATGTTTATGGATAACTCTCCAAAAAATAAATGATTTATATATGTACGAAATAATCTTGTAACAGCTTAAAAGATGCTGCTAATTTCAAGCTATTATGACTCACTGTATTCAGCAGAGAAGCGACGTTTTAATTGTATTCACCTATATTATATACTTGTTAGATCATTTTAAGGATTCGGGATTTCGGGAACTTGTCTGGATTGAACAAATGTTTTCTCAAGCGATTTAAATTGATTGCCTCAGTAACTGTTTGAATCGTTCGTAAAATCCTGTTATTTATGCGGCTTTGGTTACAGTACAAAAATTCATATCATTTTTACTATAACTATAAAATGAAGGTTATATTGACAAATTTTCTTAACAAACGTTTTGGTGTTTTTGAGTAGAAGTAGAAACTTAGGTGATAAAACTAGAAGTGATAAAGTAATCCCCATTACATTTACATTCTATACAGTTGTATTTGAAGAAACACTAGTGTTGCCTTTTGGTTTATGCTGTATTTTCCATATATATAGTTGTATCTTATATATATACAGTCAACTCTCGTTAATTCGAAACTCGAGGGACTCTTGAAATATTACGAATTATAGAGTGTTTGAAATATCAAATGGTTTGAAATTTGTGAGAGAAAATAAATAAAACTTCGAATTATTAAGTGTTGATTAATTTTTATTTATTAATATAAAAATGACAAGAATTAAGAGGTACATTCGTGTACATATGTACATGTATTCGTAATGTGAATTAATTAATCTTTCGAAAGAACTTTGTTATACTGGTTTGCTTTAAAGCACAAATCTGCTGCTCACACTGCTCAATAACTTTTTTTAAGAGAAAAAGTGCCTGAAATGCTTTTTCATCACTTTCGTTTTATAGACAGAAGCTCTGAAAGGTATCAAATGAGGATCTTGCTTCCTTAACTGACACCTCTGCTAAAGGTTCCGATGTATCGTCCTCATCTTCATCGTTACTTTGCGTATCTGTCGCAGATAAAATTTCGCCATCGGTTAGTGAACCTGAGACAGCAACATTTTCATCCACTTGAACAAAATCAGAAAAACTCACACCGCTGATGTCAACTAATGGTTCTATTGCTGGTTCTTCATCATCTATAAGTATTGGAAGATTTTCTTGATTTTCTTTTAAGAAACCGGATTTTTTGAAGCATTTGAGAATCGTTAGGGGTGTTACAGCTCTCCATGCTTTGTAAATTAGTAAAATAGCTGTCAGAACCGTGATATTTGCAGTTAGCTATTTGTCGAGAGATTCTAAAACGATCTTAACAATTTCTTTGCGATAGAACGTCTTAAAATTATGGATAATCCCTTGGTCCAATGGTTGCAATTTAGAAGTTGTATTTGGCGGAAAGAAGTAGAGTTCCACGTTAGACAATGCAGGAGGACTGTTGTGGACAGTGCAGTTGTCTAAAAATAGTAAAAATTTCCGCTTTTGTCGTTTCATGTCCCCATTAACTGTTAAAAGCCAATTGTTAAAAAGTTCTGTCGTCATCCAAGCTTTTTTGTTAGCACGATAATCAGTTGGAAACGATTTCACTCTTTTGAAACATCGCGGTTTCATTGCTTTTCCTATCACTAAGGGTTTAAGTTTTTCCGATCCATCCATATTTACTGCAAGTAAAACTGTCAACCTCTCTTTACTATATTTTCCTCCGTGACATTTTTCATCTTTAAAAGTAAGCGTCTTGTCCGGTAAACATTTAAAAAATAGGCCAGTTTCATCAGTATTAAAAATGTCTCGGGCATCATAGTTTTCAATCAAGGTCTTCAATTTACCGTGCCAATCTAAACAAACTGCATCATCAACACTTCCACTTTCCCCACAAACTTTTTTAAAAACAACTCCATTTCTCTTTTTGAAATTTGTAAGCCACCCTTCACTTGCAGCAAAGTTTTTGATGCTTAGAGTAGACGCGAACTCTTTTGCTTTTTCCTTCAACAAGTTCCCGCTAATAGACACTTTTTGTCCTCTACACTGTCTTAGCCAAATGACCAGGCTTTCTTCCAGACGAGGAAATTCACCTTTAGTAGTTCTTTTCCGTACTCCAGCAGTTTGAGCAGCATTAATTTTCTCCTTGTGCTTTATTATTGTTGAGAGAGTACTCAGAGGAATCTTAAATTCTTTTGCAACATCACTCTTCTTCTCACCTTCTTTTACTTTTTCGATTAACTTTTTCTTTTCAGCAATCGTCAAACATCTATACTTTCTAGGGCTCATAACTAACACTAACTTTTAATCTGCATACCAACGAAAGAGTAACAGTAACTGAATAACTAAACAGACCAATTCGTAAGAAGTGTGTGCGTCAAATAGTCAAACTAATCATAACAAAAACAAAGGCTCGTGTATCTTGATACAAGTTTGAACTTGTCGCATACAAGTTCGAACTTGTCGCAAAATGTACTTACAATCTTTCCGCCTCTTCTCTCTGCAACTTTGAATTGTCGAGTGTTGGACGCTGATGAGTTCGAATTAACGCGTCGTTTGGTTAAATAGCAATGATTTTTTCGTTCGAATTACCAAGTGTATGAAAATGTATTGATTTAGTTCGAAATATAAAGAGATTTAGTAGGGAACTCGTGATAACTTTGAATTATAGAGAGGTTCGAATTATCGCAGGTTTGAATTAACGAGAGTCGACTGTATATATATATATATATAGTGATACTATGTTAGAAGCAGACGAGAATAAATTTCAGGTATTTCCATTTGAAGGAACACTAGTGTTGTGATATATTATGAATCAAGAACTGTAGAATTTGTTCATTTCAATTTGAAGCAATTTGTTGAGAATCCCGAGAAAGTTGATTATTTCAACTATTAATAACACCAGTAGGTGATGCAACAGATTAAGTGTGCTCTTAAAAAACGGTGAAAAAAAAGGTATACGCTGCAAAGCGAAACTCCACTCGGATTCTGTTATTATTTGATGATGATATATGTGATTATGCTGAAGTGGGATAATTTGTCTCAAAATTCATATAGATTCAGTTCATTTACATTGAAAGGAAAACCGTTGTTTCCGTTGGCATAATTTGTAAATCAGGAAAGATTTCTGAAATTACGTTTTGGATTTGTTTACTACTACAATTTGAAGCAGTATCTATTTTTGGGTACTGAGTCGTTATTATACGATACATGTCTTGGAATTGTTAAGTTTACTATTCCAGGTATCTCCAAATTATTCAAAATTTTTTAAATTAAAGTTCTGAAATTGCTTCCAGTTCATCTTCCTGTATAGATCCATCCTTGATCCCGAATTATCAATGTACTAACCCTTTTTCTTGACAATAAATGTACAGGAAATAAATTTGCCTTCCTTGTAAATATTTCATATTGTCACCTTGTCTTTTTTTGTAATTAGAGCTACCAGTTGTTTCTTATATCCTCCACATTGTATCAATATAAAAATTACGAACTATTTTCTTATTTATTTTTGTATAAATATATAAACTGTCTGCAATAAACTGTAAACCTGTAAAATTGTTATTTTTACTCTAAAAATTATTATTTAGTTCAAAATAGTCGTCAGGGTATCTCAAAACGTAGGATACTCTGAAGTAATTTTTTCACTGCATGTATAATAATAATAATAATAATAATAGAGCTTTATTGGTTCGAAAACTACAAATAAAGTCTGGATAGAAGACTGTGAGTTATAAAAAGATAACTGTTTACAGTCTTTTCAACTTAAAATATTTTTTTTTTAATGAACTGAAAATAACATGAACTCTTCCACTCCTAAAACCACCCCATGGAACATCTCACTTTTGTGTCCTCTTCTTCGCCTGTTCATTGGGTTATATATGTCTTCATCGGGTTATGTAATACCAAGTCTTCATCGGGCTATATATGTCTCCATCGGGTTATGTAATATTAGGTCCCCATCGAGTTATATACGCCCCCATCGGGTTACACATGTCATCATCGGGTTATATATGTCATCATCGGGTTATATATGTCTACATCGGTGTTAATTGTACAATGATAATTTTCCGGAGGATGTTCCTTTTATATTTTATCTATTAGTATATCAACTTTCATATATTTTTTTCTCATATAGAATTTATGATCCTATGGATCTTTGTACGGTCCTCGTATAAGAGCCATCTTTTGACTTCTTTCTTGAATTTATTCACGTTTTTTATGTCCTTGACTTCCCTTGGTACAATCGGGAGTATTCTCGATGCTAAGTATGTGCAACATCGTTGACCAATTTTTTTTATAGCTCTTGTTCTTTTGTAGTTGTTTTTCTTTGCCCTAGTATTATGGGTGTGTTCTATTTTCTTGATCAATATTTTATTTTGGTAAACATTCAGGATTATTTTATGGGCATATATTTGTCTTATATCGTGTACCTTGGAAATTTGGTATATCTCACTGCTCGAAAAAGACATCTTTCTTCCATACATCACTTTGAGTATGCATTTTTGTAGAGTATCCAGTCTTCTTTTGTGAACGTCGAGAACGCCTCCCCACCCTATTATTCCGTACGAAAGTTGCGATTGTACCCATGCGTTGTATAGAATATGTAAATGTTTTTCGGAACTTATGTTTTTCCTCAAATATCTAAATTTGAATAGGATGCCTCTAAGTTTTCTTGCCAGGTAAGTTGCATGTACATCCCATTTCAAGTTTTCATCAATAAAAATTCCTAGATATTTAGCTGATGTCGTTGCTGGAATGTGTAATTCATTACTAATTTGTAGACTTCCTAATTCTGTTTGTCCTGACTTATTTGAAGAAAAATTTAGGTATCTTGTCTTTTCGCGATTTAAGGTAAGCCCATTCGATTCAAACCATTTCGTCAGCTTCACTAAGTCCTCTATTGCTTTCTGTCTTAGACCATGCCATGTTGCATCCTCATATAGAACTATGGTGTCATCAGCAAAACTTATTATTTCTCCTGTATTTTTCATTTCGAGTAAACCGTTTATATACAGAATGAACAACAGAGGTCCCAGGACAGTGCCCTGGGGCACGCCATAGGTAAGTTTTCTCTTTTCACTGTACTTTCCGTTCAATGCTACGATTTGATAACGATTCGTCAAGTAGTCCCGAATGAGATCGTATATTTTCCCTCGGAAGCCATAGTTCGCGAGTTTTTCAAGTAATCTGTCATGGTTCACGGTGTCGAACGCTTTTGACAAATCAATTACCACAGCCATAGATGCAGTTTTTTATCAATGTTCTCATAAATGATATCCGTCACCCTCTTAATTGCATCCTCCGTTGACATACCCTTTCGGAATCCAAATTGGTTCTTTGATAACAGTTGATGTTTAACGGCAAATGTATCCATGCGGACTTGGATCAGCTTTTCTATGATCTTAGCGAGATTTGTTACCAGGGTAATTGGCCTATAGTTTGTCAACTGAGATTTATCTCCTCCCTTGAACAATGGTTTAACCACTCCCAGTTTCAACACTTCCGGGAAACAGCCTTTACCAAAACAGTTGTTAACCATGTAGGCAAGGGGTTTTGACATCTCCTCTTTTATGTTTTTCAGTGTCTCCGCCCTTATTCCATCGCAACCTGCAGATTTCCTCGATTTTAGACTGTTGTCTTTTCTACTTCGTCCGAATCTGTTGGAAACAGAAAAAAAATGTTCTGGTTTTGGATACTATCCTCCACAAAATCATTAGATGAGGCCAGTTCACTAGCATAAGTTTCACCAACAGTACTGAAATAGTCATTGAACAGGTTACAGATTTCTTGATCATTGTTGATTTTTGAGTTGAATTTATTTTTAATATATTTAATGTTGGTTTCTATACTCTTTGTATTCGACAAATCATTAACAATCTTTTGAAATTTTATTAAAATTGATACAGAATTAAATCTTATCCAAAGAAAAAAATTTATCGTAATAAAAATTGATGAAGAGTACAATTATATGTCGGATGAGGTCATTTATCACCACTGCACGTTGAAAATGTTTATCAAATGGCGTTTTCTATTCAACAAGATATATGCCGTATGAACAATATACACTAAAGAACACTAATGTTGCCTGTTTGATTATTTTCATACATATGTAATGGTGATATAATTTTGTTTGAAGTACATTCTGTCAAGAAAGTACCGGGAATTATCGATTTAAATCTGGCGGGGCAATGAGGCAGGTAAAATTTTTTTTTCCTAGGTTGGTACCACTGTCCTTAATTACTATGCTAAGCTTGAGCGGGATCTGTCAACTAGTGTGTTTGCAACAGCTGATTAAGTCAGTGGATGTCAGAGTGCGTGCCGATTTTTACTATGGGTGATTACGTTGAGCAAAGAATTTGTTTAAAGTTTTGTGTTGCAAATGAATTTTCGTGTGCTGATGCATTGAAAATGTTGCAAAAGGCCTTTGGTGATAATGCTCTATCGAAAACTCGTGCATATCAGTGGTACAGAGCCTTCAAGGATGGTCGTGAAGTGGTCGCCCATCGACGGCTTCGATCGAAGATAACGTCGATAAAATTAAGGAAAGGGTGCTGGAAAACCGTCTTACCAGCTAGAGAGAGATAGCACATGATCTTAAGATATCCCACGAGTCCGCACGTACGATTTTGATTGATATTTTGGGCATGAGAAAGGTGGCCGCACGACTCGTACCGAAAGACCTGAATTTTCTTCAAAAACGTCATCGCGAACAGGTTGCTTCAGACATGCTGGATCGCTGTAATTCCGATTCTACATTCATGGAACGCATTATAACTGGTGATGTGACCTGGGTCTACGAGTACGATATGCAAACAAGCCAGCAATCATCGGAATGGGTGGCAAAAAATGAGCCGAAACCGAACAAACCACGCCAAAGCCGCTCGAAAATGAAGGTGATGCTCATTGTTTTCTTCGATATCCGTGGCGTGGTGCACTACGAATTCGTTTCAGAGGGTCAGACGGTAAACAAGGAGTATTACCTAGGCGTTATGAAACGTTTGCGTGAGCGTATCCGTGAGAAGCAGCCAAATTTGTGGGCGAACAACTCATGGATTTTGCATGACGATAACGCGCCTTCTCACCGAGCTACGATTGTGACTGACTTTCTCGCCAAAAACGCAACAAACGTGCTTCAGCAACCACCGTATTCGCCGGATTTGGCTCCCTGCGACTTTTTCCTCTTCCCAAAACTAAAATTGCCCCTTCGTGGCACCCGTTTTGAGTCGATTGAAGCCATAAAACAAAATTCGGCGCGAGAGCTAAAGTCCATCCCGGAAAGCGCCTATAAAAAATGTTTCGATAATTGGAAGTGCCGTTGGCATAGATGTATTGGAGCAAATGGAGCCTATTTTGAAGGCGACCCAATAAATTTTGACGATTAAATGTAAAAATGTTGTTTTAATTGAAAATTCCCTATACTTTCTTGACAGAGTAGTAGAAGAGAATAAATTTCATGCACTTCCGTTTAGAAGAACACTAGTGCTGTGATATGTTATAAATCGTGAGATAAAGGTTTTTTTTAATTTAAATTTGAAGCAACTCTCGTCAATTCGATGAAGATACCTACAAAGCTGATCATTTGAACTATAAGAAACACTAGAAATGATGCAGCAGAAGTCGTTTCTGAAACGGTAATAGTAGCTCATAAAGCACAGAATAAACACAACAAAATATCTATCAGAAGACTCAACAACGCGCTGAATTGCTCGTTGTGATGTATTTGGCCGGGCAGAGCGTAGTATTTTTTTTCTTGGGGTTGCCGTAGAAGATCCACTTTTCGTTACCAGTCACTACCCGGTATAAAAACTCTTTCTTTCTTGACTTTGAAGCAGCTGCTCACAAGAAAATACTCGCTTTTCCAGATCTCCTGGTTTCAATGCATAATCAATTGCCTTACTTTTGAATCAGGCCTATAGATTTCAAACGTACAGACACTGCTTGTTAATCACCTCCAACGTTAGTGTCTTAAGTTGAAATAATTGTGTTTTAATTATGTTCAACAACACGTTGTACCTACATGACGAAAGTCTCACTATGGGTCCAAAATTATCCGAAATATTCATGGACTACCTGAAACCTAAATCCAGGAAAGCTCATACTTTAAACACTTCATTTATTGGTATTGTTACGTAGACGACATATTAGCACTTTTCTTTGGCACAAAAAGACAACTCCCTCTTTTTTTGGATGTAATCAATAAATTTTCCCCAACAATAAAATTTACATATGAAGAAGAAAACAACAATTCATTTGATTTTTTAGATCTTAAAATTACGAAAATTGGTAACAAACATGATATTTCGATATACAGTAAACTAACACATACAGATTGTACCAGATTTTTCTGTTCAAGCCACCCATATTCCCATAAATTATCAGCCTATAATAGTATGATATGAAGACTAACAAGACATCCATGGGCCAAAGAATTTTGACAAAGAATACAACACAATCAAGCAAATAGCAGCAAATCATGTTTTCATTCAATTTTTTTTAAAACTTTTAGAATTAAATTAATGTCTTATAATAAGCACCCTTTAATTTTAATAGACGTATAAAAATCAAAATTCACTATACAATATCAAATGGAATAAAACCCAAAAAAAAATTTTTTTAATTAAAATTAAAAATGAGTAATATCGAATGTTTCGTTCCAAGCATACGCACCTGAACTCGTCAGAAAGGCCGTGGTATGTATGTTTTGCCTTTGACAAACATTTGAGAACATGTTCAGTTTCTGGTCTTATATTTATGAAAACTACACAACATAATTTTAAGAACTTCTCCAAAACTAATTCATTTGAAATATCTAATATGGTTAAATATTTGAATAATTTACTTCAAAAACTCTCAAAAACATGTAGTACATCCTCAAAAACGATTAGAATTCAGATAAGGTCAGTTCAACTTTACATTTATAATATAAATTCAATAAAAAATAAATAAACTTGTAATTTTACCAAACAATTTCTGGAAAATCTGTGAATGCAATTAAACTAGGTAAGTACATCTAATATCCAAGGTAATCTATGTTCTATGCTGAACACAGAAATCACACAAAGTTTGTAAGGTATTTTATGGCCTTCATTAAACCATTGAAAACTGTATAATAAATTTCATTATTCAAAAACCTATTATAATATAATTATATATTATATATAATATAAAATAATAAGATGCGGTTTTTTACTTGATAGAAGGATAATTACAAACTTTGAATGTCACAACAGATTTAATCTGTAAGTCTTCTACAATTTTAATTTCCAAAAATAAAAAAAAAAGTTTAGAATTAAATTAATGTCTAATAATAAGCACTGCTGATATTAAATAGACGTATAAATATCAAAATTCACTATACAATATCAAATGGAATAAAAAACCCAAAAAATAAATTTTTTATTAAAATTAAAGATAAGTAATATCGAATGTGTCGTTCCAAACATACGCAACTGAACTCGTCAGAAGGGCCGTGGTACGTATGTTTTGCCTTTGACAAACATTTGAAAACCTGTTCAGTTTCTGGTCTCATATTTATGAAAACTAAATCTTTTTCAAAAATACACAACATAATTTTAAGAACTTCTCCAAAACTATTTATTTGAAATATTTAATATGTTTAAATATTTAAATAAGTTACTTCAAAAACTCTCAAAAACATGTTGCACATCCTCAAAAACTTCCAGTTGTAAAATAAGAAGGAACGGTTTTTTACTTGATAGAAGGATTATCACAAAATTTGAATATCAAAACAGATTTAATCTGTTAGTCTTCTACGATTTTAATTTCAAAAATTTTTTTTTGAAGAAACTTTAAGAATTAAATATGAGCAGTGCTTATAAAGACATTAATTTAATTCTTAAAGTTTCTTCAAAAAATTTTTTGAAATTAAAATTGTAGAAGACTAACAGATTAAATCTATTTTGATATTCAAACTTCCAGTTGTTTAATGAAGGCCATAAAATGCCTTACAAACTATGTGTGATTTCTGTGTTTAGCATAGAACATAGATTACCTTGGATATTAGATGTACCTACCTAGTTTAATTGCATTCACAGATTTTCCAGAAATTGTTTGGTAAGATTACAAGTTAATTTATTTTTAATTGAATTTATATTATAAATCTAAAGTTGAACTGACCTTATCTGAATTCTAATCGTTTTTGAGGATGTGCTACATGTTTTTGAGAGTTGTTGAAGTAACTTTATTTTAAATATTTAATCATATTAAATATTTCAGATAAATTAGTTTCTGAGAAGTTCTTAAAATTATGTTGTGTATTCTTGAAAAAGATTTAGTTTTCATAAATATAAGACCAGAAACTGAACATGTATTCAAATGTTTGCCAAAGGCAAAACATACGTAACACGACCTTTCTGACGAGTTCAGGTGCGAATGTTTGGAAAGAAACATTCGATATTACTTATTTTCAATTAAATTAATAATTTATTTTTTGGGTTTTTTATTCCATTTGATATTGTATAGTGAATTTTGATTTTTATATGTCTATTAAATATGCTTATTATTAGACATTAATTTAATTCTAAAAGTTTTTTTTAATTTTTTTTTTAAATTAAAATTGGACTAACAGATTAAATTTGTTTTGATATTCAAAGTGTGTAATTATTCTTCTATCAAGTAAAAAACCGCATCTTATTATTTTACTTCAACCTTGCATTGAAAATTTCGAGAAAATTTTGCAGTCAATTTCAAAATACCTTGCACCTTATTTGCACAGAGTTTAGTTAATAAGCATTAGCGGAAATTGAAAAAATTTCATTTTCAAATATTTGGTAAAGGTTGTTGGAATGAAAAAATAATATTAGGATATTCTGAAAAACTTTAAAATATAATTTACCAACCTAAAAATGAAAAAAAGTTCGGTTTCACTTGCAATTTTAATAACTCTAATAACAGTCTTTCTTCAGAAACAGAAGGGAAAACCCTCATGAAAACTTCGAATGTAGGAAAAATCTGGATGATTCAAGATTAGGGTCGACTTGTATTGAACGTAAGAAGGGAGGGTTACAGGCGCCAAGGTGGCGCCTCAAATTCATAGGTTGAAAACACACTCCCAATAGCCAGACATTCATTTATTTTCCCGTGGATAGACTGTGAAACATCCCCTGTTTGAGGAAATCATTGGGGTGAAATAGTAATGGATTATACGTGATGAATTAAATATAAGGGAAAACATTGAAATTTCACAGCCGTTTTCTTTTTTGGAAATAGACGGGCTCAAAATCTGGTATATTGAAAATAGTGTTGCTATTTTCGAACGATAGAAAATAAAGTAATCTTAAATATAATCTCCTGTAGAATTAATCACAATTTTTAATCAGAAGAAAAAGTAATGAAAAAAATATCGGTAATCGGTCAGTGTAACCCAAATTCAGTGCTATTCAGACAAATTCATCGTTTAAGCTGTACTGTGCCAAGCTTGAGGGTGTTTCTGAAAGCGCTCCTACTTTTTATCGTGATCATCTACTGGCGGTAGGATATGACACTCCATTGTGTCGACAACCCCAGTTAGACTTAAACGAGAACTAGGAATCAAGAAGTTCAGAATGTAAGGTTAAGTGAAATGTTACTAACTGACACAGAAACTGCAACATCCAGAAGGAGCTATCTTAATTTCAAATTTTTTTTGGTAAAACATAGATAGTATAGGAGTGAATGATTGAAATTTGAAGAAAAAACGAAGAGTTTACCATTTTTTTCAATAAATTTGTTAATAATGTGTTTGTGAACCGCGATTATCTATGCACTCCCCAACACGTCTTGGCATTGATGCAATAAGATGGTCTATTTTTTCTTGAGGGATACTATCCCAAGCTACCTGTAGTTCATGTCTCAGAGCCGCCAAAGACCATGGGGGCTGGGGTAAATTTCCAAGCCTTCTAGCCATAATGTCCCAAACATGCTCTATGCGGGGGATCTGGGCGACCATGGCAAAAGATTCACATGGATCGCTGCAAAAAAGTTTAAACTAACTCAGGCAACATGAAGCCCAGCATTATCTTGCTGAAATATTGGATTCTCGAGCCGGTTAAGGTAAGGGAGAACATATGGCTCCACTATTCCTTGAAGGTAACACAGCGCTGTCATGCTACTTCGAATAAAGACTAAAGGCGACCTTCTTGCATGTGCAATAGCATCCCATACCATAACGCCTACTGTCCGGTGTACATGATGCTCAGTATCAAACTGAGGTTCACGTCTTTCTTCCCGACGTCACCTAACCCTTCTTCGGCCATCATGTACACCCAAGGAGAATCGAGATTCATCAGAAAAGACGACCTGATGCCATTCCATCATTCGACATTCCAATGTTGACGTTCTCTGCACCACTGTAATCGTTGCCGGCGAACTCAACCGTCAGAGGTAACACAAGATGGGGTCGAGAATGCTGCAGTCCAAAAGACTTTATCCGGCGGTAAACCATTCGGACAGTTACAGGATGGTCTTGTTTTCTTAACCACTCATCAGCTAAAGATCGAGTTGTCGCAAATCGGTCTCTAAAAGCCATAAGTCTTAGACGTCGATCTTGAACTTCATTTGTGCCCCTTCCACGTCCGGTGTCTACTCTTCTTCGATTTTGGGCATTATAAATCACGCTTGACAACATCTCATAACAGTAGTTTGATTTCTGTTCGTACGGTTTCCCGAAATGACCTCGCCTCCCGTAGGTCAATAATTCGACCTCTTTCAAATTCACTTAGCTGGCGATAAATTCCGCGTACACGTGCCCTAGGCATTTTAACAACTGGACATCGACTTCGGATCTCCTCGAACACCCGGTTTGTTGTAAAATTTAAAAAATTTGCAAAAAACGACTACATATTTAAGTAACAAAAAATGTTTACATACCTTCACGATATTTTTCTCCAAATTTTAATCATTTACTCCTTTTTTTTAATATCAAAACAGATTTAATCTGTTAGTCTTCTACAGTTTGAATTTTCTCAGAGAAATTCTAACAATTAAATTAATGTCTTTATAAGCACTGCTCATATTTAATAGACGTATAAGACTGTAAAAGACTAACAGATTAAATCTGTTTTGATATTCAAATTTTGTAATAATCCTTCTATCAAGTAAAAAACCGTTCCTTAATATTTTACTTACTCCTTGCTGTATCATCTGTTTTACAAAAAAAAAAAATAAATAAATTTAAGCAGCTCCTTCTGGGTGTTGCAGTTTCTTTGTCAGTTAGTATACTATATGTGTTTGCTTCTGGAAGGCAGGGTGGCGCACTTGACTCCATGTATGGGAGCGAATTGTCCTTCCTATGAAGCGACCATAGACTTTTACTTCTGGCATTGATTGTGACAAGTAGACATAAAATTCCCTTTGTGGTTTTTTCTGCTTAGTTTTCCCTTACTGAAATATGTGGATATCTTCAAAGCCTTGAGGGATAGCAGGCGTCCTCGCTGAACTAAGAGCAAAGTTCCAAACGATGTGGGGGACATAATTAAACAACGTAACACAGACAACATCACGGTAATAAAGACAAAATTACTACCACTGATGAAATCATGATTAAGTCTAGTAAAAAACAAAGTCCACTACTTTTTAATGTCATTCTTCTTCATGTGCCATCTTCGCGTCAGAGATTGGCAATCATCGTCGCTATTCTTACTTTGGACGCGGCTACTCGGAATAGTTCATTCGAAGTACATGAAAACCATTTCCTAATGAAGAGGTCCGTATCACTTATAGATTATATAAATTAAATCATTACATCACGGTATTTTCCCGCGTTATTCTGTGCCACTGTAACTTGACACGTATGTGATCGGTGGTAATAACAAAGAGAACAACGTCCTTATGGCGTTTCCATTTTATTTTGAAGCGGCAGAGAGGAAGGTTCTTGGAAATAAATCTCCTGAGCGATTCTTGTATTTTTGCTTCAGTGTTATTTAATTCGACCGGAATGTTTTAACTAAAATGCATTGCCTTTGTATATAACTAAAGCGGCACGATCCTCACAAGTTATCTATTTGCATTGTATACTTTCTCTCGGTGCCTGGTTGCTGTTTGTTGTATTTATTAATAGTGGTTCTTTATTTGTACTGTTCATGGTATTCGTAGAACCTGATTTGCATCTACTCTTGTGTGATCCTCCGGTTACCTATTTCTTTGTTTGCTTTTATTGTAACGTTCATCAACACGCCTAGGTGATGGGGTACTGTATCTATTTTATAATGTTCTAGTCAGTTTGTGTTACATATTTGCCATATGCATGCGCCCGCTTACATTTGAGAGATTGTATTCCTTATGGACTGGTGATGTTCTTTAGTGTAAATCGCTGAGTAGTCCTGCTAGAGGACGACGTATCGTATAAAGACAGTAAATAGCTCCGGATATCCAACGCTACTGCGAGAATGTGTGAGTGATTTCTAGTTCATTGTTCCCCAGGATAAGTTTGCGTGACCCTTTAGATAGTGTTCGGTGTTCCTAGGCCTTGGCCACCCCAAGGTCCGATACATTTGATAGTAACTTTTCGGAAACGACTCGAATTATGTTCGATCCCCTCTTCAAGAAGATTTCTTGGGCATAACACGTTACCCACCTTACTATCATTTAGACCAGGGGCGCTATTGGGTTCACTGTGTAGCTTTACGAACCACTGAGTAGAGTACATTTAACACCAGGCTGATAAATTTTTGTTTGCATTCATTGAGGGTTGTTGCCTTTCAAGATATAGCCTCCACCCCATACAGTGGAGTGGTGTATACGTAGAATCTTGTCAATCGAATCCTCAATTCCAAAATCCGATCTATCCTACTAAGAAATTTGCTCAGTTTATTGGAACCTGCCCTCGCCTTCTTTATTCTTGTCTTGATCTCTCTGGAGAAGTCATTTGTGGAGTTGATTACTGTTCCGAGGTAAAAATATTTGTCCTCTTGTTCGATCATGTTTCCATCAAACATAAGTGATTCATTTTCTCTTGAAGTCTTTGAGATCTTCATGAATTTTGTTTTTCTGATGTTTGTTGTGAGTCCGTATTTTTGGCTGTATTCAACTATTTTATTCATAAGCCTCTGAAGATCTTCGAGATTTTCCGCCAATACAACTGTATCATCTGCGTACCTTATGTTGTTGATTTGTGTTCCATTGACTTTTTTATTATGCCCTTCACCTTCAAGAGCTTCTTTCATGATTTCCTTAGAGTATATATATATATACTCCGAGGAAATCATGAAAGAACTTATATTACTTATATGTCATATAAGTTGGTTATGATTCTCAGTTTATTAAAGTCTATCCCTTTCATTTTAGGCGTATTAATTAGTTGTTCGTGGCGGACTTTATCATTAAAATCCACGAAACCTGTGTATACGTCTTAATTAACATCCATGCACCTTTGGAACAGTACTTTGAGTTTCTTCAATGTCAATCCCTATTATTTGTTGTATACGATTGTGAATAATCTTAAGGAACAGTCTTAGCGTATGGGACATTAGACTAATGGTACGATGATGGTTACATTCTTTAGCATTGGTCTTTTTGGGAGGCAAATGAATTTCGAAACCAGCCATTCCTTGGGTATGATGCCTGATTGATATATTTGGTTGAATAGTTTCACCAAGACGACTTAAAACTTTTCATCTACAATTTTAAAAACTTCGATAGGAAGTTCGTCAAGATCAGCACTATTTCCATTTGGGTCTGTTTTTAGTGCGTACATGATCTCTTCCTTAGTATGTTTCGCGTCTTTCTCACTTGCAGTGAGCCCTATGTGTTTGAATCTGTTCTTTCGTCTTCAAATAACTGCTCAATTCACTCTCGCCAACGTTGCAATTTTCCATCTGAGTCGATTCTTATTGAGGATTCCAGAGCCATGGTTTTCTTCCGCAATCCTGTCATTTCGTTCACTTTTTATGAAGATTGAACAAGTCATATTTGTTTTGGAGGTCTTTTATCTCTTTACGTTTTTCTTCATAATATATATGTTTCGCTTTTCTTATCTTGTTCCTGACTTTTTTGTTGATTTCCTTGTATTCATTAGAATCGCTGTTCTTGGCTTTTTTCCTATGTTCCATCATATTCAATCTTTCCTGACTCATCCAGTCCTGTTTTCCCTTCGTAGAGCTTGTCAGCATTTCTTTGGATGGATGAAGTAAGCATCGAGTCAGAAATTTTCACTGCTCGTCAATCCTTCTGGTGTTAATATAGAAATTGATAATATTTTCGTGGCTCTTGTGTGGAAGATCCTCTCTTGTGTCAGATTCTTTCAGTTTTCTTGTAGCTAATTTAGGGGTTCCTGGGTGTAGCTTGATTGCTTTGAGCTTAAGGGTAATATCAGCTATTAATGGTTTTGATCGGAGGCTACATCTGCTCTAGGATATGTTTTCTTCGCTTTAACGGCATTACGATATCTTTCATTAATCATGATGTAGTCTATCTGATTCCTGACTATCTTGTTTGGTTTGTCAGCTGGTGATCGCCATGTATATAATCGTCGCCTGAAGAAGGTGTTTGTGATTGCTTAATTTTGTTCTTAGCAGAATTGTATTAATTGGTCTCCTCATTCATTTCTTTCTCCTAATCCTTCATTTTCCACGATTTTACCCAATTTTCGTCATAGAGAGGCTGGTGAGTGGTGACGAGAAGCAGATTAATAAGTCGGCCAGAATAGTGGATGCTTTAAAATCCACGATATGGCGAAAACAATTCATAATTCATGACGTGCCAATACAAAGTGAACATTAACAGAACTTATGTACGCCCCATCGTCTTTGAGACTAAAGGTACAGCTGAAACAAAGAGGATGATGCGTACAACCGAGATGATAAACCTGAGGACAATTTTGACCTCACCATTTTTATTCGATACGTATGAAGTTTCATGGGAGTATAAGAGTAAAAATTTGATGCATCATTTGAATATAGTAGAGAAATTGAAAAAAACTTGCATCGGCCGGGAATCGAACCCGGGCCGCCCGCGTGGCAGGCGAGCATTCTACCACTGAACCACCGATGCTTGTTAATTAATGTTGCTAGTTTTATATTCAAACGATAAATTATTTTCATAGGAATTTAAAGATGGGTAAAACGATCTAAATTCTGATGAGATTCATCTGTCTTAGTTGGTTTTATTCTCTTTTATTATATTATCATATGACTATACAGGGTGTCCCAACGAAAATTTGACCCCCAGAACTCAGAAACGAAGAATTTTCGAAGATTTAAAAAAAACAGGTCATCTGTTTTGAGGGGGACGAATTTCCAACATGAGTTTATTCCGAAAAAACACCCCATGAAGGTGGCAAAATTTTTTTAATAGGGAAGGATGTCGAGTGTTGGTTAGTTTGAAAGTTATTTATGTTCTGTGCACAACCCAGTTAAAATTTTCAAAATCGGTTCATTATTCATGAAATAACGTAATATTGAATTTACCGTCAACAGGTGATGTTGAACAGACAGACGAACCGCCCAAACTCAAGAACCAAAGAGTTTTGAAGAATCCCATATAATTTTCAAGTTCTGTCTTAGGGAGAAAGAATTTCTATGACGACATTGTCCCGAAAAAAACACCCCCAATTTTTTTAATGTGTGGTGGATGTGTTTTAGTTAAAGAGCTTTTTCTGTTCTCTAAACATCCTCGTTGAAATCTTCAAATTCTACGCAGTTTGATATTGAACATTATCAGAAAGTTAACTCAAACAGAAACCCAATTCATTCAAAAACACCAGATCTGTAAGTGATGATAGGGAACATGTATACTATTTAAAGAACGTATGTATTGTTCAAAAGACCACTACCAATCCCCATACAATGATATAGTCTACTTTCAAATCCTTCTCTAACATTTTCGAAAATATCTGGTGTCAGCAATTGACATTCTGTGATGATTCTTTGTCGCAGCTCTGCAAGATTTTCAGGTGGAGTTGCATAGACTTTGGATTTCAAAAGTCACCACAAAAAAATCTAATGGCGATAGATCGGGTGATCTTGCTTGCCACTCTATAGGATCCCTTCTGCCAATCCAACTTCCTGAATAACGTTCGTTCAAAAATTGTCGTTTTCCAGAACGTCAGTAATCATTGGATCAATAATGTCGGCTAATAAATGCAAATAAGTTGTTCCGTCAAGATTCCCATCGATGAATATTCCTACCCAAACATTTAATTTTTGGTGAATTTGTGTATGTGTCTCTTTGAATAAATGAGGACTACTATCACTCCAGTACCGACAATTATGTCTATTGACTTCCCCATTCAACAGAAAGCTACATCTGTCAGAAAAGATTGTATTTTAGAGTCGGTGTGGATCATTATTCAGTAACTCACTGAATTGTTCACAAAACTGAGTCCAACGGTCAGAATCATCTTTATTCAACTGTTGCACCAGCCTTATCTTGTAAGGGAGAAATTTATGAGCTTTCACAATTTGATGAACGCTAGTTTTTGGAAAACTAGATGCTCGGTATTATAGATTGTCGATGCTAAAGTTATTATAGATAGCCGATTATCCATCTGTAAATGTACCAATAGCTTCATTTCGGACGCTCAACTTCGTGTTGCTTATTCTGAATGGAACCAGTAGTTTCCAATTTATTCATAAAATGCTTCACATATTGGTTACTTACATTTCTTTCTGGATGAATGTTATTGAAATACCTAGCAGTTAATCTAGAATTTTCGTCATTCCGATAATATGAGTTGACAATTTATAATCTTTCTTCCATAGAATAGACCATTTTCGCCCACATAAGTAAGTGTGCAATTTCTAAAAATTTTTTTGAAATTAAAATTGTAGAAGACTGACAGATTAAATCTGTTTTGATATTGAAATTTTGTTATATTTCTTCTATCAAGTAAAAAGCCTTTTTGTATTTTATTTTAAATATAACATATAATTATATTTAGGCTTGAATAAATCTCATTATGGAATGTCAATGGTTTAAAGAAAACCTTCTAATACCTTACAGTTTTCTGTGATTTTGTGACGAACATAGTATATCTTGATTTTTAAAGTTAGTCTGTCTGTTTAAGCAATTATCCGCTTACCACTATCAGGTAAGATATACTGATTGGTAGTTGATTTTGATATTTTAAATATGATTTAGGGCCGATGAAGAGATTATCGGAAGTCTAATTGTTTTTTGAATATATAGTGCATGTTTTGAGAGATTTGTGAATTAACTTATTTGAATATTTAAGTATATTAAATATTTCAAATAAATTATATTTTTTGAGAAGTCCTTAAGTTGTGTTTTATGTTTTTGAAAAGGAATTTGTGATAATGGTAAAATTAGAAACAAACATTTTGTCTCCTTCAAATATTTATTTATTAATTTTAATTGACAATTTATATTTGTTGGTTTATTTATTCCATTTGATATTGTATATTGAGTTTTGATTGTATACGTCTATTAAATATGAGTGGTGCTTATGTAGACATTAATTAAATTCTAAAAGTTTTTTTGAATTGAAATTTTTCTGAAATTAAAATTGTAGAAGAATTGTAAAAGAAATTAAAAAAAAAGTAATTTCTTATTTTATTCCAGATACTTCTACATTTAAAAACATCGTTACCTCGAGCAGAACCAGTAGGTAGGTATTTGCATAAGCCTTGTCGATTAACATCAAGTGGGAATAGCAAAATTCGTTCAATGACAGAGAAGACTGTTACGTAGCCTAAACAACAAACCCATCAGAGACATGGTTGAATCGTTCGGTCACAATTGCTAAATGTTCAGCTGGAGGTCGAAATTCAGAGTCGTATCAAAGAATATGAACATATTACTTGGTTTTCGATAGTCATGAAAAACTCTTCCTGTTTCATGCAGGTTTTTCAGTTTTCGTTCGAAATGTATTCGAGTTATTATTATTTATTAATGACGAAAGCCAAGATATAAATCTATGTGACTCAAGAAACATGTAAAACGATACAATGCAAAAAATTTTATGAACATGAACTAATTGAATGAAGCGGTCCAAATTCATCCATTATTCACCACAACAGATGAGACTTGATTCCAGGCGTGAAAAACGCGATTGAAAAAGAAAATTTTCTGGCTGCATGATGAAAATGATCAAGATATAGCTTGAATTGGTGACCACGCAGACGCCGATCAGAATTTAGTTGATATAGATCTTTAAGTTCTTCAGCAAACCGACCCCTCAACGCGCTATATTTGATTATGGAATCACCACGTAACCGACCGATCTTCAAAACGGTGCAGATCCATCATACGAAGTCGATCATCCTAACTAGGGCGATCGAGACCGAAAGCCATTCTTGTAGCCCGCCTCTGGACGTTTTCCAAGGAAATCCTGTCACCAACCAATCTCGTATCCCAGACAGGACCGGCATATTCAATTATTGGTCGCAAGTATGTTGTGTACATAGCGCAACATGTACTCATGCTGCACCTTCCCAATACTTTCTCGAAAAAAAGCAAATTCTGAAAGTCTTTGAACATCGTGAATTCTACGTGTTAGGTTATTGGCATGTGAGCAAAGCCCTTTCACCAAGTGACTACTCAGCAGTCTCCACAATCTGCACCAAGAAGCAGAAAGTGTGATAAGGGTGACGCCTTATCATCACTCATTAGTGAGAACTACTCCACGCTTCCAGTCCGAAAACCCACACCGTGAATGGTAACATCGAAGTACCATCCAACCTCTACTGACGCTGCAGTGTCAGTATCCGAGTCGTTTGAGACGCAACTCATACGCCAAAGGGGCTTCTTATCCAACCACCCGAACGCAGTCCCATGAACCAAGATAGTCTCGATTGATCCTGGTACGAGAACCGTCAATCCGGCCTGTACGTCAAGACCCACGAACCCATGTGAAGTCTTTCAATTTATCCTGGCGTCAAGCACCAACGGACTAGCCGTTTCGTCGAGATCCACAAACCCTGAAATGTTACGCATTAGATAGATTAGGCCGCTCGAACCGTCAAGTCCCGCTAAACCCTGAGTAATTTCATGAGAATATCCCGAACATGCGGGTTTGCGAACAGATAAATTAAATACCTCCCTAGTCCAGCATGCGGACTTTCAACCACTACCCCCTCGAGCCCAACACCAATCGGGTGGCCAGGTGATACAAGTACCACCTGTGGGCATTCACCTTTCCGAGGTAACGCAGTATGCTACATAACGCACTCGGCCATTGGACAGAAAAATCCTGAGATTTACTGCAATAGGGTAGGGTACGCTAGTTTTAAGAGAGACGCCCTGTGTTGCGACGGACTTCCTTGTCACCGAGTTAATCAACCGGCTTAGCCCTCCATTCCACCATAACGGCAAAATTAGGGCCCCATTCGGTCGATTTTCCACCACACAGGTCCAGTACTGGCGCGAATGGCATTACTTTAGGCATCGAGACTTAACCCTCCATTTCTCCAGGATGAAACTAGGGTCTTAGTCAAGACAAGCGCCCCCAGCGCGACAAGCTATAATGCCATGGGGGGCACGTAATCTTTGAACAGGTAGACTGAGATTTTCCGTTATGGTGACACCTAAATTAGTATGACTAGAACATTGCAAAAATGTGGCACCATTCAAAATGTACTGTTGTCTAGGATTTCTTGTGCTCTTGTGAAACAACACATTTTTCTGTACTGAGGGTTATAAGTCAGTCATTACACCACTGCTGAATCATGAGCAAGTCTCGTTGAAGGGAACTATCGTCAGCTCCAGGAGAAGCATAGATTTTGGTATCGTCAGCATATAGGGAAACGCAGGGTGTCAGCAAACCAGGTAAGTAGGATTTGTATAAAAAGGAATAAAAGTGGTCCTAGTACCGACCCCTGGAGAACACCGATCACAACAGGTCTTGAAGTGGAAAAAGAGCCACCAACTCTGACACAAAACTGGCTTGTAGATAAGAAAGCTTCAATCCAAGACAAGAGACTTCCACGAATTCCAAGATGGTCGAGTTTCTCAAGCAGACGTTTATGTGGAACCTTATCAAAAGCCCGTGCAAAGTCAAGGTTAACTAATCATACATACATTTAGGAAGATGCCATACTGATTTTCCGAGATTTTATCGTTTGCAATAGCGAATTTGAGGATCTCTGACATCATTATTCTTTCACATACCTTGGCAGCCCCAGATTCAGCTCATTGAGCAAATGAACAATTTCGCATTGAAGCTTACCTTGATGAAATAGCTCCAAAATTGCACTACGTCTGTTTGACGTACTAATACTCTGCCAAATAAAGTAATAACAAACGGAAAATTCACATTTTAGTACAAGAAAATATAGAGAATCTAATAGAATAAAAATTATTTTCTGCGCTAAAATACTCTTGTTCCAGAACACAGTAACATTTGTTCGAAGTTTTTCTTATCACCTTGTATGCCTAAAAGTTTTCATGATAAAATTTAATTTCTGAATCTTAAGTTGATCTGTCTCCATGTATTTCTTGATTCATCATAATTTAAATTCTCTATTCGTTGGCAGTTGGCTAGAATACATTTCTGTGTATCCTAGCACACAGCTTCGTAATGAACTAAACACTGAATAAAGCGTAAAGTGACATGTAAGATCAAAGTGCAAACTAGAAACCTTTGTACTACCACTGTTTTAATGATAAACGATATTCCTCGTCACAATGACCTTCTTCACTTCATCTTAAAAGATACAATTTTCAGAGTTTGCCCATATCACATTAGGAAGGCGGTATTTCATAACATGACGTCACTGTCTGCACTCATTGATTTCAGAAACAGCCCAACGGAGCTGTGGTTTTTTTAGATTCATGCCAATTTTTCATTCGGTAAACAGAAAAGTAATGAATCTTTTATAGGTTTATTGAAATTGGAAAATTCCATATCGATAACTAGTCAGAGACCAGTCTGTGTTATTGTGTTAGTTTATTTATATCTCTTCGATGATCTCATCAAGAAACTGCTCACGGTTCTTCCCATCTTACTTCACCTGCGTTTGAAGGGGAACAATAGAAACGTTTATGTTGATTCATCTTGGAATAGGAAGCGTAACATACATACGTCTAGGATTTTTTGTTGATCTTCTAAATAATATTGTATAAGATCGTTTGTTTTGAGCAATTTTTTTGCAAGGACCATCAATTAATATGATGTTTTTAATGAGCTGCAAACGGGTTCAAAGTTCTTTTAGTAATTTGTTGAAATTCGCACCAATTTCTTCACAAGCATTCCTTATTTGTTTGAAATCAATATGACGACAAAGAAGACATAAAAGAAAACAAAACATTTTCAAAATGGAATCAAATAAGAAATTACTTAGTTTTCTATCACTTTTTATTAACCATTTTCAAACATTTAAAACTTAATAAAACAATATAAATGGAGGTTTATACTTGATAGAAGGTATATAAAATTATTTAAATATTTTAATATTTACAGATATATTCTGTGAAGAAGCAAAGTCTCTCTTAAAACTTGTGTTTTAGTAATTTTTTTACATATCTTGAGATTTTCTAAAAAGTAACTTAGTTAGATATCTAATAATATTTAATATTCTAAGTAAGATAGTTTTATGATGAGATTCTTAAGATTGTAGAAGGCTAACAGAATATATCTGTGAATATTAAAATATTTAAATAATTTTATATACCTTCTATCAAGTATGAACATCCATTTATTTTATTTTATTCATAATATACAATAATTTGATTTCTTTAACATTCTTTATACAGATGGTTGTTGTGCTATAACAGAGGCCGTTAAATTGCCTTTCAATATTTAAGATCAATGGTGAACCACAGAACTATTTATTTCGAGTCAACATTAGACTCCACTTAAATATTCAGTATTCATTTACTAAGACGCTTTCTGAATTGAAAAGGTGAGTAAATATTTTTTGTTGATTGATGATATATTTTATTAAATACGATTGAGTACTGACGAAGCAAAGTCTCTCTTAAAAGTTGTTTTTTAGTAATGTTTTTATATATCTTGAGATTTTCTAAAAAGTAACCTAGATATCCAATAATATTGAATATTCTATGTAAAATTTGAATATCAAAACAGATTAAATCTGTTAGTCTTCTACAATTTTATAATAATTTCAAAAAACTTTCATTCAAAAAACTTTTAGAATTAAATTAATGTCTAAAATAAGCACCGCTCACGTTTAATAGACGTATATAATGTTTTGATATTCAAATTTTGTTATATTTCTTCTATCAAGTAAAAAGCCTTTTTCTATTTTATTTTATATATAATATATAATTATATTTTGGCTTCAATAAATCTCATTATGGAATGTCAATGAATTTGAATATAACCTTAAAAATAACTTACACCTTTCTGTTATTTTGTTAGAACATAGATCAATCTTGAACTTTAAGGTTGGTCTGTTTGAAGCATCCATCCTTAACACGTGTTTGTTGTGATATAGTTGTAGTTATTTGATTTTGATTTTTGGAATATTATCTAGGACCGAAGAAGAGATTACCTAGAATTATATTTGTTTTTTGAAGATATAGTGCATGTTTTGAGAGATTACTGAATTAACTTATTCGAATATTTAAATATATTAAATATTTCAAATGAATTATATTCTTTGAGAAGTCCTTAAGATGTGTTCATGTTTTTAAAAGGCAATTGGTGTTCTTAAAGGTAAGATCAGAAACAAAATTTTGTCTGCTTCAAATATTTATTTATTAATTTTAATGAGTTTCTTATATCTGTTGGTTTATTTATTTCATTTGACATTATATATTGAGTTTTGATTATATACGTCTATTAAACGTAAGCGGTGCTTATTTCAGACATCAATTTAATTCTAAAAGTTTTTTGAATGAAATTTTTTTGAAATTAAAATTGTAGAAGACTAACAGATTTAATTTGTTTTGATATTCAAATTTTGTTATATTTCTTTTATCAAGTAAAAAGCCTTTTTTTATTTTATATTCTAAGTAAGATAGTTTTATGATGAAATTCTTAAGATTGTAGAAGGCTAACAGAATATATCTGTAAATATTAAAATATTTAAATAATTTGATATACCTTCTATCAAGTATAAACCTCCATTTATTTAATTTTATTCATAATATACAATTATTGGGTTTCTTTAATATTCTTTATACAGATGGTCGTTATGCTATAACAGAGGCCGTTAAATTGCCTTTCAATCTTTAAGATCAATGGTAAACCACAGAACTATTTATTTCGAGTCAACAGTAGACTCCATTTGAATGTTCAGTATTCATTTACCAAGACGCTTTCTGAATTGAAAAGGTGAGTAAATATTTTTTGTTGATTGATGATATATTTTATTGAATACGATTGAGTACTGACTGAATACTGACTCTTAAAACGTGTTTTTTGGTAATGTTTTTACATATCTTAAGATTTTCTAAAAAGTAACTTTGATATCCAATAATATTGAATATTCTAAGTGAGATAGTTTTATGATGAAATTCTTAAGATTATGTAAAACATTTTTGAAGGTTATTTGTTTCATAAGAGGAATGAGCAGAAACAAAATTTTGTCTACTCAAAATATTCAATTTATAGGAATTTTGTTAATAATTTATATTTTTGGATTTTGTTATCTCATTTGGATGTCTTATAATAAGTTTATTTTATATCTCGTTTGATATGAGCAGTGCTTATATGACATAAATTTAATTCCTGAAGTTATTATATTGAATATAATATTTTGAAATTAATATCTAGAAGGCTAACAGAATATATCTGTAAATATTAATATATTTAAATAATTAAAAAAAACAAATTGTATCTCCACGAGTATATACAGGTATGGAAAAGACAGTCAAAAAGATACGAAATTAAATGTTAATCAAGACGACGACCAGGGTCCAGTGGAGCAGTGGAAGAAACAAAACCACAGCGCGACGCAATGACGAACAAAAGACTGTTCTCTTTCAATGGCATTGTGAAGTGGGGATGCTTTGACCGAAAGGCTCTGCTGCAGTCTCCTCCAACGTGAGATGCGTTAGATCATATCGGTTGAAAATAAAGTACATAAATCGAAATGTTCAATGTGGAAGATAGGCCTATTCCTTAAAGTTCGGTATTTCTGAAATAATTAAAAAATTCGAAAAATGTGGGTGTTTACGAACATTCAGGCATTGCAAGATTGGTAAACCACCAGAAACCATTAGTGAAAATCCTGTCATTTCTACAAATGGCACGATCAAATAGCCCCTCAGATCACCAGATTTATCTCCCAGTGGTTTTTTTTTGCGAATATCTGAAAAATTTGGGTTATGGGTATGAAATTGATAGAGCGACGAAAATTTTATGAATTAAGGATCAAAATAATCCATTTTTGTGCCAAAATTATCTCTTATAACAGATTTCGCTACTGTTTGTCTCAACAAGGTGGATTATTTGAACATTTAATTTGAATTTGTCGTGTGTGGATTTTAGGATTTTTTCTTTGGAAAAAGGATATAAAGATTTCAGCTAGGATTGGGCTACAAAGTGAACCAACCCATGGCAAGTCCATCTTTCTATTTGTAAAAGTTACTGTTGTATTGAAAGTAATTTTTCTCCACGCAAAGTTCAAGAAGAGCTGAAATTTCGTTTGTTTATGACTGGATTGATGCTTGGGAACATATTAACTACATCATCATTATGACCGAAATACTGTTAAGTGGAGGGGTAAAATTTTTCAGTTTTTTTGTGAGCTCAATTGAATTTTTTATTAATTAGGGTGAGTTGAAATTGTTAGATCGTCAAAGTTTGTTTAATTTGGATGTAAATTTTGTAAGGGGGCTATTAATATATGATACAACAGGACGTATGGATTTTATTGACACCATATAATTTCGGAGGGGTTGGATTCATATCGACAAGTTCTGAATTTATCATAGACTGTTAGTATTTGGATATCTTTGACAATTTTTTTCACTTTTAGCTGGTGTTTTGGGCTGAGGTCTCTTTTTAATTATATGGGGATTCTTTCTCTAAAAAAATGTTTATTTTCTTGTCATATTCTTCTTTGGAATGAGTAACAATAGAATTTTTTATCAGCTTTAGTCATTATCAAATTATCATTTCGAATTTTGTTTTGAATTCATTTTAATATTGATTTTTCTTTACGATTCTGTGAATCTGTTTGGGTTAATAGTAATTTTTTCTTTAGTCAAGTTTGAGTCCGGTGTATCTATTAACGCCGATTCAGTTTGACAAATTAATGTTTCCATGATATTTTCTGAGTGTATGTGGGGATTAGAATTTGGACCATTTTCATGAAATAACCTTACTGCTCCACGCAATTTTTCACATTCCTTTGGAAAACCTCGGTTCTTTTAAATGAAACACATCCTACCTTATAGAAATTTGTTTTAAATCTTGAAATTGTACCAGAATGACAAATACTTGATTTAAATGTAGTATTCACAAAATGCTATTTCAATTTATTATTCATACGAATAATTTCATAGGTTGCCTAGAATTATGAGTTCCTAAATTTTCGGTCAAAGAAAACACCAATAATATCGAAAGCATTTTATGTAATATGAGTATGAGGTCACCTTTCTGTAGAAGTTTTATCAAAAGAGTAGTCATTTCTGGAATATTCACATTCATACATAATATATCGATAAGCGTTAGACTTTGAATCATCTTTAGAAGCTAACGTTCTGATGCAAAATAGAGTTGAGAACTGAGTGGAAATACATGTCGAAAAATTACACTTTTCTTTCGTAAATTCTATGAAATTTATGGAATTTTTGTGTCTCACCTGCTGAATTGTATTTGCAAATTGAAATTGAGAAAAATCAGAAAGATTTATATTAATAATGTGTCTAGGAAGAAACAATAAATTGAAATTTGAGTCAATACAAGATTGAAGTGATTGAAATGAATTCAGGATTCTATCTTCTAACTTCTACAATATATATTGATAATAATATAGAAAAACTATCAAAATGATATCCTAAAATCATTTATCAATTTTTTCTAAAGTGTAGTAAAAAAGATTTATCCGAGACATTGGAAAATATTTTATGTTGCTTAGATGTTAGAATATTATTTTCATATTTTTTTATATAATATATTGTAGAAGTTAAAAGATATGATTCTGGATTTAATGTTATTTTAATTACTTCTATCTAGTTTTGACTCACATATTAATTTATTTTTTAAATTATGAATTGAATTCATATAGAGTCAAAGATCCACAATTCTCAATTATGTATTAATTTTGAAATTCTGGTTATTTTTCTCATTATGGGACATTATTTACAGGGAATAATATCTGCTGTGTTTTTCTGTGTACTGAGTACCAATGGTTTATGATTTTTAATACATTTCTCATTTCTCTAGTACTGTAGATAGTTGAGTTACTTTTAGTTGATTCGTACAAAGTTTTATCTTTTTTGGTAAGTTAAATTTTGATTTTGTGATATGAAGTCTAGAGACTGAAATAAGTCGATTTATAAAATATTGGAGTTCTGGCTCAATTATTTTCATTTGATCTTTTATTTTGAGAATTTCAGATGATTTTGAAATATTGGTTTTTTGTGCATTTGTATGTTTTTTATACATACTTATATAGTTTGTTAATACATTTCATAACATAAATAGAGGTTAATTCTTGATAGAAGGTATATAAAATTATTTAAATATTTTAATATTAGCCTTCTACATATTTAATTTCAAAAAATTATATTTAATGATTATAACTTCTGAAAATAAATCAAAATAATGTCATGTAAGTACCACTTATATCAAATGACATATAAAATAAACATTCATTATAAGACATCCAAATGGTATAACAAAATCCAATAAATAAAAATTGTTAACCAAAATCCTATAAATTAAATATTTTGAATAGACAAAATTTTGTTTCTGCTGATCAATCTTATGAAAACAAATATCTTTCAAAAATTTCTAACATAATCTTAAGAATTTCATCTTAAAACTATCTTACTTAGAATATTCAATATTATTGGATATCTAACTAAGTTACTTTAAATAAAAACTCAAGATATATAAAATCATTACTGAAAAACAAGTTTTAAAGAGAGACTTTGCTTCGTCAATATTCAAATAATTCATATTCAATCAATATAACATCAATCAACAACAAATATTTACTCACCTTTTAACCGTTTAGAAAACTTCTAGTAAACTGAAAAATCTTCTATCAAGAATTAGCCTCTATTTATGTTATTTTATTCATAATATATGATTATTTGGTTTCCTTAACATTCTTTATATAGATATAGGTCTTTCAATCTTTTAGATCAAGGGTAAACCACAGAAATATTTATATATAGTGAACCGTTACACTACATTTAAAGATTTTTTAGTTTACTAGAAGTTTTCTAAACGGTTAAAAGGTGAGTAAATATTTGTTGTTGATTGATGTTATATTTATTGAATATGAATTATTTGAATACTGACGAAGCAAAGTCTCTCTTAAAACTTGTTTTTCAGTAATGTTTTTACATATCTTGAGTTTTTATATAAAGTAACTTAGTTAGATATCCAATAATATTGAAGATAGTTTTATGATGAAATGCTTAAGATTATGTTAGAAATTTTTGAAAGATATTTGTTTTCATAAGATTGATCAGCAGAAACAAAATTTTGTCTATTCAAAATATTTAATTTATAGGATTTTGGTTAACAATTTTTATTTATTGGATTTTGTTATACCATTTGGATGTCTTATAATGAATGTTTATTTTATATGTCATTTGATATAAGTGGTACTTATATGACATTATTTTGATTTATTTTCAGAAGTTATAATCATTAAATATAATTTTTTGAAATTATTTATTTTATTATTATATGTAGAAGGCTTATTATAAAATATTTAAATAATAATTTCATGTCGTGAAGTAAAAAAGTATTTTTCGAGACATTGAAAAATATTTCATATTGATTATATATTAGGAAATCATTTTGATATTTTTTGTATATAATTTTAAATATATATTGTAGAAGTTAGAAGATATTCTGAATTTGAAGTTATGTTAGGAAGAAACATTTCAAAATTATCTTATTTTTGTTTTTTTACCTATGTTAAAGACAAAACTTTTATTGTATACAATATACTTAATGTGGACAAAACCTAAAACAGAAACTTTCGACGGTATGTTCTGTAATTGAAATGATCAACCCAGACATTTTAATTGTTTCACCAATTTTTCTTACAGAACTCAACTCAATAATTTAAGTATATTCACTTAATTAAATAATACACATTTATATTGATTTTCATTTCTTTAAGAATTGTTCACATCACACGTTTTGTTACATAGTAATTTCTTCAAATCCTCATAAACAACTGGTCTAAAAGTTGAGTCGAAACTTAATTCATCTGCAATACTATTTTGGCAACAAGATGTCTTAAGTAATCTAGCAGATATTTAGGAATTAGAAGAACGGAAATAAACATACGGAATCATTATTGTGTTGATGCGTCGTTTAAATTTGAGAATATATCAATATCCAACATGTTTTAAATAAAGAAAGAGCTATTTTTACTCTCTTAATCTAATTGGAATTTTCCAGAAAAACAAGGAATCTACATTTAAATTTATAATTTCACGAGAATAATTATTCCAATATTTATTATTTTCACTGGTTATTCGTTCAATTAGGTGAATCCTTGGGAGCTGTGAATTTAATTCTTAAACCTAACGCAAAGCACGTCAAATACTGTTGCCAAGTGACAGTAAAGAGATTCCAGTATCGTCAATTTTCAGGGTTAACTACTCTGTTCATCGAACATTCATCATCATATGACATCCTAGCATTATTCTAAACTATTTTCTTAAGAGAAATACGAGAATTACATTTTCTTGTCATTTGTAGGTGATCAAGGTCACTTCAGAATTGAAATTGGGTGAATTGAGGATCACTGGACCTTCTTTTATTAAAAATGATATAAGGCGAGCATATTTTAATGATGAATCATGACAATGTCTGTTGGAATATACATTTATATATCGGGTGTTTTTTTAGACTGATAGAACTCTCCATAGGGATAAGTGTGATTTGATAGAAGGTAGAAGCCATGTTGTTTTGACATTTTTGTTCAGTAAGCATATACAAATTATTATGGAAAGACTCAAGCCGCAACAACTTTTACAAACTGTTGAAATTTATTCTCAAAATCAGTGTTTTATTTACCAAACTTATAGACCACTTCGTGAAATTTATATTTATGGTTTACATAATAGTCCATCAGAGTTGCTTATTCGTCGAACTATCGATAGATTTCGGACATTTTCTCTACTCGATGCAACAACAACAAGACAAAGAACTGTACGTACAGAAGGAAATATCGCTTTAAGTCATAGTTTTAAAGATGATCCAAATTTGTCTATTCGTCGACGTTGGACTCTGTGCATCCACCAAGAACTAAAGCCACTTGACCATAATAAGCGTCGTTTGTTTGCTGATTGGGCCCTAGAACAGCTTGAAGTTGCTCCACTTTTTTATCGTGAGATTGTGTTTAGTGATGAAGCTCATTTCTTGTTGAACGGCTATGTAAACAAGCAAAATTGCCGTATATGGAGTGAAAACAATCCTCAAGAAGTTCTGCAGGTTCCATTGCATCCTGAAAAATGCACTGTATGGTGTGCTTTACACGCTGGAGGCATCATCGGTCCAAATTTCTTTACAAACGATGCTGGAGCTAATGTTACAGTGAATGGTGCTCGTTACAGATCGATGATCAATGATGTTTCAAAATTTGAATGGTTAAGACCCAGAAGCGTTTTGGTTCCAACAAGATGGTGCTATCAGAAAGAGAAATGGTCCAATTAATTGGCCTCCAAGATCATGCAACATAACTCCACTGGATTATTTTCTCTGGGGTTATGTCAAGTCATTGGTTTATGCTGATAAACCAGAAACAATAGACGCTTTAGAAGCCAATATAACTCGTGTTATTGATGAAATAAGGCCTGAATTACTCGGTCCAAAATTGGTCTGGTCGAATGCGGTTCCTCAGAGCTATATGACGTGGTGGTCATATGCCGGAAATTATTTTTAAAACATAAATGTGATGAAATTATCTTTCAAATAAAAAAAATTAGCTTCAATCTTAATTAAAATGTGTTTTATTTCAATTTAAAGTCCTACATTTTGAGTTTTAAACAAACCGAAAGATTCTGTTATGCACGCATGATTAGTCTCTTCATAAATTGATTAGGTTTATAGTTAAGCCCAAAATCAGTATGGGGTGTGGAAACAAGTTCGTGCGGTTTTGATAAAAAATGTTGCTACTTGTTTATTATACCAATGTATCATCTAGATAAACCTACATTTTGAAGTGTCATAATTAGGCTTTCTTTTCAGTATCTGTCATTTCGCTGAAGTGTAACAGAGCAACAGAAGCATAGTCTCTCTGTGCTCTGAAAATGTCAACAAGTATCGAATAATATTTTTTTGCGGGGAGTGTTACTCCATTACTTTAATATGAAGTAAAAGGCTGGCAAAAGTCATCGTATTTTAGTGCGTGTTTATGGTGACCATTGGAGTCCGAACACATACCACCGAAGCTGATCCAACTCTTTCAGTCAGCTTACAATGGCTTGACTAGCCAAGTACCAATAAGAAACGAATTGTCTGAAGCGTTTTCCATCCAGACGGGCGTCCACCAAAAGGATGTGATCTCACCCTTGCCTTTCAAGATCGTCGATGAAGCGATCGTGAATCGTGAATTCTATCGGTTAGGTTAATGGTATGTGACCATTGCTCTTTCACCAGGTGACTACTCAGAAGTCTCCACAGTCTGCCCAGGGAGCAGAAAGTGTGATAAGGGTACGTCTTATCATCGCGCATTAGTGAGACCACTCCGAAGAGTTGAATCTCCAAACTTCCAGTTTCGGCTTCACTCCGAGAACCTACACCGTGACTGGTAGCAGCGCAGCACTATCCAACCTCTACAGGCTCTGCAGTCTCAATTCCCGACTTGTTTTGTGACGCAGCTTACTCGCCGAAGTGGCTTCTAATCCAACCACCCAAACGCAGTCGCATGAAGCAAGATAGTCTCAAGATTGAGGCCTCAATTGATCCTGGTACGAACACCATCAATATGGCCTGTACGTCAAGAGCCACGAACCCTTGTGAAGTCTTTCAATTGATCCTGGCTTAAAGCCCCAACGGTGTAGCCGTATCGTCGAGTTCCACAAAACTTAGAAATGTCTCGTAATCGATCCTGGTTCAGAAAGATGCTGGTCAAACCGTCAAGTCCCGCTAACCCTGAAGCACCTGTCTAGATGTCCTGAACATGCTGGACTTTCAACCACTGCCCCCTCGAGTCCAACAACAATGTGACTGCTTTTAATGCAGTATGCTATATAACGCACTCAGCCATTGGACAGAAAAATTCGGAGATTTACTGCAATAGGGTAGAATACGTTAGTCTTAAGCGTGAAGACCTGTGCTGCGACAGACACCCTTATCACTGAGTTAAACAATTCGGTCGAACTTCCACCACACGGGTACAGTGACTGGCGCGAGTGAAATTGCTTTAGGCTTCAAGACTTAATCCTCCATTTCACCGGGATGAAACTAGGATCTTAGTCAAGACAAGCTCCCCCAGTGCGCCAAGCGACAATGTCATGGGGGGCACGTCGAAGCCTTCATAAGAACATTTGAGGGAAGGCGGGGTGTCCAGTTTGACTCCGACCATTTTATCACGGACTTGATGTTCACGGACGACAGCGCCATCTTTGTCGATATCATATATCGTATCGCACACATTGCACAATCATATGTCCTGAAGATAAATGCCAAGGCTATGACTTCGGATGGATGAGAGGTCCTCCAGCTCGGGGAGGTCCAAATCGCACAAGTGCAAGACTTCAGATTGCTAGGTTCGCTGGTTCAGGAGGAGAAAGTGGCCTGTACCCCTGAAATCCATAGGAGGGTGGTCCCGTCTCTTCAGAACACTCATTATACCGGTTCTTCTATATGTCGCCGAGACGTGGATACTGCCAAAGAGCAACCTGAACAAGTTCGACGTTGCGATGTCTTCCGCAGATCTTCGAAGTTTCCATCCAAGGCCATCTTTGAAACGACTTCATACGGGAGAGATCGGACCAACCAACCATAGAGGCTCTGATCCAGCAAAAGAGACTGATATGGTTTGGCTAGGTTTGCAGAATGGACATCGAACGGATATCATACAAGATGCTTTGGCGAAAACGGCCAGAGACATAGCGTGTGCAGCAGTCTGCTCCCAGGAGAACGTAGGCACGTTGAGAGGGATCTGCGAAAGCAGTGCCTTAACATTCTAGAGGCAAAGGCCGTAGCCATGGACCGTAAAGAGTGGAAAGCTGTGAGAGTGACTGTTCAAAATCCAGTGGCACCCACAGCAGTGTAAGGGGCTCAGGCGAAAAAGCTACCTCATTGCCAGCTTGGGCTCAAATAAAAGAAGATGGTGACCATGCTCTAGCTGAGCAGTGATTAACTTCATCAAAAAATGGCCATTTTGATTTGGAACACGAAGAGCAATCGGAAGCGCCACCAGTTTAAGGATACATAATTAGAGACAAGGCCCGATCAAGATCCATCACAAACGCAAGAGCAACTCGCAGAAACACTTGGACGATCTAACGCCGTTTTTTCACGAAAGAGCAACTGCGTCAACGACAAAAAATAAAGGTTTTTTTGCATGAAATATAGAGTATGGATATATTTTCTACTAAACTCCTATTTTCTGACGGATTAAGATATTTTGTGGAAACCGAAAGATGCTCCCAAACATTAAAAAACAGTTTTTTGAAAGCAGTCATTATGACTACTGGTCAAAACTCATTATTAATGCAAATATTTGCAGATGCCCACACCATAACCTTATCGGTTAGTTTTCACCTCCATCATATGATCCTAACCTTCATTCGACGTCATAAGTTATAGGACTGACTCATTTGGTTCAACTGCAAGACCTAAATAGATTTATTTAGATATTTGTTCATTTCACGGAGAAATGATTCATTCGGAATTAATAAACAATTCCCCCATAAATACGACTGGACTCAATTTGATAATTTTATGGATATATCAATAATTGCATTCAAATATTGAAATCATCTTTCAGACTGGACCTTATCGTTTATCAATTATTTGTTGTAAAATTCCGCAGATCTCGTTATGTTGAATTGCAGATTATTTCGTGAAGACCTTCGTCTTTCCCATTAGAAAAGTCTAAATAATTTAAATTGCACTAAAAAAATTTTTATATAAATATTATTAGGAATAGGGGTACGCGATTTGCTGAGTGGGGGTACGCCAAAAACAAACAGTAATGGAGGACGCTGTATTTTTTAAACTCTTTGCACTTTTTTGAGTGACAACAACTTGTCAAAGGTTAAACATATAGTACGTTTAGAAAGTATCCGGATTTTCCATAATTTTCATATACTTCTCTTTTGTAACATTCAAAGACAAAAGTAATGTATAAAATAGGTTGTGCAGATAGTCAGCTATGACCAAAGTTTCATGGCAACACTACTTGTCCAATATTGTTGATTGTCAACAGGTATACATATTTATGAAATAATGTCGCAACTAGAAAAACAAACAACAGGTAGAATATTTGTATAGAACACATTCTCGAAACGTTAAAACATTAGTGCAATTGACTGAACTGGGAAAAAGTGCTTTATATGAGACAATAAAGAGGATTAAAATGGCATGGATATGAGGCACAGACCAGTTTTAGGAAGGACGCGTAAAATGAAACAATTTAAACGCTTTATTAGCCTCAGGGGGCACAATCCGCGTCAGAGGTTTCGCAAATTGACAAACAGATTTGGAATTCAACAAAATATAAAAGTATCTCCAGAAACCGTCCATATGTCACTGAAAAGACAAGGCTATATATCAAGGAAACCAAAAAATCCCTATAATGACACCTTTACAAAAGGAACGAAGGATAGAAATTTGTCAACGTTTTCAAGAAGATAATTTCAATAATTTCTCTATATCTGATGAAAGTTCTTTCTATCTTGGTGGTAATCACTTAAAAATTCTAACAAAACAACCTGTTACCGCTCAAATTTCCAAATTTCCCACCAAAATAATGGTTTGGGGAGCAATATTTGGCGTTTTCAGCAGGATAATGCAAGATTCCATACTTCAGCCTATACACAAGCTTGGATGCAAGAACACCAAGTGATAACTATTTCATGGCCAGCAGCTTCACCAGATCTTAGTCCCTTTGAAAACGTATAGGTACTAATGAAGATTGAAGTTGAAGGAGCAGTGCCACGAAATAAAGATGATTTAATTAAGTCAGTTTTACAGTCAGTTTTAGTCAGTACCATCACCGAAAATTATGAGGGTGATCTAGTTTCGGGTGTACCTCCACGTTTAGTCAAGTGTTTACAGTTGAATGGAGGTAGTATAAGTTAATAAGATGAATATTTTGTTATAATTTTCTAATTTAAGAATTAAAAATATATACTAAATAATTTCAACTGAGCTTTGTTTTCCGGATAGTAAAATGTAGAAAGTTGATATTAAATAAAGTTAGTTGTAAAACAGTGCTTATCATAAATTATTTATGAACGAGAAGAACCTTCACGTTACACTTTCTAGACGGATCAAAACAGATTTAATCTCTCCTATACTTTTAATTTCAAAAAAATTTTATTCAAAAATTTTCAGAATTAAAGTAATATGCTTTATTTCATAGACGTATAAAAACAAAACTCAATATACAATATCAAATGGAATAAATAAACCAACAAATATAAATTGTCAATTAAAATTAATTAAATAAATATTTGAATTAGACAAAATTTTGTTTCTTATCTTACAATCATGATAATTAATTCCTTTTCAGAAATAAAAAACATAATTTGAGGAATTCTCAGGGAATATAAATCATTTAAAATATTTAATATATTTAAATAAGTTACTTCAGAAATCTCTCAAAACATGTATTATATCTTCAAAAAACAATTTGAATTCCAGTCAGATATTCATCAATCAATCTCCAAAAAAAAATAAAATCAATCAACAACAACTACTACTTACCAACAGAGTTTTTTTATCCTCGTTTGAACATCAACTTTAAAATCCAAGATATTCTATGTTCGTCACAAAAATCACAGAAAGTTGCAAGATACTATATGGTTTTCTTTAAACCCCCTGACATTCCATAATGAGTTTTATTCAAACCTAGTATATTAAATATTTTACATAAATCATTTTCTCTGAGAATTTCTTAAACTATTATATGTTTTGTATTTTTGAAAAGGAATTAGTTTTAATAATTGTAAGATCAGAAACAAAATTTTGTCTCATTCAAATATTTAATTAACTTTAATTGACAATTTATATTTGATGTTTTATTTTTCCATTTGATATTGTATATTGAGTTTTGATTCTATACATTTATTGAATATAAGCTGTGCTTATGAGACATTACTTTAATTCTTAAAAATTTTAAATAAAATTTTCTTAAAATTGAAATGATAGAAGACTTACAGATTAAATCTGTTTTTTAACACACCTAAAAGACTCTTTCAGGAAGTATTTCATTCAAAGTGGAGACGAAAAAAATGGATTGCAGGTCCTTTCAGTGAAGACAATTTCAAGAACGCCACGCTAGGTCCAGGAAAAGAAAAAACTCATTGAAGTTAGAATTTAAGACGAAAAGCCTTGAACATTTCTGAGCTAGCATCAGTAACGAGTATGGATCTCTGACCCAAAATGGCACCTCAACAGTTTCCATTTACCAACACTGCTGAACTGGTGAAACGAGCTTTCTCTTCACAGGCTTTTATAAAGAATAAATAGCGCAATAAGCTTATATTATTAATGAAAGTTCAGATTTAAGAGTGTGCCTATCAACACATGAACTTAGTGATTCAAAACAGACCCAAGGGTCACATTAAAACCACGTCAAAAATCATTGTTAGCTTACAATCAAAAATCATTGTTGGCTAACAATCAAGAATAAAAAAAATTATCATTTATTTGCATTATTTTTCTGGGCTTCCATCTACACTTGCACAAGCCAAAAGTCATTATTAAAATACTGATGCATGTTTGAATCCGTGAAGTTCTCAGTGCAGATGTTAGAGAATAATTTAAAGAAAACTTCTTAATGTTTTCAGAAAAACTCAATAACTTTTCTGTTTGTTTCTTCAGTGCCTTGAATATCATCAGGATAAATCAGAAATTGGCTTACATAATTCAACAGACACAAATTTATATAATTATTTATAAGTAAACGGAGCTAATGTTGCCTCTTGAAGTATGCAAGTGTTCAAAAAAGCTGATTCAAAAGTTGAACATGTTTTGAAATCATTTAAGACTACTCTAGTTGCTGCTGTAAGTACGAGAAATATAGAACCCAAATATCGCTGAATGGTTTAATTCTTAATGATACGAGAAGGCAATTGTAGAGTATACTCTACTTATTCAGAACTCAATCATGAATTTCACTCCATTAAACGTACAAAAAAGGAGGTCAGTATGTTATAAAATCTACTTTAGGAGAAACAAGAATGATAATGATTCAGCATGGACAGATATTGATGGAGAAGATAAAGAAAAGTATGCAAACTTAATTATGCTATATATCTTGAAGATCTGTCCTGGATCATAATTTGCAGTATCAAAATTAAGAATAATTGAGGAGATAAAATAGGAATATTATAATATTGTCAGTATTACAGGTGAGTCTTTAATGAATTTAATATTCTTCTTTCCGAAAGACTTCGATAGAAACAGTTGAGATACATCGAATAATAAGAAATAATTTCCAAAAGTGAATCTATATTATGAAGAAAAATTTAAATGGTGAAAAAAAAATATTGACAAATTATATTATCTTAAATATCATATAAAAATTTTTCTCAAAATCTTTTTGGAATTAAATTGAAGAAATGTCTTAGAAAACACAGTTTCAATTTCGTAGACATATAAAATTAACACTTATTACACAGTACCAAATGGAATAAAAGATTTCAAAGAAATATGAATTATTAATTAAAAATATTAAATAAACACTTGAAGGATACAAAATTTTTTTTCGTATATGTATTATGAAAACCAAATTCCTTCCCAAAAATGCACAACAAAACCTCAAAAATTTCTTCAAAAATAACTTTGTTTAAAAAGAGTCCTTTCAAAAAAACTCCAAAAACATGTTGCAACATCTTCAAAAAAGCCATTTGGAATTACAACTTGGATATCTCGTCAATCCAACTTTTTATCTGAAAAATAAAAGTAGTTAATAAAAATATATCTTACCCGACTAAACCAGCTTAGAATATATTAAAGAAAAAACAAAATCCTACGTATTCTTTGTTCGTCACAGAAATTACACAAAGTTTGTAAGGGATTTGTAAGGATTTTTATATCCAAATGATACTCTATGTATGAGTGAAAAACCAAAACATAACTATTATTTATACAATGTAATAATAAAAAGGGTTTTTTTACTTGATAAAAGACTTATTTCAATATCTTAAATATCATACAGATTCGTTCTTTTAACTTCGCTATAAATTATAATTTTAATTTAATGAAAATTTTTTCTCAAAAACATTTAAGAATTTAATTGAATAAATGTCTTAGAAAACACAGTTTCAATTCAGTAGTCATATAGAATTAATACTCATTACACAGCACCAAAAGGAATAAAATAATTCAAAGAAATATAAATTTAGAGGAAGACATGTGGTTTTAGCTGGGTAAGATATATTTTTATTAATTAGTTTTATTTTTTAGATACAAAGTTGGACTAACGAGATTCGATGTTGTAATTTCAAATAGCTCTTCTGAAGATGTGTTACATGTTTTTGGAGATCTTTTGAAAGTACTTTTTTTTAAGAAAGTTATTTATGAAGAAATTCTTGAGATTATGTTGCGCATTTTTGTAAAGGGATTTGGTTTTCATAATACGATACAAAATTTTGTTTCCTTCAAGTGTTTATTCAATATTTTTAATAAATAATTTATATTTCTTTGAATTCTTTTATTCATTTTCATACAATGAGTGTTAATTCTGTATGTCTACTAAATTAAAAATTTTTATAAAATTAAAATTGAAAAAAAAGAAAAAAAGTATTTCTGTGTATTGTCTTCTTTTATGGAATTCAGGCATAATTTTAACAATAACTATGACATTATCCACTTCGAAAGCAAAAGTTCCAGATTAACACCTTTAGAATTTCTTGAAATCAACAGTACAATGCCCGTAAAATCCTTTTGAATGAATAAACAAATGTTGACAAGTCTTTATTATTGAATATTTTTCCCTAATGGCATTTTTTTAGCGGCAAAATTCAAAAAACAATTTGAGTTTTTATGAGTTGTTCTTCCATTATTTTGTCACGTACTTATGTATTTAAACTTGGTTACACTGGACACCATCAGTCAGTAAAATGTAGATACCTCAAGAAGCCACATCGTGGCGAAACAATTGTTATATCATGAAAATTTTTGTGGAAATTAAAATACTGTCTCTCGTATAGTTTTCAATTAAGATGAGTTACCACCAAGTAAAGATCGAATCAATCAAACATCTGATAAATGTAATATTTTCTTCCGTATCGGAAGATTTTTGCTTTATATATCAATACATAATGTAGAAGTTAGAATATATAATTCTGAATTAAAAGTAATTTTGAAATTACTCACATTCAAATTGTTTTTTCAAATTATGAACTGAACTCATATAGAGTCTAAATATTCACAATATATTCCTTAATTATTTATTATATTTGAAATTCTGGTTATTTTTCTTATCATGGGACATTATTAGGGGTGAAAAATTTTTGTTATGTTTTTCTGTGTTCCAAGTACAAATGGTTATAAGTTAATGGTAACAACACGTTGATTATTCCTGTTTTATTTTGGATACTTTAAAACTTAGAGTTAGAATATATAATTCTGAATTAAAAGTAATTTTCAGAATACTCTATCAAGTATTAATTCACATTCAAATTGTTTTTTTAAATTATGAATTGAACTCATATACAGTCTAAATATTCACAATATATTCCTTAGTTATTTATTATATTTGAAATTCTGGTTATTTTTCCTATCATGGGACATTATTTGGGGTGAAAAATTTTTGTTATGTTTTCCTGTGTTCCAAGTACAAATGGTTATAAGTTAATGGTAACAGCACGTTGATTATTCCTGTTTTATTTTGATACTTTAAAATTAGAGTTAGAATATATAATATAATTCTGAATTAAAAGTCATTTTCAAATTACTTCTATCAAGTATTAACTCACATTCAAATTGTTTTTTTTAATTATGAATTGAACTCATATAAAGTCCAAATATTCACAATATATTCCTTAATTATTTATTAAATTTGAAATTCTGGTTATTTTTCTTATCATGAGACATTATTTGGGGTGAATTATTTTTGTTATGTTTTTCTGTGTTCCAAGTACAAATGGTTATAAGTTGATGGTAACAACACGTTGATTATTCCTGTTTTATTTTGGGGACTTTAAAACTTAGTTAGAATATATAATTCTGAATTAAAAGTCATTTTGACTTCGAGTTTATTCGTTCCAGATTTTATCTTATTTGGTGAGTTAAATTTTGATCCTGCGATTGAATCTGAATTCAATACATTTCTGAAGAGGTCTATAGACCGAAATAGCTATAAAATGTTGGTGTCTCGTTCAATTATTTTTATTTGATTCTTTATTTTGAGAATTTTAGATAATTTTGGAATATTGGATTTTCTTGTATTTATATGTTAAAATACATACTTACATAGTTTTTGTTGATACATTTGTATTAATACGTTTAATGTCAGGATGTAAAAACGTTTTTTCTGAGACATTGAAAAATAATTTATATTGATTAAATATAAGGATATCATTTTGATAGTTTAGTTTCAATATATATTGTAGAAGTTTTAATATATAATTCTGAATTCAAAGTCTTTTTAAAATTACTTCTATCAAGTATTGACTCACGCACATTCAAATTGGTTTATTGAAAATTAATCGAAGCCTCATTGGGCTCGATACACCACTGTTCTCAGAAGCGGCAGGGTCCCCTCCTTTTCTCCCACCAAAACTATTGGACCTCCATCGGGCATTTCAAACAGGACTCTGAGTAGTAACTGTGAAACAAAAGACGCTACAACTTAAATTATAAAACTCTATTCAAAAATGGCAAAATTTTTGTGTGCTTTTGCTGTTCTCGCTCTGTTGGCAGTCAGTGGTAAGTTTTTTTTAAATCAATTAGTTTCTAATGAAAAAAAAAATATTTAAATTGTTGATATTAACTTTGAATCAAAAAAAAAAAAAAATATGAAAATCCGTTTTGATCATCAAAACCCATACAGCTTTTCCATATGTTTAACAGTTTCTTGGAAAATTGAGAGATTCTTCTTGCTGGCGTGTTAGGCGGTGACGCATTCCGTTAAAAATAAACTTGAGAGCGTTTATTACATGGCAACATCCCACACAGTCCTTTTACTGTTAGTTTCATTTTGAACGATTTTACGATACGAAACACCACTTTTCTAGTTTTAATTGACTAACTACGCAATTTTTGCTCTAACAGAATTTTGTTATTGTTAGCTTAAATATTTTTCTGTGGTTTTTGTAATTTCGGAACGTACCCACCTTAAGGTTTTAATGTCTTCGCTTATTTCTCTTTGAATGTGGAGGTTGTTAATTGTTTTCGGTGTCTTAGGAATATCCGTGTTATTTATGTCATTTTTCACCGAAAATTTGTGGTAGAATATAAATAACGCTTCCGATACTGATAAAAACAGGATGTAACGACTGTTTTGTTTTGATATAATTATACTATCGATCCAATGTTATCAGATTTTTCCATATATCACATGGTTTGCAGGAAAATGTTTAAAAAGACACCCTGCATACAAATTAAATGAAAATTTGTCATATACACAATTTAGAAGGCGTGTTCAGCGTCAGTGTTGCGTGAATCCCATCGTTGGCGGTTATTGAACCACAGAAATATGTGGTTCACCACTTGAAGTCCTCAATGTAGGTCGAAGCATTTGACCAACTTCCGGGAAAAATTTTATTATTTTGGATTATTTCCAAAAAATAAATCTTCAGAATCCAACGGACCCCATTTGCCCCCTCAAAAGCAGAAAATTTTTTTTCCTAAAATCAATAGACGTAAAAATAATTCCAAATATAATTAAACCATTTAAGTCAAACTGGATGTATAAACTGGCTCAAAAGTAAATAAACTATGTTAATTTTTGCTACTGCGAGTTAAAATATATATTATAGCTTATTAGAATCGTAATTGAAATCGTTATTCAAAATTAAATATTACAAAATGAAGGCTTACCTTCATAATTTACTTTTTTGTAAATTATTCCGAATATTATCAACATAAGTTACGTACCACACTGAACTTTTTTTGGAATGAACTTTAATTGAAAAATATTGATGGGTGGGACATTTAACTCTAACTTTAGAGGATAATATCTATTGAAAAGTTATCCCTTCCTAATAACTCAATTTTTCAATTCCTCATTAGTTTTCAAATAATTTATTAATAACTTTTGCAATTATTTGAGGGGGCTTAAAACTTATTACCTTCTTATAGACTTTGATACGAATTCAGTGAGTTGAAAATGGTATTTTAACTCCAAATCGGAAGAAGATTAAAACGTTTCTGGTTTGTTGTTTGCTGAATTGAACATCGAAAAATTCTTCTGGCAATCCTTCATCAATACATCACAATGAACTTATTTCCTGAAAATCAATACCGTTCTTTCCAATTCATTTGATATTTTTGCACTGCTTCGCAGTAATGTGCTTGAATCCAAAGGTTAATAACAATAATTAATAGGGTAGGAAATGAACAAATTACCTCCCAAATAAATTAAAATGTAATAATGTTCAAGGTTCACGTAAGCACTACTCATATTTTCATATTTATTTCAGCAAAATACAATTCGAATTTGTTTTAGTTCAGTTACTTCCACTTTATGAGTTTTTTGTTATTAATCTTGCTTCTTTTTCTCCCTTGATTGCTTTGTTTTCCGGAAAATATACTGTTTAATTCTTGATATTCTTACAACGTTACAAATGGAAATTATTATAGTTAGGTTTGTTTTGGCGTTATAAAAAAACCATAATCTATGTACGTTTTAGCGTTTCCGAGTTTAATAGCTTTGTTTGTTTGGGTTCATTATTCCATCTTGGACATTTATTTGAGAACTGACTGCTGTTTTTACGAATATAAATTACTTGTCAAACGTTAAGGATTAATTTGTGTTTTGTCTTCAGAAAACCCAATTTCCTTTAAAATACAGTACAATTGCACTGATTGCACATGCGTTAATATGAACTACACCGTGATGTGAACACAGCATTTTTTGTATTGACTACTCTGTAATACGAACATAGAATAATCTCACAAGTATGAACTAACTGGAACTTGTCTATTTTTTTAAGGGATGAATCGGTTTCCACGGTTTATCCTCAGTTGTTCATACTTGATTCTCTTGCATCAATAATGTCTGCGTGCCACCATCAACAGTAGCAACTACACTTTGTCGAAGATTGACTACAAATAAAACAGAATTGCGACTTTTTTTGTGATAAACTGTAAACTACACAAACTCAGTCACAAAATATAAGGGATGGCCACGAATTTTCACTATGAAGTAATGCTTAAGACTAACTCTATTTTTTGAGTATGACGCCTTTGATATGGAGCAAGTATACAAGCATTGCCACGATGACAATTGAATGGAAGGCAGATGTTTCTCAAGGCCATACGACTAACGAAAATTAGGGACCGAGTTTGAAACAAATAATCATTGATCATCGATCTGTAACGAGCACTATTCACTGTAATATTAGCTCCAGCATCGTTTTTAAAGAAATATGGACCGATGATGCCTACAGCGTGTAAAGCACACCATACAGTGCATTTTTCAGGATGCAATGGAATCTGCAGAACTTCTTGAGGACTGTTTTCACTCCATATACGGCAATTTTGCTTGTTTACATAGCCGTTCAACCAGAAAGGAGCTTCATCACTAAACACAATTTTACGATAAAAAAGTGGATTAACCTCAAGCTGTTCTAGGGCCCAATCAGCAAACAAACGATGCTTATTATGGTAGAGTGGCTTTAGTTCTTGAACCAGTTGGGATCTTGTATGGGTGTAGACCAAGATCTTTACGCTTTTTCATGCGGTGGATGCACAGAGTCCAACTTGTTGTGAACATCGACAAATAGACAAAATATGAATTTCACGAAGTGTTCTATAAGTTTGGCGAATAGAACATTGGTTTTGAAAATAAATTTCAACAATTTGTAAACTGTCAAATCACAGTTATTCCTATCGAAAGTTGAAAATGATTTTTTCAATTCTTTGAATCGCCATATCACTGAAATGGCAATACCTACGAAAAAAAGTGTGATGACGTTTTTTATAGAGAATAGGACGAACTACAATTTTTGTTTCAACTAATTTTGCTGTAACACTAACCGTTTAGCTGAAAAGCGCAAGAAACTCATTTTTGTAAACTTTCATCATGAATTTTGCACAGGTGGGATCGATGGAGTCTTTTCACAATTAATTTATAATAGTATTCTGAAATTTCATACCAATTTTCAGCTGTAAGGGAAGTTTTGTAACCTTATCCCTATTTTTAGGATTAAACATGACTAGACTACATAGAGTTTCACTGGTTTCTTGGACATGGTAAAAAATTTTCATATTTATTATTTGCATAAGAAGATGCTACGTCCTAGCGAAATAAACGATGTATCGATTTCACGAGAATAATTGATTAATATTTACATCCTGATCAAGAGAGTCACATTCTATCCTTCCTAAAGCGATTTTCCTGCTCATAAATTAAACATAGATGATAACTCTCATCAAATTCAATTATTCATCAAATGTATGTTATTCTGGAAGCGAGAGGAAATGATCGATTAAAAAGAAAATGTTCGATTCGAATTGTATTTGATTATTTCTGTAATTTCATTCAATTTTCTCGTGAGCTTCATTGACATATGTTTGTAAGCGAGCACAGATTAAAATTAGAATGAGATTATTCTTGATTACCTAGCGGGTGGTCCAAATAAATCAGTACAGCGAGATATTTCCATGGAGAGTTTTTCCGAAAAACGCCAAAACACGTCAGGTTTTATATAGAGGAAAACCTCTTTTGATTGAAAATTAAATATCATACAGAGTTATTCTTTTATACCTCACTACAAATTTCAATTTTATAACATTTCTAAAGAAATTTTCAAAATTAAAGTGAATAAATGCCTTAGAAAATTGTTTAATTTCTAATGGACATATAGAATTCCATTCTCAAATTGTCCAACACAAAATTAAGATTACAGATAATAACTGGATTAGTTCTCTGGAACCTATACATATTTGAATTTAAATGAATCTTTCGAAAACATTTATAATTAAATTTTAAACGTGCCCTAGATAACACTGTATCACTTAATAGATATATACAGGTATGGAAAAGACAGTCGCAAATATATGAAATGCAGTGATAATCAAAACAACGACCAGGGTCCAGTGAAGAATCAAAGCCTCAGCGCGATGCGATGACGAATGAACGACTGTTCTCTCTAAATGGCAGTAGAAAGTGGGAATGTTTCGATCGTGAGTCTCTGCAGTCTGCTTTCATTCGCACTTCAAACGTGAGATGCGTTAGACCATGTCGGTTGAAAATAAATACGACAATCTTATTTTATTGTATGCCAAGAATATTTGCCACGATTAATGACACAATTGCCTCTGGGAAATGGAGGTTCTTTTTCGCCATAACTGACTTGAACATAACAAATGTTCTACTTCTACGAGAATAAAATTCGCAAACAAAAAAAAATCCACCTTATTGAGCCAAACAGTAGCCAAATCTATTATAAAGAGATAATCTCATATCATCTCTGAGCAGATTCGGCATAATTGCTATTTTGGTACAAATTTGGATTATTTTGAAACTTAATTCACGAATATTCGTCGCTCTATCAATTTTAAGCCCATCAGCCAAATTTTTCAGATATCCCCACAGAAAAAATTCATTGGGAGATAAATCTGGTAATCTGGGGAGCCATTTGGGCGTGCCATTTGTAGAAATGACTTCTTCTAAACTAAACATTTCATTTTATTTTATTTTCAATTGATATGGAATAAGGAATCCCACGTTTGAAGTGCTTCTGAGGGATCTTCACAGAAGATCTAGGAGTATCAGGATAATAATAATAATAATAATAATAATAATAATAATGATCCTGAACAGTCTTTTATTCGTCATCGCATTGTGCTAAGGTTTTGATTCTGCCACTGCTCCATTGGACATTCAGGGTTCTCTAGATTAATATTGAATTTCTCATGTTTCCGACTGTATTTTCCATACCTGTATATTATAATATCGTATCTTCTTTCATTATATATTTCTGTGGGGTAACCTAATTTTGAATATGCCATGCTTATTCAAAGATCAGTCTTAATTTGCTGATTGTAATCAAGAAGGTATAAAAAGTTTTTACTGATTATTTTATTTATTTAAATAACTCCTAAGTGAGGTTCTTTCCCTGGAAAATGTGCTAACTATTTTTCAAAAAGGGAAATAAAAAATCTTCCTAAATTCTATGTATCGGGTGTTTTTTTAGAGTGATAGAACTTTCGATAGGGATAACTGTGATTTGACAGAAGGTAGAAGCCATGTTTTTTGACATTTCTGTTCAGTAAGCAACGACAAATTAACATGAAAAGACTCACGCAACAACGTTTACAAATTGTTTTCAAAATCAGTGTTCTATTCGTCAAACTTAAAGAGCACTTTGTGAAATTTATGGTTTACATAATCGTCCATCAGAGCAGCTCATTCGTCGAACTATCGATAGATTTCGGAGAACATTTTCTCTACTCGATGCAACAACAACAACAAGACAAAGAACTGTACGAACAGAAGAAGATATCGCGGCTGTAAATCATAGTGTTAATGATGATCCAGATTTATCTATTCGTCGACGTTCACACAAGTTGGACTCTGTGCATACATCACATAGAAAATTTGCGTAAAGATCTTGGTCTACACCCATACAAGATCCAACTGGTTCAAGAACTAAAGCCACTTGACCATAATAAGCGTCGTTTGTTTGCTGATTGGGCCCTAAACAGCTTGAAGTTGATCCACTTTTTCATAGTAAAATTGTGTTTAGTGATGAAGTTCATTTATAGTTGAACGGCTATGTAAACAAGCAAAATTGCCGTATATAGATTGAAAACAATCCTCAAGAAGTTCTGTAGGTTCCATTGCATCCAGAAAAATGCACTGTATTGTGTGCTTTACACGCTGGAGGCATCATCGGTCCATATTTCTTTAAAAACAATGCTGGAGTCAGTGAATGGTGCTCGTTACAGATCGATGATCAATGATTATTTGTTTCAAAATTTGAATGGTATCGACCCAGAAGTGTTTTGGTTTCAACAAGATGGTTCTACACCTTATGTTCATACCGTTACAATTGATTTATTGAAAGAAAGATTTGGCGATAACATTATTTCGAGAAATGGTTTCATTAATTGGCCTACAAATTCATGCGACATAACTCCACTGGATTATTTTCTTTGGAGTTATGTCAAGTCATTGGTTTATGCTGATAAACGAGAAACAATAGACGCTTTGGAAGCCAACATAACTCATGTAATTGATGAAATATGCCCTAAATTACTCGAAAAAGTGGTCCAAAATTGGTCTGGTCAAATGCGGTTCCTCAGAGCTAGTCGTGGTGGACATATGCCGAAAATTATTTTCAAAACATAAATTTCAAAAAAACCCGATATAAGATAATGAATTTAAATAATTTGGTCATTTCTTTATATCACCTTTGGTTCTTTATTAGTTTAATTCGAACACATGTGATAATAATATATATGGGTGATTTCGTTCTAACTGTGATATTCAATGTCCTGTATTGTTTGTTCTCATAGGTCATTAATTAATAATCAATTTATGAAATTTTTGTGCATATTGGAAAATTATGAACATATTTCAACATTATTTTTATATAATATAACTTGCCACTTACAGAAAACTTACAATATATCACTTAAATGTCAGTACCGTGTCATGTCCATTTCTAGCATTTATTTATAAATTGTTAGATTTTGTGTCGTAATAAATGATTTAAACTAATTACCTCATAAATTCTAATGTTTAGGATCAAACTGAACAAAATTGACACATTTTTTGTTTAATGTATTAAGTTAACATTGAATTCCGGTTCAATAACATTTGTCTTTAAATTTTAACGAATTTTTGAATTTGAACCTGTGCGACTCGAGCGCCATTCTACATTGAGATTTATGAAACGTCTAGTGAACCACCTTGAAAGTTAATAAATTTAATCATTTTCTCAAACAATTTCTACCGAATTTATTTTGTCAGTACCATGGATAAATAAGGCAGTGCCGTAAAATTTGAAATTTGTTTCTCGTTCTTGATGCTTCGAAGTTGTAGTCAAAGCCTCTCAGATTTTTATTTTGACAGTAAAATAGATAAATAATATGCATGAAAAAATTTGAAAAGTTTAATTCCAAAATCTCAAAATTTTTAATCAAAAAAATACTTTATAGATATATATGTCTATAAAGTGATACAGTGTTATCTGGGACATGTTTAAAATTTAATACTAAATGTTTTCAAGAGATTTATTCAACTTAAAATCTGTAGAGGTTCCAGACAATTAATTCAGTTATTATCTGTTATATTCAAAAACTATGTAACACATCTTCAAAACGGCATTTGAAAAAACTCAACGATAATCCTCAGTACACTTTCATGTCAAAATGAGAACAATCAACCAAAACATCTATCATACTTACACGACCACGTGTCATCTTGAACCAACGACAGAAAGAACGCAAATAGTCTCTTAGTGGAATGAAATAAGGAATTACTTTGTTTTCTATCACTTTTTATTATAACTGATATACAGTGACTCGAGTTTCGTAGTGTTTACTACATTTTCAAACTCTCTTACTACGAAACTCGAGTCACTGTATATCAGTTATAATAAAAAGTGATAGAAAACAAAGTAATTCCTTATTTCATTCCATTAAAATGAACTATCACAAAGTAACGGACTACTCCATCCAATATTAGTCTCTTAGTGGTTAGGCTAAGCAACCATTCACATTCTATGTTTGTCCACAGAAAGTATGATGGATATTTTTATTCATTGATTTTATTTTGATGAAATTAGATTGAGAATTATCAGTGAGTTCTTTCAAATGATTTTTTGAAGATGTGTTACCTAGTTTTGAAGATGGTTTTGATAGAGGTTTTTTCACACTGTCATTTCTCTAAATACAGCATCAAACACTTCCGACCGCTGTTTTCCACTTATTGCATGATCAACATCTATTACAGATGTTAAAAAGTCAAACAACAACCCATGATACAAAGTTGTATCACTGGTTGCGTTGTTTATGTTAACGTAAATTCAAATAATCAACGTTCCAATGCAAATTCGAAAAAGTTTCTGGGTAAGTCTAATATAGTGGTCAGGGACTGTATATTTAAAATGAAACTACGCATTTCAAATTGAAACTCTTCACTTCAAGTATGATCCCAGCTGTTATCTCGCATGTTCAATACATTAATTAACCTAATTTGTGGTAATTATCAATAATTATATTCTCAGACTGATGTGTCAGTAATTTTTCTTATGTGAATTGAAGACGGAATTTCTCCAAATGAAAAAAAAAAACTAATAAGTTATATTTTATGCGAATAACTAAATGAAAAGTGCAGTATTTCTTCGTTTCAATTTCTAGTTTGAGGCTGTCATATGGGTGATTTCATGTTTTTGCGTGCAGGTTTCTAGGAAAAGTCGATATCATATTATGTTATATTCAGTCAGGCTCACTGCTCCGCTCTATGGCATTTGCTTGATGAAAATTCTAAAAATAGACTTCTAGTAGGATAATGAAAATGAGATCCGTTCTTTGAAGAGCTTTGGTCTCTGCAAACAAATACGAATATATGACCTGCAAAATCTTCACATGATACACCGGCGAGCAAAAAACGGGTCACTAAGATTTTACACTGTTTCTTCGAATAGATTCACCTGTTTAAATTGATTCAATAATATTTTGTTCATCATCCATATTTCATTAGAAAATTAACCAAATGTGAGCAAAATGTAGACACATGGGCTAAAAAACTTGATAAAAGAAACCATCTTCGAATAATTCTTCACGATAAATTAATCGATTATCAGTTGCGTTCAACATTGGTCATTGAAAAGTTTGTTATCCGCTCTCTGAAAGAAACAATTTCATAAAGTGAGTTTGCCAACTGAAGATTGTGTGAGAATGGAGGCACTTATTGGAAGTGGGCTAGAAGAATGAATGTTACCCTATCTACAGTCTAAAGAATATTAACAAGGCATCAGACCAAAAGGCCTGGATTTGGAAGAAGATGGTGCACATCGTTGGGGGATGATAACAGATTCATGGTTTCCACAAGTCTTCGAAATTGCCATCTTACTGCTGTTGAAGTTCGAAATCGATTGATGGAGGTACGTCAGGTAAACGTAAATGGATGGACCGTGAGACATCACGTCTCTTAGAATCGAATTTACAACCATACAGACCTGCGACAGGTCCAGAATTTTTCAGAGAGCATCGAATTGCGGGTCTTCAATTTGCACGAGATCGCATAAACTGGTTAGAAGCTCAGTGGACCCAGATACTTTTCTCTGAATCCACATTCAGCATCCGAGAAGCTGATGATCGTAGACGAGTTCATAGACGTCCAGGAGGAAGAAACACCGATGCCTGTATAGAGGAGCGAGTTCCATTCGGTGGAGGATCTGTTATGGTCTGAGGAGGTGTGTCTTAAGAGCAGAGTTGGTTTTTATAAATGCAATAAGGTACATAGAGGAAATTCTTATGGCCCATGTTGTACCTTATATACCATTTCTGGGAGAGCAGGGAATTCTTATGCATGACAATGCACGCCCACAAACTGCTCGAATAGTGATAGCCTACTTTAATGAGGTTGGAATTTCAAGGTTCAACTGGCCAGCACGAAGTCCTGACTTGAATCCCATCGAACATCTATGAGACTAACTGGGAAGGCGAGTCAGAACTATAGTTCCATCGCCCAATAATTTACAAGAGCTCCGTGAAGCCCTTCGTCATGAATGGGAGAATATTCCACAAGGGACTATTCGAAAGCTCATCACTAGCATGTGAAGACATTTGCAAAGCTGTAATCATAGCTAGGGGAGGTCACACGTCATACTGATACTGAAATTTTCACAGTTACGATCCTTTTTTAAATTTCGAAGTTTAAATTTTCAAAAAAAAGCTTATTATTTTTATACGAATTGAATAGAGTTTCATTTTTCTTTGGGCAGTTCTCTTTTTCCTTCAATTTCAGAAATTTCGTGATTCTAGTAAAAAATTCAACTAATAAGGGTATTTGAACATTAATGATCAAGTGACCCGTTTTTTTCTGCTCGATATCTCGTAAAGTATCGATCAAAAAATTTCAGCTTTATGCTCTTTGTCTAGGTGACATTTCACACTAAAAAAATTATTTTGCTGTATTTTGTTTGGTACATTCTTTTGTAAGTTACAAGATGTTGAAAATAGGAATCAACGAGACAACGAGAAAATTCGGTACTTCGAAGTTTTTCTTCGATAGAGGCGAAAATTCAAGAAAGGAGGGTGAAATTTTTAATGGTGTTCAAAGTTCCGATACTGTAACAGCCAATAACGTACAAGTTTGATTTCGTCCATTCCGGTTAGGTATTTTTGACGTTGAAGAATCATCTTGCACCGACAGTCCCGTATGATATTAGAATCTCCCAGGAGCGAACAATCAACTTAAACGGTTATCCAAAACAGGGCTAGGCCAGAAAGGTTCTACTGGAAACGAATAATTTATTATGAGTTGCTTTCATATGGTTAAACACTAAATTCCCATCTTTACTGTCAACAACTGGACCCTTTGAAGCTAGCAATTGACCAGAAACAACCACAATTGACCCACAGAGCTGTTGTGTTACATCAGAACGGCAGGCCACACACGTCTGTAGTGACTGACCAGAAACTCCGGGAGCTTCAGTTGGACAGTTTGAATGCAGCTACCATATAGTATGGATCTGACACTAAGCTATCACCATCTTTTTCTCCATTGCAAAACTTGTTGAGTGGTAAGAAATTCACATCAAAGAAGAATTTTAAGCATTCGTCTATGTATCCACATCTTCAATGCTTTATTGCGGTTCATCGTCGATAACGTCAATGCCATGCTTCCACTCCATGAAAAAGCAAGGCCCAAATATAGCACTTTACCATTGTCTGTCTTGATTCTAGTCTAGTCATTGCTATCCTGCGTTTGATCTCTACATCAGAATCCAGTTAGTCCGTTATTATACGAGATATAATGTTTTTCGCTGAGGAAAATTTTGCATAAAAAGCTGAGTATGAAGGCTTACAAAGTTCAACAAGTGCAAGAAATGAAGTCTCACATGCGTTTTCACTTTGCCCAATGGGCATGTGATCACATGGCCGAAGATTATATCGGGTGTTTTTTAGCGTGATACAACATAAAAATAAATTGAAATAAAACACATTCAAATTAAGATTGAACCCCATTTTTTTATTTGAAAGATAATTTTATGACTTTCATGTTTTAAAAATAATTTCCGGCATATGACCTGACCACCACGTCATATAGCTCTGAGGAACCGCATTCGACCAGACCAATTTTGGACCACTTTTTAGAATAATTCAGGCCTTATTTCATCAATAACACGAGTTATGTTGGCTTCCAAAGCGTCTATCGTTTCTGGTTTATCAGCATAAACAAATGACTTGACATAACCCCAAAGAAAATAATCCAGTGGAGTTATGTCGCATGATCTTGGAGGCCAATTTATTGGACCAATTCTCAAAATAATGTTCCCGCCAAATCATTCTTTCAATAAATCAATTGTTACGGTAGCAGCATGAGGTGTAGCACCATCTTGTTGAAACTAAAACACTTCTGGGTCGATACCATTCAAATTTTGAAAAACATAATCATTGATCATCGATCTGTAACGAGCACCATTCACTGTAACATTAGCTTCAGCATCGTTTTTAAAGAAAATGGTCCGATGATGCCTTCAGCGTGTAAAGCACACCATGCAGTGCATTTTTCAGGATGCAACGGAACCTGCAGAACTTCTTGAGCTTCATCACTAAAACAATTTTACGATAACAAGCGGATTAACTTCAAGCTGTTCTAGGGCCCAGTCAGCAAGCAAACGACGCTTATTATGGTCAAGTGGCATTAGTTCTTGAACCAGTTGGATCTTCTATGGGTGTAGACCAAGATCTTTACGCAAAATTTTCCATGTGGTGGATGCACAGAGTCAAACTTGTTGTGAACGTCGACGAATAGACAAATCTGGATCATCATTAGCTCTATGACTTACAGCAGCGACATTTTCTTCTGTACGTACAGTTCTTTATCTTGTTGTTGTTGTTGTTGCATCGATTAGAGAAAATGTTGTCCAAAGTCTATCGATATAGTTCGACAAATTAGCTGCTCTGATGGACGATTATGTGAACCATAAATTTCACGAAGTGCTCCATAAGTTTGGCGAATAGAACACTGATTTTGAAAATAAATTTCAACAATTTGTAAACGTTATTGCGGCGTGAGTCTTTCCATGATAATTTGTCAATGCTTACTGAACAGAAACGTCAAAACAACATGATCACAGTTATCCCTATCGAAAGTTCTGTCACTCTTAAAAAAACACCCGATAGATAAAACAATAAAGTATAAAATGAAAAATTAAAGATAAGCAGTTTTTGCAGTATAAAAATATGTTTAAATACTCTTTCTAATAAAATGTGAAGTGCCTTTAGAAAAAATATTTTGAATACAAAATAAAAATTGGTATTTCGCATACCTAATGACCTCTTGGAACAATAGCTGTCTGATATGGGAAGCAAAATAATTAGCTCCTAAAATCAGTGGAAATGTGTATATCTAATATATGGAATTTCTCTGTGATTAGAGTAAAAAAAGATTAAACTGTCTGTTAGTGATAAAGATTAGGCTCTAACAATGAAACTTTTCATTCTTCTCTTATCACATACCCTGCTGCATACGCAGGATTTGTCTGGTATGAATTTTGTACTCGGAATTGGCGGTTTTGATTTCTGCAACTTCTCAAAATATAATGATTTAGACTTTACACGACTTCCGTTAATTATATAATATAGTCACACCTACATAAGCTCTTCCTTGTTTACCATTTACGTTTGTCCAAATTAGTATTCAACAGATAAAGGCTTCATTTACATCATTCTGGTCACACTCATGGTGCCTATGGTCAAGTTATTTCATATAACGCCCGACGAAGGTCAAACGAACGATTACCTACCTTCTGGTAATAAAGTTTTGTAAACTACTTTTAACTAGCTACACCAGTAACACTCACAATCAGTTCAAATGAATTTATTATTTTTGAATAATGAATTCTAGAATCCGAGGTTACAAAAATGTTCTCTAAATGTGATAGTTACGTTTTGAAGTAAGAATTCAACTCTACGTCTTGTGAAGTGTTTGAAACACGTCAGGAATTTTTCGATTCAGAGATCAAGAAAGTTATACACATAGAATCTTGAGCCCTAAATAAGAAATTTCTAGTAAATTGTCTTTCATTAAAAGCGCCCCAATTATTGAAATTTTTATTTCATTATAAAGTACGATGGATACCATTAGCTACGAAACAAAACGTCATTTAAATGTCCACCAAGGAAACGCTGGCAGGAATGAAGTCGTTGAAACCAATTTGGCATGACTCCCCCACACAAATCAGGTCGTAAGTTAGCAATTACTCGTTCAATATTGATCTGTAAATCGTCTAAGTTTGCTGGATTATTGCTGTAAACCAATCACTTAATGTAACCCCAAAAAAGAAGTCCAATGTAGGTAAATCGGGGGAACGAGGCGTATACTTTATGGGTCCATCATTTCCTATTTGTCCTATGCACCAATTACTGAATACACGACGCATCAATTGATCTGTTGGTTTGAGTTTTTGGGTTAAAACAATTTTGTATGGATGTTAACCAAGGTCGTTCCGAAAAATTCGCCACAAAGACGTCTAAGAGATGCCTAGTTCTTGTGAACGTCGAGAAATCAACGTTTCCAATTCTTTTCTGATATACCGACTTGTATTATTATATCGGGTGTTTTTTTTTTAGAGTGATAGAACTTTCGAAAGGGATAACTATGATTTGGCAGAAGGTAGAAGCCATGTTGTTTTGACATTTCTGTTCAGTACGCATTGGCAAATTATCGTGCAAAGATTCACGTCGCAACAATGTTTACAAATTGTTGAAATTTATTTTCAAAATCAGTGTTCTATTCGCCAAACTCATAGAGCACTTCGTGGAGGTTATGATTTACATAATCGTTCATCAAAGCTTATTCGTCGAACTATCGATAGATTTCGGACAACATTTTCTCAACTCGATGCAATAACAACAAGACAAAGAACTGTACGTACAGCAGAAAATATCGCTGCTGTAAGTCATAGTGTTAATAATGATGATCTATTGGTCGACGTTCGACTCTGTGCATCGACTCTGTGCATCCACCACATGGAAAATATTGCGTAAAGATCTTGGTCTACACCCATACAAGATCCAACTGGTTCAAGAACTAAAGCCACTTGACCATAATAAGCGTCGTTTGTTTGCTGATTGGGCCCTAGAACAGCTTGAAGTTGCTCCACTTTTTTATCGTAAAATTGTGTTTAGTGATGAAGCTCATTTCTGGGTGAACGGCTATGTAAACAAGCAAAATTGCATTATGTGGAGTGAAAACAATCCTCAATAAGTTCTGCAGGTTCCATAAGATCCTGGAAAATGCACTGTATGGTGTGCTTTATACGCTGTAGGCATCATCGGTCCATATTTCTTTAAAAACGATGCTGAAGCTAATGTTATCGTGAATGGTGCTCGTTACAGATCGATGATCAATGATTATTTGTTATAAAATTTGAATGGTATCGACCCAGAAGTGTTTTGGTCCCAACAAGATGGTACTACAACTTATGCTGCAACCGTAACAATTGATTTATTGAAAGGTAGATTTGGCGATAACATTACTTCGAGAAATGGCCCAATTTAAATTACGATAATTTATTAGTCATACGATCAGATTATAATTCAGCCTTGAGTTTTCTAGTAGCACCATCTATAGAAGAAAAAAAGAATCTGGTGAGTCACTGCAAAAGTTCAAAACAAAATCGAATCAGTCAGTACTCACACCAGGTTTCAAGAGAGCTTATTTTGTCGTTCGTTTATTTATGAGTTTTTCAAAACAAAATATGTGTCAAATGATATCAATAACACTTATCATTTGAAGCCGAATAATTTTTTTTTAGTAATGAAACGGGAAAAATTAAATTTAAGACATAAATAATCAGATTCATCCTGAGCTGAGTTCAGAAATTGATCCTCTATTCTATATAATTTTTCTGGTTTAATTATAGACTAGTTTAAATATAAACTCCAACTTCCCTGTTGCTATCGGTGTCCTATGTAGTTGAATTGAAAAACAGGTTATGGAACCGATGAAAAGGGGAAATAAAACATCTGAAAATCGACAATATGATCCTTAGAACGTGAAAACAATATTTCACTGCCGGTTACGTCATAAGTACGTGTTGAAAATCAGGATATTTACTGAACTGGAAGGAAGGAAATATTTGTTCCCTTATCATTTCAAAAATTTCGAAGAAACGGTGATAAAAATATGAAAAATTTCCTGTGAGTTGTAGCTCCCAGAAAAATTATTATCCTGTTCTGTCGTTAGATATTTTACATTACCAAAAACATGAATTTTAATAACAAACTGAGCAAATTGTGAGTAGTGATTATTTCGAGTTTGTCATTAGTATTTCGACAGAAAGTTAGTTAAATATTTGACATTAACGAAATATGTGGATTTACGTTTGAACAAAACTGGGAAGTATTCGAAAATAATTTCCAAAGTGGTGAATCTTTAAGTCAAACTGTTAAAAATTAACGTGGAAAATTCAATAGAAATGAAATGCCCTCATCAATTTTTTATTTTTCACATTTGCCAGCTGTAATTAAATTAAATATAGAAACAGAACATTCTGTAACCCTCGTGGAATTGATTAATTGAAGAATAGAACAACAATAATAATGTCTTAGAAACTCAGTTTGTATTTTTTACACATGTTGCAATTCAGCTCAATATTTCGATATTTGATTGTTTCGGTCTTCGCTTGACGAAAATTCATCTTGAATTTGAGCATTAAACGATTTGCAATTTCCCTTTATGTTTATTCAATTCCAACAATTGTTTCGTCATACCATGACATCAGTATGACGAAACAATTGTCGTAATGGAAAAAAAATTAGCGGAAATTGAAAAATCGTTTTATTTTCAAATTCAGTATTTTGATATGTGAAAAACTGTGAATATGCAGAAATTCGTGAAAAATGAAACCCACTTTTTTGACCGGAACAACGTTGTTTCGTTTGGAAATTTTTCGACCCTAAAACTCTGTCAGCCCAAAAGATGCACCATACAAATTAAAATATGACAAATTATATAGTCCGTCTATAAAGTATCCGGAGAAAACAAAGCTCAACTGAAATTATTTCATTAGGCTCCATATGTTTTCAATGGTACCATGATCTGGTGAAGCTGCTGGCCATGAAATGATTGTCACTTGGTGTTCTTGCATCCAAGCTTGAATATAGGCTGAAGAATGGCATCTTGTATTATCCTGATGAAAACGCCACCTGTCTGGATATAAAGTATGCGCCGTTTCAAGGACAAAATCGTTCAGAATGCCACAATACTTTTCACTATTAATGGTACCATCAATTATACACAGAGGCGTAGCACCACGCTGAGATATTGCTTCCCAAACCATTATTTTGGTGGGAAATTTGAACGGTTACAGGTCATTTTGATAGTGATTTCCACCAAGTTGTTATCAATTTTTATCAGAAATAAAGACATTATTAAAATTATCTTCTTGAAAACGTTGACAAAATTCTATCCGGCATTTCTTTTGTCAAGGTGTCATTATAGGGATTTTTTTAGTTTCCTTGATATAGCCTTGTCTTTTCAATTGTATATGGACGGTTTCTGGACATACTTTTATTTTTCGTTGATTTCCAAATCTGTTTGCCAAATAAAGCGTTTCAACTTTTTTCTTAAATCTTACGCGGTCTTCCTGAAACTGGTATATGCCTCATATCCATGCCATTTTTATTCTCTTTATTGTCTCATATACAGCACTTTTTTCCAGTTGAGTCAATTGCAGAAATTTTTTAAAGTTTCGAAAACCTTTTCTATACAAATATTCTACCTGTTTTTTCTTCTTTTTGCGACATTATTTCATAAATTGTACACCTGTTGGCAATCAACAATATTTGATGAATAGTGTTGCCATGCAACTTTAGCCATAGCCGACAATCTGCGGAACCTATTTTATACAATATTGTTGTCTTCGAATGTTACAAAAAAGAAGTATATTAAAATAATGAAATATAATAAATTCCGGATACTTTCTAGATGGACTATATTTCAAATGTGTGGAATGTTACAATACTGAAAGAATTAAAATTAATGAGGGTGAAAAAAATTAATAATAATGATATCCTAGAAGCATAGGTCCTGTTTTGAGAATTTATTGAAATATAGTTGAACAATACTTTGAAACATGAAAAACTCTAATGAAATAAAATAGAAAAAGGCTTTTTACTTGATAGAAGAAATATAACAACATTTGGATATCAAAACAAATTAAAATATGTTTGTCTTCTACAATTTCAATTTCAAAAAAATTTTAGAATTAAATTAATGTCTAAAAAAAACATTTTTTCAGAGATTTCTGAATTAACTTATTCGAATATTTAAATATATTGAATATTTCAAATAAATCATATTCTTTGAGAAGTCCTTAAGGTATGTTCATGTTTTTAAAAGGCAATTGGTGTTCTTAAAGGTAAGACCAGAAACAAAATTTTGTCTCCTTTAAATATTTATTTATTAATTTTAATGACTTTCGTATATCTGTTGGTTTATTTATTCCATTTGACATTATATATTGAATTTTGATTATATACGTCTATTAAACGTAAGCGGTGCTTATTTTAGACATTAATCCAATTCTAAAAGTTTTTTGAATAAAAATTTTTTTTGAAATTAAAATTGTAGGAGACAAACATATTTTAATTTGTTTTGATATTCAAACTCTAATGAAGGTTCTCCTCTTTACACAATTTCCTTATTTTTATAGAGTTTTTCATGTTTCAAAATATTATATAAATAGTTGAATTCAAATATCTATAAAATGAAAACTACTTATAAGACACTATTATTAATTTTTTAAAACCTATTCTATCAGGATTATAGAATGCTTTGTTTCGATATTCGAATCAAAAATTAATCTTTATCAATTGTAAATGAATAATATTTTATTTATGTGGATTTAATTGAAATTGAAATTACTCATATCTGAACACAAGGTAAATTTTGAAAATTCAACCAACGCTACGCTAAATATGAAATAGAAATTACGAAAATCTTCAGGTAATCTTTAAAATTTCGTTTGGTACTGCACGTCTGTTGTTGGTTTCCTATTAGAGAATTGTTTTTGCTATTCTATATTTTTTCGAATTTATGTTCTTGATGAATAACTAATTGCATATTTCCATTACAGCCAATGCCCTCAAATGCTATGAGTGCCCTCTTGGATGCCAAGGAGAAGATAAATCCAAATGGACGACGCAAGATTGTGGTGCAAACTCACCAGGATCAACAAAAGTTTGCTTGAAACAAGTCATTGAAATCAAAGGTGAGTGTGATAAAATAATATTCAATAAAATAATAAAAACGGTTTTTTTTACTTGATAGAAGGCTTATAACAACATCTTAAATATCATGCAGATTTATTCTGATAAACCCACAACAAATTTTAATTTTAGGAAAACTTTTTCTAAAAAACTTTTTAGAATTAAAATAAATGTAGAAAACAGTTTCAATTTAGTAGATACATAGAATTAACACTCATTAAACAGCACCAAGAGAATGAAAGAATACAAAGAACATATAAATTATTCATTAAAAATATTGAATAAATACTTGAAGATACAAAAATTTGTTTCGCATCAATGTTTTATAAAAACCAAATTCCTTTGCAAAAATGCACAACATAACTTCAAGATTTTCTTCAAGAATAACTTTTTTGAAAAAAACTTCCTTAAAAAACCTCCAAAAACATGTACAATATATCTTACCTGACTAAAACTAGGAAGACATGTGGTTTAGGTCGGGTAAGATATATTTTTAATAATTACTTTTATTTTTTTGATACGAAGTTGGATTGACGAGTTATCGATGTGGTCATTTCGAATGCCTTTTTTGAATATGTGCTGCATGTGTTTGGAGTTTCTTTTAAGGATCTCCTTTTCAAGAAAGTTATTTTTGAAAAAAACCTTGGAGTTATGTCGTGCAGTTTTGCAAAGATATCTGGTTTTCATACGAAATTGATACGAAACAAAATTCTGTATCCTCAATTATCTATTCAATATTTTTAATAAATAATTTATATTTTCTTTAATTAAAAAAATGTATATGAGACAGTAATTTATTTCCACAAAAATGTTTGTACTACTACAACAATTATTTCACCACGATGTGGCTTCTTCAGGTATTACATTGTACTGTAGTACAGTATCGTTGCTAGTCCAAAACATGAATATTTCAACAAAACTATTGCTTTTTTAACCCCAGATAAATATAAAACCGTTACTAATCCACTCAGTTCAATTTTAGCTGAAATATTCATGGACGATCTGGAATGAAAAATACACTTGAATTCTATAAGCAAATATTTTCTTTATTGGTACAGATATGTAGATGACATTTTTCGTTGCTTTAAAAGCACCGACCGACAACTACATATCTTCACGAATTTCATTAATAAACTCCACCCAAAAATCAAATTCACAATCGAAGAAGAAAAGAATCAAAGTATTAATTTTCTTGACCTCACTATAACAAGATTAAATCATTTACATGATTTTGGTATTTTTCACAAACCAACACATACAGACATCACAATACATAAAACTTCAAACCACCCCACCAACCAAAAGATGTCAGCATATAATAGTTTTATTCATAGATTATTGAATGTCCCTTTAAATTCAGAAAACTTTATGAAAGAATTAAATATTATTAAACAAATAGTGTCAAACAACGGTTGCAATCCCTTTCTTATAGACAAAATGGTATCCAATAAACAGAAGAAAATGGCATTAAATCTCGTGTACCCATCATAAAAGAGGACAATACACAGAAATATTTTTCGTTATCTTATGTCAATGGATTATCTGAAAATATTGCTAAATATTTCAAAAGTTGTTTCAATTATAACGCGGCTTTTAAGACAATTAATAACCTCAGTACCTACATAAAAAACAATAAAGATCGTACAAATAGAGAAAATAAATCCGGAGTCTACAAGTTGACTTGCAAAGATTGCCCTTTAGTATACATTGGCCAGACTGGTAGATCATTCAAGAAACGTGTCCAAGAACACCAAAGGGGTTATATATCCAATTCTGTACATTCGACATATGCTAATCATCTTAAGGAATTCAGGCATAATTTCAACAATAATTATGAAATTATCCACGTTGAAAGCAAAAGTTCTATATTAACACTTTTAGAATTTCTTGATATCAACAGGTATAATGCCCGTAAAATCCTTTTGAACGAACAAACAGATGTCGATCATTCTCCATTACTGAATATTATTCCTTAATGGCATTTTTAGCGGCAAACTCCAATAAACACCTAGAGTTTTTATGACTTGTGCTTCCATTATTTGGTCACGTACCTAAAAATGTATTTAAACTCGGTTACAGACAGTACAGTGTAATACCTGAAGAAGCCACATCGTGGTACAAACATTTTTGTGGAAATAAATTACTGTCTCATATACATTTTTTTAATTAAAATAAGTTTCCACCAAGTAAAGACCGAATCTATCAAATATATATTTTCTTTGTATTCTTTCATTCTCTTGTTGCTATGTAATGAGTGCTAATTCTATTTGTCTCCTAAATTGAAACTGTGTTTTCTACATTTATTTAATTTAATTCTAAGAAGTTTTTTACAAAAATCTTCATAAAATTAAAATTTGTAGTGGGGTTATCAAAATAAACCTGTGGAAATTCTAGAGGTTATGTTGTGCAATTTTGGAAACGAATTTGGTTTTCATAATACATTGATACGAAACAAAATTTGTATCCTTAAAGTATTTATTCAATATTTTTAAATTAATAATTTATATTTTCTTTTGTACACTTTTATTCCTTTTGGTGCTGTAATGAGTGTTAATTATATATGAATACTAAATCGAAACTGTGTTTTCTAAGACATAATTCAATTTCATTTCAAAAAGCTTTTTAAAAAATTTTCATATTATAATTTGTAGTGAGGTTAGCAGAATGAATTTGTTTGATATTTAAGATATTATATTCAATGGAAAAGCAGAAGAAATTGCTCGAATTGAATAATTCATGGAAATTTCCACCAATATAACTAAACTCCTTGTCTTATTCAGCTTTCTCTTATCGATTTCTCAACCTTCTCAGTTCGTTGAACTGTAGAATCACTTATCGATTTCACCATCATAAATAAGCATTGATGAAAATCTGCAGACCATTTCAAGTGGACGTGATACAAAGAAGTTTTCGGTTCAATATATTTCTTAATAGGCTTTTTTCCGGATTTATGCATATCAGTTATTGGCACCTGACTGGCATATGCTAATTTAGGCATAATTTCATCAATAACTATAAAATTATCCACGTTGAAAGCAGAAGTTCTAGATTAACACTTTTAGAATTTTTTTAAATCAACATGTGTAATGCCCGTTAAATTTTTTTGAATGAATAAACAGATGTTGACAAATCTTCATTACTGAATATCTCTCCCTAATGGTCTTTTTTAGGGGCAAACTCCAATAAACACCTTGAGTTTTTATGACTTATTCTTCCATTATTTTGTCACGTACTTACCTGAATAAGCCACATTGTGGTGAAACAATTTTTTGTATTATAACCATTTTTGTGGACATTAAAATACTGCCCCTCATAGATTTTTTAATTAAAATGAGTTTCCACCAAGTAAAGACTGAATCAATCAAACAAAATTTCCTTCATGTGTCGACGGATAATATATTCCTAATTTTTAAATATTTTTTGTTTGTTTTTTGCAGGAAGTCCAAATAGGGAAGTCCGCAAATGCGCTCTAGTTCCCGAAGGAAAGAAATACGAATGTGTTAGCGCACCTGGAGAGAAAACCACGATGTGCGAGACTTGCACATCGGACTTGTGCAACTCTGCAGGCTCTATCACCTTCAATTCCCTTGCCATCGCAAGCATCGTTCTTCCCTTCTTGGCGACGAGATTTTATTAATTATATCATTCTGTTAAATTATATTTAAGAAAATTCTAAATGTTCAGAGTTACAATTTTATTTGGAGACGCTGTTCGAAATTTGCAATAGTTTTTGAAATATTTTTTCAGTTGACTTATTTATGTAATTGAATAGGGTTTAATAGATTTATAAGTTAGGTGATCTTTCATTCTTACGAAATATCAACCAGAAATTATCCTGAAGCTCTGAGAAATGCGGGTGTAATGAGGGAACTTCTACCTATTAATTCGGAGGCGCCGTTTCATTCTGAGCTTGCGCACCTGCACTCTTCAGATAGACGAGGTGCTTACGCCTGCCCATGACTTCACTGACCTTGTTCCACGTTGGAACGTCAGTCGTCGAACGCTTGTACTCTGCTCTAATTATACCTGGCTAGGACGTTGAGTTAGGTATTATCTGAGACCGGCCGTGTCCTCTACATGCTACGCCGCGATGTTGCAGCAGAGCAGAATTCTAGTCAAGGAGCATGCACGCTACAATTCAAGCAATCTTTCATACAGTTTTCAAGATATCATGAAGGTTTATTATCGTCATTTATATAATTGTTGAACATATTAAAGTGTCAAAAAAGTGCCAGAAGTCGGGTGTTATGTTTTGTTCATCCACATTCATTGCATTGGCGTTAAAGCAGAACCCTTCAAAACAATACAGCTGAGGCAGCGAATAGTTCGATCATAAAAGCATATTTTAATGTATTTTCAATCATAGATAAACTGATCTCTAGCTCTTTATCTGGACAGCTGTCATTTGACAGACTAAGTAAAAACTCATTACTAAAAATTGAAAATATTAAATCAAAATGTGTTATACATAACGATATATATAATTCCAAACCTCGAATAATTTTTCATAACAAATCTTCATGGATAGCAATCTATATTCCGCAAATGGAGTGAATGAAAAATTAACAGAAGATTTAAACAAACTCTTGAACAAGCTACCAGAGACCAAAAAAAGGAAGAGAATATACAATATTTCAGAAAGTATGGAGAACTATTACCGCAAACACAAAAAGCTAGAATGAAATGACAACAGACACATTATCCAAGAGATAAAATTTCCTTTAATATGATTGCAAGCGAATTGAAATTCAAAATAAAAGAAACGAGGGAAGAATCAGTCAATGAGTATATCACTAAACTAAATAGATATGATAATTCATATCTATATCATATCATATCTATATCATATACCACCGTTGCGCAGGATCAACCATAAAATGTGCACCTAACAAGAGAAAGCACAAAATATTTGCTGAGCATCTGGCTAGAGTATTCACCCCAAATGATGACGATCTAGAAGAGAGCTGCAAGAACTACACCAATACCGAAAATCACCACGAAGCAAGTTCAAAATGAATGTAAAGCTGCAGGAAATACCAAATATAAACAACCAAATATAAACAAAGAATCACCAAAGAAGGGACTGTTGGTAATCACTCACAAATTCAATGCCGAGATTATACTTGTCCCTAAAGCAAGTAAAGATGCAAACACCTATGCTCCAATCAGCTTGATTCCAGTTATATCAAAAATCCTAGAAAGACTGGTGCTCCAAAGAATCAACTCTGACCAGGCATCAGATTAGATTCCTGTCAAATCTCTCCGGAACATATCAAATTCATAGAACTAATCACGAAATGGGTGAGTTAGTCAAGCTTTTCATACAGTCTGGCATCCTGATGTGTGATGTGGTGGTGAAGAATCGAACTACAATATGATCAGGAGTTCCTTAGGGAACTGTCATTGGACCACTTCTATACTTGCTGTACACCGCTGGCCTACCACGAATCCTCATACCATATTGGAAACTTCGCAGATGATACAAGCATTCTAGCTGTTGATGAAGATCCACAAAATGCCATCAATAAAGTGGAAAATCCACATAAATGAGTCCACATCTGTGTAAGTAAATTTCATATAAAGAAAGGCGAGTTCATATAAAGGAAGGCAGTATATATGAATAATACAAATACCAGAAGTTCCAAGTAACAAATAGTTGGGGAAGCATTTAGACAGCAAATATTCATGGAAGTAATACATAATCAAGAAAAGGAAGTCAAAAAACTTAAAAACACAAAAACTTAATTGGCTCAGAGGTAGGAAATTTAAAATGGAACTGGAGAACAAGATCTATAAAACAGTGATAGCTTATATAGGTATATGGTATAGAGCTCTGGAGATGAAGCAGCAAATGCACGAAGATTTACGAATCCCTAATGTAAAGGATGTCTTTAAAGAGAAGAACGAGAAATTTATGCCTAACTGGAAAGCCATTGGTACTACCTCAATATAAAAGGCTAAGAAGAAAGGCTTTAGCTTCAAAGTTAGCAAATTAGCTTATATAATGTGCAAATTCTGATTGCTTATGAATGAATTATAATGAAAAAATATCATTAACTAGATTATGTAGAGGTTTTACACAACAATTCTGTTTTTATATTCAAAATTAAGTATTATTCTCTATCAAGAATAAACTCTTTCAATTTCTTTTATTTTACAAAATTGTTACAATTAGTTTTTTCTGCTTTTTCATATGCGAAAATCATTCATTCTTTGATATATTAGAGTTTGGACAGTTTATTTTTCATTAGGATTCTGTGACTGAAGTAAAACCTAGAATTTTCATTTTGTTTCAAGTTAACCCCTTACATTGAAAGTTGTTAGTTATCAATGTGTTTTGATAGTTGTTATTTATCATTCCTAAAAACGACTAAGGATTAATGATGAGATTTTCTAACGCTATACTGGAGAATGTACTGTAGTTTTATTTGTATAGGGCGTTTTCTGTTATATATTTTGTTACTCATTACGCCCATGGGAAACGGCTATATACGTAATTTAAAGTCTGTCAATTTTCTTTACTTTCTATAAATTCCTTTATATTTTGCATTGTTATACGATATTTGGGAATTTTATATGTCTACTCAAACTGAAACTCAGTTTTTCTGAGACATTTCGATTTGAATTCTAGAAAATATTCAATTGTGTGGAGGTTTCACAAAATAATTCTATCTTTATATTTGAAATAAATTATTTTCAGGTTTTTTATCAACTGAAAACTTGTGCATCGAAGTGGTTTCGATGCTTTCAAGAAGTAAAACGCGAAAAAACGTTCAAGCGTGCGTTCACATGTCGCAGAAAGAATAGTCATTCCTGAGACACCTCATAGTAGAGCTATTTGGCAATTAAAATAAAGATAAAGCACCCGATTCAAAACATAAGCTGTTATACGTATTTCATAGTTGTTTCCAATCATCAGAGAACTATAACATTTAGAATTAAACACAATGAAAAAATTGAAGTTTCAACAATGGACAGATTCAAGAAGAATTCGGATCAAACAAAACCCAAACACTGTCAGTTATGACATTAAATGAAAAATAAATATTTTTTTAGAGACGTATTATCAATTATATACAGAAAGTTCTTCAGATTTTTGATATTAACTTTCAATTTTGAATTAGAACTTGAACCAGGTAGACTGAAAATTCATAATTTATATAATTAGTCGAATAAGTCTCTAAATAGTTCAATGCTCTGTCATATGATTCTACATGTAAAATTTTTAGATTGTCTATTGTGAAAAAGAGTGTCTATTTTCGATTCAATGGGTTTGAAGTGTGGAAGTTTGTTTGGTTTTTGGAAATTCATTTAATATTGATTAAATCTAGTTTGGAATATACATTCAGTTTGACCTATACATCTGTTATTACAAGTTAAACATATTAAGTAAAGTAGAGAATTCTAAGCGCTTTTCAATCGAAGAGAGTTGAATATTTATATGTATTTGGAATAATTGGTGGAGGAACAATTGGAATCTGAATAATACAAAAATGGTGGAAGGCCTTAGACCAGCTAATTTTTATAGTACTAGCCTGTTTAGAATAATCAGTTTATATTACTTTTCTATTTAAAAAGTAATCTAAACGAACACTGAAGGACAAAAAAGATATTTGAAATTCAGCAATCTTTCCACTTTCATATTTAAAAGAATATCACCTCAGCAAAAAAACTTAACATGTGGAAGAATAATTGCATATTCATGTTGTACGAGGTGGAATAAGTAAGATCAATTTTACGATGCACAAAAAACAATTCTTCAACTAAAATATTTGGGAATCGATTGTAGGAAAGATGTTAGAATTATCGCAAAAAAATTTGAGTATGATACAGAAATACTCACTAAAATGACATTTTTCTATACGAATCTCCCATTAGGAATAGAAAATGAAAATTATTTTAGAAAATATTGAACGTTGAAAATTAATTCCGATAATTTCCTTATTTTAAAAGAATATATCATAGCAACGCTCCTACTATCGAGATCAAATTCAAATGTAAAATAACAACACAAAGGCTGAAATTTCGTGAGTATTGTATTGTGGCGGCGTGTACCGCTCCTCGCCAAGATTTCCACTCTGCTCTGCTGCAGCTTCCTGGCGTAATATATAGAGGACGCGACCGGTTTCGAATAATACTTAACTCATCGTCGTAGCCGGGTTCAAGTACAGTAAAGTACAAAGCTCTCGGCGACCTTTCCGATGAGGCGTCATAGGCAGATTTGTACCCTATTGCCTATCTGAAGAGTTCAGGTGATGCAAGTCGGAACGAAACGCCACCTCCCAAATTAAGAGTTTGAAGTTATCCCATAACACCCGCATTCCTACAGAGCTTCAGTATGAACCGAAGTTTGACAAAAAGATTTTGTTAGAACAACGCTTTCGCATTTTGAAATTTCCTCTATATAATAAGTTCATGCGGTTTGAAAACAGATGTCGCTACTACCCTAATATTCCATTGTTTCATCTGGTAACATCTTCATTTTGAAGTGTAAATAACATAGCTCTGGTAATGTCGAATTCTGTACCGTATAATATATTTACATTCTGTCAAGAAAGTACCGGGAATTATCGATTTAAATCTGGCGGGGCAATGAGGCAGGTAAAATTTTTTTTATGCCAAGCTTGAGCGGGATCTGTCAACTAGTGTGTTTGCAACAGCTGATTAAGTCAGTCGATGTCAGAGTGCGTGCCGATTTTTACTATGGGTGATTACGTTGAGCAAAGAATTTGTTTAAAGTTTTGTGTTTCAAATGAATTTTCGTGTGCCGATGCATTGAAAATGTTGCAAAATGCCTTTGGTGATAATGCTCTATCGAAAACTCGTGCATATCAGTGGTACAGAGCCTTCAAGGACGGTCGTGAAGTGGTCGCCCATCGACGGCTTCGATCGAAGATAACGTCGATAAAATTAAGGAAAGGGTGCTGGAAAACCGTCGTACCAGCTTGAGAGAGATAGCACATGATCTTAAGATATCCCACGAGTCCGCACGTACGATTTTGATTGATATTATGGGCATGAGAAAGGTGGCCGCACGACTCGTACCGAAAGACCTGAATTTTCTTCAAAAACGTCATCGCGAACAGGTTGCTTCAGACATGCTGGATCGCTGTAATTCCGATTCTACATTCATGGAACGCATTATAACTGGTGATGAGACCTGGGTCTACGAGTACGATATGCAAACAAGCCAGCAATCATCGGAATGGGTGGCAAAAAATGAGCCGAAACCGAAAAAATCACGCCAAAGCCGCTCGAAAATGAAGGTGATGCTCATTGTTTTCTTCGATATCCGTGGCGTGGTGCACTACGAATTCGTTCCAGAGGGTCAGACGGTAAACAAGGAGTATTACCTAGGCGTTATGAAACGTTTGCGTGGTTCAGTAACCACCGTATTCGCCGGATTTGGCTCCCTGCGACTTTTTCCTCTTCCCAAAAGTAAAATTGCCCCTTCGTGGCACCCGTTTTGAGTCGATTGAAGCCATAAAACAAAATTCGGCGCGAGAGCTAAAGTCCATCCCGGAAAGCGCCTATAAAAAATGTTTCGATAATTGGAAGTGCCGTTGGCATAGATGTATTGGAACAAATGGAGCCTATTTTGAAGGCGACCCAATAAATTCTGACGATTAAATGTAAAAATGTTGTTTTAATTGAAAATTCCTGGTACTTTCTTGACAGAGTAGTATTACAACATATTTATTATACAACATTACTTCAATATGAAGAAAAACGCTGTCGAAAATCATCGTATTTTAGTGCATCTTGATGGTGACCATGGACCATGGAATTGGATAAAATAAACTACGACACGTATAAATGGTATATATTTGGGGACTTAAAAGTTATAGTAATTTTAGTGAGACTTCAGGAAGGATTTACAAAATACTGCTGTTCTCTTTGTTTATGGGGTGCAGTAAATTAGGACCATATAGCAAAAATTTGGCCAGAAAGAAGTGTATTTCAACTTGGATCTCAAAATGTTAAGACCTCTTGTAGACCCAAAAAATGTCCTTCTGCCTCCTCTTCAAATTAAACTAGAGCTGATTAAAAACTTTGTGAAAGCTATGAATAAAGGTGGTGATGGGATTCAAATATTTAAAACAAGTCTTTCGCAAGTTAAGTGATGCCAAATTAAAGGAAGAAATTTTTATTGGACCACAAATCAGAAAATTGCTGGATGACGTTAATTTTACAGAGACGCTTATCAGGGAGGAACTCAGAACATGGGATTCATTTGTTAGTATAGTAAGAGGATTTTTGGGCAACAATATAGATGCAAACTATCAACAGTTTTTTTTTGTGTGCTGGTATTATTGTCTGAACAAATAACAAATTTTTGATATTTTCAAAAGATGGGTTGTGGGGAATAGCTCCCCCCTATCGGAACATCCCCGTCTATTTCCGCGTGGGTGTCTGAAAATTTCTGTTTACAAGCAGGCTACGTCTGCGCAGGCGAATGCTCCCTGATAACCCTGCCAGCCCTGGAAAACGTACTAAACTTCAGTTGTATCATTCGCGCGACCAAGCTGATCGACCCCCTGGGGGGTTAGTTCGGTTAAGCGCGTGAAAAACTACGTGTTTCATGTAAATCGAACCGGAATTTGGGCCCAACAGAAATGCCGCGACTGAGGGTAGGCAGGATGGCGATCTGAAATTTCGGAATAAGAATCTTTGTAAGTTCCTTGAAAAATTATTAATTCGTTTGATTTACTTAGAAGTGGAGGGAAAACTTTCCAACAGTTAATTATAATTTCACCATTCTGTAGTCGCCTTAGAATTGAACACAAAAAATTAAACAAAGTTAAAAAAGGGTCTAATAAATGATAAACTATTTTTCCGCAATTTAAGTTCAAGAAACGTCCGACAATTCAGTTATTTCCGTATAAAACAAAATGGGATGAACATAAAAGATGAAATTTTGAGCCTATATGCCTAAAAAAATAAATTTAAATTTAAATAAGATTAATATTTGATTAATTCGGTCTTTACTTGGTGGAAACTCATTTTAATTAAAAAACTATATATGAGACAGTAATTTTTTTTGACAGACAGTAATTTATTTACACGAAAATGTTACCTCACAATAACAAGACTAAATAATTTACATGATTTTAGTATTTTTCACCCACACATACAGACATCACAATACATAAAACTTCAAATCACCCCACCAACCAAAAGATGTCAGCATATAATAGTTTTATTCATAGATTATTGAATGTCCCTTTGAATTCAGATAAATTTTTGAAAGAATTAAATATTATTAAATAAATAGCGTCAAACAACGGTTACAACCCCTTTCTTAAAGACAAAATGGTATCCAATAAGAATATGGCATTAAATATGTGTACCCAATCATAAAAGAGGACAATACACAGAAATATTTTTCGTTATCTTATGTCAATGGATTATCTGAAAATATTGCTAAATATTTCAAAAGTTGTTTCAATTATAACGCGGCTTTTAAGACAATTAATAACCTTAGTACCTACATAAAAAACAATAAAGATCAAACAAATAAAGAAAATAAATCTGGAGTGTACAAGTTGACTTGCAAAGATTGCCCTTTAGTTTACATTGGCCAGACTGTTAGATCATTCAAGAAACGTGTCCAAGAACACCGAAGGAGTTATATATCCGATTCTGTGCATTCGACATATGCTAATCATCTTAAGGAATCAGACAACTCTTGATGATGGGATAGTTCATTTCCCGAAACTCGAGTCACAAGAAAATGTGTAATATATCTTTTTTGGTAGTAAAACATAGTAATTTCTACAATTTGTTTTAATTTATTCTATAATTCTATAACTCAGAATGAATTACGTTTACGTATACACAGTGTCTACTTTTAAAAGGGATAAACTTCAAGGGGAGATCATACAATTTATTTGCAAAATTCGAATATCAAAACAGATTTAATCTGTCAGTCTTCTACAATTTTAATTTAAAAAATTTCTATTTTATTCAAGTTATTTACAACGAAAAATGTCATATATGTAACACATTGTCGAAATGTTGATGGTTATTCTTCAATTTAACATTTCTTGATTTCACGAAATATTTCAAGTTTTTCCATAAAATCAGTTGTACTTCAATTATCTTTGTAGTCCCAGCAAGTTTGACCACATATCTGGAGACGGCATTAAATTTGCTACAAGAAAAAAGTTCTGTGTACTAACAAATTTTTATTGCGGACGTGGTAAGGAGATGAATATCACGATTCTGAAGTGAACAAAATCACTCTTGCTGAAAAGAAAACATGTCCATAATTAATAATTTTTTATCTATAAAACCATTGAAAAATATGACTGCTTTTGTTCACTTCAGAATGTGATATTCATCTCCTTACCACGGCCGCAATAAAATTTTTTTGGCACACAGAACTTCTCATCTTGTAGCAAATTCAATGCCGTTTCCAGATATGTGGTCAAATCGGATAAGGCTACAGGAATAACTGAACTATAAATGATTTTATGGAAAAACTTTAAATATTTCGTGATATCAAGAAATGTTAAATTGAAGAATGACCATCAACAATTCGACCATGTGTTATATGACATTTTTTGTTGCAAATAACTTGTATGATCTCCCCTTGAAGTTTGGCCCTTTAAAAGTAGACACCCTATATAATAAACAGCTCAAAATGAAACTGCATGGAAGATAAAATCTGCATGTCTTTGAATATCGGCCTACATGAATCCAGGGGCTTCAAGTTGAATATCACGTGAATAATTTTCTTCTGCGTAATAAATTACCTCTGGCCAGTGATGAATCTCATGAGAACACATTGAAGCTCAGATGACTGTTTACCATACTGTAATGAACCTCAAGGCGCCAACTCGTACTTACATTTTTATGTGTAGAAATTGCTAGAAATTATTATACAAGCGGAAATTGTTTCATCCCCATATTTCACCAAAATAACAAGCATATATTAATTTCGCATACATTTGTTCCATCTGAGAATTCCCAGAATTAATGACCATTCTGTCATAGGACAATCTCTGCCAGTATTGTGTTCAGTAATTGCTTTAATCCATTGTTGAGCTTGAGTTAAAACTGTTTGAACAGTACTGTTTATGCATTGTTCAAAAGTAGAATAGAAATCAGACGAAGTATAACTTTCGCAATTGTAATTTTCTAGAAAATTAAAAGTTAATAACATAAGGTTGCAGCTTGAAGCTGAAAGGGCGTCTCCAAATACGAATATGAAAAAAATTATTTCAGAATTTATAACCGTATATATCGACCTTATTTAGTTTTAAACCTACTAAACGAAGCTTACATTCAAGGAAAAACAAAGATTAAAAATATTGACTTAAAATAATAATTAAATTCTTTATTTTCTTTTTATAAGGAGCTATATCTTCTCCCTTCAAAAACCAGCAGTAATCATCATGGCTGGATCCCATCATCCTTGATAGCGAATTTCCATTGTCCTAATATCCTGGTGGAATCTTTCACCCTGCTCGTCAATGACAGCTCTCAAATTGTCAGGAAAAAATGACAGATCTGAATGGAGAAAATGAATTTTTAATGAAATTCGGAGACCAAGCGATTTGTGGGCATCTAAAAGTTCATTAACTAACTGTTGGTAGTTTGCATCCATATTGATGCCCAAAAATCCCCCAACACAAATTCATGAGTTTCATGCTCTCAGTTTCTGCGTTGTAAGCTTCTCTGTAAAATTAACGTCATCTAGCAATTTTCTGATTTGTGGACCAATAAAAATACCTTCCTTTAATTTGGCATCACTTAACTTGGGAAAGACTTATTTTAAATATTTGAATCCATAACCATCTTTATTCATAGCCTTCACAAAGTTTCTCATCAGCCCTAGTTTAATGTGAAGAGGAGGCAGAAGGACATTTTTGAGGTCTATAAGAGGTTCAAACTTAACATTTTGAGATCCCGATTGAAATACACTTCTTTCTGGCCAAATTTTTATTATATTAGGCTGATTTACTGCAAAAATATTTTGTAAATCCTCCCTGAAGTCTCACTAAAATTCCTTTAACTTTTAAGTCCCCACATATCTACCATTTATACATGTTGTAGTTTATTTTATCCAAAAGATGGCGCGTATTTTCATAACTTTCTTTCATCGTCACTGAATGGGGAACTGGTATAGAGGGTTTTAAATTTCCATTATGCAGTAATGTAGCTTTTAAACTGTATTGAGACGAATCTATAAATAAACGCCACTCAGAGGGGGAATGCTCAATATCAATGTCCTATATTAAACCATCAATATCAATATTTTCGAAAATCCATTAGGTTTGTTGTATTTGTGACACACAGAGAAAAATTAATAAAAGGTTGGTAAAGAGAAATCATTTATTTTTTCGGTAGATGGCTGTAGTGATCCATATTTCGTAAAGTATCTATCAAACTCAAACTGCTCATTGTCAAGATGACATTTCATACTAAAAAAATTATTTTCCTGTTTTTTGTTTGGTCCATTCAGTTGTGAGTTACAGGGTGTTGAAAATGGAAGTCAACAAAGAGGAAATTGGGTACATTTTACATTTTGGTAAAGGCGAAAATGCAGCAAGATAGCTGATATTTTGAATGGTGTTTATGGTTCCGATACTGTAACAGCTTCTACTTCTTCTTCTTTATCAGTCTCTCAAAATCCACTCCTGGATATAGGTTTCCCCCCTTCTTTTCCACCATCTCTATCTCTTGCTATATTATACCAGTTACGACTAGCTGTCTCTTTAATGTAGCTTGACGCTTCTTTTAAGCAGTCTCGGTCTCCACTGTTGCTGGATTCAAAAAGAGACTCGATGTTAGGGTGCCATACCAATTAACACTAAAAAAAAAGATGGATCGAATTTAAATCTGCTAAGCTTCAATCTTATCTTAGTAAGAGCACTATAAACCTCATTAAAGAGAGGAGTAAGGATCATAAAAAGTATAAGTTGAACTCTAGAAGTTTGGATTACCATGTTTTCTTTCAGTTAAGACGTAAAACCGAAAAAGGTGTTCGGTCACTTGGTACATCTCTTCAGTTGAGGATGAACTGCCGGGTAATTCAAAGCGTTTCTGGCAGTACCTAAAGTTTTCCATTGTGCCCTCGTATGTCAGCAATTTTGATTCGATACATGAGATCAGAGTAACCGAAGATCACATTGTTGAGGTTTTTTCTGGGCTGGATGAGAATAAGGGTGCAGGTCCGAATGGATTACCGTCCTTATTTATCAGGGGCGCTAAATCGTTGTATATTCCCCTTAATATTTTGTTCAACCGATAGTTCATGCAGTGTTGATTTTCCAGAAAATGGAAAACTGCTCACGTAGTTCCAATTCCAAAAATTGGCGATAAACATTATATTGAAAATAATAGGGCCATAAGCAAATTAAGTATTTTAAGTAGAATCCTTGAGTTTTTAGTTCGTGATAGGAGCATGAATTCAATAAGGTCTCTTATTATTCCTGAACAACATGTATTTGTTCCTAAAAGATCTACTGTGTCCTTTACACAGAGTATATTCTTGAAGCAATGTACAGTCAGATGCTGGTTAATTCTGTGTACACCGATTTCTCGAGGGCCTTCGATAAGGTCGATCATAACATCTTGATGAAAAAATTGTCTGAGATAAGTGTGCATGGAGACTTGCTACATTGGTTATCTTCATATCCCAATAATAGATCTCAAATTATTGCCGTTAACAGATATTTTTCATCATCTTTCTGTGTAACCTCGGGGGTGACTCAGGGGTCTCTCCGTGGGCCTCTTTTATTTGTAATTTATATTAATGATATAAGTGGATGTTGTAAATTTTGTAAATTGTTAATATTTGCGAAGATTTTTTCTCGTATAGCTGACGCTTTGGACTGCTTTAACTTTCAACATGACTTAAATGCGTTCAATAACTTCTTCATCGAAAATGAACTATATCACAACTTGAATAAGTGTAACTGCATAACATTCAGTAGCAAACTAAAGTTGGCATGAGGTGAGGGATATGGGTGTAATATTGGATACAAAAATGTTGTTTGATTCACACATCGATTATGTGGTGACCAGAAGTAGCCAGATGCTGGGATTTGTGATGAGATCTTGTAGAGATTCCACTAAGGCCTTGAAGGCTTTATATTTTGCCTTCATTTACACTAGGTTATCTTATGCATCGGTTGTTTGGTCGCCATATTATGAGGTCTGCAAGCACAGACTGAAGATAGCGCAGAAGAATTTTCTGAAATATTCAGATTATGAGGTTACAGGCAGGTACAATTTCATGGCGAGTATGACTAGCCTTAGAAAAAATTATGGGTTCGTCTCAATGGAAAAATGTAGGAAATATGACGATGTTTTGTTTTTGTATGAATTCTTGAATAGTTAGCATTCATGTTCCATCTAGACAGGTTATGCTGTTTTTGAGGTTACGTTTCACAGAACAAATTTGAAAAAGCACTCTACGATCAAGAGAACCATATCTTTTTCTCGCATTGCAAAACTTCCTAAGTGATAAAACATTTTCATCAAGAGGAAATTGTGAGAATAGATTACTAGAGTTTTTTTCCAATAAGTATCAAGACTTCTTTGAGAGAGGCATTATAAAGCTCCCTTCAAAATGGCAACAAATTATCAAAACGATGAATATTTGATCCAAATCAGACAATCCGAAACATGTTAAATGAATTCTTGAAGTTCATGTCAAAAAGAAAGGATTTTTTTCACAACCTTTCCTTATTTTTGGATAATCTCCATAACAGAATCTCTATGCTTTACGATCATATATTTTCAGCGACCATAAAATCTCTTCCCCCTTATCAGATACAAGGTTCGATCGTCCGAAATTTTATTTAGAATGGGATCCAATTATCGAGATAATTTTTTAATCTTGTCTCATTTGAACTTTCACCTTTGCGAAATAAGTCCAATTGGAAAAAAATGTCACGTTTGAATGCAGCACAGTATTTACACAGACGATGTTTTTTGTTTCAATGAATTCATCCAATTCCATCCACTGTTCGTATTGTGCGCAAAATGATATGGTAATCCCGAGTATTTTTGTTTCACGGCCTACGTTTATTTACATCCAATTTCCAGATGAAGGCTCCGAAAATATGAGAATGATAATATTTGCTTTTCATAAAGTAATAATTCCATACATTCACGTATCTTTCGCTCGAAAATATCCTAGCTAAAAAAACTATGAAAAATGTCGTTTTTTTCTTTCATATTTAGTACATTTTTTCCACTGTGTATTATACTTGGTGGACTAAATATCGGGTTTATCACATTTATGTTTTGAAAATAATTTCCGGCATATATCCACCACGACTAGTTCTGAGGACCACTTTCTCGAATTATTCAGGCCTTATTTCATCAAAAACACGAGTTATGTTGGCTTCCAAAGCGTCTATTGTTTCTGATTTATCAGCATAAACCAATGACTTGACATAACCCCAAAGAAAATAATCCAGTGGAGTTATGTCGCATGATCTTGGAGGTCAATTAATTGGACCATTTCTCGAAATTAAGTTCAAATTTTGAAACAAATAATCATTGATGATCGATCTGTAACGAGCACCATACACTGTAACATTAGCTCTAGCATCGTTTTTAAAGAAATATGGACCGACGATGCCTCCAGCGTGTAAAGCACACCATATAGTGCATTTTTCAGGATGCAATGGCACATGCAGAACTTCTTGAGGATTGTTTTCACTCCATATACGGCAATTTTGCTTGTTTACATAGCCGTTCAACCAGAAAGGAGCTTCATCACTAGACACAATTTTACACTAAAAAAGTGGATCAATTTCAAGCTGTGCTGGGGCCCAATCAGCAAACAAACGACGCTTATTATGGTCAAGTGGCTTTAGTTCTTGAACCAGTTGGATCTTGTATGGGTGTAGACCAAGATCTTTACGCAAATTTTCTTTGTGGTGTATGCACAGAGTCCAACTTGTGTGAACGTCGACGAATAGATAAATCTGGATCATCATTAACACTATGATTTACAGCCGCGATATTTTCTTCTGTCCGTACAGTTCTTTGTCTTGTTGTTGTTGTTGCATCGAGTACAGAAAATGTTCTTCGAAATCTATCGACAGTTCGACGAATGAGCTGCTCTGATGGACGATTATGTGAACCATAAATTTCACAAAGTGCTCTATAAGTTTGACGAATAGAACACTGATTTCGAAAACAAATTTTAATAATTTGTATACGTTGTTACAGCGTGAGTCTTTCGATGATAATTTATCAATGCTTACTGAACAGAAATGTCAAAACAACATGGCTTCTACCTTTTGTCATATCACAGTTATCCCTATTGAAAGCTCTACTACTCTAAAAAACACCCGATAATATTCCAAAACAAAAACTCTATATCTTGGAGCCTCACGAAGCCTATCAAGACGAACAGGTACGTCAGTTTCTTTAAAATAAAGTTGAAATAGACACATTCATTAATAAATCAAAATGAATTCGAAATATTTCATATTGAATAGTATTTTTTTCTACTTCGGCAACTACTGTTTCCATTTTCACAAAAATGAATTAATTCATACAGAGAAGGTACCACTACTGTACTTACTGGCATGTGATAATAACCTTTTCACCGGGTGACCACTAAGTAGCCTGCACAACGCCTAAAAGCAGGTTGTGTGAAAAGGACATGCCTTATCATAGCGCACAGCAAGAACCTCTCCAATGGAGTTTGAACCCATTCCGCTTCCAGTTTCGGCTTCAGTCGAAAACCTACACCGTTACTGATAGCAGTGAAGCACTATTTAACCGCTACTGGCTCTGTAGGTGAATATCCGAGTTTTTTTGAAGAAAATCACACGTCGAAGGTACTCGATTTTCACCACCCAGCAGCAAATTCAAGAAAAAACAAAAATCTAAAGAAATCCTGGTTCGAACATTAACAATGGATTATACCGCCAAGAGCCACAAACCCCTGTGGAGTCTTTCAGTCGATTCTGATTTGAGCACCAACTGATTTGAACCGTATAATCAAGATCCCAAAACCCCAGAAATGTCGCGTAAACAATCCTGGTTCGAGGCGAGGTTGGCCGTATCATCTAAAGAAATCCTGAGATGAGAATTACTCGCGAGCAAATGAATGAAATACCCTTCTAGCCTAGCATGCAGACTTTCAACCAGTACCCCCCTCGAGTCCTACAACATTTGAATGGCTAGAAGTATGAATACTCTTTTGGGCATCCATCGTCCCGAGGTAATGCAGCCGATTATATGAGCACTAGGTCTTTGAATAGAAAAATCTGAAATATTAATAAAGAGTTGGGTAAAGTAACGCCAGTTTTAAGGATTTGAACCCTGTGCTGCAACAAACACCCGTACCTACGTGTTATCCATTCAAAATACTTGGAAATAGTCCTGGACAAAACTTTCAGTTGGAATGCACACCTAGACAAAGTGTGACATAAAACCAGGATGGGATTCTAGACATGCAGGCGAATCCGCGGTAAAACCTGGGGTTTAAAGCCCAGGCTATACACTATGGCAATTAGACCACAGATAACGTATGGCACTGTAGCGTAGTGGAAGAAGGGCCAACAAACTATTGGCCACCATCATCTCACTCAACGTAACAGACAGGCTCGCGTCGCAAATACAGGTGCATTTTGCACCACATCCATGGCAGACATAGAGGTCCTACTGAATCTACCACCCCACCACCTGCTCGTGGAGGGGGAGACAGAACAGACCACATACAAACTACATCAACTGGTCATCGACAGGCCAGAGCCAATAGTGATAGGAGGCTCAAGACTTCTGAACGAGCTTTTAACAAACATCATCCTATTGATGCCCTCGGATTTAATGTCAAAAGTCATGAGCCAAGAACGGCATTTCAAAGTAATCGTTCCTAGTCGGGACGATCCAGCCTGCTGAGGTTCTATTGTGGAGTAACCTTGGCTTGTTCACAGACGATTCGCGAACAACGAACGGAACAGGAGCGGGAGTCTATGGAGGCAAACCGAGAATCAACATCTTACCGAGTCCCGTCAATACGCCACCATATTCCAGATAGAACTATTTGCCATTGAGACCGCGGCAGATCTGCTGACAAAACGCTAAACTGCTAAATATCAAAATATTTAGCAATTGTCAGGGAGTACTAAAAGCTCTGGAATCCAGCTGTTTTACATCGGGAACAGTCTGGGATTGCCGCACTCTTTAAACAGGTTCGGTATGTATAAAAGAATCACTCTTGTTTAGATACCAAGCCACTCAAACAATTTGTGAAACGAAGAGGCAGATAGGCTGGCGTTTGGTAGGCCCAAAACTATTCCTGGGAATACCACATGACGTGGCTGACCGGACGATAACAGGCAGAATGAACTCAAGACTAAAGTCTTTCTGACTGAGTCATTGTGGCCTGAAACATTCGAAAGCGTTTCTTGGGACAGCTTCGAGCCAACAGATGGAGGATGGAGGATGGAGGATGGATTATGAGAGGTAACTGCAGACTGATAGAGCATTTGCACACAATCGGTCTGACTGAAGACAATGAATGCAGGCTGTGTATTGAGAACACTGAAAGAGCCATTCACATCGTCTCACGAGTGCCCAGCGGTGTGTCGAATCAGATTCGAGGTCTTTGGTCAGAGTTTTATAGCCTTTTATAGATCTGGTTTGTTTGAATTTGTCCGCGGTTAAAGAACAAGCACTCAATATCATCTTAAATCCACACAATAAGTAATATTCCCGAGATTAACAGGTTTCAATAGGAAGCGTTTTCATGAAGAGTGATGGGAAGCGTGGAACTATCTCGTTCTAAAGCTGAAGGGGCAGAATGATAATTCAGGTAGAAAAATTATGAATAGTAATTATCTTTTCATCACTTCAACACAATTTTCTCAATGCACCGGAATTCGGATAATTGCTTCCAACTTTTTCAACGAGAAGGTTCTCACGAAGATTGATTCAATTTGTTTCTGCGCCTCGGGTTATTCCGTCTTTGGTCGATCTTGTCTAATAATGGATTTTCTTGAGGAAGTTTATGAAGGCATTTATTTGACATCAGGAACTTTATTTCATTCACGTTATAATACTATTCAGAGTGAATGGAATTTTACGAATAACACATCGGTTGACAAGTTTCCTTTTTTAAATTCATCTTTTTTTGTCATTATAAAATAAAACACTTGTTTACATTTTCTACTTTATTTTTGGTATTGACGTACGTTTCGTCTTTGCTAGAAAGACTTCATCAGAATACGAAGTAACAGTTGTTGTACAATGAATTTATAAGATTCTTTACAGAAGGTGTACATGTGTTTTTAATTGTTCGTCGGGTTGGTTTTCTCAAAGAATATTCCCTTCAGAATCGTGTTCACTCGATCCCTTGTAAATATTGAATAGAGGGGTGTAATAAAAATCTATTTGTTCATTTACTAGGTTATTGCTGTTTTTATGTTTATTTATTTCGTAAATTTCCCATAAGTTCAATTTTAGACCTCTATTTTCAACATGTAGAATTTCTATTTCTTTTGTGAAAGAATGGTTATTTTCAAGAAGGTGTTTAGCATAATGTGAATCTTTTTTATTTTTATGGAAACTTCTTTTATGTTCTGTTAGGCGTGCACCGAAATTTCTACCTGTTCTACCAATATAAATCTTTGGGCAATCTGTGCAAGTGAGTTTGTATACACCTGATAATTGAAGTTTATCCATACTGTTTTTATTGTTTTTGATGTATTTGCTAATAGGATTGTTTGTCCTGAAAAAGACTTTAATATTTTCTTTTTTGAGTAGGTTTTTTAGTTGAATACTAATGTTTTCGAGATATGTGAGGCTAACGTATTTGTGTTCAGATAGATCAGATGTTACTGGATAAATTTCTTTTATTGTGTTTTTGTGTATACGTTGGTTAATTAAATTATCTATTAGAGATGTATTATATCCATTGTTGTAAGCTAAGATAATTTAATTAACCAACGTATACACAAAATTATTGAAGTCTCTTTCAAGACAAACAATCCTATTAGCAAATACATCAAAAACAATAAAAACAGTATGGATAAACTTCAATTATCAGGTGTATACAAACTCACTTGCCCAGATTGCCCAAAGATTTATATTGGTAGAACAGGTAGAAATTTCGGTACACGCCTAGCAGAAAATAAAAGAAGTTTCGATAAAAATAAAAAAGATTCACATTATGCTAAACACCTTCTTGAAAATAACCATTCTTTCACAAAAGAAATATAAATTCTACATGTTGAAAATAGAGGTCTAAAATTGAACTTATGGGAAATTTACGAAATAAATAAACATAAAAACAGCAATAACCTAGTAAATGAACAAATAGATTTTTATTACACCCCTCTATTCAATATTTACAAGGGATCGAGTGAACACGATTCTGAAGGGAATATTCTTTGAGAAAACCAACCCGACGAACAATTAAAAACACATGTACACCTTCTGTAAAAAATCTTATAAATTCATTGTACAACAACTGTTACTTCGTATTCTGATGAAGTCTTTCTAGCAAAGACGAAACGTACGTCAATACCAAAAATAAAATAGAAAATGTAAACAAGTGTTTTATTTTCTAATGACAATTACAACTGATTTCTACCAAGCAACGGCCCAATCTATCATAAATCATCTTTTTTTACCGACAAAGTATCTTTCAGAAGCGATACAATCACTCTAGAGCTTCACCAACCTTTCAATATGCTTTTTAAAGAACGAATTATCTTTGAATTTAAAGTGTTCGTTCCTTGGAAGGGGGTATTTTAAAATTTAAATATTTTAACAATTCTCTGAAACCAGCACAACATTTAATTATGAAAATTAAATCAAAATGTCCTAAAAACACTATTTCTATTTGAGTAGACATATACAGGATTAGACACAGAATTTTTTCCAAACTTCATTCCGTTGACAGTTTCGACAGACACAGATTATGACGCTAGACTTTTGACAGTTTGTTCGTCATCAAATTACCGGCAAAAGAGCACCTACTTGTGGAAATCGATCGACGAAAACTGACGAAAAAGGCTGCCGAAAGAACTTCCATACCAGTAGTCATATAGAGAATAAAGATGATGCATTTTTATGAGAAAGTAATATACCCTCAATATAATTTTTATTGTGCTTCGCTTATGCACTCGTGCAGCCTGGATTAGTTCCACCTACAATAAAATCAATCAGAATCAAACTCCATAAAAATGATGAATAGAGCAAGCAATATTGGATGAATAAATATTTCCTATTGACCTGCTCAATTTCGCTCAGGATATCGATATCCTAATTGAGATCTCATTCTGTTCGAATGAAACGGGAACTGACATTTCAATCTAGACTTCGTGGTGGGACAAGAATCAATTATCACGTCTAGTGCACCCTTCTTATGCTATGATTTGTTATAATGAATGAACCTGAAGGTGAGTTGAAGCTGACTGAGTAGATAATTTAAAATCGAAATTAGATGAATAATTTCCATCAAGTCGACTATCGATGGCAGGAATAATGGTAATTGTATTTGAGAACGTTCAGTGATGATGACATATCACTCAGGTTTTGTATCTAAATATCAGAGTAATTCTGTTATATCTCACTACAAATTTTAGTTTTATAAAATTTCTTAAGAAGTTAAACAACTATAAGAAATCAATAAAAAATATCTATCACATTTACACGACCACGTGTTATTTCAAACTAAGATAAAACACAATGGTTATTTCAATGGTTTCATTCGTGTTCTATGTTCGTCCACAATAAGCAATACAAAGACCGAAGAAGACGTCACAAGAGATAACTATCTAGTGAAAATAAAATCTTCTGAATAGAACCCTACAGTAAACAAACCTTTAAATCTTTTAATACAATGCTTATACCAGTAGCTGCATAATGGACAAATCAAGCTCACGAGGCAGTATGTCTGTCTGCAAGACAGCATATAAGACATTAAACCTGAATACTGAAGCAGATGAACTAAATGAACGAATATAAATAACAAGAATGGAGGAGAAACGGGGAATCATATGGGAAACACGTGCACGAACTCGACCAAAATCATGTTGATTTACGGTAAGGGAAGGTTTCATCTAGCCATCCAGAGCCAGGTCATCAACACGAAAAGACACCACTGAAACAGAATACAGATGAAGAAAGCGCAAAGTTGAAGCAGAAACTAAACTGTACATTACATCAGGCTGCAGCATGTTAGCAGAAAATGAATGCTTACTATCGGGTGTTTCTTTAGAGTGATAGAAGTTTAAATTGAAATAAAACACATTTAAATTATGTTTGAAGCCATTTTTTTTTAATTGGAAAGATGATTTTATGGTATTTATATTTTAAAACTAATTTCCGGCATATGTCCACAACGACTAGCTCTGAGGAACCGCATTCGACCACACCAATGTTGGACCACTTTTTCGAGTAATTCAGGCCTTATGTCAACACGAGTTATGTTGGCTTCCAAAGCGTCTATTGTTTCTGATTTATCAGCATCAACCAATGACTTGACATAACCGTAAAGAAAATAATCCAGTGGAGTTATATCGCATGATCTTGGAGGCCAATTAATTTGATAATTTCTAGAAATAATGTTATAGCCAAATCTTTCTTTTAATAAATCAATTGTTACGGTAGCAGCATGAGGTGTAGCACCATCTCGTTGGAACCAAAACACTTCTGGGTCGATACAATTCAAATTTTGAAACAAATAATCATTGATCATCGATCTGTAACGAGCACCATTCACATTAGCGCCAGCATATTTTTTAAAGAAATGTAGAACGATGATACCTACAGTGTGTAAAGCACACCATACCATTTTCAGGATGCAACGGAACCTGCAGAACTCCTTGAGGATTGTTTTCACTCCGTATACGGCAATTTTGCTTGTTTACATAGCCGTTCAACCAGAAATGAACTTCATCACTAAACACAATTCAAGATAAAGAACTTGATCAACTTCAAGCTGTTCTAGGGCCCAATCAGCAAACAAACGACGCTTATTATGGTCAAGTGATCTTATTTCTTGAACCAGTTGGATCTTGTATGGGTGTAGACCAAGATCTTCAGGCCAAATTTTCCATGTAGTGAACGCACAGAGTCCAACTTGTTGTGAACGTCGATGAATAGACAAATCTGGATCATCATGAACACTATGACTTACAGCAGCGATATTTTCTTTTGTACGTACAGTTATTCGTCTTGTTGTTGTTGTTGCATCGAGTAGAGAAAATATTGTCTGAAATCTATAGATAGTTCGACGAATAAACTGCTCTGATGGACGATTATGTGAACCATGAATTCCACGAAGTGCTCTATAAGTGTGAGGAATAGAACACTGATTTTGAAAATAAATTTCAACAATTTGCAAACGTTGTTACGGCTTGAGTCTTTCCATGATAATTTATAAATGCTTACTGAACAGAAATGTCGAAACAATATGGCTTCTTCCTTATGTCAAATCACAGTTATCCCCATCGAAAGTTCTATCACTCTAAAAAAAACACCTATTATGTTACAAACAATAAAATCATATCATGATATCTCAGAACATTTTCCACAGGCTGGGATTAGAACAAGGAACTCTCAAGACACTATACTTCAAGCACCAACTACCGGCAGTTATACAAGAATGGCCAATACCTCATCTGGTGGTAGATTCACCATCATAGAGCGAATGATCTTGTATGAAACAAGACAGTTAAGGAGGTCTATGTTATAGACACTTTAAATAAACTTAATACCATCCATAAGAGCAAATAAACATAACTGAAGAACGAACATTTTTAAGCCATGAATAGGCGAAAATACTTGGCATCAGCCCGCTAGAAACACCGGAAGAAAAACCTGATAAGAGTTGTGGAGATAATACTAATATTGAGAAGACAAAGAAGTATACAGACCTTCCCGATAAAATCAAGAAGATATGGGGACTTCAAAATGTGATAGTTGTGCCATTATACATATAGGCCTCCACATAAGCTTAGAGATCTTTGGACTATACAACAATCTCTTCTAACTCCCGCTGAAGGTCATGATCCTGAAGGCAACTCGGACTGCCAAAAGATTATTGAGTGAAAAAAGGCGAGATTGCTTGGTATTGCATTCATACCTTGTACAAAACATCAGCAGAGAAAATGTGAAACACTGAAAATAATAATAAACATTGGTAAAAAAAAGAGGAGAGAAGCTATTCTTCTAGACAAAGAGATAGCGGGCTATTTAAAATTAAACCTCTTATTGGAAAACCCTTTATATGAGGAATTACAGAAAATATGATGTTTAATTCCCAGCTCACCCCAACTTTTTACCCCCACCACCGTCGACCTGAGAACGATAGAAAATAGGTTACTTCAACTTCAGTGAAATTTGCTACTGAATTATAATTAGTTAAAATAACATGGAAATGAGCTTATCATAGCAGAAAGGAGACTGTGGTTAATATCCGAAATGCTGGAATAAACTGCTCTAAATATTCGATATACGCTTCCGGAGCAGTTGAGAGTATGGAAAAGTTTCAATATTTTTGATTTCCAGAGTTTAATTGCATTTCTCCCCTTGGTAACCTTCGAAATGACAGCAATGGATTACAGTTTACTACGGCTGAATTGATACCTTATAAACTTATAGAGCACTTTGTGAAATTTATGGTTTACATAATGGTCCATGAGAGCAGTTTATTCGTCGAACTTTCGATAGATTTCGGACAACATTTTCTCTACTCGATGCAACAACAACAAAAACAACAAGACAAAGAATTGTACGTACAGAAAAAAAATATCGCTGCTCTAAGTCATAGTGTTAATGATGATCCAGATTTGTCTATTCGTCGACATTCACAACAAGTTGGACTCTGTGCATCCACCACATGGAAAATTTTGCGTAAAGATCTTTGTCTACACCCATACAAGATCCAACTGGTTCAAGAACTACAGCCACTTAACCATAATAAGCGCTGTTTGTTTGCTGATTGGGCCCTAGAACAGCTTGAAGTTGATCCACTTTTTTAAATTTAAAAAAAATCAAAAAATGTGTTTAGTGATGAAGCTCATTTCTGGTTGAACGTCTATATAAACAAGCAAAATTGCCGTATACGGAGTGAAAACAATCCACAAGAAGTTCTGCAGGTTCCATTGCATCCTGAAAAATGCACTATATGGTGAGCTTTACACGCTGTAGGCATCATCGATCCACATTTCTCTAAACACGATGCTGGAGCTAATGTTACAGTGTACGGTACTCGTTACAGATCGATGATCTATGATTATTTGTTTCAAAATTTGCATGGTATTGGCCCAGAAGTGTTTTGGTTCCAACAAGATGGTTCTACACCTCATGCTACTACCGTAACAATTATTGAATTGAATCAGTCCTTACTTGGTGAAAATCCATATTAAATAATATTTGAATTAGGTTATTCTGATTTTCACAAATTTTTATTGTTATGTTTACAACAATTGTTTCGCTATCGCAGTAGCATCATCAGTTATTCAAATTGCCTGATGATGCTACTGTGATAGCGAAAAGATTGTTGCAAACATAACAACAAAAATTTGTGAAAATCAGAATAACCTTATTTAAATATTACCGTAACGAATGATTTATTGAAAGATAGATTTGGCGATAACATTTTTTTCAAGAAATGGTCCCATTAATAGGCATCCAAGATCATGCGACATAACTCCACTGGATTATTTTCTTTGGGGTTATGTCAAGTCATTGGTTTATGCTGATAAACCAGAAATAATAGACGCTTTGGAAGCCAACATAACAAACAGGGGTCCAAAATTGGTTTGGTCGAATGCGGTTCCTCAGAGCTAGTCGTGATGATGGACATGTGCTGGAAATTATTTTTAAAATATAAATATCATAAAATTATCTTTAAAATAAAAAAAAATTTGGCTTCAATATTAATTTAAATGTGTTTTATTTCAATACCAAAACTTATGAGGAAAAACAAAAATACATAAAGAAGAAGGATTGGATTACCATAGGGCTAATAAAGTCCATAAAAAGGCGTGACAAACTGTACAAGGAGTGGCAAAAAAATAAAGAAAATCTAGCGCTAAAAGTGAACTATATCAAATACAGAAATTATTTGAATAAACTCATCTATATTACTAAACTCGACCATTATAAAAATCAAATTGAAAAGAATATGAATAGTTCGCGAAAACTCTGGAAAACTATAAAAAATATTACCAACACCAATAGTAAGCCCACAAGAATAAGACAGCTGAAATCAAAAGATGGAAAGTACGTAGACCCCAATAAAGAAATCGCCAATACGTTCGGTGATTTTTTTTCCAATATAGGACAAGAGCTAGTACAAAACATAGAAAAGCCTCCAGTGTCACCTCCCCCCAGAGGGCCAAATCTTTGCTCATTCTTCCTTAAACCTACGGATGAGAGGGAGATTAGTGAGATTATATTATCTTTGAAAAATAATAAGACGCCTGGTATAGATAATATTAAAGCCGAGACATTGAAAACAATATATAGAGAGATAGTAAGACCTCTGTGTTACATTATAAATATCATAATGGAGGATGGAATCTGCCCTGCAGAATTTAAGATCACAGTAATAAAACCTCTACATAAAAAAGGAGATAAAACTATACCATCAAATTTTAGACCGATATCTCTTGTGACTAGTTACGCTAAAATTTTCGAGAAGGTTATCAAAGTGAGGCTCGAGCTGTTTCTGGAGAAACATAAAGTAATTGCTGATAATCAGTTCGGGTTTCGGAGCGGAAGATCTACGGAGGGAGCCATTGCATCACTAACGCAAAAAATGTATGATGCAATTGATAATAGCCAACCTGCCATTGCTGTGTTTTTGGATCTTGAAAAGGCGTTCGACACTGTCGACCACCAACAGTTGTTGGAGTCCTTGGAGGATGTGGGAATACGAGGACTGGCTCACGATTTGTTCAGATCCTATCTGTATGATGGAAAGCAATGTGTCAAAATTGAAGATGCGTATAGTAGATTTGAATTGGTTAAATGCGGAGTACCGCAGGGCACAGTGCTCGGGCCAATTCTAATCATCATACATATAAATACTCTACTCACCACTAGAACATCTGGACACATCATAAGGTTTGCTGAAGATACCGTTATATTGTACTATATGTATACATCGGGCAGTTGGGAGGATCTAAAACTTGAAATTCAGGCAGAAATGAGTGATATTGTTTACTGGTTTAATTATAAATTACTTACCATAAATTTTGACAAAACAATGTTCCTTCCTATAACAAGCTACAAAAACAAATTACCACAGTATAATACTTTGGAGGTGAATAATCATAATAAAACGATAACAATAAGAATTACCGAAAATATTAAATACCTGGGGATTATTATTGATTCTCATCTTCGTTGGAATAATCACGTTAATAACATTGTTAATATAATCAGAACATTTTTGGGCCGCTTCAGGTTTCTTGCTAAGATCTTATCTCTAAACCATCTCAAAATGCTCTATTTTGCTCTTGTAGACTCCCGTATAGCATATGGAATTATCGGATGGGGTGGCATCACGAATGTATATCTAAAAAAGCTGAACATACTACAGAAATATTTCTTGAAAATTATTCTCCAGAAAGAAAGAACTTACCCATCGGATAACTTATACATGGAAGCTAGGATACTAGATGTTCGACTGATCTTCTTTCTTAAGGCAGTGTGTTTTCTGTACAAAAATAGGAAACATATTGAATTTTTATCTCATAATTATCCAACCAGAGCTAGATATTCAAATAAGATTAAAACTCCATCAGCAAATAAGACAGTGGGAACAAAATGTCTTGCGTTCCTGGGGCCAAGATTCATGAACGCTCTTTCGCAGGACTTCCTCTTCGGCAGTTTTAATTCTGATGTACATTATAGAAATAAGGTTAGGTCATTTCTACTGAGTAACCGGAGACAGGTTGTACATGCTTTCTTTAACTGATATAATTGAAAAAAAATTAGGAATGTGAATGTGTATCGTTGTAACTCAGTGCTTTTCCGAAATTTATTGTTTTGTTTAGCATTTCAGACATAGGTGAGTAAATGAGATATGACACGGACAGCGAAAGCTTTGTGTTCGTTCTCCTTATTTTTTTGTGTCAGACTACTATGTTTATGTTAATATTATGTTTACTATTCTAGTGTATGTATTTCTGGTGCAAATAAATTATTATTATTATTATTATTTTAAAGTTCTATTACTCTAAAAAACACCCGATAGAAGTTACACGCCAAAAAGCCAAATGCAATCAATACATCACAATCATATTAAACCATATTAAATGTTCAAAGTGACCACATTCAGCTGTTACACAAGAGTCTAGACGTCGGCGCATAGATTGGGTTACCCAGTCAAAAACTCCAGGAGTATTTTGAATAACCCTACATATAGGAACAATGCGGTTCCTTAAGTCTTCCATATCTTGGACAGGAGTATTATAAACTAATATTTTTAAAAGGCCCCAAAAAGTAAAATCCAGAGAATCTAAATCTGGTGGTCGGACAGGCCAAATTAAGGTTCACCTCGCCCTATCCATGGATTTGAATATTTATGACTTAAATGCTGACGTTATCGAATACTGAAATGTCCAGGGGTCTCATCTTCCCCATTCTTCGTCTTCAAAATCATAATTTTAAATCAGGCAAACCACTTGTGACACGTTCGTTCAGCTAGAACACGACATCCACTAAAATACGATGACTTTTGGCAGCCTTTTTCTTCATATTTCATTAATGAAATAAAACTCTTCACAAAAAACGTTATTCGGTTCAAAAAATGACATTTTCAGACCACACAGAAACTTTGTTGTTAACACTTCAGCGAAATAGTAGATGCTGAAACGAAATCTTAATGAGGACACTTTATAATAAAGGCGTTGCCAGATGCAACAATGGAATAACAAACTAGTAGCGACATATGTTATCAAAACCGAACTTATTCTTACTCCTAATTACACATGCATATATCCAGCTGCACGCCTTTAATTTCTGCAATTATTCCAATTTCGTTGTACGCAGTAAATTTTGATCCACTTACCCTCACACCATTCTTCATCTGATTTGCTGGTTTCGCATCATCCATCCGCTTTCCCCAAGTTTTGTGCGGAAGGGAAGATAAACAAGAGACCCCCTTGCTTGGATTAAGTCGTTGAGTATATACATCCCCATGCGGTTCATGTAATGCTAAGACGAAGAAATTCATGCTGCTAATTTCATTTAGGATATCGTGTTAGCTTATCCAAACTAGTTGACTGAGAGGAAGTGGAATAACTTTTCTGTTGAAGATGACAGTCATACTTGCTTTTGACTGATGTCTCATCCCCAGATTATTCAAATATTTTAATATTAACCTTCTACATATTTAATTTAAAAAAATTATAATTAATAATTATAACTGGAATTAAATTAAATTAATGTCATATAAGTACCACAAATATAAAACGACATATAAAATAAACATTCATTATAAGACATCCAAATGGTATAACAAAATCCAATAAATAAAAAAATGAAAACCAAAATCCTATAAATTAAATATTTTGAGTAGAGAAAATTTTGTTTCTGCTCATCAATCTTATGAAAACCGAAATCTTTCAAAAATGTTTAACATAATCTTAAGAATTTCATCATAAAACTATCTTACTTAGAATATTCAATATTATTGGATATCTAACTAAGTTACTTTTTATAAAATCTCAAGATATGTAAAAACATTACTAAAAACCAAGTTTTAAGAGAGACTTCGCTTCGTCAGTACTCAATTATATTCGTATTCAATAATATATAACACCAATCAACAAAAATATTTTCTCACCTTTCAACAATTCAGAAAGCTTCTGTTAAATGAATACTGAAAATTTAAATGGAGTGTAATGTTACCTCAAAAAGTCAGTAGTCCTAACAAAATGACATCCGCCTACTAGATAAATTCTAGTTCGGAAATAACTCCAGCCTGAACGACTTACGCTATCATGTTAATAAATTAATTTTTTTCTCAAAAACCTTGAATTTTAGAAAGAAATTTCAAGAGACCTTATTTGTTAAGAATGGATCAAGACATTCAAAATCAAATTTTTTATTGTAAAATAGGAATATGGAAAAAGATTCTTGCAAAAGAAGGTTTAGGGATGGCTTTTTCTAGCCCTTGCAATCACAGCGGAACCCCACCAAAATTTTTTTCGAGTGCCTTCTCGCCCGCATAAAATGTCTGGTTAATTTTGTTTTTTTTGGGTTTTTAAGAAAAAAATTGAAAACTGTTTTTCCGGGCGCCATCTTTAGGGGGCTGTAACTAAGCAGGGGGGCTCAAAAAAATTAATTTTATATGCAAGACCTACCCTATTTTTTGACAAGGAACTCCCTCCCCCCTTAATGTTTCCGCAACTTTTCATATACACCCTGTATAACCAATTTTTCACAATAAAGCTTCCGAAAAAAACGGCACAGACTTATTTATACTCCTGAAAATATAATAAACAGGAGCATCTACTTTTCATGTAATACGCCCTCTTTCATTCATAGTGGAATCAAATTGATTTAGCTTACACTGTTTGAACTCCAATTGCATGATTTTTTGATCTGCTTTCATCCGACAAAGATGGAGAATCCATTGCTAGCCGAGAAGTGGTAGAAAGTTGGCCCCCAAAAGATTTTGCAACAGGCTCCGATTCCACTTGTTGAGTGTCCCTGGAAATTTAGGGCAATCGATGTTTTAGCACGACCTGCAAGCCTGCGAAATTTCCGACAAGAAGTTAAGGTGGCCTGGTTTTCAGCAATGCAAGACTGCTTGGCGGCTTTCCCGCGAATGGGAAAACGCAGGAATTTCAGCACGTTGTTGGTTTGCTATTTCCGGCGTAAACCTCTGGAATTGAAAACAGACGGAAAACGGGTTTTTAACTCACATGAGGAATTGAATTTATGATCTGTTTTATCCTGCAAAGACATTTATGTCGAATAGTAAAATACAAGAGTATCTCAGCTTCTGTAAAAAAAGGGTCGAGGATAGGTCTGTTCGAATTTTACATCGAACGAAGAATTTTTAATTTTTACTATGCAGGTACATAACAATTACGTTTCCAAAGTCAGGAATCTAAGTCTCCCAAAAGTATCTCACTTTTTTCCTAGAAGCCTAAATGGGACAGTTGAAACCCATAAAAACCGACGCCGTTTCGAGACGACAATAGCCGAATGTCATTCCGGAATTCTACCCGACCACATTTCGATCCCTAACAGTTCCTTTTTTTGTAAGTTACCCACGAAGCACTATTGAAGATAGATCCCTCGAAGTCGTTCGTTAGCACTCGACCTACAAACACACCGATTTTTTCCCCCGCTGTCCTTTCGACCACATGGTCACGTAATATCTATATTATTTGTAATTAGATAGTAATTTGTGACGAGTGAACCCACCAGTGCAAGTGAACAACGGTGAAAAAGCTCATCGATATACTTCTCCAAGAATACGATAGTGTTTTCACCGCAATTATAGTTCATACTACACAGAAACAATTACCTCAACCTTTGGGTAAAATAATCCCAAAATTATTCGTTTGTAGCATGCGTATTCAGGCTGCAAATAAACCAGTTGAAGCCAATTATACATCTTTCTCAATCTCCCCATTGGAAGTATGCTTATCCTAGAATTTGCATACTATTTTATTGAGATTAATTGATTAGTAGGAAGAATTCATAAAAGTATTCCCATGTACCAACAAATTCTTTCAGGGTCAATTAAACACAAAATTTGTAAGCTACCCTCAGATAATAAGGCCTAAATTTTACTCAATGGCTTTCTTGATTGAAACAATCTCCAAATAGTCCATGAATTTACCCTTTTTAACATTATATAGTAAAGTGACATCTTTCTAAAAAAAAATGATTATTTTCTATACAATGTTTTGCAAAACCGGTTGATTTATGTTTTTTCAAAATAGACATCCTATGTTCTTTCATTCTATGTTGTTAACATCGTCCTGTCTGTCCCATATATGTAGCATCACAATCATCACATTCAATTTGATATATCCTCGATTCGAAAAAGTTGGAGTTTCTTTCTTTATTGATCACCAACATCTTAGCTAAATTATTTCTATTATTGCTAAAGAATAAATTCCCATTTCATGAAGACCATTAGAGATCCTACTGCTAAAACCTTTTATATAAGCCATTGGAAACCATATTTTTTTTTCTTCATAAGGATAATTTATATTTATCTTGAAAATATTGAGAAAAAAAATTTAAATATAAATGATCCTTATGAAGAAAAGAAAATATGGTTTTCAATGGCTCATATAAAAGGTTTTTAGCAGTAGGATCTCTAATGGTCTTCATAAAATGGGAATTAATTCCTTAGCAGCAAATAGAAATAATTTAGCTAAGATGTTGGTGAACTATAAAGAAAGGAATCCCAACTTTTCCGAATCAAAAATTTATCAATTTAAATGTGATGATAGTAATGCTACATATGTAGGACAGACACGCCGCTTTTTACAACATAAAATCAAAGAACATAGGTGTCTGTTTTGACAAACCAGAAATCAATCGGTTTTGCGGAACATTCCAAACAGAAAATAATCTTTTTAATGAGAAAGATGTGACTTATTATCTAATGTTGAAAAGGGTGAATTGATGGACGAATTGGAGATTCTTTCAATCAAATAAGCCATTGAGAAAAAGTAGAATTCAACAAATTTCCAAATAAATAATTATGTAATAAAAGAACCTTTTCAATTTTAGGATCACTTTTTCCTTATCAAAATAATTTGGAGACTAGATAGAATTGTCTTTTATAACATGCACATGAATATTATAGGTTATGATCGAAATATGGAAGCACATATCGAACGTGAGTGTTATCTATTTTTCCATAAAATCCGAATTTCTTGTCAATCCCATCGCTGGACGAGAAGAAATTAGTTTCCCCTCAATATTGATTTTCAATCAGTCCTGTTCGCAAATAGGGATACGACGCGATGTGAGTTCGTAATCAATTTTGGAAATTTCCTGTTTCATAAACGTAAAATTGGTCTAGTGGGCGCCGATGATATGTATGTATAGACATACATTCGACTATTTTATTGGAACATGTCTCTGGCTTCAAATTTCATTCCATTCGGAAATTCGGCTTTTGCTAATTGAATAATGGAAAACACTGGGGCATTATCGTGAATAGTGATTTTCTGCATGTGAAAATTGATGACATACATATCCATCCACCATTCTATACCGTATGTTCTAAACTTTTCTCCGGAACCATCGATTGAGAGTTATTGATATGATTAAAATTGTGATTCGGCCATTACCATTATATTCAATCTTATTTGAAACAAGTTTTGAGAAGGTATTATGTTTTACTGGCAAAATATTCTGCAGTTTAGACGTATAAGTTAATTTTCAGCCAACTGAAAAATTAACCGAAGATACAGAGTGGCAAAATATACTTCATGGAAGAGGAGTTTTCAATATTTCAAATAACGAGTGATTTTTTTAGAGTGATAGATCTTTCGATAGGAATAACTGTGATTTGACAGAGGGTTAAGCCATGTTATTTTTTGACATTTTTGTTCAGTAAGCATTGACAAATCATCATGGAAAGACTCATTCAGCAACAACGTTTACAAATTATTGAAATTTATTTTCAAAATCAGTGTTCTATTCGCCAAACTTATAGAGCACTTCGTGAAATTTATGGTTTACATAATCGTCCATCAGAGCAGCTTATTCGTCGAACTATCGATAGATTTCGAACAAAATTTTCTCTACTCGAGGCAACTACAACAAGACAAAGAACTGTACGTACAGAAGAAAATATCGCTGCTGTGTATGGTCTACATTCATACAAGATCCAACTAAAGACACTTGACCATAATATGCGTCGTTTGTTTTCTGATTGGACCCTAGAACAGCTTGAAGTTGATCCACTTTTTTATCATAAAATTGTGTTTAGTGATGAAGCTCATTTCTGCTTGCATTGCATCCTGAAAAATGCACTCACTGTATGGTGCATCATCGGTCCATATTTCTTCAAAAACGATGCTTGAGCTAATGTTACAGTGAATGGTGCTCGTTACAAATCGATGATCAATGATTATTTGTTCCAAAATTTGAATGGCATCGACGTTGTTCCAACAAGATGTTGCTACACCTCATGCTGCTATCGTAACAATTGATTTTTGAAAGGAATATTTGGCGATTACATTATTTCGGGAAATGGTCCAATTAATTGATCTCCAAGATCATGCAACATAACACCACTGGATTATTTTTTTTAGGGTTATGTTTATTGGTTTACGCTGATGAACCAGAAACAATAGACGCTTTGGAAGCCAATATAACTCGTGTTATTGATGAAATAAGGCCTGAATTACTCGAAAAAGTGGTCCAAAATTGGTCTAGTCGAATGCGGTTACTCAAGGCTAGTCGTGGTGGACATATGCCGGAAATTATTTTCAAAACATAAATGTCATAAAATTATCTTTCGAATAAAAAAAAAATTGGCTTCAATCTTAATTTGAATGTGTTTTATTTCAATTTAAAGTTTTATCACTTTAAAACGATATAAGGCATAATAATTCTATGAAAACCCTAGAAAATTTTATTTCAAGAATTTCTTGACAATTTGAACTGAAACACTTAACTTCATCAGGTAAGTATAGTAAGTCTGAGCAAAAAAAAACGTGATAATCTTTAATATTTAAGTATTGTTGTATAATGCATATTCTGTATACTGTGGTTGCTTCCAAAATAACTAAGTTTCTCTATGAAAGAAGAATAACCACAGAAACCATAGACGAAATTCCATGTTATTCTTGTTATGGCAAATCAACTTTCTGTTTCAATTCTAGTCCAAAACTGTTTCAACACACGAGTCTCCTCGATACCGAACACAAAGCGGCACACAGAAGGAGTTCAGTAAGTTAATTTTGTATACATTCATCATTTTATGACACATATTTTTATAGTTGAAATATATCTTCCATACTTGTTCAAGTGTAGTATTCATTTAATCCCTGAAACCAGGTACCTCCATTTAATACAGTCCACTTCTTTCTAATCTAGTTTTTTACTCTATTTATATTACTTATATCTAATAATTCCAACACCAAGTCTACACACAGACTATTTATAACTATTTATATCTTAGGGAAGTTCAATGCTACGTTGATTCCGAAATACATGGGTTATTTTGATATATTGGCAATATTTCTAACCAGCTCCCAAATCTTTGGGCAATTTCGATCACATTGAAATTCCATTAGTACAGTTACAGTATTGGGCAAATATTGTTGATTGTCAACAGGTATACAATTTATGGAATAATGTCGAAACCAGAAACAAATACGGGTGGAATGTTTGTGTAGAATAGGTTTTCGAAACGTTAAAAAATTAGTTGACTGAACTGGGAAAAGTGCTGTATATGAGACACTAATGAGAATAGAAAATGTCATGGATATGAGGCATAAACCAGTTTCAAGGACGACACAATTTGCGCCTGGGGTTTCGGAAATTGGCTAACAAATTTGAAAATCAACGAAATATAAAAGTATGTCCAGAAATCGTCCGTAGGTCACTAAAAAACAAGGCAACATATCAAGGAAAATAAAAAACCCCTATAATAACACCTTTAGAAAAAGAACGAAGGATAGAATTTTGTCAACTTTTGCAAAAAGATTATTTTAATAATGTCTTTATATCTGATGAAAATTGTTTCCAACTTGGTGGAAAAAAATTCTATCAAAACAACCTGTTACGGTTCAAATTTCCAAATTTCCCACCACAATAATGGTTTGGGAAGCAATATCTCAGCGTGGTGCTACGCCTCTCTGCATACTTTGATGGTACCATTAATAGTGAAAAGTATTGTGGCATTCTAAATTATTTTCTCCTTGAAACGGTGCATACTTTATAACCAGAGGGGGGTGTTTTCAGCAGAATAATGCCAGATGGCATACTTCAGTCTACAGCTTGGATGCAATAACACCAAGTGACAAGCATTTCATGGCCAGCAGCTTCACCAGATCTTAGTCCCATTGAAAACATATGGAGACTAATTAAACAGCGCCAATTTCACAGTCCTGGACTACCATCATCGAAAATTATGGAGCTGATCTAGTTTCGGGTGTATCTCGACGATTAGTCAAGTGTTTACAATTAAATGAAGGTTTTATAAGTAAATAAGATGAACATTTTGTTATAATTTTCTAATACAAGAATTAAAAATATGTACTAAATAATTACAATTGAGCCTTGTTCTTCCGGATACTAGATGGACTATATACTATATTGTTATTATATATTATTAATATATAAATATATTTTATTATTATATCAACCTATATACACCCTATTCCTTGTTCTTATTGACGATATCTTCATTATTTTTGATCGATTTATCTAAAGAATTTATTGTTTTATATGAAATATTGAGGTTTCGATTTTTCTTCAAATATCTAGCTATCAGATTCGGATTTTCGTCCTTTATGCGGTTAGAAAATATAGTTTCCATTGACAAAAACTATATGTGCTTACCGTATTTTGGAAGAAAATCTGAACTGATAACTAGATATTTGAAAAAAATTCGAAATGTCAATATTTCATATGAAATCATAAATCTGTGGATCGATAAAAAATAATAAAGATATCGTCAATAAGAATAAGTGGCCGAGATTATATGTGTCAAACTGGCAGAGCTTCCAAAAAAAGAGTGAAAGAACATCTAAATTCACATTTTATTTAACGACCAGATAGATTTAAACCGATCCCTGTTTTCAACCTTTTCGAATAAATTCTGAAAATTCCCAAAACATACCTTCGTTTTATCACGTTTCTTTTTGTTCAGACTTGTATTTACGGATACAGATTTTATGAAAGTAACCATGTAAGTTTCAAACGTGAACACCTGAATGTTTTTTACATTATATATATATATATATATATATATATATATATATATTATTAATTTTAATTAATAATTTATTTTTGTTGGGTTTTTTTTCCATTTGATATTGTATAGTGAATTTTGATTTTCATACGCCTATTAAATATAAGTAGTGCTTATTATTATACATTTATTTAATTCTAAAAGTTAAAACAAAATTTTTTTTTGAAATTAAAATTGTAGTAGACTAACAGATTAAATCTGTTTTGATATTCAAAGTTTGTAATCATCGTTCTATCAAGTAAAAAACCGCATCTTATTATTTCATTTTATATATAATATATAATTATATTAGGTTTTTGAATAATGAAATTTATTATACAGTTTCCATTGGTTTAATGAAGGCCATACAATGACTTGCAAACTATGTGTGATTTCTGTGGTAAGCATAGAACATAGATTACCTTGGATATTAGATGTAGCTACCTAGTTTTAATTGCATTCACAGGTTTGCAGAAATTGTTTGGTAAGATAACAAGTTTATTTATTTTTAATTGAATTTATATTGTAATATAAATGTAAAGTAGAACTAACATTATCTTAATTCTAATTGTTTTTGAGGATATGCTACATGATTTTGACAATTTTTGAAGTACCTTATTTGAATATTTAAATATATTTAATATTTCAAACGAATTAGTCTTGGAGAAGTTCTTAACATTGTTGTGTATTTTTGAAAACGATTTAGTTTTCATAAATATAAGACCAGAAATTGAACATGTTGTCAAATGTTTGTCAAAGGCAAAACATACGTACCACGGCCTTTCTGTCGAGTTCAGGTGCGTATGTTTGGAACGAAACACTCGATATTACTTATTTTTAATTTTAATCAATAATTTATTTTTGTTGGTTTTTTTATTGCATTTGGTATTGTATAATGAATTTCATACGTCTATTTAATATGAGCAGTGCTTATTATTAGACATTAATTTAATTCAAAAAGTTTTTTTTTTATTTTTTTTTAAATTAAAATTGTAGAAGACTAACTGATTGAATCTGTTTTGATATTCAATGTTTTCAAAGTTTTTTACTTTAAATCATTTACGATGAATTTCCATCAAGAAAAGACCGGAACACTCGGATATATAGAATTATCCAACATCACACATCACTTGAAAGATTTAAAAGAATTTAAAGAAAACATGTTAATAGAATATTGACCGAAATTACCTAGCGAATTTATTTACATTCCTAATCACATATACACTTTGTACATGGAAAATAAATCCTAATATGTTTGGGTGTAGCTTAATCCGTGGTGATTCGGAGAAAAATATCATCGCATAGTGTAACAAGCACCTCAATATATTTATGTCATCGCAACATACAAAGAAAATTAATGAATAAATCTCGTCAAGAAAAATGCGAAGAAATAAAAACGTGCAAACTATCCAGTTTAATCTTATAGTACGCCTAGACTAGATGATAGTTATTACCACTTCACGTCTTTTCAGATAAACCACGTTTCGTGAAAAATGATAACTCTTCTCCCGAATCTGGAAGAAAATGCGAGTTTAGCTGACACTCACCGCAGATGAATATACGCGGCGTAAGAATTCGAGATATTTCCCTGGAGAAATTGCCGTTTGTGTCAGCCTCATATACCTATCGATTCTTTTTGGACATGTGTTGGAATAGAGCTAAGTGGGTCAGGTAGAACGAAGCTATTTTGGTTGTTTTGAGAGGGCATTGCCTTCAGTGCGATTCTTCTAGTTGCATGAAAATGATCAGTTATATGGTAGAAATAAATTGAAATATATTTAAGGAATTAATGATATAATGTGGAACAACAAATACAATAATTTCAGATAAGAGCGAATTCGAAACAGAAGCTAAGAAGTATATCGCATCCAATTTCAAAATATTCTTGGATGTACACGGTTATCCGTTTTGTGCTTTCGAAAGTAAATAAAACACTCTTTCAAGCAGTTGTTCAAGCACCCAATCGGCAAATGTTTTACGCATTCTATGGATAGCTGGCTTTAGTTCTTGTGTCAACTGAATCTTATAAGGATGGAGATGCTAATACGCATTGCGTGCCGTAAGAGATGCCAAACTGTTGTGCGCGCCGATGAATTGATAAATTGGATCTTCTTTCACTTACTAACATCAATAACAGGTCCAGCCGCTTCCAATTTTTTCACCAGTTGTAAGTTCAGATGGGCGATTATGTCGACCAAAATCTGACTGTAATGCACGAAGCGTACTTACTACAGAATCATGAAAGATAATAACTTATGTCCACCACAACTAGCTCTGAGGATCCGCATTCGAACAGACCAATTTTGGACCACTTTTTTGGGTAATTCAGGCCTTATTTCATCAATGACACGAGTTATGTTGGTTTCCAAAGCGTCTATTGTTTCTGGTTTATCAGTATAAACCAATGACTTGACATAGACCCATAGAAAATAATCTAGTAGAGTTATGTCGCATGATCTTGGAGGCAAATTAATTGGACCATTTCTTGAAATAATGTTATCGCCAAATCTTACTTTCAATAAATAAATTGTTACGGTAGCAGCATGAGGTGTAGCACCATCTTGTTGGAATCAAAACATTTCTGGCTCGATAGCATTCAAATTTTGAAACAAATAATCATTGATCATCGATCTGTTACGAGTATCATTCACCGTAACATAAGCTCCAGCATCGTTTTCAAAGAAATATAGATCGATGATGCCTCCAGCATGTAAAGCACACCAAACCGTGCATTTTCAGGATGCAATGGAACCTGCAGAACTTTTTGAGGATTGTTTTCACTCCATATATGGCAATTTTGCTTGTTTACATAGCCGTTCAACCAGAAATGAGCTTCATCACTAAACACAATTGTACGATAAAAAAGTGATCAACTTCAAGCTGTTCTAGGGCCCAATCAGTAAAGAAACGACGCTTATTATGGTCAAGTAGCTTCAGTTCTTGAACCAGTTGGATCTTGTATAGTATCGACCAAGATCTTGGTGGATTAACTTCAAGCTCTTCTAGGGCCCAATCAGCAAACAAACGACGCTTGTTATGGTCAAGTGGCTTTAGTTCTTGAGCCAGTTGGATCTTGTATGGATTTAGATCAAGATCTTTACGCCAAATTTTCTATGTGGTGGATGCACAGAGTCCAACTTGTTGTGAACGTCGAGGAATAGGAAATCTGGATCATCATTAATACTATAATTTACAGCAGCGATATTTTCTTCTGTACGTACAGTTCTTTTTCTTGTTGTTGTTATTGTATCGAGTAGAGAAAATGTTGTCCGAAATCGACGAATAAGCTGCTCTGATGGACGATTATGGAAACCATAAATTTCACGAAGTGTTCTATAAGTTTGGCGAATAGAACACTGATTTTGAAAATAAATTCCAACAATTTGTAAACGTTGTTGCGGCGTGAGTCTTTTCATGATAATTTGTCAATGCTTACTCAACAGAAATGTCAAAACAACATAGCTTCTACCTTCTGTCAAATTACAGTTATCCCTATCGAAAGTTCTATCACTTAAAAAAACAATTTCACAATTTTCCCACGTTCACAAACAAGCATAATGCTCAGGCGACAGAACAAATAATTAGTTTGGTGAATTAATCAAATGAAAATCATATTGTTGTACTCAAAACAGTTAATAAATGATAAAATCCATGAATATCAAGAGGGAAGTGATGAATATGTGTGTACTACCTGTTCTATCATATGGCTCTGAATCTTGATCCCTGACTGAAAAACAAAAGTTAAAAGTATCTCAAACAAGAATTGAAAGCAGTTTATAAGCATCCAATTAAAAGACCGAATAAGAAATGTAGATATCAGAAGAAACACAAGTGAAAGATGTAGGCAAAGAATTGTTTAAGAAAAAGTGGACTTGGGCTGGCCGTGTAGTAAGGATGTTAACTGAAAAATGGACCAAGTTTGTGCAGGAATGATATCCAAGAGATGGTAGAAGAAGTCGTGGTCGTCTTACAATAGGAAGGCAGGATTCTATTAAGAAAAAAAAAAGGAATATTATGGACACAAATCGCTAAACATAGGGAACGGTGGAAGAAACTTGCTCTGGATGGGGATTGTACTGGCACGTGATGATGATGATGATAATAATCAATGATTCATAAAAATCATTACAATCTAGCAGTGAAACTATTAAGCTAGCAGACAGACCTGCGGTATTCCCCAATTTTCGGAGTTCTACACAAACCGAACTTGAACATATAAAAATCTTTGGAGTACAACGTGTTATACACCAGTTTGAAAATGAAGCAAGACTATGAAACTCAAGTCATCAAATTCTCAATAACAAAATAACGATGGAAAATGAAGTAATTTCAAAGTAGATACGAACGACAAAAATAAAAGCATATATATGAAAAAGATGAATCTCTTCAATTTGCGATTATTCCATGGATTTAATGAACTAAAACACAACAAAGACTTCGAAAGTTATACACTTCATTATGAGCGCATACGCGTGACTGTTACTCGCCATAGAAACAACTTCTTATCCCGAAGTTAGTAATTTTAGGAATCGGAAAAGTTTCTGAAGAATAGCCCTCTATTTCCCTGGGTAATCGACGAGTGAAGTAAGCCTCGTCGTACCGAAGAACTTCCAGTCGCTAACGAGTTTTCCGCATTTCCCTGGAATTTTGCTCTCGGAAAATCTGTTGCTGAAACTCCGTAACTGGTAGATATTAAATTATAAAGTTCGGTCAATTGGATGATACATTTTTTTCCTGACACCTACCTAGAAGTTATGACAGAATATTTCACGTTTATTCGCAGGCCTATTTGAAACTTGAGGAATAAATCGAACTGAGCACCAGAACGGAGAGTAATTCATCAACTCTGGAATATATGCAGGTGGAAAAATGAAGATATAGTAGAAAAAATGGACTTTTCAAGGATCACATCTCTTGCATATCTTGAATATTTCAAATTGAAAAGAAAGTAACTCTTTATTTCTATCTTCTGAGGTCTTACGCATCCTAAAAAGCTGCAATGCGTCGTTTGTTGAGAAAAGACGGAAGCGTGACACGCAGAAAACCAAGTGCTCGAGGCGTACCACATAATATCGAGATGAGAGATTTAGACAACTAGCTCGACGAGATCGTTCTGCTACTGAGTGTCAAAACGACCAGAAATGAGGCGGATTATTTATCGTTCCATTTCTTGAAATATTAGAACCATGAGTTTCGTTGAAAAAAAAGGTCCAATGACTCCTCCATCATAAAATCCGTATAATCATAAAATCAATATAAACACTGCAATATTCTCTTCACTTCTTGCATTTCTTTGTCTCACTGGCACTGTAATATCATGAAGTTTAAAATTTGTTTCGAACTTCTTCACTAAACGTTCAACTGTTCTTTTATCTGGACAAACAACGACCAAAAATTGGAGATGAAGCACGTAAGAGAGTAACAGATCGCGATTTTGTATAATAAATTCGGATTATGTTTAAACGTTGTTAAACCTTTCCATGATTAAATGGTAGGCATAGACAGATGCAACTGTCAATGTCACAAATAAACAATGGCTGCCATGCGTGAGTAATGTCAATTTAAAAATGGGGCGTACCCATCGAAAGACCCTTTAAATATTATTATATTTACGCAAATTATCAACATCTTTTAGCCAAGTATTTATATTTTTTTGTATATTTATATTAAATATCATGTTAGCACTATGTAGTTGGAGTTGAGTAAATTGAATTGGAAATTATACTGAATATACCAATATCCTAGGTTGTAACATGTTTCCTTTTATTTTATGATTGATAACAAGTACCATTTTTAGGTGCCTATCGAATTTTTCCAATTTCAACATTTAAAAATGCTATCCATAAAAAGAGGCGAGTGGAAATTAAACAGAGTGCTTATTCTTTTTCAGGAAGATTTTCTACGTGGAAATTTATGTTGAGGATTAATGATTGGGTTCGCATCATCTACATCGATTTGGAGCTACATTAGCGAGAACATCAAATTAAGGTAATTTTTCAAATAAAAAAGGTGTAGAAATTACTATTTTTCACTACCTTCAAATTGATATTTTACATATTTAATTGTGACTCGAGTTTCGGGAATTAACTGTCTTCAGACAACTGAAGACTCAACAAGCAGAAGAGGTGATAAAAACAGGTTAAAAAAGAGAGGACGCCTAATAACTATAAGAATGTCGGCACGCCAAAGAAGATTAGTTAACAGATGTTACTTATTTATATATCTCAAAAATTTTGGATTCACATAGATCCGTACAGTCATTCATTATTTTTACATTATTTTTATTGTGAACTAATTGGAAAATTTCAACAGATTCTAAATAATCAAGTTTCTTTCCTTCTGATTATACATAAACTTTTTAAGATTATCTATTGTCGGAAATGTATGGCCGTTTTCTAAACAATAAGTGGCAAAAGTAGAATTCTGTTTATTTCTCATGAAATTCATTTTATGTTCGTTAAACCTCGTCTTGGCGGAACGTCCCGTCTATCCTATATATTTATTACTGCACGTCGAACAAGATAACTCATAAACTCCCGATTTATGTATGTTTGGAGTTGGGACCTTTGCGTTAAATAATATGGATAATTTTTTGTGTTTTGAAAAAACGACCCAACTCCAAACATACATAAATCGGGATTTTATGAGTTATCTTGTTTTACGTGCAGTAATAAATATATAGGACAGACGAGGTTCAACGAACATAAAATGAATTTCATGAAAAATAAAGGAACTTCTACTTTTGCCACTCATTGTTTAGAAAATGGCCATCCTTTTCCGACAAAAGATAATCTTAAAATTTTACATGTGTTATCAAAAGAAAAGATACTTGATCATTTAGAATCGGTTGAAATTTGCAAATAAGTTCATAATCCAAAATTTTTGAGATATTTAAATGAGTAACATCTGTTTACCAATCTTCTTTGGCGCGCCGACATTCTAATAGTTAAAACAAATTTTTATTTAACAATGTGAATTAATTAGTGAAGGAATTGTAATAAAATTTTTCTAATAGTTGTTAGCTGCCCTATCTTTCTTAATCTGTTTTTATCAGAGAGATTTCAATTTACAATTATGCAATGTAAAAACAGTCAAAGTTGCAATAAATAGAAGTAATTTGAATTTAGATATCCAATTTGAAATTGATGAAGAATTTGTTGAAAAGATTTGTTATTATCATGAATCACATATGAAGTTTAGTGAAATTATTGACAAAGAGTAAGCTAAATTAAATATAACTCACCAGAATTATGTAAATAGGACAAATTTGATCAAAAATCAATTAATTCAATGAAAGATAGCATCTACGTCAGATATTTTCAAATTAAGATGTAAGAGATATCCTTCAAGATGTTTAGGCATCAATAGTATTGTAATAGCATCTAAGCTAAAGAAATTTAATCAATTTCATGAGTAATTTCAAATAATTTATAAGTTATAAGCATTAGAAGTTAAACTTTGTTAAATTTTGACACTTGAAATACTTTACGAATGAAAAGCAAGACTTTCACTGTTTTGTTCAACATGAAACATACATCAAAATGTAGTTTAAAAAATAAGCTAATTTTCAAAAGTAATTTCAAACCAAGAAATATTGTGAATTTTGTAAAATCATCAAAAGCATCATTTTTCAATAATTTTAACAGAAGCTAGTAAGCTTTGAAATTCAATTTTTCTTGAAAAATATAAATAGGGCAGACACAGAAAAAGTCTCCAGTCTCCAATTATATGCAGAGTAGAATCCTTGTCGGTCCATAATTAAAAAAAAGTTCCAAAAAGTATCATCATCTAAAAAAGGAAGATTATTTGGTTATTGTGAATGGAAATTGAATCCAGAAAATACATTACCTGAATGTGAATGGAAAAATCCCACATAGAAATCAAGTTTCAAACGGATTGGATATATTGAAGAAAATCAACAAAGTTGCCTGTGAATTTCAGAATGCTCTAGAAGTGTTGTTTCCAACGGAATCAGTGTTATTCCCGAAACTAAGAAGGGACAATTAAAAGGAACAATCATAAATTGATGAACAAACTTACCAAAGGTAGTAAAAATTCAATCCTGTTAATAATTTCAGAAAGAAATTTAGAAATAACAATCATTGTTTACATTAGAATTACGTTAGGATATTTAGATAGGGTTAGGTTAACATAGAATTAGAATTTAGGTTATTAATTACTGTTTGTAATATTTCAAATTACTTTCATATAATATAATTAAAAAATTCAACCTTTTAAAAATTCAAAGTAAACCCTCCCACAAAGATCAAATCAAATTTGATAATATTCAAATTTCAACTATTCAAAATTATAATCTTAAGAGCTAGCCGAAAGCATAGAATACAAGAACTACATACAAGGGTGATCTAAATAGTATTCATTCAGTAATTATATATTTAAACCATATTAAAAATTAAATCCACTAAAGTGGTAAAGCAAATTAGTATTCATTCAAAAATTTCATTAATTAATTCCATATCAATATATTTATATATATATATATATATATATATATATATATATATATATATATATATAACTTGTTTTAATTAAATTCATTTCATTTAATATACTACTCTGTCAAGAAAGTACCGGGAATTTTCAATTAAAACAACATTTTTACATTCAATCGTCAAAATTTATTGGGTCGTCTTCAGAATAGGCTCCATTTGCTCCAATACATCTATGCCAACGGCACTTCCAATTATCGAAACATTTTTTATAGGCGCTTTCCGGGATGGACTTTAGCTCTCGCGCCGAATTTTGTTTTATGGCTTCAATCGACTCAAAACGGGTGCCACGAAGGGGCAATTTTAGTTTTGGAAAGAGGAAAAAGTCGCAGGGAGCCAAATCCGGCGAATACGGTGGTTGCTGAAGCACGTTTGTTGAGTTTTTGGCGAGAAAGTCAGTCACAATCGTAGCTCGGTGAGAAGGCGCGTTATCGTCATGCAAAATCCATGAGTTGTTCGCCCACAAATTTGGCCGCTTCTTACGGATACGCTCACGCAAACGTTTCATAATGCCTAGGTAATACTCCATGTTTACCGTCTGACCCTCTGGAACGAATTCGTAGTGCACCACGCCACGGATATCGAAGAAAACAATGAGCATCACCTTCATTTTCGAGCGGCTTTGGCGTGGTTTTTTCGGTTTCGGTTCATTTTTTGCCACCCATTCCGACGATTGCTGGCTTGTTTGCATATCGTACTCGTAGACCCAGGTCTCATCACCAGTTATAATGCGTTCCATGAATGTAGAATCGGAATTACGGCGATCCAGCATGTCTGAAGCAACCTGTTCGCGATGACGTTTTTGAAGAAAATTCAGGTCTTTCGGTACGAGTCGTGCGGCCACCTTTCTCATGCCCAAAATATCAATAAAAATCGTACGTGCGGACTCGTGGGATATCTTAAGATCATGTGCTATCTCTCTCAAGCTGGTACGACGGTTTTCCAGCACCCTTTCCTTAATTTTATCGACGTTATCTTCGATCGAAGCCGTCGATGGGCGACTACTTCACGACCGTCCTTAAAGGCTCTGTACCACTGATATGCACGAGTTTTCGATAGAGCATTATCACCAAAGACCTTTTGCAACATTTTCAATGCATCGACACACGAAAATTCATTTGCAACACAAAACTTTAAACAAATTCTTTGCTCAACGTAATCACCCATAGTAAAAATCGGCACGCACTCTGACATCGACTGACTTAATCAGCTGTTGCAAACACACTAGTTGACAGATCCCGCTCAAGCTTGGCATACTAATTAAGGACAGTGGTACCAACCTAGGAAAAAAAATTTTTACCTGCCTCATTGCCCCGCCAGATTTAAATCGATAATTCTCGGTACTTTCTTGACAGAATGTATAGCATTAATCACTCACTGTCGGTGATAACATACTCCGACTAGAGAAATAGTATTAAAATCTGATACATTTATGGATGTTTAACACAATTTCTCATTCAGTATATCTTGTTACACCTTCAAATCTCATATCACACAGGACAAATCACATTCGCAGAACCTGTATCACATTTTCCAGGAAGTTTGCATCAATTATTCGGTGTGATTTGAAACGGGCACTTTCGATTTGGTTCATATTTCCATGAATTCCTAGACGTATGCATCTCCTCAAAAATTCATCGACGACAAAGGTACACGAATAATATTGCACACACGCAAGCATGCCTCGCAAATTGTCAAATTCCTACACCCTCTACCGTTCGACGAATCTCTCATTCCTCTATCGGATTGGATCAAAAACGCACATCACACATGGAAGCGATACCATATACAGCTATTTATATATCAGCACACGTTGCGACGTCCCTTTCATCATATACCGGCATCCGTGTACGCTCTGGTGCTAGTTACACATCGCCGCACCACTGAGCTCAGTGAACAGGAAACGCTCAAAGCCCCCGAAGAGCTCGTATTTTATTAGCGTCATTTCGAGTGAGAAACAGGTGGTCAAAAAATTTCGTTCCACCTCAAGATCTCTGGAGTGCGGAATAAAATCAGGCGGATAAGTAGGGATAATAATAAAATAGTTGAGGGTTTGTGGCTGATGCGTGTTCTCGTCAATCATCTTCAGCCAATGCTTCCGAATTAGGGTGGTAGAGTTCGCGATGGCTTTTTTATTGATGGTGTTTAACGCACCTTGTTGGACAATTTTCTTTAAGAACTTTTCTGATGTAAACAATAGGATGCTCCTTAAATTGTTTTCTAGTTGGCTTTGGAATATCAACAAAATAATGAAAGTGTGGGCCATCTAGAGTTTTGATAGAAAGTTAGTAAAATATTTCACTTTAACGAAATGGGTAGATTTATGCTTGAACAGGACAGGGAAATGTTAAGAATTCATTTCCAAAGTGGTGAATCTTCTATCCAAACTATTAGAATTTTACGTGAAAAATTCAATAGAAATGAAATGAGCTCTTGGCAATTTGTCGATAAAATGGAGTTCTTGTCAGCCTGTATATATTGAAAATAACTATGAAGAAGTATTTGCATATTATAGATAATAGCTGGAATTAATTGTCCAGATACTCTATAGATTTGAATATAAATAAATCTCACGAAAACGTTTAAAATTAAATTTTTAAAAAACATTACTAGATTACTTTATAGGCATATATATAATCATCACATGTGGTGGAAATTAACTAATAAAGAATCAAAACAAATATAAAATAATGACCAAATTATTTAGACTTCACCTTATATCGGGTGTGTTTTAGAGTGATAGAACTTTAAATTGAAATAAAACACAATTAAATTGAGATTGAAGCAAATTTTTCTCTTTATTTGAAAAATAATTTTATGACATTTATGTTTCAAGAATAATTTCCGGCATATGTCCACCACGACTAGCTCTGAGGAACCGCATTCGACTAGACCAATTTTGGACTACTTTTTCGAGTAATTCAGGCCTTATTTCTTCAATAACACGAGTTATGTTGGCTTCTAAAGCGTCAACTGTTTCTGGTTTATCAGCATAAAACAATGACTTGACACAACCCCATAGAAAATAATCCAGTAGAGTTATGTCGCATGATCCTGGAGGCCAATTAATTGGACCATTTCTCGAAATAATGTTATCGCCAAATCTTTCTTTCAATACATCAATTGTTACGGTAGCAGTATAAGGTGTAGCACCCTCTTGTTGGAACCAAAACACTTCTGGTTCGATACCATTCAAATTTTGAAACAAATAATCATTGATCATCGATCTGTAACGAGCACCATTCACTGTAACATTAGCTCCAGCATCGTTTTTAGAGAAATATGGATCGATGATGCCTCCAGCGTGTAAAGCACATCATACAGTGCATTTTTCAGGATGCAATGGAACCTGCAGAACTTCTTGAGGATTGTTTTCACTCCATATACGGCAATTTTGCTTGTTTACGTAGCCCTTCAACCAGAAATGAGCTTCATCACTAAACACAATTTTACGATAAAAAAGTGGATCAACTTCAAGCTGTTCTTGGGCCCAATCGGTAAACAAACGACGTTTATTATGGTCATGTGGCTTTAGTTCTTGAACCAGTTGGATCTTCTATGGGTGTAGACCAAGATCTTTACGCAAAATTTTCCATGTGGTGAATGCACAGAGTCCAACTTGTTGTGAACGTCGACGAATAGACAAATCAGGATCATCATTAAGACTGAGACTTACAGCAGCGATATTTTCTTCTGTACGTACACTTCTTTGTCTTGTTGTTGTTGCATCGAGTAGAGAAAATTTGTCCGAAATCTGTCGATAGTTCAACGAAAAAGCTGCTCTGATTGACGATTAGGTAAACCATAAATTTGACGAAGTTCTCTTTGAGTTTGTCTAATAGAACACTGATTTTGAAAATAAATTTCAACAATTTGTGAACGTTGTTGCGGCGTGAGTCTTTCCATGATAATTTGTCAATGCTTGCTGAACAGAAATGTCAAAACAGCATGGCTTCTTCCTTCTGTCAAATCACAGTTATACCTATCGAAAGTTCTATCACTCTGAAAAAACACCCGATCAACTTAAAGCTGTTCTAGGTCCCAATCAGCAAACAAACGACGCTTAGTATGGTCAAGTGGCTTTAGTTCTTGAACCGGTTGGATCTTGTATGGGTGTAGACCAAGATCTTTACGCGAAATTTGCCATGTGGTGGATTCACACATTTTTAACCCAACTTGTTGTGAACGTCGACGAATAGACAAATCTGGATCATCATTAACATAATGATTTACAGCAACGATATTTTCTTCTGTACGTACAGTTCTTTGTCTTGTTGCATCGAGTAGAGAAATTGTTGTCCGAAATCTATAGATAGTTCGACGAATAAGCTACTCTGATGGACGATTATGTGAACAATAAATTTCACGAAGTGCTCTATAAATTTGGCGAATAGAACACTGATTTTGAAATAAAATTCCAACAATTTGCAATTGTTTTTGCGGCGTGAGTCTCACCATGATAATTTGTCGATGCCTACTGAACAGAAATGTCAAAACAACATGGCTTCTACCTTCTGTCAAATCACAGTTATCCCTATCGAAAGTTCTATCACTCTAAAAAATACCGGATACATATATGTTTCGATTGTATGTTAAAGAATCACAAATTCCATCACTTAAAAATGTTCAACATATACTTCAAAAAGACCTTCTTTGATTTTCCGTTTTAAAGAATATACATTCTCCAGAGAAAGAACCTGATATTTTCGGACCCAAATTTTCTCAGTAAGAAGTTATTTGAATAAACAATTGGTTATCTAATTGCGAGTCTACGTCTTTCAGTGAATATTTCTGTGATATAACCTAATTTTCGTATAAGCCATGCTTATCCAAAAGAATTGTTAATTGTTGCAGGAATGTCTGGTGAAAAAATACTATGTTCATATATTTTTCGATGATTACTTTGTTTATTCAAATAACCCCTTACTGAAGAGATTTGGGTCCGAATTTATCAGGTTCTTGATTTGGAGAATGTGCTATATATTCTTTGAAAAGGAAAATAAAAAAAGGGCTTTTTGAATTATATGCTGAACATTTTTCAATGATAGAACTTGAGATTCTTTAACATCCAATCGAAACATATATCTATAAGGTGATGTCTAAATAATTTGGTCATTAGTTTATATTTCTTTCGATTCTTTATTAATTAGTTTACACCTCATGTGATGATAATATATATGTCTATAAAGTGATACAGTGCATGTAGGACATGTTTTTTTTTTATTTAATTTTATATGTTTTCATGAGATTTAAATCTGTAGAGGTTCTGGAGAATAAATTCCAGCTATTATCATGAATTCCAATCATTTCAACTGACACATTAATGCTTTTATCATGCTCATTTCGATAATCATGATGTACAAACAATAAGAGAAAATTATTTCTCAAGAAAACAAACAACAAACCGAATACAATTTTGCTGCATTAAAAGTTGCTGAATTATGTATGTCTAGTGATTTGAAACTTTATTATTGAATTCTTGATTGTTTCGGTCTCTACTTGACGGAAGTTTTCAACTTTAGTTCACCCACAACTAAGAATCAAAAATGAAACCCATATTTGCTTACCGTATATAGGACGAAAATCTAAACTGATAGCTACATATTTGAAGAAAAATCGAAATGTCAATACTTCATATAGAACAATAAATTCTTTAGGTGAATCGATAAAAAATAATAAAGATATCATCAATAAGAACAAGAGATCGGGATTAGATAGGTTAACCTTCGGTACATATCCATATGTATGCATTGGCCAAACAGGCAGAGCTTTCGAAAATAGGAACGAAGAACATCAGAATTTATTCATGCCAACGCCTTTAAGAAACTGCACATGGTTTTGACCATAATTCCGAAGTTCTCCATATAGAGAACAAATAGAAGTGGACCTTTTAGAAGCACTGGAAATAAACCGGCATCATGAAAACACATTTATTTAACGATCGGACATATTTAAGCCGATCCCGTTATTGAACCGTTTTGAATAAATTCTGAAAATTCCCAAAAGAAACCTTCATGTTATCACGTTTTTTTTTGCTCAGACTTGTATTTAAGGAAGCCGATTTTGTAAAAGTAGCTACGATACTCACCTGATGAAGTCAACATGTAATTGACGAAACAATTGTCAAATGTAAACAATAAATATTAGCGGAAATTAAGTGTTGTTCTTTAAATCATATTTATTATTAAACTAATATAAAATAAATGAATGAACTTGGACTAAACATAGTTTCTATCTTTTGGTTCTATCCTTTGGAAAAGGATAGAACTGTCGATGTAGCACCATCAGTGGACGCCAATTCAAATGTTCTTCCATGTAATGATAGACCTCAATCACTTTAATATACCCCCTTCAATCAAATCTCCGCCTTCTAGATAATCCAAAGACATGTCCAGGTTATCCCTCCATAAAATTTATTCTCAGGACGTATCTGCAGCAAACTTCGAATCTGGGGCTTAAACCTCGTATCCCTTTGGTGGCGTGCTTCGAGGAAAAAGGGTCACTCCCGATAATGTATCCACTTAACCTCTTTTCGCCTTTCAGTTTATAATATAGATCGGATTTTTGGCCGGAAACGACAGTTAGTGCGAATGGATTTCCGGGAGTAATGGATGCCAAATGACCGTTTGCGATCGGCTTAAAACCGCTTCACTTTGTGGATTTCAGCTGGTAATACTTCGGTAACTGTGTCATTTGCAAGACGTTTGCGCATGCTTCATGAGGCACGAGGACTCATTCTGAAATTCCGCAAAGTCGCTTGCACACTTAAAACTAAATTTTCGTAAGAATTATTTCCTGCTGCTTGCATTCTATCGATTGTCACAGTTGTTTTCCTCTTCGAATATTCTGAGAAAATTTGTAGATAGGATAGTTGTATCGGATGACAACAATTTCTGTTGTTGTAGAGTCTTAATGAATTTCTTCCTTTTAAAATCTGTGGGCCTGACTCGATGTATCTGCCTTCTTAAATCTCTCACAAAATCTGTAGCATTGTTGTATCCTACTATGGTTGAGGCTAAGCATTTTCAACAGAGGTGGAGAAGGCTGGAGAAGTTGAGTTTAGGCATCTTCATCTGGGGAGATGCAGGTTGGTTTCACACTACCGACCAAAACGGTTGTTCACTTCTGGAAGTTTTTGACGGTGAAAGTATTGAGACCACTATTCACCGTTTTGGATATTGTAGTATAATTGTAGATAGAATTCTCCTCCGTTGTATCGAATGATACAACGGAGATGATAATATTTTCTGTTATTAAGTCTTAATGAATTTCTTTGTTTTGAAATCTGTGGACTTGACTCTTAAGTCTCTCACAGAGTCTGTAGCATCGTTGTATCCTACTGTGGTTAAGGCTAAGCATTTTCAACAGAGGTGGATAAGGCTGGTTCTATTCCATGGATCTTCAGTGTTGTTTCCTTCTCGGAACGTTCGACGGTGAAAGGCTTGAGACTTTCTTGAATTGGATACTTTGAATGGTTCATTGTAGGGCAATTGTGAACAGGATTTGGGTCATCATGTCGAATGAAATCATTATATGTGTTTGACAAGTCTTTGAAAATGGAGCTCCTCTTCCAATGTCTGTGGGTTTGGCTTAATATATATGCCTTCTTGTCTCTCATGAGATCTGTAGCATTGTTTCTTCCTTCTGAAGTTGAGTTTAGGCGTCTTTATCTGAGGTGATGAAGGTTGGTCTGATAGCATCAAGCGTAACGGTTGTTTCCTTCTCGAAGTCTTCGACAGTGGAAGCAATGAGACCACTATTTATCGCTTCGAATATTGTGGGATAATTGTAGATAGGATTTTACGCCAATGACAATAATTTCTGTTGTTGTGTAGTCTTAATGAATTTCTTCCATTTAAAATCTGTGAGCTTGACTCGATGTATCTGCCTTCTCAAATCCCTCACAAAGTCTGTAATATCCTACTGTGGTTGAGCCTAAGCATATTCAACAGAGGTGGTGAAGGCTGGTTCCTTCATCGATCGTCAAGGTTGTTTCCTTCTCGAAACGTTCGATGATGAAAGTCTTCAGACCACGTTTATATACTTTGAATGATTCATAGTAGAGCAATTGTTAACAGAATTTTAGCCGTCGTGTCAGATTAAATCATTATTGTGTTCGACAAATCTTTTGAAAATGAAACTCTTCCTTTCAATATCTTTGGGTTTGATATATATGCCTTCTTGCCTCTCATGAGGTCTCTATCATCGTTGAATCGTTCTGAAGTTGAGTTTAGGCGTCTTTATTTGAGGTTATTGAAGCTGTATCCACTACAAGGACCGTAACGGTTGTTTACTTCTCGAAGTGTTCGTCGGTGAAAGATAAGACCATGTTTCAATATTTAGAATGTCGTGGGATAATTGTTGATGGGATTTTGCGCCGTCGTGTTGGATGGTAATCTTTTCTGAGGTTGTTGAGTTTTCGGAAATGATATTCCCTCTTTAATATATGTGGGCTTGAGCCGATGTATCTGCATTATCATGTCTCTTTTTAAGTTTATAGCATTGTTGAACCCTAGTGTGGTTGAGCAGAAGCATCTTGATGTGACGTGGTGCAAGCTATTTCCACTCTATTGATCGTCATGGATATTTGTTCTTAGACGACAGTGAAACCCTTAGAACCATATTTCGATACTTTGAAAGGTCCATGATAGGCAATTTTGAACAGTATTTTGGGCTGTTTCTGTCTGTAGCATCGTTCCATCCTTCTACAAATTAGTTTAGGCGTCTCTATTTGAGGTGATATGGACTGGTTCAAATGCATCTATCGTCAACGTTGTTTCCATCTCAAAGTGGCCGATAGTAAATTCTTGAATCCACGTTCCACTATTTTGAATAGTCCAGCATAGGGTAATCGTAGACAAGATTTTGGACCGTCATATCGGATGAAACGTTTTATTTGGTTGCCAAGAAGATTCGATAGTCGAAATGTTCGGCACCTAGAAAGCAGTGGAACATCGTGGAACTCTAGAATAACTTGCATATCATGATGCTCCTTCGACCCATAATATCAACAAACAAAAGAGCCAAACAGCTCATTCCGAACATGCATTATGTCTTCAATTATCGCATACAAAACCCTCTCCACGTGCGATAACTCACCAACTATAAACTCTTTCTATACGTGTTTCAATATAGCCAATAATTCCTAAGCTGAAACTAAGCTGTCTACCGCCAGAGCATCAAAGCTGAAATTTCACCATTTGCAAACTTTGGAACCGAGCTATTGTTCTCGCAATTAACTATATTCACAACTCGAAGCGATCCGATTCAGTCTCTGAAAATTATCGAGTTTCAAGATCAAATTTGCGGTTTCTGGTTACTGTGAACCGTGATGATACGGACGAAGTTTAGGATCTACAGGTGTGTTGGCTGCAGGAATGAATCCGATGACAACAGGGATTAGAGTAGTAATCGAATTCGAATTCCAGTCAATCGGATCAAATCGGTATCGACCGTTGGTCCCTATTGAATAATGGAATCGGATTTTATTCGACTATACTCAAAAGGAAGAGGATTCCCGAATATAATATTACCAACTTTGTATTGGTGTAGCACTGGGGATGAGGAGTATTTGGTGTTACTTACAGAAGAAATAATTTATTTAACGTAATTTTTTCCAATGTTTCAAATAAAAAATGAGATGATAACATTTGCAAGACTTTTTTTAACATATAATCCAATCACACTACGATATTTAATAAGATGAAGAAAACACTATTCAATTCGCTATTCATTCACGTTATTGACATGTTTCGGATCTTAACCCATTTTCAAAACTGAAGGAAAGGCACTTAACAATATAATTAATATTTAACAAGCCAAATACAATGAAGGGAAAGGTTAAAAGATATTGGATAGACGTAAACTTTCACAGATAATATGGATTTAATTTCTTACATATAATATATATATATATATATATATATATATATATATAGGGATTTTTGTGAATTATTATTTTCTAATTCACAAAAATCCCTAGACTATTTAACAATAGATTCAGAACTCGCCATTAAATCTATTCAATCACTCAAAAATCAATCAAATTCAAATTACAATAAATATATTATTGCTGACATAATTAAAGACAAAAATGAAACTGAAATTCACTCTTCCTCAATAAAACAGAATTTAGTTAAATCAATTATCGAAAAAAGAAACACCAATAATTTATTATTCACTCGAGCCGATAAAGGAAACAGTATCGTTGCTATTCCAAAACATGAATATTTCAACCAAACTACTGCTTTTTTAACCCAAGATAAATATAAAACCGTTACTAAAGACCCCACTGAACATTTCCAAATAAACAAATGAAAAATATAATAGACCAATCTGTTAGCCTTTTCAATAACTTCCAAAAAAAACATTTGCTCACTTTAATGAACCCACAAATCCCAAAATTATATTCATTAATAAAACTTCATAAAGAAAATAATCCAATTAGACCAGTAGTTTCATTCGTCACATCACCAAGCATAAAATTATCTGAGAGTTTTAATTTCTATTATTCAAACCGAAACAAACTTTTTAGCTGAATACGCTATTAAAAATAGCACCCAACTTAAAGACAATAAATATTTGATAGATTCGGTCTTTACTTGGTGGATACACATTTTAATTAAAAAAATGTATATGAAACAGAAATTTATTTACAGACAGTATAATGTAATACCTGAAGAAGCCACATCGTGGTGAAACAATTGTTGTAGTAGTACAAACATTTTTGTGGAAATAAATTACTGTCTCATATAAATTTTTTTAATTATAGACAATATTAAATCCATTCAATTTTCCAAAAATTGTAAATTAATTTCTTTTGATGTACAAAATTTATTCCCTAGTATACCTCCAATTGAAACAATACAAATTGTAAAAAAACTATTAATTAAAAATAATACCAATCCCATCGAAACGAATGATATACTTAATTGCCTGGAAATATGTCTTGAACAAAACTACTTTCAATTTAACGGAACCATCTATATTTCTGACAATGGTTTAATAATGGGAAATCCACTCAGTTCAATTTTAGCTGAAATATTCATGGATGATCTGGAATCAAAAATACACCTGAATCCTATAAGCAAATATTTTCATTATTCGTACAGATATGTAGATGACATTTTTTGTTGTTTCAAAGCCACCGACCGACAACTACATATCTTCACGAATTTCATTAATCAACTCCACCCAAAAATAAAATTCCCAATCGAAGAAGAAAAGAATCAAAGTATTCATTTTCTTGACCTCACTATAACCAGATTAAATAATTTACATGATTTTAGTATTTTTCACAAACCAACACATACAGACATCACAATACATAAAACTTCAAACCACCCCACCAACCAAAAGATGTCAGCATATAATAGTTTTATTCATAGATTATTGAATGTATCTTTGAATTCAGAAAATTTTTTGGAAGAATTAAATATTATTAAACAAATAGCGTCAAACAACGGTTACAATCCCTTTCTTATAGACAAAACGGTATCCAATAAACAAAAGAAAATGGCATTAAATCTCGTGCACCCAATCATAAAAGAGGAGAATACACAGAAATATTTTTCGTTATCTTATGTCAATGGATTATCTGAAAATATTGCTAAATATTTCAAAAGTTGTTTCAATTATAACGCGGCTTTTAAGACAATTAATTACCTTAGTACCTACATAAAAAACAATAAAGATCGTACAAATAAAGAAAATAAATCTGGAGTCTACAAGTTGACTTGCAAAGATTGCCCTTTAGTATACATTGGCCAGACTGGTAGATCATTCAAGAAACGTGTCCAAGAACACCAAAGGGGTTATATATCCAATTCTGTACATTCGACATATTCTAATCATCTTAAGGAATTCAGGCATAATTTCAACAATAATTATGAAATTATCCACGTTGAAAGCAAAAGTTCTAGATTAACACTTTTAGAATTTCTTGAAATCAACAGGTATAATGCCCGTAAAATCCTTTTAAACGAACAAACAGATGTTGATTAGTCTCCATTACTGAATATTTTTCCTTAATGGCATTTTTAGCGGCAAACTCCAATAAACACCTAGAGTTTCTATGACTTGTGCTTTCATTATTTGGTCACGTACCTAAACATGTATTTAAACTCGGTTTCACTGAATACCATCAGACAGTACAATGTAATACCTGAAGAAGCCACATCGTGGTGAAACAATTGTCGTAGTAGTACAAACATTTTTGTGGAAATAAATTACTGTCTCATATATTTTTTTTTTATATATATATTATAATCTTTTTCAGATAAGACAGATTCAATCTTTTACAGATAAAAGTAATGAATACAAATTTATTTCTAGCTGGTCGTCCATTAGCAATAAATGTCGTACATGTGAGAAAGCCTCATGATGGCAGATGAAACAATGGAATAATAATCTGGTACGACTTGTGCGATCTTTTACTGAAAAGTTACCTATAGAGGGCCGTAGAGATAAGGCAGTAGTGTGGTTTGTGGGACATCATCAATATAAAGGGCAGATATCGTTATGCCTCGAATAAAGAGAAGGGCTTTTAATCGTAAAAGTTTCAAAATTGTTACTCCAACAACCCTGTGTATATGCCTATCGAGAACAAATCAATATGTCGTTGCTCTGTATGGTGGCGTCTTACGTTTCAATGGATATCGTGCATACTTAGACAGACTGCGATTCGTCGTTAAAGACGACGTTTTGCTATTCTAATAACATAAATAGAGGTTAATTCTTGATAGAAGGTATATAAAATTATTTAAATATTTTAATATTAGCCTTCTACATATTTAATTTCAAAAAAATTATATTTAATGATTATAACTTCTGAAAATAAATTGAAATAATGTCATATAAATACCACTTATATCAAATGACATATAAAATAAACATTCATTATAAGACATCCAAATGGCATAACAAAATCCGATAAATAAAAACTTTTAACCAAAATCCTATATTAAATTATATATATTAAATTATATTATATAATTAAATTATATTAAATATTTTGAATAGACAAAATTTTGTTTCTGCTGATCAATCTTATGAAAACAAATATCTTTCAAAAATGTCTAACATAATATTAAGAATTTCATCATAAAACTATCTTATTTAGAATATTCAATATTATTGGATATCTAACTAAGTTACTTTATATAAAAACTCAAGATATGTAAAAACATTACTGAAAAACAAGTTTTAAGAGAGACTTTGCTTCGTCAGTATTCAAATAATTCATATTCAATAAATATAACATCAATCAACAACACAGTTTACCAGAAGTTTTCTAAATGGTTGAAAGGTGAGTAAATATTTGTTGTTGATAGATGTTATATTTGTCCGAGGTTTTTCTTGTCACCCTGTAAAAATGTTAACGGAATCTAACCTCAAATTAATGAAACGAATGTATTCAGTATGAAATGAAAATTTTGATCAAGAAATAACAATTGTGGAGAACTAGGTGTACCATTCTTGATTTTTTAAGCATTTCTAAGACAGCGAGATCTTCGGATTTTCATTCAGTTTTTTGTTTCAGTACAAATGAAGACCAATAATGGGGAGAGTATTTTGTTGCAAAATCATTCTGATCGCCATCTACGTTATTTCAACAGGAGAAAACGTGCAAGGGAGAAAGGTAATTTATAATTATTGCTTGAAGAATTTTTCTGTTATTGATTTTAATTCTTTACTCTGCTAGAGTTTTAACTGTCAAAGCTGTAGAAATACAAGTTTGACTTGTACAATGTAGAGTGATGGGAAATTTTGAGTGTACGTTTGATTCCTAGAGAAATAATCACTTTGACAGAAAACGCCATCCAAGTGTGTGTTAAAAGGTGAAATCAAGGGCCAAAGGACTGAGAACGCCGGTGGATTGGTAAATAAATTAATCAACCGCCAAATTGAATTACTAAGCCACTTCATAAAACTGTATATCGCTGAAAGTACTTGCAAATCGAATGAGCTAAGTGCATTACCTGATATACACAAATTGGATCCTCATGACACAAGATTCTATTTTGAAGAAATCTTTGCCAAAGTTCAGAAAGACACGCTTATGAATCTAATAAGAGAAGTTGGAGAAGGAATATTAAATGGAAATACTACCCAGATTGAGGTAGAAACTTCAACTTACCTTGTTGAAGATTAATAATTTCAAAATTGTCATGTCTGGACCTATATTATTCTCGACATTCTGCATTTAATTAATGAAATTTATGAGATATATTCAAAAGCCTCAGTCGGAGCGATAATTATGGGTTTGAAAGAAATTTTTCCATTCAAATTTTGATATGAAAGCCTGTGTTTCATTCATTTCATATTGGAATACTCTTAATGATTCAGGGTTATCCATTTTGTACTTCCGAAAGTAAACGTAAATTAAACACTCTTTCATTCCGAATATCGATCAAATTTTTATTTCAATATAATGCTGACCTTGCCATTATATGTGGAATACAACATCGTTGAAATGTCCTCCGCGTGATCTTGTACTTGTGAGGTAATTTTCAATGACTCGCTGGCACATTTCGGACAATATCTCACCAATAACTTGATGCATGTTGGTTTTCGGGTCGTCGCTAGTCTGAGGATTATCGGAATAAACACGATCCTTCGCATAGCCCCACCAAAAAAAATCCAAAGGCAATAAATCACAAGAGATTGGTGGCTGATTTACATCGCCAAAACCAGATATTACGCGTCCTGGGAGTTTTTCTTGCAATAAAGTTAAAACAGATCGTGTTGTATGGCATGTTGCGTCATCTTGAGTAAGGATAGCTTAGTGGGGAGCATCGGGCTCGTGAACGGGAGGTCCAGATTCGAATCCTGATAAGGTGGAAAAAAAAATTCTAGTTGGTCTTCCACCATTCCACTGTTGGGTTAAAAATTAACAGTGCTGTGACCTAAAGTGACAAAAGATCGCAGTAATAAAGCCTACCCAGAACACAACTGAAGTCCACAACTCGCACAAGCTGAAAAAACTTCTGAGGGATCTTCACAGAAGATCTAGGAGTATCAGAATAATGATAATAATAATCTTGCTGGAGCTACGTCTCTTTCAATTCCATATCATTAATTTCAGGCCAAAAGAAATCTGTAATCATTTGGCAATTGCGATGAGAAGTTCAAAGAAGTTCGGGCCAATCACTCCACCAGACCAAATTGAACACCATACAGTGATTTTTGTGGATGTAATGGTCTTTCAGCAGTTACATGAGTATTTTCACTGCCCCAAATGCCACAATTTGTTTGTTTACATAGCCACCGAGTGAAAAATGTGCTTCGTCGCTAAAGAAAACTCGGTGCGAAAAATCATCATCCAAGCTTCGTTGTTCAAGCATCCAATCGGCATACGGGTGTTTTTTTCAGAGTGATAGAACTTCAAATTGAAATAAAACATATTTGAATTGTGATTGAAGCCAAATTCTTTTTATTTGAAAGATAATTTTATGACATTTATGTTTTAAAAATAATTTCCGGCATATGTCCACCACGATTAGCTCTGAGGAATCGCATTCGACCAGACCAATTTTGGACCACATTTTCGAGTAATTCAGGCCTTATTTCATCAAAATCACGAGTTGTGTTAGCTTCCAAAGCGTCTATTGTTTGTGGTTTATCAGCATAAACCAATCACTTGACATAACCCCAAAGAAAATATTCCAGTGGAGTTAAGTCGCATGATCTTGGAGGCCAATTAATTGGACCATTTCTCGAAATAATGTTATCGCTAAATCTTACTTTCAATAAATCAATTGTTACGGTAGCAGCATGAGGTGTAGTACAATCTTGTTGGAACCAAAACACTTCCGGGTCGATATCATTCAAATTTTGAAACAAATAATCATTGATCATCGATCTGTAACGAGCACCACTCACTGTAACATTAGCTCCAGCATCGTTTTCAAAGAAATATGGACCGATGATGCCTCCAGCGTGTAAAGCACACCATAGAGTGCATTATTCAGGATGCAATGGAACCTGCAGAACTTCTTGAGGATTGTTTTCACTCCATATACTACAATTTTGCTTGTTTACATAGCCGTTCAACCAGAAATGAGCTTCATCACTAAACACAATTTTACGATAAAAAGTGGATGAACTTCAAGCTGTTCTATGGCCCAATCAGCAAACAAACGACGCTTATTATGGTCAAGTGGCATTAGTTCTTGAACCAGTTGGATCTTCTATGGGTGTAGACCAAGATCTTTACGCAAAATTTTCCATGTGATGGATGAACAGAGTCCAACTTCTTGTGAACGTCGTCGAATAGACAAATCTAGATCATCATTAACACTATGACTTACAGCAGCGATATTTTCTTCTGTACGTACAGTTCTTTGTCTTGTTGTTGTTGCATCGAGTAAAGAAAATGTTGTCCGAAATCTATCGATAGTTCGACGAATAAGCTGCTCTGATGGACGATTATGTAAACCATAAATTTCATAAATTTCATAAATTGCTTTAATAAGTTTGGCGAGTAGAACACTGATTTTGAAAATAAATTTCAATAATTTGTAAGCGTTGTTGGTGCGTGATTCTTTCCATGATAATTTATCAATGCTTGCTGAACAGAAATGTCAAAACAACATGCCTTCTACCTTCTGTCAAATCACAGTTATTCCTATCGAAAATTCTAACACTCCTGAAAAAAACACCAGATACTTACTGCAGAATCATTGTTATTGTAGTAAATTTTCACAATTCATAAACGATTCATATGAGGCTTCGGATCACAGTTCTGTTCGACATATGTCATTGAAACAGGGCTGTGAAATCCGGACCATGAAATGGATAAACCGTTATATTTTTGACTCAATCTTATAATTTAATCGATGACTAAACAATTCATTCTAATTCTTTATTGTATTCCAGGAGAAGATCGAAAAAAGCCTTCAAATTATCCACGACGTTGCTATAAAGAGTCTCGGTCTCTTGTGCATCACGGAAGATTATAAAGCCCTGTCTGTACCCATAAGCACCGTAAGATTCGATTCTGCAAGGCAGAAGGCCGATCTTGCAGCCACCCTTCTGCAGGACTTGGGAGTTGCTCATCACAATGGTACGTTCTTTGAAACTTCTTGGCTTTCATATTAGGAGTCGAAATAAATTCGTGCTGTATTTATAACAAAGAGTTTATGGCTACAGCAACAATGTTTCTAGGTGTGTTCACTCGACGATAACGTGAACGAGTGGTTTTAACATATAATGATCCAGTTTCACGTACTCGCTTCACAAATTGATCCACAAAGTGCCGTGAGGGCATTTTATTTCTATTCAATTTTCCCCGTAAATTTCTAACAGTTTTTTACAGAGGATTCACTACTTTGGAAATGAGTTTCTAATATTTCCTCGTTGTGTTCAAGCGTAAATCGACTCATTTCGTTAATGTCAAATATTAAACGAACTTCCTGTCAAAACACTAATGATGAGGTGCGGTGGTATACGTTAAGAAAAACACTAACTACAAAGTGTGTCAAAATCAACGAACTTTCAACATGTGCGGCTGCCGAATGATCTGTAGACTAAAGCGTTTTTGTCATCATAAGTGTCTATAGTCTACCACAAAGTGCGAACCTGGAGCAATTCTTTACTATTTCATTTAAAATAATTCTCACACTTTTTATGTTTCACAATTTATTCAAAATCCTGACACATGTTTCGGTCTTTCGACCATCTTCAAAGGAGTACAAAAAGAATTTAAACTTTAAATTGAAAGAGGTCCTTTTATTACACTTAGGACATCTGTGTATTTTTATGGCGCGTGGAAATAACAAAATCCAATATAGGGGTGTTGCCGAATAGTATTTGGGAATTTGTTGAATTCTCGTTTTTATCAATGGATTTTTTATTGGAAGACTTTCCAAATAGTGCATTAATTCATCCTCTTCAACATTATAGAGTGAAGTGACATCTTTCTCATTAAAAAATTGATTATTTTCTATATAATGTTCTGCAAAACCAGTTGATTTCTGGTTTTTCAAAATAGACATCCTATGTTCTTTGATTCTATGTTGTGAACATCAGCCTGTCTGTCCTATATATGTAGCATTACAATCATCACAATCAATTTGATAAATCACCGATTCGGAAAAGTTGGGATTTCTTTCTTTATTGTTCACCAAAATCTTAGCTAAATTATTTCTATTTACTGCTAAAGAATTAATTTCCATTTCATGAAGACCATTAGAGATCCTACTGCTGAAACCTTTTCTATAAGTGATTGAAAACCATATTTTCTTTTCTTCATAAGGATCATTTACATTGATATAATTTTTTTTCAAATATTGTGGAAAGTTTTTTTATTTATCATTTTTTCGATGATTTTATTTCCATAGCCATTTTGGTGAACAATAAAGAAAGAAACCCCAACTTTTCCGAATCAGGCATTCATAAAATTAATGATGATTGTAATGTTACATATATAGGACAGACAGGCCGATTTTTTCAACATAGAATAAAAGAACATAGAATGTCTATTTTGAAAAACCGGAAATCATCCGGTTTTGCAGAACATTGTATAGAAAATAATCATTTTTTTTGGAGAAAGATGTGACTTCACTATATAATGTTAATAAGGGTAAATTGATGGATTAGATTCTTTCAATCAGAGAAGCCTTTGAGAAAAAGGAGTATTTAACAAATTCCCAAATATTATTCGGCAATATTCCTATATTGGATGCTGTTATTTCCATGCGCCATAAAAATACACAGATATCCTAAGTGTAATAGAAGAACCTTTTTCAATTTTATGTTTAGTTCCTTTTTTGTACTCCTTTGAAGAGCGTCGAAAGACCGAAACTCGTATCAAAATTCTAAATAAATTGTGAAACATGAAAAATTTGTGAATTATTTTAACTAAAATTTTTATAATGTTTCACCTAGAGCCAAAAGCATACTCCATTCACGTAATTCTTCACTTAACTTAGATATGTTAAAGTATTTTTCCAGAGCCGCCCAAATTAGCAACAATCATTATTATTATTATTATTATTATTATTATCCTGATACTCCTAGATCTTCTGTAAAGATCCCTCAGAAGCTTTTTCAGCTTGTGCGAATTAGGAGTTCAGTTGTGTTCTGTGTAGGCTTTGTTACTGTGATCTTGCGTCACTTTAGGTCACAGCACTCTTAATTTTTGACCCAATAGTGAAATGGTGGCAGACACCCGTCCAAATAGAAAATTTCTTTTCTACCTTCCCAAACACAAGAAAAGTGACCGTGAGTCTTTCGAAAGCTACAGACCAATAAATATCCTATCATAATTTTCAGAGTTGTTTGAAATGACAATGTGTAATAGGCTGATAGGTTTCTTGACTTCAAGAAATGCCTTTAGTAAGTTTCAACATGGATGTATAATAGGCTAATAGGTTTCTTGACTTCAAGAAATGCCTTTAGTGAGTTTCAACATGGATGTATAATAGGCTAATAGGTTTCTTGACTTCAAGAAATGCCTTTGGTAAGTTTCAACATGGATGTATAATAGGCTAATAGGTTTCTTGACTTCAAGAAATGCCCTTAGTAAGTTTCAACATGGATGTATAATAGGCTAATAGGTTTCTTGACTTCAAGAAATGCCTTTGGTAAGTTTCAACATGGATGTATAATAGGCTAATAGGTTTCTTGACTTCAAGAAATGCCTTTAGTAAGTTTCAACATGGATGTATAATAGGCTAATAGGTTTCTTGACTTCAAGAAATGCCTTTAGTAAGTTTCAACATGGATGTATAATAGGCTAATAATAGGTTTCTTGACTTCAAGAAATGCCTTTAGTAAGTTTCAACATGGATGTATAATAGGCTAATAATAGGTTTCTTGACTTCAAGAAATGCCTTTAGTAAGTTTCAACATGGATGTATAATAGGCTAATAGGTTTCTTGACTTCAAGAAATGCCTTTAGTAAGTTTCAACATGGATGTATAATAGGCTAATAGGTTTCTTGACTTCAAGAAATGCCTTTAGTAAGTTTCAACATGGATGTATAATAGGCTGATAGGTTTCTTGACTTCAGGAAATGCCTTTAGTAAGTTTCAACATGGATGAAAGGGAATATCTGTACCAAGTGCTATAATGCAATACACAGAAAATATTGTGTAATTTTTTAAGAGTAATGATATATCACTGGGCATTTTCTTGAATCTGTCCAAAGCTATCGATTGTCTTAGTCATGAGAAATTCCTTGGAAAATAGAGAGAGAAAACGCACTAAGATGGTCGAGTCACATTTGAGAAACAGGCGTCAAAGAACACCAATTAAACAGAATGGGAAAACTACAAAACCAAATATAAAAGTAATCAAGAGAGGCGTAACTCAGTGTTGTATTTTGGGCCCAATCTTGTTCATTATATTCATTAACAACATAGAAATCATTCTCGATGCAGAGACATGCTCGTGCTGTATGATAAACTTTGATGTTGATATGATTTTATTCCTCTGACTCGTGAATGGGAACTTCGATTTCGTGTTTAAAGACATCAATCGTCTTAGGGTGATTATGGTAACACTTAACGGATCAACACAAAAAATAGTCCTCCGAGATGAAAATGACCTTCATCTCTAAAGATGATTTTTCTGGAAAATTGCTCATTTTCGGCCATGTAATCTTAAGCCCATTGAGCGAAGTTGAAACGCATTGGTTGGTTCACTTCTTGTACTAGTTGATTTTTGTGAGCCTTTATGCAAATTTTTCCCCAGAGAAGTGCGAAAAATGTTCAGTTCTTGAGCCCGATGACGAAATGATGTTGATGGATACTAAGCCACATTCTGAGCTACAGTGCTCACTGAACGAGAACATAAACGAGTTGTTTCATCAAATAACAATCCAGTTTCACGAACACGTTTCCCAAATTGCCATTTCATTTCTAGGTAAATTTCTTATAGTTTGGATTCCCAAATTGCCATTTCATTTCTAGGTAAATTTCTTATAGTTTGGATAGAAGATTCACCACTTTGGAAATAAGTTTTTAATATATATATCTCAGTTTTGTTCAAGAGTAAATCGACCCATTTCGTTAATGTCAAATATTAAAGTACCTTTCTGTCAAAACACGAAGGATAGAAGTCTTGGCGAACTCGAAATAACCACCATAGATAAATAAGAATATATAATATATCTATGACAACCACTACTTCAAAGTGCAAACTCTAGATGGTCCACTATTTATATGTTAACTGTTTAGCAACACTGGAGTCAGATTTTCACTGTCTGCTTTCACGCAGGTACTGTCTGGATTGAAAGAAATACAAATATTTAATTTAGAAATCGTAGAATATCGTCAAATATTCCTATACATGCAAACAAGTAATGGAAGTAACTGTCATATTTACTGAGATCTCACGTCCTAGATTCAGCAAATCAATACAGTTTTGGTTCACATACACCCAGCTGTTAAATTGATGTTTTGAATTTTTTATTGAATTACACAAAAATGATTCATCTCTAGATATCCCTCATTTACATCTTCATAAAAATGAAACAAAACCAAGACTTCATTTCATTCAATGGGATCCAAATAACTCTCAAGAAGCTTACATCGGATGCAAATAGCTCAACAGACGCCTTTGTTTCCTTCACAAAGAGCCACCTCAAGTTGGGAAATTACAACTTCTTGTGAACCCATTGCATATATTCGCCGTCTAATCAAAATTACGATATAATCCTATTTCCGGAAGCACAGATCGATACGCAGCCAACTGAATAACCAGATTTACTAGGTGTTTCTGAATTTACACGGTAATAACTTCGGTAGTAGAGGTGGAAAGATGCAATCTTGAAATATAGTAATGAGAAATCAATGCCGTAGTGGATGAAAACGACAACAGCCATATTTTTGGATTGTGAATGCATAATGGATGTTTTTGCATTGAAATTGAGTTAGCCGCTTGTTTGTTCAGGTATTCGGATGGTTATCTTAGTTAGAAACTGGTGGAATGTTGAATTTGTATCTTTACGACGTGAGTAAACTTCATTATGACTGGTTTCCAATTTGACAGATGAGGTATCGGGTGTTGTTTTTAGAGTGATACAACATTAAAGTGAAATAAAACACATTTAAATTGAGATTGAAGCTAATTTTTTTTTATTTGAAAGATAATTTTATGACATTTATGTTTTGAAAATAATTTCTGGCATACTACTCTGTCAAGAAAGTACCGGGAATTTTCAATTAAAACAACATTTTTACATTTAATCGTCAAAATTTATTGGGTCGCCTTCAAAAAAGGCTCCATTTGCTCCAATACATCTATGCCAACGGCACTTCCAATTATCGAAACATTTTTTATAGGCGCTTTCCGGAATGGACTTTAGCTCTCGCGCCGAATTTTGTTTTATGGCTTCAATCGACTCAAAACGGGTGCCACGAAGGGGCAATTTCAGTTTTGGGAAGAGGAAAGAGTCGCAGGGAGCCAAATCCGGCGAATACGGTGGTTGCTGAAGCACTTTTGTTGAGTTTTTGGCGAGAAAGTCAGTCACAATCGTAGCTCGGTGAGAAGGCGCGTTATCGTCATGCAAAATCCATGAGTTGTTCGCCCACAAATTTGGCCGCTTCTTACGGATACGCTCACGCAAACGTTTCATAACGCCTAGGTAATACTCCTTGTTTACCGTCTGACCCTCTGGAACGAATTCGTAGTGCACCACGCCACGGATATCGAGGAAAACAATGAGCATCACCTTCATTTTCGAGCGGCTTTGGCGTGTATTTTCGGTTTCGGCTCATTTTTTGCCACCCATTCCGATGATTGCTGGCTTGGTTGCATATCGTAATCGTAGACCCAGGTCTCATCACCAGTTATAATGCGTTCCATGAATGTAGAATCGGAATTACAGCGATCCAGCATGTCTGAAGCAACCTGTTCGCGATGACGTTTTTGAAGAAAATTCAGGTCTTTCGGTACGAGTCGTGCGGCCACCTTTCTCATGCCCAAAATATCAATCAAAATCGTACGTGCGGACTTGTGGGATATCTTAAGATCATGTGCTATCTCTCTCAAGCTGGTACGACGGTTTTCCAGCACCCTTTCCTTAATTTTATCGACGTTATCTTCGATCGAAGCCGTCGATGGGCGACCACTTCACGACCGTCCTTGAAGGCTCTGTACCACTGATATACACGAGTTTTCGATAGAGCATTATCACCAAAGGCCTTTTGCAACATTTTCAATGCATCGGCACACGAAAATTCATTTGCAACACAAAACTTTAAACAAATTCTTTGCTCAACGTAATCACCCATAGTAAAAATCGGCACGCACTCTGACATCGACTGACTTAATCAGCTGTTGCAAACACACTAGTTGGCAGATCCCGCTCAAACTTGGCATAGTAATAAAGGACAGTGGTACCAACCTAGGAAAAAAATTTTTACCTGCCTCATTGCCCCGCCAGATTTAAATCGATAATTCCCGGTACTTTCTTGACAGAATGTATGTCCATTACGACTAGATCTGAGGAGCCGCATTCGACCGGACCAATTTTGGACCACTTTTTCGGGTAATGCAGGCCTTATTTAATCAATAACACGAGTTATGTTGCCTTCCAAAGCTTCTATTGTTTCTGGTGTATCAGCATAAACCAATGACTTGACATAACAAGATATGCAAGAGATGTGATCCTTGAAAAGCCCATTTTTTCTACTACATCTTCATTTTTCCACCTGCAACCATTCCAGAGTTGATGAATTACTCTCCGTTCTGGTGCTCAGTTCGATTTATTCCTCAAGTTTCAAATAGGCCTGCGAATAAACGTGAAATCTCCTGTCATAACTTCTAGGTAGGTGTCAGGAAAAAAATGTATCATCCAATTGACCGAACTTTATAATTTAATATCTACCAGTTACGGAGTTTCAGCAACAGATTTTCCGAGAGCAAAATTCCAGGGAAATGCGGAAAACTCGTTAGCGAGTGGAAGTTCTTCGGTACGACGAGGCTTACTTCACTCGTCGATTACCCAGGGAAATAGAGGGCTATTCTTCAGAAACTTTTCCGATTCCTAAAATTACTAACTTCGGGATAGAAGTTGTTTCTATGGCGAGTAACAGTCACGCGTATGCGCTCATAATGAAGTGTATAACTTTCGAAGTCTCAGTTGTGTTTTGGTTCATTAATTCCATGGAATAATCGCACATTGAAGAGATTCTTTTCCATATATCGAGTGTTTTTTTAGAGTGATAGAACTTTAAATTGAAATAAAACACATTTAAATTAAGATTGAAGCCAATTTTCTTTTATTTGAAAGATAATTTCTGGCATATGTCCATTACGACTAGATCTGAGGAGCCGCATTCGACCGGACCAATTTTGGACCACTTTTTCGGGTAATTCAGGCTTTATTTAATCAATAACAAGAGTTATGTTGCCTTCCAAAGCTTCTAGTGTTTCTGGTGTATCAGCATAAACCAATGACTTGACATAACTCCAAAGAAAATAATCCAGTGGAGTTATATCGCATGATCTAAGAGGCCAATTAATTGGACCATTCCTCGAAAAAATGTTATCGCCAAATCTTTCTTTCAATAAAACAATTGTTACGGTAGCAGCATGAGGGATAGCACCATCTTTTTGGAACCAAAACACTGGGTCGATACCATTTAAATTTTGTAACAAATAATCATTGATTATCGATCTGTAACGAGCACCATTCATTGTAACATTAGCTCCAGCATAGTTTTTAATGAAATATGGACCGATGATGCCTTCAGCATGTAGAGCACACCATACAGTGCATTTTTCAGGATGCAATGGAACCTGCACAACTTATTGCGGATTTCACACCATATACGGCAATTTTACTCATTTACATAGCCGTTCAACCAGAAATGAGCTTCATCACTAAACACAATTTTACGATAAAAACGTGGACCAGCTTCAAGCTGTTCTTGGGCCCAATCAGCGAACAAACGACGCTTATTATGGTCAAGTGGCATTAGTTCTTGAATCAGTTGGATCTTGTATGGATGTAGACCAAGATCTTTACGCAACATTTTCCATGTGGTGGATACACAGAGTTCAACTTGTTGTGAACGTCGACGAATAAACAAATGTGGATCATCATTAACACCATGACTTAAAACAACGATATTTTCTTCTGTATGTATAGTTCTACGTCTTGCTGTTGTTGCATCGAGTAGGGAAAATATTGTCCGATAGTTCGACGAATAAGCTCCTCTGATGGACGATTATGTAAACCATAAATTTCACGAAGTGCTTTATAAGTTTCGCGAGTAGAACACTGATTGTAAAAATAAATTTCAATAATTTGTAAACGTTGTTGGGACGTGAGTCTTTCCATGATAATTTGTCAATGCTTACTGAATAGAAATGTCAAAACAACATGGCTTCTACCTTCTGTCAAATCACAGTTATCCCTATTGAAAGTTCTATCACTCTGAAATACACCCGATACTTGGCCTCTATATCGATTTTGATATACTGTTTCGGAATAAGAAGTTTTATTATATTAGGAGTATAAATTAGCTACTAGTTCATTGTTCCATTATTTCATAATAATAATAATAATATTTTTTATTCAGAATACATTATAATACTGAAATGAAAATTAATAAAGAATCAAGAAAAGAAACAAAAAAAATTCCAGGAATACTATCATATGTTACCAGATGAGAAAGAGCTGAAAATTAAATTTCTGAGTATTCTTCAAAACAAATTTGAAGGAATAAACAAGGTCTTCCTCCAAAAACCAATGGTTCCACGGAGGAAAGTTCTATTCAGAATTCACTTACGAAATTGCATGGGCACAGATAAAAGGCAACTTTACATGTATAACACGCCCTTAAATGTTCAATGTTGTCATTTCAGGTTGATTATATCAGCTATTGAGGCTGTATCAGTTGTTACAGATAATTTTTGACGTATTTGCTGAATAATCTAAAGAAGTTTAGTGAATAAAATAAACTCTTCAGCTCGCGCTCCAACGAGTCGAAAATGTGAGGAATGATGTAGGAAAATGTACGCTTTCCGATCTTTCTTTTAGTCCTATGAATCTGAATTCTGCGTTCCTCTCTTCATCTCAACATCTTTATTTTGGAGTGTCCTTATTAGGCTGTCCTTTCAGTATCTCTCATTTTGTTAGCATAGTTTCTGTGTGCTCTAAAACTGTCAGCTTCGTATAACTTCGGTTTTACCTCATTACTTTTGAAGCTCTGAAGTGAATGGGGTGTTATGAGGAAGCTTCAACCTCTTAGTTTCTGAAAGACGCCTGTGAATATGAGAGAACATTCGATGACCAGGAATCAATCTATTTGGAGTATTTTCGAAAAACCAACATGGGTACCTGAGAGGCAAGAGCATCAGCACTGCTCTTTATGAATTGACTTCTGAAATTCTAGAAGCACTCGAACGTAGAGAAGTACCTGTTGGACTATTTTTGGACCTGTCTGAGAGTAGTTACCTCAAGAATAGAATACAGGGAGTTTCTATTGAAACTGCCGAAAGGAATCACTTATTCAAGGATGAAACTGAAGTTATGGGTGTGCCTCAGGGTAGTATTCTGGGACCTCTATTCCTTGTGACATACATAAACGACTTGTTTTCTTTCATCTCCAGAAGGATGAAAATGCTTTTGTTTACTGATAACGCAAACTATTTAGTGCGTTAATGATTAAAATCCGGCAAGGAGCAGACTCAGATAGTTTTCGAATCGATAAATGTCTGGTGTGCTCAAAATGAGCTCCTTCTGATTGTTGATAAAACTGAGAGACTACTCAGTTCAAGGAAAGTATTCCAGCAACTATCGATCTCAACAATACAGAAGTCGGCATAACAGAATCAACCAAGTTTTTGGGAATATATCTAGACTGCTTTTTAAACTGCCACCAATATATGTGAGCTGAGTAAAAAAACTAGAACTAGAGTTCTATATATGATGATAGTTTTGACCCGCCGATAAGATAGGGAGCTCTTAAGAACAGTTTACTTCGCAAATTTCATTTCTTTGATGAGATATTGTGTTTTTCTTTGGGGTGGCACCTCTAGAACCGAAAGGATATTCATTCTTCAGAAATCTGCTGTCAGGTCAATATATGGGCCTAATTATCGAGAATCATGTTGAGAAAGATTTAGACGAAATAAAATTCCGACATTTATTGGGATAAACATCATATTTTTGAGAAGAAATCTACATTACGTCGAAGACCTGTGTAACATGAATAAAATAAGACGCACAGTTCCCTACCATTCGGAATTCTTGAAATTCGGCAGGTTTCGATATTAAACTGCAACCACCTTTACTTTTCAAAACACAGAAGTTCAATTTGATGTGTCAAAACTAACAATGAATTTAATCACCGCAGCTTACTAACTGAATTTTTAGGACAATTTGAATTTTTCTGAGGATTTCGAGCGAATCGTTCAGAATTTTTTCCTCGGAAACAGATACGGCAAAACTACTGACCATAAAGTTAAGTATAACAACAAAGCTTCTTTTTACAATTTTTCAAACTAACAGTGGCTCAACACAAAAAAGTTCTGGAGTAAAACAGTGGACTGTCACATGGAGTAAACTCTAAATTGTAATATCTATGCCAAATTACAGTTTAATGTCTCGTGAAAGGCAGATACTTTAAGAAAAACACTGAAAAAAATTAAAACTTTGACAACCTGTATCTCGAAAACGAAACATTTATGCGACTTTTTTTCTTGACATCATTCAAGGAATCTCTCCTCTATATTTGTACCTCCAATTTAGGAACAGCCTGTATATACTAGGGGTACTTATGATTCATACTTGATAAACTGTACCATAGATGAATCTGTACGTCAATATTTCAAAATGCCCGGATTTAATCGGCGAAATTAAAGTGTGACAACGTTTCACCGATGAAATAATAAACCTCTGGTTCAATGTAGCGATGCTTCCTAACTTAAATTCTGTGAAGTGACAGTTCCATAGACCGATAAAAACCCTATTACGTCAAGTCATCAATGCAATCAGATACCTAAAGAAAACCGATAGACGAGCACTTCTAAAAATCCCCTTCCCGAAGGTTCTATTTCAACCCTCAAGCAAAACGTTCTGTCGTTCGAGGCAATCAAAATAGTTGGAAACTCGTCCCTAACTTCATAATAAACAACAATACACAATCTTCCCCTGGCTTGTAACTTCTGCACAGCCTTTTCATTAAACAAGGTTTCAGCAGGTTTGCCATTCACGATTTGTGAGGGATTTCCTCCGGGAATTTATTTGTAGATTCCTCTCGTGCCGAAAGGGAATGACTGTCGGAATTCATGACAGTGCCAACTGGAAGGTTGGAGTGTGATCAATTTCATCGTCTGCGAGATGCAGGTGTCTCTCGTTAACAAAGGCGGTAGGCCCTTTGTTCCGCGATAATTTCATAATTCGATGATTAAATTAAATTTCGCATCAGAGACCTGTTAGTTTCCTCGCAACGAATTGGGGAATACATACCCTGCTTTGTTTATAAAAAGAAAGTACGCCACTGTTTTCAAATTATTTCATATTTAAACAACGTTAAGTTCGAAGAGTGGGCCATCTATATCTACATTTATAGAACCACATTTGATGTTACAATAACTGATGTCAATATCATACATATATAATATCAATACCAAGGCTTATCAGAGGAAATAGCTCATGACTACAATATCTAGACGGTGTTCAAATCAAATAATACCTTAAGAAGTTTTCCCACAAAAACCAAGCCGGAAGAATCAATAGACAACAAGAACTGAATCCACTCGATATCTTGTGAATGCGGAGCAACCTATATAGGAGAAACGAAATGACCCTTGGAGGCCAGGGTGAAAGAACACAAAAATCATACAAACAGAGGAGAAACGACCAAATCAGGAATAGCAGAGTATACCTGGAACGAGCATCATAATATCCAATGGAACCAAGCGAAGATTATCCACCGGGAACAACAATGGAGAAAGCGCAAGTTCAAAGAAGCAGTCTTCATCAAACAAAATCGAAATGTCTACAGTCACCCAAGCATATATTTATTTTTATTCTCATTAATACATTACAGGTACGTGTCCTTGATATTTGTCATATAATTGAATAAAATATTTACAAATGTTTTCAGGAAAAATAATTTTAATAAATAAATATTTGAGGGAGACAAAATTTTGTTTCGGATCTCACAGTTATGAAAACTAAATCCTTTTCAAAAATACTAAACAAAATTTAAAGAACTTCTCAAAAAATAATTTATTTGAAATATTTAATATATTTAAATAAGATACCTCAAAAATCCCTCGAAATATGTCTCACATACATTCTGTCAAGAAAGTACCGGGAATTATCGATTTAAATCTGGCGGGGCAATGAGGCGGGTAAAATTTTTTTTTCCTAGGTTGGTACCACTGTCCTGTGTGTTTGCAACAGCTGATTAAGTCAGTCGATGTCAGAGTGCGTGCCGATTTTTACTATGGGTGATTACGTTGAGCAAAGAATTTGTTTGAAGTTTTGTGTTGCAAATGAATTTTCGTGTCCGATGCATTGAAAACGTTGCAAAAGGCCTTTAGTGATAATGCTCTATCGAAAACTCGTGCATATCAGTAGTACAGAGCCTTCAAGGACGGTCGTGAAGTGGTCGCCCATCGACGGCTTCGATCGAAGATAACGTCGATAAAATTAAGGAAAGGGTGCTGGAAAACCGCCGTACCAGCTTGAGAGAGATAGCACATGATCTTAAGATCTCCCACGAGTCCGCACGTACGATTTTGATTGATATTTTGGGCATGAGAAAGGTGGCCGCACGACTCGTACCGAAAGACCTGAATTATCTTCAAAAACGTCATCGCGAACAGGTTGCTTCAGACATGCTGGATCGCTGTAATTCCGATTCTACATTCATGGAACGCATTATAACTGGTGATGAGACCTGGGTCTACGAGTACGATATGCAAACAAGCCAGCAATCATCGGAATGGGTGGTAAAAAATGAGCCGAAACCGAAAAAACCACGCCAAAGCCGCTCGAAAATGAAGGTGATGCTCATTGTTTTCTTCGATATCCGTGGCGTGGGGCACTACCAATTCGTTCCAGAGGGTCAGACGGTAAACAAGGAGTATTACCTAGGCGTTATGAAACGTTTGCGTGAGCGTATCCGTAAGAAGCGGCCAAATTTGTGGGCGAACAACTCATGGATTTTGCATGACGATAACGCGCCTTCTCACCGAGCTACGATTGTGACTGACTTTCTCGCCAAAAACTCAACAAACGTGCTTCAGCAACCACCGTATTCGCCGGATTTGGCTCCCTGCGACTTTTTCCTCTTCCCAAAACTAAAATTGCCCCTTCGTGGCACCCGTTTTGAGTCGATTGAAGCCATAAAACAAAATTCGGCGCGAGAGCTAAAGTCCATCCCGGAAAGCGCCTATAAAAAATGTTTCGATAATTGGAAGTGCCGTTGGCATAGATGTATTGGAGCAAATGGAGCCTATTTTGAAGGCGACCCAATAAATTTTGACGATTAAATGTAAAAATGTTGTTTTAATTGAAAATTCCCGGTACTTTCTTGACAGAGTAGTATACTTAGGTTAATTTGTCCTTCAGTTTAACGCATAGTATAATAAAGCTGTACGAAATAAAGTAACTTTTTTAAGTATAACAATGTTGAGGCATGATATTTATAACTTTTGTCACTTGGTGAATAAAGAAACTTTCCGTTGACAACCATCGATATCTGAATCATACTCTCACTACCTTATTAAACTGCGGAGTTAATTCCATTTTCTAAATTAATTTTCTATTGACGGAGAAGCTGAAAGGAATGATTACCTTTGGATTGATTAATTAGATGGCAAATTACTTTAGGACTTGATCAATATTGTGTGTTTCTGAGAAGTTGCCATCACTGTCAGCGAACAAGTACTTCAATTAACCTCAAAACTCAATAAGATTGAAGGCAGAAACGTTTCGTTCATACGAAATGCATGACAAAAGACAAAGAGAATGCGGAGCAGTTGAGGATGCCCTGTTTAATTCAAGCTGAACATATTTAATACAAGTAAGTGTTTTTGAATCGATTCCATTTATTTGAATATAGAGGTGGTTAACAATGGAACATTGTTTGAGAATCCAGAGTGAATTGAATATGGGTTCACAATAAAATAATCGGCACAACAACAAAGTGTCCCAGTCTATATCGTAAAAGGACATTTCTGATTAGGTAAAGATATTAGCAGAAATAGAAAGTTGAATCAGCTCTACAAATATTTTTATTATTATTTATAGTAAGCGGGCGTTCGTCCACCCTTCCACTGCATCCGCGCGATTCACCCTAATTTATAGTTCCTCGATAAGGTCCAGTTTTTGGATAAAACCGATAATCTTATTCGGGGGAATTTTTGCAGTTCGCAGAGGCCTATAATAGCCTGTCCAAAGACCTCGAATCTGATGCGACTCACCGCTGGACACTCTGAGACTCTGTGCATGGTTATTTCAGTGTCCTCAAGACACAGCCTGCATTCATCGTCTTCAGCCAGACCGATTTTGTACAAATGCGCTTTCAGCCTGCAGTGACCTGTCATAATCCCGACAAAAATTCTGAGTTTGGTTTTGTCCAGACCTAGCGCTATGTCTGCATCTTTTGGTTCGAAGCTGTTCCAAGGAACGCCTCCGAATGTTTCAGGTTTGGATGGCTCAGCCAGAAAGACTCTATTTCTGAGTTCTGCCTGTTATCTTACGCTCAGTCATGTCATGTGGTATTCCTAGGAATGGTTCCTGGCCTACCAGAGGCAGCGTAGCTCCAGCAAATGCCAGCCGATCTGCCTCTTCGATACTTAAATATTTTGAGTGGCTCGGTATCCAAAGAAGAGTGACTCTGTTGTACATACCGAGCCAGTTTAGAGCCGTGCAGCAACTACAGCTAGTTGATGTAGTTTGTATGTAGTCCGTTCTCACGCCGTAAAAACGTTTACAAATTGTTGATATTTATTTTCAAATTCAGTGTTCTATTTGCCAAACTCATAGAGCACTTCGTGAAATTTATGATAACAATCCTCAAGAAGTTCTGAAGGTTCCATTGCATCCTGAAAAAATGCACTGTATGGTGTGCTTTACACGCTGAAGGCATCATCGGTCCCTATTTCTTTGAAAACGATGCTGGAGCTAATGTTACAGTGAATGGTGCTCGTTACTTATCGATGATCAATGATTATTTGTTTCAAAATTTGAATGGTATCGACCCAAAAGTGTGTTTGTTCCAACAAGATGGTGCTACACCTCATGCTGCTACCGTAACAAATGATTTATTGAAAGAAAGATTTGGCGATAACATTATTCCGAGAAATGGTCCAATTAATTGGCCTTCAAGATCATGCGACATATCTCCACTCGATTATTTTCTTTGGGGTTATGTCAAGTCACTGGTTTATGATGATGAACCACAAAAAAAGGCGCTTTGGAAGCCAACATAACTCGTGTTATTGATGAAATAAGGCCTGAATTAACTTTCAAATAAAAAAAAGAATTGGCTTCAATCTTAATTTAAATGTGTTTCATTTCAATTTAAAGTTCTATCACTCTAAAAATACACCAGATTTTCAATTTTTTGTAACGATGTTAGTGGTAATTTGTAACAGATGCGACAGTCGTGGCAAACAACACCATTGGTCACGAAAAGTGCCGAAAGAGCTAAAAATTGATACAAAAATGTCATAAATGTGCCTTTGGTTAGCCGCATCATACTCCTCCAATTCAAATTTAACTAGGCATAATGAAACAGATTGTGAAGGCGCTTGACAAAAGTGGTGAATGTTTCAATTTTCTTTCACGCAAGTTTCCAGGGTTAAGCACAGAAATATTGATTTTTGATGGGCCGCAGATTAGCCAACTTGTGAAAGATCCTTATTTTGTCAAATCAATGACTGAATTCGAATACAAAGCTTGGAATTCATTTGTTATGAGTAATTTCTTAGGCGAAAAAAAAATCGAACGACTATGTTGAGCTTGTTGAGTGCATACTATCGAACTTGCACGAGCTTGGATGAGCAACATAGGCATAAAAATCCACTTCCTGCACTCGCATTTAGAACGATTTCCACAAAATCTGGATGATTTTACTGATGAGCAGGGTGAAAGATTTTATCACGATCTTAGGATAATGGAAGAGTGTTATCAGGGGCTCACATATGATGGCCTACTACTGTTGGAGTTTGCAACGAGATCTACCTGAAATCGTTCATTCAAGAAAATCTTATTAAAGATCATATGACGGTGTTCATAAGAAATTTTGTTAACATACGGTATTATTTTTTTGACAAAAAATCAAACTGCATATCTCTAAAAGTCTTAGCAATCTTCAAGTGTTTCTTTCATAGTCAGGGCCATAAAAATACCCAACGTTCGTCGACGTTCACAATAAGTTGGACTCTGTGCATCCACTACATGGAAAATTTTGCGTAAAGATCTTAGTCTACACCCATACGAGATCCAACTGGTTCAAGAACTAAAGCCACTTGACCATAATAAGCGTCGTTTGTTTGCTGATTGGGCCCTAGAACAGCTTGAAGTTGGTTCACTTTTTTATCGTAAAATTGTGTTTACTGATGAAGCTCATTTCTGGTTGAACGGCTATGTAAACAAGCAAAATTGCCATATATGGAGTGAAAACAATCCTCAAGAAGTTCTGCAGGTTCCACTGCATCCTGAAAAATGCACTGTACGGTGTGCTTTACACGCTGAAGGCATCATCGGTCCGTATTTCTTTAAAAACGATGCCTGGAGCTAATGTTACGGTGAATGGTGCTCGTTACAGATCGATGACCAATGATTATTTGTTTCAAAATTTGAATTGTATCGGTTCAGAATTGTTTTGGTTCCAACAAGATGGTGTTACACCTCATGCTGATTCCGAAACAATTGATTTATTGAAAGAAAGATTTGGCGATAACATTATTTCGAGAAATGGTCCAATTAAGTTGCCTCCAAGATCATGCGACATAACTCCACTGGATTATTTTCTTTGGAGTTATGTCAAGTCATTGGTTTATGCTGGTAAGTCAGATACAATAGACGATTTGGAAGCCAACATAACTCGTGTTATTGATGAAATAAGGCCTGAATTAGGCCAGAAAAAGAGGTCCAAAATTGGTCTCGTCGAGTGCGGTTTCTCAGAGCTACTCGTGGTAAACATAAGCCGGAAATTATTCTTAAAACATAAATGTCATCAAATAATCTTTCAAATAAAAGACAAATTTGGCTTCAATGTTACTCTGAATGTGTTTTATTCCAATTTAAAGTTCTATCACTTTAAAAAAACACCCGATATTTCTCTGATTTTCCAATTTACCTTTCTAGATTAGTAAGCAGGGAATATCAAGGATTTCAGTATTTGCAAATTGCAAACAATTATTGGATACATTAATTAATGAAAATATTTTATTTTAACTTTATGATAATGACATAGTTAAGAAATTTAGTTGACAAATGATCATTATAACATAACGTATATCATTGAAAGAGAATTACATTGTGTAGAACTAAATCTATCATTTGTATAACTGTTCCATTTATGTTTATTTAAAAGGACACAAAATACAATTATTTTTTTTATCACAAACTGATTCCAAAATAGAACAATATAGGTACATTACACAATTTCGGAACTACCATTCTGAATCATATATGAGAAATTTATGAGTGCTTGCGCACTCTGTAGTTGGAAGTGAAAATTTTATATATCTTCAAATCTGTTTGGAAATACTGAAATTTTTGGCACCATACATGCCCTCACACCTTTTTTCACGGAATCTTCTACATCAAAACTGTTACAGAAATTCTGATAAAGTTATGTAAGAGTTAGAGGAACTCAAATAAGGTATATGGTTCACTTTATTTGTCCTCTTTCTCGAAGCAGAACATACGTTAAACTCAACAATTCTGGGATTAAATTATCTTTTCAAATAAACATGTATCTTCACAGTATTCCGAAAGTGTCATCTACCTCTTCCTCTGGCTGATTAATTCTCCGCTGCTGATTCCGCATTTTCAGCTCCGCTATAATATCGGGATTTCCGATGGTCAAACTTTCGTTCCTCTGCACGTTGTTCTGGGGGTTGAACTGGACATACTGCTTCACCACGGGGGCGTAGTCCTCGTTGAAATCCTCCAGATCCCTCATGTAGCTCTTATTCAATACCGGAAAACCAGCTGAGTTTGTGTTAGCAGCAGCAGATGGCGACGGTATCCCCAGATTGTTGTAACTAGGACTTACCTCGGTCCCGTTTGGCCTATGAGTTTCCCTGGAGCTGGAGACGAGAGAATTCCTGATTTTCTCCTCAACGGGATAGTTGGTCTGGGATACGTTCGAGCCGCTACGCATAATTTTGTCCTGGAATTCTTTTGTCACTTTAAGGCCATTACTGGGGTCCTTGTTCGGTTGAGGCGGTGCAAACAAAATGGAGCTTTTCGTGAGGGTTGCGTAGACGTGTCCTGTATGGGTAGGAACAATGCCCCTTTCTTTATCCGGGTGCCGATGCTTGTCCAAGTCTGAATTGTTATTTTCTTTTCGTCCAAAGTCGACTGGAAATTGCGGAGTTTCCTTGTCTGGCTCTGAGTGCTGGAAAATATTAAAAGGTTGTGAGTTAAGTCCGATACAGAAAGTGGTTCGGTTTATTTTTCTACTTGAAGGAGAAGGAATCGGTTTTCTTCCTTTTACGGACTGAAAAATTCATAGAGAAAAAGAAAGCCAGAAGTTTTAAAGACCTTTCAAACAAAAGAGTAATATTTTAAATAAGGTTATTCTGATTTTCACAGATTTGTGAAAATCAGAATAACCTTATTTAAATATTATTTAATATGGAATAAAATAGAAAGGCCTTTTAATTGATAGAAGAAATATAACAAAATTTGAATATCAAAACAAATTAAAATATGTTTATCTTCTACAATTTTAATTTCAAAAAAATTAACATAGATCAATCTTGAATTATATAGTTGATCTGTGTTTTGAAGCATTAGTCCTTTACACGTGGTTAGTTGTTGATATAGGTTAGTTTTTTGATTTTGATATTTGGAATATTATTCAGGACCGAAGAAGGGATTGCTTGGAATTATATTTGCTTTTTGAAGATATAGTGCATGTTTTGAGAGATTTCTGAATTAACTTATTCGAATATTCAAATATATTAAATATTTCAAATAAATTATATTCTTTGAGAAGTCCTTTAAGTGTGTTCATGTTTTTAAAAGGCAATTGGTGTTCTTAAAGGTAAGACCAGAAACAAAATTTTGTCTCCTTTAAATATTTATTTATTAATTTTAATGACTTTCGTATATCTGTTGGTTTATTTATTCCATTTGACATTATATATTGAATTTATGATAGATTGGGCCGTTGCTTGGTAGAAATCAGTTGTAATTGTCATTATAAAATAAAACACTTGTTTACATTTTCTACTTTATTTTTGGTATTGACGTACGTTTCGTCTTTGCTTGAAAGACTTCATCAGAATACGAAGTAACAGTTGTTGTACAATGAATTTATAAGATTTTTACAGAAGGTGTACATGTGTTTTTAAATTGTTCGTCGGGTTGGTTTTCTCAAAGAATATTCCCTTCAGAATCATGTTCACTCGATCCCTTATAAATATTGAATAGAGGGGTGTAATAAAAATCTATTTGTTCATCTACTAGGTTATTGCTGTTTTTATGTTTATTTTTATTTCGTAAATTTCCCATAAGTTCAATTTTAGACCTCTATTTTCAACATGTAGAATTTCTGTTTCTTTTGTGAAAGAATGGTTATTTTCAAGAAGGTGTTTAGCATAATGTGAATCTTTTTTATTTTTATCGAAACTTCTTTTATGTTCTGTTAGGCGTGTACCGAAATTTCTACCTGTTCTACCAATATAAATCTTTGGGCAATCTGGGCAAGTGAGTTTGTATACACCTGATAATTGAAGTTTATCCATACTGTTTTTATTGTTTTTGATGTATTTGCTAATAGTATTGTTTGAGACTAAAAAACCTACTTAAAAAAGAAAATATTAAAGTCTCTTTCAAGACAAACAATCCTATTAGCAAATACATCAAAAACAATAAAAACAGTATGGATAAACTTTTTGAAATTAAAATTTGTAGGAGGTTAACTGAATAAATCTGTATGAATATTTAAAATTTTGTGATAATCATTTTATCAAGAAAAAAACCCTCTTTATTTGCACCAAAAAAAAAATTATTTTCAATTTAAGGTTTGATCATGGGAAATACTCAAGTCTTTCATCAGCCGAAATATTCATGAACAATATTGAGTCTAAAATTCATCAAAATCCCCTTATGAAATATTTTTTACATTGGTATAGATATGTAAACGATATTTTCTGTGTCTTCACAGCTGCAGACAGACTATTAAAAAAATTCTTTACTTTTCATCTACGAAATACACCCTTCAATATTATATACCATGGAAACCGAACATAATAATTCCATTAATTTTCTTCATTTAACAGTTACCATAATCCATAAATCACATGAATTTTCAATATTTCATAAACCGACATATACTGATACCATTATAAACATTAAATAAAATCATCCAATAACAAAAAAAATTATCAGCATGTCATTGTATGATCTACAGATTAGTTAACATCCCTATGAATCGGGAAAATTATATTTTTGAACTGAACATCATTAAGAAAATACATATATAAGAATCTTGCTTTTCAGCTATGATTTCCTTTTAAGTTTTGATGTTAACTCTTGATAAGCTCAATGAGGATACCCATGTATTATCGATCACAACAAACTTTTCCATTTTTGGTTCTAAAATATAGTTGCCTACAAAATTTTGATTCAGTTACACCGGCCGACAAAAAATTTTTTTTTAGTTGTAATATAAAGCTGAATAAAAAGTATATGATGGTAGAATGAACGTATTCAAATACGAAAATTCTCTGTAAAATTAACGTCGTCCAGCAATTTTCTCATTTGTTGTCCAATAAAAATGCCTTCCTTTAATTTGACATCACTTAACTTGGGAAATACTTGTTTTAGGTTTTTGAATCCATCACCATCTTTATTCTTGGCCTTCACAAAGTTTTTCATCAGCCCAAGTTTAATGTGAATAGGCAGAAGGACATTTTTGAGACCTACAATAGATCTAAACTTAACATTCTGAAATACACTTCTTTGTGACCAAATTTTCGTTATACATATAATGCTGATTTACTGCACAACTGCCCCATAGACAGAGGGAACAACAATATTTTGTAAATCTTCCCTGATATCCCACTAAAATTCCTATAACTTTTAGGTCCCCACATATCTACCAATACGTATTGTAGTTTATTTTATCCAAAGAATGCGCATATTTTCATAACTTTCTTTCATCGTTGTATAGAGGGTTTTAAATTTCCATTATGCAATAACACAGCTTTAAGACTGTATTTAGACGAATGAATAAATAAACGCCACTCAGAGGGGTAATGCTCAATATCAGTTTCTACATTGAACCATCAGTTCATGTACACAACGAATTTTCCATACTGTAGAATACAGAAAACGGAGCATTTTTTTTCTAAAAATTTGTAATTTCCGTTTCGTTGCCTAATAAATTCCATTCCTTAAGTCGAGAATCAAGGAGTTCTGACTGTTGCTTTGATAGCCTAAAATCAGGTGCTAAATCATTTAACTCACTTTGAATCGTTAAATATGGCTCAGCAGAACTGGGGCCTGGAGTAAAAGTATGGTTGGTGCACTGTTCTTTGGAACTGCCTGTTGATGCATTGTTTCCATGATCTTCCAAAACATCATTTTGCGGATCTAAGGGTGCGATCGGCACTGGTCAATCTGCATTATAAGGAACAGGTCGTATTGCAGACTGCAAATTTGGATAGTCGATCTTGTTCTCTCCCTTTTTGGAATATCCTAGTCTTTGTCAGACAAAAATAGCAATCATCAAAATTATTAGTGAGTCATACCATAGGCACTGCAAAAGGCATGCTTTTTCTCTTCCCATTCATCCACTACACCAATTTTACGTTACAACTAACACAGCGCACATGGTAAGCCATCTGCTTGTCTTGATCTCCAATTAAAACACCAAAATATAGCAAGAAAGTTTTTTTACATTTTCAGAAAATAACCTGTCTTGTGATATCACCAGAAATTCTCCAGAAATATGACAAAATTTGCCAGGAGAGATTTTGCAACATCTATCTCGACATTTTCGTCTTCAAAACACTTTCTTATCTACACACAGGGAACCACTCAGTTCGAAACTCAACAGAAGACTTATTTTTAATTTTAATTTTATGTCTTGTATTGTGAACAACACAGCTCAGGTACTTTTCCTGTTATAAAATGCATTCCTTTAAATTATCCCCTCATAAAATTGACTACTTGCTAATGTTAAATGGTCTTATTGAGCTATTGAAAAGTGGTTTGTGTTAGGGCTTTTGGAATATTTATCCTATTATCGAAAGGGTAATTTCGCCAAACAAATAGAGATCTACTTTCTGTTAGAAAAATCTTGTCGACTTGTGTTATTAATGTTACCTAATAGAAACGTCTAAAATAGTTTGATAGAAGTTAAAACTCACATGGTACAGTTTTTCTTGATTTGTATACTCCGGAAATAAATATCTATCATCGTATTTCTTTTGTTGCATCAGTCTATTATCCTTCGAATAAGCCTGGTTTCTCAATATCGAGGATACCCTGGGTAGCTCAAACTTAGGATTTTCTCTGCTGTTACTTCTGCTGGCCATATAAAAGTCCCCTTCCACAGATGGCCTATACCCGCTGTTGTCAGTATGTTGAAGAATGTTCTGATGATCTATCTCTGGCGTAGATGGCAACGAGAGCACACGTACGTCTCTATAGTGACAGTTCACTTCGTGCTCCCAGCTGTCACGTCCGAACCTGAATTTTATGGGACACCCCTTCGCTCTGAAGATGCAGGGGAATCTGAAGACGTTGGCTAATTTTTCGTACGCCAAGTTTCGAAGAGTGTGAGGCGGTGCACCGTTGGATAGATAACATCTGTGGCAGATGTTGCTACCTACCACGTTTATGTGGATGGGTTCACAGGAAAGGTATTTCCCGCAGTTCTTACAGGACACTAGGTTCAGGCATTTTTCAGGTACTTCCAGGTAGAGTAAATCTGAAATTTAAACGAAGAACCGTTAGTTTGCTTCAGGATTTGTTGCAGTCGCTTACAGTCTTCTGAATGTAAGAAGAGTTTTCAGAGCGTTCGTTAAAATGCAAAATCGTTTCAATATCAATTCACGTTGGAAAATTCTTCATCTTTTTCCCAATCTTTTCCAAACTACAGCATTCAAAGTAGAATATTAACGCGCCTCTTCGAGAGCTAGTTCCAAGAAACAGAATGCTACTGTTTTGCCCTCATGTCGGCAAATTTCGAATTTTGAGCTAAACATGAACTTGAGCGACTAGGTTTGACAAGGTAAAAAGTATTCTATCCGGCTGGTTCGGCCATAAACACGATAACTTTCGAACAGAAAGAGGTAGAACCTTGAAACTCTCAGGAAAGGTTCAAGGTCTAAATGCCAAGGCTAAACTTGTTAACGAGCAAAATCGGTTCAATAGTTTCGCGTTTGAATATTTTTCAATTTTTGCCAATTATTTCGAACTACAGATCTGAAATTCAGCAGTTGGAAATACAATGGTATGGCGCATATTCTTGCAGAATTAAGTGGGGATCATGTAATTAAAAGAGCAAGAAAAACTATTTTGGGAGGATCGTGGGTGATATGAACTAACGCGCAAAAGCTCCTGACTTCACGTCAGTGCTTTTCACCTTTTTATGTAAGGACATGGGCTATTCGTGAAAATAATTTTGGATTTTACTTCTCCTCTATATGATTTCCTGAAACCAGATTTATATGTATACAATACGAACTGGAGTTCAATATATGGAAGAAGAGAAGGTTTCGTGCTTCAGCCAACTTCTGAATGATCAAACAATAATTACAATTCCATACATGTCTCAGGATTTAAGCTGCGTGACCCCGCGTTAATAGTTCAGTTTAACCTTTGAACTCTAACGATTTTCACGACCTCGCTTCTACGAGGTCTTCTAAAAAAAAGACCTTTGCTAAAAGAATTCATTTGTGATTTTAAAAATGAATTGAATATTAACTAAGAAGAAGTATTTGAATTGTACTGATAATAGTTGCAATTAATTTTCCGGAACCCCTATATATTTAAATCTAATCAATCTCATGAAGACGTTTAGAATTAAATTTTTTTTAAATATGTCCTAGATTACACTGTATCACTTTATAGACATATCTATTATCATCACATGTGGTTGAAATTAACTAATAAAGGATCAAAAGAAATATTAAATTATGACCTTATACATACATGTTTCGATTGGATGTTAAAGAATAACAATTTTCACCACCAAAAGATGTTCAACATATAATTCAAAAAGGCCTATTTTTATTTTCCTCTTTAAGGAATATATAGCACATTCTCCAGAGAAAGAGAAAGAGTTATTTGAATAAACAAAATAATCATTGAAACATAAAAAAATGCCTTTTTTCACCAGACATTACAGCAACAACTATCCAGTTTTTGGATAAGTATGGCGTGATAGAAATTAGATTATATTACAGATATATACAATGAAAGAAGATACGATATAGCATCAGAACTAGATAACTGTCACGTGCATGAGTTATAATACAATGATTTTTATTATCGTACAGGTTTATTCTATGAACCTCCTACAAAGTTTAATTTCAAAAAACTTTTATTCAAAACTTTCTAGAATTAAATTGAATAAATGTCTTTAGAACACACTTCATCAATTTAGTAGACATATAGAATTAATACTTATTACACAATACCAAGGAGAATGAAAGAATTTTAAAGAAATATCAATTGCCAATTAAAAATTGTTGAATAAATACTTGAAGAGTACCAAATTTCGTTTCGTTTCTGTTTTATGAAAATTAAATTCCTTCCCAAAAATGCAGAACATAACCTCAAGAATATTTTCAGAAACAAGTTGCTCAAAATAAGTTCTTCAAAAAAAAATTTAGAATTATTATAATGGTAACTCATCAGCTCACCTTCATATTTTAAAAATAAAAATAATTGATAAAGGTATCTTACCAAACCAAGTGAATGCATAGAACATTAGAATGAAGTAAACTTATAAACATTCTACGTATTCTTACTTCGTCATAGAAATAACATAAAGTTTGCAAGGTATTTTGAGGACTCCTTTAAAACCAAAGATAATATGTAATATGGCTAAACCAAAATATATAAAATGTGTAGGAGTTTTACAGAGTAAATCTGTATGATATTTAAAATTTTGTAATAATCCTTCCATCAAGAAGAAACCTCTTTTTATTATTTTATAATACAAATAAATTTCTCAATTATTAATATATAGCGGGTGTTTTTTTTAGAGTGATGGAAGTTTAACTTGACATAAAACACATTTAAATTAAGATTGAAACCTCTTTTTTTTATATTTAAAAGATAATTTTATGACATTTATGTTTTAAAAATAATTTCCCGCATATGTCCACCACGACTAGCTCTGAGGAACCGCATTCGACCAGACCAATTTTGGACCACTTTTTCGAGTAATTCAGTACTTATTTCTTCAATAACGCGAGTAATGTTGGCTTCCATAGCATCTATTATTTCTGGTTTATCAGCATAAACCAATGACTTGACATAACCCCAAAGAAAATAATCCAATGCAGTTATGTTGCATGATCTTGGGAGCCAGTTATTGGATCATTTCTCAAAATAATGTTATCAAATCGCCAAATATTCCTTTCAATAAATCAATTGTCAATTGAACCAAAACACTTCTGGGTCGATACCATTCAAATTTTGAATCAAATAATCATTGATCATCAATCTGTATTGAGCACCATTCACTGGAACATTAGCTCCAGCATTATTTTTAAAGAAATATCGACCGATGATGCCTCCAGCGTGTGAAGCACACCATACAGTGCATATTTCAGGACGCAATGAAACCAGCAGAACTTCTTGAGGATTTTTTTCACTCCATGTACGGCAATTTTGCCTATTTACATAGCTGTTGAACCAGAAATGAGCTTCATCACTAAACACAATTTCACGATAAAAAAGTGGATCAACTTAAAGCTGTTTTAGGGCCCAATCAGCAAGCAAACGACGCTCATTATGGTCAAGTGGCCTTAGTTCTTGAACCAGTTGGATCTTGTATGGGTGTAGACCTAGATCTTTACGCAATATTTTCCATATGCTGGCTGCACAGAGTCCAACTTGTTGTTAACGTCGACGAATAGACAAATCTGGAATATCATTAACACTATGCTCTATAATTTTGGCGAATAGAATACTGATTTTGAAAATAAATTTCAACAATTTGTAAACGCGGTTGCGGCGTGAGTCCATGATAATTTGTCAATGCTTACTGAACAGAAATGTCAAAACAAAATGGCTTCTACCGTCTGTCAAATCATAGTTATCCCTATCCAAAGTTCTATCACTCTAAAAAGAACACCCGATAAATTGAAAATTTACTATGAAGAAGTATTTGAATATTAAATATTATAGCTGAAATTAATTCTCCGGAACCTCTTCAGATTTAAATCTAAAGAAATCTCATGAAAACATTCAGAATGAAATTTTATTAAAATATTTTATATATATTTTCAATAATTATTTTGTTTATTCAAATAACTCGTCACTGAAGAGATTTGAATTGACCCGGTGAATAGATTAGCCCTTTTAAAAGTAGACCCCGTATATAGACATTTTAGATCATTGTATAATCAGTATCTAGTAGTACTCAACTGATGAAGTCATGGTATGAGGAAACAATTGTTGTGAAATAAAATATAAGCGGAAATAGAATATTGATTTTCAATCATAGATTTGTATTCTCTTACTTTAATGAACATAATTATTTCGGAAAATCGCACATTTCAAAAGTGGACACTAATATATAAACACATTGCATCGAAAATCCAAGAACATGTTTTGACAGATGAGTCAACGCAGTACTGCTAACTGCATCCCTCTAAATAACCCAATTGACGAGTATTTCGAAAAATACGATTTTATTTCGAACAGGCCCCGTATAACGGAATAACAATGAAAACGTCAGGATTTCACCTGTCTAAGAACTGGAGAACGTTTCGTGAAACTCCCAGATCAGTCAGTTCGGTTATCGTGAATTATTACACCCCGGCGTTTTCACAATCAAGAAATTCCTTCATTATTCAGGTCATGCCGTGAGAACCGTGCCTGAAATGTATCCACAGAATATATATGGGAAAAATTGGGCAGAATGTGATTTTATTCAGGAATTGCGATTGAAAAGAGCACGTTCCAGAGAGGTTTGTCAGGGGGAGTTCAGTTCTGGAGGAAGTTTCAGGAGATTACTGTATGTGTGGTCTATCCAAAGTTTCTTCGAAAAGTATGAGATCTTCATTCTTAACCACTAGACTCTATAAATAACATTCACAAGGGTTTTCCTCTGAAAGGTGGTGAGACAGGTTTGAAAAATCATCAGAAAAACTTGAAAAAACACTGCATCATGTATCTTTGTGTGGAGAGACTGCAACAACTTGCAGACGTGATAGTTGCATGGATGCAACAAAATCAATATCAATTCTCGGTGTATTGAAATGAACATCACAATAATCCCTTCGAACATCTGCAAGTACTTGGGAATACACATAAACAACAAGCTCAGCTTCAAAGTATACACAACATTCCAATAAACATCAAACTTTACACGAGCGAATCATTTCAGATCATTCATTTATAAAAACTTGAGCACCAATGTGAAGATTGTTAGTTCATTTTATATGATGATATGCAGTCCCCTTCTGGATTACGAACATACAATTTTTCTGAACTCTTCTAGATCAACGCTCTAAGTAGCCGAAAGGGCAAGTTTAAGAAAAATTACCAAAATTAAACACCCTAACAATTAATTGCAAAACCCTCCAAACGAACTCAAGAAAAAAAGAGCCAATATGGCCAAGGCTACAAAAACTGAGGAAAACATTTGTGAAGAAACAGACCAAAAGGGCTAATATGGAACCATTGATACATTATTATGTCATAGAAAACACACCAAAGGTCAAACTATCAGTGCTACCAATTTTGAATACCTGTCATCTTTAGAGTAATCTTTTTTTCTCGTATAATTTAACATTAATAAACAGCCCTGTGCACGTACGAGTTGATGGAGTGATACTGTCTAGGGTTGATCGTTTTAAGTACTTGGGTTGACTCAAAACTAGATAATGACATCGAAATAAACTCTAGGATTGAACAAGCACGAGCTCAAAAATATACTAACCAATTAACAGTTAAATGTCTACCTACGCCTAAGACCAAAAAAATGTAACCTCTGATCTGTATTACTGTAAGGAGTAGAAACGTGGACTACAGAAACATGAATCGTATAGAAATATTCTAAATATGGACATATCGAAGAATTCTGAAAATGCCATGAACATCACACAAAACTAACGAAGATGTCTTGAGAAAAATACATAAAGATCGAAAACCACTCCACACAATCAAAATAAGAAAGACCTCTTCACGTTCTAAGAAATAAAAAGTATTGCCTATTACAGCTTATAATTCAGGGAAAAATAGAGTAGACATGGAATTGTCAAAAAGAGAATGTCATGGAGGCGGAATATCAGAAACTGGATAGGCTTGAACTTTGAGGACCTTATTAGAGCTGCTACAGATCGAGAGACCTTTAATGATATGATCGCTAACCTCCGATGACAGAGAAGGCACGAACAGAAGAAAAACATCAATATTGAATTGAATCAGTCCTTCCAGTTACTTGGTGAAAATCCATATTAAATAATATTTAAATAAGGTTATTCTGATTTTCACAAATTTTTATTGTTATGTTTACAACGATCGTTTCGCTATCACAGTAGCATCATGAGGCAGGTTTACATTTTGAATAACTAAGCTTGTTTCCGAAATCCGTTGCTCTTTATATTACAGTAAGTACAATAAATTTTTATTGAGCACTAAAATCCAAAAAAGGGTCTATGCAAATTCCAGCTTATCTGAATATATTTAACAGAAGTGAGTTATTTAAATGTATTTGTTCTTCAAGTAATATTCCAATTTTATTATGTTTATTTATCTCTAGGGATTCTAACAGATTCAAGGCATAACTTTTAGTTTCTATATGAAGAATTTCAAAATTATGGTTGAAAGTATGTCCTGTTTCTAACAAATGGTTAGAATATGTTGAATTATTTTTCTTATTGAGGGAACTCTTCAAATGTTCACAAATTCTATGTCGGAAAGTTCTTCCAGTCTATCCTATCGCAGCAGGTTAACTTATAAACCCCTGATTTATCATCTTTATGTGTACACTCTTTATTATTTTTAATAAATTTACTCAAGTTTGAATTGGTTTTAAATGAAGTTCTTAATTCATATTTATTTTTGAGGTATGTAGCATTTTCTCAGAAATACCTTCAGTGTATTTTAAGGAAATGTATTAAAAATTTTCTTTTATATTAGGATACACCATAGTTAAAGCTATTTTATTATTTTTATTCATCAACAATTTGTCTATCAACTTAGGATCATAGTCATTATTAGTGGTCATTTGTTTAATTATGTTAAGTTCTGAAATATAATTTTCTCGATTCATGGGAATATCAACTAATCTATGGATCATACAATTCAATGCTGATAATTTTTGATTTGAAGGATGGTTTGATTTATTGTGTATAATAGAATCCGTATAGGTTGGTTTGTGAAATATTGAAAAATAATGTGAATTATTCATTGGAGTAACAGTTAAATTAAGAAAATTAATAGAATTATTATGTTCGGTTTCCATAGTGAATGTTATTGATGAATAAAAAAATTTTTTTTTTAATCTGTCTGTACCTGTGAAGCAACAGAAAATATTGTTCACATATCTATACCAATATAAAAAGATTTCTTAAGGGGATTTTGGTGGATTTTAGTTTCAATATTGTCCATGAATATTTCTGCTAATAAAGGACTTAGGGATTTCCCATAATCAAACCGTTTCCAGATTTATAAATTTTATTCTTGAATTGAAAATAATTTTGTTTAGTGCAAATATCTAGACATTCTAAAATATCTTCTCTTATAATTGTATTACATCTGTTTATGATTGATAGATAGTCTACTAGTTCAATTGTTTCGTTTGGTGGAAATAAATTCTGTACGTCAAATGACATGAATTTAGCATTATGTGGTAAGTGGATATTCTTTATTTTATTTATTATTAGCAATAGGATAATCTTCCTTGTGTAATTTAATCAATAAGAAAGATAATTCTACATATTCTAACCATTTGTTAGAAACAGGACATACTTTCAACCATAATTTTGAAAATCTACATATAGAAAGTACAAGTTATGTCTTCAATCGGTTAGAATCCCTAGAGATAAATAAACATAATAAAATTGGAATATTACTTAACGAACAAATAGATTTAAATGAAAATTTATTGTACTTACTGTAATATAAAGAGCAACGGACTTCGAAAACAAGCTTAGTTATTCAAAATGTAAACCTGCCTCATGATGCTACTGTGATAGCGAAACGATTATTGTAAACATAATAAAAATTTGTGAAAATCAGAATAACCTTATTTAAATATTATTTAAGAACATTAATAATGAATGTAACTGGCAGAAAGACTTAGCCATTTTATTACGCTCACTGAGGTTGGTTACTACTACTATTACTCATGTAACTTTGAAATTATAGAGTATTAAAATTGAGAATACTAATATCCTATGATGATTGTTCGGCCTCCTGTTTCCTAGACAATTCAAATAGAATGAGAAGTGTGGGCTACGATAACAGTTCTTCGAATCGCAACTTAGATCTCTACCTTTTCACTCTCCTGGCCAGTTCTATCCGGTGTGCCTCATGGCTCAGTGCTGGGATAATTTATTTTGCTTCTCTGCACCTCCGATTTTCCACATCAACTTCAATCAACTGTTTCGATAATTTGCGCAGCGTGTTTTTCACGTAAGAGAAAATCACTCTCAGCTGCGTCACAACATCGGCGATGAGTATGTCGTTTGCGTCTCTTGGATTATCGACTTTGGTCATAGCATTTCAGTATGTCTCAGTTGGCTAGCACATATAGAACATGTCTCCTCCAAATCCAAACTGAAGGTTCTACAAATTCTTCAGAGGCTGTGAGGACCATACCTTTGGAACGGTTTACAAGACCTATGTGTGGCTAATTTGAAGTATGCTGGTTAAGTCTGGTGGTGCTCTTTTAGGGTGCCTGACTTCCTGCGGGTATACTCCGAATTCTCACAACAAAGCTCAAGTTTTGGACAAAAACCCGCACGAACTCATTCATTTTTGTCTTTGAAAAAATATTATCACTATTCAAAATATTTAGATGCTTCAGAATACAAATTATGAGGACGAGTATCATATTGATCAACTTCATATTTTAATAAGGAATTAACATTCACCGCCAAAGCTTTATATCAACCCTTCCGAAACAAGTGGGCAGACGATACTTCCTCGTTGTTCGTGACAGCAATATCATGTAATTTATCATCTTTATAATTGCAAGGCAGGCTCTCAGTTTGTTTATCAACAGGCTTAATGCGTTCCACTATGTGCTTTGGCCGCTTCATCCAGTGCGCCAGTTGAAATTCATTTGAAATAATCAAATATGTCATTCCACTTACATATGAATAAATCGTAGAAGGTCGTGGAGAGCTGATCGTCCTGTTTCAATCTAATGGTTACATTTTTCATGGTACAAGGGCAGCGTTAATTACTACTACCTATATCATTGGCGCAGCGTTGAAAATTAAAAAAATTTTCTGTAATTCCAATGATCCCCAGATACCATGTGTCTGTATCTATTTCAGGTTGTTCAAGTTATAACGAGTTTTCAGGAAAAGAATTTCCACCTGCATCATTAATACTCTGGGCTGCACAGAATGGTAGAGTACGACTTACCATTTGAGCATTTCTGAGTACGTCTTACGTACATAATCCAAATACCTCCTTAAATTCTGTGTGCAGCATTTTTTGGTGATGGAATATTTATTTGTTCGGAAAGTAATTTCGATTTTTCGCGACAGTGGATCCAATTGTATTTTTCCGAACATGATCCATTTTTGAAGTGCATGATTGGTGGGAATTTGAAGGTATTTTTGAGCTTTTACCGAATAACACAACAATTAATTTGGCTGTCATCAGCTGGATCAGTTTTTTGCCAGCGAAGACCAAAAATTTTATAATCGTGGAATCATGCTACTACCAGAAAGATGGCAAAAGGTATTGAACCAGAATGGTCAATATATAACTCAATAAACCATTTTTTTTATTATACGGAAATTGTCTATCATTTTCCCAAGAAACAAACGAAATTACTCTCCGAAAAACCCAATAAAAACTTTGATGATCGCTGAGAAATTATATCTAGATCAAATTTTGAATATCAAAACAGATTTAATCTGTTAGTCTTCTACAATTTTAATTTCAAAAAAATTTTTATTCAAAAAATTTTTAGAATTAAATTAATGCCTACAATAAGCACCGCTTATATTTAATAGACGTATATAATCAAAACTCAATATATAATGTCAAATGGAATAAATAAACCAACAGATATAAGAAAGTCATTGAAATTAATAAATAAATATTTGAAGGAGACAAAATTTATTTTCTGATCTTACCTTTAAAAACACCAATTGCCTTTTAAAAACATGAACACAACTTAAGAACTTCTCAAAAAATATAATTTATTTGAAATATTTAATATATTCAAATATTCGAATAAGTTAATTCAGAAATCTCTCAAAACATGCACTATATCTTCAAAAAACAAATATAATTCTAGGTAATCTCTTCATCGGTCCAAAATAATTTTCCAAATATCAAAATCAAATAATTATCACTATATCTCACCTCAACACGTGTTTTCAATCTTAATTTAAATGTGTTTTATTTCAATTTGAATTTATATCACTCTAAAAAAACACCTGATAGAACAAATGAGAGTTTGTAATTTTGCCATTATTGTAATGTGGACCATATTTTGTGTGTGCAATAAATAACCATACACTCTTCAAGATGTAACAGATTCACGTAAAAGATTCATGACAGAAATTTAAAAGATTTCGAAGTTTCAGCAATTCTCAAATATGTTATTTTGAGTGGTATAATACTGAAATGTTCACTTGATACATACTTTCCAGTCAAGTTAAAGAATTTTTTGATAGTTCATCTAACAGTATGCGAGCAAAAAATTTATTTGATCCACTAATATCTGAAAAAAACTTCAACTTACTTTCTTCATTCGGCAAAATTCTCTTGGACGAAAAAAATGCCGCTGGATCAACACATAGCCTTCCGCAAGAACTAGCATATGAACAGTCCAACTCATGATCCTTCAGAGTATTCCATGGGCCTTCTTCCGGACAGTATTTCTCCCAGTTCATACAGGGGAATACGAAAGTATTTGCCAATTCCTCATAAACGTAGTTACGGAAGTTTGGTTTAGCTAGAGCTCTACATCTTCCGCACAAAAGTCCACAATCAGGTGTTACGTATACTGGTCCACAAGATAGGAAATTTTTGCAATGTCTACACTTTAGATCTCTGAGTAAAGATAGGGGAATGCGAGTGCCCATTCTCTGAAATTGACAACGTATTTGTTAGAAAGACAAACAGTTTTCTTATTAGGAGTGTAAATAAATTCCTGAGGTTTTTTTCCCAAAATTGAAACTATATTATGAATAATTGGTTATACATTTAAAGTTCAAAGTATTGCCCGTCGCTGCACCTGACGATTTCCATCGCGAAAGTTCTGCTCTTTGGGCGTTATCCAAACACCGATCCAATTTTTGACTTCATCGAAATATTGGGAAAGTACTAGTCAGTCAGGCTATGTTACATCGATCGGAAGAGATGATAATCTGAAGGAGCAATGTCTGGGTTGTACTACGGGTGTGGTAGGACTTCCCAATTGAGCGTTTCTAAGTATATTTTACTGGGCGACGCAACAATAGGCACATTGTCATAAATTGGTTCAAAAAATATTTTGTTAGTTATGCTTTGATTGATTAGATGACACAAACAATCATAAATCTCATTTATCCTCATTTGTCCTTCCTATCTATAGGTACTTTAATCAATCAATGGTTAATACAATGATCTACTGCCATTTTCTGTTTAATTGAATGCTTTGATATCGCCTATCGACCAGTAAATGGCAGCATATTAAAAAATTGAGTTGAAAGGGTATATTCCTTGAAAGGGATTCTTCTCAGAAAATTTTTAAAGACTAAGCAGAATAATTCTGTGAAACCTTCAAAAGATTTCATCCATATTTTTTTTAACACATCAAAAAGCCCTAGAAATACTGTTTCTATTGATGTACTGAAGAACTCAATACCTCACAAGGCATGTCGAGAGATTATTTAAACAAACTATAATGGTATCTCTGCTGAACTATCTGAGCCTCATTTTTCGATGACGTCACAGATCCTACCAATATGTGGATGAATTTTTAGGAGACCGTAGCCTTTATAATTAAAAGGAACCCATCGTGTGAACTCTCTAAAGCCTTGATTCGTCATAGAAAACTCCTATGGAAGAAATTCAAACATACTAATGACAAAAAGTGTTCCTGCAGCAGCGGCAGTTTTCAAAATACTCTTAGCCAAACCATTCAGGACGCTCGCATGAACTATGAATATTCGATAGCATAATCCTTCAATAACATCATTTAAATTCGATCAAAGCTGAACTCTAAGGTTCTCCTCTCCTTTTGGGACGAACTGGGCAAATTAGTACATCTGAAGTAGAAACAGCAGATATTTTCGCTGAAACATTTTCCGAGGTGCTAACCTTGGAGCCGGACGGCTTTCCTTCACCTCCTCTACTGTCTTATCGAGTTAGAGATAATATAAAACAAATCACCATAACACTCCATAAGAAAATTCGAATTTCAAAACAGATTTAATCTGTTAGTCTTCTACAATTTTAATTTCAAAAAAATTTTTATTCAAAAAACTTTTAGAATTAAATTAATGTCTATAATAAGCACTGCTTATATTTAATAGACGTATATAATCAAAACTCAATAAACAATGTCAAATGAAATAAATAAACCAACAAATATAAAAAAGTCATTTAAAATTAATAAATGAATATTTGAAGGAGACAAAAGTTTGTTTCTGATCTTACCATAATGAACCAATTCCTTTTCAAAAACATAAAACACCACTTAAGGATTTCTCAACAAATATAATTTATTTGAAATATTTAATATATTTAAATATTCAAATAAGTTAATTCAAAAATCTCTCGAAACATGCACTATATCTTCAAAAAACAATTAGAAATCGGATAATCTCTTCATCAAAATTGTAGAAGACGAAGCAGATTAAATCTGTTTTGTTTTGTTATATTTCTTCTATCAAGTAAAAAGCCTTTTTTCTATTTTATTTTATACATAATATTTAATTATATTTAGGCTTGAATAAATCTCATTATGGAATGTCAATGGTTTAAAGAAAACCTTATAATACCTTACAGTTTTCTGTGATTTTGTGAGGAACATAGACTATCTGGATTTTTAAGGTTAGTCTGTTTGGACAAGTCCCGGTTACACTCTAAGGTAAGATATACTGAGTGTTAGTTGATTTTGATATTTAAATATTATCTAGGGCCGATTTTTGAATTGACTTATTTGAATATTTAAATATATTAAATATTTCAATTAAATTATTTTTGTTGAGAAATCCTCAAGTTGTGTTTTATGTTTTTGAAAAGGAATTGTATTATGGTAAGATCAGAAACAAAATGTTGTCTCCTTAAAATATTCATTTATTAATTTTAAATGACTTTTTTTATATTTGTTGGTTTATTTATTCCATTTGACATTGTATATTGAGTTTTGATTATATACGTCTGTTAAATATAAGCGGTGCTTATTGTAGACATTAATTTAATTCTAAAAGTTTTTTGAATGGAAATTTTTTGAGATTAAAATTGTAGAAGACTAACAGATTAAATCTGTTTTGATATTCAAATTTTGTTATATTTCTTCGATAAAAAGCCTTTTTCTATTTTATTTTACACTCGATAAGGTTAAGGAACAGCTGCTCCAAATGAATAAAAACTCTTCACCTGGACTGGACTTGATAACACCCTTGCTTCTCCAACAGCATGTCGAAAACTTTTATACTGCTCTTTCAATGATAATGGCTGCATCACTCAGTACATCCAGAGTGCCTACACCTTGGAAGTTAGCATCCGTTACCCCTATATTCAAAAGTGGTGACAAATTAAATCCCCAAAATTACAGACCAATTAGCTGAGCTCTGGACTAGAGAATATCAGCAGACGTGGTGTACTTAGACTTAGCCAAGGCTTCTGACAAAGTTCCAACAAGCATAAACTTGAGCATTGCGGCATACGTGATATCATGAATTCATGGCTGGAGGACTATCTGAAAAACCGACACTTCGTGGTGAGGGTTGGAAAGTCTTATAGTAGCAGGCCCATATCTAGCGGAGTTCCCAAGAGCTCCGTCCTTGGTTCACTTCTTTTCCATATATACCAGAGCTATTTATCAAGATATATCTCTAACAAAAAGGCTTTCTTCGCGGATGACACGTTCCACTAACCTACTAACACGTTCCAAAGTAGAGAAAATCCTCACCATTCATATACACTTAACAGTATTACGCTCAAAGTGATGTCATCCCACAACGATCTTCGAGTGACGGTAATAAGTGACTTGTCGTGGTCTGAGCATATTTTGCGGGTATGTAAACATAGAAATGGCCTTGTTTACCTACTGAGGAGGTCATGTTTGAGAGTCCCCTTCCAGGCTTCAAGCTTCATAAAACTTATGTCAGACCCATACTTGAGTATGCTGAACAGCTGTGGTGCCCGGTTTTAATGCGCGACCGGAAGCTTTTGGAGGATGTTCAACGTAGTGTTACTTGCTTGGAATTCGGACTTTTCCCCCAGCGATCTTCATATCCAGATGCTGCGAATATGCTAACTTTCAATCGATCTCGTTTGAGGGGAGATCTCATTTAAAGTGCTGAATTTCTCATATGCAAATCTTGCCAACATCTTTTCATTGTACACCAGAGAACAGAGATTGCGTAGTCATCGATTGAAACTAAGGAAGGAAAACTTCAAGACAAGACAACGTCAGCATGTTCTGCAAGATAGAATATTTGAAGCCTGAAACAATCTCCCAGAGACTACTTCGACCCCATCTATCAGTGCCTTCAAAAAAGGGCTTGATCGTCATTTATTTATTTATTTTATGGTTTCGAAGAACATAGTTTTCTACCTGTAATTTCTTTAAAAGGATAAATGAAATATCAAAAAGGAACCTCTCATTGGAAAACCCTATATGATCATCATGAAGAAATCCAATGAATGTGAAACTCTTCGAAAATGTAAAAATAACCACCGGCATTCTCATCTACTCATTGTGAAGCAGGAAATCAGTTCACGTGACACGACAATCGCTTCCTTTCAACTTCTCCCAATCTCTCAACTCTACCGTGACATCTCGAAAACAAGTTCCCCTGCCTCTTCTATTTGCCAACAAGTGGAAGTCCCTCTAATCTTCGGAAGTCGACATTCAGCAAAATACCGTGCCTTAATTTCGACAAAAGCTCTTTATTCGGAACGTCTCCGTTCTAACCTCAATCATACAGCGCTTCCTAGTACTGTAAAAGTGAAGTTATTGAGAGTGAATTCTCGCCTGCGACCAAAGAGATCCTTTTGTAGATAAATAACTTGCTAGCAAGGCAGACATAATAAGGATTGGATACATCAAAGAAAAGGCTGGGAGGCTCATTGAAAATAAGTGTATGCTGATTAAGATTCGAACTTATTTTCGAGGATCCTTGAAGAAGAAATCGTGATTTTTGAATGATATCAGCTTAACTAAGTTCTTGCTGAAGGATCACATTATTCAAAATCCTGATTTTGTTCGAATCATTTCCAAATCAGTTTTCCATTGACTCGATATACGGAGTGAGTCGGTAGACACGAACCAAACTATTAAAGTGTATTAGGAAGGTAGATTAAATGAGGAGTGAGCCATTTGAAATTTGCATTTTTGATCATCTGTAAATAAAAAACTAATGAATATTCTTTCAAAGTTGTGAGTTCATTGGGAAAGACGAACCTTGGTATTTGCGAAGAAAAAACGATATGATGATTTAAGGTAAAACAACTTAATTTCCGCTAATTTGAAGGTCATACACGACGACTCAAAAGTGCTTCAGTTATGCGAATTTTGACTGCAAAATTTTCACCATTTTTGTAATGGATTTCAATAATGTCAATGCATTGTTGAAGCGTGTATCGCCCATTTTTAGTAATGACGTATTTTTTACTTGTCAAATGTCAAAAAATGACAACTTCAAAAGTGACAGCTGCTCATATAGCAGGCTATGCAGAAAGAAACCTCTTACTCGAAAACCCTTTATTAATCATTTTGTAAAGGCTGCTGGAGTTTTTTTCAATTATGAAAGAGATCTAAATATAACTTAATTATATGAAGTTGGCATGAAGCAAATATAAACGAGGGGGTTTTGTTACGTTTATCCGTGAAATGGAGTGGACTGTGAACTCGGAAATGCTTCTAGCTACTCTCGAAACAAATTTCCCGACAGTAAGGGAATGTATGTCAAACATAATAATTCGATATATCTTCATAATTCCTCATCCGTTTTCTAGTATAATCCTGATCTTGAATATAAATAATCTTGATGGAGATTATACCGTTCCGAGAAATATTATTAAGGAGGAATGGAAAACGTAGAGAAGCTCTCCACGAATAAATTCGAGGGTCTAAATTTCAAACAAAGGTTTATCGATTCATCATGGAAATTCACCACACCGGTCTCAACTAATTTTGTTTGTTATTTACCCAAATAATAAAAGTTTCCACTTGAATAAAGAGAATCAATTAAACAAAGTTGATAAATCGGGAGTCAATAAGTTTACTTATAAGGATTGCCCAATTGTTCATATTGGTGATACCGGTAGATCGTTCAAGAAGAGAATCCACGAACATCAAAGGAGCTACGCTTCAAATTCCACATACGCCAACCATTTAATAGAATTCGTTCAAAATTTAAATGACGAATAAGAAATTATCCATATCGAGAGTGAAGGGTCTAGATTAGCATTCTTAGAGTCACTTGAAATAAACTGATTTAATTCCCGGAAGAATCTTCTGCACGAGAAGGCGGATACCAATAGGTCACCTCTATTGAATATCTTCATGTAGTTCGAAAAAACCAACGACAACCCCAATAACTCTTATTGCCATTGTTGGTTTCTCTTTTAATCTAATTAGGGATTCACAAATCACTTTCTTCCTACATCCCATTTGCTGTAACACCTGCCAATAAAAGAAACTAGGTAAATTTTCACACAGTATGAGTTCAAATGTAGAACATGATTAAGCCACAGTGTGGTGAGACAATTGTCCTTCAACAATAAGAAGTTTGTGAAAATTGAATTTTATTCATTACTAGCTTCAATCACATCGTTGATGTTCGAAGCCTTTCAGCTGGAAACACTCAAAGTTGAAATACAAATTAAAGAATGAATCTCTGAAACTAATTAACGTTTTCACATGAAATTCGGAATATATATCCTTTATCTTATTCTGTAGTAGAAAATGTCCACAACAACACAAATCAATTGGTAATTTATAAGTAAAATTTAAATACTTCGGCTTCTTTATAAGAACTAGCTAAATTAAAGAAGTCTTAGCTGGTTTGGGCCAGTTCTCATCATTTTTAACTGGAACACGTGAACAGGATATTTTCTCAAATAACGATCTAGTTTTCACGAATAAATTGATTCACAAATTGCCGTGAGAGTATTTAATTTCCATTGATTTTTCCACGTAAATTTCTAACAGTTTGAATAGAATAGTCACCACTTTGGAAATAAGTTTAAACTATTTCCTAGTTTTGTTCGAACATAAATCGAACTATTTCGTTAATGTCAAATATTAAACCAACTTCGAAACACGAGAGACAGATTCTAGATTCGAAACAACCACTTCTTCCAAATGCAAACTCTAGATGGCCCACGCTTTACTATAGTACCCAAGATTAATTGAATTACTTAATTTTATACAGTTAATAAGGTTTTGAACAGCTGAACAATCTCAACTTCATGACCCCCAAATGGATCAATTTAGAACAAAAGTTCAAGGGATAATTTGAGGGTTATATTTTATATTTTAAAAGTTTTATGATTTTTCTTTGTGTAATAGTTTTCAGTATTATTGCATACAAATATTTCCATTGTGCGAATTTGAGGATAAAAATAGTCCGTAAAGATTACCTTGGACTTAAGTATTGAAATAACGTGGTTTTTAAGCCTAATGAAACGATCGAATTTTTGATGTCCAAATTTTACCCTCTTAAGGAATTGAGTTTTCAAAAATCAGATTGATTTGGTCGATGCTCGGTAGAAATTGTTCGCAAGTGACATTATAGATGAAACACTTTATTTAATTCTACCATAGTTTTTGTTATTTATTCCTCTCAAAATCATTAAAAATAGACCTCTTACTCAAATAAAACTAGACTAAAAATTAAGGTTTAAATGATAATGTTCCATTAATAGAATTATCGAAAAAATTTCAATAAATTTTTTTGATGTCTCAAGTAAAAATTCACTACATTAAGCTATCTATGAACCTATTTAAGTATAAATATTTGGTTATATAGGTCATTTAAAATATTCAATCATTTAATAAAATAATACAAAAAGCGGTTGTTTACTTGATAGAAGGAGTATTACAAAATTCTCCTCAAGGAAGTGAGAAAAATGTTCAGATCTTGAGCACGAGGAAGAGTTGATGTTGATGGATAATCATCCATATTCTAGACTACAACAGCAATGTTTACAGATGTGCTCATTGGACCAGAACGTGAACGGGTTAATTTCTCAAATAATAATCTAGTTCACGAAAAAATTTATTAACAAATTGCCGTGAGGGTATTTCATGTCTATTTCACTTTGGAAATAAGTTTTTAAGTTTTACCTGTTTTGCTCAAGCGTAAATCGACCCATTTCATGAATGTCCAATATCACACTAACTTTCTGTCGAAACAGGTGTTGCTAGACTCGAAATAACCAGTACGTCAAAATGCAAACTCTAGATAGCTCATTGTTCAGATGTAAATTACGGAACTCCCCTTATTTTATGCTCGGTAGTGTATATACTCCTGAGATGTCGGTGAAATTGCAGAAAATTGTTTACATTTTCGATTTCAAAGATTTATTCTAATTGAAATATCGGGTGGTTTTTTAGAGTGAAAGAACTTTCGATAGGGATAACTGTGATTTGACAGAAGGTAGAAGCCATGTTGTTTTAATATTTCTGTTTAGTAAGCATTGACAAATTATCATGGAAAGACTCACGCCGCAATAACGTTTACAAATTGTTGAAATTTATTTTCAAAATGAGTGTTCTATTTTCCAAACTTATAGAGCACTTCGTGAAATTTATGGTTTACATAATGGTCCATCAGAGCAACTTATTCGTCGAACTATTGATAGATTCCGGACAACATTTTCTTTACTCGATGCAACAACAACAACAATACAAAGAACTGTACGTAAAGAAGAAAGAAAATATCGCTGCTGTAAGTCATAGTGTTAATGATGATCCAGATTTGTCTATTCGTCGACGTTCACAACAAGTTGGACTCTGTGCATTCACTACATGGAAAATTTTGCGTAAAGATCTTGGTATACACCTATACAAGATCCAACTGGTTCAAGAACTGAAGCTACTTGACAATAATAAGCGTCGTTTGTTTACTGACTGGTCCCTAGAACAGCTTGAAGTTGATCCACTTTTTTATCGTAAAATTGTGTTTAGTGATGAAGCTGGTTGAACGGCTATGTAAACAAGCAAAATTGCCGTATATGAAGTAAAATTAATCCTCAAGAAGTTCTGCAGGTCCCATTGCATCCTGAAAAATGCACACGCTGGAGGCATCATCATTTCTTTAAAAACGATACTGGAGCTTATGTAAAAGTGAATGGTGCCCGTTACAGATCGATGATTAATGATTATTTGTTTCAAAATTTGAATGATATCGACCCAGAAGTGTTTTGGTTCCAACAAGATGGTGCTAGACCTCATGCTGCTACCGTAAAAATTGATTTATTGAAAGAAAGACTTGGCGATATTACTATTTGGAAATGGTCCAATTAATTGGTCTCCAATATCATGTGACATAACTCCACTGGATTATTTTCTTTGGGGTTATGTCAAGCCAATCGTTTATGCTGATAAGCCAGAAACAATAGACGCTTTGGAAGCCAACATAACTCGTGTTATTGATGAAATAAAGCCTGAATTACTCGAAAAAGTGCTCCAAAAATGGTCTGATAGAATGCTTTTCGTGGTGGAAAACTATTTTTAAAACATAAATTTCCTAAAATTATCTTTCAAAGAAAAAAATTGGCCTCAATCTTAATTTAAATTTAAATTTTATTTCAATTTGAAGTTCTATCACTCTAAAAAAACACCTGGTATATTGCAGTTGAGATCTCTCATTTCATTTCCAGAGCATAGATTGTTTATTTCTCGAGAAACTTAGGAGAGCCAAGACTTTTAACGATGTGTGTATATATCACTTTCAAAATGTAAATACTACGAAACTCGTCAATGTATATTCAGTTAATAAAAAGTGATAGAAAACAAACTAATTTCTTATTTCGTTCCAACTAAAATATCAAGTTCGCAATTTAAATTTGTCACTAGTTTGCTGACAAGATCCTAATTCCAGGCATTCATACACATATCAGTGTTTTATCTCTAGTGTCAATAAAATTTTAAGTTAATTTCCGAAAAATGTTCCCACCACTAATCAACCTTAATAAATTGTTAAACTACTCACCCAATTCACTTATGATGAGTTTTATTGCTTCCACTACACTTTAACACACATGCGAAACGGAAAAAGTATCGCCTTATCATCGTCCTACATTAGCAGGTCCTATCATCTATATTCCACTACATTCCAGACCTAAAGCACCATTTTCCGATAACAGATGAACGTTAGATAGAACTGATCAAACTTTCGAGATAATAAAGTGTTGATTATCTTTTTCGATTGTTACCATTCCTCATTTTTATCAGCATTTCGCAATATCCCTAACAAAAAGATATCCCGATCTCTGTTGGACGAACGACAATTTTTCGCTTATCGGAACACAGGTTGGTATGTGTACTTTGAATACTGAGCACTAACCTATTCAAGGTAGCGGATAATTTATTTAATTTTCCTGTAATTACCTGGTGTTTGAATGAGCCATTATTTTATTCCCCATTATTTCAGCTCGTTCGGTGCATAAGATTATATAGGCGAAAAGTTTTTCTATTTCCGTATTGCGTATTTGTTTTGAAACGCTCGAGGTGTCTATATTGTTTTGAAATCGATTGATATTTTCCAAAATAACTGAATTTCACGAACCAGGTCGTGAAAGAGATTAACAATTTCAGCTAGATAATGTCAAATGTTATTAAAGTCCGTCTAGAAAGTACCAGGACTTTATTGTTTTTCATAATTTCAATATACTTCTTTTTTGTAACATTCTAAGACAAAATGAATGTATAAAATAGATTTTGCAGATAGTCGGCTATGACTAAAGTTGTCTGGCAATTGACTATTTGTCAAATATTGTCGATTTCATAATACCATAGGACTAAAAAACTGGTTTCAGCTTGTCTTAAATATTGAATTGAATCAGTCCTTACTGGGTGAAAATCCCTCCATATTAAATAATATTTAAATAAGGTTATTCTGATTTTCACAATGGGCAAATATTTAAATATTCAAAAATTTTGAAAATCAGAATAACCTCATTTAAATATTATTTATTGTTGATTTGTCACCAGGTATACAATTTGTGAAATAATGTCGCAACTAGAAAAAAGAAAATAGGTGAAATATAAGTATAGAAAAGGTTTACGAAACGTTAAAAATTAGTGCAATTGACTGAACTGGAAAAAACAAATTGAGCTTTGTTTTTTCCGGATACTTTCTAGACGGACTATATAATATGGGGTGTTTTTTTAGTGATTGAACTCTGAATTGAATAAAAACACATTTAAATTAAGATTGAAGGCAATTTTTTTATGAGAAAGATAATTTTATGACATTTATGTTATCAAAATAATTTCCAGCATATGTCCACCTCGATTAGCTCTGAGAAACTGCATTCGACCAGACAAATTTTGGACCACTTTTTCGAGTAATTCAGATCTTATTTCATCAATAACACGAGTTATGTTGGCTTCCAAAGCGTCTATTGTTTCTGGTTTATCAGCATAAACCAATGACTTGACATAACCCCAAAGAAAATAATCCAGTGGAGTTATGTCGCATGATCTCGAAGGCCAATTAATTGGACCAAATTTCGAAATAAGGTTATTACCAAATCTTTCCTTTTTCAATCAACCAATTGTTACGGTAGCAGCATGAGATTTAGCCCCATCTTGTTGGAACCAAAAAACTTCTGGGTCGATACCATTAAAATTTTGAAACAAATAATCATTGATTATTTATCTGTAACGAGCACCATTCACTGTAACATTAGCTCCAACATCGTTTTTGAAGAAATATGGACCGATGATACCTCTAGCGTATAAAACACAACATACAGTGCATTTTTCAGAATGCAATGGAACGTGCAGAACTTCTTGAGGATTGTTTTCACTCCATATACGGCAATTTTGCTTGTTTACATAGCTGTTCAACCAGAAATGAGCTTCATCACTAGACACAATTTTACGATAAAAAAGTGGATCAACTTCAAGCTGTTCTAGGGCCCAATCAGCAAACAAACGACGCTTATTATGGTCAAGTGGCTTTAGTTCCTGAACCAGTTGGACCAAGATCTTAACGCAAAATTTTCCATGTGGTGGATGCACAGAGTCCAACGTGTTGTGAACGTCGACGAATAGACAAATCTGGATCATCATTAACACTATGACTTACAGCAGCGATATTTACTTCTGTACGTACTTGTTGTTGTTGTTGCATTGAGTAGAGAAAATGTTGTCCAAAATCTATCGATAGTTCGATGAATAAGCTGCTCTGATGGACCATAAATTTCACGAAGTGCTCTATAAGTTTGGCGGATAGAACACTGATTTTGAAAATAAATTTCAACAATTTGTAAACTTTGTTGCGGCGTGAGTCTTTCCACGATCATTTTTCAATGCTTATTGAACATAAATGTCAAAACAACATGACTTCTATCTTCTGCCAAATCACAGTTATCCCTATCGAAAGTTCTATTACTCTAAAAAAAACACCCGATACTAAATAATCACAACTGAGTTTTGTTTTTTTCGGATATTTTCTGTCAAAAAAATTCTGTGAATTTCTCAATTAAACTTGTCAGTGTCAGAAAAAGAGCAACATATGTAATATGGTAACATATTAACTTCTGATTTTCAAAGCATTTCTGAATTTGAGATTGTGTCAGGAACTTCTATCCTGTAATGTGCACGTCGATATAGAGAAGAAAGATCCTATATTTACTACCAAGTACTTCATGAATTTCAAATAACTTCTTCAATCTACTTCTTGGTGAAATGATTTTGATACTAATGATATTCATGAATATAACAACCTAACAACCTGATTATATCTACACACGCCTTTTGGTATAAAATACAAAACAATATTCACCATGACCCACAAATATCATTTGAAGATCATCAATTTGAAAGATAAGATAATCGATACAAAATATGTAAAACTAAAAATGACTGGCGCGCATGCAAACAGATTCTAAATGTAGTTTCCTTAGCGATTAGAAATTGAAAGCGCTGTCCTCTCCAGTAAGGATATCAAGAAGCTTTGGTCGAATCAAAAATCCCTCAACGTTATCAATATAAAATCAGCTGAGCTTCCTGAAAGATCCTAATAAAATTAATTAGATTTTTATAGAGTTTTTTTCAATAATTGCTAGGCATGATCAACTTTTCGAATTCTACACAAATAACATAAGGGATTCACTTTAATTGAATGATCCGCATATATATATATATATGATTTTCAATATGTTAACATGAATTTGTGTATGATGAATAGGAAGTTATTCGAATTGGGACACAGCAACTTACACCTGTTTTACAGTTCGGAACTTTAATAAAGTCAAATAGGTTTTATTGTTCGCTGAACATAGCAGTAGACATGCATGTTTCATTTTTGCACCCATCAGTGCAATGCTTCAATGCCAACGAATTCAACACAGCCACGCTCCTATATTCGCGCCGCTTAGCGACCCTACTATTTTTCCAAACAACAGTGCCATCTAATGAACGCGAATATACGTAGCATGTAATAAAATTATATCCAACGTCACAGACAAAGACATTTTCCATATTTTCAAGTAATATCCAATTAATCCGCCGGTTCAATTAGTTAATTTTGAGAGAAATACTTAGATTGGTATATAATTGGATATAACTTGAGTATATGAAAGTTTCTTCGTCTGTGACGTTAGATATACTTGGGAGTACAGTTCGCCTCTTAAGCGAGCCTGGGATATATGCTACGTAAAGGTATCCGCCTGCATTAGATGACGCTGTAAATGTATCCGCGTGCATTAGATGACGCTGTTGTTTGGAAAACCAGCTGAAACCGCTAAGATTTGATATTCAGAGATAACAAATTCCATCACCAGAAAATGCCCTGAATAGAATTCAAAAAGGTCTTTTTTATTTTCCTTTTTAAAAGAAAGATATTGTGGAGAACGTGCTGTCTATTTTTTGAAAAGCGAATTCTATGTGAAGCATTTTTTTGTGATGGAATTTGTTCAAAGTTTGTTTGGAGAGTGATTTCAATTAATTGTATTTTTTCGAACCCGACTTCACACTTACGCCGTATAATCATTATATGTTTTGAGAGCTGATATAGCAAGGCTTGTGTGTGAAAAAGTTCAGCTAATTCTTCGCAGTAGTTTTTGTTTGGTACTCTTTTAAATATGGAGAGCAATAAACAGCATTTCCGTCATATTCAACTTTTTTACTATAGAAAAGGTAAAAATGCTGTTCAAGCCAGAAAAACATTAACCGGTGTGTATGGAAAAGATGTGTTGACAGTACGCCAGTTCCAGAACTGGTTTGCAAGATTTCGATCCGGAAATTTTTATGTCGAAGATGCACCACTTTTCGGAAGACTGGTTGAAGCTGATAAAAACATGATAAAGGCATTAGTTGATGCAAATCGGTGAATAACAACACGTGAGATCGGTGAGAGTTTAAATTTATCGAATTGAACTGTTAATGATCACTTGAAAGGCCTGGGTTTAACCTCGAGTCTTGATATATGGGTTCCGCATGTTGTCACGGAGAGAAATTTGTGTCGTCGAGTTGAGGTCTGTGATTCGCTTCTCAAACGGCACGAATATGATCAATTCTTGAAGCGCATCATTACTGGGGACGAAAAATGGGTTGTATATAACAATGTCAAACGCTGAAGATCTAAATCAAAAAGATGAACCGGTTCGAAGCATTTCGAAAGCCAATATCCATCACTAAAAGGTGATGCTGACTGCTTGGTGGGATTTTAAAGGAATCGTATTTTTCGAACGTTTTAGAGGATAACTTAATAATTAATTCGGAAGTCCACCGTCATCAGTTGGACAAACTGAATGATGCACTTCAACAGAAAATGCCAGACTTAATCAACAGAAAAGGTGTAGTGTTCCACCAAGATAATGCGAGACTTCACGCAAGCTTGGTCACTCGCTAAAAACTTTTACAGCTTGAATGGGATACACTGCCACACCCACCGCATTCTCCAGATCTGGCGTCTTCGGATTATTATTTGTTTCGGTCATTGCAAACATTTTTCGACAGTAAAACTCTTACTTCAAATGAAGGGATCGAAAATAACTTGGTTAAGTTTTTTGCCAGCAAAGACCAAATATTTTCTGAGCGTGGAATCATGCTACTATCAGAGAGATGGCAAAAGGTGTTGGGCCTGAATAGCCAATATACAATTTATATTTATTCATTATACGAAAATTGTCTTTCATTCTCTCAAAAAAAATTAAATTACATTCCGAACAACACAATATTTCTGAATATCCAATCGAAACAGGCTTGTCTTGGATGATGGTTTCTGGATGATCACAGTGAGTCTTTTTTTCATTCTTTATTGGTTAGATTTCGCTCATATGTGTTGATAATTCTATGTGTCTATAAAGTTAATCAGTCTTTCTAAGACATTTCATTCAATTTAATCAAAAAACAGTTTCTTTAGATTAAATTTGTGGAAGGTTCGGAGAACTTTCGAAAAAACTTTGAGAAGTGAATTTTCAGTTTATATTCTCTTTATTCCATAGATTTCAAATTTGTTTATGAATGATAATCCTTTACATTTGGTAGCTGCTAATGATGTGCTTCCTACTGATTCATCATCGACTTTGAAGTCAATTCTGCGACTTGCGGTCGCTTGAAATAATAATGATGTTAACATTTTCTTCCACGCCATTTGAGTTTCCAAGTTAAGTTGTTATCAAAGTTCACTACAGATCCATGTTTTCTTGTTAAACTTAAGTTTTCTATGGCGTTGTTGAACTTTCCTAAAGCTCTTCTGCGGTCGTACGAACGAATCCGGTTGGTTTGTCTGACAATGATTTTTGTTAGAGCTTTTACCACTTTCTTGTCGTCTTTTTCTGTAACGAGAACACAATTTCCATAGTGCTCACGTTTGATATACGTCTGTTTGCATAGTGAATTCCTTTATCGACTATTTTCCTCTTCTTTCAGTTTTTCAGATGACGCCCAGGTAAACACTTTTTGTCACATATCCCCAAAACGGCGTCACCTAAAGTGTTGAAATTTAACCCTTTAGGCTAATATCAAAAATGCAATTTGAGTGCATTTTTCATGTCGAACATAAGCCTATCATTTTGGCGGGGCGAAGGGTGTTTTTAGTAACAACTCATTGATAGTTCTTTAAAAAATAAACTTTAAGTAAACTAAATGATTTCGTAAAAATTATTTTATGAGCTGAAGCTCTTATGAAATAATTGAAATCAAGTACAAGAAATTTAAATTTCACTTACTTCATTATGATTCTTCAGATATTTCAAATCAACACTTGAAGTGAGATATCTGACAAAAAGTGTTGCCTGGACGCCATCTTCAAAGGGCTCTAGCTCCTTAACGATGCATTTTTGCATTACATGATTTGGATCGAAAGTGTCTAAAATAATGTCTAGAACGTCCAATAGAAGCTTGTCGGTCTAATTATAGGACATCCTCTATTTATGATGAATTGTCAAATTTTAGTAACCTCAAAATAACTGAAAACTGTCAATTTTGAATTTTCCTCCTATAAAAAACTACCCTTATCCAAAGCAAGACTTCAGAGAGAAGTTCTTAACGTTTAAATCATGAACTCCACATCTGAATTGATGAGTTGCACTTTCGGTTCAATTTTTCATGATACCTTATGACTCGAAACATAATTTTTGACAAAGGAATCTCTAAAGGATGTTTCAAATAATTTTCAGGTTTGCAGGATGCAATAGCCAAAAATCTTCTTGTATCGGACAACAGCATTCTATCTGCTCGTGTGTTGGCCATCAATGCATCTTCAGGATATCTGGCGAACACTGCCTGGTGGCAGAGTCAAGGGGTGGAGTTAGAAGGCCCAAAAAAAGTCAACGACATACGCGAATCTGGAAGGAGGATTCATCCCACTTATCCTTGGTGAGTAGGTGCTTCATGTGAATACAACTGAATGACAAGAAAAGACGAACCTCACATTTGTTTTGTGATTTAAAAATTATATTGCATGTCGGAATATCTCACCGCGAACAACAAGTGATTACTACATTTTTTAGTTTCCTCTGTTGACTTTTGGAGGTGGCCGCTTGGTCATTAAATTATGAAAGAGCGTTTGTCGAGAATCTACGGTCCCATTTGTAATCTGTTTACAAATTTGGGTCAAAACTCTTGTATTTATCGAAATAACTAGTGCGTAGGATTCGCCATGTTTTCCACCTTAGTGACTATCGATAAGAGGGGTTTTCAAGAGAGTCAGTTAATGTTTACGCACCATAATTCAGCAAGAACCAGGTTCCAAGGCCACAGGGCGAAGACCACACAGTGCAGGTGGGCCATTGAAACTTATGGCTTTTAGAAACAGATTCAGCAGCACCATTGGGCCATTGGGAATCAGTGGTTTGAAAAGAATGACAAAAAGGTTGATATTCATGAAATATATTGTCGAATACAAAGTTTCAGCCATTTCTCTGATCGGAGCTACATCTTAAAGCTGAACATCGACAAAATCAACTGCTCTGATGCAAGGACACAATTTAGTAGTACAAAGAAAGGAATCCGCTCATCTTTAGTGAGGAGTCCAGCTTCTGTCTGGGGCCAATTGATAGTCGGACAAGCGTAAGACGACGTCAGGGTTGTCACAGAAAGTGCCAGGTTCATCAAACTGTGAGCGATATGATATGGGAGTCTATTTCATATGGTAGCAGATCAACATTAGTTTTCATTTGAGGCAATATGAGGGTCAGTCGATACATTCAGGAAGTAATAAAATCATGTGTTTCCTTATTTTCACACCATCTAGAACGCTACACATCAACAGAAAAATTGATACTGAATTGTTTCAGCAGTTACTATTTGGTAGTTGATCATAATTAAAACAAACTGTAGAAATTACTATGTTTTACTACCAATAAAAATATATATTACAAATTTTCTTGTGACTTGAGTTTCGGGAAATGAACTATCCCATCATCAGACAACTGAAGACATAACAGTGGTACAGAGGTATTTAAACAAAAGTGATAAATATTTGGAATATTTCGATAGATTCTACGTAACACCTAATAGTGGTACAGAGGTGCACAAGCGGAACGTGATAAAAAACCAGGTTAAAAATGAGGGGCCTTCTAACAGATATCTGAATGTCGACAATCGACAAAGAAGTTTGTTAAACAGATGGTACCCATTTAAATATCTCAAATAATTTTTGGGGTTACATAACTCCGTACAATTTTTCATTATTTTTACATTATTTTGTTGTATATTTCAAATATTTGGATTTACATAGCTCCGTACAGTCATTCATTATTTTTTACATTATTTTTATTTCAATAATCAAGTTTCTTTTCTTTTAAATCTACATGTAAAATTTTCTTAAGATTTTCTTTTGTCGAAAGGAAGTACTGTTTTCTAAAGAATGAATGGCAAAAGTTGCATTTTTGTTTACTTTTCATTAAATTCATTTTATGTTCGTTGAAAAAGGTTTTAAACAGATGTTAAAATACTTTTTAAATATCTCAAATATTTTCGATTTACATAGCTCCGTACAGTCATTCATTATTTTTACATTATTTTTATTGTGAACTAATTTGAAAATTTCAACAGATTCTAGATAATCGAGTTTCTTCCCTTTTGATTCTACATGAAAAATTTTAGGATTATCTATTGTGGAAAAGGAATGACCGTTTTCTAGACAATGAGTGGCAAAAGTAGAATTTTGTTTATTTTTCATGAAACTCATTTTATGTTCGTTGAACCTCGTCTTGAAGAAACGTCCTGTTTGTCCTATAGATTTATTACTGCACGTAGAACAAGATAACTCATAAACTCAAAGGACCCTACTCCAAACATACACAAACCAGGAGTTTATGAGTTATCTTGTTCTAAGTGCAGTAATAAATCTATACGACAAACAGGACGTTCCTTCAAGACGAGGTTCAACGAACATAAAATGAGTTTCATGAAAAATAAACAAAACTCTACTTTTGCCACTCATTGTCTAGAAAACGGTCATTCTTTTCTCACAATAGATAATCTTAAAATTTTACGTGTAGAATCAAAAGGGAAGAAACTCGATTATCTAGAATCTGTTGAAATTTTCAAACTAGTTCACAATAACAATAATAAATGACTGTACGGAGCTATGTCAATCGAAAATATTTGAGATATTTAAAAAGTTACATCTGTTCAAAACCTTTTTCAACGAACATAAAATGAATTTAATGAAAAGAAAACAAAAATTCAACTGTCGCCACTCATTCTTTAGAAAACAGTAATTCCTTTCGACAGAAGAAAATCTTTAGAAAATTTTACATGCAGATTCAAAAGAAAATGATCTTGATTATTGAAATTGTCAAATTCGTTCACAATAAAAATAATGTAAAAAATAATAAATGACTGTACGGAGCTATGTAAATCCAAATATTTGAGATATACAACAAAATAAATGAATGAATAATGAATGACTTTACGGAGCTATGTAACCCCAAAAATTATTTTAGATATCTAAATGGGTACCATCTGTTTAACAACCTTCTTTGTCGATTGCCGACATTCCGATATCTGTTAGAAGGCCCCTCTTTTTTAACCCGGTTTTTTATCACGTTCCGCTTGTAAAACTCTATACCACTATTAGGTGTTACCTAGAATCTATCGAAATATTCAAAATATTTATCACTTTTGTTCAAATACCTCTGTACCACAGTTACGTCTTCAGTTGTCTGATGATGGGATAGTTCATTTCCCGAAACTTGAGTTACAAGAAAATGTGTAATATATATTTTTATTGAAAGTAAAACATAGTAATTCTACAATTTGTTTTAATTAAGAAAAATTAATAATCAATAGAAAACCTTGCCAATTACAGGGTGATATTCTTACATTTCTACTTAAATTACAAAAAAAATTATATAGGTTAAATAAAATTGACGTTAATCTTAAGTCCAATTACACTCCTATATATTGAATAATGCCTGCTATAACAAGTTTGTATGAGTGTCGGCAGATGGAAAACAGTGAGCCATTCTTGGAATGGTTATATTGGTTCTCGATGATAAGTAAGACGAGTGGATGTGACAACTCAGCAACCTCTGAGTAAACTGATTTGCGTTCTTCCAGCCAACGGCAAAAACGACATCTCTTTCATAATAGAGGGAAGATCAGCTTCTCGTCCAGGGTCTCTGCTGTTTTGTCGAAATCAGATATACTTCATAAAATTACAGTAAATTTAGAACACAGTTGTAGGTGAGACACCAAATAAGGCTACCATTTTCCAACTTACTAACGACGAGAGTAAAGTAAAATTTTTTCAGTATCTACAAATCATCAGACTCTCCGGAGCATCTGAAGATAAAACGAGCGGATACACACTTCTTCAATGTGAGGTATAAAACTCAGTGAAGTGTCAAATAAAATACCAAGATCACGAATTTGCTCTACACAGAATGAAGTAATCACTAATCATCAGAAAACAATTTTCTATATTCAGCTTCAGTCCATTCCTCGAACACCAATGCCATGCCAGTTGAATACTGGACTGAAGCAGCCCCAAATCACGTATTCTCAAAAATAGTATCAAGTCATCAGCATATGCCAAAGCCATGCATTTCCATGAATTCAATAGATCATTTACGCATACAAGAGACAAAAATAAATGGTCCGAAATTAGATCCCTGTGGAACTACAATTTCCAGCTCAGACTTAAACGAACTGAAATTTTTGAAATAAATAATTGTTTTTACTATTCAAATAGGAAGGAATAAGAAGTTCAAATATTCAAATTCATGGTCCACAGAATCGAATACTTTCGAAAAATCAGTTGATATCACATCAATCTGGGATTATGTAATAAACTGTACCCATAATGGTGATTGCGGACCTACCTCTAATCAAGTCATGCTGCCTTGTACTAGTTGAGTAGGGCTGAACACCGTGAGAAAGGTTTCCATATAGTGCTTCTTCGTACACTTTTCGCGGAGTTAAATGACATATCTGGAATCTATTACCCTTCTTGAAGATGGGGACAACACGAGCTTCCATAATCTGGAAAAAGTAGCAGTAAGTAAATTTTTCATTATAATATGAAGGCAGAGAAATGATAGCCTTCATGGATCGTCATCAAATTAAACGTTCACCTTGGCCTCCTGGATCACCTGATCTGTCTCTGATTAAACAAGATTAGGCGCAGACTGTTGACTTTGCAGCATCCTCTGCAGAACTGAAGAGTTCTTTCTAATGAAGATATGGTACCTTAAACATAAGACATCGTCCACAACGTTAGAACTGAGCCGCGGCATATCAAAGATAACGTAAGATATTAAGGATGATCGACATACTATTCAAGCAGTTTTACAAATATGTTGTCTAATGGAACACAAATTATAATTATTTGCCGAATGAGACTCACTGAACAGGCGTATCAAAAATTATCAAAATCGAATAACCATAAATGTTTACCTTGCCTACATTATTAATTAAGATCAGTTTGTTATGAGGTACAAACGTTGATTAATGCGATATTTTTCCGCAATCAAGTCGCTAGGTTCATACTTCAAGAATGTCAAATCAGAGCTGTCAAAATGCATGTTTACTGGAATGGTGACGATCCTTCTCAAAGGAAAAGCGGAAATATAAATATGGGGTTAGGTTGACCCAGTTCTGATTCGAGTTGTTGCAGCTGTGTAAAATGGCTGGCTCGAAAAGTCTTTATTTCATTTGAACCCCAATTTCCGCAAACAATCTTCGTATTTTTCGTCGGTAAACTTACCTCCCTCAGGATAATATTTCCAGGATTACAGTTTTCATTGCTTCATTTTCTGGTCCGCTTTCATCAACATGAAAAAAAAATGGCGATTTCATGTTTTTTCGAATGGTTAATTTGATTCGTCTTCTGTATATACGATTTCATGTAATTTTATTTTCGAAGTTGGTTCAATGGAAAATTGTTCTGTCTCTGGAGAAAAATCTTCCGAACATTGTTTTATTTTTCCTTACTCTTTGTTGAACCCTATTAGGGAATTCGCTCAACTCATATTCCAAAATATTGTATGAATCTAAAAAATTTGAAGAAATTAATTTGAATGTGAATCAATACTTGATAGAAGTGAAATTTAAATTACTTTAAATTTTGCTTCTATCAAGTATTGACTCACATTCAAATCGATTTTTAATATCTACAATATATTCCGTAATTATTTATTATTTTTGGAATTCTGGTTATTTTTCTCATCATGGGACATTGTTTGGGGTGAATAAGTTTTGTTATGTTTTTCTGTGTTCCGAGTACAAATGGTTATAGGTTTTACGTAACAACACGTTGATCATTTCCGTTTTATTTTGGATACGATAAAGCTTACTTCGTGTTTATTCGTTCCAGGTTTTATCTTATTTGGTGAGTTAAATTTTGATTTTGTGATATTTTTTAATCTGAATTCAATACATTTCTGAAGAGGTCTAGATACCGAAATAGCAGCTATCAAATGTTGGAATTCTTGTGCAATTATTTTTACTTGATCCTTTAATATTAAGAATTTTAGATAATTTTGAAATAGTGGATTTTCTTGTATTTGTATGCTTATATACATGCTTATATAGTTTTTGTTAATATATTTGTATTAATACGATCCATGTCAGAATGTAAAAAGGATTTTTCCGAAACATTGAAATATATTTTCTATTGATTATATATAAGGAAATCGATACGATAGTTTTTGTATATAGTTTCAATATATATTGTAGAAGTGGGAATATTTAATTCTGAATTTAAAGTCATATAAGAAAATTATTTGAGTCATTTGAAATAGTCCAGCCGATTAATTACGTTTTTCTGGAAATCGTCAAATCAGGTCAATTTTAATTTGGAGGAAGACATTGGTTTATCGTTAATTCGTGGGTACATTGAGAGGTAAACCCTCAAGAATTCTGAATGACAATAAGGGTCGAGTGATATACTATTTTTTAAGGCTTTGCAATTCTATTTATGAACATTAAAAAATTTCAATTTGACGTTTGTCTAGATATAAAGAGCTCTCTGGAAGTATGGATTGAAGTGAATTAAGTGGTCGAGTTTCTGAATGAATTTTTATTAATAAGATGTTCAAATTGCCTATCGTCCACTTCTTAACAGTATTGATGTTTTGTTCAACTTTTCCTCTTATATTCTGTAACATTTCAGGTTTTATTTCATTTCATTCTCTATAGCTTCTACAGAAAGGCTTAAGGTTTAAGGCATTGCCTTAAACACGACATTTTTCTGATAACCCTACACAAAATCTAGAGGTGTTAAATCAGGAGATCTAGGACTCCATTCAATAGGGCTTTCCAGTCTAATTCACACCGAAGGGAGATTCAGAAAATGACTTACTAAAGCTCCATAGGGTGGCGAAGTACCATATTGCTGTAAAGTACATCGACTATCCGATTACCATTTTCTAGAATCTCCACAATGCATAGGTAGATGATATCTAGGAGATAAGCCTCACCTGTAAAATTGTCTGGAAATGAAAAGGGAGCCACGATGCTATGTCGATATTCTGGAAACTACAACTTCTGCAGCTTCGTCAGTAACACTATGATGGTTTTCACGTTTTTTTGTTAATAGCGAACCCAGTGAAGAGGATACTGCTATCTATTTTTTAAATAGGGAAATAAAAAAGACCTTCCTAAGTTCTATGTGGAGCATTTATTGATGATGGAATTTGTTATTTCTTAATATCCAATCTAAATAAGCTTGTCCTGAATGATGGATCTGGATGATTTCGTATCAAACGTGCACCAAACCAATATCATGCATAATAGTCCCATATTTCACGCTAAATCTAACCCTTCTTCACAGGTACGAGGATCCTGACTCGAGTCCCAGCCTCCGATCGCCAAAATTCATGGAAGGACCCCTGAACGTTTCCTACAAGGGCTGGTGGACCTACCCCTATTATTCCTGTTCGGCAAGGCGATGGTTGATGTCTTATAGCGTGCCCATCCCGCCTCCAGGTAGAAGGGGGTGAGTTCTAGGTTTTTAAAAATAATTTCAATGAAGTTTATCATTTTCGAGCCCTATCGTTTCGCCTGAAGGTCTGTAATTTTCGAATTTTGAGCCAAAAATGGTTTGAAGGTTTGTGAACACGATGACTTTCGAACAGAAAGAGATAGAGCCTTGAAACTTCAGGAAAGGTTTAGGGGATATACGAGGGGCGTTCAATGTATTCTTGAAGAATGTCACATACAGTTTCAGAGTTTCAATATCAATTAGCTAGTTGTAAATGTAAGTCACCTTTTTTAAGCAGGACGTCAAGGTAATATACTGAACTCAGGGTGTGGAAGATTTATGATTCAAAGAAGGAAATATAACTCAAATGGTTTATTCAAATATTACAAACTCCATGGTCATTAAAAGGAGAATAATTGTATACCTTTAAGATTTGGTTCACCATCTCAGGCTAGGCCATAATACAAGATGATATTCTATTATTTCAAATCAGACTACTAGAAATATACCGTAAGCAAATAATTAAAAATGAAAGATCCCAGATATCTGTTCACATAAATTTGCACAAAAAGTAAGAACTAAATAAATTATCCAATATATATTTTTCAATGTACTGGTTTTAAGTTGAAGACACACTGACCTTGATCATTGATAGTAATCAAACCTTGAACATAGCCTGAATTATGTGAATCTAAAAATCTGATGGCCTACTTCTAAACGGGGTGTTTGGATTCTTGCTTTTCACCGATGAGGGTCCCAGCTGTATCTTGAAATTCTAAATCCCCTTTTCCAACGTACGTCGTCAACCGAGTATCAGTTTCCAATATCTTCAACAAGGTTACACAGGAACAATTGTCGTTAATCAATAAATTGTGCAAATAGTTATTAGGAGTACAAATAAGTTTCCGCCGTTTTATTGTAGATGGCGCGGCACGGAGTTTCGGTTAGCTTTCGCATATGATAACCGGCTTAAAAAATAGTTTGGACATTTAAGAACAACATAACCTATTAATATCATTGATTTTATATTGGTGAAATATAATTTTTATAAGTTGAAAATGTCAAAATTTGAGCCAAGTTAGCGTCATTTGCGGGAAATATTAGTTTACTTCTTTAATTTAAAGAAATCTGCTGCTGAGGCGCATCAATTGCTCGTAGCAGCATATGGTGAGGGTGCTTTGAGTGAGAGAACGTGTCGAGAGTGGTTTCAAAAGTTTAAAAACGGTGATTTCGACGAAGACAAAGATCGCAGTGGAAGGCCAAAAAATTTACGAGGATACAGATTTGGAGGAAGATTAATCTCAAACACAAAAAGAACTTGCCCCAACATTAGAAGTCACTCAGCAAGCAGTCTCACATCGTTTAAAATCATTAGGAATAATTCATATTTGTGTTAAAAAACGGCGGAAACTTATTTGTACTCCTAATATTATTTTATTTAAATTGCGACAATCACTTTGAGCATGTTTGTTAACTGATCAATTTTCTTCAAATTCAACAAATAAGAGATAATAGCTGGAATTCATTCTCCAGAATCTCTACAGATTTTTATCTGAATAAATCTCATGTAAACATTTAAAATTCAATTTTTAAATCATGTCCTAGATACACCGTATCATTTGTAACAGTTGTTGCAGAAATGTCTAGTGACAAAACGGTATTTTTATATATTTTCAAATTATTATTTTGTTTATTCAAATAACTCCCTACTGAAGAGATTTTCAGTCCGAATTTATCAGGTTATTTCTCTGGAGAATGTACTATATATTCTTTAAACAAGGATAATAAAAAAGGGCCATTTTAAAATGTATGTTGAACATTTTTTGTTGATGGAACTTGTGATTTTTTAACATCTAATCGAAACATAGATGAATAAGGTGATGTCTAAATAATTTGGCCATTTTTTATATTTCTTTTGATTCTTTATCAGTTAATTTCCACCACATGTGATGATAATATACATGTCCTAGATACAGTATACTTAGGACATGTTTTAAAATTCAATTCTGAATTATTTAAATATTTTAATATTAGCCTTCTATATATTTAATTTCAAAAAATTATATTCAATAATTATAACTTCAGGAATTAGATTAAATTAATATCATAGAAGTACAACTTATATCAAACGACATATAAAATAAACATTCATTATAAGACATCCAACTGATATAACAAAATCCAATAAATAAAAATTGTTAACCAAAATCCTATTAATTGAATATTTTAAGTAGACAAAATTTTGTTTTTGCTCATCAATCTTATGAATACAGATATCTTTCAAAAATGTTTAACATAATCTTAAGAATTTCATCATAAAACTATCTTATTCTGAATATTCAATATTATTGGATATCTAACTAAGTTACTTTTTATAAAATCTCAAGATATGTTAAAACATTACTAAAAAATAAGTTTTAAGAGAGACTTTGCTTCGTCAGTACTCAATTATATTCATGTTCAATAATATATAACATCAATCAACAAAATATTTTCTCACCTATTAACCATTCAAAAAATTTATTTTATTCAATTCTGAATGTTTTCATGAGATTTATTCAGATTGAAATCTGTAGAGGTTCTAGAGAATTAATTCCAGCTATTCTCTTTATAGTAGTTTTTAGTTATTTCAATATAATTTTATATATATATATATATATATATATATATATATATCAACAAATAAGGTTTCAAAGAATATTTTATATTTAAAATTTAATGTATTTCTCATGACAGGTTGTGTATTATTATTTCGATATTTCGTCTGAATATTTGTTGAATAGTTGCTCTTCAAGAGAAAAACAATTATAGATAACGTTCTGTAGGAATGATTTGAGAAATTACAGGTCGACAGAAACGGAAACACAGAAGATAAGACTAGGTCTGAACGTGAAGGGGGACGTTCTATATCTGTAACATCATCCAGAATAATTATAACTTGACGTTATCCAGTCCTTTGAGAATATTCCTCTGGAATATCCTTAACATAACGCACGCATTCATTATTCTTATTGCGCCATAAAGATGGCCTACTCAGAAATTATTTAACTTAATTGTATGTAAAACATCAAAACACTGCAATCTCATTATAAAATCATCTCTCGTCATTATCTTTTTATCGTGAGAAAAATCACAAATGGCAAAAATACGTGAAATAAGATATGATGGAGAGAGTATTCCCTCACGTTCAGATAACATCCGTCCACGTATCAAATGGAACATATCACAACATTATTACAAAGGAAATTTTATAAGCTATCCAATAGTACTAAAAAACGTCAAAGCAGTTGATGGGTTCAAGGGTGAGAAGAAAAAATGTATCCTGATGCTAACATATTGAATTCCACCAAAATTATTGTATTGAATGCTCATCAACGAATGATAATAAATCAACTGACCTAATTCAAGGAAAATGTTTCAACAATGTGGTACATATACAGGGTGTATATGAATAGTTGCAAAAAATTTAGGGGGCGATTCCTTGTCAAAAAATAGGGTGGGTGTTTCATATACATTTTTTTGAGCCCCTCTGCTTAGTTACAGCCCCCTAAAGATGACGCCCAAAAAACAGCTATTAAGTTCCCATTGAAAGACCCTTTATATAACAGATTGTTAAAACATTTTCCATTTTTTAACAACTTTGTGTATATGAATAGTTGCGAAAAACTTAGGCGGCGCTTCTTTGTCAAAAAATAGGATGGTTCTTTTATATAAACTTCATTTTGTTGAGCCTCTCCTGCTTAGTTACAGCCCCCTGAATATGGTGGCCGAAAAATAGTTTTTAATTTTTTTTTTAAAAACCAAAAAACTGACCAGAATGAAATTGAGCCGACATTTTGTGCGGGCGAGAAGGCACTTTTGCTGGTGTTACTCAATGATTGCAAGGGGTAGAAAAAGCCACCCCTAAACCTTCTTTCGCAAAAAAGAAATCAGTTTTGGATAGCTTGAGCCATTCGTAACAAAAAAGGTCTCTGGTAATTTCTTGCTGAAATTCAAGGTTTCAAGAAAAAAAATTATTTATCGACATGATAACATGAGTTATAGTGGCTGGAATTATTTCGGAACTAGAATTTATCTAGTAAGCGGGTGTCATTTTGTTATGACAAATGACTTGTTTTGATTAACTTTGATTTAGTTACAATTATAGTCAGTTTTTTGGTTTTTAAGAAAAAATTTTGAAAACTATTATTCGGGCACCATCTTCAGGGGGCTTTATTTAAGCAGGAGGGGCTCAACAAAATAAAGTTTATATAAAAAAACCAACCTATTTTTCGACAAGGAAGAACCGGCTAAATTTTTTTGCAACTATTCATATACACATACAACAGATTGTTAAAAAATGTAAAATGATTTAATAATCTGTTATATAAAGGGTCTTTGAATGGGAACGCCCCATTTTTAAATTGACATTACTCACGCATGGCAGCCATTGTTTATTTGTGACATTGACAGTTGTATGTTATTTATTCATGGAAAGTTGCACACCCCAACAACGTTTATAAATAATCCAAATTTATTATGAAATATCACGATCTGTTACTCTAACTTTACGTGCTTTAACTTAAATTCTTGGTCGTTTAAATCGTATGGATAAAAGAACACTGAATGTTTAGTGAAGAAGTTTGAAACAAATTTTACACTTCATGATGTTACAGTGCCAGTGGGACAAAGAAATGCAAGAAGTGAAGAGAATATTGCTGATATTTTATGGCCTGAATTGGTTCGTCTTGATTTGTACAATATGTGGTTTCGACGGGACAGGGCCACTTGTCGTACTACCGCTGACACGGTGATTCGATTATTTCAAGTAATCAACCGATAAATTATCCCCCTCTTTTCTGCAATTTAACTGCATTGGACTCTCATTGGTTTTATATTGAGTCATTGGTTTACAGCAATCATCCAGCAAATTATGATGATTCACAGATCAATATTGAATGAGTAATTGCTAACATACAACCTGATTTGTGTGAGAGAATGAATGACCCTTTATATGTAACCGATTGTTGAAACATTTTCCTTGACTTAGTTTTTCCTTGTGATTTCATTTCGTATTTCGAACTAGATGAATGCATTCAATAGGAATCTCCGAGAACCGCTCTCTACATGATTAAAATACATTCTTAACCCTTCCCACGCAAACTGGGTTCGACGTACAAACTACAGAACAGTCCTTATTGTGGGTTTTGGAGCTAGTGGGCGTCAAATTTGATAAACGTGAAAGATCACTAGGAACATCAAACAAAAATCTGTTATTCATGCCAGTATTGATTATGTTAACAGCATTTGCTCACTAAGCTAGTATGAAACACTAGAGAATAATTCTTTTCAATATCTGTCATTCCGTTGAAATGTCAATAATATTGTTTCTTTGTGCTCTGAAAATGACAACTTTTGTACTGAATATGCGGGGAAATTTACTACATTACTATAATATGAAAAAAAAAGGCTGCGATCCACAGAGCATACCTTGAAAGAAAATTAGTGGCTAGCGACGGGCAATCCTTTGAATATATAACCAATTTTTCACAAGAAAGCTTCAATTCACGAAAAAAACCACACAAATTTACTTTTACTCCTAATATATAAACTACCAACATCATAACTCTTGCTTTGATATGGCAACTTATTTACCAAATAAAATAGGAGAGTTCCCAACTCTGATCCCTGAGGAACACCAAGATCAATTCCATGTTCATCAGAAAAGGAACACAACCCAAAACAACGTACTCGGTTGACTGTTTAGCTCTAAATCTTAATGAAATCTGTCCAAATATTTAATCATTCGCTTGAAACTATTCACTTGAAGACTTTCAAAAACGTTCTCAATAAGTAGGCAAGAAGTAAGTAATTTTCTTCGTATCATCTTTCTTGAGAACAGGTGGTTTCTTTGCGGATATTCGGATGAATTCCAGAACAGATTGAATCATTTATGAGACGAGCAAAGTGATTCTTTATATATTCAGAGATCAATTTTATTATTCTTTCGACTTCAGAGCTCTCTATATTCTTCAAAGAAACAACCATCGACGTGTTTTGAAGTGTACATAATAATATGATTTTGTTTTCGCAAGAAATTATCAACTCCAAAGCAATCTTCACAACTATCAGGCTTAGACAAACGAAGGATTAATAATTCAGAAAATCTTAAGAGGCGCCATTGTTTCTCTGGAAAATCCTTCATCGTGTTGATATTCCCTAATGCTATCAAGATAAGTGTATCTAGCATTCTTTCGCACATAACGGTCGTTCTAATAGGGGCTCTTTCACGCCTTTACTGTGACGAGATAATTCCCGTTCCTTGTAGTGCAACCAGTTGCGGAATTGCGAGATGAAATTCATGGAAAATATAGTATAATCGTGGACTTGGCTGGCATCGTGTGAATCTGGCAGCTGTTCAGCTAGGTTTCGAGCGGATTATTAAGAATGATGAGGATTGGTCGAGGAGTGAACTGTGAAATTTTGGGTGGATAAGCATAATGGAGTTCACGATAGGTTATACAGGATGCTCACAAACTATCATCTACCATGTTGCTTGCCAACGAAGACTGATCTGCAGCTCTATGACATCCAACAGCTATCCTACTGATGGCATACAGGTGATGTAGACCTTAGGTATGTGACTTTATATTTCTAGTGAAAGTTTAACTTTGCAATAAGTTGAGGGATATCAAAATGACAGAATTCACACAAACTGATTCAACTCACTATAATTGAATCAAAACTATATCACCAACCTGGCAGATTCATAACATGGTATTCAGTTATACGTTTACCATGGAAGCAAGGGAAGCACAGCTTCATAACAAATTCGAAAAGAATGAATGCATTTATAAAGGGAGTAAGGATTATCAGAATAATCTCGATATGCAGTTGTTCCGCTCTTCTTCAGCTTCTTCCTACGAGCTCAACAAATAAAGGTCCGGAAGAACATCAAATTTGATTCATAATGACCTCATTTCAAGTGTTATAGATGTTATCATGAAAAAATCAAGTTGGAGGTGAACGAAGCATTATTTGTTGCTATCATTCTCGATAAGACAACTGACATATTCAATACTAGTCAGGTATCAAAGGTTATCAGCAATGTTCCAAAGAGCGGCCAAATAAAAGAAAGGTTGTCATTATAAAATAAAACACTTGTTTACATTTTCTACTTTATTTTTGGTATTGACGTACGTTTCGTCTTTGCTAGAAAGACTTCATCAGAATACCCACGTCTTTCTAGCAAAGACGAAACGTACGTCAATACCAAAAATAAAGTAGAAAATGTAAACAAGTGTTTTATTTTATAATGACAATTACAACTGATTTCTACCAAGCAACGGCCCAATCTATCATAAATTAAAAGAAAGGTTTTTCATTTTTCTTGATGTATCTATACAATAAAATAGAAAGGCTTTTTACTTGATAGAAGAAATATAACAAAATTTGAATATCAAAACAAATTGAAATATGTTTATCTTCTACAATTTTAATTTCCAAAAGAATTTTTTTTTATTCAAAAGACTTTTAGAATTAAATTAATGTCTAAAACAAGCACCGCTTACATTTAATAGACGTATATAATCAAAACTCAATATACAATGTCAAATGAAATAAATAACCCAACAGATATACGAAAGTAATTAAAATTAATAAATAAATATTCAAACGAGACAAAATTTTGTTTCTGGTTTTATCTTAAGAAATACTACTTGCCTTATAAAAACATGAACACACTTGAAGGACTTCCCAAAGAATATAATTTATTCGAAATATTTAATACATTTAAATATTCGAACAAATTATTTCAAAAATCTCTAAAAAATGTGCACTATATTTTCAAAAAACAAATATAATTCTAGATAATCCCTTCATCAGCCGTTTTTCAATAATCCAAATATCAAAATCAAAAACATAACCTACATCACTCACGTGTTAAAAGACTTAAGCTTCGAACTACAGATCAACTATATATTCAAGATTGATCTATGTTCTAACAAAATCAAAGAACAAAGTGAGTTATTTTAAGGTTTACCTAAATTCATTGACACCCTATAATGAGATTTATTGAAGCCAAAATATAATTATATATTATATATAAAATAAAATAGAAAGGCTTTTTACTTGCTTACTAGCTTTTAGAATTGTAGAAGATAAACATATTTCAATTTGTTTTGATATTCAAATTTTGTTATATTTCTTCTATCAAGTAAAAAGCCTTTCTATTTTATTTTATATATAATATATAATTATATTTTGGCTTCAATAAATCTCATTATAGGGTGTCAATGAATTTAGGTAAACCTTAAAATAACTCACTTTGTTCTTTGATTTTGTTAGAACATAGATCAATCTTGAATATATAGTTGATCTGTAGTTCGAAGCTTAAGTCTTTTAACACGTGAGTGATGTAGGTTATGTTTTTGATTTTGATATTTGGATTATTGAAAAACGGCTGATGAAGGGATTATCTAGAATTATATTTGTTTTTTGAAAATATAGTGCACATTTTTTAGAGATTTTTGAAATAATTTGTTCGAATATTTAAATGTATTAAATATTTCGAATAAATTATATTCTTTGGGAAGTCCTTCAAGTGTGTTCATGTTTTTATAAGGCAAGTAGTATTTCTTAAGATAAAACCAGAAACAAAATTTTGTCTCGTTTGAATATTTATTTATTAATTTTAATTACTTTCGTATATCTGTTGGGTTATTTATTTCATTTGACATTGTATATTGAGTTTTGATTATATACGTCTATTAAATGTAAGCGGTGCTTGTTTTAGACATTAATTTAATTCTAAAAGTCTTTTGAATAAAAAAATTCTTTTGGAAATTAAAATTGTAGAAGATAAACATATTTCAATTTGTTTTGATATTCAAATTTTGTATCTATACAAAGAACAGATCAGTATTCTCTCATTGACTTCTATAATTCTTCTAGTAGCTGAATTAATTCAAATGTACAGCTAGGTTTAGAGCGGATTATTAAAAATGATGGGAATTGGTCGAGGAGTGAACTGTGAAATTTTGGATAGATAAGCAAAATGGAGTTCACGATAGGTTATACAGGATGCTCACAAATTATCATCCACCATATTGCTTGCTAACGAAGACTGCTCTGCAGCTCCATGACATCCAACAGCTATCCCACTGATGGCATACAGATGATATAGACCTCAGGTATGAGAGTTTATATTTCTAGTGAAAGTTTGCAGTCAGTTAACTTTGCAATAAGTTGGGTGATATCAAAATGACAGAATTCACAACTCACTATAATTACATCAGAACTATATCACCTATCTTGCAGATTGCATCTGTCATCACCATGGTATTCAGTGATACGTTTACCATAGAAGCAAGGGAAGCACAGCTTCACTAACGAATTCGAAAAGAATGAATGCATTTATAATGGGAGTAAGGATTATTAGAATAATCTCGATATGCTGTTGTTCCGCTCTTCTTCAGCTTCTTCCTACGAGCTCAACAAATAAAGGTCCGAAGGAACATCAAATTTGATTCATAATGACCTCATTTCAAGTGTTATAGAGGAAAGCACAGCTTCCCTAATAAGTCCAAAAAAATGAATGCATTTATAATAAGAGGAAGCATAATCAGAATATTCACTTGTTTCGCACTTCTGTTTCTTCCTACGAACTCAACAATTAAAGGTCCAAAGGAAACTCAAATTTAATTCATAATGAGCTTATTTCAGGTATTGTAGAAGTTATCTTGAAAAACTCAAGACTGAAGTGAGAGGCATCATTTGTTACTATCATTCTAAATAAGACAACTGATATATCAAATACTAGTTTACCAGTTAGTTATCAAAGATCATTAGCGTTGTTGCAAAGAGAGACCAAATAAAAGAAGATTCTTCGTTTTTGTTAATGTATCTACATAACAAACAGCTCAGTTATATGCTTCCATCACCTGATTTCTAATAGCTTAATGATTATGGTGTAGAGTAAGCTTTAGAGCGGATTATAAAGAATGATTGGTCGAGGAGTGAACTATGAAATTTTGGGGAGATAAGCATGGAATTCACAATACATTGTACAGGATGCTTACAAACTATCATCTACCATGTTGCTAGGCTGCTCTGCAGCTCCATGACATCAAATAGCTATCTCGCTGATTGCATACTGAAAAGTAAAGGTGATATAGATCTCAAATAAATGGAATCTTATATTTCTGGTGAAAGTTTAGTACATTATCGATGGTTGGGGGCTCAATCTCATGAATGATGACTTCGAGTTAGTGTTTCAAGGCATCAATCGTTTCTGGGTGGTTAGCGTACGACTTATCTTTAACGATCCCCACAAAAAATAGTCCTTCGAGGTGAAAATGAGTTTAATCGCTAAAGATGCTTTCATGCGATCATTAGCCCACTAGGAAATGATGTTGATGGATGTTCAGCCACGTTCTGTACTGCAGCAGCAATGTTTTCAGTTGTGCTCAATGATCAAGAACGTGAACGGGTAGTTCACCACTTTGGAAATGAGTTTTTAATATTTTTCCTTTTTGTTCAAACTTAAATCGACCCATGTCGTAAATTTCAAATATCAAACTAACTTAATTAAAACAAATTGTAGAAATCACTATGTTTTACTACAAATAAAAAGATATATTACACATTTTCTTGTGACTCGAGTTTCGGGAAGTAAACTATCCCATCATCATACAACTGAAGACCTAACAGTGGTACAGAGGAATTTAAACAAAAGTGATAAATTTGTTGAATATTTCAATAGATTCTAGGTAACACCTAATAGTGCTACAGAGGTTTACAAGCGGAACGTGATGAAAAATCGGGTTAAAAAAGAAGGGCCTTCTAACGGATATCGGAATGTCGGCAATCGACAAAGAAGGTTATTAAACAGATGGTACCCATTTAAATATCTCAAATAATTTTTGGGGTTACATAGCTCCGTACAGTCATTAATTATTTTCACATGATTTTGTTGTATATCTCAAATATTTGGTTTTACATAGCTCCGTACAGTCATTCATTATCTTTTACATTATTTTTATTGTGAACGAATTTGAAAATTTCAATAATCAAGTTTCTTTTCTTTTGAACCTACATGTAAAATTTTCTTAAGATTTTCTTTTGTCGAAAGGAATTACTGCTTTCTAAAGAATGAGTGGCAAAAGTTGAATTTTTGTTTACTTTTCATTAAATTCATTTTAGGTTCGTTGAAAAAGGTCTCAAACAGATGTTACTTTTTAAATATCTCAAATATTTTCGATTTACATAGCTCCGTACAGTCATTCATTATTTTTACATTATTGTTATTGTGAACTAATTTGAAAATTTCAACAGATTCTAGATAATCGAGTTTCTTTCCTTTTAATTCTACATGTAAAATTTTAAGATTATCTATTGTGAGAAAGGAATGACCGTTTTCTAGACAATGAGTAGCAAAAGTAGAATTTTGCTTATTTTGCATGAAACTCATTTTATGTTCGCTGAACCTCATCTTGAAGGAACATTCTGTTTGTCCTATATATTTATTACTGCACGTAGAACAAGATAACTCATAAACTCCTGATTTGTGTATGTTTGGAGTAGGCTCCTCTGCGTTAAATAATACCGATGATAATTTGTTTTGCGTTTTGAAGGCAATATTGACATCTGATTTTGAAAAACTATTGGACCCTAGCACAACTTAGCACTTAGCACAATTCAGCATCAAACTAACTTTCTGTAAAGAAACAAATGACAAAAGTGTTTCCAGACTCGAAATAACCACTTCTTCAAAATTCAAACTCTAGATAGCCCACCCTTTAAAAACTTTTCAAACATGGATGAAAAGGTATATTACGTGCACATGTATTTGAATAAAATATTTATTTCTTAACAGGTAGAATAATATAAATAGAATTCTAACGTAAATCAATATTCGAAATAAAAAAAATGATCAATGAAATGTCTCTTCTGGACAGTTGTTCCTTCAAATTACATGGTTCAACATCTTTCCAATACCTTCAATTTCGCTCTCAACTATATCGCCTCGTTTGAGGAACTCGGGTGGGTTTCTGTAAAAACCAACTCCTGAAGGGGTACCAGTAAGAATAAGATCTCCAGGATACAGCGTAGTGACGCTGGAAAAAATAAAACAACTTGAACTTTTTAAAATAAATTAATCCGGCTGATCTGTACCAAAAATCATTAATAAGGAGTATGAGCTATGGTAATAGAAAGTTCTAGAAATCGAGACAGTGTAACATACATCTGTATAACAATTATCTACTCGAACAAACTCGACAAGGTTTTGTAGATCACAGAGGCAAATTGCAGACATGCGCACGTTTCAAACTGATTGGTTTTCGTTAGTACAATATATGCTTGTGACTCCAAATCTGTCCAGTATCTATAATCGCTATACAAAGGGACTCCAAAGATATTACTAATATACTAGCGCCATCTAGAGTATGCAAAATACATACACGGAGACTCTAAGATATTAATAATACACTAACACCATCTAGAGTATGCAAAATACATACAAGTGTCAATTCAAGCAGAAAAATGTATATTTTCACGTTACGAACGCAGAATAAACTCTCCTCATGCGCAAATCAGATATATTTTCACGTTACGAATGCAGATAAACTCCCCTCGTGCTCAAATCAGATTATATTTTCACGTTACGAACGCAGAATAAACTCTCCTCATGCTCAAATCAGAGAATACATTTCTTTACTTGAATTAACATGCAAAGGTATGTCTTGTATGTATTTTGCATACTCTAGATGGCGTTAGAGTATTATTAATATCTTAGAGTCTCTGTGTATGTATTTTGCATACTCTAGATGACGCTAGTGTATTAGTAATATCTTTGGAGTCTCTGTGGAGTCACTGACGAAAACCATTCAGTTTGAAACGTGCGAATGTTTGCAATTTGCCTCTGTGATCAACAACACCTTGTCGAGTTTTCGAGTATAGAGTGGTTATACAGATGTATGTTACACTGTCTCGATTTCTAGAACTTTCTATTACCATAGCTCATACTAGTTATTACTGATTTTCAAACTTTTTCGTTTTTAGTAGAAGTGTTCACATTGAAATCATTCAGGTGATGGAAAGGAAATAATTGCTCCTTAAATGTTAAAGATATTTAATTTATTGATTTCTTCTCTTCAGAAAAACCGAATATTCTTCTGATATACAGGGTGAATTATAATTATTGGGAAATAGGTTGAGCACAGATTATTTGGACCAAAATATGACGATTGGACTAAATATGCCTCCAATAAATTATTGCTGTGGAAAAATATATCAAATTTGAGTTTTTTTATATTTCAATTGTTATTAAAAAATTGGCACAGAGACATAACTTAAGGACTCCTCAAATAATACAATTTATTTGAAATATTTAATATATTTAAATATTCAAATAAGATAATTGAAAAATCTCTCAAAACATGCCCTATATCTTCAAAAAACAATTAGAATTCCGATAATCTCTTCATCGGCCCTAGATAATATTCAAAATATCAAAATCAACTAACAATCAGTATATCTTACCTTAAAGTGTAACCAGAACTTGCTTAAACAGACTAACTTTAAACATCCAGATAGTCTATGTTCATCACAAAATCACAGAAAACTGTAAGGTATTATAAAGTTTTCTTTAAACTCATTCCATAATGAGATTCATTCAAGCCTAAATATAATTATATATTATGAATAAAATAAAATAGAAAAAGGCTCTTTACTTGATAGAAGAAATATAACAAAATTTGAATATCAAAACAGATTTAATCTGTCAGTCTTCTAAAATTTCAATTTCAAAAAAATTTTCATTCAAAAAACTTTTAGAATTAAATTAATGTCTAAATAAGCACCGCTCATATTTAATAGACGTGTATATAATCAAAACTCAATATACAAGTTTTTTTAATAAAAATTTTTTTGAAATTAAAATTGTATAAGACTGACAGATTAAATCTGTTTTGATATTCAAATTTTGTTATATTTCTTCTATCAAGTAAAAAGCCTTTTTCTATTTTATTTTATACATAATATGTAATTATATTCAGGCTTGAATACATCTCATTATGGAATGTCAATGGTTTAAAGAAAACCTTATAATACCTTACAGTTTTCTGTGAGTTTGCGACGAGCATAGACTATCTTGATTTTTAAAGTTAGTCTGTTTGAAGCAATTATCCGGTTACCACTTTGAGGTAAGATATACTGATTGTTAGTTGATTTTGATATTTTAAATATTATCTAGGACCGATGAAGAGATTATCGGAATTCTAATTGTTTTTTATTGATATAGTGCATGGTATGAGAGATTTTTGAATTATTTTATTTGAATATTTAAATATAACAAATATTTCAAATAAATTATATTTTTGAGAAGTTCTTAAGTTGTGTTTGATGTTTTTGAAAAAGAATTGGTGTTCATAATGATAAGATCAGAAACAAAATTTTGCCTCCTTCAAATATTTATTTATTAATTTTAAATGATATAATTCTATATTCCTTGGTTTATTTATTCCATTTGACATTGTATATTGAGGTTTGATTATTTACGTCTATTAAATATGAGCGGTGCTTATTTAGATATTAATTTAATTCTAAAAGTTTTTTGAATGGAAATTTTTTTGAAATTAAAATTGTAGAAGACTGACATATTAAATCTGTTTTGGTATTCAAAAAAAGAGCAAACTTAAAGTAAATATTTTACGTGGCCTCCACAGACTTCTACGACTTTTCGAATTCTTATAATGAAAGACTTGCTCTGGATGTCAAAAAAAACATAAAACTTAATATTATACTACTCTGTCAAGAAAGTACCGGGAATTTTCAATTAAAACAACATTTTTACATTTAATCGTCAAAATTTATTGGGTCGCCTTAAAAATAGGCTCCATTTGCTCCAATACATCTATGCCAACGGACTTCCAATTATCGAAACATTTTTTATAGGCGCTTTTCGGGATGGACTTTAGCTCTCGCGTCGAATTTTGTTTTATGGCTTCAATCGACTCAAAACGGGTGCCACGAAGGGGCAATTTTAGTTTTGGGAAGAGGAAAAAGTCGCAGGGAGCCAAATCCGGCGAATACGGTGGTTGCTGAAGCACGTTTGTTGAGTTTTTGGCGAGAAACTCAGTCACAATCGTAGCTCGGTGAGAAGGCGCGTTATCGTCATGCAAAATCCATGAGTTGTTCGCCCACAAATTTGGCCGCTTCTTACGGATACGCTCACGCAAACGTTTCATAACGCCTAGGTAATACTCCTTGTTTACCGTCTGACCCTCTGGAACGAATTCGTAGTGCACCACGCCACGGATATCGAAGAAAACAATGAGCATCACCTTCATTTTCGAGCGGCTTTGGCGTGGTTTTTTCGGTTTCGGCTCATTTTTTGCCACCCATTCCGATGATTGCTGGCTTGTTTGCATATCGTACTCGTAGACCCAGGTCTCATCACCAATTATAATGTGTTCCATGAATGTAGAATCGGAATTACAGCGATCCAGCATGTCTGAAGCAACCTGTTCGTGATGACGTTTTTGAAGAAAATTCAGGTCTTTCGGTACGAGTCGTGGGGCCACCTTTCTCATGCCCAAAATATCAATCAAAATCGTACGTGCGGACTAGTGGGATATCTTAAGATCATGTGCTATCTCTCTCAAGCTGGTACGACGGTTTTCCAGCACCCTTTCCTTAATTTTATCGACGTTATCTTCGATCGAAGCCGTCGATGGGCGACCACTTCACGACCGTCCTTGAAGGCTCTGTACCACTGATATGCACGAGTTTTCGATAGAGCATTATCACCAAAGGCCTTTTGCAACATTTTCAATGCATCGGCACACGAAAATTCATTTGCAACACAAAACTTTAAACAAATTCTTTGCTCAACGTAATCACCCATAGTAAAAATCGGCACGCACTCTGACATCGACTGACTTAATCAGCTGTTGCAAACACACTAGTTGACAGATCCCGCTCAAGCTTGGCATAGTAATTAAGGACAGTGGTACCAAACTAGGAAAAAAAATGTTTACCTGCCTCATTGCCCCGCCAGATTTAAATCGATAATTCCCGGTACTTTCTTGACAGAATGTATATATAAAACTATGCCTCTGTGCTGATTTTGATAACAATTAAGAAATAAACAGTGAAACTATTAGCAAGAAATCAGGACAAAAATAAAAATGCAACGCCCTGTAACTTAATCCCCAGCAATATTTTATTGGGTCATATTTTAGTCCAGATAATCTGTTCGATGTCCCAATAGTTATGATTCACCCATATTGTAGAAGCACCAGAAATAATTCTGAATTTAATTTGATTCAAAATTGAGACGAAAATGGTGGAAATTCAGAAAACTTACCTCGACAAATGTTCAATAAGCTTATCTATCTTGTGAACCAAATCCCTCGTATTTCCATCTTGTTTCAACACACCATTCACCCAACATTTCAGGTTCAAATTGTGGGGATCAGGGATTTCATCTTTAGTTACAATATATGGTCCTAACGGGCAGAAGGTATCCATTGACTTTGATAGTAGGTACTGCCCGCCATTTCTAACCTGCCAATCTCTTGCACTGATATCTTGTGCTATTGTATAACCTAAGATATAGTTCAAAGCCTCACTAGCAGGAACATCTTTGGCTTCTTTGCCTATAATCACTGCTAATTCCACTTCCCAATCTACTTGCTGCAAAAAAATTAAATCAACGTTAGGAAATTCAGCAAATGGAAGAACCTTGACATAGAAAATTTGTCTTAAATTGTATTATCTTGCGAAGGGAAAGATTTTATATTTTCAACATCGTTTTCTTCATAAAATACGAGGGGTGTTCAATGTATTCTCGGTATCGGGGTGATTTGTGTGTAATCTAATTATCTCATTTACTAATGACACTATCTGAGGGTGTAAATATAAAATTTCACTAATTTACGATCATTAGTTTTCTGAGATCCTCAGTGAAAGACGACCAGAATGACTCACGCCACAATAATGAAGAAAATCGAGAATCACGCCGATATAAAGTTCCTCTTTAAGAAGGAAAAAGAAAAATGTCATCACTTTGACCCTGAGGGTAAAGAATAGTCCATGCAGAGGATCTAAAAGGGTGCACAGCCCCCAAACAAATTTAAAGTCACCCCATCCGTTGGAAATATAATGGCTGCGGTCTTGTGGGATTCTAAAAGTATTTTATTGATAGAATACACTAAAAAGGGTGAAAGCATCACAATAGCATCACACGAAACCACATTGCGTAATTAAAGAGAAGCAATTAAAGGAAAAAGACGAGAAAAACTCACAGCGTGGGTGTTGCTGCTTAACGACAACGCGCCGGTTCACGAGGCCCGCGTGGCGAAGGCTAACTCTCCGTACAGTCCAGACTTGGACTCCAGGGACTACTATATATTTCCAAATGTTCAAAGAATATCTTCGTGGAAAGCGATTTTCCGACGAAGAAAAACTGAAGGTAGCAATTAATACCCATTTTGAGGAGAAGCCGGAAAAATATTTTTCACAAGGCTTAAAGAAGCCTATTTCTCAATCTAACGAATGTATTGAAGTTCTAGGAGATTACACTGAAAATCAGAATTTTTCCAAAATTTTCTTTCATGCCTATACCGAGAATACATTGAATATATCTCGTAATTAGACTGATTCTACATTTGTACTTTCTGTTTCATAAGACAATGGATCTTTTTCTGTTAAAATTGATTTGTTTGCCATCCGTCACATAGATCGAGAGAATTTCTTAATCTAAAGACTTTCGTTAGCTTAGAATACAGAAACTATCCTAAAATCAAATTCAGAATTATTCCCGGAAGTTTCTACAATATATAACTACTACAACTAGTACATTTTCAACTTTTAGCTGCACCAGTATATAAGGAAGATAATTTCTGTAAAAATTACCTATTACAATTAGAAGCTGAAGGTAGCAAAAAATTCATAACATTTGAAATTTGACCAATTTTAATTGGTCAGTATTATCATTTTAATCAACTATACTGGGTGTGCCAACAAAAATTTAACCCCCCAGAACTCTGAAACCAAGAATTTTCGAAGATTATAAAAAACCTGGTCAACTTCTGTTTTGAGGGGGACGAATTTCCATCATGTAGGTTGCATCGATCTCCAACATTTTTTTAATAAGGAAGAGATGTCGAGTATTGGTTAGTTTGAAAGTTATTTATGTTAAATTATTGTTTGATTCTTCAAAACTCTTGGGTTCTTGTGTTTGGACGGTTCAACTGTCTGAGTAACATCACCTTCTGAAGTTCAATATTACAGTATTTCTTGAATAGTGAACTAATTTTGAACCAACACTCGACCTTTCTTCCCTGTTCAAAAATGTTGGGGATTGATGCCACCTTCATGGGGGTGGTTTTTTCGGCACAAACTCATAATGGAAATTCGTCCCCCTCAAAACAGAAGTTAACCTGTTTTTTTAAAACCTTTCCAAATTCTTCATTCCTTAGTTCTGGGGGGTCAAATATTCGTTGGGACATCCTGTATAAACTTCCCATAATAATGAAATATAAACTCACATCGCTTATCTTTGGCAACTTGATGTCACTGTAAGGCCCAGTTATGCAGGACGGAAACTTGGAGAAAACTACTGGTTCATTTGGGCATGTTGTATGTATATCATTACAGAAATTTGCATAATTGAGACCCACACATATGACTTTGTCTGGTCTCATAATGGGAGGAAGGAGCACAACTTCATCTAAAGAGTATATAACTTTAGGGTGTTCCACAATTCTGTAATAAAGAATTTTGTCAAGCAATAGCTATGTCATCTACTCTAGTACTCAATTACACACGTCGTTCAAGGCTGTATTTTTTTATAGTTCAACTTGAAAATTATTGAAGATATCAAAATGAAAACTAATCTCCAATAAACAATTGACGTTGGAGCTTCTTTCACATCTGACATCTGCTACTGTAATACCCTATGTGTAGTTATGTCAAACAGAACTATTTTAAATAAATTAATTCAGCTGATCTGTACCAAAAACCATTAATACGGAGTATGAACTATGTTAATAAAAAGTTCTAAAAACGAGATAGTGTAACATACATCTGTATAACAATTCTATACTCAAACAAACTCGACAAGGTTTTGTTGATCAGACATGCGCACGTTATAAACTGATTGATTTTCGTCAGTGCCATATATGGAGCATGATAGTGATTCCAAATCTGTCGAGTACCTATATTCGCTAAACACAGAAACACTTAGGTATGAATAATACACTAGCGCCATCTAGAGTATGCAAATTACATACAAGACATACCTTTGAGAGTTAATTCAAGTAAAGAAATGTATTCTCAAATATTTGATTGATTCGGTCTTTACTTGGTGGAAACTCATTTTAATTAAAAAAATGTATATGAGACAGTAATTTATTTCCACAAAAATGTTTGTACCACTACAACAATTGTTTCACCACGATGTAGCTTCTTCAGGTATTACATTGTACCGTCTGATGGTATTCAGTATAACCGAGTTTAAATACATTGTTAGACATGTGACCAAATAATGGAAGCACAAGCCATAAAAACTCTAGGTGTTTATTGGAGTTTGCCGCTAAAAATGCCATTAAGGAAAGATATTCAGTAATGGAGACTTATCAACATCTGTTTGTTCGTTCAAAACGATTTTACGGGCATTATACCTGTTGATTTCAAGAAATTCTAAAAGTGTTAATCTAGAACTTTTGCTTTCAACGTGGATAATTTTGTAATAGTTGTTGAAATAATGCCTGAATTCCTTAAGATGATTAGAATATGTCGAATGTACAGAATTGGATATATAACCCCTTTGGTGTTCTTGGACAACTTCTTCAAAAACAACTTGCTCAAAATAAGTTGCTTCAAAATAAATTCCTTAAACATGCAGAATATCATCAAAAAACAATTAAGAATTCTCACAACGAAAAGTTCACGTTTAAAAATAAAAATAATTAACAAAAAATATCTTACCAGACAAACTGAACATAGTTATCTGAACAAACACTAGGATGAAGTGAACTTTAAAAAACCCTACGTATTCAATGTTCGTCACAGAAATTACTCAAAGTTTGCAAGGTATTTCATGAACTCCCTTTAAAACCAAATGATAATATCCTATAAGTATAAACCTCCTTTTATTATTTTATTAAATGAGTGTTACTTTATACAGATTCTCAAATTGAAACATTGTGAGCTCAACCTAGTCGTTTGAGACCATTTTCGATTCAAAATTCGAAAATAACAGACATTTAGACAAAACAATGGCACGCTGTTCCCTAGACGAAGAGCGCAGAAAATGAACGGGATAATCATATACAGTTTTATATTTCGCGGTCTTCTGCGCATTTCAGTCTAACTTCTCGAATAAATATTTGTGAAAAATCAGAATAAACATTCCATAATGTGCTCTGCTGGAAAAGCATTTATCAATGCCTTTCCATTTGCGGTATTAAGAAGGATGAGATCAAAAAACCTTTTCCATTTTCCAACGATATTGAATTGCAGCGCTCTATGTGCTGTGCTAGCTCTTTAGAATTCATTAATGGAACAGAACTGGAAAGTTGAAGGAGAAATTTGAAGGCTGAATTCATTCTAATAGTCTATAAAGATTGTTCTAAGATGAACAACTTTCAATTACCGTTGCGTATTTCATTTTAGAACATAGCATAAAAGTACATATCGGGTGTTTTCTTTAGAGTGATTGAACATTAAATTGAAATAAAACACATTTAAATTAAGAATTTTTTTTATTTCAAAGATAATTTTATGACATTTAAGTTTTAAAAATAATTTCCGGCATATGTCCACCACGACTAGCTTTGAGGAACCGCTTTCGACCAGACCAATTTTGGACTACTTTTTCGAGTAATTCAGGCCTTACAACACGAGTCATGTTGGCTTCCAAAGAGTCTATTGTTTCTGGTTCATCAGCATAAACCAATGACTTCACATAACCCCAAAGAAAATCATCCAGTGGAGGACATCTTGGAGGCCAATTAATTAATTGGACCATTTCTCGAAATAATGTTATCGCCGAATCTTTCTTTCAATAAATCAATTGTAACGGTAGCAGCATGAGGTGTAGCACCATCTTGTTGGAACCAAAACACTTCTGGGTCGATACCATTCAAATTTTGAAACAAAAGATCATCGATCTGTAACGAGCACTATTCACTGTAACATTAGCTCCAGCATCCTTTTCAGAGAAATATCGACCGATGATGCCTCTAGCGTGTAAAGCAAACTATACAGTGCATTTTTAAGGATGCAATAGAACCTTCAGAACTTCTTGAGGATTGTTTTCACTCCATAACGGCAATTTTGCTTGTTTACATGGCCGTTCAACCAGAAATGAGCTTCATCACTAAACACAATTTTACGATAAAAAAGTGGATCAACTTCAAACTGTTCTAGGGCCAAATCAGCAAACAAACATCAAGTGCATTTAGTTCTTGAACCAGTTGGATCTTGTATGGGTGTAGAGCAAGATCTTTACGCAAAATTTTCCATGTGGTGGATGCATCGAGTCCAACTTGTTGTGTACGTCGACGAATCAACAAATCTAGATCATCATTAACACTATGACTTACAGCAGCGATATTTTCTTCTGTACGTACAGTTCTTTGTCTTGTTGTTCTTTTTGCATCGACTATAGAGAATGTTGTCCGAAATCTATCGATAGTTCGACGAATAAGCTGCTCTGATGGAAGATTATGTAAACCATAAATTTCTCGAAGTGCTCTATAAGTTTGGCGAATAGAATACTGCTTTTGAAAATAAATTTCAACAATTTGTAAATGTTGTTGCGGCGTGAGTCTTTCCATGATAATTTGTCAATGCTTACTGAACAAAAATGTCAAAACAACATGGCTTCTACCTTCTGTCAAATCACAGTTATCCCTATCGAAAGTTCTATCACTATAAAAAAACACCCTATATATTCAGTGTATTTAAGAAAAGCAGAAAATAAAGGTAAATTTTCGGTGAAAATTATAAATAGTCCTAATTTCACTTCTGAGGAAATATGAGGCATCGAGTTCTCTACATTATCATGAAAATTACAGGATGTTACATTTGAAAAACTCCAGAAATAAAAATTTGAAGTTCTTCTCATTTGGCCATTAATAACAGATATCCTTTATATGACAAAATTTAAATATCAAAACAAATTTATTCTGTTAGCCTCCTACAAATTTTAATTTAAAAAAATTTTCCTTCAAAAACTTTTAGAATTAAATTAATGTTTTATAAGCACTGCTTCAATTTAGAAGACTTATGAAATCAACAGTCATTATATAATATCAAATGGAATAAAAATACTCAACGAAATATAAATTATCAATTACAATTACTGAATAAATATTTGAAGGTAATTTCAATTGATAATTAAAATTACAAAATGAATACTTCAAGGTAATTTTAATTGATAATTTATAATTCGTTGGGTTTTTTATTCCATTTGATATAATTTAACGAGTGTTGATTTTATATGTCTACTAAATCGAAACAGTGCTTATAAGACATTAATTTAATTCTAAAAGTTTTTTAATGAAAATTTTTTGAAATTAAAATTTTTAGGAGACTAACAGAAAAAATCTGTTTTCATATTTAAATTTTCCAATAATCCTTCTATCTAGTAAAAAAACTTTTCTATTATTTTATTTTATATGACAGTTTAATTATTTATGAAAGATGACTAGGCAAATCTTTCAGTCAAAAAAGTTCCTGATCAAATTCGTGTTAAAATTGCTTGTGGCAAGCGGTAGGAGACTTTTAGCGAACTACTGTTCCTTCAACTTTTTGCTGTTTTCTCTAAATAGTACCGTTGGAAATATATTTCTAATATTTTGCGTCATGATGAAGATATTGAAGGCCAGTGAAAATGTAGGGGTTAACCTATCAAAAAAATCATCTTTTTGTTGAATCTGTTTTTTGCAACACCTATTTATTAGAGAGTAATTCTTGAGATGCAGAAATGAAAGTACAAGGAGCTTACTTTCGAACTAAATGTCTAAGATGTATGGTTCGGTAATTATGGAAGTGCAACGCGCAATTACAGGACCCTGTAGAATCCTCAACCCGTAGTAACACTATACCATTTGGCATCATCAGCGTATAGAAGACATTTTGAACGAATCGAATGATAGAGATCCCGTGTGTACTGCAGAAAAAGAACCGGACCAAGAACTGAACCTTGGGATACTCCGCTTGTGACACCACCAACCCTAACCTAGAATTCCCATATGCTCTAGCCCAGTCATTCATTTCAAAGACTGTAGACAGCTGATAAGGAATTTTGAAAACTTAGCTTTGTTCATTAGTTGTGCATGGATAACGAAATTTCAGATCGAATATATACAAAAGCTCAGATGTAGCAAAATTCCGATTTCGCAAATTTAAAGGGGTATAAAATTTCAGTGCAACATTCACCAGCAATAAATAGACATAATTAACATTAACTCGCAATTCCTTTAGATTTTCCGGCTTTTTCTTCGAGTGTTTCCTAGCGAGATACTGAATTTCCAGTACATGAAAGAAAACAAACAAAAATAAATACACAGTTTGAGGTAGCGTATCTTTCCATCATTTAAAAGATTTCCACTCAACTTCACTGCACAAACATTCGGGGAGAAAACTTTATCAATATTCAGACAAGATAAACAGAAGGAATTGAAAGCATTTTCGAGTCATGAATATTAATGAAACCGCGTACTTTCGTGAATATTTCCCTCGCGTGTAAAATCTCCTTCATAAACAATACATTTTGAAGAATTACACGAATAATTGCACATCGTACGTATACGTGTTATTGGAGTAAAGGTAGAGGAATTCCAGTTGAAGTTTGGTGGTATATAGTCTAGACATTTGAAAGCATCTTTAATCGGGTAATTTTTCAACGCTTTCCAGGCGAAGAGTTAACATGATGTATTTCTATGCCATTATGCAATTGAAGATCAGAGAACTAAAAGCATAAAAAATATAAAAAATGGCGAAAAGCACTGATGTTCAGTCGGGAGCTATTAAAGTAAAGAGAGCTGTTATGGTGTAATCTGAAGTTTAGAAAGGGAAAGAAGTCAGTCGTGATCATATCAAAAGAATAAGTTTAGTGTTCGATGAGAATTGTTGAGTTTTTGGCCAGAAATTCCTTCACAAAGATAGCCATGCGTGATAATTTGAATTCACGAGTTTTCTTTTCAAAAATCAGGTCTTTTCGAAAAAATTGTACTCTCAAAAGATTTATAAGGTTAAAATAATATTCTTTATTTCCTGCTTCACCATCTGACATAACCAGCATAACACTGCAATAATCGAAATAAACTATTACCTTCACTTTTCCATATTCGAAATTCCATTCACAATGCAAATTTTTCTTTATTCGGTATCTTATTAATTGCGAAAATAGCGAAATACACTAGATAATATAAATTGAAAATTACTATAAATAAGTATTTGATTATTAAAGAATAATAGCTGGAATTAATTCGTAGGAACCTCTACAGATTTTAATCTAAATAAATCTCATTGAAACATTTAGAATTAAATTCTAAAACATGTCCTAAACACACTGTATGACTTTATAGACATAAATATTATCATTACATGGGGTGGAAATTAACTAATAAAGAATCAAAAGAAATATAAAATAATGACCAAATTATTTAGACATATATGTTTCGATTGGATGTGAAAGAATCACAAGTTCCAATACCAAAAAATATTCAACATATAATTCAAAAAGGCCTTTTTTTATTTTCCTTTAGCACATTGTCCATAGAAAGAACCTGACAAATTCGGACCCAATATCTGTTCAGTAAGGATTTATTTCAATAAACAAAATAATCATTTAAAAATATATAAAAATACCTTATTTTCACTAGATATTTCTGCAACAACTAACCAATTTTTGGATAAGCATGGCATAAACGAAAATTAGGTTATATCACAGAAATAAACCATGAAAGAAGGAAAGATCTGCTTTAGATAACCGCAACGTGCATGTGAAGTAATACAAAGAAATTTCTCAATTATTAATATATATATATATATATATATATATATATATATATATATATATATATATATATAAATTGAAAATTACTATGAAGAAGTTTTTGCATATTACAGAATAATAGTTGAAATTAATTTACCAGAACCTCTACAGATTTTAATCTATATAAATCTCATGAAAACATTTAGAATTAAATTTTAAAACATGCCCCAAATACACTGTATCACTTCATAGACATATATAAATATAATAAATATATACATAAATATACATTTGTGTTAAAAAGGGTATTTTTATATATTTTTAAATGATTATTTTATTTATTCAAATAACTCCTTACTGAAGAGATTTTGGGTCCGAATGTATCAGGTTCTATCTCTGGAGAATGTGCTATATAATTTTTAAGAAAAGGAAAATAAAAAAGTTTTTTGAATTATATGTTGATAATTTTTTTGTGATGTAACTTGTGATTCCTCAACATATGTATGTATAAAGTGATGTATAAATAATTTGTTCATTATTTTATATTTCTTTTGATTCTTTTTTAGCTCATTTCTACCACATGTGATGATAACATATAGGTCTATAAAGTGATACAGTGTATTTAGAACATATTTTAAAATTTAATTTTGTAAATGTTTTCATGAGATTTATTTAGATTAAAATCTGTGGAGGTTCTGGTGAATTAATTCCAGCTATATTTTATTTATTCAAAGAGCCTTATGAATTCTATCAGGAAATTATTGCACAAATGAATATGATGAACACTGTCCATGAAAAATACGGCCAATAAAATAGCACTTCAATGTCATCCCTAGGATTTGAAAGCTTGAGCAGCGGGTGAAGAATTCCTTCTAGGAATAAACTGAAACTAGGGTACATAATAATTCTTTCCATCCAATTTCTCGTAAAACTTTATGTTGCAATCAAGCTCGATGAATGATTTCCCCTTTTTCTATTTTATGCACAAAAGTATTTTTCTCAAACAAGAAACTAACTCACAATCTTTTATGATACGGGTTTTTGGATGGGAAACCGAAGAAACAGGGGAATAAAATCCTTATTCATGGCGATTTTCATTCAGAGACGAAAAAGGGTATTTGCACTATTTTTCAACCTGCTACTTTTTCAGCAACAGTTCTTCGTTTTCGAAATTGATGAAAAATGTATCATCCACTTGCCTCGAAAATTATGTTTTAATTTTTTTCGTTTTAAAAGAGGCAATTTCGATTTGAAAGACGAAGAACTACCCACAGCGCCTCCAAATTTCAAGGGTGAAGAATTAAAGGCAAGGTTCGATAAAGATCCATCACAAACGCAAGAGTAACTCGCAAAAATACTTGGAGTCACTCATCCAGCGATTGGCCATTTTTCAAAAGCAATGAAAATGAAAAACGAAAAGTAGAAGTTTGGGACCCGTATGAACTGAAGCCAAGAGACGTCGAACGCCCTTTTTACGAAAAAAAAAGGGGGATTTTGCCTCGTTTACTACATTTTCAAACTTTTCTGCGTGGCCTGCAAAAAATTTTTGTACGGGTCGGAAGATCAGTCCTACTAATGAAAGCATTTTCATTCTCTTACATTTTTTTTTCATTTGCTAGGAAATGTGAAATTTCTCCATTTTTCCCGATTTTCGGAGATCACAGACAACAATTAGACACGACCTTTCATCGCATAGGTTCATTTGACTTATTAGCTCGTTGAACTACCCGAAAAACTTTCATCAATCGATTGTATTGTCGAATCGACTAAGTTAGCTCTAGTATTAAAGGGCCTTCCAATTTGTCCAATATGAGTTTTTGTGCAAGTGCCACATGATAGCTGATAAACAATAACTGATAACTTTTATCAGGAAATTATTCGTTCTTAAAAATGTATTGAAGTCTATGCTGTTGAAAATCTACTCTATTTGTAGAGCTGGTTTACCATAATAGCTGAGAAAATTGAATGTTTTTTCCAGTCACGCTTATGGATTTAGGGGCTATGAAATTAATAGGGTCTTACTCAGAACTCAGAAATTTTACTGAAATGGTCACTTCCACAGAGAAAGATGTATTGGCTCCTTTGGTGCCCCAAGGATCCGTATTGGGGACCATACTTTTTCCTATTTATATAAACGAACTGAACATAATGAATAAACATGTGCTTGTGCAAATTATTTTTAAAACATTAATGTCATAAATTTATCTTTCAAATAAAAAAATATTGGCTCCAATCTTAATTTGAATGTGTTTGATTTCAATTCAAAGTTCTATCACTCTAAAAAAACACCCGATATTTGACAAACCATGTAAATATTAATGGAATATATATCTTACAATTATTATTAATAACTGAAGTGTCATTTCGTTAATAACATTTTCATCCTGTTTTATGACAATCATACTGCCAATTATTGATGGCGAATAACCGTTATTAGTTGCTTTTTGTCTGCTTTAACTCAATTCATGATTAAAATATTTCGGATATTATGGAATTGCTAAGATAAGCTGATAACTTGGTTGAATTGGATGAAACGAATATTTGGGAAGTTTTATTGTGAAAAATTTGTCATATATTTGAAGTTCAAAGTATTGTCCGTCGCTAGCCACTACTTTTTTCATCTTTCTGGTAATTGATGGATCGTGAAAAGAGGCCGTCTCTGTAGGTAGCCCTTATCAATCCACTTTTTGACTTCATCATAATTGGAGAAGTGCTGGTCAGCCAGGCCATGTTACTTCGATCGAAAGAGATGGTACTCGGAAGGAGCAATGTCTGAGCTGTTGGGCGGGTGGGGACATACATTGTCAATAATTTGTCATGTCCATCGGCGTATGGCAGCTGTTTTCTCGCAGTAATCGGCTCAAACGCATCAATGGTCATCGGTAAACCTCTCCTGTGATCTTTTCGTTCGATTGTAATAGCTCATAATACACCACATCCAGCAGGTCCCATCGAATACACAGCATGATCCTCAAGTCATGAATATTCGGCTTGACAGTTGATGATAACGTATCCATACGTTGCCTGGCATTTTGGATTATCGTAATGGACCCACTTTTCATCGCCCGTCACAATTCGATGCGAAATCTCCTTTTTTTTGCCGTTGGAGCAGTCCTTCACACGTGCAAAAAAGGCGACGACGTCAGTTTATACGGCAACCAATTTTCTACCTTTTGGACCATTTCCATTGCTTTTGAACGATAGCCAATGGCTGGTTGAGTGACTCTTAGTATTTTTGCGAGTTGTTTTTGCGTTTGTGATGGATCTTCATCGATCCTTGCCTTTAATACTTTATCCTTAAACTTTGGTGGCACTACGGATCGTTCTTTGTCTTTCAAGTCAAAATTTCCACTTTTAAATCGAGCAAACCACTTCTGACGCGTTCGTTCAGCCAGAGCATTATTCGGTACAAGAGTTGACATTCTCAGCGTACACAGAATCTTCTGTTTCCACTTCAGCGAAATGACAGATAGTGAAAAGTAGCTTAATGATGACACTTCGAAATGAAGGTGTTGCCAGATGAATTATTAACTAGTACCGGCATCTGTTATCACAACTTCAATTTTCGATACTAACACGAAGAACATTTCTGAAACGTGATTTAAATTCGATAATAATAATTTTGAGAAGGTTTCCAGAATATTTTGAGCTCTAAATTAATGCAAATTATCTGCGATTCTTTCGATAATAGGCGTAAAAATATCCTGGATAATTAGTCCAGCAATTAACGCAAACTGGTGAGTACCATATCGGAATGTTCATCATTTCGTTATAACAGCACTTTTGAATTATATTATACGTACCTATACTCGGATACGTTATACTACATTCGATTTGATTAGCGCACATTTACATTTATGTAAATGTACGGTTTCGCTTGTTTCGTACCAGAAATAGGATTCCAGTTGTAACATGTGATTGTGTTAGTTCACATAGCAATTACGGATTCACAATGATGAGCTTCGAATCACGCCATGCGATTGTTTCCTTTCGGAATCAATTTCCACCAATTTCACAGTCGGAAGGATCGATATCGCGTCTGGGAGCTCATTCGTTTGTTGACCAGAAGCGTCACAAATTGAAAATTTACGTCAAAGGGATCAATGGAAGGATAATTTCGGCATGCAATCGGCGAATGGACAAAATTAGGACTATTGGGAATCAATTCAACAAAACTATAATTAGAATGAAAAGCATTAAGGGAGCTCAGAATATTGTGACATTTATTATAGGGAGACAGGAAGGTAATGTCGTTTCTGCGCATGTGGATATTTGATTGTCATTTGTCAGCTCATTGTGTACTTTGAAGTCGAGTCAAAGGCATTTTAAGGTTATTGTGACTTGTTCACTTCTAAAAAATTGAATATTAGACTTTATTTCGAAATTTGGGGTGAAATGGCCAGCCAAATACTAGAAGAGCATATCTGCATTGTATGCTTTTTGAGTTTCGCGAGGGTAGTAATGCAACAGTTGCGACCAATGAATTTGCGATGTTTATCCACATGCATTTGACCGTTCGTAAAGGCCAAAGATTGTTCTCTAGGTTCAGATCCGGTAATTTTGATCTCTCTGACTCCTATAGATCAAGAAGACCAACAACATTAGACTACGACATGCTAAGGGCAGAAGTGGAAGCAAATCCATGTCAGACAATCGAGAAACTCTCAAAGCAACCTTGGTCGACCATCCAAGAGCATTTGCAGCAGATTGGAAAAATAAGAAGAGCAGGTTAGGCGTCCTTCATTATCTGTTCGAAGAGAACAAAGCCAACCGATCCATCACATGCAATGTATTGTTTCAACGGCACCATACAGAACCGTCTTTTGATCGCTTGATCAGTGGAAACGAAAAATGGATCCTATATGATAATTCAAAACGCAAAAGGCAGTGGCTCTCTTCAAATGAATCACCACGGAGTACCGCGAAACCGGGCTTTTATCCCTAAAAGGCGCTACTCTGTATTTGGTGGAGTATACTAGAAATTGTTCATATTGAAGTGCTGAAACCTGGACGTACTGTTAATTCAATCTTTTTTCTGAACAAGTGGATCGAGTGAACCAATCTTTAATCGAATAGTATTCGGTGATTGTCAACATAAAAGGCGTTATTCTTGAACACGACAATGCAAGACCGCACTGTGTAAGACGAACCTTGGAAAAAATTAATATCGCACCCTCGCCTCCGATCGCTGCATTTTTTTAGTGGCAAAAAATTTGAAATTTGGATGATGTCCAAAATGTGAAGATATTTTACTCGAAAGCAATTGATTTTTATTGGTTTGGCATTGAAAATTTGCAAACTACATGACAAAAATTTGTTGGTAACGAAGATGATGACATTATTGAAAATAAAAACTTAATTAATTCATTTATTTAAGTTAATAATTTATTCGTTTGAATTTAATTTAAAAAAGCAACATTACTTTCCTGTACTGTATTTTTGAAAAGGATTTAGTTTTCATAATTGTAAGATTAGAAGCAAAATTTTGTCTTATATTTGTCGAATATTTATTTGTTGGGTTATTTATTCCATTTGATATTATATAAGGAATAAAATGATTGGAGACTAACATATTAAATCTGTTTTGATATTAAGTTTTCATAATCAAATATTATTATTACTCCGTTAAAAACTGTGAAAGCACTTCCTAACTAACTTCAATTATCAGAAAACTTCACTGATTGGTTATGTTTTTTAGAATTTTGAAAAAAGCATCACCTGAAAAATTTCTTTTTTTTGGAACGAAATTGTCCAGAATATATCATCTATAAAAAATCTATTGATTTTCAATCGAATTCAGCAACTAGAATAATGTAATTTCATCTAAAAATTGAGTATTGAAGAATGAAGCTAAACCGTATTTTTTCTGTTAGTAAAATAATTTTCTGAAAATGTACTTTATCTGCACCTTCTAGGTACACAAATTACCATTTGATCTGGTGAATATTCACCATACAACAATTTAGCGTTTGTAATTAAGACCTCGAAATAGAATCTCAGGATGTAACGTTCATTGTAAATGATACAAGAGATTGAGTTCTGCAAGAGAGTCATTATGTGTCGATAAAATTCCCACGCATGTTTCAGTAAGCACCTCCGGTTTCACTTTACCAATTCTGATGAAACATGCATAAACATTCAAAGGATATCACTTTCAAATTTAAGTAATTTATTTTTTCATTTTCTGGCTTCAAATTGAAGTACCCTTCAAATTAGAAATATGCCTTATATCGGGTCTTATTTTTAGATTACTTTCGATAGGGATAACTGTGATTTGACAATAGGTAGAAGCCATGTTGTTTTGACATTTCTGTTCAGTAAGCATTGACAAATTATCATGGAAAGACTCACGCCGCAACAACGTTCACAAATTGGAGAAATTTATTTTCAAAATCAGTGTTATATTGGCCAAAATTATAGAGCACTTCGTGAAATTTATGGTTTACATAATCGTCTATCAGAGCAGCTTATTCGTCGAACTATCGATAGATTTCGGACAACATTTTCTCTACTTGATGCAACAACAACAACAAGACAAAGACAAGACGTACAGAAGAAAATATCTGTAATATGCTGTAAGTCATAGTGTTAATGATGATCCAGATTTGTTTATTCGTCGACGTTCACAACAAGGTAGACTCTGTGCATCCACCAAATGGAAAATTTTTCGTGAAGATCTTGGTCTACACCCAAACAAGATCCAACTGCTTTAACAACAAAAGCCATTTGACCATAATAAGCGTCGTTTGTTTGCTGATTGGGCCCTAGAACAGCTTGCAGTTGATCCACTTTTTTATCGTAAAATTGTGTTTAATGATGAAGCTCATTTCTGGTTGAACGGCTATGTAAACAAGCAAAATTGCCGTACATGAAGTGAAAACAATCCTCAAGAAGCTCCATTGCATCCTGAAAAATGAACATCACGCTTTGGAAGCCAACATAACTCGTGTTATTGATGAAATAAGGTTTGAATTACTCTAAAAAGTGGTCCGAAATTGGCCTGGTCGAATGCGGTTCCTCAGAGCTAGTCGTGGTGGACATATAATTATTTTTAAAACATAAATATCATGAAATTATCTTTCATATAAAGAAAAATTTGGCTTCAATCTTAATTTAAATGTGTTCTATTTCAATTTAAAATTCTATCACTCTAAAAAAACACCCGATATTATCAAACTTTTATACTAATGAAATTGACCATGAAATCGATTGAAAATATTGAGCGAAGCCTGAACACTGCCTAATATTTCTATATGATTTGAAGTAAACTTAATTTCTGCTGATATTTATTGTTTCCACAACAATTGTTTCGTAAATTACATTTTGACTTCATCAGGTGAGTATGGTAACCAACTTCTTTCACAAAATCGGTCTTCTTAAATACAAGTTTGAGCAAAAAAGAAATATGATTAAATGAAGGTTTAATTTGGGAATTTTCAGAATTAACCTGTATAATCCTGATCTCTTGTTTTTATTGACGATATCTTCATTATTTTTTATCGATGTACCTGTAGAATATACGGTTCTGCATGTTTGTTAACACCCACATGTCTCGATTTTTTTAATTATTTTAGAAATAGCCGAACTTAAAGGAATCGGCCAAAATTGCACATAATTAGCTGTTACAGTATCGGGACCATAAACACCATTTCAGCCGCTTGGCTTGCATTTTCGCCTCAATCAAATAAAAACTGTAAAGAAATCCGACATTTCTCTTTGTTGACTTTTATTTTTAACACCATGTAACTCACAACTAATCAAACAAAAAGCAGCAAAACAATATTTTTTGTGTGAAATGTCACCTTGACAACGAGCATAATTCTGAAATTGTTTGATCGATTCTATATCGGTCACTACAGCCATCTATCGAAAAAATAATGGATTTCTTTTACGTCAACTTATCATTATTATTATTATTATTCCAGCAATCAAGCCTTTCCCTTTCTATCTACATTTAGGAACAGCCTGTTTATTCAAAATCCATAATTACTTAGTTATTCACTTTTTATAAGTTAAATACTATTTCACGGTTATTTAAGAACGCTTTGCTACGGAAATCGAAACGAATAACCAACCAATTGGAAACTTGAAAAAACCCGAAAAAATTTCCAATTTCAGACAGTCTAATATTTTCAATTCACATCCCAAAGCCGCAACAATGCACCCAAATAAACCCCGTCAAAATTCACTTGTATACTTACTCCCTAACAACGGAAAGGGCAGACGACGATGCGAAGAACTCAACAATAAGGGACGGGATAAAATTGAATTTGGATTTGAGATCGATAATCTGGTTATCCTTCAGGACCCCGATCCTATATTTGTGGTCTTTCAACATGAACTGGACCAACTTCATCACGACTGATTCCGTTTTCTTGTCGCACTAACAGCGTTAGAACTACACAAAATGCACAGGCACAGCACTGGAAAGATTTTCTTAGTGTTAGAGTTTCTGGAACGTCAACTAATTGTTCTGTTTGCACTGGTTTGGGACGATATCATTATGAGAAATTCACTTTATCTGAATGTTTTGAAGCCGTTCGGCGATAACGCGAAGATATTGATGCCTGATTGACCTTGACGTTACCAGTGAACGTTCGATTCTTGAGAGCAGCACTTGTTTAGATTAAAAGTACCTGTATCGGATACTGGTACCGCTTCTATCGAAACGGGAGCACTAGAAATTCCAAGCAACAATGGTTGGAAAGGATTCGATAATCGTACATATCTGTAGGTCTCTTTATGTAAATGTTCCACAAATGCATTCGTTTTTATTGTTGAATACACAGTATGACGTAAATTATACAAAGAGTAATCCTGTACGAAACGAACAGTTGATTTTTACCAAGAATATTTTCTGCGATCTCATCAATTCAATTACATATACGAGTTTTATTTTCTTTATTCAATAAATCTGAATGGTTGTAACTTTTACTCGAAGTAAATCTATATCAAATAAACACTGTTATGTTCGTTTACATAAACATACAGGTAACGAAAATAATTTTCAGAAAACCTATACAGGTATGGAAAGGACAGTCGGAAACATAGGAAATTCAGTGTTAATCAAGAATGCAGTGGAGCAGTGGAAGAATCAAAACCTCAGCGCGATGCGATGACGAATAAACGATTGTTCTTTCTCAATGAGAGTGCGCAGTGTTGATGCTTCGAATGAAAGGCAGTGTAGTCTGTTTCCACTCCCCACTACCATTCAGTGAGATCAGTCATTTGTTCGTCATCGATTCGCGCTGAATTTTTGATTCTTCCACTTCAAATAAATTAATTCGGCTGGTCTGTACCAAAAATTATCAATAAGCAGTATGAGCTATGGTAATAGAAAGTTCTAGAAATCGAGACAGTGTAACATACATCTATATAACTATTCTATACTCAAACAAACTCGACTAGGTCTTGTTGACCACATAGACTAATTGCAGACATGCGTACGTTTCAAACTGATTGGTTTTCGTCAGTGCAATTGTATGCTAGTGACTCCAAATCTGTCAAGTATCTGTATTCGCTATACACAGAGGCTGTATGGTATTAATAATACATTATCGCCATCTAGAGTATGCAAAATACATACAAGACTTACCTTTGCGAGTTAATTCAAGTAGAGAAATGTATTCTCGATACTGTCACGTTACTAACACAGAATAAACTACTAGGAGACCAGGATAATAATAATAATGGTAATTGGAGAATGAATCTAGAAGCGAGAATTTTTTCTGGGCAACTAAAGTATTATGTTAATCTTTATATTATTTATTGAATAGTAATTTGAGAATGAATCTTTGGAATCTGAAAGCGAGAACTTTTTCTGGGCAACGAAATTATTATGTTCACCTTTATATTTTGCTAAACTACGGGACATTTAACCTAAAATTGCAGCGGGATTCAAGAAACTAAATAAAAATTCGAGAAAAGCACTGGCGTGAAGTCCGGAGCTTTTGCGCGCTTACTCATATTACCTAAATTTTGAATAAGCCTTCTTAACTTTATTTTACATCCCAATACTGAATTTAAACTTGCTCCTTGGATTCTTGCTGTGCGGAAGCGCTCAAAAATTATCGAAAAAAAATTAGGTCCAGAAAGAATTTTATGTGGTTTTGATATTATCTGAATAAATATCGGCCGATTGAATTAATTGATTTGGGGACAAATGTTAATTATTGGTAAAGCGGCTTAGTGGCATATTACTTGAGCATGAGTATATTTCTTCGTCTGTGACGTTTAAAGTAATCAAGAATACAGTTCAATTCTCGACTTAGCCTGATGAGATATGCTGCGTGCATTAAATAGCGCTTGTTTGGCAAAACACTAGTTCTCCAACGCAGGGCGAATGAATGGTGTTTTTTTTAGAGTGATAGACCCTTAGATAACTGTGATTTGACAAAAGGTAGAAGCCATGTTGTTCTGATATTTTATTGACAGATTATCAGGGAAAGACTCACCCTGCAACAATGTTTACAAATTGTTATTTTGAAAATCAATGTTCTATTCGCCGAACTTATAGAGCACTTCGTGAAATTTATGGTTTACATAATAATCCATCAGAGCAGCTTATTCGTCGAACTATCGATAGATTTCGGACAACATTTTATCTAAACGATGGAACAACAATGACAACAAGACCAAGAACTATACGTACAGAAGAAAATACCGCTGCTGTAAGTCATAATGTTATTGATAATACAGATTTGTCTATTCGTCGACGTTCACAACAAGTTGGACTCTATGCATCCACCACATAGAAAATTATGCGTGAAGATCTTGGTCTACACCCATACAAGATAGAACAGCTTGAAGTTGATCCACTTTTTTATCGTGAAATTGTGCTTGGTGATGAAGCTCATCTCTGGTTGAACGGCTATGTAAACAAGCAAAATTGCCGTATATGGAGTAAAAATAATCCTCAAAAAATTCTGCAGGTTCCATTGCATCCTGAAAAATGCACTGTATGGTGTGCTTTACACACTGGAGCTAATGTTATAGTTAATGGTGCTCATTACAGATCGATGATCAATGATTATTTGTTCAAAACTTTGAATGGCTTCGACCCAGAAGTGTTTTGGTTCCAACAAGTTTGTGCTACACCTCATGCTGCTACCGTAGCAATTGATTTATTGAAAGAAAGATTTGGCTATAACATTATTTCGAGAAATGGTCCAATTAATTGGCCTCCTAGAGCAAGCGACATAACTCCACTTTATTATTTTTTTGGGGTTATTTCAAGTCATTGGTTTATGCCTATAAACCAGAAACAATAGACGCTTTGGAAGCCAACATAACTGGTGTTATTAATGAAATAAAGCCTGATTTACTCGAAAAAGTGCTCCAAAATTGGTCTGGTCGAATGCGGTTCTTCAGAGCTGGACATATGCCGGACCGTGGTGGACATATGCCGGAAATTATTTCTAAAACATAAATTATCTTTCAAATAAATAAAAATTTGGCTTCAATATTAATTCAAATGTTTAGAGTTCACTCTAAAAAAAACACCCGATAGGTACATGACTGTTACATTTGTCGGCATTTCAGCATTACACTGAAGATAAGCTAAAAAGCTATGAAACATGCATGTCTGCTACTTACGTCTGACGATCCATAAAATCTATTCGGCCGTATTTGAGTTTTGAACTGTAAAAACAGTGGCACTGTCATATTTCAGAATAAATATCTGCCGATTCAGTTAATTCATTTGAATTATGGGTGTTATACGGGACGTATCTAAAAAGTCATTAGAAATTCAATTTTCCCCACATCATAAGACTAATAAATTGGATTAATATTGATTTTATTTCAGGTTGAAAGGTTTCCTAAGCCTGGATATAGACATCTCACATCTGGAAGTCAATCAGTGCGAAAAACGATTACCAGAAAAACAGAACGAAATTTCCATTTTTCATGGAACACACAAATGCCACAACGCTACTTCTAGAGTAAGTAGAAAATATTTTTATGATGTTTGAATTTTACACAGTCTGTGGAGTAAATAAAAAAATGTATTTCTTCAATTTTGTTCTTAATGATCTTAACACTTCCGTTATCATCAGAGTAAACTTTTTCCTTCAGGAACGGCCATAAAAACGTGTCCACCGGTGTTAAATCGGGACTATTCGATGTTCATGAAATATGTGCACCATAATCGGTCCAAAGATCAAATTGATCACTCATATTTGCTCCAATTCATCAGCAGAAAACAGTTGCTCCAAAAGTTGAGCTACCTATAGCAGTATCTTTTCGGAATATGCTTCACGTGTTAATGTGTAGTCAAGGACTATAGGCCCCACAATTTTCTAATATCTAATTTCTAATATCGGGTGTTTTTTTTAGAGTGATAGAACTTCAAGTTGAAATAAATAACATTTGAATTAAGATTGAAGCCAAATTTCTTTTTATTTGAAAGATAATTTTATGACATTTATGTTTTGAAAATAATTTCCGGTATATGTCCACCACGACTAGCTCTCAGGAACCGCATTCGGCCAGACCAATTTTGTACCACTTTTTCGAGTAATTCATTCAATTATTTCATCAATTACACGAGTTATGTTGGCTTCCAAAGCGTCTATCATTTCTGGTTCATCAGCATAAACCAATGACTTGACATAACCCTAAAGAAAATAATCCAGTGGAATTATGTCGCATGATCTTGGAGGCCAATTAATGGGACCATTTCTCGAAATAATATTATCGCCAAATCTTTCTTTCAATAAATCAATTGTTAAGGTAGCAGCATGAGGTGTAGCACCATCTTGTTGGAACCAAAACACTTCTGGGTCGATACCATTCAAATTTTGAAACAAATAATCATTGAGCATCGATCTGTAACGAGCATCATTCACTGTAACATTAGCTCCAGCACCGTTTTTAAAGAAATATGAACCGATGATGCCTCCAGCGAGTAAAGCACACCATACAGTACATTGTTCAGGATGCAATGGCTGCAGAACTTCGTGAGGATTGTTTTCACTCCATATACGGGAATTTTGCTTGTTTACATAGCCATTCAACCAGAAATGAGCTTCATCTCTAAACACAATTTTACGATAAAAAAGTGGATCAACTTCAAGCTGTTCTAGGGCCCAATCAGCAAACAAACGACGCTTATTATGGTCAAGTGTTGTTGTTGTTGCATCGAGTAGAGAAAATGTTGTCCGAAATCTATCGATAGATCGATGAAAAAGCTGCTCTGACGGACGATTACGTAAACCATAAATTTCACGAAGTACTCTATAAGTTTGGCGAATTGAACACTGTTTTGAAAATAAATTTCAACAATTTGTAAACGTTGTTGCGGCGTGAATCTTTCTAGGATAATTTGTCAATGCTTACTGAACAGAAACGTCAACACAACATGGCTTCTACCTTCTGTCAAATCACAGTTATCCCTTTCAAAAGTTCTATCACTCAAAAAAACTTCCGTGTATCTTTTCGGGGCCTTTCTGGAGTTAAGTGTAAGTAAGAGTAGTCCTTGACTAAAATTCGCTTCAGTTTAGTCCGTAACAACTATAGAATGTAATTCTTTCATTTTCAATAAAGACCATTATTATTATTATACTGTCAACAAGTGGACCGTTTGATGCTAGCGATTGACCAGAAACGGTCAGAATTGAACAACAGAAAAGGTGTTGTATTCCATCCATCAGGCCAACGCTAGACCACATACCTCTATAGCGACTCGCCAGAAACTCCAGGAGCTTGGATGGGAAGTTTTAATGCATCCACCATTTAGTCCGGACCTGGCACCAACCGATTACCTTTTTGTCGCATTGCATAACTTGGCGTGTGGTAAGAATTCGCATTAAGAGAAGTTTGTGAAAAGCGATTACTATTATAGAATTTTTCGCTTATAAGTACCAAGACTTCTATGTAATAGGTATTATAAAGCTACTCTTAAAATTGCAAACATTTATTGAATAAAACGGTGCATATTTGACCAAAATCGAAAAATCCGAAACACGTCAAATAAAGTCTTGAAGTTTACGCAAAAATAATGGATTTTTTGGCGCAACCTATTATTACATGAAACCCTAAAACAGCTTATAACACAATAAACAACTGTTAGTAAACAAAGTAATTTTTAATTTTATTTATTCCAATCGAACTGAACTATCACGAAGTATTTGATTACCCCATCCAATGTTTTTTCAGTGTATTTACGCTTCCCACGTCGTCCCTAGATGGTCCAGAGGTCGATATCAGTGTGTCTGCAGGGATGGTTATTACTCTCCACACCATGGGGGAGTTTTCAATGGAACCCTGGTGGAAGGTAAGCCAGTAAAAGTAATGATACTTATGCGATAATATAGTTATCGAGGATTCTTGAAAATCGCTTAAATTCTTCAACTGAACAGTAAGCTTCTTTATCGAAAAAAATCTTAAAATAATTGTTGAAGATTTCTGTAAAAGCTTTCTGTCAGTTAGATAGTATTACACTGTAATCGCTTCTGAATGATAAAACGTCAGTTGAAATATTTTATTAGCAACTCATTAACAACAAACATAGTAGGAGTACAAATAAGTTTCCGCCGTTTTATTATAGATGGCGCGGCACCAAGTTTCGGTTAGCTTTCGCACATGATAACCGGCTTAAAAAATAGTTTGGACATTTAAGAACAACATAACCTATTCATATCGTTGATTTTATATTGGTAAAATATAATTTTAATAAGTTGAAAATGTCAAAATTTGAGCCAAGTAAGCGTCATTTGCGGGAAATATTAGTTTACTTCTTTAATTTAAAGAAATCTGCTACTGAGGCGCAACAATTGCTCGTAGAAGCATATGGTGAGGGTGCTTTGAGTGAGAGAACGTGTCGAGAGCGGTTTCAAAAGTTCAAAAACGGTGATTTCGACGTAGAAGACAAAGATCGCAGTGGGAGGCCAAAAATTTACGAGGATGCAGAATTGGAAGAATTATTGGAGGAAGATTCATCTCAAACACAAAAAGAACTTGCTCTAACATTAGAAGTCACTCAGCAAGCAGTCTCACACCGTTCTTCTATAATAAATATTTAATTTGTGAATGAAGGAACAGTATGGTAAATGATAACAGACGGGTCAATATATCAGAAAGGATTGTCGTAGTTAGTGGTCATGGAAGTTTATCACAGAAAAGAAGTGCTCTCTTATTCTTCATTACACGTATTGTTGGCTGCAACAGTTGTATCAAGATGAAGGGTGGACCAACTAGAGTTTGCATTTTGAAATAGTTGTTATTCTGAGTCTGGAAACACTTCTGTCATTAATAAAGTAAATATACTAACTGACAAAGAAACTGCAACACCCAGAAGGAGCTGTTTAAATTTTAATTTTTTTTTTGGTAAAACATAGATAGTACAGCAAGGGATAAATGATCAAAATTTGGAGAAAAAAATCGTGAAGGTCTTTTCATGTAAACATTTTTTGTTACTCAAATATGTAGTCGATTTTTGCAAATTTTTTAAATTTTACAACAAACCAGGTGGTCGAGGAGATCCAAACTCGATGTTTAGTTGTTGCTAAAATGCATAGAGCACGTGTACGGGGAATTTATCGCCAGCTAAGTGAATTTGAAAGAGTTCAAATTATTGGTCTACGGGAGGCGGGGTTGTCATTTCGAGAAATCACTAAACGTACGAACAGAAATCCAACTACTGTTATGAGATGTTGTCAAGCGTGGTTTGATACTGCCCAAAATCGAAGAAGAGTAGGCACCGGACGTCGAAGGGGAACAAATTAAGTTCAAGATCGACGTCTAAGACCTATGGCTATTAGAGAACGATTTGCGACAACTCGATCTTTGGCTGATGAGTGGTTAGGAGAACAAGGCCATCCTGTAACGTGAATTCTACCAGAATTCCTAACCTAACCTAACCTAACCTATGGCTATTAGAGAACGATTTGCGACAACTCGATCTTTGGCTGATGAGTGGTTAGGAGAACAAGGCCATCCTGTAACGTGAATTCTACCAGAATAGTTATTGGCTATTTGAGGGAGACCTCTTTTCCAAGTGACTACCAAGCAGTCTCCACAGTCCACCCCTAGAGGTATAAAGTGTGATAAGGATTACGCCATATTATCGCGCGTGGCGAGAACCCCTCCGAAGAGATGAACCCACCAGCTTCAAGTTTGGGCCCTGACTCGAAAGCCAGAACCGTCTGACTGGTAGCAGCGAAGCACTATCCAACCCCTACTGGCTCAGCAGATCAGTACCCGAGTTGGTTTGAGACGCAACTCACCCGCCGGAGGGAATTCTTATCCATCCACCCGAACGCAGTCCCATGAACTAAGATAAACTCAAGATTGACGACTACAATTGATCCTGGTACGAGCACCGTCTAGCGGCCTGTACGAACCCATGTGAGGTCATTTGATTGATCCTGGCGTCAAGCACTAATGGCGGAGCCATTTCGTCGAGATCCACAAACCCTAAATAGTTACGCACAGATCCAGGGGCCAGGACAGGCCGGTCGAACCGTCAAGTCCCGTTAAACCCCGAGTCGTTTCATGAGAATATCCCGAACATGGGGGTCTGCCAACAGATAAATGAAATACCCCCCTAGTCCAGCATGCGGACTTTCAACCACTGCCCCCTCGATTCCAACACCAATGGGGTGGCCAGGTGGTACAAGTAACACCTGTGGGCAAACCACCCCCTCGAGGTAACGCAGTATGCTACATAACGCACTCGGCCATTACACAGAATCCGGAGATTCATACTGCGATAGGGTAGAGTACGCTAGTTTTAAGGGAGAAGTCCTGTGCTGCGACAGACTCCCTTGTAACTGAGTTGATCAACCGGCTCAGCCCTCCATTTCACCTGAGTAAAACTAGGGCCCCATTCGGAGATCTTCCACCATACAGGTCCAGTGATTGGCGCGAATTGGCCATTAGACACCAAGACTTAACCCTCCATTTCGCCGGGACGAAACTAGGGTCCTAGTCAAGAGAGCACCCCCATCACGTCAAGATCTAATGCCTGGGGGGCGGGCCATCCTGTAACTATGCGAACGGTTTACCGCCGAATAAGGTCCTTTGGACTGCAGCATTATCGACCCCATCTTGTGTTACCTCTGAAGGTTGAGCATCACCGGCAACGATTACAGTGGTGCAGAGTCAACATTGGAATGTGGAATGATGGAATAGCATCAGATCGTCTTTTCTGATGAATCTCGATTCTCCTTGGGTGCACATGATGGCCGAAGAAGGGTTAGACGACGTCTGGGAGGAAGACGTGAACCTCAGTTTGATATTGAGCGTCATGTACACCGGACAGTAGGCGTTATGGTATGGGGTGCTATTGCACATGCAAGTAGGTCACCTTTAGTCTTTATTCGAGTTAACATGACAGCGCTGCGTTCCTTCAAAAAATAGTGGAGCCATACGTACTCTCTTATCTTAACCGGCTCGAGAATCCATTATTTCAAGATAATGCTCGACCTCTGTCGACTTCTGTCATTCATGCTTTAACATTGAAGTTAGTTTAATATTTGACATTGGCGAAATTGCTCGGTTTATGCTTGAATAAAGCTGGAAAATATTAAAAACTTACTTTCAAATCTTCTATCCAAACTGTTAGAAATTTGCGTGGAAAATTTAATGGAACTGAAATGCCTCACGACAATTTGTGGATCAATTTGTTCGTAAAAACTGGTTATTTGATGAACAACTCGTTCACCTTCTCGTCCAGAGAGAACACCTAAAAACATTGCTGCTGTAGCCCAGATTATGGAACATTCATCAACATCGACTTGTCGTTGTGCTCAAGATCTAAACATTACTAGCACTTTTCTGAGGAGAATTTTACGCAATGACCTTGCTGTGAAGGCTTACAAAGTTCAACTAATGCAAGAAGTGAAGCCTCCGATGCGTTTTCACTTCGCTCAATGCTTCGGCTGATGATCGCATGGCCGAAGATGAGTATTTGCCCAGAAAAATCATCTTTAGCGATGAAGTTCGTTTTCACCTCGGAGGTATTTTTTTTGTCGGGATCCGCTAAGGATAAGTATTATACTAACGGTCCAGAAACGACTGTTCAAATTTACATCGAACAAGGAATTTTTAATTTCTTTTGCAGGTACATAACAATTATGATCCCGGAGTCGGGAATCTAGGCCTTTCAAATATGTGTCATTTATTCCTAGAAACCTTTGGGCCTGTTAAGGGCCGTCGACAACAGTCGAATGTCGTTTCGGAATTTACCTGACCACATTTCAAGCTCTAAGAGCGTCTCTCGTTCTGACAGTTAGCAAAAAGGTTCAGTTTTGAAGACATTAACATCTGATTCCACGTACATTTTCTAGAAGTAAGTTCTAATCATCATTAACACTATGACTTAAAGCAGCGATATTTTCTTCTGTACGTACAGTTCTTTGTCTTGTTGTTGGTGCATCCAGTAGAGAAATCTATCGATAGTTCGATGAATGGACGATTATGTAAACCATAAATTTCACGAAGTGATAAGTTTGGCGAATAGAGCACTGATTTCGAAAATAAATTTCAACAATTTTTGAGTCCTGAGCTTTATAAAGTAGAAAAACCCGATCTGCAGAGAAATATTTCCTAGCATTGAACAAATATTCCAGCTTATTTGCGGTAGATTTCACAATGTTAATCACATGTTCCCCCAACAAACCGAAGAGTTTACAGCCTAGCCAAGAAGATGCATGGACTCCCTTAGCTGAAGCACCTGGTTTTCCATCAAGTCAGAAAGCACGAACTGAGTTTTTCGAGAAAAAGTTGATCTTTGGGCCTTTTTTTTGAGATCTTCGTTCTGAAAATTGGTTTGCTTACGTCTATGGAGGTGAAACTCAACGATACTCGAAGTTTTATCACTGATGAAAGAAGACATCAGCGTGCTATTACCCTCGAAGGTCGCAATGTGGTTCTCGGACATACTAAAAAGATCGTTGATGTGGATCAGGAAGAGGGTGGGCGACAAAACTGAGTCTTGGGGCACTCCAGCTATCACGTTAAAACCACAGGACAAAACAGCATCTACTACCACATGAATATCCTGTTCGTAAGAAAACTCTTCATCCAATCGCAGAGACTCCAGGAAGAACCAAAGTTTTTCAACCGGTAGTCTTCCTTTCATTAAAACTCATCAAATTCAATGAGAAGCATGGTAAGTCCCTAAATTACGACACAAAAGATGGCGAAACTCAATAAGCGCATGAAATGTAAGAAAGAAAACAAATATTCAACCAGTGATGAATCCTGGAGTTTTTTTTTCGTCTGTTTAATGAAAACCGGAAATAATAAAGGTGCTGGGAAACATTCTGAGTTTTTAATATCTGTCGTAAATTCGTCGACAATAAATCTCGCGATTTCCACGGAGCATTATTAGAATCTTGAATATTTAATAACACGGATTCAGCTATTTTGAAAATGTCGTCCTTAGTGAGAGAAATGATTAATTCATATATCGATTTCGCATTGTCAGTATGGAGAATTATGGGGTTGAAGTTATTATGGGTTCATTTTCTGTGGTGAAGACCATCAGAAATCCATTAAGTTACACTCGTTGGCATTGGGTGAAACGGAAATGATTGTTATATTCGAGATCCCAATAAAATTTCACTCTTGTTTATTCACCGCAATGACAAATCGATTGTCTGAAACTTGATTTATATTTCAAATATTATGCTGAAAAATTTTGTGAAACCTATACAAATTTGATTCTAAAAAAATTTCGTGGGAAATTTTTGAAAATCAAGTCAAAATGTCTTAAAACGTATGATCATGAGCTAAGCGAGAACTACAACAGAATGTTTGAGGTTTACCTAAAACATACACATATCGTCAAAAGTCTTGGTCCCCTCCTATCAACTCCCAACTTGTTGAATGTAACATGACAATTATTTGTGTGTGGAATCTTCACTATCTTGTCACTTAAATGAAAACAAAAAACCAGCAAAAATGTTTCCTGTTCGGGAGAACAAGTGTATTCGAAGTTAATCAGTTTTCAGCGAATAAGGAGAGTTGTATCCCTCTTATTATCGTTGAATGAACAATGATTGGTGCCATCTACATAGAAAACATCATTGAACCAATCATTGTTTCTCTACGCAACTAATTTGGGGATAATTTCATTTATCAGGATGATAACGCCTCACCACGAAGGGTTCAAAACATTCAAGAGAACAATATCCAGAGAATGAACTGGCCAGCAAACTCACCAGACATTAATCCGATTGAGCACGTATGGCATTACTTAGCCCTTCAGAAAGATTGGAACGATATGCCTGAAAATTTCATTAATGCCTTGATTCGTTGGATGCCTAGGCGTATTGGGCAGTTGATTGAAAGAAGAGGTGGTAATATGGACTATTGAATTTGGATTCAGTTGTGGAATACCTATAATAAATCAAAATTTAATAGCCAATAAATTAAGATTTTTTTCTCATTATTTCTATTTTGTCTCATCCTGCATAAATCAAAGATTAACAATCAAAGATTTTCTATCAAATATATTGCAGTTGAAATAGAGGAAAATATTAATCTCATTTCCAGAACATAGATTGTTTATTACTTGAGAAACCTAAGGGGGGGCCAACACTCTTGACGATGCGTGTATATCAAATTCTATGCTCTTCCACAGAAAATAACATAAGACATAGTTACAGATTCAATTATATCAGAGATGAAATAATAAAAAGAAATAAAATAATAAGATGCTGTTTTTTACTTGATATAAGGATAATTACAAACTTCGAATATCAAAATATATTTAGTCTGTTAGTCTTCTACACTTTTAATTTCGAAAAAATTTCTTAAAAAACTTTTAGAATTAAATTCCTGTCTAATAATAAGCACTGTTTATATTTAATAGACGTATAAAAATCAAAATTCACTATACAATATCAAATGGAATAAAAAACCCAACAAGCATAAATTATTAATTAAAATTAAAAATAAGTAATATCGAATGTTTCGTTCCAAACATACGCACCTGAACTCGTCAGAAAGGCCGTGGTACGTATGTTTTGCCTTTGATAAACATTTGACAACATGTTTAGTTTCTTCTCTTGTATTTATGAAAACTAAATCTTCTTCAAAAATACACAACATAATTTTGAGAACTTCTCCAAAACTAATCTATTTGAAATATTTAATATGTTTAAATATTTAAATAAGTTACTTTAAAAACTCTCAAAAACATGCAGCATATTCTCAAAAACAATTAGAATTCAGTAAGATCAGTACAACTTTATATTTAGTTTTGATAAATATAAAACCAGAAACTAAACATGTTGTCAAATGTTTGCCTTTCTGACGAGTTCAGGTGCGTATGTTTGGAACGAAACATTCGATATTACTTATTTTTAATTTTAATTAATAATTTATTCTTGTTGGGTTTTTTATTCCATCTGATATTGTATAATGAATTTTGATTTTATGCGTTTCTTAAATATAAGCAGTGCTAATTATAAGACATTAATTTAATACTAAAATATATGATATTCAAAGTTTGTAATAAAAAGATATTTTTTCTTGATAGCACAATTATTACAAAATTTTAAATATCTTGCATATTTATTCTTTTAACCTCCAACAAATTTTAATTTCAAATAAATTTTCTATTCAAAAACTTTTTGATTTAAATTGAATAAATGTCTTACAAAAACACTGTTTCAATTCAGTAGACATATAGAATTAACAACCATTACACAATATTAAAGGGGAATAAAATAAGCACTCATTAACGACATTAGTTTCTAGTCCCCCCATATTTTAGGAATATTGTTCACATTCCAACAAAATCTAACTGTCAAACAGTTTTAATTATGTAAAGGGTCTTTCATTAACAGCGTCCATTTTAGTTTTGTAAATAAAACACATTTTTTATTTGAAAATTATTGAAACATTCATTTCGTTATAATTTACAATGGATACCATTAGTTATGAAATAGAACATCATCTAAATGTCCACCACAGAAACGCTGGAGGATTGTTGAAAACCGATGACTTAATGTAACCGCATAGAAAGAAGTCCAATGGAGTTAAATCGCTGAGAATGATTTTCTTATGAAAATCTGGATCATTTATCATTCACCAATTACTAAATACACGAGGCTTTAAATGATCTGTTGGTTTGAGTTCTTGGGTTGAAACAATTTTGTATGGATGTAAACCAAGGTCCTCAAAGACGTCTGGGAGATGCCTAGTTCTTGTCAACGTCGAGAAATCGATAAATTCTGATCTTCACGAACACTTTCACGTACGGCAGCAATATTCTCTTCACTTCTTGCATTCCTTTGTCTCACTGGCACTGTAACATCATGAAGTGTAAAATTTGTTTCAAACTTCTTCACTGAACGTTCAACTGTTCTTTCATCCCGATGATTATAACGACCACAAATTGGAGTAAAAGCACGTAAAGTTAGAGTAAAAGATCGCGATTTGTCATAATAAATTTGGAGGATTTATAAACTTTGTTGGAGTGTGTACATTTCCATGATTAAATGGTAGACATTGACAAATACAATTGTCGATGTCACAAATAAACAATGGCTGCCATGCGCGTGTAATGTCAATTCAAAAATGGGGTATTCCTATTGAAAGAACCTTCACATTGAAATAAAGAGCTCGTACGAAAATGAAACAGTGTTTCCAACAACTCTTCATTTTGTTGTTGAAGTTGAAGAATCGTCAGATCAATGACGAATCCAAAATCCTATTACCCCCAATCTCATATCGAAATACCATTCCCTCCTCCGAAGCTATAAAGGATCTCTTTGAACCTCCACATAGAATTCTAATATCCAAAAAAAAATTCGCGAAAGGTATCATCGAACTTCTTATGAAGTTACCGTGAGACGATTGGCTCGTGATAATTCCAGATACTGAGCGCAGCGAGCGCCATATAGGCAATTATATTGACACGGATGTTCCCTGGGGAAAATATAAGACGACTCTGATGCGGAAATAACGTAAACTTGGGACTGACTTCTTAACCTCTGAATCATGTGCTTGTTACAAGTATCGGGTGTTTTTTTCAGAGAGATAGAACTTTCGATAGGGATAACTGTGATTTGACAGAAGGTAGAAGCCATGTTGTGTTGACGTTTCTGTTCAGTAAGCATTGACAAAATATCATGGGAAGACTCACGCCGCAAGAACGTTTACAAATTGTTAAAATTTATTTTCAAAATCAGTGTTCTATTCGCCAAACTTATCACTTCGTGAAATTTATGGTTTACATAATCGTCCATCAGAGCAGCTTATTCGTCGAACTATTAATAGATTTCGGACAAAATTTTCTCTACTCGATGCAACAACAAAAACAAGACAAAGAACTGTACGTACAGAAGAAAATACCGCTGCTGTAAGTCAAAGTGTTAATGATGATCCAGATTTGTCTATTCGTCGACGTTCACAACAAGTTTGACTCTGCGCATCCACCACATGGAAAATTTTGCATAAAGATCTTGGTCTACACCCATACAAGATCCAACTGGTTCAAGAACTAAAGCCACTTGATCATAATAAGCGTCGTTTGTTTGCTGATTGGGCCCTAGAGCAGCTTGAAGTTTTTTATCGTAAAATTGTGTTTAGTGATGAAGCTCATTTCTGCCTGAGCGGCTTTCCAAACAAGCGAAATTGCCCTTTATGGAGTGAAAACAATCGGTCTATATTTCTTTAAAATCGATGCTGGAGCTAATGTTACAGTGAATGGTGCTCGTTACAGATCGATGATCAATCATTAATTGTTTCAAAATTTGAATGGTATCGACCCAGAAATGTTTTCGTTCCAACAAGATGGTGCTACACCTTATACTGCTGCCGTACAATTTATTTATTGAAAGAAAGATTTGGCGATAACATTATTTCGAGAAATGGTCGAATTAATTGGCCTCCAAGATCAAGCGACACAACTCCACTGAATTATTTTCTTTGGGGTTATGTCAAGTCATTGGTTTATGCTGATAAACCAGGAACAATAGACGCTTTGGAAGCCATCATAACTCGTTTTCTTGATGAAATAAGGCATGAATTACTCGAAAAAGTGGTCCAAAATTTGTCTGGTCGAATGCAGTTCCTCAGAGCTAGTCGTGGTGGACACATACCGGTTATTATTTTAAAAACGTAAATGTTATGAAAATATCTTTCAAATAAAAAAAAATTGGCTCCAATCTTGATTTAAATTTGTTTTAAATATTGAATTGAATCAGTCCTTACTTGGTGAAAATCCACATTAAATAATATTTAAATAAGGTTATTCTGATTTTCACAAACTTTTATTGTTATGTTTACAACAATTGTTTCGCTATCACAGTAGCATCATCAGGCAATATTACATTTTGAATAACTGAGCTTGTTTTCGAAATCCGTTGCCATTTATATTACAGTAAGTACAATAAATTTTTATTGAGCACTAAAATCCAAAAAAGGGTCTTTGCAAATTCCAGCTTATCTGAATATATTTAACAGAGGTGAATTATTTAAATATATTTGTTCGTTAAGTAATATTCCAATTTTATTAAGTTTATTTATCTCTAGGGATTCTAACAGATTTAAGGCATAACTTTTACTTTCTATATGTAGAATTTCAAATTTATGGTTGAAAGTATGTCCTGTTTCTAACAAATGATTGGACTATGTAGAATTACTTTTATTATTGAGGAAACTCTTCAAATGTTCACAAATTCTATGTCGGAAAGTTCTTTCAGTCTGTCCAATGTAAACTTTAGGGCAATCACTGCAGGTTAACTTATAAACCCCCGATTTATCATCTTTATGTGTACAGTCTTTATTATTTTTAATGAATTTACTCAAGTTTGAATTGGTTTTAAATGAAGTTCTTAGATTATATTTATTTTTGAGGTATGTAGCAATTTTCTCAGAAATATAATACCTTTAGTATATTTTAAGGAAATGTATTTAAAATTGTCTTTTACATTAGGATAGACCATATTTAAAGCTATTTTATTATTTTTATTCATCAACAACTTGTCTATCAACTTAGGATCATAGTCATTATTAATAGCTATTTGTTTAATTATGTTCAGCTCTGAAATACAATTTTCTCGATTCATGGGAATATTAACTAATCTATGGATCGTACAATTAAATGCTGATAATTTTTGATTTAAAGGATGATTTGATTCATTGTATATAATAGAATCCGTGTAGGTTGGTTTGTGAAATATTGAAAAATCATGTGAATTATTTATTCGAGTAACAGTTAAATCAAGAAAATTAATAGAATTATTATGTTTGGTTTCCATGGTGAATTTAATTGAAGGATGTATTTCATTGATGAATAAAAAGAATTTTTTTAAAAGTCTGTCTGTACCTGTGAAGCAACAAAAAATATCGTCTACATATCTATACCAATATAAAAAGTATTTCTTAAGGGGATTTTGGTGAATTTTAGTTTCAATATTGTCCATGAATATTTCTGCTAATAAAGGACTTAGGGATTTCCCATAATCAAACCGTTTTCAGATTTATAAATTTAATTTTTGAATTGAAAATAATTTTGTTATCTAGACATTCTAAAATATCTTCTTTGATAATTGTATTTAATACATCTGTTGTTGATTAATAGATTATCTACTAATTCAATTGTTTCGTTTGGTGGTATACTTGGAAATAAATTTTGTACGTCAAATGAAATGAATTTAGCATTATGTGGTAGGTGGATATTCTTTATTTTATTTATTAGATGTAGTGAATTTTTTATCGAGTATTTAGCTTGGAATTTGGTTTCTTTTAAAATAATCTGAATAAGTTCTTTCGAAAGTTTAAATGAAGGTGCACTAACGAACGAAACAACCGGTCTAATAGGATAATCTTCCTTGTGTAATTTAATCAAAGAATACATTTTTGGAGGTTGTGGATTCATTAAAATTAATTTATTTTTTGGGGTGTTCCGAAAGAGACTGGATTCCGGGGTTATTAGGGATTTTTTTTGGGTTTTAGTGCTCAATAAAAATTTATTGTACTTACTGTAATATAAATAGCAACGGATTTCGGAAACAAGCTTAGTTATTCAAAATGTAATCTTGCCTGATGATGCTACTGTAATAGCGAAACGATTGTTGTAAACAGAACAATAAAAGTTTGTGAAAATCAGAATATCCTTATTTAAATATTATTTAAATTTGTTTTGTTTCAATTTGAAGTTCTATCACTCTAAAAAAACACCCGATAGAATTTCAGCATCGTTTCCGCAAAAAAGCATCCTGGTTCCAGTACAGGTTTTGTATTTTTCTGGATACAAACCTTCCCTCCGTAAGCATTCCATCAAGTTCACGTGTTTAACTATGTCGAAGGCTCTTTCATAATCAAGGAAACACATATAGACATCTTAGGAAATTTTAAGCCAAAAACTAATTGTTTCGTGGCATCCATCCGTGAATACTCACGAAAAACGAAACGACCATTCATCTTGTATGACTAAAACCTCAACTTGGAAAACCTGTCTCTCAAGTAAACGGTGTTAAATGCGCACATTTTCATAAGCCGCTCGCTCAGACGTGAAAACTCCCGTACATCAGCATTCAACTGACAATCCCAGGAAATGAAATTCCCATGTCTTGAGCCCACGCCGCTAACATAACGCCTGGAAATTGACGCAGTCACTCGAGTTTATTCTCAAAATCACCAGCACGTAAACTTGCTGACAAGCCCTCGTACCCTCCTATCAGAATTCACACAGCGGCTTCGTCGGTAAAATTGACTTTTTTCGTTTGACCTTATGCGATGCGAAAATTAGTTACAAATTCCCACCGTCATCTCTGGAGAAATCATAAGGAAAGTTATCTCAATTTTTTCGAGTTTCGGTGACACAAACTTTGCAGGAATTCGTTCTTTCATATGAGTTCTGGAAGAAGAAACGAAAGATGAATTAAATATCAATGCGACTTGTGTCCAATTCTATATGGGAACCGTTACTGGAAGAAAGCAGAGACAAAAATGAAATTCTGCAACTGAATAATAAACTTCTACTCAATAGATCGAGTATGAACTAGTAATAAATAAACAAATTTCATTGTTGAAGGACAATTATTTCGCCACACTGTTTCACATTTGAATTGATTCTGTGTGAAAACTTACATAGGATCTAATATACAGTGTGATCCAACGAAAACTTAATACCTCGATTTTCCGGCTTTAAAATGAAAATGCGGAAAATCGCTCGGACCTGTCATTTTCTGATTCGAGAAGGAAAAACTTTTCCGTTCTTCGCATCCCCGCAACCGCAACCTCCTAACGGGGGTGAGTACAACCCCTTGATTTCGAAAAGGGATGAGGGGTTTTGCGACATCTCATTTCGAAGATCTTATTGAGTACTTTATGATCCTGAAATTTCGCTTCAAAATTTCCATTAACAACGAAATGACAGGCAAAATACTGGAAGACATAACTACTAAATACTTTTGAAATGTGTCGGATACGAATAATATTCTCGACAAAAGTTCCACATGGCCTATTAAATGGTTAGCGTATGTGGAATGTGTGGAATTTGAAGTATACCTCTTTTGATGTTCGTGGATTCTCTTCTTGAACGATCTGCCGGTCTAACCAATATAAACCATTGGGCCATCCAAGTCAACTTATAGGCTCCTGATTTATTATCTTTGTTTGATCTCTATTATTTTCAATGTATTTGTCCATGTTATTAATAGTTCTGAAAGCTGCTGTGTAATTAAAATTTTTCTTGAAATAATTGGCGATGCCTTTGGATATTCCATTTATATATGATTTTTTTGAATGGGGTCTTTTGTGGTAGGGTAAACGTAAGTTAATGCTTTCACTTTCTGTTTATTTTTCATCATTTGATCTATAAGGTTTGGATTGAAATCATTGTTAAATGCTTTTTGCTTCATTATTGAGTACATAAAGCTATTATTGCTGACATTTTTTGATTGGAGTTTTATGTAAGGTGATATCTGTATGTGATGGATTGTGAAATATGCTAAATTAGTGTGAATTATTCAGTCTTGTGATATTTGAGTCTAGGAAATTGATACTTCGGTTCTTCTCTTCTTCATAGGTGAATTCAATGGACGGGTGTAGATTTTTAATGAAATTTGATAAGGTGTTCACTTGTCTCTTGGCGCCTTTAAAGCAACCTAGAATGTCATCTACAAATCTGCAACAATAAAGGAAGTATTTGTAAATTGGGTTTGAATGAATTTTTGAATCCATCAAATAAAGTCAGTATGTTTGAGAAAACCTTAAAAGTGATTAGCAACAAGTAAACAAACCCAATGCCAAAACAGGACAGATTGATATTAACAACACGCAAACTTACAAGAAGCATGAACAGATAGCGTAACATGTGCAGAGTAAATCATACAGAAATATGATGTCAAACGGAAAAATAATCAACAATTTGAAACAAATCTAGAGCAGCAATGAGGTGGGTTGTTTTATCAAATGATGATCGAGTTTCACGAAATCGCTTCACAAATTAATCCATAAATTGCTGTTTCATTTCCATTAAATTTTACACGTAAATTTCTGAGAGTTTGGTTGGAAAATTCGCCACTTTGAAAATAAGTTTTCAGTATTTCTCATTTTTGTTCAAGGGTAAATCAACCCATTTCGTTTATGTCAAATATTAGACTAACTTTCTGTCAAAAGTGTTGCCAGGCTCGGAATAACCATTTCTTCGAAATGAAAACTCTAGATGACCTACCATTTATATAACCCGTTTTATCTCATTTCCAATGCGATAATCCTATGACATCTTCCACATAAAGAAGTGTTTAACTGTATAATTTAAGATCTTTTGCAACACGCTTGTGAATTCGTAAAAGCAGTCCTTTATTGTGGTTTAAACGTTTCAGAACGGGTAGCCTTTCTCTTCGAAACAATTGGATCCCTTGAGAAAAGTCATGAAAACTTTCCGAGACTCTTGAATAATTAAGATTTATTGCCTGAATATATTTTCATTCGATCTAACTGGTGGGCTCGTTCTCTTTAAAAAGATTTTCAATGGATGTAGGTGAAAGGCATTGAAATTGAACAAAATGAACAAATTGTATTCTGTAGTATTAAGTGCATTGAGATGTTATTCCTACGCAAATTTTAACTTCCAGAAGGGTGTTCGAAATCAAGCTGCTTCTATCGGGTGTTTTTTTTAGAGTGATTGAACTTTCGATAAGTGTGATTTGACAGAAGGTAGAAGCCATGTTGTTTTGACATTTCTGTTCAATAAGCATTGAAAAAATTATCATGGAAAGACTCACGGCACAACAATATTTAAAAATTGTTGAAATTTATTTTTCAAAATCAGTGTTATGTTCGCCAAACTTATAGAGCACTTCGTGAAATCTATGGTTTACATAATCGTCCATCGGAGCTGCTTATTCGTCGAACTATCGATAGATTTCGGACAACATTTTCTCTACTCGATGCAACAACAACAAAAAGACAAAGAACTGTACGTACAGAGGAAAATATCGCTGCTTTAGGTCATAGTGTTATTGATGATCTAGATTTGTCTATTCGTCGACGTTCAAAACAAGTTGGACTCTGTGCATCCACCACATGGAAGATTTTGCGTAAAGATCTTGGTCTACACCCACACAAGATCCAACTGGTTCAAGAACTAAAGCCACTCGACCATAATAAGCGTCGTTGCTCATTGGATCTTAGAACAGCTTGAAGTTGATCCGCTTTTTATAGTGAAATTGTATTTAGTGATGAAGCTCATTTCTGGCGGAACGGCTATGTAAACAAGAAAAATTTTCGGATAAGGGGTGAAAACAATCCTCAAGAAGTTCTGCAGGTTCCATTGCATCCTGAAAATGCCCTGTATGTTGTGCTTTACACGCTGGAGGCATCATTGGTCCATATTTCTTTAAAAACGATGTTGGAGCTAATGTTACAGTGAATGGTGCTCGTTACAGATCGATGATCGATGATTATTTTTTTCAAAATTTGAATGGTATCGACCCAGAAATGTTTTGGTTCCCAAAAGATGGTGCTACACCTCATGCTGCTACCGTAACAATTGACTTATTGAAAGAAAGATTTGGCGATAACATTACTGTGTGAAATGGTCCAATTAATTGGCCTCCAAGATCATGCGACATAACTCCACTGGATTATTTTTTTTTTGGAGTTATGTCAAGTCATTGGTTTATGCTGATAAACCAGAAACAACGCTTTGCAAGCCAACATAAACTCGAAAAAGTGGTCCAAAATTGGTCTGGTCGAATGTGGTTCTTCAGAGCTAGTCGTGGTGAAATAATGCCGGAAATTATTTTTAAAACATAAATGCTATAAAATTATCTTTCAAATAGAAATAAAATTGGTTTCAATCTTAATTTAAATGTGTTTTATTTCAATTTAAAGTTCTATCACTCTAAAAAGAAACACCCGATGCATACATCATCTCGGATTAATTCCAGGCGTCTAGAAAACAACATAAAACCTACTGAAATGTCACAAACAACACCGACCTAACGCCTTCCCATAAAATAGCAGTTAAAAACAGTATAAGTTGTTGAAACGGATTCCTGTTTACTGTACTCGGACTGAAGGCCTGTTGAGTTTATTCATGAGCCCTGGAAGCATAGATAATTCCGTCGATTAGATTGAACCGGACGCAGAAATTGGCACAATCTGCAACTGATGAACCTCCCGTTATATTAACAATATCCAAACAACGGAAAGTTGCGGAATTATTCATGATATTTAGGTTGGGTCGCGTTTGCTTGTGCTTGGGGTGTTCGTACCATAATATAACAATGTACACTGTAGTATGTTACGTTGTATTTGTATTCAGTGCTTTGCATATTCAAAACATGAATAGTCCACATCATTTTCATATTCTGTGAAATTCAACGCATTAACATCTGGAGGCCATTAAATATGGAGGATATCTTCGTTTGCTAAAGGTTTTTTTACAGGCAGAGAAATTGGAAATGGCAACACTGTTTTCGTTGACCACCGATTTGTCACTTCTCAGTTGTTTCGAGTTCAGCTTGGTTGGGCAGTTTGTCATGAATTGTCATGGAAATATTTAGAACGTTTCCTGATCGAGTAATATTTGCGAATGGTACAATTTTGTGGCCTCCCAGATCACCAGATTTATCCTGAGATGATTTTTTTCTATGGGGATATCTGAAATCATCTATTTATGGATGTGACTTTGGCAGAGTTTCGAATCTTGATGAATTAAGATTGAAAATTATTCAACTTTGTGGTAACATTGAGCCAAATCTCCGCTGAGATATGAGATTATCTCTGTTTAATCATTTGCTATTGTTTAGCCTAACAAGGTATATTATTTGAACGCTTAATACATTGAATTTGTTAGCTTCGGTTCCGAAGTAACTTGTTTCCTTATTATTTGTAGAATGTATTTTTTTTACTGACGATGTAGAGACTAAGTTAAGCTTGCAGCAGAATCCTAGGGAGTGCGAAAGGGCGGGGGAAAATTCAAACAGCCATCCAGTTGTATATTAGTCACCATTTATAACGTAGAATAAAGTTATTCTTTAGCTGGGCGACTGGAATAATAGCTTCTCTTGTAAATGTGAATTATTATTTTTATTATATGTGTACAATGAATTTCTGTCAAGTAAAAACCAACACATTTCGAAAATACTGTTTAGAACGATAATGTCAACTTTTCGTTAGTAGTATAGTAATCTATAGTAGTATTTTAATTGTGAAAAAATGGTGTTGAAGAAGTAGGGGATTAGGGGGATGCGGATAAAAACAGATAAAATTGGCACATTCCAGTAAAGAAGTAATGAACCTTTGAGAAAGTTTTTTCTCTTTCATCGTCCTGATTGAATTTTTTATTTACAGTGGCTTGGCAACAGAAAGAAGAGAATATCACAGATACGTGGGACTTGATTTTCGAATGTAAAAAATGTGAGCCAGGATGTCATACTTGCATCGATCAATCCCCATGTTTGGCGACATACAATTGGCCATTTAGGTAAAGGTTAAAGTATATTTAATACATGTATTTTCAACTAAATTGAATAGATTCTATTCGCTCTGCACAGAAACACTAAGGTATTGATCATACTCTAGCGCCATGTAATTTCTGGTGAAGCTACCCGCCTTGCGGCTTAGCTATTGTTCAAACTAATAGCTAGTTGCTATGCTGTACCGAATTGTTCTAATCTTTTTTTCTGTTTTTTTTTCTTTCAATTTCCTCTTCTTCTTGATGTGAATTTTTTTCCTATATATAATAATACATAAAAAGAAATGAAAAAGCGATTTTGTATATGTACTGAAGCTCCTTATGAATGCGGTGTTTTGAGGGAGCTTCTACCTCTTAATTTAAGAGACTGTGTTTCGTTTGGAGTCTGCGCACCTGAAACTTTTCAGACAGGCGTGGTGTCTAGCTCTGTCTGTGACGCCAGAGTGACCCAGTTCCTCAAGGGTCATTGAACGCTGGTAGTCTACCCTACTTAACCCCGCTGAGGGCTGATCTTTGAGGTATTGTTTGCTACCTGTCGCGCCCCCACATATGCTACATTGGAAGCTGTAACAGGGCAGAGTAGAATTCTTCGAGAGGAGCTGGGACGCCACGTACTGAGCGGGCACGCTACATACTCCCCTCCCAGTGAGCTTCGGTAAAGTCATGGAATAGGGCGTTGGGAATCAGGCAAAAAGAGAGGTCTGGTCGCGGTGCCATCTCCAGCAGGGATCTTTTGAACTGAAGAAAAGGATGCCTCGAAATGATGGATGAGGCAATTTAGAGCCTCCAAATGAATGGGTAAGTTCGTAGGGGTCATCAATAAAGCTCTTTAGGAATGCGGTGTTGCGAGGGAGCTTCCACCTCTTAATTAAGGAGACTTCCTTCGGAGTTTGCGCACCTGAAACTCTTCAGACAGGCGTGGTGCGCAGCTCTTCCTGTTACGCCAGAATGACCCTGTTTCTCAAGGGAATGTTAGTCATTAAACGCTGGTACTCTGCCCTACTTAACCCCGCGGGGGGCAGATCTTTGAGGTATTGTTTGGTACCTGTCGCGCACCCTCATATGCTACATCAGAAACTGTAGCAGAGCAGAGTACTGAATTCTTCGAAAAAATGTGGGATGCCACTTACTGAGCGGGCACGCTACATGCTCCCCTCCCAGTGAGCGTCGGTAAGGTCACGGAATAGGGCGCTGGGAATCAGGCAAGGAGACAGTCTGCCGCTGATCTGATCGTGGTGCCGTTTCCAGCGAGGATCTGTGGAACGAAAGAAAAGGCTTCCTTGTCTCCAAATGAATGGGTAAGTTCGTAGGGGTCACCAATAAAGCTCTTTAGGAATGCGGTGTTGCGAGGGACCTTCCACCTCTTAATTTAGGAGACGGCGTTTCCTTCGGATTTTGCGCACCTGAAACGCGCAGCTCTTCCTGTTACGCCAGAATGACCCCGTTCCTCAAGGGAACGTAAGTCGCTGGTAGTCTGCCCTACCTAACCCCGGAGTGGGCGGATCTTTCAGGTATTGTTTGCTACCTGTCGCACCCCCTCAAATGCTACTCTATTCAACATTGTATCAATGAGGTTGTCAATGAAAGTTTGAGGAATGTTTCGAAAAATGTCCTTCAAAGCTTTGGTGAGCTATTGTAATGTCTGAGGTGGGTCAAGTAAGCAGTGCTGTGACATTCAATACAATTTTGGTCTCGAGGGACAGGGGACCAATCCATTCAGTTGATTCCATGTATTTCTATGCGGTCGTAAATAATTCTTGCCCGGTATGGACGAGCATTATCCTCGATTAACATAAAATTTCGGCCAATGGTTGCCGCAAAGGGAATAATAGAGATTTCACGCTCTACTAACTATACTTAAGTACCTAGAGACGATTAATAACTTCTTGTCGAGTTGAACCTTCGTTTTACCAACACACTAATTGTTCAAGATGGACGACTTCTATACGCATGTTAAACTCTTGACAATTAATTCACCATAATTGATAAATTTGTGGAAATTATTTTCCATATACTACTAATTGAAGAATCTCCAAAATATAATGTTTTGTTTCTTCCACAGAATTACTCTGTTAGTCTTTAGTGTCAGTTGTGCTTTTTGTACGATGATCTTGAATATTTTCATGTTCAAGCACAAAAGACTGAAGGTGTTCAAGGTAGCTAGCCCAATTTTTTTAAGTATAACCCTTTTTGGATGTGCTACAATGTACCTTGAGGTGAGTTGTAAAACATTGAAAGCGACATTATACTCATACATGCAATTTCAGATGGCAGCTATTTTTCCAGTATTAGATACTTATTCTTGTATAGCAACCAAGTGGTCCAGGCATTTGGGCTTCTGCATAACGTACACCGCCTTATTGATGAAGACGTGGAGGTGAGTCTGCATCAATTTCAGTCTTTTCCTACTGAAATTCAAGCTCAAAAATACTAGGGGCGTTTAATATATTCCGGGTATAGACATGAAAGAAAAATTTTATTTTTCAATGTAATCCCCTAGAAATTCAATACATTTGTTAGTTCGAGAAATAAGCTTCTCTAAACCATGTGAAAAATATTTTTCCGGCTTCTCCTCAAAATATGTATCAATTGCTACCTTCAGTTCTTCATTTAGGAAAATCCCTTTCCACGAAGATATTTTTTTACATTTGGGAACAGGTAGTAGTCACTGGGGACCAAGTCTGGACTGTAGGGAGGATGAATAATTCCTTCGAAGCCACATTGCCGCACAGCAGCCTGTGCGCAGGCCTTGTGACCCAACGCGTTGTCGTGAAGCAGACCTCGGTGTGAAGTCTTACAAAGTTCAGCTAGTTCTAGAAGTAAAGCCTCGTGACCATACAATGCGTTTCTACTTCGTTTAATGGGCTAATGATCGCATAGCTGAAGATAAGAATTTTCCTAGAATAGTCACCTTTAGCGATGAAGCACATTTTCACCTACTAAATTTTTCGTGGGGATCCGTTGAGGATAAGTTTAGGCTAACCATTCAAAAACGATTAATGTCTTGAAATGCGAAATCGAAGTTGCCAATTATGAGGTTAAGCCTCAACCAATCGACAATGTACTGAATAAGTGAGTTGATCAGATGTGGCCAGTCTTTTGGATGTATTGTTTTTCAATCGTAAAGTTCAAGGTTCAGCCTTTCTAATAAACGCAGGACTTTGAAGAAATTTTCATTATTTTTCTATTTATAGCCGATCAAAAATGCAAATTTCAAATGGCCCACATCTTATTAGCCAACAATGTACAAGAAGCATTATTCAGGATTTAACAATAAAAATTGAAAATGAAATGAAGATTTTTAGTGACGCGAGTTAAGGCATTATCACAGGATGAAGATTTTATTTTATTTTTAAAAAATTCCATACATAGATTTTTTTCAACATTTTTCTTATAACTAAAGGGTCTTTCATTAACAGCGCCCCATTTTCTTTTGCGAATAAGACACATTATTTATTTGAAAATTATTGAAATTTCCATCTCATTATAAAGTACAATGGATACCATTTGTTTTGAATATAATACATCATTTAAATGTTTACCACGAAAACCCTGGCAGGAATTAAGTGGTTGAACGCAATGACTCTCTCGCACAAATCAGTTCGTATGTAAGCAATTACTCGTTGAATATTGATTTGTGAATCGTCTAAATTTGCTGGATGATTACTTACAATTTTGTATGGATGTAAACCAAGGTCTTCTCGTAAAATTCGCCACAAAAACATCTGGGAGATGTCTAGTTCTTGTGAACGTCGAGAAATCGATAAATCTTGGTCTTCACGAACACTTTCACGTACGGCACCAATATTCTCTTCACTTCTGGCATTTCTTTGTCTCACTTGCACTGTAATATCATACAGTGTAAAATTTGTTTCAAACTTCTTCACTGAACTTTCAACTGTTCGTACTGTTATAACGACCAAAATTTGGAGTTAAAGCACGTAAAGTTAGAGTAACAGATCGCGATTTTTCATAATAAATTTGGATTATTCATAAACGTTGTTGGGGTGTGTACCTTTCCACGATCAAATGGTAGACATTGACAAATACAACTGTCGATGTCACAAATATACAGTGGCTGCCATGCGTGAGTAATGTCAATTTAAAAATGAGGCGTTCCCATTGAAAGACTCTTTATTATCACTTGGCCTTTCATCAGCTTTCGGCCTGACGTCGACTTCTGAGACACTTTGTATAATTTCAATCAACGAAAATCTAACAAAAAACAGCTGAACTAAATTAACCTGAACGAATAAGAACAGGGTAATGAAAACTAATTTACTTTCAGGGTTTCCTTAACGTACAGAGTGAAATCTGCTCATAAGGTTAAGCTAACAGATAAACAGCTCCTGCAGTGGATGGTCCCCATATTATTGGTCATGCTTATTTACCTTGGAACGTGGACAGTGTCAGATACACCGACAGCTGAAGACATATTAGATAACGAAGGTCTCAGGTTCAAACAATGTGTTTACAACTGGTGGGATCATAGTTTAGCTATTGGTGAGATTATTAAACTGAAAGGTCTTGCTAGGGTATTCCAGTAAGAGTTCGATTCATTATTAGTGAGGAAATGATATATAATACACAATAACAATTTGAATTTCAAACAAAGTTTAACAATGTCCTATATACAGCTTATCAGTTTTTCTTTCAGAAAATTTTCCCCAAGGGGGCAGTTCAAAATTCCAGAGGGACAAATTATCCGAACGTTTTGGAAAAATAGTTACTTGAAGAAATTTTTCAAAAATTTCATTGATAAAGAAATTTATTGAGGAAAATAATAAATAATAGTCAATTTTGGGAAACAAATCATTTTTATTTAAAAGAATCTTAGACTTCTAGGTTTTTTCCTACCATATAAATATATAACTTCATCTAGATAATCTTCTTCTGGGGTCTCCGGGCCTTCAATACTTATGAACATATAATGCAATTGCTTGGTAACATTCTGTTTCTTGATTTAAAATAAAATAAGATGCGGTTTTTTTTACTTGATAGAAGAATAATTACTAACTTTGAATATCAAAACAGATTTAATCTGTTAGTCTTCTACAATTTTAATTTCAAAAAAATTTAAAAAACAACTTTTAGAATTAAATTAATGTCTTAAATAAGCACTGCTTATATTTTAGACGTATAAAAATAAAAATTCATTATACAACATCAAATGAAATAAAAAAACCCAAAAAATAAATTATCAATTAAAATTAAAAATAAGTAATATCGAATGTTTCGTTCCAAACATACGTAGTATGTTTGGAATGTTCAAATATTTGTATTTTCCAGGAGAGGTCCTTTTTCTCGCCTGGGGAATTAGAGTATGCTACAATGTAAGGAACGCTGAATCCTTGTACAATGAAGCTAGGTTAATAAGCTATGCCATCTACAACATAGCCATAGTGAATATCATGATGATAGCTTTCCAGTAAGTAGTCCATCTACCAGTGTCCCAGAAAGAATGGATGGATAATCTTGAAACACGTCGATGTAGAGTTATTGAGAGCTCAAAACAAAATACAAAAAAAAATTTCCCATGTAATACACACTATTGGGTTGTTCACACAGACGTGTGTTTATAAAAGCGCGAGTCTGTATTTGAAAAATAAAATTCCACTTGAGAATATCTTGGGAACCATTCTGTCTATTTTTGAACATCACTGATATATTCAAACTTGAAATCTAGACTGAAAATTTTGAGTCTCTAGGTGTTTTCGTTGGGAAATTAGCATTCTGTTCATTTATTCATAGTTGTTTATTACTATAAACGTGTGAAATAGCCTAAAATAGCTCATACACGTTAATTGAAATAAATAAATTCATAATAAAATGTATACATTCTGTCAAGAAAGTACCGGGAATTATCGATTTTTTTTACTAGGTTGGTACCACTGTCCTTAATTACTATGCCAAGCTTGAGCGGGATCTGTCAACTAGTGTGTTTGCAACAGCTGATTAAGTCAGTCGATGTAAGAGTGCGTGCCTATTTTTACTATGGGTGATTACGTTGAGCACAGAATTTGTTTAAAGTTTTGTGTTGCAAATGAATTTTCGCGTGCCGATGCATTGAAAATGTTGCAAAAGGCCTTTGGTGATAATGCTCTATCGAAAACTCTTGCATATCAATGGTACAGAGCCTTCAAGGACGGTCGTGAAGTGGTCGCTCATCGACGGCTTCGATCGAAGATAACGTCGATAAAATTAAGGAAAGGGTGCTGGAAAACCGTCGTACCAGCTTGAGAGAGATAGCACCTGATCTTAAGATATCCCACGAGTCCGCACGTACGATTTTGATTGATATTTTGGGCATGAGAAAGGTGGCCGCACGACTCGTACCGAAAGACCCGAATTTTCTTCAAAAACGTCATCGCGAACAGGTTGCTTCAGACATGCTGGATCGCTGTAATTCCGATTCTACATTCATGGAACGCATTATAACTGGTGATGAGACCTGGGTCTACGAGTACGATATGCAAACAAGCCAGCAATCATCGGAATGGGTGGCAAAAAATGAGCCGAAACCGAAAAAACCACGCCAAAGCCGCTCGAAAATGAAGGTGATGCTGATTGTTTTCTTCGATATCCGTGGCGTGGTGCACTACGAATTCGTTCCAGAGGGTCAGACGGTAAACAAGGAGTATTATCTAGGCGTTATGAAACGTTTGCGTGAGCGTATCCGTAAGAAGCGGCCAAATTTGTGGGCGAACAACTCATGGATTTTGCATGACGATAACGCGCCTTCTCACCGAGCTACGATTGTGACTGACTTTCTCGCCAAAAACTCAACAAACGTGCTTCAGCAACCACCGTATTCGCCGGATTTGGCTCCCTGCGACTTTTTCCTCTTCCCAAAACTAAAATTGCCCCTTCGTGGCACCCGTTTTGAGTCGATTGAAGCCATAAAACAAAATTCGGCGCGAGAGCTAAAGTCCATCCCGGAAAGCGCCTATAAAAAATGTTTCGATAATTGGAAGTGCCGTTGGCATAGATGTATTGGAGCAAATGGAGCCTATTTTGAAGGCGACCCGATAAATTTTGACGATTAAATGTAAAAATGTTGTTTTAATTGAAAATTCCCGGTACTTTCTTGACAGATGAGTAGAATCGTTCAAGAAGGGATTTTAAGAAATCCACGTTGGAAAACAAAATAAAGATTCCTTCTTCAACATACCACAAACTTTTCAGCCCGTTTATAACATCGATATCTCTCCTAATCAATGCTTATTTTCAGTTTATTCATTTTTCCCCGTGCTGGGCCGAATATAAAGTACTTTCTAGGATTTATAAGAACTCAACTGTCGACGTCCACAACAATCACTCTTGTTTTTGGTCCAAAGGTAATTTGCTAGATTTGTTTTGATCCTAATTTGATTCCTGGAATATTTTTTAGGTCATTAGGGTGCTTAGAGGTCAGGGAGATCAATGGGATAACAAAGCTAGGAGTAGAGGTGTATCAGCATCTTTTTCGTTAAATGGTATTGGTTTAGTTCCAGAAGAAGCGCCAGATCTCTTCCAGGAAAACGAGGAGCTCAAGGTAGTTATTCTCCTGAAAATATATCTGAAATCAAAACAGGACGCTCTGTCTTGGTTTGGAAGTTAGAGGCTCCTAATGCTTAAGAATGAAAATTAAGAAAGAATCTCCATGTTAAAATCACTTTTTCCACGATAAAAACATTCAATCCACACTTTTATATGAGGTGTTAAAAAACAACGTTTCAATATTTTGGGAACTAATTCTAAACCTCAAAATAAGTCAAAAGTTTTATATAAACATGGGTCCGCAAATGGGCCGTTTTTGGAGATTTTCGGTTTTCAAAATATTAACTACTAGCGCAACCAAATACGATAAATTAAAGAAGATTTTCGATTCATTTTTGACCCCTAGTATTTTACAGAAGATGTTTCATATTACCACCGTCCATTTCAATGTAGGAAGTACATCGTCTCATGAAGGAATTACGTACCTCGACCTGGTTATGTTCGGATCGTTTGACAGGATAGTTCAATCCGATGTTGCAACTGTTCGGTGTTATTCACTGACGTTGCATACACCAAACTTTTCGAATAACCCCAAATACAAAAGTTCAAAGTGTTCAAATCGGGAGATCTAGCAGGCCATGGCACTGCCCCGTCCTAACCATCTTCAGGGAAACAGCAAGTGTAAAATGTGGGCGTGGTCCATCTTGCATAAGCCAAATATTTATCCACTGGTTTAAAGGTACCACCTCTAGAAAATCGAGCAAGGTATTTTGAGGAAAGTTAAGGTATGCGTCTCCTATTAAATTCCGTGATAAAACTACTGGTCCTAACAAATGATCTCTTAAAATACCTAGCCAGGTATTAATACTGAAACGCTGTTGATGCCTGGATTCATGAATGGCGTGTGGATTTTCATCCGCCCAAATATGGCTATTATGAAAGTTAAAAATTCCATCTTTGGTAAAGTCGGCTTCATCAGTGAAAAAATATTAGAAGTAAAATGCGAAAGTTCAGCAACCTTTGTTGAAAGGACAGAGTGTCCTTCTGGCTTGATGATCTGGAGGTTCAAGAGTTTGCACGCATTGAATATGGAATGGATAGAGGAGTTCTTGATGCATAGTTCTCCAGACAAGGGGTCCACTTATTTCTACTTTCGCTGAAATTCTTCTTACACTTGTACCGGCATTTTCAGTCACTATATTTAAAATTTGCTCTTCAACTTCTGGAGTACTTGTAGATCTTGGACGTTCAGTAGCACGAGCATGTTTTTTTAAGGAACCAGTTTCTCTCAATCGTCTTAAAACTTGATTGAACGTCACATGAGAAGGAAGTTGACGATCGGGATAAGCCTTTACATGAAGGCTACGTGATTCAGGACTTCTTCCGTTGGCACGTCCATACATGAAAACCATATCACTCATTTCAACATTAGAATAAGGCATTTCAAATTCAGGAATAATAACTTTTTCTTAACAACGAAGTGAAAGAAAATAAACAACTCCAATCGGATGCAAAATACTCAATAAAAGTACGTAAATGTCATATGAAAACCAAATGTTTGATGGCAGTTGTGATTTTTTCAATGAACCAACTGAAAAAACATTTTAATTGTAAGTCCAGTAAACAAGACATCTGAAAGATGAAAGTGAATCGAATATCGTATTTGGTTGCGCAAGTAGTTAATTTGAAAACCGAAAATCGCTTGTATCTCCAAGACGACCCATGTTTATAGGAAATTTTTTACTTATTTTGAGGTCTATAATTAGCTCCCAAAATATTGACACTTTGTTTTTTAATACCCGGTATAGTTCGCAAATAATCTTCAATCCCTTTTTTAAAGTATTCGTGTGTTATTTCCGATTCGCTTTATCTACAGATAAAGTTTTTTTTACCGATACAGGAGGTGGTACAGGAGTAGGTACCACCTTTGTAGTTACTGTTATGTGATCATAGCTCGTTCACCAGGTGACTACTGAGTAGTCTCCACCTTTCAAATGGAGTGGAACCCACCTGGGTTCCAGTGTCGGCTTCAGTTTGAAAACCTACACCGTAACTGGTAGCAGCGGAAACCTATACGACTACTGGCTCTGAGGGTCAGTACCCGAGTTGTTTGGGACGCAACTGATACGCTTAAGGTTTCGAGCACTGACAAGTTCGAGATAGAAATGTTTCCTGACTCGAAATAACCACTACTTCAAAATGTAAACGCTTGATGACCCATTCGTTTAATCGACGAGTAGAAACTCGTCCAGCTAAATACTCGTATATATTATGTTTCAATTTCAGGAAGAAATCCAGAAACTAGCAGCTCAAATAGAATTCATGAAAATAGTCCACATGGAGGTAAATAATCGCCATTTGAAGCCCAAAACTGGTGGTTACTTTTGTAGTTTAAACGCACCAACGGTTATACACAACCCGTCAGCTAAAACGGGAGGATGCCTTTTAGCAAAAGCAGAGGACTTGTAATAGTCAATTATTAAATTCGAAAAGAAGAAATGAAGTCTCAAGAATTCTGTAATAAGCCGAAGAATAGCCGTTCGACTGAGTCATTTACTAATTGCTTGGAAAAAATTAATGTGTGATAATATGTAATATGTGGATAGATTTTAGATTTCAAACTGTATAGTTGCAAGAATTACTTTGTTGTGATGTCATTTGTTAACACTATAGTTCATAATAATTCACTCATTTCCAATTTGATTTGACAGGTCTTATGTTTCTTTAGAACTAAAAGAATTAGAGAAATATTTAATTGCCTCCATGAAAATTTCAGACTTTTTAACTTTGTTAACAAGTTCAAACGCATAGGTCAGTCCATTAAAAAAATGTGATAGTTTTTCTAGAATATAGACAGTGGGCGACAATATACAAAATGATAAAAAAATTTTAAATCGAAGATTAAACTGTCGAAACTTAAAATTAGTAGACACTTTCAAGTTATTAGTGCCAAATCTCAAGACTGCTTAAATTATAAAAATAGCTTATGTTTCCATTATTTCAATTGACAATAAAGAAGAACTTAGATACATATCACAGTTTCCTCAATTTACAATTATTTTGCTCAAAATCACATTGAATGTGGATAGTTTTGTTGTGATAATGGCTGAAATTTAGGGAATACTTGAACAAATATTCGAAAATGTGTATGTAACCTTCCCGTTTAAATGTTCCAAGTAAAGTATGAATTAATATTAATGCGCTTATAAATGTATTTTTAATGTGTAAGTTGTCAATACTCGGGATGAAAAATTATTTATGAGCCCTTGAAAAAATTTTTCGTCTTTTGTATTAAATTTCTAGGCTAAATGTTCTGATTGAATTTCATGAACGTTCTTTTAGAATTTTATTGACAGTTAAAGCACTATAAATACTCAAGTAGGTTGTGATTACATAGAGTATGATCACATAAATGATGGCAGTATGTCGATGTCAATAGGTTTAATAAGTAGGTATAAGTAAAAATTAGTAAATATAAGATTAAATTAATGTCACACTTCTGATTTTCCTATATTTTGGTCAATAAGATCCCATAATTCTCATTATCACAACATAATTATCAAACACACAAAAACAATACTCAATTAATATATTATTATTATCTATCAATATTTGCTCCAATCCAATTGTATAAAGATCGATTGCATAGTCGTTATCATTATTTGTTGTCAAGATGTTTATATGTTGAAACTGAATGTTCAATTTATTGAAATTATAATGCCCTATATTTGTAAAAAATGTTGAATAAATGTAATGAAAATAAAGAATTATCATTGTTTATCTAGTGATTGAAAACAATATAAAACATTGCATATTTGGTACTAACGTTTAAGTCTAATTTCCATAATTGATTGTAAACAATTGTGTTTTTGGATTTTTTCGGTTTTAACCTAATACCAATATTAATTTATTGAGCCCTTCAGACATTATAAATGTATGAGACAAGTCAAAGCAACATAAAAACAATTCAGCCGAAGGAGTACTTTCAATAAATTGAAAAAATATCACAAAAATATTCATCCATGCAATAGAAGCATTTTTTTAGAAGATTCCATTCTTTATTTAAAACTTACCTGATCTAGATATTTCATGGAAATATATTGAGAACTCTCGTACCTTTATGAATAGGTGAACTTTCAGATTTAGAGGTTCTATGTTTTGGCAGTGAAACTATTTCAGAATTTCTTGTGTTATAATCATGATAACTACAGAGCTCATCCAATGGACCCCAGGAATTCAGAGGAGTTCCGCATGGCACAGTGTTGGGACCTGTTCTCTGTCTCATCTACAGTACGATGTAACCGTTTATTTACCAAAATAAACTTTATTATCATTGTAATGTTCCGAAATGTTTACTGATTAATAGAAGAGACTTATAAATGTATACAGGTGTCCCAGAAGTCGATGTCAAGCCGGAATCGGGTAACAGCATAAGAAAAATATTTAAAAAATCTAAGTCGTGTACTTTCAAATTATATTGCATTTTTTATCATTCTAGAAAATGCACAGCCTGTGATGATTTTTGAACTCCTGCTGCTACAATTTTTTACTTTCTTCAAATTTTATTTTTCCTATGTTACCCCGAATAGTGTTTCTGTAACCTGTGATCTTCAATTCTAAGCCAATTACTCCAGCTTGGAGAATAATGTCACTTTTTGCCGAACCAAGTATTCAAAATTAATATTTCGCACAACTTTAACTGACTGTACTGAAAGAAAACCTGTACTAAATCCGTTTGGCGAATTACTTTAAAAGTTAGCGCATTTATTAGGAATTCTAATATGGTATAACACTTACTACATTATTTCTTAGATCGGTCAAAAAAACGGTGTTTCTTAAAGAAATACAGTTTCGAACAATTTCATCGAACTTTCTAGGAATGATTCTTGTGTAACCAATACTTTAAGAATCTAGTTTGAATAAGATGGGGTGAGTCCTTCCATAAAGTGTGAATTAGACAGATAGTGACGAATACAGATCAATACGCTACGCCCCTTGGTCTACTGCGCATCTTTCCGTATTTGATCGTGTTATTTGAGTACTTACGACTTTTGGCTCCGTTTATTAGATTTGTTTGCTTGTGATTTGGATAGTTTTGATCTCTTTACGACGAACTTTGATTTTATCTGGACTAGCCTGTGATTATGTATTCCCATCATGTCTGTGTATACCACACAGGAATATGCCAACGTGCACCTCATTCATAGAGAATACAGATGTAACACTAACTTTGAATATCAAAACAGATTTAATCTGTTAGTCTTCTACAATTTTAATTTCAAAAATTTTTTTTTTAAAACTTTTAGAATTAAATTAATGTCTCTCAGTTAGAGAATATCTAAATGACCCATATCGAGGCAGATGGATAGGGCGATCTGGTACAATCTCGTCGCCAGCCCGTCCACCTGATTTGAATCCCTTAGATTTTTTTTCTGGGGAGCAGTGAAGGAAAAAATTTATTAAAAACAAATTGAAAATGTAGTTGAGCTTCGGGGGAGAATTAGGGAAGCAATGCAATTCGCCAATAACGGAAGATTCGCTCGTCTGACATCCCGATGATTTTTAAGAGATGTCGTGCATGTATTGCGATCGAAATAGGGGCAGTTTGAACATATTAAATCTTGTCGTAAAAAGAAACTGAATTTCTTTAAGAAAAACCTTTTTCTGTTCAATCTAAAAAAGAATGTAGTTGATGTTATAGCATTTTAGAATCCTTATTAAATGTGCTAACTTTTGAAGTAACTTGCCAAACTGATGTAGTATAATTTTTTTTCAGTATAGTCAATTGAAGTTAGACGAAATTTAAATTTTGAGTAATTGGTTCGGCAAAAAATGACATTATTTTCCAAGCTGGAGCAATTGGCTTAGAATTGAATATTACAGGTTACAGAAGCACTGTTCGGGATAACATAGAAAAAATATTATTTGAAAAAAGTAATAAATTGTAGCAACAGGAGTTCAAAAATCATCACAGGGTGCGCATTTTATTGAATAAAAGAAAGTGCAATATAATTTGAATAATACAGGACTTGATTTTTTTTTATTTTTCTGATGACTATTATGACTTAACCTGTTACCTGATTCCGGCTTGACGTAGTGTTCTGGGACACCTGTATATATATAAAGAACAATCATAATGCTGCTTTTTATAAAAACTAGCCGAATCAGTAGAACAAAGACCCTAAGATTAATTATAGGAAGTCAGACTATAGACCAAATAATAATACACATTCATGAGTTGCTAAAGCAGAAGCAAGCCCCTAACGCGACTAATGCATAATAAGATATTTTTACAGATTTTATTGCCATGGTGGCACTATTTTAGGGCATTTTCAACGTAGATACCTAGGAACTTGATACATTCTTTCCATTTTATTTCTTTATCTTTATACCTGATAATCAATTCACTCCTGGAGATGTCCTTGAAGTAAAATTGGATACACTGTATATTCTCAAAATTTGAATATCAAAACAGATTACATCTGTTAGTCTTCTACAATTTTAATTTCAAAAAAAATTTAATTCAAAAAACTTTTAGAATTGAATTAATGTCTAAAATAAGCACCGCTTACGTTTAATAGACGTATATAATCAAAACTCAATATATAATGTCAAATGGAATAAATAAACCAACAGATATAAGAAAGTCATTAAAATTAATAAATAAATATTTAAAGGAGACAAAATTTTGTTTCTGATCTTACCTTTAAGAACACCAATTGCCTTTTAAAAACATGAACACAACTTAAGGACTTCTCAAAGAATATAATCTATTTGAAATATTTAATATATTCGAATAAGTTTATTCAGAAATCTCTCAAAACATGCACTATATCTTCAAAAAACGAATATAATTCTAGGTAATCTCTTCTTTGGTCCTAGATAATATTCCAAATATCAAAATCAAATAACTACAACTATATCACAACAAACACGTGTTAAGAATGGATGCTTCTTTTCTTCTATCAAGTAAAAAGCCTTTTTCTATTTTATTCTGTATATTCTCTATGTTCACAAATTCATTTTTGTGGCAATACAAGATAAAACTCTTCACCAAGTCCCTACAGGCACAAATCAACTCTATAAAAGTTGAAGCAGACATGTCATCTGCAAATAAAATGAGAGCAGGTGACTAGACAAATCATTCATAAAGAGCAAAAACAGTGTAGGACCCAGGACCTATCCCTGGGGAACGCCAGAGTGGATACCATACTTTGTATGTTTTGTGCCTACTCTCATAGTTCTATCAGATATGAAACTGGATAATCAATCGAGAAAAAATGCCTAGAGTATAACATTTTTTCAGTATAAAAGAAAAATTAAATATATCGAGACATCAAAAAATATCCTTGTGACATCTAAGCTTTCATATACTTTTTCAATGAACCTTTAACGTATCGCTTTGGTAGATCCATCCATCTTTATTTAATAAATATGTGGAATTATTCTTTATTATTGATATCATTCTGAATACATAATCATTAATTTCCGATCGATTCAATTAAATACTAAGGTTTTACAATTAAAAAAATCTGTGATTATTTTTTGGGAAATAGTTTTTTAAAATTGCAACTCTTAAATTTGAACCCTCAGATTGCAATAAAGACATTCAATTAAATAATTAAAATCATTTTTATCTGAATATTAATATTTCATCAAATAATAAACCAAATTTGTTGAACTATGTATCAACAATATTGTAAACGTATTTCATCGATGAAATATCTTGAATAGACCCATAGTTCTTTGGTTTCATGTGTAGTTATTGTTATATAATTCCAATTCAACAAAAATAGTTAATAAGGATATTTGAACTATTGCCGTGGACACACCCCAGGATTTATGAGTCCATTAAATGGCTGAAAGGTCAAAATAAATAACGTGACAATAAACAACTGATGCGCCAGGAGAAAGTTTCAGATTCAGTGCTTTTCTTTCAGTTTCTCTTGGAAACTAGGCACTTGAATCGTGAATTAATAAAATGACTACACAAAAAATTTTTCACAATTTATTCCTGAAAATTTGGGGTCATATAAAAACATATATATCTATAAAATATAAATTTCATATAAAATGGACGGAAAATAAATAGGTAACAACAAGATTCAACATGAAGGCACACTATGAATTAAGACATATTACTTAAAAATTATAACTTCACCTGAAAATTATAATCGTGTATATTATATACCTAATAACATCGTTACCTAATTAGGTTTACCTAATAGACACAAATTAGCTGTTTATCCTCATAAAATCAGTTCTAATAGTCGATTTGAAAAACTTCAGTTATAATAATCATTAATTTTTAGTATAAAATATTGAGAATCAAGTATTTATTCAAAACAGTTGTCACCATCTTAACCTTAGAATGGTGACAATTCTATAAATTACGGTCCTTCTCCAACTCTTTTATTGGAGAACTGTTCTAAAATAAAATTTTACGAGGGGAATTAATATTTTAAATGTCTCATTTCAATCGATGCTTTGCAAAGATTGAAATAAAAAAAAATTTATAAAATTTTGTCATCCTGATTGAACATTTTGGTTCACTGTGCAATGTAAAGAGATACGAATCAATAGAAATATGCTAACAACAATTGAACCACCTGAGTATTAAAATAGCACTCACAATACCTATGGAAGAACTAATAGCTTTATTTGAGGAATTACATCTGTCCTCTGAACAATAACATTCTTCCCAATAAATCCCATCTTCATCTACACCCCAGTTACACACTCCTGTAACTCCAGTTTCTGATACAGAGGCGCATCTCCTCATCACCTGTCTCCATCTTCCATCCCCTGAAAATATAACAATATTATACTTGCACGATGTAATGGAATGGAGATTTCAATATCTCACAAACGATTATGATCCACTGCAATATTAACAACTTATTTTCTAAACCCAATCTAAAACTTACATATATAGCCCTTCGGACTCTGATGGGTGATTTTCATACAAAACGAACCAGGCATGTGGCTCTCGAAGCTGTTACATTCAATCGCAATGTGTTCTCTCTCATCGAACTTCCTGTAAGCTCCACAATTATCTTGTCCCTTGGGATCTTCGCTCGAACTGCACTGGTAGCATTTTATAGCCTCACCTAAAAAATAGTTGAATGATTATTATTGATATCAATCATAAAATCGTGAAATAACTGTTCACTCATACTTACTAATATTAAAGAGAAATGTAAGAAGAAGGAGAGATATGAATAAAAATACTGATTTCGTCCACATTTTTGAATACTTGTCTAATTAGTCATTTAATGTAATAACTCTGTTTGTTGTTTTCATGGAATTGACATTAGTCGTTATGGTAATTTAAGTATAACCTGCGCAGTATGAAGGGCGTAATCAAATCTGACATACAGTGATGCCAATGGATACCAAATGTTTTCCCCTAAATGTATGTCCAGTGGCGTCGCTTCAGGTTGAAATAGGGTAATACTTTATATTTTAAATTTTATTATATTTCTCAAAGAAACATGGCATTCTTGTTTAAAGGACAATTTTAAGTTGTTACCTGAAAATAATTAATATTATTTTGCATGTGATATTCCAAACGTAAATAACCATTTTTGAAGAGTTTATTAATCTTAAAATATCCTAACACAGTTTTTACAAATCATGAATTTACAATTAATTATTTCCAGTTTGCTTTTTAAATAGGATATATCTGCTGACCTGTAGAACAACATTGTAGCGAAGATAGAAGAACAGTAAGATTAATTGTTAATCTATGTGTCATGCTATGATAAGCTGATAATTTATGTTGGATTGGATGAAACGAATTGTTGTATATGTATGAGAAGGTTTATTATTGACTCTTGTTATTGTTAAATCCAAATAATTTAATGAGTTTCAGTTTCTATTTGTATTGTAATATATATACAATACTTTTGAGTAATTAATTCAGGTAATGGAGAAAACCTTCTAATTGTCTCTTGGTACCTTTAAATCATACGATGATGTCATCTGCCATCTGTACCAATAAACTATCTTATTATCGATTATAGTTTCATTTCCATGAATAATTTTTTCCAAACTATTCATGAAAATATCAGCTAAGGGAGCTCAACAGACTACCCATTAAGTCTTCTTTTTGTATTACTGTAGATTTTACCTGTAAAACTGAAATAATTTCGACCTAAGCAAATTTTTAGTAACCTGATGATATCTGACTTCATCATTTAATTCACTTTATTTTCGAATAGCATTTCTTCAATAAAGGTGAACCTCTTTAGGGTGCAATGTTATGAAGGAGCTTCTAACCTCTTGCAGCCCCTGATCTCTTCAGATTGGCGATGGGGTGCAAGTCTGCCAATGACGCCTGAGATATTGTTCCACGTTGGAACGTCGGTTGTCAAAACGCTCGCGTTAGCCGGCGAGGACGGTGAGCCAACAATCAGAGGTAGCATCTTCTATAAGATACGTCGCGAAAAGGAATTGTGTGCAAGGAGCGGGCAGGCCACAAAAGTAACTAAATTTGAACTCGATCGGATTTGTACTTTCGAAACTATTGGCAAAGAAGATTTTAAATGAGAATAACTTAGGAACCATCGAGCCGATTCTGTCTCTTTTCAAACATAACTAATATATTTAGACTCCAAACTTGAAAATTTCATGTTTCTAGATTCTTCCGTTCGGAAATTACCATTTTTACCACGAATCCCCGATCCTAACGATATTTGGCATAAATGTCGTGTCGTTTTTATACACCTAAGCACTCAATTTGATTTGTATCGAATTGGTAGTTTCGCAACTATTGGGAAAATGAGAAAATGTGAATAACTGCGAAACCATTGGATGAATTTACCCCAATAACGAAATCAAACGATATATTAGGTCTCCAAAATACCTACTCAAAGTTTCAAGTTTTCAGCTATTTTCGTTAGAAATTTAGACACATATTTGGGCAGAACGATAGCACATTGTTGTCTAGAACAAGCGGGGCAAATAATAACTTTGTGCTTCAAATATCCACAAAATTAATTAATTAATTCCATTAAGGCTTTCAGAATATTTCTAAAAATAAATGTTCGAAATATCTACTCCAAAATGCAAACTCTAGATGGCCCATCCTTTATTATATTACTTTATGAACTATCTTCACTCAAGATTGGTGGGATTTTCACACGGTGTATCTAATTAATTCATTTATCATAATGAATAGAATCACCTTAGCCAAGAAAGTTACAAAATAAACTGAGTAATATCTTATTTTGACGGACTTTAATGATCCATTAAAGATGACGAAAGATCGCGTGAACTCTTAATAATTGGTGACATAAATAAAGACCTTAATTAGATTTTGCCATCAGCACTTCAGCTCTGAAAAGAGGTATCCAACTTTTTATAACCTCGTTCTGATAACCTCCCTATTTTGGGAACAAATAATAACAAATATATTAAGTTCCATTTTATTTCACATGTTCATTTGTTTTGATCCAGAATAATTTTTCAGTGATCACATTTGTTGGTGCAATATTATAGAGGTGATATTTTGAAATTAGTGAATTTCTTCTGATTGGACCTCATAAAATACAAAAGGTAGCTAAACAAAATTCACTTATTATTTTTTCACAAAGTTTAATTTAAATTATATATTCATCAATATTAAACCTATATTTAGTTCTTAATTAATAATAAAATCAAATATGAGTAACATCAATGAAAAAACATTAAAACAAAAAATATATCTCTTAATAAACAAACACTATACTAAAGAAATACCTGTATAATTTGTACATCACTTGTTTCTATCTCAACTTATAAACCATATATAAATTAGTACAAGATCATAAGTAACTCTCTATTATGTATCATTTATATACCATATTTTTATTGTCTCAAGCAGAAAATTGCAATGAAAGATATGAATGCTACAGCTAAATGAACTTGGATGGAATTTCCAGCGTTGCAACCATCTGTATCACAATATTCGCAAAAATCAACTTGTATATAGGAATTTGATTCAGATGGACATTTTCCTATAGGTTGGCTGTTTGGAATGGTCACACAGTCTCTGATAGTAAGAGTCCTTTTGTCATTAGCTGCAACAAAAAACATCATAGTTTCTCAATCAATTCTTCCAATAAAAGTTCGAAGAAAGCACTGACGTGAAGTCAGGAGCTTGTTCAATAGTCTATTTGCCCTGAAAATTTTACATATGTGCATTACTGCTCAAAGAAGCTGCTAATGATGAATAAAAACGCAGAATTAAGTGCCCTGTCGTCCACAAGTCGATAGAACTTCATTGTTTGCACTTTTAGAACTGATCTCCCGAAGAAATGGAAAATCTCGTGAAAATGAAAAAACAATCCGGAATAGGTCGCACAGTTTTAATTTGAGGGCACAAGGATCCTCAAGGTACCCGCGATTTAGTAGAGAGCACCGTGCTCTAAGATATCGTTGGGCTCTTGAACATTAGAACTGGAACGCGCACAGATGGAGATCCTTCGTGTTCACGGATGAGTCCAGAATTCATGTGTATCATCCTACAGGTTTGATTAAAACAAGGCACAGTTAATTATAAATCCTTGATTTCCTGTAGCATTCATTACAACTAGATATTAAAATCAATTATTTCGCGAAAAAATTCAAGAAAAGTTTTTAGCTGCGCTTGGCTTTGATCCCACTGACGCATCGCAGAATGCAGTAAACAGTTTCGCTCACTAAGCCAATGAGGTAGTTGGTATATTTGTCAGTATGGAAATCATACCTATGCACTGAAAAAGTCACGAAGAAAAGGTATTCATTATGTTTCATGAGAACACATTGGATTCGTTATATACTCACAAGTTGATACTTTCTTCATACAGACTGCTTTCTTGTCGCCGTATGTGCTAAATGCGCATGTTTTGGGATATGGGGCTGTTGGTCTGCTTTGGTAGGGGTTGCTTTGACTTTGATAACCTTGATTATATCCCTGGTTGTAATCATTTCTTCCTTGGTAATTCTGGGGATAGTTTGGATTAAAGCCAGCACTTTGACCCTGATAGTTACCACCTTGGTAGTTCGGTTGGTAGAATCTGTCGAATTTGGTTGCGTTGAAGGAATCGTGACACCGTATGTCAAGATCCGATGAGCAGGACCAGCACATCAATGCATCTTGAAGGATAAAAACATTAAATAAAATATATGAAGTGAAAAAAGGCAACATGAAGAGTACATGCAAGTCCCGAATACGCAATAATTTTCAGACAAAATACGTGTATTTAGTTACAAGAGTAACGTATGAAACTGACCTAGGTTTTAGAACGTGAATATTTGCATAATTACAAATGGACTTATTTTGAGACTTACTTACAGTTTTTATGTTTCACAATTTATTCAGAATCGTGACACGTGTTTCGGTCTTTTGACCATCTTCAAAGGAGTACAAAAAGGAACTAAACTTAAAAATGAAAAAGGTTCTTTTATCACACTAAGGGCATCTGTTCATTTTTATGCCGCATGGAAATAACAGCATCCAATATAGGGGTGTTGCCGAACAGTATTTGTGAATTTGTTAAATTCTCGTTTTTCTCAATGGCTTTTTTGATTGTAAGAATTTCCAAAGAGTGCATCAATTTACCCTTATTAACATTATATGGTAAAGTGAATCCGAATCGCGGATTTGTCGAATTAATTGTGATGATTGTAATGCTACATATATAGGAGAGACAGGCCGATGTTTACAACATAGAATCAAAGAACATAGAATGTCTATTCTGAAAAACCATAAATCAACCGGTTTTGCAGAAAACTGTATAGAAAATAATCATTTTTTAATGAGAAAGATGTCACTTTACTATATAATGTTAATAAGGGTAAATTGATGGACTATTTGGAGATTCTGTCAATCAAAAAACCAATTGAGAAAAGGTAGAATCTAACAAATTCCCAAATACTATTGGGCAACACCCCTATATTGGATGATGTTATTTCCATGCGCCATAAAAATACACAGATATCCTAAGTGTAATAAAGGAGCCTTTTTCAATTGTAAGTTTTTTTCCTTTTTGTTCTCCTTTGAAGATGGTCGAAAAACCGAACACGTGTCAGGATTCTGAATAAATTGTGAAACATGAACTGTGTGAATTATTTCAAAAAAAAATTGTTAGAATGTTTCACCTAGAGCCAACCGCATACTCCATCCATGTAATAAATTGATTGAGTTTCTCAATATTAATTTTCAATCCTTCTGAAATGCTCCACTATCAACCTTATAGATTGGCGAAGATAAAATCGTCCAATAAAAGTGTAATTGGAATTTTTCACAATATGTTTTTTATACAACTGAGGAATATTGACCATAATTTTATAATATTATTCAACATTAATAATAGGTGTTTGTACTCAATACGATGACGCATTTGAATCACTGGCCAAAGTCTTGCCAACAACTTCAAGGTCTTTCTCTCTGTTTGTTTATTTGAACCATTAGAATGGTTTCTGAAGTTGGAATATTTACCTTTCTAAAATTTGTCTAAGGCAGGTGTTCTTACTTTTTGGATCCTGCCAGGAAATTGAATAATTTACTATACTTACAATATTTGGAAATATATATTGCAATATTAAACTACATAGCATCATTATCATTGAAAAAAGGTATATTTTGACCTTGGTTGTGTTATTTATGTAATATACAGTATTTGTTGACAGAGCATGGGATGTGGGTCATTAAAAATGAAACTCCTCGAGCGAGCTATAGATTTCTGCATGAAGTACATCTGAAGAAGTCGACATAATTGAAGCGAAGGTTAAAAAACAGTTAAATTCTTGTTTACTCTTTGGATTTAAAGAGCTATGGGTATCCGCATACGTCACTACGTTCAATGTATTCTCGGTATAAGCGTGAAAGAAAACTCAACTTCAAAACATTTGTTAGATCGAGAAATGAGCTTCTCTAAACCTTGAAAGAAATATTCTTGCTGCTTCTCCTCAAAAAAGGTATTGATTGCTACCTTCAGTTCTTTATTGTCGAAGAATAGCTTTCCACGAAGATAATTTTTCACATTTGGTAATAGGTAGTAGTCACTGGGGACCATTTCTGGACTGTACGGAGGATGAGTAATTTCTTCAGCGCGTTGTAGTGAAGCAGCAACAACAGTTTTCCTCGTCTTTTTCCTTCAATTGCTTCTTTTAAATTACGCAAAGTGGTGTAGTATGATGCTTTCACTCTCTTTATTGTATTCTACCAATAAAATACCTTTAGAATCCCATAAGTCCGTAGCCATTATTTCTTCAGCATATGGGGTGATTTTAACCTTCTTTGGGTGCTGTGCACACATTTCAATCCACTGCATTGACTCTTGTTTACTCTCTGGGTCAATGTGATGAACCCATCATATGAAAAGTTGAGATGGGTGGACGCACGATTCTTAGCTTTCATAAAATAGTCAAATAATTTAAGTAGGAGTCGAAATCTGTATGATTTTCTAACTGTCTTTATAATTAAAGTTCCTGGTGCTAATGCAATAGTGGGAATTTTTCCGAAATAAGTTCTGATACGGTCAAATAAATCGGTTTCAAATTGCCTTGTCCCTTTAATTAATATCTTCGATATATTATCGCTGGTACAATATTTACCATCTGCAGATAATAAATATCTAGCCGCATACGCATATCAACTCCGCGTTTATCTGGAGAGGAAACAATGGCTAAAAACAAAAATATTATGAAGTGTGATGGATATAAACAAACATTGGGGAAGGCAATGGGCGGATCCAATGCTCTGGTAACTTTAAAAAGTGGTACCATGGAACCACTACTTGTTGGTCATTGCATGACAATGATTGAAAAACGATTATCGAAAAGAAATTACCGTGGCTGTGCGATACATGTGAGGACCTCGATCTTGAAGGGGATGGGACCTCCTCTGAGCTTGGAGATTCTTCAGATAGTGGGGAAGATAAGTTACCCCCAAAAAGAGCCAGCAAAAAATCCTCGGCTGACAACTGTGATTCAAAATAAGATCAGATTCTTCACCAAAACGCATTGATCTTGAAGGAGCTAAACAAAATGGAAAAAGAAAATGCTGAGTCAAAAAACGAACTGCAACTTCTCAAGAAGGAAAAAAATGACATGAAAAAAAGATCAGTCTACTGAAAATGTAAAACGAACACCACAAACAAGAGGCATTAAAATCGAATATAGTAATCGCGAGAATACCACTTAGAAACAGTAGTTGTCAATCTTGCCAAGAAGTTGGAACTGAATATAACCAAGGAAGAATTCAGTTGTTCTGTGATCAGCATAGAACAAACAAAACAGATTAAGGTGAAGTTTATCGACGTTGATACGAAGGAGAAATGAATGCAGACAAAGAAGGGTATTTCACTGAACAGTAAGGACCTCAAATTTCATGAAAGTAGAATGGTTTTATTAATGAAGACATGACAACTTTGAACCAGGTTCTATTCAAGAAAGCTCATGAACTGAAAAAAACAAAATTTATTAAAATTTGCATGGTTTAAAGATGGGCATATCTTTGTGTGGGAGACTGATACTAGTAAACCTATAAAAATACTCGGTGAACATGATTTTGAAAAAATAAATACACAAAAAAACCAAATAAATATTTGACCATCTTGTATCTCAATACAAGATCTATAGAGTTAAAAGGTTATGTAGAAAACTTTAATTACCCAGACATAATTGCTATTACTGAATCCTGACTCCATCAATCTGCGACTAAATACTGATAATTATCGGGTGTTTTTTTTAGAGTGAGAAAACTTTAAATTGAAATAAAATACGTTTCAATTAAGATTGAAGCCAAATTTTTTTATTTGAAAGATAATTTTATGACATTTATGTTTAAAGAATAATTTCCGGTATATGTCCACCACGACTAGCTCTGAGGAACCACATTCGACTAGATCAATTTTAGACCACTTTTTCGAGTAATTCAGGCCTTATTTCATCAATAACACGAGTTATGTGAGCATGGTTTTTAAAGAAATATAGACCGATGATGCCTCCAGCGTGTAAAGGACACCATACAGTGCATTTTTCAGGATGCAATGGAACCTGCAGAACTTCTTGAGGATTGTTTTCACTCTATATATGGCAATTTTGCTTGTTTACAAAAAAGTGGATCAAAGTTGGATCTTGTATGGGTGTAGACCAAGATCTTAACGCAAAATTTTCCAGTTGGTGGATGCACAGAGTCCAGTTTGTTGTAAACGTCGACGAATAGACAAATCTGGATCATCATTAACATTATGACTTACAGCAGCGACATTTTCTTCTGTACGTACAGTTGTTTGTGTTGTTGTTGTTGCATCGAGTAGAGAAAATGTTGTCCGAAATCTATTGATAGTTCGCGAATAAGCTGCTCTGATGGACGATTATGTGAACCATAAAGTGTGTAAAGTTTGGCGAACAGAACACTGATCTTGAAAATAAATTTCAACTATTTGTAAACGGCTTGAGTCTCTCCATGATAATTTGTCAATGCTTACTGAACAGAAATGTCAAAACAATATGACTTCTACCTTCTGTCAAATCACAGTTATCCCTATCGAAAGTTCTATCACTCTAAAAAAAACACCCGATATGTTTTATAGACTGGTTGAGGTACCTATGTCACAGAAAAATTGTTGAAATTTATTTCAACAATTTGTAAACATTATTGCGGTGAGAGTCTTTCCATGATAATTTGTCAATGCTTACTGAACAGAAATGCCAAAACAACATCGCTTCTACCTTCTATCGAAAGTTCTATCACTCTAAAAAAAACACCCGATATTTAAATATATTAAATATTTCAAATAAATAATTTTTTTGAGAAGATCTTGAAATTATGTTTCGTATTTTTGAAAAGAAGGATTTAGTTTAATTATAAGATCAGAAACAAAATTTTATCTCCTTCAAATATTTATTTATAAATTTCAATTGACAATTCATATTTGTTGGGTTTTTTTATTCCATATGATATTATATAATGAGCTTTGATTTTATATGTCTATTGAATATAAGCTGTGCTTATAAGACATTGATTTAATTATAAAAGCTTTTGCATAAAATTTTTTGTGATTAAAATTATAGAAAACTAGATAGATATTCACCTTTAGTATATTTTAAGGAAACGTATTTAAAATTTTTTTTTGTATTGGGATATACCATATTTAAGGAAATTTTATTATTTTTATTCATCAACAATTCATCTATCAACGTAGGATCGTAGTCACTATTAATAGCTATTTGTTCAATGTTGTTCAGTTCAGAAATATAATTTTATCGATTAATAGGGATGTTAACTAATATGTGGATCCTACGATTAAATGCTGATAATTTTCGTTTATAGGATGATTTGATTTATTGTGTATAATAGTATCAGCCTATGTTAGTTTATGAAATATTGAAAATTCATGTAAATTATTGATTCTGGTAACTGTTAATCAAATCAAGAAAATTAATAGAGTTCTTATGTTCGGTTTCCATGGTGAATAATATTGAAGGATGTATTTCGTTGATAAACATAAGAATTTGTTTAATAGTCCGTACCTGCGAAGCAACAGAAAATATCGTCTATATATCTATACCAATATAAAAAATATTTCATATAATGAATTCTGGTTAAGATGATAGTTTTCAAGTTATGCTATGTTTTTAGTGAAAAAAACGTTACAAAATAGTAGAATGCTGAATAACGTTAAAACGAAAGATAATTAGACCGTTCTCGATAGAAACTTATTTGTTGCAAATTACCTAGTAGAATCAAATTGTGAAATTTGGGTAGAAATAACTTGGGCACCCGGTATAAGCGCGCTACAACTTTTGAAGACAAGGCAATGGTTCCATGATTTTGTGTGCGGTGATTGAACGAAAATTTTTAATTTGGTTTTCCATTATTTCTTTCTGAAACAGACTTACCATTCTGAGCAATACCAAAAACGAACAACACCAAACATCCAACTGTTTTCTCCATAATGAAGTTGTACTAGAAGTAACACACCGCGAATTATCAGAAACACCAAATTTTACCGCTTTCTAACCGTAACACTCAAAGTAACCAGCGAAGTGCAGGTCTCAAATATTCAAATCGAAACACACCTACGAAGTTATTGCGTTTTGCTTTCAGCGTGTAGCCCCACTCTGTAACTAGACGAAGGAAAATACGACTATATAAGTTCAATTGAGTTTTTACTCTACCAACCATCTCTTTTTTGGATATTGCGGTTTGTTTTTCTGAAAATACGATATTTATGCATGAGTTCTCAAAGTCAGGATAAAGATTATTTTCGTTTCAATGAAATTCACCCATTAAATCAATTTTTTCCGTCTGATGATAATTCTTAACTATTTTGGTCTCTACTTGACGGAAATTCATCGTATATGATTTAAATTGAATCACTTTATTTCCGCTAATATTGAAAAATAAATTTTGACTTCATCAAGGGAGGAAATTGGTCTGCTTAAATATCGGGTGTTTTTTAGAGGGATAGAACTTTAAACTGAAATAAAACACGTTTGAATTGAGATTGAAGCCAATTTTCTTTTTATTTGAAAGATAATTTTATGACATTTATATTTTAAATATAATTTCCGGCATATGTCCACCACGACTAGCTATGAGGAACCGCATTCGACCAAACCAATTTTGGACCACTTTTTCGAGATATTCAGGCCTTATTTCGTCAATAACACGAGTTATGTTGGCTTCCAAAACGTCTATTATTTCTGGTTTATCAGCATAAACCAATGACTTGACCTAACCACAAAGAAAATAATCCAGTGGAGTTATGTCGCATGATCTTGGAGGCCAATTAATTGGACCATTTCTCGAAATAATGTATCTCGCCAAATCTTTCTTTCAATAAATCAATTGTTACGGTAGCAACATGAGGTGTAGCACCATCTTGTTGGAACCAAAACACTTCTGGGTCGATACCATTCCAATTTTGAAACAAATAATCATTGATCATCGATCTGTAACGAGCACCATTCACTGTAACATTAGCTCCACCATCGTTTTTAAAGAAATATGGACCGATGATGCCTCCAGCGTGTAAAGCACATCATACAGTGCATTTTTCAGGATGCAATGGAATCCGCAGAACTTCTAGAGGATTGTTTTCACTCCATATATGGCAATTTTGCTTGTTTACATAGACGTTCAAACAGAAATGAGCTTCATCACAAAACACAATTTTACGATAAAAAAGTGGATCAACTTCAAGCTGTTCTAGGGCCCCATCAGCAAACAAACGACGCTTATTATGGTCAAGTTCTTGAACCACTTAGATCTTGTATGGGTGTAGAACAAGATCTTTACGCAAATTTTTCCATTTGGTGGAGCACAGAGTCCAACTTGTTGTGAACGTTGACGAATAGATAAATCTGGATCATCATTAACACTATGACTTAGAGCAGCGATATTTCCTTCTGTACGTACAGTTCTTGTTGCTGTTGTTGTTGTTGCATGGAGTAGAGAAAATGTTGTCCGAAATCTATCGATAGTTCGACTAATAAGCTGCTCTGATGGACGATTATTTAAACCATAAATTTCACGAAGTGCTCTATAAGTTTGGAGAATAGAAGACTGATTTTGAAAATAAATTTCAACAATTTGTAAACGTTGTTGCGGCGTGAGTCTTTTCATGATAATTTGTCAATGCTTACTGAACAGAACATGTGGTTTCACTTGTCATACTGCCAATGACACAATGACTTTATTGAAAACAAAATTCGATTAATCGATTATTGCAAGAAATGGACCGATAAATTATCTGCCTCGTTTCTGCGATTTAACTCCATTGGACTTCTTTCTTTGGGATTACATTAAGTCTGTGGTTTACAGCAATCTTTCAGCAAATTAAGACGATTAACAGATCAATGTTGAACGATTTCATTCCTGCCAGCGTTTCCGTGATAAACATTTAAAGGATGTTTTGTTTCATAACTAATGGTATCCATTGTACTTTATAATGAAATAACAATTTCAATAATTTTCGAATGAATAATGTGTTTTATTTACAAAACAAAATGGGGCGCTGTTAATGAAAGACCTTTTACTATACATTTCAGTCTACACAAATCCAAGGACATAAATTGGGTATTGTCTTGATAAGTTAAGAGCAAGTTTATCTCATCGTTTCATCTAACTTGTGACTCATCCACTAATAATTAACAATGAGAGGTAAGCAGGTTAATAAGGTGATTGACTAAATGGCTAGACAGGCTGTTCGCAAATTTGTATAATAGAGATGAAATATTTGAATGTCCTGAATTTTCTATGAATAATACCCATAAGATCATTATAGCCCAGAGATATATCTTTAGAATATCGTAGGATGCCATTGAAATGTTTTATTCACATTATATGACAATCGAACGCAAAATACAAAGCTATCATATACACAAATAGAAGTTACTACATACACTCATTTCAGTCAAGCAGTATCGTATTTTCTGTGATGTCTTCAGGTGGGAACATTAACTGTAATAAGGGGTGGGCCATTTAAAATTTGCATTTTTGATCGACCATAAGTAAAAAACTAATGAACATAGTAATTTCTACAACTTGTTTGAATAATGGTTTTCGATTCAATACGATATAAAAACCTTTCAAAACGTTAACTGATAAACGGGGAACAAAAAAGCTATTTTAAAATAATAAACATATATTTTCTTAAAAATACATCCACTCATTGAAAAGTTTAATCAATCACAGTTTTTTGCAGTAATTCCTTCATACTTATTTTCATTTGAAATGAAAGAATCCATTACATCTTCTCCTAATTCTTCTTCTATTATAATTCTGTAATCAATTTTTCGATCATTGACGACAAGTTCTCCATTTCATCTAATTCTTCCTTTAATTGGGATATTTTATTCTCCAAATTTTTTATGCACTTTTCCTTACTTTTATTTTCTTTTTTAAGATTTTTAACTTCTTTCTGTATTTTCTTCTTCTTCTTCTGTTCCAATTTCTTTTTCATATGACTTAGCTCGATGTCATATTGTAAACTATATTCATCCTCCAAATACATTTTTCTTCTTTTCATGGAATCCGCTAAAATGTCTTCGTATCCCTGAATAAGTGTTTGTTTTTCTAATTCATAATTATCGGACTTTTTCTCAATCAACTCCTCATAATATGTCTTTTTTCCATTTATTATGTTCTTAAGTTCTCTAATTTTTGTATCCATTTCAATGTTATACTCAGATTTCAATTTCATGTATGCACTTTTTGATATTATTTTTCTAGTTAGAACAGGAAAGTTGAATATATTTTCCGTTTCTCTCAATTTTTTCTCTGAGGAGTCGATATTGATTATCATAAAATAATCTTGAAAACCTGAGCAAACTCTATGAAACAACTGGGTTAGCTTGAAATTCCTGCGTGGAATAAGATATTTTCCATCAGGATTTTCCTGAGAGTTTTTTGGAAATCTTAAACACCTTCCAAGAACAAAAATCGAATTGTCTACACAATTTGCAAGATTGCATATATTAAAATTCGATATGAATTTTGTGTCTTTCTTTGATAACATATGAGCTATTTTAATAGTGAAAATTGTATTCGATTTTCCTATATTACTGTTCTTGTTCGCTCTCATTGATTTCAATTTCTGTTTTCCACATTGATACAATTGAAAAGCCTCTGTTCCATTTGAGACAAAGACATGCATCAGATCTGTGATATATGATTTTTCATTGTAAACTAGGATCTTCTTCTTACCTTGGCTTGTGGAAACAGAACTTTCAAGTAAGTCAAATATTTCCTCATTATGAATTTCTGCAAAAGAAACCCATACACCAATGGTAACTTCTGCTAATTTTTCTAAAAATGCGAAGGGCTCATTTTTAAGTTTTTCTTGCATATTTCTGAAAGAATATAGATGATTCATTCATAATTCAATAATTTATGATAAGTTTATTGAGTTGAAATAGTTCAATAATATACAGGATGTCCCAACGAAAATTTTACCCCCCAAAACTCAGAAACGAAAAATTTCCGAAGATTAAAAAAACAGGTCAACATCTTAAGATGTTGGATGTGGTTTAGTTGAGAAAATCATTTTTGGATTCTTCAAAACTCTTAGGTTCTTCAGTTTGGGCGGTTCAACTGTCTGTTTAACATCACCTTTTGACGGTAAGTTCAAATTACATTATTTCGTGAATAGTGAACCTATTTTGAAAATTTTAACTGGGCTGTGCACAGAACATAAATATTTTTCAAACTAACCAACACTCGAAATCTCTTCCCTATAAAAAAAATGTGGGGGGTTGATGACACTCTCATGGGGTGGTTTTTTCGGAACAAACTCAAAACAGAAGCTGACCTGTTTTTTTAAAATCTTCGAAAATCCTTAGTTCCTGAGTGTTTGTCTTAAGATTATGCCAGAATACAAATTTTTCAAAAATTCCATGAACAGATGATGCTTTTGAGTTACTTACTGGTATAGTTTTGTATTTGTCGATCTAAATGTTCTGCCTTGCGACTTCAAAATATTTGTTTTTAATGTTATCTCTGATTTTGCTTGATTCTCTATCAGTTTCAGTATTCTTCCTTCTGGCGTGAGTTTCATTGAAGGTACTTCAGGTAGTTTTGGCAAAGTTTTGAATAGGTATTCAAGAGTTCTTATTAGTAAACCTGGTTCTTCCTCAGTACCCACAGTTGTGAAAGATCTTCCTTAATGGAAAAAAATACATGTAGTAGCCAAATTTATTTGTTAATGAAACACATGTTTTTATTTCCAGTTCATTTGAAACGTATCGGGTGTTTTTTTAAAGTGATAGAACTTTAAATTGAAATTAAACACATTCAAATCAACATTGAAGCCATGTTTTTTAATTTGAAAGATAATTTTATGACATTTATGTTTTAAAAATAATTTCCGCCATATGTGCACCACGACTAGCTCTGAGGAACCGCATTCGATCAGACCAATTTTGGACCACTTTTTCGAGTAATTCAGACCTTATTTCATCAATAACACGAGTTATGTTGGCTTCCAAAACGTCTATTGTTTCTGGTTTATCAGCATAAACCAATGAATTGATATAACCCCAAAGAAAATAATCCAGTGGAGTTATCCTGCATGATCATGGAGGCCAATTAATCGGACCATTTCTCGAAATAATGTTAGCGCGAAATCTTTCTTTCAATAAATCAATTGTTACGGTAGCAGCATGAGGTGTAGCACCATCTTGTTGGAACCAAAACACTACTGGGTCGATACCATTCAAATTTTGAAACAAATAATCATTGATCATCGATCTGTAACGAGCACCATTCACTGTAACATTCGCTTCAGCATCGTTTTTAAAGAAATATGGACTGATGATGCCTCCAGCGTGTAAAACACACCATACAGTGCATTTTTCAGGATGCAAGAGAACCTGCAGAACTTCTTGAGGATTGTTGTCACTCCATATACGGAAATTTTGCTTGTTTACATAGCCGTACAACCAGAAATGAGCTTCATCACTAAACACAATTTTACGATAAAAAATTGGATCAACTTCAAGCTGTTCTAGCGCCCAATAAGCAAACAAACGACGCTTATTATGGTCAAGTGGCTTTAGTTCTTGAACCACTTAGATCTTGTATGGGTGTAGACTAAGATCTTTACGCAAATTTTTCCATTTTGTGGATGCACAGAGTTCAACTTGTTGTGAACGTTGACGAATAGATAAATCTGGATCATCATTAACACTATGACTTACAGCAGCGATATTTTCTTCTTATGTACAGTTCTTTGTCTTGTTGTGGTTGTTGTTGCACGGAGTAGAGAAAATGTATGTTTATCTTCTACAATTTTAATTTCAAATTTTTTTTTTTTTTTCAAAAAACTTCTAGAATTAAATTCATGTCTAACAAGCACCGCTTACATTTAATAGACGTATATAATCAAAACTCAATATATAATGTCAAATGGAATAAATAACCCAACAGATATACGACAGTAATTAAAATTAATAAATAAATATTTAAAGGAGACAAAATTTTGTTTCTGGTCTTACCTTTAAGAACACCAATTGCCTTTTAAAAACATGAACACACTTAATGGACTTCTCAAAGAATATAATTTATTTGAAATATTTAATATATTTAAAAATTCGAATAAATTATTTCAAAAATCTCTAAAAAAATGTGCTCTATATCTTCAAAAAACAAATATAATTCTAGACAATCCCGTCTTCAGTTCTCTTTTAATATTCCAAATATCAAAATCAAAAACTTAACCTATATCTCTCACGTGTTAAAAGACTTAAGCTTCGAAATACAGATCAACTATATAATTCAAGATTGATCTATCTTCTAACAAAATCAAAGAACAGTGTGAGTTATTTTAAGGTTTATTTAAATTCATTGACATTCTATAATGAGATTTATTGAAGCCAAAATATAATTATATATTATATATAAAATAAAATAGAAAGGCCTTTTACTTGATAGAAGAAATATAACAAAATTTGAATATTAAAACAAATTGAAATATGTTTATCTTCTACAATTTTAATTTCAAAAAAATTTTTTATTCAAAAAACTTTTAGAAATAAATTTGTCTAACAAGCACCGCTTACATTTAATAGACGTAAATAATCAAAACTCAATATATTCCACTTGACATTATATATTGAGTTTTGATAGACGTATATAATCAAAACTCAATATTATTCCATTTGACATTATATATTGTGTTTTGATTATAAACGTCTATTAAATGTAAGCGGTGCTTGTTAGACATAAATTTATTTCTAAAAGTTTTTTGAATAAAAATTTTTTTTTGAAATTAAAATTGTAGAAGATAAACATATTTCAATTTTTTTTTAATATTCAAATTTTGTTATATTTCTTCTATCAAGTAAAAGGCCTTTCTATTTTATCAGAATTATATATTCTAACTCCTACAATATATATTGAAACATTATACAAAAACTATCATAATGATATCCTTATATATAATCAATATAAAATATTTTTCAATGTCTCAGAAAAAAACTTTTTACATCCCGACTGAAATGTATTAATACAAATGTATCAACAAAAACTATATAAGTATGCATATTATTAACATACAAATACAAGAAAATCCACTATTCCAAAATTATCTAAAATTATCAAAATAAAGGATTAAATAAAAATAATTGAACGAGAACTCGAACATTGATAGCTATTTCGACCTATCTGACCTCATCAGAAATGTATTGAATTTTGATTAAATTATATAACAAGATCAAAATTTAACTTACCAAAAAGAGACAAAACCTGGAACGAATAAACTTGAAGTAAGCTTTAAAGTATCCAAAATAAAACAGAAATGATCAAACTTTGAATATCAAAACAGATAATCTGTTAGTCTTCTACAATTTTAATTTCAAAAAAACTTTTAGAATTAAATTAATGTCTTAAATAAGCACTGCTTATATTAAATAGACGTATAAAAATCAAAATTCACTATACAATATCAAATGGAATATTGATCATTTTATTTATAATATATAATAATTTGGTTTCCCTAACATTCTTTATACAGACAGTCCTTGTGCTATAACAAAGCCAGTTAAATTGTCTTTCAATCTTTTAGATCAAGGGTAAACCACAGACTTATTTATTTGTAACTTAACCTTATATTACATTTAAATTTTTCCGTATTCATTTACCAGAAGTTTTCTAAATTGTTGAAGAGTGAGTAAATATTTGTTGTTGATTGATGTTATATTTTATTGAATATGAATTATTTGAATACTGACGAAGCAAAGTCTGTCTTAAAACTTGTTTTTCAGTAATGTTTTTACATATCTTGAGATTTTATAGAAAGTAACTTAGTTAGATATTCAATAATATTGAATATTCTAAGTAAGATAGTTGTTAGTGCAGCATTCAAGTTTCCCTAATTTATTTCTGAAATTGCGCATATATGCACCACCCATCTTTCAGATGACACTGTGCGCATGCGAGAGACTTTTCCTTCGAGCAGAATCTTAATGATCACGGATCGACATTACGTTCGATATTTTTCCGGCTTATGAGTTTTTTAATTCTTTCAAAGCAAAAAGTGTTCAGAATTTCTTATTACAAGAACGATAGTTCAACAAGGTGTTGGTGTCAGAGTTCCAGACAAGGGATCCCCAACTAACCAGGAATTCAGTGGATGAGGGTGAGTGTCCATCTGAGATTTGTGGTGTATTTCTAATCATTATCAAATTTACACATACAGTCTGCTAATTTTCTACCGAAGTGCTAACATTTTGGTCCATTCGAACCGGTTGACTAGTGATTTCTTATTTTATTTCTTTTCATTTCGAGATTTCCACGTAGGTCACCATCAAATTATTGTTAATTTTCATTCATATCGATTGTAGGAAATCGATAAATCCGTACAAACAGTATACGCTTATCGCTTCATACAAAAAAACCATATGTTCAACTTAGGTTCACTTCAATCGATATAAACATATTCTTTCATTCCGCATATTTCTTCTTTCAATTCATATTGGAAAATAATTAAAACTCAAATACGATTACAACTTCCAAAGTTTTCGTTGACACCCTTTCTGTTCTAATAAACTTTCTTTATATTATCTTTTCTTCGCATAATTTGGTTCTTTACATATATCACTTTATATTTACATTCATTCAATAAAATATTTCACAAAAAATGAGTAACATCAAAAGATTTGAAAGCAAACGTAAAATATACGTTAGTCGAATTTCGGAATTTTACATTATTGCAAAGCAAAGCTTAACTGATACGTCGAAAAGAGGGCAATTAAAGGCTAGGTATGATGATATTAAAAAATTATTTGAGCGGTTTTCAGAATGTCATAATGAGATTATAATGCTGATTGAGGATGAGGCGGAATTTGATACACATGAGAAAATAAGAAGGGAGACTGAAAACTTTTATTATGAAGGTTTGTCTATTTATCATAACATGAGTAAAAATGATACTTCTAATTCGTCGTCGGTTAGTGTTGAAGCTTCCGCAAAACTCCCACCTCTTAATATACCCACTTTTGACGGTGATCCAAAAATTTGGTCAACTTTTCATGATCTGTTCGAGAAATTAATTCATGATAATTCCAATCTTTCAAATGTTGAAAAGTTCAGATATTTATTTTCCTTCCTAAAAGACGAGCCTTTGAAATTACTAAATGGTATCGCCATAAATAACGACAATTATAACACCGCTTTCAAAAAACTTATTGACAGATATCAAAATAAAAGACTTATAGCTTCGAATGCATTAGATTCAATTTTTTTCATTTCACTAAAAGGCAATACTGCAAAAGATTTTCGTATTCTACTCAATACCTTTTCCGAATCATTGGCAGTTCTTAATGCTTTAAATTTCAATACAGATCAGTGGGATTTTTTACTTTTCTATATACTTCTAGGGAAACTAGATATTGAGACTCGAACTAATTTTGAAATTCAAACTGATTCTAGCAAAATTCCAGAATATAAGGAACTTTATAATTTTGTTGAAATTAAATGCAGGGCCCTAGAATCCGTTCAACATTTGACTACTTCTAAAAATAAAGTATTTGCAGTAAGCAAAGAGAAGTGTAATAATAAATATAATTCCAAGACCAGCAATAGTTTTTCATTACAAACAAAAAATACTCATTATAATTCCAATGTTAAGTGTTACCTTTGCAAAGGTTCACATGGATTATCGAAATGCTCTGATTTCTTGTCAAAATCTCCGAATGATCGTTTTTCTTTCGTCAAACAAAATAAACTGTGTTTGAATTGCTTACATCATTCGCATAATCTAAATAATTGTCTTTCGTCGTACAAATGTCGCACTTGTAATAACCGTCATCACTCTCTGATCCATATTAATAGTTCAACTATCATAGAAAATATTCCACATTCTTCAACTGTATCAGGTAACACCTTTTCCGAACAAAATACAGTATTATTGGCTACTGCGGCGGTAGATATCCGTGATAGATATGGCACATTTCAACGTGTTCGCATTCTTATTGATTCAGGAAGTCAATCAAATTTCATAAGCGAAAAATGTTTTCGTAATCTTGGGTTACAGAGACATCAATTTTCTACAACTATTTTTGGTTTGAACGAAATGACTTCATTTTCTTCAAAAGGTATTACTGCATGCGATATCAAACCTACAAATTCCGACAGCCCTGTACTTTCTTTCGATGCTATTGTTGTTCCAAAATTATGTTCTAATATACCTGCTTTTTCTATTAAAAAGGGACAATGGGACCATTTACAGGGTTTACCTCTCGCAGATGAAAATTATTTTCTCTCAAGTCCAATAGACATTCTGATTGGTGCTGAGCTTTTCACTCATATTTTACTCAATGGACGTATCGTTGGAAAATTAGGCCAGCCTACCGCCCTTGAAACTATTTTCGGTTGGGTTCTTTTGGGTAAAGTTAACAATCCGTCTACAAGTTCAGAAACAAAAACTTTTCTTCTTCAATCCGATGTTCGTGTCGACATCTGTATTCCTAAGTTCTGGGAATTAGAGCAAATTCCTGATAAGCATTTTTACTCCGTCGAAGATGAAAAGTGTGAGACCTTTTTCAAAGAAACGACCACTCGTGATTCCACCGGTCGATTCATAGTTTCGCTTCCTTTCAGAAATTCGAAACCATTTCTAGGAGATACTTATACTCAAGCTTATCGTAGATTTTTCTTACTTGAAAAACGTTTATTAAAAAATCCATCTTTGTATTCTTCTTATTCCGATTTCATGAAAGAATATCTTGACAGTGGACATATGTCTTTAGCCACATCGGAAGCTATACCCAATGATAATTTTTGTTACTTACCCCATCATTGTGTTCTGAAGCCTGAGAGCGTAAGCACAAAACTTCGTGTAGTTTGGGATGGATCGGCAAAAGGCTCGAGAGGTGTGAGCTTAAATGACACTTTACTTCCTGGTCCAAAATTACAAAAGGATATAGTTTCTTTACTTTTACTTTTCCGTTTAGACGCAGTGGTATTCATAGCTGATATAAAGCAAATGTTCAGACAAATTTTAATATCTCCTTCTGATAGAAATTTCCAGAGAATTCTATGGCGTTTTAATCCAAACGATTCACTTTCAGAGTATACCTTAAATACAGTTACTTTCGGACTCAATTGTAGCCCGTATTTGGCAATGCGTACCGTTCGTGAGCTAGCTCTCCTAGAGAGAGAAAACTTTCCAATGGCTAGTAAGATACTAGAGGATCAAACTTATATTGATGATGTGCTGGGTAGTGCATCATCTGATTCTGAAGCTTTGTCTCTTCAAAAGGATTTAATCGATCTGCTTAGTCGCGGAGGTTTTATGTTGAGGAAGTGGGCTAGTAATTCTCCAGCATTGCTTTCTTCCTTAGACCATTCTGACTGTCAGATTCCTTTGTCCTTTGATAAGGATGAACCACCATTTCTGAAGGTTCTAGGTCTTCAGTGGTACCCTTCTCTCGATATATTTTCTTACAAGTGCCAAAATATATCAAAAGACCTCACAAAACGAGGCATCTTGTCCGATATAGGTCGGATTTTCGATCCATTGGGTTTTCTGTGTCCCATTCTTTTAAAGGCAAAATACATTATGCAATGTATTTGGTCCTTGAAAAAGGATTGGGACGAAGAACTTCCCGAGTCCATTAAAAATTCATGGACACAATTGAAGTGTGAACTTTCAGAACTCTCTGGATTACGTCTCCCTAGGCGAATCACCTTTGATCAATATGAGAGATGTGAGTTACATGGATTTTGTGACGCTTCAAGCATAGGTTACGCAGCGGTAATTTACCTCAGATTACAGAGAGGCGATTCTATTCACGTATTTCTAATCTGTTCTAAAGGGAGAGTTGCCCCCTTAAAAACAATTACTCTTCCTAAACTTGAGCTGACTGCTGCAAAGCTTTTGGCTGATTTGGTCAAATTTGTGACTGACACATTTTCTAGTCGACTCTTATTCGATCAAATCACTTGCTGGACTGATTCACAGGTAGTTCTTTCTTGGCTCAATGCTTCACCGAGCCGTTGGAAAACTTTTGTTGCCAATCGAGTACACCATATTCAGGAACTGGTATCTCCCGATTCATGGATGTATATTCCTTCATCTCTAAATGCTGCCGATTGTGCATCTAGAGGAATGAACCCATTGCAATTGATTCGTTTCGAAATGTGGTGGAATGGACCGGAATTCCTATCCAGCCCAAAAACCGAGTGGCCAAATTTTTCTGCTCAAACTTCAGAACTTAATAATGATGTAGTCTCTGCCGAAGAAAAAAGTATATCTTTATATGTAGATATTCCAATGGACGATTTAGATAACCTTTTAAATAAATTTTCCTCTCTTGAAAAAATAAAAAGAATTTTAAGTTACTGTTTACGATTTTCGAAAATTTCAAAACCCGGTTCCCTTAAACAAACAGGCATTTTAACAATTCATGAGTTGAATGAATCGTTGATGTGTTTAATAAAACATACGCAATATTCGGTATTTTCTGATATCATAGAAATTATTAACAAAAACAAAATTTTACCTAAACCCTTTCGGAAACTTTCACTCTTTCTAGATTCTCTAGGTTTTCTCAGGGTGGGCGGCCGCTTAAAGAAATCCAGTTATATTGAATATGCCGCAAAACACCCTCTTTTGATGCCTAGCTCACATAAATTAACGATTTTGATTGTAGAGTCGGTTCACAAGCAATATTTACATCCCGGTTCAAAAACGTTACATAATTTACTTCTTCAAAAATATTGGATACTATCAGCTCGTCGAACAATAAGAAAAGTTATTTCTAATTGTTTTCAATGTTTTCGTGCCCGTCCAAATACTTACAAACCACCTGAAATGGCTGATCTTCCAAGTTTCAGAATTTCTAAATTAAAGCCATTTTCTCACGTTGCTATTGATTTCTGCGGACCTTTCTTCGTAACTATGCATCGCATAAAGGGTGCAAAATATTTAAAATCTTATATATGCGTTTTTGTGTGCACTACAACCAAAGCTATTCACTTAGAATTAACGCAGGAGCTTTCTACGTGTAGTTTTATCGCGGCATTCCGTCGATTCATTTCTCGACGTGGCATGATTCATGCGTGCTACTCCGATAACGGTCGGAATTTCATTGGAGCTCAAAATGAATTTTTGAAGTTAGCTCAAGAAACTTCTGGAACTCTAAGTTTCCAGTGGCATTTCAATCCCCCTACGGGTGCACATTTTAATGGCCTTGCCGAAGCGGGTGTAAAAATGGTTAAATCTCATTTACTACGAGTGGTAGGAGATCAGCGACTATCCTATGAAGAATTTACAACTTTGATTTGTCAAATCGAAGCTGTTCTGAATTCGAGGCCATTATGTTCTCAGAGCTCAGATCCTAATGATTTAATTCCGCTCACACCAGGGCATTTTCTCACTTTAGAACCCTTGAATTCAACAATTCCTGATGTTGATGTTTCTCATTTGAAATTAAACAGACTGTCTAGATGGCAGCTTATACAGAAAATGCAGCGAGATTTTTGGAAAAGGTACTTCGCGGAATATGTTAATACACTTCAGCAGCGTTTCAAGTGGGCTGAGCCGGCCAAAGAAATTGAGCTCGACGACCTTGTTTTGATCAAAAGCGATGTCGTTTCGCCTTTTAAATGGCCGGTTGGTCGCATTGTGGAATTATTTCCGGGAGAGGATGGACACAATAGGGTAGCTGCGGTGAAAACAGCTAATGGTATTTTCCGTAGACCCGTTGTGAAGCTTTGTCCACTTCCGAGAAATTGATTTTCAAATTATTTTCCTTTATAAAAATAATGTATTTCTATATTTGTTATTATTTTTCTTTTCTATTATTTAAATTTAATTTTCTGGTGACTTACGTGGTGTTCTTTTTAAAAGGAGGAAACTTTTTTTTTTCTGTTTTCTTTAGAAAAACCCATAGGGGTTTTTGTGGGCGGCTATGTTAGTGCAGCATTCAAGTTTCCCTAATTTATTTCTGAAATTGCGCATATATGCACCACCCATCTTTCAGATGACACTGTGCGCATGCGAGAGACTTTTCCTTCGAGCAGAATCTTAATGATCACGGATCGACATTACGTTCGATATTTTTCCGGCTTATGAGTTTTTTAATTCTTTCAAAGCAAAAAGTGTTCAGAATTTCTTATTACAAGAACGATAGTTCAACAAGGTGTTGGTGTCAGAGTTCCAGACAAGGGATCCCCAACTAACCAGGAATTCAGTGGATGAGGGTGAGTGTCCATCTGAGATTTGTGGTGTATTTCTAATCATTATCAAATTTACACATACAGTCTGCTAATTTTCTACCGAAGTGCTAACAATAGTTTTATGATGAAATTGTTAAGATTATGTTGAACATTTTTGAAAGATATTTGTTTTCATAAGATTGATCAGCAGAAGCAAAATTTTGTCTATTCAAAATATTTAATTTATAGAATTTTGGTTAACAATTTTTATTTATTGGATTTTGTTATATCATTTGGATGTCTTATAATGAATGTTTATTTTATATGTCGTTTGATATAAGTGGTACTTATATGACATTATTTCAATTTAATTCCTTAAGTTATAATTATTAAATATAATTTTTTGAAATTGAATATGTAGAAGGCTAATATTAAAATATTTAAATAATATTGATCATCATCAACACTAAGACTTACAGCAGCGATATTTTCTTCTGTACGTACAGTTCTTTGTCTTGTTGTTGCATCGAGTAGAGAAAATGTTGTCCGAAATCTATCGATAGTTAGACGAATAAGCTGCCCTGATGGACGATTATGTAAACCATAAATTTCACGAAGTGATAAGTTTGGCGAATAGAACACTGATTTTGAAAATAAATTTCAACAATTTGTAAACGTTGTAACGGCGTGAGTTTTTCCATGATAATTTGTCAATGCTTACTTAACAGAAATGTCAAAACAACATGGCTTCTACCTTCTGTCAAATCACAGTTATTCCTATCAAAAGTGCTATCACTCTAAAAGAAACACCCGATACTAACGTACGTCTCATCCATCATGAAGGTCTTCGTAAGAGTACAAGGTATATATTGAGGTTTTAAATTTATAGTTTTTGAAAAAGGGTAAAGATTTTATAGTCCGTCTAGATAGTATCCGGAAAGAACAAAGCTCAATTGTAATTATTCAGTATATATTTTCAATTTTTGAAATATAAAATTATAACAAAATATTCATCTTATATACGTTTACAATCTTCATTTAACTGTGAACACTTGACTAAACGTCGAGGTACACCTGAAACTAGGTCACCTCCATAATAAAACTGACTGAATTAAATCATCTTTATATCGACGCTGCTCGTTAAACTTCAATCTTCATTAGTCCAGATATGTTTTCAATGGGACTAAGATCTGGTGATGCTGCTGGCCATGAAATGGTTGTCGCTTAGTGTTCTTGCATTCAAGCTTGAGTATAGGCTGAAGTATGGCATCTTGCATCATCCTGCTGAAAACGCCACCCCTCTGGATATAAAGCCTGCACCGTTTCAAGGAGAAAATCGTTTAGAATGCCACAATACTTTTCACTCTTAATGGTACCATCAACAACACAGAGAGGCGTAGCACCACGCTGAGATATTGCTTCCCAAACCATTATTTTTGTGGAAAATTTGGAAATTTGTACGGTAACAGGTTATTTTGATAGGTTTAAACAATATTGTTATCTTTAAAATTATTTATTTCGTATATTTCTCAAATTTATCCTAAATAGGTATGTCAAAAGATCACCGGTACTAAATATCTGCAATTTACAAATTTACAAAGAGATAAAATTCAATAAATATTATAACCAAACTTTATTATATTAGAATTACCATATATAAAAACAATAATTTTTTTTTTAAGTTACAACCAAACAGGTCACATGTCACAGAAGCATTTGAAATTCTTCTTTCAAGCAATACCAACGTTAACTTTAAATCTTTTTCTATAATCCTCAAAAATGATCAATAATCACCGCAATTGATGAAATGATTCATGAAAACGATTACAAACTAATTCATATATTCATATTATGAATTTTGACATATAGGGTGGATCATAACTATTGGACATAGGGTTAGGACAGGTTATTTGGACCAAAATATGATTGGACTAAATATGCCTCAATAAACTATTATTTTTTGTTCACCAAAGGAACTCAAAATTCATAATTCATATAATAATTTAAAAAAGTTTGTAATCGCTTTCTGAGTCAATTTATCCATTGATATTTTTTAATAAATACTATCTGTAAGGTGTTTCTATAAAGTTTGGTTGTTGTAGTTGAAACACATACCTGAACCTGCAGCACCATAAGTAAATAATGTTGTATCCTTTCCATTAATAAATTCGAATACTTTTATTTTCACAATGTCATCGAAAATGACCGATTGTTCAGAAACCATGTTGAATATTTTCGAGAAACCAATTTTTCTATAAACCCTTTCGTCTCCTTCACAGTTTCTTACATCATATTCGGTAGACTTATAAATGAGTTCGTTTTCGTTTGTCACGTGATACTCGAAGTTATCTTTACTTGGTTTAACCCTAAGATATACCTGAACACCGTCTTTTTCGATTCTCTTCTCATGCTCCTATTGAAAAACACAAGTTTGGAATAAAAAAGAGGTTTTTTCTTGATAGAAGGCTCTTACAATAGGTTATATATTACACAGATTAATTATGCTAATCTCACTACAAATTTTAAATTTATAAAAATTTTTGAAAACTAATTTGAATGAATGTATTAGAAAACAAAGTTTCAATTTAGTAGATATATGGATACAGTACCAAAAGAAATTAAAAAAATCGAAAGAAAATATAGAATATTAATCAAAAATATTCAATAAATACTTGGAAAATACCAACTTTGTTTCTTAACGATGTATTATGAAAACCAAATTCTTCTCTTAAAATGCATAACATATCCAGAAGAATTTCTTCGGAAATAACTTTTTAAAGAGAGTTATTTTCGAAAATTTCTTGAGGTTATGTTTTGTGCATTGATGAATTTGGTTTTCATAATAGCTCGTTACGAAACAAACGTTTGTATCCTTCAAGTATTCATTTAATATTTTTAATTATTATTCCATATTTTCTTCGGATTGTTTTATTTCTTCTGGTGCTGTGTAATGAGTTTTAAATCTATCTACTAAATTGAAACTGTGTTTCCTAAAACATTTATTTAATTTAATTTTAAAAAGTTGTTAAGAAAAAATTTTTATAAAATTAAAATTTGTAGTGAGGTTAGGAGAATTAATCTGTGTGATATTTAATATACCGGGTTTTAAAAAACAAAGTTTCATCATTTTGGGAGCTGATTGTAGACCTCAAATTAATTAAAAAATTCATATAAACATGCAAAGAAGCCGTTTTGGAGATATAAGCAAATTTCGGATTTCAAATTAACTAGTAGTGCAACCAAATACGATACACAATTTACGAGTATTTTCATCTTTCAGATGTTTTGTTTACTGGACATACAATTAAAATGTTTTTCAGTTGGTTCATTAAAAATAATCACAACTCTCATCAAACATTTGATTTTCACATGATATTTACGTATCGCGTGTTTTTTTTAGAGTGATAGAACTTTAAATTGAAATAAAACACATTCAAATTAAGATTTAAGCCAGATTTTTTTTTATTTGAAAGATAACTTTATGACATTTATGTTTTAAAAATAATTTCTGGCATATGTCCACCACGATTAGCTCTGAGGAACCGCATTCGACCAGACCAATTTTGGACCAATTTTTCGAGTAATTCAGGCCTTATTTCATCAATAACACGAGTAATGTTGGCTTCCAAAGCGTCTATTGTTTCTGGTTTATCAGCATAAACCAATGAATTGACATAATCCCAAAGAAAATAATCCTGTGGAGTTATGTCGCATGATTTTGGAGGCCAATTTATTGGGCCATTTCTCGAAATAATGTTATCGCCAAATCTTTCTTTCAATAAATCAATTGTTACGGTAGCAGCATGAGGTGTAGCACCATCTTGTTGGAACCAAAATACTTCTGGGTCGATACCATTCAAATTTTGAAACAAATAATCATCGATCATCGATCTGTAACGGGCACCATTCACTGTAACATGAAGAACTATGCATCAACAACTTCTCTATTCATTCCATATTCAACGCGTGCAAGCTCTTGAACCTCCAGATCATCAAGCCAGAGAGACATTCTGTCAATGGGTTTTAACAAAGATTGCTGAACATCCACATTTTATTTCTAATATTTTTTCACTGATAAAGCCAACTTTACCAAAGATGGAATTTTTAACTTTCATAATAGCCATATTTGGGCGGATGAAAATCCACAAGTCCTTCATGACTCCAGGCATCGACAGCTTTTCAGTATAAAGCTAGGTATTTTAGGGGATCATTTGTTAGGACCAGTAGTTTTACCCATGGTATTTAACAGGAGCCGTTTACTTTAACTTTCTTCAAAATATATTGCTCGTTTTTCTAGATCTGCTCCCAAATGCTCCCAAAATATTTAAATGCTGTTTTTTAACACCGGCTATAAAAAAATAAGGAAATTCGCTTTTCAATGCACTTATAATATTTCTTACCTCAGAAGTCGATGTTGATGGTTCTGCTTTTTCGTTCGTTGAGAATTTCATATTAATTCTGACATGATCCAGTTTTCTTCGATCAATAAAATGAATACTAGGATCCCTGGCTCTGATAAAGGATTTATCTTCCGTTAAATTAAGCATCTTAGTAAATAAATATGTTATAATATTTATAAACGAATGGATACTGAATTATGTCGGTTGAATTTGGGAACTTATGTGATTTGAAAAAATCACAGATGTAACATCTGAAATCTGTATTACAAACTTGAATTGAAACCATAGAAACATCGACGGCTCCATGAGGTGGTTAACGGGGGGTAATTACCCCCTTTCAAATAATATCAATATAGGTTTGTGTTGCTGATCCTTTGATAATATCTGAATTGCAAAATATTTATTTGAATAAGAATTTGATTTTTATGTTGAAACAAATGATAAAAAATTTTAATATCTCAGTACTCTTTCGTTCAGAAAATCGGCGACTTTATGATGTTCACGCATCATTTCCAAGTTGTTTTTTATATCGGAACGAAAGAAAAACTGAATTGTTGTAGCATATTTATAAATACGAGGGGTGTTCAATGTATTCCCGGTATAGGCATGAAGAAAAACTCGAAAAATTTTGGAAAAATTATAGTCTCCTAGAACTTCAATATATTTGTTAGATCGAGAAATAAGCTTCTCTAAACCTTTTTCTGGCTTTTCCTCAAAATGGGTATTAATTGCTACCTTCATTTCTTCATCGTCGGAAAATCTCTTTCCACGAAGATATTTTCTCACATTTGGGAATAGGTAGTAGTCACTGGGGGCCAAGTCTGGACTGTACGGGGGATGAGTAATTTCTTCGAAGCCACATTTCCGCACAGCATCCTTTGCCAGGCAGTCCTTGTGGCGCGTTGTCGTTAAGCTAAAACACCCCCGCTGAGAGTTTTTCCCCCTTTTTCCTTTAATTCCTCTTAAATTGCGCAAAGTGGTTTTGTATGATGCTACTGTGATGCTTTCACCCTTTTTAGTGTATTCTATCAATAAAATACCTTTAGAATACCAAAAGACCGTAATTTAGATAAAGATTAATTAGGGTTTCATCACAACAAAAATAGAATCCAATTAAATATTCTACAGTTATTAAGATATTATCCTAAGCTTTCTCAGTTTTTGCTTTTTAGTGTCTATGATTTTAACAGTAGGTAAAGAGTGGACCATCTAGCGTTTGCATTTTGAACATTTTGAACTAGTGGTTAATTATTTGTAGCCTGAGAAAACTTCTGTCTATTCTGACAGAAAGTTAGTTTAATATTTGACATTAACGTAATAGGTCGATTTACGCATGAACGAAACTGGGAAATATTAAAAACTGAGTTCGAAAAGAGAGAATCTTCTATCCAAATTGTTAAAAATTTACATGGAAAATTCAATAGAATAGAAATGAAATACGGCATTTTGTGAAAACCTTGAAAAATTATTGATTAGTTTTTATTTATAGCAGATCAAAAAGGCAAATTTTAAAAGATACACTTTTATATGAATAAGAATTTTTTTAAGAGTCGTTTCCAATTTGGTATTAATTTCACGCACATACTGTATATAAAGACATTATACGATGTGGGTTCATATACGAGTATATCAGTTTCATTCCTTGAAAATATGAAATAACAATTTGATCTTCCGCCACGGATGACTTATTATGAACAATTGCCAGAAGCAACAAATTACGTAAATATACAAGTCGTTTAAACTTCACCTTGGGAAATACACCTAAATTGAAATATAATAGAATTTAACATTGTATCACATCAAGGAAAAAATCCACAATACTAACTATAGTAAATTAGATGTCTTTATTTGCAATCCTCAACAATTACGTTAGATAAATCCCATTTATTGTCTGTCAATTTTTTGTGAGTCTTCTTTCGTGTTTTCATTGATATTTTTTCTGTCAACAAAAAGTTATTGTCTATTACCTGATCGATTTAAGGATCTGGTTCAAAGACACGATATTTTTTCATCTCTCAACGAGTACGATGTAGGTCGTGAATAATAATTGTTAATAATAATGCCCGCATCAGTGGCGAGACGTTACTTTAATGAAAATAAATTGTCTTCAACTAATAATTTTTAAAATTTTGAAAAACTACATCAACTAGGAGTTTTAATTTTTCAACAGCTTATATATGTCCCAGAAGTCGACGTCAAGCCGGAATCAGATAACAGGTTAAGTCATAATAGTCATGAAAAATAAAAATAAAAATAAAAAAGTCCTGTATTATTCAAATTATATTGCACTTTCTTTTATTCAATAAAATGCACACCCTGTGATGATTTTTGAACTCCTGTTGCTACAATTTATTACTTTTTTCAAATAAAATTTTTTTTCTATGTTATCCCGAATAGTGCTTCTGTAACCTATAATCTTCAATTCTAAGACAATTGCTCCAGCTTGGAAAATAATGTCATTTTTTGCCGAACCAAGTGCAGCTTATGTTTTTTCAATAGTCTTTAAGCTGTTCTTTTGGCACTCCTATGCTTCGCGGAATTTCACGTAGCGAAGTACTTGGATCTTCATCAACTGCTTGAAGCACAATATCGTCGTAAGGTAAGGAAATCTCTCGCTATATATTCTCGAAGCTTCACTAGAGTTTCATCTGCATTCCCCATAAATGAGGTGCATGTTGGCATATTCCTATGTGGTATACACAGACATGATGGCAATACACAATCACAGGTTAGTCCAGGTAAAATCAAAGTTCGTCGTAAAGAGATCACAACTATCCAAATCACCAGCAAACAAATCTAATAAACGGAGCCAAAAGTCGTAAGTACACAAATAACACGATCAAATACGGAAAGATGCGCAATAGACCAAGGGGTGTAGCGTTTACGTGTGCCAATACCAAATAGTGGCATCGCTATAATTCTCACTCACACTTTATGGAAGGACTCACCCCATCTCATTCAGACCACATTCTTAAAGTATTGGATGCACTAGAATCATTTTTAGAAAGTTCGAAAAAATTGTTCGAAACCGTATTTCTTTAAGAAAGACCGTTTTTTGACCGATCTAAGAAATAATGTAGTAAGTGTTATACCTAATGAATGCGCAAACTTATAAAGTAATTTGCCAAACTGATGTAGTTCAGTTTTTTTCAGTACAGTCAGTTGAATTTGAGCGAAATATTAATTTTGAATACTTGGTTCGCCAAAAAGTGACATTATTTTTCAAGCTGGAGTAATTGGCTTAGAATTGAAGATCACGGGTTACAGAAGCACTATTCGGGATAACATCAGAAAAATAAAATTTGAAGAAAGTAAAAAATTGTAGCAACAAAAGTTCAAAAATCATCACAGGGTGTGTATTTTCTCGAATCATAAAAAATGCAATATAATTTGAAAACTATACGACTTAGATTTTTCAAATATTTTTCTGATGACTACTTATGACTCAGTCTGCTTGACGTCGACTTCTGGGACAGCTGTATAATAATATCAAACGCAAGAGATCCTGGAGCAAAAAAGATGCTCAAAGGATTTCGAAGGCCAATATCCATAAAAAAAGAGATGCTGTCTGTTTGGTGGAATTTTAAGGGACAGGAAAGGTCAGAATTAATCAACAAAAAGGTGTAGTGTTTCACCAAGATAATGCCAGATCTCATATAAGTTAGGTCACTCGCTAAAAGCTTTTACTGCTTCAATGGGATACTCTGCCACACCCACCATATTATCCAGATCTGGCGCCTTCGGATTATTATTTATTCCGCTCATTGCAAAATTTTTGGACGGTAAAACCTTAATTTCAAATGAAGAGATCAAAAATCACCTGGATCAGTTTTTTTCAGCAAAAACCAAAAATTTCATGAACGTGGTATCATGCTACTACCAGAAAGATGGCGAAAGGTGTTGGACTAGAATAACCAATATATAATTCAATTAAATCTGTATTCATTATACAAAAATTGTCTTTCATTTTCCCAAAAAAAAAAGAAATTACTTTCCGAACAACCCAATAAGAGTGTTTACCGACCGGCCGAACAAAATTACTTTTGACTTCCAGTACGTCATGAATCGTTTGAGACCAATTTCAGCTTAAAATTCTAAAATCAAGGATAGCACGTTGTACCCTAGAACAAGCGCCCTATAGAAATTCAATTAATTTTTCAACATCTGACCTTTAGACTTCAACGTGTTTAGATCTTCATCTTTTAAGTCGTATTTCCGAAACCTTTGAACGGGTCTTTATTTATTTTCCAACTTGATATGCTCATTTGTGCTTGATAGTAGTCAAGTTATTTCTTTTTGAACTTATCGTATTTACAAATGATCAGACAGCTCTAAGATCAAGCGTAATTTAACCTAACCAGAAATTTTTTATCAGTAGTTCCAATGTGACCACTTTAAACAATTTTTTCCGATTTGTATCACAAGTTGAAGATGTCCGAAATCTAAAGAAATAGAATGAGTAAATTTTTAAATATTTTCTTTAAAATTATTCTCTACATCTGTAGCTGAGTTACCTAACTTTTGATGAAACAGGATCCTTTTGCATCAGAGCAACGATATCTTAAAGGATAGTCTCAAAAACTTTAGAGAATGCTCTACAAGGAGCTTTCAATGTGTTGTAGAGATAATTAAAATCTGCAAATACATTAATTGCAATTAACAAGAGTACGCCACTGTTCTTTCAATGTTGCCACCTTAGATACATGAGAATGTACATTCTCGTATATCTATGGTTGCCACCGTACAACTAAAAATCCCCTATAAAATAATGCCTTCTTAATTAGTTAACGAAACCAAACCCAACCTTAAAATTTGAACCTAATTGATTTGTTTATCACTTTTAGGTTCTGTTGAAGAAACACAACGACAAATTTAGATATTCAACAATCTCTACAGTGCAAACATGAATATTTTGAATACTTTATGTATAGCTTCGGTTGTTGTGGTCCTCATATTTATACAACAAGGTAAATATTTTGAGAATTATACATCGTTTGAAGTTTGATCCAAATGAATATTTATAAACTTTTTTCACAGCCCTTTCCATCAAATGCTGGGACTGTAGGTCTGATATTGATCCCAAATGTTCCGACCCCTTCGACAACACAACCTTTGCAATAACGGATTGTAGTACACGAAAACTGGATCATTTACCTGGACTGAAAGCAACTATGTGCAGGAAGATGAGACAAAAAGGTATGATACTCCTTAAGAAATATCCAATAGACCAATATACTAACTTTTAAAATATGTTTGATTGCAGTAAATGGTGTTTGGAAATATGTGAGAAGTTGTGCCTTCTTAGGAGAACCTGGTATAGGTGGAGATGAAAGATTTTGTTTGATGAGAACAGGGACTTACAATATTTTCATGGAGTACTGCACGTGTAATACTAAGGATGGATGTAATACTTCAAGTACAACATTGTTCAACCCAATTCTTCCTTCTATGATATTTGCAATATTATATGTCTTTCGGTGAATAACGCTCAGGTTTGGTTACATATTCATTCCATTTCCAAATATCATTAGACTTTAAATTGCTGCCCAAACTCTTTTAATTTCTGAAACATGACTGATAAATTATGATATGACTCGCTCATTATTAACAAGTCACCATTGATACTAATCAATTTTATATCCATCTTGTGCCTTCAAAAATATGGATAGATAAAAAATTATATATTTCATGTCTAAAATAGTTGAATTTTGAAATTTTGTTTGCTTTGATATATAATATCAAATATTCCTGACACAATATAATATTTTATTTGATAATGATTCAATTTAGATATTTAAGTGAGTAACTAAGCTAAAAGTAAAAGGCAGCACATTTTTTATCTGTAATTATTCGAAATATTTTGTGTTTTATTTTCAATTACTTGTGTTTTAAATTTGTTATGAATTTGTTATTTCAAGCACAAATGTGTATGACTGATATGCTATATGTACTTGAATAGGAATTATCCGTCCAATGATCTATATGCTTTATAGAATTCAATTATCATCTTTTATACACATATATAAAATAAAATATTTTTATTATATTATGTTATTATTATTTAGTTGAATGCACTGTGAGAAATCTTGCATTTTCATTTATTCACTCAACAATTATTTAAAAAACCTCTAAACAGCATTTTTTGGTCTCCTTTAGCTTCACTACAATTTTATAAAGATAATCCACCGTGGACTTCCTTGTAGAGATGCAAACTGCTTGTGAAATCGGTTCTTTTATTCAGAATGTTATCTCTTAGGTAGATTTAGAATTCTTTATATAAGAGAAACATTTAGGAAAAGAATTAGAACTTCGAATCTTGATGGAAATCCATTGTACACTTTTAAATAATACACATATACGGGTATGGAATAAACAGTCAGAAAGATACGAAATTCAATGTTAATCAAGACGACGACCAGGGTCCAGTAGAGCAGTGGAAGAATAAAAACCTCAGCGATCGAAGCATCCCCCACTGCGTGGTCTTCTAGTTTAACATTGAATTTCTTAGGTTTAGGACTGTCTTTTTCATACCTGTATACCATTTAATCAGTCTATTTTTTTAATCATGATCCAGAAATAATCTTGACAGTTTACATCAGATCTACCAATGAATAATTCATGGTCAATTTCAAATTTGTCTATCCCTTTGTTTCTTAACACAATACCTTTGAAAGAAACAACTTAGAGACTGAAAATATACATGTAGATTTTAAGCCAAAATAGGAAGTAAATTCAAGTTCATGAATAACCTAAATTAACATAGGCTTCTGGGAATTTCTCATTGAAAAATTAATACATTATTCCGATTACAAAGAAAGTTGGCAAAAGGACACTTTCTTAATTCTTTTATGAATTAAGATTATTATGATTCCATTAGAATTTCTCTCGAGAAAAACTTTTTAATGCTATAAATATCTTTTAGTCAAGTATTCACATTGCAGTAACAACTAAGTTATGTATTTTTAAAACGATAGACATTATTAGTCTGAGAAGTGCAGATGTTCTTATGTTAATTTAAAGCTTTTATGTTTTCTTTCTTATCTTAAAAGTGAGACTCAAAACAATGTACTGTTGATTTCTGATCCATCACTGGATGAATTTTTAGTAATTATCCTACCCTTCAGGGATCAGGAACAAAATGAACATCAGGAAATCTATTAATGTGACTTTAATGCAAAATTTACAACATTGACATCTAAAAACTGAAAAATTAATTCTATTACTCTTTCAACAAAGACACATAAAACTATCAAAAACTCCAACCAAAAATCATTGAACTTCTAAATGTATATTTGAACTCTATTACCCAAAGGATTTCTACTCTTGTCGCCATTATTCTTAGGATAAATTCTACTGACAGTCTCCGTTGTGGTACAATACTCTATTTTTGGTCAATAATTCAATACACAGTCTACAGAAAATATAACTTACTTAACATAACACATGATTTTTATAGTTTTGGCTTTTTGATATTTTCGCATTTATTCTAAAGTCTATAAAAACACTAAAATCAATGCTTTTTCTATAAAATCTCTAACAAATTGAAAGCAACTATTAGGCTCTTTAAATTCCGCAAAATTAACATTTTCGGTTTTGATTTTTAATGGCAAACTTCAACACCCAAAAATATTTAGGTATAACAGGCAGTGTCTCAAAGAAAGTTTCAGTTGAAAAAAATATGTTGGTATTGGAAATTCGCCAATATTTTCTCTAAATTATATTCATTTGAAATTTTCCATTTGAAGCATCAAGCCACAATTGTTATAATCCTTTTTAGAGTCAATTTTGAGATTATTTCTGTACAAAAATTAAGTTTTCAAATTATTCTAGAGAATCTGAAATAAATGGCACGTATCAGAAATATACATCCTTCATGTATCATAGATTATTTTGAGTTGAGATGAGAACATTTTTTCGTTTGATCGAAAAATTTATGTTAGTTCTGCATTCTTATAGAATGCAGTGAGAATGTAGATTATTACAAAAGCATAAGTCTACATATTACACACTTATTGGAAGAAATGTTCCTACAATTTAAGAGAAACAAACGCTTCTCTGCATAAGAGGGAAAGATTACTTGTAAGATTGGAAAGTGTTTAGGTTTACAGGTTTTAAAATACATGCATAAAGATTGAGAAGTATATACAAAATTTACAGAATTATTGTTAGCATTCTAGAAGTCAAATTAAAATAGAGCTAATATTTTAACATCCGGAAGAACACTCTTTACTCATTATTAGAAAGTTCATGGAGGTATTAAGAATAAATCTTTTCCAAATTGGGTAATAAACATTGTGAACAGAGTGAGGAATTGGTAAATAATATACTTTTAATAGTCTTTTAAGAACTTTAAAAGGACTGATGTCTAATGGTTTCAGAAGAAATTACCAGAAAGTTGTCAATAAATTTATTATGTAAGTTTGAAAGAAACTAGTAGAATTTCACTGACATTCATAAAATTCTTATCCATGAAGGAAGTAGGTTGAGTTTGTTTTGCATCCCCACATAAACCAATGTTGTCCAGTCAAATAGAAAATTGATATTTATTTCCATCAATCTGGTGAAAATGTCGAAACCTCTACTAAATTAAAATATGGACAATAATTTATCGATTATCTCGTTTACTATAATTGTGACAGTAACATAGAAGATCATAACATGTCACTTTTTCCTCATAATAAAAATACTCTGTTGACAGTTTACCATTTACATTATATAATGTAGTTTGAAATATGCAACAATTCAACCTTTTAAAAAATTTGATGGTGTTTGGACTTACTTCTATTATATTGTTTGCTCATTGAATTATAGATTTTGTGAAGTGTGTGAACATTTTCATTTTTTACCTCTTCTCTGTATAATATTCCCAATTTTAGTAGGCTTTATTCATTACGTGGTTAGCCATGTTGTTTTTTGAGTTTTTTTATACCATAATATTCTTATGTTAATTCGATTGCGGAAAGTTGAATAAGGAACTGGTAGTAGCTTTATCTTTGAAAGTATTTCACTAAATAATATTCAATTCAAATATCCTGGTTATATTGTTAATATGAATTCAGTTCATTAGAAAGAAATATTAGTATTAGAATATTCTGAAGTTCCAACACGAGTAATACCTTAAGTGTAAATGATGATACCTACTGTTTATTTTTTCACCCTTCCTATCGTTTCTATCAGTTGATGCGAGTGTGTCAGATGTTAAAATGTGAAAAACAAAAAATTGTTATAACTTCAAAGCAGATATATACAAAGACTGCTGGCATTACAAGCTATCCTAACGTTTTCTTAGCTTGGTGTTGGTACCAGTGAGACACTGAACATGTTTGTTCAAGGAATATACATTGACATCCAGTTTTCATTCAAATTCCTATGACCTTTTCTGGTTTCATAAGAACTCCAATGGAATCTACCTAAATATACAAAATTTTTACAGAGGATATTTGCTAACTGTCCTTTAAATGTGTTTTGAATCTTTCAAACTAAAATGCATTGCTGTAAGAGTATTTATAGAGATACTAGAATTTATATCTTTATACGTGTATTCCATTGAGATATTATTCCAATATGTCTATTTTTGTGTTATGTGGAAACTCTAATAATTTCTCGAGACTTGATTGTGGTCATTGTATAAGAGTTTTTAAGATTTAGAGAAACAGATTATCATCTTCAGTTAGAATAAAACGACAAGGAATCTGTAGGGAGTACCACTTGGATTCAGAAGAAATGGTTTCGTTTTAAAATTTGTGTTTTCAGTATTGTGCGAACTTTTCATTACCCGTATTTACCTATCCAACTGAGAAACCTTCCAAAAATACATATTTCTTTCTTTTTTTTTTCACTTTTTGAATTGACATGATATGTTTCTGAACTTGTTCAGTTAATAATTGAGAAATTCGGAAATTCGACAGTTTTTGAATTGTCATCTGTTATAAAGGCACTTTGAAATAGAAAATTTTGTAAGGGAGGTATTTATTATTGTGAAAACTGCCTGATTGCGTAGATGGATTTGGAATAAATATATGATAAAATAGGATGATACTTCAATCCCATAATTTAATCAATATGTCGAAAATGTTCTCACTTATCAGAGGCAGAAAAATTGTTTGGACTAGTATATGAAACTTACCTCAAAATAAAAAAAGAGAAAATATAATAAAACATTTATAGAACAGTTATTATAGAATGTACAATAAAATAAATAGTTATTACAAGTAAAATTTCATCTTTACAACATTAAATGCATTAAGCTACAAAAAATTGCAACATTATAAATAAAAATTATAAATAACAATTCAATACTACGATAATCTAGAAATACATTGGTTGTCATGAGTAATACGTTTCATTACTGTTTACTACACGATAACATACAAAACCGAATTGTATTAATCTTAAAAAATAGGGAGCATAACAACGTCAATAATGGGTCTTACAATATTGCATCAAAGAATCTGGAACGTTCTGGTAGCCTTTTACAACTTAACGACCTGTTCCAGGATCACGTTTAGCCTGAAGGTATTCGATACCACTAATCTGTATTCAAATTTCATCAGGTTGTGGACTTAGTTACCGTTGGTATTACGAGTTATTATAGCGTTGCGGTTGTTTGAATCGGTTCCATAGATTTTACCCGCTTTTTTCGCCATTGAGCCGAGGAGTTCCTGTGATAGTTTGTGAGCAGATTTGAGTGATGTAAGCCATTCTCTTAGGCCGATCTCATCCTGCAAACAAAAGCATATGCATGATCATACATATAAGTTGATAAAAGTAGTTATCTGAAAACAATTTGCTCAACAACTCTTTTATCTTAGGAAGAATCAAGTTTTTCTGGAAACTACATGACAATGGTAGTCTATGTGCTTATATTAATGAATTAAAAATCTATAGATCACACTTTGATTAACGTTGATACCTTGTGCAGTGTTTGAATATTAAAATGAACCAACCAAAGTGAAGAATTCCAGCAAAAATGTCTACATAAAAATTTCACCTTAAGCTACTTTAAAGAATTAAAGAAAAAAATGCTTCTCAATAGAGAGCAATCTTTATGTGGTATTTGTGTTTGAAAAAAGAAGGTCTGCTGAAAATATTTTTGTGCGTATATGAGATTTTCATTGTTTTGGGATAAACAGATGAAATTTAATTTTTGAGAGTTGTTCTGAAGTGACTTTTGATAGTGATAGAAAAATAGCAACTAAAAAAGTTATTCCTCATCAATAATAGACAGTACGATAGCTAGAAAATAGTATAAAAATACTATTTACGTTTATAAACATATGAAGGAGTTACTATGTTAACGAAATGCTTCATATGAGTAACTCACAATAATAAATAGAAATCAACATACATATTGGGTTGTTCGGAAATACATTGGATGGATATATTTCCGAAACTTTCAATTTAGATGGAACATGCGAAAAAATAAAAACAAGGAAGGATATACTACTCTGTCAAGAAGAAAGTACCGGGAATTTTCAATTAAAACAACATTTTTACATTTAATCGTCAGGATTTATTGGGTCGCCTTCAAAAGGCTCCATTTGCTCCAATACATCTATGCCAACGGCACTTCCAATTATCGAAACATTTTTTATAGGCGCTTTCCGGGATGGACTTTAGCTCTCGCGCCGAATTTTGTTTTATGGCTTCAATCGACTGAAAACGGGTGCCACGAAGGAGCAATTTTAGTTTTGGGAAGAGGAAAAAGTCGCAGGGAGCCAAATCCGGCGAATACGGTGGTTGCTGAAGTTTGTTGAGTTTTTGGCGAGAAAGTCAGTCACAATCGTAGCTCGGTGAGAAGGCGCGTTATCGTCATGCAAAATCCATGAGTTGTTCGCCCACAAATTTGGCCGCTTCTTACGGATACGCTCACGCAAACGTTTCATAACGCCTAGGTAATACTCCTTGTTTACCGTCTGACCCTCTGGAACGAATTCGTAGTGCACCACGTCACGGATATCGAAGAAAACAATGAGCATCACCTTCATTTTCGAGCGGCTTCGGCGTGGTTTTTTCGGTTTCGGCTCATTTTTTGCCACCTATTCCGATGATTGCTGGCTTGTTTGCATATCGTACTCGTAGACCCAGGTCTCATCACCAGTTATAATGCGTTCCATGAATGTAGAATCGGAATTACAGTGATCCAGCATGTCTGAAGCAACCTGTTCGCGATGACGTTTTTGAAGAAAATTCAGGTCTTTGGGTACGAGTCGTGCGGCCACCTTTCTCATGCCCAAAATATCAATCAAAATCGTACGTGCGGACTCGTGGGATATCTTAAGATCATGTGCTATCTCTCTCAAGCTGGTACGACGGTTTTCCAGCACCCTTTCCTTAATTTTATCGACGTTATCTTCGATCGAAGCCGTCGATGGGCGACCACTTCACGACCGTCCTTGAAGGCTCTGTACCACTGATATGCACGAGTTTTCAATAGAGCATTATCACCAAAGGTCTTTTGCAACATTTTCAATGCATCGGCACACGAAAATTCGTTTGCAACACAAAACTTTAAACAAATTCTTTGCTCAACGTAATCACCCATAGTAAAAATCGGCACGCACTCTGACATCGACTGACTTAACTAGCTGTTGCAAACACACTAGTTGACAGATCCCGCTCAAGCTTGGCATAGTAATTAAGGACAGTGGTACCAACCTAGGAAAAAAATTCTTTACCTGCCTCATTGCCCCGCCAGATTTAAATCGATAATTCCCGGTACTTTCTTGACAGAATGTATATAAAAGTTTACTTAAAATATATGTGCCATATGAATCCAAAGAATTGATTTTGGATCCAAGCAAGTGGGAAAAAGGTATTAGTCTGAACCATTTCCTCCATCTCAGACGATATCTCCCCTGAGAGAATTGAAGAAAACCATTAATATACTACATCAAAACATCCAATGTATAAGAAATAAAATCTTGGAACTAGAAATATTCATAACATCTTTAGAAAATAGTCCAGATCTGCTGTGTCTCACCGAGCATTGGCTTAACAAAAGTGAGGTTGATCTAACAAAAATTGAAAATTACAAGTTAATATCATGTTACACTCGAGAAAAGTCCATTCATGGAGGGTAATGTATTTTAATAAAAGACACCTTACAAGATTTTGAAAATATACCAATTATAGAACACATCAGTATTGAGTGTTAGGCTGAAATCTCATGTACGGCGAGTAGACCTAGAAAACTAGTAGTCTATATATCGAACATGTTCGGGAAATATGCAGATTTTTTTAGCCACTCTTGAGGGTGTTCTCACTGTAGTTCAAGATCATTTTATTGATTTCGATGTTATCATATGTGGCGATTTCAATAAAAATCTTATGAATGAAGATAATTCCAAATGCTTGTTCATAGATTTGTTAACCACCTTCAATTATACACAGACAATATTTAATCCCACTAGAGTTACAAAGACTATAAGTTCCCTTACAGATAATATATTCGTAAATACATTTAAGATAAATAACAATAAAAACAGAATATCCGCACTCTCCGGTCATATGGCGCAGTTCATTTCAGTAGAGAGCACATTTCCTATAGGAATGAAAACTGATGAACTTATTGAAAAAAGATTTTTTACAAAGACCAAACTAGAAGAATTTTTTGTTTATTTGAGGGATTTAAATTGGGATGGTTTGATATCAGAGACAGATCCAGATGTGGCCTACGAACTGTTCTACAACACAATGATGGCAAATATGAATCAGATCATTCCACGGAAAAAAATGAAATTGAGAAGGAAGAGGAATCGAACATGGCTTACTCTGGGTATAAGAATATCGAGTAAATACAAACGGGAGCTTCACGAAAAAATGTTGAAAGAAATGGCGATTGAAGAATACTATAAAAAATATTCAGCCATATTGAAACGCGTTGTGGAATTATCTAAGAAAATTTCTGATCAGGACTTTATAAATAAATCGGAAAATAAGACCAAAGCAACTTGGGCTTTAATTAATAACGCGACGAAAAATAGAAGTGCTACTGATGATACATTGTTTGAATGATTTCCTGGAAAAAATGAAAAAAAAGCTATAAGATGAAATGAATAAATTTCTGAAATCTAATGTTTCAAACAACAAGAAGAACCCTGATGTTGCAGAAACCATAAATCAATGTGATTCAAGAATTTTTCTGAATCCAGTTATTGAGCAAGAAATGTATCATTACATAATTCAACTTGAAAATAAAAAATCTACAGGATATGACGAGATACCTGTAGATTTACTGAAAAAATGTGCACCGATATTGACGTTACCCCTAACACATATAATATAATAAATAAAATGTGTCAATACTGAAAATATCCCCAAGCCCTCAAAGAAGCTTGGGTTAAGAAAGGAGAAAAAGACAATTTCAATAACTACCGTCCAATATCTCTACTCTCAAATGTTACTAAAATATTTGAAAGAATAATGTTTGATAGAGTAATGAAGTTTTTTGAGAAGAATAACATATTACTGGAACAACAATGTGGATTTAGAAAAGGCAAATCGACCATAGATGCATTATATCGAGTTCTTAACTCTGTAATAAAATCATTGAATAAAAATCAGATAACAGCCACACTTTTCTTAGACTTGACGAAAGCGTTTGATACAGTGAATCATAACATCTTAGTGCAAAAATTGGAAAGATATGGTATAAGAGGTGTAACTTCAAAATTATTTCGATCATACTTAACAGGGAGAATTCAGAGGACAACTGAAAAAGGAAAAAATGGCAAGCAAATAATATCTTGCATGTAGATAGAGGGGTTCCCCAAGGATCAATATAAGGCCCCCTACTTTATATAATCTACACAAATGATTTGATTAAAGTAACATCAAATGATACTGTAATGTATGCTGATGACGTATCAGTAATCTGCGTTGGTTCCACTCCAGATGAATGCAAAGCCGCAGTTGAAAAAGATTTAGAAAACCTTGAAAAATGGTTCGGAAAGAATAATCTCACAATGAACATCACCAAGACTAAACTGATAATATTTAGAGAAAAGAATCAACATGCCATCAACTTAATTTATCACGGTGAGAACATAAGAAAGAGCTGAAGATACTCTATCATTCTTGGAAATCCATTTATATCGGGATTTGAATTGGCGGCCACACATTGAATATTTGGCAACAAGCCTTGCAAGGTACTAACAAGAACATTTGGGTCAGATGCTTCCCTGACAGCATATTATGCATACGTCCACTCTAGACTCAGGTATGGAATCATCTTCTGTTAATGCTGAAAGAGTCTTCATCATACAAAAAAAATGTTTGAGAACTGTCTTTGAACTGAAATATAGCGAATCATGTAGAGATATTTTTAGGAATAATAATATATTAACACTATATTGCCTGTATATATATGAGTGAATTATGTATATAATCAATAATTTCATAAAATTCAAAATGTTAATGCTTGATCATGATTATAATACGAGAGGAAAAATTCATCTTAGTTTAGAAAAACCAAATTATGCTTACATACAGAAGAATGTTGTTCATATTTTAGTGAAAATTTGGAACAAATTCATTCAAAACAAGACCCAAAATTATACAAAAGAAAACTGAAAAAAATTTTATATAAAAAAGGCTACTACAGTGTGAAAGAGTTTTTGGCTGAGAAAGACTTTAAGAACTTTAATATTTAAGTTATGATTTTTTGTGACGTGATCTACATCATTTTGTGATATTTTTAGATCAAATAAAAGACTATTATTATTATTAAACAAACAGCTGACCTAAAAGGTACATGTCTCAAAGCTTCGATATATGCGATATAATGCTTTATTTTCACGAGTTTCAGTTCCTCATAAGAAAGACTCGTGTCCGACAACATCCTATATGTCATATACAATTCCTTCAGCAAACTTTCCGACTTGTAAAAAACTCGAAAATTTTGAACTTTAAGTTCAGATTAACTCAAAACTGGAATGACTTCAAATTGTTTCTACTTACTGGATTTGTGAGGATTATTTTACCATCCTTTGTTCGAGTAATGACTATACACTGCTCATTCTTCACTTGCACAAGCTCTGAGCTAACTTCATCCACCTGATCCATGAAAACCATTTCAGGTTTCGCAGAATCAGGATGCAATTCAAGTCGATTGGGATACAATTTCGCATATCTCATTTGCCAACTTGAATTCCAGGGACCTCCCAATTTTTTGATATAGCCGTGGAGTATACAGTCTGATTCTGAAATGTAAAAATAATATTATTAATAGCGTATTATTACTTAATGATGAAATGATGGGAAATTTTAGGTTTCTTCTTTAAAAGTAATGGAATATCAAGAATTTGTAATTGTATTTTGATAGTAATTTGAAGACGTGTGTTGGAAAAAACACTGTTAAATCTTAGTGACCCGTTTTTTTGGTCGCCAGTGTATTTAGGCCCAAAATCTTCCCTGAGAAGTTTAAATCTCTAGATCTTTTCGTTCGAAAGTTAGAGTGTTTATGGATAGATTGGACGACACACATTTGGGCAAAACGATATTACGCCGTTCCCACAACAATCGCGCAAAAACATTTAATAGTATCAACTGAACTTTAACAATATTATTTATTTATATGGAAATTGTTTCAATGAATATTGCTTTCTACATATTTCATTATGATCTGTGTAGAAAATATTCAAAATTGAATGCAAATAAATATGTTAATTACCTTTTTCATCTAAGTCGAATAGTTTCTTTTGTTTCGCTTTCTTTTTGTGTTCAGCCTTGTCAGCCTCAAAGTTGATGGTTTCGAAGACTGTTTCAGCGACCTCATTCTGCCATCTTTCTGATATTACCAACGGGAAATTTTTATACAGTTCTTGATCCTGATCTCCTAACTGTAAAGATTATGAAAAATGTAAGTATAAACAATGATAACAGTGTAAAAACACTAAATATTAATTTGGGGCAATAACAATAATAATAATACGTACTATTTCTTTTTTATTGGAAATTTTCACATGATTCATTTGATTTGAACGAATTAAAAAAAAATGAAACATCCTCAAAGAATGAATGGGGAAATATCAATAAAACCTGGTATTATACAAAAAGAAAGAATTATTTATTATTGATCTTTCAAGCTTTTAGTTTCCACTGACTGAATAGGTTTCTCAGTAAAAATTATATTTTCAAAATTATTTAAGATGCAAAATATCATATACAGGGTTATCCATTTTGTGCTCCCGAAAGTAAAGGTGAATAAAACATCCTTTCATTTAGAATATCGATCAAATTTTTATTTCATTATAATGCTTGAACCTTGCCATTATGTGTGAAATGCAATATCATTTAAATATACTCCACGTGATGCCTCGATCGTTGTGAGGTAATTTTCCATGACTCGCCGGCACATTTCGGACAATATCTCACCAATAATTTGACGGATGTTGGTTTTCAGATCGTCAATAGTCCGAGGGTTATCGGCATAAATACGATCCTGCGCATAACCCCACAAAAAATCCAAAGGTGATAAATCACGAGAAATACGCGCCCTGGGAATTTTTCTTGCAATAAAGCCAAAATGGGTTGTGTTGTGTGGCTTGTTGCACCATCTTGCTAGAACCACATCTCTTCCAATTCCATATCATTAATTTCAGGCCAAAAAAAATTGGTAATCATTTGGCTATAGCGATGAGAATTGACGGTTTGAGTGACACCTTCTTCATTTTCAAAGAAGTACGGGCAAATCACTCCACCAGAATTTTGCTTGTTTACATAGCCACCCAGTGAAAAATGTGCTTCGTCGCTGAAGAAAATTCGATGCGAAAAATCGTCATCAAACATTGTATTTCAAGCACTAAATCGGCATATGTTCTACGCATTCTATGGTCAACTGAACCTTATAAGGATGGATGCAACTCCAGATGCAAAATACGTATTCTCGTGACGTTTGAGAAGCGAATCACAGACGTCGCGCGACGTCACAAATGAGGAACCCAAAAATCGAGCTTCGAGGTTAAACCCAGGTTTTCAAGTGGTTGTAAACACTTGAATTCGAAAAATTTAACCTCTCACCGATCTCACGTGTTGACATTAGCCGATTTGCATCAACTAATGCCTTTATCATGTCTTTATCAGCTTCAACCAGCCTTCCGGAATGTGGTGAATCTTCGACATCAAAATTGCCGGATCGAAATTTTCCAAATCAGTCCTGGCACTGGCGTACTGTCAACACATCGGTCAATTTATTTCTGGCTTGAACAGCATTTTTACCTTTTCTATAGTAAAAAATGTATGATGAAAATATGCTTATTGCTCTCCATATTTAGAAGGACACCAACCAAAAACTACTACGTAGAATTAATTCAACTTTATCACAATATATCGGCTCTCAAAACATATAATGATTATGCGGCTCAAGTGTGAAGTTGAAAAAACCTTATATATTTTTATATCGATGCTACTGCCAAATGATAATGATTCTGATGCAAACATAAAACTATAACCCACCTTAATTCCCTTGGTATCTTCTTCATCGAACGAACCAATATCAAAGGCATCAGCAGCATTCACCTCTCCCCTTGGTGGAATCAGAGGAGGCGTGTACTTTTGAAAATAGACCTGCTGCCAATCGATACCAGCGAAAAATGAATGTTCCTTCACTTCATCAGCGCTAAAAGACGTCATAGTAATTAATTTGAGGTCTTAATTCGTCACAGAAATAACTTACCCGTTTCCCTTGCATCCTAATCGCTTATCTACGTCTCTCTGCAATAAGCCCTCCAGCAAAGATTTCAGTTCTTTGCTGAAAGCATCCGGAAGCTCTACGTTCTGAAAATTTGAGAGAAGCTGACAATGATCAGTTGATGAGTATTTTTTAACGCTATTATATGCAGTAATTGACGAAGATAGGGTGAAAAGTTTCCGGCCCCATAGAGATGGCTTTAATAGAGTTTGTCCCTTCTATTCAGAGATATTGCGATCCTATTTTTTTTGTTTCTAATCTTGTAATTATTTCAATAATGAAGGTTGACAGTTTACATAGGTAAAGGAAGGATTAAACACTGCTGTGGAAATGTTTGCTTCATAACACATCAGCTGACAAGTACCCGGTTTGAACAGGAAAACTATTTCGATCAAATTTGACTTCATTCATAAACATGCTCATTCAAGAGCGAATCAGTAATTTCAGCACTTCTTTGATCTCTCGATAGCCTTCACAAAAGGCGAGTTATCTCGCTCCCAAAATAGGCTTTGTTTCGACAATCACCTCCATTTCCGCAAGCATCTTTTTTGTAAAGTTTGTTAACAGGTAACTGTCACTGGGGGCCAAATTTTGAGAAAAGGGTGGTTGTGGAAGCGAAAAGGTGAGCACAATTTGTACGATTTTGCCATTGTAGCCAAGTACTCGTGACTAGATGCATTCATTGCCTTGGTGAATGATCACTTTTTCCTTTGCATATGGAGTTGTTTCTTCGAAATTTGTAGAGATCGTTTTTGACTGTTTTACCCTTTTCAAGGTAGTTGATAGACAAAATACTGGTCACATTCTAAAATATGTTGGTTATGGTTTCGTCTTCATTTAAAACGGAAGGATTAAAATGCAAGGATGACCCTTTACACGGAGCTATAATAGACAAGAAGATACATACAACTATCTGATATAACGGAAGTTTTAGAGAGATTAATGAATATGCAGTGGATGCATTGTTACACGAAACCATGAGAGTAAATAGAACAGTAAACCATCAACGAATAAAGACCTAACGTTCTTTTTCACAGAGAGTGAATGAATCTGCTTAAAGATTCTCTTATTCTAGTTTCTGGTAGCATATTTTAATGAAAAAAATGACCCAACTAAAATTTAACCCAAAGTTATTATCACTCCAATAGGCTTTGACTGACTTCTTGGTGTTCACTACGAACCTCTTCTGAATTCCTAAAAAAACCAACTGCAATCCCAAAACGTGGAAACAACAAAGTGTGCTTGTTTAATATTTTATACGTTTCTCTTGTGTCGCAAACTTTTCATCCAATCTACGCATGTTTTTGCTTTATGAAGCAGGCAACAGCAGCAGTATGGAGATACCTAAAAGTAAAGACAATCGGTACCAATTCCAGAGCAAGAGGTCGTGATGGCACTATTGTTAGCCTACATGAAAATGATTAATGGAGAAAAGAAAACATAAGCTCATTAGTAAGATCAGTTATATCTGCATCCAAAGTGAGTTAAAGCCATAGAGGGCTAAGAAAAAGTTTCTTCATTTTCCAAAAGCATACGGTATCAACGCAAGTAATATCTTAATAACTTTAATTTAGGTAAAATTCCAGCGGAATGTTTACGCTCATATCCTATTTCTTACGTATTTCATTTGTTTCAGAATGAATAAACTTTTTCTCCGCCCAACCAACTCAACCAACTGTTCAAGTAGCAATAATATACTAACCGTGGTTAATGTCATTCTATCTATTTCGTGTTTGTCTTTGGTTTTGTGCTGACGAAATGGAGAGTGTCCCTTAAGTAATTTGTAGAGCATACAGCCAAAACTGAACCAGTCTGCACTTGAATCGTAGGCAGTACCTTTGGATAAAACCTCGGGTGCCATATAACCATGTGTACCTCTGAAAAATAATGCCATCATCATTGTTTTCCAGGTTGCAGTAACACCACTTACACACTAGCATGGGGTTTCTTCTTCGAAAAATCACAGGCTAAACCCAGATCGGATATTCTAACATGTCCGTGTTCATCTAACAATATATTTGCGGGTTTTAAATCTCTATATACAATATATCTTCTGTGCATGTGTTCCAAACCTGCAATTAAGAGTATTAATCATTTTTGATCGCTAAGATCAAAGATTGAATGTAAGTTTCAAAAACTGGAAGGAGTCTGCTCAGAATACCGAATTTTTTAAATTACGCGTTAACCAGAATAGTTAGAGCCTTTGCGTTGGCATTTATAACCACGAGTTCTTGGATTTTTATCTCATTTAGTTTTCATCATATTTATATTTGGATGTGTCATGTTTCGGTGTCGATATTATGGGGGTGGAAGATTAAGAGCTGCAACCGTCGCACAAGATCGGCTAATACGGTTAACTGCACGACGAAATCCCTTCTTCACAACATCCCGAATTAACAAGCAAGCTACCGGTAGGATAGTTTCTGATCAAACAATCCGGAATAGGACGCACAGTTTCAATTTGAGGGCAAGAAGATCCGCCGGGCTCCCGCGATTGAGTAGAGAGCACCATCCAGTAAGATATCGTTAGGCTCTTGAACATTAGAACTAGAACGTGCACAGGCAATCCTGCCTGTTCACGGATGAGTCCAGATTTCGTCTGTATCAATCTGATGTCTGAACATGTCTGGTCTACAATGTCACAGCAATTACACCACTTACCTAAACCACCTCATATATTACAACAACTTGTCAATGCTTTGACGGACATTTGGCAAAACATTCCTCAAGCTTTCATTGATAACCCCTTTGATACAATGCGGAATAGAGTAAGAGCACCAAGAAAAGCTAGATCTCCTTAAGTACAAATCTGAGCAAAACGAAACGTGATAAAATGAAGGTTTGTTTTGGGAGTTTTCAGAATTTATTCAAAAAGGTTCAATAACGGGGATCGGTTTAAATCTGTCTGGTCGTTAAGTTAAATGTGTTTTTTATGATGCCGGTTAATTTCTACAGCTTCCTAGAGGTCCAGTATATTGCCTTTGTTCTCGATATGGAGAACTTCGAAATTATGGTCAAAATCATGTCCTGATTCTTATAGGTGATCGGCATAGGTAGAATTCGATTTATTTTTAACGAATGAATTCTGATGTTCATTGATCCTCTTTTCGAAAGCTCGGCCTGTTTGGCCAATGTATACATATGGACATGTACCAGAGGTTAACCTATATACTCCTGATCTCTTGTTCTTATTGATGATATCTTTATTATTTTTTATCGATTAACCTAGAGAATTTAGTGTTTTATATGAAATATTAAGATTATTATGTTTCTTCAAGTATCTAGCTATCAGTTTAGATTTTCGCCCCATATACGGTAAGCAAATTAATTTTATTTAATAGTTTATCGATTATTGATTCATTATACTTAGTATTTACTGGAATTTGTTTGATTATATTTGAGTCTCAGTTAAAATTTTTCTGTGACATAGGTACCTTAACCAGTCTATAAAACATATCGGGTGTTTTTTTTAGAGTGATAGAACTTTCGATAGGGATAACTGTGATTTGACAGAAGGTAGAAGTCATATTGTTTTGACATTTCTGTTCAGTAAGCATTGACAAATTATCATGGAAAGACTCACGCCGCAACAACGTTTATAAATTGTTGAAATTTATTTTCAAAATCAGTGTTCTATTCGCCAAACTTATAAAGCACTTCGTGAAATTTATGATTTACATAATCGTCAATCACAGCAGCTTATTCGTCGAACTATCGCTAGATTTCGGACAACATTTTCTCTACTCGATGCAACAACAACAAGACAAGGAACTGTAGGTACAGAAGAAAATATCGCTGCTATAAGTCATAGTGTTAATGATGATCCAGATTTGTCTATTCGTCGACGTTCACAACAAGTTAGAGTCCGTGCATCCACTACATGGAAAATCTTGCGTAAAGATCTTGGTCTACACCCATACAAGATCCAACTGGTTCAAGAACTGAAGCCACTTGACCATAATAAGAGTCGTTTATTTGCTGATTGGTCCCTAGAACAGCTTGAAGTTATCAACTTTTTTATCGTAAAATTGTGTTTAGTGATGAAGCTCATTTTTGGTTGAACGAATGTAAACAAGCAAAATTGCCGCATATGGAGTGAAAACAATCGTCAAGTAGTTCTGCAGGTTTCATTGCATCCTGAAAAATGCACTGTATGGTGTGGTTTACACGCTGGAGGCATCATCGGTCCATATTTCTTTAAAAACGATGCTGGACCTAATGTTACAGTGAATGGTGGTCGTTACAGATCGATAATCAATGATTATTCGTTTCAAAATTTGAATGGTATCGACCCAGAAGTGTTTTGGTTCAAACAAGATGATGCTAAACCTCATGCTGCTACCGTAACAATTGATTTATTCAAAGAAAGATTTGGCGATAATATTATTTCTAGAAATGATCCAATTAATTGGTCTCCAAGATCATGCGACATAACTCCACTGGATTATTTTCTTTGGGGCTATGTCAAGTCATTGGTTTATGCTGATAAACTAGAAACAATAGACGCTTTGGCATCCAACATAACTCACGTTTTTGATGAAATATGGCCTGAATTATTCGAAAAAGTGGTCCAAAATTGGTCTTGCGGAATGCAGTTCCTCAGAGCTAGTCGTGGTTGACATATGCCAGAAATTATTTTTAAAATATAAATGTCATAAAAATATCTTTCAAATAAAAAAAAATTGGCTTCAATCTTAATTTAAATGTGTTTTATTTCAATTTAAAGTTCTATCACTCTAAAAAAAACACCCGATACCTACTATAGTATGCTGCTAATTTACGTGATAAGAGGTGATTAGAAGAATATGATGATATCATATACGATGAATTTCCGTCAAGTAGAGACCGAAACAATTAAGAATTACATTGTAGGATTTTATAGGACTCTTCTGAATGAAATTCTTGAAATACCATAGTTAATTTTGTTAGAAGATGGCGAATTATAGCTCCCTTGAAAAGCTACTGAAGGCAATATTGCGCCAAGTAATGCAGAAGGAGCTATAAATGCTTGAGTAAGACGGTTGTAAAGAAAATTCAAATATTTTATGTTATCAACGAAGCTTGTTAGTAGCTTTATGATGACAGTTTAACTATTGGTACCGCTGTTAAAACGAAGATAGATAGTTTCTTTAGGAGAAATGATGTTCCTAAGAAACTACTATCATTTATTAAGTCGTAATTGTGTTCTATATATTTTCATTACCATATTAACCTTTATTGATGACCGAATTAGCTTTTTACTATTCCACGATAATAAAATACAATATAAGGACTCTAACGTAGTGTAGTAGAGTGTAGAATTGATAGAGCAACTGTTCTTCAGGGGTGATATAATTATTGCTTCAGGATTATAATGAGATATATTGGCAACATTGTTACATGTGAGAAATACATTTTTTGACATTTGGTTAGGTAAGGTTATTATAAAAGAACATGAAACATTTAAAATCACAACGGCGTTGCGAAATTATTAGGACTTACTATCGACATCAGAGTTCTATAAAGATTACTTGCTCAGATTACCTATAAGGTTATGGTTCTCACGATCGACAAGTGAACAAACAATTATTAAGGTTTCGAAGAAATTTGACCTTGAATTTATGCTGTTGGAAAATCCAAGAACAGGTAGTATCAATATATATATATATATATATATATATATATATATATATATATATATATATATATATTATGTAACGTTATGAAACTCTACACTGTTGATTTGAATTTCAATCCTAAAAAACGCTCCAATAATGTGCTTAAACTAAGAATCATCAGAATGATCAAAAAGAGAGCATCACCATAACCAGAGTTCGTTATATGTCAATGCTAACCGATTATTGCATCCCAATTGTCATTAAAAACCAACTTGAAGAATTTTGGTTCCAATAGGAGGGCCCTACGAGCCATAACGACGACGAATCCATGGCGTGACTGCAAGAGTGAGAACGTTATTTCCAGAAATGGCCACGTTAATTATCCAGCAAGTTCTTATGCTTTGACACACTGTGTCTTCTTCTGTGGAACCGGCTGCAACAGGTTGTACCTTACGTTGATTCCTTGTAATGTGTTTCAGGTGTTACAGTTTACGTTGTTTTATCATGGAAGACAGTTCCTGTTCTTTAGCCAGTTTTTGTAAAACGTTAGTGTTAGATACGTGATTCATCCAGGATATTTTGTGTATTCTGCAATAGCATCACATTTCAATCCAATCATTTTGTTTGATTGTCGACCAACATAAACAGTGTATCAGTCTTGTCTCCGATGTATTTTACCCCCTTTCAGCTTTCCAGCGTTTGCACCGTTCGAGGGTCTCCATGAGGAATGAAAACAAGCGCGTACGACTTCAAAGGACCCGCCAACTCCTTTGTTTTGCCGCCAGTCAGCAATGGGAGCGCATTCTCTTCACAGACTAGAAGCTTTTCACCGAAGAACAATCCCACCATCACCAAGAGAGTCTGGTCCGCAGAGGCTCCCAGTACGTCGGCCATTGTCGAACATCGTCAAAATCCGCAATCCGTCATGGTCTAGGGCGGAATTTGGGCAAAAGCGGGCAAAACATTGTTGGTTTTCGTGGATCAAGGGATCAAAATCAATCAAAAAGTCTATCGCTGAAACATTCTCGAGGCCGTAGTACTTCCGTGGGCCCAGCAGCACTTCAGCAACACGAATTGGACGTTTCAACAGGACTCCGCTCCGGCTCACAAAGCGAAAATGGTGTAAGAACCATTTTCCGGTTTTCATCAGATATGCAGAATGGCCACCCTATTAGCCGGATCTCAATCCAATGGACTACAGCGTGTGGTCGATTTTGGAGTTCAGGACGTGTGCTGAACACCACAAAAGTTTGGAGTCGCTGAAGCAATCCCTGCGCCAGGAATGGGACCGATTAACGCCCAAGAGCTGCGGCCTATGGCCGAAAATTTCAAGAAGCGTCTGAAGCTATGTATCGCCGACAAAGGAAGCCACTTCAAAACCGCTTAAATATATTATTACCAAATGTTTATTTCATAATTATCCGTTGTTGTTTTGTTCAATTTCTTTTGTTTAATCGATTTAAATGAAAAAAAGTGTGTCCGAGGTTTCTGTTGTCACCCTGTAAAAGCAGAAAAATCGTCTGCAAAAGCTTCGAAGATCTCCAATCTTTCTATACGTAGCATGTCTGTGCCTCCTCTGTTCTCAATTAGTCATTTGTCCAGTTTATGTTCCTAAAATCCCCTTGTATGACTAAGATCCACAGACTCGGTCCAAAGCTTTTATTTGTTGTCCTTACAGGTAATTTTCCTGTCTGTCAAGAAGTCTGCGGAGCGCTTATTGATAGCGTTCCGTAGATCCACTACCACTAATATCGATAATTTTTTTTTTAGAGAGATAAAACTTTAAATTGAAATAAAACACATTTAAATTAAGATTGAAGCGAAGTTTTTTTTATTTGAAAGATAATGTTATGACATTTGTGTTTTAAAAATAATTTCCGGCACATGTCCACCACGACTAGCTCTGAGGAACCGCATTCGACCAGACCAATTTTGGACCACTTTTTCGATTCATTCAGGCCTTATTTCAACAATAAAACGAGTTATGTTGGCTTCCAAAGCATCTGTTGTTTCTGGTTCATCAGCATAAACCAATGACTTGACATAACCCCAAAGAAAATGATCCAGTGAAGTTTTGTCGCATGATCAATTAATTGGACCATTTGTCCAAATAATGTTATCGTCAAATCTTTCTTTCACTAAATCAATTGTTACGGTAGCAGGATGAGGTGTAGCACCATCTTGTTGGAACCAAAATACTTCTGGGTCGATACCATTCAAGTTTTGAAAAAAATAATCATTGATCATCGATTTGTAACGAGCACCACTCACTGTAACATTAGCTCCAGCATCGTTTTTAAAGAAATATGGACCGATGATGCCTCCTGCGTGTAAAGCACACCATACAGTGCATTTTGCAGGATGTAATAAAACCTGCAGAACTTCTCGAGGATTGTTTTCACTCGATATACGGCAATTTTGCTTGTTTACATAGCCGTTCAACCAGAAATGAGCTTCATCACTAAACACAATTTTACGATAAAAAAGTTCAAGCTATGCTAGGGCCCAATCAGCAATTATGGTCAAGCGGTTATTATGGTCAAGCGGTTTTAGTTCTTGAACCAGTTGAATCTTCTATGGGTGTAGACCAAGATCTTTACGCAAAATTGTTGTTGCATCGAGTACAGAAAATCTATCGATAGTTCGACGAATAAGCTGCTCTAATGGACGATTATGTAAACCATAAATTTCACGAAGTGTTCTATAAGTTTGACGAATAGAACACTGATTTTGAAAATAAATTTCAACAATTCGTAAACATTGTTGCGGTGTGAGTCTTTCCATGATAATTTATCAATGCTTACTGAACAGAAATGTCAAAACAACATGGTTTCTACCTTCTGTCAAATCACAGTTATCCCTATCGAAAGTTCTATCACTTTAACAAAAAACACCCGATAGTTGGTATTTCTTGTTGTCGTTGTTAATTTCTATTGTTATTATAGGTTTGTCGATAGCGTCTATAGTCGAAAGTCGCTTTTCGAATACGTACTGTCTGCTGTCTAGTCAATTTTGGCTTTCCAACCAAGGTTGCCGTCTTCTGTATTGTAGTCCTTCTAGTACCTTTTCCAAAGCAAGAAGAAGACTTATTAGCTTTAGTGAATCAACATTATCTTGGACTTCTTCCAAGGTTCCGAATATATATTGCATCGCCCCATTTGATATTTTGTCTTGTTCCGTACTTCTTCCTGTCTTTGGTCCTTTAATTGTGGTAGCTAATTCTTCCTCGTCTATTTTTGGTACCTTCACTCACTTCACTTCATATCATCTGTAGTCTTGTGGGAAGTATTTGTCCATTAAGTATTGACTGTCTATTTGGTCTGTCGTATAGTTACCGCCTTCTTTCTGAATGTTTGTGTTTGATGTTGTGTGTTTCTTGTTCATGAATTTCCATAGTTATTCCCTGGGTCTTTTATACATATTTCTCTTATGATTTTCTGGGTGTATATGAGTGTCTTTTTTTGCCCATTTCTCATGTTTTTGTAGGTCTTCTATTTATTTTTTCTGTCGTTTCCGTTAATTTCGTCTGTGATTTCTTAGTCTCTGTCTAATCTTCTGTAAGTCATCTGTCCACCAGTCACCAGTCAGAAGCATATGCCTGAGTAGATTTCCTACTCTCATCGACTATGGCGTCAATCGCTGGCTGAAAAACATGAAATATACAACGATTCCAATGACTTGGTGACTGATGTTAAGGTGTGGTTTACCGTAGAAGACATCAATTTCTTTGTACATAGAATAACTGCCTGACAAGCAAGTGTGAAGCAGTAACTGAAGTAGGTGGTAAATACGCCATAGAAGAAACAAACAATTAAGTTGAATTTCAGTGTTCTTTTTTATATTGAATTGAAAGTGCAGTGATTTTTGAAAGTGAATATATTATCTACACTTATGAAATATAATAGCGACATTCGGAACACGATGAGAACCAATAGAACGTTCGATTCATACTTGTACTTCTTATAATTTGCGATTCTGAGCCGTAACAAGCACTACAAACGACTACTCACCTAAAATAACTTCAGCGGCGTAAAACTTCATCTCAGGCTCATTGAACACGCCGTGTTGACTCAGATGGTAATGTAGATCGCCACCGTTCATCAGGTCCAGAATGAAACACAGCTTGTCTGGAGTGTGAAATGCGTAAGTCATACAAACTATAAAAGGGCAGTCTTGACCGGTACTAACTAAGGAGAGCATGATTCTTTCGTTCAAGGCCAACGTCTCGCCTTGCTTCATCTTTATCCTTTTCTTATCCAGGCATTTCATGGCGTACATTTTGCCAGTGTCTGCTTTCCTACAGCCGTACACTTCACCGAAGCCCCCTCTGCCTATTATTCTGTGAACACTGAAGTCGTTCATCGTTAACTGAAAACAACAAAGTGTAAGTAAATATGCTTGGAGAGTATTCAAATGCCAGAAAATGTTCAAACCCTAATATAAATGCTTTTACTCGCAGGTTGTCTACATATAAGCTCTGGTTCCAAATACAGAAATGCGACGCTTTAGCCACACCTGGCTACCTGAGCTATTAGATAATAAATAGGGAAGATGAAATATAAATTCCAATTTACAACATAATATTATCTTCTTTATAAAGCTTTCAATTGTTTCAACACACAGTGCCATCATCTGAGCCATTTCAATATATTGGTTTGTTCGGAAAGTAATTTCGTTTTTTTTTTTTTGGGAAAATGAAAGACAACTTTCGTCTAATGAATAATTATTTTATTAAATTATACAGGGGGGTCCAGTGGTCGAAGTCAAACCGGAATCAGGTAACAGGCTGAGTCATACAAGTCATCAGAAAAATATTTAAAACAATCTACGTCGTGTACTTTTCAGATTATATTGCATTTTTTATGATTCGAGAAAATGCACACCCTGTAATGATTTTTGAACCCCTGCTGCTACAATTTTTTACTTTCTTCAAATTTTATTTTTTCTATGTTACCCCGAATAGTACTTCTGTAACCTGTGATCTTCAATTCTAAGCCACTTAGTCCAGCTTGGAAAATAATGTCACTTTTTGCCGAACCAAGTATTCAAAATTAATATTTCGCACAACATCAACTGGTTGTACTGAAAAAAAAATTGTACTACATCAATTTGGCAAATTACTTTAAAAGTTAGCGCATTTATTAGGGATTCTAAAATGGTATAACACTTACTACAATATTTCTTAAATCGGTCAAAAAAACGGTCTTTCCTAAAGAAACTCAGTTTCGAACAATTTCTTCGAACTTTCTAAAAATGATTCTAGTGCATCCAATACTTTAAGAATCTGGTTTGAATGAGATGGTGTGAGTCCTTCCATAAAGTGTGAGTGAGACAGATAGTGACGCCACTATTTGGTATTGGCACACGTAAACGCAATACAAATCAGTACGCTACGCCCCTTGGTTTACTAAGCATCCGTATTTGATCGTGTTATTTGTGTACTTACGACTTTTGGCTTCGTTTATTAGATTTGTTTGCTTATGATTTGGATAGTTTTGATCACCTTACGATGAAATTTGGTTTTACCTGCACTAACCTGTGATTGTGTATTGCCATCATGTTTGTGTATACCAACATGCACCCCATTTATGGGGAATGCAGATGTAACGCTAGTGCAGCTTCGGGAATGTATCGCGAGAGTACCCTAATGCTGATCGTTATCCAGATCATCGAGTTTTTACGAATGTGCACCTTCTTCTCTTCACAGCGGGCCGACTTCCAAACAAAGTGCATGGTGGAAGAAGAATTTCCTTAACTTACGACGATATTGTGCTTTAAGCAGTTGAGGAAAATCCAAGTTCTTCGCTAGGAAGTAGAGGAGTGCCCAAAAGTACAGCTCCACGACTATTGAAAAAACATAAGCTCTACCCATATCATGTACAGCGAGTACAAGCTCGTTACCTCGGGATTATGAACTTTGCGTTTTGCCAAACCATGCTACAAAAGAACAGGGAAGACCCACAATTCTTAGAAAAAATTTTGTGGTCGGATGAATCAACATTTAAAAAAGATGGTTACATCAACCCAAACAATTTACACGAGTAGCACGTAGAAAATCCGAATTTAATGAGACAAGATCAATATCGTTTCAAAGTGAACATATGGACTGGAATTTTGAACGGAAGAGTCATAGCACCTTTTGAGTTGCCAGAGGTTTTAAATGCTGAAATTTATTTAGTTTTTTTACGGAATCAGTTGCCAAATTTACTTGAAGACTGTGCCGCTTAGTATTTTCAGAGAAATATGGTTTCAGAAGAATATCCATGCAGATGGATAGGGCGATCTGGACCAATCTGCTGGCCAGCCCGTTCACCTAATTTGAATCCCTTAGATTTTTTTTTACTTGGGAGCAGTGAAGGAAAAATGTATTCAAAACAAATTGAAAATGTAGCTGAGATTCGGGAGAGAATTAGGGAACCAATGCAATTCGTCAATAACGGAAGATTCGCTCGTCTGATATCCGGATCTTTTTTAAGAAGATGTCGTGCACGTATTGCGGCTGAAGGAGGCCAGTTGGAACATCATTTATGAATTTATTAAATCTTATCATAAAACGAAACTGAATTTCTTTAAGAAAAACCTTTTTTTGTCCAATCTAAAAAAGAATGTAGTTAGTGTTATAGCATTTTAGAATCCCTATCAAATGTGCTAATTTTTGAAGAAACTTGTCAAACTGATTTAGTTCAATTTTTTTTGCAGTACAGTGAATTGATGTTCCGTGAAATTTTAATTTTGAATACAAGGTTCGGTAAAAATGAAATTATTTTAAAAGCAATTGGCATAAAATTGAAGATTACAGGTAACAGAAGCACTATTTGGGATAACATAGGAAAAATAAAATTTTAAAAACGTAAAAAATTGTAGCAACAGGAGTTCAAAAATCATCACAGGTTGTCCATTTTATTGAATAAAAGAAAGTGCAATACAATTTGAATAATACGGGACTTGGATTTTCATTCATATTTTTCTCATGACTATTATGGAACACCATGTATAATGGCCATTCTGGTCCAACACCTCCACAATCCTTCTGGTAGGATTCCACTCAAAATTTTGGGTCTTTGCTGACAAAAAACTGATCCAGGTCCTTTTTGACCTCTTCATTTTAAGTAAAGGTTTTACCGTCCAAATAATTTTGCAATGGCCAAAACAAATGATAATCCGAGGCGCCAGTTCTGAAGAATATGGTCAACGACACAAATTTCTCTCCGTGAAAACATGGGAAACCCATATATCGAGCTTCGCAGTTAAATCCAAGCCTTTCAAGTGGTCATGAACAGTTGAATTCGAAAATTTAACCTCTCACCGATCTCACGTGTTATTTCTCGCTGATTTGTATCAACTAATGCCTATGTCAGCTTCAACCGGCCGGAACTTGGTGCATCTTTGACATCAAAATTTCTTTCAGACTTGAAAGGCATTTTTTCCTTTTCTATAGTAAAAAAGTAAAGTATGACGAAAATGCTGCTTATTGCTCTCCATATTTGAAAGAGCACCAACCAAAAACTACTGCGTTGTATTAATTAAACTTTTTCATACACAAGCTCAGCTATATGAGCTCTCACAACATATAACGATTATGAGATTAAGTGTGAAGTTAGGTTCTGAAAAATGCAATTAAATCCTCTATCGGGAAAAACGAAATTAATTTCCGAACAACCAAATACATACTAACTGACAAAGAAACTACAACACTCAAACGGAGCTGTTTAAATTTTGAATTTTTTTTTGGCAAACCATAGATAGTATAGCAAGGAGTAAATGATTAAAATTTGGAGAAAAAAACGTGAAGGTCTTTTCATGTAAACATTTTTTATTACTCAAATATACAGTCGTTTTTTGCAAATTTTTTGAATTTTACAACAAACCAGCTGTTCGAGGAGAACCAAAGTCGATGTTTAGTTGTTGTTAAAATGCCTAGAGCACGTGTACGCGGAATTTTTCGCCAGTTAAGTGAATTTGAAAGAGGTCGAATTATTGGTCTACGGGAGGCGGGTTTGTCGGCTCGAGAATCCAATATTTCAGCAATATAATGCTCGACGTCATGTTGCCACAGTTAGTTTAAACTTTTTTGAAGCGACCCATGTGAATCTTTTGCCATGGCCGCCCAGATCCCCCGATCTTTCGCCCATAGAGAATGTTTGGGACATAATGGGTAGAAGGCTTGGAAATTTACCCCAGCCACCACGGAATTTGGCGGCATTTTGGAGACATTAACTACAGGTAGTTTGGGATAGTATCCATCAAGAAGAAATAGACCATCTTATTGCATCAATGTCAAGACGTGTTGGGGAGTGTATAGATAATCGCGGTGGATAAAAATATTATTAGCAAATTTATTTGAAAAAATTTCAAACCCTTCTTTTCTTTTCTTCAAATTTCAATCATCTACTCATTGCTATTCTATCTATGTTTTACCAAGAAAAAATAAGAATTTGAACAGCTCCTTCTGGGTGTTGCAGTTTCTTTGCGTTACTTCGAGAGATTATTTTGAATTAAATTTTAAATGTAACGCCAAATTGGCCTCAACAGGGTTTATTGATTCGATATTGCGATCCAATCTTGTGTTCGCATGAATTAGGGCGCAATAATCAACCTGCTCGGGAACAACTCGTAAGAGGATCCCCAAACCAGGCAATTTTAATGACTCCAGTCTGGATTTATAGCGAAACAGACCTTCTGGTCCCCGGAGCAGGTACAACTCCCGGAACTCAGATTAGATAACAGTAAATTTTCATTAAATTCCTCCCTGAAGGTGCTCCGCTTGTCGAGGTAGTGAGAATCTAGAGCGGAATTCATTAATTTCACTTCATATATTACTGACGTTTGGGAAAATCGATTTGGCGTGAATTGTAGTAAACTCGTGAAGCCACGCTTGGATTAGCGGGTGGAAAATTTGATGTTACGCAAGGATAATTGTGGTAATTGCAAGTGTTGCGCCACAACTCAAGATCTTCGGATTTTGAGGTCTACCAGAAGGAATAAGGTTTTATAACAAGAAATATTCCATTAATAAAGGAGTACTTATATATGTTTTTAGAGTGATAGAACTTTAAATTGAAATAAAACACATTTAAATTAAGATTGAAGCCAAATTATTTTTTATTTGAAAGATAATTTTATGACATTCATGATTTGAAAATAATTTCCGGCATATGTCCATCACTACTAGTTCTGAGGAACCGCATTCGACCACACCAACTTTGGACTATTTTTTCGAGTAAGTTAGGCCTTATTTCATCAATAACACGATGTTGGCTTCCAAAACGTCTATTGTTTCTGGTTTATCAGCATAAACCAATGACTTGACATAACCCCAAAGAAAATAATCCAGTGGAGTTATGTCACATGATCTTAGAGGTCAATTAATTGGACCATTTCTCGAAATAATATTATCGCCAAATCATTCCTTCAATAAATCAATTGTTACGGCAGCAACATGAGGTGAAGCACCATCTTGTTGAAACCAAAACACTTCTGGGCCGATACCATTCAAATTTTGAAACAAATAATCATTGATCATCGATCAGTAACGAGCACCATTCCCTGTAACATTAGCTCGAGCATCGTTTTTAGAGAAATATGGACCGATTATGCTTCCAGCGTGTAAAGCACACCATAAAGTGCATTTTTCAGTATCCAATGGAATCTGCAGAACTTCTTGAGGATTGTTTTCTCTCCATATACGGCAATTTTGCTTGCTTACATAGCCGTTCAACCAGAAATGAGCTTCATCACTATTCATGCTCTATGAGTTTGGCGAATAGAACACTGATTTCGAAAATAAATTTCTACAATTTGTAAACGTTGTTGCAGCGTGAGTCTTTCCATGATAATTTGCCAATGCCTACTGAACAGAAATGTCAAAACAACATGGCTTCTACCTGCTGTTTTCCCTATCGAAAGTTCTATCATTCCAAAAAAACACCGGATACGTAAATTCGTGCGGTTTTTGTCGAAAATTGACGCCACTTCTTGTTACCATCTTTCTGTCAACAGACGCATCCCATCCCGAAAAATCGCCGGCTTTTTAACAGCTATCCATGCATCGATGCAAAGATGGTAATCGGAGGAAGTAATATCTGTACGTTTTAACGAACGAAGCAAGATGTGGCCGTGCATTGTAATGGATTGTCGATAACTTTGTCGTGTCTGTCGGTGTACTGCTTAAGTTTTCTCGCAATACGCGGCTTAAACGCGTCAATTGTCGCCGGTGGACCTACCCTGTGATCCTTTCGTTCGCTTGTAGCAGCTCAGACGCCCCTAGTTTGTCTCCATACATTGACCTGGTGGGTGTGCTTGTCTTGACTAAGATCCTAGTTTCGTTTCGATGAAATGGAGGATTAAGTCTCCTAAAGCCTAGAGCAGAGTCTTTCGCACCGTGTCACTGGACCCGAGTGGTGGAAATTTCACGCAAAGGTGAAATGTATGGCTAAGTTGCGTTGTTCATCACAGTTACAAGGGTGTTTGTCGCAGCACAGGGCTTACACCCTTAAAACTAGCGTTTCTCTACCCTATTGCGGTAAATCTCTGGATTTTTCTGTCCAATAGACGAGTGCGTTATGTATATACTGCGTTACCTCGGGAGGGTGGAGGCTCTAGGGAAGTATTCGTACGACCTGGTAACTCAATTGGTGTTGGACTCGAGGGGGCAGTGGTTGAAAGTCCGAGTGCTGGACTAGAAAGGTATTCCAACAACTCATGTTCAGGATATCTCGAGAAATGCTTCAGGGTTTAGCGGCACTTGACAGTTCGACCGGCCTCGTCCTGAACCAAGATCGATTGCGAAATTGTTTAGGATTTGTGAATCTCGACGATACGGTTTAGACCGTTGGAGCTTGAAGCCAGGATCAATTGAAAGGGTTCGTGGGTCTTGCCGGATTAACGATGCTCGTACCAGGATCAATTGAGGCACCAGTATTGAGATTATCTTGGTTCATGCTTCAGGTAGGTGAATAAGAAGCCCCTTCGGTATGTGAATTGCATCCTAAACAACTCGGGTACTGACACTGCAGAGGCAGTAGAGGTTGGAAACTGCTTCGGTGCTACCAGTTATGGTGCAGGTTTTCGAACTGAAGCCGAAACTGGAAGCTTGTTGGATTCAACTCTTCAGAGTGGTTCTCGCTAATGCACGATGATAAGGCGTAACCTTATCACAGTATCTGTTTCCTGGGCAGATTGTGGAGCCTGCTGAGTAGTCACCTGGTGAAAGAGCCATGCTCCCGTGCCACTAACCTAACCGTCGAAAGCACTAAACCTCACCTTTTTCGGGAAAATCGACCTCAAACATTTTAAGATTTGATTTTTCATAAAAAACGAACAATTGTGAATCGATTAATAAAGATACTTCGACATGCGTCATTGCAGGCTTCACTTATTATCATTTGTTTGTACCCGTACCTGCATAAAGATTCTGTAGTTTTCTAAAGATTAAGTGATATTACGAGTCACAAAAATGTGGACTCTTAATAAGCACATGTAAAAATTTCAATTTGGGTTATTTCCAAGAAATTTTTCCAATTGGGATTGTATCGGGTGTTTTTTTAGAGTGATAGAACTTCCGATAGGAATAACTGTGATTTGACAGAAGGTAGAAGCCATGTTGTTTTGACATTTCTGTTCAGGAAAAATTTACAAATTATCATGGAAAGACTAACGCCGCAACAACGTATACAAATTGTTGAAATTTATTTTCAAAATCAGTGTTCTATTCTCCAAACTTATTTCACTTCGTGAAATTTATGGTTCACATAATCGTCGATCAGAGAAATTGTGTTTACTGATGAAGATCATTTCTGGTTGAACGGCTATGTAAGAAAGCAAAATTGCCGTATATGGAGTGAAAACAATCCTCAAGAAGTTCTGCAGGTTTCATTGCATCCTGAAAAATGCACTGTATGGTGTGCTTTACACGCTGGAGGTATCATCGGTCCACATTTCATTGAATACGATGCTGGAGCTAATGTTACAGTGAACGGTGCTCGTTACAGATCGATGAACAATGATAATTTGTTTCAAAATTTGAAGGGTATCGACCCAGAAGTGTTTTGGTTCCAACGAGATGGTGCTACACCTCATGCTGCTACCGTAACAAGTGATTTATTGAAAGAAAGATTTCGAGAAATGGTCCAATTAATTGGCCTCCAAGATCATGCGACATAGCTCTACTAGATTATTTTCTTTGAGGTTATGTCAAGTCATTCGTTTATGCTGATAAACCAGAAACAATAGACGATTTGGAAGCCAACATAACTCGTGTTATTGATGAAATAAGGCCTGAATTATTCGAAAAAGTGGTCCAAAATTGGTCTGGTCGAATGCGGTTCCTCATAGCTAGTCGTGGTGGAGATATGCCGGAAATTATTTTCAAAACATAAATGACATAAAATTATTTTTCAAATAAAAAAAAAAATTGGTTTCAATCTTAATTTAAATGTGTTTTATTTCAAATTAAAATTCTCTCACTATAAAAAAACATCGGATATGTATAGTCCGTCTAGAACCTATCCGGAATTTACTATTTTTCATGTCAGGGAACCAAAATAAATCCCTATAATGACACCTTTACAAAAGGAACGAAAGATAGAATTTTCAAAGAAGATAATTTTAATAATGTCTTTATATCTGATGAAAGTTGTTTTCAACTTGGTGGAAATCACTCAAAAATCCTATCAAAACAACCTGTTAGCGTTCAAATTTCCAAATTTCCCACCAAATAATGATTTGGGGAGCAATATCTAAGCGTGGTGCTACGCCTTTCTGAACAGTTGATGTTTGCACCAATAGTGAAAAGTATTGTGGCATGCTAAACGAATTTCTCCCTGTCTAGAGGGGTGGCGTTTTCAGCAGTAGGCAGCATAGGTCATACTTCGGCCTATACTCAAGCTTGGGTTGAAGAACATCCAGTGGCAACCATTTCATGGCCCGCAGCTTCACTAAACCTTAGTCTAATTGAAAACATATAGGTACTTATGGAAATTGAAGTTGAACGAGCAGCTCTACGAAAGACATCACCGAAAATTATGGAGGTGATCTAGTTTTGGGTGTACCTCGACGTTAAGTCAAGTGTTTACAGTTAAATGGAGGTTCTATAAGCAACTAAAATGAATATTTCGTTAAAATTGTCCAATTCAAGAACTAAAAATGTGTACTAAATAATTACAATTGAGCTTTGTTTTTTCCGCATACTTTCTAGACGCCTATAGATCGATTCACCCTGTAAAGTTGTGCAGGTCAGGTCCCATTTTACGATTAGGAATATGGTTCGCTGCGAGTAAACAGCAGAGAAGATAAAATGGACACCGTTGAAAAATATACTGCGAACCGTGTTATCTGGGTTGCTATAAATTCCCAACAACAATAAACTCTTATCTCGTTGTACTGATAAACTGTGCCATATATAATTTCAAACTACTTTCAGCAACTCCCTGCTGAATTGAAAACACTACATTTTCCAACGTATGAAAATTCTACTCACCTGGATATTGAGTTCTAAATTTTTCCATTGGCAAAACCTAGTATATTTATCACTGCAACAGAATTTTAATTGTTCATTTTGTATATTTGGATTGGATGGAAGATGTCTTACCTTTCTAAAAATTGTTTGAAGGGTTCGTCCCTAAGGTGGTTATATATTTCTTCTATGTAAGGCTGAAAAACCAAGTTTAAGTATATCTAAATTCTTTCTTTCATTAAAAAATAAGTTTCTTCGGTGAAATGAGTAAAATTAATACAAATAGAGGTTCGGGAAAAAGAAATCCAATAAAGAGTAAAGTACATTTTACAGTTTTTCTTTGATAAACGCGAAAATGTAAGACAAGCGGCTGAAATTGTGGATGATGTTCGTTGTCCCGATACTGTAACAGCTAATTAGGTGCAATGTTTCATTCCAAACGGAATGAAATCCAACTATTTCTCAAACTGGTGTTGACTGGGGATTTCACACAATACTACGTGAAAACGATCCTGGTAAAAACACGATGAAGCAGCGCAAATGTTGGCCAAACCAAGACTAAGGCAAGGACGGTTCTACTGTGCATTTGATGGGACTGGAAGGAATCATTTATTGTAAGTTGCTTCCATATAATTAAACATTAAATTCGCATCAACAACTGAACCGTTTGAAGCTAGCAATTGACCAGAAATGGCCAGAATGGACCGACAGATTATTTGTTATGTTTCATCAGAACAATGCCAGGCTACACACGTCTAGAGTGACTCGCCAGAAACTCTGGAAGTTTGATTGGGAAGTTTTCATGCATTCACCATATAGTCCGGGCCTGGCATCAAGCGATTACCATATTATCCTTTTCATTTCAATACTTCCCGAGAGATAAGAAATTGGTATTAAGAGAAGATTGTGAAATCGATTACCAGAGTTTTTCGCCATCGGTTCACGCAAGAATAATGAATTTTTTCCCCAATACATAGTTCTCCAACAAGAGATTTCATTTTGAATACAAAATCTGAGGTTAATAATGGCACAAAGTATATGCCAAATATTGCTTCGGCTGTTCTTTGAAACGATCGTTCCTTTGATTGAATTTCTTATTATTTTTTTGCATACGTCCGTCAGATTGCACAATGGATGAAAAAAGCGGAAAAGTTGTTCCCCTCTCGAATCAGTAATTGACGATTTTCCACATTTTCTTTTTAAAGTCGAATAATCGAGGTTGGACCATCCTGTATGTAGCATTACAGTCATCACAATTAATCTGATGAATTCCCGATTCGGAAAAGTTGATGTTCCTTTCTTTATTGTTCACCAAGATGTTAGCTAAACTTTTTGGAACCCCAACTTTTCCAAATCAGTGATTTATCAAATTAATTGTGATGATTGTAATGCTACATACAAAGGAGATGTTTACAACATAGAACCAATGAACATAGGATGTCTATTTTGAAAAACCAGAAATCAACCGGTTTTGCAGAACATTGTATAGAAATTAATAATTTTTTTAATGAGAAAGATGTCATTTCACTATATAAAGTTGATAAGGATAAATTGATGGTCTATTTGGAGATTCTTCCAATCAAAAAAGCCTTCGAGAAAAAGGAGAATTTAAAAAATTCCAAAAGACTATACCTTTATTGGATACCGTTATTTCCATGCGCCATAAAAACACAAAGATGTCCTTAGTGTAATAAAAGAACCTTTTCAATTTTAAGTTAAGTTCCTTTTTGTACTCCTTCGAAGATGGTCGAAAGACCGAAACACGTGTCAGGATTCTGAATAAATTGTGAAACATAAAAACTGTGTGAATTTTTTAAAAATAAAATTGTTATAATGTTTCACCTAGAGTCAACCGCATACTCCATTCATGTAAGAAAAGGATGGATTTTTTCAACCATGTATTCTTCATTTTCATGAGAGTTTCCGTTTTTTAAGAACATTTGTAAAATTACAGAAAATGGCGTTTATTTGACTTTCAGATGACAACACACAGATTTAAACTGTTGAACAAGCGCGCAAAAGCTTCTGGTTTCACGTCAGTGCTTTTCACCATTTTTATAGTTCATTTTAACCATACTAAATGACAAGAAACCACAACACCCAGAAGGAGCTGTTTAAATTCAAAATTTTTTTTGGTAAAACATAGATACTATAGCAAGGAGTAAATGATTAAAATTTGGAGAAAAATGAAGGTATGTAAACAGTTTTTGTTACTTAAATGTAGTCGTTCTTTGCAAATTTTTTAAATTTCACAACAAACCAGCTGTTCGAGGAGATCCAAAGTCGATGTTTAGTTGTTGTCTAGATCACGTGTACCCGGAATTTATCCCCAGCTAAGGAATTTGAAAGAGGTCGAATTATTGGTCTACGGGAGGCTAGGTTGTCATTTCGAGAAATTGCTAGCCGTACGAACAGAAATCCAACTACTGTTATGAGATGTTGTCAAACGTGGTTTGATAATTCCCAAAATCGAAGAAGAATAGGCACCGGACGTCGAAGGGGCACAAATCAAGTTCAAGATAGACATCTAAGACTTATGGCTATTAGAGACCGATTTGCGACAACTCGATCTTTGGCTCAGTAGTTAGGAGAACAAGGCCATCCTGTAACAGCTCAGAGCAGTGTACACGACAGTCACTGAGTGTATAAAACACTCTCCACTGACGGTTTAGCACGATATCATCATCGCAGTTCCAGATCCCAAATCATTCGACATGCCAAGAGTTCAGACGTTAGACAGCATCAGCGGCGAAAGAAGAAACCGCCAAGAAATTGACTTTAACCCGGCAGAAGTCGGATAAGATGAGATCAGACAGATCGCCCAGAGAAAACACGCGGATCCGCAGATCCAGAAATAGAGGTCAGATACGCAGTATGTGGTCACTAGTATGTAAGTGACCACATGGACAGGAATCATCCCCGATAAGACCCTGCCGGAAGAGGTTTGCCCTAAATGGGCCATGACCTGAAATAAAGCAAGCCAGTGGAAAAGTTGGTCTGAACCAGGAGTTGTTCTGGACAAACCTGACGAGCGGGATCCAGCCGAAGGTGCAATGACCGGTTTCGGACTACTCCCAGTCCAACTGCCAACGAGACAATAACACCTCAAAGTACGACCCGGAGCAGCGGCGCACCACTAGAGACCGATCCTCTGAACCGATAGAAACAGCAGAAGAGAAGTGTCTTCAAAATTGAAAGGAAGACCCTTCTTTAGATGGTAGTGAGCTGTTCGATATAGTATGTAGTAAGGCGCCGGGATACTTCCAGTCGCCACCTGTAATGTCGCCGTAGCCACAGTGTGACACATTGGGGAAACCAAGAGCAAGAAGTGCCTCTGACATGGGAATGCTCAACTCGATGGAACCAGGGCCCAGCACAATAGGAGATGATGGGGAGAAATATACACTTATATAAAAGTGAGAATGATCGAGATTGAGTGCCTCCCAAGGACCGTCTCAACCGCATCAACCTACAAGCTACAGCCTTTGATTTCCCACGCAGCGCCTTCACGTGTAGCTGGACAGTAAGTTCCGAGTCTACCAGGACACATAAATACTTGTGCTCGCGAACCCAACGGAATGGCACACCCGAAACACATACCCTTGGAGGACAGTCTTTCTCAAGACCTCTAGACCGGGAGAAGGAGTGCCGTACAAAAACGACATTTCTGTCAGAAAGACAACTGTGCAAGATACGAAGCTGGTCTTGAGGGATGGACAACTCTCGAGCACGACGGAGGATACTTGGCCACCAAAGTGAGTCGAACGCACCCTCGATATTTACAAAACTGGCAGCAACGTATTTGTAGCTAGACTCACGAGCATAACTGACTAGTCGGAAGACAGCATCTTCAGTAGATAGACCAGGCCTAAAGCCATACTGCAGGGGCGAGCAATTACTCGGAAAAGGTCTTCAGAGAGACGGCTCAACATAAGCCGTTCGAGAACCTTGCCCAAGGTTGACAGAAGGCTAATAGGTCGGTAAGATTTTGGGTCCTGAATGTCACGATCGTCAGAATTTAAAAGCAGACATAGTGTTGTCGACTTCCAGATTTTCGGAAAATATCCAAAAGAAAAGCAAAGGGTAAAAAGTTTAAGTAGGAACTCAGGAATCACTTCCCAAGTTCTTCGAAGTATCCTGTAACTGTCTGAACGGTTTACCGCCGGATAAGGTCTTTTGGACTGCAGCATTATCGACCCCATCTTGTGTTACCTCTGACGGTTGACCATCGCCGGCAACGATTACAGTGGTGCAGAGACGTCAACATTGGAATGTGGAATGGCATCAGGTCGTCTTTTCTGATGAATCTCGGTTTTCCTTGGGTGCACATAATGGTCGAAGAAGGGTTAGACGACGTCGGGGAGAAAGACGTGAACCTCAGATTGATATTAAGCGTCATGTACACCAGACAGTAGGCATTCTGGTATGGAGTGCTATTGCACATGCAAGTAGGTCACCTTAAGTCTTTATTCGAATTAACATAACAGCGCTGCGTTACCTTCAAGAAATAGTGGAGCCATATGTTCTCCCTTACCTTAACCGGCTCGAGAATACAACATTTCAGCAAGATAGTACTCGACGTCATGTTGCCAGAGTTAGTTTAAAATTTTTTGAAGCGATCCATGTGAATCTTTTGCCATGGCCGCCCAGATCCCCCGATCTTTCGCCCAGGGAGAATGTGTGGGACATCAGGGGTATAAGGCTTGGAAATTTACCCCAGCCCCCACGAACTTTGGCGGCTCTGAGACATGAACTACAGGTAGCTTGGGATAGTACCCCTCAAGAAGAAATAGAGCATCTTATTGCATTAATGCCAAGACGTTTTGGGGAGTGTATAGATGATCGCGGTGGACAAACACATTATCAACAAATTTATTAAAAAAAATTGTAAAGCCTCCGCTTTTTTTCTTCAAATTTCAATCATTTACTCCTTGCCATACTATCTATGTTTTACAAAAAAAAAATTTAAAATTTAAACAGCTCCTTCCGGGTGTTGCTTTTTCTTTGTCAGGTAGTATATCTCAGTACGTCCTGAGAGCCTATATCGATCCATTTTTCTCAACCTTACAATTCCAAGTTGTCAAATGCAATATCTCCATGAGTTCCATGTTGACACTCCAAAAATGGCATGAGATTTAAATAAAAACTTTTGTTGGAAGTTGTGTATTTTTCATTCAATTCCAAACTGGATTAAAATGATTGAAGTAATTGTCATTATAAAATAAAACACTTGTTTACATTTTCTACTTTATTTTTGGTATTGACGTACGTTTCGTCTTTGCTAGAAAGACTTCATCAGAATACGGTATTCTGATGAAGTCTTTCTAGCAAAGACGAAACGTACGTCAATACCAAAAATAAAGTAGAAAATGTAAACAAGTGTTTTATTTTATAATGACAATTACAACTGGTTTCTACCAAGCAACGGCCCAATCTATCATAAAAATGATTGAAGTAATTTTTCCAAATTCAACTAACTCGAAAAAGAAGTTTCTTGCTTTTTTAGTACGATGTGAATTCATCATTATGCCAAAAAAAATATTATTTGAAACGTTAAAAGAACGAGGAATAAAAAATTTGATTAATGACCACACTGTGCAACAATGGAAATCAAGCAGCGATTAAACACATCTTTGTGTTTGAGAAGAGGACGATGAGATTAAAACTTAACTTGTGAAGGAGAGAACGATGGGATTAAAACTTAAAACAGAACTCGACTAAGATTATAAGGGCTCTTCACTTACGAGAAACAAAAACGGCCTTTCTAATTAGCTGTAACTGAGAGCAACCATGCGTTTTTTTTTTAGGTACAGGCTGTTTCAAATGTGAGTTTCATCTCATCCGGTTTTAGAATTCTTTAGAATAATCCATATCATATTCTACATTAAATATTTGAGAATAGCCATTTTAACCTTCAAATAAATATTATAAGCCCGCCTTGCATTTATCTTATTTTTTGAAGAGAGCTCAAGAAAAAATCTATTTTGCACTACAATTCACCAATTTCAATGCGTTGTTGAAGCGTATATCGTTCCATTTTTAGTAATGTCGTATTTCTTACTTGTCAAAATATGACAGCTGTCTAGATAGCCCGCTCTTCAAAATGAAATATTTCTTATTGGAAAACCCTTTAAGTCAAGTTTGATGGATTAATGAAGGTTTAGGCCCGTTGAATCATAGAAATTAATGAAACCATATCTATGCTTCTTATAGTCTCAAGAACGACGATTTTATTCGAAATCGTCACAGACTTCCATGGCAGTTCGATGTCAAAATGTAAAAACCACCCTATATTTTTATGATTTTGAATTATCTTCGAAAGGTCATGAAATTTTTTTGGGTTTTTGTTCAGAACTTGTTTGAAGTGGTAATTCATAATCTGATTAGTATGTTTAATTCTGAATGTTAGAGCTATCTATCGATTGACAATAATTCAATCCTGTTTATTTGGCGCGATGGAAACATATTTGGAGTATGAATAAATGCGTATGGCAGATACTGAAAAAAATTAATGCAATAAGGCAACTTCAAAATGAATGCTAGATGAAACAATGGAATAATAAACTAAAATAATAAGAAGAGGTTTTTTTACTTGATAGAAGGAATATTACAAAATTTGAATAATAGACTATCGGGTGTTTTTTCAGAGTGATAGAATTTTCGATAGAGATAACTGAAGGTATAAGCCATGTTGTTTTGACATTTCTGTTCAGTAAGCATTGACAAATTATCATGGAAAGACTCATGCCGCAACAACGTTTACAAATTGTTGAAATTTATTTTCAAAATCAGAATTCTATTCGCCAAACTTATACAGCACTTCGTGAAATTTATGGTTTACATAATCGTTGTGGACATATGCCGGAAATTATTTTTAAAACATAAATGTCATAAAATTATCTTTCAAATAAAAAAAAATTGGCTTCAGTCTTAATTTAAATGTGTTTTATTTCAATTTAAAGTTCTATCACACTAAAAAAAAACCCAATACTAACGACATCCGCACGTACTTATTTCTACTTCTGATATGAAATGACCTAAGTATTTTCATTGTATGATGATTAGTAATTTTCACTATAGCACATTGATTACATGTTTTTGAGTAAGTATGTCTTTTGATCCTTACCTCGAATAGTGTTGGAGGTACATCATTTTTTATTAAATGCCTTTGGACATGCTGTAGACATTCTGTAGAGTAGTCCTGGTGAAAAATAAAAATATTAGTCTTGTTTCTAAAAGAAGTCAGAATAATTATTTTATCTATAGTCCCTAGCCAATTCATAACTCTGAACCTGCTAAAATTAACGATTTTTGTAAAGAATTTTAGGATACTCGAAATGTCTATGGATCTAAGCATAGACATATAGGAAGACATATACTGCAAATTTCCTATACAGGGTGTCTACTTTTAAAAGGCCCAAACTTCAAGGGGCGATATATAAGTTATTTGCAACAAAAAATGTCATATATAAACACATGGTCGAAATGTTTATGGTTATTCTTCAATTTATCATTTCTTGGTTTTACGAAATATCTCAAGTTTTTCCATTAAATCAATCATATTTCAGTTATCCTTGTAGCCTCATCAACTTTGAACACGTATCTGGAAACGGCATTAAATTTTCTACAAGATAAGAAGTTCTATGTGCCAAAAATTCTTATTGCGGTCGTGGTAAGGAGATGAATATTACGATTCTAAACTGAACAAAATCAGTCATATTTCTGGAATGGTTACATCGATGAAAAGTTATTTATTATGGGCATGCTTTCTTTTCAGCAAAAACTATCAATTCCTCTGTCATAATATCATCGCTAAGAAGATAAGTTGAAATATTCCAAACCTAAATTTGGCCTATCTTGAAGCTCTTTATGATTAAATATTAAAGTAATTCTCATGGAAATCCTGAATTTATCTGTCGAATCAAAATAATGCAAACGAATAAATTAAGTTTTTATAAAACAGATTTTATGGAAAAATGTGAAGAAAACAGACTAATTCTACTTATTACAATTGTTCGAAAAAACGCAAACCTTACTCTCGAACCGCTGCGCGAGCATTTCCATTCGCAAATCCATAAATAAACAACATATTGCGATATTCCATGTTTGAAAAAATAGTCATAATTTTCTAGATTTTTTCTAGAATATACATTGATTTAATTCGTTAAATTGAAGAGAAGGTACTAATACTCAAAATTATCAAGCGACAGAAAATGTCTGATTTTGAATTCAATGCTTACTTTGATATTTAAAGCTTAAAGACGAAGCAAATTTAGGTTTGGAATATTTCAACTTGTCGCTGTTATCTTCTTAGCCATGATATCATGACAAAGAACAAGCAGCTATCATAAAAGTTGATAAGTCATTCGAAAGCACACTAAATAAGGTATTTTTTGCTGAAGCGAAAACATGTCCATAATTAATAATTTATCATCGATAAAACCATTATGAAAATATGACTAAATTTGTTCAATTCAGAATCGGGATATTCATCTTCTTACTACGCCTGCAATAAGAATTTTTTGCCACACAGAACTTTTCATTTCAAGGTAAATTTAATGCCGTTTCCAGATATGTGATCAAATTTGATGAGGCTATAAGGATAACTGAAATATAATTGATTTAATGGAAAAATTTGAAATTTTTCGTGAAATCAAGAAACATTAAACTGAAGAATAATCATCAACATTTCGACCATGTGTTATATGACATATTTGTTGCAAAAGCTTGTATGATCTGCCCTTGAAGTTTGGCCCTTTTAAAAGTAGACATCCTGTGTAACTGCAAAAAAATGGCACAAATTTTGAAATAGTTGGAAAAAATGGCGAATCTGTATCTAATCTGTAATCAAATACGCGGGTTCTGTGATCTCGTACACATTATAATTGATTTCCTAGAGAGTTGTTGACTTTTCAAGACTAATACACTTGACAGGTATATTTAACGAAGTTTTTGACAGTTGAAATTGACGCAATGAGGTCTAGAGTCATGATATTCTGTAGTTTTTTTACCATAGAAAACAATATTTTGAAATTATGAGAAGAGATTTTGAATTTTAAGGAGGTTGTCATAGAATAGCAATCAGCGGTTGTTAAATACAATGGTCAAGGAAACATTTTTCCTAAGTATCTTCTTATTCGAAAATAAACTGATACGCAGTTCGAAGATATTAAATAGGTAAAATGAATTCATAATGCCAATTCTGAGAGGAAATATTTCCAGATAAACAGAAGAATGTTATTCCGAGAAAGAAGCGGTCAAGATATATTCCTTTCATAAAAAGACATGATGCTTACATGGGTTCTCGCCAACAGTTCCTTCATTATAAAGTTGTCATAGATATCCCTTGCATTTTTCATCCTCTCCTCCTGACATTCCAATTTCTCGTAAGTTTTAATCTGGAAAGAAAAGAAATATTTCAGAGGGGGAGTTTCTGAATCGATCATTCCTGACCTCGTTTCGGAGATGAAGAATGGAATTTTCTATTCTAGAAATCACATTGAAGAATTATTTCCCATTTTATCGCGATGAATTTCATTTTGATCTTTTGTGGAATTCATTACGAAGCATTGTTCAGGTTATTTCTTTATAACAAGGATGATTAGGAGGCTTTATTACTGACGTTTTTTTTCTTCTAGGAAATTCAGTAATTGTCTTTCATTTTAGTGCCCCATTAATAGAATATAATTAAAAACGAGGGGTGTTCAATGTATTCTCGGTCTAAGCCTGAAAGAAAATTCTTTTTTTAAATGAAGTCTTCTAGAACTTCAATACATTTAAAACAAATTGAAGAAATAACTATGTTTTACTACCAATTTACATTACACATTTTCTTGTGACTCCAGTTTCGAGAAGTGAACTATTCCATCACCAGACAACTGAAGACCTAACAGTGGTACAGAGGTATTTAAACAAAAGTGATAAATACTTTGAGTATTTCATTAGAATCTAGGTAACACCTAATAGTGGTACAGAGGTTTACAAGCGGAACGTGCTAAAAAACCGGGTTAAAAAGAGGGGCCTTCCAACAGATATCGGAATGTCGGCAATCGACAAAGAATGTTGTTAAACAGATGGTACCCATCTAAATATCTCAAATAATTTTTGGGGTTACATAGCTCCGTACAGTCATTCATTATTTTTACATTATTTTGTTGTATATCTCAAATATTTGGATTTACATAGCTCGGTACAGTCCTTCATTATCTTTTACATTATTTTTATTGTGAACGAATTTGAAAATTTCAATAATCAAGTTTCTCTTCTTTTGAATCTACATGTAAAATTTTTCTTAAGATTTTCTTTTGTCGAAAGGAATAACTGTTTTCTAAAGAATGAGTGGAAAAAGTTGAATTTCTGTTTACTTTTCATTAAATTAATTTTATGTTCGTTGAAAAAGGTTTTAAACAGATGTTACTTTTTAAATATCTCAAATATTTTCGATTAACATAGCTCCGTACAGTCATTCATTATTTTTACATTATTGTTATTGTGAACTCATTTGAAAATTTCAACAGATTCTAGATAATCGAGTTTCTTCCCTTTTGATTCTACATGTAAAATTTTAAGATTATTTATTGTGGGAAGGGAATGACCGTTTTCTAGACAATGAGTGGCAAAAGTAGAATTTTGTTTATTTTTCATGAAACTCATTTTATGTTCGTTGAACCTCGTCTTGAAGGAACGTCCTGTTTCTCCTATATATTTATTACTGCACGTAGAACAAAATAACTCATAAATTTCTGATTTGTGTATGTTTGGAGTAGGGTCCTTTGTGTTAAATAATACCGATGATAATTTGTTATGCGTTTTGAAGGCAATATTGACATCTGATTTTGAAAAACTATTGGCCACTATTTGACTTATGCTACCAAAGTACGATACCGTACCAATCCAAAGTTCTCTATCGTACTTTGGTAGCATAAGTCAAAAAGTGGCCAATAGTTTTTCAAAATCAGATGTCAATATTGCCTTCAAAACGCATAACGAATTATCATCGGTATTATTTAACGCAAAGGACCCTACTCCAAACATACACAAATCAGGAGTTTATGAGTTATCTTGTTCTACGTGCCGTAATAAATATATAGGACAAACAGGACGTTCCTTCAAGACGAGGTTCAACGAACATAAAATGAGTTTCATGAAAAATAAACAAAATTCTACTTTTGCCACTCATTGTCTAGAAAACGGTCATTCTTTTCCCACAATAGATAATCTTAAAATTTCAGATGTAGAATCAAAAGGGAAGAAACTCGATTATCTAGAATCTGTTGAAATTTTCAAATTAGTTCACAATAACAATAATGCAAAAATAATGAATGACTGTAAGCTATGTAAATCGAAAATATTTGAGATATTTAAAAAGTAACATCTGTTTAAAGCCTTTTTCAACGAACATAAAATAAATTTAATGAAAAGTAAACAAAAATTCAACTTTTGCCAATCATTCTTTAGAAAACAGTAATTCCTTTCGACAAAAGAAAATTTAACATATAGATTCAAAAGAAAAGAAACTTGATTATTGAAATTTTCAAATTCGTTCACAAAGAAAATCTTAAGAAAATTTCACATGTAGATTCAAAAGACTCTACGGAACTATGTAACTCCAAAAATTATTTGAGATATTTAAATGGGTACCACCTGTTTAACAACCTTCTTTGTCGATTGCCGACATTCCGATATCTGAAGGCCCCTCTTTTTTAACCCGGTTTTTTATCACGTTCCGCTTGTAAACCTCTGTACCACTATTAGGTGTTAGCTAGAATCTATTGAAATATTCAAAATATTATTCACTTTTGTTTAAATATCTCTGTACCACTGCTAGGTCTTCAGTTGTCCGGTGATGGAATAGTTCACTTCCCGAAACTCGAGTCACAAGAAAATGTGTAATATATCTTTTTATTGGTAGTAAAACATAGTCATTTCCACAATTTGTTTCAATTAGGATCAACTACCAAATAGTAACGGCTGAAACAATTCAGTATTCAATACATTTGTTAGATCGAGAAATAAGCTTTGTAACTATGTCAAAAATATTGTTCCGGCTTCTCCTCAAAATAGGTATTAATGGCTACCTTCAGTTCTTCATCGTCAGAAAATCGCTTTACACGAAGATATTTTTCCACATTTGGGAAAGGTAGTAGATACAGGGGTCAAAGTCTAGTAGACTGTACGGTGGATGAGTAATTTCTTCGAAGCCTTGTGAACCGGTCAAAAATGCAGTGTAGCAGTGGAACAATCAAAAACTCAGCGCGATGCGATGACGAACAAACGACTATTCTCTCTCAATAGTAGTGGGGAGTGATCAAAGCATCAACACTGCGCACTGCCATTGAGAGAGAACAATCATTTATTCGTCAACGCATCGCGCTGAGGTTTTGATTCTTCCACTGCTCCACTGCATTCTTGATTAACACTGAATTTCCTATGTTTCTGACTCTACTTTCCATACCTGTATACTAAAGAGCAATTGTTGCAAGTCAACTTGTAGACTCCAGACTTATTTTCTTCATTTGTTCGATCTTTATTGTTTTTTATGTAAGTACTAAGGTAATTGATGGTTTTAAAAGCTGCATTGTAATTGAAACAACTTTTGAAATGTATAGCAAATATGTGCATTTAACCCATTAACATAATATAACGAAAAGTATTGAATTGTCCTCTTTTATAATTGAGGACAGGAGATTTAATGCTATGTTCTTTTGTTTAGTGGATATCATGCTGTCTATAAGAAAGGGGTTGTAACCGTTGTTTGAAGCTATCTGTTTAACAATAATTAATTAAGACTTTAAGAATCGTTGGAGCAGCTATCAGGTGTTTTTTAGAGTGATAGAACTTTCGATAAGGATAACTGTAATTTGACAGAAGGTAGAAGCCATATTGTTTTGACATTTCTGTTCAGTAAGCATTGACAAATTATTATGGCTCGCGCCGCAACAAAGTTTAGAAATTATTGAAAGTTATTTTCAAAATCAGTGTTCTATTCGCCAAACTTATGAAGCACTTCGTGAAATTTATGGTTTACCACATTGAAAATTTTGCGTGAAGATCTTGGTCTACACCCATACAAGATCCAACTGGTTCAAGAACTAAAGCCACTTGCCCAAAATAAGAGTCTTTTGTCTGCTGATTGAGCCCTAGAACAACTTGAAGTTGATCCACTTTTTTATCGTAAAATTGTGTTTAATGATGAAGCTCATTTCTGGTTGAACGGCTATGTAAACAAGCAGAATTGCCGTATATCGAGTGAAAACAATCTTCAAGAAGTTCTGCAGGTTCCATTGCATCCTGAAAAATGCACTCTATGGTGTGCTTTACACGCCGGAGGCATCATCGGTCCATATTTCTTTAAAAACAATGCTGGAGCTAATGTTACAGTGAATGGAGCACGTTACAGATTGATGATCAATGTTTATGTGTTTCAAAATTTGAATGGTATCGACTCAGAAGTATTTTGGTTGCAGCAAGATTTATTGAAAGAAAGATTAGGCGATCACATCATTTCGAAAAATTCTAGATCCCTGCAGAAGTTTTACTGTGGTGAAAAAATTGTTGTATTGTAAACATTTTTGTGGAAATTAAAATACTGTCTCATATATATTTTTTAATTAAAACGAGTTTCCACCAAGTAAAGACCGAATCAATGAAACATTATTTTATTCAATCTTCAGAAAGAACAACTAGATTTTACTCCTGCTTCCTGAATGAATCAAATCGAAACGAACACACATACTCGGAGAGTCTTCAAGGTCGACAAAAATAACAGAACAGCGAAATAAAACAACGTTTCCACCGGGTCACAAACCGACTATTTCCGCGAAAAAAAAATAAACAACGGAACTCGATTCAAAGCTAAAATAGCAACTTTAATTACATCCGTCGAGATCCGAAACGTTATTCTACTTCTAACGTAGTTTCATTCCGCTCCCGTCCGGACATGATGAAATTTCGGACGTTCAAACTCCGGCAGAACGTCGCATCGGACTTTCGGTCTACTTTTTGCCGTTTCACGTATTACTTCTCCGAGGAAATGGCTATAAATACGTCCGGGATGGCTCTGGAGGAAAATAAGATGGTGGATATGACCTTTGGGAGCTGTAACGGACTCAGGAAATATGGCGTTTCTAGTTATTACAATTTGAGGTTATGTTATTCGGAAATACGAGAAGACTGTTGAATTCATCGTGAGGCTCATTCTTTTTCGTGAAATTATCCGAACTATTCAAAAGGTGGACAGGAATTCGAAGAAATTCCTCAGACAGGGTGAATCATAACTATTGGGACCTAGGTTTAAGGATAGACAGGTTATTTGGACCGCAATATGGCGATTGGACCAAATATGCCTTAATGAAATATTACCGTGGAAAAAGATGAATTTAGTTTTTCGTTTTTTGCTAATAATTTCACTGTTGATTTCCCAACTATTATCAAAATTGGCACAAAAACACAACTTTGAACGAGGAAGATTAAGTAATGAGAGGTTTTTTACCTGATAGAAGGAATATTACAAAATTTGAATATTAAGACAGATTAAATCTGTCAGTCTTCTACAATTTTAATTAAAAAAAAAATTTATTCAAAAAATTTTTAGAATTAAATTAATGTCTTATAAGTATCGGGTTTTTTTTTAGAGTGATATAACTATCGAAGAGATAACTGTGATTTGACGGAAGATAGAAGCCATGTTGTTCTGACATTACTGTTCAGTAAGCATTGACAAATTATCATGGAAAGACTCACGCCGCAACAACGTTTACAAATTGTTGGAATTTATTTTCAAAATCAGTATTTTATTCGCCAAACTTATAGATCACTTCGTGAAATATATGGTTTACATAATCGTCCATCACAGCAGCTCATTCGTCAAACTATCGATAGATTTCGGACAACATTTTCTCTACTCAATGCAACAACAACAACAACAAGATAAAGAACTGTACGTACAGAAGAAAATATCGTTGCTGTAAGTCATAATGATCCAGATTTGTCTATTCGTCGACGTTCACAACAAGTTGGACCCTGTGCATCTACCACATGGAGAATTTTGCGTAAAAATCTAGAATTTACACCCATACAAGATCCAACCGGCTCAAGAACTAAAGCCACTGGACCATAATAAGAGTCTTTTGTTTGCTGATTGGGTCCTAGAACAACTTGAAAATGATCCACTTTTTTATCGTAAAATTGTGTTTACTGATGAAGCTTTATTCTGGTTGAACGGCTATGTAAACAAGCAAAATTGCCGTATATGGAGTGAAAACAATCCTCAAGAAGTTCTGCAGGTTCCATTGCATCCTGAAAAATGCACTGTATGGTGTGCTTTACACGCTGGAGGCATCATCGGTCCATATTTCTTTAAAAACGATGCTGGAGCTAATGTTACAGTGAATGGTGCTCGTTACAGATCGATGATCAATGATTATTGGTTTCAAAATTTTAATGGTAACGACCAGAAGTGTTTTGGTTCCAACAAGATCGTGCTACACCTCATGCTGCTACCGTAACAATTGATTTATTGAAAGAAAGATTTGGCGATAACATTATATCGAGAAATGGTCCAATTAATTGCCCTCCAAGATCATGCGACATAACTCCACTGGATCATTTTCTTTGGGGTTTTGTCAAGTCATTGGTTTATGCTGATAAACCAGAAAAAATAGACGCTTTGGAAGCCAACCTAACTCGTATTATTGATAAAATAAGGCCTGAATTACCCGAAAAAGTGGTTCAAAATTGGTCTGGTCGAATGGGGTTCCTCAGAGCTAGTCGTGGTGGACGTTTGCCGGAAATTATACATAAATGTCATGAAATTATATTTCAAATAAAAGAAAATTGGCCTCAACCTTAATTTAAATGTGTTTTATTTTAATTTAAAGTTCTATCACTCTAAAAAAAACACCGATATAAAATCAAAAGTCAATATAAAATAACCAATGGAATAAATAACCCAACAAATATAAATTGCCAATTAAAAGGATATCCTTCAAATATTTATTTTTGAACGATAAAAAAACGATCAAGTTTTCATGAAGAAGTTGATACACAAATTGACGTGAGGGTATTTTATTTTTACTGAATTTTCCACCTGAATTTCTAACGGTTTGAATGGAAGATTCACCATTTTGGAAATAAACTTTTAATACTTCCCAGTTTTGTTCAAGCTCAAATCGATATATTTCCTTACTGTCAAATATTAATGTAACTTTCTGTCAAAAAGATGCGAAATAACCACTACTTCAAAACGCAAACTCTAGATGGCCAACCTCTACATATCTTCAAGTCTGTATATTCAATTTTATCTCTGGCTATGACGACTCTGATAAATTTTTTTTATCGTATTTCTAATTTAATCATTATATAATAAATCATATCTAGTTAACCGGGGAACATTCTCAGAATCCAGGCAAGAATTACGTCCAAGGCGACAGTTACGCTGGAGCATCCAGTCCCTGAATTTTGATGGGACATTTCTCAAATCATAAAATTTGGTTTTACTGCCCCAACATTAAAGTCATTGCTTTTTCAGCAGTTATTTCGAGTTAGAGAGTATCCTCTGATAAAAAACGACAAAATATGGGGAGTAAGTTGTTCGTTGGCAATTCATCATAAATATCGGGTGTGATAGAACTTTCGATGGGGATAACTGTGATTTGACAAGAGGTAGAAGCCAGGTTGTTTTGACACTTCTGTTCAGTAAGCATTGACAAATTATCATGGAAAGACTCACGCCGCAACAACGATTACAAATTGTTGAAATTTATTTTCAAAATCAGTGTTCTATTCGCCAAACTTCTAGAGCACTTCGTGAAATTTATGGTTTACATAATTGTCCATCAGAGTAGCATATTCGTCGAACTATCGATAGATTTTGGACAACATATTCTCTACTCGATGCAACAAGAACAAGACAAAGAACTGTACGTACAGAAGAAAATATCGATGCTGTAAGTCACAGTGTTAATGATGATCCAGATTTATCTTCGTCCATGTTCACAACAAGTTGGACTCTGTGCATCCACCACATGGAAAATTTTGCGTAAAGATCTTGGTCTACACCCATACAAGATCCGACTGGTTCAAGAACTAAAGCCACTTGACCATAATAAGCGTCGTTTGTTTGCTGATTGGGCCCTAGAACAGCTTGAAGTTGATCCACTTTTTTATCGTAAAATTTTGTTTAGTGATGAAGCTCATTTCTGGTTGAACGGCTATGTAAACAAGCAACATTGCCGTATATGGAGTGAAAACAATCCTCAAGAAGTTCTGCAGGTTCCATTGCATCCTGAAGAATGCACTGTATGGTGTGTTTTACACGCTGGAGGTATCATCGATCCATATTTCTTTAAAAACGATGTTGGAGCTCAACTTACAGTGAATGGTACTCGTTACAGATCGATGATCAATGACCAAGAAGTGTTTTGGTTCCAACAAGATGGTGCTTCACCTCATGTTGCTGCGTAACAATTGATTTATTGAAAGAAAGATTTGGCGATAACATCATTTCGGGAAATGGTCCAATTAATTGGCCTCCAAAATCAGGCGACATAACTCCACTGGATTATTTCCTCTGGGGTTATGTGATTGGTTTATGCTGATAAACGAGAAACAATAGACGCTTTGGCAGTCAACATAACTCGTGTTATTGATGAAATAAGGCCTGAATTACTCGAAAAAGTGTCTGGCCGAATGCGGTTCCCCAGAGCTAGTCGCGGTGAACATATGCCGGAAATAATTTTTATAACATAAATGTCATAAAATTATCTTTCAATTAAAAAAAACTTGCCTTGAACCTTAATGTAAATGTGTTTTATTTCTTATATATTGATTTAGTCCTCAATTAAATAAGGTTATTCTGATTTTTACAAATATTTGTGAAAATCATAATAAAATTTTTTAATTATTATTTAGTGTTTTATTTCAATTGAAAGTTCTATCACGCTGAAAAAAAACACGATATGACCAGAAATCGTCCGTATGTCGCTGAAAAGGCATGGCTACATAATTAAAAAAATGTATATGAAACAATAATTTATTTCCACAAAAATGTTTGTACTACTACAACAATTGTTTCACCACGATGTGGCCTCTTCAGGTATTACATTGTACTGTCTGATGGTATTCGGTGTAACTGAGTTTAAATACATTTTTAGGTACTTGACCAAATAATGGAAGCACAAGTCATAAAAATTCTAGATGTTTATTGGAGTTTGCCGCTAAAAATGCCATTAAGGAAAAATATAGAGTATTGTACCACAACGGAGACTGTCAGTAGAATTTATCCTAAGAATAATGGCGACAAGAGTAGAAATCCTTTGGGTAATAGAGTTCAAATATACATTTCGAAGTTCAATGATTTTTGGTTGGAGTTTTTGATAGTTTTATGTGTCTTTGTTGAAAGAGTAATAGAATTAATTTTTCAGTTTTTAGATGTCAATGTCGTAAATTTTGCATTAAAGTCACATTAATAGATTTCCTGATGTTCATTCTGTTCCTGATCCCTGAAGGGTAGGATAATTACTAAAAATTCATCCAGTGATGGATCAGAAATCAACAGTACATAAAAAAATGTATATGAGACAGTAATTTATTTCCGCAAAAATTTTTGTACTACTACAACAATTGTTTCACTACGATGTGGCTTCTTCAGTTGAGTTTAAATACATTTTTAGGTACGTGACCAAATAATGGAAGCACAAGTCATAAAAACTCTAGGTGTTTATTGGAGTTTGCCGCTAAAAATGCCATTAAGGAAAAATATTCAGTAATGGAGACTTATCAACATCTGTTTGTTCGTTCAAAAGAATTTTATGGGCATTATACCTGTTAATTTCAAGAAATTCTAAAAGTGTTAATCTAGAACTTTTGCTTTCAACGTGGATAATTTCATAATTATTGTTGAAATTATGCCTGAATTCCTTAAGATGATTAGCATATATCGAATGTACAGAATTGGATATATAACCCCTTTGGTGTTCTTGGACACGTTTCTTGAATGATCTACCAGTCTGGCCAATGTATACTGAAGGGCAATCTTTGCAAGTCAACTTGTAGACTCCGGATTTATTTTCTTTATTTGTTTGATTTTTTTTGTTTTTTTATGTAGGTACTTAGGTTAATGTAATGTAATACCTGAAGAAGCCACATCGTGGTGAAACAATTGTTGTAGTAGTACAAACATTTTTGTGGAAATAAATTACTGTTTCATATACATTTCTTTAATTAAAATGAGTTTCCACCAAGTAAAGACGGAATCAATCAAATATTCATGGCTACATATTAAGGAAACCAAAAAATCCCTATATGACAACTTTAGAGAAGGAATGAAGAATAGAATTTTGTCAACGTTTTTAGGCAGATAATTTTTATAATGTCTTTATATCTGATGGAAGTTTTTTCCAACATGGTGAAAATCACTTACAATTCCTATCAAAACAACCTGTTACCGTTCAAATTTCCCACCAAAATAATGGTTTGGGGAGCAATATCTCAGCGTGTTGCTACGCTTCTTTATATAGTTGATGGTACCATTAATAGTGGAAATTATTGTGGCATTCTAAACCATTTTCTCCTTGAAACGGCGCATGCTGTATATCCAGAAGGGTGGCGTTTTCAGCAAGAGAATACAAGTGACAACCATTTCCTGGCCAGCAGCTTCACCAGATCTTAGTCCCATTGAACAAATATGGGGACTAATGAAGATTGAAGTTGAACGAGCAGCGCGGGTGTACCTCAAGTGTTTACAATTAAATGGAGGAATTAAATAAGATGAATAATATGTTATAATTTTCTAACTTGAGTATTAAAAATATATATTAAAAAATTACAATCGAGCTTTGTTTTTTCGGATACTTTTTAGATTTTAGACTACACAGTTTGTTAAGGAAGCATTGCTCTCACTTCAGTATCAAATTCTACAACAATCTAGATCAGAAGGAGAACTGAAATTTTTGTACAATCTTTTCCAACATTCATGCGAAAAATAATCGCTTCGAACCTTTTTTATAACGCCCATAAATGAAAACGAAAGCAGCAATAATCGGATATAATCCAGTTGGTGTAATCGGAAAACTCAACTATATACTTTCCAGTCCGTTTCCAGAACATGTGATATTTCATTCCCCAACTTCCCTCTATTCATCCGTTTACAAACAACTTTTACGATTAGCATTTCTCGGCTTTCATGGGCGACATGAGCAAAACAGAATTTTGGCAAGACATTATACCCTCAGTCGTAAAATAAAGATTTAACAGTCAGAACTCCGTTATTTCCACTCGAATCGAGCGAACGGCATCCATATCGTACACGGTCGATCTCTCGACGAAGCTAGTGACGTTATTTAACTTTTGGGAAATTTATGGGATATCTGGACTTGCTTGTTTGCGTATTGAACACTGATTTATATCTATATCCTATTTGAATTGTATATATAAGAAAAACAAATGTTAACTTCCGCTATTTCATTGACTTACACGACAATTGTTTCGTCATACCATGACTTCATCAGGTGAGTATTAAAACTGAGGTATACAATGCAAAACATGTCCTTAAATACACAGCTCTGGTACAAAAAATAGAGGGGTGGAAAGAGATGGTTTACAATCAATGCAAAATATTAAGTAGGGGGGATCTGTTTGAATCTATTTGACCATTTAATAAAATTCGTCTTTTATTATATCTATTGATCTTTAAAGTTTCTAACAGATTTAGTTTCTGACTTTTGTTTTCGATATGTTATATTTTATAGTTCATATTAAAATTATGACCAGTTTCTAACAAATGGTTGGCATAAGTTGAATTTGGTTTATTATTAATATAACATTTTTCATGTTCTCGTATCCTTGTTTGGAATGAACGGCCTGTATGTCCCACATATACACATAGGCAATCACTACATGTTAACTTGTAAACTCCTGATTTTTTGTTTTTAGGAATGACGTCTTTATTATTTTTTATTAAGCTGCCTAAAGAATTAATGTATTCAAAAAAGATGTTATAATTTTTTTTTTCTTTAAATATCTAGCAATCTTTTCAGATTTTTGGCCTATGTTAATGAAATAAATTTTGTTTCGTTTGAATTTGGAAATTTTGGATATACAAGTGATATTGCTTTCTTCTAATTTATTTTATCAAGTAAATTATCCATAATTAACGGATTTAAATCATTATTGGGAGCTATTCGTTTAATGGTTTTATATTCTTTGTCAAAATTTTCTTTCGTCATGGATATGTTAACTAATCTATAAAGCTATGAAGATGAAGTTCCGTCAAGTAAAGACAGAGACAATCAAAAATTTTACTTTTTGTTAATTTATTTGGACTTAAACTAACTTTTTGATTCTTTTTCAATCCTATTTCTACAAAGAACTCGTTCAATTTATTTGGTGAAATGCAACAATTTTTCATTCCTTTCTTTTGGTGTTTTGTTTGTAAGTTTTTAACATCCCATAAAACTTTGGTCTTATTTTCTGCATTCATGATTTTTTTCCTGTTTCTAGTTCTGATGGACTGTGTAAGATTTAGCTTGAATTTCTTTTTAATTGCTTCGTATTGTTTGAAGGCATCTTGGTCCCTTCTTACCATGGAAACAGTGTGTGCGGCTTCTAGTTGGTTTTTCAGTCGCAGTAGTCCTTCATTTCGGGGATTACCCTTTTCCATAGTCCTTACCTTAACTTTTTTCTGGGAAAGAAAACGTCGTAGATCTCCAAAAACCCCTCATGAAATCGAGAGCAGGCCAACTTTGCACTGTCTCTATATTCCAGGTGGCATTTTCCAGCATCTGGTTGAAGTAGCAAGTATTTTGTTCATTTATTATTCTAACTATTTGATATTCAGCTATTTCAGGTTCTGAATTGGATTCGCCTTGATTTGCTGAACATGTGGTTTCAACTGGACACTTGTTATACTGCCAATGACACAATGACTTCATTGAAAACAAAATTCGGTGTTTCGATTATTTCAAGAAATCAAGTAAATTATCCATAATTAACGGATTAAAATCATTATTGAAAGCTATTTGTTCAATGGTTTTATACTCTTTGTCGAAATTCTCTTTCGTCATGGGCATGTTAACCAATCTATAAAGCATACTATTATAAGCTGATAATTTTTTTGAAAATGGATGGTTTGAAGTAGAATGAATCGTACCATCTGTATTTGTAGGTTTCCTGTATATGGAAAAGTCGTGTCTATTATTAATTTAAGTGATTTTTAAATCTAAGAAATTGATGCTATTTACTTCTTCTTCGTGTATGAATTTTAATATGAACTATGAAATATAACATATCGAAAACAAAAGTAAGAAACTAAATCTGTTAGAAACTTTAGAGATCAATAGATATAATAAAAGACAAATTTTATTGAATGGTCAAATAGATTTAAACAGATCCCCCCTACTTAATATTTTTCATTGATTATAAACCATCTCTTTCCACTCCTCTATTTTTTGTACCAGAGCTGCGTATTTAAGTTCATGTTTTGCATTTTACACCTCAGTTTTATTACTCACCTGATGAAGTCATGGTATGACGAAACAATTGTCGTGTAAATCAATAAAATAGCGGAAGTTAACATTTGTTTTTCATATATTGAAGATGAATTTACGTCAATTAAAGACCGACACAATCAAAAATTTGAATTGTAATGACAGAGAAGCATGAGCGATGATGATTTGACTGACGAAACAACTGGGAACAACTTTTCCGCCTTTTTCATCCCCGTAACTGCAATCCCCTAACGGAGGTGAGTACAACCCCTTGATTTTGAAAAGGGATGAGGGGTGTTGCGAAAACTAATTTTGAAGATCGTATCGAGTACTTTCTGACCCTAAAATTTCACTTAGAAATATCCATCGATAATGAAAAAACAGCGAAAATAGTGAAAGAGGTAATGTGGAATTTAACCCGAGAATATTTTTCGTATCCGACACATTTTAAAGGTATTTAGTAGTTATAGTGCTAATTTTTTGTCCAAAAAAGTAATAATTCTTGTTCAAAAAAGTAGACGAACCATGTTTTTTATTTACCTTAGTCTATCGTCTTCTACAATTTTAATTTAAAAAAATTAAAAAAAAAACTTTGAAAAAAAAACCCTGATATTCAAAGTTTGTATTAGGAGTACAAATAAGTTTCCGCCGTTTTTTAACACAAATTAAATATTTATTATAGAAGAAATCTTCTGAGTGACTTCTAATGTTAGAGCAAGTTCTTTTTGTGTTTGAGATTAATCTTCCTCCAATAATTCCCCCAATTCTGCATCCTCGTAAATTTTTGGCCTTCCACTGCGATCTTTGTCTTCTACGTTGAAATCACCGTTTTTAAACTTTTGAAACGAGCAATTGATGCGCCTCAGCAGCAGATTTCTTTAAATTAAAGAAGTAAACTAATATTTCCCGCAAATGACGCTTACTTGGCTCAAATTTTGACCTTTTCAACTTATAAAAATTATATTTTACCAATATAGAATCAATGATATTAATAGGTTATGTTTTTCTTGAATGTCCAAACTATTTTTTAAGCCGGTTATCATCTGCGAAAGCTAATCGAAACTCCGTGCCGCGCCATCTACAATAAAACGGCGGAAACTTATTTGTACTCCTAATAATTATTCTTCTATCAAGTAAAAAACCGCATCTTATTATTTTGATTAATTATTAATTAATTTTAGATTGTGGATGTAACTTTTATCTATACACTTTAATTTATATATATTTATACTTTATTATTTATTAATTTTAGTTTGTAAATATTGTTTTTATCTATACGCTCCAATTTAATACTATTGTATTAAATATGATTACCTGTACATCTTGTAGTTTTGAGGTGTAATTGTTATTTTATCCTTACTCACTAAGTAAATATTTATGTGTATGTGTTTGTTTATTTTAATTTATAAATATGACTTTATCTTTGCAATTTCAATTTAAGAATTATTATGACGTTCTGGAAAACTGCTTAGCTATCTATCGACGGGCCCTAGTGATTTTCCACATTTTAATTTTAAAGCCGGAAAATCGAGATATTAAGTTTTCGTTGGACCACACTGTATGCAATATTATTATTACTTATAATCAAACTCTTGTTCATTTGAACTCTAAGTTATTTGAACTTTTTAGTTGGTCAAATTATCGAGAGTCGACTGTACCTCTCGAACGAGTTCATGACGCACCCGGATTCGACACAGATCCGTCCGTACCAAACGGAACGAACCCGAAAGGGATAGTTCGAAGGAGATTATTTTCATGATCCATCTATCCGCGGAATAATTACAGGAACACGTTCCTTCGATATAAATCCTGTTACGTCCGTCGCGTGTCCTAAACCTCCGTTTCCAATCTGTTTGCTTTCTGCATTTGCGTCCATTCGCGCTCGGATATCGACTGTGAAATCAGGATAATGGGCGCGCTGTCGGGGTCCTGCTGCTAGATGTTGTTAGTATAGGACATAGATGTATTGTCCTACGGGGACGCAACATTCCGTACGGTGGGGCATTCCTATTGTTTCGACCGGATGATTGAAACGGCCAGTGATGTGCGCATAAGAAACCTTTCTTGTCGCCTGCTTCTCGATGGTGATGCTATAGAATATTCCTATTTCTATTCTATTTTATATTCCTATTGCATTCATCCGAAGGAGAGATGAGGACTTTTGAATGAAAAGTAATACTTTTCATTTATCCAAGTAGTCCGGTCAATTTAGACCAAAAAATGAGAGTGAAGGTACATAATTATATTCGAATAAGACTATTCTGATTTTCACAAATTTTTATTATTATGTTTACAACAATCGTTTCGCTATCACAGTAGCATCATCAGGCAAGATATTTTGAATAACTAAGCTTGTTTCCGAAATCCGTTGCTATTTATACTAAAGTAAGTACAATAAATTTTTATTGAGCACTAAAACCCAAAAAAGGGTCTCTGCAAATTCCAGCTTATCTGAATATATTTAACAGAGGTGAGTTATTTAAATCTATTTGTTCGTTAAGTAATATTCCAATTTTATTACGTTTATTTATCTCTACAGATTCTAACAGATTTAAGGCATAACTTTTAATTTCTATATGTAGAATTTCGCAATTATGGTTGAAAATATGTCCTGTTTCTAACAAATGGTTGGAATATGTAGAATTACTTTTATTATTGGGGAAAATCTTCAAATGTTCACAAATTCTATGTCGAAAAATTTTTCCAGTCTGTCCTATGTAAACTTTAGGGCAATCACCGCACGTTAACTTATAAACCCCCGATTTATCATCTTTATGTGTACAGTCATAATTATTTTTAATAAAATTTGAATATCAAAACAGATTTAATCTGTTGTCTTCTACAATTTTGTTTCAAAAAATTCTTTGAAGAAACTTTAAGAATTAAATTAATGTCTTTATAAGCACTGCTCATATTTAATAGACGTATAAAGTCAAAATTCATCATACAATATCAAATGGAATTAAGAAAAGACATTAATTTAATTCTTAAAGTTTCTTCAAAGAATTTTTTGAAATTAAGGTTGTAGAAGACAACAGATTAAATCTGTTTTGATATTCAAATTTTGTTATAATCCTTCTATCAAGTAAAAAACCGTTCCTTCTTATTTTATTTTTAATAAATTTACTCAAGTTTGAATTGGTTTTAAATGAAGTTCTTAAATCATATTTATTTTTGAGGTATGTAGCAATTTTCTCAGAAATACCTTTAGTGTATTTTAAGGAAATGTATTTAAAATTTTCTTTTATATTAGGAAACACCATATTTGAAGCTATTTCATTATTTTTATTCATCAATAATTTGTCTATCCAACAGATTGACTTCTCAAACATTCCAGCGTCTGCAAAACGAGCGTTCGGGAATCGATAACCTCTCAGATGACCTCCGAACAAAGGCCAAACTCATTTCAATAAGGGGTTTTTGTCAGTCCAGTCAGCATCCAACAAGCCCGTCGATATCCAGCAAAAAATCGCCAAGAAAGATCTCGGAGCTAGAAAAATACAAATTCGCCCGTCGAAACTTTTTTAATCCAGTCTACGGTACTTTCTTTTCACTTCACTTCGAACTTGTTTCAATTGTGATGTGTGCCACACCCCCATCACCCTATGAAACGTTATCGCTTGCATAATGAGTTTAGAAAGTTGTTTCCCTGGCGTGCCAGTAATAGGGCGCCATTTCAATTTCCTTAAGCGTGACTCTTAATGAGGAGGGTCGATTTATGTATGCGAAACGGTGGAAATTCTATTGTTCCAACGCTGCTGGTATCGGGTGTTTTTTTTAGAGTGATAGAACTTTAAATTCAAATAAAACACATTTAAAATAAGATTGAAGCCAAGTTTTTTTATTTGAAAGATAATTTTATGACATTTATGTTTTAAAAATAATTTCTGGCATATGTCCACCACGACTAGTTCTGAGGAACCGCATTGGACCAGACCAATTTTAGACCACTTTTTCGAGTAATTCATGCTTTATTTCATCAATAACACTAGTTATAGTGGCTTTCAAAACGTCTATTGTTTCTGGTTTATCAGCATAAATCAATGACTTTATTTATTTATTTATTTAAAGGAATACAAGACGGGACGAACACAAAATTATGTATTCACTAATAATCCAATCACAATGTTACTTAAAAACCAATAACAACGAAAACAGTAAATTCATCTGAACCATAAATTTAAAAAAATACAAATATGAAACAAAATTCAGTAATTTCCCAGAAATCGTTTCAAAGTGCAAGAGAAGGCCAATAAAGAATCAGAAAAAACGTCAACGGCAGCGAGATAAGATAGTGTATTATAAGTTTTGCAGCATATCATTAATGGTTAATTCAGGTGATAATTGGAAGAACTTTGATCTATATGGAACAAAAACTTATTTCTTGTGCAATATTTAGGTACATTGAAACTGAGCATATTCACAATTTCAGTGGAATCAAGAGAATTAATAGTCTTGTAAATAAACTTTGCATCCCTCAACATTCTCTGGTCAGCCAAAGTAGTTAACCCTAACTCCCTCATAACTCGATCCCGATCATCAGTAATATGTTTATAACATTTTTTGTTGACATGCTTAATAAACTTTTTCTGAATGTTTTCCAGTCGATTAATATAGATATTGTAATAAGGATTCCAAATTATTATCGATCCGTAGCTCAACACACTCTGGACATAAGCTATGTATAATGCTCTAAGGGATTGATGCTTACGAAAATGCTCACAAACTCTAATGATGAAACCTGACTTGACATAATCCAAAGGAAATAATCCAGTGGAGTTATGTCGCATGATCTTCGAGGCCAATTAATTGGACCATTAATCGAAATAATGTTATCGCCAAATCTTTCTTTCAATAAATCAATCGTTACGGTTGCAGTATGAGGTGTAGCACCATCTTGTTGGAACCAAAACACTTCTGGGTCGATACCATCCAAATTTTGAAACAAATAATCATTCATCATCGATCTGTAACGAACACCATTCACTGTTACATTAGTTCCAGCATCGTTTTTGAAGAAATATGGACCGATGATGCCTCCAGCGTGTACAGCACACCATACAGTGCATTTTTCAGGATGCAATGGAACCTGCAGAACTTCTTGAGGATTGTTTTTACACCATATACGGCAATTTTACTTCTGTACATAGCCGTTCAACCAGAAATGAGCTTCATCAGTAAACATAATTTTACGATAAAAAAGTGGATCAACTTCAAGCTGTTCTAGAGCCCAATCAGCAAACAAACGCAGCTTATTATGGTCAAGTTGCTTTAGTTCTGAGACCAAGATATTTACGCAAAATTTTACATGTGGTGGATTCACAGAGTCCAACTTGTTGTGAACGTCGACGAATAGGCAAATGTGGATCATCATTAACACTATGACTTACAGCAGCGATATTTTCTTCTGTATGTACAGTTCTTTTCTTTGTTGTTGCATCGAGTAGAGAAAATGTTGTCCGAAATCTATCGATAGTTCGACGAATAAGCTGCTCAGATAGAGGATTACGTAAACCATATATTTCACGAAGTGCTCTATAAGTTTGGCGAATAGAACACTGATTTTGAGAATAAATCACATCAATTTGTGAGCGTTGTTGCAGCGAGAGTCTTTCCATGATAATTTGTCAATGCTTACTGAACAGGTATTTTTTTTAGAGTGATAGAACTTTCGATAGGAATAACTGTGGTTTGACAGAAGGTAGAAGCCATGTTGTTTCGACATTTCTGTTCAGTAAGCCTTGACAAATTATCGTGGAAAGACTCACGCCGCAACAACGTTTACAAATTGTTGAAATTTATTTTCAAAGTGAGTGTTCTATTCGCCAAACTTACGGAGCACTTCGTGACATAATCGTCCATCAGAGCACGTTATTTGTCGAACTATCGATAGATTTCGGAAAACATTTTCTATACTCGATGCAACAACAACAAGACAAAGAACTGCACGTACAGAAGAAAATATCGCTGCTGTAAGTCATAGTGTTTATGATGATCCACATTTGCGACGTTCACAACAAGTTGGACTCTGTGAATCCACCACATGTAAATTTTTGCGTAAATATCTTGGTCTTAGAACAGATTCGTACATTGGTCGACGTTCACAACAAGTTGGACTCTGTGCATCCACTAGATGGAAAATTTTGCGTAAAGATCTTGGTATACACCCATACAAGATCCAACTGGTTCAAGAACTAAAGCCACTTGACCATAATAAGCGTCGTTTGTTTGCTGATTGGGCCCTAGAACAGCTTGAAGTTGATCCACTTTTTTATCGTAAAACTGTGTTTAGCGATGAAGCTCATTTCTGGTTGAACGGCTATGTAAACAAACGAAATTACCGTATATGGAGTGGAAACAATCTTCAAGAAGTTCTGCAGGTTCCATTGCATCCTGAAAAATACACTACGGTGTGCTTTACATGCTGGAGGCATAATCGGTCCATATTTCTTTAAAAACGATGCTAGAGCTAATGTTACAGTGAATGGTGCCCGTTACGGATCGATGATCAATAATTCTTTGTTTCAAAATTTGAATGATATCGACCCAGAAGTGTTTGGGTTCCAAGAAGATGGTACAACACCTCACACTGCTACCGTAACAATTGATTTATTGAAAGAAAGATTTGGCGATAACATTATTACGAGAAATGTTCCAAGATCTCCAAGGTCATGCGACATTACTTCACTAGATTATTTTCTTTGGGGTTATGTCAAGTCATTGGTTTATGCTGATAAACCAGAAACAATAGACGGTTTGGAAGCCAACATAACTCGTGTTATTGATGAAATACGGCCTGAATTACTGGAAAAAGTGGTCCAATATTGGTCTGGTCGAATGCGGTTCCTCAGAGCTAGTCGTGGTAGACATATGTCGGAAATTATTTTTTGACATAAATTTCATAAAATTATCTTTTAATTAAAAAAAATTTGGCTTCAATCTTAATTTAAATGTGTTTTATTTCAATATAAAGTTCTATCACTCTAAACAAACACCCGATAGTTCTCAACCTATAATTTGTTTAAATGAATAAAAACTTTACCCAATAGCACAAATGTTTCGACCAGTTTCACTATGGCTGGCCGAGAAGATGCTTCACGACGACCCAAAAGTGCTTTAGTTTTGCGAACTGTGACTGCAAAAGTTTCACCATTTTTGTAGTGAATTTAACAGTTTCAATGTGTTGTTGAAGAGTGTTCCATTTTTAGTGGCGTAGTTTTTACTTGTCAAATGCCAAAAGATGACAGCTGTCCAGATAGCAGTCTATTCAGTATGAAACCTCTAATTGGAAAACCCTTTATAAGGTATACTGTCAAAACTGTCTGAAAATGTGTTAAAAACCGCGGTCCCTCCAATTCTAGCAGTAAAAACATGTTAATTTCACAAACTTACGTTTCAGTGAAATTTATTCAAGTATTAAAAAGATTTTATAATTTTCCACCTAAAGGTACCGCCATTCACTGAGATTTTCTCTTGTTTGTTCCAGCAATGACGAAAAAACATTTAAAAATTTCCTCTGAGGTTTTCCGGTCCCTCGGGATCGTATTTCATCCACAGTACGAATGGAAAGCGGAAAATAAAAACCGGACTGAATGCCATGTGGATGCCGAAGAAAGATTTAGGATTGAAATTCCCGGGTAAGTTAGAAAAACAGGGAAAAACTGTATTATATTACCTCGCCCTTTCGCCAGACGATAAAAAACTTTTTTCATTCCCTTGATGTTGGCGAAACATCGTTTAAACTCAAGATCGTCCGAGGTATGTAAGTTTCTAGGGGCTCCGGAAGTCCAGGGATTCGAAGTTTCAATGAATTATTTCCACTCCATGAAGCCAGGGTAATATTGCACGAAATACAGCGGTTTTTTTCATAACGGATTCCGTAGGAATGCAGGCGTAATCTTCGTAAATATTTACGCAATACCATCGAATTAACCGATAATTTTTAACGTCACCGTGTTACCCAAAATGTAGACCGGTTCAGACTAGGACTTCAGAGAAATATAACCATAAAATGTAGTTTCACGGTAAAAACTAATTGGAATTAATTAAAGCAAGTTGTAGAAATTACTATGTTTTACTATTGGGTGTTTTTTTTTTCAGAGTGATAGAACTTTCGATAGGGGTAACTGTGATTTGACAGAAGATGGAAGCCATGTCGTTTTGGCATTTCTGTTCAGTAAGCATTGACAAATTATCATGGAAAGATTCACGCCGCAACAACGTTTACAAATTGTTGAAATTTATTTTCAAAATCAGTGTTCTATTGGCCAAACTTATAGAGCACTTCGTGAAATTTATGGTTTACATAATCGTCCATCAGAGCAGCTTATTCGTCGAACTATCGATAGATTTCAGACAACATTTTCTCTACTCGATGCAATAACAACAACAAGACAAAGAACTGTACGTACAGACGAAAATATCGCTGCTGTAAGTCATAGTGTTAATAATGAACGAGATTTGTCTATTCGTTCATAAAAAGTTGGACACTGTGCATCCAGCACATGCACAATTTTGCGTAAAAATTTTGGTTTACACCCATACAAGATCCAACTGGTTCAAGAACTAAAGCTACGTGAGTATAATAAGCATCCTTTGTTTGCTGATTGGGCCCTAGAACAGCTTGAAGTTGATCCACTTTTTTATCGTAAAATTGTGTTTGGTGATGAAGCTCATTTCTGGTTGAACGGCTATGTAAACCAGCAAAATTGCCGTATATGGAGTGAAAACAATCCTCAAGAAGTTCTGCAGGTTCCATTGCATCCTGAAAAATGCACTCTATGGTGTGCTTTACACGCTGGAGGCATCATCAGTCCATATTTCTTTAAAAACGTTGCTGGAGCTGATGTTACAATGAATGGTGCTCGTTACAGATCAATGATCAATGATTATTTGTTTCAAAATTTTAATGGTATCGACCCAGAAGTATTTTGGTTCCAACAAGATGGTGCTACATCTCATGCTGCTACCGTAACAATTGATTTATTGAAACAAAGATTCGGCGATAACATTATCTCGAGAAATGGTCCAATTAATCGGCCTCCTAGATCATGCGACATAACTCCACTGGAATATTTTCTTTGGGGTTATGTCAAGTCATGGGTTTATGCTGATAAACCAGAAACAATAGACGCTTTGGAAGCCAACATAACTCGTGTTATTGATTAAATAAGGCCTGAATTACTCGAAAAAGTGGCCGAAAATTGATCTGGTAGAATGCGGTTCCTCGGAGATAGTCGTGGTGGACGTATGCCGGAAATTATTTTTAAAACACAAATGTCATAAAATTATCTTCGAAATAAAAAAAAATTGGCTTCAATCTTAATTTAAATGTGTTTTATTTCAATTTAAAATTCACTCCGAAAAAAGCACCCTTTACCAACAAATTGATATTTTACACATTTAATTATGAGTCGAGTTTCGGGAATTAACTATCCCATCTACAGACAACTGAAGACTTAACAAGCAGAACAGGATATTTATGAACATACAGAGGTAAAAGAGGTAATAAAAACTCGAGTCACAATTAAATGTGTAAAATATCAATTTATTGATAGTAAAACAGTAATTACTACAATTTGTCTTAATTATGATCAACTACCAAATAGAAACGCCTGAAACAGTTCAATATCTAAATGGAATTATATAGAGCGCCCAAGTTATCTCTGACCAAATTTCACAATGTGATTCTACAGGCAATTTACAACACAAAAATTCCTATTAAGTATATTCCAATCATTTTTCGTTGTGAAATTATTCAAGATTCTACTATTTTGTAACGTTCCACAATTTTTCAACTGAAAACATAACTTGATCAAAATTCAGTGTACACCATTGGGCAGAGCGGAGAATTCTCTTAAGACTAGGATGGTTTCATGGAGATTTTTATGAAATACTTACTCTTTTAGAATGGTTAAGGAAAAATTATTATAGAATATTCTTCAGCCATAATCCTTGGTCAAAGTTTACTCTAAATTCAACCCCGTAAACCCCCATGGAAATTATGCGCAAAAACTGACTTATTCATAAAGATTTCCAACGACGTATAATAAAGGCTCTTTCATTAACAGAGCCCCATTTTGTTTTGTAAATAAAACAAATTATTTATTTGAAAATTATTGAAATTATTAATTATATATTATAAAGTACAATAGATACCATGAGTTATGAAATAAAACATCACTTAAATGCTGGCAGGAATGAATTCGTTGAACCCAATTATTCATGACTCTGTCACCCAAATCAGGTCGTATTTTAGCAATTACTCATTCAATATTTATATGTAAATCATCTAAATTTGCTGGACGATTGCTGTAAACCAATGACTTAACGTAACCCCAAAGAAAGAAGTCCAATAAAGTTAAATCGCAGGAACGACGCGGATAATTTATCGGTACATTTCTTGAAATAATTGAATCACCGAATTTTGTTTTCTATAAAGTCATTGTGTCATTGGCAGTATGACAAGTGGCACCCTCTTGTCGAAACCACATGTTCTGCAAATCAAGCCGAAACAATTCAGGCCATAAAAAATCAGTCAACATTGAACGATAATAATTTCCATTGGCAGTTACCGCCTCATGAGCTTGGTTGAAAAAAAAATGAGGTCCAATAACTCCTTCAGCAAAAAATCCGCACCAAACAGTAAGTTTGTCAGAATTTAATGGCCGTTCTTGATATTCTTCAGGTTCCATTCCAGATACGGCAATTCTGCTCGTTAACATAACCGTTTAACCAGAAATGAGCCGCATCGCTGCGAATGATTTTCTTATGAAAATCTGCATCATTTTCAATTTTTTCTAAGCACCAAATAGTGAATATGGGACGCTTAAAATGATCTGTTGGTTTGAGTTCTTGGGTTAAAACAATTTTGTATGATTCTCTACGAGTTCGATATACAGCGTTTTCAACTGTGTCCTAGGTAGTACCCTGGTATGAAACCCAAATTGTATGACCAAAATTGTTATTTTTTGGTCAAGTTCCTTATATGTTCTTCCCATTTCAGATTTGAGTCCACCGTGACACTTAGATACCTAACCTTAGTTACACCTTCAATTGTATAATTTTATATTCTCAAAATCATTTTCCGCTATTGCTTTTAATTCATAAAAATCCGCCGCCTGACAAAATATCACGGTATCGTCAGCGAATCCAACAATCTCTTCAACAATATCCAAGTTGAACAGCGTATCAACATATATGTTGAAGAGTACAGGTCCTAATACCGTACCTTGGGGAACACCGTATTCCACTATTTCAGAACCGCTTGTTACTCCGTTAATTTTCACATTCTGAACCCTATCTGTCAAATAACTACTGAATAGATCCAGTGGTGTACCTCTTACCCCTATGTCTTCCAAAGAGTCTAACCTTTTGAGCGAAGAGTACACTTTTGATAACAAGTTACCATGAACATCCACTGAAATACGATGACTTTCGGCAGGTGTTTTCACCATATTAAAGTAAAGAAATAAAACTCCCCGCAAAAACACATTATTCGATACAAAAGACGACATTTTCAGAGTACACAGAATGCTGTTTACACTTCAGCAAATGTCATATACTGACAAGAAAACCTAACGATGACACTTCAAAATGAAGGTGTTGATAGAAATTAAACTAGTAGCGACATCTGTTATCAAAACCGCACGAACATATTCCTTCTCCTATGCTACCCTCTGCAATATTTGCATAATTATATGGTACACATGTATGCTTTTAGTTTAGGTGCCAACATTTGTTTTTCCGTTGGTAGAGAAATGTAAATCCTGCACTCGACATGAGAATACCAACATAAAAGCCCGAACATCGAGTGGCACTACAGTAAAACAGCCTAGATGATAATTAAACAACCCTCCACCCTCTAGAATTGAAACAATTACAATGAACAGAGCGACACGCATTGTTCGTTAGTGTCAACTTTTTTTTCAACGAGTACCTAAATAAAATTACGAGTTGAATGAACATTTTGATTACAAAGAGCCACTAAAAACAAATGAGGTCGTACATGGAGAGGTTGGCTTATCTCGGTCGCTGGGGTTGAGCTTGGGTGGATAGAATATTTCGAGTTTATTACTCAATTCTTGTTAGCAGCGCATGACGTTCTAGAAATTTTATCGGTAGTTCTTCGCGGATTATTGTTCTATTCAATTATCGATTTTACTGTTTATTTGAGAGTTCGAATTGAATCTTTATGCACTTGTTGACATTTTAAGTGCAAATTTCAATAATTGCTATAGTTTGAAACTTCGCATCGAGTTGGCCCTTACTTGATACAAATCCATTGCACACTTAAGTTAAATAATACACATTCAGGTGTGGAAAAGACAGTCGGAAACATGGGAAATTCAGTGTTAATCTAGAGGAAGACGAGGGTCCAGTGGAGCAGTGGAAGAATCAAAGCCTCAGCGCGATGTGATGACGAATAAACGACGAATCATTTGCACTTCAAACGTGAGATGTGTTAGTCCATATTGGTTTAAAATAAAGTAAATCGAAATGTTTAGTATAGAAGAAACAATTCAGATCATAAAATGGTACTTTGGTGGTCAATCAATTCAAGAGATAGTAAGTTCATTCATTGTTGCCATTGAAGATAGGCCGATTCCTTTACTTCTAAAATAACTGAAAAGTTCGAGAAATGTTGGTGTTTACGAACAAGCAGGCACTGCAAGATTGATAAACCACCAAAAACCATCAGTAAAAAAAATTAGAAAAAAAAAGTATATAATAAAATAGACAGGCCTTTTACTTGAGAGAAGAAATATAACAAAATTTGAATATTAAAACAAATTGAAATATGTTTATCTTCTACAATTTTAATTTCAAAAAAATTTTATTCAAAAAACTATTAGAAATAAATTTATGTCTAACAAGCACCGCTTACATTTAATAGACGTATATAATCAAAACTCAATATATAATGTCAAATGGAATAAATAACCCAACAGAAATACGAAAGTAATTAAAATTAATGAATAAATATTTAAAGGAGACAATTTTTTTTTTCTGATCTTACCTTTAAGAAACACCACTTGCCTTTTGAAAACATGAACACACTTAAAGGACTTCTCAAAGAATATAATTTATTTGAAATATTTCATATATTTAAATATTCGAATAAATTATTTCAAAAATCTCTAAAAAAATGTGCACTATATCTTCAAAAAACAAATATAATTCTAGACAATCCCGTCTTCAGTCCTCTTTTAATATTCCAAATATCAAAATCAAAAACATAACCTATATCACTCACGAGTTAAAAGACTTAAGCTTCGAAATACAGATCAACTATATAATTCAAGATTGATCTATGTTCTAACAAAATCAAAGAACAGTGTGAGTTATTTTAAGGTTTATTTAAATTCATTGACATTCTATAATGAGATCTATTGAAGCCAAAATATAATTATATATTATATATGGCAGGATCAAATGGCCCCCCAGGTCACCAGATTTAACTTCCAGATTTTTTATTTGGGTATATCTGAAAAATTTGGTTTATGGGAGTGAAATTGATAGAGCGACGAATATTTATGAATTAAGGTTCAAAATGATCCAACTTTGTGACAAATTAGCAACTTAGCAACGTCCAATAATATTGAATGTTCTAAGTAATATAGTTTTATGATGAAATTCTTAAGATTATGTTAAACATTTTTGAAAGATATCTGTTTTCATAAGAGGGATGAATAGAAACAAAATTTTGTCTACTCAAAATATTTAATTTATAGAATTTTTGTTAACAGTTTATATTTATTGGGTTTTGTTATCTCATTTGAATGTATTACAATTAATGTTTATTGTATATGTCGTTTGATATAAGCGGTGCTTATATGACATTAATTTAATTCCTGAAGTTATAAGATTAAATATAATTTTTTGAAATTAAATATGTAGAAGGCTAACAGAATATATCTGTTAATATTGAAATATTTAAAAAATTATATAACTTCTATCAAGTTTAAACCTCCATTCATTTTACTTCATTCATAATATATAATTATTTGGTTTCCTTAACATTCTTATACAGATGTCCTTGTGCTATAACAGAGGCTGTTAAATTATCGATCAATCTTTAAGATCTATGGTAAACCATACGACTATTTTTTGGAGGTCACATGGGACATCATTTAAATGTTCAGTATTCATTTGCCAAGATGTTTCTAGATTGTTAAGGTCAGTAAAAATTTTTTGTTGATTGATGTTTTTTTAAATGTGATTGGGTACTGACGAGTCTTTCTTAAAACGTGTTTTTCAGTAATGTTTTTACATATCTTGAGATTTTCTAAAAACTAGCTTAGTTAGATATTCAATAATAGTGAATATTCCAAGTAAGATAATTTTATGATGAAATTATTAGGATTATGTTAAACATTTTTGAAAGATATCTGTTTTCATAAGAAGGATGAGCAGAAACAAAATACTTAATTTATAGGATTTTTGTTAACAATTTATATTTATTGGATTTTGTTATGTCATTTGGATGTCTTATAATGAATGTTTATTTTATATGTCGTTTGATATAAGCGGTGCTTATATGACATTAATTCAATTCCTGAAGTTATAATATTAAATATAATTTTTTGAAATTAAATATATAGAAGGCTAACAGAATATATCTGTTAATATTGAAATATTTAAAAAACTATCTCTTTATAATAGATTTGGCTACTGTTTGGCTCAACAAGGTGGATTATTAAAACATTTAATCCAAATTTCTCGACTTTCGATTCGAATTTTTTTAGAATTTGTTTTTGTTTGCGAATTTCTTATTATGGTAGGATTTATTTTATTTTCAAGCTAGTTATGGCGAAAAAGAATTTAAAGACTCATGCTTAACAGAGGAAAATATCATCAATAAACATCAATAAATTCCTGGTTGGACCGCGTCTAGACTTCATAAGTGTACGACGTTTCGGCTCCGATTTTGGAGCCATTATCAAGACCAATAGTTGAATTTAGTGATTCGACGCCGGTGCCTCAATCTGCCTACTCCCCAGGTCACATCACCAGTAGTTTCATAGATCACCCAATTCGCTAGAGCGAGTGGAGAAACAGAACACAATTAAATTAAATGAATTAGACTATTACTTACACTAATGATTTGATTGAATTCAAAAAACATATCAATATTATCCTGATTGGTTAACATACTAGTTGATTTCCTTCGAAAGTTATAGCGCTTAAAAGCTTACACTGGGTCACATTACAGTAAGTCTCATGAAATCGTTGGATACCATTTGCGGATTAAAATGTGCAAATACAGGCATCTGGCGTCCTTTAACGGACGTGCTCAGAGATGATTAAAATGTAAAAGTGGGATTCTTCTTTCGTGGGATTCTTCTAATATATATATATATATATATATATATATATATATATATATATATATATATATATATATTATAACCTACTGGAGATACATCCAATTGTTTTTCCACGAACCTCCTTTTCTGGGAACCTTACTATCTACGCTCCTCCCTAAAGTCGATGCCTGGAGATATTTCATTATATTTGCGGTATAACCTCGAATCCATTACAAAAATATACCCGCTTATTTTTCTCCACGGGGTTATATACGGTCCATCTTTCAGCGTCACAGATGAAAACTACTAAATCTTTCATATTCCATTAATGCCCGTTTTTTGTCGACTTTAAACACAACATCCAGTTTCCTTGCATGGGTCTGAAAGCGAAAAAGGAATAGCTGGCAACGTATGAGTTCGCAAACACTTCGAGGGACTGTTTTATGAACATCTTTTACTGACATGAGATATACCCAGGGCGAGTTATATGTCCCGAATAAAGGAACTTAGGTTATAAAGATGTCGCAGTTTTGTTTCTTCGTTACACTCTGGAAGATATTTTCAGTAGGAGGCCAACGGGGAAAACTGGGAAAATAAACTGTATGTGGATGTTATTTAGTTGGTTTCCATCAGCAGTGATTAGAGCTGTTTTAAAGGGGCTTTTGATGTTTTTCAACAGGCAGCAGATTTTTCGAATACGTTGAATGAACTGAAGTCACGAAAATCTTTCAGCGAGCGGAATTTTCTTCGAGAACGCCATTCATACATTTTCGTAGCTTTCCTCTATTTTTCTAACAAAGTCGTGCTAACGATTTTTATAGATTTCGTGAATTGTGTGCCAACGATTCATAATCAAGTTGCTGATGATTATTTCATATAAATTATTTTCAGAATGTGGAAAAAGCCTGAAGAAGCAGCAATACAAACAATTGTCGTTAATTAATAGAATGTGTAAATATTCTTTATTATTTCATTTAATTAAAATAAATATCCATCAAGTGAGGACCGATCCAATTAGAAACATGATAAATAAAGAAAAATTATAAGAACGGTGAATTTCTGAGTTTCATTAAAACCGTCTTTTCAAAAATTTCAAGAGATTAGTCTGAAACGTGATTCTGAGTGGAATACTTTCATGTTACAAATCTCCAAAAACAATATCTGCACACTTTATTGAAAAACTATAAATTCAAACAAGAATCCTTTACCTTGTACGTCCATAAATGGACGAAACGTATATTGATACCATTAAAAGAAAAGAAGTGGAAACAAGTATTCCATAAATAAACCAATTATGAATAATTTTTATGAAGAGTCGGCCAGATCAATCCAATTTTAGAAAATAAAGATTTGAATATCTAAACAGATTTAATCTGTTAGTCTTCTACAATTATAATTTTAAAAAAATTATTCAAGAAACTTTAAGAATTAAATTAATGTCTAATAAGCAATGCTTATATTTAATAGACGTATAAAATCGAAACTCATTATATAATATCAAATGGAATTAAGAAAAAACCCAACGAATGTAAATTGTCAATTCAAATTAATAAATGAATAAATTGTTTGTTTTTTGTTTCGTTCCAAGCATGCGTATTGTACTCTTCAGACAAGCGAAAACGCTTGTTACAAAATGTTTAGTTTTCTGATTTTATATTTATGAAAACTAAATCTCAAAAATATACAACATAATTTAAGAACTTCTCAAAAACTTATTTATTTGAAATATTTAATATATTCAAATAAATTGCTTCAAAAACTCTTAAAACATGTGGCAAATCCTCAAAAAATAATTAGAATTCAGATAAGACCATTTCAACTTCACATTCAAAAGATGAAATCAATTCACAATAAATAAACTTACTCAATACGACCTCTAGGAATATGTGTTTGTTGAACATTAAAACTAGGTATATCTTATATCCAAGGTACTCTATGTTCTATGGTCACAACAAAATCACACAAAGTTTATAAGGCACTTTAATGGTCTTAGTTAACAGAACATTAGAAATAAAAATGTTGTTTATCTCTTCATGAGAAATCTTAAATCCTCGAAGACACCAATAAAGGTCTAAATGATACCTTTCTAGCGAAGAAATATGGGATTGCTTAGTCAACGGTTTTTGCTATAAAAATCGTGAGAACGCAAATCCTTTAGAAAATAAGCATTGAGTGTGATGAGCGAAAAATTTTTGTTTAAAACGTGTACGCCCTAAGCATATCTACGATATATTTTGATTAATCTGTTTTATAGAATTTTTTGAGATACCGAAATATCAGCCCCACGTTGGGCGCCAAATTGTTGTGAAGTAAACCCATGTATGTATTTTTTTAATCCCGCGTTTGGAGCCGAACTGTTGTGAAATGCTCCATATTGAATATGAATATCAGCACCTTGCCTACATTATTTGATTTGAAATTTGATTGCTTACCCTTATAAAAAAAGGTTTGATTTTGGGCTACTTAACTAACTACGTGAATGAGTTTGCCGTGAGGGCATTTCATTTATATTGAATTTTCCATGTGAATGTGTGGATAGAATAAAAACCACTTAGGAAATGAATTTTTGATATTTCCCACCTTGTTCAAGCGTAAATCGAACCATTTCGTTAATGTCAAATATTAAACTAACTTTTTGTCAAAACACGAATGAAGGACGTCTTACCAGACAAGTACAGAGTGACGTTTTAGGAGTCATCCTTGGCTCCAATTTGACTGCCACGTTTATCGAAAAAGTCTGTAACAAAATTTTCGTATCGACCCAGAGTACTTCCATCAAAACAACATACAATAAATCCATCCTCAATGTTCCAAGCGGACAAATCATATCACGTAGCAAGTTTCCACATAAAACACAACTATGAAAAGTTCAATTTCTCTCCAGAAAACTGAAACTTTCGACGTTATCTCTGCTATGCAGATAAATCACAACGAATTTCAAGTGAACGTAGAAAAAGATTACAGTTCCACTTTGAAACAGATCGGCTATCAAAGATTTACAGCGGTATGAAAATTATGATATAGGATAATATTCGAATATTGGAAAACCCATTTGTGGAAAACGCTCTAAATATGTTCTATCAGTGTTCGGACCGTGAATTGAGGGCGTGAAATAAATGTATTATGGTAATGAATACGGAGTTAAATCTGCATTTATTGGATCGATTCGTTGGAATTCGAACATTTACGGTTCGATTTAGATGGAAATGATACGGTGGAATTGAATGATCGAGTTTGTAGGTTTCGTTTTTCATGATTTCTCCTTTGGGATTTCCTCCAACGATAGTCGGCGTTTGATTGTCAATAAAAAGATCATTTTCTGCTATCTGCTACTCATGAAAGCCACAGTAAGCTAGAAATAGTCAATGAAAAAATTAGCGGTGAGGAATTTTTTTTTTAAAATGGGCAATTTGCAAGGGATATCCTGAATGTTTTGCATACAAATATCCTGTATATATGCGTAGGTATGATTTTTATACTTATAGTTCTTTGATAATAATGAAATTAAACATATCTAACCGGAAACTGACAAATATACCAACTACCTCATTGGCTTAGTGAGCGAAACTATTTACTGCATTCTGCAATACGTCAGTGGGGTCAAAGCCAAGCGCAGATAAAACTTTTCTTGAACTTTTTTGCGAAATAATTGATTTTAATATCTAGTTGTAATGAATCTACAGGAGATCAACGTTAATGAGATTTATATTATTAATAATCAATCGTGACTTATTTTAATCAAACCTGTAGGATGAAACAGATGAAATCTGGACTCATCCATGAACGGAAAGGATCTGCATCTGTGCGCGTTCCAGTTCTAATGTTCAAGAGCTCAACGATATCTTAGAGCACGGTGCTCTCTACTCAATCGCGGGTACCTGGCGGATCTTCTTGCCCTCAAATTGAAACTGTGCGTTCTATTCCGGATTGTTTGACTAGAAACTATCCTACCGGTAATGTTCATTTTCTCGAGATTTTTCATTTCTTCGGGAGAAACAGTTCTAAAATCACAAAACATGAAAATTATTGGAGTTTTGGATGACAGGGCACTTAATTATGCGTTTCTGTTCATCATATGGAGCTTCTTCAAGCAGTAATTCACATACAGTGTGGTTAAACGAAAACTTAATACCTCGATTTTCCGATTTTAAAATGAAAATGTGAAAAATCGCTCGGACATGTCAATTTCTGATTCGAGGAGGAACAACTTTTCCGCTTTTTTCATCCCCGTAACTTCAACCCCCTAACAGGGGTGAGTACAACCCCTTGATTTTAAATAAGGATAAGGAGTGTTGTGGAGAATATTATTCTTATCCGACACATTTCAAAGGTATTTAGTAGATATGTTGTTAATTTTTTATCCAAAAAAGTATTAATTTCTTGTCCAAAAAAGTAGACGGACCATGTTTTTGATTTACCTTAGTCTATTGTGAATTTTTAAAAACGTTACAAGTGTGTCAAAGCGATTGTAAATTTTTGGTAGAATTAAAATGGTGTATTCCGTAGAAGAAAGGGTGGAAACAATAAAATTATTTCTTAGAAATAAAAACTCTGCGCGAGCAATAGCGGCTTTATTTAACGAACGACATCCTGGAAAAAATGTACCCACTGCTTAGGTTGTGCAACTGGCTGCCAAATTTGACGCTACTGGTTCAGTCGGAAACAAAAGGAGGGGGCATGTAGCAATGGGGTTGCAGTTACAGCGATGCGAAGAGCGGAAAAGTTGTTCCCCTCGAATCAGAAATTAAATGGTCCGAGCCAATTTCCACATTTTCATTTCAAAGCCGGAAAATCGTTTTCATTGGACCACACTGTATTTCTCGCCGTGAAAGGGATATTGAAGGCCATTTTCGGAAATGAAAGTACAACGAGCCTGATTTCGAACGAAATTTCAAAGATGTCTGCTTCGGCAGCTATAGAAGCACAACGCTCTATTGCAGGACCCTGTACATCTTACTGTATCGGGTGATAAAAACACTAAAGAAAACGATTTCAAGATAATAATTGTCTCCTGCTTAATGAAGATCTGGCGCCACCATAAACTCTCTGAACAACGGTAAAAATACTAATACAAACAGACCGACTCGTTAAGTGGGCGATCGAAGAGCGTTGGTAGTCGGGAAATGTCGAGATATGTCCCTGTACATCATAAAAGAGATTAGATATTGGAACGATTACGCTTCCTATAATTCATCATAGTGTTAAAATAAATAATTGGGGAGATCGAACGCTATGATAAGAATAAACACATCTTGTTTGTATACGAAAAATCAGGAGAAAAAATATACAAGGAAGTTTATGGCATTTGGTAGTGGGTGTGCAGTCCAGAATTTTGCATTTTGGAATTATTTCGAATTTGGCAATACTTTTGTCGTTCGTGTTTTCACAGAAAGTTAATTTAATATTTGAAATTAACGAAATGGGTCGATTTACGCTTGGAAAAATTTAGGGAATATTGAAAACTCATTACCAAAAAGGGTGAGGTTTCTATTGAAAGTGTTAGTAATTTATGCGGAAAATTCAATAGAAATGAAATGCTTTCAGGGTAATTTGGGAAGCGAGTTCGTGAAACTGGATCGTTCTTTGATAAAACAACCAGTTCACGTTCTCGACCAGTGAGCACACATGGAAACATCGCTGCTGTAGCCCAGAATGTGGCTAAACATTCATCAACATCAACTCGTTATCGTTCTCTTAGGAGAATTTTGCATAAATACCTCGGTATAAAGGCTTACAAAGTTCGACTAGTGCAAGGAGTGAAGCCTCTTGACCATCCGAAGCGTTTCCACTTCGCTGAATGGACTAATAATAGCACGGCCGAAGATGAGCATTTTTCCAGAAAAAAACCGATTAAGCTTACTTTCTCCTCGTATAACTATATTTTAGAGGATCCGTTAACGATAAGTGTTACTCTGACAATCCAGAAACGATTGATACACGAAATCGAAGTTGATAATCACGAGGTTGAGCCTCAAACAATCGACAATGTATTGAAAAATTGGGATAAACGAATGGGGTACAATTGCCAGACGTTGCGGTCATTTGAATTATATTGTCAAGGTTCAACTAATTTCTGAATTTATATTTCATTTTTCGGTTTTGAAGGTTGCGACAGTTTTCTTCAAATATATATTAGGAGTACAAATAAATTCACGAATAAAAATGTGAATATCGGGTATTTTTTAGAATGATAGAACTTTAAATTGAAATAAAACACATTTAAATTAAGATTGAGGCCAAATTTTTTTCATTTGAAAGATAAATAAATAAATAAATAACTGTATTTAAGGCCATTGACCTAAGTTCTTCAGCCCTTTAGTTTAAAACAATTACAATTGGTTGCAAAAAAAATTATATATATATATATATATATGTATTAGGAGTACAAATAAGTTTCCGCCGTTTTCTTGTAGATGGCGTGGCACGGAGTTTCGGTTAGCTTTCGCAGATGATAACCGGCTTAAAAAATAGTTTGGACATTCAAGAACAACATAACCTATTAATATCATTGATTTTATATTGGTAAAATATAATTTTTATAAGTTGAAAATGTCAAAATTTGAGCCAAGTAAGCGTCATTTGCGAGAAATATTAGTTTACTTCTTTAATTTAAAGAAATCTGCTGCTGAGGCGCATCAATTGCTCGTAGAAGCATATGGTGAGGGTCCTTTGAGTGAGAGAACGTGTCGAGAGTTGTTTCAAAAGTTTAAAAACGATGATTTCGACGTAGAAGACAAAGATCGCAGTGGAAGGCCAAAAATTTACGAGGATGCAGAATTGGAGGATTTATTGGAGGAAGATTCATCTCAAACACAAAAAGAACTTGCTCTAACATTAGAAGTCACTCAGCAAGCAGTCTCACATCGTTTAAAATCATTCTTCTATAATAAATATTTAATTTGTGTTAAAAAACGGCGGAAACTTATTTGTACTCCTAATATTTTTTTTTTTAGATTAAGAGAATTTTGTTGAAATTGTTATGATTGAGCTATGAACGAACACTCATCTGAGTATTGAATTGCCTGTACGTGTTCTTTCGTAAATAACTAAATAAACATCAACAAATACCATCAAAAGAGAAGAAACCATATTATTTCAAAAGAACTAGATGCATTCTTGATAAAACCAAAGATTTTAGTTCATTGTAAATTTTATGCTATCACCAAAAATCCTCAATTTTATTACTATTTAAATTTGCAACGACTTTAAAATTGGGGGAGTTCCTGAACATAAGTTATCACACGTTATTTTCTCCATTAAAAATATTTGGAGTTGCAACTTTTACTTGAAGATAATTACAAGATGAAATTTATACAAGACGTCATTTAAGAAAACCAGGTATATTATATGAAGATAACGAAATAAGCGACAAATAATACATCCTAAAATTTTCGTCACAAATATGAGCAGATGCTGCAAAATATAAGCAATAGTGCAGTTTGGTAGGAAACTGATATATTTTGTCAAAGTTGCAGCTTTTCACATTCAATTATGCCCATCCCGAAATATAAAATGCGAAACGTGAGTCATGAATATTTGTAAATAGAACGCACATAGTTTCAGAGTACCGCATTCGCCATTTTGCATCACCATTCGCCATTTTGCAACCAACTGAAATTTTACTTTTAATTAAAAAAAATTTAGACAGTTTTTATGTTTCACAGTTTGTTCAGAATCCTGACACCTGTATCTGTCTTTTGACCATAAAAAGGAGTACAAAAAGTAACTAAAGTTACAATTGAAAAGGTTCTTTTATTATATTACACTTAGGACATCTATGCACTTTTATGGCGCATGGAAATAACAGCATCCAATATAGGGGCTTTCCCAGAGAGTATTCTCAATAGCTTTTTGAATTGAACGAATCTCCAAATAATCCATCAATTTACCCTTTTTAACATTATGTAGTAAAGTGACATCTCTCTCATTAAAAAAATTATTATTTTCTATACAATTCTGCAAATGCGATTAATTTCTGATTTTTCAAAATAGATATTTTCTCTGATTCTATGTTGTAAACATCGGCCTGTCTGTCCTATAGATGTAGCATTACAATCATCACATTTAATTTGATATATCCCTGATTGGGAAAAGTTCCTTTCTTTATTGTTCACCAACATCATCCACATTAGTTAAATTATTTCTATTTACTGCTAAAGAATTAATTTCCATTTTATGAAGACCATTAAAGATCCTACTGCTGAAACCTTTCATGAAAGCCATTGAAAACCATATTTTCTTTTATTCATAAGGATCATTCATATTGATATAATTTTTTTTAATACTATGACATTTTTTAAAATTTTTTCAATGATTTCAGTTCTATAGCCATTGTTCACCGCTATAGTCTTAATTATATGACTTCTTTTAGGAAATTGACTTCGTTCAACGGGATGTTCAAAAGTCTATGGAATGTTGACATTTCAATTTGCCATGACTGATTGGATTTTGAATGAATTATGGTATCAGAAGTGGTAAGTTCTCTAAAAATGTCGAATTCAAACTTACTATTACTATAACTTATATTGAAATCTAAAAAGTTAATTGAAGAATTTTTTCTATTTCTATTGAGAATTTAATATTTTAATCTATGCTATTCAGATGATTGAAAAATTCCGATAGCAGACTGTCAGATCGAGTTTTTTTTTAAATAAAATTGTTATAATTTTTCACCTTGAGCCAATGATCTGCAATGAAATTAATGAGATAAACATCGAAGAATATATTCCTGAATTCTTGACCACAAAGTGCAACCTCCTATCCAGATCGAATTATGTACAGCTTGAAACAGCATAATCTCCGACCAATATCTGACGAAGTATATCGGCGATATTGTACGCACGCATATAATAACATTGCATATACATCAGAAGGTAATTATTTGCAGCGAACCACATCAAACGGATCGATCAGAAGACAGATTGTCACGGGCGGCTGATAAAACGCTCGTGCGTATCTTGCAGCGAGTGAATCAAGTCGGCGACGACGTAGGAAAATAGTAGATTAGCTTCGTGATCACTTCCCAACTCTATTAACGTTAATTGGCTTTTGATAAGCCGTTTTCGAAATACGTCTCATGTCGGGATATTTGAACGTGATTCTGATTCGATTCGAGTTAATTTTCAGGATAGCGTTATGAGGTAATCAAGAACTTTCGAATCTGTTGAGATTGTAAAAAAATTCCAGTTTACCCACCATAAATATCAATAAAATTTACTAAGTGTCTCTAGAGATTATAGTTAACGAAAAATAGTCAAGAATTAATTCAATTTTCCTGAAACATTTATGAATATTTTGAGAAAATTTGTTGTGCGTTTGAATACACAGTATCAGGATGACTTATATCGGGTGTTTTTTTTAGAGTGATAGAACTTTCGATAGGTAACTGTGATGTGACAGAAGGTAGAAGCCATGTTATTTTGACATTTCTGTTCAGTAAGCATTGAAAAATTATCATGGAAAGACTCACGCCGCAACGTTTACAAATTTTTGAAATTAATTTTCAAAATCAGTGTTCTGTTCGCCAAACTTATAGAGCACTTTGTGAAATTTATGGTTTACATAATCGTCCATCAGAGCAACTTATTCGTCGAAGTATCGATAGATTTCGGACAACATTTTCTCTACCCGATGCAACAACAACAATAAGACAAAGAACTTAAGTTATAGTGTTAATGAGGATCCAGATTTGTCTATTCGTCGACGTTCACAAGTTGTACTATGTGCATCCACAACATGGAAAATTTTGCGTAAAGATCTTGGTTTACACCCATACAATATGCAACTGGTTCAAGAACTAAACCCACTTGACCATAATAAGCGTCGTTTGTTTGCTGATTGGACCCTTGAACAGCTTGAAGTTGATCTTCTTTTGATAGTAAAATTGTGTTTAGTGATGAAGCTCATTTCTGGTTGAACGGCTATGTAAACAACCAAAATTGCCGTATATGGAGTGAGAACAATCCTTAAGAAGTTCTGCATGTTCCATTGCATCCTGAAAAATGCACTGTATGGTGTGCTTCACACGCTGGAGACATCATCGGTCCATACTTCTTCAAAAACGATGCTGGAGCTAATGTTACAGTGAATGGTGCTCGTTACAGATCGATGGTCAATGATTAAGTGTTTCAAAGTTTGAATGGTATCGACCCAGAAGTGTTTTGGTTCCAACAAGATGGTGCTACACCTCATGATGCTATCGTAAAAATTGATTTATTGAAAGAAAAACTTGGCGATAACATTATTTCGAGAAATTGTCCAATTAATTGGCCTCCAAGATCATTCGACATAACTCCACCGGATTATTCTCTTTGGGTTTATGTCAAGTCATTGGTTTATGCTGATAAACCAGAAACAAAAGACGCTTTAGAAGCCAACATAACTCGTGTTATTATGAAATGAGGCCTGCATTACTCGAAAAAGTGGTCCAAAATGGTCGAATACGATTTCTCAGAGCAAGTCGTGGTGCACATATGCCGGAAATTATTTTTAAAACAAAAATGTCGTAAAATATCTTTTAAATGAAAAAAAAATTGGCTTCAATCTTAATTTAAATGCGTTTTACTTCAATTTAAAGTTATATCACTCTAAAAAAAACACCCGATACTTTATAATGAATTTAAAGTTTTAATGACTCTCGAATAAATAATGTGTTTTATTTACAAAACAAAATGGGTCCCTGTTAACGAATCCCTTTATAACCCAGTATATTTTCATCGAGAACTATTCGTGAAATAAAATTTCGTTGAATAATGAAGTGTAAAATGAATGCACTACATTTTTAAGAAAGAGCCCCTTCACAACGCTCTTATGATAAGAATCACCCTAAACCTATATAAACCACGTAATCTCGCCTTCAGCCAGTCAAATACTTGGAAATTCTATCACGCGAAGAAGCCATAACAATACAGAAACGCTCTTATTTCCACAAGGTCGTTCCAAACTTAGTAGAAAAATTTGACGATTTCCTTTCAGCCTCTAATTTTTAAATTTTTTTAATCTCATATTGAAATGTTTTTCTGTCAAATTAATATCTTAAATATCAAACAGAGTAATTCTGTTATATCTCGCTACAAATTTTGATTTTATAGAATTTTTTCAAAACATTTTGAGATTGAATTGAATAAATACCTAAAAACTATTGTTTTACTTTTTTAATATAAGAAAAACAAATGTTAACTTCCGCTATTTTATCGATTTACACGACAGTTGATGGCACAGGAAGAAAAAGCTGATATACTTGCAATTACAGAACATTGGAGGTGTAAGGAAGAACTTCAGGTGTATAAACTGGTTGACTATAAGCTAATTTCAAGCTTTTGCCGTATGAAAGGTAGCCATGGTGGAACGGCAATCTACAGTAGGAATGAACTCAACTGCACTGAAAGGTCAGATTACAATTTACTTTCAATACCCAATGTTATCGAGTGTTCCGCTGCTCAAATTTTTCTAGGCAATCAAAAAATTTTGATTATATGTATTTATAGACCTAATTCCCAGCCCCTAGCCGATGTGGATCTATTTCTAGAGAGACTTGGAACTATTCTGGAGCGATGTACACTGGAGAAAGCAGAGTTCATCTTGGTGGGTGATTTTAATTTAAATATCCTTTCAAGTTCCTCAGATGTTAGTGATTTCGTATCACTTCTGGAAAGTTTCAACCTGAAAGTAACAAATCTTCAACCAACACGTCCCTCCTCAGGTAGTTGTTTAGACAATGTGGTGACATCTCTTGTGGGCCAAACTATGGTGGTTGAGTACCATATTTCTGATCACTCAGCTCTCAAGTTTACTACTAGTTTCAGTTCAACTCATGACAATAAAATAAAAACCCTTAAACAAAGAATAATAAATGACGAGTCTATCCAAATTTTCCTTCAAGACTTATCTAGATTAAATTGGGATGATATTTTTACTCATCCAGGCGATCCCAATGAACTTTGGTATGTATTCCACACAAGATTTTCTGATACATTTGAACGTTGTTTTCCTAAAGTAAATATCAATATCTCATCATCAAGTAGAAGGTTTAAACTAACACCTGAATTGATTGATATCAAGAAGCAGCTTGACATCCTGCATATTGTTTCTTTTTCAAGACCTGAATTAATTGCCTCATATAATTCTACTAGAAAACAATATGATCTTCTTCTGTCCAAAGCAAAAAAAGAACACTTCAGTAACCTCATACGGAACTCTGATAATAGATCAAAAGCCTCCTGGAAGATCATAAATTCCCTGACGAAGAGCAGGACTTCTTCACCTGTTTCCAGCGATCAGAACTCCCTACTGCCTGATGAATTAAACAATTTTTTCACTGATTTTCCCTCCACACTGACAGATAGCCTGAATAAAACTGCTCCAACAAGTGGAGAAAGACTTAATAATTCTTTTTTCATGTTTGAAGTTTCACATGAGGAAGTTCTGAAAACTGTAAGGTCCTTGAGGAATAAGCAATCGTGGGGTTGTGATGAGATTCCTGTGAGGGTTGTTAAGTCCTCTATTGATATAATTCTGTCACCTCTCAGTTTCATTATAAATCGGTGCTTTAAGGAAGGCATTTTTCCCGACCAATTGAAAATTGCCATGGTGAAACCGCTGTACAAGAAAGGACCTACTGGGGATCCAAATAGCTACAGACCTATCAGCATACTGCCATCGTTCTCAAAAATCTTTGAAAAAATCTTGAACAACAGATTGATGAATTTTTTTCATAAATTTAATGTCATTTCAGTTCAACAACATGGCTTTGTGAAGAATAGAAGTATAGAAACTGCAGTTTATGAGGTGATTAAAGAGGTTTTGGCGACTATTGAGCAGGATGAACTACCTATGGGCTTATTTTTGGACCTGTCAAGGGCCTTCGATTGTGTGGACCATAAGATACTGTTGGAGATTCTGGAAGACTGTGGAATTAGGGACAATCAGTTGAAACTCATCGAGAGTTATTTGTCATCCAGGAGGCAAATGGTTGTCATGGAGGTGGATGGTGAGCTTTTTAGGTCAGATGAGAGAGAGATAACTATGGGCGTACCACAGGGAAGCATTCTAGGACCTGCACTCTTTATTGTGTATATAAACCGGTTGCCAAAGGCTGGAGTTTCAGCAAAGTACTCAATGGGTATGTTCGCAGATGATACCAACTATCAACTAAAGCTCCATAATATTTCTACTGCCACAGAGGAAACCAAAAATTTGCTGACATCTGTAGGAGAATGGTTTAGTAACCATAATCTTCTTTTGAACATTGACAAGACCCAATGTATATTTTTTTATAGCGAAAGATCTAAGATACAATATCCTCTGTCAATTAAAATCTCGGATAATTATGTCGCGGTTGAAGATAGTGTTGTTTTTCTGGGGGTTATAATAGATAAACATCTTAAATGGGGACCTCATACTGAGAAACTTAAAGGAAGATTAAATTCTGTTTGTTACCTGTTATTTATGCTAAGGAAACAGGTAGACCTCGAGCTTTTAAAACTAGTCTATTTTGCTAATTTCCAGTCCATTATGTCATACGGGATAATCTTCTGGGGTAACTCTTCCAACGTGAATGCTCTGTTTGTTATTCAGAAGCGAGCACTTAGGACTATGTTGCATCTTGGATACAGAGAATCATGTAGGGGTCTCTTTAAAAGCAACAACATTCTTAAAATTTGTGGGTTGTATATATATAAACTGTTAATTTTTGTCAGTAAACATAGCCATTATTTTGAGCCCTATAGAAATTTAAATAATACAAGAAGAATGTGTCCTTTTACTGTACCAACACATAAAACCACCTTAAGAGAAAAAAATGTTGAATATATGGCCATTAGTTTGTATAATGTGTTGCCCTTGAGTGTAAGAAATCTTTCCTGTCACCTTAAATTTAAGAAAGCTCTGTATGCTTTAGTTTTGAATTGTGAGCCATACAGTATTTGTGAATTTAAAGAGAGCTTTTCTAAAGGCTGAGTATTGTTTCTGTCTGACTTGTTCCATTTTTACTCTGTGTGATTCTATGGAATTAATAAATGTTATTATTATTATTATTATTATTATTATTATTATTGTTTCGTCATACCATGACTTCAACAGGTGAGTATTAAAACTGAGGTTACAATGCAAAACATGACATTAAATACACAGCTCTGTTACAAAAAATAGAGGGGTGGAAAGAAATGGTTTACAATCAATGAAAAATATTAAGTAGGGGGGATCTGTTTAAATCTATTTGATCATTCAATAAAATTTGTCTTTTATTATATCAATTGATCTCTAAAGTTTCTAACAGATTTAGTTTCTGACTTTTGTTTTCGATATGTAATATTTCATAGTTCATATTAAAATTATGACCAGTCTCTAACAAATGGTTGGCATAAGTTGAATTTGGTTTATTAATATAAAATTTTTCATGTTCTCGTATCCTTGCTTGGAATGAACGGCCTGTCTGTCCCAAATATACACATGGGCGATCACTACATGTAAACTCCTAATTTTTTGTTTTTAGGAATGACGTCTTCATTATTTTTTATTAATCTGCCTAAAAAATTAATGGTTTTAAAAGAGATGTTAAAATTTTCTTTCGTCATGGGTATGTTAACCAATCTATAAAGCTATGAAGATGAAGTTCCGTCAAGTTAAGACCGAGACAATCAAAAGTTTTACTTTTCGTTAATTCATTTGGACTCGAACTAACTTTTGGATTCTTTTTCAATCCTTCTTCCACAAAGAACTCGTTCAATTTATTTGGTGAAATGCAACTTTTTTTCATCCCTTTCTTTTGGTGGTTGGTTTGTGAGTTTATGGTATCCCATAAAACTTTGGTCTTGTTTTCTGCATTCATGCTTTTTTCCTGTTTCGAAATTTGATGGACTGTGTAAGATTTAGCTTGTATTTCTTTTGAATTGCTCTTCGTATCGTTTGAAGGCATCTTGGTCTCTTTTTACCATGGCAACAGTGTGTGCAGCTTCTAGTTGGTTTCCCTGCTGGAATAGTTCTTCATTTCGGCGATTACCGTATTCCATAGTCCTAACCTCAACTTTTTTCTGGGAAAACAAACGTCATAGATCTCCAAAAACCCCTCATGAAATCGAGAGCAAGCCAACTCTGCACTAACTGTTTATATATTCCAGGTGCATTTTCCAGCATCTGGTAGAAGTGGCAAGTGTTTTGTTCATTTATTATTCTAACTATTTTATATTAAGCTATTTCAGGTTCTGAATTGGTTTCGTCTCGATTTGCAGAACATGTGGTTTCAACTGAACACTTGTCATACTGCCAACGACACAATGACTTTATTGAAAACAAAATTCGGTGATGCGATTATTTCAAGAAATGGACTCATAAATTATCCGCCTCGTTCCTTTTATTTAACTCCATTGGACTCCTTTCATTGGGGTTACATTAAGTCATTGGTTTACAGCAATCATCCAGCAAATTTAGACGATCTACAGAGCAATATTGAAGGAGTAATTGCTGACATACGAGATGATTTGTGTGAGAGAGTCATGGAAAATTGAGTTCAACGACTTCATTTCTGCCAGCGTTTCCGTGGTGGATATTCAAATGATGTTTTGATTCATCACTAATGGTATATATTGCAATTTCAATAATTTTCCGAAGAATAATGGATTTTATTTACAAAACAAAATGGGGCGCTTTTATTGAAAGACCCCTTACATTTGGGATAATACAGTGGAATAAGAAAATTACATAGTAAACTGAAGGGGATGTATCGGGTGGTTTTTAAGAGTGATAGAATTTTAAATTGAAATAAAACACATTTAAATTAAGATTGAAGCCAATTTTTTTTGTATTTAAAGGATAATTTTATGACATCTATGTCTTGAAAATAAATTCTGGCATATGTCCACCACGACTATTTAATCAATAACACGAGTTATGTTGGCTTTTAAAGCGTCTATTGTTTCTGGTTTATCACCATAAACCAATGACTTGACATAACCCCAAAGAAAAAAATCCAGTGGATTTATGTCGCATGATCTTGGAGACGGATTAATTGGACCATTTCTCAGCGAATCTTTGTTTCAATGAATAAATTGTTAAGGTAGCAGCATGAGGTGTAGAACCATCTTGTTGGAACCAAAACACTTCTGAGTCGATACCATTCAAATTCTCAAACAAATAATCATTGATCGTCGATCTGTAACAGTAACTCCAGCATGGTTTTTAAAGAAATATGGACCGATGATGCCTCCAGCGTGTAAAGCACGCCATACAGTGCATTTTTCAGGATGCGATGGAACCTGGAGAACTCCTTGAGGATTGTTTTCACTCCATATACGGCAATTTTGCTTGTTTACATAGCCGTTCAACCCAAAATGAGCTTCATCACTAAACAGAATTTTATGAAGAAAAAGTGGATCAATTTGAAGCTGTTTTAGGGCCCAATCAGCAAACAAACGACGCTTATTATGCTCACGTGGCTTTAGTTCTTGAACCAGTTGGATCTTGTATGGGTGTAGACCAAGATCTTTACGCAAAATTTTCCATGTGGTGAGTGCACAGAGTTCAACTTGTTATGAATGTCGACAAATCTGGATCATCATTACACTATGACTTACGCCAGCGATATTTTCTTCTGTACGTACATTGTCTTGTTGTTGTTGTTGCATCGAGTAGAGAAAATGTTCTCCGAAATCTATCCAGAGTTCGACCACTCTGATGGACGATTATGTAAACCATAAATTTTACGAAGTGCTCTATAAGTTTGGGGAATAGAACACTGATTCTGAAAATAAATTTCAACAATTTGTAAACGTTGTTGCGGCGTGAGTTTTTCTATGATAATTTGTCAATGCTTACTGCACAGAAATGTCGAAACAACATGACTTCTACCTCCTGTCAAATCACAGTTATCCCTATCAAAATTTCTATCACTCTAACAAAACAACCGATACATGCCTGAATCAAAAATAATGGAAAAAGTATAATAGATTCATAATGAACTTATAAAATTATTATCAGAAGACACAATATCCAGGAAGAGAAACTGAAAAGAAACCCTTGGAAATAACAGTTCCAAAAATCAAGGAAGCCATGGCACACTCCGTCCGACGCACTTGCAGGAAGAACGGAAGTATAACTTAGCCTGCAAAAGAGGATGATGAAGCTAAACGAGAAGAATTAAAGGCATATCAAAACTCGAGCTATCCGACCCGTTCGTTTTCTTGCAAATTCCCTCAGAACGCGCAGACATCTCTAGACTCCAGACGTCGTCGGCATTAATCCTAGGCGAGTGGATGTCGAGGACGGGAAGAAAACATATTTTACGTCGAGGATCTCCCGTAAACGAGCCGAGATACGATGACAGGTCGAAAACGAACCGACAGTGGAAGAAGGACTCATTATCTCCTTGTAACGCGTATTTCCGGGAAACGAATGGCCTTGTTGAGGCATGTCCGCCGACACGATCCTTATTGGAAGCGAGGCGAGGTGACACCGTAGTTGCAACGGGATGCTCTTGGTTGTCAGGAAGGAAATAACGAATTGTCCGCGTTCCCTCGTGGGTCGAAGAGTTCATATTATATCGAGTGAAGAATGTCCTTTTCTGGCTATGCCTCTAGATGAGGTGTTACAAACAAGATACATTATAACCCGTTTTTGACAGATTATGGATCATGGCGGCCATGTTTGTTTTAAAAATTTTGACAGATGGTCAAGTATCGATCAAACAATTTCAGATTTATGCTTATATTCCTTTGCTGTTCATTGTTTGTCCCATTCAGTTGTGAGTTACAGAGTGTTGATAATGGAAGTCAAGAAAGAGAAGATTCAGTCCATTGTACAGTCAGTCGGCTGAAATTGTGACTGATGCTTGAAGTCCTGATACTTCTTCTCCTTCTTCAGGTGCCGTGATCTCCCACAACATTAGGCAAAAGTGCCAAAGGTCCGTCTGCTCCTTAATAGTTATATTGTTGGAACGTGCTGTTTGTCTTTAAATGTTTCGATGAATTTCAGGATGTCCAGTTTTTACCTTTCGGTTCCAAGTGCAATATTTCAAGTTTGTCCAATTCTGGGAAGATACTATTTCTTTTCGAAAAAGGACATAAAGATTTCAGCGAGAAGTGGGCTAAGAGGTGAACCAATGGTAAGTAATTTTCACAAAACAGAAAGATGGCCTTGCCATGAGTTCACCTCTCATCCATCTACTCGCTGAAATCTTTACGTCATTTTTCGAAAAGAGACTCCTAAGATGAATTTATTAGGCAAATATCATTAATAGAACTGTCTTTCACCAAAGCTCACACTTCTTATTAATGAAAATCCTAAAATCCACATCCGCAGAGCATATAAAAAGAGGAGATGCACAAATCCGACTTTTGGACAGCAGGGGTAGGCATCAAAAGATTTGATTTCACCAAGCATAAAGATATATTGAAGCAGGAGGGGTTTCGCAGTTAATGCAGGACCAAAAAGCTCCAAATCTGAAAATTCAATAAGTATCATCCACCAAAACGTTCAATCAATTCGAAATGCAATAGACAGAATAGAAGAAAGTGTTAAACAAATCCCAAACTGCAAAATAATATGTATTAGATAAACAATTTCAAACTGGCATATAAATATTGCAGACAAAATGGATATGGATGAGAAGCCATCTATGTTGATAAAGTATGTATAACATTAGAAAGAACAAATATAAATAATCACGCACTTGAAGGAAATTTCGAATGAGCAGGTGCGGATTGCCAGGTAAGATCAAGAAAAATTCTGATCATTTCAGTATACAGACCTTCAAAATGGAACTAGGATGTTTTCCTAGATAAAATGGAAGAACTACTAATACAGGCTAATGGATGTCAGCAGGAAATGATCATAGCAGGCGATTTCAATCTTGAAATGATGACAAAAAATCTACCAAAATCCAGATTGGCCAATCTATTTAACTCTTTCAATTTAGTTCAAACTATAAATGAACACACACGAATAACAGACAAATCTAGGTACTGCATAGACAATATATTTACTAATATTGAAAATTGAACATCTAAAACAAACGATTTACATATATCAGACCATAAGGCACAGGAAGTATGCATTATGAACACAAGACCCACAATACAACAAGACGAGCAATATAGATCCTTTAATGAAAAATCCAAAAGTGAGTTTATAACAAAAATGAGAGAACAGGACTGGTCATTTATTCACCAAGAAGAAAGAAATAACATTAATTTAAAATGGCAAAATTTTCTGAATAAATTTCAATCTATCTCCTTTGAATGCTTTCCGATGAAAAAGTAGATACAAAAAACAAGGAAGCAAACACCCTCAAACAATGAGATCGACAAATACAAAAGCCATCTCGACATTTTATTGTTGATGGTTAGAAAGAATCCCATTTATAAAGATCTATAGAATGAGACGAAGAAGAAATATGACCAACTGATCAGGAATTATAAGGCACAAATTTTCGAAAGAAGAATCAGAAAATAAGATAATAAGAGCAAGACAATGTGGACAATTTGCGAGGAAATCAGAGGACAGAATAATATGGAGGAATGTGGGGTAGAAGGAGTTCCACGTGGGATGCACAGTAAGCATGGTTTACATAATCATCCATCAGAGCAGCTTATTCGTCGAACTATCGATAGATTTCGGAAACATTTTCTCTACTCGATGCAACAACAACAACAAGAAAAAAACTGTACATACAGAGGAAAATATCGCTGCTGTAAGTCATAGTGTTAATAATGATCCAGATTTGTCTATTCGTCGACGTTCACAACAAGTTGGAGTCTGTGCATCCACCACATAGAAAATTTTGCGTAACTATCTAACTGGTTCCAGAACTAAAGCCACTTGACCATAATAAGCGTCGTTTGTTTGTTGATTGAGCCCTAGAACAGCTTGAAGTTGATCCACTTTTTTATCGTAAAATTGTGTTTAGTGATGAAGCTCATTTCTGGTTGAACGGCTATGTAAAAAAGCAAAATTGCCGTATATGGAGTGAAAACAAACCTCAAGAAGTTTTGCAGGTTCCATTGCATCCTGAAAAATACATTGTATGCTTTACACGCTGGAAGCATCATCGGTCCATATTTATTTGAAAACGATGGTCGAGCTAATGCTACCGTGAGTGGTGCTGGTTACAGATCGATGATCAATGATTATTTGTTTCAAAATTTGAATGGTATCGACCCAGAAGTGCTGTGGTCCCAACAAGATGGTGCTACACCTCATGCTGTTACCGTAACAATTGATTTATTGAAAGAAAGATTTGGCGATAACATTATTTCGAGAAATGGTCCAATTAATTGGCCGCCAAGATCATGCGACTGGATTATTTTCTTTGGGGTTATGTAATGTAATGCTGATAAACCAGAAACAATAGACGCTTTCGAAGCCAACATAACTCCTGTTGTTGATGAAATAAGGCGTGAATTACTAGAAAAAGTGGTCCAAAATTGGTCTGGTCAAATACGGTTTCTCAGACGGACCTTTGACACACACCATTTCTCGAAGTTTTGCGCCAGCCTAAGTCTTTAACCTATATATAATAGCTAAGATACAATTTGTTTTTATTCACGTTTGATTGATTCGGTCTTTACTTGGTGGGGACTTATGTCAATTAAAAAAATATATAAGAGACAGTATTTAAATTTTCACAAAAATAATTACAATACAACAATTGTTTCATCACGATGTGGCTTCTTCTTATTTTTTACTTTATTGGAACAGATATGTAGGTGATATTTTTTGTTGTTTCAAAGGCACCAAACGACAGCTGCATATCTTCACGAATTTATTAATAAACTCCATCCAAAAATCAATTTCACAATTGAAGAAGGAAAGAACCACAGCATTAATTTTCTTGACCTCACTATTACAAGACGAGATGATTCACATGATTTCAGTATTTTCCCCATACATAAAGATAATATATACATAAAGCTTCAAATTACCCTACCAACCAAAAGACATCGGACTATAATAGTTTAATTTACAAACTACTGAAGTTGTGGAGGTCAGTTTTTTGTTTATAGCCGATCAAAAATGCCAATTTTAAATTGTTCAGCCCTAATTAAGTTCTCGTTTGCCAACAAAAGAGATCGAGTGTGTATAAAAAGAGCATATTGCAAGAACTTGAGGAGATCTTATATTGAAAACATGTTCATCAAAATCAAATTGTGAATAACCAGAAGAATGACAGTATTTTCCAATTGAGTTTGAAAACTGAACAGTCAAATGCATCTGAATGGATATCCAGATCTTGATAAACTGAATCAATCATACTCGTATACTGAGGTCTCTTATGATAAGTTATCTTAATGCTATATTATAAATTCTACGTTAGCGTGTTTGCAGAACACTCTTTGTGAATTGTACACAAAATTATGTGTCATGTACGACAATGATTTGCTTTGATTCAGTTGAAATATGAAATATTCTTCTTTATTCGATATTTAATAGGAGACTGTATAAGTGAGAAAAAAATTGTAGAAATTTTTGTATTTGTTATCCCTCCCTCAATTCCGTTCGAGGCTTTGAGATTTAATATTTTATAATATGGATTATTTACAGAATCCCTCACAGTGAAAACCCTAAAATTGTTAAAAAGTATTGACATGAAGTCCGAAGCTTTTGTGTGCTTGTTCAACAGTCCATTTCGAATCTGAATCGTGGGGTTTTGATAACAGATGTCGCTACCAGTTTATTATTTCATTGTTTCGTCTGGCAACACCTTCATTTTTAAGTGTCATCATTAGGCTTTTTTTCGTGTCTGCCATTTCGCTGAAGTGTAAGCAACACAGTTTCTGTGTGTTCTGAAAACGTCAACTTTAGGTATAACTTGATTCAGGCATTTTCTAGCTCAAAAATGGATCCACAAATAGAATACATTTCGCCAAATTTATCAAATTATATAAACGTTCAACATTTAATATATCAAGGAAAGCGTGTTTCGAGAGAAATGATGAAGATAATTTTTTAATGATTGTAATTCTTATGAAGACTCAAGATTTAGAAGAACTTTATCTGTTTTTTTATGCTGATTCATCATAGTTTTATGGATTAACGAGTCTATAACTAGGGAAAAAGTCTATAACTAGAAAATTATTGATAATTTAGTAATATGTGTCAGTTGAAGGAAATTTCACACTAAAGTTCATGAAATTTGGTATAATCACGTCAAGGCTACAAAAAAAAAATGGTCAATTACTTTGTCGTATCTGTCGGCGTATTGCGGCCATTTTTCTTCCAGGGCTCCCCGCAAAAACACATACTCTGAACAAAAATTTACTATTCAGAGCACACAGAAACTTTGTAGTTTAGACCTCAGTAGAATGACAGATACTGAAAAGAAAGCCTAATAATGACACTTCAAAATGAAGTTGTTGCCAGATGAAACAATGGAATTAAAAACTAGTAGCGACAACTGTTATCAAAACCGCACGAACTTATTTCTACTCCTAATATATTGATATTGTGAAGTTTTACAGAATATTCTTCAAATTCTGTGAAACTTTTATATAGGTTACGAACCGCGAAAATCATTCGCGGAATATATGATTCATAATGCATTAACAAGTGGATTCATTGTTCCACTCGCTCAGCACAATAATTTCCTAATGTGTTATAAATGATGACACAATTATTCACCTGCTGTATATCAAACATTCATAATACTGGTCGACAAGATTTTTGTATCAGAAAGCAGTCTTTTATTCTTTTTATGGAAATACCCTTCTAATATTAAAAAATACATGAATGGAGTTTGCGATTGGTTCTAGGTGACATATTTCAACAATTTTATTTAAAAAAAAATTCACACAGTTTTTATGCTTCACAACTTATTCAGAATCCTGACACGTGTTTCGGTCTTTCGACCGGCTAGTTTTGCCTGAAAAAACTGAAGGTTATTTCAAGAAGGGAAAGCACAAGATTGAATATCTAAATTTGTAGTCTGCAATACGACCTGTTCCTCATAATACAGATTTACCAAAGCCAATCGCACCTTTAGATCCGCAAAATGTTGTTCTGGAAGATATTGGAGACAACGCATCATCAGGCAGCTCCGAAGAACAGTGTACCAACACAGGTCCCATTTAATTGTTCAAAGTGAGTTAAATGATTTAGTACGTGATTTGAGGTAATCAAAACAACAGAGAGAACTTCTTGGTTCTCGTCTTAATAAATGCAACTTATTAGGCAACGAAACGAAAATGACGAATTGCTCCGTTTTCTGCAATCTACAGTATGGAAAATCCGTTGTGTGCCTGTACTGATATTGATGGTTTAATGAAGGAAATGATAGTGAGCATTTCCTCTCTGAGTGGTGTTTATTTATAAATTCGTCTAAATACAGTATAAAAGCTGTGTTATTGCATAATGGAAATTTAAAACCCTTTATATCAGTTACCCATTCAGTGACGATGAAAGAAAGTTATGAAAATATGCGTACTCTTTTGGATAAAATAAACTACAACACGTATAAATGGCAGATATGTGGAGGCTTGAAAGTTATAGGAATTTTAGTGGGATTTCAGGGGAAATCTACAAAATATTGCTGTTTCCTTTGTCTATGAGACAGTCGTGCAAAAAATCAGCATTATATAACAAAAATTCGACCAGAAGGAAGTGTACTTCAACCGAGATCTCAAATTGCTGAGTTTAGACCTCTTTAGAGCCCAAAGATGTCCTTCTTCTTCCTCTTCATATTAAATTTGGGCTGATGAAAAATTTTGTGAAGGTTATGAATAAAGATGATGATAAATTCAAAGACTTAAAACAAGTCATTCCCCACTTGAGTGATGCCAAATTGTTGGATGACGTTAGTTTTACAGAGCAGGCAGGAACTCGGAGCATATAACTTATTTGTTGGTGTACTAAGAGGATTTTTAGGCAACAATATGGATGCAAACTAACAACAGTTAGTTAATGAACTATTAGATGCCCGAATGTCATTAAAAATTTCTTTCCTCCATTCACATCTGTCATTTTTTCCTGAAAATTTGAGAGCTGTCGGTGACGGGGGTGAAAGATTCCACTAAGGTTTTAGGACAATGGAAATTCGCTATCAAGGACGATGGGATCCAGATATGATGGGGTTGGTTTTTGAAGAGAGAAGATATGATCCCTCATAAAAGGAAAAAATAGAATTTAATTAGTATTTTAAATCAATATTTTTAATATTTGTGTTTTCCTTAATTGTAAGGTACATTCTAAAATCATTTTTTCCAATACACATCAGATATTGTAACATTAAATGTGTTTCTATACATGTAACAAGAAAACCTTACGTGTTACAACTTTTTTTTTCATTTTCGTATTTGGATACTTCCATTCAAGCATAATATGCTATTCAGTTTCATGTTATAATTAATAATAAACTTTATTTTAAGCAGTACATTAAAAGTGTGTCAACAGAGGAGAAACAATTTTACAGACAAAACCGCCTAAGTTTTAACTTGTCAGCGATAATGCCTACAAAAATATTATATTTAAGATGAAGATGAAAGTAGTACAATGAAGCAGCATATAGTGAAAAAAAAAGTGGTTGTCTGTAAAGTCGGTTTACTGACGATAGTTGTACGTGACAACGTCTTAAGAAAATACTGATGGAATGTTAGCATTTTTCAAAAGAAAATTTTAATTTCATTTGTTTAATAGATTTGTATGTATATAGAGAAGGAGGTAATTGGAAATCACAATGAAATTGATCAAGTTATATTTATTTGTACGCATAAATACAATTATGTCAATTGTTTTTTTACAATTTAATAGTTTTTACAAGTATAAATGTGCGTTGAGCAATTCTTTTACAACTTTCAAACATGTGTAATATTTAATTTCTTACAATCTGTGTTATTCTGTTGAGAATAGGACGATGATAGGAAAAGTAGGAAATGGGGGGAGTGTTTCGAGTTTAATGTGTCTTGAAAAAGTCAAATCGATGGTGGTGCCTCCTAGTATTGTTGAGATATTAACGTCTGATGCACAATCGACATTAAACATGTCTTTCATGAATTTGATGAATGTTTCGTCATTTTTCACATTTGTATTGAAGTCGCCACAAAGAAGAATTGGTATATCGGTATCAACCTCCATGATGGTCAGGCTTTTTTTCCATGGTGGGATTGTAAGCGGTTCTGCAAAGTAAATCGTCGTTCGAAACAATTTTAAAAAAATATCATAAAATTCTTCATTCTGAAAATCATTTTGAATTTAAAAAATGAAAATACAACAAAATACTTGAATAAAATTTATTGTTTAAATTTCTACTCGATTGTAAAAATTTAAATTTTGATTTTATTATTTTAATAATATAATTAAATTTGTTCAATTAGTTACTTAATTATTTTTGCAAATTTAATTGTAATTTGTTATAAAAAGTAATAATTTCAAATAATTCATTATAAGAATAAACATTGATTAAATTATTGTTTATAAATCTTGCATTTAAAATTTTAAATTTGGAAACATTAAAATTTTCGTAAATCTAGTTTTTAAAAAGTTCGTCTCAATGTGTTTGATATAGGAGAAAATGTTCCCTTTGACGGATGGCTGGTCCAACCTGTCAATTCAGACACGTTGTTGTGATATGTGGAAGATTTAATATTTGTTTTAATTTTTTTAAATCATAGCTACGCTCGATAATTATTTCGATTGAATAGTAAAGCCATCGATTTTTTACTCATCGAGAAATAGTTCTGTTAACTTATTGTTTTAATTTTGTCAATTATAGCATAACCTACAATCGCTGCACTAGCGGACCGATGTTATTCATTTTAATGATGAAAGCACGAATATTCGATAATATATCACTGAATATATAATTAATATCGAAAGAATCATTACCTTTATCGCTGTAATTATCGTTGCTATAAACAATTGACACCACATTCACTTTTCACTGCACTTGATACTCGATCAAAACATGTAAATGTACTATGGTATAGCAGCTGTCCACGCAGACGCATCGCTCACTCAAGTAGGAAAGAGACGGATGTCGAACGCTGCCGAACGTAAAGGCCGATTGTGCTTCTTTGTCGCTCGTTCCGCGCTCTCGCTTGCACTTCAAGCCTTACATGGAACGCCTCAGAGCGACGTAACGCCGCATGAGTCATGTTTTTTCGCCGGCTCTATCGAATTATAAGACGTTGTCACGTCAAAAATTCAAGTAGGAGGAAACAGCTATTTCAAAATATGTATAGGAAAAGTCTAGTGGTTCCTCAGATCAATAGAAGCATGAACCATGGATCTGGGTAAGTTTAATATCCAATTGTTGGCATATTTCTTGGACAGATTAATTGAATTTTCTTGTAGGCCAGTGTAATTATGCATAACTATACATCTGGTAAGTTATTGCCTAGGGAAATTGACATATTAGGACGTATTACTGTTGAAAAAGGACAGGCAATGACATATAATAAAGACGAAGTAAAAAGTTAAGAATATAACACCACACTATCTTCCATGGAGTGTGAAATCTTATTTCTATCTATCTATCTATTTCAGATCCAGTCACCATTGATACCTCTTCGACGGGATCCAGGACGCCGAAAACCTCCCGATGGGAATTCCACGCCAAAGACGGTCGTTACATCCCCCAGATTTATTATGATTTATGGAATTGAATTTCTGGCGACCCGAAACACTTCAGATGCATCGGGGGCGGCTTGGCGTCGAAAAGAAATAAGCCGAATTCAATCTCTCGTCTATCGATACGCCCGCGTCTGGAGGAAAAAATCGAAATTCCCATCAAACGCCGGAAATGGAATTTCATCTTGCGTCGACCGACCGGAAACGGAACCCGGAATCGCGATATCTTCGGATCGCGTCGAACGGTTTTCGATTTGGATTCAAATTTCGGGAGTCGCAGGATACGGGGAGGATTAAAAAGTCGGATTTGGGGGATTCGCTCACGGGTTGACGGATTATTGAGCTTCTGACGACGTCCGGATTGGTCCATCCATCAATTCGATCGCTGTCTGTAACTTGCAGTTCGTTGTGCGTCAATTGTGGGGATTTTAAACTGATTGATGATGTGGTAATCCGAGGAAATGGTCAGAATCAGATTTCTGAAAATTTTCAATGAATATTATATTAGGAGTATAAATAAGTTCATGCGGTTTTTGTCGAAAATTGAAGCTTTATTATGAAATATTGGTTATTCATTCAAAATTCAAAGTATTGTCCATCGCTAGCCACTGCTTTTTCCTTCTTTCATAGTTTTTTCATAAGTAGTCAAAAGCCTAAAGAATATTTTTCGAAAATTTGGCCCCCCCAGAACTCATGTTTTAAAAAAACAGGTCAACTTCTCTTTTGAGGGGGAAGAATTTCCATCATCAGTTTGTTCCGAAAAAACCACCCCCATGAAAGTGGCATCAACCCCCAACATTTTTTGAATAGGAAAGAGAAGTCAAGTGTTGGTTAGTTTAAAAGTTATTTATGTTCTGTACACAACACAGTTAAAATTTTCAAAATCGCTTTATTATTCACGAAATAAAGTAAGATTGTGATAGTGTGATATTGAACAGACAGCTAAACTGTCCAAACTCAAGAACCTAAGAGTTTTGAAGAATCCAAAAATAATTTTCAAGTTCTGCATTATGGAGAAAGAATTCCTATGAAGACATTGTTCCGAAAAAACCACCTGAGGATGGCAACAATCCCCAACATTTTTTGAATAGGGAGGAGATGTTGGATGTGGTTTAGTTGAGAAGTTCTTTAAGTTCTCTAAACATCACAGTTGAAATTTTCAAATTTGTTTATTTAATAGCAGAACAATTTGAGTTTTAGGGTGTTTTTATTTTAATAACAATCCATTTTCTTATGGAATAGGCAGGATCTTCATCTGTGCGCGTTCCAGTTCTCGGGTTCAAGAGCTCAGCGATATCTTACAGCCCTGTGTTCCCTACTCAATCGCGGCTGACTAGCGGATTTTCTCGCCCGTAAGTTGAAAGTGTGCAACCTATTCCGGATTATTTGACCACAACCTATCCTACCGGTAGCTTGCCGGAACGAGCTATCAATTCGGGATGCTGTGAAGAAGGAATTTCGTAGTGCCATTAACCCCTGCTAGCTTGAGTATCGGGTGTTTTATCAGTGTGATATATAACTTTAAATTGAAATAGTACACATTTAAATTAAGATTGAAGTCAATTTTTTTTATTCGTAAGATAATTTTATGACATTTATGTTTTGAAAATAATTTCCGACATATGTCCATAACGACAAGCTCTGAGGAACCGCATTGGACAAGACCAATTTTGGAACACTTTTTCGAGTAATTCAGGCCTTATTTCATCCATAACACGAGTTATGTTGGCTTCCAAAGCGTCTATTCTTTCTGGTTTATCAGCATAAACCAATGACTTGACATAATCGCAAACAAAATAATCCAGTGGAGTTATGTCGCATGATCTTGGAGGCCAATTAGTTGGACCATTTCTCGAAATAATGTTATCGCCAAATCTTTCTTTCAATAAATCAATTGTTACGGTAGCAGCATGAGGTGTAGTACCATCTTGTCGGAACCGAAACACTTCTGGGTCGATACCATTCAAATTTTGAAACAAATAATCATTGATCATCGATCTGTAACGAGCACCATTCACTGTAACATTAGTTCCAGCATCGTTTTCAAAGAAATATGGACCGATGATGCCTCCAGCGTGTAAAGCACACCATACACTTCAGATTTCAGGATGCAATGGAACCTGCAGAACTTCTTGAGGATTCTTTTCACTCAATATACGGCAATTTTGCTTGTTTACAGAGCCGTTCAACCAGAAATGAGCTTCATCACTAAATTACACAAATTTTACGATAAAAAAGTGGATCAACTTCAAGCTGTTCTAGGGCCTAATCAGCATAAAAACGACGCTGATTATGGTCAAGTGGCTTTAGTTCTTTAACCAGTTGTATCTTGTATGGGTGTAGACCAAGATCTTTACGCAAAATTGTCCAATTTGTTGTGAACGTCGGCGAATAGACACATCTGGATCATCATTAACACTATCACTTACAGCAGCGATATTTTCTTCTGTACGAACAGTTCTTTGTCTTGTTGTTGTTGCATCGAATAGGGAAAATGTTGTCCGAAATCTATCGATAGTTCGACGAATAAGCTGCTCTGATGGACGATTATGTAAACCATAAATTTCACGAAGTGCTCTATAAGTTTGGCGAATAGAACACTGATTTTGAAAATAAATTTCAGCAATTTGTGAACGTTGTTGAGGGGTGAGTCTTTTCATGATAATTTCAGGATCAGATAGTACTCGATAAGATCTTCAAAATGAGGTATGGCAACATCCCTCCTTCCTATTCCAAATCAAGAGGTTGTACTCACCCCCGCTAGGGGGTTGCAGTTACGGGGATGCGAAGAGCGAAAGAGTTGTTTCCCCTCGAATCAGAAATTGACGGGTACGAGCGATTTTCCACATTTTAATTTTAAAGCCGGAAAATCGAGGTGTTAAGTTTTCGTTCGACCACACTATATATGCAGCACTTCTACGTTAGCGTTTCACGCTCTACTAACTATATTTTGCGAAACCTGAAGACGGTTTGCAACTTCTTGTTGACTTAAGTCTTTGTTTAACCAACACACTAATTGTTCACGTTGTACAGCTTCTTAACGCATATTAAACTCGTGACAATTCACAACTGATACTACACAACACCAGATCGATTGCACTAGCACGTTATTGCACACACAGACCACAAAAATAGATCATACAACTGCAGAATGAAGCCATTCAGTGACATGAGTATGGTATCTACAGCAATCCTGAAAATTTTATTCAAGTGCAAATATCAGCTGTCTCTCGAATATTTACCTCCATTTTGGAGCAGTGTATATTTACATAATATTTCACTTACTGCCACCCCAAAAGCTCACAGAAAATTTTCATCAAAGGCATGTACCACATCAAAAATAATTAAACTCTAATTAGCTCCGAGAGAGTCTCGTCTTCCATGTCATACAATTTGGACGTCTAAATTCTCTTATCAACCTCCTCATACATCGTTCTCCCGGAGCGACCTCTTCATCTTCCGGTTAAACTACACCAGTCCCAAATTACAAAGTTTCCAAATTGAAAACGTTTGGCGTTAAAGTTTCCATGAAGACTATATCGCCGCTGAAGAGTTATGGCGATTCTCGAAAACTACCATATTTATCGACCTGAATTCTGAGTGCACCGTATTTCATGATAAGAAAACTTTTGCTGGTAAAACAGTTTTCCGGATAAGAACCACGTAGTCCACCGAACTGCTAGCTTTTGCTCGGTGTTTTTTGGCAGAGCAAATTTATGAGTCGTCTTGTAGGTTAGGAGGAACATCAACCTATATTTATGAAGAAAAATTTGAATGAACACACACAATCATAATTTTTGATGTACAAAAATTCGGTTCAAACACCACTTAGTGGAGAAAGAGGGATGCTATTTCACTTGATAGGCTTTTCCAATAACTCAAATATTAAATAGGTAATTCTGCTATACCTCGCTTTAATTTTATAAAATTTCTAAAAAATTTTTCAAAAATAAATGTCTTAGAAAATACTGTTTCTTTTTTAGTAGACATATAGAATTAGAAATCAATTTTAATGTGAGTCAATATTGATGGAAGAAAATTTTAAATTAATTTAAATTCAGAAATATATATTCTAACTTCTACTTCTACTATTCTATAGTTTTTGTTAATACATTTGTATTAAAACGTTTCATGTTGAGATGTTAAAGAGGTTTTTTCAGTGACATTCAAAAATATTTTATATTGATTATATCGGGTGTTTTTTTAGAGTGATAGAACTTCCGATAGGGATAACTGTGATTTGACAGAAGGTAGAAGCCATGTTGTCTTGACATTTCTGTTCAGTAAGCATTGATAAATTATCATGGAAAGACTCACGCCGTAACAACGTTTACAAATTGTTGTAATTCATTTTCAAAATCAGTGTTCTATTCGCCAAACTTAGCACTTCGTGAAATTTATGGTTTACATAATCGTCCATCAGAGCAGCTTATTCGTCGAACTATCGATAGATTTCGGACATTTTCTCTACTCGATGTAACAACAACCCAAAGACGAAGAACTGTACGCACAGAAGAAAATATCGCTGCTGTAAGTCATAGTATAAATGATGATCCAGATTTGTCTAGTCGTCGACGTTCACAACAAGTTGGACACATGAAAAATTTTGCTTAAAAATCTTGGTCTACACCCATACAAGATCCAACTGGTTCAAGATCTAAAGCCACTTGACCCTAATAGGCGTCGTTTGTTTGCTGGTTGGGCCCTAGAACAGATTGAAGTTGATTCACTTTTTTATCGTAAAATTGCGTTTAGTGATGAAGCTCATTTCTGGTTGAACGGCTATGTAAACAAGCAAAATTGCCGTATATGGAATGGAAACAATTCTCAAGAAGTTCTGCAGGTTCCATTGGATCCTGAAAAATATATTATGGTGTGCTTTACACGCTGACTGGAGGCATCATCGGTCCATATTTCTTCAAAAACGATGCTGGAGTTAATCTTACAGTGAATGGTGTTCGTTACAGATCGATGATCAATGATTATTAGTTTCAAAATTTGAATGGTATCGACCCAGAAGTGAAGTTTTATCGCTGTAAAAAAAACGCCCGATATACAGCGAACTGTCATATAATATCCTTCTTTGGGGGAAACTCATTAGAAGTTGGCAGGTTTTTTATTATCCAAAAACGTATCCTGCGCATGATGAATGATATTTGTATATTAATATATATATTCATATAGTTTTTGTTAATACATTTGTAATAATACGTTTCATGTCTGGATGTAAAAAGGTTTTTCCGAGACATTGAAAAATATTTTATATTGATTACATATAAGAATATCATTTTTATAATTTTTGTATATATTTTCAATATATATTGTAGAAGTTAGAATATATAATTCTGAATTTAAAGTCATAGAATTAAAACTCATTTCACATTGTCAAAAAACGAATGACGGAAGTGTTGTCAGATTCGCAATATTAACTACTTCAAAATACAAACTCTAGATGGCCCACCTCTTTTTTTGATTGAAGACGTCCTATTTAAGAAGCATGTCTATCTGTGTAGGGCTTTTCTAAGTTCTACACCAAAAAAAGTACACTTGGGTTTTCTCATATTTAATAAACTAAGGTTTCCATATAAATTGGAATATAAGATAAAATTTAATTGTACATCCTCAAAATATCACTCGTCATTACAACAAATAGTTATAAAATCACAAGACCACAAGAAACACGAAGGAAAGGACATGATAAACAATAAAATCAAGTCTTACGTCATCATGTAATTTGGCTCACTTAGATAATCATTTAGAGCCAATTGAACATTTTCTCCAAGATTTTGGATAAGAGATGATTTGGTCGTATCGGATGTTTTTTTTAGAGTGCTAGAACTTTAAACTGGAATAAAACACATTTAAATTACGATTGAAGCCAATTTTTTTTATTTAAAAGATAATTTTATGACATTTATGTTTTAAAAATAATTTCCGGCATATTATTATTATTATTATCCTGATACTCCTAGATCTTCTGTGAAGATCCCTCAGAAGCTTTTTCAACTTGTGCGAGTTAGGAGTTCAGTCCACTATGACTAGCTCTGAGGAATCACATTCGACCAGTTCAATTTTGGAACACTTTTTCGAGTAATTCAGGCCTTATTTCATCTATAACACGAGTTATGATGGCTTCCAAGTCTATTGTTTCTGGTTTATCGGCAGAAACCAATGACTTGACATAACCCCAAAGAAAATAATACAGTGGAGTTATGTCGCATGATCTTTGGGGCCAATTAATTGGGCCATTTCTCGAAATTATGTTATCGCCAAATTTTTCTCTCAATAAATCAATTGTTACGGTAGCAGCATGAGGTGTAGCACCATCTTGTTGGAACCAAAACACTTCTGGGTCGATACCATTCAAATTTTGAAACAAATAATCATTGATCATCGATCTGTAACGAGCACCATTCACTGTGACATTAACTCTAGCATCGTTTTTAAAGAAATGTGGACCAATAATGCCTCCAGCGTGTAAAGCACACCATACAGTGCATTTTTCAGGATGCAATGGAACCTGCAGAACTTCTTGAGGATTGTTTTCACTCCATATACGGCAATTTTGATTGTTTACATAGCGGTTCAACCAGAAATGAGCTTCATCACTAAACGCAATTTTACGATAAAAAAGTGGATCAACTTCAAACCGTTCTAGGGCTCTAGCAGCAAACTAACAACGCTTTTTATGCACTAGTTGCAGTATGTTTTAGTTCTTGAACCAGTTGGATCGGGTATGGGTGTAGACCAAGATCTTTACGTAAAATTTTCCGTGTGGTGGATGCACAGAGTCCAACTTTTTGTCAACATCGACTAATAGACAAATCTGGATTATCATTAACACAGTGACTCACAACAGCGATATTTTCTTCTGTACGTACAGTTCTTTGTCTTGTTGTTGATGTTTCATCGAGTAGAGAAAATGCTGTCCGAAATCTATCGATAGTTCGACGAATAAGCTGCTCTGATGGACGATTAAGTAAACCATAAATTTCACGAAGTGCTCTATAAGTTTGGCGGATAGAACACTGATTTTGAAAATAAATTCAAACAATTTGTAAACGTTGTTGTGGCGTGAATCTTTCCATGATAATTTGTCAATGCCTACTGAACAGAAATGTCAAAACAACATGACTTCTACCTTCTGTCAAATCACAGTTATCCCTATCGAAAGTTCTATCACTCTAAAAAAAACACACGATATTAATTAAATAACTTTTGAATGCCGTAATCTGGCGCGAACTCATAAATTATGACATTATTTTTCACACATGAAAATAGCCAACGATAGAATAATGATTTAATTATTTCAAAATTCAAATTGCAATTCACGCCAAATGACAATAATTAATCGGTATAATGATTATTGTGAATCTTCAGCTAAACAAGAAAACAACATATTCGCTGAAACAGGTTAACTCACTTACCTCTTCGTAGAAACGTAACTGAGGTACAGGAATTTCCGACACGTTTTCACAGAAATCTTTGAATAATAGGTAACCTGAAACAAAGAAAAATATTTGAATTCCATGTTGAACATATTCCGAGAAACTGCACCGTGAATCATAAGATGCAAGCAGATATCATATTAACAATTCGATATTTCTGGAAAAATAAATATGTTCATGATGGGTTTGGTGATAAGAATCAAATTTTGTAAATACACTGCTCAAACATTGAAATGGATATTCGACTGACTTTTGCACATTTATCAATTTTTCAAGATTGATGTACCTACTATATATTCGTATATTCGCGTAGTATACACACAAAAAATATGGTTCTCATGACACTGAATGGCTTATTTACAAAAAATTACAACAAAAATCATTTCTTGTAGGTGTATATTCCTTTTTTTATGGCCAGTAAGTGAGCTAATGCTATTGTAATCGATCTGGTTCTGTGAAGAATCATTTGTAGATTAATTGTCACGAGTTTAACATGCATTTAGAATTAGTGTGTTGGTTAAACAAAGCTTCAACTCAACAAGATATTGCTAACAGTCTCCAGGTTTCGTAAAGTATAGTTAGTAAAGCGTGGAATCGCTATGATATACGTGAAAGTGCTGCATATACTCATGGGGTGGAAAATCAAGAGCTACAACCTTCGCAAAAAATCAGTTAATACGTTTAACTGGACGACAACTTCCTTCTTCACAGCATCCCGAATTAATAGCTCACTCCGGCAAGCTACCGATAGGATAGTTTCTGATCAAAAAATTCAGGATGGGTTGCACGGTTTCAATTTGAGGACAAAAAGATCCGTGAGGCACCTGAGATTCAGTAGGGAGCACCGGGCTGTAGGATATCATCGGGCTCTTGAATATGATATCATATGTATATGTATCAGGTATAATGAACATTTCATGGCGTCAAAAACTCTTTTAGGTGGCGGCTCAGTGTGCGTTTGGGTAGGCATTGGTTTTAATGGGCGCACAGATCTTATTATCCTCATTAACGCAATCATGACAAAGATAAGGTATCGTGATTTGATGGTAGATGCAATTATTGTTTCCTCTGCGACAGTCATTGGAACAGTTTTACGTTAATCGACGATAATACTCGTCCACATCGGGCAATAATTATTAACGACCTCATAGAAATGCATCGCATTAACCGAACGGATTGACCTGTTGTCAGTCCAGAGCAAAATTGTATTGAGCATGTTTGTTCTGCAATGTCACAGCAATTACACCGCTTACCTGATTCACCGCAGACATTAAAACAGCTCGCCAATAGTTTGATGGATATTTGGAAAAACATTCCTCAAGCTTTCATTGATAACCTCATTGACACAATGGTGAATAAAGTAAGAGCTCTACGAAGAGCTAGAGAAGACCCCACCTGATACTAAAACGTGATTAGAATGTATTTCTAACAGAAGCAAACTTTTTTGAAGCCTACAGACTCCGCCAGATCAGAATCTGCATCTTTTTGTCGCTCTAAAGCAGTGTGGCTTGCTTATTGTTACCATTTCAGGTATGTTTAACGTATGTAGACATCTAACTCAACACATCAGTACATATTTCTTGAAAATCCCACCAAACATCTTTTTTTGATGGATATTGGCTTTCGAAATGCTTTGAGCCAGTTTTTTTTGCTCCGTGGTCTCTTGCATTTGACATTGTTATATATCGGGTGTTTTTTTAGAGTGATAGAACTTTCGATAAGAATAAATGTGATGTGACAGAAAGTAGAAGTCATGTTGTTTGACATTTCTGTTCAGGAAAAATTTACAAATTATCGTCGAAAGACTCATGCCGTAACGTTTACAAATTGTTGGAATTTATTTTTAAAATCATTGTTCTATTCGCCAAACTTATAGAGCACTTCGTGAAATTTATGGTTTACATAATCGTCCATCAGAGCAGCTTATTCGTCGAACTATCGATATATTTCGGACAGCATTTTCTCTACTCGATGAAACAACAACAACAAGACAAAGAACTGTATGTTCAGAAGAAAATATCGCTGCTGTAAATCATAGTGTTAATGATAATCCAGATTTGTCTATTCGTCGACGTTCACAACAATATGGACTCTGCGCATTCACCACATGGAAAGTTTCGCGTGAAGATCGTGGTCTACACCCATAAAAGATTCAACTGGTTCAAGAACTAAAGCCACTTGACCATAATAGGCATCGTTTGTTTGCTGATTGGGCCCTAGAACAGCTTGAAGTTTTTATCGTAAAATTCTGTTTAGTGATGAAGCTCATTTCTGATTGAACGGCTATGTAAACAAGCAAAATTGCCGTATATGGAGTGAAAACAATCTTCAAGAAGTTCTACAGGTTCCATTGCATCCTGAAAAATACACTGTATGGTGTGCTTTACACGCTGGAGGCATCATCGGTCCATATTTATTTAAAAACGATGCTGGAGCTAATGTTACAGCGAATGGTACTCGTTACAGATCGATGATCAATGATTATTTGTTCAAAAATTTGAATGGTATCGACCCAGAAGTGATTTGGTTCCAACAAGATGGTGCTACACCTCATGTTGCTACCGTAACAATTGATTTTTGAAAGAAAGATCTGACGTAACATTATTTTGAGAAATGATCTAATTAATTGGCCTCCAAGATCATGCGACGTAACTCCACTGGATTATTTTCTTTGGGCAATGTCAAGTCATTGGTTCATGCTGATAAACCAGAAACAATAGACGCTTTTGAAGCCAACATAATTCGTGTTATTGATTAAATAAGGCCTGAATTACCCGAAAAAGTGGTCCAAAATTGGTCTGGTCGAATGCGGTTCCTCAGAGCTAGTCGTGGTGGACATATGCAGAAAAATATTTTCAAAATATAAATTTCATAAAGTTATCTTTCAAATAAAAAATGATATACTTCAATCTTAATTTAAATGTGTTTTATTTGCGTTTAAAGTTCTATCACTCTAAAAAAAACACCTGATACAGCCATGGGGTGAGTGTTGCACAGGGCGCCCACCCATAGAACTGGCGTTGTTCTACTTGATTGCAGGTCTTCTATCCATAAGGGCGATTCGTCAGAATTAGATGTGTTAGCTTCAAGGGGAGGGATACTATGACGTGATAGTTTCCTCGAGTTCGTGGATTCTGGCATCGGTTCGTCAAAATCCGTCTTCATCCATCCGCAAGCGAGGCCAATCTTTAAACATCAAAAAATCGTCCTTGCATTCAGTTTTACGAAATATTTGCATTTAAAAGCCTATAGAATTTAATTGCTCCAAGAATTGAAGGATACAGACTATGCTAATCGATTGAATTTAGTCAAGGAAATGTTGCGGTCATTTCAATAAACGGAATTATCGGTACTGGACAGAGGAAAATCCGAGACGAAAGCATAAACGATCGCTATGTCTGCTAGAGGCATAATTGGTCCTTAATTTCATGAAGATCGACGAGGCCGACCACTCAATGTGATAAGTGACCGTTATTGCGATAAGCTGCGAAAATTTTTGGGTCCAGAGTTATAGGAATTTCAAAGTTTCGAGTCAAGAACGTGGTTTCAATAAGATGGAGTAACTTGCCATACATAAAATCAAGCAATGCAAGCTGTAAACGAATTATTCTCTAATAAGGTCATTTCGCGTAGGGTTAACATCAAATGGCCGCCCAAAAGCCCCGACCTTAGTCCACTTGAATGTTTTGCATGGGAATATCTTGAAAGTAAGATATATGAGAATAATCCAACGAACCTCACGCAATTGAAGGGAAATATCAGGTCAGAAATTGCAACAATACCGAGAGCTATGTGTCAAGAGTATGACCGCCATTCTTCCTTCCTGATTATAAAAGTGCCAACAGCGTAACAGTCACCATTTAGATAATATCATCTTTTCCAAACAATTTTCCACTTTATAATCATCAAAATTAATAATAATTGCTCTCTTACTCTTGCATATGAATCAAGAATTCATGCCCGAACAAGAAACAACGTATTAATTTCCCGAGAATAAGTTAAACAAAACAAGATAACTCACTCCCTGGCAAATACAAAAAAAAAAAACGTGCTCACAATTTTGTCAAACACAAACAAGCCCCACGGGGTTTTAAATGCCCGATACATTCGTAAAAAGGCACAAACAACGTACATCACACGGAAAAAACTAGGTACAATTAGGCAAAACTGCAGAGAAACGGGCCGCTACCCCTAATTTATATAATTAAATTCAACGCGCATGGGACGAGCGCTAATTGAAGTTAAATTCAATTAACCCGAGTTGTCTTTTTTGATTCTTCAGAAGGCCGCAGCTATTTCAAGATGAAATTCCCGCGTGTCCGCTTGAGTGCCCCTCATATAATTTGATGAAAGTCGTTTTGGTGCCAGGAGGAATCGGATCGTTCGGTTTTCGGATTAATTAAGGGCGGAAAGTTGATGGCGGTTCTTTCAAGGGAATTTTTGCGGTGCCTGATGTTGGAAACTTATCGGTCGTTCAGTGTTGGCAACGTTTATGGCGGATGATTCGGAAGATAGCTTCTAGTTTATTATTGCATTGTTCCATCTGGAAACGTCTTCATTTTGAAGTGTCACCATTATGCTTCCTTTTCAGTATATGTCATTTCGCTGAAATGTAACCAACATAGGAAGGTTGTTCAATGTATTTTTGGTATAGAAATGGAAGATTTCAATACATTTGTAAGATCGAGAAATAATCTTCTCTAATCCTAGTAAAAAATCTATCTCCGGCTTCTGCTGGCATGACAAATAAATAACTATTCTCTCTCCATGGTACGAGAATTCTACCAGGTAATGTTATTGGCATCTTGAGCACAGCTCTTATCCAAGAGGTAGAAAGTGTGATAAGGATTACGCCATATCATCGCGCGAAGGGAAAACCCCTCCGAATAGGTGAACCCATCATCTTCCAGTTTCGGCCCCGACTCGAAAGCCAGAACCGTCTGATTGGTAGTAGGAAGCACTATTCAACCTCTACTGGCTCTGCAGGTCAGTACCCGAGTTGGCTTGAGACGCAATTAACCCTCCAGAGGGAATTCTTATCCATCCATCCGAACGCAGTCCCATGAACTAAGATAATCCCAAGATTGATGACTACTATTGATTCTGGTACGAGAGCACCGTCTAGCGGCCTGTACGTCCTGACTCACCGAACCAATGTGAAGTCATTTGATTTATCCTGGCCTCAAGCACTAATGGCAGATCCATTTCGTCGAGATCCACAAACCCTAGATTGTTACGCATTGATCTGGGGTCAGGACAGGCCAGTCGAACCGTCAAGTACCGCTAAACCCTGAGTCATTTCATGAGAATATCCCGAACAGATAAACGAAATACCCCCCTAGTCCAGCATGCGGACTTTCAACCACTGCCCCCTCGAGTCCAACACCAAAGGGGTGCCCCCCTCCCCCCTCCCCCGACGTAACGCACTCAGCCATTACACAGCAAAATCTGGAGATTAATACTGCGATAGAGTAGAGTACGCCAGTTTTAAGGGAGAAGCCCTGTGCTGCGATAGAGTAGAGTACGCCAGTTTTAAGGGAGAAGCCCTGTGCTGCGACAGACTCCCTGTCTTGAGTTAATTATCCGGCTCAGCCCTCCATTTCACCAGAACAGCAAAACTTGGGCCCCATTCACCATACAGGTCCAGTGGTCCAGTGGCTGGCGCGAATGGCATTACGTTAGGCACCAAGACTTAACCCTCCATTTCGCCGGGACGAAACTAGGGTCCTACTCCTGACAAGCGTCCCCATCTCGTCAAGATCTAATGCATGGGGGGCGTCTCTCCATGGCAGTGCGCAGTGTTGATGTTTCGATCTAAAGGTCCTGCAGTCTGCTTTCACTCCACACTACCTTTGAGAGAGAACAGTCGTGTATTCACCATCGCATCGCGCTGAGGTTTTGATTCTTCCACTGCTCCACTGGATGTCTTGATTAACACTGAATTTCCTGTTTCCGACTGTCTTTTCCCTATGCACAGGGCCTCTCCCTTAAAACTGACGTACTCTAGCCTATTGCAGTAAATTTTCGGTTTTTTCTGCCCAATGGCCGAGTGTGTTATGTAGCATACTGCGTTACCTCGGGAAGGTGGAGGCCCTCGGGAAGTATTCGTACGACCTAGCCACCCAATTGGTGTCCGACTCTAAGGGGTAGTGGTTGACAGTCCGCATGCTGGACTAGGAGGGTACTTCTTCTATCAGTTCGCAGACACTCATGTTCAGAATATCTCCAGAAATGCTTCAGGGTTTAGCGGGACTTGAAGGTTCGACCGGCCTCGTTGTGAACCAGGATCGATTGGGAGAAGTTTCTGGGGTTTGTGGATCTCGATGATACGTCTAGTCCAGAGGTGCTTGAAGCCAGGGTCAATAGAAAGACTTTACAAGTATTCGTGGGTCTTGACGTTCAGGCCGGATTGACGGTGCTCGTACTAGGATCAATTGAGGCAACAATCTTGAGAAATCTTGGTTCTTGGGATTGCGTTCGGATGGTTGTATAAGAAACCCCTTCGGGGTGTGAGTTGTGCCAAATAACAACTCGGGCCGTGACCATGCAGAGCCAGTAGATTGGATAGTGCTTCACTGCTACCAGTCATACGGTTGTAGGTTTTCGAACTGAAGCCCAAACTGAAAGCTGGTGGCTTCAGCTCTTCGGAGTGGTTCTCGTCATGCTCGATGATAAGGCGTAAGCCTTATCACATTTTCTGCCTCTTGGAGCAGACTGTGGAGACTGCTAACTAGTCACTTGGTGAAAGAGCTACGCTCACATGCCAATACACTAGAAGGTAGAATTCACGTGTCTTTTCCATGCCTGTATATGCCTATTAAAAATGAAACAGTGTTTCCTGAGGTATTTATTTGATTTAAATATTGAATTGAGTCAGTCCTTACTTGGTGAAAAGCCATATTAAGTAATATTTAAATAGGGTTATTCTGATTTTCACAAATTTTTATTGTTATGTTTACAACAATCGTTTCGCTATCACATTAGCATCATCAGACAGGTTTACATTTTGAATAACTAAGCTTGTTTCCGAAGTCCGTTGCTATTTATATTACAGTAAGTACAATAAATTTTTATTGAGCACTAAAACCCAAAAAAGGGTCTCTGCAAATTCCAGCTTATAGTGGAGGTGAGTTATTTAAATCTAATTGTTCGTTAAGTAATATTTCAATTTTATTGTGTTTTTTTTATCTCTAGGGATTCTAATAGATTTAAGGCATAACTTTTACTTTCTATATGTAGAATTTCAAAATTATGGTTGAAAATATGTCCTAACAAATGGTTAGAAAATGTAGAATTACTTTTATTATTGAGGAAACTATTCAAATATTCACAAATTCTATGTCGGAAAGTTCTTCCAGTCTGTCCTATGTAAACTTTAGGGCAATCACCGCAGATTAACTTATAAACCCCCGATTTATCATGTTTATGTGTACAGTCTATATTATTTTTAATGAATTTACTCAAATTTGAATTGGTTTTAAATGAAGTTCTTGAATTAGATTCATTTTTGAGTTATGTAGCAATTTTCTCAGAAATCCCTTTAGTGTATTATAAGGAAATATATTTAAAATTTTCTTTTATATTAGGATACACCATAGTTAAAGCTATTATTTTATTATTTTTATTCATCAACAATTTGTCTATCAACTTAGGATCATAGTCATTATTGAAATCTATTTGTTTAATTATGTTAAGTTCTGAAATATAATTTTCTCGATTCATGGGAATATTAACTAATCTATGGATCATGCAATTGAATGCTGATAATTTTTGATTTAAAGGATGGTTTGATTTATTGTGTATAATAGAATCCGTATAGGTTGGTTTGTGAAATATTGAAAAATCATGTGAATTATTTTTTCGAGTAACAGTTAAATCAAGAAAGTTAATAGAATTTTTATGTTCGGTTCCATAGTGAATGTTATTGAAGGATGTGTTTCATTGATAAATAAAAAGAATTTTTCTAAAAGTCTGTCTGTACCTGTGAAGCAACAGAAAATATCGTCTACGTATCTTGACTCCCCCCTTGAGAAATACTTTTTATATTGGTATAGATATGTAGACGATATTTTCTGTTGCTTCACAGGTACAGACAGACTTTTAAAAAAAATTCTTTTTATTCATCAATAAAATACATCCTTCAATAACATTCACTATCGAAACCGAACATAATAATTCTATTAATTTTCTTGATTTAACTGTTACTCGAATGAATAATTCACATGATTTTTCAATATTTCACAAACCAACCTATATGGATTCTATTATACACAATAAATCAAACCATCCTTCAAATCAAAAATTATCAGCATTCAATTGTATGATCCATAGATTAGTTAATATTCCCATGAATCGAGAAAATTATATTTCAGAACTTAACATTATGAAACAAATAGCTATTTATAATGACTATGATCCTAAGTCGACAGACAAATTGTTAATGAATGAAAATAATAAAATAGCTTTAAATATGGCGTATCCTAATATAAAAGAAAATTTAAATACATTTCCTTAAAATACAATAAAGGTATTTCTGAGAAAATTGCTACATACCTCAAAAATAAATATAATTTAAGAACTTCATTTAAAACCAATTTAAACTTGAGTGAATTCATTAAAAATAATAAAGACTGTACACATAAAGATGAAATCGGGGGTTTATAAGTTAACCTGCGGTGATTGCCCTGAAGTTTACATAGGACAGACTGGAAGAACTTTCCGACATTAAATTTGTGAACATTTGAATAGTTTCCTCAATAATAAAAGTAATTCTACATATTCTAACCATTTGTTAGAAACAGGACATACTTTCAACCATAATTTTGAAATTCTACATATAGAAAGTGAAAGTTATGCCTTAAATCTGTTAGAATCCATAGAGATAAATAACCACAATAATATTGGAATGTTACTTAACGAATATGTTAAATATATTCAGATAAGCTGGAATTTGCAGAGATTCTTTTTTGGGTTTCAGTGCTCAATAAAAATTTATTATACTTAAAAAATGTAAACCTGCCAGATGATTCTACTGTGATAGCGAAACGATTGTTGTAAACATAACAATAAAAATTAGTGAAAATCAGAATAACCTTATTTAAATATTATTTTTTTGATTTAATTTTAAAAAGTTTCCAACCAAGTTCATAAAATTAAAATTGAAGTGAGGTATAACAAATTTAATCTGCTCAATATGTAAAATATCGATAAAACCTTATACCAAGTAAAAACACCCCTCTTTATTATTTTATCCAAATAAAAGTCTCTTAAAAAATGGGAATTCATGATATAATGAAATATTTTTTCATTCTATCATAAAAATTACATCTCCAGAATGTTCCTTCATTAATTCCAATTATTCATGCATTATAACAGATGTAATCATACGGCCGACCTAATTCATGCATTTATTCTGCATTCATTCTTTCCATTTCAACCGGACTCACGTCTAGCTTCAATTACCCGTAATTATGTGATACCACGTGGTAGATCGTTTAATCAGAGAATATTTATGATGTTGTAATTGCAGCGAAGTAATTTTTATAAGTCGTGGTCTGGCTTCAGAACGTCCCTACTGTACTTGTATATATATTGAATCAAATAAGCTTCATTACATTCATTTTAATTACGCTCTATTCAAGTTAATGCAGTAAGTACTTACAGCGTCCATACAGGGCTTTATGTAGATTAGTGGCAACAGTTATACATTCGTACTATGTTATTAACATTGATTAGCTATAGGAATGTGCTTCTTAACTTTGTCACAGTTTTCTTGTGCGCTTGTTTTAGGGAACAGCGTGTTATCGTTTCAACAAATGTTTATAATTTTCGAATTAATTGCCGATTTTTTAACACTATAATTGCTTTTACAAATTCAGATACGATTCTGAATTGAATCCATGAAATCCACAAAAGAAAACCACAATTATAAATCACAGATCTAAAGAGTATTTCAATAAGAGCGCAAGATTCAAATTGCGCGCCATGTTTGACAATCATAATGTCACATGATTATGACGTGACCAATCGAAAGTTGACAGATGGGAGTTAGTAAACATGGAGCATTACACGGTAGAACAACGAGTCCTGATTGTCAAAAATTATTATCAAAATGGTGAAAGTTCAATTGCCACTATTCGTTAAGTGCGTCCAATGTTCGGTCGAAATAATGTGCCTAATTCATCTGCTGTGAAAAGAGTAATCAAAAAATTCGAAAGTGCCGGTTCGGTTAGTGATGTCAAACTTACGATGCGAGCTCGTAGAGGTCGTTCAGAACAAAACATCACGGCATTTCGCGAGAGTGTGATAGAAAGGCGGAGCTTACATTTCATGGACGCAGGTATCCATCTTGAAATGATTAAATACCTGGAAAGCGAAGGTCTCATCAGTAAAAGACAATATGGTTTTCGAAAACATCGATCAACATATGATCTCCTTAGCTATGTGAAAGAAATCTGGATGAAGGCTACTGAGCGCTATGGGCAATCTAGGTCAGTGGCTCTGGACATATCCAAGGATTTCGGTCGTGTCTCTTCGTGTCTTTTCTGAATAATATCATCGTATGGTTTTCTTGGGAGTCTCTGCGATTGGAAGAAGAATTTCCTTACTAAGAAGAACATTTATGTGCTGGTGGATGTTGGCGGTTCCCGTGGTTTCCAGATGAACTCTGGAGTGCTCTAAGGCTCAGTTTCGTCACCGACCATCTTTCTGATCCACATAAACGATCATCTCAGTACGACCGAAAACCTTTGCTGACGGTATCACGCTGATGTCTTCTTTTACCAGCACCGTTGAGTCTTTCCTCCATAGATGCTCGTAAATCGATTCCCTGAACGAGGATCTCACAAAAATAAACGGAATCTAGTGTAAATCAATGCCTCGAAGACCCAGTTTGTAGCAAATAAGCTTGTTCACGGCTAAAGAAATGTTTCTGTGCAGATTTCTACTGTATAAAGCCCAGATCACGCCAAGACCCGAATACTGCTCTCATGTTTGAAGCTCAGCACCAAATCATTTGCTACAACTTTCGGATTCCATCAAGAAAAGAGCAGTATGAGACTGCCCCACAATAACAACCAGTTTCTAGTCTTTGGAACATAGAAGAAGAGTTGCCGACTTATGCTCGTTCTATAGATATTATAACGGTCGATGCTCTACGCAAGTGAAGGGAAGATCTCAACCCTTTGTACTATACTTGGTAGAATTTTTTTTTAATCGCCAGCTGAATGAATTTCATCACAGCAAGGGCTCGAACTATCATCCAGGCTGGTTCTGAGGTTCGTTAGAAAACTATCGAATGCACCATGGTATTTGAACGATTATCACTTTTTTTTTTTTTGGTTTTCCTTATACTCCAGCCTATTCAATATTATCTTACTCCTCAATTTAGCAGTTAGTTCAAATTCAATATTGGAAGTATAAATAAATTTCGGGATTTTTAGACAATTGAAGCTTTATTATACATTCCAAGTTCAAAGTATTGTCTATCGCTAGCTACTATTTTTCCCATTTGTTGATGGAGGAGAGAAGAAGGCACAAAAACAAAACACCACAGAAGTACAGAGAGTTTAATAGAGGCATTCAAAATAATATAAGAAGAACCAAAGAACAATAGATAGATGAGGAAATAGAGCTCATGGAAGGAAAGAATCATTTCGCTGTATATTATAAAATAAGGAAAGTAGTAAGGAGAAAGAAGAATACTAACACGTGCGCATTAATTCTAGTTCTAGATATTGAAGACATCAAGATACACTGGAAATCCTACACAGAACAGTTGTTTGATAGCACTGAACCTTGCCGGTGCAAATTAATAAGTGGGATAGAGATATCTCCTAAAATACTAAAGGAGAAAGTTGTAAGACCATTGAATAACAGCAGAATTGGAACATCAGGTATGCTGATGTTGACAAAATAGCGGATAGTCGCGAAGACTACAACATTTATTTAACCAACTCAATGCAGTTGGAGATTGTTACGGTCTAATAGTGAATATCTGTATAACCAAAATTCTTATAATATAAAAAAACCAAGCAGTTAATATAAGAACATATGGAAAACGAATAGAAGTGGTAGAAGAGAACCTAATGATCTGGTTAGTAGTAACCTAGATCCAGAAGTAGAAATAGGAGCGAGGATTGAACAAGAGCAACGTTCAACTTGATGCGGACATTACTGTGTAGATCTACCCTACGACTGAATATTAGATATCGGTTTGTGAGATGTTATATATACTCAGTGTTGTATGGCTGTGAGGCATGGACTTTAAAGGTAAGCAATATTAATAGGATAGAAGCCCTTGAAATGTGGGTCTTCGAAGACTTCTCAAAATACCCATGTCATGAACGAGGAAGTCTTGAAACGAGCCCAAAGAGAGAGACAACTACTCGATACGATCAAAAAGCGAAAAACTGCTTATTTGGGACATGTGCTGCGTGGAAATAGATACGAACTTCTAAAACTGATAAAGGAGGGGAAGATTGAAGACAAGCAGAGCATAGGTTACTGGTTACAAAACATCAGAAACTGGACAGGTATGGATGCTCACTCCATATTTTAGGCTGCCCACGGTCAACAGACGTTGTCAACCTTCAATTAGATGAAGATGGCATCGAAGAAGAAGAAAAACTCTTCGACCAACAGAACGCTCCATCAGTGTAATCAGTTCAAAGATCAAACTGATGTATTCTTTCAAAGTGAAGTTACCTAGAAGAATATCTTGAGAAATATCTTTGTGAATTGTCAGGGGTAGTTGTTTGGCTTTCTATATCTGTGATCTCTATTTGTTTCTTGGGTTGACTCACTTTTGGATTTGTATTTTATTTCTCTTATTTGAATGTTGTGTTACTTTTCCTTTAGCGTATATTTTGTCCTCAGATTAAGACACTTCTGTTAAAATTGTTATAATTAAGCTGTGAACACTCATCTATGTATTGAATTACCTGTATGTGCTCATCTGTGAATGAATAAATGTTCTTCTTTCTGAAAATCAATAAACGCGCGAACAATGCTATTTTGAGCTGACCCAGGATAAACTCAAACAGAAATTCCCCCAGATTGTGATGTTGAAAACAGAAGAATAAAACCCCGGTTCTACGCGAGTTGGTTCTAAATTCCGATTACTTTTTACCACACCGAACTGGGTGGCTATTAATTGAGCCCGTTCCACCTGCGATATTCGATAATGGAGATATTCCTCGGGGGAATTCGAGAGAGGAAACTATCTGAGAGCCAGTGAGGTCGGTGGGAAAAGTGGAAATTGAAGTTTTCAACTATCGCGATGCCTGGAGGTTCCGCGGGAGGGAATCCGCTCGAACAATTCGATATCGAGATCTACCAGAGAGCATATTTAGATATTCCCAACCTAAGCTTCGTTATAGTGAGAAAATTTGGCGTTCCTCGACAGCGAACTGCACTCTGGTGCGGAAACGAATTATGCATTTCGCTTCATTCGGTGAAATTAGATACGTGATGGATTTAAAAGAATTAGTCTATGCCTGTTGGGTTCAATTCTGAATTCTGTTGGTAGATAGATAATGGATAAGTCGGCCTTTACTTGATGAAGGGTTTTTCCATAAGAGGTTTCATTTTAATATTGGAAAAAAAAGAATATACTTTAAGAGAAATCAATGGATGTATATATATATATATATATATATATATATATATATATATATATATATATATATATATATATGTCATTATGAATAGGCTGTATGTCCTCGATAACTTCACGAATTCCAACTTTAAGGTTGAATCGATTGTGGAGCATTGGCATAGACCTTATCTTTCACGTGGCCCAAAGGAAAATGTCTAAAGATGTCAAATCACAAAATCTTGGTGGCCAAGTGTGATCACCTCTTCGAGAAATGACACGACCAGGAAACAGTTCTTGCTAAATTACCATTGTTTTCTTGCTTGTGTGGCACGTAGGACGGTTTTGTTGAAACAAACGCCGTCCACATCAAAATCTTCCAATTCCATAAAAATCAATAGCTCATCATAGCTGGATAGCCCAATTCATGCACCGTTACAGTTGTACCAGCCTTATTTTCGATAGTAAGGTCCCATTACACCCCCAGCACACAAAACGCATCAAACAGTGACACGTTGAAGATGAAGAGGCCTTTAAACAATCATTCTTGGAGTTTCCGAGCCCCAACTGCGACAATTCTGTTATTAACGTAGCCTCCGATGTAAAATGGGGCTTATCACTGAAGATCAAATTCTGATGAAAATCCGCATCATTTTGATGCATTTCAAGGAACCAATCAGCGAAGATACGACGTTTCTGGTGATCGACCGACTTGAGTTCTTGTGTAAACTGAACTTTAGAGGCCTTAAGACTTAAGTCTTCGTGCAAAATACAGTGTTATGTCGTTCGTGAAATGCCTAAATCAAAAGAACGACGAGGAATCAACAAACCTGGGTTTTCGTCAACACTTACAGGCTACAGCAGCAATATTCTCAGTTGTTCTTCTTTTATATCGAAACGTCTGATCACTACTTGGCACAAATATTTCCGGATAAAAACCATTTTATCCTATATCGTTATCGATCAGCCTAGATTTTATCTGACGAACAAGAAGAAAAAAGAATCCTTTCAGGTTACAGCCGGTTATTTCTTGTTTCTTAATCAGTTCGTGCTTGCGCTCACATCCCTCAGGCCAAGTGGAAAGCTGTTACGGACAGATTTTATCTCGGCCTGGATGCTAGATCAGAATTTGACTCTCAACAACAAACAATCCCTGTAACCGCTTTTGAAGTTGAGGGCATTATCTGGGCGAATTACTGTGTGGGAGACGCTGTCGAGAAAATTGGGAGGATTGTGTTGTAGTGATTATCCTGAAGGAAGGATATGGGCTTTGAGATCCGCGCACAGTGCCGTAGTAGAAATCCTACCGAAAATAAATAAAATACTAGGAGTATAAATAAGATAGTGCAGTTTTTTCCGCCTGGTCAACCAGGTAATGTTGCATCGATCGGAGGAGATGGTAATCGGAAGGAGCAATGTCTTGGCTGTACGGCGGGTAGGGTAGCAGTTCCCATTTGGGTGTTTCTAAGTACGTTTTAATGGCCAACATGTGGCCGTGCATTTCCTACCTTTAGGATTATTCCCATTGCTTTAGAAAGATGGAAAATGGCCGATTGAGTGATTCCAAGTGTTTTAGCGAGTTCCTCTTGCATTTGTGATGGATCTTCATTGAGCCTTGCCTCTAATTATTAAACTTTGGTGGCGCTGTAGGTAGTTCTTCGTCTTCCAAATCAAAATTGCTACATTTAAATCGGGCACACCACTTCTAAAAGTGTGTTTATCTAGAGCATGGTCACCATAAACATCCACTAAAATCCGATGACATTTTCAGATCACACAGAAACTATATGGTTTACGCTTAAGCGAAATGAAACATACTTAAAAGATAGTCTAATGATGACACTTCCAAATGAAATTGTTGCCGCATAAAACAACGGAATAATAAACTAGTAGCGACATCTGTTGTCAAAAACGCACAAACTTATTTATACTTCTAATATCTGATAATAAAGAAACCTATAAAAGCTCCGATACAGACTTTAACGCTTCTAAATAACTTGCTGAATAAAAATTATTGAATTGGAATAATTATTGGTAATTGAATTTAAATCAAATAATCGTCATTCATTGGTTGAATACTTAGACATGAACACAACCTACAGATTCATCCAATACTTTTAAGGAACATTCGTTAATCAAATAAATTCTAATTGCTTACAAGGAAATGTATGTTTGCACGCAAAATCTCAATATATTCTCATTAACTACACGATTTAAATCCTATTTTGAAAGTTTCAAGTATACATCTCTTTTCTTTATTTAACAAATTCACATACTTTTTATATTTCACAGTTTAAACTGTGAAAAATAAAATTATTATGTTTCACTTTGACACAACGGCCTACTGCATTCAGTTTATATCCATCTCTTTCCGTTCAGTGTTAAAGAGTTTACCAACGTACTAGACCGCATAAAATTAAAGGGTGGGCCATCTAGCGTTTGCATTTTGAAGTAAAGGGTCTTTCAATGGAAACGCCCCGTTTTTAAATTGGCATTACTCACGTGTGACAGCCACTGTTTATTTGTGACATTGACAGTTGTATTTGTCAATTTAATCACGCAAAGGTACACACTCCAACAACGTTTACAAATAATCCAAATTTATTATGAAGAATCGCGATCTGTTGCTCTAACTTTACGTGCTTTAACTCCAATTTTTGGTCGTTATAATCAACCAGATGAAAGAACAGTTGAACTTTTAGTGAAGAAGTTTGGAACAAATTTTACACTTAATGATGTTACAGTGTCAGTGAGACAAAAAAATGCAAAAAGTGAAGAGAATATTGCGACCGTACGTGAAAGTGTTCGTGAAGACCAAAATTTATCGATTTCTCGATTTCACAAGAACTAGGCATCTCCCAAACGTCTTTGTGGCGAATTTTACGAAAAGACCTTGGTTTACATCCACACAAAATTGTTTTAAGCCAAGAACTCAAACCAACAGATCATTTAAAGCGCCGTGTATTGGTGCTTAGAAAAAATCGGAAATAATGCAGATTTTCATAAGAAAATCCTGCTTAGCGATAAGGCTCAATTTTGGTTAAACGGTTATATTAACAAGCAGAATTGCCGTATCTAGAGTGGCGATAAACCTGAAGAATATCAAGATCTGCGATTACATTTTGAGAAACTTACTGTTTGGTGCGGATTATGCTGGAGGACTCATTCGACCTTTTTGTTCAACGAAGCTCATGAAGTAACTGTCAATGGAAATCATGTTTTATGGCCTGAATTGGTTCGTCTCGATTTGCAGAATATGTGGTTTCTACAGGACTGTGCCACTTCTCATACTACCAATGATACAATGACTTTATTGAAAACAAAATTCGGTGATTCGATTATTTCAAGATATGGACGTATAAATAACCGCCTCTTTCCTGCGATTTAACTCTACTGGACTTCTTTCTTTGGGGTTACATTAAGTCATTGGTTTACAGCAATCATCCAGCAAATTTAGACGATTAACAGATCAACATTGAACGAGTAATTGCTAACATACGTCCTGATTTGTGTGAGAAAGTCATGGACAATTGGGTTCAACGACTTCATTCCTGTCAGCGATTCCGTGGTAGACATTTAAATGAAGTTTTGTTTCATAACTAATGGTATTCATTGTACTTTATATTGAAATGAAAATTTCAATAACTTTTAAATGAATAATGTGTTTTATTTACAAAACAAAATCAGGCGTTTTTAATGAAAGACCCTTTATATTCTGTCTGCATTATTATTTCATCTGCACTATATTACCCGTACTCGCTAGTAAATAATTTCTCATCGCAATATTGAGTGGCTTAATACAACCCTGGTAAATAAAGAAAGGACCGATAAGACCTATGTCTCAAGTCAGACTCAGAATAGTATGAGGGTTTACCACATCTTACGTTGTTTCACGCCCAATGTCTTTGGATCCTCTTTGTTCTTTATCGGAGTGACATATCAAGATGTGTCAACTTGTCGAATCGTGCATCGCTGTATGCGTAATAGAAAATGTGATTTCAGTACGGTGTATATTCTACTGCCAAAAGCCTAAGATAATCTCTGTTACACTTGCTCTTCGTTAAATGGTATTAATTTCGATTCCTTTTCTATACATAGTATTATATAAAATGAAGTAGCTTCCGCTGTTTTTTCGCTTAGATCTTTTAAACTATTCCACAGAATTTACAGCAGTTTTCAGCACTAGATAAAGTGGTTCAAGATGAAGGTTTATATGGGGTGTTTTTTAGAGTGATAGAACTTTCGATAGGGATTACTGTGATTTGACAGAACGTAGAAGCCATGTTGTTCTGACATTTATGTTCAGTAAGCATTGACAAATTATCATGGAAAGACGCAACAACGTTTACAAATTGTTGAAGTTTATTTTCAAAATCAGTGTTCCATTCGCCAAACTTATAGAGCACTTCGTGAAATTTATGGTTTACATAATCGTCCATCAGAGTAGCTTATTCGTCGAACTATCGATAGATTTCGGACAACATCTTCTCTACTCGATGCAACAACAACAAGACGAAGAACTCCATGTACAGAAGAAAATATCGCTGCTGTAAGTCTTGATGATCCAGATTTGTCTATTCGTCGACGTTCACAGCAAGTTAGACTCTGTGCATCCACCACATGGAAAATTTTGCATAAAGATCTTGGTCTACACCCACACAAGATCCAACTGGTTCAAGAACTAAAGCCACTTGACCATAATGAGCGTCGTTTGTTTGCTGATTGGGCCCTAGAACAGCTTGAATTTGATCCACTTTTTTATCCTAGAATTATGTTCAGTGATGAAGCTCATTTCTGGTTGAACGGCTACGTAAACAAGCAAAATTGGCGTATATGGAGTGAAAATAATCCTCAAGAAGTTCTGCAGGTTCCGTTGCATCCTGAAAAATGCACTGTATGGTGTGCTTTAGACGCTGGAAGCATCATCGGTCCATATTTCTTCAAAAACGATACTGGAGCTAATGTTACAGATCGATAATCAATGATTATTTGTTTCAAAATTTGAATGGTATCGTCCCAGAAGTGTTTTGGTTCCAACAAGATGGTGCTACACCTCATGCTGCTACCGTAAGAATTGATTTATTGAAAGAAAGATTTGGCGATAACATTATTTCGAGAAATGGTTCAATTAATTGGCCTCCAAGATCATGCGACATAACTCCACCGGATTGTTTTCTTTGGTGTTATGTCAAGTCATTGGTTTATGCTGATAAACCAGAAACAATAGACGCTTTGGAAGCCAACATAACTCGTGTTATTGATGAAATAAGGCTTGAATCGCTTGAAAAAGTGGTCCAAAATTCGTCTGGTCGAATACAGTTCCTCAGAGTTAGTCGTGGTGGACATATGCCGGAAATTATTTCTAAAACATAAATGTTATCAAATTATCTTTCAAATAGAAAAAATGGCTTCAATCTTAATTTAAAATTATTTTATTTCAATTTAAAGTTCTATAACTCTGTCTCTGTTTGGTGTGCTTTGTGGTATGTTGTGATCTTCATGCACTTTCTTTTCTCAAAAATGTAATCTAGGAGCCAGGTTAAGAGATTTCTTCTCAACAGAACTGAATGAAATTAATCTGCAGGATAGGTGGAGACACTGAAATATATTGTTCGAGGCGAATTATTACAAATTCCGGAGTACCACATTCATGAAACTTGCAATGGCTTCATCGAAAGGATTGATGACGACATTCACGCTAGATGGAGTTGAAATAATAAAAGTGCTAATGGTATGCTCATTGTTGTCGCAGGAAGATTCAGAGCTACCTTGAACCTTGTTGGCCTGTTTTGTTTCCAATTTTGAGTCATCAAACTAGGGGCAATGGTGGATGCGACTGTTGTAATTTACTACCAATGGATCATCCTGGATTTCAATCGCAAAGCCCTGCCAAAACATGAGTGACACAAGGGAACTATTAGAAGTGAGACAACCTAATAACCCTCATTTATTATAATTCCTAAGGTGTACATTCAGAATAACTACCCAGTATATTTCCCAACGGCACAACACGCTGGAAGTATAGGTTAAAAGGATATAACTCCCAAAAACGCATATCCTGAAAACGTATACCACCATTAGCGTAAATCACGTCTTTGCCATAAACTCGGCTCACAATCTAACCTGTCAATATTGGAGAATTAACCGCCAGAACTTGAAAGTAACATACGCCGCATATATCATCGATGACAAGAGTTTTTATGGGTATGTGGTGGATCGGAATCCACCATGAGGAAGTTCGGATGTCTACTTTATCGAGTACGCGACCTGCTCTGAATAATACCGAACATTTTAAATTATAGATCAATGAGGATATTAAGAGTTTTGCTTTTGTTTGTGTTGATCATAACCTCAACTGTCACATACTGTTGGGTTGTTTGTGTGCTTTAGTTTTCGTGTTATTGTTATTTGAGTATGTGTGAGTGAGAATTTTTAAATTTCCCAATGCAACATGATATTTTGCATGAATCTTTCGCAACAAGTTTACGAATATGACATTCTAAGTCGTACACAATGAGTTCAGGATTTGAGACTGGTCACCAGGCTGTCTTCTCGCCGAAAGAGTTGAAAAACGGTCTTCTTTTGGAGTTGTAGCACGTAGTCTACCACTTCTGGGTCTTCGTTACACAGTTCCAGTGGTATGGTACCATACTAGTAAACGTAATATCACCATTTTGCTAATATTGAAGGGTTTGCCTATAAAAGGTTTCATTTTGAATAGCCTGCTATCTGGGCATATGTCATCTTTTGACATGTGACAAGTAAAAACTACTAACGATACACTCTTCAACAACGCAGTCACTTTTGGATCGTCGTGAAGCATTTTCTCGGCCGGCAATAGTGACAATGGAGGAAAAATTTGAGCTGTTGGGACAACTTAGTGATGTGAAGGATCGAAACCCTCAATAAAAACTGAGAGTATTGCTGCTGTAGCCCGTACAGTTGACCTAAACTCAGGTTTGTAGATTCCCCGTAGATCTTTGAAACTAGGCATTCCACAAATGAGATTATACCGTATACTGCATGAATACTTACGTTTTGAGGGTTTTAAAGTTCAGTTAACACAAGGACTCAAGCCGGTCGATCACTAGTGACGTCGCATCTTCGCTGATTGGCTGCTTGAAATGCATCAAAATGAGCAGGATTTTTATCTAAAAATCATCTTCAATAATGAGGCTGAGAAAATAAGCTGAAATTCCGCATTTGGGGCTTGGAAAATCCAAGAGTGATTGTTGAAAAGCCTCTTTATCCTCAGCGTGTCACTGTTTGGTGCAGTTTTTGGCTGGCGGTGTGATCGGACCTTGCTTATTCGAAAATGAAACTGTTATGGTGCTACCAAGCTATGATTCATGATTTTTATGGCCGGAATTCGAAGACATTGAGGTGGACAAAGTTTATTTTCAACAAGATGGCGCTATGTGCCAAAACGAATTTTTTTTCTTAGGGGTCATGAGAAAGATAAAGTCTATGCTAATGCTTTACAATAGATTCAAGAACTCAAAGATGGAATTCGTGAAGTTATCAAGGACATGCACGCCGCAAATATGACTGAAATTGCATCACGATGAACCAGAAGAAATGTCTGTTATTGAAAAAAATCAAGACATGCATCTTGCGAAAACATCAATATCCTCAACTTTTGACGAGCAGTTTGGTTTAGAATTAGTTCAATTAATCGACCAATTTTCATTATATGTTCTAGACATAAAGACCATCCATCCCACTCGTTTCAATTATTCGAATGCAGCAATAACAAACAAATGAATTGGTTCAATTAAGAATATGTCATATTACTTATCAGTTGGAAACGGTCTTCAATTATCTAATACGCGCGCAAAGTGTTTGCATTTTGTTTTGATGGTTATCCAATACTAAACTTTCTACAACCAATCCAGATTTAAATTCTTCCGTAATTGACAGTTTAGGCTTTGAAATGAGTAGAACAGATTTTTATGCCTCAGGGAATTGTTCAGATGATTATCTGCATACAAATTTTTATATCATGCCAGCGCATTCACAATAAAAATAAGTGAAGGAGTCCCAAAATTGAATTCCATTACAATAAAATCATTATTTTATCAAAGCAGACAAAGTCAGTGCTAGATAAATACTCACTAAAAAGAGATTTATTTAGCTTATTCTTGATGGAGGATAGTATTTAATTTCAAATACGAAAACAGTCAAAGAATTCGTAGTATACAGGGTGTCCCAACGAAAATTTGACCCCCCAGAATTCAGAAACGAAGATTTTAAAAGAACAGGTTAACTTCTGTTTAGAGGGGGACGAATTTCCATGAGTTTGTTCCAAAAAAAAACCATTCATCCCCATGAAGGTGGCATCAATCCCCAACATTTTTTGACCAGGGAAGAGACGTCGAGTGTTGGTTAGTTTGAAAGTTATTTATGTTCTGTATACAACCCAGTTAAAATTTTTAAAATCGGTTCATTATTCACGAAATAATGTAATATTGAACCTACCCTTAAAAGGTGTTTTTCGGAATAATGTCGTCATAGGAATTCAGAACCCGAAAATTATTTTTGAATTCTTCAAAACTATAAGGTTCTTGAATTTGGGGGGTTCAACAACACCTTTTGACGGTAAGTTCAATATTACATTATTTCTTGAATAATGAACCGATTTTGAAAATTCTAACTGGCTTGTGTACAGGACATAAATAACTTTCAAACTTACCAACACTCGACATCTCTTTCCTATTCATAAAATGTTGAGGGTTAAAGCCACCTTCATGGGGGTGGTTTTTTCGGAACAAACTCATGAATAAAATTCGTCCCCCTTGAAACAGAAGTTGATCTGTTCTTTAAAATCTTCGAAAATTCTTCGTTTCTGAGTTCTAGCAGGGGGTCAAATTTTAGTTGGGACACCTTGTATATTATAGTGAAGAATTTTGAGTTGTTTCACCCAAAATAGAGAGAATTTTTTCAGTGTAATTTTGATCTGTTATTGTGGTGAAAACACTATCTTGATCGTAGAGGGGTAGATCGCTTGGCTTTTTCACAGATATTCACTTCAACTGAGTTCACTTAGATTCGCTTCACACATGTACTACTTAATTACAAGTGAATTATTGTGATACTGTATCATCATGAGAGGGTCAACAAAAATGTTCCTTGAGATGAAATTTGTGAAGAGAATGCGAATAAAGAGTTCTTTTGTTGAGTGCGTGTAAATTATCGGAAGATGAGACTGTGACTTGAGTGAATATGAGTGTAAATTTGTTTGAGAGACTCTGGAATACAAAATGCGGCTAATTTTATGAGGGGACAGAAGAATGTTTTCTTTGATATCCGAAAGTCTTTTATTACAAGAAATAGAACAGGCATAGAAGTTGAAGAAGGTAACGTAGAACATTTACTTTAAGTTGTTTTTTTTTATGTTAAATCGTTTTTAATTATTCTTTACTGTTGGAACAGAAGCCTTACGTTACAAGTTCCTTTATTGTCTGTTATTTAAAATTTAAAAATGAAATTGTCAATGGCGTTTTTCTCAAAACAGGTGAAATTATCGTATTCAAACAAGAGTACCAATATCACGTAAAAGAGCTACCACTTAATTATAACAAAAGATAAAGTCATTCGTAAAATGATATTTGTCGTCCAAAGTTACGCCTCTATGTACATTTTGATAACAATTGAGAAATAAACAGTGAAATTATTACCAAAACACGAAAACAAAATACAACTTCAAGTATCTGCTTTAACAGCAGTATTTCATTAAGGCATATTTTGGTTCAAATAACCTGTCCGTAACCTATGTCACAATAGTTAAGTTTCATCCTGTATATGAAATCTAATGGTCAAAATTACGAGTATCCTCAATAATTAAATTATCGGTAGATCTGCAAGGATGAATTTCAGTAAATTATATTCTGAAAGAAGTGCTTCTAATAGAAAACTGAAACCAGAACATTTCCTATCTTGTTAAAGATACAAGTATGAAAAGAAACTCGTTTCTCTGAATAATGCAATATGATGCTCCATTTTGCTGGAACAAACTACTTGATAGCTTTAATGTCCATTTTTTGCTTTGATAATTTCCGACGCAGAAGCATCGAAGAAATATCTGTTTACATCGGTGAGGAGCTGGAAATCTTCAATGCGTTTTCCTGTTAATTGAAAAAAATATAAACGAAAAAAGACGATTGAAGAAGGATGAACAAAATATATTCACTAGATTGCCCGAGTATAAATAGCACTCCATAATGCATTGAATACAGATTGTTTCGTAATGGGAGTTGTTTCCGGGTAGAAGGAAAATAAATTTTCTTCTTGATAGATATTCACAAAAATTAAATATTATCAAACTTCGAATCGTATTGGCCTTCACTTGATAGAAATCCATTGTAAACTTTTAAATAATACACATCTACAGGTACGAAAAAGACAGTCGGAAACATAGGAAATTCAGTGTTAATCTACAGGACAACGAATGTCCAGTGGAGTCGCGGAAGAATCAAAGCCTCAGTGCGTTGCGATAACGAATAAACGACTGTTCTCTCACAATGACAGTGAGAGCATGCTTCGATCGAAACGAGGCTCTGCACTGCTTTCAGCAATCAGAATTATTCGCACTTCGAACGTGGGATGCGTAAGTCCGTATAGGTTGAATATAAAGTAAATCAAAATGTTTAGTGTAGAAGAAAAAAACAGATCACAAAATGTTACTTTGGTAGTCAATCAATTTAAGAGACAATAAATTCATTTTTTTTTGCTTTTGAAGATAGGCTATTTCTGAAACAATTGAAAAATTCGAGAAATGTGGGTGTTTACGAACATTAACGCATCTCAAGAAGTCTGAAAAAAGAAGATGTGTGTGCTGCTCTTGAAACCAGTGCACCTTGTTAGAGTTAACAAATTGCTGAACAAGTCGATATGAGTGATAGAAGGAATGGTTACCGATATTATTAAGCGAATGGAATTTTGTGAAAGTATCGGGTGTTTTTTTTAGAGCGATAGAACTTTGGATAATGATTTGACAGAAGGTAGAAGGCATGTTGTTTTGACATTTCTGTTCAGTAAGCATTGACAAATTATCATGGAAAGACTCACGCCGCAACAACGTTTACAAATTGTTGAAATTTATTATCAAAATCAGTGTTCTATTCGCCAAACTTATAGAGCACTTCAAGACAAAGGACTGTACGTACAGAAGAAAATATCGCTGCAGTAAGTCATAGTGTTAATGATGATCCAGATTTGTCTATTCATCGACGTTCACAACAAGTTGGACTATGTGCATCCACCACATGGAAAATTTTGCGTAAATATCTTGGTCTACACCTATACATGATCCAACTGGTTCAAGAACTAAAGCCACTTGACCATAATAAACGGCGTTTGTTTGCTGATTGGTCCCTAGAACAGCTTGAAGTTATTCAATTTTTTTATCGTAAAATTGTGTTTAGTGATAAAGCTCATTTCTGGTTGAACGATTGTGTAAACAAGCAAAATGGCCTTATATGGAGTGAAATCCTCAAGTTGCAGGTTTCATTGCATCCTAAAAAATGCACTGTATGGTGTGCTTACACGCTGGAGGCATCATCGGTCCATATTTCTTTAAAAACGATGCTGGAGATAATGTTACAGTGAATGGTGCTCGTTACAGATCGATGATCAATGATTATTTGTTTCAAAATTTGAATGGTATCGACACAGAAGTGTTTTGGTTCCAACAAGATGGTGCTTCACCTCATACTGCTACCGTAAAGATTGATTAATTGAAAAAAAAAATTTGGCCATAAAATTATTTCGAGAAATGGTCCAATTAATTGGCCTCCAAGATTATGCGACATAACTCCACTGGATTTTTTGTTGGGGTTATGTCAAGTCATTGGTTTATGCTGATAAACCACAAACAATAGACGCATTGAAAGCCAACATAACTCGTGTTATTGATGAAATAATAATAATAATAATATAACATAAATAGAGGTTCATTCTTGATAGAAGGTATATAAAATTATTTAAATATTTTAATATTAGCCTTCTACATATTTAATTTCAAAAAATTATATTTAATGATCATAACTTCTGAAAATAAATTAAATAATTTTTATTTATTGGATTTTGTTATACCATTTGGATGTCTTATAATGAATGTTTATTTTATATGTCATTTAATATAAGTGGTACTTATATGACATTATTCTAATTTATTTTCAGAAGTTATAATCATTAAATATAATTTTTTTAAATTAAATATATAGAAGACTAATATTGAAATATTTAAATAATAATAATAATGTTTATTCCCAAAAATGCATAAATGAAAGAGTTCTCGCAATTAATATAATAATAATAATAACAATAATGTGACTTACTTCAAAATAAATTTAGGGAAAATTTATAATAAATATAACAATCTGAATTAATATAATAAAAAATATATTTGCATAAATACTTAAATAAAGCAATATGATCCAAAAAAAAATAAATAATGATAATAATAACAAACAAGATTCACGTGGAGAAAACAAGCCACTTTTATCACTCCAATGCGACTTCAAGTAGAACCGCGGCCACCCTGTCAATTTCATCTAGAAGCAAATTCTTTAACCAGATTTTCAACTTTCTTTTGTATTCATATAAGGCCTAACTACTCGAAAAAGTGGTCCAAAATTGGTCTGATCGAATGCGGTTCCTTAGAGCTAGTCGTGGTGGACATATGCCGGAAATTATTTTTGAAACATAAATGTCATAAAATTATTTTTCGACTAAAAAAATTGGCTTCAATCTTAATTTAAATGTGATTTATTCCAATTTAAAGTTCTATCAATCTAAAAAAACACCCGATAGATGGATTGTCAGGATGGCCTGCTAGATCACCGGATCACACTAAACAAGATTTTTTATGAGGTCACATAAAAGGTTTGCATGAAGTTTCAATAACTGCTCTCAATATGAGGGAGAGAATAGTGAATACTTTTCGGAGCATTACTTCAGCTAAGCTGATAGGGCTAGTAAGTCGTTCCACGATCGGATTGCTTTGTATTCAAGAGAAGACGGACGGCATTTTGAACATCTCGTTAATCATTTAAATAAAGAAATATGTAACGAATATTAGCTGAATAGTTTCTGCCGCCAGTTTCATTGTTGCAAATATTTTCAATTTCCATTAGTAATTATGATCATTATTCAAATTAAGTTTTCAGTAGTGATCATTTTTCATACCTACTAAACGCAGGAGTGAAAATTGCACTAAGGTTACTTCTGAGAAAATATAAGGCATTGAATTCTCTTCATTATCGTGAAAAAACTACAGTATGTTCTATTTAAAAAAATCGAGAAATGACAATTTGAAATTCTTCATATTTGGACATTCATAACGGACACCCAGTATAGGACAGATTGATCATTTAGAAAAAATCACTAGGCAAATCTTTCAGTTAAAAAAATTTCTGATCACGTTAATGTTAGTGTTAGCTTCTAACATAATAAAATGATATTTCAAATTAAAAAAAATTGGCTTCAATCTTAATTTAAATGTGTTTTATTCCAATTTAAAGTTCCATCACTCAAAAAGAAACACCCGATATTACTCGTAGTTATACAGTTGTTACATTCGTGATGAATATAACACTAATATTCCTCGTATCAACGACCAAAAACCATGAAATTAATATTTAAATATTCATTGTTACATGGACAAAAACTACTAGAGCTTTCATCTCTCTTGATATACCATGTAATTAATTTCTCTGTAAATTCATCTCGCCCCCATATTCAACTCACATCGTATCTCATGTCCTTTCATGAATTTCGGACCGCACAGGGCGAAATAATAAAGAAGACTGCACGAGCCTTTGGGAAATATTCATGAGTATGGCGTAAGTCCAACACAATGAAACTCTAATCATGTTGTTGATGAATGTGCATTCAGATTTAGTGAGAGCGGGAAAAAAGGTGTCTGCCTGGATTTCTCGCTCTGGAGAAAATGGAACGTGTTTATGCTCGATACTCGAGCATTTTAATATACGCACGTGCTAACCCCCCAATTGTCTCTGTACCTTGTCTTGTAGGGGGTGCTTTTCATGACCGAAATCCTAGTTTCATTATGAAATGGAGGATAGGGTTATTTTGTCTAAAGCAGAGACTCTCGATCCAACTTCCTTACTTCGTTTCTTTCTTGCATACCATTCCATCATGTTGTCCCACAACCGTCCATATCCTTCAGCAAGGCTTGGAATCGTACGAGGTAGTTGTGTCTCTGGCTGACGACGGAGTCACGCGAGCCTGCGATCAATTAGTGTTTTGTAATCCATACACGGGCAAAGACGAAACCCTGCTGAATCTCAGCGTGGGATTTCCAACCTTCGTCATTTATCCCCTGAGGGATCTGAAATGGTCCGCTAGAGGAAAAAGGGAGACTACGACCTTTCGACCGGGGTGAGTTCTCGGAAGACTTGCTCTGCTCGCCCCCATCTTTAGATCCTTAAGCTTCCCCTGCGGGGTCCTGTTTGGTCCGCTGCAGGAATAAGGGAGACTACGACGTTTCGACCAGGGTGGGATCTTGGAAGACTCGCTCTGCTCGCCCCCATCTTCGGCCCCTTTCGTGGATCCTTGAGCTACTTATCCGCTGCAGGGTCGGAAATGGTCCCCTGGAGGAAAAAGAGAGACTACGACGTTTCGACCAGGGTGGGATCTTGGAAGACTCGCTCGGCTCGCCCCCAACTTCGGTCCCATTTTTAGATCTTTGAGCCAAACCTCTACGATGCTTCGGAGCCTCGCTTTTAGCAGTCGAACAGCAACAGCGGTCCTTCGCCAAACCTCTACGATGCTTCGGAGCCTCGCTTTTAGCAGTCGAACAACAACAGCGGTCCTTCAAAGAAGGGATCCAAGCTGTGAAGCTGTTATTTGTGTTGTTTCGGTCTTTCGCAACCACCAAATAGAGACACTCTGCACATGCGGCTGAGTGTTGGGGTCGACACGGCGATCCCTTCGGAGGGGGGTAACCTGTGCTGGTTCCTCCTTGGTTGTACTGGCGCAAGTTCTCAATTATCGTCCGTCAAAAATCCTTTCTTTCTCTTTCAGCTTATCGGGGGTCTGCTAGAGTGTCAAAACTTGAGCAGAATCCCGGGACAGCAATGATGACAGTGGTACTTTAACGTCGGTGAAGAACTCTGCTTATAAACCGACTCTTACAGAAACTCTGTAATGAAATCTTTCACCTAATTAAAAACAATGTTTTATCAAAACTAGGACCAATGGAAAAACGAGCATTGATACGTCGAATTATGTAATGTATTTAAGGTAGTAAAAAATTTTTTTACCAGATATTGTTCTCTTCAGTGAAGAGAACAACGACAATTGAAGCTTTGTTATGAAAACTTGTCTTGTCGTGTGTGCTGGCCTAATACGACCGATTTTCTCGAAATGCTTCGCTGAAACGTTCAATTGTCGTCGCTAGACCTCCCCTGTGTTCCTTTAGTTCGATTGTAGCAGCTCATAATACATCGCACTTAGCTGATCCCACCAAAAACACAGCATGATCTTTTCGCAATGAATATTCGGCTTGACAGTTGATTATGGGGTATCCATACGTTGCCTGACATTTTGGACTATCGGATAACTTTTTACCACCAGTCACAATTCGATGTAAAAACCTATTTTTTTCTATAATGTTTTTTACACTACAGCGAAATGACAGATACTGAGAAAAAAGCCTGATGGCCCTTCAAATTGAAGGTGTTGCCAGATGAAACAATCGAATAATAAAATAGTAGCGACATATGTAATCAAAACCGCACGAACTTATTTTTAATAATTGAAAAATGATCTATATAAATATTAACTCTACAGTAAATGATAGAAGAGACACACAAAATACGACATACATAGTATAGTAACCTTATCAATACAGGGTGTTTGTAGGTCAAAAGTGAATTTAATGTTTGGATATATTTTATTAATGAAATCATTAAAAATTCAGAGCTATCTATCCGCTTAATTAAACCAACAAATGTTTTCATTTGTTAATTTCATTAATAAAATCCATCCAAACATTAAATTCACTTTTAGAAAAGAAAATAATTCTAGTATAAATTTCCTATATCCGCAAATTTCGAGAAAAGATGATTTGCACGACTTCAGTATTTTTCGTAAACCCACGTATACAGATATCACAATTCATCAAATATTGAACCATCATATTAACCAGAAAATGGCAGCATACCACAGTATGGTCCATAGATTGGTGAATAAATATAATACCTCATCTGCTTCATGTTTATTCATCTGTACGTTTTCAACTTATGACAGATGGGTTCGAATTTCCTGACCTAATAAATCAGTGGAAGGTAGGAGTTTTGCATTCACTGGATTCAGAACGGTTCAACAAGGACCATCAACGCTTTCATAAAAAGTGAAATTGGAAGGAACCAGTGAGTTTTCATATTCGCAGAAAAAATTTCGTAAAGAGATAAATTTTTCCTAAATGAAGAATTGTTTAGGCATAAAAATTATATATTCAATTGAATCAGTATTTATTCGATGAAAATCCATATTAAGTAATATTAAATACTGATTTTCACAAATTTTTATTGTTATTATGATATAGGATGTTTTTTTTAGAGTGATAAAACTTTCCTTTCGGAATCCAGAAAAGATGGAAATATAGCAGCTTATCCTCTCAAGTTTCGTGTTCGTGTTTTTCTTAAATGTAAGGTACTTTTAGTAGATGTTAAACTAAATGAAGTCCATATATGCCATTCAAAAATTCTGAAATTATTTTTTTCAATACACATAGATATTGAAACATTATATGTGGTTCTATAAATTAAACAAGAAAACCTTACGTGTTTCAACTTTTTTTTCTCATTTTCGTATTTGAATACTTCCATTCTATTATAATATGCTGTTCAGCTTTATGTTACAACAGAAAAAATTTTTAATTAAAACAAGTTGTAGAAATTGCTATGTTTTATTACCAATAAATTGATATTTTACAGGTTCAATTGTGACTCGAGATTCGGGAATTAACTATCCCATCTTCAGGCATCTTCAGATCTGAAGATGGAATAGTTAATTCCCGAAACTCGAGTCATAATAAAATGTGTAATTTCTACAACTCGTTTTAATTATGATCAACTACCAAATAGTAACGGCTGAAACAGTTGAGAATTCAAAAAAAAATTTCTGTCGGCCAGTGTAATCAGCAGAAACCCGTAACAGGAGATGAATCCCGGTTCAAGAAGCGGTCGAAAGTCCTATTAATTCCCGAATCCGGGGTGCGGCTTCAACGGAAACCACTCCCAAAGTTCAGGACACGATCGGTCTTTTTGTGCGTCTGGAAGATAGAACGTATCGCTTCCGCACACGAATAGAAGAGTCTACGGGGAAAAGCGGACCTCGCCAAGGAATAGGTTGGCGGGGTTATCTGGATCTACTTCCAATTCACTCCTTTGTGAGGAGCCTTCTGGATTATTGTTACTTATTGTTGTCTGTCAAATGAGCGAATGAGTTCCGGGGAGAAACGATCCGATCCGCTTCAAAGCCGAACAGCAAATCTATGAATTATAGGAGGATGATTCTTCCCTACAGTTGGATGGAAAAAGGTGCCCAGCAGAAATATACCCGGAACTTTTCACAATTATCAAATAATACTTTAACTTTTTTGAGTCAATACTTGATAATTCCTATTTAAAAACACTAGTTTATCAATGAGAGTAATTAAGTATCAAGATATTTCAACTCTAGATAAATATATTGGTGTTTTTTTAGAATGATAGAATTTTGGATAGGGATAACTTGATTTGATAGAAGGTAGAAGTCATGTTGTTTTGACCATTTGTTCAGTAAGCATTGACAAAATAACATGGAAAGACTCACGCCGCAACAACGTTTACAAATTGTTGAAATTCATTTTCAAAATCAGTGTTCTATTCGCTAAACTTATAGAGCACTTCGTGAAATTTATGGTTATATAATCGTCCATCAGAGCAGTTTATTCGTCGAACTATCGATAAATTTCGGACAACATATTCTCTACTCGATGCAACAACAAGAACAAGACAAAGAACTGTACGTACAGAAGAAAATATCGCTGCTGTAAGTTATAGTGTTAATGATTATCCAGATTTGTCTATTCGTCGAAGTTCACAACAATTTGGACTCTGTGCATCCACCACATGGAAAATTTTGCGTAAAGATCTTGGTCTACACCAATACAAGATCTAACTGGTTCAAGAATAAAAGTCTGTTGACCGTAATAAGCATCGTTTGTTTGCTGATTGGGCCCTAGAAAAACTTGAAGATGATCCACTTTTTTATCGTAAAATTGTGTTTAGTGATGAAGCTCATTTCTGGTTGAACGGCTATGTAAACAAGCACAATATGGAGTGAAAACAATTCTCAAGAAGTTCTGCAGGTTTCATTGTATCCTGAAAAATGCACTGTATGGTGTGCTCTACATGCTCGAGACATCATCGGTCCATATTTCTTTAAAAACGATGCTGGAGTTAATGTTACAGTGAATGGTGCTCGTTACAGATCGATGATCAATGATTATTTGTTTCAAAATTTGAATGGTATCGACCCAGAAGTGTTTTGGTTCCAACAAGATGGTGCTACACCTCATACTGCTACCGTAACAAATGATTTATTGAAAGAAAGAATTGGCGATAACATTACTTCCAGAAATGGTCCAAATAATTACCCTCCAAGATCATGCGACATAACTCCACTGGATTATTTTCTCTGGGGTTATGTCAAGTCGTTGGTTTATGCTGATAAACCAGAAAAAATAGACGCTTTGGAAGCCAATATAACTCGTGGTATTGATGAAATAATGTCTGAATTACTCGAAAAACTCGTCCAAAATTGGTCTGGTCGAATGCGGTTCCTCAGAGCTAGTCGTGGTGGACATATTTTTCAAATAAAAAAAAAATTGGCTTCAATCTTAATTCAAATGTGTTTTATTTCAATTTATAGTTCTATCACTCTAAAGAAAAACCGATACGAGCTGATCACATAATTTTTCCGTTGACCTAAATATTCATTTTTGAACATAAACTTTGACTCCACTGGTTATCAAATCGCGTAACTTTCTTCGAAATTCAGTTTTTCTAACTAAAAAGTACGTACAGGAAATTCAGACCTCAGATTTGAAATCAGATAAATTAATTATTTCAACAATGAATTCGTTTGCTTATAAATTGAAAGAGGACCATTCACGTTACAGTATTATGTAAGTTGTATAAAGGAGACAGAATATGGAAGATTTTAAATTTTAAAACGGGATTATTCCGTAAAATCTCTACATATTTCAATTTTGAATGGATTAAATGAAAATGTCTCAGAAAAACACTGCTTCTATTCAAGATACAGAGAATTTTCGTACAACACTTCAAAATAGAAATATATTCATTGGATGGAGTAGTCCAATACATTGTGATCCTAATAAAATAGAAAAAGGCTTTTTACTTGATAGAAGAAATATAACAAAATTTGAATATCAAAACAGACTAAATCTGTTAGTCTCCTACAATTTTAATTTAAAAAAAAAATTTTATTCAAAAAACTTTTAGAATTAAATTAATGTCTAAAATAAACACCGCTTACGTTTAATGGACGTATATAATCAAACTCAATATATAATGTCAAATGGAATAAATAAACCAACAGATATAAGAAAGTCATTAAAATTAATAAATAAATATTTGAAGGAGACAAAATTTTGTTTCTGACCTTACCTTTAAGAACACCAATTGCCTTTCAAAAACATGAACACAACTTAAGGACTTCTCTAAATAAATTAAATATATCAAATAGATTATATTCTTTGAGAAGTCCCTAAGTTGTGTTCATGTTTTTAAAAGGCAATTGGTGTTCTTAAAGGTAAGATCAGAAACAAAATTTTGTCTCCTTTAAATATTTATTTATTAATTTTAATGAATTTCTTATATCTGTTGGTTTATTTATTCCATTTGACATTATATATTGAGTTTTGATTATATACGTCTATTAAACGTAAGCGGTGCTTATTTTAGACATTAATTTATTTCTTAAAGTTTTTTGAATAAAAATTTTTTTGAAATTAAAATTGTAGAAGACTAACAGATTTAATCTGTTTTGATATTCAAATTTTGTGATCCCAAATAAAGTATAACGATCAAAAAATTGTAGAACTAATATATCTCAGACTAATCTCTCAAAATATCTTTTAAATATTCTCAGAAACTAAAAAATAGCTTTTACACCATCACGTACAATTTCCAACACTTTTTGAATGCTAAAGACAAAAACAACCGGCAGAATAATTCGGAAGTAATAAATCAAGTTGTCAAAAGTGCACTAGCGTATACAGGCTGGCCCAACGAAAATTCGACCCCCCATAACTCAGAAACGAAGAATTTTCGAAGATTTAAAAAAAAAGGTCAACTTCTGTTTCGAGGGGGAACAATTTCCATCATGAGTTTGTTCCGAAAAAACCACCCCCATGAAAGTGGCATTAACCCCTACTTTTTTTGAATAGGTAAGAGATATCGAGTGTTGGTTAGTTTGAAAATTATTTATGTTCTGTATACAACCCGGTTAAAATTTGGGACATAGGTTCACTATTCACGAAATAATGTAATACTGATCTTAACGTCAAAAGGTGATCCTCTGGTGGTTTTTTCGGAACAATGCCGTCAAAGGAATTCTTTCTCTCTTATATAGAACTTGAAAATCATTTTCGGATTCTTCAAAACTCTTAGGTTTTTGAGTTTAGGCGATTCAACTGTTTGTTCAACATCACTTTTGACGGTAAGTTCAATATTATATTATTTCGTGAATAATGAACCGATTTTATACATTTTAACTGGATTGTGCACCGTATATAAATAGCTTTCAAACTAACCAACACGAGACATCTCTTCCTTATTCAAAAAAATGTCGGGGGTTGATGCCATGGGGCTGGTTTTTTCGTAACAAACTCATGATGGAAATTCATCTCCCTCGAAACAGAAGTTGACCTGTTTTTTAAAATCTTGGAAAATTCTCCGTTTCTGAGTTCTGAGGAGGGCTCAATTTTCATTGGGACACCCTGTATACATCCCCGAAGCTCCCCAATTTCAAAATCGATAACATTCTTCCCACCCACTACAAATCAGCTTTTATATAATTCGAATTCTTAGAAATGTTTCCTGATCTGAGAACCAATCTTCTTATATAATTTAAATTATTGCGTAGGAAAATTCAAGAGAATGAAACCTTCTAACAGATTACTCAATGGTTGCACCGTCTGTTTTCTGACCGGACGAAGACCTCTAACCTCCTTATCCTCAGATTCACTTGAAGCCCCTCCCGGTCTTTGCATTGCCTGTAGCTCTGGAGTTCTAGGGTTATAATCACGTTTTACGACGTGCAGCGCCCATATAAAATGGCATGTTATCTGCTATTTTATTTCAGCTTGCTGAACCCAATTAGAGAGCTGCATAAGGAACGGATATACTTCCTTGGAGGTACAACTGTAACAGATGGTTGAATGTTGTATATGGAAAAAATTTCATTTCATTTCATTCAAGAATATTCTATTCTCTTCTTAGATTTCAGACGGTGACAAAGAGAAAACAGTTTTATTACGCACTCAAAGAAAGAACACTACTCGCACTCATTCGTAACCTCTCAAATTCAATCTCAAGAAATATTTTCGTTCTCCCTCTCGTGATAATACAAATCCAAAACTAAATAGGTTGAAAGTGAATGTTTTATCTATGATATTCAGTCTTGTTATTTGTGAAGTGAAAACAGTGAAAAACCCATACTCTTCTACGAGCAAATCGTGCTTCCACCACAACGAACGATAAAAACATCACCACAATAATTATTTTTATTTTGGGTGAAACGACCTTGAATAATAAGCTGGGAAAAAAATCCGCCATTTTTGCGAGAATTTCAAGACTTTATTCAACATGTTTCGGGTTGTCCGATCTAGGTCAAATATGTACCGTTTTGTTGACATTTCAAAAGTTGCTTCATAATGCCTCTCTCATAACATAACATAAACTTCATTCTCATAATCAATGCAATCATACAAATGAAAAGAGGAAACCGTCAAAAAATATCACAACTTCAACAAGAAAGTATATCCCATAATTCCCTTATCGAATATGGTTCTATATCTATCGGGTGTTTTTTTTTACAGTGATAGAACTTCAAATTGAAATAAAACGAATTTAAATTAGGACTGAAGCCAAATTTTCTCTTATTTGAAAGATAATTTTATTACATTTATATTTTATATATAATTTTCGGCATACGTCCACCACATCAGACCAATTTTGAATTGAATTCAGGGTTTATTTCATCCATAACACTAGTTATGTTGGCTTCCAAAGCGTTTATTGTTTCTGGTTTATCAGCATAAACCAATGACTTGACATAACCCCAAAGAAAATAATCCCGTGGAGTTATGTCGCATGATCTTGGAGGCCAATTAATTGGACCATTTCTCGAAATAATGTTATCGCCTAATCTTTCTTTCAATAAATCAATTGCAACGGTAGCAGCATGAGGTGTAGCACCATCTTATTGCAACCAAAACACTTCTGGGTCGATACCATTCAAACTTTAAAACAAATAGCCATTAATTATCGATCTGTAACGAGCACCATTCACTGTAACATTAGCTCCAGCATCGTCGTATGTGAACCATTTCTGATCCCGAGTCGCTATTCGTTTAATGAATGGGTCGATTAAATTCCATTTGGCCAAGGCTTCGACGATGGATACCTCAATGATTATTTTCTTTGCCATTTCTCCAAATGTGGTTTAAATATGACACTGTTACTGTTTATAAATGAACAGTAAGCAATTTGAAAATATTATTGATTAAAATCAGTTCAGAAACTCCACCACTTACCGTAAAGCACTTCTAACAAGTGTTTTACACCCAAACGAAAGCCTAAGTTTTAAAAAATCAATGTACGGTATCCTTCGGTTCGAAAATGCGACAATTCCAAGCATCAAAGTCTAATAAAACCAGCCGGGATCCAGCCATGAATATTCAGACAACCGATGTAACTTTCGAAAACCGGAACCAGAATATTCATAGCAATTTTCGATCCGCGAAAGAAAGCGAAAGAGGCAACAACGTAACCCATTCATGAATCCGCTAATGAAGGACCATAAAATCCCGTTTCTGCGAACACGCGTACAGTTCACGGACAGCTCGGAGATGGCGTGTTGCCAGTTCCCGATGAAACATCATATTCCATTTTCATCGTAGTAACATCGCAGTTGTTCACAGCCTGAAACATTTGTTATGTGCTCGATCTTTCCGGTCATTTTCTCGCAGGAGTCGTAAGTCAACAGTTGATGGCGTTCTGGTGCCTCGTGGAAATTCGGTATTCCCCCTGGAGATGGGGTGTTTCCGGGCTATGTGGACTTCGTGTCTCGAGCTCGTGATTTAGGGCATGGAGCTGGCGGTATTAGGTCGTTTTAGCCGGTTCCCTGGGAAGTTTCAGCGGAAAATGAGTGGAACTTCCTGATGACGCAGATAATGGGCGAAGTACCTCTTAGGCCCGGAGAGTGAAAGCAGAATGGGGCACTCACAATCCATCATATTTTTTGTATTCAACGGACTACTAAGGCAATTACGACCACTATCATTCTATTCCAATTTGGGAAAAAAATCATAAAAGCACTAGACTAGAATTGAAACTTCATTAGTATAGTCCGTCTAGAAAGTATGCGGAAAAAACAAAGCTCAATTATTTAGTATATATTTTTAATTCTTGAATTAGAAAATTAAAACGAAATATTCATCTAATTTACTTATAGAACATCCATTCAACTGTAAACATTTGACTAAACGTCGGGATGCACCCAAAACTAGATCACCTCATGAATTGAATCATCTTTATTTCGTGGCCCTGCTCGTTCAATTTCAATCTTCATTAGTCCCTATATGTTTTCAATGGGACTAAGATCTGGTGAAGCTGCTGGCCATTCAATGGTTGTCACTTGGGGTTCTTGCATCAAAGCTTGAGTATAAGCCGAAGTATGGCATCTTGCATTGTCCTGTCACCCCTCTGGATATAAACTATGCGCGGTTTGGAGGGGAGAATCGATTAGAATGCCACAATACTTCTCACTATTAATGAAACCATCAACTATACAGACAGGCGTAGCATCACGCTGAGATATTGCTCCCCAAACCATTATTTTGGTGGGAAATTTGGAAATTTGAAAGGTAACAGGTTGTTTTGACAGGATTTTTAAATGTTGGGAACAAATTTCATCAGATATAAAGACATTATTAAAATTATCTTCTTGAAAACGTTGAGAAAATTCTATGCTTCGTTTCTTTTGTAAAGGTGTCATTATAGGGATTTCTTTTGGCTTCCTTGATATGTAGCCTTCTCTTTTCAGTGACATACGGACGGTTTCTGGACATACTTTTATGTTTCGTTGATTTCCAAATCTGATAGCCAATTTGTGGAACCTAAAGCGCGGATTGTGTCGTTCTAAGGACAATAAAGCGTTCAAATTATTTCCTTTAATCTTACGCGGTCTTCCTGAAACTAGTCTATGCCTGATATCTAAGCCATTTTTTATCCTCTTTATTGTTTCATATACAGCACTTTTTTCTAGTTCTGTCAATTGCACTAATTTTTTAACGTTTCGAGGACCTTCTTCATACAAATATTTTACCAAATTTGAATATCAAAACAGATTTAATCTGTTGTCTTCTACAATTTTAATTTCAAAAAATTTTTCGAAGAATACGTCTATTAAATATAAGCGGTGCTTGTTTTAGACATTAATTTAATTCTAAAAGTTTTTTGAATAAAAATTTTTTAAATTAAAATTGTAGAAGATAAACATATATCAATTTGTTTTAATATTCAAAGTTTTTCGAAGAAACTTTAAGAATTAAATTAATGTCTTAATAAGCACTGCTCATATTTAATAGACGTATAAAATCAAAATTCATCATACAATATCAAATGGAATTAGGAAAAACCAACGAATATAAATTGTCAATTGAAATTAAAATATAAATAAGCAAACATTTTTTGTTTCCCAAAAATATATAGGTATAGACTTACCCAGTGCCATCTTAGAAATACATGATCTCCAAAAAACATGTAAGATGGCACTGGGTAAGTCTATACATTGTTTAATTGATTTTATAATTTTTTTATATGTATAGTTGAACTGATCTTATCGTAACTTTAATTATTTCTTGAGGATGTGCTACATGTATTGAGATTTTTTGAAGTAATTCATTTAAATATATTGAATGTTTCAAATAAATTAGTTTTTGAGAAGTTCTTGAAATTATGTTTTATATTTTTGAGAAAGAGTTATTTTTCATTAATATAGGATCAGAAAAGAATACATTTTGTAACAAACAGGGCTTCGTACGTTTGTCTGAAGAGTTCAGTACGCATGCCTGGAACGAAACAAAAAATGTTTGCTTATTTATATTTTAATTTCAATTGACAATTTATATTCGTTGGTTTTTCTTAATTCCTATTGATATTGTATGATGAATTTTGATTTTATACGTCTATTAAATATGAGCAGTGTTTATTAAGACATTAATTTAATTCTTAAAGTTTCTTCGAAAAACTTTGAATATTAAAACAAATTGATATATGTTTATCTTCTACAATTTTAATTTAAAAAATTTTTATTCAAAAAACTTTTAGAATTAAATTAATGTCTAAAACAAGCACCGCTTATATTTAATAGACGTATTCTTCGAAAAATTTTTTGAAATTAAAATTGTAGAAGACAACAGATTAAATCTGTTTTGATATTCAAATTTTGTAATAATCCTTCTATCAAGTAAAAAACCGTTCCTTCTTATCTTATTTTAAATATTTTACCTGTTTTCTTTTTTCTAGTTGCGACATTATTTCATGAATTGTATACCTGTTGACAATCAACATGCAACTTTGGTCATAGCCCACTATCTGCACAACCTATTTTATACATTAATTTTGTCGTAGAATGTTACAAAATAGAATTATATTAAAATAATTAAAAATAATACTTTCTAGACGGACTACAATTTGATGTAAATAATATATTTATTATCTCACATGTACATATTGACATGATGCCCAAGTTGTCTCTGTCCAAATTTCACAAGGTGTTTCTACAGGCAATTTGCAACACAAAAGTTTTAATAGAGAAAATTGTCCAATTATTTTTCGTTATAAAGTTATTCAATATTACATTTTTTTTGTAACGTGACACAATTTTTCCACTATTATAAAAACAAAGCATGACTTGAAAACTATCATCTTGATCAATATTCACTGTACAGGCTGGACCAAATTGGACACTTTTGAAGGGGAAGTCTTATTTCTGTACTAGATACATTGGTGTCCGTTCCTAAGGTCAATTTTCATGAGAAACTCATTGGTGGAAACCGCATGTCGATATCTATCACCGTTACAATGTTACAAGGTGTTTCTCAAAAATATTCATTTTCAAAATATTGCTGTAACTTTTCTTCTGTTGAAAATTTTCTATTTCTGTAAAAACATTCTTGTAGCAACTTCTTACGTAGAATTCTATGACGTTAATTGAATTTTTTGCAAACTGATATTTTATGAGATATCGCTAGTGGTACAGAGGTATTTAAACAAAAGTGATAAATATTTTGAATATTCTAAATAAAACCTAATAGTGGTACATTGGTTTACAAGCGGAACGTGATAAAAAACCGGGTTAAAAAAGAGGGGCCTTCTAACAGATATCGGAATGTCGGCAATCGACAAAGAAGGTTGTTAAACAGATGATACCCATTTAAATATCTCAAATAATTTTTGGGGTTACATAGCTCCGTACAGTCATTCATTATTTTTACGTTATTTTGTTATACATCTCAAATATTTGGATTTACATAGCTCCATACATTCATTATATTTTCAAATTATTTTTATTGTGTTCACAATAAAAAATATTTTAAAAATTTTGTTCAAAATAAAAATTATTTCAAAAAATAATGAATGACTGTATGGAGCTATGTAAATCCAAATATTTGAGATGTAGAACAAAATAACATAAAAATAATTAATGATTGTACGGAGAAAAATTGTGTTCACAATAAAAATTATTTAAAAAAATAATGAATGACTGTATGGAGCTATGTAAATCCAAATATTTGAGATGTACAACAAAATAACGTAAAAATAATGAATGACTGTACGGAGCTATGTAACCCCAAAAATTATTTGCGATATTTAAATGGGTACCATCTGTTTAACAACCTTCTTTGTCGATTGCCGACATTCCGATATCTGTTAGAAGGTCCCACTTTTTTATCACGTTACGCTTGTAAACCTCTGTACCACTATTAGGTGTTATCTAGAATATTCAAAATATTTATCACTTTTGTTTAAATACCTCTCTACCATTGTTAGGTCTTCAGTTGCCTGATAATGGGATAGTTCATTTCCCGAAACTCGTGTCACAAGAAAATGTGTAATATATATTGGTAGTAAAACATAGTAATTTCTACAATTTGTTTTAAATTTAATCTTCTCTGAAAATATATTTATTGAATAGATATTCTTGTTAATGTTAAAGAATAGTCTTATTTCAATTTTAAAATTAATAAATGACTTCTTTCAGATAGTACAACAATCAGAAACAATGACAATGCCACGCTCTGCATAAGTGGAATTCCATTAAATCTGATAATGGCTTCATTATCCAGCAAAAACTTGAGATTAATCACAGATGGTGGGGTTTGAAGTAGATAATGAGGGAAACAACAAGATTATAATGGAAAGCAGAAAAACAACGGATTCTGCTGATAATCAGCCGACCCCCCAGGGTAAAATCAGCCATTCGGGGACAAACGAACGAAATAAAAAACTCCAGAAATCAAAACTTTCAGAGAGTTGAGGTTGTTTTTGCTGGAGACCCTTAGCGATTCCCCTTAACTGGTGCCAAAAATGTCGACTTGAATGAACATGAAATTTAGTTTTTTCTATCACTACCCGCCACGTGATACAAACTAGCAATATATTATGATTGGTTCGTATTAAATGGATAAAGCTGTTTATGAATACAAAATCAGAATATTCTCAGAATTTCACAAGAATAGAACTTAAAATCGTGTTGTCCTTTACTTGATAGAAATCCGTTGTACATGTATACTTTTAAAAGGGAAGATCATACAAGTTTTTTGCAAGAAGAAATGTTTTATAACACATGGTCGAAATGCTGATGGTTATTTTCTAGAAGTAATGTTATCACCAACATAAATAGAGGTTAATACATATTTAATTTCAAAAAATTATATTTAATAATTATAACTTCAGGAATTAAATTAAAATAATGTCATATAACATTACTACCACTTATATCAAGCGACATATAAAATAAATATTCATTATAAGACATCCAAATGATATAACAAACGACAATAAATGAAAATTGTCAACCAAAATTCTATAAATTGAATATTTTGAGTAGACAAAATTTTGTTTCTGCTGATCAATCTTATGAAAACAAATATCTTTCAAAAATGTTTAACATAATCTTACGAATTTCATCATGAAACTATCTTACTTAGAATATTCAATATTATTGGATATCTAACTAAGTTACTTTCTATAAAATCTCAAGATATGTAAAAACATTACTGAAAGTCTCTCTTAAAACTTGTTTTTCATTAATTTTTTTACATATCTTGAAATTTTGTGGAAAGTAACTTAGTTACATATCCAATAATATTGAATATTTTAAGTAAGATATTATAGTTTTATGATGAAATTCTTAAGATTATGTTAAACATTTTTGAAAGATATTTGTTTTCATAAAATTGATCAGCAGAAACAAAATTTTGTCTATTCAAAATATTTAATTTATAGAATTTTGGTTAACAATTTTTATTTATTGGATTTTGTTATATCATTTGGATGTCTTATAATGAATGTTTATTTTATGTCGTTTGATATAAGTGGAACTTATATGACATTATTTTAATTTAATTCCTGAAGTTATAATTATTAAATATAATTTTTTGAAATTAAATATGTAGAAGAAGGCTAATATTAAAATATTCAAATAATGTTATCACAAAATCTTAATTTCAATAAATCAATTGTTACGTGGCAGCATGAGGTGTAGCACCATCTTGTTGGAACCAAAACACTTCTGGGTGGATACCGTTCAAATTTTGAAACAAATAATCTTTGATCATCGATCTGTAACGAGCACCATTCAATGAAACATTAGCTCCAACCTCGTTTTTAAAGAAATATGGACCGATGATGCCTCCAGCGTATAAAGCACACAATACATTGCATTTTTCAGGATGCAATGGAACCTCCAGAACTTCTTGAGGATTGTTTTCACTCCATATGCGGCAATTTTGCTTGTTTACATAGCCGTTCAACCAGAAATGAGCTTTTCATGATAATTTGTCAATGCTTACTGAACAGAAATATCAAAACAACATGGCTTCTATCTTTTGTCAAATCACAGTTATACCTATCGATAGTTCTATCACTCTGAAAAAAACACCCGATACAATTGATTTTATAGAAAAACTTTAAATATCTCGTGAAATCAAGAAATGTTAAATTGAAGAATAACATCAACATTTCGACCATGTGTTATATGACATTTTTTGTCGCAAATATCTTGTATGATCTCCCCCTGAAGTTTGGCCCTTTTAAAATTAGACACCCTGTATATACGCTGATTTCTATTTATTATTTTGAGTTGCACACATGAGGGGTTCCATTTACAGCTTTTTATACTCGTAAACAACTATTCAAAAATGTGGTTACACTGTGTTTAAATGGTTTCTGTTTTAAGATAAGGGTACGATATTTTTCATTGCTTTCGATAAAACCACCTGGTCTCTAGGTGAATATGGGGGTGAATAATATAACTCAGGTGCGGTGAGCATTCTAGGTACCCATGTTTTGAATTCAATTGAGCACTTTTAAAAGGTGGATAACGACGGAATACAGTCTTGGTAAACATCAACCAGCTCTTTATGAATGATTTTTTGACTTTTTCCCTGCTTTGTGAGGAACTTTATAACGGCGCGATGCTCGATTTTCATCATAATTATGGCGTAAGTCATTCTGGTCGTCTGTCACTGAGGATACCTAGAAAACTATTGATCGTATATTAGTGGAATTTTATATTTATACCCCCAGATGATGTCATTAGTAAATGGGATAATTAGATTACCTATATTATCAGCAAATCATACCGATACCGAGAATACATTGACTGCACTTCGTAAATTACTGCAAAGATGTCTTGGAAACATCACCTTCTCCTGAATTTTACATATCGCGAACTTTTTCCCAATACGCCATATGGAGAGTTCTACTACGCTCCTTTCTTATTGCGGAAGGTTTTTGACGTGCAACTTTAACAAAACGACCTCAGCCTCGCTATTTCCATTTAGGGTGCCTCGGATTTTTACTCGAGTATTATCCGATTTCGCCCCATATAGACGTCGAGGAAAACAAAAGAGGCAATTTTTCATTCCTCAGACGCCTCAAGATATGTTGATTGGCGGCGATTAAAACAGGAGGAGGAAATATAAGAATAAAGTATGAGTTATGATACTATACTCGGTAACCCAGTTATCTCTGTCCAATTTCACAAGGTTCACGAGCAATTTGCAACAAAAAAGAGAACGGCCCAATTTTATTTCGTTGTAAGTATAGCATAACTGGAAAACTATTATCTTAACCAAATTTCATTCATTGGAAACAGACTTATGAAAACAAAACAGATGATTGATTGGTATTTCTATTAAGCACCGTTGGTTGATAATCTTACAGATTATGTCTTGAATTAATAAAGTAAATAAAAACAACTTGGCTTAAGTTTCACTGTTTATTTGATGTCTGTTGACATATATGTTTCGTGATTTAGCCCATTTTCAAAACTGAATAGAACAAAACTTAAAACTCTATTTGTAATGGTATTGTAGATCACACGTACAATTATTTGAATATTTCAATATTGGCCTTCTACATATTTAATTTGAAAAAATTATATGTAATAACTATAACTTCAGGAATTAAATTAAAATGATGTCATATAAGTACCACTTATATCAAAAGACATAAAATAAACATTCATTATAAGACATCCAAATGATAAACAAAATCCAATAAATAAAAATTGTTAACCAAAATCCTATAAAGTAAATATTTTGAATAGACAAAATTTTGTTTCTGCTGATCAATCTTATGAAAACAGATATCTTTCAAAAATGTTTAACATAATCTTAAGAATTTCATTATAAAACTATCTTACTTAGAATATTCAATATTATTGGATATCTAACTAAGTTACCTTTCAGAAAATCTCAAGATATGTAAAAACATTACTGAAAAACAAGTTTTAAGAGAGACCGCTTCGTCAGTATTCAAATCAAGTATTTCTGATTTTGCAGATATAAATAAATTACATTTTTTAGGTAGGGTTTTTAGCCCATTTTCAAAACTGAAGAGAACAAAACTTGAGAAAGCAAAACTTTAAATCCTATTTAAAATGGTGGGGTAGATCACAGGTACAATTTTGAACAGTGTAAAATATGGTGTTAGTTGGTTTCTAAGCTTTTACAGAATTTTATCTATTCAAAATATTTAATTTATAGGATTTTGGTTAACAATTTTTATTTATTGGATTTTGTTATATCATTTCGATGTCTTATAATGAATGTTTATTTTATATGTCGTTTGATGTCGGATTCGGTCGTTACTTGATGGAAATTCATTTTCAACTAGTAATTCAGTAATTCAATTTCCACATAGTTTGTAGAAATTGAATATTATTATTCATTATAATGTTGAAAATGAGAAATATAAAGTATTCATTTTTATTAATCAATTTAGTTAGAATAACGAGAGTAACAACTCTGAATTAGACCCAAATACTTTAGGACTTGTTAGTTACATCGAAAGGTCTAACCGATACTTCAATTATGTGCTGATTAGTGTATTTGTTACAGATATTTAAGTAAAGTAATTGTGTCTTCCTCTTTCTTGAAAGAGGGACAAGCTTGGTCACAGTTAAAGTAGTTCGTGCATTCCAAAAATTCCTGTACCATTGGGCAGTTTTCACTTTCAACTAATCAAATTAATTATTAAAAGACTGTCTAGAATAATTATAGATGAGAAAGCAGCTTTTTTAACGTGAAGATTATTTGTCCTTACTTGAAACCCTAAAAATAAAATATTCCTCTACAAATGTCAACAATGCACATATTTTTGGGTAAGAAAATAAGTAGATTTGACACTGCATATGAAAACATCCTTTTGGTGCAAAATGGCGAATGCGCCACAACATGATTCTTTCGATATTAGTCCCTCACTTGTTAAAATCCATTATTTTGTGAACTGAAACATTTCACTTTATTTTCAAACGGCACATGAAATCCTACAATGAGCTTACTGTATTAAAACGGGTCAGTACTTGGAGTCACAGGCACGTTTCTGTAGGTTTACCATCCACTTAATAAAAATGAAAGTATTAAATTGAGATTAATGTTTGTGTTGCTATAAATTATATGCTGGAGAAATATAATACCAATTCCGCAGACTGTTTACATCCACACATTAAAATTACAAACTGATACATCCAGTTCTTCGTCTCCATACTGCGTGCTATACTGGATGAATTATTCATGGGTTAATTTATAATCGACACTCCTTTCAACTACAACGTCTTTGCAGGGGATACTTATAGTTTATGGCAGCACACGCCTTTCCGTTAGCAGGCTTTTCATCAGTGGCGTAGTCAAGATGCGCTTAAAACTAAGACTGGAAGAACTAAGATTAAAGAGCTTTGAACTAACACTTTTCCACCCACGATCCAAGCCACATGGAAAAAATACATGTGAAACGAATAGAACATCAGAGGACAACTTTTGGCATTGAAACCTGCCCAACATGGGGACATCTCGTGCAGATTTTCCTTCCCCTCTGATCATCCCATAAAGGATCCAAAACTTCCAATACCTCTGTAAGGCTTCATTAAGAGACGTCCCTGTTTACGATAGAACATAATTCATTCTTTTCTCATCGCTGGAACAATAATCAAATATTTTCATGTTGATATTTTTAACCTAGCACTTGAACTATGTCATTCGAACCTTGAAGTTTTTATTGCATCTGAACAGTCGGCTTATCCAATTCTAAATATCGGAAAATATGGCGCAGTAAACTAACCGGGGTACAATACAAGCCGAGAAGTCAGTACCTATTCTCTTTCATGAAATAAGATAGTCACCTTCGAAACTCAGGCTAGCAGAGTATCCTATTAACTCATTTTCCGAAGTACTACCGATGAGCTTATCGATCGAGAGAAAACACGATAACATTCTCCAATCCTTCAACTGAGAGGCAACAAGGATTTAACAAACTCTTCAAACGGTCTGGACTGTTGGGAATTCAAGTGATTGGACCAGTCTTTGGAGAAAACGAGTTTGCAGTTTCGGTAGTTTCTGACCATTATCGCAATATAATTCGGTAGTTTCTCCTATGAAAACTCAATGAGATGCATGTAGCACATGATAGTGTCAAGACGATCATCATCGACTGCCCATTCAACACTTCTCCGGAAGCCTTATCTAACTGAGCAGCGGTCTGGGCTAGCCTGAAGTTACCTGATTTAATCCCCTTTAACCAATATTAATTTTGAATTGCTACAACAATTGTGCTATTATTGAAGTGATCTTTATCGCAAGTGTAATTCAGTGAATTAGCTGTTTAAAGGGAAATCTTCGTCATTTGTTCACCTAAAATCATTCCCAAGTTTGTAACGTTAAAAAACGCACCAGTGTTGATTCCAATTTCAATCGCTAAAAAATGCTGTAATAATGTGATTAAACCAAGACCATTAAGAAATAAGTATTCATCATAGCCTTCGCTGTGTATTAGCGATTTTGGTTTCAAGTTACTCACGGACAACCTTCATTTATCTAAGATTCACTAGTTGTTGCAGGTAAGAAAGAAATTTTTTTTGGTCTGCTTGGACCTATTCCCAGACGCTCATTTTTTTTCTCGTGAATGTAACTTTTTTACCCTCACTGCTGGAACTACTTCAATCCGCTACTGAGCAGTTTATATTCCATCCAACATTTGATCCTTCAGTTCCATCCCTGTGTCCCATTACGAGACCGTTATCGATTTAGCCCCGATAGCATTGCTAGTTTCCCCAGCTACAGAAATCTTGTTTTTTCCTCTCTGCTCCTTTTCTAACGAAATTAACCTTCCTAGACATCCTCATCTTTTTGATTCCACCGATGTCTTTGAAGAACACAGTTGATTGAATAAATATCCCATGAAAGATAAAATATCGGAGTGGTGTTTTTTCCTTCTACACTAAAGGAGAAAACAAAAGAAAATAAACAATCTATGTTCTGGAAATGAGATGAATATTTTCCTCTATTTCAACTGCAATATATTTGATAGGGAATCTTTTTTTATTACTCTTTGCTTTATGCAGGATGAAACAAAATAGGAAAAATGACAAAAAATCTAAATTTATTATTATTATTATTATGATTATGATAGGTCATATTATTATGACCTCACGAATAATTTTGTTTTCAGAAAATCAATTCTTTATCAAATTTCATAAGTTATCTTTACGCATAAACTATGGAAGTTGTCCATATTCACAAATGATTTTCAGTCTGTTTTTAAAGGGTAGGCCACCTAGAGTTTTCAATTTGAAGTAGTGGTTATTTCGTGTAGAGTAACACATCTGTCATTCGTGTTTTAACAGAAACTTAGTTTTGTCATTGACGAAATGGGTCGATTTACGACTGAGCAAAACTGGAAAATATTAAAAACTCATTTCCAAAGTAGTGAATTTTCTATCCAAACCGTCAGAAATTTACGTGGAAAATTAATGGAAATGAAATTCCCTCACCGCCATTTGTGGGTCAATTTGTTCGTGAAAACTGGATTTTTATTTGATGAAACGTTCTCGTCCAGCGAGCACATACGGAATCCCGAAGTTGTGTAACGCGAAATGGCGAATGCGCCGGTTGTTTAATCTTCGTCGTGTAAAGGCATCGCTCCTAACACGGTGACATGCCGCGAAGGGAAAACCTCACATTCATACCAAAAAATAGGGAAAAAAGCGGCACTTTTACGAGACTTTTTCGATCGATTTTCACTACTTCCTTTTTTTATATTGCGAAATTTTTGGACATCAGGGGATTCTAGATAACACGCCACTTTATATTATCATACAGAGCATACAGATCGAGAGATATCAATCTTGTATTAAATACAGACGTTTACTCATGACAAGACTTAACGAAAATAAAATGAATTTAACGGAAAAACAAGCAAACTTAGCACCCAATGTAAATAATCCTTTATTGAGTTCATGAAAAAATAGTCTTGAAAGCTACGTAATTCCAAAATATTTAAAATATTTGAATAACACTTTTCTACTGTACCTACATTTTATAGTTGTATTCTTGTTATTGAACAAAGTGCACCAGGTGGCGCTAGTTTCTGATAAAAAGTTAGTTTTTCTATGCGTACTCAATATAGGTGCGTTGCTCAGTCGTATTTATTGGACATTACAACAAACTGATGATTGAAGCCAATAAGCTTCGAAATATGTGCATGTCTACGTCTCAGCGATCAGGTGAATTCTACCAGAATAGTTATTGGCTATTTGAGGCATGGCCTCTTTTCCAAGTGACTACCAAGCAGTCTCCACAGTCCACCCAGAGGTAGAAAGTGTGATAAGGGTTACGCCATATCATCGCGCGTGGCGAGAACCCCTCCGAAGAGATGAACCCACCAGCTTCCAGTTTGGGCCCCGACTCGAAAGCCAGAACCGTCTGACTGGTAGCAGCGAAAGCACTATCCAACCTCTACTGGCTCTGCAGGTCAGTACCCGAGTTGTTTGAGACGCAACTCACCCGCCGGAGGGAATTCTTATCCATCCACCCGAACGCAGTCCCAAGAACTAAGATAAACTCAAGATTGACGACTACAATTGATCCTGGTACGAGCACCGTCTAGCGGACTATACGTCCTGACCCACCGAACCCATGTGAAGTCATTTGATTGATCCTGGCGTCAAGCACTAATGGCGGAGCCATTTCGTCGAGATCCACAAACCCTAAATAGTTACGCACAGATCCAGGGGCCAGGACAGGCCGGTCGAACCGTCAAGTCCCGTTAAACCCCGAGTCGTTTCATGAGAATATCCCGAAAATGGGGGTCTGCGAACAGATAAATGAAATACCCCCCTAGTCCAGCATGCGGACTTTCAACCACTGCCCCCTCGAGTCCAACACCAAGTGGGGTGGCCAGGTGGTACAAGTAACACCTGAGGGCAAGTCCACCCCCCCGAGGTAACGCAGTATGCTACATAACGCACTCGGCCATTACACAGAATCCGGAGATTTATACTGCGATAGGGTAGAGTACGCCAGTTTTAAGGGAGAAGCCCTGTGCTGCGACAGACTCCCTTGTCACTGAGTTAATCAACCGGCTCAGCCCTCCATTTCACCTGAGTAAAACTAGGGCCCCATTCGGAGATCTTCCACCATACAGGTCCAGTGACTGGCGCGAATTGGCATTACGTTAGACACCAAGACTTAACCCTCCAATTCGTCGGGACGAATTTAGGGTCCTAGTCAGGAGAGCGCCCCCATCACGTCAAGATCTAATGCCTGGGGGGCGCGTCTCAGCGATCAGGTGAATTCTACCAGAATAGTTATTGGCTATTTGAGGCATGGCCTCTTTTCCAAGTGACTACCAAGCAGTCTCCACAGTCCACCCAGAGGTAGAAAGTGTGATAAGGATTACGCCATATCATCGCGCGTGGCGAGAACCCCTCCGAAGAGATGAACCCACCAGCTTCCAGTTTGGGCCCCGACTCGAAAGCCAGAACCGTCTGACTGGTAGCAGCGAAAGCACTATCCAACCTCTACTGGCTATGCAGGTCAGTACCCGAGTTGTTTGAGACGCAACTCACCCGCCGGAGGGAATTCTTATCCATCCACCCGAACGCAGTCCCAAGAACTAAGATAAACTCAAGATTGACGACTACAATTGATCCTGGTACGAGCACCGTCTAGCGGACTATACGTCCTGACCCACCGAACCCATGTGAAGTCATTTGATTGATCCTGGCGTCAAGCACTAATGGCGGAGCCATTTCGTCGAGATCCACAAACCCTAAATAGTTACGCACAGATACAGGGGCCAGGACAGGCCGGTCGAACCGTCAAGTCCCGTTAAACCCCGAGTCGTTTCATGAGAATATCCCGAAAATGGGGGTCTGCGAACAGATAAATGAAATACCCCCCTAGTCCAGCATGCGGACTTTCAACCACTGCCCCCTCGAGTCCAACACCAAGTGGGGTGGCCAGGTGGTACAAGTAACACCTGAGGGCAAGTCCACCCCCCCGAGGTAACGCAGTATGCTACATAACGCACTCGGCCATTACACAGAATCCGGAGATTTATACTGCGATAGGGTAGAGTACGCCAGTTTTAAGGGAGAAGCCCTGTGCTGCGACAGACTCCCTTGTCACTGAGTTAATCAACCGGCTCAGCCCTCCATTTCACCTGAGTAAAACTAGGGCCCCATTCGGAGATCTTCCACCATACAGGTCCAGTGACTGGCGCGAATTGGCATTACGTTAGACACCAAGACTTAACCCTCCAATTCGTCGGGACGAATTTAGGGTCCTAGTCAGGAGAGCGCCCCCATCACGTCAAGATCTAATGCCTGGGGGGCGCGTCTCAGCGATCAATAAAACCTATTCGGACTCATTTGAGCTCATGCTTAATACACAAATTTGTGTTTTTCTAACAGATACTAAGCCAGTCCTGATATCGCCATAAGTCATCTAGACAAAGAATCCCCCCAATTTAATCTGAGGGCAAAATTTGTGTACGGGACGACGAACGCCTTAATTAATCCTCCCATAAACGCCCAGGTGTGTTTAAAAGGAACACCTCCTAAGTTTTCTCCCCCAAGATATATGGGAATTCACTCCCTACACAAAGTTAGGTTATGTGCTCAATACAGATAATGTTGAATTATTAATATCGCTGAAAGAGTATGGATTTTCCAAGCCCCTTCAAGAACCCTACTTTGTTAGGGACAGTATTGGAAATTTCTGGAGAATTGAAATGGCTCCAATGATGTAATTCTATAAAAATCGTTCCCAAAAATTTGTAACGAAAGCAAACTAGAAAACTATAAATACTCGGAAATTGACAATTTGAATTTTCGTCAAAACATTTCTGCAAACAATCGCAAAATGTTCTGAGGAATATGTCATTTGAAATTTTCAGTTTTGATCGCCTATAAATAAAAAAACTAATGAATAGTTCTTCAAAATTGTGAGTTGATTGTGGTTGAACCTTGACATTTACGTACCAGTCAAATGACCACCACAACTGGCTACAAAATCCAATTTCTCAAAACATTGTCGATTGTTTGAAGCTCAATCACATGAATGGAAGCTTCGATTTCGTGTTTCAAGGCATTAATCGTTTCTGAATCCAAGCGGTTTCGAAGTGGCTTCCTTTGGCTGCGATACATAGCTTCAGGCGCTTCTTGAAATTTTCGCCAACGGTCTACACTATCCAATTTCTCCGCAGCTCTTCGGACGTTAATCGGTCTCATTCCCGGTGCCTCCAAACTTCAGCGACTCCAATCTTTTACTGTGTTTAGCCAACGCTCTGAGCTGCAAAATCGACCACTCGCTGTAGTCCATTGGATTGAGATCAGGCGAGTAGGGCAGCCAATGGGTGTCGCCGAAGTGCTGCTGGGCCCACGCAACTACTAAGACCTCGAGGATGTCGCAGTAGTAGACTTCTTGATTGATTTTGATCCCTTGATCCACGAAAACGAAGTGTGTTTTGCTACTGGCGCAAATTCCGTCCCAGACCATGACCGATTGCGGATTTTGACGATGTTCGACGATGGCCGACGTATCGGGAGCATTTGCAGACCAGACTCTGTCGTTTTGGTGGTTGTGGGATTGTTCTAAGGTGAAAAGATTCCCGTCTTTGGAGAGAATGCGCTCCCATTGCGAGACAAAGGAGTTGGCGGTATCTTTGAGTTCGTACGCGCTTGTTTTCATCAATGAGGAGTTGAACTTGTTGGAGCTTGAATGGCTTGGGGTTGAGCTCCTTTTTGGACATCTGGTCTCAGGGGTTATTTTTCTCATGGAAACCCTCGGATTACGATTGACCTGCTCCGTGACGATGTTGCGATTGCTAGAACGTATTTATTATTATTAGAAACCGAAAAAATTATATTTGAGAAACTATCACCCTTCAGTACTCCACTCACAAAATCCTACACCCAAAAAATTGTCCATGTTACTTATAATGGTGGAATACCTAAAAGTTCTCTTTATTCATTTAGTATTGAGCGTTTTCAACAAAAAGGACGCGAAGAATTCCCTCTGTCCACCGTCAATAGAACAGAACTAGTTCTCGCCAAGTTTCTTCGGGTTTCACACAAGAAGAGGAATTTGCGGTCCGCTTTCCCTAGGTCGGGCGACCCCAGGAAGTCTTTATCGCAAACTTGAGCAATGGGAGGGCCAACTAAACCTCGTAATTCAATTAGGTCTCCGGAATCGATTCCGACATATTTGAATCCATCCAGGCACGGTCGATTGCGCCTTGAATACATTCAATTAAAGTCCTTGGTCCCATCGAGCCGGATTCCCGGCGAAGTCACATGTCGAAGAGTTTCAACAAAAAAAAAAGTTCGGATTCGACCGAACGGTTGATCGGTTGACGGACGCTGAATGGCGCCGGTAGATATCGAGCTTATTTTTAGAATCGCGAGGCGCACCTATTGAAGCGTGGGTCTAGACAGGCAAAAAAACGCTGAAGGTGCGAAAAGTTTAGTTTGAAAGTCTGGTAAGTGAGGGGTGGTACGTCCAGTCGGAGATATTCGAGACGGGGTGTTCCATTTTGATTTCTTCTGGTTCCGGTGTTTTTTTTTAGAGTGATAGAACTTTTGATAGGGATAACTATGATTTGAAAAAAGGGAGAAGCCATGTTGTTTTAACATTTCTGTTCAGTAAGCACTGACAAATTATCATGTAAAGACTCACGCCGCAACAACGTTTACAAATTGTTGAAATTTATTTTCAAAATCAGTGTTCTTTTCGCCAAACTTATAGAACACATCGTGAAATTTATGGTTCACATAATCTTCCAGCAGAGCAGCTCATTCGTCGAACTATCGATAGATTTCGGACAACATTTTCTCTACTCGCTGTAGCAACAATCACAAGACAAAGAACTGTACGTACAGAAGAAAATATAGCTGCTGTAATAGTGTTAATGATGATTTGTCTATTCGTCGACGTTCACAAAAGTTGTGCATCCACAACATGGAAAATTTTGCGTAAATATCTTGGTCTACACTCATACATGATCCAACTGGTTCAAGAACTAAAGCCACTTGACCATAATAAGCGTCGTTTCTTTGCTGATTGGGCCCTAGAACAGCTTGAAGTTGATCCACTTTTTATCGTAAAATTGTGTTTAGTGATGAAGCTCATCTCTGGTTAAACGGCCATGTAGACAAGCAGAATTACCGTATATGGAGTGAAAACAATCCTCAAGAACGTCTGCAGGTTCCATTGCATCCTGAAAAATGTACTGTATGGTGTGCTTTACACGCTGGAGGCATCATCGGTCCATATTTCTTTAAAAACAATGCTGGAGCTAATGTTACATTGAATGGTGCTCGTTACAGATCGATGATCAATGATTATTTGTTTCAACATATGAATGGTATCTACCCAGAAGTATTTTGGTTGCAATAAGATGGTGCTACACCTCATGCTGCTACCGTTACAATTGATTTATTGAAAGAAAGATTTGGCGATAACATTATTTCGAGAAATGATCCAATTAATTGGCCTCCAAGATCATGCGACATAACTCCACTGGATTATTTTCTTTGGGGTTATGTCAAGCATTGGTTTATGCTGATAAACCAGAAACAATAGACTCTTTGGAAGCCAACATAACTCGAGTTATTGATGAAATAAGGCCTGAATTACTGGTCCAAAATTGGTCTGGTCGAATAAGGTTCCTCAGAGCTAGCACTGGTGGACATATGCCGGAAATTATTTTTAAAACATAAATGTCATAAAATTATCTTTCAAATAAAACAAAATTGGCTTCAACTTTAAGTTAAATGTGTTTTATTTTCAATTTAAAGTTATATCACTCTAAAAAAAACACCCGATACGTGCGAAGTCTTTCCCTAACAAATCAAGTTGAAAATTTAGGATTTGTTCAACTTCTGAATCACCTCTGACCTCAAAAACCGAACACAAGTTTCGATTTCTACTATTTCATTGGTATTGACGTACGATTCGCTCATATTGATAGATTTTATCAGAGAACAAAAAAGATATTTACAAAAGCTCCCCGAATATAAAATTGAAATGAAAGACGATAATTGATAGAACCTATTTAAATAATTGGACATAATTGATATTTTTTGATATTTTAGTATACAGGGTGTCCCAAGGAAAATTTGACCCCTTGAACTCCGAAACAAAGAATTTTCGAAGATTTAAAAAACAGGTCAACTTCTGTTTTGAGGGGAACGAATGATCATTATGAGTTTGTTCCGAAAAACCACCACCATGACATCAACCCCCCAAAGATTTTTTCGATAAGGAGGAGATGTCGAGTGGTTTTCTGTTCTCTGAATATCGCAGTTGAAATTTTGTTGAATTTTTTCACTTTAAAAACATTCGATTTTCTTATCGTTCATGATGAGAAAATATGTGAAACGCATGAAATTCCTTATAATGCATACTATTTTTTTGGAGATTCTTTCTTAAATGTGTTTCAGTCCTTAATTTCTGCATCATAATTGGGTTTGGGACTTACGTTGGCGAAAATGGTGTATTTTTATGAAAAAAAGAACAGAAATTCTGAAATTACACTATCGGAATGACGAAAATTCAAGATTAACTGCAAGGTGTTTTAATAACAATCATCCAGAAAGAAATGTAAGGCACCAATATGTTAAGCATTTGATGAATAAATTGTAAACTACTGGTTACATTCAGAATAAGGAACACGAAGTTGAGCATCCAGTCCGAAATGAAACTATTGAAATAGTAGTATTGAGACATTTACAGATGAATAATCGACAATCTAATAAGAACTTTAGCTCGAGCATCTAATCTTCCGAAATCTAGCGTTCATAGAATAATGAAAACTCATAGATTTCATCCTTACAAGATAAGGTTGGTGCAACAGTTGAATGAAGAAAATCCTGACCTTCGGACTCAGTTTTGTGAACAATTCAGTGAGTTACTGAATAATAACCCACATCGACTCTACAATACAATCTTTTTTGACGGGTGTACCTTTATGTTGAATGGGGAAGTGAGTAGACATAATTGTCGGTACTGGAGTGATAGTTATCCTCATTTATTCCTGGAGACACATACATAACTTTCCCAAAAATTAAATGTTTGGGTATGAATATTAGAAAGCGATACTGTTGGATCGATTTTTATCGATCTTGTTCTTGACGGAACAATTTATTTGAATTTATTAGACGACATTAATGATCTTATGTTTACTGACATTCTGGAAAACGACGACAATCTATTAAAAAATTAACCCACATTTCAGCAGGATGGACATTTCGATGTCCGTGTTCGTTTATTTTGACAATCTGGTACGCACACGCAAGTATTCGCAATTAAGACTCCAGCAAGTTAGTCACACACGCAAATAAAAATTTTTATTTAGGTTTTTTTTAATGAGTTTGTAGTTTTCTTGGTTTTCAATTCAAAGAACAAATGCTTATATAATTCACAGCTAGTGTGAACTGCAATCAACAAAAGACTATAGAAACCCTTTGTGATTTCACACATAGAAAAATTTTCTCGACAGTTTGAACAGTTTCCACAATTTTTCAATTTTCACCAACGAGTTTAAATCTAATAAATCAATGTCTCATTGCAATACTTGAAATGTTTCATCATAAAATACAATGTATATTGAAATTAAATATACTCTGCTATGGTTTCACTCCCTAAATTCCACATCTTCGAGAGACAAAGTCACCATTAATTCCGTCAAACTTGAAGCGGCTTTGATGTTAATTTGACAGATTATCCGGGAACAACAATGTCTCGAACTGACGTATAGCCACTGTGGGAAGCGTTCCAGTTACGCCAGGCACGGAAAAACAAGGCAAGAAGATTTTAGATCATCATTTTCTTCGGCCATTTCGCCAGGCGCTCATATCGATCTCTGAGCAGAACCTCGTGGGAAATGCACTATGCGACAAAAAAATTCGATTATTTTATTATCAATGATAGAGTTTGCGATAAAATAATTTTAAGTATTTGAGATATTATAAAGAAAGGGTTTTTTAGAGGCAGGTATGTAGTTTGAATTGGCAACATTGTTTTCTGCTATGGCTAATTTGACAGTTATGGACTGTTTTGATGTCATATGGTTTGAAAATTCATCATGAAAAGACTCATGCCAGGGTGAAGTTGGTAAATTGTCCAAATTGATTGTGGAAAATATTATTATCGATCAACAATTTCATTTGAGAATTTTATTCGGCAAAATCGGTCCGACGGTCTCGGGAGTTATTCACGTTTGAAAATTTTTCATACTTCTCCCATTATTTTCGAAACTACAGATTCTATCGATCTGAAATTCTGGATTCGCATGTTCGTGCAAAATTGATATGAACTGGCGCGTTAACGTCGCTTTTCACCTTTTCGTTTTGAATCCTGTGATCATACGATCTTCATGACATTTTGCAGGAAAATGTTATTTTTCTACTCCTAAATACCAAACTTCAGATCAATAATATTTGACCAACTTAACAGGTTCATTTAGGCCCTAAACGTAACTTGAAGATATCGTTAAGCTCTTTCCGATCGAAAGCTACAATATCATTAATAAGGAGTGTGAGCAATAGCAAATTCTACAAATCGAGACAGTGTAACATACATCTGTATAACAATTCTATACTCAAACAAACCTGATATGGTTTTGTTGAACACATCTTGTGAAATGGTTTGTTCCATATTGAGTAGAAAGTTTTTTCTGCAAGTTAAAACTACTTTCTTTTTTCGTCCTTTGAAATCATTAGTCAGACAAATCATTCCGGTTTGAATGAGACTATAATATTTTTAACCGATTTCTGATTGATGTTCGAGCCTGAAGATGAAACAAACAACAATTAAAAAAGGATTTTCCAATGCTATGATGTAAGTTAAAAATTAAAAACACATCAGTTATTCAGTAAGATACATTTTTTTTTTATTTGAAAGGTTACCTTATACCATTTTTTCCATATTATTAGGGACGGTCCTGTCTACGCTAAACATAATTATAAATAAAATAAAATAAATGGGGGTTTATACTTGATAGAAGGTACAAAAAATCATTTAAATATTTTAATATTTACAGATATATTCTGTTAGCCTTCTACATATTTAATTTCAAAAAATTATATTCAATATTATAACTTGAGGAATTAAATTGATGTCATATAAGCACCGCTTATATCAAATGACATATAAATAATATTATAATAATAAATGTTTTCATAAGGGATAAGCGGAAACAAAAATTTGTCTACTCAAAATATTTCATTTATAGGATTTTTGTTAACAATTTATATTTATTGGATTTTGTTATCTCCTTTGGATGTCTTATAATGAATGTTTATTTTATATGTCGTTTGATATAAGCGGTGCTTGTATGACATTAATTTAATTCCTGAAGTTATAATATTGAATTTAAATTTTTGAAATTGAATATGTAGAAGTCTAACAGAATATATCTGTAAATATTGAATTGTATCAGTCCTTACTTGGTGAAAATCCATATTAAATAATTTGAAATAAGGTTATTCTGATTTTCACAAATTTTTATTGTTAAACTCACAACAATTGTTTCGCTATCACAGTAGCATCATCAGGTAAGATCACATTTTGAATAACTAAGCTTGTTTCCGAAATCCGTGGCTATTTATATTACAGTAACTACAATAAATTTTTATTAGGCACTAAAACCCAAAAAGGGTCCCTGCAAATTCCAGCTTATCTGAATATATTTAACAGAGGTGAGCTATTTAAATCTATTTGTTCGTTTGGAATATTACTTAACGAACAAATAGATTTAAATAGCTTACCTCTGTTAAATATATTCAGATAAGCTGGAATTTGCAGGGACCCTTTTTTGGGTTTTAGTGCCTAATAAAAATTTATTGTAGTTACTGTAATATAAATAGCCACGGATTTCGGAAACAAGCTTAGTTATTCAAAATGTGAGCTATTTAAATCTATTTGTTCGTTTGGAATATTACTTAACGAACAAATAGATTTAAATAGCTTACCTCTGTTAAATATATTCAGATAAGCTGGAATTTGCAGGGACCCTTTTTTGGGTTTTAGTGCCTAATAAAAATTTATTGTAGTTACTGTAATATAAATAGCCACGGATTTCGGAAACAAGCTTAGTTATTCAAAATGTGATCTTACCTGATGATGCTACTGTGATAGCGAAACAATTGTTGTGAGTTTAACAATAAAAATTTGTGAAAATCAGAATAACCTTATTTCAAATTAAAAAAAAAAAATTATATCTGTAAATATTAAAATATTTAAATAATTTTATATACATTCTATCAAGTATAAACCTCCATTTATTTTATTTTATTCTTAATATATAATTATTTGGTTTCCTTAACATTCTTTATACAGATTTTCCTTGTGCTATAACAGAGGCCGTTAAATTGCCTTTCAATCTTTAAGATCAATGGTAAGCCAGAGAACTATTCATTTGAGGCAACATTGGACTCCATTTAAATGTTCAGAATTAATTTGCCAAGACGCTTTCTGGTTTGTTAAAGGTAGGTGAATATTTTTTGTTGATTGATATTATATTTTATTGAATATGATTGAGTACTGACGAGCAAAGTCTCTCTTAAAACTTGTTTTTTAGTAATGTTTTTACATATCTTGAGATTTTCTATAAAGTAGCTTAGTTGGATATCCAATAATATTGAATATTCTGAGTGAGATAGTTTTATGATGAGATTCTTAAGATTATGTCAAACACTTTTGAAAGATATCTGTTTTCATAAGAGAGATGAGCAGAAACAAAATTTTGTCTACTCAAAATATTTAATTTATCGGATTTTTGTTAACAATTTATATTTATTGGATTTTTTTATCTCATTTGGATGTCTTATAATGAATGTTTATTTTATATGTCGTTTGATATAAGCGGTGCTTATATGACATTAATCTAATTCCTGAAGTTATAATATTAAATATAATTTTTTGAAATTAAATATGTAGAAGGCTAACTGAATATACCTATAAATATTAAAATATTTAAATGAATAATAATGAAATATTGAAATAAATAAACATAATTCATTATTGTTATCGATACTTAGGTCTTTCATGTTGATATTTCGATCTAGCAGTTTCTCAGCTGTGCCATACGAACTGTTAAGTGTTATTCGACACTTCCGATTATTTGTTTCCTAATGATTATATATAGCCTTAGAAAGCATGGAAAGTCTTTAAACCATTTTCATTTGACACACATGACACAGCATTCGGAATTATAAAGTGTTTCTATTCTTATTTACTAGCATTGATCTCATTATTTGTCTATAAACAATAAGAAGGTTTTTTTCATTTATTCAGTCCACCTATAAATAGGCCTTTCAATCAATTTCGTTAATTTCCCTCTTTTTGTTAGAGGGGATGCATCGATACACCTAACATTCAGTCTTTGGACAGACTGTAAAATTATTATCATTTCGGTAGTCAACCTTGTCGTATGTAGTTTCTGCAATATTATGAATTGTTATCATGTAGGTAATCAAACTTGTGGTATGTAGCTTCTGCCACATTATGAATTATCAATAGGGTAATCAATCTTGTCGGATGTAGCCTTTGCTACATCATACTATTATGCTATCACTCTGGATAGTCAAGCTCGTCACTTATGACATTTCGATCCAAGCTATCGTGAATAATTGTTAATAGTAATTCAGTCGATCGCCAAAGTAATGGATAATTCATTTCATTTGTTTTCAGTGTAATAATCATACCTTTTGACTGAGAACAACGAACTATAATTCCTTAGTTAGTTATAGTTTACTGTATATAAATACAGTAAACTAAGAATTATAGTTCCTTGTTATTATAGTGTATTACGAGTGTTTTACTTCAATTTCTTATCATTTTCGTTGATTTATCTTATCAGATATACAAAGCTAGTATTTCTATTTCCACTTGAAAACAGTTTTCAAATATTACTTGCGAAAGAATTAAAAAAAAAACTCGAAGGGTTGTGTCACAAGTAACATCCCTGTTTCGAATCATAATGAACGGAAATAGCGTACATCTTCAGGGACGCGAGATAAATGAAACCAAAGACCGCTCCGTGTCCCGCGCTAATTCAATTTAGGGACATGATCTTGTACGTTGTAAAATGCCGGAAAAACCGACGCTACACCGTAATTTCGCTCGACGTGCAGGGAAATCAATTTTGTGGAAATGTAACCAGAGTTCATCTTGCAGAAGACCTTTCTTCATATTTCCTTGCCTGGGGCAGTTCGTGCTGTCTACACGAAAAGTCGAGAGATTTTCTACAAAATAACAACAACGAAAAATTAATTAAATCCAGTTGGCGTTTCTAGAACAGATCACCGAACCAGGTGGGCCAAAATGGAAAATGATGAAGAATAACTCAGATTGAATAAAATGAATTATTAAGCGTTCTTAAAGCTACATTCAAGTCAAATTTCATTTTAAAATACTTGTAATGTTATCTGATATTTTATTCACGTAAGGAATGGAAATGTATTTTGAAGTCAAATTATTTTTAACAGAGTGAACTAAATTCAATGTGATTTTTTTTGTTTGAAATTTTGTCTATTATAATTGGACTATAGCCGTTATTGAAAACAACTTGCCTAATCATTTTCAATTCTATAAAAAAAATACATAGCGATAACTTTTTTTATAGAATTACATATGTAGGACATATAAGACGATGTTTTCAACATAGAATCAAAGAACACACGATGTCTATTTTGAAAAATCGGAAATCAACCAGTTTTGTAGAACACTGTATAAAAAATAATAATTTTTTTAATGAGAAAGATGTCACTTTACTATATTATGTTAAAAATTTTTTGGACTATTTGGAGATTCTTTCAATCAAAAAAGCCATTGAGAAAAAGGAGAATTTAACGAATTCCCAAATACTCTTTGAGAACACCTCTATATTGGATGCTGTTATTTCCATGCACCATAAAAATATACACATACAAACAGTGTAATAAAAGAACCTTTTTTCCATTTTAAGTTTAGTTCATTTTTGTACTCCTTTGAAGATGGTCGAAAGACCGAAACACGAGTCAGGATTCTGAATAACCTGTGAAACATAAAAACTCTGTGAATTATTTAAATAGAATTGTTATATGTTTCATCTAGAGCCAACCGCATACTCCATTCATTTAATTAATATCGGGAGGATTGCATCGAAAATGAAAATAGTAGATATGTTTATGTCGGTTAAAGTAACACTAACTTTAACCGGCATAAACATATCTACTATGTGCCGACATTTAATAAATTCTGTATTCTTGTTGAGTTTTCAGTTGTCTGATGCTGATGATGAAGTATTGCTTCAAAACTATGTACACTTCTCCTTTTCTGTATTAGTATTATTATTTCGACAAACTTGTTTTTAATTTACTATTATTTCAAAAAATGCACTAGGAATTGTTAATGCAATAGGCTAATATTTATCTATTCTATCTTAAATATCACTGATTGATTATGCTAACCTCACTACAAATTTTAATTTTATAAAAATTATTTCTCAAAAACTTTTTAAAATTAAATAAGATGAATTTTTATAAAATTGAAATTTGTATAAAACTGAATTTTTTGTGGAATTAAAATTTTAATTTCATAAAAATTCTTTCCCAAAACCGTTTTAAAATTAAATAAAAAATTTTTATAAAATTGAAATTTGTAGTGAGGTAGACAGAATTAATCTGTGTGATATTTAAGATATTATATAAAATAGAAAGGCCTTTTACTTGATAGAAGAAATATAACAAAATTTGAATATTAAAACAAATTGAAAAATGTTTATCTTCTACAATTTTAATTTCAAAAAAATTTTTATTCCAAAAACTTTTAGAAATAAATTTATGTCTAACAATCACCGCTTACATTTAATAGACGTATATAATCAAAACTCAATATATAATGTCAAATGGAATAAATAACCCAACAGATATACGAAAGTAATTAAAATTAATAAATAAATATTTAAAGGAGACAAAATTTTGTTTCTGGTCTTACCGTTAAGAACACCAATTGCCTTTTAAAAACATGAACACACTTGAAGGACTTCTCAAAGAATATAATTTATTTGAAATATTTAATATATTTAAATATTCGAATAAATTATTTCAAAAATCTCTAAAAAAAAATGTGCACTATATCTTCAAAAAACAAATATAATTCTAGACAATCCCGTCTTCAGTCCTCTTTTAATATTCCAAATATCAAAATCAAAAACATAACCTATATCACTCACGTGTTAGAAGACTTAAGCTTCGAAATACAGATCAACTATATAATTCAAGATTGATCTATGTTCTAACAAAATCAAAGAACAGTGTGAGTTATTTTAAGGTTTATTTAAATTCATTGAGAAGTCCTTTAAGTGTGGTCATGTTTTTAAAAGGCAATTGGTGTTCTTTACGGTAAGACCAGAAACAAAATTTTGTCTCCTTTAAATATTTATTTATTAATTTTAATTACTTTCGTATATCTGTTGGGTTATTTATTCCATTTGACATTATATATTGAGTTTTGATTATATACGTCTATTAAATGTAAGCGGTGCTTGTTAGACATAAATTTATTTCTAAAAGTTTTTTGAATAAAAATTTTTTTGAAATTAAAATTGTAGAAGATAAACATATTTCAATTTGTTTTAATATTCAAATTTTGTTACATTTCTTCTATCAAGTAAAAGGCCTTTCTATTTCATTTTATATATAATATATAATTATATTTTGGCTTCAATAAATCTCATTATAGAATGTCAATGAATTTAAATGAACCTTAAAATAACTCACACTGTTCTTTGATTTTGTTAGAACATAGATCAATCTTGAATTATATAGTTGATCTGTATTTCGAAGCTTAAGTCTTTTAATACGTGAGTGATATAGGTTATGTTTTTGATTGTGATATTTGGAGTGTTAAAAGAGGACTGAAGACGGGATTGTCTACAATTATATTTGTTTTTTGAAGATATAGTGCACATTTTTTTAGAGATTTTTGAAATAATTTTTTCGAGTATTTAAATATATTAAATATTTCAAATAAATTATATTCTTTGAGAAGTCCTTTAAGTGTGTTCATGTTTTTAAAAGGCAATTGGTGTTCTTAACGGTAAGACCAGAAACAAAATTTTGTCTCCTTTAAATATTTATTTATTAATTTTAATTTCTTTCGTATATCGGTTGGGTTATTTATTCCATTTGACATTATATATTGAGTTTTGATTATATACGTCTATTAAAATTAAGCGGTGCTTGTTAGACATAAATTTATTTCTAAAAGTTTTTTGAATAAAAATTTTTTTGAAATTAAAATTGTAGAAGATGAACATATTTCAATTTGTTTTAATATTCAAATTTAAGATATTGTAAATACCCTCTATCAAGTAAAAAATTTCAAATGGCCTTTTTGAAGATGTGCTTCTGGGAGTTGCTTTAAAGAGTGTTATTTGCAAAGAAATTCTTGAGGTTATGTAGTGCATTTTTGGAGAGGATTTTGGATTTCATATTACAACGTTACTAAACAAACGTTTGTATCCTTCAAGTATTTATTTAATATTTTTAATTATTATTCTACATTTTCTTTCGATGCTTTCATTTCACTTGAAGCTGTGTAATGTGTTAATTATGTCTACTGAACTGAGACTGTCTTTTCTAAGACATTTACTTAATTTAATTTCAAAAAGTTTACAAGAAATAAGTTTTATGAAATTAAAATTTGTAGTAAGGTTAGCAGAATTAATCTGTGAAATATTTACGGAATTTTAAATGCCCCCTTTTTATTATTCTATTTCTCCATTCTCATGAAACCAGATAAGAATGTTGACATTTAGACATGATTGTTATTTTCAGACTAAAAAATAATGACTTATTTTGTAAACGTAATCTATACATATTAGTTATTTTTGAATCTTCTACGTCATTCAAATAAACACATCGCTTTATAATCACATAAACTGCGTTATTCCAATGAAGACACGGTCATTGACAGATTGAAAGGGAATTTCGCGTTCCTTTTAGATGTACAAAAATGGAAGCCAATGACCCATGCACCCGAGTTTATTGACGTCAATCATTTAAGACCCATTTTGTCAATGTTGTTTTATAACTGAAAGACTCGATTAATTGAGTATAGTAAAGAATACGGTATGGAGTAACTATTATTCCACAAACAAAAATGGAATGAAAAGAAATGCGTGAAACTAGTTTTAAACCATGAATGAAAATACCTGACGACTATTGAATACAAGGTCCCTGGTATTTTTGCTCATTTACGCACGTAATAATAGGTTTCAATATAATTGGTTGCATAGAGAACGTTCAGAATTTTTTGTGTTAACTTTTTCGAACACGCACGAGTATTTAAAATGTAATTGAGGAAGTTTGAGGACGTATTTGGAGGTTGGGAACAACATGAAATATCAGAGAAGATGGGAGTTCATATATTCGTTTCAGAATTATTATTCAAATTATTCGACTTTACCCATAACGCAAGATCTACATCACCTCTAGAACGACCAGGTCTAAAATTAAAAAATATAGTCCGAGTAGAAAGTATGCGGAAAAAACGAAGCTCAATTGTAATTGTTAAGTATATATATATATATATATATATATATATATATATATATATATATATATATATATATATATATGTTATGGAATTACATTAATGAAATTTTTGAATGAATACTAATTAGATCACCCCTGTATCTAGTTGCTGTATTCTATGTTTCCGGCTAGCTCTTAAGATTATAATTTTGAATAATTGAAATTGAATATTATCAAATTTGATTAATATTTGAGGGAGGGTTCAATTTGAATTTTAAAAGATTGAATTTTTTTGTAAATTATATTATATGAAAGTAATTTGAAATATTATAATCAGTGATCATTAACCTAAATTGTAATTCTATGTTAACCTAACCCTATCTAAATGTCCTAACGTAATTCTAATGTAAACAATGATTGCTATTTCTAAATTTCTTTCTGGAAATATTAACAGGATTGAATTTTAATACCTTTGGTAAGTTTGTTCATCAATTTATGATTGTTCCTTTTAATTGTCCCTTCTTCGTTTCAGGAATAACACTGGTTTCGTGGGAAACAACACTTCTAGAACGTTCTGAAATTCACAGGCTACTTTGTTGATTTTCTTCAATATATCCAATTCGTTTGAAACTTGATTTCTATGTGATATTTTTCCATTCACATTCAGGTAATGTATTTTCTGGATTCAATTTCCATTCATAATAACAAAATAATCTCCTTTTTTTTTAGATGACGATACTTTTTTGTGGCACTTTTTTAATTATGGACCGACAAGGATTCTACTCTGCATATAATTGGAGACTGCCGACTTTTTCTGTGTCGTCCCTATTCATAGTTTTCAAGAAAAATTGAATTTCAAAGCTTACTAGCTTCTGTCAAAATTATTGAAAAATGATGCTTTTGATGATTTTACAAAATTTACAATATTTCTTGGTTTGAAATTACTTCGTTCGTAAAGTATTTCAAGTATCAAAATTTTACAAAGTTTAACTTCTAATGCTTATAACTTATGAATTATTTAAAATAACTTATGAAATTGATTAAATTTCTTCAGCTTAGATGCTATTACAATACTATTGATGCCTAAACATCTTGGAGGATATCTCTTACATTAATCATTTGAAAATATCTGACGTAGATGCTATCATTCATTGAATTAAGTGAATTTTGATCAAATTTGTCCTATTTACATAATTCTGGTAAGTTATATTTAATTTAGCTTGTTCTTTGTCAATAATTTCACTAAAGTTTATATGTGATTCATTATAATAACAAATCTTTTCAACAAATTCTTCATCAATTTCAAATTAGATATCTAAATTCAAATTATTTCTATTTACTGCAACTTTGGCAGGTTTTATATTGAATAATTGTAAATTGAAATCTCCCTGTGAATGATTCATAAACTGTCAACAAGATTACTGTTTTTTTATTACCGTTCAAAGAATTTTAATTTGACTAGTCGTTATGTATCCTGAATATGCTTTTTCTTCATAATTTTAGCTTGTGAGTATTTTTTATGAATTGAATTATTAATATTTCTATCAGAATGGATATTATTCAATTAATTTTGGTCTGGTTACACTCTAACGAGTCAACTTATATACAACGGTGAGTCTGTTCCTTAATATATTTATGTAATTATTTAATTTAAGTGTAAATTCCATGACAATATATATATATATATATATATATATATATATATATATATATATATATATATATATATATATATATATATATATATATATATCGTTCTAAAGCCAATAAAGCGTTTAAATTGTTTCCTTTAATCGTACGCGGTCTTCCTGAAATTGGCTCATATGCCTCATATCTATTCCATTTTGTATCCTCTTTATTGTCTCATATACAGCACTTTTTTCCAGTTCCGTCAATTGCACTAATTTTTTAACGTTTCGAAAACGTTTTCTATACAAATATTCTACCTGTATTCTTTTTTCTAGTTGCGACATTATTTCATAAATTGTATACCTGCTCACAATCAACAATAATTGACAAATAGTGTTGCTATGGAACTTTGGCTATAGCCGACTATTTGCAGAACCTATTTTATACATTACGTTTGTATTAGAATGTTACGAAAAAGAATTTTATTAGAATTCTAGACGGCCCATATTTTTCAAAAATGGAAGTAAAAAAGAACTCTTTGAATTCTATGTGATGGTTGAATTTATTTTTTTTTTATATCCACTCGAAACAAATTTATATTAGGTGATGGATTTAGATAATTTTGGACAATACTTTTGATTCTTTATTAGTTGAATGTTGATAATATATATGTTTATAATGCTAAAAAAGTGTTCTATGAGGCATGTTATTAAATTTAATTATAAAACGTTTTCAAGAAATTTTTTCAAATTAAATCTGTAGAGGTTTCGGAGAATTCATCCAGTTAGTATCTGTAATATTCACAAAAACTGCTCTTAGTAAATTTTCAGTATACCGAGTGTTCTAACATGAAAGGTTTAAACGAAGAGAGGACAACCCTTACAAAATTTTAAGAATGAAAATTTCCATAAACATGCGACCGCAAACGTTTTCGAGATATAGGGTCTTAAAGTTCCTCATAGTAACTGCATTTCCCAAGATATTCAATTGAAATTTGTCAAGGAAATATTACAATTTAGAGTTTATACCACGTGACATGCCAATTTCGACTGCAAATCTAGAGTGACATTTTTCTGGAACTTTTTTCGGTGATCCACTGTCAGTTAGAAAAATTGTAAGAAGAAGCTTTATCATTATATCGGGTATTTTTTTTAGTGTGATAGAACTTTCGATAGAGATAACTGTGATTTGTCAGAAGGTAGAAGCCATGTTGTTTGAACATTTCTGTTCAGTAGGTATTGACAAATTATCATGGGAAGACTCACGCTGCAACGTTTACAAATTGTTTAAATTTATTTTCAAAATCAGTGTTCTATTCGCAAAACTTTTAGAACACTTCGTGAAATTTATGGTTTACATAATCGTCCATCAGAGCAGCTTATTCGTCGAACTATCGATAGATTTCGGACATTTTCTCTACTCGATGCAACAGCAACAACAAGACAAATAACTATACGTACAGAAGAAAATATCGCTGCTGTAAGTCATACTGTTAATGATGATCCAGATTTATCTATTCGTCGACGTTCACAACAAGTTGGACTCTGTGCATCCACCACATGGAATATTTGATAGATTCGGTCTTTACTTGGTGGAAACTCATTTTAATTAAAAAAATTTATATGAGACAGTAATTTATTTCCAGAAAAATGTTTGTACTACTACAACAATTGTTTCACCACGATGTGGCTTCTTCAGGTATTACATTGTACAGTACAATGTAATACAATGAAGAAGCCACATCGTGGTGAAACAATTGTTGTAGTAGTACAAACATTTTTGTGGAAATAACTTACTGTCTCATATACATTTTTTAACCACATGGAAAATTTTCCGTAAAGATCTTGGTCTACACCCATACAAGATCCAACTGGTTCAAGAACTAAAGCCATTTGACCATAATGAGCGTCCTTTTTTTGCTGATTAGGCCCTAGAACAGCTTGAAGTTAATTCACTCTTTTATCATGAAATTGTGTTTAGTGATGAAGCTTATTTCTAGTTAAAAGGCTTTGTAAACAAGCAAAATTGCCGTATATGGATTGAAAACAATCCTCAAGAAGTTCTGCAGGTTCCAGCGCATCCTGAAAAATGGAATGTATGGTGTGCTTTACACGCTGGAGGCATAATCAGTCCATATTCAAAACAAATTGTAAAAATTACTATGTTTTATTACCAATAAAAATATATATTACACATTTTCTTGTGACTCGAGTTTCGGGAAATGATCTATCCCATCATCAGACAACTGAAGACCTAACAGTGATACAGAGATATTTAAACAAAAGTGATACATATTTTGAATATTTCAATAGATTATAGGTAACACCTAATAGTGGTACAGAGGTTTACAAGCGGAACGTGATAAAAAACTGGGTTAAAAAAGAGGGGCCTTCTGACAGATATCGGAATGTCGGCAATCGACAAAGAAGGTTGTTAAACAGATGGTACCCATTTAAATATCTCAAATAATTTTTGGGGTTACAAAGCTCCGTACAATCATTCATTATTTTTAAATTATTTTGTTGTATATCTCAAATATTTGGATTTACATAGCTCCGTACATTCATTCATTATTTTTATTGCGAATTTTTAAAATTTTAATAATCGAGTTTCTTTTCTTTTGAATCTACATGTAATATTTTCTTAAGATTTTCTTTTGTTGAAAGGAATTACTGTTTTCTAAAGAATGAGTGGCAAAATTTGAATTTTTGTTTACTTTTCATTAAATTCATTTTATTTTCATTGAACAAGGTTTTAAACAGATGCTACTTTTTAAATATTTCAAATCTTTTCGATTTTCATCGCTCCGTACAGTCATTCATTATTTTTACATTATTGTTATTGTGAACTAATTTGAAAATTTCAACAGATTCTAGATAATCGAATTTCTTCGATTGCCGACATTCCGATATCTGTTAGAAGGCCCCTCTTTTTAACCCGGTTTTTTATCACGTTCCGCTTGTAAACCTCTGTACCACTATAAGGTGTTACCTAGAATCTATTGAAATATTCAAAATATGTATCACTTTTGTTTAAATACCTCTGTACCACTGTTAGGTCTTCAGTTGTCTGATGATGGGATAGTTCCCGAAACTCGAGTCACAAGATTATGTGTAATATATATTTTTATTGGTAGTTAAACATACTAATTTTTACAATTTGTTTTAATTATGATCAACTACCAAAAAGTAACGGCTGAAACAATTCAGTATCGGTTCATATTTCTGTAAAAACGATGCTGAAGCTAATGTTACAGTGAATGGTGCTCGTTACAGATCGATGATCAATGATTGTTTGTTTCAATTTTGTATGGTATCGACCCAGAAGTGTTTTGGTTCCAACAGCATAGTGCTACACCTCATGCTGCTACCGTAACAATTGATTCATTGAAAGAAAGATTTGGCGATAATATTATTTCGAGGAATGGTCCAATTAATTGGCCTCCAAGATCATGCGACATAACTCCACTGGATTATTTTCTTTGGGGTTATGTCAAGTCATTGATTTATGCTGATAAACCAGAAACAACAGACGCTTTGGAAGCCAACATAACTCGTGTTATTGATGAAATAAGGCCAGAAGTGTTATTGATAAAATAAGGCCAGAATTACTCGAAAAAGTGGTCCAAAATTGGTTTGGTTGAATGCGGTTCCTCAGAGCTAGTAGTGGTGTACATATGCCGGAAATTATTTTTAAAACATAACTGCTATGAAATAATCTTTCAAATAAAAAAAAATTGGCTTCAATCTTAATTTAAATGTGTTTCATTTCAGTTTAAAGTTGTTGTAGTTTTGTCGTATCTGCTACAGATTTCGAGAAAAAAATTTCGAACGATTCTCTCGAAATCCCCAGAAAAATCCGGATTGTCATAAAAATTCAGTTTCCAGCTTTATTCACAACAAAGTGAAATGGGGGTTAAAGTGACGTTAATCGCTTCTAGAAAAGGATAGCATCGCCTGTTCTAATTAGAGGGCGCAATAATAAACCTTCCTGTAAAATTTGAAATGTTTTTGATTACCTCCATTTCATGAACAGATTCCAGTTGCGAGGTTGTCTCTCAGTGACGACAATGGATTTTATATTCACGTGGCTTTTTCTGAGAAATACACCATTGTAACATTAATGACCACATGTATTTGAGGAATTGATCAGCTCATTGTTCCCCGTTGAATGGCTTTCGTTATCGATTTAGCGCATAATTGGGCCCCAATTGTACGCTAACAATGAATATTGTCCGTGCATTAAATTAATTGAAAGCAAAAAATATTTGATCGGAATATGAGCGTGGAATCGATGGGAGAGGGCCTCCAGCTGTCGCAAAGCCCACGCTTTGACGTTTTTACGGTTGTGGTGAGGTTTGGAATTCTAGTTCCCAGAATTGCTGTGTTGTGGAAAATTTAGTAGTGGATTGGCAGGATTCGCACCAGCATACATTAATGTTTACCGTTTTTCAGCCAATTAAAATGTTTGGACGCGGTCAGTTTGTCTCAATTTTCAACTAAATTTCTGCTTGAAATAATTTTCACTTTTGATAATGCTAGAAACTGTCAATATGTGAACTTATCTCTGGTCAAATTTCTCAAGGGATTCTACAACACAAATGTTCCTATGGTCCAATTATATTTCGTTGTAAAGTTATTCAAGATTCTTCTATTCGCTTCGAAATATCTTCACTAAAAACATAGCATAACTTGAAAACTGTCATCTGAATCAAAATTCAATGTATACCATTGGAAAGAGCGGAAAATTCTCTTTAGACTAGGGTGGTTTCATGAAGATTTCCATCAAAATCTTACTTATTACAGGGTGGATAAGGCCATAACCTTTGATCGGCGTTTACTCTTAATTCCGCTCCATAAATCCCCATTAAATTATGTGCAAAATCTGCCTTATTCATTGAGATTTCCAACGACTATTAATCGATTCTGTTAAATCTTCATTTTCATTGGACAAAAGATGTGAAACTATGAAAGTACAGTTAGATATACGCCAACTGAGCAAATATAATTATTTACGACATTCTCGATTATTCATACAATTCATACTTATCACTAAAAATTATAAAAATGGATGCCACCTGCTCTAATGCAATGCCTACATCGTTTTCAGATAGAATCCAAAGATTTCCGCAAGAACCCCCGTTATTGCCTTAGTATATTTATGAATTCTTTCTATAAGCTGGTCACGAGTATGAATTGGGGTTGTATACCCCATATCTTTTAAAAAAAACCTTAAAGAAAGAAGTGTAGAGGTGTAAGGTCGGGACGTCTAGCAGGCAATCTAATCGGTCCGAATTTTTCTATCCATTCTCCTTCAAAATGGGCCTCCATCCATTCTATTCTAGTTTTGTGTGCTTGGTTATTTATAAAGCTTTCCAACGACGTATAATACATTGAAGAAACTGAGGAAATAATTCCAGAACCAATGAAATAATATTCTGCTTTTAATTGAAAGTAAAATAATATTAAATGTGATTATTCTGATTTTCACAAATTTTATTGTTATTTAATGATTGTTTCGCTATCACAGTAGCATCTTCAGATAGGTGGTATCTCATATATTGAATAACTGAATTTATTTTCGAAATCGGTTGCTATTTATATAAGAGTAGTTACAAATATTTTTATTGATCACTAAATCACGAGAGGGCTTTAAATATGGTATACTTAATCTAAAAGAAAATTTTGAATACATTTCCTTGAAATACACTAAAGGTATTTCTGAGAATTGCTACATACCTCAAAAATAAATATAATTTAAGAACTTAATTTAAAACCAATTCAAACTTGAGTAAATTCATTAAAAATAATAGAGACTGTACACAAAAGATGATAAATCGGGGGTTTATAAGTTAACCTGCGGTGATTGCCCTAAAGTTTACATAGGTCAGACTGGAAGAACTTTCCGACATAGAATTTGTGAACATTTGAAGAGTTTCATCAATAATAAAAGTAATTCCACATATTCTAATCATTTGTTAGAAACAGAACATACTTTCAATCATAAATTTGAAATTCTACATATAGAAAGTAAAAGTTATGCCTTAAACCTGTTAGAATCCCTAGAGATAAATAAACACAATAAAATTGGAATATTACTTAAGGAACAATCAGATTTAAATAACTCACCTCTGTTAAATATATTCAAATAGGCTGGAATTTGCAGACCTTTTTTGGGTTTTAGTGCTCAATAAAAAATTTGTTGCCTGTAAAGTCGGTATACGGGCGAAAGTTTTACGTGACAACGACTTTGAGTGGTAAAATAATTTTAATGTGAATATTCATTCGTATAGTAGGAAGAAGGATGAAATAATAGTAACAATTTAAAACATTTATTTATACAAAGAATTATATTTAAAACATTAATTTATACAAAGAATCTCGCACTGAATTTCATATTAACAAAATTTTATTTATCAATCAGTTGTTATAAGTTATTAATAAATTTAACTTGTTTTACATTGTTATAAATATAAAAACTAAATTTAAAAGTTAGAACATTTATTTAAATCACATTAATTGTTAATATCAATCGATTTTAATTCAAAGTGTATTTTCTAAAAGGAGAAAACTAATTCACATTTGATCTTTGAATTTGTAAATCGCGCGCTTACGACCTTGCGCAGTGATTAGTCGTCTCGGTTTGAATGTTTGAAAGTTTCGATTTGACAGGTTGGAGGTTAAACATTGTTATTTCAATTTTTTACATAGCAAGTCGCGCTCATTTTTTCAAGTTAAACAAATTATTATTGGTTGAGAAACGATTTCTACTACTTTTTTGATTGAAAACTACCACAACATTGTGATTACTACAACATAACCTATTCACTTATGTCTTAGTCATTTATTTCATCATGTTATATTATCAGTCTGAAATTATTTACCTTTGCTGTTTGAATTGTTGCGATGGACGAAACTACCTTCACATTATCACTACACAATCGTTTTACAATTAACTGGCAACGTGTAAACTTGTATGCAGGCGCCTAAGCGAAATAGAAGCGCAAGACATGAACCGGTGTGTATGCCTATCTCTCTCACTCTCTCTCTCTCTCTCTCGCTCTGTCTCTCTTGCTCTTAGGCGGGCTAACTGTGCTCGAGTGGAAGGGACGCGTGCCTTTCACTTTTTATGTCTGTCTCTCTCGCTCTTAGGCGGGCTAACCATGCCCGAGTGGAAGGGACGCGTGCCTCTCACTCGCTCTCATTGTGAGCGCATAACGTGAGCGGAGCGTAACGCAGTTTCTTGAAGTGTCACCCGGCAAACCAATTTATAAGACGTTGTCACGTCAAAAATTTTTGTAATATAAATAGCAATGGATTTCTGAAGCAAGCTTAGTTTTTCAAAATGTAAACCTGCCTGATGATGCTACTGTGATAGCGAAACGATTTTTGTAAACATAACAATAAAAATTTGTGAAAATCACAAAAACCTTATTTAAAAATTATTTGAATAAATTTGAGCTTTGTTTCATCCGAATACTTTCTAGACAGACTATATATGTCAAATTTCAAATTTATGGTTGAAAGTTTGTCCTGGCTACTTTTGTTATTGAGGAAACTCTTCAAATATTCACAAATTCTATGTCGGAAAAGTCTTCCGATTGGTCCAATGGTCTTTTAGTCAATTATCGCAGGATAACTTATAAACTACCGAAGAAAATGTTTTAATAATTAATAATAATTGGACCATACTCTAAAGAAACTTTTTTGTTGCAAATCGCCTGTAGAATCACCTTGTGAAATTTGGCCAGAGATAACTTGGGAACTCAGTATATTGGGAGTCCAAATCAATTCAGTCCATTTCTTAGATCAAAAGTACCTTCATCAAAAGGTAATGAATTAACAAATTGATCAAAGTATTGTCCATCACAGCTCACTAATTTTCCCCACCTCTCAGTCAATTTCCGAATCCCGTCTAGAAAAAATTCTTGTCTTTTGAGGCGATCCAATTTTGAAGCCAACTATTATCGATTTCTTCAAAAGATGTGAAGCGGTGACCTGCTAAATCGTGTTGCATCCATTGAAACATCCAGTAGTCAGAAGGGACAATATCCGTAGAATAGAGCGGGTGTATGTGTGTTTAAAGCTGCGTACGTGTATTCTCATTCATTAGATGGCGCTGTTGTTTGGAAGAACAGTATGGTCGCTAAGCGGGGAGAATATAGGAGCATGACAGTGTTGCATTCGTTGGCATTAAAGAAATGCACTGATGAGTAGCCGAAAAGCTAAAAAGTATCCATGTATGCTGCTTAAGTTGCACTGTTTCAATTCGAGAAACTTCCTTTCTACCAATCTCAACTTCGTGTCAATCCTTTTTTCAAATTTAAAGACATATTGTTCCCTTGAGAAACTCTGTAAACGAAAGGGCGTCAAAATGATATATGATGAAGATCATTTGTTGATTTAGAAAAGTTGAACATTTCTACCAACAACCTACTTTTGTTTGTCTAAGTATTTTCATATTTAAACCAAACAAGTCCAGTTTCCAGTTTATTCTTCCTGGAATAGATTGCTTCCGTTGAAATGGTAACGCAAAATGACGATCAAACATGGAATGACTAATAATATTACTTTATTCATGTATAGAATCAAAGAGACATCAAGTTAACGTGAAGACTGGCACGTTACCTGCAGATTGATACAGAAAATTTGAATACAACAGTGTTCAAATCGAATAACAATACCTGCAATTACGTCAATGAAGCCAGTTGAAGACCAATCAAGGAGCATGACTTGTGTACTAAATGAAATGTTATTCCGCTTTTTTGAGATTCCAGATTTTTTTATTTCGCGATATGTAAAACAAAATATTCTATAGGAATGGTTTTATGAATCATTAATTTTAATATATACGAGGGGTGTTCAATGTATTCTCGGTATAAGGGTGATTTGCTAATAATAATGTGAGTGATCTGATTATCTAATTTACTAATGAGGCTATCTGAGGGTATAAATATAAAATTTCACTAATTTACGATCATAAGTTTTCTAGGTATCATCAGTGAAAGGCGACCAGAATACTGGCGTCACAATGATGAAGACAATCGAGCATCGCGCCGTTATAAAGTTATTTTACGATAAAAAAGTGGATCAACTTCAAGCTGTTCTAGGGCACAATCAGCAAACAAACGACGCTTATCATGGTCAAGTGGCTTTAGTTCTTGAAACAGTTGGATCTTGTATGGGTGTAGACCAAGATCTTCACGCAAAATTTTCCAAGTGGTGGATGCACAGAGTCCAACTTGAACGTCGACGAATAGAGAAATCTTCATCATCATTAACACTATGACTTACAGCAGCGATATTTTCCTCTTTACGTACAGTTCTTTGTCTTATTGTTGTTGTTGCATCGAGTAGAGAAAATTTTGTCCGAAATCTATCGATAGTTCGACGAATAAGCTGCTCTGATGGACGATTATGTAAACCACAAAATTTCACGAAGTGCTCTATAAGTTTGGCGAATAGAACACTGATTTTGAAAATAAATTTCAACAATTTGTATACGTTGTTGCGGCGTGAGTCTTTCCATGATAATTTGTCAATGCTTATTGAACAGAAATGTCAAAACAACATGGCTTATACCTTCTGTCAAATAACAGTTATCCGTACCGAAATTTCTATCACTAAAAAAACACCGTATATAACGCAGAAAAGTTGATTTTCTTGCATTAACATCTTCAGTTGTTGTGTTAAACTAAATTATGAGCACACATAAAATTAAGACCTCCAATATAGCGAAAAATAAAATATTTATATTAATACAGATTGTTTCTGATATACAAACGAGTGTAGATTTACAAGTCAAAGTTATAGAAATATCTTTGAGTTTTCGTGGAATAACATTGAACTGTATCTGTTTCCTCTCAGTATCAATACCTGAAATATATTTTCTTGATTTCTAGAATCACTTCCCGTTTCAGAGGTTTTTTTTACGCACATTGAAATTGTGAAATAATAACGTTTCAACATGAGCTTACGCTTAAATGAAACACTTTTCGTCGAAATTGTTTCGTTTTACGCGATCTGTTTTCTCTTCATTAAATTATGCTCTTGGTATTTCGCCAACACTAATATTGCCGAGATTTGACGGATAATAAATCAGTTCTTGAATAAAACTCTTCGTTTTCTATAACACGTGTTGGGTTAGTGGAATTATTGTATGAAAATTTACAAACGTATATTTGACAAAGTGTCTCTTATTGTGAATAACTGAACCAAAATTTGAGTGAATTTTACTAAGATGTTTAATCAATAATTATCAATAACACACAAAGTTGAAATTTGTTTATAGGGGTAGATCCCATATAAAGAACAAGTGTTTGAAGGAACAAAATTCATTTGAATCCTTATCTTTCATTAATTCATAAAATATATATTCGATCAAGTAATAAAGGGTGGCCATCTGAAGTTTGAAAAACTTCTTAATATCCAAAATGTTTCATGAGAAATCAATAGGAAAAATAAAATTGGCAATTAGAATCCTGTACTTCATGGTATATTTAGAATGCATATTTAATTCTAGTAACTTACTTTTCAATCAATGATAAGGGAAAAAAGTAATCAACATGAATAAACGCCGCTGTGTCTGCAATATGGAACACAATTGAAGCGCTATATTTCAGTTTGATTTATAATGATTTCATTGAATAAAATCAATATCGAATGCCATACAAGTGAATTATTGAATTATTATATTACAATTTATGAGATCATTAAGATAATTCATGCATGGAGACTGAAATTGATTGAAATAGCCTGTGAATTATTATTTTCGCAAATAATGAAACTTTGGATAGACCAGCAAAATAATTCTCTAGGGCCATCCCCTGAAATTTTTGCATTTTGCAGTAGATTTCAAATATCGAAAGAAAAAAATGGTCCTTACGTAGTCTGTAATTTTTTACAGAGCTACTGAAGAGAATGTATTATCTATAATTTTCATATTAGTAATAGACATTAGTAAATTTGTGAAGTAAACTCAGTGAACTCAAGTGAACAACCGTGGAAAAGCCGATCGATCTACTATTCTACGAACGATAAAAATTCCATCGCAAAAATTCTCCTAATTTTGATGAAACAATCAAATTTTATATAACTTACTGTGTCAAAATTATTATTATTATACCAGTCATAATAATTCGCTGAAATTCCCACTTAATTTTAACACTTAATGCAAAACTCAATTCACTTAGATGATATAAAAATAAAATGAATAGGGGTTACTAATTGATATTTAAGTATATAAAATTATTTTAATATTAGCCTTCTATATATTTAATTTCTGAATTGTTGAAAGGTGAGTGAATATTTGTTGTTTATTGATGTTACATTTTATTGAATATGAATTAATTGAGTACTGACGAAGCAAAGTCTCTCTTAAAACTTGTTTTTTAGTAATGTTTTTACATATCTTGAGATTTTATAGAAAGTAACTTAGTTAGATATCCAATAATATGGAATATTCTGAGTAAGATAGTTTTATGATGAAATTCTTAAGATTATGTTAAATATTTTTGAAAGATATCTGTTTTCATAAGACTGATAAGCAGAAACAAAATTTTGTCTACTCAAAATATTTCATTCATAGGATTTTGGTTAACAATTTTTATTTATTGGATTTTGTTATATCATTTGGATATCTTATAATGAATGTTTATTTTATATGTATTTATTTGATATAAGTGGTACTTATATGACATTAATTTAATTTAATTCCTGAAGTTATAATTGTTAAATATAATTTTTTGAAATTAAATATGTAGAAGGCTAATATTAAAATATTTAAATAATCACTTAGATGAGTCCTCATCATTTGATAAAAATTTCAGCATGACACAAATAAACCTTTTCGAAAATGCAATCCCTACAAGAATTTCTTTCTCTATAGCGCTTCGTGAAGCGGTACCTTATTACCTATTACCTTACTCTTTCTATAGTACAAGCAAACAGCTCTAGCTAAAAGGAAAAAAAACTCAAATGTATGTACTCACCTAACGTCTGGTGAAAAATTTTATCAAAATTTACTTCATTCTTCTTCTCCAAATATTTGTGCATGACACTCCTCACGCTGAAACAAAAACAAAAGTCAGTTTCATCACTATTTGTATTCACTATATTCCGGAGAAAACGTTTAAATCATTTTCAATAATAACGCAAGCAAACAACAGATATTCCTGTGAGAGATTTTCTATATCACCAGTTTCCAAATATCGGGTGTTTTTTTTAGAGTGATAGAACTTTCGATAGGGATAAATGTTATTTGACAGAAGGAAGAAGCATTGACAAATTACCATGACTCACGCTGCAACAACGTTTACAAATTGTTGAAATTCATTTTCAAAATCACTGTTCTGTTCGCCAAACTTCGTGAAATTTATGGTTTACATAATCGTCCTTCAGAGCAGCTTATTCGTCGAACTATGATAGATTTTGGACAACATTTTCTCTACTCGATGGAACAACAACAACAAGAGAAAAAACTGTACGTAAATATCACTGCTGTGTATCATAGTGTTAATGATAATCCAGATTTGTCTATTCGTCGACGTTCACAACAAGTTGGACTCTGTGCATCCGCCACATGGTAAATTTTGCGTAAAGATCTTGGTCTACACCCATACAAGAGCCAACTGGTTCAAGAACTAAAATCACCTTGTCGAGTTTGTTTGAGTACGGAGTTGTTATACACATATATATTACACTGTCTCGATTTGTAGAACTTTATATTACCATAGCTCACAATTCTTATCAATGATATCTAATATTTTGCATCGTGATAGAGTCATTGAAGGCAATTGAAAATATATGAAAATATAAGGAGTGTTCCATTTAAAAAATCATCCATTTCTTGAATAATTTTTTTTGAGAACAGCCTGTCGGACATATAAAATCAAGACTCATTATATTATATCAAATGGAATGAAAAGAAAAACAACGAAATATAAATTATCAATTAAAATTACGAAATAAATAATTGAAGGAAAAAAAAATTGTTTCTGATCTTATATTTATGAAAACTAAATGTTTTTCAAAAATGCAAAACACAATTTTAAGAAGTTCTCCAAAACTAATCTATTTGAAATATTTAAAATATTCAAATAAGTTACTTCAAAAATCTCTCAATACATGTAGTATATCCCAAAAAAAAATTAGAAATTAAATAAGATATTCATCATAAAATCAGTTAATTAACTGTAAATTGATTTTATTTGTTAAACGTGAAGTAGGACTGATGAAGAGCTTATTTAATTTCAAATTGTTTTTTGAGCATGATCCACATGTTTTGGGAGCTTTTTGAAGTAACTTGTATGAATATATTAAATATTTCAAATAAATTAATTTTGGAGAAGTTCTTAATTGTTTTGCATTTCTGAAAACATTTGGTTTTCATAAATATAAGATCAGTAACAAAATTTTGTCTCCTTCGAGTACTTACTTTAGTAATTTCAATTAATAATTTATATTTAGTTTGTTTGTTAATTCCATTTGATATTATATAATGAGTTTTGATTTTATATGTCTTCTAAATTCAAGCAGTGTTTAAATCTGTTTTGATATTTAAATTTTTTAATCTACAGAAGCTATAATATGTTGAATTCAAATCTTTTTTCCAATATTGATCGGAATTTTATCAAAGGTTATATTCCTATTCAATCGTTCAGCAAATGATTAAAACTTGCAGTGTATCCTAGCTAATGTGAATGAATTCCAACGAATTGAAATATTTGAAAAGGGAAATAGCACACAAAAGAATATTTGACGGTATAGTTCTAACGAGTTAAGATTATATAGATATTTCAACAAATCCACGCTTTGTTTAAGCACGAGTAAAGCACAGAACTCGAATTGAAGCATCTAAGTGTTATTTTCCGTGCATCGAAACGATACAATTACGGTATCATTACTGAAATGAGGTGATAAGAAGAACAAATATTTGAAGAAATGGTGGAAATTGATGCAGAGTAAACATATTTTTAGTCATTTGTTGAAACCTGTGGGAAACTACGACCTTATTCTGTTAGCCATAAGCGTGTTACGTTGGATTTCTATGGTACTTGTACATATATAGATAATTTCAAGATTTTCTGTATCAGTTATTGAGATAAGTGAATGACGAATCATGGAAAAAATCGTGTTTCATATCCTCGAAATGCACGCTGTTGGAATTTCATGAAGAATGATTTCAATACATAAAACAATTTTATTGAGTATACATATTTGATAGAGGTTCATGATGAATTTTAACTTTTATAGAAAATCATTTTGAAATATTCACCAAAGTTATTGAAGTTAATTGATAATTAAAAGAAGTTTTAATAGTAATAACAAATTATGTATTAGGAATACAGTTTCTATTCGAAGACATATGGGAAATTCAACAATTATAGAGTATTCCGAAGAAAATTCTATTGAACAACTTAACGAAGATATAACTCAGATATACAATATAATATTAAATAAAGCTATTCTGATTTTCACAAGTTTTTATTGTTATTTAATACAATAATTGTTTGGCTATCATAGTAGCATCTTCAGGTAGGTGGTATCTTACATTTTGAATAACTAAATTTGTTTTACAAAACGGTGGCTATTTATACTAGAGTACAAAAAATTTTATTGAGCACTAAAACCCAAAACTGGGTCTCTGTAAATTCCAGCTTAACTGAATATGTTTATCAAAGGTGACTTATTTAAGTCTAATTGTTCGGTAAGAACAATTTCGTTGTATTTAATTATCTTTAGGGGCTCCTAACAGGTTTAACGTATAACTTTTATTTTCTTTAGGTAAAATTTCTAAATTATTGTTGATAGTGTGACCTGTTTCTAACAAATGGTTCGAATATGTGGAATTATTTTTGTTATTGAGGAAACCCTTCAAATATTCATCAACTCTATGTAGGAATGTTCTTCCAGTCTGTCTTATGAAAATTTTTGGGCAATTACCGCAGGTTATCTTATAAACTCCCGATATATCATCTTTATGTGTAATGTCTTCATTGTTTTCAATGAATTTACTCAGGTTTGAATAAGTTTTGAATGGAGTTCTTAAAAAATATTTATTTTTGAGGTATGTAGAAATTTTCTCAGAAATACCTTTAGTCTATTTTAAGGAAATAAATTTAATTTTTTTTTGTACGTTTTTTTTTTACTTTAATTTTTCTTATTGATGTTTAACATCGAAAGCTTTGGTTTCATATAATTTTTTTAATTCTATGAACATTTATTGCATGTCTTTTACACACCTTCATCTAGTCAGAACAGCTCGAAAATGTAAACAAGCAAAATTTTTTGTGTACTTTCGCGAGTTTACTGTATATATAGTACGTCTTGAAAGTATCCGGAAAAAACAAAGTTCAATTGTAATTATTTAGTCTATATTTTTAATTCTTGAATAAGAAAATTATAACAGAATATTCATTTTATTTACAATATCCATTTAACTGTAAACACTTGACTAAACGTCGAAGTACACCCGAAACTAGATCCACCTCTATAATTTTCGGTGATGGTAAATCTGGAAATTTGAACGGTAACATGTTGGAAACAACTTTCATCAAATATAAAGACAAAATTTGAATATCAAAACAAATTAAATATAATATGTTGTCTTCTACAATTTTAATTTCAAAAAAATTTTATTCAAAAAACTTTTAGAATTAAATTACTGTCTAAAATAAGCACCGCTTACGTTTAATAGACGAATAAAATCACAACTCAATATATAATGTCAAATGGAATAAATAAACCAACAGATATACGAAAGTCATTAAAATTAATAAATAAATATTTAAAGGAGACAAAATTTTGTTTCTGGTCTTATCTTTAAGAACACCAATTGCCTTTTAAAAACATGAACACACCTTAAAGACTTCTCAAAGAATATAATTCATTTGAAGTATTTAATATATTTAAATATTCGAATAAGTTAATTCAGAAATCTCTCAAAACATGCACTATATCTTCAAGAAACAAATATAATTCTAAGTAATTCCTTCATCGGTCCTAAATAATATTCCAAATATTAAAATCAAAAAACTAACCCATAATATATCACAACGCACACGTGTTTAACAATGAATGATGCTTCGAAAACAAACCAACTTAAGAATTCAAGATTGATCTATGTTCTAACAAAATCACAGAACAGTGTGAGTTATTTTTAAGCTTATTTAAATTCATTGACATTCCATAATGAGATTTATTGAAGCCAAAATATAATTATATATTATATATAAAATAAAATAGTAAAAGGCTTTTTACTATTTTATTTTAAATATAAAGACATTCTTGAAATTATCTACTTGAAGACGTTGACAAAATTGTATCCTTCGTTCCTTTTCTGAAGGTGTCATTATAGGGATTTTTTTTAGTTTCCTTGATATGTAGCCATGTCTTTTTAGTGACATAGGGACGGTTTCTGGACATATTTTTATATTTCGTTTATTTCCAAATCTGTTAGCTAATTTGCAAAACCCCAAGCGCGGATTGTGTCGTTTTAAGGTCAATAAAGCGTTTAAATTGTTTCCTTTAATCCTACGCAGTCCTCCTGAAACTAGTCTATGCCTCATATCCACTTTTTCCCAGTTCAGTCAATTGCACTAATTTTTTAACGTTTCGAAAACCTTTTCTATACAAATATTCTACCTGTTAACATTTTTCTAGTTGCGATATTATTTCATAAATTGTATACCTGTTGACAATCAACAATATTTGACAAATAATGTAGCCATGCAACTTTTGCCATAGCCGACTATCTACACAACCAAATTATGAAGAATAATAAATTCCGGATATTTTCTAGACGACTTTCGATAGGGATAACTGTGATTTGACAGAAGGTAGAAGCCATGTTGTTTTGACATTTCTGTTCTGTAAGCATTGACAAGTTACCATGGAAAGACTCACACCGCAACAACGTTTACAAATTGTTGAAATTTATTTTCAAAATCAGTGTTTTCTTCGCCAAACTTATAGAGCACTTCCTAGAACTATCGATAAATTTCAGACAACATTTTCTCTACTCGATGCAACAACAACAACAAGACAACGTACAGAAGAAAATATCACTGCTGTAACTCATAGTGGTAATGATGATCCAGATCTGTCTATTCGTCGACGTTCACAACAAGTTGGATTCTGTGCACCCACCACATGGAAAATTTTGCGTAAAGATTTTGCTCTACACCCATACAAGATCCAACTAGTTCAAGAACTAAAGCCACTTGACCATAATAAGCATCGTTTTTTTGTTGACTGGGCTCTAGAACAGCTTGAAGTTGATCCACTTTTTTATCCTAAAATTGTGTTTAGTGATGAAGCTCATTTCTGGTTGAACGGCTATGTGAACAAGCAAAATTGCCGTATATGAAGTTAATACAATCCTCAAGAAGTTCTGCAGGTTTCATTGCATCCTGAAAATGCACTGTATGGTTGGCTTCATCGGTCCATATTTCTTTAAAAACGATGCTGGAGCTAAGGTTACAGTGAATGAAACCGCATGCCAACATCATAAAGAAAAAAGTTATCACTAGAGTCAAACAATTCAAATATCTAACATATAAGGACCAAGGCATTGACATGAAAACAGCAACAACGATATATAAAACGATATGTAGGTCATCCTCTATATGCAAATTGCAAGGAATCCTTGTGGAAAATAATAGAAGTGGCTGAAACAATATCACTCAGAACTATAACGAAGTTGAGAAACCCAAGAAACCGCCTAAGTAATTCGTCAAATAATCTCCTTTATGAGCTAACAAAAGTAGAACCAATTAGACAACGTATCAAGAAGTTGAATGGAAGATTATCGAAGAGATTAAGAGGATGCAGAAGATATTCTTGGACAATTCCATCACGAGCCTTTGGGACACCTACATAGAAAGTTTCCTACCTGCACTCTTCTAGAAAAAATAAGAAGCTAGCAAGTGCATACATATATATTAGGAGTACAAATAAGTTTCCGCCGTTTTATTGTAGATGGCGCGGCACAGAGTTTCGGTTAGCTTTCGCAGTTGATGACCGGCTTAAAAAATAGTTTGGACATTCAAGAACGACATAACCTATTAATATCATTGATTTTATATTGGTAAAATATAATTTTTATAGGTTGAAAATGTCAAAATTTGAGCCAAGTAAGCGTCATTTGCGGGAAATATTAGTTTACTTCTTTAATTTAAAGAAATCTGCTGCTGAGGCGCATCATTGCTCGTGGAAGCATGTGGTGAGGGCGCTTTGAGTAAGAGAACGTGTCGAGAGTGGTTTCAAAAGTTTAAAAACGGTGATTTCGACGTAGAAGATAAAGATCACAGTGGAAGGCCAAAAATTTACGAGGATGCAGAATTGGAGGAATTATTGGAGAAAGATTCATCTCAAACACAAAAAGAACTTGCTATAACATTAGAAGTCACTCAGCAAGCAGTCTAACATCGTTTAAAATCATTAGGAATGATTCATAAACAAGGAAATTGGGTTCCGTACGGCGGAAACTCATTTGTACTCCTAATATAATTTTTTTTTGCAACCAATTGTAATTGTTTTAAACTAAAGGGCTGGAGGACTTAGGTCAATGGCCTTAAATACAGTTATTTATTTATCTTTCGAATGAAAAAAATTTGGCCTCAATCTTAATTTAAATGTGTTTCATTTCAATTTAAAGTTCTATCACCCTAAAAAATACCCGATATTCACATTTTTATTCGTGAATCTTTTGCCCTTTTGCGCGCTCGTTTCGGGAAACAAAGTGCTACTGTTCGTCCCAAATGTATGCAATTTTCGAATTTTGAGCCAAATATAGACTTAAGCGACTAGGTTTGACACACTGCTGAAGAAGCCAAGGTCAAAGGTAATTCTGTCCGGCCGTAAACACGATAACTTTCGGATGGAAAGACCTAGAGTCTTGAAACTCTCAAGGAAGGTGTAAGGTCTGAATGCCAAGGCTAAAATTGTTAATGGGCAAAATCGGTTTCGCAGTTTGAATATTTTTCACCTCAAAATTCAAACGCTATATGGAAAATCCAATTGATCAGAGCACATAAAATTCGCGAAAAATTGGAAGCAATGGCTCTTCAACGAACTCGGGAAATCATGCAGCATCTTTCACACGAAATTAATTATTTTCACGAGCGACTTCTGAAGTCTCAAAGCGCGGATAATTCGAGTTGAAGCCCTCCGATTTCCGTGAGCACTCGAGTGCTCCTTCAGGACAAGGGAAGACGCTACAGAATCAGCACAATTACCAGTCTCGAATGCCCAAAATACACCTCCCGCCTCTTCGGCCGCAGAGAGCGCGCTCGGGAAATGCGAAAAACCAAATTATCAACGTATTAAATATTCAAATGAAATCCCGAAGCCAACCGACCGAGAGTTAAATATAGTCCGGAATCGGCGCGTAAAGATTCGCCCTGAAGGCGCGATATCGAGCCGAAATTCGGTCCCGCGCCGATCTTCAGAGGCGGCAGAGAGTCCAATTTTACGGCACAACTTCGAATTCGGATATTTTCCTGCGAGGGTCGATCGATGCAAAGCTTCCTGGGCGGTTCTCCGGGACAGGCACGTATCTGGGAGAAATGGGGGAAAGTCGGATTTGGTGAAATTTATACAAGATGTCCAACAAGAACTACTAAATTATTACAATATAAATAAAGTGGAAAATTATTTGGAAAAGATTATGTTATCTAAATGGTGACCGTTACGCTGCTGAGACTCTTCTAATCGGGGACGAAGATTGGCGATCACACGCTGACATTTAGCTCTCCATATTGCTTCAATTGCGTCAGATTCGTCGGATGATTCCCACAGACCTTACTTTTAAGGTATCCCCATGCAAAATAGTCAAGTGGACTAAGGTCGGGGCTTTTAGGAGGCCAGTTGATGTTAGGGAATAATTAGTTAACAACTTCCAATGCTTGATTTGATGTATGGCAAGTGGCTCTTGTTGAAATCACGTTCTTGAGTTGAAGCCTTGAAATTCCTGTAACTCTGGACCCAAAAAATTTCGCAGCATATCGCAGTAACGGTCACTATTCACATTGAGTGGTCGACTCCGTTAATCTTCATGAATATAAGGACCGATTGCAGCGGTCGTTCATACTTTCATCTCGGATTTTCCTCTGTCCAGTACCGACAATTCTTTCCATTTACATGACCATCAGATAAAAGTTTGCTTCATCACTGAAGATTATGTTATAAAAATTGTTGAACCAGCATTCCGCTGACAAAATTCAATCGACTAGTACAGTCTGTATCCTTCAATTCTTCAACCAATTGAATTTATATGCTTTTAAATGCAAATCTTTCTTTAAAATTAAATGCAAGGACGAGTTTTTGATGTTTAATGATTGGCCTAGCTTTCGGATGGATAAAGACGGATTTTGACGAACTGACCCCCACTTCTCGAATCGTTTCTTCATCGCGGACTGAACGAGGGTGGCCAGAGTCTTGACTTTTTACCGTCGCACCTGTATTCTAGAACATCCGGATATATTATCTAATGCTGTCGTCACTTGGTGCATAAGCATTACGTGTACGGTATTGAACCACTATTGAATCACAGGGAGCCAGATGCGTTCCCGGGTCCTGCTCCATCGTGACTACAACTCCACAAAATGGCGGACACCACGATCCCATCCCTTCCGTCGCTCTGTTTCAAATGCAGCCCCAAAACCCCGATACGCTTTTTGGACACGCTGTATACGTGAACAGTGTTTACTAATTCAATTTAATTTCGAAAGTTTTCAAGAACAGCAATCTACCAAAAAACAACGAATTTCTTTTTCTCCAAACCTTTATTTGGGGTTAGACAGGGTTATCCATTTTGTGCTTCCGAAAGTAAACGTGAATAAAACACTCTTTCATCTAGAATATCGATCAAATTTTTATCTCAATGTAATGCTTGGACCTTGCGATTATGTGTTGAATACAACATCATTTAAATGTCCTCCGCGTGTCTCTTACAAGACTCGATGCTTGTGAGGTTATTTTCAAAGACTCGCAGGCACATTTCGGGCAATATCTCACCAATAACTTGACGGCTGATGGTTTTCAGATCGTTTTCAGATCGTCTGACGAATATCGGCATAAACACGATCCTTCACAAGACCTCACAAAAAATCCAAAGGCGATAAATCACAAGATCTGGGTAGCCAATTCACATCGGCGAAACGAGGAATTACGCGTCCTGGGAATTTTTCTTGCAATAAAGCCAAATCGGGTCGTGGTGTGTCATCTTGCTGGAACAACATCTCGTCCAATTCCATACAATTAATTTCGGGCCAAAAAAAATCGGTAATCATTTGAGAGAATTGACGGTTTGAGTCTCCTTTATTTTCAAAGAACTACGGGCCAATCACTCCACCAGACTAAATTACACACCATACATTGACTTTTTGTTGATGTAATGGTCTCTCGGCAATAACATGAGGAATTTGACGATGCGACAATTTTGCTTGTTTACAAAGCCGCCGAGTGGAAAATGTGCTTCATCGCTGAAGAAAATTCAATGCAAAAAATCGTCATCCACACGTTGTGGTTTAAACACCAAATCGGCATATGTTCTACGCATTCCTTGGTCAGCTAGCTTTAGTTCTTGTGTCAACTGAACCTTATAAGGATGAACATGCAAATCCAAATGTTGTGCGCGCCGATGAATTGATAAATTTGGATCTTCTTCAACAGCATCACTTATAGTAGAAATATTTTCGGTCGAGTGTGCATTTCAATGATATATAGGCCTTATGAGACCAGTGACAGATCCAGCCTATTCGAATTTTTTCAGTGTTACTAATTGTATGCACAGATGAACGATTATGTCGAGCATAATCTGCTCGTAATACACGAAAGGTACTTATGTTATGTTATTTATGGCGAGCGGGCGTCTGTCCACCCTACCACTGCGTCCGCACGGACTATTGTGGTTCACCCCTAATTTATACCTCCCCGACGAGATCCAGTTTTCGGATAAAACCGATAATATAGTTCAGGGGTAATTTTTTCAGTTCGGTGTGGGCTATAAAAGCCTGGCCAAAGACTTCGAATCTGATGCGACTCACCGCTGGGCACTCTGAGACGATGTGCATGGCTGTTTCAGTGTCCTCAAGACACAGCCTGCATTCATTGTCTTCAGCCAGACCGATTTTATGCAAATGCGCTTTCCGTCTGCAGTGACTTGTCATAATTCCGACAAGTGTTCTTAGTTTGGCCCTATCCAGACCTAGCGCTAGGTTCGCCATCTTTTTGTTCGAAGCTGTTCCAAGGAACAACTTCGAATGTTTCAGGCCAGAATGGCTCCGCCAGAAAGACTCTAGCCTTGAGTTCATTCTGCCTGTTATCGCCTCGTATACATTGCATTTTTCAGGATGCAATGAAACCTGCAGAACTTCATGAGGATTGTTTTCATAGCTGTTCAACCAGAAATGAGCTTCATCACTAAACACAATTTTACTATAAAAAAGTGGATCAACTTCAAGCTGTTCTAGGGCTCAATCAGCAAATAAACGATGCTTATTATGATCAAATGGCTTTAGTTCTTGAACTAGTTGGATCTTGTATGTAGACCAAGATCTTTACGCAATTTTCCATGTGGTGGATGCACACTAATTTTGAAAATAAATTTCAACAATTTCTAAACGTTGTTGCGACGTGAGTCTTTCCACGATAATTCGTCAATACTTACTGAACAGAAATGTCAAAACAACATGGCTTCTACCTTCTGTCAAGTCGCAGTTATCCCTATCGAAAGTTCTATCACTAAAAAAAAACACCTGATACAAATGCCTCTTTGAAGATGTGTTACATAGTTTGACAGAGGTTTTTGAAAGAATTTGAAAAAGATGAGAAAGAGGTTATTTAGAAGAATTTCTCAATTTAATGTTTGATATTTTTAGAGTGGAATTTGTTTTTATAATACCAATATGAAACAGTGGTCTCCACTTAATGTTCGTTGAGTAAGTTCGATCAATATTCTATATTTTTTTTTGATTCCTTTATCTTCTTTTGATACTGTGCGATTAGTGTTAATTCTATATATCTACTAAGAAGTGAACAGTATTTTCTAACGCATTTATTCAATAAATAAAGTGTATTAAGTTTGCTTCACAATATACAAACACCTATGTATCATTGAAAAGTATCCATTTTATCTGATGAACTGAAGCGAACTCAATACTCATATTACGGCCCTGTACATTATTCATAAAACCTGGAGCGACCTGTTAAACTAGGTCTCCATCATTTTCTGTGCCTTCATCTTTATCGACGTTATTACAAATTTCCTGAATGCCTCAAAAGTCTCCATCGTTCCTATAAGACCTGATTCATAGTGACAATTTACTCAAGGAAAATTTCAGCCAGATTCTTCCATGACTTGTTCGGAATTGAAGGACGGTCCAGGAAAAATGAGACAACGTTTTCGGGTTAATGAACGTTGGATTTGTTGGAGGTCCTCAGAATTGATGTAGAAGATTTTATGTAATCGTGCTCTGTAATAATATAATGCATATATAATACATAAAAAATTTTCCAAATTTATAGTGTGGAAACCGCTTATGGAATAGCATTATTTGTATCCTTATGTAAAAAATTTTGCATTCAATAGTGCGCTTTTCAAACATGAATTTAAATATACAGAATGATTCGCGCAAGTCTAGCATAGTCCATCCCCTTTATTTTGGAAGGAACACCCCGTATATTCTTATTGTTTCAAAGCTGCTTAATGACCTGATTTCAACGAATTAAAGCATGTATGGTCAGTTATGAATAGCGGATGAAATTTCGAAAGTATAGTCCGTCTAGAAATTATCCGGAATTCATTATTTTTCATGATTTTAATATACTTCTTTTCTGTAACATTCTAAGACAAAATTAATGTATTAAAAAGATTGTGTAGATAGTCGCCTATGGCCAAAGTTGCATGGCAATACTATTGCTCAAATATTGTTAATTGTCAACAGGTATACAATTCATGAAATAATGTTATAATAAAAAAACTGGTAGAAAATTTGCATAGAAAAGGTTTTCCCAACGTTGAAAAATTAGTGCAATTGACTTAACTGGGAAAAAATGCTGTATATGAGACTATAAAGAGGATAAAAAATGGCATGGATATGAGGCATAGACCAGTTTAAGGTTGAAGAAGTCAATTTAAACGATTTATTGGCCTCAGGACGACACAATCTGCACCTGGGGTTTCGAAAATTGGCTAACAGATTTGGAAATCAACGAAATATGAAAGTATGTCCAGAAACCGTCCGTATATTATTGAAAAGACAAGGCTACATATCAAGGAAACCAAAAAAAAATTTCTTATAATGACACCTCTACAAAAGGAACGAAGGATAGAATTTCGTCCACGTTATCAAGAAAATAATTTTAATAATGTCTTTATATCTGATGAAACTTGTTTCCAACTGTGGAAATCACTTAAAAATCCTATCAAAACAACCTGTTACCGTTCAAATCTCCAAATTTCCCACCAAAATGATGGTTTGGAGAGCAATATGTCAGCGTGGTGCTATGACTCCCTATATGATTGGTGGTACCATTAATAGTAAAAAGTATTGTGGCATTCTGAACGATTTTCTCCTTGAAACGGTGCATGCTTTATATCCAGAGGGGTGGCGTTTTCAGCAGGATGCAAGAACACCAAGTGACAACCATTTCATGGCCAGCAGCTTCACCATATATTAGTCCGATTGAAAACAAACGGGGACTAATGAAGATTGAAGTTGAACGAGCAGTGTCACGAAATAAAGATGATTTAATTAAGTTAGTTTTATAGTCCTGGACTACCATTACAGAAAATTATGGAGATGATCTAGTTTCGGGTGTACCTCGACGTTTAATCAAATGTTTATAGTTAAATGGAGGTTGTATAAGAAAATAAGATTAATATTTTGTTATAATTTTCTAGTTCAAGAATTTGAAATATATGCCAAATAATTACAATCGAGCTTTGTTTTTTCCGGATACTTTATAGACGAACTATATTTATTATTGGTTTCAAGAAACAGAAATGCTTTATATATATTTTAAAACTAATTCAGACTCTGAAATGTTGCTTTTACGTGATGCCGAAAACTATTTTTACTGTTTGATGGTCATGCAAACCAATTCCATCTAACATAGTTGTAAACTTAGACGTTGTTTATTTTACCCCAATTTATTCGTCAATAAAAACGTAACTTTTAATTCCATCGATTTTTTATGTATCTTACAACAAACAGTTTTGTCGGAAACTTTCGTCTTCAAATAGATACGTATGGAATAGAATAGGTATAGACTGTTTATCCATTTCATTTCTTGAATGAATCCGTTCAATCGAATTTGAATACTGATGAATAATTGAGAAGACAATTTTTAATTGATACGGTATGGAACATTCTGCACAGATGAGTGAAAAATTGACTTAATAGATGTGCTACTTCTGTCATTCGTGTTTTGACAGAAGGTTAGTTTAATATTTGACACTAACGAAATGGGTTGATTTACGCTTGGCCAAAACTGGGAAATATCAACAACTTATTTCCAAAGTGGTGAGTGTTCTTTCCAAACAAAAATTCAAAAGAAATGAAATACTCTCGCCGCTATTTGTGTATCAATTTAGTCGTGAAAACTCGCCGTTCAACCAGAAATGAGCTTCATCACTAAACACAATTTCACGATGAAAAAGTGGATCAACTTCAAGCTGTTTAGTGCTTGAACCAGTTGGATCTTGTATGGACGTAGAACCAGATCTTTACGGAAAATTTTCCATGTGGTGGATGCACAGAGTCCAACTTGTTGTGAACGTCGAGAAATAGACAAATGTGGTACATCATCTATGAGTTATAGCAGCGATATTTTCTTCTGTACGTACAGTTCTTTGTCTTGTTGTTGTTGCATCGAGAAGAGAAAATGTTGTCCGAAATCTATCGATAGTTCGACGAATAAGCTGCTCTGATGGACGATTATGTAAACCATTAATTTCACGAAGTGCTCTATAAGTTTGGCGAATCGAACACTGATTTTGAAAATAAATTCCAACAATGTGTAAGCGTTGTTGAGGTTTACTGAACAGAAATGTCAAAACAACATGGCTTCTACCTTCTGTCAAATCACAGTTATCCCTTTCGAAACTTCTATCGCTCTAAAAAAAACACCCGATACTTAAAGTCATTCATTCAAGGAAATCTTATGAAAGATCATTTGATGGTGTTCAATACAAAATTTTGTTAACATTGTCGTTAGCAATCTCCCAGTATTTTTTTCATAGTCAGGGCCATAGAAATACCCAAATAAAGGAAACAAGACTTGTGTTGACCAGTGTAATACAGTGTTTAGTGGTACTAATATAACGATCCAAAATAAGAGTAAACGCTCTAAAAGTAGGAACTACCAACACAAAATTGGGGTATTAATTTGCAATATTTTCGCAACGTTGCTCACGCGTATACTCCATGATAAAAATGTCAACGTTGACTGACGTTTTGACATTGACAGATCCTAAAAATGCTCAAGGGAGCGTTCGCATTTCAACACAAATTCGTATGTCTCAACTGGAAAACACGCTTACTTCGTGAACTAATAAAGTAGATTAATCTTGCTTCACTTCAAATATTTATACATTTTTCTTGGAGAGTCCTTCAATTGTCCTAACATAACTCATGTTGTTGACGTATACAAAATTGACACTCCCTTTCCGAGGCTAAAAACACGCTTTATCGAGGAAAGAATTGTTTTCCGATCCGTGTGATGAATAGGCAAGAAGGGACACATTGCGCGTATTTATTCATAAAAAGATAACAATAACAGCCGATGGCGTTTATGTCGAGATTATGCCTGATGAAGTACGTAAATGTCTCATCGCCATCCACTTGTTTATCATAGTGACGCTCATCGTGACCTCCTATTGCAACCATTTCAATTAGTTCGGTCGATTTTCAATATTAATATTTATCGAATGATACATTTTCAGTTGATACATTACGGGTATAATTGTAAACTATCAGTCACTTTCGGAAGCGGCACCTTGAGTCTCAGTCCCTGCTTAGGTTTTCGTTTGTAACTAGAAAAAAAGGGGTTTCCAATATGAGATTTTATTTTGAATAGCCCGCTATCCGGACAACTGTCACTTTTGACATTTGACAAGAAAAATTACTATTACCATTACTAAAAATGGAACGATACACGCTTCAACAACACATTGAAATTGTTCAAATTCACTAGAAAAATGGTGAAAATTTGCAGCCACAGTTCGCAAAACGAAAGCACTTATCAGTCGTAGTGAGGCACCTTCTCGGCAGGCAATAGTATAACTGGTGGGAAAATTTGAGCTGTTGAGATAAGTTAGTGATGTGAAGAATCGAAACCGTATGCTTCGCTCAAGAACAACTGAGCATATGGCTGATGTAGCCCGTAGTGTTGACGAACACCCAGGTTTGTCGATTCCCCATCGATCTTTGGATTTAGGCATCGCATAAACGATATTACACCGTATTTTGCTTAAAGACTTGGGTCTTAAGGGCCACAGATAACGTATGGCGCTGCAGCGTGGTGAAGAAGGGCTAACAAACGACTGGCCAGCATAAGCTCACAGGACTACAGAAACAGACTTACCTCGCAATTACAGGTGCGTTTCGAACCACACCCATCTTGAGATCCCACTAAATCTACCACCCCTGCACCTGCTCGTGCAAGGGAAGGAGAAACGGACCACATACAAACTACGTCAACAGGCGATCGATAGGCCAGAGGCAATAGTGATGTAAGGCTCAGGACTGCTGAACGAGCTTTTAACGAACAGTCCATATTTGCTAGTTCTATGTTTAGGCACAAACATTGTCTCTTCTCGATGCAACAACAGCAAGACAAAGAACTGTACGTACAGAAGAAAATATCGCTGCTGTAAGTCAGAGTGTCGATGATCTAGGTTTGTCTATTCGTCGACGTTCACAACAAGTTGGACTCTGTGCATCCACCACATGGAAAATTTTGCATGAAGATCTTGGTCTGCACCCATACAAGATCCAACTGGTTCAGGAACTAAAGCCATTTGACCATAATAAGAGTCGTTTGTTTACTGATTGGGCCCTAGAACAGCTTGAAGTTGGTCCACTTTTTTATCGTAAAATAGTGTTCAGTGATGAAGCTCATTTCTGGTTGAACGGCTATGTAAACAAGCAAAATTGCCGTATATGTAGTGAAACCAATCCTCAAGAAGTTCTGCAGGTTCCATTGCATCCTGAAAAATGCACTGTATGGTGTGCTTTACACGATGGAGGCATCATCGGTCCATATTTCTTTAAAACGATGCTCGAGCTTATGTTACAGAGAATGGTGCTCGTTACAAATCGATGATTAATGATTATTTGTTTCAAAATTTGAATGGTATCGACCCAGAAGTGTTTTGGTCCCAACAAGCTGGTCCTACATCTCATGTTGCTACCGTGGCAATTGATTTATTGAAAGAAAGATTTGGCGATAACATTATTTCGAGAAATGGTCCAATTAATTGCCCTCCAAGATCATGCGACATAACTTCACTAGATTATTTTCTTTGGGGTTATGTCAAGTCATTGGTTTATGCTGATAAACCAGAAACAATAGACGCTTTGGGAGCCAACATAACTCGTGTTATTGATGAAATTAGGCATGAATTACTCAAAAAAGTGAATATGCCGGAAATTACTTTTAAAACAAATGTCATAAAATTATATTTCAAATAAAAAAAAAATTTGGCTCCAATCTTAATTTAAATGTGTTTTATTTCAATTTAAAGTTTTATCACTCTAAAAAAAGCACCCGATATATTGTGTACAAAAATTCAAGCAATGGAAGTTTGAAATCATAATAATCTAAAAGTAGCTCTTCAAAATCCCCTTTAAAAGCTTCAGTTCGATTGTTAAGACTCATCTTTGCGAATAACGAACAAAACAACAAAAACCCACTTTTGCATTCGACAAACGTACCCCATACAATACTGCCACCAGTTTACTGTCGGCCATTACACCTTTATAACCCTATTTCCAATCAAGATAAACGACTATTTAACCAATTATTCTCCGATGAACGCTTTCGTTTCAGTATTGGCTGCGTTCCGAATATAGAAAGTATTCTTCCCTCTCTCTAACTTCATCAAAATCAACCGTTCGTGAATAGGTTCGTTATGCGAATGGTACAAAAAGATAAAGTAATACTAATAATGGAAATACCTGAATGAGCTCTCGACAAAGCTAATAAACCGTTCATCACTGCTGGCGTCATGTTGATTTTTCTATTTTAGAGGTGAACAGAAAGACGTACGAGCCAGAAGTGATTGCGAGTAGATCAAATGGACCTTCTGAACGCGTTATTCAAATAGGATAAGATTTGAAATTTAGGTCTACGTCGATGAGATTTTCGTTAGCATTGATTTGAAATGAAATGCAATTTTAACGCGAAGGTTTTTTTGAGGAGTGAAGAAAACACGCCTGAACTAACAGACGTTGCTTGTATGGCACGCAGTGTCGTCCTCTTGAAAATAAACGTCGTCCACATCAATACCTTCCAAATCCGGCCATAAAAATCATCAATCATAGCTCGGTAGCGTAATTAATTCACCGTAACAGTTACATCACCCTCATTTTCGAATAAAAAAAATCCAATCACACCACCACCCCAAAAATTGCACCCAGCAGTGACACGTTGAGGATGGAAAGGCTTTCCAACAATTATTCTTGGATTTTCCGAGCCCCAAATGCGACAATTCTTCTAACGTAGCCTCCGAGGTGAAAATTAGCCCCATTGCTGAAGATGATTTTTAGATGAAACTTCGGATCATTTCGATGCGTTTCAAAAACCCAATCAGCGATGATACGACGTTGCTGGTGATCGATCGACTTGAGTTCTTGTGTTAACTGACTTTTAAAAGCCTTAACATCTAAGAATTCATGCAAAATACGGTGTAATGTCGTTTAAGAAATGTCTAATTCCAAAGATCGACGTAAGGAATGAACAAACCTGGGTTATCGTAAACACACGGTTTGGATTCTTTACATCATTAACTGCAAAATTTGCACCGTTTTGTAGTGATTTTAACAATTTCTGTGCGTTGTTGAAGCTTGTATCTTTCCATGTTTAGTGATGGCGTAGTTTTCGCTTGTCAAATGTCAAAATATGACAGCTTCAAAATTGACAGCTGCCCAGATAGCGGGCTATTCAAAATGAAACATCTAATTGGGAAACCCTTTATTGATTGAATTATGCAAAATTTGCATCGTTTACCACTGAGACGTACGGATATCTCATACGACATCTTGTAACCGAAAATGAAGTTTTGAAGTGTTAATTTGGAAAGGTAACAAGAATAGTCGGTAGAAAATCACACAACAAACGGTTAGACGTATCGATTTCTATCAATAGTTCGGATCTATTTCGGGCAAGTTTCGACTGTTTATAACATCAGTCGGGCGAGTAACAGTGCGTTTCACGTCCGAAATGAAAGAAACCACTCCTCTTCCTTTATTGCCAGTTTTTCTCGTCAGAAAAATGTATCGATGTCGAAATTTTTATTTTTAGCCGAAGGACTGCTTTATGCAGAAATGTAAACTCATCGCTAATGAGATGGAAAGCAAATAACCCAGGATATAATGATGTTTGCGAAGAAATCGACTGGTTATTGCCGGCAGTTTGGCAATTCTGTTTGTTTTCTGCTAATTGAGCACATTTTACGACTCGCACTTTGAATCAGTCGCCATCAAGAAAATAAAAGGGGGCTTGATCAGTTGAGTTGCTTTGTCTGGAGATCAAATAAACAATTAGGGAGCGAATTCTGAGAATGTTCAATTCAGAGATTGATGCAATATCCTAATAACCCTCAGACAATTTAATTCATTATAGAAAAGTCTTGAGAGTCCGAGTATAATAATAATAATAGACCTTTATTTGACCTGAAAATATGACAAAATGATGTTGATCACGTCACAAAATATCATAACTTAAAAATTAAAGTTCATTGAAGTCTTTCTCAGCCATAAACTCTTTCACACTGTAGTAGCCTTTTTTATATAAACATTTTTTTTAAAGTTTTCTTTTATATAATTTCGGGTCTTGTTTTGAATGTTTGTGGTAATTTGTCCCAAATTTTCACTAAAAGATGAACAACATTCTTCTGTATGTAAGCATAATTTGGTTTTTCTAAACTAAGATGAGTTTTTCCTCTGGTATTATAATCATGATCAAGCATTAACATTTCAAATTTTGTGAAATTATTTATTATATACATAATGCACTCATATATATATACAGGCAGTATAGTGTTAATATATTATTATTCCTAAATATATCTCTACATGATTCGCTATATTCTAGTTTAAAGACAGTTCTCAAACATTTTTTTTGTATGATGAAGACTCTTTCAGCATCAACAGAATTCACCCAGAAGATGATTCCATACCTGAGTCTAGAGTGGACGTATGCATGATATGCTGTCAGAGAAGCATCTGACCCAATTGTTTTTGTTAGGATCCTTAAAGCATAGCAGTACCTTGCAAGGCTTGTTGCGAAATATTAAATGTGTGGCCGCCAATTCAAATCCCGATCTAAATGGATTCCAAAGAATGATATAGTCTTCAGCTCTTATGTTCTCACCATGATAACTTAAGTTGATGGCATGTTGATTCTGGAGTGGAACCAACGCAGATTACTGATACGTCATCGGCATACATTACAGTATCATTTGATGTTACTTTAATCAAATCATTTGTGTAGATTATATAAAGTAGGGGACCTAATATTGATCCTTGGGGAACCCCTCTATATACATGCAAGGCATTTGATATTATTTGCTTGCCATTTTTCCTTTTTTCAGTTGTCCTCTGAATTCTCCCTGTTAAGTATGATCGAAATAATTTTGACGTTATACCATATCTTTCCAATTTTTGCACTAAGATATTATGATTCACTGTATCAAACGCTTTCGTCAAGGCTAAGAAAAGTGTGGCTGTTATCTGACTTTTATTCAATGATTTTATTACAGAGTTAAGAACTCGATATAATGCATTTATGGCCGATTTGCCTTTTCTAAATCCACATTGTTGTTCCACTAATATGTTATTCTCCTCAAAAAACTTTATTACTCTATAAAAAATTATTCTTTCAAATATTTTATCAACTCCGTTCATTCCAATAAAAACAAATTATGAAACTCAACAAGAATGGACAATATTTTCATTGAGTATTACCGATATGGCCATGAGCTCATATAATGACAATATCTTTCGAGTAAAATGTCACCAAAGCACCTAAGGTCATAACGTCTGTGAACTTCAAACTATTTTCGCTGGGTTAAACCTCTTCAGTTAATGTGAAAACCTGTCAAAACTTCCATAAAATCCAAAGTATCCCATTTGTTCCACAACATCGACTGATTTTTCCGTGCAAACAACCCACAGAATTTTCAGAAAAACAAAGGCGAAGATCGAAGTGAAAACTTCAGGCTGCATCCAGTTCAGTCTGCGATGGATTCAGAAATTCTATCCAAGGAAAACTAATTTAAACTTTTTCCCATTCTACTATTCTATCTGATTTTTCGTTCCCAGCAAGTTGTGGAAGTTCTGTTGAAACCCTCGATTTTCGAGTTGAATGAATTCATTTCACTAATTATAGCTGCAATATCCTAGGGTTGAGTGGAAGGAGCGCCTTTCTAGGTTTCTAGGTTTGATGGAAAATGTGAAATTGTCTTTGAATTGGTTGATATTATCGATAGCTCGTCAATTCTCTTCTTCTTTATTTGGGGGCACAGCAGTGCTCCATATAAAAGAAGGAGACAGCACAGAAGTACAATCCTTGCACCCCTTTAGTTTGTTGTAGAATCAATTAGAAATTTAAATATCCAAGTAAGAGAAGATATATTATAACTTATATATTACCAAAGGTCAAATCTGTGTACCTTATAGTTTACCCACTATCACTGGTAGAATTCTTCGATTTTGTCACTGATCTACTGTAGTTTTATTGCTTGCAAAATAAAACGGTGTCTACTTTTAAAAGGGCTAAACTTCAAGAGGAGATCTTACAAGTTCTTTGCAACAAAAAATGTCTCTTAACACATGGTCGAAATGTTGATAGTAAGTCTTCAATTTAACATTTCTTGATTTAGCGAAATATTTCAAGTTTTTTCCATCAAATCAATTATACTTCAGTTATCCTTGTAGCCTCATCAAATTTGACCACATATCTGAAAACGTCATTAAATTTGCTACAAGATAAGAAGTTCTTATTGCGGGCATGGTAAGGAGATAAATACCACGATTCTGAAGTGAACAAAATCAGTCATATTTCTCCAATGGTTTTATCGATGAAAAATTATTAATTATAGACATTCGCCAAAAATTACCTCATTTAGTGTTTCCGAATGATATATCAACTTTTGTGCTAGCTGCTTGTCCTCTGCCATAATATCATGGCTAAGAAGGTAACAACGAAAAGCTGAAATATTCCAAACCTAAATTTGTTCCATATTGAAGCTCTTTATGATTAAATATTAAAGTAATTCTCATAGAAATCATTAATTCATCTGTCGAGTCAAAATAATTCAAACGAATAAACTAAATAATAATACAGATTTTATGAAAAAATGGAAAGAACTACTTCTACAAATAACAATTGTTCACATTTCTGACGCATTTCTGCACAACACAATTTTATTCTTTCGATCAGATCCTCTCGAGTCCGAACGCGGATTACTTTTTCTTTCAAGGTGTTCCAGCCATAAAAATCCAAAGGCGTAAGGTCGGGACTCCTTGGTGGCCATATTATCTTCCAACCCATTGCACCCCAAAATATTCATTAATTAAGTCCCGTACGTTCCGGCTATTATGAGCTGGGCAGCTATCCATTTGAAACCAGATATTTTGTCTGTTACCCAGGGGCATTTCATCCAATATGTCTGTTAAGCTGCATTGGATTGAATTCTTCTGAGCGATCGGGAAGTATTACTGGTCCGAAGAGTTCACCTCTCATGAGTCCCAACCTCACATCGACTCTTAACTCATATTGGAAATGAGAAACAATAGTCGCAAGGCTACATAACTGAAGTATTATTTTGATTTTATGGAAAAACTTGTAATATTTCGTGAAATCAAGAAATGTTAAATCGATGATTAACCATCAACATTTCGACCATATGTTATATGACATTTTTTGTTGCAAAAAGCTTGTATGATATCCCCTTGAAGTTTGCCTCTTTTAAAAGTAGACAGCCTGTATATTGCTACTTTGAAATTTAAAAAAACTGTTCATTTTGTTTAAGAACTGTTAACAGCACAAATATCCCCTCGTGTATTTAAGGTTGCTTCTACATCAATATATTTACAGTTATTTTCGCCACGTTGTTATTCAAGAAGAATACCACTATTTTCTGTGAAAACTCGATGACACAATTCAATCAATCTGCTTAAAGCAAGACAGTTCCCTTTTCAGTTTTATCGTTGACGATATTGAGTTTCATCAATAATGCTCAGTTAGCTAAACACTTTTATTTATGTTCGATTCTAAACAGTATTTTTGGTGATTAAAGGTATGAATAGTAGATAACATAACAAGAGTTGTAAGAAGCATATTACACACGACTAGAAGTGTGTAATTGTCTTACAACTAGATCTGTGCAAGAGTACTTTTTCAACGACCACATTAATTCCTATAAAAACTTAGGATTCTATTAAGTGACGAAACGTCAAAATGTTATCGGCTGTGCGGCCTGATATTCGTTTCCATGGCAACTACTGAAGTATCTATCTTATTGGTTATACGCCGTGCGTTTACTTTACAGATGCTACCGTATTGGTTGTTCATCGTGCTTTTTGTTTACGGTAAAGTTAAATCGTACAGTTTTATGTTGCACAGTGCGTAAATAGACAGTTACAGAGGTGGCGAATTGTACAAATTACGTCATTTTATGTAGGGAGAGTAGAAAAATATAATTTTTATCCGTTGTTTTTATAAGCATCCAAATAACATTCGACCGATGAGAATATCGTTAAGAATTTCAAATGCTTTTGCTGGAGATCGTGCTATATAAAAGTTTGGGTAAAAAGAAATCCATTATTTTTTGGCTGTAGTGATCGATATCTCGTCAAGTATCGATCAAACATTTACAGATTTATGCTCGTTGTCAAGGTGACATACTCGATATTGTAACAGCTTATTACGTGCAATTTTGGTTTCGCGAATTTCGTTCAGGTTTTTTTGATGTTAAAGATGCACCTCGCACAGGCGGTCCTGTCGTCGAAAATGTCGATAAAATCACAGAAATAATGGGAATTGACCTGCATTTTAGTAGCCCTGTAGCTAAAGATCGACCATAAAACAGTTTTAAACCATTTTAACAAAGCTGGATTCATAATGAAGCGCGATGATTTGGTGCCATACCAATTAACACCCAAGAACATGATGACGGATTGAAATCGACCCATTTCTTGAACAGATGAGAAATGGGTCACATATGATAATATTGTGCGAAAGCCATCGTGGTCAAAGCACAGTGAAACAGCTCGAACGGTCGCAAAACCAGGGCTATTGGTCAGAAAGATGCATTTGTTAGGACAGAAAAGGAATCATTTATTATGAGTTGCTCCTATATGGCCAAACACTAAATTCGTATCTCTACTGTCAACAACTGGATCGATTGAAGTTAGCGATTGACCAGAAACGGCTATAACTGGCCAACAGAAGAGGTGTTGTATTCCATCAGAACAAGACCAGGTCACACACGTCTGCAGTGATTCGCTATAAACTCCGGGAGCTTGGTTGAGAAGTCCGGACCATATGGTCCGGACCTGGCACCAAGCGATTATAATTTCAAAAAAATGTTTATTCAAAAAAATTTTAGATTTAAATTAATGTCTACAATAAGCACCGCTCATATCTAATAAACTCAATATATAATGTGAAATGGAATAAATAAACCAACAAATATAAAAAAGTCATTAAAATTAATAAATAAATATTTAAAGGAGACCAAATTTGTTTCTGATCCTACCTTTAAGAACACCAATTGCCTTTTAAAAACATGAACACAACTTCTCAAAAAATATAATTTATTTGAAATATTTAATATATTTGAATATTCGAATAAGTTAATTCAGAAACCTCTCAAAACATGCACTATATCTTCAAAAAACAAATATAATTCTAGGTAATCACTTCATCGGTCCAAAATAATATTCCAACTATCAAAATCAAATAACTATCACTATATCTCAACTTACAAGTGTTTGCAGGATGATTGCTTCAAACAGACTAACTTTAAAATTCAAGATGGTCTATGTTGTAACAAAATCACAGAAAAATGTTTAAGGTATTTTTAAAGTTATATTTAAATCATTGACATTCCATAATGAGATTTATTAAAGCCTAAATATAATTATATATTATATAAAAAATAAAATAGAAAAAGGCTTTTTACTTGATAGAAGAAATATAACAAAATTGGAATATCAAAACAGATTTAATCTGTTAGTCTTCTACAATTTTAATTTCAAAAAAAATTTTTATTCAAAAAACTTTTAGAATTAAATTAATGTCTACAATAAGCACCGCTTATATTTAATAGACGTATATAATCAAAACTCAATATATAATGTCAAATGGAATAAATAAACCAACAGATATAAAAAAGTCATTAAAATTAATGAATAAATATTTAAAGGAAACAAAATTTTGTTTCTGATCTTACCTTTAAGAACACCAATTGCCTTTTAAAAACGTGAACACAACTGAATGTTTTTAAATGGGAATTGGTGTTCTTAAAGGTAAGATCAGAAACAAAATTTTGTCTCCTTTAAATATTTATTCATTAATTTTAATGACTTTTTTATATCTATTGGTTTATTTATTCCATTTGACATTATATATTGAGTTTTGATTATATACGTCTATTAAATATAAGCGGTGCTTATTGTAGACATTAATTTAATTCTGAAAGTTTTTTTAATAAAAAATTTTTTTTTAATTTAAATTGTAGAAGACTGACAGATTAAATCTGTTTTGATATTCAAACCAAGCGATTACCATTGTTTACCGCATGAGGAGAAATTTCATCGTTTGTAACGTTATTTTAGAATTTATTTTATTTTCAAACCAATTATGGAGAAAAAATAACCCAAGTACTGATTTTCAGAGATGAAATTATCTACGTCATTCATTGTAGCAAATAATTTCCTCACATGCAATGAAATAGGAATGTATTATCCTAATGTATTTGATTTTCAAGCGTTATGGACTACACTCCAGTACTTCTGAGTTTTGTGTCCAAATCTCCTCATCCCACATCTGAGGGAGAAGAGCATTATTTTCGAGATATACACTGGATTATTCATTATCATATTATCTTTTGTTTATTCCAATGTTCGACTGGACGTCGGAGTTCTCTGCACTGAACATCGTATTTCCAAAACGTGATTTTCCAAACCTGTATTAGTATCAAGCAAAAATGTTTTTCCTTTTATAATTTCTAAATCCCAAAATAGAATTATTTCCCCATTTAAACGACAAACTACCACGACTCTCGTAAGATAAACCGAACGGCGCACTAAGGAAGAAGCGAAATGAAATGAATACGTATAAAATGAAAAATAAAACTTTTACGATCGAAAAGGTAGATCTTTCGGCCGAGAAAATCCGTTTTCGTGCTTTCAAAATTAGGGAACTCGGATTTATTTCCCGAGTACGTACCAGGGATTTACTGCCGTTGTTTCGTTGTTTTCGCTGCGTCCGTAGAAAACTTTGGATGTAGGACCAGTGGTTAGGACAGCCTTAAAAGGTTTTTGGAGCGGAGAAATCGGATAATTTAGGACACATTTTAAGCTTGGATTTCATTTATCAAGTGGTAGGTAGTGATAAATCAACAAACGACAATGATAGCAATATGACTCGCTGATATTCAATAAAATTATTTCTGAAACATGCATTACACAGAAGTGGAAAAAATCAAATCAAATATATTTCAACAAATTGATACATACAAAGATATCATTACTAATATTGGGAGTACAAATAAGTTTCCGCCGTTTTATTGTAGATGGCACGGCAGGGAGTTCCGGTTAGCTTTCGCAGATCATAACCGGCTTAAAAAATAGTTTGGACATTCAAGAACAACATAACCTATTAATATCATTGATTTTATATTGGTAAAATACAATTTTTATAAGTTGAAAATGTCAAAATTTGAGCCAAGTAAGCGTCATTAAGCGAGAAATATTAGTTCACTTCTTTAATTCAAAAAAATCTGCTGTTGAGGCGCATCAATCGCTCGTAGAAGCATATGGTGAGGGTGCTTTAAGTGAGAGAACGTGTCGAGAGTGGTTTCAAAAGTTTAAAAACGGTGATTTCGACGTAGAAGACAAAGATCGCAGTGGAAGGCCAAAAATTTACGAGGATGCAGAATTGGAGGAATTATTGGAGGAAGATTGATCTCAAACACAAAAAAAACTTGCTCTAACATTAGAAGTCACTCAGCAAGCAGTCTCACATCGTTTAAAATCATTAGGAATGATTCATAAACAAGGAAATTGGGTTCCGTACGAATTAAAGCTCGTCCACATGTTGCGGTTCCCGTGAAAAAGTACTTCGAAACACTTGATTGGGAAGTGTTACCCCACCCGCCGCATTCAAAGACATTGCACCGTCCGATTATCACCTGTTCCGGTCCATGGCACATGCTCTGACGGCGCAGCGGTTCACATCTTATGAGGATACCAAAAATTGGGTTGATTCGTGGATAGCCTCAAAAGACAAGGAGTTCTTCAGACGTGGGATTCAAATGCTGCCTGAGAGATGGGAAAAAGTGGTTGCAAGTGATGGGCAACATTTTAAATAAATTTATATTACCGTTCTTCTATAATAAATATTTAATTTGTGTTAAAAAACGGCGGAAACTTATTTGTACTCCTAATATAATAAATCAGCATTAATCAACAATTATAGTCACATTACCTTCAAAATCAAGCAATATGTCGAGTTCTTGTTTCTCATTCCATAAGACGTTACGTCTCTTTCTCTTAAAACTTCTAGAATCTCTTACACGGTTGTTAGTATTAAGAAATGTATTTTCACTTTGAATTGGCTATTCTCCCCATGTAGCTTTCTCGATTTTGTTCTTCACATAAGGTGAAAATATTTAAAATTTTTCCGCTTCTGTGTAATGCATGTTTCAGAAATAATTTTATTGAATGTCAACGTGTGTCATATTGTTACCACTGTCGCTTGTTGATTTATCACAGCCTTCTACTTGACAATCGATATTTGAGACTCTGTTGTTTTCAAAATAAGAGAGATAGACCCACACACGCATATATATTCGTAATCAGGAAAGGAGAGGCTAGCCAAAAATAAGAAAATATACAGGGTGAGCCATTTGGAATATGAAGTTGCACTCAATATCTTGTCCACCTGTATACGAGGGTGATTCACATATGATCGAGACAAATACTGTCCACCTTTCCGGATGTTTTTTGATGCCGTTATCGAAAAATTCCTTGGGCAATTCGGACAATCATGTGCGCACGAATCCCTCTACCTCGTCGTCGGTGTTGAACTTTTGACCTCCGAGGGCCTCTTTCAGTGGTCCAAAACTTGTTGTGGCTGCAGGACGATAAATCCGGACTATAGGGGGGTGTTCCAGTACCCTCCATCCCAATTCCGATATTGTATCGAGCGTGAGACGCGCGGTATGAGGGCGCGCGTTATCCTGGAGGAGAATCGCACTTCGTGCTGGAATGCTCCTCCGTTTCGAGCGATAAGAGGGTTTCGCGTGTTTTCAGAAGGTTAGAGTAGTAGGCAGCATTGATGGCAGGAAATCGACGTACAGCACACCCTGCCGGTCCCAGAACACAGTACACATCACCTTACCCGCAGACCAGGTTGTCTTCGCTCTGACTGGCCCCCTTCCTCCTTCTTCCTCCACTCTTTACTTAACACCTTGGTGTCGGGAGTGTAATAGTGTACCCATGTTTCGTCTGTTGTGAAGATTCGCGTTAAAAAACCGTCCCCCTCCGCCCCGTATCGCGTCAGTAAGCGGTGTTCGTGGATGATAGACTCTGCACTACCAATACTGATGCCGACTTCAGCCGAAATGTCTAGAACATTCATCCTAAGGTCCTACAAAATGAGTTGTTCTACGCGGCGAATGTTGTCTGGTGTGACGCTAGTTCGCGGTCGACGATCATGCGGCTCATTCTCGACGGTTTCGCGGCCATCCTTGAATCCTTTTGCCCATTTAAGCACGGCAATCCTACTCAGGCACTCACTATCGAACTGCTTTTGCAAACGCACAAAAATATCCTTGTTTTTAACGTCTCCTCCCACTAAAAAACAAATGATAATACGTTGCGCGGCAGTCAGCACTTGACGTTCACTCATGGTCGTAGCACACGCGTGAAACACGTGCTCCGACGAGAACAAATGCCACACTGTTCGTAAGAGACCCAGCTATCACATACTCAAGCCACGACCTTCGAAACATACATGCGCACCATCTACAGAGTTTGTATCGACCATATTTGAACCACTCTCGTGTGAAATCATTTTGAAAATATTCAGTTGATTTCGTACAACTTTTGTCAATAACTTTTTTTGTATCTCCATTTGTAACAAACTTAATGGGGGTTCAAATTATAGTGATAAGCCCGGTACCTTGATTAAAGGTACCTCATAGTCATATTTCTAACAACTACCTTTGTAGTCACGCCGGGAAAGAATGCCACTTCAAACTATCATAATTTCTGAGAATTTCACATGACGTTCTGTTATTGAAAGAACGGAATACTCATTCCGCGATAACAATGAGGCAATTTGAAGTAATTTTATCTGTCAGATTAAGTTATATTGTATAAACAGAAGTCGGCAATTTGATTCATAATATATGATATGAATACCAGGTTCATTTGAATAGTATTGAACCCCAAGGCTTATTAGGAATTTATTATTTTTCATAATTCTAATATACATCTTTTTTGTAACATTCTAAGACGAAAGTAATGTATAAAATAGATTGTGCAGATAGTCGGCTATGGCCATAGTTGCATGGCAATACTATTTGTCAAATATTGTTGATGACCAACAGGTACACAATTTATGAAATAATCTCGCAACAAGAAAAAAGAAAACAAGTAAATTATTTGTATAGAGAAGGTTTTCGAAACGTTGAAAAATCAGTCCCATTGACGACTGAACTGGAAAAAAGTTCTGTATATGAGACAATAAAGAGGATAAAAATGGCATGGATATGAAATAGCGTAGACCGCGCAAGATTAAAGGAAACAATTTAACTCTTCATTGGCTGGGCTGAAAACATTACATTCTTTATACCACATCTTGTAAAATACCCTGTACATCCAATGTTTGAAAAGCGAAATTCTCTTCAGAATCTTCAATAAATACTCTTTTAAACAAGCCCATTAGGACCCATGGCACAATTCGCATCATCATATCATGAATCATTGAATATTAGGAATTTTCAATTTACAGTAAACAGGGACTGTGAATCTCCGAATAATGCGTCTATTCATATTGAATCGATTGAAATTCTCAGTAATATGACTTAGGTATTGTGCTGCATCTTATTACATCCAATACACGAATGTATTGGCAGCACAAATATTTTTTGCAAAACTAAATTTAACCGAAAACTCGAATTGATATTGAACATTTAATTGGACTGTTATAAAATGGACTTAATAAAAAAAATATAAAATGTATCTTACAAAGATTTGTGGAACTGAAAAAAATTGACAATAAATAAGAGAAAAAATTATAACTTTTTTTCGAATATATCCTTTTTTTAAATTTTCTAGCTCTTGTGATTAAATGAGCTACAGCTTTCTTCAAAATTTCCGATCGATTTCGTATTGCTTCACATGCAGCTTTAATACGATTAATCAGATGCTCCCTGTCTGTGATTTCTTCAGAGTAACCATCATTCTTTAAGTGCCGCCAGAGAAAATGGCGTGTAAGATCTGGGGATCTTGCAGGCCAGTCATGAGTTCCGTTTCTACCAAACCAATGATCTGGATAAACTTCATTCAAATGCGCTACAATTTCACGGGTAAAATGTGGCGGAGCTCCATCATGTTGGAAGTACTTTCCTCTTGTAATATTGCTTTCATCATTCAAGAGCCCTGGCAAATGCTCGATTAAAAATTGTAGATATATCACTCAATTCAGCTTGTGTGAAAGAATTGGTCCAATTAGGCGATTATTGTAAATTCCACACCAAATATTAACTGAAAAACGATGTTGTGAATTGCGTTTCCTAGTCACTTTCGGATTTACTCTGGACCAAATATGTGCATTGCGAACATTCAAAATGCCATCTTTTGTGAAGGTCATTTTATCAGTAAAAAGCGTTCTGAAGATAGCTCGCCAGTTCCGCAAAACTCATCTGCAAAACCGCATCCTCGGTAGTTCGCCCGGCTCCAAGGATTGTAAATGAAATGGGTGCCACTTTTCACGGTGCAAAACTCGCCAGACCTGACAATGTGACAAACCTAAAACTGAACCAAGACGCTGAGTGCTGGTTGAGGAATTTTCTTGGACAGCTTCTATTATCTCTTCATGGTTTACCATTGAACTTGCTCTTTCTCGTTTGCTTACTGACGGAAAGTGACCAGTTTCACGAAGTGAGTGACTAACATCTTCAAATGTTTGGTTGGGAATTCGACGATCCGGATATAGCCTTCGATATTTCCTGGCAGCTTCACGACCATTGCACTTACAAAATCCATAAACTAACAACATATCAGTATACTCAGTATTCGTAAATGACGGCATTTCGATAAGTCTCTTAATGAAATTTCATGAAAACACAACAATATACCTATCACTTGCGTATTTTTCCATTTCAATAATTACCCGACAATGGTTTGAAATGTCAAAATTCTTAGTATGAGCCACTTAGATTTTGAAATGGGTTGAATGCAGAGTAAACGAATTTCTTCTGTGATCTTTTACATAGCATTGAAAATAAATGATATCTTAAGCTTCAGGTTGATTCAAGCAACATGTGAGAAGATAAATAGTGGACCATAAAGAAAGGCTAAAGAAAGCTGCAGAACATTCAATACAAGAGCTAGCAGGTGACAAAAAGAAATAGGGAAATTTCGAGACCAAATCACTTACGAAAATTGATGGGGGAAGGGGTATGAAAGAATTTATTTGCGAAACTGTAAATAAGATGTCGAAAAGTATTTCGTTTTGTATGCGTGTGTCTATGAATCGAAAATTCTAGATATTCAATAGCTCATAAAATATTAATGCGAAGTGTGCCATTATTTCAAATGAGCTTGTTTGAAAGAGTATTCATTGTAGATTCTGAGAAGAATTTAACTTTTCGAAAATTCGATGTACAGGGTGTTTTACAAGATGTGGGAATATAATTTTCTCAGTCCAGACTTACGCGATCGACAAGTGATTAGGTGTAAATATTAAGCATTGGCCTATAATAATTCCCTCAAATTATCATAAAGATCCATGCAGGCGTTCAAGAGTTGAAAGTTTTTGATAAAATACATAAAACATTCTGTTTCTCTTAAACTAATATAGTTAGGACATATTTCGAGCACTGATTCAGACTCACCAAAATGTCCTGCATCTGCCCTGAAAGCCTGTACATTCGTGAAACACCCTGTATACTTAATAATTAAAATTGAGCTTTGTTTTTCAGGATACTTTCAATACGGGCTATATTTTCTACTTTAAGACAACATTAGGATGTTTTCCTTTTTAGAAATGCATCAATTCATCATTAGTGAATGAAGCTTTTATAATGTTTTTCAAAATACGGGAGACGTTCAATGTATTCTCGGTATGGGCATATTGTCCCCTAGAACTTCAATACATTCGTTAGATCGAGAAATAAACTTATCTGAATGTTTTAAGTTATGTTTCCGGCTTCTCTTCAAAATAATTATTAATTGCTACCTTCAGTTGTTCATCGTAGAAAAAAGGCTTTCCACGAAGATATTTTTTCACATTTGGGTATAGTTAATAGTCACTAGGGGTCAAGTCTGAACTGTACGAAGTAAGAGCAATATCTTCGCACAGCAGCCTTCACCACGCGGGCCTTGTGAACCGGCGCGTTATCGTGAAGCAGCAACTTTTTTCTTTAATTGCTTCTCTTACATTACGCAAATTGCGTATAATGCTGCTGTGATGCTTTCGTGTATTTTATCAATAAAATACCTTTAGAACCCCAATAGACCGTAGTTATTATTTTTCCAGCGGATTTCAACTTCTTTAGGGGCTGTGCACCCTTTTCAATCCACTGCATGGGCTCTGTGGGCGATTCTTCGAATACTAACTACTCACTTCGATTTTATTGAGATTTTCGTCGACAGGCCTGCCTAACGAAGTGCATTTTTAACATCTAAAATACCTGAACGGAATCGACCAATCCAAAATTGCACCTAATTATCTGTTACAGTATCGGAACCATAAACACCATTCACAATTTCCACCGCCTGGCTTGCATTTTCGCCTTTATCAAAGAAAAACTTAAAAGGTACCGAATTTACTCTTCGTTGTCTTCCACTTTTAACGCCCTGTAACTCACAACCGAATGAACCAAACAAAAAACAGCAAAAGAATGTTTTTAGTGTGAAATGTTACCTTTAGAACGAGCATAAACCTGAAATTTTTTAATCGATACTTTGCGAGATATAGATCACTACAGCGATATACCGGAAAAATAATGGCTTTCTTTTTCTCAATCTATGTAAAAAAATCTAAAAACATGCTTACTTAAAAAACCATTGTTTTGGTGCGCCATTGATTTTCAGTTAACGTTAACATCGATTTTACTGTGACACCCTTCGATATGAGGGTAGATCATGAAATTCACCCCTGTACAAAGCGTGACGATTTTCACATAAACGAGCTGCTGGTACTTGTTAAAAGTACGATACGCTTCTAATTAAAAAGAATGCCTCATAGGAAACTTCAATGTCACTCTTGACGTCAGCGTATCAGATGTATAGAAGATATTATTTCATCTCATTCATTCCTTTTAACTCCGCAACTTAAGCTGAACAGATGGAGATACTGAATAAAAATCGCGCCGAGTCGCTCTATCAATCGGTTAGTGCTTAATTAGACCAATTAAAATCCAGATTAGTCGTCTCTGCTGACTGAAACCTTTTGATGATGATACAGTTGACATTTCGAGAAATAGAGCCTCAGAATCTAGGCGAATCCATGTAATTAATGTTTGATATATTCGGTCTTTACTTGATGGAAATTCATATTCAACTAGTAATAAATAAAATTCAATTTCCACAAACTTTTTATTGTTGAATAACAATTGTTTCGCCACACTGTTGCTTAATCATATTCTACATTTGAACTGATACTGTATGAAAACTTACATAGGTTCTTATATATGTATTGACAGGTATGACAGGAAGTGGGACTAAAACTAGAATGATGTTTATTAGGGTATTCTCAGTTAGGTAGAAAGATAACGTTGATAGTAGTAAAAGTTATTGAGGTAGTAGTTGGTTTTCCCAAACTACATGAATATATTCAATAAAGGTAACCTATTCGTGTCTGTTTATTCGTTTAGGAGAATTTTCTGAGAATTATATCAGTTTATTTTAAGTGATTCTAAGAATGTTAATCTAGAACCTTACTCTCGATATGGATAATTTCATATACGCTATTGAAATCATGTTCAAATTCTATTAGATGCTTGGCATATGTGGAATGGAAATTCGTCTCCCCCAAAACAGAAGTTGATCGGTTTCCTTTAAATCTTCGAAAATTCTTCGCTTCTGAGTTCGGGGAGGGGGTCAAATTTTCGTTGGAACTCCTGTATATAATTCATTCTTGTTGTTATTTCAGGTGGCCGTGAAAACGCTTAAATCTTTCATAATGATATTTCCAATCGACTTGTTGCTGATCCAACTTAGCAGAATTATTACTTGCGATACTTCAGATTATTTGTTCTTTAATGATATGGACCTTAGAAAACTTGGAAAGATTTTAATGCTTTTGATATATCGGGTGTTTTGTTTAGAGTGATAGAACTTTCGATAGGGATAACTGTGATTTGACAGAAGGTAGAAGCCATGTTGTTTTGACATTTCTGTTCAGTAAGCATTGACAAATTATCATGGAAAGACTCACGCCGCAACAACATTTAAAAATTGTTGAAATTTATTTTCAAAATCAGTGTTCTATTCGCCAAACTTATAGAGCACTTCGTGAAATTTATGGCTTACATAATCGTCCATCAGAGCAGCTTATTCGTCGAACTATCGACAGATTTCGGACATTTTCTCTATTCGATGCAACAACAAGACAAAGAACTGTACGTACAGAAGAAAATATCGCTGCTATCAGTCATAGTGTTAATGATGTCTATTCGTCGACGTACAAATTTTGCGTTAAGATCTTGGTCTACACCTATACAAGATCCAACTGGTTCAAGAACTAAAGCCACTTGACCATAATAAGCGTCGTTTGTTTGCTGATTGAGCCTTAGAACAGCTTGAAATTGATGCACTTTTTTATCGTAAAATTGTGTTTAGTTATGAAGCTCATTTCTGGTTCAACGGCTATGTAAACAAGCAAAATTACTGTATATGGAGTGCATTGCATCCTGAAAAATGCACTGTGTGGTGTGCTTTACACGCTGGAGGCATCATCGGTCCACATTTCTTTAAAAACGATGGTGGAGCTAATGTTACAGTGAATGGTGCTCGTTACAGATTGATGATCAATGATTATTTGTTTCAAAATTTGAATGGTATCGACCCAGAAGTGTTTTGGTTCCAACAAGATGGTACTACACCTCATGCTGCTACCGATTCATTGAAAGAAAGATTTAGCGATAACATTATTTCGAGAAATGCTCCAATTAATTGGCCTCCAAGATAATGGGACATAACTCAACTGGATTATTTTCTTCGGGATTATGCCAAGTCATTGGTTCCTGCCGATAAACCTGAAACAATAGACGCTTGGGAAGCCAACATAACTCGTGTTATTGATGAAATAAGGCCTGAATTACTCGAATAAGTGGTACAAAATTGGTCTGGTCGAATGCGGTTCCTCAGAGCTAGTCGTGGTGGATATATGCCGGAAATTATTCTCAAAACATAAATGTCATAAAATTATCTTTCAAGTAAAAAAAATTGGCTTCAATCTTTATTTGAGTATGTTTTATTTCAATTTAAAGTTCTATCACTCTAAAAAAAAACACCCGATAGTTTATCATTATTAGATAAAGATGTTGAAAACTACTGCACACAGTGTTCTTTGAAGTTAAAATTACCGCTACTCAACAAAGATACAGTCCACAAACTTATCGTAATTGATCATTTATTTCAAAATACTGAAATAATAGACAAAATACTGCGGTAAACTAACCGTGGTACGAGAAATGTGATGAAATACGGCCAAATTCATGTGGAAAATTGATGAAACCTTTGGTTGACAGAATGCAGTACGTAGGAAGAAGTTGTGGTTCCAATGATGTTATTTTCCATACATAATGGTATGATACAGCCTATCACATAAAAAAAATTGTGTCTCACTGAATAACTCACGAGTTTTGTTTTGAATTTTTAATTTGTATCATCGCTAATCGAAACCCTTAATATGTCCTTAAAAGGAACATTTTATTCGATTTAATTTTAAAAACTTTCTAAGAGATTATTCAGATTAAATTTTGTAGACGTTTCAACGAGGTGTTCTGGCTAATATTTGAAATTTTTAAATTGGTCTCTTCCGAACGAAAATTGATGAAGGCGACTAAAAGTGGATTCAAATGATGGGCTATGGCGATCGTTTCATTTCGTTTCAGTCCCACGAATCCCTTTTTCACGAATATCGCATCTGAAATCTTATTTGTTCAGGCATGATTGACACGATACGCCCCCCTGCTCATCGAACGAGTCCGCAGAGTGGCATTATGGCCTCATTTGCATCAGCTCGAATGAATTCCGATGCCAACTACATGTCCCAGCGCAAATGCGGGTGGAAAATGGATTTGGTGCCGAATTTTTAGGGTAATATGTCCACTTTTCGGAGTGGATTCTAACAGGCTTCGATTTTCAGCCGATTCGAACTGCACTGCTCAAAAATTGAAGTGGAGAGGCGGATGTTTGCGTATAACACACGCACAAAATACGGTAAGACTGGCGTAATTACAAAAAATTACAAGAAACTCATTTCTTGTAGATGTATTATCTTTTGTGTGGTCCATTTGTGCGATAATATGCTAATTCAATCAATCTGCTGTTGTTTAGTATCAGTTGTAGACTTAAATACACATTAAGAAGCAGTACAACTTGAACAATTAGTGTGTTAGTTAAACGAAGGTTTAACACAACGAGAAGGTGCTAACCGTCTCCGGATTTCGCAAAGTGGGAGGTGGAAATCACAAGTTGATCCACAAATTTCCGTTTCATTTTCCCCGTAAATTTGTAACAGTTTGGATAAAACATTTACCATTTTGGAAATGAGTTTTCAATATTTCGCACTTTTGTTCAAGCGTAAATCGGCCAATTACGTTAATGTCGAATATTAAACTAATTTTCTGTCGAAACATGAATGACAGAAGTTGTCAGACTCCAAAATATTACTTCAAAATGCAAACTCATCTTGTTGGAACCAAAACAATTCTGAGTCGATACCATTCAAATTTCGAAACAAATAAAAACTGATCATCGATCTATAACGAGCACCATTACCTGTAACATTAGCTCCAGCATCGTTTTTAAAGAAATATGGACCGATGATGCTTCCAGCGTGTAAAGCACACCATACAGTGCATTTTTCAGGATGCAATGGAACCTGCAGAACTTTTTGAAGATTGTTTTCACTCCACATACGGCAATTTTGCTTGTTTACATAGCCGTTCAACCAGAAATGAGCTTCATCACTAAACACAATTTTACGATGAAAAAGTGGGTCAACTTCAAGCTGTTCTAGGGCCCAATCAGCAAACCAAGGACGCTTATTATGGTCAAGTGGATTTAGTTCTTGAACCAGTTGGATCATGTATGGGTTTTCATTCAATATAGGGCAATTTTGCTTGTTTACATAGCCATTCAACTAGAAATGAGCTTCATCACTAAACACAATTTTACGATAAAAAAGTAAATCGGAGGTGACCATATCGGCCATCTTTCAAGAGATACTGGACACTATCGACAATTAGTGTATAAGGAAAGATATGTCTCTTAACCCACACAAAAGGTATTTATAGTACCATTCACCAAGAAACGGAAGCTGGATGGTATTTAAAAAAAAACAGTATTTTGTTGGTCCTCCTTTAGATGCTATCAAGGACAGGATCCTACGTTGCATGCTTTCAATGCAGTTTTCTATTTTGTTTAAATTATCATTGTGGTTCTAATAGTAAATGATTCTTTCGATCAGCTGAAGCCTTGTTTTGATTTTTTTCCTCTACTAATTCCCTTTTCAAGCACTCCCAAACATTTTTGATGGGATTCATGTCGGAGAATTTCCAGGCATACGGAGCAGTGGAATTTTCTTGTCCTCAAGAAATTTCTTCACTCTGTTAGCCTTATAGCGTAGTGCAGAGTCTTGCATAAATATTGTATCGTTTTTTTTTAGAGTGATAGAACTTTAAATTGAAATAAAATACATTCGAATTGAGATTGAAGCCAATTTTTTTTCATTTGAAAGATAATTTTATGACATTTATGTTTTGAAAATGATTTCCGGCATATGTCCACCACGACTAGCTCTGAGGAACCGCATTCGACCAGATCAATTTTGGACCACTTTTTCGAGTAATTCAGGCCTTATTTCATCAATAACACGAGTTATGTTGGCTTCCGAAGCGTCTATTGTTTCTGGTTTATCAGCATAAACCAACGACTTGACATAACCCCAAAGAAAATAATCCAGTGGAGTTATGTCGCATGATCTTGTAGGCCAATTAATGGAACCATTTCTCGAAATAATGTTATCGCCAAATCTTTATTTCAATAAATCAATTGGTACGGTATCAGCATGAGGTGTAGCACCATCTTGTTGGAACCAAAACACTTCTGGGTCGATACCATTCAAATTTTGAAACAAATAATCATTGATCATCGATCTGTAACGAGCACCATTCGCTGTAACATTAGCTCCAGCATCGTTTTTAAACAAATATGGACCGATGATGCCTCCAGCGTGTAAAGCACACCATACAGTGCATTTTCAGGATGCAATGTAACCTGCGGAACTTCTTGAGGATTGTTTTCACTCCATATACGGCAATTTTGCTTGTTTACATAGCCGTTCAACCAGAAATGAGCTTTATCACTAAACACAATCTTACGATAAAAAAGTGGGTCAACTTCAAGCTGTTCTAGGGCCAAATCAGCAAACAAACGACTCTCATTATGGTCATGTGACTTTAGTTCTTGAACCAATTGGATCTTGTATGGGTGTAGACCAAGATCTTTACGCAAAATTTTCCCTGTGGTGGATGCACGGAGTCCAACTTGTTGTGAACGTCGACGAATAGATAAATCTGGATCATTATTAACACTATGACTTACAGCAGCGATATTATGTTCTGTACGTACAGTTCTTTGTCTTGTTGTTGTTGTTGCATCGAGTAAAGAAAATGTCGTTCGAAATATATCGATAGTTCGACTAATAAGCTGCTCTGATAGACCATTATGTAAACCCTAAATTTCACGAAGTGCTCTATAAGTTTGGCGAATAAAACACTGATTTTGAAAATAAATTCCAACAATTTTTAAACGTTGTTGCGGCGTGAGTCTTTCCATGATAATTTGTCAATGCTTATTGAACAGAAATGTCAAAACAACATGGCTTGTACCTTCTGTCAAACCACAGTTATCCCTATCGAAAATTCTATCACTCTAAAAAAACACCCGATATTATAGAAGTATTTTAATGATACAAAGGAAAAATGGCAACCGCGCCAATTTCTAGCACGAGCATCCATTTGGAAAGCCAATATTCCCGTTTTGTCCAGATACAACCCAGAATCGGGATATGAATGAGATTATCTCCATTCCGCCCTGTTTCATAAGAAAACCCGTACTTGGAAAATGAAATCGGGAAACCAATCGGAAACGCAAGTGAATAGATATTGGAGTTGGAATGGATTGATTTTTCGACATTACTGAGGGGATAAATGATGTTGGATTGTGTCAGATGGTTACAGGAAATTCCTTCATGGATTTGACTGCTTCACGTGGATGATTCAAAGCTGAGGATGGGTTGTTCGAAAAGTAATTTCATTTTTTTTTGGAAAATGAAAGACAATTTATGTATAATGAATAAACATTTTATTAAATTTTATATTGGTTCTTTATTTGTGCTGTTCATGGTATTCGCAGTGCCTGATATGTAAATGATTTGCATGTACTCTTGTGTGATCCCCTGGTTACCTATTTCATTGTTTCTTTTATTGTAAAGTTCATTAACAAGTTCAGGTGATGGGGTACTGTATCTATTTTATAATGCCCTAGTCAGTTTGCGTTACATATTGCGCTCGCTTTCTTTGAGAGATTGTATTCCTTATGAACCGGTGGCGCTGTTTAGGGTAAATCACTGAGTAGTACTGGTAGAGGACGGCATATCGTATAGAGACAGTAAATAGCTCCGGATATCCAACGCTTCTATGAGAAAATGTGAGTGATTGCTAGATCATTGTTCCGAGATATTGTGATATCCCAAGGATTAGTTTGAGTGACCCTTCAGATAGTTTTCGGTTTATCTGAGCCTTCCTGGGCCTTGGCCACCCTGAGGATTCCAGATACAGTCTATTTAATAGTAACTTTTCCGATCGACTCAAATTATGTTAGACCCCCTCTTCAAGAAGATCTCCTGGACATACCACAGTTACCCTTACCTTACTGTCCATTCAAACATACCCATTGTAACTGTTAGGTTCTGCACTGGTTACCGGAAGTGCAGTTGTAAGTGCATGATGGCTGTATCCTGTCCTCTCTAACCCTTTCCCCTGTATAAGAATGATATCCTATTCGAGCAAGTTACCGATCAAACGATATGTAGAAACAAGTCAGTCATTTAGACTCAGGGCGCTATTGGGTTCACTATATAGCTTTACGAACCACTGAGTAGAGTAGATTTAAGAGCAGGTTGACAAATGTGTGTTTCCATTCATTGAGGATTGTTGTTTTTCAATATTTCTAATATAAATATGTTATTCTGACGTTAGTGTGTTTTTAATATTTGAACCTCCCGTGACTGTTTTCTTGCTCTCGTTAGGTGTAATTTGTGTTGTCTGCAAAACGTAACGTCCTGTTCTCCTGCCACTAGATGATCACGATAAAAAGGTTAGCGTTCCTTAGAGTACTCCGTATAATCCCGGATATTTGAGAGTACTCTGTATAATACGGGATAGCTCAGAACTTTTCGTCTTTCCATGATATAGAGAATTTCAATTACATGACGAATAGCGCATTCCCAAACAGCAGAATGACGACCATGAAATTCTGAGTAGCAACAAAGCTTCTTGAATTTTGAACGATTTCCGGACGCTACAGCATAATAGTGAAACGATTCGGATGAAATGAAAACACATGTCATTTCATATGTCAAATATCTAAAAACAAACATGGCCGCCATGAGCTGTCAAAATCCGGTCGTCCCTATTGGGAAGCAGATTAGTTACATCTCATTTGAAACACGCTATCGATCTTCGTTTGGACGAGTCGCACTCGATCAGACTCGGTTACATCTCAATTTAATCAGGAAAGTTATCCAAAAGCAGGCGAACATTACCCCCGTCGTCTGTTTAATAGGTGGCCATTAGTGGCCATCGATTGCTCGATTTAGCTTCGTCGAGCCATAGAAGGAAGCGGTTTAAAGTTGCTCATCTAATTCCATTTTCCTCGACGTGCCTGCATAGGAGAAAATGCCGGAGAAATTGGATGGCTACAGGAGAGGATTGCAATGAACCTGTTTATGGCTGCAAGTGGTATTACCGAGAAATGAACGTGTTCTACAAGTTGATTATGCCTGCTTGGATTTCAATACCTCCATAGAGCTGGGGGCTGTTATGGCCCAATGAGACCCTTTGTATCCAGCTTTCGATTCAGTACTTAAATTTTATTTTATTAAATCGAAGTCCAGACAAAACAGTCATTTGGTGAATAACAAAAGGAGCTACGAAGAGTCTAAAATTTTATAGGATTTAATCTTGGAACATTCGCAAAAAAAATGAATAATAAATTCAACTGAATGGGTTGATGGAAATTCATTTCAATTAAATAAAATATTATAGATTATTTCCACAATGTATTAAGTTAACGACAACATTGTGGCTTCATCAAGTTCAAGATGTAAATTTGAGGAAGCCAAGCTTTTGGAGGATTCTTTGAACTGAACGCTCACTTAAACGGCAGGCTACACTTAGCTTCTTTTGGCTGGTGGATCTTCTGTTATATTTAGTAAAACCTCAAGTTGTCTTCGTTAGTGACTGATTTCATCCTTTTCTTTGTTTGTGCTTGACACCTTCTGTCTCTACAAATCTGTTCAAAAGTCTGCAGTATATCATTAATAAGGAGTTTGAGCTATGGTAATAAAAAGTTCTACAAATCTAGACAGTGCAACATACAAGTGTGTTTAACAATTCCATACTCAAACAAACTCGATAAGGTTTTGTGGATCACAGGAGCAGACATGCGCACGTTTCAAACTGACACCCTAAATATGACAGGTTGATCATTTAGGAATGATTAAAACAAATTTTAATCAAATTCGTGTTACGATTGCTTTGGCAATTGGTAGAGGACTTTTACCTAACTACTCTTCTCTCAACTTTTTGCAGTTTTCTCTGAATAAGATCTGTACCGGAAAAATACCGCTAATATTTTGCGTCACAATAGAGATATTGAAGGCGTGATCCATTCGAAAAATTTTGAGAAGACCTATATGTTATAAAATTATTTCCTGCGATGCAGAAATGGAAGCACAAGAAGCCTGCTTTCGAACGAAATTTCTAACACGTCTGGTTTAGTAGCTTTGGAAGCGCATGCACTATTGCAAGATCCTGTATATAAAGTAAAAGTTTTTTCAGAAACCTGATTTTCAATTTTGAATGTTGAATATTTCTTTGTTTGATTCCTACATTATACAACTTGAAATTGAGAAAGCAAAATGAAATCACTGGAGTCTTTGGTATAGTGCGCTTTAGACCAGAGACCACTAATAATAATTTTAATTTAAGAAGAATGTTTTTAAGAGGTGAAGGTCAGGTAATAAAATTCATGTAAATACCAATTTAATAATATTTAAATAAAGTTTTTCTGATTTTCACAAATTTTTATTGATATGTTCACAGCAATTGTTTCGCTATCACAGTAGCATCATCAGGCAAGATCACATTTTGAATAACTAAGCTTGTTTCCGATATCCGTTGCTATTTATATTACAGTAAGTACAATAAATTTTAACAGAGGTGACTTATTTAAATCTATTTGTTCGTTAAGTAATATTCCAATTTTATTATGTTTATTTATCTCTAGGGATTCTAACAGATTTAAGACATAACTTTTGCTTTCTATATGTAGAATTTCAAAGTTATGGTTGAAAGTATGTCCTGTTTCTAACAAATGGTTGGAATATGTAGAATTACTTTTATTATTGAGGAAACTCTTCAAATGTTCACAAATTCTATGACGGAAAGTTCTTCCAGTCTGTCCTATGTAAACTTTAGGGCAATCACCGCAGGTTAACTTATAAACCCCCGATTTATCATCTTTATGTGTACAGTCTTTATTATTTTTAATAAATTTACTCAAGTTTGAATTCGTTTTAAATGAAGTCCTCAAATTATATTTATTTTTGAGGTATGTAGCAATTTTCTTAGAAATGCCTTTAGTGTATTTTAAGGAAATGTATTTAAAATTTTCTTTTATATCAGGAAACATCATATTTAAAGCAATTTTATTATTTTTATTCATCAACTATTTATCTATCAACTTAGGATCATAGTCATTATTAATAGCTATTTGTTTAATTATGTTAAGTTCTGAAATATAATTTTCTCGATTCATGGGAATATTAACTAATCTATGGATCATACAATTAAATGCTGATAATTTTAAAGTTTACATAGGACAGACTGGAACAACTTTCCGTCATAGAATTTGTGAACATTTGAAGAATTTCCTGAATAATAAAAGTAATTCTACATATTCCAACCATTTGTTACAAACAGGACATACTTTCAACCATAAATTTGAAATTCTACATATACAAAGCAAAAGTTATGCTACTGTGATAGCGAAACAATTGTTGTGAACATATCAATAAAAATTTGTGAAAATCAGAATAACCTTATTTAAATATTATTTAATATGGATTTTCACCAAGTAAGGACTGATACAATTCAATACCAATTTAATAAATGCCGACTAATTTCAACGTATATATCGTCATCATCAGGGCTCTAAAAAGAAAGGACAATAACACAGCACTAGCTGAACATTCGCTACAGTCCGGCTACGTTTTCTATTTCTCTGGGGTGAGGATTTTAAGTCAACAAAGCTACAGAAAAAGATTAACAGACGAGATGATTTGCATTAAGAAAAATCCAAAAGCTGCTAATAAAAGATCGGACATCGAGAACCTCAACCATGCATACTTCAATTTGATATCTAATTTAAAAACATAGGCGAACACATCGTATGCGTTGGCTTTATTTTTTATCATATATTTGACAACCGAAACCTTCAATAAATGTGAGAACCTCCACCAAATATAGCTTAAGATTTTGATGTATAAATTCTTTCATTTATATGTCCACAACTACAAACATCATCAACTTGGCCCCCCCTATCAACTCCCAACTCGTTGAATGTAACATGACAATTTTTTGTGTGTGGATTCTTCACTATCTTATCACTTAAATGGAAGAATAAACCAGCAAAAAATGTTTCTTGTTCGGGAGAACACAGGTGTATTCGAAGTTAATCAGCTTTCAGCGAATAACGAGAGTTGCAATATTGAGAATATTCCGTGGAAAATGCCGGGACATCTAATTTCTCAGTTTGACCGGGCAAGAATAGAAGCCCTATATCAAGAAGCTTTGTCGAACCACCAGATTGCGCAACGTTTCAATATTCAGTAAGATGCATAAGGGCCCTTTTCCTGGAAACCGGCAGCGTTGCCCGGAGACCGGTGCCTGGTCGACCCAGAGTAACATCTGCAAGGGAAGACCATTATATCGCAAATTTTAGCTGAAGGATCAGTATCTGTAACAGCTCTTTGAAGTCATTTTTTGAGGACCTATACAGGGGTAGTCTCAATCAGTACCATAAGGGTTCAAAACATTCTTCAAGAGAACAATATCCAGAGAATGAACTGGCCAGCAAATTCACCTGACATTAATCTAATTGAGCACGTATGGGACTACTTATGGAGAGCAATATACAATCGCCAAAACTCACCTTCAACTTTTCAGGAATTGAGTTTAGCCCTTCAGGAAGAATGGATCGATATGCCTGAAAATTTCATGAATAACTTGATTCGTGGGATGCCTAGGCGTATTGGGCAGTTGATTGAGAGAAGAGGTGGTAATACGGACTATTGAATTTGGATTCAATTGTGGAATAAGTATAATTAATCAGAAATAAATAATCCATTTTAGATTTTTTCTCATTTTTCCTATTTTATCTCATCCTGCATAAAAGAGAGTAGAAACAAATATTTTTTATCAAATATAATGCAGTTGAAAAAGAGGAAAATATTCATCTCATTTTCAGAACATAGATTGTTTATTTCTTGAAAAACCTAGAGGGGCCAAGATTTTTTACGATGTGTGTATTTGTTTTTTAAATTACTGTTCGTATATAGGTTATACAATGTTCGTCATTTTTAGAGCCCTGATGATGACGTTATATACGTCGAAACTAGTCGACATTTATTAAATTGGTATGTCCATTAATTTTATTCCCTGATCTTCACCTCCTAAAAAAATTCTTCATAAACATTTTCACGATCGTCATCATCCTACCACATTTTAATTTAATTTCACTATCCTGGGAAGTACATTTCTTAAACGGAAACGAGCTAAAAGCTACCTACTTAATAAACCAACATAAAAGTTCTTAGCAGTTAAACTACTTAAAATCCTCCCAGAGTTACGTGAAGAATCACTGATAAGTTGCAGAAGATAAGTTCCAGAGTTTCTGGAAATGCTGCGTTATCGAAGGCGGATGATAAGATTTCGCAATTTCAGCTTTGCAATTTCAACTTTGCGCCGTTGCTCTTAAAGTCTTAAATTGAAGTTAAAGCGCAACGCAACTTAGAGGAAATTGGGAACTGTTGAAACAACATGACTATGGTAGGTTCAACGAGAGCAGTTTGAAAACAGAATTTAAGATTTTTTTATGAAATAAGAGTGGAAGCATTAGGAGAATAATATAGTATTGAAAGAAAAACATCAATGTGTTGTTAATGTAAATTACAGTCAGATAATAATCTATTGGTTGAACAATGTTGTAGAAACTGCTGTAACTGAGAATATGTTTAATTGAATCAGTCGTCACTTGATGAACATCCATATTAAATAATGTTATTCTGATTTTCACAAATGTATATGTTATTATAAAATACAACATTTGTTTCGCATTAGTATCAGTATATGTTGGAATATTATATTACAGGGTAACAAGAAAAACATCGGACAAATTTTACTGTGTTCTGGAACAAAAATATTTAAGCGCAAACAAATAACTTTTATTCTATTAGATTCTCTACACTTTCTTGTAATAATATGTGAATTTTCAGTTTGGTGTTACTCAATTTCTTTTGTTTAATAAAGTTAAATGAAAAAAAGTTTGTCCAAGGTTTTTCTTATCAGCCTGTATAAACCAACACATACTGATACTATTATACATAATAAATCAAATCATCATATAAAGTTAAAATTATCAACATACAATTTTATGATCCACAGATCAGTTAACATCTCCATGAATCGAGAAAATTATATTTCGGAACTACACATCATTAAACAAATATCGGGTGCTTTTTTAGAGTGATAGAACTTTAAATTGAAATAAAACACATTTAAATTGAGATTGAAGCCAATTTTTTTTCATTTGAAAGATAATTTTATGACCTTTATGGTTTAAAAATAATTTCCGGCCACAACTAGCTCTTAGGAACCGCATTCGACCAGAACAATTTTGGACCACTTTTTCGTGTAATTCAGGCCTTATTTCATCAATAACACGAGTTATGTTGGTTTCCAAAGCGTCTATTGTTTCTGGTTTATCAGCATAAACCAATCACTTGACATAATCCCAAAGAAAAAATCCAGTGGAGTTATGTCGCATGATCTTGGAGGCCAATTAACCATTTCTCGAAATTATGTTATCGCCCAATCTTTCTTTCAATAAATCAATTGTTACGGTAGCAGCATGAGGTATACCACCATCTTGTTGGAACCAAAACACTTCTGGGTCGATACCATTCAAATTTTGAACAAATAATCACTGATCATCGATCTGTAACGAGAATCATTCACTGTAACATTAGCTCCATCGTTTTTAAAAAAAATATGAACCGATGATGCCTCCAGCGTGTAAAGTACACCATACAATGCAATACAAGCTGTTCTAGGGCCCAATCAGCAAACGAAAGACGCTTATCATGATCAAGTGGCTTTAGTTCTTGAACCAGTTGGGTCTTGTATAGGTGTAGACCAAGATCTTTACGCAAAATTTTCCATGTGGTGGATGCATAGAGTCCAACTTGTTGTGAACGTCGACGAAAAGACAAATCTGGATCATCATTAACACTATGACTTACAGCAGTGATGTTTTCTTCTGTACGTACAGTTCTTTGTCTTGTTGTTGTTGTTGCATCGAGTAGAGAAAATGTTATCCGAAATCTATCGATAGTTCGACGAATAAGCTTCTCTGATGGACGATTATGTAAACCATAAATTTCACGAAGTGCTCTATAAGTTTGGCGAATAGAACACTGATCTTGAAAATAAATTTCAACAATTTGTAAACGTTGTTGCGGCTGAGTCTTTCCATGATAATTTGTCAATGCTTACTGAACAGAAATGTCAAAACGACATGGCTTCTACCTTCTGTCAAATCACAGTTATCCCTATCGAAAGTTCTATCACTCTAAAAAAAACACCCGATAGCTATTAATAATGACCACTATCCTACATTGATAGATAAATTATTGATGAATAAATAAGAATAAAAAAACATAAATAGAGGTTAATACTTGATAGAAGGTATATGAAATTAATTGAATATTTTAATATTAGCCTTCTACATATTTAATTCCAAATGTATAAGTATGGTACCATACTCACCTAACGAAGTCAATATGTAATTGACGAAACAATTGTCGTTGAAAAATAAAAATAAGCGGAAATAAAGTGTTTTACTTCAAATCATTTAAAAATAATAAGGACATTACACATAAACCAGGAGTTTATAAGTTAACCTGCGATGATTACCCTAAAGATGACAGGCTGGAAGAACTTTCCGACATAGAATTTGTGAACATTTGAAGAGTTTCCTCAATAACAAAAATAATTTCACATATTCGAACCACTTGTCAGAAGCAGCGTGAAATGGTATGAAGGGAAAAATTCAGTAATGGACATCGTGGATTTAAGTAAGATCTGAAGTGGAATTTACCCCAACTATTAATGAATGATTTTAGACGTACAGCTGGGTCTAAAATTAACAGTGCTGTGACCTAAAGCGCAAGATCGCACTAACAAGGCCTACCCAGAACACAACTGAACTCGCACAAGCCGAAAAAGCTTCAGAGGGATCTTCACAGAAGATCTAAGAGTATCAGGATAGTAATAATAATCAAGTGATTGATCTTTCGACATATCGACATCTTATTGCTAAAAGACTACTACTCTACAATCTGTCCTCCCTACAATATTCATTTCATGGGCGCCAACCCCTAGTAACACTCGATGATACTTCAGATCCCCAATTTTTCGTTCCATTTCACGTTTTTATCGGCCCCACTTTGAGAGGATGTCTTCCTATAAAATCGAATAATTTTGCCTACGCGAACATTTTCACGAAAAGCCTTTTATCGAGCTTTTCACCCAAAGCCGCCTCATCTCCAAAACCTTAGGGTGAAGGCCAAATCACTGAAGTATTTCGACGTTTATGAAAGGGATGTAACGGGAAATTTCACTCCAGAAAGCAGTAGGCAGTTTGGTTTATTATTTTGGATTATTATTTATTATTTTGACATACAGTGTGGAAACTACTTATGGAATAAAATTATTTGTGTGCTTATGTTAGACAATTATAAAAAGCACCGGGACACGTCAACTTTTAATTTCAATACTGCGCTTTTTAAACATACACACATAGTCAAGTCTTGGCTCCCCCAGGTTTCCCAAGAAATAAACAATGTATATTCTAGAAATGAGATGAATATTTTCCTCTATTTCAACTGCAATATATTTGATAGAAAATCTCTATTTGTTAGTCTTTGCTTTATGCAGTATGAGAGAAAATAGGAAAAATGTAGGAAATAATTCTGATTAATTATAGTTATTCCACAACTGAATCCAAATTCAATAGTCCGTATTACCACCTCTTCTTTCAATCAACTGCCCAATACGCCTAGACATCCCTCGAATCAAGTCATTAATGAAATTTTCAGGCATATCATTCCATTCTTCTTGAAAGGTCAATTCCTGAAAAGTTGGAGGTCGGTTTTGGCGATTGGATATTGCTCTCCCTAGGTAACTCCATACGTGCTCAATTGGATTCATGTCTGGTGAGTTTGCTGGCCAGTTCATTCCCTAGATATTGTTCTCTTGAAGAATGTTTTGAACCTTTCGTGTGGTGGGGCGTTATCATCCTGATAAATGAAATTATCCCCAAATTCATTACGCCTAGGAACAATGATTGGTTCAATGATGTTTTCTACGTAGATGGCACCAGTCATTGTTTGTTCAACGTCTGAGTGGTGTTCTGTTCATTGCCGACGGGTAGCTCCATGTCCAGCTGATAGCCGAGGTCTAAAATTTGAGGAATACAACCGTCTCCTTATGGTATTGGTTGGCACTACCTGTCTATAGGTGCTCAAAAGATTACTTCAAAGGGCTGTTACAGATACCGTTCGATTCCTTCAAGTAAAATTTGTGATATAATAGTCTTCCCTTGCAGATGTTACTCTGGGTCGACCAGGCACCGGTCTCCGGGCAACGCTTCCAGGAAAATGCGCCTTACTGATGTCCGTGTAATATTCAAACGTTGCCCAATCTGGTGGTTTAACAAAGCTTCTTGATGTAGGGCTACTATTCTTCTCCGGCCAAAATGAGAAATTGGATGTCCCGGCATTTTCCACGGAATATTCCCAATATTACAACTCTTGTTATTCGCTGAAAACTGATTAACTTCGAATACACACCTGTACTCTCCCGAACGAGAAACATTTTTTGCTGGTTTATTGTTTTCATTTTAGTGATAAGATGGTGAAGATTCCACACACAAAAAATTGTCATGTTACATTCAACAAGTTGAGAGTTGATAGGGGGTGCCAAGACTTTTGACGATGTGTGTATATTTAAATATTCAGGGTGATCCGCGCAAGTTCGGCAAAGTCCGTCCTCTTTATTTTAAAAGGAAATTCCTGTATGTTTTTATATATATTTAAAGCTCCTTACTGAGATTTTAACGAACTATATCATGTATGGTCTTTTATGAATAATACCGGATGAAATTTCGAAAGTTTTTATAATTGGTTTCAAGAAACTTAAATAACATGTAATTGATGTTAATATATTAAAATAAATATTCAAAATGTTCTTCACCTCGTTCTTGGCTATAAAACTCATTCCTACCTTTGTTTAAAGTTTCAGTTAAAATATTCCCCATTTCTGTAGTTATCCTTTCTTTGAGGTCTGCGACGCTCAAGGAAAAACATGCACCTAACGTTTTTGTCATTCACTGCTGAAAACTTTCGTTTGTTTAATAATTTCAGTCAAAGTACCCAAAATTTCGTATCATATCGGGTGTTTTTTTTAGAGTGATAGAACTTTAACTTGAAATAAATCACATTTAAATTAAGATTGAAGCCATTTTTTTTTTATTTGAAAGATAATTTTATGACATTTATGTTTTGAAAATAATTTCCGCATATGTCCACCACGACTAGCTCTGAGGAACCGCATTCGACCAGACCAATTTTGGACCACTTTTTCTAGTAATTCAGGCCTTATTTCATTAATAACAGAAGTTATGTTGACCTCCAAAGCGTCTATTGTCTCTGGTTTATCAGCATAACCCAATGACTTGACATAACCACAAAGAAAATATTATAATCCAGTGGAGTTATGTCGCATGATCTTGGAGGCCAATTAATTGGACCATTTCTCGAAATAATTTTATCGCCAAATATTTCTTTCAATAAATCAATTGTTACGGTAGCAGCATGAGGTGTAGCACCATCTCGTTGGAACCAAAACACTTCTGGGTCGATACCATTCAAATTTTGAAACGAAAAATCATTGATCATCGATCTGTGACGAGCACCATTCACTGTAACATTAGCTCCAGCATCGTTTTTAAAGAAATATGGACCGATGATGCCTCCAGCGTGTACAGTACACCATGCAGTGCATTTTTCAGGATGCAATGGAACCTGCAGAACTCCTTGAGCATTGTTTTCACTCCATATACGGCAATTTTGCTTGTTTACATAGCCGTTCAACCAGAAATGTGCTTGATCACTAAACACAATTTTACGATAAAAAAGTGGATCAACTTCAAGCTGTTCTAGGGTCCAATCAGCAAACAAACGACGCTTATTATGATCAAGTGGCTTTAGTTCTTGAACCAGTTGGATCTTGTATGGGTGTAGACCAAGATCTTTACGCAAAATTTTCCCTGTGGTGGATGCACAGAGTCCAACTTGTTGTGAACATCGACGAAATCTGGATCATCATTAACACTATGACTTACAGCAGCGATATTTTCTTCTGTACAGTTCTTTGTCTTGTTGTTGTTGTTGCATCGAGTAAAGAAAATGTTGTCCGAAATCTGTCGATAGTTAGCTGCTCTGATGGACGATTATGTAAACCATAAATTTCACGAAGTGCTCTATAAGTTTGGCGAATAAAACACTGATTTTGAAAATAAATTTCAACAATTTGTAAACGTTATTGCAGCGTGAGTCTTCTCATGATAATTTGTCAATGCTTACTGAACAGAAATGTTAAAACAACATGGCTATTACCTTCTGTCAAATCACAGTCATCCCTATCGAAAGCTCTATCACTCTAAAAAAAACCCGATAGAATACAAATTCTATATTTGCTATTTAAGGCGAAATAGTTCAATCCCCTCAGAAAATTCACGTCACCTCCGAGTAGAAATATTCTAATTAGACATCCGAAAAGAGAGAATATTCCTGCCTTCAACCCACAATCTTACTTAATTAAAAGGGCGTACTAGAAAATCCCACACATCATGGCGTTGATTATTTTGGAGACTATTTTTGCATGTCAATCAGGACGTTGAATCCAATTAACTCTGGCGTATGGAAATTCATGAAAAACACGATCAAACTTGCAATTAACAGCCTCGACGCGAGAGAACGAGAAGAGGGGACAGATGACGCAACTTCAACTGGAGCATCATCAATGAAAAAATATGTCTTCTAAAGCGCCTCAAGCTGAAGCAGTGAGAATTTCACTGAAACTCAATCAAAAAACACTGCAAATTTTGCACAAAGTTTTACTGAGGTTCCTTCAGAGTGGAATAACCCTCAGTATATGAACCGAGCATCAAGCATCATACAATGCCATCGAGCATTAGTCAGGATATAAATAACAAAGGTTTACTAATAGTAATAATAATTATATTAGTCCTTTAATTAAATAAAATATTATAGATTATTTCCACAATTATTTTATTTTATTTATAGGATCAAGTACATTTTAGTCCTGTAAGACACATGGATACGTATAAGACAATTCAATGCAGTGTTTACAATCCAATAATTTCAGGAAATTGACAATACAAAATACGATATAAGGTAAAACAATCCAAAAATGTAAAGGGTTATTCATTTAGAGGTACTTTTTGTGGTGGTGATTTAATTGCAGATTGCGCATGCCTCGTCTTAACTGCAGTGCCATATCTGTTCAGTAATGTTTGACAATTCATAATGGAAAGACTTAGCCCAGCACAGCGTCTACAAATTGTTCAACTTCATTACGAAAATGGGCGTTCTACGAGGAATGTGCTTAAAGCAACTTATGGTCTACATAATCGGCCTACCGAACGCACAATTAGCTCTACTATCGGTAAGTTTAAGACCCAATTTTGATTATTGGATAATACTCGAACAAATAGACCACACCCAGCATGTAGTGAAGAAAATATAGCGGCGGTAGCGGAGAGTGTACGCGAAGACCGTGAAATGTCGATTCGTCGCCGTTCTCAACAGCTTTGCTTGTCATATTCAACAACTTGGCGTATTTTACGTAAGGAACTTTCGTTAAAAGCTTACAAAATTCAACTAGTGCAAGAACTGAAGCCGACCGACCTACCGAATTGTTTCCGTTTGGTTAGTCGTTGGGCTCTTGACAAGCTTGCAGAAGATCCTCTGTTTTCAATAAAAAATTTGTTCAACGATGAGGCCCATTTTTGGCTTAATGGGTTCGTGAATAAACAAAATGCGCGTATTTGGGGTAATAAACGATAAACAGGTTCAAGAGCTGAAATTGAATACAGAAAAAACAACTGTTTGGTGTGGTTTAGGGACCGGTGGAATAATCGGTCTATATTTCTTCAAAACAAAGTCCGGACGGAATGTTACTGTGAATGGTGACCGTTATCGCGCAATGATAACAGACTATTTGATGCCAGAAATTGAAGCCCGTGGTCTCGACGAAATTTGGTTCCAACAACCCGTGAAACCATGTTTTTACTGCGAGAGCGATTCGGCGAACGGATCATCTCACGCTTTGGACCAACGAATTGGCCGAATAGATCTTGTGATATCACACCTCTAGACTTTTTCCTTTGGGGCTATGTCCAAAGTCTATATGGATAAGCCAGCGGCAGTTGAGGTATTGGAGGCCAATATTACTCTTGTTATTGACCAAATACCATTAGAAATACTCAGACGCGTAATTGAAAATTGGAATTTCAAAACGGACATTGTTAATCGTAATCGCGGACAACATTTGAAAGAAATTATCTTTAAAAAATTATTGTAAAGAATGGTTCTTTGTGTAATAATGAAGATTATAAAATGAAATTGTTTTTATTCATTGTTTTATTAATAAAAAATACCTCTAAATGAATCACCCGATATAATAGTAGCTCCTGGAGTTTCTGGCGAGTCACTACAGACGTGTGTGGCCTGGCGTTGTCCTGATGGAACACAACACCTCTTCTGTTGGCTAGCTTCAAACGGTTCAGTTGTTGACAGTAGAGATACGAATTCAAAGTTTGACCAAATGGAAGCAACGCATAATAAATAATTCCTTTCCAGTCCAGGAATGGGTCACATACGACAATATTGTGCGAAAACATTGTGGTCCAAGCGAGGTAAAGTAGTTCAAAAGGTGGTCAAACCAGGACTAACGGCCAGGAAGGTTCTACTGTGCATTTGGTGGGATTAGAAGGGAATCATTTACTATGAGTTGCTTCCATATGGCTAAACAGTAAATTCGTATCTCTACTGTCAACAACTGGACCGTTTGAAGCTAGCTGTTAACCAGAAACGGCCAACAGAAGAGGTGTTGTGTTCCATCAGGACAACGCCAGGCCACACACGTCTGTAGTGACTCGCCAGAAACTCCAGGAGCTTGGCTGGGAAGTTTTAAAGCATCCACCATATAGTCCGGACTTAAAAATCTTATTAAAACAACCTGTTACCGTTCAAATTTCCAAATTTCCCACCAAAATAATAGTTTGGGGAGCAATGTCTCAGCATGGTGCTACGCCTCTCTGTATAGTTGATGGTATCATTAAAAGTGAAAAGTTTTATGGCATTCTAAACAATGTTATCCTTGAAACGGCGCATGCTTTATATCAAGAGAGGTGGCGTTTTCCGCAGGATAATGCAAGATGCCATACTTCGGCCTATACTCCCCTGGATGCAAGAACACCAAGTGACAACCATTTCATGGCCAGCAGCCCCACCAGATCTTAGTCCCATTGAAAACATATGGTGACCAATGAAAATTGGAGTTGAATGAACAGCGCCACGAAATAAAGATGATTTAATTCAGTCAGTTTTATAGACCTGGACTATCATCACCGAAAATTATGGAGGTGATCTAGTTTCGGGTGTCCCTCGACGTTTAGTCTAGTGTTTACAGTTAAATGGAGGTTGTATAAGTGAATAAGATGAATATTTTGTTATAACTTTCTAATTCAAGAATTAAAATATATACTAAATAATTACAATTGAACTTTGTTCTTTTCGGATACTTTGTAGACGGACTGTACTATTATTAGTGAAGGCGTAAAAATTTCTGCCAATTTGCTGGATTTTTCTGTTTTATTTCCATTTAAAATCAAGTTTTTATCAAATTCGTAATCCGGTCATCCTACTAATACCTACTATCAAACGAACTAATTGACGGCTTAACTACTCTCCTATAAATCTAACGTTGCCAGTCGAATTGTGAAATTCCTTCCGTTGCGAAAGACTTGCCTATCGTATTCTAAATTTATCTACATCAATATTAGGATTTCCTGAGTGTACAAAGCTTTTTCAAGCATTGACGTAGATTCTGGTAGGTACTTCACCGATTAGAAAATTTGCACCGGCTTTCACGATAGCATGTCGTATCTAAACCACATCCTCTTGCGATACGCTTTATCGCGAACTTGCGAGAAACTAGGGGGGTAATTAACACAGTTAGATTGTAGTATTGCAATTTTATCAATTTCCTAATTTATTACGCATTTCATTATGAAATTCATACACTACAGTGTCAAAAAACTACCGAGAATCTGTCAATGAAACATTTGATTGTTTCGGTCTTTACTTGACGGAAATTAATCTTGAATTTGAAAATTCTGGATTACGCACAGTAATAAAATTTCCATATGAAGAATAAAAAACAATTCAATAAATTTCCAAGATTTAATTACAAAAATTAATATCGAACATGATTTTTATTTATATTGAAAACCAACACATACAGATGGTACCATACATTTCAGTTCAAACCACCCATATTCCCATAAATTATCAGCCTATAATAGTATGATGTCCACAATGAGAAACAACATACCCATGAAGCAAAAGACTTTTTAACAAAGAATACAACAGAATCGAACAAATAACAGCAAATAAAAGTTGCAGTTCCTAAATTTTAAAGAACCCAATACAAACAAACAATGTCATTAGTATATCCTAAGATCAATTTAGACGAAACTAAATGTATTTTCACTAGCATATAAACCGTCTAGAAAGTATCCAGAATTCATTATTTTTCACAATTTTAATATACTAAATTTGAATATCAAAACAGATTTAATCTAAGAAAAACAAATGTTAACTTCCGCTATTTTATTGATTTTCACAACAATTGTTTCGTCATACCATGACTTCATCAGGTGAACCTGATAAAGTAATGAACAATTGTTGTGAAAATCAATAAAATAGCGGAAGTTAACATTTGTTTTTCTTATATTGAAGATGAATTTCCGTCAAGTAAAGACCGAGACAATCAAAAACAGATTTAATCTGTTAGTCTTCTACAATTTTGATTTAAAAAAATTTATTCAAGAAACTTTAAGAATTAAATTAATGTCTATAAACACTGCTTATATTTAATAGACGTATAAAATCGAAACTCATTATACAATATCAAATGGAAGTAAGAAAAAACCCAACGAATATAAATTGTCAATTAAAATTAATGAATAAATAAATGTTTTCTGTTTCGTTTCAAGCATGCGTACTGAACTCTTCAGACAAGCGGAAACGCAGCTTTGCTTATGACAAAATGTTTTGTTTTGTGACCTTATGTTTATGAAAACTAAATCTTTCTCAAAAATATACAACATAATTTAAGAACTTCTCAAAAACTAATTTATTTGAAATATTTAATATATTTAAATAAATTACAAAAACTCTCAAAACATGCAGCAAATCCTCAAAAAATAATTAGAATTCAGATAAGACCAGTTCAACTTCACATTTAAAAGGTAAAATCAATTAACAATAAATAAACTTACCCAATACGATCTCTAGGAATATGTGAAGTTGAACTGGTCTTATCTGAATTCTAATTATTTTTTGAGGCTTTGCTACATGTTTTGAGAGTTTTTGAAGTAATTTATTTATTATAAATATATTAAATATTTCGAATAAATTAGTTTCTTAAAAGTATGTTGTATATTTTTGACAAAAATTTAGTTTTCAAAAATATAAGATCAGACAACAAAACATTTTGCCACGAGCAAAGCTACGTTTCCGCTTGTCTGAAGAGTTCAGTACGCATGCTTGGAACGAAACAAAAAACATTTATTTATTTATTTATTTTAATTGACAATTTATATTCGTTGGGTTTTTTCTTAATTCCATTTGATATTGTATAATGAGTTTCGATTTTATACGTCTATTAAATATAAGCAGTGCTTATGGACATTAATTTAATTCTTAAAGTTCCTTGAATAAATTGTTGAAGTGTATAAAATAAATTGTTCAGATAGTCGGCTATGGCCAAAGTTGCAAGGCAACACTATTTATTAATTATTGTTGATTGTCAACAGGTATACAATTTATGAAATAATATCGCAACAGGAAAAAAACGAGTAGAATATTTGTACAGAAAAGGTTTTCGAAACGTTCAAAAATTAGTGCAATTGACTGATCTGGAAAAAAATGCTGCATACGAGACAATAAAGAGGATAAAAAATGGCATGCATATGAGGCATAGACAAGTTTCAGGAAAACCGTGTAAGATTAAAAGAAACAATTTAAACGCTTTATTGGCCTTAGGACGACACAATCCGCACCTGGGGTTTCACAAATTGGCAACAGATTTGCAAATTAACGATATATAAAAGTATGAGTGTGGATAGCTCAGCGGGAGAGCATCGGACTCGTGACCGGGAGGTCCAGGGTTCGAATCCTATTCAGGTAGAAAAGAAATTTTCTAGTTGGACGGGTATCTGCCACCATTTCACTGTTGGGTCAAAAATTAACAGTGCTGTGACCTAAAGTGGCGCAAGATCGCAGTAACAAAGCCTACACAGAACACAACTGAACTCCTAACTCGTACAAGCTGAAAAAGCTTCTGAGGGATCTTCACAGAAGATCTAGGAGTATCAGGATAATAATAATAATAATAATAATAATAATAATAATAATGTCCAGAAATCGTCTGTATGTCTGAAAAGACAAAGCTTCATATAAAGGAAACCAAAAAAAATCCCTATAATGACACCGTTACAAAAGGAACGAAGGGTCAAATTTTGTCAACGTTTTCAAGAAGATAATTTCAATAATGTCTTCATATCTGATGAAGGTTATTCATTTTTTAATTTTAATTGACAATTTATATTTGTTGGGTTATTTAGTCCATTTGATATTGTATATTGAGTTTTGATTTTATACGTCTATTGAATATAAACTGTGCTTACAAGACAATAATTTAATTCTAAAAATTATTAAAAAAAAATTTTTGAACTTAAAATTGTAGGAGACTAACAGATTAAATCTGTTTTGATATTCAAATTTTGTAATATTCCTTCTATCAAGTAAAAAACCTCTTATTATTTTAAGTTCTCACCATTGAAACATAATGGGGTGGGGCTCCATCCTGCTGGAACCAAACATTTTCATTCGGTAGGCTTGAATGTATTGTATTAGGAAATAAGTTTACTAACGCTGAAACAACTTCGTCTCTAAACAAACTTAAATATTTTTCGGCTGTCAAAGTCCCACTATAAATAAAGGATCAATAATATGGTCACCTATGATACCTGCCCAAACGTTTGCCTTTTGAGGATACTGCGTATGTGCCTCATGCATCCAATGAGGATTCTCCGCTGATCAATATCTACATTTTTGTCGGTTTACCTCCGCGTTTAATGTAAATGTTGATTCATCAGAAAAAAGGATTGTACCAACAGCTTTTTCATTTCTGTTCAGTTTATTCATCATTATTTCGCAGAAATGCATTCTATGATCTGGATCGCTTTTGTTAGCTCATTTTATATGGAAGAAGTTTTTCTTTATAGAGACACCTTATGATAATTGTATGACTCACACTATTTTCACAAGTAATTTGACGTGTACTTATCGTTGGATCCTCTGCAACAACTAACAGTATATTTAATGTCACAGTATCTTCAACGAATTGCGGTTTTCTTTTTGATAGTTTAACATGTTCTAGTTCTATGAATTGTGTATGAATTTAAGACACTACCTTGTGAAATATTAGACTACTGGGGATACCTGTGATTAAATAAGTTTGCCATTTCAACTTGACTTCCGCAATTATCCTCAGCATATTCATTGATAATGGACGTGGAGCTCTAAAAAAAGTTTTCAATGATGTGTCGCCTTCATTTTCCTTTCAATTGCTATCAATAAACTCTATAATTGAGAAATATATTATATTAAATTTCGATAAAGTGTCACCTTCATTTTCGTTCAAATCAGGTCTATAGTTTTTTTCCATGAAAGGTCACCAAAAAATGGCTTATTTCTTCATGAATGAAGATGCCACATTGCTTTCGATCTATGCAAATGTTTGCACAAATTTTCGTATGTTTCTCACCGTTACCGATACAACAGCAAAAGAACAGCGATCATTTTGAAAATCGAAATTGATCAAAAATTATTTGCGAAGCACAAGAACAGTCGGCAAAAATGGATCTTCTGTTGGCACATCAGCTGTAAAACACATTGCCGTATAAAGAAGTTGATAGATAGTATGATTCATCACGCGATGGTGTTTAACAGATATAAAGTAAGTGGAAAATTTGAAAAGTCATGTAAGGCCAAGATTCATTTTGATGAACCCTGGCTTATTTCTTCATGAATGAAGATGCCTCATTGTCTTCGATCTATGCAAACGTTTGCACAACCTTTCTAGTGTTTCTGACCGTTCCCGATATTACGGCAACTATTCAGCGATCATTTTCAACTAAATTGATTGAAACTATTTGCGGATCACAAGAAAGGCTGAGCAACTTGTCATTATCTTCAGAGAATCAGAACTCGAAAAGCTTGATATTTTGTTCCTTCTTTTTCTTTGAGATTATTTTGAACCATTAATTTGCTTCCCAAGCGTGTGCACTCGGTAAAAAAGTATCTTCTGTTGGCACATCAGCTGTAAAACACATTCGCGAATATAAAGAAGTTGATAGATAGTTTGATTCATCACGCGATGGTGTTTAACAGATATAAAGTAAGTGGAAAATTTGAAAAGTCATGTAAGGCCAAGATTCATTTTGATGAACCCTGGCTTATTTCTTCATGAATGAAGATGCCTCATTGTCTTCGATCTATGCAAACGTTTGCACAACCTTTCTAGTGTTTCTGACCGTTCCCGATATTACGGCAAATATTCAGCGATCATTTTCAACTAAATTGATTGAAACTATTTGCGGGTCACAAGAAAGGCTGAGCAACTTGTCATTATCTTCAGAGAATCAGAACTCCAAAAGCTTGATATTTTAAAATAAAATAGAAAGGCTTTTTACTTGATAGAAGAAATATAACAAAATTTGAATATCAAAACAAATTGAAATATGTTTATCTTCTACAATTTTAATTTCCAAAGCGGTGCTTGTTTTAGACATTAATTTAATTCTAAAAGTTTTTGAATAAAAAATTCTTTTGGAAATTAAAATTGTAGAAGATAAACATATTTCAATTTGTTTTGATATTCAAATTTTGCTTGATATTTTGTTCCTTCTTTTTCTTTGAGATTATTTTGAACCATTAATTTGCTTCCCAAGCGTGTGAACTCGGCAAAAAAGTATCTTCTGTTGGCACATCAACTGTAAAACACATTGGCGAATATAAAGAATTTGATAGATAGTTTGATTCATCACGCGATAGTGTTGAACAGATATAAAGTGGAAAATTTGAAAAGTCACGTAAGGTCAAGATTCATTTTGATGAACCCTGGCTCATTTATTCATGAATGAAGATACCTCATTGTCTTCGATCTATGCAAATGTTTGCACGACCTTTCTAGTGTTTCTGACAGTTCCCGATATTACGGCAAAAATTCAGCGATCATTTTCAACTAAATTGATTGAAACTATTGGCGGATCACAAGAAAGGCTGAGCAACTTGGGATTATCTACTGAGAATCAAAACTGGAAAAGCTTGATATTTTGTTCCTTCTTTATCTTTGATATTATTTTGAACCATTAATTTGCTTCCCAAGCGTGTGCACTCGGCAAAAAAGGATCTTCGGTTGGCACATCAGCTGTAAAACACATTGGCGAATATAAAGAAGTTGATAGATAGTTTGATTCATCACGCGATGGTATTTAACAGATATAAAGTAAGTGTAAAATTTGAAAAGTCACGTAAGGTGAAGATTCATTTTGATGAACCCTGGCTCATTTATTCATGAATGAAGATGCCTCATTGTCTTCGATCTAAGCAAATGTTTGCACAACCTTTCTAGTGTTTCTGACCGTTTTCGATATTACGGCAAAAGTTCAGCGACCATTTTCAAAATTCAAAATGATTAAAGCTATTTGCGGATCACAGTATAAAGTGGAAAACATAAAAAGTCACGTAAGGTCGAGATTCATTTTGATGAACCCTGGCTCATTTATTCTTAAATGAAGATACCTCATCGTCTTCGATCTATGCAAATGTTTGCACGACCTTTCTAGTGTTTCTGACTGTTCCCGATATTACGGCAAAAATTCAGCGATCATTTTCAACTAAATTGATTGAAACTATTTGCGGATCACAAGAAAGGCTGAGCAACTTGTCATTATCTACAGAGAATCAGAACTCGAAAAGCTTGATATTTTGTCCCTTCTTTTTCTTTGAGATTATTTTGAACCATTAATTTGCTTCCCAAGCGTGTGCATTCGGCAAAAAAGGATCTTCTGTTGGCACATCAACTGTAAAACACATTGGCCAATATAAAGAATTTGATAGATAGTTTGATTCATCACGCGATAGTGTTGAACAGATATAAAGTGGAAAATTTGAAAAGTCACGTAAGGTCAAGATTCATTTTGATGAACCCTGGCTCATTTATTCATGAATGAAGATACCTCATTGTCCTCGATCTATGCAAATGTTTGCACGACCTTTCTAGTGTTTCTGACTGTTCCCGATATTACGGAAAAAATTCAGCGATCATTTTCAACTAAATTGATTGAAACTATTGGCGGATCACAAGAAAGGCTGAGCAACTTGGGATTATCTACTGAGAATCAAAACTGGAAAAGCTTGATATTTTGTTCCTTCTTTATCTTTGATATTATTTTGAACCATTAATTTGCTTCCCAAGCGTGTGCACTCGGCAAAAAAGGATCTTCTGTTGGCACATCAGCTGTAAAACACATTGGCGAATATAAAGAAGTTGATAGATAGTTTGATTCATCACGCGATGGTATTTAACAGATATAAAGTAAGTGTAAAATTTGAAAAGTCACGTAAGGTGAAGATTCATTTTGATGAACCCTGGCTCATTTATTCATGAATGAAGATGCCTCATTGTCTTCGATCTAAGCAAATGTTTACACAACCTTTCTAGTGTTTCTGACCGTTTTCGATATTACGGCAAAAATTCAGCGATCATTTTCAACTAAATTGATTGAAACTATTTGGGGATCACAAGAAAGGCTGAGCAACTTGTCATTATCTACAGAGAATCAGAACTCGAAAAGCTTGATATTTTGTCCCTTCTTTTTCTTTGAGATTATTTTGAACCATTAATTTGCTTCCCAAGCGTGTGCATTCGGCAAAAAAGGATCTTCTGTTGGCACATCAACTGTAAAACACATTGGTGAATATAAAGAAGTTGATAGATAGTTTGATTCATAACGCGATTGGTGTTTAACAGATATAAAGTAAGTGGAAAATTTAAAAAGTCACGTAAGGTCAAGATTCATTTTGATGAACCCTGGCTCATTTATTCATGAATGAAGATACATCATTGTCTTGACTTTGTTCATTCCTTGATCATCAAAAATGCCTCATTGTCTTCGAACTACGCAAATGTTTGTACGGCTCTTCTAATGTTTCTAACAGTTCTCGATTCTATGGCAAAAGTTTAACGATCATTTTCAAAATTGACATTGATCAAAAACTGTTTGCGGGGTACAAGAAAGGCTGAGCAACTTGTCATCTATGGAGAACCAGGATTGGTTTTAATAAAGTAACTGACGAATTCGCTGCGATAAAATTGATAAAAAAGTTTTTAGAATCACAGTTTCAGGCGTTTATGTGTAAATTGTTGATGCATAATTAACTTCGATGATAATCATGTTGCCCAAAGCTTAGTAAATTAGCATTAATAAAGCTGTAAAATGAATAAGAAAATGTTACATGACCATAGTAAATCAATTATTCCTGTAACTAACATAATATTTTCATTAGGATTCTTAACAATGATGTTTTGAATAAATTTCTTGTGGCCTAAGCCTACGCAATTTAAATTTATTGATGAAGGGGGCTCCATACTAGGTTCCGCCCCTATGTGTAGCATTTTATTTAATTTTAAAGATTATGTGGGGATGATATGGGAGGAAAAGTCGGTTGTACGAAAGCTCCTTACGTCAATTAAGTTTCATATAGTTTTATTGGATTAATTTATCATCCAGAAATTCTGTTATCCATTCATTTTATCACTTCGAATGCGCATCAGAGATATATGTATAAATTTAGTAGAATAGCGTTATTCAAATAGTTCAGATGTTCAGATATCGCCACCATGCCTATCTCTGCCAATTTTTCACACCTGCACAAATATAAACAACGCACATTCATTCGGAATGTAAATAAAAGCTCTCAAACAATCCATCGGAATTCCGAAAAGTATTTGAATCAAAATCAATAAACGGGGACAAAATTTTTCTCATTATTTATTCACATTTGAAAAATCACATTCGGGATTCGTAACTTTCAAAATTTGGAAAGCAGTAGAGGTGTCCACGCCTTCGTTTTGTATTTTAGATCTTCTGGTAAGTAGTGTTATTGTTGTCACTTCTTGTTTCTTAATTAGTTGTAATGCACAGACAGCATGTTTGCCGGCGTTAGGTAAGTAGTCTTTGATCTGGATGACCTGTCAATTGTCAACAAAAAGGTGAACGACCTTGTGACTCACCTAGGATCAGGTAGCACAATTTTTTTGCTAGCCCTCGCAGCTGGAGTGCATTTGCTCTTCTCCATAGCCATAAGGTAGCTGACATCGGCGAGCACTGCCTCTAAGTCCGCCATTTTGCAGATAACACAACACTCTTTCGCTTAAATAAACATATTTTGACACACTGCACAGCACCAAGAATTAACACGCGATTTTCGAGCAACCTTACATAACTCCGAAACCTAAATTACATAATAGGAGCGTATGTAAACAGAGAATACCTATGTCAGTGACAGATTTTGTATCGCTCGTTCCTGGGTCATCAACAGAATTTGCGATAAACGAAATATAGCCCACGGATTTCTCTAAGCGACTGCACGACTGAGGAGGCGCTGATTTTGATTAGCCAAGGAGAGGAGCTCCCTCGAAACCGCTTTTCTACGATTGCGTTCGACGTTTTCCGTCGAACAGCTGTTTTCTCCCATCAACAGCTGTTCCCAATCTAGCCAACACGAGAATCTGACAGCTACTGCAATATTCAAATCATCTGCCCTAACCATCCAACTGCGCCCACATATCCTAACAAATATTTGGAAAAACTAGCAGAAGCAAACCAACCTTTTGGTAATTTCTTCATCGAAACTATAAAAACGGATCTGAAGAGTTCGAATCCTATGACCATTTGTACTGAAACGTCAAAATTTCAAAGGTTGCACAACCTGAAGATTATCAACGTTGTCAACCTCACTTTTACTGTACCTTGACAGCTACCAAATGTACAAAATTTTCAGAGATCATGGCAACATTAAAGCATGATAAAATATTATTCAAAAAGTTCACCTCAAAATTAAGTGATTTGTTTGCCAGTTCATCCGAGGGAGATAGATCGCTCCTAAATAAAACCCTTGATGATCTCAATTCACTCAATTTCAGACAACCATTAATCGAAGATCCAACAGTAAAAACTGTATTCCAGTCGACTCAGCATGACTTACTGATTATTTTTTTCACAGGATGCCATACATCTAATTGCTAAATGCTGCAAGTACATATCTCCTGATGATAAAATAAGTGTACCTAAATGTTGTCGATTCATAACAAAATTTATAAATCTACAAAATGTAACATTAGAAACAACTACGTTCCTTAACTTAATGATTTGGTCTACGAAGATTCTGAGTAATCCTAAGAAAGAATATGTTTCAACTCTTGAAGTTCTTATACTGTTAGATATGTTGGTCAGATCTACAAACCTAGTATTTGAAACAACTGTGAGCTATATTTAATATTGAACTTTCAGAATCTGAAACAATTTAATTTTCAGTTTATCTTAAATATTCTTGACCCCAAGTATCCAGCCTTTCAAGAGTATAAAGAAATGGTCAGTCCTGAAATTTTAAGATACACTTTACAATTTTTGGAGGCTTGCACAATAATAGATAAAACAGTACCTAAAGAAACACTTACTAAATTGAAAGTTTTAATGCCAAGATGTATCGATATTTTCAAATACCACTTGCTGAGGATTGGAAATCAAAATGATGCAACAGAATTGAAGGTTAAATTATATTCAATCTAAATATTGCTTATTTCTTCAAAACAATTTTAGATCAAAATTATATGTCTAAGGGGACTAGAAAACATAATTTGCACATTTGATGATAATATGGATGTAGGTGCCATTCTCGGAATCGTAAGATATTATATGTTGTTGGGTGTTAGAGATACAGATTTTTTGGTACCAACATCTCTTATGCCATCTACTCACAGCATTCCTGAGCCGTCATCGAATACTGTTCGTGAAAAGAAGGGAGGCAAGGTAAAAAAATTTTGATAAACGTAACCATAACGTCAACAAATATTTTAAATTAATAAGGTTTATATTTACTTCATTTTATGTTTTTACGTCTGAGCAAAGCAAAATTCATTGAAATTAACTATTTTTCATAAAGTAACTATAAAAAAATTGATAAATAGTCGAGTTTTTACTACAGTTCTGATTCTCCATTGATTTCAAGTTATTCAGAAAAATAGTTCTGAAGTAAATTCAAAACATCTTAACTTCATATTCAAAGAAAGATGATTTAATAAACTATTCAAGATATATCTTTATTTTCTTGGGAACATCAGGAATTTTGTAAAACTTTCATTATAGTTTATTCACACAGGATACACAAACAAAATTGTTTTTTTGAGTTAATATAGTGTATTTGCTATGTGATTTCAGCTTGTATGAAATCATTTGAAAATGATAGTTGGCCTGTCTTCATTGACTGAGACATCTTAAGTCCAATTGTCACTAGATCCAAATTAAAAAGTTTTGTGATAATAAAGTGAATGAAATTAAGAGTTGGTTAAATGAAACATGACAAAAATTTTCTACTTGGTTTATATGATTCACAATTCTTATTATTTCAATGAAATCTCCTCTCTGTTGAAAAAAGTCACATCTGAAATTGTCTTGAATAGTTTACAAATTATCTGTGAATATTTATATAAGAATCTTGATTAAGAGTTGTTTTTTCTCAGAAATATTCATTATTTAATAGGGGAAATCTTATTTATAATACAATAAAACTGTTCTAAAAATTTTTAACTTTACAGACTAACACAAGTAAAAATAAATTCCTTGTTCCTTATTGAATTACTGAAAACTTGGACAGACCTTGTATATTTGCTATATTACTGCGTTTGTCATGTGAGATTTCTTAGAATATAGATGATATGTTAACCTAATTATTTCTCCGTAATCAATTTTTGTATAATTTTTTATAGGTAACAAAATTAAGGAAGCATAAAGTAAATAAACAAAAGCAAATTCCTCCATCTGAAGACTGGATGACAACAACCTCTTCCACAAGTGATCTCGATAACAAGAAGTTAGTAAAACTAAATATTCTCCTTGTGTTGAAAGTTAAACAAAAATTAGAGTTTACTATAAATACATAACAAAAAAGATAATAATAATAAGAAATATAGCTTTGTGTAGTCTCCAAAGCAACATCAACATGACATATTCCTGCTCATAACATTGCATGGTAGCTAAATATCAAGTGGTCTTATAGTTTCTTATTTTTCACTTCATTTCAGGAATTGCATTCTCTCTACATCATTGGCTCATTTTCTTTATCAAAACAACTGGAAAACCAAATGAAATTGTTCTCTTGATTAATTGTAAACAATATGTACAGGATGTTGTCATAGTTGAGACTTCTTTTTTAACAGAAGCAGAACTTGGTTATATAAAATATCCAAGGGATATTGAATTGAATTCAAAATCTTGAAATTTCAGAATATGAGCATGTGTTTATGTTGCAATAGGCTTATCTTCAGGCAACCGCAGTCATTCATTTCCTGAAAACTCATTGTTGGTCCGATTTTATGTTATGTGAAGTATATCTTCAAAACTATAACTCACAATTATTAATTTCCTCCTCATTAAATAGACCTCCTTTGAAACAAATGGTTACAAGTGATTCAGACGTATCGGACTCTGGAATACAAAAGGGAAACAATATACCCAGGCTTCAAGCAAGGGTGAGGCAAATGTCTCTGTCTCTTCTCTTCCTAATGGCAGAGGTAACAGAAAATTTTAAATTTAAAATAAAGAATAATAATTCTTAACTTTTAGAAACTGAAAAAAGTTATGCTGACGTACTGGACCAGCTTTATTCCAGACGATTTGAGGGCGAGCAAGCAATTCCTCACCACATGTATCCTAGAAGACCCATCAGCGGATTGTAGAGAAGCAGCGCTGAATATACTTCTCTACATGTTAACCTCGTACAAATTATGTTTATCCCAAGCAGATTCATGGTATTTTAATTTTTTTTCAACTTGATTTGGGTAACAGAACTAAACTATTCCAAAAATGGAATAAATAAGAAATTTCTTTGTTTCCTATCACTGTTTAATTTTTTAGTGACACGAGTTTCATAGTGTCATTACATGTTCGAATTAGTGTATAACAAACTGTTTGCAAGGGTTTCAATATACAGGAAATAGTGCATTGCGCTTCCATAGCTGCCTAAGCAGGCTTCTTAGAATTTTCGTTCTAAAGCAGGCCCTCGTTTCATTTCTGCATCAGGGAAATACACAGGATGTTCCTAAAACTAATTATTCAACAAAAGGGTGATTTTTTGAATGGATCACCTCGTATATTTCCATATATTTTCAATGGCCTTCAATATCTCTATCATGACGGAAAATAGAGGTATTTTTCTAATGGTACGGATCTTATTTAGAGAAAGCTGTTGTGAGAAATTGAGGAAACAGTAGTTCGCTAAAAATTCTCTGAATGTAGAGAATTAAATGCCTCTCATTTTGTCAGAAGTAATTCCGCTCCAAAAACCTTTCAAGGCTGTCCTAACCGCTGGTCCTACATCCAAAGTTTTCTAAGGACGCAGCGAAAACAACGGCAGTAAATCCCTGGTATGTACTCGGGAAATAAATCCGAGGAAATTTTGAAAGCACGAAAACGGATTTTCTCGGCCGAAAGATCTACCATTTCGATCGTAAAAGATTAAACAGATTAAATCTGTTTTGATATTCAAATTTTGTTATATTTCTTCTGTCAAGTAAAAGGCCTTTTTCTATTTTAGTCCTGGAAGTACAGGAACTAACGAAAATCACCAAACTTTTAAAAGATCTGTAATTCTCTGAATACTCTCCTTTTAACTGCTAAAATTTTTCCTGCTTTATTTAATGTAAATATTAAATGCCCTTCACCACTCTTCACTGTTGACAAGTACTAACAATTCCTAAATTATTTAGCATCTTAAGACTTAAGCTTTGTGAGTTCGGTACTAACTACCATCATCACTCAAAGGGCAATTGCCATCCAATGTCAGGTGGGGCACTTTTGAAATCGTTTGTGTATAAGAAAAAATGACCTGTCTATTTTTAAAGTAAGTATTTTTTCAGTGACCGCACCGCGTTCACTCCCTTTTCTGCAATATTGGGATACATGATTGTTTGCCTTCATGATACCTTGAATTTAGCACTGAAGGAAAAAATAACACCAGTGTTGGCTCAAGTTTTGAAATGTTATGCAGCCCTAGTTGAAGCGACACCTTATAAACGCCTAAAACCTAATTTGATTACTGAAGCTGTTTATAATGTAAATCCTCTACTTGAACATAAAGGTAACTCTTCTGTGTTTGTTTTTTCCTCATGAAAAGAATATTGTTAGGTCCTTGAATGAATTCTCGGTGTTTTTTCGAGAAAATTAATATTGCAAGTGAAAAAGGTCCTAAAAATTTTCATTAGCAATTTATTTTTCCCATTTTTGTGAATATGAATTAGGAGTATAATCACAAATTATAACGCCTGTGAGTTTATGTGGAAAGAGTCTAAGCTTTGTTTCATTTTTTATAATCAAACTAACAATTTTAAGAGAAAAAGTCAAGACGCAAAAAGTTGCTTATTGAATTTATCGTATTGAATCAATTTTTAATTTAAAACATGTTGAAACGTCAAAAGTTAATATCATTCTTCCTAATTATGCCATATAGAAGATATTCAATTTAAATTAAAATTTTTCCCAAAATTTCCAAGCGCAGTAATTTGGAACAGAATGGTTTAAGCCATTGCACAGTTAAAGTGTTTACCAATCTTCATTAAAAACATGCCAAAACGTTACTTAACACAAATAATATGTTGCAAGTTGTAGGATTGCTTGAGGCTCGAATACCTCAAGTTGATGTTGTCACTGCTTTGGAGACTACTTTTAAAGTGTTGTTTCCTGTCTCTGGAATTGATGTCAGTAGCATGACACAGGGACATTTTGTGCGATCAAAGATGACAAACCCGTGAATAAATCAATATCTACCATTAGAAACATGAAGGAATAATGTTGCAAAGGGTTCGTTGTTAAGGGTTCATATTTCGAGACATACCAACTAAAAGAGATTAAGGAAGGCCAATCTAGTTAATATAAAGCCACAGAGGTGTCAGCCCCAAAACGAGTCATTCGACTATCATGAGCTCAAGAACATGTGATATATGGCTATAATCAATGTGGTTTTACCGACAAACTTCGGTTTGGTTTTATTCAAATTCTAGAAGAATACACTTTTAGAGGACGCCAAGTGATAGAGAAAGAATTCAGCATACAGGAAATCAGCAGCTGAAGGGATTATGATTTGGTGTGGAATTTCGATTGAACTGAACTCATTAAGCGAAAAGTTACGTCACTTCAAAAGAGAAAAAGGACGGAGAAAGCGAAGCTGCAAGGAATCCTATACCTGCCGAGTAAAGTTTGACAATATCTCGTTCGTTTTCGAAGATAGTTTGTACAACAATATTTTGTTGTACAAACTAGTGATAGTTAGGATTTTCTTCCCACAAGCCAGTGAATTTCTCTAATTTTAAGATTAATTTGTTTCTATTTCCTCTTAATACGTTCTTTTCAAGTTAGCCTGGTGTCCAAATGAAATCCTAGATATTTAATAGTCTCTTTCTGTATTATATTATTGTTTATATGGATTGATGCCTTCCTCAAAGTCTTTAGATTTTCCTTTGTTGATCTTATTTTTCCATTTTTTGCCAGATCCCTAGTATATTTAAGTGTTCTTGGACCTGTTAAGGAGTCTGCATTAGAGGTCAGCAAAAGTTCGAAGTTATATATATGCATATTTTCAAAATATAAAGATCTAGACCAAGGACGTTTCATTGTTGATCCCCAGCTTTTTGAGATAAGACTACAAGATGGAATAGTACTTCAGCGGAAAAATCGATTCGATTTTATGACATAATCCATCTTGTCACTTTGTTGTATGCTTGACTTACGTCTAGAAATTCTGAAGTGCAGTACAATTTTTGTTGAACCGTTTGATTGATGACCCTTTTTAATGTGTGTGTTATTGAACTGTTGTCCTTGTCTAAATTTAAACTGGTGAGAATAAATCCAATCATTGGGGATATCAGCATTTATTCTCTAAAGTATAAGTCTTTCCAGCACTTTTGATGTTTTAGATAGTAAGCTTATAGGAAGGTATGATGAGACTTCAATTGGATCATTTCTTGGTTTCAAATCATGATGATGATCTCAGCTATTTTCAACATTTTTTTCATTTCTCAGTATACAGTTGAAAATCTAAGTCATCAGGATTATAGCCTCCTTTCACGATTCTTCAATCATTCTTAGCATCACAACTTCGAGCATTGAGGATTTTTATTTCTGCGTGTACCTCTTTTACATATAAAATACCATGCCGATTGTAGGAAATACTCTTCTCGATGTCTTCATCAAATAGAATTTGAGTCAGATATCCTTCAGAGATATGTTCTTAGGGGTAAAAACCATTTTCAAATTCGTGAACAACTTTTTCAAGAACTTCAGAAATCTTGGACTGAAATCCCTTGAAAAAAACTGAATAATCTCATTCTTGAGATCGAAGGATGTTGGAAACACATTACTTCTCGTTATGGCCATATTTTGATAATTGCATTTTATAATTTTTTGTTAACAGAAATACATTATAGAATTTGGCCTATAAGGCTCTTTTATTTTATTAGTTCTTGATCCGATTAAATGATGTACTTAATCAAAGAAGAGATTTTATTATACATTCTGTCAAGAAAGTACCGGGAATTATCGTTTTAAATCTGGCGAGGCAATGAGGCAGGTAAAATTTTTTTTCCTAGGTTGGTACCACTGTCCTTAATTACTATGCCAAGCTTGAGCGGGATCTGTCAACTAGTGTGTTTGCAACAGCTGACTAAGTCAGTCGATGTCAGAGTGCGTGCCGATTTTTACTATGGGTGATTACGTTGAGCAAAGAATTTGTTTAAAGTTTTGTGTTGCAAATGAATTTTCGTGTGCCGATGCATTGAAAATGTTGCAAAAGGCCTTTGGTGATAATGCTTTATCGAAAACTCGTGCATATCAGTGGTACAGAGCCATCGCCCATCGACGGCTTCGATCGAAGATAACGTCGATAAAATTAAGGAAAGGGTGCTGGAAAACCGTCGTACCAGCTTGAGAGAGATAGCACATGATCTTAAGATATCCCACGAGTCCGCACGTACGATTTTGATTGATATTTTGGGCATGAGAAAGGTGGCCGCACGACTCGTACCGAAAGACCTGAATTTTCTTCAAAAACGTAATCGCGAACAGGTTGCTTCAGACATGCTGGATCGCTGTAATTCCGATTCTACATTCATGGAACGCATTATAACTGGTGATGAGACCTGGGTCTACGAGTACGATATGCAAACAAGCCAGCAATCATCGGAATGGGTGGCAAAAAATGAGCCGAAACCGAAAAAACCACGCCAAAGCCGCTCGAAAATGAAGGTGATGCTCATTGTTTTCTAAAATATCCGTGGCGTGGTGCACTACGAATTCGTTCCAGAGGGTCAGACGGTAAACAAGGAGTATTACCTAGGCGTTATGAAACGTTTGCGTGAGCGTATCCGTAAGAAGCGGCCAAATTTGTGGACGAACAACTCATGGATTTTGCATGACGATAACGCGCCTTCTCACCGAGCTACGATTGTGACTGACTTTCTCGCCAAAAACTCAACAAACGTGCTTCAGCAACCACCGTATTCGCCGGATTTGGCTCCCTGCGACTTTTTCCTCTTCCCAAAACTAAAATTGCCCCTTCGTGGCACCCGTTTTGAGTCGATTGAAGCCATAAAACAAAATTCGGCGCGAGAGCTAAAGTCCATCCCGGAAAGCGCCTATAAAAATGTTTCGATAATTGGAAGTGCCGTTGGCATAGATGTATTGGAGCAAATGGAGCCTATTTTTAAGGCGACCCAATAAATTTTGACGATTAAATGTAAAAATGTTGTTTTAATTGAAAATTCCCGGTACTTTCTTGACAGAGTAGTATTTCATTTTCCTAGTTTGAAAATAGCTGCGCTATTTACTATATCCTAGATTTTGGACACATTCGTACAGTAAATTTCAAGCTTACTTACCTAATTTTTTTATAAATATATGGGTTCCAATCTTTAACTACAAAAACATATTCAAAGTCCATATTATACTGGATACAGATTTTCTTTATTTCCAATCATCTTATCCGGTTCATTTTCACGAATTTTCTATTAACACAGATACAATGCATATTCTTAAAATATGACAAGAGAAATTCTATTATTATTTATGTTCGCTTTAAAATATATATAAATAACCGTTTGCTGAGTTCATTCCTGATGAGCTCAACAGATACAGACTTAATGATTATAGAATATTAATATGCATTGATTTCAGATCCCACAATAAAAACTGGAGCTCTAATGGTATTCGGATGCATTCTTGCATCAGAACCCATTGTTGAAGAAACAAAAAGAGTTTTCCTTAGAAGTGATTTAAATGATAATGCGGAGAATCCCAATAAAGAACACACAGAAAAGTTGAATATGGAAAATTTACAAATACGCGAAAAAGATAAAATGATCAAGTTACCAAGTATATTACAAAAATGTTTGGATAATTTACAGAGACCAAATGGGGAAAATGTACGTTGTAATACAGGATGTAGCACTGAAAGTGCTCATTAAATTCGATTATTTTAGATGTGCAAGCAAGTTATTGTCTCCTTTTTCTGAAATGTAGGTTAATTGGTACATTATTTAGTTCTAAAATATTGACAGTTTGTGACATCCAGTTATATCTGAAATGGACAACAACTTCCTTATTACAAATGTAATATTAATGTATTATTTCTTATCACTATCTGATCAACTTTTCTCAACATCTCCCCATATCTCTATTATCATTTAAGAGGTAAAAATTAATTTAAATTTATTTAACGAAAAAATAGTTCAAAAGTTGTTAATAATTTTAGAATTAAGGTTCTAGGATTATGAAATTCAAATTAGATGAGATGGCTCTGACCATATAAGAAAATTGAACTTTCTCTTAATTATAAACAATTTCTCTCATCGAATTTTAGATTAGCAGTTCGATTAATATTTAATATTTCCCCGTACTTACGTTACCATTTAACTTCCTCTAAATTTTCAACAATTTCAAGCTCTTCTGCATTAAAAATGCAGATAAAAGTGGAACTTCCTCTAAATTTTGGAAAATTTCTAGCTCTTCATTAAATTTCAGAATGATGGTTCAATTCTGAAATAGGAATTTTTGAAGAAAGTCAATCAGAAATTCTATAATATTCGAAAACTGTAAGTATATATGTGTTCCATTTGGAAAATTTGAGTTCCAGCAGTTTTGCATCAGAAAGAGGAACTCCAAGTTTGAATCATCCTCATTAGAAATTACAAAATGATATTATATTCGAAATGTTTTATTAGAATAAAAAATTTACTGTCCATTCCTGGTAATCACAAATTATTGTCAGTATTTCAAAAAAGCCTAATTTATTAAAACAAACCACAAAATTTCAGAAAAATGTTAATTATTTCCTCGTTGAATTCTAATTGGCACTTTTTTAGTGTGACAACCTGTTTGATTTTTTATAATAATGTTGTTTCAGATTATTGATCATACCCCATTACCCGTAAAGATTGAATCTCTGAATGTTATATCTTCTATGTGTAGAAATTATTTCGATTGTCTTATTTATCCACATTTGTCGATAATTGAAAAATCTATCTGCGATTGTTTATTGGATAAAAATATCGATCTAAAATTGCATACTGGGAGGACTATCGATTGCATTGGTCAATCTATGGCAGAGTTTTTGGAACAATCAGGTAAAAAATTTGAGTTTAAAGATTTCATTCTTGGAGCTTACATTGTTATCTGCACTAGAAAGGAGGAATGATGGATTTGAAGAGCCTGGTGTATCCTTCTGGCTCAGTCTGTTAGATGAAATGCTTCTGACAAGTTTCCGAGATGATCCTTCTTTGATAGCTGTGGCCTGTGATTGCATAGGAAGCATAGGTGTTCGGATTTTCGAAAATTTACCAGTGAGTGTAGCCTATTTAGCAAATTACCAGGTGTAGAAGTATAAAACCGCACTTTTTTTGTAAAAATTACATGTCTTTGTACAAAATACTTCATTCAAAATAATCTCCATTACTGTTTATACATTTTCCCACCTTTCGTTTAAGTTTAAGAATGCCACGCCAGAAAACCAGTTTTCTTTTGAGATGAACTTCGCTCTTCATTTCTCACGGCAAAATCACCACTTTTGAATTTTTCAAACCACTCAAAATACTATATTTTACCAACTGTATGTTCACCGCAAACTTCGACAGCAGTTTTCTTCAAATTGTAGCGGAAAACCATTGCTGTTGGAAAATCATACTTCGTAGGCAAAAAACTGGACATGTTTAAGTATAGAGAAAAATATACCACTCTATGGGACTTGGGTTGTTGTGTGTTGAAAATTTTCGTTACCTATTAGAGAGAGATGAAGGTGTTGCAGAAGCGGTCTTATGGTCTCTAAACTAATGGTTCGCAGCACCTATAAGGAAATTCGGGTTTTCATACTTCTTCACCTGATAAAATTTTGAAAAAAATTTAGAGATACTATAGAGAAATAGAAACAATAAAAAACAATTATTACTAAACAGACCTCAATAAATCCACTGTTACTAAACCTTCTCAAAAAGAACTTTATAACCTTCAAATAATGATCACTAGTTTACAAACTTTCCTCTCTATGTGGAGTTATCTAATACATAATCGTTATATTCTGAAATGTTAGTTACCATAATCCCTTGATGAAGTCATGTTATCAAGAAACACTTGTGAGACTAAACAGACTGTTTCCTTCAAATCATGGTTACATTTATAATTGAAAGCTAATGAATGAAAAAGCGTCGTTTGACTCTAATGTATTAATTATTTCAGATTAATAAACATTTTCTGTGTATAACGTATCTATTGAGTTGTAGCAGAGAAGATGAACATAGGATAAAAGGTGCTGCTCTTAGATCTTTGGGTATTTTAGTACGTTATCCAGAGCTAAAAGAGGTAAGTAATCAATTTAACTTGAAAAAAGGAATAGTTTTTATAAAATTTCCACAATTTATTCATTAAGTATATGATACACGGCTGGTTCCGGTTGTTACATCCTTATCAAGTGTGAAGAAATACAAAATGCATTAAGACATGCTAAGCATTATTTGAATGAGAGGAAGATTTTACTTGTTAAGAAATGGGGATTGGTTCATTTCTAATTGTTGACTATTTGTAAATAGGGTAAGAATCAAAACGGGTCGTGTGTCATACACATAGTGAATAAATTGTGAAAATTTTATAAAATATAGTTTTTTCCCAATACGCAATAGATTTTATTGGAATAAAAAAGTCATCACTATTATCTGCTTAATAATATGTTCAGAATTTTTATTTACTTGTCCTTATGGAAATAGGATCCCGGATTTATAATCGATGTAGCTGAAGCAGTGTACAGAACAATAGATGATGAGAACGTTGATCTCAAGATGAAGAGTTCTTGGGCTCTAGGGAACCTAACTGATATTCTTATTTTGAATAAGTAAGTACATAACAACAAATAAACATTTATCATGTGAGGTAAAAGTATGAAACTGGACTCTATAGTTAACCCTAGACATCAGTTTGGGGATTGTAAGACCACTTCCGCAGCGCCCTCATCTCCCTCTAACAGCTGATGAACATTTTCAAGTTCCATACACTGATATATTTTTCTGTAATCTTAAACATGTCAAGCTTTGCGTCTACCAACTACGATTTGTGAACAGTATTAGTTTTCTGTTAACATTTGAAGAAAACTGCCGCAGAATCATAATGAATGCTTGTAGAAGCTTACGACGAATATGCTCTTGGTAAAACACAGTGTTTCGAGTGATTCAATAAATTCAAAAGTGGTGATTTTGACGTGAGAAATAAAGAGCGTGGGAAACCACTGAAAAAGTTCGGAGACAACAAATTGCAAGTCTTACTGGATGATGATTGATACTCGTAACTCGAAAGGTTGTTTCACAGACACAAAAGAAAGTCAATTCTCCATCAAATCGTGACATCTGATGAAAAATGAATATATTTCGAGAATTCTTAGCGTCGTAAATCATGGGTGAATGCAGGCGAACCATCTGAATGCAATGCAAGATCAAATCGATGTGAAAATATATGAAAAGGGATCGATAACTGGTTCTCTTCAAAAGAAAAACTGTTTTTTTGACGTGGCACTACAGGATAGGGAGATTATTTTGAATGCAATATTTCTTATCATTTTCAAACAACAGACGTGTAATATATAGGAAAAAATTCCGGTTTCATACTTCTACACCGGTTATTTTCTCATGATATTTCTAACACATTAATTTATCTAGCATGAATGAGAAGCAGGAGAAATTTCATGACATCTTGATCATGAAACTACTTAGAAAATGTATAACCTCAATGACATACAATCAAAGAGTAAAGGCCAATATATCAAGAGGCATAGGTAATCTGCTTTTCCTTGTCAGTCAAGAAACTTTTAAGAAACTTGAATACAGGAATATTGCCGAATCAGCAGTAGATTGTTTGATTAATGGTGCTTCTACTGCTTATACCATGAAGGTGAGTTGACTGGTTAGAAGTTTGATTGAATTTGAACTTTGTGTTTAATTTTTAGCTTAAATGGAACTCATGCTATGGTCTAAGTCTCGTGTTGAAGAATGAGGCTATTTATATTGATTGTCATGAAATGTTGGTAAGTGTCACTTTATATCTGGAATATTCTCGAACATAATGAATTAAATAAACAACAGAGCTTAGCTATGGTAACAGAAAATTCTTTAAATCGGAACAGTCCCACTTACAATGTGACTGTTCAGAACTCAATCTACCAGAATAAGTATCCTCGATGGTCAAAACATGAGCAATGGAGATTCGCATGTTTCAAAGATTGTTGGTTCATCATCAGTGCCAGCTCTAATGTCCAACAAAAGCAATATTGCAGCCGCATAGGAACGCTAAAGTAAGGCCAAACATTTGCGCCATTTACTGCACGCAAATACACATATAGAGTATACCCCACCAAGATAATTCAAGAAATGAAGTGTATTCCCCATTACTTGCACAAGTGGCGTGATCAGAGGGAAGTGTGCAGCAATAGGCCCGTCTCACTAATTAGTACAATATCCAAGATTGTAGAGAAAGTTATGACAAAGCGTCTCTTGAAAAGGCGAATCTACTACCTCCAATTTGGGTTTTGATGAGGTGTTCCAACTGGGGATGCAGTGTTGTATTTTCTCGAACCTAGCGAAGGCCTTTGATACAGTGAAACTTTTAGGTTATTTGTTGCATTTGTGAGTGAAAAGTGTTGTTGGTGATTTGTTCAAATCCTACCTAGTTGGCAGAAGCCAGCATGTACAGGTGAAAGAGGAGATAAGTGAACCCCTAAGGTTCACTGACGTATCTAAGGAAAAGGTTCTGGAGCCTGTACTGTTTGTTGTTTATATGAATGAGCTATTCTCATTATCCTTGAATGCCAGTATTTCTGCCTTCACTATGATATTTGTGTTTCGAAAAGCTGTGTTTTAAATAGACATAAAACTAGTTCAAGGCCCTTTTCAAGTAGAAGAGTTATGTAAATAGTCCTGATGTGTTTTGTTACGTTTAGAGAAAATGTTGAAGGAAAACCCATCTGTTAATGACTTAATAAAGGAGGTAGACTTAGTGATCAGGATAAAGCCTGGACTTAGCATGTCTGTAAAGCTTTTACACAATATTTAAGGAAACAGAAAGCTTGAATAGTTTGCAATAAACAACCTGATGATTGTTATTTTTGCCTGGTAAATTTGAAAGGAATTACTTAATAGTTCTTAGCAGACCTATCCTGAATTAATATCTACAAGACGCCTGATCCCCCACTCAGAGTAAGTACAGATCCCAATATTTCACCAGCTACCAGACCTCGATGATGACAAGTATTGTTTTTCTGACACTAATGAATGTTACGGTGATTATGAGTGGATGACATCTAGTACATTTCTTTAAAATATCATATGTTGTAAATTCGAGAACATAACAAAAACTAATACCATATTCGAATTCACCAAATCAAGTGTTAGCCTGTGTAAACAGTGATTATCTGTAGTCCACTGTTCACTTGAAGTATATTACATGGTTTAATTTTCAGACAACTATATTTTCGACTTTGAACCAACTTCTCATTGAGTCCCCAAATTTCAAAGTCCGAACCAGCGCAGCTTCTGCCCTTGCCTCACCATCAAAAAGAGTATATTATGGAGTCCATTATCAAGATACCTGGTTGTCACTTCTCAAAACTTTGGAAAATTTAGAACAGATTGAAGACCATCTGGAATATCAGCATAAAGATCGCACAATAGAACAGGTATGTTATAATTTCGGTTGTTTTGAATTTAATTGATAACAGATGGCACTTACTACCAGTCGATGTTATTTGATCCATTGCACTTAAATGGGAAAGATAATATCTGCCATATGCTCCATTCTCATCAGTGCGTCGTGAAATATCGTCCTCGAGTTGATAAATGGGGTTGACCTGTCGACTAGACTTTACTGTTTCGGGACATTATGCGCCCAGGAAACGCCTAATTTCGTAATGGGCTTCAGTTACTTCAAGTAGTACTTTAATACTCAACTTTTGATGATTCAATTTGTAAATGGCTGAAGATGTCAAAACAAATCACTAACCTCAAAAAGCAATTGACGTTTAAGATCCGTTTCTAGTTAACACCTGTTCGAACTTCTTGTATTTTGTTTTTATTTTTAATTTATGGTGCAAATTGTGGATTAAAATTTTTGATTTATAGCCTCTTTTCTCTTTTGTAGGTATGCTTAACCTTAGCCCATCTGCTATCCTTGTGTGAAATGGAGGACATATCATTGATGCGAAAAAGCCTAAATATGTATTATGAAATTTGCACCTCCCAGATGAAACGAATATATGAGTGTTTGGTACCAGAAAAATCTAACATTATCTTTACAGCAGCCGAACATTTGAAGACATTTAACAAATTTAGTTTGAATGCAGAAAATTTGGAAGCCTTATCTATGCTCCAAGACTTAGTTGTTCAAGATTTGTAATATTTTTTTTATACATTTTCATTAAAACAATAATCTCTGATTCTCGGTTTATTCAAACATCAATAATAAAAAATTCAACCTATTTGGAGAAAAATATAAAATATTAAAAATAATTTCCTTTGAGTCACAAATTAATTAAAAAATGTACATCGTATCTTTAGCTATTGCATATAAAGATGCTGATAAATAAGCTATACATCATTGATTGAGCAAACTTTTTGTCTGAGTGTGGATAATGCAGACAATCTGGAAAAATCAGCATTCTTCATCTATAATTTTTGTCTAAATACATAGTTCAATTTTTTTGCTTAAAACATCTTTTCTTCATCATTTAGCATAGCTATTTTCACTGAGGTAAATTGAGTATTTTTGGAATTTTCAGTAAGCTAAATTTTGAGAAAATGTTTGATATTGTATCTCTTCGAATATCGCGAAGAAAATTCCTATGATGTTCCAGATCTTCTTATAACCAGGATCTAACTATTCCTGAAATGAACAATCAAATTTATAACTTCTGACACTTTTGTATAAAAGACATGTTTTGAATGCAGAACCTTTAGTTTGTTAGATTAAATATGCTTGCGGGTGATATTAGAAGTGTTACACACAGAAGGGATAATTTTCATTTTTTTCGGCAACATAATTACATTTGAGGTATGCTATGGTGATAAGAACAATTTTTTTTATTTCTTTGATGATATTTCACTGAATCAACATTTTATCTCTCAGTTTTTGTGAAAAAATTGGCCAATAGTCAAAATTGATCCACAAATTGCCGTAAGGCATTTCATTTCTATTGGATTTTTCATAAGTTTTTAATATTTTCCAGTTTTGTTCCAGCATAAATCGACCCATTTCGTTAATGTCAAATATTAAACTAACTCTCTGTCGAAACACAAATGACAGAAAAGTTATAGAATCGAAACAACCACTACTTCAAAATGCAAACGCTAGAGGGCCTATCCTTTAGTTATGGCAGCACACACATGAATAAGCATAATTCACACTTGTTCTTACAAAAAGCTTACTTCTGGAAATTCTTGGAGTAACATGGATATGTATATTATCTCCGGGCGCTGCAGATACTAAAAAAATAGAAAACAAATAACATTGTATAATTCTTTAATCACAAAATACATCGAATTACCAACATTCTCTTATTCACAATTCAGTTAAAATCTACTTATTATGCAGTCTCTGGCTTAAAAATTAAATCAACAAAGGCATTATTGCACAACACCATTTAAAATTGGAACTATTAAACCAAAAGTCTTGTGTTATATTGGGAACTGATGTCGAAGACTAGCAAAATTTTATTGTTAATAATGAAATATAAAATTGCCAAACTTATAGGTTTCAAAGTAAGATCTGGCACAAGGTAAGGTGATGTTTAGGAATAACACAGCTAATGAGCACTAGAGTTTTTCAGACTCTCAATTACGAGTAAAATGAATGTTCACTTTGAAGGACAGTGTATATGATTCCAATTCCTTAATACAATAGGCTATTTGACAGTGTGAAATATAGTCTTATGAAATCCGAATTGGCTAGGAGTTTTTAAAGCGATATGCAGTAATTTGTCAAAAGTTATTGTATCAAACATGCAAAGGCCCTAAAAACTTAATTCTCTTTTATCTGTTATCATCGAAAATAATCTAGATTAGCTGGACGTATGATGACGTCACATTGAAGTAAACAACACGTTACATTACCGTTCCTTTGCGTTCTTGATGTCTTGTTGCGAATGCTATTTGAAATTCTCAATAATAACAGGAATTCATTTCTGTTTATAGCAAAAGAGACATACATCAACTCATGGTCTTCAGCTCTTGCTATAATTCTCCTTTTAATTTATATAGTATATTTGTTGAAGTTTATTTTGTTGTGAACTCCAATTCCTAGATATTTTAATTCTGCAGTTGGTTTTTTGGCGTTCCTTTTATTGTTATGTCAGACAAAGTTGGACAATTTTTATGATTTCATGATCAAAACGAGCAGTGAAGAGCCTCGTTTATTCGTCATCGCATCCCGCTGAGGTTTTGATTCTTCCACTGCTCCACTGGAACGATGTTGTTTATAGATTAACATTGAATTTACTATGTTTCCGACTGTCTTTTCCATAGCTGTATAATGAAATACTCACAAATAATAAAACGTTGACTATATCATCAGGATTTTGATAATATAGTGAACACTAACACTAAACACCATTTATACATACTTAAAATCGTAAATAGAAACAGAAATAAACGATTCCTTTACTTATATATAACATAGACTAGTGTCATATTGGTTACTTCAATGTGACGTCACCAACGCTATGTTGTGCAAAGGAAAGTTTCGTCGAACTATTTGAATTGTACTTTTTAAGAAATCCTTATAATGATTAATCTCGAGCTCACTAAACACCACTCAAAACTTGAGATGGTTGAGTCAAATAGCCTATTCTAATTGAAGCAACAGTGATCATGAGCAAAATTCATCACCAAACTGTAACCCCTTTGATGTTGAGACAGTTATGTTCCCTAAATAAATGCTTTTTCATCTTCTTGAGCAGTGTATAGTGTCGTTTTTTTCTGCAAAGTTGATACATTAGATCAAAACAAGCAGTTTTTAAGTAACTCCAAACATGAATATCATTGCCACTGGTTAAGATTCAAGCACGTTCACACTGATAGATCTTGGCAACCTCCTACCGTGAATAAATCTTGGCATATCACATTCCTCGCACTTGTTCAGCTGGGGGTGATTGCGGAATGTACAAATTTCGCAGTTCCATCCATCGTGATCTTGCTGGAGAAAGTCGTTTTGGTGTGATGCTCTGTCTTCTGGCACGAAGGGGTTATAGTTTTCGGCTAAAGGTTGGCCCCGATAGACACTGTTGTAAAAATCGGGTTCAACTGCATCTGAAAACAGATAATAATGTAAATTTATGTCCTTCAATTGGAAGAAAAATTTTTCTAAATGGTCATTCTGCAATAAGCCGTTCTTGTTAAGTTTCCCTTTTGGTAAGAGATGTTTTGAAAACATCATATTCAAAACCGCGCAGATGTCACTAGCTGTAATTTGTATTTAGTATAGTTCGACAGTTTATCCTGAAAAACACACTCTTCAACATTTGGTAATTATTCAGAAATATTTAGTGGAAACTCACTTTCAATAAATAGTAAATACAAATCAATTTCAATAACAGAAGTGTATTCAGCGAACAATAACATGCAAGTTCAATATAAGTGGGCAAGTCTTTTATAAATAACGAAAATAGTAGAGGTCCCAATACGGAACCCTGAGGGACTCCTGAATTCATATTATATTCTTTGGAATAGCATTTATCAATTCTAAGTGATATCGTTCTATCCTGGAGAAAGCTACGCAACCAATCGGAAAAAACATCTCTAAACCCCAAACTATACCATTTGTCTAGAATGAACTGAAAGCAAAGAGTTTCAAAGAAAAATTCTCAGAATAAATCAGCAACCTCAGCCAGTCTAATTATTTACAATCTTTCAGACCATCTTATCTGAATTATCTATAGCAAAACTGGTATTTGTGTTTACTAGACTTGATTTTCGAAGTTTTTTCTTTTTCAATTTACTATTCCAAGATTACAGTATTAGGGGGTGTGTGCAAGATTTTCAAAACTGAATGTATTTATCCAGATGAGTTTAGGTTCATTAATGAATTATTCGTCTAGCTAATTCGTTAGTGAATTTATTTATTATATTCTTCTTACCATTAACACACAATTGTTGACACTGATACCTCAAGTGGGCAATCCTTTGTTTCATCAGTGACCACTTTTGACTATCTGCGGGCAACGGGGTAGTTTTTCTTTTGAGATCTGCCACCTCGCTTCTCAGTACTTCTAATCTGGTATTCTCGTTGGTCAACAGTATCCGTAACCTATCTATCATTGCTTGTTGTTTCACTATAACGGGTGCTAGAAAAAAACATTTTATTATTGCTAACTCTCCCTGTGAATTTTCGAAAATAATTCGTTAACAATTCAAATTTAATCGACTAAGTTTTGACAAGAACGGCAATTCAACGTAATCGTCCACAGCCGAGACGAATGAACCCAGCATGCTGAAGTTCTATTGGAACCATTGCTGGGAATACCTCATGACGTGGCTAACTGGACGAAAATAGGCAGAATGAACTCAGACTAGAGTCTTACTGGCCTGAAACATTCGAAGGCGTCCCTTGGAACGGCAGACCTAGCGCTAGGTCTGGACAAAACTCAGAATACTTGTCAGGGTTAGGACAGGTCACTTAAACTGGCTCAGTATGTATAACAGAATCACTCTTGTCTGGTTACCGATCCACTCAAACTATTTGGGTAACGAAGGGGCAGATCGGTTGGCGTTTGCTGGAGCTGCGTTGCCTCTGGTAGGACAGGAACCATTCCTGGGAATACCACATGACGTGGCTAAGCGGACGATAACAGGCAGAATTAACTCAAGACTAAAGTATTTCTGGCCTGAAACACTCGAAGGTGTGCCTTGGAACAGCTTCGAACAAAAAGATAGCGGATCAGCGCTAGGTCTGGATAGGGCTAAACTAAGAACACTTGTCGGAATTATGACAGGTCACTGCAGAATGAAAGCGCATTTGCACAAAATCAGTCTGGCTGAAGACGATGAATGCAGGCTGTGTCTTGAGGACACTGGAGCAGCCATGCATATCGTTTCAGAGTACCCAGCGGTGAGTCGTATCAGATTTGAGGTCTTTGGTCAGGCTATCATAGCCCACTGCGATCTGAAAAAATGACCCTCGTGCAATATTATCGGTTTTATCCAAAAACTAGATCTCTATTAAATATAAGCTGTGCTTATAAGACATCAATTTAATTCTAAAAATTTTTGAATAATTTTTTTTTGAAATTAAAATTATAGGAGACTAACAGATTAAATCTGTTTTGATATTCAAACTTCTTGAAAACGTTGACAAAATTATCTTTCGTTCCTTTTGTAAAGGTGTCATTATAGGGATTTTTTTCGTTTCCTTGATATGTAGCCTTGTCTTTTCAGTGATGTACGGACGGTTTCTGGACATACTGTTATATTTCGTTGATTTCCAAATTTGTTAGCCAATTTGCGAAACCCCAGAAGCGGATTGTGTCGTCCTAAGGCCAATAAAGCGTTTAAATTGTTTCCTTTAAACTTACGCGGTCTTCCTGAAGCTGATCTATGCCTCATATCCAGGCCATTTTTTCTCCTCTTTATTGTCTCATATACAGAACTTTTTCCCAGTTCAGTCAATGGCACTGGTTTTCTAACTTTTCGAAAACCTTTTCTATACAAATATTCTACCTGTTTTCTTTTTTCTAGTTGCGACATTATTTCATATATTGTGTACCTGTTGACAATCAATAATATTTGACAAATAGTGCTGCCATGCAACTTTGGCCATAGCCGACTATCTGCACAACTTATTTTATACAATACTTTTGTCTTAGAATTATACAAGAAAAAAATATATTAAAATTATGAAAATAATAAATTCCGGTTACTTTCTAGACGGACCATATTATTAACGCTTGGAAAAAATATTTGGTCAGTTTGAGCAATAAAAAATTCAGAACAATCAATCAACTTCGGAAAATGTTGAGAAGACTCGGCCAAAAGCATTGGAACAGCTGTATTACGAATGAAAGGGGATATTTTGAAGGTCACAAAAATAAATTTTGGTGGCTTAGTTACTTTTTAATTTGATTAAACAATTCCCAGGACTTCTTACACCGAAGGTACACGAACTCTGGGCTTTATCCGTGAAAAGCCCGTTCAGATTTCGGATTAAATGAAGTGTTTATGTTGGTATAGAGCAGATGTTTTATCCAATTTCGTAAACAAAGTGGCAAAGGAATTTTTCGCGGTTCTGTCGAGGTTGAGTTCGTTGCCTTCTACCTTTATCCACAAATAAGCACTCGAAATCCTTCAACCTTGAGAACAATGAGTCAATTTTGTCCCATATTCTAAAATTAATAGAAACAAACTATCAAATGTTGCGAGTCTCTGAGGGTCAATCCAACACAATCAAGCTGTTCAATTCGCTTCTTACAGTTTGATTATTTCTAACCTGAGCTCATTATTTTTGTCACAGCGTAACATAAATAAGAGAAAACGCCACAGATTCATGCTAAACAGACATAAAGAAGTACTCGGCAATAACCTTGAAATGGATCGTTTTGGAACGGACTTTGATTATAATGATTTTCAAATATATTTTATGTATACGTTTTTTTCATTTGCTCCTTGATCCGCTCATTTTAAAATTCTCAATTATATTTTTAATATCTTGTTTTTCCTTGTCTAGAAATAAATCTGTCTTTCTGTGCTCATTGAATATTTTTTTAAATGTTAGTGGCTTTTACTTGAGGCGAATTCATATAAACTCAAATGCAACACTTATATACGATTTACACTTGTTTATTGAATATTGTGTCGACGAAACACATCATAATATGCTATAAATAAGTGTAAATCATATATAATTGTTCCATTTGAGTGAATAATTTTTGTTGGAAGGTCTTTTGTTATTATATTATTATTAAGTAAATGAATTTTTCATATAAGAGCAGTACACCTTAAAAAAAAATAAATAAATTCAGAAAAAACACTGTATACTTTGACGAATTCCCTCAAAATGAACGAATCGTACGTTAGTACTATTGAAATAAAGTAGGAATTGAAACACGTATCGGGTGTTTTTTTTAGAGTGATAGAACTTTCGATAGGGATAACGATGATTTGACAGAGGATAGAAGCCATGTTGTTTTGATATTTCTGTTCAGTAAGCATTGACTAATTATCATGAAAAGACTCACGCCGCGACAACGTGAACAAATGGTTGAAATTTATTTTCGAAATCTATGTTCTATTCGCCAAACTCATAGAGCACTTCGTGAAACTTATGGTTTACATAATCGTCCATCAGAGCAGCTTATTCGTCGAACTATCGATAGATTTCGGACATTTTCTCTACTCGATGCAACAACAACAACAAGACAAAGAACTTTACGTACAGAAGCAAATATCGCTATGCTGTAAATCATAGTGAAACTTTTGCGTAAAGATCTTGGTCTGCACTCATACAAGATCCAACTGGTTCAAAAACTAAAGCCACTTGACCGTAATAAGCGTCGTTTGTTTGCTGATTGGGCCCTAGAACATCTTGAAGTTGATCCACTTTTTTATCGTTATATTTTGTTCAGTGATGAAGCTCATTTCTGGTTGAACGGCTATGTAAACAAGCAAAATTGCCGTATATGGATTGAAAACAATCCTCAAGAAGTTCTGCAAGTTCCATTGCATCCTGAAAAATGCACTGTATGGTGTGCTTTACACGATGAAGTCATCATCGGTCCATATTTCTTTAAAAACGATGCTGAAGCTAATGTTACAGTGAATGGTGCTCGTTACAGGTCGATGACCAATAATTATTGGTTTCAAAATTTGAATACTATCGATTCAGAAGTGTTTTGGTTCCAACAATATGGTGCTACACCACTTCATACTGCTACCGAAACAATTGATTTATTGAAAGAAGGATTTGGCGGTAACATAATTTCGAGAAATGGTCCAATTAATTGGCCTCCAAGATCATAACTCCACTGGATTATTTTCTTTGGTTTTTGCTGATAAAACAATAGACGCTTTGAAATTCTATCACTCTCTAAAAACACCTAATACTTCATTAATAAATCAATCAAATAAGTTTTTATAAAACGGTGCATAATTACACCATCCCAATACATAAGACAATTCTTCCAAATGTTGAATATCAGTGGGCGTTCAAATTCATTCACTCAACCTCAGTTCCAACGCTTTGTCCCATTTTAGCACCAATCCCAAAATAATTAGCATTATTAACGGAAGTTTTGTCGATTTCTACTTTCATATCTTTTCAGCGCAACGTCAAAAACTGCCGATGGTCGATGACTCACGGTCACGGTAATGGGTTGGCGTTCAGAACGAGGTTTTAATGTTATAATGATGTTAATGGAAACCGCAAACCAGCTACAAACAGGTAGTCTGTTTGATTATTGTAATTTAAAAGGCATCGTATTAAATGTACACTTTCGAAGTGGACTGGAGATACGACAATCGAAGGAACAGATTAATCAATGAATCATTTCTTATTTGTTATTTGGAAGTCTTCGGGATTTTCATGGTAAGATGTAGTTACATCGATAGAGGCACGTGCCCAGGTCCCTAGCTTGATGTTGAAGTCTCCAAATCCTTTACTAGTAGATCGAATGAGCTATCTATTCGATAAATCGATAATAATCGATTGATAAAAATAATCAGTAGGTCAATTGAACGAGTAGGTCAATTGAATCGGTTTTTACTTGATGTAAATCTATTTAAAATGAGGTTTATTCTAATAACAAAAAATAATAAAAAGAAAATAATAAGAAGAGGTTTTTTACTTGTTAGAAGGAATATTACAAAATTTTAATATCAAAACAAATTTAATCTGTTGGTCTCCTATAATTTTAATTTCAAAAAATTTTTATTCGAAAATTTTTAAAATTAATGTCTTATAAGCACAGCTTATCTTTAATAGACGTATAAAATCAAAACTCAATAAACAATATCAAATGGAATAAATAACCCAACAAATATAAATTGTCAATTAATATCAATGAATAAAAATTTGATGGAGACAAAATTTTGTTTCTGTTCTTACAATTATGAAAACTAATTCCTTTTCAAATTACAAAACATAATTTAAGGACTTATTTAATTTATTCGAAATATTTAATATATTTGAATATTTAAATAAGTTACTTCAAAAATCTCTCAAAACATGTATTATATCTTCAAAAAATAATTAGAATTCCATAAAATAGAAAAAGGCTTTTTACTTGATAGAAGATTAATTTGTTTTGATATTCAAATTTTAATTAGAATTCCGATTAGGTCTTCATCTAGTCTAGTTTCGTGAGGTGAGTTATATTTGTTGTTAATTAATTTTATTTTTTTAATGTGAATTAGGACCGATGAAGATCTTATCGGAATTCTAATTGTTTTTTGAAGATATAATACATGTTTTGAGAGATTTTTGAAGTAACTTATTTAAATATTCAAATATATTAAAGTTTTCAAATAAATTATATTTTCTGAGAACCCCTTAAATTAAGTTTTGTATTTTTGAAAAGGAATTCGTTTTCATAATTATAAGATCAGAAACAATTTTTTCTCCTTCAAATATTTGTTTATTAATATTAATTGACAATTTATAGTTGTTGTGTTATTTAATCCATATGATAATGTATATTGATAGAGTAAAAAACCTCTTCTTATTATTTTATTTTATATATTATACATCAATTATACTTTGGTTTGAATAAAACTCGTTATGGAATATCAAGTGGTATTTTTTGAAATGTGGAGTAGGACCGATGAAGACCTTATCCGAATTATAATTGTCCCGTTTTGAAAAACTTGAAGATTCGCCTGCATCAATTTTTCTTATTTTGAAGAAGTTTTCCAAAGAAGTTTGCTTTTTCATAATGAGACTTTGATTGTTTTGGAGATCACGGAACACACATTAAAAGTTAAACACTGAATATAATAGAAAAATTTCACGTAATCCACCTCAAACAGAATATACTAAAGAACTAAACCTACTGACCTATCGTCCTATCTTTGTGAGTGAAAATTTTGACGCATCCAAAGTGCCGACAAAGATATTCTTCGCGACAAAGATATAATTAGGTATTTTATGATATTATTTATTTACTTAAGGGAGAATTTGCTATGAAGGGTGCCGCCGATTCAATTCGAGTAGTTCGGAGCTTTTACTTCAGAATCTCATTAATTTTTAGGAGATTGTTTTTCATCAATTTGGCATTTATAGTACGTGTGTAAATAATGATTGTGCCGACGACGTCGGATCGGATCGAGCCCCTTGATATAACCGCTGGTTGATGAATTAATTCACTGACTAAATTTTTGCACGATTAAATTATTGAGCCTTGTGACTTATAATGGATATTCCTCCTGGGGGGAGTTATCCCCCTTACCCCCCCTTTGGGTACGCCTTTGCGTAGATCTGACAGCTCTTGGATGCGGCGATAAAAAGGACATTACGTTCTTTATCATGTACTCCTACATTGGTGTGAATCACCTTTGTTCTATTTCTGCACATCAACAACGAAAATATTCTAGCATTACAATCATAAGTTTTTGGCCACCCCTCGCGTCGCAACAACTTGACCCATATCACGATCCTATTTTGTCCTACAAATAATAAAAGAGGATAGTATGATAGAAGACACCAAGTCTCAAAGTGCTCCACATAACATCTCCGAAGGTATATAAAAAGAAATGAGCAAATTTACATATTCCTCGAAATTGAATCGCTGGCATTCAACCGTGTACGTTTTACGATTTCGCGATCGTTTAATTGTCGAAAAAATAAGCTGAGTGCTATAAAAAGTGAAATGATCCTATCTGTGGCGGTTTGTTCATCGCACGCAATATTATTTCTATTGTGACATGCTTCGATAAGGAATGATAGATAAATATTTGCTTATATGACGGCGTCGAGAGGCCTTGAACGCGGTTTTCCCAATGCTCGACTTAATAATTGCATATTTAAAGAACAGCTTCTATCAGACGTTCTCATTTCCTTCGAGAAATATCCGTATTTTGTTATTTTCAGCTGAAAATGGTTCCACGGGTATTACACCTGTATTATTTCTACATACAGTGTAAATACCACTTACGGAATAAAGTTATTTGTGTCCGTATGTTCGAAAATTATAAAAAACACTGAGACACATCAACTTTCAAATTAAATAGTGCGCCTTTTGAACATAAATTTAAAAATACGCGTTGATTCGCACAAGTCCAGCATAGTCCGTTCTCTTTGTTTTAAAAGGAACACCCTGTATGTTTTTATATTTTTTAGAGCCCCTTAATAACCTGATTTCAACGAACTATTACATGTATGGTCTGTTATAAATAATACCGGAAGAAATTTTGAAAGTATTTATAATTGGTTTCAAGAAACTAAAAGAAACTGAATACTTAAATTACATGATGTAATTGATTCAAGTACATTGGAATAAATGCTCCAAATGTTCTTGGCAATAATACAGTCTCCTATAGAACTCGTTCCTAACTTTGTTTGAGTTGAAATATTCCGCATTTCTGTAGTTATCCTTTCTTTGAAGTCAGCGATACTGGTCGGCTGTGTTGCATAAACTTTGTTCTTGAGATAACCCCAAAAAATCCAACGCGTTAGGTCTGGCAATCTAGCTGGCCACTCAATAGTGGCCAGCTATTTTATCTATTGATGTCTAAAAACAATCAAAATCTCATTATGAATAAGCAAACTTCTTTGGAAAACTTCTTCAAAAGAAGGAAAATTGATGCAGGCGAATTTTCAAGTTTTTCGCGTTTGAATACAACAGCTGACACTCCGACAGATGAAAATAAATCTCAAGAAGTGTCAGTAAATTCAAAGGACATTGGAAACTTTGTGGGTCAACATGTCAGCGATATAAAAGATGTGATTAGTTCACTTTGGGTTCCACCACCGACAAACACTTTTTCTTTACTCGAAAAATACGGTGAGTTAAACTTCGTTTTCAACATAAGTGGTTCGTAGAGTTCAATTAGCTCTCATACCCAGCAAAAGAAAACGGAGCATTTTGCAAATTTTGTGTATTTTTCCCCACGACAGGCGGGTCTAATGGCCAGGCGTTAGGTGCTTTGGTGAAAACCAAAATGGATAACTAGAAAAAGGCAAAAGAGGTAGATTTTCATTAAATTTTATTTTATAACTGTAAGATAAACTATAATTCATTTTTGTAGATATTCAATTCACACCAGAATACTCAATTTCATAAAGAATCCATATGTGCATACGATAAATATATTAAAATGAAAACGGAAGTTCAAGAGAGTATAATAGGCTTGATAGACGAAAATCGAAAAATACAGGTATCAGAAAATAGAGCTAGAATTAAAGTTATTATAGAAGCTGTATTAGTTCTGTAAATGAGGGAAAATTTCCTGCAATATTGAAATATAGAGCTAGGAGTGACAGTTAGCTAAGGGAGACTCTTGAAAAATCAAGTAAAAGGGAGACTTATATAAGTCCAAGGATACAAAATGAAATTATTAACAGTATAAATACTATCATGCTGAATAAATTGGTATCAAGAATTAATGAGGCAGGGGCGTTTTCTATTCCAGTAGATGAAACAACCGATATATCGACAATTGAGCAAGTTATTTTATGTGTAAGATATGTCAATGCAAACAAAATCCACGAGGATTTCTTACAGTTCGTCCCAGCAGAAAGTGTAACCGCCGAAAGCATATCTAAATTAATATTAAATAGTTTGAAAAATTTGGAATAGAACTCAAGAATCTTGATGGTGCAAGTAATATGTCAGGCAAATTCAGTGGGGTTCAAGAGATTATTCGTCGTAACTACCCTAAGGCGATTTATGTGCACTGTGCTGCCCATTCTTTAAATTTGGCCATATCAAAAGCTTGCGAAATTCCACAAATTAGAAACTGCCTCAATACCATAGAAAAATTGTATGATTTCTTCAACACTCCAAACTGTTCTTCTGAAAAATATTGATGAGTCTAATGGAAGTCCTTCCGTAAAAACTCTCAAAAGATTATGTGCAACTTGGTGGACATCTAAGTATCAAGCAGTACAAGATTTTTTAGAATTATTTGATTACGTCGTTGAAAGCTTAGAGGAAATATCAAACTGGAAAGATTCTGGACATGCGAATATGTTGCGAAACACATTGAATGATTCCGACTATCTGGTCGCACTTCGTGAATCAAATATTTTGTGCCTTACCCCTTTGCCGATTTCTACAAAAATCTGGAATCGACCTCAGAGAAGTTTCTATGACAGAAAATACTATTTCTTGCCTGAAAATCATACGTCAAGATGCCAAAACACATTTCGACTCGATCTTCAATATAGCTCAGGTAAAAGTTAAAATATAAAATGTGTTTGCCAGTTTTTTATTTTCTTGCATATTTCAGGTTCTTGCCTCAAATATTGGAACCAACATTAAGGTAGTCAGTTAGAGGAAAGATTTGCAAACCATAAACAAATTTTCAAGGGCTTTATGTATCTGCTGACAGGAGAAAAAACAACTGATGCTGACGAGTTTGACGAACTTTTAGATTTCTATATACCTGATGTACCCAGATGTATTTCAAAAACTGAAATTAAATTGTGGCACATTCATCTGAGTAATCATCCAGATATCAAATGTAATAGTCCAGCTTTGGCTCATCTAGAATTGTAATCCACAAGCTTTCCTAATGTGTCCAAGCTATTACTAATATTCTGTACAATACCAGTTTCTACAACCACTCCAGAGAGATCAATCTTAACATTGAAAAGAATAAAGAACTATCTCCGAAATTCTACTCTTCAAAACAGGCTCAACGGCGTAGCAATGATGTCTATTCATAGAAAGTTGCCTATTTCCGAAGATGAAATTATTGATGAACTTTCAAAGACCTAGGCGACTAGATTTTGTTTTATAAAAGTATATCCTCCGAATAACCCTTTTTTGTTTTTCGTTTATAACTTTTTTATCCCCTCCAAGGCTCATTTCTGGGTACGCCACTGCGAAGAGAAGAAATTTTATTTATGGTTTTCAAGAATAAAGTTAGAATTTCGATTCAGATTCTTCGCCAGCATATAGTATTCACTCATTTTTGTGCGTAAAAGAAAAACAAATGTTTGAACCGTAACAATTGAAGGGTTTGCAATCCATAATACAAGTTGGGGAATTATAGTTATTTATTTTATTAGTATTTTACCATGTCTGAAGATACTTGGTTTTAGTACTAGGGTAGTACTTTATAGCATAATGTGGATCGATCCAAATTACATTCACACTAATCACACTCGATTCTAAAGAAGTAATTTCCCTGTTATTACTTCGTAAGTTCAAATAAATGAACTATGGATTATGATATCCTTGTGATAGCGAACTCCCGCGTGTACGAAATATGTATAATTGTTGATGTTAAATAAAGTAAACAATGTGTTCTAATTGTAGCATAAATACATTAGAATTTAATAACTTGTTTGTCTGCTGATCTACCTAAGCACTATATCCACATAGCGCACAGATCCACCTAGCTACTATAAATAAGGAATAGGCCATTTAAAATTTGCATTTTTAACCAGCTGTAAATAGAAAACTGATGAATATGTTTTCAAAGTTATGAAATTTTTAGAAGGGTTGAACCTTTACATTTACGATTGGTAAACAATATAATTCAAATAACCATCATGACTGGCTAAAGTACAGTAATTTTTCGCAAAATTAGAGTTATCTTTCCGGTTCCTAAATAAAGATTGATGTTCTTTGAATCTTTGTTGGAAAGATATCCCGGTTTGTCCTATATATATGCTATTGCACTGTCGACAACTTAATTCATAAACTCCAGAATCATTATATAGTATAAATTAAGTTGTCAACATATATATATATATATATATATATACAAACCAGAAGATCTTTCCAAAAAAGTTTCAAAGAACATCAATCATAATAGATTAATTTGAACTATCTCTTAAGATTCAGCCAGCGTTTGCGATTTAGGCGCACAAAAATATGTTACTTACGACATCACATTACAAATCTCTGAATTTTTCCCTTTTCTGTACTATACAGGCTGTCCCAACGAAAATTTGACCCTGCCAGAACTCAGAAACAAAGAATTTTCGAAGATTTTAAAAAACAGGTCAACTTCTGTTTTCAGGGGGACGAGTTTCCATCATGAGTTTGTTCCGAAAAAACCACCCCTATGAAGGTGGCATCAAACCCCAACATTTTTTGAATAGAGAAGAGATGTCGAGTGTTGATTAGTTTAAAAGTTATTTATGTTCTGTATACAACCCAGTTAAAATTTTCAAAATCGGTTCATTATTCACGAAATAATGGTTGAAAACACAAGTTGAGCTGCTTTTTTAAAATCTTCGAAAGTTCTTTGTTTCTGAGCTCTGGGGGGGTCAAAGTTTCGTTGTATTATGTATTATTATAATGTATCGGGTGTTTTTTTAGAGTGATAGAACTTTAAATTTAAATAAAACACATTTAAATTAAGATTGAAGCAATTTTTTTTTTATTTGAAATATAATTTTATGACATTTATGTTTTAAAAATAATTTCAGGCATATGTCCACCACGGCTAGCTCTGAGGAGCCGCATTCGACCAGACCAATTTTGGACCACTTTTTCGAGTAATTCAGGCCTTATTTCATCAATGCAACGAGTTATTTTGGCTTCCAAAGCATCTATTGTTTATCAGCATAAACCAATGACTTGACATAACCCCAAAGAAAATAAGCCAGTGGTGTTATGATCTTGGAGGCCAATTAATTGGACCATTTCTCGAAATAATGTTATCGCCAATTCCTTCTTTCAATAAATCAAATGTTACGGTAGCAGCATGAGGTGTAGCACCATCTTGTTGGAACCAAAACACTTCTGAGTCGATCCCATTCAAATTTTGAAACAAATAATCATTGATCATCGATCTGTAATGAACACCATTACCTGTAGCATTAGCTCCAGCATCGTTTTTAAAGAAATATGGACCGATGATGCCTCCAGAGTGTAAAGCACACCATACAGTGCATTTTTCAGGATGCAATGGAACTTGCAGAACTTCTTGAGGATTGTTTCCACTCCATATACGGCAATTTTGCTTGTTTACATAGCCGTTCAACCAGAAATGAACTTCATCACCAAACTCAATTTGACGATAAAAAGTGGATCAACTTCAAGCTTTTCTAGGGTCCAATCAGCAAACAAACGACGCTTATTATGGTCAAGTGGCTTTAGTTTTTGAACCAGTTGGAGATTGTATGGGTGTAGACCAAGATCTTTACGCAAAATTTTCCATGTGGTGAATGCACAGAGTCCAACTTGTTGTGAACGTCGACGAATAGACAAATCTTAACACTATGACTTACAGCAGCGATATTTTCTTCTGTACGTACATTTCTTTGTCTTGTGGTTGTTGCATCGAATAGATAAAGTGTTGTCCAAAATCTATCGATAGTTCGACGAATAAGCTACTCTGATGGACGATTATGTAAACCATAAATTTCACGAAGTGCTCTATAAGTTTGGCGAGTAGAACACTGATTTTGAAAATAATTTTCAACAATTTGTAAACGTTGTTGCGGCGTGAGTCTCTCCATGATAATTTGTCAATGCTTACTGAGCAGAAATGTCAAAACAACATTGCTTCTACCTTCTGTCAAATCACAGTTATCCCTATCGAAAGTTCTATCACTCTAAAAAAACACCCGATATCATACATATACACCTTCCTCTTGAATCACTCTATCTATTGTTGAAAACTGCATTAAAATCCGTTGAATAGTTTAAAAGATCTAAGCGAAGAGACAGCGAAAGCGACTTTTATACTATGTAAAGATATAAAAAAATTGACCTGTCTCCTCGTTCAGAAAAACTCATACGGTAATAATCGGCTGAACTGTTTTATGTGAACATATCTGTATGTACAGATTATTCGCCCTAAAAACTCAAGTTATTTCTCTTGATAATTCTCATAATCGGCTTGACGCACATAATGAAATTTCACCATTCATGTATAGATCCCACGTAATCATTTAAAACAAATTCTCGGCAATATTAATCATAAAATTTTACCAAACTTGGGACAATCTAAAAACAGATCATATTTGACACGACGTACCCAGCACTGATGACAACTGAATGCTTTGATTGAATCAACCGCTAAAAGCAGATGATAAAAAAGTATATGATCTTTTCAATGTATCAACGAAGACAGAGTGCAAGCGTGTTTAATGTTTACCGAATTCTAAAAAAAGAACAATTTGTCTTGGAAGAGAGTATGGAACGCAAATAAAGGGGAATCACTGTTTAAAGTTTCAACACGCCCATTTGTCTGGTGAATCCTCTCAAAACCACAAGATACCCACAAGATATTTAGATAAATGAGTCACGTCACGTTTATAATCTGCCCAATGAAACTTGAAGAATATGTTGAATATCGTTCCAATCATTACTGTGTTTTATAGGCTAGTAATGAAACTCTATCCGATTGAATTCATTAGCGGTCAAAATTATCTTTTCAAATATGATAAGGTGTAAAAGCTATGGTAACAGAAAGTTATCCTGCAACTTGCATCTGTGAAGCATTGCAAAACTCAAATCTAGCCGAATAAGTTTTGCCGATCGTTGAGACAAAAGAAGCAGACGTGCAGATGTTTTGAAGCTTCAATCGTCAGTTCTAGATGTAATGCTCTACTTTAGTAACTCTAAATACGCCAAAAGTCACGACAAAGTTATTTTGCACAAAGGCCATATGTTAGAAGTATTTAGAATGCCCAAATGGGAGTTCTACCCCAACCACCGTATAGCCCAGACATTGCTCCTTCCTATTACCATCTCTTCCGATCGATGCAACATGACCTGGCTGACCAGCACTTCTTATGATGAAGCCAAAAATGGATCGATGCATGGATAGTGGTCAAAGCGCCCGCTGAGAGTTTGCTGACTGGGCCCTTCAGCACTCGGAATACGATGCTGATTTTGGCCAAAAATCATCTTCTCAGACGAGGAACATTTTTTGTTCCATTCTTTGTAAATAAGTAAAATTTCTGTTGTTGGTACGAGGACAACCCAGAGGTTTTACATGAAATACACAGCTATAGGATCTTGTTATTTGGATTTCTATGGCCAGAGTAATCAAAGTTGAAAATCAACAGTCCATCAAGATTCAAAGGAAACGTGGGGTTAGAAGCTGAGGAATAAAAAAAATGAAAAAGTGATAAACAGTAAAGATATAAGAATGACATAATAGAATGGCAACCTCATTAGATGATGGACTGATCTTAAATGCCAAAAAGACCCAGTTTATTATTGCATCAAATAAACATCAAGCCAAGTTAAATCTTATTCTGGGAAATCAAACGACTGAAAGAGTACAAAAATATAAATACTTGGACACTTCAATGAATAATAATACTAACTTCTCGGAAGAGATCAGAATAAGAACCGAACAGGCAAGAGCTACCTTTGCGAAGATGAAACGAGCAGAGACTTTACGCCAGACTTGAAAGTAAGATTACTATAAAGCTATGCGTTCTCTTACGGGATGGAATGCTGGACCCCTAAGGAAAACATAGATACGAAGACTGCAAGCATTTGAGATGTGTTTGTGCCCTAAAGGATTTACAGAACATGGATGGACAAAGGTACAAAAAAAGTGAAAAAGTGCAAACTACAATACCGGGGACATGTAGTGCGCGAAGATAAATATGACTCGTTGTAGCTGATAGTACAAGGAAGAGTTCAGGTAAGATTAAACATAGGAAGGAAGCGTCTTCCTAGCTGCGAAATCTAACACCTCGATTACATTCCAGCCACTTCCAATGCTACTCGCCCTGCCCAAAGATTTCCAGAAATATCTCCAGCAGTATCGACAGACAATGAGTATTCACACTATGATGCACTTCTCTCGCGATCAAGTTCTGGTGACGGCTAATGGCGGACGAAATTGAAGCCACAGCGCTTTGTCTCGATAATTTGTATAAGTATGTAAGGTATGTTATATGTATGTTATATGTGGGCCACAAAAACCTTTCCATGATATCGAACGCAAACCAAATTGGTTGGTACACATCATCCGCGTCTGATCCAAATTCACAAGAGTCCTGTTCACTCTTGAGAAGAGGCCTAAATGTAGACATAAATGATTTTGTTTTAGCTTTCAGTTCCTCAATTTAAACATCCTCTATTTCTGACTAATTCTTCTCCAAGCATCAAGCATTTTGTGCTTGAGTTTTGGATTCTTATCTGTGCACCGACAATTTGGGTAGCGCGGTGTGGACATTAGAAGTGAAGTGATTACACTCTTACGTTGCCCAGTTCCCTGCTTCCTACTGCTGAGCTATAAGAGAATCGTTCAATTGCTCTTGATATCAAATTTTCAAATCCGCCGTATCCGAGAATCAGACAGCATTGATGATTGCCGACTTTCAAAATGAAAATGGAACTTGAAGAGAATACACTTGAGATGAACTGACAGAATGGAGTACGCAACTAAATGACAGATAACACGCAAAGATCAAGTGAGTACAGAAGATAATTGTGCCAACTGAGCGACGAAAGAATTGCGACAATCTCTTTGAGGGGGATTGTTAAATGATCAATTTCCTGAATATGCTATCTACATATGGTTTTATCGAGAATCCCTGTGATTGGATGAAGACTTACCTCACCAACAGAAAGATTCATGTAGTCGTGAATGGTGTCGGTTCCCGAGGTTTCGAATTGAACGCTGGAGTGACACAAGGTTCAGTCTTGTAGACCACGCTCTTCCTGATCCACATTCATTCTTCGCGTATGCAGCACCATTGAGTCTTATCTCCATAGATGCAAACAGATTCCCTGAACGAAGATCTCAAAAAGATAAATGAATGGGGTCAACGAAATTTGGTACAATTCGATGCCTCGAACACCCAAACAACTACTTTTTCTCAAAAAACTCAGTTGGTGCCTTCTGACTTGATGATGGAAAACCAAGTGATTCCAAATGCATCTTCGTGATATGACTGTCAACTCTTCGGTCTGTTGGCAGGAACACGTGACTGACATTTCGAATTCTACTGCAAATAATCTGGGATATTTGTTTAAGGCTAGGAAATATTTATCTGCAGTTTAGGTTCTTCTGCTGTATAAACCTCAGATCAGACTAGGACTGGAATACTCTCATGTTTGGAGCTCAGCACCCAAGGATTCGTTACAAATTTTGGATTCCATCAGGAAAAGAGCAGTACAACTGATTGACTATCCAACTATAACAGCTAGTTTGCAGTCGTTGGAACATAGAAGAAGAGTTGCCGACTTATGCTTGTTCTGTAGATATTATAACAACGGTCAGTACTTCACGCAACTGAAGGAAATGATGTCAGCTGCCGCCAAATTCGCACACAGCACTAGGACTACGCAAGCTGATGTGTTTCCTTCGGTGTATTAGCTTCAGGAGTTCAAGACGAAAGTAAACAGGACACAGTTTTTCACTCTAGGTATCAACTAGGTGTCAAGCGAAATCCCGTCGTCAGTCCTTGCCTTTAAAATATTTCACACTTATTTCAGGCATATCTCGGTAGAATATGCAGGTACGGAGTACAGATCCCCAACGGAGTGGAGCATCAGGTGTTCCTATTGCCCGTGGGCCTAATTTTAGAACGGTTGAACCCACGTAAAGTCAAGACAGTTATTATAGTCCGAGGAGCAAGGCCGTCCTACGTTTATTGCCGCGTTGTGAAAGCTCTGTACACATAGATTTCGTCGAATTGTATGCTAGTTACAGTCGGGATGTTGCCTACCCTTCTGTGGACACATTTGTTGATATGTTCTTGGTCTTATGGTGAGAGTCAACGACTTCGTCCAAATGATAGAGAACTTTGGAATAATAATAAATAAGTAGAGCAAAAATAAACATTATTTTTACGTGAACTTCAAGACTTTATTTAACATGTTTCAGATTGTTCGATTTGGGTCAAATATGCACCATTTTGTTGCCATTTTAAACCCCGAATTGAAAAGCTGTCATATCCATTCTTGAACGAATTGACACTAACAGCATTCACAATCCACCGGCAGACGATTCCATACATCCAAAATTCCATTTGATAGAAAATTTTGCCGGGTTGGTGTTTTGAAGACATCCTTGGCGAGTTTGAGGCTGTGATTCCTTCATTATTTATTATTTTTGAAAGTCTGGTTATTTTGATTATCATGGGACATTATTTGGGTTGAATCATTTTTGTTACGTTTTTCTGTGTTCCGAGTACAAATGTTTATAGGTTATACGTAACAACACATTGATAATTTCTGTTTTATCTTGGATGCTTTAAAGCTTTCTTCGAGTTTATTCGTTCCAGGTTTTATCTTAGTTGGTGGGTTAAATTTTGAACTTGTGATATATTTGAATCTGAATTCAATACATTTCTGAAGAGGTCTAGAGACCGAAATAGCGCTATCAAATGTAGGAATTATTTTTATTTGATCCTTTATTTTGAGAATTCAAGATAATTTTGGAATGAAGGATTTTCTTGTATCTGTATGTTAATATATATATAATACTTTTATAGTTTTTGTTAATACATTCGTATTAATACGTTTCATGTCGGGATGTGAATCTAAAACATCTAAAAAAATTTTCCGGGACATTGAAAATTATTTTATATTGATTAAATATAAGGATATCAATTTGATAATTTTTGTATATATAATAGTTTCAATATATATTGTAGAAGTTAGAATATATAATTCTCAATAAAATAAATAGAGATTAATACTTGATAGAAGGTATATAAAATTATTTAAATATTTTAATATTGGTCTTCTACATATTCAATTTCAAAAAATTATATTTAATACTTATAACTTCGGGAATTAAATTAAATTAATGTCATATAAGTACCACTTATATCAAACGACATATAAAATAAACATTCGTTATAAGACATCCAAATGATATAAGAAAATCTAATGAATAAAAATTTTTAACCAAAATCCTATAAATTAAATATTTTGAGTAGACAAAATTGTATTTCTGCTTATCAATCTTATGAAAACAATTATCTTTCAATAATGTTGAACATAATCTTAAGAATTTCATCATGAAACTATATTACTTAGAATATTCAATATTATTGGATATCTAACTAAGTTACTTTCTATAAAATCTCAAGATATGTAAAAACATTACTAAAAAACAAGTTTTAAGAGAGACTTTGCTTCGTCAGTACTCAATTAATTAACATTCAATAAAATATAACATCAATCAACAACAAATATTTACTCCCCTTTTAACAATTCTAAAAGCTTCTGGTAAATGAATACTGAAAAATTTAAATGGAGTGTAATGTTAACTCAAATAAATAATTCTGTGGTTTACCATTGATCTAAAAGATTGAAAGGCAATTTAACGGCCTCTGTTATAACACAGAGACTATCTGTATAAAGAATGTTAAGGAAACCAAATAATTATATATTATGAATAAAATAAAATAAAAAGAGGTTAATACTTGATAGAAGGTATATAAAATTATTTAAATAGTTCAATATTAGCCTTCTACATATTTAATTTCAAAAAATTATATTTAATAATTATAATTTCAGGAATTATCAAGTATTAACCTCTATTCATTTTATTTTATTCATAATATATAATTATTTGGTTTCCGTAACATTCTTTGTACAGATAGTCTATAACAGAGGCCGTTAAATTGCCTTTCAATCTTTTAGATCAATGGTAAACCACACTCCATTTAAATTTTTCAATATTCATTTACCAGAAGCTTTTTGAATTGTTGAAAGGTGAGTAAATATTTGTTGTTGATTGATGTTATATTTTATTGAATGTGAATTAATTGAGTACTGACGAAGCAAAGTCTCTCTTAAAACTTGTTTTTTAGTAATGTTTTTACATATCTTGAGATTTTATAGAAATTAATTTAGTTAGATATCCAATAATATTGAATATTCTAAGTAAGATAGTTTCATGATGAAATTCTTAAGATTATGTTAAACATTTTTGAAAGATATCTGTTTTCATAAGATTGATAAGCAGAAACAAAATTTTGTCTACTCAAAATATTCAATTTATGAGGTTTTTGTTAACAATTTTTATTTATTGGATTTTGTTATATCATTTGGATGTCTTATAATGAATGTTTATTTAATATGTCGTTTGATATAAATGATACTTATATGACATTAATTAATTTAATTCCTGAAGTTATAATTATTAAATATAATTTTTTGAAATTAAATATGTATAAGTCTAATTTTAAAATATTTGAATAATATAATTCTGAATTTAAAGTCATTTAAATTTTACTTCTATCAAGTATTGACTCACATTCAAATAAATTTTTATATATTTTGTGTTTATCAAATAACACGTGGTTGATAGGGTAAGCTATATTTTCATTTTTTGATACGAAGTTGTATTGAAGAGTTATCGACGTTTAAATTCCAAATGCCTTTTTTGAAGATGGGCTGCATGTTTTTGGAATTTTTTTGAAGGAACTTTTTTGAAGAGAGTTATTTTTGAAAAACATTCTTGAGGTTATATTGTGCATTTTTGTAAAGGAAATTGGTTTTCATAATGCATCGTAACGAAACAGTTTGTATCCTTCAAGTATTAATTTAATTTAAATATCAAAACAGATTTATACTGTTAGTCTCCTATAGATTTTAATTTCAAATAATTTTATAGAAATTTTTCAGAATGAAATTAACGTCTTATGAGCACTGCTTATATTTAATAGAAATATAAAATCAAAACTCATTATATAATATCAAATGGAATAAAAATCCAACAAATATAAATTTTTAATTAAAATTAATAAATAATTATTTGAGGGACACAAAATTTTGTTTCTAATCTTATATTCATGAAAACTGAATCCTTTTCCAAAATGCAAAACATAATTTCAAGAACTTCTCCAGAACTAATTTATTTGAAATATTTAATATATTTAAATAAGTTACTTCAAAAATCTCTCAAAAACATTCCTTAAAAAAATAATTAGAAATCAAAAGGTCTTCGTCAGTTCAACATCACATTTAAAAAATAAAATCAATGAAAACAATAAATAACTTACCCGTAACACCTCGTTGTATGTTTGTAGAACTCTCAATAAAATTCTTTGAAATTAAAATCTATAGGAAGATAACACAATAAATCTGTTTTGTTATTTAAATTTTGGAATACTCCTTCTATCAAGTAAAATAACCTCTTTTTATTATTTTATTTATTTAATAATTTTAATTAATATTCTATATTTTCTTCGGATTATTTTATTCCTTCTGGTGCTGTGTAATGAATGTTAATTCTATATGTCTACTAAATTGAAACTGTGTTTTCTAAGACATTTATTTAATTTAATTTTAAAAAGTTTTTGCGAAAAAATTTCCTATTCTATCCTAAATTCAATGTTAGTTACAGTCCAGTGGAGCAATGGAAGAATCAAAACCTCAGCAGAGCTGTTTTTATGTTATTTTTTGAAAATATTTGAGCTATTTTTTGCGATATTGGTCCAAAATATGTTAAAATAAATTAATTCGGCTGATCTCTACCAAATATCATGAATAAGGAGTGTGAACTATGGTAATAGAAATTTCTACAAATCGAGGCACTGTAACATACATCTCTATAATAATTCTATACTCGAACAAACTCGATCAGGTTTTGTTAATCACAAGGGCAAATTGAAGACATGAAGACATTGAAGACGTTTCATATTAAATGAGCAGACAGACCTTCGGCATACCCCACTTCTAGAAATTTTGCAGAAGCTGAAGCCTTCCACGAATATATATAATAGTTGAGATACAATTTGTTTTATTCAGTTTGAAAACGACGAAACTCAAGTCACTGTATATTCAATTAATAAAAAGTGATAAAAAACAATTCTTTTATAATTTTCAATGATTGGGTTATCTATTTTCGGAATCGACGTATTTCATTTGATACAGCAGTAGTATTTGAAGAAAAAGTTACGAAACACCCTCATACCGTTTATTAATACCATAAAAAAATGTTTACTCGAATTCCGACTCCTACATTCTAAAACATTTCCTTTAGTCAACAGTGCATCAAGTTTAGTGTTATTGACTATCTTTAACTCGGAGGTAGGTGCATCTAGATTCGATCATCCAGCATTCTGAGCCCACTCTAACGTGCTGTAAATAAAGGAGGCTAATACTCGATTCTTCTGAGAAAACTGAGTTATTTACAGATATTAAGAATAAAAATAAGTTCAAGCGTTTTTGATAACATACGTCGCGACTAGTTCATTATTCCTTCTCATCTTATGTAAAAAAATACTTATTATATCTGCTATTCATTTTGCACGTATACCTTAAGAACCCTCAAGTTGGTAGAATTAATGTGTAAGACTGTTGTTACCTTATGTCTAGGACGGAAATCTAATTTAAATTGTATGTAACCCATCCACAAATAATTTAAAGAACAGAAAACAAAAACACCAGAAGAGGTCAATATTGTCAAGGAATCAATAGAATAAGGTTAGATTCAAGTGCCCAGACTTCGTCAAATATATCCTTCGAAAATTTAGCTCTAAACACCAAATAACGAGACAAAAACACGATTTTTTTCGAAATTTTGCCAGAAAGATAAGAAAAAATAGTAGCTACTTTGAATGTACTACTCTGTCAAAAAAGTACCGGGAATTTTCAATTAAAACAACATTTTTAGATTTAATCGTCAAAATTTATTGGGTCGCCTTCAGAATAGGCTCCATTTGCTCCAATACATCTATGCCAACGGCACTTCCAATTATCGAAACATTTTTTATAGGCGCATTCCGGGATGGACTTTAGCTCTCGCGCCGAATTTTGTTTTATGGCTTCAATCGACTCAAAACGGGTGCCACGAAGGGGCAATTTTAGTTTTGGGAAGAGGAAAAAGTCGCACATCCGGCGAATACGGTGGTTGCTGAAGCACGTTTGTTGAGTTTTTGGCGAGAAAGTCAGTCACAATCGTAGCTCGGTGAGAAGGCGCGTTATCGTCATGCAAAATCCATGAGTTGTTCGCCCACAAATTTGGCCGCTTCTTACGGATACGCTCACGTTTCATAACGCCTAGGTAATACTCCTTGTTTACCGTCTGACCTTCTGGAACGAATTCGTAATGCACCACGCCACGGATATCGAAGAAAACAATGAGCATCACCTTCATTTTCGAGCGGCTTTGGCGTGGTTTTTTCGGTTTCGGCTCATTTTTTGCCACCCATTCCGATGATTGCTGGCTTGTTTACATATCGTACTCGTAGATCCGGGTCTCATCACCAGTTATAATGCGTTCCATGAATGTAGAATCGGAATTACAGCGATCCAGCATGTCTGAAGCAACCTGTTCGCGATGACGTTTTTGAAGAAAATTCAGGTCTTTCGGTACGAGTCGTGCGGCCACCTTTCTCATGCCCAAAATATCAATCAAAATCGTACGTCCGGACTCGTGGGATATCTTAAGATCATGTGCTATCTCTCTCAAGCTGGTACGACAGTTTTCCAGCACCCTTTCCTTAATTTTATCTACGTTAACGAGGCAAGTCTTCGACCACTTCACGACCGTCCTTGAAGGCTCTGTACCACTGATATGCACGAGTTTTCGATAGAGCATTATCACCAAAGGCCTTTTGCAACATTTTCAATGCATCGGCACACGAAAATTCATTTGCAACACAAAACTTTAAACAAATTCTTTGCTCAACGTAATCACCCATAGTAAAAATCGGCACGCACTCTGACATCGACTGACTTAATCAGCTGTTGCAAACACACTAGTTGACAGATCCCGCTCAAGCTTGGCATAGTAATTAAGGACAGTGGTACCAACCTAGGAAAAAAATTTTTTACCTGCCTCATTGCCCCGCCAGATTTAAATCGATAATTCCCGGTACTTTCTTGACAGAATGTATAACCAATTTTTCACAATAAAACTCATTTCACTCCTAATATTAGGATCAAACTTGGGGGATGAGGTGCTTTTTGTAGTTTAAATAAAATGATAGTCACAATTATTGTGATAATCTGCAGGGGGATACTTTTTTCAAGGTAACTCTGCCTTTTTAACTCCAAAACCTTGTCGTACACTATTTTTTCATAGTATGATTTCATTTTTCTTTTGAAAATTTTTTTGCATCAACTAACAACCTTGTTTCCACGGTAATCTTGTTATTAAAATAGCCACAAATGAAAAGAATCTACAGGAGTTAGGCCAAGGGGACGTGCAGGCCAAGGTACCGATACCCAACGCCTTATCAATCTTTCTGCAAAATGATCGTTCAGATAGTTCGTTACCTTTCTATGAAAATATGGCGGACCTCCATCGAGTTGAAACCAAGCGTTCAATCTCAAGTTGAAAGGAACTTCGTGCCATATATACTCTTTCAATAAAAATTGAAAAAATAATTCACTTTTCAAGAGATCTGGCAGAAACGAACTGTAATCAGAGACTGTGTATGTTAAGGGATTGCTATTTTATAATATACTTCTTTTTTGTAACATTCTAAAGTGTACCAAATAGGTTGTGGAGATAGTCGGCTAAAGCCAAAGTTGCATGGCAACACTATTTATCAAATATTGTTGATTGTCAACAGATATACAATTCATGAAATATTGTCGCAACTAGAAAAAAAATAGGTAGAATATTTGTATAGAAAAGGTTCACGAAACATTAAAAAATTAGTGTAATTGATTGAACTGGTAAAAAGTACTGTATATGAGAGAAGATGAAAAATGGCATGGATCAGTTTCAGGAATACCGAGTGAGATTAAAGGAAACAATTTGAAAGCTTCATTGTCTTGACACAATCCATGCCTGGGGTTTCGCAAATTGGCTAGCAGATTTGGAAATCAACGAAATATAAAAGTATGTTCAGAAACCGTCCGTAGGTCACTGAAAAGATAAGGCTACATATCAAGGAAACCAAATAAAATCTCTATAATGACACCTTTACAGAAGGAACGAAGAATAGAATTTTGTCAAGGTTTTCAAGAAGATAATTTTAATAATTGAGTATAAATTTTAATGCTTGAGTATACTTCGGCGTATACTCAAGCGTGGATGCAAGAACACCAAGTGACAACCATTTCATAGCCAGCAGCTTCATCAGATCTTAGTCCCATTGAAAACTATTGAAGACTGAAGGGCTAGTGAAAATTGAAGTTGAACGAGCAGTGCCACGAAATAAAGATGATTTCATTCAGTCAGTTTTACAGTCCTGAGCTACCATCACTGAAAACTATTTAGGCGATATAGTTTCGTTTAGTCGAGTGTTTACAGTTCAATGGAGGTTAAATAAGTAAATAAGATAAATATTTTGTTATAATTTTCTAATTCAAGAATTAAAAATATATTCTAGCTTTGTTTTTTCCGGATACTTTCTAGATGGACTATAGATCGAATAATAATCGAGATATTCAATATTTAACTTAACATATTAATGTAGACATAATCGTCTATTTGAGTGTACCTACTGTAAGCAAAACTGCACAAAAAAATCGAAGAAATTGCCTGTCTTCTATACTTCTCCGATGAAGGCGCAACCGATTCTGTCAATTTTCTTCACTAGTGTCAAACTTTAACCGTAGTTTTTAGCCTCAAATCCCAGATACCGATGTAGAGAATGTGTATATCCAATAAAACGGTATGAAATCTCACACAACACGATCCATTTTTGCTTGTTTATTACAAAAATATGCTCGGCTAGTTAATTAGCCTTTTGTTGATGTGAATTGGCCACCAAAATCATATGATTTATAGCCGCTAGATTTCAAGAGCAAGACCTATGTCACTTAAAAACTGGAATAATTTAAATGGAGACCGAAGGATAGTATAAGATCAAAATGACCAGGATACGTTCACATCAGGAAACAAAATAATAAAAAACAACTCACATGCTTCGTTTCCCGCCATATTATCCGGAAAACTTCTTGCAGGTACTTCAAATTTTGCAGGGGTGCCACTGGTAGCCTCAAAATCACAAGTCTCAGGTCTGACCCTACTAGCTATTACGTTACCACCAGTAGGACCAACAGTGATTTGCAGACGTTTTTGCAAACCCTTCTGGGAGTCGAAGCTGCTGGTGGAGTACGTAAGGCTCGAATTTTGTGAGGTTATGTCAATAGGAGGTTGTGGGATAGAGCTTGGAGGTCTAAGAGTGAGATTAACAGTAGTATAGCTACGAGGGGATGTGGGTTCTCTTATACCCCAAGGAGTTTCTGGTGTTACTTGGAGCGTGCTGGTTCTTCTGGGATTCACAGGACTCTGGATGACGTCTAGCGAGCAATTAACGTTGAAGGAAAGGTTGACACTACCACCTGTAGGGTCCCCAAGTAAGGTATCAGTCGTTTGGGTGGGAGTTGAAACAGTTTCCTTCTTCCTTGCACCAGTATTTACACTGACGTCTTTTGTTACACTTGAAGTTTCTTCCTTATCACTACCAGGTGAACTTACGCTCTTAAGGTCATACGTAACGTTTCTTCCTTTACCACTCGCGATTTTTTTATTATGCACAGGTGACCTAGGTGGTTTATCACTAAGAAGATTCGCGTTCAATAACTTGGGTAGATTCTTACACTTCTCGGATAACTGTAAACCGTTCTTTAAACTTTTACCGTCTGGTCTCACAATATTTAAAGCTAAAGACGTTGGACGTTTAGGTGATGAAGATTGCACTTGCGTGTTCTGTTTCGATTCGGCTGTCTTATCAACACCCTTGTTCATTTCTGAACAACGAGGAGTTGATAAGGATATCAGTTTTGGAGGGGTTTTTCTTTCTTTAACTCCATTAGCTTTAGGTTCAAAATGCTGCTTCAGTGCGGAAACCGTGGGAAAATGCTCCGTCTCAATAGTTTCTCCTTGGTCTGTTGTTGATGCTGACGTGTCTTTTTGGGAAGATTCTTCAGAATCTCTTTTCGTTTGTTGTTTTCTGTTCGAATGTTTTCTTACGTTATTCTTATGATCTGACCTTGATGGACTTTTGATTGTTTTTATTGTTTTCTTTAGCAAACTAGAAAGTTTCTTTTTGTCTCTCTCACTCCCATTATCCTCATGCTCAGGAGAACTTTCGACGAAGTCTTCTTTTTCTTTGGCCGCTCTATGTGTTCTTCTATGCTTCCGACCCTCGATAACCTTCTTTCTCGGAGAATCTTCAGGGATGCTCGCTCTTCTGTCAGGGATATCAACAGGTTTGAAAGCGGGTACTTCACAGTCAGTAGAAGGCCCTCCCATGGGCTCTTCTGAAGAACACCTCGATGTTACTCTTGACCTCAAGACTTCTACGATGCTTGCGTCTTTGCCGGAGGAGATGTTGCTGGCCTTCTCGAGGATGCAGTTGGCTATGACTTCGTCTGGTATGGTGGGAAATTGCTGTTTGAGTTCATGGAACAGCTGTTTGAAACGTACGTTGGACGACCTGCGTCGCTCTACTCCGCCAAACATGGCAGGCCATACTGATGTACTGAAAATATTAAAAAATATCAAAAAGTTTCCCGAACATCTGCTTTCCAAGAATATATATATATATATATATATATATATAACAATATTTAGCATGGTGTCCATTAATATTGTTTTCACACCTTGAATAAACTTGGCAGTGTTTTTGACAAGGAGTGTTGATATCGTTTCTTTATGTTTTATCTTCAAATCTATCAAATCAAAACGATAAATCAGGATCTAGGGAATTCGCTGGTGACCGTAATCGAAGAGTTATTCTTGACGTCAACTGCAAGATTAACACTGAAAATGAAGGGCTATAGCTCGGTTTTCTTAAATAAGACTGTTGATAGTGTTTTTGCCGTGGAAAAATCGTGTTAAACCTTGTAACATCAATATAAGCTGTAAATATTTCAAAAGTGTATTTGAACTCCACGTACAATTTAACAAAAATAATATTTGATAAATTAATGAAGCCTGTGAGGGTAGAAACTAATATATAGGTACTGAAAAAATTTCAAGATAAGGCATAATTTTGAAGCCTCATTAAAGATTTTAGTATACAATTGCTTAATGAAAAGGAAAGAATTATCTTATAAAATTGAAGTTTCAAAAAATATTCACTAGATATGAGGCAAATTTCCAACATTTTCGAAAACATGAATGAAGATGAAAACATGGAATCAACAAACAAAATTATATGTGAAACATGACATAATACTTCCACATTAAATTAATCACATATTTCAGCAGGTAGTTTATATAGTATTATTTCGTAAATTAAGGCCATAAATATATGAGCAGATGGACCTGAATCTATAAATAAAGAAAGCGTTCTTAATTATATTCATTCGGTTACAGATGTTTGAAATTCCCCAAATTCCCAAGACTTAAAAATATTTGCTACAGAAGTTAGATGGGTATTTTATTTCGTGTTCAAAGTTTCATCAAAACCGAACGCATTTTTATAAAATTAGAACAAGATGACGATTGAATAAATGTCTTATTAATTTTAAATCGTTTCCACATTAGGTTTCTGGGAAATCTAAGCGGGAAAACATCTATTTATACCAATTCATTATTACGAGAAAATGTGGTGAAACACATTCTGTGAAGTGAAAGAATATTTTATATAAAAAATAATTATTATACCTGCTATTCATTTTGCACGTATACCTCAAGAGCCCTTAAGTTGATAGAATTAATGTATAAAATTGTTGTTACTTGTTACCTTATGTCTAAGATGTAAATCTAATTTTGATTGGATGTATCCCATCGACAAATAAATTAAAGAACAGAAAATAAAAACAATCACACCAGAAGAGGTCAATATTCTCAAGGAATCAATAGAATAAGGTTAAATTTAAGTGCCCAGACATCATCAAATATATCTTTCGAAAATTTGGCTGTAAACACCAAATAACGAGACAAAAACACGATTTTTTCGAAATATAGCGGGGGCGTTAATATTTGACGTCATTCTTGACGTTTGACATACCATACAGTGCAGTGGGCGAAAAGTCAGGTGCGAAAAATAGTCAAGTGAAACTTCAAACAATAAAGAGGGCTCAAACCTTCACGAAGGGCATATAGACTCTATTCAATCCCGCTCTACTCACCAGTGTCACATAACAAAACTTTCAATATTCCTGAATTATGTAAAAACAGAAACTTCACTCTTTGAATTCACAATAATAGGACAGTTCTGGCGAGAATGTTATTGTAAAGAGAAAATTTCACAATAAAATATACCGAACTTGATGGTCGTTCGTCTACCGAGGTTCCGGTGTTTGTAGGTGAAAAGCAACACGAATACTGAAGACAGGAACAGGCTCTGAAATTTCTTCGCTCTCACATTATGCCATTTACACGATTGACAGTTCACTATTCAAGCAACAGAAAACAACAAGTTGTTTTTGTCGAGGTACGCCACAAGAGGGAGCCACAAGCGGTGTTTCTAAGTGACTTAAGTCGGTGTTTGAGTGGGGCAAATATTTCACCTTACGGTCGACGCCTACTTAAGTTGAGTGGACCATTTTGAGGCCTAGAAATCGCTTTGGCTTTCTGAACTCTTTTCAGTCGCGAATTTAAAAATTACAATAAAATTAGTTAATTAATTGGGTCCATTTATTTCTAAAAGTTCAATTTATTGCATTCAAAACTTATTATAGACTTCAAAGCCATTTCTTGAATCGATTTTGAAAAGCGTCTGGATTTTTGTAAATGGGCATGTTTTCAAATTGAATAGAACCCTATATTTATCGATTTTGTTTTATTCAGCGATGAACCAACTTCAAAACTCTATGGGATGGAATAGTCCGTTACTTTGTGATAGTTCATTTTAATTGGAATGAAATGAAAAATTATTTTGTCTTCTATCACTTTATTTACTGATTATACAGTGACTCGAATTTCGTAGTGATACAACATTTTCAAACTGAATAAACAAATTATGTCTCAACTATTATATATATATATATATATATATATATATATATATATATATATATGTATTTCTTGATGGCTTGGGCATAACTCCAAAAAGTGGGGTTTGCCAGGGGTCCGTCTGCTCATTTAATAGTTTTATTGTGGGAACGTGCTTTTGGTATTTGGAGGATTCTATGGATTCCAGGATATCTAGTTTTTTTCCTTTCGCTTCCACGTGCAATATTTCGAGATTATCCAATTCTGGGAAGATATGGTCGGTTACAAAAAAAATGTTTAGCAAAATTGGAGTTATCTTTTCGGCTCCTAAAGGCATTCAATTCTGTAGAGAAAAAAACAGAATGTTACACCTGAAAAAATTGAGAAATAACATCATGAAATTCTTCATATTTGGCCATTAATAATGGACATCCTGTATATGATAGGTTGATCATTTAGAAATGATGACTAGTCAAATCTTTCAGTTAAAAAGGTTCTGATCAAATTCGTGTTACTTCTGGCAATCTACTGTTACCTCAACTTTTTGCAGTTTTCTCTGAATAAGATCCGTACCACTTTTGAAAAAAGTTTCTAATATTTTGTGTCATCATAGAAGAAAATATATATGAAAATATACTGATTAATTCATTTAAAAAAATCACCCATTTTTTGAAATAATTTTTGGCAAAACCCTGTATCTTGAAAAATAATTTAGTGAATCATTGAATAGTAGTCCTATACAGTTGTACCTAGAGTAGGTGTTAAAAACTGATAGGTTAGATATGAAAAATATTTGAAGATATTATTGAGATAACATCTGTAATAAAAATGGCAAAAAAATATATAGAGTGTTTCACGACATTTCAGTCAGTAAGGTATCTTTTGACTATTTCCAAGTGGATACTGATGATCTTAAGTCGCTGCGCGTTTAATATAATTAGGTGAAGACAGAAAACTCATCACCACAGGTGGTGATGAGGGAAGGATTCAAAGGGCCAATAAAGGGTGTCATATTTGTGGGACATCTATGCTTGGGTGGCTGTAGACATGTGGATTTTGTTGTATGAAGACTGACTCTTTGCACTTTTGCCAGTATTGTTCCCGGTGCATAATCTTCCCGTGGTTCCATTGTATGTTATGATGCTCAACTCAAGTATGTTCTGCTATTTCTGATTTGGTCGCTCCAATTCTTCAGCAAAAACAGTTGCTCCAAAAGCTGAGCTACCTTTGGCAGTATCTTTTCAGAATATATTCTGAATAATTTATTATAAGCAAGGCCATACCAAACCTTAATAGACTTTCTTCCAGATTTTCTAATTTGAAATACTTTCCTCCAGTTTTTGCAGCATATGTTGAGAGTATTCTAAGCGTTTCCGCTTTTGGTCTTCTGTGGGGCGTTGTGCTAGTAACTTATATGGCCTATAATTGTTCTTTTTTAACACTCTATGAATCTCCGAACAGTTTATTCCAAGTTCACGTGATGCCCTCTTTAATCCATTTTTTCTTTTTTCTAAAACAATTATCATAAAGTTGTGCGGTTGATTTCAAGTTCAATAATATTCATGTTACAGCATTTATTAATAATGAATTATAGCAAAATTAACTTCAAAATAAAGCAATATGTCGAGTTCTTGATTCTCATTCCGTAAGACCCTACGTCTCTTCCTCTTAAAACTTTTGAAACTCATACACGGTTGTCAGTATTAAAAAATGTCACTTGGAATTGGATCACTTGGATGTAATACCATATATTCGCTCCTTGCAACTTTCTTGCTTTTATTGTTCTTCATCTAAAGTGAAAATATTTAAAATTTCTCCGTTTCTGTGTTTCAGAAATAATTTTATTGAATGTCAGCGTGTGTCATATTGTTTGCCAATTTAGTTGGTACAGTTGGCACAGCCTACCAGTTCACTTGATTACTAAGCCTGCCAGGTGGTTCTTCGAATTTGAGACTCTAGAGAATTTGAGACTCTTGAGAATTTGAGACTAAAATAAAAGAGATAGATCGACACATGCATATATATTCGTAATCAAGAGAAAAAGAGCTAGCCAAAAATAAGAAAATATAGAGGATGATCCATTTGAAAAAATTAAGTTGCACACAATATCTTATTCACCCTTTATATATTCCATTTGAATAATCAATTGAAAAATTCAGTTGATTTCGTATAACTTATCTGAATAACTTTCTTTGTATCTCCATTTGTAACAAATTTAAAGGGGGAATCAAATTATAGTGAAAACCCAGTACAATACATTAGTTTGATAACTTCATTATTAAACCAAGTTTAAATTTGTGGATGAATGAGTTCCCTTATATTTCGTGTGTCTATTCATTTTCATAAAAACTCTTACAAGTTTATTGTAGACTTATTTCTTGAATTTATTCGATTCTACGCGCATGAATAGATAACAAATAAAATCACTAATTTTTAAAACTGTTATTTCGACAATTTGAATATTGTTGCATGTTCTCTTCGACAAAGCATCTAAATCTGTCTGGATTCTGCTCTTAACGCGGGTTCATTTATCACTTCCTTGATAAAACAAACCACACATATACGCGTTTTATCGAACTATAGAAATAAGCATTGAAAAATCTCTCTCAGTTCAATTGCACATCCTTATCTGAAATTCCATAATTGGGACTAGAAATTGATTATATGCGAAATATAACGATCGATAGGGGGGTAAATAGTTTAACCATTAAAAGTTCACTAATGACTTAACTAACCACTTGTTGATATTTGTGTCACAAAACATTGGATATTGATTTTGTTTTCCACGCGTGCTCAGTGCTTAGTTCGCTCGCCCCTAAGATGTCTCACGTTTTCCATCAAACTTTAATATTGTAGTGTTGAATCATAAGAAATGGAGGATTTACTGTTGAATATAGTCAAGGAATCGTCTGGATCCAAGTTGTCGAACATTAAAACAAGCGCTCAAGAGGCTTACGGTAAGTGATCAATTGAAAATGTACCAAATGCGAACATATGAATCACATCTTGTCCATACAGATTTACTCGCCTCTCAAAATAATCTCTTGAGAACACCGTCCCATGAGCTGAGGACATCATGCTTTTTACCACTGAAACTATCTTTAGAAAGTAAAAAAAGTAAACTGGTGTCATTCGCTTTGACTGGATTAAACGTAAGATTCCGTTTACATCAATTGACATCCGTTCCATACTTATCAACTATGCTTTACAGAAATTAATTAGGGATGAGAGGTTTCAAGCAGGTATTGAGCCAGAAGATGATTCACTGTGGCTACCAGCACAACTTCTTTCAGCCACAGCTTCAATGCTCACACATTGCGAAGACACCCAAGTTCATATCCTACGTGTTATGCTCAACATGGCCTGCTCTGCCAGTTGGGCACTTAACGGTCGACTCGTAATGCTCTTAATCAATCGGTGTGGTGATGCTTACGAAACTGGCACACAACCTGTTAGAGCAGCAGCCCAAGCAGCTGCCAGTCAAACACTCATGGCCTTCTGCACCTTTCTTGGTAAGTTTCGCTCAACTCAACAACAATCATTTTCAAACCCAACTTTCTCACAGATGAAGAATGCCAAGAAATCCTTCAGCAACAACAAAAGCACAAGAATTCCGGTAGTAGCGCCGAGATGGTGTACACCAAAACGTCTGCAGTTGCTTGTTTCAACGAAGCCATCCCTGTGATGCAGTACATTTGTAGTCGTTTGGAGGAGATGAGATTGTATGTCTTTTAATATAAAATTTTCCTTGCAGAACCTGTAGTGTTACTAGTTGCAGGATTCCAAAATCGAACGAGCTTACCGTATTTCTTCTGGAGTGTCTTCTTACTTTGGTGAACACTTTACCACATACTGTACATTCCAACGTTCATTTTTCGACGTTCTTATGGCAGAGATTTTGTCCAGCTTTGCTGTCGTTTCTAGGTGCACCAGGCGATCCTAGTGGGCAATACCTAACGACGAATCAATCCAAAATAGTTTACAGGTGAACGTTTGTTTACTATTCAACTGAAAATTTCATATAAGATATTGACTAAATCCGATTTATGTTTAATTTTTAGCATTGGCATTCAAGTAGTACGACTTGTCGGGAGAGAAAGAGCTTTGAGACCAGTTTTAGAGGCTCTATTTCACAGAATGCTTCTTTTACCAAGTCCTCTAAAACGTCTTGAACCTCTTAAAGCTGCAAGAGAATTGCTGAGATCACCTGGGAGACTAGCAGATCTTCTTTTACTGAGCGGACCAATACATCGACATGCTGGTGATGACATGGCAATCATAAGACTGTAAGTATCACTACCTCTCACTTTTATTATAGTTTACTAATATATTTGTTTGTAGGATAATGGATTCAATAGAAGAATCTTCACAATGTAACGACCCCAACGTACTTTTAGCTAGTGTTGAATGTGTTGATGCTTTATTAGGATCTTTAGAAGCACTGTGTACAGGAGAGGGTCTTGACCAAGAAGGCAGTGATATAGCAAACTCACGCTATATTACTTTGGAACAAGCTGATTATACAGGTCCTTTGACCTACCAGTCCATGGCTAGATTACCCAAACCATACAGGTAAGGTCTAAACTGATTCAGAGAGTTAACCAATGAGAATTTTTGGATTAGATATGCATAGTGTCCCTTGCACACAACAACCTGATAGCATATTGTGCTACCGTGTGTTGACATCGCTAATAATGACCTAGATTTCTAATCAATTCTAATCAATTTATTGGTCCTAAAATCATCTACCACAAGAATCAACAATTTTTTGTGTTGCTATACTATGGCAAAGTTTTCTGTTATTGAGTTGTTTCTCTACACAACAGTCTATGCATTCGTGGTTTTGTTTGCTAGTCTCAGTCTCTTAAGAATATTTATTAGGCTGTATAACATTGTAATGAAGCTTGTAAAGATACGTAACCTGCTTCTACTGAGATCTAAAATAGTTTTGATCCTTCTAATTTGAAATTTTCAAGAATCTTCTCTTAACCTTTCCAAGTTTTTCAGCCTTGGCTACAAAAAGGTTTAAGTTTACTCAAGACATTAAAACCCAATTTCTTACTGGCTTATCATTGAATTATTTTTTCAGGGATGTGGTGGCAAACTTAAAGTACCAAAGTGATGATGATAGTAGTGGAATTGAAGGAAATATTCCAGACATACCTGGAACAGAATCTGACTGTTCTGGTTCTACAGAAGGTCCAGAAGAGTATGGGAGTCAATCAGAAGATAGTATAATGGACGACGATAGTTTTTTGACAAATCAGCAACTTCAGAAACTGCACAAGCTACCCAAATCTCTGAACTTGGTAAACTTTGACTATCTTTATATCATAATTGCTTCTCATTGTTGAGTTGTAGGGAAGAAGTGTTGTAGAGGATTGCAACAGAGATGTAGAAAGACAAAATGCACGACAGTTCATGCGAACACTCCAAAATGTACTGTTACCAAAACTATTGGCTCTCAGATCTTCCATTCAGGTTTAGAATTTCATTTTAAGCTCATTTGCTTCGTTTCAATGGGAATTTATTACAGATTGACGAAGTCTTACAAGAGTTTGCCTCAAAGTGCTGTCAACACAATTCTGCTCAAAATTGCGAAGTTACAACAATCATGAACGCTGATGGTATATACTTGGCGACCTATTCAGCCTTGTTGTTGGATTTAAAACTGATACAAAGCAGACATTTCGATGAAAATGTTAAAGACGTAAGTTACGACTGCATATCTACATTTGGATATTTAAAAAGTGTTTCAGGTAGCTGTTCCTATCACAGAAACTCAATTTGTGGAAGAAATACATGGTAGTGGTGTACTCGTCTACGTATCTGCAACTTGGCTCTGTGAGCTTTACCAGAACGTACTTGCAAAGTCTTTGTTGCTCAACGCAGGATATAATCCTAGTACTAATCCACAACCTGCTATTGTCAACTTGCTCACTGGTAAATTGTTTAATCTTGTAATGCACTAGCATTTTGAAACTATTTTATTGTAGATGTTGGAGGGCTATGTTCATCCCAGTTTTTGACAGACTGGCAGAAATTACAAAAAATCCATGGGACACCCGAAACCAGTCCAGAAATAGAAGCCGGTATAAAACTCTCTAGAAGAGTTTTGACATGTTGCTGGAGCTCTGTGGTATCAGTATTAGGATCACCACTAGTGGAAAAACCTCATATTAATGGATCATCTGCTCTAAGTAGACTAGTTGCCAGAAGAGCTCGACAAAAACATCGTCAGAGAGTAACAGATGACATTATAACGGCTAGTCTTGAGGGTCTTCAGAAGGTAAAACTAAAACTAAAAACTTAAGACAAAGTACTCAACGCTCTATTTCCAGGCTGCGAATTTAAGTAACACCTTGAAGTTACAGTCTAGAAGTAGTAGTATACTGGCACATTTAGCAGCGTCATCTTGCAAATCACAGGGTGCTAAATTATTGGCATCTCATGCATTATCATTAGACGTATTGGTCTCCAAAGGTAACCATAACCATAAGTTAAATAATGAATTTCTCATTCATATTGATATTTTACAGGTTTAGCTCTAGGATCTCACAGTGCAGCGTGTTGGCCTCATATATTTAATGCATGTGTGGCCATAGCTAGCTTAGAACATGCCTTATTCAGTAAAACAGGGTCTACACAATTACTCATGGTTGCTCAAAACACACAAAATAATATAGTAACATCAACAACATACTCCAACGCGTCTGAAAGGTTAAATATGAGCTTTAATTCAACTGTCAATGATGATGAGATGTGCATTGATGTCTATAGCTTCCTACAGAATAATTCTTATTCGGGAAGTAACACACACAAACAAAATTCTACTTCTATACCGGAAATAATCGAAAGAAGTGGTGTTCTGAATGGTCCTAACCAAGGATTACTGCGAGGGGTGCAAGCAGCAAAAGTTTGTTGCGTTCTATCTCAAAAATGTGACGAATTGTTTCATTCTGCAGCGTTCAGGCTGTCACTTCCAGGCTTGTGTAGTTTTCTTACAGAGCTGTGTAAAGCGTCCCACGCTCAACTGTTCACACATTCTGAAGAATCTCTTCAGAAAACAAGCAAATGGTGGAAGAAAGAATTGGAAACTCAGAAGAAACCTCCTGCTATTCTACTTCTACACAGAGTTGGTGAAGTCACCTTAAAATGCATAAGATCAGGACGACCTTTGATACATCTTATGAAAGTATGGGCAATTGTAGGTCCCCATTTTATGCAAGCTTCGTGCCATAAGGACAGAGCTGTATCTAAAAAAGCGGTGACTTGCATTCATGATGCTGTCACAGCATTATTTAACGAACAGTCTGAATTGCCACATTTCCATTTCAACGAAGCTCTCATTAAACCATTTGAGAACCTCCTATGTTTGGAACTGTGTGATCCTGATGTACAAGATCAAATAGTTTCTTGTCTTTGCGAATTCGTAGAGGCCAATAGAACAGAAATTTGCTCGGGATGGAGGACATTGTTTGGCACTCTACGTGTGGCAAATGCAAAGAATAACGCTCCAGCTATTTTGGAAGTATTTCGTATTTTCTTATCAACCGATAACACTTTGGTGTTCGCAAATGCTGCACTGGACTACATATTATGCCTCTTAGCACATATAAAATCAAGTACACCATCTGATGACCAATCGCCATCAGAGCCTCTAATAAAAATTTCTCCGGACAAGCAGAATATAATGTTTTTGGATAAGGGGTTAGATTACTCCCCAAAAGTTGGTCCCATAGATTTGTGCGTAGAATCATTAAAACTCCTCCAAAACTGTGTATCGATTCTATCGATGATGTACAATATGCCTAAATGTCCTACGTTTAATTTAACCCACAGAATGACTATAGATACGGAACCTCAGTTAGTAGATAGGATAATGCAAAATATGGAATACATGAACATACAGCAAGATGATGAACTATCTATCAACGTACCACATGAAACATTATCAACTTTGAACGAGATGAAACTTTGCGAAGAAAACCGATTAACCTTGTCCAAAATGGATAGACCAAGTGGGGTTCTCAAAATTTGGTATGTCCTTCTGGAAGGATTATCAACTGCTGCAACCACTTGTTCGAATACAAATCAAGCACTGATAGTGGATACATTGTTTACTCTACTAAGGAACTTAATAATCAATCCTGGCATAAACTTTGGTTTTTACTGTATTAACCATCTGCTCCTGCCGATGGTTCAAAATTGGTTACGTCAAATCATGAAAAGCTCTGACAAAACTGGAGAAGTCTGGATGAACTTCAAACACTGTTGTGGTTTAGCCACTGAATTAGTCGTTGATTACATGCATCACTCTATAGAACATCGAGAAAAGGAGATGATAGAAAAATCTCAACAAGATCTTCTTGAGAACCCAGCAGCAAACCTGGCGTTCAAACAGTTGCTTATAGTTTTGGTGGAAATTGGCGACCAACCCTACGAAAACTTTGCGAGATTGGGTACATCCTGCATGCGACATATCATATTAAGTGCAGGTAAGATTCTCACTGCCTACCAATGGGAAATCTTCGTGGTGTACATCCATAGAGCATGTACAATTAGCTTATATCCCCTACAACAACTGATAAATGCTTTCAAAGAAAACTCTGATAGCTTCTATGGAGATCTTTCTGTTGTAAAAGTTGCTGCTAGAAAGGACTCAACAGTAGAAGAAAATAAACGGATATATGAGCTTGCTCGCCAGATATTCCTCATGCAATCTCAAAGACCAAACTGCAACAAATGTATTGGAAAATTGTGTGACTGTGATATCCCTAATGGTATTGTTATAGACTCAAGAAGTTATGTCTTTCTGCTGTATTCGCTTGATCCAACAGCAATTTTGAACTCTGACCTTTATGCAACCAGAGTACCATTCCGAAGGCTTGTAGTTGGTATACTAGCCCATGAAATGTTGATACAAACGATTTCTAGTGCTTTATTACAAAATCTTAATCACATTACTCCAATACTTAACATTCTTCAGATAAACACTTGCAGTTTGAGAGGAATATTAACGAATGTTAATGCGAAACACGTTGATATTATGCTGAAATGTCTTGAAATTTCGAATGTTAGAGCTGGACAATTCGACCGAAGACCTGGTTTAAAGTTCTTAACCCAAAAAGTTGGAAATTTGAACAAAGCGGCCAATTTATACAATCAAGCTAATACTTCTGAAGTTGTTCAAATTATCGTATTGATTGAGCTCTGCCTTGATGGTATTCAAAAGTATAATATCAACCCAAAAGATCTCAAGGTGATTTTGGCGCAAGACAAGAAGATAAACCCCTCGACAGATTTGGAGTATGTGCAGCAATTCCTAATAAAGCTTCAAAGTAAATGGGAAGCTCTATGCGAGTCTTATGTCAAGTTAACTGAAGATTTTGGTAGAAAAATTGAGGACGAGAAAATCAGCGGTGATGATAAGGAGAATATCCCAAATCAAATTCTTTGCAAATCTAAACCGTTGAAATTGGAGGATTTCAAGAAAGATGATGACTATCTAAGTACGGATTCAGAGAGCTATCTAGAAAGAGATGTACTGGCAAATGATTACACGGAGAGCGACTCTGTATTCGAAATTCAAGTTAATCGTTCAGATTCTCCAGATATCAAACCAAAGGAGAGTGAAACGTGTGCTTCAACAGACGATGAAACTAACGAATTGGCAGCTAAGTACACTAAGCAAGTTTACGAAAAGTATAAGGTAGAATTGAGTTCCATTAAATACGACACTAATACTATTTTACAAATGAGAAAAACCGCCATGTCCAACGACAATATTGTTGCTGGTATTTATTCCAAGAATGAAGAAAGATCAAAGTCAGAAAGTTACGATATTTGTTCACATAATGAAAATAAACTAGAGGACGAAAGCCGAACAAAAAGTAATACTATTACTTCCAGGGTCAATCCATTTTCAGTATCTACGTATATACCTCCACCTCAACCTATTCTACCAGAAATTCAACATCAAAGATCAATCAGCATATTTAAGGTGAGGTATTTAAATATAGTACATGAAATTCTGGTCGATGCTTCAAAGTGTTACTTGATTTTGATTGATAAATTACTTCCCGTTGTACCAGATGTAAACACTTACTACTATTTCAAATAGAATTAAAAGATTCTATTTGCCGTCATAAAACGTTTTAATGTTGCTACTCTAGCTTCTGTAATTTCGTCTACTTGTTTTTATTTTGGGAATTTTGAATAAAAAATGGTCTCAATTATATCAGTGAAATTCAATTTCAACTTTCCTTCTATTTGTAAACACAATAACTTTAAAAATAAATGATTTTGTATATTTGAAATTATCTTAGTACGTTTTGAGGGTGAATCGAAGGATCAAGCTTATAGTGGGACAAACTCTGCCCATGTGATCTAAGATTGAGTAAAATATTGATGCAAACTGTCGTGAGAATCAAATCAAAACATCAAATTTTGAATATCTGCAGAACAATTTTCCATTGTTATGATAAATACTTCTAAATTCATAAGATGAGAGGCTTTTGGAAGTGATATATCAATCAAGTAGATATCGACATATAATTTCAGACATTTATATGAAGAATTGTGAAAAATGTATCAGGAAATATTTTTCCATATACTATATGATCTTATTCTGTAAGACTTTATGCACAAACATCATCTGAAAATTTCACATCTACAAAAATATTTTTCTCATTTCAGGACACTGAAGATTTTAAAATAGCAAGAATAGAAACTATGGAAGCCTGTTTGGAACTTTTGGGAAGTCTTTCTTCTGATAGGTTGGGTCCCCTTGCTTCAGTTTTAAAAGATGGAGCCATCATGCTAGTGAGGTCACAAGACGACAAGATCAAAGTGTCTGCAGAGAATTTGTTGCAAAGAATGAATATTTCTTATATTGACTACGACAATTTTTAATTCAAAGCGTCATTTAAATTATCTTCTTTATTATTTAAAACATTGATGTGATTCAGTCTGTTTAAACTGAATGCTTATTACACCACTATTCAACTATTGCAAAAAAGCTAACCGTAAGACGATTAAAAACCCTGGTGCATTTGCTGATTCGATGTTGTTTTTGGCTTTGTGACTACACTACCTATTGCTTTCACTTGAGCTCTTCCTCAACCAATCTTTTGTAGGTGGCGCTGTACAAAAGTGTAATAACATTAGATAAAGTTATCCTGATTTTAACAAATTTTTATTATTATAATACAATTGTTTCGCTATCACAGTAGCATCTTTAACCAGATGGTATCTTACATTTTGACATTTAAAGGACGATTCTGTCAATGCCTGCTCCTTTACCAAAAATGTTCTACAAATACTTTAGTATGTATTTCAGTTTATACTTACCCATAAGTTGAATTTTCTTTCAGTTTATTCAATTTATACAACAATCTAGTTTGACTGAATATAACTTGAATCGATCTGGGAATCATCCGAAATCTTAACAATCCTTTATTATTAAAAAAGTAGGTGTCGCTTAGATTGTCTCAAACTTTTTATGTATATATGAATATGCCAGGGTTTTAGACATCTAAACTATAATTAATCATAATTTAATTTTACACAGTTAATAAGAAATTGTTCTTGTTTGACAACACAAATATTTAATCCAATATAAATTTACTTGAATATCCGAAATATTTGATGTTTATATCTCTTTATAATCGATTAGTGATTATTCACTATGATTCCTGTTGAACATTAAAGCAAACTAAGGCATGATTTTCACATTCCTCAGAATCTGTTGAGATTTTTGGCGGAATTCGTTTAGTTTTATTCATAATAGGTTATATTTTTATATTACAAATATTTTCTTAAAATAATTTCAAAATCAAACAATATTTGCTGAAAATATTTAATTCTATTAAATAAGTCAGACAGTTTATGTTGTAACAAATATGGTAAATCTCAATAAAAATCTGGATTTTTTACGAGTTTTTCATTTTTCTGATTTACAAGCATGATAAACTCAAAACAATTCAAATTATAATTGTCATTAAGGAACTCTTCAAAATATTGATGTTGCTTCAATAAATAGTATAAAACATTTGGCCAACCCTTATCATTACAAAAAAAAATAGTATTAACTTTAATTCTATCAAAAATTGCTTTCTAATATTTGCATTCTTTCCTGAGACACCCTGTACAAAAACTCTTTACTCCTACCATATTGAAGTATGTTTGAATTACCTCTTTTTTTAATAGGTGGTCATAATTTTTTTTTTATCTGTCATTATTATCCAATTTTTATACCAATGCTAAGAATATATACTGAAGATTATTATTAACCACATATAAACAAAGATCATTTACCTCACAGTTTTATTTTGTTTGTCGAGTACTTAATAAATAATATCCATAAAAAATTATTTGCAATTAGTTATATCTTTTTTATGCAGCCATTAATTGATTATTCTATATACAGGTGCTTTATTTATTGTTAAACATAACTTCAGGAACTAATTTAAGAGGTTTCATGAACCACAAAAAATCCAATATAGCCATTGTTAATTCCATGTATAATAAGCGCAATGTAAAACTTAAAATCTTTCAGTATTTTTCTTCGAATCTGTTATAACCTATATCTATCTCTTGTTAAGTGAAAAGTTAACAATGTAAACTAGATTTCCACATTTTCCAATTTTTACCCAAAATAGAAAGTATACAGGTATAACAAAACGGAAGTACATAGTTCTTACTCAATGCAGTAATATAGAACCTGAATTAAAAAAGAATATTTTAACTTTAAGCTGAAACAATCGATTTGTCATAATTTTTTAGTATTATTTTCACAAAATAGAGAAAATGGCAAATACACTTAAAACATTTGAGAACTGATTGTTGGGTTAGAAAGTTTTTTAAATCAGCATCTGAAGTTATGTTTGCTGATATACAGTGGCGGATCCAACAGGCAGCAAAAATTACATTATTAACAGTACTACTCAGCAAAAGCACAAAAACAGAGCCCTCTACAGTAATTAGTTCCAAGTGCCAAACCAGTAGTGAGCGATTAAGTAGTTTTTATTTCAGACTTATTTTTTTTAGACATAATTTTTATTGAAATAACTTTATTTAAAAATAAGAATTTGCTGCAAAATATTCATTTTCTATATGGTTTGATGTCGGTTCATTTTTTGAAGGGAAAAATTTGAAATTGAGAGATTGTTGTGAGAATATACAGGGTAATACTTTTTTCAAGATTATTCTACCGTCCAAATGTTGGGAAAGGTCTCTACCAACTTTATGAACCTCAATGACGGTATCTTTTATATCATGTGCGATTTTAATTGATGTTATTACCCTTTGGAACTTATAGACTTTGTTTCTCACAAGTAACACAGTATGGTTTTCCAAGGAATTGTATCTTTTTTCAGACAGTAAAAAGAAAAAATGCAGCAGATTGTTAAAGTTCTTTTTGAATTTGTAGGTTCAGCTAATTTTCTTTGAAAATTATTAAAGAATATCGACTTCCTTAGCTGAAAATACACTGAATAATTTATGTATCCTTTATATTGACAGACCAGTGACTCTGCGATTGAAAGATTTTCCTGAACAAAAAGCAAAACAAGGATTCAAAGTTACATAATACAATCTTCCTGTTGGATAAAAAATTTTCAGACAGAACAGAAATATTTATTTATTATAAGTACTACAAATCTGGGCACCCTCAATAAATTGCTGCCTGACCTTTTTCCTTAAATACGCCACTGCCAATATAAAAACCACCCCCTATTTATACCTATTTTCACTATTCAGTTCTTTTCTTCTTTTTCAGAGGTGACTTATTTTTTTCTGTACCAGAATCATTATCTGAACTGTTATAGAATCCACTTTTTTTATCTTCACTAAAACTTTTACTTTCACTCCTACTTTCACTCCTACTTTTTCGCCTTCTGTTCTCTTTGAGAAAGTCGCAGATTTGATTGTATCTCTCTTCCCAAAGAAGAGTTTGGCGCTGCTCAATCTCTGGATGTTTTGCTATGAAATCACTATCATCGGATAAGTTCAATTGCCAACCCTTACTGTGCCGCACAGAACAAATACCATTGAAAATTAATTTAATTTCTTCTGCAGGGATATCTACTATACATGACACCTTCTTACGTTCAATTATTGGATTTTTGGTCAATAGATAAAGCTGAAAAATAAAAACGTTTGGTTTTACAATATGAACTTTCAAACTGAGGTTAGATAAAAGTGCTCAACGTTAAAAGTTCAAAAAATAATAAGTAAAACATCATAAAGATAATCACCAACTGTAGATATAATAAAATGATTTGCTTAATTTTATCAACTGAACACGAATCTAGAATTAAAACTCTGGACTTCGTTTTAGTATAAAAATTATGATTCTCTAAAGACACCACCATTAACACACATCTCCCACTCCATAAGCCACCTCTTCTATGATACATAAATAGCAGCCTAATTGCTACCAGGAATTAATGTGAAATCTGTCAAATTGAGGCTAGGTTAGGTTAAGAATTAGTGATCAATCTGACAAGTTGAGGTTAGTTGCTTTTTCCAATGTAAAAAACTTACAGTTCATTACAACCACACAGTAAAAAGAGTATAGATGATGGATATATTGCATGAATTACATAGTAATACTTAATATTGAAGCAAATACTTACAGTGGGTGATCAAATTATTAGAGCCACCTTGAAAAATTGAACACTTCTTTATGAAATGAACTGAATTTAAGGTACGAAGCATTTTACTCTGCTTTTTCTCGTTCAATTACGATACAAGAGTATATTTACTACTCTGTCAAGAAAGTACCGGGAATTTTCAATTAAAACAACATTTTTACATTTAATCGTCAAAATTTATTGGGTCGCCTTCAGAATAGGATCCATTTGCTCCAATACATCTATGCCAACGGCACTTCCAATTATCGAAACATTTTTTATAGGCGCTTTCCGGGATGGACTTTAGCTCTCGCGCCGAATTTTGTTTTATGGCTTCAATCGACTCAAAACGGGTGCCACGAAGGGGCAATTTTAGTTTTGGGAAGAGGAAAAAGTCGCAGGGAGCCAAATCCGGCGAATACGGTGGTTGCTAAAGCACGTTTGTTGAGTTTTTGGCGAGAGAGTCAGTCACAATCGTAGCTCGGTGAGAAGGCGCGTTATCGTCATGCAAAATCCATGAGTTGTTCGCCCACAAATTTGGCCTCTTCTTACGGATACGCTCACGCAAACGTTTCATAACGCCTAGGTAATACTCCTTGTTTACCGTCTGACCCTCTGGAACGAATTCGTAGTGCACCACGCCACGGATATCGAAGAAAACAATGAGCATCACCTTCATTTTCGAGCGGCTTTGGCGTGGTTTTTTCGGTTTCGGCTCATTTTTTGCCACCCATTCCGATGATTGCTGGCTTGTTTGCATATCGTACTCGTAGACCCAGGTCTCATCACCAGTTATAATGCGTTCCATGAATGTAGAATCGGAATTACAGCGATCCAGCATGTCTGAAGCAACCTGTTCGCGATGACGTTTTTGAAGAAAATTCAGGTCTTTCGGTACGAGTCGTGATGCCACCTTTCTCATGCCCAAAATATCAATCAAAATCGTACGTGCGGACTCGTGGGATATCTTAAGATCATGTGCTATCTCTCTCAAGCTGGTACGACGGTTTTCCAGCACCCTTTCCTTAATTTTATCGACGTTATCTTCGATCGAAGCCGTCGATGGGCGACCACTTCACGACCGTCCTTGAAGACTCTGTACCACTGATATGCACGAGTTTTCGATAGAGCATTATCACCAAAGGCCTTTTGCAACATTTTCAATGCATCGGCACACGAAAATTCATTTGCAACACAAAACTTTAAACAAATTCTTTGCTCAACGTAATCACCCATAGTAAAAATCGGCACGCACTCTGACATCGACTGACTTAATCAGCTGTTGCAAACACACTAGTTGACAGATCCCGCTCAAGCTTGGCATAGTAATTAAGGACAGTGGTACCAACCTAGGAAAAAAATTTTTTACCTGCCTCATTGCCCCGCCAGATTTAAATCGATAATTCCCGGTACTTTCTTGACAGAATGTATTCGTAGGAGCAAAACCGGCAACACTGCAGATACTCATGCGCCATGATGCGTCAATGTGGTTAGTTCTAGCTAACCAGCCTCGCGGTGCGGTTGTATATTTTCACGTTATTTATGGTTTGTTTTGGTACTTTTTATCGACGTATTATATTGTTGTGCTTTATTTTCACGTGATTTTAGCAGTCAAGTCTTTGTTCTGTATTTGTTACACCGCTTGATTAAACAAAAAATTATAATGAGAAAGTCAAAAGACATCACACCCAGAAAAACAGCTGAGATAAGATATTTGATATCAAATACAGATTACTCCAACAGATAAATAGCATCCATTACTAAAGGTTCGAGTGCAACAGTAGACAGAATAATAAAAAAAAAAAAGGATGAAAACTCTGATATGACCCCACGACGCAAAGGAAAATGTGGTTGAAAAAAAATTACAACACCAAGAGATGAGCGAAACATACGTGATATTGTTATGACAAACAGAAAACAGCCTCGCAGGATACTTAGAAGAATCATGCAAGAGTTAAGGGTGAACATTTCACCAATGACAGCTCGAAGACGAATAAAGGATTTGGGGTTCTCAGCATGCCGATCAGCAGTCAGGGAACAGGTCACCTGTACATCGTTGAAGGAGCAATGAGACAGGACCAGTATATGAATGTACTTGAAAGAAAAATGCTTCCCCAGACCCAGGAGTGGTTCCCAGATGGGCGCAATATATTCATGCATGATTTGGCGCCATGCCACGAGGCTAAAAAAGTTACTAAATTTCTTTCTGACAGCCCCGACTAAAGGTTCTAGACTGGCCTGGCAATTCTCCAGATCTCAACCCGATCAAGAACCTTTGGAAGTTGATGGAGAAAGAAACTGCAAACGAAATTATCACTAGTAAGCATCAACTGATAGTGTCTAATAGAAGTGCGGCACAGGAACGAAAAAATAAGAGAAAATTATCAAAAATGCATAGAAAGCACGCCACGAAAGGGCCAGGCACTCATAGACGCAAAAGGTGGTAATACCAAGTATTAGGTCTGAGATGTTAACAGAACAATTCTTAATTATTAATGAACTGTTCATATTTTTTTGTTTTTCAATAAAAAACTGACAAATATATAAAAAAACTGGTATAATTTTTCTACAATAACCAGAATTGCTTATTTTTCACTGTGGCTCTATTAATTTGATCATCCATTGTATAAACACCTGACAGTTTAAAGTAATGTTTTTGTTAATGTATGCGACTTACCAAATAATCTCGAGCTCTACACATCTTTTCTGAGGGTACACCACATATAGCCGACCGAGTATTTGGAGGGTATAATACCTCTGATTTTACAACCCAGTTGCCCCTCACTAATACTGCAACTTGTGGAAGAATTTTCAACAGACTGTCGGTGGTAAGACCGGGACCAGCTAAGAGCATCATGATTTGTTGGAACTGGACGATTTGAGCTAAAAGATTGATTAAATAGTAAAAATTACGGAATTTTCATATAAATTAGCCTGCATAAATCGCTTAACTCCACCAATCACATAAAAATTGATGATTATTTTTGCGAGCTAGTTTATGACGCGTGTTATTGTTTCAGCTTTTATTTTTTATACATTTTATATCGAGTATTTTACAATACTTATTTGAATTTATATCTTAAACCAAATTTTAAAGGACAAGACAAATTATTCTAATCGTATTTCTCAAGTAAAGGATCCTTCAATGGAAACGTCCCATTTTTAAATTGACATTACTCATGCATTGCAGCCATTGTTTATTTGTGACATTGACAGTTGTATTTGTCAATGCTACTTTATTTGCTTTAACTCCAATCTTTGGTCGTTATAATGGTCTGGATAAAAAAACAGTTGAACGTTTAGAGAAGAAGTTTGAAACAAATTTTACACTAGTTTACATCCATAAAAAAATTGTTTTAACCCAAGAACTCAAACCAACAGATCATTTAAAGCGTCGTGTATTCAGTACCTGGCGCTCAGAAAAATCGGAAATGATGCAGATTTTCAGAAGAAAATCATTCTCAGCGATTTAACTCCATTGGACTTCTTTCTTTGGGGTTACATTAAGTCATTAGTTTACAGCAAACATCCATCAAATTCAGACGATTTACAGATCAATATTGAACGAGTAATTGCTAACATACGACCTGATTTGTGTGAGAGAGTCATGGAAAATTGGTTTTAACGACTTCATTCCTACCAGTGTACCTGCGACATTTAAATGACGTTTTCTTTCATAACTAATGGTATCCATTGTACTTTATAATGAAATAAAAATTTCAATAATTTTCAAATAAATAATGGGTTTTATTTACAAAACAAAATGGGGCGCTCTTAATGAAAGACCCTTTATTTGTCGCATGAAGGTAACTGATTTGTGCAATGAACGGCTCAAATAATGAATTAAGCTGAAGAATTACTTACCTTCTTTCAAAAATAATCTACATTGTTCCAGCAAAGGTAAGGCTTTAAGAGCATTAAGAGATATCACATGTGAAGGAAGGGATGGTCCAACGGCAGATTGCTCCTGATCTTCTGGCACTAAAAGCTTGAAATAAGTTTTTTCATCCAATTGATTGCTTTGGTCAATGTCATACGTATACTCGGCAAATAATTTAATTTTTTCAAGCTGCAAAAAAGTGTTTTCTTGAATATTATGGGAATAGTAAATGATTACATAAATATATGTTATTCAGAATTAAAATGCCTCTGGTGTTGTTGGAAATTTCCAAATCTACTTTGATATTACACTATTTTAAACTATAATATCTGAAAAAAATTTAATCATATCTGATAATGCTTAGTTACAATATTTTAAGAGACATTTTTCATTTATTTTTTCCTTATCAAATAAATTGTATTGACTCTACAGAAAAATGGCCAAGACTTAACTTTGGCTATTATCCAAACAACAATTTATTATTTTATACTATAGCAATTATCAACAAAACAAATTCATAAAAAATTTTACTTCTCTCACAACACAAAACGCAATACTATGGATAATTAGAACAAAACTCAATATAATGCTTCTAAATTGTAGAAGTCCAACACTCCAGTCAACAACCTGTATGTAAAAATTATCGACATCAACTTACCTGGCTAAGTGTGCTGTCTGGTTTTATCAGATCACATTCTACCCATTTTTCACTTGCACTTTTAGCAGCGTGACTTTTAGAACTGAGCACTTGTTTTTGATTTGCTGGAGGATTTTTCTTGAACCTTACAGTTACTTGTTTTAGGTTAGGCTCTTCATCGTCTGAACTTTCTTCCTCGTCAATTTTCTTAGTATCTTTGTTATATTGTCCATAGTCTATCCCGAATTTAAATAGATCTGAAAGAATTTTAAACCATGAAAATTCAAACTTCTAACACTTGCTGTTTTAAAAGGATAAGAAAAGTTTATATTTGAGACTACCAGGTGTAGAAACATTAAACTGTAAGTTCCTTATAGGTGGCGCTAGCCATCACTTTAGGGACCGTAAGATTTTCAATACACAACAGCCTAAGTTTCATACACCAGTATATTTTTCTATAACCTTAAACATATTTTGTGCCTACGTTCTACATGAAACCAATCAAGAAGAACGCAACAATAATTGATAGTTGAACAGAAATATTCAAAGCTAACTTACTTTTGATAGATGTGAGGTGAACTTCCTTGCCATTAAAGGCTGCAACTGCAACACATTCTGGTCTACTAACAGTTTTACGAGACTCTACCCATACAGCCTCCTCATCATCAGAATCATCATGACTAGAACTTGGGCGATTATTTGCAGTATTTAAAAATCCAATTTGAAATTTTAGTTCTTGATTTTCAGGTTTGAAGCTTAAAGTATTAACATTGCCATATTTAAAATTTGAAGTAATATCATCCCTACATTGGAATAAATAAAGATTTTGTTCTAGACGTGCAGAATGATATATTGGAATCTGAAACAGATTTATTTGCATATGGGATATTATCAAATTCAAAACAAACAAACTGTACCTCTGATACAACAGGATCATCGTCACTACAATACTCATCTAGCTGGTAGTCAATCATATTTGTATATCAAGAAAATACTTGTTTATCAAGAAAATCTAAATATTTTTCAATTAATCAAACATATGCCCTATATTTTCACTATAAGATCGACAATAATTTTAGGGTTAGACCATAGATATACCGTATATTTTATTAAGATTTTGTCTATGGGGCAGTCTGTCAGCAGAATATAATAGTACCTTCTTTTCTTTAAATATCCCTTCTTCTTTCCTTTACAATATGCTCGGTAGATCACCATCTACACGTCAAACAAACAGGGTATTACCAGAACCTTCATGTCGGTTATAATTTCTATATTTATAATAATTTGTATATAATAATAGAAACTATTATAATAAAAATTATAACTTTATATATAAAAATATAATATATGCCTAAGGATTAAATCCGTACGAAAATCGAAAATTATTGACATCATTTCATATTTCAATTTCAACTGACATTTCCAATCAAAATCAGCTGTTCATGATATTTCATTTATCAAAAGGAATTGAGGAAATTAAGGGAAATAGCAACTGTTTACGTGACATTTCAACATTTTCGACTTTTAAGGAAATAAATTTCCGATAGCAAGAATAACAAATTGCCAACATGGTTGGTTACGGCCAGTTCGGAAAATTGCTTGGTAAATTAATGAATTAATATTTCCGACTAACAGATAAATACTTCCATGTTTTCCAGACAAAGCAACCAGTCAGTTGTTGATGGAGCCTGATTTGCCCACTACATTAAGTATATGCGATATGATTAGGCAAGGAGATGTACCGTAGGTATTCTTCAAAGAGTATATATATGAGATAAATAAATTTTCACAATTTTAGGCCAAAGATTGCATTTGCTTCCTTAAAGAAAAAGTTAGCCACGACTAATCCCCATACTATACTTCATTCCTTAATGGTTTTAGAGAGTATTGTCAAGAACTGTAAGTTTGCCTCCTAAAGTTTATATTCCAGAGATAAAATGATCTCTTTTAGGCCCCACGGTACATGAAGAATTAGCTACAAAACCATTTCTCGATACTCTTCACGAATTAGTCAAAACCACATCTCACAGCAACATCCGTAATAAGGTTCTAGAGTTGATGCAGGCTTGGTCACATGTTTTCAAAAATAATTCCAAATTTGACCCCTTGCACGTAAGTATATTTATAATGGTGGAAATAACAATTATTGATTAATTATAATCTAATTTATGATATAATAGGATATAGTGAACCAAATGAAAGCTGAAGGATTTAAATTTCCTGCTTTACGTGAAAGTGAAGCGATGTTTTCTGCTACAAACGCCCCAACTTGGGTAGATGGGGAAGCTTGTCATAGGTGTAGGGTGCAGTTCAGTATCATCACTCGTAAGCACCATTGTAGAGCATGTGGACAAGTTTTCTGTGGCACTTGTACTAGAAATACAGCCACATTGCCCAAATTTGGCATTGAAAAAGAGGTGAGCAAATTACATACACACATCAAAACAAATTAGGGAACAAAAATTTTATTTCTTATAATATTAGATACCTTCTTTATAACACTGAGAATTTACGTGACTATTTTTTTTTTAACAATAACAAAATAGTCAAAATGTTATCATTTGTTCACAAAACATAAAAAAAATAGATATATGAACAAAGATTTTCAACTTAATTAAATAATACACACCTATGTTGATTTCTATTTTCTTAACTAGATACCTATAGTTCATCTCTATTTGGATTATTTTCGTAGGGGCCCAGTGGTTTTACTGAAAGTAATAAAAAACTTTATTGTACCCTTAACTTAAACCATTTAAATATTGTATCTAACCACATTTTTGACCAGTTTATAAGCATTTGAATGAGTTATTATGCAACGAAACACGCGAAATATATAGAAATCAACATATACATTCTGTCAAGAAAGTACCGGGAATTATCGATTTAAATCTGGCGGGGCAATGAGGCAGGTAAAATTTTTTTTTCCTAGGTTGGTACCACTGTCTTTAATTACTATGCCAAGCTTGAGCGGGATCTGTCAACTAGTGTGTTTGCAACAGCTGATTAAGTCAGTCGATGTCAGAGTGCGTGCCGATTTTTACTATGGGTGATTACGTTGAGCAAAGAATTTGTTTAAAGTTTTGTGTTGCAAAAGAATTTTCGTGTGCCGATGCATTGAAAATGTTGCAAAAGGCCTTTGGTGATAATGCTCTATCGAAAACTCGTGCATATCAGTGGTACAGAGCCTTCAAGGACGGTCGTGAAGTGGACGCCCATCGACGGGTTCGATCGAAGATAACGTCGATAAAATTAAGGAAAGGGTGCTGGAAAACCGTCGTACCAGCTTGAGAGAGATAGCACATGATCTTAAGATATCTCACGAGTCCGCACGTACGATTTTGATTGATATTTTGGGCATGAGAAAGGTGGCCGCACGACTCGTACCGAAAGACCTGAATTTTCTTCAAAAACGTCATCGCGAACAGGTTGCTTCAGACATGCTGGATCGCTGTAATTCCGATTCTACATTCATGGAACGCATTATAACTGGTGATGAGACCTGGGTCTACGAGTACGATATGCAAACAAGCCAGCAATCATCGGAATGGGTGGCAAAAAATGAGCCGAAACCGAAAAAACCACGCCAAAGCTGCTCGAAAATGAAGGTGATGCTCATTGTTTTCTTCGATATCCGTGGCGTGGTGCACTACGAATTCGTTCCAGAGGATCAGACGGTAAACAAGGAGTATTACCTAGGCGTTATGAAACGTTTGCGTGAGCGTATCCGTAAGAAGCGGCCAAATTTGTGGGCGAACAACTCATGGATTTTGCATGACGATAACGCGCCTTCTCACCGAGCTACGATTGTGACTGACTTTCTCGCCAAAAACTCAACAAACGTGCTTCAGCAACCACCGTATTCGCCGGATTTGGCTCTCTGCGACTTTTTCCTCTTCCCAAAACTAAAATTGCCCCTTTGTGGCACCCGTTTTGAGTCGATTGAAGCCATAAAACAAAATTCGGCGCGAGAGCTAAAGTCCATCCCGGAAAGCGCCTATAAAAAATGTTTCGATAATTGGAAGTGCCGTTGGCATAGATGTATTGGAGCAAATGGAGCCTATTTTGAACCCAATAAATTTTGACGATTAAATGTAAAAATGTTGTTTTAATTGAAAATCCCCGGTACTTTCTTGACAGAGTAGTATACGTATTATTTAAGTGAGTGTTACAATGGATTTCTATTAACTAAAGATCAACACAATTCGAAAAAAAAAATTCTGTGCTTTCAAAAAGTTATAGCGTGTTCTAGTCTTGTTCCTATATTATTTTAACGAAGTGTCTAGTCGTCCGATTAGCGGATGAATAAAATTTACTAGTCGTCCGATTAGCGGATGAATAAAATTTACTTGTCGTCCGATTAGCGGACAAATAAAATTTGCTAGTCGTCCGATAAATAAATAAATCTAGCTAAAGCTAGATGTCCGAAAATTCCGGAGCAACACGTCGCCCCCTTTACGCTATTTAAAAAAAAACAATTACATTGGCACTTAAATACATTAAAATGATATAAAATTAAACGTTTTTTTAGAAATGAATTTTAAAATAATTTTTTTTTTATTTAATTAAAAATTTTTATTTGAAAAGAAATAGCAATATCTAATGGAGTAAGAACATCAGTACACTGTCCCTACTCAGTACAATACTCTGATAGTATAAGCTAAATTTTTTTTTACTGCTTATTATTATTTTTTTCTCTTCAAACCAATTGACTATTTTATGATGAAGATAATTCCTATAAAAATGAATAACCTTTAAAAAAAATAACCTCTAATAAAAATTGATTCTTAATATAATTAAAGTAATCATTATCGTGTTGTACCTGTTTCATGTTATAAGCTTGGTTTAATGAAGTTTTTGTTAATTAACAATGATAATTATACTTCTTTTAATACGGCTGAATAATAATTTTTGTCGAATAAATATCCTCTTTTTCATCTTCAAACATCCATAATCAAGCCACTGTAAATAAAATATTATTTTACTTCAAATTTACATAGAAAAATTTCTATTTTTAACAACAAAGTCAATACCAAATGATATGTTTTGTAAGGTGAGTTAATAAGGTAATACTTACTTAATTCTTTTTTAATTCACTTTTACAGTTTTTCATTTAATTAAATTTGAAATTTAATATTTGTGAACTGGAAATTAACGCTCGTTTCCAAGTATATGTTACAATACACCAAGAATTATATGTCAACACATTTTACATTTTTAACTTAAGTGAAAAGTTTTTAATTAAATTGTTAATTGTTATAAGTATACAAAACTTATGACGGGTTTACAGTATATTTACTGTTGTTGTCGCGTTTTCATGTCGAATGAATGATACAGCTTTTTTTTTAATTAACCTTTTAATTAATGACTGCAAAAATTTCAATTTTAAAATCTTACATTGAAAAATAAATTATCTTATATATATACAGAGATTTTCTGAACATGCCGTTTATGCACAGTTTAAACTTATGAAACATTTAATGTTTAGTGTTAACAATAACTACTCGTTAAAAATGACAAGGTACTGATCTTGTGATAAACACCTATATCCATTTTAGCGGACGATTAATTAATTTTATTCATCCGATAATCGGACGACTAATTAATTATATTCGTCCGCAAACCGGACGACTAATTATTTTAATTCATCCGCTTAGCGGACGACTAGCAACAGCCATTATTTTAATGCATATATTTTTAGGATTACACTAGATATTATCGATATTTTGCACAACATTTATTATTTACGTTCAAATTGATTTTTTTTAGGTTAGGGTATGTGATTCTTGTTATGCTGAAGCTTCGAAATCCTCATCTGCAAAAAGTTCCAGTAAAACTGAAGAGCTTCCAGTTGAATATTTGAAGAGCAGTTTGTATCAGCAAAAGCAGGTTTGTATGTGGTGAAGTTAGCACATTTAAGACTGTTTATAAATAAATTTTACTCATCAATGATATTTTAATGATAGTGATTGTGTATTTCTTTTAAAACCTTATCAGTCAAAATATCTTATCACATCAAGTTCAGTTTCATTGTCTTGAGTAGCTTCTTTTACTGATTAAAGTTCATGAGAGACCGACTTAGTAGGCAAAATGAAAAATTTTTGGAGATGGAGAAATAAGAACAGAAATTCAGATTTGACTTATAAGGTATTGTTTATCAAATATTGACATCTGTCTTTTAAACTTGAACAAAACAAATATCAAAATTTTTGCGGAATTAACTGTTCAAATATTTGAAAGGTTAGGTATCATGTAATTATATATGTGGAAAAAATTGCAGCAACCTGCCAAGAAGACTGAAGATGAGCTCCAGGAGGAAGAAGATTTACAGATGGCCATTGCTCTTAGTCAATCTGAGGCTGAAAATAAGGAGAAAGAAAGAGAGAGAGCTGCTAGAATGAGGGCTGCTACTTCACCAACGTACACGTTCAAAGCAGGTATATAATAGTATTATTTTTGTTTGGAATGCTTCTAAAGTTACCATCTAAAGAAAATTTAGCTTCACAAACCCGTCCGGTCGAACCTGTACAACAACCAGATGAAGAGCCCCTGAACCCTGAACTGGCTAAATACTTGAACCGTTCTTACTGGGAATCTCGTACTCCGGCAAATTCTACGGATAGCCTAAGGCCAGCAAGTCCATCCGCTCCATCAGTTACCACCATCCCTCTTCAAAATCACGAGCAGAAATACAAAGTTAAAGAGAACGGCTTGATCAACAATGAATTAGAAGAGTTCATCAACACGCTCAGGTCACAAGTGGAAATTTTCATCAACAGGATGAAAAGTAACTCAAGCAGAGGTATGTAACTTTTTGCTCAGAAAGTGGAGCCGTATTGAATGAGTTTTATCTGGAAAGAACTTTAATGGTAAAGTTAATTATGTTTGGTTTTATGTGTAGAGAGACATAAATCAGTAAATTTGCAGATGATGCTGATGCATGGCTTGGTACTGTATCCACTTTTCATCACTAATCATGATACGATGTAAAAGATCTCTCGTATGGTATGGCCATACCTTAATTAATAATAATGTATTCATTTTCTTTTTTATATTAACAATGTGTTGAATGATAGTTGATGAGTAAATTTGAAAGTAACTAAGGAAATAGAGTATATGTCTGCTTGTGTGTAAGAAATATTAAGAGTAGAACTAAGTTCGTTTGATAACAGACGTCGCAACTAGTTTATTATTTTATATTTCATTTTTATTCAAATAGGAAGATCGATTGCGAATGATACCAGCGTTCAGACTCTGTTCATGAACATAACAACAATGCATTCGACACTTCTGGAATACATAAAGGAACATGATGACAACCGTCTTCATTTCGAACGGCTCCAAGATAAACTGACCCAGGTCAAAGACGCCAGGGCGGCACTGGACGCACTTCGTGAGGAACACAGGGACAAACTGAGGAGAGAAGCTGAGGAAGCGGAAAGGTTAAGGCAGATTCAAATGGCTCAGAAGTTGGAAATTATGCGGAAGAAGAAACAGGAGTATCTGCAGTACCAGAGGCAGCTGGTGCTGCAGAGGGTTCAAGAACAAGAGAGGGAGATGCAAATGAGACAGGAGCAACAGAAGCAAGTTTTCATGGGCGGTCAACAGTTTCCGATGGGTTATATGGTGCCACAGTACCCGCCTAATAGTGCTCCTCCTGTTGGGGCTTATCACCAGTATGGACCTCCGCATTCGGTTATGGTGGGGCAGGGCATGATGCCCGGACAACCGCCTCAAAGTGCACCTCCACGAATGGGGCATATGGGAGGTCCAACGCAAGGTGAGTAAATTGAAGATTTCGAACTAATAATCACTAGACTTTTTCAATGGGTGTTTCTGATAAACATGAACCTTTACAATATTGTGAGAAATAAAATGTCAATTTCTGTATTTTATTCAGATGACGACATTGTTGTAATGAATTTGATAGCTATTTGTATATACAGGTTTGGAAAATCACGTTTCAATGCATAAGACAGAGAACTCCGACCGTCTAGTCGAACATTGGAATAATCGAAATATATTGATAATGAATAATCCAGTGTATCCAGTAATCCAATATGAAATGAGGTATCCAACTCCCCACAAGGACTACATCTGTGTGAGAGAGAGAAGGGCATTCTTTTCGAAATATGAATATCAAAACAGATTTAATCTGTTAGTCTTCTACAATTTTAATTTCAAAAAAATTTTTATTCAAAAAACTTTTAGAATTAAATTAATGTCTACAATAAGCACCGCTCATATTAAATAGACGTATATAATCAAAACTCAATATACAATGTCAAATGGAATAAATAAACCAACCAATATAAAAAATGCAATTAAAATTAATAAATAAATATTTGAAGGAGACAAAATTTTGTTTCTGATCTTACCATAATGAAACCAATTCCTTTTCAAAAACATAAAACATAACTTAAGGATTTCTCAAAAAATATAATTTATTTGAAGTATTTAATATATTTAAATATTCAAACAAGTTAATTCAAAAATCTCTCAAAACATGCAATATATCTTTTCAAACAAGGTCCGTGTTAACTCGAAGGTATGATATACTGATTGTTAGTTGATTTTAATATTTTAAATGTTATCTAGGGCCGATGAAGAGATTATCCGTATTCTAATTGTTTTTTGAAGATATATTGCATGTTTTGAGATATTTTTTAATTAACTTGTTTGAATATTTAAATATATTAAATACTTCAAATAAATTATATTTTTTGAGAAATCCTTAAGTTGTGTTTTATGTTTTTGAAAAGGAATTGGTTTCATTATGGTAAGATCAGAAACAAAAATTTTGTCTCCTTCAAATATTTATTTATTAATTTTTATTGACAATTTATATTTGTTGATTTATTTATTCCATTTGATATTGTATATTGAGATTTGATTGCGGTGCTCATTGAAGACATTAATTTAATTCTAAAAGTTTTTTGGATAAAAACTTTTTTTAAATTAAAATTGTAGAAGACTAACAGATTAAATCTGTTTTGATATTCAATTTTTGTTATATTTCTTCTATCTATTAAAAAGCTTTTTTCTATTTTATACATAAAATATAATTATATTTTGGCTTGAATAATTCTCATTCTGGAATGTCAATAGTTTGAAGAAAACCAAAGAATACCTTACAGTTTCCTGTGATTTTTTGACAAACTGACTACCTGGATTTTTAAAGTTAGTCTGTTTCAAACAAGGTCCGTGTTATTTCGAGGGTATGATATACTGATTATTAGTTGATTTTAATATTTTAAATGTTATCTAGGGCCGATAAAGAGATTATCCGTATTCTAATTGTTTTTTGAAGATATATTGCATGTTTTGAGAGATTTTTTAATTTACTTGTTTGAATATTTAAATATATTAAATACTTCAAATAAATTATATTTTTTGGGAAATCCTTAAGTTGTGTTTTATGTTTTTGAAAAGGAATAGGTTTCATTATGGTAAGATCAGAAACAAAAATTTTGTCACCTTCAAATATTTATTTATTAATTTTAATTGACAATTTATATTTGTTGATTTATTTATTCCATTTGATATTGTATATTGAGATTTGATTGCGGTGCTTATTGAAGACATTAATTTAATTCTAAAAGTTTTTTGGATAAAAACTTTTTTGAAATTAAAATTGTAGAAGACTAACAGATTAAATCTGTTTTGATATTCAAATTTTGTTATATTTCTTCTATCTAGTAAAAAGCCTTTTTCTATTTCATACATAATATATAATTATATTTTGGCTTGAATAATTCTCATTCTGGAATGTCAATAGTTTGAAGAAAACCATAGAATACCTTACAGTTTCCTGTGATTTTTTGACAAACTGACTACCTGGATTTTTAAAGTTAGTCTGTTTCAAACAAGGTCCGTGTTATTTCGAGGGTATGATATACTGATTATTAGTTGATTTTAATATTTTAAATGTTATCTAGGGCCGATGAAGAGATTATCCGTATTCTAATTGTTTTTTGAAGATATATTGCATGTTTTGAGAGATTTTTTAATTAACTTGTTTGAATATTTAAATAGATTGAATACTTCAAATAAATTATATTTTTTGAGAAATCCTCAAGTTGTGTTTTATGTTTTTGTAAAGGAATTGGTTTCATTATGGTAAGATCAGAAACAAAATTTTGTCTCCTTGAAATATTTGTTTATTAACTTTAATTGCATTTTTTTATATTGGTTGGTTTATTTATTCCATTTGACGTTGTATATTGAGTTTTGATTATATACGTCTATTAAATATAAGCGGTGCTTATTGTAGACATTAATTTAATTCTAAAAGTTTTTTGAATAAAAATTTTTTTGAAATTAAAATTGTAGAAGACTAACAGATTAAATCTGTTTTGATATTCAAATTTTGTTATATTTCTTCTATCTAGTAAAAAGCCTTTTTCTATTTTATACATTCTTTTCCAGTTATACACTAGATTCATTATAATAACGCGCATATCTTTAGATTATTCCAATGTTCGACTGGATGGTCGAAGTTCTCTGTCTAATGCATTGAATATCCTATTGTTAAAACGCGATTTTCCAAACCTGTAGAACACATATTCTGTATCAAGCAATGAACTCTACTTAAGTTGAAAGAACCCATAAATCACTCAAAGTGAGGCAAATAGTAATGTAGGGAACCCGCAGTACTGTAAGGTACTCATTATTTTTTATCTTACATATTAACACTTATACAACTTGTTTTGTATTGGTGGTTCCTTCCCAGTTATGTAGTTGGTTCTATAGTGTTAAGTAATTATCAGTATCAAAGTACTTTGATAAGTCCTTTGCAGAGAAGCATTATCTATTTGCTGATTTAAAACATTATTAATTTTTTGTTAGGTGCTGTCGGACATCCTCAAATGCAGATGCCACCTAATTATAATCCGATTGCTGGACAAAGCAATCCACCTCCTAATCCTGGCATTCAAGGACCCCCGATTCACACCCAAGATCCAGGAGCTCCACAGATGCCTCCCCAGATGACACAACAAATGGGAATGTCATATCCTCCTCAACAGATTGTAAATAGTGCGCCTATCATGTCTATTGGACAACCTCCCAATCAAAATTCAAGCCAAGGTAATAATGCCTAATCAAACTATTCCAGCGAAAAGTAACACATAAAAAGGGCAATTAAGAAAGACAATATGAAATAGATATAAAAAATTAAACTCAGACTTAGTGTATTATCTTCTGCATTGTAGGATTAAAAGTAGTAAATAGCACTGACATGAAATCAGTGCCTTGAAATTTCAAGTCTGTGAATTACTTCTTAAAGAAGCTAATAGATGGACTGGAAAGTAATGTCGTTTCTGCGCATGTCGACATTTGATTGACATTTGTCAGCTCGCTGTGTACTTCAAAGTCGTGTCAAAGATATTTTAAGGTTATTGTGACTTGTTCACTTCTAAATAATTAAATATTAGACTTTTTTGCAATTTGGGATGAAATGGCCTGCCAAATACCAGAAGAGTATATCCGGTATTGTATGCTTTTTGAGTTTCGCAAAGGTAGTAACGCAACAGTTGCGACCAAAAACATTTGTGATGATTATCCAAGTGCATTAGACGTTCCTAAATGCCAAAGATGGTTATCTAGGTTCAGATCCGGTAATTTTGATCACTCTGACTCCGTTTTTTGATCGCTTGATCACTGGAGACGAAAAATGAATTTCCAAGTGAATCACCATAAAGTGGTGCAAATAACTCGGAAAGCATTGGGCTGATTCTGTCCATTTTTGAACATAACTGATACATTTACTCTCCAAACCTACCCTGAAAATTTCAAGTCCCTAGATCTTTCAGTTCGAAGATTAGCTGAATGTTAAAAAAGTATGGACGGGCGGATTTTTTATTTGATATTGAGAATACATTAGAATTCCCAAATATAAACTGTAAGTATTTAAGAGGTTTTTTAAAATGTGTTAGAGAACATTTTCGCAAGAAACTCAAGTAAATTATCTCGGTCATATTATTTTCGTATATGTGGTGCCTTGATATTTACATATATTTAAGCTACTACAAATTTATATCATTACTTAGATACTTACATGTTTCGTCCATATAATGAAATAAATTTGTTGCCTGTAAAGTCGGTATACGGGCGAAAGTTTTACGTGACAACGACTTTGAGTGGTAAAATAATTTTAATGTGAATATTCATTCGTATAGTAGGAAGAAGGATGAAATAATAGTAACAATTTAAAACATTTATTTATACAAAGAATTATATTTAAAACATTAATTTATACAAAGAATCTCGCACTGAATTTCATATTAACAAAATTTTATTTATCAATCAGTTGTTATAAGTTATTAATAAATTTAACTTGTTTTACATTGTTATAAATATAAAAACTAAATTTAAAAGTTAGAACATTTATTTAAATCACATTAATTGTTAATATCAATCGATTTTAATTCAAAGTGTATTTTCTAAAAGGAGAAAACTAATTCACATTTGATCTTTGAATTTGTAAATCGCGCGCTTACGACCTTGCGCAGTGATTAGTCGTCTCGGTTTGAAAGTTTCGATTTGACAGGTTGGAGGTTAAACATTGTTATTTCAATTTTTTACATAGCAAGTCGCGCTCATTTTTTAAGTTAAACAAATTATTATTGGTTGAGAAACGATTTCTACTACTTTTTTGATTGAAAACTACCACAACATTGTGATTACTACAACATAACCTATTCACTTATGTCTTAGTCATTTATTTCATCATGTTATATTATCAGTCTGAAATTATTTGCCTTTGCTGTTTGAATTGTTGCGATGGACGAAACTACCTTCACATTATCACTACACAATCGTTTTACAATTAACTGGCAACGTGTAAACTTGTATGCAGGCGCCTAAGCGAAATAGAAGCGCAAGACATGAACCGGTGTGTATGCCTATCTCTCTCACTCTCTCTTGCTCTTAGGCGGGCTAACTGTGCTCGAGTGGAAGGGACGCGTGCCTTTCACTTTTTATGTCTGTCTCTCTCGCTCTTAGGCGGGCTAACCATGCCCGAGTGGAAGGGACGCGTGCCTCTCACTCGCTCTCATTGTGAGCGCATAACGTGAGCGGAGCGTAACGCAGTTTCTTGAAGTGTCACCCGGCAAACCAATTTATAAGACGTTGTCACGTCAAAAATGGACAGAATCGGCTCAACAGTTATTTTCGTTTGAAATATTATTTTACGAATATTTTCAAAAGTACAAATCTGATCGAGTTTAAATTTAGTATTTAGATATGAAGTAACGGCACGAAGGTTATTGTATAATTTCGTGATGATTCGAAGAGAAAAGGAGTGTTTTAAATAATTATTTTTCATTTTCATGACATTTTTTCAGGAGAACAGTTTTGAAATTGCAAAAAATGACGTTTATTTGACTTTTGGGTGACAGAACACAGAACTGTAGGTTTTTAATCATTTTTATACATAACTTCTTTAAGAAATAATTCACAGATTTGAAATTTTTAGGGGAAGTGAACTGCTCAACTAGCAAGCAAAAGTGTCTGACTTCACATCAATGCTTCTCACCATTTTTTTTAATTATTATGTACTCACAAACATCCCTATACTTCAGATTAATTTATTTGATATTTATCACAGCCATGATTGGTCCAAGACCTGGAATGCCTCCCCAGCAGTTTCCACAGCAACCAGGTGCGCCACCTGCTAGTCCTCAGGTGCCACAGCAAACTCCAGCTCAACCTCCACACAAGGAAGAAACGCAGACAGCCGAGTTGATAAGTTTCGATTAATGCAATAAATATTAAGGTATATTTTATAGGTTATATCCAGTTATTAAAAAAATATTGACTATGTGACCTTCTTTTCATATAGCACAGAAAGTGCTATTTTATTACACTGGAGAACTATCAGGTTTAAACATAGATGTTTATTTGATACTTTATATATTCACATATTTTTTCATATTGATATTCTTGCTTGAAGAGTTATGTTAAATTAATAAATTAATATAATTCAATGGGTTACACGTTTTATTTCTTGGTTCAATACAATAAAGGTGAGTTTCTTTATGCCTGACAAATTTATTTTATTCTAATCCATCCGGACTAACAGCCATGTAAACAAAGACTCCTCCCCCTGGTATTTGTTTTGCAGAAATATATGCTCTGCCATCTGGCGATTTGTGGTGTAAAACTGGCTGAATCCGGCCAGTTCTAGGAAGGAATGGAATCTAAAAATGATGTACAGCTTTTACATTTAAATTTGAATTGACAGGCTCAAGCAGCAAAGAAAAACAATATTTAAATATATTGATAACAATTCTCTAGAATCATTTCGAAATTTGCATATTCTGCATACCAATTCATTTTGATTCTTTATGGACTGCACTGTTTTACTTCCCTTTAAAATATCAAAGTCTAATTGTATCACTCATATATACCTGACGCCCAATCATAGCTCCCAAAGTTTCTGCCAATGAACATAGTCCTATATGGCTATCTGGAGGTGGGGAAGCGAAAGGTCCATGTACCAAGCGGTTTCTTACTTGAATTCTTAAAAGTTGAGCATATTCATTTCTTATTTTAGCCGTTTCTAGGTTGTCATCAGGCAACGAAATCAGTTTCCTTACCCATTCAGCACATCTGACACGATCTGAAATGATGGTTGGCTTCCAATAAATAGAAATGTATCAATATCGAAATTTACCGAAAGGGCTATCTAAAAAATGTGCATGCGTGGCAATATCTCGAAGCGCGTTCTTAAATTCTGCATTTTCTCTTCCACTCATTGCGTTTAATCACACTGGAAATTTTTTAATGTTTGACATATTATTTAAAGTAGAAATATATAATTTGTCAATTATAGCGCAAATTCGTAATCGTAGTAAACGGTTTTGTGTCTTTGTTCCGCCACTGAGTTCGGAAAGAGGCACAGCTAAATTATTCAATTAATATCTCCAAAAAGCCTGAACCCAATGGTTTAAAGATATATTTTCTATGTCCTTGTAGATTATTTGACCTAGATAACCATAACCTCAAAAGTTACAAATTCAAATTAAATGTAACTTTACACATATATGTGTTAGATTCTAAGATGAAAGTGCTCGAATTTTTTAGTGGAATAGGTGGAATGCATTTCGCACTCAAAGGTAACATATCAATTCTGTAAACCGTGGTTTTAATCGATCAATTTCAGAGTGCAAATTCGACAGCGAAGTTCTTTTGGCTGCTGACATAAATAATGTTGCAAATGAAATTTACAAGTACAATTTTCCCGATGTCAAGCTTTTAAATCGCAACATACAGTCTCTATCACCCAGTTTCTTGAACAAACTTGGTGCGGATACAATACTGATGTCCCCACCATGTCAGCCGTTCACAAGAAATGGACTGAAAGGTGACACAAATGACCCTCGAACACAGGCATTGGTCCATATTTTGAACATCTTGCCTCATCTAAATATTTCCAGAATCCTCATTGAAAACGTGAAAGGGTTTGAAACTTCAAACATGAGAGATTTGGTCGTTCAAACCCTTGACAAATGTGGATTCAGTTATCAGGAATTTTTGTTGAGTCCACCACAGTTTGGTGTCCCTAATTCAAGACTCAGGTATTATTGTTTGGCTAAGAAAACACCATTTGAATTCAGTACTGGACAGTTGGTGAGTTTTGATGATAATTTTCTAGAAGTCCCTTTGAAATTTTAACTGAATTTTTTTACAGCTGTGTAATTTACCGAATCAAGAAAATAGTCCATTACAATTTCAAATTGGTGATATTTTAGAATCTGTTGTTAAGGAAGATTATTATGTTTCAATGAAAATCTTGAAAAAATATTGGAAAATCTTAGATATATGTTATAACAATTCACAAAGGTCTTGTTGTTTCACTAAAGCCTACAATAGATATGCCGAGGGGACAGGTAGTGTATTTAGTGATATTTCAAAGAGTGAAAGTGAACAAATTTTCAAAGAATTGCAAGCTTCACAGCTCGATGAAGTTTCAAAGGAACAGTTACTAGAATCATTGAAATTGAGGTATTTTACTCCTTTAGAAGTAAGCAGATTGCAATGTTTTCCGAGTAATTTCAGATTTCCTGAAAATATTACAGATAGACAAAAATATATGGTATTAGGTAACAGCATCAATGTGCTCGTTGTTTCAAAGTTAATAAAACTGCTTGAGTGACATTTTTAGAATTTTAATTAAATACCTTCCCTGTACAAATTTCAATGAAGAAATTGTTTTTATGTATTACATTCTGTCAAGAAAGTACCGGGAATTATTGATTTAAATCTGGCGGGGCAATGAGGCAGGTAAAATTTTTTTTTCCTAGGTTGGTACCACTGTCCTTAATTACTATGCCAAGCTTGAGCGGGATCTGTCAACTAGTGTGTTTGCAACAGCTGATTAAGTCAGTCGATGTCAGAGTGCGTGCCGATTTTTACTATGGATGATTACGTTGAGCAAAGAATTTGTTTAAAGTTTTGTGTTGCAAATGAATTTTCGTGTGCCGATGCATTGAAAATGTTGCAAAAGGCCATTGGTGATAATGCTCTATCGAAAACTCGTGCATATCAGTGGTACAGAGCCTTCAAGGACGGTCGTGAAGTGGTCGCCCATCGACGGCTTCGATCGAAGATAACGTCGATAAAATTAAGGAAAGGGTGCTGGAAAACCGTCGTACCAGCTTGAGAGAGATAGCACATGATCTTAAGATATCCCACGAGTCCTCACGTACGATTTTGATTGATATTTTGGGCATGAGAAAGGTGGCCGCACGACTCGTACCGAAAGACCTGAATTTTCTCCAAAAACGTCATCGCGAACAGGTTGCTTCAGACATGCTGGATCGCTGTAATTCCGATTCTACATTCATGGAACGCATTATAACTGATGATGAGACCTGGGTCTACGAGTACGATATGCAAACAAGCCAGCAATCATCGGAATGGGTGGCAAAAAATGGGCCGAAACCGAAAAAACCACGCCAAAGCCGCTCGAAAATGAAGGTGATGCTCATTGTTTTCTTCGATATCCGTGGCGTGGTGCACTACGAATTCGTTCCAGAGGGTCAGACGGTAAACAAGGAGTATTACCTAGGCGTTATGAAACGTTTGCGTAAGCGTATCCGTAAGAAGCGGCCAAATTTGTGGGCGAACAAGTCATGGATTTTGCATGACGATAACGCGCCTTCTCACCGAGCTACGATTGTGACTGACTTTCTCGCCAAAAACTCAACAAACGTGCTTCAGCAACCACCGTATTCGCCGGATTTGGCTCCCTGCGACTTTTTCCTCTTCCCAAAACTAAAATTGCCCCTTCGTGGCACCCGTTTTGAGTCGATTGAAGCCATAAAACAAAATTCGGCGCGAGAGCTAAAGTCCATCCCGGAAAGCGCCTATAAAAAATGTTTCGATAATTGGAAGTGCCGTTGGCATAGATGTATTGGAGCAAATGGAGCCTATTTTGAAGGCGACCCAATAAATTTTGACGATTAAATGTAAAAATATTGTTTTAATTGAAAATTCACGGTACTTTCTTGACAGAGTAGTACCTCACAAATAATCTTTAACCTTTTTTCTCAACAATTCGCATTGTCTTACAAATTATCTAATGTTTATCAGCTTATTAGCTGTTTTTTTCACGGAATTTCACCTATTTCCCAAGTGAAAATTGGCAACAGCGCTAATAACATAACTTTCGATTATTCCAATGTTCGACAGGGTTCTCTGTCTTATGCATTGAATATGCTATTATGTAGTATGTTTAAAATTTTATATCTACAACTGTTTGATCGTGACTTCAATAATTTTGTTTACGATCTAGACTTGAGTACTCAAATTTTGGATTAGTAATTCTCAGGTTTGTACATACACTTACTATGAAACTTCTATTAAACCAGTGTTCTATCGATATTTTATTCAATTATGTTTTAGAGCATGATACAAAGCAAAAAATTTATTAGTTAATGGAGCGGATATTTATTTATTCTAGTACAGCCAAATATGGCTATATTTGAGGCCCGAACTGTTACACAGATGCAAGTTGTATTGTCCTGTTTCAGAGAATTTCTGTTTACCATGCCACTTATTATGCAAAACTAAAAGTTAGGATTACTAAGTATAAATGCATTTACATGGTGTTTTTAAAGGTTAGGCTTTTTTTTTTCTCTTTTAAATACACGATATTCGATTAAATAAAATGAAAATTATTCAGAAATTGCGGTAATTTTGGATATTATCAAGCCTCTTTTGTATCTTTTTGCAACTTTAGAACATGATTGAATTTCCATTTAATTGCTACAAGCCATTAAAGAATCATTTGAGTGTATAAAGCTCATATTCATTTGTAATATAAAAAATTTGGGGTTGAATTCATTAGAAATAGTATCTGGTTGAAGGGCAAGAAATAGTATCTGGTTGAAGGGCAATAAATAGGCATTCGGGTTTACTATCAATATATTCGGAATGTACATCTGAAAAAGTCCATAAACGTTGTAAAGACAGGGATTTCTCCCTTAGTTCCTCAGTGAATTTACAGTTTTACCAAATGGTTGCTTTACAAAACTCTAAATTAACCAGTTAAGGTTCCGTTGAGTCTATTTGATTGAGTATTTTAGTAAGTATGAATTTTAGAATTCTTGATTATCAAACCATTGTGCTGTTTCTGTTTTTGAATAGACTCAATTACTATTCCGCTGATAGCAAGACAATGATGATTTTAGTTTTTTCTTCTTAGTAAAATGGAAATACTGTACTAGTTTATTGACAAAATGTGATCAAATTATAAAATATCAAATTCTGGTGGAATTGATATCTTATTGCTTGCTGCAAATTTTTTCAATGCCTCAAATTTACTTCTGATATTAATCATCTCGTCTTTCATACTTATGACTTCTTCTTGTGTCACTTCAAGATCTCTCCATTCGTGGGTTTTCTCAGTTTCCAATTCGTCCTTCTGCTCAATTCTTTTAATTCTACAGGAGGCTGCATACCCTCTATTTTTCAAGGTCCTCCGTCTCTGTTTCATGCGGACAATGTCTTCTCTAGACAATCCCCTCATTTTCAGTTGTCGATTGAGATCTCTCACAGAAATCGAGACCAATTCCTCATCTGATATGTCTAGGACAGGACCAGGTGAAAGTGGGGGCTGTAAAGTTTTCAGATTTTACACGTCCCAAGTGCTATATCAAATCATATTAATCAAGAACGATATCTTAACCTTCAATAATTACGCAAATTGAAAGGAATACTTTTAAGTAGATAACAAACGTATAAGTGTTAACAAGTTGTGATTAATATAGTTATGAGATAGTCTAGCTTCTACTTACTAAGGATTTTCTTTCCCCTTTCCTTTGATCCGAAGGCATTTCGTATGTGGTTGTCTATCCTCACGTAATAAAACGTAAAAGAGACCTCCTTTTCAATTGTAGTGAATATACAGTACAATTTGTATTTAATTTCTTGGCAAGTTTGTTAAATAAAGGCTATTATTATTATTTCCGATGCCCAATTTCCATATGTATCTAAATTTATTGCAAATCATTCTATATCTTTTCCTTTGTTCTTTCCTTATGTTTTGTAATTTTTTATGCTGACAGTTGATGTAGGTTTGATTATTCATTTTTTCACTTTCGCAAGATGGCCTCAACTTTTTTGTTATGTAGCCAGAATAGATTTTTAATATCAATTATTAATTCCATTTCATTCCATTAATAGATCGAAAATTTCATACCATATTTCACGATATTTACATGACGAAAGTGCAACCCAAACAACTTTATATCAACGTGATTATTGACATGTGTTAACCATTAGCGGCTCGTAACATCCATGTTTCTGTGTGCTCGTACAAGTAACCAACCTATTATTGCGTGCAAATATTAGTCAGTTCAGAATTTTCAGCTAAGAAAGGTCTCATGGTTCAATTCAAATCTGTCCGTCCGTCCATTAATAAGTCTCATTAATTAATCTCAGATACTTAAATTCGCAGGTTCTGTTTGAAAGCCATATTACAACATAGGTGTAATAAAGGATTTTCGTAATTCACATAAGTGAATTACGAAAATCCGCCCATGAAGTCCCGAAAAAGAATTTTTTTAAAATAAAAAAAGGTGCTTCGAAAATTGGTTCGAACGTGTGCAAAAGTATATTGATCTCAATGGAGAATATTTCGCACAATGATTATGAATATATACCTGGCATTATTGCGGAAGTGGAGCCTGATTAAACTATGTAAGCAACAGTAGCGGTGGCCACATGCCCAAAATATAATTCCAACACAGCAACGCCCCAAGCATGGTGAACGTCTGTGTGCGAAAGCAATGAACCACTTCTTAAATTTTGTAAATGACTTGAAACACTCTGATACCATGAAGAGATCCGTATCCTCTAAGGATCATACGAGTCACAGAGTCCCTCATAGATTATATAAATTCTATCATTACGTCATTGTGTTTACCCGCGCTATTTATGTGCCAAATACTCTGTGGCACTGTAACTTGACACGTATTTGATTAGTGACAATAACAAAGGAGAACAATGTCCTTATAGCATTCCGATTGTATTTTGAAGCAGCCGAGAGGAAGGTTCTTGGAAATAAACCTCCTAAGCAACTTAGTAACATACTCCAGATAATAGTACTTCTAACAGTCCCCTTTGCTAACCCTAAGTAAGTAAACTTCTTTTAAATGCTTCTGATTAATTGCATGCTTTACATTTTTGAATACCACCTTAGTGTTAATGAGAAATTAGTTATTGCACGCTCGTTCATTGTACTTCCATTAATCTCTTTTCATTCTTGTACTTTTGCTTCAGTGTTATTTAATCCTATAGCAATGTTTCAACTAAAATGCATTCCCTTTGTAAATAACTAAAGCGACACAACCCTCACAAGTTATCTGTTTGTATTGTATATTTTCTCTCGGTGCCTGGTTGCTTTTTGGTGTATTTGTAAATAGTGGTCCTTTATCTGCGTAATATTTGCTAATAGGGATTTTTTATTATCTGTTCATGGTATTCGCCGAGCCTGATATGTAACTGTTTTGCATGTACTCTTGAGTCATCCTCCGGTTACCTATTTCTTTGTTTGCTTTTATTGTAACTTTCATTAACACGCTTAGGTGATAAGGAACTGTATCTATTTTCTAATGTCCTAGTCAGTTGTGTTACATATTTGCCATATGCACGTGCCCGCTTACTTGAGAGATTGTATTCCTTGTGAACCAGTGGCGTTCTTTAGGGTAAATCGCTGAGTAGTCCTATTAGAGGACTACATATCGTATAGAGACAGTAAATCGCTCCGAATATCCAACGCTACTGTGAGAATGTGTGAGTGACAGCTAGATCAGTGTTCCGAGGTATTGTGATATCCCATTCAACCCTGTCCTTCTTTTCATTCATAAAATTAAGGTTCCAGAGATCAACAACCTTTCTAATATCCTAAAACATATTTAGTGTGCAAGCAAAGGTAAATACAGCAATCAATTGAGTGAACACACTGATAACCTGGCAGTAGAAATATGTAACAAAGATCTTCGAGGTAGTTTAACAATAACCCTTTGGTCAGGAATTCTCCATTCAGACACGTACTATTTAATTAGATTATTATAATCTGGGCGCATATCGTTGTTCAGGAATGTCTTGTTGTGACATTCTGAAGACACAGAGGTTGTAGTGTTTTTTTTAACTACCTATTCATTATAATATTTATATCTAATAATAGTTGTTCAGGAAGGCCTTGTGGCGGTCCACTGAAAAGACACAGGGTTGTTGTATCAGTATTTAATTGTGGACCCACATTTCATTCACTCTTAATACTGAATTCTCAAACAAAGTACCATTGTTTAACCGCCTCTTAGATTCCAATAAATGAAATGAAGATAAAGATGTTAACTGGTCAATTCAGATTAAAGTAAACAGGTCGCCCCTAGCTGGAGCATCAATACAGTAAAATCCACTAATGGATAAAGAATACATGATACAAATAACACTCACGTTGACCTCAGGTAATTCAGTACAATACAATAACTTTACATGTTAGGGCAGCTCAGTCGACTTCCCTTTGTGTTTAATCTTCACTTTTATTGAACAATGGACAATGGCGTTCTATTTCTAACAAAGGAAAACTGGACTCTCTGAAGCCGGCGTTCAGTCACGGAGGATTACCACCAATCTTTTGGGGAGAACCAAACGATCATCTCCCGGGGTTAGTTTACATTTTCAGACGCGCGCGCAAGTCTACAAAGTGACCATAGACTCTTACTCCTGGCATCGACAGTGACAAGTAGGCATAAAATTCCCGCCTAATCTGTGGACTTCTTCACTAGGCCAAAAATCACTTATGTCTGCCCTCGTTATCACTGACCCTCCCTTGTTGCTTTTAAAATTGCAACTAATTCAGCTGAGCAGATAGAGAAATAGTCTGGTATTCTCTGGGAAATAGAGATACCTACAGAGCTATATAAACCTATACCTGTACAGGCAGGACTTTTCGAGGTATTCGTGAAGACCATTGAATGTTCAGGGAACTTTTCGGAGCATGCAGACATGAAAGCCAATGAATTGTCTGGAGAGTTTTTGGAGAGGTTCAGGGTAAGGTATTCTATGAGAGTGAAATGAACTGTTCAGTCGTGAGAGAAGCAGGGAAGCTGGAAGAAGGAGTAGAAACCTTCTGAATCTTCTATGATTGCCAATGGAAGCCCAATATTTAAAGGAACTCTTACTTTTGGCATTGACACTGACAAGAAGACATCAAATTCCCTAGGTGGCTTTTCCCGTCTAATTTTTCCTTATTAAATCATTGGATCTCTTCAATAATTTACCTAAGAATTTAAATCTACCAGAAGAGTGCTTGGCGTCTAAATGCGATGCACACAGGCGCTATAACATTATCTGTACCCAAAAATTACAGTTTAAATTAAAGTTTAACCACAAGTTTCATTTTTCGAATACCAGATATGTTAAATGAATGAAACAAAAGATAAGAAATTAAAATTTTATTAACAACGTAATAACTATCTAGGCTATATTCAACAACAAGTCTAATGTCTCTTTTTCGCCTTATTGCTCTTAGCTGCCTTGATTTGGCTCGACCACAAAACATTGTTCAATACTTCACCAAATAAATACATTAATACTATTAAGACTAACAACCCTGCGAAAAACACTATTCGCATTGGTAAGTTCAACACTTGCAGAACAGGATACACCCACAATCCTGAATAGTGGTATATGACGTGGATCCAGATTAAGTAGCACAGCATGAAGACGGTCAATATGGAGATGCCAGTCTTCCTCTTCGGGTAAGATCGAAAGTTCATGAGCATCTCGATGAGGACGAATATCATGATGTTGGTGTGCATCACGTGGTTTAGCCATACCGGAAAGTACTTGTCTAAGATTTTGGGAAATACTAATTCTCTGTCTACTGCGTACAGGCCCCAAAACGTCAGTCCGACGAACATGGAAAGAGGAAACGCTAAGGCAGTGTAAAGCTGCAAAAAAGAATAAACTGAAAAATCATTTCAATTTCAAATCAATATCATCATTATACTCAGTGACATAAGGAGTGTTATACGCAGAAGGAACGATTTCTTTCAGCTCAATTACACTAAGCCGTAGGGAGCAGGGAATTGGGAAACGTAAGAATGTGATCATTTCACTTCTTATGTCCATACCACTTCTAATCGCGCTGCCTAAGACTCTCCAAATTGGCGGTTTTTCCTGCGGAAGTCAAGGCTTCCGTAACGAAATCTGCGTACCTACGTTGTAAATCTTGTGAATTTTTTTACTGAAAAAGTCTTTCAACCGCCGACGGTGTGGAGTAACGATAAAAAATAACCTTTTTAGAACTTCTTGAGACCAAAAGAGAAATTTGGGACTGCACAGATAAAAACAACAAACTCACGCACGGAGTGCATGACGCTTGGAGAAGAATTAGTCAGAATATGGCGGTATTCCAATTGAGGAACTGAAAGCTAAGGAAAAATCACTTATGGCTACATTTAGGCATCTTCTCAAGAGGCAACAGAACTCTTTTAAATCTGGATCAGGCGCAGATGACGTGTACCAACCAATTTGGTTTGCGTTCGATATCATGGAAAGATTGTTGGGGCCCGCGTATGTTTTCAAGACACATATCGGGTGTTGTTTTTAGAGTGATTGAACTTTCGATAGGGATAACTGTGATTTGACAGAAGGTAAGCCATATTGTTTTGACATTTCTGTTCAGTATGCATTGACAAATTATCATGCGAATCACGCCGCAGCAACGTTTACAAATTGTTGAAATTTATTTTCAAAATCAGTGTTCTATTCGCCAAACTTATAGAACACTTCGTGAAATTTATGGTTGACATAATCGTCCATCAGAGCAGCTTATTCGATAGATTTCGGACAACATTTTCTCTACTCGATGCAACAACAACAACAAGACAAAGGACTGTACGTGCAGAAGAAAATATCGCTGCTGTAAGTCATAGTGTTAAGATTTGTCTATTTGTAGTCGTTCACAACAAGTTGTACTCTGTGCATTCACCACATGGAAAATTTTGCGTGAAGATCTTGGTCTACACCCATACAAGATCAAACTGGTTCAAGAACTAAAACCACTTGACCTTAATAAGCGTCGTTTGTTTGCTGATTGGGCCCTATAACAGCTTGAAGTAGATCCACCTTTTTATCGTAAAATTGTGTTTAGTGATAAAGCTCATTTCTGGTTGAACGGCTATGTAAACAAGCAAAATTGCCGTATATGGAGTGAAAAGAATCCTCAAGAAGTTCTGCAGGTTCCATTGCATCCTGAAAATGCACTGTATGGTGTGCTTCACACGCTGGGGGCATCATCGGTCTATATTTCTTTAAAAACGATGCTGAGCTAATGTTACAGTGAATGGTGCTCGTTACAGATCGATGATACATGATTATTTGTTTAAAAATTTGAATGGTATTGACCCAGAGGTGCCTTGGTTCCAACACCTCATGCTGCTACCGTAACAATTGATCTATTGAAAGAAAGATTTGGCGATAACATTATTTCGAGAAATGGTCCAATTAATTGGCCTCCAAGATCATGCGAGATAACTCCACTGGATTATTTTCTTTGGGGTTATGTCAAGTCATTGGTTTATCCTGATAAACCAGAAACAATAGACGCTTTGGAAGCCAACATAACTCGTGTTATTGATTAAATAAGGCCCGAATTACTCAAAAAAGTGGTCCAAAATTGGTATGGTCGAATTCGGTTCCTCAGAGCTAGTTGTGGTGGAAATATGCCGGAAATTATTTTTAAAACATAAAAGGTCATACAATTATCTTTCAAATAAAAGAAAATTTGGCTTCAATCTTAATTTAACTGTGTTTTATTTCAATTTAAAGTTCTATCACTCTAAAAAAACAGCCGATATATTCAAAATAGAAACAGGGTTCCTAATGAATATTTCAAGTACATTAACATACTTCACAGTACTAAGTGGACCTTCAATATATTCTTCACTTTCTCCTAATTAACTTCCACTAACGAGGTACACGATTAAATTCTGCATATTACAACTTTCACCAACTTACCGTGTCTTTAACTTTTCGTATAATTGGTGTTTTCTTTGGATTAGGTTCATTGGTTCCTATAATATCGTTAAGAAGACATACTGAAAAGAATAACCCTTGCAGAAGCTGAAAAAAAAAGAAGAATATTAGTGTAATTGTCAGTTATAAAATGAATTTGGTGGTTAGTGAAACGAATTAAATATTCCTTTCAAAATGTCGACGAATTAGAGAAAACGTGAATATTCCAAGAACTTAACACTTTTTTTGTGGGATGAATTATGCGTGAAAAAATTCACACATGAAATTGCTCCAAAACAAAAAAATGATAAACAATGACCACTTATTTTAATATTGTAAGCCAAAGAACGATAAGCAAAAAAGAATTCTAAACAAATTACGCATTCTGTATTAGTCATATTCAATTATTAATTTGATTATGCCAAGTGAAAATCCTTGAATGGAAGCTGAGATAAAAAAACAATAAACCAATAAATATAATTGCCTCAGCATAAAAAATATTCTGAGGTCATCCTATCGGAGGAATTGAAGTACAATAGGATTTATGACCTTGACTAGATAAAATAGAGCCGTTTTTTTTCCTATTTTTATACAAGAGGGATTATATAGAACGAAAGATTGAGTGTAACCTTCAACTTTCAATTTTTCTTGGGTAAATTACAATAAAATAGAGGATTTTTTTTCGGTTTATGAGAACGGAAGTTTAAATAATTTAAATGGTGTGAAATTCACAAGCAATCATAAAGAATCGCTCCTATCATGTTTTTTCGATCCGAACATCAAAAATTTTATGCATACATATTCTTTTCACGTAAGCGCATTCACCATATTTGTTCATGAAATTGCGTTTTTGATTATACAATTGTTGAAATATTTAAGTGGAAGATTTCAGGAAAATATATTCTATTTGTTAAAATGTGAGCAAACTAAATCACAGTCGAACGTATTTTTCCCAAATGTGCGAAATTGAACTCTTGAAAAATGCAATATACTGTAAGCTGCAAAGAAATTTATCATGTAAAATTATTGAGTTTTCTACGGAAATATTTTAACGTAAACTGTAATAAAAAAGCCATCAATATTCATAATGAACTAATACTAGAGTCCATGGAAAGGATCAGAGTACAGGCCTATGACCTTGATTGGATAGAAATGAAGTCTTTCTAATTTTCATATACCAGGATTTTAGAGAATGAAGGCTGTCATTGCAACGTCTCAATTTCAGTTCTTCAAGGTTTTAATTTTTATAATTAAATTATAATGGTATTAAAAATTTGTTGCTAGTTTTTGAAATGAAGAGGTGGAATGATTTCAGTCTTATGAATTCTAAAGGATAACACAAAGTTTGAGGCCTACTGAAATCTTTCAGTATGTTATATTTCTTTCTTCGAATATATCTAGATTCGCCTTTAAGCGCATCCACCATATTTTCCTTCAAGAAACTATTTGTGCTTCTTTGACTTTACAATTGTAGAAATATCTACTGAGGCCAGTAAATCTATCAGTGAAGAACGAAATTATACAATATTTTAAGCTACCGCACCGCATGTACACAGGGAAAAATCTAAAACGACGAATGTGAAGCATTCACCAATTTACAATTGTGCAGAAATGATAATTTGAATTACTTCAGAAATGAAATATTATTTCTACCGTGTGGGATTTTTCAGGGACTTAAAATGAATTATTTTGAGGGAATTTTAAGGTTCATACTATTCAGCTCTGGTGACTTAGGTGGCTGAGTGATTAAATGTTGTGATTCAATACACACCGCATTCCAGAAAGTCAAAAACTTCAATTTCTCTGTATTCCCAAAGCTGAAACCCATGTCGTGTTCATCTTTAGGTATCCTCACATAGACCCAGTCGTAATAGCATCCTGTCCAGAAATGCACAGCGAAAACTGCATGAACTAAAGTCTTAACACCCATCTTAAGCTGCCGACGAACATAAACTATAACGAAACCGGAGCCAGTTGACTTCTAGTAAACAACACCACATCAAAATATCCAAATATTAAGGTTACCGACTGCACTAAAGGTTATCGATGATGTCGGCTATATATTTTTTTTAATTGTAGCTTCGAGCGAGCTTCAGGATGAACACCGATTCATTTATTCCTCTCGACTGATTGGAACATTCAATTTTTTCGCCTTTCACATTGTAATGGGAAGTCGTTGTGTTTGTTTGCAGTAAAAGGGGACGATGTGGAAATCCACGCAGGTTCCCATCGGGGGAATGGATTAGACGAGGACAGAGAATATCTAGTTTGGATGGTTTGTCGATGCGCAAAAACAGGAACGGGCTAGGTTTACCGATTTCCGCAAAAATGTGACGCTATCTTTTGCCGTCAGCGTGGGGCAAGGGAGGGGGGCGGCTGCCCCCCACTGGAAGCAAAACGATTAATCGTTATTAAATTTTGTTGCTAGAATACATTACAATTCTCGAAATAACTATTTTAATATTAAAAAAACATTGGATAGAGTAGTCCGTTACTTTGTGATAGTCAATTTTTAGTTAGAAAAACGGAATTATTTTGTTTACTATCACTAGCTTTATTTAATTACAGTTACTCGAGATTCGTAGTATTACTACATTTTCAAACTGAAAGATTCAGTTGCATATTTTTTCTTTATAGGTTATAGTCTACACGTTCAATGGATTTATTGCAGGGTCATTTCGATGTTTATGAATTTCTAGTACTTCGAAAATATTCATTTTATTGTCAACTTCGATAGATGTCGAAAAAATTCAGTCTACACTTCACCAAAAATTCAGAATGAAATTATAGGATTATGTGGTGAAGTTGTCAAAGAAAGAATTATTGACGACTGTGAACAAGCAAAAGCTTACGCTGTAATGGCCGATAAAACAGCAGATATTGCTGGAAAAGAACAGCTATCTATCGGATTGCGGTTTTATGATGAGAATCAACAAAAAATCAGAGAGGAATTTGTAGACTTTGTTGAGCTGAAATCTCAAGATGCCCCTACAATCGCAAGCACAATTCAGAGTTTTTTAGTTTATCAAAATCTTTCAGCAGAGAATTGTGTTGGATTTGGATTTGACGGATGTTCTACGGTGGCTGGAAAAGAAGGTGGTGTACAGGCCATTTTGAGGAAAAAGTACAAGAAATCATTATTTTTTCATTGCTGAAGCCACAAACTAAATCTTGTGGTCAATGATGCTAGCAAATTACCGGAAATAAGAAACTTGATTACAACTGTTAACGATACAATATCCTTCTTTCGTGAGTCGCCAACCCGCAGGACTTCGGCTCCTATTTTATCAAGGCTCTGTGAGACCAGATGATCTGAGAAGTACAAGAGCATCAGAAAGTTTTTAAACAGCTTTAATGAAATTTCAATGCGCTAGAACATCTAGATCGGAGGAAACTATGCTACAAGAAAATTTGCCTGTCAATTGCATTGGGCAGTAGCTAAACAAATTTTCATTATTGAATTGTATCAGTCCTTACTTGGTGAAAATCCATATTAAATAATATTGAAATGAGGTTATTCTGATTTTTACAAATTTTTATTGTTATATTCACAACAATTGTTTCGCTATCACAGTAGCATCATCAGGCAAGATCACATTCAAAATGTGATCTTGCCTGTTGTGAATATAACAATAAAAATTTGTAAAAATCAGAATAATCTTATCTCAATATTAAATTTTCATTATATGTTTAGTCATGATTGCAAAGTACTCTGCGATTTCGGAACCCGTTGTGAACGTTCTACAAGGTAAAAATATGAATTTAATTATGGTGAGGAAACACATTGGTGAAATCCTTGATGTCATCATGAAGGATCGACAAGAAATTGAACATGTTTCTGAGGAAGTAGATACTCAAAAAATCACATGATATCGCGGAGATAATTGGCGTTCCACGAATTGTTAAAAAGCAAATACACAGAAGTAATCCGCCATCTGAGGCTGCGATTGAATACAGGAGACGATCTTTGATTATTCCTTATCTTGACTCTTTAACGTTATCATTGAATGTTACGATTCCCACACGAGAATACACCTGCTTTTGCCTTATCCCATCTTCATCCTTTATACATGCTAAAAAGTACTTCAAAAGATTTGGAAAAAAACGCGAAATCTTTCATGGAATTTTTTGAGTTGGGTGATTCCTGTGCAGAATTAGATTTGTGGTGTAATCTGTGGAAAAAGAAAGATTTAGCAGGGGACAAATTAGAGGATATTGAAGTGGCTGCATTTTTGAAAGAAGCTTATATTTTTTTCCGTGCAACAAGGCATGCACTCCTCATTTTAAGTGCTTTCCCATCCAGTACGGCTACTGTTGAACGATCTTTCAGTACCCTTCGAAGGGTAAAGACCTGGCTGAGAAGTACAAGGGGAGAGGACAGATTGACTTTGATAGATTGAGTTTGATGAGCGTCCATCGTAAATTTTTTGAGGAAAATCAGGACTGAATTGAAACGAGACTTTCGAACAAGTTTTGTACAAATCCAAGAAATATGGTAGTAGTATAAGGCATGTAACTAGAATACATTTTTTTAATGCAAATAATTTGAATAACTTAGTTGTAAAGCACTATTATAACTATACATATTTTTCTAACAATTATGGTTTCATTCACCTTCGAAAAAAAAATCCGTGATAAAACGTTCCCGACCACGGTTTGCCCCCCCTAGATTTGATCCTGGTTACGCCCTTGTCCGGTGCAGTCCAAAAAATAAAGATCTACTGAAATTTCAGGAGATCTACCGGCTACCAATTTTCCTCTGAATTTCAGCAATAGCAATATCTCTTCAAAATGATATTTAGGGAAGGTTATTCTATTTTTCACATGTTTATTTCAAATGTAACAAATATTCCGCTATTGTTAGTTTAACAAATTTTTTGTTATTGTCTTCTGTTTTGGAAGTTTGCTATATTTATTTTAGAATGAATTGTTTTTTCCTTTTGTTTATGAGAGAATTTATAATTTTTGTTTCGAAATGATTATTTATAGCTACTTTGTTTGATTAAATGAATGGACTATGCGGTTGGCTCTAGGTGAAATATTATAACGATTTTATTTTAAAAAATTTACACAGTTTTTATGTTTCACAGTTTACTCAGAATCCTGAGAAGTGTTTCGATCTTTCGACCATCTTGAAAGGAGTCCAAAAATTATCTAAACTTAAAATTGAAATGTTTCTTTTATTACACTTAGGACATATGTGTATTTTTATGGCGCGTGGAAATAACAGCATCCAATAAAGAGCTAAATTCTCCTTTTTCTCAATGGCTTCTTTGATTGAACGAATCTCCAAATAGTCCATCATTTTACCCTTTTTAACATTGCATATTAAAGTGACATCTTTCTCGTTAAAAAAACCATTATTTTCTATATAATGTTCTGCAAAACCGGTTGATTTCCGGCTTTTCAAAATAAACATCCTATGTTCTTTGACCCTATGTTGTAAACATCGGCCTGTCTGTCCTATATAAGTAGCATTATAATCAACACATTTAATTTGATAAATCCGCGATTCCGAAAAGTTGGGGTTCCTTTTCTTTATTGTTCACCAACATCTTAGCTAAATTTTTTCTATTTACTGCTGAACAATTAATTCCCATTTTATGAAGACCATTAGAGGTCCTACTGCTGAATCCTTTTATATAAGCCATTGAAAAACATTTTTTCTTTTCTGGCTATAGGACCGAAACCATTGACGCAATGATTAAAAAGAAAACTTACCACAATATTTAAAAAAATTTATATCAATATAAATGATCCTTATGAAAAAAAGAAAACAACCGGTTTTGCAGTTTTTCTCGCTAAGGTAGCAGGACACACTTACAAGGCCTAATCATACCTAAACGTCAACAAGCTTGTGAGGGATTTTTACAGATCTAGGAGTATCAAAATAATATAATATCAATACCTTGCGGGACACCTATATACAGCAGGATGAATTAGTGTTGGTAGGTTTAGCAACATATTACCTAATTAATTAAAACGCTTACCGTGTCGGTTGCAAAAATCCATGTTCAGCAACAATATATAGTCTGCGTAATTGTCTGTCATTAATTATTTATACTCTTAAAATTATTCGATTGTGTAACATTGATATTATTCAATGAAAACTATGTAAAATCACTTAATATCGTCCTAATTTTTTAGAGATGATGATATCCAAGAACCTTCAAAAAATAGAGAGAGTTATCTCATTCCATAGATAATCGTGTTGACTTGATCGAATCGCCTGTGTCTGTTTTGTCATCTAGGATTTAATGATAGGAATGACAAGGTTAACAGCGCTTTGAAGTAACAAACAACAATAACAGTTACACTCGACAAGATGATTTCTAGCCTTGTCTGATATTTACAAATTAAATTTCACGAATATTTATTTTACTATACTATAAATAAACTTCGCATCCACCATTTTGCACATAGATAGATGGAGAAGTCAAAGGGGGTGATTCCTTATCAAAAAATAAGGTGGACCTTTCATATAAACTTTATTTTTTTGAGCCCCCTGCTTAGTTACATCCCCCTGAAGTTGACACCCGAAAAACAGTTTAAAATTTTTTTTTTAAAACCAAAAAATTTACTATAATTGTAACTGAATCAAAGTTAATCCAAACAAGTCAGTTGTCCTAACAAAATGACACCCGCTTGCTAGATAAATTCTAGTTCGGAAATAATTACAGCCTCTACGACTCATGCTATCATATTGATAGTTTTTTTTTCCCAAAAACCTTGAATTTTAGCAAGAAATCACAGGAGATATTATCTGTTAAGAATGGATCAAGCTATCCAAAATTAATTTTTTTATTGCAAAACAAGAATATGGAAAAAAGTTTCTTGCGAAAGAAGCTTTAGGGGGTGGCTTTTTCTAACCCTTGCAATCATAGAGAAACACAACCAAATTGAGAAGTTTGAATAATGTAATTCCAAGATGTCGTTAAGATTATTTTTGAAAACGAAGTCGATGCAAACTGTTTTATTCACATTTACCACTACTTCGTTTGATTGGCACTAACCCACGAACTGGCTCAAGCGTAACGAAGTTCCTAGCAACTCTGAGCCTTGACCACAACCAGCACAAGTAGAAAGAGAGCCAAGTGAATGGATAAATCATTTATTAATAGCAAAAATGATAGTGGTTACAGCACAGAGCCTTGAGGAACCCCACAATCAATATGAAATTGAATAAGTGTTCTCTGGTTGAGATAGCTATGCAACCAATCAAGAAATTTTCTTCTGAACCCTGAGCTGTATTTTTATTTGAAATTAATTCAAATGAAGTTGACTTGCGCTAGATGCGCGTACGTATATGTTGGCCAGACAGGAAGATATTCCACACAAGAATAAGGAAACATGAAAAATGAAACCCGTCATTCAATGAACACTGGCTTGATAACAATTGTGAAATTTTACATATTGAGAACAAAAACCTCAAACTTAATCCTCTAGAAACATTAGAGCAGCGGTGATCTCTACCGAAACCATAGCATCAGTCCTACGATCGAATCCATTAAGATGTTAATTAACGACACAAAGGCTTATACAAAATTTCGTGCAGAGCGCTCAATTAGAAGATTAAAAAACTATTTTGTGAGCAGAGTAGCGTTAAGTACTACCGAAATCATAGTAGCAGTCCTACGATAGGGCTTAAATTTAGCATTTAGGTGTAAAATAAAGACATGAAGGCTAATGCAAAATTTTGTGAAGATCATGGGCTTCACGTCGGTGCTTTTCACCATTTTTGTGTGTTCTGTAACTGTTATTTTATCATAACAAGTCGATTTTACAATGCACAGATATTCCACGTTTACTGTTTCATTTTATGCATACACAATGTGTCTCAAAATTCACTCCACTTGAATATGTATCCTACAATTAAAAATAAGACGAAAATAAAGAGTATCAAAATTCTGAAAACAGGGTCGTTTAGGAGAAAAAAGTCCCATTATGAATTTTTCATTTGACCCGAACAAACCAAATACAATGAAAAGTTTCACCATTTTCCAATTTAATTGAATCGGTCTTCACTTCATGAAAAGTCTAATTGAATAATATTGAATAAGGTTATTTTAATTCCAACAATTTTTATTGTTATTATAATACAACAATTATTTCGTTATCACAGTTGCATCTTCAGGTAGGTGGTATCTTACATTTTGAATAAGTAAATTTGTTTTGGAAATCGGTTTCGATTTATATTAGAGTAGGTACAAAAATTTTTATTGAGCAATATGTTTAACAGGGGTGAGGTCTATTTTCGTTAAGTACTATTCCAATTTTGTTGTATTTATTTATCTCTAGCAAGTTTAAGGCATAACTTTTACTTTCTATATGTAAAATTTCAAAATTATGGTTGAAAGTTTGTCCTGTTTCTAAGAAATGGTTCTAATATGTGGAATTACTTTTGTTATTGAGGAAACTCTTTAAATGTTCACAAATTCTATGTCGAAAATTTGAAAATTTTAAATTTTATATATAGAAAGTAAAAGTTATGCATAAATTAAAATAAATGGAGGTTTATACTTGATAGAAGCTATATAAAATTATTTAAATATTTCAATATTTACAGATATATTCTGTTAGCCTTCTACATATTTAATTTAAAATAATTATATTTAATACTATAATTTCAGGAATTAAATTAATGTCATCTAACGACATAAAAAATAAACATTCATTATAAGACATTCATATAACAGAATCCAATAAATGTAAATTGTTAACAAAAATCCTATAAATTAAATATTTTGAGTAGACAAAATTTTGTTCCTGGTCAACCCTCTTATGAAAACAGATATCTTTCAAAAATGTTCAACATAATCTTAAGAATTTCATCATAAAACTATCTTACTTAGAATATTACTTTTTAGAAAAACTCAAGATGTGTAAAAACATTAATAAGAAACAAGTTTTAAGAGAGATTACGCTTCGTCAATACTCAATTATATTATTCAGTAAAATATAACATCAATCAACAAAAAATATTTACTCACCTTTATCAATTCAGAAAACGTCTTGGTAAATGATAAATACTGAACATTTAAATGGAGTCAAATGTTAACTCGAAATAAATAATTCTGTGGTTAACCATTGATCTTAAAGAATGAAAGGCAATTTAACGGCTTCTGTTATAGCACAAGGACCATCTGTATAAAGAACGTTAAGGAAACCAAAAAATTTCTATATTATGAATAAAATAAAATAAATGGAGGTATATATTTGGTAGAAGGTATATAAAATTATTTAAATATTTAAAATTTACAGATATATTCTGTTAGCCTTCTAATGTTTTTATATATCTTGAGATTTTCTAAAAAGTTACTTAGTTAGATATCCAATAATATTGAATATTCTAAGTAAGATAGTTCTTTTTATGATGAAATTCTTAATATTATATTAAACATTTTTCAAAGATGTCTGTTTCCATAAGAGGAATGAGAGCAGAAACAAAATTTTGTCTACTCAAAATATTTAATTTATAGGATTTTTGTTAACAATTTTACATTTATTGGATTCTGTTATATCATTTGGAGGTCTTATAATGAATGTTTATTTTATATGTCGTTTGATATAAGTAGTGCTTATATGACATTAATTTAATTCCTGAAGTTATAATATTAAATATAATTTTTTGAAATTAAATATGTAGAAGGCTAACAGAATATATCTCTAAATATTAAAATATTTAAATAAAAGTTATGCCTTGAATCTGTTATAGTCCCTAGAGCAGTGATGTCAAATTTGGGGATTTGTCCCCAGATATAGGGGGAAAATGAAGATTTCAGGGATTTATAGGGAAATGGGAAAATTCTAGGGATTTTTCCTTCAAATAATAACTGATAATACTCTTCTTCTTCCTTATATGTGTAGATGATATTCTTCGAATAAAGAATATTCTATGCTTCACAAGGTGACGCACCGATCGCTTATGAGAAGTGTCAATTATTTCGTACTTACCATGTTAGTGTTTAGTTTAGTTGATGAAAAGTAAAAGTTTATACCAAATAAAAGATTAATTAGTGCATTAGAGAATAGAGAAATAAAAATATTATTCTATTGTTTGTAATATTGAGTATAAGAAACCTTCTTTTCGAGAATGCATTATTTATAACCTCAACTGTTTGAATAATTGAATTTTAGACCTATTTCAGGGCTAGTAAATGATTTATTAAATATTTAAATTTTTGACATTTGGTCAAATCTGTGGAATTCTGAGGACTTTTCAATTTCAAGTCATTTAGGGAATTCTAGGGATTTTTCGAAAGAATTTACAGAGACCTCCTTTTTTGGACTTTAGTGCTCAATAAAAATTTTTGTACCTACTCTAATACAAATAGAAACTGATTTCGAAAACAAATTTAGTTATTCAAAATGTAAGATACCACCCACCTGAAAATGCTACTGTGATAGCAAAACAATTGTTGTATTATAATAAGAATAAAAATATGTAAAAATCAGAATAACATTATCTAATATTATTTACCATTTTTGTAACAGTTTCAAACTTATCCTTACCATATTCCAGATTGTCAAGAATCTCAGTCTCCCACCAAAAGCATTGTATTTTCTAATTTCAGGAGGTGGTTTCATGAAGAGTATGTCAAAAAGTATTGCACCCACATAATGCAGCATTATAACAAAATGTACAGTAGTTTTAGTTGTCGCCATATTGAACACTTTTCCATCCAAATTTACACATGAACCGAGCGAGGCCTTATCGTCGACACACTAAATTGATGAAAAGAGATAACGCTCGATCTGAAAACACTAATAGGAAGGCAATGCGATAAAAATTTTGATCGAGTGCTTGAACTTTGTACGAGTACGTTTTGCAAGTGTCTGATGTGCGATATGAAGCCATTGTCTGATATAACACCATCAAAATGTAACAATTTCGAAACCGGACTTGCTTAACACCTAAAGAATTGTTGTTTATTTACGTTACAACATTGTGGTGTAAGAGAGAAAGACTAGTGAACATCTGGAACTCCATGAAATGATACAGATTTTTATGCAAGGAGATAACTGAAGTAAAAATAAATGCGGAAAAGACCCTATGCATTGTTTACAGTAAATTAATGATAACACTGGCGGAAACATTCTGAATATACAGTTTATTGTGAGAAGAAAATACTATAACTCATTGAAATGATATTAGAGTGTTATTCAATCAGGAATATATCATGTTTCTGCTTGTAAAGGATGGGCCATCTAGCGTTTCTAATTTGAAGTAGTGGTTATTCCGAGTCTGGTAACACTTCTGTCATTCGTGTGTGGGTCGATTTACGCTTCAACATGAATAGATCCGTATTATCTAAGGATCATACGAGTGACGGAATCCCTCATAGATTATATAAATTAGATCACTACATCACGGTATCCACCCGCCTATTTCTGTGTAAAATATTCTGTGGCACTATAACTTGACGCATGTACTCGGTGACAATAACAAAGAAATGAAATTATGGCGTCCCTATTGTATTTTGAAGCGGCGTACAGGAAGGTTCTTGGAAATAAACCTCATGAGCGGCTTAAAACCATTCTCGAGATAATAGTAATTATAACACTCTCCCTTGGTAACTCTTAGTGAGTAAAGTTCTTTTAAATGCTTCCGATAATTGCATGCTTTGCGCTTTGAATACCACCGTAGTTTTAATGTATGATTCTCATTGATTGCTCGCCCGTTCGTGGTACTTCCACTTATCGGTGTTCATTCTTGTATTTTTGCTTCAGTGTTAGTAAATCAATCAAATGCATTGCTTTTGTATATAACTAAAGCGGCACGACCCTCACAAGCTATCTTTTCATATTGTATACTTTCTCTCGGTGCCTGGTTGTTGTTTGTTGCATTTATTAATAGTGGTTCTTTATTTGTGCTATTCATGGTATTCGCAGTGCATGATATGTAACTGATTTGCATGTACGCATGTACATTGAACGCTCTATCAGTTGACGCTTACTAATGATTTTTTCGTTTGAAATTTCTTTCTTCATCAACTTCCAAAGGTTCTCGATCGGGTTGGGATCTAGAGAATTTCCAGGTCAGTCTAGAACCTTCACTCGGCTGTCAGAAACAAATTTAGTAACTTTTTCAGCCTTGTGACATGCCGCCGAGTCATGCATGAATATGTAGCACCCATCTAGAAAGCACTCCTGGGCTTGGGGAAGCATTTTTCTTTCAAGGACATTCATATACTGGTCCTGTCTCATTGTTCCTTCAATGATGTACAGGCGACCTGTTCCCTGACTGCTGATTATAGACCACACCATGATGCTTAGAGGCTGCTTGACCGTTCTAACGATTCAGTCATCCTTAAATTTTTCCTCTCTTGGTGTTGTGTTTTTTTTTCGACCACATTTTTCAGATAATTCGCTTCTAGCTCTTCTACTTGAAACAACAAACTATACGTCACAGCCAAAGTACTGGTGAAGACACCAAATTGTCTTGCGTCGAAAGCGAAGACATAGAAACATCCTACGACGGCGTTATTCGATGGACTAACGCATAGATCAAGATATTATTGTTAATCTATGGACTGACGACATTGACGACGCGTGTCACGGGGGAGGGGTGCGGTGAGACGCGAATACCAGTGATTGAGAAATAAAAACGGTGCCTAATCCTCGTTAATCGATTCATAACGATTTTTGAATGTTTTTTTTTTGATAAAATGAATAATTTTTGCGTATGGAGCGGCAGCTTCAGATCCAAAGAGCCGCAGGTTGCCGACCCCTGGTCTAGTTGAGCATTACTTATGGCATGCTTGATCCCTGTTCTTGAAATATTATAAGTAGAAATAAGTTTATGCAGTTTTGATAACATCTATAATAATAAAATGTTCTTTTTATAGAAAATTTCATCAAAGAAGAAAATCCTTAGAATAGTGCAGATAATAACTTATTGGATTTTTGACATATGTTTAATAAACGCCCCGTAGACTTGTAGAGTGAATGGTAAGCGTTTGTGTAAAATTTTTCCACATTTCCGGCAACAATTTTCAACTCGCAGCCAACAACTGGCCTTGGCGTGAACTATCCTTACTTGGTAATTATCTCATTATGAAAATTCAAATCAAATCTATTTGAACCTTTAAACGATGGCGTCGTTTGAAGAACCTTGTACAATCAACCATGATCAGAATAATTCAAATAGTCATATAACAATTAACGACGAATTTATATGAATTTTATAGCATATTGTTACTAAATTGCTTCACAAAGTAAAGGAAGTTGACAAATTTTGAGGTTGATTGAAAAGTTTCCGATTTCTGGTCATTTAGTGTTGATGACGCAAGAATGTTTACTATTCTATGTGAATGCGTCTTCATCTTTCTTTTTCTAAAAAATTATCAGTTCTTAACAAAATTTAATATCTTGTATATTCAGTAAAATTTAATTTTTTAAAAAAAATTTGAATATCGAAACAAATTGAAATATGTTTATCTTCTACAATTTTAATTTCCAAAAGAATTTTTTATTCAAAAAACTTTTAGAATTAAATTAATGTCTAAAACAAGCACCGCTCACATTTAATAGACGTTTATAATCAAAACTCAATATACAATGTCAAATGAAATAAATAACCCAACAGATATACGAAAGTAATTAAAATTAATAAATAAATATTCAAAGGAGACAAAATTTTGTTTCTGGTTTTATCTTTAAAAAATACTACTTGCCTTATAAAAACATGAACACACTTAAAGGACTTCCCAAAGAATATAATTTATTTGAAATATTTAATATATTTAAATATTCGAACAAATTATTTCAAAAATCTCTAAAAAATGTGCACTATATCTTCAAAAAACAAATATAATTCTAGATAATCCCGTCTTCAGCCCTTTTTCAATATTACAAATATCAAAATCAAAAACATAACCTACATCACTCACGTGTTAAAAGACTTAAGCTTCGAACTACAGATCAACTATATATTCAAGATTGATCTATGTTCTAACAAAATCAAAATAACTCACTTTGTTCTTTGATTTTGTTAGAACATAGATAACTCACTTTGTTCTTTGATTTTGTTAGAACATAGATCAATCTTGAATATATAGTTGATCTGTAGTTCGAAGCTTAAGTCTTTTAACACGTGAGTGATGTAGGTTATGTTTTTGATTTTGATATTTGTAATATTGAAAAAGGGCTGAAGACGGGATTATCTAGAATTATATTTGTTTTTTGAAGATATAGTGCACATTTTTTAGAGATTTTTGAAATAATTTGTTCGAATATTTAAATATATTAAATATTTCAAATAAATTATATTCTTTGGGAAGTCCTTTAAGTGTGTTCATGTTTTTATAAGGCAAGTAGTATTTTTTAAAGATAAAACCAGAAACAAAATTTTGTCTCCTTTGAATATTTATTTATTAATTTTAATTACTTTCGTATATCTGTTGGGTTATTTATTTCATTTGACATTGTATATTGAGTTTTGATTATAAACGTCTATTAAATGTGAGCGGTGCTTGTTTTAGACATTAATTTAATTCTAAAAGTTTTTTGAATAAAAAATTCTTTTGGAAATTAAAATTGTAGAAGATAAACATATTTCAATTTGTTTTGATATTCAAATTTTGTTATATTTCTTCTATCAAGTAAAAAGCCTTTCTATTTTATTTTAATTTAATTTTTGTTACAAAACTCTGTAAAACTAAAATTAATGGGATGAATGACTTCCTAAAGCGCCTTTTACTGACATACAACGCCTCTGCATACCATGAGGTTGTGGCTTTGATCGATTTTTTTCCAAAGCTGCGGTAAAGCTGCTTGAAAATCTGTGGATATAACTGATGCCAATCTATAGTTGTAGCTGGTATTTATTGGATTCAGATCGAGCGACAGAAACGGTAGTACCAAGTATGGGATACCATGATGTTCTATGGCATCATCTACAATCTACAAGATTAGGGTGTAAAGCTGTCCCATTTTCTGATTTTCCCCCCTAAAATGAAGATTCCGTTCACTCAACAATAGAGTGACGTCTAGCAGCCTGTATAGGATCTGTGATTTCGTTCTGAACTTGCTTCTGAAATATACAGGGTTTATATGAATAGTTTCGAAAAAATTTAGGGCGTGATTCCTTGTCAAAAATTAGGGTGGGTCTTTAATATAAACTTTATTTTTTTGAGCCCCCCCGCTTAATTACAGCCACCTGAAGGTGACGCCTGAAAAATAATTTCTAATTGACAATAATTGTAACTGAATCAAAGTTAATCAAAACTAGTCAGTTGTCATAACAAAATGACATCCGTTTACTAGATGAATTCTAGTTCGGAAGTAATTCCAGCCTTCGCGACTCACGCTATCATGTTGATAAAATTTTTTTCTATCAAAAACCTTGAATTTTAGCAAGAAATTGCAAGAGACCTTATTTGTTAAGAATAGATCAAGCTATCCAAAATTAATTTCTTATTGTGAAATAGGAATACGGAAAAAGTTTCTTGCGAAAGAAAGTTTAGGGGTGGCTTTTTCCACCTCTTATAATCATAGAGGAAAACCACCAAAAATTTTTTTGGGTGCCTTCTCGCTCGCATAGAATGTCTGCTTAATTTTATTCTTGAAAGTTGTTTAGTTTTTAAGAAAAAATAAAAAACTATTTTTCGGGAGCTATCTTTAGGGAGCTTTAACTAAGCAGGGTGGTCCCAAAAAATAAACTTTATATGAAAAACCCACCCTAATTTTTGACAAGTAATCACCCCCTAAATTTTTTCGCAACTATTCATGTACGTATAACATAAGGTACTTTTTTTTTCAAGACAAATATCTTTGTTATTTAAATATTTTAATATTTACAGATATATTCTGTTGGCCTTCTACATATTTAATTTCAAAAAATTATATTTAATATTATAACTTCAGGAATTAAATTAATGTCATATAAGCACTGCTCATATCAAACGATATATAAAATAAACATTCATTATAAGACATCCAAATGAGATAACAAAATCCAATAAATATAAATTTATATTATATTTAATTGAATATTATTGAGTACTGGCGAAGCAAAGTCTATCTTAAAACTTGTTTTTTAGTAATGTTTTTACATATCTTGAGATTTTCCGAAAAGTAACTTAGTTAGATACCCAATAATATTGAATATTCTAAGTAAAATAGTTTTATGATGAAATTCTTAAGATTATGTTAAACATTTTTGAAAGATATCTGTTTTCATAAGAGGGATGAGCAGAAATAAAATTTTGTCTACTCAAAATATTCAATTTATAGGATTTTTGTTAACAATTTATATTTATTGGATGTTGTTATACCATTTGGATAAATGTTTATTTTATATGTCGTTTGATATAAGTGGTACTTCTATTACATTAATTTAATTCCTGAAGTTATAATAAATATAATTTTTTGAAATTTAATATGTAGAAGGCTAACAGAATTTATCTGTAAGTATTAAAATATTTAAATGATTTTATATACCTTCTGTCAAGTATAAACCCCCATTTCTTTTAAATATCTTTGTCCTGTTAATTCTATATGTCTCTTAAAGTGTAAACAGTGTTGTATTTTGATTTGATATCAAAAAGTTTTAAGAAATTTTATAAAATCAAAATTTGTAGTGAGGTGTATCAGAAATACTCTTATTGATGTTTAAGATATTGAAAAAACCTATCAAGTATAAAAAATCCCCTTTTATTCTTTTTTTAGAGATATCACTTATACATGCATAACATAAACATTGCTGGACCTAGAATTGACCCCTGTAGAGTACCTTGATGATTTATACCTGATATGTAAATAATTGGCTTCCTTATTAAAGACGCATTTCAAAATTGTGGTTTCAGCATAGTCTGAATTTTTAACTCACCAAATTCCATATGGTCAAAAATTTATACTTCCCTCCCATTCCTTGTGTTATGCCTTTCAGCTTAGGTTCATTTACGGGGGCAACTCCATAGTTGATAGAAACGACACCAATATTTATTAAGGCCAAAACAAGGTAATACACTTTACGCCACATTGTCCGATGTAACTGTACCTTTTCTGATGTCGGAATTACCTCGAGTACCACACGGTACCGTTTGCCGTTTTCAAGTCACTACGATATTATTACTACTACCAGTGATCGGACTAATTATTGTTTATCAATTTTAATGTAAATTGATATAAGTACGTACTGCTTACTGCGTTAGAAACGCTACAATAGACGGAAAATATGAAGTTACTATGTTTCAGGAAACTGGCGCTGGAAATAAAAGTATTTGAATACGGATAGAACAAAAGTGAGATATCTGATCGAAAGGTACCGTATAACTCCTTGTATCTTCAAGAGGAAGATTGATCAGTCGGAATAATGTATCAGGAATGTACGGGAGCTATTTGAAAATCTCGAAATGTTTCACTGAATCATTGCTCGCATCTTGTGCTGATTTTATCTGCCGTTTGATGAAGCGATTCGCGGTATTTTCGACGCCCTGTAACTTCGTTGTGGAAAGAGCTCGGAACTTCAATCGTCAGGTATTAGGATATACAGGCATGGAAAAGACAGTCGGAAACATAGGAAATTCAATGTTAATCTAGAGGACGACGAGGGTCCAGCGGAGCAGTAGAAGAATCAAAACGACTGTTCTCTCTCAGTGATGAAAGAGGGGATGCTTCGAACGAAACGACGCTCTGCACTATTCTTTTAGCGATCAGAATAATTCGCACTGAAAATTAAGTAAATCGAAATGTTCAGTGCTGAAGAAAAAATTCAGATCATAAAATGGTACCTTGGTGGTCAATCAATTCAAGAGACAATAAATTCATTTATTGTTGCCTTTGATGAAAGTACAATTCCTTCAAGTTCGGTTATTTCTAAAATATAGAATTTATTATTTTTCATAATTTTAATATACTTCTTTTTTGTAAAATTCTAAGACGAAGGTAATGTATAATATAGGTTGTGCAGATAGTCGGCTATGGCCAAAGGTGCATGGTAGCACTGTTTGTCAAATAGTGTTGATTGTATTTGATTGATTCGGTCTTTACTTTGTGGAAACTCATTATTTCAAAAATTGTTTCAATTATAACAGGGCTTTTAAGATAATTAATAACCTTAATACCTACATAAAAAAAATAAAGACCAAACAAATAAAGAAAATAAATCCGGAGTCTACAAGTTGACTTGTAAAGATTGCCCTTAAGTATACATTGGCGAGACTGGTAGATTATTCAAGAAACGTGTCCAAGAACACCAAAGGGGTTATATATCCGATTCTGTACATTCGACATATGCTAATCATCTTAAGGAATTCAGGCATAATCTCAACAATAATTATGAAATTATCCACGTTGAAAGCAAAAATTCTAGATTAACACTTTTAGAATTTCTTGAAATCAACAGGAATAATGCCCGTAAAATCCTTTTGAACGAACAAACAGATGTTGATAAGTCTCCATTACTGAATATCTTTTCTTAATGGCATTTTTAGCCGCAATCTCCAATAAACACCTAGAGTTTTTATGACTTGTGCTTCCATTATTTGGTCACGTACCTAACAATGCATTTAAACTCGGTTACACTGAATACCATCAGACAGTACAATGTAATACCTAAAGAAGCCACATCGTGATGAAACAATTGTTGTAGTAGTACAAACATTTTTGTGGAAATAAATTACAGCCTCATATATATTTTTTTAATTGTTGATTGTCAACAAGTTTACAATTTATGAAATGATGTCACAGCTAGAAAAAAAAACAGGTAGAATATAGAAACGGTTTTCGAAACGTTAAAAAATTAGTGCAATTGACTGAATTGGGAAAAAGTGCTGTATAGAGGATGAAAAAAGTTTTCAGGAATACCGAGTAAGATTAAAGGAAACAATTTAAACGATTAATCGGCCTTAGGACGACAAAATCCGCGCCTGGGGCATCCAAGCTTGAGTATAGGCTGAACTGTGGCATCTTGCATTATCCTGCTGAAAACACCACCCCTCTGGATATAAAGTATGCGCCGTTGCAAGGAGAAAATCGTTCAGAATACCTCAATACTTTTCATTATTAATGGTACAGAGAGGCGTAGAACCACGCTGAGATATTGCTCCCCAAACCATTATTTTGGTGGGAAATTTGGAAATTTGAACAGTAACAGATTGTTTTGATAGGATTTTGAAGTGATTTACACCATGTTGAAAACAACTTTCGTCATACATTATTAAAATTATCTTCTTGAAAACGTTGACAAAATTCTATCCTTCTTTCCTTTTCTAAAGGTGTCATTAAAGGGACTTTTTTGGTTTCCTTGATATGTAGCCTTGTCTATTCAGTGACATACGGATGGTTTCTGGACATACTGTTATATTTCGTTGATTTCCAAATCTGTTAGCAAATTTGTGAAACTCCAGGCGCGGATTGTGTCGTCCTGAAGCCAATAAAGCGTTTAAATTGTTTCCTTTAAACTTAAGCGCTCCTTCTGAAACTGTTTTATGCCTCATATCTATGTCATTTTTTATCTTCTTCATTGTATCATACACAACACTTTTTCCCAGTTCAGTCAATTGCACTCATTTTTTAACGTTTCGAAAACCTTTTCTATACAAATATTTTACCTGTTTTCTTTTTTCTAGTTGCGACATTATTTCATGAATTTTATACCTGTTGACAATCGACAATATTTGACAAATAGTGTTGCCATTGAACTTTGGCCATAGCCGACTATCTGCACAACCTATTTTACATTACTTTTGTCTTTGAATGTTACGAAAAAGGAGTATATTAAAATTATGAAAAACAATAAATTCCGGATACTTTCTAGACGGACTATACATAAAGTTCAGTGGAAATTAGAATTATTTTTTATTTACACTAAACGCAAATGAAAGCTAATTTTTCATTTCTGCCATTTTAAATATGACTGTCATGACATTTTAAAACCATATCGTCCTTTTCGATAAGGAGATAATACATGAAAGTCATTTATTTGGAAATAATGATCTAATGGCTCGACAAAGTCGAATCCTTGTTCTAAATTCGAAATTAAATGATATGCAACGCGAATTTCAACCATAATTCGTTCATACATGACTGAAACTCTACAAATAATATCAGATTGCTGACAACTCATTGCTGATAACAAACCGGCAAACAATAAGCCACCAGTATAACATACTAATATGGCGGATATCCGGTCCTAGGTGAGAGGAAGAGTTCCTAAACATGGACAGGATCGTAATAGGCCGATTTCCTCTCATACAAGACGCACAAATGGAAATACAAAAACAATTTCTACTGATCTTAAATTTTTTCAATTATATAAAATTTTACGGAAAAGTAATTATATTTTAAATTTCATATTCGACGAATGTTTTGCCTTTATACTTTAGGTACTCCTGCATTCTGCAATATCCCATATTTTAACTTAAACTGAATATGCATCTAAATTTATATAAATCTTGATCAGTTCTGAAGAATCATAATTAATTTTGTTAACAGTTGAGTCATTTCAAATAACTTTATGTCTACTTTATTGCGCAACTATAGAAATGTGTCACCATAATGAATTCTCAAATTTGCCGCATAGACATATGGTATTTTTGAATATATCATGTATCAAAACAGATGATAAGTGGTGATGATTTGTTCATTCCTGAAAATTCTATAGAATTTGCTGTTACTACACACATCGTCAAAAGTGTTGGCCCTATCAACTCTCAACTTGTCGAATGTAACATGACAATTTTTTGTGTGTGGAATCTTCACTATCTTATCACTTGAATGAAAACAATAAACCAGTAAGAAATGTTTCATGTTCGGGAGAATACAGGTGTATTCGAAGTTAATCAGTTTTCAGCGAATAACGAGAGTTTTAATATTGAAAATATTCCGTGGAAAATGCCGGGACATCCAATTTCTCAGTTTGATCGGGCAAGAATAGTAGCCCTACATCAAGAAGCTTTATCGAACCACCAGATTGCGCAACGTTTGAATATTCCACGGCGCATAGTGGCCCTTTTCCTGGAAACCGGAGACCGGTGCCTGGTCGACACAGAGTAACATCTGCAAGGAAAGACCATTATATCGCAAATTTTACTCGAAGGAATCGAACGGTATCTGTAACACCCCTTCGAAGTCATTTTTTGAGGACCTATAGACGAATAGTCTAGTACCATAAGGAGACGGTTGTATTCCTGTAATTTAAGGGCAAGAAGACCTTTAAGAGTACCTCGGCTATCACCTGGACATAGAGCTACTCGTCGGCAATGGGCATAACACCACCAAGACTGGCTTTTACCACAATGGCGCAAGGTACTTTTTTCAGACGAGTCACGATTCGGTTTACAAAGTGATAGTCGACGAGAAATGTTTTGGAGAGGTCCAGGCAGACTAGAGCGACTTAATTTCGCCCGGGAAGTTGTGCCCTTTCAAGGTGGATCAATAATGTGCTGGGGGGTATGTTCGGCCGCCGTACCCCTCTTATTATCGTTGAACGAAAAATGGCTGGTGCCATCTACGTAGAAAACTCCATTGAACCAATCATTGTCAATCACACCGCACACGAAGGGTTCAAAACATTCTTCAAGAAAAAAAAAATCCAAAAAATGAACTGGCCAGCAAACTCACCAAACATGAATCCAATCGAGCACGCATGGGATTGCTTAGGAAGAGCAATATCCAATCGGCAAAACCCACCTTCAACTTTTCAGGAATTGAGTTTAGCCCTTCAGGAAGAATGGAACGATATGCCTGAAAGTTTCATTAATGACTTGATTCGTGGGATGCCTAAGCGTATTGGGCAGTTGATTGAGAGAAGAGGTGGTAATACGGACTATTGAATTTGGATTCAGTTGTGGAATAACTATAATTAATCAAAAATAAATAATCGATAAATTTAGAGTTTTTCTCATTTTTCCTATTTTGTCCCATCATGCATAAAGCAAAGAGTAACAAACAAAGATTTTTTATCAAATATATGACACTTGAAATAGAGGAAAATATTCATCCCATTTCCAGAACATAGATCGTTTATTTGTTGGGAAACCCAGGGGAGCCAAAACTTTTGACGATGTGTGTATATACGTATAACAGCGGTTAAGATTTAGTACCACAACAATTGAAAGAGCATACGAATTTACAATAGTTTCATTGGGATGAAAAAGCGAAATATTTCTGAGAAAATGATGCAATATTACGATCAATGCATTCTCGGTATGAAAGAAAACTCGGAAAATTTTGAAAAAATTCTATTTTTCAGTTAGAATCGGATACGATGATGCTCTAACCACAGCTCTCAATATGCGGGAGAGAATAGTAAATGCTTTTCGAAGCATCAATCCAGCCATGCCTACGAGGGTTAATAGATCGTTTCAGGATCGGATTGCTTTACGTTCGAGAGAAGGTGAACGACACTTCGAACATCTCATCAAGTCTTAAAATTTATTGCATTATTTTCTTCGTTTCTTTTACTCAATAAACATCATTTAGTGGTCTCAAATACTTTTCTTAAGATTTGAATACCTCGCTCATTACAGGTAGTTACCCCATTTCGAAATATGATTTTCTAACGACACTTTCTTACTTCTTCTGTTGAAATATTTTTCAGAAATACAAGAATTGAAGTCCAGTTCTCAAACAGAGTTCTCAAGTTGTCTGATTCGACCCAAGCTACCATTGAGGATTTTTGACAGGCGGGGTAAGATAAATGTGCTTAACTATTTTCAGAACCTATCAAGCTTTTCAATATTTAGTTCAGCATAAAAGAACCGAATGTTAGATCGGTAAATATCCGTGCAAAATTCTGCCCATTTTGCAATCAATTTCGGGCAGCTCATATGTTGGAGTGATGGAATGATGCTCTACAAAGTAAATCTTGAATAATTTTTACTGCAGGGTTCATCGTTTTGACTATCTTAATGTCCGTAAGTAATCCGTCTTTTCAAATGATATTGTCAGTTGTTTCAGTGTTCTGTAGGCATTTTAATGCCTACAGGAGTGAGACTAACTCGAAGGTTGCTTCTGAAAAAAAGGTAAGCATTCAATTCTCTGCATATAGTCAAAAAATAAATAGGGCGTTACATTTGAAAATATCGAGAAATATCAATTTCAAGTTCATCATATTTGACAATCAATAACGGACATCCTGTGTATGGTAGTTTAATCTTTTTGTTATGATGACTCTATAAATCTTTCAGTAACCAAGAATTCGTGTTACGTCTTGTTTTTGCAACAGTTGTACTGTGCGATCAACTTTTTCCACTTTTTTCTGAATAAGATCTGTACCGTTAGAAAGATATAGAGATGGTAAAGGACATTGAAAATACATGAAAATATATAGGGCACCTGTTTGTAGAATATCTTTTTTTGGGAAGATCCTGTATATTGGAAAATAATTTCTTGAGACGCAGAAATAGAAATCCAAGAATCCTGTTCTCGAACGAAATTTCTAAGATGTCTGGTTCGGAAGCTATGGAAGAAGAACACACTATTTCGGGACCCTGTAAAACAAGCTGATCATTTAGGAAGGATGACTAGGCAAATATTTCAGTTAAAAACATTCTTGATCAGATTCGTCTTACGATTGCTTCAGGCAATCGGTAAAGGACGTAGCGGTTTTCTCTGAATAAGATCTGTACCGTTGGAAAAATATCTCTAATAATTTGCGTCATAATAGAGATATTGAAGGCCATTGAAAATATACGGGGTCATACATTAATAAAATCACACATTTGTTGAATAATTCTTTTCAGGAACATTCTGTGTATTAGAAAATAATTTCCTGAGATACAGACAGTGTTTCTTTCAGAAAATTTTCCCCGAGGGGGCAGTTCAAAGTTCCGGCAAGGCAAATTATCCGAACGTTTTGGAAAAATAGTTACTTGAAGAAATTTTTCAAAAATTTCATCGATAAGGGGATTTATAAAGGAAAATAATAAACAATAGACAATTTTGGGAAACAAATCATTTTTATTTACAAGAATCTTACTCTCCTAGGTTTTTTCCTAGCATATAAATCTATAACTTCATCTAGGTACTCTTCATCTGGAGTCTCCGGTCCTTCAATACTTATGAGCATACCATGCATTAGCCTTCCTGGTAACATTATGTTTCTTGATTTATTCAGTACCCAATTCATAATACTGAACGATTTTTCCACGGATGCAGTCGTTAAGGGGATAACGAGAATTATTTCACAGAGCTTCTGTAATTCTCTGTATCCCACATCCGCTTCCAAAATCTTCGAAATCGGATTACCATTCATTTTCATCGAATCATTACTGAGTATTGCCTGAAGGTAAAATTTAAATGATTTTATGTCTGCTAATACAATGTCTGCATTGAGTGTAGGGAATTTGATACAGAATTTATTGATTTCATTTTTTGTGAGAGTCATAAAAGGTTTCAAATTTGCTTGAGAAAGTTATAACTTAAATCGATTTATCATTGATCCTGCCATCTAATTCATTGACTACGCTTTCACAATACGTTTTCACGACCTTTAATGTTTCAATAATTTTCTCATCTTGAGTAATTTGGACTTCATTTTTGATTTCATCGATTTTTTTATTTATGTTTTTTTGTAAGGGACTTCTCTCATCTCCGCACTGCTCTGCAATATCTTTCAGATGCAATTTTGTTGCTGTAATTAATGGATTCACTTTGGTCAGACACAAGTCCATTCTTTGCAAAGCATTGCTAAGATACGAGAGTGCATTTGCACCTCGTTCATGACGTAGCAGGTGATGAAATTTTCACTCCTGATTTCAAGCAAAATGCCGCCTGCGAACGATGCAAGATCTGCACCTTCTTTATGAATGTATTCGCAAGCCATCCAAATGGACTTCAGACTTCTGAGAACAGCATTCACTATTTATAGTGGGATATCCATCTTACTTTTATGCATTCTGGGGTTTTTAGAATTGGATCATTCAATACTGCTAACACTAAACACAACACATCAACACAAGTAATACAACGTAACGAAAGGAGATTTGTTTCAAGAATAACCTAGAATAAGAAGAACAAATCGGAAGCTGAAATATACAAAACAACGCTTTGCGCTTTCATTATAGTACGCCGACAAGTTCAATCAAGCCGACAAACTCCATCAACGCGAAAAACTCGTAAAGATAAGAAATTGCAGGGAATCCTATGTCAACTTGAATATTATTCACGACACGAATCGGCATTTGTAATGGTTTTTTATGATAGTTAAATTCGTCGGTATTCCTCTAGACTAGACCCGAAATTACTTCCTCTTTCAGCATTTTGAATATGTGAATTTTTTGTTGGTGAAGTAGAACGTCGCAACTGAATCTGGGCACTCTCAATTTACCTGAGAGATACACTGGATACAAACATGAAAGTAATTCATTTAGTGGTACTTTTTGTGGTGGGGAGATAATTGAAGATTACGCATGCCTCGTTTTAACTGAAGTGGCATTTCTGTTCAGTAGTGTTTGACAATTCATAATGAAAGAATTAGCCCGGCACAGCGTCTACAAATGGTTCAACTTTATTACGAAGATGGGCGTTCTACGAGGAATGTTTATCGGGCTCTTAGAGAAATTTATGGTCCACATAAGCGGCCTACCGAACGCATAATTAACTCTACCATCCGTAAGTTTGAGACCCAATTTTCATTATTGGATAATACTCGACCAAATATACTACACTCAGCACGTACTGAAGAAAATATAGGACCGTGAAGTGTCGATTCGTCGCCGTTCTCAACAGCTTGGCCTGTCATATTCAACAACTTGGCGTATTTTACCTAAGGATCTTTCTTTGAAAGCTCACAAAATTCAACTAGTGCGAAAACAGCCCGTAAAACCATGGCTTTACTGCGAGAGCGATTCGGCGAACTGATCATCTCACGCTTTGGACCAATGAATTGGCCGGCTAGATCGTGTGATATCACACCTCTCGACTTTTTCCTTTGGAGCTATGTAAAGTCCAAAGTCTATATGGATAAGTTGGCGACAATTGAGGCATTGAAGGCCAATATTACTCGTGTATTGGCCAAATACCACTAGAAATACTCAGACGCGTAATCGAAAATTGGAACTTCAGAATGGACGTTGTTAAACGTTCGCGGATAAAATTTGCAAGAAATTATCTTTAAAAAATTATTGTAAAGAATGATTTTTTGTGTAAGATTATAAAATAACATCCTTGTTATTCATTTTTTTTATTAAAGAAAAAATAATATTTAAATAAGGTTATTCTGATTTTCACAAATTTTTATTGTTATGTTTACAACAATCGTTTCGCTATCACAGTAGCATCATCAAGCAGGTTTACATTTTGAATAACTAAGCTTGTTTCCGAAATCCGTTGCTATTTATTTACAGTAAGTACAATAAATTTTTATTGAGCATTAAAACCCAAAACATCTCTGCAAATTCCAGCCTATCTGAATATATTTAACAGAGGTGAGTTATTTAAATCTTCGTTCGTTAAGTGATATTCCAATTTTATTATGTTTATTTATCTCTAGGGATTCTAATAGATTCAAGGCATAACTTTCACTTTCTATATGTATAATTTCAAAATTATGGTTGAAAGTATGTCCTGTTTCTAACAAATAGTTAGAATATGTAGAATTACTTTTATTATTGAGGAAACTCTTCAAATGTTCACAAATTCTGTGTCGGAAAGTTCTTCCAGTCTATCCTATATAAACTTTAGGGCAATCACCGCAGGTTAACTTATAAACCCCCGATTTATCATCTTTATGTGTACAGTCTTTATTATTTTGAATAAATTTACTCAAGTTTGAATTGGTTTTAAATGAAGTTCTTAAATTATATTGATTAAAAAAAATTCTTTTTATTCATCAAATTCATCAATCAATCTCGAATATTTTCGATTCACATAGCTTATTCATTATTTTTACATTATTGTTATTGTGAATTCATTTGAAAATTTCAACAGATTCTAGATAATCGAGTTTCTTCCCTTTTGATTCTACATGTAAAAGTTTACGATTATCTATTGTGGGAAAGGAATGACCGTTTTCTAGACAATGAGTGGCAAAAGTAGAATTTTGTTTATTTTTCCTGAAACTCATTTTATGTTCGTTGAACCTCGTCTTGAAGGAAAGTCCTGTTTGTCCTATATATTTATTACTGCACGTAGAACAAGATAACTCATAAACTCCTGATTTGTTTATGTTTGGAGTAGGGTCCTTTGCGTTAAAAAATACCGATGATAATTTGTTTTGCGTTTTGAAGGCAATATTGACATCTGATTTTGAAAATTTGATTTGAAATTTTCAAATTAGTTCACAATAACAATAATGTGAAAATAATGAATGACTGTACGGAGCTATGTAAATCGAAAATATTTGAGATATTTAAAAAGTAACATCTGTTTAAAACCTTTTCCAACGAACATAAAATGAATTTAATGAAAAGTAAACAAAAATTCAACTTTTGCCACTCATTCTTTAGAAAACAGTATTTCCTTTCGACAAAAGAAAATCTTAAGAAAATTTCACATGTAGATTCAAAAGAAAAGAACTTCATTATTGAAATTTTCAAATAAGTTCACAATAAAAATAATGTAAAAATAATGAATGACTGTATGGAGCTTTGTAAATCCAAATATTTGAGATATACAACAAAATAATTTAAAAATAATGAATGACTGTACGGAGCTATGTAACCCAAAAAATTATTTTAGGTTTTTAAATGGGTACCATCTGTTTAACAACCTTCTTTGTCGATTGCCGACATTCCGATATCTGTTAGAAGGCCCCTCTTTTTTAACCCGGTTTTTTATCACGTTCCGATTGTAATCCTCTGTACCACTATTAGGTTTTACCGAGAATCTGTTGAAATATTCAAAATATTTATCACTTTTGTTTAAATACCACTGTACCACTGTTAAGTCTTCAGTTGTCTGATGATGGGATAGTTCATTTCCCGAAACTCGAGTCACAAGAAAATGTGCAATATATATATATATTTTTTTTGGTAGTAAAACATAGTAATTTCTATAATTTGTTTTAATTATGATCAACTACCAAATAGTAACGGCTGAAACAATTCAGTATCTGAAAAGTAAGGACTGATTCAATTCAATATGAAATAAAAAAAATACCTCTGAATGAATCACCCGATACAAGGAGCCTGTTTTGAAAAGAAATTTCTAGGACGTGGTTTCGGCAGCGCACCGCAGTATTGCAGGACCCTGTATTTTTGAACCAAACAATTCTTATCCGTAAAAAAACTCTTTCATTTTGCTTTCGGTTTCTTTCATTGAACAAATATTTCTCGGACGATTTCACATAAATATGGTTGTGTTAAATGAACGATATTTGACTTCTCAGAAGAAGTCACTTCTTGTTACCACGGCCTAATTCTCCGAATTCCCATCTTATTTGTTCAGTGGCGTGTACATTACGGACCTGCCCACCTATATGGTGCACCTATGGTTCCACAATCACGCGAACGTTCATACCAGAGTTACACCGTCCGTTTTAACTTGCCTTACATCAGTTCCTTCAGCTATCTGAGTCATAGCACGGTACCACCAGTACACGGGCAAAGCAGGCGGTACCATCATAACAACAACGGTGTCACAGGTTTTATCTGCTCTATATCGTCGAAAATGTGAGTGTGTCCAAGGTGCAGTGTATACATTTGCCCATTACTTTGATGACAGAAAGTTTTTCAACTGAAGCGATAAAATACGTCAAGTTTTGAGGTAGGTATACCAATTTTGAAGGTACAAGTTCAATTGATTTTGTGTTGGTCTTAATTTATTTTTGTTCACGATCGATAGAGTTCAATTTGGATGTACTTGTTTTGGAATTATGTGGTAATTAGTCTTTAAAATTAACTAATAAAGGATGTTAATTTTCTACATTATTCAAGGTACATCAATTTTCGTTTAAGTATTTGTATTATTATTATTCAATATCCCTTATATTCAACAAAGATGTTATACTTCTTATTTGCCTTTCGTAATTCAATTCGAATTCGTCATTAGCATTGTTTTTATATCCATTTTTTCCAATGTTAATTAATTAATTCAAAATAGAATCCACTTGTTATATCTACAAATTTATATAGAGAACTATTTTCGAGTTGAATGTCGTTGTTTCTTTTGTTATTATATTATTTTTTTCCTAAATTAAGAATGTATTGTTATCCGATTTTATGAACGTTGAAAAAAATCAAAAACACACCCATCTCTGGTGGGGGTTCAGAGCGAATTTATATTTAAGCAGATGTTTATGTAAATTGAAGATAAAAAAGGAGCTAAATTATCAGACCAGTTTCCGCGACCTTTAGCAAGTCTGCAACTGCTTTATTTCAGAATCCAGTTTTCAATGGTTACTGTCTGTTTTATTAGCATTCAAATTCCAGGTATTTGGGCATTTGTACTTGATTTCCCTTTGAAAGAATGAACACCTGAGGTATCATTATTCTGGTTGAGGAAAACGCTTCAAAATTTAGGAAAATGTTTATTTTTGTCTCTTAAAAATTTATTAATCCTATAATGAATTGTTTCAGCCGTTACTATTTGGTAGTTGATCATAATTAAAACAAATTGTAGAAATTATTATGTTTTACTACCAATAAAAATATATTTTATACATTTTCTTGTGACTCGAGTTTCGGGAAATGAACTATCCCATCATCAGACAACTGAAGACCTAACAGTGGTACAGAGGTATTTAAACAATAGTGATAAATATTTTGAATATTTCAATAGATAACACCTAATAGTGGTACAGAGGTTTACAAGCGGAACGTGATAAAAACCCGGTTAAAAAAGAGGGGCCTTCTAACAGATATCGGAACGTCGCAAATCGACAAAGAAGGTTATTAAACAGATGGTACCCAAATATCTCAAATAATTTTTTGGGGTTACATAGCTCCGTACAGTTATTCATTATTTTTACGTTATTTTGTTGTACATCTCAAATATTTGGATTTACATAGCTCCATACAGTCATTCATTATTTTTTAAATTATTTTTATTGTGAACGAATTTGAAAAATATATTTTTATTGGTAGTAAAACATAGTAATTTCTACGATTTGTTTTAATTTATTAATCCTTATAGCTTTCCTCACATTCACTTTTAAATTCAATTAAAATAATCGAACAACAAAATAATATTGACATCTATTGAAAGAATTTGTACTTTTGAATTATTTAGGCTTCAATGATCGTGACAAAGTTATTTTTATTTCCTATTCATATTCGCATAGTTATTTTTTCCATTGTATTTTCGGAATTTTGAGCACAAAATAGAATAAGACGTTAAACTTCATGATGAAGGTTCTGTGGTCACATCATATTGTGAAATTATAAACATTTATGTTCAATTTGCGGCGATTATTTCGCTATTGAGAACTGGAAATGAGAAATTAAATTAACCGAATTGAGGAAGTTGAAATTGATTTCATAAAGAATGCATATGAAGTAAATCCAATTTGATGACTTATTTATTGATCATAAATTTTCAGAGTATGCAAATTTTTTTCAATAAGAAATCATCAATGACTCTCACTTATATATTATTGATAATCCGTTTTCACAAACAGGTTTCTTCTAGGAAACAAGTAATGAGTTAATTTAAATATAATCACTAGAGAAAAATTTGTGGAAATGATCTTTACAATTACGATATTTCAAGTGAAATATTTACAAACGTGGACTCTGAGCATTCCACGTAAAAATTTTATTGTTTTGATTGAATTATTCGAAGAATAATTATCTCCTATTATTTATTCAACATTTTCATTTATTCATTTAAGAGAACAGATTTGACGATCTCAAAATTGTAAAAATACTGCGAAATTCCATGAAAATATATGAATTCCTCAAATTATTTCGCTATAATTAATTCTCTTTCAATATATTTTTTTATGACTATTGACTTTAGAATCATGTGATAGAGAAATTTTGAACTAGCTATTCTCACTTACAAGTTGCCCTCTCAAATGAAATGATAAGTTTGAAGGATCTTAATTGACTGATATTTGGTTTTTGTAAAAATTTTCGAAAATATTTCAATACAACAGAATAATAGCTGGAATTAATTCACCAGAACCTCTGCAGATTTTAATCTAAATAAATCTTATAAAAACGTTCAGAAATAAATTTTGAAACATGTCCCAAATACACTGTATCACTTTATATACATAGATATTATCATCACTCTGCAAACTAATAAAGAATAAAAAAATATATAAAATAATGATCGAATTATTTAGACATAACCTTATACATGTATATGTTTTGATTGGATGTTAAAGAATCACAAGTTACATCACCAAAAAATGTTCAACATATAATTCAAAAAGACCTATTTTTAATTTCCTTTTTTAAATAATATATAACACATTTTCCAGAAAAAGAACCTGATACATTCGGCCCCAAAATCTCATCAGTAAGGAGTTATTTGAATAAACAAAATAATCATTTTAAAATATATAAAAATACCTTCTTCAACACAACACATTTGTGCTACAACTAACCAATTTTGGGATAAGCATGGCCTATACGAAAATAAGGTTATATCACCGAAATATACAATGAAAGAAGATACGCAGTCGAAAGCTTCAGAGAGATCTATAAAAATTCCAGCAGCTATTTTATCTTCTAGGTATTTCAGAATATTCTCTTTGCCCGGATATTCGGCCGTTTCAACGGTAAGGAAGGAAACAGTTTGAAGACTTGAAATTTGTTTGGTAGTTTTGAAGGCAAGGAAAAATAAGTTCGTGAATATATGAAATTTATCCAGAAACTCCGAAATATCACCATAAGAATTTTTATTGTTTCGAAATCTCAAAAAAGGAACGAAATAAAACAGGAAGGCAGATATTCCTGTTCATCAAATTGTGATTCTGTTCATTAAGATTCCTCTGAGAAAAGTCTTTCATTTATGACATTCATAGATGATTAAACTACCAAGAAATGTTTAAATTCTTCGTACGAATACGAAACATAAACGCAAGGTCAAGCAGTCCGATTGCAATAAAAAGTTTAATTCCCTTTGGGTTCGGATCACGAGGACAAATTTTTTCATTTTCGATTTCTTCGACAACTTAAAAACTCCAAACGGTTGCCTCTGAAATGACATCAAGCCATGGATATTCGTAAATTGCTACTTAATTTGTGTGTAGAAAAAGTCGGTTTATATGTGTAACAATTTATTCAGAAATCTGGCACGTATTTCAGTCGTTTATTTTTACCATTTTCTGAGGAATACAAATAATTCTTAAACTTAAAATTAAAATGATTCCTATTCATCTATATGTAATTTTTATGGCATATAGTTAAATGACATCGAATATGGAGGTGCGAATTTGTTGCATTTTTTTCGTACTTAATGGATTTTTTTATTGATCAAATCTATACATAATCTATCCATTTACTTTTTCAAGCATTACAAGTTATCTATTTTGTGGTCCGGATTTCACAGCCCTGTTTCAGTGACATATGTCGAACAGAACTGTGATCCGAAGCCCCATATGTTTAGTTGAAGGTTAGCCATTTAACAATATGGATTGTTTATCTTCTGCTGAACGTGTGAAAATTGTGAAAACTTACTACAAAAACAATGATTCTGTAGTCAGTACGTTTCGAGCATTACGGGCATATTATAATCGACATAATCCTCCATCTCAGCGTACAATTGGTAACACAGGAGAAAAATTCGAAGAGGCTGGATCTGTGACTGATGTCTTAAGGCCCATTTATGACCGAAATGAACGCTCAACCGAAAATATTTCTACAGTAAGTGAAATTGTTGAAGAAGATTCAAATTTATCAATTCATCGACGCGCACAATATTTGGACCTTTCTTACGGTACGCTATAGCATATTTTGCAGCTGAATTAGCATCTGCATCCTCATAAGGTTCAGTTGACACAAGAACTGAAGCCAGCTGACCATAGAATGTGTAGAACATATGCCGATTGGATGCTTGAACAACAACTAGTCATTTGGCATCGTTTAAAAGCAAATGAAATGATCCGAAAGAAAAGAAATTGGGTGCCCTATTAACTGAAGCCAAGAGACATCGAACGCCATTTTTTACGTGTGAAAAACTGCTCCAACAACAACTTTGAATGTTCAACCAATTTTTCCCAATAAAGCTTCAATTTTCGACCACAAACCGCACGAACTTATTTAAACTCTTAATAGTTTAGTCTATTGATCACTGAAATTGAAATTTTCGGGTAGTTCAAGGAGCCGGTAGGTCAAATGAAACGGTATGACATTTGCTGCGAAAGCGCGTGTCTAATTGATGTTTATAATATCCACAGACGTACTAAGATAATAAGTCTATGGTTATATCCGAAAATCGGAGAGTCACATATTCTTCTACGGTAATAAAAATGCTTTTATAAGTAACATCAGTCTTTCTATATTCGACCCTAATCCTTATTTTGTTTGCTGTCCTCTGCAGAAAAAAGCTTTTCGACTAACAAAAAGAAATATTTTTGAGGTTAGTCTTATGTGGTCCATATTCAAGGATTAGTATAGGATGAAATGGTATTGAATATTTTTACTATTCATCAAATGAACTACAATTGTTTCGCCTTCATCAGCAGTGTTTCTTTCAGAAAATTTTCCCTGAAGGCGCAGTTCAAAGTTCTGGGGAGGCAAATTATCCGAACGTTTTGGAAACATTGAACATTGAAGACATTTTTTAAAAATTTCATTGATAAAGGAATTTATTGAGGAAAATAATAAATAATAGTCAATTTTGGGAAACAAATCATTTTTATTCACAAGAATCTCATTCTTCTAGGTTTTTTCCTACAATATAAATCTATAACTTCATCTAGGTACTCTTCATCTGGAGTCTCCGGTCCATCAATACTTATGAGCATACAATGCATTAGCGTTCCTGGTAACATTCTGTTTCTTGATTTATTCAGTACCCTATTCATCATACTGAACGATCTTTCCACAGATGCAGTCGTTACTGGGATAACGAGAATTATTTCACAGAGCTTCTGTAATTCTCTGTATCCTACATCCGCTTCCAAAATCTTCGTAATCGGAATATCATTCATTTTCATCGAATCATTACTGAGAATTGCCTGGATGTAAAATTTAAATGATTTTGTCTGCTAATACAATGTCTTAATTGAGAGTAGGGAATTTGATACAGAATTTATTGATTTCATTTTCTGTGAGAGTCATAAAAGACTGAAAGATTTCAAATTTGCTTGAAAAAATCATAACTTCAATCGATTTATCATTGAACCTGTCATCTATTTTATTGACTACGCTATCCCAATACGTTTTCATGACCTTTAATGTTTCAATAATTTTCTCATCTTGAATAATTTGTACTTCATTTTTGATTTCATCGACTTTTCTATTTATAATTTTTTGTAAGGGACTTCTCTCATCTCCGCAGTGCTTTGCAATATCTTTTAGATGAAATTTTGTTGTTGTAATTAATGGATTCACTTTGGTCAGGCACAAGTCCATTCTTTGCAAAGCATTGCTGAGATACGAGAGTGCACTTAGCACCACGTTCATCACATAGTTGGTGACGATGAAACTTTCATTTATTCTTTCAAGCAAAATGTCTTCTGCAAGCGATGCAAGATCTGCACCTTCCTTATGAATGTATTCGCAAGCCATCAAAATGGACTTCTGAAAACAGTATTGGCTATTTTATAATGGGATAACCATCTAACTTCTATGCATTCTGGGAATTCCTAGAATTAGATCATTCAATACTGCTAACACTAAACACAACACATCAACACAAGTAATACAACGTAACGAAAGGAGAGTTGTTTCAAGAATAACCAAGAATAAGAAGAATAAATCGGAATCTGAAATATCTAAAAAGCCGCCCCTATTTACAAAACAACGCTTTGCGCTTTCATTATAGTACGCCGACAAGTTCAATCATGCCGATAAACTCCATCAACGCAAAAAACTGTTAAAGGTAAGAAATAACATGGGATCTTATGTCGACTTGAATATTATTTATGACACGAATCGGCATTTGTAATGTTTTTTTATAATAATTAAATTCGTCGGTATGCGTCTAGACAGACTAGACCCTAAATTACTTCCTCTTTCAGCATTTTGAATATGTGAATTATTTGTTCGTGAAGTAGAACGTCGTAACTTAATTTAGGCTCTCTCAATTTTCCCCCGGGGGGCACCTACACAGTTCCAGGGGGGCACTGCCCCTGGCAAGATACCTAAAAGAAACACTGTTCTTCATGTTTACATTTGAACATAGTTCATTTATCAATGAAGTACTAGATATGTTCAACCGTTATAATTTTAAAGAATTTTACGGGAAATTGAGAAGATAATTAATGTGACGAATTAAGCTTTTTCAACATTCTTCCACTACTGAATGTAGGACAACAATCACGTTTCACAACTTTTAACCTTATCCACGTAACCTGAACAAATACATAAAAGAAGTAGGCAAAGAGAGAATCCACCTTTGCGATAAAGTTCATATTCTGTTATCTATTCAAATATTACTTTTGTTATGACGGCTGACTGAAATCAAACATGACAAACCACGTTGTAACTTCCGCTCCAGTGGTTTCATTGGTAAAGAGGTCAGACATAAAAAACTACTATACAAATGCTAGATCACCATATCGAATCGGAAAGTTGGCAATGCTGGTTGAAATACAAAAGAAATAATGGATCGTTTCCATGTCACTTTTACTGTTCAGTCTTTCAAAATAAATAATAATAAATTTATAAGAACACTGACATGAACTCGGATAGTTAAGCGTGCGCGAAGATTATTGAATTTCATTGATTTGTGATACTTGAAATTAGTTGATGATGAATCAATGAATAATTTGAGCAAAAAATTCAAAGCAGCTTCTAGACTAGAAAAATAAGATGAATTTGATGATTCTACAGGCAATTTGCAGCACAAAAGTTCCTACAGAGTATGGTCCAATTATCCTTCATTGTTAAGTTATTCAAGATTCTACCAGTTTGTGATTTTATCGCAAATTTTTGAATAAAAACATAGTATAACTGTCGCATCTGGGGCTCAGAAAATCCAAGAATGATTGTTGAAAAACCTCTCCACCCTAAACGTGTCACTGTTTGGTGCGGTTTTTGGGCTGGTGGTGTGATTAGACCTTACTTATTCGAAAATGAGGCTGGTGCAACTGTTACGGTGAATGAATTGCGCTACTGAGCTATGATTAATGATTTTTATGGCCGTAATTGGAAGACATTAATGTGAACGACGTGCATTTTCAACAATACGTGGCACACAAGCAACGAAACAATCGCAATTTTGCAAGAAAAGTTTTCTGGCCGTGTTTTTCTCGAAGGGGTGATCTCAATTAGCCATCGAGATCTTGTGATTTAACACCTTTAGACTTTTCTTTGGGGCTACGTGAAAGATTAGGTCTACGCCGATGATCCACAATCGATTCAAGGCCAACAAGATGGAATTCGTAAAGTTATCGAGGACACAACTGCAAATGTGCGAATTAGTCGTGGAAAATTTCATGCTTCGGGTATATTTTAGACAAATCAATGGATGTTTATCTATTGAGGAAGGTATTCCATCCTTCGTCTTTACAATAAAATAAACATCCATTGATTCGTCTTCAAATATACTCTTTTCTTTTCAATATCAAAATGAAACCTCTTATTGGAAAACCCTTTAAATGACGCGTTTTGTTCATAACATCATCTTCAAGTACACAATATAGTGATTCATTCTCGAATATACAATGGATTTCCTTAAAATAAATAAGTCATCCATATTATTGATGCTCGCGTGCCAAATGTAAACGAGTTGGAGGTATTCTTATAACCCCATTCAATAATGAATAACACTAAATATATATTTTTAAACCATATGATTAGAAAATTACTGATAATTTTTTGTTATCATCTTTTTTTACCATTTTAGTTGTGTAAAAGATACGATAAACATTTCCATATATTTGAACTTCATGAAACGAATATAAAAGTGTACAAGACCCTCGAAAGTGACTATTAAAATTTTGATATATTGAAAAGAAAACGAACAAACGTCCGGACAGAGAGCAATGGATTTGACCCAGAATTTTTCAACCGTGGACCCAATTTAATCGTCTGAGTCTACTTAGGGCTTAAATTTTCTAGAATACATATATTTAGACTAACTGATAAGCGCTTCGGCACGAGCCTGTTGTAATAATAAATATTTGTGCAACCAGTTCAAGCAGCTGAATGGCTCGAACGTCCTCGAAAACGCCTTCTGGTCTTTGGCCTCTCTTTCTTTCGGATTAGAAGGCCTTTCAAGCTGAGGATCTTGTGAAATGATGAACCGGAAAATGTTAATGAAGTATTAAATGTATATTCATCAGGTTCCTTGAGAATTTCAATATTTACTAATAGACCATATTACCTAGCGATTATTTTACTAGAATCGTATTAACCTTTATGTGAATTTTGCGAGTTATGTAGAGAATGCAGATCATTTTTTAGATTAATTAGTTCTTTGCCCATCCAGATGTTGGAAAATAACCATAGATTTCAAATATATTTTTATTTCTTAATTAATGTTATTAACCTTTTTCAACGTAATAAACTGTTAATCCAAAATTACAGGACATGAACGACTCAAGATCGACAGATTGTATGTAAACAGTGAATAAATAATTTTCTCTCTCTCTTTGTTCTTTGTTTCCAGTTTAAAATCGAATGAGTATTGCAAATTAGCACAATTTCACAATAATTCATTTCACTGTTTGTCTTATTTCTTAATATCTCCTGTTATGCTTGATATATTGTAAAACATAATTAGTGATATTAGAAGTTTCACACCCAAAAGGAATAATTCCTTAAACCTGATTTTTGTTATCAAGAATAGGACGATAACATTTGCAAGAAGGTTCATTAACATGCAATCCAAAAAAATTCTCTCGTAGCTGAATATTACTGTATACCTCGTTCCATGCAACTTGTACTTCGTGAATTAAGTGTGTCAGTATTTCACTCTGGAGGATGGTGTAAAGATATTCCTCCTCATAATATCCAACACATGTTCGATAGGATTTAAATCCAGTGGACGGGTGGTCACGGCTAAACATTAACGCCTGCTTTTTGGGAACAAAGTCCAAGTTCCACCATTGATATAGATATGTGTGTTGACGTCCTGAAAAAGAACATGTGGGTTGTAATCTAGATATTTAAGTTTGTACGACATCACCAACGTAATATGCAGCTTTCATTCTGCCTCCAACAGAGAGAAGTGATGATCGTTTACCGTAAGAAATAGCACCCCATAATAAATGGGTGCTTTTTTTAGAGTGATAGAACTTTCGATAGGGATAACTGTGATTTAACAGAAGGTAGAAGCCATGTTGTTTTGACATTTCTGTTCAGTAAGCATTGACAAATGATCATGGAAAGACTCACGCTGCAACAACGTTTACAAATTATTGAAATTTATTTTCAAAATCAGTGTTCTATTTGCCAAACTTATAGAGCACTTCGTGAAATTTAGGGTTTACATAATCGTCCATCAGACCAGCTTATTCGTCGAACTATCGATAGATTTCGGACATTTTCTGTACTCGATGCAACAACAACAACAAGACAAAGAATAGTACGTACAGCTGCTGTAGGTCATAGTGTTAATGATGATCCAGATTTGTCTATTCGTCGACGTTCACAACAAGTTGGACTCCAGCACATTGAAAATTTTACGTAAAGAACTTGGTCTACACCCATACAAGATCCAACTGGTTCAAGAACTAAAGCCACTTGACCATAATAAGCGTCGCTTGTTTGCTGATTGGACCCTAGAACAGCTTGAAGTTGATCCACTTTTTTATCGTAAAATTGTGTTTAGTGATCAAGCACATTTCTGGTTGAACGGCTATGTAAACAAGCGAAATTTCCGTATATGGAGTGAAAACAATCCTCAAGAAGTTCTGCAGGTTCCTTTGCATCCTGAAAAATAGTCTGTATGGTGTGCTTTACACGCTGGAGGCATCATCGGTCCATATTTCTTCAAAAACGATGCGGGAGATAATGTTACAGTGAATGGTGCTGGTTACAGATCTATGATCAATGATTATTTGTTTAAAAATTTGAATGCCATCGATCCAGAAATGTTTTGGTTCCAACAAGATGGTGCTACACCTCATGCTGCTACCGTAACAATTGATTTATTGAAAGAAAGATTTGGCGATAACATTATTTCGAGAAATGGTCCAATTAATTGGCCTCCAAGATCATGCGACATAACTTCAGTGGATTATTTTCTTTGGGGTTATGTCAAGTCATTGGTTTATGCTGATGAACCAGAAACAATAGACGCTTTGGAAGTCAACATAACTCGTGTTATTGATGAAATAAGACCTGAATTACTCGAAAAAGTGGTTCAAAATTGGTCTGGTCGAAAGCGGTTCCTCAGAGCTAGTCGTGGTGGACATATGCCGGAAATTATTGTTAAAACATAAATGCCATAAAATTATCGTTCAAATAAAGAAAATGGCTTCAATCTTAATTTAAATGTGTTTTATTTTAATTTAAAGTTCTATCACTCTAAAAAAACACCCGATACATGCAAACTCAGTTCGCTCTTCATACTACCCAATATCTTTTCCACGATCATCGTGCATATCTAGACAGAATCGCGATTCGTCGTTGAAATTATGCTATTGTGCCTCTCAATGCTGCGTTCTATTCACCAGTTTAAACGTTTAGCAATAGTGGTCGAGAGTCAAACCAAGCATTAATTGTGGATTGTATGAAAAAATCTAGAGCCTCGAGTACACCTATATAGTGTGCGTGTAGTAGCAAGTTATAAAATTGTATCGAATTCCTATAAATTTTTGATATACATATAACTTACTCCAGAATATGATAAAGTTCAACACTAAATAGAGATCTTATTAATCAGTGAAATTTAATTGTTTCATTAATGTAATAATGCTAATATAGCAATTAATTGTCAAATTCAAAAATTGGTTTCAATTATTGAGTAGTTTTTAAAACAGATAAATAGGTCATATGAAAATATCATTTAGATTTCAAGTATCTCGTCAGTAATATCTAAATTAAAAAATATATAAGAGACGGTATTTTGATTTCCACAAAAATGTTGAATACAACAATTGTTTCACGACGATGTGGCTTCTTCAGGTATCTTAATTTTACTGACTGATTGTGTCTAGTATAACATAGTTTAAATACAGTTGAGTACGTAAGTACGTGACAAAATAATGGTAAAAACAAGTCATAAAATCTTAGGGTGTTTATTGGTGTTTGCCGCTGAAAAATGCCATTGGGGAAAATTAATGGGAATGGGAATGTCAATGTCAGTTTATTCATTCAGTAGGATTTTATGGGCATTGTTGATGGGAATGGGAATGTCAATGTCAGTTTATTCATTCAGTAGGATTTTATGGGCATTGTTGATTTTCAAAGATTCTAAAAGTGTTAATCTAGAACTTTTGCTTTCGATGTGAATAATGTCATAGTTATTATTGAAATTATGCCTGAATTCCTCAAGATGATTAGCATCTGTCGAATATACGGAATACGATATGCATCTTCTTTGGTGTTCTTGGATTCTTTTTTAATAGGTTCAATGCCCGTAACACCCTTTTGAATGAACAATTAGATGTTGACAGATCTTTCCCTCATGGCATTTTTTAGCAGCAAACTCCAAAAAACCCTCAAAGTTTTTATGACTTGTTTTTACCATTATATATATTATTACCAAATGTTTATGTTATTATTATTCGTTGTTGCTTTGTTTGATTTCTTTTGTTCGATAAAGTTAACTGAAACAAAGTTTGTCCGAGGTTTTTCTTGTCACCCTGTAGAATGGCAAAACCTTCAACATGATGAGTCAGTCGGCATTTTCCGGAAAAAGTCATACTTACGGAAATATTCGGCTGAACTGTTTCATGTGGACCAACCTGTATATGCGTTGTTAATAATAATTGTGTTTATTTTTACTACGAAGAAGATACTGCCTAGAATACTGATTAAGTTCGCTGAACCACTGACTTATTCACCAATATTATAATTAATAACAAACTATTATTAGAGCCCAATTTACCTGGAATATGTTGATTGAACGCGTGGCAAATGCATGTCAGTCAGCTTGAGGGTGAAACGTCCTTCCTACTAGACCTTATCGGTTCCTAGAAAATGATAAGTTAATACTGACTCTATAATGCCGGTTATTGGCAATATTGCAGACTTGTCAGATTGGCGCCTGGATCAATCATTTATTCGATGATTATTGAGATAAATTGCAAAATAACGGAGGAACAGATTCAAGTAATATTCTCCTAGCCTTGCTGCTGAAGCTATTCACCAGCGTGAATTAACTGGACAAAAAATACAAAAATCTATGTTTCCCATATTAACCTAGACTCGAATCTCTTGAGAGGCGCTGTTTTAAGAGCAATCAAGTTAATGATAACATAACAACATTTGACATGAGTGCTTCTTCACGCCATAAAAGCTATGTCAATATTAAGTGAACGAGAGAGAAAATGGGTTCACTGTACGCCACTGACGCAGATGGTTAGCTTCAACCATAGAGATGTTGCAACAGTTCATAATAATTAACCTACTCGTGTTTCTATTTCACCGATAAAAACCGAGAAATAACTATAATTGCATTTTGATTACGAGGTACTTAATTGATGACTCGGATCAAAAGTTACTGAGTAATATACAGAGGGGTTCGTTTAGTTCCATGCCATATTGATGGAATGCTCGAAATAATAAAGCTAATAGCTGATGGCGAGTTTCCGGTTTAATGAAGAAAACACAACCTTATTTATCAAATGTGGCTTTATTCATCAACATATTCTCCTATTATATTGTAATGGTTACGAAGATGATAAAATTAAACTAAACTGTTTGATAACTTATATTTCACAATGAAAAACTCATATACAAGTATAAACACGTGCTCTAATGTTGACCGTGATGATACACGTTGTAGTGACAATGACAGGTGGAGTTAAGCTAAGGTTCCTAAGTTCTATGTCTTGGATCACAGAAGGTCAGCTTGTGCATGAAGTATTCTGCCTACTAGCAGAGTTGCCGACCGTGTATATACAAATCTATAACATCTGCTTTCCAGCATTTCTCTAACTTCGACACTTCTTGAAGAATGGTTCATCTGTGGCTTCAGAATATATAGTCCGTCTAAAAAGTATCTGGAATTTATTATTTTTCATATTTTAATATAATTCTTTTCTCTAACATTCTAAGACAAAAGTAATGTATAAAATAGCTTGTGCAGATAGTCGCCTACGGCCAAAGTTGCATGGCAACTCTATTTGTCATATATTGTTGAGTGTCAACAGGTTTTCGAAACGTTAAAAAATTAGTGCAATTGACTGAACTATGAGACAATAAAGAGGATAAAAAATGGCATGGATATGAGGCTTAGACCAGTTTCAGGAAGACCGCGTAAGATTAAAGGAAATAATCAACGAGATATAAAACCATCTTCTTGCTCAGACTTGTATTTAGGCAGATTTTGTAAAAATAGTTAGTTACCATACTCACCTGAGGAAGTCAAAATGTTATTGACGGAACAATTGTTGAGTAAACAATAAATATTAGCGGAAATAAAGTGTTTTACTTTAAATCATATACGATGAATTTCTGTAGAGACCGAAACAATCAAGAATTAAATATAGTTATTCTGTTTCCAAACACTCAAGTTGAAAAAGTATTCCTTCTGGATCTATCACTCCCAAAGTAACTGGAGTATTTTACGCAAATTCATTTACTCATTCCACAATTATTTGTTTGCATGGATAATCACAAAAAATAGGAAATTCCTTTCATTGAATCCGGCAAATATTTAAACTTGGATTTCGCTGGTTGCATCCCAATGGAAAACATTTCAAATTTAATCATAAAGATAAATCTATTAAATAAATCTTTTGTTTGGAGATGTAGAAAATCGTTCAATAAATACAACGGAAATTCTGCAAAATCACATTGTTTTATTTTAGAGCTCTTTAATGCTAGTTCTGCGAAAACGCGATCCAATATCGGACTTCATTTCGAAAATGATGGGTGTAGTTTCTTTTGGAAAGATGGAAAAAATCAAGGTAAGGTGCTGAATTAATCTTATCGTGGAGTTTGGGGAGAGCTGAATCTCATGTTTAGTATAATTTTAACGTGTTACTTCTGGAAGAAAAAATATTTAAAAATATGTGCAGAAAATTATCTGAAGAAGATGAATTCAGTATGTACAGGGTCAGCACGCAGGAGAAGAGTGCAGTGTAGTTTTTATCTGAAGGTGAAAACACTTTATTGCTTGTAAAAGAGTAGATCGATGGGCTTCTTCAATATTGTTCACTTGGATTCACTTAGTAGACGTCACAAATTCACTAATATTAATTAATTACAAGTGTAAATATCATTGATAATAGTGGGTTGTTCGGAAAGTAATTTCGTTTTTGTTTTGGGAAGATGGAAGACAATTTTCATATGATTAATAAATATTTTATTAAATTATGTATTGGCCATTACCGCTCCAACACCTTTTGCCATCTTTCTGGTAGTAGCATGATTTCACGCTCATGAAATTTTTGATCTTTGCTGGAAAAAAACTGATCCAGGTGATTTTTGCCCTCTTCATTGGAAGTAAAGGTTTTGCCGTCCAAAATATTCTGCAATGACCGGAACAAATAATAATCCGAACGCACCAGATCTGGAGAATATGGTGAGTGTGGCAGTGTATCCCATTCAAGCTGTAAAAGCTTTTGGCAACTTGTATGGGGTCTCCCATGATCTTGGTGGAACACTACATTTTTTTTTGTTCATTAATTCTGGCCTTTTCTGTTGAAGTGCATCACTCAGTTTGTCCAGCTGATGACAGTGGACTTACGAATTGATTGTTGTGTTATCCATAAAACCTAAAAAAAACGATTGTTTCGAAATCCCACCAAACAGACAACATCACCTTTTTTTGATGGATATTGGCTTTCGAATTGTTTTGAGCCGGTTCATCTTTAGTGCTTCATGGTCTCTTGCGTTTGACATTGTTATATACAACCGATTTTTCGTCCCCAGTAATGATGCGCTTCAAAAATGGATCATTTTCGTGACCTTTGAGAAGCGAATCACAGACGTCAACGCGACGACACAAATTTCTCTCCGTGAGAACATAGGGAACCCATATATCAAGCTTCCGGGCTCAACCCAAGCCTTTCAAGTGGTCATAAACAGTTGAATTCGATAAATTTAACCTCTCACCGATCTCACGTGTTGTTATTCGCCGATTTGCATCAACTAATGCCTTTATCGTATCTTTATCAGCTTCAATCGGCCTTGGTGGTGCATTTTCGACATCAAAATTGCCGGATCGGAAATTTTGCAAACCAGTTCTGGCATTGCTGTTCTGTCAACACATCTTCTTCATACACATCGGTTAATTTCTTTCTGGCTTGAACAGCATTTTCATCTTTTCTATGCTAAGAAAGTAAATTATGACGAAACTGCTGCTTATTGCTCTGCATATTCAAAAGGTCACCAATCAAAAACTACTACGTATATTTTATTGAACTTTTTCATACACAAGCCATTCTATATCAGCTCACAAAACATATAATGCTTATTTGGTTTGAGTGTGAATTAAATCCTCTGTCGGGTAAAAATGAAATTACTTTCCGAACAACCTTATGCATTCACCTTCAGGCATTTTAGTTGCGTATTAGTGATTGATTTTGAGAAGTTACGAATGAGTGCGAGTAGAGTTCTTTCTTTGAATGCGTAATAAAACTGTTTTATCTTATTTCGAAAGAGTACTCCTTTAATTGAATTGAAGAGTGTTTTCTGAAAATGCACTAGAGATAGGAATTGTTAATTTACTGGGTCGACGTCCGATGGGTTAATGCGAGAGAGGTAAAATATTCTAATGATTTTGGGTGGCTAATGTCGGAGCGATATTTCTTGTCTTACTGCTTGTAGGATGACTAATGTCGCAGTGAGATTTTTACTAAAAATGGGGGATTTCAAGGGGGTTGATTTAAGACAGTTGGATTTTATGCGAAGTAGACCTGCAAGGGATTCTATACCTGCTCAGTAAAGGTTAACAATATCTTGTTCATTTTCAAAGAAATAGAACAATATATTGGAAATTCAACTCAAATTGAATAATTTGTATCTTAATTTTTCCTGCCTTATCATTTTTCATATGTGATTAATAAAATCTATTTAACTGATTTTTTTGTTATTTTTTCAGCCACTTCCCAATCTAAAAATGGCGGAATTCCTAGAGTTTGACTGGAAAGTCAGGGCCATTCTCTCGGAGTCCGAAAAATCCAGGCTACAAGCAACAAGAATAGACCCTAAAGTGGCACTAGACACCTTGAGGAGCGTCATCTACTCTTCTGACGACTTAGAACTGAAGACTAGCTTTCTTTTGGACGATAGGACGCTTACCAAATTCCTCAACGCTCGAAAATACAACGTTGAATCCACTTTCAAGCTCATCTCAAACTTTTACTGGTACAGAAAGAAGCATGCCACCATCTTTGGTAACCTGACTATAGAAAACTGTGACATAAAAAATTGTATCAGAAGCTGCCTTCCTGGTGTCCTTCCATCCAAAGATAGAAAAGGAAGATGCGTCCTCCTCTTTCTAGCCAACAATTGGGACTGTACCTATGGACTTATCAGCATATATAGGACTTTGTTGTTCACCCTGGAATACCTTCTAGAAGACGTACATAATCAATCCACTGGTTTTGTAGTTATAGTTGACTGGACCGAATTCACCTTCAGAAAAACCTCGCATTTCAGTCCAAGTGTCCTCAAACTTATGGTGGAAGGGCTTCAGAATTGTTTCCCGGCTCGCTTTAAAGGCGTCCATTTTATCGGACAGCCCTGGTATGTCGAAGCCGCCTTGATGGTCATCAAGCCATTTTTGAACGAGAAAATCAAGGAAAGAATCTATGTTCACGGTAACAACTTGAGTGTATTGCACGAACATGTTCACAAAGACATCTTGCCTGCTGACTTGGGCGGCGAAAAACCTAGTTACAATCCAGAACAATGGTTGAAAACCGTTGAAAATGGTCAAAAGATAATATGACGAAATTTTCGAAAGAGAAGACAATAATCACTTTAGCACTGCACTTCTAACTTAACTTCTATTTTCTGCGTAGAATGTTAGAAGATAAAGGAGTAACTTAGTTGTTTCGTGAAAAAAATTCTCCTGAAATGACACAGGTAAAATTCCATTTCGTTTTATGAAATGCGATTTCGATGGGCTGGTTTCAAATGTCATAACAGAAGAAGCGGAACAGATATTTATTTCTTAATTAATTTTTTTAGTATACACATAGTGCTGTCTTAATAAGCGTACTAAAACTATATTTTCACTGACATATCACTTAGAAAGTTTTAATACATATATGTAACTACTGAGTTTTCATAGTTTGATACAAAAAAATTGCACTTGAGGTGTAAAATACTCCATTCAAGATTGAATTGAAAACTTTCTACCATATGATCATGCTATCATTTCAAAATAAATTTGAAGCTTCGATTAATTGAATCTCAGAAGATATAATGTATTTTAAGATTTTTAGCTTATAATCATTTGAGGATTATGTATTTTCAATACCTTTATGACATTAAGATGTTTTGTAGTACGAAATTGTGATAATTATGTCAGTATTTAAATTTTTTATAATTTATTGTATGCAAAATTGTCAATTAATTGGCCTGTCCACTTTGATATTCTATAGTAGATTATATTTTTCCATTTGTGTAAAAAATAAAAAAAATTAAGAAGAGGGTTCATTTCTTACTTTCTCTAACAAATTTATATTTTCCCTGAGAAAAAGTATGATGGTTTGTGTTAGGTCTCATTAGAGACGGCCCTGTCTTTCGAAATTATTTTGCCATCGATACTTTCACGTTGATATTTCAATCTAGCAGTTTTAAGAGTTGTCGTTCGAACTATTTACACTTCGGATTATTTGTTTTTTGATAATTATATATGGCCTTAGAAAACATGGAAACTCATTTAAAGAATTTGATATATTTATGCCTGTTAATTTTTCTGTAATCAATAAGAAGGTTTATTTCGTTCATTCATTCCACCTCCAAATGGACCTTCAAATCAATTATGTTAATTTCCCTCTTTTTGTTAGAAGGGATGCATCGAGCACCTCTAACGTTCAGTCTTTGTAAAGATTGTAAAATTATTATTCTAGTAATAGTCAAACTTGTCCCATGCACCCTTTGCTACATTATGCACTATCATTGGGATAGTAAAATTTGTTGTACGTAGCTTGTGACATTTCGTTCCAAGTTATCGCGGTTATTATTGTTATTATAGTAATCCAATCGATTGCCAAAGTATTGGCAAATTCATTACATTTGTTTTCAGTCTAATAATCATATCTTTTGACTTGGTTTATATACAGTAAACCAAGAATTATGGTTCGTCATTATCATAGTGTATTACGAGTGTTTTACTTTAATTCCTTACAATCTTCGTTGGTTTATCTTATTGGATAAACAAAGCTAATTCATCATCGAGACAACTACATACAAGTGTCTTTCAAGTAAAACTCCTCGCTAAACTACGCTAAAATACAGTCCACTTAAACCCATCGAAATTAATCATCGAGATTAATTGAATTGCAATTGCCTGTTTTTTCAAAATACTGAACTAATACTGCGGTAAACTAAACGTGGTAGGTTACAGTTTGAATATATTCATCCGATTTTCAACGTATCTTGTTGAGTCTTTTTTCAAATAGAAAACAGAATTATTTTGTAAATTCATCATATAATTCATTAAGTTTCAAAAACTCAATCAAAATGTCTTAAACGAACTGAGATTCTATTTTAGTATAGATATGGAATTCTCAAATTTTGTACAATATACAAAACATAAAACTAAAAATGAAACTAGGATTTTGTGTGACATTTTGATTTAAATTTTGAAATTAAATAAATTAGGTAAAGGTTTTATGGAATAATCCTGTTCAAATATTCAAGATTAAATATGAATCTTTATAGAAGTATAGAATTTAACAATTATATGATGTTCGAAAATTGTATTTATCATGATATTGAGGAAAATCTCGCAAAAGTGCAGTAGTCTTTTACAAAATTAATTCTATTCACGAAATTTCTTCAATGTTTCAAATTAATCTTCTTAAAACTTAAGGTTGAACAGTTGTTCAAAGGTGAAACGGCGTTCGACGTCTCTTGGCTTCAGTTCAGTACCTATCGGAGCATTCCCATAGGTTTCAAACCATGTCAAATAGCTGGTTGAGTGTTTTTGCGAGTTCCTCTTGCTTTGCCTCTAATTCTTCATCCTTAAATTTGGTGGCCCTCAAATAATCATTAATTTGCTACTCTCAATTCCATTATTCTCTACGCAACCACTTTGCGTAATTTAAGAGAGGCAATTAAAAAAAAGGCGAGGATAACTTGCAGCGGGGGTGTTGCTGCTTCACGGCAACGTGCCGGTTCACAAGGCCCCCGTTGCGAGGGCTGCTGTGCGGGAATGTGGCTTGGAAGAAATTACTCATCCTCGTACAGTCCAGACTTGACTCCCAGTGACAACGACCTATTCCCAAATGTGGAAATATGTCTTCGTGGGAAGCTATTATCCTACAATGAAGAACTGAAGGTCGGAATTAATACCTATTTTGAGGAGAAGCCAGAAGAATACTTTTTACAAGGTTTATCTAACAAATGTATTGAAGTTCTAGGGAACTACATTGAAAAATAGAATTTTTCCAAAATTTTTTCATGCCTTTACCGAGAATACATTGAACGCCCCTCGTATCTTTGATTTATTATTTTCATGAATAATGAACCCTAAGAATCAATTGAAAATGTGGGTTAGGACTTGAAGAAACATATTAATCTTAAAAATCGAGGTCGTTTTTTGTATTTAAAAATTATAAAAACATTCTGAACGGTCAATGCTATATTGCATTTCCCTTGAGGTAGTACATTCGAAACTATGCTCAGAATTAATCCTAGATAAGATTTGATATGATGAAAATATTACAGTGTTCCTATCTCTACCAAAATCAATAATCAGTTAATTCGCTAGTATGAATCAGTCAATCGATGTGATTTAATGGCAAGATGATATAATGAAGCGATCAAAATGTTTTTCAAACCTCTCGATGAAATCAGGAAGATCGAAGCAGTTCCTCTTGGAAAATTAAAGACTAAATTGAAAGACCACAATGATAAAACGTTTTCCACCAAAGATGATAATTTGATGATGTTCTTGTATTCTAGAAGGTTGAGTGTTGGAAGTGCTCACATTCTGATACTAAATCATTTGAAATACAAACGTGAAAATCCGAACATTTTCAGTAATCTTAGTTTGGAAGATCCAGAGATAAGGATCGCATTAGAAAATTCTTTGCCAGGTGAGTGATTTTTTTAATACTGGAAAAAAGTCGCCCTGAGTTAAATTCTGTTTTTTAAATAATAAAAATGATGTGTTATATTGAAAACAATAGTCAATCCCCAATAATAAACATAAATAAAGTTCTACCAGTTTCCATTTATTTGTTGTAAATATTACCATTTTCTCAGGTCCAGAAAATGTATTCTTTGATTAAATTATACGAAAATATTAACCTCTCAGACCCGTTGTTTCGTTTTTTACAGCTCCTTTATCAAAACTTTCTACAAAATTAATCAATATTTTTGAAATGGAAACTAAATTTCAAGCAAAACAACATTAAAACTATTCTACGACATAATTTTATTTGACGTTAAAAATCTATTTCCGTGTATTCCACCTAATGAAACAATGGAATTGGTAGAAAACTTGTTGAATAAAAATAAATTTGATGTAATTGTCAAGCCATTTTCAATGCCTATTTGCAAGTATATTATAAAATATATAAATCCGAAAAGGTTTTATCACGAAAAAAATCTACAAGCTCTTTAATTGGAATGAAATGAGAAATTACTTTGTCTCAGAAAAGCCTAGATTCTATTTTAGTTTTATGTTTTGTATATTGTACAAAATTTGAGAATTTCAATTCTACACTAAAATAGAATCTCAGTTTGTTTAAGACATTTTGATTGAGTTTTTGAAACTTAATGAATCATATGATGGTGTTACAAAATATTTCTGTTTTCTATTTGAAAAAAGACTCAACAAGATATGTTGAAAATCGGATGAATATATTAAAACTGTAACGTACCACGGTTAGTTTACCGCAGTATTTTGCCTATTAGTATTTTGAAGTAACAGGCAATTGCAATTTAGTTAATTATTATTATTAATAGTTAATTATTATTAATACATAAACAAAGGGAGGGGCGAACCCATAAACCCTAAAATTAACAAAATTTTTTGCCTCAGTAGTAAACATACCTCATTAAATGTCATAAATAGAGGTTAATACTTGATAGAAGGTGTATAAAATTATTTAAATATTTTAATATTAGCCTTCTACATATTTAATTTCAAAAAATTATATTCAATAACTTCAGAAATTAAATTGAAATAATGTCATATAAGTACCACTTATATCAAACGACATTTAAAATAAACATTCATTATAAGACATTCAAATGATATAACAAAATCCAATAAATAAAAATTGTCAATCAAAATTCTATAAAAACAAACAATAAATGTCCAATAAAAAAACCCGATAGCAAATTAAGCCAAAAAAAAAACAAATTTTCATTTTGATATTGATTAATTTCGATGGGTTTAAGTAAACTGTATTTTAACGTAGTTTAGCGAAGAGTTTTACTTCAAGGACACTTGTATGAACTAGCTTTGTTTATCCAATAAGATAAACCAACGAAGATTGTAAGGAATTAAAGTCAAACACTCTTAATACACTATGGTGACAACGAACTATAATTCTTGATTTACTGTATATAAACCAAGTCAAAAGATATGATTATTAGACAAATGTAATGAATTTGCCAATACTTTGGCAATCGACTGGATTACTATATTAACAATAATAACCGCGATAGCTTGGACCGAAATGTCACAAGCTACGTACAACAAATTCGACTATCCGAATGATAATGTAGCAAAAGCTACATGCGACAAGTTTGACTATTACTAGAATAATAATTTTACAGTCGTTTCAAAGACTGAACGTAAGAGGTGCTCGATGCATTCCTTCTAACAAAAAGACGGAAATTAACATAATTGATTGGAAGGGCCCTTTGGAGGTGGACTGAATGAACGAAATGAATCTTCTTATTGGTTACAAAAAAATGATGAGATTAATGCAAGTAAAGAAGGAGGATACAATCGGTTTATAATTCCGAATGCTGTGTCATGTGAAATTAACAGGCATAAATTTATCAAATTCTCTAAAAAACTTTCCATATTTTCTAAGGCCATATATAATTATTAGAAAATTGAGATTCAAAATTTTAATGTTAGAGTCAAAGAAAATCGATAAATTTTAAAAAGTCTGATAGATATTACGATTCACATCTGTATGCAAGAATTATGTTTTAAGGGGCACGATGAATCTAATGGATCTTTAAATCGCGGGAATTTCAAAGAATTGGTTATTCTTGTTAGTAAATTTTGCCACTAATTCAATTAGAAAATGATATTAGCAGTAGGTCAGTTTTTTCTGGCACATCTAAAACCATACAAAATGAATTAATCGATTCGGTTGGTTTTGTTGTGAATGGAAAAATTGAGGACGAAATTTCAAAATCTTTGTTTTTTCCTGGCAAGTTGATGAAACAACTGACATAAGCTGTCATTCACAATTATTCGTCATTTTCCGTTATGTAATAAATGACCAACTTGTTGAGCGATTCATGGGATTTTATGATGTAAGTTCTAGGCGTTCTGCCAAATTCGGAATATATCAAAATTTGAATATTAAAACAAATTGAAATATGTTTATCTTCTACAATTTTAATTTCAAAAACATTTTTATTCAAAAAACTTTTAGAAATAAATTTAAGTCTACACAAGCAATTTTTACCTACCTCATTGCCCCGCCAGATTTAAATCGATAATTCCCGGTACTTTCTTGACAGAGTAGTATATATTTTTTAGAAACATTTCTATCAATTTTTAATCAAACCGATACTGTTTACATAAACATTCCATAGGCGAGAAATTTACTGCAGACAACACTGAGTAAAATACGTGAATTTAGGAGTACTTATTTTGATACAATTTATAAAAAACAGGATATCGCAGATTTACACATTACACAATTTTTTTTCTAATTTGCACATACGTAATTTCTAGAACTACATCCACAGAAAGACAGGAAGTGCAGAACTATAATCGTCTTCCACGCGAACAATTGGGATGGAGAAATCAGCTTGATCTCGATATACAGAGCGTTGCTTCTGTGCCTGGAATACGCACTCCAAAATGTACACGTTCAAAACAACGGATTCGTTGTAATCGTTAACTGGGAGCAATTTACATTCAAGAAATCAACCTGGATCAGTCCAAAAATAGTGAAACATATGATTTACGGTCTTCAGGAATGTTATCCAGCTAAATTTTTGGAGCTTCATTTCATCGCCGCCCCGTGGTACATCAATGCAGCCTTTAATGTGTTCAAGCTTTCCTTCAACGAGGATATACGAGAGAATTTTTTTGTGCATGGACGAAACTTGAGTACCTTGCACGAACTTATCCATAAAGACGTATTGCCAACAGAGTTGGGAGGATCTTTGCCGAGTTATAATTGTGCTAAGTTGATTGAGGACTTGGAAAAGTTTTGCCACCAAGGCAAGAGACTATCCCAGTAGTTATTTATATTCATTAAGAATTTTTGTAACGAGATAAATAGAACAATTTTAAGGAAAATAATTCATTGCTCAAAATTTCATGGACTTTAAAGCATAAACTGCCAAATTATGAGTACAAATAACGTTGATAAATAACACTGGTCAACCAAAAAATGAAATTGTTTGTTTCCTATGATTCTTTTTGTTTATACCTCAAATTGACGCGTTTTTTTAATATGGCAAAAAATTTTCTCGGATAACTTTTGTTTTTGAATTATAGCTTACTATCCTCATCTCTTCGGTTTTTTTTGGACACTAAAATATATTTTGTTGATGTTTTCGATATGGCTTCGTTAAGAAGATGAAGTGTGCTTAATCCCGATTGACTTTGCTATATTTGTCCATCTAGAAAGTATCCGGAATTTATTGTTTCTCATAATTTTAATATACTTCTTTTTTTAAATTTTCTCAGACGAAAGTAATGTATAAAATAGGTTGTGCAGATAGTCGGCTATGGCCAAGGTTGCATGGCAACACTATTTATTAAATATTGTGGATTGTCAACAGCTGTACAATTTATGAAATAATGTCGCAACTAGGAAAAGAAAACAGGTAGAATATTTGTATAGAAAAGGTTTTCGAAACGTTAAAAAATTAGTGCAATTGACTGAAGAGAGAAAAGTGCTGCATATGAGACAATAAAAAGGATAAAAAATGGCATGGATATGAGGCATAGGCCAGTTTCGGGAAGATCGCGTCAGATTAAAGGAAACAATTTGAATGCTTTATTGGCCTTAGGACGACACAATCCTCGACTGGGTTTCGCAAATTGGCTAACAGATTTGGAAATCAACTAAATATAAAATGTCCAGTGAAAAAGGGTCATGAGTCAGTAGCCATATTCATGGACATCAAGAAAGTATTTGATGGTGTATGGCACGATGGTCTTCTGCACAATCTCCACAATTGGACAAAACATTATAGGAAACTTCTTAGGGGACAGAAGCACGAGGTTTAAAACCAACGGGCATTCTCAGCATCTTTCTCTCCTCAACAAGGTCTACCGCAGGGCTCTCCATTGTCACCATTCCCTCATAATATTTACGATATCCACAAGGTAACAGAGGAACTGAAAAGTTTCATCCCCCAATACGCTGATGACACAGCGCTTATAACACACAGCAAGAAGCTGAAGGACCCAACGGAGGAACTACAAAGTCTATGTGACAAAATCATGACAAAAGTGGAGAATTCTACCAAATCTAAACCAGTAATATTTGGCCATAGATTATCAGACAATTCATCAACCATTAGAATGCTGCAATATCATATAAAACCTGTTGAACACGCTAAACACTTAGGTGGATAATAAGACCAATTTTAAAATACATTTCAGTAAAAAAAATACAGACAAAAACCTATAAAAATCGCGGCATAAACCACACAACAGCTGCAAGAATCTACAAAACTATTTGCACACCGATATTAGAATATGGACAGGTGAATTCTACCAGAATAGTTATTGGCTATTTGAGGAAGGCCTCTTTTCCAAGTGACAACCAAGCAGTCTCCACAGTCCACCCCTAGAGGTAGAAAGCGTGATAAGGATTACGCCATATCATCGCGCGTGGCGAGAACCCCTCCGAAGAGATGAAACCACCAGCTTCCAGTTTGGGCCCCAACTCGAAAGCCAGAACCGTCTGACTGGTAGCAGCGAAGCACTATCCAACCTCTACTGGCTCAGCAGGTCAGTACCCGATTGTATAGAAAGCTCTAGAATCCAGCTGTTGTACATCGAGAAGAGTCTAGCTCTAAACAGACTCGGTATATATAACAGTTGTTTGAATACCGAGCCACTCAAACTATTTGGGTAACAAAGAGGCAGATCGGCGGGTATTTGCTGGAGTCACGCTGCCTATGGTAGGTCCGGAACCATTATTTGGAATACCACACGACGTGGCTAAGCGGACAATAACAGGCAGAATGAACTAGAGTCTTTCTGGCTGAGCCATTCTGGCGTAGAACATTCGAAGGCCTTTCTTAGAACAGCTTCGAACCAAAAGATGGCAGACCTAGCACTAGGTCCGGACAAAACCAAACTCAGCATTTTTGTCGGGATTATGAAAGGTCACTGCATCCTGAAAGCACATTTGCACAAAATCGGACTGGCTGAAGACGATGAATGCAGGCTGTGTCTTGAGGACACTGAAACAACCACGGACATCGTCTCAGAGTGCCCAGCGGTGCGTCGCATCAGATTCGAGGAATTTGATCAGGCTATTATAGCCTGAAGAAAATACTTCCGAATAAGATTATCGGTTTTATCCGAAAACTGGATCTCATCAGGCCAATATAAATTAGGGGTGAACCAGAATAGTCCACGCGGAACTAGTGTGTCTCATATAACAATATTGTGCGAAAACCACCGTGGTTACAGAGCGGTGAAACAGCTCAAACGGTGGCCAAACCGGGACTAACGACCAGGAAGGTTCTTCTGTCCATTTGGCGGCACTGAAAAGGAATAATTTATTACGAGTTGCTTCCATATGGCAAACACCAAATTCGTATCTCTACGCTCAACAACTGGACCGGTTGGAGCTAGCGATTAATCAGAAACGGCCATAATTGACCAACAGGACAATGCCAAGCCACACACGTCTGTATCATCAGAATCTGCGGGAGCTTGGTTGGGAAGTGTTTATGCATCCACCATATAGTCCAGATCTGGCACCAAACGACAACCATCTTTTTCTCGCATTGCAAAACTTCTTGAGTGATAAGAAATCGGCATCAAGAGAAGATTGTGAAAATCGACTAGCATTTTTCGCCAATAAGGACCAAGACATCTATGAGAGGGGCATTATGAAGCTACCTCTAAAATGACCATATATTTTAGAACAAACGGTGCATATTTGACCCAAATCGGACAATCCAAAACATGTTAAATAAAGCCTTGAAGTTTACGCAAAAGTAATGTTTTTTTTTTCCAACCTCTTACCATGACTTATCTTATCGGTTCAAATGCATTCAATTTCACGCTGCGGCAACCCAAAATACACGTGAAAGTACAAACGCAGCCCGCTCTGATTACGTCTATGGTTATAAGATTACGTCCTACTAAAATACTGCCTATTACAAAAGTAACGTCACATTCTATACCCACCTGTGCAGTGAACAGAATAGGAAGTTATGAAACAGAAACTGTATTTTCGTGAAATAAAACCATAATAGAGTAGTTTACTCGTCGGAGTACCTCGATTTACGGAGATTTATGAAGAAACAGCAACGATTCGTTGCGTGTCATGTTGCGGTTTAGTTTTTGCCGAGAATCGCTGGATTCACCCAGTATTTTGGTGCTTTGAAACGAGCGAAAAGTGAGTACAATATTGTCCAATCGCACTTTTTTCTCTACTTCTTCATACCGAAATGTTGCGAAAGTGACATTTAAATGATTTTAATTAATTACACTTGCTAATTTTTTCATCATACTTTCATCTGAAAATTTGCATCCTTGAATATATTTCTGGAGTTTAATAACTTTAAAAATGCATGTCACATATATGTCCGCTGGGTACAATGAATTCGAAAAATTAATGCCAGGAATTTGCTGTATTTTCATCAACAGATTGGATTAACTGAATTATCAGATAAATGATAAGGGGAAAGAATGGATTTTGTTTATTATTGCCCAACACTGAACTGTTGAAATCAAGCATTGAAAAACTAACCAGCTGGATTCAAAAAATTTAATAAAATTTAGTGTCATTGAATTTAAAATGAATTTCACTCAGCTAAAACAATAATATTGGGTTGTTCGGAAAGTAATTCCTTTTTTTTGGGAAAATGAATGACAATTTTCGTATAATGAATAAATATTATATTACATATTGGTCATTCTGGTCCCACACCTTTTGCCATCTTTCTGGTAGTAGCATGATTCCACCCTGATAAAATTTTTGGTCTTTGCTAGCGAAAAACGTATCCAAGTGATTTTTGACTTCTTCATTTGAAGCAAGAGTTTTACCGTCCAAAAAATTTTGTAATGACTGGAGCAAATAATGTTTCGAAGGCGCCAGATCTGGAGAATATGGTGGGTATGGCAGTGTATCCCATTCAAGCTGTAAAAGCTTTTGGCGAGAGACCAAACTTGTATGAGGTCTCGCATTTTGTTGGTTGAATAGTACACCTTTTCTGTTGATTAATTCTGGCCTTTGCTGTTGGAGTGCATCATTCCAGCTGATGACAGTAAACTTGCGATTTAAGTGTTGTGCTATCCGATAAAAACTAAAAATAAACGATTCCTTTAAAATCCCAGCAAACAGACAGCATAACCTCTCACCGATCTCACGTGTTGTTATTCACCGATTTGCATCAACTAATGCCTTTTTCCTGTCTTTATCAGCTTCAACCTTTCTGGTTTGAACAGCAGTTTTATCTTCTCTATAGTAGAAAAGTAAAATATTACGAAAATGCTGCTTATTGCTGTCTAAAGTTAAAAGGGCACCAACCAAAAACGCAGAATTAATTCAACTTCTTCCCATACAAGACCTTGCTATATCAGCTCTCAAAACATATAATGATTATGCCGCTTAAGTGTGAAGTCAGGTTCGAAAAAATAAAATTAAATCCTCTATGGGGAAAAAACGAAATTACTTTCCGAGCAAACTTATTTACAGAGGGTTCATTATTTGTTTTAGTAGTGCAATATTTTGATACAATTTTCTGACTTTATTGATATAACTTCATTTATGATTATTTGTCTCAAAAACTCCGCATGATCTGAACAAAAGAGAGTGGAAATCTACTAGTAAAATACTGCTCGACACATACAAAAAAATCGACAGATACAAAAAATTATTTGCCGTCGAATCGTAGCAGATGTTGAAAAATAGATATATTTTGAGAATCCTAAGCTTCGTAAATCATGGGTGAATCATAAACGAACCATCGACATCCAACGCAAGAACAAATCGCTTTGGAAAGTGATGGGATCAGAAGTGTGTAATCTTTTATGAGCTGTTAAAACCTGATAAAACCGTAAACACTAGTTCACAACAAATGTATGAAAAATGAATAAATACCAAACCACATAAACTTGAAAACAGACAACACTGCAGAACCCAAGAAAAGAAAGAACAAGGAGAGAGGGGGTAATTTTTAAAAGAAAAAAAATTTCAATTTGTCAAAACCGACCGATACAAAGTGGGGTTTTTAGCTTGATAGAAGGCTTTTTCAATATTTTCAATATCAAATAGATTACTAACCTCGCTACAAATTTTAATTTTATAAAAATTTTTCTCGAAAACTTTTTAAAATTAATTTAAATAAATGCTTTAGAAAACACAGTTTCAATTGAAGAGTTTTAATTCTATACGTCTACTAAATTGAAACAGTTCTAAAGCATTAATTGAATTTTAAAAAGTTTTTAAGAAAAATTTTTATAAAATTGAAATTTATAGTGAGATTAGCCGAATTAATCTGTTTCAGGGGACTCTTTAAATATCTGTGTTAAAGTGTTTCACACTGAGCTCCTATTCAGATTACATTCTATAGATTTTTCAACTCGGACGAAGGTGAATCGGATAATTCATAATAAATTCTCGAACCAAAAGAGAAAAACTTGACAATCTTACAAACATAAAATCATAAATCTCTCTAGCACGGTTTTTACATAAATAAAACAAAGATTAAAGAAACAGGTTTATAATTTTAACATTGTCATTTAAAATTACTAAATAAATACATGAAGGAGACAAAATTTTGTTTCTGATCTTATATTTATGAAAAACAAATCTTTTTCAAAAATGCAAAACATAATTTTAAGAACTGAAATTATGAAATTATTATATAATATATTGAAATATTCAATATATTCAAATAAGTTACTTAAAAATTTTTCAAAACTTGTACCACATGATTCTTGAAGTAACTTATTTAAATATTGAAATATATTAAATATTTCAAATAAATTAGTTTTGGAGAAGTCCTCAAAATTATGTTATGCATTTTTGAAACAGATTGGGTTTTCATAAATATGAGATCAGAAACAAAAATTTGTCTCCTTCAAGTATTTATTTAGTAATTTTAATTGACAATTTATATTTCGTTGGGTTTTTTATTCTATTTGATATTATATAATGTGTTGTGATTTTATATGTCTACTAAAATTAAACAGTGTTCATAAGACATTAATTTAATTCTAATAGTTTTTGAATAAAATTTTTTGAAATTAATATTTCTATCAGAATAAATCTGTTTTGATATTTAAATTTTGTTTTCAATAAATCGATTGTTGAAGTGGCTGTGCGGCAGGTAGCACCATCTTATTGAAACCATATATCCTCCTCAAAAACAGCAGCAAAAAAATTCATTTAACATTTTTCTGTATCGTCCTCCATTAAATGTTACCCTTTGACCATTTTCTTCAAAGAAATATGGATCAATGACTTCGCCAGCATGAAATGAACACCACTTTTCTATATGTAATGGTATCTGAACAGTTTTCGTGCTGTTTGTTTGCATAACCATTCAACCAGCTTCATCACTGAAAAAAATTTTTCCACAAAATTATTCATGGTGGTCAAATGGCTTCAATTTTTGAGTTTTGTAAGGATGTAAACCCAAACATTTTCTTAAAATTCTTCAAGTTGTTGTTTGAGAAAGATTTAATTCTTGAGAACCACATGGGACCTATAAATTTGTATTTTGTTTGTCGTACTATTATAGTACTCTTGTATTGCGTAAAGAAAACTCACTTTCCAATTTGTCTACAATACGACGAATAGTGTTTCTTTGAACTGAATACTGTCGTCCACGAATTAAATTTATTTACTAGCATACCACCTGATGAAGTAATAGCCCTCATTGAAAAAATGCTACTCGAAAATAAAGTGAATTGTGTAGTAAAATCAGATATCGTTCATTCACTAAAAATTTGCTTGAATTATATCTATTCAAAAAATTTCAAAAAACTACTCATATGAGTTTCGATCTAATTTAATTCCAACGTTATATATTTCTTCAAATCTCTAGGAATCACCAAATTAATTTCGAAGGATATCTGATATTTAATCTTTTCTAAAAATTCAATGAAAATTATTAACAGTCTCTCTAGTAATGAAGTTAGTTGAATTTGGGAGATCCTATTATTTCCGGATATCCAATATGGTCTAACAGAAAGGTTTCTGATATCGAATTTCTATTAATATTCGTCTTTTGACGTTTAAAGTTTTAATGAGATCGATTTTGGCTCCTACACGTGAAGGTCGTTCCAATTATGCACCTAAAAAATTAATCTTATTTTCACCCAAAATCGATATTCTTCGAGTTTATCTTTTACACCTACTGATGGAGAAATTTAACTTTAAAATATATTCTACCTTGCATATGAAAAATTAGGTAATTGAATTGGTTTTCATCTTAAATGTCAGAAATCTACGGGAAAACCTGTTTCCATACGAAGAATCCTCGATTTTAAACAATTAATTCAATAATAGTTGTAGTCGATAGTTTTAACTCATTTACACTTCTTCAAGGCTTCTTAAGAAATATTATTTGGACAAATGTTGAATAATATAAATGTTACCTGAGATATTTTCAGAACTATCTGAAATTGAAAATTATGTAAATTTTTCCATTTAAGACTCTGGTATTTTTCTCAAACTTTCAGTATGACAAAAATGCTTCTTCATCTTCGGGTCATTTTTTCCATCATAAAAACATTCACTGCACTCATTTTTATACAGTGTGGAAACCAGTAACGGAAGAAATTTCGAAAGTATTCATAATAAGTTTCAAGAAACTGAATACTTAAATTACATGTGTAATTGATTTTAATACATTAAAATGAATGCTCAAAATGTTCTCCATTCGTTCTTGTACTACGCAGGTAACACATGATACCTGTAAAGATTTAACCTTAAGATAAAGTAAGTGTTAAGATTCTTATTATTATTATATTATTCTCTATTTATTTAAGATTCAGAATTGTTCACTTTTTTTCCGGAAGAATTATTTATTTTAAGGATATGTTATTGGGAGTAAAAATGAGTAAGTGTCACGCTCTGCACAGCAACAATAAGGTATTAATCATACACTAACGCTATCTAGTGATATACATATACGACAATATACATACATGACATACCCTAGCGAGCCAATTCAAGTAGAGAAATGTATTTCCGATTTTTTTCTAACGTTACAAACGCAGAAAACTTACCTCATGTCAAATCCTGTTACGGTGTGATGCTCATAATCAGCATATTTATATTCAAATAAATCAATTCGGCTGATCTGTACTAAATATCAATAATACGGAGTATTAGCTATGGTAATGGAAAGTACCACAAATTATTTTTATTAATTATATTTGGTACAGATCAGCTGAATTAATTTACCCAATATAATTATATATATATATATATATATATATATATATATAATTATATTTTACAGTTTTATCTGAACCATACTTATTCGAGATGTGATTTAAATTACTTTCAATTTGTTCAAACTAAAAATCGATAAATTTGCGAAAATTTTTTATTATTATTTCATTTAGTTCAAGTTGTAACAAGGCAATGAAATTCAAAGTTCATTAATCTACATGAGCCCTGAAGTTTCTAAGTTCATGTTGTCATCATTCTTTTTCTTCGTTCTTTCATTATTCAATAGTTCACCAAATATCAGAACAAAAAAAATTAAATTAAATAATAAAAAGGAAGTTTTCACTTGACAGAAGTATTTACAATATATGAAATATCAAACTCTTGTATTATTCCCATTCCTTTTTGTTGAGTAGGTCATGACAATAATTATTTTTTTATATTAAATATCAAACACATTTATTCTGCTAACCTCACTAAAAAAATTAATTTTATGAAAATGTTGTCTCAAAAACTTTTTAAAATTAAATTAAATAAATGTCTTCCAATCACAGTTTAAATTTAGTAGATATATAGAATTAACTGTCAGCAGAAGGAATAAAAGAATTCAAAGAAATCATAGAATATTAATCAGAAATGTTAAATAAATACTTGAAGAATACAAACCTTTGTTTCGTATCGATGTATTATGAAAACCAAATTCATCTCGAAAAATGCACAACATAACCCCAAGAATTTCTTCGAAAATAACTCTCTTTAAAGAGTTCCTTCAAAGAAATTCCAAAAATATACAGCACATCTTCAAAAAGGCCATTTGGATTTACCACGTCGATATCTCTTCAGTCCAACTTGGTATCCAAAAAATAAAAATATGTTTGAATATCAAAACAGATTTAATTTGTTAGTCTCCTATAATTTTAAATCCAAAAAAATTTTATTCAAAAACTTTTAGAATTAAATTAATGTCTTATGAGCAGTTAAGTTGGACCGATGAAGACCTTATCTGAATTCTAATTGTTTTTTGAGGATGTGATACATGTTTTGAGAGATTTTTGATTCAACTTATTTGAATATTTCAAATAAATTATTTTTTTGAAATCTTAAAATTATGTTTTCGTATTTTTGAAAAGTATTTAGTTTTCATAATTATAAGATCAGAAAAAATTTTGTCTCCTAAAATATTTGTTTATTAATTTTAATTGACAATTTATATTTGTTGGGTTTTTTTATTCCATTTGACATTATATAAAGAGTTTTCATTTTATATGTCTATCAAATATAAGCTGTGCTTAGAAGACTTTAATTTAACTCTAAAAGTTTTTGAATAAAATTTGTTTGAAATTAAAATTATAGGAGACTAACAGATTAAATGTTTTGATATTCAAACTTTGTGATAATCCTTCTATCAAGTGAAAAACCTCTTCTTATTATTTTAAAAATATGTAATAAAAATATATCTCACCCTACTAACAGGAGTTGTTCAGTAAACAAATATAGAACTGTATTGTATCCTTCAAGTATTTATTTAATATTTCTAATTAATATTCTATATTTTCTTTCTATTCTTTTATTCTTTCTGGTAATGTGTAATGAGTGTTTATTATGACTTACTCAACAAAAAGTAGTGCGAATAATACTATATATATATATATATATATATATATATATATATATATATATATATATATAAATAGAATTTATCTATATATATATATATATAGAATTTATCTATATATATATATATATAGATAAATTCTGATATACAATTTTAAAATCGCGTGCAAGTTTACAAAATTGTAAACCTCACCATAAAATCTATCAATGCTACATTCAAGGGTGAACCACAAAACGGATGATTCCTTTTAACGATTCAATTCAATCAAATCTGATTACTCTTTAGTTTTTCGTCTGTTCATTTCGTGCTACCGTTATATAAAGCTGGGACCGTCTTATTACCATTTTCAATTCAATCATTACTGATAGGATGGAATCAGGAAATATTTAATCTTATTCGTAAGTTGGGAAGTAATCAAGTCTTGGGCGTTAATTCATACGTTACTTCCACACTTTATTAGTGAAAGCATTTTTTATCGATTAAGTTCATTAAAGTGCATATTGCGGAATCAGCCTACTAATATTTCATGAAGAAAACATTTGAAAGCTGAAACTTATGAAATTCAGATACAGTTAGTGTGTTGCAGTAACCGGGTAAAGCAGGCAAGTAGCGTATATATTCGTTGCATATAAATTATTTCATTATCGCCTTACTGTGAATTCCATTTTATCTGTACCAATTCGAAAAATTCAGTCGATACTTAGATTAGAAGCTTATTTTCCAGTTGAAATTCGTTCTATTTTTATGTTAATGGGTAGAGGAATACTACCTTTTTTCCCATACTTAAAATTGCAAAATAACTATAACTTTTATCGTCCATAATTATCGTTTACAAAGGTAGGTATTTGCATTTCAAATGGCAAAGTTTGGAAAATTGGATACAAATGCATTTTCACATGCTTTAACATTAAATACATATATACAGGTGTTTAAAAAAATATATAAGCCTGAAATATAGCTTTTGAAAGCTCCAATTGAAATATTAAAAAACATGTAGTACTTGAGCTATGTAGTTATTTCCAAAATAACTGTTTTATTTAAATTCCACGTTTCTACATATCACGGTCACAAATAAATTAGATCCAGCATATTCTTCATGCACTAGGTACTATACCAATAGATAGATTTCAGTAAATTTTATGAATAGCTTCATGGCAAGTATTCTTTTATAATACATTCTGTCAAGAAAGTACCGGGAATTATCGATTTAAATCTGGCGGGGCAATGAGGCAGGTAAAAATTTTTTTTCCTAGGTTGGTACCACTGTCCTTAATTACTATGCCAAGCTTGAGCGGGATCTGTCAACTAGTGTGTTTGCAACAGCTGATTAAGTCAGTCGATGTCAGAGTGCGTGCCGATTTTTACTATGGGTGATTACGTTGAGCGATAACGCGCCTTCTCACCGAGCTACGATTGTGACTGACTTTCTCGCCAAAAACTCAACAAACGTGCTTCAGCAACCACCGTATTCGCCGGATTTGGCTCCCTGCGACTTTTTCCTCTTCCCAAAACTAAAATTTCCCGTTCGTGGCACCCGTTTTGAGTCGATTGAAGCCATAAAACAAAATTCGGCGCGAGAGCTAAAGTCCATCCCGGAAAGCGCCTATAAAAAATGTTTCGATAATTGGAAGTGCCGTTGGCATAGATGTAATGGAGCAAATGGAGCCTATTTTGAAGGCGACCCAATAAATTTTGACGATTAAATGTAAAAATGTTGTTTTAATTGAAAATTCCCTGTACTTTCTTGACAGAGTAGTATATCTTAGGTACTCTATGGAAATATTTTTCTTGTATTTTATTTTTAGCTACCTCAGGTTCCATTGTTCAAACTTTTCTAATATCCTTTAGTTATTATGTTTATTTTTCAATTAAAATTTTCAGTTGTGATGTCATTTTTCGTGTCTGTTGAATGCAGGAGTGAAAAAAACTTCGGAGAAAATATGAAGCATTCAATTATCATTATCGTGAAAAAAGGCAAGATATTAAATTTGAAAAAAACGAGAAATAACAATTTGAAGTTCTTCATATTTAGCCATTAATAACGGACATCCTTTATATGACAGGTTGATCATTTAGGAACGCTGTGCGGGCAAATCTTTCATTTAAAAAAATTTCTTTTTCCTCAACTTTTTACAGTTTCCTCTGAATAGGATCTGTACCGTTGGAAAAATATCCCTAATATTATTCGCAATGATAGGGAATATACAGGAGATGATTCATTTAAAAGATCACCCATTTTTTTGGGAACGCCTGTATATTAGAAAATAATTTCCAGAGATGCAGAAATGAAAGCACAAGGAGCCTGCTTTCGAACGAAATTTCTAAGATGTCTGGTTTGGTAGCTATGGAAGCGCAACGCACTATTGCAGGACCCTGTATAGATGATAAAAAACAGGAAAGGATGTAGGTTACAGAATACAAACATGTAACTACCAAAAATAGTGTAGTCTCGACTGTGTATAGAAAAATAAAAAATGCATCATAAGTGCATCGAGTATGTTAAGAAGGGACACAGAAAAGTTGACAGATTCTTTTTCTTCGTCTGACATTCTCAACACTAGGGTCATAAAATTAGATCAGTAATCATTTTTTAGGTAATATATTATTCAACTGTATTTATATCCTTATCATAAACAGCTTTCTGAAAATTTTGTTTTCTCACTGCATTATTTCAAGATAGTATCAGGAGTTGAATATTTATAACACTTGGAGCAATTGTCGAAATTCATTTTGTCGTTAAGTTTTCTATACTACTGCGGAGTTTGAACGTTATTTGTTGTTGTCATCCCAAGTGTTTTGCTATTTGACAATGGATAAAAATAATAAACAAAGAATATGTCTAAAATTATACATTGCAACTAGAACTTAGACTCACACATACAATAAATGGAATATTTCCACAATTTATAATTAACAATAACAATTGCTTCGCCATCATTGTGGTTTCTTCAGGTTTATATTTTGAACTAAATCTGAATATAACATCTTCACTTCTTATAAATCTATCAAAACCTGAAAAAAGGGGGAGGTACAAAAAACTAACAATAAACATATTCAAAAAGGTAATACAAATAGCCATCAATTCACAGAAATACCGATAAAGAAAAATATTCGTGAAGGAAACAAAATATATTGGGACCAATTATCCGAAAATTCTCACTGAGTAAAAATATTGAACCAAGGAGATCTGACGATTCCTGTTTGATCGTAGACAAGAATTTTAAGTTTCTTGTACCTACAAATTTCTACTGCATCCAAAAATGTGCGTCTGGTACTTTTAATTTCATTTTGTATAATTCGATAGTTATTAAAATAATAAGAAGAAGGTTTTTACTTGATAGAAGGATTATTACAAAATTTGAATATCAAAACAGATTTATTCTGTTAGATTAATAATAAATTTTAATTCAAAAAAAATTTAATTCAAAAACTTTTAGAATTAAATTAATGACACTCATTCAAAAATCTCTCAAAACATGTAGCACATTCTCAAAAATCAATTTGAAGATCTTATTTAATTTCAAATTGTTTTTTGAGGATGTGCTTCATGTTTTGAGATATTTTTTAAGTAACGTATTCAAATATATTAAATATTTCAAATAAATAATTTTTGGAGAAGTTCTTAAAATTATGTTTTGCATTTTTGGAACAGATTTGGTTTTCATAAATATAAAATCAGAAACAAAATTGTCTCCTTCAAATAATTATTTAGTGATTTTAATCGACAATTTGTATTTGTTTTTTTATTTCATTGGACATAATAAAATGAGTTTTGATTTTATGTCTACTAAATTCATAATACATTAATTTAATTCTAAAAAATTTTGAATAAAAATTTTTGAAATTAAAATTTATAGTAGGCTAACAGAATACATCTGTTTTGATATTTAAATTTCATAGTTATTGTTGAAATTATGTCCGAATTTTCCAAATAACTGGTATTTGTTGAATAAGAGATGTCTGATGTGTAACTTATGAATTCTTTTTTCAATTTACCTTGTTATGAATTTCCAAATTATTAACTGTTCTTGAAGCTACATTCGGGTCAAATTTTATTTTAAAATACTTAACAATATTATCTGATGTTCTGTTTACGTAAGTAATAGAAATGTATCTATAAGTAAAATATTTTGTAGCATTGTAAACTAGATTCAATGCAATTTATTTGTTTTCTGTGTAAAATTTTGTCTATTTTAATGAAACTATAGCGGTTATTGGATGAAATTTGCTTAATACAATTAAATTCTGTGAAAAAGTTATCGCGATTCATAGGTACGTTAACTAATCTGTGGATCATACATATGATGCCATTTTTTGATTAATTTTCTCAAAACAGAATTTAATATTTGGATTGAATTTATTGATAATCATTAAAATTGCATTGTTGTCTATCTGTTCCCTTGAAATAACAAATGATATCATCTACATATATAACCAATAAAGAAAACATTTGCTCGAAGGATTTAAGTGGATTTTTCTTTCGAGTACTGTAAAGATTTTTTTGATGTTCTATTTAAATTAAATTTAAATTCTTCTTTCCAACAAATTAATTTCATTACCATTGAATTTTACGGTAGCAAGATTAACGAATTTTGATGAGTCGTAAAAGATTGTGATTTATTTCTCGGCTCTGAAATTTTCTGTTGATAAATTGAATTTTGCAGTTTTTTCTATTAATTTAACATTTTATTTTAAATTCATTACGGTTTGAAAATCAGGTTAAAGATTGATAGATTTTCAACGCAAAGAACTGCTGGAAATGTTTGCTCTTAGACCACAGAATATTCACGAACGTCAATATATGACATTATTTTTCCCATTGACAAATAACCAGAAATTGAAATTGTAAAAGTTTTAAAAGGCTGTCAAATTAATATATAACAGGAAAGTCGAGTTTCAAGGTAATAAGATGTTGTTTCATCTTATGAATTGGATTTCCCATTGCTTCCTTCCGCAATAATTGGCAGCAAACGTAAAGAATTGTGTTTCTTTCACGCAAGACAACCTTCCCAACCTAACTGTACGTTTTCATTTCCAGAAAAAGCCAACGAACCGTAAATAATGAGCGCAACAATGTTCATCACGAGAACCGAGCATACTCTTGGAACGGACCATTCCAGAATACCAATTTCCACGTCTCCTCTACCCTTAAGGCGGTCGCACAGCTTAAGGCTACGTGGCGAAAAGTTGTCACAACATCACATACGATTTTCGGACATTTCAGCTGGAAAACTGAGGAACGGAAGGTGCGATGGGAACCGACAGAACATGGGGTGTTCGACCCCTATAAATGGCACGACGCAAGCGCAGTCACGTATTGTGAGGGTTTCCACCGACTTGCGTGATAACAGAAACTTGCATCCGTTACCTAGAAAGGGGGTCGATGGTTACAATCACCTAAAGACGGATTTTCGACCTTCTAGTACCCCTAAGGGGGTGCCGAGCCCCCAAACACCCCGTACGAAAACGCTGGTGAGTTCCACAAACTTGATTAAACGCTGGTTTTTATTTCCTTCAAGATAAGTGTTCATTCAAATATTTGACGATACTAACCTATATTGAGAATATCTGGGCTAAATCTTTCATCAACATAACGAGGAGTTTTTCCTTTAATTTGAACAATTCAAACTGATTTTCGAATAAATTTTATCAAATCCATAAAACAAGTAATTTGGCCATGCAATTTTGAATCAATTTTTCTCGTTATGATCTCTGTCAGTCAATTTCATGTGATTGGTTTTAGATTAATTACTAGAATCGTAATCAATAAAGGGGCTTAATTCGTTGTCGATGAAGTGTAAGATAAAATATTTCTAAATTAAATTGAAAATAATGACAAGACTACAGCGAATCAGTATTTATATAAATTTTCATATTAATTTATTTCAAATGATAATTTAGAAAAAAATCTGAATTAAATATTAATGCTACGAATGAATATAAAAATAAATATGACTTTAGGGCAATAAGAAATTGAAACCTATAGGGGATTCTTATTGATTCGAAAACAATAAACACAATAACTCATTTGACATTCAGTTCAATTTTGCTCAGAGGTTTATTGTTTTTATACGAAATATGGTAATGTTCTGTATTTTCATTATACTAATTTTTTCATTCTAGCTTTCTTCGTAATTCAGTTTTGAAGAATTATATATTTGCAATTTTAATCTCACTAATAAATCGATAGAAGCTGGAAACTTGCAAGATTGATTTTCTATCAAGTTTTATGAAATTCCAACCAGTAGTTTCTGAGGAAGGTAAACTGAAAATTTAAGGTCGTTATTAATTTTTTATTATACTACCAGGGAGGGCACACAATTTTTCTTCCAGCGGATATCAGATAGCGACTTGCTCTAAAAGGAATTAAAATCGAAGGGAAAAAAAAACATTTTATACCAGAGGCTCATAAAAAATTATGTAATATCTGTTGTATTCTCAACTGAAAACTCATCATAGTTATCTCTTGTAATTCGAAATGATGAATAGATTAAATGTAACTGTGTATAAATTTGCATTTTTAGAAACTCTGCATTATGCAATTCAAGAATAAGCAGAAATCCGCCAGATTTCGTAAAATTTTTGTCTGGAAAAAATTTGTTTCTACAAGGGGAAAATCGTTCTATTATTCAACAAAATGTACGGTTTATGTCATTAATTGCCCTGTTATTTCACGGTAGAATGAACAACGTTCAATATTTAATTTCATGTCGTTATATTTAATATTTTTAAAAACATGAAATTGAAATCAAGAAAATTGAGCTAACTGTTGATGTTTTTGTATTACTTTACTGATTATTAGAGAAGCCTTTATTTTCCTGTATTGAAAGGTGACGTGGTACGTTAGCATATAAATTTTAATAAGATAAACTGCAGGGGGAAAGTTGAACCAGCCCCCTCATGATGCAAAAGATTTTTCCATATTTAATATTTAATTAATTTAATAAAAAAAACACTGTACTTCATCTTTGACGTTATATTTGAAATTTGAAAATAATTTGCTCTATGGTTAAAATAATAGATTTGAAGATCGAAAGATTTAATATTTTTTCATTCAAAAAGCAAACCAATTGGGGCCAATTATTTCCTCATATTTTAGCTGAAGTAGTCACATTGCAGATGTCTCACTTTACTTTTGTGAATTCAATTTAACAAAAATCTAAAAATGAAAAGTCGCTTTTGCTTGCTTCCATACTCCTGAAAAATTCAAATCTTTGGCTTACCTCTTCAAGAAAAATAAAAACACATAATTCCGTGTTCTGTCATCCGAAGGTCAAATAAACATAATTTTTACCATTTTATAAGTATTCTCCTGAAGAAACGGAAAATCTCAAGGAAATGGAAAATACATTATTGAAAGTTCCGTTTTATGTGTATTATCACAAGAGAAAGTGGAAGGGGAATATATTGAACAAAATTTCCAATACTTTCCATACTTTTTGTCGAAATGAAATAGGGAAAAAATTAAAAATTCTCGTAATTAATCTTCACGAAATTATCATGAGCGTTCGTTCAGTTATTTCACACCTAAGCACTAAATTTGAGTTTGATCGAATTTGTAATTTCGAAAATATATAAAAAACGGAATTTCACTCAGAAACCATTCAGCCGATTCTGTCCATTTTTGGATAAAGCTGATATATTTAGACTCTAAACCTGTCTTGAAATTTCGTTCTTTTTGAGATAGGCCCCAAACTTACCCTGAAAATTTCAAGTATCTAGCTCTTTCCATTCCAAAGTGAACCGTGACTTTTTCTAAATGTAATGGTGTTTAAACATTGAATATTGCACATAATTTAACCAAAAGTAAGTTTCATCACTGAACAAAATTTCCAAATAAACCTGTGGATCAATTTTGTAGTCTGCAAACGCTGCTCTGTCTATTCATGATGAATTTCCAGGCCAAACTAACCTTAAAACAACCGGAAATGTCAAATCAGCTGATACAGAAAATGGTGGTGCCAATTTAAAGTTCTTCGACTCTAAAAATAACACCCATTATACACTGTTATCATTTAAAATTATTATGAAATTTCTTTATGAAATTATGTCGTCAATTGATGACGAAGATTGTGAAAAACTGATATGAAATTTACAAATACGCATTCACATCTTTTAATCATAAAGTTCTTCAGTGAAACTCTACCTTTTGAATGCAATTTAATATCTAAACAATCCAGTAATACACTAACTCACTTCCAATTAATTTTTTATAGTCTCTATCCCTTTCGACTACTAAACTACATAACCAGAAGTCGCCAACGATCTCATTGCCTTCAACAACGCCACCTTCATCCCCCTATGGTACTAATCAATCTAACCTAAATCATGATTGGGACTCTGAAAGCTTAGGGAGTACTACAAGTAACCTGAGCTTGTCCTCTTGTGATCATGCTGCAATAGCTAGAAATGGTACTACCTTCTCTGGAAGGAGTATGAGGTAGGTACCCTTTGATGAAAATGAGTCTTACTATTGTACACATTAATGGAAATAGATTTATCCATTCGAATAGTTTATTGTTAACATCAAACAATATATCATATAAAACAGAGAGTAGATACACTTTTATTCACAAATAAATTACAATATGGTACTCACAGGATATTCATAGGATGTGCTACTAATTATATCTTATTGGTGTACTACTTATATTTGAATTGATATAGGCCTTAGTGGAAAAAGGAGATAATGAGTTTTCAATTAGGGTTCAATTATATTCTCTATTGATCATTTCTTTCGCCTTTCGAACCCTCAGGATTATTAGATAACTACGTAATATTCCCGTAATTATCGCTAACGACTCTATGTGCCCTTTTCAGCCTCTGATTCTACCATTTTTTAACAGCTATCGGAAATCGATTCATCTTCATTCTATGGTTGAACTACTGTTTTCAGCATCTTGACATAATAGATTTTTAACATCTTGACATTATATTCCAGTCTTTTGAGTTTTCACAAAAAATTATGCAGAATTCAACGTTGAGATTGTTACAAGAGTTGATTGCCTTGAATATTGTCATTGTGTTGCAAAAAATCAAGTTGAAGAAATGATTTCTGTTGGATTGAACCCTTTAAATGCCACTGACTATGTCAGGTTTTGTTGACAATGTCATGACATTGTGGCAATGCGTAGGGTAGTATTAAAATATACCATAGCTTCTCCGTAGCTTTTTTTCAAGGTCTACTCCAATCACATTAAAAAGAAATATCTAGTTCCGACTGTTCTTTGATTCGTAACAAGCCTGCAATCTAAAATAAAACATCCCCTCATTCTTATCTAGTCGTTTCGCCTACGTCGTTGCTATATTCTGAGACTTCCTCGAAGCCTTTACACTATGAAATGAGACAATGTATTTTCGATCCTTCGTATTCCATCTCATGTATTCTCTAACTCAGAAAAGCCTCTGATTCTTCTTCAGCGACCAAATGGTTTTTATGCAAATTTATGGTTGTCTTCCGTGAATAGATGAATCATTGATATTTCTTCCGATTCCAGCTAGGTAATGTTGACGTCCATGGCTTGTTTTCACTCCTTTTGAACAGGAAAGTGTTGTTTTTCGTTTTCTCCCATCAGTTATCTATTTTCGCAAACCAAAGCGCTCCTGTCTAACTCTTTAATTTAATAATCTTGTTTTCTGCCTCCTGACTAATTATCTATTCCCTAACAATGTTTTTATATCTGAATGTTTCCTTCCAAAACCTTGCTCTGTTGAGTTTTGAAATATCACATTTGCTAATAATAGAAGTTGTCATTAAAGTAGCAGTTTCACATAATTATCAAATACTCCAGATTCATAGGATTATTACACTGATGAGAAATCCAATCAATCTTCTATGGAATAGTTTATTTTGAAGATTTCTTCATTATGTTAATGCAACTTTGAGAAATATATATTGTATATAAAGAAAGGCACCTTCCCATAAGCAATTTCTAAATCCGCTAGTGCTAATGTAATAATGATTCTACAATTAATATCAAATGTGTGAAAAAGATTGGATACAATGATGCACAATTTGTTGCAACCCAATCTATTTGAAAATAATATCATTCTCAAGGATAGCAATATACTTATATTAAACGCACTTCTGAATGTGACATTGTGATTAATTTAAAATACAACTTTCAGTTAATTGCATTGCTACTAACCGGATAAACCAAAAAAGTTGCAGTGCGTTAATTTGCACAATAGTTTATATTTGTATTTAAAAATTCTATGATCTATTGACCATAAAACATTATTACAAGTAATTGTATTAATTTGGTACTTCATTAACTATGGTTATTTTAGAATTCAGCTGATTATGTTTTATATCATATATATATTACATATATATATATATATATATATATATATCAAATGTCGTGCTGTCAAATGTGAATATATTTGCCAGCCTCCATGGTGTGTGGGGCAAATTTCTTTTAATCGTTTGACTAATAATGTAGTAGCTTGTTTGAAGACGCTGCTTATTCTTGAAGAAATGTTAAGTGCCTTCTGGTCAGTAGAACTTTAAGATGATCTTGAGCATGGGTTATTGCTCTTTCCATGGTGGATTTATTTGGCAATTGCTCGATTAGCATTCGAACTGACTGCTTTGGAAGGCTAACCTTTTCTCAGTTCACCAAAATGAAGCGGCCGTTAGTGTTCAATGTTTCCGTAAGGTTACAAGGCTACCATGGAGCGTGGAGATCCCACAGAAGTATTCGTACATCTGACCACCGATCTGGTGTTAGACTCGTAGGGTTAAAAGCATGCTAGGTTAGAAGAGTATTTCATTAATCTAACCGCGCATAATTCTCGAACCAGAATTGATTTGAATGTCTTAAAGGGTCTTGATTATACGTCTGAAAGAAGGAGCTCGAGACAGAATCAATCGAGAGTCTTCTCAGGGATATGTAGGTATTCACGATATAGTTAAAGACTCGAACCATCATTAATTAGGAGATTTGTCAATGGTTTGTGGGTCTTGACGATACAGCTAGCTGTTAGTGCTCGAACCAGGATCAATTGAGGCATATATACTCTACGATTCGTGGGTCTTGAATTTGCGATTGGGTGGAGAAAACTAGTCTCTCCAGCGTGTGAGTTGCGTTTCACAAAACTGGGGTACTGATCTGCATAGATAGTAGAGGTTGGGTAGTGCGTTGCTGCTACCAGACATAGCCTGAGTTCTCAGAAGGGAAGCCTACTGGAAGCTGGGTATTCTCAGCTTTCCACGATGATAAAGCTTAATCCTGATCACACAACCTCTTTCGGCAATTTTGGAGTCTACTTACGTGGTCAACTAGTGAAAAGCCATGCTCACATAGCAGTAACTACAATGGTGGTATTTACTCAAAACTGCAAACTGACAGACAGGCCAACAATCGAATGTTTTTAAGTAAAATTATCCACTGGATAACCTGGCCAAAAAGCACATACTGAGGTATGAAAGCAATCAGAATGCGAACAAAGCATCAAAGAGCCATTGCAGTTATAGTTTATCAGTACTGTATACCCAGATGGGAAGCTAACTAAATTATATTTCAGCTAGCTAAATAGACTCAATTTACCAGATAATTTTCGTCTCAATATATTCGTTCCTGGAATATCTATACATTCTTGAAAACTAAATGAAGTTAATCTTTTTCAGATATATCTTTCACTGCAACCAAAATGCTGCAGTGTCGGGCGAAGAATATCTCACGCCCACTCAAAGGGCCCACCGCCAAATCAAGAAACTCAAGAGCCTACTCCATCAAGCCCAAATAGAACTAGAACAGAAAGATAGCGACATATTGAAGCTCACTAAGGAAGTTGTGGAATTGAGGTTGTACAAAGCAGCGATATGTTCGCCAGAAGATAGGTCGAATTCCAGTGATGCCGTCACTGTTAAGGAGAATAATTCCGATGATCAAATAACGCCAGAAGGTGTCAACGGAAAGGGTCAGATTCCGAATTGTATGGACTCTGGTGGTCCACACACAGATTCTGGACATTTTGAAGATTTGAATAGGAGTGGAACACCGGTTAGGGGTTATTCCTTTGAGGAAAGTGATAGCATCCAATCTGTAAGTGAATTTTCAACTCTTTGAAACATTAAAGAAAATTTTGATATCACGTTCCAATTCTATCAAATGATCAAATGATGATCAAATGACCTAATATTTTCAGCCGCAAAAATCGGACAAAGCTGTAGATACCTGTGATTTTGGAGAGTCTAGTAGTTCCGAACAAAAGCTAATCTTAGAGTATGAAAAACGAATTCAAGAGCTCATTAGAGCTCACGAGGAAGATAGTTACCAGATGAAGCAGAAACACAATGATAAAATAGAAGAGTTACTGGCTAGAATAGGTGACATTAACCAAAGGTTGACAATCAATAAAACGTATCATATCTAGTTTTACTGACTTTATTCTTTCAAGGTACTGGCAAACTGTGCCAGAATTAGAGGCAGCAAAAGAACGAATTAAAGATTTGGAAAAGCAACTGGAGGACAGTTGCCAGAAATTGGAGGATTTAGAACAGAAGAAGAAAGAGTCTTATCTTGAATTGTCCAAGCAACATGGTCAGGGAATCTCCAAAATAGAGGTCGATCCTCAGGTGAGTAATCTTGAAAACCAGGAAGTTTTCAGAGGTTATTATTATTATCCTGATCTTCTGTGAAGATCCCCAGAAGCTTTTTCAGTTTTGTTCTGGGTAGGCTTTGTTACTGCGATCTTGCGCCACTTTAGGTCACAGCACTGTTAATTTTCGACCCAACAGTGAAATGGTGACCGACACCCGTCCAACTAGAAAATTTCTTTCGCACCTGAACAGGATTCGAATCCGTGACCTTCCGGTTACGGGCCCTTTGCTCTACCACTGAGCTGTTGGCACTCATTATCTTCCAAGTACACTAAACATCTACAAATATACACACATAGAACCGTCAAAATGGCTTTACTGATGAAAACAGGCTTACATGATATTCTAACATCTACATTGAACATCATTCTCAGAATTCGCTCCTGTAGAATGAGTTCCCTTTTTATTTTCACTGAACTACCCCATATTAGAACAGCGTAGGACAAATAACTACATACAAGACTATAATAGATAGTTATTAGAGACGTAACTGGTAAATATATTTTTTTTATCCTACTTGAGGGATAATGAACTTCATTCGACTTTTTACAAATATGTTCTATATATTCTTTCCATGGCAATCAGTTATCCAAATAGATACCAAGAAATTTTTTACTTCTAGAAGATAATAAAATCTTTCCCAACAATTTCCACATTAGTATTTAGACGTTGCCTCGCCCGTTTATCTTTTGTTCCATCGACAGCCACTGGAGAAAACTTATTTAACATCTAAATAATTTCCATTTCATAGGTTATGGAAATAGCAAAACGCAATCCATCCAGACTATCAGTTCCTGAACTACTTGAAGAACTACAAGTAACTAAAAACGAACTAGAAAATCTGAAGGTATGTATAGAACACATCTTAGTGATCCATTGAGTGTTCAGTGATCTGATAGTGTCTTCTGTTAACACTTTAACAACTTCAAATTCTTTCGATATTTAGGTAACTCTAAACGTGAAATTTGAAATTCATTTGCTAGTGTTACTCACTGCTAGTCTTACGAAATGCCCGTTTTTAGGATACTGAGTATGCATCGACGTCTAAGAACTTGCAACCATTGCTAAGTGCCAAAGAAGCCCTGTCTTTGTGGGTTCTTGGCGCGAGAAAGGTAAAATTTGTATTAAGCCCTCGAGGCACTTTTGGAGTTGGATCTGTAGCTATTTTCTGCATGGGCACTCGCTTAATTTTCCTTTATTTGCAAAATTTAAACATGTTATTGTATACCTACATTTTAAAATTCCTAGTTAAAATTTTTGGAACTGCAAGATAAATAATTACTTTGAATCCCTATAGATGTCGCTGTTATGCTCATATATAATTAGATAAGCACCACTTTCACTATTTCTATCTTTTATAAAGTATACAAATTTGTTGTATTTGATTTAACGTTATTTTAGCACGCTTCTCCGATTCACGCCACTTTGGATCAGATAAAGTTTTTTTCACCCTTCACCACTTTAATTCAGGAGGAAATGTAGCACTTCTCACATAGCATACGAGGATTGTCTTTTAATCTTCAGGAGTTACCAACAAAACAAAAATTTATGTTCTTATATCACCTATTAATAATGATATTTCAATCCTTTTTATGACAGGATATAACTATACAGAACACGTCAGAAAAAAAATAGTAACTCACAGAGGGAAAAAACACGAAATTCAGGTATCACAAACAATATGACAGTTTAAGTAGTCATCAACACTACAATAACAATTCATTAGCAATAATTCCTTAATCTGTTTCTTGAATTTTCTATAGTCTAAAACTTTTAGTCTTTCCAGTAGATGATTAAATAATTTAAACCCACAGTACAAGGCGAGTGCTGAAATTAGTTGTTTTATGTTTTGGAACAAAGAGAATATCTTTAAGCCTTGTATTGTACTAAAGATAATCAGAGCATTGCTTCTGTGATTCTAAGTTTCTTCGAGTATACAGCAAAACCATAGATAAACGAGTGTCGTTTATCTATGATCAAAACGTTAAAGATTTAAACAGTGGGAAACCTAAGTAATATGTTATTAACAAAGAAGGGTCTGCAGGACTCCTCTAGCATAAGGTTAAACATGCGCAATAAATTCACGATTGCTCGAGGACGAACCTACCCTAACACAACGTTATAGTTAAGATGGGAGTAAGCAAGGAAATTATAAACGCAAAGTAAAAACTCGATGAGTAGAATATGCTTAACAAATTTCGTTAACCTGCAGCTAGAGGGTCGCTGAAAGACTCAAGATCAACAAAATTAGCGAGAAAGTGCATAAGATCAGTCTCATTTATGTTCAAAATGGTGGAGTATCTAGAACTTCAATCATTCAAACACCGCACCAAAAATTCCACAATTTAGTTTATTCCTGAAATATAAAAGATAATCCTCGGATTTATATTCCTCTTTGTTGGATAAGCAGTTGGGTTTGTTATATTACTTAATTCTAGCTTTTACACAGGGTTATTCACATAAAGCGTTTCCTACAGGTTTTTCCTGGAAGCGTTCCATATAAAATTGTGAAACTATACAGGTTTTTTCAAAGTTGAACTCAAACATTGACCTACAAACACAGATTATGCATAAGTATGCGTAATCTCTAGTCTGTGAAAATGACTTGCTCCGTTATTTCGTGAGGTCTCATTAACTCCACCTAGCGGGAGAACTCTCTACTACGTATAAGAATTGCCGCCTTCTTCGATGTGTTTTTTCCCTTGTAGATACCCACATGGGTATATAAAAATATTTTTCATAGAAAGTTAATGTTCAGAATGAAATATATTCCATATTGGCACAGTAATAGTAAAACAAATATTTAAAAAAAATGCACATTTGAGTAATATTTCATAATAATCATCACTGTGATTCCTACATCCACAATCAACGAGAAAATATCGATAATTATTTAGGATTTTAATAAAAAGAGTTGATCTATAATACTGATAAAGATGGATGAAACAATAGATATTATTTTAGAAGTACTGAAATGAAAAAGTATATTTCTAAGAAACTTTCATTTTCGATTCCATTTTGTCTGTTTAGAATTTCAAATGGAAAGACTTCTGCGAATAACCCTGTAGATACAGGGTAACTGAATCAAATGATTCAGTTATTTCTAAAAAGCATTTGACTCATTGTAAAAATTAGATTAAATGTATGTGGATGTAAACAAACCTAACTATTTAGTCTATTTAACTTCTAGTGTTTCTTTGTTTCAAGTTAGATGAAAAATAATGTTTATATTAATTTTTAGGCAATGTATCGACAGCTGATGGAAGCTAAGAGCAAAAATAAAATAGATCCAGAAATTACTCTACAATTTTTAAAATCAGCTATATACTACTTCTTAACCGATAGAGAAAATACTGCTGGCCATTTAAAGGCTATACAAAGCATTTTGGGTTTTAGCCAAAGTGAGATAACCAATATTGACAAGGCACAGCTGCAGTAGTTCAACAGGAATCAGTACAGACAAGTCTGATCTCGTTTTTATACCCAGTGGAGCCTTCGATCTTAGAGCTAGTAAAATTGAAATTTTGCGATAAACAAAGAATGTGAGCAAGAATGTTGAGAGACTTTCAAAGATATCTTAATTGGTAGGAATTTATTACAAATACAAATTGAATTCATGAAGAGTACTGTCGTTAAAATTCTTAGATTGAAAAAATAACTATTTTTCAAATTTTTCCAACTACCGAAAGTATCTTTACATTTTTGTTTTTCATAGCTTTAATTTCAAATTGTATACAGATATGTAGAATTCAACAGTGGTGCTAACATTCCAACTTTTTAAACATAAGGCAAAATGTTTTGTCTCCTGTAGGGTTTCTTAAATTTTTATAGCTTTTTGTGATAATGTGGCACCTAAATTGTCCTCATTTATATTTTACACTTCTTCATATTCATTTTTATGCAGGGTAAATCGAGGTAAGCCCGTTGTGAAAGTAATGCCATCCATAACGAAGATGACGAATATTTTGCAAAGAAATTATAAAGAGAAGAGAAGATATTTTGTATAGCCGAGACCGAATTGTGCGGTTTTTCAAAAGGATAGTTTTTAAGACCCTGTATGAATTTTTCCTTACTGTATGGATAATGGATTAATGTATACTTTGTTTAGTGGTGTTGTAAAATTTGAGAAATTATATTTAAATTCTGATCTGATTGTTTATTTATTAAAATTCCGAATAGAAGTTGCTGAAATAAGAATAAGCATTTCAATGATTACACTTTAATATTGGTAGAATGGTAGAAACAGAAATTTATATTGAAATTGATTCTTGGCTACCATGGCTTCTAGTCAGTCAGTACTAAAAGCTCTGGAATACAGCTGTTGTACATCGAAAACAGTCTGGAATTGCCGCACAGCTTTAAACAGGCTGGGTATGTATAACAATCACTCTTGTTTGGATACCGAGCCACCCTAACTATTTGGGAAACGAAGAGGCAGATCGAGGGTGTTTGCTGAAGCCACGCTGCCTCTGGTAGGCCTGGAACTATTCATGGGAACGCCACATGATGTGGCTAAGTGGATGATAACAGGCAGAATAAACTCAAGACTAGTCTTTCTAGCTGAGCCATCCTGGCCTGAAACACTCGAAGGCGTTCCTTGGAACAGCTTCGAACCAAAAAATGGCGGACCTAGTGCTAGGTCTGGATAGGGCCAGACTCGGAACTGTCGGAATTATGACAGGTCACTGCAGGGTGAAAGCGCATTTGAACAAAATCGGTCTGGTTGAAGACGATGCATGCAGGCTGTGTCTTCAGGACATTGAAACAGCTATGTACATCGTCTCAGAGAGCCCAGTGGTGAATCGCATCAGATTTGACGTCTTTGGTCAGGCTTTTATAGCCCACTATGAACTGAAAAAAATTACCCCCGAACGAGATTATCGGTTTTATCCAAGGACTGGATCTTGTCGGGCCAATATAAATTAGGGGACAATAGTCCGTACGAACACAGTAGTAAGGTGAACAGACGCCCGCTCACTATAAATAATAATTATGGTTTCATCGAATATGAGGATCAATCAATAAGAACCAACATTCGAATACAATTTAAATTACGTTTACAGTACAGTTACATAGAACCAAATAATAGTGATATATATTCCATCTTTTTTATATGCATTTTGTTACCATTGACTACTGACACAACTTTCCGACTGCCGATTCCAAGTGAATGGGTCTTGACTATGTCAACAACATAGGAATTTTCAATGAGATTAAAGTAATATTTTGAAATTCTTACACTTTTCAGGATAAGAGTCTATTCATCGTTTTTTTTTATATTTTGTTAGATTACTCATTTTTCCAGTGCCAATCTTTTGTTGTTCTGTTATTTTTAAACAACAGATATTTACTAAATACATTAATTAATATTAGGTGTACCGGAGAGTGATGTCACTCTTTTAAATTAAATTCAAACGAATAAATCATCAACAAGTTTTATTTTTAATCACCGCTTTATGAACAACAAAATTTGCCATCTAGTGTGCAAATTTTTAACGCCCGACCGATAAAAATCAACTCGTTTTTGAGTAAAATATCTCGAGGTGATTAAAACAAGTTGTAGAAATTACTGTTTTACTACCAATAAATTGATATTTTACACATTCAATTGGGTTTCGAGTTTCGGGAATTAACTATACAATCTTCAGACAATTGACTTAAAAATCAAGACAGGGTATTTATGCATATATAGGAGTAGAAGAGGTGATAAAAAACAGGTTGAAAAAGAGAGGACGCCTAACAACTATTAGAATATTGGCACACCAAAGAAGATTGGTAAACAGATGTTACTTATTTAAATATCTCAAAAACAGTCATTCATTATTTTTTATTGTGAACTAATTTTAAAATTTCAATAGATTCTAAATAATCTTTAAATTAGGTTATTTTGATTTCCACAAATTTTTTATTGTTATGTTTACAAAAATCGTTTCGCTATCAGAGTAGCATCATCAGGTAAGATTGTTGTAAATATAACAAAAAATTTGTGAAAATCAGAATAACCTTATTTATTCACCAAGTAAGGACTGATTCAATTCAATATCTAAATAATCAAGTTTCTTTCCTTTTCTACATGTGAAATATTAAGAATATCTATTGTCGGAAAAGGAAGGCCGTTTTCCAATCAATGAGTGGAAAAAGTAGAAGTTTGTTTATTTTTCATGAAATTCATTTTATGTTCGTTGAACATGGTCTTGAAGGAACGTCCCGTCTGACCTATATATTTATTACTGCACGTCTAACAAAATAACTCATAAACTCTTGATTTGTGTATGTTTGGAGTTGGGTCCTTTGCGTTAAATAATAAGGATGATAATTTATTTTGTTTTGAAAGCAATATTAACATCTAATTTTGAAAAACTATTGGCCACTTTTTGACTTATGCTCCCGAAGTACGATAAAGATATGAATTTTTTGTTTACTTTATTTTTTATGATGGGATAAATTTGGTTTATAGCTATTTCAGATTGTTTCCCTCGAATTAAATTATTTATTATATTGGGTTTGAAACCGTTGTTCGCGGCTATTTGAACTTCAGCTTCGCGGTTTTTTTTTATATGGGTAATGCGAAAGCTCTATGGATCGATTGATACGCTGACATTTTTTGTGAATATGGGTCAATAGGAATAAATATATCAGTGGATGTGTGTTAAATTAATTTAATAATGATAAACTACCAAATATTAACAGCAGAAACAGTTCAGTATCTCGAGATGACATTTTGGTCATCATCCAAATTTTCAAATTTTATACCACTAAGAAAATTATGTAGAGTTCGGAATAAATAGAAATCTGAGGGTGCGATGTCGAGAAAGTAAGGTTGGAGAGGCAATACCTCCCACCCCAATTCATTAATTTTCTCTGAGGTTCGTCTTGAACAGTGCGGTCTTGCAGTGATGTGTTGCTTTATAACCCCTTTTCTGTTGACAATCGCCAGATTCTATTCGATTAAATATTGGTTCACTGGATTCAATTGTTCACAATAAAGATCCGCACTATCAGTTCGTCCAGGTTTCAGCATTTCTAAATGAACAATTCCGCGTATACTCCACCACACACACAGAATTTATTTGGGATGATCAAAATTACCAAATCTGAACTTAGAGAACAATCTTTGGTATTTACAAACGTCTGATGCACTTGGATAATGTTTTTGGTTGGATTACTACACCCTTACAAAACTCAAAAAGCATAAAATGTCGGATATGCTCTTCTGGTATTTGGCTGGTCATTTCACCCCAAATTGCAGAAAAAAGCCTAATATTTAATTTTTTAGAAGTGAACAAGTCACAATAACCTTAAAATGTCTTTTAAAAGACTTCGAAGTACAAATGACAATCAACCTATGCAGAAACATTACAATTTGCTGAGAAATCTGGTTATTGGTAAGAGTATGGAGTTCTTTACTAAACCAAGGTAAGTATCCGAAACCCATAAATTTTTGTAGTTTGTGTGAAATACCTTTTAACTTCTGGCTTTACCATAAATCAGTTGAAAATATCACATCGCATAGAAACTAGAAAGATTCAACTCTACTGGCTTCGAAGGCTCGAAATATAGAAATTATATTCTAATGCAGACAAAAACATTCCATATTATATATTAAAGTACTTTGTTTTCTATCACTTTTTATAACTGAATACAGTAACTTGCGTTTCATAGTGATTACTAAATTTTCAAACTGATTAAAAACGAAAATATATTCACTGAAGGCTTCGGCTTGTGCAAAACTTTGCTAAGTGGGGTTTGCCAAAGATCCATCTGCTCGTTTAATAGTTATATTTCTAAAATATGCTTGTGCTTAAATATTTCTATTGATTCCATGTCTACGTTTTTGCCTTTCACTTCCAGATGTAATATTTCAAGATTGTCAAATTCTGAGAAGACGCAAAATTAGAATGATCTTTCCGGTTCCTAAATGATGACTGATGTTCTTTGAACAGTTTTTGGAAGGATCTCTGTTGACAAATCAATTTATAAACTCTAGAATTATCAAGCCGGCTGTTACTGTCTTCAGCATTAAATTAGAGTTGGAAATTTCATGCGAGGGAGTGAAAGGTAAATTAGTTTGATTTTTGGAATTATTAGAGCATTTGAGAGATTTGAATGTAAACAAAAAATAACCTTCACACCCTTACATATAATTCCCAATCTCTCTAATTAGGACAAAACCACTCTGCTGAAAAATTCATGGTATTTAGCCGTTCAAAAGTGTGTGAAATTCAAGTTACACATAAATTAAATTTAAAAAGAAAGTTTCACAATGGAAAATGCTAATCCTTCAAAATATTGAACAAAAGAAAAAATCTCTATTTGTCAAAAGCTATGTTTAAAAATGTTTGGACTGCAAAGTAGAGGATTTAATTTGAACATGAAATTTACATTGGTGAGCTAAACAATATGTTTTGGGCACACAAAAAGAAAATTTTGGTCAAAATTGAGTATAATCATTCATAGACAAACAATTCACAGCAATGTTTGATGCACTATTGAATTAAATAATTAGACAAAGATAACCTATATATTCTTCAGGAAGAGAAAGAGAATTATTTCTCTACATTCAAAAATTTCGATTTGAAATTGCTGTTACTCAGCCAAGCATCTCAAATATAAAAGATTGATCTCACCTTTTAGGTTCACCATCCATAACAGTCATGAAGAAACATTTAAAACAACCATCTATCTTTCTTATTTTTTATTATACCAGTAATACAAATCCTTATTTACATGACTGTGATTACTGCTCATTTCTTACTTCCTAAAATGATACCATCATATTTCTGCTGGAACCATTTCATTGCGTCTTCCTTAGTGAGTCTGTGTGGAGCTCCTACTTTCCCTTGTTTCCTCCTTCTGTGTGCTACGTTGAATCCTGGACGTCCTAATACAACGTAGAAGTCCAGACCGTAAATTCCTATGCTTGGGTCATATTTAATACCAAGATCTATATGTTCTTGGATACCAAATCCAAAATTACCAGATGCTAAAAAATTGAGATTATTAGGATTCATTCACATGAAGATTGAACTTCAAATCTTACCAGAGAAGTTGTCTCTCCTCAATTCATATTCACGGACTTTGAGACCTCTTTCTAAGATTTCTTCGGCTTTAGGTCCACGTACTGTGCAGTGTACGGCAATTTTTTCATTCCTTCTGATACCAAAAGATCTAACTGTATATCTAGCTTTTGAGAACACAGGTTGTTGACCAGTAAGTTGTTCCAAAACCTAAAATGAATGAAAATTAAGTAACGTCTATATAAAATGTAGAATAAAAACTTACTTTGGCAGCACGGGTCAGCCTATCACCAGATTCACCTACACAAATGTTCAAACATAGTTTTCGGATATGAAGATCCCTCATGGGATTCTTCAATTTATCCTTAACCTCTTCTTTAGTATTCTTAGATTTAGCTACGGGCTAGAAAAAATGAACATACATATTAGAATCTTAACTAACAGTGAAACCATACATATCTACTGAAATTAATAAATAATAAATAAGGCAATATAGAATAATGAAAAACATTTAGTATAAATATTTGGGATAATGAATAAAAAATCTTAGGTACATTAGCACAATAATTATACATTAAATGCTTTAATTAAACTGATCTAAAATTTAAGACTGTGATAATTCGGATATTTCTTGAAAAAATATTCTAAACAGTTATACTCACCGCCATTATAGCGATTTTGAACCACACGAAAGACAGTGCTAACTTAGAAAGACATAGGGAAGATTTGAGGTTACGAACCACAAGTTTACATCAACTCTGTGAAATTACTCTTCATTGTAAACACTGCAAATTTTTTTGAACCTGATTATTATATTAAATATGTTATTCATACATTTTTAATAACAAATATATAAAATAACTGTTCATTACATTGTTAAATATTAATTTCATTACAATTAATATTTTCATTGAATCAACTGCTTTCAAGACCATAGAAATCAATAATATACACATGTTTGAAAGACCTAATAAATATTGGAAGTCCAAATATTTGATAGAGAAAATGAGCATACACAATACACATTACATTCATGTGATACTTTGAATGTATATAAATATTAGAATGATCTACTTTTTAGTTGAAGATATTTTAACAAAATGCTCTATAAATCAAATGAATAATCACATTTAATAAAAATACGTTGTTAGCGTGGGGAAAAAGAAGGCGATATTTTTTCAAGCAGAAAATAAAAATTTGAAAAAAGAATAAATATATGAATTTCACTTGCACTCATAAAAAATGTATAGAAATCTCAAAAGTATTATTGAGGACGAAACTGGATTTGCTCCAGTTTTGCATAAAAACAGTATAGATATCTATGATGTGATTTTTCTATTCACAAATAAATTCATTGCTATAGCAACACTGTTTTTATCTGTTTTAATATTTTTTCCAAAACAGCATTCGAAAAATGGACGAAATTTCGCAACAAATTTCTGAAGCTTTAATTGAATTAGAACCCCAAGTAACGTCACCTGATCCAAACGAAAGAAAACTTGCTAGAAGACTCAGAATTGAAAGACGTTTGGAGGCACTAAGAAGGTTATACCACAGTGCATTTTTCTTGCACTCTGTTTTCTTTAAGATGTGAAATATTTATTAATCCTTTGTTAATTTGAGCACATTAATAAAGTTGAAAGAAATTGACTGGAACTATCAAAAGCATGACTTATGGTTGAAAGCTTTATTAAGTTTCTAATAATATTTTAGACAAAATGAGCCAGAAGAAGTTGATGAGGAAGAGAAAAAAGATAAAAGTTTAACTCAGATCCAAATCGAAAAGAGTGTAGAAGTTTTAAAAAAACTGTTAGCTGAAGGAGAAGAAAGGGTAACAAATATAAGAGTTGCTAGTGATTCTAGAGAAACTGATCGTAGAGAAGCAGAAGGTATAAATAGAGAAAAAATTATTGAAGCATTAGAAGAAGAGGCACAACTCGCAGAAGAAGCCTTTAAACAAATTTCTGAAAAATGGTAACAAATAGATTTTGAATAATAAAAATGAAATATAATGTACACTGTGTATATGTATTTTATTATAGATACATTTGCAGATGTGAATTTCAATAGAAAAATATTAGTTCCAATAATTTTCAAGATTGATTCTGACCAAAATAAATATTTGTATTATACGATTCATAGGACATGAAGGAATCCACTGATTTGCCAACATTTTGCTTTGCGAAACCTTATTGAAAGTTCTTATAGTTAACTTAGCTTAAGAATATAATTTGAGTATAGAATATGAATATTTATGATTTAAAAGTTTGATGCTTTGGTTAAGAAATGAATTGTTTGATTCCAATTCAGGTTCTCAATTTTGAAATTAAACGATCCACTCCTTATAAATGATAAAATGATGCTACAAAAAGAAAAATGCGAGGAACTAATGAGGCAAAAAGATGGGATAATAGCTATGCTAAAAGATGAAATAGCAACATCTGAAAAAAAGTTTAGTTCCGATCAGAAGAAACAGGTGGATGATATCTGTTTGTTATCGGACAGGATTGAGAAACAGGTCAGTATTGAAAATTTTCCTGGTTTGAACTGACAGAAAACCCTTATGATGATTAAAAGCCTATTTTCAAACAATCATTATTTGAAAACCAATTTCTTTTTTATTTGAGAGATATGCTAACAAGTGTTATACAATTTTTAAAGCTAGACTTTATATTTTTTTAAGTTACTTGCCAAAATTGTGTTGTACCCTTTTTTCAGTATAATGAGGTCAAGTTTGCAGAAGTAATAATTTTGCCTATATTTTCGAGTTTAAAAATATTAACAATATTTTCCTTTTTTATATTAATCTTATTAAAATTAATAGTAATAATTTCATTAATATTACTTTCACCATTGCCCAACAATAATATCAAAATTTCATCAAGTAAATACCATCCACACTATAGATTCCTGAATAAAATTGTTTTGATTTAAAATATATGTTCAGGAGATTAATTAGGTTTGTATGAAAGTAACTTCAAGCAATATCTGCTGGACTCTGAAATGAAGACATTTCTAAATTTCCGGTGTGCTTTGGGTATGTAGATGGTCTTAGATTCAATATATTTTTACTGAAATATCCTAAATAACTGACAGTTCATGTTAAATACAGGTATCCCTTACCCGAAGAGCTTACAGAGAACAATTGAAACTCATAGAGGAAAGTATGCAAGCTGAACGTAAATTAATGATGGAAGCGAACTCCAAAAAATGGGAGGAATTATACAAAAAGAGAGATCAAGAAGAACAGTCCAATTCCAACAAAAAATATGAACAGATGCAACATTTCGACAATCAGATGAGTGACCTGCGCAGGGAATTTCAGGAAAAATATCGTGAAACAAAAATAAAGTTAGAAAGGGACATTGACGATCTGGAACAGGAGTTGGAAAGAATTAAGGCTTTGGCGATCTTGAACAGCGAAAAATTAGACTACAACTATCAGATCCTCAAAAAAAGGGAAGATGAGAACATTATTATTAAATCGCAACAGAAAAGAAGAATAAATAAACTTCAAGACATAGTTAACACTCTGAAGAGGAAGATTTTGGAATATGGCGAAGGAACAAAACAACAGATTATCAAAGTATCTGGGGAAATAGTTAAATTGCAGAAAAATATCCTTGATATTGAATCTAAAGCTGATCATTTCGCTGAGATAAACGATGCCAAATTCAACCAACTCTGGGATATGAACATGGAGAGAGTTCTTCGAGTTGCCGAAAGGATTTTGACGATTGACAAAATATTACATGAACAACTTCTCGGCTTGGAATGGGTCGATAAAGGAACTCTTAAGAGAAAAGAACTGAGGAAAGAAAGCTTGCCAAGTTATAAATATGCCTTGGAAGTATTAGAAAAGGAAGGTGTGTACCATATATGTATTTAAAGTTCATTAGTTTCATAAAATAACACCGGGTCACTTGATAAATGGGTGCAACATTAAAAATTGTTTCTTTAGGCATGGGTTTTGTTATTTCTGTTATACTGGCATAGATTGGTTTATTTATGAAGCTTTTCTTCAATTTTCGAATGTACATTTTATTTTGTACACAATGTAATTATTTCATAATGTATACTTTGTTGGGAATAAAAAATTATGAGCCAACAAATAAATTGAATAATGTCGGTGAATGCGGATTTTGCGAGGGAGCTTCCACCTCTTAGTTCGGGAGACGGCGTTTCGTTTCCGAGCATGCACATCTGAAACTCGTCAGACAGGCTTGATGCACAGGCTCTGCCTGTTACGCCGGTGACCATGCGTCCGCTTGGAACGCTGATTTTCGAACTCATTGCCTTACTCTATTTGAACCTAGCGGGGACGGTTAGTCACGATTCTTATGACTGGTCGGGTCCTCTATCGGTACGCCGGTCAAACTACGATAGAGCAAGGCAGGTTTCTGAACGAGGAGCGAAGAAGTTGTTCGTTACACACTCCTCCTCCAGTGAGCGTCGATATGGTCACGGAATAGAACGTTGGGTGCAGGCAAGGATACAGTCCGCCGCTGGGCTGGTCGCGGTGCCATCTCCAGCGGGGATCTGCGGAACGAAAGGAAAGGGCCATCTCGGAAATATGGATAGGGGGCAATTAGGGCCACCTAATGAATGGGTTGGTCCGCTCTTAAAACAAACCCTCCTAATCACGTCGGGGTCACCAATGAAGCTCTCGAGTGGTAATGCGGATTTTGCGAGGGAGCTTCCACCTTTTACTTAGGGAGACGGCGTTTCGTTTCCGAGCATGCGCATCTGAAACTCATCAGACAGGCTTGATGCGCAGGCTCTGCCTGTGACGCCGGTGACAATGCGTCCGTTTGGAACGCTGATCGTCAAACGCGTTGCCTTGCTCTATTTGAACCTGGCGGGGACGGTTAGTCACGAATCTGTAGACTGGTCGGGTCCTCTATCGGTACGCTGGTCAAACTACGACAGAGCAAGGCAGGTTTCTGGACGAGGAGCGAAGAAGTTGTTCGCTACACTTGTTTGAAAGAGAAATGATTGAAATTCATTTGGATTGTGATTAGGTAAGATTTCGAGAATAATCTCTCGCAAAAACTAGATTTGAAGTATATTTCAGTAGGTTTAGTCAAGGAAAAGTTAACTTCATTCCAAAACTTAGTGAAATATACTTCAAATCTAGCTATTGCGAGAGATTATTCTCGAAATCTCCACAATACCTAATCATACAGTTAATTTAACCTCAAAAGTTGCAGTTTACTGGCTTAAAACTATCTAGAAGCAACTCTGATAGTATTGAAGTGGATGCCATTTGAAACTCTAGTAATCTTCCATTAATAATCTACAGGAACTTTTTCAATAGATTTTTAGTTATCTAAGTTGAGGCTTTATAACTAAATTTGAAATACTGCTTTCTTATGAAACTGCCTCTTGTCTTGTAGCCAAAGCTCAGAAACCTCAAGTTAGCGTCAACATCATCAAGAGCCAGAGAACGAACTATGAAGTAGATCAAAAAAAAGAAGTAGCCAGAGAGCATCTCCTGAGACAGCTCATGAAGCAAATATCAGACAGGGCTGGTTTCATTTTGGAAGATCGTCTGCAACAAATTCTGGAGCCCTACTTGGAGATCGAGAAAACGTTGATAAGGATGGATAACGTGTTCTCCGCTTTGAATATAACGAAAGAAGCAGATATTCATGAACTACTGGAGTATTTTCTACCCTACACTCATTGTCCGATGTGTTCTACCAGACCAGCAGTCGAAGTAGAATCCATGATGACTGAAGAAAGCGAGGTGGAAGTTGAACATGTTTCATCGAGGGATGCAGAAGGTAATGCATGTTGTTCTACCTAAGACTGTTCATATTTACGAATAAAAGTAGTCCAAAGGTTGTAGAGTTCTTGCTCTCTATATAATCGCTTTGCAATATTATGTGAAACACACCATTTGTTGTTTATATAGTTTTGGATTTACAATAAAATAAGGCAGTCTCTTAATGGTTGCCAACTTTCTGAAAACAAAAAAGGTTGCGTAATTACAATGAATTTTTTATGGGTTTCTCTTCGCCCTCAGACAAGCAAGGTAACCAATAACTGTGACGTTATTTCACTTTCGTTTTCTGTCAATTGTGTTGGTTTTTGTAAGTGAAACCATCAATAAAGAATTTTTGGTTAAATGTGTTCATTTGGGAGTCCATCAAACATCAAGAGGGAACTCTGTAGTTTAAAATTTATGGGCCCCAAAGTTTAAGAATGCTTCATTTTTGGGTCACTTTTTACAACATAAAAACAATTAATTCACACTTATATACATTCTGTCAAGAAAGTACCGGGAATTATCGATTTAAATCTGGCGGGGCAATGAGGCAGGTAAAATTTTTTTTTTCCTAGGTTGGTACCACTGTCCTTAATTACTATGCCAAGCTTGAGCGGGATCTGTCTACTAGTGTGTTTGCAACAGCTGATTAAGTCAGTCGATGTCAGAGTGCGTGCCGATTTTTACTATGGGTGATTACGTTGAGCAAAGAATTTGTTTAAAGTTTTGTGTTGCAAATGAATTTTCGTGTGCCGATGCATTGAAAATGTTGCAAAAGGCCTTTGGTGATAATGCTCTATCGAAAACTCGTGCATATCAGTGGTACAGAGCCTTCAAGGACGGTCGTGAAGTGGTCGAAGACTTGCCTCGTTCGATCGAAGATAACGTCGATAAAATTAAGGAAAGGGTGCTGGAAAACCGTCGTACCAGCTTGAGAGAGATAGCACATGATCTTAAGATATCCCACGAGTCCGCACGTACGATTTTGATTGATATTTTGGGCATGAGAAAGGTGGCCGCACGACTCGTACCGAAAGACCTGAATTTTCTTCAAAAACGTCATCGCGAACAGGTTGCTTCAGACATGCTGGATCGCTGTAATTCCGATTCTACATTCATGGAACGCATTATAACTGATGATGAGACCTGGGTCTACGAGTACGATATGCAAACAAGCTAGCAATCATCGGAATGGGTGGCAAAAAATAAGCCGAAACCGAAAAAACCACGCCAAAGCCGCTCGAAAATGAAGGTGATGCTCATTGTTTTCTTCGATATCCGTGGCGTGGTGCACTACGAATTCGTTCCAGAGGGTCAGACGGTAAACAAGGAGTATTACCTAGGCGTTATGAAACGTTTGCGTGAGCGTATCCGTAAGAAGCGGCCAAATTTGTGGGCGAACAACTCATGGATTTTGCATGACGATAACGCGTCTTCTCACCGAGTTACGATTGTGACTGACTTTCTCGCCAAAAACTCAACAAACGTGCTTCAGCAACCACCGTATTCGCCGGATTTGGCTCCCTGCGACTTTTTCCTCTTCCCAAAACTAAAATTGCCCCTTCGTGGCACCCGTTTCGAGTCGATTGAAGCCATAAAACAAAATTCGGCGCGGGAGCTAAAGTCCATCCCGGAAAGCGCCTATAAAAGATGTTTCGATAATTGGAAGTGCCGTCGGCATAGATGTATTGGAGCAAATGGAGCCTATTTTGAAGGCGACCCAATAAATTTTGACGATTAAATGTAAAAATGTTGTTTCAATTGAAAATTCCCGGTACTTTCTTGACAGAGTAGTACCTCGCAAATAATCTTTAACCTTTTTTCTCAACAATTCGCATAGTCTTACAAATTATCTAATGTTTATTAGCTGTTTTTTTCACGGAATTTCACCTATTTCCCAAGTGAAAATTGGCAACAGGGCTAATAACATAACTTTCGATTATTCCAATGTTCGACAGGGTCCTCTGTCTTATGCATTGAATATGCTATTATTTAAACGTGATTTTTCAAAACATTTTAATTCTTTTGATTACAGTTTCAACTGTTTAATTCATATGATTCCAGGTGATACAACAAGCGTTACTACATCAGAAGTGACTCATCTATCTGAAGATAGCAGAAGAGCCGTAGAAAAAGAAAAACCAGCTCATTTGTTGATACCCATTTCGCACTTACCTGGACAGACCATTACGTCTGTAATGAACGAAGTTATGGATCCTACTTTAGACGAGTCTGAATCCTCTGTGTCTGATGGTGATGAGCCAGTTGCTCTGCACGAAACTTTAGATCCCTTGGAAAATATGCCCCCTCTGTAAGTTTGTACCAAAAAGAATACAGTGGTCAGAGAATTAGATGGAACAAACTCAAATAGACCTTTCAAATTTGGTCGTAGCTAAAATCTTCACTTAGGTAATATAAAAGATGATTTTCTCACTTATTTGGGCTTGGTAGTTCAAATGTCCCCTTATCAAAGTCTGGCAACAAGTTTTCTTATTAAATTTTTTTTTCGACGAATAGAAAATTCAAACAGGTGATCTGTTTCTACTTCCAAAATTAAATGAAATTTAAAGAACCATTTTGTAGCTATCAAAGACTAATCTTAGGCAGTGGTCACTAGATAAAGTCACTCAATATTCAATAAATACTCATAGTTTTTTCCTATAGGGTTACAACTCATGTTTAATATTCCAGTGCTTGGAATTTTTTTTTGAAATATGTTATTTCTTATGTCATGGAAATTATTGAATTTGTAGGAAATCAGGAATCCCTCAAAAGGAGGATATAACTGCTATTGTTATTCAGTCAGATCAACCAGCATTGGAAGAAAAGCTGTCTTGTCAGTATCAACATCCACTGATTATCAGCTCTGTTTATGTATTAAAAGCTCTGAGGAATTTCGTTAACAATTACTACAAACCGAAACCTAGGTGAGTTATTTAACCAATTTTCTTGAAACTCGTGAATTTTAAGTTACGATGGTTGTCCCAGAAGTGCCTCTTCTAACAGCTGATGGTTTGAATTTTGATGATACGTTTCTCTTAAAGGACTTAGATCACTGAATCCAAAAGATTAGAAAAATAACTATACTACTCTGTCAAGAGAGTACCGGGAATTTTCAATTAAAACAACATTTTTACATTTAATCGTCAAAATTTATTGGGTCGCCTTCAAAACAGGCTCCATTTGCTCCAATACATCTATGCCAACGGCACTTCCAATTATCGAAACATTTTTTATAGGCGCTTTCCGGGATGGACTTTAGCTCTCGCGTCGAATTTTGTTATGGCTTCAATCGACTCAAAACGGGTGCCACGAAGGGGCAATTTTAGTTTTGGGAAGAGGAAAAAGTCGCAGGGAGCCAAATCCGGCGAATACGGTGGTTGCTGAAGCACGTTTGTTGAGTTTTTGGCGAGAAAGTCAGTCACAATCGTAGCTCGGTGAGAAGGCGCGTTATCGTCATGCAAAATCCATGAGTTGTTCGCCCACAAATTTGACGGCTTCTTACGGATACGCTCACGCAAACGTTTCATAACGCCTAGGTAATACTCCTTGTTTACCGTCTGATCCTCTGGAACGAATTCGTAGTGCACCACGCCACGGATATCGAAGAAAACAATGAGCATCACCTTCATTTTCGAGCGGCTTTGGCGTGGTTTTTTCGGTTTCGGCTCATTTTTTGCCACCCATTCCGATGATTGCTGGCTTGTTTGCATATGGTACTCGTAGACCCAGGTCTCATCACCAGTTATAATGCGTTCCATGAATGTAGAATCGGAATTACAGCGATCCAGCATGTCTGTTCTCGATGACGTTTTTGAAGAAAATTCAGGTCTTTCGGTACGAGTCGTGCGGCCACCTTTCTCATGCCCAAAATATCAATCAAAATCGTACGTGCGGACTCGTGGGATATCTTAAGATCATGTGCTATCTCTCTCAAGCTGGTACGACGGTTTTCCAGCACCCTTTCCTTAATTTTATCGACGTTATCTTCGATCGAAGCCGTCGATGGGCGTCCACTTCACGACTGTCCTTGAAGGCTCTGTACCACTGATATGCATGAGTTTTCGATAGAGCATTATCACCAAAGGCCTTTTGCAACATTTTCAATGCATCGGCACACGAAAATTCATTTACAACACAAAACTTTAAAGAAATTCTTTGCTCAACGTAATCACCCATAGTAAAAATCGGCACGCACTCTGACATCGACTGACTTAATCAGCTGTTGCAAACACACTAGTTGACAGATCCCGCTCAAGCTTGGCATAGTAATTAAGGACAGTGGTACCAACCTAGGAAAAAAAATTTTTACCTGCCTCATTGCCCCGCCAGATTTAAATCGATAATTCCCGGTACTTTCTTGACAGAATGTAAAATGATTCCTGATGCATCTTTTGTATTATTCAGACGAATACTTTGCCGGCGAATTCTAAAAAAAATTCAGAAAATCTTCATCTGACATTCAAGGTGGAATAAAAAATGATCCAACCAAAACATCCCATAAAAATTTTGGCTTAGAATTGGATTTTTCTTACCGAATGGTGGATTTTGTATGGCTTTAACCAACTTTTTTGAGTTTTTATTAGTTTGAGAGCATCCGAGGATAACGTAATTTGTCTAGGAATCTGAACTGTTTCGGCCGTTACTAATTGGTAGTTGATCGTAATTAAAACAAGTTGTAGAAATTACTTTGTTTTACTAACGATAAATTGATATTTTACACATTTAATTGTGACTTGAGTTTCGGGAATTAAGTAGTTGTCTGAAGATGAGATAATTAATTCCCGAAACTCGAGTCACAATTGAATGTGTAAAATATCAATATATTGGTGGTAAAACATAGTAATTTCTACAACTTGTTTTAATTATCTACGATTGTTTTATCCTCTTTTTTCGTTTTATAGTCTTCCTACAATGGATCAAAGATTATCTAGGCAGAGGAATACAATTTGTCGATTGGTTGAAGAAGAAGATATTAAAACATTTTGGGAACAATTTAAAAATATATTCACAGAAGAAAACGAGAATGTGTGGAACGCTTTATCTGATGGTTTAACAAAATATCACGCTATATTGAAAGGTTAGAATTTAAGACCACATGAAATTTCAAAATATCACTTTGCTTTTGTATTTTAGACCGGAAAGTTTTACATGATGAAGTGGTAGAGTTGAGACAACAGAATCAGGACCTGAAAAATCTTCTTTCTAAATATATGGACGACCCTGACAATCCAAATTTGGAACCACCCTGCGCCTTTCAAAGAAGTAGTCCACCTGGTACGAGGTCTCGAAAACTATAACTAATTTTATTTTATAAATAAATATATTGACTGTTCTGGATTATTATTTACAGAACAAGTAAACTTAGCAATTCTGTTTTTTTAGTTACTGTTTCTATATTCTTTTTATTTTTTATTGCGATATTATGTTTAAGAACTTTGTTTTAAAGTGCAATTTATTTGTCTGAAGATGAAGTATTACTTTGAAATGGCAGTCTAAAAAAACGTGCAAACATTTGTTTAATTTTTAAAGACTCATAGGTATCAAAATAAAAAATAATGAGCTAAATTATTTTTTATTAAATAAAATTTTAACACTTGAACTTTACATTCACCTGTATTTTAAAACTAAAACAATATTCATAACAGTACTAGAAAAAATATAAAAATTTCACTTCTTCTTATTCAAAGTCCTCTGTTTCTCAGCGAGCATCACAACTTGGTCATCAACATACAAACCTTTTCTTCTTCGTATTTCTTTCCTTAATTTATTCGCCCTTACAGCACTTTCAACATCAATTTCTTCTTCGTCCTCATCGTCTGATGCCGGTTCATAAAAGGGATCCCCATTAATAATTTCATAATGGCTGAACCTCAAATTAGGCATAGCCTGACCGGAAGTTATTTTACGAATCTCGTCGGCAAAATCAACGCTTTCAATTACAGGCAACTGAGCTTTGACCAAATATTTTTTTTCCTCGTCGTCCATTCCAACAGCATCAACAACTTTACCATGCCTCTTGTTCACAACACTATACACTCTACCTAAAATCGAAGTATTTACTTGTATATCCGTCGTGAAAATGGGTTCCATTAGTCTTAGAGTTTGCTTTTCCAGAGCTTCTCGGAACAGGGAACGTAGTTGTAGCTGAACTGAAGCGGTGTTTAATCTGATACTCTTCGAATCGTCGATTACATCAGGATTGAAATCGAACTTTTTCACAATGAAGGCACAGTTCATCAAATGTTCTTCACACAAAGGTCCGTGTTTACACGCATATTTGAAGGTGTTGATTACGCAGAAATCGTAGGAACTTCTTATGTCGTCTTTTGAAGAATTGGTGAATATGTCACAGTTATAATCGGTAATGCCATTTATTAATAAATTTATACTATCGTTCGCGACACCTACGCTCCAAATTTTATTACAAACAGTCGCCCAGAAGTTTTTCTTCTTACCAAATGTTTTATGCAGATTTTCTTTTAGTCTAGTGATTGCTGTATTCATATTTTGAGTTTTAAACTTTTTGTCTCCACTTGCATTACTTTCATCGGAATACTCTTCAATCATCTTAAGCAAATCATAATTACGTTTGATAAAATTCGAAATATATTCCGGTAAAGACACAGCCATCATAGAAACCGTAAAAGGACCAGAACTTAGGGTAACAGTTTTTAAATCGTCTTCTCTGAAATCACACTTCTTCGATTCCTGTATTATCGTTTCCCTCAAGGAAACCATGGGACTCGAAACGTTCAATTTAATTTTTGCGAACTTGGTTTTGAGATCCTCCAGACATTTCTCGAGGTGTACGCTGCCTGAGGTCAACAACACTAAGTCACCAGTTTCTTGCGTTATTACTTGGACACAGGAATCGCTCTGCATTAAATCTTTTAGACCCTGACGTAGGATTGGAAGTTCTGTTGGATTCTCAGGTTCGATAATATTTCGTACTATGGGTTCTTGTAGCTGTTGTTCGACGAATGGAACACATTTTACAGTGCTTGAAACTGTTGCAGTTCTTAATATGGTCGATTCTAAGCCTCCTATGGCACAAATGTTGCCTGCTGGTATATTCTCGACTAAAGTTAATTCTCTTCCGAGTACCATGTATAATTCTTTGATAGTTGTTTTTGTTATTTTTTGATTGTTTTCAATGAACTCATTTATATCTTCTTCGATTTTATCTTTATCTGGCATATAGCCAGGATTTAAAACGTATACTGCCTGCCCAGTTTTCAAATTCCCAGAAAACACTCTTGCTAAAGCTACAGTTACGATATCCTTTTCTTTTTCTACTTCTTCATCATTGCTATCTTTTGCCTCTTCATCATTGATGTCTTTTGCTTCATCATTGCTATTTTTCAATCCATTCAACTGCTTATTTCTCAATTCCTTCAATTCCTCTAAAGATTTCGGTACAAAAGGTTTAGGCTTGTTCTGTGATAAATTTTTTTTATCCACGCAAAACATTTTCGAAACATATAAAACCACAGGTGCCTCGTCATGAGAAGAACATTTTTGAAAATGAGGGATCAAGTCTTTGATGCATTCATTCAGATAGGGGTTCTCGCAGAAAAAATTATAATTAAACAAATACTCAATTTTTTCTGAAGGTATCTCATAAGGAGGTGGAATAATTTTGTAGCACTGATGTAATATAGAGTCTGCTAATGGTTTCCAAGTACCTAGAATTGACTTAATCTGAATTTTAATGTCATTATGTGTCATATCTCTTGTGATATTTGTAATATTCAATTTTTCTAAAATTGCACCAACTTTTTCTCTGTCCATTCTGACGACGATTGTGTAATAGATATATTTCAGAGTTTTCAGACATAACTGCGTAAATACATTCGTTTTTTTACGTTCTATAGCACCAGCTTTTATCGTTTTAGTGTTTGAATCAATAAAATTGTCAAAATTCCAAAATTTCTCATTTAATGACTCGACAGATTCTTCAGGAAGCAATCTAGTAAACATTGGAGCTAATTGTTTCAATGTGAAACCCCAGCCATGAATGGCACTAGCAAAAATAACGTTTCCCTTTTCTGGTTGAAACAGTAGATCGGCATCTTCAATATTTGTTTCATTTCCTGCATAATGATAAAGCTGCGCAATTACTACATTACAATTCTCAATTACTTGGGAAATTATTTTAAATATTTCATCTACCTCTTTGTGCTCGAAGAGCCTGTCTAACTTGTTCAACACAAGGATCATTTTAGCTTTTTGTTCGAAAGCTTGTTGTATAGATTCTCTGGTTTGTACGCAAACACCTTCAACAATGTCTACAAGTATGATAGCCCCATCACATACTCGAACAGCTGCAGTCACTTCTGATGAGAAATCAATATGTCCAGGAGTGTCGATTACGTTCAACAGCAGGAGATGATTAGTGCCAGTGTCTTCATCGTTTATCACATTCAAGAGTGATACTGCACTACTTTTCATGGTAATTTTACGTTCTTGCTCATCCAGTCTATCGTCTAAATATCTTAGAGTACCAGCTAGACGTTTGCTTACCAATCTGTTCGTTGCAAGTAGGGAGTCTGCAACGGTTGTTTTCCCATGGTCTACATGAGCCAAAATGCATACGTTTCTCACACATTTTGGAAATTTCATGCACTTTTGGAGTTCGCTTTCGCACGGTTTTGTTGCCATTTTTTCCAAATTCTTCTAACTTTGTAGCCAATAAATAATGGATAAACTAGAACTAACACAGTCATTACAATATTATGAAATTTTGAATATGAAATTTTTTAGGCTGACAGAACAAAATTAGGTTAGTTTCATAGAAAGCTAAAATCGTATCGTTTTCTCCCATTTTACTTCCTCCACGTCATATGAAAGTAATCTGGACCAAATATTTGGTGTAGTTCAAAATTTTCAATGGCTGGCGTGTTCTTAATGAAATTATGCTTTAAATAGTAGATTAAATATTATATTACGAACGGAAGCACATTTTTCGTTTCTTTCAAAACAATCTCTAAGGGATGAATAAACTACGTAATAAGTAGTTCGTTTATACTCTAGCGGGCCTACAAACTACAGTATAGAAATCAATGTTCGTTCATGCATTTTCATTATGGCCTCAATGATTTGGTTATAGGACTAGGTAATGATTTGATGCTTTTTAAACATATATTTTAGTACCTAAACTGTGTTGTTTACAATATTATACATAAAATTAAGATTAAAAATCAGTCTTCTGTTGAGTTTTCGAGTGATTCCCTGTGTAGATAAGAAAGTGTTTTAAAGACGAAAATGTCGAGACAGACATTGCAGTTGCAAAATTTCTCCTGACAAATTTTGTTATATTTGTGGAGAATTTATGGTGAAATCACAAGCCAGGCCATTTTCTGAAAATGTTAAGAAAAGCCTACTTTCAATAATGTGCTTTAATTGGAGACAAGCAGTGGGGTCACCATGTATGCTATGTTAGTAGTAGCGTATTACTGGTGCTTGGATGAATGGGAAGAGGAAAAGCATGCCTTTTGCCATGGCGAGAATCCACTAATCATTTACACGATTGCTATTTTTGCCTGAAAAAGACTGAAGATTATTCCAAAAAGGGAAAGCACAAAATCGACTATCCAAATTTGAAGTCTGCAATACGACCTGTTCGTCATAATGCAGATTTATCAGTGCCGATCGCACCTTTGGATCCGCAAAATATTGTTTTGGAAGATATTGGGGACAACGCATCATCAGGCAGTTCCGAAGAACAGTGCATCTAACCTACTTTTACTCCAGGTCCCAGTTCCGGCAAGCCATAATTAATTGCTCAAAGTGAATTAAATGATGTAGTACGTGATTTGGGGTTATCTAAGCAACAGTCAGAATTTCTTGGTTCCCGTCTTAAGGAATAGAACTTATTAGGCAACGAAACGAAAATTACAAATTTCAGAATAAGAAATGCTCCGTTTTCTCCATTCTACAGTATGGATAATTCGTTGTGTGCATGTAATGATATTGATGGTTTAATGCAGGAACTTGATATTGAGCATTCTCCCTCTGAGTCTAAAAAAAGTTTAAAAACTGTGTTATTGCATAATTGAAATTTAAAACCCTCTATACTAGTTGCCCATTCAGTGACAGTGTAGTAAATCAGCATTATATAACAAAAACTTGGCAAGAAAGAAGTGATTTGCAACCGGGATCTCAAAATGTTAAGTTTAAAGCTCTTGTAAACCCCAAAAATGTCCTTCTGCATCCTCTTCACATCAAACTTGGGCTGATGAAAAACTTTATGAAGGCTATGAATAAAGATGGTGATGGATTCAAATACTTAAAACAAGTGTTTCCCAAGTTAAGTGATGCCAAATTAAAGGAAGGCATTTTTATTGGACCACAAATCAGAGAATTGCTGGAAGACGTTAAATTTTACAGAAAAGCTTACCAGGTAGGAACGCAAAGCATGGAACTCATTTGTTAGTGTAGTAAGAGCATTTTTGGCCAACAGTATGGATGCAAACTACCAACAGTTAATGAACTATTAGATGCATATAAATCACTTGGTGTCCGAATGTCATTAAAAATTCATTTCGTCCATTCACATCTGTCATTTTTTCCTGAAAATTTGGGACCTGTATTTTAAGTCAATATTTTTAATGTTCGTGTTTTTCTTAAATGTAAGGTTCAGTAGTTGTAAAACTAAATAAAGTCGATGTATACGGTTACAAAATTCTGAAATAATTTTTTTCAATACACATCAGATATTGTAACATTAAATGTGATTCTATAAATGTAATAAGAAAAGCTTTTCTTCGACCAGTGCTACTATCTATACGAAGTAGATTTGGATATAAGGTGGAACAAAGTTTTTTGATATCTAAATTACGGTTAAAATCACAAGATACAGAAGAACTTATTTTTGCTGCTACAGAGGCAGAATCAATAAATGATTTAATTATAGGTATGCATAAACGAGTTGCAGTCAGTATGCATTACTGGGTGTTTTTTTTAGAGCGATAGAACTTTAAATTGAAATAAAACACATTTAAATTAAGATTGAAGCCAAACTTTTATTTATTAATTTTATTTGAAAGATAATTTTATGACATTTATGTTTTAAAAATAATTTCCGGCATATGTCCACCACGACTAGCTCTGAGGAACCGCATTCGACCAGACCAATTTTGGACCACTTTTTCGAGTAACTTAGGCCTTATTTCATCAATAACACGAGTTATGTTGGCTTCCAGAGTGTCTATTGTTTCTCGTTTATCAGCATAAACCAAAGAAAATAATCCAGTGGAGTTATGTCGTAGAGTTCAATTAAATGGACCATTTCTCGAAATAATGTTCTCGCCAAATCTTTCTTTCAATAAATCAATTGTTACGTTAGCAGCGTGATGTGTAGCACCATCTTGTTGGACCCAAAACACTTCTGGGTCGATACCATTCAAACTTTGAAACAAATAATCATTGATCATCGATCTGTAACGAGCACCATTCACTGTAACATTAGCTCCAGCATCATTTTCAAAGAAATATGGACCGATGATGCCTCCAGCGTGTAAAGCACACCATACAGTGCATTTTTCAGGATGCAATGGAACCTGTAGAACTTCTTGAGGATTGTTTTCACTCCATATGCGGCAATTTTGCTTGTTTACATAGCCGTTCAACCAGAAATGAGCTTCTTCATTAAACACAATTTTACTATAAAAAAGTGGATCAACTTCAAGCTGTTCTAGGGCCCAATCAGCAAATAATGAAGCTTATTATGGTCAAGTAGCTTTAGTTCTTGAACTAGTTGGATCTTGTATGGGTGTAGACCAAGATCTTTACGCTTTACGTAGATGCACAGAGTACAACTTGTTGTGAACGTCGACGAATACACAAATCTGGATCATCATTAACACTATGACTTACAGCATCGATATTTTCTTCTGTACGTACAGTTCTTTGTCTTGTTGTTGTTGTTGCATCGAGTAGAGAAAATGTTGTCTATCGATATGTCTATCTATCGATAGTTCGACGAATAAGCTACTCTGATGGACGATTATGTAAACCATAAATTTTACGAAGTGCTCTATAATTTTGGCGAGTAGAACACTGATTTTGAAAATAAATTTCATCAATTTGTAAACGTTGTTGCGGCGTGAGTCTTTCCATGATAATTTGTCAATGCTTACTGAACAGAAGTGTCAAAACAACATGGCTTCTTCCTTCTGTCAAATCACAGTTATCCCTATCGAAAGTTATATCACTCTAAAAAAACACCCGATAGATGATCTAACACGTAATATTAATTTGTTATTATCTGGGCCTATATACTTTTTTTCCGAGTATTTTTGTTGTTTTTATTTTTTTTTATTAGTCTATTAATAATAATAAGCTCTTGGCTTATTTTCGACTATAGAGAGATGGTTTTCTAGAAAAAAGGGTGGTTGAGTTTTCACTTTTCCGTCTTTTGCATTTTCTACACTCTGCATCGACGCCAGTCCTTGGCACTCCTTTCCAAATGCAAACAATAAATAAAGACATAGAACAAACAAACGTGCAAAATAGTCGGCACATCAAAGTATCACAGTCTTTGACTCACTCTGACATTTCATTCATAAAAACAATTTTACTATTCAAATAAATGAAAAAATTGGATTGAACAAGCGTCTAGCGGAACCTGCAAAACTGTCGGCACATCAAAGGGTTTTAACCTATATGACTCACTTTGAAAGTTCATTCATAAAAACAATTCTACTATTTAAATAAATGAAAAAAAGAGGACTGGACAGGCGTCTCGTGGATCCCGCAAAATTGTCGGCACATCAAAGGAGTCACTCAGAAATTTCATTCATAAAAACAATTCTGCTCGATGAGGCCAAAACTTCCGATACACACTCCCGAAGTAATAAAGATAAGTGAACTGAAAAACGTTCCAAGTATCCAATAAAACAAAACAAATACCCGCAAACTGTTAGTCGACGAATTTTAGCGCCTTTCAATATCCTGTTTGACACCTAACTTCCTGTCTCCATCTTATTAGTTCCTGTCAAAGATCTCAGAGGACAAGAACAATCGTCTTGGATGGCATTAAATATTTACTGTCAAAGAGATAACACTTCTTTATTTTTACCGATTCGATTTACCTGGGTGGGTCAGCTTTTCGACTGACACGTAGCCGGGATATTATCAAAGATGGCCGTGTTTTTATCAGTCTGGTAAGGATGAGGTGCCACCCAAGTAAATAGGTCTTTGATGATACTAACGCCAAAGAGAACGAGTGTCTACTTACGGGCATATAATTGACGTTTTTGGGAAAAACGTGCTGTTACCTGTTTATTTTCGCGTGGGAACTTGAAGGTGATAATTGGAAATTGAAATTGAGGCAAAATAGATTTCTGCGTGAAAGCTGAAGCATTGTACACAAACAATTGAATTTTAAAAAGGTGCTCCTTTCTTCTTCTTATTTCTCAGCTTCTTTAGAGACTGAATGCTCTAAAATAAAACATAAAACATATAAACATGTTTTTAATATTCATGCAGTTGGTTTTATTGGATAGATATGATGATTGGCTCTAAATAGAAAACTAATGAATATTTTTTCAAAGCTGTGAGTTTATGAGGAAGTATGAATCTTGACATTTACGAATGAAGAACAATATGATTCAAATGACCGCCGCGACTGGCTAAGGGGACTCATCCGATCAACCCAGTTTTAAAGTACGAGGGGCGTTCAATATTTTCTCGGTATAGGCGTGGAAGAAAACTCAGAAAATTTTGGAAAAATTCTATTTTTCAATTAAATTCCCTGGAACTTCAATACATTTATTTAAAATTTGAATATCAAAACAAATTGAAATATGTTTATCTTCTACAATTTTAATTTCCAAAAGAATTTTTTATTCAAGAAACTTTTAGAATTAAATTAATGTCTAAAACAAGCACCGCTCACATTTAATAGACGTTTATAAACAAAACTCAATATACAATGTCAAATGAAATAAATAACCCAATAGATATACGAAAGTAATTAAAATTAATAAATAAATATTCAAAGGAGACAAAATTTTGTTTCTGGTCTTAACTTTAAAAAATACTACTTGCCTTATAAAAACATGAACACACTTAAAGGACTTCCCAAAGAATATAATTTATTTGAAATATTTAATATATTTAAATATTCGAACAAATTATTTCAAAAATCTCTAAAAAATGTGCACTATATCTTCAAAAAACAAATATAGTTCTAGATAATCCCTTCATCAGCCCTTTGTTTTCAATATTACAAATATCAAAATCAAAAACATAACCTACATCACTCACGTGTTAAAAGACTTCAGCTTCGAACTACAGATCAGCTATATATTCAAGATTGATCTATGTTCTAACAAAATCAAAGAACAAAGTGAGTTATTTTAAGTTTACTTAAAATCAATAGTAGAATGTAGAAGATAAACATATTTCAATTTGTTTTGATATTCAAATTTTGTTATATTTCTTCTATCAAGTAAAAAGCCTTTCTATTTTATTTTATATATAATATATAACTATATTTTGGCTTCAATAAATCTCATTATAGAATGTCAATGATTTTAAGTAAACTTAAAATAACTCACTTTGTTCTTTGATTTTGTTAGAACATAGATCAATCTTGAATATATAGCTGATCTGTAGTTCGAAGCTGAAGTCTTTTAACACGTGAGTGATGTAGGTTATGTTTTTGATTTTGATATTTGTAATATTGAAAACAAAGGGCTGATGAAGGGATTATCTAGAACTATATTTGTTTTTTGAAGATATAGTGCACATTTTTTAGAGATTTTTGAAATAATTTGTTCGAATATTTAAATATATTAAATATTTCAAATAAATTATATTCTTTGGGAAGTCCTTTAAGTGTGTTCATGTTTTTATAAGGCAAGTAGTATTTTTTAAAGTTAAGACCAGAAACAAAATTTTGTCTCCTTTGAATATTTATTTATTAATTTTAATTACTTTCGTATATCTATTGGGTTATTTATTTCATTTGACATTGTATATTGAGTTTTGTTTATAAACGTCTATTAAATGTGAGCGGTGCTTGTTTTAGACATTAATTTAATTCTAAAAGTTTCTTGAATAAAAAATTCTTTTGGAAATTAAAATTGTAGAAGATAAACATATTTCAATTTGTTTTGATATTCAAATTTTGTTATATTTCTTCTATCAAGTAAAAAGCCTTTCTATTTTATTTTATATATAATATATAACTATATTTTGGCTTCAATAAATCTCATTATAGAATGTCAATGATTTTAAGTAAACTTAAAATAACTCACTTTGTTCTTTGATTTTGTTAGAACATAGATCAATCTTGAATATATAGCTGATCTGTAGTTCGAAGCTGAAGTCTTTTAACACGTGAGTGATGTAGGTTATGTTTTTGATTTTGATATTTGTAATATTGAAAACAAAGGGCTGATGAAGGGATTATCTAGAACTATATTTGTTTTTTGAAGATATAGTGCACATTTTTTAGAGATTTTTGAAATAATTTGTTCGAATATTTAAATATATTAAATATTTCAAATAAATTATATTCTTTGGGAAGTCCTTTAAGTGTGTTCATGTTTTTATAAGGCAAGTAGTATTTTTTAAAGTTAAGACCAGAAACAAAATTTTGTCTCCTTTGAATATTTATTTATTAATTTTAATTACTTTCGTATATCTATTGGGTTATTTATTTCATTTGACATTGTATATTGAGTTTTGTTTATAAACGTCTATTAAATGTGAGCGGTGCTTGTTTTAGACATTAATTTAATTCTAAAAGTTTCTTGAATAAAAAATTCTTTTGGAAATTAAAATTGTAGAAGATAAACATATTTCAATTTGTTTTGATATTCAAATTTTGTTATATTTCTTCTATCAAGTAAAAAGCCTTTCTATTTTATTTTATATATAATATATAACTATATTTTGGCTTCAATAAATCTCATTATAGAATGTCAATGATTTTAAGTAAACTTAAAATAACTCACTTTGTTCTTTGATTTTGTTAGAACATAGATCAATCTTGAATATATAGCTGATCTGTAGTTCGAAGCTGAAGTCTTTTAACACGTGAGTGATGTAGGTTATGTTTTTGATTTTGATATTTGTAATATTGAAAACAAAGGGCTGATGAAGGGATTATCTAGAACTATATTTGTTTTTTGAAGATATAGTGCACATTTTTTAGAGATTTTTGAAATAATTTGTTCGAATATTTAAATATATTAAATATTTCAAATAAATTATATTCTTTGGGAAGTCCTTTAAGTGTGTTCATGTTTTTATAAGGCAAGTAGTATTTTTTAAAGTTAAGACCAGAAACAAAATTTTGTCTCCTTTGAATATTTATTTATTAATTTTAATTACTTTCGTATATCTATTGGGTTATTTATTTCATTTGACATTGTATATTGAGTTTTGTTTATAAACGTCTATTAAATGTGAGCGGTGCTTGTTTTAGACATTAATTTAATTCTAAAAGTTTCTTGAATAAAAAATTCTTTTGGAAATTAAAATTGTAGAAGATAAACATATTTCAATTTGTTTTGATATTCAAATTTTGTTATATTTCTTCTATCAAGTAAAAAGCCTTTCTATTTTATTTTATATATAATATATAACTATATTTTGGCTTCAATAAATCTCATTATAGAATGTCAATGATTTTAAGTAAACTTAAAATAACTCACTTTGTTCTTTGATTTTGTTAGAACATAGATCAATCTTGAATATATAGCTGATCTGTAGTTCGAAGCTGAAGTCTTTTAACACGTGAGTGATGTAGGTTATGTTTTTGATTTTGATATTTGTAATATTGAAAACAAAGGGCTGATGAAGGGATTATCTAGAACTATATTTGTTTTTTGAAGATATAGTGCACATTTTTTAGAGATTTTTGAAATAATTTGTTCGAATATTTAAATATATTAAATATTTCAAATAAATTATATTCTTTGGGAAGTCCTTTAAGTGTGTTCATGTTTTTATAAGGCAAGTAGTATTTTTTAAAGTTAAGACCAGAAACAAAATTTTGTCTCCTTTGAATATTTATTTATTAATTTTAATTACTTTCGTATATCTATTGGGTTATTTATTTCATTTGACATTGTATATTGAGTTTTGTTTATAAACGTCTATTAAATGTGAGCGGTGCTTGTTTTAGACATTAATTTAATTCTAAAAGTTTCTTGAATAAAAAATTCTTTTGGAAATTAAAATTGTAGAAGATAAACATATTTCAATTTGTTTTGATATTCAAATTTTGTTATATTTCTTCTATCAAGTAAAAAGCCTTTCTATTTTATTTTACATTTATTTAAATATTTTAATATTTGCCTTCTACATATTTAATTTCAAAAAATTATGTTTAATAATTATAACTTCATATATTATATTATATCATATTATATTATATTATATTATAATATATTATATTATTATATCTATATTATTATTATATTATATTTTATTGAATATGAATTATGTAAGTACTGACGAAGCAAAGTCTCTCTTAAAATATGTTTTTCAGTAATGTTTTTACATATCTTGAGATTTTATAGAAAGTAACTTAGTTAGATATCCAATAATATTGAATATTCTAAGTAAGATAGTTTTATGATGAAATTTTTAAGATTATGTTAAACATTTCTGAAAGATATTTGTTTTCATAAGATTGATCAGCAGAAACAAAATTTTGTCTACTCAAAATATTTAATTTATAGGATTTTGGTTAAAAATTTTTATTTATTGGATTTTGTTATATCATTTGGATGTCTTATAATGAATATTTATTTTATATGTCGTTTGATATAAGTGGTACTTATATGACATTAATTTAATTTAATTCCTGAAGTTATAATTATTAAATATAATTTTTTGAAATTAAATATGTAAAAGGCTAATATTGAAATAATTTTATATACCTTCTATCAAACATTAACCTCTATTTATGTTATTTTATTCAATACATTTTGTTAGATTGAGAAGTAAGCTTCTCTAAGCCTTGTGAAAAATATATTTCCAGCTTCTCCTCAAAATAGGTATTAATTACAGATAATGGCTGGAATTAATTCTCCGGAAACTCTACAGATAAAAATCTGAATAAATCTCATGAAAACATTTAGAATTAAATTTTCAAACAACATGTCCTAGATAACACTGTATCACTTTATGGACATACTACTCTGTCAAGAAAGTACCGGAAATTTTCAATTGAAACTACATTTTTACATTTAATCGTCAACATTTATTGGGTCGCCTTCAAAATAGGCTCCATTTGCTCCAATACATCTATGCCAACGGCACTTCCAATTATCGAAACATTTTTTATAGGCGCTTTCCGGGATGGACTTCAGCTCTCGCGCCGAATTTTGTTTTATGGCTTCAATCGACTCAAAACGGGTGCCACAAAGGGGCAATTTTAGTTTTGGGAAGAGGAAAAAGTCGCAGGGAGCCAAATCCGGCGAATACGGTGGTTGCTGAAGCACTTTTGTTGAGTTTTTGGCGAGAAAGTCAGTCACAATCGTAGCTCGGTGAGAAGGCGCGTTATCGTCATGCAAAATCCATGAGTTGTTCGCCCACAAATTTGGTCGCTCCTTACGGTTACGCTCACGCAAACGTTTCATAACGCCTAGGTAATACTCCTTGTTTACCGTCTGACCCTCTGGAACGAATTCGTAGTGCACCACGCCACGGATATCGAAGAAAACAATGAGCATCACCTTCATTTTCGAGCGGCTTTGGCGTGGTTTTTTCGCATTTTTTTGCACGAGTTTTTGATAGAGCATTATCACCAAAGGCCTTTTGCAACATTTTCAATGCATCGGCACACGAAAATTCATTTGCAACACAAAACTTTAAACAAATTCTTTGCTCAACGTAATCACCCATAGTAAAAATCGGCACGCACTCTGACATCGACTGACTTAATCAGCTGTTGCAAACATACTAGTTGACAGATCCCGCTCAAGCTTGGTATAGTAATTAAGGACAGTGGTACCAACTTAGGAAAAAAAATTCCCGGTACTTTCTTGACAGAATGTATATATTATCATGACATGTGGTGGAAATTAACTAATAAAGAATTAAAAGAAATATAAAATCATGACCAAATTATTTAGACATCACCTAATACATACATATTTCGATTGGATGTTAAAGAATCACAAGCTCCATCACAAAAAAATGTTCAACATATAATTCAAAAAGGCCTTTTTTCATTTTTCTCTTTTAAAAAATATATAGCACATTCTCCAGAGAAAGAACCTGATAAATTCGGACCCAAATCTAGTCCGTAAGGAATTGCTTCAGCCGTTACTATTTGGTAGTTGATCATAATTGAAACACAATAGATTGGAGTTACTATGTCCTCTGTTACGTCTGAAGATGAACGGTCATCGTTCGAAACCGCGGTAACATGTGAACCAAAAATAAAAAAAAACCTTGGTAGTAGATACATAGTAACTCCAATCTATTGTGTTTCAATTAGTCAGTAAGGAGTTATTTGAAAATAATCATTAAAAATATATAATGATACCTTTTTTTCACCAGACATTTCTGCAACAACTAACCAATTTTTGGATAAGCATGGCCTATACAAAAATAAAGTTATATCACAAAAATATGTAATGAAAGAATACGATACGACTAGACTCATAAACAGACACATAAAATATATTTGGACTACAAACCTATCCTAAATGTTTCAAGTCTCTAGGACTTTTTGTTCCTAAATTGGCATTTTTACTTCTAGTTGTCCGCTCAAACGGCCGATTCTCACGAAATTTGGTAAAAATATTAGAATCACTGTTACACACCAAAATAGCAAATTCGATTTCGATCGAATCAGTACTTTGGGAACTATTGCGAATATGAGAAAAAAGTTTAAAATCTGAATAACTGCGGAATTATTGGACCGATTTTGACCTCAAACGAGATATTTACTCTCAAAACCTGTTTTGAAAGTTTCAAGCCTCTATTAACTTCTTTTGTTTACGGTCGACAGAATAACTTTTGGCCTGGCATTCTTCAACAGTTAGTCTAACCTAGTCGTTTAAGATAATTTTCGGCTCTAAATTCGAAAATTACAGATATTTGGACGGAATTATTGTACGCTGTTTCCCTGGAACTAGCTCGCAAAGGATTCATCCTAAAAGCAAACGTCCAACATATTTTTTTTTGTAGCATTTATCCAAATTTACAATCTATTTTTACAAGTATTGAGTAAATGTGATGTGTTTCAAAATCGCATGTAGAAGTTATTAAATATTATTGATGCTTATTTGCAATACATTCTGTCAAGAAAGTACCGGGAATTATCGATTTAAATCTGGCGGGGCAATGAGGCAGGTAAAATTTTTTTTTCCTAGGTTGGTACCACTGTCCTTAATTACTATGCCAAGCTTGAGCGGGATCTGTCAACTAGTGTGTTTGCAACAGCTGATTAAGTCAGTCGATGTCAGAGTGCGTGCCGATTTTTACTATGGGTGATTACGTTGAGCAAAGAATTTGTTTAAAGTTTTGTGTTGCAAATGAACTTTCGTGTGCCGATGCATTGAAAATGTTGCAAAAGGCCTTTGGTGATAATGCTCTATCAAAAACTCGTGCAAAAAAATGCGAAAAAACCACGCCAAAGCCGCTCGAAAATGAAGGTGATGCTCATTGTTTTCTTCGATATCCGTGGCGTGGTGCACTACGAATTCGTTCCAGAGGGTCAGACGGTAAACAAGGAGTATTACCTAGGCGTTATGAAACGTTTGCGTGAGCGTAACCGTAAGGAGCGACCAAATTTGTGGGCGAACAACTCATGGATTTTGCATGACGATAACGCGCCTTCTCACCGAGCTACGATTGTGACTGACTTTTTCGCCAAAAACTCAACAAACGTGCTTCAGCAACAGCTGTTTGCAACAGCTGATTAAGTCAGTCGATGTCAGAGTGCGTGCCGATTTTTACTATGGGTGATTACGTTGAGCAAAGAATTTGTTTAAAGTTTTGTGTTGCAAATGAATTTTCGTGTGCCGATGCATTGAAAATGTTGCAAAAGGCCTTTGGTGATAATGCTTTATCGAAAACTCGTGCATATCAGTGGTACAGAGCCTTCAAGGACGGTCGTGAAGTGGACGCCCATCGACGGCTTCGATCGAAGATAACGTCGATAAAATTTAGGAAAGGGTGCTGAAAAACCGTCGTACCAGCTTGAAAGAGATAGCACATGATCTTAAGATATCCCACGAGTCCGCACGTACGATTTTGATTGATATTTTGGGCATGAGAAAGGTGGCCGCACGACTCGTACCGAAAGACCTGAATTTTCTTCAAAAACGTCATCGCGAACAGGTTGCTTCAGACATGCTGGATCGCTGTAATTCCGATTCTACATTCATGGAACGCATTATAACTGGTGATGAGACCTGGGTCTACGAGTACGATATGCAAACAAGCCAGCAATCATCGGAATGGGTGGCAAAAAATGAGCCGAAACCGAAAAAACCACGCCAAAGCCGCTCGAAAATGAAGGTGATGCTCATTGTTTTCTTCGATATCCGTGGCGTGGTGCACTACGAATTCGTTCCAGAGGGTCAGACGGTAAAAAGGAGTATTACCTAGGCGTTATGAAACGTTTGCGTGAGCGTATCCGTAAGAAGCGGCCAAATTTGTGGGAGAACAAATCATGGATTTTGCATGACGATAACGCGCCTTCTCACCGAGCTACGATTGTGACTGACTTTCTCGCCAAAAACTCAACAAACGTGCTTCAGCAACTACCGTATTCGTCGGATTTGGCTCCCTGCGACTTTTACCTCTTCCCAAAACTAAAATTGCCCCTTCGTGGCACCCGTTTTGAGTCGATTGAAGCCATAAAACAAAATTCGGCGCGAGAGCTAAAGTCCATCCCGGAAAGCGCCTATAAAAAATGTTTCGATAATTGGAAGTGCCGTTGGCATAGATGTATTGGAGCAAATGGAGCCTATTTTGAAGGCGACCCAATAAATTTTGACAGAGTAGTAATCTGTAATCTTCTTATGTTGAACGGGTTTTCTGCCAGCTGATCTAAAATGCTGTTTTCATGTCCTTCCAGATTTCGGTGGTATTTTCTTGAACGTTTTCTGATTTCATCACTGACGAAGGGAACTTCAAATCATTATGTATTCTCAAATTAGAAACATACCATGATGCATTTGTAAAGAACGTAGTATTTTGGATTGAAGTCTTAACACATCCTCGGAATTCTATACCGTATGTCCATATTGGACATACAACTCTTGAGTGAAACTAAAGGGGTTTCCAATAAGTTATTTAATTTTTGAATAGGTCGCAAGTGAAAACTACGCCATTTTTAAAAATGGAACAATATAAGCTTCAACAACGCACTTAAATTGTTAAAATTCACTACAAAACAGGGAAAATTCTGCAGTCATAGTTCGTAAAACTAAAGCACATTTGGGTCGTTGTGAAACACTTTTTCGGCCGGCAATAGTGAATCTACAGAAAAAAATTGAGCTGTTGGAACAAGTTAGAGATGTGAAGAATCGAAACTGTGTGCATCGCACAAGAACAACTGAAAATGTTGCGTAGTGTTGACAAAAATCCAGATTTATCGATTCCTCGTCGATCTTTGGAATTAGGCATTTCACAAACGACATTTTGCGTAAATACTTAGGTTTTGAGGCTTTTGAAGTGAAGTTAACACAATGAAATAAACATCCATTGATTTATCTTAAAATATACTCGTTTTTTTCCAATATCAAACTGAATCATCTTATTGAAAAATCCTTTACCTTAATTATTGAAAGGTTCATTAATTTACTTTTTGTTGGCCAGTGAAGCAATTAAAAATGCTGAAGGGCATTTTGTACAGAAGATGGAATATTTTCGAACACCCAATCACGTATATTCAATGCGTAGTAAGCAAAATCCTCGGAAAATATGATTGCTAACTACATAGCCAATGCCTACGAAGGTCAAAATATTTATCATTAATCCCGTCGTTAAAATTCATGGATTAATTGGCCACAAAGCGAAGAATGACTGACGGCGAAACTCTAGAAGGCCTGGGAACAGATATCAGGAGATATTTACCACTGGCACTGATTTGATTTCTATAGAGATAATGTACTTCTGATCCTCGAGCGAAGCTGCCACTAGACCACACTAAGTATATCATAATATCTCGGCAAGAATTGGACATAATTTCTTGGGAATGTTGAATTCAGGGTTGGATCAGAAAAATTCTGAATCTGCCGTTGAAATCATACAAACATCCTTTTTGTTATCTATGAGGTGATGTCCTTTCTTACTTAAGTATTGATTAATGTAATACAGGGTGTCCCAACGAAAATTCGACCCCCCCTGAACTCAGAAACGAAGAATTTTGAAAGGTTTAAAAAAAAACAGGCCAATTTCTGTTGTGAGGGGGACGAATTTCCATCTTGAGTTTGTTCCGAAAAAACCACCCTCAAAATTTTTTGAATTGTTGGTAATTTTGAAAGTTATTTATGTTCTGTATACAACCAATTAAAATTTTCAAAATCGGTTCATTATTCACGAAATAATGTAATATTGAACTTACAGTCAAAAGGTAATGTTAAACCGCCCAACTCAAGATCCTAAGAGTTTTGAAGAATTCAAAAATAATATTTAAGTTCTGTATTAGGAAGAAAGAATTCCTATGACGACATTGTTCCAACATCTTCTCCTTGTTAAAAAAATGTTAGGGGTTGTTGCCATCCTCAGGTGTGTTTTTCGGACAATGTCGTCATGGGAATTCTTTTTTCCTAACACAGAACTTGAAAATTATTTTTGGATTCTTCAAAACTCTTAGATTCTTGAGTTTGGGCGGTTCAACTGTCTGTTTAACATCACCTTTTGACGGTAAGTTTAATATTACATTATTTCGTGAATGAACCGATTTTGAAAATTTTAACTGGGTTATGTATAGAATATATATTACTTTCAAACTAATCAACACTCGACATCTCTTTCCTATTCAAAAAACACTGGGGGTTGATGCCCCCTTCAAGGGGGTGGTTTTTTCGGAACAAACTTATGATGAAAATTCGCCCCCTTCAAAACTGAAGTTGACCTGTCTTTTCTATATCTTTGAAAATTCTTTGTTTCTGAGATCTGGGGGGGTCAAATTTTCGTTGGGTACTCCTGTATACATTCAAAATTATACTGCAGAAGCATTTTATTCATTATTTTCTAATTGTAATGTGCAAAATTTTCTATCTCTTTTGATATTGTTCATGTTTTTCTATAATTTTCTTAGATTTTCTATTGATTTTTTCTATTGTCTCTTGTGCTATAACGTTCATTAATTCTCTAGATATATGTTTATTTGTTTCCATTAATATCTCAGAAAAATACACATCGAACCAAGTTGAAGTCGAGAAATTAGATGTAAAATAACAATTTGAGAATTATGGTAGGATCAATCTACAAATGGTGAAAACAAGCTGTATAAATATCACAATAGATTTAATCTACTAGCCTCTTATAATTTTAATTTCAAAAAAATTTTATTCAAAAACTTTTAGAATTAAATTAATATCTTATAAGCACTGCGTATCATTAAAACCAAAACTCATTATACACTATTAAATGAAATAAAAAACCCAACAAATATAAACTGTCAATTAAAATTAATAAATAAATATTTGAAGAAGCGGCGTTCCAAGCATCTTTTTCAAAAATACCCAACATAATTTCAAGAACTTCTCCAAAATTAATTTATTTGAAATATTTAATATATTTGAATCGTCTACCTGTGACGAAATTTTTTGTTTCTGATCTTATATTTATGAAAACTAAATCTTTTTCAAAAATACCCAACATAATTTTCAGAACTTCTCCAAAATTAATTTATTTGAAATATTTAATATATTTAAATATTCAAATAAGTTACTTCAAAATCTCTCAAAACATGTAGTACATTCTCAAAAAACAATTAGAATTCAGATAAGGTCACATTTAAAAAATAAAATCAATTAACAATAAATAAGTTACCTCTAAGATCTCGTGGTATCCTTGTTTGAACAAACACTAAAATTAGAGACCTTTAAAACCCAAGGTATTCTATGTTCTATGCTTTTCACAAAAATCACATAAAGCTTGGAAGGTATTTTAGGGCCTCAGTTAAACCACATGATATTTATATAATGAAATTTTGTAAAACCTAAATATAATTATATATTTAATAAAAAATAAAATAATAAGGAGAGGTTTTTTACTTGTTAGAAAGATAATACTTATTGTAATAATCCTTTTATGAAGTAAAAAACCTCTTTTTATAATTTCTTCGTGATTTATTAGACAAGTAAATTTTTTTCATACTCAGCAATTTGTTTCATTCGATATTTGATTCTAGTCTATATAATAATAAACAAACAACTCCGATATGAATTTTGCTCATAAGTAATGGACCATTTGAAATGTGTATTTTTTATTGGCTATATTTATTAAATATATTAATATTAACATATATTCTGTAAGCCTTCTACATATTTAATTTCAAAAATTATATTTGATTTTATAACTTCAGAAATTAAATTAATGTCATATAAGCATCGCTTATATCAAACGACATATAAAATAAACATTCATTATATGACATCCAAATAAGATAACAAAATCCAATAAATATAAATTGTTAACCAAAATCCTATAAATTAAATATTTTGAATAGACAAAATTTTGTTTCTGCTGATCAATCTTATGAAAACAAATATCTTTCAAAAATGTTTAACATAATCTTAAGAATTTCATCATAAAACTATCTTACTTGGAATATTCAATGTTATTGGATATCCAACTAAGTTACCTTTTAGAAAATCTCAAGATATGTAAAAATATTATTAAAAAACACGTTTTAAGAGAGACTTTGCCCGTCAGTACCCAATCATATTTAAAATAATATATAACAATCAATCAACAAAAAATATTTACTCACCTTATTAATAAGAAACATCTTGGCAAATGAATACTGAACATTTAAAAAGTGTCCTATGTGACCTTCAAAAATAGTTCTGTGGTTTACCATAGATCTTATATGACATTAATTTAGTTTCTGAAGTTATAATATTAGGAGTACAAATAAGTTTCCGCCGTTTTATTGTAGTTGGCGCGGCACGGAGTTTCGGTTAGCTTTCGCAGATGATAACCGGCTTAAAAAATAGTTTGGACATTCAAGAACAACATAACCTATTAATATCATTGAGTTTATATTGGTAAAATATAATTTTTATAAGTTGAAAATGTCAAAATTTGAGCCAAGTAAGCGTCATTTGCGGGAAATATTAGTTTACTTCTTTAATTTAAAGAAATCTGCTGCTGAGGCGCATCAATTACTCGTAGAAGCATATGGAGAGGGTGCTTTGAGTGAGAGAACGTGTCGAGAGTGGTTTCAAAAGTTTAAAAACGGTGATTTCGACGTAGAAGACAAAGATCGCAGTGGAAGGCCAAAAATTTACGAGGATGCAGAATTGGAGGAATTATTGGAGGAAGATTCATCTCAAACACAAAAAGAAGTTGCTCTAACATTAGAAGTCACTCAGCAAGCAGTTTCACTTCGTTTAAAATCATTAGGAATGATTCATATTTAATTTGTGTTAAAAAACGGCGGAAACTTATTTGTACTCCTAATATTAAATATAATTTTTTAAATTAAATATGTAGAGGGCTAACAGAATATATTTGTTAATATTAAAATATTTAATAAATTTTATATACCTTCTATCAAGTATAAACCTCTATTTATTCTATTTTATTGGCTATAAATAAAAAAACTAATCAATATTTTTTGAGGTTATTAGAAAAGTTGAACCTTGACATTTACGAATGAAAAATAATATCACTCAAATGTCCGTCACGACTGGCTACAGTACCCCTTCCGTTCGACCCAATTTTTCAGTACATTGTCGATTGTTTGAGGCTCAGTCTCATGAATGGGAACTTCGATTTCGTGTTTCAAGGCATCAATCGTTTCTGGATGGTTAGCGTAACACTTATCCTTAGGGGATACCGACAAAAATTAGTCAGCTTTAGACAACCACACCCACCACATTCTCCAGATCTGGCTCCTTCGGATTTTTATTTGTTCCGGACATTGCAAAATATTTTGGACGGTAAAACCTTTTCTTCAAACCTGGATCTGTTTCTTGCCAGCAAAGATCAAAAATTTTATGAGAGTGGAATCATACTACTACCAGAAAGATAGCAAAAGGTGTTGGACTAGAATGGCCAATATATAATTTAATAAAATATTCATTTTACGAAAATTGTTTTTGTTTTCCCAAAAAAATAACGAAATTACTTTCCGAACAACCTAATATAGTGAAAAGAATAATAGTCTCAGTTTTATTTCTTAACGGTGGGTTAGAAGCTCATAATATACTGAATTAATTCAGGACTTTTTTTAGAGAGACCGTTGGAAATGAATTAAAGAACAATAGCATTATTTCCACCGTATCCTCTTAGTCTCCCTTCTAAATCCTTCAGAATCCACCCCTGTCTTAAGATACCGATACGTAACTCCATAATTGAATGTTTCACAAATAAATCTCCGCAATCAATACGTAAAAACGCTACATACTAAGTAGACCAAAACGTGGTATGGGGCTTCAGTTACACTAATCATAGGTTACCACAAAGATCGATTGTGACCGTTGATGGGTTGTGACTGTGGTGGCATCTCTTAAATCCCTAAATTATGGGTTTAGGGACATTTTGACTGCTGGGATAATGCTTTGTAAGTGTGCGAACTTTACCGTCATTCGGATGCCTAGGCGATCTTCGATGACCATTCATTGATCCGAAATGAGGCCTATTATCTTTTTTGATGCGAGATTTTTTCGTATCGTGGGTCACAGATTCGTAGGTAGACGTCTTGATGACCCTCAATTTGCTACTCTATGTGGCTTTGAGAAGTATATTATCTGTCATTCTGACGTTTGCGTGAGAACTCGAAGGTTATTGTTACCGGTGCGTAATTTTCGTTTATTATTTTCCTAAATAAGAAATCCGAAATAAGTAATCTGACAACGTCGCACTTTATAAACTTTCAGACAAAGAAAATAAGAATGTGTATATTTCTGTGGGAGCGCTGTTAATATAAGGTTACAATTTAGAAACTGATTGTTATTTTTTATATGCTTGTCATACCATAGTAGTATGGTATGACGAGCATATGAACATTATCATTACTAATAACGTACTTCGTAGTAGTACGAACTACGTTATTAGTATTACTTGTGTGTGTGTGAAAAATGGAAGGCGGTTTCAAACAGGCAATTTAAACTGATACCCTTGCAACAACTTTGCATACCCATGATCTTGCAATGCGATCAGTGGCTGCTCATGGCAGTATGAGATGGTGAGGCAGATCAGAAAAAAAAACTGTTATTTTTAGGGAAAACAACTTTGTAACTTCTATGTTCTATGATCTATGTTCTATGTCTAAGATTTTAACCTAAAAATTGTCACATGTCATATTTAGTTAGCTGTTAGAAATGCGAATTGAGAAATCCGAAGAAATAGCATTGTTCTTGATTTCTTCCAGGTTAGTAAGCTATTTTTTATTTCTTTGTATGTTATTATTTTATTTTGTGTATGTTAATCTGGTATATTTCAAACTAAAGAAAATAAATTCTTCCAGAATCATGACATCAAATCGTCTATTTCTTCAATTGATTACATTCTTATATATATACAGTCGACTCTCGTTAATTCAAACCTGCGATAATTCGAACCTCTCTATAATTCAAAGTTATCACGAGTTTCCTACTAAATCTCTTTATATTTCGAACTAAATCAATACATTTTCATACACTTGGTAATTCGAACGAAAAAATCATTGCTATTTAACAAAACGACGCGTTAATTCGAACTCATCAGCGTCCATCACTCGACAATTCAAAGTTGCAGAGAGAAGAGGCGGAAAGATTGTAAGTACATTTTGCGACAAGTTCAAACTTGTATCAAGATACACGAGCCTTTGTTTTTGTTATGATTAGTTTGACTATTTGATGCACATACTTCTTACGACTTGGTTTGTTTAGTTGTTCAGTTACTGTTACTCTTTCGTTGGTATGCAGATTAAAAGTTAGTGTTAGTTATGAGCCCTAGAAAGTATAGATGTTTGACGATTGCTGAAAAGAAAAAGTTAATCGAAAAAGTAGAAGAAGGTGAGAAGAAGAGTGATGTTGCAAAAGAATTTAAGATTCCTCTGAGTACTCTCTCAACAATAATAAAGCACAAGGAGAAAATTAATGCTGCTCAAACTGCTGGAGTACGGAAAAGAACTACTAAAGGTGAATTTCCTCGTCTGGAAGAAAGCCTGGTCATTTGGCTAAGACAGTGTAGAGACAATGTTGCTGTCTCAGGTTCACTAACCGATGGCGAAATTTTATCTGCGACAGATACGCAAAGTAACGATGAAGATGAGGACGATACATCGGAACGTTTGGCAGAGGTGTCAGTTAAGGAAGCAAGATCCTCATTTGATACCTTACAAAGCTTCTGTTTACAAAACGAAAGTGATAAAAAAGCATTTCAGGCACTTTTCTCTTAAAAAAAGTTATTGAGCAGTGTGAGCAGCAGAATTGTGCTTTAAAGCAAACCAGTATAACAAAGTTATTGAGCAGTGTGAGCAGCAGAATTGTGCTTTAAAGCAAACCAGTATAACAAAGTTCTTTCGAAAGATTAATTAATTCACATTACGAATACATGTATGTACACGAATGTACCTCTTAATTCTTGTCATTTTCATATTAATAAATAAAAATTAACCAACACTTAATAATTCGAAGTTTTATTTATTTTCTCTCACAAATTTCAAACCATTTGATATTTCAAACACTCGATAATTCGTAATATTTCAAGAGTCCCTCGAGTTTCGAATTAACGAGAGTCGACTGTATATTAAAAGTTTACGAACAAAGTTTATCTAGTGAACTCTACTTTGTCAGTTGCATAATAATCATTATAAAAATTTTTGATACTTATAGTTTGAATTATTGAATGCAAAAACAAATCCTCATCATATTATAGCTATATTGACAAGTTTGTTCTTATCTTCAGTTTAAAAAAAAATCCTTTGGTATTAATGCCCCCATAGATGAATTTCTTTCTGTATAGAAGCAGTTGTCACTGACAAAACAACAACAAGACATGATAATTTAAAGAGTTCTGGCATACAAAATTTTAAGTCAGTATCGTGGAAAAAAGTTAACATTTTTTAAGGGTTTGTGCAATTTTCTATTATATCGTTCCTGTATAGAACAGTTAATTTACTTTTTAGTTGATTTATATCAAAAATATTATATTTCGTTTTCGAGTCTTGCAAAAGCTCATGAGGAAATTCTTTTTTATAAATGGGCAATTTTGAAAAATTTAACAGATTGAAGAAATAAAGTAAAACCTAACCTCCATTTGAGTCGCTAGAATGTCTAGAATTAAAAAAAAAATTGTCGTGTTTTATCTACCATTTCAACTCTCTTGCGACGTTTTGAGTGTAAATCTGCGATATCTAGTTTTTTATAAATTGTATCAAAATAAGTACTCTTACTCCTAAATTCACGTATTTTACTGAGTGTTGTTTGCAGTAAATTTGTCGACTTCAGAATATCTATGTTTCTTTTTTGTAAAATAGAAAACATAGTATCGGTTCGATTAAAAATCAATACAAATGTTTCTGAAAAAATATATATAATTGATTTTTGATCAAAATTGCGACTATTACTATTGATAATAAAATGAAAGGTTTCGAGTAATTTATCTCTATCATTAAAAATTGTCAGAACGGCACGAGAAGTACAATCCCAACGAGTTGCTAAATTCGTAGGTATACGATTTCCTCCAATTTGCTCTAACACTTGGGTACCCTTTGTTGATTTGGAAAAATATGATGAAAATCCTGAAAGAATTGGGAAAAAAAGTTTAACCTGTTGAATTGAACTGCACGCATTTCTTCAAACCAAATTGAATACGTGTGCATAGCAATGAGTAAACAGGAGGAAGTGCGTGAGGCATGCCTCCAACCGTTTACTTCTTAAAGAGAAGTGTGATGAATATACAAGAATCGCGAGACTGATGACAGCTTCAAAAGCTAGCTATTCAAAATGAAGTCTCTTATTATAAAACCCTCTTTTAAGTTTCAGATATGTGGATATCTAAGAAAGGAAGCATGATTTTTAGATCCAAATACCAAACAACAAAGGTATCTTGCTCATCGTTCAACAAACTAAAATGAATGTTTGTTGACATTCAATCGTTAACCGCCGGACAATTAAAATAAATAAAAAAAATTTGTTTCTTTAAAATTTTTCAACTTTGTTAATATTTAATTCAAATTATTCATGACGAGTGCGCTCTTACAAAATAAAAGTGACACCGCATTAACAGACAAGAAAGGTTGTAACTATAGGAAAGAATTTCATCAATGCCTTTGTGCACCTTGTTGTTGAATAAACCATGAAGCATTCAGATTGTGTAGGTACCAACACCAAGATATTAACTTCAATCATTATCGACGTACGCGATATTTTAATTCACAGGAGAATCAGATAAAAATCCAATCATAATGTATCATAGAGGTTCTTTTACATACAATACTCGATAACCACTCCATCGGTTGAGTTTGGTAGGTAATGACATTCATAAAGGAAATAATACAAAACGTCTAACAAAAGATCGGCGAAGACCGAGGACAATGGGAAAAAAGAAGAAGAGTCGGAGGACAAAAGAGATTCTTCTTCGATTGTTCGGATTAGAGACCGAACTGGAGGCAATTGACCGTGATGATTCTGACTTGGGACTCCAAGGAATTTTGGCTTTTGATGATCTTTGAATGACATGAATGAGTATATTGATGGTTCGTTTTTTTATGGTTTTGACTCTAGCAACACATGAATAAAATAAGTTATCGCATCTTCACTAATAGAATTAATAAATATCGTTGTTTTTGTCTTGAATTTATTGAAGAAACTGATATGAAAATGAATTTATGGAATTATGAAATATAGAATATATTCTTAATAACGTTTAACTCCAAGTAATTTCCTGTAGAGGGTCCAGAATATGACGGCAAGACCAAATATGCCTCAATAAAATATTCTGTTTCTGATCTTACAATTATGGAAACTAAATCCTTTTCTAAAATACAAAACATAATTTTAAGAACTTCTCAAAAAATAATTTATTTGAAATATTTAATATATTTAAATAAGTTACTTCAAAAATCTCTCATCCTCAAAAAACAATTAGAATTCAGATAAGATCTTCATCATTTGAAAAATAAAATCAATGAACAATAAATTACTCTCTCCATATGAAATCTGTTTTGATATTCAAAAATTGCAAATTCATTAATCGCAATGATTAATAACCAAAGGTTCAGTGATTGTATTCGACGTAGTGTAGCGAAGAATTGAACTTCAAGAGCACTTGTATGTAGTTATTTCGAGGATGAACTAGTTTTGTTTATCTAATAACATAAACCAATGAAGGTTATAAGGAATTTAACCAAAATAGTCGAACACTTATAACAACAACGAACTATAATTCTTGATTTAGTGTATCTAAACCAAGTCAATAGGTATGATTATTACACTGAAAAAAATGTAATGAATTTGCCAAGACTTTGGCAATCGACAATATATGGACCACTATAATAACAATAATAATCGCGATAGCTTGGACCGAAATGTCACGAGTTTGATTATCAGGAGACAGTGCATAAACTAGCAAAAGCTACATAAGACAACTTTGATTACCGAAATGATAATCATAGTGTAGCAGAAGCTACATGCGACAAGTTTGCCTACTGGGATGATAATAATTTTACAGCCTGTTCAAAGACGTAATGTTAGAGGAGTTCAATGCATCCCTTCTAACGAAAAGAGCTAAATTAACGAAATTCATCGGAGGACCCATTTGTAGGTGGACTGAATGAATGAAATAAACCTTCTTATTGGTTATAGGAAAATAATCTGAGATCAATATTAGTAGATAAGAATAGAATGAAACAGTTTATAATTCCGGAATGAACAGGCATAAATATATCAAAATGCTCTAAAAGACTTTCCATGTTTTCTAAGAAAATATCTAATTGTTAGAAAACAAATAAGCTGATGTGTCGAATAACACTCCAAAGTTTGTACGGCGCAACTGAAAAACTGCTCGATCGAAATATCAACATGAAAAGACCTAAGAATCGATAAGAAAGAATGTATTATGTTTATCGAAGACAGGGTCGTTAATGAGACGGAGCAGGGAGGGTTAGCTGAATCGTCCCTGATGACTTGATAGCGAGCTTGATTAGAAAATACGATGTAGAAATCATTTTTACATAATGTTAGTACTCTTATTCAAACACGATATTTGAACCCGCTTTTGAGAAAAACGCAACTGAAGAGTTCATTGTCTCAGAGTGAAATATTATTTAATTTATGAAAAGTATGTTTTGGACTGTCATAAAAATGTTAACAAATGTCATTTTTTCTCAGTGAATTCTTTTTGCTGTGAGATCATAGTTTATTGCATGCATTTTTGAAGCTTTTTCGATTGAAATTTCTCGTCACAATCATTTCACGAATGAAGGACCCTTTAATTATATGTAGAATAATGTAGAAGAAAACTGCTCTAACTGCCTTGCAATTAAAGGTCCTTGCAATTCTGTTCCAATGCAAGCATTTCTATACTGTGGGTTCGAACTCAGGAACTCAGTTATGATTATATAATATATGTAGGTTGTTTAATATATTTAGATTTTATAATATATGTGAAATTGGTCTGTATATTGATTTGTAATAAATGATAGGGAAATTAAAATTAAAGGGCAAAATTGTTCCAATGGTCTGGCAGTTATTCTAGTTTGATTTTTTTTTAATTGTTTAAAAGTAGACTTTTAATGCTCTTGCCAAATTTTGTGAGAATCGTATAATTAGAAGATCTTAAAAAAATGTTAGCAGGGCAGCGTCGAGCGCTAACAGAATCATAGTAGTAGTCAGTGGTGTTCAAGTTTGGGATGCTGTTATTTTAAATAACCCATTATACGCCACTGAAATTTTTGAAACGTACCAGAAACATTAAAAGTTAACTTTCAACAAGCCGTATGACTGTTTAGAGTCACATGGAAATATATTCAGCCATTTTGGAATATTTGCAACAAAACCAGTTATTTTTCCAACTAACGGAAGTGAAAAGAGTTTGTATCCATGTTGTTCTTATTTTCAATAGTTCTGTCTACACTATCAATTAGTTTCACCTACTTTGGGATACTATGTATATTTCATTTAATATTTCATTTTCATCCAAATAACGACACAGAAATGTAGATTTTCTATCTGTGGTTTCGACAAAACCAATACTTTCCTAGTCATACTTCAAACTTCACTCGGATTTTCCAATCGCTTCTCTGCCGGACTCTGTGCTCTACGCGCTCCTTCAACATCAAAGGAATCTGTGAATTATTTCCCATCAACATTCTGATCAAGAATCTTCAATTCGACATTATATTCTCAACCAATCGCTTATGGAGGCGTGTTTTATGTGGTTCGGCCTACCGCCGCCTGTGATTTATCTGTGATAATGCACAATAAGTACAGTGAAAAGTCATAATAAAATCTTGACGGCGGAAGGCCATGATTAGGTTTCCAGCAACGGGTTCGTTCATTGGAACGTACTCTATGGTTCTGGCCTTTCGTTCCGCGTGGGATTGTTTTTTTACGATGGAACGCTGCGATTTTTCAGCTCTGTGATCATTGTCTCGGACACCATAGAATTCTCTCTATATCTAGACGGCAGAAAGCAAGTGTTAGTTCCGAAATCTTATTTGGTTTGTATTTTCAATATCCAAAGACCTGGTAAAGTGAAAATTAAGAGGTTCAGTAAATGTTGATTAACGATTTGACTTTTTACTGAAGTTTCGTGTGACTAAAAGATTGACCAAAAAGTTTGCTTACATTAAAATTATTTCAGTTTTGATAATCAATTCTATAGCAGTACAGATGTCTTGATTTTGACGAACCACTTGAGTTCACTTTTGGTTTGAAATTTTCATGGATAATTTGGAAAAAACTATCGTCAAGTTAACACTTTGGAGAGTGGTGGTGAAAAAATTGTGGTGAATTAATGAAACGTGGGAATATTCTTTGTTATTTAATTTTATTTTATTGAAATTAATATCCTTAATATCCTTCAATTGAATTCCACATTGATTCTCATTGATCATTAATTGAATTTAATCAAACAAATAGCAACTAATAATGGATTTTCCTTATCAATAATAGATAGTTTGACCAAAAAACAGTATAGAAATGCTATTTACGAAATATACGCCAAGTTAAAAGCTGAAAAAATATTCAGTTGTCCCAGCTACTATGGTAAACCACCTCAATAAATGAAGAAGTTAATAACATAGACATCAACGTATCCATTAAAAAAAATAATTTTTTGGGAAAAAATTTCAGAAATCTCTCAACATAAAATAAGCAACTCTAAGTTACCAGGTATTCACAAGTTATCATGTGGTACCTTCCCAAAAACTTATCTTGGACAAACTGGAAGGTCCTTTAATACTAGAATAAATGAACATAGGCGAGCTTTCCACGATAATCAGTTAGATTCTACGCACGAAGAACATCTGATAACAGAGAAATATGATTTTGATGTGCGTTTTAAAGGTCTGATGTGCGCATAAAGGTCTGAAGCTGAACCTTTTAGAAATTTCAGAAATGAAGCCCTGTTTCAATGACATGTCGAACAGAACTGTGATCCGAAGCCTCATATGTTTAGTTGAAGGTTAGCTATCTAACAATTTGAATCGTTTATCTACTCAACGCTGAAAATTGTGAAAATTTACTACAAAAACAATGATTCTGTAGTAAGTATCGGGTGTTTTTTTAGAGTGATAGAACTTTCGATAGGGATAACTGAGATTTAACAGATGGAAGAAGCCATGTTGTTTTGACACTTCTGTTCAGTAAGCATTGACAAATTATCATGGAAAGACTCACGCCGCAACAACGTTTACAAATTGTTGAAATTTATTTTCAAAATCAGTGTTCTATTCGCCAAACTTATAGAGCACTTCGTGAAATTTATGGTTTACATAATTGTCCATCAAAGCAGCTTATTCGTCAAACTACCGATAGATTTGGACAATATTTTTCTCTACTCGAAGCAACAACAACAAGACAAAAAACTGTACGTACAGAAGAAAATATCACTGCTGTAAGTCATAGTGTTAATGATGATGCAGATTTGTCTATTCGTCGACGTTCACAATAAGTTGGACTCTGTGCATCCACCACATGGAAAATTTTGCGTAAAGATCTTGGTTTACACCCATACAAGATCCAACTGGTTCAAGAACTGAAGCCACTTGATCATAATAAGCGTCGTTTGTTTGCTAATTGGGCCCTAGAATAGCTTGAAAATGATCCACTTTTTTATCGTAAAATTTTGTTTAGTGGCTTCGCAACAAATTAAATACATATGGTATTCGAGACGCTCATCTGGAATTGTTGTGTTACCTCAAGAATAGAATACAGAGAGTTTCTATTGCAACTGGCGAAAGAAATCACTTATCCAAGGGTGAATCTGTAGTTATGGGTATACCTCAGGGTAGTATCCTGGGACCTCTACTGTTTGTGATATACCTAAACGACTTATCTGAGTCTTTGTTTTCTCCCATCTCATGAAGGATAAAAATACTTTTGTTTGCTGATGACGCAAACGCTTTAGTATATAATAATGATTTAAAATGCGGCATGGAGCAGACTCGGATAGTTTTCGTCTCGATAAGTGTCTGGTGTGCTCAAAAAAGCTCCTTCTAAATGTTGATAAAACTGAGTGCATTATTTTCAGGACTACTCAGTTCAAGGAAAGTACTCCAGCAACTATCGACCTCAACAATACAGAAGTTTTTGGGAATATATCTATACTGCTTTTTAAACAGGCACCAAACATATATGTGAGCTGAGTAAAAAACTAAATAGAGTTTTATATATGATGAGAGTATTGTCTCGTCGAGTAGATAGGGTGCTCTTAAGATCAGTTTACTTCGCAAATTTCGATTCTTTGATGAGATGTTCTCTTTGGGGTGGCACCTCTAGAGCTGAAAGGATATTCATTCTTCAGAAATCTGCTGTTAGATCAATGTATTGGCTTAATTATCAAGAATCATGTAGGGGAAAATTTCGACAAAAGAAAATTCTGACATTTTTTGGGATATAAATCATAGAATGTATAAGAAAAACCAATGTTAACTTCCGCTATTTTACTGATTTATACGACAATTGTTTCGTCATATCATGACTTCATCAGGTGAGAATTAAAACTGAGGTATACAAGGCAAAACATGACCTTGAATACAGAGCTCTGGTACAAAAAATAGAGGTGTGGAAAGAGATGGTTCACACTCAATGAAAAATATTAAGTAGGGGGGATCTGTTTAAATCTATTTGATCATTCAATAAAATTTGTCTTTTATTATATCTATTGATCTCTAAAGTTTCTAACAGATTTAGTTTCTGACTTTTGTTTTCGATATGTAATATTTCATAGTTCATATTAAAATTATGACCAGTCTCTAACAAATGGTTGGCATAAGTTGAATTTGGTTTATTATTAATGTAACATTTTTTCATGTTCTCGTATCCTTGTTTGGAATGAACGGCCTGTCTGTTCCACATATACACTTGGGCAATCACTACTTGTTAACTTGTAAACTCCTGATTTTTTATTTTTAGGAATGACGTCTTTATTATTTTTTATTAAGCTGCTTAAAGAATTAATGGTTTTAAAAGAGATATTATAATTTTCTTTTTTCTTTAAATATCTAGCAATCTTTTCAGATTTTTGGCCCATGTAAGTTAATGAAATAAATTTTGTTTCGTTTGAATTTTGAAATTTTGGATATACAAGTGATATTGCTTTCCTGTAATTTATTTTATCAAGTAAATTATCTATAATTAATGGATTAAAATCTTTATTGGAAGGTATTTGTTTAATGGTTTTATATTCTTTGTCAAAATTTCTCTTATACTTTCTTCTTATATTGAAGATGAATTTCCGTCAAGTAAAGACAATCAAAAATCATAGAATGTGCTCTATTTTTGAGAAGAAATGTACAATACGTCGAAGATCTGCGTAATATGAATAAAACAAGACGGACAGTTTCGTACCATTTTCCTAAACATGGTCTTACATTGACAAAAAAACACCAAGTGTATGTGTATCAAAATTTATAATTTATTATTCTTTTAGAGATATTACAAATCATAAAAAGTTCAAACAACAAATTACCAATTTTATTATAGATATTTAACCATATTTTATTTTAGAATTTTTTGATCATTGTCTTGGAATTTCCAGAATGTAGTTCTTTTTCCATATATGTATTTTTTTGACGATTTCTCATTTCCTTCTGAACAAGGATTCTGGCAATAAAATTATTGTTTATGATATATATAAAAGTTCATTTAAAATTTATGTGCCATATGAATCCAAAGAATTGATTTTGGATCCAAGCAAGTGGGAAAAAGGTATTAGTCTGAACCATTTTCTCCATCTCAGACGATATCTCCCCCGAGAGAATTGGAGAAAACATTTAATATACTACATCAAAACATCCAGTGTATAAGAAATAAAATCTTGGAACTAGAAATATTCATAACATCCTTAAAAAATAGTCCAGATCTGCTGTGTCAAACCGAGCATTGGCTTAAGAAAAGTGAGGTTGATCTAAAAAAAACTGAAAATTACAATTTAATATCATGTTACACTCGAGAAAAGTGCATTCATGGAGGGGCATGTATTTTAGTAAAAGACACCTTACAAGATTTTGAAAATGTACCAATTATAGAACACATCAGTATTGAGTGTGAGGCTGAAATATTATGGACGGTGAGTAGATCTAGAAAACTAGTAGTTATGTCTATATATCGAACATGTTTGGGAAATATGCAGATTTTTTCAGCCGCCCTTGAGGGTGTACTCACTGTGGTTCAAGGTCATTTTGTTGATTTCGATGTTATCATATGTGGCGATTTCAATATAAATAATAAAATGAAGATAATTCCAAATGCTTGTTCATAGATTTGTTAACCACGTTCAATTATACACAGACAATATTTAATCCCACTAGAGATAAGTAATAATAAAAGCATAATATCCGCACTCTCCGATCATATGGCGCAGTTAATTTCAGTAGAGAGCACATTTCCTATAGGACCGAAAACTGTTAAAGTTATTGAAAAAAGATTTGTTACAAAGACCATACTAGAAGATTTTTTTGTTTGTTTGAGTGATTTAAATTGGGATGGTTTGATATCAGAGACTGATCCAGATGTGGCCTACGAACTGTTCTACAACACAATGATGGCAAATATGAATCAGATCATTCCACGGAAAAAAATGAAATTGAGAAGGAAGATGAATCGAACATGGCTTACTCTGGGTATAAGAATATCGAGTAAATACAAACGGGAGTTTCACGAAAAAATGTTGAAAGGAATGGTGACTGAAGAATACTATAAAAAATATTCAGCCATATTGAAACGCGTTGTGGAATTATCTAAGAAAATCTCTGATCAGGACTTTATAAATAAATCGGAAAATAAGCAACCAAAGCAACTTGGACTTTAATTAATAACGCGACGAAAAATAGAAGAGCTACTGATGGTACATTGTTTCATTTCCTGGAAAAATGAAAAAAAGCTATTAGATGAAATTAATGAATTCTTTCTGGAATCTAATGTTTTAAACAACAATAAGAACACTGATGCTGCAGAAACCATAAATCAATGTGATTCAAGCATTTTTCTGAATCCAGTTACTGAGCAATAAATGCATCATTACGTAATACAACTTGAAAATAAAAAATCTACAGGATATAACGAGATACCTGTAGATTTACTGAAAAAATGTGCACCGACATTGACGTTACCCCTAACACATATAATAAATTAAATGTTTCAATACGGAAAATATCCACAAGCCCTCAAGGAAACTTAGGTTAAACCGATTCACAAGAAAGGAGAAAAAGACAATTTCAATAACTACCGTCATATATCTCTACTCTCAAATGTTAATAAAATATTTGAAAGAATAATTTTTGATAGAGTAATTAAGTTTTTTGAGAAGAATAACATATTAGTGGAACAACAATGTGGATTTAGAAAAAGCAAATCGACCATAGATGCATTATATCGAATTCTTAACTCTGTGATGAAATCATTGAATAAAAATCAGATAACAGCGCTCTTAGATTTGACGAAAGCGTTTGATACAGTGAATCATAACATCTTAGTGCAAAAATTGGAAATATATGGTGTGAGAGGTATAACGTCCAAATTATTTCGATCATACTTAACAGGGAGAATTCAGAGGACAACTGAAAAAGGAAAAATGGCAAGCAAATAATATCAAATGCCTTAAATGTAGATATAGGGGTTCCCCAAGGATCAATATTAGGTCCCCTACTTTATATAATCTACACAAATGATTTGATTAAAGTAACATCAAATGATACTTTAATGTATACCGATGACGTATCAGTAATCTGCGTTGGTTCCACTCCAGATGAATGTGAAGCATTTTGAAAAAGATTTAGAAAAAAGAAGTTGAAAAAGATTTAGAAAACTTCGAAAATTGGTTCGGGAAGAATAATCTCATAATGAACATCACCAAGACCAAACTGATGATGTTTAGAGAAAAGAATCAACATGCCATCAACTTAATTTATCATGGTGAGAAAATAAGAGTTGAAGATACTCTATCATTCTTGGGAAACCATTTAGATCGGGATTTGAATTGGCGGCCACACATTGAATATTTGGCAACAAGCCTTGCAAGGTACTGCTATGCTTTAAGGATCCTAACAAGAACAATTGGGTCAGATGCTTCCCTGACAGCATATCATGCATACGTCCACTCTAGACTCAGGTATGGAATCATCTTCTGGGCGAATTCTGTTGATGCTGAAAGAGTCTTCATCATACAAAGAAAATGTTTGAGAACTGTGTTTGTTAATGTATGCAATGTAATGTTAATGCTTGATCATGATTATAATACCAGAAGAAAAACTCATCTTTGTTTAGAAAAACCAAAATTTGGAACAAATTACCACAAACATTCAAAACAAGACCCAAAATTATACAAAAAAAAACTTTGAAAAAATTTTTATATAAAAAAAGTCTACTACAGTGTGAAAGAGTTTATGGCTGAGAAAGACTTAAATGAACTTTAATATTTAAGTTATGATTTTTTGTGACGTGATCTACATCATTTTGTGATATTTTCAGATCAAATAAAAGTCTACTATTATTATTATTTTTTGTTTATTGTTATAAGGTTCAGGTGACACAAGAACTGAAGCCAGCTGACCTAAGAATGCATAGAACATATGCCGATTGGGTGCTTGAACAACAACGTTTGGATGACGATTTTTCGCATCGAATTTTCTTCAGCGAAGAAGCACATTTTTTGTGAACAAGCAAAATTGTACCATGGGCAGTGAAAATCCTTATGTAACTGCTGAGAGATCATTACAAAAAAAGTCACTGAATGGTGGGCAATTTGGCCTGGTGGGCAATTTGGTCTGGTGAAGTGACTAGCACGTACTCCTTTAAAAATGAATAAGGTGTCACTCAAACCATCAATTCTCATCGCTTTAGCCAAATGATTACCGATTTTTTTTAGCTGAAATTAATGATATGGCATAAGAAGAGATGTGGTTCCAGCAAGATGGTTCAATAAGCCACACAACATGACCCGTTTTGGCTTTATTGCAGGAAAGATTCCCAGGACGCGTAGTTACTCGTTTCGGTGATGTGAATTGGTTAAAAAGATCTTGTGATTTATCGCCTTTGGATTTTGTTGTATGGTTATGCGGAGGATCGTGTTTATACCGATAATCCTCAGATTATTGACTATTCGAAAGACAACATCCGTTAAGTTAATGTTGAGATATTTCCCGAAATATGCCAGCGAGTCATCGGAAATTACCTCACAAGGATGGAGTCCTGTGAGAGATCACGTGGAGGACATTTAAATGATGTTGTATTCAACATATAAGGACAAGGTCTAAGCATTATACTGAAATGAAAATTTTATCGATATCTGAATGAAAGAGTGTTTTATTTACGTTTACTTTCGGAAGGTCAAAATGGATAACCCTGTGCTTCTAATAGTAAAGCGAATATCACGAAAAGCTAGTATTTCACCACGCCATTAACATTTTCTTGAATATACCTTAATAGTTAAGGGTCTGTAGCTTATAACCCCCCTTATAATTATAATTCAATTATCCGAGCCTATTATTGAAGCGGAACAATGAGGAATAAACTAATTGATCCTTATTCCCATACAATAAAGATGTTGGGTTCATAAAACAACCTGTCCGAAGGATGGAAACCTCAACAGCCACAAATTCTCACCCCTCCTCATTAAAACCATAGACGAAGCAACACGATTATCATAAAATCTGTCTGCCAAAAACCCTCCGAGAAATTGATAAGATCCAGCCGGTAATGAACGGATTGATTTCCAGCGCATCGACGCTGAGGAAAAAATAAGAAAAAAAAGCGAGAGGAGAATCTTGAAGCTCACGAGATGGGTACACGAAATAAAAAGATCCCGGGACGTCGGACAAGTTATCAATATAATAAGTGAACATTCGGTGTCTTGTAAAGAAATATATGGCGGCAGCGCGCATCTTTGGTGGCTTGGGAGACCCCTTAGGGGAGATGTCGAGTAGGTGGAATGTTGGGAAGGCCCTCGGGACCTGGTAGCGACCATACCGCGCCCCTCCATAGGGTCACAGGTCAAATTACCGCGCCGGTTGTTGCACATGGTTGCCGGGCTCGCATCCACGAAATTACCGGAGGTCCTGAGGTGCTATTTTGTCAGGTGACACCTAATGGTGTTCGCGGCTAGGGTTCTAGCCTGCTTGACGGGTTTCGTTTGTTCTTACCCGCAGCTACTTCCTGGCGAAAGCCGACTTTGATCCGGGCCTTTCGTTGACAGTGGTGAATTGACGGGTTCATTTACTGAATGAAGTGTCAAAAATGGACTGGGAATCGCTCAGTGAAACACAAAATGAGTATCATTTAGAATTTGTGGTATAGACTTCAAAGTAGGCAACTATCGTGTGTATTTTTAGAGTGATAGAACTTTCATTAGGGATTCGGTCTTAACTTGATGGCAATTTATTTTCAACAAGTAATAAATAAAATCAATTTCCACAATTTTTTCATTGTTGAATGGCACTTGTTTCGCCACACTGTGGCTTGATCATATTCTACATTTGAACTGATACTGTCTCAAAACTTACATAGGTTCTTTTATATGTATTGACAGGTACTACAGGATGTGGGACTAAAAATAGAATGATATTTATTAGCGTATTCTCAAGTAGGTGGAGAGATAACGTCGATGGCAATAAAAGTTATTGGAGTTGTCGTTAGTTTTTCCAAATTACATGAAAATATTCATTAAAGGTGAGCTTCTCGTGTCCGTTTGTTCGTTTAGGAGAATTTAAAGTAATATACTACTCTGTCAAGAAAGTACCGGGAATTGTCAATTAAAACAACATTTTTACATTTAATCGTCAAAATTTATTGGGTCGCCTTCAAAATAGGCTCCATTTGCTCCAATACATCTATACCAACGGCACTTCCAATTATCGAAACATTTTTTATAGGCGCTTTCCGGGATGGCCTTTAGCTCTCGCGCCGAATTTTGTCGCTAGGAAACAACTACTCCCTTGCAAACCTCACGATTATTGTTTACGGCATTGATTGAAGGGTGGCTCGTATGACCAATCCAGGTACAATGGATACGTATCGCTTGTTTATTCAACGGTTTTTTATGGTGCGTTCTTTAATATTAATACACTTGAAAATAATCCTGAAAGAAATTAACACATTTATAAATTTTTAGTTTGAATCGTCATCTGGAATATATCGGGTGTTTTTTTCAGAGTGAAAGAACTTTAAATTGAAATAAAACACATTTAAATTAAGATTGAAGCCAAATTGTTTTATTTGAAAGATAATTTTATGACATTTATGTTTTGAAAATAATTTCCGGCATATGTCCACCACGACTAGCCCTGAGGAACCGCATTCGACCAGACCAATTTTGGACTACTTTTTCGAGTAATTCAGGCCTTATTTCATCAATTCGGATCATCATGCGCAAAGACTGGACATACTGCAGGCAAACATCCCTAAAAAACAAAAGTATGAGATGGTGCGCATTGTAAATGAGGATAATATTAGCCGCTTTCGTGAACAGCTGCGGAACGTAGATTGGGGATGTATTCGTATGAGCTGAGCCCAATATTCTTTCAGGATCTTTCATCAAACAATAACGCACCATTTCAATCAGTGCTTTCCTGAAAGAAAAAAGAAAGCTTTTGATTCTTGTGAGAAAAAATGCTTAAAAACACCAGAAATCATTGACATTAAAACAAATTAGATGCAGCATACACAATATATGAGGTAAAAAGAGATGATGGTTCAAGGAAATTATACATGAGATTAAAAAATGAATATAAACAGCTTTTAAATGATACCGTCAAACAAAAAAGTTCAAAATTCGTTAACGAAGCAGAAAATAAGAGTCGTGCGATATGGCAGGTAATAAATTCAAAATTAAAATCAGAGACAGGAAAAGTATACCCTTCATCACTATCAGAAGAAAAATTCAACCGGTATTTTTCAACGGTTGCGGAAAAGTTAACTGGAGCTAACATCAATCAAGAATCGAGTGAAAAAATGTTGAAAAACAAAAATAAAGGTAAAACTTCACGCTCTTTTTTTTTGACCCCCACAACACCAGAGGAAATTCTGAGGGTTGTATTGAAATGAAAAATAAATGCTTCCCAAGATGTATATGGCTTCTCCGTGAAAATGTTGAAAGAGGTCATCTATTGTCTTGCTGATCCTATCTCTTACCTCATAAACGATTGCTTCGAGCAGAGCTACTTTCCGAAAGAACTGAAGATTGCGAGGGTGATACCGGTACACAATTGTTGATTTGGAAGGTAAAAGGTCTTTTAAGATGAAAATTGCTGCAGGAGTTCCCCAGGGATCTGTGCTCGGGCCCATTTTTTCCCTCCTATATATCGATGAACTGATATATAACGTTGGTGCTGATGATGAGACCCTCTTCGCTGACGATACAACATTTTTGAACAGAGCCAAGGGCAGAAATCTACTCCTGGATAAATCTCATGAAACAGTCAAAGCTGCTTGTGGTTTCAATAAGCGGAAATTCAACTTGGCTGAAGCATATAAATGACTTGTGCCAAAGACTCTCAACAGCATTATTTTCAATAAGAAGAATAAAAAACTTGCTCACAAAAAGAGAAGCGTTACTTACATATCACGCACATTTCCACAGCAGGATGAACTACAGCATCATTTTATGAGGTGCATCTTCAGAGGCAGAAATTGTGTTCCTGAAACAGAAAAAAACATTAAGATTAGTAGCGGGAGTAAATCAGGTCACTAGATGTAGACCACTCTTTAAGAAATATGGAATACTTACTTTAACATGCTGTTATATCCTAGAATGTCTTATGCATGTACACAAAAATCGGAATAATTTACAGACACACTCAACGATTCACAGTCATGCCACCAGGTATAGGAACAACTTTGTTGCCCCAAGACAGACTGCAGATGACACAGAACACCCATATATTTAATGGAATGAGAATCTATAACAGACTTCTACAATCCTTAACAACATGCATTCTACAACATTCAACCGAAAAGTTAAAGCGATTTTAACTGAATGTGCATTTTATTCAATGGATGAGTTTATGAAGTACCAGTTCTGGTCATTTATTTTCTGTGTTTCAGTTCGTATCTTGGTGTAAGAGTTTGTTTTTTATTGATTGTTGTAAGTTTTAAAGTTGAAATATTTGAGTATGACATATTTACAATTTTTTATTTTATGATGTACATTATCATATATTTCTGTGACAATCCCTGTAAAATTTTGAGTGTAACTAATAAATTTGAATTTGAATTTGAATAACACGAGTTATGTTGGCTTCTAAAGCGTCTATTGTTTCTGGTTTATCAGCATAAACTTGACATAACCCCAAAGAAAATACTCCAGTGCAGTTATGTCGCATGATCTTGGAGGCCAATTAATTGGACCATTTCTCAAAATAATGTTATCGCCAAATGTTTCTTTACATAAATCAATTGTTACGGTAGCAGCATGAGGTGTAGCACCACCTTGTTGGAACCAAAACACTTCTGGGCCGTTACCATTCAAATTTTCAAACAAATAATCATTGATCATCGATATGTAACGAGAACCATTCATTGTAACATTAGCTCCAGCATCATTTTTAAAGTAATATGGAACTATGATGCCCCCAGCGTGTAAAGCACGCCATACAGTGCATCTTTCAGGATGCAATGGAACCTGCAAAACTTCTTGAGGATTGTTTTCACTCGATACGGCAATTTTGCTTGTTCAACCAGAAATGAGCTTGTTCTAGGGCCCAATCAGCAAACAAACGACGCTTATTATGGTCTTGACTTAGTTCTTTACTTACAGCAGCGATATTTTCTTCTGTACGTACAGTTCTTTGTCTTGTTGATGTTATTGCATAGAGTAGAGAAAATGTTGTCCGAAATCTATCGATAGTTTGACGAATAAGCTGCTCTGATGAGCGATTATGTGTCCGAAATAATAATATAATAATAATAATAATATAATAATAATAATAAGTTTATTTGCCATAAATTAAGAAAATTACAATATATTACTACAATAGCAAACAAACCATGGACCACCCCAAGGAAGCAAATCCGCGCGGGGCTGTTGGCCAGTGTTCATTCTCAAAATTCAGTGTATAGGTATATGCACAAATAAATACATACACACATATACAGATATATACACACATATAATATAGAAAAAAATAGCAGATGTAGACACAAATACGTGTAAATACTAAAAAAGCTTCATCAAAGTAAATACACAACAGAAAAAATAGCAAATAAACAAAAAAAATATATAATAGAAAGGCTTTTTACTTGATAGAAGAAATATAACAAAATTTGAATATCAAAACAAATTGAAATATGTTTATCTTCTACAATTTTAATTTCCAAAAGAATTTTTTTATTCAAAAAACTTTTAGAATTAAATTAATGTCTAAAACAAGCACCGCTTACATTTAATAGACGTATATAATCAAAACTCAATATACAATGTCAAATGAAATAAATAACCCAACAGATATACGAAAGTAATTAAAATTAATAAATAAATATTCAAAGGAGACAAAATTTTGTTTCTGGTTTTATCTTAAGAAATACTACTTGCCTTATAAAAACATGAACACACTTGAAGGACTTCCCAAAGAATATAATTTATTTGAAATATTTAATACATTTAAATATTCGAACAAATTATTTCAAAAATCTCTAAAAAATGTGCACTATATCTTCAAAAAACAAATATAATTCTAGATAATCCCTTCATCAGCCCTTTTTCAATAATTCAAATATCAAAATCAAAAACATAACCTACATCACTCACGTGTTAAAAGACTTAAGCTTCGAACTACAGATCAACTATATATTCAAGATTGATCTATGTTCTAACAAAATCAAAGAACAAAGTGAGTTATTTTAAGGTTTACTTAAATTCATTGACATTCTATAATGAGATTTATTGAAGCCAAAATATAATTATATATTTAAAATAAAATAGAAAGGCTTTTTACTTGATAGAAGAAATATAACGATATATATGTTTTTTGAATAAAAAAATTCTTTTGGAAATTAAAATTGTAGAAGATAAACATATTTCAATTTGTTTTGATATTCAAAAAAATATATAAATAAATAAAACAAAATGAATGAGCCGGCAACGTATAACCCTTTATCCTCTACCCGATTCAACTCTACAAATTCTCCACCTCTACCAGTCCATCAACCCTTTCCTTAGTCTGCGCAGCAATCCATTTCCTCACTCTTGACTTCCATATGTTGTATGAACTAATTAATTTTATGTCAATTGGCAACATATTGAAGATTCTAGCACCCAGATATCGATGGTTTCTCCGTCCTATACTTTTGTGGACTTTAGGAACGTGTACTGAACCCTGCCTATATCTTGTGTTGTATGTGTGTTCTAAGATTTCGGTATTTCCATCCCTAAACTTTTGGACCAATATGGCTTGACAGTACAACTGTCTAACGCCAAAGAAACCACTCTCCCTAAACAGCTGATCAGAGGGATATCTCAGCTATCTGTTGAAAATTACCTTAATTATCCACTTCTGCGACACTTCTATTTGTTTCAGGTAATTATTTCTAACTGCACCCCATGCAACTATCCCGTAGGTCAGTTGACTCTGAACCAACGCAAAGTACAAAACCTTCAACTCGTTGATATCGCATATTTTTCGACATAAGTTAAACACCATCGATAGTTCGAAGAATAAGCTGCTCTGATGGACGATTTTGTCAACCATAAATTTCAGGAAGTGCTCTATGAGTTTGGCGAATAGAACACTGATTTTGAAAATAAATTTTAACAATTTGTAAACGTTGTTGCGGTGTGAGTCTTTCCATGATAATTTGTCAATGCTTACTGAACAGAAATGTCAAAACAACATGGCTTCTACCTTCAGTCAAATCCCTACCGAAAGTACTATCACTCTAAAAAAAACACTCGATACTATATTTCTACTACATTGAAACTGTGCTTTCTAAGACATTCATTTATGAGAAAAACAGAATTAATCTATGTGGTAATATAAACAGTTAGACCTCCAATTTCCAAAACTGAAACCCACTAAACAAGCCAAAAATCCACGGCCACCGCTGTAAATCCCACGATACCGTTCTCATTACTCCAAGTTATGAAGTCATGCACGAAGGCTACAACTCGAGAACACATCCAGATAAACGGAACGCATCCGTCTCTTGGACCGTATAAGATCGGCAACTTCTTTATTGCCTCTCGATGCAACAAATCGAAGAGCAGAATCGAGTACCTAATGGTTGACAATGCTTAAATCAAGACGGCCACACACAATCCCTGCCGTGGTCTTACACCTACGTCGAGTAGGCCGCGGGAAAGGGAACTAACCAAGCCTACGCCACGTCTGACTCTGATTGCAAACCCTGCCTTTATTTAGATTTAACTATTCCGCGGTTAGTTTAATAGATTCTGCACTTATATGGTGGCTTGCTATTAGAAGCGGGCGAGTTTCCGTCAACGGACAGATCCATCAAAGGCTGATTTAATATTTCCTGTTGGTACGGGAAACGGAAAGTCTCCGGTTATGGAGATTAATCATTCGGTTTTTGCTAGACGTCCTCGAATTACTGACTGCGTTGTTATTAGACGGTAACTATGGACGCTACACCCACCAGTGAATCACTTACAATTCACAAAGCCGTGTTTTAGTCCTTTTAGAGTTTTTATTGGCCATTCTTTCTTTCAAACTATGCATTCGAATTGCTCCAGGCGGGTAGGGGAGACTCAGAAAGGATTAGAAGTGTGGGTGAATTTCATTTTGCGGTTGTTTTGAAGGCTGTGCCAAATGGGACGTAATCTTAGAGTGAATATTTGATTCACTAAGCTTAGTTTCGGCGAAAAGTGAAATTCAGCTAAACAATAATTTTCCTTGGAAGTTGAAGGGAGACACCCAATAATAGTACTGGTCGACAAGATTTTTGCGACACAAAGCTGATCTTTAGTTTTTGATGAAAATACCTTTCCAATAATCGGCAAAATATTCCTAAAGCCCTAACACCTACCATTTTTCATTAAGTCAATAATTCATTCCAAATTAGCAAGTAGGCGGTTGAAATGGATTCATTTTATAACAGGAGAAGTACCAAAACTGTGTTTTTTATACTATCAGGCCTAAAATCAAGATCAAAAATCAGTCTTTCAGAGAAATTCAAGGTAGCCTGGAATGTGATATCCTAAAAAAATTAACAACCTTATCAGAACTGAGCCAAGGCATGTATCATAGGTGCATAAGAAGTCGTGGGTGCTCAACACACTATAAAATCAGTTATCTAATGAAACTTGAATTCTTAGCATTTCACTAAGTAAGAGGCACTGAAAGAATGCATTGAAAAATTATTTATATCAGATATGCGTGTTATCATTTCTTTATCAATTAGTATCGGGTGTTTTTTTTAGAGTGATAGAACTTTAAATTGTGTGTGGAGTTATGTCGCAAGATCTTTTTCGCCAATTTTTTTTCTCAATAAATCAATTGTTATGGTAGCAGCATGAAGTGTAGCACCGACTTGTTGGAACCAAAACACCTCTGGGTCGATATCAAATTTTGAAACAAATAATCATTGATCTGTTACGAGCGCCATTCATTGTAACATTAACTCCAGGATCGTTTTCAGAAAAATATGGACCGATGATGCCTCCAGCGTGGAACCTGCAGAACTTCTTGGGGATTGTTTTCACTCCATATACGGCAATTCTGCTTTTTTACATAGCCAGTTCAACCAGAAATGAGCTTCATCACTAAACACAATTTAACGATAAAAAAGTGGATCGACTTCAAACTGTTCTAGGGCCCAATCAGCAAACATACGACGCTTATTATGGTCAAGTGGCTTTAGTTCTTGAACCAGTTGGATCTTGTATGGGTGTAAACCAAGATCTTTAAAAATTTTCCATGTGATGGATGCACAGAGTGTTGTGAACGTCGATGAATAGACAAATCTGGATCATCATAAACACTATGACTTACAGCAGCGATATTTTCTTCTGTACATACAGTTCTTTGTCTTGTTGTTGTTGTTGCATCGAGTAGAGAAAATTTTGTCCGAAATCTATCGATAGTTCGACGAATAAGCTGCTCTGATGGAAGATTATGTAAACCATAAATTTCACGAAGTGCTCTATAAGTTTGGCGAACAGAACACTGATTTTGAAAATAAATTTCAACAATTTTTTAACGTTGTTGCGGCGTTAGTCTTTCCATGATAATTTGTCAATGCTTACTGAACAAAAATTTCAAAACAACATGGCTTTTACCTTCTGTCAAATCACAGTTATACCTATGGAAAGTTCTATCACTCTAAAAAAAACACCCGATATAATGTATTCTGTATTCAATTTTATATTTAAATCAGAAAGATTACAATTTAATATGTAGGAGTCATGAAACTTTTTATTCTATTACTAACAGTTCCTCTATATCTCCTAATCCAACTAAGGAAGATCCTGAAGGATGCTGGGTGTAACATGAATAAACTCTTGAGAATTCATGAGACGTGAATATCATTGTTCCAGTACCGTATACAAAGAATGGTACAGCGAAAGAGTTAAAAAAAATGCACCGTTTTCTGCATTCTTAAGCAAGGATAATTCGTTGTGTGCACGTACTGATAGTGATGGTTTAATGCAAGAACTTGATATTGAGCATTCCCTCTCTGAGTGGCGTTTATTTATAGATTCGTCTAAATACAGTTTAAAAGCTGTGTTATTGCATAATGGAAATTTTGAAACCTTCTTTACCAGTTGCCCATTCAGTGACGATGAAAGAAAGTTATGAAATATGCGCACTCTTTCGGATAAAATGAACTACAACACGTAGAAATTGCTGATATGTGAGGATTAAAAGTTATAAGAATTTTAATGGGACTTCAGCGATGATTTACAAAATATTGCTGTTTTCTTTGTCTATGGGACAATGGTGCAGTAAATCGGCATTATATAACAAAAATTTGGCCAGAAAGAAGTGTATTTCAACCGAAGTCTCAAAATGTTAAGTTGTGTCCTTCTGCCTCCTCTTCACATTAAACTTGGGCTTATGAAAAACTTTGTGAAGGCTAATAATAAAGATGGTGATTGATTCAAATACTTAAAACAAGTCTTTCCCAAGTTAAGTGATGCCAATTTAAAAGAAGGCATTTTTATTGGAGCAAAAATCAGAAAACTGCTGGACGACATTAATTTTACAGAGAACCTTACCAGCTCAAAGCATAGAACTCATTTGTAAGTGTAGTAAGAGGATTTTTGGGCAACAAAACGTTATAATTTCAGAGCCTTGAAACACAAAATCGAAGTTCTAATTCAGGAAATTGACCCTCAAATAATCGACCAAATACTGAAAAATTGGGTTGATTGGATGGGGTACTGTAGCCAGTCGTGGTACATTTAAAGGATATTTTGTTTTTCATTCGTATATGTCAAGGTTCAGTCTTTCTAATACATTCATAACTTGGAAAAAATATCGATTAGTTTTTTATTTATAGCCGATCAAATGTGCAAATTTTAAATGGTCAGCCCCTTACGATCTCCATCTCGTACCGTCCAGAACAAGAGCTCTGTATTGGTGGCGTAGGTTCGAATCTGCTGTACCTGAATACATCGACGTAGTAGAACAGTGTATTGAAATCTTACTAATGAATTTTTGATGATCTTATCAATTTATTTAAATAAAAATTTTTGGTTCGAAAATTTGTCGCTTACCATTGTATATATAGGTTGTATTTCAAGCTGCCGACATAATATTACAATGACTCTATGATCTGTTTTATGTAACGAATGAATCCATTGATTTCAAATTTTCAAGAGAAATGGAATGTTGAAAAAGTGCTCAAAAGCTTCACTTCACGTTAGTTCCCAGTTCTGTTCAAGCGGAAATCGACCATTTCGTTAATGTCAAATATTAAGCTAACTTTCTGTCAAAACTCGAATGACACAAGTTTTGCCAGACTCGTAATAAACATCAGTTCAAGATGCCATCTCTAGATTTTCCAACCTTGTATTGGGTGTTTTTTTTTAGAGTGATAGAACTTTCGATAGGGATGACAGTGATTTGACAGAAGGTAGATGCCATATTGTTTTAACATTTCTGTTCATTGACAAATTATCATGGAAAGTCTCACGCCGTAACAACGTTTACAAATTGTTGAAATTTATTTTCAAAATCAGTGCCAAACTTATAGAGCGATAAAAATTGTAAAATATAGAAGAATGACAGATTAAATCTGTTTTGATATTTAAATTTTGTTATATCCCTTCTATCAAGTAAAAAGCCTTTTTCTATTTTATTTTATACATAATATATAATTATATTTAGGCTTGAATGAAATCTTATTATGGAATATCAATGGTTTAAAGAAAACCTTATAAAACCTTACAGTTTTCTGTGATTTTTGTGACGAATATAGAATATCTTGATTTTAATGTTAGTTGTTTAAGCAATAATCCAGTCACCACTCTAAGGTAAGCTATATTGATTGTTGGTTCATTTCGATTTTTAAATATGATTAAGGGCCGATGAAGGGATTATCGGAAGTCTATTTGTTTTTCAAAGGTATAGTGCCTTTTTTTGAGAGATTTTTGAATTAACTTATTTGAATATTTAAATTTATTGAATATTTCAAATAAATTATATTTTTTGAAAAGTCCTTAAGTTGAGTTTTTTGTTTTTGAAAAGGAATTGGTGTTCATAATGGTAAGATCAAAAACAAAATATTGTCTCCTTCAAATATCTATTTATTAATTTCAATTGACAATTTATATTTGATGGTTTATCTATTCCACTTGATATTATATATTGAGTTTGGATTTTATACGTTTAATAAATATGGGCCGTACTTATAAGACATTAATTCAATTCTAAAAGTTTTTTGAATAAAATTTTTTTGAAATTAAAATTGTAGAAGACTGAAAGTTTAAATCTGTTTTGATATTCAAATTTTGTTGCTTCCCTTCTATCAAGCCCTTTTTTATTTCATTTTATAGAACACTTCGTGAAATTTATGGTTTACATAATCGTCCATCAGAGCAGCTTATTCGTCGAACTATCGATAGATTTCGGACAATATTTTCTCTACTCGATACAACAACAACAACAAGACAGAACGTACAGAAGAAAATATCGCTACTGTAAGTCATAGGTTAATGATGAACCAGATTTGTGTATTCGTCAACGTTCACAACGAGTTGGGCTCTGTGCATCCACCACATGGAAAATTTTGCGTAAAGATCTTGGTCTACACCCATACAAGATCTAACTCTTTCAAAAACTAAAGCCACTTGACCATAATAAGCGTCGTTTGTTTGCTGATTGGGCCCTAGAACAACTTGAAGTTGATCCAGTTTTTTACCTTAAAATTGTGTTTAGTGATGAAGCTCATTTCTGGTTGAACGGCTATGTAAACAAGCAAAATTGTCGTATATGTAGTGAAAACCATCCTCAAGAAGTTCTGCAGGTTACATTGCATCCTGAAAAATGGCATCATCGGTCCATATTTCTTTACAAACATTGCTGGAGCTAATGTTACTCTGAATGGTGCTCGTTACAGATCGATGCTCAATGATTATTTGTTTCAAAATTTGAATGGTATCGACCCAGAAGTGTTTTGGTTCCAACAAGACGGTGGTACACCTCATGCTGCTACCGTACCAATAGATTTATTGAAAGAAAGATTTGGCGATAACTATATTTCGAGAAATAGTCCAATTAATTGAACTCCACGACATAACTCCACTGGATTATTTTCTTTGAAGTTATGTCAAGTCATTGCTTTATGCTGATAAACCAGAAACAATAGACGCTTTGGAAGCCAACATAACTCGTGTTATTGATGAACCAAGGTCTGAATTACTCGAAAAAGTGGCCCAAAATTGGTCTGGTCGAATGCGGTTCGTTATGAATGCCATGAAATAATCTTTCAAATAAAAAAAAATTTGGCTTCAAACTTAATTTTTTAAAGTTTTATTTCAATGTAAAGTTCTATCACTCTAAAAAAAACACCCGATACATATGCGGATTATAAAGAATGAAAGCGTCTTAAAAAATCCTAAAACACCTAAATTTAAATAGACCCAAATATTTGTCATTTGAATAGTGATTCAATAATGTGATAAAATCAAGTAGGCTTGGTCTCGGTGTGTGTCATTTGTTATTTAACACGATAACCCCCCATTTTTCCAGACTCGTTAAAGATGGGCGAAGGGTTGAACCACTCAACATAGTAATTTGTCAAGGAAAAATGGAGAACACATTTCAAACCCCTAATTCTCCATTGAAACGTAATCCGCCAATTTATTAAAGAGTTTTAGGTAATGGAAAACGTCCCAAAAGTCCCCCCGACGGTCATTATCTAATCCAGAGGACCTTTCGAGATATTGATCGATCGCCACATTTTTAAGACCGAGAAAATCACCGATCGCTTAGGTCTTTGAGCGAATGCGACACGGTGGAGCTCCCAGCCCGTGGGGGGCACGGGATCGGGGAGGGGGGCAGACGGGGCCCGGATTCTCAGACACTACCGTGCAGTTCCCACGCGCCATCGACTGGCACTGCGTGGAAGCTCGCAGTAAATGTTCGACTACCCCACCCATAGAGTTCAGCGGAGGTACCGGGGTCTTTCGACGAAAAATTTGACCTTGCGACTGGTCCAGACTCGTCGTGAAAATTGAAATTTTTTCACCTAATCGGAAAACCCATGAATATAGCATAACCAAGTTGGAAAATCCACAGTGCCAAAAGCTTAATGAAACACAAAAGAAATATAGATTCAAAATTTACTTCGAGGGTTTTTTTGAAATATTACAGAGAAAACTGGCTGACAAAAAAAATTTTTTGGTCGTAACATAAGCATATTATGGTAGAATGGACGTATCCAAATACGAAAATGAGAAAAAAAATTGAGAGGTATCAAGGGACACCCGGATGGAACGAAGTTCCTTTCGATTAATTAGTGAAGGAATTGAAATAAAATTTCATTTTTTTTAAGTTACGATAATATTTTTTTATTATTAACAAATATAATGTAAACTTAATTAGTAGGCTTAATTTTAGTAATAATTGGTTTGTGGTAACTGAAGTAGGAAACATATGTTTGGGATTCTATTTTGTTTAAATGTCTTGAGAAAACTGCATCGATGGATTATATTTTGTTGTTGATTCTGCTGGATTAGTGTTTATTCTTAAATTCTTCCTCTAGAAACTGTAGCAATGGTTTTGATTTTTCATTACTGAAGTGGATATTAAAATCACCGGCCAAAATGAGTGGACGTTGATCTAAATTTCTGTTGTGTCTGCTGAGCGTTTGAGATACATCTTTAGAATACTCTAGCAGTGCTCGATGAATGAACTCCTGAATATCTATTAATTTGTTATTTGGTGAGACATATATTACTGCCATGATTAAAGTAACGCCGTTTTCCATTACACACTCTGCTGCACATAAATCTGCAACACTTGTACGTCTTACGTGCAAGTCCTGAATATTGTTCATAATGACCGACACATTTGGCCCAAGTTTAATGTGTCTACAAGAGGTCTAAACTTAACATTTTGAGATCCTGGTTGAAATACAATTCATTCCGGCCAAATTTTTGTTATATGTATTGCACAACTGTCCCATAGTCAAAGAAAACATCAATATTTTGTAAATCCTCCCTGAAGTCCTACCAAAATTCCTATAACTTTTAACTCCCCACGTATACGTGTTGTAGTTAATTTTATCCAAAAGAATGCGTATATTTTCATAACTTTCTTTCATCGTCACTGAATGGGCAACTGGTGTAGAAGGTTCTAAATTTACCTTATGCAATAACACAGCTTTTAAACTGTATTTAGACGACACTCAGAGAGGGAATGCTCAATATCAAGCTCTTGCATTAAACCATCAATATCAGAACACCCACACAACGAATTTTCCATACTGTAGAATGCAGAAAACAGAGCATTTCTTTTTCTGAAATTCGCAATTTTCGTTTCGTTGCCTAATAAGTTCCATTACTTAAGACGGGAACCAAGAAGTTCTGACTGTTGCTTTGGGTACTTATATAATGTATCCATTCTAACCATCCCCTTTTAAAATTGACTACTTCCTAATGTAAATTGGTCTTATTGAGCTATTGAAAAGTGATACGTGTTAGGGGTTTAGGAATATTTTCCTATTATTAGAAGGGTATTTCCATCACAAAAATCAAGATCTGCTTTGTGTTACAAAAATCTTGTCGACCAGTGTAATAGGTGGATTAATTGTCCAAAATCTCTACAAAATTAATTCAAAAACTCTTCAGCATTGAATTAAATAAAATGCTTTAGAAACACTGTTTCACATTATAGACATATAGAATTATCAACACATATAAGCGGCAGTTAACCAATGAAGAATGAAAAAAACAAAGTACTGACCGAATCATCCAGAACCATCATCGAAAACAAGCTTGTTTCGATTGGATATTCACAAATTCAAATTCCATCACCAAAAAATGCTCCACATAGAATTTAAACAGGTCTTTTTTATTTTCCTCTTTAAAAATTAGATAGCACATTCTTCAGAAAAAGAATCTGAAATTTTTATCCATATTCTCCTCTCTTCGTTAAATAGTTGAGGTACAGTGTATTGTTTATTGTATACTTTTCTCAAGTGAGATAATTGTAAAACGTTTATCGAAATCAGTTCATCGTCATCATCCGAAGAAGTTTTAAGTGAAAATCGAAGACCCCGCGTTTAAGAAACAGGCGTGATCCTTTTGAAAAATTTGATGATCTTGATTTCAAAATACGTTTTTGTATCAATAAAAATGTCTTGATGGAATTATTACATAAAAATGGACCAGAAATTGGAATAAATCGATCGATGCGAGATTACAGTTATTAATCTGTTTAGGATTCCATGCAACTGATGGTTTCCAAATGACGATAGAAGGTCATATCAATATTGCAAAATCATCGGTATGCAGGATTGTTAACAGAGTATCAGTTGAAATTGCCCGTTTAAAACCGCCTTCCATTTTGAACATACACACTAAAAATGGAAACCCCGAGGAGCTGATTTGAAATCACCAGGAGCTTCAAGATAGAGGAAATTTTATTTTGGAATATTTCAACTTTTCGTTGTTATCTTCTTAGACATGATATTATTACAGAGCACAAGAGTTGATATGTTATTCGAAAGCACACTTAATGAGTTTTTTTCTGAAAAAAACATGTCCTTAATTAATAATTTTTCATCTATAAAACCATTGGAAAAATATCACTGTTTTTTTTTACTTCAGAATCGTGATATTCATCTACTTACCACGACCGCAATAAGAATTTTTTTGGCACACAGAACTTCTCATCTTGTAGCAAATTTAATGCCATTTCCAGATATAAGGTCAAATTTGATGAGGCTACGTGAACAACTGAAGTATAATTGATTTTATGGAACCATGTATTATACGACATTTTTTGTTGAAAATAACTTGTATGATTGCTCTTTTAAAAGTAGACACCTTGTATAATTTTACTTGTTGCTCAACAACGAAAACGCAACAGGAAAAATGTAAACAATGAATATTGGACTTCAACTTAAGCGGTATGAAAATTACGTTATTAATCTTTTACTTATATCGGGTGTTTTTTTTACAGTGATAGAACTTTAATTTGAAATAAATTATATTTAAAATAAGATTCAAGCAAATTTTTTTTATTTGAATGATAATTCTATGACATTCATGTTTTAAAAATAATTTCCGGCATATATCCACCATGACTAGCTCTGAGGAACCGCATTCGACCAGAGCAATTTTGGACCACTTTTTGGAGTAATTCAGGCCTTATTTCATCAATAACACGAGTTATGTTGGCTTCCAAAGCGTCTATTGTTTCTGGTTTATCACCATAAACCAATGACTTGCCATAACCCCGAAGAAAATAATCTAGTGGGGTTATGTCGCATGATCTTGGAGGGCAATTAATTGTACCATTTCTCGAAATGATGTTATAGTCAAATCTTTCTTTCAATAAATCAATTGTTACGGTAGGAGCACGAGGTGTAGCAACATCTTGTTGGAACCAAAACAGTTCTGGGTCGATACCATTCAAATTTTGAAAGAAATAATCATTGATCATCGATCTGTAATGAGCACCATTTACTGTAACATTAGCTCCAGCATCATTTTTAAAGAAATATGGACCGATGATGTCTCCAGCGTGTAAAGCACACCATACGGTGCATTTTTCAGGATGCAATGGAACCTGCAGAATTTCTTGAGGATTGTTTCCACACCATATACGGCAATTTTGCTTGTTCATATAGCCGTTCAACCAGAAATGATCTTCATCACTAACAACAATTTTACGATAAAAAAGTGGATCAATGTCAAGCTGTTCTAGGGCCCAATCAGCAAACAAACGACGCTTATTATGGTCAAGTGGCTTTAGTTGTTGAACCAGTTGGATCTTGTATGGGTGTAGACTAAGATCTTTACGCAAAATTTTCCATGTGGTGGATGCACAGAGATTAACACTATGACTTACAGCAGCGATATTTTCTTCTGTACGTACAGTTCTTTATCTTGTTATTGTTGTTGCATCGAATAGAGAAAATGTTGTCCGAAATCTATCGATAGTTCGACGAAAAAGCTGCTCTTATGGACGATTATGTAAACCATAAATTTCGCGAAGTGCTCTATAAGTTTGACGAATAGAACACTGATTTTGAAAATAAATTTCAACAATTTGTAAACGTTGTTGCGGCGTGAGTCTTTTCATGATAATTTATCAATGCCTATTGAACAGAAATGTCAAAAGAACATGGCCACTACCTTCTCTCAAAGTTATCCCTATCGAAAGTTCTATCACTCTAAAAAAAACATCCGATAGATTGAACATACTGGGGGCCCATATAAAACTGCCCATCCGTGACTTTTTCCCGATAACTCAGAGATAGGTCAATTTTTATTTGGAAAGGAACATCTTTTGATTGCAAACTCCTGGATGTATGATGTATGACTGTTTTTTTTTTGACGTGACAATTTACTGTTAGTAGATATTTATGGAGTTTCAGTGAGAAAGTATAAAAATTGAGGGATCTAGACGAAGAATGGATTGGAAATTAGGAAATTATGTTTTGGTAATGACCAAATTAGCTGTCATTTTCAAATCAAATGAAATAATTTATGATTGGTTCACAAGTCTAGTTTTATATTAAAACCAAGTATTGATTAGTAAATTTCACTCTTCAGTAACTGTTATTGATTATGAGTTTTCTTATTGAACTTGATTATTGCACCACATAAAACAATTATTTAGGATTCTCTTCAACGACGCCTAATCTTTTCTCAAACTTGCCATCAAAAATCATATAATGAGGAATGAAGTCGAACGTTCGTTATGATCTAATGTACTGTAGAGGGAGTTAAGAGAAACGAATAAATTGCTGAAATAGAGGAATGCGCACAATAAAGTTTAAAAATGTCCTGCTTTCTCATTATTGTGGAATTATCAATAGATATAATACCTAGTTTCAATCAAGATTTTATGACCAGTAAGTATAATAATTCCTCAACACACCCCGTATAAAAGCCATAACCCGTCGACCATCTCCTGGTACCAGCCACAGGTAATTATCACTGTACACATCGCCTAAATTAAGATATTATTCTGTGGTTAGCTCATCCCGTTTTGCTGGTACACAAGTCCACATTCCGCAGAATATCGAAGTTATGCCAGTAAATTCGTTCTATAGCCGCTCCGCGACCATTCATAACATATTCTCTGGTCACACTCGATGAATGCGTTCCATTAATGCAGGAATGCACGGTGTAACACAGAAGGTCGACGTTATTCCTAGATTCTATGAGTTATTACGAAGAATTGAACTGTGGAAGCGTGGGTAGGTTCAGGAGATGAACATCTGGAGTGACATCCTTACATTATGGCCTTTAAGTGTCGTTTTGTGCAGGTAGGGACACATATTCGCCCAGTCCGACAACTACGCTAGGCGGTTGCATCCGTGCTCTGAATTTTTACGGCGTTGTTGTGGACAGCGTATTCTGACGCCATCTCAGTTGGCTACCGTTCATTACACGCATGCGTCATCCGTTCCCGCCTCAGCCAATACGCGGTAGCACATACAGTAGCCAATATTGCTACTGTTTGCCCCACTTTTATCGTGGTCTTACCCACATGTTACACCTATTCACGGTCCACTCGGTTTAATTGCCTCGCCTGCGCAGAGCATAAAATATATGAGGTGTAGCACAGAGGGGTGTAGCAAGTATTTTTCTTCTTTTCAATGGCCTGTGCTTGTGATTCACGAGGTAATTTATGCGGATGCCGATTGAAAAATTCCTTGAAGATGCTTTCCTTTCATTTCTGTGCCAGTTATTCTAGGAACGTCTTCTTACATTTGAAGGGAGAGGTTTTAACCATCAGCAACTATCAATACGATAGAAATTTCACTACAGAATAAATATTAAAATATTTGATCCCTTACTATTTGATATTTGAGCATAATTAAAATAAATATTAAGAAATTATCAAGTCTTAATAACAAAAAATTCAAATGTTCACACATTTCTGTGACTGCAGTTTCAAGTATTACTTCATCTAGTGACAAGTGAGTACTTAACAAATTTAATTCCCTGTAGATTCAATATTAAGAATAAATTGAGTAACTGCACTTTTACCAACTTATAATCCTATAAAATTTTAAATATACATATTTACTCTCTTAATCTCCTACAAATTTTAATTTCAAAAAATTTTTTATTCAAAAACTTTCAGAATTAAATTGAATATCTTAGAAAACACTGTTTCAATGTAGTAGACATTTAGAATTAATAGTTATCACAAAGTTCCAAAAGGGAATCAAAGAATTCAAAGAAATAAAAATTATTAATTAAAATTACGAAATAAATACTTGAAGGATACAAAATTTTGTTTCGTACCTTGTTTTATGAAAACCAACTCCTTTTCCAAAAATGCAAAACATACCCTCAAGAACATTTTCAAAAACTACTTGCTCAAAATAAGTTCCTTCAAAAAATTCCTAAAACATGCAGATCATCTTCAAAAAGCAATTTAGAGTTCCCACAACGGAAAATTCATCAGCCCTATGTCATATTTAAAAATAAAAATAATTAACAAAAAATATCTAACCATACAAACTGAATGTAGTCATATGAACAAAACGCTAGAAACCTTGAATATCAAAATATATTTAATCTGTTAGTCTTCTACAATTAAATACAAAATAAGTAATATCGAATGTTTCGTTTCAAACATACCCTCCCGAACTCGTCAGAAAGGCCGTGGTACGTATGTTTTACCTTTGACATACATTTGACAACATGTTCAGTTTCTGGTCTTATATTTATGAAAACTAAATCTTTTTCAAAAATACACAACATGTAACGTTGAACTGACTTTATTTGAATTTAATTGTTTTTGAGGATGTGCTACATGTTTTTGAGAGTTTTGAAGTAACTTGTTTGAATATTTAAACATATCAAATATTTCAAATAAATTACTTTTGGATAAGTTCTTAAAATAATGTTGTGTATTTTTGAAAAAGATTTAGTTTTCATAAATATAAGACCAGAAACTGAACATGTTGTCAAATGTTTGTCAAAGGTAAAATATACGTACCACGGCCTTTCTGACGAGTTCAGATGAGTATGTTTGGAACGAAACATTCGATATTACTTATTTTTAATTTTAAGTAATAATTTATTTCTGTTGGGTTTTTTATTCCATTTGATATTGATAGTGAATTTTGATTTTTTTGCGTCTATTAATATATTATTAATTAGTGCTTATTATTAGACATTAATTTAATCCTAAAAGTTTAAAAAAAATTTTTTTTCTAAATTAAAATTGTAGAAGACTAACAGATTAAATCTATTTTGATATTCAAAGTTTGTAATTATCCTTTTATCAAGTAAAAAACCGCATCTTATTATTTTACAAAACACTAGAATGAAGTGAACTTCTAAAAATTCTACGTATTCAATGTAGGTCACAGAAAAAATACAAAGTTTGTAAGGTATTTTATGGACTCCTGTAAAACTAAATGATAATATGTATAAGTGTAAAGCAAAACCTTACAAACTTTGTGTAATTTCTGTGACGAACATAGAATACGCAGGAAAAATATTGAAAAGAAGATGGACCATGCCTTACCTATCTTTATGTATGTTTTATGAAAGAACATAGAATCTGATAAATGTTTCAGGTTAATCTTATACCTTCTGTCTTTGTTTCGTTTTTAACCTTTTGAGTATTTGTGGAAGAAGGCAAGGTATTGAATGAATATTTATTGATTGCCTTATATTTATCATTCAAAAATAGTCGATGGGCGGGAGTTTCAAAAACTTTTCGCGAAAATGTGGTATATAATTTTAAAAAGTTTTTCGAAAAAGTTTTTTGAAGGATTCTTTTAAGTTTATGTGGAGCATATTTTGAAACAGAATATATTATTAATAAGGTTCATATGAAACAGCTGTATTATCTAAAGTTTTTATATAATTTCGGTCAATATTCTATATTTTTTTTAGATTCCTTTATGTTTATCAGTGTTTTGTACTGTTGAGAATAATTGATATTTTCTCATGTAGAAACAGTGTTTATAAGAGATTTTCGATTTAATATTCAAAAATTTTTAAAATTTTTCTTGAAATTAAATTTTGTAGGAGTTTCACATAATTATTATATTTAATATTTGAAGAAAAATTTGAAAATTTGAAATATTCTCGTTATTCTTTAATTATTACTATTCTGTAAGCTTCTAAACACTATTTCACTGTATTTGAGATTTTGAAAAAGCAGATAGCATTTGGATTCAAGTAAACTCAAAATTTTGAAGGTTTGAAGAATGTTCTTATATAAATATAAATTGATAATTTACAGCGGAGATTTTTTTAAATTTTACAGATAATAGCTGCATTACCTGTCCGAAACCTCAACAGATTTGATCTAAAAATCTCTCGAAAACTTTCAAGTCTTTTGATTCTTTATTATTTAGCTTGTGTTGATTATTCTATATGTCTATAAAGTGAAACAGTGAAACTAGATGTGTATAAAGTGAAAATAAAGTGAAACAGTGAAACTATGTGACTATAAAGTGAAACAGTGATTTCTAAGGAATTTTATTGAATTTAATTCTAAAAATTTCAAGAGATTATTTAGATTAAATCTGTAGAGGTTTCGGAGAATTAATTCAGCCATCATCTGTAATGTTCTTATTTCAATTAAACACCATAATGATAAACTTTTTATTCAATATTCCCATCAATAATTCACATATAATAATACATGATGAAATTTCATTAGTTAATATTTTTATTTTCATTGCAGTGAACAAGCACCAATACTGCGCGTATGTATTATAATGTAGACATATGTAAGAAGAGATTCATTCAATTCACTTGCCTGAAAGTCAGTGGGGACAACCGTTAAGGTTAACTGTACGAGTTTCTCCATTCATGATTATAGGATAATATAAATTACAAAATCGCCCACAAGTTCTGGGAGTATTTCGTGGATTAATGTTGACATTCCCAACCAGAAAATTATACGAACAAGCTGAATATTTCAAATTAATTTTCATAATTAAATTTCTATCGTCAAGTTACTACAAGACGCATAAATCAAACATTCGAAATTATGGAACGTAGGTAATACCAGAAATGTTTCAGTCAGAACGCGTTAATGAATTTTTAATCGTGATTTTAATGGTCGAATTTTATGCTAGAAGACTATGAAACTTGAAAACGTTACTTGGAAACTACTGTGTATGGAAAAATGGAACAAAAATTTTGGGAAATATATCCATCCAATTGTTTCTAATTATAATTTGATAATTTGTGTTCGTATTTAGAGCAATGAATTTTGGATCTTCTTTGAATTCTTTTATTCTCTCTAGGTACTGCGTAATAAGTGTCATTTCTATATGTCTACTAAATTGGTTTCAAAGATATTTATTTAATTTAATTCTCAAAGTTTTTGAATAAAATTTTTTGAAATTAACATTTGTAGGAGGTTAACAGAATAAATGTGTATATTTAAAATTTTGGATCTAAACTTGGTAAAAGTTGTTAATGATATTATTCATGTTATCCAATATTATAAAATAATAAAAAGAGGTTTTTACTTGATAGAAGGAATATTACAAAATTCGAATATCAAAACAGATTTAATCTGTTGGTCTCCTATAATTTTAATTTAAAAAAAATTTTATTCAAAAATTTTTAGAATGAAATTAATGTCTTACAAGCACAGCTTATATTTAATAGGCGTATGAAATCAAAACTCAATATACAATATCAAGGATATCAGTTTTGTCAGGTGAGATATATTTGTTGTTGATTATTTTTATTTTTGAAACGTTGGACCGATGAAGACCTTATCGGAATTCTAACTGTTTTTTGAAGGTTACACCTACATGTTTCGAGAGATTTTTGAAGTAACTTATTCAAATATATTAAATATTTCAAATAAATTATTTCCTTAAATTATATTTTGTATTTTTGATGAGGAATTAGTTTTCATAATGGTAAGATCAGAAACAAAATTTTGTCTCCTTCAAATATTTATTAATTAATTTTAATTGACAATTTATATTTGTTGGGTTATTTATTCCATTTGATATTGTATTATATATTGAGTTTTGATTTTATAGGTCTATTAAATATAAGCTGTGCTTATAAGACATTGATTTAATTCTAAAAATTTTTTATTAAACAAATTTTTTTTTTTAAATTAAAATTATAGGAGACTAACAGATTGAATCTGTTTTGATATTCAAATTTTATCCAATATTGATTATAAGAATTTTCAGCAAAATAAAAAAAGGTTTTAACATATTGTATTTTAACAAAAGTGAACTTACCAGCTAATTAGTTTTTTAACTGAATTAACTTAATTGTTATATGTAAAAACATTTAAAGAGTTAAGTAATGTGCGTTTCCAGCAATCATCCAACATGACGAAGATTGAATGTTCAATTGAAGATTTAAAATTCCCCCCAAACAAATTTATTCAACTTGAAAAATTTTAAATTATTGTATATGTAAAGATATCGACTTTTCCGTGAAAACAATTTCACATGTAAAAAAAAGATGTGTCTAACTTGATTTAGGTTAATCAATTTCAAATCAAAATTCACTGAAAATCTTTACAAAATAATTAATATTGAAATGAATAATATGCGAAGGAAAACCTTTCGCTTTAACTCAATGGTATGAATATTCGAAGAATAATTTTGGGCTTAACTACTTCCTCTGAATCTGTAGCTCAAAATTCATTCTATATTTGAATTACTATTTGTGTATTAAGATCGTAAAATGATATATTGTCGATTGAAAAACACAATTTATTGAAATCGACAGAGAATTAGCGCTCGAATTTCACACAATACTTTTTCTACAATGAAGCAGTTTACATATTTCCAAAAATTTATTTAATTTGATTAATGAAAATTAAACGTACAGTTTTTAACCAAATGAAAGATGTCATTTTCTCGTTGTCATTAGATACTCTGAACAAGGCATATTTGATTCATAGTTAATAATTGGGTGAGCATTATAAGCAACAAAGTGACATTCCTCGAAAAGTATGACGTTTGCGTTGTCAAATACGAGCGCAAACGCCACTTTGAAAATCGGTTGTAGAAAAAATTATTTGAGTGTCACGATGGGAGTTCCCCAGGCTATATAAACATTAAATCCTGACATCCTGTAGTCTGATTTGAGCCGTAAAACACAGAATATTTTGAAAATCAATACTTGTGTTATGAATCGGGGAAACTAATTTAACACTAATTTAACAAGTCGTTTTTGCCGCAAAATGACGCATTTGTTTTATTGATTACTAAAAGCGATTTCAAGGTTTATTATTTGAAACAATTTCCTATCAATTTTTTCCAATTCTCGTTTACATCTCGAAGCTCTATCAGTTTCTGTTTCGAATGGAAACGCTGAACCTTCACATCTGAAGTAGCTGTATCTAGTCGGCTGTGTTTGCTCACAGAAAATTACTATTTCAATCCTAAATTATCTACATTCCACGTCCGCTCATCAATGTATCATAGGATATATCTATCTGTTACCCAAATACCAATTACAGAATATAAATAACAAAACTCAATCAAGCCTTAAAGGGCAAACCGTACAATTAAAAGACCATCGCACATCCTTGATGAAAATGCGAGAAAGCCGGAATAACACAATAACCACAAAATACTGAGGTCGAATGAAGAAACTAAGAATATTAATTACGCATAGAAATATCTAACTCATCGTGTAAGCTTGAGAGTAACCGGACTTGCTTAGCACCGAAGGGGGCCTCTATGATTCACATATTGAATCATATCTTTTTCGTTCGCATACCAGGCGGATATAGATCTTATCTGTGGCATTTTCGTCGTTAAGGACAAGAATTTGGTGTCGGAGATCTGGACGTAAAGACCGAATTTCGGTAGCGATTCCATAGAACGTGAGATGACTAATTTTTATGGTCGGATCTCGAGTCGTGAATGAAAAGGTGAGGGTTATGGGTAATGGGCCGGGAGTTTCTTGAAAAATGTCCTACTGTCACGATCTTCAGAATGTGCGGACGGTTTTATTAATAATTCCGGGAATTTGTCTTGGCGCTGGATGGTGGAAGTAAGATGAGGTTGTAACAGGAAGAATCATCCTAACTGTTTTTGGAATTTATTCATGGGCGATTGAAACATGTTGCGAAATATTCCATATTAGTTATTATCAAAATGAAAAGTCATTGCAGCAGAAATTTCACGTTAAGAGGCCCAGTAAATTAGAGTAAATTAACCTTGATCTAAAATCTTGAAAATTTTTAGAATCAAATTGAATAAAATGCCTCAGAATCATCATTTCTTAATCAGAAAAAATTTTACGTTAATTGGGAAGATGCTTATTCAACGTACAACACAAAATTATTCATTTATTTAACTGGGAAGAAATAAAATCCAATTTCCACAAACTTTTTATTGTTGAACGACAATTTTTTAGTGACAACTATGGCGGCTATCTTATGAGGTAGGTGAGGCAGTGCTTCACCAAATAAATTCTGGAAATTACACGTATAAATCGTATTAATCGAATATTTTATTAATGCATTTCATCCTAAATTTTACATCATACGGTACAGCACTTGGTCTCTGTTCCATAATATCCATGCTCAATCTCACGATTTTTGTATATTCATCTCACTTCCTTTTTAAGAAGTAAACGGTTCGACGCATGCCTCACGCCCTTCCTTGTCTAGCGCGTTATATACATCGACGCGATGGGAAATCGAGAATATTTCTACACCTTTGAAGGCGGCTTCTAAGGATAGATTTGAGGAATGCCTCGATCCGCTGCAGTCTTCTCGAGAAGGGCCGAAGAGCGAACTGCAATTATTCTGCACTATTCGGATTATTCGGAAAGCGCGAAATCGGGTTAGTTTTCGCTTTGTTGTGATTTGGTGGGAGCGTTTGATGTGTCTTGACTGTCTCATGTAAGTTTCTCTCGGGCTCTATTGCTACACAATAAAAGTGCTCAACTTATTTAATCGAATTGCAAGCTCACCCTTATGAGGAAACAAAAACAAAATATCGCCGCATCATTAGACAATGCGCGTAAAATATAAATTAAAATTTTAATATACCGAATTGTTTCAGCCGTTACTATTTGGTAGTTGATCATAATTAAAACAAATTGTAGAAATTACTATGTTTTACTACCAGTAAAAATATATATTACACATTTTCTTGTGACTCGAGTTTCGGGAAATGAACTATCCCATCATCAGACAACTGAAGACCTAACAGTGGTACAGTGGTATTTAAAAAAAATGATTTATATTTTGAATATTTCAAGAGATTCTAAGTAACACCTAATAGTGGTACAGAGGTTTACAATCGGAACGTGATAAAAAACCGGGTTAAAAAGAGGGGCCTTCTAACAGATATCGGAATGTCGGCAATCGACAAACAAGGTTGTTAAACAGATGGTACCCATTCAAATATCTCAAATAATTTTTAGGGTTACATATTTCCGTACAGTCATTCATTATTTTTACATTATTTTGTTGTATATCTCAAATATTTGGATTTACAAAGCTCCATACAGTCATTCATTATTTTTATTGTGAACGAATTTGAAAATTTCAATAATCAAGTTTCTTTTCTTTTGAATCTACATGTAAAATTTTCTTAAGATTTTCTTTTGTCGAAAGGAATTACTGTTTTCTAAAGAATGAGTGGCAAAAGACACATTTTTCTTTACTTTTCATCAAATTCATTTTATGTTCGGTGAAAAGGGTTTAAAAAGATGTAACTTTTTGAATATCTCCAATATTTTCGATTTACATAGCTCCGTACATTCATTCATTATTTTTACATTATTGTTATTGTGAACTAATTTGAAAATTTCAACAGATTCTAGATAATCGAGTTTCTTCCCTTTTGATTCTACATGTAAAATTTTAAGATTATCTATTGTGGGAAAGGAATGACCGTTTTCTAGACATTGACTGGCAAAAGTAGAATTTTGTTTGTTTTTCCTGAAACTCATTTTATGTTCGTTGAACCTCGTCTTGAAGGAACGTCCTGTTTGTCCTATATATTTATTACTGCACGTAGAACAAGATAACTCATAAACTCCTGATTTGTGTATGTTTGGAGTAGGGTCCTTTGCATTAAATAATAGCGATGATAATTTGTTTTGCGTTTTGAAGGCAATATTGACATCTGATTTTGAAAAACTATTGGCCACTTTTTGACTTATGCTACCAAAGTATGTAATAAATGACCAACTTGTTCATCGATTCATGGGATTTTATGATGTAAGTTCTGGGCGTTCTGCTGAAGATTTATTTCAAATTTTATATGCCAAATTCGGAAAATTTGACTTGCATTCAAAATTAGTGGCTCAAACATACGATGGGGCTTCTGTAATGTCGGGATAAGTAAACGGTTTACAGGCAAAAATCAAATCTATAGCACCACAAGCAATGTTTACTTATTGCTATGCACACGTATTCAATTTGGTTTCAATTAATGCGTGCAGTTCAGTTGAACGGGGGCGAAACAAAGACGAAACAGCGACCGATGGCGATTCAAAGCTTTCTCAAGATTTTACTTTGGAAAAATATCCTTACCGGATCCCAACAAAAATAGTCCTTCGAGATGAAAATGAGCTTCATCGTTGAAGATGATGCTCATCTTCGGTCATACGATTATTAGCCCAATGAGCGACGTGGAAACGCTTCGAAAGATCACGAACCTTCACTTCTTGCACTAGTTGAACTTTGTAAGCCTTCCTTATGCAACATTCTTCTCAAAAAAGTGCGAGAAATGTTCAGTTCTTGAGCACGATGGCGAGTTGATGTTGATCAACCACATTCTGGCCTATAGCAGTAATGTTTCCAGGTGTGGTGAATGGATGAGAACGTGAACAGTTTGTTTTATCAAATAACGATACAGTTTTCACAAACAAATTGATCCACACATTGCCGTGAGGGCTTTCGATTTCTATTGAATTTAACACGTAAATTTCTAACAGTTTGGATAGAAAATTCACTAATTTGGAAATAAGTTTTTGATATTTTCCAGTTTTGTTCAAGAATTATTTAACCGATTTCGTTAATGTCAAATATGAAACTGACTTTCTGTCAAAACACGAATGACAGAAGTGGTTCCAGTCACAGGGAGTACTCAAGTCAAATTTTGAAAATATTCTGATGACTGGGTTATCGTTGGACTGAATGCGTTATTTTCAAAGAGCCTTATTTTGATACAATGAATGTAGTATGTGTTTCACAGACTCGGTTAATTTTTCACACTGTAAACATGACGATTTCCGAAGAAAATAAAATTAATGAAGAATTTATAACTCAAAAAATGCGTCGGCTTCAATTTGCGAGACTATAAATTTTTCGGTATATTATAAACACTAGTAAATAAACATTTATGATCTTCCTCTGATTTCTTGAGCATCATAAATGTTATTCATAATCGAAATGAAAATTCTTTTTTAACACCCACTAATTCAATTCATCTCGCTCGTACTACGCACGTCAGAATCTTGAAAAAAATTGTTTACTCTTCACAACATCCACATGCAAAGGTTAGAGCAATTTCTAAATTCAAAGTCTCCGATGTGGGTGGCATAAGAAACAGGGACCCAAAAAACTATGGCAATTAATTATGCAACAATATGAATAACTATGAAGAAACCTGAAGATGGCAAGATATTAGGCAAACAAATTATAGAAATCTAACCGCTGATAATGTGTTTGGTGTATTAGATGACACAGACAAGAAGATGCCATTATCATCCGAAGAATAATAATTTGTACTATGGTTAGTATTCGATTCTCTTGAATATTTATGGAATGTGTTTTATTGGAGTATCACGTAACGTTAAGAGATGGTATCTTGATTCTCACTGGTTTTGCAAATACTGAATTTGAGTTTTACTTTAATCAAATTCCTTCAGTCTCCTACGTCAGAAACTTCCATATTTGAAATGTTTGTGAAAAAGTAACCATAAGTATTCTAGGATGTTATCGAAAAGTTCAGGTAGTTATCTAATATAAGGTAAAGGATTTTCCAATAAGTGGTTTCATTTTGAATATCCCGCAAGTTGGTCAGCTGTCAATTTGACAGTCATCCTTTGACATTTGACAAGTGAAAATTACGCCATAAATAAATATGGAATGTAATAATAAAAAGAGGTTTTTTACTTGATAGAAGGATTACTACAAACTTCAAATATCAAAACAGATTCATTCTGTCAGCCTCCTACAAATTTTAATTTCAAAAAATTTTATTAAAAACTTTTAAAATTAAATCAATGTCATATAAGCACTGCTTAAATTTAATAAACATAAAATCAAAACTCATTACATAATATCAAATGGAATAAGAAACTCAACGAAATATAAATTATCAATTAAAATTACTAAATAAATACTTGAAGGAGACGAAATTTTGTTTCTAATCTTATATTTATGAAAACCAAATCTTTTTAAAAAATGCGGAACATAATTTTGAGACCTAAAACTAATTTATTTTAAATATTTAAAATAAGTTACTTCAAAAATCTCTCAAAACATGTAGAACATCTTCAAAAAACAATTTGAAATTAAATAAGATCCTCATCAGTCCTACTTCACATTTAAAAAATAAATTCAATTAACAAAAGATATCTTACCAGGCAGACCTCTTAGTATTCTTGTTGAACAAACACTAAAATCAGAGAACGTTAAAAGGTCATAGAATACCTTACAAGTTATGTGTGATTTTTGTGAACATAGAATACGTAGTTTTTTAAAGTTCTCTAATTTTAGTGTTTGTTCAATAAGGAGGTCTGTTTTGAGCATGTTTTGATAGATTTTCGAAGTAACTCATTTAAATATATTAAATATTTAAAATAAATTAGTTTTGGAGAAGTTCTTAAAATTATGTGTTGCTTTTTTGAAAAACTTCATGTATTCATTTAGTAATTTTAATTGATAATTTATATTTCTTTGGGTTTTTTATTCCATTTGATATTATATTGTGTATTTTTATTTCATATGTCTACTAAATTTAAGCAGTGCTTATAAGACATTGATTTCATTCTAAAAGTTTTTGAATAAAATTTTTTGAAATTTAAATTTGACTCACATCAGTGCTTTTCGTCAATATTCAATTTCCATAATGCTGATAATAAAGCATAAAAAGCATTTTATTTAGCAGGATCTAACTCCCTTAAATTTAAAAACACAAAAAGGTCGAAAACAATTTGATAATATTCAGAAGTTTTTGTGTATTGTATAACTATTCAACGTAATATTTAAAAAAATCATATCTTGAGAACTTCAAAGCTCAGCGGAATAAACTTTTGTTTATATTAAATGATAACTCCCCTTTTCGCAGAATATTTTGTAGAGTATTGAAGATAATAGCTGGATTAATTCTCCGAAACCTCTACAGATTTTAATCTAAATAAATTAAAATATAAAATAAAATTCAAAATGAATTTTAAACATACCCTAGATAACACTATATCACTTTATAGACATATATATTATCATCACATGTGAGGATAATTGACTGATAAATAATCAACAGAAATATAAAATATTGACCAAATTATTCAAATTCACCACCTAATACAAATTTAAGTATTAAGTAATAACAAGTTCAATCAGCAAAAAATATTCCACACAAAATTCAGACAGCTCTTTTTCATTTTCTTCTTCAAAAAATAGATAGCACATTCTCCAGGAATAAAAACCTAAAAAATTCTACCCTAATCTCTTCAACTAGGAGTAATTTGGATAAAAATGAAGTAATCAAAAAAAAAATTTTTACATATCATCTTCATCAAATATTCAGCGAAAAGGATTAATTTTTAGATCATGTAGGGCATATGCAAAAATTAGGTTATTCCACAGAAATATATAATGAAAGAAGATTCGATTAGATTCAGCACGCCACGCGCATGTGTGATAATACAAAGAATTTTTCAAACAATATATATCGAAAATTTAATATGAAGTGTTTTTTGAATATGACAGATAAGAGCTGGATCAATTCTACATATTTCAATCCAAATAAATCTCTTGAAAATATTTAAAATTTAATTTTAAATATGCCCTAGATAACACTGTATCACTTTAGATATATATATATATATATATATATATATATATATATATATATATATATATATATATATATATATAAATATTATCATCAGTTGTGGTGGTAATTAACTAATAAAGAATCAAACGAAATAAAGGTATTGACCAAATTATTTGAATTTATCACCTAATACAAATTTGTTTCGATTGTATACTAAGCAAAAAATTGTCTATTTAAATATTGAGTAAAATATAATAGAAAAAGACTTTTTACTTCATAAAAGGATATAACAAAATTTGAATATCAAAACAGATTTAATCAGTCAGTCTTCTACAATTTTAATTTCAAAAAAATTCTATTCAAAAAACTTTTAGAATTAAATTAATATCTCATGAGCACCGCTCATATTAAATAGACGTATATAATCAAAACTCGATATACAATATCAAATGGAATAAATAAACCAACAAATATAAGTTGTCAATTGAAATTAATAAATAAATATTTGAAGGAGACAAAATTTTGTTTCTGATCTTACCATTATGAATACCAATTCCCTTTCAAAACCATAAAACACAAATCAAGGACTTCTCAAAAAATATAATTTAATTACAATATTCAATATATTTAAATATTCAAATAAGTTAATACAAAAATCTCTCAAAACATGCACTATATCTTCAAAAAACAATTAGACTTCCGATAATCTCTTCATCGGCCCTAAATCATATTTAAAAATTCAAAATCAACTAACAAACAGTATATCTTACCGCAGAGTGGTAACCGGATCACTGCTTAAACAGACTTACTTTAAAAATCAAGATATTCTATGTTTGTCACAATGAATCACAGAAAACTATAAGGTATTATAAGGTTTTCTTTAAACCATTGACATTGCATAAAGAGAAAAAAAATATGGACTAGATATGATCAATTTTACAATAACTAGGTATATTCCACAGCTTCTTGAGTTTTTAATTAAAATAACTGATTATAAGGAGCTAAAAGCAATTGCATAAATAAGTTCTTGGTGCTATTCAATTATCTTGTAAGCTCTGTTTGGTGATATTCATGAACAATTCAAAAAATCACAATAAACATTATCCACAAACTCAGGAGATAAGAAGAGGACCTAAACCATTATTGACTGTGGCTCAAGGTCCGTAACTAAAGGAATAAAAATAACACATGTGACGTCTCGAGAATTCCATCAAGCTGCCGACTCCAGCACGTTTCCACTCAAAAATTCACCGTAATAAATATTTTCGTTATCAGAGTTTCCATATTTGCAGTTCTAGTTTGGTTTCGTGCGGTGCCTTTCATCTTTTCATATTCCGAATTCAAACACCGTTTTCTGGAAATAGAAGTGATAAAGCGACTACAAACACTGTTATTTGTCGAAGATTTTATATACACCCACACGTCATAATATATCGGTGTGGTAATAAGTATGATTTATACGGATAATTTCGTATTTTTTGATATATGGCCGATGATAGGGAAAATTTATTTCTGTTGATCTTTTCCCAGATGGAAGAGTTATTTTCCACTCCCTTAGATCTCTTAAAACCACCCTAAGGTTTCGAGATAGCTGTATCCGAGAATATTTGACATATATAATTCCATTAAAAATGTCAAACTTTACAATGACAGGGTCAAATTTCATATATTTCCATCATCAATCAGTCTTGCCATATCTTAAAACTTACGTAGCATATTTCGGAAGTTTCTCCAACGAAACCAATTTAAAAAATATATAATACAAAACTCCGCAAATAGTTCAGGGACGTGATAGATAAATATCAATGAAGGAACTATTTGTATAGAAGTAATATTCTCTAAGAATATCAGTCTGAGTACAACTAAATTTAATTAATCTTGATATCATGGCAAGCTGAAATTTGATTTCATTTGATATCATGGCAAGCTGAATCAGTGGGTATCACAAAACTTCAGTTATCGAATCAAGCCTGTTGACCACGGAGTCCTACAATTTACCTAGTCCTATATTCCCAAAGTGCAGACCACAGATGTAATCCCTGTGTCAAACAGTGTTAGTACCATAACAGAAATAAAAAAAAAGAATTATTAGAATTATTATAAAATTAAAAAAATTATGATTGAAACAGATTCAATACAAATGAAAAATTTATTTAAAAACTTTGAATATCAAAACAGATTAAATCCGTTTTGATATTCAATTCAATTTATTTAAATATTTATGTAAGATCAACTTTGAGTATACTCTGTACATGCTACGAATGATAAAGGAAAATAGTCACATTGTCTTGGCGGAATTTTTAAAAGACTCTTCAAACCATAATTATTAAAAATAAAATTTGAAAGTTGGGGTAAAGAAAGTATTGTTTTTGCTTTATCGTTTGATTTACAACAAGGTGTTGAATTAAACCTTACCAAGAAATACCGGGTGTCTTTCTAGAGTGATACAACTTTAAATTGAAATAAAACACATTTGAATTAAGATTGAAGCCAATTTTTTTTTTATTTCAAAGATAATTTTATGACATTCACGTTTTAAAAATAATTTCCAGTATATGTCCATCACGACTATCTCTTAGAAACCGCATTAGACCAGACCAATTTTGGACCACTTTTTCGAGTACTTCAGGCCTTATTTGATCAATGACACGAGTTATCTTGGCTTCCAAAGCGTGTATTGTTTCTGGTTTATCAGCATAAAGCAATGACTTGACATAACTCCAAAGAAAATAATCCAGTGGAGTTATGTCGCATGATCTGGAAGGCCAATTAATTGGGCCATTTCAACAAATAATGTTATCGCCAAATCTTCGTTTCAATAAATCAATTGTTACGGTAGCAGCATAAGGTGTAGCACCATCTTATTGGAACCAAAACACTTCTGGGTCGATACCATTTAAATTTTGAAACAAATAATCATTGATCATCGATCTGTAACAAACACTATTCACTGTAACATTAGCTCCAGCATCATTTTTAAAGAAATATGGACTGATGATGTCTCCAGCGTGTAAAGCACATCATACAGTGCATTTTTCAGGATGCAATGGAACCTGCAGAACTTCTTGAGGATTGTATTCACTCCATATATGGCAATTTTACTTGTTTACATAGCCATTCAACCAAAAATGAGCTTCATCACTAAACACAATTTCACGATAAAAAAGTGGATCAACTTCAAGCTGTTCTATGGCCCAATCAGCAAGCAAACGACGCTTATTATGATCAAGTGGCTTTAGTTCTTGAACCAGTTGGATCTTGTATGGGTGTAGACCAAGATCTTTACGCAAAATTTTCCATGTGGTGGATGCACAGAGTCCAACTTGTTGTGAACGTCGACGAATAGACAAATCTGGATCATCATTAACAGTATGACTTACAGCAGTGATATTTTCTTCTGTACGTACAGTTCTTTGTTTTGTTGTTGTTGTTGTTGCATCGAGTAGAGAAAATGTTGCCCGAAATCTATCGATAGTTCGACGAATAAGCTGCTCTGATGAACGATTATGTAAACCATAAATTTCACGAAGTGCCTCTATAAGTTTGGCGAATAGAACACTGATTTTGAAAATGAATTTCAACAATTTGTAAACGTTTTTGCGGCATGAGTCTTTCCATGATAATTTGTCAATGCTCACTTGAAACAGAAATGTCAAAACAACATGGCTTCTTCACAGTTATTCCTATCGAAAGTTGTATCATTCTAAAAAAACACCCGTTACTTAGAATATTATTCAGATTGTAAATATTTTCTGATTTTTAATATTCTATTGATTGCCATTTTAGTGATATCCAAATACGTTGATTTAAATGTTGAAGGCAAAGTATTTATAATTTCTTCATATACACAATATATTCTATATATTCCTGAAGTGATATTAAAGAACAGAAAACCTCACGAAATCAATACTTGCCTCTTTAATCAAGTTAAATTAAATTTAAAAATATATTATATATACAATTACATATCTCGTCAAAAAATAAAGTTGAAAATTATGTTGTGTATAACACGACGATTTTTTTTTAATATCACTTCACGAATATATGGAATATATTGTGTATATGAAGAAATTATGAATTCAGATTCAATCCATGATTATTGTCTCTGTTTCACAATATATGTTAGACATTTGTTACAATTATATTTTTGTAATAATTTTCAGTAAGTTTTCTGTTTTTCAGGTTAGAATATATTGTGTATGTAAAGAATTCAGGCAATGGATGTCCGAAATGAAAATTATTTTCAAATATCTATGGTGAAAAACTGTGATAGATAAAAGACACACAGAGAATTGTTAAAAGTGCAGTTATTGAATAATGTTTTTTTTCCAGGATAAATTTGTTTTCTGATAGCTTTGTTTAATATTCACCGAATGAAAAATATTATCATTATTTTGATTAATTTTACCAAAGTTTTCATTTAGTATTAATTTACCCCCCATATATAAAATAAAATAGAAAGGCCTTTTACTTGATAGAAGAAATATAACAACATTTGAATATTGAAACAAATTGAAATATGTTTATCTTCTACAATTTTAATTTAAAAAAAAATTTTATTCAAAAAACTTTTCGAATTGAATTTATGTCTACACAAGCACCGCTTACATTTAATAGACGTATATAATCAAAACTCAATATATAATGTCAAATGGAATAAATAACCCAACAGATATACGAAAGTAATTAAAATTAATAAATAAATATTTGAAGGAGACAAAATTTTGTTTCTGGTCTTACCTTTAAGAACACCAATTGCCTTTTAAAAAACATGAACACACTTAAAGGACTTCTCAAAGAATATAATTTATTTGAAATATTTAATATATTTAAATATTCGAATAAATTACTTCAAAAATCTCTAAAAAATGTGCACTATATCTTCAAAAAACAAATATAATTCTAGACAATCCCGTCTTCAGTCCTCATTTAATATTCCAAATATCAAAATCAAAAAACTAACCTATATCTCTCACGTGTTAAAAGACTAAAGCTTCGAAATACAGATCAACTATATAATTCAAGATTGATCTATGTTCTAACAAAATCAAAGCACAGTGTGAGTTATTTTAAGGTTCATTTAAATTCATTGACATTCCATAATGAGATTTATTGAAGCCAAAATATAATTATATATTATATATAAAATGAAATAGAAAGGCCTTTTACTTGATAGAAGAAATATAACCAAATTTGAATATTAAAACAAATTGAAATATGTTTATCTTCTACAAGTTTAATTTCAAAAAAATTTTTATTCAAAAAACTTTTAGAATTAAATTTATGTCTGTCTACACACGCACCGCTTACATTTAATAGACGTATATAATCAAAACTCAATATATAATGTCAAATGGAATAAATAACCCAACAGATATACGAAAGTAATTAAAATTAATAAATAAATATTTGAAGGAGGCAAAATTTTTTTTCTGGACTTCTCAAAGAATATAATTTATTTGAAATATTTAGTATATTTAAATATTCGAATAAATTATTTCAAAAATCTCTAAAAAATGTGAACTATATCTTCAAAAAACAAATATAATTCTAGACAATCCCGTCCTCAGTCCTCATTTAATATTCCAAATATCAAATTTTGTCTCCTTTAATTATTTATTTATTAATTTTAATTACTTTCGTATATCTGTTGGATTATTTATTCCATTTGACATTATATATTGAGTTTTGATTATATACGTCTATTAAATGTAAGCGGTGCTTGTGTAGACATAAATTTAATTCTAAAATTTTTTTTGAATAAAAATTTTTTTGGAATTAAAATTGTAGAAGATAAACATATTTCAATTTGTTTTAATATTCAAATTTTTTTTTACCCCCTATTTTACAAAATCTGTACAGAACTTGCTATTACTGGCAAATTTCACTTTCACCATCCGTTTGTAAGCACGATTATTTTATGAAGGAACCACTCGTATTTGCAAGATGTAGGAAAAATAATTTCACCTATAATTTAATTTTGCATGTCAAGATAAATACATTACTCATAAATATATGAAGACATTCGTGTATACCTCACAGAGAATTATTTGAAAATTAATTCTCTTACTACCTTCCACTTTAGAAAAACCATTGTTATTCTCGTTATTTCTTTATTACATATCTTATTGAGTAAACACACAAATAAGCATGAATAATATTACGGTTTTATCGTTATTTTATTTGGGCGTCAAACTGGTTTTTTCTGCAGTTCGAATTCATTTCAATAAAATATTCTTCGGTCGTCTTGTCGACTCTTATGACAGTTCTTTTGGCTGGTGGCATCACGTTTCAACAGACATCGTAGTCTTAAGAAGAATCTTTTATTGGTCCATCTGAAAAAGTGAATGGAAATGAAAGTTATTATCTGTTAAGACGTTACTTCTTTCTCCGTTCATTTTATGTTGATAGTAATTTTCAGGTTTAATGGAAATATTTGTTTATTATTATTTTATTTTTTCCATTCACCTCGTTGAATTCATTTTGTTTAGAATTTTAATGATTTTATTTATCTCATAAGTATACAGTATTTGTTTCTTTCAACTATTTATGGGATTTATATAGTTTTTAAAACATATATCTCTTTTATTTAGAATTTCAATCAGATTTTTATTTCAATATAATGCTTGGAGCATGCCATTAGGCGTGAAATACAACATTATTCAAATGTCCTCCGCATGATCTCTTATAGGACTTGATCCTTGTGAAGTAATTTTCGATTCTTCGCCCGCACATTTCGGGCAATATCTCACCAATAACTTGACGTATGTTGGTTTTCAGATCGTCAACAGTCTGAAAGTTATCGGCATAAGCACGATCCATCGCATAACCCCACAAAAAGAATCCAAAGGCGATAAAACACAAGATCTTGGTGGCCAATTTAAATCGTCGAAAAGAAAAATTACGCATCCTGGGCATTTTTTCTTGCAATAAAGCCAAAACGGGTCGTGTTGTGTGGCTTGGTGCACCATCTTGCTGGAACCACATCTCTTCCAATTCCATATAAATAATTTCAGGCCAACAAAAATCTGTAATCATGTGACCATGGCAATGAAAATTGACGTTTTCACTGCCACCTTCTTCATTTTCAAAGAAGGCCTATCACTCCACCAGACAAAATTGCACACCCTACAGTGACTTTTTGGGGATGTAATGGTCTCTCAGCATTTACCTGAGGATTTAGCCAACGAGTGAAAAATGTGCTTCGTCGCTGAAGAAAATTCGATGCGAAAAATCGTCATCCAAATGTTGTTGTTAACGCACCCAATCGGCACATGTTCTACGCATCTATGGTCAGCTCGCTTTAGTTCTTATGTCAACTGAACCTTATAGGAATGGAGATGCAAATCCAGACGGAAAATAAGACATAAGACATCAGTAACAGATTCAGCCTCTTTCACTGTGTTACCAATTGTACGCTCAGATGGACGATTATGTCGACATCAGTGCCAAAATTGCATGAACTTATTTCTAGTCCAAATAGGCAATTTAAGAGTTTCAAACCTCGCTACAAAAGATGTAGAAACTGTTATGTGCAAAGGGCCTGGGGACCATCCACAAGTTTTTCCTGTAGACTCAACAGTTGCCCTCATTTCTGCTGAAATTCAAAATGCCTAATGGTGAACTTGTGCAAAGTGATTTGGCTTGTTTGGAGTAATATAAAGCAGGCTTTATTTTGTTTTTCGTGTCGATTATTTTGTGCCCAACCAAAATCGGTGAAACCTAAATTTGCTTCAGTTACTGGGTACACAAAAAGTCATATGTGGACAAAGTTGTATGAAACCAAATACCAAAATTGCCATAGTCACAAAGAATGCTATATGAAATGGAAGGACATGGAGATTGTCTTGAGAAAAGGAATTACCGTATGTCATATGTTTCAGAAGCAAGTTCACAACGAAATCACTAACTGGAAACATATCCTTACAGGCTGCTAGACGTTACTCTATTTATGAGACAGCATCTGAAACGAATACAGCGTTCTCCAGAAACACAAAGAAGGATTCAAGCCCATTAGTTGTTTTGGAGAACACAAAATGAGTTCATTTCATGTTGTGCAGTTATAGAAATCTGTAGATTCCTTATGTTTTGTAGTGTTGTACGAGATCTGAGAATTCTACATGTCTCCTTGAATAGAAACCTATTTTCTCTAAGACTTAAAGGAAAATGAATAAATTAAGTACAGGTTCTCCAGAGTAATTCTGTTTTTTAATTCAAAAAATATGTTAGGACTAGAAATAAGTCGTGGGTGCGGTTTTTGTCAAAAATTGAAGCTTTATTGTGAAAGATTTGTTAAACATTTAAAGTGCAAAGTAATTTCCGTCGCGAGACACTACTTTTTCCCATCTTTCTGGCAATTGGCGGATTCCATAGCGACAAAAGACGGCTGCTTGACCGTTATCCATGCATCGATCCAGTTTTTGACTTGTAAGTGGAGAAGGTCAGCCAAGCCATGTTGCATCGATCCGAAGTAATGGCATTCGGAAGGAGCAAAGTCTGGGCTGTACGACTTCCAATTTGAGCGTGTCTATGTACGTTTTAACCATCGACCCAACATGAGGTCATGCTGCAAAATTACTTTATCGGCGTATTCGACTGGATAGTTGAATATGAGGTATCCATATGCAGCCCGAAGTTTCGGATTATTGTCATCGTACGTCAGAATTCGATGCAAAAACCTCTTTTTTCTGTCGTTGGAGTAGTGAAAAAAAGGAATTTGATGGCTCTTGGCTTCAGTTCATAAGGTACCCAATTTCCTAGTTTTCGGATCAAAGACCTCGAATCTGATGCAACTAACTGCTGGGTACCCTGAGACGATGTGCATGACTGTTTCAGTGTCCCCAAGACACAGCCTCCATTCATCGTCTTCACCCAGACCGATTTTGTGCAAATGCGCTTTAAGCCTGCAGTGACCTGCCATAATTCCGACAAGTGTTCTGAGTTTGGCCAGACCTAGCGCTAGATCCGCCATCTTTTGGTTCGATGCTGTTCCAAGGAACACCTCAGCTAAGAATGGTTCCTGGCGTACCAGGGGCAGCGTGGCTCCAGCAAAGGTCAGCCGATCTGGCCCTTCGTTATCCAAATAGCTTGAGTAGCTCATTATCTAAACAAGGATGACTATGTTACACATACCGAGCCTGTCTGTGAACAAGCCAAGGTCGGTCCTCAATAGAACTTCAGCATGCTGGGTCTATTCGTCCCGGCTGGGGACGATTACATTGAAATGCCATTCTTGGCTCGTAACTTTTGACATTAGGGATCGATAGGGTGCCTCTGGCCTGTCGATAGCCAGTTGATGTAGTTTGTATGTGGTCCGTTCCTCGTCCCTCTGCACGAGTAGGTGCGGGGGTGGTGGATTTAGTAGGACCTCCACCGAATTACTCTTGCCTTTGTGATGGATTTTTATTGAACCTTGCCTCTAATTCTTCATCCTTAAAATTTGGTGGAGCTCCGGGTCGTTTTTCGTTTTCCAAATCAAAATTGCCTCTTTCAAGTCAGGCAACTTAACTTTTCACATTAAAGTCAATTAAGACCTGAAAACAGAAAAAATCAGATTGAATAGGGGGATACGTCAGGGCGATACCATTTTCCCAAACTTATTCACTCTCCCACTGGCGGCCATCTTCAAATCGTTGCAGTGGGAAAAGAAAGAAGTTAACATCGATGGATCTAACCTTCGATTTACGGATGATATCGTCCTGATTAGCAGAGATACCCAAGAACAGGCTAACAGAACTAGCTGATGCTGCGGAAAAGGTTGGCTTAAGAATGAGCAAGGTAATGAGTTACAGTGAGGAAGATTTACACAAAGAAAAGCTAGAAAACGTATCAGAATAAATTTCTCTTGGACATACCATCAGGTTTGGATAGAGAGAATCAGACTGCAGAGTTGGGCAGACGAATAAGACTGAAATGGCGGCTTTCGGAAAGATGAAACACATATTGAAGAAAAGCTGCATCCCTATAAACCCGAAGAGGAGAGCATTTGACATCTACATATTACCAGTAGCGACATACGGACTGGATACTATGGCACAGACGAAAAAATCGGCAAACAAACTGGGGATAATGCAGGGAGTAATGGAACATGCGATGCTTGGTTTAACTTTTATGGATAAAGTAAAGTATGAAGAAGTACGACAACCAACAAAGGTTACAGACATACAGCGTGTTGCCGATCAGAAGGGGGGGAACACGTGGCCCGTCAAGATCCTAACAGATGGACTAACAAACTAACACACTGGAGACCTAGACAAACAAAACGCCGTGTGGGAAGACCTCAAAGAAGATGGCTCGACTATATCATGTCTCAGGTGGGAAATAACTGGTATCGTATAGCCCAGAACATATCAGAGTGGAGAAATCTAAAGGAAGCCTATGGTGGATGAACAATAGCTGAAAAGGAAGAAGAAGAAGTTGGTCAAACCACTTCTGCAACGTTCTTTCTCCTAGAACACCGAATCCACTAAAATGCGATGACTTTCGGCATTCTTCTTCATATTGAAGTAATGAAGTAAAACTTCCCGCAAAAACACATTACTCGGTACTTAAGTTGATATTTTCAGAGCACAGAGAAACAATGTTGTTTACACTTAATGACACTTAAAAATGAAGGTGTTACGAAATGAAACGATGGAATAATAAATAAGTAGCGACATCTGTTATCAAAACCTCACGAATTTATTTCAACAGAGGATAAAACCGCGTGTCCAAAAAGCGTATTGGGTATTTATTTTGGCGCTGCATTTGAAATTGAGCGTCGGAGGTTAGTGGGGAGGTGATCGTGATGTCCATCATTTTGTGGAGTTTTAGTTACGATGGAGCAGTACCCGAGAATCCTTGCGTTTTTTGCGTACAAGCGTATTATCGCAACGGTGATTCAATAGTGGCTTCCTAACGTTTGTATCATGCGGAATATCGTACAAGCCATGCGAAGGTGAAAATTCAACACTCTGGCCGCCCTCGTTCAGTCCTCGACGAAGAAACGATTCGAGAAGTGGAGACTACAGTTCGTCAAAATCCGTCTTTATCCATCCGAAAGCGAGGCCAATCATAAAACATCAAAAAATTGTCCTCGAATTTGATTTTAAAGAAATATTTGCATTTAAAAGCCCATAAAATTTAATTGGTTCAAGAATTGATAGACTATGCTAATGGATTGAATTTTGCTAATGAAATGTTACGGCGGTTCATCCATTTTGATAACATACTTTTCAGTGTTGAAGCAAATTTTCAGCTGAATGATCATGTCAATTGTCGGTACTGAGTAGAGGAAAATCCGAAACGAAAGCATGAAGCTTGCACGGCACAAAAATCGTTCTTTGGGCCGCTGTACCTGCTTGAGGTATAATCGGCCCTTATTTTCATGAAGATCGACGAGGTCGACCACTCAGTGTGAATAGTGACCGTTATTGCGATATGCTGCGAAATTTTTTGGGCCCAGGGTTACAGGAATTTCAAGGTTTCATCTCAAGAACGTGGTTTCAATAAGATAGGGCCACTTGCCATACATCAAATCAAGCAATGGAAATTGTTAACTAATTATTCCCTAATAAGGTCATTTCGCGTAGAGGTAACATCAACTGGCCTCCAAGAAGCCCCGACCTTGGTCCACTTGACCATTTTGCATGGAAAAACCTTAAAAGTAAGGTCTATGAGTATCACCCGACGAAGTTGACTCAATTGAAGCAAAAAATCAGGTCAGAAATGGTTGAAATATCGAGAGTTATGTGTCAGCGTGTGATTGGCAATCTTTGTTCCCGCTTAGAAGAGTGCCAGTAGCGTAACGGTCACCATCTAGATTACATTATCTTTTCCAAATAATTTTCCACTTTATGTTGTAATAATTAACAATAAACTTTTTTTTTGTTTTAAGTAGTTTTTGTTTTATCTAAGTAACAAATACCCGATCACCTTTTTGAACAGCTTGTATAATCCTCTATCAAGAATATATTTTTTGAATTCGTTTTATTTCATAATTTTTTGCTATGATAATCTTGAGGGTTTTTATTGGAAATAAGAAACCAGTATAGTATAGTCTAGCATGTCCCAGACGATGACTGGCCATTAGAGTTGGAAATATGACGAGATTCATCTTTATTCATAGAACGTTAGACGACTTGCCCACGATTCGGGACTCAACGATCATTAAACGGTGATAAATAACGATTCTTTGGCTCCCAAAATCATCGATAGTTTTACGATCCTCTACTCCGAAACTTGGTTTTGATTCACAGGTTCGCCATGAATTATTAATTCATTTTATTTATGGCGGAATTGTTATTGAATCAAGGTGAAGGAGGGCGAGCTAGATTTTTTTCTTTTCGTTATTTTCGTAACGAATGGTCTCGAAGACCTTGTTTGTTTCGCCAGTATCCGATTTTCACGACCAATAAAAATCAAATGATGTCACCCGAAATTAGAATCACGTGAAATATGGACTACAAAAGTTTTTATTATGCTTATCGCGGGTTAGGATTTGTCTTCGTTTCGACACCGAACGTGCATTAAGGATTTTTGGTATACCAGTTCGATTTCGGCCTGTACGAATCGAGAATTTTATGGCTCAATTATGCATTCCGAAATATCTGGTGTTCTTCCTCGGGATCGATGTACGCCCCCGTCTTAAGATCAACATATGTCGTGGGATCATTGCGTCAAAGTGTCTACCTACCGATAAAATATGAAAATTCGTTTCCGTCAATGGAATCCGCTAATTGTACAACTCATTCAAGATCAGAAACATTCATTCAAATGGAGTAATTATACAGGTGGATCATAACTATTAGGACATTGGTTGAGGACAAGTTACTTGGATCCAAATATGGCGATTGGAACAAATATGCCTCAAAAAATATTGCTGTGAATTTTTTTTTTCATTTTTTGCTAACAATTTCACAATTTATTCCGCAATTATCATCAAAATCAGCGCAGAAGTATAACTTTGAAAGATAAATAAAATTTTATGTGTTACTTCACTTTTTCAATTAAAAAATATATAAGAGACAGTATTTTAATTTCCACAAAAATGTTTAATACAACAATTGTTTCACCACGATGTGGCTTCTTCAGGTATCTACATTCTACTGACAGATGGTGTCTAGTATAACAAAGTTTTAATGCATTTAAGTACGTGACAAAATAATGGTATAAATAAGTCATAAAAACTTAGGTTGTTTATTGGAGTTTGCCGCTAAAAAATTCCTTTAGGGAAAGATATTCAGTAATGGGGATTTGTCAACATCTGTTTATTCATTCAAAAGGATTTTACAGGCATCATGCATGTTGATTTCCAAATATTCTAAAAGTGTTAATCTAGAACTTTTGCTTTCGACGTGGATAATTTCATAATTATTATTGAAATTATTCCTGAATCCTCAAGATGATTAGCATATGTAACTTCTTAGGTGTTCTTGGATTCTTTTCTTGAATAATCTACCTATCTGACATATATATACTAAAGGGCAATCGTTGCAAGTCAAGCTGTAGACTCCAGATTTATTTTTTTTTATTTGTTAGATCCTTATTGTTTTTTATAAAAGTAGATACTAAGGTTAAGGCTGCATTGTAATTGAAACTATTTTTTAAATGTTCAGCAATATTTTCAGATAATCCATTAACATGAGATAACGAAAAGTATTTCTGTGTATTGTCTTCTTTTATGATTGTGTACACGAGATTTAATGCCATGTTCTTTTATTAATTGGATACCATTTTATCTATAAGAAAGGGGCCCCCCTATAACAAAAAGTGAAGTTATATATAAAATAATATTCCTGGTTTGAAGTTATGCCTTTGTGCCAATTTTGATAACAATTGAGGAGTACAGTGAAATAATTAGCAAAAAACGAAAAAATAACCCCTTGTATCTTTTCCCACAGCAATATTTTATTGAGGCATATGTGGTCTAATTGTCATATTTTGGTTGAAGAGGACAAAGTCACAGTGATTGCGAAGCAATTGTCGTTAATAATAAATTGTGGAAATAGTCCACATTATTTTACTTGATGTAAGAAAAACAAATGTTACCTTCCTCTATTTTATTGATTTACACGACTATTGTTTCGTCATACCATGACTTCATCAGGTGAGTATTTGAACTGAGGTATACAATGCAAAACATGACTTCAAATACACAGCTCTGGTACAAAAAATAGAAGGGTGAAGAGAGATGGTTTAATCAATGAAAAATATTGAGTAGGGGGGATCTGTTTAAATCTATTTGATCATTCAATAAAATTTGTCTTTTATTATATCTATTGATCTCTAAAGTTTCTAACAGATTTAGTTTCTGACTTTTGTTTTCGATATGTAATATTTCATAGTTCATATTAAAATTATGATCAGTCTCTAACAAATGGTTGGCATAAGTTGAATTTGGTTTATTATTAATATAACATTTTTCATGTTCTCGTATTCTTGTTTGGAATGAACGGTCTGTCTGTCCCACATATAAACATGGGCAATCACTACATGTTAACTTGTAAACTTCTGATTTCTGTTTTTAAGAATGGCGTCTTTATTATTTTTTATTAAGCTGCCTAAAGAATTAATGGTTTCAAAAGAGATGTTACAGTTTTCTTTTTTCATTAAATATCTAGCAATCTTTCAGATTTTTGGTCTATGTGAGTTAATGAAATGAATTTTGTTTCGTTTGAATTATTTCATTAACTTACATAGGCCAAAAATCTGAAAATATTGCTAGATATTTAAAGAAAAAAGAAAATTATAACATCTCATTTAAAACCATAAATTCTTCAGGCAGCTTAATAACAAATAATAAAGACGACATTCCTAAAAACAGAAAATCAGGAGTTCACAAGTTAGCATGTAGTGATTGGCCATGTGTATTGTTCATTCCAAACAAGGATACGAGAACATGGAAAATGTTATATAAATAATAAACCAAATTCAACTTATGCCAACCATTTGTTGAGACTGGTCATAATTTTAATATGAACTATGAAATATTACATATCGTAAACAAAAGTCAGAGACTAAATCTGTTAGAAATTTTAGAGATCAATAGATATAATAAAAGACGAATTTTATTGAATGATCAAATAGATTTAAACAGATTCCCCCTACTTAATATTTTTCATTGATTGTAAACTATCTCTTTCTACCCCTGTATTTTTTGTACCAGAGCTGTGTATTTAAGGTCATGTTTTGCATTGTATACCTCAGTTTCAATACTCACCTGATGAAGTCAGGGTATGACGAAACAATTGTCGTGTAAATCAACAAAATAGCGGTAGTTAACATTTGTTTTTCTTATATTGAAGATGAATTTCCATCAAGTTAAGACCGAAAATGTCAAAAATTATTTTATTTGATTAAAATGACTTTCATTCAAGTAAGGACCGATTCAATTAAATTTTTGTTTTATTTCAGTCCGAATAATCTGTTTTTAAACCCATGTCCCAATAGTTATGATTCACCCCTTATATGACTTATATGACACTTGATTATTGAATATTGTGACGCTAAGTATTGTGACAATTAATGCATTAGTCGTGACGAATTTAATGTGAAGTAGTCTGATCTATGTTAACATAACTCGTCACAACATTTAAAAAACAAGTGTAAATAATAATAATAAACTACATTTACATGAATCAGTACATGAAGTGTCAACAGAGAAGAAACAATTTTACAGACAAAACCTCGTAAGTTCGAACTTGTCTGCGATAATGTCTACAAAAATATTATATTAAAGATGAAGGTGAAATTATTATAATGAATCATGTACAGTGTGATCCAACAAAAACTTAACACCTCGATTTTCCGGCTTTAAAATAAAAATGTGGAAAATCGCTCGGACCTGTCAATTTCTGATTGGAGGAGGAACAACTTTTCCGCTCCTCGAATCCCCGTTACTACAAACCCCTGACGGGGTGAGTACAACTTCTTGCTTTTGAATAGAAATGAGGGATGTTAAGTTACTCAAGATTTCTGGTGTAATTTGACGGCATTCATCAGTGATCAGATTTCGCAAATCAGTGACTCAGGCAAAAATCTTGGATTTCAGGTGACTCCATAGAAAAAAGTCCAGGCGTGAGGAAAATGTTTATCTAAGAACTGACGCACTGGTTGAACGAAATGAGGGGGTGTGCTATCTTTTTGGAAAATGAATCTTTGATGGTCTTCTGCATTTTCCAATATTTACATGAGGGCTGGATAAATAACGTTCTCCAATAGATCTAAATTAATTTGGCCAGTGAGATTACCGGGTATGAAAAGGGCCGATTATGTGATTTCCATAAATACCCGCCCACACATTCAATTTTTGGGGACGTTGAGTATGCACCTCACGAAATAATCTTGGATTTTCATCTGACCAATACCGAGAGTTATGCTGGTTTACAATGCCGTTAAAGTAAAGTGAACACTCGTCCGAAAAACAGATATTGAACATGTAGTTTTGATTACCGTTAATCATTCATTCATCCTCATTCAGTTCCTGAACCAATCGTATCTCATAAGGATGGAATTCATTTGTTTCAGGATTCTCATGATTGTTGTGCGTAAAACACCAGATACATCGGACAATTTCCTAGTACTCTAGGTTGGATCCATTGCTACATGACCTAAGACAGCCACGTCGTCTCTTTCATGCACCCTATTCTTGTTTCCGACTGAACCAGTAGCGTCAAATTTGGCAACCAGTTGCACAACGTAAGCAGCGGATACATTTTTTCCAGGATTTCTTTCGTTAAATAAAGCCGCTGTCGTTCGCGCAGAGTCGTTATTTCAGAAATAATTTTATCATTTCCGACATTTCTTCTAACGTTGATTTTCTAGAACTTCCAATGCCGAGAATAGAAGATTCACAACACCCTGTAAGAAGAAAGATGTCCGTATTCAATAACCTTCGTGAAGAGTGTCACTATGGTAACAGAAGATTCCTTGAATCGGCATAGTGTAATATGCAAGGTGTCCAAAAGGAGTATCGAGTATTTGTTACTTCGATAAAACAAAAACTACTTAAAATTAAAGAAAAAGTGTATTGTTAATTATCACAATATAAAGTGGAAAATTATTTGAAAAATATTGATGTTATCTAAATGGTGACCGCTAAACTGCTGGCACTCTTCTAATCGGGGATGAAGATTGGCGATCACACGCTGATACTTTGCTCTCGATCTTCTGCCATTTCTGACCTGATGTTTTGCTTCAATTGCATCAGGTTCGTCGGGTTATTCCCATAGCCTCACTTTTAAGGTGAAAAATAGGTGGACTAGGGTCGGGGCTTCTGGGAGGCCAGTTGATGTTACCTCTACGCGAAATGACCTTATTGAGGATTAATTGGTTAACAGCTTCCATGCTTGATTTGATGAATGGCAAGTGGCCCCATCTTGTTGAAACCACGATCTTGATTTAAAACCTTGAAATTCCTGTAACTCTGGATCCAAAAATTTCGCAGGATATCGCAATAATAGTCACTATTAACATTGAGTAGTCGGCCTTGTCGATCTTCATGAAAATAAGGACTGATTATGCCTCTAGCAGATATAGCGAACCAAACAACAACCTTTGGGCTGTGCAGGGTTTGTCTCGGATTTTCTCCCGCCCAGTGCTGACAATTCTGATTATTGACATGACCATTCAGATAAAAGTTTGCTTCGTCACCGAAGAGTATGTTATCAAAATTATTGAACCGCCGTAACATTTCGTTGGCTAAATTCAATCGATTTGCATAGTCTCAATCCTTCAATTCTTGAACCAATTGAATTTTATAGGCTTTTAAATTCAAATCTTTCTTTAATATCAAATGCAAGTACGGTTTTTTGATGTTTAATGATTGGCGTCACTTTCGGATTTATTCGGACGTATTTTAACGAACTCTTTCTTCATCGCGAACTAAACGAGGGCGGTCAGAGTGTTGAATTTTTACCGTCACAGCTGTATTTTCGAACATTCGGATCCATTTTCTAATGCTGTCGTCACTTGGTGCATGGCGTGTAAGATATTCCGCACGATGCAAACGTTGAGAAGCCACTATTGAATCACCGCTGAGAGAATACGCTCGTATGCAAAAAGCGCGATGCTTTCCCGTGTACTGCTTCATCGTGATTAAAACTCCACAAAATGGCCGTTTGTGGTCATTGGAACATAGAAGAAGAATAGTCGATTTATGCTTGTTCTATAGACATTATCAAGTTCGATTTTCCACGCAACTGAAGGAAATAATGCCAGCTGCCACCAGATTAGCACGCGGCACTAGGGCTGTGCAAAGAGTACATCACTAAGAAGTTGAATTAACAACTCCGTGAACTTCTGTTTATCAGAATTCCTTCTTCAACAGCATCAGTGTATAATCTTCAGCAGTTCAAGACGAGAGTAAAGAAGACATAGCTTTTCACTCCGGTCACAGGTTTCCCTTTTCAAAGGCGGTAAGACATAAAATATATATACCGGGTGAATGCAAATTCAACGTTATCGTTCAAAACAGTTTAATAAATTTCGTATCTTCTAATTGAAAAAACCAACAGTATGCAAAAATAAAAATATATATGAGATGATAAGATTCTAATAAAATGGAAAATAAAGATTTTATTTCGCAACGTTATCATCTTCAAAAATATTCTGAAGCCTTTAACTTGTTTTGATTTTGCCTGGATTAGAGAATAGTTATTTCTAATGGCTGGACTGAATGGACTTCTTCATGTTTTCAAGATTATTTAGCATTTTTTTTTCCGTGTCCGTATAAATTTCAAATTCATGAAATTTAGCCACTTCATTTACATACAAATAAGCTCAAAATGTCTCATGTAAATAATTTTGAACACCAAAATGCAAACGTATTTTAATAGACCATCTTATTCAAATCGGCTGAAATCGACATCTTTCAGGTTTGACCTGATAAAACTTTTCCGGTAGTCCTTTTTTATCTTGGATTTGTTTACGATTTCATTGAATGATTTATAAAACCTGATGATGTTCATACAAGATTGATTCCTTAATTTTTCTATGTTGCTTTTCTATTCAAAAGTTGTTTTTTATTATTGAATAACTCAATATATTACATCGGGTTATTTAACAACTTTTTTCTTAATCAATCCCACATTCTATTTATAAATTCATTCTCATGGTTTAATGATGCCATAAATAATGTTAATTCAGTAGCGACCACAACTCGTCAAAGATGCTGTAATATACCTGAAAGCCATATTATAGTCGTCAGAATTCTGCTGAAATTCTCGGTAAGAATTAATCTGATGACGTGCAACTTCATTCATATCCATCAATTTTCTGTGTAACAGGTGTTTTGATCGCACAATAAAGTGAGATATTAAAGTCATTGAATTTTTTTAGCGTTACGTAGATTTCTTATGTTGAGAATATTGGTATAGCTACACAGGTCCGTCCAAATGTTTTGATTTCACGGCCAACTGCTTTTCTCGACACTTAACAGGTCGCAGCTCGTCTGGATCAATGGAAGATGCCCAATTTTTTCATCAATCGGAGTTGATAATCACAGATCGTTGGATCCATGAGGTAGGTTTTATGATAGGTGTGTTTTTAACATATTTCTGAAACAATTTTTATTATTATTTCCATTAATATTGAATTTTTGTCAAGTTTAGTAATCGGTCATTCTAAAAAATCCAAACCAAAACTAATATCTGAAATATCATACAGATTTATTCTGCTAACTTCACTACAAAGTTTAATTTTAATTTTTTTAAATTAAATAAGTGTCGCAGAAAACACAGTTTCAATTTAGCAGATAAATAGAATTAATAATCATTACACAGAAACGAAAGCAATAGAAGAATACAAAGAAAATATAAAATATTAATTAAAAATATTAAGTAAATACTAGAAGGATTCAATTTTTGTTTCCTACCAATGTATTATGAAAACCAAATTACTTTCCAAAAATGTACAACATAACCTTAAGAATACCCCCATAAATAACTCTCTTCAAAAGAATTCCTTCAAAAAAACTCCAAAAACATGCAACAAATCTTTCTTTAAAGTTTTTGATTTCTATAAAATTAAAATTTGTTGGAGTTAAGCGGAATAAAGCTGTATGATATTTAAGTTATCGTAATAAGCCTTCTATCAAATAAAAAATCCCCTTTTTATTATTTTATTTTACACATAATGTATTTAATGATGAATCATCGATGTGGTAATTCCAAATATCTTTTTGAAGATGTGCTGCATATTTTTGGAGTCTTTTTGGAGGAACTTTTTTGAAGAGAGTTATTTTTGTCGAAATTCTTGAGGTTATGCTTTGCATTTTTGGAAAGGAATTTTGTTTTCATAATACATTGGTACGAAACAAAGTTTTTATTCTTCAAGTATTTATTTAATATTTTATATTTTTCTTTGAATTTTTTAAATTCTTCTTGGTGCTGTGTAATGAGTGTTAATTCTATGTCTACCCAATTGGAACTGTGTTTTCTGAGCCTTTTTTAAATTTAATTTAAAATGTTTTTGAAAGAAATTTTTGGGTCAGCAGAATAAATCTGTATGATTTTTAAGATAATTCAATAAGCCTTCTATCAAGTAAAAAAAACCTGTTTTTAATTTATTCTCCGATTAAGTTCAGAAAAATTCAAGATAAATGTTTTTAGCCATTTATCTTGAATTTTTCTCAATTCATCGGGTATTTAATCTTAAAGATTTTTTATTCTTAAGCGTGGAAACAAAAATTTATTCAGCAAATTTATTTTTAGTATCTCATTAACAGAGTCTTTGGTTGTTCTTCATGTAGAATTTGGGGTTTCGCTCTTAAGTCTCTGCACTTTCTTGTAATAATTTAATTGGAATCTTATTGAAAGTACCTACACTTCTAAATACTGAATTTTTAGGTATTTACAGTCTTTTGATATTCATTTCTCAACCTTTCACATCATCTAAATTTATCATGGTTTCAATATTACGTTTGTCCTAATCAAAATATTTTAAATTCTGTAAATAAGCTTTGCTTCTTTAAGTTCCTTTAATTGTTTGATTTTTTAAAATAGGTAGTATTTGATTAAAAATTTAGTAGAAACAGTGTGCACCATAACTATTGTGATACAGGCTAAGAACAGATTATCTGAACCAAAATATGACCATTTGACCAAATATGCCTCAATAAAATATTGCTGTGGAAAAAGATACAGGGCCTTAAAAATTAATATTTCCGTTTTTTACTAATAATTCTACTATTTATTTCTTAATTGTTATCAATATTGGCACAAAGGCATAACTTTGGACGAGGAATATTATTTTATGTATTACTACACTTTTTTTTTAAATTAGAATTTAACTCACTATATCTTTTCGGACAGCAATATTTTATCAACATTTTTTGCAAAATTAAATTTTTATTAAATTAGTCTTATTGATACTCCTAAAAAGTACGAAACATGTTTTCATATTGTCATCAATCAGGCAAAATTCATCAAAGAGATTCAATTTTGATATCATGGATACTAAAACATTTTGCATATTTTTGAGAGTTTTTTCCAGTCAGATCTTCAAAAAAAGTTACGGAATAGATTTCTCTCAACTAATTAAATTCCAATTAAATAAGAAAATGTTATATTGGGAGGTCACTCATCAAAAAATCAACCAATTACTTGTTTTGTACTCTGAAAAATTGCTCCTCGTTGTATAACAATTCGAAATTTCGTTAAGATCCTTGGATCCTTCATGACCATATTTCCATTTCAAATCAGTTAAAACGAAAAATTACCGTTTAATGAACACGGCATCCCATAATGTTATGTTAATTGCCTGAACGACAATAAAATAAATAGAATGATGAAGTATTCAACATAAATAATTTAATGATCAGCAATTAATACAATCATCTTCATGGTGAAAGGAGGATCATAAAAACGGTTTTAAGAGAGAGATTATGAAGCCAAGTTTGGCTTCTGAAATAATTTCGACGTTATGTAATAATTTCATATGATGTTGTAAGGAATATTTTTCCTCATTTATTGTGTTGCATCTTGGGTGCACAAATTATTTGATCACAAACTCTAACAAATTATCTCAATTTCAACCTGTAAATTATTGAATTTCTGCCACTTATTCTATGCTTATATTTCTAATTTCGTTAATAAAGAGTGGACCATCTAGAGCTTGCAGTTTCGATATTAATTTTTGTATTTTTATCTTTTGTTCTATGCCAGAAGATGTGTTTATTGCTTGAAATACCACATCAGAATATCAATAGCAGTAACAATAAAAAATGAAAAGCTACAACTTTCACTTAAATTTACATTAATTTTTCACTATAATTTTCCATTATTTTCTGATTAAGCTTGATGTTTATCCTTTCACATTTTTTACCTATTTTTAAACAATCCAGGAAATCTCATAATTCTGAAGGTTCATAATTAAGTTTTAAATTATAAGTATAAGATCTTCATACCAAAATTCATGAATAGCACTCCAGTAATATGGGAGTAAAATTGAAGAATATAATATACAAATAAAATTTGTTAATTAAATTGTAATTACAAATTTAATTTGTTAATTGTTAATTATTAACAAGATTGGTTAATTACTGTTCATCAGTGTTACATATGAATTCAATAACAAAATGTTGAAATAATTTACGGAAAGATGTAGACGTATTTATATGCAAACAAATCACAGCAATTCACTTTTACGTGGCCAGAGAATTTACTTTAGTTCCTCACTTATTTAGAACTAAAATAAGAAAATTTGGAGAATATGATTCTGAGGTATACATGTAGCATAATTGAAATATTTCGCTTTGAAACATTTCAGTATTCAAAATAAAATTGATAAAAAATTCAAAAGGTGTCCTATTGAATTTTTTTTTGACAGAAAATTCATGAAAGGGTTTAATATTCACATGAAAAAATTCTTCAGAATTTAATATTATCATATTTTTATTTCATTCGGCGAAGAAGTTAAAAGAGATATAATATACATTTTATTAACTAGTAAGTATACTTCAAAGAAACTGATTTTAAATTTGAATAACAAAACACATTTTATATGTTAGTCTCCCATAATATTAATTTCAAAAAATTTTATTCCAAGAACTTTTAGAATTAAATTAATGTCTTATGAGCACAGCTTATATTTATTTATGTATTAATATTATATGTTGAATTTTGATTTTACACGTCTATTAAATATCAACTGACTTTAATTCAATTCTAAAAGTTTTTTGAATAAAATATCATTAAACAAATAGCCTCAAACAACGGTTACAAATCCTTTCTTATAGACAAAATGGTATCCGATAAACAAAAGAACATGGTATCAAATCTCGTGTACTCAATCATAAAAGAGATACTTTTCGTTATCTTATTTTAATGGATTATCTGAGAATATTGCTGATCATTAAAAAAATAAGTTAAGAGAGATATAATATACTTCTTATTAATTAGTAAGTAAACTGTTTTTAAATTAGAATATCAAAACAGATTTAATCTGTTAGTATCCAATAATTTTAATTTAAAAAAATTTTATTCAAAAAACTTTTCAGAATTAAATTAATGTCTTATAAGTACAGTTTATATTTATTTATTGATATTATATATTAAGTTGTGATTTTATACTTCTATTAAATATAAGCTGTGCTTATAAGACTTTAATTCAATTCTAAAAGTTCTTTGAATATCATATTATTAAACAAATAGCTTCAAACAACGCTTACAAACCCTTTCTTAAAGACAAAATGGTATTCAATAAACACAAGAACATGACATTAAATCTCGTGTACTCAATCATAAAAGAGGACAATAGCCAGAAATGCTTTTCGTTATCCTATGTTACTGGATTATCTAAAAATATTGCTGTTCATTTAAAAATTAAGTTAAAAGAGATATATTATACTTCTTATTAATTAGTAAGTATACTTGGAATAAACTGTTTTTAAATTTGAATATAAAAACAGATTAATCTGTTAGTCTTTTATAATTTTAATGACAAAAAATTTTATTTAAAAAACTTTTAGAATTTAATTAATGTCTTATAAGCACAGCTTATATTTATTTATTGATATTATATATTGAGTTTTGATTTTATACGTCTATTAAATATGAGCTGTGTTTAAAAGACTTTAATTTAATTCTAAAAGTTTTTTAAATGAAATTTTTTGAAATTAAAATTATAGGAGACTTACAGATTAAATCTGTTTTGATATTCAAATTTTGTATTAAATATTCCTGCTATCAAGTAAAAAACCTCTTACTATTATTTTGTTCTTAAATTGAATAATTGAATCTATCTATATACTCTAAAATTATACTGGAGATGGAAAATTTTAAGCTTTCGATTCCGAAAGTTCATAAGTTAATAATACAAAAAATCAAAAATCGAAATGCATACTAAAATAATCTTCAATTAAAGTGAAGCCAGTCAAAATTTATTTTATACAGGTACATATGTGGGAGTTTGAGAACATCTAACAACGCAGATTATTTTTTGTCGTAACATAGTTCAAGAGTCGAATTTCACCTCGAAAATTCTCATGAGAATTACGAAATCTCTAACGTATTCGGTATTCCCAGACAGATATACCTTTCTAATATCCAGTTTTTTGAAGATTCCTCTCATCAATCAACGACTTTTTAAAAACTGACAGTAGACCAAAACGCACTTCGTTTTTACATAAATAATTACACATATCTAGACTCTTTTAAAATCTCAATTAAGAAGACTTCGCTGCGCCACGCCGGTGAGCTTAAACGTAAGGAACATAAGGTCGAGATTCTCATAGCAGTCAGACGACTTCTGGTCTAAGTTGGCTTGGAAAGGTGATCCTTATGGTAGTGCCTCTTAAGGGGCCCCTAAACGGTAGGTTGGTCTTCGACGGGTTGCAGAAGGGGTCAGGGGGAGCTGAGGAAGCCCTGAGCTACACATTACTGCTAGGTTCATTGGGCTACCAGCTCTAGTTTGGTACAGAAGCAAAAGTTTTAACTATATTTAAAGGTTGTTCCAGTATCTTTCTAATTGAGTTCAGTTTGCGAGAGACAGCTCAACACTTTCTTGTTTCAGGTAAGTCCAAGATTTCTTGATAACTTTCAAACATTTCAATCTCGCTTTTCACGTTTTATCTCGATTTTACCAATAATTTTCGTGACAATTCAGTGTTTTCATTTCGTTAAACTTGATGTTTCTTTTGAATTGTTCGGTGATTCAACATAATTTTTTTATGAAAGTAATACGGAATAGTTTATCATATAAGTTGGGTCGATTATATAAAATGTTTCCATATTTTTAACCATTATATTTTAATGAGTTTCAAATTTCACAGAAGATTAATTATTCAACATCATTCTAAAAATCAACATCGATCTTCAAACATTCAGAATTGCATATTGAAACTTGTATATCATAAAGAATCTTTTCATCAAAATTCAGGTTCTCTATGAGCGTGAATCGGATTCTTCCTCGTATAAACTAGGCTATACCAGCTCATTTAAACACGTGCTGAACTCGACTACCGTCTTACGCGCGTTGACTACTGGCCTTACGTAGGCTTAGAACGTACTTAAGAGGTGGGGATGAAGCATAAGTCGGCAGTAGCACACTATTCACAATCCTGAATATATTTCTGAGAAAAGTAACTTCTGAGCTTTTGTTCGTTTATGGCTGGTTGATTTATGTCGTGTTAGAAAGTTTTGATGACCTAAATTGGGTATGTCGTAAAATTTATTTGTTTGGGGTAAGAAGAAATTTTGAAGGGGCCGTGAAATTGCCAAATTTTGGAATTTTTGGACGGACAGAGAAATTCGTTTATATTTTTGTATGTTTTCTTATTCGTTTAGAACAATTTTGAAGAACTAGTATATCAGTTTGATGTGCAAAGATTGAAACGAAATAATAGGATATTTTCAGTGTTCCTACTTCTTAATGTTTTCGAATAAATGAGTACAAATTACACAAAATTCTTGATGTAGATTTTGGTTGTCTTTTATTTCTAGTGTCAAATTTATACGTTCAGTGAATTATTTTCATATCGTGATCGAAGCAACATATTTTTTGTCGTCCGCTGATTTTTTCTGGGGACGATTAAAACATTTATAATAATTTTCTCAGAGTTTCGAAATAATTGTGCTCCTGTAATTGAAATCTTTCGTGTTAAAAATTAGGTAAAATCGCAGAAACAATATGATACGGTTACAAAAACTCAGTGAATGAGTTTTTGAGAAAAACACGTTATATTTTGTATATGATTTAATATGAGTCTTAAGTGAAAAGTAAAAAGTCAATGAAATATATTTAGTTGGTAGTAATGTGCAGATTTATTTATTTATCTAAGTGGATGTTGGCTTAAGACTTGAGCACTGAAAAATTCAATTTTTATTTCTTAAGATTTAAATCTAGCAGGGCAACTTTGATTGATTTTTCTTCCTCTATAATTTGATTCTTAAAATGGATTTGCGACAACATAAAATTCATATGATTTCGAAAATCTAGTGAAAGAACAAAGGTGTTACCTACCGTAAGTGTAAAAAGATATTGTGGAATAACTGGTAGATGGTAGGTACACTATTAAAATCTCTGATCCCCCTTTTTTGGTACCACAGTACCAGTCAACCTCCTCGAGACTATGGTCTCATTGCTCGAGCTACTGCTCTTACGCGCACCCCGCTGACTTGCTACTGGTCGTTACGTAAGAGGAGTGGGGGTATAGGTAGCTCCATTGGTCGTGCAAAGAGTTCTGTGGCTACTGGTTACTGTGGCACCAATTATAAGTTAAACGAAAATGTGGTCCAGGTTAAATATGTGTTCAGCACTGTGGTTTAAAGTTGCCGTCGGTCAAACGGTTTGACGAATAAGTGTTATTTCGTGTTATGGGTGGTACATTGGGAGGATATTTGGCTTCTTCTACCGCGCCCTGGGTTTTTTTGGAATTATACGTGTGTAAGTAGTTATTTGGTTTGTTGAAAAGAGTGATTTCGATTCGGGGCGGCTTATATTATCGGCTATATCGAATATATTATCGTTTTGGTGCTGATTTATTCACAGATGTTAACTTCGGAAAAGATTCAACCATTTTTGTATATTATTCGAAAATCCAGCAATTATATCAATGATTTTTGAAACTAAAATCATTTCAAATTAATATATGTGTTCTTCCAATGAATATTTCGCATTTTGTCTGGCCTATTGTTCGTCTGTAAGCCAAAAAACTTTCGAAAGAGATTTTAAATTTGTAGAATATATTTTAGATCAATCATCAACTTATACTCAGTGTTCAATTTGTTCAGTTTTTAATATACGAGTATGCTACGTCTTCTAAAGTTAAGTAAGTGCTTTTATACATTTTTATTTAAAATTTCTGATAGGAAATAAACCTCATTCAGATTTCTTACTTATTCTTATCTCAAATTTCAAATATTTTATTCAACATCTAAGATATTAAATAGTTAATCCAAAATTCCGATATACATAATTCGTTTCCTAAATTCAAAATTACATTATTCTGTTCAATTTCAGACAATCATCTTGATAATTCAACGATTTTAACTGAATGCATAAAAATATCTGAAAAATCTTCATTACTCTTTATGCATTTTAATTATTTGTGAATTTTATGAATGGAAAACAACTTGTTTCCCTATTTCCATGTATTTAATATATTTATTGAAGACTAGTCAGCTTTATATAGCTAGTTATAATGTTCTCGTAAATCAAAAGATGACTCTTTGAACAATAAAATATTGATCGAACTTACTCAACAAATATTTAGTGAAAGCACTATTTCATAACGATACTATGAAAACCAAATTCCACGTTCATTCAAAGAAAATACACAGAGGTTTTATAAAGTAGTTTTTAAGTTATATCCAAAAAACCCTTCTAAAGAGTTGTCATTTATGAATATATTAAAATAAGCGACGATTATAAGAATCATAGAATATAACTTCAAAATAATCATTATTTTTTTTAACAAATAAGAAAAAATATTTGTATTATTCAATAAATTTCCAGTTTCCGTTTGAACTGTAATAATATTTCAAATACGCAATAAAAGTGTTGCGAATTAAAGAAAAAGTTATTTTCTCATAAATTCATCAACTTTTTCGTTAACAGACAAAATCGATTTGATATTTTCGCAGTTCTTCACGTTCGAAAATTTTTTAATTTTTCCCAATAATGACAAAACTATAGAATGAGCGCAATCAGTCCAATGGTTTCGCAGTTTATTCACGTCTGAAATTTTTATGAATATTTTTCCAACTACATATCCGATTGATCTGAAATTTGGGTTTTAGAAGGAGAATGATAACGAAGACGTTTCTACGAAATTTTTTTAGGATCGTGTGATTAGAAGATATAAAACCAAAACAAAAAGTTTGTGAGCGGAGAAGCGCTGAACGCTAAAAAACCATAGCACGGTCAATTTAACATTTATATCTAAAATAACCTCACAAAGGCTAATGCAAAGTTTTGTGAGGATCATATGAATCAAACATCAAAAAAATGAGAATAAAGCAGCGTTGAGTGCTACCGAAGCAGTACCTAGCAAAAGTTGTACGATTGAGTTTGAATTCTGATATAGTGTAACGACAAGAAAGCTAATACAAAATTTCGTGAGGATCATGGGTGATATAAATAAGTCCGTGAAAGCTAGAGACTTCACATTAATGCCTTTCACCATTCATTTTTTATATTATCACCAAATCTCATAATCCGCGAATCAATTATCACAGAATTTTACATAAAATTTCTGGTTTTTACAGCATAATAGTGAAAGCAGAAAGAATGAAAACATCCTAGTTGGGGAGCATTCCCAATGTTAATGTTCGTAGGCAATTTACAACAATTGTTCTTCGTATTTTGATCTTAAAGTAGTATCTAATGTTGAAAACATTGAAACAAATAAATTTATGTGCCTGTCTGGTCTTCTAACTATAACCACGATATTTTTCCATTGAAATAACGTGGAGGCTTGAAATTTGGAGTGTAAGTTCCAAATCCTAATTGAAAGTGTCCCTGAATAGGAAAAACCCTCTTGAAGTTTCAGAAATGAGAGAAAAAAATCTTGTTTTCTGGATATCTTAAGAAACGTAGTTTCTCATTTCAGAAATAAAAAAGAAGAATGTAAAATTTGAATAACAGCTCAAACTTCACAAATATTAATGATTCTAGACATCATTTAAACGAATTTTAATTATCTAGGAAACAATTAAATGGATCTAGCAATTTGTTATGAACAGATAAGATATCATGAAAATTTGGAAAAACGTCTGTTTAGCTAGTTTGGCAAGACAGAAAAGTTTTTTTAAAAATCACAAAATTAACTTGAAAATCTACAGAATACGTTTTGAATGGAATTTCTTGAACGAACATCAATATAGGTGTTACAAATCAGTGAAAATTATTTATAATAGCAAGAGCTCAAAGCTTCTGGGCAAAGCGAGTGTCTGTAAATTTTCCTTCGATGTATTCAGATGAGAAGGAGAGGACTCTCAATCTTGTTCTGAAGATGAACTGGCGAACAATCTGTACACTTTTATTATCTGCCCAGTTTCAAGACACACCTAAACTGGCTTGAATGTCACCGATGCCTCACAATGTAACGATTATTTATGCAAATAATCTATGGTTCAGCCCGCCTCTCATTGTTGCATCCTATTGGTATTCACCATTGTCTGCTTTTTATGTTCGATATTAAATATCTTTAATATCGGTGTATTACTCTACTTTCTTCGTCCGCGATGGCTTATTACGTCCACCTTACATCATGGGAACAACTTGTACATAACAAAATTACAACAAAGGGTGTAGGTTCGCCATGAAGATGTATTCGTTACGAAATTTCCGAAGTATCGAAAAATTTCATCATCGGACAGGCACGAATTTCATTAAGTTCATTAGGTCCTCGTTTCATTGATTTCGAGAGGTTACAGGATGAATCACAGCAATTAAACACCCACTGTTTCACATTTACAACGTAAGAGTAACGTAGATTCATCGAAAATCCATTATCGATGATTTCACTCGTCTATGATCTATTATTCTGAAGTATACTGGAACGCATCCCATAAATAATCACAGAGCTTCAATTATAACTTCGGTTTGACATCGATCACGAACTTTATCGCGGTAATGCGTTCCGCAAAGTGGATAGGCTGATTCATCAAACAAGCATAGAGCGCGGCAATAAAGAAGCGTCATAACCTTTCTGTCAACGTGTACTCATAACACCACGGAGAAAATTTGACGTACCACCGTCTACCATCTATGAACAATGGGACATGAGATGAAATATCGATAGATCTGCTTGAGTGTGTGTCAAAGAAGAATGACAGCAATTACTTTATGTTAATAAGCTGATGACTTGCGAATATTTCTCGTCCTGCTTGTGGTGATTTTTGGGAGAGGAGGCATGTTACATGCCTTCCACGACCCTTTCGGGCGGTTTTATAACATTCGAAAGAAATAAAGGAGGCGGCGTCCACTGTCGCTTGTCTTTTTGTTCGGGAAAAAGGCCGTGTTCCATTGTGATGAATGATTTCTATGATAAATTGTTTCGGAATTTGTTTTCGTGGCCTACTGAGTTTGTGCATTAAAATGCAAAGCAATGGGTTTCGGTTTCTTCGAAATTCCTTTTCGGGCCCCCTTGAAGATTTATTGTGTTTTAATTCAGGGTTATTTTTCACTAGAGCTCTCGTTCAATTATCGGGGTAGGATGCTGTGGAACTTGCCCCAAGCGTTGAGTGTACGATGACAATGTCTCTCACGGATAAGAGACAAAGGAACTTAAGGGGAACAACAAATTTTACACAAAGGCTAGTTTATTTGAACTTGAGATTCAGACATTTCTTTAATTTTTAGTTCATAACATTTGAACTACTTATTTCTGAATATTGGAATGAAAAATTGAGTTCAAACAAAAAATAAGTAAAATATAAATTTGTATATATGTATGTTGTTTGAGTACCGATAAACAAATACATTTTCATTCGATTAAAAGAAGCTACGTATTGTCAAATCGTATTTTTGTTAAATTGTCAACTGAATAAAATAAGTTTTCATTATTTCCACCATTGATTAAAGTATGTTCATTTGAGGACACTGGTGCTCTGATATGGTTTTTAATTGCCGAGCATGAAACTTGGACAAGGATTTAATTTAATTTATTTTTTAATTCAACGAATATAGAGATTAAGATGAGGTAAAATAAAATAGAAAAAGGCTTCTTACTTGATAGAAGAAATATAACAAAATTTGAATTAATATATTTCTTCTATCAAGTAAAAAGCCTTTTTCTATTTTATTTTATATATAATATATAATTCTATTTAGGCTTCAATATATCTCATTATGGAATGTCAATGATTTTAAATATAACCTTAAAAATACCTTACACTGTTCTGTGATTTTGTTAGAACATAGACGATCTTGAATTTTAAAGTTAGTCTGTTTGAAGCATTCATCCTTAACACGTGTAAGTTTTAGATATAGTGATAGTTATTTGATTTTGATATTTGGAATATTATCTTGGACAGATGAAGGGATTGCCTAGAATTATATTTGTTTTGTGAAGATGTGTTGCATGTCTTGAGAGATTTCTGAATGAACTTATTCGAATATTTGAATATATTAAATATTTCAAATAAATTATATTCTTTGAGAAGTCCTTAAGTTGTGTTCATGTTTTTAAAAGGCAATTGGTGTTCTTAAAGGTAAGACCAGAAACAAAATTTTGTCTCCTTTAAATATTTATTTATTAATTTTAATGACTTTCGTATATCTGTTGGTTTATTTATTCCATTTGACATTATATATTGAGTTTTGATTATATACGTCTATTAAACGTAAGCGGTGCTTATTTCAGACATTAATTTAATTCTAAAAGTTTTTTGAATGAAAATTTTTTTGAAATTAAAATTGTAGAAGATATTAAAATTTTTTTGAGATGAAGTTTTTCGTTGAAGCTCAAAAAATTATTTCGGTATATAACACCAATAGATATTTTTTCAGAATCAAAATGAACGGTATTGAAGGATTCTTCGGTCAAAATCCAAAAATTTAAATTCAAATTTTGACTGGAATATCTGAGTAAAATCAATATAGAGGGAATTTTCAAAGAAAAGCTATCGAAAAAATCATAAATTTCATGTGAGCAAGAAAAAATATTCCTAAACTAAAAAAATTTGGCATTTGAAACAATTATAAATAAAATATCATGTATATTTTCGATGAAGTTCTGTCAAAGGAATTATTTAAAACTTTCTTTTATAATTTTGAATATATCAGTTTTGAATAAAAATTATTTCTAGTTTAATATTATGAATATATCATAGTAAGAATTTATTTCTAAATTTTTTGAGATATCTGAAAATTGTGTGGAATATTTTTTTGCCTTTTTCTATATTTTTTCATCTGAACTATAAAAATTCCAGAAGCAGTCAAAAGTCTATTCCATTAGTTAATTGTCTAACAAATTCCACCACCTATCTTGTGGCAATTTTAAAAATTTTATTCATTATTATAATATAATTATTTTCTCATATGACTTCTAGAAAAATTTTAGTTTCTTTTAAAATGAAAAAGATATATCGCTGACTTGATTATACCTGTATAATTTTTTCAGCTGAATATAATGATTTACTTAATAGTTAAAATTAGTGACAGTTTCTTGTTTCTAATGGCAGTATTTTAAGATTCATTTGTTAACATGGCTTTTCCTCCTTCTTTAAGTGGAAAATTAATTCAATCATCTTCATCATTTAAATATAAGTCTAAATCACAAGATCTCATCATTCTGATTGCTTCACGTCCTCCACGGATCATCGAGGATTCTTCTTCTTTCTCGACTGACGTTTTCATCATACCTTAAACGTCGTTTAATCCACCAACAAATTACACAAAAAATCGTGACTGGAAGAGCCTCTGACCGACAAAATCCTCCGTCGGAATCAAAGTGGGCAGGAGAGTAACTCACCAAGACCTTTCACTCTTCGTCGAGCGGGATGGCAAAATAACCATTCGCAAGGCGCCACTTCTCTGCCACCGAACTATAACATACACCGAACTCGGTAATCTCCAGATTCTGTGATCTTAGTTCTTCATTTGCGTTCGTTGGGCTACTCAGTTCATATGGCCCAGACGGGAATTGTCGATAGCGGATTTGTTCGGAGAGTAAACTGATCGCGACTGTGTGTGTGTTCAATTAGAGTTTGCGTGCTACTGGTCATTGCATTTACGCAGTTAACACGATACTCTTTGGTTCCCACGCTTGCTGTGTAGGAATCGAATTTTAAAATTGTGAGTTTCGAATTTTCTGTATCACTTCGAGGTCTGTTGTGTTCTTTTCTATATTTTTACTAGCTATTTAATTCCGTTTATTTTTATTTTTAATTGTTTTCTTTATGAAAAACTAATTATCTTAATAATACTTTATCTAGGTGAAAGAAATTACACCAGATTTTATTTTCATCTTTCTAATATAAAAACACATTAGCACAAAGTAATTAATATCAAAAAATCCTCCAAATAGGTGTGTTAGATCGTATATAAAGCGAGTTTTTATAAAAGTACCTTCTGCTGTACTAGCAGAAATGTATTTATTTGAATTATTTGAAATAATAATAATTACAGTTCATTCTAATTTTCTTTCCTTCCATCTAATGTTTCTATATTTTTTATTAATATGAAAATTTTGAAATAATATCAGAAAATGAAATAAAATAAATGGAGGTTTATACTTGATAGAAGGTATATAAAATTATTTAAATATTTTAATATTTACAGATATATTCTATTAGCCTTTAATATTATAACTTCAGGAATTAAATTAATGCCATATAAATACCACTCATATCAAACGACATATAAAATAAACATTCATTATAAGACATCCAAATGATATAACAAAATCCAATAAATATAAATTGTTAACAAAAATCCTATAAATTAAATATTTTGAGTAGATAAAATTTTGTTTCTGCTCATCCCTCTTACGAAAACAGATATCTTTAAAAAATGTTCAACATAATCTTAAGAATTTCATCATAAAACTATCTTACTTAGAATATTCAATATTATTGGATATCTAACTAAGTTACTTTTTAGAATATCTCAAGATATGTAAAAACATTACTAAAAAACAAGTTTTAAGAGAGACTTTGCTTTATCAGCACTCAATCATATTATTCCATAAAATATAACATGAATCAATTAAATATAAAGAAGGCTAACAGAATATATCTTTAAATATTAAAATATTTAAATAATAATATCAGATAAGTAAAGGCATTGTTATTCAAACTATAAAACCTTTGTGAGGAATTTTATCGGGCTCGTATATGAGTTGAATAATTTTTAAATATGTATGTTCAATTTCGTTCAATTTGATTTCAAGTCAAATCTGATAAACTATAATTAGAATACTCAACATTTCATTGAGATCAGTTTTCGCTTGAAAATATAAATTGTAATTAAGCATCTAACTCTCCAATTTAAGCTGTTTAATTTTCTATTTGGAATGAAAACATGTTCTACAATTTTGCAAATATTCAAGTTATTTGGTTCGAAACTTATCGTTCTAGCGGACTGATTGCCGGACGTATAGCATTGAATTTGACCATAAATTCTTCACCAAAGAAATCGACTGAGATTTTCAGCTTGAAATTCGTTATGTTCACATTTGATCGAAGTGGTATACGTAATTAATTCAGTAAAAAGAGCCGAAAGTACAAAATAAAACCATAATCTACGCACTGCATTTGAAGAAACCATTTTGTTCAGACTTTGGCGAAAATAAACGTTGAAATTATCGAGTTACATACCTGAGAACTCCCGATATAGCCGATCCTTGACGAAAAAAAAATCTTCAACATGGTATTACCTCCAACATTTTTAAATCGGCTAATAAGAGGTATCGTGAGTAACCGATTGAAATGATGAACACTCTGTGTTCCATATCATTTTGCGTGCTTTAATTGACCTTGATGCGGCTATTAAAAGTTACTTCTTCTTCTTCACCTTCAGATGCTTCTGTTTTAAGGATGCCTTAATGAAAGTGATACCCAGCTCGGTATTAACTGATCGTTACGTTTCTATGAGGGTATTCGATCAATTAAACTGTCCAGAACAAGCATTAATCCGAGTTGGTAATTAATAATTTGGGTTGCGTAAAATTTGAGAAATTTCATTAATGTCATGGTCTTCACGATTTCGACTTGAAAAGATTGATCCTAAAAAAAACGTAAATCACGAGTGGCTGCATATTGATCTATTTCAACCTCTTTGAAACTATTGAATGCCGATAATTTTAATGGTTCTTTTATGAATACTATGTCATCAGGTCAGTGGATATATGAAAGAATCATGCTTAATTATTATTTACTCGGAATGAAGTAATAAACAGTTAAATATTTATCAGCTAATAATCATTAAATAGAGACAACTGTTCATATGAGTATAATGAACTTGAGGAGAAATACCTACTTACTTACCTGAAACGATTATAAATGGTGCATTATATAAGGTTTAACTTAACATCTGTTGTATGTTAGATGTTGTCTGTTCAATATTTTCATTTTGCAGCTGTAAATATGTCCATATTGAAATTGGAGTCATTATAACAAGTTTAATGAATGTTTACAATATTTATCTTGGACAATACTTAAATCGATAAATGTTTACTATTAAAAGAAGGAATAAATCATATTGGAGTTTAAATAGTAATTGACTTATCAAATAACCACGGCTTTGATGTTTCAGGCAAATGCCAGTCTGGTCAAGTACTCTACTTTTAGAGCATCACATGAAAAATACAGGCATTTAATTAACATACTTCGTCAAAAATAATAGGCCATCAAATCACTTCTGCACTTTGTTCATCAGTATAATTATAATGGACAGCTAGTCAAAACACCAAGACCTGATATAGTTCTTTTAGTTAAGCTATAAACACTTGGTCAACATGCTCTTACAGTTAAAGTGTCGCAGCTGTTCTTATTTATGTGCACCTCGAAAAAAATTATATTCAAAACTCAATATACAATGTCAAATGGAATAAATAAACCAACCAATATAAAAAAGGCAATTAAAATTAATAAATAAATATTTGAAGGAGACAAAATTTTGTTTCTGATCTTACCATAGTGAAACCAATTCCTTTTCAAAAACATAAAACACAACTTAAGGATTTCTCAAAAAATATAATTTATTTGAAATATTTAATATATTTAAATATTCAAATAAGTTAATTCAAAAATCTCTCAATGTTATCTAGGGCCGATGAAGAGATTATCCGTATTCTAATTGTTTTTTGAAGATATATTACATGTTTTGAGAGATTTTTGAATTAACTTATTTGAATATTTAAATATATTTAATATTTCAAATAAATTATATTTTTTGAGAAATCCTTAAGTTGTGTTTTATGTTTTTGAAAAGGAATTGGTTTCACTATGGTAAGATCAGAAACAAAATTTTGTCTCCTTCAAATATTTATTTATTAATTTTAATTGCCTTTTTCATATTGGTTGGTTTATTTATTCCATTTGACATTGTATATTGAGTTCTGAATATATATATATATATATATATATATATATATATATATATATATATATATATATATATAATACTATCAAATATAAGCGGTGCTTATTGTAGACATTAATTTAATTCTAAAAGTTTTTTGAATAAAATTTTTTTTTTAACTAAAATTGTAGAAGACTAACAGACTAAATCTGTTTTGATATTCAAATTTTGTTATATTTATTCTATCAAGTAAAAAGCCTTTTTCTATTTTATTTTAATATTAAATAAAATAACAAATAATATTTCCGCAATTTATCAATTCACAACAATTGTGCTGCTTTGAACTTCAAATGTTTTATAGTTATGGTCGAGGCAAAAATTTTGAAAAAAGAAGAGATACAAATAACAGTCAATCAGGTCTTTTATCTGTTGATTTCGACTTATACCAACAGTGTGAGTCTGGTACTTTTAACGTCTTCATGGATAATTTCATCATTGCTGTTGAAACTTCTTCAATATAAGAAAAACAAATGTTAACTTCCGCTATTTTATTGATTTTCACAACAATTGTTTCGTCATACCATGACTTCATCAGGTGAGTATTTAAACTGAGGTTTAGAATGCAAAACATGACCTTAAATACACAGCTCTGGTACAAAAATTAGAGGGGTTGAAAGAAAGGTATACAATTAATGAAAAATATTAAGTAGGGGGGATCTATTTAAATCTATTTGATCATTCAATAAAATTTGTCTTTTATTATATCTATTGATTTCTAAAGTTTCTAACAGATTTAGTTTCTGACTTTTGTTTTCAATATGTAATATCTCATAGTTCATATTAAAATTATGGCCAGTCTCTAACAAATGGTTGGCATAAGTTGAATTCGGTTTATTATTAATGTAACATTTTTCATGTTCTCGTACCCTTGTCTGGAATGAACAGCTTGTCTGTCCCACATATACACATGGGCAATCACTACATGTTAACTTGTAAACTCCTGATTTTTTGTTTTTAGGAATGACGTCAGGAGTTTACAAGTTAACATGTATTGATTGCCCATGTGTATATGTGGGACAGACAGGCCGTTTATTCCAGACAAGGATACGAGAACATGAAAAATGTTACATTAATAATAAACCGAATTCAACTTATGCCAACCATTTGTTAGAGACTGGCCATAATTTTAATATGAACTATCAAATATTACATATTGCAAACAAAAGTCAGAAACTAAATCTGTTAGAAACTTTAGGAATCAATAGATATAATAAAAGACAAATTTTATTGAATGATCAAATAGATTTGAATAGATCCCCCCTACTTAATATTTTTCATTAATTGTATACCTTTCTTTCCACCCCTCTAATTTTTGTACCAGAGCTGTGTATTTAAGGTCATGTTTTGCATTGTATATCTCAGTTTGAATACTCACCTGATGAAGTCATGGTATGACGAAACAATTGTTGTGAAAATCAATAAAATAGCGGAAGTTAACATTTGTTTTTCTTATACAGACTTATTATCTTTATTTATTTTATCTCTGTTGTTTTTATGTGAATTCCTAAATTATTAATAGCTCTAAAACACACATTCTAGTCAAATTTTTCTTTGAAATGCTTGGCAATATCATCCGATATTTTATTCACGTGAGAAATAGAAATGTATTTTTAGTATAATTATTCATAACAGGGTACACAATGCAATTTTCTTCTGTATATATCAATTGAATTCTCAAAAATTATAGACAGCAAAGTAAATTACTTATACTTACTTTCTACGTATGTTCGTTAAGACAAAACACTAGGGGTGGTTAATAAAAATACCCCTATAGTCAACTAATTCTTGTATGCTCTTATTTGATTTTGTCACGAAAAATATGGGCACTTAGTCGATGAATCCCTATAGTTCAAAAGTTCTAGTTCCTCCGAAAACATACTTAGTCATACCCCTATAGTTCAAGTGCGATGGTTTCTCTAATTTATGTTCAATACGAAATTAAATGTAGGCAGTTGGTTAATAGAGCCAAATAGTCAATAATAATCGAACATCATGTGTTAATTATTACTAGTTTGTTAACCTGAAATAGTTATGTTCTCAGCAACACTATGATCGGTACCAAACTTCAAGGTACGCAGGCACTTTAATAATCTGGGTATCATATACTTCATTACTTCTAATAATTCACAGTTTGTCAACAACACAAACTAGAGGACATACATTCTGTCAAGAAAGTACCGGGAATTATCGATTTAAATCTGGCGGGGCAATGAGGCAGGTAAAATTTTTTTTTCATAGGTTGGTACCACTGTCCTTAATTACTATGCCAAGCTTGAGCGGGATCTATCAACTAGGTGTTTGCAACAGCTGATTAAGTCAGTCGATGTCAGAGTGCGTGCCGATTTTTACTATGGGTGATTAAGTTGAGCAAAAATTGTTTGATGTTTTGTGTTGCAAATGAATTTTCGTGTGCCGATGCATTGAAAATGTTGCAAAAGGCCTTTGGTGATAATGCTCTATCGAAAACTCGTGCATATCAGTGGTACAGAGCCTTCAAGGACGGTCGTGAAGTGGTCGCCCATCGACGGCTTCGATCGAAGATAACGTCGATAAAATTAAGGAAAGGGTGCTGGAAAACCGTCGTACCAGCTTGAGAGAGATAGCACATGATCTTAAGATATCCCACGAGTCCGCACGTACGATTTTGATTGATATTTTGGGCATGAGAAAGGTGGCCGCACGACTCGTACCGAAAGACCTGAATTTTCTTCAAAAACGTCATCGCGAACAGGTTGCCTCAGACATGCTGGATGGCTGTAATTCCGATTCTACATTCATGGAACGCATTATAACTGGTGATGAGACCTGGGTCTACGAGTACGATATGCAAACAAGCCAGCAATCATCGGAATGGGTGGCAAAAAATGAGCCGAAACCGAAAAAACCATGCCAAAGCCGCTCGAAAATGAAGTTGATGCTCATTGTTTTCTTCGATATCCGTGGCGTGGTGCACTACGAAATCGTTCCAGAGGGTCAGACAGTAAACAAGGAGTATTACCTAGGCGTTATGAAACGTTTGCGTGAGCGTATCCGTAAGAAGCGGCCAAATTTGTGGGCGAACAACTCATGGATTTTGCATGACGATAACGCGCCTTCTCACCGAGCTACGATTGTGACTGACTTTCTCGCCAAAAACTCAACAAACGTGCTTCAGCAACCACCGTATTCGCCGGATTTGGCTCCCTGCCACTTTTTCCTCTTCCCAAAACTAAAATTGCCCCTTCGTGGCACCCGTTTTGAGTCGATTGAAGCCATAAAACAAAATTCGGCGCGAGAGCTAAAGTCCATCCCGGAAAGCGCCTATAAAAAATGTTTCGATAATTGTAATTGCCGTTGGCATAGATGTATTGGAGCAAATGGAGCCTATTTTGAAGCCGACCCAATAAATTTTGACGATTAAATGTAAAAATGTTGTTTTAATTGAAAATTCCCGGTACTTTCTTGACAGAGTAGTATACTCATAGTCAAATACCCTCAGTTTCAAAATGAACGCTGGGTTCATTTCGAAATATAAGGAAAGTTTGAGAAACCTTTCGCTATAAGAATAATCCTAACAATATCATGAATCTCCGAGTACCAGGAGATTCTCCAATTGCAGATGATCGAACAAACGGGATTTCCCGCAGATATCGACATTTGAAAAATCCTTATCTACCAATCGATCGAATCATCGTCAAAGTACACCAGTCATGATACCGAGGAAACCTGAAAACCGCTCATACAATCAAACAATGACTAACGAGCTTCCCTTCTATTTCAGGCTTGACTCATCCAGATCCGAGTGAAGAAGCGCTGCAGGAGTCCGATCAGGATATCGAATCGAAATTTCCATAAAAATCGAGGAGATAAACCGAGAATCCCAGCTATTAACTCACCGCAGAGCACGGACTAGGTAATAATCGAATCAAATTCTCCGCAAATCGAGATAAGGCACAAAAATCGGGCAAAATGTTTGCGATCATGCAGATCGAGAACGACGTGAGTGGTAGAGAGTTCCGTAGAAAAATGCGCTCCAAGTGTGAATACGTTTGCAAGTATTGCCAGAGGAGATTTACCAAGAGCTACAATCTGATGATACACGAAAGGACTCACAATTCGCTGACGTTCATCTGCGAAGTTTGCGGGAAGAATTTTAAGAGACAGGACAACTTGAAACAGCACAGGTGAGGGTCACAAATTACTTTTTTTCACGTGAAAAATCTTATTGAATTTCTGATTTAAAGTTAATTACTCACATCAAATTGGTTCAATAATATGAACTGAAAAAACACAGAAAAATAGATATAATTTAAAGGATTCCAACAAATTTAAATATTCGAAAAATATCCTGTAACTTTTATAAAATATTATATCTCAGGAAGACTGTTTCTGTTTATGGTAAATTTTGCTTTTTCATTTAATTCTAATGATTATATTAGTTAATTAATTAGTTAAATAATAGTAATTTCAATATGTCAATAAAGTAAACAATGTTTCTGAGGAATAAAATCAAATCAGTACACATAAAAAAAAATTGTAAAGGCTACGAAAGATTCTGCGGATTTTTAATTTCCTTTATTCCAAAAAACAAATTGAAGGTTTAGTAAACTTCCTTATTCAATTTTATTCGTTTATTTTCTATTCAAAAAAATTATTTACTAAACAACTTAATTTATTTTCTTCTATCGGGCACAAAATAATAAATTAGGCATAAAATTCAAAAATAGAATATTTCTCAAATAGTTTCGGCATTGTTTGTTTTCTACAGATTTAAATGGAATTCGTCGTTTTTTGGACCGATGAAACATATTTAATAAACAATCATGTGTTTATATATGTACTGCATAATAATAAACTGAATTAATGAATGACATCGAGATCAAATATTGAAATATACTTGGGATATGAAGTGCCCAAATAAATATTTGGTTTTAAATCGAAGTTATTTGCTCTTAATTATTCTTTTATGTTAGTTGTACTCTTTAAAATTTGTTGAAAGTACAAATGAAGTGTCTCAAGATTATTACTTATCCCTTTTTCAAATAAGGTTATACAATATATTGATTGGACAGTCAATTAACATGGACTATATGTTATAATAATAATAATAACAAAAAATAAATCAACTTCAATTGAAATGTAATATTAACTACGACATATTGAATTGTATCAGTCCTTACTTGGTGAAAATCCATATTAAATAATTTGAAATAAGGTTATTCTGATTTTCACAAATTTTTATTGTTAAACTCACAACAATTGTTTCGCTAGCACAGTAGCATCATCAGGCAAGATCACATTTTGAATAACTAAGCTTGTTTCCGAAATCCGTGGCTATTTATATTACAGTAACTACAATAAATTTTTATTGAGCACTAAAACCCAAAAAAAGGTCCCTGCAAATTCCAGCTTATCTGAATATATTTAACAGAGGTGAGCTATTTAAATCTATTTGTTCGTTAAGTAATATTCCAATTTTATTATGTTTATTTATCTCTAGGGATTCTAACAGATTTAAGGCATAACTTTTGCTTTCTATATGTAGAATTTCAAAGTTATGGTTGAAAGTATGTCCTGTTTTTAACAAATGGTTGGAATATGTAGAATTGCTTTTATTATTGAGGAAACTCTTCATCAGATGAATAAAAATAATAAAATAGCTTTAAATATGGTGTTTCCTAATATAAAAGAAAATTTTAAACACATTTCCTTAAAATACACTAAAGGTATTTCTGAGAAAATTGCTACATACCTCAAAAATAAATATAATTTGAGAACTTCATTTAAAACTAATTCAAACTTGAGTAACTTTATCAAAAATAATAAAGACTACACACATAAGGATGATAAATCTGGGGTTTATAAGTTAACCTGCGGTGATTGCCCTAAAATTTACATAGGTCAAACTGGAAGAACTTTCCGTTATAGGATGTGTGAACATTTGAAGAGTTTCCTCAATAACAAAAGCAATTCTACATAATCCAACCATTTGTTAGAAACAGGACATACTTTCAACCATAACTTTGAAATTCTACATATAGAAAGCAAAAGTTATGCCTTAAATCTGTTAGAATCCCTAGAGATAAATAAACATAATAAAATTGGAATATCACTTAACGAACAAATAGATTTAAATAACTCACCTCTGTTAAATATATTCAGATAAGCTGCAATTTGCAGGGACCCTTTTTTGGGTTTTAGTGCTCAATAAAAATTTATTGTAGTTACTGTAATATAAATAGCCACGGATTTCGGAAACAAGCTTAGTTATTCAAAATGTGATCTTGCCTGATGATGCTACTGTGATAGCGAAACAATTGTTGTGAGTTTAACAATAAAAATTTGTGAAAATCAGAATAACCTTATTTCAAATTATTAACTACGATTGTCATTATAAAATAAAACACTTGTTTACATTTTCTACTTTATTTTTGGTATTGACGTACGTTTCGTCTTTGCTAGAAAGACTTCATCAGAATAGGTATTCTGATGAAGTCTTTCTAGCAAAGACGAAACGTACGTCAATACCAAAAATAAAGTAGAAAATGTAAACAAGTGTTTTATTTTATAATGACAATTACAACTGATTTCTACCAAGCAACGGCCCAATCTATCATAAATTATTAACTACGACACTGAAAATTTCAGATCACAAATTCATTTTATTTTTATATTTTTAAGTCAATTCTCTTCATGATCAACTATTGCAATTGAACATTTTATCCCTGGAACACTTTTTATTTGTACTCATGATATTTTCCTTTTAATTTAGTTTTCAAGTCGATTGGTTAGTCGAAATAAAAATATATAACACAAGGAAGAAACAAGTCAACTATTTTCTTAAACTCAAGATAATTTCATTCATACATTGAAATGAATGGTAAACAGTTATTAAAAGAATTTGTATTGTCAAGTATTGGAATTGATTATCGGCAGGGTAACTGTTTTTAAATCTCTTCTGATTTATTATTTGTCATGAATTTCCCTTTTCTTTACCATCAGGTTCACAAGATATGAAGTAGGATTAAAAATTTTTGAATTATGTATTAGTGAAGACAAATAACTTTTGAATTCATTGAATATAGCACGTTTTTCTTTGTCTTCGTATTAGTTTAACAACAAAAACCCTGAATTGATTATTGTTTGAATTTTATTAGAATCTTCTTATTCTCAATTAATAATCATGTAAATCCGATAAAATTATAAGGTTTGTATTCGAATTTTGATATAACAAATTAGAAAGACAGGTGAAAGATTATTGCGAGATCGGAAAGTATGTGGTTTCTGCGCATGTCGATATTTGATTGTCATTTGTCAGATCATTATATACTTCGGAGTCGTGCCAAAGACATTTTAAGGTTATTGCGACTTGTTCAGGCCTAAATAATTAAATATTAGACTTTTTCTGCAATTTGGGGTGAAGTGGCCAGTCAGATATCAGCATATCCCGGCATCGTATGCTTTTTGAGTTTCGCAAAGGTATTAACGCAACAGTTGCGATCAAAAACATTTGCATTAGACGTTCGTAAATGCCAAAGATGGTTCTCTACGTTTAAATCTGGTAATTTTGATCTCTATGTCTCCTATCGATCAGGAAGACTAACAACATTAGGCAACGAGATGCTAAGGGCAGAAGTGGAAGCAAATCCATTTCAGTCAATCGAGGAAGTCTCAAACATCCTTAACTCTTGGTCGACCATCCAAGAACATTTGCAGCAGATTGGAAAAATAAGCAGAGCAGGTGTTTGGGTCCTCTATAATCTGCCCAAAGAGAACAAAGCAAACTGCTCCATCACATGCAACCAGTTGCTTCAACGGCACCATACAGACCCGTTTTTTGATCGCTTGATCACTAGAGATGAAAAATGGGTCTTATATGATAATCCAAAACGCGAAAGGCAGTGGCTCTCTCCAAATTAATCACTACGAGGTACAGCGAAGCCAGATTTACATCCAAAAATGGCGCTTCTGTGTGTTTGGTGGAGTATACGAGGAATTGTTCATTTTTAAGTGTTGAAACCTGAACGAACTGTTAATGCGGATCTTTATGGTGAAAAATTGGATCGAGTGAATCAATCTTTAATCGAAAAGTACCCGGCGAGTGTCAACAGAAAACGCGTTATTCTGCAATACAATGCAAGACTGCACTGTGTAATAGGGTGGGAGGTACTGCTTGACCCAGTATACTCGCCCGATATCGTACCCTTGGATTTCCATTTATTCCGATCGCTGCAACATTTTCTTAATGGCAAAAAATTTAAAAATTTGGATGATGTCCAAAATGCCATCTCAAGATATTTTACTCAAAAATCAATTGAATTTAATCGTTCCGGCATTGAAAATCTGCGCATTAGATGGCAAAAGGTTGTTGACAACGAAGGTTATTACATTATTCATTAAAAATAAAAACTTCTTGATAATTTATTCGTTCGAATTTAATTCAAGGAAGCGACAGTACTTTCCGGTGCACCTTGAAGATATTGAAGACGAATTTCAGCAGTTCTTTAAGCAATTACTGCACCATTCTCTTTTTTGGTCATATCCTCATTTTTGCGTACTTTTAGGATATAAAATCCGTCAGAACTGTCGCGGTTAAAATAAAAATTCGTCAACTTATTCAGTTTTCTATTTGAAGCAGATGAAGCGCTGCAAATCGCGTTTTATTGTTACCGCGTTAATCACTTTGTGACACCGCGAACGTCCTTTTCGGCGCTTTCTTCTTTTGTTCCCGCTATTTTCGGCAACAATATCGACTGTCCTTTGGGTTCTCGTTTGGACACACTCCGGTTATTGTGGAACCGAAAGGATTGACCTCTTTTTAATTTCGAGTTGCGGTTCGCCTCTTAAATGGCTAGGTTGCGAGTCGTTTATTGCCTTAATATTCTACATACTACTGCACCCTTGAACTGTTGGATTTGTAAGGGGATATTTGAGTGTTATTTTATGATGCGCCATCTATCGATCATTGTAATGTGGAGCAATACACCATGATAAAAAAGTACCAGGAAATTATCAATTATACAAAATTGTCTTAATGTAGTTACAAATTTATTTTATCTCTCCAGAATAACATCTAGGGGAACGACATGCTCATGCCAACACTTGATCCAATCATCCATACTCTTCTGATAGGCCTACGAAGAAATGGTACTTAATTCCTTCATCGGATTTTATTAAATGGCTTCCAATGACTTGATTTTCCGGGAGAATACATCTGGTCGTTTCCTAACAACAGCTTTCCTCAAATGCGATATTCCTTGTAAACGATTTGACTCAGCGGCAAGTACTCATGGTATACCACACTACGACAATCAAAGAAAGTAGTGAGCATGACTTTCGAACGGCTTTGACGTGGTTTCGTCCCATTTAGTGCACGTCATTCCTAAGATTGTTGGCATCTTTGCACGTAAATATTTTATTAAATCATATATTGGGCATTCTGGTCCAACACCTTTCGTCATCTTTCTGGTAGTAGCATGATTCCACGCTCCAAAATATTTTGCAATGACAGGAACAAATAATAATCCGAAGGCGCCAGATCTGGAGGATATGGTAGGTGTGGCAGTGTATCCCATTCAAGCTGTAAAAGCTTTTGGCATCTTGTATGAGGTCTCGAATTATCTTGGTGGAACTCTACACCCTTTATATTGATTAATTCCCGCCTATTCTGTCGAAGTACATCATTAAGTATGATCAGCTGATGACAGTGAACTTCCGCCAAACAGACAGCATCACCTTTTTTTGATGGATATTTGCTTTCGAAAGTCTTTGATCCGCTTCATCTCCTTTGCTCCATGATCTCTTGTGTTTGACATTGTTACATACAACCCATTTTTCGTCCCCAGCTTTAAAACTGCATCATCAACGTGACGTTTGAGAAGCGAATCACAGAAGTCAATGCGACGACATAAATTTCTCTCCACGAGAACATGGGGAACCCATATATCGAACTTCGAGGTTAATCCCAGGCCTTTCAAGTGCTAATAAACAGTTGAATTAGATAAATTTAATGTCACACCTATCTCACGTGTTGTTATTCACCGATTTTTATTAACTAATGCCTTTATAGTGTCTTTATCAGCTTCAACCAACCTTCCGAAACGTGGTGCATTTTCGACATCAAAATTGCCGTATGGAAATTTTGCAAACTAGTTCTGACACTGGCGTACTGTCAACCCATCATCTCCATAATTTCTTTCTGGCTTGAACAGCATTTTTACCTCTTCTATAGTAAAAAAGCGGAAAGGCACCAACCAAACAGTAGAATTAATTGAACTTTTTCACACACAAGCCTTGCTATATCTAAACATATAATGATTATGCAGCTTAAGTGTGAAGTTGGGTTCGAAAAAATACAATTAAATCCTCTGTCGGGAAAAAACGGAATTACTTTCCGAACAACCTTATAATTAACTTTCTTTAATACAAAATTATGCATACATCTTCCAAAAAATAATCCACTTCGCAAGAAACTTTTAGATCATCTTAAAACAACTTTTTCAGGACATTCCAATTTGGGAATATCATTCTACAATGCACAATCAAAATAAAACGTATCAGAATGTTCAATAGTTTATAGCTACTGCAATTATTGTAGGCAAAATGAGTAGCAATGTTGAAACAAGAAAAAAACTTTACACGTAGATTTCCAACAGTTTGGATTGAAGATTCACCACTTCGGAAATCAGTTTTAATATCGGGTGTTTTTTTGAAGAACTTTAAATGGAAATAAAACACATTTGAATTAAGATTGAAGTCAAATTTTTCTTATCTGAAAGATAATTTTATGACATTTATGTTTTAAAAATAATTTCCGGCATATGTCCACCACGACTAGCTCTGAGGAACCGCGTTCGACCAGACTAATTTTGGACCACTTTTTCGAGTAATTCAGGCCTTATTTCATCAATTACACGAATTATGTTGGCTTACAAAGCGTCTATTGTTTCTGGTTTACATCATAAACCAATGACTTGACATAACCCCAAAGAAATTAATCCAGTGGAGTTATGTCGCATGATCTTGGAGGCCCATTAAATGGAACATTTCTCGAAATAATGTTATCGCCAAACCTTTCTTTCAATAAATCAATTGTTACGCTAGCAGCATGAGGTGTAGCACCATCTTGTTGGAACCAAAACATTTCTGGGTCGATACCATTCAAATTTTGAAACAAATAATCATTGATCATCCATCTGTAACGAGCACCATTCACTGTAACATTAGCTCCAGCATCGTTTTTAAAGAAATATGGACCGACGATGCCTCCAGCGTGTAACGCACACCATATAGTGCATCTTCAGGATGCAATGGAACCTACAGAACTTCTTGAGGATTGTTTTCACTCCATATACGGCATCACTATTTCAAAATGCAAACTGTGGATGACTCAGCCTAATCGCCCATCAAATTTTGATTCGCTATTTTTTTAAATAATGGATGCAAATGTGATTCCTGAAATTCACTCGACATTCGTCATAGGAAACACCCAATCATCCTAGACATTTTTTCCGAATCAGCTGTTTGATGTTAACAAACCTTATCAGGTCAGGATACACCTCTGTTTGCTTTCTCGAAACAATATTATCATCGCTATTTCTGACCTCGCTGCACCCAAAAAAAAAGATATATCATTTAATCCCTAGAAATGCAGTCCAGTTCGAAACGAGGTATACGTTTTACGGCGTTAATAAAATTATAACATTTTACGACTTTCCGAAAACTATAGTTTCCCATTGTGGATGGGATCGTTATTTAGACGAGGTGTCGGCAGATCAAAGGAGTTTAGGGCACTTCGTTCATCTGGTGGGTTATTCCACTGATATACCTTTTATTTGGCTTTTGTCAATACGAGAGGAATTATGAGGAAAATGAATGAATGGATGTTAATCAGGAGGTATTCTGGGAGTGATGCCACTGTCGGAGAGCTACTTCGAGTTCTATTTGGTTCTTGACCCGGCAGAGATCGAAGGGGATTGACCGATTTGTGGCGGTTTAATCGGGATAATGTTGATTTTTGTTATAATTCGCCAGGAATATATACTAAATTTCCAAATTCTTTTGATTCCAAATTTAGGTTCTATTCAATTACTGACTACCCGTTTATAAAGGAATTACTAGAAACCTATTAATTAAATGAATGGAGTATGCGGTTGGTTCTAGGTGAAATATTATGAAAATTTCATTTAAAAAAAATTCACACAGTTTTTATGTTTCACACTTTATTCAGAATCCTGAGACGTGTTTCGGTCTTTCGACCATCTTCAAAGGAGTACAAAAAGTACCTAAACTCAAAATTGAAAATGTTGTTTCATTACACTTAAGACATTTGTGGCTTATATACAAGGTTTCAACAGTAGGATGTCTAATGGTCTTCATAAAATGGGAATTAACTTTTTAGCATTAAATAGAAATAATTTAGCTAAGATGTTGGTGAACAATAAAAGAACAACTTTCAACTTGTTCAATGTAAGATGACAATTTTTTGTGTGTGGAACCTTTACTATCTTATCACTTGAATAAAAACAATAAACTAGTAAAAAATATTTCTTGCTCACGAGAATATAGGTGTATTCGAAGTTAATCAGTTTTCAGCGAATAACGAGAGTTCTAATATTGAGAATATTCCGTGGAAAATGCCGGGACATCCAATTTCTCAGTTTGACCGGGCAAAAATAGCAGCCCTACATCAAGAAGCCTTGTTGAATCACCAGATTGCGCAACGTTTAAATATTCCACGGACTTCAGTAAGGCGCATACTGGCCCTTTTCCTGGAAACCGGCAGCGTTGCCCGGAGACCGGTGCCTGGTTGACCCTGAGTAACATCTGCAAGGAAAAACCATTATATCGCAAATTTTACTCGAAGGAATCGACGGTATCTGTAACAGTCCTTCGAAGTCATTTTTTGAGGACCTATAGACGTATAGTCCAATCAGTATCATAAGGAGACGGTAGCATTCCTCAAATTTGAGCAAGAAGACCTCTAAGAGTACCTCGGCTATGATCTGGCTTCCCATCGGCAATGAGCAGAACACCACCAAGACTGGCTTTTACCACAATGGCGCAACGTACTTTTTTTTGGACGAGTCACGATTCGGTTTACAAAGTGATAGTCGACGACGGTTTGAAGAGATCCAGGCAAACTAAAGCGACTCAATTTTGCCCGGGAAGTTGTGCCCTTTCAAGGCGAATCAATAATGTAGTGGGGAGGTATAATGTTCGGACGCCGTACCCCTCTTATTATCGTTGAAAGAACAATGGCTGGTGTCTACGTAGAAAACATCATTGAACCAATCATTATTCCTCTGCGCAACGGATTTAGGGATAATTGCATTTATCAGGATGATAACGCCCCATCACACCGCACACGAAGGGTTCAAAACATTCTTCATGAGAACAATATCCAGGGAATGAATTGGCCAGCAAACTCACCAGACATGAATCCAATTGAGCACGTATGGGATTACTTAGGGAGAGTAATATCCAATCGCCAAAACCCACCTTCGACTTTTCAGGAATTGAATTCAGCCTTCATGGAAGGACATACTGGAAAATTTCTTTAATGACTTGATTCGTGAGATGCCTAATCGCATTGGGCAGTTGATTGAAAGAAGAGGTGGTAATACGGACTATTCAATTTGGATTCAGTTGTGGAATAACTATAATTAATCAAAAATAATTAATCGATAAATTTAGATTTTTTCTCATTTTTCCTATTTTGTCTTATCCTGCATAAAGCAAAGTAACAAACAAAGATTTTCTATCAAATAATTGCTGTTGAAACATTCATATCATTTCCAGAACATAGATTGTTTATTTCTTGAGAAACCTAGGGGTGCCAAGACTTTTGACGATGCGTGTATATAGGACAGACAGGCTGATGTTTATAACATAGAATCAAAGAATATAGGATGTCTATTTTGAAAAACCAGAAATCATCCGGTTTTGTAGAACATTATATAGAAAATAATCATTTTTTAATGAGAAAGGTGTCACTTTACTATATAATGTTAAAAAGGGGTAAATTGATGGACTATTTGGAGATTCTTTCAATCAAAAAAGCCATTGAGAAAAAGGTGAATTAAACAAATTCCCAAATACTCTTTGCGAACACCTCTATATTGGATGCTTATATTTCCATGCGCCATAAAAATACACAGATGTCTAAGTGTAATAAAATAACCTTTTCAAGTTTATGTTTAGTTACTTCTTGTACATCTTGGAAGATGGTCCAAAGAGCGAAAAACGTGTCAGGATTCTGATTAAATTGTGAAACATAAAAATTGTGTAAATTTTTTTTAAATAAAATAGAAAATTATTAAGCTAATCATAAGGAATTATTTCCTCAGTATACTAAATGCACTTCTGTCATTCGTAAGTTAGTTTAATATTTGACATTAACGAAGTGAGTCGATTTACGCTTGAACAAAACTGGGAAATATTAAAATCCCATTTCCAAAACGGTGAATCTTCTATCTGAAATGTTAGAAATTTACGTGGGAATTTCAATTGAAACGAAATGACCTCACGATAATTTCTGAATCAATTTGTGATGCGAATTAGTAAACTTGATCGTTATTTGATAAAACAACCCGTGTAAGTTCTCGTCCAGTGAGCTCACCTGAAAACATTGCAGCTGTAGTCCAGAATGTGACTGAACAACATCAACTCACATCGTGCTTAAGAACTGAACATTTCTCGTACTTCTCTGGGAAGAATTTTGCATAAATGATGAAGCGGTATGAAGCCTTGGGCTAATGATCGCACGCCATTCATGGGATTGAGCCTCAAACAATCGACAATGTACCGAAAAATCGGGTTAATCGGAGGTGGTCATTTAAATGATATTGTTTTAGATTCATAAATTTCAACCTTTTTAATAAAGTCATAATTTCGAAAAAATATTCATTAGTTAATGTCAATTTAAAAATGGAGCGTTCCAATTGAACGAGCCTTCACTATTGCAGTTGATATCGAACCAATTTGATGTGATTATTATATAATCATTGAATTCTTGTTACTTTACTTCCTATATTTCATAAATTTTTTTGTAGATGGTTTATACCATTCATTAACATTGAATGAATTATGAAGATAGTGAGAAGAAATGAGTTTACTTATGGATATTGCGTTTAATCTATTTTAGAATTTTTATTCTGTCCTCTGGAAGAATTTGGTAACCTTCCTTCAGCTGTTGTTCACCTTTATATTAACTATTGTTTTCTGTTTCTTGTAAATATTCTAATCTTATCTTGCTATTTTAGATGTAATCAATGCATATGGCGGTAAAGTGATCCCTTGGCACCTGGGGCACATCCAGCCCTGTCTTCTTGTAATACAATGTAAGATAATCTTTTAACACAACGTTCTCAAATGATGATGTCAAGGTTGAGTTCGATCAAGGATGTCTTATATCAGGAACTCTAATACACAAACATTGCATGCCTGACATTGTCATTTATTCAATTCAAAATAACACCTACTGACACCTACACTGACCTACTATTGGGTTTTACTAACGCTTTCTAGAAATTTAAAATAATTACCATTTATTTGGATTTGCTAGCTGATTCTAATAGAAGTGTATTCCGTGTTTAATAATTATTTTTCTTTGTTTCAGAACAATACACTATCCATCATCGACCACAACTCATAATTGCTGTTCCAGATACTGACAATAAATCTGAATATTAACAAAATCCATTCCAGTATTCACCAGTATTCTATTTATTGTATTGTTTGTATTACAAATGTACATATTTTTAAATTATATAGGTTAACATATTTAATATAAAAAAACCGCAATATATTTATATTACTCGGTAAATACCATGTTCCAGTTCGACAAGTTATTAATTTATAAAAATCAGACTATGTGATGTCTAGTCTAAAATTTATTTTATATTAAATGAGTTACTAAAATCGAAAGGAGGATATGCATCAGAATCCAACACAGAATGATGATGGACAAGGTTTCGATTATGTTTTAACAAACACTTCGAATAGAGAAATAGAATTTTGTTTTCGGTTTTTCCCTAACGGGGCTGTCTTACGCTGTGGGATTTTGTGCAATTTCTGCAATATTCTGGTGCAATTTGCCAATTGTATAACTTTGAATATGCGTCGTTTCATGCTTTCAATGTATCTTTAAGATTCTTCCCGAATAACATTCTACTAATATCATTCAAAAGTGTGACTGTAGACTGAATTTTTTTTGTGCTATGCAAAAATAATATCAGTAGCTTGATTAGTTTATTAGACTTGATGCAATATAAAATACGTAACTATTTTAGAAGATATTTATTAAATTAGGACTAAGAGCTTCATATATTTGTATATTTTTTGTAGAATAAAATTTCAGCGACAGAAGATTGACTTTTTTATTCGTTCATTATTGGGTGCCTTTTTTAGAAGAGAAGATAAACTGGTTTCAAAGCAGGCAATTATGTTTTTTTCAGATAACTTCACAAAATATATTGAAATTTCATTCAAACAATTCTTAAAATGAGTTGTTGATTAAAGGATATTCGAACTAATTAATAGAATGAAGAGTTTAATAAAGAACCTGTGTTTTTGAGATTGAACTGAATAAACAAAGCAAAAAAATTTTGAAGATTTTAAGATATAACTCAAGACAATTTTGTACTAAATATCAAGTACATATTTTTTGATTGTATCGGTCTTTACTTGACGGAAATTCATCTTCAATATAAGAAAAACAAATATTAACTTCCGCTATTTTATTGATTTACACGACAATTGTTTCGTCATACCATGACTTCATCAGGTGAGTATTAAAACTGAGGTATATAATGCAAAACATGTCCTTAAATACACAGCTCTGGTAAAAAAAAATATAGTTGTGGAAAGGGATGGTTTACAATCAATGAAAAATATTAATTAGGGAGGATCTGTTTAAATCTATTTGATTATTCAATAAAATTTGTCTTTTATTATATCTATTAATCTCTAAAGTTTCTGACAGATTTAGTTTCTGACTTTTGTTTTCGATATGTAATATTTCATAGTTCATATTAAAATTATGACCAGTCTCTAACAAATGGTTGGCATAAGTTGAATTTGGTTTATTATTAATATAACATTTTTCATCTTCTTGTATCCTTGTTTGGAATGAACGGCCTGTCTGTCCCACATATACACATGGGCAATCACTACATGTTAACTTGTAAACTTTTTTGATTTAGGAATGACGTGTTCATTATTTTTATTAAGCAGTCTAAAGAATTTATGGTTTCACAAGAGATGTTATAATTTTATTTTTTCTTAAAATTTCTAGCAATATTTTCAGATTTTTGGGCTATGTAAGTTAATGAAATAAATTTTGTTTCGTTTTGATTTTGAAATTTTGGATATACAAGTGATATTGCATTCTATAATTTAATTTATCAAGTAAATTATCTATAATTAATGGATTAAAATCATTATTGAAAGCTTTTTGTATAATGGTTTTATATTCTTTGTCAAAATTTTCTTTTGTCGTGGGTATGATAACCAATCTATAAAGCATACTATTATAAGCTGATAATTTTTGTGAAAATGGATGGTTTGAAGTAGAATGAATCGTACCATCTGTATGTGTATATTTCCTGTATATGAAAAAGTCGTGTCTATTATTAATTTGAGTGATTTTTAAATCTAAGAAATTGATTCCAAAAATGAACAAAGTTGTCTCTTTGTGCCATTAAATAAACAAATTATGTCATCTACATAGCGGTACCAATAAACGAAATATTTAAAATATGGGTGTTTTTCGATATTGATTTCTACGTGGTAGATGCATATTTATGCATCTTCTTAATGGGTTACCCATTGTTAGACGTTCTTCGTCTAGATAAAGCAAATACATAGTTAAAATGTCACCTGTACAATTTTTGCAATAAACCAGGTGTGTTTTCATTCATCTGCAATCAATGTTTTGGAATTTCAGCTTTGTTGACATGGATTAATCTCTTCAGAAGAAAATTTGAAAATGTTAAGTCACAAGTACTTGGCGATTAATTAATAATTGAATTTCTGTAGATCATGAAACTTTTCTTGTAATAACTTCTCCACTTTTTGTGGATCTAAATGGTCGGATGAATCTTTTAACTGGAAATGAATTTCTTTTGAGAAGAAGATCTTTTTGTAAAATCAAGGAGCGATCTAAAATTTTTCTAGAGCCTGAACTCTTTTCTAAAAAGATGCAAAGTCCCCAGTCTTGAAAGGTCAATTTTTTGACAAGATCGATCAATAGAATGATTTGCATCTTTCGAGGCTTTGGTATATGTGCTTTTGGTTTCTTGCGTTTCGTTACTCTATTGGTGGTTTTTTGGATAATATCCTCTTTCAGCTTATCGGGGGTCTGCTGGAGAAACAGCAATGATGACAATCGTACTTTAACGTCGGTGAAAAGCTCTGCTCATGTACTTGTATGACTCTAAGTATGTCCAGGCAAGCGAGAAAAATTTAATACTGAAAAACAATGAAGTAAATTTTTGGTACCCTTTGAATTGAAGTGCACTTTTTCAGTTATGAACAAGTAAATCTTGTCACCACGATAATTAGTTTCATATATTTTATTTTTACCATTCAAAAACGAGAAGGTGCAAGATTTTGACAAATTAGACGATTTTGATTTGGATTTCTTGGCATTTTGTGTGTTAAAATCAACTACTGAAGAACACTTATAACTTTTTTCCTTCGGGGAACTTTCCAAAATACCTTCCCATTTGACACACTAGCAATAATTCCGATCTTGATTGATGGTCTTGCATTAAGCAAATTGAAAGTTGATTTTGACGTTCTGCTAATAACACCATCTATATATATGTTGATCATGCGGACAAAAAATCGTGAGATATTGAGCATGCAAGGTACTAATTTATGGTAGTAAATACAGGCAGAACCGAAAATAATACACCAACGCCTCCTATAAGGCCGAAGTGAAAGTTTAATTGATTACTTAGGCGTTTTGAAGTATACCGCTAGTGTGATTACGGAAATTTTTATGCCGGGTTAGGTCAGGGTTAAGGGGAGTGACTGGACCTTTTTCAGAAATTGGCGTTCCTTTTGCGATTGATTGGAGATACCTGATGAGTAATCGAGATCCGTTGTCGATAAGACGCTGATATCTTCGATTGATTTGCATACTGTCTATATATAAATATTAGACACCATAACTTTCACATATAAAATCAAAAGAATCAAGAGGACCTCTTCAAACTGGCAGTTAACACAAATATGCGTCCATTATGGAAAGAACGTTCTGCCGACAAGTCACTTTGGGGTTTTGATGAAGCCTAGAAATTGTAGGGTGATTCTTTAACATTTATTTTTATACGAAGAGATATGCTTTTATCGCAAGCTAGGCAAGTATTTTATATTTGAAAGGAATCTATCGTCCGCCTAGAAACTATCCGAAAATTATTATTTTTCATAATTTTAATATACTTCGTTCTTGTAACATTCTAAGACAAGAGTATAAAATAGGTTGCGCAGATAGTTGGCTATGGCCAAAGTTGCATGGCAACACTATTTGTCAAATATTGTTGTCAACAGGTATATAATTTATGAAATAATATCGTAACTAGAAAAAAGAGAATAGGTGGAATATTTGTATAGAAGAGGTTTTCGAAACGTTAAAAAATTAGTGCAATTGACTGAACAGGAAAAAAGTGCTGTATTTGAGACAAAAAAGAGGATAAAAAAGGCATGGATATGAAGTACAGGCCAGTTTCAGGAAGACCGCGTAAGAATAAAGGAAATAATTTGAATGTTTTATTGGCATTAAGACGCCTGGAGTTTCTCAAATTGGCTGACAGATTTGGAAATCAACGAAATATAAAAGTATGTCCAGAAATCATCCGTATGAAAAGACAAGGCTACATATCAAGGAAACCAAAAAAATCTCTATAATGACACCTTAACAAAAGGAACGAAGGATAGAATTTTGTCAACGTTTTCAAGAAGATAATTTTAATAATGTCTTCATATAATAATGTATTTTATTCACAAACCAAAATGGAGCGCTGTTAATTAAAGACCCTTTAGTTTACTAGTCACTTCGTCTATATTAAAACATCCCCATAATTACTGTAAACAGCCTAGGCTGACTCATTATCTATGATTTCATTCTCATCTAATAAAAAGGGAAATTTTTACTTTATAGAACGTTTTTTTCAATATCTTAGATATCTTACCGAGTAATTTTGTGATACCTCGCTACAAATTTTAATTTTATAAAATTCCTCGAAACAATTAAAATAAAATCAAATCAAATTAATGCAGTAGAGAAACTATTATATTTCTATTTAGTACACATATAGAATTAACACACAGTATCAAAAGAGAATAAAGGAATCCAAAGAAGATATAGAATATTAATCGAACTTACTCAACAAAAATGTAAAGGAGACAACAATGAAATCTTATAAAATTAAAATTCGTCGGGAGGTATAACAGAGTTGATTGTTTGGTATTTGAGATTATCCTTATCTTCCTCCTTTTATCCTGGAATCTCACACTTATTCACGTTTACAAATTTTTTCATATTTTTCGAAATATTCTCTGAAATATAAATTATAATGACAGGTCTGTTCGAGAAAAATTTCGTGAGGATCGTATAATTAGAAGATAAAAAACTATTTTCTGAGGATCTACCTTTTAATAGCTCCTGACTTCACCTAAGTGTTTTTCAACTGTTTGTTTCAAACGGTTACTAAACGGTACTTTTTTGACATATATATATATATATATATATATATATATATATATATATAATAACTTAAAACTGATTTTATCTGGAACTATCGGGGCTTCTTTCTAGAGTGATAAAACTTTAAATTGAAATAAAACACATTTATTGAGATTGAAGCCAAATTTTTTTTTTGAAAGATAATTTTATGACATTTATGTTTTAAGAATAATTTCCGACAAATGTCCACCACGACTAGCTCTGAGGAACCTCATTCGACCAGACCAATTTTGGACCACTTTTTCGAGTAATTTAGGCCTTATTTCATCCATAACACGAGTTATGTTGGCTCCCAAAGCGTCTATTGTTTCTGGTTTATCAGCATAAACCAATGACTTGACATAACTCCAAAGAAAATAATCCAGTGGAGTTATGTCGCATGATCTTGGAGGCCAATTAATTGGACAATTTCCTGGAAATAATGTTATCGCCAAATCTTTCTTTCAATAAATCAATTGTTACGGTAGCAGCATGAGGTGTAGCACCATCTTGTTGGGTCGATACCATTCAAATTTTGAAACAAATAATCATTGATCACCCATCTGTAACGAGCACCATTCACTGTAACATTAGCTCCAGCATCGTTCTTAAAGAAATATGGACCGATGATGCCTCCAGCGTGTAAAGCAAACCATACAGTGCATTTTTCAGAATGCAATGGAACCTGCAGAACTTCTTGAGGATTGTTTTCACTCCATATACGGCAATTTTACTTGTTTACATAGCCGTTCAACCAGAAATGAGCTTCATCACTAAACACAATGTTACGATAAAAAAGCTGTTCTAGGGCCCAATCAGCAAACAAACGACGCTTATTATTGTCAAGTGGCTTTAGTTCTTGAACCAGTTGGATCTTGTATGGATGTAGACCAAGATCTTCACGCAAAATTTTCCATGTGGTGGAGGCACAGAGTCCAACTTTTTGTGAACGTCGACGAATGGAAAAATGTGTATCATCATTTACACTGTTACATACATCAGCGATATTGTCTTCTGCACGTACAGTTCTTTGTCTTGTTGTTGTTGTTGCATCGAGTAGAGAAAATGTTGTCTGAAATCTATCGATAGTTCGACGAATAAGCTGCTCTGATGGACGATTATGTAAACCATAAATTTCACGAAGTGCTCTATAAGTTTGGCGAATAGAACACTGGTTTTGAAAATAAATTGCAACAATTTGTAAACGTTGTTGCGGCGTGAGTCTTTCCATGATAATTTGTCAATGCTTACTAAACAGAAATGTCAAAACAACATGGCTTGCACCTTCTGTCAAATCACACTTATCCATATCGAAAGTTCTATCACTCTAAAAAAAAAACGGCCAACCGCGATTTTCTCACGAGCCCTCATCGGTAGGAAATCACGAAAGTTCAAGTTGAAGGTCACATTTTCCCACAATAACAGCTCGCGAATGATAATTTCCAACACAAAAAATTTCTGGAATTTCGAGATCTCAAGTAGTAACTCGTTAAATATCCGGAAATATCGGATAATCTCAAAGCTCTCCGGGCTGTTTCTCTTTGAAATTAGCGAAATGGTCTCAGGACACGCGAAGTAGCTAGCACGGTAGCCGGAAGATTTATTCATATTTCTCTCTTTTTTCAAAATCGTGACCCTCGCAGCTCTTTGATCGGCATGAAATGTAATTGAGCCCTAAATGCACTCCACGAGCAGGTCTCTGTTTGGAGTAAACGTGCTGCTTTGAGAGATTATTTCCATCAGCGGACGATCAGCATTCGGATTTTTCTTTAGAAACGTTTTGTTAATATTTATATGCTTGTCATACCATACTACAACGAACTAACGGGTGTTTTTTCCAGAGAGATAGAACTTTCGATAGGGATAACTGTGATTTGACAGAAGGTAGAAGCCATGTTGTTATGACATTTCTGTTCAGTAAGCATTGACAAATTATCATGGAAATACTCACGCGCAACAACGTTTACAAATTGTTGAAATTTATTTTCAAAATCAGTGTTCTATTCGCCAAATCATAGAGAACTTCGTGAAATTTATGGTTTACATAATCATCCATCAAAGCATATTCGTCGAACTATCGACAGATTTCGGACATGTTCTCTACTCTATGCAACAACAACAATAACAAGACAAAAAACTGTACGTACAGAAGCAAATATCTCTGCTGTAAGTCATACTGTTAATGATGATCTTGGTCTACACCCATTCAAGATCCAAATGATTCAAGAACTAAAGCCAATTGACCACAATAAGCGTCGTTTGTTTGCTGATTGGGCCCTAGAACAGCTTGAAGTTGATCCACTTTTTTATCGTAAAATTGAGTTTAGTGATGAAGCTCATTTCTGGTTGAACGGCTACGTAAACAAGCAAAATTGCCGTTTATGGAGTGAAAACAATCCTCAAGAAGTTCTGTAGGTTTCACTGCATCCTGAAAAATGCACTGTATCGTATGCTTTACACGCTGGAGGCATCATCCGTATTTATTTAAAAACAATGCTGGAATGTTACAATGTGCGACGATCTATGATTATTAGTTTCAAAATTTGAATGGTATCGACCCAGAAGTGTTTTGGTTCCAACAAGATGGTGCTACACCTCATGCTGCTATCGTAAAAATGATTTATTGAAGGAAAGATTTGGCGATAACATTATTTCGACAAATGGTCCAATTAATTGGCCTCCAAGATCATGCGAAATAACTCCACTGGATTATTTTCTTTGGGGTTATGTCAGGTCATTGGTTTATGCTGATAAACGAGAAACAATAGACACTCTGGAAGCCAACATAACTCGTGTTATTGATGAAATAAGGCCTAAGTTACTCGAAAAAGTGGTCCAAAATTGGTCTGGTCGAATGCGGTTCCTCAGAGCTAGTCGTGGTGGACATATGCCGGAAACTATTTGCAAAACATAAATGTCATAAAATTGTCTTTCAAATAAAAAAAAATTGGCTCCAATCTTAATTTAAATGTGTTTCATTTCAATTTAAAGTTCTATCATTCTAAGGAAAACACCCGATACTTTATTCGTATAACTTGTGTGTGCAAAATGGAAGGCGGTTTCAAGTGGGCAATTTCAACTGATACCTTTTTAACAATTCTGCATACCGATAAAACTGCAATTTTGATATGGTATCCTCTTGTTATATGGAAACGACCAGTTGCATAAAATCGTAGACAAACTAATAATTGTAATCTCATCTATCGATTTATTCCTTTTACTGAGTGGTTCAATCTCAGGTTCAATTTTATGTAGTAATTCGATCACATTTTTGTAGAAAATAAAACATATTTTGAAATCAAAAACATCATATTTTGCAAAAAAATCACTACCGCCTCTGATAATTCTTCGAATTTCACTTAAATCTTTTTCTGATGTTAACGACGAACTGATTTCGAAAAGAATTTTACAATTATATCAGTAAACAATACACTTCACTTGAACTACCGGGTGTTTTTTTTAGAGTGATAGAACTTTCGATAGGGATAACTGTGATTTGACAGAAGGTAGAAGCCATGTTGATTTATAATTTCTGTTCAGTAAGCATTGACAAATTATCCTAAGAAGACTCACGCCGTAACGTTTACAAATTGTTGGAATTTATTTTCAAAATCAGTTTTCTATTCGTCAAACTTATAGAGCACTTCGTGAAATTTATGGTTTACATAATCGTTCATCAGATCAGCTTATTCGTCGAACTATCGATAGATTTCAGAAAAAATTTTCTGTACTTGATGCAACAATAACAAGACAAAGAGCTGTACGTACAGAAGAAAATATCGCTTCTGTAAGTCATAGTGTTAATGATGATCCTGATTTGTTTATTCGTCGACGTTCACAACAAGTTGGACTCTGTGCATCCACCACATGAAAAATTTTGCGTGAAGATTTTGGTCTACACCCATAGAAGATCCAACTGGTTAAAGCCACTTGACCACATTAAGCGTCGTTCGTTTACTGATAGGGCTCTAGAACAGATTGAAGTTGATCCACTTTCTTATCGTAAAATTGTGTTTAGTGAGGAAGCTCATTTCTGGTTGAACAGCTATGTAAACAACCAAAATTGCCGTGTATAGAGTGAAAACAATCCTCAATAAGTTCTGTAGGTTCCATTGCATCCTGAAAAATGCACTTTATCGTATGCTTTACTCGCTGGAGGCATCATCCATATTTCTTTAAAAACGATGCTGGAACTAATGTTACAATGAATGGTGCTCGTTACAAATCGATGATCTATGATTACTTGTTTCAAAATTTGAATGGTATCGACCCAGAAGTGTTTTGGTTTCAACAAGATGGTGCTAAACCTCAAGATGCTATAGTAACAATGATTTATTGAAAGAAAGATTTGGCGATAACATTATTTCGAAAAATGGTCCAATTAATTGGCCTCCAAGATCATGTGACATAACTCCACTGGATTATTTTCTTTGGGGTTGTGTCAAGTCATTGGTCTATGCCGACAAACCAGAAACAATAGACCCTTTGGAAGTCGACATAACTTGTGTTATTGATGAAAATACGCCTGAATTACTCGAAAATGTGGTCCAAAATTGGTCTGGTCGAATGCGGTTCCTCAGAGCTAGTCGTGGTGGACATATGCCGAAATTATGTTTAACATAAATCTCATAAAATTATTTATCAAATAAAAAAAATTTGGCTTCAATCTCAATTTAATGTGTTTTATTTCAAATTAAAGTTCTATCACTCTAAAAAAACACCCGATATTCAACGAAGAATACGAAGATCTTGATTCACAAATCGACAAATCAACTTGATCTGTGATTTAGCAGGGATTCTAGGCTAGATCCGAGCACAACATATTTTGTGGAACCCAATTTGTAATTGATCGATGATCAATAGAGTTTAATCTGTCATAATTTGACACAGTCACTAAATCCGCGATCAGCACTTTGGGAACATAGAAGAACTCCGTGATCAACAAGTTCCAAAAATTGAAATTGTTGTAGCGACGAGATAATATGCCTTTCTCTCGAAAAATATAAAAGTGTTATCTTCTAGCAGAATAGAAATGTCCAACAACAGAGTGTCCCCTAAATCGCAAATCTCTCGGTATTTGCGTCCCCTTTAGAAACACTTCTACAAAATAATTTGTTATTCTTCAGTTGCAGCACTTAAATAAGTGTTCGTTAAAAAATAAACTTTAAATCGGAATGAATTACAAGAACATGATATTTAATATATTAATAACCAACAGAAAGATTTGCAGATGGAAAAAACCTAAAGAAAACGAGTAGTTATCGGAACTTCGGTAGGTATAATAAAATCCTTAAATTCTTGAAAACTAGAAAGTACCCCATAATTATTGCCGAAATAAATTTCTTATATTGGACTTTTGCGCCTCTCGGGGCAGAAGAAGAAGTGAAGGTTTAAATGGTTATCAATAAAGATCTGGTGGCTTTTTCACTTCTGTTGATACCTGAAGAAGCTAAGGTACAACCACTCTAAAGCCGAAAAGGCCTGAAGGAAATCCCTTCGAAATGGCAAGAGCTTGAATGGGTTCAAAGTGGAATTGTGAATTATACCTGAAGACAAAATTCATGAATGAAGTGAGTGTTGATTCATTCATTTGAAATACTCATTTCGCGATGACATATCATCATCATAGTGAAGTAAAAGTTCTTAACTTTGTTCGACACAATACAACTAAATGTTGCACTGTGCTAAATCAGGCGAGTACAGTGGCTAAGCAACGGTATGAGTGAAGATTTAGGCGAATTGTTCTAGAAGAACTAATGCTAATATTTAAGATAATATCAAGATTTCACTCACAATGCTGACTTCTTGAGAGTTATTTGAAGCAAAGAGTGGGGAAAACTCAAATTTAATTCAGTTTGACAGCAGAAAACAGCGCCATATTCGAAGAATACTGTTAACATCATAATTTTTTAGTATTATGTTGCCTTTTGTGCGATATTCATTCTTTTGGTCAGTTTTTCCGAATCGGCACAGAGTTTAACGAAATATGATACAAAATTTGAATACCAAAACAGATTTAATCTGTTAGTCTTCTACAATTTAAAATATCGTCCCCATTTATTTGCAATAGATGAAACAAATGTGACATTTTTTAAATTTGTCTAATATTAGCAGATCACAGAGAACAATTAAACACGATCCCTTGCCGCAAATGTCATACCGGTTTATTTGACCTATTGGTTCATTGAACTATACGTCAAATTTTTATCAAACAATTATATTGATCAATTGACTGAACTACTTATCGTTAAAGTAAACTTACTGCGAAAACCATCCATAGTTTCTCGAATTACTCGCTTTGTTGAACAATTATGAGAATCATGAACTGCAAATAAGAAGATACGAATTTCTCGAATTGAGGCATGAGTTTCACAATGATTTTGAACAATTTGTCTACGTTGCTTCCGCGTGAATCACTTCTCAAACCAAGATAACAAAAAAAGCAAGAAGTGTCAAATCAATTGTCATAGAAAACAGTGTTGCCAATTTAAAGTTCTGAAATGGACTGGAAAAGTTCCTTCCATTAGTTTATCCAAGGATTTAATGGACTACCAAGGTTGGCCAGGTCACGAATGTGATCTAAATACGAAATCGTAATTACTCCAACAACAAATTATCACGAAAGATGAGGTACCTATATTTTTTTCATTTTCGCAACGCGTTATGGAGGCACAGTATAATGGATTCTTAAATCATTGGAATTTATGACGTTGAAAATAACGAGATTATTCGCAAGCCTTGATCACATCAGGTATAAAATTAGCGGGCGTAAAGATTTACAGAATTTGCTTCTCTAGAAAGGCGACTGTACATTGGAGGCTGATTATCGGTAAGGGTGTTCACGCACTATCCGTTTTCAAGGTGACGCTTACGTTTAGTTCAGTTTTCTATCTTTCTAATTATTGGACAATTTTTAGCCTTTCATATGAATTTATCGCACGTGGTGATTTATTTAACAGTTGATTTCAGGAACTCTTTATTCATACGCTAGAAGTATTTGAGAAATTCACGAAGAGTACTCGAAGGTAACCTAATAGACAGTTCAAGAAGTAGGAGGTTTGAATATAAAAACAGATTTAATCTGCCACTCTTCTACAATTTTAATTTCGGAAAAGTTTCCATTCAAAAAACTTTAAGAATTAAATTAATGTCTTATAAACACGGCTCATATTTAATAGACTTATCAAATTAAAACTCAATATACAATATCAAATGGAATAAATAAACCAACAAATATAAATTGTCAATTAAAATAAATAAATAAATATTTGAAGGAGACAACATTTTGTTTCTGATCTCACCATTATGAACACCAATTTCACAAAGTTGATTCAAAAATCTCTCAAAACATGCATTATATCTTCAAAAAACAATTAGAATTCCGATAATCTCTTCATCGGTCCTGCATCATATTTCAAAAATCAAAAGCAACCAACAATAAATGTAACTTACCTAAAAGTCGTTCCTGTATCATTGCTTGAACAACTAACCTCTAAATCAAGATATTCTAGACAAAAATTACAGAAAGCTGTAAGGTATTGTAAGGTTTTCTTTAAACCATTGATATTTCATAATGAGATTTTTCATTCAATATAATATTATATATTATGTATAAAATGAAAAAGAAAGAGTCTTTTTACTTGATAGAAGGGATATAACAAAATTTAAATATCAAAACAGATTTAATCTGTTAGTTTTCTACAATTTTAATTTCAAAAAAATTTTCATTCAAAAACTTTAAGAATTAAATTAATGTCTTATAAGCACGGCTTATATTTAATAGACGTATAAAATCAAAACTCAATATACAATATCAAATGGAATAAATAAACCAACAAATATGGATTGCCACTTACTCAATAAATAAATATTTGAAGGAAACAAAATGTTGTTTCTGATCTCTTAAACGTTCGTTTTTCAAAACCGGTAATTTTGCTTTTTCTGAATTGTATAGGATCCTCTTCAAAAGAGCACACCATAATTTCAATGAGTGTGAAACAACCAAAATACGCTGTTACGCCGTTCTGGACCTGCCATCTCTTTAACTCTTCTAATTGCATATGTTGCTCTTGATAATTTTTGGATCCAGTTGAGCATTTCAAAGTTGAATGCAATGTTATACCAAAAATTTTGAGGTTTATGCTCGATGTTGTTCTATTTTCGAAAAGAAGCTCTTCAATTTTTTCCGTATTGATCTTCATTGTGTAGACCTCGTCCTTTAGGCAATCCCATTAAAAAAAACCAACGGATTCAGGTCCAGAAAATGTAGAGGCCGTAAAACGAGACCCAGTCCAAGTAAGTACGGAGGTTCACTGCATGGGGCGTTGGACACTCATCGTTTTGGAACCAATGACATTTTCCCACTCACTCAGGTACCCTTCCAACACAGTTGGAATTAATCTTGAAGGAGTTCTAAATAGTTTTCATCAGTTAAGTTTTTCGTTACTACAGCAGGGCCAATTTTTCAATTCAACACTCCAGTCCAATAATTTATTTTGAACTGGTGTTTGTCTTAGCTCATCAGGGATCAAAGATTCGAAGTTTGCTAGCTGTGGAGTTTGAGGATATTGCATTATCCTCCTTGCTTCAGTGTTGATTAATCACCCCACATAATACACTGGTGAGCAGAAATTTTTACGAGAATAATGAAATTTCTGAGTTTACAGGAAAAAAGGAATTGCCCAAAAAACATGAAACTTTTTATTCGATTTTTATAAAAATGATAAGCTTTTTTGAGAAAATCAAAACTTCGAAATTTAAAAAAGTATCGTAACTGAAAATGGCGTTTGACCTTCCCTAGCTCTGATTACTCTCCAAACGTTTCCGCATGCTCGTGATGAGCCTTCGTATATTCTCTTGTAGAATAATCTCCCATTCCTTGCGAAAGGCTTCACGGAGCTCTTGTAAATTAATGGGCATTGGAACCATAATTCTGACTTGCATTCTCAGATGCTCCCATAGATGTTCGATAGGATTCAAGTCAGAATTTCGTGCTGGACAGTTGAACCTTGAAATTCCAAACTCATTCAGGAACGCTGTCACTATTGGAGCAGTATTTGGGCGTGCATTGTCATGCATAAAAATCCAACGTTCCATTTATGAAAACCAACTCTGTGCGTTCGTCTGAAGACACACCTCCCAGACCATAACAGATCCTCCACCGAATGGAGCTCGCTCCTATATGCAGGCATCGGCGTATCTTTCTCTTGGACGCCCATAAACGAGTCTGCTGAATCTGGATTCATCAGAGAAAAGTACCTGGGTCCACTGAGCTTTTAACCAATTTATGTGATCTCGTGCAAATTGAAGACGCGTAATTCGATGCTCTCTGAGAAGTTCTGAACCTGTCGCAGGTCTGTATTGTTGTGAATTTGACTCTGAGAGACGTGGTCTCTCGGTCCATTTATTTACGTTTACCTAGCGTACCTCCATCAATCGATTTCAACAGCAGTAAGATGGCGATTTCAAAGAGTTGTGGAAACCATGAATCTCTGCGATGTGCACCGTCTTCCTCTTTCAGATCCAGATCTTCTGGTCAGCCTGCCTGTCCCTGATGCTTTGTCAATATTCTTTGGACTGTAGATACGGTAACATTCATTCTTCTAGCAACATATCTCTGACTCAGCCCATTTTCAATGAGTGCCACTATTCTCACACAATCTTCAATTGGTAAACTAATTTTATGAAATTGTTTCTTTCAGAGAGTGGAAAATAAATTTTACAATGATCAATGTTGAACTCAACTGATAAACGATGAATTTATCGTGAAGAATTATTCGAAAATGGTTGCTTTTACCAAGTGTTTTAGCCCATATGTCTACATTTTGCGCACATTTAGTTGATAGATAGAGATATTATAGAATCAATTTGAACCAGTGTATCATCGAAAAATTGTGGATCTTCTTCGACTTACGCAAGCATCTGTCGGCAGAAAAGCAATCTTCTCTGGTAGTCTCTGCTTTGCAATATTCGCACTAGTGTTAAGTGATTCAGATGAAATTTTTTTTTAGTATATGGTGTGCCTTCTATCTTGATACACTAGTGCATCGTACAATTGCCCTTGACGAGGTAGATAATAGCAATAGCTTCGCATTTACATAAGTTATCAAGATGCATTGTACCATTTTGAAATTTGCATGAAGATCGTTTATTTTTTTTTGACTCTCTCACATTTTTTCCACCGTGAACGATCAAACTTTCACATAATTAAATATTCTTCTTCTTCCTCTTTTTCAATAGGACTGTGTCTTCTGCCTTCTTCATGTTATTGGTCTATATCCTGTGACATCGAGCTCCAGCTTTCTTTCCATCGCTTTGGGTGGGAGTCCCAATAGTCTGCGTGTACTTGGTTTCTGTGTTTCCTTCCATTTGGTCAGTCTTTCTGGTGGCATCCTCCCCACATGTTCTCTCCAGAACCTTCTGCGTACTCTGACCTATCTGACTACATTCTGTAACTCTAGTTCCTCCTTAACGTCTGAACTCCTCACATGGTGTCTAAGTGTCACCCCTTTGATTCATCTTAAGATCCTCATTTCAGCTGTTCTCGTTATTCTCTTAGTGGTCGATATTTCTGCCCTCGTTTGGTCTCTCACATGCTCTGTACAAGTATATATCAGTCTTCGCTTCATGGCTCATGGTTTTCTTGGTCATTATTTTGAAAAAAAAATATTTCTATAGATTATTTTTGTATTTTTTCAGAGCGTCCAATATCTCTTCTATACTTTGTTTCAGGATTGTCAATTCATTCTGGGATATCCTCTATGTAAGGTGGACCCACCTTCACTGTATCTCTAGCAATTCCACCGCTGTGTGATTCCCCTTAACGCCGCAAAGAAGAAACTGTCTTGCATCTCGAATCATATAGTTGAATGAATGAACGAGATGAGTGATTCGAACGCCCGCAGGCGGCAGCACTGTTGTGAACCAGGCGCATGCTAGATTCTCACACCCGCTCGCTTTCACCGCTCGCTCCTCTTCTTCTTCTTCTCTCTGCGCTCGTTGTTGTGACGACGAAATTATGACGGAATTATCGCCGTTGAATAAATTATGAATAAAATAAGTTATGCGTGTTGTTCCGAAGTGAGCACACGTTAGGTTTCAGCTTCCCCCTGTGCTCGTGGGCTGAGGTATGTCGCAGGAATCTGTGACCGGAGCACAGAGCGAAGACTGATAGGTGGGAAAAGGTGTCCTGCTGAGGTGAAAGGTTGGGAACGTTCTATTATGTTGGTATCGATGATTGTCGGGCGAAATGGTTGTCAATTTCTGATGGGACTGCGGGAAATCCGGATAGTAGGCGGTTTTTCGTAATTACAGAGTCGTTATAGAGCCCTGGGATGTTTCGTGAAGTGAATTCATGTGTGAATTGTATCTAAACGATGTCAAGAAAATATTTTGACCATACACAACATGTTTCCTTAGTTAGTTATCTCGAATAACCTCAGGTCATCAACAGCCTTGCATCGCAACTAAATTGAAACCCATTAAATACGCCATTTTCAGGACCCATTTGAAGGCAGGTTATTCTAGGAGGAGTACAAATAAGTTCGTGCGGCTTTTTTCGAAAATTGAAGCTTTATTGTTAAAATTTGTAGAATAACTTTGCCGTTTGCGTCGGCGTATTGCGGCCGTTTTTCTCACAATGCTGGGCTCTAAGGCATCAACTGTCGTCGGTAGACTTTCCCTATGATCCTTTCGTTCGATTGAAGCTGCTCATAATACACCACAACCAGCTGGTTCCACCAAATACACAGCATGACCTTCTCGTCATAAGTATTCGGCTTGACAGTTGATGATACGTCATGGAGTAAATTTTCATCGCCAGTTGCAGTTCTATGCAAAAACCCCTTTCTTTCTTTTAGAAAGCTGCAAAGTCAACAGGCTCCAACTTCTCTGAACCCAAACATATTCAATCGGACACAGATCCAGTGATTTTCAAGGTCAAGATAAACGATTGATGTTCTTTAGCAAAATACTGTCTAGTCTACTTATTAAGTAAAACGTAACGTTTCAATTTCAGTGGAAGTATGGTTTGATTACTTCCTGAATTCAAATCAGGGCATACTAAGAATTGTACATGTCGGCATGTGAGCATAGCTCTTAATCAACGTTGAGGTAACATTGTAATCATTGCTATCCTGAGTTTCTACTTGACTTTTGACGTTCCATCAGACTCCCGAAAGCTGAAAAAGAAGAAAAAGGATATCTGGAAAGGAAGAATAGAGAACCTGCGTCAGTACAACCAAGGAGGAACCAGCAGAGACCCCCTCCTCCAAGAGGGATTGCCGTGTCGCTCCCAGCACTCATCTGCATGAGCAGATTGTCCCTTTTTGGTAGTTATGAAAGACCGAAGCACGGAACCATCACTAATAACAGCTTTCTAGCAGAGATCTTCCTCCCCGAGAGGACCGCTGTTGCTGTTCGACTGTTAAAAGCGAGTCTCCGAGGCATCGTAGAGAAGTGGCTTAAGGATTTAAAAATGGAGCCGAAGTTGGGGGCGAGCAGAGGGCGAGTCTTTCCTCTAAGTCTACTCTTGTCCTCTAGTTAGCACGCTCCGTTCATAGGCCAAGAATGGGAGAGCAACAGAGAGTCCGTTACCACAAAGAGTCATAAGTCCTTTTGTTCCTCCTGAAGCGCAGACCATTCAAGGGCTGAAACAGGGGTGGCATAGAGTTGGGGGCGAGCAAAGAGCGAATCCACCCAGGTCGAAACCTCGTAAGTCTCCCTTTTTCCTCCAGCTGACCATTTCGGACCCTGCTGCGGATGAGTGACGGAGGTTGGAAAGCCTGTGAGTTGAGAGTTTTGCTCCTAGTTCGCACAATGAGACAGGAGAAAACGACAGGTCCCAACCGTGATTCCCTGCCCATATGCACGTTCCAGTAGTGACAAGTATGGATTATTAAACTCTTATCGGTCGCAGGATGGAATGGCTCTGCCCTCTATTCAGAGCCACATCTACCCCGTACGATCTAAACTTTGTTAAAGGATAGGAATACTTGTGGAGAAACACAATGGCTTGGTATGCAATAAAGAAAGGAAAAAAGGAATAGGAACTCTGTTTTAGGCATCATGACTTTAGCCTTCCTTTCACCGGGATGAAACTAGGATCACAGTCATGACAAGCACCCTCAAGGTACAAAGACAATTGGGGAGCGTTTAACGCAGGGCAATTATTTTGCCTCTAATGAAAACTAGTGGTGATCTGTCATATGCGATATGTGATGAATATGGTGCTCTCTGTCAAACTATGGGTCGCGTCTTTCACCCTTGTCTAATCAGAATGTATCTCCAGATAAAAGTGGAACTCATCACTTAAAATCACCAATGTCCACTCCTGCTCTCACTGAACTGTCTCTTTACAACAGAGTAAATGGTTATATCGATGCTAAGCTGTGAAATGCATCAACCAAAGAAGGAAATTTGGATATGGCGATATACTGTAAGTATACTACATATCTGACCATCCTCTTTAAACCACTGATTTACGATGCAGGGTTGTCACTAGGAGTCACAAGTTTCAATCAGCGATTATTTTTGTGAATTTAAAGACAATTCGCAATAAAATATACAGGTTATTTGGAATTAATCCACACATAATTCATTTGTGTGAAGATGTTCAATAACTAACTCAAAATTGACATAAATAATTTTGGATTGGAACTGGTGGATCATATTTTGGTATGTCAGTTACATTATTTCCAAGTAATGGATGAGTTTTTAATATGATTTTCCCTCATTTCAAATGCAGGGATATTATCATGTTGCAAAAGATATAATTATGTATCCACTTTCCGGATAAATAAATCAATAGAGCGATTATTGTAGTAACAACATCAAACAATAGATTTCCAACTCACCAATAAATAACATCTTTGAAACAGTTTAGAAAGCCATCGTTCTCGGAGGTACTTTCAATAGTAGTAAATAAAGCATGAAAAGTCATAAAATTCGAACAACAGCTCCTGATACATATTTCACAAAACAACATTGTAAAACCTTATAATAAACCTCAATAAAGCCAAAAGGGAGCAAGTTCAAGAAGAAGCGTGATTTATTTTTTTCTTTTTCCGAAATAGAGAGCTTGACAAATCGAGACGGCTTACTCTGTTGGACGCTTAACCACAACAATAGGAAATGGTGTCCTACTGTATTTTCATTATGTCTTTGATCTGGTTTAAAGTGCGGTTGGATTGATGAGCTTTCCAATTTGGTCATGCTACGGTAAATTGATGCTGGTACGTTTCCGTTCTGACGTACAGATGGCGACACAAGTATAAAATTTTGTGAGAAAGGTATAACCTTGAACAGATAAAATATACAAATTATTTGAAGAGCTGACGATTGATTCAAAAGTTACAAGTAACATTGTTGAATCGAAAACTTGTCTTAGCAAATATTATCCGGTTTCTACACTAGGAAGCATAACCGGAAAACATCAAAATGCCATTCCTCCAGCTAATATTGCGTTTTGAAAGGCACTAGAAACAGTCAAACAAAAAGCTATAAGAAATCATTTTGAAACAGAAATTTAAAATTCTTTCATGAGTAAACAGAAAAACAATTAATTCTGAAACAAACCCCAATTTCAAAACAGAAAACAATGAAAAATTTGTAAAACTAACATATTTTGGATGAATTTCACAAAAAATAGCCTGAATAATTTCAACAATTAACATAAAAATAGCTTTCAAATTGTTATTAAAAATTTCCAACCTTTTTCTAATGCAAAAAAGAAAAACAATCGGCTTAAAAATTCAGCAGTTTATGAATTGAGTTGTTATTATTGCCGTTATGCAAATGTAGCGAAAGAACTTCCACAAAAAATCTCAAAGAACATCAAGCATCATTTAAGCATTGAAAAAACCACGACCAAAAATGCTCCACATAGAATTCAAAAAGTTTTTTTATTTCCGTTTTTGAAAAAAGACTATTTTTCAGAAAGGAAATAAAAGACCTTTTTGAATTCTATGTGGAGCATTTTTTTGGTGATGGAGTTTGTTATTTTTGACCAACCAATCAAAACAAGGTTGTCTTAGATGATGGTTTCTGGATGATCACGGGCAATACTGGTTTGTTTGTTTTATTTGGATTCTTTATTGGTTAACTGCCACTCATATGTGTTTATAATATATTATATATTAATATATTATATATCAATATATTATATATCAATATATTATATATATAATATATTATATATATATATATATATATATATATATATATATATATTATATATTGTCATGGTATTTACAGTTAAAATAAATAATTACATAAATATATTAAGGAAAAGACTCACCTTTGTATATAAGTTGACTCGTTAGAGTATAACCAGAGCACATTTAATTAAATAATATCCATTCTGACACAAATATTAATAATTCAACTCATTAAAATACTTACAAGCTAAAAATTATGAAGAAAAAGCATATTCAGGATACATAACGACTAGTCGATTGAAAATTCTTTGAACGGTAATCAAAAAACAGTACTCTTGTTGACAGTTAATAAATAGAATTCACAGGGAGATTTCAATTTACAATTATTCAATATAAAAACAGCCAAAGATGTAATAAATAGAAGTAATTTGAATTTAGATATCCAATTTGAAATTGATGAAGAATTTGTTGAAAAGATTTGTTATTATAATGAATCACATATAAACTTTAGTGAAATTGTTGACAAAGAATAAGCTAAATTAAATATAACTCACCAGAATGATGTAAATAGGACAAATTTGATCAAAAATCGATTAATTCAATGAAAGATAGCATCTACGTCAGATATTTTCAAATGATTAATGTAAAAGATATCCTTGAAAATGTTTAGGCATCAATATTATTGTAATAGCATCTAAGCTAAAGAAAATTAATCAATTTCATAAGTAATATTAAGTATTTTATAAGTTATAAGCATTAGAAGTTAAAATTTGTTAAATTTTGACACTTGAAATACTTTACGAAGGAAAAGCAAGACTTTTGCTGTTCTGTTTAACATGAAACATACATCAAAATGTAGTTAAAAAAATAAGCTAATTTTCAAAAGTAATTTCAAACCAGGAAATATTGTAAATTTTGTAAAATCATCAAAAGCATCATTTTTATATAATTTTGACAGAAGCTAGTAAGCTTTGAAATTCAATTTTTCTTAAAAACTATAAATAGGGCAGACACAGAAAAAGTCGGCAGTCTCCAATTATATGCAGAGTAGAATCCTTGTCGGTCCATAATTAAAAAAAGTGCCAAAAAAGTATCATCATCTGAAAAAAGAAGATTATTTGGTTATCGTGAATGGAAATTCAATCCAGAAAATACATTACCTGAACGTGAATGGAAAAATATCACATAGAAATCAAGTTTCAAACGAATTGAACATATTGAAGAAAATCAACAAAGTAGCCTGTGAATTTCAGAACGTTCTAGAAGTGTTGTTTCCAACGAAACGAGTGTTATTCCTGAAACGAAAAAGGGCCAATTAAAAGGAACAATCATAAATTGATGAACAAACTTACCAAAGGTATTCAAATTCAATCCTGTTAATATTTCCAGAAAGAAATTTAGAAATAGCAAACACTGTTTACATTAGAATTACGTTAGGATATTTAGATAAGGTTAGGTTAACATAGAATTAGATTTAGGTTATTGATCACTGATTATAATATTTCAAATTACTTTCATATAATATAATTTAAAAATTCAATCTTTTAAAAATTCAAATTGAACCCTCCCTCAAATATCAAATCAGATTTAATAATATTTTAAATTTCAATTATTCCAAATTATAATCTTAAGAGCTAGCCGGAAACATAGAATACAGCAACTACATACAAGGGTAATCGAATTAGTATTCATCTTTCAAAAATTTCATTAATATAATACTATAACAATATATATATATATATATATATATATATAATATATATAAATATATATATATATATATATATATATAATATATAATATATTATATATATATATATATAATATATTAATTATTATATTAATATTTTATTTACTGATATATTATGTATTAGTCAATTTAATATTGAAAAATTTTTAAAAGATTTCTTAGATTGAATTTTAAGAGGTTTCGAGGAAAGAATCCAGCTACTATCTGTAATTTTTCAGAAAAACCCCTCTAAGTAAATTTTCAATTTATATTTGCTCGAATAATGTTTCGCACCCATATAACGTTTTAAGTTATCCATAAAGATACCTGATAAAAATTAACTTAGAGGAGACTACCTAGTATTTTATTCAAAAAGTGTTAATATACAAAATACTAACGCTCATTTGGGGGCCAAAGATAAATCGTTCTTCAAGAAAGGTATCGAAAGGTAAGAGATGTTCTGGAATTATCATATTAACTTTTCAAGGAGATTTTGTTGTTGTGTAAAGTGAAAATTGATAAAAAAATTGTGTTTCTTGATTAAAGAAGGAATTTATCAGGCGATGTTGATTTCGTATTACTTTTTTCGAAATTTTGTATTGGATTGATACACTACATCAGCTTGAATTGTACAATTCTATTCATTTTTCTATAACGACTTCCATATATAACGTTGTGCATTTGAAAATCCATTTAAATTATAAGATCTGGTGTTGATCAAATCAAAGAAATTAATAAAATCGTTGGACTTCATATTCATAGTGAATAATATTGACGGATGTGAGTAAATGAATATATTCGTTCCATTATTGAAATACATTTACTTTTTTTGAATAAAAATAATGAAATAGCATTAAATATGGTATATTTGAACGTGACAAAAAAGTTGAGTGAATGAATTTTAAATATCTTACAGAAAAGTTCACTTTATTTTGGTGTTTGTTAAGAAGATATTTAGTTAGTCTAGTAAGATAATTTTGTTAATTATTTTGATTTTTCAAATATGGACAAGGGCTGAGGAGTTTTCGCTGTGGGAATTTTAAATTGTTCTTTGAAGATGTGCTGCATGTTTTAGGAAGTTTTTTGAAGAAACTTATTCTAAGTAAGTTGTTTTTGAAGAGGTTATGTTTTGCATTTCGGGAAAGGGATTTGGTTTTCATAATATAAGATACCAAAAAAAAATTTTCTACCCATATAGTATTTATTCAGTGTTTTTAATTAATAATTTATATTTCTTGGAATTCTTTTATGTTTTTTTTTTTGGTACTGTGTAATGAATATTTAATCTATATGTCTACTAAATTGAAACAATGGTTTTCTAGGACATTTATTTAATTCAATTCTAAAAAGTTTTTGAATAAATTTTCTTTTTAATTAAAATAACAGAATATACCTGTTTTATCAACATACATTTTGTAGATGAAATTGTGGATCAGTAGCAATCATTTCTTTATGGTGATTTACTAAATGTAAATTTAGATAGTGTGCAAACTTTGCCCTGGCATGAGTTTATTTGAGATGAGTGGCCAAAACAAACCTAACCTTAAAACAACCGAGAACTGTCAAATTAGCTGTCATAGAAAACAATGTTGACAACTCAAAGTTTTCTGAATCTAAAAAAACACCCTTTTCTGTAAGATTAAGAATTTTAAGTTTATAAATTTATAGGAACATAAAACAATCTCCAAATAATGGATCAGTTTTTTAAGTGATTATCCTACAGCTCAACTATAGCAGTATGAAAATAAGGTAAAAGTAATAAAATTATAATTACTTGACCATTTTAACAATGAACGAATCAATAGAGCGATCATCGTATGATGAATCAGTAGGTTCCAATTCTTTCAACTGACCGCTACAATAAATAACACCTTTGAACAGTTTAGAAAGCTACCGTTTTCAAAGAAGTAAGCAAGCATGAAAAGTCATAAAATCGAACAACAGCTTCCTGATACATATCGAACAAAGCCAGATTGTAAAAACTTATAATAAACCTCAATAAAGCCAATAGGGAGCATTTTTCAAAAGGAGAGCCATGTATTTTTGTCATTTCGGAAATAGAGAGTTTGACAAATGAAGACGGTTCACTCTGTTGGATGCTTGACCACAATAATAGGAGATGGTGTCCTACTGTATTTTCATTATGTCTTTGATCTGGTTTAAAGTGCGGTTGAATAGATGAGCTTTTCAACTTGGTCATGGTTTTAAGCATTAGTTATGGCTGACATCATCAGTTAGTTCAGTGGGATTTGTTTAGAATTAAGTTTAAATGTGAGTCAATACTTGATAGAAGTGATTTGAATAACTTTGAATTCAGAATTATATTTTCCAACTTCTATAGTATATATTGATATCATATACAAAAACTATCAAAATTATATTCTCATACAGGTATGGGAAAACAGTCGGAAATATGGGAAATTCAATGTTAATTAATAGCACCACGAAGGTCCAGTGGAGCAGTGGAAGAAACAAAACCTCAGCGCGATGTGATGACGAATGAATGACTGTTCTCTATCAGTGGCAGTGATGGATGCTTCGATCGAAACGAAGTACTTTCAGTTCAGAAATCAGAATCATTCGCATTTCAAACGGAGGATTCGTTAGACCATGCCGGTTGAATACATTTACGACAATCTTATTCCGTTGTATGCGAGGAATTTATTTGCCATGATTAATGACAGGAATAATTTCTTCTCTGAAAATGAGTACTTAGGTTCTTTTTCTTTTTGGCTTGAAAATTCTACAACAATAAGAAATTCGAAAACAAAAATAAATTCTGAAAAATGTGAAATCGTAGGTCGACAAATTTAAATTAAATTATTTAAATATTTTAATATTAGCCTTCTACATATTTAATTTCAAACAATTATATTTAATAATTATAACTTCAGGAATTAAATTAGATTGATATCATATAAGTACCACTTACATCAAACGACATATAAAATAAACATTCATTATAAGACATCCAAATGATATAACAAAATCCAATAAATAAAAATTGTTAACCAAAATCCTATAAATTAAATATTTTGAGTAGATAACATTTTGTTTCTGCCGATCAATCTTATGAAAACAAATATCTTTCAGAAATGTTTAACATGATCTTAAGAATTTCATCATAAAACTATCTTACTTAGAATATTCAAATTTATTGGATCATCAATAAAGAACGGCTCTATCATGTAATTCCCCAGAATCCCAGTCGGAACGAAACACTAAGTTTTGGAGATACTGGGTACGCTCAGGAATACTATTTTCATTTACTTTTTCCATCATCATATAGGAAATTATGTTCCAATAAATGTTCTCTATAAATTGAAAAATTTGGTAATCTTCAAGTAGCGTTTGGATCTTTTATCTATAATCTCCAGTCGACTTTTGAAATGATAAATGAAAACTGTCGAGAAACCATATCTCGAATTATACTATCTGGAACTTGAAAGTAAAGTGTGTGAGATCTACTCTGGTATTACAAGAAGACATCAGCATGCTATCATACGCAAACTAAGAAGATCGGTTATGTGGACCAGGAAGAGGGTGGGCGACAAAACTGAGCCTTGGGACACTCCAGCGTTCACACTGAAACCACGGAAACCGGCACTATCCACAACCACATGGAAGTTCTTATTAGTCAGGAAACTCGCCCCCCAGGCATTAAATCTTGTCGTGATGAGGGTGCTTGCCTTGACTAGGACCCTAGTTTCGTCCCGGCGAAATAGAGGGTTGAGTCTTGGGTTTTAACGTAATGCCATTTCGCGCCAGTCACTGGATCTGTATGGTGGAAGTGACAGAGAGTCTGTCGCAGCACAAGGCTTCTCCCTTAAAACTGGCGTACTCTGCCTTATCGCAGTATAAATCTCCGGATTCTGTATAATGGCCGAGTGCGTTATGTAGCATACTGCGTTACCTCGGGGGGTGGTATGCCCTCAGGTGTTACTTGTACCACCTGGCCACTCCATTGATGTTGGACTCGAGGGGGCAGTGGTTGAAAGTCCACATGCTGGACTAGGGAATTTCATTTATCTGTTCGCAGAACCCCATGTTTGGGATATTCTCATGAAATGATTCGGGGTTTAACGAGACTTGACGGTTCGACCGGCTTGTCCTGGCTCCGGATCAATGCGAAACAATTTAGGATTTGTGGATCTCGACGAAATGGCTTTGGCGTTAATGCTTGACGCCACGATCAATGAAATGACTTCACATGGGTTCGGTGAGTCAGAACGTACAGGCCGTTAGATGGTGCTCGTGCCAGGATCAATAGAAGTAATCAATCTTGAGATTATCTTAGTTCATGGGACTGCTTTCGAATTCTTGGATAAGAATTCCTTCCGGCGGGTGAGTTGCGTCAAAAACCAACTCGGGCACTGACCTGTAGAGCCAGTAGAGGTTGAATAGTGCTTCGCTGCTACCAGTCAGATGGTTCTGGCTTTCGAGTCGGGGCCCAAACTGGAAGCTAGTGGCTTCATCTCTTCGGAGGGGTTCTTGCTTCGCGGGATGATATGGCGTAATCCTTATCACACTTTTTACCTCTTTGGGTGGACTGTGGAGACTGCTGAGTAGTCACTTGGTGAAAGAGCTAAGCTCGTATGCCAATAGGAAAACCTGGTAGAATTCACGTGGTCAGGAAACACTCCATCCAATCGAAGACACTCCCGGGAAAATCATACGAAGTTAGCTTATTCAGAAGAGCCTTATGCCTTGAGTATGAGCAATTGACCTAAATTCTCCATAACTTTTGTTCACACAGCTTACGTGTTGATCAGTGTTTGCGAAAACGATATTGTCCTTTGACATATTGGATGAAATGCCCTGGCTAACAGACAAAATGTCTAGTTTCAAATGGATGGCTGCCCAGCTCATAATAGCCGGAATGTACGGAATTTAATGAATGAATATTTTGGATTGCAATGGATTGGAAAGTACGGTTCGGTAAGATGGCAAACAAGGAGTCCTGACCTTACGATTTTGAATTTTTATGTCTGGAATACCTTGAAAGAAAAAGTATATCAAATTCGCATACAGACTCTAGAGGATCAGATCGAAAGAATAAAATTGTGTTGTGCAAAAATGCGTCAGAAACATTGTAAACTTTGCAGTGTTGTAGATTCAGTGCGAAAATGATGTGAGAAATGTATTGAACAACAATTGTTATAAGTAGTAGTATAATAGTATGTATTCTTTACATTTCTTCATAAAATGTGTATTTTTAAAAATTTTGTTTAAGGTTTGGAATATTTCAACTTCTCGTTGTTATCTTCTTTGCCATGATATTATGGCAGAGGACAAGGAGCTAGCACAAAAGTTGATATGTCATTCGAAAGCACCCAAAATGAGGTATTTTCTGATGAAAAGATAACGTGTCTATAATTTTTCATCGATAAAACTATTGGAGAAATATAATTGATTTTGTTCACTTCAGAATTCATCTTACCACGCCCGCAATAACAATTTTTAGGCACACAGAACTTCTTATTTTGTAGAAAATTTAATGCCGTTTCCAGATGTTTGTTCAATTTGATGAGGCTACAAGGAAAACTGAGGTATAATTGATTTTATGGAAAACCTTAAATATGTCGTGAAATCAAGAAATGTTAAATTGAAGAATAACCATCAATATTTTGACCGTGTTTTATATGACATTTTTTGTTGCAAATAACTTGTAGGATCCCCCCCTTTAAGTTTGTCCGTTTTAAAAGTAGACGCCCTGTTTGAGAGGGACCGAAAAACTTCCTTGAGGAACCCCAACCTTCAGGTCTAAAAGAGTTGAATGCCATCCACGTTAATAATATGGTAAATAATGAAACTATAGAATTACGGCGAGATAAAATGCGTCACTGACTCCTCCATGCAAAACCCGACGTATCGACCATCGCATCGCGAACAGCCTGTACATAATCCCGATAATCCGTTCGACGATTCCGATAAACGCTCACAAACGTTTCAAATTAGGCGGAATCGTAAACGGAGTGAGGCCTCGCTGCGGTTGAAAGTTCGCCTCGTGATCCGGTAGACATGGGAACTGGAACGGCGAGCGAACTGCCCGGATTTCGGTCCCGCAGGCCGTTCGGGACAGGCCGGGGGCGATTCGAGACGCGGCCGCCGCCGCGGATGCGCGGAAAAACGCGGAACCGATACAGATCCCCGCAAGGATCTTGGGACGATAGGTCGTGATAAGGGGAGATGTTGGGTAGTTACGGTTTTTGATATTTGAATAATAGGCTCGGGATGCAACGGTATGCCGATGATGAAATGGATGGATGCATGGCATGACGATTCACTGTCTTTTACTCTGATCTTTCTCCTCATACTTCTAGATCCTCTGTGAAGACCACTCAGAAGCTCAAGCTTGTTTCACTTAGGGAAGCAGCTCTGCTTTGGTTAGTTACTATTATTTATGCCTCCTTTGGCAGACTGTTCGATTTCTTCGAAATTGAACAATATATTTTTCCCCCTGCCAGGTAGGTGAAACTGCACTTTCTCCAGCCCTAAGGACGTCACCACGGACTGGCTCTCAAAACTACACCTCTCAAAAATCGTGGAAATCTTGATGAATTGAATCGGTCAAATGGCGCTTCGACATTAGCTGAATATAACTCCGAATCAGTCTTGTAGCCCATAAGTAGGTCAACGCATAAACCAATTTCCATTCTTTCAAGTCACAGTAAACATTCAATCCAGTCATATCTCTAGTACAGTAACTGACCTCTCTCGCTATACCACGAAAGAATTCAAACGTATTTAAAGAGAGAACTCTGTTCGCACTCATTTATAACTTCACAAATTGAATTCAGAGGAAAATTTTTTTTCATCCATATTATTAGGACTACAAATAAGTTTCCGCCGTTTTTTAACACAAATTAAATATTTATTATAGAAGAACGGTAATGAAAATTTATTTAAAATATTGCCCATCACTTGCAACCACTTTTTCCCATCTCTCAGGCAGCATTCGAATCCAACGTCTGAAGAAATCCTTGTCTTTTGAGGTTATTCACGAATCAACCCAATTTTTGGTATCCTCATAAGATGTGAACCGCTGCGCCGTCAGAGCATGTGCCATGGACCGGAACAAGTGATAATCGGACAGTGCAATGTCTGGTGAATACGGCGGGTGGGGTAACACTTCCCAATCAAGTGTTTCCAAGTACTTTTTCACGAGAGCCGCAACATGTGGCATTATACTTCTGCATTGTCATGCAGAAGAATAATTTTTTCGTGTCTAGAATAGTATTGAGGGCGTTTTTCCTTCAGAGCTCGGCTCAGTCTCATCACTTGTGTTCGATAGAGGGCTCCAGTAATTGTTTCGCTTGGATTAAGCAACTCATAATACACTACACCTAGCTGATCCCACCAAATACACAGCATAAGTTTTTTTCCGTGAATATTCGGTTTTGCTGTTGATGTTGACGCGTGGCCAGGTAATTCCCATGATTTTCTTCTTTTTGGATTGTCATAATGTATCCACTTCTCATCACCAGTTACGATACGATGTAAAAACTCTTTTTTTATGTCTAGCTAGCAGCATTTCACTTAAGCATTATCGGCGTTCAATATCTCTCGGCTTTAATTCGTACGGAACCCAATTTCCTTGTTTATGAATCACTCCGAATGATTTTAGACGATGTGAGACTGCTTGCTGAGTGACTTCTTATAATAGAGCAAGTTCTTTTTGTGTTTGAGATGAATCTTCCTCCAATTCTGCATCCTGGTAAATTTTTGGCCTTCCACTGCGATCTTTGTCTTCTACGTCGAAATCACCGTTTTTAAATTTTTGAAACCACTCTCGCCACGTTCTCTCACTCAAAGCACCCTCACCATATGCTTCTACGAGCAATTGATGCGCCTCAGCAGCAGATTTCTTTAAATTAAAGAAGTTAACTAATATTTCCCGCAAATGACGCTTTCTTGGCTCAAATTTTGACATTTTCAACTTATAAAAATTATATTTTACCAATATAAAATCAATGATATTAATAGGTTATGTTGTTCTTGAATGTCCAAACTATTTTTTAAGCCGGTTATCATCTGCGAAAGCTAACCGAAACTCCGTGCCGCGCCATCTACAATAAAACGGCGGAAACTTATTTGTACTCCTAATAGTTTATATAGTTTATTAAATACAAGTTGTGCTTATAAGACGTTAATTTAATTCTAAAAGTTTTTTGATTAAAAATTTTCTTGAAATTAAAATCGTAAAAGACTGACAGTTTAAATCTGTTATGATATTCAAATTTAATAAATTAATTAATCTATTATATTTTTGTTATAACCGTTAGTTGATGCTTATGTTTTCATAACTTCAATAAATTTTTTAAAATTTTCAATCAACAGTGGGGTGGAAAGCAACCTGTACACAAAGCGGACATTTTGATATTTCGTGAATGTGAACTACTATTATGAATTAAGGTGTCTTAAGTTTCGGAATATGTCGAATTAGGAGATTATTTTTTCTTGCAATTTTAATATCGGGGATATTTAGTGTATTGTCGGGGTTTTCTGTTTCCATGGTAAATTGAAATGTGTTAAAAATTAAATTTAGAAAGTTTAAAAACTTTGTTAGTTCTATCAGAGAGCCTAACCAGATACAAAAACATCATCGACATATCTCTTCAAATAATGAACTTTTTTCATCAAATTGTGTAATGAAATATTTTGTTTTCGAGATAAGTCATAAAAATTTCACTTAACAGTGGTTAAGTGAATCCATAGGAAGGCCACTTAGTTAATAAATTTTGTTGTTAACTTTTAATGAACTTATTTTCAGGCATATCTCCAGTTAAACCATTGTTTCATGTATAATCTGAGTGGTGAGTGATAGATTCCTTGTAAAAGTCTTTAATTACGTTTTTTTATTTCTGTGTTTGGTACGGAGGGAAATATATTGACAACATCGAAGGAAATAGGGGGATTTTGAGAGATTCTAGTTCATCACTAAGTTGAATGGTGTTTTTGATAGAATTTGGTTGGAGTGTGTCGGATTAAAACTGGTAAAATCATGTTAAGGTATTTGCAGAGTTTCGCTGTAGGTGCACTTATATGAGACAATGGGTCTCATTAGACAATCTTTTTTATGTATGTTAGGAAGGGTGTAAAATAATGGAATTTTAGGATTCATAAGGTTAGTGAATATTTTATATCTTAAAGTAAGTAAGGGCCATTCTGTATGGCTTACTTGACTGAATTTTGAAGTAGGATCAATTTCGATTACCAGAACAACCTTGTTATCTTGCACGTGGAAGCGAAAGGGAAAAAACTTGACATCCTGGAATCCATAGAAATTGAAAAATGTAAAAAGCACGTACCACTAATAAAACTACTAAGCGAACAGACGGAACTTTGGAAAACCCCTCTCTTCGAAGCTCTGCCGAAACCTACAATCAGCATATATAATAGTTGCGATCTAATTTGTTCATTCAGTTTGAAAATGTAGTAAACACTACGAAACTCGAGTCATTGTATATCAGTAATAATAAAAAAGTGATAGAAAACAAAGTAAATTCTTATTTCTTTCCATTTTACTTTCGCTTCCACGTGCAATATTTCAAGATCGTCCAATCCTAGGAAGATATGATCGGTTTCGAAAAAAGTGTCCCAAATTGGAGTTATCTTTCCGGTTTCTAAATACAGATTGATGTTCTTTGTACCTTTTGTGGAAATATCTTCCAGTTTGTCCTATATATACGCTACTCCAGAATTATTCATTATTTGTTTTTTGCATAAAAAGAGAGGTTGAAAATTTTATATGAGGGTGTGACAACTATTATTATGTTAGTTTTTGACAAAATTTGAGCTATTTTTTGTGAGACTGGTCCAAAATATCTTAGTTTTATAAATTTCTTGTTAATATTATCTGATATGGAAATGGGGTTTATTTGCTTACGATTTAGTTGTTTTAATTGAAAAAATATAAGAGACAGTATTTAATTAAAATACTGTCTCCTATATATTTTTTAATTAAAATTAGTTTCCACCAAGTAAAGACTGAATCAATCAAACATTTAGTCGTTTTTGTTTTTATTTATGAGAGAATTTTTAATTTTTGTTTCGAAATGCTTGTTTGTAGAACAGAATTTTATAAAGTTAAATGTTAGCTAACCACGAAGACTTTCCGGTCAAATCTATCGTTCCTCGGTCACGTTATCCTGTGGTAAATCTGCCGAAGAAGGCGGGTGGTCGTGACAGATTCCGCGTTGATTTTATGTCATTGAAAGTATTTGCTCTCACCTCTAGCAGTGTAGAAATGTCAGATGGTAACATCTCAACAGGTTCACGGTTGCGGTTGAGACTAAGCTTTCGTAAAAATAGAAGGAAAGGTCAGCAGATGTTTGACTTCAGGATATCTTAGTGAAAATTATGCAATTAGAAAAACCGTTCTGGTTTTACTATGGATGAGTAGTAGAAAGATGAAACAACGGCTGTAACATGCAGTAGACAATATCTGCTCTATATCGTATCGCTCAAGTGTTTGAAAATGCAAATTGTTTAAATATTTTAATATTAGCCTTCTACATATTTAATTTCAAAAAATTATATTTAATATTATAACTTCAAGAATTAAATTAAATTAATGTCATATAAAACTACTTATATCAAACGACATAAAATAAACATTCATTATAAGACATCCAAAAGATATAACAAAATCCAATAAATAAAAACTGTTAACCAAAATCCTATAAATTGAATATTTCGAGTACACAAAATTTTGTTTCTGCTCATCAATCTTATGAAAAAAGATATCTTTCAAAAATGTTTAATATAATCTTAAGAATTTCGTCATAGAACTATCTTACTTAGAATATTCAATATTATTAGATATCTAACTAAGTTACTTTTTATAAAATCTCAAGATATGTAAAATCATTACTAAAAAACAAGTTTTAAGAGAGACTTTGCTTCGTCAGTACCCATTTATATCCATATTCAATAAAATATAACATCAATCAACAAAAATATTTTCTCACCTTTCAACAATTCAGAAAGCTTCTGGTAAATGAATACTGAAAATTTAAATGGAGTGTAATGTTAACTCAAATAAATATTTCTGTGGTTTACCATTGATCTAAATGATTGAAAGGCAATTTAACGGCCTCTGTATAGCACAAGGACTATCTATATAATATAATAAAATAATAGTATATAAAATTATATAATATTTTAATATTAGCCTTCTACATTTTTAATAGACTATGAAGTATAAACCTCAATTTATTTTATTTTATTCATACTATATAATTTTTTGGTTTCCTTAACATTCTTTATACAGATAGTCCTTGTGCTATAACAGGGGCCGTTAAATTGCCATTCAATCTTTTAGATCAATGGTAAACCACATAATTATTTATTTGAGTTAACTTACACTCCATTTAGATTTTCAGTATTCATTCACCAAAAGCTTTCTGAATTGTTAAAACGTGAGAAAATATTTTTGTTGATTGATGATATATTTTATTGAATATGAATATAATTCAGATACTGAATTTGTTCAGCCGTTACTATTTGGTATTTGATCATAATTAAAACAAATTGTAGAAATTACTATGTTTTACTACCAAGAAAGATATATTACACATTTCTCGAAACTGGAGTCACAAGAAAATGTGTAATATATATATTTTTTTGGTAGTAAAACATAGTAGTTTCTACAATTTGTTTAAATTATGAATATAATTGAGTACTGACGAAACAAAGTCTCCCTTAAAACTTGTTTTTTACTAATGTTTTTACATATCTTGAGATTTTATGAAAAGTAACTTAGATAGATATCAAATAATATTGAATATTCTAAGTAAGATAGTTTTATGATGAAATTCTTAAGATTATGTTAAACGTTTTCATAAGACTGATGAGCAGAAACAAAATTTTGTCTACTCAAAATATTTAATTTATAGGATTTTGGTTAACAATTTTTATTTGTTGGATTTTGTTATATCATTTGGATGTCTTATAATGAATGTTAATTTTTTATGTCGTTTGATATAAGTAGTACTTATATGACATTAATTTAATTTAATTTAGTGTTAATTTTTAAATATGATTTTTTGAAATTAAATATGTAGAAGGCTAATATTAAAATATTTAAATAATTTCATATACCTTCTATCAAGTATGAACCTCTATTAATTTTATTTTAATGCAAATTGTGATTCAAAAAAGACCTCAAACGATCATATTGTATCACATATTCTAAATTGTCATAATAATTTTCTGAAGGAACCTTCTAAAGAGACTTGAAATTTGTAGACTAAGTTTTTAGCATTTATGATCAAGTTTTTATAATTAAATGTGAACTTTCAGCAATTTCAATATGACCTCCAACCAACAAATGAAGTGATTCTCGTTTTAATCGAAAAGCAAACAGGCTCTTATTAAGAACATCTTAGTGTAGCATACTACGTCTCAACCACGAGCTCGAAAAATATAACCTAATAAAATTTGTATCAAACAAGCTTCTCATGAAAAAAATGATCATAACACCTATTCAATTATCTGCAGCAATCTCAAGTATCCGACCTAGTGGTTATTACAAATCCACCGTTCGCATTTTGCATTAATAAAATAAACTTATTTATTATTCAATTAAATTCTGCATTATTTGTAAGCTCAATCCAATTAATTCTTTCGCATAATAAATACTTTGAATTGAATACTGCGATTTTTTTATGTTGAGGTAATGTTTTCATTAGTAGGTATGAAATCATGACTGCAGGTACGAGGGCAGTATGGAAAGTGAATGACGTTTTTCATCGATATCGTAATTTACTTTGAAAGAAATTATGAATTTTCAAGTTATAGGTACTTTTTAAGGGTTGTCAAATTGAATTCGAATATAATAAACATAAATATTTGATTGATTCGGCCTGTTCCTGATGGAAACTCATTTTAATTGAAAAATATATAGGAGACAGTATTTTTTAATAATAATAATTATGTACAGGGCTTTTTAATTAGGACAGGTACATGTGAAAATTGAGTAAAATGAGCTTTAAATCATTAACGACATTAATAAAAAGAGGTTTTCTTCTTCATAGAAGGATTATTATAAAATTTTTGAATATCATACAGATTTATTCTGTTAACCTACTGCAAATTTTGATTTGAAAAAAAAAATTATTTAAATACTTTCAGTATTAAATTGAATAAATGTCTTTACAACACACTGTGTCAATTTAGTAAACATATGAAATTATTACTTATTTCACAGTACCAAAGAGAATGAAATAAATTCAAAGAAATATAAATTGTAAACTGAAAATTATTAAATGAATACTTGAAGAGTACAAAATTTTTTTTTCGCTCCTTGCTTCATGAAAACTTTCCAAAAATGCAAAGTATTATATTAATTCAAAAACCTCTTCAAAAATAATTTGCTCAAAATAAGTTCCTTTTAAAAATTCCTAAAACATGCAGAACATCTTTAAAAAGCAATTTAGAAATATTACATAAATTACATAAAGTTTGAAAGTTATTTTATGGACTCCTTTAAAACTAAATGATAACATGTTATAAGCGTAAACCAAAATTTATAATTATCTTAGATACAATAAAATAATAAAAAGAGACTTTTTCTTGATAGAAGGATTGTAACAAAATTTTTGAATATCATACAGATTTATTCTGTTAACCTCCTACAAATTTTAATTTCAAGAAAAGATTTTAGAATTTAAATAAACGTCTTTAAACACACTATTATTGAATTCAATTCGAAAAATTTTTCAACAAAATTGTTTTTGAACTTAAAACTTGTAGGAGGTTAGCAAAAATGTCTTTACAACACACTTTCATTCAATTTAATTCTAAAAATTTTTGAATAAAAATTTTTTTGAAATTGAAATTTGTAGGAGGTTAACATTTTGTAATAATCGTTTTATCAAGAAAAAACCTCATTTTATTATTTTATTGTATATATAATAATTATATATTTTGGTATACGCTCATTTCATATTATCATTTGGTTTTAAAAGAGTCCATAAAATACCTTGCAAACTTTATGTAATTTCTGTGACGAACATAGAATACGTAGGATGATTATAAGTTCGCTTCATTCTAGTGTTTGTCCAGTGCTTTTCAAAGATGTTCTACATATTTTAGAAGTTTTTTAAAGGAACTTATTTTGAGCAAGTTGTTTTTGAAGAAGTTCTTGAGGTTATGGAATTTAGTTTTCATAAAGCAAGAAACGAAACAAAATTCTTCAAGTATTTATTGAATAATTTTTAGTTAACAATTTATATTTCTTTGAATTTCTTTCATTTCCTTTGGTACTGTGTAATAAGTATTAATTCTATATGTCTACTAAATTGACACAGTGTGTTCTAAAGACATTTATATAATTTAATTCTAAAAATTTTGGATGAAAAATTTTTTCGAAATTAAAATTTGTAGGAGGTTAACAGAATAAATCTGTATGATATTTGAAAATTAACGAAATTATTTCTCATATTTTCTAATTCTGTTTCAATTATTTATAATGCTTCATTTTGGAAATTTTATATGATTTTGGAATAGTAGATTATGCTGTACTACCTATCTCTTAAATATTATTATACTAACATCTATTAAAAGAACATATTGGCTTAAAAAACTCAAGAAAAATTTCAGGAACTTGAGAACAACAAGAACATTTCCATCAGCATTATCTGGATTCCATCATGTGAGCATACTTGAAAACGGACTATCTGATCGACCTTGATCTTCTGAACTTGGTATAACAAATATTCTCCTTCATACGTGTGATTCGATTAAACTTGTCGTTAAGATTATTTTTGAAACCGACACCAAGCACCCAAGAACTGGCTTATAATAGCCTCGCAAGCGTAACGAAGTTCTGAGCCTTGACCACAACCGAGGTGTCATCGGTAAAAACGACAAGCAGAAAGAGAGCCAAGTGCATTGGTAAATCATTTATGAATAGTAAAAATAACAGTGATCCCAGCACAGAGCCTTGAGGAATCCCACAATCGATATGAATATGAGCAGAAAAAGTGAATCCAAACTTTACTACATAGTTCTCTGGTTAAGATAGCTAAGCAATCAATCGTGAACGATTTTCCTGAATTATAACCCGTAACATGTATTTAAAATGAATTAAAATGAAAATGTGTGGAAGGCACAGTATAAATCAAAAAACAAGCCAGCAATATGTAAGTTGTGGTCCATACAATCATAAAGAGATTCTAAGAAATCGCGTGTAGCCGTCTGTGTTGATCGACCACTTCTTAAGCCATATACTGAGCTTAATCAAGAATTTGGATTTATTCAGATATTTTAACGTTCTAACAAAGATGATTCTTTCGAAAACTTTCGACAAAATGCTCAACATTGAAATGGGATAATAGTTTGATATCTCATCCTCATTAACGCATAATTTAAAGGGTCTAAATAGAATCTAATGCATTTCAAAACGGATCACTCTGTAGATCCAAATTGTAAGAAACTGTGACGACCAACACACCTTATTCAAGTTTCCTAGGATCAAACAGAAAGGAAGCACTCAATTAGGGAGACCGCAGAGATAATAGCAGATGCAGAAACAAGAAGGTGGTCATTGATTTCACAACCTTTACCTGCAGGAATACAAACTCCAGGAAATTACAGTATACACCTGGTATATCCGACCAGGGGCACACCCTCAAAATCATATAATTTTCCTGACTCACATGCCATTACCACTCATTCTACTCCCGGTAAACAATAACTTATTATTAACTTATGATGAATCAATAATCGGGAATATATAAAAGTCACCGTGGGGCACGAAAAAAATTAATTCGGAATACTCTGTTACTAACGAGGTGGGTCGGTGAAGCAACACTGAGTAACATATTAGTAATTTCCAATAAATTACTGTTGTTGGCGAAGGTGAATAGCTGTCGAACGCGGGAGATCGTGATAATTGATTTTTATCAATTTACACATGTTGAACAACTAATTATCGATTTCGTGTTGCTCGGTTATAGGTATGACGTCAGTGGAAGACAGTGGCAAGTCAAAATTTTATAAATAATAGTATTCCTTCCATATCAGAGCCAAACAAATTTTCAAGATGGTATGTTTTCAAGAAAGTACTGTGAATTGGTCAAAGAAAAACAAAATAAATATTATTCACCTATAAGGGGTAGAAATGAGTTCGTGCGGTTTATGACGTATGTCGCTATTAGTTTATTATTCCATTGTTTCATCTGGAACACCTTCATTTCGAAGTGTCATAATTAGGCTTTTTTTTTCGTTTCTGTCATTTCACTGGAGTGTGAACAACAAAGTTTCTGTGTGCTCTGAAAATGTCAACTTTTGTAACAAATTATATATTGTTGCAGGGAGTTTTACTTCTTTACTTCATTATGAAGAAGATAGATAAAAGGTGGATTCAGTTCTCCAGAACCTCTACAGATTTAAATATAAATGCATCTCATGAAAACATTTAGAATTAAATTTTTAAAAAACGTGTCCTAGATACACTCCATCACATTATATAGACATAGAGGTTATCATCACATGTGGTGGAAATGAACTAATGAAGAATCTAAAGAACTATGAAATAATTACCAAATTATTTAGACATCACCTTATACATATATGTTTCGATTGGATGTTAAAGAATCATAAGTTCCATCACCAAAAAAAGTTCAACCTATAATTCAAGAAGGCAATTTTTATTTTACTTTCTTGAAGAATATATAGCACATTCTCCAGAGAAAGAACCTGATAAATTCGGACCCAAATCTTTTCAGTAAGGAGTTATTTGAACAAACAAAATAATCATTAAAAAATATATAAAAATATTTTTTCATCACAAGACATTTCCGAAACAACTAATCAATTTTTGGATAAGCATGGCCTATACGAAAATCAGGTTATATCACAGAAATATACAATGAAAGAAGATACGACTTAGACTCGGCATTAGATATGACACAAAGAAATTTCTCAATAATTAATATAGATATTGAAAATTACTATGAAGAAGTATTTGCAAATTACAGATGGAAGCCCGAATTAATGCTCCAGAACCTCTACAGATTTAAATCTACATAAATCTCATGAAAATATTTACGATTAAATATTATCAAAAACATGTCCTAGATACACATTACCATTTTAAAGACAATATAATAATTGAAGAAGATAACTTGCGTCCATTAATAATACATAAAGGGAAACAAAAAAGCGATTATAAATTATTGATGTATTAAGATAGGTGTCTATACATATAGTTATTTTACCTGAAATTGCAACATTAAGCACCTTGAAATTACGGTTTTAAATCGGGTGATGCCTTCTCTAGCTCTTCGTAGTGCTTTTACTCTGTGTCAATGAGGTTATCAATGAAAGCTTGAGGAATGTTTCGCCAAATGTCCGTCAAAGCATTGACAATCTGTTGTAATATCTGCGGTCAGGTAAGCAGTATAGTTGCTTTTACATTGCACACCAGACATGTTCAATACAATTTTGATCTGGAGAGACAGAGGGTTAATCCATTCGGTTAATGCCATGCATTTCTATGCAGCCGTTGATAATTCTTGCCCGGTGTGGACCAGCATTATCGTCAATTTACGTGAATTTGTCGCCAATAACTGCCGCAAACAAAAGAAAAATTGATTCTTCAATCAAATCACGATACCTTACCGCTGTCATGGTTGCGTTAACGAGGATAATAAGATCAGTGTGCCCATTAAAACAAATACCTTCCAAAACTCACACTGAGACGCCACTGAAAGGAGTTGTTGAAGTCATGAAATGTTCATTATACCATTGATCCTGTTCGCGCCACACCAACATTCGCCAATCAGACTGATACGTGAATTTTACCAGGTTATCGTATTGGTATAGGAGCTTAGCTCTCTCACCAAGTGACTACTCAGCAGTCTCCACAGTCCAACCCAGGAGGTAGAAAGTATGATAAGGAATACGCCATATCATCGCGCGAAGCAAGAACCCCTCCGAAGAGATGAACAGCTTTCAGTTTGGGCCCCGTCTCGAAAACCAGAACCGTCTGACTGGTAGCAGCGAAGCACTATTCAACCTCTACTGGCTCTGCAAGTCAGAACCCGAGTTGGTTTGTGACGCAACTTACCTGCCGGAAGAAATTCTTATCCATCCATCCGAACATAGTCCCATGAACTAAGATAATCTCAAGATTTATGACTTCTATTGATCCTGGCACGAGCACCGACTAACGGCCTGTACGTCATAACTCACCGAACCCATGTGAAGTCATTTGATTGATCCTGGCGTCAAGCACTAACGGCAAAGCCATTTCGTCGAGATCCACAAACCCTAAAAAGTTACGCATTGATCCGGAGCCAGGACAAGCCGGTCGAACCGTTAAACCCCGAGTCATTTCATGAGAATATCCCGAACATGAGGGTCTGCGAACAGATAAATGAAATACTTCCCTAGTCCAGCATGCGGACCTTCAACCACTGCCCCCTCGAGTCCAACACGCGGACCTTCAACCACTGCCCCCTCGAGTCCAACACCAATGGGGTGGCCAGGTGATACAAGTATCTGAGGGCAATTCACCCTCCCGAGGTAATGCAGTATGCTACATAACGCTCTCGGCCAGTGGACAGAAAAATCCGGAGATTTACTGCGATAGGGTAGAGTACGCCAGTTTTAAGGGAGAAGCCCTGTGCTGCGACGGACTCCCTGTCTGTAAGTTAATCAACCGGCTCAGCCCTCCATTTCACCAGAACGACAAAACTAGGGCCCCCTTCAGAGATCTTCCACCATACAGGTCCAGTGACTGGCGCGAAATGGCATTACGTTAGACACCAAGACTTAACCCTCAATTTCGCCGGGACGAAACTAGTGTCCTAGTCAAGGCAAGCACCCCATCACGACAAGATCTAATGCCTGGGGGCGAATCAGACTGATACAAACAAAATCTCGTCAACAGCCATCTGTACGCGTTCCAGTTCTTATGTCCAAGAGCCCAACCAGCCAAGTACTCCTGACTCAATCGCGGCTGCCTGGCGTATCTTCTTGCCCTCAAATCGAAACTGTTCAACCTATTCCGGATTGTTTTACCACAAATAATCCTAACGGTAGCTTGCTGTAATGAACTATTAATTTGGGATGCTGTGAAGAGGGATTCCGTCGAATTAGCTGATCTTGTGTGGCAGTTGTAGCTCTTCCTCTTCCACCTCCATGAGTATATGTAGCATTTTCACTATACGATAGCTCTATTTACTATACTTTGCGAAACCCAGAGACGGTAAGCAACATCTTGTTGAGTTAAGCCTTCATTTAATCAACACACTTATTGTTCAAGTTGGACGGCATCTAAACGAAAGTTGAAGTCGTGATAATTAATCCTCTGGTGCACAAATATTCAACTCAATCTTCATTCTTTATTTTATTAGGAGTACAAATAAGTTTCCGCCGTTTTTTAATACAAATTAAATATTTATTATAGAAGACGATGTGAGACTGCTTGCTGAGTGACTTCTAATGTTAGAGCAAGTTCTTTTTGTGTTTGAGATGAATCTTCCTCCAATAATTCCTCCAATTCTGCAACTTCGTAAATTTTTGGCCTTCCACTGCGATCTTTGTCTTCTACGTCGAAATCACCGTTTTTAAACTTTTGAAACCACTCTCGACACGTTCTCTCACTCAAAGCACCCTCATCATATGCTTCTACGAGCAATTGATGCGCCTCAGCAGCAGATTTCTTTAAATTAAAGAAGTAAACTAATATTTCCCGCAAATGACGCTTACTCGGCTCAAATTTTGACATTTTCAACTTATAAAAATTATATTTTACCAATATAAAATCGATGATATTAATAGATTATGTTGTTCTTGAATGTCCAAACTATTTTTCAAGCCGGTTATCATCTACGAAAGCTAACCGAAACTCCGTGCCGCGCCATCTACAATAAAACGGCAGAAATTTATTTGTACTCCTAATACTACAGGGTGATAAGAAAAACCTCGGACAAACAACGAATAATAATAACATAAATACTTCGTAATAACATATTTGAGCGGTTTCGAACTGGCTTCCTTTGGCGGCGTTACATAGCTTCAGACTCTTCTTGAAATTTTCGGTAATGGGCCGCAGCTCTTTGGGCGTTAATCGGTTTCATTCCTGGCGCAGGGATTGCTTTTATAGTGTTTAGCACATGCCCCCTGCTTCAAAATCGACCATACGCTGTAATCCACTGGGTTGATATCCGGCGAGTAGGGCGGCCATTCTGCAGATGGGATGAAACCCGGAAAATGAGTATTACATCATTCTTGCGCCATTTTTGCTTTGTGAGCCAGACCGGAGTCCTGGTGAAAGGTCCAATGCGTGTTGACGAAGTGCTGCCGGGTCTACGGAAGTACTACGGCCTCGAGAATGTCGCATCGGAAAACTTCTTGATTGATTTTGATTAGTACAAGAAAGTGTAGAGAATCTAATAGAATAAAAATTATTTGGCTGCGAAATACCTTTGTTCCAGAACACAGTAAAATTTTTCCGAAGTTTTTCTCATCACGCTGTATACAGTCCACTTTTCTCCCTTTTATAGAGTTTTCCTTATATTTGATTTAGAAATTCATCAGGCCTATCCTGCAGATATCTTCTATACCTTTTTCTATAGTCATCTTTGTCAGTTCAAGAACTGCATCATTCGTTTTACACTCTGTATCTTACCTTATGAGCGATTAGATGGCTAGGAATCGGTTCGGAATTAGTCCCGTGTACAAAGCTCATACCACAGGCTAATTAATATTTAATGTCAGGCTACCCGCCACTGCTAATATCAAAGAAATATACCCGTTGCGATTTGCTCTTCACTCGAATTAGCAAACAGTATATTTCCCTATAATTCCCATAGAGCAGCACTATTTCATCTCATTCACGACCTGACTATTGAAATTGATTACGCGATCAATCGTAAATGCTAACTCCGGGACATTCATTATGCCCTGAACACACGATAATATAATCCGTTTATTATTATGAGAAACTTATGCAAATCGACCCTTATTACTTCATTTGATCGTATGAAATATATAAGTTATGCCGGAGAATACCGGTAGTGTTACCAATTAGGCAATTCCAGCCTTTAAATGCCGTGGAACGCACTCGAGGCACGACCTGTAGAAACAGATACACTTTTATTGTGCGCCGAGTTTATGGGAGTGAGATGTTTTGAAATGTTTAATAGAAAAACGTGATGGTCGAGGCTGTCAAGCGTTCGAAACGAGGAATTTGGCCTAGAGCAGAGCGCAACCTATTTGGTTTTTTACGTGGGAAAAGGAAAAGTGATGCTGCTCGATATCTTGGGAAGATATCCCGCTAATGGTTAGATAAGAAGGTGTGGATCCGCACATTGGTCTAAAGAAGCGCATTTAGGTCATAACTATTGGTTTTGTTTCTTGGTAATCTTCTAGTTTCTTCGAACAACCTTTACTATTGTGGGGTCCGAATTGATTTCACTAAGTCACATTGAAATATACTGAGCAACAAAATGGGGTAAACACCCATATATTTTATCAATATTGTGTGACATGTCGAGTTATACAGAGTGAGCCATTAGTCATTCGTGTTTTGATAGAAAGTCAGTTTTATATTTGACATTGAAGAAATGGGTCGATTTAAGCTTGAACAAAACTGGGGAATAATAAAAACTTATTTCCAAAGTGGTGAAGCTCCTATTCAAACTTATAGAAATTTACTCTAGCTCTAGCCCAAAATGTGAGTGAACATTCATCAATATCAATTCAACATCGTGCTCGAAAACTGAGCATTTTTGTCACTTCTCTGAGAAGAATTTTGCATGAAGACCTCGATATGAAGGCTTGTAAAGTTCAACCAGTGCAAGAAGTGTGAAGCCTTGTGATGCGTTTCCACTCCGCTCAATGAGCCTTTCCTCAGAAAAATCATCTTTAGCGATTAAGCGCATTTTCGCCTCAGATGGCAATTTCTTGTGTGGATTCGTTAAGGATAAGTGTAACGTTAACAATCATAGGCAATGCTAAGCAATAATAACGAGTGGGGTCTTTGAGATCACCCTTACATCTCGTCGATGACCTGCTAGCGATCATCTGCTGTGGGTAGTAGACGTTCAAGCATTTGCTGATGACATGATCGTAGTGAAAGGTAAATAAGAGGTGACGATACCGGCCGTCCTTCAAGAGATACTGGACACTATCGACGAATGGTGTACATGATGATATGTCTCTCAACTCACAAAGGGTAGTTATGCTACCATTCACCAAGAAATGGAAGCTGGATGGTTTAGAACCGCCGACAATCCCTGGTGAAACAATACAATTCTCTAATGAGGCAGAATACCTGGGAATAGTCCTGGACAAAACTCTCAGTTGGAATGCACACCTAGACAAAGTGTGTCATAAAGTCAGAATGGGATTCTGGACCTGCAGATGAATCTGGGGTTTTTAGCCCAGCTATACACTATGGTAATTAGATAACAGATAATGTACGGCGCTGAAGCGTGGTGGAAGAAGGGCCAACAAACTATTGGACAACATAAGATCACCCGACTACAAGGACAGGATTGCCTTGCAAATACAGGTGCGTTTCGCACCACACCGACAGCAGAAGTCACGAGCCAAGAACGGCATTTCAATGCAATCGTCCCCAGCCGGGACGAATGGACCCAGAATGCTGAGGTTCTATTGAGGAACGACCTTGGCTTGTTCACAGAAGGTCTATGGAAGCAAATCGAGAATCAACATCTCACTGAGACTCGGTCAATATGCAGCCATATTCCAGTACTATTTGCCATTCAGACCGCGGCAGATCTGCTGATAAAAAGGCAAAATCAAAATATTTACTGATAGCTAGTCAGTACTTAAAGCTCTGGAATCCAGCTTTCGTACATCAAAAACTGTCTGGAGTTTCCGCACGGCTTTAAACAGGCTCGGTATGTACAACAGAATCACTCTTGTTTGGATACCGAGCCACACAAACTATTTGAGTAACAGAGGCAGATCGGCTGACGTCTGCTGGAACTAGGCTGCCTCTGGTAGGCCCGGAACCATTCCTGGGAATACCACAAGACGTGGATAAGCAGACGATAACAGGCGGAATGAATTCAAGACTAGAGTCTTTCTGGCTGAGCCATCCTGGCCTGAAACATTCGGAGGTGTTCCTTGGAACACCAAAAGATGGCGGACCTAGCCCTAGGTCTGAATAGGGCCAAACTAAGAACACTTGTCGGAATTATGACAGGTCACTGCAGGCTGAACCTCATCTTTATATCGTATTTTGCATTTAGACTGGAATTGACAGACTGATACCATAATCCATTCAAAATCCAATCAATCATGACAAATTGAAATGGTAACATTCCATAGTTTCATTCATAGACCTTTGAGCACCCCGTTGAACGAAGTCAATTTCCGAAAAGAAGTCGATATAATTAAAACTATAGAGGTGAACAATGGCTATCGAACTGAAATCACAACATGATTAAAAAGAAAACTTACTACAATACTTAAAAAAAATTATGTCAATGTAAATGATCCTTATCAAGAAAAAAATAAGGCTTATATCAAAGCTTTCAGCAGAAGAATCTATAAGAGTCTTCATAAAATGGGAATTAATTCTTTAGCAGTAAATAGAAATAATTTAGCTGAAATGTTGGTGAACAATAAAGAAAGAAACCTCAACTTTTCCGAATCGGGGATTTATCAAAACAAATGTGATTATGGTAATGCTACATATATAGAACACAAAGGCCGATGTTTACAACATATAATCAAAGAACATAGGATGTCTATTTCGAAAAACCAGAAATCAACCGGTTTTGCAGAACATTGTATAGAAAATAATCATTTTTTCAATGAGAAAGATATCTCTTTACTATATAATGTTAAAATGGGTAAATTGATGAATTATTTGGAGATTCTATTAATCAAAAAGGCCATTGAAAAAAAGGAGAATTTAACAAATTCCCAAATGCTCTTTGGGAACACCTCTATATTGGATGCTGTTATTTCCATGCGCCATAAAAATACACAAATGTCCTTAGTGTAATAAAAGAACATTTTCAATTTAAATTTTTGTTACTTTTTGTACTCCTTCGAAGATGGTCGATAGACCGAAACAGGTGTCAGGGTTCTGAATAAAGTGTAAAACATTAAACTTGTGAGAATTCTTTTAACTAAAATTGTTATAACGTTTCACCTGGAGCCAACCGCATGCTCCCTTCATTTAACTATGGTACAAATGTTATTGAATTTACTGAATGCTCTTATTTTCCTGACTTTCTAATAAAAAAATTTTTGTACGTATTTTAAAAATAGTTGTAGCTGCAAAAATGTCTTGCACTTAAATTTCCACCTGGGTGAACAATTTGAAGTATGTATTTAAATCTTATTCACTATTGAAAAACTACTAAAATGTCAACCACACAGAGTTAGGTTAATTTGAGGATTAAAGTTTCACCTTTAAGGTATGAATTGGTGGTACAGGTGTTTGCAAAAACGTGAATTGTTTGTTTTTGCACTTACGGCTTTCGACTTTGCAGCATTGTTCTCTATCTATTGTATTGGTAAATATTTCACTTCCTGCTTTCACCAGTTATTTACTATTCAACACGCATTCATTCAAGAAGATTGAAATGCTGGATGGTATTTGGTCATTCACGAATACCCAAGCCTTAATACTGTTTTTTTAGAGATATAATTTAGTGGAAAATATTTTTTCAAGTAGCGATCTAAATTTATTATGATAATTCATGACGTCAGTAAGATCTTTCGATTGATTTAGATTTCTTGCAGCGAAAAGTTACATAAATGCAGACAAGTGCACCGGGGAGGATAAGGAAGTAATTCGCGGTAAACTTTCTATGAGAATTATATAGGAAATACATATTGAGGAAATTTGCTATTCGGATATTCTTGTAATTCAGAAATATTCGCTTTTGCAGGGTGCAGGGACACCTCTTTTTTGCAGAACCTCAAACTTAATAAAAATCGAATGAAATAAGGAATTACTTTGTTTTCTATCACTTTTTGTTATAACTGATATACAGTGACTCGAGTTTCGTAGTGTTTACTACATTAGATCTCAACTATTATATATGGGGATTATAGGCTTCGGCAGAGCTTCGAAGAGAGGGGTTTTCCAAAGTTCCGTCTGTTCGTTAAGTAGTTTTATTATTGGTACGTGCTTTTTATATTTTTCCATTTCTATGGATTCCAGGATGTCAAGTTTTTTCCCTTTCACTTCCACGTGCAAGATAACAAGGTTGTTCAATTCTGGGAACGTGTGATCTGTAGTGAAGAAATGGTTCGCAAAATTGGAATTATTCTTCCGGTTCCTAAAAGCAGATTGGTGCTCTTTGTACCTTTTATTGAAAGGTCGGCCCGTTTGTCCTATATACACACTATTACACTCTTGACAACTTAATTTATAGACTCCAGAATTATTCAGTCAGTTCTCTATGTCTTTCGGATTAAAAAAGAGATTAGAAATTTTATGGGAGGGTGTGAAAGCTGTTACTATGTTAATTTTTGATGAAATTTGAGCTATTTTTGTGAAAATGGTCCAAAATATGTTAGTTTTATGAATTTATTGTTATTATGATCTGATTTGGAGATGAGGTAAATTTGTTTACGAATTAGTTGCTTTTGTTTTTTGTTTATGATGGAATTTATAGTTTTGGTTTCGAACTGATTTTTTTGTGGCTATTTGTCTGATTGTATTCAATTCCCTCTTTAACGCAATATTATCTAAAGGAATTGAAAATGCTCTATGTACCATTGATCTATAAGCAGCTAGTTTATGATTGATCGGATGGTTTGAAAAATTGGTATTGTTGTATCAGTTGATGTGGGTTTTCTATATATGTCAAAGGAAATTTCATTATTACTGTTAATTAAAGTTAGGTCCAGAAAATTTATTTTATTATCAAATTGTGTTTCCATGGTGAATTTGACCTTATTGTGCAAACTATTAAGATATTCTAATGTTTCATTTAATTCTGAATGTGTTCCGCAGAAGCAAGCCAATATATCGTCTAGATACCTGTACCAAAAAGTGATATGCTTTGCGTGTGTGGATTTTAGAATTTTTCTTTCAGAACGGGACATAAAGATTTCAGCGAGTAATGGGCTGAGAGGTGAACCCATGGCAAATCCATCTTTCTGTTTGTAGAATTTACTATTGTATTGAAAGTAATTTTCTTCCACGCAAAGTTCGAAAAGGGTTAAAATTTCGTTTTTTATCACAGGATTGATGTTATTTTTTGTTAGGATATTTTCGATTATATTCATGCATTCCATATTTGAATATATAGAATGCATGCATGAATATAATCGAAAATATCCTAACAAAAAATAACATCAATCCTTATTAATTAATTATTGGATCAAATAACTCTGTGAAATCTCTACAAAATTTAATTTGAAAAAAAATTCATGAATTGAATCGAAATGTCTTAAAAACACTCTTTCTATTTAAGTAGACATTTAGAATTCTCAAACATCACACACAAACACTCAAAAGCGTGAAGAAATCAATGGAAAATATAGAATATTGACCAAAATTACCCAGCCACCTTAAGGCGATAGAGCTGTTTAAACTGAATCTTATGAATAACAAATGAAATTTCAAAAAGCTCCAAATAACTTTAATTTTTTTTAAATATAGCATATTTTCCAGATTAGCGTTTGAAACCTCCGTTCATAATCGTCAGTTGCCTTTTCTGAATAAAAACTAAAAGTAAATTCATTACAATTACATCTTTAATTTTTGTACTCATTTAAAGAGGCTTGAATAGAAAAATAGACGCATTATTTCTGGTGTATCCTACAATTTTACTCATTCCCAATTGATCAATTTGTTCTTCTATACTTTGACTAATAAAATAAAGATCTTTATTTTTATAACTTCATCTTCATAGATATCTGTGTATCCATTGTATTCCAACTAGTAATTTACATATATGATTAATTTCTCTTTCTTTGTGGAAATTTCTATGGAATTCACTTCTCTATAATGTTTATGGGTTAAAAATTATGCAAATAACACGTATATATAGATTCACGATTATGTATGTCTGCAGAAAGGCGAATTTCATAGAAGAATCCTTAAGGTTAATCAGTCAAATATGATTAATATAGGCAATTTAAACGAAATTCTGACCAACTTAAAGTGCGAAGCATTGCAAAAAACAAAGGAAATAATATTAGTACTCTATAAAATAAGATTCCATTGAAAATAATCATATTATACTCATCATAAATACAATCTTTATTGAAGATTCCTTAGAACATGTGGAGATCCCAACAGTGGGTCAAAAAAGAAACCTTATCTTCGATCGATTCTTTTTATATCGTTGATGCATTAAATAAGTTTTTCAAGATTTAATTTTGCATAGTCCTTATATGGACAGACTTTAGTGTTATTTCTTCATAATTTATTATTCCAAACTATTTCCTGGATACTCATAATTATACGTTTGTAAAGGCATTAATATTCAAATCTTGTATCGAGTCACAAAATTCGTATGCCGCCGACCAAGCCTGGATAATTCGATGATTATATGACGTCATCATGTTTCAATCTGAAAAAAACTGAAAAAGCCGAGTCCACTGAAATAATTATATACTAAGACTAGCAACAACAGAATGAATGGGATGAACACAGAACAATAGCAATGCGTGTAGGAGTAGGTATACAAATAATGATCAATTATAACTGTTAACAACCTTTCTCTTCTTCTTATTTCATATTAGACGAGTCTAAGCTGCTATAAAATTCGCCAATATGTGTTCAAGTTAGAAGATTAATTAGTGGAAAGATTACCGCGATATGTTTATGGCGAAATTGATGTCTTCATATCGTTTTAGTGCAGGTAATATGCATGCATAATGTTGGCCAGATGTTTGTACTCATTATAATATAAAAAAAATTTTCCATATAACTGGAAGCAATGTTTCAACGGAATTAGAATGTACTGGTCTCTGATTCATACTTAATTTTCATTAGTCGATTTTACTATTCAAATGAAAATATTATTACTATTATAAAAAACTGTTTATAAGCATTTGAAAAGGCCACTATGTAAACGAAATGCTTCATATCACCAACTAACCATAAAAAATAGAAATCAACATATATAGTGTCGATAAGTCGATAGCTTAGTGGTATGGACATTGGGCTTAGAACCGAAAAGTCCCGGGTTCAAATTCTGTTTAAATGGGAAAGAAATTTTCAAGTTGGACGGGTTTCAGCCATCATTTCACCGTTGGGTCGAAAATTAGTGCTCTGACAATTGTTGTGAAATTAAATAAATTAGCGGAAATTAAGTTGATTTACTTTAATCATCGAGATGTATTTCCAACAAGTAGAGACTGATCCAATCAAACATTTGATAATATATTCAACTCTTAATCTTAACTATCATTTGCATGGTTGTTGGCAATCATCGGAAAGTCCGAAGAAGAATTGAACACAATTACAAGACCTAAACAAACCCTCAAGACGGAATTCTGAACAAAAGTTCACTTGCTGACACGTGTCATAGCTGGTAATAACTTTGAAATTGAAAACCTCAATTTTATTTTAAGGTTATCAACAGATAAGTCACAGAAAAGTCTGAATTCTTCTTCTTTACAAGTTCTGAGCATGTTCAATATCTTTTCTATAATCTTTAAAAGGTTTGAATGGGATAAAATTTGTACTCTAAAAGCGACTACACTTTGGTTCAAATAATTATATAAATTGTTAATTCGAGTCTACTTGATGAAAGCTGTAATTCATAGTTAAAAATATCAGATATCTGTTTTTATAGACAAATATTAATATTACATATATTTTTAGTATTGAAACTTTTCAATTTGCGGATATTTCTAATTCGAAATTAGAGCTTTTATCAAGTAGAATCGAATTCTTGATTTATATGATTATTGAAGTTATTATTCCCAATTTGTCACTTTGTGTGTCACCTTGGTATACAAATTCAACTGTTTCGGCATTTCTAATATTGATTTAAAGTTTCTAGAATATTTATGATTGAAATTTTTCCTTTGGCCATCCTGTATATCACAAGCTTCATTTCTCTCATGCAATGAAGTGAAGAATTCAACTGAATTCATATTAAATCATATATCGACATGTACTACTCTGTAAAGAAAGTACCGGGAATTTTCAATTAAAACAACATTTTTACATTTAATCGTCAAAATATATTGGGTCGCCTTCAAAATAGGCTCAATTTGCTCCAATACATCTATGCCAACGGCACTTCCAATTATCGAAACATTTTATATAGGCGCTTTCCGAGATGGACTTTAGCTCTCGCGCCGAATTTTGTTTTATGGCTTCAATCGACTCAAAACGGGTGCCACGAAGGGGCAATTTTAGTTTTGGGAAGAGGAAAAAGTCGCAGGGAGCCAAATCCGGCGAATACGGTGGTTGCTGAAGCACGTTTGTTGAGTTTTTGGCGAGAAAGTCAGTCACAATCGTAGCTCGGTGAGAAGGCGCGTTATCGTTATGCAAAATCCATGAGTTGTTCGCCCACAAATTTGGCCGCTTCTTACGGATACGCTCACGCAAATGTTTCATAACGCCTAGGTAATACTCCTTCTTTACCGTCTGACCCTCTGGAACGAATTCGTAGTGTACCACGCCACGGATATCGAAGAAAACAATGAGCATCATCTTCATTTTCGAGCGGCTTTGGCGTGGTTTTTTCGGTTTCGGCTCATTTTTTGCCACCCATTCCGATGATTGCTGGCTTGTTTGCATATCGTACTCGTAGACCCAGGTCTCATCACCAGTTATAATGCGTTCCATGAATGTAGAATCGGAATTACAGCGATCCAGCATGTCTGAAGCAACCTGTTCGCGAGGACGTTTTTGGAGAAAATTCAGGTCTTTCGGTAAGAGTCGTGCGGCCACCTTTCTCATGCCCAAAATATCAATCAAAATCGTACGTGCGAACTCGTGGGATATCTTAAGATCATGAGCTATCTCTCTCAAGCTGGTACGACGGTTTTCCAGCACCCTTTCCTTAATTTTATCGACGTTATCATCGATCGAAGCCGTCGATGGGCGACCACTTCACGACCCTCCTTGAAGACTCTGTACCACTGATATGCACGAGTTTTCGATAGCGCATTATCACCAAAGGCCTTTTGCAACATTTTCAATGCATCGGCACACGAAAATTCATTTGCAACACAAAACTTTAAACAAATTCTTTGCTCAACGTAATCACCCATAGTAAAAATCGGCAGGCACTCTGACATCGACTGACTTAATCAGCTGTTGCAAACACACTAGTTGACAGATCCCGCTCAAGCTTGGCATAGTAATTAAGGAGAGTGGTGCCAACCTGGGAAAAAAAATTTTTACCTGCCTCATTGCCTCGCCAGATTTAAATCGATAATTCCCGGTACTTTCTTGACAGAATGTATACCAGAAATAACCGATTGAAAAATCTACAGGAGCAACTCAACAAACAAAGTGGAATCTGAAGTTAACCAAATTTAAAAGCTACAATAACTGAAGAGTCAAATCTCTTAGCGAGTAGCGGCCGGAAAGAACGAATGTTTTCTTTGAAAAATAGGCCACAAAATGGGTCTGAACCGCCAGACCCACATGACAAGGAGAACAATAAAATAAATTATTTTTATCACCCATAATTGATGATATCTGCGGTCGACTCAAAAAAGTAAGGTATCAATTATTTTGCAACTTAGAAACCTATACTTTCTGACCTCAAAATCGCCTGCGAAATAGAGCGGCTGGCTAATAGGGATAGATTTCAATGCTTTCATTTGGGACTATAAATAACTTGTGCTTCTTTGAAAAGCGGAAACTGAAAAGTCTGCTACCGTATTATTAACTGCCGTTTGACAGCGGTACGGTAAACGCCCAGTGTTGTCAAATATCTGGATGGTTTTGAGCATTGCCAATTTATCTTAGGTAGAAGTGTATCGCAGAAAATACAAAAATTCTGCTTAAATGACGACATATTTTATGTCTTAAATATCAAACAGATTAATTGTACCATAACTCGCTAGAAATTTTAATTTCATAAAATTTCTCGAAAACTTTTTGTAATTAAATTGAATAAATCCCACAGAAAACACTGTTTCAATTTCAGTAGACATATAGAATCAACACTCACTACCCAATATCGAAAAAAAAAATAAAAGAATCCAAAGAAAATAAAGAGTATTCATTGAACTTATTTAAATATTTTAATATTTACAGATATTTTCTGTTAGACTTCTACATATGTAACTTCAAAAAATTTATTTGATATTACAACTTCAGGAATTAAATTAATATCATATAAGTACTACTTATACCAAACGACATATAAATAAAACATTCATTATAAGACATCCAAATGAGATAACAAAATCCAATAAATATAAATTGTTAACAAAAATCCTATAAATTAAATATTTTGAGTAGACAAAATTTTTTTTCTGCTCATCCCTCTTATGAAAACATATCTTTCAAAAATGTTTAACATAATCTTAGGAATTTTATCATAAAACTATCTTACTTATAATATTCAATATTATTAGATATCTGAGTTACATTTCAGAAAATCTCAAGATATGTAAAAACATTATGTTAGTGCAGCATTCAAGTTTCCCTAATTTATTTCTGAAATTGCGCATATATGCACCACTCATCTTTCAGATGACACTGTGCGCATGCGAGAGACTTTTTCTTCGACCAGATTCTTAATGATCACGGATCGACATTACGTTCGATATTTTTCCGGCTTATGAGTTTTTTAATTCTTTCAAAGCAAAAAGTGTTCAGAATTTCTTATTACAAGAACGATAGTTCAACAAGGTGTTGGTGTCAGAGTTCCAGACAAGGGGATCCCCAACTAACCAGGAATTCAGTGGATGAGGGTGAGTGTCCATCTGAGATTTGTGGTGTATTTCTAATCATTATCAAATTTACACATACAGTCTGCTAATTTTCTACCGAAGTGCTAACATTTTGGTCCTTCGGGCCGGATGACTAGTGATTTCTTATTTTCTTTCTTTTCATTTCGAGATTTCCACGTGGGTCACCATCAAATTATTATTAATTTTCATTCATATCGATTGTAGGAAATCGATAAATCCGTACAAGCAGTATACGCTTATCGCTTCATACAAAAAAACCATATGTTCAACTTAGGTTCACTTCAATCGATATAAACATATTCTTTCATTCCGCATATTTCTTCTTTCAATTCATATTGGAAAATAATTAAAACTCAAATACGATTACAACTTCCAAAATTTTCGTTGACACCCTTTCTGTTCTAATAAACTTTCTTTATATTATCTTTTCTTCGCATAATTTGGTTCTTTACATATATCACTTTATATTTACATTCATTCAATAAAATATTTCACAAAAAATGAGTAACATCAAAAGATTTGAAAGCAAACGTAAAATATACGTTAGTCGAATTTCGGAATTTTACATTATTGCAAAGCAAAGCTTAACTGATACGTCGAAAAGAGGGCAATTAAAGGCTAGGTATGATGATATTAAAAAATTATTTGAGCGGTTTTCAGAATGTCATAATGAGATTATAATGCTGATTGAGGATGAGGCGGAATTTGATACACATGAGAAAATAAGAAGGGAGACTGAAAACTTTTATTATGAAGGTTTGTCTATTTATCATAACATGAGTAAAAATGATACTTCTAATTCGTCGTCGGTTAGTGTTGAAGCTTCTGCAAAACTCCCACCTCTTAATATACCCACTTTTGACGGTGATCCAAAAATTTGGTCAACTTTTCATGATCTGTTCGAGAAATTAATTCATGATAATTCCAATCTTTCAAATGTTGAAAAGTTCAGATATTTATTTTCCTTCCTAAAAGACGAGCCTTTGAAATTACTAAATGGTATCGCCATAAATAACGACAATTATAACACCGCTTTCAAAAAACTTATTGACAGATATCAAAATAAAAGACTTATAGCTTCGAATGCATTAGATTCAATTTTTTTCATTTCACTAAAAGGCAATACTGCAAAAGATTTTCGTATTCTACTCAATACCTTTTCCGAATCATTGGCAGTTCTTAATGCTTTAAATTTCAGTACAGATCAGTGGGATTTTTTACTTTTCTATATACTTCTAGGGAAACTAGATATTGAGACTCGAACTAATTTTGAAATTCAAACTGATTCTAGCAAAATTCCAGAATATAAGGAACTTTATAATTTTGTTGAAATTAAATGCAAGGCCCTAGAATCCGTTCAACATTTGACTACTTCTAAAAATAAAGTATTTGCAGTAAGAAAAGAGAAGTGTAATAATAAATATAATTCCAAGACCAGCAATAGTTTTTCATTACAAACAAAAAATACTCATTATAATTCCAATGTTAAGTGTTACCTTTGCAAAGGTTCACATGGATTATCGAAATGCTCTGATTTCTTGTCAAAATCTCCGAATGATCGTTTTTCTTTCGTCAAACAAAATAAACTGTGTTTGAATTGCTTACATCATTCGCATAATCTAAATAATTGTCTTTCGTCGTACAAATGTCGCACTTGTAATAACCGTCATCACTCTCTGATCCATATTAATAGTTCAACTATCATAGAAAATATTCCACATTCTTCAACTGTATCAGGTAACACCTTTTCCGAACAAAATACAGTATTATTGGCTACTGCGGCGGTAGATATCCGTGATAGATATGGCACATTTCAACGTGTTCGCATTCTTATTGATTCAGGAAGTCAATCAAATTTCATAAGCGAAAAATGTTTTCGTAATCTTGGGTTACAGAGACATCAATTTTCTACAACTATTTTTGGTTTGAACGAAATGACTTCATTTTCTTCAAAAGGTATTACTGCATGCGATATCAAACCTACAAATTCCGACAGCCCTGTACTTTCTTTCGATGCTATTGTTGTTCCAAAATTATGTTCTAATATACCTGCTTTTTCTATTAAAAAGGGACAATGGGACCATTTACAGGGTTTACCTCTCGCAGATGAAAATTATTTTCTCTCAAGTCCAATAGACATTCTGATTGGTGCTGAGCTTTTCACTCATATTTTACTCAATGGACGTATCGTTGGAAAATTAGGCCAGCCTACCGCCCTTGAAACTATTTTCGGTTGGGTTCTTTTGGGTAAAGTTAACAATCCGTCTACAAGTTCAGAAACAAAAACTTTTCTTCTTCAATCCGATGTTCGTGTCGACATCTGTATTCATAAGTTCTGGGAATTAGAGCAAATTCCTGATAAGCATTTTTACTCCGTCGAAGATGAAAAGTGTGAGACCTTTTTCAAAGAAACGACCACTCGTGATTCCACCGGTCGATTCATAGTTTCGCTTCCTTTCAGAAATTCGAAACCATTTCTAGGAGATACTTATACTCAAGCTTATCGTAGATTTTTCTTACTTGAAAAACGTTTATTAAAAAATCCATCTTTGTATTCTTCTTATTCCGATTTCATGAAAGAATATCTTGACAGTGGACATATGTCTTTAGCCACATAGGAAGCTATGCCCAATGATAATTTTTGTTACTTACCCCATCATTGTGTTCTGAAGCCTGAGAGCGTAAGCACAAAACTTCGTGTAGTTTGGGATGGATCGGCAAAAGGCTCGAGAGGTGTGAGCTTAAATGACACTTTACTTCCTGGTCCAAAATTACAAAAGGATATAGTTTCTTTACTTTTACTTTTCCGTTTAGACGCAGTGGTATTCATAGCTGATATAAAGCAAATGTTCAGACAAATTTTAATATCTCCTTCTGATAGAAATTTCCAAAGAATTCTATGGCGTTTTAATCCAAACGATTCACTTTCAGAGTATACCTTAAATACAGTTACTTTCGGACTCAATTGTAGCCCGTATTTGGCAATGCGTACCGTTCGTGAGCTAGCTCCCCTAGAGAGAGAAAACTTTCCAATGGCTAGTAAGATACTAGAGGATCAAACTTATATTGATGATGTGCTGGGTAGTGCATCATCTGATTCTGAAGCTTTGTCTCTTCAAAAGGATTTAATCGATCTGCTTAGTCGCGGAGGTTTTATGTTGAGGAAGTGGGCTAGTAATTCTCCAGCATTGCTTTCTTCCTTAGACCATTCTGACTGTCAGATTCCTTTGTCCTTTGATAAGGATGAACCACCATTTCTGAAGGTTCTAGGTCTTCAGTGGTACCCTTCTCTCGATATATTTTCTTACAAGTGCCAAAATATATCAAAAGACCTCACAAAACGAGGCATCTTGTCCGATATAGGTCGGATTTTCGATCCATTGGGTTTTCTGTGTCCCATTCTTTTAATGGCAAAATACATTATGCAATGTATTTGGTCCTTGAAAAAGGATTGGGACGAAGAACTTCCCGAGTCCATTAAAAATTCATGGACACAATTGAAGTGTGAACTTTCAGAACTCTCTGGATTACGTCTCCCTAGGCGAATCACCTTTGATCAATATGAGAGATGTGAGTTACATGGATTTTGTGACGCTTCAAGCATAGGTTACGCAGCGGTAATTTACCTCAGATTACAGAGAGGCGATTCTATTCACGTATTTCTAATCTGTTCTAAAGGGAGAGTTGCCCCCTTAAAAACAATTACTCTTCCTAAACTTGAGCTGACTGCTGCAAAGCTTTTGGCTGATTTGGTCAAATTTGTGACTGACACATTTTCTAGTCGACTCTTATTCGATCAAATCACTTGCTGGACTGATTCACAGGTAGTTCTTTCTTGGCTCAATGCTTCACCGAGCCGTTGGAAAACTTTTGTTGCCAATCGAGTACACCATATTCAGGAACTGGTATCTCCCGATTCATGGATGTATATTCCTTCATCTCTAAATGCTGCCGATTGTGCATCTAGAGGAATGAACCCATTGCAATTGATTCGTTTCGAAATGTGGTGGAATGGACCGGAATTCCTATCCAGCCCAAAAACCGAGTGGCCAAATTTTTCTGCTCAAACTTCAGAACTTAATAATGATGTAGTCTCTGCCGAAGAAAAAAGTATATCTTTATATGTAGATATTCCAATGGACGATTTAGATAACCTTTTAAATAAATTTTCCTCTCTTGAAAAAATAAAAAGAATTTTAAGTTACTGTTTACGATTTTCGAAAATTTCAAAACCCGGTTCCCTTAAACAAACAGGCATTTTAACAATTCATGAGTTGAATGAATCGTTGATGTGTTTAATAAAACATACGCAATATTCGGTATTTTCTGATATCATAGAAATTATTAACAAAAACAAAATTTTACCTAAACCCTTTCGGAAACTTTCACTCTTTCTAGATTCTCTAGGTTTTCTCAGGGTGGGCGGCCGCTTAAAGAAATCCAGTTATATTGAATATGCCGCAAAACACCCTCTTTTGATGCCTAGCTCACATAAATTAACGATTTTGATTGTAGAGTCGGTTCACAAGCAATATTTACATCCCGGTTCAAAAACGTTACATAATTTACTTCTTGAAAAATATTGGATACTATCAGCTCGTCGAACAATAAGAAAAGTTATTTCTAATTGTTTTCAATGTTTTCGTGCCCGTCCAAATACTTACAAACCACCTGAAATGGCTGATCTTCCAAGTTTCAGAATTTCTAAATTAAAGCCATTTTCTCACGTTGCTATTGATTTCTGCGGACCTTTCTTCGTAACTATGCATCGCATAAAGGGTGCAAAATATTTAAAATCTTATATATGCGTTTTTGTGTGCACTACAACCAAAGCTATTCACTTAGAATTAACGCAGGAGCTTTCTACGTGTAGTTTTATCGCGGCATTCCGTCGATTCATTTCTCGACGTGGCATGATTCATGCGTGCTACTCCGATAACGGTCGGAATTTCATTGGAGCTCAAAATGAATTTTTGAAGTTAGCTCAAGAAACTTCTGGAACTCTAAGTTTCCAGTGGCATTTCAATCCCCCTACGGGTGCACATTTTAATGGCCTTGCCGAAGCGGGTGTAAAAATGGTTAAATCTCATTTACTACGAGTGGTAGGAGATCAGCGACTATCCTATGAAGAATTTACAACTTTGATTTGTCAAATCGAAGCTGTTCTGAATTCGAGGCCATTATGTTCTCAGAGCTCAGATCCTAATGATTTAATTCCGCTCACACCAGGGCATTTTCTCACTTTAGAACCCTTGAATTCAACAATTCCTGATGTTGATGTTTCTCATTTGAAATTAAACAGACTGTCTAGATGGCAGCTTATACAGAAAATGCAGCGAGATTTTTGGAAAAGGTACTTCGCGGAATATGTTAATACACTTCAGCAGCGTTTCAAGTGGGCTGAGCCGGCCAAAGAAATTGAGCTCGACGACCTTGTTTTGATCAAAAGCGATGTCGTTTCGCCTTTTAAATGGCCGGTTGGTCGCATTGTGGAATTATTTCCGGGAGAGGATGGACACAATAGGGTAGCTGCGGTGAAAACAGCTAATGGTATTTTCCGTAGACCCGTTGTGAAGCTTTGTCCACTTCCGAGAAATTGATTTTCAAATTATTTTCCTTTATAAAAATAATGTATTTCTATATTTGTTATTATTTTTCTTTTCTATTATTTAAATTTAATTTTCTGGTGACTTACATGGTGTTCTTTTTAAAAGGAGGAAACTTTTTTTTTTCTGTTTTCTTTAGAAAAACCCATAGGGGTTTTTGTGGGCGGCTATGTTAGTGCAGCATTCAAGTTTCCCTAATTTATTTCTGAAATTGCGCATATATGCACCACTCATCTTTCAGATGACACTGTGCGCATGCGAGAGACTTTTTCTTCGACCAGATTCTTAATGATCACGGATCGACATTACGTTCGATATTTTTCCGGCTTATGAGTTTTTTAATTCTTTCAAAGCAAAAAGTGTTCAGAATTTCTTATTACAAGAACGATAGTTCAACAAGGTGTTGGTGTCAGAGTTCCAGACAAGGGGATCCCCAACTAACCAGGAATTCAGTGGATGAGGGTGAGTGTCCATCTGAGATTTGTGGTGTATTTCTAATCATTATCAAATTTACACATACAGTCTGCTAATTTTCTACCGAAGTGCTAACACATTACAAAAAACAAATTTAAGGGAGACTTTGCTCGTCAGTACTTAATCATATTCAATAAAATATAACACCAATCAACAACAAATATTTACTTACCTTTAATAATTCAGACACCGTCTTGGCAAATGAATACTGAACATTTAAATGGAGTCTATTTTTGTTAACAATTTATATTTATTGGATTTTGTTATCTCATTTGGATGTCTTATAATGAATGTTTAATTTATATGTCGTTTGATATAAGCAGTGCTTATTGACATTAATTCAATTCCTGAAGTTATAATATTATATATAATTTTCTGAAATTAAATTTGAAGAAGGCTAACAGAATATATCTGAATATATTAAAATATTCAAATAATTTCATATACCTTCTATCAAGTATAAACCTCCATTTATTTTATTTATTGAACTTACTCAACAAACATTTAGAGGAAAACGCTGTTTGATAATGGTATTATAAAAACCAAATTGCATACTGAAAAGAATTATTACACTCCAGAATGAAGGTTTTGCCAGATGAAACAATGGAAGTAGCGATATTTGTTATCAAAATCGCACGAACTCATACTCCTCTTATCCCTACTATCCCTACTATAATATTATAAATGCGAATGTAAGTTTGTTTGTTACGCTTTCACGCAAAAACTACTGAACCGATCATCATGAAACTTTGTACATATACTCTTGAAGGTATTAGAAGTAACATAGGGTACTTTATATTTAAAAAAAAAAAAATTTTTTACGAAAGATAAAACAATTGTTTGTCAAAAAATCGTCAAATTTAGCTACTTCAGTAATGAAGTTTTACTATTATTATACCCTTACCCTTTATCTTTCATACTTATTTAATGACTCCACTGCGGGCGAAGCCGCGGGTAAAAAGCTAGTATGTATATAAAATAAAACAACAGTGTTTGTAAGACATTTTATTCATTTTTGAAAAAATTTTCAAAATATTTTCCAGATTAAACTAACAGAGAAATAAATTAATTCGGTTGATCTGTACAAAATATCATTAATAAGGAGTATGAGCTATGCAAGGGCGTAGATAATTTTTTTCTTGGTGGAGGGGTTGATCGAAAAAAAATCGTCAGGTATATATCGATTATTTTATGCAGAATAAATACCAATAAAACATAATGTACTTAGATAACAAGGAACATTCACTTTTCAAAACAACGAATATGTTTCTTGTAAAAAAATTAATTTTCAATCAAAACAAACAGAAATAATATGGGCTGGAATTTTTAAATGTTATGATTTGGAATCCTTGTGGGCTGATTACCCCAGTACTCCCCCATATCTACGCCCTTGGAGCTATGGTGATAGAAAGTTCTACAAATCGAGACAGTTTAATATATATCTGTATAACAATTCTATACTCAAAGAAACTTTATAAGGTTTTGATGGTCATAGAGGCAAATTGCAGACCTGCGCACGTTTCAATTTTGTTGGTTTTCATCAGTGCAAGGAATACCAGCAACTACAAATCTGTCAAGTATATATATTCGCTATACACAGAGACACTAAAGTAATTATCATACACTAGCGGCATCTAGAGTATCCAAATATACATACAAGACATACCATTGAGAGCTAATTCAAGTAAAGAAATGTATTCCCGATGTTTTCTCGTTACAAGTGCAGAAAAAACTTTCCTCATGCTTAAGTCAGACCATAATGCTCATAATTACCGTATTCATATTCAAATAAATTAATTCGGATGATCTGTACTAAATATCAGTAATAGGGAGTGTGAAATATGGTAATATAAAGTTGTACAAAGCTAGGCAGTGTAACATACATCGGTATAATAATTCTATACTCAAACAAACTCCATAAGGTTTTGTTGATCACAAGGGCAAATTGCAGATACGTTTCACACTTGTTGGTTTTCATCATAGCTCATACTCCTTATTAATGATATTTGGTACAGATCAGCAGATTTAATTCAGTCGATTATGAATATGCTAATAAACATAACGCCATATTATGGTCTGACTTGAGCACGAGGAATGTTTTTCTGCGTTTGTAACGTGAAAATATCGGGAATATATTTCTTCATCTGAATAATCTCGCAAAGGTATGTTTGGTATGTATGTTTGCATACTCTAGATGGCGCTAGTGTATGATTTATACCTTAGTGTTTCTGTGTTTAGCGAATATAGCTACCTTTACAGATTATAGTCGCTGGCATTATTGCACTGATCAAAATCAAAAAGTTCGAAACGTCCGCACTGTCTCAATATGTAGAACTTTCTATTACCATAACTTACACTCGTTATAAAATAAATTAGACGGAGTTTTTAGAAACTTAATATTTGAAATTATCTGAAAGTATTTCACTTTATGTTGCCTTAGTTTTATGATAGATGTTATTTTCTTGAGAGACCAAAGTATTTTTCAAATCGATTCATCATATTTATTCACGTTTCAAAATATGTTTCATTACAGTATTCAAAATCATGTATAAAAAATACTGGCATTCAGCAAAAGGTCAACCCATATTTTCCCAAAAAAAAAAACGGCGACACAAAACCTCAAGGCGGTTAACTTTTTAATATCAACTACTTTATCAGCGATTTTACGCCAGGCTGCCCCCGCGATAATCACGACAGCCTCCTAGATGTATCGAAGGATCAAATTGATCAATTAACATTTTTTGCCGCGTCACCGGCTGATATAACAATTAAGAAGGCCATGATAAAGCTGAAAGCACTGCCTACCGCAGTTGAGGATAAATAGATCTAGTTTATAATTATTAATTCACCTCTTCGGAAATTAATAACTTGTCAGTTATATCTTTATTGAAATTAGTATTAGGTTGAGCTGGAGGATTGTGAGGATTTGATGGGGTCATTTTGCCCCTATTGAATTCAAAAATCGTTGACACTAGTGATGCTTGATTTTAATCAAACCAATAGGAATATTTTCTTCTATTTAATTATGAGGCTTGTGATTAACTTAATATTGGGTTCTTCGGAAAGTAATTTCGTTTTTTTTTGGCAAAACGGAAGACAATTTTCGGTAATGAATAAATATTTTATTGAATTATATACTGGCCATTCTGGTCCAAGGACCTTTTGCCTTCTTTCTGGTAGTAGCATGATTCTAAGCTCATAAAATTTTTGGTCTTTGCTAGCAAAAAACTGATCCAGTTGATTTTGGACCTCTTCATTTGAAGTAAAGGTTTTACTCTCCAAAAATTTTTGCAATGACTTGAATGAATAATAATCCAAAGGTGCCAGATCTGGAGAATATGATATGTGTGGCAGTGTATCCCATTCAAGCTGTAAAAGCTTTTGGCGAGTGACCAAACTTGTGTGAGGTCTCGCATTATCTTTGTGGAACACTACACCTCTTCTGTTGATTAATTCTGGCCTTTTCTGTTGAAGTCATTCAGTTTGTTCAGCTGATGACAGTAGACTTACGAATTAATTGTTGTGTTATCCGGTAAAAGCGAAAAAAAAATTTCCTTTAAAATCCCACCAAACAGACAGTATCACCTTTTTTTGATGGATATTGGCTTCCAAAATGCTTTGGGCCGGTTCATATTTTTTGTTCCATGGTCTCTTGCGTTTGGCATTGTTATAAACAATCCATTTTTCATCCCCAGTAATGATGAGCTTCAAAAAGAGATCATTTTCGTGACATTTGAGAAAAGAATCATAGACGTCAACGCGAAGAGAAAAATTTATCTTCCTGAGAACATGGGAAACCAATATATCGAGCTTTGAAGTTAAGCCCAGGCCTTTCAAGTGGTCATAAATGTTGAATACCATGAATTTAACCTCTCACCGATTTCACATGTTTTTATTCGCCGATTTGCATCAACTAATGCCTTTATCGTTATATATATATATATCTGTCCTCAAAACTAAAAGAAACTTTTCAGGCCAAGATTGGTAATTTTAAAGATCGTCTATTAGAGTCTATGATTGCCTATGGTGCTATGTTTTGTTACATTTTCTTATCTAACAAAAATGAGGCTTCAACATTATGAGATATAATTGATATATTAATTATCAACTCTTTTTTCGAGATAGAATCCGTCAATTGCCAGAAATATGGAAAAAATAGAGGCTAGCGAAGGACAATACTTTGACCTTTGAATGTATGATCATTTTTTCACAACAAAGCTTCAATTTTCAAAAAAAAAACTGCACGAACTCATTTATACTCTTATTTAAAAAAATTTTCAGTGTTTTCAGGTTTAAATTTGTAAAGGTTTTGAAGAATCGATCCAATTATTGTCTTTAATCACTGACGCTTTTGCACTTTATATCCTACATATTCGTTAGAGATTTTAAACTTTTAATGCGCTTGTGATTCTGACTTCTATAACATATTTTCGTTTATTATCTGTACCACCCACCAATAGTTGCCCTACTGAGCTAGTAGAAAATTTCTATATAACCTAATTATATATTCCCTTCAAACGCTGAGATTGTTTCTAGAAACACCTCGTTATCTTAATGTTCCTATGTCAATTTGTCCCCCAACGTTCGATTCGAACCAAGTCACTCACAAATTGACCAAAATGAGGCAGTCGGTTAATTTCAAATTAACTAAAATGTTGTTTACAGCATTTTTTGGTAGATTAAGTTGGTGGCAAACTATATTTTAAGGATGCCGTCGGCGCCTTTGCGTTCATTAAATCTGTGCCTGCCCATGTCTAGCTTTTGCTAATCAACTTAACTACCGGTTAGCTTTCGGTTTTTGATACTCTGTTGCTATTTCCGTGAAAGAATGGGCTGGCGCGGTTGCAAGATTTATAATAGGAAAGAGGTACTGGGTCGCCTGTTCGTGTTTCTTTGTTTTATTCCGGCAGTTTTATCATTTGAAATGGGCAAATTGAAAGAATAATTTCAGAAGTTTACAATGTGTCAGTAAATTTGTTTCAGCAACTATTTCAGTTCTGGTATAATTCAAAAATGAATGAATTTTTAAGCTAATTCATTACTAATTAAGAAATGATTCAGCTGTGTTCAAGCTCAAGGCATGATGGAATATCAAACGAATTGTTGAAGTTTATAATAGAAGAACTAACAATACCACTGACTCATATATTTAATGAAGTCATCCAGAGCCAAAACCTACCAGAAGAGTGGACTACTTGAGAAATCGTACTTTTACATAAACAAGGAACAAAAACAAACACTGAAAATTATCGCCCAATCAGCTTAATGTCAACTGTGTACAAAATGTTCCCAAAAATCATCTTGAGAATAATCACCAATATTTTGGATGAAAATCAACCACCTGAGCAAGAAGGATTTAGAACTGGCTACTCAACTATGGACCACCTATTCACTGTTATCCAGCACATTGAAAAATTCATCAAACTTCATCTTGGGATTTTCTCTTTTGGTAAAAACTCATCGACTCCTTTTATGTATATAAATTTCCAACTTATTCTCGAGTATCGGTATATTCAAACTTTATTGAAATAAGTTTTTATACGCTTCTTGTAGATACTCTAATTTCTGATGAATCAGGACTGCTATCCTATAACTTAGTTGTCCTTTAAATTCTTGCAGACCTGAGTGTCTATCTAACACGTTGAAATCAATTAATCCCGAAGTTTCATCTGGTTTCGCTTCTAACCCAGTGTTGGAATCGCCGTTCATTTACGAGGAATGAAATGGTAAAGAGGGTTTATTGATGTGAAATGCTTCGTTAATCAATTTTAATGCCCTAATAAAGCTTCTGTGTACCTTTATTTGATATCAGCCCAATATAAATCAATGCAAGTTATTAGGCACAAAATATATAATAAAAAGAGGGGTTTCGTACTTGATAAAGCTTTTTCGATATCTAAAAAATCAAACAGATTAATTATAATTTTAATTTCTCGGAATATTTTTTGATATTAAATTAAATGAATTCCTCAGCAAACACTGTTTCAATTTCAGTAGACATATAGAATTAATATTCATTACAAACTATAAAAAAAAATTAATAAATAATTTGAAGGAAATATGAAATAATCATAGAACTTATCCAACAAAAATTTAGTGGATACAGCGCAGTTTTATGACGGTATAATAAGAAGCAAATTCCACGCCAAAAATGTCCAATATTATCTCAAGAAATTCTTCGAAACTACCTCTCTTTGAAAAGCTCCTTCAAAAGAGTCTTAAAAAATATGTAGCACATCTTCATAAAGGCGATTTGGGATTATAAGCGATAATATTCAGTCCACCTTCATGTCGGTAAAATTAAAATAAAATCAATAACAAAATATCAGGTGTTTTTTTAGAGTGATAGAAGTTTCGATAGGGATAACTGATTTGACATTAGGTAAAAGCCATGTTGTTTTGACATTTCTGTTCAGTAAGCATTGACAAATTATCATGGAAAGGCTCACGCTGCAACAACGTTTATAAATTGTTGAAATTTATTTTCAAAATCAGTGTTCTATTCGCAAAATTTTTAGAGCATTTCGTTAAATTTATGGTTTATATAATCATTCATCAGAGCAGCTTATTCGTCGAACTGTCGATAGATTTGGGACAACATTTTCTCTACTTGATGCAACAACAATAACAAGACAAAGAACTGTACGTACAGAAGAAAATATCGCTGCTGTAAATCATAGTGTTAAAGAAGATCCAGATTTGTCTATTCGTCGACGTTCGACGTACTTGACCATAATAATAATCATAATAATAATCATAATAATAATAATAAAAATCATAATAATAATAATAATCATAATAATAATAATGATCATAATAATAATGTTTATTTTCCAACAATTTACCGAATGTAATATAACAATAGATAGAATTAGAATAGTAAAATAAACATGATAAATCACTGAATCTTTGAGCTTGTGTGTGATTATACGCGTCGTTTGTTTGTTGATTGGACCCTAGAACAGCTTGAAGTTGATCCACTTTTTTATTATAAAATTGTATTTAGTGATGAAACTCATATCTGGTTGATCTGGCTATGTAAACAAGCAAAATTGCCGTATATGGAGTGAAAAAAATCCTAAAGAAGTTCTGCAGGTTCCATTGCATCCTGAAAATGCATTGTATGGCGTGCTTTACACGCTGGAGGCATCATCGGTCCATATTTTTTTTAAAACGATGCTGGAGCTAATGTTACTGTGAATGGTGCTCGTTACAGATCGATGATCTATGATTATTTGTTTTAAAATTTGAATGGTATCGACCCAGAAGTGTTTCAGTTCCAACAAGATGGTGCTACACCTCATGCTGCTACCGTAAAAATTGATTTATTGATAGAAAGATTTGGCGATAACATTATTTCGAGAAATGGTGCAATAAATTGGCCTTCAAGATCATGGGACATAACTCCACTGGATTTTTTCTTTGGGGTTGTGTCAAGTCATTGGTTTATGCTGAGAAACCAGAAACAATAGACGCTTTGGAAGCCAATATAACTCGAGTTGATGATGAAATAAGGCCTGAATTACTCGAAAAAGTGGTCCAAAATTGGTCTGGTCGAATGCGGTTCCTCAGACCTAGTCGTGGTGGACATATGCCGGAAATTATTTTTAAAACATAAATATCATACAATTATCTTTCAAATAAAAAAAAAATTGCATTCAATCTTAATTTAAATGTGTTTTATTTCAATTTAAAATTCTACCACTCTAAAAAAACACCCGATACATATCATACCCGACGACCTCGTGGTATCTTCAAAAGTAAGATTTGTGAAAGGTTTTCTGAACTAAACAGAGGTAGTTTCGAAGAATTTCTTGACGTTATGTTGATCATTTTTGGAGTGCAATTTGGTTTTCATAATACCTTTATGAAAAAACGCTATTTCCGCTTATTTCTTTTTGATACTCCGTAATTAGTTTTAATTCTATGTCTACTATAAAAAAGAGAAGAAGTTTTTGCATCGAATCGTGACTTTTTATGAAAAGAGTGTCCATTAGTGAAACAACTGATGCATTTTAGCCGGGCATTGTGGAAAAAACTGCCGCAATACGCATGACTTTTATTGCGTCGGACGTTAAAACGTACTTATAAACGGTCAAATTGGAAGTTCTACATCACCCGCGTATACTCCAGACATTGCTCCTTGGCATCTTTTCCGATCGATGCCTGGCTAAGCAGCACTTCTCTGAATACGATGAAGTTAAAAAATGGATCGACGCTTGGCCAAAGAACTGGTCTCTATTCTTGATGGGATCCGCTAATTTCCAGAAAGATGTGAAAAAGTAGTGACTAGCGACGGACAATACTTAAAGCTTCAATTTTTTGAAAAACCAGACGAACGAATATTTATTAGTATGTTATACATAGCCGATCAAAAATTAAAATTTTGAGTGGCCCTCCCAATATAAGTTAATGATGAGACTTGTCTTGAAAACACTGTTTTCAAATAACATTGGTGGTAATAGGAAGTAATTTCAACTATGGATTTCCAGATTAACATGGGAATCAGCATTAATACTACTCTGTCAAGAAAGTACCGGGAATTTTCAATTAAAACAACATTTTTTCATTTAATCGTCAAAATTTATTGGGTCGCCTTCAAAATAGGCTCCATTTGCTCCAATACATCTATGCCAACGGCACTTCCAATTATCGAAACATTTTTTATAGGCGCTTTCCGGGATGGCCTTTAGCTCTCGCGCCGAATTTTGTTTTATGGCTTCAATCGACTCAAAACGGGTACCACGAAGGGACAATTTTAGTTTTGGGAAGAGGAAAAAGTTGCAGGGAGCCAAATCCGACGAATACGGTGGTTGCTGAAGCACGTTTGTTGAGTTTTTGGCGAGAAAGTCAGTCACAATCGTAGCTCGGTGAGAAGGCGCGTTATCGTCATGCAAAATCCATGAGTTGTTCGCCCACAAATTTGGCCGCTTCTTACGGATACGCTCACGCAAACGTTTCATAACGCCTAGGTAATACTCCTTGTTTACCGTCTGACCCTCTGGAACGAATTCGTAGTGCACCACGCCACGGATATCGAAGAAAACAATGAGCATCACCTTCATTTTCGAGCGGCTTTGGCGTGGTTTTTTCGGTTTCGGCTCATTTTTTGCCACCCATTCCGATGATTGCTGGCTTGTTTGCATATCGTACTCGTAGACCCAGGTCTCATCACCAGTTATAATGCGTTCCATGAATGTAGAATCGGAATTACAGCGATCCAGCATGTTCAGCATTCAGGTCTTTCGGTACGAGTCGTGCGGCCACCTTTCTCATGCCCAAAATATCAATCAAAATCGTACGTGCGGACTCGTGGGATATCTTAAGATCATGTGCTATCTCTCTCAAGCTGGTACGACGGTTTTCCAGCACCGTTTCCTTAATTTTATCGACGTTATCTTCGATCGAAGCCGTCGATGGGCGACCACTTCACGACCGTCCTTGAAGGCTCTGTACCATTGATATGCACGAGTTTTCGATAGAGCATTATCACCAAAGGCCTTTTGCAACATTTTCAATGCATCGGCACACGAAAATTCATTAGCAACACAAAACTTTAAACAAATTCTTTGCTCAACGTAATCACCCATAGTAAAAATCGGCACGCACTCTGACATCGACTGACTTAATCAGCTGTTGCAAACACACTAGTTGACAGATCCCGCTCAAGCTTGGCATAGTAATTAAGGACAGTGGTACCAACCTAGGACAAAAAAATTTTACCTGCCCCATTGCCCCGCCAGATTTAAATCGATAATTCACGGTACTTTCTTGACAGAATGTATTTAATCAATGAGTAGAGCTTCTAAAAAATTTCAAATATCATACAGATTTGATTGTTAATCTCCTACAAATTTGAATTCAAAAGAAAGTTCATTCGAAAACTTTTAGAATTAAATTAAATAAATGCCTTAGAGAGCACTCTTTCAGTTTAGTAGACACATTGAATTAACACTTATTACACAGTACCAAAAGGATATAAAAGAAGTCAAAGAAATATAAATTATCAATTAAAATTTTACTTAATGAATAATTGAAGGGTACAAAATTTTGTTTTGCACCTTTTTTCATGAAAACCAAATTGCATTCCAAAAATGCAAAACATAACCTGAAGAACTTCTTCAAAAATAACTTGCTCAAAATATGTTCCTTGAAAAAATCCTATAAACATGTCGCACATCTTCAAAAAGCAATTTAGAATTTCCACAATGGAAACTCATCAGCCTGAATTAATTTTTATAAAAATAATTAACTGAAAATATCTTACCAGACACACTGAATGCAATTATCTGAACAAACAATAACAGCAGTTTTTGTTATAATTAATCATTGAAAGAGGAAAAAGTCACTGTGTAAAATCTGTGATAAATAGAGCATATTAATTTAATTAAACAAAAAAAAAGTTAGCAAGTCAGCACCTAATGTGTGATGGATGAAATTTGAAAACTAATGTAAACCATATGGTTCTTTTTCTGTTCGACATAAGTAGTGTTCTTTATAAGAACATAAAAGTGTATCTACCGGTAGCCGACCTATTCAGTCTCATTGAAGAATTTATGTATATTCAATTCCTTTATTTCGTCACTACTAATGTTCCACTATAGCGCCAATAAAAAAACACAAAGCCCAAAACGAAAGCAGCGATGACAAATTTATAACCCTGTGGGAAAAAAGTTTTGATTTAAGGCTCAATCTCTTTTATTCCCTATCAGAAAACCGGGATGTTTAGGTAGTTAAGTCAAACCGTTCGCATTTTATTAGATGAATAATAAAACATTAAGATGAAAACAAATACAGGGAACGCAATAGACGCATTTATTGTTTTGTGAAACGTAGGAGTTTTACTGCCGCGATAAAATAATAAAATTTATTTGAACTCAGGTATCAGCTATCCCTATCGGTCAAGAGTATCATTTTGTATCGGTGTTATCTCGGTTCATTCATGTTATTGGTTGAAATGGTGCTTACTGTATTCAGTTTCTTTCCTGCTTTATCTGATTCTATTGGATAGTTATGGTTTAATACTTGGCAATTTTTTTCGTTACTTAAAATTAACTAAATATAAAAACAAATAATGAAAAGGGGTTTTTTACTTGATAGAAGGATTTATAGTATAATACAGATGAATTTTGCTAACCTCACTACAAATTTAAATTTCATAAAAAATTTTTCCTCAAAAACTATTTGAAATTATATTAAATAAATGTCTTAAAAAAGACAGCTTCAATTAGTTTACATATAGAAATCAACACTCATTACACAGCACCAGAGGAAATAAATGAAACCAAAGAAAAAAATTTTAAATATCATTCAGATTTATTATGTTAACCTCCTACAAATTTTAATTTAAAAAAAATTTTATTCAAAAACTTTTAGAGTTAAATTAAATAAATGTCTTAGAGTACAATGTTTCAATTTAGTAGACATAAAAAATGAAACACTTATCACATGGTACTCAAGGGAATAAAGAGAATTCAGAACAATATAAATTATCAATTAAATACACTAAATAAATACTTTAAGGGGACAAAATTTTGTTTCGTTCCTTGTTTTATTAAAACCAAATTCCTTTCCAACAATTCACATAACCTCAAGAACTTCTTCAAGAACAACTCGCTCAAAATAAGTTCCTTACCAAAAAATAAAAATATAAGTCACCCAACTAATCACGTGTTATTCAGTAAACAAATATAGAACTGTAGTGATTCTTTCTAAAAAACAAATCTTTATTTAATAATTTCAATTAATATTATATATTTTCTTTGGATTTTTTTATTCCTTTCGATGCTATGTAATGAGTTATTCTATGTCCACTTAATTGACACACTGTGTCCTAACGACATTTATTCAATTTAATTCTAAAAGTTTTTGAATAACAATTTTTTTAAATTAAAATTTGTGAGAGCTTAACGGAATTAATCTGTATAATATTTAAAATTTTGTAATAATCCTCCTATCAAGAAAAAACCTCTTTTTATTATTTTATTGTATATATAATAATTATATATTTCATTCTATTGTTTGTCAAGTAAACAGCATTAAGTTGGTTTGGTAAGATATTTTTTGTCAATTGTTTTATTTTTTGAATATGAAGTTGAGCTGATGAGTTACCGTTGTAATAATTCTAAATTGTTTTCTAAAGATGCTGAGCAAGTTGGTCTTGAAGAAGTTCTTGAGGTTAAGTTTTGCTTTTTTGGAAGTGAATTAAGTTTTCATAAAACAAGGAATGAAACAAAATTTTGTACTCTTCAAGTATTTATTCAATAATTTTTAGTTGACAAGTAATATTTCTTTGAATTTCCTTCATTCCTTTGGTACTGTGTAATAAGTATTAATTTATTATGTCTACCAAATTGACACAGTGTGTTCTAAAGACATTTATTTAATTCAATTCTAAAAGTTTTTGAATAAAACTTTTTTTTTAAATTGAAATTTATAGGAGGTTAAGAGAATAAATCTGTATGATATTTAAAATTTTTTGATAATCCTTCTATCAAAATAAAACCGCTTTTTATTATTTTTAAAGAAATATAAATAATCAATTGAATCTACTGCATAAATACTTGAAGGGGACAAAATTTTGTTTCATTCCTTGTTTTATTAAAACCAAATCCCGTTCCAAAAATGCAGAACATAACCTCAAGAACTTCTTCAAAAATAACTTGCCCAAAATAAGTTAGATGCAGAAAATCTTCAAAAAGCAATTTAGAATTATTAAAATGGAAACTCATCAGACCCACTTGATTTTTAAAAAATAAAAATATTTAACAAAATATATCTTACCATATCAACTGAATGCAAATATCTGAACAAACACTAGAATGAAGTGGACTTTTAAAAATGGATGTTCAGCAACATTCTGGGCTACAGCTGCAATGTTTTCAGTTGTGTTCACTGGACGAGAACACGAAGGGGTTGTTTTATAAAATCAAGATTCTTTTTTCACGAACAAATTGATCCACCAATGGGCGTGAGGGCATTTATTTTCTATTGAATTTTTCACGTAGATTTCTTACAGTTTAGATAGAAGATTCACTTTGCGAATAAGTTTGTTGTTTGTTTACAGTGAGAACTTTAAATTGAAATAAAACATATTTAAGTTAAGATTGAAGCCAAATTTTTTTTTATTTGAAAGATAATATTATGACATCTATGTTTTGCAAATAATTTCCGGCATATCTCCACTACGACTAGCTCTGAGGAACAGCATTCGACCAGACCAATTTTGGACTACTTTTTCGAGTAATTCAGGCCTTATTTCATCAATGACACGAGTTATGTTGGCTTGCAAAGCGTCTATTGTTTCTGGTTTATCAGCATAAACCAATGACTTGACATAACTCTAAAGAAAATAATCCAGTGAAGTTATGTCGCATGATTTTGGAGGCCAATTAATTGGACCATTTCTCGAAATAATGTTATCGCCAAATCTTTCAATTAATAAATCAGTCGTAACGTATATTGAATTGAATCAGTCCTTTCTTGGTGAAAATCCATATTAAATATGATTTAAATAAGGTTATTCAATTCAATTGTAACGGTAGCAGCATGAGGTATAGCACCATCTTATTGGAACCAAAACACTTCTGGGTCGATGCTACTCTAATTTTGAAACAAATAATTATCGATCATCGAATTGTAACGAATACAATTCACTGTAATTAGCTCCAGCATCGTTTTTAGAGAAATATGGACCGATGATGCCTCCAGCATGTAAAGCATACCATAAAGTGCATTTTCCAGTATGCAATGGAACCTGCAGAACTTCTGAAGGATTGTTTTCACTCCATATACGGCAATTTTGCTTGTTTACATAGCCGTTCAACTAGAAATGAGCATCATCACTAAACACAATTTTACGATAAAAAAGTGGATCAACTTCAAGCTGTTCTAGGGCCCAATCAGCAAACAAATGACACTTATTATGGTCAAATGGCTTTATTTTTTGAACCAGTTGGATCTTGTATTGGTGTAGATGAAGATCTTTGCGCAAAATGTGGTGGATGCACAGAGTCTAACTTGTTGTGAACGTCGACAAATAGACAAATTGGATCATCATTAACACTATAACTTATAGCAGCCATAGTTTCTTCTGTACGTACAATTCTTTGTCTTGTTTTTGTTGTTACATCGAGTAAAGAAAATGTTGTCCGAAATCTATCGATAGTTAGACGAATAAGCTTCTCTGATGGACGATTATGTAAACCATAAATTTCACGAAGTGCTCTATAAGTTTGGCCAATAAAACACTGATTTTGAAAATGAATTTCAACAATTTGTAAACGTTGTTGCGGCGTGAGTTTTTCCATGATAATTTGTCAATAGAATGTCAAAACAACATGGCTTCTACCTTCTGTCAAACCACAGTTATCCCTATCGAATGTTCTATCACTCTAAAAAATACACCGGTTATGTCTCAGTTTTGTTCAAATGTAAATCGATTTCGTTAATGTCAAATTTGAACTAACTTTCTGTCAAAACACGAATTACAGAAGTGTTGTTTGACTTGAAATAACCAGTATTTCAATGTAGATGGCTTTATATATCTGGATGGACGACTAAAGTTCTTAAATTCCAGAGGTACAACCAAATGTTCCCTGAATTATAGTTGAACCAGGCAATTCAACAAGACCACTGCCACCAGAAACTCATTAAATAAATTCGAGACAGAAATCTCACACAAATCTCAAAAATGAAAATCTCAGGTTACTTTATTTCACCTAATGTCCGATATTTCCATCCCCTACTGACCCCATGACACCATCTTCCATTGTCGAAGAATTAGAAACACTTCAGAGGTACCGATATCTTCCCCTCAGATCACAAAAGGCCCCGTGACGGTGACATCTGACCATTTACGTAAAGAAATTGTGACTTAAAACGACTACCTGCTGCCTCGAACTGAGAAAATCCATTTAAAGTGACGGCTACCGAAATCTTAAAATGTGTCAAAAACATCTAGAGAGCTGCGCCACTGACCATAACGAATATTTAAATATAGGGAGCAATATCTTCCTATTCTTTGGGACACTTCGTGGTTTTATATGGGAGACGGACGACTCAAAACACTCTGGGAAACGAAGAATGGGGACAATGGATTTGTTGTTCGAGCTCTTTTTTGAATTTGACGTTTCGAACGTCTTAGAGGACGGCACAATGACAGAAAAATTGTATTAAGTCGGATTTGTGTCATTTAACTATGAAAGCGGTTGATTTCGATTTTGTGTTTCTGGGTGGTTGGGCTGGTTTCGTACTTTCGTGATTACTGAATACTAGGAAATGGTAAAAGGTAACGGAAACGATCATCCGTACCTGTGATGATTTTTTAAATAGCTGAAGAGAAAGTGAGCAACAATAATTAATCAATCGCAATTGCTAGAAAGAGAAAGAGAAAATTGTTAAGTTCAAAGTAAAAATGCTTTCGGTAATCGGAAATTAAACAATAAGTAGCGTTTCGCAGATAAAAAAGTTGTAACACGTTAGGTTTTCTCGTTGCATTTATAGAACCACATTTAATGTTACAATGTGTACTGAAAAAAATGATTTCAGAATTTTTTAACCGTATATATTGCCAAAACACTCCAACCCATCATCTTTAGATGATATTCGACCTATTAGTTTGTTACCAACCTGCTCTAAAATAATTGAAAGGGTAATGCAGGGGCAACTGCAGGATCATCTAGAGAAAAATAAAATCATTCCTGCCTCACAATTTGGTTTTAGACCTGGCCATGGCTGTTGTACTGCTCTGCTCAATATAACAGATGAAGTTTTCAATTCTATTGATCAAGGAGACCTTACCATCTTAACTTTACTCGACTATTCGAAAGCTTTCGACTCTGTAGATCATGAACTTTTAGTTGCTATATTACATTACATTGGTGTTTCACGGAAAGCTACGGCATTGTTGGCTGATTATGTTGAATGTAGATCTCAGGCAGTAGTCATTGATGATAAAACATCAACATACTTGAGACTGAGCTGTGGAATTCATTATAATGTCATATAAGTACCACTTATATCAAACGAGATATAAAATAAACATTAATTATAAGACATCCAAATGATATAACAAAATCCAATAAATAAAAATTGTTAACCAAAATCCTATAAATTAAATATTTTGAATAGACAAAATTTTGTTTCTGCTGATCAATCCTATGAAAACAAATATCTTTCAAAGATGTTTAACATAATCTTAAGTATTTCATCATAAAACTATCTTACTTAGAATATTCAATATTATTGGATATCTAACTAAGTTACTTTCTATAAAACCTCAAGAAATGTAAAAAAATTTACTGAAAAACGAGATTTAAGAGAGACTTTGCTTCGTCAGTATTCAAATAATTCATATTCAATGAAATATATCATCAATCAACAAAAAATATTTACTCACCCTTCAACAATTTAGAAAACTTCTGGTAAATGAATACTGAAAAATTTAAATGGAGTGTAATGTTAGCAACAAATGAATAATTCTGTGGTTTACCCTTGATCTAAAAGATTGAAAGGCAATTAACGGCCTCTGTTAAAGCACAAGGACTGCATAAAGAATGTTAAGTAAACCAAATAATTATATATTATGAATAAAATAACATAAATAGAGGTTAATACTTGATAGAACGTATATAAAATGATTTAAATATTTCAATATTAGCCTCCTACATATTTAATTTCAAAAAATTATATTTAATAATTTTAACTTCATGATTTTAATTTAATTCTTGAAGTTAAAATTATTAAATATAATTTTTTGAAATTAATTATGTATAAGGCTAATATTAAAATATTTAAATAATTTTATATACCTTCTATCAAGTATTAACCTCTATTTATGTTACTTTTTCATTCAGAATATCAATAAAATTTTTATTTCAATACAATGCTTGGACCTTGCCATTATGTCTGAAATACAACATCATTTAAATGTATTCCGCGTGATCTCTTACAGGACTCGATTCTTGTGAGGTAATTTTCGATAACTCGCCGACAAATTTCGGGCAATATCTCACCAAAAACTTGACGGATGTTGGTTTTCAGATCGTGAATAGTCTGAGAATTACCGGCATAAATACGATGCTTCGCATAACCCCACAAAAAAATCCCAGGACGATAAGTCACAAGATCTTGGTGGCCAATTCACATCGTCGAAACGAGAATTCACGAGTCTTGGGAAGTTTTACAGTCGTGTTATGTGGCTTGTTGTACCATCTTGCTGAAACCACATCTCTTCCTATTCCATATTATTAATTCTAAATTTCAAATCTTTCCTACATAACAATGCATTAAATTATTCAAACATTCACCTTATAATCTAAGAGTTAATCCTAAGAGAATCTTCAAATCAAGTCCTTCCTTCATAGTAAAGCTCTTGAGTTGAATAGTTCTTTCAAGGTTATGTCACAGTAGATTTGAGTTAGCTCACAAATTCATATTAGTATAAGATGTTTTGACATGTCTAAAACACATCATCATATCTATTGGTATCAATCATTATTATTATTTAGGAGTTAGAATAATTAAGTCGCCTATGTTCAAATTGAAAATATAATTAATTATAATGAATTGAAACGTTGTTCGTTTTGTGGATAATACCAAGAATTTGGGTTTGACAATTGATACTCACTTACGATTTACGAGGCATATATCCAATTCGCTGAGCAGAGCTTACTTGAACCTGAGACTCTTATATCAATACAGAAACTATCTCAATAGATCGGACAAGTTTTTTTTTGTGAATCCCTAGTACTGTCAAATATGAATTTTTGTGATGTTGTCCACAGTTCTTGCTTAACAGTCTTTGATAAGAATCGAATGCAGATGCTTCAGAATCGTTGTTTGAGATTCATTCACGGAATTCGAGAACGAGATCTAATAGCAGTAACTCACCCAACATGGCTGAATCCCATCGTCCTTGGTGGATTCATTAAAAAATGACAAATGTGAATGAAGGAAATGAATTTTTAACTTTCGGACACAATGCGCTTTGTACGCATGTAATAGTTCATTAACTTACTGTTGCCTAAAAATCCTCTTAATACACTAACAAATGAGGTCTCTTTAAACTTAACGTCGTCCAGCAATTTTCTGATTTGAGGTCCAATAAAAATGGATTCATTTAATTTGGCATCACTTAACTTGGAAAAGGCTTGTTTCAACTATTTGAATCCATCACCATCTTTATTCATAGCCTTCACAAAGTTTTTCATCAGCCAAAGTTTAATGTGAAGAAGAGGCAGAAGTACATTTTCGGGGTCTACAAGAGGTCTAAACTTAACATTTCAAGATCCCGGTTGAAATATACTTCTTTCTGGCCAAATTTCGATGAGTAATGCTGATTCACTGCACGACTGTCCTATAGACAAAGAAATATTGTAAATTCTCCCTGAACTCCCACTAAAATTTCTATAGGTTTTAAATCACCACATATCCTGCATTTCTACGTGTTGCAGTTCATTTTATCCGAAGCAGTGCGCATATTTTCATAATTTTCTTTCATCGTCACTGAATGAGCAACTGGTATAGAGGGTTTTAAATTTCCATAATGCAATAACACAGCTTTTAAACTGTATTTAGACGAATCTATAAATAAACTCCACTCAGAGGGGTAATGCTTAATAGCAAGTTCCTGCATTAAACCATCAATATTAGTTCATGCACACAAAGAATTTTCCTTACAGTAGAATACAAAAAATGGAGCATTTCCATTTCTGAAATTTTTAGCTTTTAGTTTAGGGTATATTGAATTAGTAGCATTTTTATATTGTTTTGTTGCTGTATTACTATCTATTATTGATGACGAGTAACCGTTATGCGTTGATTTTTATCTAATTGAATTCATTTATTGATTAAAATTATTTGGAGCTAAAACAATTGTTAATAATCTATGAGTCATGCTATGATATGGTGATAATTTATGTTGGATTGGATGACACGAGTTTTAAGTTTAGAAAAACGTTGTAAATAAGCTGCAGTAATATCTGGCCCATTCGAACCGTTCTTAGCTCGTTCTCTTCATTTAGTGCTCACAGATATTGGACGTATTCCAAAACTTAATCGCAAAATATCTCAATCTACCCAAATAACATTCTGTGTAATGATGAAGGGATGATAATCGCATTTTTCTGATATGATTAATGAAATTCACTGAGCTGTTAATCATACTGATTGAAAATCTTTTCAGGGTTCATTAAGGAGTTGCTTCCTACATTTAAGACAATGAATCGGCAAAAACGAGAGATATCGTTTAAAATGAGCAACCGTGAACAAGGCTTGCCTAAAACGAAACTTCTGAGCTGATGTTTATCGTTCTCCGAATATTAGGAATGTTTAAGTTATGACTCGAGTATATTATTTGTGGATTCATGAGTTTCCTCAAGTTAATTAACATTAGTCAATTGAGTTTCTACATTAATTTCTATTAAAATCAAAATTATACATAATAACCTACATTTACGTAAAAATTTATTTCAATAATGCATTAAGTATGAAAAAAACATAATGAAAAAATAGGTACACAAATATGCAATATTGAAATTATAGTTCGTCTTGAAAGTATCCGGATGAAACAAAGCTCAATTTTAATCATTTACTATATATTTTTAATACTTGAAATATAAAATAATAACAAAATATTCATCTTATTCACTTATAAAACCTGCATTTAACTGTAAACACTTGACTAAACGTCGAGGTACATCCGAAACTAGGTCATATCCATAATTTTCGGTAATGGTAGTCCAGGACTGTAAAACTGACTGAATTATAATCGTCTTTATTTCGTGGCACTGCTCGTTCAACTTCAATCTTCATTAGTCCCCATATATTTTCAATGGGACTAAGATCTGGTGAAGTTGTTGGCCATTAAATGGTTGTCACTTGGTGTTCCGCATCCAAGCTTGAGTATAGGCCGAAGTATCGTTACTGCTTATCATTACTGCATTATCCTGATGAAAACGCCAACCTTCTGGATATAACGCGTGCGCCGTTTCAAAGAGAAAATCGTTGCCACAATACTTTTCACTATTAATGGTACCATCAACTATACAGAGAGGCGTAGTACCACGCTGAGATATTGCTCCCCAAACCATTATTTTGGTGGGAAATTTGTAAATTTGAACGGTAACACGTTGTTTTGATAGGATATTTAAGTGATTTTCATCATGTTGGAAACAAATTTAATCAGATATAAAGACGTTATAGCAATTATCTTCTTGAAAACGGTGACAAGATTCTATCCTTCGTTCCTTTTGTGAAGGTTTCATTATAGGGATTTTTTTTGGTTTCCTTGATATGTAGCCTTGTTTTTTTAGTGACATACGGACGATTTCTGGACATACTTTCATATTTCGTTGATTTCCAAATCTGTTAGCCAATTTGTGAAACCCTGGGCGTGAATGGTCTCGTTCTAAGGCCAATAAAGCGTTTAAATTGTTTTCTTTAATTTTACCAGGTCTGATACTGGTCTATGCCTCATATCCATGCCATTTTTTATCCTCTTTATTGTCTCATATACAGCACTTTTTCCAAGTTCAGTCAATTGCACTAATTTTTTAATGTTTCGAAAACCTTTTCTATACTAATACTCTACCTTTTTTCTTTTTTCTAGTTGCGACATTATTTCAAAAATTGTATACTTGTTGACAATGCAACTTTGGCCATAGCCAACTATCTGCACAACCTAATTTATACATTACCTTAGTCTTAGAATATTACAAAAAAAGTGTGTGTGTCCGCTCCGACGCACGACTGGAGTTTACTCCTCAAGAACGATTATAAAATAAATAAATAGATAAGGGAATACGGGTATAAATGAATGCATTTTTGATGATACTTAGATTATGCACGGTAGATTTTTATTCTATTAATTATACAATAAATTTTTTGACATACATAAGGAAGCCATGAAAAAATATAAACAATAATAATTTAATATAATAGAATGTTGAGCAAGATTGATTTTATTCACTATAGCAAATTGACCATTGAAATGGCGTAATCTACGTATTTGCATAAACGGAAGCCTTGGTGAAATAAGTCTCTCAGCAATAATATCCAATTCCGGCAAATCCACTGGTCTTTGTGGATATTTAAAACCATTATACGTAGCTAAAAAGGGAATATTGCCTTTTAAGATACTGGCTCTGCAAGTTTTGCACATCATGACTTGAGTGACATCCGTAAAATTCTGAAAAATATCATATAATTAGAGTTGGTAAGATATTAGATAATTGTAAATTATAAGGGACTACTTTACCGTAATTCGTTTAAGTAAGATTTCTTCATCTGCTGATCCACATTTAAGATCTTCTAAAAACCATAAACGATCACAAACATTACAGGCGTGACCAAAGGAATTCTGTAGGATCTTTTTTTTAAATAGCTTATGTGCTGATTTATGAGTTTGATAGCTACGGTATGGCAGGCTAGAATTTGGCTCCGATGTTGACTCTTCAGACATGTTGATATTGTCTTCATTTTCAATGAATTCATTCTCGGCTGGTTGTAAAATTTCCATTTCATTAGTTAGCAAACGAGGAGTCAGTATAGGTTGGCTGGGAAGCTGACAAATCTCATCAAAATGAAGGTTTCTGGTTTGATTTGGTTTCCTTTTTTTTTTGTACACATCACTAACACTTTCGTGCTGTTGTACGTTTTGACGTTTTTTTGTTGATACCGGTGCAGTCTCAATAACTACTTCGTGGTGTGTAATGACAGGTCCATCGTCAGGACTTGAAGGTACCACCTGTGCTGTAGTTACCGATGTCAAGTAGTTGGAAGGTCCTGCATCTTGCCTCGGTAAAATTTCAGTAACGTCTGAGTTTGACTCTGCGTTGATGTTTTGATTCGCTCGGAGTTTTTTTCTCAACCTGCATTCCCGTTGACGCTCCGCTGCGGACTTTTTGGCTGGTCTGTCCTCTTTCTGTTTTTTAGGCCCAGATTTTTCTTTCATCCGAAGTCTGTATTCTTGTTGTCGAATTGCTTGAGTTTTTTTATGACCGGTTGTTGTTGAAGGACAGGTTTCAGGACTGTGAATAAACAAATTCAAGCACATTTAATAAGAAAAAAAATAAATAGCTATTTTAATAGCATGTAATTAAATATAAAAGCACAACATAAAAAGTATAGATATACACTGATAAAAAGATTCATTAACTATTTAATAATTTAAATTATTTGAAAGCAATTGTTTAATTTTAATAAATATTTTTCTACATTTAATTAACATTTATTTAGAAGGAAAATATATTTATTAACATTTAATAAGTATTTATTAATAATTAACAAATACTTATTAACAGTTAATAAATATTTTTTAACAACTAATAAATATTACGTTGATTTGTATTCGATTTGTACTTCATAAATTATTTTTAATAAACATGGATTAACTTTTAATAAACCTTTTTTTAGTAGCTAACAAATATTTATTCATACATTTGATAAATTGCATTTCATAAATAATTTATTAACTGTTAATAAATACTTATTAAATTCTTTGACGTTAAAAAATCATTTATTAATAAAGTTTATTAAATATAAACAATTCCTTCTATCAGTGAATGGACAACTTATATATTAATTGTAAAAGTGAATTATATAGACTTACTTAATTACCGCATCCACGTGTTCCGCAACTCCCGGATCATTCTCACTAGAATACGTAACTTCCATATTTTACTGTATTCAACTGACACAAATTTATATTTATATCGATTATAAATAGATTATAAAATTTAAAACAATATCTCCGCAAGTTCAAAGTGTTTGTAGGTTAATATCGAATAAATAAATGTTTAGAAATGTATTGATATAGTTATGCAGGCGCTACACTGTACATGTATAATGTGTATGCTATTATACACACACAGATATATACTAAACATATACAAGTACATGGAGCCGAGCATACCGTGTGGTGGGGAATGGTCAGACTATAGCGCATAACGCATTTCGTGTGACATGCTATACTCTCTAGTACGATTTTGGTCCCCATAATTTTCATACCCCGGGCCTATATATGTAAATCGATTCTTAAGGAGTAAACTCCAAAAAGAAGTATATTAAAATGAAAAGTAGTAAATTCCGGATATTTTATAGACGTATTTTACTTTTATTATTTAAATATAATCAATTTGTCGTACTTAAGTACTGAGGAAACTTCTATCTGCATATAGGAATATTGTTATTGAATAAAAAAAAAACGAAAAAAGGATTGAAATTTTACTTCCATCGGATCTATATTTTACCAAATATTGGAAAAAAGAAACCAAATTCAAATATTAGTAGAAGAAATAAGGTCGCTGTTGTCTTTCAACTCTGTAGATAGCCCAATTCTAATCTAGCTTTCTCATAGACAAATGTTCATGCAGAAAAAGCCTGCTCATTCCTTTGATATCTAAGAGTATCAGCTATCTTCACTTTACAGTTGTCTTAAACGATTTTGTCGTCTTTTTCGATGTTTTTCGATGCAATAATCTCTCTTGAGCGGGGTGTATAATTGGTGTTCGTTGGACCTCGTTCAAATTTGCCAAAGCACTTAATAATAGTACATTTTTCTGGTGTTCCAGATAACAATTATCAAGCCAAACTTGCGTCGAAATGATGTTTTATCCCATCATAAAACAAAACTTTTATTGACACTCGAAATTATGTTTTCGATTATTTTGAAAATCACCGAAGTTCTTCAACTAAAACCACTATAACTTTTGAACCAGAAGTCAGATTTTCAGGAAATTTGTACAGCTATCTTTTGAAGGTTAATACCTTCCAAAAGAAATACAGGGTGACAAGGAAAACATTGGACAAACTTTTTTTCATTTAATCTTATTGAACGAAAGAAATTAAACAAAACGACAACGAATAATAACATGAACATTTGGTAATAATATATTTAAGCGGTTTCGAAGTGATTTCCTTTGGCGGTGATACATAGCTTCAGACGCATATTGAAATTTTCGGTAATGGGCCGTAGCTCTTCGGGCGTTAATCGGTCCCATTCCCAGCGCAGGGATTGCTTCAGCGACTCCAAACTTTTGTGATGCTTAACACACGCCCTGAGCTCCAAAATCTACCACACGCTGTAGTCCATTGTGTTGAGATCCGGCCAGTAGGGCGGCCATTCTGCAGATGTGATGAAACCTGGAAAAAGGGTCTTACACAATTCACGCGTCATTTTCGCTGTGTGAGCCGGAGCGGCTGTTGAAAGGTCCAATGCGTGTGGCCGAAGTGCTGTTGGGCCCACGGAAGTACTTTGGCCTCGAGAATGTCGCAGAGGTAGACTTCTTGATTGATTTTGATCCCTTGATCCACGAAAACCAAGGGTGTTTTCTCGTTGGCACAAATTCCACCCCAGTCCATGACGGATTGCGGATTTTGACGTTGTGGGATATTTCTAAGGAGAAAAGCTTCTCGTCTGTGAAGAGAATGCACTCCCATTGCTGACCGGCGACGACACGAAGCAATTGGAGTTGAACTTTTTGGAGCTTGTATGGCTTGAGGTTGAGCTCCTTTCTGGACATTTGTCGAACGGATATCGGTCTCACGGTCAAGCTCTTTGAAACGGCAAATAGCATCGGACTCGGTTTGCCGATGCACATTGAGCAAATGAATAATTTCACATTGACGCTTGACTAAACAGCTTCTAAATTGCAATACGTTTGTTAGACTGTCTAACACTCTGCTAAATAAATTAATATCAAACTGAAAATTCCAATATTAGTACAAGAAGTGTAGTGAATCTGATAGAATAAAAATTATTTGGCTGCGCTGAAAAACTTTTGTTCCAGAACACAGTAAAATTTGTCTGAAGTTTTTCTTGTCACCTTGATACTTACATATATATTTGTGCTACCATCTGTGTATCAGATCAGAACGACGTAAAATTAATATTTTTTTAGCATAAAAATCAGAAGAAACAAGCTACCTTTGCATGTACGAATTTAATCCAGACTGAATAAATTGATGACAGAGAATCAGACTACAAGGTAAATTCTCAAATCAACTCCCGCAGAGTTCAGGTGATGGACTTGCAACAGATATAGTCGTGGAATATTCTTAAGAAGACAGCCTCGTTACGATCCTGCTCATTGCATGAACGGTTAACGAAGTACACGATGTTAACATCTTATTAGCTGGTGATTGGAAGAAATCCTGTATTAAGGTAGTCAATTTATACTATCGAGGCAGTATACATGACCGGGATTAACAAAAGCAAATGATAATAATTAGAGCCTCTATGGGGATATCTGGCCAGACCTACAGGCGAGGAGGGAACAAACAGAGACCAGGTTTGATTTCTCCGGTTGATATCGAAGATTCTTCGTTTGGATCTCAATTAGGACGATTCTAGTTGGGTCAGATGAGTGAATATATCGAATTTGATTAGATATGCCGTATTCGATGAGGCGAATCGTGGCCGACATTGTGGGTTCAACAATGGTTATGATCATCAGGGACTTATAGCAGAGCTGGACTGGGCAAAAAAGGAATAATTAAACACTCATAAAATAATTATAAATTGAAAATTACTTCGAAGAATCTTTCAAATATTTCAGAACATTAACTAGATCAATTCTTCTAAACCTAAAAAATCTCTTAAAAACTTTTTAAAATTAAATAAAATGTCTAATAAACACTGTATTCTTTTTATAAACATATAGAATTATTAGCAAACATTATCTGGGACAGTCGGTTTCGATAATTCGGTAAACAACAAATTAAATCCTTGAAAAATGTTATACAGATGTTTGTTCCACTGTCCCGATTCGAAGAACTTTCTGATACCATAGCTCTCTTATAAATCAAATTTGTTATTTAAATATTTTAATAGTTACAGATATATTCTGTTAGCCTTCTACATATTTAAGTTCAAAAAATTATATTTGATATTATAATTTCAGGAATTAAATTAATATCATATACATTCTGTCAAGAAAGTACCGGGAATTATCGATTTAAATCTGGCGGGGCAATGAGGCAGGTGAAATTTTTTTTTCCTAGGTTGATACCACTGTCCTTAATTACTATGCCAAGCTTGAGCGGGATCTGTCCACTAGTGTGTTTGCAACAGCTGATTAAGTCAGTCGATGTCAGAGTGCGTGCCAATTTTTACTATGGGTGATTACGTTGAGCAAAGAATTTGTTTAAAGTTTTGTGTTGCAAATGAATTTTCGTGTGCCGATGCATTGAAAATGTTGCAAAAGGCCTTTGGTGATAATGCTCTATGGAAAACTCGTGCATATCAGTGGTACAGAGCCTTCAAGGACGGTCGTGAAGTGGTCGCCCATCGACGGCTTCGATCGAAGATAACGTCGATAAAATTAAGGAAAGGGTGCTGGAAAACCGTCGTACCAGCTTGAGAGAGATAGCACATGATCTTAAGATATCCCACGAGTCCGCACGTACGATTTTGATTGATATTTTGGGCATGAGAAAGGTGGCCGCACGACTCGTACCGAAAGACCTGAATTTTCTTCAAAAACGTCATCGCGAACAGGTTGCTTCAGACATGCTGGATCGCTGTAATTCCGATTTTACATTCATGGAACGCATTATAACTGGTGATGAGACCTGGGTCTACGAGTACGATATGCAAACAAGCCAGCAATCATCGGAATGGGTGGCAAAAAATGAGCCGAAACCGAAAAAACCACGCCAAAGCCGCTCGAAAAGGAAGGTGATGCTCATTGTTTTCTCCGATATCCGTGGCGTGGTGCACTACGAATTCATTCCAGAGGGTCAGACGGTAAACAAGGAGTATTACCTAGGCATTATGAAACGTTTGCGTGAGCGTATCCGTAAGAAGCGGCCAAATTTGTGGGCGAACAACTCATGGATTTTGCATGACGATAACACGCCTTCTCACCGAGCTACGATTATGACTGACTTTCTCGCCAAAAACTCAACAAACGTGCTTCAGCAACCACCGTATTCGCCGGATTTGGCTCCCTGCGACTTTTTCCTCTTCCCAAAACTAAAATTGCCCCTTCGTGGCACCCGTTTTGAGTCGATTGAAGCCATAAAACAAAATTCGGCGCGAGAGCTAAAGTCCATCCCGGAAAGCACCTATAAAAAATGTTTCGATAATTGGAAGTGCCGTTGGCATAGATGTATTGGAGCAAATGGAGCCTATTTTGAAGGCGACCCAATAAATTTTGACGATTAAATGTAAAAATGTTGTTTTAATTGAAAATTCCCGGTACTTTTTCGACAGAGTAATTAAAACTATAGCGGTAAACAATAGCTATAGAACTGAAATCATTGACAAAATTATTAATAAGAAAACTTACCACACTATAAAAAAAATGTATCTTTATGAATTATCCTTATGAAGACAAAAAAATATGGTTTTCAATTACTTATATAAGAGGTTTCAGCAGTAGGATCTCTAATGGTCTATATAAAATGGTATATAATTCCTTAGCAGTAAATAAAAATAAATTAGCCAAGATTTTGGTGAACAATAAAGAGAAAAACCCCAACTTTTCCGAATTGGGTATGTATTAAATTAATTGTAATGATTGTAATGCTACGTATTAAGGACAGACATGCCGATGTTAACAACATAGAATCCAAGAACATAGGATGTCTATTTCGAAAAACCAGAAATCAACTGTTTTTGCAGAACATTTTATAATATAAATATTTTAAAAAATTTTAAACAATTTTAAAAAGTTAGCCTTCTACATATTTAATTCCAAAAGATTATATTCAATGATTATAACTTCTGGTTAGATATCCAATAATATTGAATAGTCTAAGTAAGATAGTTTTGTGATAAAATTCTTAAGATTATGTTGGATATTCTTGAAAGATATTGGTTTTCATAGGATTGATAAGCAGAAACAAAATTTTGTCTATTCAAAATGTTTAATTTATAGGATTTTAGTAAATAATTTTTATTTATTGGATTTTGTTATACCATTTGGATGTCTTATAATGAATGTTTTTTTTATGTCATGATATAAGTGGTACTTATACGACATTATTTTAATTTATTTTCCGAAGTTATAATCATTGAATATAATCTTTTGGAATTAAATATGTAGAAGGCTAATTTTTTAAAATTGTTTAAAATTTTTTAAAATATTTATATTATTTTATATACCTTCTATCAAGAATGACCTCTATTTACGTTATTTTATTTATAATATATAATTATATGGTTTCCTCAAACATTCATACAGATAGTCCTTGTGTTATAGCAAAGGCCGTTAAATTTGTCTTTCAATCTTTTAGATCAGGTTAAACCACAGAGATATTTCTGTGTGTAGTGGATACCTATTTAAGGTTCTCATTTTAAATAGAACTTTTTCTAGAAGGCGAAGGGTGAGTTTGAATATATGTTATTAATTGATTTTATATTTATTGAATATGAATATTTGAATACTGATGAGCAAAGTCGATTTTAAAACTTGTTTTTCAGTAATGTTTTGCATATCTTGAGTTTTTATATAAAGTACCTTGGTTAGATATCCAATAATATTGAATAGTCTAAGTAAGATAGTTTTGTGATAAAATTCTTAAGATTATGTTGGATATTCTTGAAAGATATTGGTTTTCATAGGATTGATAAGCAGAAACAAAATTTTGTCTATTCAAAATGTTTAATTTATAGGATTTTAGTTAATAATTTTTATTTATTGGATTTTGTTATACCATTTGGATGTCTTATAATGAATGTTTATTTTATGTCATGATATAAGTGGTACTTATACGACATTATTTTAATTTATTTTCAGAAGTTATAATCATTGAATATAATCTTTTGGAATTAAATATGTAGAAGGCTAATTTTTTAAAATTGTTTAAAATTTTTTAAAATATTTATATTATTTTATATACCTTCTATCAAGAATGACCTCTATTTACGTTATTTTATTTATAATATATAATTATATGGTTTCCTCAAACATTCATACAGATAGTCCTTGTGTTATAGCAAAGGCCGTTAAATTTGTCTTTCAATCTTCTAGATCAGGTTAAACCACAGAGATATTTCTGTGTGTAGTGGATACCTATTTAAGGTTCTCATTTTAAATAGAACTTTTTCTAGAAGGCGAAGGGTGAGTTTGAATATATGTTATTAATTGATTTTATATTTATTGAATATGAATATTTGAATACTGATGAGCAAAGTCGATTTTAAAACTTGTTTTTCAGTAATGTTTTGCATATCTTGAGTTTTTATATAAAGTACCTTGGTTAGATATCCGATAATATTGAATAGTCTAAGTAAGATAGTTTTGTGATAAAATTCTTAAGATTATGTTGGATATTCTTGAAAGATATTGGTTTTCATAGGATTGATAAGCAGAAACAAAATTTTGTCTATTCAAAATGTTTAATTTATAGGATTTTAGTTAATAATTTTTATTTATTGGATTTTGTTATACCATTTGGATGTCTTATAATGAATGTTTATTTTATGTCATGATATAAGTGGTACTTATACGACATTATTTTAATTTATTTTCAGAAGTTATAATCATTGAATATAATCTTTTGGAATTAAATATGTAGAAGGCTAATTTTTTAAAATTGTTTAAAATTTTTTAAAATATTTATATTATTTTATATACCTTCTATCAAGAATGACCTCTATTTACGTTATTTTATTTATAATATATAATTATATGGTTTCCTCAAACATTCATACAGATAGTCCTTGTGTTATAGCAAAGGCCGTTAAATTTGTCTTTCAATCTTTTAGATCAGGTTAAACCACAGAGATATTTCTGTGTGTAGTGGATACCTATTTAAGGTTCTCATTTTAAATAGAACTTTTTCTAGAAGGCGAAGGGTGAGTTTGAATATATGTTATTAATTGATTTTATATTTATTGAATATGAATATTTGAATACTGATGAGCAAAGTCGATTTTAAAACTTGTTTTTCAGTAATGTTTTGCATATCTTGAGTTTTTATATAAAGTACCTTGGTTAGATATCCGATAATATTGAATAGTCTAAGTAAGATAGTTTTGTGATAAAATTCTTAAGATTATGTTGGATATTCTTGAAAGATATTGGTTTTCATAGGATTGATAAGCAGAAACAAAATTTTGTCTATTCAAAATGTTTAATTTATAGGATTTTAGTTAATAATTTTTATTTATTGGATTCTGTTATACTATTTGGATGTCTTATAATGAATGTTTATTTTATGTCATGATATAAGTGGTACTTATACGACATTATTTTAATTTATTTTCAGAAGTTATAATCATTGAATATAATCTTTTGGAATTAAATATGTAGAAGGCTAATTTTTTTAAATTGTTTAAAATTTTTCAAAATATTTATATTATTTTATATACCTTTTATCAAGAATGACCTCTATTTAGGTTAGAACATTTTATAAAAAATAATAATTATTTTCATGAGAAAGATGTCACTTTACTATATAATGTTAATAAGGGTAAATTGGTGGAGTATTTGGAGATACTCTCAATCAAAAAAGCCGCTGAGAAAAAGGAGAATTTAACAAATTCTCAAATACTCCTTGGCAACACCCCTATATTGGATGCTGTTATTTCCATGCGCCATAAAAATACACACATATCCTAAGTGTAATGAAAGAACCTTTTCAATTTCAATTCTAGTTCCTTTATGCTCTCCTTTAAAGGTGATCGAAAGACCGAAACACGTATCAGGATTCTGAAATAATTGTGAAACATAAAAAATTTGTCATTTTTTTTAAATAGAATCCAAGTCATTCTTTAAAACCTCTATCCTATCACACTAGACCTCTAATACATAAAAAATTTAATAGAAACTATGTCTTCAAACTACTATATTTTTTCAAATTATGGTTCAGAAAGAATATCTAAAATATCAAGCAAGGTAATTCTGTTACATCTCTCTACCAATTTTAATCTTTAGAAAATTTCTTGAAAATTAAGTTGAATAAAATATTATTATGTTGTTAACCTTATCTTATTAACACTGTTTCAATTCAGTAGATATTTAAAATCATTACATAGTACCAGAAAGGAATAAAAGAATTCAAAGAAATATAAATCATTAAATAAAATTACTAAATTAAAAATGCCAAACATAACCTCAAGAAATTCTTCAAGAACAACTTGCTCGAAATGAGTCCGTTCAAAAAAATTCCTGAAACATGTAGATCATCTTCAAAACGCAATTTAGAATTCCCACAACGGAAAATTTCCGTTGTTTCGTTTTTTGAAGGAACTTATTTGGAGCATTTTTCGATATCAAAATGAGACATCTTATGGGAAAACACTTTATATATGTAAGTATTCTCTGTGCTTAAATATACATTATATTGGGTAGAAATTCAAGAACAAGAATACAAATTATCTATGAAGAATTTTACGATTGAAGGCTTGCGAAGACAAACGCCGATATAATTGATGTCCAATGCAATTGAATGCGATAAAATTATATAGTAGTTTTATCTGATCTTCATGTTGTAATCTACCTTCCAAAGTAGTTATAAGTACTTACTGGTACTTGTTACATTGTAATTGTCAGGGTATCAATTTTACTATAACTATAAACAAGAATCGTTTACTGCTGGAATTTGATATTTGCGAAAGTAAACCAATACATAATTTATTTAGAGGTAAGTACACGATGCTTCTGATGGCCAAACGTCTTCAGTTCTGGAGTCAATATACTCTCTCAATATACGGATTTGGAACAAAATATTTTCTCAGTCATTTCAACTGAATATTTAAACTTTAAATTCAAGTATCTTATATCCAGACGTTAAGTGTGAATATATCTGCTAAAAAAATTTGAATATCAAAACAGATTTAATCTGTCAGTCTTCTACAATTTTAATTTCAAAAAATTTTTCATTAAAAAAACTTTCAGAATTAAATTAATGTCTTATAAGCACGCCTTATATTTAATAGACGTATAAAATCAAAACTCAATATACAATATCAAATGGAATAAGTAAACCAACAAATATAAATTGTCGATTAAAATTAATAAATAAATACTTGAAGGATACAAAAAATTTGTTTCAGATCTTACCATTATGAAAACCAATTCCTCTTCAAAAATACAAAACATAATTTAAGGACTTCTCAGAAAATATAATTTATTTGAAATATTCAATTCCCAGGACCACCATTGGGTAAGTTATATTTATTGTTGGTTGATCTTGATTTTTTAAATATGATTTAGGAACGAAGAAGAGATTATCGGAATTCTAATTGTTTTTTGAAGGTACAATGCATGTTTTGAGAGATTTTTGAATAAACTTATTTAAATATATTGAATATTTAAAATAAATTATATTTTCTGAGAAGTCCTTAAATTATGTTTTGTATTTTTGAAAAGGAATTGGTTTTCATAATGGTAAGATCAGAAACAAAATTTTGTCCCCTTCAAATATCTATTTATTAATTTTAATTGACAATTTATATTTGTTGGTTTATCTATTCCATTTGATTTTGTATACTGAGTTTTGATTCTACACGTCTATTAAATATAAGCCATGCTCATAAGACATTAATAACATTCTAAAAGTTTTTTGAATAAAAATTTTTTTGAAATGAAAATTGTAGAAGACTGGCAGATTAAATTTGTTTTGATATTCAAATTTTGTTATATTCCTTCAATCAAGTAAAAAGCCTTTTCCTATTTTATTATATCTGCTAAATTCAAATAAATTAATTCGTCTGCTCTGTACCAAATATGTCTGCAATGTGCCCCTATGATCGACAAGGTCTCATCAAGTTTATTTGAGTATAGAATTGTTATACAGATGTATGTTACACTTGTCTCGATTTGTAGAACTTTCAAAATATTTTTATATATTTTTTAACGAATATTTTTTTTATTCAAATAACTCCTTACTGAAGAGATTTAGGTCCGAGTTTATCAGGTTCTTTCTCTGGAAAATGTGCTATAAATTCTTTAAAAAGGAAAATAAAAGATTACCTCTTCGAATTATATGTTGAACATTTTTTGATGATGGAACTTCTGATTCTTTAACATCCAATCGAAACATATATGTTACATCTATATATAAGGTGATGAAACAATTTGGTCATTATTTCGTATTTCTTTTGATTCTTTAATAGTTAATTTCCACTACATGTGATGTCAATATATATGTCTATAAAGTGATACAGTATTTTCTAGGACATATTTTTTTAAAATTCAATTCTAAATTAATAAAGTAAATAAAAACAACTTCGCTTAAGTTTCACTGTTTATTTGATGTCTGTTGACATATATGTTTTGGGTTTTTAGCCCATTTTCAAAACCGAAGAGAACAAAACTTGTAAATAAAACGTGTAAAATCTCAGTTCTACTGAAATCTATGAAATGGTTGTTATTTATACAATGTTCTGAAAAACCAGATGTTATTTTATTATGTAATATACTTTTGTATGTTCTTCTACCCTTATGTTTAAAGATCGTCCTGTCTGACCTATGTAAAATACAGGGCATTCATTACAATATAATTTGTAGTATAAGTGATATGCGAGAAATCAATATCATTTAATTCTAACCTGATCGATGATCAACCGAGGTTAATCTGTCATAGTTTAACACATTGAGTAAATCTGTGATCAGCACTTTGGGAACATAGAACTAGATAAATTGTAGGAGGATTCCGTGATCAACAAGCTTGATTCGATGAAGTAAATTTTGCGTTGAATTCATATCAGTATTTGAAGAAATAATCAAACAGAACGAAAGAGAATCTAGACGAGATGCAGTTACCTCGAAGATTTGCATAATGAGAAAAAATGCCGAATATTTTAAGAGCAACCCAAAAACACTGTTGGTTCGGCCACTAGGACGTAATTTTTTTAATCGGGCCGTATGATACTCCAAAAATAACTAATTGAAAACCGTCGTAGTCGGAATCCTATAAAACAATCTCGGGTTACCCGGTGAGTAAATTAAAATTATATGTAGAAATGTTGTGAGAGCGCGCCTTGATTTATACGTAAATATCAAGGCAAAGAGCTGCGATGTTGGCCCGTGAACGCCTATGACATTACTTTGTTTGGACAGGCGACAAGGGTCAGTTAAGTTGTAAAGGATCCAGATACACCGGCCAGCTATTTTTATGTACGCACGTGTGGTCCGAAAGGATAAAGTGACGATTTATCGATACGAATGGTAGAAACAACTGGATCGACGACCTAAATCGGACGACAAGTCCTACCTGGTCCTTTTCTGGCGACTTGGTCCGTTTGCGAAATGTTCTCAACGAAAAAGGGGTCCGAATCGATCCGAATTAGCAAAATATTGAAATTTTCGTTGCTTGACTTACTTCTAGAGAATAAAAACCATTAAGTGCCTATTGGCTCTCAAAGTAACTAGAAGAAACATTGATGTTCGCTTGATGCACACTTGAAGGAAATTCATATTGATGGCGATCGAAGTGATCAAATCGACTATGAACTCACTTGAAGAAGTCATCAAAGAATACAAGCCTAGCAGTAGAAAAAGAAAAGCTGTTAAGAATGGACTTGACTAAATATAGACATAAAACAGCTACCAAACTCTCCTGAAAAGGTCAAACAGTAATTGATGAAACAATTGTTGTATAAATCAATAAATATTAGCGAAATCTTCGTCAATTAATGACCGAAACATCTGATTTAAACTGGTACCAGTTCTTTTGGTGTTATGGTACTCAAAACTATATTCTTGCTGGTCATGTACTCAAATCGTTTGTTTTTATATACCATTGGTATGATATCTTGCGGTGCAACTAGATTTGGTGTGCCTTTGGGATTCAACGGAGATCTATATAATCCAGAAATTCCTTCCCAAATGACCTGAATGCTTGGTATTCAGGTCATTTGGCAAACTATATTTTGAGTATTCTTCCAAGGCATAAATTGGTGAGGTGTACTTTAAGGTTCTGTGTGAGGACTCAAATTATTCATGATATATCGGTTAGCGTTGAATAACAAGCCTCTTTAGCTCAGTGGCAGAGCACTGGTCTTGTAAACCAGGGGTCGTGAGTTCAATCCTCACAGGAGGCAAGCGTTAGATCTTTTTATAACCGATTGAAATGACTAATTGAATATCAGATTAGTAGATTAATTACTTTCAGTTTAAGATATAAACAACATAAAACACTGTTTCATTTTATAGACATATGAAATTATCGACACATATGTCAGCTGATACAGAATCAAATGAAAATATAAAATATTCCCCGCAATTTATAAGCATAACATCACCTGAGTGTGCTGTTCCGGTTGAATATTAAAAAAAAACAAATGCCATTCCAATGAAATGCTTTACTTGAATTTGAAAAAGTCTTTCTTTCATGAAAAAATATACTTAATTCTCCAAAAAAAGCATTTGAAACTCTTATCCTCTCTCATTAGTCGGAAGTTAACAAATGGTGACTTTATCACTACTGGAGGAAGATTCTAAAAGCAATTATTCGTATACTAAATTTTGAGGAATCATACATTGGTGAGGTGTACTTTAGGGTTCTGTATGAGGCCTGACATTTTCCAAGTCGTATCGGTTATACGTGGGCACCACGCCTCTTTAGCTCAGTGGCAGAGCACTGGTCTTGTAAACCAGGGGTCGTGAGTTCAATCCTCACAGGAGGCATGCGTTAGATATTTTTATGACTGACTGAAATGACTGGTTAAATATCAGGTTATGAGGTAAGAAGATGAATTACATTTGTTTTAAGATATAAACAACATATTTGTTACATGAGTATAAGAATATTACTGGAATTACTGAATTGAGCATAGGTCAGTCAAATGATTTACCCATACAATTATATTTGATCTATTAGGTTGAATTCAAATTGCACCAAACTTAAGACTTAACATCTACATTGTGTGTTCTTTGAACTTGGGAATACTGTCTATGACATCTTTCAAAAACAAATATTAATTAGAATTTTTTTTCTGAAATCCTCTACAAATTGATTTCTGAAAAAGTTCTTCGAATTAAATTAGTTCAAATGTCTCAGAAACACTGTTTCATTTTATAAACATATTAAATTATCGACACATATGAGATAGTCAACTGATACAGAATCAAAAGAAAATATAAAATATTCACCGCCATTAATTAGCACAACATCACCTGAGTCAGCTGTTCCGATGGAATATCAAAAACCAAATACCATTCCGAAAAAATCTTTCACATGGATTTGACAAAATATTCCTTCCATTTATTTCATAAAAAATATAAGGTGTACTTTAAGGTTCTGTGTGAGGACTCAAATTATTCATGATATATCGGTTAGCGTTGAATAACAAGCCTCTTTAGCTCAGTGGCAGAGCACTGGTCTTGTAAACCAGGGGTCGTGAGTTCAATCCTCACAGGAGGCAAGGGATAGATATTTTTATGACTGAATGAAATATCAGGTTATCAGGTGAGAAAATTAATTACATTCCGTTTAGGATATAAACAACATAATTGTTATATGAGTATACGAATATTACAATATTTAGATTAGGTAAGTAAACATGTTTTACCTGTGAGTATCAAAAAAAAATTGGCATTGCGATAAAATACATGGATTTTACAAAGTCTTTCTTTCATTCCTTTCATAAAAATATACAGCACATTCTCCAGAAAAAACATTTAAAATTCATATCCTCTCTAATCAGTAGGAAGTTAACAAATGGTGACTTCATCACAACTGGACGAAGATTCTAATAACAATTATTTGTAAACTAAATTTTGAGGATTCTTCTAAGGCATACTTTGATGAGGTTTACCTCAAGGTTCTGTGTGAGGACTGAACTTTTCCTAAACATATCGGTTATTTGTGGTTATAAAGCCTCTTTAGCTCAGTGGCAGAGCACTGGTCTTGTAAACCAGGGGTCGTGAGTTCAATCCTCACAGGAGGCAGTGCCAAATATTTTTATGGGAGTTTTTTTAAAAGAATTTCTCAGGTTTATGCTGGGAATTTATGGAGTGGAATTCATTTTTTATACTGCCAGCATGAAACAGTGCTGTCTGCATTAGAGTTTGTTGAGTGAGTTCTTTCAATATTTCAGATTTTCTTTGTATTCTTTTATCTCTTTTTGATGTTGTATGAGTGATTTGATGTGATGAGTGTTACTTCAATATGTCTTCTAAACAGAAGCAGTGGTTTAAAGCCATTCATTCAATTATTAAAAAAAAAATTTTGAGAAGTTTCGTAAAATTGAAATTCGTATCAAACTGTAACATAATTACTCTACTGGATATCTAAGATATTGAAGGTATAATACCAAACACAGACAAAATATTTTAAATATTGATCAAAATAATTTTCTGAAATCCTTACAAATTTTTAATTAAAAAATTTCTCTGAAATTTTAAAAAATCAAATTAACTTGAACGTATTTAAAATACTATTTCTTTTTAATAAAAATATAGAATCAACAACCAAATGTGAGGTACTAGCCAAATAAGGAATCTGAAGAAAACATACAATATTGTATCCTCCAGAGATTCAATATTAAAAAAGTACCGCGCGCTGAAAAGACAAATAACAATTATTATAAATGAAAATAAACTGAATATTACTTGAAAGGGTTCTTGATCAAAATTTCAAATATGAATCGGATTAACTCTCTGAAACCTCTACAAATTGTAATTTGACGAATATCATATAAATTTTCAATAATTAAATTGAATCAAATGTCTTAAAGTTCTGTTGTTTTTTAGCAAACATATAGAATTTACTAATATTAAGAGGTACTCACCAGATGAAAGAATCTAGAAAATATAGAATATTGGCAGAAGTTAATTAGCAAACTTTACATTACAGCTGATTCGAATTGATTTCCATATAAATTTGAAAAATTTCCCAATTTGTTTTTGAAAATATAGTAAATTCAAAACATCCAAATAAATTTTGACCGATAAGAATGGGCGGGAGTTTTAAGAGCTTATATACCATATTATTCAAAAAAGAATGAAAAAGACTTTTTAAATTTATATGGAGAATTTTTTGGAATAGAGTTTGTTATTAATAAAGTCCATTTGAAGGTAATCGGATAAAGTTACAAGTAATTTCGGTCAATATTCTATTATTTCTTTCGATGCTCCTATTATTAAAATTTGTAGAGGTTCAGAGAATTAATTCTTAGAAATATTGAAAAATAACTTCTCCATGTAATAACCAATTTATTTTCACATAAAAATTACTTATTTATATATTGAAAATTTATTATGAAGAAATATTTGAATATTGCAGATAATAGCTGGAATTAATTCTCCGGAACCTCTATAGCTTTAAATCTACACGAATCTCATGAAAACATATAGAATTAAATTTTTAAAAAACATGTCCTAGATAACACTGTATCACTTGATAGACATATATAGTATCATCACGTGGTGGAAATTAACTACTAAAGATTCAAAATAAATATAAAATAATGAGCAAAGTAGACATACCTTTTATGTACATGTTTCGATTAAAGAATCACAAGTTCCATCACCAAAACATTTTCAACATATAATTCAGAAAGGTCTTTTTTGCTTTTCCTTTTTAAGGAATACATAGCACATTTTCTGGAGAAAGAACCTGATGAATTCGGACCCAAACCTCTTCAGTGGGGAATTATTTGAATAAACAAAATAATCATTGAAAAATATATAAAAAATACCTTTTCACCAGTCATTTCAGCAACAACTAATCAATCATGGTCTTTACGAAAATTACTCATTTCATGTACAATGAAAAAAGATACGACCTAGACTGCAAAAAATTATATTTGATAATTATAACTTCAGGAATTAAATTAAATCAAGGTCATATAAGAACCACTTATATCAAACGACATATAAAATAAACACTCATTATAAGATATCCGAATGATATAACAAAGTCCAATAAATAAAAATTGTTAACCAAAATCCTATAAATTAAATATTTTGAGTAGACAAAATTTTGTTTCTGCTCATCGATCTTATGAAAACAGACATCTTCCGAAAATTTTTAACATAATCTTAAGAATTTCATCATAAAACTGTCTTACTTAGAATATGAATGTTTATTTTATATGTCGTTTGATATAAGTGGTACTTATATGAAATTAATTTAATTTAATTCCTGAAGTTATAATTATTAAATATAATTTTTTGAAATTAAATATGTAGAAGGCTAATATTAAAATATTTAAATAATGATCAAATTATTTATTTTTTATTTCGTAATTATTATTTCCTCTGAATAATTTGCTCATTATTCTTCAAAAAGGAAAATAAGACAGGCTCGTTTGAATTATATTTTGAACATTTTTTGGTGACAGAACTTGTGATTCTTCAACATCCAATCGAAAGATATATGTATAAGGTAATGTCTAAATAATTTGGTCATTATTTTATATTTCTTTTGATTCTTTATTAGTTAATTTCCACCACATGTGATGATATATATGTCTATATAATGATACAGTGTTATCTAGGACATATTAAATTAATTCTAAATGTTTTCATGAGATTTCTAAATCTGTAGAGGTTCCTGAAAATTAATTCCAGCAATTATCTGTAAATTACTTGTTTCTTCATTTTCCTCTAGATATTTCCGTTTCTCAAGTCGTTATTGAAAAGTTTCATTTCTATCATCAAGGACATCGTAATCCATCAACGGACGGTATTGATCTTGAGACAACAAATCATTCGGGAAGCTGAAAAAATCAGAATCGACCAGTTACCAGTTACAAAGTTCATGGCTGCTGCTTCTTAACCTGTCGACCATGCCAACTTGGGAACGTTATTGATGTTCTTACAGTCAGTTTCAGAAAACTATAAATCATACAACGGCACCTCTTCACAATAATGAACACTCGAGCATTCTGTAATTTGAAATGTTTCACTCAAATTGCCTCTAGAAAATAAATAAGTTAGCAAGTGGCGCTAATGATGGCAGACAAAAAACAAAGTCTGGGTATAGGATTGATTCAGGCTGGATGATTATGTGTATCTACAAGTTGGCTTAGAAATAGGAGTTAGTTCAGGTGGAGCACATAAATGAGGAAATATCTCGTTGCCTTTAAGACGAAACTAATTTCATTAGAATATAGAAGTGAAGAAAATTATTCGCCTTATATTCAGTCTGAAGCCCCGAGAATCGTGTAGAGATAATCATAGATAGATAAATAGAAATAAATCAAACAAATATAATAACTCAGGCGTCTATATGTTGACTTGTAAGGATTGTCCAGGGGTTTATATTGGTCAGAGCGGCAAATCGTTCAAGAAGAGAATCCACGAACATTAAAAGAACAACACTTCAAATTCCACACATTCCACATATGCCAACCATTTAATAGAATTTTGACATAATTTCAATAATAAATACGAAGTTATCCATATCGAGAATGAAGGGTTTACATTAAACTTCTCAAAATCACTTGAAATAAACCGATATAATTCCCAGGAAATTCTCCTGAGCGAACAAGCGGATACCAATAGGTCACCTCTATTAAATATCTTCATGTAGTTTGGAAAAACCAACGACAACCCCTATGACTTTAATTGTCATTGTCGATTTCTCTTCACCTAATTGATAATACCTAAATAACAGTTATCCTACGTTTAGTCTCATTTGGTGCAATACCTGTTTGTACATATATCTGTTAGGATATTGGTGGAACACACCTGTCTTTTATGTAATTTATATTCTATGAATCTATGACAGGGAAGCAACAACATAACCTCCCTACAACAGTTGCAATATAGACACACGTGTAAGTAAAATGTAAAAAGTTAATATTAAATGAAGTCAATTGTTAACCAGTGCTTATCATGAATTATTTATAAACAAGAACCTTCACGTTACACGGCGCTCCGAACAGGATAAGCACTTGTAATTAAAGAAATCAAAATAATGGGTGATAATCATGGAATATCTCAAATGGAGTTGGAAGGAAACGTGACTGAAAACTGGAAATTATAGAGAAGCCGCTTCGAAAATTATTTGGTGGCCAGTGAAGTCAACCTTAAATGAATCCACAGAATGTGCAAAATTGTTACATTGTATTGGAGAAGAATGTTTGCGAATATATACGACGTTCTCATTTGAAGAAGATGAGAAGAACTAACTGTCGAAACTAATCGAAATATTTTAACAACATTGTCTACCAAAAGAAAATTACTTTGGTAAGTTACACATTTTTTTCAAGTCGACTACAATGTGGCCAATCAATGGGAAATTTTGTAACAAGTTTGAAAGAAGCATCGATGAAATATAAGTTGGGAAGCTTTCAGAAAAGCTTAAAGAAAACTGTCCTTATCTGTGGTATGCTGAACTCCTGTACAAGGGAGAAATTAATAGAGGAAGAAAAAGACGACGACAAAATGATTCTAGAAGAAGCTGTCCACATATGTCAGATACTAGAATCATCCAAACAAAGAAGTGAAGCAATTCAAGGTCAAAATTACCCTGTTGAAGTCGATGCAGTAAACAGAAGAAATAACATTAAGTCATGCAAGAGATGCGGAGGGAAAATGTCCAGAGTATGGTAAAGAGTGCTTCACTTGCAAGAAGAAAAATCATTTCTCCAGTTGCTGTAATCAAAAGAAGACCAGAAGAGTCAATAACGTCGAAAAGAAGTGAGCGAAGTGATACAAGTTTCAAGTACAGACAATTTGAATTTTTATTGGAAATGTGGAAAGAATCAATTCAATAAGGGATGAGTGGATTACAGAAATGAAAGTAAATAAATAAGATAGTTCATTTCAAAGTAGACACAGAAGTCATGGTTAATGTTTTACCATATGAATTGAATTCCAACGAGTCGTTAATTGAAAAAACTAATCAAAAATTAGCTACTTATTCTGGTGATCTTTTGGATGTGAAAGGAACATGCAAATTTAGATGTCAAAGAAGTGATCATGTATTTGACTTAATGCTTTACATCGTGAACAATAATATTCAATATTAGGTTTCAAAGATTGTGAAAAATTCAATTTATTCAAAAGAGTTGATAAAATAGGTAACAAAAATTATTTTCAACCTAGGATAGCTAAAGATGTGAATGAAAAATTAGAAAAAACTCGTCTCGTACAAGAAAAATACTATAATAAATGCGTTAAAAAATTGCCAGAAATTCCTCTTAACACAAAAGTATATGTACAGATTAAACCAAAATCAAGTTGGACCCCTCGTATTGTAATAGAAAAGTTAAGAGATAGGGTCTATAGAATTGAACAGGATAATGGTGGAAAATTTCACAGAAATAGAAAATTTATAAAAATTCTATTATACCATGTGATAGAACCTCTGGAAGGGTGGAATACCATTCTTCAGTTAATTCACAAGAAAATGTAAAGCATTATATAGAGATAGAAAGTAAGATTAACTTGAAGAACACACAAAATAATAGAAACTGGAATATTAATAAAAGTATAAAAGACAATGTTAATCCAGAAAATGTAGGCTTGATCACTAGTTTCTGAACGAAGTTTCAGTAATGAGTTACTAAGTCAAAGAACAACCACATTAGGAGGGACAGTTAAGCCTCCAAGGAAAATGGATCTTTAACGCATCGGCTGTTTTTTTTTTAGAGTGATAGAACTTTGAATTGAAATAAAACACATTTCAATTAAGATTGAAGCCAAATTATTTTTTATCGGAAAGATACTTTTAAGACATTTGTGTTTTAAAAATAATTTCGGGCATATGTCCGCCACGACTTGCTTTGAGGAACCGCATTCGACCAGACCAATTTGGGACCACTTTTTCGAGTAATTCAGGCCTTATTTCAGCAATAAGACTTTATGTTGGCTTCCAAAGCGTCTATTGTTTCTGGTTTATCAACATAAACCAATGACTTGACATAACCCAAAAGAAAATAATCTAGAGGAGTTATGTCTCATGATCTTGGAAGCCAATTAATTGGACCATTTCTCGAAATAATGTTATCTCCAAATCTTTCTCTCAATAAATCAATTGTTACTGCAGCAGCATGAGGTGTAGCACCATCTTGTTGGAACCAAAACACTTCTGGGTCGATACCATTCAAATTTTGAAACAAACAATCATTGATGATCGATCTGTAACGAGCACCATTCACTGTAACATGAGCTCCAGCATCGTTTTTGAGGAAATATGGACCGATGATGCCTCCAGCGTGTAAAGCACACCATACAGTGCATTTTTCAGGATGCAATGGAACCTGCAGAACTTCTTGAGGATTGTTTTCACCCCATATATGGCAATTTTGCTTGTTTACATAGGCTGTTAAATCACAGTTATCCATATCGAAAGTTCCATCACTATAAAAAAAACACCCGATATAAATAATTGACTAGATATTTATTGTGAAGGGAGATGTTGGGATATTAGTGGAACGCACCGGTTCTTTATGTAATTTATATTCTATGAATCTATGACAGGGAAGCAACAACATAACCTCCTTACAACAGTTGCAATATAGGCACACATGTAAGTAAAATGTAAAAAGTTAATATTAGATAAATTCAGTTGTTAACTGGTGCTTATCATAAATTATTTATAAACGAGAGCTTTCACGTCACAAGAACCTATGTAAATTTTTACACAGTATCAATTCAAATGTAGACATGATCAAGCCACAGTGTGGCGATGCAATTGTCGTTCAATAATATGAAGTTTATGGAAATTAAATTTTATTTATTACTAGTCGAACATGGACCGTTCCTGGTATCCTAACATTTATACTCCTCCATATTCAGAACGCACTCAGTCCAATTACCATTCCAGCAAGTCATCCACGGCACCAAAGAATCTCAAAAATTCCCAAACCCGTCATCTCCCGAAGAAACACAGGACTATTTAGTACCAAACAATGAGAATGGCGGCCGTTCGTGAATGGGCACATTTCTAAAACAGTGTGAAGTCGGTCCATTACCGTCCATTGTGGAACCAAAGAACCACGGGGTTCTCAAACTCTAAATGCCCGGTATTGTTGTCGAGTTAGCTTTGTGTATTTGATTATGTGATTACCTGTGGCAGGTGTACGAATCCAGGATATCGCGGCGATGATTGATTGAATATTTCTATTTTATTGTGTCCATCTCGTCGAGATCTTTGTGTGCCGAGGTGTTAACATCATTAATTCAATGGGATTGTCTAAAGGGATGCGAGTCGGTGGAGTGGCCGCGGCAGTTTTTGAATTTATCAGGTTCTTGTTTAGATCGGTGATGGATTTACTTTTCGGGGAGATTAATGAAGCGTGGTATTTCTGGGGGAATCCGAGCTGACTCGTTTTTTGAATGATATCCAACAAAAAACAGTAAAGAGTTTGCATTACGAAGTAGGGGTTATTTTGAGTCTAGCAACACCTCTGTCATTCGTGTTTCGACAGTAAGGTAGTTTAATATTCGACAAATAAATTAATTCGGCTGGCAATTCCTACCAAATATCATTGATAAAGAGTATGAGCTATGTTAATAGAAAGTTCTACAAATCGAGACAGTGTAACATATATCTGTATAACAATTCTAAATTCAAACAAACCCGATTAAGTTTTGTTGTTCTCGTCGGTGCTGGGTAATGTAGAACCATTACAAATCTGCCACGCATTTTAATTCGGTCTGCAGAGAAACACTAAAGTATTCATCATACACCATTGCCATCTAGTGCACCCAAATATACTACTCTGTCAAGAAAGTACCAGGAATTTTCAATTAAAACAACATTTTTACATTTAATCGTCAAAATTTATTGGGTCGCCTTCAAAATAGGCTCCATTTGCTCCAATACATCTATGCCAACGGCACTTCCAATTATCGAAACATTTTTTATAGGCGCTTTCCGGGATGGACTTTAGCTCTCGCGCCGAATTTTGTTTTATGGCTTCAATCGACTCAAAACGGGTGCCACGAAGAGGCAATTTTAGTTTTGGGAAGAGGAAAAAGTCGCAGGGAGCCAAATCCGGCAAATACGGTGGTTGCTGAAGCACGTTTGTTGAGTTTTTGGCGAGAAAGTCAGTAACAATCGTAGCTCGGTGAGAAGGCGCGTTATCGTCATGCAAAATCCATGAGTTGTTCGCCCACAAATTTGGCCGCTTCTTACGGATACGCTCACGCAAAAGTTTCATAACGCCTAGGTAATACTCCTTGTTTACCGTCTGACCCTCTGGAACGAATTCGTAGTGCACCACGCCACGGATATCGCAGAAAACAATGAGCATCACCTTCATTTTCGAGCGGCTTTGGCGTGGTTTTTTCGGTTTCGGCTCATTTTTTGCCACCCATTGCGATGATTGCTGGCTTGTTTGCATATCGTACTCGTAGACCCAGGTCTCATCACCAGTTATAATGCGTTCCATGAATGTAGAATCGGAATTACAGCGATCCAGCATGTCTGAAGCAACCTGTTCGCGATGACGTTTTTGAAGAAAATTCAGGTCTTTCGGTACGAGTCGTGCGGCCACCTTTCTCATGCCCAAAATATCAATCAAAATCGTACGTGCGGACTCGTGGGATATCTTAAGATCATGTGTTATCTCTCTCAAGCTGGTACGGCGGTTTTCCAGCACCCTTTCCTTAATTTTATCGACGTTATCTTCAATCGAAGCCGTTGATGGGCGACCACTTCACGACCGTCCTTGAAGGCTCTGTACCACTAATATGCACGAGTTTTTGATAGAGCATTATCACCAAAGGCCTTTTGCAACATTTTCAATGCATCGGCACACGAAAATTCATTTGCAACACAAAACTTTAAACAAATTCTTTGCTCAACGTAATCACCCATAGTAAAAATCGGCACGCACTCTGACATCGACTGACTTAATCAGCTGTTGCAAACACACTAGTTGACAGATTCCGCTCAAGCTTAGCATAGTAATTAAGGACAGTGGTACCAACCTAGGAAAAAAAATGTTTACCTGCCTCATTGCCCCGCCAGATTTAAATCGATAATTCCCGGTACTTTCATGACAGAATGTATATAAAATGAAATAGAAAAAGGCTCTTCACTTGATTGAAGAATTAAGTCACCAGCTGCTGTTTCGGTTGATCGGTTGAGATGGACTGTCTGTCAATATTGAAAATTATTTCAGATGTTCAACCATTCTGTTGAAAATTAATTTTTCCATGATTTTTGATAAACTGCTCAAAAGGAGTATGGTACGATAATTAGAAATATCATCAGAAGCATTCTTCTTGTGGACTGGAAAAACTTTAAAAGTTTTGAGAACGGCAGGAAATTTACCCGAGGTGACTGATAGGTTAATCATGTGGGCGAGATGTTCTGAGATATGAGGAGACAAAACTTTCAAAACATAATTGAAATCATGTCGAGGCCACAGCTATTTTTATTCTTGAAATTGTTTATTACTGCACGAACTTCATCAACAACCACCGGAAAGAAAAGGAATTTTTAGCCACCTTTAATTCATCACAATAAGGTTAAGATGCTTATGAAGTATAGCATGTATAGTATCCGCGGATAGGTTTGTCATCTGTGCTAACTTGATTTTTATTCTGGCATCTTCAAGTACCAGCTTTTTCACATTTTTTTCTATGGAGCCGCTAAGGAGCGCGCCCGAGCGAGGATCGTCTTTAATGCTATTTCTGCCTCTCTTGAATTCACTTGACTACTTTTGAACGGTGGATAATGAAAAGGGGCCGTCTTGGTAAACAGCAACCATCTCTTCATGAATGATTTTTTTACTTTTTCCCTGCTCATTGAGGGAGTTTCTAACGGAGCGATGCTCGATTTTCTACATCATTGTGGCTTCAGTCATTCTGGTCGTCTTTCACTGAGAATACCTAGAAAACAAATGATCGTAAATCAGTGAAATTCAGATAGTCAGATAGTGTCATTAGTAAATAAGATTCTTCACATTCTTAGCAAATACCCCGATACCGAAAATACATTGAACACCCCTCGTAACCTTCAAAAGTGTAAAATAATTAATTTATCACATGTATTGACCAATATTTAACTGCACATTCTCAAAGCACTAATTGGAATCATTAATGAATGAGCTAGCTGCAGCTCCCCAGCTAACGTATTTTTACGAGTTCTTCAAAAACTATTACCTGCATATCTTAAACAATGATATCAACAAGTACAGAACTTGATTTAAAATTGAAAACAAATATTATCTTCACCCCCATAACACTCCAATTAAAATTTTTATCGACAGAACACAACAACAGCCTTGAAGCTACCAGTCTCCAAGAATCAACTTGAGGAATCCAGATATCCATGCTTGAAGGTGGAATTAATAGATTCGATGAAGAAACGATGACATCTCGAGGATATTTATAAAGGTAATAAAGAATTTTGTTGAGTAAATTTCCTCTTCCAACCATTAAAGATATTAAATTACAGCATAAAGCAAATAATGGATCCCTGGCCACCCATGACTTTATAAGGTCTCTCGAGGTACCAAAAGCACAAGATGAGACCTCTGTTACAAGTGGGCCGTTGACAAAAGTCCGTATCTTTATCTCCGAGGTGTCTTTCCTAATTTATCGGCTGTGTTTTAGTGACAACGCACTAATTGGTAGTGGTTATCGAATGAAAATATCACCTGCTATATTTATTCGCTTTTAGGAATTCCGTTATCGAAGGAAAACCTGAACAATAACCGGAGTGGCTAGAGACTTTGGGCCTGTGCTATTGACGTTGTTTTATTATCCATTTATTTATCTCCGGATTCGATTTTTTTCGTTTTTACCGTTTTATCTTCACCCTCGACACACGGAGCTTTCATTCATGATATTTATCTGAATCGTTTTTTACACGTGGACAAGACGGTCAGATGGCGTTGCGGCCTTAAGGATATAATGTGTTTCGCGGTTTTTGGCGTTGAGTCATATGCAAGTTCTTGATCAATAATGCATGATGTTTTGGACGGAGGTGTTGCTGGACATGGCGCGATTTGCTTATCTGGTGTTATCTGACAATTGCTAAAAATATACCCGATTCCAGTTTCATTTGGAGATAAAGTTAAAAAGAAATATGTTCGATATTCTGACGATTATTGGGAATAATTCAATTAGTGCTTTAGAATTTTTAAGTATCGGGTGTTTTTTTAGAGTAGAGAACTTTCGATAGGGATAACTGTGATTTGGCAAGGTAGAAGCCATGTTGTTTTAACATTTCTATTCAGTAAGCATTGACAAATCATCGTGGAAAGACTCACGCCGTTTTGGAATACGTTCAATATCTGTGAGCACTAAATGAAGAGAACGAGCTAAGAACGGTTCGAATGGGCCAGATAATACTGCAGCTTATTTACAACGTTTTTCTAAACTTAAAACTCGTGTCATCCAATCCAATATAAATTATCACCATATCATAGCATGACACATAGATTATTAACAATTGTTTTAGCTCCAAATAATTTAATCAATAAATGAATTCAATTAGATAAAAATCAACACATAACGGTTACTCGTCATCAATAATAGATAGTGAGATAGCAACAAAACAATATAAAAATGCTACTAATTAAATATACCCTAAACTAAAAGCTAAAAAATTTCAGAAATAGAAATGCTCCATTTTCTGTATTCTACTGTAAGGAAAATTCTTTGTGTGCGTGAACTAATTATGTAGTTTAATGCAGGAACTAGCTATTAAGCATTACCCCTCTGAGTGGCGTTTATTTATAGATTCGTCTAAATACAGTTTAAAAGCTGTGTTATTGCATAATGGAGATTTAAAACCCTCCATACCAGTTGCCCATTCAGTGACGATGAAAGAAAGTTATGAAAATATGCGCACTGCTTCGGATAAAATGAACTACAACACGTAGAAATGCAGGGTATGTGGTGATTTAAAATCTATAGAAATTTTAGTGCGACTTCAGGCAGAATTTACAATATTTCTTTGTCTATGGGACAGTCGTGCAGTAAATCAGCATTACTCATCAAAATTTGGCTAGAAAGAAGTATATTTCAACCGGGATCTTAAAATGTTAAGTTTAGAACTCCTGTAGACCCCAAAAATGTACTTCTGCCTCTTCTTCACATTAAACTTGGGCTGATGAAAAACTTTGGGAAGGCTATGAATAAAGATGGTGATGGATTCAAATACTTAAAACAAGTCTTTTCCAAGTTAAGTGATGCCAAATTAAATGAATCCATTTTTATTGGACCTCAAATCAGAAAATTGCTGGACGACGTTAAGTTTACAGAGACCTCATTTGTTAGTGTAGTAAGAGGATTTTTGGACAACAGTAAGTAGATGCGTACAAATCGCATTGTGTCCGAAAGTTAAAAATTCATTTCCTTCATTCACATTTGTCATTTTTGAATGATTCCACCAAGATATCAGGACAATGGAAATTCGCTATCAAGGACGATGGATTCAGCCATATTGGGTGAGTAGTGCTAGTTTTTGAAGAGAGAAGATATGACCCCTCATAAAAGGATAAAATAAAATTTAATTAGTATTTCAAGTCAACATTTTTAATCTTCGTGTCTTGCTAAAATGTAAGGTACGTTTAGCGTCGGGTGTTTTTTTTAGAGTGATAGAACTTTCGATAGGGATAATTGTGATTTGACAGATGGTAGAAGCCATGTTGTTTTGACATTTCTGTTCAGTAGACATTGACAAATTATCATAGAAAGACTCACGTGGCAACAACGTTTACAAATTGTTGAAATTCATTTTCAAAATCAGTGTTCTATTTGCCAAACTTATAGAGCATTTCGTGGAATTTATGGTTTGCATAATCGTGCATCAGAGTAACTTATTATACGTATTATATGTAAAGATCTTGGTCTACACCCATACAATATCCAACTGGTTCAAGAACTAAAGCCACTCGACCATAATAAGCGTAGTTTGTTTGCTGATTGGGCCCCAGAACAGCTTGAAGTTGATCCACTTTTTTATCGTAAAAATGTGTTTAGTGATGAAGCTCATTTCTGGTTGAAGGGCTATGTGAACAAGCAAAATTGCCGTTTATGGAGTGAAAACAATCCTCAAAAAGTTCTGCAGGTTCCATTGTATCCTGAAAAATGCACTGTACGGTGTGCTCTACACACTGGAGGCATCATCGGTCCATATTTCCTTAAAAACGATGCTGGAGCTAATGTTACAGTGAATGGTGCTCGTTACAGATCGATGATCAATGATTATTTGTTTCAAAATTTGAATGGTATCGACCCAGAAGTGTTTAGGTTCCAACAAGATGGTGCTACACCTCATGCTGCTACCGTATCAATTGATTTATCGAAAGAAAGATTTGGCGATAACATCATTTCGAGAAATGGTCCAATTAATTGGCCTCCAATATCATGCGAAATAACTCCACTGGATGTTTGGACATATGCCGGAAATTATTATTGAAACATAAATGTCATAAAATTATCTTTCCATTAAGAATATATTTGGATTTATGCTGATAAACCAGAAACAGATTTATCAGCATAAACCAGTCACTTGAGATAACTCCTAAGAAAATAATCCAGTGGACATAACTCCACCATATTTTGCGATTTATCGTCTTTGGATTTTTTTTGTGAGGTTTTGCGAAGTATCGTGTTTATGCCGATAATTCTCAGATGTATGACGATCTGAAAACCAACATCCGTTAAGTTATTGGTGAGTTATTGCCCAAAATGTGCAGGTGAGTCATCGAAAATTACATCAGAAGGATCGAGTCCTGTAAGAGATCACGCGGAGGACATTTCGATGATGTTGTATTCCAGACATAATGAGAAGGTGCAACAAGCATTATACTGAAATGAAAATTTAATCGATATTCTAAATGAAATAGTGTTTTATTTGCGTTTACTTTCGGAAGCACAAAATGGATAACCCTGTACACTAACTAGAAGTGTTTGAACTAGTCTGCTGAAATAAATCATCAAAGATAAAATGTTGACATATTTCCCATAGTATTCTTTGAATTTTCTAGTCACTCTTTGGCCAAAAATTCAAGTTGAAGGAATTTTCCTTTTGTGGGTGTAAGCAACATAGATACGTAATTTTTATCGCAATAACGTTGGGCTGAAAATATAGGTTTGTCTTCTCGTAACATTCGAGCTAAACAGTTAGCCATTTAGATAATTCCCTAACACAGCCTCTAAATCTCCTCTGGCACATCCTGCAAATAAATTTCCAGTAAGCACAAATTCCAACACCAGATTGATAAGACTATGCAGAAATAAGGAAGCCCTTTCAATCAGCCGTGTCACTTTTCTGATAGTTAAGAGACCTCAATGTCACTACGAGGTTGAATAAAGCGCACCACCCACGTGACAGACACCTCTCTCCGTCTTATCTGATCAGGCATAATCGTAAATATTGAGTACTACAGGATTTTTAGCCAGGGAAATTTTACCTGGTTATGTCTTCGCCGCTCAAGACACGAGGATGAGTCCATTCTTGGAAATTGAGCAGTCCTACATCGAAATGTTGGATCTTCGAAGAATTATAACTCTATCAATTTGAATTGTGGGTGATCTCGACATTATTGAAATCACTATTAATACGAATCATAGGACTTTGTCTGTAGCATTTTCATCTGAAAACGTGGCAGGGTAATTTAAACTCCTGACAGTTGAAGAAAGGAAGAAGGATTTTTTGTAAGGTTGGTTTTTTTAGGTTTAACCTGAAAATTATTGTTGAAGCTGAAATTTTTCCCAATTTCTTCTCAAGATTAGTAAATTTGTCTCACGTCTCACTAGAATTTGGTTTTCAATTTTTCATTAGAGTTTTCATCCGGTGAACTAACATTCATAATTTTGATAATCATAAGATTCTCTGAAGGGTCTTTCATTAACAGCGCCCCATTTTGTTTTGTGAATAAAGCACATATTTATTTGAAAATTATTGAAATTTTCATTTCATTATGAAGTACAATGGATACCATTAATTATGAAATAAAACATCATTTAAATGTCAACCACGGCAACGCTGGTAGGAATAAAGTCGTTGAACCCAATTTTCCACGACTCACACAAATCAGATCGTCTGTTAGCAATTATTCGTTCAATATTGATCTGTAAATCATCCTAATTTGCTGAATGATTGCTGTAAACCAATGACTTAATATAACCCTAAAGAAAGAAGTCCAATGAAGTTAAATCGCCGAATTTTGTTTTCAATAAAGTCATTGTGTCATTGGCAGTATGACAATCCGTCCTGTTGAAACCACATGTTCTGCAAATCAAGACGAACCAATTCAGGCCATTTAAAATCAGTCAACATTGAACGATAACGATTTCTATTGACAGTTACCGAATGATTTTCTCATGAAAATCTGCATCATTTCTGATTTTTTCTAAGCACCAATTGCTGAATGCATGTCGCTTTAAATGATCTATTGGTTTGAGTTCTGGGGTTAAGACAATTTTGTATGGATGTAAACCAAGGTCTTTTCGTGAAATTCGCCACAAAGACGTCTGGAAGCTACCTAGTTTTTGTGAAAGTTGGAGAAATCGATAAATTTTGGTCTTCACGAACACATTCACTTACGGCAGCAATATTCTATTCACTTCTTGCATTTCTTTGTCTCACTGTCAGTACAACATCATGAAGTGTAAAATTTATTTCAAACTTCTTCCCTAAACATTAAATTGTTCTTTCTTTGTTTAGCGAAATGATAGATAATGAAAAGAAAGCCTAATGATGACACTTCAAAATGAAGGTGATCAAACAATTGAATAATAAACTAGTAGCAACACCTGTTATCAAAACCGCATGAATTTATTTCTACTTCTAATATAATAGACAAAGAGTCTTTTAGTTCATTAAATCGAGAAAGTTTTTCCGATGTTCAATATCAATTTTCCAAAATGTATGATTTGGTCTTTCAGAATATTCTTACATTAACTCTAGTGTCAACAATTTTTACCAAGTAGGTCCTTCTAAAAGGAGCGAACTGTGATGTATTTCTTTTTTACGATAATTTAAAAATTCACTTTGATATATCTGAGGATGCATTGTGGATGAATTGATTTTCACACTATTTTCAAAGAATTGTCATTGTTTTTCGTTGCATAGAAAGAAGTAAGTTGGTGTAATTTTTATTGAATGCAAGAAAGAATTCAGAAATGGAGAAAGCATGTAGAATAATTCATAAACCAATAAAATTATCTTTCTCTATTCGATTCTCTACTCGATGCAACAACAATAACAAGAAGACAAAGATTTGTACGTACAGAAGAAAATGTCGCTGCTGTTGGTCATAGTGTTAATGATGATCCAGATTTGTCTATTCGTCGACGTTCACAACAAGTTGGACTCTGTGCATCCACCACATAGAAAATTTTGCGTAAAGATCTTAGTCTACACCCATACAAGATCCATCTGGTTCAAGAACTGAAGTCACTTGACCATAATAAGCGTCGTTTGTTTGGTGATTGGGCCCTAGCATAGCTTGAAGCTGATTCACTTTTTTATCGTAAAATTGTGTTTAGTGATGAAGCTCATTTCTGGTTGAATGGCTGTGTAAACAAGTAAAATTGCCGTATATGAAATGAAAACAATCCTCAAGAAAATTTGAATATCAAAACAGATTTAATCTGTCAGTCTTCTACAATTTTAATTAAAAAAAAATTTTTATTCAAAAAAATTTTAGAATTAAATTAATGTCTACATAAGCACCGCTCATGTTTAATAGACGTATATAATCAAAACTCAATATACAATGTCAAATGGAATAAATATTTGATAGATTCGGTCTTTACTTGGTTGAAACTCATTTTAATTAAAAAAATGTATATGAGACAGTAATTTATTTCCACAAAAATGTTTGTACTGTGTACAATGTAATACCTGAAGAAGCCACATCGTGGTGAAACAATTGTTGTAGTAGTACAAACATTTTTGTGGAAATGAATTACTGTCTCATATACATTTTTTTAATTCAAATGGAATAAATAAACCAACGAATATAAAAAGTCATTTTGAATTAATAAATAAATATTTGAAGGAGACAAAATTTTGTTTCTGATCTTACCATTATGAACACCAATTCTTTTTCAAAAACATAAAACACAACTTAAGGACTTCTCAAAAAATATTTTAATATTCAAATAAGTTAATTCAAAAATCTCTCAAAACATGCACTATATCTTCAAAGAACAATAAGAATTCCATTTGACATTGTATACTGAGTTTTGATTAGATACGTCTATTAAATATGAGCGGTGCTTATGTTGACATTAATTTAATTCTAAACATTTTTTGAATAAAAATTATTTTGAAATTAAAAATGTAGAAGACTGTCAGATTAAATATGTTTTGATATTCAAATTTTGCTACATTGGTTCTATCAAGTAAAAACCTTTTTCTATTTTATTTTAATCCTCAAGAAGTTCTGCAGGTTCCTTTGCATCCTGAAAAATGCACTGTATGGTGTGCTTTATACACTGGAGGCATCATCGGTCCATATTTCTTTAAAAACGATGCTGGAGCTAATGTAACAGTGAATAGTGCTCGTTACAGATCGATGATTATTTGTTTCAAAATTTAAATGGTATCGACCCAGAAGTGTTTTGGTTCCAACAATATGGTGCTACACCTCATGCTGCTACCGTAACAATTGATTTATTGAAAGAAACATTTGGCGATAACATTATTTCGATTGATAGTCCAATTAATTGGCCTCCAAGATTATGCGACATGACTCCACTGGATTATTTTCTTTGGAGTTATGTCAAGTCATTGGTTTATGCTGATAAACCAGAAACAATGGACGCTTTAGAAGTCAACATAATTCGTGTGAGTGATGAAATAAGGCCTGAATTACTGGAAAAATTGTTCTGGTCGAATGAGGTTCCTCAGAGCTAGTCGTGGTGGACATATGCCAGAAATTTTTTTTCTAACATGAATGTCATAAAATTATCTTTTATATAAAAAAAAACATTGGCTTCAATCTTGATTTAAATGAGTTTTATTTCATTTTAAAGTTCTATCACTCTAAAAAATCACCGGATATTTAGTTTTATCTCAATTTAATTTCTCTGCTTCTAAGAAAAACACCAACTGAAATTTAAACGCTGCACTAAAGAAATCACAACCGATTTATCGTTCAAAGTCGTTATTAATCACTTTTGTTCGGAATTCGCATACCTTTCACCGACTATTGGCATTTCTTTGTCAAGTAGCGTATTTTCTCGAGCTCCAGTCAATGAGTCATCCCCATAAAATCCCACAAAATACGCATACCAGAACGTAACCATGATTTATCTCAATTACGTCCCGATCCCAGTTGCAAATTCCTCCCATACTTCTCACTTGCACCATCTAAATTCCGATCCAAATTTTTCACGCCATCGTACCAACCCGCAAATTCCTCGGCCTTCTCACCTTCAGCCATTCATACCTCGATATCCATTTTTGTTAAGCCGCAGATGGGCATCCCAGATGCGCCGACAATTAATAACGAGCCTCAGAACATTCATTTACATATGAAAGGTAACTCGATTTGCAAACACAATCGAAAGGGCAATAAATAAATGTAAACGATTTGTAAAAAGGGTAATAAGACATTTAAAATACTATCATTTCTTCACCAGCGATATAATTCATCACAGGGCGGGGGTCCCGCTTATTAGATTAACTTAATCTGTTACAGACCCCAGGGTTAAGATCGAGATAACATCTACTCCGAGAGGTTGCCAATTATGCCCTACTGTGATTGAAACTAATCGGATAAGTCTTCATCTGCTTCATGCGCTTAGTCTTCGTTCGCCTCGCGCTAAATAGAAAATCGCTTGGTGTTTGGCTGCTTCCTCATGGGCTCCTCGTAGATAAACGTTTATGCAATATTAACAGGAGGAATCACAGTAAAATGCCTAGGGTACCATTATACACGATATTTTCTAATATCTTTTTATATTGGGCTGGCCCATAATTATTCCTCATTCATTTTGGTACTTTCTTTGTTAGTAGTAATCAGCATATCGTTTACTTTTTTTGACGTGACAACGTCTTATAAATTGGTTTGCCGGGTGACACTTCAAGAAACTGCGTTACGCTCCGCTCACGTTATGCGCTCACAATGAGAGCGAGTGAGAGGCACGCGTCCCTTCCACTCGGGCATGGTTAGCCCGCCTAAGAGCGAGAGAGACAGACATAAAAAGTGAAAGGCACGCGTCCCTTCCACTCGAGCACAGTTAGCCCGCCTAAGAGCAAGAGAGACAGAGCGAGAGAGAGAGAGAGTGAGAGATATAGGCATACACACCGGTTCATGTCTTGCGCTTCTATTTCGCTTAGGCGCCTGCATACAAGTTTACACGTTGCCAGTTAATTGTAAAACGATTGTGTAGTGATAATGTGAAGGTAGTTTCGTCCATCGCAACAATTCAAACAGCAAAGGTAAATAATTTCAGACTGATAATATAACATGATGAAATAAATGACTAAGACATAAGTGAATAGGTTATGTTGTAGTAATCACAATGTTGTGGTAGTTTTCAATCAAAAAAGTAGTAGAAATCGTTTCTCAACCAATAATAATTTGTTTAACTTGAAAAAATGAGCGCGACTTGCTATGTAAAAAATTGAAATAACAATGTTTAACCTCCAACCTGTCAAATCGAAACTTTCAAACATTCAAACCGAGACGACTAATCACTGCGCAAGGTCGTAAGCGCGCGATTTACAAATTCAAAGATCAAATGTGAATTAGTTTTCTCCTTTTAGAAAATACACTTTGAATTAAAATCGATTGATATTAACAATTAATGTGATTTAAATAAATGTTCTAACTTTTAAATTTAGTTTTTATATTTATAACAATGTAAAACAAGTTAAATTCATTAATAACTTATAACAACTGATTGATAAATAAAATTTTGTTAATATGAAATTCAGTGCGAGATTCTTTGTATAAATTAATGTTTTAAATATAATTCTTTGTATAAATAAATGTTTTAAATTGTTACTATTATTTCATCCTATACGAATGAATATTCACATTAAAATTATTTTACCACTCAAAGTCGTTGTCACGTAAAACTTTCGCCCGTATACCGACTTTACAGGCAACAAATTTTTAATCAAAATTAACTCCTTTTTTCCTTTCAAAAACTGACCTTTATACTCGTTATATTATAAGAACTTTTTAGCCTAGGACTAATTAGCGAAAGACAATGTCGGGAGTGATTTGCTAGATTCAAATCAGAAATCACAGCTTGGAGTGCAATGCAGGAAGCGCTAGATCATCAGATCCTAGATAAAATTTAAATATCAAAACAGATTTAATCTGTCAGTCTTCTACAATTTTAATTTAAAAAAAAATTGTATTCAAAAAACTTTTAGAATTAAATTAATGTCTACATAAGCACCGCTCATATTTAATAGACGTTTATAATCAAAACTCAATATACAATGTCAAATGGAATAAATAAACCAACTAATATAAATTGTGATTTAAAATTAATAAATAAATATTTGAAGGAGATCAAATTTTGTTTCAGATCTTATCATTATTAACACCAAATCCTTTTCAAAAACATAAAACATAACTTAAGGACTTCTCGAAAAATATAATTTATTTGAAATATTTAATATATTCAAATATTCAAATAAGTTAATTCAAAAATCCCTCAAAACATGCACTATATGTTCAAAAAACAATTAGACTTCCGATAATCTCTTCATCGGCCCTAAATCATATCTAAAATATCAAAATCAACTAACAATCAGTATATCTTACCACAAAGTTGTAACCGGATAATTGCTTAAACAGACTAACTTTAAAAATCAAGATATTCTCTGTTCGTCACAAAATCACAGAGAACTGTAAGGTTATACATAATATTAGGAGTACAAATAAGTTTCCGCCGTTTTTTAACACAAATTAAATATTTATTATAGAAGAAAGCTTACTGAGTGACTTCTAATGTTAGAGCAAGTTCTCTTTGTGTTTGAGATGAATCTTCCTCCAATAATTCCTCCAATTCTGCATCCTCGTAAATTTTTGGCCTTCCACTGCGATCTTGGTCTTCTACGTCGAAATCACCGTTTTTAAACTTTTGAAACCACTCTCGACACGTTCTCTCACTCAAAGCACCCTCACCATATGCTTCTAGGAGCAATTGATGCGCCTCAGCAGCAGATTTTTTTAAATTAATGAAGTAAACTAATATTTCCCGCAAATGACGCTTACTTGGCTCAAATTTTGACATTTTCAACTTATAAAAATTATATTTTACCAATATAAAATCAATGATATTAATAGGTTATGTTGTTCTTGAATGTCCAAACTATTTTTTAAGCCGGTTATCATCTGCGAAAGCTAACCGAAACTCCGTGCCGCGCCATCTACAATAAAACGGCGGAAACTTATTTGTACTCCTAATATATAATTATATTAAGGCTTGAATAAATCTCATTACGGAATGTCAATGGTTCAAAGAAAACCTTATAATAGGTTTTCTTTAAACCATTGACATTCCGTAATGAGATTTATTCAAGCCTAAATATAATTATATATTATGTATAAAATAAATTAGAAAAAGGCTTTTTACTTGATAGAAGAAATATAACAAAATTTGAATATCAAAACAGATTTAATCTGTCAGTTTTCTACAATTTTAATTTCGAAAAAAACTTTATTCAAAGAACTTTTAGAACTAAATTAATGTCTGCATAATCACCGCTCATATTTAATAGACGTATATAATCAAAACTCAATATACAATTTCAAATGGAATAAATAAAAAAAACAAATATAAATTGTCCTGTAAAATTAATATACATTCTGTCAAGAAAGTACCGGGAATTATCGATTTAAATCTGGCGGGGCAATGAGGCAGGTGAAAATTTTTTTTCCTAGGTTGGTACCACTGTCCTTAATTACTATGCCAAGCTTGAGCGGTATCTGTCAACTAGTGTGTTTGCAACAGCTGATTAAGTCAGTCGATGTCAGAGTGCGTGCCGATTTTTACTATGGGTGATTACGTTGAGCAAAGAATTTGTTTAAAGTTTTGTGTTGCCAATGAATTTTCGTGTGCCGATGCATTGAAAATGTTGCAAAAGGCCTTTGGTGATAATGCTCTATCGAAAACTCGTGCATATCAGTGGTACAGAGCCTTCAAGGACGGTCGTGAAGTGGTCGCCCATCGATTGCTTCGATCGAAGATAACGTCGATAAAATTAAGGAAAGGGTGCTGGAAAACCGCCGTACCAGCTTGAGAGAGATAGCACATGATCTTAAGATATCCCACGAGTCCGCACGTACGATTTTGATTGATATTGTGGGCATGAGAAAGGTGGCCGCACGACTCGTACCGAAAGACCTGAATTTTCTTCAATAACGTCATCGCGAACAGGTTGCTTCAGACATGCTGGATCGCTGTAATTCCGATTCTACATTCATGGAACGCATTATAACTGGTGATGAGACCTGGGTCTACGAGTACGATATGCAAACAAGCCAGCAATCATCGGAATGGGTGGCAAAAAATGAGCCAAAACCAAAAAAACCACGCCAAAGCCGCGCGAAAATGAAGGTGATGCTCATTGTTTTCTTCGATATCCGTGGCGTGGTGCACTACGAATTCGTTCCAGAGGGTCAGACGGTAAACAAGGGGTATTACCTAGGCGTTATGAAACGTTTGCGTGAGCGTATCCGTAAGGAGCGGCCAAATTTGTGGGCGAACAACTCATGGATTTTGCATGACAACAACGCGCCTTCTCACCGAGCTACGATTGTGACTTTCTCGCCAAAAACTCAACAAACGTGCTTCAGCAACCACCGTATTCGCCGGATTTGGCTCCCTGCGACTTTTTCCTCTTCCCAAAACTAAAATTGCCCCTTCATGGCACCCGTTTTGAGTCGATTGAAGCCATAAAACAAAATTCGGCGCGAGAGCTAAAGTCCATCCCGGAAAGCGCCTATAAAAAATGTTTAGATAATTGGAAGTGCCGTTGGCATAGATATATTGGAGCAAATGGAGCCTATTTTGAAGGCGACCCAATAAATTTTGACGATTTAATGTAAAAATGTTGTTTTAATTGAAAATTCCCGGTACTTTCTTGACAGAGTAGTATGAACATTTATTAATAAAAATTTTGTTTCTGATTTTACCATTGTGAACACCAATTCCTTTTCAAAAACATAAAATACAACTTAAGGACTTCTCTAAAAATATAATTTATTTGAAATATTTAATAGATTTAAATATTCAAATAAGTTAATTCAAAAATCTCTAGAAACTGATCTTCAAAAAACAATTAGACTTCCGATAATCTCTTCATCGACCCTAAATCATATTTAAAATATCAAAATCAACTAACAATCAGTATATCTTACCTCAAAATTGTAACCGGATAATTGCTTAAACAGACTAACTTTAAAAATCAAGATATTCTATATTCGTCACAAAATCACAGAGAACTGTAAGGTACTATGAGGTTTTTTTTAAACCATTGACATTCCGTAATGAGATTTATTCAAGCCTAAATATAATTATATATTATGTATAAAATAAAGTAGAAAAAAGCTTTTTACTTGTTAGAAGAAATATAACAAAATTTGAATATCAAAACAGATTTAATCTGTCAGTCTTCTACAATTTTAATTAAAAAAAAAAATTATTCAAAAAAAATTTAGAATTAAATTCATGTCTGATTAAGCACCGCTAATATTTAATAGACGTATATAAGCAAAACTCAATATACAATGTCAAATGGAATAAATAAACCAACAAATATAAATTGTCATGTAAAATTGATAAATAAATATCTGAAGGAGACAAAATTTTGTTTCTGATCTTACCATTATGAACACCAATTCCTTTTCAAAAACATAAAACATAAATTGAGGACTTCTCTAAAAATATAATTCATTTGAAATATTTAATATATTTAATTTTTGATTGTCTCGGTCTTTACTTGACGGAAATTCATCTTCAATATAAGAAAAACAAATGCTAACTTCCGCTATTTTATTGATTTTCACAACAATTGTTTCGTCATACCATGACTTCATCAGGTGGAAAGAGAGATTGTATACCTCTCTTTCCACCCCTCAATTTTTTATGCCAGAGCTGTGTATTTAAGGTCATGTTTTGCATTGTATACCTCAGTTTAAATACTTACCTGATGAAGTCATGGTATGACGAAACAATTGTTGTGAAAATCAATAAAATAGCGGAAGTTAGCATTTGTTTTTCTTATATTAATATATTTAAATATTCAAATAAGTTAATTCAAAAATCTCTCAAAACCTGCACAATATCTTCAAAAAACAATTTAACATCCGATAATCTCTTCATCGGCCCTAAATCATATTTAAAATATCAAAAACAACTAACAATCTTACCTCAAAGTTGTAACCGGATAACTGCTTAAACAGACTAACTTTAAAAATTAAGATACTCTATGTTCGTCACAAAATAACAGAAAACTGTAAGGTATTATAAGGTTTTCTTCAAACCATTGACGTTCCGTAATGAGATTTATTCAAGCCTAAATATAATTATATATTACAAATAGAATAAAATAGAAAACAGCTTTTTACTTGATAGAAGAAATATAACTAAATTTGAATATCAAAACAGATTTAATCTGTCAGTCTTCTACAATTTTAATTTCAAAAACAAAATTTATTCAAAAAACTTTTAGAATTAAATTAATGTCGGCATAAGCACCGCTCATATTTAATAGACGTTTATAATCAAAACTCAATATACAATGTCAAATGGAATAAATGAACCAACAAATATAAATAGTCATTTGAAATTAATAAATAAATATTTGAAGGAGACAAAATTTTGTTTCTGATCTTACCATTATGAACACCAATTCCTTTTCAAAAACATAAAACACAACTTAAAGACTTCTCTAAAAATTTAATTTATCTGAAATATATATATTCAAATATTCAAATAAGTTAATTCAATAATCTCTCAAAACATGCACTATATCTTCAAAAAACAATTAGACTTCCGATAATCTCTTCATCGGCCCTAAATCATATTTAAAATATCAAAATCAACTAACAATCAGTATATCTTACCACAAAGTTGTAACCGGATAATTGCTTAAACAGACTAACTTTAAAAATCAAGATATTCTATGTTCGTCACAAAATCACAGAGAACAGTAAGGTATTATAAGGTCTTCTTTAAACCATCGAAATTCCGTAATGAGATTTATTCAAGCCTAAATATAATTATATATTATGTATAAAATAAAATAGAGAAAAGCTTTTTACTTGATAGAAGAAATATAACAAAATTTGGATAACAAAACAGATTTAATCTGTCAGTCTTCTACAATTTTAATTTCAAAAATAAATTTTATTCAAAAAACTTTTAGCTCATATTTAATAGACGTTTATAATCAAAAATCAATATACAATGTCAAATGGAATGAATGAACCAACAAATATAAATAGTCATTTAAAATTAATAAATAAATATTTGAAGGAGACAAAATTTTGTTTCTGATCTTACCATTATGAACACCAATTCTCTTTCAAAAACATAAAACACAACTTGAGGACTTCTCTAAAAATATAATTCATTCGAAATATTTAATATATTTATTTAAGTATTCAAATAAGTTAATTCAAAAATCTCTCAAAACATGCACAATATCTTCGAAAAACAATTTAACTTCCGATAATCTCTTCATCGGCCCTAAATCATATTTAAAATACCAAAATCAACCAACAATCTTACCTCAAAGTTGTAACCGGATAACTGCTTAAACAGACTAACTTTAAAAATTAAGATACTCTATGTTCGTCACAAAATAACAGAAAACTGTAAGGTATTATAAGGTTTTCTTCAAACCATTGACATTCCGTAATGAGATTTATTCAAGCCTAAATATAATTATATATTACGTATAGAATAAAATAGAAAACAGCTTTTTACTTGATAGAAGAAATATAACTAAATTTGAATATCAAAACAGATTTAATCTGTCAGTCTTCTACAATTTTGATTTCAAAAACAAAATTTATTCAAAAAACTTTTAGAATTAAATTAATGTCGGCATTAGCACCGCTCATATTTAATAGATAAGATAATAGATAAGTATATAATCAAAACTCAATATACAATGTCAAATGAAATAAACAAACAAAGAAATAAAAATTGTCCTTTGAAATTAATAAATAAATATTTGAAGGAGACAAAATTTTGTTTCTGATCTTACCATTATGAACACCAATTCTTTTTCAAAAACATAAAACACAACTTAAAGACTTCCCAAAAAATATAATTTATTTGAAATATTTAATATATTTAAATATACAAATAAGTTAATCCAAAAATCTCTCAAAACATGCACTAGATCTTCAAAAAACAATTAGACTTCTGATAATCTTTTCATCGGCTCTAAATCATATTTTAAATATCAAAATCTGATCTTACCATTAGAAACACCAATTCCTTTTCAAAAACATAAAACACAACTTAAAGACTTCCCAAAAAATATAAATTATTTGAAATATTTAAATATTCAAATAAGTTAATCCAAAAATCTCTCAAAACATGCACTATATCTTCAAAAATCAATTAAACTTCTGATAATCTCTTCATCGGCCCTAAATCATATTTAAAATATCAAAATCTGATCATACCATTATGAACACCAATTTCTTTTCAAAAACATAAAACTCAACTTAAAGACTTCTCAAAAAATATAATTTATTTGAAATATTTAATATATTTAAATATTCAAATAAGTTAATTAAAAAATCTCTCAAAACATGTACTATATCTTCAAAAAACAATTAGACTTCCGGTAATCTCTTCGTCGGCTCTAAATCATATTAAAAATATCAAAATTAACTAACAATCTTACCTCAAAGTGGTAACCGGATAATTGCTTAAACAGACTAACTTCAAAAATCAAGATATTCTATGTTCGTCACAAAACCACAGAAGACTGTAAGGTATTATAAGGTTTTCTTTAAACCATTGACATTCCATAATGACATTTATTCAAGCCTAAATATAATTATATATTATGTATAAAATAAAATAGAAAAAGGCTTTTTACTTGATAGAAGAAATATAACAAAATAAACCAGATCCTAGAGAACCTACGTTCTCTAGATTTCAACCTTCCCAACTGAAGATCTATTATAAATCAAAGAAACTCGTGTTTGAACCCCGAATAAATTGTAATATGGCGCAAATTCGAAGAGAATGATATTTAACAGAATGTAGTCTTCGGCTTAGAGTACAAGTCAGTTTAAATTGAGTGAATAGATGATAAATACTACATTATTAAACTGTCAATCCTCTTTTTTCCTTTTATCATAAAATTTTTTGCAACAATTTCAACTGGATCAGTTTCTATATAACGCTCTCTATATTTTCCGCTTAAAAATCAATTAACATCTTTCCACCATGCATGCATGCACAATAGTATTATTTAAAAATATTCTGATATCTTCAATGACTTCATTTGTATAAATGGTGCAATTAAATAAGTCCATTGGAGTGTTTTGCAAAGCGAGCTATAAATCTTATAAAAAGTTTCTGATTGTAATTTTTTCATCTTGAATGATTCTGAACTGAAACGAAGGGTAAACCCTACATTGCGATTTTTTCCCACCCATTGCAATACTCCTACAGTTAATTATATATAGCTTTTATTTTTTTATTCCTCATTTGCAAATAAACATTCCGTCCATTTTTACAGATGATAGACAATCTTAACATTTTTAAAATCATGTGTCATATTTGACAGGCTACCTAATTTTGCTACCCTTGTATCTAAATACCGGGAAGTTTCAATAGGCTTCAATCTCCTCAAGTATAAAATTCAGTTGGTCATTTTCACAATTGAAGGTAAATCGATGCATTGGCATACTAGAATTAACAATGATCATCTTGAAAATATGTGTGAATGACTTGAGATTCTCATTATTGAAGAAAATTCCATGACTTCTGACTTGACAAAAAAAATTTTCTTGATATAAGTAACTTTTTAGCATATATTTGAAATCTTTGCTCTTCAAATAATTCCAGACATCGATTAAATTCTCTAAACTGAACAGTTAGTCAATCTTTGTGGTTTACTACACTTTGCGTTAGATATAATTCCTCCATAAACTGCCTCTTCTTTCCAGAATTTGATGTGCGAAATAGAATCTATGATTCTTCATCTGAAATATTTTCCTTCCTTGAGTTCTTCACTGCTGCAATTGACTGAATTGAAGGTTTTGTCAAAGGAGAACAGAATGAAGTTGAAGAATAAGGAAGTATTCATACTTCGATGTAAACATTAATTTTCGATCCAGACCTGGAATAACTCAATCATCGAAGATAATACGAAGCCCATTCAGAAACATTGCGAAATTACCCTAAAAACATTTCATTTCAGATTTCAAAATATCTTCCACCAATCAAATGCATTTCTCAAAGAACTTTCCATTTTCATTTTTCCTTAAAACCTGCAAATTAAATTAGAAAGTTGAGTTTCCAGATTCATTTTTCCCTTTGAAGATTATGATGACATATGTATAGATAGATATACGTTCCAGAAATATGATACAAACAAATTAAGATAAGGTGTACTTCAGGGTTCAGTGAGAGGTTTGCAAAATATTTGTAATACTGAATCCAACTGACATTCGCCACATTACCCGACTCTTTAGCTAAGTTGCAGAGCACTGGTCCTTCAAACCATGGGTCGTGAGTTCAATCCTCACAGGAGGCAGTGACGAATACTTTTATTTATGATTTGATATGATGACTTATTAGTTGATTTATCCAGAATGCAATTACTTTTAGATGGATTAGTCCGTTACCATGTGATAGTTCATTTTATAATGGATTGAAATAAGAAATTACTTAGTTTTTATTACTTTTTATTAGAGTTATAAGAAATTATATAAAACTTTGTAATTTTTTATTTCATCCCAATAAAATTTGAATATCAAAACAAATTAAAATATGTTTATCTTCTACAATTTTAATTTCGAAAAACTTTTAGAATTAAATTTATGTCTAAAACAAGCACCGCTTACATTAATTTAATTCTAAAAGTTTTTTGAATAAAAAATTTTTTTGAAATTAAAATTGTAGAAGACAAACATATTTTAATTTGTTTTGATATTCAAATTTTGTTATATTTCTTCTATCAAGTAAAAGGCCTTTCTATTTTATTTCATCCCAATAAATATTGATGTTATTAGTTATAACAGCATAATGCAAATAGTCATGTTGTCCGTCATGAATACTTTTCATTTTGTACATTATGAGGACTTTTTATCAATAACTTTAAAGGGTTAATTAACATGAATTCATGAAAACGCTTGAAGACACGTATATGATCCAATAGTTTAGGATTAGAAGTGCTTCAGGATTCAGTGATTTAGTATTTGTGATTATGCATTAAATTAACATTAAAAAAACTCCAATATACGAGGATTTCATTCTAAAAACTAGGATAGGTGAGCCTAAGGGTTCAGTATGAGGTCTGCATTATATTTCTGATCGTTAATGTACACTTCAGCTCAAAGTTCCTGGATATAAGGCCTCTTTAGCTCAGTGGCAGAGCACTGGTCTTGTAAACCAGGGGTCGTGAGTTCAATCCTCACAGGAGGCAGTAACGGACAAGTTTTTATAACTTGTTACTATAGCTAAATAATATACATATATGGATATAATTCCTTTTCTTTTTCATTATGTCTTGTGAATGAATAAATAAATGAATTGAATTTTTCGAAGCAGTCTTAGATTTATGATGAATTTGCACATATGACACATAGCTACAACGTTAATTTGTTTCTAAAGTAATAAATAGAAATAAAATTATTATTAGTATTAATTAGAAATAAAAAATTTATTTCTAAAAGTTTTTTGAATGAAAATTTTTTTGAAATTAAAATTGTAGAAGATAAACATATTTCAATTTTTTTTAATATTCAAATTAATTTGTTCAAATGGTTGAGACTTTTTTATGTATGTCTCAAGTTTAAAGTACAATTACGTGGTCCAGAAAATCCTATATATTGACAATATCATACATTTTTTCTTAGAACATCTATCTTTCGAATCTGCAATATATCTGGGGGAAATGAAAGAAAACCTTGAAGTTTCGTCAGCGAAATGAATCCCTAGCTTAATTATTTTAATTTAAACTTTGAACATTTTAAATGTGCCACAAATTTTTCTGCATTCAGAATTTTCATGAAAAAATAATTAGGTCAATAGTTCCAAGTTTTAATTATTAATGGAACTTCTTCAGAATATACATGGTTCACGTGCAGTGTCAATAACTCAAGGAAACATATATAAATCTGCCATTCAAATCAACATATGACCATCACTGCCAGTTCCTGGTGTTAACCAACAAATATAATTTATTCAGCCAAACTTAATTGATGATGAAAGATTTGATAAGAACCATGTATCAGACTCACAGTAATAATTCAAGCCCAGAACACGTTTGGAGTGCTTCACTTCTAATTTAACAGAAGTTTTTTACATTCTATCCATCACAAAATGTAAAGGAGTGACGGTAACCTTTGACCTTCACTGGTTGAGACGAATTATGTTTACTCTATACGAAATTATACATTTCTTGAACAGAAAGCGGTATTCTTATTTCTTGAATTATGGGAAAGACAGGAACTCAAGACTACGGGCTTAATCAACGGTTTCTGAAAAAACATTTTTTTCGGTGACAAGACAATACTATTTTAATTGTCACTAAATCAACCTCAAAATTATATATTTGGAATTGTAGGACATGGTGTTAGAAAATTGATATTTTTCCGAATGTATCTACCAAACAGAATTTTAAAAATGAATATTTTGCAAATCCCCACTAAGTTCAAATTAGAATAGAAATATATATTATTAAATTATTTTCAAAATCTGCGAAAGAAATTTCGATTCACAATTCCTAACATTGGATATAAGAGTACGTCTATACATACAAATCGTTATAATTCGTTAACAATTTTATTGCATTCTTTCTTTTAATACTAGGTTCAGTGTACCTCAAGGCTCAATGTGAGGTCTCCATAATATTTCAATCCTGGATGCAACTCACATTTGAACGATTGCAAAATAGCAAGCCTCTTTAGCTCAGTGGCAGAGCACTGGTCTTGTAAACCAGGGGTCGTGAGTTCAATCCTCACAGGAGGCAATGAAAAATATTTTTATGACTCCATACAATAGCTAAATCGATGCATTAATAAGACAATTAATTCTAACACAGCATCGGTTGTTCAACATGGAAATGGAAATCAGTCCATAAATTTTCATTTATTCAAACTTTCCAAATGCGATGAAATGGTCATCATTCTTTTATTTTGTAGATTTTGACGAGGTTTTCATTATTATAAATGTATAAAAATATAATAAGGCACTCGTATGACTAAATGGTTAAATTAGGTGTGGCTCAGGATTCAGTTTAAGGTCTGCAAAATATTTGTCATCCCTAATGCAACTGTCATCCGAAAAACACTGAACTACGAAGCCTCTTTAGCTCAGTGGCAGAGCACTGGTCTTGTAAACCAGGGGTCGTGAGTTCAATCCTCACAGGAGGCAGTGACAATCTTTTTATTACTTCATACAATGGCTAACTAATTGATTAGTGAATGTGAAAAATATAATTAAAATGATTAATGCTTAGAATGGCATGCAAAAAAAACATATATTTTTCGTCATGGAGATTGAAAACAGGCCCATAAATTTTCATTTTTTCAAATTGTCCAAAAAAAATAAGATTTTCAAGTATACAAATCCATCTTCATTTCATTTTGTACATTATGATCAGATTTGTATTAATGAGTATTGATGAAAATGTAACAAGACACCGGTATGACCAAATAATCAAGTTAGGTGTGCTTCAAGATTCAGTTTAAGGTCTGCGTAATATTTGTCATTCTTAATTCAATTGTCATTTGAAAACCACTGAAGGAAGAAGCCTCTTTAGCTCAGTGGCAGAGCACTGGTCTTGTAAACCAGGGGTCGTGAGTTCAATCCTCACAGGAGGCAGTGACAATTTTTTTTATGACTTCATACAATGACTAATTGATTAGTGAATGTGAAAAATAATATTAAAATGATTAATGCTTAGAGTGGAATGCAAAAGAAACATATATTTTTCGTCCATGGAGATTGAAAACAGGCCCATGAATTTTCATTTTTTCAAATTGTCCAAAAAAAATAAGATTTTTAAGTATACAAATCCATCTTCATTTCATTTTGTACATTATGATGAGATTTGTATTAATGTGCATTGATAAAAATGTAATAAGACACCGGTATGACCAAATAATCAAGTTAAGTGTGCTTTAAGATTCAGTGTAAGGTCTGCATAATATTTGTCATTCTTAATTCAATTGTTATTTCAATACGACTGAGGCTCTTTAGCTCAGTGGCAGAGCACTGGTCTTGTAAACCAGGGGTCGTGAGTTCAATCCTCACAGGAGGCAGTGATAAATTTTTAATGACTTCTCACAATGGCTAAATAATTGAGTAATTTATAAGAGAAATATTATTACTATGATCATCCAAAAATAAATATATTTTCGGTCATTGAGATTGAAAATATGCCCATAAATTTGCATTTATTCAAATTGTCTCAATTAAACAAGATTTTCAAGTACACAAATCTATATTCATTTTATTTTGTGAATTTTGATGAGATTTTCATTAATCGAAATTCATAAAAATGTTAGAATGCAGTTATATGATTAAATAGTTAGATTAGGGTGCTTCAGGATTCAGTGTGAGGTCTGCATTTTTGTAATCCTATATGGAATTGCCATCCGATGAACACTGAAGTATGAAGCCTCTTTAGCTCAGTGGCAGAGCACTGGTCTTGTAAACCAGGGGTCGTGAGTTCAATCCTCACAGGAGGCAGTGATAAATTTTTAATGTCTTCTCACAATGGCTAAATAATTGAGTAATTTATAAGAGAAATATTATTACTATGATCATCCAAAAATAAATATATTTTCGGTCATTGAGATTGAAAATATGCCCATAAATTTGCATTTATTCAAATTGTCTCAATTAAACAAGATTTTCAAGTACACAAATCTATATTCATTTTATTTTGTGAATTTTGATGAGATTTTCATTAATCGAAATTCATAAAAATGTTAGAATGCAGTTATATGATTAAATAGTTAGATTAGGGTGCTTCAGGATTCAGTGTGAGGTCTGCATATTTGTAATGCTATATGGAATTGTCATCCGATGAACCGTAAAATATGGAGCCTCTTTAGCTCAGTGGCAGAGCACTGGTCTTGTAAACCAGGGGTCGTGAGTTCAATCCTCACAGGAGGCAGTGATATATTTTTAATGACTTCTCACAATGGCTAAATAATTGAGTAATTTATAAGAGAAATATTATTACTATGATTATTTCTTAGAGTGTTAAGCCAAAAATAAATATATTTTCTGTCATTGAGATTGAAAATATGCTCATAAATTTGCATTTATTCAAATTGTCTTATTTAAACAAGATTTTCAAGTATACAAATCTATATTCATTTTATTTTGTGAATTTTGATGAGATTTTCATTAGCGTAAATTCATAAAAATGTTAGAATGCAGTTATATGATTAAATAGTTAGGTTAGGGTGCTTCAGGATTCAGTGTGAGGTCTGCATATTTGTAATCATATATGGAAATATCATCCGATGAACATTGAAATATGAAGCCTCTTTAGCTCAGTGGCAGAGCACTGGTCTTGTAAACCAGGGGTCGTGAGTTCAATCCTCACAGGAGGCAATGATAAATTTTTAATGACTTCTCACAACGGCTAAATAATTGAGTAATTTATAAGAGAAATATTATTACTATGATTATTTCTTAGAGTGTTAAGCCAAAAATAAATATATTTTCTGTCATTGAGATTGAAAATATGCTCATAAATTTGCATTTATTCAAATTGTCTTATTTAAACAAGATTTTCAAGTATACAAATCTATATTCATTTTATTTTGTGAATTTTGATGAGATTTTCATTAATGTAAATTCATAAAAATGTTAGAATGCAGTTATATGATTAAATAGTTAGGTTAGGGTGCTTCAGGATTCAGTGTGAGGTCTGCATATTTGTAATCATATATCGAAATATCATCCGATGAACACTGAAATATGAAGCCTCTCTCGCTCAGTGGCAGAGCACTGGTCTTGTAAACCAGGGGTCGTGAGTTCAATCCTCACAGGAGGCAATGATAAATTTTTAATGACTTCTCAGAATGGCTAAATAATTGAGTAATTTATAAGAGAAATATTATTACTATGATTATTTCTTAGAGTGTTAAGACAAAAATAAATATGTTTTCTGTCATTGAGATTGAAAATATGCCCATAAATTTGCATTTATTCAAATTGTCTCAATTAAACAAGATTTTCAAGTATACAAATCTAAATTCATTTTAATTTGTGAATTTTGATGAGATTTTCATTAGCGTAAATTCATAAAAATGTTAGAATGCAGTTATATGATTAAATAGTCAGGTTAGGGTGCTTCAGGATTCAGCGTGAGGTTTGCATATTTGTAAACCTATATGGAATTGTCATCACATAAACAGTGAAATTTGAAGCCTCTTTAGCTCAGTGGCAGAGCACTGGTCTTGTAAACCAGGGGTCGTGAGTTCAATCCTCACAGGTGGCAGTGACAAACATTTTTATGAGTTGATGCAATGGCTAGATAACTGATTGATTAATGAGACATATAGTATGAGTATAATTAATTCTTAGAGTATTATGCAAAAGTCACATATATTTGTCGTCATGGAGATTGAAAATATGCTCATAAATTTTCATTTTTCCAAGTTTTCCTTATTGAATAAGACTGTCAAATATATAAATTCTTTTCCTTTTCATTTTGTAGATTATGATGAGATTTTTATTAACGTAGATTCATAAAAACATCACAAGGCAGTTATATGATCAAACAATTAGGTTAGGAATGAAATAAGGAATTACTTTGTTTTCTATCACTTTTTATTATAACTGATATACAGTGACTCGAGTTTCGTAGTGTTTACTACATTTTCAAACTGAACGAACAAATTAGATCTCAACTATTACATATGGGGATTGTAGGCTTCGGCAGAGCTTCGAAGAGAGGGGTTTTCCAAAGTTCCGTCTGTTCGTTAAGTAGTTTTATTATTGGTACGTGCTTTTTATATTTTTCAATTTCTATGGATTCCAGGATGTCAAGTTTTTTCCCTTTCGCTTCCACGAACAACCTTGTTATCTTGCACGTGGAAGCGAAAGGGAAAAAACTTGACATCCTGGAATCCATAGAAATTGAAAAATATAAAAAGCACGTACCAATAATAAAACTACTTAACGAACAGACGGAACTTTGGAAAACCCCTCTCTTCGAAGCTCTGCCGAAGCCTACAATCCCCATATATAATAGTTGAGATCTAATTTGTTCGTTCAGTTTGAAAATGTAGTAAACACTACGAAACTCGAGTCACTGTATATCAGTTATAATAAAAAGTGATAGAAAACAAAGTAATTCCTTATTTCATTCCATTAAAATGAACTATCACAAAGTAACGGACTACTCCATCCAATTAGGTTAGGTGTGATTCAGAATTCAGTGTGAGGTCTTCATAATATTTGTATTCATGAATTTAAGTGCCGTTCGAAAATTTTAACTTCGAGGCCTCTTTAGCTCAGTGGCAGAGCACTGGTCTTGTAAACCAGGGGTCGTGAGTTCAATCCTCACAGGAGGCAGGGACAAATAGTTTTATGACTTCATACAATGCCTGAATGATAGATATGATTTATGAAAGAATAATACTAACACGATATATTTTGTTCGTCATGAAGTCAGGAAATATGCCAATTACAAATTTTTTCTTCAAAGTTCCCATATTAGATAAGATCGGCAAGTATTCAGATTCATTGTTTTTCTGTGTGTAAATTGTGATCACATATGTACCTACAAGGTTCAAAAGGCAAGCACGTGATACGAATTTCTTACGATTGGGTATGATTCAGGGTTCAGTTTGAGGTCTGCATATTATGATCATCGGAGCAGCGTTAAGCACTACCAAGACAGAGCAGCTGTTCAATAATCGAGTTTAAATTTAGCCTCTAGATGTAATATAACGATGATGCAAAATTTCGTGATGATCGTGTGTGATATATCTAGTTGCTTCCAAATTGGGATGTGTTACTGTATTCTTATACTACCTTAGATAGTGGTTTTCAAATTTTGATCCAAAAATCAGTGGTAGTGAGTACCAGCCGAACAAAGAATTCATTTCTTCTCATGTTGAATTTGAGTTCCCGACCCTTAGATGTTAGCAGTTTAAACGTAGACCGTTCTATCAAAATTCCAATGGCTGCATGCAAAACGATGTTAACGTCTTCCAAGAGTCTACGACACCGTCTTCATCAGTTGGATCGGTGAGAAACCGCGTATTCGACCTGATTCGCACACTTTCGAGACTATGATAGATCGAACTAGCCTATTATTACCCAAAGCTACTACCTAAGTCGATTTTTCATCGTCTTAAATAACTCAAATCACTGGAAGCAAGCTATGTCGAAACGGAGCTTTATAGGAATCCCGCGGTCTCGTCTCTCGATAAACAATTGATTTGTTAGCTGTATACCTCGGTCAGAAGTTGCGCAACAAGATTATTGTAAATTGATATTGATCTGAGATAGATTCTCATCGTGGAATATATTAGATAAGTTCATGTTATTTGGTTCGATTTTAGGTTCGGTGGATTTGTGAAAGATGTTGCTGAAGGACGTTGGATTGGTACTAGTATGTCAGTGTTTCACAGTGGCGGCACTTTATGTACAGGTAGGTATTGATAGATACCATAGATTAGTACCCAAAAATTTCAGTAAAATAATACACTCCTCTCAAGTATTCCACACACTTCTTTAGTAAATAGAACAAACATTTTTGAAACTTTCTTAAATGTACGTCTTAGAGTTAACAGAAAATAGGGAAAAGGTATTAAATGAATTAAATTTATTTTACTCGTAATATCGAAGTGAAATATTTAAAATATAATATCATGGAAATAACAAAAAATTCTCTCTGAAGTAAAAACACCAGTGCAAACATTATGAAGTAGTAATATTCTTTCTTACATCCTAAACCCTTTATAAATGCTGCAATTCCTCCAAGAAAACCTATGTGATCTTAAATACATTCGTTATGGGTCTTACTAAATGAACCATTTAGATTGACAATTTAAATAGGTGAATATTAGAATAATAAAACAAAATAACTTCGTATTGTGTTGGTCTTCACTTGGTAGAAATTGATTCAACACTTTAGTTAAATGATTACTTTTTATTATCTTGAATGGCTCACATGACGCGATTCTTTTACGTTAACTTCTTCAAATGCTTATGAGCATTTAAATTCTTACTAAACAATGGCAGTGGAAAAAATCAAATTAATTTAAGTATTAAGTAGATGAAAAGGAAAAAATTACAATTAAATTCATAACATGCAATGAAAATTATTAATGTAAATTTATAAAAATGTCAGAAGAACCCATGATACAGAGAGGTTAAGGTAAGGTATGCTTCAGGGTTCAGTGCAAGGTCTGCATGTAATTTGTATCGATGATGTTAACTGCCAAACAAATAACTACCGAGCCTCTTTAGCTCAGTGACAGAGCACTGGTCTTGTAAACCAGGGGTCGTGAGTTCGATCTTCACAGGAGGCAGTGACGAATATTTTTATGATTATATACAATGCCTTAATAATAAGATAGTGATAAAATTACTAACAGCATATTATTAATAAGATATATTCTGGTGTTAATTAGAAATCGTTTCTTCAAAATCTCCATATAATAGAAATAAAAAAGAATTGGGTGTCATTCAGGATTCAGTATGTGCTTTATATTGTAAAATAATAAAAAGAGGTTTTTTCTTGATAAAAGGATTATTAAAAAATTTAAACATCATACGGATTTATTCCTCCAACAAATTTTAACTTCAAAAAATTTTTATTAGAAAACTTTTAGAATTAAATTAAGTAAATTTTTTAGAACACACTGTGTAATTTTAGTAGACATATATAATTAACACTTACTACAGAGTACCGAAGGGAATAAAAGAATTGAAAGAAATATATATTATCAATTAAATTTCCCAAATAAATACTTGAAGGGTACAAAATTTTGTTTCGTACCTAGTTTTATGAAAACCAAATTACTTTCCAAAAATGCAAAACATAACCTCAAGAACTTCTTCAAGAACAACTCACTCAAAATAAGTTCCTTCAAACAAAAATTCCTTCAACATGCAGAACATCTTCAAATCTATATATATCGGGTGTTTTTTTTTACAGTGATAGAATTTTCGATAGGGATAACTGCGATTTGACAGAAGGTAGAAGCCATGTTGTTTTGACATTTCTGTTCAGTAACCATTAACAAATTATCATGGAAAGACTCACGCCTCAAAAACGTTTACAAATTGTTGGAATTTATTTTCGAAATCAGCGTTCTCTTGGCTTATAGAGCACTTCGTGAAATTTATGGTTTACATAATCGTCCATCAGAGCAGCTCATTCTTCGGACTATCGATAAATTTCGGACAATATTTTCTCTACTCCGTGCAACAACAACAAAACAAAGAACTGTACGTACAGAAGAAAATATCGCTGCTGTAAGTCATAGTGTTAATGATGATCCAGATTTCACATCAAGTTGAACTCTGTGCATCCACCACATCGAAAATTTTGCGTTGAGATCTTAGTCTACACCCATACAAGATCCAACTGGTTCCAGAACTAAAGCCACTTGACCATAATAAGCGTCATTTGTTTGCTGATTGGGCACTAGAAGTTGATCCACTTTTTTATCGTAAAATTGTGTTTAGTGATGAAGCTCATTTCTGGTTGAACGGCTATGTAAACAAGCAAAATTGCCGTGTATGGAGTAAAAAAAAGCCTCAAAAAGTTCTGCAGGTTCCATTGCATCCTGAAAAATGCGCTGTAAGGTGTGCTTTACACGCTGGAGCCATCATTCGTCCATATTTCTTTAAAATAGATGATGGAGCTAATGTTACAGTGAATGGTGCTTGTTACCGATCGATGATCAATGATCATTTGTTTCAAAATTTGAATGGTATCGACCCAGTAGTATTTTGGTTCCAACAAGATGGTTGTACACCTCTCATGCTGCTACCGTAACAATTGATTTATTGAAAGAAAGATTTAGCGATAACATTTTCAGAAATGGTGCAATTAATTGGTCTCCAAGATCATGCAACATAACTCCACCGGATTATTTTCTTTGAGGTTATGTCAAGTCATTGGTTTATGCTGATAACCCAGGAACAATAGACGCTTTGGAAGCTCGTGTTATTGATGAAATAAGACCTGAATTACTCGAAAAAGTGGTCCAAAATTGGTTTGATGGAATGAAGTTCCTCAGAGCTAGTCGTGGTGGACATATACCGGAAATTTGGCTTCAATCTTAATTCAAATGTGTTTTATTTCAATTAAAATTTCTATCACTCTAAAAAAACACCCGATACATCCATGATTTCCTAACTTCTTATCAAACCAGCCTCTTCCATGTAGGAATAAATTGAAAAATATATAACATAGATTGAAAACTATTTTAATATCGTTTGCTGGAATTTTTTGGACTATTTTTTGTAACTTTCTTCCAAAATATGTTTTCCTATTCATTTTTTATAAAAGAATTTATAATTTTCTCCCCGAAACTCACATTTCTTGCTATTTGTTCCTATTTTTGTGCGATATTATCTAATGGATTTGAAATAATGAATTGAAAAGTTCATTTATATCTGTTGTTTTGGGTTCTCGAAATTCAAAAAAACTTTTTTATACTTTGTTATACTTTGTTGAGATTAAGGCCAGAAATTGAATTAAGTTTTTCAATTTCGACACGTCAGCACTAGTCGTTTTGTAATTCAGACACTTAAACAAAGTTTCGTCGAGCGACCTCAAACTATCTTGAGTTCCAATTGGAATCACCATATTGAGTAGTGAATGTAGATTTAATCTAATTTTTCTTAACTTCAATATCCCTATTCGGCTTCATTTCCTGTTCTCATCAGCCCCATCCAAACTAACGTCATAATAAGTCACAAACCGCACGTTCCGCTTGTGATAAAACAATGTGTGTGGCAGTGGTTTATGGATTTACATAGAGTGCCATGATTTAAAGCCGCAAATCTTCTGTGTTCGGCCCACACGAGCCATCTCCTCTTCTTATTTACGACCGTAGCCTCGGTTGTTTTAAAATTGTCAAGTTCATGATGCCCATTACGAATATGTGAGGACAAGTTACGATTTGCTTTCTGCTCTTTTTGTCGTTTTTTGGACATTTGAATTCCACAGGATGAATCAGTCAGCTGAATTCGAATGACTTTCTGGAAGTATCGCGTGGAAAGGATCATATGTTATCAAATCGACTTCACTTCAATCTTTATTAACAACAATAGAAATTCAGGTGAGCCAAAAAAAAACATTAAAAACGGATTCTTGCAGCATTGCAACACGTGGCTTCACTTCAGAAGCCGGAGTTCTAATTTCCTAAACTAACGTCCCAGGTTAACTCTAACGGCCAGTTTCATGAACAACATCAAAAGGCTCCTTTATGATAAAGTCCCTTTATGAAAAAGGATCAATTAAATGGGACCATCAGTTTCATAAACGCACATGTACCGTCCTTCACTTAAAACTTCCCCTAATGCGCAGGTCATAGGCATTCCGACTGTTGGCTATCCTGATTACTAGTGATTTTGAGAATATATTTGGTGATATTCTGTAAAAATTGTCAGTTATGCGTTGGAACTTGTAAAAAGAAAAAGAAAAGAAGCATAAGTCTTTGCATCCACATGGTCATGTGCAGAAGACAGTATATTGGAATTTATTTCATTATTACGTGCTATATTTTAGTAAGCACGTTATATGAATGTATATGGAAGAAAAGAGACACAAAGTATTACTTTAAAACCTGAGGAGGAACTACGTCTCTTGGAATTGATTGATAAAGAAAATTTTAATGTTATAGGATAAAGATATGAAATTTTGTCATGTTGAAGACACAATTTGAATATGAAGAACAGTTTCACAAGTGGCAAAAAAATTTATTTTCAATTATCAGACAAATATAAATTATAAAGAAGTAAAATGTTCATTAATGATCAACTATCTCATTTGACGAGCTGCATCAAATTAAATACATACCTTAAGTAAAATCGTATGAGATTTATAACATATCTTATCATGTTGAAGGCACAAATTGAATATGAAGAATAGTTTCACAAGTGACAAGCAAATTGATTTTCAATTATCACACAAATATAAATTGTAAATTAGCAAAATGTTCATTAATAATCGACTGTCTCACTTGACGAGCTGCATTAACATTAGTTGAATTTGTTTGAAAGTCGTCTTCCTCCTGCACATAATGCAATCATTCATTTGGAAATATTTCGTTCGTATCTACAGCTATTGTGCAATACAGCGGTAGCAACAATAATTGCCCTTATGGTCGTAAACTTAACAGTCGTTCCTTTAGAAAGTATAGGAAAACGACGTTTCCAAACTCCCTACAACATTTTTAGTTCGTATAATTGACTCCTTATATAAATTTTCAGCTGCAGTAATAGCTTCTGGTAATTTTGTCATAAGTCTGCAAACTATAACCAGTATCACAAAGTGACAAATATGGTCCAAATTTACCTGTTAAATGGGAAGTACAATTGATCTGCAATTTTTTGAAGCAAAGAATAAAACAGTTGGTTTTGTCAGGCGAAAACGATCGAAGAAATCTAGATCATTTAACGTGGAAAAATGTTGTTACCTCCTTCTGTAAATTTTTGGTCTTCTCACAATTATTTCTTCATCATCTGATGAAGAGCTAGAGCTTGAATCAGCATTCAACATTTGGTGCAACATATTTCGCAGTACGCTCAAATCAAACAAAATGGGCAAATCTGACAGAGGAACGTTACGTCTATTGTTTTTTTGTGTTTACCGAGCTTCTCGTTAAAGGATCCTTTTCCAGCCGTAAATGGTCGATTTTCTCACTTTAAGATAAATGACGCTTTTAAGTTCCCTTTAACCTTAAAACTTGCTTATGCAACACGTTTTGTCCTTAAAGGAGACTTTTGGGAAAAAGGAGGTTTTAATTTCGTTTATGAAACTGGCCCTTAATCATAGGAAAAGCATACAAATTCATAGTTGATTCAGATTATTGTTGGCATGTTGGCCTAAGCATAACATTCTGCTATTAACCAGCTCAAATGAGAATGCGTATTAACGCCAATATAGGAGTTAACATACTGCTCCCATTAAAATGTCCATAATTCAGAAAAATAAAAAATAAACCAAAAGGAACGACGCATTTGCAATTCAAAACAAGACATATAAAACATTTGAATTTTCAATATGATACATTTTCATCTCATTGGAATTAGGATGGGAGCAGTTATACAGTGAATTAGGCTTTCTTCTGTTCCACTCTTCTCTTTAGTTTTTTCATCTTAGTGTATTCTTTTCTATTTCTGAATAAATCTGGAGATTCTGTCTTGAAGTTACAGATAGTTTCTTTGTACCCATCAATTGTTGAGAAACATATTCGTTTACCACAGCTTCATTCGTTTTTTTCAACGCAGGCCTTTTTCCTTTAATACGGCTTCTTTTCTTTACTATTTGGTCCGTGGAAAAAAAATGCATTTATATAAATACCACTTGTTTCAATCCGTTATTCTAGTCTTGTTTCTCAATCTTTTAAGAAAGAGTCTTTCAATGGGAACGACCTGTTTTTCAATTGACATCACTGACGCATGGCAGCCATTGTTTATTTGTGACATTAACAGTTGTATTTGTCAATGTTTATTTACAAAACAAAATGGGGCGCTGTTAATGAAAGACCCTTTATAATCAAATCAGAAGACGGAGCGAGACAGTTCGAACCTCCTAAACGACTATTAATCATAGAAAAAGCACACAAATTCATAGTTATTTTAGAGAAGTGGATCTTTCTCGCATGTTGGCCTTAGCAAAATATTCAACCAGCTAAACTGCAACGTCAATATCGATGTTAACACCAATCATGAAAGTTCATGGGCTATTTCGCTTAGACTTAAGGATGATTTTCCGATGATGTACAGTTTGAATTGAGACGTTGACAACCAGCCAGAGAGTTGGCGGCCATAATTCAGAGTTTGAAGATGTAAACTGTATACCTACCTGATAAAAAGTGATAGAAAACAAAGTTTTTTCATTCCATTTACAATGTTTCAAGTTCACGATTGATAACAAGCTGAAAATACCAAAAATAATGAACGATATCCTCACTTTTGCTTTCCTTCGTTTTTCATATGCACTATATCATCTTTTCTGTCAGAGCATGTTCACATTACCGAAGAATTTTCGACTAATAACACACAGACCGAAGATAGGAACCACTCGTTTAATTATTACGGTGAAATCAAAAAACTAAATCAAAATTTTGGAATAAATAATGATATTTTTAATTGTACTCAGTGTGAGATCGCAATATATCTTAAAATTAATGGAAGGATTGGTTAGAAAGGAGAAATATATTTACATCATCGGCTCGGCAGACGGCGTAGCGGCTGTTGGAACGTCAACAACACAAAAGCGTCCGAAATATATACCAGGAATATTGGTTCTCATTAATGTTTTTGTTATACTGTCAACCCGTGAATTCGGTGTTGCTTTCAGTTGTTCGTCGTCCAATAATTCAGTTCATCTGTTTTGAAATGGATACCGGCTGTTTATCATAAGGGAAGAATGTTGTCGGTGTTGGAATGTTGTAACGATTTAAAATAATATTTCGAGAAGGATTTCTTCTTTAATAAGGCCTTTGTTATGAAGAATTTCTTGAGTACTCCCCTTTAAATGACAAGAGCAGTATTTACTTGCTTGAGTGTCTTGTGAGTTGGCTGATAGGGTTGGAAAATAAAAATATTTTAAGATCTTTGCCTATTGCAACTTTCGTAGAATATCTATTGTATTGGAAAGTCGTCATTTAAAAAACCAGCTCAGAGCGATTGCCGAAATTCGAGTTATCTTTTCGGTGCTCGAATGAAGAATGGAAGGGCGTACCAAGGAACAAATCTAGGGGGGAGGTAAACCATGGTCGGAAACATTTTATTTTATTTTTTTTTCGAAGGTGAATGAAACCAAAATTTTTAGAAAAATATGTATAATTATAACAGTGCTTTATCAACTAAGTTATTACAATTATAAACTTGACAAAATAAATGTATTCTAGTTACATGCCTTATACTATCGGGTGTTTTTTTAGAGTGCTACAACTTTAAATTGAAATAAAACACATTTAAATTAAGATTGAAGCCAAATTTCTTCTACTTGAAAGATAATTTAATGAGATTTATGTTTTAAAAATAATTTCCGGCATATGTCCACCACGACCAGCTCTGAGGAACCGCATTCGACCAGACCAATTTTGGATCACTTTTTCGAGTAATTCGGGCCTTATTTCATCAATAACACGAGTTATGTTGGTTTCTAAAGCGTCTATTGTTTCTGGTTTATCAGCATAAACCAATTACTTGCCATAACCCCAAAGAAAATAATCTAGTGGAGTTATGTCGCATGATCTTGGAGGGCAATTAATTGTATCATTTCTCGAAATGATGTTATCGTCAAATCTTTCTTTCAATAAATCAATTGTTACGGTAGGAGCATGAGGTGTAGCAACATCTTGTTGGAACCAAAACAGTTCTGGGTCGATACCATTCAAATTTTGAAACAAATAATCATTGATCATCGATCTGTTATGTGCACCATTCACTGTAACATTAGCTCCAGCATCGTTTTCAAAGAAATATGGACCGATGATGTCTCCAGCGTGTAAAGCACACCATACAGTGCATTTTTCAAGATCGAAAGTTCTATCACTCTAAAAAAAACATCCGATATTATCATTTTTCTTGGATTTGTAGAAAACTTGTTCAAAACTTTTGTTTCAATCCAGTCCTGATTTTCCTTAAAAAATTTACGATGGACGCCCATCAAACTCAACCCAGTTAATCTCACCTCTCCCATTGTACTTCTCAGCCAGGTCTTCACCTTTCGAGAGGTACCGAAAGGTCGTTCAACAGTAGCCGTACTGGATGGAAAAGCATTTAAAATGAGTAGATCATACCTTGTTGCAGGGAAAAAAATATTAGCCTCCTCCAAAAGTGCAGCCACTTCAATATCCAATTTGACCCCTTGCTAAATCTTTTTTTTTTCCACAGATTATACCACAAATCTAATTCTGCAGAGATATCACCCAACTCGAAAAATTCCATGAATGATTTTGCGATTTTTCCCAATCTTTTGAAGTACATTTTATCATGTATGAAGGATGAAGATGGGATAAGGCAAAAGCAGGTGTATTCTCGTGTGCAAATCTAATTAGCCTTATCATTTAATGTTAATATTAAATGATAAGGCTAAAGAGTCAAGATAAGGGATGATCAACGATCGTCTCCAGTATTCAATAGCAGTCTCAGATGGCGGATTTCTTCTTTGTATTTGCTTTTTAACAATTCGTGGAACTGTTAACTCAACGCCGATTTTGTCCGCGATATCATGTGATTTTTTGAGCACTTCCTCAGAAACATGTTCAATTTCATGTCGATCCTTCTTGATGACATCAAGGATTTCACCATTGTGTTTCCTCACCATAATCAAATCCATATTTTCACCTTGTAGAACGTTCACAACGGGTTCCATCACAGAGTACTTTGCCATCAAGACTAAACCTATAATGAAAATTGGTTTAGTTACTGCACAGTGCAATTGATAGGCAAATTTTCTTGTACCATAGTTTCCTTCGATGTTCTAGCGCATTGACGATTTCATGAAAGCTGTGTGAAAACTTTCTGATGCTCTTGTATTTATTTCTCAGACCATCTGGTCTCACAGAGCCTTGATAAATTAGGAGCTAAAGTCCTAGGAGTTGGCGGTTCACGAAAGAAGGATATTGTATCTTTAAGATCTTTAAGTTTCTCATTTCCGATAGTTTGGTAGCATCATAGACCCCAAGATTTAGTTTGTAGTTTGAGCAATTAAAAGATAAAGATTTATTGTACTCTTTCCTCAAAATGACCTGTACACCACCTTCTTTTGCAGCCATCGTAGAAGATCCGTCAAATCAATCATGTTGGATTTGGATCCAAATCCAACAAAAGTCTCTGCTGAAAGATTTTGAACAACTAAAAAACTCTGAATTGTGCTATCCATTATAGGTACATCTTGAGTCTTCAGCTCAACAAAGCCTACAAATTCCTCTCTAATTTTTTGTTGATTCTCATCGCAATCCGATAGAAAGCTGTTCTTTTGAAGCGATATCTGCTGTTTCATCACCATTACGGCGTAAGCTTTATATGTTTTTTATTATTAAAATAGTCATTTCAAGAATTGTAATGTATTCCAGCAACAAAATTTAATAACGATTAATTTTTTGCTTCCAAGGGAGGTAGCTGCCCCCCTGCCCCTCGCTATGTATGCCCATGTTGATATGTCTTTAATTTTGTGAGCGTTTTCCTCGTTTGGCCTATATATGCGTTACTGTATTCATAATTACTTAATTTGTGAAGAAATTGTCAAGGCGAATGTATCGGGTGTTTCTTTAGAGTGATAGAACTTTCGATAGGGATAACTGTGATTTGACAGAAGGTAGAAGCGATGTTGTTTTGACATTTCTGTTCAGTAAGCATTGGCAGATTATCATGGAATCACCCACGCAGCAACAACGTTTACAAATTGTTGAAATTTATTTTCAAAATCGGTGTTCTATTCGCCAAACTTATAGAGCACTTCGTGAAATTTATGGTTTACATAATTGTCCATCAGAGCAGCTTATTCGTTGAACTATCGATAGATTTCGGACAACATTTTCTCTGCTCGATGCAACAACAACAAGATAAAGAAATGTACGTACAGAAGAAAATATCGAAGCTGTAAGGCATAGTGTTAATGATGATCCAGATTTGTCTATTCGTCGACGTTCACAATAAGTTGGACTCTGTGCATCCACCACAGGGAAAATATTGCGTAAAGATATTGGTCTACACCCACACAAGCGTCATTTGTTTGCTGATTGGGCCTGAGAACAGCTTGAAGTTGATCCACTTTTTTATCGTAAAATTGTGTTTAGTGATGAAGCTCATTTCTGATTGAACGGCTATGTAAACACGCAAAATTGCCGTATATTGGAGTGAAAATAAACCTCAAGAAGTTCTGCAGGTTCCATTGTGTCCTGAAGAAATGCACTGTATGGTGTGCTTTACACGCTGGAGGCATCATCGGTCCATATTTCTTTAAAAACGATGCTGGAGCTAATGTTACAGTGAATGGTGCTCGTTACAGATTGATGATCAATGATTATTTGTTGCAAAATTTGAATGGTATCGACCCATATGTGTTTTGGTTCCAACAAGATGGTGCTATACCTTATGCTACTAGCGTAACAATTGATTTATTGAAAGAAAGATTTGGCGATAACATTATTTGGAGCAATGGTCCAATTGATTGGCCTCCAAGATCATGCGACATAACTCCACTGGATTATTTTCTTTGGGGTTATGTCAAGTCATTGGTTCATGCTGATAAACTAGAACCAATAGACGCTCTGGAAGCCAACATAGTTCGTGTTGTTGTTGAAATAAGGCCTGAATTACTCGAAAAAGTGGTCCAAAATTGGTCTGGTCGAATGCAGTTCCTCAGAGCTAGTCGTGGTGGACTTATGCCGAAAATTATTTTTGAAACATAAATGTCATAAAATTATCTTTCAAATAAAAAAAATTTGGCTTAAATCTTAATTTAAATGTGTTTTATTTCAATTTAAAGTTCTATCACTCAAAAACAACTTTTCGACGTTTAGTCAAGTGTTTACAGTTGAATGGAGGTTGTGTAAGTGAATAAGAGGAATATTTTGTTATAATTTTCTAATTGAAGAATTATTATTTTCCTGATAATCCTAGATCTTCTGTGAAGATCCCTCAAATTAAAAATATATACTCAATAATTACAATTGAGCTCTGGTTTTTCCGGATACTTTCTAGATGGACTATACGTTACTGCAGTCATAATTACTTAATTTGTAAGAAAATCATCAAGGCGAATGTATTTATGTGTGGTTTTAACATTGAAGAATAATACAGAAATTTTATGAATGTTAAAGGCAAAAACACCTGGCTTGATAGGAATTCATTCTTAGTATTAAATTCTATCCGACTTTCGACCAACTCACCTTTCTCCAGGAATCCATACACGTATGACCCAATCTTTATTGCATCTGTCAAGAATTTCATTTTACAACTAGCTACTATTCCAACGGTAGGCGTTGGCAATAAAAATCTGTATTAGATTTCGTCAAAGAAAAACACCCACGTAATTACAGTCTTTACCACAAGCAGTAGGTAGTTAGACTGATCATTTTATGTCTGTGCGAATTGGAAATAATATATACTATCACGTGGGCGCCCGTTCTGTTTCCTTTTTTCGGGAGTAGTGGCTGTTTGGAACGTCGATCATTCTATTAACACTCATGTGGCAAAGATTTATCTCGAGAAGTAGGCTACGATTCATTAATTTCGACGAAAAAGGAAGTCCGCGCTCCATACATTGAAATATCAATAAAATCGAAAAGGACGTAATTTATGCGGCCGTTTGGTTTGTTTTTAGCGTCGTAATTACGAGATTATAAATTTGTCCAATGACGTTGACTGACTAATTACAACAAAACTTATAAGGGAAGATATTTGGCGTGAGGTAGAGAAGGAAGTGGTCTGTTCGAATTTTACGAGTATAATAAATCGTATTGATAGTGGAATATTTTGTAACTCAAGTATCGGGTGTTTTTTTTAGAGTGATAATACTTTCGATAACTGTGATTGGACAGAAGGTAGAATCCATGTTGTTTTGTCGTTTCTGTTCAGTAAGCATTGACAAATTATCATGAAAAAACTCACGCCACAACAACGTTCACAAATTGTTGAAATTTATTTTCAAAATCAGTGTTTCATTCGCCAAACTTATAGGGCACTTCGTGAAATTTATGGATTACATAATCGTCCATCAAAGCAGCTTATTCGTCGAACTATCGATAGATTTCGGGCAACATTTTATCAACTCGATGCAACAATAAGACAAAGAACTGTACGTACAGAAGAAAATATCGCTGCGGTAAGTCATAGTGTTAATGATGATCTAGATTGGTCTATTCATCGACGTTCACAACAAGTTGAACTCTGTGCATCCGCCATATGAAAAATTTTGAGTAAAGGTCTTGGTCTACACCCATACCAGATCCAGCTGGTTCAAGAACTAAAGCCACTTGATCATACTAAGCGTCGATTGTTTGCTGACTGGGCCCTAGAACAGCTTGAAGTTGATCAACTTTTTTATCGTAAAATTGTGTTTAGTGATGAAGCTCATTTCTGGTTGAACGGCTATGTAAACAAGCAAAATTACGGTATATAGAGTGAAAAAAATCCTCAAGAAGTTCATTGCATCCTGAAAAATGCACTGTATGGTATTTTTTTACACGCTGGAGGCATCATCGGTCCATATTTTATTGAGATGTGTCAAGGGACATCCGGATGGAACGAAGTTCCTTTCGATTCATTAGTGAGGGAATTGTAATAAAATTTAATTTTTTTAAATAAATTCAATAAATATAAATTGTTAACAAAAATCCTATAAATTAAATATTTTGAGTAGACATTCATTTGCCATCACGCTTTCTGAATTGTTAAAGGTGAATAAATATTTTTTGTTGATTGATGTTATATTTTATTGAATATGAATATGATTGAGTACTGACGAAGCAAAGTCTCTCTTGAAACTTTTTTTTCAGTAATGTTTTTACATATCTTGAGATTTTCGAAAAAGTAACTTAGATATCTCATAATATTGAATATTCTAAGTAAGATAGCTTATGATGAAATTCTTCAGATTATGTTGAACATTTTTGAAAGATATCTATTCTCATAAGAGGGATGAGCAGAAACAAAATTTATTCTACTCAAAATATTTAATTTATGTGATTTTTTTAACAATTTACATTTATTGGATTTTGTTATCTCATTTGGATGTCTCATAATGAACGTTTATTTTATATGTCGTTTGATATATGACATTAATTTAATTCCTTGAGCTATAATATTAAATATAATTTTTTGAAATTAAATATGAAGGAGGCTAACAGAATATATCTGTAAATATTAAAATATTTAAATAATTTTATATACTATAAAACAGAAAAAGGCTTTTTACTTGATAGAAGAAATATAACAAAATTTGATAATCAAAACAGATTCAATCTGTTAATCTTCTACAATTTCAATTTCAAAACCATTTTTATTCAAAAAACTTTTAGAATTAAATTAATGTTTATAATAAGCACCGCTTATATTTAATAGACGTATATAATCAAAACTCAATATTTAATGTCAAATGGAATAAATAAACCAACAGATATAAAAAGTCATTAAAATTAATAAATAAATATTTAAAGGAGACAAAATTTTGTTTCTGATCTTACCATTAAGAACATCAATTGCCCTTCAAAAACATGAACACAACTTAAGGACTTCTCAAAAAATATAATTTATTTGAGATATTTAATATATTTAAATATTCAAATAAGTTAATTCAAAAATCTCCCAAAACATGCAAAATATCTTCAAAAACAATTATAATTCTGGTAATCTCTTCATCGACCCTAAATAATATTCCAAATATCAAAATCAAATAACTATCACTATATCTCACCTCCACGTGGTAACAGGATAAGTTGCTTTAAACAGATTTACTTTAAAATTCGGAGAGATTACCAGAATCATAATTGTTTTTTGAAGATATAGTGCATATTTTGAGAGATTTTTGAATTAACTTATTTGAATATTTAAATATATTGAATATTTCAAATAAATTATATTTTTTGAGAAGTCCTCAAGTTGTGTTCATGTTTTTCAAAAGCAATTGGTGTTCCTAATGGTAAGATCAGAAACAATATTTTGTCTCCTTTAAATTTTTATTTATTGATTTCAATGACTTTTTCACATCTGTTGGTTTATTTATTCCATTTGACATTATATATTGAGTATTGATTATATACGTCTATTGAATATAAGCGGTACTTATTGTAGACATTAATTCAATTCTAAAAGTTTTTTGAATAAAAATTTTTTTGAAATTAAAATTGTAGGAGACTAACAGATTAAATCTGTTTTGATATTCTAATTTTATGTACCTTCTATCAAGTATACACCTCTATTTATTTTAACAACAAAACTACTATATACCTTTGAAATGTCTTGGATACGAATAATATTCTCGAGATAAATTCCAAATTGCCTCTTTCACTATTTTCGCTGTTATTTCATTATCGATGGATATTTTGAAGCGAAATTTCAGGGTCAGATAGATCTGGATACGGTCTGCAAAATTAGTTATCGCAACACCCCTCATCCCTATTCAAAATCAAGGGGTTGTGCTCACCCCTGTTTGGGAGTTGAAGTTACGATGATGAAAAAAGCGGAAAAGTTGTTCCCCATCGCATCCGATTTTCCACATTTTCATTTTAAAGTGCACTCGGCCATTGGACAGAAAAATCTGTAGATTTACTGCAATAGGGTAGAGTAACGTAGGTTTGAAGGGTGTAAGCCCTGTGCTGCGACAAATACGCTTGCCACTGTGTTGGACAACAGGGCTTAGCCCTGCATTCCACCTCGGGGGTGAAAATAGGGTCCCAAGCGTGATGAACTTTCTCACCACATAAAAATGTTGGAGGTTTTCTTCGGAACAATGCCGTCATAGAAATTCTTTCTCCCTAATACAGAACTTGAAAATTATTTTTGGATTCTTCATAACTCTTAGGTTCTTGAATTTGGGCGGTTCAACAGAACATAAATAATTTTCTAACCAACACTCGACATCTCTTCCCTGTTCAGAAAACGTTGGAGGTTGATGCCTTCTTCATGGGGGTGTTTTTTCGGATCAAACTCATGATGGAAATTCGTCCCCCTCAAAACAGAAGTTGACTTGTTTTTTTTTAAATCTTTGTTTCTGAGTTCTTGGGGGGAGGGTCCAATTTTCGTTGGAACACCCTGTATAACAATCACCAGATACCAAGCCCGAAATATGTTTACAACCGAATCTATTGCTGGCCACAAACAAGAGATCGACCCAATAGCAACCCACACTTGCTTAACGCCATCAGCTACATCGAAAAAGGTGTGTATCATCTCGCTGTTTCTGGAATTAATAACAACTTACGTAGCATAAACTAAGCCAAGAAATTCATTATGTGCCTTAAAACACCACTTAAAGATAATGATGAGAGTAGGTGTTTATACTATTTTTTTCCACCCACCATTCAGGCATTCAGGTGAAATATCGAGCTGTGTGAACGTCCTAATTGATTTTGCATTGGCCGAAATATTTACATTGTTATGGGTTATTGGTATTGAATAGGTTTGCCGTGCCCATCTGGTAAATTATGAGCTCTCGTTATGGTGGTTTGTAATGAGGAACTGATTGTATAAAGCTGCATTCATGGGTTTTGCAATATACACTCGGTTTCAAAAATAATAAAAAGGGGTTTTTACTTGATAGAAGGATTACTACAATATTTTAAATATCATACAGATTTATTCTGTTAACTCCCCACAGATTTTAATTTCAAAAAAATTCTATTCAAAAGCTTTTTAGAATTAAATCGAATAAATATTTAAGAAAACACAGGATTAATTTAGTAGACATATAAAGGCTCTTTCAATAACAGCGCGCCATTTTGTTTTGTAAATAAAACACATTTTTTATTGGAAAATTATTGAAATTTTTATTTCATTATAAAGTACATCGGATACCATTAATTATAAAGCAAAACATCATTTAAATATCCACCACAGAAACGTTGGCAGGAATGAAGTTTCTGAACACAATTTTCCATGACACTCTCACACAAATCAGTTAGCAATTTCTTGTTCAATATTGAACAGTAAATCGTCTAAATTTCCTGGATGATTGCTGTGAACCAATGATTCAATGTTACCCCAAAGAAAGGAGCCCAATTGAGTAGAATATATTTTATCGGTCCATAATGATGAAATAATCGAATCACCGAATTCTGTCTTCAATAATGATCTGTAGGTTTGAGGTCTTGGGCTAAAACAGTTTTGTATGGATATAAACCAAGGTCTGTTCTAAAAATTCTGTACAAAGACGTCTGGGAGATGCCTAGTTCTTGTGAACGTCGAGAAATCGATGAATTTTGGTCTTCACAAACACTTTCACGTACGGCAGCAATATTCCCTTCACTTCTTGCATTTCTTTGTCTCACTGGCACTGTAACATCATGAAGTGTAAAATTTGTTTCAAACTTCTTCACTAAACGTTCAACTGTTCATTTATCCGGACGATTAAAACGACCAAAAATTGGAGTTAAAGCACGTAAAATTTGAATAACAGATCGCGATTTTTCATAATAAATTTGGATTATTTGTAAGGGTTGTTGAAAGTGTACTTTTCCATGATTAAATGATAGACATTGACAAATACAACTGTCAATGTCACAAATAAACAGTGGCTGCCATGCGTGAGTAATGTCAATTCAAAAATGGGGCGTTTCCATTGAAAGACCGTTTAGAATTAACACCATTATAACAAAAAGGAATGAAAAAATTCCAAGAAAAATTAATTATTGATTAAAACTACTAAATAAACACTTAAAGGGTACAAAATTTTGTTTCCTATCTAGTATTATGAAAACCAAATACCTTTCCAAAAACGCAAAACATAACCTCAGGAACTTTTTCAATAATAACTTGCTTTAAATACGTTCGTTCAAAGAAATTGGTCTGGTAAAATATTATTTGTTTATTATTTTCATTTTTCGAATATGAAGTGGGACGAAAGAGTTATCGTTTTTGAATTCTAGAGAATATGGTGAGTTTGGCATTGTATGCCATTTAAACTGTAGAAGCTTTTGACGAGTGACCAAACTTGTATCGGGTGTTTTTTCTAGAGTGATAGAATATTCGATAGGGATAACTGTGATTTGACAGAAGGTAGAAGCCATGTTTTTTTTGACATTTCTGTTCAGTAGGCATTGACAAACTATCATGGAAAGACTCACGCCGCAACAACGTTTACAAATTGTTGAAATTTATTTTCGAAATCAGTGTTCTATTCGCCAAACTTATAGAGCAATTCGGGAAATTTATGGTTTACATAATCGTCATCAGAGCAGCTTATTCGTCGAAGTGTCGATAGATTTCGGACAATATTTTCTCTATTCGATGCAACAACAACCACAAGACAAAGAACTGTACGTACAGAAGAAAATATCGCTGCTGTAAATCAAAGTGTTAATGATGATCGAGATTTGTGTATTCGTCGACGTTCACAACAAGTTGGACTCTGTGCATCCACCACATGGAAAATTTTGCGTAAAGATCTTGGTCTACACCCATACAAGATCCAACTGGTTCAAGAACCAAAGCCACTTGACCATAATAAGCGTCATTTCTTTGCTGATTGGGCCCTAGAAGTTGTTCCACTTTTTTATCGTAAAATTGTGTTTAGTGATCATTTCTGGTTGAACGGCTATGTAAACAAGCAAAATTGTCGTATATGGAGTGAAAACAATCCTCAAGAAGTTCTGCAGGTTCAATTGCATTCTGAAAAATGCACTGTATGGTGTGCTTTACACGCTGGAGGCATCATCGATCCATATTTCTTTAAAAACGATACTGGAGCTAATGTTACAGTGAATGGGGCTCGTTGCAGATCGATGCCCAAAAATTATTTGTTTCAAAATTTGAATGATATCTACCCAGAAGTGTTTTGGTTTCAACAAGGTGGTGCTACACCTCATGCTGCTACCGTAACAATTGATTTATTGAAAGAAAGATTTGGCGATAACATTATTTTGAGAAATGGTCCAATCAATTGGCCTCCAATATCATGCAACATAACTCCACTGGATTTTTTTTGAGGTTATGTCAAGTTATTGGTTTATGCTGATAAACCAAAAACAATAGACGCTCTGGAAGCCAACATAACTCGTGTGCTGATGAAATAAGGCCTGAATTTCTCGAAAGAGTGGTCCAAAATTGGTCTGGTTCTCAGATCTAGTCGTGGTGGACATATGCCGGAAATTATTTCGAAATCACTCTAAAAAAACACCCGATATAAGGTCTCGCATTATCTTGGTGGAACATGACACCTTTTCAGTTAATTAATTCTGGCCTTTTCTGTTGAAGTGCCATCATTCAATTTGTCCAGCTGATGACAGTACACTTCCAAATTAATTGTTGTGTTATACGGTAAAAGCTCCAAAAAAAACGATTCCTTTATCATCCCATCAAACAGACAGAATTACTTCTTTTTGAGGGATATTGGCTTTCCCAATGCTTTGAGCAGGTACATGTTTTTTGTTCCATGATTAACACTTTTAGAATCATTGGAAATCAATAGGTACAATACTCGTAAAATACTTTTGAATGAACAAACAGAACTTGACAGATCCTCATTACTGAAAATCTTTCCCTAATGGAATTTTTTAGCGGCAAACTCCAATAAACACCTTAAGTTTCATGACTTGTTTTCACCATTATTTTGTCACGTACTTAACTGTATTCAAACTTTCTTATACTAGACACCATCAGTCAGTAGAATGTAGATACCTGAAGAAGCCACATCGTTGTGAAATAATTGTAGCATAAAACATTTTTGTGGAAATTAAAATACTGTCTCTTATATATTTTTCAATTAAAATGAGTTTCCACAAAGTAAAGACCGGATCAATCAAACTTTTTCTGAAATTAAATTGAATGCGTTAATCTTTAGTAGAATTAACACTCATCATACAGCATCAAATGATGTGCATTTAATTTCATTTTAAAAAGTTTTCAAGAAATTTCATGAAATTAAAACTTTAAGACAGGTATAAGAGAATTACCCTGTCTGATCTTAAAAATATTGAGGAAACTTTTCAGGTGAAAAAATCCTTTTTTTATTAAGCAATATCTATGTCAGATTTATTTTGACACATCAAAAATGACGCGAAACTTAAAATGAAACTGGTTGTCCTGAGATCAAGCTACTGAATAAATTTCAAATTGAAATCGCTACACCTTCTCTATAACGATTAATAGGCGATCATAGAAAATGACGTTGAAACTCCCCACAGAGTTCCAATTCTGCTATTATTTGATTAACGACGAGAATGAAGAATTCATCATAAAATTCTCTGAAAAATTCACAAGAATGTAACCCCAACACAAGGCGGCAGCAGAAAATCTACCTAAAAGCAAGGACGATATTGAGAATCGCCGACATAAAAATTCATATGGAAGCCCCACAAAACTCAGGAAGGCCATAACTTAAACCTATAGCGGCTAAAATCAGACACATGTTACCTAATGACTGATGTATTTTTTGTGCAGTTAATGACGTGAGCCTCTGACCGACCATCTCATAGCCGCTTCATTAGGGACTTTATAAACCGATCAGCGGGGGGCGAGTAACCCCTTGCCCGTCCCGAAAAAAGGTAGGCTCTGTGTCGAGGTGTTAAACACTTGGTCCGACTATACATAATTAAAATTAACAATGAAGGTGGGTTATAAATAGTTGTAGAACATTTTCGAATATAAACACGAGATTGTTTTCCCGTGAGCTTAATTGGGCCTTTGAAAATATCCATCGCAGTTGAGGTTGTAAAAAACAATTGGTCTATCATTGGATTTTCGAGTTCACGATCGTATATCACGGTTGGCCATAAAGGATGTTCGAAATATTTTTTCCCAGAGGAGAAAATCAGCAGAGAATTTAGTCGTGATTTATGGAAATAAACACTCTTTCAATATTTTACAGATAACACCTGGAATTAATTCTCCACAACCTCTACAGATTTAAGTCTGAATAAATCTCATGAAAGCACTTAGAATTAAATTGAAAGAGAAAACATGTCCTATATACACCGTATCACTTTATAGACACATCGGGTGTTTTTTTAGAGTGATAGAACTTTAAATTGAAATAAAACACATTTATATTAAGACTGAAGCCAATTCTTTTTTATTTGAAAAATAATTTTATGTCATTTGTGTTTTGAAAATAATTTCCGGCATATGTCTACCACGACTAGCTCTGGGGAACCGCATTCGACCAGACCAATTTTGGACCACTTTTTCGAGCAATTCAGGCCTTATTTCATCAATAACAGGAGTTATGTTGGCTTCCAGAGCGTCTATTTTTTTTGGTTTATCAGCATAAACCAATGACTTGACATAACTTCAAAGGAAATGATCCAGTGGAGTTATGTCGCATGATCTTAGAGGCCAATTGATTGGACCATTTCTCGACATAATCTTGTCGCCAAATCTTTCTTTCAATAAATCAATTGTTACGGTAGCAGCATGAGATGTAGCACCATCTTTTTGGAACCAAAACACTTCTGGGTCGATACCATTCAAATTTTGAAACAAATAATCATTGATCATCGATCTGTGACGAGTACCATTCACTGTAACATTAGCTCCAGCATCGTTTTTGAAGAAATATGGAACGATGATGCCTCCAGCGTGTAAAGTACACAATGCAGTGCATTTTTCAGGATGCAATGGAACCTGCAGAACTTCTTGAAGATTGTTTTCACTGCATATACGGCAATTTTGCTCGTTTACATAGCCGATCAACCAGAAATAAACCTCATCACCAAACACAATTTTACGATAAAAAAGTGGATCAACTTTCAAGCTGTTCTAGGACCCAATCAGCAAACAAACGACGCTTATTTTGGTCAATTGGCTTCAGTTCTTGAACCAGTTGGATCTTGTATGGGTGTAGACCAAGATCTTTACGCAAAATTTTCCATGTGGTGGATGCACAGAGTCCAACTTGTTGTGAACGTCGAAGAATAGACAAATCTGGAACACCATTAACACTCTGACAGCTGCGATATTTTCTTCTGTATACAGTTCTTTGTGTTGTTGTTGTTGTTGCATTGAGTTGAGAAAATGTTGTCCGAAATCAATAGTTCGACGAATAAACTGCTCTAATGGACGAATATGTAAACCATAAATTTCACGAAATTCTCTATAAGTTTGGCGATTAGAACACTGATTTTGAAAATAAATTTCAACAATTTATAAACGTTGTTGCGGCATGAGTCTTTCTATGATAATTTGTCAATGCTTACTAAATAGAAATATCAAAACAACATGGCTTCTACCTTCTGTCAAATCACAGTTATCCGTATCTAAAGTTCTTCCACTCTAAGAAAAATTTCCGATATATGGTGAAAATTAACTAATAAAGAATCAAACGTAATATAAAACAATGACCAAATGATTTAGACATCATCTTATACATATATGTTTCGATTAGATGTTAAAGAATCACAAGTTTCATCAACAAAGAATGTTCAACATATAATTCAAGAAGGCCGTTTTTATTTTTCTTCTTAAAAGAATATATAGCACATTCTCCAGAGGAAGAACCTGATAAATTCGGACCCAAATCTCTTCAGTAAGGAGTTATTTGAATAAACAAAATAATCATTAAAAAATATATAAAAATACCTTTTTTTCACCAGACATTTCTGCAACAACTAACCAATTTTTAGATAAGCATGGCCTGTATGAAAATAAGGTTATATCACAGAAATATACAATGAAAGAAGATACGAAGAAGTCCCGGCATTAGATATACGCCACGTGCATGTGATATAATACAAAGAAATTTCCTTATTATTAATATATATATTGAAAATTACTATGAAGAAGTAATTGCATATTATAGATAATAGCTAGAATTAAGTCTCCAGAAGATCTCTCATTATGATCTCAGAAGCAGTCTCATGGATGACAAATTTTAAATTTCATCAACTGACAAAATATTTAAAATAAAAATCAGTGAAGTAATCCAACACAACAAACATAATACAAATACAATATTATATTTTAATATATTTCGATTTCTGAAACTCGTCAGTAATATTCAATCTAAACTATGACTATCATATAAATTTTTCATACTCACATGTGCCCATCTTGGAAAAAGTCATGAACCTAAGTAAGTTATAAGCAAACTCTTGAGTAGGCATAAAGTAAATATAATTCACAGAGTCAGATCATCTTATAAAACCAGAAAAATACAAGCACTTTCACAAACCTTCATAATCTTGAAAATGATGTGACAGTTGATATTGACCACTTTTTCAAATTTAATTTTATTAACATTAAAGTGAATTCATTAAAGTTTTTTTGTGATAAGATAGAAAAATACACTTGATGATGCATTCAGCGTGTAAAGTATACCACACAGTGCAATTTTTCAGTATGAAATGGAACCTGCAGAACTTCTTGAGGATTGTTTTCACTCCATATACGGTAATTTTGCTTGTTTACATAGCTCATCAACCAGAAATGAACTTCATCACTAAACACAATTTTACGATAAAAAAGTGGATCAACTTCAAGCTGTTCTAGGGCCCAATCAGCAAACAATCGACGCTTATTATGGTCAAGTGGCTTTAGTTCTTGAACCAGCTGGATCTTGTATGGGTGTGCACCAAGATCTTTACTCAAAATTTTCGATGTGGTGGATGCACAAAGTCCAACTTGTTGTGAACGTCGACGAATAGACAAATCTGGATCATCATTAACACTATGACTTACAGCAGCGATACTTTATTCTATACGTACAGTTCTTTGTCTTGTTGTTGTTGCATCGAGTCGAGAAAATGTTGTCCGAAATCTATCGATAGTTCGACGAATAAGCCGCTCTGATGGACGATTATGTAAACTATAAATTTCACGAAGTGCTCTATAAGTTTGGCGAATAGAACACTGATTTTGAAGTAAATTGCAACAATTTGTAAACGTTGTTGAGGCGTAAGTCTTTCCATGATAATTTGCCAATGCTTACCGAACAGAAATGTCAAAAGAACATGGCTTGAAGAAGCGGATTTATGGATGCCAGTGATTTTTCATGCTATTTTTGGAAATTCATTTATCTTTTATATTTTCGTTAAAACCGTTGGTTGATGCTAATATTTTTAGAACTTTAATTTTTTTTTGAACTTATCTCTTGAGAGTTGGGTGGAAAACAGCCTGTGTACAAATCAGTGGAAAGCGGTCATTTTAATATGACGTGGATGGGAGCTATTATGCATTAAGGTGTCTCTGTGAAGGTGAGTTTTCAGAATATGTGGAATTCTAGGAGATTATTATTAAATTTATTTAAAGATATTATATGGAAATTAATATTATTTAAATGTTTTCAAAAAGTTTTCATTAGTAAGACTCGATTCACTTCAACGTTAATTTTTTATAGTGGACAAAGTACTTTTCCCATCCCAACAAATTTTTGGTCATTTTGAATGATTCTTCGAAACACCTAGCCCTTCAGGCTTGCATTATCATAATTATTTTTCCCGTTTCATCAGCCGTCTATACTCACAAAACACCTTGCTACCTTCATTTGGGATAACATCGGACCTACACTGAAGACCGACCAATTACCAAAACGATTCATCATCTGTAAATTACGTGGCTGACAAATCAATCATCCGAAAAATTAGTCACTTTCTGAATTAGCTACTCGACTGGATAATACATATCGAGATTGAGATAAAATATCGGTAGTTTATCGAGAAAAAAACGAAAACAACGATAACTAAACAAAGACTGGTTTGAGGACCGTCTGAAGATTGAAGGAGATTAACAAGATTTTATTGGGACCTCCGGTCAAGTTAAATATTTCTTGGAGATCTAGGATACCTCAATAATTAAATTTACTGAATCTGTTGACAGATTGAGACAAAGAAGTTCTATTTGGCAAAAAAAATGAGTATGTAGCTGAGTTAATCGAATAACGTTTTGTGGGGGTCTGAGAGTCAAAAAAAGGATCAACAGAAATCAAAGGATGTAAAAAAAATAACTGAAATGAAATAACAGCACCAAAAATAAAATAAGCGAAAATTTTGTGAAAAAATGTTGAAAATGAAGAAAAAAATTACTTAACATTCTTAAGACGAAAAAACAATATATAAAAAAGATAAATAGCAGAAAAATAAAATAAGCAATAATATGATTAATGAGTGTAAGCTATGGTAATAGACAGTTCTTCAAATATCATAAAATACCTTGCAAACTTTATGTAATTTCGGTGATTAACATAGAACACGAAGGATTTTTTGAAGTTCACCTCATTCTAATGTTTGTCTAGATAATTACATTCAGTTTGCCTGGTAAGATATTTTTTGTTGATTATTTTTATTCTTTAAATATGAATTAGAGCTGACGAGTTTCCGGTGCGATAATTCTAAACTACGTTTTGAAGATATTCTGCATGTTTTAGGAATTTTTTTGAAGGGAACTTATTTTGAGCAAGTTGTTTTTGAAGAAGTTCTTGATGTTATGTTTTGAATTTTTGAGAAGGAATTTGGTTTTCGTAAAACAAGGAACGAAACAAAGTTTTGTACACTTCAAGTATTTATTAAATAATTTTGTAATTGACAATTTGTATTTCTCTGAATGTTAATTTAAGTGTTAATTCTATATGTCTACTAAATTGGCACAGTGTATTCTAAAGATATTCATTCAATTTAATTCTAATTTGTAGCAGGTTAACAGAATAAATCTGTATGATACATAATATCAGAATGAAGACTATGTCCAAGAAAACCTGAGTCGATATCTATTGGTGTATCGGGTATTTTTTTATAGTGATAGAGCTTTCGATAGGGATAACTGTGATTTGACAGAAGGTAGAAGCCATGTTGTTTTGATATTTCTGTTCAGTAAGCATTGACAAATTATCAAGGAAAGACTCACGCCGCAACAACGTTCACAAATTGTTCAAATTTAATTTCAAAATCAGCGTTCTATTCGCCAAACTTATAGAGCACTTCGTGAAATTTATGGTTTACATAATCGTCCATCAGAGCAGCTTATTCATCGAACTATCGATAGATTTCGGATAAAATTTTCTCTACTCGATGCAACAAGAACAACAAGACAAAGAACTGTACGTACAGAAGAAAATATCGCTGCTGTGAGTCATAATGTTAATGATGATCCAAATTTGTCTATTCATCGACGTTTTCAACACGTTGGACTTTGTGCATCCACCACATGGAAAAATTTGTGTAAAGATCTTGGTCTACACCCATACTAGATACAACTGGTTCAAGAATTAAAGCCACTTGACCATAATAAGCTTCGTTTGTTTGGTGATTGTGCCCTAGAATAGCTTGAAGTTGATTCACTTTTTATCGTAAATTTGTGTTTAGTGATGAAGCTCATTTCTGGTTGAACGGCTATGTAAACAAGCAAAACTCGTATATGGAGTGAAAACAATCCAATAGTCAATCAGACTCAATTATTGGTTATAATGAAGGAAAACTTGACATGAATTGCATAATTGATGGTATTTGTCTGATAGGCTTCGTTAAGCTTGTGTACTTTCACCTGTTTCTAGAGATACATTTCATAGTTCGTTGAATCATATGGCTTTATTGATTCGCAATATTAATATCAAAATGATCAGCATAAATACCTACTTCTTAAGGAGATAGCTTTATCAAAACTTAAGAATTCAACAACACTTTCATATTTGTGTTTAATACGAAACTGAAGTAACTTATTTCTTGACCTATTATTGGAAGTTTTTTGACAAATTTTTATATATCAAATATCCAGAACAAACAATTTTTTTGGTACATATTCGGATATACCATATTTAAAGCTTTTAATAATGACTTTGATCCTACATTGACAGATAAGTTGTCGATGAATAAGAAATAATGAAATTTTAAAAGACATTTCCACAAAATATACTGAACGTATTTGTGCTAAAATTGCTACATACCTCAAAAATAAGTAGGATTTAAGAACTTTATTTATTAAGAATAATGAAGACATTACACATACAGATGATGAATCGGGAGTTTATAAGTTATCCTGCGGTGATTGCCAAAAAGTTTACATAAGACAGATAGGAACAACTTCCCGACAGAGAATTGAAGAAAATCTGAAGAGTTTCCTCCATAAAAGGAATTCCACATGTTCGAACCATTTGTTAAAAATATATAATAACAATAAAATTTTTGAAAATCAGAATAACCTCATTTATCGACCAGAGCTTCATCCAGAGTAATAACCAGATCAATTCTTAGTGCGCTAAGTGAATAATTGTGTTCATTAGAGCATAGAATATAAGTTGAATAGGTAGAGAGCTTAAATTTTAATATCACAACGAATTAGCATTACAATTTTGCAACTACACTAAAAGCGATACTCTGATTGAAATTTCATACTCATGAAGGAGTCAAAATGGTTATATTTTCTACACTTTACACAGAACTTTCAACTCGGGAAGGTTTCCAGCTGCTTTGTCATTATCCGTCGGATGCTGACGAGCATAATACTCGTTGCCGTCGCTAAATTGTCCATTGAGAACAAGACGGTTACATCGCGAGAACGTGCGTGGGCCGGCTTCAGGAGGGGCATGACAAATTGTATGGGGGAACGCGGGAAACTGTCTAGAATGACCGTAACCTCTGACATCCGTCTTGGGTTGTCAACGAACAGGCATTGTGCCATCGAAGGCGAGCGCCTTAATGAGATTTGCTTGGACAGGTGGAGATCAACGGTTTGATCAGCCATGTCCGCTTGTCTTTGTTAGAGGTAAAGGACTTATATCATGTTTAATTGTGAGTACGGGAATTATTCGAATAGTGATAAACATTCCTCGCCTGCCAATGTTTCATATCGGGTGTTTTTTTAGAGTGATAGAACATTCAATAGGGATAACTGTGATTTGACAGAAGGTAGAAGCCATTTCTGTTCTGTAAGCATTGACAAATTATCATGGAAAGACTCAGGCTGCAACAACGTTTACAAATTGTTGAAATTTATTTTCAAAATCAGTGTTCTATTCGCCAAACTTATAGAGCACTTCGTGAAATTTATGGTTTACATAATTCTCCATCAGAGCAGCTTATTCGTCGAACTATCGATAGATTTAGGACAACATTTTCTCTACTCGATGCAGCAACAACAACAAGACAAAGAATTGTACGTACAGAAGAAAATATCGCTGCTGTAAGTCATAGCGTTAATGATGATCCAAATTTGTCTATTCGACGAAGTTCATAACAAGTTGGACTCTGTGCATCCACCACATGGAAAATTTTGCGTGAAGATCTTGGTTTACACCGATACAAGATACAACTGATTCAAGAAGTAAAGCCACTTGACCATAATAAGCGTCGTTTGTTTGCTTATTGGGCCCTAGAACAGCTTGAAGTTGATCCACTTTTTTATCGTAAAATTGTGTTTAGTGATGAAGCTCATTTCTGGTTGAACGGCTATGTAAACAAGTAAAATTGCCGTATATGGAGTGAAAACAATTCTCAAGAAGTTCTGCAGGTTCCATTGCATCCTGAAAAATCACTGTATGGTGTGCTTTACACGCTGGAGGCACCATCGGTCCATGTTTCGTTAAAAACGATGCTGGAGCTAATGTTACAGTGAATGGTGTTCGTTACTGATCGATGATCAATGATTATTTTTTTTCAAAATTTCAATGGTATCGACCCAGAAGTGTTTTGGTTCCAACAAGATGGTGCTACACCTCATGCTGCTACCGTAACAATTGATTTATTGAAAGAAAGATTTGGCGATAACATTAGTTCGAGAAAAGGTCCAATTAATTGGCCTCCAAGATCATGCGACATAACTCCACTGGATTGTTTTCTTTGGGGTTATGTCAAGTCATTGGTTTATGCTGATAAACCAGAAACAATAAACGCTTTGAAAGCCAACATAACTCGTGTTATTGATTAAATAAGGCCTGAATTACTCGAAAAAGTGGTACAAAATTGGTCTGGTCGAATGCGGTTCCTAAGACCTAGTCGTGGTAGACATATGCCGGAAATTATTTTTAAAACTTAAATGTCATAAAATTATCTTTCAATCTAATTTAAATGTGTTTTATTTTAATTTAAAGTTCTATCACTGTGAAATAAACACCCGATATTAAATGAAATTTAAAAAGTTGTTTCACATATATTTTCGAATTCTGTTGAGACTGAGTATGGGCTGAAAACTTGAAAGCATCAAAAAAATAATAAAAAGAGATTTTTTTCTTGATAAAAGAATTATTACAAAATTTTAAATATCATACAGATTTATTCTGTTAACCTCCAAAAAATTTTAATTCCAAAAAATTTTTATTCAAAACTTTTTAGAATTGAATAAAATAAATGTCTTTAGAACACACTATGTCAATTAAGTAGATATAAGGAATTAATACTTATTACGAATGGGAATGAAAAACATTCAAAGAAATATACATTGCCAACTAAAAATTATTTTGTACTCTTCAAGTATTTATTTAATAATTTTTAGTTGACAATTTATATTTCTTTGAATTTCTGTCATTCCTTTTTGGTACGGTGTAATAAGAATTAATTCTATAGGTCTACTAAACTGACACAGTGTGTTCTGAAGACATTTATTTAATTTAAATCCAAAGAACATGAAAAAATTTTGAATAAAAATTTTGTTAAATTAAAAATTTGTGGGAGGTCAACAGAATAAATCTGTATGACATTTAAAATTTTTTAAAGACATCATATTAAAGAATGGTAAAAGAAACAGTTTCAATGTGCAGAAGTTATTTTATTTCCGAATGAAATTTCTTTTAACACCTATATTACATATTGTATACAATCTTTTTTATCATTTATTTGAGTTATACTTGATTAAGCTTCTTGAAAATTTGAACCTGTAAACCTTCACAATATATATTGAATAATATACAGGGTATATGAAGAATTGCGATAAAATTTAGGGGGTGTCAAAAAATAAGGTGGGTCTTCCATATAAACTTTTTTTTTGAGTCCCCCTGCTTAGCTGCAGCGCTCTGAAGTTGGGACCCGAAAAACAGTTTTTAATTATTTTCAAAAACCAAAAAACTGCCAATAATTATAACTGAATCAAAAATAATAAAAACTAGTCATTTGTCGTAACAAAATGACATCCGCTTATTTAATTCTAGTTCTAAAATAATTGCAGCTTTGTTGATAATTTTTTTTCTCAAAAACCTTGAATTTAAGGGAGAAATTACAAAAGAGCTCATTTGTTAAGAATGGATCAAGTTATCTTAAAATAATTTTTTTATTGTGAAGTAGGAATATGAAAAAAAGTTTCTTGCGAAAGAAGGTTTAGGGGTGGCTTTTTCTACCCCTTGCAATCTTAGGAAATAACACCAAAAATTATTTTGCGTCCTTCTCGCCTACATAAAATATTTGGTTAATTTTATTCTTGTCAGTTTTTTGGTTTTTAAGAAAAAAGCCATCTTTAGGGGGCTGTAACTAAGCAGGGGGGCCTTAGAAGAAAGATCCACCCTATTTTTTGATAAGAAATCACCCCCTAAATTTTTTTGCAACTATTCATATATATATGAAAAGAATGTTTGCTATACATGATTGATAAAAGAGTTAAAAATATCTAAGAAACCTTCTTCTATACAATGTCAAAAGAAGTACAGGATTAGCCATGGAATTTGTCCCCAACTAAAATGAAAATGAGAAAAAACAAATGAATATTATTCCAACATTCTTTCTGGTATTTTCGAATTATAGACGGACAAACAAAATGGATCTCTCAGTTTCAATGTAGTTACCTTTGAGCAATTTTATTTTCTTCAATCTCTTAAAAAAATTGTCGCATGATATCTGTATGAATGCTGGTGGAATTTTGGTCCATTCTAACTTGAGACCATTCTTCAGCCCATTCAATGGTTTGTATTTTTTTGCTTCCATATTGGTCTAGAAATACACCCAAATGCAAAAATCCAAGAAGTTTTAGTCTGGAGAATATAGGGGCCATCTTCTTGGTGAAATGTTTGTTTTGAAGCTGGTGAGCTGGTGCAGAGTCCTGCTGGAACACCCAGCATTCTGATTTGATTAATTACTTGCCCAAGGCTTCAAGGAATCTTTCAACACCAACTTTCAAATCAGTTAAGTTTCCATTTTGAACTCAGTCACAGTGTTAATTAATAAATTGTGAAAATAATCTATATTATTTTATTCAATTGATGAGAAAGCCTGATAATGACACTTCAAATTGAAGGCGTTAGCTGATGAAACAATGTAATAATGAACTAGATTATGATAATTATGAAAAACATTTACTTGGAAGATGCATAAAGCTTACTACAGATATTCAGTCTGTACCGCATACCTCCTACTTTTCTATTTAACATAAATTTCTCCATTATTCATAATCTCAATATTGAATTAGCGATAACAATGTTTGTCACAGGAAGACATTCTTCTCATTACAATTAACATTGATTGAAGTATAAGTTCACTTCAAATATTATCCAGGATTAAATAGAGAAATATTTATTTCATTTTCATATTGAAAGACATTGAATAGGATGAAGTTATTGAGTAAATCCATGTGGTAAAATACTGTTATAGATGTCATCATTTTGAAGTAAAAGTTGTTGAATTGATTGACGGCTACTTTCATTCGTAACATTGAATTAAAAAAATATATGAATGAATAACATACAGTAATCTTTACATATCATTTAATTGAAAAAATATATTGAACATTTCTGCTGAGTTTCTTCGAATATTGTACAAACTTATAAAAAACATAAAAGAAATCTATAGAATAGAAAAATTGATAGAAATTGTTACTCATTTTATAGTGCAGACAATATTGTTACGCTGTTGAATTTTTGACTAACGAATTTATATCTGCAAAATAGAAATTAAAATATGACACATTTGACGGCATATCGATTGAAATTCCATTTGTCTTGGTAATCCTCAAAAAATTAAACATGATAATATAAAAAAATAAAAACAATTCGGGAAAATCATTTATAAGGAGTATGTGCTATGGTAACAGAAAGTTCTAGAAATCGAGACAGTGTAACATATATCTTGTATAACAATTCTATACTCAAACCAACTTGACAAGGCAAATAGCGCACGTTTCAAACTGATCAGTTTTCGTCAGTGCAATATATGCTAGTGATTCCAAATCGGTTAAGCATCTATATTCGCTATACACAGAGACACTAAGGTATTAACAATACACTAGCGCCATCTAGAGTATTCAAAATACATACAAGTTATACCTTTACCGGTTAACTCAAGTAAAGAAATGAGTCCTCGAAATTTTCACGTTAATAACGCAGAAAGAACTGGACCCAGAAGAATGTATTTAGAAATGAATAGGTAATTGTTTGGAGCCAATTCAAACCCTTATCTTGCCTGCTCCAGAAAAACTGCTGAATATAATTTTTTGTAACTGCACGACGGATTGTAGTAAAACTTTTGTAAATTGTCAAGATCAGACTTGCCCCCTAGTGAATCAAATACAACAGATGACAATACTTATGGTTTTAATAAGACAACCATTGCATTTCTTTCCTTAGAACAGTGTACAGAAAGTCTGCAAGGAGAAGAAAAAGAAAGTGAAGATGAGGGAATTGTTAAAGTATAATTAGAATATTATCTATCATAATAAAATTTAGAAGAAATCAATCCGTTCCATTTTGATCTTTAGCAATAGAACCATTCTTCTAATCAATAGGATACGATCCAATCAAACTTTCTTTATCACAGTAGCTTTTGGGAAAACCACGTTAAAAAAAATTCTCCAAATACATTACCTCATAGATGATACGAAAATGTGTGCATATTATTTAAATTATGAATTTTTCAACTTTTAAAACCGCGATATCTTACGGTGTTTTGTAAGAAAAAAAGTGTCCGAATATTTTTTAGAGAATTGTATGAACAACAAGTCTTGTCTAATCTATCTGTATTTACGATAAAACTCAGCTTTCCAGAGAAAAATTTAAAGAACCTGGATTTCTCACCATTGACCTTGAATCATTTTTTTTGCAAAAGTAGTATCTAAAGGAATTTTTGACATTTCATTCATTCTGGTTTAACATAAATAGAGGTTAATACTTGACAGAAGGTATATAAAATTATTCAAATATTATAATATTAGCCTTCTACATATTTAATTTCAAAAAATTATTTTCAATAATTATAACTTCAGGAATTAAATTAAAATAATGTCATATAAGTACCACTTATATCAAACGACATATAAAATAAACATTCATTATGAAACATCCAAATGATATAACAAAATCTAATAAATAAAAATTGTTAACCAAAATCCTATAAATTAAATATTTTGAATAGTCAAAATTTTGTTTCTGCTGATCAATCTTATGAAAACAGATATCTTTCAAAAATGTTCAACATAATCTTAAGAATTTCACCATAAAACTCTCTTACTTAAAATATTCAATATTATTTGATATCTAATTAAATTACTTATTATGAAATCTCAAGATATGTGAAAACATTACTAAGAAACAAGTTTTAAGAGAGACTTTGCTTCGTCAGTACTCAATTATATTCATATTCAATAAAATGTAAAATCAATCAACGAAAAATTTTTTGTCTTGAATATTCTGAGTAAGATAGTTTTATGATGAAATATTTGTTTTCATAAGATTGATCAGCAGAAACAAAATTTTGTCTATTCAAAATATTTAATTTATAGGATTTTGGTTAACAATTTTTATTTATTGGAATTTGTTATATCATTTGGATGTTTTATAATTAATGTTTATTTTATATATCGTTTGATATAAGTGGTACTTATATGACATTATTTTAATTTCCTTAAGTTGTGTGTTTTGTTTTTGAAAAGGAATTGGTGTTCATAATGGTAAGATCAAAAACAAAATTTTGTCTCCTTCAAATATTTATTTATTAATCTTAAATGACTATTTATATTTGTTGGTTTATTTATTTCCTTTGACATTATAGATTGAGTTTTGATTATATACGTCTATTGAATATGAGCGGTGCTTATGTAGACATTAATTTAATTCTTGAAGTTTTTTGAGTAAAATTTTTTTTTTAATTAAAATTGTAGGAGACTGACAGATTAAATCTATTTTGATATTCAAATTTTGTTATATTTCTTCTATCAAGTAAAAAGCCTTTTTTATTTTATTTTATACATAATATATAAATATATTTAGGCTTGAATAAATCTCATTATGGAATGTCAATGGTTTAAAGAAAATTCTTATAATACCTTACACTTTTCTGTGATTTTGTGACGAACATAGACTATCTAGACTATCTAGATTTTTAAATCTAGTCTGTTTAAGCAATTTCCGGTTACATTTCGAGGTAAGATATACTGATTGTTAGTTGATTTTGATATTTTAGATATTATTTAGGACCGATGAAAAGATCGTCCGACTTCTAATTGTTTTTTGAAGATATAGTGCATGTTTTGAGAGATTTTTGAATTCACTTATTTGAATATTTAAATATATTAAATATTTCAAATAAGTTATATTTTTTGAGAAGTCTTTAAGTTGTGTTTTATGTTTTTGAAAAGGAATTGGTAATAATAATGGTAAGACCAGCAACAAAATTTTGTCCCCTTCAAATATTTATTCATTATTTTTAAATGACAATTTATATTTGTTGGTTTATTATTTAATTCTAAAAGTATTTTGAATAAATTTTGTTTTTGCAATCAAAATTGTAGAAGACTGACAGATTAAATCTGTTTTGATATTTAAATTTTGTTATATTTGTTCTATCAAGTAAAAAGACTTTTTCTATTTTATTTTAATCTGTCAGTGTGAATAACCAATTGAAAAGCATCTTCCATAAAATTTCCTATCATTCTCTTATACATATCATTCGAACTGGTCATGTGACTAATAAATCGAGAGCCGACAAAAAAACACATGTAACTGTTGCGCATCGCAAACACTTTATATGAAAATTCGACCGAATAACATGATAAAACATCGCTAACACCCCTTACAAATGCGAATTTCGATCTGGGCCTGGCAAAGACCGTCCCGTCGGTTATTTTTAATCGACCAAAGCAGCATTTAAAAGTCCATTAAAGCTCCTATAATAAAGGATACAGATGACAATGGTCGTAGCGACGACAACATTAGAGAGCGCTGTTTCGGTTATGTGCACCGTAGGGGGCGCTGTCGTTGCGCCGCGGGGGGCCGGCTGTCCCCCCTCGACAAAGAAGAACGAAATGTCGGGTATTCCGATCTTTTTTTTTGATTAGAGGGCGCGGAAATGGTCGAAGGTGTGCGTTGGATGGGTGAAGGATTGACAATGGGCATGTTGACTGGGGTATTCGGTAATGGGATTTCTGGTTACTTCCAGAAAGCACCATCAATTAATTCAATTTGATGCAAGCAATTTCTATGTTACAATCAAATTCACTTCAGAATGAAATTTGGATATATTTTTTTAATTTTTTGATACTGTCACTTTGTTCTAAAATTTCCAGTTAAAATTATATGTATTAAATATCAAGCAGAGTAATTGTCACACATTACAGATAATAGCTGGAATTAATTATCCGGAACCTCTACAGATTCAAATAAATCTCATGAAAACATTTTGAAATAAATTTTAAAAAAAAAATGTACTGAATAACACTGTATAACTTCATAGACATATATATTATCATCACATGTGGTGGAAATTAACTAATAAAGAATCTTAAATATCATACAAATTTATTCTTTTAGCTTCCTACAAATTTAAATTACCAAAAACCTTTTTTTTCAAAAATTTTCAGAATTAAATAAAATAAATGTCTTTAGAACACACGGTGTCAATTGAGTACACATATAGAATTAATACATATTACACAGTTATTATAAATACTAAATTCATTTCAAAAAATGCGAAACCTCAAGAACTTCCTCAAAAACAACTTGCTCAAAATAAACAAATGAAGAAGTTCTAGAGGTTATATTCTGCATTTTTGGAAAGGAATTTAGTTTACAAAAAACAAGGAAGGAAAAATAATTTTGTACTCTTCAAGTATTTATTTAATAATTTTTAGCTGACAATTAATATTTCTTTGAATTTCTTTAATTCCCTGTGATAATGTGTAATAAATGTTGATTCTATGTCTACTAAATTGACGCAGTGTGTCCTAAAGACATTTATTTATGTTAATTCTAAAAGTTTCTGAATGAAATTTTTTTGAAATTAAAATTTATAGGCGGTTAACAGAATACATCCGTATGATATTAAAAATTTTGTAATAATCCTTCTATCAAGAGAAAACCTCTTTTTATTATTGATATAGAATCGAAAAAAATAATTTATTTAGATATCACCTTATACATACATATTTCGATTGGATGTTAAAGAATTACAAGTTCCATCACCTAATAATGTTCAACATATATTTCACAAAGACCTTTTTTTATTTTTCTTTTTTTAAGAATATATAGCATATTCTGCAGAGAAAGAACCTTTTAAATTCGGACCCAAAACGCCTTCGATAAGGAGTTATTTGAATAAACAAAATAATCATAAAACATATATAAAAATGGTATTTTTATATATTTTTTAATGATTATTTTGTTTATTCAAATAATCCCTTATTGAAGAGCTTTGGGTCCGAATTTATCAGGTTCTTTCTCTGAAAAATGTACCATATATTCTCTAAAAAAGGAAAATAAAAAAGGTCTTTTTGAATTATATATTGAACGTTTTTGGGTGATCGAACTTGTTATTCTTTAACATCCAATCGAAACATGTATGTATAAGGTGATACCTAAATAATTTCTTTCGATTTATTATTAATAATAAAAAGAGGTTTTCTCTTGATAAAAAGATTATTAGAAAATTTTTAAAATCAAACAGATGTATTCTGTTAACCGATGTGATGATAATTTATATGTCTATAAAGTCGTTATCTAGGACATGATACAGTGTATATAGGACATGTTTTCTTTTTTAATTCAATTCTTAATGTTTTCATGAGATTTATTTAGATTTAAATCTGTAGAGGTTCCGGAGAATTCATTCCATCTATTTTCTGTAATATTAAAATACTCCTTTGTAGTAAATTTTTAATATATATATTGATAATTGTTACACATCTCTACAAATGTGATTTTACAAAATTTAATAAGAATTTTTCAAGAATTAAATTAAATGAATGTCTCAGAAACATTGATTTTTTTCAGTAGAAATATAGAATTAACACACATCCTACAGCATTAAAAACGAATAAACTCGAAGTGAACTTTAAAGTATCCAAAATAAAACATAAATGATCAACGTGTTGTTACGTATAGCCTATAACTATTTGCATTCGTTACACAGAAAAACATATAAAAGTTATTCATCCCAAATAATGTCCCATGATGAGAAAAATAATTAGGATTTCAAAAATTATTATTAATTAAGGAGTATATTGTGGATATATAGACTCTATATGAATTTATTTCATAATTTTAAAATCCATTTGAATGTGAGTCGATACTTGATAGAAGTAAAATTTAAATCACTCTAAATTCAGAATTATAAATTCTAACTTCTACAATATATATTGAAACTATAAACAAAAACTATCAAATTGATATCCTTATATATAATGAATATAAAATCGACATGAAACGTATTAATACAATAGCTCACTTCGAGTTTATTCGTTTCAGGTTTTATATTATTTGGTGAGTTAAATTTTGACCTTGTGACATATTTGAATCTGAACTCAATACATTTCTGAAGAGGTCTAGAAACCGAAATAGCTATCAACTGTTGGAATTCTCCTTATTTTTATTTGATCCTTTATTTTAAGAATTTTAGATAATTTTGGAATAGTGGATTTTCTTGTTTTTGTATGTTAATATACAAACTACTATAGTTTTTGTTAATACATTTTTGATAATACGTTTCATGTCGGAATGTTTTTGCGAGACATTGAAAAATATTTTATATTGATTATATATAAGGATAACAATTTGATAGTTTTTGTATATAGTTTCAATATATATTGTAGAAGTCAGAACAAATAATGCTGAATTTAAAGTCATTCAAATTATCATTTTTGAATCATAGTCGAGAAGTTGATGAATCAATAAGTGGAAACACCTTAAAGTGTTGGAATTTCCAATCAGCCCTAGTTTCGGTCATTCACAATAAGTTTTCAAGAATGAAACTGACCATTTACCAGCTCTTACAATTCCTCGACTATTTCTCTCCCACAGAGTTCCCTTATCCATTAATAAACCGACCTCTAACACCACCATTTAGCCTACTCAACTGCTTCCACACGGATGCTAGTCCAAAATTACGACTTATATAAATTCTTACTTCTGATTATACAGAACCCATTTCTGTACCATAACTTTCAGCTAACAACTCTGCACCTTGGAAGTCGAATAACATCTAAAGAAGAATACCAGGACGATCTAATTATGAAAAGGTCGAAATTGCATAATATAGAAATAAAACTTTTATGAAAATCCTTTTGGTGAGGCCCAATTAATTGAAGATGGCGCCATTGGTCCCATAATGAAATGACAACATAAATTCGTAGGCCTTCCGAAAAAGGGTTTGAATGTCTAGAACAGCTGTCTGCCATGAACAGAAAGTTATTGTTTTTATAATTAGGAATAAATGAAGAAACGGGAGTAAAGTCTAATGTGGCATTTCCGTTAGACTCGGTTTCCTTGTCCATATAATTCCCAGAATAAAAACATGAATATAATTAAAAAACAGAATATTCTGGGAGTTTTACAGAATCCTTTATATGAGGATTAATGAGCAATGACTTCCATTTGATAAAAGACGGTCATGTTTTTATAAGAATTTTCAGAAATTAAAGAAAATAAATATCACCACAGATACTGTCCAAATAAAAACTACCCTCATTTCAATAAGATTTTATAACTTCACAAAATGCACTTTTGGAAATTGAAAATACTCTTGAAGTAACTTAATTCAAAACGTATGGAAAAAAATTAAACTATTTCACTGAATTTTTGGATATTTAGTATTTTTCATCTATATCTAGTGATTTTTTGTTTGTTTCGTAAAACTTAAATTTGTATATAAATTAAATCCGGTCTAAAACTAGATTTTGTTTGGGTTTTGATGTATTCGAACAAAATGTTGAGTATTTTAGATATTTATCAGAATAATTTGGTGAAAACTCTACAAAATTTAATTCGAAAAATTTCGTAAAAATTTTCAAAAATTATGTAGAGACAAAATTTGAATATCAAAACAGATTTGATCTGTTAGTCTTCTACAATTTTAATTTCAAAAAATTTTTCTTGAAGTTGAAGTTGTAGAAGACTAACAGATTAAATCTGATTTGATATTCAAATTTTCTAATAATCCTTCTATCAAGTAAAAAACCGTTCCTTATTATTTTAAATTATGTAGAGATTTAAAGAATTATTCTGCTTAATATTTAAAATATTAAAAAATCCTTTCCCAAGGAATATTTTCAATTTATTTTCATTTGGTTTATAATAATTATTCCTTGTTTTTTCACACGTGCGCCCCTCAGCTTTTTGATATAAATTAATATTAACAAATTTTTATTGGAAGGAATAAACTCGAAGTAAGCTTTAAAGTATCCAAAATAAAACATCGTTGATCATTTCTGTTTTATTTTGGATACTTTAAAGCTTACTTGGAGTTTATTCCATCCAAGTTTTATCTTATTTGGTAAGTTAAATTTTGATCTTTGGTCCTTTATTTTGAGAATTTTAGATAATTTTGGAATAGTGGATTTTCTTGTGTTTGTATGTTAATATACATACTTATATAGTTTTTGTTAATCCATTTTGTATTAATACGTTTCTTGTCGGGTGTAAGAAGGTTTTTTCGGAGACATTGAAAAATATTTTATATTGATTATATATAAGGATATCATTTTGATAGTTTTTGTATATAGTTCCAATATATATTGGAGAATAAAATAATAACAATTGTTTTTTACTGGATAGAAGGAATATTACAAAATTTGAATGCCAAAACAGATTGAATCTGTTAATCTTCTACAATTTTGATAAGGACCGATGAAGACTATTGCAATTTTAATTATTTTTTGAAGATATAATACATGCTTTGACAGAGTTTTGAAGTAACTTATTCAAATATATTAAATATTTCAAATAAATTATATTTTCTGAGATGTCCCTGAAATCCTGTTTAGTATTTCCGAAAAGGAATTAGTTTTCATAATTGTAAGATCAGAAACAAAATATTGTCTTCTTCTAATATTTATTTTTTAATTTTAATAAACAATTTATATTTGTTGGGTTATTTATTCCATTTGATATTTTATATTGAGTTTTGATTTTATACGTCTATTAAATATGAGCTATATATAAGATATTAATTTAATTCTAAGAATTTTTGAAAAAGAAATTTTTGAAATTCAAATTGTAGGAGACTAACAGATTGAATCTGATTTGATATTCAAAGATAAATTTTAGAAGGTAAAATATATAATTCTGAGTTCAAGGTTATTTCTGATAAAATAGATTTTATGTTTATGCCGATTGCAAGTTGGAACATACGTCTGAATTATATTATCAGACATTCTGAACAGTAAGCTGTGAAGTATTTCGTTTTAGACTTCTTCGTCCGATTAAGTTTTTTACGGAGGTACTCTGGAAAATGCAATATTGGATATTTAGACAGACTCTGATGAAGTCAAATGGTTTGATTAAAATTTGGCAGACTAAAAGTTAAAGCAATTGAAGTGAGTAAGTTATGAACGCTTCGAATATCCGAATCAAATTTATGTACTGGTTTATGTATATATCAGTAAACATTTTTTTGTTATCGAAGTATCAAGGCGTTAAAAGCCTTCAACGTCAAGAAGTGCTTTTATAATTTTTCGAAATTATCATCTCCGTTCAACGAAAATTGTTATACGCTCTACACCGAGCCGAAGAGATAACCACTATTGACCAGGTTTGACATCGATCTGCAAGAGGAGCAGATCAGAATAAAACCAGGCTTATAATCCTGATATTGAAAGAGGATTTATATAGGCGGTACCAGATCTATTGTATAGCCGACCAATCCAGTTACGGATATATTACATTATTAAATTTAATGGGCGTGGAGTCGCGGCCTTAGCCGGCACTTTTCGTGGGAAAAAACTGGTACGTTCCCAGCAGAGCTGTACTTGTGATTCCGCCAAAATTTTCATTTTAATATGATAGGCGGTTTTGAATTCGAAACTTGATAATAGGATTCTCGCGCTGAAACGTCATTTAGGAGGACATCTATGCAAATTATTGAAAATGAAACAGAAACACGAGAGCAAATTTATTAAAATTATGAATTATAAGGTATGATTTCACTCATATATATATAAATATATTTATTTGATTATTATTAGAAAATAAATAAATTAAAATTTTTATTGATTTATATTATTTCTTAGAAGAATTAATTAGAAAAGTTTTGTTTGTCCACCATTTTCAGTCAATTTTATTATAGAATTTACTCTTAAAAATTGCTTGTTTGAATACTTGTTGGATCACCCTTGCATCTAATTGAAACTATCGTGTGTTGCCCGCTAACTGTTTATATCATAATTTTGTAGTTGAAAATTTAAATATTATTAATTTTGATAATGAGGGTTCAATTTGCATTTCTTATAATTCAATCCAAATATATATTGAAGCAAAGTAATCTGAATTATAAATCTGTGAACTCTCGTAATATCGCAATACTAATGTGAACCGTGAACCATGTTTTGAATTTAAATTTGTACAGAATTGAAGTTTGTTTCTCACTTTAACTGTTCCTTTTAAGTCATTAATAAGGAGTATGAGCTATGGTAATAGAAAGTTCTAGAAATCGAGACAGTGTAACATACGTCTGTACAACAATTCTATACTCAAAAAAACTCGAAAAGGTTTCGCAGATCACAGAGGCAAATTTCGCACGTTTCAAACTGATTGGTTTTGGTCCGTGCAATGTATGCTAGTGGCTCCAAATCTGCCTAGAATCCATATTCGCTATACACAGAGACTCTAAGATATTAATAATACACTTACGCCATCTAGAGTATCCAAAATACATACAAGACATACCTTTGCAAGTTAATTCAAGTAAAGAAATGCATTCTCGATATTTTCACGTTACCAACGCAGAATAAACTTTCCTCATGCTCAAATCCGACCATAATTTACCTAATGCTCAAAAATTAGCATATTCATATTGAAATAATTCATTTTCTTTTAGGTGTCCTTGCTCTGTTTCAGGAATTTCTTTTAGATTTTTGGAGAATGATGTTTCTCGAAGGTTCTGAATACTCAGCCAACTTCGTTGAATTTCTTCTTAGTATCAAAATTGTTTTATACTTGATTTATATGATGAATATTTCCATTAAAACATTCAGGTAACGTATTTCTGGATTCAACTTCAATTCACAGTAATAATGTTATCTTTTTTTTGGTTGTAGAACGGGATTCTTGAAGAATAATTTATTCAGAGCGACCTCTGGAGTATCTGATACTGAATGACATTTGGCCTGCTGCTTCCTGTTATACTTTTCATGAGAAATTGAATTCCAAAGCATGTGTGGAATTTATGGAAAAATGATGCTTTTAATGATTATACAAATTTTACACTACTTCTTGGTTTGAAAATATTCTAGAAAATGAGCCTCATTTTTTATCAACATTTTGACAAAAAAGTTTTATAGTAATTAGTTGAGTTAAAAAACTCATTTTCATCTGAAGAGTTTTCCAAATGTCAGAAGTCTACAAAGTTTCAACTTCTTATGCTTCTAACTTAAAAATTACTTAAAATTACTTATGATATTGATTACATTTCTTTAGCTTATATACTATTACAACTTTATCCATGCATAAGCAACTTCCAGGATATTTCTTACATACATATTTTCAATATTTATGTCGTAGACACTATGTTTAGTTGATTTTTGATTAATTTTGCCATTTTTACACTATTTTGATGAATTTGCTTTGACTAAGCTTATTCTTTGTCAATAGTTTCATTAAAATTAATATAAGATTCATGATAATAATAAATATTTCCATTGTTTTCCTTACCAATTTTAAACTAGATACCCAAATTCAAATAACTTCTATTTCCTGCAACTTTGGCTGTCTTTACATTGAATGATTGTGAATTGAATTCTTCCTGTGAGTTCTATTTGACAATTTTCAACAAACAAGATTTCTGATTTTTGACCACCGTTTAAAGAATTTTCACTCGACTAGTGGTTATGTATTCCGAATGAAAATTTTTGGCCTGTGAGTATTTTTATGAATTGAAGGCAAACGGTCGCCAAGAAGAGTTCAATTTTATGCCAGAATCCACGAACTCGAGGACACTAACACGTCATAGTGTCTGTCCCTCTCCTTAAAGCTAGCACAGATATATTTCTGACGTATTCGCCCTTATAGACAGAAAACCTGCAATCGGGTAGGACCACGCCAGTTCTACGGGTGAGCGTCCTGTTTTGCAACATCCACCCCAGATTCGTGGTTCAGAAAATATTGATACAAATTTCCAAAAAGGAATAACAGAGAAATCATTGGTCTGATTTTACCCCCTTACAAACTTAGCCGAGCTATTTAGATTACAAATTTTCCCTGAAAGTTTCACGACATCAGCTCTTACCGTTCTTACGGCCTACCAAAGGGACATAATTATATTTAACCTCGAAATACAGGGTTATCCATTATGTGCTTCCGAAAATAAAAGAAAATAAAACACTCTTTTATTTAGAATATCGATCAAATGTATATTACAATATAATTCTTGGACCTTGACATCATTTAAATGTCCTCCGCGAAATCGCTTACTCGAACCTTGTGAGGTAATGTTCGATGACTCGCCTGCAAATTTCGGGCAATATCTCACCAATAACTTGACGGATGTAGGTTTTCAGATCGTCTTAGTCTTAGTCTGGGAATTTTTCATGCAATAAAGCCAGAACGGGTCGTGTTGTGTTGTGGCTATAACAATGAGAATTGAAGTACGGGCCAATCACTCCACCAGACCAAATTGCACTTCATACAGTGATTTTTCGCGGATGAAATGATCTCTCAGGAGTTACATGAGGATTTTCACTGTCCCAGATGAGATCATTTTGCTTATTTACAAAGCCAACGAGTGAAAAATGTGTTTCGTCGCTGAAGAAAGATTCATCCAAACAGTGTTGTTCAAGCACCCAATCGGTATACGTTCTACTCATTCTATGGTCAGCTGGCTTTAGTTCTTGTGTCAACAGAACCTTATAAGATGATCCAGATACAAAAAAAGCCATAGTCTGCCATAGGAGAAACCCAAATGTTGTGCGCGCTGATGAATTGATAAATTTAGATCTTCTTCAATACTATCACTTATAGTAGAAATATTTTTGGTCGAGCGTGGATTTCGATGATATATGGGCCTTGAGACATCAGTAACAGATCAAAACTCTTCGAATTTTTTCACTGTGTTAACAATTGTACGCTCATATGGATGATTATGTCGGCCATAATCTGCCCGTAATGCACGAAACGTACCTACTACAGAATCATTGTTTTTGTATTAAGTTTTCACAATTTTTACACGTTCAACAGAAGATAAACGATCCATATTGCTAAATGGCTAATCTTCAAACATATGAGGCTTCGGATCACAGTCCTGTTCGACATTTTTTAACTCGAATTAGCCCAACGTAGTCGTTTATGTTTAAGGCTATTTTCTGCTTGAAATTCGAAAATCACAGACATTTTGGCAGAATATTTGCACGCTAGCAAGCAAAAATCGTATTATTTTTTCTTTAGAATTTATGAATGTTCTGTACACGGGAATAATTTGAAAAATCAGACAATGAATCAACATGTCTGAATTAAAATCTTCGAAACTTTTCATGGTATCCTTTTGGTTTTAAAAATCGTCCCTGTGTAAACTATAGCTCAGTGTATATCCACCACAGCTGGTAGCTAAACACCATATTCTTTTCTCATTAAAATGATATCCCTGAATCCCACCATTCTGTTGCTACTCTAAACGCCGAACTGTCAGAAAATTTACTCTCGCTACAGTGGACTGTAAATTGTACAAAGAACATCTAACGAGAAGAGGTACTGGTCGCAAATGGATTTGAAGTGATTTAAAAGAGTTCAGGGTGCATTTCGAAGGATTATAAATATAATTTGAAGGATTCGCCAGCTGCAATTTAATAAGGATGATACGGACTCTTTTATTGTTCACGCATCGTTTGAAAATCTGAGGAAGGGTGAGAATGGTTTCCAGATTAAAAGAATGGCAGCAACATGGATGATACTCATTATTCCTCTTACGCCATAGTGACATAGAAATTGATATGGATTGAAGTATAGCCACTCGAAGTTAGAACTAGAAATTTTACCTGAATAGAATAGGTTTAAAGGGACCTAGCGAAAAAAACCAGTTCACTGGAAACATCCCTTCTAAGACAATGAGCTCTTTAATTGCTTTTTTTTTTAAACGGGTGGAACGATCGTATTCAAACAATATTAATATTACATAAAAATGATTTATACACCGTACTTTCTAAACAAAATCAGTATCAAGTTTCGTCAAAAAATGCTATCACTTAATTTCATCGTCAGGAATGATTCACGTGGCTCTATAACAGTATTTGTCGAATCAAGACATGCTTGATCAATAACTCTTATTATCCACAAAAAGAAACGAATATTTGGTTATAATTTGGTCAACCTGATAGCAATTATGGCGGATGTGTATGTTTCCCTAGATTATTATATTTGTTTATACAACCTTGATGAATCTGTATAGTATTTAATAAATCTTGGATCTAGAGCATCTGAAAATAGTTGTTTTCAAGTAATAAAATGAATGAGAACCTGAGAATATTCTCAATTCAATTTTTCATTCCCTTTTTGACAATTTCTCCATGTATTCATTCAACTACATGTTGTATTAACATTTATATCGGCTGTTTTTTTAATATTGATAGAACTTTCGATAGAAATAACTGTGATTTGAGAGAAGGTAGAAGCCATGTTGTTTTGACATTTCTATTCAGTAAGCATTGACAAATTATCATGGAAAGACTCACGCCGCAACAACTTTTACAAATTGTTGAAACTTATTTTCAAAATCAGTGTTCTATTCGCCAAACTTATTGAGCACTTTGTGAAATTTATGGTTTACATAATCGTCCATCAGAGCAGATTATTCGTCGAACTATCGATAGATTTCGGACAAAATTTTCTCTACCCGATACAACAACAAGACAAAGAACTGTACATACAGAAGAAAATATTGCTGCTGTAAGTCATAGTGTTAATGATGATCCAGATTTGTCTATTCATCGATGTTCACAACAAGTTGGACTCTGTGCATCCACCACATGGAAAATTTTGCGTAAAGATCTTGGTCTACACCCATACAAGATCCAACTGGTTCAAGAACTAAAGCCACTTGACTATAATGTGCGTCGTTTGTTTGCTGATTGGGTCCTAGAAGAGCTTGAAGTTGATCTTCTTTTTTATCGTAAAATTGTGTATAGTGATGAAGCTCATTTCTAGTTGAATAGTTGAACAGCTATGTAAACAAGCAAAATTGCCGTATATGGAGTGAAAACAATCCTAAAGAAGTTCCACAGGTTCCACTACATCCTGAAAAATGCACTGTATGGTGTGCTTCACACGCTGGAGGCATCATCGGTCCATATTCCTTTAAAAACGATGCTGGAGCTAATGTTACAGTGAATGGTGCTCGTTACAGATCGATGATCAATGATTATTTGTTTCAAAATTTGAATGGTATCGACCCAGAAGTGTTTTGGTTCCAACAAGATGGTGCTACACCTCATGCTGCTATTGTAACAATTGATTTATTGAAAGAAAGATTTGGCGATAACATTATTTCGAGAAATGGTCCAATTAATTGGCCTCTTAGATCATGTGGCATAACTCCACCGGATTATTTTCTTTGGAGTTATGTTAAGTCATTGGTTTATGCTGAAACAATAGACGCTTTGGAAGCCAACATAACTCGTGTTATTGATGAAATAAGGCTTGAATTACTCGAAAAAGTGGTCTGGTCGAATGCGATTCCTCAGAGCTAGTCGTGGTGGAGATAAGCTGGAAATGATTTTTAGAATATAAATGTCATAAATTTAAATTTCAAATAAAAAAAAATTTGCCTTCAGTCCTTATTTAAATGTGTTTTATTTCAATTTGAAGTTCTACTACTCTAAATAAACACCTGGTGCATGTTGTATCAACATTTATACTTGCTTTAAGATATTAGAAAATGTGTTTATCCGCAGTGTCTATGACTGGAGCTATCTATAATAACACTGATCGACAAGATTCTTGTTACACAAAGCAGATTTTTATTTTTTTGATGGTTATACTCTTCTAATAATAGGAAGAATATTCCTAAAGCTGTAACACGTACAACTTTTCAATAGCTTAAGAAGACCATTTTACATTAACAAGTAGTCAATTTTATGAGGGGATAGTTAAATTGGATGCATTTTATAACAGAAAAAGTACCTAAATTGTGTTGTTTACAATATAAGACAACATTAAGATTAAAAATCAGTCTTCTGTTGAGTTAAGAAGTGAGTGGTTCCTTGTGTGTAGATAAGAAAGTGTTTTAAGAACGAAAATGTCAAGGCAGAAGCGCCACAGTTGCAAAATATCTTCTGACAAATTTTTTTATGTTTGTGGAGAGTTTATGGTGAAATCAATCACAAGCCAGGCCATTTTCTGAAAATTTTAAAAAAGCATAGTTCCACTATTTTGGTGTTTTAATTGGAAATGGCCCCCCATGTGTGCTGTGTTAGTTGTAGCGGGAAGAGAAAAAGCATGCCTTTTGCAGTCCCAATAGTATGTCGAGAACCTACTTATCATTCAGATGATTGCTACTTTTGTCTGACAAAGACTGAAGGTTATTCGAAAAAGGAAAGCACAAGATCGACTATCCAAATTTGCAGTCTGCAATACGACCTGTTCCTCATAAGGCAGATTTACCAGTAACGATCGGACCCTTAGATCCGCAAAATGTTGTTTTGAAAGATATTGGAGACAGGCAGCTCCGAAGAACAGTGCACCGAACCTACTTTTACTCCAGGTCCCAACTTATTAGGTAACGAAACGAAAATTACGAATTTCAGAAAAAGAAATGCGCGTTGTATGCGAGTACTGATATTGATGGTTTAATGCAGGAATTTGATATTGAGCATTCCCCCTCTCAGTGGCGTTTATTTATAGATTCGACTAAATACAGTTTAAAAGTTGTGTTATTGCATAATGGAAATTTAAAACCCTTTATACCACTTGGCCAATAGCTAACGATGAAAGAAAGTTATAAAAATATGCGCACTATTTTGGATAAAATGAACTACAACACGTATAAATAACAGATATGTGGGGACTTAAAAGTTATGGGTATTTCAGTGGGACTTCAGGGAGGATTTGTCTATGGAAGAGTCCTGCAGTACATCATCTTTATATAACAAAAATTTGGCCAGAAAGAAGTATATTTCAACTAGGATCTCAAAATGTTGTCGTACGACCCCTTATAGACTCCAAAAATGTCCTTCTGCCTCCTTACCAAGCTGGAACCCAGAGCATAGAACTCATTCGTTAGTGTTGTAAGAGTGTTTTTGGGCAACAATATAGATGCAAACAGTTAGTTAATGAACTATTAGATGCCTACAAATTGCTTGGTGCCCGAAGGTCTTTAAGAATTCATTTCCTCCATTAACATCTGTCATTTTTTCCTGAGAATTTGGGAACATCATAAACTCATAAACATACTCCAAAATTTTGAAGAAAAAGCATCTTTATAATACATAACCACTAGTCGAGTGAAAATTCTTTAAACGATAGTCAAAAATCAAAAAGCCTTTTGAACATTTTATATAAAATTCACGGGAAGCATTTAATTTATAAATATTATATATTTAAGACAGCCAGAGTTGCAAGAAATAGAAGTATTTTGAACTAAGATATCTAGTTTGAAGTTATGTAGAAATATGTTGAAAAGATTTGTTATTTTCATAATTATTCTACAAAATATATTGAAATTATTAAGAATCAACAACTCAATTGAATCTAACTTACCAGAATAATTTAAATAGGACAAATTTGATCAAAATTCAATTAATTAGAGAAAGCATAGTGTCTACGTCTGAAATTCAGAAATTATGAATGTAAGAGATATTCTAGAAGATGCTTATGCGTGTATAAAATTTTAATAGTATATAAGCTACATAATTTCAATCAATTTCATTAGTAGTATTCAGTAGTTATTCAGTAGAAACCATTAGAAGTTAAATTATGTAAACTTTTTGACATTTGGTAAACTCTTCATATGAAAATAAGTATTTAAACTCAACCAATTTTCATAATACAGTTTCAAGCCAAGAAATAATGTAAATTTTGTAAAATCATCGAAAGCAGCATTTTTCAATAATTTTGACAAAAACTATAAAAGTAAGCTTTGGAATACAATTTTTCGTGAAAACTATAAAAGGAGGAAGCACGGAAAACGTCATTCAGTATGAAATTCTTTACAGCAGAGATCACGTCGTTTTGTTTCAAAGAAGAATATTTACTCTTCAAGAATCCAGTTCCAAAACCTAAAGATAAATTAACATTATTATTGTGAATGGAAATGTGATCAAGAACTACGTTGCCTCAGTAAATGGAAATATCCTACATATAAATATAGTATACAATAATTCAAATCTAAAAGAAGAAATCAATGAAGTGTAAGAAAACCAAATGTTAACTTCCGCTATTTTATTAATTTACACGACAATTGTTTTGTCATACCATGACTTCATCAGGTGAGTATTTAAACTGAGGTATACGATGCAAAACATGACCTTAAATACACAGTTCTGGTACAAAAATAGAGGGGTGGAAAAAGATGGTATACAATTAATGAAAAATATTAAGTAGGGGGGATCTGTTTAAATCTATTTGATCATTCATTGACTTACATAGGCCAAAAATCTGAAAGGATTGCTAGATATTTAAAGAAAAATATAACATCTCTTTTAAAACTATTAATTCTTAAGGCAGCTTAATAAAAAATACTGAAGACGTCATTCCTAAAAACAAAAAATCAGGAGTTTACAAGTTAACATGTAGTGATTGCCCATGTGTATATGTGGGACAGACACGTTCATTCCAAACAAGGATACGAGAACATGAAAAATGTTACATTAATAATAAACCGAATTCAACTTATGCCAACGTTTGTTAGAGACTGGCCATAATTTTAATATGAACTATGAAATATTACATATCGAAAACAAAACAGAAACTAAATCTGTTAGAAACTTTAGAGATCAATAGATATAATAAAAGACAAATTTTATTGAATGATCAAAGATTCAATAGATCCCCCCTACTTAATATTTTTCATTAATTGTATACCATCTCTTCCCACCCCTCTATTTTTGTACCAGAGCTGTGTATTTGAGGTCATGTTTTGCATTGTATACCTCAGTTTAAATACTCACCTGATGAAGTCATGGTATGACGAAACAATTGTCGTGTAAATTAATAAAATAGCGGAAGTTACCATTTGTTTTTCTTATAGTGAAGATGAATTTCCGTCAAGTAAAGACCGAGACAATCAAAAATCAATGAAGTGGGCTGAGAAATTAGAATATTCCAGAAACATTTTCCAATCAAATAAATTCCTGAAACGGAGGAAGGACATTTAAGAGGAACATTGATGAATCGATTAATAAACTTATCAAAGGTAGAATAAGTGAATTTTTTCAATTCAATTCAAAAAATTTCTGGTTTACTACTCTGTCAAGAAAGTACCGGGAATTTTCAATTAAAACAACATTTTTACATTTAATTGTCAAAATTTATTGAGTCGCCTTCAAAATAGGCTCCATTTGCTCCAATACATCTATGCCAACGGCACTTCCAATTATCGAAACATTTTTTATAGGCGCTTTCCGGAATGGACTTTAGCTCTCGCGCCGAATTTTGTTTTATGGCTTCAATCGACTCAAAATGGGTGCCACGAAGGGGCAATTTTAGTTTTGGGAAGAGGAAAAAGTCGCAGGGAGCCAAATCCGGCGAATACGGTGGTTGCTGAAGCACGTTTGTTGAGTTTTTGGCGAGAAAGTCAGTCACAATCGTAGCTCGGTGAGAAGGCGCGTTATCATCATGCAAAATCCATGAGTTGTTCGCCCACAAATTTGGCCGCTTCATACGGATACGCTCACGCAAACGTTTCATAACGCCTAGGTAATACTCCTTGTTTACCGCCTGACCCTCTGGAACGAATTCGTAGTGCACCATACCACGGATATCGAAGAAAACAATGAGCATCACCTTCATTTTCGAGCGGCTTTGGCGTGGTTTTTTCGGTTTCGGCTCATTTTTTGCCACCCATTCCGATGATTGCGGGCTTGTTTGCATATCGTACTCGTAGACCCAGGTCTCATCACCAGTTATAATGCGTTCCATGAATGTAGAATCGGAATTACAGCGATCCAGCATGTCTGAAGCAACCTGTTCGCGATGACGTTTTTGAAGAAAATTCAGGTCTTTCGGTACGAGTCGTGCGGCCACCTTTCTCATGCCCAAAATATCAATCAAAATCGTACGTGCGGACTCGTGGGATATCTTAAGATCATGTGCTATCTCTCTCAAGCTGGTACGACGGTTTTCCAGCACCCTTTCCTTAATTTTATCGACGTTATCTTCGATCGAAGCCGTCGATGGGCGACCACTTCACGACCGTCCTTGAAGGCTCTGTACCACTGATATGCACGAGTTTTCGATAGAGCATTATCACCAAAGGCCTTTTGAAACATTTTCAATGCATCGGCACACGAAAATTCATTTGCAACACAAAACTTTAAACAAATTCTTTGCTCAACGTAATCACCCATAGTAAAAATCGGCACGCACTCTGACATCGACTGACTTAATCAGCTGTTGCAAACGCACTAGTTGACAGATCCCGCTCAAGCTTGGCATAGTAATTAACGACAGTGGTACCAACCAGGAAAAAAAAATTTTACCTGCCTCATTGCCCCGCCAGATTTAAATCGATAATTCCCGGTACTTTCTTGACAACATGTATGTTAGTATTACGATATTTAGAAATAAAGTTAGGTAAGATGAAACATAGAGCTTAGACATTATATAATATTAGTTTAGTAGTCGAAGATTTTTATGATTATAATAAAAAAACCTTAATTTCCGCTAATTTATTCAATTTCACAACAATTGTTTCGTTATGACAACATGACTTCGTCAGGTGAGTATGGTACTCAAAAGCTATTCTCATTTAGTAAAACTTTGCTTTTCTAAACTTATTGTTTGATATACTATTAAATTATACTATGACAGTCACAGATCAATATGGCAGCATAAAGTTATCAGTTAAAAAACGCATCGGTTCAAAGTGTCATTTCGTTATTTTAAGCAATGAAATTCCTAACCTTTAAATTTGACATTCCTGAGGGTTTCTGAGTGCTATCAAAAATTCCCCAAATCATCACATCATCTCGAATGCTCAACCCTGTCAATATTACATCACACCTTTAGCCATGGCGCGTTCACGCCTTCTCCAAATGGAATTCCTCAAATTATCTCTGTACCTGGATTCTTTTGCGGTCAGAAAGTAATTGATCCTCTCAATAGTCTATTTATACTTGGAGTTTATAACTAGAACTAATTCCGTCGCTCATCTGCCACATATGGACGTGTGCTTTGAAAGGATCGCTGCGGTGCTTTTGTGAAAAGGCACAAGAGTATCATTGTTGATATTGTGAAGAAGGCTCTTCGGGAAAATACCATTCACGGGGATCAAAAGCGTGAAAAGGATTGAATCATCCGTTGAATATTGTCTTGGTGGATGTGTCTTCGGATTGCAGGGCGGTACTGGAGGACGGTCGGAGTTTTTTACATTTGGCGAATGTGAGCAGATGTTCAGTATTTAACTAAAGGAATCTGAGAATGATCATGACTTTATTGAAATAGGTACTATCAAAAAAGTACTGATAATATGTGCATGAGAAACAAAATACACACATGGTCAAAAGTCTTGGCCCCCTTAGGTTTCTCAAGAAATAAACAATCTGTTCTGGAAATGAGATAAATATTTTTCTCTATTTCAACTGGAATATAGTGTACAGAACTGGGTTCAGTTGATATTTTTTTAGAACACCTAACGCAGGTTCTAAATTATCTGATAGATAAATACTGTGAAAAGAAAGTAATAATAGCAGGGGACTTCAACATAAACTTTCTCGTTGATACTAAAGAAAATAAGGCAATAACTAATTTGTTTTACACTTTCGGCTTAGAAAGTAGTCTTCACGAAACATCTAGGAAAAGTAAAAACGCGGAAACTTGTATAGACAATATATTTTTAAATACCAATTATCAAAATTGTATTAAATAAAATAGAAAGCCCTTTTACTTGATAGAAGAAAATAACAAAATTTGAATATTAAAACAAATTGAAATATGTTTATCTTCTACAATTTTAATTTCAAAAAAAATTTTTTATTTAAAAAACTTTTAGAATTAAATTAATGTCTAAAACAAGCACCGCTTACATTTAATAGACGTATATAATCAAAACTCAATATATAATGTCAAATGGAATAAATAAACCAACAGATATACGAAAGCCATTAAAATTAATAAATAAATATTCGAAGGAGACAAAATTTTGTTTCTGGTCTTACCTTTAAGAACGCCAATTGCCTTTTAAAAACATAAACACACTTAAAGGACTTCTCAAAGAATATAATTTATTTGAAATATTTAATATTTTTAAATATTCGAATAAGTTAATTCAGAAATCTCTAAAAACATGCACTATATCTTCAAAAAACAAATATAATTCTAAGCAATTCCTCCTTCAGTCCTCAATAATATTCCAAATATCAAAATCAGAAAACTAACCTATATCCAAACCCTCATCACGTGTAAAAGGACTAATGTTTCGAAACACAGATCAACTTTATAATTCAAGATTGATCTATGTTCTAACAAAATCAAAGAACAGTGTGAGTTATTTTTAAGGCTTATTTAAATTCATTGACATTCCATAATGAGATTTATTGAAGCCAAAATATAATTATATATTATATATAAAATAAAATAGAAAGGCCTTTTACTTGATAGAAGAAATATAACAAAATTTGAATATTAAAACAAATTGAAATATGTTTATCTTCTACAATTTTAATTTCAATTCTAAAAGTTTTTTGAATAAAAAATTTTTTTTGAAATTAAAATTGTAGAAGATAAACATAATTCAATTTGTTTTAATATTTAAATTTCGTTATATTTCTTCTATCAAGTAAAAGGCCTTTCTATTTTATTTTATATATAATATATAATTATATTTTGGCTTCAATAAATCTCATTATGGAATGTCAATGAATTTAAATAAGCCTTAAAAATAACTCACGCCGTTCTTTGATTTTGTTAGAACATAGATCAATCTTGAATTATAAAGTTGATCTTTGTTTCTAAGCATTAGTCCTTTTACACGTGTTGAGGGTTTGTATATAGGTTAGTTTTTTGATTTTGATATTTGGAATATTATTGAGGACTGAAGAAGGAATTGCTTAGAATTATATTTGTTTTTTGAAGATATAGTGCATGTTTTTAGAGATTTCTGAATTAACTTATTCGAATATTTAAATATATTAAATATTTCAAATAAATTATATTCTTTGAGAAGTCCTTTAAGTGTGTTAATGTTTTTAAAAGGCAATTGGCGTTCTTAAAGGTAAGATCAGAAACAAAATTTTGTCTCCTTTAAATATTTATTTATTAATTTTAATGACTTTCGTATATCATCATTGATACTATGACTTACAGCAGCGATATTTTCTTCTGTACAGTTCTTTGTCTTGTTGTTGTAGCATCGAGTAGAGAATAAGCTGCTCTGATGGACGATTATGTAAACCATAAATTTCAAGAAGTGCTCTATAAGTTTGGCGAATAGAACACTGATTTTGAAAATGAATTTCAACAATTGGTAAACGTTGTTGCGGCGTGAGTTTTTCCTTGATAATTTGTCAATGCCTACTGAACAGAAATGTCAAAACAACAGGGATTCTACCTTCTGTCAAATCACAGTTATTCCGAAAGTTATCGGAAGTTCTATCACTATAAAAAAATACACGAAATTAACTAAACTATGACATATGTTACGAATAAAGACGTGCATTCTCATTGATACCATATGATATCCACCAACAAACTCAATTTTCCGCAAATTATCCCCCATCAGCACGTCGTGATGCGTGAATGAAACGATAACTTGCATTTTGTCACCTTTTGCACGTAAAATGGGCAAAGTACCATAACTCGTGTGTGGTCCAGGTGTTAGAATACTACTACTTGATTTCTGGAGTGTTTGAGGCCGGCTTACCAAATAGGCACGATTTGCCACTTGAATGTGTCCGAATGTTTTCGCAAAACGCATCCGTGGCACACTCAAGTGAGCAAATAAGCCTTTATTGTATTGCCGAAAGATTTCTCTGTTGGTTTCATTCAAGATCCGTCGGAATACCATATTGAAATGTGTCTATATCTGGTATTATAGTAGGGCAAATGGGTAGCAAATTTGAGAACTTCATTGGACCATATACGGGAGCAAATGGTGTGAAGTATCAGTTAATGCTTCTTTTCTTTGAGAAGAAAAGGACTCATGTATTCCCAACGGACATTTTGTGAGCTCTATGTAGCGAGAAAATTTTCGTTTTCATTAAAATAGTCTATCTCTTTGGTTCCCATCACAGCAAATCGTCATATTTTCATTATGTTATTCTGAATAATACTTGTGTAAATTGTTGCCTCATATTTTAATTCATTCGCCACAGCATGGAACAAAAATGCCACATTTCGGAAAACTAAGTAAATACAATAAAATAAATAGAGGTTTATACTTGATAGAAGGTGTATGAAAATTTTTAAATATTTTAATATAAACAGATATATTCTGTTGCCTTCTACATATTTAATTTCAAAAAATTATATTTAATATTATAACTTCAGGAATTAAATCAATGTCATATAAGCACCGCTTATATCAAACGACATATAAAATAAACATTCATTATAAGACATTCAAATGAGATAACAAAATCCAATAAATATAAATTGTTAACAAAAATCCTATAAATTAAATATTTTGAGTAGACAAAATTTTGTTTCTGCTCATCCCTCTTATGAAAACAGATATCTTTCAAAAATGTTTAACATAATCCTAAGAATTTCATCATAAAACTATCTTACTTGGAATTTCAATATTATTGAATATCTAACTAAGTTAATTTTAAGAAAATCTCGAAATATGTAAAAACATAACGAAAAAACACGTTTTGAGAGAGACTTTGCTCATCAGTACCCAATCACATTTAAAAAATATAACATCAATTAACAAAAAATATTTACTCACCTCAACAATCTAGAAATATCTTGGCAAATGAATACTGAACATTTAAATGGTGTCCCATGTGACCTCCAACAAATAGTTCTCTGGTTAACCATAGATCTTTAAGATTGACCGGCAATTTAACGTCCTCTGTTTTAGCACTGTTTAATTATATATGATGAATAAAATGAAATGAATGCAGGTTTATACTTGATAGAAAGTATATGAAATTTTTTAAATATTTTAATATTAAGATATATATTCTGTTAGCCTTCTACATATTTAATTTCAAAAAAATATATTTAATATTATAACTTCAGGAAACAAATTAATGTCATATAAGCGTCATTTATATCAAACCACATATAAATTAAACATTCATTATAAATTTGTCTGCTAAATATATTTAATTTATAGGATTTTTGTTAACAATTTATATTTATGAGATGTATTGAATGTTTATTTTATATGTCGTTTGATATAAGCGACAGCTTATATGACATGAATTTAATTCCTGAAGTTATAATATTAAATATAATTTTTTGAAATAAAATATGTAGAAGGCTAACAGAATATATCTGTTAATATTAAAATATTTAAACAAAAATACGAAAGAGAGCGGAAAGTAATGTCGCTTCCTTAAATTAATTTTGAAAGAATAAATTATTAACAGGTTTTTATTTTCAATCAATAATGTAATTTAAAGAAATTTTTTATTACTATGTTTTATTATCAAAAATTTTCAGATGTTTGACAATATGTAAGGTTTACATTTTTGCAATTAGTTTCGAACTTTCATTCATCTTCAGGCAACTGACTTCTAAGCACATGGTACAGGGCATTTTATCTAGATTCAGGTACAACGTAGTGATAAAATAAAGTGAAAGTTACAGGAATTTTGTTCCGACCAGATGTTAAAAAAAATGAAATTTGTGTTTAATTAGGAGGGTAGGATGTTATTTCAATGCGAATGAAAATTTGGGAATTACATAGATCATTCATTATCTCAAGAATATTCTTCTGCACCAATTTATAAACTTCAATGGACTCCAGATAGTTGAGCCTCGTTCCTTTTGATTCCACATGTAATATTTTTAAGCTGTCGATTGTTGTGAATATGTGGCCATTCTCGATGCAATGTGTTGCGACGGTGGAGCTTCTTTTATTTTTGGAGAAATCCATTCGATGTTCATTATACATTGTATAATGTGAACGTCCTGTCTGACCTATAAATTTTTTATTGCAAGTTGAACCTGTAAACTCATTAACTCCTGATTTTTAGTAAATATGGGGTTGAATCCTCGGCATTGAATAACAGAGACGACAATTTGTTTTATGGCTTGAAAGCAATTTTGATATATTATTGGCTGTCTTTTCACTTATGTCACCGAAGTACGAAAAAGAAATGAACTTTTTGGTTTTTTCTGTTTTAATAGAAGGGTAAATTTGGTTTTTGGCTGTTTGGGACATTTTGTGTTCAATTATTTTATCTTTTATCTTTTATGACTGAAACCATCGTTTGCGGCTATTGTTTTGATAGTATCAATTTCAACTTCATGGTTACTTGATAGAAGAAATATAACAAAATTTGAATATCAAAACAAATTAAAATATGTTTATCTTCTACAATTTTAATTTCAAAAAATTTTTATTCAAAAAACTTTTAGAATTAAATTAATGTCTAAAACAAGCACCGCTTACATTTAATAGACGTATATAATCAAAACTCAATATATAATGTCAAATGGAATAAATAAACCAAAAGTATACGAAAGTCATTAAAATTAATAAATATTTAAAGGAGACAAAAATTTGTTTCTGGTCTTACCTTTAAGAACACCAATTGCCTTTTAAAAACATGAACACACTTAAAGGACTCCTCAAAGAATATAATATATTTGAAATATTTAATATATTTAAATATTCGAATAAGTTAATTCAGAAATCTCTCAAAGCATGTACTATATCTTCAAAAAACAAATATAATTCTAAGTAATTCCGTCTTCAGTCCTGAAATATATTCAAAATATCAAAATCAAAAAACTAACCTACATCAAACAACGTACCACGTGTAAATGAATGATGTCTCGAGACACAGATCAACTTTATAATTCAAGATTGATCTATGTTCTAACAGAATCAAAGAACAGTGTTCATTTACACGTGGTACGTTGTTTGATGTAGGTTAGTTTTTTGATTTTGATATTTTGAATATATTCCAGGACTGAAGATGGAATTGCTTAGAATTATATTTGTTTTTTGAAGATATAGTACATGCTTTGAGAGATTTCTGAATTAACTTATTCGAATATTTAAATATATTGAATATTTTAAATAAATTATATTCTTTGAGAAGTCCTTTAAGTGTGTTCATGTTTTTAAAAGGCAATTGGTGTTCTTAAAGGTACGACCAGAAACATTTTGTCTCCTTTAAATATTTATTTATTAATTTTAATGACTTTCGTATATCTTTTGGTTTATTTATTCCATTTGACATTATATATTGAGTTTTGATTATATACGTCTATTAAATGTAAGCGGTGCTTGTTTTAGACATTAATTTAATTCTAAAAGTTTTTTGAATGAAAATTGTTTGAAATTAAAATTGTAGAAGATAAATTTCAAAATACGCCCAGAATTAATACTACCTGTCAATAAAATAGCTCATTAATCTTTACAGAGTAATGAATAGTGTTATTCACCTTCTTCATTAAAAATATTTCATCTGGCGCTTCACAGAGGAAGTCGAACAATTCTTTCTTGGTGAAAGTTTTCGATTTTTTTGGTTCATAACCTACAGATTGGCGTTTTAGGTATGCGATTAACTTCGTATATTGGCTGAGTATTTCTATTTTCACAAATTTTTACTGTTATGTTTACAACAATCGTTTCGCGATTACAGTAGCATCATCAGGCAGGTTTACATTTTGAATAACTTTGTTGTGAACATAACAATAAACATTTGTGAAAATCAGAATAACCTTATTTAAATATTATTTGATATGGATTTTCACCAAGTAAGGACTGATTCAATTCAATAAATATGGGTGATATTGTAAATCTTGCTTAAAATTCCGAAAATTCTTAAATCGGCAATATATTCCACCAGCTGCCACAAGAACATCTAAATCGAATAAAACTTGATCGACCAAGAGAAATGCACTGTTACAACCAGTCCTATTCAAATGTGCACTTAGCTCGAATGGTCCTATCTCACAATTCAACTTCTCTATCTCTCCTATCTCGCCTTTACCATTTACCTACTGTTCCCTTCCAATAAAAACGGGCAAATACCGGGATTATTATTGTTGTCCACACCTGTGAATGGGACAGACAAGCGAACGTTATAAGACTGTAAAGAGTGGAGATAAAGAGGGACCTCACAGGAAGTGTTGCAAATTTAAGTGTGACCGCATAGATGTAAACAGAGGTGGTGAACCGAGCTAATGGAGAAATGTCTATTTGTATTCAACGTGAAATCAATTGCCTTCGTTCTTACCTACGCAGTTTGGCCGTTGAGAGAGTACGCCGTTTACAACCTAACATTTCGTCTTATATGGATTATGGGGTAGATTGAGGACTCTTATAGTCGCGATTGCGATTTATGTATGGGCTGGAGTAGTACGTTACTTTATGTTAGTTCATTTTAAAAAATTAAATAATAATAATAATTAAAACAAATTGTAGAAATTACTATGTTTTACTACCAAAAAATATATATTACACATTTTCTTGTGACTCGAGTTTCGGCAAATGAACTATCCCTAACCTAACAGTGGTACAGTGGTATTCAAACAAAAGTGATAAATATTTTGAATATTTCAACAGATTCTCGGTAACACCTAATAGTGGTACAGAGGTTTACAATCGGAACGTGATAAAAAACCGGGTTAAAAAAGAGGGGCCTTCTAACAGATATCAGAATGTGGGTAATCGACAAAGAAGGTTGTTAAACAGATGGTACCCATTTAAATATCTCAAATAATTTTTGGGGTTACATAGTTCCGTACAGTCATTCATTATTTTTACATTAGTTTGTTGTATATCTCAAATATTTGGATTTACAAAGCTACAGTTACAGAATTACGAAGGACATATGCATTGTACTGGGAAGAAAATCTCGAAACTTTGAACTATATGTGATACAGAAAGGACTTCAAATAATTCTTTATTCTGGTTGTTTTGTTTATCAATAAATTAAATCCAAACTTCGGCATTATCAACTAGTCGTATATAAAATTCGGTTTTCACGAATTTTTCATGTTTGAATGACAATTGTTTCGCCACAAAATAACTCAATCATGTTCTACATTTGAACTGATACTGTGTGAAAACTTGCATATGAATTGACAGATAATTCAGCAAAAGTAGGATGATAGTTATTTGGTTCTTTAAAATTAGGTGGAGAAAAACCGACAATGGCAATAAAGGTTATTGGGGTCGCTGGTTTTTCCAAACTACAGAAAGATATTCAGTAGAGGTGACCTATTGATATCTGTTTGTTCGTACAGGAGAAAATCTTTTGGGAATTATATCGGTTCATTTCAAGTGATTCTAAGAATGATGATCTGGACCCTTTACTTTCGATATGTATAATTACATAATCGTTATTGAAATTATGTTCAAATTCTATTAAATAGTTGGCGTATGTGGAATAGAAGTATAGCTCTTTTGATGTTCGTGGATTCTCTTCTTGAACAGTTTGACCAATGTAAACCATTAGGCAATCCTTACAAGTCAACTTATTAACTCCTGATTTTTGTTTGATTTATCTTTATTGTTTTTAATATATTTTTAAATGTTGTTAATGATTCAGAAAGCTGCTGCGTAATTAAATTTTTTCTTAAAATAAATGGTAATGTCTTCGGATATTCTACTTATGTCTAAAATTCGTAAGTATATTTTTGGGATGGGGTTTTTTGCGGAAGGATAAACGTGAGTTGATGCTATCTTTTTCTGTTTATTCTTCATTATTTTATTTATAAGAGTTGAGTTGAAACCATTGCTAAATGCCATTTAATTGATTATATTGAGTTCATTGAAAATATTCTGGAGATTCATCGGTACATTTAATAATCTATAGATAAAGCTATTATAGGCTTTTCTGATTGAGGGTGATGATTAGAAGTTTTATGTATGGTGGTATCTGTGTGCATAGGTTTGTGAGATAGCTAAACTCATGTGAAGTACAATATTTTATCCATCAAATACTGCCATCATTATATTCAAATACCCATTTTGAACATTTAAAATGAACTTCAGGGGAAATGTACTGCGCTTTTCATCATTTATATTTTCATTCTAATTGAGGTATTCCTGGTAATATGAAATCTAATACTCGAAGAAGATACAAATCTTTCATGTACGTTCTTTAATCACGACTAACAAATCCGAAGTTCACCGACCCATGATCACTGCATATTATATTGATGAATTACTATCTTTAATCGTTTCGGACAGAGTTAATGATTTCAATATTTTAGTCCATCCATATACTTTCCTCTTCAATTTCCACATAAGCTTTTATCTGCGCCTTAATTATCTTCCATGTCTTCATTTCGACCGCAATGTTAAAATACGAGACCATGCTGTCAATATTTACGGACTTCAATCCCCAGAGCACCTGCAAATTGAAAAATTACCGAGGAGCACGTAAAATAATAAATAGTTTTAAATCTGTGGTTAACTTCACTTTGAGAGCCTCTCCTTTGCTCGAATTAGTTGACTTAATGAGTGTGGTTAAGAATTTCGAGAGGATGAAGTGGAGTTTGCTGAAGAGAGATTCAGAATACATTTTCTCCAGTTAATTGCGAGAATTTGAGTATTTCCTGGAACAAGTAACCAAAAATATATAAATATATATTTATAAACATATATATTTTTAATTCTTGAATTAGAAAATTATAACAGAATATTCATCTTACTTACTAATACAATCTCCATTTAACTGTAAACACTTGACTAAACGTCGAGGTACACCCTAAACTAGATCACCTCCATATTCGGTAATGGAATTCCAGGACTGTAAAATTGATTGAATTAAATCATCTTGAAACAAATTGTAGAAATTACCATGTTTTATTACCAAAAAAATATATATTACACATTTTCTTGTGACTCGAGTTTCGGGAAATGAACTATCCCATCATCAGACAATTGAAGACCTAACAGTCGTACAGTGGTATTTAAACAAAAGTGATAAATATTTTGAATATTTCAACAGATTCTCGGTAACACCTAATAGTGGTACAGAGGTTTACAATCGGAACGTGATAAAAAACCGGGTTAAAAAAGAGGGGCCTTCTAACAGATATCGGAATGTCAGCAATCGACAAAGAGGATTGTTAAACAGATGGTACCCATTTAAATATCTCAAATAATTTTTGGGGTTACATAGCTCCGTACAGTCATTCATTATTTTTACATTATTTTGTTGTATATCTCAAAGATTTGGATTTTCAAAGCTCCATACAGTCATTCATTAGTGTTCTACATTATTTTTATTGTGAACGAATTTGAAAATTTCAATAATCAAGTTTCTTTTTTTTTTAAATCTACATAAAAAATTTTCTTAAGATTTTCTTTTGTCGAAAGGAATTACTGTTTTTCAAAGAAGGAGTGGCAAAAGTTTAATTTTTGTTTACTTTTCATTAAATTCATTTTATGTTCGTTGAAAAAGGTTTTAAACAGATGTTACTTTTTAAATATCTCAAATATTTCCGATTTACATAGCTCCGTACAGTCATTCATTATTTTTACATTATTGTTATTGTGAACTAATTTGAAAATTTCAACAGATTCTAGATAATCGAGTTTCTTCCCTTTTGATTCTACATGTAAAATTTTAAGATTATCTATTGTGGGAAAGGAATGACCGTTTTCTAGACAATGAGTGGCAAGAGTAGAATTTTGTTTATTTTTCCTGAAACTCATTTTATGTTCGTTGAACCTCGTCTTGAAGGAACGTCCTGTTTGTCCTATATATTTATTACTGCACGTAGAACAGGATAATTCATAAACTCCTGATTTGTGTATGTTTGGAGTAGGGCGCTTTGCGTTAAAAAATACCGATGATAACTTGTTTTGCGTTTTGAAGGCAATATTGACATCTGATTTTGAAAAACTATTGGCCACTTTTTGACTTATGCTACCAAAGTACGACAGAGAAATGAATTTTTTATTTTCTTCGGATTTTATGATGGGATAAATTTGGCTCATTGCTATTTTAGATAGTTTTTGTCGAATTAGATTATCTATTATATTGGGGTTGAAACCGTTGTTCGCGGCTATTGATTTTATAGTTTAGACTTCAGCTTCGCGGTCATTTTTTGATAAGGGTAATGCGAAGGCTCTATGGATCATCGATTGAAATTTTTTGTGAATATTGGTGATTGGAATCAATAGGAATACATATAACAGTGGATGTGGGTTTTCTGAACACGTTGAAATCTATTTTTCTATTCGAGTGTGATATCGAGAGGTCTAAAGTCCAGTACATTTTTAGACCTCTCGATATCATACTTAAATAGAAAAATAGAATTCAACGTGTTCAGAAAACCAACATCCACTGATATATTTATTCCTATTGATTCCAATCACCCATATTCACAAAAAATGTCAGCGTATCAATCGATGATCCATAGAGCCTTCGCATTACCCTTATCAAAAAATGGCCGCGAAGCTAAGGTCCAAACTATAAAATCAATAGTTTCTACATGTCGAATCGAAAGGGAAGAAACTCGATTATCTAGAATCTGTTGAAATTTTCAAATTAGTTCACAATAACAATAATGTAAAAATAATGAATGACTGTACGGAGCTATGTTAATCGAAAATATTTGAGATATTTAAAAAGTAACATATGTTTAAAACCTTTTTCAATGAACATAAAATGAATTTAATGAAAAGTAAACAAAAATTCAACTTTTGCCACTCATTCTTTAGAAAACAGTAATTCCCTTCGACAAAAGAAAATCTTAAGAAAATTTTACATGTAGATTCAAAAGAAAAGAAACTTGATTATTGAAATTTTCAAATTCGTTCACAATAAAAATAATGTAAAAAAATAATAAATGACTCTATGGAGCTTTGTAAATCCAAATATTTGAGATATACAACAAAATAATGTTAAAATAATGAATGACTGTACGGAGCTATGTAACCCCAAAAATTATTTGAGATATTTAAATGGGTACCATCTGTTTAACAATCTTCTTCGTCGATTGCCGACATTCCGATATCTGTCAGAGGACCCCTCTTTTTTAACCCGGTTTTTAATCACGTTCCGATTGTAAACCTCTGTACCACTATTAGGTGTTACCGAGAATCTGTTGAAATATTCAAAATGTCTATCACTTTTGTTTAAATACCACTGTATGACTGTTAGGTCTTCAGTTGTCTGATGATGGGATAGTTCCTTTCCCGAAACTCGAGTCACAAGAAAATGTGTAATATATATTTTTTTGGTAGTAAAACATAGTAATTTTTACAATCTGTTTTAATTAAAATAGTAACGGCTGAAACAATTCAGTATCTTAAATCATCTTTATTTCGAGGCGCTCCAATAGTCCCCATATGTTTTCGATGAGACTAAGATCTGGTGAACCTACTGGCCATGAAATGGTTGTCACTTGGCGTTCTTGCATTCAAGCTTGAGAAGTATGGCATCTTGCATTATCCTGCTGAAAAGACCACATCTCTCGATATAAAGCATGCTCCGTTTCAAGGGGAAAATCATTTAGAATGCCAATAATCAACAATATTTGACAAGTAGTGTTGCCATGCAACTTTGGCCATAGCCGACTATCTGCACAACCTATTTTATACATTACTTTCGTCTTAGAATGTTACAATAGTGAAGTATATTAAAATTATGGAGAAAAATAAATTGCGGATACTTCATAGATGCACTATATTTCCATTAACTAAGATCGAAATCCATTCAATCGAAAACAGCTCATCAACAAATTGACCTGGTGCAAAACTCGATTCGTAGTTTTTGTTTTTTCGAAGGCACGTTAACTGAAGAACTGGCCCAACCGAATTTTTCTTCTTTTTTTTCGCGAATTCTCCGCCAAGTATCAGTTTCTGTTACTGATTAATTAGTTTGTCCTGCCATTTCTTGAATGCTTCAGCGACAAATTTATCAGGATAGGTCTCTCCAAACTTCGTTGCAACACCATTAAAATAATAAGATTCCGGATATCTCACCTGTCAGTGTTGAAACAATATCTTTCACGCTATTCGATACACTGCGAAAACAATCAGAGTTCTCCTGATGTATTTTTTACCCTCGACATGTTCTGCTTTTCTGCGTAACATGCATAACTTTATGCAATAGTTTTTTGGATTATATCGCAATTATTCAGAATAATCGTACGTGGAAGGCAAACAAGTTTATTCAAGCATTTAATTAATCTCGATCATTTTAGCGCGCTCCTTCAGTAACAGATGAATAAAATTCCCTTTATATGTAAATTTTATATGAATCTATTAGAAGTAGGAATGAGACCAAAAATTGAAGCTTTATTGTGAAAACTTTAGTATTAGTCCATATTCAAATTGAAATTTATTAGTTACCCTCAAAATTTTGCAGGGAATGTCAACGAAATATAGGATAATGTACATCATAAAATAAAAAATGGTAAATATGTCATACTAAAATCTTTCATCTTTAAAATTTACAACAATCAATAAAAAACAAACTCTTACACCAAGATACGAACTGAAACACAGAAAGTAAATGACTAGAACTGGTACTTCATAAACTCATCCATTGAATAAAATGCACATTCAGTCAGAATCGCTTCAACTTTTCGCTTGAATGTTGTAGAATACAATGTTGTTAGGGATTGTGGAAGTCTGTTATAGATTTTCATTCCATTAAATATATGGGTGTTCTGTGTCAGGAGTTGATGTCCACAATCAACTCCTGAGTTTTCTCTTCGTTCACTTTCGTGTCATTTGAACTAAACCATTCTATCGCATCTTTGACTGTTTTATGAGATTTATTTAGAAGTAGATTTTTGCCCTTGGCTCTGTTCAAAAATGTTGTATCGTCAGCGAAGAGGGTCTTATCATCTGCACCAACGTTATATATCAGGTCGTCGATATATCGGAGGTAAAGAAAAGGCCCGAGCACATATCCCTGGGGAACTCCTACAGTAATTTTGATCTTGGAAGACCTTTTACCTTCCAAATCAACAATTTGGTACCTATCCTTAAGGAACGACTCCAACAAATTCAAAAGTGGCCCTCTTATGCCAATGTGCTCTAACTTATGCAGAAGCTTTTCATGGTTGACACAATCAAACGCTCGACTTAGATCCATGCAGGTTAGCATCACATCATTTGCATCATCCAATGCCTTCATGATGTATTCAACAATGTGGACCAAAGCTGTGGTAGTAGATTTTCCCTCTACGAATCCATGTTGGAAACTGCCAAGCAACGAATTTTTTCCTAGAAATGTGACCATTCTAGTTTTGCGGAGATTCTCATAGATCTTTGAGACAACTGGCAGGATAGATATTGGCCTATAGTTCTCGCATAATTCTTGATTTCCTTTTTTGTGGACCGGTATCACCCTCGCAATCTTCAGTTCTTCTGGAAAGTAGCCCTGCTTGAAGCAATTGTTTATGAGGTGAGAGATACCATTAGCAAGACAATCGATGACCTCTTTCAACATTTCCACGGAGAAGCCATATACATCTTTATTTTTCATTCAAAGTTCAAAGTATTGTCCACCTGGAAGTTTATTGTACAGAGACACCGCAAGGAATCCAGGAGCCTGCTGGGATTCACCCAGTTATAAGAAGTCTTTGCTGATTAGTGGCTCATTCTGTCTATGTCACAGATAGTCGTGCCTCTTTTAATGGATATAAATTAAACACTCCAAAATGAACAAAGATGGTGATGTGCGAATACCCAAAGACTTGAAGGTGTTTTTACAGCAGTCTCGATATTTCAGACCCCCAAAATCCTTACTGCTCCTATTTGCAGATGGAAAACAGCCTCACGATGTACGATCCGCCCACAGCAACATACCATACCTCAAATGGTATTCTACCAGAGCAAAATACACAGAGAGAGCAACACACCTGGTGTTAGAGAAAAAAACAGCGTCCTCAGGACAAAAACATTTCAGTTGAGTCTGGTAAAGAGGTTGCCAATTTCTGATCTCCATATGAGTGCAACGTCCACGTGAACACCGAGAAACTTGACTGAATTGGCCGTGTCGTTTCTATCATCTAATGGTCTCAGTGTCATAATCATGTTGTGAATCTTAGCTTCTTTCATACTTATACCATTCCAAAAGCCTTAGTCATGATGTACGCGACTGCTCAAATAACGTCTGTGAATCCGAGGCCTTAACTGCAAGAGTTGTATCATCGACAAATATTGTGGATGCAGTTCCTGCTATGTAAGCTGGTAAATCATTAATGTACATCAGGAACAATGCCGGTCCCAAAATTGATCCCTGGGGCATTCCAATGGGAATGAGACTAATTGTAGAATATGTTCCACCCGAACTGACCACTCAAAAAAGATTCCATTATACCTATCGCCCTTTCATCGAAACCACGTTGTTTTAGCTTCGCAAGTAATTGGTCAGGGGGTACACAATCAAAGGTCCTCGTCAGATCGATAAATGTGGCCAGATAGTCTTTCTTTTCTCGAAGCTTTCGAGATTAGAGTTGATAAAATCAATAATTGCTTCAATTGTACTTCAGTTTTCATGAAAACCAAATTGATGGTCAGTTAGCAAACTATTACCCTCAAGAAAAACGACAATCTGCAAGTACATGATTTTCTCTGATATTTTCGAGAAAACAGGAATAAGTAAAAACTGACTGTAGTTATAGATATCGTCTCTGTCATCCTTTTTGAAAACAGGGATCACATTAGTGATCTTCAAGCACTAGGGAATATGCCAGAGCTCAAGCATCTGTTCATCATCTTTGTGAGCGGAGAAATGATAGAGTTGATACTTATTTTTACCAGCCTAATTGGGAGACCATAATAATCGACTGAATTATTTTTATACATGCGTACTGTACTCTCAAAGTATTTTATCCAAATTCATGAAAGCCAAAGGTTTTAAGTTACATTTTTTATAATAAATTTTAGAAAAACGTCGTTTAATTACGCCTTACCCCAACAATAGAAATAAAATCGATGAAAAATGCTTACGGAGCAGTATCGCCTTGGAACACGTTCAACTTTTTTTTTGGAGCAGCGTATGCATTTCTGGCGATACCGACTCACACAAGTTCACCACTCGTCAGGTAATTTCCATAATATATCGCAAACCCATTCTATAAATCTACCGCATGTTAAACACATGTCACCATAAAATATGCCCCTGAAAATGTATATTTTCTCGGGCTCGAAACATATTGCCATAATACGATCCCCATCTCCCTCCAAGAGAATATGAGTATAGGCCGTTCGGATACAGGTGAATTTATCGCCGTTGTTCGTACTTTGCACAAGTGATATTTATGATTGCGTTTGTTCTAATAGAAGAGCTCGCGGATTTATGAGGCGTCTCCCTTCTTTTGGGGGGGTTTGGCTATAAGTCGTGAGGCTGGGCTGAAAACTATTGGGCTGTGTAGGTGTGTATCATTTTCTCCATGGAATATGATGATTCTGGGGGTTCAGTAAGGGTTTTTAGGAAGTTTGTATCAATTGCAACAATTTAATAATTTTGTTGTTTCATTGTATTTGATTTGAGACCCGCAGGGTAAAATTGAAGATATATAGTCTGAATTTTTCAGCGAATAGCATTCATATAATTCTATGAAATCAAATTGTAGCACTTAATTCTCATGTACATTACTCAAGAATTACTGTGGATAATTTGCGTAAATATCGGGTGTTTTTTTTAGAGTGATAGAACTTCAATTTGAAATAAAAAACATTTAAATGAAGATTGAAGCCAATTTTTTTTTTATTTGAAAGATAATTTTTTGACATTTATGTTTTAAAAATAATTTCCGGTATATGTCCACCACGACTATCTCTGAGGAACCGCATTTGACCAAACCAATTTTGGAGCACTTTTTCGAGTAATTCAGACCTTATTTCATCAATAACACGAGTTATGTTGGCTTCCAAAGCGTCCATTTTTTCTGGTTCATCAGCATGACCCAATGACTTGACAAAACCCCAAAGAAAATAATTCAGTTGAGTTATGCCGCATGATCTTGGAGGCCAATTAATTGAAACATTTCTCGAAATAATGTTATCGCCAAATCTTTCTTTCAATGAATCAATTGTTACGGTAGCAGCATGAGGTGTATCATCATCTTGTTGGAACCAAAACACTTCTGGGTCAATAGAATTCAAATTTTGAAACAAATATCATTTATCATCGATCTGTAACGAGCACCATTCACTGTAACATTAGCTCCAGGATCGTTTTTAAAGAAATATGGACCGATTATGCTTCCAGCGTGTAAAACACACCATACAGTGCATTTTTCAGGATGCAGTGGAACCTGCAGAACTTCTTGAGAATTGTTTTCACTCCATATACGACAATTTTGCTTGTTTATATGGCTGTTTAACCAGAAATGAGCTTCATCACCAAACACAATTTTACGATAAAAAAGTGGATCAACTTCAAGCTGTTCTAGGGCCCAATCAGCAAACAAACGACGCTTATTTCGGTCAAGTGGCTTTAGTTCTTGAACCAGTTGGATCTTGTATGGGTGCAGACCAAGATCTTCACGCAAAATTTTCCATGAGGTGAATACACACAGTTCAACTTGTTGTTGATGTCGACGAATAGACAAATCTGAATCATCATTAACACTATGACTTACAGCAGCGATATTTTCTCCTGTACGTACAGTTCTTTGTCTTGTTGTTCCATCGAGTAGAGAAAATGTTGTCCGAAATCTATAGACAGTTCGAAGAATATGCTGCTCTGATGGACGATTATGTGAACCATGAATTTCACGAAGTGCTCTATAAGTTTGGCGAATAGAACACTGATTTTGAAAATAAATTTCAAAAATTTGTATACGTTGTTGCGGCGTGAGTCTTTGCATGATAATTTGTCAATGTTTACTGAACAGAAATTTCAAAACAACATGACTTCTACCTTCTGTCAAATCACAGTTATCCCTATAGAAAGTTCTATCACTGTAAAAAAAATACCCGTTATGATAGTATATAATAAGAAACAAAAAATTTTGGGTTTTCTATCTGTGCGCGTTCCAGTTTTTTCGTTCAAGTGCCCAACGATGTCTTAGAGCGTGATGCTCCCTACTCAATCGCGGCTACCTGGCGGACTGCTATTAATTCGAGATGATATCAGAAAGGAATTTCGCCGTGCAATCAACCGCATTAGCCGAATTTGTGCAATGGTTGTAGCTCTTGCTCTTCCAACCCCATGAGTATATGCCGAACATTCACTGATTTAACATAATATTGATAGCTCTGTCAACTATACTTTGCGAAATCTGGAGACGGTTAGCAACTCCTTTTTAAGTTAAATCCATTACTGATTTTTCAAATTGGACAATTATTTTTTGATCTGTCTTATCATATTGAGATTTTTGTCACATACTCATTAAGATGGCGGTGTACACAAACACAGAAATGACTGATATGCATTTTGTTCACGATATTTCTGGTGGTAATTCTTTGAAAGCATTCAGAAGATATGCAGAAATGTTTTCTCCACATCACACTCAATTTACACGAATTCACCATTTGACGGTGTTTGTGATATTAAAGGCACAACTTTTATATCCATATTACATTCAACGTGTACAGGCTTTTATCACGGGATTTTCAGAAACGTCTCCAATTCTCCACTTGAATGTTGGGAACGATTGAACAATATCCTCAATTTTTAAAAAAAAAGGTCCTATTCACAGACGAGGCTAATTTTTCTAGAGATCCAATAACTAATTTTCATAATAACCACATATGAGCCGAAGAGAATCCTCACGCTATTACTGTAGCTCACCACCAAGAACAATTTTCTCTGAATGTCTGGCTTGGATATGTTGGCGATCAGTTAATTGGTCCAAAATTTCTACCACCTAGATTGAATGGAAATACATACATTCAATTTCTAGAAGAAAAACTTCCTGTACTTCTTCAAAATATTCATTTGCGTGTACGAAGGAAAACGATGGGGTCCCCGCACATTTCAGTATTGGAGCAAATCAGCATTTAAATCATAAAAATTCAAATCGATGGATAGGGCGAGGTGGACCTCAGTTCTGGCCTGCTCGATCAACAGATTTAAATCCTCTGGATTTTTCTTTTTGAGACCAGTGTTCCCCATCCAAAGAGCGGAAAATTCTTCTAGTATTTAAGTGGTTTCATGCAGATTTTCATGAAAAACTTATTTATTCTAGGGTGGTTAAATTCTACCCCGTAAATCCCCATGGAAATTATGATGAATACTGTCTTATTTATAAAGCTTTTCAACAACGCATAATACAATAAATCTTCATTTTCATGGACAATATGAAACTATGAGAACACAAGCACTGAAGTGACACCTGACATGTTACAGAATGAAGAAGAAAATAAAAAACTCTATTTCCGCATATTAGCGGAAATAAAGTGTTTTACTTCAAATCATATACGATGAAATTCCGTCAAGTAAAGACCAGAACCATTAAGAATTTGAAAAATAAAACATTAAGCAGAGGCACTATTACTGTTTAGAAATTAACAATAGGCTAATTGAACATCTTTAGAATTGTGCTAACCTTAACTTGATGAAAATCCTTTGTATACTTAATTAAGTAATACATAAGTATGTTGATTTTTTTTATTATTATGAGTTGAACCAATGACGTGTTATGTTGTCACATTGTTCGAATGTTTTTAAACAACTAGCAAAAATACAATACATACAATACCCAAATTGATACAGTTTTGAGATAAACGTACAATAAAGTTTCTATTACTCTTGGAAAAACCACCCTGTCTTCTAAATTAAACCCAATAGAGATGAAATAGATAACGCGGTCTGGTCATTCAACAAATTTTGTTAATTTTAGGGTTTATGGGTTCGCTCCTCCCTTTGTTTGTGTATTAATAATAATAATAATAATATCTTAATCATTTCTTGACTTTTCATTAAGTTCAGGCCTTTATTTTTCTCATGCAAACTCTTGAAATGCTCATCAAACAAATGTTTCTCTGTAATTAGATATTTGATATACGTGAATTCTAACTTATTATTGACGAAATATCATCTATGTTCATTTTTTCTATAATTATTTTGGGATCTTCCAGTTTGTCAAATTTAGGGTTTTGGGCAGGTACCATATGATAATCGGTAAACATCTGATAACTTTGATTTATTTAATAAAATTCTTTATTTGTAAAGATGGCAGGCCATAGTAACTGAAAAGATTGAAAGTTCTTTTTTTTCAATAAACCCTAAGCTAAAAACCGAAAAAACACTCTGAAATGTAATTGCATTTGTTTCAAAATATTCCGTATTCATATTTACTTTTCTGTATTAATTTTGCCTCATAATTTTGAGATAACAAGAACGAAATATTTTTGTATTGTAATTTGCACATTTGGAAATTTGACCCTCCCATACGAGATTCAATTTTATTCTGCAAATTTTCATTCTATCGTGTTTTTTTCAGAGTGATAGAACTTTCGATAGGGATAACTGTGATTTGACAGAAAGTAGAAGCCATGTTGTTCTGACATTTCTGTTCAATAATCATTGACAAATTCTCATGGAAAGACTCACGCCGCAACAACGTTTACAAATTATTGCAATTTATTTTCAAAATCAGTGTTCTATTCGCCAAACTCATAGAGCATTTCGTGAAATTTATGGTTTACATAATCGTCCATCAGAGCAGCTTATTCGCCAAACTATCGATAGACTTCGGACAACATTTTCTCTAATCGATGCAACAACAACAAGACAAAGAACTATACATACAGGAGAAAATATCGCTGCTGTAAGTCATAGTGTTAATGACGATCCAAATTTGTCTATTCGTCGATGTTCACAACGAGTTGGACTCTGAGCATCCACCCCAGGCAAAATTTTGCGTAAAGATCTTGGTCTGCACCCATACAAGATCCAACTATTTCAAGAATTAAAGCCACTCGACCATAATAAGGTCGTTTGTTTGCTGATTGATCGCTAGAACAGCTTGAAGTTGTTCCACTTTTTTATCGTAAACTTGTGTTTAGTGATGAAGCTCATTTCTGGTTGAACGGCTATGTAAACAAGCAAAATAGCCGCATATGGAGTGAAAACAATCCTCAAGAAGTTCTGCAGGTTCCATTGCATCCTGAAAAATACACTGTATGGTGTGCTTTACACGCTGGAGGCATCATCGGTCCATATTTCTTTAAAAACGATGCTGGAGCTAATGTTACAGTGAATGGTGCTCGTTACAGATCGATGATAAATGAAATAAAATAGAAAGGCTTTTTACTTGATAGAAGAAATATAACAAAATTTGAATATCAAAACAAATTGAAATATGTTAATCTTCTAAAATTTTAATTTCCAAAAGAATTTTTTTATTCAAAAAACTTTTAGTATCAAATTAATGTCTAAAACAAGCACCGCTCACATTTAATAGACGTTTATAATCAAAACTCAATATACAATGTCAAATGAAATAAATAACCCAACAGATATACGAAAGTAATTAAAATTAATAAATAAATATTCAAAGGAGACAAAATTTTGTTTCTGGTTTTATCTTTAAAAAATACTACTTGCCTTATAAAAACATGAACACACTTATATATAATATATAATTATATTTTGGCTTCAATAAATCTCATTATAGAATGTCAATGAATTTAAGTAAACCTTAAAATAACTCACTTTGTTCTTTGATTTTGTTAGAACATAGATCAATCTTGAATATATAGTTGATCTGTAGTTCGAAGCTTAAGTCTTTTAACACGTGAGTGATGTAGGTTATGTTTTTGATTTTGATATTTGTAATATTGAATAAGGGCTGAAGACGGGATTATCTAGAATTATATTTGTTTTTTGAAGATATAGTGCACATTTTTTTAGAGATTTTTGAAATAATTTGTTCGAATATTTAAATATATTAAATATTTCAAATAAATTATATTCTTTGGGAAGTCGTTTAAGTGTGTTCATGTTTTTATAAGGCAAGTAGTATTTTTTAAACATAAAACCAGAAACAAAATTTTGTCTCCTTTGAATATTTATTTATTAATTTTAATTACTTTCGTATATCTGTTGGGTTATTTATTTCATTTGACATTGTATATTGAGTTTTGATTATAAACGTCTATTAAATGTGAGCGGTGCTTGTTTTAGACATTAATTTAATTCTAAAAGTTTTTTGAATAAAAAAATTCTTTTGGAAATTAAAATTGTAGAAGATAAACATATTTCAATTTGTTTTGATATTCAAATTTTGATGATAAATGATTCAAAATTTGCATGGTATCGACCCAGAAGTGTTTTGGTTCCAACAAGATGATAATACACCTCATGCTGCTACCGTAACAATTGATTCATTGAAAGAAAGATTTGGCGATAACATTATTTCGAGAAATGGTTCAATTAATTGGCCTCCAACTTCATGCGACATAACTCCACTGAATTATTTTCTTTGGGGTTATGTCAAGTCATTGGGTCATGCTGATAAACCAGAAACAATAGACGCTCTGGAAGCCAACATAACTCGTGTTATTGATGAAATAAGGCCTGAATTACTCGAAAAATTGCTCCAAAATTGGTCTGGTCGAATTCGGTCCCTCAGAGCTAGTCGTGGTGGACATATGCCAGAAATTATTTTTAAAACATAAATGTCATAAAATTATCTTTCAAATAAAAAAAAATTGGCTTCAATCTTGATATAAATGTGTTTTATTTCAATTTAAAGTACTATCATTCTAAAAAAACACAGGATATTTGCCTCTTAGGCAACAGAAGAGAGTAAAACACGTACATCAACTTGAAATATTTATTAAATTCTTTTTCAATGTACAAAAATATACAAAAATACTATACAATTAATACATTCACAATTCGATATCACAACGAATAACTTCAGAATTTCAGAAGACGCTATGAAAAAACCACATGTCAAATTAAACATCTTATGGAGATCAAAAAAAAACTACAGTAAAGAGATAAAAAGTGGCGGAATAAGTCAATAATAGTATGTATAACAACAGGGCACTTTGTGGAAACAGATATTTTGCTATTTGTATAGAACATCCATCAAACACTTGAAATTTTAAAATGATAATTGTTAAAAATTCTTATTTCTGTTTATTCTTTTCAATTTTTAAAGTGTTTTCAACAGACATTTCTCAATATATAAATATTTCTATATTATTCAGAAATGCAGGATGTTTTCGAAGATGAGTCTTTTCTGCATAGGACCCATTCCATAAAAAAAACTACTTGAAAAATTTTGAATGAGGCGATAGCTCACACATTAGATTGAGTTTTCCAATTTAAACCAGCATATATCGAATATATTAACATCCGAATCGTACTCGATTGAAGCTATTTGAATAAAATTGAATTCAGAATAATTTATGGAAAATTCTACAATGACTATGTATATTTAAAAATATTTTTAATGTCTGGAAAAAATATTTTTCACTTTCTGATATGAAACTTATGTATGCAAATGTATAAATACAATATTTATATGAGCATATAGAGAAAAATCTACTATTCTTAAATAATATAAAAATTTCAAAATCAAAAATAGTGAAGCCAGAACTCCATCATATAACGGAATTTGAATTCCTTAATTTAGATACATGGTGAAATTAATTGAAATAGCTTTTTCTCAAGACATTGGAAATATTTTATTTAAATTTTATATATTATGAACCAATTTTAATAAATATTGTAGAAGTTTCCACAAATGATTCTGAATTTGAATTTTTTCGAAATAAATTAATAATATATGGAAAAAACGTTTATTTTTGCCTTTTTCTTTGTGAAATATTATTAATTTATGTGAATCAAAGTGGAACTCGTCCATTTCAAGTTTGATCATACAGTTGAATGTTCTCAAATTGGTGGTAATATAACATATAGATTCAAGAAACACCGCGAACTGCCAAAAAATTAGTTTAAAAGGAAAAAGAAATTTTTGAAATTGTCTGGAAGGAGCAAAACTTTAGAGGTTATTTTTAAACCAAGGCTGAAGCTGCAAGGATCGAGTTTTATTATTTTGAAACTATTGTAGGGATATAAACAACATTTATGCACAAATTCTTGAGTTGCATGAGATCCATCTATTAGAAAAGACTCATCTTAAAAAAATAATTAATTAATCCACAAATGGAAACAGGAAGGAGTTTCGTGTTTTCCAGTATTTTTAAAGCTTTTTATCAGCACATAATCATTTTACAATTATACATGGATTGAAACGAAGAATTTCACAACGAAAATTTTTAAAACCAGAAATACTCACTTACATCACTAAATAAATCTATATATTATTTCGTAGAGATCGAATCGCCGATAGTTGGAGGAACTTCTTTAATAGATGCATAAATCAACAGCAGAACCATACTTTCGTTCAATTACACAATGCGCATAACTAATTACACTTTCACATGTAACCAATATCTACTTGCTTATACCTACTTACTACCACTGGCTTTGTTTATGATAGAGTCTATGGTAAAATTTTGGTTCTGGCTAGCGGTAGTAGCTGTAGAACCACCGTTGCCAAGGTTATGGGTCAGGCTATGCCTCCTGAGATCACAGTTCCTTCGGAAAACTTTTCCGCACGCAGAGCAGTTGTAAGGTTTGATATCGGTGTGGGTTAGGAGGTGAGTTTTTAAGTTAGACCGCTGATTGAATGATCTAGAACACACTGGGCACTTGTGAGGCGATTCTTCCATGTGAAGGATTTTATGGACTGCTAGGGTTCTCGATTGGCAGAATCCTTTGCCACATTCGGTGCATTTGAACGGCTTTTCTTTGCTGTGGATATACCTGTAAACGAAAAATTATTAATGAGTTGAAGAAAATTTTAATTAGATGTAAATATGGTGCAAACAGAGATTTCCGATTGAAACTATATGAAGATTTATTATTTAGTATTATTTTATATTAAAATGAAATTAATTTGAAAAGTATATTCTTGATACATCATAATATCCTATTTTGAATAAAAAAACAGATTAATTGTTGAAACATCCACATAAATTCATCTTAGCATCTGAAAACTTGAATTAAAATGCTTCAAAAAACAATTTGAATGTGAGTCAATACTTGATAGAAGTAATTTTAAAATGACTTTGAATTCAGAATTATATATTCTAAATTCTACAATATATATTGAAATTACACACATCGTCCAAAGACTTGGCCCCCTTAGGTTTCTCAAGTAAATAAACAATCTATGTTTTGGAAATGAGATGAATATTTTCCTCAACTGTAGTATATTTGATAGAAAATCTTTGTTGCTCTTTGCTTTATGTAGGATGAGACAAAATAGGAAAAATAAAATAAGAAGGAACGGATTTTTACTTGATAGAAGGATTATTACAAAATTTGAATATCAAAACAGATTTAATCTGTTGTCTTCTACAATTTTAATTTCAAAAAATTGTCTTTATAAGCACTGCTCATATATAATAGACGTATAAAATCAAAATTCATCATACAATATCAAATGAAATTAAGAAAAACCAACGAATATGAATTGTCAATTGAAATTAAAATATAAATAAGCAAACATTTTTTGTTTCGTTCCAGGCATGCGTACTGAACTCTTCAGACAAACGTACGAAGCCCTGTTTGTTACAAAATGTATTGTTTTCTGATCCTATATTAATGAAAAATAACTCTTTCTCAAAAATATAAAACATAATTTCAAGAACTTCTCAAAAACTAATTTATTTGAAATATTCATTTTTGAAAGTAAAATTGTTGTTCAAATTTTGTAATAATCCTTCTATCAAGTAAAAAACCGTTCCTTCTTATTTTATTTTATATATAATATATAATTATATTAGGTTTTTTAAATAAAGAAATTCATTATACAGTGTTTAATGGTTTTAACTAAGACCAAGTGCTTTATAAGCTTTGTAATATTTTTTGTGAACATGGAACATAGAGTACCTTGGATATAATTGTACCTATTTACATGTTCATATATCATATATATCTGAAGTTGCACTCGGTAAGTCTATAAATTGTTTAATTGATTTTATTATTTTTTATATGTAAAAATCAACTGATCTTATCGTAATTTTAATTATTTTTTGAGGATGTGCTGCATGTTTTGAGATTTTTTGAAGTAATTTATTTAAATATATTGAATATTTCAAATAAATTAGTTTTTGAGAAGTTCTTGAAACTATGTTTAATATTTTTGAGAAAGAGTTATTTTTCATTGATATAGGATCAGAAAACAATACATTTTGTAACAAACAGGGCTTCGTACGTTTGTCTGAAGAGTTCAGTACGCATGCCTGGAACGAAACAAAAAATGTTTGCTTATTTATATTTTAATTTCAAATGACAATTTATATTCGTTGGTTTTTCTTAATTCCATTTGATATTGTATGATGAATTTTGATTTTATACGCCTATTAAATATGAGCAGTGCTTATAAAGACATTAATTTAATTCTTAAAGTTTCTTCAAAAAAATTTTTTGAAATTAAAATTGTAGAAGACAACAGATTAAATCTGTTTTGATATTCAAAAAAAAAATAAATAGGAAAAATGAGAAAAACTCTAAATTTCTCGATTATTTTTTATTAATTATAGTTCCGCAACTGAATCCAAATGCAATATTCCGTATTACCACATCTTCTTTCAATCAACTGCCCAATACGCCCAGGCATCCCACGAATCAAGTCATTAATGAAATTTTCAGGCATATCGTTCCATTCTTCTTGAACTCAATTATTAAACTCAATTCCTGAAAAGTTGAAGGTGGGTTTTGGCGATTAAATATTGCTCTCTCTAAGTAATCCCATACGTGGTCAATTGGATTCATGTCTGGTGAGTTTGCTAGCCAGTTCATTCTCTGGATATTCTTCTCTTGAAGAATGTTTTGAACCCTTCGTGTGCGGTGTTGTGGGGCGTTATCATCCCGATAAATGAAATTATCCGCAAATTCGTTGCGCAGAGGAACAATGATTGGTTCAATGATGTTTTCTACGTAGACGGCACCAGTCATTGTTCGTTCAACCATAATAAGGTGGGTACAGCGACCGAACATTATACCACCCCAGCACATTATTGATCCGCCTTGAAAGGGCACAACTTCCCGGGCGAAATTAAGTCGCTCTAGTCTGCCTGGACCTCTCCAAACCCTTTCTCGTCTACTATCGCTTTTTAAACCAAATCGTGACTCCTCCGAAAAAAGTACGTTTTGCCATTGTAGTAAAAGCCAGTCTTGGTGGTGTTCTGCCAATTGCCGACGGGTAGCTTTATGTCCAGGTGAAAGCCGAGGTACTCGTAAAGGTCTTCTTGCCCTTGAATTTGAGGAATACAACCGTCTGCTTATGGTAGTGGTTGAGACTACGCGTCTATAGGTCCTCAAAAAATTATTTCGGAGGGCTGTTACAGATACCATTCAATTCCTTCGAGTAAAATTTGCGATATAATGGTCTTCCCTTGCAGATGTTACCCTGGGTCGACCAGACACCGGTCTCCGGGCAACGCGGCAGGTTTCCAGGAAAAGGGTCACTATGCGCCTTACTGAAGTCCGTTGAATATTCAAACGTTGCGCAATCTGGTGGTTCTTGATGTAGGGAAACTATTCTTGTTCGGTCAAACTGAGAAATTGGATGTCCCGGCATTTTCCACGAAATATTCTCAATATTACAACTTTCGTTATTCTCTGAAATCTAATTACCTTCGAATACATCCGAACTAGAAACATTTTTTGATGGTTTATTGTTTTCATTTAAGGGAGGGCCAAGACCTTTCACGATGTGTGTATATACAAAAACTATCAAAATGATATCCTTATTTTTCAATGTCTCGGAAAAAACCTTCTTACATCCGACATCAAAACGTATTAATACAAATGTATTAACAGAAACTATATAAGTATGTTTACTAACATACAAATACAAGAAAATCCACTATTCTTATCCACTTATCTAAAATTCCCAAAATGAAGTATCAAATAAAAATAATTGAACGAGAACTGTAACATTTTATAGCTATTTCGGTCTCTAGACCTCTTCAGAAATGTATTGAATTTCAATTCAAATATATCACAACATCAAAATTTAACTCACCAAATAAGATAAAATCTGGAACGAATAAACAAGAAGTAAGTTTTAAAATATCCAAAATAAAATGTTGTAGTTCGCGTTCAATTATTTTTATTTGATACATTATTTTGAGAATTTTGGATAATTTTGGAATAGTGGATTTGTATTTATTAATGAATTTAAATATGGAATATTTAGTGGAAAGCATTTTGCTTAACGCGGAATATGAACATAAATTCAAATACATTAACATGAACCTGATGAGTATTTTTAAGATACATATTAGGAGTACAAATAAGTTTCCGCCGTTTTATTGTAGATGGCCCGGCACGAAGTTTCGGTTAGCTTTCGCAGATGTTAACCGGCTTAAAAAATAGTTTGGACATTCAACATAACCTAATAATATTATTGATTTTTTATTGGTAAAATATAATTTTTATAAATTGAAAATGTCAAAATTTGAGCCAAGTAAGCGTCATTTGCGGGAAATATTAGTTTACTTCTTTAATTTAAAGAAATCTGCTGCTGAGGCGCATCAATTGCTCGTAGAAAAATATGGTGAGGGTGCTTTGAGTGAGAGAACGTGTCGAGAGTGGTTTCAAAAGTTTAAAAACGGTGATTTCGACGTAGAAGACCAAGATCGCAGTGGAAGGTCAAAAATTTACGAGGATGCAGAATTGGAGCAATTATTGGAGGAAGATTCATCTCAAATACAAAAAGAACTTGCTCTAACATTAGAAGTCACTCAGCAAGCAGTCTCACATCGTTCAAAATCATTAGGAATGATTCATAAACTTATTTGTACTCCTAATACTTACAATTACTGTTGAAAGGTTAAAAATGAGTGCTTATTCAATATTATTAAATATTATTTATGTATTAGACAAATAACATAAATAGAGGTTAATTCTTGATAGAAGGTATATAAAATTATTTAAATATTTCAATATTAGCCTTCTACATATTTAATTTCAAAAAATTATATTCAATGATCATAACTTCTGAAAATAAATCAAAATAATGTCATATAAGTACCACTTATATCAAATGACATATAAAATAAACATTCATTATAAGACATCCAAATGATATAACAAAATCCAATAAATAAAAATTGTTAACCAAAATCCTATAAATTAAATATTTTGAATAGCCAAAATTTTGTTTCTGATGATCAATCTTATGAAAACAAATATCTTTCAAAAATGTCTAACATAATCTTAAGAATCTCATCATAAAACTATCTTACTTAGAATATTCAATATTATTGGATATCTAACTAAGATAGATATTGAATATTCTAAGTAGGATAGTTTTATGATGAGATTCTTAAGATTATGTTAGACATTTTAAAAGATATTTGTTTTCATAAGATTGATCAGCAGAAACAAAATTTTGTCTATTCAAAATATTTAATTTATAGGATTTTGGTTAACAATTTTTATTTATTGGATTTTGTTATACCATTTGGATGTCTTATAATGAATGTTTATTTTATATGTCATTTGATATGAGTGGTACTTATATGACATTATTTTAATTTATTTTCAGAAGTTACAATATAATCATTAAATATAATTTTTTGAAATCAAATATGTAGAAGGCTAATTTTAAAATATTTTAATATTATTAGACAAATGTTGGAATCTGCATATAATAATAATAATAATAATATTAATTAAGGCCTTTATTTCCATGAAATAGAAATCCCAAGGGGAAGTTCACCCAGAGGTGTTCTACCACTTATCCCTTGTAAAAACTAAACAAATTGGGCATGACCCACTAATAAAGATAAAATAACAAACAAAATTGAATATACATTTCTGAGCATACTAAATAATATTACATTTTATCCCCGCAGACTGATTTTTAAAAACAAATAGAGACGGCTAAGGAAGTAATTTTTTATGTCTATCCTGAATCGATTTTGAGTGAGCTGTTTCAGGTGTTCAGGTATATTGTTGTATAGTCTATAAATGTTATATCTAAAACTTCTTTGAAGAGTAGATGTTCTGTGATGGGGACACGACAGTAAATTCCTATATCTTATGTTGACACTATGAACATCAGCTCTATACCTTAACTTACTAAAGAGATAAGGTGGACATCTTTTGACTATTATCCTATGATAGGTACAGACAGCATTACATTCGAATCGAAGCTTCATCGGCAGCCAACCCAACACTTTCAGCACACACGTGATCAAAGTTTCGGATCCCAAAGATGAACCTCACGCAACTGTTCTGAACACGTTGAATTCTGCTGAAGGACTCCTGGTCCAGGCAAAACGCATAAACGGAAGAGCAGTAATTAAACTTTGACGGGACCAAAGACTCACAAAGCAGTCTCTTTGTATCGACCGGCAAGTAGGATCGATGAGGGAACATCACTCTAAGAGCCCCATAAGCACCACAAACTACCCTTTCAATATGTTCCCGGAACCGCAGTGAATCGTCAAAAATCAAGCCTAAATCACGCGCACTTTCAACGAAATAGATAACACAATCAGAAACAGAAGGTTTGAGATTATTCTTAAGTTGCTTATCGCTTCTTGAGCCGAAAGCAAAAGCAAGAGCAAATGATTCAAAATCAAACCATGCTTCCTCGCTATACACATATACACAAGTCCTCGTTTAGTCTAATTTTCGCATTGGTCAACTCATCAATAGAGAAATCCAAGAAGAGTTGGAAATCATCGGCATACATATGTCAAACAACGAATTGCGAATTTTTTTTTATGTTAAATAAGACGAAATGGATTCTCTCCCTAAAATTCTATTACTTCTAAAGGTCATTCAGTTAAAACATCAAGCATTCATTCGTCTTAACCAACTCACTCAGAATGATTTATATGAGAAAAATCCGCCCAACGAATAACAGTCTTTATCAGATCCCTAAAAACACATGTTTGGATTGAACCAAGCCTAATTAAAAATAACACAACACGAAAAGAGGCCGCGGTCTTTAAGACCGATTAACGACGTTGTAACACAGATCGTGCTAATTAGCGCACCCTTGTCAGAAATTTTAAATCCTAAAAATCCTCCGTACGCTTGTAATTTTGACGGAGGACGCCTACGTCCGTTCCTTCGCGTTTTTTAATGGGCTTAACGGTTTCTGAGTTATCCCCGCGCGCCCATAGACTTCACCGAGAGAGGATTGTTCGATTTTGAATCATCGAAAATGTTACACAGAGTAATTATATACTTTAGAATGTAATTTCTGACGAGAAACGCGTCATTATCTACGGGTTGACTCGTGGTTTTGGTCTCGGCTTGGGAATCGAGTAGGCATTCATTGATGCGTCTTTGAATGGCGTCTTCGATGGTTGTGGGTGGATTTTTACGTATATCGAATTTCATGGTTCATACAACATGGGACTTGAGTTCTTTTCCTATTGTATCTGTTACGGGTGATTATTCCGATTTAATCCCATGGGAGAGAGCGATTTGATGTGATGCACGCTCCCACAGTACCAAACCTTTGAGGTAATTCATTAATTGGACACGGAGAGTCATTTTGTGGTATAAGCATCAAATAACTACATATTTACGAAACTAGTTGAATGGTGATTGGGTCTTTTAATGAGCTGTTCTTCGGGGAAAGTAAAAGCCTTTGTAGGTTACCAAAAATGTTTAGTACCTAACACTCCTAGACTCAAACAAGATTTTTAATACAGCGACTCATCAGATAATAAGAACACATGAGATAATAAGACACAGACATCCTTCAGGTACGTACATGAATAAACATATACAGGAAAATCTACTATCACAAAGTTATATAAAATTCTGAAACTGAAGAATGAAAAAAATAGTTTAACCAGAAATCTAACATATGACAAATATTTGTTTCAACCTAGTTTACCTCTACAAATATGTACTGAATTTAAATCACAATATTTCATTTCATTAGAATTAATCACAAAAGTATATACATAATTAAATTGTATAGTACGTCTTGAAAGTATCCGGAAAAAACGAAGCTCAATTGTAATTATTTAGTATATATTTTTAATTCTTGAATTAGAAAATTATAACAAAATATTTATTTTATTTACTTATACAACTTCCATTTAACTGTAAACACTTGACTAAATGTCGAGATACACCTGAAACTAGATAACCTCCATAATTTTCGGTGATGGTAGTTCAGGACTGTAAAACTTACTTAATCATCTAAATCATCTTTATTTCGTGGCAATGCTTGTTCAACTTCAATCTTCATTAGTCCCCAAATGTTTTCAATGGAGCCAAGATGTGGTGAACCTGCTGGCCATAAAATAATTGCCACGTGGTGTTCTTGCATCATAGCTCGAATATGGGCCGAAGTATAGCATTTTGCATTATCCAGCTGACAACGCCCTCTGGACATAAAGCCGTTTCAAGGGGAAAATCGTTCAGAATGCCACAATACTTTTCACTATTAATGGTATCAACTATACAGAAAGGCGTAGCACCACGCTGAGATATTGGTCCCCAAACCATTATTTTGATGGGAAATTTGAAAGGTAACAGATTTTTCGGATAGGGTTATTAAGTGATTTCCACCAAGTTGCAAACAACTTTCGTCAGATATAAAGGCATTACTAACATTATCTTCTTGAAAACGTTGACAAAATACTATTCTTTACTTTTGCAAAGGTGTCATTATTTTTTTGGTTTCCTTGATATGTAGCCTTGTCTTTTCAGTGACATACGGACGGTTTCTGGACATGCTTTTATATTTCGTTGATTTCCAAATCTGTTAGCCAATTTGCGAAATCCCAGGCGCGGTTTGTGTCCTCCTAAGGCCAATAAAGCGTTTAAAACGTTTCATTTAATCTTACGCGGTCTTTTTGTAACTGGCCTATGCCTGATATCCATGCCATTTCTTATTCTCTTTATTGCTTCATATACAGCACTTTTTCCCAGTTCATTCAATTTCACTAATTTTTAATGTTTCGAAAACCTTTTCTGCACAAATATTCTACCTGTTTTCTTTTTCCTAGTTGCGACATTATTTCATAAATTGTATACCTGTTGACAATCAACAATATTTGACAAATAGTGTTGCCATGCAATTTTGGACATAGCCGACTATCTGCACAACCTATTTTTAACGTTACTATTGTCTTAGAATGTTACAAAAAAGAATTATATTAAAATTATGAAAAATAATAAATTTCGGGTACTTTCTAGACGGACTATAGATTTATCTGCATATGTGATTCGGATTTCATTTTATTTTATGTATTGCTCACAATTGTTTTCATCAAAGAGCTTTCATTACATGGTGAACCTAAATTTCTGGAACATAATCGTTTGGTTCTCTTTTTTTTTCTTTAGAAAACTCATTGTTAGGTTCCATAATATTTAGTTTTCTGATTAACAAGACTGAGATCGAAAAATTCCAGCTTTTATTTAGTTAGTCCAAAGTTTCATTTTCTTGAATGTTTCATGTTTCTTATGATAATGGAAGAGTGACTATGTATATTGAAAATTACTATGAAGAAGTATTTGCATATTACAGATAATAGCTGGAATTAATTCTCCAGAACCTCTACAAATTTCAATCTAAATGAATCTCATGAAAACATTTAGAATTAAATTTCAAAAACCTGTTCTAGTTACACTGGTCACTTTAATATATATATATATATATATATATATATATATATATATATATATATATATATATATATATATATATATATATATATATTATCATCCCATGTACTGGAAATTAACTTATAAAGAATCAAAAGAAATAAAGACCAAAGCATTTAGACATCACCTTATACATATATTTTGGATGTTAAAGTATCACAAGTTTCATCACCAAAAAATGTTCAACATATAATTCAAAAAGACCTTTTTATTTTTTTCTTAAATATATAGCACATTCTCCAGAGAAAGAACCTGATAAATTCGGACCCAAATCTCTTCAATAAGGAGTTATTTGAATAAACAAAATAATCATTTTGAATATATAAAAATACCTTCTTGTCACTAGACATTTCTGCAACAACTAACCAATTTTTGGATAAGTATGACCTATATATAATTAGGTTATATCACAGAAAGATACTGCATTAGATAATCGCCACGTATATATATTGAAGTGTGAATATGCTTTTCATGTCATAAGCTGCAAAAGTTTTGTAGGAAATGTTTTGAACATTTTGTAAAGAACATTCTGCTTAATAATTTATAAATAGTATAAAAAGGGCTTTTTTATATTTGATAGAAGATTTTTTCAATATCAAACAGATATTTTTGAAGGATTGACGATTACCGGTGAGTTTTACAGATGCTATTTTGAAGATGTGTTACATAGATTTGAGGAATTTTTGAAAAAACTTTTTTTAAAGAGAAGTTGTCCCGAAGAATTTGCAGATTTAAGGTTGAACATTTTCATAGCGAAATTTGTTTTTTCATATTGCCGATAAGGAAAAGCGTTGTCTCCACCAAATTTTCGTTGAGTAAGTTCGATCAATATTCTGTATTTTCTTAGGATTCTTTTATTTCTTATTGATACTGATTAAAACAAATTGTAGAAATTAATATGTTTTACTACCAAAAAATATATATTACACATTTTCTTGTGACTCGAGTTTCGGGAAATGAACTATTCCATCATCAGACAACTGAAGACCTAACAGTGGTGCAGTGGTATTTAAACAATCACTTTTGTTTAAATACCACTGTTAGGTCTTCAGTTGTCTGATGAAGGGATAGTTCATTTTCCGAAACTCGAGTCATAAGAAAATGTATAATATATATTTTTTGGTAGTAAAACATAGTAATTTATACAATTTGTTTTAATTATGATTAACTACCAAATAGTAACGGCTGAAACAATTCAGTTATTGATACTGTGTGATAAGTGTTAATTCTTATATCTATTAAAAAGTAAACATGCTTCTCTACGGAATTTATTTAAATTAATTACAAAAATCTTCTCAAGAAATTTCATGAAAGTTGAAATTGTAGTTGGTGTTTATTTAAGATATCAATAGTATGTTATGAATTACCTAATATTCTTGATTAAAATAATTGATTAATTTTTGTGAGTGCCTATCCACAAGTAATTTTGTATTTGAAGCTGACAACAGTCTCAAATGACTACATAAGAGCTGCTGAATAAAATCTCTTAGCTAACTTCAATTCTGTTTGTTTGTCGTCCTATTTATAAGTAGGATAACTTCAAAAGGAAAACATCTGGAAAGTTTTAAGCTCAAACATAAAGTTTAAATTCATGGGTGACAAAATTCGCATATGCGATCCGAAAAATTCGAGTATTAATCGGAAAGTTTTATGAAAAATAACAATTTTGATAATAATCCAGAATTTTTTCAAGATCATAGCCCAAAAAGTGAAATCAACTGATAAAGTAAAATATTCATGAAATGCGTCACATCCAAGAGATTTTTTATCACCAAACAAAATAAATTTTTTCTGAAAGTTATATCCTATTGAAAATTCATTTATGAATTATGAATTAAATTCGTATAGAGTCTGAATATCCACAATATTATATTATATTAATTATTTATCATTTTTGAAATTCTGGTTATTTTTCTTATCATAGGACATTATTTGGGGTGAATAATTTTTGTTTGTTTTTCTGTGTTCCTAGTACAAATATTTAAAGGTTATACGTACCAAAACATTGATCATTTCTGTTTTATTTTGGATACTTTAAAGCTTACTTCGAGTCTATTTGTTCCAGGTTTTATATTATTTGGTGAGTTAAATTTGATCTTGTGATATATTTGAATCCGAATTCAATACATTTCTGAAGAGGTCTAGAGACCGAAATAGCAGCTATAAAATGTTGGAGTTCTCGTTCAATTAATTTTATTGGATTTTTTATTTTTAGAATCTTAGATTATCTTGGAATAGTGGATTTTCTTGTATTTGTATGTTAATAGACATACTTATATAGTTTTTGTTAGTACATTTGTATTAATACGTTTCATGTCGAGATGTAAAAAGGTTTTTCCTGAGACATTGAAAAATATGTTATATCGATTATAATAAGGACATCATTTTGATAGTTTTTGTATATAATATTAATATATATTGTAGAAGTTAGAATATATAATTCTGAATTTAAAGTCAATTCATTTATGATATTTTTATTGAAACTGTTGAAAAACAAAAATTTTAAACTGAGTGTGTTACTATTATACAAATTAGTAAGATTAAATTAAATTACCTTATAATTTTTTTTTTGCAAATTCATTCTGACGAAAATGAAAATTCCAAAAAATTAAATGTGTGTTTTTGATCGTTGATAGCAGAGCAATAATTATTTTGTCTCACTTTCAGCTTTTTTCCGGCGAAAATTCGACTGGTACTCATAAAAACGTCTAGATCATACTCATTTCTGTCCGTCCATCCAACCATTTGTATGTTCGACAAATTAAGAAAAAACTATTTTAGGGACTTCACACTTGGAGAGTAGGTTTTAAGTTAGAATGAGATTATGATATTCATAAATTCATGCTTAATTTCGTGAAAATCTCGGATCTTTTGGATAGTTTGCTGGATTCAGGTGTTATTAAACAAATATCGATACAATAATTCATCTGATGGGTCCTTATAGTTTTATTTTCTTCAGAAGAGATAATGAAGTCTCTTCAAATAGAGTAGAATTCGTTTGAAAATTGTTATGTAGTTTTTTGAAAGTTTGCACGTTAAATTAATAGAAGGGTTCAAGCATTTGACTGAAATTGTAAACTGAAATACCTTTGGTACTTTTTTAATTTTTATCTCGAGAAATTATTAATAGTTAGTAATTAATGACAGTGAATAACGCTATCTAACTTCATATACTTTGAGAAAAAAATTATGCAATAAAAATAATTTCAACATTTTTAAAATTCAAAATTGAATATATTTCAGTGAAAAGGAAACAATTAAACATTTGGTTTTCTTCAAAGGGAGAATATATTAAAACTTTTCGATAACTTTATTAAGTTGTTAGCGTAGACAATGAAAAATTTTTCAATAGACTCCAAAATGGCGATATGAATCTGACATAAAGAAACGAAATTCTACATCAACTATTTCAACTTTTCCCATTCAGTGGTAGCTCAAAGTTATCCGTCGGACGGATACTGTTCAAGGCTCGAGAGGTCCTCGGAGTGTTGCCGTAGCAACAAAAGATATGTTTGATTTTCGACAATTAATGAGTACCTGTTCCCTTCGGCTATTTTTCAAACAGATCTTATTCAGACCGAGGGTTTGTTTGTCCAAGTCAAACATTCCACGGGATTATAGGAGAGATCAATATTGTTTCTGCTGCCTTATCTTTTAAATAAACATTACGGGGATGTTGTACAGGTGGTAAGCGGGTGAATTCGGTTTTAGGCATCTTATCAAAGTATTTTCGATATTTATCGGGTTTATATGGAGAGGGTAGATTTATCGAAGGTGGAAATGTGGGATATACCTGAAGTATATTATTTTGTCCTGAAAAAGTCACGGTATAATTTGTTCGAAGAAGGCGATGCAAATTGAAAGTATTGAACGATAAAAAGAAAGAAATCAGCAGGAGTATACGAAATATTCAACAAATTTTTGCAGATTCCGCCAAAAATTCATTAAAAATATAGATAGTATCTTCATAAGGGGGATCATTTATGTTGCAATTGTTAGATGTTATATTATGTAATATACTGACAGTTATTTCAAATACTAGATACAAAAATGAACCTAATCTGTATGTTATTAAATTTTACTTCACATTGGAGAAAAATCAATATATTTCATGAAAAATTTTCTCGATTTCTTCACTAAGAATGTGAAACAAGACTATCTTAACTCATCTTGAAGTCAAAATGATATTATGATCGAAACACGTCGTGTATCACATCCTCAGTGAATATTTTGTGTAAACTTTTTACAAAATGTAATTTTCATAAAATAAATAGGCCAATATTATGTATTAAATTTCGCATTCACTAGTGAATATTATATGTCTGTATTTCAACTGAAAATATGACTATTTCCTTGGTTTATTTCTCACAAACTTTTTCTGCAAACCTATAATAATAAAGACTTTCTAATGATGAACAGAGGGAGAACTTTTAATAAAAATATTTTCTTTATTGTTTAAACTATTATTTTATCATTTAGATTGATATGATCACTTTTGATATTGAAAGGGACATATTGTTGCCAAAATTAGGTGAAATATTACTTTATGAAGAATAATATAAGAAATTTCATGAACTTTTTATTATTAATTCAAATGACGGTCTTAGAAAATACTGTTTCATTTTTTAGTAGACAAATAGACTTAACACTCATACCATATCAAATAGAGATGAAAGCATCCAAAAAAATATAGAATATTGATCGAACTTACTTAACAAACATTTAGTGGAACTTTTTCATAATGGTATTATGAAAAACAAATTCAACCCTGAAAATGTCCAACAGAAACTTAAGAAATTTTTCGAAACAACCTCCCTCCAAAAAGCTTCTTAAAAAAACTCTCCAAAAAATGTAGAACATTTTAAGAAATGCAATTTGAAATTCTCACCGTTAATTTTCATTTCACTTTAACGTCAGCAAAAGTTTCATAATATCGTTATGAAACATTGCTGTTTGTTGAGAAAGTTTGATCAATATTCTTTTTTTTCTTTTGATACCGTGTGAAAAGTGTAAATTCTATATGTCTACTGAAAATTAAAGAGTGTTTTTGAGGCATTTAGTTTAAATTTACAAAGCTCTTGAGAAATTTTTTTAAATTAAAATTTAAGATATTGAAAAAGCCTTCTATCAAGTAAAAAATCTCCCTTTTTATTATCTCGTTTTATATATAATAATTACAATTTGTTTTTCACTCATACACACGCTATTTTTTGGATATAACTGGATCTTCTGTGTATTTTTTGTGGACGAACATAGAATCCGAATGGTAACCGTTAAGAAACCATTTGAGATCTTTCTATCTTAGTTTTATATGCAACGAGGTCGTGTAAGTATGGTAGATATTTTTTTTTTGATTATTATCATTTTGCTCGCATGAGAGTGGACTGAAGATTATCGGTGAGAATATCAAATCGTCTTTTTGAAGACGTGCTACATATTTTTGAAGAGTTTTTTGAAGACAGCTTGGTCCGAAGAATTTCTTAAGTTTTTGAGGGATATTTCCAGAGTGGAACTTTTTTTATAATACCGTTATGAAACAGTTGTGTTTCCACTAAATATTTGTTGAGTGAGTGTTAATTCTATAGGGATACTCAAAAACAATATTCTCTTAAGGCATTTATTCAATTCAATGTTGAAACATTTTCAAGAAATATTATGAAATAAAATTTTGCAGCGAAGTATACAGCATTACTCTGTCTGATAGTTAATATATTTATAACGAATAATAATGACTTTGAAAAGAGTAAGTTCTTGATATATTTCTCATTAAAAACGTCATTAGAACGATAATATCGAACCCTCTTCTATCTTCAAAACTTTTTATCAAGTAAGATTTTCAAGCATGTGGAATCGAAATGACAAGATCGCAAAATCAATCAAGTCGTTCACGAAATGTCAAAGGCCGCCACGGTATACTGCGTCACATAACGATTCCTGTTTTATCGTCATTCTCGAAACGGCAGTAAATCGCGGACCATAGAGATAAATCCAAATGTGGCATGACCGTCTACGCGTCATACCACACATACAGCGTGTCCGCTGCTTTATTATCGGTCCACGCTCGCATTATACGTCTAGTTAATAAATATGAAGAATGGTCGAACGTTAAAATACTTATGGCGTCGTAAATAACATGGCGGACGCGATGCGTTTAATGACCACAGAGTTGCGAGCAAGAGCGCTTCGATTTCTCGCGGTAGAGGTGACATTTAAAAAACAATTCGTTAATTCCACGGTTCATTTAATAACGCTTTGGGTAATTGTCAATGATCGTTTTTCCGCGCGTTTACGGCCGTTCGTGGTGCGTTCCGACTGTTTTACGACGCCCGGACGCCAATTTGTTTATTTTGCTAAGTTCAATCTAGGTACTTATGAACGTTATCTTTCTATCAGTTACGCGAAGATCATTTCTTCGTTTTATCAACTCGTAGGAGCTTTACAACTTCAGTTTATTACTTCAGTTATGGCTATACGTATCTGAGAGGCAAGTTTCGGAACGCAGTTTTATCTCTATGGATTTTCTGTGGAATTCCACAGATTTCAACAACTCCACTCAATCAAAATAACATAGGATATATGGCTGACATGAATTATTGACGAATAAATCACAGATCAACAGAGTTATATCCTTAAGAGTGGTCTTACGGAATTCAGGAATGCTATTAATAAAATTCAGTATGCCCAACCTATCTAAATTATCAAAAAAACTTTGACAACATAATTACCTATGGTCCCTGAGGTGATCTTGTCTCCTGAAGGCCTTTTGACATATGTCACAGGAATACGGTCGTTCATCTGTATGGGTCCTTTCGTGAATCAACAAATTATAGCTCTTGGTAAATTGACGATTGCAAAACTTGCAGATGAATTGCTTCTTAGGCCTTGAGGAACTTTTTTGTCTACCCACAACGTTAGTTGAAGACGATATTGAGGTGTTCGTCGACGATGAGACCGTGCTGGGATTGGTAGATGTTTGGTATATTGAATTCATGATCAAACTTGGATAGCTTGTGTCGATTGGGGATGAAATGGAGAAATTAGTCAAACCCTCTTCACTGTCTAAAAGTGCCAAATCTTCCTCTACTTCTTCAGATAATTCAACATCTTCTGTTAGACTCGTATTTGTTACTTCATCGCTGTTACTCACAGTTTCTTCAGAGATCTTTGCTGTACTCGTGGCTATTTTTAAAATATCTATTCGGTTGCCGTTGTTGTTAACATTCGCAGATACAGTTGTTAACCTCTGCAGCGTCAAGTAGGACTCAAGTGCTTGAAGATTTAACGCTGCAGCGGCTGCAGAATTTGCCGGGAGTAGAGCGGCTTGTTGCAGTGAATTCATCATGGCACTTTGCAAAGATAAAGCTACATTTTGGATGGATCTTTGTATGAGGTTTTCTTGAAGCATCGCAGTTGCTAGATTCAGTTGCGTCTGGTTTAGATCGGCCGTTTTAGGACACATGTCATTTTTTTCTAACGCTAGAACATTCGGAGATTCAGTTGAGGTCTGCATTTCGATAACTGCAGGTCTAAATGGATTTTGAGTTGTGTCTGAAGACTATGAACATTTTAGAATGTAGGACTTACTGCGTTCTTCAGGTTGGAAATATGTTGAAGTCCTAAGCGCTTTCCTTCGAAGATATGTTGTTTCTCGTCGATTTCTATTGTTAGTGTTAGTCGTCACTGACCACTGAGTCCAATAATCACCAATTAAGTCAACTAGAATACGTAATTACTGTTTACACTGATTGTTTATTCGAATGCTAATTATGTACGTAACTTCAAAGCCGCCTGAGTTGGGAGCGCGCGCACGTAGCCTTAAACAGTAGACAAAAGACTAAGCAAGCTGGCCATCTCATCGACGTCAGTTGTTTCTCCACCGCGCCATCTGGGATCGGACCGCCAGAAGGAAAAGGAGATCTGTACTGGTCAACGGGAAGGAAAGAGATAATTCCACTTGTTTCGTGTATCACAACCCTCTGCCCATTTGTGTTTATTGGGATTGGTTTTCATGATATAGTAAGACGATACGGAGTGGTTTTCGTCTTCTTTTCGTTAGATAAATATCGGTTCGACGACTAATTTGAATATCGGGTGAAACAGGTTGATTTGTGGGAAGTTTCTCGATTCATTTTCGAGAGTGTTTAATATGAGGACGGTCCTAGCCTGAAGACTGAAAGCGAGCCCGTTTCAGCGTTGATTTATGCGATTATTTTGGGTCGAAAACGGACAAAATGGAAGCAACCAGGTGTTTGATGGATTGCCTGTGCGAGTATTCCAGATTTATGTGTTGATAACACTTGGGCTTCAGCTGAAATTCGAGAACATTGAAATTCTTTCATTTCTGTAATTATATATATTATTAACATTCATACAATATCATATTGAAAAAAACAGAGTGAAATTCATTATAATTATTCACATTTCATGAATGAATATCGTAGTATAATCAGTTTTAATATCTTAAATATCAAACAGACTAATTCTGTTATACCTCACTAGAAATTTTATTTTTATTAACTTTCTCAAGAACACATAATCCAAAGGAGATAATAGAATCCAAGGAAACAATAGAAGATTGATCGAACTTACCTAACAATTGTTCAGTGGACACTGTTCCATAACGTTATTATACAAAAACAAATTCCACATAAAATGAAGAAATTCTTAAAAACAACCTCTCCTCAAAAAACTTTTCGATACAATGTGACCCATCTTCAACAAGGGAATTTAAACAAACTCACTGATCATCCTCAGTCCATTTTCATGTCAGCAAATTGAAAACAATCAATAAAAATATCTATCATACTTATAACGAACACGTGTACCCAGGACCAAAGACAGAAAGAATTCAAAAGGTCTCTTAGATGTTGTTCACAGAATATAGGTATACAGAGGTTGAAAAAAGATTTTTCAAGAATCGGTTATAATACTGTGTGCATGAGTGAGAAAACAAATTGTAATTTTATAAAATTAAAATTTGTAGTGAGATATAACTCTGTTTGATATTTTATATATTGAAAAAACCTTCTAAGAAGTAAAAAACCGTTTTTGTTATTTCGATCATTTTTATGCTTACCAGTGAAATGCAACGGAGATTCCAACAGGCGATTAAGAAAGAAACCTCAGATGTGAAGAATTCTTTGTATTAATGTAAATAGAATATCCTGTTTTATAGAGACACAGATATTTTCCAATCGTGTTGCCCTTCACTTAAAATGAATCCATTGTACATTTCAATTAAATTATAGAGATATATATGTTGATTTCTATTCATTATTGTGAGTTGCTCACATGACGCGCTTTGTCATGTATAACTTCTTCAAATGCTTATGAACAACTCACAATAATAAAAAGAAATCAACATATATATTTTTATCTTTCAATTAAAGACACATATATTATTTATTCTTTTGATTACATCCTTCGATATTGATAAAAACAAGAATGTACACGTTGATAGTGTAAGTTCAATATTCATGTTACTCAATAATATCTAAGCTGTAGCGCCTCGTATATTTAAGAGCTAAATGGATTTTACTGGTATATATTTCTTAAAAAAAATTATATATATATATATATATAATTTTTTTATTATATTGTAATAAAGAAAAATATTACTTCCTAAGTATAATATGAATTTTAATTTGATTTTTTACAGATTTTGTCGAAATATCGTTCTGTAATGAGGTCTTAATCTGGAGCCTCTTAGTTTTTCCAACTTGAATGAATTTCCTGTGATGTTGGTCATTAGATCTCAAATAATAATAATAATCTTAAATAGGGATCACAAAATCCCATTTCGTGTATACATTTCTTGAAAGAAAACGTTAATTAGAATATTTGCTTAGTAGAATTATAAATATTTATGAATAAACCAAAATAATTCTGCAAAAATGTTTTGGAAATAAATTATATTAATGAAGTAGAAAATGAATTGAAGTGCTACAAAGTTTTTTGTATATTTGACAAAAATAAATGTACTGTCATGGATTTTTTGAATTAGACCTTCTAAACACGTTATGAATAATCATTATTTAAAAACTCAGATAATGACAATCAATAAAATTCAAGGAAAAGATTCACCCTTGTAGATATGTTGACTCGTTAGATTGTAATCAAATAAAAATTAATTAAATTAGATCAATTCAGAGAGAAATATCAATAAGTCAACTCATAAACATACTCACAAGCCAAAATTTCGAAGAAAAAGCATATTTAGAATTCATAACCACTAGTCGAGTGAAAATTCAAAAATCAGGAAATCCTTTGGATAAACTTAAATAGAAATCACAGGGAGATTTCAATTCACAATTATTCAATATAAAGAATGTTAAAGTTGCAATAAATAGAATTGTTTTGAATTTAAATATCTAGTTTGAAATTGGTGAAGAAATTGTGGAAAAGATTTGTTACTATTATAAATTATATATAAACTTTAGTGGAATTATTGGCAGAGAACAAGCTTAATTAAATCTAACTTACCAGAATTATGCAAATAGGACAAATTTGATAAAAATTCAATTAATTAAAGTAAACCTAGTCTCTACGTCAGAAATTCTGAAATTAAGAATGTAAGAGACATCCTTGAAGATGTTTATGCATTAATAAATTTGTAATAGTATAAAGCTAAATAAATTTAATTAATTTCATAAGTAGTATTCAGTAATTATTCAGTAAAAAGCATAAGAAGTTAAATTATGTAAACGTTTTGACATTTGGAAAACTCGTAATATGAAAATAAGTATTTAAACTCAATTAATTTTCATAAGATTGGTACCAAATTTTTCGCAGAAATTCAGGTTAATTATCTAGAATAGTTTCAAACCAAGAAATAATGTAAATTTTGTATAATCAGTGAAAGCATCATTTTCAACATTGACAAAGCTTTGGAATTCAATTTTTCGAGAAAATTATAAAAGGACAAATCAGTGGGGATGTCATCTAGTATAAATATACTCGGGAGCACATACACGTCTCTCTGATTAAAGATCTTTCTTTCTTAAATAATCCAGTTTCAATATCTAAAAAGAAATTAATATTATAATTGTGAATGGAAATGTTATCACCATAAGGTGATGTCTAAATAATTTTAGCATAATTTTATATTTCTTTTGATTCTTTATTAATTCCACCACATGCGATGATAATATATATGTCTATAAAGTGATACAGTGTTTTAAAATTTAATTCTGAATGTTTTCATGAGATTTATTCAGATTAAAATCTGTAGAGGTTCTGGTTAATTAATTTCAGCCATTATTCTGTAATATTCAAATACTTCTTCGTAGTGATTTTCAATTTATACACAAAATTTTATTTGGTGTATATATTTCTTGAATGAAAACGTTAATTAGAACATTTGCTTAGTAGAATTATATGTAGTTATAAATAATCCAAAATTATTCTAAAAAAATGTTTTGAAAATAATTTATATCAACAAAGTGGGAAAAGGAATTAAAAATGCTAAAAAACTTTCTGCATACATACGTGTTCATTACTATTTATTATAGCTAATATATGTTTGTACCAAAATCTTCTTTAATTTAAAACGTAAATTAGAATATTTACTTGATAGAATCATAAATTACGAATAAACCAAAATTATTCTGGTAACACATCTGGAAAATGAATTATATTAATGAAGTTGAAAAGTAATTCAACATGCTACAAAATTTTTTGTTTATTTGGCGAGAAAAAGCATACATATTTATCCCTATTTATTATGTCTACTATATGTTAGTACCAAAATCTTATCATTATTTTCTGGTGAAGTTTCAGAATGTCTTCATTCGATACCTGTCTGCTGTAAACGGGGATATTTTTGGAGCAAACCGAAAATTTATTAAGCCTAATTCGTTGGTACCCACACGCTTCATTTGCGTTTTTAATTAACCCAAGTCGCATTGAAAAATGATGGCAAATAAAATGTAGAAATAATGGATTTCAACATGCCGGACTGGTATTAGTTGTTCCCAAATTATCTCGGTGATGAATAAAATTATCGCAAAATTGTTGAAGCAGCAGGTGCTCCTTATGGCTGAATATCAAATATATGACCGGTGAAAATGATTTGATTCCCGTTAAAATGATGAATTATTTCTGCTCGTTTTTTTGATTAAAAAATTCTGCCAACAATTGAAGTTGGTTTTGAAAATTTCTAATAATATTATGGAAGAAAGTATCTCGATTGCATCAACTGCTATACCCTTGGAATCTAAACCTTAAGTTTTGTACGAAATAAATGCTACCCTAAATTATATTACATATCATTTTTTTCAAAAGATTTTTGTTCAACCGACTTCTGAGCCTACCTCTATCTAAAGAAAATTATAATAAAGAATTAAACACCAAATACTAAATTGGGGGAAATAATCAATACTCGATATCATACATGGACAATATTTTGAAATCTATAAAAGATAAACTGCTCATCGATAAAATATACCCACCGATCTATCAATTAATTTTATAAAGGATTTAATGAAAAAATCAATGCAATGCAATCAACTCTGAACTTTTTGTTAAAGTTCCAGTTATCTGAAGATTGGGTGAAACCTCGAAACTTCTTCCACCAAAGTTGTGTAAATTAAAAATTTTTTGTTACTAAAACAGTAATTTCCAACACTTATTTTGATCATTATCAACTACTAAGTAGTAACGGACGAGAGAGTTTAATATTTTTTGGTTAGTTAAGTTTATTGATAATATGAAGAAATTTGTAAAGTACAGATCTGGTCCATGAGATTTATAGTGCTCATGAACTTATAATCAGATGAATCTCAATTTATTACAAAGAACACTGGCTGAAGTTCATTCACTCAATAATTCAACTGGATTGTATGCTTATTGAAACATGCAAATCTTTGGAAATGCCATTCTCTTGTCTGAAAACTTCAATTTTGTAACTTTTGTGTTTATTTCAGCTGGCCTGATGATGGCTTAGTGCCGAAATCGATCGCAAATAGATTACTATTCAACAGAAAAGTGTGTTTTTCTATATTGACCCTTATTATAACTTTTACACACTTACGGAAGAATTCACAACCAAAATTAATAATAAACTTTTTTTTCATTTCAAATTGTCTTTTCATTTTTATTGAATTTTCCACGTAAATTTCTGACAGTTTGGACAGAAGATTCACCACCGCCTAAACACGCCATACTCGAAATGACTACAACTTCTAAATGCAAATTTTAAATCCTTCATAATATTGCATACAGAGTTTCTGTCTTAACCGCCTGTTGGGGTCTCCAGGATTTTGCATGTAATCTCTAAAAGAAGCATATCTATTGTCATTATGCTGATGTTGAGAGCTTCTCTGGAGTAAAATTTGAAATATCCCAAATTCTAAGCAACTGAGATTCGTACGTAGACAGAGGATACCCCATACGAAATTCAAATGAATGGAAATCGGAACCATGGGCCATTATTTAAATGAAACGAATCAAATTAAACTCAAACAGCACTCACAACTCATTCAGAAGGATCCAATGTATCTGACTAAAAATTTAGAAGCATGTTTGAAATTTTAATCACGGCAATAATGTAAGCAACGGGCACTCCACCGAGCACGTGCTTTCCAGGCCGTCGACGACTAGTGTTGACAATTGAATACGTTAAACGCACTCCATGCTGACTTGATCCAGCGTTCTTAGAGAGCGTGGCTAGCCGGTGGATACGTATTTACAGGAATTTTAATAAATTCTATTGAATTATGAAGTTCGTTTGTGGGGGCCGACCGTGACACGTCTTGCTGACGGTTGGAAATTTCAATATTTTCGTATTTATTCAAATTCGATTTCCGAGGGTATTAATTATGGGTAGGAGGAATTTTTCCTGCTCGCCGACAGAGAGTTAGTTTATTTCTATGTGTTTTTTGATTGGACTTAGTGGGCGAATTAACATATATAATTTTGATAATGTGAATACAAATTTTCGACTGAATATGACGAAAAATTTGCAATGAATATTTAGTGGAGGCTCATCCTCAAAACTTTATCTTTAATTAAGCCAAAATCAATTGAGTTTCAGACTGATTCATTTCTTCGAGATTCATATAGATATATTGTATGTCTAGAAAGTATCCGGAAAAAACAAAGCTCAATTGTAATTGATAAGTATATATTTTTAATTATTATTATATATATATATATATATATATATATATGTATATATATATATATATATATATATATATATATATGTATATATATATATATATATATATATATATAACAAAATATAAATCTTATTAACTTATACAACCTAGATTTAACTGTAATCACTAGACTAAACGTCGAGGTACATCCGAAACTAGATCACCTCCATAATTTTCGGTGATGGTAGTCCAGGATTATAAAACTGACTGAATTACATCATTTTTATTTTGTGGAGCTGCTCATTCAACTCCAATCTTCATTAGTTCCCATATGTTTTCAATGGGACTAAGATCTGGTGAAGCTGCTGGCCATGGTTGTCACTTGGTGTTCTGATATCCAAGCTTCGGCATAGACATCTTGCATTTTCCTGGTGAAAACGCCACCCCTCTAGATATAAAGCATGAGCCGTTTCAAAGGGAAAATCATTTAGAATGCCACAATACTTTTCAATATTTGTGGTACCACCAACTATACAGAGAGGCTACGCTGAGATATTGCTCCTCAAAACATTATATTTGTTTTGATAGGTTTAATGAATGATTTCCATCAAGTTGGAAACATCTTTCATCAGATATAAAGACATTATTAGAATCTTCATCTTGAAAACGTTGACAAAATTGTATCTCGCTCGTTCGTTCCTTTTGTAAAGGTGTAATTATGGGGACTTTTTTTGGTTTCCTTGATATGTCTTTTCAGTGATATACGGGCGGTTTCTGGCCAATAAAGCGTTTGAATAGTCTCCTTTAATCTTACGGGGTCTTAGTGAAACTGATCTATGCCATTTTTCATCCTCTTTATTGTCTCATATACAGCACTTTTTCCCAGTTCAGTCATTTACACTAATTTGTTAACGTTTCGAAAACTTTTTCTATACAAATATTTCACTTTGTACTTTTTTATAGTTGCGACATTATTTCATGAATTGTACATCTGTTGACAATCAACAATATTTGACAAATAGTGTTGCCATGCAACTTTGGCCATAGCCGACTGTCAGCACAACCTTTTTTATACATTAATTTTGTCTTGGAACGTTACAAAAAAGAAGTAAATTAAAATTATGAGTTATAATAAATTCCGGATACTTTTTAGATGGACTATACATGAATGTCACTAAACCTCTGTTGAGGTCAATACAGTTACCCCATAATATCAGGTGTTTTTTTTTTAAGTGATAGAAGTTTCGATAGGGATAACTGTGATTTGACAGAAGGTAGAAGCCATGTTGTTTTGACATTTCTGTTCAGTAAGCATTGACAAATTATCATAGAAAGACTCACGCCGCAACAACATTTACAAATTGTTGAAATTTAATTTTAAAATCAGTGTTCTATTCGCCAAACTTATAGAGCACTTCGTGAAATTCATACATAATCGTCCATCAGAGCAGCTTATTCGTCGAACTATCGGTAGATTTCGGACAACACTTTCTCTACTCGATGCAACAACAACAATAAGACAAAGAACTGGACGTACAGAAGAAAATATCGCTGCTGTAAGTCATAGTGTTAATGATGATCCACATTTGTCCATTCTTCGACGTTCACAACTAGTTGGACTCTGTGCATTCACCACATGGAAAATTTTGAGTAAAGATCTTGGTATACACCCATACAAGATCCAACTGGTTCAAGAACTAAAGCCACTTGACCATACTAAGCGCCGTTTGTTTGCTGATTGGGCCCTTGAACAGCTTGAAGTTGATCCACTTTTTTATCGTAAAATTGTGTTTAGTGGTGAAGCTCATTTCTGGTTGTACGGCTACGTAACCAAGCAAAATTGCCGTATATGGTGTGAAAACAATCCTCAAGCAAGAAGTTCTGCAGGTTCCATTGCATCCTGAAACATGCACTGTTTGGTGTGTTTTACACGCTGGAGGCATCATCGGTCTATATTTCTTAAAAAACGATGCTAGTGATAATGTTACAGTGAATGGTGCTCGTTACAGATCGATGATCAATGATTATTTGTTTCAAAATTTGAAGGGTATCGACCCAGAAGTGTTTTGGTTCCAACAAGATGGTGTTACACCTCATACTGATACCGTAACAATTGATTTATTGAATGAAAGATTTGGCGATAACGTTATTTTGAGAAATAATCCAATTAATTGGCCTCCAAGGTCATGAGACATAACTCCACTGGATTATTTTCTTCGGGGTTATGTCAAGTCATTGGTTTATGCAAATAAACCAGAAACAATAGACGCTTTGGAAGTCAACATAACTCGTGTTATTGATTAAATAAGGCCTGAATTACTCAAAAAAGTGGTCCAAAATTGGTTTGGTCGAATGCGGGTCCTCAGAGCTAGTCGTGGTAGACATATGCCGGAAATTATTTTCAAAACATAAATGTCATAAAATTATCTTCCATATAAAAACAAATTTGGCTAAATTCAATCTTAATTTAAATGTGTTTTAGTTCAATTTAAAGTTATATCACTCTAAAAAAACATCCGATATGATGTTGTAGGAAAAAATAATATAAACAAGGCTATAATAGACCTGAATTAATGAATTGAGGTGTAGCACTTCTCCTACTTTATTGATGGCAAAAATATGAACCATTGAGTTTTCTGCAAAGCATATCCATATGAGTAGACCAATTCAAATTCCTATCAACGTATATACCCAAGAATTGGCTACTGTCAGTTGATCTTATTGAGAAATTTGAGTAGTGAATTTCTTAGGATTATTTTGAAGCCCACTTGAATGCAAACGGTTTTGTTGACATTTACTCCTACTCCGTTCGACTGGCACCAATCCACGAAATGGCCTATAATTTACTCGCAAACATAGTGAAATTCCTCGCAAGTCCGTGACTTGACCACAACCAACATCGGCAAAAAGCATAGATAGAGCCAAATGAATGGGTAAATCATTTATGAACAGTAATGATAATAGTGGTCCCAGGACAGAGCCTTGGGACACCCCACAATCGATATGGAATCGAGCCGGATAAGTGGATCCAACCTGTACACGTATAGTTCTCTGGTTAAGATAACTACGCAACCAATCGAGAAATATTCTCGTGAACCCTGAATTGTAGCATTTGTTTAAAATGAAATCAATTAAAAGTGTGTCCAAAGCACAAGATGGATCAAAAAACATTCCAGCAACATGTAAGTTGTGGTCCATACATTCGTAAATTGATTTAATGAAATCGGGTGCAGTCGTCAGTGTTGATCGACCACTTCTGAGTCCAGGTTGAGCTGAATTAATTTCTATGAAAACTTTACAACCTGCGATCAGGTAAATACTAAATAATTTATTCTCATCGAGACAAAATTTTCTTGTTTTCAATTTTGAAACTGGAAATCGACCACGGCGAAACTAAACAGCGAAATCGATTGGGTTCGCAGAAGTTAATGGGTTCTCGGCAGTGGTGCTAGATCCTGTAATTGAGCAATTCATTACACGGCGGGTTGATGGAATCCAGCTTAGGGCTACTGGGTCCCTGCACAGAAAACGTAGATCAGCGGGCACCGTTTCACGAAAATCGTGACCACGAGATCGTATTTTCTCGGCGAAAAGAAGAAAGTTGAAGCGTTATGACCATAAGATGACGGTTAGAAACGAACGATTGTCGTTAAGAGGCGAAAATGTGTCTTTTCTGAAGAATAATGCTATTATAAAACATGCAGCGTTATGCAGCTGAGTATTGGCGAATACTAATGAGTTTGGAAATCATGTTAACGGTCTGTGACTATGCGAATGAAATATTTGATTTATTTTTCTCTATGGTCTATTGCTAAGGACCTAATTTCACATTCAGAGTCGAAAACTGAGAGATTTTCCACGTTATAAAGTAGTTAAAGGGTGGCCATCTAGAGTTCGCATTTTGAAGTAGTGTTTATTTCGAGTCTGTCATTCATAGTTTGACAGAAAGTTGGTTTAATATTTGACATTAACGAAATCGGTCGATTTACGCTTGAACAAATCTGGGAAATGTAATAAACAACTCATTTGAATATCAAAACAGATTTAATCTGTTAGTCTTCTACAATTTTAATTTCAAAAAATTTTTATTTAAGAAACTTCAATAATTAAATTAATGTCTTTGTAAACATTGCTCATATTTAATAGACGTATAAAATCGAAATTCATCATACAAATGGTATTAAGAAAAACCAACGAATATAAATTGTCAATTGAAATTAATAAATACATAAACATTTTTTGTTTCGTTCCAGGCATGCGTACTGAACTCTTCAGACAAATGTACGAAGCCCTGTTTGTAACAAACAGGGCTTAAATATGAGCAATACTGATAAGGAGATTAATTTAATTCTTAAAGTTAAAATAATACATTTTGTAACAAACAGGGCTTCGTACGTTTGTTTGAAGAGTTCAGTACGCATGCCTGGAACGAAACAAAATATTTATCTATTAATTTCAATTGACAATTTATATTCGTTGGTTTTTCTTGATTTCATTTGATATTGTATAATGAATTTCGATTTTATACGTCTATTAAATATGAGCAATGATTATAAAGACATTTATTTAATTCTTAAAGTTTCTTAAATAACAATTTTTTGAAATTAAAATTGTAGAAGACTAACATATTAAATCTGTTTTGATATTTAAATTTTGTAATAATTCTTCTATCAAGTAAAAAACCGTTCAATTTGTGAAACAAGTTCGTGAAACTAGATCGTTATTTGATGGAACAATCTGTTTACGTTCTCAGCTAGTGAGCACACCCGAAAACATTGCTGCTGTAGACCAGAATGTGGCTGAACATCTAATAAGATCAACTCATATAAAGAAATAAAGGAAAATAGAAAATATAGAGATAGTTTGTTTCGATTGGTTGTTTCTGTGGCCCTGTTTATGAAAAAAAAAAAACAGGCCCTACTTTTTGAGATATACAGTTTTAATATTTCGTCAAAAGAAATACAAATTATAATATATTATGTTAATAAAATTTCTATTGAACATCATTAAATGATCTTTTATGAGATTTTCTTGAATGAACGACTTTAGGTAGATCTCGTTGCAGACTCCAACAGTAGTCTTCCTTCATATGTGAGTCCCACCGACCCTGATGAAATCTTTCACCCAGCTCCTCACTAAAATCACCCAGATTTCTCAGTTCTGGCCTGCTCGATAACCAGATTTAAATCCTACTTTTTGGGACCATTTAAAAACATTGGTTTACAAGACTCCTGTCCAAGATATGGAAGACTTAAGGAAGCGCATTGTTCTCTCATGTAGGGTTATTCAAAATACTCCAGGATATTTTGACCGGATAACCCAATCTATGCGCCGACATCTAGATTCTTGTGTAACGCCTGGAGGTGGTCTTTTTGAACATTTGAGATGATCACAAATTGCAAGAAAGAAATATTCATCGATACAAATCAACAAATTTGTTGGTTATCATCGATGAATATTTCCTTCTTGCTATTTGTGCTGTATTGCATTAGGCCTTTCGGCGTGCACCTTCTAACTATTTAATGTGATATTCAATTTGTAAAAAGTTTTTTTACATTTATTCAATATTTGTACCAGTTCTCAATGAAAATATTCCAGCATCTACGACTCAGGCGTATTATCTGTTGATAAATTCTTTTTTCTCAAAAACTGTGGATTTTAGCGTGAAATGACAAGAGCCCTCATTTTTTAATAATGCATCAATCTAACAAAACGAAACTTTGTATTGTAAAATAGGAATATGGAAAAAAGTTGTTTGCAAAAGAAAGTTTAGGGGTGGCTTTTTCTGCCCCTTGCAATCATAAAGAAACACCACCAAAAAAAATTTTGAGTGCCTTCTCGCCCACATAAAATGTCTGGTTAATTTCATTCTAGTCAGTTTTCTGGTTCTTAAGAAAAAAATTAAGAACTGTTTTTCAGGCGCCATCTTTAGGGGCCTGTAACTAAGTAGAGGGGGCCCAAAAAGTAAAGTTTATATGAAAAACCCATCCTATTTCGTAACAAGAAATCACGTCCAAATTTTTTTTGTAAGAAGTGAATGTGTAATTTTCAGAATAAGTTCAAATGTATACCTGAGGAGGCCACAGTGTTGGCGGAACAATTGTTGTTAATTAAAAAATTGTGTAAATATTCTTTATTATCTTATTCAATGAAAATTTCAGTTCAAAATAATATTAATAATTAAAATTAATCACGAAATTTAAGAAAAAAGAATGCTTCAATGGACACTATTCACAAGCTAATAATTCGTAAATTTTTCATTCTATATCAGTACCACAACCAAATATTCAAGCCACCACGCCTAATCTAAAGATATCTGGTGTTGTTTTTAAAGTGATAGAACTTCAAATTGGAATAAAACACATTTAAATCAAGATTGAAGATGTGAAAGATAATTTTATGATAATTATGTTTTAAAAATAATTTCCGGTATATGTCCACCATGACTAGCTCTGAGGAACGGCATTCCACCAGACCAATTTTGCACCACTTTTTCGAGTAATTCAGGCCTTATTTCATCAATAACACGAGTTATGTTGGCTTCCAAAGCGTCTATTCTTTCTGGTTTATCAGCATAAACCAATGACTTGACATAACCCCAAAGGAAATAATCCAGTAGAGTTATGTCGTATGATCTTGGAGGCCGATTAATTGGACCATTTCTCGAAATAATGCTAGCGCCAAATCTTTCTTTCAATGAATCAATTGTTACGGTAGCAGCATGAGATGTAGCACCATTCTGTCAGAACCAAACTCTTCTGGATCGATACCATTAAAATTTTTGAAACATATAATCATTGATCATCGATCTGTAACGAGTACTATTCACTGTAACATTAGCTCCATCATCGTTTTTATAGAAATATGGACCGTTTATGCCTCCAGCGTGTAAAGCACACCATACAGTGTATTTTTCAGGATACAATGGAACCTGCAGAACTTCGTGAGGATTGTTTTCACTCCATATACGGCAATTTTGCTAGTTTACATAGCCGTTCAACCAGAAATGAGCTTCAGCACTAAACAGAATTTTACGATAAAAAAGTGGATCAACTTCTAGTGTTCTAGTGTCCAAGCAGCAAACAAACGACGCTTATTATGGTCAAGTGGCTTTAGTTCATGAACCAGTTGGATCTTGTATGGGTGTAGACCAAGATTTTTACGCAGAATTTTCCATCTTGTTGTGGACGTCGACGAATAGAAAATTCTGGATCATCATTAACACTATGACTTACAGCAACGATATTTTCTTTTGTACGTCTAGTTCTTTGTCTTGTTGTTTTGTTGTTGCATCGAGTAGAGAAAATGTTGTCCGAAATCTATCGATAGTTCGACGAATAAGCTGCCCTGATGAACTATTATTTAAACCATAAATTTCAGAGAGTGAAAAAAAATATTATTCTTCAACAAATCAACAATAGTGAATATAGAAATAACAATTGATTTTCACTAAATCCAAAAGAGATTTGTAATAAAAATCTATTCACTCAATGATAATTTATAGTAATTATATAGAACTTTTCCCATTACTAAAATACATTAGGTTTTGTTGTTAAAAATTTACATTTACACTAATCCATTAATTTTATATTTTTATTACTTATTATATATCTATCATAATTTAATAATCAATAAATTCCAATCATTTATTATTTAATTTATTTAAAAGATTTATTCGCTTTTTATATTTATAATAAATTCATATTAATTATTAAAAAATAATAAATTTATATATATATATATATATATATATTTATATTATTTTTATTATATAATATTATATAATATTTATATTATATTTATATATATATATATGTATATATACTAACTTTAGAGTTATATATATATATATATATATATATATATATATATATATATATATATATATATATATATATATATATAAATATACGAAACACACCCAGTATTGGTATCGTTGAAAGCTCCTATTATTTGTATCTCTTTCCCTCTCTAAAGTTAGGACCGGATATCCAATCGAATAGGATATATCAATCATTCTTCCTATACTCATATATTATTTTCTTAACAATTGACTCAATATTAGCAGCTCAAATTCTTATGATGATCGTATACGACGTGAGATATATCTCGAATCGGATGAATAGATCCAATCTCTATAAGTTTGGCGAATATAACACTGATTTCGAAAATGAATTTCAACAATTTGTAAACGTTCTTGCGGCCTGAGTCTTTCCATGATAATTTGTCAATGCTTACTGAACAGAAATGTCAAAACAACACGGCTTCTACCTTCTGTCAAATCGCAGGTATCCCTACCGAAAGTTCTATCACTTAAAAAAAAACACCTGACACGTATGTATACAGAGTCAGCAGAAGTTCTAGTATTGGAACAATATATTGAGTTCAGACGTGGATTGTTTTTGCTGGAAATACATTAATATTTAGTAATAGTTATTGATGGATGTAGGTAGCGAACACGGTTTGACCCCCTGCAGACCTTATTACCCTGCTAGCAGGTGGTGTACCTGTGAAACTTACACTGAGGCGTATTTTTCATTAGAGATCTCTCATTCGTGATTTATTTTGCGCCACTAATACTTATTTACTGGCTGAGAGTGTTGCCATACGTCTTTTTCTTCTTCAAATCGCTCTCGGAACGCAGTGATATTGTTTCTTTGTTCATGGAGGAAGAATCTTGCAATTATATATTGCAAAATAATAACAGATATTGCATTGAGCATAAATGAAATAACTCATAAATTACATAAATGAAATAACTCAAAAATAATGGTCCTAAAAGTGAATGGAAATAAAAAACTATTGAATTCTAGAATGGGCAAAATCCGAACAAAGGATCCGAATTTGTAAATATTAAAAATAAAATAAAATAAATGGAGGTTTATTTTTGATAGAAGGTATATAAAATTATATGAATATTTTTATAGTTACAGATATATTCTGTTAGCCTTCTACATAGTCAATTCCAAAAAGTCATATTCAATGTTACAACCTGAGGAATTAAATAAATGTCATATAAGCACTGCTTCTATCAAACGATATATAACACATCCAAATGAGACATTATAAGATATCAAATGGGATAAAATCCAATAAATCTAAATTGTTAACAAAAACCCTATAAATTAAATATTTTGAGTAGCCAAAATTTCTTTCTCCTCATCCCTCTTATGAAAACAGATATCTTTCAAAAATGTTTAACGTAATCTCAAGAATTTCATCATAAAACTATTTTACTCAGAATATTCAATATTATTGGATATCTAACTAAGTTACTTTTCATAAAATCTCAAGGTATCTAAAGCATTACTAAATAACAAGTTTTAAGAGAGACTTTGCTCGGCGGTACTCAATCATGTTCAATAAAATATAATATCAATCAACAAAAAATATTTACTTACCTTTAACAATTCAGAGAACGTCTTGGCAAATGAATACTGAACATTTAAATCGAGTCCAATGTTGACTTAAAATGAATAGTTCGGTGGTTTACCATTGATCTTAAAAATTGAAAGGCGATTTAACGGCCTCTGTTATTTTTTGAAATGAAATATTTAGGAGGCTTACAGAATATATCTGTAAATATTAAAATATTTAAATAATAATAAGTGAAAATATTAAGTTTCTTCGGAATATCAAAAACATCGAACCATGAGAGGATAACTTAATTTTCTATTCAAAATTTTTTTTAAATTAAAATTAATAAGATATCTTGGAAACACTGTACAGACACCTACAGTATTAACACATATATGCAGCAAATATACAATAAAGAATCGAAAGAAAATATTAAGAATTGACCGAGATCATCCAGCTGAAGAATTTAAAAGAGAATGGTTTTTTCAAATATTTCAGACAATAAAATAATAAAAAGATTTTTTTCTTGATAGGAGGATTATTACAAAATTTTAAATATCATACAGATTTATTCTGTTGACCTTCTACAAATTTTAAATCAAAAAATTCATTAATCAGAAACTTTTAGAATTAAATAAATTAAATGTCTTAGAAAAGCACTGCTTCGGTTTAGTAGACATATAAAATAATCACTCATTACACAGGTCCAAAAGGGAATAAAAGAATTCCAAGAAATATAAATTATTAAATAAAATAACTAAATAAATACTTGAAGAGTACAAAATTTTATTTAGTACCCTGTTTAATCATAACCAAAGCCCTTTACAAAAATACAAAGCAAAACTTCAGGGACTTCTTTAAAAATATCTTGCTCAAAATAAGTTATTTAAAAAAAATTCCTAAAGCATGCAGCACATCTTCAAAAAGCAATTTAGAATTCCCACAACGGAAAACTCATCAGCTCCACTTCATATTTAAAAAATGAAAATAATTAACAAAAAAATCTTACCAGACAAGCTGTATGTATTTATCTGGAATGAAGTGAACTTTTAAAAATCCTCCGTATTCTATGTTCGTCACATAAATTACACAAAGTTTGTAAGTTATTTTATGGACGCAGAATAAATCTGTGTGATATTTCAAACTTCAGAAAATAACGAGATCAATTCTCCGAAACCTCTACAAATTCAATATGAAAAATCTCATGAAAATTAAAGTTAAATTGTATAAAATATCTTAGAAAAACACTGTACGACTTCATAGACATAGAATATCAACACATACGTGCGGTAATTTACCAATAAAGAATCAAAGGAAAATATAAAAACTTGGCCGTGATCATCCAGCAAAGTAAGGTGTAGAATAATTATTTGACAGCTTTCGCAAAGTTTTTTGAGTATTTCATTACTTAAAGTATAGGAAAATTAATTAAAATTTAGTTTTAGGGGTCGGAAAACAACTGGAAAAAAAGTTTTAAAAAAGAACTGTTTTACTACAAGAAATTCCAATTTTACCTATTTTATGTGATGACAGTTTGAAAATATTACTTTTTTCAGATTCTTTGTCAGAAAATAGGGTGGGTCTTTTATATAAACTTTAGTTTTTGGCCCCCCTGCTCAATTACAGCCCCCTTAAGATGGCACCCGAAAAACAGTTCCTAATTTATTTCTTAGAAATCAAAAAACTGACGAGAACAAAATTAATCAAATATTTTATGTGGGCGAGAAGGCACTCAAAAAATTTTTTGCTGGTCCTTCTCTATGATTGAAAGGGTTAGAAAAAGCCTCCCCTGAACTTTCTTTCGCAAGAAACTTTTTCCATTTTCCTATTTTACAATAAAAAAATTTTTGAATAGATTGGTTTATTCTCAACAAATAAGGTCTCTTGTAATTTCTTGCTGAAGTTCAAGGTTTTTGAGAAAAAAAAATTATCAGCATGATAGCGTGAGTCGTAGAGACTGGAATTATTTCCGAACTAGAGTTTATCTAATAAGCGGATGTCATTTTGTTATGACAACTGACTAGTTCTGATTTACTTTGATTCAGTTACAATTATTTTTTGATATGGCTTATCATTTTGAGATATTTTATCACGTACTCATTAAGATGGCGGTGTACACAAATAAAGAAATGACTGATATGCTTTTTGTTTACGGTCCTTCTGGTGGTAATTATCTAAAAGCATCCAGAAGATCCACGGGATTTTCCGAATCGTCTCCAATTGTAATATACAGTGGATTTCTATAAAGTGAACATGTCGTGAATGATGTTTATTATATCTTTAAAACATAAATGAAATAAACACACAAATGGTAACAATTATTGCTGAGATTTAGGGGTAGATAAAATAAATCCCTTCGTGATTTTAGTCGGTACACACAGATAAAGCTGTTGATTCAACTCTATGCGATCCCTTCGTGCAATCAATTGATTTGATCAAGATAAAAATGTGCCATATGCGAGACGCTTCAAATTCTAGTAACGGCAACATCGTTCCAGCATCAGTGATACGATAGAAGTCCTGTGGAGACGCTGGATAGTATTCCAGTCCAGTTTTCGGGGGAATTAAAGTCAGCAGCAGGTCCTGCTGCGATCAGCAGGTGACGGACTCACCAAATGGTGCTAACATATTCAACGCTTCTACTTCTTCGATTTCGGACCAGTTTTAGTGCCCAAATAGTTTAAAAGATACATTCTTCAAGGCACTCTAGTTTTCTATGACACGCAGTAGGTAGAGGAATGAAAAATGCATCCATTTATTTTCACTGCTTGATGATATACTACTCTGTCAAGAAAGTACCGGGAATTTTCAATTAAAACAACATTTTTACATTTAATCGTCAAAATTTATTGGGTCGCCTTCAAAATAGGCTCCATTTGCTCCAATACATCTATGCCAACGGCACTTCCAATTATCGAAACATTTTTTATAGGCGCTTTCCGGGATGGACTTTAACTCTCGCGCCGAATTTTGTTTTATGGCTTCAATCGACTCAAAACGGGTGCCACGAAGGGGCAATTCTAGTTTTGGGAAGAGGAAAAAGTCGCAGGGAGCCAAATCCGGCGAATACGGTGGTTGCTGAAGCACGTTTGTTGAGTTTTTGGCGAGAAAGTCAGTCACAATCGTAGCTCGGTGAGAAGGCGCGTTATCGTCATGCAAATTCCATGAGTTGTTCGCCCACAAATTTGGCCGCTTCTTACGGATACGCTCACGCAAACGTTTCATAACGCCTAGGTAATACTCCTTGTTTACCGTCTGACCCTCTGGAACGAATTCGTAGTGCACCACGCCACGGATATCGAAGAAAACAATGAGCATCACCTTCATTTTCGAGCGGCTTTGGCGTGGTTTTTTTCAGTTTCGGCTCATTTTTTGCCACCCATTCCGATGATTGCTGGCTTGTTTGCATATCGTACTCGTAGACCCAGGTCTCAGCACCAGTTATAATGCGTTCCATGAATGTAGAACTGGAATTACAGCGATCCAGCATGTCTGAAGCAACCTGTTCGCGATGACGTTTTTGAAGAAAATTCAGGTCTTTCGGTACGAGTCGTGCGGCCACCTTTCTCATGCCCAAAATATCAATCAAAATCGTACGTGCGAACTCGTGGGATATCTTAAGATCATGTGCTATCTCTCTCAAGCTGGTACGACGGTTTTCCAGCCCCCTTTCCTTAATTTTATCGACGTTATCTTCGATCGAAGCCGTCGATGTGCGACCACTTCACGACCGTCCTTGAAGACTCTGTACCACTGATATGCACGAGTTTTCGATAGAGCATTATCACCAAAGGCCTTTTGCAACATTTTCAATGCATCGGCACAGGAAAATTCATTTGCAACACAAAACTTTAAACAAATTCTTTGCTCAACGTAATCACCCATAGTAAAAATTGGCACGCACTCTGACATTGACTGACTTAATCAGCTGTTGCAAACACACTAGTTGACAGATCCCGCTCAAGCTTGGCATAGTAATTGAGGACAGTGGTACCAAACTAGAAAAAAAAATTTTTACCTGCCTCATCGCCCCGCCAGATTTAAATCGATAATTCCCGGTACTTTCTTGACAGAATGTACTTGAATGACTGGATATTTTAGTGGATGAACTAGATAGAAGTTCAAAACTAAAGATTTTTCTTAATGATACGGACATATTTTTGTGGCACTCCGATATGAAATGTACAAAAATTATTATCTCGGAATACCTATCTATTTTAGCCAATTGTAAGAGCTTGCGGAAAAAGAAATCCATTAATTTTCTGTAGATGGATGAAGTGATTGATATCTCGTAAAGCATCGATCAAACAGTCACAGATTAATGCTAGTTATCAAGGTGATATTTCACACTGAAATCTACTTTCACTATTTTTTGTTTCTGTTGTGAGTTACAGGGTTGGAAGTCAACAATGAGAAAATTCTGTGCTTTTTACAGTTTTTCTTTGATAAAGGCCAAAAAGCAAGTCAGGCGGCTGTTCTACTGTGCGTTTGGTGGCACTGGAAAAGAATAATTTATTAAGAGTTTCTTCCAAATGGCCAAACTCTAAATCGTATCTCGACTATCAACAACTGGACCGTTTGAATCTAGAGATTAACCAGAAACGGCCAGAATTGATCAAAAGAGAGGTGTTATGTTCCATCAGGAATTCGTCAGGCTACACACGTCTGTAGTAACTCTCCAGAAACTTCGGGAGCTTGGTTGAGAAGATTAAATGCATCCACCATATAGTCTGTACCTAGCAACAAGCGGTTACCATATTTTTCTCGCAGTTCCAAACTTCCTGAGTGATAAGAAATAACCATCAAAAGCAGATTATGATGTTCGATCACTAGCGTTTTTCCCAATACTAAGAAGCTACCTTTAAAATGGCAACAAATTATAGAACAAAACGGTGCATATTCGACAGAAATCAAACATTCTGAAACATGTAAAATACAGTCTTGAAGTTTACGCAAAACTAATGGATTTTTATTCCCAAACCTATTATATAGACATTATTATCTCGGAATACTGATCTATTTGAGCCATTTATGTTTGATAGTTGATCATAATTGTTGATCAATTATTTAGAAATTACTGTTTCACTATTGAAAAACTTGAGTAAATTTTTTAATTATAACATTTTCTTAAAAAAATGATCTATTAATTTTAAACATCTTTAGAAAAAGTACTTTCACAGATGATATTGTTCCTTAAGATTATTTCAGTCCCGATAACCATAACTTGAACTCCTGCATAGATATGTTAAATATCACACAGATTAATTCTGCCAACCTCACTACAAATTTTAATCTTGAATTGTATCAGTCCTTACTTGGTGAAAATCCATATTAAATAATTTGAAATAAGGTTATTCTGATTTTCACAAATTCATCAGGTAAGACCACATTTTGAATAACTAAGCTTGTTTCCGAAATCCGTGGCTATTTATATTACAGTAACTACAATAAATTTTTATTAGGCACTAAAACCCAAAAAAGGGTCCCTGCAAATTCCAGCTTATCTGAATATATTTAACAGAGGTGAGCTATTTAAATCTATTTGTTCGTTAAGTAATATTCCAATTTTATTATGTTTATTTATCTCTAGGGATTCTAACAGATTTAAGGCATAACTTTTGCTTTCTATATGTAGAATTTCAAAGTTATGGTTGAAATTATGTCCTGTTTCTAACAAATGGTTCGAATATGTGGAATTGCTTTTATTGTTGAGGAAACTCTTCAAATGTTCACACATCCTATGACGGAACGTTCTTCCAGTTTGACCTATGTAAATTTTAGGGCAATCACCGCAGGTTAACTTATAAACCCCAGATTTATCATCCTTATGTGTGTAGTCTTTATTATTTTTGATAAATTTACTCAAGTTTAAATTAGTTTTGAATGAAGTTCTCAAATTATATTTATTTTTGAGGTATGTAGCAATTTTCTCAGAAATACCTTTAGTGTAATTTAAGGAAATGCAAAGTGGTGCAAAATTGGTCTAGTCGAATGCGGCTTCTCAGAGCTAGTCGTGGTGGACATATGCCAGAAATTGTTTTCAAAAAAAATTTTTGGCTTCAGTCTTCATTGAAAAGTGTTTTATTTCAATTTTAAGTTCTATCACTCTAAAAAACCACCCGATATTTTAATCCATGATCATCTTTATTTCACAAAGTTTTTCACCAGCCCTAGTTTAATGTGAAGAAGAGACAGAAGGACATTTTTGGGGTCTGCAAGTGGTCTAAACTTAACATTTTGAACAGTTGAAAAACACTTCTTTCTGGACAATTTTTTGTCATATAATGCCGATTTACTGCACGACTCTCCCATAAACAAAGAAAAGAGCAATAAACATACATACATTTAGTCCCCACATATCAGCTATTTATACGTATTGTAGTTTATGTGATCCAAAAGAATGTGTATACTTTCATTACTTTCTTTTATCTTCACTGAATGGGCAACTGGTGTAGAGGATTTTATATTCACATTATGCGATAACACAGCTTTTAAATTCTATGTAGAGGAATAAATAAACACCACTCAGAGGGGGACTGCTCAATATCAAGTTCCTGCATTAAACCATCATTATCAGTACACGCGCATGACGAATTTTTCATACTGTAAAATGCAGAAAACGGAGTATTCCTTTTTCTGAATTTAGTAATTTTCGTTTCGTTGCCTAATAAGTTCCAATCCTTAAGACGCGAATCAAGAAGTTTTGACTGTTGTTTTGATAACCCCAAATCACGTACTGAATCATTTCACTTAGTTTGAACAATTGAATGTGACTCGCCGGAACTGGAGTAAAAGTAGGTTCGGTGCACTGTTCTTCGGAGCTGCCTGATGATGCGTTGTCTCCAATATCTTCCGAAATAATATTTTGCAGATCTAAAGATGCGATAGCACTGGTAAATCTGCATTATGAGAAATAAGTCGTATTGCAGACTGCAAATTTGGATAGTCAATCTTGTGCTTTATCCTTTTGGAATAACCTTCAGTCTTTGCCAGGCAACAACAGTAATCGTCTAAACGATTCGTAGAAATTTTTGAGTTTCTGTTGTGCAGTTTTGGAGAGGTATTTGATTTTTATAATACCGTTATGAAACAAAGCTTGTATCCTTCAAGTATTCCTTTAATAATTTTATTAATATTCTATATTTTCTTTGGATTCTTTTCTTCCTTTCGGTGATGTGTAATGAGTGTCTACCAAATTGAAGCTGTGTTTTGTAAGACATTTTGATTATTTCCTTCATAGATGTTGATGGAAAATATAAATACTTGGTACTCATTTAAAGATCAAAATGTTTATTATTGATTAAGATTTTCATACCATCAAAAGAAGAATCATCTTCGAACCCCCGTATAAAATAAACGCAAGCATCATATATTTGACGAGGAAAAAAACGACCAATAAGCTCGACTCTGTTCTCTGTAGGTCGAATACCATCTTCAGCGCAATGACAAGTTGGCCCAAGTCTATTTTACCACCCTCTGCGTCCGAGGACGGGCTACCTTCATGGAAGAATTTAAATTTTCGATCATCGATTTTTAGATAAGATCTACATTTTTTATAATGCGTAAGTCATTTATATGTCTGCGAAGAGATTCGAACAAGTTACGATGTTAATATTTTTATTAAGCGATAGAGGAGGATGACGCTGTGCCCAGCGTGGTAGAGAACAAAGAGTTAGGAGTTTGTATCTCGGTAATCAAAAAGCAGAAGAGATCCTCTAATGCTGATAATCACAACGTGGATCATCGTTTCGAAACGGCCTCGAATATGGAAATGAATATCGTGAATAATATTCCTTTATTAAAGTTATTGAAAGGTTATGAGGGAGCGTGGAAACAAATTCGTATGAGACTTGCAAAATTTTTATTGGGTATCGTTTAGATTCGAGACAAAGACTGGAATGAGGTGATCGATCTGATTGCAACAAAAACATTAGTAATGGCAAAGTCTTCACTTGTCAAATGTCAAAGAATGATAGCTTCAAGAGTGACAACTGCCGAGATACCAGTCTCTTCAAAATGAACCCTCCTATTGGTAATTATTGAAATTTATTTTGAAAATCAGTGTTGTATTCGCCAAACTTATAGAGCATTTCGTGAAAAATATGGTTTACATAATCGTTCATCAAAGCAGCTTATTCGTTGAACTATCAATAGATTTCGAACAACATTTTTTCTTTTCGATGCAACAACAAGACAAAGAACTGTACGTACACAAGAAAATATCGCTTCTGTAAGTCATAGTGTTAATGATGATCCAGATTTGTCTATTCGTCGACGTTCACAACGAGTTGGACTCTGTGCATCCACCATATGGAAAATTTTGCGTAAAGATCTTGGTCTACACCCATACAAGATCACACTGGTTCAAGAACTAAAGCTACTTGACTATAATAAGCCTTGTTTGTTTGCTGATTGGGCCCTAGAATAGCTCGAAGTAAATCCACTTTTTTATTGTAAAATTGTGTTTAGTGATGAAGCTCATTTCTGGTTGAATGGCTATGTAAACAAACAAAATTGCCATATATGGAGTAAAACAATCCCCAAGAAATTCTGCAGGTTCAATTTCATCCTGAAAAATGCATTGTATGGTGAGCTTTACACGCTGGTGGCATCATCGGCCCATATTTCTTTAAAAATGATGCTGGAGCTAATGTTACAGTAAATGGTGTTCGTTACAGATCTATGATCAAGGATTATTTGTTTCAAAATTTGAATGGTATCGACGCAAAAGTGTTTTGGTTCCAACAAGATGGTGCTACACCTCATGTTGCTACCGTAACAATTGATTTATTGAAAGAAAGAGTTGGCGATATTATTATTTCGTCAGTGCGACATAACTGCACTGGATTATTTTTATTGGGGTTATGTCAAGTCATTGCTTTATGCTGATAAACCAGAAACAATACACGCTTTGGAAGCCAACATAACTCGTGTTATTGATGAAATAAGTGCAAAATTGGTCTCGTCGAATGCGGTTTCTTAGAGCTGGTCGTGGTTGACATATGCCGGAAATTATTTTTAAAAGTTATGAAATTATCTCTCAAATAAAAAATTGGCTTCAATCTTATTTTAAAGGTTTATTTCAATTTAAAGTTCTATCACTCTAAAAGAAACGCCCGGTATTTCAATCCATGACTCTCTTTATTTATAGCCTTAACAAAGTTTTTTATCAGCCGTAGTTTATAATGAAGAGGAGGTCTAAACTTAACATTTTGTGACCCCGGTTGAAATACACATCTTTTTGGACAAATTTTTGTCATATAATGCCGATTTACTGCACGACTGTCCCATAAACAAAGAAAAAAGCAATATAGATACATGTAGTCCCCACATATCAGCTATTTTCACGTGTTGTAGTTTATCTTATCCAAAAAAATGTGTATATTTTCATTACTTTCTTTCATCGTCACTGTATGGGTAACTGGTGTAGAGGATTTTATATTTACATTATGCAATAACACAGCTTTTAAATTCTATGTAGACGAATCAACAAATAAACACTACTCAGAGAGGGAATGCTCAATATCAAGTTCCTGCATTAAACCATCATTATCGGTACACGCACATAATGAATTTTCCATACTGTAGAATACAGAAAACGGAGCATTTCTTTTTCTGAAATTCGTAATTTTCGTTTCGTTGCCTAATAAGTTCCAATCCTTAAGATGGAAACCAAGAATTTCTGACTGTTGCTTTGATAACCCCAAAATACGTACTAAATCATTTTCCTCAGTTTGAACAATTAAATGTGACTCGCCGAAACTGTATGGTGTGCTTTACACGCTGGAGCAAAATTGCCGTATATGGAGTGAAAACAATCTTCAAAAAGTTCTGCAGGTTCCATTGCATCCTGAAAATGCACTGTATGGTGTGCTTCACATGCTGGAGGCAACATCGGTCCGTATTTCTTTAAAAACGATGCTGGAGCTAATGTTACAGTAAATGGTGCTCGTTACAGATCGATGATCAATGATTATTTGTTTCAAAATTTGAATGGTATCGACACAAAAGTGTTTTGGTTCTATCAAGATGGTGCTACACCTCATGCTGCTACCGTAACAATTGATTGATTGAAATAAAGATTTGGCGATAACATTATTTCGAGAAATAGTCCAATTGGTTGGCCACCAAGATCATGCGACATAACTCCACTGGATTATTGTCTTTGGGGTTATGTCAAGTCATTGGTTTATGCTGATAAACAAGAAACAATAGACGCTTTGAAAGCCAACATAACTCGTGTTATGAATGAAATAATGCCTGAGTTAGTGGAAAAAGTGGTTCAAAATTGGTCTGGTCGAATGCGGTTCCTCAGAGCTAGTCGTGGTGGACATATGCCCAACATTTTTTCAATACATAAATGTCATAGAATTATCTTCCAAATAAAAAAAATTTGGCTTCAATCTTAAATATATAAAATTTTCTATAAAATTTACCATATAATGGTCTTCCCTTGCAGATGTTACTCTGGGTCGACCAGGCACCGGTCTCCGGGAAACGCTGCCGGTTTCCAGGAAAAGAACCACTATGCGCCTTACCGAAGTCCTTGGGCTACTATTCTTGCCCAGTCAAACTGCGAAATTGGATGTCTCGGCATTTTTCACGGAATATTCTCAATATTACAACTCTCGTTATTCGCTGAATACTGATCGTCTTCGAATACAACTGTATTCTTCCGAACAAGAAACATTTTTTGCTGGTTCATTGTTTTCATTTAAGTGTTAAGATAGTGAAGATTCCACACACAAAAAATTTTCATGTTACATTCAACAAGTTGAGAGTTGTTAGAGAGGCCAAGACTTTTTACGATGTGTGTATACTCGTTTTTTAATATCAAACTGAAACCTTTTATAGCAAAGCCCTTTGGGCAATTGAAATCGAAGTAAAAGGAGTTGAAATTATAAAGACACTAAGAATACTAATTCTGACAGAAATTTTCATGTTTTTTAGCAATTAAATTTACTACGTCATTTTCCAGAGTCAACTGCGACCGCATACGAGTCAACGTAATGTCATAATTCACAGTTCACAGCCTTCTTTCGCAGGAGGTCCAATATTTTGATATCTCGAAAAAACGATATCACCGCGATAACCGTTTTCTGCATCGCCGAATATTTACGCTCGACCATCGTACCCACACGGGAATAAACTGAAAACGGATACAGTTGTTAAAACACACGGTGTTTTATCGACTAAAATAAAATCCAAAGGTGGTAGTAATAATGAAAAATATTCCGAATATAAATAAAACGAATCGGGTATCATATGTGCGGTTTCTCTATATGAGAATGTGTATGGTTGGGCATTGTTCGGTGATTGTGAATTGGGCAAATCGTCCTTTGGATGGCTCTGCACTAGGTCTGGCTTGGTTTCAAGCAATAACGTTTTATAAGGGACCCAAATACACTGGCCGATAAAATAAAATTTTATAGTTGCAACATAAATCTGTAAAGACGTATCCAAATACAAGAATGAGAGAAAAAGTTGTAACATGTAAAGTTTTTTTGTTACATTTATATCGGGTGTTTTTTTAGAGTGATAGAACTTTAAATTGAAATAAAACACATTTAAATTAAGATTGAAGCCAATTTTTTTTTATTTGAAAGATCATTTTATGATATTTATGTTTTAAAAATAATTTCCGGATTCGACCAGACCAATTGTGGGCCACTTTTTCGAGTTATTCAGGCCTTATTTCGTCAATAACACGAGTTATGTTGGCTTTCAAAGCGTCTATTGTTTCTGGCTTATGAGCATAAACTAATGACTTGACATAACCCCAAAGAAAATAATACAGTGGAGTTATGTCGCATGATCTTGGAGGCCAATTAATCGGAACATTTCTCGAAATAATGTTATCGCCAAATCTTTCTTTCAATAAAGCAGTTGTTATGGTAGTAGCATCTTGTTGGAACCAGAACACTGGGTCGATACCATTCAAATTTTGAAACAAATAATCATTGATCATCGATCTGTAATGAGCACCATTCACTGTAACTTAGCTCCAGCATAGTTTTTGAAGAAATATGGTCCGACGATGCCTACAGCCTATAAAGCACACCATACAGTGCATTTTTCAGGATGCAATGGAACCTGCAGAACTTCTTGAGGATTGTTTCCACTCCATATACAGCAATTTTACTTGTTTACATAGCCGTTCAACCAGAAAAGAGCTTCATCACTAAACTAAACAATTTTACGATAAAAAAGTGGATCAACTTCAAGCTGTTCTAGGGCCCAATCAGCAAACAAACCACGCTGGTTATGATCAAGTGGCTTTAGTTCTTGATTCAGTTGGATCTTATATGGGTGTAGACAAAGATATTTACGCAAAATTTTCTATGTGAAGGATGCACAGAGTCCAACTTGTTGTGAACGTTGACGAATAGAAAAATCTGGATCATCATTAACACTATAAGAGCAGCGATATTTTCTTCTGTACGTACAGTTCTTTGACTTGTTGTTGTTGAAGCATCGAGTAGAGAAAATGTTGTAGGAAATCCATCGATAGTTCGACGAATAATCTGCTCTGATGGATGATTATGTGTAAACCAAAAAACTTCACGAAGTGCTCTATAAGTTTGGCTAATAGAACACTGATTTTGAAAATGAATTTCAACAATTTGTGAACGTTTTTGCGGCGTGAGTCTTTCCATGATAATTTGTCAATGCTTACTGAACAGAAATATCAAAACAAAATGGCTTCTACCTTCTGTCAAATCACAGTTATCCCTATCGAAAGTTCTATCACTCTAAAAAAAAAACACCCGATACTATCAAGTTCTGTGTTACCAATATCTTTCAAAACCGTCGTTAGCATTCAAGTTTCACGGTATTATTAATCCATTAAACCCTTAATTAATTCATACGTTTCTCACAGTTATAACTGGATATTCATATTTAAGCAAATGAAGCTAGTTATGCACTAACCAATAAAAATTATGAAAATTTTTTCCTATGATAATAACACGTACAAGAAATTTCTTGTAGATGGTGGCATTCCTGCCAACTAAGGGATCAAATAAAATGTGTTTCTATACCTCTCCTAGACCATGTTTGAAAGGACACTCCACGTTTTCTTCTTCAAATATCAGTACATACATTCCCGAGTTGAGTTTAAATTTTTATGTGTAGTTTTGACCGACTTAGGGTAAATTTGGTTATAATTTAAGGACAACATGGTTTGTTATGTGGAATATGTAAAAATAATCAGAATTCACTTCTTAATTATCCGATTACAGGTGAGAAACACTTATTATTCACCCATGGTGTTATAAATTAGAAGAATAGTGAATTTTATATAAAATAAAATAGAAAACAAAATTTTGTCGCCTTCAAATATTTATTTATTAATTTTAAATGACCTTTTTTATGGTTGGTTTATTTATTCCATCTGACATTGTATATTGAGTTTTGATTATATACTACTCTGTCAGGAAAGTACCGGGGATTTTCAATTAAAACAACATTTTTACATTTAATCGTCAAAATTTATTGGGTCGCCTTCAAAATATGCTCCATTTGCTCCAATACAACTATGCCAACGGCACTTACAATTATCGAAACTTTTTTATAGGCGCTTTCCGGGATGGACTTTAGCTCTCGCGCCGAATTTTGTTTTATGGCTTCAATCGACTCAAAACGGGAGCCACGAAGGGGCAATTTTAGTTTTGGGAAGAGGAAAAAGTCGCAGGGAGCCAAATCCGGCGAATACGGTGGTTGCTGAAGCACGTTTGTTGAGTTTTTGGCGAGAAAGTCAGTCACAATCGTAGCTCGGTGAGAAGGCGCGTTATCGTCATGCAAAATCCATGAGTTTTTCGCCCACAAATTTGGCCGCTTCTTACGGATACGCTCACGCAAACGTTTCATAACGCCTAGGTAATACTCCTTGTTTACCGTCTGACCCTCTGGAACGAATTCGTAGTGCACCACGCCACGGATATCGAAGAAAACAGTGAGCATCACCTTCATTTTCGAGCGGCTTTGGCGTGGCTCTGTACCACTGATATGCATTAGTTTTCGATAGAGCATTATCACCAAAGGCCTTTTGCAACATTTTCAATGCATCGGCACACGAAAATTCATTTGCAACACAAAACTTTAAACAAATTCTTTGCTCAACGTAATCACCCATAGTAAAAATCGGCACGCACTCTGACATCGACTGACTTAATCAGCTGTTGCAAACACACTAGTTGACAGATCCCGCTCAAGCGTGGCATAGTAATTAAGGACAGTGGTACCAACCTAGGAGAAAAAATTTTTACCTGCCTCATTGCCCTGCCAGATTTAAATCGATAATTCCCAGTACTTTCTTGAAGAATGTACGTCTATTAAATATAAGCGGTGCTCATTTAGACATTAATTTAATTCTAAGAGTTTTTTGAATAATTTTTTTTTTGAAATTCAAATTGTAGAAGACTGACAGACGAAATCTGTTTTGATATTCAAATTGAATTTTATATAAACGTTGCCAGCGCCAGCGACATTGTTTTTCACTGGTAAATGTCAAAGTTCAACATTTCTAACAAACACATAATTTCGAAAAGATATTCTTGCGTTTTTTTATATCTATAGTCGATTAAAAATGCAAATTTCAAATAACCCACGCCTTATGTTTGAACATAAGTAAAATTACAGTGCTCTTCAAATCACACAACAAAATCAACAATCTAATTAATATCATGTGGCAAGGTTACAGAAAAAATCTACTAAAATGACGGCTAGAAATTACAGCCACGTCTAATTTGTGATCATTATTGATCAAAAAAGGAAACCACGTGAGTTGGTACTCTCTGTGTCCGCCCATTGAACAAGGACGCTTGCAATGAAACTTAGTAGAGAAAGAAATGGAGAACACAATATTGTTAAAATTAATAAAGTCACATTTGATTTATTTACTGCGTATCTTCAACAAAATTATTTGTAGCAAATATTATATAATGATAAAGATAAAGAATATACTTACGTTGAAGTAAATGTCAAAATACTACTTCTATCATAGTGTTTTTTAGGACCACTAAACGAAAGAGTTTCAAAAGCAACAAATCTTCGCCATAAGGTTATTTGTATGCGAGAAGTTTGATTTGTTTCAGTCTGCCTCAATGTGAAATATGTTTAATTTGAATGGTATTTCAACTTGTGATCTTTGAATGGTATGTGTTTTTGTGCAATTGTTCTAAGAAACTCGTTTTCAAATGCCTTAAATCCTCGAATTTTGAGCTGAAAATTGTCTCAAACAACTAGGCTGAACTCACTGTTGAAGAATTCGAGGTCAGAAGTAATTCTGTCCGGTCGTCCATGGACACTGTAACTTTTTAACATAAAGAGACCATCGTACTTTCAAAGTAGGTTTGAGGCCTGAATATCTTGGCTATGTTCCTCAATAGTCCAAATCATTCTAATGGTTTCGCAGTTATTTTCATTTGACAATCGCAAGTTTATAATAACAAATGATAGATTTATGCTGAATTTTGTGAGGATCGGTGTTCTGGACAGACGGTTATGATATTTTCGGGTGAACTGCCAAAATATCTGTTCTACTTAATTTGAGAATAACTTATTGATAAAATTGACAAATAACAAAAACTGATGAATATTAATTTTGCTATGCTTCTAGGTAATGACTTCAAATGACTTTAAATTCTGAATTATATATTCTACCTTCTACAATATAAATTGGAACTATATACAAAAACTGTCAAATTGATATTCTTATATATAATTAATGTAAAATATTTTTCAATGTCTCGAAAAAAACCTTTCTACATCCTGACATGAAACGTATTAATCCAAAAGTATTAACAAAAATTACATTAATAAATGTGTATCAACATATAAATACAATAAATGTGTATCAACAATAAATACAAATACATTCCAAAATTATCTAAAATTCTCAAAATAAAGAATCAAATAACAATAATTGAACTAGAATTCCAACATTTGATAGCTATTTCGGTCTCTAGATGTCTTCAGAAATGTATTGAATTCAGATTCAAATATATAACAAGATCGAAATTTAACTCGCCAAATAACACAAAACCTGAAACGAATAAACTCGAAGTAAGCTTTAGAGTATCCAAAGTAAAACAGAAATGATCAAAGTGTTATTACGTATAACCTAAAACTATTTGTGCTCGCAACACAGAAATACATAACAAAACTTATTCACCCCAAATAATGTCCCATGATTAGAAAAATAACCAGAATTTCAAAAATAATAAATAATTGAGGAATATATTGTGGATATGTAGACTCTATATGAATTTATTTCATAATTTAAACATCAATTTGAATGTTAGTCAATACTTCATAGAACCGATATTTAAATGACTTCAAATTCAGAATTATATATTCTAACTTCTACAATATATATTGAAACTATATACCAAAACTATCAAATTGATATCCTTATGTATAATCAATATAAAATATTTTTCAATGTCTCGGAAAAAACCTTTTTATATCCCGACATGAAACGTATTAATACAAATGTATTAACACAAACTATATAAGTATGTATATGTATTATTATCTTATTCAGTGAGTTAAATTTTGATCTTGTTATTTAGTTGAATCAGAATTCAACACATTTCTGAAGAGGTCTAGAGACCAAAATAGCTATCAATTGTTGGAATACTCGTTCAATTATTTTTATTTGATCCTTTATTTTGAGAATTTTAGATAATTTTGGAATAGTGGATTTTCTTGTATTTGTATGTTATTATACGTATTTATAACGTTTTTGTTAATACATTTATATCAATGACGGAATATAAAAATGTTTTTTCCGAGACACTGAAAAATATTTTATAATGATTATATATAAGGATATCAATTTGATAGTTTTTGTATACAGTTTAAATATATTTTGTAGAAGTTACAATATGTAATTCTGAATTTAAAATCATTTAAATTTCGCTTCTATCAAGTATTGACTCACATTTAAATTCAAAGCCAGTAAAAGCTTCTGACTTCACGTTATTGCTTTTTAACTATTTTTATTGTTGTAATTAATATAGATATGATATACTTAGCCTTAAATATCACTTCAGTATAGGTATATTTTCAGAAATAAGTAGGATATCGCTTGCACAGTTGGTCGATATCAACTCTCCTTTCGAACACGATATGCCTGTTACAACATTTGTCATACACTCTGTATTTTACATCTGGTATTGCTGTTTCACATGCAACTCTGCTGATCGTCTGTATACATGATTTTATTTTATAACGCGAATTTTTCACTGCAAGTTGGCATGTTTAACACTTAGCGTTTCAACGCCTACTATTAAATATCCTGAAGGTTCGGTACCTGTTGGGTAATATAACTGACGTGCCCATGTGTTGAGGACCATGCAGTGGGCAGTTTGATGAGTTAATCTAATATTATTATATATAGTTTTTACAATATGAAGATGACAAATTCTCATTGAATTATATCAACTACAGTTAGACAGAATCAAAAAATCAAGTGCTTTTCAACAGAACGTAGACATTTTCAGAAACTCTCACAATAAATCTCCGATATTAATTCTCAAAGTTATGATGCCGAAGTATTCATAGACGAAAATGATTCTTACGCGGTTTTGATGTAAACTATTTGGAAAAGATGTTGAAAAAACCATTAAATTATATATTGCCATATTTTCAATATTTATTGAAATATTCCGAATACAGCAACTAAAACATATTGTTGATTTCATATAATTCTATGATTCGATGATATTATACAAAAATTCAAAAGGAAGCACGGCCCAAATTCAAAATTATCAAAGAGGTGTACTTGTGTGAGAAAATTAAAAATTTTTATATAAGATGAGATGAATTGTAAAGGTGTTTCTTTGACAGAAGATAATATTTTAATGTTTATTATTAAAATAGATTTTTTTCCTGAAAAGTCTACATATTTCTAAATAAAAGATTATCAAAATATCTCCGAAAAACAGGGTCTTCATTCAAGTAGACATGAAATTCTTAAATATGATACAACATCCCAAACTATGTTGAAAGCATTTAAGTATTATACATTCCGATGTAGCTGCTTTATACGAATACTATATATAAATTAAAAATATAGCATATTCTCTGCCTTTTTATACGAAAACTCTATATAAATTAAAAAATATAGCATATTCTCTAGAACAGCGTTTTACTTTCTCCTCCATACGTCATTCGTTAATCAATAAAAAAAATAAATTTTTATATCATATAAATAAAATTAATTTGAAGAGTGTATGCTTGATGGAAGCTAAAATTGTCATTTTAAATAATGGAACCAAATTATTCTGTAACTTAAATATTATTCCCTATCTATTCAAATTATTTTTTTTTATATATAATACAAAATATTTCAGTTTGTTTCCAGACATGAGTACGACACCTCTTAGATACTACTCTGTCAAGAAAGTACCGGGAATTTTCAATTAAAACAACATTTTTACATTTAATCGTCAAAATTTATTGGGTCGCCTTCAAAATAGGCTCCATTTGCTCCAATACATCTATGCCAACGGCACTTCCAATTATCGAAACATTTTTTATAGGCGCTTTCCGAGATGGACTTTAGCTCTCGCGCCGAATTTTGTTTTATGGCTTCAATCGACTCAAAACGGGTGCCACGAAGGGGCAATTTTAGTTTTGGGAAGAGGAAAAAGTCGCAGGGAGCCAAATCCGGCGAATACGGTGGTTGCTGAAGCACGTTTGTTGAGTTTTTGGCGAGAAAGTCAGTCACAATCGTAGCTCGGTGAGAAGGCGCGTTATCGTCATGCAAAATCCATGAGTTGTTCGCCCACAAATTTGGCCGCTTCTTACGGATACGCTCACGCAAACGTTTCATAACGCCTAGGTAATACTCCTTGTTTACCGTCTGACCCTCTGGAACGAATTCGTAGTGCACCACGCCACGGATATCGAAGAAAACAATGAGCATCACCTTCATTTTCGAGCGGCTTTGGCGTGGTTTTTTCGGTTTCGGCTCATTTTTTGCCACCCATTCCGATGATTGCTGGCTTGTTTGCATATCGTACTCGTAGACACAGGTCTCATCACCAGTTATAATGCGTTCCATGAATGTGGAATCGGAATTACAGCGATCCAGCATGTCTGAAGCAACCTGTTCGCGATGACGTTTTTGAAGAAAATTCAGGTCTTTCGGTACGAGTCGTGCGGCCACCTTTCTCATGCCCAAAATATGAATCAAAATCGTACGTGCGGACTCGTGGGATATCTTAAGATCATGTGCTATCTCTCTCAAGCTGGTACGACGGTTTTCCAGCACCCTTTCCTTAATTTTATCGACGTTAACGAGGCAAGTCTTCGACCACTTCACGACCGTCCTCGAAGGCTCTGTACCACTGATATGCACGAGTTTTCGATAGAGCATTATCACGAAAGGCCTTTTGCAACATTTTCAATGCATCGGCACACGAAAATTCATTTTCAACAACACAAAATTTAAAACAAATTCTTTGCTCAACGTATTCACCCATAGTAAAAATCGGCACGCACTCTGACATCGACTGACTTAATCAGCTGCTGCAAACACACTAGTTGACAGATCCCGCTCAAGCTTGGCATAGTAATTAAGGACAGTGGTACCAACCTAGGAAAAAAAAATTTACCTGCCTCATTGCCCCGCCAGATTTAAATCGATCATTCCCGGTACTTTCTTGACAGAATGTATATTGGAGTTGGCAAGGTGCTTTCTTATGTGTTTTTGTTCTTGGTAGTGAACACAGAATTAACCATTTGTTTTGAGTTATCCCAGCTTATATTCTTTCTTTTATTTTTGCTTACAGCTTCAAGATCTTATGAAAGAAGGTATATGCTACATATTTTTCATTAATTTTTTTTAATCATCGTTCAAGGAGTCGACTGACAATTGTGGATGAGAGTTTCAAACGCTGTTCTGGAATATGTGGTGTATTTTTAAATTTATATTGAGCAAGTTTTGGTTAGAATTTGTTTTTCCTGTTATTCATACGAAACAGTTGTAACGACTATTCATTTTATTTACTTTCTGTCCATATTATTCATTTTATTTAAATCCCTTTATATTTATTCAAATATTTTAGTGTTTACAGATATATCCTGTTAGTCTTCTACATATTTGATTTCAAAAAATTATATTTAAAATTATAACTTCAGGAATTAAATTAATGTCATATAAGCACTGCTTATATCAAACGACATATAAAATAAACAGTCACTAAAGGACATCCAAATGAGATAACAAAATATAAATTGTTAACAAAAATCCTATAAATTAAATATTTTGTGTAGACAAAATTTTGTTTCTGCCCATCCCTCTTATGAAAACAGATATTATTAAAAAATGTTCAACATAATCGTGAGAATTTCATCATAAAACTATCTTACTTTTTTGAAAATCTCAAGATATGTAGAAACATTACTAAAAAACAAGTTTTAAGGGAGACTTTGCTCGTCAGTACCCAATCACATTTAATAAAAATATAATATCAATCAACAAAAATATATTTACTCACCTTTAGCAATTCAGAAAGCATCTTGGCAAATGAATACTGAATATTTAAATGATGTCCAATGTGAACTCAAATAAATATTTCTGTGGTGTACCGTAGATCTTAAAGAGTGACCGACAATTTGACAGCATATACCTTCTATTAAGTATAAACTTCCATTTATTTTATCCTTTATATTTGTGCAGTGATGTATAATAATAAAAATTTCTTTGTAAAATCAAATTTCCCGTTTGTAAACACATCTTTACAAACAACATTTCAATTCAGAATAAGAAGAAAAATTACAATAAATAAGAAACTTATAGGTTTTCATTATGTACAGGTAATTTCTTCATTAAATTGAGAAAATATTCTGAATACCTCTTACCACTGATTAATCTTTGAAATGAGCACTCATGTATAGAAGAATGAACCTGACTTAACGACAATAATAAATACTCACCACTTTACTGTTAGAAGAACTCATTATATCGAAAAAAGTTAAAAATATTGTATCAATGTAAATAAATTTCGGACAAAATTGCAGTTATTTCTAAATCATCATTTATCGCTAGCGAATTCTATTAGTTGGATGAAAAATACAGTTAATGAAAATACGAGTACAAGTAAGAACAAAACGTAGTCCAAAAAATATAAAACAAACTTTGATTTAAAATATAAGAGAAATAATTATTTAATTTTCACAAAATTAAATTCAAAAAGTCTGAGGAAAACTAAGATTCTAAATTGATGTATAGAATTTGCAAATATCCAATATCCTGACAGATAATGAAATCCATAGAAATAAAGAAATTAATACAAAATATGACTCAATCACGATAAATTTATTTTTTGCAATCACAACTGATTTTTGAGAATTAATCATTTATTATAGTTACTGACGATAATTCTGGCTTCTTGATTTAGTTTAAAAAGTCCAATCTAAAACATTTTCATTCATAGGTTTCCAAACTATCTCCATTATAAATTTTGATTTTGCACTAGCTCAAAAACCAAACTATTTAAAATTGGCAACTTTTATATAGAATTAAATAAAATAATAAAGATTATTTTATTTAATTAAACAAATTAGCATAGATTATTTTGTTTGATTGAAAATTAAATAAAATCATATGAATCATTTTATTTAATTCAAATGAATTTCCATTAAATAAGAACCGATTCAATAAATAATTCCATATGGAATTGCTATTTGAATACTCCTCAAAATATCAGAAAAAATTTTCATAATTATTAGATTTTTAAAATTTGAATATCAAAACAGATTTAAAACGTCCAACATAATTATTGTTCAATCATTGATATACGAACGCTTTTGAAATACAGAATAAATATAATTACCTTTATTATATAATTCTTTCTATAATGTTACTATTTTTACACGATCTATTCCTTCTAAGAATAAACTAGACTTTAAAAATACTTGATAAATTCTTCATTCGGTCTATTGCTATATATTATGTTACTTTGAATAATAAACTCATATAACTATAGATTGTTTTATCATTAATTTTTATTGTGTGATCTTCAATGAAAATAATAGCTTATATAGACTGAATATTAACAGGATAGGGTTCCGATTCTCGAGAAACATCCTGTATAAATTTGCTCCCTGAGATTGAGGTCGTTGAAAACAGGTGCACGGTCATATTTCTTGGACTTTAGAAAATTGAATGCCCTCGCCGATTTTAAATTTTAACATCGAAACCACAGAAACCTTTCTCGCATAGAACAAGCGAAGTTTCTTCATGCATAGTGAAAACACTATTAACTTTATAAAGGCCACAAAAGGACTACTTTGTTACAGTGACATATTCAACGAAATGTCTATGATATATGGCTTCTTTTTCGGTTGTTCCATTCATTCCAGTTTCGTTTATTATTTCTTTATGATAATTTTTTAGGGATAGTTTCTCTGGTTTTTACGGTCGTGAACTTGTTAGAGGTTATTTTTATAGGTTTAAAAATAATAGTGAAGAAGTATAATCAAAGCCAAATGGATTTTACCGAACACAGTTTTTTCTATTATGCTTTATAATTTCTTTGATTTTTCAGTTCTTTTATTCTTTATATTTGCCCTATAATCTATAATTATGAGAAACAATATATTTTATGCTGACGTGTTTTTGTCAGCCAGAAATACGTGCAAATATAAAAATGAATTCAGAACCGACCATCTGAAATCCCAAATTGAAAATGCACAATGTAGCTCATCTGTCCTAAACGACCATAAGCATTAATTCGAAACAAAAAATTTCAGAGCTGATGGCGCCTCTTTCGGAATCATTCTTAGTGACCAACAAATTATACAACATTAAAATACACACGGTGTCATTAAGAAATGTAAATTACGAGAAGAAATATAATTTCTATGTTAATATGCTAATAAAAATACCTACAAATGTATCAGATCACATATAAATTCACTAAATTAATATGGAGAAGGAGATAAATTCCGTACGCGGTGAAAAGAGAGGGGTGAATTTTTTCGAGAACTTAATGGCGATTTATGTTCTACTTCTGTATAAGAAGTTTCTTTGTTTTTAATGGAATTGCTTTTTATGGGAGGGAAACCAGAATGGGGAATGGTTATTATTCTCATTTCTAGTGACTTCTAATGGCAGATGGCTTCCAATTATCCTTCAAATACGGAGTTGAATAACTTCTTTGAGGTTCAAAGCATGAGGTCAGTTCTATTTTGAAAAAATGTGGAAAAATATTAGATCCACTGCAATTATTTCATTAAAAATAAAAGAAATGGAGGTTTATACTGGATAGAAGGTATATAAAATTATTTAAATATTTGAATATTTACAGATATATTCTGTTAGCCTTCTACATATTTAATTTCAAAAAATTGTATTAAATATAATAACTTCGGGAATTAAATTTTAATATCATATAAGTACTGCTAATATCGAACGACATATAAAATAAACATTCATTATAAGACATCCGAATGAGATAACAAAATCCAATAAATATAAATTGTTAAAGGAAATCCTATAAATTCAATATTTTGAGTAGACAAAATTTTGTTTCTGCTCATCTCTCTTATGAAAACAGATACCTTTCAAAACTGTTAAACATAATCTTAAGAATTTCATCATCAAACTATCTTACTTAGAATATTCAATATTATTGGATATCTAAGTTACTTTTTAAAAAATCTCAAGATATGTAAAAACTAAAAAACAAGTTTTAAGAGAGACTTTGCTTCGTCAGTACTCAATCTTGAGTACTTTTTTTAAAAAGTAACTTAGTCAGAATCCAATAAATTTGAATATTCTAAGTAAGATAGTTTTATGAAAAATTCTTAAGATTATGTTAAACATTTTTGAAAGATATCTATTTTCATAAGAAGGATGAGCAGAAATAAAATTTTGTCTACTCAAAATATTTAATTTATAGGATATTTATTAACAATTTATATTTATTGGATTTTGTTATCTCATTTGGGTGTCTGATGAATGTTTATTTTATATGTCGTTTGATATTAGCCGTGCTTATATTACATTAATTCAATTCCTGAAGTTATAATATTAAATATAATTTTTTGAATTTAAATATGTAGAAGGCTAACAGAATATATCTGTATATATTAAAATATTTAAATAATTATTTCATGATATATAACATGGAAATCTTCTGACTTTTCGTCATTGCTTTCCAACATTTTTTCAATCTGAGAAATGATAAACGAAAGCGTTTAATTTCACTGCAAATTTCCATATGTCAGTTGATTGGTTCAAGATTTATTACCCTTTGAAATGTCACTCAACAGCCGAAAATCACCCTGTGCACTTAAATTACACAAGCGATTAAAATCTATGAATATTAGTGCAAGTAGATGACTTCAAATTATGATATTCGTCCGTCCTTCCTGCACACCTTGTATAGAGTTCATTCATAATAATTCGTCTTGAATATACTTATTATATCTAGGACCATTTTCCGGAAAAGCTTCTTTATCTTTTGAAGTGAAATTGTTTGGATAAATCATTTTATCAACGATGTGAATTACTGGAATATTCAGAGTTAATTCTAGTGAATCGTTCTGAAGATTCTGATTGAAAATAGTACAATATTTCGACGCTTTTAGTATACTAAAATCAGCCTCATATAATTCTGTAATTTACGAACTCCAAATTCTCCCTAGAACAATCGAAAATGGTAACAGATAAAACAGTAAAAACTTTCGTTAATTCGAATTTTCCCGTGTCTAAAAAACACTGTTCAGTATATCTTATTTACCCAAACTTTATCTAAAACTATACCTATTCATATATTTTTTCATATTATATAAATTTCAAATATCACCTGGACCAGAATTATGATGAAAGTTTACATCGCGATAATAATTTTTATATTTAACTAAAAATGCCCATGTAGTTAAAATATATAAATTGAAAATAACTATGAAGAAGTATTTGCATATTACAGAATAATTAATTCCAGCTATTATTCTGTAATATGCATATTACAGAATAATTAATTCCAGCTATTATTCTGTAATATGCAAATACTTCCTCATAGTAATTTTCAATTTAGATATTTCAATAATGGAGAAATTTCTTTGTACCGTGGCGGTTACTAATGCAGAGTCTAAATCGTATCTTCTTTTATTATATATTTCTGTGATTTAACCTAATTTTCGCATAGGCCATACTTATCCTCAAATTGGTTAGTTGTTGCAGAAATGCCTTGTGATAAAAAGGTATTTTTATATATTTTTAAATGGTTATTTTGTTTATTCAAATGACTCCTTACTGAAGAGATTTTGGGTCCAAATTTAACATCTTTCTCTGGAGAATGTGCTATAAGCTATATATTCTTTAAAAAAGGAAAATAAAAAAAGGCATTTTTGAATCATATGCTGAACATTTTTAGGTGATGGAACTTGTGATTCTTTAACATCCAATCGAAACATATATGTTTAAGGTGAGTCTAAATAATTTGTTCATTATTTTATAGTTCTTTTGATTCTTAATTAGTTAATTTCCACCACATATGATGATAATATATATGTCTATAAAGTGATACAGTGTATTTAGAGCATTTTTTAAAATTTAATTCCAAATGTTTCCATAAGATTTATTTAGATTGAAATCTGTAGTGGTTCTGGAGAATTAATTGCAGCTCTTATTCTGCCCATGTAGTTTCCAAGTATTTTCTGAAACTCTTAGTACTGGCAAGTTATTGAAGAATTTATTCTGGAAATAATTCAATTTTCATCAAAATTTTCAGTTCATTTGGAACGTTGCTTGACTTTTTGGATAAGGTCGTCTTCATATTTTTATGACCCCTAAATTACCCAAAAATTAGAAAGGAGTCCCCCTAGTGATGAATGCACCTTGTTAACGTATGGCGGAATTTTTCGAATATCTATAGCTGCCCGGGGATAGAAAAAAGCAAAAAATAACTTATTTTCAAGGAACAGGCGTTCCCAAGCCACCGTATAATTATAGGGAGACCAACAAAAGGAATTTTACTCACCCGTATTTGACAGGTTGAAGCCTCGGGCTTGCAATATATATTCTCCTTATCCTTAATAACCCAAGGCCTTTCATTTCTGTTTACTTTCTTGTGTCGAGTTGAGGAGAGACCCGGGTTATAATGGAGCTATTTTTCACTTAATGCATTCAAATCAACGTGAAAAATCTACATAATGTTGTCTGGAAGGTGGTTAATTTTTCCTTCATCCATATCTCAGTTGGCTTAGGAATTGACACGGTAATATATCATAAAAAACATCAGGCTGTAGGTTTCCCCACTTTCGACTCAAATTGATTTCGAACAATATATTCATTAAGAAAGTGAAAAAGGTAATATTTAGTATTTCATTAACGTATTTTTGCGTCCTTTCTTCTCGGTAGACGCTACAAATTAATAATAATAATTTTTTTCCCTCCTCAAAACGTTCCGGTCCTATTTTTATTCTTTGTGTATATAATCTTATTTCACCCTCATTATCAAATGAATCGAATATTAAAAAAAAAAAGATCAAGAAACTGATAGAAAAACATTCAACCATCCATAGAATATGCTTTGAGAAGGGTTCCAAACCTATGATAAGTTTGAAATATCGAAACAGAACGATTCACATATACAATTCTCAAATATCATACGGCACTCAAAAATAAAGGGGAATCTTCAGAAAATATAAAGTATTATAGGATATTGATAGAAATTATATGAGCTCATATGAAACAGCTGTCAATATACTATATTGTTCATTTTTTGAGTGTGACATGATCCTTGAGAAATCTGTGTGTCTATTTAAATTGATATAGTGATTCTTGAGTATTTTCATTTAGTTTTGAAAGAATTCAATTTTATCGGGTGTTTTTTTAGTGTGATAGAACTTTAAAGGGATAAGTGTGATTTGATAGAAGGTAGTAGCCATGTTGTTTGGACATTTCTGTTTATTAAGCATTGAAAAATTTTCATGGAAACGCCACAACTTTTACAAATTGTTGAAATTTATTCTCAAAATCAGTGTTCTATTCGCCAAACTTATAGAGCACTTCGTGAAATTTATGGTTTACATATTCGTCCATCAGAGCAGCTTATTCGTCGAACTATCGATAGATTTCGGACAAAATTTTCTCTACTCGATGCAACAACAACAAGACAAAGAAGAATTGTACGTACAGAAGAAAATATCGCTGATGTAAGTCATAGTGTTAATGATGATCCAGATTTGTCTATTCGTCGACGTTCACAACAAGTTAGACTCTGTGCATCCACATGAAAAATTTTGCGTGAAGATCTTGGTCTACACCCATACAAGATCCAACTGGTTCAAGAACAGCTTGAAGTTGATCCACTTTTTTATCGTAAAATTGTGTTTAGTGATGAAGCTCATGTCTGGTTGAACGGCTATGTAAACAAGCAAAATTGCCGTATATGGAGTGAAAACAATCTTCAACAAGTTCTGCAGGTTCCATTGCATCCTGAAAAATGCACTGTAAGGTATTCTTTACACGAGGCATGATAGGTCCATATTTCTTTAAAAACGATGCTGGAGCTAATGTTTCAGTGAATGGTGCTCGTTACAGATCGATGATCAATGATTATTTGTTTCAAAATTTGAATGGTATCGATGTTTTGGTTCCAACAATGATTTATTGAAAGAAAGATTTGGCGATAACATTATTTCGAGAAATGATCCAATTAATTGGCCTCCAAGATCATGCGACCTAACTCCACTGGATTATTTTCTTTGGGGTTGTGTCAAGTCGTTGGTTTATGCTGATGAATCAGAAACAATAGACGCTTTGGAAGCCAACATAACTCGTGTTATTGATGAAATAAGTCCTGAGTTTAGTTGAAAAAATTGGTCTGGTCGAATGCGGTTCCTCAGAGCTAGTCGTGGTGGACATATGCCAGAAATTATTTTTAAAACATAAATGCCATAAATTTATCTTTCAAATAAAAAAAAAATTGGCTTCAATCTTAATTTGAATGTGTTTTATTTCAATTCAAGTTCTATCACTCTAAAAAAACACCCTATATATATGGGTTCCACAGAATTATAATTTTGCGATATTGAAAATTTGAAAAATTACCCTGTATTATATCCTTTAAATTCCCTTCTTTTCATATATATTATAATTATTTTATAATTTGTTTTTTCACTCGCGTAGGGTATGAATAATGTATGCTCTCTGAATATTTCAAATTCATTTTTATCGAAACACTTTTGCCCTGTGTCTTCGAAGCAAAGCAACCCTTCCAAAATCACACAACTAACAACCCCAAAAATTCTTCATATGATATATATCATGTACTCTACATCTTACCAAATATTTTTTGATATGGATTAAATGGAGAAACAGTCTGAAATTATTGTATTACCCACTAAATTAGTCGGAAACAAAATATCGTTAATATCTTCCATCTTTCAAGCGAATAAACTCGAGAAGAATAACATCATTGTTCGCGTCTTCTATTTCTGATTCACATGACCTTTTGGGAACCTGTAGAAGTCGAAATCTTCCTTTATATCACGATAAATACGGGAACATAATGGAAGCAATAAATATCCACTTGTAATATCAAACATAAAGAAAAGTAAATCTAGAACAATATTATCACAATATCTTCTCAAAGGCACTTCACGCACAGGTAAAGCACACTTATAGGTATAATATACCTACATAAAAGACTGGCAACGCTAGAACCATATCAATATGTCATTTATCTAGCGAACTGTCACGGTTGGCGAAGCCCTCTTTGACCGTGACTGGGCTAATGCTTTTGAAGACCATTCAGATATTCTTTTTTAAGGACCGACGATAGAATGCATCTATTGTGTTGGTTCGAAATATAGTTTTCACACTTTCCCACAACATATTTGCTCCTTTTTTGTCGTAAAAGACTCGAAACCGTTGTTCCGGAAGATTTAATGAGATGGGTATAATATACAGGTTGTTCTGTTCGGTAGTTCTAGTAATATTGATTCATATTTCTCATTAAAAAACATTTCGAATCGGGCAGTTGGAAAATTTCCCAACGCCCCCCTAAAATTTTAATTTCAAAAAATTTTATTCACCAACTTTTAGAATAAAATTAAATGAATGTCTAAGAAAACACTGTTTCGATTTAGTAGACATATAAAATTAATACTTATTACACAGTACCAAAAGGAAAGAAAAGAATTATATATACAATAAAATAATAAAAAGGAGGTTTTCTTTTGATAGAAGGATTGTTACAAAATTTTAAATATCATACATATTTATTCTGTTAATCTCCTACAAATTTTTATTTCAAAAACTTTTAGAACTAATTTAAATAAATGTCTCAGAGAAACACTGTTTAAATTTAGTAGACATAAAAAATTAACACTTATTACACAGTATCAAAAGGGAATGAAATAATTCAAAGAAATATAAATTATTAATTGAAATTAGTAAATAAATACTTGAAGGGTACAAATTTTTTAGTCAACTTGTTTTATGAAACAACGTACGAAACAAAATTTAGCACCCTTTAAGTATTTATTTAGTAATTTTAATTAATAATTTATATTTATTTGAATTTTTTCATTCCCTTTTTGTACTGTGCAATAAGTGTTAATTCTAATTTATATCGGGTGTTTTTTTTATAGTGATAGAACTTTAAATTGAAATAAAACTTATTTAAATTAAGATTGAAGCTTAATTTCTTTTCCATTTGAAAGATAATTTTATGACATTTATGTTTTAAAAATAAATTTCCGGCATATGTCCACTACGACTAGCTCTGAGGAACTGCATTCGACCAGACCATTTTTAGACCACTTTTAGGAGTAGTTAAGGCCTTATTTAATCAATAACACGAGTAATGTTGGCTATTGTTTCTGGTTAACATAAACCACTGACTTTATCAAACCCCAAAGAAAATAATCTAGTGGAGTTATGTCGTATGATCTTCAGCGCCAATTAATTGAACCATTTCTCCAAATGATGTTATCGCCAAATCTTTCTTTCAATAAATCAATTGTTACCATAGCAGCATGAGGTGTAGCACCATCTTGTTCGAACCAAGACACTTCTGGGTTGATACCATTCAAACTTTGAAACAAATAATCCTTGATCATCGATCTGTAACTAACACCATTCACAGTAACATTAGCTCCAGCATCGTTTTAAAGAAATATAGACCGATGATGCCTCCAGCGTGTAAAACACACCATATACGGCAATTTTGCTTGTTTACATAGCCGCTCAACCAGAAATGGGCTTCATCACTAAACATAACTCTATGATAAAAAAGTGGATCAACTTCAAGCTGTTCTAGGGCCCAATCAGCAAACAAACGACGCTTATTATGGTCAAATGGCTCTAGTTCTTGAACCAGTTGGATCATGTATGGATGTAGACCAAGATCTTTACTCAAAATTTTCCATGTAGTGGATGCACAGAGTCCAACTAGTTGAGAACGTCGACGAATAGACAAATCTGGATCATCATTAACACTATGACTTACAACAGCGATACTTTCTTCTATACGTACAGTTCTTTGTCTTGTTGTTGTTGCGTTGGGTAGACAAAATATTGTCCAAAATCTATCGATAGTTCAGCGAATAAGCTGCTCTGATGGACGATTATGTAAACCATAAATTTCACGAAGTGAACTATAAGTTTGGCGAATAGAACATTGATTTTGAAAATAAATTTCAATGGTTTGTAAACATTGTTGAGGCGTCAGTTTTTCCAAGATAATTTGTTCAATGCTTACTGAACAGAAATGTCAAAACAACATGGCTTCTACCTTCTGTCAAATCACAGTTATCCCTATCAAAAGTTCTATCAGTCTTAAAAAAACACCTGATACTTAAATTTATTGAAAGTACAATATTTAATATTCACTAATACTAGTAATAATTTTTTCTGATTGTAATGATTTTACTTAAAAAATTAAACTTGAAATTTATAATATAAAAACATTTTCAATTAATGCCAAATTTTATTGGTTACACCGCAATTATTCCGTCATACCATGACTTCATCAGGTGAATATTTAAATCAGCTATGAAATGCAGGAAATATTTTTGAATATTAAGTCTGTTCACAAAACGTTTAGAGGGGCGAGTAAAATTTAGAGGTATGAAGAACATTGTTTACAATAAATAAGAAAATTTCAAAATGTTATTCAAAAGTGTTAAGCAGTGAGGATTTGTTTATATCTTTTTGATTATTTAATAGAATCTATTTTTTATTGTATATATTATTGTATACTTAGTTTAAATACTGACCTGATGCGGTCAGGGTGTGATCAACCAATTGTTGTGTAAAAAATAAAATTTAGCGGAAAATATTCTAATGAAAAATTTCAAAAAAATTCGATGGGCTAAATAAAAGTCTTGTCGCCCTTCAAGGCAGTTATCGGTCTATGTTTTAACCTAGAAATACATGAATAATTTCAAAATTTGTAATAATATCTATAAATTTAATTTTTAAAGCATTTTTATACCTTTTTTCAGAATGAAATTTTAACGGTTTCGGAGAATTAATTCAATTATTGTCTGTAAATTATTTTGAGTCTCAATTTCAACTGAAATTTATTTCTTTTGAAGTACTTTTCAAATATTACAGGTAAGGAAAAAATTCAAATTATGCCAGAAAATACTGAATAAAAATTGAAAAATGGCCTGATTATATTCTGCTTCAATTCCAACACTGATCCCAGTTTGATATTGCAAAAATGATTAACTATCACACAGTGAACCCCGGTCATCAATCCACACACTATAAAATCAGCGATCAAAGTCCAGTGAAAATAAATTAAAATCAGAGGTAGTGAGACGCCGTAAAACGACCAAAAGAAGGGAAAAAACCAAATTCGTGACTTAATTAAAGAACAGACTGAAAATCTTAATATCCATTAAAATTTTCCCTGAGCCCCCTCATAATATATTGCACAATGAGCCTTCTTTCTGGGCTACCCCCTACTGTGGCGCGATTCAACTAATTGGCATATTCTTAGGCAGAGACGTGCCGCAATGGCCCCCCTTTTAATGACCAAGAAATTGAGGAACAATTCAGGGGCGTGGGTCAATAAGGGTCGAAGGGTCCTCTATATCGAGTGAAATGAGTTTATTAATTCGAATGCTCATTAATGAGGCTCATTTAAAATTTGTGAAATTAAAATAAGTACAAAATTTGAAATTTACAATTGGCAAAACGACAATAAACTTAAAATTATAACAACAGAAAGAATTAACTTTAAATAACATTGAATAATTTCATTTCTTGAAATCACTACCTGTATAAACACAGGCTGTTAAAAGGTGATTTTTTAACAGGACTATTTCTCAAAAGATAGCACGCATAGACTTTTTGAAGTAAAATATTGTGATCACTCATATATCGGGTGTTTTTTTTAGAGTGATAGACCTTTATATTGAAATAAAACACATTTGAATTAAGATTGAAGCCAATTTTTTTTCTATTTGAAAGATAATTTTATGACATTTATGTATTAAAAATAATTTCCGGCATATGTATACCACGACTAGCTCTGAGGAACCGCATTCGACCAGACCAATTTTGGACTTTTTACAGTAATTCAGGCCTTATTTCATCAATAACACGAATTATGTTGACTTCTAAAGCGTCTATTGTTTCTGGTTTATCAGTATAAATCAACGACTTGACATAACCCCAAAGAAAATAATCCAATGAAGTTATGTCGCATGATCTGGGAGGCCAATTAATTGGACCATTTCTCGAAATAATCACCAAATCTTTCTTACAATAAATCAATTGTTACTGTAACAGCATGAGGTGTAGCACCATATTGATGGAACTAAAACACTTCTCGGTTGATACTATTCAAATTTAGAAACGAATAATTATTGATTATCGATCTGTAACGAGAACCATTTACTGTAGCTTTAGCTCTAGCATCGTTTTTAAAGAAATATGGACAGATGATGCCTCCAGGGTGTAAAACACACCATATAGTGCATGTTTCAGGATACAATGGATCCTGCAGAACTTCTTGAGGATTGTTTTCACTCCATATACGGCAATTTTGCTTGTATACATAGTCGTTCAATCAGAAATGAGCTTCATCACTAAACACAATCTTACGATAAAAAAGTGTATCAACTTCAAGCTGTTCTAGGGCCCAATCAGCAAACAAACGACGCTTATTATGGTCAAGTGGCTTTAGTTCTTAAACCAGTTGGATCTTGTATGGGTGTAGACCAAGATCTGTACGCAAAACCATATGGTTGATGCACAGAGTCCAACTTGTTGTGAACGTCGACGGATAGAAAAATCAGGATCATCATCAACACTATGACTTACAGGGGCCATATTTCCTTCTGTACGTATAGTTCTTTGTCTTGTTGTTGTTGTTGCATCGAGTACAGAAAATGTTATCCGAAATCTATCGATAGTTCGACGAATAAGCTGCTCTGATGAACGATTATGTAAACCATAAATTTCACGAAGTGCTCTATAAGTTTGGCGAATAGAACACTGATTTTGAAAATAAATTTCAACAATTTGGAAATATTGCGGCATGAGTCTATCCATGATAATTTGTCAATGCTTACTGAAAAGAACTGTCAAAACAACATGGTTTCAACCTTCTGTCAAATCACAGATCGAAAGTTATATCACTCTAAAAAAACACCCGATACTTTGCATGCCATTATTTCTGAAATTTTCAGAATGAGTTAACTGATCTAGACTTAATTATTTGAGTATGGATTCTGATTTGTTCTTTACCCGCTTTTTTTATTTCTGTTATAAACGCTGACGAATTCACATGAATCCAAGTTACCACTTCAAGTCGATTCTTCAGCAAGATAACTGTTCAAAGTGTCATTCGATTATTCCGTAAATAAGGTGAACATCATGAAGCTTAACTTACTGGATTAATTTCCAAGGTTGTGTCACAAGATATATATAAATTCTTCATTAATCTGTGTATTCCATTCTGTAGGTAATTTCTGAAAACCTTTACCTTATCATCGTGGTCGTCTAGTTAAAGAAGGAACGACTTTATGTTGTGCAGATAACTTAAGTTCTTGTCCTTAAAACCAAATAAGGGCGGAAAATTCAGAATGCGCGGTTAAACAAAAATATAATATTTCTAAGTATTATTTATTCGAAACTAATTAACGTAACAAACATCGACAACTTTCTAATATCCTTAAGTAAGTGTACAATCAAATGTTAAAGCAGCAGGTAAATCAATGAATACGTAGAAAAATTAGTAACACAAACGTGTAACGATGAATCTTCGAGGTATTTCAATCAATGAACTTCTGTCAGAAAGTCAGTATACATACACCTACTGTCGAATTGTCAGTTCATTTTAATCCTAGAGAATAATGTTTTTGCTCCGGCATGCCTTGTTACAATATACGGGGTGTCCCAACGAAAGTTTGACCACCCCCCAGAACTCAGAAATGAAGAATTTTCGAAGATCTTTAAGAAACAGATCAACTTCTGTTTTGAGGGAGACGAATTTCTATCATGAGTTTGTTCCGAAGAAAAAACCCAGTGAAGGTGGCATCAACCCCAAACATTTTTTGAATAGGTAAGAGATGTCGAGTGTTGGTTAGTCCGAATGTTATTTATGTTCTCCTCTGCACAACTCCGTTAAAATTTTCAAACTCGGTTCATTATTCACGAAATGATTGAACTTACCGTCACAAGGTTATGTTGAATAGACAGTTGAACCGCCCAAAGTCAAGTACCTAAGAGTTTTGAAGGATCCAAAAATAATTTTTAAGTTCTGGATTAGGGAGAAAGAATTCCTATGACGATATTGTTCCGAAAAAATCTTCTGAGGATGGTAACAACCCCTAACATTTTTTGAATAAGAAGGAGATGTTGGATGTGGTTTAGTTTTTTTTTTGTTCTATAAATATCACAGTTAAAATTTTCAAATTTGTTTATGTAATGGCAGGAAAAAAATTGAGGTTGCTACAATCCTTAGGTTTTTTTTTCGGAACAATGTCGTCATAGGAATTTTTTTTCCCTAATACAGAAGTTGAAATTTATTTTTCGATTCTTTTGAGGTCTGGGAGTGTCAAATTTTCGTTGGTACACTCTGTATGTTGAATGCACTGTGGTGCTATGATTGAATTATTTATTCGTTCTAATTTCTCCAAGTAATAATATCTTTGGTCAGGAATATCTTATTGCAATAAATCTTGGAGTATTTGTTTGTTCTACCATAACCTAATTATAGAACAACACTCTAAATTGTACTCTAAAATCCCAAACAAAGTTAAATTATTAAGCAAGTCTAGAAATATCTCGTCAAATATCAGGTGCAGAAAAACAAAACTTCCCCCTCAACCAAGAAAAATAACCGAATCAATGATCCCTAGGAGAAAATAATATGAATAATCGGCCCTTAAAAAATTCTGCCCCTTTAACTGGACCTTCTACGCCCGTGGATTTGACATATGCAGACGCCAGATCGGTAAAATTTTTTATTAATCATCCAAACCCGAGACAACAACCTGATTGGATTCGATGCCTTCTGAGGAAATTGCTAGATTCCCGTAGAGCTGAAAACCAACTTTAATTGTTGAATCTCAAAGAGGCCTCAGCTAGTAACGCTATGGACCAGCTACTCATACTGAGCTATTCTTTCGGGTCATTAATTTTGATAAGTTAGAAACTGTAACGACTCTCTGGCTCTCTCGAACAAATACTAATTATCTCATTTCGTTCGGTGTTCATTAGTTTTAGAACGAGCTTCGTAGTTGCGTTGGTTCGTGTACAAGTAGTTGATTTGCATATTTTGGGAAGAACTGATGGATGAGCTAATTTGGTGGAATGCGCAGTATGGTTCCATGGTATTTCGACGTTGGAGCCTACCCACGCGATTTGAGTTTGTCATATTCAGCATGGTGAAAGATTACAGCGGTATACAAAAAATGTAGTTCCATTGAATAGGAAGAAGAAGAAGAAAAGCTTAGTGAATTAGAAAGGACAGTCAGTACAGAGCATACTTGAGTTAATGATAAGATATAGGTTGTTTTTCTAGAGTGATAGAACTTTAATTTGAAATAAAACACATTTGCATTAAGATTGAAGCCATTTTTTTTTTATTTGAAAAATAATTTTATGACATTTATGTTTTGAAAATAATTTCCGGCATAAGTTCACCACGCCTAGGTCTGAGGAACCACATTCGACCAGACCAATTTTGGGCCACTTTCTCGAGTAATTCAGGCCTTATTTCATCAATAACACGACTTATGTTGGCTTTCAAAGCGTCTATGGTTCCTGGTTTATCAGCATAAACCAATGACTTGACATAACTCCAAAGTAAATAACCCAGTGGAGTTATTTCGCATGATCTTGGGTGCTACATAATTCGACCATTTCTCGAAATAATGTTATCGCCAAATCTTTCTTTCAATAAATTAATTGTGACGGTAGCAGCATGAGGTGTTGCACCATCTCGTTGGAACCAAAACACTTCTGGGTCGATACCATTCAAATTTTGAAACAAATAATCATTGATCATCGATCTGTAACGAGCACCATTCACTGTAACATTAGCTCTTTTTAAAGAAATATGGACCGATGGTGCCTCCAGCGTGTGAAACACACCAAACAGTGCATTTTTCTGGATGTAATGGAACCTGCAGAAATTCTTGAGGATTGTTTTCACTCCATATACGTTAATTTTGCTTGTTTACATAGCCATTCAACCAGAAATGAGCTTCATCACTAAACACAATTTCACGATAAAAAAGTGGATCAACTTCAAGCTGTTCTAAGGCGCAATCATCAATCAAACGACGCTTATCATGGTCAAGTGGATTTAGTTCTTGAACCAATTGGATCTTGTATGGTATAGACCAAGTTCTTTATGCAAAATTTTCCATATGGTGGATGCACAGAGTCCATCTTGTTGTGAACGTCGACGAATAGACAAATCTGGATACGTACAGTTCTTTGTCTTGTTGGTGTTGTTGCATCGAGTAGAGAAAATGTTGACGAAATCTATCGATAGTTCGACGATTATGCTGCTCTGATTGACGATTATGTAAACCATAAATTTCAAGAAGTGCTCTATAAGTTTGGCAAATAGAACACTGATTTTGAAACTAAATTTCAACAATATGTAAATGTTGTTGCGCAATGAGTCTTTCCACGATAATTTGTCAATGCTTACTGAATAGAAATGTCAAAACAACATGGCTTCTTCCTTCTGTCAAATCACAGTTATCCCTATCGAAAGTTCTATCACTCTAAAGAAAACACCCGATACATTAACACAGAAAAAGTTCATATTGCAAAATATTACACAAAGAATAAAAGATTCGTTACTAGATGAAAAACATAGGAAATCAATCAATACAATTATCCCATAACTTCGTGGATATCTTGGACCATTCAATAATAAGCAGGGTGTCTACTTTCAATAGAGCCAAACTTCAAGGGAGATCATACAAGTTGTTTGCAACAAAAATTGTCATATTACACATGGTCGAAATGTTGATGGTTATTCTTCAGTGTAACATTTCTTGATTTCACGAAATATTTGAAGTTCTTCTATAAAATTAATTATGCTTCAGTTATCCTTGCAGGCCCATAAAATTTGACCACATATCTGAAAACGTCATTGAGTTTTCTACAAGATAGTGAGTTCTGCGTGTCCAAAAAATTATTACAGCTGGCATGGTGAGGAGATGAATATTACGATTCTGAAGTGACCAAATTCAGTCATATTTTTCCAATGGCTGAAAAATTATGTTTTCTTTTCAGCAAAATATACCTCATTTAGTGTGCTTTCCAATGACATATCAACTTTTGTGCTAGCTGCTTGCCTTCTGCCATAATATAGTTGCTAAGAAAATAACAACGAAAAGTTTAAATATTTCAAATCTAAATTTGCTCTTTGGAAACTCTTTATGATTGAATATTAAAGTAATTCTCATAGAAATCATGAATTCATCTGTCGAAACAAAATAATTTGAAAAATGTAAAGAAAACAGACTACTACTACTTATAACAATTGTTTGAAATGTTCACCTACTTGTTCACTACATTTCACACATCGTTTTCGCACTGAACCTACAACGCTGCGAAGTTCACAAATTTTCTGACGTGTTTCTACACAACACAATTTCATTCTTTCGATCTGATCCAGTGGACTTATGTCGCATGATCTTAGAGGCCAATAAATTGAACCATTTCTCGAAATAATGTTATCGCCAAATCTTTCTTTCAATAAATCAATTGTTACGGTAGCAGCATGAGGTGAAGCGCCATCTTGTTGGAACCAAAACATTTCTGGATCGATGCCATTCAAATTTTGAAACAAATAATCATTGATCTGTAACCAGCACCATTCACTGTAACATTATCTCCCGCATCGTTTTTAAAGAAATATGAACCGATGATGCCTCCAGTGTGTAAAGCACACCATACAGTGCATTTTTCAGGAAGCAATGAACCTGCAGAACTTTTTGAGGATTGTTTTCGTTCCATATATGGCAATTTTGTTTGTCTACATAGCCGTTCAACCAGAAATGAGCATTATTAACACAAATTTACGATAAAAAAGTGGATCAACTTCAAGCTGTTCTAGGGCCCAATCACGCTTATTATGGTCAAGTGGATTTAGTTCTTGAACCAGATGGATCTTGTATGGGTGTAGACTAAGATCCTTACGCAAAATTTTCCATGTTGTGGATGCACAGAGTCCAACTTGTTGTGAATGTCAACGAATAGACAAATCTGAATCATCATTAACACTATGACTTACAGCAGCGATATTTTCTTCTGTACGTACAGTTCTTTGTCTTGTTGTTGTTATTGCATCGAGTAGAGAAAATGTTGTCCGAAATCTATCGATAATTCGACGAATAAGTTGCTCTGATGGATGATTATCTAAACAATAAATTTCACGAAGTGCTCTATAAGGTTGGCAAATAGAACACTGATTTTGAAAATAAATTTCAACAATTTGTAAACGTTGTTGCGGCGTGAGTCTTTCCATGATAATTTGTCAATGCTTACCGAACAGAAATGTCAAAACAACATGGCTTCTACCTTCTGTCAAATCACAGTTATCCCTATCGAAAGTTCTATCACTCTAAAAAAAACATCCGATACAACCAATTCGACGAGTACTTGTTGTGGGGTCCCCTGGACAGCTTGAAGTATAGTAGGTACATGCTGGGCTTGCTGGCTATTTGACCACCTTATCTGCTTCGGAAACCACCAAATGAGCCTTTTTTGCCTAATCGCCTGAACACTTGATGCTATTTGCTTGTCGTCTGTTGGGACGCAAACCGCACTATCGAACCGCTGTGCGAGCATTTCCATTCGCGAATCCATAAATGAACAACAATATATATTTCTACATACTCCTCAAAATTGATGGATCACTGAAGTCGCTGGTACATCTTAACATGAAGCCTAAAGTTAGGGTAGCAGACGCACACAATTTCTCAACGTGTGGTATGAAACTGAACGTGAAATCAAAGAGCACTTCAAGGTGATCTTTTTCGCCAACATAGTTGTCGGCTATTTGTTAGTTGTAAGTCAGTGGATGGGACCTTCTACCGAATGTAACTTTAAAGCACTTCTCCATATCTAACATGACCTTGTTGTGTAAACATCAACTATAAGTATACTCCAAGCTTGACTAGAGCAGCATCAAATCATCAACACTGCGTATTCTCTAGTATATCTTCAAGTCATCGGCAAACTATGGATATTTGTGGAAGGTAAGAAAATCGTTTATAGTAATGATGAATGATAATGGTCCCAAATTTGATCCCTGGGGTACTCCAGGTGGAAGAACATACTCAAGTGATCTATAGCCATTGTAGAAGACATAATTTACTTCACCCTGGAAGTATGATCTAATGAGCTTCACAAATTCCGGATTGATACCGAAGGACGAAAGTTTCTTGAAAAGAATATCATGGTCGATAGTGTCGAAGGCTCGTGATAAGTCACAACCGGACCTCCATCATTCAAATATTCAGTAGATTGTGGCCAAGTTGTGAATTATGAATTTTATAATTTAAATACAAGGGGGTGCAGGACTTTTGAGAGTTAGTGTATATTCTGAATATGACAGACCACTTTATCGGCTCATTCACTCGAATGGGCCCATTTTCGAAGCTCATTGCCCCCTCGACCAACCAAAACTGAATCGGACAAACCCCAATCGACTCCTGACAGCTGATAGCCAACATTTCAAAACCTCTGAACGATATTTCTCGGGTCCGGACAAGACGTACGTAGACGCGGCATCACCCGGAGCATTGCGAGGCTCGAATGTGAGCCGGGGATCGGCCGCCATATATTACGGGTAGCCCCAGGCGCGGTGAGCCCCCCCGCCGAGAAAACCAATGACCCAGACCATCACAAAATATCCATTTAATTTTTTAAACAAAACAAGCAGTTCTTTATATGCCAACTTGAACGAAATATCGTTCAAAAAAATCCCGAAACGAAGTCCACTTTTAATTTCATGTAAATTAAATTGAGGGGGGCAAAGGGGGACATTGTGAAATGATGTGAAGTTGATTAAAATTGTACTAGTGGTTGTTGGTATTGCTACTAAGCCCAGATATGACTCAAATATTGTACTGGTTGATAATAATTATACACCGTTTTTAATAATAATAATTATATATAAAATGAAATAATGAAAAGGCGGGTTCTTTACCTTATCGAATATCTTAAATATCAAACAGATTAACTTTACTAATATTGCTACAAATTTTAATTTTATGAAAATGTTTTCTTAAAATCTTTTTAGAATCAAATCAAATTAATGCCTTAGAAAACACTCTTTCAATTTTAGTAGGCATAAGGGATTAACACTGAGTACACAGTATCAAAAATAAAAGAATCCAAAGAAAATATAGAATATTGATTGAACTTACTTAATTAATATTTAGTGGAAACAGCGGTGTTTCATAACAATATTATGAAATTTATGATAGATTGGGCCGTTGCTTGGTAGAAATCAGTTGTAATTGTCATTATAAAATAAAACACTTGTTTACATTTTCTACTTTATTTTTGGTATTGACGTACGTTTCGTCTTTGCTAGAAAGACTTCATCAGAATGGGTATCTATGCAGGGTGCCCCAACGCAAATTTGTTGCGAAAAAACTAACTGAGGATGGCAACAACCCACAAGATTTTTTTGTGGGGACATTTGAAGTCCAAAGTCTATGCCACTGCACCTGAAAATCTTGCACAACTGCGACAAAGAATCGTCACGGAATGCCAATTATTCACACCAGACATTTTCGAAAATGTTAGAGAAAGATTTGAAAGTAGACTATATCATTGTCATTTTGAACAATGGAGGTCATTTTGAACAATATATACGTTAAAGTATATAAATTGAAAATCACTACGAAGAAGTATTTGCATATTGCAGAATAAGAGCGGAAATTAATTCACCAGAACCTCTACAGATTTTAATCTGAATAAATCTCATGAAAACATTTCGAATTAAATTTGAAAACAGGTCCTAAATACACTGTATCACTTTATAGACATCACGTGTGGTAGAAATTAACTAATAAAGAATCAAAAGAAATATAAAATGATGATAAAATTATTTAAACATCAATATATAATATATATATTTCGATTGGATATTAAAGAATCACAAGTTCCTTCACCAAAAAATAATCAACATATAATTCAAAAAAGGCTTTTTTTTTTCCTTTTTTTCAAAGAATATATAGCACATTTTCCAGAGAAAGAACCTGATACATTCGGACCCAAAATTTTATCAGTAAGGAGTTATTGTAATAAGCAAATTAATCACTTAGAAATATATAACAATACCTTCTTTAATACAACACGTTACTGCAACAACTAATTAATTTTGGGTGATTCTTCAATATCCAATCGAAACATATATATATATATATATATATATATATATATATATATATATATATATATATATATATATATATATATATATATATTACTGGATGTTTTCTATCCTCACTTACAGATCTGGTGTATTTGAATGTATTCGGTTTCTGTTTGAGTTACCCTTCTGATAATATTCAATATCAAATTGCTTAAAAAAATCACCGAATTTGAAAATTTCAACTAGTATGTTTAGAGTATAAAAAAAGCTTTTTATCTAAAACACATCCATCATCTTTTTCCTATTCAAAAAAAAATGGGTGTCGTTCTTCGAAACAATGTCACCATAGGAATTCCTTTACCCTAATACAGAACCCAAAAATAATTTTTGGATTCTTCAAAACTTTTTTTTTTGAGTATTAATTATTTTCAAAAATAAAAACGATAAAACATTCCGTTAGAATCAGATATATTATTTTTAGTGAATAGAATTTCAATAATGCTAAACAGGGAGCAAGAGTTCAATAGGAGTATAATTTCCATATGATAAAGCACCTTTTATCGTCGAATCTCTTCGATTCATCGGAAATCGAAATTTATTGGAGGTGGAGGCTGCATTTCAATAAATAACACCATAAGTCATTATTTCCTTGAATATAATCGAAACTACCGAAAGTCATCGTATTCGATATATGAGAATAATAAACACGAATATAACGTTTTTTATTGTTATACGATACGTAAAGCTATTTCTCAGGAGGTGGACACTTACACACTGGTCTACAAAAAAATTGTACCTGTTGGAAAAGAAGGAATGCTGCACAGAACGACAGTTACCTGTCGAAAAGTCTTATATCATTAGTATTATTATACAGAGATATAAAATAAAATAATGAAAAGCGGTTTTTTACTTGATAGAAGGATTATTACAAACTTTGAATATCAAAACAGATTTAATCTGTTTGTCCCTTACAATTACAATTTCAAAATTTTTTTTTGAAACTTTTAGAATTAAATTAATATCTTATAAGTACTGCTTATATTTAATAGACGTATAAAATCCATATTCATTATACAATATCAAATGGAATGAAAAACCCAACATAAATTGTTAATTAAAAATAAAAATTAAGCAATATTGAATGTTTCGTTCCAAGCATGCCCACCTGCATTCTTCAGTCTATCAAATATAAGCAGTGCTTATAAGATATTAATTTAATTCTAAAAGTTTTTCAAAAAATTTTTTTTTCAATAAGAATTGTAGGAAACTAACATGTTTTGATATTTAAAGTTTGTAATAATCCTTCTATCAAGTAAAAAACCGCTTCTTATTATTTTATTTTATATATAATATATAATTATATAAGGTTTTTAAATAAAGGAAGAGTCATTATACAGTTTCCAGTGGTTTTAGGAGGGCCATAAAATGCCTTATAAACTTTGTGTGATTTTTGTGGTTAGCATAGAATATAGGGTACCTTGAATATTAGATGTACCTAGTTTGAATGTGCATCAAACAGAGATTCCAGAAATTTTATGGGTAATTTTATTAGTTTATTTATTGTTATTTGATTTTATCTTTTAAATGTGGAGTTGAACTGATTTTATCTGAATTCTAATTGTTTTTGAGGACGTGCTACATGTTTTTGAGAGTTTTTGAAGTAACTTATTTAAAAATATCAAATATTTCAAATAAATTAGTTTTGGAGAAGTTCTTGAAATTATGTTGTGTATTTTCGAAAAATATTCAGTTTTCATAAATATAAGATCAGAAACAAAACATATTGTCCCAGGCAGACATGCGCTCCTGTCTGAAGAGTTCAGGTGCGCATGCTTGGAACGAAACGATATTACTTATTTTTTAATTTTAATTAACAATTTACATTTGTTGGGTTTTTATTCCATTTGATATTGTATAATGAATTTTGATTTCATACGTCTATTGAATATAAGCAGTGCTTGAAAGACATTGATTTCATTCTAAAAGTATTAAAAAAAAATTTTTCTTAATTAAAATTGTAGGGGACTAACAGATTAAATCTGTTTTGATGTTCAAAGTTTATACAGAGAGAGGTATTACTTAACCTCAGTAATTAAAAGTTGAATTTATTCGTGTTCCTTAATCGGTTGAATAAAACCTACCACTTATAATCGAAGGACGTATCTATTCGCCTATCTGAGTTTCATCTCCAATTACAATAACTATAAAATTAACCAATAATCTATGTCTGAATCGAATTTAATATGGCTAAATTTAGCATATTTCCGAAATTAAATTACTACTTTCAAGATTATCGAATGTATATTTGTGACACCTCGAGTTTCTGTCTTTACCGACTGTTGGTATCTCCAACATTTATTCAACCGATTTTTATAAGTGCAGTTGATATTTGTTATTCGAGGAGGTGTAACTCCAATATAAAAGATTGGGAAAAAAATCCATTATTTTTGTGTGGATTTCAAGACTGTATTCAACATGTTTTGATGATATTTCAAGTTCCGTTTTTTCACGTGTGAACAACTGCTCCAAAGTCAAAAATGAAAGGGGTTTTTGCATCGAATTGTGACTGGCGATGAAAAGTGGGCCCACTAAGATAATTCAAAACGTCGGGCAACGTATGAATGCCTCATCATCAACTGATAGACCGAATATTTATGGCAAGAAAATCATGCTATATTGTGCGGAATTTTTTTTAGAGTGATCGAATTTTCGATGGGAATAACTGTGATTTAACAGAAGGTAGAAGCCATGTTGTTTTGACATTTTTGTTCAGTAAGCATTGACAAATTATCATGGAAAGACTCACTCCACAACAACGTTCACAAATTGTTGGAATTTTTTTCAAAATCAGTGCTCTATTCGCCAAACTTATAGAGCACTTCGCAGAGCAGCTTATTCGTCGAGCTATCGATAGATTTCGGACAACATTTTCTCTACTCGATGGCACAACAACAAGACAAAGAACTGTACGTACAAAAGAAAATATCGCTGCTGTAACTCATAGTATTAATGATGATCCAGATTTGTCTATTCCTTCACAACAAGTTGGACTCTGTGCATCCACCACATGGAAAATTTTGCGTAAAGATCTTGGTCAAGACCCAACTGGTTCAATAACTAAAGCCACTTAACCATAATAACAGCTTGAAGTTGATCCACTTTCATATTGTAAAATTTGTTTAGTGATGAAACTCATTTCTGGTTGAACGGCTATGTAAACAAGCAGAATTGCCGTATATGGAGTGAAAATAATCCTCAAGAAGTTCTGCAGGTTCCATTGCATCATTAAAAAGGTATTGTGCATGGTGTGCTTTACACGCTGGAGGCATCATCGGTCCATATTTCTTTAAAAAAGATGCTGGAGCAAATGCTTCAGTGAATGGTGCTCGTTACAGATCGATGATCAATGATTATTTATTTCAAAATTTGAATGGTATCGACCCAGAAGTGTTTTGGTTCCAACAAGATGGTGCTATACCTCATGCTGCTACGGTAACAATTGATTTATTGAAAGAAAGATTTGGCGATAACATTATTTTGAGAAATGATCCAATTAATTGGCCTCCAAGATCATGCGACATAACTCCACTGGATAATTTTTTTTGGGGTTAGGTCAATTCATTGGTTTATGCTGATAAACCAGAAACAATAGACGTTTTGGAAGCCAACTTAACTCGTGTTATTGATGAAATAAGGCCTGAATTACTGGTCCAAAAAATTTGGCTTCAATCTTAATTTAAAAGTGTTTTATTTCAATTTAAAGTTCTATCACTCTAAAAAAACACCCGATATTTGGTGGCACCTGTTGGATGTGGTGTATTATGAGCTGCTTCAATCAAAGGAAACGATCATATACAAATCCTACCGATTGCAGTTGATGCGTTTGAGCCAAGCATTGCACGAAAAACGACCGCAATATGCCGATTGACACGACAAAGTTATTGACAATGCAAGGTCACATGTATCGTCCGTTAAAACGTTCTTACGAACATCTGAATGGGAAGTCCTACCCCCACCCTATTATCATCTCTTTCGACCGATGCAACATGGCCTGGCTGACCAGCACTTTTCCAAGTGGAGTCAAAAGACAATTAATGGTATAAAAACTACAAATATTAATGTATGAACACGCTGGTGGTCCTTACAGAAATGCTCTCTTTATGAAGTGAAAATATCGGAGAAGCTTGATTCTGTGCATAGGAATTGGAGTCACGAAAAACTCGATGTTTTGAGCAGTGTATTCTCCTCTGCCTCCCGTGGTCACCGCATAGTTGGTGACCAAGGCGCGGTCTGTGTCCACTACTTAAGGGGACCTATGACAGATCCCCTAAGGACCTCGCAGGGGGCCTACCAGAAGACAAGATCGCAGCACGAGCCTGGGCGCCCCCATATTTTTCAACGTCGACGTTACGCGACTTTTATTTCGTTACGTTGGTATTTTCTGTGATATCTTCGAGTGTGTTGATATGTTGAGACGGTTAATCATTGAAATGGGAAAAGCGTATTCTTTCCTTGTTGGAGGTCACCCGATGGATGTCCGACGGATTCCATCGAAATGATATATATTTTGAGATAAAATAATGAATTTTCATTTGTGATTTTTGAAGAGGAAGGTGTGCCATTAACAATGAAAAATGATATCAGCCAAATGGCCGCCAAGGCTACAGTTACTTGACCAATTCCCACATTTTCATCTGTATATCCACGATAACTTCACGAATTCCATCTTTAAAGTCTTGAATTGTGGAGCAGAGACCTTAACTTTCACGTGGCCCAAAAGAAAAAAGTCTGAAGGTGTTAAATCATGAGATCTCGGTGGCCAATTATAATCACCTCTTCGGGAAATAACACAGGTTAAAAAATTTTCTACACGTTGTCTGTGGGGCCGTTTTGTTGGAATTAAACGTCGTCCACATCAATATCTTCCAATTGCGGCCATAAAAAATCATTAATGATAGCTCAGTAGCGCAGTCCATTCACCGAACAGTTGCACGAGACTTATTTTCGAATAAGTAGGGTCCAATCACACCGCCAGTCCAAAAACCGCACCAAACGGTGACACGTTTAGACTGGAGAGGCTTTTCAACAATCATCCTTGTATTTTCCATGCCCCAAATACGAAAATTCTGCTTATTAAAGCAGCCTTCGAGGTGAAAATAGGCCTCATCACTGAAGATGATTTTTCGATGAAAATCCGGATCATTTTGATGCATTTCAAGAACCCAATCAGCACAGATACGACGTTACTAGTGATCGACCGGCTTGAGTTCTTATGTTAATTCAACTTTAAAAGCCTTAAGACCTAAGTCTTTATGCGAAATATGATGTAATATTATTTGTGGAATGCTTTCTTCCAATGATCGATGAGAAATTGACATACCTGGGTTTTCGTCAACGCTACCGGCTTCAGCAGCAATATTCTGAGTTGTTCTTGAGCGGCGCACACGATTTCGATTTTCACATCACTAACTAGTCCCAACAGCTCAAATTTAACCACCAGTTTAACTTTTGCAGGCCTAAAAGTTGTTTCACGATGACCCAAAATTGTTTTAGTTATGCGAACTGTGACTGCAAAATTTTCAACATTTTTGTAGTAAAATTTAACAATTTCAATGCGTTGTTGCAGGGCGTATCTTCCATTTTTAGAAATGGCGTAGTTCTTCCTTGTCAAATGTTAAAAAATGACAGCTGCCCAGAAAACGGGCTATTCAAAATGAAACCTCTTATTGGGTAACCCTGTATTATACTTAAAACGGTATCATGAAAAAATTTACTACTTTTGATTTATCATGAGTATCAGTAAAACATAGGTTTTTTATTCAATGAGAATAATAATAATAAACATGAATTTTCCTGGCTCTCAAATTGAAGATCCTCAAAATTTTATCCCATTAACCAATTATTCAATATTTTTTTACAACATATCATCCAAATGTTACTTTAATACTTCATATTACTTTGCGTGCTCACATAAAAAATTTTAATGCAAAACAACCGCCTGAATAATTCTGGTTAAAAATTAAGTTGTCAACGGTGCAGTAGCGTATATAAAGGCTTTTTCATTAACAGCCTCCAATTTTGTTTTGTAAATAAAACAAATTATTCATTCGAAAATTATTGATATTTTTATTTCATTATAAAGTACAATGGATACCATTAGTTATGAAACAAAACAACATTTAAATATCCGCAGAAATGAAATCGTTGAACCCAATTCTCCATGACCCTCTCACACAAATCAGTCATATGATAGCAATGATTCGTTCAATATTGATCTGTAAATCTTCTAAATTTGCTGGAGGGTTTCTGTAAACCTATGACTTAATGTAACCCCAAAGAAAGAAGTCCAATGGAGTCAAATCGCAATCCATTTCTTGAAATAATCGAATTACCGAATTTTGTTTTCAATAAAGTCATTGTGTCATTATCAGTATGACAAGTGGCACCGTTCGGTTAAAACCACATGTTCTGCAAATCAATACGAACCAATTCGATCCATAAAAATCAGCCAACATTGAACGCTAACGATTTCCATTGACAGTTACCGCCCCATGAGCTTCGTTGAAACAAAATAAGGTCCAGTGACTCCTCCAGCATAAAATTCGAACCAAACAGTAAGTTTGTCAGAAAGTAATGGAGTTCTTGATATTCTTCAAGTTTTTCTTTACTCCAGATTCGGCAATTCGGCTTGTCAACATAACCGTTTAACCAGAAATGAGCCTCATCGCTGAGAATGATTTTCTTATGAAAATCTGCAGCATTTCCAATTTTTTCTAAGCACCAATTACTGAATACACGACGCTTCAAATGATTTTTCGGTTTGAGTTCTTGAGTTAAAACAATTTTGTATAGATGTAAACCAAGGTCTTTTCCTAAAATTTGCCACAAAGACTTTTGGGAGATTCCTAGTTATTGTGAACGTCGATAAATCGATAAATTTCAGTCTTCACGAACACTTCCACGTGCGGCAGCAATATTCTCCTCAATTCTTTCATTTCTTTGTCTCACTGGCACTGTAACATCATGAAGTGTAAAATTTGTTTCAAACTTCTTCACTAAACTTTCAACTGTTCTTTTATCCGGATGACGATTTTTTATAATAAATTTGGATCATTTGTAAACGTTGTTGGAGTGTACCTTTCTAGAATTAAATGTTAGACATTGACGAATGCAACTGTTATGGTCACAAATAAACATGTCGTGAGTAATGTCAATTCAAAAATGGGGCCTTCCGATGGACATACCCTGTATAGGACAAACCGGGAGATCTTTCCAAAAAAGATTCGAAGAACGTCAATCTTCATTTAAGAAGAGGAAAGATAATTCTAATATTGCGAAACATTTTTTCAAAACCAATCATATCTTTCCAGAATTGGACAATCAAATAATGCATCTGGAAGCGAAAGGAAAAGACTAGACCTTCTGGAATCCGTAGAAATATTTAACTACAATCAGGGTTCAGAAATGAAACTATTAAAAGACCAGACGGATCATTGGCACACTTCTTCTCGAATTCTTCGAAGGATAAATATAGGAGTTGAGATAAAATTTGTTTTATTCAGTTTGAAAATGTAGTAAACACTACGAAACTCCAGTCACTGTAGGCTCCGTTAATGAAAATTGATATAACCTAAGTAATTTCTCACAAACAATCACAAAGTTGACTACTCTATCCAATATTGAAATATACAATATTTAACCATTAATCACATCAGTTTGTTGATGTAGTAACACGTGTTATTATGAAACTTTTCCAATCAAAGGCAATTTTGCTTGTTTCAACCGTGGAAAAACTTGAAAGCCCTCAATGGTTAAAATAACAATGTTCGAGCCTAGATGTAGTGAACTTCAGTTTCACCTTTTCTTATGGAATATTTCACTGGACTTCACGATTCATTCATCACCAATTCATTAAGCTTTTCAGAAAATTATTCAGTTTTTTCTTCTTCTTTGTCACGAATATTTTTGATTCCAAGAAAAACAAGCAAAAGAATACAATTACATTTATGTAGTCAATTATTCTACAACCAGATCACGTTTGGTTTGAAGGAACGAATCTTGTTGAAGCATGTCATAATTATCGGACTATACTAATCATATATGACAAGTAGTGACATTTATACCAGTTTATATATGGCTGCCAAGACATTTTAAAAACATCGTCCAAATTGGTATACACGTTGTAGTCGCCGTAGAATTTTTCGTAAGTCCATCATTTAGCCAATTTTTTTAAGTACCTCCAACATCATCAGATAAATGTAAGGACAATAATCATCGCCGCTAATCGTCCATGAAGAACGGCAGGTATTTCATCTTCAAGAGTGCATTCTAACTCCGATAATTTAATCGGAAAGGTAGAACTACGCGCTGTTTACCACGTGTTTTGGAACCTGTAATTATCCTACCCAAAGGCAGTTTTAGGATTTGTTCTCACGCTTTAACTCACAAAATTAGTCATATGGTTAGTAACCCAGATATCGAAGCGAGCCGCGCACGGATTGTAGGAGTTTTCGAGCTCTCTTCTTTGCTCCGGCATTAAACCACTTAAGGGCAATCATTCGATTATTTGTGAGCCTCTCTTTATCCATGAGAACATTTTTGAGACTGGTGCAGGATGAAAGTTTGTTTTGCTTGATTTTATGTTGGCAAAATGTCTTGAAAACTTTTAAAAATCAATCAAATAAACAAGACACATTGAATTATCAACACTGATATAAGACAGTCAACCGACACAGAATTAAAAGAAAATGTGAAAGATTGACCGGGATCATCCGCAAACGTCATCCCAGACAGTCTGTTTCGATTGGATTTAAATGATCTTTCTAGATTTTAAAGATTATACTTTTTCTTCCTTTTTAAAAAATATATAGCACATTCTCCAGAGAAAAACCATTTGAAATTCTGAACCATTTTCGTTTCAGTCGGAAATTATTTGGATGCTTAATTGAAACATTCAATAAAAAATAAATCTTCTCACCTTCCATTCAAAATATTATATAAAATCTATGTGGATCATTTTTTGGGAATGGAATCTCCAATTCGAACAAACTGTGATAGATGATGTTTGATAGATGATCGCGGTCAATATTTTATACAACAAAATAATAAGAAAAGGTTTTCCACTTGATAGAAGAATTATTACAAAATTTGAATTCCGTTTGATATTATATAAGGAGTTTTGATTTTTGTTTTTTTAGAGTGATAAAACTTTCGATAGGGATAACTGTGATTTGACAGAAGGTAGAAGCCATGTTGTTTTGACATTTTTGTTCAGTAAGCATTGACAAATTGTCATGAAAAGACTCATGCCGCAACAACGTTTACAAATTGTTGAAATTTATTTTCAAAATTAGTGTTCTACTCGCTGAACTTATAGAGCACTTCGTGAATTATGGTTTACATAATCGTCCATTTTCTCTACTCGATGCAACAACAACGACAAGACAAACAACTGTACGGACAGAAGAAAATATCGCTGCTGTCATAATGTTAATGATCATCCAGATTTGTCTGTTCAATGACGTTCACAACAAGTTGGACTCTGTGCATCCACCACATGGAAAATTTTGCGTAAAAATCTTGGTCTACACTCATACAAGATCCAACTGTTTCAAGAACTAAAGCCACTTGACCATAATAAGCGTCATTTGTTCGCTGATTGGGCTCTAGAACAGCTTGAAGTTGATCCACTTTTTTATCGTAAAATTGTGTTTAGTGATGAAGCTGATTTCTGGTCGAACGGCTATGTAAACAAGCAAAATTGCCGTATATGGAGTGAAAACAATCCTCAAGAAGTTCATTCATAAATGTCATAATATTATTTTTCAAATAAAAAAAAATTTGGCTTCAATCTTAATTTGAATGTGTTTTATTTCAATTTAAAGTTCTATCCCTAAATTTCTACTGAATTTAATCAGTGCTTATTAGACATTAAATTAATTGTAAAAGTTTCCGACTAAAAAATTTTTTAAAATAAAAATTTATAGGAGGCTAACAGAATAAATCTGTTTTGATATTAAAATTTTGTAATAATCCATCTATGAAGTAAAAAACCTCTTCTTGTTATTTTATTGTATATATAATATATTATATTTATATTTTTTGTAATTATATTATGGTTTTCCTAAATTCATTATTTGAATGTCATTTGGTTTTAACTAAGGCCATAAAATACTTTACAAGCTTTGTGTGAATTTGTGATGAACATAGAATACGTTGGAAGTTTTTATTTTTTAAATGTGAAGTTGGACTGACGAAGATCTTATTTAAATTCAAATTGGTTTTTGAGGATGTGATAAATGTTTTGAGAAATTTTTGAAGTAACTTATTAAAATATATTTAATATTTCAAATGAATTAGTTTTGGAGAAGTTCTTGAAATTACGTTTCGCATTTTTGAAAAAAACTTGATATAAAGTCAGAAACAAAATTTTGTCTCCTTCAAATACCTTTTCAGTAATTTCAGTTGACAATTTATATTTCGTTCGGTTATTTTATTCCATAATTTTGTCTTCAGTCGGTCCTCAAGTGTATGATTCGAAAATAATAAACCAAAATTCCCCATAATTCACAGGCCAAAAATCCTTTTATTCTGTTCCGCAAAATCGCAATCTATCGCACGTTTCTAACCGTGATAGGGAAAAAATTTAAAAAAACAAACCTGCCATAACTTTCCGTCGTATGCAAACTGCAAATTAATTGAATGGCCCCAAATTATCGTCTCGGGCTGACGCAAGCGGGCCTCTCGAAGCCCCACGACGTTTCGGATATGTTATTTCGGTGCATTATCGGGGATCGCTAAACGTCGAATTCCGAGAGGAACGTGATAGACCGCGGACGATGTCCGATTGTTTTTTCATCGCGTCCTTTGTTTTTTATCGGCATTCCCGAAAGTGTTTGCGGTAACATCACGACCTACCTTACCAGCCGGCGGAGAACCTTCTCGATTTGGGGTAATAAATATGGCCCATTGTTTCACGTCTAACGTGATAGTCTGGTCGAGCCAACCAAAAATAAGGAATCCGGAATATTCTTGATTAAGAATATTATTGAGCTCGTTTTTCATTTTTCTTGCAATTATTCGTTAAATGCAAAATTCAATCTGCACAACACTAATATCCAATTACAAGTAATGTCTTGAAGATATCATTTTATTATTTAAATATTTTAATATTAGCCTTCTACGTATTTAATTTCAAAAAATTATTTTTAATAATTATAACTTCAGAAAGTAAATGAAAATAATATCATATAAGTACCACTTATATCAAATGACATATAAAATGAACATTCATTATAAGACATCCAAATGGTATAACAAAATCCAATAAATAAAAATTGTTAACCAAAATCCTATAAATTAAATATTTTGAATAGACAAAATTTTGTTTCTGCTGATCATTCTTATGAAAACAAATATCTTTCAAAATTATTGAATAATAATAAGAATAATTCATATTCAATAAATATAACATCCATCAACAACAAATATATACTCACGCTTCACCAATTCAGAAAACTTTTGGTAAATGATTACTGAAAAATTTAAATGTAGTGTAACGGTTAACTATAAATAAATAATTCTGTAGTTTACCCTTGATCTAAAAGATTGAATGACAATTTAACGGCCTCTGTTATAGCACAAGTACTATCTGTATAAAGAATGTTAAGGAAACAAAATAATTATATATTATAAATAAAATAACATAAATATTCTTGATAGAAGGTATATAAAATTATTCAAATATTTTAATATTAGCCTTCTACATATTTAATTTCAAAAAATTATATTCAACAATTATAACTTAAGAAAATAAATTAAAATATTATATTTAAGTAATTTTATATACCTTCTATCAGGAATTAACCTCTTTTTATGGTATTTTATTCATAATATATAATTATTTGGTTTCCTTAACATTCTTTATACAGATAGTCCTTGTGCTATAACAGAGGCCGTTAAATTGTCTTTCAATCTTTCAGATCAAGGGTAAACCACAGAATTATTTATTTATAGTTAACCGTTACACTACATTTAAATTTTTCAGTATTCATTTACCAGAAGTTTTCTAAATTGTTGAAGGGTGAGTAAATATTTGTTGTTGATTGATGTTATATTTATTTAATATGAATTATTTGAATACTGACGAAGCAAAATCTCTCTTAAAACTTGTTTTTCAGTGATGTTTTTACATATCTTAAGTTTTTATATGAAGTAACTTAGTTAGATATCCAATAATATTGAATATTCTGAGTGGGATGGTTTTATGATGAAATTCTTAAGATTATGTTAGACATTTTTGAAAGATATTTATTTTCATAAGTTTGATCAGCAGAAACAAAATTTTGTCTATTCAAAATATTCAATTTATAGGATTTTGGTTAACAATTTTTATTTATTGGATTTTGTTATACCATTTGATATAAGTGGTACTTATATGACATTATTTTAATTTTTTTTCTGAAGTTATAATTATCAAATATAATTTTTTGAAATTAAATATGTAGAAGGCTAATATTAAAATATTTAAATAATTTTATATACCTTCTATCAAGAATTAACCTCTATTTATGATATCATTTCAATTTAGTAACATGTTGAAAATTCCTCTACTGTGTAATATTATTAATATGGAAAATTAAGAAGAATGGAAATTGACATTACTGGCGCAAGGCAGCCATTGATCATTTGTGACATTGACAATTGTATTTGTTAATGTATACCATTTAGTCATAGAAAAATACACTCCAACAACGTTTACAAATAATCCAAATTCATTATGAAAAATAACGATCTGTTACTCTAACATTACGTGCTTCAACTTCAATTATTGGTCGTTATAATCGTCCGGATAAAGAACAGTTGAACGTTTAGTGAAGAAGTTTTTACTTCATGATGTTACAGTGCTAATGAGACAAAAAATGCAAGAATTGAAGAGAATATTGCTGCCGTACGTGAAAGTGTTCGTGAAGACCAGAATTTATCGATTTATCGACGTTCAGAAGAACTAGGCATCTCCCAGACGTCTTTGTGGCGAATTTTACGAAAAGACCTTGGTTGATATCCATACAAAATTGATCTCAAACCAACAGATCATTTAAACCGTCGTGTATTCAGTGATTGGTGCTTAAACAAAATCGAAAATGATGCAGATTTTCATAAGAAAATCATTCTCAGCGATAAGACTCATTTCTGGTTAAACGGTCATGTTAACAAGCAGAATTGTCTTATCTCGATTGGTGATAAACCTGAAGAATATCATTCTTCATTGCATTCTGACAAACTCACTCTTTGGTGCTGATTTTATGCTGGAGGAGTCATTTTTTTTTCAACGATGCTCATGAAGCGGTAACTGTCAATGGAAATCGTTATCGTTCAATGTTGACAGATTTTTAATGGCCTGAATTAGTTCGTCTTGATTTGAAGAACATGTGGTTTCGACAGGACGGTGCCACTTGTCATACTACCAATGCCACATTTACTTTATTGAAAACAAAATTTATTTTCATTGGACTCCTTCATTTGATGTTATATTAAGTCACTGGCTTATAACAACCATCCAGCAAATTTAGACGATATACAGATCAATATTTACCGAGAAATTGCTAACATACGACTCTTAGTCCGGTCTATTTAAGCCTAAAATCAGGAGGAAGGTTACATAAATTCCCATAAAGCTGAATATTGGCATAGTTGTTCAAAACATCATTATAAAGAAAATCTCAAAAGTCGTCATCGTTCGGAGGTGTGCTAAAAATTTGGCACGGGGTCAAAGGTCAAAAAAATGAGTTTTTTGCGATTTTTAGCGAAACTGTGAGTTTTTTCGCAAAATTACCCCAGTACAAAATTGTAGATCACGAAATTCTCTACAAAAAATATATTAATAATTTTTTTCCTAAAAGCCACCATTTTGGAGATATAACGTTCCGAAAAGTTGGATCAGTCGTAATCCCTCTATTTTGCACACGTACGCCACATATGAAAGTCACTAAAGGTGTAATAGAACTAAAATAAGTTCGCTATTATTTATTGTAACTTGCTTATGTAAAATATAAGTTAAACTACGAGAATCTCAGGTATAATGAAACCCCGTTCCTAAATTTGTACGTCAGTATAACCTTGTGATAACATCTGTCTTTTATTCTATTGTCCGCGTGGCTAGGGTCGTATACCTGCTTTATGTTGGCATGCCCAATATATGAAATACATACCGTTAGTCTTGAGCGCCACTGCGTAGGGAAAACATGTGCTTATCTTAACCTATCTTTTAACCTATTTTGTGCGTTTTAGATTTTTATAAGAAAAATGTCAGAATATTGTTTTATTTGTACTCATCTTTTAACTGAAAGTGAAACTGTAACTGTTGATCGTGGTATGAAGACACTGATTAATGCAAGTGCTGAAAGAGATGATGGATACTCGGAATTTCTTAAAAAACAAAAATCTGTGACAATACATAGCAACTGTCGTAAAATTTATACGCGGAAGTGTTCTATTGCTGCTGCCATCAAAAGAAAACGCGAAGAACAAGAAGCTAACACATCTACAGGATCTACAGTAAGTAGTCCTCCTCGGGTTGGAAGTTGATCGACAATACACTAGAGCCAGTTCAAACTTTACTTCCACCAGCACCTGAGAAACTTCTCAACACAATATTTTGCAACTGCAAGAAACGTTGTAGTGCAAAATGTGGTTGCAGAAAAGTTGGACTGTTTTGTTCCCTGGCATGCACACACTGTCAAGGCCGATCATGCTCGAATGTTGAGTCACCAACTCTTGAAGATTCGTTTGATACCGATCAGGAATCGCTATTGGGGCAGTTTACGTGTGAAATAGAACAAGAAGAAGAAGAAGAACAAGAGGATGAACAGGAAGAAGAAGGAGAAGAAGATCAAGAAGAAGAAGAAACAGAAATCTTGGACAGTTATGAATCAGACGACTAACTTTTTATTTTAAGTATTTTATTTAATTACACCGCCGTTGTTTTTGCCCACTATAATATATAATATTATTTTGCAATAGTTTTAAAACATATAAAATCTCAGCAGACCCGTGGAATAGGCCTACTGGGGAAACCACGTTAAAAAAAACGCGCTTTGTACACTACCTCATAGGTGGCGTGGAAACGTGTGCAAAATAGAGGGATTACGACTGATCCAACTTTTCGGAACGTTATATCTCCAAAATGGTGGCTTTTAGGAAAAAAATTATTGATATATTTTTTGTAGAGAATTTTGTGATCTACAATTTTGTACTGGGGTAATTTTGCGAAAAAACTCACCTTTTCGCTAAAAATCGCAAAAAACTCATTTTTTTGACCTTTGACCCCGTGCCAAATTTTTAGCACACCTCGGAACGATGAGAACTTTTGAGATTTTCTTTATAATGATGTTTTGAACAACTATGCCAATATTCAGCTTTATGGGAATTTATGTAAACTTGAATGTGTAAATAGACCGGACTATCTATAAGTTTGGTGAAAAGAACACTGATTTTGAAAGTAAATTTCAATAATTTGTAAACGTTATGGCAGCGTGAGTCTTTCCATGATAATTTGTCAATGCTTACTGAACAGAAATGTCAAAACAACATGGCTTCTACCTTCTGTCAAATCACAGTTATCCCTATCAAAAGTTCTATCACTCTAAAAAAACACCCGATACATTCTTATTTTCCTTCTTTCTATTTCTATGGCGTATCGGTAAAATTTTAGAAAGTGCAACGTTGTCGGATGGTTTTCTTGGATCAACTGATCCACACTACCTAAACTTGTTAAGGGAAACTCACATTCGTTGATCCGTTCGTGAAATTTGACAAGAGTATCTGTTGATCCGGTAATCACCGAACCTTCATGAAATCCAACATGGAGTTCTGTAGAAAGATAGTTTTTCACCTGAAACAAAGTGTATAACGTCACGAATATAACGTACTCCTCTATTTGGAACATCTGGTATACCGCCGAATCAAATCAATGAATAATGTTCACAATCCCGGGCTGAAAACCATGAAGTCCTTGATTTATTAGCTGCGGTCATTTTAAGAGCGTCCCAGTATATTCGCAAAACCCCACTCAGAAGGGACCTAATCAATCATAGCGCCCATTTTTCACACTTGTTTCACCGATTTTGCCGGTAGAAAATGAGCTGGGGTCACGTCGATATCTATTAACATTCCACGGAAGTTATTTCAGGGAATCCTGGTTCCTTTTATCAATCATTTTCGGGAGCAGGCTAGGAGCTACCTATCCGAATATGTGGTGCTGTTCTGTAGGATTGAAGATGATTACGGATGGAAACGTATTAATTTTTGACGTCTATGAGAAATGAGGTGTTTGATGCCTCAATGTTAATCTCCATGTTTTTTTAATGATATAATTTTTAAGTTGTTTCGTTGATTATATCCACATAATAAATATTCATAAATTGAGGGTGCGCCATCTAAAGTTTGCATTTTGTTATTTCGAGTCTGGAAACACTTTCGCCATTTGTTATTTGACAGAAAGTTTGTTTAATATTTGACATTAACGAAATGGGTCGACTTACGCTTGAATAAAACTGGTAAACATTAAAAACTCACCCAAGCTCAATGCTAAGATCGCATGGCTCAAGATGAACGTTTTTCCTGAAAAATCATCTTTAGCGATGAAACTCGTTTTCACCTCGGAGTTCTATTATTTGTGGATCCGTTAAGGATAAGTGTTACGCTTAACTTCCAGAAAACGATTGATTCCTTGAAAACCTCCCCCTGTCTCTGTACCTTGTCGTGGTGGGGGAGCTTGTCATAACGAGTGTCCTAGTTTCATTTATGAAATGGAGGATATGGTTAGGATGCCTGAAGCAGATGACTAGCAATCAAACTTCCTTACTTTGTTTTTTTCTTGCATACCATTCCTTCCTCTTGTCCCACTTCCATCCAATTTCTTCCGCAAGGCTTGGAATCGTACAGGGAAGTTGTAGCTTTGGCTGTGACGGAGCCAGGCGACTCTGTGATCGATTAGAGTTTTGTAATCCTTTCATTGGCGAAGGCGATACCCGGCTGGATCTCAGCGTGGGTTTTCCAGCCTTCATCCACTTATCCGCTGAAGGATCTTAAATGGTTGCTGAAGGAAAAAGGGAGACTACGACGTTTCGAACAAGACTGTTGGTCTTGGGAGATTCCCTCCGCTCGCCCCCAAATTTGGCTCCATTTTTTAGATCCTGAAGCTTCTGCTGCGGGGTCCTGATTGGTCTGTTGGAGGAAAAAGGGAGACTACGACGTTTTGAACAAGTTGGTGGAGATTCGCTCTGCTCGCCCCTAACTTTAGCCCCATTCATGGATCCTTAAGCTTATTTTATCTGCTGCGGGGTCGGAAGTGGTTCGTTAGAGGAAAAAGAGAGACTACGACGTTTCGACCGGGAATAGGGGCCAGGAAGACTCGCCCTGCTCTCCCACTTTTTGATCCTGAAGCCCATCCTCTACGATGCTTCTGAGCCCCGCTTTTAGCAGTCGAACAGCAACAGCGGTCCTTCGTGGGAGGGATCCATGCTGGGAAGCTGTTATTTGTGTTGTTTCGTTGCTTCAATCTTTCACAACCATAGAGACATTCTGCTCAAATGACTGAGTGTTGGGATCGACACGGTGATCTTTTTTTGGAGAGGGGAGGTGACTTGTGATGGTCCCTCACCTAGTTGTGCTGGTGCATAGTTCTCTATAAATCTTTCTTCAAAATTCCTATCTTTCTCTTTCAACTTATCGGGGTCTGCTGGAGTATCAAACCTTGAGCAGAAACCCGGGACAGCAGTGATGACAATGGTACTTTAATGTTAGCTAAGAGCTCTGCTCGTACGCTGGCTTGTAATTCTGAGTATGATTCCTTGAAAGCGCCCCTCAGGCATTAGATCTTGACGGGATGGGGCGCTTGTCATGACTAGGACCCTAGTTTCGTCCCAGCGAAATGGAGGGTTAAGTCTTGGTGCATAACGTAATGCCATTCGCGCCAGTCACTGGACCTGTGTGGTAGAAGATCTCCGAATGGGGCCCTAGTTTTGCTGTTCTGGTGGAATGGAGGGCTGAGCTCAGTTGATTAACTCAGTGACAGGGAGTCTGTCGCATCATAGGGCTTCTTCCTTAAAACTGGCGTACTCTACGCTATCGCAGTATATCTCCGGATTTTTCTGTGTAATGGCCGAGTGCGTTATGTAGCATACTGCGTTACCTCGGGGAGGTGGATTGCCCTCAGGTGTTACTTGTACCACCTGGCGACCCCATTGGTGTTGGATTCGAGGGGGCACTGGTGAAAAGTCGGCATGCTAGACCAGGGAGGTATTTCATTTTTCTGTTCGCAGACCCCCATGTTCGGGATATTCTCATGAAATGACTCGGGGTTTAGCGGGACTTTACGGTTCGACCGGCCTTGTCCTGGCCACGGATCAATGCGTAACTTTTTAGGGTTTGTGGATCTCGATCGAAATGGCTTAGCCGTTAGTGCTTGACGCCAGGATCAATCAAATGACTTCACTTGGGTTCCGAGAGTCAAGACGTACAGGCCGTGTTGGCGGTGCTCGTACCAGTATAGATTTCTGAACCAAAATATACAATTGAATGTGATTCCTTCATGAGTTGAAATATCTCAAACATATACAGACTTTACAGGGTGTCCCAACGAAAATTTGACCCCCCAGAACTCAGAAACGAAGAATTTTCGAAGATTTTAAAAAATAGATCAACTGTTTTGAGGGGGACGAATTCCCATCATGAGTTTGTTCCGAAAAAAACCACCCCCATGAAGGTGGCATCAACCCATTTTTTGAATAAGAAATAGATATCGGGTGTTGGTTAGTTTGAAAGGTATTTATGTTCTGTACACAACCTAGTTAAAATTTTCAGAATTGGTTCATTATTCACGAAATAATTGTATTTGAATGCATTGGGTTTCTATTTGAGTTACCCTTCTGATAATGTTCACTATAAAATTGCTTACAAAAATCACCTAATTTGAAAATTTCAACTAGGATGTTTAGAGAACAAAAAAAGCTTTTTAACTAAAACACATCCGCCATCTCTTTCCTATTCGAAAAAATATTGGGGGGTTTTTCGGAACAATGTCGTCTTAGGAATTCTTTCTTCCTGATACAGAATTTGAAAAGTAATTTTGGATTCTTCAAAACTCTTATGTTCTTGAGTTTGTGGTTGTTGGGGGTTGATGCCACCTTCATGGGGGTGGTTTTGTCGGAACAAACTCATGATGGAAATTCGACCCCTCAAAACAGAAGTTGACCAATTTTTTTAAATCTTCAAAAATTCTTCGTTTATGAGCTCTGGGGGCGGGTCAAATTTTCATTGGGACATCTTGTATAATAATTACTATAACGTATAACTTGGTAAGAGTCGGCGCAGGTTGGTATCTGCTTAACGATTGACATACTAGCGTTTCCACCGAAAATTTCAGTTATGATATCTGGAGACTTCAACAGCAGGTTAAGAAAGAAACTATAACAAGGAACAGTAAGTTCTTCAAATCGGGACAGTGCAACTTGCATCTGTATAACAGTGCAAAACTCAAATACTTATGAATAGGTGTTATACATCCTTATTATATCGGGAATGAAATATCTCACATTTATGAATTAATTTGGGGGAAAACACTATTTATTGGCATTACGGCATAATAGGATATGACTTAAAAGTAAAGTTTTTATGTTGGTTACGCTAAAAGTAATCGGTAATAGAGTTCATTTCTTGAATTATCTTGATGGGATATGCTGCATATGCGTACATATGATAGCGCAATTGCTTGGTAAAACATTATTGCCAATATACATGGCGAGTAAAGGTGCATAGCTGTATTGTATTTGCTAGGCATTAGAGGATTGCACTGATGAGATGCTGATAAGTACCAAAACATGGACGTGCTGCTTATGCACTAATAATCAACAAATCTTATTCAGATGTAAATGAGAATTGAACTGTCACACACATTAAATGTACCGATTCGAAGGACTTTTTGTTTGTGATGTTATAAAAAAAGAATGGTATGCCTTCTATTTTACCATAAAGAGTATCCCGTATTTTGAGCGTACATACTGAATGATATTAGTTTGGACCACAACCTTTTGAATCAACGATAAGTAAGTTCAACAAATGTGTTGAGGTTTTCGAATAATCTCGATTTATCGCCGAAATAATCGCCCATTCAAACGTCAAAAACAAATCGTTTTTTAAAAGAGGTATCGGAATATTGTAGAAGCGGAGGAATTATTGTATATTTCCTGCAAAAGATATTAAAACTAAATTTGATCAAAAAAGCTGTGTTTCCTTCATTAAACCAGTAACGTATCAGTCGATGTGTTATGCTTAAATAACAAAAGGTAACAAATTTCAGCAAATCTTCGGGACCTATCTTCCGAGAAGCGAGTCATAAAGGAATCCAAAGACGAGGATATGTTTTGACTCGACTCAGTGAGTACTCAACGCTTCGCTAGATCGCGCTATGGTCACGCACGCCAGAAGTACTCATCAACTTGTCACCTGTCACTTCCTAACTTAATACTACCTGACGTTATCAGCCTCTGATCTGGTCAGAATAATTGAATGTCAAATTCATCCTAACGGTTACAAAGAAGCAGATTTCGATAGTCTAGCAGGTAGATAAGAAGATTTTTACCGCCAATCATCACGAGAGATCCGATAAAAGTCTCTGGTAAGTTTTTTTTCGAAATGTTTGAACGACGAAAATATGGAATGATGAAATCCTTTAGTGAGAAAGGATAATTTTTTAGATATGATATGTTGTAACACTGAGTGAACTCGAATATAATATGCATAACTTCAGATGAATACATTGAAAATTGAAACAAGAAATTTTAAACCTGCGGTCCTTTTCTGTTACCTTTGAATTGATTTTCTCGATAATTTTTGTTCCACTATTGAACAAGAAATGTACAAAATCACCAATGTTAACTAAATTCACGCAATTTTGGAATGAACTATTTAAATTAAAAATTTTCTTTCAGTTCAAAACCGTGATTACCGAAATTGTATCAACATATAACGAAAATTTTTCCAAATGAGTTAATATACAACACTGATCGAATATAGAAGCTTGAAGATAATATAGCATTGTAATATTCGAATTAATACAATCAAAACTGCTTGGTATACATTTTTTCATTACGTAAGAAATACATTAAAATAATAATAAATTTGAATCGCTAACGTTTATTTACACATGATCTGAAACAATATAGAAATATCAAACCAGAATAGCTAATGAACATTTAAGGACCACAAAATTGGCACTTGTCTGTGGTAAATACTTAATTTAACAATTTACTCGCATAGAGTTCTATGTTGGAAAAGGTTGAACTAACTTTTAAAATAAATAAATTCGGCTGATCTATACCAAAAATCATCAATGAAATTAATGAGCAATGATAATAGAAAGTTCTAGAAATCGAGACAAATTATGGTCTGATTTCAGCATGAGGAAAGTTTATTCTGCGTTAGTAACGTGAAAATATCGAGAATACATTTCTTTACGTGAATTAACTCGCAAAAGTATGTCTTGTATGTATTTGGCATACTCTAGATGGCGTTAGTATATTATTAATATCTTTGAGTCTTTGTGAATAGCGACTATAGATACTTGACAGATTTGGAGTCACTAGCATGCACTGACGAAATCCAATCAGTTTGAAACGTGCGCAATTTGCTTCTGTGATCTACAGAACCTTGTCGATGTTTGTTTGAGCATAAAATTGTTATACAGATGTATTTTACACTGTCTAGATTTCTAGAACTTTCTATTACCATAGCGCATACTTCTTAGTAACGAACAAACTTTTATTTATGTATGGGATAGACATTAAAAATAAGTGCTTTATTAAGGTTTTTATATGGAGGTGATCTAGTTTTGGATGTACCTCGACGTTTAGTCAAGTGTTTATAGTGAAATGGAGATTGTATAAGTAAATAAGATGAATATTTTGTTATAATTTTATTATTCGAGAATTAAAAATATACACTAAATAATAACAATTGAGCTTTATTTTTTCCGGATACTTTCAATACGAACCATATATTAAACAACAAGTTAAGAAAAGCAAAGTTTTACTAAATGAGTATGGCTTTTTACTACGAGCGAGCACTACAAAGATAGGAATTTAAAAAAACTCATATTAGGTATATCCTGTGTAGAATTTCAGTAACCTAGTTACCTGACACGGTCTTATTTACATAACAACAGATAACAAGTTTCATTTTTGTGGCTCAAATTGTTATTCAGTTAAATATTAATTATGAAATTGAGTCTTTCTACTGCCAACACTTCAGAAAATTGTTCTGAAGACATTTTAAATGCCGCTCGAGTAGCTTCTCCGGGTTTACTTCCTTTAAAATCAAATGAAATATACGAGAAAGTATCGGGTATTTTTTTTAGAGTGATACAACTTTAAATTCAAATAAAACACATTTAAATTAATATTGAAGCCAATTTTTTTTTTATTTGAAAGATGATTTTATGACAATTATGTTTTAAGAATAATTTCCGGCATATGTCCACCACGACTAGCTCTGAGAAACCGCATTCAATATGTCAATTCAATGAATTGACATAACCCCAAAGAAAATAATCCAGTGGAGTTATGTCGCATGATCTTGTAGGCCTATTAATTGGACCATTTCTCGAAATAATGTTATCGCCAAATCTTTATTTCAATGAATCAATTTTTACGGTAGCAGCATGAGGTGTAGCATCATTTTGTTGGAACCAAAACACTTCAGCACTTCAAACCATTCAAATTTTGAAACAAATAATCATTGATCATCAATCACTAACTAGCACCACTCACTGTAACATTAGCTCCATCATAGTTTTTAAAGAAATATGAACCCATGATGCCTCCAGCCTGTAAAGCACACCATACAGCGCATTTTTCAAGATGCAGTGGAACCTGCAGAACTTCTTGAGGATTGTTTTCACTCCATATACAGCAATTTTGCTTGTTTACATAGCCGTTCAACCAGAAATGAGCTTCATCAATTAACACAATTTTACGATAAAAAAGTGGATCAACTTCAAGTTGTTCCAGGGCCCAATCAGCAAACAAACGACGCTTATTATGGTCAAGTGGCTTTAGTTCTTGAACCAGTTGGATCTTTTGTGGGTGTAGACCAAGATCTTTACGTAAAATTTTCCATGTGGTGGATGCACAGAGTCCAACTTGTTGTGAACGTCGACCAATAGACAAATCTGGATCATCATCAACACAATGACTTACAGGGGAGATATTTTCTTCTGTACGTACAGTTCATTGTCTTGTTGTTGTTGTTGCATCGAGTAGAGAAAATGTTGTGCGAAATCTATCGATAGATCGACGACTAATCTACTCTGATGGACGATTATATAAACTATAAATTTCACGAAGTGGGCTTATAAGTTTGGCGAATAGAACACTGATTTTGAAAATAAATTTCAATAATTTGTAAACGTTGTTGCGGAGTGAGTCTTTCCATGATAATTTGTCAATGCTTACTGAACAGAAATTTCAAAACAACATGGCTTCTACCTTCTGTCAAATCACAGTTATCCCTATCAAAAGTTCTATCACTCTAAAAAAAAACGAACGATAGTTTTCGGGAGGGTCAAAAAAATCGAATAAATTTGCTGTTTTAAAGTTCTCAACTCTGAATAATTGTACCTTATATATATGTAAAAATCAAACTGTTATGTTTAGGCAGAACAACTTTGTAACTTTGTTCTATGTCTAAGATTTTAACCTAAAACTGGCACATATTATATATAGTTAGCTGTTAGAAAGGTGAATTGAGAAACCCGAAGAAATAGAATTGTTTTTGATTTCTTTCAGGTTAATAAGCTATATTTTTTATTTCTTTGTATGTCATTATGTTATATTTTAAACTAAAGAAAATAAACTCTTCCAGAATCATGACATCAAATCGTCTATTTCTTCGATTATAAAAATAAGAATTGATAACATTCTTATATATATATATATATATATATAAGAATGTTTCCAATGATAAATAAACAATTTTCTGTCAAACTGTGTTTTTTTGACAGTGACAGTAAAGTGACAGTTTTATGTGATAAAATGCCACTTTATTAAACGATTTTGAATTAAAATATATTGCTCATTATCAGTCAAAATGCGAAATAAGTCTATATATCCCAAATATTTTATTCAACCCATTGATCTTATCGAAAAATCCATTCTTCTCAATTATTGAGTAATAGTAAGCCGATAACAAATTTAACGAGAACCGAAAGATTCCTCCACTGCGAGGTCAAAGCTGGACCCCTACAAAGACTTCGTGTGCCCTCGGGACACAGAAATAATCTACCCAAAGTGACAATCCACTTTGATCCGAGTCACGAGAGGTCCCTCTTAAAACCACAAAGAATTCGTAGATCATTAAAATTGGTTCAATGGTTCAAAATAACCGTGAGAATGCTTGCCGGACTTCAGGTCCGTTAAAAGTCGCGTTTAACGTTTATTAAAACGTCTTCAAATAACATTTAGGCTCAACCCTGCAGACAGCGACTACCGTTCACCGACATTATATGGTTTTTCCTTCGACCCTTCATTAAAACGCAATCAGGAACCTTTGGTTTGGCCTTTTGGCCCGTTTCGCGGCAGCAGTTTGGCCAACGGCGACCTTCTACGGCTGGAATTTCTTGGGACACGGGTTTTTTCGCGAAGAGATACGCCCTCTGGGCACGAAACCATTTAGAATCAAGTAGGAATGCCTGTAATTACACGTTTGAATTAAATATTTGATGCGCTTTTTGATAACGCGAACGATGAATCGTCAGTTCGTGAGAATTTTATGATGCGGCTTGTAGGATTTCACCGCTTTGTGTCTGAATTATAATAAAAAAAAATTGTGGGTCGGATGGGTGAAGAAAAATGCAGCACCAAGGGCTTGTACGAGGGTTGCTACTCAAGTTTTCGGAAATGGCTTTATTGCTGAAGTGAAGGATCTTAAATGAATGGAGTATGCAGTTGGCTCTATATGAAACATTATAACAATTTTATTTAAAAAATTCACACAATTTCGCAATTTATTCAGGATCCTGACACGTGTTTCGGCCTTTCGAACATCTTCAAAAGGGTATAAAAAGGAACTTAGCTAAAAATTGAAGATTTTCTTTTATTACACTTAGGACATCTGTGTATTTTTATGGCGCATGCAAAAAACAGCATTCAATATAGGGGTGTTGCCAAAGAGTATTTGGGAATTTATTGAATTCTCTTTTTTCTCAATGGCTTTTTTGATTAAAAGAATCTCCAAATAGTCCATCAAATTACCCGGTTTTGCAGAAGATTGTACAGAATATAATCATTTTTTCAATGAGTAAGAGGTCACTTTACTATATAATGTGACTATCTGAAGATCCTTTCGATCAAAAAAGCTATTGAGAAAAAGGAGAATTTGACAAATTCCCAAATGCTCTTTGGCAACATCCCAATATTGGACACTGTTATTTCCACGCGCCATAAAAATACACAGATGTCCTAAGTGAAGTATCGAGTGTTTGTTTTAGAGTGATAGAACTTCAAATTGAAATAAAACACATTCAAATTAAGATTGAAGCCAATTTTTTTTAGAAGATAATTTTATGACATTTATTTTTGAAAAATAATTTCTGGCATATGTCCACCACGACTAGCTCTGAGGAATCACATTCGACCAGACCAATTTGCGAGTAATTCAGGATATTCGTGGTACTTATATGACATTAATTTAATTTAATTCCTGAAGTTATAATTATTAAATAAAATTTTTTGAAATTTAATATGTAGAAGGCTAATATTAAAATATTTGAATAATTTTATATACCTTCTATCAAGTATTAAACTCTATTTATATTATTCATAATATATAATTATTTGGTTTCCTGAACATTCTTTATACATGTAGTCCTTGTGCTATAACAGAGACCATAAAATTGCCTTTCACCCTTTAAGATCAATGGTAAACCACAGAATTATTTATTTGAGTTAACATTACACTCCTTTTAAATTTTTCAGTATTCATTTACCAGCAGCTTTCTGAATTGTTCTAAGGTAAGTAAATATTTGTTGTTGATTGATGTTATATTATATTTTATTCAATATGAATGAATTGAGTACTGACGAAGCAAAGTCTCCCTTAAAACTTGTTTTTTAGTAATGTTTTTACATATCTTAAGATTTTATGGAAAGTAACTTAGTTAGATATCCAATAATATTGAATATTCTAAGTAAGATAGTTTTATGATGAAATTCTTAAAATTATGTTAAACTTTTTGAAAGATATCTGATTCCTCAAAACTGATAAGCAGAAAATTTTGTCTACACAAAATATTTAATTTATAGGATTTTGGTTAACAAAATTTATTTATTGGATTTTGTTATAATGAATGGATGTTTTATAATGAATGTTTATTTTATATGTCGTTAGATATAAGTGGTACTTATATGACATTAATTTAATTTAATTCCTGTAGTTATAATTATGAAATATAAATTTTTTAAATTAAATATGTAGAAGACTGATATTAAAATATTCAAATAATTTTATATACCTTCTATCAAGTATTAATCTCCATTCATTTTATTTCAAGCCCTATTTCATGAATAAACCAGACCAATTTTGGACCAGTTTTTCGAGTAATTCAGGCCTTATTTCATCCATTACACGAGTTATGTTGGCTTCCAAAGCGTCCATTGTTTCTGGTTTATCAGCCTAAATCAATGACTTGACATAACCCCAAAAAAATAATCCAGCGGAGTTATATCGCATGATATTGGAGGTCAATTAATTGGATCATTTCTCGAAATAATGTTATCGCCAAATCTTTCTTTCAATAAATCAATTATTACGGTAGCAGTATGAGGTGTAGCTCCATCTTGTTGGAACCAAAACACTTCTGGGTCGATACCATTCAAATTTTGAAACGAATAATCATTGATCATCGATCTGTAACCAGCACCTTCACTGTTACATTAGCTCAAGCATCGTTTTTAAAGAAATATGAACCGATGATGCCTTCAGCGTGTAAAGCAGAAAAAGGCACTGTATGGTGTACAGTGCCTTTTTCAGGATGCAATGAAACCTGCAGAACTTCTTGAGGATTGGTTCCATTCCATATATGGCAATTTTGCTTGTTTACATAGCCGTTCAACCAGAAATGAGCTTCATCACTAAACACAACATTACGAAAAAAAGTGGATCAACTTCAAGCTGTTCTAAGGCCCAATCAGCAAACAAACGATGCTTATTATGGTCAAGTGGCTCTAGTTCTTGAACCAGTTGGATCTTGTATGGGTGTAGACCAAGATCTTCACGCAAAATTTTCCATGTGGTGGATGCACAGAGTCCAACTTGTTGTGAACGTCGACGAATAGACAAATCTGCATCATCATTAACACCATGACTTACAGCAGCGATATTTTCCTCTGTACGTACAGTTCTTTGTCTTATTGTTGTTGCATCGAGTAGAGAAAATGTCCGAAATCTATCGATATTTCGACGAATAAGCTGCTCTGATGGACGTTGTTGCGGCATGAGTCTTTCCATGATAATTTGTCAATGCTTACTGAACAGAAATGTCAAAACAACATGACTTCTACCTTCAGTCAAATCACAGTTATCCCTATCGAAAATTCTGTCACTTTTATGTTTAGTTCCTTTTTGTACTCCGTTGAAGATGGTCTAAAGACCAGAAAACGTGTCAGGATTCTTAATAAATTGTGAAACATAAAAACTGTGTGAATTTTTTGAATAAAATTGTATAGGATATGGAACTAATTCGTTTTTTCTCTTCAGAAAATGTTTCGGATTGTCCGAAAATAATGGATGTCTTTTCCCTAAACTATTATTTTTAAAAATTTTCAACTTATCTGGTACAACATCAGAATAATCAATGTAAAATAATGTTTTAGTACACATTAATCCCATTCGTGATATGAAAGCTATGGATGAGATATTCAATAATCAATATTTTATTTTATGGGAACTCATTCACGAAACATACTGTATATGTGTACCCTCGACTTCCATCTGTCATTAAGTTCCCGAAAAGCCAATAATACAGTGACCCATCTAATTCACCCGGCCATCCCATTCAAATCCGAACTTGAACATTCAACCTGTCTCGTCACAACTAACGAAAAGAACACCGAAAGTCATTAACATAAAATCCTCTGTGGTTGTGAAGACGTAATGTAAGTGTCATAATATTCAGAGAGGGCTGAAACAAATTTGTCACAGTCAGCTCGTGAAATGTTTATTTAATTCGTAAAATATGTTAAGTAGCCCTATAAATAATGCCTGCAGACAATATTATAAATAGTTCGGATTTTATACAGAAGCGTTGTCACCTTGACAAATTATATCACACGCCGTAAGACGCTCTGCGTCCCGTGTATTTCGGATTCTTTTTCTTTTATGCATTTCTGTGGCGTATCTGTGGGCATTTGTAATGGCGACACTGTCTCTTTCTCAGAATTCATAATCGTGTGCAGTTTCATTGAGATGTATCGCGAATATTAAGACTTGCTGGGAGAAGGCAATTTCAAAATATATTAATATTGGGGGACGAGGTATAAAAGGAGTCTGGAGTATACGGATAAATTACACTGGTTTATTGGAATAAATATGTATGTTTGTACAGGTTTAATGTACAAAGTGAATCGAGTTTCAGAAGAGAAATGATAAGTAGATCGATTTTATGCAACATAACCTCCAGTTCTCCAATTAAACCCCCTGATGCATCCTGAAGACTTAATTTTTCATAATGAAATGCATTGTATGCAGCTGGAATAATTGCTTATTATGGAATATTCTTGTATTTTCATCTGGAATACTCATAAGAAGTGCAATAAAATACCCTTTCTTTGATAAAATAGAAAGGCCTTTTAATTGATAGAAGAAATATAACAAAATTTGAATATTAAAACAAATTGAAATATTTTTATCTTCTACAATTTTGATTTCAAATTTTTTTTTTTTTTTTTAATTTTGAAATTAAAATTGTAGAAGATAAACATATTTCAATTTGTTTTAATATTCAAATTTTGTTATATTTCTTCTATCAAGTAAAAGGCCTTTCTATTTTATTTTATATATAATATATACTTATATTTTGGCTTCAATAAATCTTATTATGGAATGTCAATGAATTCAAATAAGCCTTAAAAACAACTCACACTGTTCTTTGATTTTGATAGAACATAGATCAATCTTGATTTATAAAGTTGATCTGTGTTTCGAAGCATTAGTCCTTTTACACGTGCTGGGGGTTTGTGATATAGGTTAGTTTTTTGATTTTGATATTTGGAATTTTATTGAGGACTGAAGACGGAATTGCTTAGAATTATATTTGTTTTTTGAAGATATAGCGCATGTTTTTAGAGATTTCTGAATAAACTTATTCGAATATTTAAATATATTAAATATTTCAAATAAATTATATTCTTTGAGAAGTCCTTTAAGTGTGTTCATGTTTTTAAAAGGCAATTGGTGTTCTTAAAGGTAAGACCAGAAACAAAATTTTGTCTCCTTTAAATATTTATTTATTAATTTTAATGACTTTCGTATATATGTTGGTTTATTTATTCCATTTGACATTATATATTGAGTTTTGATTATATACGTCTATTAAATGTAAGCGGTGCTTGTTTTAGACATTAATTTAATTCTGAAAGTTTTTTGAATAAAAAATTTTTTTAAAATTAAAATTGATGTCCCACTATATTTTCCATAACAAAGTTGTCTCATCAAATATGATATGATGATTATATCAGAATAGATACAAAAATTTTAATTAGCCCTTAAACCCAAAAAAGGGGTCTCAGTAAATTCCAGCTTTGCATGTGGTAAAAATTAACTAATAAATAATCAAAAAAATATAAAATAATTTGGTCGTTATTTTATATTGCTTTTGATTCTTTATTAGTTAATTTCCACCACATGTGATGATAATATATATGTCTATAAAGTGACTCTGTGTATTTAGAGCATGTTTTAAAATTTAATTCTAAATGTTTTCATGAGATTTATTTAGATTAAAATCTGTAGAGGTTCTGGAGAATTAATTCTAGCTATTATTCTGTAATATGCAAATACTTCATAGTAATTTTTAATTTATATATATATATATATATATATATATATATATATATATATAAATATATATTAATAATTGAGAAACTTCTTTGAATTACATCGCACGTGGCGGTTATCTATAATGCAGAGTCTAAGTCGTTTATTCTTCCATTGTATATTTCTGTGATATAACCTAATTTTCGTTGAAGCCATGCTTATCCCAAAATTGGTTAGTTATTGCAGAAATGTCTAGTGATAAAAAAGGTATTTTTATGTATTTTCAACTGATTATTTTGTTTATTCAAATAACTCCTTACTGAAAAGATTTTGGGACCGAATTTATCAGGTCCTCTCTCTGGAGAATGTGCTATATATTATTTAAAAAAGGAAAATAAAAAGAGGCCTTTTTGAATTATGTGTTGAACATTTTTTGGTCATGGAACTTGTGATTCTTTACATTCATCGAAACATATAGGTATAAGGTGATGTCTAAATAATTTGGTTATTATTTTATATTTCTTTTGATTCTTTATCAGTTAATTTCCACCACATGTGATGATGATATATATGTCTATAAAGAGATACAGTGTATTTAGGACATTTTTTGAAATTTAATATTATATTAAATATTTTCATTAGATTTATTAATATTAAAATCTATAGAGGTTCTAGAGAATTAATTCCAGCTATTATTCTGTATATATATATATATATATATATATATATATATATATATATATATATATATATATATATATATATTGATAATTTAAGGCATAACTTTTACTTTCTATATGAAAAATTTCGAAATTATGGTTGAAAGTATGCTCTGTTTCTAACAAATGGTTTGAATATGTGAAATTACTTTTGTCAATGAGAAAACTTGAGAGTTTGATGTCGGAAAGTTCTTCCAGTCTGTCCCATGTAAACTTTTGGGCAATTACCGCAGGTTAACTCATATTATCATCTTTATGTGTAGTGTCTTTATTATTTTTAAATAATCAGACAAAGTTGATATAAGCGAAGAACAGCAAGGTTTCAGGAAGAATAGATCGACCGTGGATGCCATTTTCATACTTTGACAAATGATTGAAAAGTCAATCAAGTTCGATTTATCTGTACGGTTGATCTGAAAAAAGCGTTTGCCTGAGACCGTCTAACTGATGTCCTAGAAATACTTCTGGACAAGGTCATCACAGAAGTACAAATTAACAAAAACATGAATGAGAATACAGTAAGGATTTACAGCAGTAATACCAATAATAACAAGAATCAGACAAGGAGACAGTCTAAGTCGCAATTTATTCAACCTGATCATGGACAAGATCATACAAAGTGTAAAAGAGATGGAAGTTGGATACAGAATGGGATTGAGTGCGATGAAAATACTGTGCTATGCAGATGATGCAATATTGTTGGTGGAAAGTGAAGACGATTTGCAAAGAATGCTCTACAAATTTCAAACAACAGCAGAGAAATACAATATGCAGATATCAGTGGAAAAAACGAGGTCCATGGTCATATCCCGAGCGCCAATTAGATGTAAACTGGCAAACGATAAAGAGATACAGCAAAGTTCAAAGTGTGGTTACTATTCATAGAGATATTATCAAAGCCTCAAGAATTGCCGGGTATCTGAGGGACATAGCGTGGAGTAGCAGTTATATGACCACTGAGAGTATGTGAATTCTACCATCATAGTTGTATTGGCATGGGAGCGTGGCTCTTTTACCAAGTGACTACTCAGCAGTTTCCACAGTCTGCCCCCAGAGGTAGAAGTGTGATATGGATTACGCCATATCATCGCGCGAAGCGAGAACCCCCCGAAGAGATGAACCCGCCAGCTTCCAGTTTGGGCTTCAGTTCGAGAACCCACACAGTGACTGGTAGCAGCGAAGTACTATACAACCTCTACTGGCTCAGCATGGTCAGTACCCAAGTTGTTTGGGACGCAACTCACACGCCGAAGGGGCTTCTTATCCAACAACCCGAACGCAGTACTCGAACCAAAATGATCCCAAGAGTCATGCCTCAATTGATTCTGGTACGAGCACCGTCAACACAGCCTGTACGTCAGGACCCACGAACCCATGTGAAGTCTTTCGATTAATCCAACGGACTAGCCGTTTCGTCGAGATCCACAAACCCTGAAACGTTATGCATTAGATCCAGGTTCAGGACAAGGCCGTTCGAACCGTCAAGTCCTGCTAAACCCTGAGTCATTTCATGAGAATATCCCGAACATGGGGGTCTGCGAACAAATAAATGAAATACCTCCCTAGTCCAGCATGCGGGCTTTCAACCACTACCTCATCGAGTCCAACACCAATCGGGTGGCTAAACCCTGAGTCATTTCATGAGAATGTCCCGAACATGGGGGTCTGCGTACAGATAAATGAAATACCTCTCTAGTCCAGCATGCGAACTTTCAACCACTACCCCCTCGGTCCAACTCCAATCGGGTGGCCAGGTGAAACAAGTACCCCCTGTGGGCATCCACCTTCCCGAGATAGCGCAATATGCTACATAACGCACTCGGCCATTGGACAGAAAAATCCAGAGATATACTGCAATAGGGTAGAGTACGCTAGTTCTAAGGAAGAGGCCCTGTGCTGCGATGGACTCCCTGTCACTGAGTTAATCAACTGGATAAGCTCTCCATTCCACCATATCGGCAAAACTAGGGCCCCAGTCGGAAGATCTTCCACCACACACTTCCAGTGACAGGCTCGAATGGCATTACGTTAGGCAGCAAGACTTTACCCTCCATTTCACCGAGATGAAACTAGGGTCCTAGTCTTGACAAGCGCCCCCAGCACGCCAAGCTCTAATGCCATGGAGGATGCCACTGAGAGTAAATTCGGAATATAAAAGACAGTGGTGAGACCTGCAAACATATGCTGTAGAAACGAGAGCAGAAACAACGAAAACAAAAAGCATCAGCCGAACCTGAAATCCATTAAGGAAGTGACACTACGAGATCAAATAAGGAGCGAGACAATAGGGAAAAAAACTCCAGATACAGGACGTGGTGTGGTTTGGCAGAATGAGAAGAGATCACGTAGATAGAATGAGATGGGCATAATGTTTTAAATCAGAGTTTCTGGCAGACCACTCTAAAGATGATATGAAAGCTGGTCATCTGCTTCCCAACAAAAACTGAGCCCATAAACAAGGTTGTAAGGCAGTTGATAACAAGAATGCGCATTATAAACAAGAAGAAGAATTAGATCGTGCTCTAAGACTTCGATTAGAAGATAAGTGGTTGAGTTTTAGAGTCTGAAACTAAATTGCCCATTTGAAAGAATTCTGTGTGACGCAGTCAGATTGATAGGAATGGCACAGTCTTTCGACAGTTTTCTCGATAGATGACAAAAGGCTAATGTTTGGTGATTCAAGAAAATTTTAATCCTCACTTGGATTTGTTAAGGAAATCCTAGTCACTCCTTGTCTGCTAGAGAGTGGCTGCGCTTTCCGGTGGATTTTTCTGCATATTGTTAGAAGTCAGATAGTTGACATTATACATTTCCAGTAGTTTTTAGTGCTGATCTCCAAGACAAAGCACCTTTGTTCACCTAATCATGGCATGGTAACTCTACATGAGAGTGTTCGATCACTGGAAAACCTCTATCTGGAATACTTTTGAAGATTATAGACTCCATTAGGCTGTAGTTGTGAATATTTTATAGAATACTTCGGGTATACTGCTTTCGAGTTTCACGTAATTATTTATATTACAGAATATTCAAAGAGGTAGAAGACTTGAAAGTTGCATGAACAAATAAAAAAAGGAAAATGAGGGTGAAAGGATCACTGGAAAAATTCCACATCCCACCGGGACCACGCACAGGCAACAACCCGAACGCAGGCCGGGTAAAAGCGTGCCATCATTCGATTAACGAATTGGAACCCGCGATCTATAATTTCCGGCAATTATTCATAAGAAAAAAGCGCCGCGCCCACGTGTTTGTTCTCCGAACTTTTGCGATTCGAGACGCCGTGGTTTCCTGAATCCCACGCCGGCCCATCGTCTCTCTGTCAGCCTATTCATTCTTGGATTGAATGAGAATGACCTCCCCCTTGCCCCCTCGACGTAATTATTCCATTGTCTTTACGATATAGAGTCGGATCTGAGAGTTTGCCGAAGACATCGGCCTCTCTTGGTGCCCTTTTTTCTCTTTGCGATCGAGGCGTGCTCTGAGAGGTGTTTGGTTCAAAGGTGTTCCTCTAAAGGGTTTGTATGTGAAGATTTATATAGAATCTTTAATGAAAAGTCAACCAGTCTACATTCTCTTGGATTTTAGATACGTTTCACGCATTACAATTCCACTTGCTGTAATAAAGATATATAGTCCGTCTATTTAGTATATATTTTTGATTCTTGAATTAGAAAATTAAGACAAAATATTCATCTCATTTACTTATACAATCACCATTTAGGCCGAAGTATGGCATCTTGCTGTGAACGTTCTGGATGTTCAATGTGAGACGCCACCAGATATTAGATCTTGACAAGATGGGGGCGCTTGTCATGACTAGGACCCTAGTTTCCTCCAGACGAAATGGAGGGTTAAGTTTTGGTGCCTAACGTAAGGCCATTCGTGCCAGTCACTGGACCTGTGTGGTGGAAGATCTCCGAATGGGGCCCTAGTTTTGACGTTCTGGTCGAATGGAGGGCTGAGCTCAGTTGATTAACTCAGTGACAGGGAGTCTGTCGCATCACAGGGCTTCTCCCTTAAAACTGGCGTACTCTACGCTATCGCAGTAAATCTCCGGATTTTTCTGTGTAATGGCCGAGTGCGTTATGTAGCATACTGCGTTACCTCGGGGAGGTGGATTGCTCTCAGGTGTTACTTGTACCATCTGGCGACCCCATTGGTGTTGGACTCAAGGGGGCACTGGTTGAAAGTCCGCATGCTAGACCAAGGAGGTATTTCATTTATCTGTTCGCAGACCCCCATGTTCGGGATATTCTCATGAAATCACTCGGGGTTTAGCGGGACTTGACGGTTCGACCGGCCTAGTCCTGGCCCCGGATCAATGCGTAACTTTTTAGGGTTTGTGGATCTCGATCGAAATGGCTTAGCCGTTAGTGCTTGACGCCAGGATCAATCAAATGACTTCACTTAGGTTCGGAGCGTCAAGACGTACAGGCCGTGTTGGCGGTGCTCGTACCAGTATAGATTTCTGAACCAAAATATACAATTGAATGTGATTCCTTCATGAGTCACTGGACCTGCATGGTGGAAGATCTCCGAATGGGGCCCTAGTTTTGCCGTTCAGGCGAAATGGAGGGATGAGCCGGTTGATTAACTCAGTGACAGGGAGTCTGTCGCAGCACAGGGCTACCCCCTTAAAACTAGCGTACTCTACACTGTAAATCGCCGGATTTTTCTGTGTAATGGCCGAGTGCGTTATGTAGCATACTGCGTTACTTCCCGAGGGTGGATTGCCCTCAGGTGTTACTTGTACCACCTGGCCACCCCATTGGTGTTGGACTCGAGGGGGTAGTGGTTGAAAGTCCGTATCCTGGATTAGGGAGGTATTTCATTTATCTGTTCGCAGACCCCCATGTTCGGGATATTCTCATGAAATGACTCGGGGTTTAGCGGGTCTTGACAGTTCGACCACCCTTGTCCTGGCCCCGGATCATATGCGTAACCTTTTAGGATTTGTGAATCTCGACGAAATGGCTTAGTCTTAAACTCTACTAGAGCTAGTAGAGTTTAGATAGTGCTTCGCTGCTACTAGTCAGTCGGTTCTGGCTTTCGAGCCGGGGCCCAAACTGGAAGCTGGTGGGTTCATCTCTTCGGAGGGGTTCTCGCTTCGAGCGATCCTTATCACACTTTCTACCTCTAAGTAGACTGTGTAGACTGCTGAGTAGCCACTTGGTGAAGAGCCATGCTCACCTACCAATATGAAAATCTAGTAGAATTCACGTGTTCAATGTGAGAATATTATAATTCAACCATAACTGTATCTTACTCTACTCTTATTCAATGTTACTTTTCACTTGTTACCAAGATTGACCTGTAAATACGAGTACAGTATCATCCACATAACTAACCATATAGACCAAGAATAGTGTTGGTTCCAGCACGGTTACCTGAGGAATACCTACCTTGACCACAGCTGCAGAACTCACCTGATCTCCCACCTTTACTATCTGGATTCTATCTGTCAGATATTTCGCCATTAGCTTGTAAGTAGACTCCCGAATACTGCAATCGTTTAGTTTGTAGAGCAAAATTGCATGAGAAATAGTGTCAAAAGCTTTAGTGAAGTCCAAGAAGACCTTTAAGCACTTTGAAGGCCTATGTGTGCTTAAAAAATTCAGATTCAGAAATTCAGAAGGAAGCCGTATTGCTCTTCTTATAACACCTTGTAAGCAGTTAAAAAGTCCACCAGTCTTTCCTTTACTGCTTGTTCGAAGAGTTCAGCCAAATTACTTATTAGGGAAATGGGACGGTAGTTACGAAGGTCCGTAGGTTCTTCTGTTTTGAACACCGGGGTTATTATCGACTCCTTCCATTACTGTGGGAAATGTTCATTGATATCAAACCTTTACAAGAGAAATACTGATATTTTATTCGGACCAGGACAACAACTATTGTTACTGGTTTCAGGAACACGGTTGGAATGATTTTTCTATGTATAAACCTTTTGGAAGTTTGACACTCGGAATTTTCTCTGCCATGCTGTTGCCTAAATTGGATAATTTATTGTATATTTCGGCCTTCTCGAAATTGTTGGAAACCTCTAGTCGATACTCACGCGAGATAGGTTTATTCTTTCTACACTTGCCATTTCCTCTGTCACTAATCGCACTTTTAATAACATCCCAAACTTTTTTATAATTTCCTTCTGCTGTAAAATTGATCCTTGGTTGATCGAAAACGTATGTTAAGTTTATTTCGATGGTGTTTTATGCTATTTCTCTTTCTTTCGAATAATGCTTCAATAGTTTTTTTTTAAGAGATATTATGGTACAACTGTGAGATGGAAATCAATGTTTACCATAGTTTCTTCAAATTCAGCCTAGTTACATTCTTCTTCTTCCTTCTCATCCAAATCAAATGATTCTCTGGACTGCATTATTTTCAACGTTGAACTCTGTTGAGATTTATTGGTATGATTTCACCAGAGGATCTTTTCACCGGCATTTGTCATTCGAAATGTCATCGACAAAAATTCTAAACAAGCCGAAAGGTGTTGGACAGCAAATATTTATCGAACCCATTCCCTTATTACCATAAAGTGACCTCAAATTCTTCTTGTTTTCAGTTAATAAGAATGTCATGGCCTGCTGAGAGAAGTAGCCAGGAGTTCAGCCAAATGAAAGAGACATCAGCACAGAACTTGCCAAGAACAAGGTTGTACCTATATTTTCGAAATATTCAAAATAGCGATGGTATACATAAAACACTGCATCCAGAGCCACCTATTGAGTTGTAACTAATCGATCTGATGGGAGATATATAAACTGCCTGAATCTGATAACTTCGGATTTGCATAAGGAATCTAGTCGGTAAAGTTGTCTGCGGGCTGCCATCTCTGGATGTACAGGATGTTCCTTCGATAGAGGTGAATTTGAAAATTTAACATGCTAATTTTTTTTTTCAAAAATTTAAGTACAAGACAGATTTATTCTATTAGCCTTCTAAATTTTAATTTGAAAAAAAATTTTACAAAAACTTTTAAAATTTAAATTTAAAAAACTCATTATATAATATCAAATGGATTAAAAAAACCCAACAAATATAAATTGTCAATTGAAATTCATAAAAGAAATATTTGAAGGAGACGAAATTTTGTTTCTGATCTTATATTTATGAAAACCAAATCTTTTTCAAAAATGCAAAACATAATTTAAGGAGCTTCTCCAAAACTAATTTATTCGGAATATATAATATATTTAAATATATTGAATATTTCAAATAAATTAGTTTTGGAGAAATTCTTAAAATTATCTCTTGCATTTATTAATATTAATTGACAATTTATATTTGTTGGGTTTTTATTTCATTTGATATTATATGGTGAGTTTGAATTTTATATGTCTACTCAATTTAGGCAGCGCATATAAAACATTGATTTAATTCTGAAAGTTTTTGAAAAAACTTTTTTGAAATTAAAATTCATAGAAGGCTAATAGATTAAATCTGTTTTGATATTTAAATCTTGTGATAAACCTTATATCATGTAAAAAACCTCTACTTATTATTTTATTGCCAATGGTTTTATTTTATATGAATTAATTTCGCCAAGGTGGACAAATTCATTACATATTTGTAGAAATTTTTGATTCAGCACTATACATTACGTGCAAAAATTTCGTGAGCTGATTCCTTCAATGAAAATGAGGCTGTTTTAAAAAATTTAAATATCAAAACAGATTTATTCTGCTCCCCTATTACAAATTTTAGATTCAAAAAATTTAATTCAAACACTTCTAGAATTAAATTATTGTCTGAGAAGGACTGCTTTAATTTAGTAAACATATAAAATCAACACTTATTATATAATATCAAATGGAATCAAAAAAATCCAACGAAATATAAATTGCCATTCAAAATTACTGAATAAATAATTTAAGGAAAAGAAATTTTGTTTCTAGTCTTATATTTATGAAAACCATATATTTCTTGAAAAATACTAAACATATCCTTAAGAATTTCTTCCAAAACTAACCTTCTTAAACATAATCAAACCTTTAAATATGTTACTTCAAAAAATCTCTCAAAACATGTAATACATCCTCGAAAACAATTCGAAATTAAATAAGATCGTCGTCAGTCCTAATTCACATTTGAAAAATAAAATTAATTAACAAACTATATCTTACCACACAGACCTCGTGGTATCCTTATGGAACAAATACTAAAATTAGAGAATTTTAAAAATCCTACGTATTCTATGTTCGTCACAGAATTCACACAAAGCTTGTTAGGTATTATTTTATAGAATTGTGCTAAAACTAAATGACATTCATATAATGTAAAAATTGAAAATTACTTTGTAGACGTATTTGCATATAACATATAGTAGCTGGAATTAATTCTCCAGAACCTCTAGAGATTTTAATCTGAATAAATCTCATGAAAACATTTAGAATTAAATTTTAAAACACGTCCTAGATACACTGCATCACTTTATAGACATATATATTATCACATGTGGTGGAAATTAACTAAAAAAGAATCAAAAGGAATATACAATAATGACCAAATTATTCAGACATCACCTTATACATATATGTTTCGATTGGATGTTAAAGAATCACAAGTTACAACACCAAAAAATTTTCAACATATATTTCGAAATGGCCTTTTCTTATTTTCCTTTTTTGAAGAATATATAGGACATTCTCCAGAGAAAGAACCCAATAAAGTCGTACCCAAAGTCTCTTCAGTGAGGAGATATTTGAATAAACAAAATAATCATTTAAAAATATATAAAAATAACTTTTTATCACTAGACATTTCCGTAACAACTATACAATTTTTGGATAAGCATAGCCTATACGAAAATTTCGTTATATCACAGAAATATACAATGAAAGAAGATACGACTTAGACTCTGCATTAGATAACCTAATTTTCGTACAGGCCATGCTTATCCAAAAATTGGTTAGTTCTTGCAGATATGTCTAGTGATAAAAAGATATTTTCATATATTTTTGAATGATTACTTTGTTTATTCAAATAAATCCTTACTGAAGAGCTTTAATTACTGACTTACCATCAGTAAATATTTTTATTTTGCCGTGGTTCATTTGCCGTTTTACCAGCAGATCTGACGCAGTCTCAATGGCAAATAGTTCTGCCTGGAATATGGTTGCGTTTTGACCGAGACTCAATGAGATATTGATTCTTGGGTTGCTACCATAGACTCCCGTTCCGTTCCTCGTTCGAGAGCATAGATCAACAAGACTATATTATTGTTAATCTATGTTCGAGAGCCTTCTCTGAACAAGCCAAGATCGCTCCTCAATGGAACCTCACCATGCTGGGTCCATTCGTCCTGGCTGGGGACAGTTTGGATAGAAAGGTTCACCAATTTAATAGTTCCTAGTTTTGCTCAAGAGTAAATCGACCCAGTTCGTTAATGTCAAATATTAAACTAACTTTCTATCAAAACATGTATAACAGAAGTATTTCCAAACTCGAAATAACCACTACATCAAGATGGCCCATCCTTCACAAGAATGACACAAAATATATACCCTCATTGAAGTTTGAGAGAGAGTAGTTTAGCCTAGAACAGTTTCCGATAGCAGGCTGAATAAGAGTGTGACACAGCAGTTTTGCAAAAAATGCAAAACTTCAAATTCCATCGATTCACAGCATACTGTAGATACCCACTGGCGCTATAATACTTGATTTTACGGACCCCGTATAAGCTTTGATCTCAAAGCGAGAACCACCTTTCACTCAGTTGGCCATGCCGCACTTATCTATCACCTAACCCTATCGAATGGCAAACGTACGATCGCATGCTATTTCCGCATAGTTCACACATTGTATGAACCAATAATGATAACAATACCGAGCCAAAATAGATAAATCATATTGCTACACGCTATGTTTCATTATCTCGGTTTTATGAAGACGCATAAAGATACTAGGGAATAGATATAAGTATCATTTCTGACTGAAATATGCTCGCGAATTCTTGGCAAGGGAGGTGTAAATGCTGAGAACATGCGGTCTTAGATATGCTATCGGCTGAATTAACATTTAATGTTACTGGTATGCAAGTTGGTGTGCGCCATTCTTGAAACGAGATCTGCTGGAGTGTTGTACAAGTCTTCTGGGTGTAGTATGCGAGGTATTTCATTGAGGATTGAGTGAGGATGTTCATGCAGATCTGGTCGAATATGATAATTTTCTATGGAATAATTTATTCCTTATTTATTCCATCTGAAGTGAATATTATGAACAATATTTTTCCCTTAATTAAAAAAATGTATATTTTATTTATTATTTTTTTTTATTTATTATTATCCTGATACTCCTAGATCTTCTGTGAAGATCCCTCAGAAGCTTTTTCAGCTTGTACGAGTTAGGAGTTCAGTTGTGTTCTGTGTAGGCTTTGTTACTGCGATCTTGCGCCACTTTAGGTCACAGCACTGTTAATTTTTGACCCAACAGTGAAATGGTGGCAGATACCCGTCCAACTAGAAAATTTCTTTTCTACCTGAATAGGATTCGAACCCTGGACCTCCCGGTCACGAGTCCGATGCTCTCCCGCTGAGCTATCCACACTCATGAGACAGTAATTCATTTCCACAAAAATAAATTACTGTCTTATATACATTTTTTTAATTAAAATGAGTTTCCACCAAGTAAAGACCGAATCTATCAAATAAATATTTTTCTCAGTACTGATAGTAATTTGTTTATCCTGTATTCAAAATCTTAAGAAGATATAAACACAAAATATGAAGGTGCTGGACGTATCATTTTGTATATAGGATGTTGAGTTTTCAGGTTAATATATTTCAGGACGTAATTCTTTTGGAAATATGAAAAAAGATTCATAATAACCTTTGTCCTGAAAAGCAACCCTGGGTAGTTAGAGCCTCTCCAACTTGACCCCCAGTAGAGATTATTCTGTGAAAATTTGGCAAAATTGAAAAGGAATCTCCTCTTAATAGTGGGGCGTGTAAACCACTGGCGGCTTGTCCTATGAGGCAGTGCCTCACCAAGTAAATTCTGAAAATTTCACGTATTAATCTATTTCATCCCCAATTTCACATTATACGGTACGGCACTGGGTCTCTGTTCCATAACATCCATGCTCAATCTCACGATTCTTGTTTATTCATCTCATTTCCTCTTTAAGAAGTAAACGGTTTGAGGCATGCCTCACGCGCTTCCCTGTCTAGTGCGTTATCTACATGGACGTGACGAGAATATTCTCACGCCTTTGAAGGCGGCTTCTAAAGAAAGATTTGATGCAGGCTTTGCCGAAGGGCGAACTGCAATTATTCTGCATTATTCGGTTAATCGGAAAGCGGGAAATCGGGTTAGTTTTCGCTTTGTTGTGATTTGGTGGTAGCGTTTGGTGTGTCTCGATTGTCTCTTGTAAGTTTGTCTCCGTATTCGTGTGAACTTTTCTCGAGAAGACTTTTCATTTTGTTAATCGACTTAATTACTAGCAGAAGGCGAAATGGATTTAGCGGGACCGAGTGAGTCGTATAAATTTCCCAAAGTAAATGAAAATATTATTACTCATTACAAAACTTCCTACGTAGTAAAACTTTTCAACTTCGAATATTTTTAAGATGTTAATTTGAATTCGGGGTATTTTCCAATTTATAATACTTACCATCATGGCTTTTGTTTTCTTAGTATAATATTTTCACTTTAAATATTGTTAGGGATGTATCTAACATGTGAAGCATGGTGATAATGTATTCCTGTGATTCGGCGACAATTGCAATATCATCAGCAAAACGGATGCAGTGAATAATTGCACCCTTGATGTGTATGCCTCTGGTATTTTTCTTCATTTAATCGATTGCCCCTTCTACAAAAAGGTTGAAAAGAGACGGAGAAAAAGGGCAACACTGTGTCACACCCTGTTCTATTTTGGCTTGTTTTTTTATGACCGTTTATGTCTATAATAGTAGATTGTGTCTTGTAAAGGCCTAAATCTACAGTATTTCCAGTCCAAGCCTGCTTTTCCTAATGATATAAATAGCAGCTACCAGTTTACTTTACCGAACGCTTTTTCTAAAGCTACAAAATTTAAACATGTGTTTTCATTGCTCTCTATTCTTCTTCCTCAGAGCTAATTTTGCTCCTCTCACACCTCTTCCACTTCTAAACCCAAATTTATCTTCATCTAAGCATTCTTCAACTCTTGCTTTCACTCTATTTTTTACTCCTTATAATATCGAGTGTTTTTTTTTAGAGTAAAAGAACTTTAAATTCAAATAAAACACATTCAAATTAAGATTGAAGCCAAATTTTTTTTTATTTAAAAGATAATTTCATGACATTTATGTTTTAAAAATAATTACCGGCCTATATCCACCACGACTAGCTCTCAGGAATTCGACCAGACCAATTTTGGACCACTTTTTCCAGCAATTCGGGCCTTATTTCATCAATAACACGAGTTATGTTGGCTTCCAAAGCGTCTATTATTTCTGGTTTATCAGCATAAACCAATGAATTCGCATAACCCCAATGAAAGTAATCCAGTTGAGTAATGTCGCATGATATTTGAGGTCAATTAATTGGACCATTTCTCGAAATAATGTTATCGCCAAATCTTTCTTTCAATACATCAATTGCTACGATAGCAGTATAAGGTGAAGCACCATCTTGTTGGAACCAAAACACTTCTGGGTCGATACCATTCAAATTTTGAAACAACTAATCATTGATCATCGGTCTGTAACGAGCACCATTCAATGTAACATTAGCTCCAGCATCGTTTTTAAAGAAATATGGACCGATGATGCCTCCAGCGTGCACTCCAGCATGCACACGATACAGTGCATTTTTCAGGATGCAATGGAACCTGCAGAACTTCTTCAGGATTGTTTTCACTCCATATACGGCAATTTGGCTTGTTCACACGAAGTGCTCTATAAGTTTGGCGAATAGAACACTGATTTTGAAAATAAATTTCAACAGTTTGTAAACGTTGTTGCGGCGTGAGTCTTTCCATGATAATTTGTCAATGTCAAAACAACATGGCTTCTACGTTCTGTCAAATCACAGTTATACCTATCGAAAGTTCTATCACTCTAAAAAAAAAACACCCGATACATAAATTAAACAGGGAATTCAATATTTTATCTCATTCTTCTTCCTTGACTTAATCTTGATATCTGACAACGCACAACTCATCATGGTTACCAGAAAAATTATCAACTTGTCGATATAAACGCCAAAATTATCCTGCAAAAACACCTGTCCGATTTCCAAACGTCTATTTGTTGAACCGCTGAGTGGAAAGGACCCTAGCAACAACAGCAGTTTCAAGAGCGATGATGAGCGCGTGTCTAGCACACACTTCTTGAGGGCTTGTAGGAGTTTCAGTACGTTCAGATCGTGGGAATCATCTCCGACGAGCGCCTGAAGAGACGGTATCGATGGTGGTGCGGGACAACTAGGCAAAGCTTCATAGCGCAAGTGCAATTTTTCTCGACAAATTTGACAGTTATTTCATACCGGATACGTATGAAGTTTATGAAATATGCAGAACTTTCTGTTTCAGTGTCATTTTTTCTTATTGAAACTTTCAACCAGAATCTGGATACAACGTTTTTCTTTTTGGTTTTTCTCCTCATAACATTATATCTGATGACACTTCTGAAAAGTGATTTTTCCCTCAACTTATTCCATACTTTTAACACGTAAGCTCTATACTCCAGAAATGTAGCACAATACATCTACTGTAAAATGTTCTTTCATTAACAGCGCCCCATTTTCTGTTGTAAATAAAACACTTTACTTATTTGAATATTATTGAAATTTTTATTTCATTATAAAGTATGATGGATACCAGTAGTTATGAATTAAAGCACCATTCAAATGTTCCCCACTGAAACGATGGCAAGGATGAAGTCCTTGAACTAAATTTTCCATGACACTCTCACAAAAATCAGGTCGTATGTAAACAATTACTTGTTCAAGATTGATCTGTAAATCGTCTAAATTTGCTGGATGATTACTGTAAACCAATGACTCAATGTAACCCCAAGAAAAAAGTACAATGGATTCAAATCGCAGGAACGAGGCGGATAATTTATCCGTTCATCATTTCCGATTTTTTCTAAGCACGAATTACTGAATACACGAAACTTTAAATGATCTGTTGGTTTGAGTCCTTGGCTTAAAACAATTTTTAATCGATGTAAACCATGGTCTTTTCGTAAAATTCGCCATAAAGACGTCTGGGATTGCCTAGTTCTTGTGAGCGTCGAGAAATCGATCAATTTTGGTCTTCAGGAACACTTAAACATACGCAGCAATATTCTCTTCACTTCTTTGATTTCTTTGTCTCACTGGCACTGTAACATCATGAAGTGTCAGTTTCAAACTTCTTTACTAAAAGTTCAACTGCTCTTACACCCGGATGATTACAACGACCAAAAATTGGAGGTAAAGCACGAAAAGAGTAACAGATCGCGATTTTTCATAATAAATTTGGATTATTTGTAAACGTTGTTGGAGTGTGTATCTTTCCAAGATCAAATGGTAGACATTGACAAATACAACTGTCAATGTCATGAATAAACAGTGGCTGCCATGCGTGAGTAATGTCAATTTGAAAATTGGGCGTTCCCATTACAAAGATTCAATTATACTTTGAAGCGTAGTCAAGGCAAAATTATAAAAAATTGGAAGAAATTACAAATATTACAGTTTTATTTTCGAGAGGTATGCTCTACGAAAGATATGGTTGCTTATGAGAAATTGAAGGTACGGATCTGGAAGATATGTGGTTTCTTTATAATTGTGCCACATCTCACACATCATTCATAAGGCTATGCAAGAAATTGTTTTAATGCTTTCAGTTTATAAACACTAATTCGTCCGAGTTATTACCACATATGTTTCGAATATTTATCGAAAATTATGATGTCAAAATCAATTCCACCAAGATTAATTTATTATTGACATTTGAGTGACGTTATCATTGCCTGTTTGTGATGGTAAGTTCCAACCAGTATATTGAGGTGAAAATTTGATCGATATCTAAATTGTGAATGTGTTTTATGAAATTTTCTACATTAACTCTATGCTCAGTTGGTCCGAACCAATAATAGAATTATGGCAGAAACCGTTTGGTAAGGCATATCATCCAGTGGTTCCCTCGTTAACTTGACTAGGCTTCAAGAACACCATTCGTCATTATTCTTCGTGAAAACTGAAGATAGGTATCCCGTATTCTTTTTCATGTCGCTGACGTAATAACAAAGCTTCAATTCGCTGAAAGCAGTAATTGAATATTGTTGGGGTACCTGTTCGTGATTTTGGACATAACAATGATTCCACTATGTCGAGAAAGCAAGGTGCATTGACATCAAAGAGTCCTGATCAAGCTTCAGTTCGAATCTCGCTTGAACAGTCAAGTCGTGCACGATTTTAACCAGCGTGGATAGTGAATTGGATTGTATGGAATTTTCACAATTGGTTGAAAAATTTGGATATAAAATTTTGACGAACAACAAGGAGTTTCTTATTGTGTGTCCTAACAGATTGCCTGAGAGTTCCAAGTCAGTCAGTGTACAAGTTTTAGGTACTCATACATAGGTATTATTTTCAAAATCAGTGTTCTATTCGCTAAACTTATTGAGCACTTCGTGAAATTTTTGGTTTACATAATCGTCCATCAGAGCAGCTTATTCGTCGAACTATCGATAGATTTCGGACAACATTTTCTCTACTCGATGCATCAACAACAAGATAAAGAACTGTACGTACAGAAGAAAATATCGCTGCTCTAAGTCATAGTGTTAATGATGATCCAGATTTGTCTATTTGTCGATGTTCGCAATAAGTTTAACTCTGTGCATCCACCACGTGGAAAATTTTGCGTAAAGATCTTGGTGTACACCCATACAAGATCCAACTGGTTCAAGAACTAAAGCCGCTTGACTATAATAAGCGTCGTTTGTTTGCTGATTGGACCCTGGAACAGCTTGAAGTTGATGATCCACTTTTTCATCGTAAATTTGTGTTTAGTGATGAAGCTCATTTCTGGTTCAACGGCAATATACACGAGCAAAGTTGGCGTATATGGAGTGAAAACATTCATCAAGAATTTCTGCAGGTTCCATTGCATCCTAAAAAATGCACTGTATGGTGTACTTTACACGGTGGAGGCATCATCGGTCCATATTTTTTTAAAAACGATGCTGGAGCTAATGTTACAGTGAATGATGCTCGTTACAGATCGATGATCAATGATCATTTGTTTCAAAATTTGAATGGTATCGACCCAGAAGTGTTTTGGTTTCAACAAGATGGTGTCACACCTCATGCTGCTACCGTAGCAATCGATTTGTTGAAAGGAAGATTTGGCGATAACATTATTTCGAGAAAAAGTCCAATTAATTGGCCTCCAAGATTATACGACATAACTCCACTGGATTATTTTCTTTGGGGTTATGTCAAGTAATTCGTTATGCTAACTCGTATTTATTGATGAAATAAGGCCTGAATTATTCGAAAAAGTGGTCCAAAATTGGTCTGGTCGAATGTGGTTCCTCAGAGCTAGTCGTGGTGGACATATGCTAGAAATCATTTTTAAGACATAAATGTCATAATATTATCTTTCAAATAAAGAAAATTGGCTTCAATCTTAATTTAAATGTGTTTTATTTCAATTTATAGTTCTATCACTCTGAAAAAAACACACGATTTTTGAGGAAAAAGATGAGTTATTATAAAAATATAGTAAAATACACCACACATTGTTATATTTTTGGATCATAAATGAACAAACTTTTAAGAAACTACTATATTTTACTAACAACAATTTCTACATTTTCCTTTATTGCAATTTCAAGGTATTCACCTCATCTTAAGACTAATTTGGTCAGGAGATGAGGATTCCATAGTATATTTATCACGACAATAGAATTATTCGGGCGAATATATGTTGTTCCTGACTTTTTCAATAATAATCAATATAAACCTTCTCAAAATTTGAATATCAAAACAGATTTTATCTGTTAGTCTTCTATAATTTTCAATTTCAAAAAAATTACTTAAGAAACTTTAAGAGTTGAATTAATGTCTTAATAAGCACTGCTTATATTTAATAGACGTATAAAATCGAAATTCATCATACAATATCAAATGGAATTAAGAAAAAACCAACGAATATAAATTGTCAATTGAAATTAAAAAATAAATAAACAAACATTTTTTGTTTCGTTCCAGGCATGCGTACTGAACTCTTCAGACAAACGTACGAAGCCCTGTTTGTTACAAAATGTATTGTTTTCTGATCCTATATCAATGAAAAATAACTCTTTCTCAAATATATAAAACATAATTTCAAGAACTTCTCAAAAACTAATTTATTTGAAATATTCGATATATTTAAATAAATTACTTCAAAAAATCTCAAAACATGTAGCACATCCTCAAAAAATAATTAAAATTACGATAAGTTCAGTTCAACTTTACATATAAAAAATAATAAAATCAATCAACAATAAATAGACTTACCGAATGCAATCTTCAGAAATATGTGATCTTCGGAAACATTCACATAGGTATATCTAATATCCAAGGTATTCTATGTTCTATGCTCACAAAAATTCACATAAAGCTTATGAGGCACTTTAATGGTCTTAGTTAAAAACATTCAACACTGTATAATGAATTTCTTTATTTAAAAACCTGATATAATTATATATTATGTAAGGAATAAAATAATAAGGATCGGTTTTTTACTTGATAGAAGGATTATTACAAAATTTGAATATCAAAACAGATTTAATCTGTTAGTCTTCTACAATTTTTAATTTAAAAATTGTAGAAGACTAACAGATTAAATCTGTTTTGATATTCAAATTTTGTAATAATCCTTCTATCAAGTAAAAAACCGTTCCTTATTATTTTATAAACCTTCTCATTTCCCCCAGTAGCTTAAGAGATAATCTTCAATAACTTTAACATCCCATGATATATTTGTCTAGGATTTTCACTAATACGTCAAGTAGGATCAAATCTTCTACTAATCCCTATTTGTATCTGATAACATACATTCCGAATGTCCTTATTTGAAATGTTGTTTCAAATGATTTTCAACGTTTTGCAAAAATTAAATATTTGAACAGGAAACAAAATAATCTGATATTTGAGTGGACCCCTGAATGAGCCATATTTCACTGGAATTTATCTCAAGAACATCTCTTAGATAAATAAATGCAGAAAGTAGGATTCTTTCTGGCGAAAAGTTTCTCCTCAATACCTAAAAAAATAATATTTGAAAAGGATCTTAGCTCTAGAAGAACAGAAAGTAAATTATAGAATTAACATTTGCTCTTAAATCCATTTAAAATCAGTATCATCTTAATCAATATAAACCTTCTCATTTCCCCCAGTAGCTTTAGAGATAATCTTCAATAACTTTGACATCCCACGATATATTTGTGTAGCATTTTCGCTAATAAGTCAAGTGGGATCAAATCTACTACTAATCCCTGTTTGTACCTGATAACATAAATTTCGAACGTCTTTATTTGAAATGTTGTTTCAAATGATTTTCAACGTTTTGCAAAAAATAAATATTTGATCAAGAAACAAAATAATCTGATATTTGAGTGGACCCCTGAATGAGCCATATTTCACTGGAATCTTACGAACATCTCTTACATAAATAAATGTAGAAAATAGGGTTCTTTGGGGCGAAAATCTTTGAATTGTTTCTTTCACCTCAATACTTCAAAAAATAATATTTGAAAAGGATCTTAGCTCTAGAAGAACAGAAAGTGAATTATAGAATTAACATTTGCTCTTAAATCCATTTAATATCAGTCTCTTCAAAAAACCATAAATAATATCATATTTTTCTCAGAATTTTATTGTGAAATTCATGAAATATAAAAAATTTCAACTGCCATTAATTTTTTGTTTTCACAACTATTTCATTATACCATCTGATAAGAATACAAAGTGTACAATTCAAAAAGTAACAGTTACTTTTTGAATTTTTTGAAAATGGTCGAAAGACAGAAGAAGCACGAGTCAGGATTATGAATAAACTGTGTGATTTTTTTCAATAAAAGTTATAGGTTGTAAAATTGAAGTAAGAATTCATCCTCGACCAGTATGAAATTACGGAAACATTTCTCAGGGAGTTTTTGAAAAACACAAATGTTCCTTGTGAAAATTAAGACAAACCTATCAATTTTGGCTGGAATTAATTTGAACAGACGGATAAATTAAGAGTTATGTATCTTCGTAAGCCACCTGATGTCGTTGCTGATGCTTGGAGTGACATAAATCACATCGAAACGAATGTTCTCGGTCGAAACGAATGTTACTTAGCAAATCATTAATAATTTGAATAGGAGGAAAGATATAGTCCCTGAAATTTTAAAATTACGACCGACTTCGAGATTCATAAATACCGGGCGAGCTGTCTATGCACGAGGGGTGTACAAATAGTCTTGTAGATCGATGTGTCGATAAAACGGGTATCCACGGAATGGTGGTCAGGAATGGAACACAGAAATTTATAAATCGATTGAACCGTTAATGATTTAAAATAAAATAAATGGAGGTTTACACTCGATAGAAGGTATATAAAAAATGTTAAATATTTTAATATCAACAGATATATTCTGTTAGCCTTCTACATATTTAATTTCAAAAATTCTATTTAATACTATAACTTCAGGAATTAAATTGATGTCATATAAGCACCGCTTATATCAAACGACATATAAAATAAACATTTATTATGAGACATCCAAATGAGATAACAAAATCCAATAAATATAAATTGTTAACAAAACTCCTATAATTTAAATATTTTGAGTAGACAAAATATTATTTCTGCTCATCCCTTTTATGAGAACAGATATTTTTCAAAAATGTTTAACATAATCCTAAGAATTTCATCATGAAACTATCTTACTTCAATAATATTTAATATTATTTAATATCTAACTTAGTAACTTTTTAGAAAATCTCAAGATATGTAAAAACATTACTAAAAAACACGTTTTAAGAGAAACTTAACTCGTCAGTATCCAATGACATTTAAAAATATAACATCAATCAACAAAAAATATTTACCCACCTTGACAATCCAGAAACATCTTGGCAAATTAATACTGAACATTTAAATGGTGTCCCATGTGACCTCAAACAAATAGCTCTGTGGTTTACCATAGATCTTAAAGATTGACCGGCAATTTAACGGCCTCTCTTATAGCACAAGGACATCTGTATGAATAATGTTAAGGAAACCAAATAATTATATATTTGAATAGAATAAAATGAATGGAGGTTTTTACTTGATATTGGGTATATAAAATTTTTTAAATATTTTAAAATTAACAGATATATTCTGTTTGCCTTCTACATTATTAATTTCAAAAAATTATATTTAATATTATAATTCCAGGAATTAAATCAATGTCATATAAGCACCTCTTATATCAAACGACATATAAAATAAAAATTCATTAAAAGACATCCAAATGAGATAAGAAATGGATTTTGTTCAGTTGTCAAAATGTTCAGTATTCGTCTGCCAAGATGTTTCTGGATTGTCAAGGTGAGTGAATATTTTTTGTTGATTGATGTTATATTTTTTAAATGTGATTGGGTACTGACGAGTTAAGTTTATCTTAAAACGTGTTTTTTAGTAATGTTTTTACATATGAGATTTTCTAAAAAGTTACTAAGTTAGATATTAAATAATATTGAATATTCCAAGTAAGATAGTTTCATGATAAAATTCTTAGGATTATGGTAAATTTTTTAAAAGATATCTGTTTTAATAAGAGGGATGTGCAGAAACAAAATTTCATCTACTCAAAATATTTAATTTATAGGATTTTTGTTAACAATTTGTATTAAGTGGATTTTGTTATCTCATTTGGATGTCTTATAATGAATGTTTTTTTTATATGTCGTTTGATATAAGCGGTGCTTATATGACATTAATTTAATTCCTGAATTAATAATATTAAATATGATTTTTCGAAATTAAATATGTAGAAGGCTAACAGAATATATCTGTTAATATTAAAATATTTAAAAAAGTTAGTGATGTAAGTCATCGATATTCACTTTCAAGTTTCGCACCGAAGTTATACTGTAATTAGTAATACTTTTGAAACATTGATATGTTGATTATAATAACTGACAAAAAGAAGGACGAAAATATTCGATGAATCTAATTTCTTTAATACAATAATAAAGTAAAAAATTAAAGATAAAAATAATCTGTATTTTTGAGCTGTAAGATACTTTGCGGTTCCTATAGCTCAATAAGAAAAACCATGGACTTAGGCCCATCCACGTAGAAGAGAATTTTCTAGTTAAACGGTTTCGGTCACCATTTCACTGTTGGTTCGAAAATTAACGAAACTGTGCCAAAGGTGACGTAAGGAGGCAGTAAAAAAGACTTACCAGAACACAACTGAACTTCTAACTCGCAGAAGCTGAAAGGCTTTCTTCGTGACTCAAATCATCAAACGCTTCACTGAGATCAACGTATAGCAGTCAACTCTTTCTTAAGCTTTGAATGTTTCTGCAATAACATCTAGATCATTCACCATCGCGCCACGAGTCAATACTCTCTTTCTAAAGCCGTGTGGATATTCTTTTATGAAATTATTTTCCTCTACGTATTCCAGAAGAATGTTTCTTATAAGCAGTTCAAAGATCTTATATATACGAAAAGGTATATGAAATATTTTGTAATTGTAGGATGACAAAAAACGCACTGAGAACCGATAAAAGTGTAATGATAGCCTATTTTTTTTGAGAAGGTAAGCCATTTTTATATATATTTTCAATCAACAAAAAATATTTACTCACCTTCAACAATTCAGAAAGCGTCTTGGCAAATGAATACTGAACATTTAAATGGAGTCTAACGTTGACTAGAAATAAAAAGTTCAGTGGTTTACTACTGATCTTAACAATTGAAAGGCAATTTAACGGCCTTTGTTATAGCACAAGGATTATCTGTATAAAGAATGTTAAGGAAACCAAATAATTATATATTTTTGAATAAAATAAAATAAATGGAAGTTTATTCCTAATATATAATTATTTGATTTCCTTAATATTCTTTATACAGATGGTCCTTGTGCTAAATAATTATATATTATGAAGAAAATAAAATAAATGGAGGTTTATTCATAATATATAATTATTTTGTTTCCTTAACATTCCTCATACAGATAGTCCTTGTACTATAACAGAGGCCGTTAAATTGCCTTTCAATCTTTAAGATCAATGGTAAACCACAGAAATATTTATTTCGCGTCAACAAAACGCTTTCTGAATTTTTAAATGAGTGAGTAAATATTTTTTGTTATATTTTTCATTGAATATGATTGAGTACTGACGAAGCAAAGTCTCTCTTAAAACTTGTTTTTCAGTAATTTTTTTACATATCTTGAGATTTTATAGAAAGTAACTTAGTTAGATATCCAATAATATTGAATATTCTAAGGTAGTTTTATGATGAAATTCTTAAGATTACGTTAAACATTTTTGAAAGATATCTGTTTCGGTAAGATTGATCAGCAGAAACAAAATTTCGTCTACTCAAAACATTTTATTTAAAGGATTTTTGTTAATAATTTATATTTATTGGATTTTGTTATCTCATTTGAATGTCTTATAATGAATGTTTATTTTATATGTCGTTTGATATGAGCAATGCTTATATGACATTAAAATAATTCCTGAAGTTATAATATTAAATACAATTATTTGAAATTAAATATGTAAAAGGCTAATAGAATATATATTTTATCAAGTATAAACCTTCATTTATTTTATGTCTATGATAGCTTGATTTTAATATTAGGAGTACAAATAAGTTTCCGCCGTTTTTTAACACAAATTAAATATTTATTATAGAAGAATGATGTGAGACTGCTTGCTGAGTGACTTCTAATATTAGAGCAAGTTCTTTTTGTGTTTGAGATGAATCTTCCTCCAATTTTGCATCCTCGTAAATTTTTGGCCTTCCACTGTGATCTTTGTCTTCCACGTCGAAATCACCGTTTTTAAACTTTTGAAACCACTCTCGACACGTTCTCTCACTCAAAGCACCCTCACCATATGCTTCTACGAGCATTTGATGCGCCTCAGCAGCAGATGTCTTTAAATTAAAAAAGTAAACTAATATTTCCCACAAATGACGCTTACTTGGCTCAAATTTTGACATTTTCAACTTATGAAAATTATATTTTACCAATATAAAATCAATGATATTAATGGTTATGTTGTTCTTGAATGTCCAAACTATTTTTTAAGCCGGTTATCATCTGCGAAAGCTAACCGAAACTCCGTGTCGCGCCATCTACAATAAAACGGCGGAAACTTATTTGTACTCCTTCCAAATTATTGACTCATTGTGAGTGCATTTCATTTATATTGAATTTTCCAAGTAAATTTCAAAGAGTTTGTATAGAAAATTCACCACGTTGTCAATGAGTTTTTAATATTTCCCAATTTTTTCAAGCATAAATCAAGACTCGAAATAACCACTTCAACAAAATGCAAACGCTAGATTGCCCCCCTTCATAAAAAGTCTCAAAAGGTGCCAAATATAATGAACGAAATTCTTATATTGCTAACTTCATCTATCGACGATCGACCACTCCTCGATTTTACCCATCCCTAAAACCACGTGAGAACGTATTTACGACTACGAAAACGACCGGGCGTTGAAGTTTTGCGTGGGTGGCGATCGTACACTCTCGAGCCAGCTCGTGTGCCCGCGGGGCAGGTGTGTGACCCGCCTGTGACCTCTGACCCCCCTGTATATAACAGGCAAGCCGCTTCACAATGCACAATACCGTAACTCTGGGTTCGGGTTTTGACTTCGCCGCCGATATTTCGTAATTATTTTATTATACCGTGCAGAATCCGCTAAATGTTCAGGATTTTACGACGGACGGGCTGGGAGATGGGAGATGCGGATGGAAGATTTATTGGGTGGAATTTGCCGACATTGTTCTGCGATGATCCGTCGTTATTAATAATTAGACCGTAATCGAGGCCGTCATTAGCGGGTTGCGAGAGACGCGCATGCGTCGCTGAAAGTGAACGATATGTTATGGGGAACGTCTTCGCTAATGGGTGTCGGGGATAAGAAAAATACTGGAGCCCAAGGCATAATTTATTCTGAAGACAATGAATCTCGAGTCATTCCTCAATTGGAGTTAAAGCATGGGTTCCACAGGGAAGTATATTGGCTTTATCTGATTTATACATCTGACATTCCAGAACAGCAGAACACTACATTAGCCACTTTTGCAGACGATATAGTAACATCGTGAATTCTATCGGTTATGTTACTGGCATGTGGCTTTTCCACGAGGTGACTACTCAGCAGTCTTCACAATGTGCCCAGGAAGAAATAGTGTGATAAGGATACGCCTTATCATCGCGCATTAGCGGGAACCACTCCGAAGAGTTGAACCCAACAAGCTTCCACTTTCGGCTTCAGTCCAGAGACCTACACCGTGACTGGTAGCACTATCCAAGCTCTACTGGCTCTGCAGTGTCACGTGAATTCTACCAGGTTATCGTATTGACATGACAAGAATAGCTCTTTCACCAAGTGACTACTCAGCAGTCTCCACAGTCCACCCCCAAGACATAGAAAGTGTGATAAGCATTACGCCATATCATCGCGCGAAGCGACAACCCCTCCGAAGAGATGAACCTACCAGCTTCCAGTTTGGGCTTCGGTTCGGAAACCAAAGCAGCGAAGCACTATTCAACCTCTACTGGCTCTGCAGGTCAGTACCCGAGTTGGTTTGAGACGCAACTCACCCGCCGGAAGGAATTCTTATCCATGCGTCCGAACGCAGTCTCATGAACTAAGATAATTTTAAGATTGATGACTACTATTGATCTGGTACGAGCACCGTCTAACGGCTTGTACGTCCTGACTCACCGAACCCATGTGGATTCATTTGATTGGTCCTGGCGTCAAGCACTAATAGCAAAGCCATCTTGTCGAGATCCACAAACCCTAAATCGTTACGCATTGATCCAAGACCAGGAGTAATTTCATGAGGATATCCCGAACATGGGGGTCTGCGAACAGATAAATGAAATACCTCCCTAGTCCAGCATGCGGACTTTCGATTTTCGGTATGTTTCTAATTTAACAATGCATAATGATTTGAAGATCCCCTTTGTTAGTGATGAAATCAGAAAACGTTCAAAAAATATCATGAAATCTGAAAGGACATGAAAACAGCATTATAGATCATCTGGCAGTAAACAAGTATCAATAAGGATTGATAACTTCTACATGTCTTTTTCCAACTCGTCACATTTACTTCATACTTGTAAAAAGTAGATTGTGAGTTTCAATAAAGAAAAGAAAAATTCCGCAATTAAGAAACACGCCTGGTTTCTATGTCAAAAAGGCTCTGTCTAGCAGCTCTTTTCTATGATAGATTTATAGACATGAGCGAAATAAACATAACTATACTTCTTGTAAGAATCACAACGTCTTTTTCCGGGCTAGTTCCGGGCTAGCAGCGTAATATTGTTTCACCCAAATTTGTGCAATTTTCAGATTTCGAGTTGAAAATTGTCTTAAACGACTAGATTGATGAAGAATCCGAGGTTAAAAATTCCTAACCGACCGATTGTAAGCTCGCTAGCTTTCGAGTGGAAAGTGCTAGAGCCTTGAAACATTCAGGGAAGATTGCGGCTAAGTTCGTTGATCGAGCGAAAGAAATATGGACCGATGATACCTCCAGCGTGTAAATCACACCATACAGTACATTTTTCAGGATGCAATGGGAACTGCAGAACTTCTTGAGGATTGTTGTCACTCTATATACGGCAATTTTGCTTGTTTATATAGCCGTTCAACCAGAAATGAACTTCATCACTAAAAACAATTTTACGATAAAAAACTGGATCAACTTCAAGCTGTTCTAGGGCCCAATCAGCGAACAAACGACGCTTATTATGGTCAAGTGGCTTTAGTTCTTGAACCAGTTGGATCTTGTATGGGTGTAGACCAAGATCTTTACACAAAATTGTACACCATGTGGTGGATGCACAGAGTCCATCTTGTTGTAAACGTTGACAAGTAGATAAATCCGGATTATCATTAACACTATGACTCACAGCACCGATATTTTCTTCTGTACATACAGTTCTTTGTCTTGTTATTGGCGTTGCATCGAGTAGAGAAAATGTTGTCCGAAATCTATCGATAGTTCGACGAATAAGCTGTTCTGATGAACAATTATGTAAATCTTACATTCCACGAAGTGCTCTATAAGTTTGGCGAATCGAACACTAATTTTGAAAATAAATTTCAACAAGTTGTGAACGTTGTTGCGGCGTGAGTCTTTCCATGATAATTTGTCAATGCTTACTGAACATAAATGTCAAAACAACGTGGCTTCTTCCTTTTGTCAAATCACAGTTATCCCTATCGAAAGTTCTATCACTCCAAAAAAAAACACCCGATACTTCTGTTTTTTAGATAGCCATGTTGTTTCTCGGAGAAAATTTTGAACTGATAAATGAATGAGTTTCTCGAATTGTTGCAAAAGAACTGAGTAAACTATTTGGATGGAAATTATTGCCATCATGTACATTTTTATGCAGGGGTTTAATTAAAGCTATTTTGAGGGTAGATGGAAATATCCGTTCAGTGAATGAGCGGTACATAATATGAGCGAACAGACGCACTACCACCTGTATAATATACCATACCCAGCTCTTCGCAATGAATATTCGGCTTGGCAGTTGATGATAAGGTATACATAGAGTTCCAGACCTTCTCGATTATCCTAATCGACCCCCGTTTCATGGCCAGTCACCACTCGATGTAAAAACCCCTTTCATTCGTTGAAACAATTGTTCGCACGGGAGAAAACCGCGTATGACGTCTCTTGGCTTCAGTTCATACGGCACCAAATTTCCTATCTTTCAGATCATTCCCATTGCTTTTAAACGATGGGAAGTGGCTGGCTGAGTGACTTCAAATGTTTTTGGGAGTTCCTCTTACTTTTGTGATGGATATTCATCGAACCTCGCGTTTAATTCTTCACCTTAAACTTTTGTGGCTCGTCCTTCGTGTTCAAAATTGCCACTTTTTAATCGAACAAAGCACTACTGACATGTTCGTTCAGCCAGAGAATGGTACCATAACTGAACATTCACTAAAATACGATCACTTTCGGAAGTAAAACTCCCCGCATTATTCAGTTAAAAATTGACAACAATGTTGTTCACACTTCAGCGAAGTGACAGATATAGAAAAGACAGCCCAAAATGAGGGTATTGCCAGATGAAACAATGGAATAATCAACTTAGCAACATATGTTACCAAAACCGCACGAACGCATTTCAACTTCTAATATTAAATACATAATATATGCATATGCTGCAGATGGCACTGAAAGGTTGAATGCCCAAACTTTCCTACAAAGATAACTTGATTATCTTCCTAAATTCGAAAGCTCCAATGACACACCCACCAAGACTACGCAAACGTCCTAAATTAAAAACTAATCAAAAAACCATCTTTCTAATGTCATACGAGTAGCTCATGAATAAAACATCCTCCTGGTCCTGACAAAGAGGAGTCCCAGTCACGTCAAACACGAGAAACGTTTCTTCCAACAGGTGGATAGAGGGTCTAACTATCTGAATCTCCCGCGGGCGTCGAGCGTATTAATTTCAGGAAACGAAAGGAACATTCTCGGCCGACCAGGCTGTGTACCAACCAAATGATCGCAGTGGCCCGAGGGTATCTCGGTTTGCCCACTACCAATTTGCTCACGTTCTGGGCCTCTGATCGACAGAGGTGCCCCTCGTGGTGAAAAAACAGATGCTAGAATAAATAAATGTAAATTTACAGTTTCGGAATTACATCTCATTATGTTTCGAGATGGTTGGATTCGAGGTATATGACTGCTGGCGAAATTGCGTCCATTTGGTCAGATGGTGAAACCGGGTTGGTGGGAATCGGGTGAATTATGGTTATGTAAGATGGAGGAGGAAGGAAAGGGAGATTTCTCAACTCGCCAAGGATGAAATTTTGGTCTTGAATGGGTCGTGTAGCGATCAATTTGAATTAAAGTGAATTTCTGTGATTACAGTTTCTTGTAGTAGACAGTTTGGTATTGGTCTAGTTGAGTGAAGGCAAGGACGAAGTACTGAGATTTTTTCGACATAATAATGACTTCAATAAAGGGAAAGTGTCATTTCTTCAATGGAAAAATAACTCTGAATAGATTCAAGTCTACACCATGTTCCCAAGTTACATCAAGCCAAATTTCACAAGGTGAAATAATAAGATGCGGTTTTTCACGTGATAGAAGGATAATTACAAACTTTGAATATCAAAACAGATTTAATCTGTGAGTCTTCCACAATTTTAACTTCAAAAAATTTTTTTTTAACTTTTAGAATTACATTAATGTCTAATAATATACGTAATCAAAATTCACTATACAATATCAAATGGAAGAAAAAAACCAACAAAAATAAATAATTAATTAAAATTAAAAATAAGTAATATCGAATGTTTCGTTCCAAACATACGCACCTGAACTCGTCAGAAAGGCCGTGGTACGTATGTTTTGCCTTTGACAAACATTTGGAAACATTTTCAGTTTCTGGTCTTATATTTATGGAAACTGGATCGTTTTCAAAACTATACAACATAATTTTAAGAACTTCTCTAAAACTTATTTATTCGAAATATTCAATATGTTTAAATATTTAAATAAGTTACGTCAAAAACTGTCAAAAACATGTAGCACATCCACAAAAACAATTACAATTCAAATATGATCAGTTCAACTTTACATTCATAATATAAATTCAATTAAAAATGAATAAACTTGTAATCTTACCAAACAATTTCTGGAAAATCTGTGAATGCAATTAAACTAGGTAAGTACATCTAATATCCAAGGTAATCTATCACCGTTACATTGTTACAAGGTGTTTCTCAAAAATGTTCATTTTCAAAATGTCGCTGTAACTTTTCTTCTGTGGAAAATTTTCTATTTCTGTAAAAACATTCCTGACGTAGAATTTTGTGACGTTAATTGAATTTTCTGCAAACTGATATTTTATGAGATACCGCTATGGAAATTTTTTTTTGAAATGGGATACCCCCTATTATTCCACATATTTCGATAGAGCTTTAAATAACCATTCCAAAAATATAACATAATTGATATTTTTGTGGAGTCATGTTCGAGATATTGAATTTTCAAATTTTATCTTTTGGGTAAGTAGGCTTTGGACTGTGCGGTGGTGAAAATAAAATAATGCGAACATTGATCGTAGGCTGTCAAAGTTCGATTCAAACAGCTGATAATTTGAAGCAAACCTGTAGTCTTTCTGAAAACCAATACAATTCGAACTTTGTTTGAAAATAACAATGAACGAAGAATTTCATCAAATGAGGTGTTTAAAATTTTCGTCCAAGCACATGCAGCACCTTTTCTGAATATTTTTTGCTGAATTGATAAGTTCAATGGAAGGAAGAGAAGAGAGAAACCATGAACTACCGCCATTTCCAGTTCTTCTCTAGAGTTCTCTAGATCGGGTTTTCATAGATTATATCTTTTGAGCTTCCCCAAAGGTAAAAGTTCATAGGCGTTAGGTCAGGCGACCTAGCCGGCCACTGGTTGGGACCCAATTGTTGCCAAAATTTACTACTAAAATATTCCTGATGAGGCTAGCGTGAGAAGGAGCGCCATCTTGTAAGAAGTAAATATCGGAGTTGAGAGAGCCGCATTTCTTCAACAATCGGTTCTATTTGTTGGCTTAAGATCTGTAGATAATTCTATGAAGTGTGGTTATCATTATAAATTACCGGACCTATAATTATGCCTTGATTGTTTCGGTCTCTACTTGACGGAATTTCATCGTAAATGATTTGAAGTAAAACACTTTATTTCCGCTTATTTTTATTTTTCAACGACAATTGATTCGTCAATTACATATTGACTTCGTCAGGTGAGTATGGTTACTGGTTACTGGTTGCTGACAGTAACCATACTCACCTGACGAAGTCAATATGTAATTGACGAAACATTTGTCGTTGAAAAATAAAAATAAAGTGTTTTACTTCAAATCATTTATAATTATGCCCCTACAAATGCCTTCTCATATATCAGGTATATTTTTTAGAGTGATAGAACTTTAAATTGAAATAAAACACATTTAAATTAAGATTGAAGCCATTTTTTTTTTATTTGAAAGATAATTTTATGACATTTATGTTTCAAAAATAATTTTCGGCATATGTCCACCACGACAAGCTCTGAGGAACCGCATTGGACCAGACCAATTTTGGACTTATTTAATCAATAACACGAGTTATGTTTGCTTCCAAACCGTCTATTGTTTCTGGTTTATCAGCATAAACCAATGACTTGACATAACCCCAAAGAAAATAATCCAGTGCAATTATGTCGCATCATCTTGGAGGCCAATTAATTGGACCATTTCTCGAAATAATGTTATCGCTAAAGCTTTCTTTCAATAAATCAATTGTTACGGTAGCAGCATGATGTGTAGCATCATCTTGTTGGACTTCTGGGTCGATACCATTAGAATTTTGAAACAAATAATCATTGATCATCGATCTGTAACGAGCACCATTCACTGTAACATCAGCTCCATCATCGTTTCTAAAGAAATATGGACCGATGATGCCTTCAGCGTGTAAAGCACACCATACAGAGCATTTTTCAGGATGCAATGGAACCTGCAGAACTTCTTGAGAATTGTTTTCACTCCATATACGGCAATTTTGCTTGTTTACATAGCCGTTCACAATTTTACGATAAAAAAGTGGATCAACTGTTCTAGGGCCCAATCAGCAAACAAACGACGCTTATTATGGTCAAGTGGCTTTAGATCTTGAACCACTTGGATCTTAGAATGGTGTACACCAAGATTTTTACGCAAAATAGCAGCAGCGATATTTTCTTCTCTACGTACAGTTCTTTGACTTGTTGTTGTTGTTGTTGCATCGAGTAGAAAAAATGATGTCCGAAAGCTATCGATAGTTCGACGAATAAGCTGCTCTGATGGACGATTATGTAAACCATGAATTTCACGAAGTGCTCCATGAGTTTGGCGAATAGAACACTGATTTTGAAAATAAATTTCAACAATTTATAAACGTTGTTGCTGCGTGAGTTTTTCCACGATAATTTGTCAATGCTTACTGAATAGAAATGTCAAAACAGCATAGCTTCTACCTTCTGTCAAATCACAGTTATCCCTATCGAAAGTTCTATCACTCTAACGAAACACCCGATACATTGTTCAACGAATATCAAATAATAACGACCGGAACAGCTTAATATTTAGTAGCCTGTTTTTTTAAGTGCCTGTTTTTCTTGAAACATTATGCAGATAATGTTCACCCATAGCACATGTAACAAGGTAAGAAATGCATCAAACAGAAAACAGGTGTCAATCTTCAGTTCGTCCCACCTAATAGCAGATTTTATCATCGCCCCATAATTTTTCGAAAACCATTCCTTACTACCGAAAGTCCTGAATATTAAAATATTCCTGGAACTCCTACCATGTGAGAAAATATCCAAATCAGGATGAATTTTATTACCGCCAGAGGCCAGATATCCTCCAAACCATAAGATCAATAGACCAAAAGGCAGAGATGAATATCTAACCCTTTAATACCACGTTCTAGTGCCCCAAAGCGGAACAATAAGAAGGTGAGGCTTTCCCATACCACCCAAACCATTTTCTCCTCTTTTCTCAGATAAATTGATACCGACAGGCCACTGTCAATCGGTACCTTACCTTCACAAACAAAATTGATTAAACTCTATCCCTACAGTGACCCAAGAGTTAAATGTACCGGTCATTTGCCACAAAACAACGTGCAATTATATATTTAAAGTCTGGGAAAAATCTCGCGACCGATTCGGTCGCAACACACCCACATAAAGAGCAAAATTACCGGGTAGGAAGAAGCGGGCGGGCGGCCCCAGGCCGGCCCTGAGGGCGCCGGCCTCTAGCGACCCTTGCAGGAACGCCCCTGGAGACACGTAAGTATAGGGAAGGAGGCCGACGGGTCTCGATGTGGCCCCTGAAAAGGATTTCACGAAATCGCGGTCCGAAATGTTCCCCGTAGTGGATTTTTAGCGTAAACTGTGATTTGGAGCGCCAGGACCGGTCGCAGCCGCTTACAATTTTTCGAAAGTGGGGAAACTTTGGAGTAACTTCAAATGTTGATACTTAAAAAATAGTTACCAGGTATATAATTATGATATGGTATATGGTATGATCTTCCAAATCAAAATTGCTACTTTTAAATCGGGCAAACCACTCCTGACACGTTTGTTCAGCTAGTGCCACGGTAACCGTAAACATCCACTAAAATACGATGACTTTCGGCAGCCTTTTTCTTCATATTAAGTAAAAAACATAGTATTCGATGACAGCTGACATTTTCCGAGCATACAGGAACTATGTTGTATACATCAGCGAAATTAGAGATACCTAAAAGAAAACCTAATAATGACACATCAAAACCAAGTTGTTCCCATATGAAACAATGGAATAATAAGCTGGTAGCGGCATCTGTTATCACAACATCACGAAATAATTTCTACTCCTAATAGTAATAGTGTATTTGTAGACGAATTTTTCTTAAATTCGATACTGCCTTTCTGAGTCACCATTTTCTCGAAAATTGGATTCGAAGGAGAGATCGTATTGAATACCCTGCAAGATCTCTTGTTTTGAAACCTTAAGTCTTTTTTGTGGGGTCATTTGAAGAGTGTTATGTTTGAGACAGTGCCATTTTCCCCCTAGATCTTCTCCACAGAATAGTCTTAGCATGTGAGAAAATAACACCTGAACTGTCATACAATGTAAGAGAAAATTACAGACAATTACAGTTTATAAATAAGCTATAAGCAGTTTGAACACCTTATTAATTCAAATTTGTTTATAAACTCTTAAGACACTTAGTGCATTCCATCCATCACTTCCAACGAGTTCATTACTCCGAAACGAACGCCAATCATATTAGAATTACAAAACCATCAAAATGATTAGTCACTCGACTCCTAGTGCCATAAAAGATTATTGGGGAGTTGACACTTATTTTACACCCGCGAACCTACAATTTCCAGCGTTTTCCGGAAAGAATCATTCGGCTAGACTGTAATATGTGGGCCAGACTGTATAATATTAAATGTCTATTTGAATGTTTAAATTTCTAGAAATATTTTATCGTTATGTATAGCCCGTCTAGAAAGTATCAAACAAAGCTCAATTTTAATTATTTAGTACATATTTTTAATTCTTAAATTAAAACATTCTAACAAAATATCCATCTTATTTACGTCAAGGTACACCCGAAACTAAATCACCTCCATAATATTCGATGATAGTAGTCGACTGTAGAACTGACTGAATTGAATCATCTTTATTTCGTGGTGCCGCTCGTTCAACTTCAATCTTCATTAGTCCCCATAAGGTTTCAATGGGACTAAGATCAGGTGAAGCTGCTGGCCATGAAATAGTTGTCACTTGGTGTTCTTGCATCGAAGCTATAGGTCAAAATATGGCATGTTGCGTTTAAAACGCCACAATACTTCTCACTATTAATGATACCATCAACTATACAGAGAGGTGTAGCACCACGCTTGAGATATTGCTCCTCAAACCATTATTTTGGTGGGAAATTTGGAAATTTGAACGGTAACAGTTTTGATAGGATTTTTAAGTAATTTCCACCAAGTAGGAAACAATTTCATTCGAATATAAAGGCATTGTTAAAATTAACTTCTTGTTTCCTTGATATGTTTCTGTTTCCTTGATATGTAGCCTTATCTTTTCATGGACATACGGACAGTTTCTTGACCTACTTTTATATTTCGCTGATTTTCAAATCTGTTAGCCAATTTGCGAAACCATGCGCGGATTGTGCCGTCCTGAGGCCAATAAAGCGTTTAAAATTCCTTTAATCTTACGCGGTCTTCCTGAAACTGGTTTATGCCTCATATCCATACCATTTTTTATCCTCTTTGTTGTCTCATATACAGTACTTTTTCCCAGTTCAATCAATTGCACTAATTGTTTAACGTTCCGAAAACCTTTCCTATACAAATATTCCACCTGGTTTCTTTTGTCTAGTTACGACATTTTTTTATAAATCGTATACCTGTTGACAATCAACAATACTTGACAAATAGTGTTGCCAGGCAACTTTGGTCATAGCCGACTATCTGCACAATCTATTTTATACATTACTTTTGTCTTAGAATGTTACAAGAAAAAAGTATAATAAAATTATAAAAAATAATAAATCCCGGATACTTTCTAGACGGACTATATTATAGATTTGTTTGCAAAAACTACCTTGTCTTTATCTGTGCTCCAATAGCGAACTATAGCATTTATGATATAACCTAATGTGGTAACGCACTGTCCAATTCCAGGAGCTTTAATCATCTGGTACGTGATGGCGCATCAGAGCCAACAGAACTCTATCTTGCTCTTCCGCGGCTTCACTGGTATTCTCACAGAGGGCGCAAACGCTGTAGTGTCGCTCATTAAACCAATCTCTTTGGTCCTCAAAATAATAGCAGTACTAATTCAAGTAACTGCCCACACTGGAAAACAAACAAAGAAATTTAAAAACGCATTAAGCACTTTCGTTTTTTCAATAAACAAGGTTATCTTGCAAACATGCGCCATTAGCAGATTTCATCCAAAATAGCTAATCTTCATAATCAAAATATTCGAATTAAAGGATTACAGAGGAGGTCTACATCTATCTACGATAAAACTGGTTAACACGAGTCTTGTTTCCTTTTTGTTTCTGTTATTGGGGATTTCTTCGGCCATGACTGAGAAAAATATACTGGGAGATTTTGGAGCTCATATGGTTTGAGGTTGAGCTCCATTTTGGACATTTGACGAACGGATTCATGGTTGATGCCGCTCTGACGGGCTATTTTCCTCATGGAGACCCTAGGATTTCGATTGATTCGCTTTTTAACGATGTTGCGATTGAGAGGCGTATCGGAAACGATTTGTCGAGGCACATTTAGCAAACGAGCAATTCGCATTGACGCTTACCTTGACGAAACAGCTCCGAAATTGAACTACGTTTGTTTGACGTTCTAACACTATGCAAAATAAAGTAATATCAAACTGAAAATTCACATATAAGTTCAAGAAAGTGTAGAGAATCTAATAGAATAAAAATTATTTGGTTGCGCTAAAATAATTCTGTTGCAGAACACAGGAAAATTTGTCCGAAGTGTTTCTTGTTACCCCGTATAACAAAAAATCAGGATTTAGCACTCAAAATCCTTTTGACGAAGCCATATCGCAAACAACAACACTAAATTATATTTTAGTGTCCAACAAAAACCAAAAATCTAAGTAAAATTGTAATGAAGGTAGTTAGCTTTAACTCAAAAAAAAAGAGCTGTTAGAGAAAAATTGTTGCCATATTTAAAAAATACGCGACAATTTGAGATAAAAACAAAGAAAATCACAGAAAACAAACATTTTTTTGTTGACCAGTGTAATTGATGCGTTTGAGCCGAGCATTGCGAGAAAAATCGTCACGCCGACAGACACAACAAAGTTATTTTGCAGTATGACACTTGTTGCGTGGCCTGTTAAAACGTACTTAAAAATGCTCAAATGGGAAATCCTACGCCACCCACCGTACATCTCTTTTGATTGATGCAACATGACCTGGCTGACCAGCACTCTACCAAAGAGCCGGTCTTTTTTCGTGATTTTATCTGTCATATCCCAGAAATATTGGAAAAGTAGTGGCTAGCGACGGACAATACTTTGAACTTTGAATGTATCGGGTATTCTTTTTAGAGTGATAAAACTTTAAATTGTGATAAAACACATTTAAATTAAGATTGAGGTCAATTTTTTTTATTTGAAAGAAAATTTTATGACATTTATATTTTAAAAATATTTTCCGACATATATCAACCCAGACTAGCTTTGAGGAACCGCATTCGACCAGACCACTTTTTCGAGTAATCCAGGGCTTATTTCAACAATAACATGATTTATGTTGGCTTCCGAAGCGTCGTTTGTTTCTGGTTTATCAGCAAAAACCAATAACTTGACATAACCCCGAAGAAAATAATCCAGTGGAGTTATGTCTCATGATCTTGGAGGCCAATTAATTGGACCATTTCTCCAAATAATGTTATCACCAAATCTTTCTTTCAATAAATCAATTGTTACGGTAGCACCATGAGGTGTAGCTCCATCTTGTTGGAACCAAAACAATTCTGGGTCGATACCATTCAAATTTTGAAACAAATAATCAGTGATCATCGACCTGTAACGAGCACCATTCAATATAACATTAGCTCCAGCATCGCTTTTAAAGAAATAGGACCGATGATGCCTCCAGCGTGTAAAGCACACCATACAGTGCATTTTTCAGGATGCAATGGAACCTACAGAACTTCTTGAGGATCGTTTTCACTCCATAAACGGCAATTTTACTTGTTTACATAGCCGTCCAACCAGAAATGAGTCTCATTACTAAACACAATTTTACGATAAAAAAATGGATCAACTTCAAGCTGTTCTAGGGCCGAATCGGCAAATAAACGACGCTTATTATCAGTTATCAGTTCTTGTACCAGTTGGATCTTGATGGGTGTAGACGAATAGACAAATCTGGATCATCATTAACACTATGACTTAAAGCAGCGATATTTTCTTCTGTACGTACAGTTCTTTGTCTTGTTGTTGTTGTTGCATCGAGTAGAGAAAATGTTGTCCGAAATCTATCGATAGTTCGACGAATAAGCTGCTCTGATGGATGATTATGTGAACCACAAATTGCTCTATAAGTTTGGCGAATAGAACGCTGATTTTGAAAATAAATTTCAACAATTTTTGAACGTTGTTGCGGCGTGAGTCTTTCCATGATAATTTGTCAATGCATACTGAACATAAATGTTAAAACAACATGGCTTATACCTTTTATCGAATCACAAGTATCCCTATCAAAAGTTCTATCACTCTAAAAAAACCCTATATAACCAAGTTTTTACAATAAAGCAATTTTGAATAAGCCCCACGAATTTATTTATAATCCTAATATTATTTCTAAACCCACAATTCAATTTGTAACTGAAATAAAGAGTGCTAACTCTTATCTTTCTTCCAATAAATCCTTCATTTTACAGTGAAATCAAAATATATGCATCTTACAAATTACAGAAGATTATAAGGACGAAATGGGCTATTGCTGCTCTGTTCACGCTAATGATACGTTAGAATTTTGTCCAAATTCCGAGAAATTTCGTCGTGATTATGTTTTAATTTCGAATTGTCGAAAAAATGCATATAATACTGGTCTCAATCTCCTGATCATTTGTACATCTTTATCCTAATGACCAGGTACCACTGGCTTTAATGAAAAGGACACGGAATTATAGAAATTATCTTAAAAGTCGAGCATGCATAAATGGTACCTAGGAAATGAACACAATTTAAGTTAGATGAGATGGAATTATCACTCTCAGACTATCAAGAGATGCTTCTCGATTAAATCACCGTTTTTGTCTGTTCGATAATTTCTATTTTTCGAAAACACATCAAGTGAAATTATACATCTGCGTCGTTAAATTCTGGATGCCGAATGAGATCGTAAAGCTACCTCCTTCAATAACAGCTGGTGTTTACTGAACTTGATTGAGTTGATAAAAAACATTTTGTTGGAATCGCTTTTGTTATTGTACGTTGAAAGCTTCCTTGCTTCTTATTTGTTTTCAACATTTCAACAGCAATTTATTTATCTGGAGCAAAGCCAAGAAATCTATAATATTCAGTAAAGCAGAGAAAATATTTGTTCAACGTGAACAACCCCAAAAACAGTAATTCACACATCGTTAAAAAACTTGGACCTCCCTATCAACTCTCAATTTGTTAAATGTAACACGACAATTTTCTATGTGTGGAATCCTCACTATCTTATCACTTAAATGAAAACAATAAATCAGCAAAAATGTTTCTTGTTCGGGAGAATACAGGTGTATTCGAAGTTAATCAGTTTTCAGCGAATAACGAGATTTGTAATGTTGAGAATATTCCGTGGAAAATGCCGGGATATCCAATTTCTCAGTTTGACCGGGCAAGAATAGAAGCCCTACATCAAGAAACTTGTCGAACTATCAGATTGCGCAACGTTTGAATATTCCACGGATTAGAATAAGGTGCATAGTTTCCCTTTTCCTGGAAACCGGCAGCGTTGCCCGGAGACCGGTGCGTAGTCGACCCTGAGTAACATCTGAAAGGGAAGACCATTATATTGCAAATTTTACTCGAAGGAGTCGAACGGTACCTATAACAACCCTCCGAAGTCATTTTTCGAGGACCTGTTGACTATTCGACAGAATAGTCTCAACCATTACCATAAGAAGACGGTTGCATTCCTCAAATTTAAGGGCAAGAAGACCTTTAAAAGTACCTCGGCTATCACACGAAGGGTTCCAAACATTCTTTAGAGAACAATATCCAGAGAATGAACTGGCCATCAAACTCACCAAACATGAATCCAATTGAGCACGTATGGGATTACTTAGGGAAAGCAATATCCAATCACCAAAACCCACCTTCAACTTTTCAGGAATTGAGTTTAGCCCTTTAGGCAGAATGGAACGATATGCCTGATAATTTCATTAATGTCTTGATTCGTGGGATGCCTAGGCATATTGGGTGGCAATTGATTGAAAGAAGAAGTGGTAATACGGACTATTGAATTTAGATTCAGTTGTGGGATAACTATAATTAATCAAAATATTGCAGTTGAAATAGAGGAAAATATTCATCTCATTTCCAGAACATAGATCGTTTATTTCTTGAGAAATCTAGGGGGCCAAGACTTTTGACAATGTATGTATTTCAAGGACATTCTTTCAGCTTTTCATGATTTGTGAACCCATAATTAAGTTAACTGAGATCTACCAATATATCTACCCATCTGTTATATATGGGCAAATATATTGGGTAAAATATTTAAAACAAATTATATATGAGTCCATACATATGAACAAATTTTAAAGTACCAGCATAGGTTTTTTCCTACAATAGTTTCTAAGCTCTGTGTCTTCTCTGAACATGTAGAAGAGGTAATTTTAGGCAAGCAGCAGCTAGATGTCGTATATACCGATTGTTTAGGTGCATGGTGTTTTGAGGAATAAACCTTGTAACTGTAAACGTTTTTAACTTGATATTTACGCCCACGAATTCAAAGAGTAAAGATTGGTATTGTTTTGTCCTACCCATATATTGCTACTTTTGGTGTGCCTCAAGATAGCATGTTGGGAGCTCTTTTATTTTTTATTTTTAATGATAACTTGTCTGAGGGTCCGAGGACCTGATTTGAGTTGTTGTTTGCTGGTGACTTCAATCTTTTTAAATCCACTAATGAAATAAAATGAAATGAATGAAGTCATTGCTCTTCAGGAAAATTTGAAGCTGGCTTGTTTAAGGAGAACTGGATGGCTTTTAATACCGTTAAATGCTGTATTATTTCTTTTTCTCGAAGGGTCAAAAAACTTTTTGAAGATCACTATATTGGAGATTACAAAGTTAAAAGGTGTAAGGATTGGTCTTTCAGGACAACTTTAAGTTTATAGGTAACTACCACTAGATCATAAAAACAGCATACAGAGTACTTGTATTCCTTGTAAGTAATATCAAAGATCTTGAAATTCAAAAGATTATGATGCTCTGTACTTCTCTTGTGAGATCTCATGCCTCTAACATCTAGACAACGAAGTGTTATTTCCACAGTAATGAAAATTAAAAAGTTCAAAAGCTCTTCTTACATTATGTGTATGTTAAGAAGAATGACATATATATGAAAAATATATCTACATACTTTTTTAATTTGAATTTTCACACATGGACGTGGCAGTTTTTGATATTGAGTCTATGATCGTATCTTATTTTCAACATAATTCTGCCGAAAATCCCAGTTTTAGAAATAGTGCTCGGTTTACTGAAGAGGTTTGCTTCTAAACAGGATATTTAGCGAAGAAAGATTTGTAGACATATTCTTTATCGATTGTTTTTATTAAGCATTTAAATAACTACCATCTGATAAGAATGTAGGTTTCTAAATCTTTTCATTTGATACAGCGTGTCCAAAAAGCGTATCGTGTATTTGTTTTGGCGCTGCATTTGAAATTGAGCGACGGAGGGGAGTAGGGAGGGGATTGTGGTGTCGGCCATTTTGTAGAGTTTTAGTCATGATTGAGCAGTAGCCGGGAACGCATCGCGCTTTTTACGTACCAGCGTATTATCCCAACCGTGATTCAATAGTGGCCTCTCAACGTTTGTATCGTGCGGAATATCGTAGATGCTATGCACCAACTGACTACAGCATTAGAAAATGGATACGGATATTCGAGAATACAGGTGCGACGGTAAAAACACTCTGGTCGCCCTCTTTCAGTTGGATCCAGAGTTACAGGAATTTCAAGGTTTCAGCTCAAGAACGTCGTTTCAAAAAGATGGGGCCACTTGCCATACATAAAATCAAGTAATGGAAGCTGATAACGAATTATTCCCTGATAGGGTCATTTCGCGTAGGGTTATCATCAACTGGCCTCCCAGAAGCCCCGAACTTAGTCCACTTGACAATTTTTCATCGGTATACCTTGAAATTAAGGTCTATGAGAATTATCAGACAAACTTGACGCAATTGAAGCAAAACATCCGGTCAGAAATGGCAGCAATATCGAAAGCTTTGTGTCAGCATGTGATCGCCAATGTTTCCGATTAGAAGAGTGCCAGCAGCCTTACGATCACCATTTAGATAACATCATATTCTCCAAGTAATTTTCCACTTTATATTGCAATAATTAAGGGCAAACTATTTTTTTATTTTAAGTAATTTTTGTTTTAACGAAGTAACAAATACTTGATACTCTTCTTGGATACCTTGTATAATTGAAAAAAATGTTTGAGAGATTTCTTAGATTAAATTTGTAGAGGTTTCGGAGAATTGATCCAGTTATTGCCTGATATATTTAGAAAAACCTTTCAAAGTAATTCACAATTAAATAAAATAAATGGAACTTAACACTTCTACATATTTAATTTCAAAAAATTATAGATATTTAATAATTATAATTTCAGGAATTAAATTAAATTAATGTCATATAAGTACCACTTATATCAAACTACATATAAAATAAACATTCATTATAAGAACATCCAAATGATATAACAAAATCCAATAAATAAATTTGTTGACCAAAATCCTATAAATTAAATATTTTGAGTAGGTAAAATTTTGTTTCTGCTGATCAATCTTATGAAAACAGATATCTTTCAAAAATGTTCAACATAATTTTAAGAATTTCATCATAAAACCATTTTACTTAGAATATTCAATATTATTGGATATCTAACTAAGTTACTTTCTATAAAATCTCAAGATATGTAAAAACATTACTGAAAAACAAGTTTTAAGACAGAATTTGCTTCGTCAGTACTCCCTGAAGTTATAATTATTAAATATAACATTTTTAAATTAAATTTGTAGAAGGCTAATATCAAAATATTCAAATAATTTTATATATCGTCTATCAAGTATTAACCTCTATTTATTTTATTTTATTCATAATATATAAGTATTTGGTTTCCTTAACATTCTTCATACAGATAGTCCTTGTGCTCTAACAGAGGTCGTTAAATTGCCTTTCAATCTTTTAGATCAATGGTAAAACACAGAATTATTTATCTGAGTTAACGTTACACTCCATTTAAATTTTTCAGTATCCATTTACCAAAAGCTTTCTGAATTGTTGAAAGGTGAGTAAATATTTGTTGTTGATTGATGTTATATTTTATTGAATATGAATTAATTGAGTACTGACGAAGCAAAGTCTCTCTTGAAACTTGTTTTTCAGTAATTTTTTTACATATCTTGAGATTTTATAGAAAGTAACTTAGTTAGATATCCAATAATATTGAATATTCTAAGTAAGATAGTTTTATGATGAAATTCATAAGATTATGTTAAACATTTTTGAAAGATATCTGTTTTCAGAAGATTGATCAGCATATTTAATTTATAGGATTTTGGTTGACAATTTTTATTTATTGGATTTTGTTATATCATTTGGATGTCTTATAATGACTGTTTATTTTATATGTCGTTTGATATAAGTGGTACTTATATGACATTAATTTAATTCTTGAAGTTATAATTATTAAATATAATTTTTTTAAATTAAATATGTAGAAGGCTAATAATAAAATATTCAAATAATAATAATTCAAAATTGATATTTCTTTATTAAGTACTCGATAAAATTTTTCATAAAGACTTCATAGCTATAAATTTTTTGTATCCCGCTTTCACGCGTCATTTGAAATTCCAACAAACCCTTACGTATCCCCATATAATTATCAAGAGTCATTTTTTTCGTCGTACAAGACGCACGGTACCCCATCGAGGGGGCGTGAAGAGCGGCATCATAACAAACCTGTGACCCGGGTTCAAGCGGGCGGACGGTCTTTGTCCGACGTTTTCTAACCCAGCAATTTTCTAAAATGTACAAAAGTGCGACCGTGGGTACCCGTGCCGCCTAGAACCGCTCCTAATTGGGGGGTTCATACGCGGTGGTTGCGACCTGGCGCCAGGGGGGCACCAAATCTTCCCCGTTGCGATGTTTCGCAAGATTGTAGAGTATGATTGTGGGCCAGTCACCAGGGATAATTATTAGAATTAGTGTGATTGGATTTGGACTTAATTTTGTTGGAATAACTGGAAATGGTAGTTTGGGGCCTTAGATCGGTTGCAACTGGTATTCTTTAATGATGGTCCTTCGAGTGGGATTGCGGTTCGGTATCTGAAGGAGGACATTTCTGGTAGTTCGCCATTTTTCAGGTTGACGTTTCGGTGGGGAAATGCTTATTTTAATGTCTATGTTCGTCCAAATTCATTATTTTGCTCATTTTTTGTTGCTCTTCTTTAACCAGTGATCTTTGAGTGACAGCTCATCAGGCATTTAGACAGGATAAATGATTTTTTCCATCCTCAACATTAAGAATTAAACTGGAAATCACTATGAAGAAGTATTGGCATATTACAGAATAATAGGCGGAATGAATTCACCAGAACCTCTACAGATTTTAATCTAAACAAATCTAATGAAAACATTTATAATTACATTTCAAAACATGTCCTAAATACACTGTATTACTTCATAGACACATATTTTATCATCACATGTGGTGGAAATTAAATAATGAAGAATCAAAAGAAATATAAAATAATGAACAAATTATTTAGACATCACCTTATACATATACCGGGTGTTTCACGAATGATTCTACAGGCTTTCAGAGCAGGACATTTTGGTGAGTCTAAATCAGTGCTCGAAATGTGTCCTAACTATATTCGTTTAAGAGTTACAAGATGTTTTATGTATTTTATCAAAAACTTTCAAGCGTCATACGCCTACATAGATCTTCATGAAAACTTGAGGGAATGAGTATAGGCCAATGCCAAATATTTGCAAACAATGACTTATCGATAGCACAGCTCCAGACTGAGAAAATTACATTCTTTATCCCACATCTTGTAAAACACCCTGTACATCTAATTTTCAGAAAGCCAAATTATCTTCAGAATCCACAATATATACTCTTCCAAACAAGCCTATTAGGATCAATGACACACTCCGCATCATCATTTTATGAACCATTGAATATTAGGAATTTTCGAATTATAGTAAACACGCAACTGTGAATCTCCGAATAATGCGTCTATTCATATTGAATCGATTGAAATTCTCAGTAACATGACTTAGGTATTGTGCTGATTCTTATTCCATCCAACACATGAATGTAGGGGCAGCATCAAATATTTTTTTCAAAAGTAAATTTAACCGAAAACTCGAATTAACATTGAACATTTAATTCGACTTAATAATGAAAATATGAAATGTATCCTATAAACATGTGTGGAACTGAAAAAAATTGACAAAAACAAGAGAAAAAATTATAACTTCTATTCTCTTCTAAACATTTTCTAGCTCTTGTGATCAAATGAGCTTCAGCTTTCTTCAAAATTTCCGGTCGATTTCGTATTGCTTCACATGCAGCTTGAATACGATTAATTAGATGCTCTATGATTTCTTCACATTAATTCTCATTTTTTAAGTGTCTCCAGAGAAAAATAATCCAAGCATGTGAGGTCTGGGGATCTTGCGGGCCAGTCATGAGGTCTCTCTACCAAACCAATGATCTGGATAAACTTCATTCAAATGCGCTACAATATGTGCCGGAGCTCCATCATGTTGAAAGTACATTCCTCTTGGAATATTGCTTCCATCATTCAAGAGCCCTGGCAAATGCTCGATTAAAATTTGTAGATATATCACTCCATTCGGCCTGTGTGGAAGAATATATGGTCCAATTAGGCGATTATTGTAAATTCCATACCAAATATTGAGTGAAAAACGATGATGTGAATTGCGTTTCCTAGTCACTTTCGGATTTACTCTGGACTAAATATATGCATTGCGAACATTCAAAATGCCATATTTTGTGAAGGTCACTTCATCAGTAAAAAGCGTTCTGAAGATAGCTCGCTGGTTCCGCAAAACTCATCAGCAAAATTCCATACTCGGTAGTTCATCGCCTGGTTCTAAGGATTGTAAATGAAAAGGATGCCACTTTTCATGGTGCAGAACTCGCCAGACCTGACAATGTGGCAAACCTTAAACTGAACCAAGATGCTGAGTGCGGATTTTCTTGGACAATTTCTATTATCTCTTCATGGTTTACCATCGAACTTGCTGATTCTCGTTTACTTACTGACGAAAAGTGTCCAGTTAATTACCCGACAATGGTTTGAAATGTCAAAATCCTTAGCATGAGCCACTTGGATTTTGAAATGGGTTCAATTCAGAGTAAACGAATTTCTTCTGCGATCATTCACATAGCATTGAAAATAAATGATATATTAAGCTTCAAATCGATTCAAGCAGCAGGTGAGAAGATAAATAGTGGACCAGAAAGAAAGGCTAATGAAAACTGCAGAACATTCAATACAAGAGCTAGCAAGTGTCAAAAAGAAATAGGGAAATTTTCGAGAACAAATCACATACGAAAATTGATGGGGATAGGGGCATAAAAAAATTTATTTGCGAAAGTGTCAATAAGATGTCGAAAAGTATTTCGTTTTTTATGCGTGTGTCTATGAATCGAAAATTCCAGATATTCAATAGCTCATAACATATTGATGCGAAGTGTGCCATTATTTCAAATGAGCTTGGTTGAAAGAGTATTTATTGTAAATTCTGAGAAGAATTTCACTTTTCGAAAATTCGATGTACAGGGTGTTCCACAAGATGTGGGATAAAGAATGTAATTTTCTCAGTCCGGACCTGTGCTATCGATAAGTCATAGTATGCAAATATTAGGCATTGGCCTATACTCATTCCCTCAAATTTTTATGAAGATCCATGCAGCCGTTCAAGAATTATGCCGATTGAAAGTTTTTGATAAAATACATAAAACATCCTGTATCTCTTAAACTAATATAGTTAAGACATATTTCTGCTACAGATTCACCAAAATGCATCTGCCCTGGAAGCCTGTACAATCATTCGTGAAGCACTCTCTGTACATGTTTCGATTGGATGTTACACAATCACAAGTTCCAATGTTCAACATATAATTAGAAAAACTTAATTCTTAATGTAGAGGTTCTGGAGAATTAATTCCTGTTATTTTTTGAATATGATTTCTTCTTTTTTTGTGTTCTGATCAAAAAATTCTATATATTTGAATTTTGCCCGTCTATATTTATAAGGATAAGAGAATCAATATTTATTCTAGGTAAAATTCTTTCATCCATATATAGACTGATTTCATTTAAAAAAATATGATTGCTTTTGCCTGTCAGACTCTTTACGTGAAAATGATTCCATTTATTTTTATCTCTTGAAATTATGTTACAAAACTGAAATAATCGCCTCTATTCTTAGCTTCACCCAGATCAAGATAGAACAAACTTTGTACTGGTCTTCTTTTACTGTTTCACATTTTGACTTATCCCTTAGAATAAATTTTATGTACTTAATTAAGAATTTATTCATAAATTTTGGTATAAATTTCGTATATAAATCTGTAATGGTGAGCAATCAGAATTGTTTAATCAAATCAGATAAAATTTTAGAATTATCTTCATTCGTCATTTCAATATATTTTATAACGTTTTGGTTATGCTAACATATTAACAGAACGATATGAAATATTTAAAAATGATATAAAATTAAAATCTCAATTGTGATTCTTCTGGTAACTATCTAAATAAAACATTCACACCCTGATATTTTTAATACGTCATCATCAAATCGATTAATCAAACCCATGTCAAATCGGCATCACTAACAAATTCCCCCAGCCAACTTCAATATCTCGCAGATATTCCATAAAATCTTCCCATAAACGAAGAAATCCATCACCATTTTTGGCGTTTCGTTTCACGGACTTGCCATGACGAATTTTATCTTCGAAAAAAGAAGCGAATGCGCGAAGTGGTCTTGATAACCGTGGAATGAACGTGTAAAAAATTGCAAGACATCTCACAGATGCCAGCTGACCGATGACCCATCGGCGTTCACCGACAATCATTTTTGATAGATTGCAATTTTATTAGACACTAGGGATTTTCGACGTGCAATTTTTCACAGAGACTGTCGGCATTTACACAGAAGGGTCCGCTGGAATGCGATGTCCAAGTGACGACGACCTTGATGAAAATAGACCGAAGAAAAAATTGGTTACTATATTATTTAGGACGACTACAACGATTATCTATTAGATACGAACATTATAAATTGGAAATTTGTGACGAGTATTATACAGAATGTCCCAGAAAACTACGTCAATCCACCAACGAATGATAAGTCAAGTCATAATGGTTGTAATAAAAAATTCTCAGCTATTTTTTTTAACTTATAGGCAATAAAAATGTGTCAACACAAATTCCCTTTTATGTATAATCTTAATGCTTTTATGTTATCCGGAATAATGCTCCTGTGAATTCTTTTCCAATATTCCAGCTTAGAAGAAAATCCAACTAAATATGTATTGAAAAAAAGTACTTACGCTAGCTTGCCGAGTAATATTGAAAGTTCATGTATTCAATAAAGATTTCACAATGCATAACACTTAATAGTTAATTGGGAAGTTTCTTGGATATAAATTTTATGAAGAATTCCTTTTGAACAAATTTTTCTTGCTTACTTAACATGATTCTATCGGATGTTTTTCTTAGAGTGATGGAACTTTAAATTGAAATAAAACACATTTGAATTAAGATTGAAGCCATTTTTTTTTATTTGAAAGATAATTTTATGATATTTATATTTTAAAAATAATTTGCGGCATATGTCCACCACGACTAGCTCTGAGGAACCGCATTGGACCAGACCAATTTTGGACCACTTTTTTGAGTAATTCAGGCCTTATTTCATCAATAACATGAGTTATATTGGCTTCCAAAGCGTCTCTTGTTTCTGGTTCATCAGCATAAACCAATGACTTGACATAACCCTAAAGAACATAATCCAATCACCATTGACCATATCAATATAATCATTACATAACATAACTCAATCGTTCCTTTTTCTGCATCACCCTGTCGAGTTAGGAATCATCCGCTATAATCGCAATAATTTCGTAATTTATGCTTTCAGTTAAAGCCATATTTCCTCGAAATTAACCCGATATAAATCTACCAGATCCTCCATTAATGATTCATCCTTGATGCTGTACATCTCTCATCCACCGAATGTCTTGAATAAAATTCCAGGAATCTTAATAACACATAATTGTGTGTGAAACCAAATAATGTACAAACCACCATGTATTTCCTATCTATCACCATTGACAGCTACAAATCAGCGTCGCGGCTTGCAGCATTTAAAAAATAATCGACGAAAATTATCCGAGAACCCTTGGGAAATAAAAAATTAGCCCTAGCAACAATTACAGCAACAATGGGCCCGATTAAACAATTAAATGCAATTTGTGGAAAATGCCCGACTGAGCACACGCGATTTTCGAAGTGTCAGTTTAGATTGATGGATCAAGTGAGCTTGTGGTCGGCCGTTGTTTTTCGAAATTCTAGTAGGTAAATCACCTGCAGGTACCACTAAATGTCGGTAATAAGTAGGCTATGGATATTTTATTTGAGGTTTTTATGCTTTGATTGACAGCTTCTGATCTTTTTTTGGCCAATTATAAATTATGTGTTTTCATTCCTTGCTGTCAGGTGGCTGAGCAGTGGTGAGGTTAGGTATGAAGGATTCTTTATTTCGGGTTTAATGGGTTGAAATTTCAAGATTTGAAATTTATGATGTTATGTGCGATATAAATCATGGTTCTTTATGTTTTTTGCTGGATCGGCATTGTAATTAAATTTTTATATAAGTGAGTTTTATTTATGGGTCTTTGACTGTTGTTTTTCTGCGGATCCCATTCACAACCTTCCAGAAACCCACCTATTGGAAGAAATAGGAAAAACACCATAGTTGAATTGAACACTTATGTCACTTTTGGATTAGAAACAATTGAAAAGCTTTCAAAAAATTAAATATTCATAGACAGAATGAGAAGTTTATTAAATATTTTTATATTTACAGATATATTCTGTTAGCCTTCTACATATTTAATTTCAAAAATTTTATTTAATATTATAACCTCAGGAATTAAATTAATGTCATATAAGCACTGCTTATATCAAACGACATATAAAATAAACGTTCATTATAAGACATCCAAATGAGATAACAATATCCAATAAATATAAAATGTTAACAAAAATCCTATAAATTAAATATTTTGAGTAGACAAAATTTTGTTTCTGCTCATCCCTCTTAGGAGAACAGATATCTTCCAAAAATGTTTAACATAATCTTAAGAATTTCATCATAAAACTATCTTATTTAGAATATTCAATATTATTGGATATCTAACTAAGTTACTTTTTAGAAAATCCCAAGATATGTAAAAACATTACTAAACAACAAGATTTAAGAGAGACTTTGCTCGTCAGTACCCAAACATATTCAATAAAATATAATATCAATCAACAAAAATATTAACTTCCCTTTAACAATCCAGAAAACGTATTGGCAAATGAATACTGAACATTTAAATGGAGTCCAATGTTAAATAAATAGTTCTGTGGTTTACCAATGATCTGAAAGGCAATTGAACGGCCTCTGTTATAGCACAAGGAACATCTGTATAAAGAATGTTAAGGAAACCGAATAATTATATATTATGAATAAAAAAAATTAATGGAGGTTTATACTTGATAGAAGGTATATAAAATTAAAAAATTTTAATATTTACAGATTTATTCTGTTAGCCTTCTACATATACATATTTAATTTCAAAAAATTATATTTAATATTATAACTTCAGGAATTAAATTAATGTCATAAATTATTATACGAAATTAATTTAATTCCTGAAGATATAATATTAAATATGATTTTTTGGAATTAAATATGTAGAATATATCTGTAAATATTAAAATATTTAAATAATTTCATACACCTTCCATCAAATATAAACCTCCATTTATTTTATTTTAAGTGAAAACTAATACCAAATTTTCCTTATTCACATAAATACTTTCCTCATTTTTTAAATATAAATGATATTAATTCACCTTAAGTGAATTGAAATATTTCTTGAGTTTTTTATCTTCATCTCAATTTCCTGCTAAGTTTATTTTCTAAATTTTTCAATATAAATTACGTTGATAGGCATGGAAAGAGTATTGTTTTTATTTATTGACATTCATCGTACTTACCATGTAAAAGTATGGAATTATCCTGTACCAGCAATTAAAGCAATCTTGAACATGAACCACAGAAAAATCACCTCAGCAACGACTCTTTTCATGAGTCGAAAGTCTTTTTACTGGTGAAGCTTGCAAAAAAATTTCCTTAAAGGTTTTTCAACAAATTAAATACATATGGTATTCGAGACGATCAACTGGAATTTTTGAGTTGTTACATCAAGAATAGAATACAGAGAGTTCCTATTGAAACTGGCAAAAGGAATCACTTATCCATGGATTATACTGTAGTTATTGGTGTACCTCAGGGTAGTATTATGGGACCTCTACTGTTTGTGATATACCCAAACGACTTACCTGATTCTTTGTTTTCTTCCATCTCAAGAAGGATAAAAACGTTTTTGTTTTCTGATGACGCAAATGCTTTAGTGAGTAATAATGATGTCAAATCCGGCATGGAGCAAACTCAGATAGTTTTCGACTCGATAAGTGTCTGGTGTGCTCGAAATCAGTTCAAGAAAAGTATTCCAGCAACTATCAACCTCAACAATACAGAAGTCGGCATAACAGAGTCAACCAAGTTTTGGGAATATATCTGGACTGCTTTTTAAACTGGCACCATCATATATGTGAGCTGAGTAAAAAACTATATAGAGTTCTATATATGATGAAAGTATTGTCTCGCCAAGTAGATAGGGAGCTCTTAAGATCAGTTTACTTCGCAAATTTCGATTCTTTGATGAAATATGGTGTTGTTCTTTGGGTGGCCCCGCTAGAGCCGAAAGGATATTTATTCCTCACAAATCTGCTGTAAGGTCAATGTATGGGCTTAATTATCGAGAATCATGTACAGGAAGATTTCTACAAATTAAATTTCCGACATTTATTGAAATATACATAATAGAATGTGCTCTATTTTTGAGAAATAATCCACATTACGTCGAAGATCTGCGTAATATGAATAAAACAAGACGGGCAGTTCCTTACCATTTTCCTAAACATGCTCTTACATTGACAAAAAAAACACCAAGTAGATGTGTATCAAAATTTATAATATATTACCAAATTCTATTAGGGATATTACAAATCATAAAAAATTCAAACAACAAATTACCAATTTAATTATAGATATTGAACCATATCCTATTTTAAAATTTTTCAATTATCGTCTTGGAATTTCCAGAATGTAGTTCTTTTTCCATACATGTATTTTCTTTTGACGATTTCTCATTTCCTTGTGAACAATAATTCTGAGGATAAAGTAATTGTTTATTATTTATTGTTCATTTGCTACGAACGAAAAAAAATATGACATTTCTCAATTTTAAACGATTTTGAGAGATCACAGAATACAATTAGACAAGTCCTCTCACCTCAAATATCATAACGCTTCATTTGACCTACTGGATCATTGAACTACCGGAAAAATTGTATCATATATATATTGATTATATTGATCAATCGAGTAGCCTAATGTGAATTGAGCCGATCTCTCCAGAACTAGTGGGAGTAGTTTATTTTGGTCAACTGGATTAGTACGAATATTAAGAATAGAATATTCCTTCAACATGATTAAGATTTAGGCATTGTGACAACCAGAGTGTATTTTATTTTAAACACATAAAATCATGTGAATATTACATCAATACTCGAAATTGACCAAAGGGTTCGATCTACGCTTGAACAAAACTGGAACATATTGAAAACTTATCTCCAAATTGTTGAATCATCTATCTAAACTGTTAGAAAGTTACGTGGACAATTTTTTAAAAATGAAATGCCATCACGGCAATTTGTAGATCAATTTTTTCGTGAAAACTGGATCGTTATTTGATGAAACAACATGTTCACATTCTCGTCTAGTGATAACACATGGAAACATTGCTACTGTAGCCGAAAATGTGAACATCCATCAACATCAATTCTAATAAACTCCCAACTTTGAAAAAATATTCAGTTATAGCTGATCAAAAAATAAAATTTTCAATTGCCCATCCCTTGTATAGTCAAATTCACATTCATTATTGAATTTTCCACAAATTAAATAATACGGGTATATGTCGATTTCTTATTATTATTATTATTTATTATTAATTATTATTCGAATACATAACTTGTTTCGCTATATTGTAGAGTCTTCAAATTGGGCTCTTCGAAAACACATGAAGAATTTACAATGTAGCCAAACACTTCTAGATTGATAAATCAACATGTATTATTTAATTAGTTTACATTTCTATGTGAAGGCCAAGACAACTCGAAGTATCAAAGTTTCGTAGAATAGTCTTTGAATTCTTGCATAACCTATGAATATACAATTTCAACTACTGAAAAACAAATTTTTCTGAGTGCAATCTTGTCATCCTTCCATTTCTCCTCCACACTTCTTTCAATTTATTCTTTGTGGCATTTTCAAATCGTGTAAATTACAAACAGATATACTTACAAAAAGTACATTTACATAACGAAATTAGGATCATGCCTCATTCTCCTTAGCATTTTCCTAAAAGTGAATTTTGAAAGTTATTTTGTTCTTTCCATCCTAAGGTCTATTATAAATGCACCTTTAATTTAACAAGTTTATCTTCTTTTGGTTTCCCTGTGTCACAGTGAATATAGCTAACTAAACGTTAATTCTTGTTAAGTATATAACCAATATCAGATTCCCCACGTGTTGATTCGACGACATGAAATACAGAAAATCTCAGAACTTTATCTACCATAATCCGTGGGTACTTCCACGTTTAGCCGTCAGAGGTCGCAAGTTGATGGATACCTTCGAGCGCTGGAAAACAAGTTTCATCCATCTCAATGCATCGTACAGATTCCTAATTAGTTGATGAGATCTAAGATTCTGATTTTAATAACAGTTTTTAATTGACTTAATTATAAAGAGTGTCAATAACGACCCATGTGATTAAACAGTTGTAACTTGGGGATTATAGGTTGCCCCCATATGTATTTTAATCATTTAGTGGGTGTTCATTATCGACTGAAAACCATCATTAGTGATGCTTATATACTACTTTAGTCAAACAGAAATTTTCATTGGCTTCAGGATAATGACAGAGAATAGCAGTTGTGTCTAATTTGAATATTAATTGAGCTTAATCGTCATAAATAACAAATATTCATTATAAGAAAAATGCAGCTTTTAAACAATATTTATAAAAATGTGATAGGACGTTTTTTTTTATTTGCACTAGAGTCAGAAATTCTTTCTTCGCTTGACTTATGAATATTTTCGAATATTAAACTGAGAACCTAAGGAATATTATCTATTCTTCATTCATTTAAATATATTATCTATCAGCTAATTGATAGAGTCGCAAATAATTAATGAGATTATTGAACTGAATGAATTCAGTTAGTCATATTTTTCTTAAATTCAGTTCAATATATTTTCATATTTAAATGGACTTATGTCAGATGTTATTGAATAGAAACTTTTTTTTTTGAGCATATGATTATTTCTAATATTAATCATTTCATGGGGCGTAACGAAAAATTGTTTTACCTATTTAAATAAGCATATAAGTAAAGGCGTAAATGTTGCTTAAAAATATATTCAGGGTGAATATAGATTCACAGTTTCTTTTCATTCGTTGCGCATTAGAGCTGGAATTGATGATGAAGCCAACAGCTTGTGATAGGGGAACGTTTGCTGAAGATTTAAAGGAAGAAATTCAAAAAAATTAAAGAATCTATTTTCAGATAACACTGTATTCATGTATCGGGTGTTTTTTTTAGAGTGATAGAACTTTCGATAGGGATAACTGTGATTTGACAGAAGGTAGAAGCCATGTTGTTTTCACATTTCTGTTCAGTAACCATTGACAAATTATCATGGAAAGACTCACGCCGCAACAACGTTTACAAATTGTTGAAATTTATTCTCAAACTCAGTATTCCATTCGCCAAACTTATAGAACACTTCGTGAAATTTATGGTTTAAATAATCTTCCATCGGAGCAGCTTATTTGTCAAACTATCGATAGATTTTCTCTACTCGATGCAACAAAAACAACAAGACAAAGAATTGTACGTACAGAAGAAAATATCGCTACTGTACTGTGATGATCCAGATTTGTCTATTCGTCGACGTTCACAACAAGTTAGACTCTGTGCGTCCACCACATGGAAAATTTTGCGTAAAGATCTTGGTACCTTGGTCTACACCCATACAAGATCCAACTGGTTCAAGAACTAAAGCCACTTGACCATAATAAACCTCCTTTGTTTGCTGATTGGGTCCTAGAACAGCTTGAAATTGATCCACTTTTTTATCGTAAAACTGTGTTAAATGATGAAGCTCATTTCTGGTTAAACTGCTATGTAAACAAGCAAAATTGCCGTAAATGGAGTGGAAACAATCCTCAAGAAGATCTGCAGGTTCCATTGCATCCTGAAGAATGCCCTGTATGGTGTGCTTAACACGCTGGAGGCATCATCGGTCCATATTTCTTTAAAAACGATGCTGGAGCTAATGCTACATTGAATGCTGTTCGTTACAGATCGATGATCAATGATTATTTGTTTTAAAAATTGAATGGTATCGACCAAGAATTATTTTGGTTCCAACAAGATCGTGCTATACCTAATGCTGCTACCGTAACAATTGATTTATTGAAAGAAATATTTGGCGATAACATTAATTTGAGAAATGGTCCAATTAATTGGCCTCCAAGATCATGCGACATAACTCCACTGGATTATTTTCTTTGGGGTCATGTCAAGTCATTGGTTTATGTTGATAAACCAGAAACAATGGACGCTTTGGAACCCAACATAACTCCTGTTATTGATGAAATAAGGCCTGAAGTACTCGAAAAAGTGGTCCAAAATTGGTCAGGTCGAATGCGGTTCCTCAGAGCTAGTCGTAGTGGAAATATGCCGGAAATTATTTTTCAAAACATAATTGTCATAAAATAATCTTTCGGATAAAAAAAATTTGGCTTCAATCTTAATTTAAATGTGTTTTTTTTTTCAATTCAAACTTCTATCACTCTAAAAAATCACCCTATATATTGCACTAGCATCAAAAATTCTTTCTATGTCTGACTTATGAATATTTTCGAACATGAAACTGTAGACTATATTACCTACCTATTCTTCATACAATAAGATGTGTTATGTAACAACCAATTGTAAGAATAATCTTATATTCCCGAAAGTGTTGGCCAAAATTTGATGAAAATTTTTAATAGATTTAAATAGAATAGAATAAAATAATAGTGAACTGAATAAATAACAGCTCAATATTAATTCATTCAATTCAGTTTTTTTCAGTTAAATATATTTATAAATTTAAATGGACTTATGTCACATTTTATTGAATAGAAACGTTTTTTTCTAAGCATATGATAAATTTCAATATTAATAATTACATGGGGGCGTAACGAAAAAATTGTTATACCTTTTTAAATAGATATGGAATGAAGTTACGGCATATATGTTGTTCAAAACTATATTTTGGGTGAATATAGGTGCATGGCTTCTTCAATTCGTTGGGCATTAGAACTGGCACTGATGCTGAAGCCAACAAGCTTCGAAACATGCACGTCTGCTGCCTATGTCCTAATGACCGACGAATACCAATTGGAGTCGATTTGAATTTTAAACTGTACTCCGATTCAAAGAACCTTCTATCAGCTCTTTTTCCTTTTGAGAGTTGGATAAACATTTCGATATTTAATTATATCATTAATATACCGGTTTACATTGAAAGTTACATAATTTGATACGAATTCTGAAGAATTTTCAATATAAAAACAATGTTCCAGAGGACGCTATACTTAAGACAATCTTTTGACGTCAGTGAAGTAATTTCTATGCTTTGAGGTTTCTAGAAAAATGAGAATTTCTGTTGTAGAAAAACAGTCCTTAAGTCCATTTTATACATTTTATCAATACTTTGAATGTATAGATACACAAATTTCCAGTTGAATCTGTTGATATAAAATGTTGAAAAAGTTATTAAAATGACAATTCTTTTATTCTATTTTTACTTGAATGCCCTGAAACCTAGCGTCTAAAATATGATTCATATTTTCAATATAGTAACTTGGAGATTCTCTCAAACGGACGGCTGGACGGAATGAAACAATTGAATTTGACCATCAATGTGTTTGAATACAAGTAAGATTATATTTTTGATAGATACAAAAGACGTAAGGTGAGGTAATGATCTAAGGCAATAATTATGCAGCTTTAAATACTCAAATCCCAAACAAACATATTCGACAATAAATTAATTTCCACAATATATTGTTAAATATTACTTGTTCCTAATGAAGATCATGGAAGTATGGCAATAAAACTAACATCATAGACAAACATTTCCCCAGATAATTGTGGTACTGAATTTTGTTATGCTTTAGATTAAGAAAGTTCAACAGACATCCTTATTCAAGGAATAATCTTATCTTTATTTCAGAAGAATTCAAGGATTTTATCTCATAAACTAGAACAAAAAAATTAACTCAATTATAATTGGATCAGTTGAAATGATCACTTGTTTATCTATTGTAATATTCTAACTCCTTCGTTTTTATCAAATTTTATTGATGCTCCTTTCAATATTATTTAGTTAATCTTAAGTCGTTATACAAATGTGAATACCGTATAGATTAACGCTGATTCTCAACCAAATAAAAAAATTGGGTCATATGTTTTATAGTACCTAGTGTTAAGGCTTAGCCTGGAATTGAATGAAGATTAAACTAAATCATAAATTCTATTCCTTTTTGAATAGAAAGATAAATCTTGAGTTGAGAAGCGCATGAAAGTGAGTATACAGTGGAGGATAATTAACAAACAAAGAGTATGTATTCAATGTGTATATATGCATTGTGTATATCTTTATTCTATTAATTTATAAGATGAAATGTTGAAATAAATATAAAAATCAATAAATAACAATAACAAAATCAACAACACTATGTACAAATATTTACATCTATAACACGATACTTTGAACCTTTGCAAATCAAATTGGTAACATTTGACGATATCAGTCTCAAAGAAGAAGAGGTAGTGTCTTCATTAAATTCGAAATTAAACCCTCAGAATTTCATTTCATTTTCTGAGTATGTCGTCTATCGAAAAACCAAATTTGGCTTTAACGGGCGTTGCCACGTTTTCCCTATGTTTTAAAATGTCCTCGCAACATTTATCATCGGCGTTCTTCTTCGATAAGTCTAGTCCCGTAGAGTCAGTGACTTCTATTTCATCTAATGCTGACGGTACCATAATGATATTGTTGTTAACGTTTGTACTATGGGGTTTTGGCGAGCAATGGTTGACTTCGTGATTTTTCAGGTCGGTGTAGCTGACGAAGATTTGCGAGCATGACGAACAGTCGACCGTTTTTTGGTTATGAGTGAGAAGATGCGTCTTCAGGTTGGAACGCTGGTTGAATGATTTTTCGCAAATCGGGCATTTATGGGGAGATTCTTCTAAGTGGAGGATCTTGTGGACAGCTAAGGTTCTGCTCTGGCAGAATCCTTTTCCACATACGGTACACTTGAATGGTTTTTCCTTGCTATGGATGTATCTGTAATATAAATATATTCATAAAAATATTGCACAAAATATTATTATTTCAAGGAATCCATGAGAATGTACTGAGGTCGTAAAAGTATGGTTTTTCGTGAATTTTAGTGCTTTATTAACCATATAATTCAAGTTCTGTGAATTTATAGTACCTGTTTTCCATATTCTTCCAAAATTTAGTTTTATGATAATACCTCTCTTCAGGTATGGTACTGTGAAGTCAAAAAGGTGTCCGAATAACAAATAAAATTAGATATACATAATTGTTAAATGAGAGATTTTTTATTTTTTTTAAGATATTTGGAGCGTAATGATTATAGTATGGATTATAAAGTACTTTAAGTCGCGTAATTTGTAGGTAATTCACGTTGAAGGTATGCTCTATGCAAAAATAAGGCAAGATTTTTCATCTTTTTAGGGAATCTATATGGATCGTTATCGCTTTTCTCGATTATAATTATATGCTTCTGATGATGGCTGAAAAAGTGAATATTATAGAAAAAGGAAAATTACCTATGGTCCCTCAAATGGTCCTGCCTCCTGAATGCTTTACCACAGATGTCACAGGAGTAGGGTCTTTCGTCAGTATGAGTCCTTTCGTGGATAAGAAGATTATAGCTCTTGGTAAAATGCCTGTTACAATATTTACAGATAAATTGCTTCTTCTGTCTGGTACCTGCACTGGGCTTGGCGACTGGTTTTGGTATCTGCGAAGTGTACTTGTACAAGGCTGCTTGTCTGAACAAATGAATGAAATTGTCCCTGTATGGATGATACTGAAAACTTGGTGGTATTTGGTTGAATTGAGGGATGCCATTAACCATTTGGTCTGCATGATGTGGGTACCAAGGTGAAGAGAACCTCATTGGAGGAGAAGGAGATTGTTGAGGGAACACAAATGTTGTACTGTCAGCCTCTTGTTTGGTCTGACCCATCGGATAGCACTGTTGAAACACTGGAAAAAAAAATTAATTAGAAAATATGGAACAAAAAATCAAGATCAATTAGAAATTGATAAGACTAAGACTGTTAATGGAAGGAGATTAAATTGAGCTACAGAAACTTATAATGAATGAAAGTAGTCTTAAGAGCAGCGAAGAGACGAAATTCGGTTATTGCGAATAACTCTTAAATAATAAAGAAATATTTATATTTCTTATAAGATGATATTGGCATTAATGAATTCCCAAAATAGAGGAGATGGAATAAGAGTAAAAAAAGAATATTCTGTTGTTTGTATTTCGAAATTGTTACCCAAAATGCTTTCCTCATTTAATTTAAGACGGTGAAGACGTTTTCATATTAAAACAGGTACACTCCCAAAAGAAATGACGAAAAAAATTTTTGCTAATCCTGTTTGAAAAATCCGGTTTCGATGTTAGACAGACTCAACGTAGGTTATCTATCGTACTCCCAACTTACCAGGCTGATTGTTTGGTGTATCCATTACTGCTAGGTTCATCTCAACGAGCACAAAATCACACAAGTCCCCTGAACTTTTCACCGATATAGATCAAGTTATAGATTGACAACTGAACCAGAACTGCACAACTGCTACCAGAGCTTTCACTGCAACTGATAGATACTCTCTACTGCCGACGTTGAGCTGCCACTGATTTAATAGGTACACCGGGCACTTTACGCATTTTTGGAGTGGGGGGCTAGAGGCAACATTCAGTAGTACAAGCACCGCCTCTGTAATTAACGCTCTTATTTTCATTGGAGGCGCACGTGGCGTGCGCAGAAGCACAGTCGATATTATTTCAATTATATTTTTGTGAATTTATAGGAAGAATAGAAACGGAATTCTTTTTACTGGGTATTTGTCGTTATTACTCCTGAATTCGGTCGGCAACTGTTTTTTTTTCCTAAAATAAGCTAGAGACAAGTGATGGTTGCAATCGAGCTAGTTGGAAATGACCTAGTTTATTTGCCTGTTTATAGAAGTTAGTGTTGAGACAAAAAATTATTGCAAACCTTCAGAAGTTCTTATCTCTTTATCATATCTCCATTTATCCATATATTTTATCTACAACTACTGTTTATGGTTGGAGTTCGTTAACGAGAAAAAAGTCAGGTTATTAGAACAAAACAACTTCTTTAAACAACGCTGAGTACTTTCGATTTTATTCTAAAATCTTCTTCAGGATTCTACAATGAACAAACACAAATTTATTGGAGGACAACTCTAAATAAAGAAGGAACATCACGAATGTATACAATATTGTTTACAATCGTTATCAATGAAGGCAAGATTATAAAATTACAATAGGAAGCAAAAATTTTTTATCAAAGGAAGAAATTTTGTCTTCTAATCATTTCTAAATGTTGACAACACATAATTTTAACTCAAGTTGTTCTTTGAAATTCAACAGAGGACAATTTTGTTGATCTATCGTTCAGATATCGAGTTGAAATTCAAAACTGTGCCTAAAAAATGGTTTTTGATACCAATTCGATTTTATTTCATTATTTTGTGTAATAATTAGGATGTCTAGAAATGGCAAGGTGTTACCTTCTGACTCAAATTCAATGATGAATTTTAATCTAGGGATGTACACATATCAACGTACCTCTTAACAAATGGTAAAGTTTGAATATCAAAACAAATTAAAATATGTTTATCTTCTACAATTTTAATTTCAAAAAATTTTTATTCAAAAACTTTTAGAATTAAATTAATGTCTAAAACAAGCACCGCTTACATTTAATAGACGTATATAATCAAAACTCAATATATAATGTCAAATGGAATAAATAAACTAAAAGATATCCGAAAGTCATTAAAATTATTTATTAATTTTAATGACTTTCGTATATCTTTTGGTTTATTTATTCCATTTGACATTATATATTGAGGTCTGATTATATACGTCTATTAAATGTAAGCGGTGCTTGTTTTAGACATTAATTTAATTCTAAAAGTTTTTGAATAAAAATTTTTTGAAATTAAAATTGTAGAAGATAAACATATTTTAATTTGTTTTGATATTCAAATTTTGTTATATTTCTTCTATCAAGTAAAAGGCCTTTCTATTTTATTTTATATATAATGGTAAAGTTGTTCTACAAAGCCACCTTTATGTTTTTTACATTTATAAAATTAATTGAAAATTAATTACCATTTTGAAAACATTTGATTCAACAAACGATCACATTAGATTTATTAATTGAGGATTCGTATCACTTGTCCAGCTATCTATTTGCACGCTTCTATAATTTTAGAAATATTTAAGTTATAAACTTGAAATTTATATGCTAGATTTTGAACTAGAATGGGCGGATAAAATTCTTAAAATGCATAATTCATACTAAGCTTGATTCTTTATTGGTTTGTTGCCGCTCACATGTGATAATTCTCAATATTTGTCTATAAAGTGAAACAAGACACTTTCTTCAACTCAATTCTGAAAAGTGTTGAAGAGATTTTTTGGATTAAATCTGTGGTTTCGAAAAATTGATCCAACTATTATCTCTAAGGAGTTTTGTTAAAAATTCAGTACAGTATAGTTTGAAGAAGTTAATGTGTTGATGAAATGCACCACAATATTGAATAAGTGTGATATAACATAATCGTATTTAGTTCTTTGAAATTTCTAGGGATTAACATTAATTAAACAGTCATAAAATAAATTTGTTTACCTTAACAATCCACTGTCATGGAATATTCTAATTCAAATTGAAAAAAAAATTAAATGACATACAATTATTTTTAAGTTCACAAATGTTTCTAATTCTTGATTTTTTAGGGCTTTACTTGACGGAAATTCATCGTTTATGATTCAAAGTAAAACATAATAAAATAACAAAAGGAGGTTTTTCCTTGATAGAAGGATTATTACAAAATTTTAAATATCATACAGATCTATTCTTCCAACCTCGAATTGTTTTTTTATGTAATACTTACATAAAAAACAATGAGGATCCAACAAAAAAAGGAAATAAATCTGGAATCTGCAAGTTAACTTGCCACGATTGCCTTTTAGTATACATTGGCCAGACAGGTAGATCATTCAAGAAAAAATCCAAACACACCAAAGAAGTTACATATCGGATTCCGTGCATTCGACTCATGCTTATCATCTTAAGAAATTCAGACATAATTTCAACAATAACTATGAAGTTATCACCGTCGAAAGCGAAAGTTCTAGATTGACACTTTTAGAATTTCTAGAAATCAATAGGTACAATGCCCGTAAAATACTTTTAAATGAACAAACAGATGTTGACAAGCCTCCATTACTGTATATCTTTCCCTTATGGCAAACTCCAATAAACACCTTGAGTTTTTATGACTTGTTCTTCCATTATTTTGTCACGTAGCTAACACTGTATTTAAACTCGGTTACACTGGACACCATCAGCCAGAGACCTGAAGAAGCCACATCGTGGTGAAAAAATTTTTTATGTGGAAATTAAAATATTGTCCCATATATTTTTTAATTAAAGAGAGTTTCCACCAAGTGAAGACCGAATCAATCAAACATTTAATTTATTGATTTCGTAGATTTTACAGCCTAGACTGCGTTATTGAGATGGTGCTGAAAAATAATTTACTACATCTAGATTTGAACGAAACTGCTGTTCCTCGAATCTCTGAAAGATTTATGAATTTATATCTATTACCAGAAATTAAAGTGCCCAAATCACTAGAGGCACTGTGAACTTATTTTAGATTACAATGACAAAATAGGGGTTTTTAAGAGAATAACTCATTCTTCTAGACATCAAATATAATTTGGAATTTTGTAAATTTTAACATATGACCCTAATATTATAAATATTGAAAATACGAAACCATCATAAGTTTACTCAAAGAGTTGAAAATCAATTTTTCGAAATATTTTTTGCGGCTAATATTGTTTTCACGAGGCATTGATGCTAAAACGCAATATACAATATACGCAATAAATCAAATCATTCTAAAAACCAAAAATTATCAGTAGTCAATTGTATGATCCATAGATTAGTCAACATCCTCACGAATTGGGAAAATTTTGAACTCAACATTGTTAAACAAATATCTATTAATAATGACTACAATCCTACACTGAACTTCATTCAAATTTTATTCAAACCTGAGTAAATCTAGAGCGCATAAATTGACCTGCGATGATTGCCAAAAAGTTCACATAGGACAGATTGAAAGAACTTTCCGACATAGAATTGGTAAATATTTGAAGAATTTCCTCAATAACAAAAGTAATTTCACCAGTTGTTTGAAACAGGAATTACTTCCGACCATTGAAATTTTACATATAGAAAGTAAAAGTTATGCCTTAAACTTGTTAAAGTCACTAGAGATAAATATATACAACAAAATCAGAATAATACGAAAAATTAAATATTTAATATATACGGATGAACTAGAATTTCCAGAGACTTCCTTAGAGCTCGATAAAAAATGTTTGTACCTACCCTACTATAAATAGACGCCGATTTCGAAAACAAATTTAGTTATTTAAAAATGTAAGATAGCATCTACCTCAAAATGTGAAACAATTGATGTGTTATAAGAAAAATAAAATTTGTGAAAATCTTAATAACTTTATTTAATATTATTACGAAAACACCCGTTGACCTAAAATACTGTGACATATTTCATTTATATCCCATAAGAAGATAATATCGGGTGTTTTTTTTATGGAGTGATAGAACTTTTGATAGGGATAACTGTGATTTGACAGAACTAGAAGCCATGTTTTTTTGACAACATTTTCGCTACTCGATGCAACAACAACAAGACAAAGAACTCTACATGCAGAAGAAAATATCGCTGCTGTAAATCATAGTGTTAATGATGATCGAGATTTGTCTATTCGTCGACGTTCACAACAACCCACCACATGAATGGAATTTTGCGTAAACATCTTGGTCTACAACCATACAAGATCCAATTGGTTCAAGAACTAAAGCCACTTGAGCATAATAAGCATCGTTTGTTTTCTGATTGGGCCCTAGAACATTTTAAAGTTGATCCACTTTCTTATCGTAAAATTGTGTTTAGTGATGAAGCTCATTTCTGGTTGAACGGCTATGTAAACAAGCAAAATTGCCGTATATGGAGTGAAAATAATCCTCACGAAGTTCTGTAGGTTCCATTGCATCCTGAAAAATGCAATTTATGGTGTGCTTTACACGCTGGAGGCATTAGCGGTCCATAGTTCTTCAAAAACGATGCTGAAGCAAATGTTACAGTAAATGGTGCTCGTTACAAATCGATGATCAATGATTATTTGTTTCAAAATTTGAATGGTATCGACCTAGAAGTATTTTGGTTCCAACAAGATGGTGCTACATTTCATGCTGTTACCGTAACAATTGATTCATTGAAAGAAAGATTTGGCGATAACATTATTTCGAGAAATGATCCAATAAATTGGCCTTCAAGATTATGCGACAAAACTCCACTGGATTATTTTCTTTGGGGTTATGTCAAGTCATTGATTTATGCTGATAAACCAAAAACAATAGACGCTTTGGAAGCCAACATAACTCGTGTTATTGATGAAATAAGGCCTGAATTACTCAAAAAAGTGGTCTAAAATTGGTCTGGTCGAATGCGGTTCTTCAGAGCTAGTCGTGGTGGACATATGCCGGAAATTATTTTTAAAATTCAAATTAAAATTTATTAGTTACCCTCAAAATTTTGCAGAGATTGTCAGAGAAATATATGAAACACAGCAAGTAGATAACTATAACTGGTACTTCATAAACTCATCCATTGAATAAAATGCACCCTCAGTTAGAATCGCTTTAACTTTTCGCTTGAATGTTGTAGAATGCAGTGTTGTTAGGGATTGTAGAAGTCGGTTATAGATTTTCATTCCATTAAATATATGGGTGTTCTGTGTCCTGTGCAGTCTATGTCTTGGGGCAACAAAATTGTTCCTATACCTGGTGGCATGACTGTGAATCGTTGAGTGTGTCTGGAAATTATCCCGATTTGTGTGCACATACATTAGACACTCTAGGATATAACAGCATGTTAAAGTAAGTATTCCATATTTCTTAAAGAGTGGTCTATAGCTAGTGACCTGGTTTACTCCCGCTACTAATCTTGAAGCTTTTTTCTGTTTCAGGAACACTCTTTCTGCCTCTGAAGATGCACCCAGTAAAATGATACTGTAGCTCATCTTGCTGTGGAAATGTGCGTGATATGTAAGTAGCGCTTCTTTTTCTGTGAGCAAGTTTTTTATTCTTCTTATTGAAAATAATGCTGTTGAGAGTCTTTGGCACAATTCATTTATGTGCTTCAGCCAAGTTAAATTTCCGCTGATTGAAACCCCAAGCAGAGAAATACTTTTTGGTTCTTGACGTCTTGTGCTCACAATCAACTCCTGAGTTTTCTCTTCGTTCACTTTCATGTTATTTGAACTAAACCATTCTATCGCATCTTTGACTGTTTCATGAGATTTATTTAGCAGTAGATTTCTGCCCTTGGCTCTATTAAAAAACGTCAGCGAAGAGGGTTTCACCATCAGCACCAATGTTATATATCAGTTAATCGATATATAGGAGGAAAAGAATAGGCCCGAGCACAGATCCCTGGGGAACTCCAGCAGTAATAAAACATAAATGCCATAAAATTATGTTTCAATTAAAAGAAAATGTGGCTTCAATCTTAATTTAATTGTGTTTCATTTAAATTTAAAGTTCTATCACTCGAGAAAAACACCCGATATATAGACCAAACCGACTTCTCTGGTTCTATAAGGGTTTCCCCATATAATGTAATTTCCAAAAATTCCCATGGAACAACCGCAGATTCTATCAGTTTATAGTAGCATCACACCTAACCATATTTGTCAAATACAATCTTGAATAAATAATATACTTACTTATTTCTTTGAATTTTCTAATATCGACTCGTCATCTAAACTCATGTTTATATTATGATATTGATAAAGTCGAGGATCATAGATAGACCTACTTTCAGTAGCAGACTAGGGAAGTACGTCGATATCTCCTTCGCTTTTCTAGATTTCATAGAATTTTTCTTAGATAAATATATGTATATGGGATTAAGGAATGCACCTGGGAATTTTGATATTACAAAATGTTTTATCGATTTTTCATCGAAATAAACATTGAGTAAGCACCATTGTTGCGGGAATCATATATATTCGATTTCTGTGAAACAAACCTGAATGGAAAATCTGATATGAATGTACTTTAAAATCAAGCATGTAGATTGAAATAGTATTAACAGTTTGAACACCATTCATTTATCATCTTGGTTCGTTACATTCGTTAATATTGCGCAGCGGACCCAAAATCTCTTCAGTTATTTGAATAAAAAAATAATCAAATAACTCCTTACTGCAGATATTTTAGGTCCGAATTTATCAGGTTCTTTCTCTGGAGAATGTGCTCTATATTCTTTGAAAAAGGAAAATAAAAAAGGCCTTTTTGAATTATATGTTGAACTTTTTTTGGGGACGGAACTCGTGATTCTTCAACATCCAATTGAAACATGCATATATCGGGTGTTTTTTCTAGAGTAATGGAAATTGAAATTAAACACATTTAAAGTAAGAGTGAAGCCAAATTTTTTATTTGAAAGACAATTTTATGACATTTATTTTTTTTTAATAATTTCCGGTATATGTCCACCACGACTAGCTCTGAGAAACCGCATTCGACTAAATAAATTTTGGACCACTTTTTCGAGTAATACAGGCCTTATTTCATGAATAACACGAGTTATGATGGCTTCCAAAGCGTCTATTGTTTCTGGTTTATCAGCATAAACCAAAATATTTGACATAACCACAAAGAAAATAAACCAGTGGATTTATGTCGCATGATCTTGGAGGCCAATTAATTAGACCATTTCTCGAAATAACGTTATCGCTAAATCTTTCTTTCAATAAATCAATTGTTACGGTAGCAGCATGAGATGTAGCACCACTTGTTGGAACCAAAATACTTTTGGGTCGATACCATTCAAATTTTGAAACAAATATTCCTTGATCATCAATCTGTAATGAGCACCATTCACTGTAACATTAGCTCCAGCATCGTTTTTAAAGAAATGAGGACCGTTGATGTCTCCAGCGTGTAAAGCACATCATACTGTGCATTTTTCAGGATGCAATGGAACCTGCAGAACTTCTTGAGGATTGTTTTCACTCCATATACGGCTTGTTTACATAGCCGTTCAACCAGAAATGAGCTTCATCACTAAACACAATTTTACGATAAAAAGTGAAAAAACTTCAAGCTGTTCTAGGGCCCAATCAGCAAACAATGACGCTTATTATGGTTAAGTGGCTTTAGTTCTTGAACCAGTTGGATCTTGTATGGGTATAGACATAGATATTTACGCAAAATTTTCCATGTGGTGGATGCACAGAATGCAACTTGTTGTGATCGTCGACGAATAGACACTATGACTTACAGCAGCGATATTTTCTTATGTACGTACAGTTCTTTGTCTTGTTGTTGTTGCATCGAGTAGAGAAAATGTTGTCCGAAATCTATCGATAGTTCGACAAATAAGCTGCTCTGATGGACGATTATGTAAACCATAAATTTCACGCTCTATAAGTTTGGCGAATAGAACACTGATTTTGAAAATAAATTTCAACAATTTGTAAACGTTGTTGCTGCGTGAGTCCTACCATGATAATTTGTCAATGCTTACTGAACAGAAATGTCAAGACAACATGGCTTCTACCTTCTGTCAAATCACAGTTATCCTTATCCAAAAGTTCTATCACTCTTAAAAAAACACCTGATAGAAGGTGATGTCTAAACAATTTTGTCATTATTTTATATTTCTTTTGATTCTTTATTTGTTAATTTCCACCACATGTGAAGATAATAATATAATCCCTATAAAGGAATACACCGTTATCTAAGATATGTTTAAAAAGAAATTAATTCCGGAGAATTTATTCCAACTTTTATCAGTAATATATGTTGACTACCTTGAAATGAAGTTTTTAATATCTGTGGAGTTAGTTTTGATAATTATAATGTTGCTGAAATGCTTAACCATAACTAAATAATCCTTTTATTCTTGGTTTATAATTACGAATGAAAAAATCAGGAAAAAATCATAGTAAATACAAGAAAAGTGATAATATTAAGATGAACTTTTTATAAAATCTGCAATTTTTAGTGTTTCATTACAAGTTCGTTGGAAGTGATTATTTTCAAATATCTCAGAATAAAGTAGGGTTTTGAATTCGGTTTATATGGAGTTAAAATCACCACATTATATAAAGTGTTTCTACAGTAAAACGATACCAGGAGTGCAATTTTAAGACTGTAATTTGGTCGTTATTGAGAATAAGGGTTCAAAATTTTCTTTCAAACAAAATAGCCTCATCTGAGTAATCGTGTAGTTTAGTAAACGACACGCATAGTATACTCACATAAATCTTCTGAAAGATTCCCATTATAGCTAATCCTTAAGAAGAATCAATATTAACCATTTAAGCATCATCAAAAAATTACACTTGATCAGAAACGTGAACAATGAAAACGCAATAATCGTCAAAATTTCAGAGACCATTTGGGCCAAACAAGTAATTTTTTACTAGTTCTGAGAACTATTGATGTCACCAGTAAATACATTCAAGTCTCATTTACTACAACAAAAATTCAACAACCTGTATCTTAACAACAATGAGACTCTGACATGTTTGAAGGAAACCCTAATCTTAAAAATGAATAGTGGATTATCCTCAATAAACTCTTAGGTTACTTTGAAAATTCTGTATAAGTGACATCAACCAAGAAGTTGTGTACAGTTTTTTTAAACGTGAATGAGTAGTTTCGGTTTTTTTGATAAATTTTATTAACATATGGCTGAGTGTTCGAATAAGTTATGAAGGGTTTTAAACCAATTTTTCCAAAATTTGCAAATACGGGATAATATATTCGGTGAAGAGATTGAATATGCAAAGTGGTTCACATAAAAGGTTTTACAATTTTTTTATAAACATGAAAAATAATATATGTTTGGCGTTAGTTTGGTTGTAGAAAACTCGATGGAAGTGATGGATGGGTTTCATAAGGGTCGAGTTCTTGAACGAATTCTAATTGGCAAGATGATCAAATTACCCAAATTACTTATGAATAGTAAAAGTTATTTTTTTCCATAGTTTCTCCTACTTTCTGAAACATTTCGGGTGTGATTTATTTATATTCTAACACTATTCTCTGACAAAGATCTTTTAGAGAAGAAGGTACTGTATTAAATACGACACTCTTCAAAAGACCCTACAAAAATTTGTATAGGTTGCAAATCCGAAGATATTGGAGGCCATTCAGTAAGACCTCCCAAACGCAAGTGATCATGGAGCAAAAAAGATGAACTGGTTCAAAGCATTTCGACAGCCAAAATCCATAAAAAAGGTAATGCTGTCTGTTTGGTGGGATTTTGAAGAAGTCTTTTTTTTTGAGATTGCACCGGATAACACAGCAATTAATTCTGAAGTCTGAAGTCATGAGCTGGACAAACTGAATGATGCAATTCAACAGAAAAGGCCAGAATTAATCAACAGAAAATGTGAAGTGTTCCACAAAGATAATGCTAGACCTCATACAAGTTTGGCCACTTGCCAAAAGCTTTTACAGATTGAATGGAATATACTTCCACACTCACCATGTTCTCCAGATCTTGCCCCTTCGGATTATTCATTTGTTTCGGTCATTGGAAAATTGTTTGGACATCATCAATCAAACGCAGACACTGAGAAAACCAGAGTTAATAAGGAAAAAGAGTCTTATAACTAAATGGTGTACCCAAGATCAAAACAAATTAAAAATAAGTTTGAATATTGAAACAAATTAATATATGTTTAAATTAAAAATATATACACATGTTTTCTAAGGTGATGCTATTTTTATAAACTGACTTATATGATACTTGGAGTTACCCCGTTATAAACAGTTCCAGTCTGTCACGAGTATTCTTAAATGAAAAATTAATACGTGCATTTCGTGAAAAGTTCCTAACCGAGCATCCTGTTTCTTCGCTAATTGGAGTTCTTCAAAGGTCAGTGCTTCAAAAACAAGTAGCGGATGTAATTGCGATAACATCATCATGTGATCAGAATCTAATCGATTTTTTGGTTCTCGAGAGATTTCAACAATCGTATGATGTTCACTTGTGTATTATCGCTCTATCGTGTCAACCGTTCCAAGAATTCCGAACAGAGGTCCTCGAGATATCCGCATTTAGTTGTTTTGAACGCATCTTCGCACGAGGCTATTTTTGAATGAATTTCCAGCCAAAAATTCGACAAATATAACCGAACAACCGTTCCTTTCAGAAATACAAATTACCACTTAGATCCTTCTGTTTCAGTTGATGTTGGGTTGGTGCCAGGTCCGGATTATATGGTGGATTCATTAAAACTTCCCAACCAAGCCTCCAGAATTTTCGACAAGTCACTAGAGACGTGTGTGGCCTGGCGTTTTCCTGATGGAACACAACACCTTTTGTTGGTCTATTCTGGCCATTTCTGTGATTTTATGGACAGAAAACTTCAACGAAATCGACTAAATCGATTTTAACACCCTGTAACTCACAACTGAATGACCCAAACAACAAACAGCTTCAACGGAATCGACGAAATCCACTTTTAACACCGTGTAACTCACAACTGAATGATCCAAACAAAAAACAGCAAAAGAATTTTTTTTAGTATGAAATGTCACCTTGACAACGAGAATAAATCTGAAATTGTGTGATCGATACTTTACGAGATAACGATCACTACAGCGATCTACCAAAAAACTAATGAATTCCTTTTTTCCTGACATTTTATTCAAATGAATAATACATATTTTGTCTTTCAGTAACTGATTCCCGGTTCATTTATGTTGTTGTACACAATTATGTATAGGCAGGGCTTAAACTAATACTGTATGAGTTTTTTCAATTTGTTTCTACTCGAGACACGACAGAAGATTGTTCGAATAAATCTCTCGTTGTTTCTAAAATTTCTCGAGAGGTTTCAACAATTGATTATTTTCATTCAAAATGCACCATTACTTAATTTTGGGTAATTGATGTATGCTACATGAATGAAATCATGATAAGATTTTATCATTCATCGTGATATTGTAGAAATGATTTCAATGTATCAATAATAACATCATTTCATATCGATCAACGAGAATATTCAAAATTCATCATTTCAGCAAATGTACATTCAAACTTTCATGTATATCAGTGGATGATTTGATGGATGTTTATTTTTAGAATAAGTTTATTGAGTGATCCTACCATGTTGAGCATCTTACAGGGAAACTAAGTATAAGTTAGTGACATCGAAATAAGAACACCTACTTATTGAAGTAGCATTTTAATAATTTAAGGTATACATGTTTTTTGGACTAAAAAGATAAGTAAAGATAAAAAACCAGAATCCAAGATTAATCCATAAACACTTAAAACTAACTAACTAACTAACTCACTCATTATCTAACTAGCTACTTAACTAACTAACTAGCTAACTAACTGACTAACTAACTAACTCACCAACTAACCAACTAGCCACCGAGCTACCTAACTAACTAACAAACTAGCTAACCAACTAACTAACTAACTAAAATAAGAAGGAACGGTTTTTTTACTTGATAAAAGGATTATTACGAAATTTGAATATCAAAACAGATTTAATCTGTAGTCTTCTACAATTTTAATTTCAAAAATTTTTTTTGAAGAAACTTTAAGAATTAAATTAATGTCTTTATAAGCACTGCTCATATTTAATAGACGTATAAAATCAAAATTCATCATACAATATCAAATGGAATTAAGAAAAACCAACGAATATAAATTGTCAATTGAAATTAAAATATAAATAAGCAAACATTTTTTGTTTCGTTCCAGGCATGCGTACTGAACTCTTCAGACAAACGTACGAAGCCCTGTTTGTTACAAAATGTATTGTTTTCTGATCCTATATCAATGAAAAATAACTCTTTCTTAAAAATATAAAACATAATTTCAAGAACTTCTCAAAAACTAATTTATTTGAAATATTCGATATATTTAAATGAATTACTTCAAAAAATCTCAAAACATGTAGCACATCCTCAAGAAATAATTAAAATTACGATAAGATCAGTTCAACTTTACATATAAAAAATAATAAAATCAATTAAACAATTTATAGACTTACCGAGTGCATCTTCAGAAATACATGATCTTAAAAAACATGCAAATAGGCATATAATATATAATTATATTAGGTTTTTTAAATAAAGAAATTCATTATACAGTGTTGAATGGTATTAACTAAGACCAAGTGCCTTATAAGCTTTGTATGATTTTTTGTGAACATGGAACATAGAGTACCTTGGATATAAATGTGCCTATTTGAATGTTTTTTAAGATCATGTATTTCTGAAGATGTTTTGAGATTTTTTGAAGTAATTCATTTAAATGTACCGAATATTTCAAATAAATTAGTTTTTGAGAAGTTCTTGAAATTATGTTTTATATTTTTGAGAGAGAGTTATTTTTCATTGATATAGGATCAGAAAACAATACATTTTGTAACAAACAGGGCTTCGTACGTTTGTCTGAAGAGTTCAGTACGCATGCCTGGAACGAAACAAAAAATGTTTTCTTATTTATATTTTAATTTCAATTGACAATTTATATTCGTTGGTTTTTCTTGATTCCATTTGATATTGTATGATGAGTTTTGATTTTATACGTCTATTAAATATGAGCAGTGCTTATAAAGACATTAATTTAATTCTTAAAGTTTCTTAAAAAAAATTTTTTGAGATTAAAATTGTAGAAGACAACAGATTAAATCTGTTCTGATATTCAAACTAACTAACTGACTAACTAACTAACCCACTGACTGACTGACTAACTACCTAACCAGATCACAAACTAACTTACTAACTAACTGAGTAACTAACCAGCTAACTAACTCACTCACACTCACTTACTGACTAGCTGACTGACTGACTAACTATCTAACTAGCTAACTAACTAACTGAACTAACTAAGTATCTAACTTTCTAACTATTATAACTAAGTAACTAACTAACCAACTAACTAACTAACTAATCAAATAACTATACTAACTAAATCTGTAAAGAGGGAATTTAAATAATTTCCCAGCGTAACTTTCCAGATGCTTTTTTTAAATATTTTAAATGTAGTCGGGTTCTTGCTGAAAAAGTGTACGAAGGTGTATTTCTTCTGGAAATAAATAAATAAGTAAAGCTAGGTTGGCTCTTATGAACCTTCCATAAGCCAAAAATCCACCATAACTTTCCACAGTAAATAAGGGATTAGGTCTTTCACCAGGTCCTCTTCTTAGTCTTGCCATACAAACATTCGTTCCCAAGCAGAATTTCGAAGCGTTTTATTGCTGGCCCCAGTCGTTTTTTGCATCACGAGTTAGTTACGCTGCTATTCAAGAGTGATAAGTAACACTAAGTACGGATGGTATTAGAGCAGTCCAGAGCTAGGTGTCCTGTGATAAACGGTACGCTTATTAATGGGACTCCTATGTTCTGTGAACCACTACAATTATCAGCGGAGTAATCCGATCTCTCACAGCCAACAGTCGAAGGCGGTGATTGCATTTGGGATACTACGCTGACATCGTATGATCCTTGTTTTTGTTGTTTGGCTTTCTTGAAATCATGTTTTATAAGCACCCTGTACGATAAGTAGATATGTAAGCATTTTAACCCTGTAATTTTCATTTTCACAAAATTTTTCCTTCGTTCAGAAGAAGAAAGAAAGAAATCACGTTCATTTAACTTTTGGATTACAGAACAAACAATTCTGTGTTTTTATTCATCATATGCAGCTTCTTTAAGAAGTAATTCACACATTTAAAATTTTCAGTAGAATGGACTATTGAATAAGAGAGCAAACGGTCCTGACTTCACGTCAGTGCTTTTCTCCATTTTTTCTTCAAGTTTCATATGAAATTTAACAACCAGACGAAGTTCGTTAAAAGCGAAGCTTCAAGTTATCCATTTAAACGACTTACTGAAAAAAAAAATTCAGTTGGCCTCTTGCAGCTTGCTATTCAATTCGAGAACATATCTATTTCAAATTAATTCTTTTGGGGGTTCTGCAGTGTTCGAAATCGAACGCATTAATTAAAAAGCTGAGATAACCAACCACACTACCATAAACTTCTCAACATTTTATACGAATTAACGATAGAGCCCTTGGGGCGCAGGTGTTTTTCGACATGATTTTGGAACTTGGTGCACAAAACACTTCATCAAGTGGGTGTTCGTTCGGCCTATAATACGTTTTAGCAATAGTGGGTGCATTGAATAGTCAGTGAAGGAGATCGGTTTGGAGCATTTTGAAGAGCTTTGCTTGGAATAACCGTAATCGAAGTTTTCTCTAGAAATAACACATCTGATTTCAGTCCATTTTTGCGTGCATGTTCTAGGAACCATAGTGCTATCGATTAAACAAAATATAGCTTCTTCAAGTTTACATTTTGAACTTAATCTGAAAATAATAACTTATATAACTGGGAACTTGAAAAAAGGGAAAGTTCAAACAAATACTTTTTTTCAGAAATAAAGATGAAAAATATATACAAAAAGATATACAAATAAGCATAAAATATATTAGGGCCAATTATCGTACCTCAGCAGTTGAAAATATTCAAGGATGAAGATCTGCCGACATCTGTTTGCTCGTTGAGAACAATTTTAAGGTTCTTATACCTACTAATTTATACTGTTTCCACAATTTGAATATTAAAACAAATTGAAATATGTTTATCTTCTACAATTTTAATTTCAAAAAAATTTTAATTCAAAAAACTTTTAGAAATAAATTTATGTCTAACAAGCACCGCTTACATTTAATAGACGTATATAATCAAAACTCAATATATAATGCCAAATGGAATAAATAACCCAACAGATATACGAAAGTAATTAAAATTAATAAATAAATATTTAAAGGAGACAAAATTTTGTTTCTGGTCTTACCGTTAAGAACACCAATTGCCTTTTAAAAACATGAACACACTTAAAGGACTTCTCAAAGAATAAATTATATTCTAAAAACGTAAAACGTAAAACGATCCCTATGAAGAAAAGAAAATATGGTTTTCATTGGCTTATATGGAAGGTTTCAGCAGTAGGATCTCTAAAGGTCTTCATAAAATGGGAATTAATTCTTGAGGATTAAATAGAAATAATTTAGCTAAGATGTTGGTCTACAAAGAAAGGGACCCCAACTTTTCCGAATCGAGGATTTATGAAATTAAATGTGATGATTATAATGCTACATATATAGAACAGACAGGTCGATATTTACAACATAGAATAAAAGAACATAGGACGTCTATTTTGAAAAACCAGAAATCAACCGGTTTTGTAGGTATTATGTAGAAAATAATCCTTTTTTTTTTAATGAGAAAGATGTCACTTCACTACATAATGTTAATAAGGGTGAATTGATGGACCATTTGGAGATTCTTTCAATACAAAAAGCTATTGAGAGAAAGGAGAATTTAACAAATTCCCAAATACTCTTTGAGAACACCTCTATATTGGATGCTGTTATTTCCATGCGCCGAAAAATACACTTATGTCCTAAGTATAATAAAAGAACCTTTTTTCAATTTTAAGTTGAGTTACTTTCTGTATTCATTTGAAGACGGTCGAAAGACCGAAGCGTGTCAGGATTCTGAATAAACTGTGAAACATAATCTGTTGCTTTTCAGGCGCTTCGAAATTAATCTACTGTGCAGCATATACACACCTGTTTTTAATAAAGTTGTTTACGTCGAGCGTAATTTAACCTTCTTCGAGCTTCCACACATGAAATTCCATTTTTAACGTAGAATTTGAGACAGATTCTTTGTTCGATATTTGTATCCATGTGAAAATCGCGAAACACTTTTAAGTTGAACTGACAAAATGAAGTACTGAAGGCAAACTAAATGACAGATGACGCTCAAAGTCCGAGTGGTTATAGAGGACTGTGGTGCCAACTTATCGGCTAATTGTCGGGAATCCCTTTAAGGGGACTTTATGAATGATTAATTCTTCAGAGAATGTTATTCCCCAAACTAACTCGAGTTTTGGAAAATTAAAATTATTAGTATTGCGTAAAGTTCACTTTAGCTAGAATACGTAAAAATTGTTCTTGTACCCCTGACCTACACAAACGCCTCCACTGCCTGCCCCATCCAGACCAGTAGTCCGAAATTTGTTGCATCTGTTGCGGCCGTCCAGAAGAACAAAATGAAGTTGCACCGCGAGCGAAATAGCGTCTTCGGCAGCTTGCCCATCTCCTGAATTATTCATCATATCGGACCATGGTTTTCCTCTTTTCGAGCTCGAATTGACGTACACCTGTTAGAGGATGCGTTGCCCGTGATAAAGTGCTATTAGCGAAGACATTCGTTTGATGAATGGCGATTTTTCAACTTGCGGCATGTAAATTTGTAAAATTTGTTTGAGGGTGGGCCGAAAAATGCAGGTAGGGAAGATCCTATTAACGAGATGGATTATGTTTCCAATTAACTGATTTCGTAAAAAGATGTTCTTATTAATAAATCGCACTTAGGCCGATTCACTCTAGAAATCTACTTGTTTAGCGAACAGGAAATTCTGGTATTGCCAAAGTGAAGGATTTTAATCGTACTAATTGCCGCTTTCACCACAGCAACTATCAATTCATCTAAATATACCAGTTTATCTCTGACCAAATTTCACGAGGTGATTCTACAGGTAATTTGCAACACAAAAGTTTCTGTAGAGAAGAGTCTAATTATCTTTCGTTCTAAAGTTATTCAAAATTCTACCATTTTGTAAAGTTTCATAATTTTTCCACTAAAAACATAGCATAACTTGAAAACTATAACCTTTATCAAAATCAGTACCATTGGAAAGGGCCAAAAATTATTATTCACATTCTTTATTATTCATACAAGTTTAAAACTTACCACAAAAAATTCTGAAAAATCACATGACTAATTTAAAAAAATCTCCATGAAACCATATCGAATTTTGATTTAGATGACAGTTTTCAAGTTATTCTATGTTTTCATTGGAAAAATTCTTAAGCGTTATAAAATGGTAGAATCTTGAATAACCTTAGAACGAAAGATACTTAGATTCTACTCTATAAAAATAAAAACTTTTATATTGCAAATTCCCTCTAGAATTACCTTGTAAAATTTGGCCAGAGATATCTTGACGACCACGTATTGGGTGTTTTTTTTTTAGAGTGGTAGAACTTTAAACTGAAATAAAACACATTTATATTAAGATTGAAACCATATTTTTTCTTATTTGAATGACAATTTTATGACATTTATGTTTCAAAAATAATTTCCGGCATTTGTCCACAACGACAAGCTCTGAGGAACAGCATTCGACCAGACCAATTTTGGACCACTTTTTCGAGATATTCAGACCTCATTTTATCAATAACACGAGTTATATTGGCTTCTAAAGCGTGTATTGTTTCTGGTTTATCAGCATAAACCAATGACTTGACATAACGCCAAAGAAAATAAACTAGTGGAGTTACGTCGCATGATGATGGAGGCTAATTAATTGGACCATTTCTCGAAATAATGTTATCGCCAAATTTTTCTTTCAATAAATCAATTGTTACGGTAGCAGCATGAGGTGTAGCACCACCTGGAACCAAAACACTTCTGGGTCGATACCATTCAGATTTTGAAACAAATAATCATTGATCATCGATCCGTAACGAGCACCATTTACTGTAACATTAGCTCCACCATCGTTTTTAAAAAAATATGGACCTAAGATGACTCTAGCCTGTAAAGCACACCCAACAGTGCATTTTCAGGATGGAATGGAACCTGCAGAACTTCTTGAGGATTGCTTTCACTCTAATGTACGGCAATTTTGCTTGTTTACACAGCCGGTCAACCAGAACTGAGCTTCATCACTAAACACAAATTTACGATAAAAAAAAGGATCAACTTCTAGTGTTCTAGTGCCCAATCAACAAACAAACGACGCTTATTATGGTCAAGTGGCTTTAGTTCTTGAGCCAGTTGGATCTTGTATGGGTGTAGACCAAGATCTTTACGCAAAATTTTCCATGTGGTGGATGCACAGAATCCAAATAGTTAGTAATACTGTGACTTACAGCAGCGATTTTTGGCTTGTTGTTATTGTTGCATCGAGTATGGAAAATGTTGTTCGAAATCTATCGTAGTTCGACGAATAAGCTACTCTGATGGACGATTGTGTAAATCATAAATTTTACGAAGTGCTCTATTAGTTTGGCGAATAGAACACGTATTTTGAAAATAAATTTCAACAATTTGTAAATGTTGTTGCGGCGTGAGTCTTTCCATGATAATTTAGCAATGCTTACTGAAAAGAAATGTCAAAACAACATGGCTTCTACCTTCTGTAAAATCACAGTTATCCCTATCGAAAGTTCTATCACTCTAAAAAAAACAACCGATATATAAAATAATATGATCGAAAATTACCAGTATGTAAAACAAAATTTTGTTCATCTTTTTCCAAAATCATTTCATATTCTTGATAAAGTTGGGATGGGTCATATATTGAAGGTAGGTCACAATTTGTTATGGTAAATAGTAGCGTTTCCGATATAATATTCAATACTTCTGGATTTCACATTTGGGACCGACAATTTTCATTATTTGTCAATATTATTGACCAATTTCAAATTTGCATCCTTTTTGCTCTATGTTTCTGATATGAAGATTCTAAAAATCTTAAAGAGATTATTTGTTGGTTCAGGATGATTTGAATAGGTTAACTGCATGTCGTACTATCTGTTAATCTTTAATAGAAAGGTGCGAGTCTTCACGGAATAAATCAAATTTTCCAACAAATTCTCATCTCATGCTGATATTTCACTATGAATATGTTAACTGTCGTTCATTATTGTATTACTTGAATTGAATGATTTTCGAAATTTTATCGTATATTTAAATTGGTATGAAACCAGCACTCTACGAAACAGTCTCATTGTTGGACAACACACTTACTGAATAAAAAAACTCTTAAACTAGAAATTAATCACGAATGATTCGTGGGTCTACACCATACAAGATCCAACTGGTTCAAGAACTAAAGCTACTTGACCATAATAAGCGTTGTTTGTTTGCTGATTGGGCCCTAGAACAGCTTGAAGTTGATTCACTTTTTTATCGTAAATTTGTGTTTAGTGATAAAGCTCATTTCTGGTTGAACGGCTATGTAAACGAGCAGAATTGCCGTATATGGGGTGAAAATAGAAGTTGATCCAATTTTTATCGTAAAATTGTGTTTAGTGGTAAAGCTCATTTCTGGTTGAAGAAGCAAAATTGCTGTAAACAAAGCAAAATTGCCGTATATGGAGTGAAAACTATCCTCAAGAAGTTCTACAGGTTCCATTGCATCCTGAAAAATGCACTTTATGTACTTTACACGCCGGAGGCATCATCGGTTCATATTTCTTTAAAAACGATGCTGGAGCTAATGTTACACTTAATGGTGCTCGTTACAAATCGATGATCAATGATCATTTGTTTCAAAGTTTGATTGGTATCGACCCAGAAGTGTTTTGGTTCCAACATGATGGTGCTACACCTCATGCTGCTACGGTAACAATTGATTTATTGAAAGAAAGATTTGGCGATAACATTATTTCGAGAAATGTTCCAATTAATTGGCCCCCAAGATCATGTGACATAACTCCACTAGATTATTTTCTTTGGGGTTATGTCAAGTCATTTGTTTATGCTGATGAACCAGAAACAATACACGCTTTGGAAGCCAACATAACTCCTGTTATTGATGAAATAAGGCCTGAATTACTCGAAAAAGTGGTTCAAAATTGTTCTGATTGAATGCGGTTCCTCAGAGCTAGTTGTGGGGGACATATGCTGGAAATTATTTTTGAAACATAAATGACATAAAATTATCTTTCAAATAAAAAAAATGGCTTCAATCTTAATTTAAATGTGTTATTTCAATTTAAAGTTTTATCCCCCTTAAAAAACTCGATATAATAAAGCCATCAAAGCTCAAGTGCTGCTTGCTCATACTGCATCACTTTTGAAAATTCCCCTCAACAAACAAAATTAATAAAAATCACATCTCAACATCTAGACGACTTTCCTCGAATTTCAACTGCAATCATCTAGGCGGCTTCATCTTCTCACGCCAAATCTAAAAACAAACAAGAAAAGTCAGCTTTCTCCTTTATCTCCCCCAAACAATTAACCTAAACACCCCTATAATAACCATCCACATGTCCCACTGCGTAAATATAAGTAGTAACATCGTTGTCAACTTTTAAACGGTCTATATGACCGGCACAATAAGGCGGCGCCTTTGATCTTCGCATCCCACCCGAATTTGAGTCCGAAAAATGAAAAAACCACGCGTCTGGCTAACCTAAAATCAACAAAAAAGATCGCAAGGTGTGTTCATATGTGTGACAGAAACGTCCCCTTATCATCGCTACCATATAAATGACTGATAGCGGTGTTTCTGTGTTTCCTTTGATGTCGCCGTTCTCTCGGAAATACGTGGAAAACGGCACACTGTAAAATCGGTTAATATTTGATTCCGCGACTAAGTACGTTTTGTCAATATCGATCTGGTGATTATGTAGTTTATGATCAGAAAGACAAACAGAGTGAGTCAATAATTATCTATCATGGGTGGATTGACGTCGTTTAAGTAGAATTGCTTGTTTGGAAATGGAAAGTACGAGTTAGGAAATGATTGCAGTTTGGTCAAAGGCCAACATATTAAAAGTATTTTAGTTACGCGAACTAATTATTGTTATAATAATGATCGATACCTGGTGTATTATCTTTTAAAAATATGGGGTGTTTTTTTTAGAGTGATAGAACTTTACATTGAAATAAAACACATTTAAATTAGGATTGAATCCGATTTTTTTTTTAATTGAAAGATAATTTTATGACATTTATCTTTTAAGAATAATTTTTGGCATATGTCCACCATGACTAGCTCTGAGGAACCGCATTCAACCAGACCAATTTTGGACCACTTTTTCGAGTAATTCAGGCCTTATTTCATCAACTACACGAGTTATGTTGGCCTCCAAAGCGTCTATTGTTTCTGATTTATCAGCGTAAACCAATAACTTGACATAACCCCAAAGAAAATAATCAAGTGGAGTTATGTCGCATGATCTTAGAGGCCAATTAATTGGACCATTCCTCGAAATAATGTTATCGCCAAATCTTTTTTCAATAAATAAATTGTTACGGTAGTAGCATCAGGTGTAGCACCATCTTGTTGGAATCAAACCACTTCTGGGTCGATACCATTCAAATTTTGTAACAAATAATCATTGATCATCGATTTGTAACGAGCACCATTCACTGCAACATTAGCCCCAGCATCGTTTTTGAAGAAATATGGACCGACGATGCCTCCAGCATGCTTTACAACTTGTTGTGAACGTCGACGAATAGACAAATCTAGATCATCATTAACACTTTGACTTACAGCTGCGATATTTTTTTCTGTATGTACAGTTCTTTGTCTTGTTGTTGTTGCATCTAGTAGAGAAAATGTTGTCCGAAATCTATCGATAGTTCGACGCATAAGCTGCTCTGATGGACGACTATGTAAACCATAAATTTCACGAAGTGCTCTATAAGTTTGGTGAATATACAATACACAATAACACGAAACACTGATTTTGAAAATAAATTTGAACAATTTGTAAACGTTGTTGCGGCGTGAGCATTTCCATGATAATTTGTCAATGCTTACTGAACAGAAATGTAAAACAACATGGCTTCTACCTTCTGTTAAATCACAATCTCTATCGAAAGTTCTATCACTCTAAAAACACACCTGATATGTTGTCCAACATTGAGACTGATTCGCAGGGTGCGGGTTTAACTATACGATAAAAATTTGAGAATCATTCGATTCAAAAAATAAATAAATAAACTACTGTTAACACATTTATGCGGAAATATAAGCATGAGATGAGAATTTGTTGAAAAAATAGATTTATTATTACCTTATTATTAAAGATTAACAGACAGTACAATATGCAGACAACTTATTTAAATCATCCTGAACCTACAAATAATCTCTTTAAAACCGAATGATTTTTAAAATCTTCAAATCATCAACATAGAGCAAAATGGATACAGATTTGAAACATTGGTCAATATTATTGATAAATATAATTAAAATTGTCCCAAATGTGAGCCCTGTGGAACTCCAGAAGTATTGAATATTATTTCGGAAACACTACTATTTACCATAACAAATTGTGATCTACCTTCAATATATGACTCATCCCAACTTTATGAAGAAGACTAAATGAATTTGGGAAAAGATGAACAAAATTTTGTTTTATTTACTGGTAATTTTCGATCATATTATTTTATATTTTTTTTAGAGTGATAGAACTTTCGATAGGGATAACTGTGATTTGACAGAAAGTAGAAGACATGTTGTTTTGACATTTGTGTTCAATAAGCATTTTAAGCAAACTATCATGGAAAGACTCACGCCGCAACAACGTTTAGAAATTGTTGAAGTTTATTTTCAAAACCAGTGTTCCATTCGCTAAACTTATAGAGCACTTCCTGAAATTTATGGTTTACATAATCGTCCATAAGAGCAGCTTATTCGTCGAACTATAGGTAGATTTTGGACATAGAATCAAGGAGCGAAATAATTCAAACTTAATTTAATCCGACTGTCCGTTGGTAAACCTGAAAACTTGTAAAAGATACATAGACACTTGGAATTGATCCCATTATAGCTTATAGATATTTTGTTTTTTCAACATCGCAAGAAACAAAGAATCAACGAGGTTGAAATCCAGAATTTGTCCTTCATGAAAATAAGCATAGAAGAGAAATGAAGTTTGTGCATTCCCAGACCTATTTACTAGATTTAACTAGAAATTTATAAAGTGAATAAATTGACTAAATAGTAGTTTTACCACAATGAGTTTTTCTGGTAAGTGTCTCGATGGTCATAGATGATTTAATTTAGTGGATCACAATGTAGATGAAGTCTCTGGAAATTTGTATTGAAGTTGTCAACACAGAAATCAGAATATTGGATTACACTTCAATTTGCATGTATTATATATTAAGTAATAATGGTTCTGAATGTAATAACATAAAAAGAGGTTAATACTTGATAGAAGGTATATAAAATTATTTAATATAAGCCTCTACATATTTAATTTTAAAAAATTATAATTTTTTGAAATTAAATATGTAGAAGGCTAATATTAAAATATTTAAATGGTTTTGAATGTCTCTGTGCTAGAGTTTAGAAACTCCTGATATCAAGTTAATGTTATATAATTTTTTATATTATTTCAGAACATTATTTTCTATGGTAAAATCGATATTTGCAAACGACTTTTGTTATTTATCTTGACACAATTACATTCAAGATAAGTTTTTCGTGGTACTCAACGAAAAATTATTTCAAATGATTGATTAAATAATGTTGTTTGACATTCCACGATGAAACTATTTCTTAGCTAAGCAGTACCTTCGTTAACTTTATCAAAGTGGTATCTAAATTATAATATCAAATTGATTGTTCAATATACCGTAAAAAAATATGTTAGTTTAGGTAACTTATACAGATTTTCATCGGAAACCTTCTTCAAAATTCAAACCCAGTTTTGATTTCATGATACTTGGAATGGGTTTTTCAAACTGATGACCACCAAAGGTTGAAAATAAATATAAAAACTGTGTGAATTTTTGAAATGAAATTGTCCCACCTAGAGCCAACCGCATTCTCCATTCATTTAAAAAATTATATCTGAAAATCTTGCTAATGGCTTTCTTGGCTGGAAATAATAAACCTCAGGGCAAAATTTGCAGCGATTTTCATTTAGCATATCACTTTGACGTTTTTCAATTCTCGAATTATTTTCAAATCAATTTCTTGTCTTTGCCCTTCCAATTCTCATTCAAGAGAGCTTCAATTTTATCAACGATTTCGATCTCCATCAGCCCCTAGGTAATGTGATACTTATGGCCAACTATCTGTTTTTTAGGTGTTAATATATTGAAAGTTGGTGAGATAACAACCTGGGGCTGGATGCATTCAAGAATACATTTCCAGAGCCAAAACACATGGCCTCTCAGATCCGTTAGAGGTCGATAGGCAGGCCACTCGAACTCGACGAAATGTCCTGTCGATAAATTATTATCGCTGTATCGTTTTCACTTCACCACAAAGACATGGTGTGAGTTTTCGACTGGTGCCACCAAAGTAGACGGAAACATTTAAGTGTAAAGTACCATTGGGAATTTGGGGACGTAGGCGTTATAAATACATTCACGCAATGAATTTTTCGACAACTTCATGAAATATTTTTAAACAGTATGTTAAGTATCAAGAACGGTAAGCACGTTTTATAACGATCGATGTCCACTCCACTACTAAGGACGATATTTACGTCAGTACGAATAAGATAAATTTGAAATCGAAACATGCGGTTCGTTTAAGATGTCAAATACTCGGTAATATTCGAGTTCATACAAAAATATATTCTTGCCTTGAGGAAGATAAAATACCAGCAGGGTTGTATGTGGATCTTTCCAAAGCGTTCGATTGTGTCGCGGTCACAAAGTTCATTTGCAGAAACTTGAAATGAAAGGTGTTAGAGGCGTACCACTGAAGCTTATAGAAAATTACTTGAAGGATAGAGAATAAATAGTCGTATTGAATGTGAATGAGAAAAAATATTCCTCAACGGAAATTACTATAACTTCTGGCGTACCACAGGGTACTAATTTAGGACCCATTTTATTCCTTGTCTATGATGACGATCTTCCAGATTTCAAGAAACTGTATCACTAGCATTGGAAACGAGCTCTTAAACTTTTGCTGATGATACTAATATAATAGTGTCTTCCCAAGATCTAGAATCTGTGACTATTGGCTTAACAACTGCTTTATCGAACGTCAATGAATGGTTCATCTGCAATTCACTTACTCTTAATTCTGATAAAACAAACATCATGTTTTTTCCAGCATCAGGACGAATGTTAGTTTTCCTGCGTGCATCAACTTTGAGAACCAGCGGATTCCATCAATCTTAAGGATACAAGACTTTTGGGAATCACAGTAGACAAACACCTGAACAATACTGTAACTCCCTGATATCAAGCTTAAATTCGGTAGTTTACACCCTGAAGGCTATTCGATATCAAATTGATATACCCACAATGAAAACCTTCTTTTTTGCAAATTTTCAGTCACTTATATCTTACGGCATTGTATCGGGTGTTTTTTTTAGAGTGATAATGTTATCGCCAAATATTTATTTCAATAAATCAATTGTTACGGTAGCAGCATGAGGTGTAGCCCCATCTTGTTGGAACCAAAACACTTCTGGGTCGATACCATACAAATTTTGAAACAAATCATCATTGATCATCGATCTGTAACGAGCACCATTAAATGTAACATTAGCTCCACCATCGTTTTTAAAGAAATATGGCTGATGATGCCTCCAGCGTGTAAAGCACACCATACAGTGTATTTTTCAGGATGCAATGGAACCTGCAGAACTTTTTGAGGATTGTTTTCTCCCCATATACTGCAATTTTGCTTGTTTACTTAGCCGTTCAACCAGAAAAGAACTTCATCACTAAACACAATTTTACGATAAAAAAGTGGATCAACTTCAAGCTGTTCTAGGGCCGTATCAGCAAACAGACGGCGCTCATTATGGTCAATTGGCAACTAGTTGGATCTTGTTTGGGTGTATACCAAGATATTTACGCACAATTTTCCATGTGGTGGATGCACAAAGTCGAACTTGTTGTAAACGTCGATGAATAGACAAATCTATGACTTACAGCAGCGCTATTTTCTTCTGTATGTACAGTTCTTTGCTCTGATAGACGATTATGTAAATCATAAATTTCACGAAGTGCTCCATAAGTTTAGCGAATAGAACACTGATTTTGAAAATAAATTTCAACAATTTGTAAACGTTGTTGCGGTGTGAGCCTTTCCATGATACTTTGTCAATACTTATTGAACAGAAATGCCAAAACAACATTCTGTTAAATCACAGATATCCCTATCGAAAGTTCTATCACTCTAAAAAAAACACCCGATACCTTCATTCACCAAATATCCCGTTTGAAAGCGAGCTTAAATTAACGTGCAAAACTTTTCAACTAATTGAGCACAAATTTATGAAACTAGACCGTTCTATAGAAAAATGTTGAAACGTTTTCAGACTTTGAGTATATTATCTATCTTCTTTTCAACAAATACCAAATTTAATTTCCATCGCATCAGTAGTTTCGGGACTATTTGGAGACTAAGTACAGATTTCAAATAAGAATAACTGCTAAACCATTCGATCGGTTTTGTCCAGTAACGGACTTAACTGAGATATTCAGGCCGCAAAAATACGCTAAAAGTTTTAAATCTCTAGCTTTTCTTGTTCGAAAGTTAGGCTGTTTACAGACGTATAGTAGAGAATTACTGTTCATCTTGGATTTTTGATCAGCAAGACCAACGTAGTCGTTTGAAATTGTTTTCGGCCAATAATTCGAAAAGCACAGACATTTCGACGAAAGGATAGCACGCCGTTCCCTCCAAGATGAGTGCAAAAATTATAAGCCATTTTCCATAAATTCCAATAATTTATTGTTTCACTGACGGCAATTTGTTTTCTATGTTGCTTTGAGCCCATAATGTAGAATATTTTTCTTCTGGCACATTTTTTGACGTCTAAAATGTTTCTTATTGGAATAAATTTGTCTATAAAGAAGAAGAAATTTGATTATCTGAATAAATTTCTGAAATCTCCGAGAATTTTAGAATTTTTTCCGTTGAACTTCAAACGTTTTTCGGAAGTCTTTGAAATAGCTTCCACTTTTTGTTGTTATAAAAATTTTATAACGATTTCGACATTTCCTTGTCGGCAGATTTCGAAATCATAAAGTAAAAGTTTTCACTGCAACCTTCCCTTTTTACTGTTCTAAATAAAAATTCGGTAAAGAGTTCAGCAAAGCTGTTGTCATTGTATATAATCTTTTACCATCTTTTTATTACAAGGATGGGATTTTTAAGGCACTTTGAGGATTCTTTTTGGGAAAGAGGTAAGAATTCAAGCCTTTTACAACTCTAACCCTTCGAACGGTGACGCTGACGGTAAAAAAGGGTACTGTTATACACGGGACAGTTTTTTGCAGTTTTTAAGGTTTCTTTCTGTGAATTCTTCCAACGATATAGCACGAATGGTCATTTTGGTATACCAAAAAACAGTTGGAAAAAATCGAGGAAAAATGAGAATCAGTAAATACGAGATTCTAAAATAGGCAATAAAAATTCATAAAAAACACTTAGTAGATATAAGGAGCTTCAGCCCTATCATATATTAACACCTAGCTGACGCCCATGACTTCTTTCACGGTGCAAAACTTTTCAACGGAAAATTGGCCGTTCCATACAAAAAGACAAAAATTTAAGTAATTGGGTTTTGTTACTCTTCTTCTATTATTCCCTTTCATTTTCCATCCAATATGTGTGTTGAGATTCCGATTATATACAGTTTTATTATTTTCATATGTTGTTATTTTTGAATGTCTACATTCCATGTTTGTCATGGAAACCGAATGAAAAATCATGGAAAAGTTTCGGAGATTATCCAAAACAAACAGACCAAAATTTTAAAAATCTTTCATAAAATCGAGACTAACTTTACCCTATGATGGCATTTTAATTCCGTTAGTGCAAACCTTTATTTTATTTTTATTATATAATCCTGAATAATGCTTCTTTCTGTAAATTGTTGACTAATATTTGAAGCAATTGGAAGAAAATGTGACGTTCCGCCAAGCCAAGTATTCAAAATTAATTTATGGTGTTTTTTTAGAGTGATAGAACTTTCGATATGAATAACTGTGATTTGGCAGAAGGTAGAAGACATATTGTGTTGATATTTCTGTTCAGTGAGCATCATGAAGAGACTCACGCCGCAACAACGTTTACAAATTGTTGAAATTTATTTCAAAATCAGTGTTTTATTCGCCAAACTCATAGAGCACTTTGTGAATTCGTGTTATCGATAAAATAAGACCTGAATTACTCGAAAAAGTGGTCCAAAATTGGTCTGGTTGAATCCGGTTCCTCAGAGCTAGTCGTGGTGGACATATGCCGGAAATTAATTTCAAGACATAAATGTCATAAAATTATCTTTCAAATAAAAAAAAAATTGGCTTCAATCTTAATTTAAATCTGTTTTATTTCAATTGAAAGTTCTATCACTCTGAAAAAACACCCGATACTTCGTTAATTCAACTGAAAAAAATGTACTACGTCCGCTTGGCAAGTTCATTTTGAAGTTGGGGCACTTAATAAGGATACCAAAATGGTATAAGTCTTAAAGTAGTTCAGTAAGTTTCTTAGAGATTTTTCTTGTAAAGAAATCCAGTCTTGATCAAATCTTTCTTGTCTACTGTTTCGGAAATGTTTTGAATCGATAACTTCACCAAAAAAGTATTCAATAAGTGTCTAGCAACTTTACCATTTCGAAATTCTGATTTAACTTTTAAAGTTACTTGCCAAGCTAACGTAGTACATGTTTTTTTCAGTACAGACAGTTAAAATTGGTATAATATTAACTATGAATATTCAGTTCATCCAAATTTTCAGATTGTATTGTTGATAATTAAATCAATTTTTCTGATAAACGTCATCCACATGGTTACAAAAATTTATATCTATGATTTTCATAAATCTATGATTTTCATAAACCTTATTTTATCGAATCTATGATTGTTTCGGTCTTTACTTGACGGAAATTCATCTTAAAAATATGAATAAAAACAATATTCTAATTTCCGATAATATTTTATTAACACTACGATCGTTACGTCATACCATGACTTCTTCAGTTATTTTATCGACACCTTATATATTTATATACAAATTTCCAGTTGAACAAAATGGATTCTCTTGAAGGGTGGCCAACTGGAGTTTGCATTTTGCAATAGTAGTTATTTCGAATCTGGTAACACTTGTGTCATTCGTATTGTGACAGAAAGTTAGTTTAATATTTGGCATTGACCAAATGGGTCGATTGAACGAAACTGGAAGATATCAAAAACTCATTTCCAAAGTGGTGAATCTTCTATACAAATTGTTTGAAATTTACGTAGGGAATTCAATAGAAATAAAATGTGGTTGAACATTCATCAACATCAATTCATCATCCTGCTCGAGAACATTTATTTTACTTCTTTGAGAAGAAATTTGCATGAAGACCTCGATATACAGGCTTACAAAATTTAACTAGTGCAAGAAGCAAAGCCTCGTGACCATACGATGCGTTTCCACTGCGCAAAAAATCATCTTTAGCGATGAAGCTCATTTTCACCTAGAAGGACTATTTTTTATGAGAATCCTTTGAGGAAAAGTGTTACGTAAACCATCAAGAAACGATTGATACCTTCAGGAATAAAATCGAAGTTGGCATTCAGGAAGCTGAGCCCCAAATAATCGACAATGTACTGAAAAATAAGGTTGATTGAACTGTAGCCAGTCCATTTGAATAATATTTTTTTTCAGGCGTAAATGTTTTCAATTCAAGCAAACTTCGAAAAACTATTCAATAGTTTGTTATTTATATCCGATCAAAAATTCAACTTTTAAATGACCCACCCCTAATTAAAAATTTGAAACCCATTTCCTACTGCTCTGTTTCTCACAATGTTTTATGAAGTGAAGTTTTGTCATCTGTCATATTTGAAAAGCCAACTACATATTTTATTTCATGTTCTAAAGAAGGGATCTGTTGATTCTTGTTTATAACCAATAAAATTCTGCTTCCGTAGGATTACTTCCAGTTACAAGATGAAAACAGATTTGTTCGGCGAACTTAAAAATAACACTTTACAGCTTCATCGCAATAAAAATTGACAGAAAGTAGCCGACCTGGCTCTATGAGCCTATTTGCATATCTTAAAAATATAAAAATGGTCAAGTGAGCTGGGAAGTAGCCCGAAACGTCACAATTTCATCCAGTATTTTCTATTTTTACAAAGCTTTTACTACCATCAGTAGAAATTAGGTTTCCGAATTATACTTCATATCGTTTTACAACCTTTTAGGAAGTCGGTCCTTTTGCCACCATGGTAGGCACTGCCCTTGTAAACCTTGGAGTCGTGTGCCATCCTCAATTTACGATTGTCGTAAGTTACCTGGCTTTCAGTCTTCAGGGCCACGTAGAAGGCAGAAGAAAAACTGTTTTGGAAACGATTTATCGTTTCGAAGAAAAAATCATGGTACATTAGACTTAAATGAAAACATTCTTAGCGTGAGATTTGCTTTCTAATATCTCTCTGTGAAAAAAAATTAGGACCGTCATTACGAAGAGAATTTCGTGTTACGGATATATTTCGTAATGTAGCACTTGTACAAAAGTTTGTACTCGTGAAGGATCGATATTCTTAAAATTCTTTCTAACCGCCCGAAATATTAAGCTCGGAGTAACGATTTCAATGAACAAAATGCAATGTATATTTTAAATTTTAAGATGAAACATTGCTGTGGAGCGAAAATGTTAATGTAAAATATTGTTTTAAACATTATTTCGTTTAAATATGATCCACGACTACGTCGCAAAAAGGATTCACATTCATATAATTTATTGTTGTTCTTATATTTAGGCATGTATCTCACGAATAATAAATGTGATGTCTTCTTTTAAATCCTGAACTATTCTGGTATTACTTTTGTAGACTTTTGGCTTCAGTTAATGATACAAAAAGAATAATTGTTTAAAATCAAATAAATCGACGTTCATACTTAATAGAAGGTATATAAAATTATTCAAATATTTTAATATTTACAGATATATTCTTCTTCTACTTATTTAATTTTAAGCTCAATTTGTTTAAAAAATCGTATTTTTCAGTATTTTAAACAATTATTTAAATATTTTAATATTTACAGATATATTCTGTTAGTCTTAAATTAATGTCATATAAGTGGTACTTATATGACATTAATTTAATTCCTGAAGTTTTAATTATTAAATATAATTTTTTGAAATTAAATATGTAGAAGGCTAACAGAATATATCTGTAAATATTATTTAAGTAATTGTTCAAGATACTGAAAAATAAGATTTTTAAAAAAATAAAGCTTAAAATTAAGAATGATATTTCAAATTAGATTTTTCTAATTTGCACATATTTATTATAAATCATAATAATTTTGTAAGCACAGTAGTATCGTCAGAATTTGTATTTATTCACAGCTCCTTCATCAAAGCTTTCTAAACATATGATTAATAGTGATAAAAGAGAAACTACATTTCGATCAAAATACCCAACGGAAGATTATTTCCAGTTATAATAATTATATTATAAATAATATTAGAAATATTCACTTACCACAAATTTCAAAACTAATATCATTTGACGTTAAAAATTCATTTTAGAGTATTTCAACGAATGACACAATATAAAAAAATTAATAATTACCATAAGAGTAAATGTAATGAGAGAGGATATTTCAGAATAACTTTTTTTATAATATAATAAGAAGTGGTTTTTTACTTGATAAAGGGATTATTACAAAATTTAAATAACAAAACAGATTCAATCTGTTAGCCTCCTATAAATTTTAATTTGAAAAAAATTTTATTCAAAAATTTTTAGAATTAAATTAATGTCTTAAAAGCACTACTTATATTTGATAGACATATGAAATTAAAACTCATTATATCGTGAATAAAATTAAATAAATGGAGGTTTATTCTTGATGAATATTTTAATATTATATTTAATGTTATAACTTCATTATATCGGTTTTTTTTTCAGAGTGATATAACTTTAAAATGAAATAAAACACATTTAAATTAAGATTGAAGCCAATTTTTTTTATTTGAAATAAAATTTCATGATATTTATGTTTTAAGTAGTGATTCTAAGACATTAATTTAATTCTAAAAGTTTTTGAATAAAATATTTTTTGAATTAAAATTTATAGGAGGCTAACAGATTAAATCTGTTTTGTTCCTTAAATTTTGTAACTTTTTTTACCTTGAATAATTATTTAAATATTAGCCTTCTACATATTTAATTTCAAAAAATTATATTTAATAATTATAACTTCAGGAATTAAGTTAAAATAATGTCATATAAGTACCACTTATATCAAACGACAAATAAAATAAACATTCATTATACGACATCCAAATGATATAACAGAATCCAATGAATAAAAATCGTTAACCAAAATCCTATAAATTAAATAATTTGAATAGACAAAATTTTGTTTCTGCTGATAAATCTTATGAAAACAAATAGCTTTCAAAAATGTTTAACATTATCTTAAGAATTTCATCATAAAACTGTCTTACTTAGAATATTCAATATTATTGTATATCTAACTAAGTTACTTTCTATAAAATCTCAAGATATATAAAAACATTACTGAAAAACAAGTTTTAAGAGAGACTTTGCTTGGTCAGTATTCAAATAATTCATATTCAATAAAATATAACATCAATCAACAACAAATATTCACTCCCCCTTCAACAATTCAGAAAACTTCTGGTAAATAAATACTGAAAAATTTAAATGGAGTAAGGTTAACTACAAATAAATAATTCTGTGGTTAAATAATTTTATATACCTTCTATCAATTATTAACCTCTATTTATGTTATTTATAAACAAAACTGAATCCTAAATCCATGATGTTCATTAATGAAACATGTGATATAAGTCTAGATATGTTGATGATATTATGTTGTTTTATAGGTTCAGATGAACAATTAAATAAGTTCTGTTTGTTCAGTTTTACACCACGGAAATTGAATCTGACAATACTATTAATTTTTTAGATTTATCCATCAGCAAATTAACAATTTACATAAATTTAATATTTAATAAACTCACATATAATAATCCAATTATACAAAATAAACTACCCTATGAAATATTGACCGTATTCAAAAACATGATTCGCAGAATAGTCGACATTCTAATGAATTGAGAAAAAATTACATTTCCGAACTTAATATTACCAAATATTGGATGGAGTAGTACGTTACTTTGTGATAGTTCGTTTTAATTGGAATGAATGAGAAATTACTTTGTTTTCTATCACTTTTATAAAAATTCGCAAGATTCCCGTAAAGGCAATACGATAAAAAATAAAATATTCCAGGACCTCACGCCATGTGTTTTCCAATATGCATCTGTCAGAGTTTTACGACGTTAGACATATCTGTACCATTTGCGGTAGCTGTGGTAGCTGAAGAAACATCATCTGAAATTGGGTGAAACCCGATCTTTTGCCAATTTTTCGAGGATATGGGGCTATCACCTAACTGACGAATATCTTCACAAATTGGTAGTGATGCCTACCACGCCTCCTAGCGTTAAAGAAAGCGACCGGAAAACTCTAATGAGCCAAAGTTGAGGAATTTCACGCATAATCCCGGTATCATTTTCGCTTCCGTTATAAAATCCTAAAGATGTTCTTCATAAAGTTTCAACATTAGTCAACGGCTAACAACATCTTTATTCTTACTGCTTGTTCTAAGTGTTCTAGTAGGTGCACAATAACGTGAATATGAACACGAGCTAGTATGAACCACTCTGTAATGTGTATTGACTATGCTCTGTAATATGGACATAAGTATCTATCTACATGTTAAAACTTGTTCATTTTGCTTCAAGGAATAAATTGAATTTTACGATTTAACATAAATTTATGATTCGTTGTGCATTAGTAGTGCTCAGAATTTATTTCGAAAGGGACTGAAAGACTTCGAAACGGCGAAAATTTGTGAAAAATCAAGATGTTTATCTCTTCTTGAAGAAGGTTAAGTCTTCGAAAAGCTGGCCTTGACAATGGAATCCATTAATTGCACCAAAGATGGGAAAAACCTGTGACTGGCAACGGACCATAATTTGAACTTTCAATGTACTACTCTGTCAAGAAAGTACCGGGAATTTTCAATTAAAACAACATTTTTACATTTAATCGTCAAAATTTATTGGGTCGCCTTCAAAATAGGCTCCATTTGCTCCAATACATCTATGCCAACGGCATTTCCAATTATCGAAACATTTTTTATAGGCGCTTTCCGGGATGGACTTTAGCTCTCGCGCCGAATTTTGTTTTATGGCTTCAATCGACTCAAAACGGGTGCCAGAAGGGGCAATTTTAGTTTTGGGGAGAGGAAAAAGTCGCAGGGAGCCAAATCCGGCGAATACGGTGGTTGCTGAAGCACGTTTGTTGAGTTTTTGGCGAGAAAGTCAGTCACAATCGTAGCTCGGTGAGAAGGCGCGTTATCGTCATGCAAAATCCATGAGTTGTTCGCCCACAAATTTGGCCGCTTCTTACGGATACGCTCACGCAAACGTTTCATAACGCCTAGGTAATACTCCTTGTTTACCGTCTGACCCTCTGGAACGAATTCGTAGTGCACCACGCCACGGATATCGAAGAAAACAATGAGCATCACCTTCATTTTCGAGCGGCTTTGGCGTGGTTTTTTCGGTTTCGGCTCATTTTTTGCCACCCATTCCGATGATTGCTGGCTTGTTTGCATATCGTACTCGTAGACCCAGGTCTCATCACCAGTTATAATGCGTTCCATGAATGTAGAATCGGAATTACAGCGATCCAGCATGTCTGAAGCAACCTGTTCGCGATAACGTTTTTGAAGAAAATTCAGGTCTTTCGGTACGAGTCGTGCGGCCACCTTTCTCATGCCCAAAATATCAATCAAAATCGTACGTGCGGACTCGTGGGATATCTTAAGATCATGTGCTATCTCTCTCAAGCTGGTACGACGGTTTTCCAGCACCCTTTCCTTAATTTTATCGACGTTATCTTCGACCACTTCACGACCGTCCTTGAAGGCTCTGTACCACTGATATGCACGAGTTTTCGATAGAACATTATCACCAAAGGCCTTTTGCAACATTTTCAATGCATCGGCACACGAAAATTCATTTGCAACACAAAACTTTAAACAAATTCTTTGCTCAACGTAATCGCCCATAGTAAAAATCGGCACGCACTCTGACATCGACTGACTTAATCAGCTGTTGCAAACACACTAGTTGACAGATCCCGCTCAAGTTGGCATAGTAATTAAGGACAGTGGTACCAGCCAAGGAAAAAAAATTTTTACCTGCCTCATTGCCCCGCCAGATTTAAATCGATAATTCCCGGTACTTTCTTGACAGAATGTATAACGAATTTTTTACAATAAAGCTTCAATTCAGGTTCCATTGCATCCACTGCAAAATTGCCGTATATGGAGTAAAAACAATCCTCAAGAAGTTCTGCAGGTTTCATTGCATCCTGAAAAATGCACTGTATGGTGTGCTTTACACGCTGGAGGCATCATCGATCCATATTTCTTTAAAAGAGATGCTGGAGATAATGTTACAGTGAATGGTGCTCGTTACAGATTGATGATCAATGATTATTTGTTTCAAAATTTGAATGGTATCGACCTAGAAGTATTTTGGTTCCAACAAGATGGTGCTACAACTCATGCTGTTACCGTAACAATAGATTTATTGAAAGAAAAATAACATTTTTCGAGAAATGGTCCAATTAATTGGCTTCCAAGATCATACGACATAACTCCACTGGATTTTCTTTGTGGTTATGTCATTGGTTTATGCTGATAAACCAGAAACAATACACGCTTTGGAAGCCTAAATAATTCATGTTATTGATGAAATAAGACCTGCATTACTCGAAAAAGCGGTCCAAAATTGGTATGGTCGAATGAGGTTACTCAGAGCTAGTCGTGGTAGACATATACCGAAAATAATTTTCGAAACATAAATATCATAGAATTATCTTTCAAATAAAAAAAATTTGGCTTCAATCTTAATTCAAATGTGTTTTGTTTCAATTTAAAGTTCACTCCTTAAAAAAAACACCCGATATTGGAGATGGTTAAGCCCCAAAATACTCTGAAAGGTTCAAGTCTTCAGTTCGTTCCGTTTCAATTGGACAAAACGATACCACGCTGTTTCCTAGAACAAGCGAAAAAAAGAGAGACCTTGAATTTTTGCATTAAATCGTATATATTAGTACTATATCTTTTTCTCAAAGCATAATCTGCCGAAATTTGTTACGTTGGTTCTAAAATATTCAATTTCTTCTCATTCGATTGACCTGTCCTGATTATTTCAAAAGCTTTACACTGAAATTAGGATAGTAAATCTCCTGTCGAGACCAACTCCAAAGATCATGACGATAAAGTCGCAAATTCCAGCTATTTTGCAACCTTGACTCAAAACGAAACTAATTCGCAACCTTGACTTCGCTATGAACTTTACAACCCGTTGCAATTATGCAGAAAGAGTTAAAATTTGCAGTCGACAGTTGTAGGAAGTAGATCACCTAAAATTGTGCCAATAAAATCGAAACGTCTAAACCCTTTCAAGTCTTACGAATCTGCTGGTGAATTTGCCCCTGTCCGGGGGTCCAAACATAGTTATCTCTGTTTAACAGGCTTATGTCGAATTGAATGGACCCTTATCTTCTCTTGGCTGCAGGGGGTGGTGTTAAAGCGGCAAATGACAAAGGGATATGACCCACATTCTGTCGAAAGTCGATGGCAAAAATCGCAAATGCAGAACGTGTTTTATTTCGGAAGCTTTATAATAAAAATCTTTCGGCTTCTCTTTGTCAACTTCAGGGGACACATAAGGACAGATTCTATGAAAAATGATATTTCGGACGAATATTGAACAAAACCACTGGCGATTTGGCACCAATGTAAGGGTAGATCATTTGAAATTTTCATTTTTGATAGGCTATAAATAAAAAACTAATGAATATTTTTGCAAAATTGTGGGTGGGTTTAATAGAAAGTTTTCCAGATACAGATTTATTCTGTTAACCACCTACAAGTTTCAATTTGAAAAAATTTTCATTCAAGAACTTCTAGAATTAAATAAAATAAATGTCTAAATACACACCGTGTCAATTTAGTAGACATTTAACACACAGTACCAAAGGGAATAAAATAATTCAAACAAATATAAATTATCAATTAAATCCACCAAATAAATACTTGAAGGGTACAAAATTTCATTTCGTTCCTTGTTTTATTGAAAACATTCCCCAAATATGCAGAGCATGTTGCGAATTAATTATAAGGTTTGAACCTTGTCACTTACGAATGCAAAACAATATCATTCAAATGACCGCCACGACTGGCTATAGTGTACCATATCCGATCAACCCAGTCTCTTAGTACATTGTCGATTGTTTGGGGCTCAATCTCATGAATGCTAACATCGATTTCGTCTTTCAAGCCATCAAAAAAATCACAACTGTGTGAATTTTTTTAAATAAAATTGTTATAATGTGTCACCAAGAGCCAACTCAATTCATTAAATTAATAGTGCTAGTACGGCAAAACTCGCGGTTATGTTTAAAAGACTATTCTCTAAATGGAGAAGTGTTCACACCATTTATGGTTCAACAAACAGTGCCGAAAAAAAAATATCCATCCGAAGTATCGGAATTTTTTTTAGGGTGATAGAACTTTCGATAGGGATAACTGTGATTTGACAGAAGCTAGAAGCCATGTTGTTTTGACATTTCTGTTCAGTAAGCATTGACAAATTATCATGGAAAGACTCACGCCCCAACAACGTTTACAAATTGTTGAAATTCATTTTCAAAATCAGTGTTCTATTCGCCAAACTTAGAGACCACTTGGTGAAAATTATGGTTTACATAATCGTCCATCAGAGCAGCTTATTCGTCGAATTTTCGATAGATTTCGGACAAGATTTTCTCTACTCGATGCAAGAACAACAACAAGACAAAGAACTGTACGTACAGTACTGTAAATATCGCTACTGTAAGTCAAAGTGTTAATGATGACCAGATTTGTCTATTCGTCAATGTTCACAACAGGTTGGACTCTTTGCATCCACCACATGGAAAATTTTGCGTAAAGAACTTGGTCTACACCCAAACAAGATTCAACTGATTCAAGAACTAAAGCCACTTGACCATAATAATATCATTTGTTTGCTGATTGGGCTCTAGAACAGCTTGAAGTTAATCCACTTTTTTATCGTAAAATTGTGTGTAGTGATGAAGCTCATTTCTTGTTGAACGGCTATGTAAACAAGCAAAATTGCCGTATATGGAGTGGAAACAATCCTTAAGAAGTTCTACAGGTTCCATTGCATCCTGAAAAATGCACTGTATGGTGTGCTTTACACGCTGGAGGCATCATCGGTCCATATTTCTTCAAAAACGATGCTGGAGCTAATGTTACAGTGATAATACTCGTTACAGATCAAAGATCAATGATTATTTGTTTCAAAATTTGAATGGTATTGACATTAATGTATTTTGGTTCCAACAATATGGTGCTACACCTCATGCTGCTACCGTTAGAATTAATTTATTGAAAGAAAGATTTGGCGATAACATTATTTCGAGAAATGGTCCAATTAATTGGCCTCCAAGATCATGCCACATAACTTCACTGGATTATTTCTTTGGGGTTATGTTATATGTTTATGCTGGTAAATCAGAAACAATAGACGCTTTGGAAGCCAATATAATTCGTGTAATTGATGAAATAAGGCCTGAATTACTCGGAAAAGTGGTCCAAAATTGGTCTGGTCGAATGCGGTTCCTCAGAGCTAGTCGTGGTGGACATATATCGGAAATTATTTTTGAAACATAAATGTCATAAAATTATCTTTCAAATAAAAAAAAATGGCTTCAATCTTAATTTAAATGTGTTTTATTTCAATTTAAATTTCTATCACTCTAAAATAAACATCCGATAGAATAACGACACAAAGGCTAGTGAAATATTTCGTGAGAATTATATTATTAAAAGTAAAAAAAAAATAATTTTATGAGCTCAACAAACTCTTTGTGGATACTGCATCCACTAAAATTTTGTTGAGTGAGTTCGATCAATATTCTATATTTTCCTTAGATTCTTTTTTCAATACTGTTTATTAATTCTATATGTCTACTGAAAAGACATGTATTTCATTTGGTATTCAAAAAATGTTCGAGAAATTTTCTAAACTTGAAATTTGTAGCAATGTGCAACAGTTTTACTTTTGTTTATGTTTAAAATATTAAAAAAAATCTTCTACTAAGTAAAATAATCGCTTTTTATGAAAATGGAGCTCTTCAAAATGGCACAAATGTTTCTGAAACATGGAGGAAATCTGCAAATTTAAATATGACGTTTCTTTGAACATCAATGGAAAACTTATAATTATATATGTCTTAGAGATTTTCGTTTTCTATCAAAATGAAAATTGAGTTGTTGAAGATATTTTAGATTAAATTTTTTAAATTCAGTATGTGAAGATTACAAAAATTTCTGTATATTTAAATTTATATACTAGTTGATAAATAAGACAAATGAATTTTGATAAATGTTTTCTATCCATGGGAAGGCTCTGGCCTCTTTTTTTTCGTTTATTCTTGTAACATATTTAAGTGAAGAAGTCAGTTTTCAGAAATATTATTTTTCAGTCGGAATCTATTTATTTTGTCGGAGTCTGTAGAAGCTTTATGGATGAAAGAAATCGAAGAAAGGGCAATAAAACTAGACCAATAAACGAGAGTGAGCTCGAAAGAAGCCGCCGATTTTATTTTATGGTTCTCGATTAGGGTCAACGTAAATAAACTAGCGAAAGTAAGGAACTTGGGCAAATGTACAACAGACCTCAAATTCGGGAATTTGTCACAGTGAAAATGGGTGAAGTGTTCAATACGACATGAGAAATAGTGACCTATATACATCTTGTCGATCCACGTTTAATTTGAGACATCCTGGTTTTCTTGAAGAAAATATTACTTCAATTTTTTCAATTATGAAAGCACTCACTTAACATTACGAGTAATATCGGGTGATTTTTTTTAGAGTGATAGAACTATCGATAGGGATAACTGTGATTTGACAGAAGCTAAAAGCCATGTTGTTTTGACATTTCTGTTCAATAAGCATTGACAAATTATCATGGAAAGACTCATGCCGCAACAACGTTTACAAATTGTTGGAATCTGTTTTCAAAATCAGTGTTCTATTCGCCAAACTTCTTTTTGTGAAATTTATGGTTCACATAATCGTCCATCAGAGCAGCTTATTCGTCGAACTATCGATAGATTTCGGACAACATTTCCTCTACTCGATGCAACAACAAGACAAAGAACTGTACGTACAGAAGAAATTATCGCTGCTGTAAGTCATAGTGTTAATGATTATCCAGATTTGTCTATTCGTCGACGTTCACAACAAGTTGGACTGTGTGCATCCACCACATGGAAAATTTTGCGTAAAGATCCAACTGGTTCAAGAACTAAATCCACTTGACCATAATAAGCGTCATTTGTTTGCTGATTGGGCCCTAGAACAGCTTGAAGTTAATCCACTTTTTTATCGTAAAATTATGTTTAGTGATTAAGCACATTTCTGGTTGAACGGCTATGTAAACAAGCAAAATTGCAGTATATGGAGTAAAAACAATCCCCAAGAAGCTCTGCAGGTTCCATTGCATCTTGAAAAATGCTTTGTATGGCGTTCTTTACACTCTGGAGGCATCATCGGTCCAGAAGGGTTTTGGTTCCAACAAGATGGTGCTACACCTCATTCCACTGCCGAAACAATTGATTTATTGAAAGAAAGATTTGGCGATAACAATATTTCGAGAAATGGTCCAATTAATTGGCTTCCAGGATCATGCGACGAATTTTCACTGGATTATGATGTCAAGTCATTGGTTTATGCTGACAAACCAGAAACAATAGACGCTTTTGGAAGCCGTTATTGATTAAATAAGGCTTCAATTCTAATTTGAATGTATTTTATTTCAAATTAAAAAAAAACATAAAGCTTAGTATATATAATTTCATAAAAATAATATTACTTGGAAGAGACTTTTCTAATATTCTACATATTAATGAGAATATTTCTCTGAAATCTCTACAATAATAAATTATTTTTTATTTTTGTTTCAATAGTGCCATAGCTATCGAACCAGACAACTTAGAAATTTCATTCGAAGGCACGCTCCTTGTACTTTGATTTCTGCATCTCAGGAAATTATTTTCGAATATTCCGGGTGTTACAGAAAAAAATTATTCAACAACATTTATCACAACGCAAGAGTAGTCACACAAAATCTCAAGACGACTTTTTCCGACCTTGTCATTTCTACAAATGACAGGATCAAATGGCCCCCCAGATCACCAGATATATCTCCCAATGATTTTTTCTTGGGGATATCTGGAAACTTTGGTTTATGGGCATGAAATTGATAGAGCGACGAATATTTATGAATTAAGGTTCAAAGTAATCCAACTTTGTGCCAAAATAGCAACTATGCTGAATCTGCTAACAAATATATAATTTCATAAAAGATTTGGCTACTGTTTGGCCCAACAAGGTGGGTTATTTGAACATTTAATTCAAATTTGTCCACCTTTGATTTCGCATTTTTTAGAATTTGTTTTTGTTTTCGAATTTCTTATTTTCGCATAATTTATTTTATTGTCAAGCTAGCTATGGCGATAAAGAACCTAAGTACTTATTTTCACAGACGAAATTATTTGTTTCATTAATCGTGGCAAATAAATTCCACGCATGCAATCGAATAAGATTGTCGTATTTATTTTCAATCGATATGGTCTAACGGATCCCACGTTTGAAGTGCGAATGATTCAAATCGCGCTGATGTTTTGATTTTTCCACTGCTCCACTGGACCCTGGTCATGCTCTAGATTAGTATTGAATTTCCTATGTTTTCGACTATCTTTTTTATACTTGTATATTTGATTGATTGTTTTTATTTAGCATCCAAATAACTCCGAACTGATGAGAAGCTGTCTCAGAATTTTTCAGATTCTTTTTCTGGAGAATGTTCTATCAATTAAAAAAAAATAAATAAAAAACACCTTTTTAATTTCTATGTGGAACAATTTTTCGTGATTGAATTTGTTATTCCGTAATATCCACCCCAAAGAAATTTGTATTGGGTGATGGATTTAGATAATTTTGATGATCATGTTTTCTTTCGATTCTTAATCAATTAGTTGCCACTCACATGCGTTTGTAATCTAAAGATCTATAAAGTGATGCAGTATTTTCTGAGGCATATTACTAAATTCAATTCTTATATCTGTCTTATTCAAAAAAACTTTTCGTAGTAACTTTTCAATATACATTCATAAAGACGTAATTCGGACTGATTTCTTCAACTTATCCTAAGTGATTGATATATTCGTAGTCTTATTTAAAAAAAAAAATTAGCAATCTCGATCAGAGAATAAAAGTTAATGCTTTTTTCATGACACCTCAAATCTATTTCATTACCTAAATGCATAGTTTTCTATCCACCATCACCATGCCTACTTTTATTAAGAATAAAGTTCTTAATATGTATCTCATATGATAATCATGCTCTTTCCTGCGTTGTCAACTTCATTTTAAATATAAACATTCTATGCCGAACTACTTGAGATAAGGCATTTCACCCCGTATCCCATATAATTCCGTTTGAGAGGGCATCATTCGTTAATCATCAAATTTGAGATAGGTGAAGAATTTTTCACTCAATTAGAGGGAGAGTGGTATCTTGAGACTTTTTAACACATATATGTGTTATATCTGTTTCAGAGAGGACAGATAATTATTTGTAGAAAGAAAGAACACGTTGCTGAATGACGAAGGACAATAATGTTTATAGAAATATATTAGGGTTTAGTATTTACATATTTTAATCTTTAGAGTGCAGAAAGAGGAAAATTGCGATTAGTTAATTTATGTTTTTTAATGCAATTAAACTGTTTAGTATTATTTTTTCAATATAACATTATTTGTATTTTTTTATTTGTCGAAGGTGTGCACTGATATAAATTTCAATTAAGATAATAAAAAGAGGTTTTTTCTTGGTAGAACGGGAATGAAAGAAATTCAAAGAAATATAAATTCAAAGTAAACTGAAAATTATTAAATAATACTTGAAGAGTACAGAAGGTTGTTTCGTTTCTTTTTTTTTTATGAAAAATAGAATCCTTCCCAAAAATGCAAAACATTGAAGAAGTTCTTGGGGTTATGTTTTGCATTTTTGGAAAGGAATTTAGTTTTCATAAAACAAAGAACGAAACAAAATTTTGTACTCTTCAAGTATTTAATAATTTTTAGTTGACAATTTATATTCTCTGAATTTCTTTCATTTCCTTTGGTACTGTGTGATAAGTATTAATTCTATATGTCTACTAACACAGTGTGTTCCAAAGACATTTATTTTATTTATTTCTAAAACTTTTTGAATAAACATTTTTTTGGAATTAAAATTTGTAGGAGGTTAACAGAATAAATCTGAATGATATTTAAATTTTAATTTCTTAGATGCCTCTTATATTCTCACCTTGAATTTAGAATTATATATTTTTTAATTGTACATGACACAACTCTGAATGAATCTAAATGAATTTTAAAAAAATGGATTTTTCTTGGATGATTTAATTTTCTTCATATGATAACGAATGAAATAACACATAAAAAATGGGTGACATTGAAATACAGAATTATCAACACATATGTGTGCACGATATTCCCCTGATTTGGCTCCGATTGACTTTTTCTCTCCTCAAAACTCAAATCGCCACGCCTGGGTACCAGTTTTTAGTCGATGAAAGAAATAGAAGAGAATTTGCGGCGATTTTCTGCGATTGCTTGAAATGATTAATCAAATAAAATAATCTACATTCTTTCCTTGGATTGTTCGGAAAGTAATTTCGGTTTTCTTGGAAACAAAAAAGGCAATTTATAATGAATAAATATTTTAATTTTAATTATTGGGCATTCTGGTCCAACATCTCTTTATTATAGTAGCATGATTTCATGGTCATAAAATTTTTGGACTTTGCTGGCAAAAAACTGTTCCAGGTGATTTTTAAAATGAATTTCCATCAAGTAAGGACCGATTCAAATGCATTTTCTTTCTTTCATAATTAAAACAAATTGTAGAAATTACTGTTTCATTTCCCGAAACTCGAGTCACAAGAAAATGTGTAATATATATTTTTATTGGTAGTAAAACATAGTAATTTCTACAATTTGTTTTAATTATGATCAACTACCAAATAGTAACGGCTGAAACAATTCAGTATTCTTTCTTTCAGTGGTATCTCACTGACATCACTGAAAAATGCTTAAAATGCCTTTAAAAACCGTTTTGAAAAATTAGTTTTCTGCTACTTTCGTAATCACTTCAATTCTTAATCTTGAGTTCAGTTACATGTTGAGCAGCTAAAGAGCTATTTCTTTGAAAAACCGATCAGGTCGCAACAGCCTCATATTTACCAAAAAATCAGCCAACATTTTTGGTCCCACATTAAAATCGAATTTGCAAAGTCCAAACACCTGTCCAGCATTTTTGAGAGTCCCTAAAAGAAATCAAGATAAGATCTTCAACAATTCCCCTTAAATTACGTTCTGTACTTTCGCACCAAACTCAACAATTCATAGAAGTATTAGAGTAAATATATCCGGTTCTTACTGCGTTAAGCCCTTAACAATGGGTTATTAAAGGTAAAGAGGATTAAAGCCAAAATTTTTCCACAGAAGTAACAATGTCTAAACTGCCACTGTTTTATCCCTGACTTTTTGGAGGTAATCACGTGAGTAATTACGTTTTGTATTCTACAATAGGTGATTTGTGTTATATTCGGCAGTTGAAGAAGCATAAAGGAACTCGATGGTTCACTAGTTCCCATAGGATTTCTCATATTTCTTCATATTTGCGCCATCAGGTTACAAATGATAGATTATTCATCTCATTCAATTTCAAGGTATAGGGTTATTCTTTGAATTTTCGGAAGATTTTTGCCTGAACTTTTCATTCGGTTTACTTGCAATATTATTGAGCATTTAAACAAATGAGAAAGCACAGAATACTCTGGGATATACATAAAATTATTGATATATAAAATAGTGTAAACATTAAATCAATGTTATATAGGGCGTGATAGAACTTTCGATAGGGATAACTGTGATTTGACAGAAGGTAGAAGCCATGTTGTTTTGACATTTCTGTTCAATAAGCAATGACAAATTATCATGGAAAGACTCACGCCGCAACAACGTTTACAAATTGTTAAAATTTATTTTCAAAATAAATGTTCTATTCGCCAAACTTATAAAACACTTCGTGAAATTTATGGTTTACAGAATCGTCCATCAGAGTAGGTTATTCGTCGAACTATCGAAAGATTTCGGACAATATTTTCCCTACTCGATGCAACAACAATAAAAAGACAAAGAACTGTACGTATAGAAGAAAATATTGCTGCTGTAAGTCATAGTGTTAATGATGATCCAGATCTGTCTATTCGTCGACGTTCACAATAAGTTGGACTCTGTGCATCCACAACCTAGAAAATTTTGCGTAGATCTTGGTCTACACACATACAAGATCTAACTGGTTCAAGAACTAATGCCACTTGACCATAATAAGCGTCGTTTGTTTGCTGATTGGGCCCTTGAACAGCTTGAAGTGGATCCACTTTTTTATCGTAAAATTGTGTTTAGTGATTAAGCTCATTTCTGGTTGAACGGCTATGTATCCAAGCAAAATTACCGTATATGGAGTGAAAACAATCCTCAAGAGTTTCTGCAGGTTTCATTGCATCCTGAAAATTGCACTGTATTGTATGCTTTACACGCTGGAGGCATCATCGGTGATCAATGATTGTTTCCTTCAAAATTTGAATGATATCGTCCCAGAAGTGTTTTGGTTCCAACAAGAAGGTGCTACACCTCATGCTGCTACCGTAACAATTGATTCATTGAAAGAAAGATTTGGCGATAACATTATTTCGAGAAATGGTCCAATTAATTGGCCTCCAAGTTCATGCCACATAACTCCACTGGATTATTTTCTTTGGGGTTATGTCAAGTCATTGGTTTATGCTGATAAACCAAAAACAATAGACGCTTTGGAAGCCCACATAACTCGTGTTATTGATGAAATAAGGCCTGAATTACTCGAAAAAGTGGTTCAAAATTGGTCTTGTCGAATGCGGTTCCACAGAGCTAGTCGTTGTGGACATATACCGGAAATTATTTCTAAAACATAAATGTCATAAAATTATCTTTCAAATAGAAAAAAATTTGGCTTCGATCTTTATTTAAATGTGTGTTATTTCAACTTAAATTTCTATCACTCTAAAAAAACACCCGGTACTTGAGCCACAATGCTTTCGAACGGAAAGGGCCTAGAGCCTTAAAACTTTCAGGGAAGGTTTGCAGTCTGAATAGCTTGGCTAAATTTGTTAATTGGTAGAATTGATGCAACAACTTCGCAGTTATTCACGTTCGAATATTTTTCCTGATATTTTCGAGACTACTGATGCAATCAATCTGTACTTCAGTTTTTAGCAGCAAAATGATAAAGCGCATGTTCTCGCGAAATTTCGTGAGGGTCCTTTGATTAGAATTTGAGAAAAAGAAAATTAATAATGTACACATTCTTTTGGTGTTGTTACTGTTGTTCCAATGAAGTGATGAGTTAGAGCAAAAAATAAAAAAATTATATGCAGATATGTCAGAAACAGCTGCTACAATCAACTCTTACCTTTTTTAGGTACAAAATGCTGAAAAAGGATAATTTTATTCAAAAGTTCAATAAGTTACAGACTCAAAAAGGAGACAAGCAATAAATAATTTCTGGATTTTTACTGCGTTCGTGAGGCCAATTTTAAAACTTGGTTTAGACGAAATTCCCTTCGTATTCCTTTCTCAATGATTAAGAATTTACTTCAAGTGGCTCAAGTTTTTTTAAACAAATAAGTGGTAATTCTTCAATAAATTATGGAAAAAATAATTGTCGAATACAGAATTCTTTACAAAAGGTGACCAAAAACACATTTAATTAAATTTTAATATGTGTAATAATATTAATTACACATATTGTAAAATAATTAGATGCAACAAATTATCTACTTGTCTGTCACATACTTGATGAATATTCCAATTGAAATTCTCCCACAGAAATCGTGCCTTATACTGGACAATAAAATGATTTTTTTTTAAATTCTTTCATTTTATTAAAAAATAACCCGATATATATTTTGCCTAGAACAAATGGAAATTTGAAATATATTTTTAATATACAGGATGAATCATAACTATTGGGACATAGGCAAAGAACAGATTATCAGGACAAAAATATGACTATTGGACTAAATATGCCTCAATGAAATATTGCAGTGGAAAAAGATGCAGGGCGATAAATCTGAAATTTTGTTATTTTTTGCTAATAATTTCAGGGTTTATTTAGAATTACGAATTTTTCATAAAAAATTTCTATCGTATTCTTGAACAGAGAATCATTCGTTGAATATTTGCAGTTATTAATTAATAACCTTTTTGAAGACAGAAACATATTTTTAGAATAAATTTCTTGGAAAAATTTTCTGTACCTATTACTGTTTTTTATAATTTTTCTGCACATGAAGAAAGATAATCATTTTTTTTCGTAATTTCTTATTGATTTGCTGCAATTAAAAAATTAAATAATATTAAAAAAATTTAACATTAATGAATAATAATAAATCTTCCACTTTCTCATAAACGGTCCTTTATCCTTGGCCTGAATTACTTTCCTTTCTTTAGTTTATTACTCTTACTTTTCCCTGAATATTTTTTTATTGCATTTGCACGCGACAGTCAAGTTACAGCGTGACGAAAGTCGTTATTTGGAATTTGTTGAGGACATAAACATCGTTTTGTTCGCTTTAATATGACGGAGTTTTGGAGGTCAAAACATTTCACATTCAAATGTTTCATGTTTCGGTAGATCTATATTTTTAAAGCGTTAAGATATGGGTTAACAATTTTGCAGTTCGGGGTCCAAATATTATATTTATTCAATGTTTCTGTTGAAATTTTGACACATTTGTTACGTGGAAATAATCATCAATTTGTCGACAATATCCTGGCAATTTATGATTTTGATGAAAAAATGTAAATCTGAATCATTTTTGTAACGATTTCTATGAATTTTTTTACAATAGTGGACTCATATATGAACATATTAAAAGTTAAATATTGAAACAATAATTCACTGAAACCTCTACATAATTAAATTTTAAAAATTAAATGTTTCTAGTGAACCCCGAACATTCTGTCATATATATATATTTTACTTACAAATGCAAGTTCTTAAAAAATAAAGTATGTGATACTTTTATTGATTTTTCCTTATTTCTCATTCAAAACAGTCTACTGATGATTATGGATGAGACTTTCAAACGTTTTTCTCCAGAATGTATTATATTTTCAATTTATGTAAATCATTTTTCGGTAAAGAATTTGTTATTCGTTTGAAACAGCTGTATGGGTAGGTATGTTATTTAATTTCGGTCAATATTGTATATTTCCTGTAGATTTCTATTCCAGGTACTGTATGGTATTTGAGAATTCTATATGTCTACTTAAACAGAAACAGTGTTTCTTAGACATTTCGATTTCGTGTTTTTTAATTGAATTATGTTGAGATTTCACAGAATGATGCTGTTTCCATATTTAAATTTCAAAATATTACCCTCTCCTAAGGAATATACCCTTTAAATTCATTTTATTTCAGTTATAAATAAGTATATTTTTTTAACTAGAATAATAGAATTTGCGTCTAATGTAAGAGTACTTTGATATATATTGTTTTGAATTTTTTTTTAATAATTATTTCAAATTTGCAATTGATTTATCTTGAAACGTTTCAGTTCTTTTTTAATTCTCCAGGTTCGAAAACATTATTATTACTAATAAAAAAAAGTTAAATGATATCGCCTTTCAGGTTTTTGCTTTTTGGTTTATTATTTTACGAAATAAAAAATGTTTGGTCTATAAAATAAAACGGAAATTTGTATAATTCATACTTTGCACTTTACCAACTTCAAGAATAGAATACGAAAACGATATCCATCTACCCTATGTCACCCTGATCCTATTTGCTAAACTATTATACAGGATGTCTCTAAGAAGTAAGGAAATAATTCTGAAAAAACATGTTAGCCTTACCCGATTTACCTCAGTTCAAATGTGGATGATTTTCGAGATGGAGTGTCAAAAGTTCAATGTAGTTTTATTTTTCCATAAATATTTTTTTATTAGTTGGTGTTATCACTAAATTTGAAAGGAAGTTTTGTTGGATAAAAATTTCGATCTGCTCTAATTTTTACTGTTAAAATGACAGGTTATTACCTGTCATATTTTGAACTCCTTTGAAACGATTTAATTTTTTTTGAACAACACTATGTCAAGTTTTTAAATAGAGATTCTCATTCTCCATTCTCTGGCACCTGAAAGGGGTATACATAATAAAACTTAGTAATATAATCGGTTGGTACAACAATAATTTTCTGAGATTTGCAGCGAAATCAATTCATTCTTAGGAGTGAAAATTAAAGGTTTCAATTCAAAAAAATATTTCTCATAAATTAATCGTAGGATTGTTTTATTGTAAAATAATTGAACTTTGTGTTAAAACTGTCTTTCAGAGAAAATGTTGGAAAAAAAACGAACTGAGTGTTGTACACGAACTTAGGTAATAACCTGAAAAAATTGAAATTGGTTTTATTCTTGAAGGGATTATGTGTTCGTCAATTTTTGGCATGAAAATTTTTCCTTCCAGTACCTCTCAAAAGAATTCTTCTGAAACAGATATGATCTGAAAATATTAAAAATGCAACAGCTGGTGTATTCTAGTCTTATGAAATACAAATCACCTATTGTATCACACAAAGTAAAATAAACATCATTAACTTTGAAGAATTGGTAATAGAATGGTGGCAAATGTTATTTCTACTTCAGCCCCATTGTGTGAATAATCTTTATCCTTGCAGTTGAACACAGTGCACATCTCTTCGAGGAAATTTATGCACGATCCGCCCAACTATGTCAGATGCCGATAAGAAATGGTAATTACGGTATAATTATGTTGAAAACAAGAAATACATCTAATTTTGCTGTAATTGTCTGTAATTTTAGAACTCAATTCCAAAAATGATCTCAAACAACTAGGTTGGGTGAAGAATATGGGATCAAAAGTAACTCCGTCCGGCCAGTCTGTCCGTAAAAACTTCAACTTCAACAGACACTGAAAAGAAAACCTAATAATGACACTTTAAAATGAAGGTGTTGCCAGATAAACCATTATAATAATAAACAAGTAGCCAAATATTTTATCAAAACCGCACGAACTTATTTTTTAAACCAAAATTTTCATTAAAAGTTTGAATTCATTAAGAACCGCTTCATATAGCAAAATAAATATTGTAACTGAAACTTCTTTGAATGTGGATATCGACATTATGTATATAAGTTCAAAAACAGAATTTCAATCAAGTTCAAGTAGAGAAATCGGATAGATAATAAAATATAGAATAAGTACTTCTGTGTTTGTGATAAATTTCGTGAGAATCAGAGCACCAGTATTGTAAAAAACTTAATTTCAGTAAATCTTGATTGTCAATTATGATATTTGACTGAGAATTGTTGAATCCATACAACATCTCCGCAAAATGAGGCAATTTAAATATTAGAATATAAGTCTAGAGCACTATTTTCTAGTAATCGCAAGACTCGAAAGTCATATTATAACTAGTTTTTTTTTTTTTCAGCAGTGATATCTGGGTAATCTTGATATCAGCAGCAAAACATATCACTGAACTTGATATAACCATTGATAAAGAATATCATAAAGCCTTACACTAACTCCTCTGATGAATTTTCTTCTCAAATATTAATACAGGCTGTCCCAGAAGTCGACGTCAAGGTGGAATCAGGTAATAGGTTAAGTCATAAGAGTCATCAGAAAAATACAAAAGAAAATTCAAGTCCTGTATTTTTCAAATTTTATTGCACTTTCTTTTATTCAATGAAATGCACACCTGTGATGCTTTTTGAACTCCTATTGCTACAATTTTTTATTTTTTTCAAACTTTATTTTTCCTATGTTATCACTATGTTATTATAGTGCTTCTGTAACCTGTAATCTTCAATTCTAAGCTAATTGCTCCAGCTTGGAGAATAATGTCACTTTTTGTCGAACCAAGCATTCAAAATTAAAATTTCGCCCAACTTCAATTAATTGTACTGAAAAAAAAATGTACTATATCAGTTTGACAAGTTACTTCGATCAGAATTTGCCATTGACATACCATGTATTTAGTATTGTTGAAATTAATTAATGTTAAATAATTTTTTCAGACACATAAATAAAAATTCAATGTCGAATATTGAAGAATGCTTTTGGGTTTCAGTTTCTCCATCCTGAAAGAACAAAACTAAGTAAATGACGAATTTTTCAGATTTTCCCTTTGTTTGAAAAAACCAGTTCGCGATGCCTTCTCACTAAACGACCTAACCATCCTCTTTTAATGTTTCCCCATTGTATTTCGTAGTCAAGGTAATCGCACTAAAAATTTAATGTTTGGGAGCTTTTTTGAAATTTAACGCGTGTGTGAATCGACTTTGCTACCAGGAAATCCAATAAAATACGACGTTCGTTTCGTTAAAATGCCCCTTTTATGTGATTTAACGATTTTTCAAACCTTTGGATACTCCACAATACGGGAGCGAAAAATATATTGGAAGTTCACTGGGTAGTTAAATTTTATATCCAACCTTGAGTTCGTTTTAGAGTGCGACGTCTTTGGATGTCCACGTGTGAAAAGATCGTGAGAATCGCCCAAGAAAACTCTGGACGTAAAAATGTGGACAATAGTTTCAAGAATTAATGAATTCGGAAGAAACTCAAGAAATAAGAGACTTCCCCGTAATATAAAAACAATCACTATGCTTTGTAATAAATGAATCATTGCTTCCAGATTGTTTTTAAAAGATAGATTTATTATACAGAACACAGGTTTCATTGAAATAACGCATTTATCAAAAAGTTGCATCATAACTCAGTTGAGTCACCTGGATACAGTAATAAAAAGGGATTTTCCACTTGATAGAGCACTTTTTCGATATCTTAAATACCAAATAGAGTAATTCTGTTACACCTCGCTACAAATTTTAATTCTATAAAATTTCTCGAAATTTCTTAAAAATAAAATTTAATAAATGTCTTAGAAAACACTGTCCCATTCTTAGTAGACATATAGGATTAACATCATAACACAGTATAAAAAAGAATCCAAATGAAATATAGAATATTGATTGAACTTACCCAACATACATTTAATGGAACCGCACGGTTTCATAACGGTATTATGAAAAACAAATGCCACTCTGAAGATGCCCAATATAAAATTAATTAAGTCCTTAAAACAACCTCACTTTTGGAAACTCTTTCATAAACCGCTTAAAAAATATTTCGCACATCTTCAAAAAGCCAGCAAATTAAAAACGACCACTACAAATATTTACTAGAACTGCTCTAAAAATGACCAATTTTAAATTTTTATCAACTGAAATATAATAATCAAAATAAAAAGTAAGCGAAGTAATTCAACATAACACACACAATCCAAATACAATATTCTTTATGTTCATATTTCGTTTTTTACGAAACTCTTCAGAAATATCCGAGCTAAACTTTGACTATTATATCAAATGTTTATACTCACATGTTCTATGCTTGAGAGAAAATTAGATAACGAACCTGACCGCTTGATCATAACCCAACTTTTTGCATAATCATAGAGCAGTTCCAAATCACAAAGTCAAGTCATCTTTTACCAGTGACAAAAGCACATTTGTAAACTTTTATATTCTTAAGTGTTACATGACAGTTGATATTGACCCGTTTTTTTACATAAAATATAAACAATATTTAAGTGAAATATTTCTTACTATTAAAGTCTTTTTATTAACATAAAATTAAATAAAATGAATTACTACGTTATACCGTTAGTAAATATCTTACGATATTTTTATATCTTACGATACAAATTTTGTCAAGGAAGCAGTGCTCTAAAAATGATAAATTTTAAATTTTTGCCATCTGAAAAATAATGACTGAAACAAAAAGCTAGCGAAGTAATTCAACATAACACGCATAATCTAAATACAATATTTCATATGTCCATAATTCGTTTTTTATGAAACTCTTCAGAAATATCCAATCTAAACTTAATAGTTTTCAAGTTATGCTATGTTTTAAGTGAAAAAGTTGTGAAGTTACAAAATAGTAAAATAGTGAATAGCTTCACAACGTAAAACCGTTGGACCATACTCTATAGGATTTTTTTTGTTACAAATTGCCGGTAAAATCACCTTGTGAAATTTAGCCACAGATAACTTCGACACCCAGTATATAACAGATGAAATAGTATTTGTTTATTCAGTTTGAAAGTGTAGTAAATATCTGAACCACAAGTCGTCCGATTCAGTGATGAAAAAGTAATAGAAACGAAGTAATTTCATTTCATTCTATAGTCCGTCTAGAAAGTATCCGGAATTAAATATTTTTCATAATTTTAATATACTACTCTGTCAAGAAAGTACCGGGAATTTTCAATTAAAACAACATTTTTACATTTAATCGTCAAAATTTATTGGGTCGCCTTCAATTTGCTCCAATACATCTATGCCAACGGCACTTCCAATTATCGAAACATTTTTTATAGGCGCTTTCCGGGATGGACTTTAGCTCTCGCGCCGAATTTTGTTTTATGGCTTCAATCGACTCAAAACGGGTGCCACGAAGGGGCAATTTTAGTTTTGGGAAGAGGAAAAAGTCGCAGGGAGCCAAATCCGGCGAATACGGTGGTTGCTGAAGCACGTTTGTTGAGTTTTTGGCGAGAAAGTCAGTCACAATCGTAGCTCGGTGAGAAGGCGCGTTATCGTCATGCAAAATCCATGAGTTGTTCGCCCACAAATTTGGCCGCTTCTTACGGATACGCTCACGCAAACGTTTCATAACGCCTAGGTAATACTCCTTGTTTACCGTCTGACCCTCTGGAACGAATTCGTAGTGCACCAAGCCACGGATATCGAAGAAAACAATGAGCATCACCTTCATTTTCGAGCGGCTTTGGCGTGGTTTTTTCGGTTTCGGCTCATTTTTTGCCACCCATTCCGATGATTGCTGGCTTGTTTGCATATCGTACTCGTAGACCCAGGTTTCATCACCAGTTATAATGCGTTCCATGAATGTAGAATCGGAATTACAGCGATCCAGCATGTCTGAAGCAACCTGTTCGCGATAACGTTTTTGAAGAAAATTCAGGTCTTTCGGTACGAGTCGTGTGGCCACCTTTCTCATGCCCAAAATATCAATCAAAATCGTACGTGCGGACTCGTGGGATATCTTAAGATCATGTGCTATCTCTCTCAAGCTGGTACGACGGTTTTCCAGCACCCTTTCCTTAATTTTATCGACGTTATCTTCGATCGAAGCCATCGATGGGCGACCACTTCACGACCGTCCTTGAAGGCTCTGTACCACTGATATACACGAGTTTTCGATAGAGCATTATCACCAAAGGCCTTTTGCAACATTTTCAATGCATCGGCACACGAAAATTCATTTGCAACACAAAACTTTAAACAAATTCTTTGCTCAACGTAATCACCCATAGTAAAAATTGGCACGCACTCTGACATCGACTGACTTAATCAGCTGTTGCAAACACACTAGTTGACAGATCCCGCTCAAGCTTGGCATAGTAATTAAGGACAGTGGTACCAACCTAGGAAAAACAATTTTTACCTGCCTCATTGCCCCGCCAGATTTAAATCGATAATTCCCGGTACTTTCTTGACAGAATGTATAGTCTGTCTAGAACGCATCCGGAAAAAACAAAGCTCAATTGTAATTAATTAGTATGTATTTCTATTTCTAGAATTAGAAAATTTTATCAAAATATTCATCTTATTTACTTATACAACCTCCTTTCAACTGTAAACACTTGACTAAACGCCGAGGTACACTCGAAACTAGTTCATCTCCACAATTGTTGTAGTATTACAAACATTTTTATGGAAATAAATTACTGTCTCATATATATTTTTTTAATTAAAATTATTTTCCACCAAGTAAAGACCGAATCAATCAAATATAAAGTAAAACAACTTAATTTCCGCTTATTTATTTAATTTCACAACAATTGTTTCGTCATGACAACATGACTTCGTCAGGTGAGTATGGTGCTAACTAATATATATTTGATATTGAGTTCCTTAAATATTCAAAATGTACAGAAAAGAAGGTAGTGGGAATTTGCAGTAATTTGTTTTCTTATTATTACACCAAGTTTCAGAAAAGGTTAAGTGAGAAGGATTTATGTAGGTTCGTCTGGTCGTTTAGGAGAATCTGTTTTTTATTGTGTCTGTTAATTTCGACGGATTCTAGGTAGTTCAACCTGAAGTTCTTGTTTTTTAGGTGTAAGATGTTGTAGTTATTGTCGAAATCATGTCCTGTCTCCAAGGGATGGTCAGCATATGTTGAATTTTCATTTTTTCCAAGATATGCTTTCTGGTGTTCAGGTATCCTAGTGCCGAAAGATCTACCTGTCTGACTAATGTATACGCATGGGCAAATACCGCAGTTTAACCTATAGATTCCAGACTTTTTGTTTTTATGGATCAAATCTTTATTATTTTTCATTAAATTTCCGTGTTTCTTGTTTTAAATGAAATGTTGCAGTTACTCTTTTTTCTTTAAATATCTTGCTATTTTTTCGGACTTTTTGTTTATGTACCTTGAAGAAATATATTTTGTATCAACGGATTTATAATCAACGGATTGATACCATTGTGAAATGCAATCTGTTTTATTATATTCAATTCTCTATCAAAATTCTCTTGTGTCATAGGCATGTTGATTAGTCTAAAAATCATGCTATTACAAGCTGCTAGTTTTTGAGAATGTGGATGATTAGAATTTGAGTGGATCGTATTATCTGTATGAGTGGGTTCCCGGAAAATTGATTATGTATATTGTTAGTTTTTGAAATTTTTACATCAAGAAAATTAATGCTGATATTCCTTTAATCTTAGGCGGTCTTCCTGAAAGTGGTCTATGCCTCATATCCATGCCATTTTTTATCCTCTTTATTTTCTCATATACATCACTTTTTCCCAGTTTAGTCAATTGCACTATTTTTGTAACGTCTCCAAAACCTTTTCTATACAAATATTCTACCTGTTTTCTTTTTCCTAGTTGCGACATTATTTCATAAACTATATACCTGTTTACAATCAACAATAATTGAAATAGTGTTGCCATAATTTTTTTTCCATAGCCGACTATCTGCACAACCTATTTTATACATTACTTTTATCTTCGAATGTTACAAAAAAGAGGATTATGAAAAATTATAAATTCCGGAAACTTTCTAGACGGATTATAAAGGTATTAGATTTTTTTGATCTTAAATTGCTCAGTTAAGACAATCATCTCAAATTGTGTGTTTTAAGAAGAACAACCTGTTAGCCTATGCTCAGTCAAAATGTTGGAAATCAGTATTATCTTTTTCATATTTTTTTATTTCAACTGAAACAAAAGGGTATTCCGAAATTGACGACCTTACTCTACTGAATTGCGTGTGAAAACAATGAACCTGAATCGTATCAAACTTCCACCCAGCAGAAAATTCAATAAAACAGATTTATGTACAATCCAGCTCAACAATAAACAAAATCTGTCGCACTGTTTGCCATCAGAAAATCCAAGGGTAAACACAACGTCCTCATTCGTTCGTAATGAAACATTAGGACAATTGCGAGCGTAATTTAGGTAAATCCAGAGACTAATCAACTAATACTAATCATATAAATTAGTTTCGTCCTGATAGAATTTCGGTGTACAAGCTGAAATACAAGCTGCTTTCCCCCCATCAAACCAATCTTCGCCATCTGCCTTCATATATCGGACACAATTTGGCAATTTATATTTTGAAGTGAAATGTTCCTAACTGAGTATCACGTTTTGCTTTTATTTCTATCTCTATTTGTCGATATGGAGAACAGATTATGGGCATTAAGATTAGTTTTGTGTTTGGACAAAGCGAACTCGACGCTTCTTATCAAAGAGCAAACTGAAATTTAGGTAAGTCGAGGATTCGCAGGAAATGCCCGCGTTGAAAGCGAACATTTTTTTATTTCCATGAACAGCAATTTCCTCGAATTGGTCGAGGTCTAAGGAAGTGAACGAATTCTGACTTCTGGAAAAATTGGGAGAAGTTATGGGATTACCATGTTTCTATTTAGACGCATCGTCAAGAGTCTTGGTTCCCCTAGGTTTCTCAAGAAATAAACAATCTATGTTCTGGAAATGAGATGAATATTTTCCTCTATTTCAACTGCCCTATAACTGATAGAAAATATTTGTTTGTTACTTTTTGCTTTATGCAGTATGAGACAACAGAGGTAAAATGAGATAACATCTAATTTTATCGATTATTTATTTTTGATTAATTATCGTTATTCCACAACTGAATCCAAATTCAATATTCCGTATTACCACCTATTCTTTCAATCAACTGCCCAATACACCTAGGCATCCCACGAATCGAGTCATAAATGAAATTTTTTCAGCCATATCCCTTCTGAAAGAAGGGAATGATATGCCCCAAACTCAATTGATATGCCCCAAACTCAATTTCTGAAAAGTTGAAAATGGGTTTTGGCGATTGGATATTTCTCTCCCCATACCAGTACCCAGTAATCCCATACGTGCTCGATTGGATTCATTTCTGGTGAGTTTGCTGGCCAGTTCATTCTGTAGATATTGTTCTCTTAAGGAATATTTTGAACCCTTCGTGTGCGGTGTTGTGGAGCGTTATCATCTTTATAATTGAAATTATCCTCAAATTCGTTGCGCAGAGGTCCAATGATTGGTTCAATGATGTTTTCTATGTAGATCGCACCAGTCATTGTTCGTTCAACGATAATAAGAGGGGTACGGCGACCGAACATTATATCGCCTTGCACATTATTGATCCGCCTCGGAAGGGCACAATTTCCCGGGTGAAATGAAGTCGCTCTAGTCTGCCTGAACCTCTTCCAAACCCTTTCTCGCCGACTATCACTTAGTAAACCGAATCGTGACTCGTCCGGAAGAAGTACCAAAGCTAAGCTCATTTCTGGTTGAACGGCTATGTAAACAAGCAAAATTGGCGTATATAGAGTGAAAACAATCCTCAAGAAGTTCTGCAGGTTCCATTGCATCCTGAAAAATGCACTGTATGGTGTGCTTTACACGCTGGAGGCATCATCGGTCCATATTTCTTCAAAAACGATGCTGGAGCTAATGTTACAGTGAATGGTGCTCGTTACAGATCGATGATCACTGATTATTTGTTTCAAAATTTGAATGGTATCGACCAAGAAGTGTTATGGTTCTAACAAGATGGTGCTACACCTCATGCTATTACCGTAACAATTGATTTATTGAAAGAAAAATTTGGCGATAACATTATTCAGAAATGGTTCAATTAATTGGTCTCCAAGATCATGCGACATAACTCCACTGGATTATTTTCTTCGTGGTTATGTCAAGTCATTGGTTTATGCAGATGCATCAAAAACAATAGACGCTTTGGAAGCCAACATAACTCGTGTTATTGAGGAAATAAGTCCTGAATTACTCGAAAAAGTGGTCCAAAATTGGTCTGGTCGAATGCGGTTCCTCAGAGCTAGTCGAGGTAGACATGGCCGGAAATTATTTTCAAAACATAAATGTCATAAAATTATCTTTCAAGGAAAAAAAATGTGGCTACAATCTTAATTTAAGTGTGTTTTATTTCAACTTGAAGTTTTTTCACTCTAAAAAAGCACCAGATATTGTTGCATTCTAAATGATTTTCTGTTAGGATAATGCAAGGTGCCTATACTCAAGCTTGGATGCAAGAACACTAAGTAACAACCATTTCATGGCCAACAGCTTCACCAGATAATAGTACCATTGAAAGCATATGGGGACTAATGAAGAATGAAGTTGAACGAGCAGCTCCTCGAAATAAAAATGTTTTAATTCAGTCAGTTTTACATCACCGAAATTTATCGAGGTGTACTACTCTCGGGTGTACCTCGAAGTTTAGTCAAGTGTTTACAGTTGAATGGATGTTGTATAAGTAAATAAGATCAATATCTTGTTATTATTTTCAAATTCAAGAATTAGGAATATATACTAAATAATTACATTTGATCTTTGTTTTTTCCGGATACTTTCTAGACGGACTATAATTATAATAATAATAATAATAATAATTCATTTATTCCCAATACAGTACATATCACAGAATATGAATAAATTTTAACCCATCAAAAATTTCATGGGGAGTCAGGTACAATTTTGTCTAAAAAGACACATAAGTATATATAAAATAAAAATGTATGAAACAGAATAAAACAAAACATTAGTCAAACAAACATTAGATAAATGAATTTGGCCAGACAACATTTTTCATAAAAATATATAATTTTAAAAAGTATCATTCAGATATTCATGTGTTGAGTATTATGCTTTATTCATTAGGATACATTTCAGTTCATTCTTGAGCTTTATTCGATTTAATTCCTTCATTCTGGACAGCAGTTTGTTGAAAATTTTTATAGCTAGATGACTTACATTTAACTGTGATACTTTTATACGATGGTATGGTATGTAGTTGTTTTTGTTTGTGGTATCATAGTTGTGATTAAAGTTGTTTTTCAATAGTATGTCTTATTATCATGGATTACACAGGTAAGTATAAGAGTAGAGGTCACAGTAAGAATTATTTCTCTGGGGAATAACTCTCTAAAGCTATATCTATTACTTACGCCAAATAGTATTCTCAGTACCTGCTTCTGTTTAATGAATAATTTCTTACTTTCAGACAAATCCCCCCAGAAAATGAGGCCGAAGTTAAGGACACTATGAAAGTAGCTGAAGTAAGTAATCTTGGCTGCTTCAACTCGCTCTTTGCTTTATTGTCCTAACTGCATAGGTAGCTCTTGACAACTTACGAATCATTTCATCAATGTGGACAGAAAACTTGAGATTTGATTGCAAAAAGACTCCAAGTAGCCTCATGTGATTGTCCGAAGACATCTTCGGTTCAAACAGTAGTCTCTGAGTTTTATCACTGTTCATCATCATTTTGTTTGCGCTGAACTATACCTGGGCTTCCTTTAGTGGCTTCTTGTCTTTCTCCTCCAATTCTTGGTTGTCCATCCCTTTATTCAGAAAAGAAGTGTCATCAGCGAAAAGTACGGTTTGATCTGATTTTACATTAACTGGCAAATCATTCATGTATATCACAAACAAAAAGGGATCCAACACAGAACCTTGCGGTAAACCAGGACTCACAGTCTCCCAAGAAGAAGATCTTCTTCATCCTGTTTGTCAGATAACTTTTCATCAGGTCAAGAGCCTCACCCCTGATTCCAAAGTATTCAAGCTTGTTTAAAAGCACAGAGGGTGAAATACTATCAAAAGCCTTGGATAAGTCACATGCCTGTAAACTAGATTTTTGTCCCCCATCAAAAGCTTCTCCTATATTTTCAAGCACCTCCTTCAGTCCCCAGTGATTTGCCCATCAAGAAACTATGCTGTTGTTTGCAGAAAATTTTGTGATGTTTGAAGAAACTCAGTAATCTATTTTTTATTATTATCTCAAACAATTTTGAAAACACAGGAAGTATCGATACTGGGCGATAGTTTTCTGGTAATTCTATATCTCCTGTTTTATGGACAGGTACTATTTTAGCCATCTTAAACTGATCCGGAAAGTGCTCCTGTTTGTGGTGTGAGATCTAGGGATTCAGTAGTGTCTTTAATTGTCTAATCACCAGAAAATACAAATAAAACTCATGAGACTAAATACAGCTGCCTGGTAACATCTTAATAAAATATAGGGTATAGTTGATATCTTATGATCTGTCTACCTATAAAATACGTGGGCATTCCTTTTCAGTTACAAGTTTGCAAAAAGAAATGTTATATTTTAAACCAAAAGAACTATACCATAAGCCGAATAACTCAATAAATCGGAGGATATTACACCTGACCACATAATCACTCCCCTGCAAAATCTTAATTCCAGTTGTTTATTGATAATGGAGCAGAAGCACGCCACGAAATTGTGCATGATCATCGACAATAAATAATGAAGTTTATACTTTGCGGCCTGATGGAAAACACACGTAGTGAAGTTGTAAAACACCGAGTGCAACACATCGGAATCGCAGCTTGATTTTATTTGGCGATATCTTTTCGATACGTCGTTATTTAGGGTTATCGATTGGCAGCATGTATACTACCCGCAAAAAACTATCTCTTCGATGGTTGCGTTTGTAGGTTATATCGGGTGTTTTTTTCAGAGTGATCTTTCGATAGGGATAACTGTGATTTGACAGAAGGTAGAAGCCATATTGTTTTGACATTTCTGTTCAGTAAGCATTGACAAATTATCATGGAAAGACTCACGCTGCAACAAAGTTTACAAGTTGTTGAAATATACTTTCAAAATCAGTGTTCTATTCGCCAAAATTATAGAGCACTTAGCCATCAGAGCAGCTTATTCGACGAACTATCGATAGATTTCGGACAACATTTTCTCTGCTCGATACAACAACAACAACAAGACAAAGAACTGTACGTTCAGAAGAAAATCGCTGCTGTAGGTCAATATGTTAATGATGATCCAATTTTGTCTATTCGTAGAGGTTCACAACAAGTTGTACTCTGTGCATCCACCACATGGAAAATTTTGCGTAAAAATCTTGGTGTACCCCAATACAAGATCCAACTGGTTCAAGAACTTGAGCCACTTTACCATAATAAGCGTCGTTTGTTTGCTGATTGGGCCCTAGAACAGCTTGAAGTTGATCCACTTTTTTCGTAAAATTGCTCCTACCGTAACAATTTATTGAAAGAAATATTTGGCGATAACATTAATTCGAGAAATGGTCCAATTAATTGACCTCCCAGATCACGCGACATAACTCCACTGGATTATTTGCTTTGGGGTTATGTCAAGTCATTGGTTTATGCTGATAAACCAGAAACGATGTTGGCTTTGAACGCCAACATAACTCGTGTTATTCATGAAATAAGGCCTAAATTACTCGAAAAAGTTGTCCAAAATTAGTCTGGTCGAATGTTCTGAGCATTTCAGATTTGAGTCCACCATGACACCTAGATACTTAACCTTAGTTACACATTCAATTGTATAATTTTCCCCCATACTCGAGATTTCGAGTTTCTTTGAATTGGCAAACACTTTTTTTGTTCAAATTTATAGTTCAAAGCTTGTAATCCATCCAAGTTTTTATGATCTTGAAATCATTTTATGCTATTACTTTTAAATTCATACCATTCTGCCGCCTGACAAAATATCACGGTATCGTCAGCGAATACAAAAATGTCTCCTACAATGTTCAAGTTGAACAGCGTATCAACATATAAGTCCGGTCAATTTAGACATTCGAAGTTACATAAATTCCCACCAAGCTTATAATCGGTAAGATTATTTAAAATATCATTAAAAAAAAATTTGAAAGTTCCCCATCTTTCCTCTGTAAGGAAAAAATTTTATTCAAGATCAAAGGTCAAAAAAATGAGTTTTTCGCGATTTTCAGCAAAACGGTAAGTTTTATCATTAAAATACTCCAGACAAAAATTGTAGATCATAAAATTATCTACAAAAAATTTATCACTACTTTTTTTTCTACGAGCCACCTTTTTTGAGATATAACGATTCAAAAAGTTGTAAAAGTTGTAATATCTCAAAAACGGTGGCTCGTAGAAAAAAAGTATTAATGAATTTTTTGTAGATAGTTTTATGGTCTACAATTTTTATCTAAGGTATTTTAATGATAAAACTTACCGTTTTGCTGAAAATCGCGAAAAACTCATTTTTTTGACCTTTGACTTTGAATAAAATTTTTTCCTTACAGGGGAAAGATGGGAAACTTTCAAATTTTGTTTTTAATGATATTTTAAACAATCTTACCGATTTTCAGCTTGGTGGGAATTTATGTAACTTTTACTCTCAGTTTTGGTCTAATTTGACCGAACTATATATGTTAAAGTGTACAGGTCCTAATACCGTACCTTGGGGAACACCGTATTCTACTATTTCAGAACCGCTTGTTACTTCGTTAATTCTCACGTTCTGAATCCTATCGGTCAAATAACTACTGAGTAGATCCAGTGGTGTACCTCTAACCCCTAACAACAATTTCAAGACCCCACAGCGTGAAATGTTTCTTTCCAACAGAGTTTTCAGCGTGGATTGCTACATAGTGTTGTTGGTGCAAATTCGGTGAATTCCTTCAAAAACCGACTCGACCAGTTCATTCGATACCAGAATCGCCTCTAAATTTTAAGTTTATGCGTGAAAACTCTTACTCTTTTCATTTGTTGATAATAATAATAAAAATGACACCTTTTACTGAAAACCCCTTTATTATTTTGAACATACATTCTGTCAAGAAAGTACCGGGAATTATCGATTAAAATCTGGCGGGGCAATGAGGCAGGTAAAAAATTTTTTTCCTAGCTTGGTACCACTGTCCTTAATTACTATGCCAAGCTTGAGCGGAATCTGCCAGCTAGTGTGTTTGCAACAGCTGATTAAGTCAGTCGATGTCAGAGTGCGTGCCGATTTTTACTATGGGTGATTACGTTGAGGAAAGAATTTGTTTAAAGTTTTGTGTTGCAAATGAATTTTCGTGTGCCGATGCATTGAAAATGTTGCAAAAGGCCTTTGGTGATAATGCTCTATCGAAAACTCGTGAACATCAGTGGTACAGAGCCTTCAAGGACGGTCGTGAAGTGGTCGACCATCGACGGCTTCGATCGAAGATAACGTCGATAAAATTAAGGAAAGGGTGCTGGAAAGCCGTCGTACCCGCTTGAGAGAGATAGCACATGATCTTAAGATATCTCACGAGTCCGCACGTACGATTTTGATTGATATTTTGGGCATGAGAAAGGTGGCCGCACGACTCGTACCGAAAGACCTGAATTTTCTTCAAAAACGTCATCGCGAACAGATTGCTTCAGACATGCTGTATCGCTGTAATTCCGATTCTACATTCATGGAACGCATTATAACTGGTGATGAGACCTGGGTCTACGAGTACGATATGCAAACAAGCCAGCAATCATCGGAATGGGTGGCAAAAAATGGGCCGAAACCGAAAAAACCACGCCAAAGCCGCTCGAAAATGAAGGTGATGCTCATTGTTTTCTTCGATATCCGTGGCGTGGTGCACTACGAATTCGTTCCAGAGGGTCAGACGGTAAACAAGGAGTATTACCTAGGCGTTATGAAACGTTTGCGTGAGCGTATCCGTAAGAAGCGGCCAAATTTGTGGGCGAACAACTCATGGATTTTGCATGACGATAACGCGCCTTCTCACCGAGCTACGATTGTGACTGACTTTCTCGCCAAAAACTCAACAAACGTGCTTCAGCAACCACCGTATTCGCCGGATTTGGCTCCCTGCGACTTTTTCCTCTTCCCAAAACTAAAATTGCCCCTTCGTGGCACCCGTTTTGAGTCGATTGAAGCCATAAAACAAAATTCGGCGCGAGAGCTAAAGTCCATCCTGGAAAGCGCCTATAAAAAATGTTTCGATAATTGGAAGTGCCGTTGGCATAGATGTATTGGAGCAAATGGAGCCTATTTTGAAGGCCACCCAATAAATTTTGACGATTAAATGTAAAAATGTTGTTTTAATTGAAAATTCCCGGTACTTTATTGACAGAGTAGTATTGCAAGGAATTGATCGCAAGACAAGTTGATGGAAATACCTGTCTTGACGATAACTACCAAGTTTCATTTGCAGATAATTCAAGTATTCTTCTTCTACATCATTACGTTCAATTCATTTACTTGCATCTAATAATATAATATACACTTAACTAATGTTTAAACAACTCGAAACATTATCTTACCATTAATCATTTCTCTCTTCGTTCGGTCCTCCTAGTTACTTCATCATCAAATCGTAAATATTATTGGATCTTCAATCACCGCATATGGGAGCCAAATTTTAACTGTTGAATTGAAAACTGACTTCTTCATAAGATAAATATTTGTCGTATATTGAAGTCGAAATTGATTGATGTTATCGCATTCTACTCGATGAAGAATCGCTTTTGAAGTAGAGAGATATACTGGGGAGATTAGAAAAAATAATTGGCGTTGCTTTTTGGTGTTGATTAGTATCAATGTTCGAGCATTTTGGAACATAACCTATCTTTGTATTAGAAATAGGGTGGTGTGAAGAAATAGGGAAGCTAAATTTTGAGGGAATCGTATTGAAGAACATTGTACACATTTTTGCGTACGTTTTTTTGAAATTTGTGTATTGTTAGATAAATGAATAGATTGAAAGTAAGAAAAACTATTGTTCAATTAAGAGGTGCCTATTCAAAATTTTTATTTTTGATCGGTTATTTTTTTATGTTGTCAGTTTTGAGGTTGTTACTATCTAATAGGTGTACCGAAAAGTAATGTCGTTTCTGCGCATGTCGATATTTGATTGCCATTTGTCAACCCATTGTGTACTTCAAAGTTCTGTGAAAGACATTTTAAGGTTATTGCAACTTATTCACTTCTAAATAATTAATATCAGCCTCTTTTTTGCAATTTGGGGTGAAAAGGCCAGCCAAATTCCTGAAGAGCAATCCGGCATTGTGTGCTTTTTGAGTTTCGCAAGGGTACTAACGCAACAGTTGCGACCAAAAACATTTGCAATGTTTATCCAAGTGCATAAGACGTTCAAAAATGCCAAAGATGATTCTCTAGGTTCAGATCAGGTCATTTTGATCATCCCAAAGAGGCGCTTCTGTGTGATTGGTGGAGTATACGCGGAATTTAACTGTTCAAACCTTGACGAACTGTTAATGCAGATTTTTATCGTGAACAATTGGATCGAGTGAACCAATCTTTAATCGAAAAGTATCCAGCGATTGTCAACAGAAAAAGCAACATGACAATGCAAAACCGCACTGTGCAAGACGAACCTTGGAACCTTCTCAGATCTCAACGAAAATCCATTACCACACAGACGCGGAGCTCCCCATTTACATCCCTTAGGTCGACAGAATTTTCCACCGGGAAACTCCTCCCCCTCCCCGGTTTCCCTGGGAGCCCTCCAACCGTTTCTCGGTTCGATGCCCGCCGGCTGGAATATTGTGGAAGCGGGAAATGGCAATCACTGTATCCGGGAATCGAGTTACCGGGGTGGAAATACGCTGCGCTCTCGTTTGGTTTCGGGGCACGCTTTGATCTGAGGTGTAATGGCTGCCGCTCCGCATGCAAATGGCTGCCATTTCGTCCTGTTGTGGAGCCCGGGCCAATTCTGGATCCCATTATTCTTGGAACCGGGAACACTAATGAATTTTCCCGATTGTTTGAAGGGCGGACGGGTTTTGATGTCGTGTCGCGAAAACGTGCAGAGCATGGGGTTTAGATTGGTGCTTTGTTTGGTGGAAATTCAAATTTTGTAACTTTATTTGCATGATTTTCTTCTGCCTTATTCTGATTAGAAATATATATGAGAGATCGTTCTTCATTCGGTCGTCAAAGAATATTTTTTCATTAATTTATTGATTGAAATGACAAATATTCTTCTTCATCCACTTTATTCAGTAACTTCTCTTTTTTTCATCACGTCGACCTTTTCTTAATGTACGTGAAAATAAACTCCCGCTTTAATCTGGCCTACAGGGTGCTGCACAAGTGCGTTGCGCTTCAATAGCTGCCGAAATTTCTTTCGAAAACAGGTTCCTTGTATCGAGTATTTTTTTAGAGTGATAGAACTTTAAATTAGAATAAAACACATTTAAATCAAGATTGAAGCCAAATTTTTTTATTTGAAAGATAATTTTATGACATTTATGTTTTAAAAATAATTTCCGGTATATGTCCACCACGACTGGCTCTGAGGAACCGCATTCTACCAGACCAATTTTGGACCACTTTTTCGAGTAATTCAGGCCTTATTTCATCAATAACACGAGTTAGGTTTGCTTCCGAAGCGTGTATTATTTCTGGTTTATCAGCATAAACCAATGACATCACATAATCCCTTACAAAGTAATCCAGTTGAGTTATATCGCATGATCTTGGAGACCAATTAATTTGGCCATTTCTCGAAATAATGTTATCGCCAAATCTTTCTTCAATAAATCAATTGTTACGGTAGCAGCATGAGGTCTATCACCATCCTGTTGGAACCAAAACACTTCTGGGTCCATACCATTCAAATAATCATTGATCATCAATCTGTAACGAGCACCATTTACTTTAGCATTAGCTCAGCATCGGTTTTAAAGAAATATGGACCGATGATGCCTCCAGCGTGTAAAGCACACCATACAGTTCATTTTGCAGGATGCACTGGAACATACAGAACTTCTTGAGGATTGTTTTCACTCCATACACGGCAATTTTGCTTGTTGACATGGCCGTTCAACCAGAAATGAACTCCATCACTAAACACAATTTTACGATAAAAAAGTGGATCAACTGCAAGCTGTTTTAAGGCCCAATCAGCAAATAAACGACGCTTATTATGGTCAAGTGGCTTTAGTTCTTGAACCAGTTGGATCTTGTATGGGTGTAGACCAAGATCTTTACGCAAAATTTTCCATGGCACCTTGAAATGGCACATTAGAATAATTTTTAACTAAGGTAGATAAATTTGTTAAAAACGGGATTATTTCCAAAGAAAAAAATTGTCTACAAATTTAGCAAGAATTTACCAAGTGTTATACCATTTTGGTAATGAAATCAACATATGTTGGATCAATCTCATGAAAAATAACTCAAATAATTTCAAAACTACCATAAAAACAACTTTCACATCCTCACATAAAAATTCCAACATTTTTTTAATGCAAAAGACAAAAGCAACCAGCTGAATGATTCTGGGATTTAAAAATTATATTTCTGAATAGTGCAGTAGCGTCAATAAAGAACAAACAGGGAGGTATTAACAAAAATGCTTCAAAGGACATCAATTTTCATTTAGGATCGGTAAGATAACTCTCATTTTGGTTAACTCTTCTTCGAAACCTATCATATCTTCCCAGAATTGGATAATCTTGTAAAATTACACCTGGAAGCGAAAGGAAAAAACTAGACATCGTGAAATCTATAGAAATATTTGAGCACAAGCTCGTTTCAGAAATAAAACTATTACACGAGCAGGCGAACCTTTGGCATAGCCCACTTCTCGATGTTTTGCATAAGCTGAAGCCTTCCACGAATACATATAATAGTTGAGATAGAATTTGTTTTAATCCATTTGAAAATGTAGTAAACACTACGAACTCTAGACCAGAGTCTTTCTGGCCTGAAACATTCGAAGGCGTTTCTTGGAACAGCTTCGAAGCAGACCTAGTGCTAGGTCTGGACAAAACCAAACTCAGAATACTTGTCGAGATTATGACAGGTCACTGCAGGCTGAAAGCGCATTTGCACAAAATCGGTCTGGCTGAAGACGGTGAATGTCTGTGTCTTGAGGACACTGAAACAGCCATGCACAACGTGTCAGGGTACCCAGCGTCCCAGGAGAAAAAACACCCACGAATTATCAGAAGGAGACTGAATACAAAATGAAGATTTCCACTACGAAAACTAAAACACTCGTCATCGCTAAGATGTAAACTTCTAGTTGAAAATAACACTGAAGATTGCCTTCCGGGCGCTTGTCAAGACTAGGACCCTAGTTTCGTCCCGGAGAAATGGAGGGTTTAGTCTTGGTGCCTAACGTAATGCCATTCGTGCCAGTCACCGGACCTGTGTGGTGGAAGATCTCCGAATGGAGACTCAGTGACAGGTTCTGTCGCAGCACAGGGCTTCTCCCTCAAAACTAGCGTACTCTACCCTATTGCAGTAAATCTCCGGATTTTTCTGTCCAATGGCCGAGTGCGTTAGGTAGCATACTGCGTGGTTGAAAGTCCGCTTGCTGGACTAGGGAGGTATTTCATTTATCTGTTCGCAGACCCCCATGTTCGGGATATTCTCATGAAATGACTCAGGGTTTAGCGGGACTTGATGGTTCGACCGGCCTTGTCCTGAACCCGGATCAATGCTTAACTTTGGATCTCGACGGAATGGCTTAGGCGTTTAGTGCTTGACGCCAGGATCAATCAAAAGACCTCACATTGGTTCGGGGGTTATGACGTACAGGCCGTGTTGACGTTGCTCGTACCAGGATCAATTGAAGTTATCAATCTTGGGATTATCTCAGTTCATGGGACTGCGTTCGGGTGCGTCACAAGCCAACTCGGGTACTGACCTGCAGAGCCAGTAGAGGTTGAATAGTGCTTCGCTGCTACCAGTGAGACGATTTTGGCTTTCGAGCCGAGGCCCAAACTGGAAGCTGGTGGGTTCATCTCTTCGGAGGGGTTCTCGCTTCGCGCGATGATATGAAGTAATCCTTCTCACACTTTCTACTTCTAGGGTTGGACTGTGGAGACTGCTGAGTAGTCACTTGGTGAAAGAGCCAAGCTCACATACCAATTCAACTAACTGGTAGAATTCACGTGTAGAGTAAGTAATGGAGTTGCAATACCTGGGAGTGCAACTTACCCACAGCCAGAGTAGAACCAAAGAAGTGAGAGACCAAGCTTACAGATCCAACAGAATTGCCGGTGCCCTGAGAGAGGCGATATGGAATAACAAGTATATGAATAGCCGAGCTAAAACCAAGATTTATAAGATCTGCATAAGACCTGTACTGAGATACGCCATAGAAACTCGGGCTGATGACCAAAAAACAAAAAAACAACAGAAATGAAAACCCTCAGAAGTATAGCGGGCTACACTCTGAGAGATATGAAGCGAAGCAGTGATGTTAGGAAGGAATGTGAGATCAAAGACGCGGTTAGATTAGGACGAAACACAACCACATAAACGGAATTGATCTGAACAGGGTAGAGAAAATTACATGGGATGGTCGACCACAAACCCGATGACCGCCAAGCAGACCCTCCAAAAGATGGAAAGATTCCTGGACATCAATCACACAAGCAAGAGCTGAATTGGAAAATACAGGCTCTAGGACCTAAATCAAGAGGGAGAAGAAGGTTTAATCCAAAAACTGAATCTCATCGAGGTAATATAAATTAGGAGTGAACCACAATAATCATGGAACACTACTAAACTCGAGTCAGTGTATATTCAGTTGATAAAAAGTGATGAAAAACAAAGTAATTTCTTATTTCATTCCATTTAAAAGTTTGTATGTTTCTATTTCCGGAGTTCATGGAGGGATGTTGCTCATTCTCAAATTTGATCTTTCTAATTGTACGCAAAATCTAGCCGGTAAAATATCAAGCCATTTTCCAATAAACATTTGAAAAATACGCAAACATTTTGTCGAGATTATGTGCGCTCTGAAATGAACATCGCAAAAATAATCACCTGGTGAAAAATTCATTCAAAAGCACGCTTCCGCTCGAACAGCGCTTTGGCGTGTTAAGGTACTTAATCTCCCATAATTCTATGCGGAATTTTCGAAAATCGCTTCCGTGCGTTCAAATCAGATAACGGAACGCAAATCCTCTTCGTCCGCGCGCAAGCAACATTGTATTCATGTTCATTTCCTGGGTATCCTTCAACTATTAGAGATGGCCGTCAGGCAATACTGAAATGACAGATCGCATACGACGTCTTTCATCCAATTTTCACGGATAAGTAGCTTAAAGCCCTTGTTTATACAACAAACGGCATTCTTCACTTGCAGGGTCAACCCATTGTGGAATAATGGGACAGTGAACAATGTGCCATTTTTTGTCCCTTTCGTTGAGGTAGGGGCACGTAGTAGTGAGTATTTTTCTAAAAATCCTTGACTAGGATAATAATGAGGTTGAAAAGAAGTGCTGCGAAAAATGTCGAGATCTATTAACATCCTTTGTTGGCATTCTTTTGCGAGGGCAACGGTATGGATATAAAAGTTTGTTAAATTTTGAAGATTTAACTATCATTAGCTCTGTCTACAAGTAAACCAGAATGGATTTCATGATGGCATTAGCGGCTTCTGAATATTTATCATGGATAGGCAGATTTTGTAGGTTTCTACACCATAATGAGGTACTTTTTGATAGTGGGATTTCGCCAAAATTATTATTTTTTTAACTATGACTTTACTCGAATAATTTCTATGAAATAACAATTTATGTCACTTAAAAAATGATCATTATTCCTTCAAATGTAACATTTGAAAAATTTATAAAAACATATATCACTAATGAAATATAGGTATTTGAATATCAAAACAATTTAAAATATGTTTATCTTCTACAATTTTAATTTCAAAAAAATTTTTTATTCAAAAAACTTTTAGAATTAAATTAATGTCTAAAACAAGCACCGCTCACATTTAATAGACGTATATAATCAAAACTCAATATATAATGTCAAATGGAATAAATAAACCGACAGATATACGAAAGTCATTAAAATTAATAAATAAATATTTAAAGGAGACAAAATTTTGTTTCTGGTCTTACCTTTACGAACACCAATTGCCTTTTAAAAACATGAACACACTTAAAGGACTTCTCAAAGAATATAATTTATTTGAAATATTTAATATATTTAAATATTCGAATAAGTTAATTCAGAAATCTCTCAAAACATGCACTATATCTTCAAAAAACCAATTTAAGCAATCCCTTCTTCGGTCCTGAATAATATTCCAAATATCAAAATCAAAAAACTAACCTATATCAACAACGCACTACGTGTAAAGGAATATTGTTTCGAAACACAGATCAACTTTATAATTCAAGATTGATCTATGTTCTAACAAAATCAAAGAACAGTGTGAGTTATTTTTAAGGCTTATTTAAATTCATTGACATTCCATAATGCGATTTATTGAAGCCAAAATATAATTATATATTATATATAAAATAAAATAGAAAGGCCTTATACTTGATAGAAGAAATATAACAAAATTTGAATATCAAAACAAATTAAAATATGTTTATCAGAAAATTCGTTAAATTTGTCTTTCAATCTTCTAGATCAGGTTAAACCACAGAGATATTTCTGTGTGCAGTGAATACCTATTTAAAGGTCTCATTTAAGAAGAACTTTTTCTGGAGGATGAAAGATGAGTTGAATATATATTATTGATTGATGTTATATTTATTGAATATGAATATTTGAATACTGATGAGCAAAGTCGATCTTAAAACTTGTTTTTCAGTAATGTTTTGCATATCTTGAGTTTTTATATAAAGTACCTTGGTTAGATATCCAATAATATTGAATAGTCTAAGTAAGATAGTTTTGTGATGAAATTCTTAAGATTATGTTGGATATTTTTGAAAGATATTGGTTTTCATAAGATTGATAAGCAGAAACAAAATTTTGTCTATTCAAAATGTTTAATTTATAGGATTTTGGTTAATAATTTTTATTTATTGGATTTTGTTATACCATTCGGATGTCTTATAATGAATGTTTATTTTATGTCATGATATAAGTGGTACTTATACGACATTATTTCAATTTATTTTCAGAAGTTATAATCATTAAATATAATCTTTTGGAATTAAATATGTAGAAGGCTGATTTTTTAAAATTTTTTAAAAATTTTTTGAAATATTTATATTATTTTATATACCTTCTATCAAGAATTGACCTCTATTTATGTTATGTTTATTTCCTACAATTTTAATTTCAAAAATTATTTCAAATATAGGTATAATAAATACATCCTAATAAAGGGTAAGCCATCTAGAGTTTGCATTTTAAAGTAGTGGTTATTTCGAATCCAATAACACTTCTGTTATTTTTTTTTAATTTTAAGTATTATACAGATTTATTCTGTTAACCTCCTACAAATTTCAATTTCATAAAAAATTTTCATTCAAAACTTTTAGAATTAATTAAAATAAGTGTCTAGGTACACACCGAGTCAATTAAGTAGACATATAGAATCAAACACTTATCACACAGTACCAAAGGGAATAAAAGAATTCGAAGAAATATAAATTATCAATTGAATCCACTAAATAAATACTTGAAGGGTGCAAAATTTTGTTCCGTTAGTTGTTTAATTGAAACCAAATTCCTTTACAAAAATGTAATGCATAACCTCAAGAATCTCATTGAAAACAACTTGCTCAAAATAAGTTCCTTCAAAAAAATTCCTAAAACATGCGGAACATCTTCAAAAATCAATTTAGAATTAATACAACGGAAACTTATCAGCCCTTTTTCACATTTAAAAAATAAAAATAATTAACAAAATATATCTTACCACACAATACTGAATATAGCTATCTGAACAAACACTAGAATGAAGTGTAAACCAAATATACAATTATGATATATACGATAAAATAATGAAACGAGATTTTTTAGTTGATAGAAAGATTATTTATAAATTTTAAATATTATACAGATGTTATTTTTTATATGTTAAGTGGGGCTGATGAGTTTCCGTTGTAATAATTATAAATTACTTTTTGAAGATGCTCTGCATGTTTGAGGAATTTTTTCAATAAAACAAGAAACGAAAAAAAATTTTGTACCCTTCAAGTATTTATTTGGTGGATTTAATCCATAATTTATATTTGTTTGAATTTTTTTATTCCCTTTGGTACTGTGTGATAAGTGTTTAATTCTATATGTCCACTGAATTGACACGGTGTGTTCTTAGACATTTATTTAATTTAATTCTAAAAGTTTTTGAATGAAAAATTTTTTGAATTAAAATTTGAAGATGGTTAACAGAATATATCTGTATCTTGAAACCTCTCTATTAAACCCACAACTTTGCAAAAATATTCATTAGTTTTTTATTTAAAGCCGATCAAAAATACAAATTTTAAATGTAGCACGCCTTAATAGTGTAACACTGTTAAAATATGAAACCAATATAGATCCTATAAATAATAATAATAAAAATTTCGATTTAGTCTTCTTTTGTGTAACATAATGTCATTATGTTCTCTACTAATTTTTGTTCATAAGCAATTAATGCTAAATTAAATTTTCTAAATTTTGTAATGTACATTGGGACATAGTGTTCCGGGGAAAAGCTTTAATTCGTTTTAAAGAAACGGCAACTCTACTGCTATTTTCCAACAACTACAAATTTGCTATTATAGTCAGGCAGCCAATCAGTCATACTTTTTTTTTTTATGGAATACAACAGTTGTAACGAATGTTTGGGTGCTGAGCTCCAAAAATGATAGCAGTATTCGACTCCTGCTCTTATCAGGACTTTATATAGCAGAAAAACCTGATCTGCAGAGTAATTTTCGTAACCTTGAACAAATATCCCAGCTTATTTGCAACAAACTCGCAATATTTCCCCCAACAGACTGAAGCATGCTATGAGGATGCATGGAATCCTTTAGCTGAAGCACTTGGTTTTTCATCAAGTCAGAAATCACGAACTGAGTCTTCGAGGCATTGAATTGCGCCAGATTCCGTTGACTCCATTCGTTTACCTTTTTGAGATCTTCTTTCAGGGAATCGATTTGTTGGCAAATATGGAGGTATGCAGGTGAGACTCAATGGTGCTCGAAGATTTATCACTGGTGAAAGAGGTTATCAGCATGATATCATCCACGAAGCTCACAATGTGGATCTAGGTCGAACTAAGAAGATAATTCAGGTCGATGAGAAAGAGAAGTGGGCGACAAAACTGAGCCTTGGGGCACTCCAGTAGTCACGTTGAAACCACTGGAACTGACGCGATCCACGACCACATGAACCTGACTTACTTGATGTGTCATGAAAATTCAGTTTGATTAAATATTTTATGCATGTTATGCGTGCATATTTTTCAAATATTTTCGATTGTGCAAATCCATTGAAATCTGTGGTTTAACAGAAAGTTAAAGCGTCGTAGAACGCTATAAAATCGATGTATATACCTAGTGCTCCTAAATTGGAGGTACAAAAGAAGAAGGAAGATTCCTTGCATAATTTTAAGCAAAAAATTTCCACGAACATGAAAACGCAAACGTTTCATTTTGGAGATTCAGGGTGTTAAAGTTTGGATTTTTTTCAAGTTTTTTTCTCGTAGTATCTGCATTTCACCAGATATTCAACTGACATTTGGCATAGATATTACAATTTAAAGTTTACACTATGTGTTGGTGAGCGACTGTTAGTTCGAGAAATTGAAAAAGAAGCGATTATTTGATTGGTCCTTTTTTCTTGCCAGATCGACATACTGGTTAAATGTCATGCAGACATTTTTTAGAAAACGATTGGAAACGACCTGAAATATGGCTCATGCAAGACGGTGTTCCTACTTATTTTTCAGTTTTGGCTAGGGAGTATTTGAACGAAAAATATGAAAACAGGTAGAATGGACGGGATGGACATCAGTCATGGCTTGCCAGATCCCCAGACTTATATAGTTTAGATTTCTTTTTATGGGGTCTCTAGTGTACTTAACGCCAGTGAAAACCGTAGACGAACTGAGTAATCGTATATTGATACAGTTAGGAATATTCCGGGAGTGTTTGAAAGAGTTCGATCGGTTATGAGAAGAAGAGGAGAAGCTTATATAAGGGTTGGGAAGGATATTTTCAACAATTGCTGTAGTTCAGTTCCTTTGTTGTTATTTAGTTTTTTTGTTATGATTAATTTTTAAGTTTTACATTTCTTGTAGTGATGATTATATGATTTTATTGAATATTCATAAATCATGGCTACAAATCGGGGAAATAACCATAGAAACTAATAATGAATTTATTCAACGCAGCTCACTAACTGGATTTTTATGGCAATTTGGATTCTTCTGAGGAACTACCAGAGACCATTCAGTTTAGTGTAGCAACAAATCTTTTTTTTACAATTTTTTCAACTAACACTGGCTTACCAGAAAAAAGTTCTCGGGTAAAACAGGGGATAGTGTTCCAGAAAAAATATCCCTGTAGATTTACAATCGAAATAGGCATGTACATGGTGTGAACTCTAAATTGTAATACATGTGCCAAATTTCAGTTGAATATCTCGTGAAATGCAGATACAATGAGAAAAAAACTTCAACACCCCGTATTTCGAGAACGGAACGTTTGCAGTCCCATGTTTATGGGACTTTTTTGTCTAAAATTATTCAAGGAATCTTTTCTCTTCGTTGTACCTCTAATTTTCGGAGGAAATGAATTGATGAGCAAGGCGCAAAAGCTTCACGTCAGCGCTTTTCACGATTTTTCTGTCCTGTATTAGAATTGGAGAGAATGTTTTATAAACACGAAACAACCAAACCAAGTCAGTCTCAAATTTCTCTCCCATTTTTTCAGAACGTGAGTCAACATTGAAACAAAACTGGCATCAGCATAACAACCGAAAGACATTTCCTCGTCATTCTTCTTTCGTCAAAACCCCCCTTTGTGAGCCTTCTCACATAAAAATTAGTACATTTAACGGCTTCCAATATCGCATGGTCCATTGGAGCCACCTCCTCAGAACGGGGAAGTAATAAAAATCGAAATACATCAATTTATATAGCGGGAGTTATAATTTCTGGCAGTCGTTAAAACTGATTGCCGGTTTTTTTCCGAATTTTACTGTGGACGTTTAGGATCGGCTTTACGAGTGCGAGGTCAAGTGTCGAGTCGGTGCTAACATAAACTAGGTTTGTTTGTTTTCTGTGAGGCGTTTGGCTGGTTGGAAAATTGATATATTATGCGCCGTGGATCGGAAGGCTTTATTTATTTTACGCCGTTGTTTATACCAGAGTAATAATGCGCGTTTCTTGTAATATGGCCACTTATGACCACTTGTGAATTATTGCTGAATTTTGCCAAGTGATTTACTCTCGTGTGTATACAGGGTGTCCAGGTTTAACGTTAATATAAAGGATGTTTCAGAAAAAGGTGACCCCGTCTCTAAGATAGGTAGAGAACTAAATAATAATTGGGGTTTGTTCAGTAAAAAATTTTGGAAACGTCATCCGTTTTCAAGATAAAGGGCGTTGAAGAAAAAAATGTATACACATTTTTTACGATTTTGCCCAAACTACTGGCAACATTATAATGTAATTTTATACGAATATATTCTGGAAGCTGATACATCCCATGAATTTATTTTTATGAAGTTACACGGTTCGTACCAAGTATCGGGTGTTTTTTTTAGAGTGATAGAACTTTCGATAGGGATAACTGTGATTTGACAGACGGTAGAAGCCATGTTGTTTTGACATTTCTGTTCAATAAGCATTGACAAATTATCATGGAAAGACTCAGGCCGCAACAACGTTTACAAATTGTTGGGATTTATTTTCAAAATCAGTGCTCTATTCGCCAAACTTATACAGCACAAGGTATGTTTAATTCTTTTCTAAATGGAATCCAAAACTTGTAGCGAATACTTGGGTGCTGAGCTTCAAACATGAGAGCAGTATTCGAGCCCTGGTCTGATCTGAGCTTTGAACAAAAAAAAAACGGACCTGCAGATAAATATTCCCTAGCCTTGAACAAATATTCCACCTCTTTTGCAGCGGACTTCGCAATATCAGTCACATGTTTTCCCAACAACCAGAAGAGTTTACAGTAACGCCAAGAAAATGCATTGAATCACTTGGCTGAAGCACCTGGTTATCCATCATCATGTCAGAAGTCTCGAACTGAGTGAGAAAAAGTTGTTGCTTGAGTCTTTGAGGTATTGGATTGCACCAAATCCCGTTGGCCCTATTCTTTTATCTCTTTGAGATCTTCAGGGGATCGATCTGCTGGTATCTATGGAGGTGAGAGTCAACGGTTCTCAAAGCTTTTTCACTACTGAGAGGAGACATCAGCGTGCTATCATCCGCGAAGAGGGTGGGCGACAAAACTGAGCCTTGGGACAATCCAGCGTTTACGTTGAAACCATGGCAAACGACACAGCTCACGACCACATACATGAATGTACCTATTGGCGCGAAAACTCTTCATTAAATCGCAGATACCCTATTTACGTAAATAGAATATCAGATAATTTTGCCAAGTATTTTAAAATAAAATTTCACTCAAATATAACTTTTAGAACATTTAATAATTTGGGAATTTCAAAAACAATAACAAAGAAACAAGAAATAAAGACAATGAATCTAGAGTCTATAAGTTGACTTGCAATGATTTCCCTAAGGTGGACAAACATTTATATCCTTTAAGAAAATAATTCAGGAACACCAGCGAAGGAACACGTCAGACATATCGCAACTCAATATATGCCTGTCATTTGAAAGAATTTGGACATGCATTCAACTATAACTATGAAATTATCCATAATAAACTTAAAAGTACTAGTCTAGCACTTTTGGAAGCACTAGAAATCGGCAGGTACAAGAACCCTAAAATTCTTCCCAAGACCAAAGAGATGTAGGCACATCTCCTTTGTTGAATATTTTCACTTAGTGAGGTATTTGACATAATTAAAATGATTGTTGAAAATGAAAAACATCTACTTCAAAAGAATTCGATATTGGCCTCAACAACTTTCGCTCTTAAAGAGAAATAATTAAGGTATGGAAAAAGAATTGTATATGAAACAAATCAATAAAAAGAGTTCTTCTCTTGATAGAAAGATTATTATAAAATTTTAAAAGTTCACTTCATTCTAATGTTTTGTTCATATTAATACATTCAGCTTGTCTGTTAAGATATTTTTTGTTAATTATTTTAATTTTTTAAATATGAAGTAGGGCTGATTAGTTTTCTGTTATGGAAATACTTAATTGTCTTTTAAAGATGTTCTGTATGTTTTAGGATTTTTTTTTGAAGCAACTTATTTTTAGCTAGTTGTTTTTGAAGGAATTCTTGAGGTTATGTTTTGCATTTTTGGAAAGGGATTTGGTTTTCATAAAACAAGGTTCGAAACAAAATTTTGTATCCCTGAAGTATTCATTAAGTAATTTCAATTAATAATTTATATTTCTTTGAATTCTTTTGATCTCTCAGGGTACTGTGTAATGAGAGTTCATTCTAAATATCTACTAAATTAAAACAGTGTTTCTAAGATATTTATTTAATTTAAATCTGAAAGTTTCTGAATAAAATTTTATTTTAAATTAAAATATGTAGGAGGTTAACAGAATTAATCTGTATGATATTTAAAATTCCACAAAATTATATATGTTACATTAACAATATGAGAAAAACAAATGTCAACTTCCGCTATTTTATTGATTTACACGACAATTGTTTCGTTATACCATGACTTCATCATGTGAGTATTTGAACTGGGGTATACAATGCAAAACATGCCCTCAAATACACAGCTATGGTACAAAAAATAGAGGGGTGGAAAGAGATGGTTTACAATTAATGAAAAATATTAAGTAATGGGAATCTGTTTAAATCTATTTGATCATTCAATTAAATTTGTCTTTTATTATATCTATTGATCTCTAAAGTTTCTAACAGATTTAGTTTCTGACTTTTGTTTTCGATATGTTATATTTCATAGTTCATTTTAAAATTATGACCAGTCTCTAACAAATGGTTGGCATTACTTGAATTTGGTTTATTATCAATATAACATTTTTCATGTTCTTGTATCCTTGTTTGGAATGAACGGCCTGTCCGTCCCACATATACACATGGGCAATCACTACATGTTAACTTGTAAACTTCCGATTTTTTGTTTTTAGGAATGACGTCTTTATTATTTTATATTAAGCTGCCTAAAGAATTAATGGTTTTAAAAGAGATGTTATAATTTTCTTTTTTCTTCAAATATCTAGCAATTTTTCAGATTTTTGGCCTATGTAAGTTAATGAAATAAATTCTGTTTCGTTTGAAATTTTGGATATACAAATGATATTGCTTTCTTCTAATTTATTTTATCAAGTAAATTGTCTACAATTAACGGATTAAAATCATTATTGAAAGCTATTTGTTTAATGGTTTTATACTCTTTGTCAAAATTTTCTTTCGTCATGCGTATGTTAACCAATCTATAAAGCATACTATTATAAGCTGAAAATGGATGGTTTGAAGTATAATGAATCGTACCATCTGTATGTGTAGGTTTTGTGTATAGGGAAAAGTCGTGTCTATTATTAATTTTAGTGATTTTTAAATCTAAGAAATTGATACTATTATTTACTTCATCTTCCTGTGTGAATTCAATTGTTGGATATAATTCATTGATTGATTCCAAAAATGAACAAAGTTGTCTATTTGTGCCATTCAATAAACAAATTAGGTCAATAAAGATCGAGACAATCCAAGAATTTGTTACATTAACTAGATCAATTCTCTGAAACCCCCACAAATTTTAAAAAACTTTTTGAATTGAATAAAATGTCCAAAAAACAATGTTCCTTTTTATAGACATATAGAATTATCAATACATGTGTGGCAGTGAACCAATAACAAAAAAAAGGGAAATTAAAATAATGACCGCGATCATCCAGATAAACCCTTGAAAAAAATATTTAATTAATATTAATTTATAATAATTATAATTTGTTTTTCAAGCATGTTCTTTTCAAGATTTTTCTGTGAAAGAGCTCAGTTTCATAAATACTATTCAGAATTTATTAAGGATCAAAATAACTTTCGACTGATGTGAAAATGGATGTTCTGTATATTTTCGAAAAAAGAAATATAAAAGACCTTTTCGAAATATGTGGAGCATTTTATGGAAATGTAACTTGTTATTCATGAATATCCAATCTTCATTGGTCAACTGCCACACATATGTGTTGATAATTCTATGTCTACAAAAAGATACAGTGTTTTCTTGACATTCAATTTTAAAAAGTTTTTAAAAGATTTTTTAAATTAAAATTTGTAGAGGTTTCAGAGAATTGATTTAGTTAACATTTGAAGAAACACTTCAAAGCAATATTCAATAATAACTATATTTGTATTTCTTAAATGTAAAATCTATAAGGTATTCGAATCGCCAACCAGAATTTAAAGAAACTAATGCCCTCTTTTAGTTTCTTGGTGAATGCATCATCACAAGAATCTCAGCACGAAGCGGTCCACTTCTAATCTCTGAGATGGCAGCAGCGATTTCAGTACAGGTAGTTAAGTCGGCTTAAGATGGTAAAAGGTGCTCATGCGCTTTCTTAAGTCACAATACAGAAATCTGTAGAGATTTCGTGAGCTCTAAGATATAGAAGTCTCCTTATTTGATACTGAAAACTCAGTATAATAAGTGACATAGATTCCAGATGGCAGTCTAATTCAATTGTATATTTTCAAGGATTTTATACATTGTGTTATACTTTCAGTTTGAAAACCAGGTAGGTATTTAAATGTATTCACAAATGAAAATTATTTTCTTATGACATGAAACTGCATTTTGTTACTAGTAGGAAAAAATATATAATGAATATTTAATATTAAATCAAATGAATGGAATTTGAAGTTTGGCTACATAAAAAAAAATTCCCGTAGATATTTCGCACATGAAAGTCAAAGCATTCCATTCGTCTTACAAAAAATATTTATGATCATAATTGAATAATATCCCGAAAATTTGTATTCATATATTTTCTTCCGATGTATACATACCTAAGGAAATACGGTGCTACGTCCGATAAATTCTCCCAATCAATGGGTATCAATCAATTATTTACTGCCGAAGTAAATAAACAGATGGCGCTTGTCCTTTATTGCACGGAGAACTCCTTTTGTGTCCCATGTACAGTAAACAGCATAACTCCTGCAGATTGGCTGCTTATTGGCACATCCTGGATTAAAACGGGGGATGATTAAACGGTTTTCGAATTTTACGATCTCGGGACAGGCCACGTTTAATATCCAGCCTCCGCTATTAGTTGACTTTATGTCACGAGTTTCCTGGGTTTATTTTGTTTGGATAACTGATTGGAAAAGTAAGGGGATTCATCATACGCTTTAGTGTGTGCTGTGTGATTAAGAGAGGAAAAACAAAAGGGATGTTGTATCGGTTGTTTTTCTAGAGTGATAGAACTTTCGATAGGGATAACTCTGATTTGACAGAAGGTAGAAGCCATATTGTTTTGACATTTCTGTTCAGTAAGCATTGAGAAATTATCATGGAAAGACTCACGCCGCAACAACGTTTGCAAATTGTTGTAATTTATTTTACAAATCAGTGTTCGATTCGGCAAACTTCACTTCGTGAAATTTATGGTTTACATAATCGTCCTTCAGAGCAGCTTATTCGTCGAACTATCGATAGATTTCGGACAACATTTTCGGTACTCGATGCAACAACAACAAGACAAAGAACTGTACCTACAGAAGAAAATATCGCTGCTGTAAGTCATAGTGTACAAGATCCAACTGGTTCAAGAACTAAAGCCACTGGACCATAATAATAGTCGTGTTTGCTGATTGGGTCCTGAACAGCTTGAAGTTGATCCACTTTTTCATCGTAAAATTGTGTTTAGTGATGAAGCTCATTTCTGGTTGAGCAGCTTGGTAAACAAGCAAAATTGCCATATATGGAGTGGAAACAATCCTCAAGAAGTTCTGGAGGTTCCATTGCATCCTGAAAAATGCACTGTATGGTGTGCTTTACACGCTGGAGGCATCATCGGTCCATATTCTTTGAAAACTATGCTGCAGCTAATGTTACAGTGGATGGTGCTCATTGCAGATCGATGATCAATGATAATTATTTGTTTCAAAATTTGAATGCTATCGACCCAGAAGTGTTTTGGTTCAACAAGATGGTGCTAGACCTCATGCTGCTACCGTAACAATTGATTTATTGAAAGAAAGATTTGGCGATAACATTATTTGGATAAATATTCCAATTAATTGGCCTCCAAGATCATGCGACATAACGCCACTGGATTATTTTCTTTGTGGTTATGTCAAGTCATTGGTTTATGCTGATAAACCAGAAACAATAGACGCTTTGGAAGCCAACATAACTCGTGTTATTTATTAAATAAATAAGGCCTGAATTACTCGAAAAAGTGGTCCAAAATTGATCTGGTCGAATGCGGTTCCTCAGAGCTAGTCGTGAACATACTACTATGTCAAGAAAGTACCGGGAATTTTCAATTAAAACAACATTTTTACATTTAATCGTCAAAATTTATTGGGTCGCCTTCAAAATAGGCTCCATTTGCCCCAATACATCTATGCCAACGGCACTTCCAATTATCGAAACATTTTTTATAGGCGCTGTCCGGGATGGACTTTAGCTCTCGCGCCGAGTTTTGTTTTATGGCTTCAATCGACTCAAAACGGGTGCCACGAAGGGGCAATTTTAGTTTTGGGAAGAGGAAAAAGTCGCAGGGAGCCAAATCCGGCGAATACGGTGGTTGCTGAAGCACGTTTGTTGAGTTTTTGGCGAGAAAGTCAGTCACAATCGTAGCTCGGTGAAAAGGCGCGTTATCGTCATGCAAAATCCATGAGTTTTTCGCCCACAAATTTGGCCGCTTCTTACGGATACGCTCACGCAAACGTTTCATAACGCCTAGGTAATACTCCTTGTTTACCGTCTGACCCTCTGGAACGAATTCGTAGTGCAGCACGCCACGGATATCGAAGAAAACAATGAGCATCACCTTCATTTTCGAGCGGGTGAGCGGCTTTGGCGTGGTTTTTTCGGTTTCGGCTCATTTTTTGCCACCCATTCCGATGATTGCTGGCTTGTTTGCATATTGTACTCGTAGACCCAGGTCTCATCACCAGTTATAATGCGTTCCATAAATGTAGAATCGGAATTACAGCGATCCAGCATGTCTGAAGCAACCTGTTCGCGATGACGTTTTTGAAGAAAATTCAGGTCTTTCGGTACGAGTCGTGCGGCCACCTTTCTCATGCCCAAAATATCAATCAAAATCGTACGTGCGGACTCGTGGGATATCTTAAGATCATGTGCTATCTCTCTCAAGCTGGTACGACGGTTTTCCAGCACCCTTTCCTTAATTTTATCGAAGCTGTCGATGGGTGACCACTTCACGACCGTCCTTGAAGGCTCTGTACCACTGATATGCACGAGTTTTCGATAGAGCATTATCACCAAAGGCCTTTTGCAACATTTTCAATGCATCGGCACACGAAACTTTATTTGCAACACGAAACTTTAAACAAATTCTCTGCTCAACGTAATCACCCATAGTAAAAATCGGCACGCACTCTGACATCGACTGACTTAATCAGCTGTTGCAAACACACTAGTTGACAGATCCCGCTCAAGCTTGGCATAGTAATTAAGGACAGTGGTACCAACCTAGGAAAAAAAATTTTTACGCCAGATTTAAATCGATAATTCCCGGTACTTTCTTGACAGAATGTATGCCGGAAATTATTCTTAAAACATAAAAGTCATAAAATTATCTTTCAAATAAAAAATTGGACTTCAATCTTAATTAAAATGTGTTTTATTTCAATTTGAAGTTCTGTCACTATAAAAAATTAACCGATAGGTTGATTCTAGGTCACGCACCCGATCTGCTTCATTTGGGAAGCTCTACTGTTCTCGGAAGAAACTGGAATTTAAATCTATTTTACATATTTTTCTGTTGGTACTCTAGTTTGAATGTGTTCTTTTTGGTTCTTTTTCCTTCTTGAATGAGAAATTTCTTACTCCAAATGTGTTGAATAATACATATTCAGGGTGAATCATAATTTTGGGACATAGCTAAAGGATAGATTATTTGGACCAAAAAATGGGGACTGGTCAAAATATGCTTTAATTAAATATGGCTGCGTTAAGGTTTGAATTTGTTTTCGTTTTTCGATAATAATTTCAATGTTTATTTCTCAATTGTAATCAAAATTGGCATAACTCTGGACGAGGAATATTATTTTAGGCGTATTATTAGGAGTACAAATAAGTTTCCGCCGTTTTTTAACACAAATTAAATATTTATTATAGAAGAACGGTAATATAAATTTATTTAAAATATTGCCCATCACTTGCAACCACTTTTTCCCATCTCTCAGGCAGCATTCGAATCCCAAGACTGAAGAACTCCTTGTCTTTTGTGGCTATCCACGAATCAACCCAATTTTTGGTTCTCATAAGATGTGAACCACTGCGCCGTCAGAGCATGTGCCATAGACCGGAACAGGTGATAATCGGACGGTGCAATGTCTGGTGAATACGGCGTGTGGGGTAACACTTCCCAATCAAGTGTTTCCAAGTACTTTTTCACGGGAGCCGCAATATGTGGACGAGCATTGTCATGCAAAAGAATAAGTTTTTCGTGTTTAGAATAGTATTGAGGGCGTTTTTCCTTCAGAGCTCGGCTCAATCTCATCAATTGTGTTCGATAGAGGGCTCCAGTAATTGTTTCGCTCGGACTAAGCAACTCATAATACACTACACTTAGCTGATCCCACCAAATACACAGCATAAGTTTTTTTCCGTTTATATTCGGTTTTGCTGTTGATGTTGACGCGTGGCCAGGTAATCCCCATGATTTTCTTCTTTTTGGATTGTCATAATGTATCCACTTCTCATCACCAGTCACGATACGATGTAAAAAACCCTTTTTTTATGTCTAGTTAGCAGCATTTCACTTAAGGATAATCGGCGTTCAATATCTCTCGGCTTTAATTCGTACGGAACCCAATTTCCTTGTTTATGAATCATTTCTAATGATTTTAAACGATGTGAGACTGCTTGCTGAGTGACTTCTAATGTTAGAGCAAGTTCTTTTTGTGTTTGAGATGAATCTTCCTCCAATTCTGCATCTTCGTAAATTTTTGGCCTTTCACTGCGATATTTGTCTTCTACGTCGAAATCACCGTTTTTAAACTTTTGAAACCACTCTCGACACGTTCTCTCACTCAAAGCACCCTCACCATTTGCTTCTACGAGCAATTGATGCGCCTCAGTAGCAGATTTCTTCAAATTAAGGAAGTAAACTAATATTTCCTGCAAATGACGCTTACTTGGCTCAAATTTTGACATTTTCAACTTATAAAAATTATATTTTACCAATATAAAATCAATGATATTAATAGGTTATGTTGTTCTTGAATGTGCAAACTATTTTTTAAGCCGGTTATCATCTGCGAAAGCTAACCGAAACTCCGTGCCGCGCCATGTACAATAAAACGGCGAAAACTTATTTGTACTCCTAATATATTTTTTTTAATATCAAAACAGATTCAACCTGTCAGTCTTCTACAATTTCAATTTCAAAAAAATTTTGATTCAAAAATATTTCAGAATAAAATTAATGTCTCATGAGCACAGCTAATATTAAATAGACGTATAACATGAAAATTTAATATAAAATATCAAATGGGATAAATAAACCAACACATAAAAATTGTCAATTGAAATTAATAAACGAATATTTGAAGGAGACAAAATTTTGTTTCTTATCTTACAATTATGAAAACTAATTCCTTTTCAAAGAAAAAAATTTCTTTTAATTAAAATTGTAGCAGACTATCTTTGAAAAGGAATCAGTTTTCATAATTGTAATTCAGAAACAAAATTTTGTTTGCAGATTGAATTCATAATATTCCTTGAATTTCCATTTGAACATAGAAAGTGAAATTAAGGAATATTTTTGCGAGATTCCTCTTTTACTTCCAAATGATGACTTCTGATTCGAATTCTTTAATTTAATTTCATAGAACTGTTTATAATGAAAAATAAAACGTTTGATTTTAGCAGATTGAATTTACAATTTTCCTCGAATATCAGTCCTAATTTGTTCATAGTATGGAACATGTAAGTATAAAAGTTTGATATAATTATCATAGTTTAGATTGGATATTTCTGAAGAGGTTCAAATAAAACGAAATAAGGATATATAAAATATTGTATTTAGATTATATGTGTTATATTGAATTGCTGCGCTGCCTTTTTATTTTGATTCTTACATTTCAGTTGATAAAATTCAAATTTGTCAGTTTTAGAGCAGTGTTTCTTCGTATCAAAATAAATATCGTAAGATATCTACTAAAGGTATCACGTAGTAATTTATTCCATTTGATTTTATATCAATAAAAGCCTTTAATAGTAAGACTCATTTCACTTCAATACTAATCTTTTATATTAATCAATCGGCTACACTAGTATTTTTTGAGATTAAACGCTCAAAGCTTAATATATATTTGACACAGAAACAGCAAAGAACCTACTTTTCAGAGGTTACTTGATTTTTTTCCTGGTTGAAAATTTCATGTTCCTAACGTTTAATCATGCTGTATTAGGCATCTTCACTTCTTGGCCTCGATTTTCGATTAGCACCATCAGTCCCATAAATGCCATATGTAAATCAATCATATATATCACCGAGAATCTGATTGCCGAAGAGGGACAGCCGAAACGGTGTATAGGGGGGCACCGAAAAACCTTCCATTATCGACCCTAAATCCATTGTATTCTAAATGAAATATAATCGCTTTCTGAAATACGATTTTTTCGATTAGGCCGCTCTGTAATTTAGATATCCTGTATGCGATGATAGTGCCGGCTATCTGCCAGAGTAAGAATTGGAATTAAGTGGTATTATTGGATTATTTCACGATTTCCCTTTGAATTCTCGATTCGTTTTGCTCTGAATGGAACCTCAATTTCGGTAAGAAGTAAAATCATCTCTTGACTGGAATATTCGGTATATTTTTGTTGTTTTATCAAGACAATTTGTAGTCGATGTTATAATTCTTCCAATTATACACTATAACCATACAGCATATTCAGTTTCATACAAAACATTTTTTGTCACACCGTTGAAATATCACAGATTTTTTGATAACCAAACAGCATTTCCGGAATGTTTCAATTTTTTTTTCTAATTATAAAAAAAAATGTAGCTGAAGCTAATCTTATGTTTGTGTAAGTTTACGCTGACAATGCTCCAACTGACGAGTCTTGTAGAGAACGCTTTGGTTGCTTCAAATGCAGTGATTTCAGTATTGAAGACAGATCTCGCTCGAGACAGGCATAAAATTCGAAGGTGATGAATTAGAGACATTACTCCATGAAGATCCGAGTCTAACGCAAGTTTTCACTTACGTTTGGGATGACACAACAAGCAGTGTCTGCACGTTTTAAATACATGGGCCGGATTCAAAAGCAAGGCGATTCGGTTCCTTATGAATTGAAACCAAAAGATCTAGAGAGGCGATTATTTTCTTATGAGCAGCTGCTTTGAATAACTTTTTTAAATAATACTATATAGAGATTTCACAGAATAATTCTGTTATTATATTTGTGTACTTGTTATTGAACAGTCCGTATCTTTTGTTGGCTTCTAAACTTGTGAAAATGTCCAAATGGTAGTGAATCATAGTAATCTGAAAACTTCTTTTTATACTGAGAGACTTTTAAAGAGAAAGACACAGTAATAGTTGGAATATTTCAAAACTTCTTACTACTTGTGTTTCTTAAACTAAGATAAGTCAACGAATTGGTTGTAATTATTCTCTCTCTTTCCTTCAAAATAGGAAATTGATTAAAATTTGAAGAATTCACATCAACCTACTCGATTTGTTAGAAGGGAATAAAAAACATAAACATATACTCAAACAAAACCTTATCTAGTTTGTTTGAGTATAAAATTGTTATACAGATGTATGTTACACTGTATCCATTAGTAGAATTTTCTATTACCATAGCTCGAAATCCTTATTATTAAAAAACTAGACAAACTGATATTGAAGAAAAATTGGCGTTTAAATATTCTGTGCAAATTTGGAAGTAAAAATATCCTTTACAAGTGGAAGTTAGTTCGTTTTACAGGTTATAATTTCTCAATGTCTGTACCTACAATATATTATCAAAAACTCCATAGCTATTTTCCCAATCAGAAGTTGTTGAAGAACCGACCACTCATTGCTTACAGTTATAAGTCAATAGTTCGAAATCGTCCTTGAAATACGTAGAGTTCGAACCATACATGAACTGAAGAATGGGGATCGTTTTCGGAACAACACTGGTTTGTCCAATGTAAACTTTACCCTGGTGGTACTTCCTTCCAACATGAAGGGTGTAAATTTTTTTTCGAGTAAAATAATAGCCAACAGCAGCTTCTACCAAACAGCAGTACTCTTTTGCAATTGCAACAGGTTTAAAACTGAAGTTTTGATTGCAAGTTGTGCATAGGATCTGAAATGACAACAGAACAGATAATATGAAGGGTCCCTCAATGGGAACGTGCCATTATTAAATTGATAATACTCACACCATTGTTTATTTGTGACATTGACAGTTGTATTTGTCAATGTCTACCATTTAATAATGGAAAGGTACACACTCCAACAACGCTTACAAATAATCAAAATATATTATGAAAAATTGCGATCTGTTACTGTAACTTTACGTGCTTCAACTCCAATTTTTGGTCGTTATAATCGTCCGGTTAAAAAACAGTTGGACGTTAAGTGAAGAACTTTGAAACAAATTCAACACTTCATGATTTTATAGTGCCAGTGAGACAAAGAAATAGAAGAAATGAAAAGAATATTGCTGCCGTACGTGAAAGTGTTCGTGAAGACCAAAATTTATAGATTTTTTGACGTTTACAAGAACTAGGCATCTCCCAGACGTCTTTATGGCGAATTTTACGAAAAGACCTTGGTTTAGATGCAAAATTGTTTCAACCCAAGACCTCAAATCAACAGATCATTCAAAGCGTCGTGCATTCAGTAACTGGTGCTTAGAAAAAATCGGAAGAAATGGACCGATAAATTATCCGCCTAGTTCCTGCGATTTAACTCCATTGAACTTATTTCCTTAGGGTTACATTAGGTCATTAGTTTACAGCAAACATGCAGCAAATTCAGACGATTTATAGATCAATATTGAACGAGTAATTGCTAACATACGACCTGATTTGTGTGAGAGAATCATGTAAAATTTAGTACAACGACTTCATTCCTGCCAGCATTTCTATGGTGGACATTTAAATGATGTTTTATTTCATAATTAATAGTATCCATTAAGCTTTATAATGAAATAAAAACTTCAATAATTTTCAACTGAATGATGTGCTTTACTTACAAAACAAAATGGGGCGCTGTTGATGAAAGACCCTTCAGTTCTTACATTGATTAAAGTGTTTCTGAAATGAAGTTGATCACTATATGATAATGACTATGAAATATTAAATATCGAGAGTAAAATATCTAGAGTGACACTGTCTAGATATAAACAGATAGAATTCCTAAAAATTCTCTCACGAACAAATGTTAATTGATTGCGTTTACCGAATACCATATCTTCCTGCGTGAATTTTGGATCACTTTATCATTTTATATGTGCACTTAAGATCCTAACATCAGTTCAGAAAAGTTATTTCAATTTTTACCGATATTTTTGCAATATAATATCTCAGGAAGAATCCTAGATATCTTCTTATTACTCTCTAAATTATTGTGATATCAATTTTGATCCTAAAATATTAATGCAGAAAAGTACATGGTTGCTCACCTCTATATGTTCTTCAACTCTCATAGTTAATGTTGAATTGCAACACCATTGGAAGTCTATATGATCCTGATTAAGCTTAATCTGTACAGGTACAATCTGGAAATAAGAATATTTAATGGACGGCATAAATATTCCACTATGCAATAGCTTTCGAAATATTCTTTAAGTGAATCAGTAGTCACGACTATAGTTCACCTTGCCTGATTTATCTGGCACAAAAATCCTTGCTATGTAGCTCAATGTACCGTCATCATCTATTCCACCCAGAAGGGCATCTTCAGGTGTTGTACCATTATAAGGCCTCCAAAAGTGCTTATCTAAAATAGAAGTCGGATACCTACACCTCTTTCATCAAATTTTAGTTGAAATTAACTAGAGGATTACATAATTGATAATTAGTTCAGAAATTTTAGAAGTCCCAGTGTTTTTTATAATTTTCTAATACAAGGACACACAGAATTTTATTCCGTAAGTGGTTTCCACGCTGTATATGTTAATTTCTATTTATTCTTGTGAGCTGCTCACATGACACGTTTTGTTAGATAGTAACTTTTCAAATGCTCATAAACAATTGGTCAAAAATTTGGTAACATACAATATTCAAACGTTTTCTGTTTTGAGATATAATCATGAGAAGTTCTTAGGAATAAGAAACTTACATTGGCTACAATCCTTTCGATACGCGATCACTGTAAATGATGTTATTATTGTTATAAACACCAGTACCTTCATTATGTATAAAATGGAAAGATAAAACAAAGTAGCGTTTCTCATATCTTGGTTTAATGAGTATTCCTAGCAATGAATTCATTATTTTGTATCGAAATTATGGTATCAATATATTATAATTTATCAAAGTCATATCACAGGATATTTTTCACAACAGTGAAATTCCCAACACTGCCGGTTACACAAACTATTAAAGTTTATCTGAGGTTAATCACAATTTTATATTCAGTGTGAAAAAATCATTAATTTATTACCAGACACAGACAATGAATAGCAGAGAGAAAACAGTTTTCCATGTCAGTACTATTTTGTTTTTTATCTACTTTTTCATTTCATTTCGGACAAAGTATGCCATACATAGCCTGCTTGAATAGCAACTTAACTTTTTTAAGTTGCAAACCAAATTTGATAAATGTAAATTTCGCTTTTCCACTCAGCCTGAATTACTGATATATTTTGTCTTTGTATACCATTTAGAACTTTCTTTCAACTCCGCAACTTTTGCATAACACCATCATCTAATTTTCGGAATGTGAACACTAAAGATTTTTTATCTTCTCAATATTAAGGTCTAGTGTCTTCGAAATAGTTTAAAACTATACCCTTGTCGTGAGTTCTGAATCAGTATATTACCATATATCTTTGATCTAGGATTACTCATTAATAATTTTAATTTAAATCGGTCACGATTCTTAGAACTACACTTACTGGAATTCAGTTGGAAGATGGCATAACTGAAATGAAAAAACCTTCGAAATTATCCACCAAGAAATGTTATAAAATCTTTGTCTAATTCATTCACTTCAAGAAGTATTAAGTCATGAATTCAAAATTACATACACTATATCGGTAGTAACTTTCCATTAAGATAATTTAAAGTTATGCTTGCATCAAACTTAAGATATCTTTTTTACTTGACCAAAATTCATCTTGAAATTTATAGAATAAAATGAATAACAATTTTCAAATACTAAACTCTTATTTACAAAAAATAGAGGGGAGAATATTGAATAGAGATATGAAAAGTTATATTTTATAATTATAAGGGAATTCCATGTTTTTCATATTAAAGTTTATTTCAGTTTCCATATGTATGACTTTTATTTCCAATATGCTGTTTATCAAAATTTTATCCTGTTTTAAACAAATCATTTGTATATATGTTGAATTTTGTTTTTTTTTGATGATCTTGAACATTTTTCGTGTTTCCTTATTCTTGTTAGAAATCATCTTTTATTTGTGTAATATATACATACTGGCAATTATGGTTGTATCTCTAAGTTCCTGTTTTTGAAAATGATATCTCATTGATTTTTATCAAATATATTATCAGCTTTATATGATATAATATAATTTCGATTTCTCTCCAATTATTTAGCAATTTTTTCGTCTGTAGTAGGTCAATGAAATATGTTTTATTTAATGCAAGTTTTTCAATCTGAGATATGTAATTATCTTTGCTTGTTTGTAATGAATTATATTTAATAGAGTATCTATTGTATAATTTGCTGACTCAAATCATTATTGAGCTTATGATCATTTCAGATACTGAACTGTTTTAGCCGTTATTATTTGGTAGTTGATCATAATTAAAACAAGTTGTAGAAATTATTATATACTATCTTCATCTGAAGATGGGATAGTTAATTCCCGGAACTCGAGTCACAATCAAATTTGTAAAATATCAATTTATTGGTAGTGAAACATGATAATTTCTAAAACTCGTTTTAATTATGATCATTTGCTTTATAAATTTTAGCGTTATGCCTATGTTACGATAAAATTTAGGCAAAGAATACAACACTATCAAATGTGTAGCATTAAATAATTATAGAACAAAAAACTTAAGAGTTTGCTAGATATTTGAAGAGAGAATAAAGTATACCAATACAACAAATAATTCTCTGAGTCATTGGATACAGAACAATAGAGATATAATTTCAATAAACAGTAATTCAATAACAATTTTCTGTATTTATTAATGTAATAAAAATCAAAATTCAACATATGCAAATCATTTGTTGAAAACATAATTTTAATAATAATTATGAAATTTTGAATGGTGGATAATTCAGAAAAAATAGATTAAAAAGGCGGATTGCAGTTAATTTAGGATAGTAATTGTATATTTATTATTAGATAAAAATATTTTAATTTTTATTTTTCTCTATTTTGATTATTGTGTACATATCGGGTGGTTTTTTTTAGAGTGATAGAACTTTAAATTGAAATAAAACACATTTAAATTAACGACTTGTTTTTTTAATAGAAGAATAATTTTTTGATATTTATGTTTTGAAAATAATTTCCGGCATACGTCCACCACGACTAACTCTTAGGAACTGCATTCGACCAAACCAATTTTGGAGCATTTTTTTTTATTAATTCAGGCCTTATTTCATCAATAACACGAGTTATGTTGGCTTCCAGAGCGTCTATTGTTTCTGGTTCATCAGCATAAACTAATGACTTGACATAACCCCAAAGAAAATGATCTTGGAGGCCAATTAATTGGACCATTTCTCGAAAGAATGTTATCGCCAAATCTTTTTGTTGTTACGAGTAGAGAAAATGTTGTCCGAAATCTATCGAGAGTTCGACGAATAAGCTGATCTGATGTACAATTATGTAAACCATAAATTTCACGAAGTGCTCTGTAAGTTTGGCGAATAGAACACTGATTTTGAAAATAAATTTCAACAATTTGTAAACGTTGTTGCGGCGTGAGTATTTCCATGATAATTTGTCAATGATTACTGAACAGAAATATCAAAATAAACATGGCTTTTTCCTTCTGTCAAATCACAGTTATCCCTATCGAAAGTTCTATCACTCTAAAAAAACACCCGATATGTGGTTGACTTCTAAACCGAACTCACAAACAGGTAACTCGACTGTGTCGGCGAGTTGCACATATGTTGTCTCTTTGTGTATTTTCGGTTATAAATTAATGAAGTTACACAAAATAAAAGTCATAGACTTGAACTCCCCAACACATAAATAATAAAAAATTAATTCTATTCAACGATTAGGTAGAATTAAACTCAACATCTTCGAATAAAATTTCGGAAATGTGGTATGATGAACTAGTCGCTGTATAAACATTAAAAATTAGCAGAAATTACAACTTGTTTATGTTATGAGTGGAAATAGTAAATTTAGAGGCAAAATTCACAAAGTCGACCTGAAACGAATTATTATGCCATATGAGTTGTTCTATCAGCGATCTAAGAAGTTCCTACATAAAATAATACGTATCCAAGTAACAGACACACCTTCAGTCGATTTTTGTCAAGCAAATGTTATTTCCATTTACAACGCAGACCTACTAATCATGTATAAACAATACATAACCCACAAACAGACTGTTCAAGGAATCGTAATTATAAACGAGAATTATTCGGATACATGAACATAAATATATAATTATTGATAACAATTTATCGTTTCAATGGGAGGTTAAATTGTGTTTTTCATTATTCAATTAGATTTCGCAGACAATGCAATAAATTTCAAGTTTTCAATTGAAACGTTAGTATTCTCGTGTGTAATAGGAAAATGATTATGTAACTCTATTGTACGGATGATTAGAAACTTTGAATATTTATTAAGATCTGTTTAACATCGTTCGAAGCGGAATTGAAGTAAGTTGTAGGAGGTTTATAGTTTTTTTTTGTTCAAGGAAATAATTAAAATGGATAAAAGTTTTTCAATGAAATTTTTTTATCACAAAATTTCCAAAAACTCCAAAACTGAGAGAAGATTCATGTATGAATATATTCTTATCCTTCACTATGCCTTTGGAACCAATGAATGTTTCCTAAAATTATAAAAACTTCTTCAATTTTATTTGAAAAATTCACACAGTTCTTATTCAGAATCCTGACATGTGTTTCGGTCTTTCAACCATCTTCAAAAGAGAACAAAACAGTTACTTCAGGAAGACCGCGTAAGATTAAAGAAAACAATTTAAACGCTTTATTGGCATTAGGACTATACAATCGGCGTCTGGCGTTTCGCAAATTGGCTTGCAGATTTGGAAATCTACGAAATATAAAAGTATGTCCTGAAACCGTGTTTTTACATCTGATGAAAGTTGTTTCCAACTTGGTTTAAATCACTCAAATATCCTATCAAAACAACCTATTACCGTTCAAATTTCTCAACAAAATAATGGTTTGGTAAACAATATCTCAATGTGGTGCTACAGGTCTCTGTATAGTTGATAGTACGATTAATAATGAAAGTATTGTGGCATTCTAAACGATTGTCTCCCTGAAACGGCGCATACTTTATATCTAGAAGGGTGGCGTTTTCAACAGGATAATGCAAGACGCTATACTTGGGCCTATAATCAAGCTTGGATGCAAGAACATTAAGTGACAACCATTTCATGGCCAGCAGCTTCACCAGATCCTAGTCCCATTGAAAACATATGTGGACTAATGAAGATTGAAATTGAACGAACAGCGCCACAAAATAAAGATGATTAAATTCAGTCAGTTTTACAGTTCTGGACTACAATCACCGAAAATTACGGAGGTGATATAGTTTCGGGTGTACGTCGACGTTTAGTCAAGTGTTTACAGTAAAATGGAGGTTGTATAAGTAAATAAAATGAATATTTTGTTATTATTTTCTAATTCAAGAATTGAAAATATATACTGAATGCTTACAGCTGAGCTTTGTTTTTTCCGGATTTTTTCAAGACGGATTATAGAATGCCTAATTCCAAAGATCGACGAGGAATCGACAGACCTATATTTTCTTCAACATTACTGGCTACAGCAGCAATATTCTCAGTTGTTCTTGAGCGACTCACACGGTTTCGATTCTTCATGTCACTAACTTGTCCCAACAGCTCAAATTTTTCCACCAGTTTCATTATTGCCGTGGGAGAAGATGCTGCAAAATTTTCACCATTTTTGTAATGAATATCAACAATTTCAATACGTTGTTGAGGTATATATCGTTCCATTTCTAATAAGGGCGTAGTTTTTACTTGTCAAATGTCAAAATATGACAGCTGCCCAGATAGCGGGCTATTCAAAATTAAACCTCTTATTGAAGAATAAGAAATTTAGCAGCTTAGAAGCTTATATATTACAACACTGCATGCAAATCTTTTATTTTGTCGGAAAGGTTCAAGAAAAATTTCAATGTACTACTAATGAGACATTATTATAAATCATCTTACAAGATACTTTTATCAGAAGGAACTCTCCAGCAGAAAATCAAGCATTCCTTGCATCCTTCTAACTCCTCTGATTCTAAATACTGTTGTCTCGCATCTCTACAACCCATTCGACTTTAAGTGGTTTTATATCAAGGGAGCTGTTCTGAAATTGTCTTTTTGTCGTGAAATGGTCAAGAATTCGAGCAGTATATACCTCTTTTTCTAATGTAGTTCGTACGGGCAGAGCTCCTCTCTGTTTGATGGTTGAATGTACATCTAAAAAATTTGAACCGGTAACTTTGCGGTGTTGCCAATTCAGACGAAACGTGGGGGAAATTAGAAATTTGAAGCAGTCGATAAGGGAACTTTTATTATGTAATAATTGTAAGAAAAAATTGTACTCACACAGAAAACAAATAAATATTATTATTATTAATATGCATACGACGTTTCATTATTATCAATAAAATAGGCAATTCTCTTATTGAAAAATAATATAATTATTGATAGTATGGCCAATTATTCGACGTTCTACTGGTAGAATCAAAACCATAAAGCCATCACTCGTTAATGAATTGTAAAGAAACAAAAATTGCAAAAAAGTGAACAAATATATCCAAGTAACTCCAGTTAACGCGTATATTACTTTCAAGGTAAGTTTAGAATTTTTAATTTTCTATGGATGTAATACTTTTATTTATAGTATTTGTTGTTCCTGAAGCGGAACAATCGAAAAATAACTTGATAATATGTGGAGAAACCACAATATTTACATGTAATCACCATACCTGATTCTAATACCAGAAATTCGAAATCGTTTGTGGTCAATTAAAGATGCATTTTAACCGTCAATAGATTTACATAATTTATCCGATAATTAAGAGAGAAACGTATCAGATAATTATTTTAAATCACTGATGTATAGGGTGTTTATTTAGAGTGATAGAACTTTCGATAGGGATAACTGTGATTTGACAGAAGATAGAAGGCATGTTGTGTTGACATTTCTGTTCAGTAATCATTGACAACAACATTTACAAATTGTTGAAATTTATTTTCAAAATCTGTGTTCTATTCGCCAAACTTATAGAGCACTTTGTGAAATTTATGGTTTACATAATCGTCCATCAGAGCAGCTTATTCTTCGAACTATCGATAGATTGCGGACAACAAGACAAAGAACTGTACGTACAGAGCAAAATATCGCTGCTGTAAGTCATAGTGTTAATGATGATCCAGATTTGTCTATTCGTCAACGTTCACAACAAGTTGGCTGTGCATCCACCACATGGAAAATTTTGCGTAAAAATCTTGGTTTACACCCATATAAGATCCAACTGGTTCAAGAACTAAAGCTACTTGACCATTATAAGCGTCGTTTGTTTGCTGATCAATGATTAATTGTTTCAAAATTTGAAGGTTATCGACCCAGAAGTGTTTTGGTCCCAACAAGATGGTGCTACACCTCATGCTGCTACCGTAACAATTGATTTATTGAAATGAAGATTTGGCAATAACATTATTTTGAGAAATGGTCCAATTAATTGGCCTCCAAGATCATGCGACATAACTCCACTGGATTATTCTCTTTGGGATTATATCAAGTCATTGGTTTATGCTGATAAACCAGAAACAATAGACGCTTAGGAAACCAACATAACTCGAGTTATTGATGAAATAAGGCCTGAATACTCAAAAAAGTGGTCCAAAATTGGTCTGGCCGAATACGGTTCCTCAGAGCTAATCGTAGTGGGCATATGCCGGAAATTATTAGGAGTACAAATAAGTTTCCGCCGTTTTATTGTACATGACCCGGCACGGAGTTTCGGTTAGCTTTCGCAGATGATAACCGGCTTACAAAATAGTTTGGACATTCAAGAACAACATAACCTATTAATATCATTGATTTTATATTGGTAAAATATAATTTTTATAAGTTGAAAATGTCAAAATTTGAGTCAAGTAAGCGTCATTTGCGGGAAATATTAGTTTACTTCTCTAATTTAAAGAAATCTGCTGCTGAGGCGCATAAATTGCTCGTAGAAGCATATGGTGAGAGTGCTTTGAGTGAGAGAACGTGTCGAGAGTGGTTTCAAATGTTTAAAAACGGTGATTTCGACGTAGAAGACAAAGATCGCAGTGGAAGGCCAAAAATTTACGAGGATGCAGAATTGGAGGAATTATTGGAGGAAGATTCATCTCAAACATAAAAAGAACTTGCTCTAACATTAGAAGTTACTCAGCAAGCAGTCTCACATCGTTTAAAATCATTAGGAATGATTTTGAATGAATTTGTGTTAAAAAACGGCGGAAACTTATTTGTACTCCTAATATTTTAAAACATAAATGTCATAAAATTATCTTTCAAATAAAAAAAATTGGCTTCAATCTTAATTTAAATGTGTTTTATTTCAATTTTAATTTCTATCACTCTTAAAAAAACACCCGATGCAAGGGAGTATACAGTCCAACAGTCTTATTGATTTATGAGGGAAACTTTCAAATGACTTATTCTTGAATTGATCGAAACATAATTTTGTTTATCTGAGAAGGATTTCTCTTTACAGCATATATAACAATACTTTCATTACAGCTATTATTAATTGGACTAAAGTCATGAATACCAATGAACTGATCATGAAGGAATTTTATAAGGAGAATTGTGTATTTAGAGCTATTATAACGTTTAATATTCATTGACCGTCACTTTATAACCGATTGGGATACCTTGTAATTATAGGAGAGGATTCAGGACTTCGATACAGCCATAAAGAATTTTTAATATCAAATTTTAATACTTGATTTGTGGTTTTATATATTGTTCTTGTAAGTGTATTAGAACTTTCAAGTTATGCTATTGATTTGAAGGAAAATAGTCTGAACCTATGTATTAGTCAATAAATTCCAAGATCTCATTTATTAAAATTTTTGTACTGCTGCAAAACTGTTTTTTTTACTATGTTCACAGAATTTTTTCAGTTTCAGATTAAGTGCACACCTAAGGTCAATTCAATTGATTTTATTGATCTTTAATTGGCAGAATTTCATTTTAGTTTTACAATTGCTTTGCCTTGCCACACCCAGTATTTCTACTAAGTATAAAAAGCGAAACGATTTTATTTAATACCAAGCATTGTGTGAAAAAATAAAGGGAAAAGAAATTTACACAATTGTTTGAGAACCTTTTTGTTTCACCATATATATTTAACAATTTCTACAGTTTTGAGTTGGTGCATATATTTTGTTTTATAAAGGTACGTCATTTTGAGGTTGTTGCTTGTTTATATCGGTTGTTCTTTTTAGAATGATAGAACTTTCGATAGGGATAACTGTGATTTGACAGACGTAAAAGCCATGTTATTTTGACATTTCTGTTCCGTAAGTATTGACAAATTATCTTGGAAAGACTCACGCCGCAACAACGTTTACAAATTGTTGAAATTCATTTTAAAACTCATTCTATTCGCCAAACTTATACAGCACTTCGTGAAATTTATGGTTTACATAAAGGTCCATCAGAGCAGCTCATTCGTCGAACTATCAAAAGATTTCGGACAACATCCTCTCTACTCGATGCAACAACAACAAAACTAAGAACTGTACGTTCAGAAGAAGATATCGCTGCTGTAAGTCATAGTGTTAATGATGATACAGATTTGTCTATTCGTCGACGTTCACAACAAACTGGACTCCGTGCATCCACCACATGGAAAATTTTGCGTAAAGATCTTGGTCTACACCCATACAAGATCCAACTGGTTCAAGAACTAAAGCCACTTGACCATAATAAGCGTGGTTTGTTTGCTGATTGGGCCCTAGAACAGCTTGAAGTTGATCCACTTTTTCATCGTAAAATTGTGATTAGTGATGAAGCTCATTTCTGGTTGAACGGCTATGTAAACAAGCAAAATTGCCGTATATGGAGTGAAAACAATCCTTAAGAAGTTCTGCAGGTTCCATTGCTGAAAAATGCACTGTATGGTGTGCTTTACACGCTGGAGGCATCATCGGTCTATATTTCTTTAAAAACGATGTTGTAGCTAATGTAACAATGAATGGTACTCGTTACAGATCGATGATCAATGACTATTTGTTTCAAAATTTGAATGGTATCAACCCAGAAGTGTTTAGGTTCCAACAAGATGGTGCTTCACCTCATGCTGCTACCGTAACAATTGATTTATTGAAGGAAAGATTTGGCGATAACATTATTACGAGAAATGGTCCAATTAATTAGCCTTCAAGATCATGCGACATAACTCCACTGGATTATTTTCTTTGGGGTTATGTCAAGTCATTGGTTTATCTTAATAAACCAGAAACTATAGACGCTTTGGAAGCCACATAACTCGTGTTATTGATGAAATAAGGCTTGAATCACTCAAAAAAGTTGTCCAAAATTGTTCTAGTCGAATGCGGTTCCTTAGAGCTAGTCGTGGTAGACATATGCCGGAAATTATTTGAAAACATAAATATCATAAAATTATCTTTCAAATAAAAAAAATTGGCTTCAATCTCAATTTAAATGTGTTCTATTTCATTTAAAAGTTGTTTCACTGTAAAAAAACACCCGACATTTGATTTTGTTGGATAGATTTTTTCAATTCTGTCTTTGAAGACATTATTTGATTTTTAATAATTTTTGTAATATTTTGATGCTCAAAATTGATGCTTTTAGGACTGTATATGAGTTCGTGCGGTTTTCTCAAAAACTGAAGCTTTATTGTTAAAAATTAGTTATAGATACCTTCAAAGTTGAAAGTATTGTCCATCGTTAGCCACTATTTTCCTTCTTTCTGATGCAAGAAACTATCGAGAGTATATTTCTTCACTTGAATTAACTCTCAAAGGTATATCTTGTATGTATGTTTGCATGCTATAGATAGTGCTAGTGTATGATTAATACCTTAGTGTCTTTGTGTATAGCGAATATAGATACTCGACATATTTGTAGTCACCGGCATACATTTTGTACTGATGAAAACCCACCAGTTTGAAACGTCCACATGTCTGCAATTTTCCCTTTGATCAGCAAAACCTTATGAAATTTGTTTGAGTATGGAATTGTAATTTAGATGTATGTTACACTGTCTCGATTTGCAGAACTTTCTATTACAATAACTCACAATCCTTATTAATGATATTTGGTGCAGAGCAGTCAAACTAATTTAGTTGAATATGAATATGCTAATTTGGAGCATTGCGGCATATTATGGACTGATTTGTGAACGAGAAAAGTTTTTTCTGCGTTCATTACGTGAAAATATCGAAAATACATTTCTTTACTTGAATTAACTTTCAAAGTTATGTATTTGCATACCCTAGATGGCGCTAGTATATGATTAATATCTTAGTGTCTGTGTTTAGCGAATATAGATACGTGACAGATTTGTAGTCATTGGCATATATTGTACTGATGAAAACCAACGAAGTTTGAAACGTGTGCATTTCTGCAATTTACCCCTGTGGTCAGCAACACCTTATCTAGTTTGTTTCAATATGGAATTATCATACAGATGTATGTTACACTGTCTCGATTTGTAAAACTTTCTATTACCATAGATCACAAACCTTATTAATGATAATCGATATTTATAGTAAAAAAATTTCAACCTATACAAGAATAAATTTAAACAATGAATGAAGGTTTTTATTCAAAATGTTTCAGATTAAGTAAGACCGAGAAATCAATAGACAAATGAAACACTTTCTTCAATATTTTTTCAGTTTTATTCGAATCTCAGAACAATTTACAAATTTGACTTATTATAAACTAAAAATTTTACCGCTACTCCACATGAGATCTTGAAATATCCATTTCTTGGCAACAAATGCAGGAAGAATCAATATTTTATAACATAAAATCGAAATAAAACTATAAATATAAATTATCAAAATTTAAAATTCAAAAATTGGGAAAGAAACATCACATTAAACTAAACCTATATATTTACAACTTTGTAACATTCGAACAACAGCGAGTACGATGTTCCTCATGATGAATTGCACAATTCAAAATACGAATAGATATATAACTTACAATTATTTACAAGGAACTGCATAAATATCTTGAGTAAGAAGCTGAAAGTTCAAGCTTTTTACAATAAAAACAAGTTACGCGGTTGGCATCTGTCTGTCGAAATGTTCAGTTTCATTTCTGTACATTCCTCCAATTTTAGATACGAAAAAACGATTGAGAATTTTGAAGGGACTGAATTTGCATTAATTTACATCGATAACCGAAAATATGCCAATTGAAACAATTGGTACAAAAAAGCTTAATTAATGGTCTCTTCAAAACCTCCATGGTATCTCCGATTAACATAATTGTAACATTATAACAGGTTTCAATCGGTCATAAAATTCCGAGATTATATACTCACATCGAAAAAGGAATGTTTTAAACTTCGTATATAATAAATAATCTTCTTTATCAATGATCCAGAGCCACTATTAAAATATTGAAAGTGAGCTTCTGGCTCGAAGAACTCAGCTGAAAACAACTTTACAAAACAGGGTTTCCTATACAATCATTAAACTGAAAAACATGCAATCTATAATTTCTCCATCATCTATTTTGAGCTTAAATGTTTCTTGTACCATTATCAGGTTTTGCCATTCGAGTTTTTACAATTTGGGATCAGGGTTAAGATTAATTTCTAACTGAAGAACTGAATGAGTGAGAAAGAATTCCATTTTTTGTGTTGGCAGCCTGATATCGAAAAATTATACAGTTATGTTTCAATATCATTTCAATGAGTACCAACACAAAAATTGTCAATTAGATAGCTATCCAATATACACAATATTTTTCATTCTGATTCATTGAAAACAAAGACTGAAATTATTTGAACAAATTAAAAAAAATATTCAGTAAAGGAAATCCACGTAAGTTATACGAGAACAAAGACAATTAAATAAACGGCACCACACATTTATCACTTTCAATCAATACAATTGTTTTTGTTTCAATCAAAATTATAAAAAGTTTCGATAAAAAGTACTTCTTTACATCATAAACCAATTATCACTCATTTCCTTCGCATTATATCTTCAATAGTAAATCCAGTTCGTTTAGGCGGAGGTTGAGGTCTAGGTTGTGGAGGTTGCTGCACTATTTCCTGCCTTTTCATCGACAAATCACTTGGAATATTAGAGTTCTCAGGTTCACTAACACCATCACTTTTCATCCTGGAAACACCTGAACAACTAGGCATCACGTGATTATCCGGAGGCTTCAAGACGCTGGGAGGAGGCACATGATGCATAGGTGGCATTGAAGACAACGAAGGCACCATTATGGAAGACTGGATGGAAGGTAACATCCTAAGATTCATTGGAGGCGTTGGACGGTCATTGGGATAGGAAGGAGATGGTGGAAAACGATCACCATCCATTAGCCTAGGTCTGTCAGCATCTAGAAGACGTTTTCTGAAAGGACCCAGATAAGACGGTTCCAAAGATCCACTGGTAATAGTTGAGGGTTTCATCTGATTGGAATGGTGAAGATCTCTTCTGATCTGCAGTTGTGGGTGGTAGATAGGAGTTTGAGGAGGTTCATGAGGTTCAACTACTTTGTCATTGATTAAACTATTAGGTTGATCCTCTTGTCCAGGGTCTATCTCAGGATCTTCATCCAAATCGTCCTCATCTTCTATATCATGGTGGTAGTCAAGACGATCCTGCGAGGGCCGCATCGTATAAGGGCTGGCCGTACTTCTAGGCTCATGACATTGTGTTCTCTCAGATACTGGAGAACTTGACCTCAAGGATCCCTCGTTGGTAGCTGAAGGACTTCTGGCTCGCGGTGATATATTTCCAGATTCTCCACCTTGGTTGAATCCAGGATCTAAGACGTCCGATGGTAGGTCGCCAACTGCATGGGTGAGGGCGTGACGTCTAAGGTCACAATTTCTCCTGAAGACTTTACCGCAAGAATTGCATTCGTATGGTTTGTGGTCCGTATGGGTTAGCAAGTGCGTCTTGAGGTTTGAGCGTTGGTTGAAGGATCTTGAACATACTGGACACTTGTGAGGTGATTCTTCCATGTGGAGGATCTTATGGACGGCCAGTGTCCTAGATTGACAAAAGCCTTTACCGCATTCGCCACATTTGAATGGTTTCTCCTTGCTATGGATGTACCTATGGAAGAAAATTGGAATCAGTATGGTTTTGGTATGGCAAGTTTATAGTAGTTTTTGAATAAGATATTTGTCACTAGGTATTGTTCAATTTGAAAGAATCGTTGCGACAATGTGTTGCATGTGAGTTGCAGCTATATTTGAGAATATTTACAACTCTTAAAGCGATTTTAGTAGTTTTTCATGCGCGTTCCTTCACCACATTTAGGTATTATCAATTATTTTCTAATATAAATATATAAATTAAAAGTTTATGTGATGAAATATAACAATGAACAAATTCACACAAAGATTAAGAAAGACACTGCTTGAGTCTTAAGTACTCAGAGGTATGGTGTATCATCTAAAGGAGGAAGAAATAGTTAAGATGATGACAAAGGCTGATTGTGAATACAAATTATGATACCAAAACTCAACAATGTTATGTCAACACCTTTTTGAGAGAATTTTTGTATTTAGTGTGGGATAGCGAGATCTCTCTATATCTTATGCCTAAGGAATGGTAAGTAGCATTTGTTGGTCAACCTCTATATCTATCTGTTTCAAGTTTAAGGTTTTCTGTTGCAACCACAGAAAACCTTCCCCTCTATCCTCCACCTCAAGCAATTGCTCTAAGTTGGAAGCTTTCAAATGGAATAACGTGTCGTCAGTAAACAAAAATGTTCTTAGACTTGAATTTTATATGAACAAATGTGATGTTCAGAACCTTAACTAGCAAATGCATAGCAACTGAACTAGCTTTAGTCCATATTATATACATTTTCATGGGTAATTTGAGAATATTCTGTTTTAAGAATAACTGCTACCTATTAAAAATTCTGACGGTGAGCTTGAGGGTTAATGATAACCGAAATATTCAATAATGTCCAACAATTTGAAGAATTTAACCCCCGAAATAAATTACTGATGTAAATTGCCTCTAAAATTGGCCACAACAACTTATTTCTCCCTGTCCCAGATACCTTATGAAGACATAAAAATGTTTCCAGGGGTTTAATTTAATAAGAAGGAGTTCTGTTGGAGATATACGTAGATCGAGCTAATTAAGACCTACTTTGGGTAAATTGAGATCAGATAACCTAAAGTGGTTTGTTTATTGAGTGACCGGCAACAGGTAGCATCCGCCATCTTGTGATCTCTGCGACAAAACAATGTCATTCATCATTATAACGTTACAGACCGGTTTCGGACTTTTTACCTATTATTAGTGTGCCAAGAAGTCATTTAAAATAATTGAAGAGATTGGGAAATTTACATAGATTGTCCTCTTGCAGACATTGAGACCGAATTTCTCCGGATGGACCGAAGCAGGTCCGTATTAAGGATCTCAACTGTCATTCTAAGGCTGAGGAATTTATTGTTTAATCAGACGAAAACTCTTATTGCCGCAATATCATCTGCAATTGTTTCTCTCTTCAATTTGTACAACAACCGTTTTAATACTCGCTGTAAACACCTTTTTTACGATAGTGTTTGTTAACATTTTATTTATTATTTTCTGTAGCTTTGATAAAGTCTAAATATATAAACGAAACGTTGGCTTAGTTCAAGTTGGTCGTTACTACAGTCGTATTTCTGTGGAATTAACACAACATGTTGATAGGTAACTAATGAGTTCTCGAAAAGGTGTTTTATATATATACTAAACTAAAATAACTGACGGTGGAAGGGCTGCAATGTGAAACCCTCAATTTGTTCACATTTAATGTTTTTAATCAGACGTTTTCTATTATTCTATCGGGTGTTTTTTCAGAGTGATAGAACTTCCGATAGGAATAACTGTGATTTGACAGAAGGTAGAAGCCATGTTGTTTCGATATTTCTAGTCAGTAAGCATTAACAAATTATCATGGAAAGACTCACGCCGCAACAACGTTTACAAATTGTTAAAATTTATTTTCAAAATCAGTGTTCTATTCGCCAAACTTATAGAACACTTCGTGAAATTTATGGTTTACTTAATTGTCTATCAGAGCAGCTTATTCGTTGAACTATCGATAGTTTTCGGACAACATTTTCTCTACTCGATGCAACAACAACAACAAAACAAAGATCTGTCTATTCGTCGACGTTCACAACTAGTTGGACTCTGTGCATCCACCACATGGAAAATTTTGCGTAAAAATCTTGGTCTACACCCATACAAGATCCAACCGTTCAAGTACTAAAACCACTGGACAATAATAAGCGCCGTTTGTTTACTGATTGCAACATCTTATTAGTGAATCATTCTTAAATAATGATTAAACTGAGATTCTGTATTGAGTTCACAACAGATTTGAAGCCGTACCTGTTCCACGGAATTTCTTTATACAAATATGTAAAAAATTTTGGTCCTCGGCAGTTATTTCAGAGTCGCGTTCAGCTTCTTGAATCTGGCGTGTACCGTATAAAACAAAACGGCCAGAAAATGTGAATCAAGGGGAGATACCGTCCAACGTTACACATGTAAGCAAGTTCTGCACGTGGAAATATATGACTATTAAAAATTTTCACGTTTGCACATGAGGTCATGAGAAAAATGTTCAGAGATTATATTTAAAATACATATGAAAACATACAAAATTGCCACATTTCAACCCCTTTCTTGGGTCATGATCTTGGAGGCCAATTATTTTTCTCGAAATAATGTTATCGCCAAATCTTTCATTCAATGAATCAATTATTACCATAGCAGCATGAGGTGTAGCACCATCTTGTTGAACACTTCTGGGTCGATACCATCCAAATTTTGAAACAAATAATCATTGATCATCGATGTGTAACGAGCACCATTCACTGTAACATTAGCTCCAGCATCATTTTTGAAGAAATATAGACCGATGATGCCTCCAGCGTGTAAAGCACACCATACAGTGCATTTTTCAAGATGCAGTGGAACCTGCAGAACTTCTTGAGGATTGTTTTCACTCCATATACGATAATTTTGCTTGTTTACATAGCCGTTCAACCAGAAATGTTCTTCATCACTAAACACAATTTTACGACAAAAAAGTGGATCAACTTCAAGCTGTTCTAGGGCCCAATCAGCAAATAAACGACGCTTATTATGGTCAAGTATCTTTAGTTCTTGAACCAGGTTGATCTTGAATGGGTGTGGACCAAGATGTTTACGCAAAATTTTCCATGTGGTGGATGCACAGAGTCCAACTTGTTATGAACGTCGACGAATAGACAAATCTGGATCATCATTAACACTATGACTTACAGCAGCGATATTTTCTTCTGTACGAACAGTTCTTTGTCTTGTTGTTGTTGTTGCATCGAGTAGAGAAAATGTTGTCCGAAATCTATCGATAGATTCTGACAGAATTACCTTTCAAAAACGTGCTTATCCCAAAATTATTTCCAATATATGAATACGTTTTTTATACAGATATCAGACTTATATCTATGGACTCGCCGATTATCCAATTATTAGTGTACTTATATCTTTGTTAACAAATTAAACAAGATTATTTTTAACAACATATTGACAATAAAACAAATAGCCTTCTCGTACCCACACGTGGACTATATTTTAGTGGGTTTTGTTGGTTATAACAGACAAATAAAACAATAAAAAGAGGATTTTTACAAAATTTTAAATATCATACAGATTTATTCTGTTAGCCTCCTACAAATGGACTCCTTCAAAACCAAAGGATATGTTATGGTTGTTATGAGTGTAAACCGAAATATATAATTATTATATTCACAATAAAATGATAAAAAGAGATTTTTATTCCATTTGATAATGTTTAATATGTGTTAATTCTATACGTACACTAAATTGACAGTGTGCTCTAAGACATTTATTCAATTTAATTCTAAAAGCTTTTGAATGAAATTTTTTTTTTAATTAAAATCTGTAGGAGGCTAACAGAATAAATTTGTTTAATATTCAAAATTTTGTAATAATCCTTCCATCAAGAAAAGGCCTTTTTTATCATTTTATTGTATATAAAATAATTATATATTTTGGTTTGCACTTATAACATATTATCATTTGGTTTAAAAGAGTCTATAAAATACCTTGCAAAGTTTCTGTAAATTGATGATCTGCATGTTTCAGGAATTTTTTGAAGGAGCTTATTCTAAGGAAGTTGTTTTTGAAAAAGTTTTGCATTTTTTGTAGGAATTTGGTTTTCATAAAACAAGGTATGGAACAAAATTTTTCACCCTTCAAATATTTATGTAGTAATTTTAATAGACAATTTATATTACTTTGAATTCTCCTAAACGAACAAACCGACACGAAAAGGTCACCTTTAACGAATATTTTCATGTAATTTGGAAAAACCAACGACAACTCCAATAACTTTTGTTGCCATCGACGTTATCTCTCCACCTACTTGAGAACACGCTAATAAATATCATTCTTTTTTTAGTCCCACTTCCTGTAGTACCTGTCAATACATATAAAAGAACATATGTAAGTTTTCAGACAGTATCAGTTCAAATGTAGAATATGATTAAGCTACAGTGTGGCGAAACAAGTGCCATTCAACAATAAAAAAATTGTGGAATTGATTTTATTTATTACTAGTTGAAAATGAATTGCCTTCAAGTTAAGACCGAATCCATCAAATAAAACGCATATCACGAAATACTCAACAATCAATTAGGTATTAATAATTTACCCCTATTTGCTAACCTCAGTTAACTGCTGAAATTATTCAAATATATGTGACTACTATCTATATCTTCACTTGATAATGACCTAACAGTGGAAACCGGTCGTAATTATTGAAAAATAACGTTTAGTGGAAATAAGATGAAAGTATTTTTATTTCTCATTTATAAGAAGTCGCCTAGATAAGAACATATTTTATTATATTTTTTATTCTGTCCGCAAGAACGGACATGCAGTCGTAAAATAGAACATACCGGTTAAAAAAATCGATTCATCATGCACAGAATAACGGATAGAAATACACGATCTACTCCTCCGAATTTTTCCGATAGGACACACCCACACTGATCAAAAATTGAGATAACATCCTTCGATTAATCATAACTCGAGATATCGAGCCAGATTATGTTAATACGCGCTAGATTCTTCGCTCACGATTGCGAGTACAACTTACCATAATCGGATTACAGGATTAAAGACGATTGAAACATTAAAGTTGGTGGCAAATTGCGGAATAATAATCCGGAAAATATTCTGATAATCGACGCTATTCGAAATTTATCGGTATTTGCTTTACATAACGGTTTATGCAAATGCAATAAATAAATTTTCATTATAGCGAAGTAGGTGTCATGTAGAAACTTCTGGTTTTCTATAAATATACATATGTCCTTGTTCTAATGGCTGTGTTGAATTCGTGATCATTTTTTAATCCGCGCACTGTAGGTCGAAATGTCTTTATTACACTATTATGTACTATTTCATGATAACACCGGGTAATACGCATTGTTCGAGTATTCACGAGTAGTCATTTTTACCGCTGTAAAAGGCTACATCTTTAATATTTTCTTGACCGTATATTATATGGATTTTCCTCATTCTTGAGCGAAGGTGGTCTCATCAATCTATTATACTGATTATCTCTATCTGTTCGGACGTCCGATTGTCTGCAAGATAGAAGTTCATATATATCGGGTGTTTTTTTTAGAGTGATAGAACTTTCGATAAAGTTAACTATGATTTGACAGAATGTATACAAATTATCATGGAAAGACTCACGCCGCAACAACGTTTACAAATTGTTGAAATTTATTTTCAAAATCAGTGTTCTATTCATCAAACTTATAGAGCACTTCGTGAAATTTATGGTTTACATAATCGTCCCTCAGAGCAGCTTATTCGTCGAACTATCGATAGATTTCGGACAACATTTTCTCTACTCGATGCAACAACAACAAGGCAAAGAACTGTACGTACAGAAGAAAATATCGCTGCTGTAAGTCATAGTGTTAATGATGATCCAGTTTTGTCTATTCGTCGAAGTTCACAACAAGTTGGAATCTGTGCATCCACCACATGGAAAATTTTGCGTAATGATCTTGGTCTACACCCATAATAAGCGTCGTTTGTTTGCTGATTGGGCCTTAGAACAGCTTGAAGTTGATCCACCTTTTTATCGTAAAATTGTGTTCAGTGATGAAGCTCATTTCTGGATGAACGGCTATGTAAACAAGCAAAATTGCCGTATATGGAGTGGAAACAATCCTCAAGAAGTTTTTGAGGTTCCATTGCATCCTGAAAAATGCACTGTATGGTGTGCTTTACACGCAGAAGGCATCCGTATTTCTTCAAAAACGATGCTGGAGCTAATGTTACAGTGAATGGTGCTCGTTACAGATCGATGATCAATTATTATTTGTTCCAAAATTTGGATGGTATCGACCCAGAAGTTTTTTGTTCCAACTAGATGGTGCTACACCTCATACTGCTACCGTAACAATTGATTTATTGATAGAAATATTTGGCGATAATATTATTTCGAGAAATGGTCTCTTCCAAGATCATGGGACATAAATCCACTGATTATTTTCTTTGGGATTATGTCAAGTCTTTGGTTTATGCTGATAAACCAGAAACAATAGACGCTTTGGAAGATAACATAACTCGTGTTGTTGATGAAATAAGGCCTCAATTACTCGAAAAAGTTGTCCAAAATCAAGTTCTATCACTCTAAAAAAACACTCGATACGTTAGTTCGTTAAATAGTTTACATTTTCTCAGTGTTTCCTGTCATTACTTACAGATCTGGTGTATTTGAATGTTTTAGGTTTCTGTTCGATAATGTTCAGTATTAAATTGCATTTTCCCAGAGGAAATTATTTGTGTCATTAATCGTGGCAAATAAAATTCCTCACATACAATCAATTGAGATTGTCGTATTTATTGTCAACCAATATGGTCTATAACGCATCTCCCGATTGAAGTGCGAATGATTCTAATTGCTGTAAACAGAGTCCAGAGCCTCGTTTTGATCTAAGCATCTCCTCCACTCGTCACTGAGAGAGAACGGTCGTTTATTCGTAATCGCATCGCGCTGAGGTTTTGATTCTTTCACTGCTTCAGTGTACCCTCGTCGTCCTCTAGATTAACACTGCATTTTCTGTGTTTCCGACTGTCTTTTCCATACCTGTTTATGATGTATAGAGTATATGTATATATTTCTCACCAAATATCTAACTCCGTCTCATCATTATCATACAAAGCATTCAACCTCGAAAAAACCATAAACTCCAGAAGTATTCAGAATTAATATCTGCCACCGAATCATTTTAATCCAAGATACCCGCTGCGGACCGATGCATAACCGTATTTTTCAAGACCGGGACACACTACAAGAACCTATAAATACGCAGACCTTCAAACCGGTGAGAATTCTGCTGATTATGCCCGATCTCAATATGCTGGAAATTCTGTTCTTACAGTACGTTGCTGTCAGTTTAATCCCGTCGGATTTATGCGGATGCAAATGGTGTTCTTTGACTTCTTTAATACCGGCAGGAATGTCTGAGGAATTCGTTGATTATAAGACCACAATTTGTAATGCTTCACTTTGCTACGATGACGCTGCTCGATGGGTTGAATTCGAAGTTCTGTGGTTCGTTTGTGGGTTGTGGGGATGATTCTTGGGTCTGATTCAAATTAAATGTAACATGTTCAAATGAAGTTTAAGTGCTATAAATGTAAAATATTCAAATATCGTTTAGTCTCACATCTTTCGTCAGATGTGGACCTTCTGATTCCAATAAATTTTTTCATACTTTTTCTGACTTGACAGTTTGGAATACAGTTTACAGATGAAAGTGTTGTTTATGAGGAGGGGCTAATTGACCTGCAGATAAATCTTACAACTCGAAAATCTCCCACCATAGAACAGTGTGACAACAAACTTCAGAATCCAACATAACAGAAAATTTTTTTATGAAGGATTCACAGTATTCAAGAAAGAACTGAATGAAATGATTTCATTTGATGATAAGAAAATAGAGAAAAGCACTGACGTGAAGTCAGAGAAAAGCACTGACGTGAAGTCAAAATTTTAAATATCAAACAGATTTATTCTGTTGACCTCCTACAAATTATAATTTCAAAAAATTTTATTCAGAAACTTTTAGAATTAATTTAATGAATGTCTTAGAAAACACTGTTTCAATTCAGTAGACATATAGATCAAAAGGGAATAAAAGAATTCAAAGAAATATAAATTATTTATTAAAATTGCTAAATAAATACTTGAAGGGTACGAAATTTTTTTTCGTATCTTGTTTTATGGAAACCAAATTCCTTTACAATATTTTTCGATATTTTGTGTTAATTATTTTTATTTTTTAAATGTGAAGTAGGGCTGATGAGTTTTCCGTTGTGGGAATTCTAATTTGCTTTTTGCAGATGTTCTGCATGTTTTAGGAATTTTTTTGAAGGAACTCATTTTGAGCAAGTTATGACGAAATTTTGAATATCATATTATATTATTCTGTTAACCTCCCAAAAACTTTAGCTTATTAAATTAAATGAGTGTCTTGGAAAAAACTCTTTTGATTCAGTAGATATAAAAAATTAACACCTATTACACAATACTAGAAGAGAATGAAAAATTTGAAAGAAATATAAATTATTAATTAAAATTAGGAAATAAATACTTGAAGTTTACAAAATTTTGTTTCGTACCTTGATTTATGAGAACCAAACTCCTTTCCAAAAATGCAAAACATGACCTCAAGAACTTCTTCAAAAACAATCTGCTCAAATGAGATTCTTCAAGAAAATTCCTAAAACATGCAGAACATCTTCAAAAAGCAATTTAGAATTCCAACAACGGAAAACTCATCAGCCTACTTCACATTTAAAGAAAAAAAATAATTAACAAAAAATATCGAAAAATATTGGATAGGAATTTGGTTTTCATAAAACAAGATACGGAATAAAATTTTGTACCCTTGAAGTATTTATTGAGCAATTTTAATTAATAATTTATACAAAATTTGAATATTAAAACAAATTGCAATATGTTTATCTTCTACAATTTTAATTTCAAAGAAATTTTTATTCAAAAAACTTTTAGAAATAAATTTATGTCTAACAAGCACCGCTTACATTTAATAGACGTATATAATCAAAACTCAATATATAATGTCAAATGAAATAAATAACCCAACAGATATACGAAAGTAATTAAAATTAATAAATAAATATTCAAAGGAGACAAAATTTTGTTTCTGGTTTTACCTTTAAGAGGCAAGTAGTATTTCTTAAAGGTAAAACCAGAAACAAAATTTTGTCTCCTTTGAATATTTATTTATTAATTTTAATTACTTTCGTATATCTGTTGGGTTATTTATTTCATTTGACATTATATATTGAGTTTTGATTATATACGTCTATTAAATGTAAGCGGTGCTTGTTATACATAAATTTATTTCTAAAAGTTTTTTGAATAAAAATTTTTTTGAAATTAAAATTGTAGAAGATAAACATATTTCAATTTGTTTTAATATTCAAATTTTGTTATATTTCTTCTATCAAGTAAAAGGCCTTTCTATTTTATTTAATAATTTATACTTCTGTGAATTCTTTCATTCTCTTTTGGTACTGTGTAATAACTGTTAGTTCTTATGTCTAATAAATTGAAACAGTGTTTTCTAAGACATTTATTTAATTTAATGCTCTGAATGACATTTTTTGAAATCAAAATTTGTAGGAGGTTTCACAATAAATCTGTATGATATTTAAATGCTTGTAATGAGCCTTCCATCAAGAAAAAACCTCTTTTTATGATTTTATTGTATATAAAATAATTTTATATTCTGATTAACACTTATATATCATTTGATTCATAAAATACCTTACAAATTTTGTGTGACGAATCTGTGACGAATATAAAATACGTAGGATTTTTAAAAGTTCACTTAATTGTAGTGTTTGTTCAGATAAATACATTCAGTTTGTCTGGTAAGATATTATTTGTTTTTATTTTTATTTTTTAAATGTTCTGCATGTTTTAAAATTTTTTTGAAGGAACTTTTTTGAGCAAGTCGTTTTTGATGAAGTTCTTGTGGTTATGTTTTGCGTTTTTGGAAAGGAATTTGGTTTTCATATAACATGGTGGGAAAAGGAATTTTGTATCCTTCAAGTATTCATTTAGTAATTTTAATCAATAATTTATATTCCTTCGAATTCTTTTATTCCCTTTTGGTACTGGTGTTAATTCCATATGTTCACTAAATTGAAGCACTGTTTTCTAGAACATTAATTCGATTTAATTCTAAAATTTTTTGAATAAAATTCTTCGAAACTTAACAGAATAAATCTGGATAATATTCAAAATTTTTCAATATCTATTTTATCATCGAAAAACATCACATCGCCTTCCACTTATGGTACAGATATCTAGCAGGTTTTATAAACATTCACAAATTGTTACCCTATGTTGATATTTTCCAGTTTTTCAAAAACGAAATGACTCATATAAACTGAACTAAGGATTGCGTGTCTCTAATAACTTATATCTCCCACTAATGGCACCACAAAATCGTGAAATCTCTAATAACAGAACTAAATATACACGGTGTAGCAAAAATAATAAAAAAACGCTGTGGGAATTTTTGACTGGATCATTATACCTAACGGCAAAGGTTTGGATTTCTGAAAAAGCTTGCCGCCCATGATTTATGGTGTTTTAATTGTGGAAGTATAACGAGATTAGCGAATTCTAGGTTGTTTCGAACAGATCCGTCCTATGTCAATTCGCCCACCAGAGTACACTATTTATCTGAATGACAGTTTAGTGACATCTGGTTCATTATTCACTGTCGTAATCTTTCTGTACGTTGGGTAAATTTGTCTGACGGAAATTCATGAAGAATATTAAATTTTAAGAAATATTTCATAGAATGACGTAGTATATTTCGTTTCATGTTCCTAAAATTAAGATTCATACTAATTTTCCGGCTTATCTTAGTAAGAGCCTTATTAAAGAGAAGAATTCGGCTCAGAAAAGGTGGAACTCTAGAACTTTCGATTACCATGTTTTATCTGGGTTTAGACGTACAACCAACTCTGGGTCTGACTACACTTGTTACATCTCTTCAGTTGAGGATGAACTGCCGAGTAATTTCAAAGCGTTTCTGGCAGTACCTGGAGAATTTTAGTATTTCGTTTCCTTATATAATGATATATAAAAATGAGAAGATTTGAATATACCCAACCGTTTCTCAAATTACTTCAATAGTGTTTTTCAACCATATTAACAGAAGTTTTCCAACGTTTCCTCGTGTGTCAGCAATTCTGTTTCCATACATGAGATGAAAGTAACCGAAAGTCAGGTAGGTTCTTGAAGTTCTTTCTGGGCTGGATGAGAATAAGGGTGCAGGTCCGCATGGATTACCATACTTTAGCGGTGCGCTGAATCGTTAAATATTCCCCTTACTATTCTGTTCAATCGATCGTTCATGCCGTGTGAATTACCCAGAAAATGTAAAACTGCTCATCTGGTTCCAATTCCGCAAATGGGCAATAAACATAATAATGAAAATTATAGGTCCATAAGCAAATTAAGTATTTTACGCAGAATCCTCGAGTTTTCTGTTTCTGATGGGATCATGAATTCACTTAGAACAACATGGATTTGTTCCTAAATGATCTACCTTGTCCAATCTGGTCCTTTATTCAGAGTATAGTCTTGAAGCAATGGACAATCAGATGCAGGTTAATTCTGTGTATACCGATTTTTCGGAGGCCTTCGATAAGGTTGATCATAACATCTTGATGAAAGAATTGTCTGAGGTAGGTGTGCATGGAGACTTGCTACGTTGGTTATCTACATATCTCAATAATAGATCTCAAATTGTTGCCGTTAACGGATATTGTTCATCATCTTTCTGTGTGACCTCGGGGTGCCTCAGGGGTCTCTTATAGGGCCCCTTTTATTTATAGTTTATATTAATTATATGAGTGGATGTTTTGAATTTTGTAAATTTTTGATATTTGGGGACGATGTGAAGATCTTTACCCGTATAGCTGATGCTTTGGACTGCTTCAACTTCCAACAAGACTTGAATGCATTCAATAACTTCTACATCGAAATTAAACTATTTCTCAACTCGAATAAGTGTAACTGCATAACATTCAGTGGTAAACTAAAGATCCATCATTTTGACTACTATTTAGATGATAGTCGTTTAAAGCGTCGGCTTGAGGTGAGGGATCTGGGTGTAATATTTGATACAAAAATGTTGTTTGATTCACACATCGATTATGTGGCTACCAAAAGTAGCCATACGCTGGGATTTATGATGAGATCTTGTAGAGATTTCTACTCAGGCCTTGAAGGCGCTATATTTTGCCTCCATTTACACTAGGTTATCTTAAGCATCGGTTGTTTGGTCGCCACAATATGAGATCTACAAGCACAGATTGGAGATGGTGCAGAATAAATTTCTGAGATATTTAGATTATAAGGTTACAGGTAGTTACAATTTCATGGCGAGTATGACTAGCCTTAGAAAAAATTATGGGTTCGTCTCAATGGAAGGTTTTTGTATAATTGTTCAAGTATAAGCTCCCCCCCGTCTCTGTACCTTGTCGTGGTGGAGGAGCTTGTCATAACGAGTGTCCAAGTTTCATTTATGAAATGGAGGATATGGTTATGATGCCTAAAGCAGATGACTCGCAATCCAAACTTCCTTACTTTCTTTCTTTCTCGCTCCATCCTTTTCCTGTCGCAGGGCTTGGAATCGTATGGGGAAGCTGGCTCTGATTGACGATTAGAATCTGCGACCCTGAGATCGATAAGAGTTTTGTAATCCTTTCATTGGCGAAGGCGATCCCCGCTAGTTCTCAGCGTGGGTTTCCAACCTTCGTCCTCTTAGCCGCTAAAGGATCTTATATGGTTGCTGAATGAAAAAGGGAGACTACGACGTTTCATTCAAGAGAAAAATTAAGATGTGAAATTATTGTAAAAGTTCTTGTATTTTGCTGTGGATGTCATTTTGGTCTTATACCTATTTGACCAATAAATAAATAAACTTATTAGGATTAGACATAAGTTCGTGCGGTTTTGATAACAGATGTCGCTACTAGTTTGTTATTCCATTGTTTTATTTGGCATTACCTTCATTTTAAAGTGTCATTATTAGGCTTTCTCTTCAGTATCTGTCATTACGCTTAAGTGTCAAGAACATGTCTGAAAGACGAAAAATTCTATATTTGTTTCGAAAGCTTCAATAACTTCCATCAAAATTTTCACGGCAAAATAATTATATCATGTGTCCTCTCAGATATACTGGTGATCATTAAATTCATGTCGCTGGAAGAACCCGGTCACATCTCAGAATACTAAAAATTACCAGGCCGATCCAAATTGAAGATAATGAAGACAATTCGCCGAATATCTCTCTGGTTTCACCTGTCGGTAATTTGGGCTAAGGACACCCCTGATTAAATATTAATTTGAGGCATTCACATCTATCCGTCTTCGTCTATCAAGGCAGACTGAGAGCGACCCGCTTCTTCGGTCTTTGGCCGCCTCTCTGCGTACAAGGCTAACCGGGTGTATGCTGCTCCTCTTGAAAAAATCAAGGAACAATGTCGTCTTAAGATCCGGGCCACTGTTGCCACATCCCGGAGAAATATGGAGCGGAAGAAAAGCCTTCAGTATAAGAAAATTCATGGAAGGGTTGATTTAACGCAAGGAGCTTTAGTGTGTTATAACACTGGCAGCTGTCTGACGTCTGATGCTAAGAGTAGAAAGTTTCACTCTAAAATTTCCGGTTCAATGAAGAAAAGAGCACTTCTTGATTAAATTTTGCTTTATTCGTCAACATTTGCTTTAAGAACGAAACAATCATACCAGCGCTTCTCTAAATTTTCGATACATTTCTTGAAGAACGATTTATGTTTGTCCTCAAAATATAGTCTTGAACTTATCCGGAAAAAACAAAGCTTAATTTTGATTATTTAGTATATATTCATAATTCTTGAATAAGAAAATTATAACAATTTTATTTACTTTTACAACCTCCATTTAACTGTAAACACTTGACTAAACGTTGAGGTACACCAGAAAATAGAAGACCTCGATAATTTTCAGTGATAGTAGTCCAGGACTGTAAAACTGACTGAATTCAATCAATCATCTTTATTGCGTGGCGCTACTCATTCAACTTCCATCTTCATAACTCCCCATATGTTTGCAATGGGACTAAGAGCAACTGCAGGTCATTCAATGGTTGTCACTAGGTGTTCTTGCATCGAAGCTTGAGTATAGGCGGAAGTATGGCATCTTGCATTATCCTGCTGAAAACGCCACCCCTCTGGATATAAAGCATGCGTCGGTTCAAGAGAAAATCGTTTGGAACGCCACAATACTTTTCAATATTAATAGTAATTAGGTGTTCTTGCATCGAAGCTTGAGTATAGGCCGAAGAATTGGCATCTTGCATTATCCTGCTGAAAACGCCACCCCTCTGGATATAAAGCATGCGCCGTTTCAAGAGAAAATCGTTCAGAACGCCACAATACTTTTCACTATTAATAGTAAGTAAGTGTTCTTGCATCAAAGCTTGAGTATAGGCCGAAGTATGACATCTTGCATTATCCTGCTGAAAACGCCACCTCTCTGGATATAAAGCATGCGCCGTTTCAAGAGAAAATCGTTTAGAACGCCACAATACTTTTCACTATCAATAGTAAGTAAGTGTTCTTGCATCGAATATTGGGTATAGGCCGAAGTATGGCATCTTGCATTATCCTGCTGAAAACGCCACCCCTCTGGATATAAAGCATGCGCCGTTTCAAGAGAAAATCGTTTAGAACGCCACAATACTTTTCACTATTAATAGTAAGTAAGTGTTCTTGCATCGAAGCTTGGGTATAGGCCGAAGTATGGCATCCTGCATTATCCTGCTGAAAACGCCACCCCTCTGGATATAAAGCATGCGCCGTTTCAAGAGAAAATCGTTCAGAACGCCACAATACTTTTCACTATTAATAGTAAGTAAGTGTTCTTGTATCGAAGCTTGAGTATAGGCCGAAGTATGGCATCTTGCATTATCCTGCTGAAAACGCCACCCCTCTGGATATAAAGCCCATTTACAAAACCCAGGCGCGAATTGTGTCGTCCTAAGGCCAGTAAAGCGTTTAAATTGTTTTCTTTAATCTTAATCTTCCTGAAAATTGTCTCATATCCATCCCATTTTTTATTCTCTTTATTGGCTTATATACAGCATTTTTTCCCAGTTCAGTCAAATGCACTAATTTTTTAACGTTTCGAAAATTTTTTCTATTCAAATATTCTACCTGTTTTCTTTTTTCTGGTTGGGACTTCATTCCATAAATTGTATACTTGTAGAAAATCAACAATATTTGACAAATAGTGTTGCCATTCAACTTTGGCCATAGCCGACTATCTGCACAACCTTTTTGATACATAACTATATGTCTTAGAATATTACAAAAAAAAGTATATTAAAATTTAGAAAAATAATAAATTACAGATACTTTCTATGCGGACTATAGTTCTAGAGATCACCTCCTAATTCGAGCTAGATCTCTTTTCAGTGAGTACATTTTTCAGGTCTGCGAACAAGTAAAAGTTACTGAGGGGTCAATCTGAGGAATACTATAGGTGCTAATGCCACTCGAGTTGCGATTCGTGTAATTTGCTATCGTAGTTAATGAGTTGTGATACGATGTTTTGTCTTGGTGAAACATCATTTTTCGCATACGTATCAGTTTCTTCGAAATGTCTCTGTTCTATCAATCTAGTTGGGTTATATAGTGATCGCTATTGACTGTCTTCAGGGTAGTCGATGAACAAAATACCTTACCAGTAGTATGTCGCTATTTTATCCACTTTTAGCAAGGCTCACCGGCTTATACCCACTAAGATGGCAATCTTTTTAATTCAGACGTATAGTGTTTCATTTATTGCTAACTCCTCCTTCATTCCTCTTAAAAAGCGCCAACCACCGCTCTAAGTCATTGACAATATTGTTTTCTTTGATGGAACAATAAGCCTTCATACGAAGTTTGCAGTTATTTTATGCAATATCTATAGATATTTCACGACAACTAAGAGAACTTCAAAAATTCAGAATAAATTGTTTCAGACCATTTTTCATTATATGAAATATATTTCTATTTACATTGTCATTTTGTGAGCAGTGATATTATGATTTGTCAGTCATTAAGATAGTAAAGGGTCTTTCAATGGGAACGCCCCATTTTTAAATTGACATGACTTACGCATGGCAGCGATTGTCTACTTGTGACATTGACGGTTCTATTTTTCAACGTCTACCATTTAATTGTGGAAAGGTACACATTTCAATAACGTTTACAAATAATCCGAATTGATTATGAAAAATCGCGATCTGGTACTCTAACTTTACATGCTTCAAAATATGCATGGGGTGTAGCACCATCTTGTTGGAACCAAAACACTTCTGGGTGGATACCATTAAAATTTTGAAACAAATAATCAACGATCATCGATCTGTAATTAGCTCCAGCATAGTTTTTAAAGAATTATGGATCGATGATGCCTCCAGCGTGTAAAGCACACCATACAGTGCATTTTTCAGGATGCAATAGAACCTGCAGAACTTCTTGAGATTGTTTTCACTTCCATATAGTTCAATTCTGCTTGTTTACATCGCCGTTTAACCAGAAATGAGCTTCATCACTTAACACAATTTTACGATAAAAAAGTGGATCTGCTTCAAGCTGTTCTAGGGCCCAATCAGAAAAGAAACGAAGCTTATTATGGTCAATTGGCTTTAGTTTCTGAACCAGTTGGATCTTGTTTGGGTGTAAACCAAGATCTTTATGCACCACATTTTCCATGTGGTGGATGCACGGAGTCCAATTTGTTGTGAACGTAGACGAATAGAAAAATCTGGATTATCATTAACACTATGACTTACAGCAGCGATATTTTCTTCTGTACCTACAGAACATTGTCTTGTTGTTGTTGTTGCATCGAGTAGAGAAAATGTTGTCCTAAATATATCGATAGTTCGACGAATAAGCTACTCTGATGGACGATTATGTAAACCATAAATTTCACGAAGTGCTCTATAAGTTTGGCGAATAGAACACTGATTTTGAAAATAAATTTCAACAACTGGTAAATGTTGTTGCAGCGTAAGTCTTCCCATGATAATTTGTCAATGCTTACTGAACAGAAATGTGAAACCACATGGCTTCTTCCTTCTATTAAATAACAGTTATCCCTATCGAAAGTTCTATCACCCTAAAAAAAACAGCCGATAGTTGACAAATTTGACATCTTTCTCTTAGGAGACATATATAATTGAAATACTGTAATGTTCTTATATTCACCTTTTTTCTTCTGAAATATTCTAATCACAAAGAAAGCCATATCAATTTAATATTGGCAATGAATTATCGCGCAAAAATTTAAATATATAACTAATGAATGCGAAAAGCTATAAGATAGTTTTGATTAATGCTCGTTAAATTATTTCAATCAATTTTTCGATTATGGCATTGTAAATCGTTATCCAAATGAATAATTATGAAGAATTTCCATAATTGCATATAGATTATTCCGCAGCAGATTAGACCACGCCCTTTATGGGAGTGTGAACTAAAACTTCACAACGTTTTTTTCTGTTCGCTGACAAGAAACCTATGAATCAACATTATATTGCTCTAAATTCCCATGAAGTCCTTCGTGGAACGAGATAAATAGGATCCCCGAGAAAAAGGATATTAATGGTTTTACAGAAATATCTCGGTCTATTAACGTTTCAATATACGTTAATCCTTGCTAACTGTCACTAGAGAATTTAATTTTTTACTGATAATAAGTATCTAATAAGACTAGTTTTGTTTAATGTACGTATTAATATAACTGGATCTGAAGGTATTGCAAAACCTTCTAGATTTATGAATATATATTTTGCCGGATCTTTCACGATAGGATGAATAGAAGAGTATATGAAACACCGTTGCAACAATTTTATGAAAATTTGTACAGGGTACTACTTTTTTGAAGTTCGTTTTCAGGTGAAATCTTCTTCCGATTCCACTGGAAATATACCTGAGTTTCGTTACTCGAAAGGAAAACTCCTAATAAAATCTTTTTATCAGAATCTACATTGAATTGAAGTATAATTTCATAGGAAACTTTGTGTCATTTTTAAATCATTATAAAGATTTTTAGAAGACTGCAGCTTTACTCGCAGAAATCATAACATTTCGAATCTTCAAGATCTGTTCCAGGCATGTGCCGAAAATTTTGAAGTAAAACAAATAACTCAACAATATCGGCATTAAACCAATAGTGGATTCCATAACAAATTCATCGTAGATTCATATACATTCTGTCAAGAATGTACCGGGAATTATCGATTTAAATCTGGCGGGGCAATAAGGCAGGTAAAAATTTTTTTCCTAGGTTGGTACCACTGTCCTTAATTACTATGCCAAGCTAAAGCGGGATCTGTCAACTAGTGTGTTTGCAACAACTGATTAAGTCAGTCGATGTCAGAGTGCGTGCCGATTTTTACTATGGGTGATTACGTTGAGCAAAGAATTTGTTTGAAGTTTTGTGTTGCAAATGAATTTTCGTGTGCCGATGCATTGAAAATGTTGCAAAAGGCCTTTGGTGATAATGCTCTATCGAAAACTCGTGCATATCAGTGGTACAGAGCCTTCAAGGACGGTCGTGAAGTGGTCGAAGATAACGTCGATAAAATTAAGGAAAGGGTGCTGGAAAACCGTCGTACTAGTTTGAGAGAGATAGCACATGATCTTAAGATATCCCACGAGTCCGCACGTACGATTTTGATTGATATTTTGGGCATGAGAAAGGTGGCCGCACGACTCGTACCGAAAGACCTGAATTTTCTTCAAAAACGTCATCGCGAACAGGTTGCTTCAGACATGCTGGATCGCTGTAATTCCGATTCTACATTCATGGAACGCATTATAACTGGTGATGAGACCTGGGTCTACGAGTACGATATGCAAACAAGCCAGCAATCATCGGAATGGGTGGCAAAAAATGAGCCGAAACCGAAAAAACCACGCCAAAGCCGCTCGAAAATGAAGGTGATGCTCATTGTTTTCTTCGATATCCGTGGCGTGGTGCACTACGAATTCGTTCCATAGGGCCAGACGGTAAACAAGGAGTATTACCTAGGCGTTATGAAACGTTTGCGTGAGCGTATCCGTAAGAAGCGGCCAAATTTGTGGGCGAACAACTCATGGATTTTGCATGATGATAACGCGCCTTCTCACCGAGCTACGATTGTGACTGACTTTCTCGCCAAAAACTCAACAAACGTACTTTAGCAACCACCGTATTCGCCGGATTTGGCTCCCTGCGACTTTTGCCTCTTCCCAAAACTAAAATTGTCCCTTCGTGGCACCCGTTTTGAGTCGATTGAAGCCATAAAACAAAATTCGGCGCGAGAGCTAAAGTCCATCCCGGAAAGCGCCTATAAAAAATGTTTCGATAATTGGAAGTGCCGTTGGCATAGATGTATTGGAGCAAATGGAGCCTATTTTGAAGGCGACCCAATAAATTTTGACGATTAAATGTAAAAATGTTGTTTTAATTGAAAATTCCCGGTACTTTCTTGACAGAGTAGTATATGTGTTTTATATTTGAAATAATTAGGTCAAGTTTAATATGAAGGTATTTTGCATATACCCGCGTTTAAAGAATTACCTTGAACAAATTGTTAGAAAAGTAAAGCCAACAATTTCCTTTGAGTATATTAACTCAGGTTATTCTTGAAGATCTTGCACCCCGGTAGTACCACCAATTCAAGGTACGTTTTCCACAGATGACCTGCAGAAATTCAAGAATGAAGTGCGACAACACTGTATTTACAAGACGACGATATCGAGTTCTTCTTGCATACGATGAACGTGATTTTTCGATTCTACCACGTTTGTAGTACGATCACAATAACAGTCGATTGTCAATGAATGAAGATCCGCTTTTGCGAAGGTACCACAGAGCGAATACTCTCTCCACTCTGTGGGCAGTGACAGCGTCCGGTTTTGGAATACACTCCTTCATCAGTAAATCACGAAAAGACCTTCATTAATGTTCGGTTAACACCATTTGGGCTGAAGAAATGTGGTCTATCAAAGAAGATTCATAAATAAAAATATCTATCAAACTTACACTTTTTTTTACTCTATAGACGGTATGCCACCTCTGTATTTACTGTGGAAGAAAATAGAATACGAATGGTAACCATTGAGAAACCATTTCTTTTATATCTTAATCTGAAATACCACAAGGTCGTTTAAATATGATAGATATTTGTAATTGATTGTTTTTATTTTGCTGGCATGAAAGTGGACTGAAGGTTATCGTTGACAATCTCAAATCGTTTTTTTGAAGATGTGCTTCATATTTTCAAAGAGTTTTTGAAAAAGCTTTTAAAAGAGATATTCTTCCGAAAAATTTCTTAAGTATATGTTGGACATTTTTAGAAAGGAATCTGTTTTTCATAAAGCCGGTATGAAACATTGCTGTCTCCATTAAATGGTTGTTGAGTAAACTCGATCAATATTCAATTTTTTTTTTATTTTTTCATTTCTTTTTGATGCTGTGTTTTGAGTTAATTCTATATATATTGAAGAGTTTTTTAATACTACATAAAATAGCTGAATTATTTTTGATTGTCTCGGTCTTTACTTGACGGAAATTCATCTTCAATATAAGAAAACCAAATGTTAACTTCCGCTATTTTATTGATTTACATGACAATTGTTTCGTCATACCATGACTTCATCAGGTGAGTATTTAAACTGAGGTATACAATGCAGAACATGACCTTAAATACACAGCTCTGGTACAAAAAAAGAGAAAGAGATGGTTTACAATTAATGAAAAATATTAAGTAGGGGGATCTGTTTTGTTTTCGATATGTAATATTTCATAGTTCATATTAAAATTATGGCTAGTCTCTAACAAATGGTTGGCATAAGTTGAATTCGGTTTATTATTAATATAACATTTTTCATGTTATCGTATCCTTGTTTGGAATGAACAGCCTGGTTGTCCCACATATACACATGGGCAATCACTACATAAAAACAAAAAATCAGGAGTTTACAAGTTAACATGTAGTGATTGCCCATGTGTATATGTGGGACAGAAAGGCCGTTCATTCCCAACAAGGATACGAGAAGATGAAAAATGTTATATTAATAATAAACCGGATTCAACTCATGCCAACCATTTGTTAAAGACTGGCCATAATTTCAATATGAACTATGAAATATTACATACACAATTGTCGTGTAAATCAATAAAATAGCGGAAGTTAACATTTGTTTTTCTTATATAGCTGAATTAATACAGAACCTCTACAGATTTAAATCTAAATAAATCTCTCGAAAACATTTAGAATTAAATTTTAAACATGACTTAGATAACACCCTCACTTTTATAGACATATATATTATTAGTATTAATTAACTGATAAAGAAAAAATAAATAAAGGAAACATAAAGTAATTGGCCAAATTATTTAAATTCATCACCTAATACAATTGTTTCGAGTGGAAATTATGGAATAACAAGTTCATGCACCAAAAATGTTCCACATAGAATTTAATTTTCCTTTTCAACAAATATATAGCACATTCTCCAGAAAAAGAAACTGGAAAATTCTAACCCACGTCTCTTCAATTAGGAGTTATTTGGATAAAAAAAAAATCAATAAAAAATATACACACCATCTTCCATCAAAGATTCAGCGAAAAGGACTAATTTTTATATGATGCATGGCATATGCAAAAATTAGGTTATTTCAAAGAAATATATAATGAAAGAAGATACGACATAGATTCAACATTAGAAACCGCCACGCGTATGTGTGATTATACAAAGAATTTTTCGAACAATATATATTCAACATTTACTATGAAGAGTTTTTTTAATATTACAGATAATAAATGGATTAATTTTCCGGCACCTCTGCAGATTTTAGTCTGAGTAAATCTCTTGAAAACATTTCGAATTAAATGTTAAACATGCCCTAGACAATTTGTATTAGGTGATGAATTTGAATAACTTGGCCAATAATTTATGATTCCTTTGATTCTTTATTAGCTAATTACCACCACATGTGCTGATTTGAATATCAAAACAAATTAAAATATGTTTATCTTCTACAATTTTAATTTCAAAAAATGTTTATTCAAAAAACTTTTAGAATTAAATTAATGTCTAAAACAAGCACCGTTTACATTTAATAGATGTATATAATCAAAACTCAATATATTATGTCAAATGGAAAAAATGAACCAACAGATATACGAAAGTCATTACAATTAATAAATAAATATTTAAAAGAGACAAAATTTCGTTTCTGGTCTTATCTTCAAGAACACCAATTGCCTTTTAAAAACACACTTAAAGACTTCTCAAAGAATATAATTTATGTGAAATATTTAATATATTTAAATATTCGAATAAGTTAATTCAGAAATCTCTCAAAACATGCACTATATCTTCAAAAAAGAAATTTAATTCTAAGCAATCCCTTCTTCGGTCCTGAATAATATTCCAAATATCAAAATCAAAGAACTAACCTATATCAACAACTCACACGTGTAACTAAATGAATGTTTCGAAACACAGATCAACTTTATAATTCAAGATTGATCTATGTTCTAACAAAAAAAAATTTTTTGAAATTAAAATGTGTAGAAGATAAACATATTTTAATTTGTTTTGATATTCAAATTTTGTTATTTTTCTTCCATCAAGTAAAGGGCCTTTATATTTTATTTAATATATAATATATAATTATATTTTGGCTTCAATAAATCTCATTATGGAATGTCAATGAACTTAAATAAGCCTTAAAAATAACTTACACTGTTCTCTGATTTTGTTAGAACATAGATCAATCTTGAATTATAAAGTTGATCTGTGTTTCGAAACATTCATTTGGTTACACGTGTGAGTTGTTGATATAGGTTAGTTCTTTGATTTTGATATTTGGAATATTATTCAGGACCGAAGAAGAGATTGCTTAGAATTATATTTGTTTTCTAAAGATATAGTGCATGTTTTGAGAGATTTCTGAATTAACTTATTCGAATATTTAAATATATTAAATATTTCAAATAAATTATATTCTTTGAGAAGTTCTTTAAGTGTGTTCATGTTTTTAAAAGGCAATTGGTGTTCTTAAAGGTATGACCAGAAACAAAATTTTGTCTTCTTTAAATATTCATTTATTAATTTTAATGACTTTCGTATATCTGTTGGTTTATTTTTTCCATTTTACATTATATATTGAGTTTTGATTATATACGTCTATTAAATGTAAGCGGTGCTTGTTTTAGACATTAATTTAATTCTAAAAGTGTTTTGAATAAGAATTTTTTGAAATTAAAATTGTAGAAGATAAACATATTTTGATTTGTTTTGATATTCAAATTTTGTTATATTTTTGCTATCAAGTAAAAGGCCTTTCTATTTTATTTTATATTACATGTGCTGATTATATATATACATATCGTCAAAAGTCTTGCCCCCCTAGGTTTCTCAAGAAATAGACAATCTATGTTCTGAAAATGAGCTTAATATTTTCCTCTATTTCTGCAATATATTTGATGGAAAATTTTTGTTTGTTACTCTTTGCTTTATGTAGGATGAGACGAAATAGGAAAAATGAGAAAAAATCTAAATGTATGGATTTATTTTTGAATAAGTATAGTTAGCAACACTTTTGACGATGTGTGTATGTCTATTAAAGTGATACAGTGTTATCTAAGACATCAAGAGATTTATTTATATTGAAATCTATTAAGGCTATATGTCTACTAAAGAAGAAACAATTTTAATCAAATTTATTTAATTTTAGCAAGTTTTTAAGAAATTTTATGATATAATTAAAAGTTGTAGGGGGTTAAAACAGAATTGGTCTGTTTGATATTTAAAATAAAAAAAGTAATAACATTATTTTCATTGATTTTTGAAATCAATTTATTCTATAAAGATCGAAAAAAGTTCGATATTTATATTTTAATTAAAATATTAAGCTTTATCAAGTATACTCTCAATAAATTATTCTTTAATTAGATCTAAGTTCTTGAAATCGAAAGAAAGTCAACTGTTTTTTTCCCTTTTTGTTTTTTTTTTTTTCAGGGTTGAGTGGAGTAGCTTTAAGCTAGACTTCGCCCTATGTTTATATATTTTAAATGTATGAATAAAGGCACTATTATTATTATTATTATTAAAATCGTAGAGAATTCTGGTAATCAGTTGCTGTTCAAGATTGCAGACGACTAGACAATTTAAAGCTTCGAGCCTCGCGCCTCTAAGCAAACCTTAATGACAAAATAATCAGAGAAATCACCCACCGTTCAGAAACCGATCCAATTTAATTTACAAAACGAAGATATCAAGCAGAGCATCTTTTTCCACGGAAGCTTGCAGGAAACAAGCTTCCGGTCGATGTTAACAACCGATGAAAATGCTTCCATCGAGCTACAAGACTACTCAACAGAGATCATTAGTCAATTAAATGAGCATGATGAGGGTTCTTATTAAAATGGTAATTTTACAGTTTATGCACATGGCGAAAGCCGAACAAATGGCTGATGGCAAGAAGCCGAAAGTTAATTTGCGTGTTTTTTATAGTTTCTTGATTATATGAAGTGTTAAGCTAATTTTCCTTAGGAACATGTTCACTTCATTAGTATGACTAATTGGCAAATGTGCATATCTATTATATGAAGAATAACGCTATCGTTTCAACGTGAACATTTAGAATTTCATTGAATCGAATAATAAGTAAATGTTCGAAATGCAGAGTTTGAATAATTTATATCCATACAGTAAAAAAAGGAATCCATTCTGTCTATAAATGAATATAGTTTGTGATCCATCTAGATTCTTAATTAAGATTTAAGGTACAACACCTGTACACGGATTATATGATCTATGCTTATCTGTACAGAATAGATGTATAGTTTTCGATAGTGGGTACAGAAGAAACCAAATAATTAACTATGGAGAAGAAGAAATAATGAGGAGAGAAATAAATTTTGTGCTGGCGTACCTTCAGGCTTGAATGCTATATAGGACAATAATCAGATAAAGCTTGGCTGCATCGAAGAAGTTGTTCTTGTTACAATTAAAAGGAAACCACGCAGAGAGTTCATCTTCTAGACTAGAAGAGCCAACTGTAAACGGACATAGAATAGAGAGAATTCCTTGAAAAGATTTCAAAAATCTCAGAAATATTTCAAAATCATATCGTCGAAATGCTCGTGATTTAGAAGTTCAAAGCAGAAAACTCCAAGATACATAAAAAGTGAAATATCTTCCATATTTATTAACATGTTCAATATTCAAAAAATTAAATAGATTCACACAGTTTTTATGTTTCACAATTTTTTCAGAAACCTGACACGTGTTTCAGTCTTTCGATTATCTTCAAATGAGTTGAAATGTAACCAAACTCAAAATGGAAAAAAGGTGCTTTTACTTAGGACATCTGTGTGTTTTTATGGCGCATTGAAATAACAGCATCCAATATAGGGGTCTCCCCAAAGAGTATTTGGGAATTTGTTTAATTCTCCTTTTTCTCAATGGCTTTTTTGATTGAAATAATCTCCAAATAGTCCATCAAATTACCCTTTTTAACATTATATACTAGAGTGACAACTTTCTCATTAAGAAAATGATTATTTTCTGTAAAATGTTCTGCAAAACCAATTGATTTCTGGTTTTTCAAAATAGACATCCCTAGTTCTTTGATTCTACGTTGTGACATCTGTCTTATATATGTAGAATTACAATCATGACATTTAATTTGATAAATCCGGATTCCTTCCGGAAAATTCCTTTCTTTATTGTTCACCAACATCTTAGCTAAATTATTTCTATTTACTGCTAAAGAATTAATTCCCATTTTATGAAGACCATTTATGAAATTTCCATTTTATGAGCCATTGAAAACCATATTTTCTTTTCTTCATAATTGTTCTAGAAAACTAACCACAATTCTTTAGAATTAAATAGAAATAATTTAGCTAAGATGTTGGTGAACAAAAAAAAAAAGGAAACCTAACTTTTCGGAATGGGAGATTTATCAAATTGAATTATATGATTATTCTACCAATTTCTTCGTTTTATAAATGTCCTTCCTGTTTCTAAGAAGTTTGTGCATTTTTGGAAAAATTTCGTCGTCGTTTAAAACAAGTTTTTCCAGACAATATCAATTAAATTTCTTTAAAAATGGTATTTAAATGTTACAGATATTTCTATTTTTATATTTATATTCAAATTGAATATTGCCCTTATCCAAAAACTCATTAGATAAATTTATTTTTATTTTTCACTGCACAGAAATCAGATTATAAAAATTGTGAGCTATTCATCAATGATCATCGAAGCTTTTCAATTATATGCATTCACTCTAACTGTTTAAATTTAAAATTTCTCCTCAGAACGTCATTATCGAATTTCTGTATTGTGAAAAAATTAATTATAGTGTAAAATTCACAGCGATTTTTGTTATTCAATAATTTCAATCATTATTTGTGTTTTTGTCCTACTTCATGGAAAAATCTTAATGAATGTGGACAAGAAAAACTACCAACATATATTAATTTTCAAGAATGCATACTCAGGAGACAGGTGTAATCAAATCCACCACTCACTTCATTTGAAGGTTTTTCAGGTTCATCATATCTATATTTATTTACCCCGCAAAAAATCTTCAATAGGGGTTGTCATTTTGTAGGCACCCACAATTATTAATTTTTTTCTGAATTAATGTCATTCCATTATTGAGAGATAGTTATCCACATTCACTTCTCAAGAAACCTGTTGACTTGCAATCATATTTTTTTGGTGGATAGCACGTTTAACTATTCTTTCCATTTTGGTTTAAGAAAAATGTTTTTCATCAATATGCAGTAAGTTCCAATGCTAGATATGAAACAACTTTCGATTCGTGCATCCACAGAATCAAAATACTGCAAGCTCATCATCTACAGCGAAGTCTATTGAAGTTTTCTCTCTAATCTCATGCATAAATTTTCCACAACGTGAAAAGTTACAAACGATCTAATCTTGCTGGATGTATGCTATTAATAAGCATTTCCATCCGTTCTAACATCATTGTGTGGATCATATTTATGGGTGTAATTATAAAAAAAAAACAAGAACAATAGGCAGTTTGTGGTTTGAACAGGTTGTATCGAGAATTTTTTGATCTAATTCATAATCCATCATGAACAATGTGAAACCGAATGCGTGTAAAAGGTAATTATGGTATTAACATTGAATATAAGTATGTATATGTATGTTCAATATGCTACTTAGTTCGTGAGTATTAGTACTTGCAGTGCATGTTTTAATTTTACATAAAAGTTAATCTATGTTAATTTAACGATTATCAGTTTTGGTAATTTCCTCAGAATATCTACTATATATATCTTCAGTCAGCGAATTGTGATCACATAAAATAATGATACGAAAATTAATGTAGAGAGCGTGAATCTAGTTGATAATTGCAAATAATTCATATTATAATGAATATCAAAGAAATGTTAAGAAAATAAATATAAGTAATATCTTTTAAATATTTGTCACCGGAAATAATACAAAATAACTGAATCATTTAAAAAATTAATAGTTGATATTTTCACAAAAATACGAGTTAATGTTATAATTCTATGAAAAAACATTCATTAATTATTTTTCGGCTTTAATGAGATAAATAAAAAGCAGAAAAATGTTAAATCATAAATAAATAAGGACTTCTACTAACTTAAAACTTGAAAATAAATATAAGACCCCCGTAAAAATTAGTAATTATGATTATTATTGAAGTGCAACTGGATTGAGTTTTTTTATAAATTAAAAATAAGAATATTTTGAAAGTCTTCATACAAAAATTGATATTGAAATTTGGTACATGCGAAAATATATTCACTTTTATTTAATGACACGAAGTTTCTTAGAAGAGGTTTTGATTCCATACTATTTATAGACTTCAACTATAATGCAACAAAAATGATGGAGTTTAAATTGGTGAATCCATGTCTAAATGGCCAAGGATCGCAAAAGAGTGTAAAACAGCTGTACAAGTTTCTTATTTACTATTTCAGTACTTATTCTCTTTAATTTTTGAAATTATTTAGAATTATATCACAGAGGATGTATTGTTTTATGTAACTGAATGAAAATGAGAGATTTTTTTCCAATCATCGTATTATTTATAATATTATATTATTATTAATCCTTGTGTAAGTGTTTATCGAATATTTCAATTTCTAATTCGAAAATTACTAAAGCCATTAAGATTATGATAAACGTGAGCGTATCGTCTTCGTATTAATTGGGTGCTGACATATACAGGGTGTCCCCACGAAAATTTTACCCTCCCCAGAACTCATCTTCGAAAATTATTCGTTTCTGACTTCTGGGGGGGTCAAATTTTCGTTGAGACACCCTATACAGCAAATAAACTACTATAATATCTAGGTCTTTATAAATGTCTTCCAGAACTTTTGCTATCTCACGAAAAGAAATATTTTGATTTTCGACTCACTTTCAACATTTCAAAGTATTTTAATTTGTAGTCGCATTGGTAATAAAATCAGAGTATAATTAATTCACACGAAAGAAATAAATAATTTTCAACAAGTTCATACTAGTGAAATATACGAGTAACTTGATTGAACTGCATTATCAAACTTGCATCGAACAAATAAACATTAAAATAGAAAAAGGCTTTTTACTTTATAGAAGAAATATAACAAAATTTGAATATCAAAACAGATTTAATCTGTCAGTCTTCTACAATTTTAATTATTCAAAAAACTTTTAGAATTAAATTAATGTCTACATGAGCACCGCTCATATTTAATAGATGTATATAATCAAAATTCAATATACAATGTCAAATGGAATAAATAAACCAACAAATATAAATATTCATTTAGAATTAAGAACTGAATATTTGAAGGAGACGAAATTTTTGTTTCTGATCTTAACATTATGAACGCCAATTCCTTTTCAAAAACATAAAACACAACTTGGGGCTTCTCAAAAAATATAATTTATTTGAAATATTTAATATATTTGAATATTCAAATAAGTTAATTCAAAAATTTTTCAAAACTATATCTTCAAAAAACAATTAGAATTCTATTTAATTTCTTGATTGGCCCTAAATAATATTTAAAATATCAAAATCAACTGACAATCAGTATATCTTACCTCAAAGTGCTACCGGACTATTTATATTTGTTGGTTTATTTATTCCATTTGACATTATATTATATATTGGGTTTTGATTATATACGTCTACTAAAAATGAGCGGTGCTTATGTAGACATTAATTTAATTCTACATGTTTTTTGAATAAAAATTTTTTTGAAATTAAAATTGTACAAGACTGACAGATTATATGTGTTTTGATATTCGAATAAACATTGAAAAACTGAGATATTCTCAAACAAATTTTGATCGAAGAAATTATCGAATCAAATAAAAAAATTAAGAATATTTCGACAATTGTTTTTCATTAATAAATCGTGGAAATATTTTTTATTATTTTATTTAATCATAATGAAATTTCATCAAGTTGGGACCAATTCGATTAAATTCAAATTATAGAATCTGAATCTCGGTAATGAATTTCAATTTTTTTCTAACTGGTGAAATAAAGAGTCATCGAAGAATACTTTCACCAGAACATAGAATGTATTCATCAAGTTGGAAATATTTCTGCTTATTTCTGTTACATCTCCGATGTGTAACAGTATAAATTTGGGTGCAGTTTTGCATCCGAAATCAATCATACCGATCACGGAAAAAAAAACGAACGCAGTCAGTTCGTGAGAGTACGAATCGTGAATTGAATCGGTGTCTACACCCACCTCTCGATAACGCCTTGATGTTGGGCAACATTGCCGTTTTGCGGTTTATATTTGGATTTTATCAAGTGTATCGATCTGAATATATCAGGCAAACGAGAACGAACTTTCTCTGTTTTATTTATTATTCTAGGTATAGATGGATGATACCATCTAAAACGCGAAAAGCTGAAATCTATATATTAAATTTTCTATGAATTTTTATATATTCATCGTTTGGTTGTGATATTCGATTGACTAAAAATGGTCAAAAACTCATACTCAGAAACTCTTGCGCCGTTTTTTCATTTCCTCTGAAAATTTCAAATAAAAAGACAGAAATCTGTTTTACTGGTATGTTCGAAAGTTAGGCCGGACAGAATAACCTTTAACCTCGCTTAATCAGTGAGCCCAACCTAATCAGTTGAGATAATTTTTGACCTTTTTCTATTGCTCACATTGGACTAAAACACACTCTCAATCACAAAGTTTTCTATTCGACCAAAACAGCAGTATAAGTGCATTCGACTAAAACAGCAGTATAAATAAGTTCGTGCGCTTTTGATAACATATGTCGCTACCAGTTTATTATTTCATTGGCAACACCTTCATTTTGAAGTGTCCTCATAAGGACGTCTTTTCAATATCTGTATGCTTTGAAAATGTTAACTTTTGTGCCCAATAATATGTTTTTGCGGGATGTTTTGCTTCATTACTTCATCATCATCATGAGCCGATATAATCTCCATTTGGGAGGTATTCTTTTAACCCACAAAAGGTAGTTATAGTACCATTCACTAAATAGAATAGTCCTGGACAAAACTCTCAGTTGGAATGCACACCTAGATAAAGTGTGTCATAAAGCCAGAATGGGTTTCTGGACTTGCAGGCGAATCTGTGGTAAAACCTGGGGCCTAAAGCCCAGGTAGATGTACTGGCTATACACTATGGTTATTAGACCAAGGATAATGTAATGTATGTAGCGTGGTGGAAGAAAGGCTAACAAACGGAGCAAACCGAGGATCAACATCTCATTGAGTCTCGGTCAAAACGCAACCATATTCCAGGCAGAACTATTTGCCATTGAGACCGCGGCAGAACTGCTGATAAAACGGCAATCCATCACGGCAAAATCAAAATATTTACTGATAGTCAGTCAGTACTAAAAGCTCTGGAATCCAGCTCTAGTACCTCGAGAACCTTCTGGAGTTACCGCACGGCTTTAAACAGGCCTGGTATATATAACAAAGTCACTCTGATTTGGATACCGAACCACTCAAACTATTTGGGTAACTAGAAGGCAGATCGGCTGGCATTTGCTGGAGCTGCGCTGCTTCTGGTAGGATCGGAACCATTCCTGGGAATACCACAAGACATGGCTGAGCAGGCAATAACCGGCAGAATGAACTCAAGGCTAGAGTCTTTCTGGTGGGGTCATTCTGGCCTAAAACATTCGAGGTGTTTCTTGGAACAGCTTCGAACAAAAAGATGGCGAACCTAGCGCTAGGTCTGGATAGGGCCAAACTAAGAACACTTGTCGGAATTATGACAGGTCACTGCAGACTGAAAGCGCATTTGCACAAAATCGGCCTGGCTGAAGACGATGAATGCAGACTGTGTCTTGAGGATGAAACAGCCATGCACATCGTCTCAGAGTGCCCAGCGGTGAGTCGCATCAGATTCGAGGTCTTTGGTCAGGCTTTTATAGCCCACTGCGAACTGGAAAAATTACCCCTGAATAAGATTATCAGTTACCAACTTGGTCCATTTTTCAGTTGACATCCTTGCTACATAGTCCACTTTTTCTTGAACAGTTCTTTGCTTACATCTTTTATTTGTGTTTTTCTTCTGATATCTACAATTCTTATTCGGTCTCTTAATTTCATTCTTTCCGTTCTTCTTTGACATACTTTTAACTTTTGTGTTTGTTGTTCAGTCAGGGACCAAGTTTCAGCACCATATGACAGAACAGTTAGTACACACATATTCAGCACTTCCCTCTTGATATTCATGGGAAAATCACTCTTCAGGATAAACGCAAGTGATCAATACTGACTCCAAGCGTTTTCTATTCTTCTCCTAATCTCTTTGTTCTGACGATTTGTAAAAGAAATGACCTGGCCAAGATAAAAATATTCCTGAACATAGTCAATGGTTTTATCATTCATTTTCATTTCTTTTTCTTCTCTGTTTGTCAACACTTCCGTTTTAGTTAGTCCAGCTTCTCTTCTATTCAGGTCATTCAGCATTTGTTGAAGTTCTTCTTGACTTTCTGTAAAGAGGACAATATCGTCCGCGAATCTAAGATTAGATGAATACTTCCCTTTAATTTCCCCCAATCAATAGTTCTGAATACTTGCTCTAAAAATGCTGTAAATCGCTTTGGGGAAATGTCTCTTTGACTTTTACCTTTTTCGATTTTAAAGGACTTTAATACATTTTCAGATTTGATTTTTGCTGAGCAATTGTGATTAACTTGTTGTAGAATATGAATGTTTGGTTCTGGTATACCTTGATGATGCACCATATCAAAAGCCTTGTTGTTATCTACAAATGCTAGGTACAATTTTTTGTTGTATTCATTTTACATTTCAATGACCTGGGTTGCAGTGGTTAACAGTTGAGTAGCCAGTTCTAAATCCTGCTTGCTTAGGTGGTTGATTTTCTTCCATCATTTCTTCAACATGAAGCCTGCCGAAAGTCATGGTATTTTAGTGGATGCTTATGGTGATCATGCTCTAGCTGAACGAACGTATCAGAAGTGGTTTGTTTGATTTAGAAGTGGCCATTTTGATATAGAAGACGAAAAACTACTCGGAGGGCCACTAATGTTTAAGGATGAAGCAAAACTCTTGGAATCACTCAACCAGCTATTTTTCAGCGATTAAAAGCAATAGGAATGAACCTAAAGGTAAGAAATTAGAAACCGTATGAATTGAAACCAAGAGATATCGAACGCCGCTTTATCACGTGTGAACCACTGCCCCAACGGCAAAAAAGGGTTTCATGCATGGTATTGTGACTGGCGATGAGAAGTGGGTCCAAAACATCGGGCAACATATGGAGAAGCAGATAATACATCTTTTTACGGTGCCTGAGATCATGGGTTCAAATTGTGCTCTTTGCCCATAGGTGTGTTGTGTATATTGGTGTAAATGAGAAACGAAACGAAGAATATAACATTGACGCTGTCTGTATAGTCTGAGTTGCTGGGACAATAAAGAGAGTGTGACTGAATGAACTAGTCAGCTGATAAATTCCATATTTTTATTGAATGTTGGAAATTATTGTCCTTTTTTTTTGTAATTTTCATACACAAGATCTTGCGATAGTGCGTTGCGCTATTGCGAACCAGTAATCTTAAAAAATTCGTTCGTTCCGTTTCTGCATCTCAAGAAATTATTTTCTAATGTACAGAATGTTTCCAAAAAATTACTGAAAGATTTGCCTAGTCATTATTTTTAAATGATCAACCTGTCATATAAAGAGTGTCTGTTGTTAATGGCCAAATATGAAGAACTTCAAATTGATAGTTTTTACTTTTTTCCAAACCTTTTATTATAGGATCCTCACGAAAACTTGCGCTTCTGTTAATTAAACCACCTAATCTATGCACTAGGAAGTAAGTAAGTGGGGATTTAAGAAGGATGTCAAGATTATTCAACTATAAGTTTATTAATTCTCGATGAAAAGTAAGTTCCTGTGAGACTCAATATTTTAGGTTAATGTAAAAAGTTGCTTCATGATTCTATGTTACAGCCGTTTCTTGTGCCATAAGCATCAAGAATTACCTCCACTTTGCTCCACAGAGTCTCTGTGCAATCTAGTGTAAGAAATTACGAGTTACAAGTTATACATAAATTATATTTTGCGTTCACTTAATTACACCGCATTCAATTAAAATATTCAAATCGAGCAGTATTGATCGTTATCCGAACGATGAATTGCATAGGATGTACTGTAATTTAGGAATTTTAATCGCTGGAGTAAGGGGAAAATGCATGTGGGCATTGGCAGCCCTGGTTCTGTCTGCTGGTAGCGTTGGATAACGAAGAAATGGAGGAAGTCGTTTTATATTTGCGTATTTATTGAGACACCGTTTATCATATTCTCAATATCGAATTATATAGTTTAAATAAAACGGAGTAAATTCCGGGAAAGTACTGACGACAAGTCATATCAACTGTGATCCTCACGAAATTTGCATTAGACTTCTTGTCGTTATTGCACATCTAAATGCTTAATTGAAACTCGATCATAAGAGAGTTGCTATAGTTCTGGAGGCGCATATCGCTGTTCTGCTCACAAAATATATTTTTTTAATTTTCTGATTTGTTTGACGAAATTTTGCACAAAAATACCTAAATAACAAAATTCAAATCGATCGGATCTATTCTCTCCAAAATATTGGGAAAAATAAGAAAAAATTTCTATGAGAACTATTCCGGAACCATTGGACCGATTTGGACCATAAACGAATCCAACCGAGATATTTGGACCCTGAACCGACCCTGAAATATTGAAGTCGCTATCTCTTTCCATTCACTGAAATGTATCCCACCAAATATCTCGGTAATTATATTGATGGGCACCTTAAATGAAAACTGAGACATATTCTGTACAGATTCAGATATCGAGTGAGTTTTTTTTAGAGTGATAGAACTTTTTAATTTAAATTAAAATTGGAGCCAAATTTTTTTTTATTTGAAAGATAATTTTATGACATTTATGTTTTAAAAATAATTTACCGCATATGTACACCACAACTAGCTCTGAGGAACCGCATTCGACCAGACCAATTTTGAACAACTTTTTCGAGTAATTCAGGCCTTATCTCATCAATAACACGAGTTTTGTTGGCTTCCAAAGCGTCAACTGTTTCTGGATTATCAGCATAAACCAATGACTTGACATAACCCCAAAGAAAATAATCCAGTTGAGTTATGTCGCATGATCCTGAAGGCAAATTAATTGAACCCTTTCTCGAAATAATGTTATCGCCAAATCTTTCTTTCAATAAATCAATTGTTATGGTAGCAGCATGAGGTGTAGCACCATCTTGTTGTAACCAAAACACCTCTGGGTCGATACCATTCGAATGTTTAAACAAAGAATCATTGATCATCGATCTGTAACGAGCACCATCCACTGTAATATTAGCTTCAGCCTCGTTTTTAAAAAAATATGGAGCGATGATGCTTCCAGCGTGTAAAGCACATCATACAGTGCATTTTTCAGGATGCAATGGAACCTGTAGAACTTCTTGAGGATTATTTTCACCACATATACGGCAATTTTGCTTGTCTATATAGCTGTTCAGAAATGAGCTTCATCACTAAACACAATTTTACGATAAAAAAATGAATCAACTTCAAGCTGTTCTAGGGCCCAATCAGCATACAAACGACGCTTATTATAGTCAAGTGGCTTTAGTTCTTGACCTAGTTGGATCTTGTATGGGTGTAGACCAAGATCTTTAAGCAGAATGTGCCATGTGGTGGATGCACAGAGTCCATCTTGTTGTGGACGGATAGACAAATCTGGATCATCATTAACATTATGACTTACAGCAGCGATGTTTTCTTTTGTACGTACAGTTCTTTGTCTTCTTGTTGTTGTTGCATCGAGTAGAGAAAATGTTGTCCGAGAGGTATCGATAGTTCGACGAATAAGCTGCTCTGATGGACGATTATGTAAACCATAAATTTCACGAAGTGCTCTATGAGTTTGGCGAATAGAATACTGATTTTGAAAATAAATTTCAACAATTTGTTAACGTTGTTGCGGCGTGAGTCTTTTCATGATAATTTGTCCATGCTTACTGAACAGAAAAGTCAAAACAACATGGCCTCTACCTTCTGTCAAATCACAGTTATCTCTATCGAAAGTTCTATCGCTCTGAAAAAAATACATGATATGATATGCTGACATCTTTTGGTTGGTGGGGTGATTTGAAATTTTATGTAGTGTAATATTTGTATGTGTGGGTTTGTGAAAAATACTGAAATCATGTGAATTATCTAGTTTTGTTAAGTACCAAGTAAAGACCGAATCAATCCAACATATTCTTTATGATGCATTAGTACACCCCCAGATTACTTACGGAATAATTGGATGAGGGTGTTTTGAACTGTCATAAGAAACGCTTAAACGTTCTTCGAAGGTCTATTGAAAAGTTATCCATGGAAAAATCATACATTTTCTGGTGATGCATCAATAGACGAGATATCTAATCTACCGGGCATTTAACGAGAGCAAAACAAAATAACTACGAAAGGACTAGAGCAGAAAAATGAATTTCCATCTGCGAAGCCTTGGACAAACGGAAAGAAATCCACCCATTTTCTAAACGAATAAGGAATGGGTCACATACGACAATATTGTACGAAAACGATCATGGTCAAAGAGCCAGTGAAGCAGCTCAAACGGTGGCCAAACCAGGACTAACGGCTAGGAAGGTTCTACTGCGAATTTGATGGGACTGGAAAGGAATTATTTATTATGAGTTGCTTCAATATGGTCAAACAATAAATTCGTATCTCTTCTGTAAACAACTGAACCGTTTGAAGCTAGTGATTGGCCAGAATTGACCAATAAAAAAAGTGTTGTGTTTCGTCAGGAGACAACACCAGGCTACGTACGTCTGCAGTGACTTGCCAGAAACTCCGGGAGTTGGGAAATTTTAAAGCATGCACCATGTAGTCAGGACCAAGCAACTACCATCTTTTTCTCGCATTGCAATACTTCCTGAGTGATAAGGTATTGACACCAAGAGAATATTGTGAAAATCGATTACTAGAGTTTATCGCCAATAAGGAACAAGTCTTCTATGAGAGAAGCATTATGAACCTACCTTTAAACAACAAATTATAGAACAAAACGCTGCATATTTGACCCAAATCGGACCATCGAAAACAAGTTAAATATAGTCTTGAAATACTCTAACCTATTCATATCAATAGTTATTTTTATATTGGCCCCTGATATGGACATTTATCAAAATGGCCGGGCATTATGAATAATATCCTATTAATCACTTGGTCCATAACATACAAAGTGATAGTGTTATTTTTGACCGAAACAGGAAGAACCTGTCAATTAACTGGGAAATTAATTCACAAGTATATCCCATCCTTTTTCGAGGAATCATCCCGTCAAAGTCTTAATCAACTCGTGATCCATCAGACGTCGCAAATTCTGCGTGGGACACATGGGATGACACAAAGTCATCTGGTACGTATGAAACCAAGTGAAGGCTCATTTCTCAGGTCTCTGAAATAATTACGAATTCCACTTTCGTTCCGATCTCGGTACAGGTCTCAGGAATCTGCTCGTAGTATCTAATCCGTAGACCGGAGGCCGCGGCCGCGGTAGAAAAAAGAGATGGAATACGCCTTTTTCCAGACCGCTCTCGGAGCGCGGAGTCGACGAACCGCTTCTTGGACGCACGAGTGATTTCGAATGATAAAATTCTTGAGATACAGCTAGGGAACTTGGGGAGGCTGCAACTTGGAAGCCGGACTCGGGACGTCGAACAAGAAATTAAAGATTAACGCGATTGGATGGAAACAATCGCCGAGTTTTGATTTTCTATGACGTCTTCGAATGAAGACGTTGAAATATACTAACAGATTTTTCCAAAAAACCTGTTCATATCGACTCACTATTCGATTAAATTTTGACAACAAAGTGTTACGGTGGTTCAACAATTTTGATAACATACTCTTCATTGATGAGGCTAACTTTCATCTGAATGGTCATGTCAAGAAACAGAATTGTACTGGGCAGAGGAAAATCCGAGACGAAAGCATGAACTACCCCTGTACAGCCCAAAGTCCGACCACTCAATGTGCACATTGACCGTTATTGCGATATGCTGCGAACCTTTTTGAGTCCAGAGTTACATGAATTTCAAGTTTTCAACTCAAGAACGTGGTTTCAACAAGATGGGGCCACTTGCCATACATCAAATCAAGCAATGGAATCTGTTAACGAATTATTCCCTAATAAAGTCATTTCGCGTAGGGGTAACATCAACTGGCCTCCCAGAAGCCCCGACCTTAGCCCAATTGACTATTTTGCATGGGGATACCTCAAAAGTGAGGTCTATGAGAATAATTCGACGAACCTGATGCAATTCAAGCAAAATATCAGTCAGAAATAGCAGCAATATCGAAAGAAGGTCGCCAATATTCGTTCCCGATTATAAGAGTGTCAGCAGCGTAACGGTCACTATTTAGATGAAATCATCTTTTCCCAATAATTTTCCACTTTATTTTGTGATAATCAACAATAAACTTTTTTTTTATTATAAGTAGTTCTTGTTTTATCGAAGTAACAAATACCCGATACTCTTTTTTGACACCTTGTCTGATAATTAGTCTTTATTTTACACTCATACATACGCTTTTTTGGATATAATTGAGTCTTGAGAACTACTTTATGCAACCTCTGTGTATTTTCTGTGGACGAACATAGAATGCGAATGGAAACCGTTAAGAAACCATTTGAGCTCTATATCAGTTTGAAATGCCACGAGGTCGTGTAAGTATGATAGATATTTTCTTATTGATTGTTTTCATTTTGCTAGTATAAAAATGGACTGAATATTATCAGTGGGAATCTCAAACATTCTTTTTGACTATATATTTACTATATATTTTTGAAGGAACTTTTTAAAGGGAGTTGTTTTGAAGAATTTCTTAAGTTTATGTTGAGTAAATTCGATCAATATAGTATATTTTTTTGGATTAATTTATCTGCTTTTGGTACTGTATAATGAGTGTTAATTCAATACGTCTACTTCACATGAAACAGTGCTTTCTTGAACATTTATTTAATTTAATTTTAAAAGAGTTTTTGAAAAGTTTTATGGAATTTGAATTTGTGCCGAGGTATAACAGATTTACTCTGTTTGATATTTAAGATGCTCGTAAGATCGTTTGGGTAGAAGATTAAATATATATATATATATATATATATATGAGCAGTACAGCATTCCACGCTACCCAAACCACAACATCTGTCCTATGCTCGGCTCTAAATTATTTATTTGTAAAACGACGATAAAAGGATGATATATTAACAAGCCCAAAAGCTCCTGACTTCACGTCAATGATTTTCATCATTCTTTCATCTAGTGCTCATAGTAAACACCCTCAAACCACTGTGAGATTTTAATGATCTGTTGATACATAACAATTAAATATGATGGCAAAGGAACTCAACAATCTTTGCCTTGGCAAATACTATTTCAAATGGTTTCCTGTGAGAAAGAATGGCATCAATATTGATTTCTCAGACATTCTAACCATAAAACTATCGTTAGTCGATTAAAAAAATGAGGCGATAAATTTCATACTGTGAATACTGCTGATGATAATGAGCTGAATGTGTTTCCTGTTTATCTTTGATCTTTCACAAGGTAGGTATTTTAGAAACCTTCGATTACATCAAATATAAAAATTCCCGTGTCTTGTAGCGATGGAATAGTTTTGGACCTAATTAAAAGGTATTTATGCGTCACATAGTATATCAAATCGGCCGATAAATCCTAACGTTTTCATTTTAATCTTCATTTATTCGGTCAGAGATAACGAAAGCTCAGAAAAATTGAGGCAGCCCATAAAATAGTAAACGCACTGCGTGAAAATTCAGTCATAAAATAGGATATCACATAAAGAGATTTGTGTGAAGCATATTAAGCACGACTAGAAAAAGTTGTGTACTATAGTTTTTCTACGACCGCATTCATTCCTATAAAAACTTAGTGATTTTATAGTTATCCATTGAGTGATGAAATGTCAAAATGTTATGGGCTGCGCGGCAACTACTGAAGGTTTTATCTTATTGGTTATACGCCGTGCGATTTACTTTAGAGATGCTACCGTATTGGTTTTTGATCGTGCTTTTTGTTGACGGTAAAGTTAAATCGTAGGGTTTCACGCTGCACAGTGCTTACATAGATAGTTACAGTGTTGGCGAGTTGTACAAATTTCGTCATTTTCTGTAAGCGAAATAGTTTTGAAACAATGAAAACATAAAGAAAAGAGAATATGGTTTTCAATGGCATATACAAATGGTTTCAGCAGTAGGATCTCTAATGCTCTTCATAAACTGGGAATCAATTCTATAGCGTAAATATAAATAATTTACCTAAGATAATGGTGAACAATAAAGAAGGAAACCCCAACTTTTTCGAATCGGAGATTTATCAAATTGAATATGATGATTGTAATACTATATATTTAGGACAGACAGGTAGTTGTTTACAGCATTGAATCGAAGAATATAGGATGTCTATTTTGAAAAACCAGAAATCAAATGGTTTTTCAGAACATTGTATCGAAAAGATAAATTTTTTTATTACGAAAGATATCACTTTACTATATAATGTTAAAAAAGGTAACTTGATCGACTATTTGAAGAATCTTTCAATCAAAAATGTCATTGAGAAAGGGGAGAATTTAACAAATTCCCAAATATTATTTGGGAATGCGCCATAAAAATACATAACACCGATGAGTCAGGATTCTGAATAAACTGTGAAACATAAAAACTGTGTGAATTTCGTAAATAAAATCATTGTTCCTTAATGTGGGCAATAAAACTTGAAACAAAAGTCTTCAAAGAAAAAGAGTTACAAAATGTGAAATGGAATACAAAAATGTAAAAATAAATCCTGAGATGGAAACGAATGTTATGGATTCAATATGATCATAGAATAAAAAGTTTTAATTATTTTTTTAATATTATTGTATTTTATTTGTTTTATTATGTTATTATTCTTTCAATATATGATATTTACTAAAAATAATAAAGATATTGTTTAGGTAAGACCCAATAGAGGTTGTCAAAAAAAGGAATTGTGTTGTGTTTTCACGACGTTTGGTCTGCATGATCGTTTTGAAGTGAATATAGTATTCACTGAAAGCATTGCTACTGTTGCCCAGAATTAGCTGAACATCCATCAACATCAATGTGTCCTAACTGTCCTAACTCGAACAAGCTACACTGAAGCTTCAGTCTAGTCAGGGGTTTCTGCTGGAAACTCGTGTACATTTTTTATGGCATTCTAAGTGTTCTCTCAAAAGTTCCCAAATATAAAATTTTTCAAAATTCAATTAATGTTACACCTATCAGTTAACAATTGAAGTAATATCATACCAAAACGACTTCAATATATTAATTTCAGGAATTGTAAATGATTTAACTCAAATGGAACTTCCAAGAAGGAGAACGTAGGATAATCAAGAAAAACCTTATATGTTACACCTTCTTCAACAATAAATATATTCAAATTTAGATCACAATGGATTTTTTATGATTCGGATTAACTCATAAATAAACATTTAATTATGTAGAACGAGTCAGAAGAAAAATGAATTGTTGTTTCCCATTTACCTGGATCTTATTTACGTATTATATAATTCCAGTGGAGATTATTCCAAGAAGCATGATAGGACATGTGGAAGAATTAATTATGAATACGAATTATTACAGGAAACGGTTTTTCAGGGAATCTTAAGGTTGGCGAAAGGTGTTGGACCAGAATGGCCAATAGATAATTCAATAGAATATTTATTCATTATACGAAAATTGTCTTTCATTTTCCCATAAAAAAAATTACTTTCCGAGCAACGAAATATTATCCCTTTATCAAGAATATTCCCTTCAATTACATATTTCAGGTGGTTTAATATATTCGTTGGATCGTTTTGTTGCAATGATAAGAAATAAGGATTCAGAATATTCTGAATACCTTCACAAAATATTAAAATTAATATTTTTTTAGGAAAAGCTTCCAATTTCAATTGAACGAGCTTTTGATAGTCTCGCTCATCAGTTCGCATTAGAAAAATGCTATAATTTGGAATTGAGAGGCGTGTTTTCACACCATTTTCTCCAGGATAGAACTGCGTCCGTCACTTTTTCTAGAGACAATAATCTGCACTTAGGGGGTACCCCAAGGCTCTGTTTTGGGACCACTTTTATTTTTGTTATTTATTAACAGGATATCTTATTGAATTTCCTACAATCGGTTCATTATATCTCAATCTGTCAGATTCATCCTGTTCGATGTTGATACCTCGACAGCTGTTACAGCGAAGAGCTACAGAGTTTGTGCGAACTGCTAGTACTGAGCTTTGTAGAATGGTGCCATTTAAATGCAATTATGATACCTGATGATAAAACAGAGAGCATTCACCTTGAACTCTCAACAAGTGAAGACGAAAATCTCGTTATTTGCTATTTGGATAGAGTCATTACATCAAAAGACTGCACTAAGTTGACCGATATGCACACCGACAGGTGTCTGAATTGAAGCTCGCGTATAGATGTATATATTGAGCTGGTTGTATTATTCAAATCGAAGTTCTTTAGAAATATTTTACCAAGTCAGATTCATACAGCAAATAAGCTATTTATTAAAGGGTGTTATATGTGAGATGCATAACGATCTGTTTAAACTATCAAATGATTTATTTGAAGTTTCCGACAATAAGAGCGGTAAAAGAATCAATTTCATCGGTGTTACTTTTAACTTTGCAGAAAATGATTATTTCTATAGAAAAAAAGGTTCTTTTAACAAACTAATTAAACTGAAATGAACTATCTATAAAGTAATGTTCTTCATGTGAACTAACTGAAATTCAGTTCGGAAAACTGAAGGATCATGTCAATATTCCCGTAAAATATCACACAGCAATGCGAATCATAAAACAAATTCATGATTAGAACCTTTATTTAAGGACCGTGGGTATTTGTTCGAAGAATTTCACACTGTCTACTTCCACTTCAAATGCCAACAATAGTTTTATCGATTTATTGTTCTAAGACGTAAGCTCCTCGTTTGGGTAGCAAATAAGATTTGAAAATTTTCGAGTTGTTAACATGAAAACATTCTCTAAATGATTCTAACAGTTATCCATTTCAGAAAAAACTGTACACGAAGGCTTCTTACGAAAACTTTTCAAGTGAATAGAAATTAGAAATTAGTCTCACAAAAAAAATTTGAACTGAATTTAAACTAGAATACTATGGTTTCCTCAGATTGAAAAGGCCCTATAAGGTCTGCTTGTGATCTCATATATGTTTTCTAACAGTAAAAATTAGGTTTAAATGCAATTACTTCAAAAATTTTTTTTAATTCTAAAGGGTTTACTTAAAAATGTGGAGTCTTTAGTAACTCGATTTCTAAAAAATTCTCCCACCAATTTATTTCTTTATGTTTCTTCTAATAAAACAATGCAAAATTGGAGACTTAATCTTGTACGGTGAGGCTCAGTTGGAATATCTTCCAATTAATTCTTGTGGAATTCCGTTGAACATAAGTTCTTAATATCTCAGATTAAGATCTATATTCAATAATAAATTCGATCATTTATAAGATAGTGTTTCATTTCCTGAATAACCACCGATGTTTAAGTTAATGGGTGTTTTATTCATATTTGAGTTGCTGAATGATATGGATCATCATCAAATGAGCTTTCATTTAGCTGAATTAATATGTTTATTCACAAGATTCGTTATCAAATTTCAATTCCTTTCCTTCCTCTAGAATCGTTTCAAAAATACTTCATTTTTAGGAAATTATGTAAAATCAGGGATTATGGAATATATCCGGTTATATGAAATACTGTTTCTGGAAAATCTTCTATCGTCATCTATGCAAATTTGCTGTAATATTTAGTCGTTTGTCTGTTATGACAGGCAAACTAGTTTCGGTGTTCCTGAAAGTTTTTTCACTGCTCAATAATTCACAATGAGATCATGTATTTGATGTGAAATGCTCATTGATTTTGAACTCTGCAATTGATTGTCTGAAACAATAAAATACTTGATAAATACAGACTAACGTACAGATATTGTTGAGTTGAAATCAAGTATGCACAATAAGGTAATTTGATCTTCAAATAAATTAATCCGGTTGATCTGTACCATAAATCATTAATAAGGAGTATGAGCTATCTAGAAAGTTCTAGAAATCGAGACAGTGTAACATAAATCTGTAAAACAATTCTATACTCAAATTAACTCGACAACATTTTGTTGATCATAGAGGCAAATTGCACATAAGCGCACCTTTTAAACTGATTGGTATTCGTCAGTGCAGGTGATTCAAAGTATCTATATTTGCTATACACAGAGACACTAAAGTATTAATAATACACCAGAACCATCTAGAGTATGCAAAATACATACGAGATACACCTTTGCGAGTTAATTCAAGTAAAGAAATGTATTCTCTATATTTTCACGTTACTAACGCAGAAAAAACTTTCGTCATGTCCAAGTCAGACCATACTTTGCTGTAATTTTTTTCTGCGTTAGTAACGTGAAAATCTGAGCAATTAATGCAACCATAATAGCTCTGAGGTATCAAAATTAATTAAATGCTAAAACCTACTAAGTATTTTTTCGAAAATGGTACAGAAGGAAAGGACAAACGGAGAAATCTGAGTAATTTTATGATGTATGAAATAAGCTCAAGAACATGTTTATTTTCCAAACTACTTACAGTAATGAAAGAAACAACTCAGTTAGCGAAGTAGCATTGAATGCAAGAAATATGTACCACCGCGATCTTAAATAATCGAATCCATGCATCAGACCGTGCACGATCATGCAAAAACCTCAATATCAATAAATAACGTTTAATCGGCTGTAAATTCAATATTCACCTAACGATTCCCAAAACAGACACGCAAACCTCATAAACAAACATTAGCGCAAGCGTAGTTAATTGGCCGAAGGACCAATTAAGAGCACCACGGCTAGAATATCGAACTCGCATACCTCTAATTGGCTCTCTATTCGATTTATATAGAACTGATATAAGAGTACAGGGACCCGGACAGACGAATGTGTTCGGTATTTTATTACTTTTTACTTTCGACTAAGTGACGGGCAGCTTCCCGTGGAGTGCTCTAGTAATGCCGAGATGTATCTCCGAGCCAAAGAACCAGTTTTCTCAGAGGTTCCAGTGGCGCCACCGTAAGACCATGTGGGTTCTTGTACTGTAACCTGAGAACACGATTAGAAGTCTGGACTACTACTACATAGACTGAAACATTGTGGTCTATATAAGAAGTACTTATATAGTTATTCCGGTCTCCAAGAAAAATATTGTAAGTGATATTTCGAATAACCGACCAACTTCCATCCTCAGTGTCTTTTCTAAAGTTTTCGAAAGAATAGAGCAGAGTAAAATGATGGAATTCCTCAACAGGTTTCAAATTCTTGATACCGCACAGCACGGTTTCAGATCTGGCCGCTCAACTCAATCCGGAGCTTTACATTCTGTTGAATTTGTCTATGAAAGTCTGGACAATGGCTCACATGTTGCGGGGTTATTTTTTGACCAGTCGAGGGCATTCGATGATCTGTCGCATCAGTTCATAATGGACAAGCTGTATAATTTGGGATTCAGGGGGATTCTTGAACTGGATCTGGAGTTATGTCGAAGGTAGAGTAGCTACCGTTTTAGTTAACGGCTCTTTCTCCAGTGAAAAATATCTCGAGTTAAGTGTGCCCCAGGATTCTGTTCTGGGGCCACTCCTTTTTTGTTATTAACGACCTTCCCGCCAATCTGAGGGAATTATTCGTCAAATTGGTGAATTGCGTACACCTATCCGCCAACTCACTCGAATTTGTCATATTTGGATGCCTCCTCTATAGGAATCACTGCAGAGACTTTGGAGGAGTTACAGAGGTTGTGGGAACTGCTTGTGCTGAGCTTAAAGGAATGGTGCTATTTAAATAGGATTATATTAAACATCGATAAAACGGTGTGAGTTCACTTTTCCTTGTCAGGCGACGATGAGAATACGATTATTTCATGTAAACGAATTACAAAATTCCTAGGAATCCATATCGATACACGACTTCTTTCATAATTCCGAAACGAATAATTCTCTTGATGTTCGACTACGCCCCACGATCCTCTTGCAGACCAGTTTTCTTGGAAAATGGGATTCTTACTGTTGCCTCTATATTCATGTTTAGCTGCCTTGAGTATGTGAAGGGGAATGAATGCAATTTTATAAAACTCTCTAGCTTTCATTCCTAGAACCTCAAAGTTTGAATCGTCGCCATTGTATCAAGGTACCAAACCTTTTAATCACTTACCGCTGAGCATAAAATCACTGAGTGTGAGTAGATTTAAGAAAGTAGTTGAGGAATAACTGTTAAAAAATGTTTCTATACAGTTAGTGAGTTTTCTGAGATAAGCTCGAAAATTATTGAATTCTTCTATCTTGACCTTTCCTATACATATTCTGTTGTGTCTTAAAAGATTAATAAATTATTATTGTTATTATTACTTATGAAAAACTACCAGAAAGCGGTTAATAAAACACAAAATATGCATTATTCGTCCAGATCCATAGTACCACTTTCAAATAATAAATAATACACTTGCCAACGAATAATAGAATCATTAAAACATATTTTAACCGCATTTTCAGGAACTGTCTTCATTTTTATGTTTTCTTTAGACTAACAATGGGTGCCTCAAAATAAAAATTCGAGTCATGGAAGGAGATAAAATTTGATTGGAGCCATATCAGGAAACTACTGAAATTGTTTGTCTTGTTTTTGCCTGGAAATCATTCACAAAGATAAGTGCAACATGGTGCCTTCGTGGTGTGAATTTCACGAGTTTTGTCTTACGAATCTTGTCTTTTTCGATGAATTGACGTACAACGTTCAGAAAAGATCAAGAGATTTCAACACGATCGAAAAAAATGTCAACATAACCTTTACTTTTGCATGGTTTGCATAATAAACTCGTAAACCTATATATCATCACTAGTTACAATGCTTTATTAATGTGGGATCAGAATTGACTCGTTCTAGCATATCCTCAGCTATTTTTCCGCTAGTTTTGAGGGTAATCCAGTTTAATCCAGCAACGCATTTCATACCCAAACAATCGTTTAAAATGGTATATTTTTATCCATAAGACTCAGAAATCTTAGCGGCTAGCTCCTTCAGATTTGAGAGACGACGTTCAGTAATCATTTCCTCCACTTTAGCGATGTTAAGTGTTAATTAGGGTTCAATCCCACCTTCTGTAGCTTTTTCTGTAAAACATTACTCCACACTTATATCAGATGGAATTTCTCGCCCAAATTTATTGTCTTAGGGAACAAGGTTATAATGTCTGGATAACAGATTTGCAGAATAAAGCAATTCATATTTTACCATTACAATTTAAACTTTAAACCTACTCAGAAAGTTTCAAGTCTAAAGGTTTTTCTTTTCGGGGAGGGGGGGGGGTTGTTGACAGATGAACCGGACAATTAATTTTGATCTCGGGTTCTAGATCACTGACGGCAACCTGTGTGAGATAATTTTTGGCTCAAAATTCGAAAATCAGTCAAAACCACAGCAGGCTGTTTCCTAGAACAAACGTGCAAAAACCAATATAAAACAACATAAAAACTCTTTTAGCAAGCTTGTGTCCAATGAGTCAATAAATTTTCATGTAGCACATCCATCATTGGCTTGAAGATTCATAAATAAGCTTCAAATTAAGGGCGCAGAACACAATTCGCGTCAGTAAGACCATGTTATTCTTGATCACTTCTGCGGAAGGAGGAATGTTCACCGCACGCCACTGGCTCTCGGTCCCAGGTCATAGTACCAACCCAGAGCCAGGATGCCTGCATAATATCCAAATGAAATTTATATCAGCATATTCTTAGAGAGATTCGTGTTTCAATATCACTGCTATCTAGAAGAATTGATGCGTTAAATTAAAAGCCAATAATCTAGAGTTCTGCATGTTCTGGAAGTAATGAGAACCAGGTGTTAGCACTAGAGCGTTGATCATTATCATTTCCGATAACCAAGAAGTGGTCACTCAGCGTTGAAAGATTTACTTCTTCAATTTCTTCGCCATTTCTTCAAGTTCTTCGTCTTGTATGAGCTCCCTATAATTAAGTGCAGAAGGACTTAATAATCAACTTGTATTATCTTCTAGTTTTAATTCTATCGAAACTCATTCCATTTATTTGATATTTGAAGAATTGATGTGTTCGTAAACTGCATCATGATAAGATTATAAGACCATATTGAAGCAAGGTTTGGTAATAATCAATATTGCATCAATCATCCCCAGCTGTGCTTTGACAAAGATAGGATCAGCTGAACCTTTCCTTTGGAAAACAGAAAATTTTCTTGGCTTGCTTTGACTCCAGGGTACAGTTAGATTTCTTGTTTACACCTGAATGATCTTTCGCAGCTCAAGCAGACTTTGACTTCGACAGTCTCCAGAAACCAACATTCATTCTGGTTATTTAAGTGCCAATTCGTATCTCGAAAAGACACACCTAAAAACATCTTTCCAACGTCCGTTTTTCAATTTGGAGAGTTGTCTAAAGAGGAATTATTTCCTCGTTGAGTTCGGAATATTCATGTCTTGATCAGTCTTCTATATCCCACTTTTTAAGCACGCATTGGTCCTTCGTTCCGGACTTATGCCTATACTAGGGTCAAATATATATAATTAGTAGTTGAAGGAATACTGCTTTAGTAACCGCAGTCTCATTGTTGCCAATACTAACAAACTGTTCATGATTTTAGAGATTTTCTGTGCTTCCAAGAATGAAGATATAATTAAGATGAAATGGAGAAAGTTGATGTAAAATAATAAATCGTATACTACAAAAATTCATGAATAACATGAATGGAGTATGCGATAGGCTCTAGGTGAAACATTATAACAATATTATTTAAAAAAAGTTCCTTTTTGTACTCCTTCGAAGATGGTCGAAAGGCCGAAACACGCGTCAGGATTCTGAATAAAATGTGAAACATAAAAACTGTGTGGATTATTTTAAATTAAATTCATGCAGTAAGTTTCAACTATAAATTGTTTTCATAGTACCATTATGAAACAAATGTATCCTTCAAATGTTTTATTTCATAATTTTGATTAATATTTTATATTTTCTTCGGATTCTTCTATTCCTTTTGGTGCTGTCTAATGAGTGCTAATTTATTTTATTTCATTTTAGGAAGTTTTTGAGAGAAAAATTTGTAGTGAGGTTAGCAGGATTAATCTGTTTGATTACTTAAATATTTTAATATGTACAGATATATTCTGTTTGCCTTCTACATATTTAATTTAAAAAAATTATATTTAATATTATAACTTCAGGAATTAAATTAATGTCATATAAGTACCACTTATATCAAACGACATATAAAATAAACATTCATTATAAGACATCCAAATGATATATCAATCCAAGAAATATAAATTGTTAACAAAAATCCTATATTTATTCGATTGTTACCTCATTTGGATGTCTTATAATGAATGTTTATTTTATATATCGTTTGATATAAATGGTACTTATATGACATTAATTCCTGAAGTTATAATAATAAATATAATTTTTGAAATTAATCATGGCTAAGAGAATATATCTGTAAATATTTAAATAATTTTATATACCTTCTATCAAGTATAAACCTCCATTTATTTTAATCTGTTTGACATTTAAAATATGGTTAAAGCCCTCTATCAAGTAAAAAACCGCTTTCAATTATTTTATTTTGTATATAAACTAATGGATAAATTAAAAATTTTTCACGAGCCATTCTTTAATTCACTTTGGTTTAATTTTTCATATGCTCGTTGGATGTTTTTTAAACTGATTGTTGGATGAAGTAGTTCGTTACTTTGTGAAAGTTCATTTTCAAATGGAATGAAATAAAAAATTGCTCAGTTTTCTATCACTTTTTAAACTATACGTGTTTTTTTTCGTGAAATGGAGTATTTTATGAATTTACAAATTTGAATTTAGGTCTTTTGTTATTAATAAAATATTACTAAGTTTTGTGAAGATTACAAAATATTCTGCACTGAAGTTTGAACTCATTATCAACCTTCATCAAATATATAGTCGATTCAATTAATTTGTTTATTCTTTAAAAATTAAATAGAATAAATGTCTAACAACATACTGTGCCAATTTAGTAGACATATAGAATTAAACACACAGTACCAAGGGGAATAAAAGAATTCAAAGAAATATAAATTTTCAATTAAATCTACAAAATAAATACTTGAGGGGGACAAAATTTTGTTTCGTTCCTTGTTTTATTAAAACCAAATACCTTTCCAAAAATTCAAAACATAACCTCAAGAACTTCTTCAAGAACAACTTGCTCAAAAAATTCCTTCAAGTATTTATTTTGCAGATTTAATTGATAATTTATATTTCTTTGAATTATTTTATTTCCTTTGGTACTGTGTGATGAATGTTTAATTCTAAATTGGCACAGCGTGTTCTTAGACCATTATTTAATATGATTCTGAAAGTTTTTGAATAAAGAATTCTTTGAAATCAAATTTTGTAGGAGGTTAACAGAATAAATCCGTGTTATTTGAGATTAACTTAATATTTAATGCAAAAGTGTGCAATTTGAATATTTTAGACAATTAAGCCAACTTTACGAAAGCTTTATTAATTAAATCTAAAAAATCTCCTAAAACAGGCTATCTTCGATGATGTTTCCTGCATGATGATGGTCAATTTTGTATATTTTCTTTCGATTCTTTATGGGTTAACTGCCGCACATTTGGGTTGATGATTCTGTCTATCTATAATGTGAAACAATGTTTCTGTGACATTTTATTCAATTTAGTTTCAAGAAATTTTTAAGAGATTCTTATTGGTTGAATTTGTGGAGGTTTTGGAGAATTTATCCAGTTCTTGTCTGAAATATTTAAAGAACCCTTCGAAGTAATTTTAAATTTATATTTGCTTATCAAATTTAATGTTGCAGAAATGAAAATGCCTTTCAATAAGTCATCCGCTGATTTTTATTGCGAAATGAAAAATGTAAAATTTGCAATATCATTTTGAATTGAGCTGGAAGTGAAATTGCTACCACTTCTGTCCCCCCTTTGAAGAAATTATCATTCAACATCGCCACAATTATTTCCTGGCATCCAGTCTCATAAACGTTATTCTGCTGCAGCCACAACCTCACTCATAAAATCTTTTATTACTTATTGTAGGATATCAAAACGATTCGACAGCACATGTAATATTTAATGGAAATGAAATACAAAACAGTACCCGCGGTAGTTTTGCTCACACCGTGTTATTATTTATTGTTATAATAATAGAATGCTACAAATACCCTGCCTCTCTCATTCCATTTTAATATCTTTCCAACGTGACCTTTAATAATGGCAAATCTGCGGTAATAATCTAGCTCGTGTTTTGGAATTTGTAGCGGGTATGACGTCGGAAAAATCCCATTATTACTTTTCCGCAAAGACGGATAACTCTTATCGGGAATTGGATCGGAGCGGGCGGTTTCGATAGATTGAGAAATTAGATCATCTACCGGAGAAGTTGCTACAGCCACCGCAAAGATAATATGGGTAATTACCCGACCATACATTTCAATTTGATGGGGAGAAACAGATAGAACGGTAATTAGAAGTAATGAAAAAAATTCAGCTGTTGTTTCACACGTTGGTATTGATTACGTTAGATGCCCAGTAAAGAGATGCTGTTATTCTGAATCACCTCCAGTGCTTTCTTCACTTATTCGAATCCTTGCTATTGAGACCTCCTACATTAGATTGAATACATTGAATCAATTTTCGATGCCCCACGTTGGGCGCCGAATGAAATAGAATGTCTTAATTTTTAAAATATTTTAATATTTACAGATATATTCTGTTAGCCTTCTATATATTCAATTTCAAAAAATTATATTTAATTTTATAACTACAGGAATTATATTCATGTCACATAAACACCGCTTATATCAAAGGACATATAAAAGAAACATTCATTATAAGACATACAAATGAGATAACAAAATCCAATAAATAATATTGAAATAAGGTTATTCTGATTTTCACAAATTTTTATTGTTATATTCACAACAATTGTTTCGCTATCACAGTAGCATCATCAGGCAAGATCATATTTTGAATAACAAAGCTTGTTTCCGAAATCCGTTGCTATTTATATTACAGTAAGTACAATAAATTTTTATTGAGCACTAAAACCCAAAAAAGGGTCCCTGCAAATTCCAGCTTATCTGAATATATTTAACAGAGGTGAGTTATTTAAATCTATTTGTTCGTTAAGTAATATTCCAATTATATTATGTTCATTTATCTCTAGGGATTCTAACAGATTTAAGGCATAACTTTTGCTTTCTATATGTAGAATTTCAAAGTTATGGTTGAAAGTATGTCCTGTTTCTAACAAATGGTTGGAATATGTAGAATTGCTTTTATTATTGAGGAAACTCTTCAAATGTTCACAAATTCTATGACGGAAAGTTCTTCCAGTCTGACCTATGTAAACTTTAGGGCAATCACCGCAGGTTAACTTATAAACCTCAGATTTAGCATCTTTATGTGTGCAGTCTTTATTATTTTCAATAAATTTACTCAAGTTTGAATTAGTTTTAAATGAAGTTCTCAAATTATATTCATTTTTGAGGTTTGTAGCAATTTTCTCAGAAATACCTTTAGTGTATTTTAAGGAAATGTATTTAAAATTTTCTTTTATATTAGGAGACACCATATTTAAAGCTATTTTATTATTTTTATTCATCAATAATTTGTCTATCAACTTGGGATCATAGTCATTATTAATAGCTATTTGTTTAATTATGTTAAGTTCTGAAATATAATTTTCTCGATTCACGGGAATTCATGGGTTTTAGTGCTCAATAAAAATTTATTGTACTTACTGTAATATAAATAGCAACGGATTTCGAAAACAAGCTTAGTTATTCAAAATGTGATCTTGCCTGATGATGCTACTTTGATAGCGAAACAATTGTTGTGAATATAACAATAAAAATTTGTGAAAATCAGAATAACCTTATTTCAATATTATTTAATATGGATTTTCACCAAGTAAGGACTGATACAATTCAAAATTCAAAAAAATCCAATAAATATAATTTGTTAACCAAAATCCTATAAATTAAATATTTTGATTAGACAAAATTTTGTTTCTGCTTATCCCTCTTATGAAAACAGATATCTTTCAAAAATGTTTAACATAATCCTAAGAATTTCATCATAAAATCATCTCACTTGGAATATTCAATATTATTGAATATCTAAGTTTTCAGAAAATTTCAAGATATGTAAAAACATTACTAAAAAACACGTTTTAAGAGAGACTTTGCCCGTCAGTACCCAATCACATTTAAAAAATATAACATCAATCAACAAAAAATATTTAACAATCCAGAAACAGTAAATATTTTTTATTTATTGATGTTATATTTTTTAAATGTGATTGGGTACTGACGAGCAGAGTCTCTCTTAAAACGTGATTTTTTATTAATGTTTTTAGATACCTTGAGAATTTCTAAAAAGTAACTTAATTAGATATTCAATAATATTGAATATTTTTAGGATTATGTTAAACATTTTTGAAAGATATCTGTTTCCATAAGAGAGATGAGCAGAAACAAAATTTTGTCTACTCAAAGTATTTAATTTATAGAATTTTTGTTAACAATTTATATTTATTGGATTTTGTTATCTCATTTGGATGTTTTATAATGAATGTTTATTTTATTTGTCGTTGGATACAAAAGGTGCTTAAATGACATTAATTTAATTCCTGAAGTTATAATATTAAATATAATTTTTTGAAATTAAATATGTAGAAGGCTAGCAGAATATATCTGATAATATTAAAATATTTAAAAAATCTCATATACCTTCTATCAAGTATAAGCCCCCATTTATTTTATTTAACAGACTCAAGTTTTTCAAGCGAATAATTTGTAAATACTGGGTAATTAATTCACAGACCAAAACGCTCTATTTTATTACTTGGTAGTTTTATTTTATTTGAAAATCGAATAAGTGTGTTCTTTTGTTGAAATATATATTTTTGTAATAATGTGCGTCATTTATGCTCCCGTAGGTCCTTTTCAAATTGTTAAATAAATATATAACATTTTATTGGCAACCGAGCAATATTGGAAAAGCTTTGAAATTTCATTTCTGATATCCAACGTAAACGTACAAATTTTGTTTAAATTTTTAGGAAAAACAATAAAACACCGAACGAAAACTTTCAAACCCTGGTTTTACTCGTAACTGAATCTAACGTTATCGCATTGAAATTTTAGACAAAATGAAATCATCGAATATAATTTCGCATCGACACGTCAATTCTTTCCTGGATATGGCCTGAATTCAAATAAAAGATAAGAATAATTATCGCAAAATAGATTTTGAAATACAATACATTTCTGCCTCTTATTACACGTAGACTACCTCTAGATAAGATTTATCTATCTATCGTAAATGGCCAATTTTTTCAAGCAGTACTATCTTAGAATATTTGATGAAGTAATCAATTGTAATATGATAAAAAATTCGTCACTATTCAGATCTATCACATGGAATAGTTTTTAAAATTAATGATTATCACTCTGATTTTTTTACAATCATTAAGTAAGGAAAAATGTTCAATAATGAAATGAAAATGTACAATTCAAATAATTCGCCGAATCGCTTTTTTGCGATGGTGACGTCACATTGAAGTAATCCATCAATCAATTGGGGTAATTTTTAAAGTGAACTTCAACTATAATAGTATCTACTTTAGGGAAGTTTCTACAAAATTACACTCCACGATCAGATAGATTCAAGGAAACGAATATAAATTGAAAAAAGGGTTTTTTCAAATATTTCAGACAAAAACTCAATCAATTCTCTAAGACTTTTGAAAATAACATAGAAAAAGGTCTTGAAATTTCTCGAAATTAAATTCAACAAAATATCTAAGAGACAATTTTACTTTATAAGAATAATAAACACATACGTGCGAAAGTTAACCAATGAAGAATCAAAAATATGAAAAATTGAGCGTGATCATTCAGCAAACATCATCCAAGACTATGTCTATAAAGAGAAACAGTTTTTCTAAAATATTTTATTCGATTTAATTTTAAAATTTTTTGGATGATTTTATATATTAAATTTGTCGAGAGTTCGGTGAATTTATTATACCTAGTTAGTCCGAAATATTTAAAAAATCTTCAAAGTATTTTTCAATTTATATTCCAACATAATGTAAAATTCAGATTCAAATATATAACAGAATCAAAATTTAACTCACCAAAAAGATAAAACTTGGAACGAATCGACTCAGTGAATTTCGAAGTATCTAAAATACTAGAGAAATGAGAAACGTGTTGTAAACCATAAACCATGTACTTAGAACACAGAAAAACACAACAGATATTATTCCCTCCCAATAATGTCCCATGATGGGAAAAATAACCAGAATTTGAAAAATAATAAACAATTAAAGAATATATTGTGGATTTTTGACTCGATATCAATTTGATTCATAATTTAAAAAGTAAATTGAAATCCGATTCGTTCCAAGTAGTATCGGTTTTGGTAAGTTCAATTTTGATTTTGCCATATATTTTAATCTGAATTCAGTACATTTCTGTAGTCGATTTATAAAACGATGGAGTTCTGGTTCAATTATTTTTATTTGATCCTTCATTTTGAGAATTTTAAAGAATTTTGAAATAGTCTGGTATTTGTATATTTATATACATACTTATACAGTTTTATTAATAAATTTGTATTAATACGTTTAAAGTCGTGAAGTAAAAAAGTTTTTTCCAAGACATTTCAAAATATTTTATATTTAATATATAATAGGATAACTTAGTTTTTGTATATAATTGTCAATATATATTGTAAAACTTAGAAGATATATCCTGAATTTAAAGATATTAAAGTTGTATAATCAACGATCCCATACGAGAATTAATGAAACTGTCAGTATCAATAAAACAAAATATCACACTTTTTCCGGTTTATCACGCCTCTTGTATTAGCTCATACATTATCTGGAGTTTACGGTAGTGGATTACTCAATTTTCCTCAATTAACAACTGAAATCAGTATGTAAATATGAAACCATGTAGGAGTCAAATTAGCACTTATACCGTTTGATACCGGGTAGCCATATATTTTTTACGATGCTTCCACATGCATATTATATGCAAATTTTACGATTGCAATTTTGAGAAACTTCTTCATAAATAGATATAATGCCTAGTAATTGTCCGATGGTACACTGAACGGAGTCTAATTTTTCACTTTAATTGCTAATAAATTGCAGGATTTATACAAAGTAGTGGAATTATGTAGTCATATGGGTGTAAAGTGAAATATATATGCAGGTATAATATCTAGCCTTGCTGCCGGTTTTTCTTCTTCTACGCGGTCATGTCAATTTGTTAAATCGTATATCAACCAGCTTTACGGGTAATTTCTGAAGTTGTGGACGGTGAGACCAGATGGTAGCTTCTATAAAATCGAGGAACACATTTTTCTGCTTTAATCTTGTATGGAGAAAGTTATGATCGACTCAACAGTTTTTGTGTCCCAAAACATATCACTCCTCTTAATATTAACTATAATCTTTTAAACCAACAAACAGAATTTTATAACATCCCCTATTTCAATATTTTGAGATATTGTTTGAAAGTGATTCTGTACGGAATACTTAGAAGTTTGTAAAACAATAAGTGTAAATCATTTGTTTTCTCTTTCTAAAGCTAATAAGGGATCTGCGTATTTCTCTTCTGAAAACCATGAATTTTATGATTCAAACTGTATATCTTATACTCTCATGAATTCCAACAGTGTGAACGAAACGTAGGTTAGTACCAATAAAATTTAACAGATGAAGAAACATGTGTTCCATTTATAATGTAATTGTGAAAAATTTTTACCAAGCATCGGCAGAATAAATACATTTTAAGGTGAATCTCGGAAGCAGATAAAATCTTTACCAAACAGAACAAACTGAAAATTTAAATCTTTCAAGAATTTCAAAATTTAAATGAATTAACTCTTAAGGGACTTATGAATTTGTGGGTCTCACTTGACAAAGCTAAAACTAACAAATTGAAAATCAGAAAAACAGTTTTCAATTTTTTAATAAAAAACTTAAAGAATAAAATTAACCAGACATATGATTGCAAGGGGTAGAAAAAGTCTCCCCTAAACCTTGTTAGGCAAGAAACTTTTTAATTAAAACAAATTGTAAAAATTACTGTGTTGTACTACCAATAAAAAGATATATAACACATTTTCTTGTGACTCGAGTTTCGGGAAATGAACTATCCCATCATCAGACATGAAGAAACTTTTTTCCTATTTTCGTATTTTACAAAAAGAAGATTTGTTTTGAACAGCTTGATCCATTCTTAACGAATGAAGTCTCTTGTAATTTCACACCAAAAATTCACAGTTTTTGAGAAAAAAAAATTTAACAACAGATAATACGCCTGAGTCGTAGAGGGTGGAATTATTTTCGATCTTGTATTTATCCATTAGGCTGATGTCAAGTTGACATTCTTATTAAGAACTGGTACAAATAACAAATAAATAAAACAAAACAAACAATTTTAAAGCTTTCACAAATAAAATAGGTAGAAGGTACACGCCGAAAGACCAAATGCAATACATCACAAATAGCAAGAAAGAAATATTCATGGAATATAACCAAATTTGTCGATTTCTATCCATCAATATTTCTTTCTTGCTATTTGTGATCATATTAAATGTTCAAAGTGACCACCTCCAGCCGTTACACAAGAGTCAAGTTCAGGGAATATTTCTGCATATCTTCTGGATGCTTTCAAAGTATTACCACAAATACAGTAAACAAAATGCATATCGGTCATTTCTGTGTTTGTGTACACCGCCATCTTAAGATTATGTGACAAAAAGCTCAAAATGATGAGCCAGATCAAAAAATAATTGTAACTGAATCACAGTTAATCAAACCTAGTCAGTTGTCATAACAAATTGATATCCGCTTACTAGATAAATAGTTCGGAAATAATTTAAATAAAAATAAAATAAAGTCTATATGAAAGACCCACCTTATTTTTTGACAAGGCATCACCCCCTAAATTTTTTCGCAACTATTCATATACACCCTGTATAATTTGAATATCGCCAAACTGACATTCTTGTAAATTTGATCCGTTCTATTTTATACAATTCCAAAGCATACAAACATATTTTTTGCTTCGATAAATGTCACAAAATACTTCTGCATTGAATTATTCTTGTTTTAGAAGACGGTGTAAAAATGAATTGATCACTAACGACCATACTTAACTAAGACATTTATTAGAGAAGTCCCAAAAGATTTGACCTGAAGCAATGAGTTTTTGTGAATTACATGAGCTGTAGAAGTTATGGAAAAGTCTAAGGACATTTAATGAAATATGGCGATAATCTCTGGCAGATACTGAAAACAAAATAATGTTTTTATTGAATCTTTGAGTTCTACTTTAAAACTGAATGACAAATTCATCCATGCACTCTATCCCTAATCTATACATTTCTTAAGTGTACCACATCTCTTGGTTTGAGAGACTCAGAAAATCTTTTCTCCTATTTTATTTCTATTGTCTCAAATCTAATACACCATTAGCTTTTAAGGAGACTAGACTGGAAGATCGTTTTGTATCGTCGAACTGATACAGAATCTGATAACTTGGGGAAGTCACCCAAGCCGGGGAAGATAAAATCTTGACCGACCAAACCTATATGGGCCGGTATCTTCTACTAGTCCAGGACAGGACTGGGTCGTTCAAAAATTATGAAGCTTTGAAGTGGTATGTAACAGGTGCTTTTATATCGCAATAGTAATTTTTTTATTATCATTCCTAACTTTTTCCTTTTTTATTTACTTTTCTCGTAACCTTTGTATTCATTTGTACTTCTCTGTTTTCACGTGCTTGAATCAGGTAGTATTTGAAGGAACTTATTTTGAGCAAGTTGTTTTTGAATAAGTTCTTGAGGTAATGTTTGGTATTTTTTCGAAAGGAATTTGGTTTTTATAAAACAAGGTACGAAACAAAATTTTTTTCCCTTCAAGTATTTATTCAGTAATTTTGATTAATAATTTATATTTCTTCGAATTCTTTTATTCCCTTTTGGTACTGAGTAATAAGTGTTAATTCTATATGTCTACTAAATTGAAACAGTATTGTCTATGACATTTATTTTATTTAATTCTAAAAGTTTTTGAATGAAAATTTTTTGAAAATAAAATTTGAAGGAGGTTATCAGAAAAAATCTGTATTACATTTAAAATTTTTTTAAAGTTCTCATTTCAAATGTCTTTACTTTATGGAATTCAATGTTGAATTCAACTGACCCCTTACTTGATGGAAATTCATTTTAATTAAATGAAATAATATGAAATATTTCCACATTTTATCAAGAAAATGACAATTGTTTTGCCAAGTTTGTGGCTTTGTCAAGTTTACATTTCGAACTTCAATATTAGATAGTAGAGTTTGTTTTATGAGTTAATTTCAAAATCAAATGGAAAAAGAAGTTTATAAAAGTTGATAATCAGTTGATTGAGTCCAAAAATATTTGAAGTTTTATTTTTCTATTTCTAATACCTCAAAGACCGGAGGAAAAAATTTACACTGCTCATAATTAAGTGATTAATTTACAGATTTGCAACGCAAACAAAAATTTATGTTTTTTGAATTATATTCATTCACAAAATCAGCTCAGAAAGCTATAGGCTCATAATAATGATTAAAAATTGCTTCACACCTACCTAAAACTGCTTTAGTTTTAAGAACTGTGGCTTCAAAATTTTCACCATTTTTTTAGTAAATTTCAACAATTTCAATGCGTTATTGAAGCGAAAATTGTTCCATTTTTGGAAATGGCGTCGTTTTTACTTGCCAAATGTCAAAAGATGACAGTTTCAAAAGTGAAAACTGCCGAGATAGCCGGCTCTTATTGGAAATCCCTTTAGTATTCCTTTGAAGATTTCCTTCAAACAGATGTGATCTTGGTATCTAAGATAGACGTCATAGATGAGATATATCTTTGATACCTAGGCATTTTTAAACATTAACACAGAATATTCAGAGAAAATTTATATTTTAATGCATTTGTGTATTCATTCCTAAATATTTATTATGCAATTTTGAAATTTCGTGTCCTCAGCTATATATAACTGTAATGATAAAGGCAGCTAATGAAGTGTTCTGTTCTTTATTGGATAATATAAAGGGTCTTTCAATGGGAACGCCACATTTTTAAATTGACATTACTCACGCATGGCAGTCATTGTTTATTTGTGACATTGACAGTTGTATTTGTCAATGTCCACCATTTACTCATGGAAAGGTACAAATAATCCAAATTTATTATGAAAAATAGCGATTTGTTACTCTAAATTTACGTGCTTTAACTCCAATTTTTGGTCGTTATAATCGTTCAAATAAAAGAACAGTTGAACGTTTAGTGAAGAAGTTTGAAACAAATTTTACACTTCATGATGTTACAGTGCCAGTGAGACAAAGAAATGCAAGAAGCGAAGAGTACATTGCTGCCGTGAAAGTATTGGTGAAATATCTTTTTCCTAGATGGTCAGGAAATATATCCGTTTGGTATTTTGTTTTCTCAATATTTCAAAGAGAAGTATCTAGCCAAGTTTAAATTAATAAGTTCGATGTACAATAGAAAAACGATTTGAATCGAAATGGATCTTCAAAGTTTGGAAAATCATTTAAATTAATTTCGAAAAACTTGAAAACAATTCACCAGATCTAGCTTAAAATTTATGAATATAGATAATGCGTATTTGCTGAAAAAAGGTGTTTTATAGAAGAGAACAAAGAATTTGATGGAAGTAGATATAATAAATAATAAACGAACTTTACGCAATTTCTCTGTTAATATACATGAGCGTTCAAACTTATGACCCAAAGGTAATACTATAATTTTTTTCCCATGTACATTTTAATGAGCCTCCTTCTGCATTCCCACCATCAAGTCCGACTCTGCAACACTCTCTTCAGCTTGATTTTCCTTGGTATACCTGTTCCATAAAAACTTGCCGGTCTTTCTATACACGCTGTCTCCCTATTGTGAATAAAAAGTTGATTTATTTTTTAGTTGGATTCCTTTACAGTCAACTAAATTACCGTATTATAAAATCCGTAATTTATTATGGATTTAATGCACCGCTCTTTTTGATTAATGGATTAAAGCGATATTTTCGAAATTGTTGTTGGTTTAATCCCATCCGAAAGGCTTCTTTGAAGGCGTTAATCAACGTTTCCTACAATTAGATATTGTGTAAAAGTTTGCTTGAGCCAAACTGCTGGCGTATTCCGAAAGAAGAAGACTTTCAGTAATCACAGAAAATATACGTAGTAAAACAGTTTCCTCCTATTCTTCAAAAAATTTCACACACCCTTCAATATTCAAATGAAAAGAGCTGAAACTTGGAGTGAAAAAATTTAAAATGTACGTAGATACTGTTGAGAAGAAGAATTCAGATTCTTCAGTGACTTATGACAAATCTGTTGACGATATTAAAATGAAATACATATTTTTTTAATATAAAAGTTTTTATCGGGCAAAGAAATGTGTTCATAGTTGACAGAGTTTAAGTTTTTGCACAGAATTTTCTTGAATAGGTACGTATCTTATAATAGCTTATATTTTGAATATACATGGTGAAAGGTTTTCAGATTCCTGATAATAATTGTCAATTCGTTTTCAGCATAATAATGCAAGATGCCATATTTCGGCTTATACTTAAGCTTGGATGCAAGAACACCAAGTGACAACCATTTCATGGCCAGCAGCTTCGCCAGATTTTAGTTCCATTGAAGACATATGTGGACTAATGAAGATTGAAGTTGAACAAGCAGCGCCACGAAATAAAGATGATTTAATTCAGTCAGTTTCGAGTGTACCTCGACGTTTAGTCAAGTGTTTACAGTTAAATGGAGGTTGTATAAGTAAATAAGATGAATATTTCGTTATAATTTTCTAATTCAAGAATTAAAAATATAAACTAAATAATTACAATTGCACTTTGTTTTTTTCGGATACTTTCTAGACGGACTATAATAAATAAATATTGAACCTGATTAAAAACTGCACTGTAAAGCTTTAAATTGTCTGAATAATCTCTTAAAACTTGTTATGCCAAATAGTAACGGCCAAAATAGTTCAATATTTTCTTAAATTCTAGATTCTAATCTTATCATTATGTCATTGAAATATAACCTCAACCTTTCTGCATATTTTTGTTACTTCCTAGTTGAGCTTTAAAAATGATATCATAATTTTTTTGTAAAATTCCAGTTTTTAGAAATGAGGAACTTGAACAAATATTGTAGTTCATTTCATTCTGAATCAAGGAAAGCAACATTTTGAATTTACTTCACAATGATACATGGTTATTTATTGAATGAAATTAAGTTTTTATATTACTATGAACCTAAATCGAAGATTATTCTATATAGAATATTTAGGGCAGAAAAGTTTTACATCATAAATGAACCAATGTTTCTATTTCCATTATATTTTATTAGTACTAATGTACGTTTCGTTCACAGTGGTGGGATTACTTCACGAGAGTACAAAGTATAGATATATTCTCATACTGCCAAATTCATCTAAGGAAAAACGTTTTATTTCAAGCTCGTCAACATTAATTGAATGAAGATGAAACAACATTAACTTCAAAAAAATTATTGAGGTTAAGATAAAACATAAATGAACGCAAAGCATATTATTTTAAAGAATCAGGAAACAAATATCTTTATATATATATATTTCTTGTGTGCGTGTGTATGTCACTGAACTCCTCCTAGACGGCTGGACCGATTTTGATGAAATTTTTTGTGTGAGTTCAAGGGGATTCGAGGATGGTTTAGATTCACAATTTGGTCCACTGGAAAATGTTTATCTAACTAATTTTTCATTTATAAGTAGTTGTTAATTTGGAAATGTTTTACTTTCGATCCGATAGACTGCGCTGTCATCGCAGCATTATTCTATATTAATTTCAGTTAGTCCCGATAGTTAGTGCTGCGATCAAATTGAGAAAAATATCTGAAATTTTGTTATTATTGTGTTTCATGTGTTTCACATGCTACCGATCGGTCGAATTCGGATAAGTGTACATGTAATGACGTTAGATATTAATCTAACTCTTGAATAATAATTTTCATCAAAACAGTCCAGATTGATACAGCTTATTAAAGAATGTTTGACAGGACAACGTCTGTCGGGTCTGCTAGTCTGCATATAATTTCGAAACACCGACATTATGAATTCGATTAACAATTTTTTGGGTACATAGTATAAAATGAATGAATAATGAAAGGAGTTGTCGAAATCATTTTTTTCGTCCATCAGTAACAGAGAAAAAAAGAGAAAGACAAAACACAACAATGTGAACAGAAAATAATTTTGCAGAGAATAGGTTCAATATATACAGGATTTTCCAATAAGAGGTTTCATTTTGATATAAAAAACGAGTATATTCTTAGAGAAATCAATGGATGTTCATTTCATTGTAAAGAGGAAGGTATTCCATTGACAGTGGAAAACGATATCAGCCAATAACAGTACGATGATTCAAAATATGGTAGTGTAAAATGATATTGAGGATATTGGATTAACTAAGTAAGTGCTCTGCCAACTAGTGAATCCCCAAATATTGTACAATGAGCCTAACAAACTTTCTGAGCAACAAGCAGCTACGGATCTGACTCAGTTTGAACGTTTCAACTCCATAAAATTTAATATCTCCAGAATCGTCAAACTTACCATTAAATTCCCCATGCCACGGTCTTCCACACTGAAATTCCCATAAAGATTTACATTCAAGTTATTAAATTCAATAATAACCGCCAAGTTATAACAAGAAACCGATGCTCCTCTTCGAAAACAATCTATATATACCCCTTTATGTGTTCCTCAAACTTGTTCGAATAAACGATCGAATTAAAAATGGCAGAAGGCAGGAATAAACAGGTAGAAGACGTTATTTTAAGTGATGCCATAAACAAAATTTTAATTGTTGGGAGTTGTGGCATTTATGGATTATATTTTATGCGAGGGGCTACTGAGGTTTGTTTTATATCGGTGATACTTGAATAGAAGGGAATAGGTAGAAGTTATGCCTGACTAATTTGGACAGTCTTTTTTGTGGTTAACACTGTATTAAATTTTATTAATCAGTTTTTGTGGGGGTACTATTTATGGTTCAATTAAAAACTAATTAAAGTCTTCTTGGTTTATTTCGTGTATTATAAATTTTAAACTTCGACCACCTTATAATGATTACAGATTTGTGACAAAATGGTACAAAATTGAAAGAATGGTTCATCTAGAATTTGTATTTTGAAGTAGTGATTATTTCATGTCTGGTAACACTTTTGTCGTTCGAGTTTTGACAGAAAGATAGTTAAATATTTGAAATAAACCAAATGGGTCGATTTACGCTTGATCAAGACTGGGAAATATTTCGAAGTCCACCTATTATTACGGAAAATTTGGTCCATACGAATCTAATAAATCCACTGTACTTAGTTTCATGGAAGTTATGGACGAACAATATTTCAGGTAATTGTTTCCACCATTAAATTATTTCTGAAAGTTTTTGAATAAAAATTTTTTAAATTAAAATTATAGGAGACTAACAGATTAAATCTGTTTTGATATTCAAATTTTGTAATATTCCTTTTATCAAGTAAAAAACCTTTTCATATTATTTTATTTCATATATAATATATAATTATATTTATGTTTGAATGAAAAATCTCATTATAAAATATCATGTGGTTTAGAGAAGACCATTTCATACCTTTCAGCTTTGTGTGATTTTTGTGACAAACATAGAATATCTTGGATTTTAAAGTTAGTGTGTTCAAGAGAGGATACCACGAAGTCTATGAGGTGAGTTATATTTGTTGTTAATCGATTTTATTTTTTAAATGTGAAGTAGGACCAATGAAGACCTTATCAGAATTTTGATTGTTTTTTGGGGATGTGATGCATATTTTGAAAGATTTTTGAAGTAACTTATTTAAATGTATTCAATATTTCAAATAAATTATATTTTTTGAGATGTTCTAAAAATTATGTTTTGTATTTTTGAACAGGATTTAGTTTTCATAATTGTAAGATCAGGAACAAAATTTTGTCTCCCTCAAATATTTATTTATTAATTTCAATTAACAATTTATATCTGTTGGGTTATTTATTCCATTTGATATTATATATTGAGTTTTGATTTATACCTTTATTAAATATAAGCTGTGCTTATAAGACACTAATTAAGTTTAACATAGTTATAGTGCACATTTTTTAGAGATTTTTGAATTAACTTATTCGAATATTTAAATATATTAAATATTTCAAATAAATTATATTCTTTGAGAAGTCCTTTAAGTGTGTTCATGTTTTTAAAAGGCAATTGGTGTTCTTAAAGGTAAGACCAGAAACAAAATTTTGTCTCCTTTAAATATTTATTTATTAATTTTAATTATTTTCGCATATCTGTTGGTTTATTTATTCCATTTGACATTATATATTGAGTTTTGATTATACTCGTCTATTAAATGTAAGCGGTGCTTGTTTTAGACATAAATTTAATTCTAAAAGTTTTTTGAATAAAAAATAAAGAAAATTTTTTGAAATTAAAATTGTAGAAGATAAACATATTTCAATTTGTTTTAATATTCAAATTTCCTTCAAAAATGTTTAACATAATCTTAAGAATTTCATCATAAAACTATCTTACTTAGAATATTTAATATTATTGGATATCTAACTGAGTTATTTTTTGAATATCAAAACAAATAAGAGTTGAGTTATTTTCTATAAAATCTAAAGATATGTGAAAAAATTACCGAAAAACAAGTTTTAAGAGAGACTTTGATTCGTCAGTATTCAAATCATTCATATTCAATAAAATATAACATCAATCTACAAAAAATATTTACCCACCCTTCAACAATTTAGAAAACTTCTGGTAAATGAATACTGAAAATTTTAAATGGAGGTTAAATATAATTAAAATATTTAAAGAATTTTATATACCTTCTATCAAAAATTAACCTCTTTTTATGTTATCTGTAATTTTTAAAAAACTCTTCGAAGTGAAACAGTATTTTCTGAGGCATTTTATTTAATCTAATTCTGAAAAGTTCTCAAGAGATTTGTTAGATTAAATCTGTAGACTTTTTGAAGAATTAATCCAACCATTATCTGCAGTATTAAAAAAGAACTCTTTGTACTAAATTTTCAATTGATATCGTTTGAACTTCTTGGTTCGTTTTTGAGTTATTGGTGCATATGTATCTCACACCCAGAATTTTTTGGCTTACGTTATAGATTAAATCGCCCTCTGCCGGACAGGTAAATGAAACTTCCTTTATCCTCAATCAAAATTTACATACTACATTGACCGCGGAATCCAATTCTGTCCATATTTCAGAAAGGTGATCGCCGATCGGAATTCTGGCAGATGAACAACCAATTACCATGAAAAACGGTCATCCGAAAAAATAATCAGTCGGTTATTTTAATCAATAACTTTCGAAGTCCCGAGCTCCACAAATTTGAATAATCCTATAGCTCTCCCGCGTTTACATCCAAACAAGCCAAGGCCAACACCTGAGAAAATTTCCGATTTTCATAATTGCTATAATATTTTTAATCGACGTAAACTTTGTGCATACTTATTAGTTTAAACTCAAAAATATAATTATGGCTACATGAGAGTGGACTTTAATTAGAAGCCGTCATGGAGCACTGTGAATTTTTGAGTTATATCGGTCCTGGTTGACCAGCAGACGAATAGAATATTTATAAGGTTGGTATATACACTGAGAGCCAGAAAACTGGTTCAACTAGTTGTTTATCGAATTGATAAATTATGGGAGTTCAATCGTTGTGGGAGCAAATTATAATACGGGATGCTTTAGATTCGATTTTGGATTGTAGGAAGCCGATAATCTTATATCAATACTTTTGAAGAAGAGAAATATTCACTCATAGTGCAGAAGCAATATAGTTTAGTCTTGAAAATTAAATAACTTAATGAAAAGACTGGGATCAAAAAAGGAATTTCAAAATCACCCTATATACAAAATATATATCAACTCGAAAAATTATTAAAGGCAATGACATATTTAAGCTCAAATATCCAGAAAAAATGTTACCTGATAAATATAATACTTTAATTATTTAAATATTTTAATATTTACAGATATATTCTGTTAGCCTTCTACATATTTAATTTCAAAAAATTTTATTTAATATTATAGCTTCAGGAATTCAATTAAGTTCATATAAGCACTGCTTATATCAAACGACATATAAAATAAACATTCATTATAACACATCCAAATGAGATAACAAAATCCAATAAATATAGATTGTTAACAAAAATCCTATAAATCAAATATTTTGAGTAGACAAAATTTTGTTTCTGCTCATCTCTATTATGAAATCTTTCAAAAATGGTACTCAGAATATTACTAGTTACTATCTTAGTCAGAATATTCAATATTATTCGATATCTAACCAAGTTTCTTTTTAGAAAATCTCAAGATATGTAAAAACATGACTAAAAAACAAGATTTAAGGGAGAAAGTTATAACGTTAAATATAATTTGTTGAAATTAAATATGTAGAAGGCTAACAGAATATATCTGTAAATATTAAAATATTCAAATAATTTTATATACCTTCTATCAGGTATAAACCTCAACTTATTTTATTTTATTCATAATATATAATTATCTGGTTTCCTTAACATTCTTTATACAGATAGTTCTTGTGCTATAACATAAATTGCCTTTCAATCTTTAAGATCAATGGTAAACCACAGAACTATTAATTTTGAGTCAACATTAGATTCCATTTAAATGTTCAGTATTCATTTGCCAAGACGCTTTCTGAATAGTTAAAGGTAAGTAAATATTTTTTTTTGATTGATATTATATTTTATTGAATATTATTGAGTACTGACGAGCAAAGCCTCTCTTAAAACTTGTTTTTTAATAATGTTTTTACATATCTTGAGATTTTCTAAAAAGTATACTGAATTGTTTCAGCCGTTACTTTTTGTTAGTTGATCATAATTAAAACAAATTGTAGAAATTACTATGTTTTACCACTAATAAAAAGATATATTACACATTTTCTTGTGACTCGAGTTTCGGGAAATGTGAAATATATCTTTTTATTGGGAGTAAAACATAATAATTTCTACAATTTGTTTTAATTCTAAAAAGTAACTCAGTTAGTTATCCAATAATATTGATTATTTTTCCGACCCAAATATCGACCAATAGAATTGCACCATTCGACGTCACGTGGTACAACCTACATGGTATTATACTGATAATTTTTTGATTATTTTCTCTGGTAGTTGCTATATATAAAAAACAAAACATGATCCAGTCAAATTAACCACACGTCAAACTGACAGGTTGAATTCAATTGTGAAAATTGGAGATTTTGCATGAAAATGAGTCGATTTGGAGTTTGTTCTCTGTCCACCATCGATAAAAAAGTCAAAGGAAATGTTCCCATTAATACGGAGAAGGCAAAAAAAACAGTTTGGAACCAATTTACTACTTTTTGTACTGAGAGGGAATACACATTGAGTGCTGAAACGAGTGAAGCGCAATTGGCAAACATTATGAAAGATTACGCTTACAATATGAAGAAAATGGATGGAGAAGACTATAAGGAAGGTACAATAAAAACAATCACATTATGAAATTCTTATTTGTTAACTGTTCATTTCATCTCATGGTGCAATTCTATTGGCCGACATTTGGGACGGAAAAATAATCCCCCGAATACCACACGAGCTTCAAAATTATCTGGCATTTCCCTCAAGGTTCCCTGCAAACAAATAAAGTCGTCAAGTTTTTCAGGAAAAATCACTCGCGCTTCGCGCTCGTGATTTTTTAACCTGAAAAACTTGACTCCTTCATTTGTTTGCAACGAACCTATCGGGAAATACCCGATAATTTTGAAGCTCTTGTGAGTGAATATTCGAAGTAAGATAGTTTTATGATGAATTTCTTAAGATTATGTTGAACATTTTTGAAAGATATCTGTTTTCATAAGAGGAATGAGCAGAAACAAAATTTTATCTACTCAAAATATTTAATTTATTCTTGTTAACAATTAATATTTATTGGATTTTGTTATCTCATTTGGATGTCTAAGAATGAATGTTTATTTTATATGTCGTTTGATATAAGCCGTGCTTATATGACATTAATTTAATTCCTGAAGTAATAATATTAAATATAATTTTTTGAAATTAAATATGTAGAAGGCTCACACAATATATCTGTAAATATTAAAATATTTGAATAATTTGATATACCTTCTATGAAGTATAAACCTCAATTTATTTTATTTTATAATACTTCAATTGATTTGACTCAAACTTTCACACATGCGCGTGGAACATAGATCGTATCTTCTTTTCGACATTTTTCTCTGAAATAGCCGAAGTTTGTCAATTGGAGTTCTGTGTCTGCATTTCTCAAGAAGTTTGATTTGGAGTTTTGGTGAAGAAAAGTATGTAGATATATTTTACTGATTATTTTTTTCCAGCATCCAAATAATATTTGAATATTAAGTTTCTCAATTGAAATTAGCAAATCTGAAAAATGTTTTATATTTCTAGAGAAAATGTTTTGCTAAGTTAGGTATGGGTACTATCTGATTTTCATAAAAAAATACAATAAAAAATATTGCGGGCAAATATTCTTTTTTTCAATATTCATTGCAAATGCACTCTTTTGCTGAACTCATGGGAAAATTTTAGTCAACATTAGTCATTACTACCCATTTTAAGATACCAAAGACATACTGAAGTATGTTGATGATATACTCAATAACTAATGGCAAGAAATATTTAATAAACTCAATTAAATCCATAAAAATGCTACTGTCAATTCGTGTTCAAAACAACTGTTAATTAACGTCAAAACAGCAAAGCTGTTAAGGCGTATATTATGTAACATGACTATTATTAAATATAAATAAAATAAAATATTTTATTATTGAATAAAATGAAATAATTGTCATGTTTCATACTATACACCTCAAGAGCTTAAATTGGAACAAACATAATTGTAAGTAAATCTCTTAAGGTGTATATTATGTAACATGACAATTATTTTATTTTATAATTAAATTAAATATTTTAATATTAAATAAAATGAAATATTTCATCACTAAATAGAAGAAAATAATTCTCGTGTTACATAATATACACCTTAAGAGCTTTGCTTACAATTATATACGTTTCAATGTATTAAGATTGACTGGTACAAGATGAGAAATAAAATTATGTAGTAATAACACTTTTTAACGAACATAACATTTTAATAAGGTCTCTTAGATTCAGTTTTCTGCTTCATAATAATTACGAGTAGTTAATTCTACAAACCCCAATATTTATCCGTTTCTTAATGAAGTTTCGGATTTTTCCATGGCATTTACAGTGTTTGATGAAATGGAAAGGGGTAAAAATGTAAGAATTATTCCTGTACTCACGGTGATTCGAAAATAAACTATGACTACTTCATAACCCAACATCTGAAATTTTTCAAAGAGTAGAATACCCTTAAGTTACAGCTGTTGTCTACCTGAGTCGAAGACCTTATTAATGATTTGTCATAATCTTCCCAACTTTAACACGAAGGTATTGAGTCCACTGCCTCCTAACACAAGTCCCTCATCTAGGACGTTCAACAGATGAACACCTGTGTATCTCAAGGGTACTAATTTTCTTTCGTACTTATTCATTTCAACTCTAGAATTCTTCCCAGGATTATTGGAAGCAAGAAAGTTTAAAAGGTAACATTGAAGTTATTTCGTTCAAACGTCACATATTTTTTTGGATTATAGTTTGGATAAAACCATAACACACCATTTACTAGAACAAGTGCGCAAAAAAAGCGTCAAGCCAACAAGTGAACGACCATTTGTTTAGGTAAAATGAAGTTCAAATTATTCTTTCTCTTCAAAACATGATAAATCCTAAAATTAGAGTGAAACAACGAGTTTTCAAAATACAATTTTGTAACCTAAAAATAAGGACCCAGTTAAAACAAATATACCTAGCTATGTCATCTATATCAGGTGCTAAATTAAGATCTGGATCAGAGTAGAGCTACTCGTTGTGTTAGATATATCTTGCAAATGAACCAGGAACACTTAAAGAACAATAATTGTTATCTTTACAGTCTCTAGCATTTATAACACAAAAGTGGAAACAAAATCATGTGGCTGTACTCACCTATGGTCTCTCAAGTGATCCTGCCTCCTGAAAGCTTTCCCACAGATATCGCAGGAATAAGGTCTCTCGTCAGTGTGTGTCCTCTCGTGTATCAACAGATTATAACTTTTCGTGAACTGTCTATTACAAAATTTACAGATGAACTGTTTCTTCGGCCTCGAAGCCCTTCCTGGCGCCCTCAGCAATCTCCTATCCAAGTGGGCGTGCATCTGAGGTGGTCCTGGAGAAAAAAGTGCGGCACTTCCAGGAAACGGAAACGACGTAGAATTCGGATTTGTCGCGAGCAATCCTTGATAAGGATGGGGTTGGGAAGAAGAAGAACCTTCAAGGAGGTTCTGAGGTCCCACCGACCTATGGGGGATCATCAGCGCCTGCGCGGCCGCCACGCAAGCAGCTTCTTCGCGTAGCTGAAGCTCTTTGTGCTTGTCAGCTACCATGGCCATGATGTTGTAGGAGGAAGACGAGCCTCTTCTGAAGGTCGAGGGTGGGTTTTCGCCTGTTTTTGAGGAATCTCCTCGATCTCTACTATCTCTAATCAGTTCTGTGCCGAGGAGGGGGTGTAGTTCTCCGGGATAAAGCATGGGGTGCATGTTTCTTGTGGGTACTACTGGAACAAAGGCAGATGATTCCCGTTGATGGCTCATGCTGGCTGGAAGTGGAAACTGGTGGTGGTATTGCAACTGGGACTCGAAAGAGGACGATGTTCGACTGGAAGATGAGCTTCTGGGGGACTGCAGGGGAAAATCTCTGCACGACAGAGAAAGAGGTCGTTCCTCAACGGATGTGGGGGCGTTGACGTCAGACATTTTGATCTGAAAAAAAAAAGTTACAATTAAAGAGAATACCTTTAAGGAATAAATTAATCTCAAATGTTTGAGAGGCTAAAAATATGACACACGGGTTTCCTTTTAGCTCTTCAGTCAACAGTTCTACCTCTTTTTAATATATGCAAATATTATAAGTAGACAAAGTCAGAAGACAAAATACATACACTTGATAAACTTTCACAGTAGTATTTCCATCGTCTCAAATGCAACTTTCTCTTTAAATTTCATTCAACTTCTCAATACCTACTCAAAATTAGTGCTGTTCGTCCATCTGATTGGCGATAAGGTTAGAGCGCAAAGTAATTTCGTTTTTTTTTGAAGGAGAAAGACAATTTTTGTATAATGAATAAATATTTTATAGTTTGCCATCTTTCTGGTAGTAGCATGATTTCACCCTTATAAAATTTTAGGTCCTTGCGGGCAAAAAATTGATCTAGGTGATTTTTGATTCTTTCATTTGAAGTAAAGGTTTTACCCTCCAATAAATGTTGCAATGACAGAAACAAATGATAATCCGAAGGCGCCAGATCTGGAGAATATGGGGGCTTTGGCAGTGTATTTCATTCAAGTTGTAAAAGCTTCTGGCTTTTGACCAAATTTGTATGAGGTCTCGCATTATCTTGGTGGAAAACTTTTTCTGTTGATTATTTCTGGCCTCTTCTGTTGAATTGCATCATTCTGTTTGTCCAGATGATGACAGTAGACTTCAGAATTAATTGTTGTGTTAGCCGGTAGAAGCTCAAAAAAACGAATCCTTTAAAATCCCACCAAACAGACAGCATCACCTTGAACCGTTTCATCTTTTTTGCTCCTTTGCGTTTGACATTCTTACATACAACCTATTTGTCGTCCCCAGTAATGATACGCTTCAAACTTGGATCAATTTTTCTCAGTTAGATCGCTTAAGATTCAGATTTAATAATTAAAATTGAAAAAATGGTGAAATAAAAAAAAATTCTCATAAACTCATCAACGCTTTGACAAGGAAGTTAATCGACAATTTAATTTTTTTTGGGCCTCAACATTTAAAGATTACACTAGTAAGAGACGAAAATATACGAATATATCTGTTCAAATAAATACAAATATAGAGAATCAGGTATATTTCGATCAGGAAATTATAAACTTTTATCTGAGATTTGTAGATATTTTCTACTCATATTCAAGCATTTAGTGAAATTGTTACTAGAATAGAGGTAAATTTTTTCGTAGATATTGTTTATCGAAATGTGTTAAGTTTCATATTTAGTATCAATGAAGGAATAACAGGTTTCAACCACTAATTTTCCATATTTGAAGACCGAGGACCTTTTCCATCAAAAACCACATGTCTTGATACTCAAGAGTCTAGATTTTTTCCAAACATAAAATTTCAGATGCCGCTCTATGACACATTAACTCTCTGGTCACGCAGCGCTACCCATATGTTCAAACTTACGATATAAAAAATAAAATATACCTCGATAGTAATATAGGAAAGTCCATTGTTGGTTTAGGATATGTTTGTTCAGCCATTATATGTCCATCTATATTTATTTTATCATCTAAGAGTTCTTGAGGAATTTGACGATATTGACTTAAAACAACTTGGGTCTCGAGGATCCTTGCCGTTAGTCATTTATTCAATATAAAATGAGTCTCCATTGGCGTTGCTTAACGACATGTTAAGTGACTTATCTAAAATAGCTTCTAAGCTGTCGAATAGACATTTTTACACACTGGTTGTATGAATTCCAAAAGAAATCATAATTAGAAAGTGTCATCTCGATAGTAAATATTTAAAAGATACAAAAAACAGTTTAAGATAAATAGTTCTCATCACAATTTATACCTTAATTGTTTTTCTTCATATTTTTTTGGAGAGGTGACAATTGAAAATAGATTTAAATTAATATTCGAAATCATTAATCGAAGTCTTATATAAGAGTTGGTTGAGAAGTTTTTTATTTCTGATGAGATGGAGGAATTCTAAATTCGAAATTACAAAAATAAAACAAATTAAATGGCATCAATTTCCTAGATACTTAAATTTGACATACTGGTTTCTGTTTTAAACCTACAATCTCAGTGTTTTTCTTATATTCATTCAAATTTGTATCGAATTTTTGAAAAGAGCTCTTTTTAAAATATTCCGCTCTGGTTGATCTTAATATCAATTCAGTGTAATTCCTTACATCAAAATTTTCTTTCCAGCTGAGAATTGATTTGAGCATTGCATATTTTGGCCATAAACTTGGAATGAGGATTTTTTATGAAATGGGCGATCATTTCGTATTTCGAATAGAGGCTATATATATTTCTTCCGAATGCGAGACAAAATAAATTGATACTGAATAACCTTAAATCCAGAATTATATATTATAACTTCTACAATATATATTGAAACTATATACAAAAACTATCAAATTGATATCCTTATATATAATCGATATAAAATATTTTACAATGTCTCGGAAAAACCATTTTTACATCCCGACATAAACGTATTAACCAAAACTATATCATGTATATAAACATACAAATACAAGAAACTCCACTATTCCAAAATTATCTAAAATTCTCAAAGTAAAGGATCAAATAAAAATAATTGAACGACAATTCCAACATTTGATAGCAATTTCGGTCTGTGGACCTCTTCAGAAATATATTGAATTCAGATTCAAATATATCAAGTTCAAAATTTAACTCACCAAATAAGATGAAACCTGGAACGAATAATATCGAAGTAAGCTTTAAAGTTTTTAAAATAAAACAGGAATGATCAACGTGCTGTTACATTTAACCTATAACCATTTATACTAGGAACACAGAAAAAAATAACAAAACTTATTCAACCCAAATAATGTCCCAAGATAAGATGTATTTCATAATTTAAAAAATCAATTTGAATTTGAGTCAATACTTGATAGAAGTAAAATTGTTTCTGTATATAGTTTCAATAAATATTGTAGAAGTTAGATAAATATTGTAGAAGTTAGAATATATAATTATGAACTTAAAGTCATTTAAATTTTACGTCTATCAAGTATTGACTCACATTCAAATTGATTTTTTAATATTGAATAATTATTCTGATATAGTTTATACCTTACTTTTCTGGGATAAAAAACTCACAGATTGCCTTGATTGTCTTGATTTGGATGATCGAAAAATGCCCCCCTCTGAATAAAATTTGACCCGTCTCGGCATTTCTTGGAAAACTCATGTTTATGGAAATATTTGGCAGGAATGTTTTATGAGTGGTATTCTGTATAAGAATATTACATTGTGTAGTGAATGAATAATATGAGCATAATATTGTTAAGGTGAAAAATGCGATAGAAATAAGGAAAGATCAAAATTTCCGAATCAAGAATATATTAAAAAAAAAATATGAGAAAAAATATTGCAAGGTAATAGTTTGGTACAAAAATATAGAATAAAAAAAGATTTAATTCTACAAATAGTCCATGTATACATCACAAACAAGAATCGACAAGATGAAATCCATCCTGTTCAGAGAGACAAAATCCATGACCTCACCTTCTCTTGGAGTTAATCGACATCAATGAATTCGGTTCATATTTCTCAATGTTGACCCGACGTATGAGATCTTTGACCATTGTTTGAAAGACCATTATGTGAAAGATCGTTGTACCCATTGTTAAGTTTCCAGTTGTCTGAGGGTAAAACAGAATATGCAAACATATAAAAACTTAAGGAATCCACTGAATTTTATTACAGACGCTCCTTAACATTGCACATTAAAATAATATTTAACTAAGGTATATAAATTGCGCCAAATTTTGACGTCACTTGCCAAACTGGCGTAGTATAATTTTTTTTCAGTATAGTCAGTTTACACTCTTAACCTCTTTTCATCCAAGCTGGAGCAGCTGGTTTTGAAATTTTGATAGCAGTTTAGAGAACTATTATTTAGGGTTCCATAAAAAAAAAAAATATTTGTAAAAAGTGATGATTTGTGGCAACAGGATTGAAATGACCGTCACAGGGTGTAGAATTTTTAGAAAATTTTTTAAATGCCTATCATTTTGAAAGTATGCTACATAGATCTTTTTTATATTTTTCTGATAATCAGTGCGACTTGCCTTATCACCCAGTTCCGGCTTGACGTTAATTTCTGGGACGCCTGTATACTATGAGGATAGTTTTTTCAGAATTCTGATTTTAATTTTGAGAATGGAGATATCGAAACCTTCGCTGTAGGAGTGTCATGTACGATCCAAAATTCCTTTCGACATACATGAATAAACAATAAAATTACCGGTCCATCGAACGTTATCCGAGAATATTTCAATAAGAGCGTACCCTATCATTACTGTGACGCCACTGGCATTACTATGGCCCTATCATGGCGACTGCGTCAGACTTGGAAGAGATGCTGGATGGACAATTACGGTCAGAAAGATAATTAAGTATATTATTTGCTCATTCCGAGACTGAGATTCTCGACCGACCGGCAAGTTCTGTTAGTCATGGTACCGGGATTATACCATGAAAATTTATTTGATATTTTGAGATTGGTTCACATGATGAGGAATTCGAAGATGTAGAAGAAGATATCGCATATCGAATGCTCACCGAACGAAATTGTAATTCGATTACGGTTCGGTAACCGGGAAAAAACTTAGTTGATGTCAAGTTGGCGGGGAAAATGTTCAAGATAGGTTTGATGTCTTTAGAATGCACTATGGAAAAGATGTGTTGACAGTACGCGAGTGCAAGAATTGGTTTGCAAAATTTCGATCTGGAAATTTGGATGTCGAAGATGCAGCACGTTCCGGAAGGCTGAAGTTGAAGCTGATAAAGGTATTAGTTGATGCAAATCGGCGAATAACAACACGTGAGATCGGTGAGAGGTTAAATTTATCGAATTCAACTGTTTATGACAACTTGAAAGGCCTGAGTTTAACCTCGAAGCTCGATATATGGGTTTCCGATGTTCTCACTACGAGAAATTTGTGTCGTCGCGTTGACGTCTGTAATTCGCTTCACAAACGTCACGAAAATGATCCATTTTGTAATCGCATCATTACCGGAGATGAAAAACGGGTTGTATCCAACAATGAAAAACGCAAGAGATCATGGAGCAAGATGAACCAGCTCAAAGCATTTCGAAAGCCAATATCCATCAAAGAAAGGTGATGCTGTCCGTATGGTGGGATTTTAAAGGAATGGTTTCATTTGAGCTTTTATCGGATAACACAACAACTAATTCGGAAGTCCACTGTCATCAGCTGGACATACTGAATGATGCACTTCAACAGAAAAGTCCAGAATTAATCAACAGATGTGGTGATCCACCAAGATAATGCGAGACGTCATACAAGTTTGGTCACTCGCCAAAAGCTTTTAAAGCTTGAATGGAATACACTGCCACACCCACCTTATTCTCCAGATCTGGCGCCTTTGGATTATTATTAGTTTCGTTCCTTCCAATTTTGTTTGAACGGTAAAACCTTTACTTCAAATGAAGAGGTCAAAAATCACCTGGATCAATTGTTTGCCAGCAAATACCAAAAATTTTATGGGCATGGAATCATGCTACTACCAGAAACATGGCAAAACGTGTTGAACCAGAATGGCCAATATATAATTTAATAAAATATTTATTCATAACACGAAAATTGTCTTTTATTTTCCTAAGGAAAAACGAAATTACTTTCCGAACAATCTCATATGCGACATTAACAAAATGGGTCGATAAATGCTTGAACAAACCTTGGAAATATTAAAAACTAATTTGAAAAGTGGCGAATCTTCTATCCAAACTTATAGAAATTCACGTGGAGAATTCAATAGTTTCGCAGTTATTCGCGTTCGAAACATATATTTACTAATAGATCCGTGTAGAAAGTATCCCGAAAAAACAAAGCTCAATGGTAATTATTTAGTATATATTTTTAATTCTTGAATTAGAAAATTATAACAAAATATTCATCTTATTTACTTATACAACCTCCATTTAACTGTAAACACTTGATTAAACGTCGAGGTACACCCGAAACTAGAACACCTGCATAATTTTCGGTGATGGTATTCCAGGACTGTAAAACTGACTGAATTAAATCATCGTCATTTCGTGTCGCTGCTCAATCTTCATTAGTGCACATATGTTTTCAATGGGACTAAGATCTGGTGAAGCTGCTGGCCATGAAATGGTTGTGACTTGGTGTTCTTGCATCCAAGCTTGAGTATAGGCCGAAGTATGGCATCTTGCATTATCCTCCTGAAAACGCCACTCCTCTGGATATAAAGCATGCGCCGTTTCAAGGAGAAAATCGTTCAGAATGCCACAATACTTTTCACTATGGATGGTACTATCAACTATACAGAGAGGCGTAGCACCAAGCTGAGATATTGGTGTTTCCTCTAATCTTACCCCGTCTTTCTGAAACTCTATGCGTCATATATTTGCCATATTTTATCCTCTTCATTGTCTCATATACATCAATTTTTCCCAGTTCAGTCGATTGCACTTATATTTCAACGTTTCGAAAACCTTTTATACAAATATTGTACCTGTTGTCTTTTTTCTAGTTGCGACATGATTTCATGAATTGTATACCTGTTTATATTTGATAGTGTGGCCTTGCAACTTTGGCCACAGCCGATTATCTGCACAACCTATTTTATACATTATATTTGTCTTAGAATGTTACAAATAGGAAGTATATTAAAATTATGAAAAATAATAAATCCCGGATACTTTCTAGAAGGACTATATTTTTTGAAACTACAGATTAAAACGATCTGAATATAGTCAGGTAAGATACATTTTCATTAATAACTATTATTTCTTGGGAACGAAGCAGGACTGACGAGTTATCGATGTGGTAATTCCAAGTGGCTTTTTTGAAGTTGTGCTGCATAATTTTGGAGTTAATTCCAAGTGACTTTTTTGAAGATGTGCTGCATATTTTTGGAGTTTTTTTTTCTTAAGTATATACCTTTTTGTAAAGAATATTTTTGAAGAAATTCATGTGGTTGTTGTGCATTTTCGGAAAGGAATTTGGTTTTCATAATACATTGATATGAAACAAAATTTAGTATCCTTCAAGTGTTTATTTAATATTTTCAATTAATAATTTTGTATTTTCTTTATATTCTTTAATTCCTTTCGGTGCTGGGTAATGAGTGTTAATTCTGCATGACTACTAAATTGAAACTGGGTTTTTAAGATATTTATTCAATTTAAAAAAGTTTCAGAGGATGCAATTTTTCATAAAATTATAATTTGTAGTGAGGTTAGCAGAATGAATCTGAATGATATTTAAGATATTGTAATAAGCCTTCCATCAAGAAAAAAACCGTTTTCATTATTTTAAAATATAGTTATATTTTCATAATTCTGAAATTAATTTTAAATTAGAACGTTCTCCAAGTAGACCTACATAATAATTATATATATATATATATATATATATATATATATATAATTTGTTATGGTATTATATTAATGAAATTTTGTGAATGAATACTTATTAGATCACCCTTGTATGTAAGTGATGTATTATTCTATGTTTCCGGCTAGCTCTTAATATTATAATTTTGAATAATTGAAATTAAAATATTATTAAATCTGATTAATATTTGAGGGAGGGTTCAATTTGAATTTTCTAAAAAGATTGAAATTTTTAAATTTATATTTTATGGAAGTAATTCGAAATATTATAATCAGTGAACAATAACCTAAATCTAATTCTATGTTAACCTAACCTTATCTAAATATCCTAACGTAATTGTAATGTAAACAGTGATTATCATTTCTAAACTTCTTTGGAAAAAGTTTAACAGGATTGAATTTTACTACCTTTGGTAAGTTTGTTCTTCAAGTTAAGATTGTTACTTTTACTTGGCCCTTTTTTGTTTCAGGAACAACACTGGTTTCGTTGGAAACAACACTTCTAGAATGTTCTGAAATTCACCGGCTACTTTGTTGATTTTCTTCGATCTATCCAATTCGTTTGAAACTTGATTTCTATGTGGGATTTTTCCATTCACATTCAGGTAATGTATTTTCTGGATTCACTTTCCATTCACAATAATCAAATAATCTTCTTTTTTCAGATGATATTACTTTTTTGGCACTTTTTAAATTATGGACCGACAAGGATTCTGCTCTGCTATTAATTGGAGACTGCCGACTTTTTCTGTGTCTGCCCTATTTATAGTTTTCAAGAAAAGTTGAATATCAAAGCTTACTAGCTTCTGTCAAAATTATATAAAAATGATGCTTTTGATGATTTTACAAAATTTACAATATTTCCTGGTTTGAAATTACTTTTGAAAATTAGCTTATTTTTTAAACTACATTTTGATGTATGTTTTATGTTAAACAGAACAGTGAAAGTCTTGCTTTTCCTTTGTAAAGTATTTCAAGTGTCAAAATTTAACAAATTTTAACTTCTAATGCTTATAACTTATAAAATACTTAATATTACTTATGAAATTGATTAAATTTCTTTAGCTTAGATGCTATTACAATTCTATTGATGCCTAAACATCTTGAAGGATCTCTCTTACATTAATCATTTGAAAATATCTGACGTAGATGCTATCTTTCATTGAATTAATTGATTTTTGATTAAATTTGTCCTATTTACATCATTCTGGTGAGTTATATTTAATTTAGCTTGTTCTTTGTCAACAATTTCACTAAAGTTTATATGTGATTCATGATAATAACAAATCTTTTCAACAAATTCTTCATCAATTTCAAATTTGATATCTAAATTCAAATTACTTCTATTTATTGCAACTTTGGCTGGTTTTATATTGAATAATTGTGAATTGAAATCTCCCTGTGAATTCTATTTATAAACTGTCAACAAGTGTACTGTTTTTTGGTTATCGTTCAAAGAATTTTAATTTGACTAGTCGTTATGTATCCTGAATATGTTTTTTCTTCATAATTTTAGCTTGTGAGTGTTTTTACGAATTGAAATATTAATATTTCTGTCAGAATGGATATTATTTAATTAAATGTGCTCTGGTTATACTCTAACGAGTCAACTTATATATAACGGTGAGTGTTTTCCTTTATATATTTCTGTAATTATTTATTTTAATTGTAAATACCATGACAATATATATATATATATATATATATATATATATATATATATATATATATATCGCGTGTTTTTTTTTAGAGTGATAGATTTTTCGATGAGGATAACTGTGATTTGACAGAAGGTAGAAGCCATGTTGTTTGGACATTTCTGTTCAGTAAGCATTGACAAATTATCATGGGGAGACTCACGCCGCAACAACGTTCACAAATTGTTGAAATTCATTTTCAAAATCAATAATCTATTCGCCAAACTTATTATTAATTTATGGTATACATAATTGTCCATCAGAGCAGCTTTTATTCGTCGAACTATCGATAGATTTCGGACATTTTCTCTACTCGATGCAACAACAACAACAAGACAAAGAAGTGTACGTACAGAAGAAAATATCGCTGCTGTAAGTCGTAGTGTTAGGGATGATACAAATTTATCTATATGTCTTCGTTCACAACAAGTTGGACTCTGTGCATCCACCACATGAAAAATTTTGCGTAAAGATCTTGGTCTACTACATCCATACAAGATCCAACTGGTTCAAGAACTAAAGCCACTTGACCATAATAAGCGTCGTTTGTTGGGCCCTAGAACCACTTGAAGTTGATCCACTTTTTTATCGTTAAATTGTATTTAGTGATGAAGCTCATTTCGAGTTGAACGGCTATGTAAACAAACAAAATTGCAGTATATGGAGTGAAACAATCCTCAAGAAGTTCTTCAGTTTCCATTGCATCCAGACAAAGGCACTGTATAGTGTGCTTTACACGCTGGAGGCATCATCGTTCCATATTTCTTTAAAAACTATGCTGTAGTTAATGTTGGACCCAGAAATTTGTTGGTTCCAACAAGATGGTACTACACCTCATGCTGCTACTGTAGCAATTGATTCATTGTAAGAAAGATTTGGCGATAACATTATTTCGAGAAATGGTCTAATTAACTGGCCTCCAAAATCATGCGACATAACTCCACTGGATTATTTTCTTTGGGGTTTTGTCAAGCCATTGGTTTATGCTGATAAACCAGAAACAATAGAGCCCTTGGAAGCCAACATAACTCGTGTTATTGATGAAATAAGATCTGAATTACTCGAAAAAGTGGTCCAAAATCGGTCTGGTCGAATGCGGTTCCTCAGAGCTAATCGTGGTGGACATAAGCCGGAAATTATTTATAAAACATAGATGTCATAAAATTATCTTTCAAATAAAATGAAAAATGGCTTCAATCTTAATTTAAATGTGTTTTATTTCAATTTAAAGTTCTATCACTCTAAAAAAAACACCCGATATATAAAAACCTAAATTACATGTAAAATGTTACTAAAATATTACTGGCCATTTCGAAATGTACAGATTCATCAAAAACCCCATACGCGATATCGTAAAAGAGCCCCACAAAAAGATCCAAACGCGGCACGAACTTAAGCAGCCAGATCGCCATCTGACACCAATCCCACAAAGAAGAAACCACAGTACCGCGTACGACCATAAACCAATTCCAACTTCTTTTTAATGGCTGGAAGCTTGGGAAACACACCAATGGCGATACCACCTGTGGCATAGTGATGGAATTATGCAAGAGATACTACGTCTGGTAGACAATAAGTCATATGTCACCTGATACATATGAATATCGCTGATTAGCATATTTGAATGCTACTTAACTTTATTTTCTAACTGATGGGCGTCGAGCGACGTTTGTCGCATTTAAGCGTTCGATTTTAATATTTATAATTTATTATCAGCTTTTAATGCTAATGTCAAAGCTCTCCGAATGGCTGCGTTCGCTAATGGTGAATAATGATGAGCGTTTTTTGTTGGAGAATTTGTCAAGGTGGGTTTTCTTGGGAACCGTTGATAGATAGCTGTGTGCATTGTTGAGAAAGTTGTAATTCCGCGAACTTGCTAATGACAAATGGATACTTCATTTATTGAGACTTTTCCAATAATAGGTTTCATTTTGAATAGCCCGCTATCTAGGCAATTGTCACTTTTCAAGCTGTCATTTTTTGACATTTGACAAGTAAAAACTAGACCATTACTACAAATGAAACGAGGCACGCTTTAACAAAGCACCTAAATTGTTAAAATTCACTACCCAAATGGTGAAAACTTTGCAGTCACAGTTCGCAAAAGTTAAGGATCATCGTCAAACATCTTCTTGGCCGGCAATTGTGAAACTGGTGAAACAATTCGAGCCCTAATGTGAAGAAACGAAACCGTGTGCGTCGCTCAAGAACAACTGATAATAATAATGGTAACCATTCATTTCAAAAATCTAGCACAAATAATGTATCGAGTGTATTTTTAGAACGATAGAACTTTCGATAGGGATAACTGTGACTTGACAGAAGGTAGAAGTCATGTTAATCTGACATTTCTGTTCAGTAAGCATTGACAAATTATCATGGAAAGACTCACGCCGCAACAACGTTTACAAATTGTTGAAATTTATTTTCAAAATCAGTGTTCTATTCGCCAAACTTATAGAGCACTTCGTGAAATTTATGGTTTACATAATCGTCCATCAGGGCAGCTTATTCGTCGAACAATCGATAGATTTCGGACAAAATTTTCTCTACTCAATGCAACAACAACAAGACAAAGAACTATACGTACAGAAGAAAATATCGCTACTATAAATCATATTATTAATAATAATACAGACGTTCACAACAAGTTAGACTATGTACATCCAGTACATAGAAAATTTTACGTAAAGATCTTGGTTTACACCTAAACAAGATCCAACTAGTTCAAGAACTAAAGTCACTTGACCACAATAAGAGTCGTTTATTTACTGATTAGGCCCTACAACAGCTTGAAGTTGATCCACTTTTTTAACACAAAATTGTGTTAAGTGATGAAGCTCATTTCTGGTTGAACGGCTATGTAAACAAGCAAAATTGCCGTATATGGAGTGAAAACAATCCTCAAGAAGTTCTGCAGGTTCCATTGCATCCTGAATAATGCACTGTTTGTTGTGCTTTACACCGCTGGAGGCATCATCGGTCCATATTTCTTCAAAAACGATGCTGGAGCTAATGTTACAGTGAATGGTGCTCGTAACAAATCGATGATCAATGATTATTCGTTTCAAAATTTGAACGGTATCCACCCAGAAGTGTTTTGGTTCCAACAAGATAGTGCTACGCCTCATGCTGCTACCGTAACAATTGATTTATTAAAAGAAAGACTTGGCGATAACATTATTTCGAGAAATGGTCCAATTAACTGACCTTCAAGATCATGCGTCATAACTCTACTGGATTATTTTCTTTGAGGTTATGTCAAATCATTGGTTTATGCTGATAAACCAGAAACAATAGACGCTTTGGAAGCCAACATACCTCGTGTTATTGATGAAATAAGGCCTGAATTGCGTTGTGCTTTATGTTTTTGAAAAGGAATTGGTGTTCATTATGATAAGATCAGAACAAAATTTTGTCTCCTTCAAATATTTATTTATTAATTTTAAATGCCTTTTTTTATATTTGTTGGTTTATTTATTCCATTTGACATTGTATATTGAGTTTTGATTACATACGTCTATTAAATATAAGCGGTGTTTATTGTAGACATTAATTTAATTCTAAAAGTTTTTTGAATAAAAATTTTTTTGAAATTAAAATTGTAGAAGACTAACAGATTAAATCTGTTTTGATATTCAAATTTTGTTATATTTCTTCTATCAAGTAAAAAGCCTTTTTCTATTTTATTTTAATTTTAGACTTTGACATGGTTGAACATGGTTCATCACAACAAAGGGAGGTCAAGATTTGCATTCACTGTACTTGAAACAAAATTTTGTCTCCTTCAATTTATCAATTTTAAATGCATTTTTTAATATTTGTTGGTTTATTTATTCCATTTGACATTGTATATTGAGTTTTGATTACATACGTCTATTAAATATAAGCGGTGCTTATTGTAGACATTGATTTAATTCTAAAAGTATTTTGAATAAAAATTTTTTTGAAATTAAAATTGTATAGAAGACTAACAGATTAAATCTGTTTTGATATTCAAATTTTATTATATTTCTTCTATTAAGTAAAAAGCCTTTTTCTAATTTTTTTAATTTTAGACTTTGAGATTATTCATGGTTCATCACAACAAAGGGAATAAATGTCAAGATTTGCATTGACTGTACTTGAAAGATCACCACGAGGTATAGTTTTCTGGACTTCCTTCATCAAAACACCTGCACTGGCGAATTACACTAGGTCAGTAAGTAAAGTGACAAGTTATTGAAACCATTTTGAGAAAGAGGTACTTACTTCCTCTCAAATTGGGTCCAACAATTGAATCACCATGAAAGACTGTTAAGCCTTTTGGGATTGTGTAAACCTTAGAGGTGACAAAAGAGACCACCCATGGATATATAAACAAGGGTTCTTGTCGTTTAAGGGGGAACGATCCAACAATGTTATTAGAGACTGAAAGGATTTGGTTTTAAATTCATAGCTTATTAAATTTTATGTCATTCATTTTTGAATGAAACAAATTGCGGAAAAAATCAAATTGAATGAAGATAACAATTTTGTTAGTATCTTTATATTATGTCAATTTGAATGTGAGTCAATACTTGATGTAATGTCATGTCAGGATGTAAAAAGATTTTTTCCGAGACAATGAAAAATATTTTATATTGATTATTATATATAAGGTTATCATTTTGATAGTTTTCTAATATAGTTTCAATATATATTGCAGAAGTTACAATATATAATTGTAAATTTAAAGTCATTTAAATTTTACTTCTATCAAGTATTGACTCACATTCATTTTTAAATTGTGAAATAAATTCATATAGAGTCTAAATATCTACAATATATTCCTTAATTATATTCTGGTTATTTTTCTTATCATGGGACATTATTTGGGGTAAATAACTTTTGTTGTGTTTTTCTATGTTCCGAGTACAAATGGTTATAGTTTAATGGTAACAACACGTTGATCATTTCTGTTTTATTTTGGATACTTTAAACTTTTCTTCGAGTTTATTCGTTCCAGGCTTAATTTTATTTGTTTAGTTAAATTTCAATCTTGTTATATATTTGAATTTGAATTCAATACATTTCTGAAGAGGTCTAGAGACCGAAATAGCTACCAAATGTTGGAATTCTCGTTCAATTATTTTTATTTGATCCTTTATTTTGAGAATTTTAGATAATTTTGGAATAGTGGATTTTCTTGTATTTGTATGTTAATTATTATAATATACATACTTATATAGTTTTTGTTAATATATTTGTATTAATACGTTTCATGTTGGGATGTAACAAGGTTTTTTCCGAGACAATGTAAAATATTTTATATTGATTAATTCACAAATTTGAAAATTTCAGAGGAAATGAATTATTGCAAAAGTTTGTCTGTGATTTTCTTCTTCCTTCATATCGAGTGTTTTTTCAGAGTGATAGCATTTAAATTGAAATAAAACACATTCAAATTGAGATTGAAGCCAAATTTTTGTTTTATTTGAAAGATAATTTTATGAAATTTATGTTTTAAAAATAATTTCCGGCATATGTCTACCACGACTAGCTCTGAGGTACCGGATTTCACCAAACCAATTTTGGACCACTTTTTAGAGTAATTCAGGCCTTATTTCATCAATAACACGAGTTACGTTATCTTCCAAAGCCTCTATTGTTTCTGGTTTATCAGCATAAACCAATGACTGGACATAACCCCAAAGAAAATAATCCAGTGGAGTTTCGTAACGTGATCTTGGAGGGCAATTAATTGGACCATTTCTCGAAGTAATGTTATCGCCAAATCTTTCTTTCAATAAATCAATTGTTACGGTAGCAGCATGAGATGTAGCACCATCTTGTTGGAACCAAAACACTTCTGGATCGCTATCATTCAAATTTTGAAACAAATAATCATTGATCATCGATTTGTAACGAGCTCCATTCACTGTAACATTAGCTCCAGCATCGTTTTTAAAGAAATATGGACCCATGATACCTCCAGCGTGTAAAGCATACAGTGCATTTTTCAGGATGCAATGGAACTTGTTGAGGATTGTTTTCACTCCATATACGGCAATTTTGCTTGTTTACATAATCGTTCAACCAGAAATGAGCTTCATCATAAACACAATTTTACGATAAAAAAGTGGATCAACTTCAAGCTGTTCTAGGGCCCAATCAGCAAACAAACGACGCTTATTATGGTCAAGTGTATTTAGTTCTTGAACCAGTTGGATCTTGTATGGGTGTTTGTATACCAAGATCTTCACGCAAAATTTTTCATGTGATGGATGCACAGAGTCCAACTTGTTGGGAACGTCTACGAATAGACAAATCTGGATCATCATTAACACTTACAGCAGCGATATTCGCTTCTCTACGTACAGTTCTTTGTCTTGTTGTTGTTGTGTATCGAATAGAGAAAATTTTGTCCGAAATTTATCGATAGTTCGAGGATTAAGCTGCTCTGATGGACGATTATGTAAACCATAAATTTCACGAAGTGCTCTATAAGTTTAGCGAATAGAACACTGATTTTGAAAATAAATTTGAACAATTTGTAAAACGTTGTTGCGGCGCAAGTCTTTCTTCGATAATTTGTCAATGCTTACTGAACAGAAATGTCAAAACAACATGGCTTCTGCCTTCTGCCAAATCACAGTTATCCCTATCGAAAGTTCTATCACTCTAAAAAAACACCCGATACGACGAATTTCCGTCAATTAGAGACCGAAACTATCAAGAATTTAAATCAATTTGAAAACAAATTTATAATAAAAATTTAAGACTGACCATTCCATATTCATCCTGAGAAGTTCCTCTAATATCAGACGAAACAAAATTAGAAAAATATCATTCAAGACATTTTTTATTCAATATAACGAAATAAAAATTTGCACACGTGATCAATTCAAATTTCGAAATTAATGAATCGACGTCTGTAAGTACGCTTTACACATGCATAAGTCATTGCAGCAAATTCAAACAGTCATGATCGACTCTTATTTGTTCAGAAAGCAGGTTTCTCTAAGATTTAACAAGACATGTTCTTCGATATGTCTTTATCGGCTATTACTTCAACCTACTTATTGGAGACTGTACGATATACAAGGTCTTTAAATGTCAATCTTTACTTTGAATGTGTGTTCGGATAGATACGAAATTTAATTTCTCGGAAATATGTCCAATAGATCCAGGTTTACGAGGTTCAATGGAGAAATACAGATGAAAAAATAGATTTTTCAGCCTAAATGATTCTGTTTTATTTTCGAATAGTTATTTCACTTCTATATTTCCGATTTAGTGCGTTCACTAACTGGTCATTTGATCTTAGAAACCATTCTATCAGGTGTTTTTTTTAGAACGATAGGGATAACTGTGATTTGACAAAAGGTAGAAGCCATATTATTTCTGTTCAATAAGCATTGAAAAATTATCAAGGAAAGACTCACGCCGCAACAACGTTCAAAAATTGTTGAAATTTATTTTCAAAATCAGTGTTCTATTCGCCAAACTTGAGGAAATTTATGGTTTACATAATCGTCCATCAGAGCAGTTTATTCGTCGAACTATCGATAGATTTTGGATAAAATTTTCTCTACTCGATGCAACAACAACAAGAAAAAGAACTGTACGTACAAAAGAAAATATCGCTGCTGTAAGTCATAGTGTTAATGATGATACAAATTTCGTCTATTCGTCGAGGTTCACAACAAGTTGGACTCTGTGCATCCACCACATGGAAAATTTTGCCTAAAGACCTTGGTCTACACCCATACAAGATCCAACTGAAGAACTAAAGCCACTTGACCGTAATAAGCGTAGTTTGTTTGCTGATTGGGCCCTAGAACAGCTTGAAGTTGATCCACTTTGTTATCGTAAAATTGTGTTCAGTGATAAAGCCCATTTCTGGTTGAACGGCTATGTAAACAAGCAAAATTGCCGTATATAGAGTGAAAAAAAATCCTCAAGAAGTTCTGCAGGTTCCATTGCATCCTGAAAAATGCACTATATGGTATGCTTTACACGCTGGAGGCATCATCGGTCCATATTTCTTCAAAAACGATGCTGGAGCTAATGTTACAGTGAATGGTGCTCGTTAGAGGTCGATGATCAATGATTACTTGTTTCAAAATTTGAATGGTATCGACCCAGAAGTGTTTTGGTTCCAACAAGATGGTGCTACACCTCATGCTGCTACAATTGCTTTATTGAAAGAAAGATTTGGCGATAACATTATTTCCGAGAAATGGTTCAATTAATTGATCAAGATCATGCGACATAACTCCACTGGATCATTTTCTTTGGGGTTATATCATGTCATTGGTTTATGCTGGTAAACCAGAAACAATAGACGCTTTGGGAGCCAACACAACTTGTGTTATTGATGAAATAAGGCCTGAATTACTAGAAAAAGTGGTCCAAAATTGGTCTGGTCGAATGCGGTTCCTCAGAGCTAGTCGTGGTGGACATATGCCGGAAATTATTTTTAAATCATAAATGTCATAAAATTATCTTTCAAATAAAAAAAATGGCTTCAATGTTAATCTAAATATCTTTCATTTCAATTTAAAGTTCTATCACTCTAAAAAAAACACCCGACATGTAATCTGGGCATCCAAATGTTCATCTTTAAGAAAATATTTTAAGATGGACTAATCTTCATTATTTCATTTCCTATTTAGTACGGTTCTCAATAATACTTCTTTTCTTGGTGTTTTCCGAAGATTTTTACCTACAGGAAAAAAAGGAACTTGAGTCCTAAATTCCCGTGACTGAAAAAGATCCACATAACCGGAGATCACGACAAGAATAACAAGCACGCTGGAATATATAATTCCATTGTTTCTTCCAGTTTGAGCTCACTAGGATGCAATACGTCACTCTCTACAATAGTTTAAGATCTTATCGTGAATACAGGGTTTCCAGTTAAGTCGGTAACCACAAATTTCCATAAAATAAAGTAGCTCGGTTCCATAAATAATGCAGAAGGCCACACCTCGAAGATTAGATTGTCGTTTCTTGGTAATCTCCATTGATAATTCGTCCGAAATGTCATTCTAATAAGTGGTTTCTTTAAATTGGTATTATTGCCAAGATTTCTGGGAAATGTTACTTAATTCATATTCTGTTCTGAGGAATAGAATTTTAATTAATATTAATGTTTAAGGACATGAATCCAATCGCGATATTCTAATTCTATAATAGATACGAGAAGTGATCAAAAATAAAATGTCTTTGTTCAATATTTTATGTCTGTTCAACCCCCTTTAATTCTAGAATCTGGAAAATGTTACATACTCAACTTTCCACCTCAGGATGAAATGTTGAGGCATCTTCAATTATTTTGTAGAGGAATTCCTGATCAAGCTGGTGTTTCATCTGATATTTAAGACTAGGCATTTTCGGAAAAGTGAAGGAATTTTTTTGCAACGCTATTTTAAAGATTATTATTTTTTTTATATATTTTATGCTGACAGTCCTAGATCTTCTATGAAGAGACCTCAGAAGCTGTAGCTTCTTCGAGTTAGGAGATCAATATTTGAAAATTGTAGATCAAAATTTGATATCTTACTGAGGAAAAATAGATCGATTATTATAAATTTGTTTCTAAATATAAGATATTGATAGAAGACGTTTTTCAAAAAATCAGCTATACCTTCAGTAAGTGTACCATAAATATAAGGTTATAAAACACTATAACTTTTCTGAATAAGGCCATAGAAATATAGATGTCGTTTTCTGTAGGGTTGTACTACAAACAGGTTGAAGTTGTGAAATAGCGACATTCTAAATATTTGAAAAATCATCAATTAGCGTGAAGGAACATCGATTTCTCATTGATTCTTGTCGTCATATTACGTAGAACAAAATGTTCCCAATTTTTTTAGATTCATCAACCGTAGGTATCTCCTCATTAATAGCTCTAGTAATGAGCATGTCGTAAGCAATATCTAATGGTAATATCCGAAACACTCCCACGAATCCTGCACGGATGGACCAATAACTCCTAGTTACAGTCAACGAGTTTCGTTTCTAACCGTTCGAGCTCTTATTTATGCATAGAACCGTAAAAATTCTGTGGTCTCGCCCTTCTGTCTGCGTCATTAACGGAGGCGTTGGAAAATGAATCAAAGACACCCGAGAAATGAATTTATTGCCTTTCTAACTGGTCGAAGAAGAAGTGGACTGGTAAATAAAGCAGAGCGCTTTACAACTTGTTATCTGAGTAGTCGTAGGAGGCCAGATCTCACGAAGAGCAAGAATCAAGATGGCGGGTAGAAGCCGGGAGCGAATGGTGACGTCGAGTGGCACTTACGGACGTTGTTTTGTTTATGCATTGGGCTTACCGGGATCTCACTTGTTTGAGTTTTGTGATAAAGGAAGAGATGATTTATGGAAAGTGTGATTTCGAAGGTGTTGAAAATAAAAGTTTAACAATGGTTGGTAGTGGAAATGTTAGTAAACAGTTGCATTAAACTATGGGTTAATCATACTCCTTGATAATTTTGGGGTCATCGATTTGCTATTATCATCTTTGGATGAATACTTAGAGGTATCGTTTAAATGGCTCGTTTTCGAATTTTAATTTAATTTCATAGTGAATAATGTTTAAGTAATTTAAATTTAACTTGGTTGTCTGGAATTTAAGTCAAAATTATAGAATCAACAGCTGCTAACAACGGTTTCAAGGACATATGGCAACAGATTTTTGTCGCTGAACTCTTGATATATATTTCTTTCTAAATGTGAAATAGAGCCATAAGAAAAATTAAATCTTCTGTTGCACGATTGCAGAAGTTTATCATTGGGAAATATGAAAAAATTTGATGACTTGATGCACGCCAATTCGTCGAGAGCTTTGTAAGGAATGGCTCATCTAAAATTTACATTTTTGATAGACTATAAATGAAAAACTAATGAAAACTTTTTCAAAGTTATGAGTTTATTAGAAAGGTTGAACATTGAAATTTACGAATTGAAAACAAAATCATTTAAATGACCTCTGCGAATGGCTACAGTAAACCCATCCAATCAACCCAATTTTTCAGTACATTAACAATTGTTTGGGGCTCAATCTTATAAATGGCAACTTCGATATCGTGTTTCAAGGTTTTTGTGAAATATGTGGTATTTTTATATAGTAAGGCAATGTAATGATCTAAAACGCTAAGCCTGGATTAATTATCAGGTCCTTAGTACCACGCTGAAAAAGTTACTAGTGAATTTTATAGATTTGAGAAATATCACTTTAACAAAGACTGATAGAGCTAAACTGAAATAGTGCCTTCAATTTAATTAGAATTAGCAAGCAAAGGTTTAAGATTTCATTGATGTTTCAGCTTATCTGCACCCTAATGCGATTTTCAACTTCCGCTTCTGTATCGAAATGTTCTGGCCTTTGTTGAACCATCCCTGAATAAGGTACTTTCACGGTTCTACCACAAAAACTATACCCAAACCCTTTGTGCGCGCAAGCAAGTTTCTTCAACCCTGAGGCCACATAGAGAAGAATAACAAAGAACTGGTAATTTTGTTTTGTCCACCGTGGATTACTGATTATAATGGACGGGACCGCCCACAAGCTACACCGAATCCCCAAATAGGGATTCAGACCTGTAGACAGGTAGCAAAAATGTTTTTTATGACATAGGAATACCGCAAACACTGAATTCGACCTGGTTTTTTTCGAGAGAATATTATTAATGCGCTTTGCTTCGCCTTTGCCGACATTTAATCAGTGGCAGAAATGTGTAAATAAGTGACAACTATAGGCAGCCCGTCAAGGATATCAACTTACCGCATTTTTGAAGATTACGTCTATCAATTTCTGGAGTGGGGCATAATTCTATTTTCTTTTACTTCGACGGAGCAAAGTAAATATGAAAAATCATGTAAACTCAAAGCATTGCTTAGAATAATAGGTATTTTAACAGCGAATAAATTCTTAATTCCTATTCGAAATAATAAAACTGTGAATACGAATTTTCAGTTTAAATCTTTGTCTACGTCCCACAATTTTTCCACTCATTCAAATCATCTGTACGCTTGTACCAGAGAGCCTGATATTTCGTCTATTTTTCTGTAATAAAAAGGGGGGATTTTTTTTACTTGACAGAAGGTTTTTTTCAATATCTTAAATATCAAACAGTAATAATAATTCTGTTATACCGAACTACAATTTTTTTCCATTAAATTTCTTAAACACTTTTTGAAATTAAGTTGAATAAATGCCTTAGAAACCCCTGTTCCTTTCTTTAGTAAACATATAGAATTAACATTCATTACACAGCATCAAAATTCAATAAAATAATAAGAAGAGGTTTTTTAACTGGTAGAAGGATTATTACAAAATTTAACAGATTCATTCTGTTAGCCTCCTATAAATTTTAATTTCAAAAAATTTTATTCAAAAACTTTTAGAATTAACAATGTCTTATAAGCACTGCCTAAATTAAGTAAACATAAAAAAGCAAAACTCATTCTATAATATCAAATGGAATAAAAAACCCAACGAATATAAATTGTCAATTGATATTAATGAATGAATATTTGAAAGAACAAAATTTTGTTTCTGATCTTATATTTATGAAAAAAATGCACAACATTATTTTAAGAACTTCTCCAAAACTAATTCATTCGGAATATTCAATATATTTAAAGAGGTTACTTCAAAAATATCTCAAAACATGTAGCACATCCTCAAAAAACAATTTGAAATCAAATGAGATCTTCATCAGTCCTACTTCACATTTAAAAAATAAAAACAATTAACAATAAATAACTTCCCCGAAAAATCTCGTTGGACTGACGAAGACCTTATTTGATTTCAAATTGTTTTTTGAGTATGTGCTACATGCTTTGAGAGATTTTTCAAATATTCAAATATATTAAATATTTCAAATGAATTAGTTTGGTAGAAGTTCTTAAAATTATGTTTTGCATTTCTGAAAAAGATTTGTTTTCGTAAATGAAAGATCAGAAACAAGATTTTGTCCCCTTCAAATATTTATTTATTAATTTTAATTGACAATTTATATTTGTTGGGTTTTTCTATTCCTTTTGATATTATATAATGAGTTCTGATTTTTTATGTCTACTAAATTTAAGCAGTGCTTATAAGGCATTAATTAAATTTTAAAAATTTTTGAATAAATTTTTTTGAAATAAAAATTTATAGGTGGCTAATAGAATAAATCTGTTTTAATATTTAAATTTTGCATCAAAATTTTGATGCTGTGTACTGAATACAAAAGTGTTTTTCAAGGCATTTATTTAATTTAATTTTAAAAAGATTTCATAAAATTAAAATTTCTAAGGAGGTATAGGTATATATTATCCTGTTTTATATTTGATATTGAAAAAACATAGAATACGAATGGTAACCATTAAGAAACCATTTGAGTTTGAAATACCAGGAGGTCATGTAAGTATGATAGATATTTCTTATTGATTGTTTTTATTTTGCTGGCATGAAAGTGGATTGAAAATTATCGGTAAGAATCTCAAATCGCCTTCTTGAAGATGTGCTTCATATTTTTGAAGAGTTTTTTAAAAGAGCTTCTCAAAGAAAAGTTGTTTCGAAGAATGTCTTAAGTTTATGTTAGGCATTTTCAAAGTGGAATTTTTTTTTCATAATACCGGTATGAAACAGTGAAGTCCTCACTAAATGTTTGTTGAATAAGTTCGATCAATATTCTATATATTCTTTGAATTTTTTTTATCTATGAATGATAATTCTATAGTCTACTAAGAAAGAAAATGTTTTCTATGGCATTTAATCTGATTTGATTTTAAAAATTTTCAAATAAATTTCATCAAATTGAAATTTGTAACAAGGTATTATCACACTGCTTACATATTTGTATTTTTCGAAAATCAAGTAAAGAAAAATTGTGAAAAGCACTGACCTGAAGTGGGAAGTTATTTTTTTTCTTCATAATAAATCAATAATCACGTTGATATGTTAAACTTTTGTAGTTTTGTTAAAAATTAAAATCCTGTCATTTTTAATGAAAGACCCTTTGCATCCAAATGTCAAATTTCATAGAGATCGGATCAGTAGTTTCGGAATTATTGGGAAAACAAAAAACATTTCAACTGAATAACAGATGTGAAAGCTGTTTTTATATTAGTTTTTTTTTAAATATTGGAGCTATTTTTTGCGAGATTGGTCCAAAATATGTTAGTTTTACAAATTTTTTGTCATTATTTTCTGTTTTGGAAGTGGGTTATATTTGTTTCAGAATGAGTTGTATTCGTTTTTTGTTCACGAGAGAATTCATGTGTTCTTTTCCATGAGAGAATTTAAGGTTTTTGTTTCGAATTGATTTTTTGTAGCTATTTGATTGATTGTATTCATTTCATCTTTTCAACGAAATATTATTTAAGAGAATTGAAAATGATCTATGTATCACTGATCTATAAGCAGCGAGTTTATGATCGTATGGATGGTTTGAAAAGTTGGTTATGATTGTATCTGTCGTTGTAGGTTTTCTGTATTTATCATTCCATTTTAGGTTTAGATTAATATAAAATTTAACTAGTTTAACCGAGTACTAATGATCATTGTTTTAGTCATGATTATGCAGCTTTTGTATGCAACAAGTGATTGAATATTTGTCTTTTCTTCTTACTTTAATGTTCAAAGATAAGAAGAATCTTCTTTTATTGGAAGAAACACATTGTGCTGTTCAAGTATCTACTTGGCATCATCGCACCTTCTTTCTTTGAGGAAGGTCAAGAAGAACATGTCATAGTAAGCGGTGTTAGGTAATTATTTTTCTCAAATCTTGTTGAGAACCAACTCGAGAAATGTTGGTTTCAACAGGACGAGTTGTGCCATACCGCCAACGAAACCATGGAGATATTGCTGGAGAAATTCAGTGAGAACGTTAGCTGGTCGGATCTTCGATGATTTCATAATAGGTGACTTCTTTCTGTCGAAGTCTGAAGTCCAGACTAATAATCAAAAAAAAATTCAGGATATTCAAGAATATTGTTATTCCTGAAATATTGCTTCAAATAAGCGGAAATGTCACGATAAATTCGACTGATTTGAATCGCTGTTGCCAATAAAATCATGAAGCGCATTTTGACCATAGAGAGTGACCCAGGGGTGCGTAAATGGACCAAAACATCGTTTTTATTCAAGCTATCGACTTGATTGTTTTTTCCAAATGATAGTTGGTACAATCCGCACATCCTGAAAATATTTTCATCCACATACAGGATATCCGAAAATGAAATACATACATAGGTTCGGTTTTTTTAAATGGCAACCTGCTATTTTTCATACATCTTTGGATTTGCCCCTTAATTATCGATAAAACGCATCCAGGTTTCATTGACTCATCTGCATTCGTTTTTGATGTCAATTTATGTTTCGAAATAGCGTCGTGCGTAGACCCACAGAAAAAGCCATAACTCCGGAACCGTTCAACATAATTCAATCATCATTTTTCCAGTCGATTCCTTAAGCTTCTGTGCATCTTTTGAAATAGGCATTAATTTGATGTCTGTGTTCTATTGCCTACTACATTATTTTTAAATGACAATAAAATAATTGAAATAACTCGATTTTTTTTAATGCAACACTATATTTTATTACATCATTGCATGACATTTCTTAAGAGCTTTTCGTCGATATAAGGTTTGTGAGGTCTACTTCGTGAAATAAATTTCAAATTGTGGATTGTTTTAGTAGAATCTAGTAGAACTTTGTCGTAAAATCGGAAACATCTATACAAAATCATTGAAAAAAATATTTTCCAAATTGTAATAGAGTATTTGAAGAATAGTGGTAATGGAAACAGGAGAATATCAAGAAGCAAACAAGAACATGAAGCGGTGAATAACAGAAAACCATTTGAAAAAAAAAGGTTGAGGAAAGCCTTCTTATAAATGCTCAAACAGGTCAACAATCTTGTGAACATGTGTTGCATCTGGGGCGTTCACTTCAAGGCCTTTTGGTCACGTTTTTCATTTCTCAATTATGATGGGTGATCCTCAAAATGACACTTTAACTAATCAGAAGGAAATTTTATATCTGACCTGCTTGAGCATTTATAAGAAGGCTTCCTGAACATTGTTTCACATAGTTTTCTATTATTCACCGGTTTATTTTCTTGTTACTATAATTGTTTGCTTCTTGATATTCTCCTCTTTCTATTACCACTACTCTTTCAACACTGCTATTACAATTACGAAAACATTTTTTTCAATTATTTTGTATAGATGTTTCCGATTTCACCACAACGTTCTACTAGATTCTACTAAAACAATCCACATTTTGGAGTTTATTTCACGAAGTATACACCACAAACCTTATATCGACGAATAGCTCTTACGAAATGCCATGCAATGGTGTAATAAAATACAGTGTTGCATTAAATCGAGTTAATTCAATTTGTTATTTAAAAAACAATGAAGTAGACGATAGAACACCGGCATCAAATTTATGCCTATTTTAAAAGATGCACAGAAGCTTAAGGAATCGACTGGAAAGAAATGATTGAATAATGTTGAGCGGTTCCGGAGTTATGACTTTTCCTGTGGGTCTATGCACGACGCTATTTCGAAACATAAATTGACGTCGGTCAAAAACTAAAGCAGATAAGTCAATGAAACCTGGGTGCGTTTTATCGACAATCAAGTCGCAAGTCCAAAAATGTATGAAAAATAGGGGGTTGCGATTTAAAAAAACCCGAACCTATGATGTATTTCAAATCGGACATCCTGTATGTGGATGAAATTATTTTCAGGATGTGCGGATTGTACCAGCTATCGTTTGGAAAAACAATCAAGTCGATAGCTTGAATAGAAACGAAGTGATGGACCATTTACGCACCCAAGGCCTCCCTGTATATTGTTATTAACTGGTCTTTTGAATAAACTGAGAACATTTAGGCTGTGCAGCAATTTTTGTGTTTTTTGTCACTTAAAGTTCCTAAATCACACTGTAATTGTCAAGTTCGAGCTTAAAAGAAATCAACTGTGAATTCACACTTTGATTATGGCATTGTTTGAATTTTTGATCAATTCATGTATGTGTTTAAATTCAGTAAAATTCCTTCAACTTTTAATGTGCTGAAGTCCTTGAGGTATCAGAGTACTCCTATTATCTGTTGTCAATTATTCTCCTATCTACCATTATCATCATGGTCAAATACTGGCTCAATGGTAATTTATAAATATGTTGGCAACACTAAGTATAAATTAATATTATCACATTCACCAAAAGAGACTATACAATATCAATCCGTCAGGTTTCTACTCCACCGATTATTCTTCTTTCTGAATAGCTCATATAGATATGATTCATGGTCTCCCATTCTTAACTTTCTTCATTCGATTGTTTGCATCCTTGTATTCTAACACTTTCAAAGGTTGATGGAAATTCAAATATTATGTTAGATACTGCCATCTGAGTGATAAAAAAAAATTAGATTGCATCTTAAAATTGAATTTTTCAGCATTCCTTCAGTCGCAACTGTTGAGAGGGTATAGAAACAAAATCTCACGCCACAAACGCAGTTGCAACCCCCTTTTGATTCTACAGAAGGAAAATAAGAAGTCTCTTGACCGTTAGATTCTGATTCGCAACAGTTCGTGATAGAATTAAGATTAGCCTACTGTTTCCTACCTGACGCAGGTAGGTTTAATCCATTTTATGCCACACGTCAATTTCGAGGTTCGTGGTCAAATTCTAATGAAATCGCCGGGCTTTTGTGAAGTGCTTTTTTTCAATTATATATCTTGAGGTCAGTTATAAATGTTTGCATGTTGGCATTGAGAATGTCATGTTTTTCATATCGCTTTAATTTTCAATTCCCTGAAACGTCTAGTGGATACCTCCTGTGTCCTAACTTGAGAACCAAGGTTTTAAGATTTTTCACCAATTCCTGTCGAAATAAAACTTTTCGATGATTCTACATCTTCATATAGCCTTAAATGTTTGAATTCAATGAAGCTCGTTTAACTGTTATCCTTTTTTTCCTTAATAGACTTCTTTGATAGTATCTAATACCTTCAACTAAATGATGGAAGCTATTTACTTGTATGTATGGTAATTAGTTTTTGTCAATATATCTAAGTGCTTTTGTACAAATAAGGAATCTCTTCAACTTCGAGATCTTACAAGGAGCATCTGTTGATCTTCTGTATATCATAAGATTACTGCAATGTTACATTAACAGTATGAACTTTTGCCTATTATTTGATTAACTATAATAAGTAATTGAGCAATTGGTTTCCTTAAGCAATCAAAAAAAGTTATTTACATAACTAATTGTTTCACTTTGTTTACAAAAGCCAAATCTTATGATAAACAAGGATTCAACAAAGCTGGCTAGCTTATTCAGTATCCCGAATACTTTTGTTTCAAACAATAGTATTGATAACCATCAAAGCAGGCTTATGAATGCAGATGACGATCAATTTGTCCTTACTCTTTAAACCAGCGTATTCAATAATCCCTTGGGGTCAAATCAGCGCATCATGAACTTAAGTCACTCAAAGCACTCAATAAAAGTCACATAATTCCACGGAAAAACCGCAACAGTGTAGCCATACTATCTAGCGACCATGGGGTGGCATGCTACGAAAAACGGTCACAGAGAACCCCCACTGCGCGTGCAATAAACACGGAGATAAAATTGAAAAACGGGAGCAGAGATCCTACGAGAGAGTTGCGTAAACCAACCTGCGCGTTAACTCGTTCTCGACTAAGTTGGCTATCTTCAGAGTCTTTACTCAGGTGGCTAACCTGTTCGCCCCCCTCCCCCCTGCGCACGGTAGTGGAAGGCATCAAGGCATCGCCTCTATACGGCAGCGGTGGCGCGTTCAACTGTTCTGTGTTCCAGCCGCTGTTCAATTGTTCCCCCTCGAACCGCCACAGCCAACGCCGTATCTGTAGGCGTTTGCTAGTAGATCGGTGGAAATTACTTACATAAGATGGTCCCATACACTTTCTACACACTTAATGTATACTTATTACTTTTTATTACTCGGTATCTATATGTGATGCTATTAGTGAGCATTGCATGGATCACCTGTGAGTCAATGTTGGTACCAGGGTGGTCTATCGATGGTAGGCCTCAGTATTTGCTAGAATAGTCAAACAGTAAACCTCCATAGTACCAAACAATAAGTACAAAAAGATTGTTACGTGTGATTTTGATTAATGGGGAACGAAGGATAATTTTTGAATAATTATATCCTCAAGAGACGAAGGATTAAACCAAAATAAAAGAGAAGGTCAAGCCTTAAGCTGAAATGGTAATAAACAGAGCACGTGAGAAACAAGATAGCGTGATACTGGATCATTAACGTTATCAAAACCAATAAGACTTTTATAAAAGGAGAAAAATATCTACAGAAACCATAAATGGAAGTAACATTGTCATAATAAAAACTGCAAACTCATCTTAAAACCAATTGAGATTAGAAATAATTAAAGATGAGTGCCGACAGCTCTGGACTCCGAACCGAAAGATACCTGGTTCAGGCCTATTCTAGGGTAGGAAAGAAATTTTCTAGTTAGACGGGTTTTGGCCACAATTTCACTTTTGGGTTGATAATTTAAAAAGCTGTGCCTAAAATGGCGTACGGATGCAGTAACAAAGCCTTGCCAGAATTGAACTCTCCTAACTAGCACAAACTGAAAAGCTTCTGAGAGATCTTCGAAAACTTCTGACTTGATGATGGTGCTTCGGCCAAGTGAATTGCATCTTATTGGCGTGATCGTCAACTCTTGGTCTGTGACTGTCATTGCGACGTCGGCTGCAAATAAGCTGGGATATTTCTTCATGGTTAGGAAATCTCTGCAGATCAGCTTCTTCTACTGTATAAAGCCCAGATAAGAGCTCGAATACTGTTCTCATGTTTGGGGCTCATTACCAAGCATTCTTCACAACTTTTGGATTGCATCCAGAAGAGAACAACATGACTGATTGACTGTTCAACTGTAACAGCCAGTTCGCAATCGTTGAAACATATAAGGAGAGCTGCCAACTTGTGCTTATTCTATAGATATTATAACTAGCCAGTTGGGGAACAATGTTCCAGCTGATGTCTTCCTTCAGTGTATAATCTTCAACAGTTTAAGACATGAGTTAACATGATATAACTTTCTGATCGGGGCACCAACTATAAGCATAAGTTTTCCTTTCTTCCGGCGGTCAAATGAATGAAAAAACAGGATAATATCATAATAATAATAAGAGACAATAAAAAACCAACTGACATCTTCGCAAATTCACCCACGAAAACAAATTTTTAACGCGGAGCAAAGATAAAGTTTAGTCGGTTGAGAAGAAGGTACATGACACACATTCTTCGAAGCTACATGCTACATAGCAAGCGACAGAGACAGTCAAATCGCAAATTTATCGACAGTCTAGCCACGAAAAGATCTAAGTTCGAATCACTCGAGACTCAGAGATCACAGCTACATGTAGCTAGCCGTAAGTATGAATTCTTCCGGAAAACGAAATGGATCAATTTTATTGGTAGAGGACATCTATTGATTGCAAATTCGGGGTGTACGATCATATCCCTAAGCGGAGAAGAAATCTTAAATGGTAATAGGGGTCGAAGGACACATTTTGAAGGTTTTGCAATTCTATTTACGAACATTATAAACATTTTTCGTTGGTCATTCGTTTCGATATAAAAAAATATCATTGAAAGTGATGGGTGCAGTGCAATAAGTGGTCGAGTATCTGAATGAATTATTATTATTAAGATATTTAAATTACCTACCGCTCATTTCTAAACAGTAATAGTGTCATTGTCCAACGAAACGGTCTGTAACATTTAAGGTGTTACTTAATTCCATACACTATTCTCTGACGAAGATCTTCCAGAGGAGTAGGTACTGTCTTAAATACGACACTCTTCAATTGATGCCACAAAAAATTCTAGAGGTGTCAAATCATGAGATAGTGGAGGGCATGTCTTTCTAATCTAATTTTCGGAAAAATGACGATTCAGAAAGTTACGAGCTGTTGTTTGTTGGAAAGGTGGAAGCCATGTTGTTTTGACATATCTGTTCAGTAAGCATTGACAAATTATCATGGAAAGACTGACGCCGCAACAACGCAACAACGTTTACAAATTGTTGAAATTTATTTTCAAAGCCAGTGTTCTATTCGCCAAACTTATAGAGCACTTCGTGAAATATTATGGTTTACATAATCGTCCATCAGAGCAGCTTATTCGTCGAACTATCGATAGATTTCGGATAACATTTTTTCTACTCGATACAACAACAACAACAAGACAAAGAATTGTACGTACAGAAGAAAATATCGCTGCTGTAAGTCATAGTGTTAATGATGATTTGTCTATTAGTCGACGTTCACAATAAGTTGGATTCTATGCATCTACCACATGGAAAATTTTGCGTAAAGATCTTGGTCTACACTCATACAAGATCTAACTAGTTCAAGAACTAAAGCCACTTGACCATAATAAGCGTCGTTTGTTTGCTGATTGGGCTCTAGAATAGCTTGAAGTTGATCCACTTTTCTATAGTAAAATTGTGTTAAGTGATGATCATTTCTGGTTGAACGGCTATGTAAACAAGCAGAATTGTCGTATATCGAGTAAAAACAATCCTCAAGAAGTTCTGCAGGTTCCATTGCATCCTGACAAATGTATGTTGTGCTTTACACGCTGGAGGCGTCATCGGTCCATATATCTTTAAAAACGATGCTGGAGCTAATGTAACAGTGAATGGTGTTTGTTACAGATCGATGATCGATGATGAGTTTAAAATTTAAAATTTCAAAATTTGAATGGTATCGACCCAGAAGTGTTTTGGTTCAAACAAGAAAGATTTGGCGATAACATTATTTCGAGAAATGGTCCAATTAATTGGCTTCCAACATAACTCCACTGGATTATTTTCTTTGGGGTTTTGTCAAGTCGTTGGTTTATGCTGATAAACCAGAAATAATAGACGCTTTGGAAGCCAACATAACTCGTGTTATTGATGAAATAATGCCTGAATTAGTCGAAAAAGTGGTCCAAAATTGGTCTGGTCGAATACGGTTTTTCAGAGCTAGTCGTGGTGGACATATGCCGGAAATTATTTTCAAAAGATAAATGTCATAATATTATCTTTCAAATAAAATGAAATTGGGCTTCAATCTTTAATTAAATGTGTTTTATTTCACTTTAAAGTTCTAACACTCTACGTTGTCTATCTGATCATCACTTTCTACAAACTAATTATACGATCACTAGCATCTATTTATCTGCTTCTTCAAGAAAAATTTTAGAGTATCAACTATATTCCAAAAATTAGTACCCAAATTTGTAATAGACTCTCAAAAAAACAATATCAACACCATATGTACAAATAAGAAAAATCTAGAGTCAATTTATATCAAGATATATGTGAACAACATAAATTAAACTTTTGTGAAACTTAAACCATGTGTATTTGTTCACCTTATTAATATACGATCCTCACGAAATTTTGCGCTAGCCTTTGTAACGTCATTTTACATCTAACTGCGAAATTTAAACTCGATCGTGGGACCCTTGCTATGGTTTCTTCAGTGCTCAACGCTGATACACTAACAAAATGTATTTTAATTTTGGAAAAACTTACCAGAAGACTTCTGCACAAACTCACCCATGTAGCGTACGAGGACAACTAAATGCTTGGATTCGGAATTATTCATCAAACATCCGCGGATAACGCAATTACAAGCGGGGTACCACAGGGTTCAGTTTTGGGATATCTTCTTTATATTGTGTATTCAAGCGAAATGACTTACCACATATAGTGTCACAGATCATTCAATTGCGATAATACAAAAATTGATGCCAACCAATTCACTGCTTACCATATATACTCTTTAAGAGGAACTCGACGCGATTCTGGGTTGGTGTAGTGATTGGCTTATACCCTTGGATATTGAGATGTGTGTCATTATACATGTCGGTAGAAACAATCATTGGTGATTCCTTTTAAGAAAAGTTTCCTCAAAGGTTGACCTTCAAAACTTCCCTGGTCCCATCGTATACTTACCACATGTAAGAGAGCAAACTCGTTGGTGTATTTAATGCTGAAGACATTCACTCATATGATGATATATTATCTTGATACTCCTAGATTTTGTAGATCCCTCAGAAGTTTTTTCAATTTGTGCGATGTAGGAGTTCATTTGTGTTCTGGTTACGCTTTGTTACTACGTTTCGACCCAACAGTGAAATGGTCGAAACCTGTCCAACTAGAAAATTTCTTTCCTACTTAAACGGGTTTCAGCCCAAGACTCTAACCGCTGAGCTATCGACACTCATATCTTTCATGGCTTGAATCAAACTTTTTAAGACCTTTGTGCGTACAATCCTTGATTATGGTGGAATGGTTTGGTGTTCTGTTTTGACACGTGACCACAACCTGTCAGAGAATATTCAGTGACGTGCCAAATGGATGACTTACCATATAAACAAACCAACGTATCCCGATAGATTACGAATGGCTAATCTGACGATTTTTTTACATAGGAGAGCCCAAGGTGATTTGATTACGCTAATCTGAGCCACTTGTTTGTTATAAACTCAGACGAACGTTTACGTGGACACAGATTCAAACTGAAGAAGGAGAGATTCACGGCCAAGCAAAGATAGCACTTTTTATCGAATCGGTTATTTCCTACGGAACAACTTGAACAATGAGGTGGTTGATGCTTAATCTGTGAACTTTCAAATTTATTATTGTTTTGTGGCGACGTGTCCAGCTCTTTGACCAGAATTCTGCTCTGCTGTGCTACAGCTTCCCGGCGTTTCCATAGAGGACGCGACCGGTTTCTGATAATACCTAATTCACCGTCCTCGAAAGGTAGAGCAGAGTACAAGCGACGACCCACGTTCCGACGTGGAATAAGGTCACTGGCATCAGAGGCAGACTTGCACCCCACGCCTATCTGAAGAGTTCAGGTGGTACAAGTCGGAACCCAACGTGATGGAGAGTTTGCTTCAAGAGCAACATTAATTGGTGACCCCGTCTATCCTATCCAACATTTCGAGGTACGTTTCCTATTTTCGTTCCACAGTACCCCGCTGGAGATGATACCACGTGCACCCTAGCGGCGGATTGTTTCCTGCCAAAATCCTAGCGCCCAATTTCGTGACCATACCAACGCTCACTGGGGGGGTGAGTGTGTGGCGCGTGCCTCCGCTCCTTCAGCAGAACTCTGCTTTGCCCTGCTACAGCTTCCTGGCGTATCCCATAGAGGACGCTACCGCTTTCCGAATACCGAGCTTACCGTCCTCTCTGGGTTCAAGTAGAGTAGAGTACGAGCGTTCCGACGTGGAACAAGGTCTCTGGCGTGATAAGCAGACTTGCACTCCACGCCATCTGATGAGGTCAGGGGTAGCAAGTTGGAACGAAATGCCACCTCCCGGATTAAGAGGTTGGAGCTCCCTCACATAACACCTGTTTCACGATGGAGCTTCAGTATTATAGTTTTGCTAGTGTTACACTGAAGAAGTTTGTAGTTTCATGTACCGATTTGAAAGAACTTTTTCCTCAGCCTTCAATTATGTTTAATAACGTTTGAATGGTCTAAGACCAATAGCTATTCTGCCGTCTTTCTCGAGGATACTGGAAAAGATAGTGAACGTACAAATTATGGTTGTAGTTTGCTTTATTGTAAGTTCCGGCTTGGATTTCATAATGCTCACGCTACCACAACATCAAATATCAACTTTTTCAATGGAATTTCGAATGCCATATACATTAAGATGGCAGTGGCTTTGCTCACATTCGATTATGCGAAGACCTCATTGATTGAATGGAAAAGCTCAGATACTCGTAGATGGACAATATCCATAATAGAATGTGAGGTACAGGTCGAGCTTAAGCATACCAATGAACAACTTTTATGGAAAAAGTTTTTTTATATTTGGCTGTGTAATATTATAATGAACTGATTAAGCGGAACAAACATTTGTCACATGTGTCGTTTATAGTTGTTTTCTTTAGTTTCATTTCATCAACTGCTATGGTCATCTGCCATACCCCACCACCTGACCCCCGTTAAAAATTCATAAAATATTTCAACTCTGAGAGTAAAGTTCCATTAATATTTAAGAGAGCCAAAATATTTTATAATGTATAATCACCGTTAAAAATTTATAAACCGAAATATGTAAAACAAATGAAAACCTCTTCAGTTGTCAGCAGATTTAGTAGGATAGATCACAAATTCTGGTTTAGAACTTCTGTATTCTTCGCCATAAAACGTGTGCATCATGCTAAGGTCCACGGGATCATTCGGCCTAACCTTCCTTCTCTGCAGAAGTTTATGGTACCTCTCCTTGAACTCCTCGTACTTAAGGCACCATTCAAACTCCTCATCTGTCAATTGCGACCTCAACCCTCTCCTCATTTTTCCCATTATAACTTGCTGTTTCTTCTTGAACTCGATGTAGTTTTGGTACCACTCGGAATCGTCGAACTTATAGTCTTGCTCTATTTTTTCACTCTTCTTGAAGGCCTTTTCTCCCAACGCCGCCATATCTACCGGTTTCGTTTCAGTATGAACTGGAACTTTGCTTGGCCTACTGCAGAACTTATATCGCGAGCTTCCGGTACCTCGTTTTGTTGGAATGTTTGCGAAATATATGTTTTCTTGGTGGAACACAGAAGAATCTCCTTCAGATCTGCCTAGAGATAAAATCAAAATGAACATTTTTCATGACTTTGACCTTCCCTAGGTGAGTTCTCAATAAAAAGCTCATCGGTGTTGAGAATAAATCAAACAAAAACTATAATATATCATTTACTCTAAAAAAAACTTCCAAATTTGAGATCCTTGCACTTTATCGAGGAAGCAGAGTCGGAAGTTGAAAATATGGAAATCACTCTAGATAGTAAGATTCTCTGTAGTTGAAATAACTGCTACTAAGGCAGTTGAAGCTTTGATGGCGTGCAAAAATAGAGCAAGGAAGATTTGGGAATTGTGATCCAAAAATAATGCAATGGATAATGATCGTGAGACCAATTATCATTTAATCACCAAGTGATTACTCAGCAGTCTCCAAAGTCCGCCCCTAGAGGCAGAAAGTGTGATAAGGATCACGCCATATCATCGCGCGAAGCAAGAACCGCTCCGAAGAGATGAACCCACCAGGTTCCAGTTTGGCCCTCAGTTCGAAAGCCAAAACCGTCTGACTGGTAGCAGCGAAGCATCGAGCATCGAGATCCACAAACCCCTAAAAAGTTACGCATTGATCCAGGTTCAGGACAAGGCTGATCGAATCGTCAAGTCCCGCTAAACGCTGAGTCATTTCATGAGAATATCCCGAACATGGGGGTCTCCGAACAGATAAATGAAATACCTCCCTAGTCCAGCATGTGGACTTTCAACCACGGCCCCCTCGAGTCCAACACCAATGGGGTGGCCAGGTGGTACAAGTAACACCTGAGGTCAATTCACCCCCCCGAGGTAACGCAGTATGCTACATAATGCAATCGGCCGTTGGACAGAAAAATCCGGAGATTTACTGCAATAGGGTAGAGTACGCTAGTTGTAAAGGAGACTCCCTGTCACTGAGTTAATCAACCGGCTCAGCCCTCCATTTCACCAGAACGGCAAAACTTGGGCCCCATTCGGATATCTTCCACCATACAGGTCCAGTGACTGGCGCGAATGGCATTACGTTAGACACCAAGACTTAACCCTCCATTACACCGGGATGAAACTAGAGCCCTAGTCTCGACAAGCTCCCCCATCTCGTCAAGATCTAATACCTGGGGGGCGCATCTAAGGGACAGTAGCTTGGCTTGCAAAGTAAAATGAAGTGCAACAAATAGAACCATTGAAAAGATTCAAAGATTAGCATCTGAATGCATCACTGCGATTATGAGAACATGTCAACTAAATTAGTGATCTCACAATTCTTCACCTTCTAACAGACAGAGTATCCCACAAAGCCAACCTTAGAATATTTAGAGAATGTACTGGCAACCAATATCAGAAATACCGTTCAGCTCTGAACAAATATCATCTGCAAAACTCTCTAGTGAGAAAACCATTAAGAGATTCAACCTTGAAAGGTACCACATGTACCACAATGCTAAGTGGAGTGCACCTTTGAGCATAAATACCGCAGGATTGTATAGAGATTGCTCTTAAACCACTACAGGGACATGAGCTGGAAATGGGTTTCTATCCTAGCATCTTTCAGGTTGAAATCCAAGAAATAGGAAGAAGTGTACATTTAAAATTTAATCTTTGGAAGGGACTATCGAATATGTGATGTACCGATTCATTCCATAGTCAACTACTACTAGTTAAACCGAGCTGCAGCATAAATATTTCAAAGATAATACGTTATTATGTCAATTCATCAAGGAAGAATAATAAGGTTTTCTTGTTCTGTACTTGTAGACCCTCGGAAATCCTGAGAAACAAGTCAACGTACTAGACAGAAAAGGGAACGAGAACTTATCTGTGGCTCAGAGAAAAACACCTACAAATAAAAGTATAGATAGAAAGGCGGAAATATACTGTGTCACGGTTTCAATATGACGATGATCCTGAGATTAAGTTGGTGGATGCGCTTACTACAGACATTTTTAATCTTTTCTGCAACTATGGAAATTTGATCTAGTCTTGATTTCCGCGGCTTAGACAGTTCCTGCGCTTGATCGATGTGAATTATTAGGATTAGTTGATCGTGATCACGAGACTGCGTCCTTTTTGGAAGTTAAATTTGTTGAATTTTCTCCATGTGAGAAAAATTAAATCTTCTTCTTTACTTAGAAACGTTCTGAAACGGATTTTTCGAAGCTGCGTTGCCTTAAGAGTGAGAGCAATAGGGTAAGTTGTAAATCGAGATATCCTCAATCCTTTCATCAAAGACTGGCAAAATGGATCATCAAGTCGCGGACAATCAAAAGCCAAAAAGCCATAAAAGGACAACCTGAAGAAATACTCACCAAACCAAGGTCTACCAACATTATCCAGCAGAATTATATCACCAACAGGTTTGTTTTCTCCGAATTCAAGTATCAATTTTACATTCCCAGGCATGCGCAAACATCCAGCTCCTTTGTATTTGTACTTATCCAGAGTACCTTCGTAAACAGTACCATCTTGGAATGTTATTTCCACCATACCTCCATCTATCAATCTGTCATCGTACCATTTTCCTTTGTAAGACTGACCGTCTTTCGTAAAATAAGTTCCTATTCCTTCCTTCCAGACTAAACCGCTCCGGTGTGCACAGTATTCCCCTGTGTATCTATCGCCATTTGGATATTTGAATTCAGCACAACCTTTTTGAAAATCAGGGTCTACATAGCTTCGAGATTTCTTTAAAGCTACATAACTCTCAGATGAGGCATTTTTGTGAAATTGATTTCGTGACATTTCGTACCTGTCAATATTTACATAAGACAACTAAAGTAATATCGAACAAGTGCAGTGTAACTATGTAAATATATCCAAATGTTCTTTTATGTACAATGAAACATAGAAATAAATAGTAAATTCCATTCAATTTCCACAAACTTAATTGAATTTCATTTCCCATTTATTCAAAATGAATATCTACCAAATAACGACCGAATCTATCAAATATAAACATAGAAATCTCGTAATCGGCTAACACAAATGACCACCTTCTAAAAGTGATAAAGTGACTTTATTGCCGATAACCTGTCACTTGATATCCAACATCTTCTATTTCTTTATTTGATGAAATTAACGTTAGAGACATAAATAAACTTTCAGTATCCGACAATATACTAGCAAACATATTTTAATATAACAGGCAATTAAATGAATACATAGAGAAATTGGAAATGTGATGAATCTTCGAGGTTGTTCAGGAATCCCTACATTCACACCTACTATCTAATTACCGGTTCATTATAATCTGGCCGAATAATATTCTTAGGCATCCATTTTTCACCAATAACACTAGATTCCCAGGAGAAAATTCTCTACTGTGAGAGTCAAATGACCGGAATTTATGGATCACTTCACTAAAGTGAATCATAAATGTGATAAACATTTGATTTTATCCTGATACTTCCAGATCTTCTATGAAGATTCCTCAGAAGCTTTAGTGTAGCTTGTGAGAGTTAGGAGATCAGTTGTGGCCTAATACAATATTTGAAAAGCGCATTTCATGAGTTTACCTATTAACTCTTATATACAAAATGTTTATAAGTGGCCGATGTGTCAATTAGGAAGATTTTTATTTTAATACATATTATACATATAATAGTACCACAGAATAATCTGAAATAATATTGTATATAATAATATTTAACCTCTATGGTAGGTCATTAGACAGTCTCGATTATTGACATTATGACGTTTTGACACATGACAACGTGTAATGTTCCGGTTTGGCAGTGACATTTGATGAAAACAATATTTTTCCACCAAACTTCCATTATCTAAAATGCATAGCTAGGTATATGATTTTGCTGCATTCAGTTGAATGAATGTTCAAGATGGAGTACTTCAGAAGTGGCCTAAAATCCGTGTTAGGGGCTCCTCCCCCTGACCAACAAATAACAGGAGCAGAAACAGTAAATAACATATTAGTCGCACCTATTTTTTCTATATTATAAACTTTTAGGTTGAAAGGCTTGTGAGTAGAGTAAGCACGTCTACACTTTTAGAAGATAGAAGAGATGCATGTAGAGCTCTCAAAGCCTTATCAAAAAAGTATCGAGTGGAGGTTGGCGCCCACGGTATGGATGTACTCAAACAGGTTTTAGAACTGGATAGAGCAGATTGTGAAATCATAGGGTACTGCTTAGACACCCTTTGTAATATTACTTCTAAAGATCCTTTTGAGGAAGAGGCGGAATCTGCACTGGCCATTAATGTTAATATTGGAGAACAGTTTACAGAAATGTTCATTAAAAATACAGAAAGCGTCACTTTAGTATTGAGTTTTTTGGAAGAATATGATTTTAGAGTGAGATGGCCTGCAGTTAAATTAATAACATCTCTTTTAACTAATAAACCAAAAGAAATACAAGATATTATATTAGTTAGTCCTATGGGTGTATCAAAATTGATGGATTTACTGGGTGAAAGTAGAGAAGTTATCAGGAATGATGCACTGTTATTGCTGATCAATTTAACAAAGAATAATGCGAATATACAGAAGATAGTTGCGTTTGAAAATGCATTTGACAGATTATTTGAAGTTATTATCGAGGAAGGTTTGACTGAAGGTGGTATAGTTGTTGAAGACTGTTTAATCTTGATGCTCAATTTATTGAAGAATAATACGAGTAACATTAATTTCTTCAAAGAGGGTTCCTATATTCAAAAAATCGCTCCAATGTTGATTTTACCTGATAATCTTGAAGAAGTAGGATGGAGCCCACAAAAAGTGTCAAATATGCATTGTGTGCTTCAACTAGTGAGAACATTAGTGAGTCCAAATAATCCGGTGCAGATTATCACTGCCTGTCAAAAAAGTATGCGAAATGTGAATCTTCTAGAAGCTTTGTGTAATATTTTGATGGCAAGTGGAGTACCAGCAGATATATTAACAGAGACTATTAATACTGTTGCAGAAATAATTAGAGGAAACTTGACAAATCAAGAATATTTTGCAAATGTAATGGCTCCATCAAATCCTCCACGACCAGCTATCGTCGTTTTGTTGATGTCGATGGTTAATGAAAAACAACCATTTCAGTTACGTTGTGCTGTTCTATACTGTTTCGAATGTTTTGTATATAAGAACGAGATAGGCCAAGGTCAAATTATTCAAACATTGCTTCCTAGTTCCTTAACAACATCCGATGTGACCACAGGTCAATTGCTATGTGGTGGACTTTTCAGTAATGATAGTTTGAGCAATTGGTTTTCAGCAATCTCTCTTTCACATTGTTTACTTGATAATCCGGCACAGAAGGAACAGTTATTGAGAGTTATGATTGCTACTAATTTAGGGGCACAGCCCATAGGATTATTGCACCAGAATGTCATGTATCTTCAACAAAGCAACAAGTTGCAATCTAAAATTGGCATTCTGATGCTTCTTTCCACGTGGCTAGCACAGTGTCAGCAAGCTGTTCAAGTTTTTCTGAATATACCAGGTGAAATATACATAACCTCAAATGATTAAAGTATAAAATTAACCTACAATTTTTGACAGGTGCCATGGCCTTCCTTACTGCACAAACATCAGCAAGTGAATATGACAATAATGAAGAGTTACTTCAGGGCATTTGTGCTTTTATAATGGGCCTGTGTGTTGTCTTTAATGATAATTCGGTTCAGAATTATTCAAAGGAAAATCTCTCACAACTCATAGAAAAACGGGTTGGTATCGAGACATACTGTAAGAAACTGAATGAAATATCGAGACATGAGGTATATGCAAGAGCAGCTAAGCAGCCTCAGATTTTAGCTAAACATTCCAATGAACTTTTGCTAGAGTTCGAATTCTGTAAATTATTCAAAACTTTTGAAGGTGAGAGAAAGTCGATTTCTATTAAAAAATTTCGAGATGTAAAAATTCATTCACAATTTTTTAGGTGTTATAATTAATGCCTTGGGGGTACAAAGAGATCTCCAGAATGGAATATCCGAATTAAGTTTGAGTGAACATGAAAACGCCCTTCTATTACAATATAAAGACCTTATTAGGGATCAAGATAAGAAATTACATGATATACAAAAAGCTCTCAATAGTGCACAAAGAGAGAAAGACATGTTGAAGGTATGAATGAATTTTATTATGTAGAGCTAAGAGTGCTATGAATGAAAATAGGTAAATAGCTTATGCCTCTGAATTGAAGTATAACGTGGTATTTTATAAGCAAGGACCTTTTAACAGGATGTAATACTTCCTCGAAAAAATTGTGAAAAGCAGTAACGTCAAGTCAGAAGCTTTTTTGTGGTTCTTCAACTATCCATTTCCTCTTAAAATATTCAGTCTGTCAATTCTTTCTTGTCTTCATGAAATTATGCATTAGTGAGCCTTTTTCAAATGAGAATAACTCAAAAACCACCAAGTCCATCCAGTAGTTTTAAAAGTATTGGGAAAATAAGTGAAAGTTTCCAATGTGAATAACTGTGGAACCATTAGACCAATTTTGGCCATAAACGTATTTAACCGAGCTATTTAAGCACAGACCCTACTCTGAAAGTTCCAAGTTTTCAGCTCTTTCTGTTCCAAAGTTAAAGTGTTTACAGTCAAATTGGATCGGCGGATCAGAATTACTTTTGATCTCATATTCTCTATAAGGGAGTACAACCTAATTGTTTGAAACTATTCGATTATATTGAATGTTTTTAAGGTATATACAGGTTACTTAACATCTTCGGACAAGAATAATTTCAGGATAATTCCAACTTGTATAGAGAAATTTGGAAAACATGTCATTATTCAGTGGTAATAACATGAGAAAAATTTGTTATAGCTTAAATTTCATCATTGGATACAGCGATTTAAAAAGTGGATTGTGACTATATTATGAATAATCTTTCAATTAAATTGACTAAAAGTCAATTGCAAATTCCATTTTTATTTGACCATAATAAAAATTACATATAAGGGAATGTCACAGAAGTTTACATTGCACAAATATTCCATAGTAAATAAAATTCTCAAAAAATAGTCACCAATTTTCAAGATGATAGAACAGAAAATATAACAATAACAACTTGATAACAACTCATCTTAGACATTACATTTATGTATTGAGCTTTCAACAGTTTCTCGAAGACTTGCAATGACGGCCTGTTGATCTAGAGCATCTGTTATTGCTGTACCTGCCACTATCATATTGGCACCTGCTTCTGCGCAAGCTGTGATTGTATTCAAACCTACCCCACCATCTACTTCGATGTCAAGTAGGGGATAATTGTTCCGTAACCATTGAACCTTGGGCATCATATCCGCCATGAACTTTTGCCCACCAAATCCTGGTTCTACTGTCATTATTAGAATCATATCTGCACTATCAATGTACTGCCTCACAGCCTCGATTCCTGTACCTGGTTTCAGTGCTATTCCGACTTGCATTCCAGCTTCTTTTATTCGTCTACATAAAGGAAAGACCTCTTTAGTTGCTTCAATATGGAACGTATATTGGTTAATACCCGCATCAGCCATAGGTTCTACCCACTTCTCAGGCTCATCAACCATCATATGAGCTTCAAGGAAGGTATTACGTATTTTGTTTCGAAGACACTTCACAACAGGGTGACCTAAAGACATATTTGGTACGAAATGACCATCCATCACGTCTAAGTGAAGATAATCAGCGCCGCTATCTAACAGTTTTTGAGATTCTGCATATAAATTGGATAAATCTGCGTTCAGAATTGATGGTCCTATTTTGCATTTTAAGGGTGCCCTTGCCATATTTACCCGGGAAATCTGTTGTCTGCTCAATAATGAAAATGTTTAATTGAACTTTTGCAGATTGTTTAAGAGTAAAAGCTTTATCAGGTTCAGAAAAATCAATGACAAATAGGATTAAAAATTGTTGGAATGTGTGACATTGATTAACCTCAATCTTTACACCTTAATCGGAATCTGTGTAGAATCATAGAGTTGACTTTGCGTTATTTATGCTCCAACTGAACGTTCGCTCTAAACAGTGGCGGGTTAACAATATTATTCAGGAATTGTAGAATAGGAAAACTAAATATTTCTGCAATGAAATTCCATAACGATTAGATCTTTAAGGAATTAAATGTTAAGAAATAAGTCATCTTCATAATTCATTATGAAATAACTTTTCAAATGTGAAATATTCAGAATTTTTCAAGTAAGAATCTCAGTAATGATGAAACTAATCTAATATCAACTTTTTTTTGGTTCATCTAAGTTTGTCAATTCCTTGAATTTTGTTGATTCTTTTTTTAGTATATAAAAATGGATTTTTGAAGAAAGTTTTCCTAGATATAGTTAATATTGATCGTTTTTTTAAATTTTAATCTGTTATTTGAACTTTATCTAGTAAGACACAAAAAATTGTATAAATTGTTAGAAATTCAATAAAAATTTCATTGGGACTAGCATTAGCGTGCCATGGAATCACAATTAGTCTTTTGATTGTCAAATTAAAATGTCACAATATTGCATTGAAAATGTTAATTTCTTTCAGAATGAACTTGATGAACTTCGTCAGACCAACTCCCAATTGAACGACCAAAATACCCTTCTCAAGCTGCAATTGACAACTAATTCTACATCCAGTAATTCAGATCAAGCATTTAGCGTAGCACAGATTGTTCCACTTTCAACTGCCTCACCACAAATTAGTGATAGTGAAGAAGTTCAGCAATTGAGAGATCAGCTGAAGGAAAAATCAGAAGAACTTGAACATTTACGGAAAGACCAAGAAGATCTCTTGGAACTTTTAACCGATCAAGATTGTAAATTATCGGTTTTTAAGAATCGTTTGAGAGAGTTGGGTGAAGTGTTCGAGGATGATGACTCAGAAAATGGATCTAATTCTGAGAATGAGATATAAATGCTGTAAATTTTAATTTTAAGTGAAATAGTTTTGTTAATTTATTGAATTATTCGATGTGCAAGATGTAAGTTTTATTTTAACTATACATTGAAATAGAGCCATAAGTACTGTTATTTTGAAATTTTCTTTCAGTAATATATATATGCTGTTTATGTTTGTTATAAATCGATTTGTTCAATTTTTTTCAGATATGTATTTAATAAAAAAGAATATTTAAAAACAATTAGTGATGTAAGATACTATTGTATTTCTGTTATTTTTCAGCATTGAAATATTGTTCGAAAAGTGAGATGAAAATTACCCTGAATTGAACTGATTGAAGTAACAAGAAACCTGAGTTCAGTTTCATAAACCCTCCTTTATATTCATATTTAATTTAAAATTGCATCCAACATACATCAAACCTCTTTATGTTTTTTTTAAACAATTGTGCATCCAACATACATCAAACCTCTTTATGTTTTTTTTAAACAATTGTGAAAATGACCATACACAAATTTTTGATCAGTAGATCCAATGTAACAGCTTTAGACCAATTTTGGATTGAAATTCTCAAAATACAAACATTTGGATGAAAAGATGGCGCCCTGATACATGTGTGTGAAAACAAAATCCAGATATACTTAATTTTTTATTAAATCATATATCCAACATACATCAAACCTCTTTATGTTTTTTTAAACAATTGTGTAAATGACCATACACAAATTTTTGATCAGTAGATCCAATGTAACAGCTTTAGACCAATTTTGGATTGAAATTCTCAAAATACAAACATTTGGATGAAAAGATGGCGCCCTGATACATGTGTGTGAAAACAAAAACCAGATATACTTAATTTTTTATTAAATCATATAAAAATCAAATTACTGATCAGAAATAAAATATAACTATATCATTTTATTCTTGCTAGTACCATTTGGCACCCTATAACTAGTTATAGGACTTGTATAAAGCGGGTTTTCAGTCCTACTCCTTTGTTGGTGGTCCACTTCTTTCTGAAATCTTTCGTATTCTAATCTGTCTTTCCTGGAAGTGACACATTTCCAAATCAAAACTGCCAATATGCCTGCTAGTAGAATACTAATCACTATTCCAGGCGCTACGACTGCTGCATTCACTTGTTTGTAACAGAACGGTTGAATCTTCAGAATGATGGGTTGATGTTCTAGGTTGTAGCTATACTTTATATCGCAGTAATGAGTCTTATTGTTAATTCTTGCGAAGCAAATACCTGTAATTTGTTTAACTTCATTATTATTATTATTAAATACAAAAAGAGTTGAGGTATTGATAATATTGAAAAACAAACATTCCTATAAGTTTGTCAGTTCTATCGTCTGGTGTTCAAGAAGATAGGGCTTGGTTTGAATAAAAAAGGTATGTGGTATTGAGGTATATCCAAAACCAAATTGGACTGTAAATAAAATAATGACGTACAGACTTATATTTAGTTACCTCTACAAGCAGTTAAGAATAGAGCTTACCTTCTCCGGCTAATGTCAATTCCTTTGAAATACTAATGGGTTTTATAGGAATGGCACCATAAAATAGTTCAGTGGTGCCATTTTCTACGAAACTCAATGTCTGATTTCTAAATTCCGCGCAAAAACCAGAGCCTTCACTTTTGCCGACATAATATTCGCATTTCCTCCCCTTGTAGTTTTCATTGCAGATACATTTATTACATTCGCATCTACCATGGTTGTTGCAAATTTTTCCGAACATCATGCAACTCTTATTGGAGTCTTCACAGGAGCAGTCGTAACCAGAGTAACCTGCGTCGCAGATGCATGTTTCTGTATCTCGACATTTACCATGACCAGAACATATTTTTCCCTTGTACGAGGGACATTTGTACTCGCAATATTTGCCTTGGTATGGAAAGTCGCAGATGCACTTTCCGCATTCGCAGTCTCCTCTAAAAAATTGGGATTAGCAATGCTTGGTATAGTTTTTTGTTCTAAAACTGTCAAAAAATTCACGCAAGATTTTAATTTGCCGCTGTTTGTGCTGTGAGGTGTCAGCAACAGAAAAATAGTTTGACAGGTTACATTTTAGGGTTGATAAAATTGAAGCACTATACTAGAGAAAACGTGTTTCCATTATTGAATAAAATTTCAGAAATATTAAAGTTTGGCGGTGATAAGTGTGTGAATTCATAAAGACTGGATCAATTGGTGATAGTAAACACACAGCATTGGCTCTGAGAGATTCTATTCCAGAGTATGACCTTGATTCCAACTATGAAGTGATCGTAGGTGACCGCTAGGAAGATATTGAAAGATGTGTTCAATTCCTAAAAAAATCATCTCATCTGGTATAATGAAAGGTCCCTAAGGGAGTCAGGAGCAGGCATAGTCAAGTCTAGGGAATCACTGTCTTTGGGAAGGCCTATAACAACGTTCCAAACCGACATTCTGGATATAGAGAGATGTACCTAAGTCTGTCTATCCAGGTAGTACAAAGCAATTATAACAATTTTTATTGCCTCGGATCAAATGACACTGAAGCAACTGATGGCCGTTGAGTGTAAGTCAAGAACCTGCTGGGGATGTAAAAATCCCTCATATCTTTGGCGAAAGTCCTAGTTTGGGTACCAGATCGGCATTGACGCAAATGAAAAAGAATATTCCCTTGTAAAAAGAAGAGAAAACACTTCCTTCACCCACATTGATTAGAGCTGAAGTCGATGAATGACAGACAGAAGGGAAAGAAGAATTCTGACTGGATTAACCCTTCATGTCAACGACAAGCCAAGAGGCTCATTGCCAGTTCATTAAATGGATTACTGAATATTGACAATTGAATGTTGATTCTCCAGCAAAATTGTGTTATGCAAATGAGCCCATTTTTTCCTTGATGGCTTCGTTAATGGTAAAAATTTCTGCATTTGAGTTTCAGAGGAGTACATGTGATCGTTGAAAATCAAATGCTTCCACAACGTATTACTGTTTGGTGCTGATTTTGGACTGGAGGCATCACTGAATCATTCTTCTTCGAAAATGATACTAATCAAGCAGTATCAATTGGTGGTACTCGATATTGAGGCACGATAAGAGATTTTTTCTGCTTAAATTGGATGAAATTGTTATTTTGCCACTAGCTATAGAGACCGTGAATCTATTTCATTCCCGTATGAGCTATTTTGTGGTTGGATACTTTCTAGTTTCAGTGATAAGAATTGGCCCCTTGGATCATTCAATTTAACACCACTGGATATAAACTTTTGGGGTAACTTGAAGTAAAATGTCTATGTCAACAAGCTTACAACCACCGCAGCCTTGAAAGAGGAGATCTAACGCTATATCGACTAAATTCAGCCATATTTATGCAAAACCGTTATGAAAAATTTCGATAAAAATGTGCGCCCAACAAAGTCGTGAAGATTTGCTGATATACCATTCCATACAAATTAAGAGGTACAAACTCCCTCCTAACACCCGCATTTCCTTGAGAGCTTCAATTCAATAAAGAATAATAATTTAAAGAAACTTTCTAATTATTCAAATATTGCGTGAATTTTGGACTACTACCTTCGACTGCAAGATGTCTCCTTCACACCATCGACTACTTTTCGACAGGGGTCTAAGCTGTAACTGCAGGTTTCATTGCAGGAATCGCCAGTCCTAGAAAATTATTACTACTTATATCACATAGTTAAGTATTTATAACCATGAATTATACTAAAAAAACCTCAGTAGGAAAGAATTCAAATATAAATTAACAACAACCTTAAAAATATTAATTATGTTTGGAAAATATTTGAAACTTAATATCATAATTCTGAGAAACTTTCACATATATTAAAAATATATAGTAGATTTAGATAAAATTAATACTTGTCTAGAAATACAATTATTTTTCATTTTGTGACATTGTATACATGCATGTGAACCTATATACGTTGAGATTGCTTAGAAGAAGTATTCAGATGTTTCTGTGACTTGTGACAAATTTGTTCGTAACCTTTTTTTTTTCGGAAATTGAAGCTTGAGTGTGAATAATTATTCACATCACTTTTATTGATAATTCTGCCAACTGAAAAATTTGAAATAAAATAGAAAGGCCTTTTACTTGATAGAAGAAATATAACAAAATTTCAATATTAAAACAAATCGAAATATGTTTATCTTCTACAATTTTAATTTCAAAAAAATTTTTTATTCAAAAAACTTTTAGAATTAAATTAATGTCTAAAACAAGCACCGCTTACATTTAATAGACGTATATAATCAAAACTCAATATATAATGTCAAATGGAATGAATATACCTCTATTAAATGTAAGCGGTGCTTGTTTTAGACATTAATTTAATTCTAAAAGTTTTTTGAATACAATTTTTTTTTAAATTAAAATTGTTTTAATGTTCAAATTTTGTTATATTTCTTCTATCAAGTAAAGGGCCTTTCTATTTTATTTTATATATAATATAATTATATATTATATATAAAATGAAATAGAAAGGCTTTCAATAAATCTCATTATTGAATGTCAATGAATTTAAATAAGCCTTAAAAATAACTCACACTGTTCTTTGATTTTGTTAGAACATAGATCAATCTTGAATTATAAAGTTGATCTGTGTTTCGAAGCATTAGTCCTTTTACACGTGCTGAGGGTTTGGATATAGGTTAGTTTTTTGATTTTGATATTTGGAATATTATTGAGGACTGAAGACGGAATTGCTTAGAATTATATTTGTTTTTTGAAGATATAGTGCATGTTTTTAGAGATTTCTGAATTAACTTATTCGAATATTTAAATAAATTAAATATTTCAAATAAATTATATTCTTTGGGAAGTCCTTTAAGTGTGTTCATGTTTTTAAAAAGCAATTGGTGTTCTTAAAGGTAAGACCAGAAACAAAATTTTGTCTCCTTTAAATATTTATTATTAATTTTAATGACTTTCGTATATCTGTTGGTTTATTTATTCCATTTGACATTATATATTGAGTTTTGATTATATACGTCTATTAAATGTAAGCGGTGCTTGTTTTAGACATTAATTTAATTCTAAAAGTTTTTTGAATAAAAAATTTTTTTGAAATTACAATTGTAGAAGATAAACATATTTCAATTTGTTTTAATATTCAAATTTTGAAAAATTTCAGGTTAATTTAGGAGAAATTGACAAATGTTTTTTAATGATTTTAAGATACAAGCAGCAAAAATATGATGTATTTGTTACTAATTGGACAGATATGCTTGTCTTTTCTTCCGTAAAAGATTCGGATTTGTTTCAATGATGAATATTCATTCATCAATAAATATCTGCTTGGTCATTCTCTTCGTTGGCTTGAAATTTTCCTAGAATAATTAAATTTGATATTTTACAAAATGAGATGAACCCATTTTCAAGAAAATCGAAAAGAAATAAAGGAAACAAATTTAGTATATCACCGTCCTTCTTGAACGACAAGATAAAAAACAAGTTCTAGCGACATTGACATATGCTCCCAAGTCAAATGTTTCAAAACAAAAACTGCATCATGAATATATCAGGGTTTTAACCTACTTGATTTTTCTTCCACAAAGGTATATAAATGTCAATGTTTTGAAACGATTTTTGTTGAGTGATAATTTATACATTGGCTGCAAACGTTGAATGGATTAATAGGAAAAACGGCGATAAATAGAAAAAAAACTACTCAGTTGGTTATTACGAAATATTACGAAAATATTAATTCGAAATGTTACTACTACTGATTTAACTGACCAAGAGTTTAAACGGGTAGATGGCCTCCTTTCTCTCTCTTTCTCGCCATCCGAAGTTATTTACAAATAGTTTTCATGGTCTTCAACAAACTTGTTCCACTGAAGAAATTGTAACGAATTGCACATTAATCACGTTTTGTATTAACAAAGAATTATTTTAATATAAGAAGGTACCGAATTGATGAGCTGCATCTTTTTATGTAAAAAAATTATTTCAATATAAAATTTTTCAAATGGTACATTCTGTCAAGAAAGTACCGGGAATTATCGATTTAAATCTGGCGGGGCAATGAGGTAGGTAAATTTTTTTTTCCTAGGTTGGTACCACTGTCCTTAATTACTATGCCAAGCTTGAGCGGGATCTGTCAACTAGTGTGTTTGCAACAGCTGATTAAGTCAGTCGATGTCAGAGTGCGTGCCGATTTTTACTATGGGTGATTACGTTGAGCAAAGAATTTGTTTAAAGTTTTGTGTTGCAAATGAATTTTCGTGTGCCGATGCATTGAAAATGTTGCAAAAGGCCTTTGGTGATAATGCTCTATCGAAAACTCGTGCATATCAGTGGTACAGAGCCTTCAAGGACGGTCGTGAAGTGGTCGCCCATCGACGGCTTCGATCGAAGATAACGTCGATAAAATTAAGGAAAGGGTGCTGGAAAACCGTCGTACCAGCTTGAGAGAGATAGCACATGATCTTAAGATATCCCACGAGTCCGCACGTACGATTTTGATTGATATTTTGGGCATGAGAAAGATGGCCGCACGACTCGTACCGAAAGACCTGAATTTTCTTCAAAAACGTCATCGCGAACAGGTTGCTTCAGACATGCTGGATCGCTGTAATTCCGATTCTACATTCATGGAACGCATTATAACTGGTGATGAGACCTGGGCCTACGAGTACGATATGCAAACAAGCCAGCAATCATCGGAATGGGTGGCAAAAAATGAGCCGAAACCGAAAAAAACCACGCCAAAGCCGCTCGAAAATGAAGGTGATGCTCATTGTTTTCTTCGATATCCGTGGCGTGGTGCACTACGAATTCGTTTCAGAGGGTCAGACGGTAAACGAGGAGTATTACCTAGGCGTTATGAAACGTTTGCGTGAGCGTATCCGTAAGAAGCGGCCAAATTTGTGGGCGAACAACTCATGGATTTTGCATGACGATAACGCGCCTTCTCACCGAGCTACGATTGTGACTGACTTTCTCGCCAAAAACTCAACAAACGTGCTTCAACAACCACCGTATTCGCCGGATTTGGCTCCCTGCGACTTTTTCCTCTTCCCAAAACTAAAATTGCCCCTTCGTGGCACCCGTTTTGAGTCGATTGAAGCCATAAAACAAAATTCGGCGCGAGAGCTAAAGTCCATCCCGGAAAGCGCCTATAAAAAATGATTCGATAATTGGAAGTGCCGTTGGCATAGATATATTGGAGCAAATGGAGCCTATTTTGAAGGTGACCTAATAAATTTTGACGATTAAATGTAAGAATGTTGTTTTAATTGAAAATTCCCGGTACTTTCTTGACAGAGTAGTATATTGAAATGTTTGATTGTGGAAAATCATTTTAATTAAAAAATATATAAGAGACAGTATTTAAATTTCCATAAAAATGTTTATAATACAACAATTGTTTCACCACGATGTGGCTCCTTCAGGTAACTATATTTTACAGGCAGATTGTATCCTGAGTTTAAATACGCTGTTAGATGCGTGCAAAATAATGGAAGAACAAGTCATAAAAACTCAAGGTGTTTATTTATTGGAGTTTGCCGCTAAAAAATGAATGATATTCTCAATTGTCTCGAAATATGTCTTGAATAAAACTATTTTCAATTTAACGGTCTATATTTGTAACAAAGGTTTAATAATGGGAAATCCACTCAGCTGAAATTTTCATGTGTGATCTAGACTCAAAAATACACCTAAACCCTATAAGCAAATATTTCCTTTATGGGTATAGATATGTAGATGATATTTTTTGTTGTTTCAAAGGCACCGACCGACAACTACATATCTTCACGAAGTTTATCAATAAACTCCACTCAAAAATCAAATTCACAATAGAAGAAGAAAACAACCACAGTATTACCTCACAATAACAAGACTAGATAATTTACATGATTTTAGTATTCTCACAAACCCACACATACAGATATAACAATACATAAAACTTCAAAACCAACCAAAAAATGACCGCATATAATAGTTTTATTCATAGAAGAAACTAAAAATTATTAAGCAGACAGCGTCAAATAACGGTTACAACCCCTTTCTTATAGACAAAATGGTATCCAACAAACAAAAGAACACGGCATTAAATCTCGTGTACCCAGTCATAAAAGAGGACAATACACAGAAATACTTTTCGTTATCTTATGTTAATGGATTATCTGAAAATATTGCTGAATATTTCAAAAATAGTTTCAATTACAACGCAACTTTTAAAACCGTAGTACTTACATAAAAAACAATAAGGATCGAACAAATAAAGAAAATAAATCTGGAGTCTACAAGTTGACTTGCAACGATTGTCTTTAGTATACATTGGTCAGACAGGTAGATCATTCAAGAAAAGAATCCAAGAACACCAAAGGAGTTACATATCGGATTCCGTGCATTCGACATATGCTAATCATCTTAAGGAATTCAGGCATAATTTCAACAATAACTATGAAATTATCCACGTCGAAAGCAAAAGTTCTAGATTAACACTTTTAGAATTTCTTGAAATCAACAGGTACAATACCCGTAAAATCCTTTTGAGTGAACAAACATATGTTGACAAGTCTCCATGACTGAATATCTTTGCCTAATGGCATTTTTTAGCGGCAAACACCTAGGCTTTTTATGACTTGTCATTATTTTGTCACGTACTTAACACTGTATTTAAACTCAGTTACACTGAACACCATCAGCCAGTAGAAAGTAGATACCTGAAAAAGCCACATCGGGGTGAAATGTTGTATTATAAACATTTTTGTGGAAATTAAAATACTGTCTCATATATTTTTTAATTATAATGAAATGATCGTAATCTTCCTTGAAATCGTGAACCTTTTCATACGTTATTAACCTTCCTTAAATTTATCACTATTTCGAAGATTTATCATTTGACGAATTGATACACAATGATGGTGTGAAAATGTAATCTATAAAAAGTTGTATAATATTTTTCGTGAAAATTAATTGAAAGGAACTTAAACTGGATCATTATACTCATATTATAAAGGAACCATAAAGTAATGTCGCTTTCTTAAATTGAAAATTCAAACCAAATTATTAACAAATCTTTATTTTCAATCAATAATGTAATCACCTTCGTTGTCAAAAACCTTTGCCATCTATTGTACAATATTTTTCCAATCTGCTGCAAATGTTCTTGGATGGTTGACCAAGGTTGGTTAAGGTTGCTTAAGAGTTCCTGGATTGTCTGACGTAGATTTGGTTCATCTTCTGCCCTAAGCCTGTCGTTATCTAATGTTATTGATCTTCCCGATCGATAGGAATGAGAGAGATCAAAATTACCCATCTGAACCTAGAGCACCATCTTTGGCACTTACGAACCCCTAATGCACTTGATAAATGTTTTAGGTCGCAACGGTTGCCTTACTACCCTTGCGAAACTCAAAAAGCAAATTGGGTGTTTTTTTAGAGTGATAGAACTTTAAATTGAAATAAAACTCATTTATGTTTTAAAAATAATTTCCGGCATATGTCTACCACGACTTGCTCTGAGGAACCGCAATCGACCAGACCAATTTTGGACCACTTTATCGAGTAATTTAGACCTTATTTCATCAATAACACGAGTTATGTTGGCTTCCAAAGCGTCGCATGATCTTGGAGGCCAATTAATTGGACCATTTCTCGACATAATGTTATCGCCAAATCTTTCTTTCAATAAATCAGTTGTTACGGTAGCAGCATGAGGTGTAGCACCATCTTGTTGAAACCAAAACACTTCTGGGTGGATACCATTCAAATTTTGAAACGAATAATCATTGATCATCGATCTGTAACGAGCACCATTCACTGTAACATTAGCTCCAGCATCGTTTTTAAAGAAATATAGACCGATGATGCCTCCAGCGTATAAAGCACACCCTACAGTGCAGGATGCAATGGAACCTGCAGAACTTCTTGAGGATTATTTTTACTCCATATACGTCAATTTTCTTGTTTACATTGCCGTTCAACCAGAAATGAGCTTCATCACTAAACACAATTTTACGATGAAAAAGTGGATCAATTTCAAGCTGTTCTAGGGCCCAATCAGCAAGCAATTATGGTCAAGGGGCTTTAGTTCTTGAACCAGTTGGATCTTGTATAGGTGTAGACCAAGATCTTTACGCAAAATTTTCCATGTGGTGGATGCACAGAGTCCAACTTGTTGTGAACGTCGATGAATAGACAAATCTGGACCATCATTACACTATTACTTACAACAAGATATTTTCTTCTGTACGTACATTTCTTTGTCTTGTTGTTGTTGTTGCATCGAGTAGAGAAAATGTTGTCCGAAATCTATCGATAGTTCGACGAATAAGCTGCTCTGATGGACGATTATGTGAACCATAAATTTCACGAAGTGCTCTATAAGCTTGGCGAATAGAACACTGATTTGAAAATAAATTTCAACGATTTGTAAACGTTGTTGCAGCGTGAGTCTTTCCATGATAATTTGTCAATGCTTACTGAACAGAAATGTCAGAACAGCATGGCTTCTACCTTCTGTCAAATCACAGTTATCCCCATCGAAAGTTCTATCACTCTAAAAAAAACACCCGATATAATGCCGGATAGGATCTTTTGGTTTATGGCTGGCCATTTTTGCAAAATAAAGTCTAATATTCAATTATTTTGAAGTGAACAAGTCACAATAACATTAAAATGTCTTTGACACGACTTCGAAGTACACAATGAGCTGTCAAATTACATTCAAATATCGACATGCTCAGAAACGACATTTCTTTCCGGTGTCCCCATTATATTAAACGGTATTACGCTATTTGAATCGAATAAAATAAGCATGTGGTTATAGCTCATTGGATGGTGACTGAAAAAAATATATTATATTTTCTAATTCCACTCACCAACCATAATAACAGTTACATTTCCCACATCTCAATACTCCATTTACGCATGCCTGGCCCGCTGTTTCTTCAGAAATTGCATCACATCTACAAAAACCATGATATTCTAGATCAACCTCTATTTTTTCTTGAATATTTTTCTCTACAATGAAGAGTTTTTCTTTCTGGAAAAAATATTTTTGTTAAGTAGCGCTCGATCTACGATTTTATATTTTCGATGAAAATTCCAGGCCTAACAGTTCATATTAAAATAGATTAATTCGGCTGATCTGTACCAAATATCATTAATAAGGTGAACGAGAAGAGAAAATCTACAAATTGAGACAGTGTTACATATTACAGATAATAGCTGGAATTAATTCTCCAGAACCTCTACAGATTTTAATCTAAATAAATCTTATGAAAACATTCAGAATTAAATATTAAAAACATATCCTAGATACACTGTATCCCTTTATTGACATATATATTATCATCCAATGTGGTGGAAATAAACTAATAAAGAATCAAAAGAAAGTTAAAATATTGACCGAATTATTTAGACATCACCTTATACATATATGTTTCGATTGGATGTTAAAGAATCATGAGTTCCATCACTAAAAAATGTTCAACAAATAATTCAAAAAGGCTCTTTTTTATTTTCCTTTTTTGAAAGAATATATTATTGCACATTCTCCAAAGAAGAAACCTGATAAATTCGGACCCAAATCTCTTCAGTAAGGAGATTTGAATAAACAAAATAATCATTAAAAAATATATAATATAAAAATACCTTTCTGTCACTAGACATTTCTGGAGGTTCTGGAGAATTAATTCCAGCTAATATCTCTAATATGCAAATATTTCTTCATAGTAATTTTCAATATATGTACAGAGTAACATATATCTGTATAACAATTCTATACTCAAACAAACTCGACAAGGTTTTGTTGATCACAGAGGTAAATTGCAGACATGCGCACGTTTCAAACTAGTTAGTTTTCATCAGTGCAATGTATGCTAGTGAATACAAATCTGTCAAGTATCTGCATTCGCTATACACAGAGACACTAAGGTATTAATCATACACTAACGCCATCTAGAGTATGCAAATATACATACAAGACATACCTTTGCGAGTTAATTTAAGTAAAGGAATGTATTCTCGACATTCTCACGTTAGAAACGCAGAAAAATCTTTCCTCATATTATAGATTATTTAGAATGCTCTACAATATCTGAGAATAGTATAAAATAGAAACTTAATTTTTTTAAATAAAATAGAAAGGCTTTTTACTTGATAGAAGAAATATAATAAAATTTGAATATCAAAACATCGCTTACGTGAGCGGTGCTTATTTTAGACATTAATTTAATTCTAAAAGTTTTTTGAATAAAAATTTTTTTCGAAATTGAAATTGTAGAAGACAAACATATTTTAATTTGTTTTGATATTCAAATTTTTATATATTTCTTCTATCAAGTAAAAAACCTTTCTATTTTATTTTATATATAATATATAATTATATTTTGGCTTCAATAAATCTCATATGGAATGTCAATGTATTTAAATAAGCCTTAAAAATAACTTACACTGTTCTTTGACTTTGTTAGAACATAGATCAATCTTGAATTATAAAGTTGATCTGTGTTTCGAAACATTCATTTCTTTGCACGTGTGCGTTGTTGATATAGGTTAGTTTTTTGATTTTGATATTTGGAATATTATCTAGGACCGAAGAAGGGATTATTTAGAATTATATTTGTTTTTTGAAGATATAGTGCATGTTTTGAAAGATTTCTGAATTAACTTATTCGAATCTTTAAATATATTAAATATTTCAAATAAATTATATTCTTTGAGAAGTCCTTAAGGTGTGTTCATGTTTCTAAAAGGCAATTGGTGTTCTTAAAGGTAAGACCAGAAACAACATTTTGTCTCCTTTAAATATTTATTTATTAATTTTGATGACTTTCGTATATCTGTTGGTTTATTTATTCCATTTGACATTATATATTGAGTTTTGATTATATACGTCTATTAAACGTAAGCGGTGCTTATTTTAGACATTAATTTAATTCTAAAAGTTTTTTGAATAAAAATTTCTTTTGAAATTAAAATTGTAGAGGACAAACATATTTTTATTTGTTTTGATATTCAAATTTTGTTAATTTTTTAAGCTATTTTGATTCAAAATTTTCTAATTAAATATTTTATCTATATATATATATATAGAGGATTCACATAATATTTCACTGTTTATATTTAAAATTATCATTAATTTTTTTTGAAAATCGTACGTAATAAAAACGTGAAATATGCATGGGAATATTACAATTTGTATTATATTCATATCACTTTAAATTTTTCTATATTTGTTATTTTTGGATAAATATTCAATTATTGTTAATACAGTTTGATCTTACATAACAAATGAATTTTTAAATAAAAAAACAATGGAAGTTTGTATTACTTGAAAGAGGATTTTTTCAATATTTTAAATACTGAACAGAATAATTCTATAAAACCTCTACTTGAAAAATCCTATTTCAAGTAATATTTCTTTTTGATTCATTTTTATTTTGTATATAACGATTATTTGTTTTCATACAAGCGCACAGTATATTTCTGAATTAAATCTGTGAGTCTGCCTTGCTTACTGTTATTTTCGATGGAAGAAGACAATATCAGAAATATTTAAACAATTTATTTTAGTTCACATTTTTCCCAGAACTAAATGTGAGAACAAGGCATGTCATAGATTTTTGATTGATTGTCTTAATTTATCATCCAAAAAATTCGATTGATTATGGGTTTTGAAAGAAGTTGAAAGATTTTTTGGAATGGAATTTGTTATTCATAAGGTCCATGTGAAACTTTGATTCCTTTATATTTTTTTGGTGTTGTGTGACGTTTGATAATTCAATATGTCTGTTTGAATAAAAACCGTGTTTCTAGGATATTTTTATTCAATTTTTAAGAAATTTTTTATATAAAATTTTGTAGAGATTTTTGGATAATTTAAGTGTATCATACATTATCAATATGAGCAGCATTTTTCAGCATTAAGATTTTTGCCTTGTTAAAATCCGACAGGATCAAAAATGAGTAAACAAGTATCCATTCTTCAAATTTTTACATCTAAAGCATAAAAGTTGTCTATATGAATATTTCAAGAGCGAAAAAGGAGCACTTTCTTGAAAGGCATAGAGCTATTGTATGTAATAACGAAGAGCATATTTACCTTCACGTCCTCAGGTAATTTATTCAATTTAACTTCCATAATAAAATCAATGACATTATCCAAAATGACATTAGAACATTCGCTTGTTTCCACAAAACCAATTCCGTCACAGTTCGCATAGAACTTTATATCTAAGTCGGCTGTGTGGTTCGAATCAACTGAAAATTTAGCTTTTTTGAAGAAGTCCATGTATCCATCTTTCGTCAGTTGTATTATGTTTTTAGAATCGTTATCCAGTGTACCAACAAATGAAAAATCCTTTAAAATATTTCCCATCTGCTGGTAATATGAAAGAACCTTCTCCTTGACGGCAAATATAACGTTCACCTGAAATATTTTCTATTCATCATTTTCTGCTCGACAAATATTTAAAATTAGAAAAAAAAAACACAGGTAATTTTTCAATTGAAATTCATCCAATTCCTCAGTCTTGCTCATGTGACTTTTAAATCTTGAAGAAATTGTTCCACGCTTTTAGTGCTACGATTGACATGAAATTTTGCCTGAACATGTTCAGAAGTTTCTTTAACACTCAAGCATACCATTCGTTAATCTTTCTACCTCGGATTGTGTCCTGTAATTTGTTTGAGATGGATACATCACACGTGTTATCACAATACCTCCTAGAAACAGATGTTTCTAGGAGGTGTATCCAAGCAAACTTGAAAGAGATCAGACAAGATGCGAACAAAAGAGAAGAAGAGTATTTGCCAACGTAGAGTATTCACTTCTTTTTGTGCGTAGAAGTAAAACAAATATTCAAACCATAAAAATTGAAGGGAACCTCACCAATAATAAAGCGATTACACTGTCACGAGTACTCTAAATTGATATCGTTCTGTGAAGATAAATAGAGAACGTTTGTTCAGTAATCAGAATATCTTGTTCTTACCTGTTGTTTTCGCAGCTGACCATGTATTTCACCAAGAGAAGGGTAGTCATACGGATTGTCAGCAGGATAATTTCCATCTACATCAACCAAACATTTCCCAGGATTCTTCCTCACTGTGCCAGAAAGTATACCATCACCTGCTAGATGCATGTAGCTTCCAGTACTAATGATAACTAATTTTCTAGAAACATCCGACCATCCAACCCGCTTTCCGCAAACCAAAACTTGCATTAGTGCTTCCATCCCTCCTTCAAGGTCATCTAGGTTGGCACTCGTATTGCTTTTCCTTCGCACCTAAGAACAGTGTATTCATCATAAGCTTTTTAAGTTTAAAATGCCAAAGAATTAATGCTTCAAAATAAGATTCCAACAACTATTCGCTAAAAATGAGTGCTCGATTTCTTCAAAAATGAACGAGATCTTGTCGACCTTTTTTTGACAGGTAATAAAGAGTCCTTCGCAGCTCCAATTTCACCGGTTCTTTTTCTGTCACAATGACATTAATTTTCGGATCAGTTCCCCAAACTCGACATCCTTAAAATCAGTCATTTTTCATAGATATCTTAGTGGAAGATTAATCACCCAGCTGCAGTAGATTTTACCTGTCTCACTAACACAACTCCGAGTTAATTAGAAACTAGTACTTACGGTATTAACTCTCTGCTTGAAACACGTCTATCTCTCGTATTAACATTCCTCATTTCGGCTCGGTAAGTTGAAGAAGTACTTACTCTCTCGCAATAACACTTAAAAAGTTTATAACGAACTCAAAGAAAGAACTCAACTCGCACTCATTTGTAACTTCTCAAATTCAGTCTCGAATATTATCTCGTAATAAAACAATATCACAAATGAAAAGCTTGAAAGTGAACGTATTTTCTATAATACTTACACTTATATTTAAGGTTAGTAAATTTGTGAAGTGAACTCGAGTGAACAACAGTGAAAAAGCTCATTGGTCGCTCTTCTAAGAGCAAGATAATGTTTCCATCACAACAGATAAAAACTCTACTTCACCAATTCCATTTATTCCGGGTAAAACAAAAAATTGTACAATGTACTATGTAGAAGATAGACTGTAAATAAACGAAACAAATCCCAAATTCTCTTACCTTTTCAAGATAAATTATTCTGACATAATTTTCTCACCTCTCTAGCGAAAAGTTCCACATCATTCGTGAAATTTTGAATATGCTTCAAGAGATAACTCTTGGCACAAGTGCCTTCAGCTGTGTGGTTACAAGGATTCTCGATGTTGTCACGATTGGTGAAGGAAAAAGGCATACGCAGCTTATCTACATAAGATCCAAAAGCTATTTTGAAGTGCTCGCTGATATTTTTGAGCGAATATCCCAATTCTCCTCCCAGATTTATAAGAGTCTGTAGATCGTTTTTCATGGAGAATGTCAAATCCATGAGGTAGTAGACCTCTAGGGGATAATTTTTAGCAGGTTTGTACGAGAATGTGAAATTGACGCCATCTCCTATTGAAATGAAAAGTTGATATATTAAGTGTATAAGATGATAGAAATGAAAAAAAAATCTTTAATCAACTTTGTAGATCTTAATATAAGTCATAGTGATAATGAGTTCGAATTCGACATTTTTAGAAAACCTACCACTACTGATACTATAATCCATTCAAAATCCAATCAGTCATGGCAAATTAAAATGTCAACAGTGTATAAATTCATTCATTGATAGATTTTTGAGCATCCCGTTGAACGAAGTCAATTGCCGAAGAGAAGTCAATATAATTAAAATTATAGCTATAGAACTGAAATCATGGACAAAATGATTGATTATAAAACATCACAATATTTGAAAAAAATTTTTATAATATATCAATATAAATGATCCGTATGAAGAAAGGAAAATATGGTTTTCAATGGCTTATATAAAAGGTTTCAGCAGTAGGATCTCTAATGGTCTTCATAAAATGGGAATTATTTTTTTAGCAGTAAATAGAAATAATAGTGTTAAGATTTTGGTGAACAATAAAGAAAGGAACCCAAATTTTTCCGAATGGGGGATTTATCAAATTAATTGTGATGATTGTAAGGCTGCATATATAGGACAGACAGCCCGATGTTAACAGCATAGACTTAAAGAACATAGGATTTAAAAACCAGAAATCAACCGCTTTTGCAGAACATTGTATAGAAAATAATCATTTTTTAATGAGAAGGATGTCACTTTACTGCATAATGTTAATTAAGGTAAATTGATGGACTATTTGGAGATTCTCAATCAAAAAAGCCTTTGAGAAAAAGGAGAATTTAACAACTATTGGATGCTTCATTGCGCCATAAAAATGCACAGATGTCCTAAGTGTAATAAAAGAACCTTTTTCAATTTTAAGTTTAGTTCATTTTTTGTACTCCTTTGAAGATAGTCGAAAGACCTCAATACGTGTGAAGATTCTGAATAAATTGTGAAACATAAGAACTGTGTGAATTATTTCAAATAAAATAATCCTTTCTTATTGGAAAATGATGGAAAAGAAATTCAGAAAGCAGTTCAGCTAAGGCGTCTATGCAGATTCTAGCTTGCCAAAAGATAAATTCTATTTTCTCTGTTATTGTTGTTACATTATTTTCATACTATACAGTGGTACTATACAGTGGTACAGAGCCTTAAAGGACGGTCGTGAAGTGGTCGCCCATCGACGGCTTCGATCGAAGATAACGTCGATAAAATTAAGGAAAGGGTGCTGGAAAACCGTCGTACCAGCTTGAGAGAGATAGCACATGATCTTAAGATATCCCACGAGTCCGCACGTACGATTTTGATTGATATTTTGGGCATGAGAAAGGTGGCCGCACGACTCGTACCGAAAGACCTGAATTTTCTTCAAAAACGTCATCGCGAACAGGTTGCTTCAGACATGCTGGATCGCTGTAATTAAGATTCTACATTCATGGAACGCATTATAACTGGTGATGAGACCTGGGTCTACGAGTACGATATGCAAACAAGCCAGCAATCATCGGAATGGGTGGCAAAAAATGAGCCGAAACCGAAAAAACCACGCCAAAGCCGCTCGAAAATGAAGGTGATGCTCATTGTTTTCTTCGATATCCGTGGCGTGGTGCACTACGAATTCGTTCCAGAGGGTCAGACAGTAAACAAGGAGTATTACCTAGGCGTTATGAAACGTTTGCGTGAGCGTATCCGTAAGAAGCGGCCAAATTTGTGGGCGAACAACTCATGGATTTTGCATGACGATAACGCGCCTTCTCACCGAGCTACGATTGTGACTGACTTTCTCGCCAAAAACTCAACAAACGTGCTTCAGCAACCATCGTATTTGCCGGATTTGGCTCCCTGCGACTTTTTCCTCTTCCCAAAACTAAAATTGCCCCTTCGTGGCACCCTTTTTGAGTCGATTGAAGCCATAAAACAAAATTCGGCGCGAGAGCTAAAGTCCATCCCGGAAAGCGCCTATAAAAAATGTTTCGATAATTGGAAGTGCCGTTGGCATAGATGTTTTGGAGCAAATGGAGCCAATAAATTTTGACGATTAAATGTAAAAAAGTTGTTTTAATTGAAAATTCCCGGTACTTTCTTGACAGAGTAGTATATCATTCAATGCTTTCATTGTCTTTTTGTACTGTGCAATGAGTGTTTCTAAGATATTTATTCAATTCAATTCTAAAAGTTTAAGAATAAAAATTGTTATCAATATTCGAGAACTTCTGATTTATCAAGCAGAATGTTCGACAGTTTCATCATGATAATAACATTTTTTTACTATTCCGTTTTCAATATACAAGTTATTCTAATTAAGAGCAAATAAAAATAATGTTCCCACAGAAGAGTAAACCTGTGCATGGACTGTATCACATTATTTAACCAAAGATTTGAGTGAATAGACACCGAGAAAGACTCATATACGGACATCACATCAAAAGTAACTCTTGAGTGATATAAAAGGAACATCATATTTTAAATGTTAAACAAGTCCCGGTACTTTCTTGACAGAGTAGTATATCGTTTTTCCAACTAACATTATACTCATTCAATGTTTCTGGCTGTTAGATGTGGACATTGTTGTGTTAATCCTTACCTTTCCTCAAATCTAGTTTAACTTTTTGTGGCTTCAGCTGAATATAATTTTCTTTGTTCTCCAAGATTTCGAAATTTCTAAAATCATTGTTTTTCCGTATTGTTACTAAAGAATGACTGTTTCCCTCAATATATTCAGTTGGGCAGCCTTTAAGATTTTCGATTCTATCACATTTCTGACCAATGAAATTCTGAAAATAAAATTCGACACTAAAATATATTCACATATAACCACCATTTTAGATTCTTTAATATGAAGGGATGCTTCACTTGCGAGCCAACGGTTAAAGAACATGGTGGTCCAATTGGTAATACACACATGGTAATACACAGGGTATCCCAACGAAAATTTGACCCCTCACAGAACTCAGAAACGAAGAATATTGAGTTCATTTTCTAATAAGTTGTCGTCGTTTTCCAGAATGTCAGTAATCATTGGATCTATAATGTCGTCTAATAAATTCAAATAAGGTGTTCCGTCAAGATTTCCATCGATAAAAATTGGTTCAACAATATGGTTTCCTTATTTTCCTACCCAAACCTTTAGTTTGTGGGGAATTTGTGTTGTGTCTTCATGAATAAATGAGGATTACTATCACTCCAGTACCGACAATTATGTCTATTGACTTCCCCATTCAACATAAAGGTACAATCTTCAGAAAATATTGCATTGTAGAGTCAGTGTGGGTTATTATACAGTAACTCGCTAAATTGTTCACAAAACTGAGTCCGGCGGTCAGGATCATCTTCATTCAACTGTTGCATCAGCCTTATCTTGTAAGGGTGAAATTTATGAGCTTTCACAATTCGTTGAACGCTAAATTTCAGAAGATTAGATGCTCGTGCTAAAGTTCTTATAGATTGCCGATTATCCATCTGTAAATGTCCCAATACTGCTATTTCAATAGCTCCATTTCGGACTGGACGCTCAACTTTGTGTTTCTTATTCTGAATGGAACCAGTAGTTTCCAATTTATTCATCAAATGCTCAACATATTGGTGACTTACATTTCTTTCTGGATGATTGTTATTAAAATAACTTGCAGTTAATCTAGAATTTTCGTCATTCCGATAGTATAATTTGAGAATTTCTATTCTTTCTTCCATAGAGTAGACTATTTTCGCCTACGTAAGCAAGACTCAAACCCAATTATGATGCAGAAATGAAAGACTGAAGCACATTTGATAAAGAATATTATAATCGATATCATGCGTTTCACACAATTTCCCATCAGGAACGATAAAAAAATCGAATGTTTTTAAAGTGAAAACATTCAAAACTCAAATGGTTCTGCCATTAAATAGAAAAATTAGAAAATTTCAACTGCGATGTTTAGAGAACAGAAAAAACTTCTGAACTAAACCAACATCTCCTCCATATCCAAAAAATTTTGGGGATTGTTGCCATCCTCAGGTGGTTTTTTCGGAACAATATCATCCTAGGAATTCTTTCACCCTAATACAAAACTTGAAAATTATTTTTGGATTCTTCACAACTCTTAGGTTCTTGAGTTTGGACAGTTCCACTGTCTGTTCAACATCCCCTATTGACAGTTAGTTCAATATTACAATATTTCGTGAATAATGAACCGATTTTGAAAATTTTAACTGTGTTATACAGAGAACATAAATAACTTTCAAGCTAACCAACACTCGATATCTCTTCCTTATTCAAAAAATGTTGGGGGAGTTTTTTTCGGAACAAACTCATGATGGAAATTCGTTCCTCTCAAAACAGAAGTTGACCTGTGTTTTTAAAATCTTCGAAAATTCTTCGTTTCTAAGTTCTGGGAGAGGGTGAAATTTTCGTTGGGACACCCTGTATAGGCACACATGTGTCAATAAGTTCTTAACGCATCGTGTAGATCCAAAATGTTATTGATGTTTATTCGAATGATCTCTAATTTGAGTGTTCAATTTAATTAGCTTAAGTTGTTTACTCTAGTCTGAGAAAAAAGTAAACTAAGAATTATTGAATTATATTCATCCATTACTTGATGTTATTATTGAAATATACTAAGGAATTTTAGTTAATTGAAAACGAATGTCTTCCTTATTGGACAAACCATGGCATACTTTGATAAATATTTCATCATATAGGAAATTTTGAATTGAAATGATGCATTCCTCGATACTAATCAATTTTATGTTATTTAAGGACATGGATCTTTAAACGGAATCCGGTCATCTCTTCCCGTAAGATTTAAAAGGGCTACTTACAGCGTGAAAACAAAAATTCATTTCTGGATCAGACTGTATACACTCATCACATTCGTTTCCGTAAGACACCTGAATGAATAAAAATATCACAATAATCTGAGTTGAGTAGTTCCAAGAACTACTTCCACGAGACATCATTTCCATATGCGATGAGGTAAACTGATAATAATTCTGAGATTATCAACGATATTTATCCCCCTAATATTTGCTCTAAGAGTTATGGTACCGATATAGATAACTTCAATGTTTGACAGCGCTATAGGAACTCCACATCTAAGTACGAGTAGTATTTGTTGTAGGTATGTTTGTATGTTTGGTGATAAGAATGAATATGAGTGTACAGACGAAGAACAGATGCCATTAATTTGAATTTTGAAACTACTGTCGGAGAAGAAACAGTTTTTCGTATAATGCAATTGAGTATCAAATTTTTCGTCAATAAAATATTTCAATACAGTCGCAGTTTCTGGTTTGAATTTGCTTTTGTCACTGTTGGAGTACTGCAGGGAACGGTTTCAGACCCTATCTTAGTTCTGGTTTACATCAATAGTCTAACACAGGTGATGAATTTCCAGAGACATATTATGTGTTATGCAGATGACACAGCTATTATTATTCAAGGGAAGATCTTGTAGTGAAGTACACTACTGAATGTAGAAATTATAATGCTGGATGAATAATAGTCTGTTGAGCTGAATGTGATAGAACTTTTGATAGGGATAACAGAAGGTAGAAGCCATGTTGTTTTGACATTTCTGTTCAGTAGGCATTGACAAATTATCATGGAAAGACTCACGCCGCAACAACGATTACAAATTTATTTAAAAATCAGTGTTCTATTCGCCAAACTTATAGAGCACTTCGTGAAATTCATGGTTTACATAATCGTCCATCAAAGCAGCTTACTCGTCCAACTATCGATAGATTTCGGACAACATTTTCTCAACTCGATGCAACAACAACAAGACAAAGAACTGTACGTACAGAAGAAAATATCGCTGCTGTAAGTCATAGTTTTAATGATGATCCAGATTTGTCTATTCGTCCACGTTCACAACAAGTTGGACTCTGTGCAGTCACCACATAGAAAATTTTGCATGAAGATCTTGGTCTACACCCATACAAGATCCGAAAGATTCATGAACTAAAACCATAATAAGCGTTGGTTGTTTGCTGATTGGGCCCTAGAACAGCTTGAAGTTGATCCACTTTTTTATCGTAATATTGTGTTTAGCGGTGAAGCTCATTACTGGTTGAACGGCTATGTAAACAAGCAAAATTGCCATATATGGAGTGAAAACAATCCTCAAGAAGTTCTGCAAGTTCTATTGCATTCTGAAAAATGCACTGTATGGTGTGCTTTACACGCTGGAGGCATCATTGGTCCATATTTCTTCAAAAACGATGCTGGAGCTATGGATGTTACAGTGAATGATACTCGTTACAGATCGATGATTAATCAGTCATAGTCTTAATGATGATCCAGATTTGTCTATTCGTCGACGTACACAACAAGTTGGACTCTGTGCATCCACCACATGGAAAATTTTGCGTAAAGATCTTGGTCTATACCCATACAAGATCCAACTGGTTCAAGAACTAAAGCCACTTGACCATAATAAGCGTCGTTTGTTGGCTGATTGGGCCCTAGAACAGCTTGAAGTTGATCCACTTTTTTATCGTAAAATTGTATTTAGTGATGAAGCTAATTTCTGATTGAACGGCTATGTAAATAAGCAAAACTACCGTATATGGAGCGAAAACAATCCTCAAGAAGTTTGCAGGTTCCATTGCATCCTGAAAAATACACTGTATGGCGGTCCATATTTCTTTAAAAATGATGCTGGAGCTTATGTTGCAGTGAATGTGAATTATTTAATATTATTTCTCAGGAGACGTCTTTATTTACGTTTGGAAATAATTTCTTTGTTCTGTACATTTGCATCTAGCAGATGCTTAAATATTTCAATTTTTCCCTGTAATTTGGCAGTTCCAACCTATATCTGGTGACCCTCTTGTTCTTTTGTTCCAATTATGAAAACCACATGAACATGAATTTTAGAAAACGTGTGAAATAAATTGAAAGGCAAAAATACTTTCCTTGGGTTGACAGATTTAGTGTAAGACATTATGTTTAAAAAGTGACAGAATTATAAAATATATCATCCTTCTTTCGCCTTTTCAAAATTACTACCCTAATAAAACTGTGACTAATAAGAACTACATTTTATGTTTTAGAAATAAATTCTTCCATAGTATGTCCTATGATTAAATAGAGGGATGTAATTAAAACACACTATTTTTGTAAATAAATTTTTATAATCTTTGGCGATCGATTTCGGTAATTACCATCCTCAGGCCAGCTGAAAATATACAATGATATATACGTATTCTGTTCTGGTTTTGTTTCGATAAAATAAATTGATGTTTACAAACTTTTGAGGTTAACTAAGAGTGTGCAACTTACTGTCTACTGAATTAAAATGGATATGAATGCATTATATATTTGTGTACTTCTCAACTTTATTAATGTTCTATTTTTTATCATTTAGTCGATATCTTATATTGTAATTAAGTGGAGAGTCTTGGTGTGTTTACTTGTTGGAATGTCATCCAATTGTGGGAGAGGTGAAAAGCGAATGTGAATACTGTCAAATTTTTGATATTATTTCGGTGGCAGGAAAGATTGTGAATTTCTGTTCTTTTTATGTATCAATGAGCTTGAAAATGTTCCTTCCATTAAATTCTATGTTATCATTTAATAGAAATGGATCATCTCTATTTTTGTGTATCTCAAGTTGTTCGAGTAATACCATTTTATAATAATTATCCTCTTTGTGTAGTACTTTTAAGTTGTCAAATGTAATATTATGCTTAGTGTCGTCTATATGTGATCCTAGAGCAGATCGGGGTTGATTTTTCTTGTGTTCCTTAAATCTCTTTTCTACATTTCGAGTGGTCATTCCTATGTAATATGAAGGGCAATTCGTACAAGTTATTTCATAAATTCCGCTGAGCTGTTCCTGTTTGTATTTTGTTTTATTATTGACTAATATATCTGCTAGAGTTTTATGTCGTTTATTTGTTAAAGTATAATTGTAGTCTTTCAAAGTTGTATCCATTTTTTCATTGAGTTCTTTATAATATGGCGTCGATACAAAATGTTTTTCAACTGATGTGTGGGGGTAGATTTTATTCATTATCATCTTTCTTTTCATTGAAACAAAAATTTCATCTATGAATTGTTTCGGATATTGATTGTTTCGTCCTATCTGATATATAATGTCCATTTCTTTTTTATAGTTTTCTTGGGATAGTGGGACGTTTAGCAGTCTGTGGAACAAAAATCTAAAAGCGGCTCTTTTCATAGTGGGTGCATCATAGGAGCTAAATGGTATAATTGATTCTGTTTGTGTTGGTTTTCTGTAGATGTTGAAGGAAAATTGATTATCTCTATTCATTGTTATATTTAAATCTAAGAAGTTTAAGGAGTTTGATATCGAATGCTCTATTGTGAATTTAATCTTGAATCTTGAATTAATATCTGTAAGAAAGTTTTCCAGTTCTTTGTCTGTTCCTGACCATAGACAAAAGATGTCATCTACAAATCTTTTCCAGGTTATAATATGAGTATTACAAGGTAGGAGCATTATCTGTTCTTCTACATGATCTACATATACGTCTGCTATTAGTCCGCTAGATGGTGAGCCCATTGGTAAACCGTCTTTCATTAGGTATATTATTTCGTCAAATATGAAGAAGTTTTGTTCTGTTATTAGTTGACTAAGTTTCATTATGTTTTCTATGTCTGCATCATCTAAATTTAATTCATCATTATGGGCGTATTTCATTAATTGTTCTTTTAATAATGAGAGGGACTCGTCTATGGGAATGTTAGTATAGAGGTTTATTATGTCAAATGATATGATCTTATAAGTTTTATTCGGTTCAAGTTCGAGAGATTGTAAATGTTTAATAAGTTCTGTTGAATCTTTTATGGAATAGTTTGATTTATATTTTAGTTTTTTGTTGAACAATTTATTAATGAATTTTGAGATCTTGTGACTTGGTGAACCTATTGCGGATGTGATTGGTCTTATGCTTTTGTTTGGTTTGTGAAGTTTAATCGTACTGTATACTTTCGGGAGTTGTGGATTCTTTTCTTTCATGGTGTGAATTGTTTCATTGAATTTCTGTAATGTTGGAAGAGTCATTTTTAGTGTGTTGTTGACTTTAGTGCTATATTTTTGTAAGGGATTGTTTTTACACTTTACTATATTATTTTCTTCGAAAAATGTTAATGTTTTTTCAATGTATAATTTCTTTTCTAATAGTACTAGCCCCGCATTTTTGTCACCTTTTGTTAATATAAGATCGTTATCGGTTAACCTTTTTTGAATTGATTTCATAGTTTTTTGTAAATGTTCATTATCTTTAAATTGTTCATGGTTGCACGCTCTTACCTTTCTATTTTTATATATTTTTAGATCTTCTGCCAATTTGTTAGCCATTGTGTGATATTCTGGATTACCTCTGATTTTTACTTCTAGATCAACTGCAGTTTTGTAGACATTCATTGTTCTGGGGATTGGTGCGAATTTCTGTCCTATGTTCAATACTCTCAATTCATCCTCATCCAAAGTTATCCTTGAGAGATTAGAGAATTTGTCGTGAAATGTATGTGAGCTTGGTGTTGTTGTTTCTGGTTTTCGTCTGCCGGTTCTCGTTTGGGACTTTATGAGTGTGTTCTTATCTTCAATTAGTTTCCGCAGCTTTGCTCTTCTCTTTCTGTCTGCCTCATAGTTTGAACAGAATATATCCTCTTCTAGTTTTTCAATTAAGTTTTGATATTCGATAGTATGCAAATATTTATTGAGGTAGTGGTGGAAAAATTTTAGTTTCATATCGATTATTCCGGACTGTTGATATTGTCTTTTGATTTCTTTTTTAAGAAGTGTTGTTTGTATTTGACTTCTATTAAATTTAGTTGGTATTTTGAAGGTCAAGAATTTTGGTGTTACTTCATTTATTTTGCATTCGTGGAGAAAGTGTATATGATTGTTGACACGATGTCTTTTATCCATTGTATACTTCAGGTGTTGGAAGATATTGGATAATTCCAATTTTTCAATTTTAGAAATAAATTCTTCCATAGTATGTCCTATGATTAAATAGAGGGATGTAATTAAAACACACTATTTTTGTAAATAAATTTTTATAATCTTTGGCGATCGATTTCGGTAATTACCATCCTCAGGCCAGCTGAAAATATACAATGATATATACGTATTCTGTTCTGGTTTTGTTTCGATAAAATAAATTGATGTTTACAAACTTTTGAGGTTAACTAAGAGTGTGCAACTTACTGTCTACTGAATTAAAATGGATATGAATGCATTATATATTTGTGTACTTCTCAACTTTATTAATGTTCTATTTTTTATCATTTAGTCGATATCTTATATTGTAATTAAGTGGAGAGTCTTGGTGTGTTTACTTGTTGGAATGTCATCCAATTGTGGGAGAGGTGAAAAGCGAATGTGAATACTGTCAAATTTTTGATATTATTTCGGTGGCAGGAAAGATTGTGAATTTCTGTTCTTTTTATGTATCAATGAGCTTGAAAATGTTCCTTCCATTAAATTCTATGTTATCATTTAATAGAAATGGATCATCTCTATTTTTGTGTATCTCAAGTTGTTCGAGTAATACCATTTTATAATAATTATCCTCTTTGTGTAGTACTTTTAAGTTGTCAAATGTAATATTATGCTTAGTGTCGTCTATATGTGATCCTAGAGCAGATCGGGGTTGATTTTTCTTGTGTTCCTTAAATCTCTTTTCTACATTTCGAGTGGTCATTCCTATGTAATATGAAGGGCAATTCGTACAAGTTATTTCATAAATTCCGCTGAGCTGTTCCTGTTTGTATTTTGTTTTATTATTGACTAATATATCTGCTAGAGTTTTATGTCGTTTATTTGTTAAAGTATAATTGTAGTCTTTCAAAGTTGTATCCATTTTTTCATTGAGTTCTTTATAATATGGCGTCGATACAAAATGTTTTTCAACTGATGTGTGGGGGTAGATTTTATTCATTATCATCTTTCTTTTCATTGAAACAAAAATTTCATCTATGAATTGTTTCGGATATTGATTGTTTCGTCCTATCTGATATATAATGTCCATTTCTTTTTTATAGTTTTCTTGGGATAGTGGGACGTTTAGCAGTCTGTGGAACAAAAATCTAAAAGCGGCTCTTTTCATAGTGGGTGCATCATAGGAGCTAAATGGTATAATTGATTCTGTTTGTGTTGGTTTTCTGTAGATGTTGAAGGAAAATTGATTATCTCTATTCATTGTTATATTTAAATCTAAGAAGTTTAAGGAGTTTGATATCGAATGCTCTATTGTGAATTTAATCTTGAATCTTGAATTAATATCTGTAAGAAAGTTTTCCAGTTCTTTGTCTGTTCCTGACCATAGACAAAAGATGTCATCTACAAATCTTTTCCAGGTTATAATATGAGTATTACAAGGTAGGAGCATTATCTGTTCTTCTACATGATCTACATATACGTCTGCTATTAGTCCGCTAGATGGTGAGCCCATTGGTAAACCGTCTTTCATTAGGTATATTATTTCGTCAATTATGAAGAAGTTTTGTTCTGTTATTAGTTGACTAAGTTTCATTATGTTTTCTATGTCTGCATCATCTAAATTTAATTCATCATTATGGGCGTATTTCATTAATTGTTCTTTTAATAATGAGAGGGACTCGTCTATGGGAATGTTAGTATAGAGGTTTATTATGTCAAATGATATGATCTTATAAGTTTTATTCGGTTCAAGTTCGAGAGATTGTAAATGTTTAATAAGTTCTGTTGAATCTTTTATGGAATAGTTTGATTTATATTTTAGTTTTTTGTTGAACAATTTATTAATGAATTTTGAGATCTTGTGACTTGGTGAACCTATTGCGGATGTGATTGGTCTTATGCTTTTGTTTGGTTTGTGAAGTTTAATCGTACTGTATACTTTCGGGAGTTGTGGATTCTTTTCTTTCATGGTGTGAATTGTTTCATTGAATTTCTGTAATGTTGGAAGAGTCATTTTTAGTGTGTTGTTGACTTTAGTGCTATATTTTTGTAAGGGATTGTTTTTACACTTTACTATATTATTTTCTTCGAAAAATGTTAATGTTTTTTCAATGTATAATTTCTTTTCTAATAGTACTAGCCCCGCATTTTTGTCACCTTTTGTTAATATAAGATCGTTATCGGTTAACCTTTTTTGAATTGATTTCATAGTTTTTTGTAAATGTTCATTATCTTTAAATTGTTCATGGTTGCACGCTCTTACCTTTCTATTTTTATATATTTTTAGATCTTCTGCCAATTTGTTAGCCATTGTGTGATATTCTGGATTACCTCTGATTTTTACTTCTAGATCAACTGCAGTTTTGTAGACATTCATTGTTCTGGGGATTGGTGCGAATTTCTGTCCTATGTTCAATACTCTCAATTCATCCTCATCCAAAGTTATCCTTGAGAGATTAGAGAATTTGTCGTGAAATGTATGTGAGCTTGGTGTTGTTGTTTCTGGTTTTCGTCTGCCGGTTCTCGTTTGGGACTTTATGAGTGTGTTCTTATCTTCAATTAGTTTCCGCAGCTTTGCTCTTCTCTTTCTGTCTGCCTCATAGTTTGAACAGAATATATCCTCTTCTAGTTTTTCAATTAAGTTTTGATATTCGATAGTATGCAAATATTTATTGAGGTAGTGGTGGAAAAATTTTAGTTTCATATCGATTATTCCGGACTGTTGATATTGTCTTTTGATTTCTTTTTTAAGAAGTGTCACGACAAATTCTCTAATCTCTCAAGGATAACTTTGGATGAGGATGAATTGAGAGTATTGAACATAGGACAGAAATTCGCACCAATCCCCAGAACAATGAATGTCTACAAAACTGCAGTTGATCTAGAAGTAAAAATCAGAGGTAATCCAGAATATCACACAATGGCTAACAAATTGGCAGAAGATCTAAAAATATATAAAAATAGAAAGGTAAGAGCGTGCAACCATGAACAATTTAAAGATAATGAACATTTACAAAAAACTATGAAATCAATTCAAAAAAGGTTAACCGATAACGATCTTATATTAACAAAAGGTGACAAAAATGCGGGGCTAGTACTATTAGAAAAGAAATTATACATTGAAAAAACATTAACATTTTTCGAAGAAAATAATATAGTAAAGTGTAAAAACAATCCCTTACAAAAATATAGCACTAAAGTCAACAACACACTAAAAATGACTCTTCCAACATTACAGAAATTCAATGAAACAATTCACACCATGAAAGAAAAGAATCCACAACTCCCGAAAGTATACAGTACGATTAAACTTCACAAACCAAACAAAAGCATAAGACCAATCACATCCGCAATAGGTTCACCAAGTCACAAGATCTCAAAATTCATTAATAAATTGTTCAACAAAAAACTAAAATATAAATCAAACTATTCCATAAAAGATTCAACAGAACTTATTAAACATTTACAATCTCTCGAACTTGAACCGAATAAAACTTATAAGATCATATCATTTGACATAATAAACCTCTATACTAACATTCCCATAGACGAGTCCCTCTCATTATTAAAAGAACAATTAATGAAATACGCCCATAATGATGAATTAAATTTAGATGATGCAGACATAGAAAACATAATGAAACTTAGTCAACTAATAACAGAACAAAACTTCTTCATATTTGACGAAATAATATACCTAATGAAAGACGGTTTACCAATGGGCTCACCATCTAGCGGACTAATAGCAGACGTATATGTAGATCATGTAGAAGAACAGATAATGCTCCTACCTTGTAATACTCATATTATAACCTGGAAAAGATTTGTAGATGACATCTTTTGTCTATGGTCAGGAACAGACAAAGAACTGGAAAACTTTCTTACAGATATTAATTCAAGATTCAAGATTAAATTCACAATAGAGCATTCGATATCAAACTCCTTAAACTTCTTAGATTTAAATATAACAATGAATAGAGATAATCAATTTTCCTTCAACATCTACAGAAAACCAACACAAACAGAATCAATTATACCATTTAGCTCCTATGATGCACCCACTATGAAAAGAGCCGCTTTTAGATTTTTGTTCCACAGACTGCTAAACGTCCCACTATCCCAAGAAAACTATAAAAAAGAAATGGACATTATATATCAGATAGGACGAAACAATCAATATCCGAAACAATTCATAGATGAAATTTTTGTTTCAATGAAAAGAAAGATGATAATGAATAAAATCTACCCCCACACATCAGTTGAAAAACATTTTGTATCGACGCCATATTATAAAGAACTCAATGAAAAAATGGATACAACTTTGAAAGACTACAATTATACTTTAACAAATAAACGACATAAAACTCTAGCAGATATATTAGTCAATAATAAAACAAAATACAAACAGGAACAGCTCAGCGGAATTTATGAAATAACTTGTACGAATTGCCCTTCATATTACATAGGAATGACCACTCGAAATGTAGAAAAGAGATTTAAGGAACACAAGAAAAATCAACCCCGATCTGCTCTAGGATCACATATAGACGACACTAAGCATAATATTACATTTGACAACTTAAAAGTACTACACAAAGAGGATAATTATTATAAAATGGTATTACTCGAACAACTTGAGATACACAAAAATAGAGATGATCCATTTCTATTAAATGATAACATAGAATTTAATGGAAGGAACATTTTCAAGCTCATTGATACATAAAAAGAACAGAAATTCACAATCTTTCCTGCCACCGAAATAATATCAAAAATTTGACAGTATTCACATTCGCTTTTCACCTCTCCCACAATTGGATGACATTCCAACAAGTAAACACACCAAGACTCTCCACTTAATTACAATATAAGATATCGACTAAATGATAAAAAATAGAACATTAATAAAGTTGAGAAGTACACAAATATATAATGCATTCATATCCATTTTAATTCAGTAGACAGTAAGTTGCACACTCTTAGTTAACCTCAAAAGTTTGTAAACATCAATTTATTTTATCGAAACAAAACCAGAACAGAATACGTATATATCATTGTATATTTTCAGCTGGCCTGAGGATGGTAATTACCGAAATCGATCGCCAAAGATTATAAAAATTTATTTACAAAAATAGTGTGTTTTAATTACATCCCTCTATTTAATCATAGGACATACTATGGAAGAATTTATTTCTAAAATTGAAAAATTGGAATTATCCAATATCTTCCAACACCTGAAGTATACAATGGATAAAAGACATCGTGTCAACAATCATATACACTTTCTCCACGAATGCAAAATAAATGAAGTAACACCAAAATTCTTGACCTTCAAAATACCAACTAAATTTAATAGAAGTCAAATACAAACAACACTTCTTAAAAAAGAAATCAAAAGACAATATCAACAGTCCGGAATAATCGATATGAAACTAAAATTTTTCCACCACTACCTCAATAAATATTTGCATACTATCGAATATCAAAACTTAATTGAAAAACTAGAAGAGGATATATTCTGTTCAAACTATGAGGCAGACAGAAAGAGAAGAGCAAAGCTGCGGAAACTAATTGAAGATAAGAACACACTCATAAAGTCCCAAACGAGAACCGGCAGACGAAAACCAGAAACAACAACACCAAGCTCACATACATTTCACGACAAATTCTCTAATCTCTCAAGGATAACTTTGGATGAGGATGAATTGAGAGTATTGAACATAGGACAGAAATTCGCACCAATCCCCAGAACAATGAATGTCTACAAAACTGCAGTTGATCTAGAAGTAAAAATCAGAGGTAATCCAGAATATCACACAATGGCTAACAAATTGGCAGAAGATCTAAAAATATATAAAAATAGAAAGGTAAGAGCGTGCAACCATGAACAATTTAAAGATAATGAACATTTACAAAAAACTATGAAATCAATTCAAAAAAGGTTAACCGATAACGATCTTATATTAACAAAAGGTGACAAAAATGCGGGGCTAGTACTATTAGAAAAGAAATTATACATTGAAAAAACATTAACATTTTTCGAAGAAAATAATATAGTAAAGTGTAAAAACAATCCCTTACAAAAATATAGCACTAAAGTCAACAACACACTAAAAATGACTCTTCCAACATTACAGAAATTCAATGAAACAATTCACACCATGAAAGAAAAGAATCCACAACTCCCGAAAGTATACAGTACGATTAAACTTCACAAACCAAACAAAAGCATAAGACCAATCACATCCGCAATAGGTTCACCAAGTCACAAGATCTCAAAATTCATTAATAAATTGTTCAACAAAAAACTAAAATATAAATCAAACTATTCCATAAAAGATTCAACAGAACTTATTAAACATTTACAATCTCTCGAACTTGAACCGAATAAAACTTATAAGATCATATCATTTGACATAATAAACCTCTATACTAACATTCCCATAGACGAGTCCCTCTCATTATTAAAAGAACAATTAATGAAATACGCCCATAATGATGAATTAAATTTAGATGATGCAGACATAGAAAACATAATGAAACTTAGTCAACTAATAACAGAACAAAACTTCTTCATATTTGACGAAATAATATACCTAATGAAAGACGGTTTACCAATGGGCTCACCATCTAGCGGACTAATAGCAGACGTATATGTAGATCATGTAGAAGAACAGATAATGCTCCTACCTTGTAATACTCATATTATAACCTGGAAAAGATTTGTAGATGACATCTTTTGTCTATGGTCAGGAACAGACAAAGAACTGGAAAACTTTCTTACAGATATTAATTCAAGATTCAAGATTAAATTCACAATAGAGCATTCGATATCAAACTCCTTAAACTTCTTAGATTTAAATATAACAATGAATAGAGATAATCAATTTTCCTTCAACATCTACAGAAAACCAACACAAACAGAATCAATTATACCATTTAGCTCCTATGATGCACCCACTATGAAAAGAGCCGCTTTTAGATTTTTGTTCCACAGACTGCTAAACGTCCCACTATCCCAAGAAAACTATAAAAAAGAAATGGACATTATATATCAGATAGGACGAAACAATCAATATCCGAAACAATTCATAGATGAAATTTTTGTTTCAATGAAAAGAAAGATGATAATGAATAAAATCTACCCCCACACATCAGTTGAAAAACATTTTGTATCGACGCCATATTATAAAGAACTCAATGAAAAAATGGATACAACTTTGAAAGACTACAATTATACTTTAACAAATAAACGACATAAAACTCTAGCAGATATATTAGTCAATAATAAAACAAAATACAAACAGGAACAGCTCAGCGGAATTTATGAAATAACTTGTACGAATTGCCCTTCATATTACATAGGAATGACCACTCGAAATGTAGAAAAGAGATTTAAGGAACACAAGAAAAATCAACCCCGATCTGCTCTAGGATCACATATAGACGACACTAAGCATAATATTACATTTGACAACTTAAAAGTACTACACAAAGAGGATAATTATTATAAAATGGTATTACTCGAACAACTTGAGATACACAAAAATAGAGATGATCCATTTCTATTAAATGATAACATAGAATTTAATGGAAGGAACATTTTCAAGCTCATTGATACATAAAAAGAACAGAAATTCACAATCTTTCCTGCCACCGAAATAATATCAAAAATTTGACAGTATTCACATTCGCTTTTCACCTCTCCCACAATTGGATGACATTCCAACAAGTAAACACACCAAGACTCTCCACTTAATTACAATATAAGATATCGACTAAATGATAAAAAATAGAACATTAATAAAGTTGAGAAGTACACAAATATATAATGCATTCATATCCATTTTAATTCAGTAGACAGTAAGTTGCACACTCTTAGTTAACCTCAAAAGTTTGTAAACATCAATTTATTTTATCGAAACAAAACCAGAACAGAATACGTATATATCATTGTATATTTTCAGCTGGCCTGAGGATGGTAATTACCGAAATCGATCGCCAAAGATTATAAAAATTTATTTACAAAAATAGTGTGTTTTAATTACATCCCTCTATTTATACATTTTATGTATTTAGTGAACACACACATATACTTTTTTAAGTAATTTCTATCTTTTTCCTATTTCTGTCAGAAGGGATGAACTCACTCATGAGTTTTTAAATACTATGTACTAAATGTAAAAGTAGTCATTATTCCAGTAGAAATCAACTTTTTCGCATGTGGCCACCTTGTTGGCCCAAGAATTGTGGCATTATTATTCAAGTAAAAATAATTTTTCTTGCTTCTGTCGCTGGTAGGAGAATTATCGCTTTTAATTTTCACATAATGATCAACATCGTGTAATGTCGATTGCCAAGTGTTGGCAAAGTTTTATTTTTCGTGTACTAATCACACTTGTCATATGCAGTGCTCCAAGAAATACGAGGGGTGATTTGCTGATAAGGTGAGTAATTTGAACCTATTTTTAGGAGAAGCCGGAATAATATTTTTTACAAGGTTAAAAGAAGCTTATTTCTTTTCTTTCAAGCATGAGCATAATACCGAGAATACATTGAACACACGTCGTACATTTGTTGTCATTAAAGTTTTCAAGCCTTCCTTCAATTACTCATCATCGTCCTAGTTTCGCTTATACCTAGATAAGCAGAGAAAATGTTAATTAATCCTCGAGGTAACCACTTCCTAGGCGTTTCAAACACTTGAACTCTAGATTATATTCCGTGAGTAAAATATAGTAATTAATCATTGGACTGAATAAATTTGCTCTGTTGTTTTAAAATACTGGAACAGTAAACAAAATACTGTAATAAACTTGACGTAATACGATACAAAAGTTAATAAAGTGATTAGTATTCAAATTTAATTAAATCCTGACTTTAATGCACCAAAAAAAATCCGTAAACATGTGTGTATGTATACAATGTCAAAAAATGGAAAACAAATATTTTTTAGACGAGTAATAATTTTATTTTTATTTAAAATAATTCGCACAGTTTTTATGTTTCACAATGTATTCAGAATCCTGACAAGTGTTCCTGTCTTTCGATAATTTTCAAAGGAGTACAAAAAGGAATTAAACTTAAAATTGAAATAGGTTCTTTTATTACTCTTAGGTGATCTGTGTATTTTTATGGCGCATGGAAATAACAGCATCCAATATAGAAGTGTTGCGAATAGTATTTGGAAATTTGTTGAATTCTCCTTTTTCTCAATAGCTTTTTTCAAAAAGTTTTGTGAAGACCAATAAGGATCCTACTGCTGAAAACTTTTATACAAGCCATTGAAAACAATATTTTCTTTTCTTCATAAGGACCAATTATATTAATATAATTTTTTTTTTAAATATTGTGGTAAGTTTTCTTATTAATCATTTTGTCAATGATTTCAGTTCTATAGCTATTGTTCACCGCTATAGTTTTAATTTATTGACTTATTTTCGGAAATTGCCTTCGTTCAACGGGATGCTCAAAAGTCTATGAATGAAACTGTGGAATGTTGACATTTTAATTTGCCATGACGGATTTTGAATGGATTATGGTATCAGCAGTGGTAGGTTTTCTAAAAATGTGGAATTCGAACTATGACTTATATTAATATCTAAGAAGTTGATTGAAGAATTTTTTTCCATTGCTATTGTGAATTTGATATTTTCATTTATACTATTCAGAGGATTCAAAAATTGCGATTAGCCTGTCAGTTCCAGTCCAAATACGTCATCTACATATCTAGCCCAAAAGTGAACGAGTTTTACCAACTTATCTTTTGTAGTGTCAACGAATAATAATTTTTCAAAGTAAGATATAAATAATTCAGCTAAAAGTGAACTTATTGAACTTCCCATTGATGAGCTATTGATTTGCTTAAAGAACTTTTTGTTGAATTTAAAATAATTCTGTTCTAAACACATTTCTAAAGTTTTGAAAAGATTTTCTTTATTATTTTGTGATAGATGTTTCACCTAGAGCAAAGTGCATACTCAATTCATATAATTGATAATTTCAGAAAATTTCAGAAAAATTTAATTCAAAAAACTTTTAGAATTAAATTAATGTCTAAAATAAGCACCGCTTAAGTTTAATAGACGTATATAATCAAAACTCAATATATAATGTCAAATGGAATAAATAAACCAACAGATATGAGTCATTAAAATTAATAAATAAATATTTAAAGGAGATAAAATTTTGTTTCTGATCTTACCTTTAAGAACACCAATTGCCTTTTAAAAACATGAACACACCTTAAGGACTTCTCAAAGAATATAATATATAAGGTTACAAAAATTCATGTTCCTTTCGTTTAAATTTTGTTATGTTCAATCTTCAATTATTTACTCTTATTTCCCATAAGAATTATAGCATGAGTTCAAAAATTAAAATTAGAATGTTAGAAAGAAGAACTTAAGGACTTCTCGAAGAATATAATTTATTTGAAATATTTAATATATTTAAATATTCGAATAAGTTAATTCAGAAATCTCTCAATTTAAAAGGCAATTGGTGTTCTTAAAGGTAAGATCAGAAACAAAATTTTGTCTCCTTTAAATATTTACTTATTAATTTTAATGACTTTCTTATATCTGTTGTTTTATTTATTCCATTTGACATTATATATTGAGTTTTGATTATATACGTCTATTAAACGTAAGCAGTGCTTATTTTAGACATTAATTTAATTCTAAAAGTTTTTAGAATAAAATTTGAAATTAAAATTGTAGAAGACTAACAGATTTAATCTGTTTTGATATTCAAATTTCGTTATATTTCTTCTATCAAGTAAAAAACCTTTTTCTATTTTATTTTATATATAATATATAATTATATTTTGGCTTCAATAAATCTCATTATGGAATGTCAATGAATTTAAATAAGCCTTAAAAATAACTTACACTGTTCTTTGATTTTGTTAGAACATAGATCAATCTTGAATTATAAAGTTGATCTGTGTTTCGAAACATCCATTTCTTTACACGTGTGCGTTGTTGATATAGGTTAGTTTTATGATTTTGATATTTGGAATATTATTTAGGACCGAAGAAGGGATTGCTTAGAATTATATTTGTTTTTTGAAGATATAGTGCATGCTTTGAGAGATTTCTGAATTTACTTATTCGAATATTTAAATATATTGAATATTTCAAATAATTTATATTCTTTGAGAAGTTCTTAAGGTGTGTTCATGTTTTTAAAAGGCAATTGGTGTTCTTAAAGGTAAGACCAGAAACAAAATTTTATCTCCTTTAAATAGTATTTATTAATTTTAATGACTTTCGTATATCTGTTGGTTTATTTATTCCATTTGACATTATATATTGAGTTTTGATTATATACGTCTATTAAATGTGAGCGGTGCTCATTTTGGACATTAATTTAATTCTAAAAGTTTTTTGAATAAAAAATTTTTTTGAAATTAAAATTGTAGAAGATAAACATATTTTAATTTGTTTTGATATTCAAATTTTGTAATATTATCTCAGAAAACTAAGTTTCCACGTCTATTAAACGTTAGCAGTGCTTATTTTAGACATTAATTTAATTCTAAAAGTTTTTTGAATAAAATTTTTTTGAAATTAAAATTGTAGAAAACTAACAGATTTAATCTGTTTTGATATTCAAATTTCGTTATATTTCTTCTATCAAGTAAAAAGCCTTTTTCTATTTTATTTTATATATAATATATAATTATATTTTGGCTTCAATAAATCTCATTATGGAATGTCAATGAATTTAAATATAACCTTAAAAATAACTTACACTGTTCTGTGATTTTGTTTGAACATAGATCAATCTTGAATTTTAAAGTTAGTCCGTTTGAAGCATCCATCCTTAACACCTGTAAGTTGTGATATAGTTATAGTTATTTGATTTTGATATTTGGAATATTATCTAGGACGGAAGAAGAGATTACCTAGAATTATATTTGTTTATTGAAGATATAGTACATGTTTTGAGAGATTTCTGAATTAACTTATTCGAATATTTAAATATATTAAATATTTCAAATAAATTATATTCTTTGAGAAGTCCTTAAGTTGTATTCATGTTTTTAAAAGGCAATTGGTGTTCTTAAAGGTAAGATCAGAAACAAAATTTTGTCTCCTTTAAATATTTATTTATTAATTTTAATGACTTTCTTATATCTGTTGGTTTATTTATTCCATTTGACATTATATATTGAGTTTTAATTATATACGTCTATTAAACGTAAGCGGTGGTTATTTTAGACATTAATTTAATTCTAAAAGTTTTTTGAATAAAATTTTTTTGAAATTAAAATTGTAGAAGACTAACAGATTTAATCTGTTTTGATATTCAAATTTTGTGATATTTCTTCTATCAAGTAAAAAGCCTTTTTCTATTTTATTAAATCTTATTTTTGCCTTCATGTTTCATTAAATTTGAGTCAGTTCTTGCCTGATTTTCAATACAACATGAAACTTCGAAAGTTTTTTAATTTTTGGTATTGTTTTATTATATTATTATCTAAACTCTAATTTTGAGTTTCATCGGAAAATTTTATTCCAAAGCAACAAATTCCTAAATAAACCAGTATCGATAGAAAAAAAAAACAAATCATAGTTATTATTATGTTATTCGTTCACTCACATAATCATGTTAAAACATCTCCATAAAACTTAATATAATATACATATAATATATATTTATATATATCTTATTGCCAAGGTTTTGTTAAAAAATTACAAAAATACCTTCCTATCACACTTAAATACTAATCACATATCTATTCACTTTTCATATTCACAGCCTCTTTGGAAGTAGCTTTTACCATATTATTGTTCAATTTGTTGATTGGTTCTTCTGGTGCTGCATCAGGTACAAGACCTCTCATGAAAATCGACACAACTGGCCACGGCATCAATCTGAAGAAAAAATGTTTATTGAGTTAATGAAAACTTGATCGATTTCATCATAAAATGTGCGCCAGAAAAATGTTATTCATAGAGGAGGTCACAATAAATAAAGGGTTTTTCCAATAAGAGGTTTCATTTCGATATTTCTGTGATTTTATCGACATTTTCGACGACAGAAATGTCTGTGCGAGGTTTATCTTTAATATCGAAAATACCTGAACGACGAAACCAAAATTGCACGTAATTAACTGTTACAGTATCGGAACTATAAACACCATTCACAATTTAAGCCGCCTGGCTTGCATTTTCGCCTTTATCAAAGAAAAACTGTATAATGTACTGATATATCTCGTTGTTGATTTCTATTTTCAAGATCCTGTAACTCATAACTGAATGGACCAAACAAAAAACAGCAAACAATTTTTTTTTGTGTAAATATCTTGACAACGAGTAAAAATCTTAATTTGTTTGATCGATAGTTTAATAATGGTTTATATTGCGTTGTCAAGTCTTTCGAAATCTCATGAAAAAATTTTTTTTCATAAATGGAGAATTTTGAATATTTAACAGATCGAAGAAATGCAGTTTTTCAAAACCTCTATTTGAGTCGCAATAAAACCTCTATTTGAGTCGCAAAAACCTCTATTTGAGTCGCAAAACCTCTATTTGAGTCGCTACAATGTCTTGAACTTCAAAATAAATTTGTCTCAATTGTTGTATTTTATCTACCATTTCAACTCCCTTGACACGTTTTGAGTGTAAATCTGCGATATTCAGGTTTTTATAAGTTGTATCAAAATAAGTACTGTTACTCCTAAATTCACGTATTTTGGGAATTTGAGACAACTCACTCGGTCCCGCTAAATCCATTTCGCCTTCTAGTAGTAATTGAGTCGATTAACAAAATGAAAAGTCTTTTAGAAAAAACACAGGAATACGGAGAGAAACCTACACGAGACAGTGAAGACACAGCAAACGCTACCACGAAATCACAACAAAGCGAAAACTAACCCGATTTCGCGCTTCCCGATTAACCCGCAGAATAATTGCAGTTCGCTCTTCGGCCCATCTCGAGGAGATGACCGCGGATCGAGGCATGCCTCAAATCTATCTTCAGAAGCCGCCTTCAAAGGCGTGTAGGAATATTCTCGATTTCTCGTCGCGTCGATGTAGATAATGCGCTAGACAAGGAAGCGCTTGAAGCATGCCTCGAATACTTCTTAAAGAGGAAGTGAGATGAATACACAAGAATCATGAAATTGAGCATAGATATTATGGGACAGAGACCCAGAGCCGTACAGTTTGATGTGAAATTGATGACGAAATGGATTAATAAAATATTCAATTAATTCGATTAATACGTGTAATTTCCAGAATTTATTTGGGGAAGCTCTTCCTGACCTGCCTCATAGGACCAGCCGAAACTGCTTTGATTTTTGCTTTCTGTTAAAAAATGGCTCTTCAAGAACTCCGTGTATTCGATTTTCAAACTTTTGGTTGATGTTCTCATCAGTTTGTATATTCAACCGACAGTTTTCAGAATGGAACATTATAGGCATATTATTCTACTCTTTTAAACCTGTACCAGTATTCAACCCATATTTCAATTCATTGTTGGAGATGGTGATGTCTTGAGAACGGTTTTTTTAAGTTCATTAATTATATTTAATACAGGAAGTATCTACATTCTCACCCACAAAGAAACGCACGTTTCGGTAAAGATATTCTTATCTACGAGTACATGAAACCATCGCTATTAACTCCAATTTAATTGATGTACTACTTCTAGTTGGGTTGATATTTTGCAAAAATTAAAAATAATGAGTGTTTAATTGGGATCACGTGATTATTCATAAGCATATTCAATACGAGTATCCATACGCTTATGAACGCATGGCCGAAGATGAGGGTTTTCCCAGAAACTACATCTTCAGTAATGAAGCTGCGATTTGACTCCGTTGGACTATTTTTTGTAAGGATTTGTTGAGGATAAGTGTTAGGTTAACCATCCAGAAATGCCTTGAAATACAAAATCGAAGTTGCCATTCATGAGATTGAACCACAAACAATCGACAATATAGTGAAAAATTTGATTGATCAGATGGGATACTCTGATGTTCGTGGCTTAAATGATATTGTTTTCGATTCGTAAATATCAAAGTCCAACCTTTTTAATAAACTCATAGTTTCGAAAAAATATTCATTAATTTTATAGCTGATTTAAAAAACAAATTTTGAATGGTCAACCCCTTAAGAAAACTATATCATTATCTAGAATAGCCGCATTTAAATTATAATTGACTAACCGTTTGCCAAAACTCATATAGATATCGTAATGGGAAGTAACGTGGTTAATAGACCATAACATTGTTAGTCCATATTGGATTCGACATAAATCAGTACATGAAAATTTCCAAATCTATAATAAAGAAAAAGGTGAGCTTACAATTTCATCAGTATGGTCCACCTCAAAAGCGATGGAATCATCACCAGTTCTTCTTCTTGGCGAATAGCCTCGACTATCCTGTCAGCAACATCCGACAGTTTTAATGTCGATAAAAATCTAGAGTGCACGTTGCCAAACATTCCTGTCGATTTTATGAAGTATGGGCAAATGGCTGTGGTTTTAACACCTGTTACACCCCTGTCCTCTAGTTCCATCCTCAACGATTCATCGAAGCCAACAGCAGCATATTTGGAAGAACAGTAATCTACTAATTTGCTAACGCCAACGTGTCCCGCCATAGATGCAATGGTTACAATGTGGCCTTTGTTTCTAGAAACCATGGCCGGAAGGAAGGCCTTGACAGTCTAAAAAAAACATGAAAACTGGATCAGTCAGGAAAATATCGAGAAATTCTCGAAAATCCATAAGCCAAGTGCCAAAGCCACTTCAAAATCTCAAATGACATTTTGACGAAGTATTTATTTTCAAACAAATCATTTGGAAAATCCTATGCCTGGAAAATATAGATTCTTGGGTGAAAAATATTTGTATGTATAATATAAATTATTATGAACTTAAGAATTAAAATATCCTGTTATTTTTCAAGAAATAATGATTAACAGAATCAATACTTAATTAAATTTTGAGTGAATTACCTTGAAAAAGGCTTTCAATTGAACGAAAAGGACAAAAATTCTGTATACCTGAATATTATGATGACAAGTTCATCACTTCAATTCCAAGGAATAGCTTAAATTAACAAATACAGTATAAAAACAACATAATATGTGCCTCATTTTGAAAAATTGGAAATCATCAGTCATATCTATAATTTATATCAAATTAATGTAAAAAACTTGTAGATTGCACTCACATTTTAACTACGCAAAAAGAGATAACCTAAAACTTTAAATAATTCAGCTAAGCCAGAACATACAACAAATTCGACCATAGGAACAAGTTATATTAGAAAAAATAAATTCGTGCTGTTTGAACTTTAAATGTATTCGTATTTATTTATACTCCTAATATTCAATTTAAATTTGAAATGGACTTAACAAATACTTTCAAAATCATTCAATTTTAAACTAAAGTTTGAGTGAGTCTACTCGGAAAATGCTTTCAGTCGAATTGAAATCAAAAGAACGGAAATTCTGTATACCATAGCACAATAAGGTTTAAAATATATTTATTTGTACGATTGAAAGCCTCTTCTAGGTAGAATTACTGAAAAGTTAACTAATATAATATTCAATGTAAACATTGCTTTACTCGAGTCAAAAGTTAACTATTTTTAGAATATTTATAAGATATCGGAAGGTATTCGGTTAGTCTATTTCGATATTGAACTGAATATTATAACTTATTTCTATGGACAATTTTGTTCTGGCTTAGCTGAATTGTTTATGGTTACCATATTCTGCCAACTTGCAAGGTGAGTAAGATCTATGGGTTTTTACAGTGATTATGGTACAAATTATATATAAATGATAATTTTCAATTCCTTAGAATGAATCATACTTATTATATTTTTTATATTGCATTTGTTTTTGAAGCTACCACTTGAAATTTTTACTTTTTAAAGTGTATGGCAGTTGAATTTGATTAATTGATTTGTCCTTCAGTTGAAAGCATAGTATGTTGAAAGTGTTTTTTAAGTACAAAATGAGGATATTTCAAGTATCATGATGTTAAGGTATACAGAATTTTTGTTATTTCGTTTTTAAGATTCAATACTCTCTAGAAAATGTTTTTCCATTTAATGACATGAAAAATATTTTCCATTTAGAAGTCGACATCTATCAGGTCGATATCTACTACTGTATCATATAATTTAAATGTTTAAAATTCTAGAAAGAATAGATTATCCGCTATTTTTTTGGAAAGAGATACTTGGTCTATATCTCTGCTTAAAAGTTTTTTCTGTGTCAATGGTTGTTTGTTTCATTACTGTAATATCTATGATATAACCTAAATGTTTGACATATTGTCGATTAAGTTTCTATTAATTGACAGACTCAATTGTAAACTGGTAAGTATAATTTAAAACGATTAATAATATAATGATATTTTCATTTAAATTAAAAATACTCAATTAAAACAAATTGTAGAAATTACTATGTTTTACTACCAATAAAAATATATATCACACATTTTCTTGTGACTCGAGTTTCGGGAAATGAACTATCCTATCATCAGACAACTGAAGACCTAACAGTGGTACAGAGGTAATTAAACAAAAGTGATAAATATTTTGAATATTTCAATAGATTCTAGGTAACGCCTAATAGTGGTACAGAGGTTTACAAGCGGAACGTGATAAAAAAAACCGGGTTAAAAAAGAGGGGTCTTCTAACAGATATCGGAATGTCGGCAATCGACAAAGAAGGTTGTTAAACAGATGGTACGCATTTAAATATCTCAAATAAATTTTGGGGTTACATAGCTCCGTACAGTCGTTCATTATTTTCACATTATTTTGTTGTATATCTCAAATATTTGGATTTACATAGCTCCGTACAGTCATTCATTATGTATATATCTCCAACATAGAGTGAAACATTTGTTTTCAGATTGTCTCCAATTTAAAATTTGTTGCTTTGTTTTCTAGTAACTCCTTGTGATTATTATTATTAAAATGGATTTAGTTTTTTTTTCTTCTCATTCAATGCGAAAAGTTTGAATTCTAATATCGGGTGTTCTTTTTTTAGAGTTATAGAACTTTAAATTGAAATAAAACACATTGAATTGAGATTGAACCCAATTTTTTCTTATTTAAAATTTAATTTTATGACATTTATGTTATAAAAATAATTTTTGGCATATGTCCACCACGACTAGCTCTGAGGAACCGCATTCGACCAGACCAATTTTCGAGTAATTCAAGCCTTATTTCATCAATAACACGAGTTATGTTGGCTTCCAAAGCTTTTATTGTTTCTGGTTTATCAGCATAAACCAATGACTTGACATAACCTCAAAGAAAATAATCCAGTGGAGTTATGTCGCATGATCTTGGAGGCCAATTAATTGGACCATTGCTCGAAATAATGTTACCGCCAAATCTTTCTTTCAATAAATCAATTGTTACGGTAGCAGCATGAGGTGTAGCACCATCTTGTTGGAACCAAAATACTTCTGGGTCGATACCATTCAAATTTTGAAACAAATAATCATCGATCTGTAACGAGCACCATTCACTGTAACATTAGCTCCAGCATTGTTTTTAAAGAAATATGGACCGATGATGCATCCAGCGTGTAAAGCACACCATACAGTGCATTTTTCAGGATGCAATGGAACCTGCAGAACTTCTTGAGGATTGTTTTCACTCCATATACGGCAATTTTGCTTGTTTACATAGCTGTTCAACCAGAAATGAGCTTCATCACTAAACACAATTTTACGATCAAAAAGTGGATCAACTTCAAGCTGTTCTAAGGCCCAATCATCAAACAAACGACGTTTTTTATGGTCAAGTGGCTTTAGTTCTTGAACCAGTTGGATCTTGTATGGGTGTAGACCAAGCAAAATTTTCCACGTGGTGGATGCACAGAGTCCAACTTGTTGTGAACGTCGACGAATAGACAAATCTGGATCATCATTAACACTATGACTTACAGCAGCGATATTTTCTCCTGTACGTACACTTCTTTGTCTGAAGAATAAGCTGCTCTGATGGACGACTATGTAAACCATAAATTTCACGAAGTGATCTATAAGTTTGGCGAATAAAACACTGATTTAGAAAATAAATTTCAACAATTTGTAAACGTTGTTGCAGTGTGAGTCTTTCCATGATAATTTGTCAATGCTTACTGAACAGAAATGTCAAAGCAACATGGGTTCTACCTTCTGTCAAATCACAGTTATCCCTATCGAAAGTTCTATCACTAAAAAAACACCCGATACAAATAAGTTCGTGATGGTTTTCAGGGTACTCTGATTTCAAATTTTAGAAATAAATTGTGATGAAGTGGTATATTTTTCAGTTATATTATTTATTTTGGAAATTGAACGAAATGAATTTTTGCGATATATCGAATAATTAGAAAACTGCCAAAGATTATACAAATTATTAAAATGTAGAAGCAGTCTGTGAAAACGTTTTATATGTATATTGCATATTTCGATATTCTTGATATACTTACCCAGAAATGCGCAATGATATTAACATCGAAAGTCAACTTGATCATATTATCTGGTGTATCCAAGAGGTATTTACCAGATAATACTCCAGCATTGTTGATTAAAATGTCAATCTGAAAGAAAAATCACCGTTGAAGCAATAACTTAAAAATTCAAATATAAGGTTGTTGGGAAAGTAATTTCGTTTTTTTTCCGACAGAGGATTTAATTGTATTTTTACGAACACAACTTCACACTTAAGCCGCATAAACATTATATGTTTTGAGAGCTGATATAGCAAGGCTCGCGTGTGAAAAAGTTCAATTCATTCTACGCAGTAGTTTTGGGTTGGTGCACTTTTAAATATGGAGAGCAATAAGCAGCATTTAACTATAAGTCATATTTTACTATAAAAAATGTAAAAATGCAGTTCAAGCCAGAAAGAAATTAATCGATGTGTATGAAGAAGATGTGTTGACAGTACACCAGTGCCAGAACTGGTTTGGAAAATTCGCTCCGGCAATTTTGATGTCGAAGATGCACCACGTTCCGGAAGGTTGTTTGAAACTGATAAAGACATGATAAAGGCATGAGTTGATGCGAATAGGCGAATAACAACACGTGAGAACGGTGAGAGGTTAAATTTATCGAATTCAAGTTTTTATGACCACTCGAAATGCCTCCAAGCTCGATATATGGAAAAGAAATTTTTGTCGTCGCGTTTACGTCTGTGATTCGCTTCTAAAACGCAAGAGATCATGAAGTAAAAAAGATGAACAGGCTTAAAGCATTTCGAAAGCCAATATCCATCAAAAAAAGGTGATGCTGCCTGTTTGGTATGATTTAAAAGGAATCGTTTCTTTTTGAGCTTTTAATGAATCATGCAGAAAGATGGCAGAAAGTTGGACCAGAATGACCAATATATAATTCAATAAAATATTTATTCATTATACGAAAAATGTCTTTCATTCTCCCAAAAAAAAAAAACATTTTCGAATAAAAAACAATATCATGCAAATGACCGCCGCGATTAGCTGATCAACCCAGTTTTTCAGTACATTGTCTATTGTTTGGGGCTAAATCTCATGAATGACAACTCCGATTTCGTGTTTCAAAGCATTAATCATTTTTGGAAGATAAGCGTAACATTTATCATTAATGGATCCACACAAAAAATAGACATCCGAGGTGAAAATGAGCTTCATCGCTTAAGATGATTTTCCTGTGAAGATGCTCGCTCATCTTCGGCAATGCGATCCTTAGCCCATTGAGTGAAGTGGAAACGCATCGGATGGTCATGAGGCTTCACTTCTTATAATAGTTGAACTTTGTAAGCCTTCATACCGAGGTCCTTATGCAAAATTCTACTCAGAGAACTGCGAGAAATATTTAGTTCTTAAGCAAGTGACGAGTTGACGTTGAGGTATGTTCAGATACATTCTGAGCTATAGTAGCAATGTTTTCAGGTGTGCTCACTGGACGAGAACGCGAACGGGTTGTTTCATCAAATACCGATCCAGTTTTCCTGAACAAATTCATCCACAAATTTCCGTGAGGGTATTTAATTTATACTGAAATTTTCACGTGAATTTTAAACCGTTTGGATAGAGGATTCACCAGTTTGGAGTTTTCAATAATTACCAGTTTTGTTCAAGCGTAAATCGACCCATTTCCGTAATGTCAAATATTAAACTGGCTTTCTGTCCAAACACAAATGACAGAGGTGATGCCATTCATTAAATAACACTTCAGATGAATACAAAATTCAGATGGCACAACCTATATTATTCCGGCAATTGGTGATACCAATTACGTTTAAAAGGAGTTTATAACTGTGCATTAGTAAGTTGCATTGTTTCCACGGATCTTCCGAGAACGAGACTCTTTAGTAGAAAACCTTATTTTTATAAGAAACCTTTTTATATTACGCACCAGATTTTCAACCTGATACTCACATCTCCTAATTGTTCCCTCGTCAATTTAGCCACTCTGTAAACATCTTCGTTTTTGGAAAGGTCACATTTGAAGCCATGAATGTCGCCGCCTTGAGCCTTCACTTGTTTCAAGGTTTCTTCGATACCTGAAAAAGATTGATCGGGTTACTAGATTGTTGTACCATACATGAATGACAATAAGTACGAATAAGGTAATTGAGAAGGTTCTCAACATTTTGGAATTGAATTTTCAAGTAACTTTATATGTAATAAGGTTATTGTCATAAATAAAAATGTTCAGTTAAGTAGAAGAAACAGAAATATAATTGGTTACATGGAGGATAGGCTTTTGTTGAAATGCTTTTATGGAAATTGCGAGGTGAGTTCTTAATTTTTTATTAGATATTCGAATTGTACTCACGACTATCAAAATTTCATCAGGAGAAAAAATTCGCTGACTTTTCTTACCAAGTAGTTTGGTTGAATGAATGGAGTATGCGGTTGGCTATAGGTGAAACATTAAACTAATTTTATTTAAAAAATTCACACAGTTTTTATGTTTCACAGTTTATTCAGAATCCTGACAAGTGTTTCTGTCTTTCAACCATCTTCAAAGGAGAACAAAAGGTACCTAAACTTAAAATTGAAGGAAGGTTCTTACACTTAGGACATCTGTGTATCTTTATGGCGCATGGAAATAACAGCATACAGTTTAGAGCCGTTCTCAAAGAATATTTGGGAATTTGTTAAATTCTCCTTTTTCCCAATGGCTTTTTTGATTTAAAGAATCTCAAAATAGTCCATCAAATTACCATTTTTAACATTATATAGTAAAGTGACATCTTTCTCATTAAAAAAATGATTATTTTCTATACAATGTTATGCAAAAGCGGTTGATTTCTGGTTTTTCAAAATAGACATCCTATGTTCTTCGATTCTATGTTGAAAACATCGGCATGTGTGTCCTATATATGTAGCATTACAATCATCACATTTTATTTAATAAATACCGGATTTGGCAAAATTGGGAGTCCTTTCTTTATTGTTTAAATTTTTTCTATTTACTGCTAAAGAATTATTTCCGATTTTATGAAGACCATTAGAGCTCCAACTGCTGAAACTTTTTATATGAGCCATTGAAAACTATATTTTCTTTTCATCATAAGGATCATTTATAGTGATATAAAATTGTTGTAAATTATTCTGGTAAGTTTTATTTTTAATCATTTTGTCAGTGATTTCAGTTCTATAGCCATTGTTCACAGCTATAGTTTGAATCATAGTGACTTCTTTTGGGAAATTGACTTCGTTCAACGTGATGCTCAAAAGTCTATAAATGAAACTATGGAATGTAGACATTTTAATTTGCCATGACTGATTGGATTTTGAATGGATTATGGTATCAGTAGTGGAAGGTTTTCTTAATATGTCGAATTCAAATTAATTGTTATTTTTCTGAAAAATAAATGAACCTGACAGATATTACTGAGACTTTAGTATTAAATCAAACCGATATCATAAAATTGTTGAAGAAATTTGTCAATGAATCTACGGATTCAAATAAAACCATATTATTTCAGTCACTCTTAATATGGATTTCTATGAGAAAAATTGTGGCTGCTAGCGGTGGGTGAAATATGAAAAACATGGCGAAAAAATATGCAAAAAACAAAGGATATTAATAAGAAATTGGAAAGACCAGTACGAACTGGGTATTTCTGATGTAATAATAAATTATTGTGCTTGAAATCTGACAGGTTTTCTTCGTTTAGAATTAATTTTAAAATATCATGAATCAGTTACGTACGTCAACTTTTATATTCAACATAAGATAACACTGAAGAGTCTCCACGAGACGAAACGTAGTTCTAATAATAGGGTGGGCTATCTTGAGTTTGCATTTTGAAGAAGTGGTTATTTCGAGGCTGGCAAAACATTTGTGTTTTGATGGAAAATTAGTTTAATATTTGAAATTCACGAAATAGGTCGATCTACGCTTGAGCAAAACTGAGAAATCAAAAACTTATATACAAAGTTGTGAATCTTCTATCCAATCTACTAGAAATTTACGTTGAAAATTCAACAGAAATGAAATAAATGCCTTCACAGCAATTTGTGCAGTGAGTTCCTGAAATTGAAGCCAAGAGACGTAGAATTCCGTTTTTTCACGTGTGAATAACTGCTCCAACGGCAAAAAAGAGACGGGTTTTTGCAGCGAATTGTGATTGGCGATGAAAAGTGGGTCCATTACGATAATCTTAAGCATTGGCATTGTATCGTCAACTGTCAAGACGAATATTCATAGCGGGAAGATCATGCTAAGTATTTGGTGAGACCAGCAGGGCATGGTGTATTATGAGCTGGCACAATCGAACGATAGGATCACAGAGGAGGTCTACCGATGACAATTGGTGCGTTTGAGCCGAGCTTTCGAGAAAAACGGCCACAGTACGTCATCAGACACCACCATGACACATGTTGCGTCGCCTGTTAAAACGTACTTACAAACGTAAAAATGGGACACCCTAACCTACCCACCGTACAGCCCAGAAATTGCTCTTTCCGATTACCGTCTCTTCCGATCGATGCAACATGGCTGGCTGATTAGCACTTCTCCAATTACGATGAAGTCAAAAAATGGCGCCCTAATTTCACGATGGAATCCGTCAATTGACAGAAATATGGAAAAAAAAGTGGTTAGCGACGGATAATACTTTAAACTTTGAGTGCATAATCAGGCTTTCACAAACCGCAAGAACTTGTTTATACTTCTAGTGAAAAATCAATTATTGGGAGACTTCCTCTAATTTTTTTTGTTGAAATATTTTTCTACGAGAAATGTCAAAAATCCACCTATTCTAAGAAATACTTCATAACTTACGACTTTACAATGGCTGGGCAAATTTTCTTAAAACCTTCGGTATCCGACAGAGGAGTGTTGACCTTCAACTCTCCCAGATTTTGGTCGATTATACAACGAAAATCTCCAAAATTAATTTTCAAGTTCACCCATTACGTCCAGTGATAATCGCTGTGGCACCAGACTGTTATACAAGGAGTTCGGATTCTTGTGCGGAAGAAAACATTAAATGCGTAAGCTTTCACCTTGAACTTGAAAACATCTGAATCGATTTATAGTCGATTTATGTAACGTGACGAGAAGAATAAGACATAACTGCGGTTTATGTGAAGTTCGCCAATTATGGTAAGAGCTTAGCATAATTTAATACGCGGTCAAACGCAGCTAAAACGATTGCTCTAGTTGAATATTAGACGTATATGTTCGAAATCTACTTGACAATTCAAATCCAAGGAAGTTCTCTAATTTATAAATAAATGGGAATGAAGAATTAACAATATCTAAATGATAAAAAGAAGATTTTTCTTGATAGAAGGATTATTACAAACTTTAAAAATTAAACAGATTTATTCTGTTAACCTCCTGCAAATTTTAATTTTAAAAAAATTTTTATTCAAAAACTTCAAGAATTAAATTGAATAAATGTCTTTAGAACACACTGTGTCAATTTAGTTGACGTATAGAATTAATACTTATTACACAGTACCAAAGGAAATGAAAGAAATTCAAAGAAATATAAATTGTCAACTAAAAATTATTAAACAATTACTTGAAGAGTACAAAATTTTCATTCCTTGTTTCATGAAAATTAAATTATTTTTCAAAAATGCAAAACATGTTATAACTTCAAGAACTTCTTCAAAAACAACTTGCTCAAATTAAGTTCCTTTAAAAAAATTCCGCTCAACTTCATCTTTGAAAAGGAAATTAATTAACAAAAAATATGTTACCGAACCAACTGAATCCTGTTTACTAGAATGAAGTGAACTTATAAATATCCTACGTATTCTATGTTCGTCACAGAAATTACATAAAGTTGCAAGGTATTTTATGGACTCCTTTAAAACCAACCTTCAATTGAATTCTAAAAATTTTTTATTACCAATTTTTTTTGCAATGGTATGTACAAATCCTGTAAATTTGATTCTAATGCAAACAGTCAGTTTTCTCTGGAACATCCACATCAATTTTTGAACAGCGTATATTTAAATATACTCAAAATATTCAGTTTCATCTTTTAACCATTTTCTTCAGTTACTCATTCGAAATTATAAATATGAATTCAATAAATAAGTTAGGTAAAACAATAATGTGATTCAATCTTTTTTTGGGCTCGTTTCTCGTTTTCTATATGATGTTAAGGAAACTGAACGAATCCGTGATTCCTAGAAATTAAATCCGCTTGAGGCCGAAGACCTTGTTAAATCTTTCAGTGATTTTCAATTCACTAATTAACGGTTATGAATCATTCGGAGTTTACTGCATTCATTAGCAATGTTGAGAATTCTAATTATCATTATGACGTAATATGAGCTTGTATCGTTTGAATCTAGAACTAAAATGGAACATTTTATTTTACAATTTCGACTTATCGATTTCTGCTGGATTTTATCGACGTGTTTTATTCCAGAAATTAGGGGAGAACACTTTTTTTAAAGTGATCACTTAGTTTTCAGCTTTCCTCAAGGTACCAATTGATTATTCACAATGTAGTAGTTTTCCGTAATTGATTGTTTTTGGTAATTGAACTTAATCTGTTACAAATGACCTCTGGTGTAATCTCTTTGAAGGATCACGTCGAATTGATTTGGTTTCCTTGACACCAAACACTCATTTATTATATTTTGAAGGATGTTTATTCAGAGATGGAGAAATTTAAATTAAAGCGAGACACAAAAAAGTGTTTTTGATATTCGCTGTATTTCGGCAATAACTTGTCAAATGTCGATTTTCGTGTTCTCGATTATATCTGGTTTATCGGCGTTAACATTCGATTATAAATCGATCAAATTGAATATTAGTCACCATTAATGACTTAGAATGAAGTTATTCATGTGCTGGGCGACTGACTTAATAGCTCGCTCCCCATGGCATTAGAACTTAGCGCGCTTGTCAAGACTAGGACCCTGGTTTCATCCCGGTGAAATGGAGGGTTAAGTCTTGGTGCCTAACGTAATGCCATTGGCGCCAGTCACTGGACCCATGTGGTGGAAGATCGAACAAATGGGGCCCTAGTTACACCGTAAGTGGAGCAGTGATGGACAGTCCGCATGCTGGACTAGGAGGATATTCCTTTTATCTGTTCGCAGACACTCAAGTTCGGGATATTCTCATGAAATGTCTCAGGGTTTAGCTGGATTTGACGGTTCGACCGGCCTTGTCCTGAACCAGGATCGATTACGAGGGGTTTACGGATCTCAACGATAGGCTAGATCGTTGGTGCTTGAAGCCAAAATCAATTGAAAGACTTCGCATGGGTTCGTGGGTCTTGAAGTACAGGCCGGATTGAAAGTGCTCGTACCAGGATCAATTGAGGCATCAATCTTGAGACTATCTTGGTTCATGGATAAGAAGCCCCTTCGGAGTGTGAGTTGCGCCCCAAACAACTCGGGGTACTGACCATGCAGAGCCAGTAGAGGTTAGATAGTGCTTCGCTGCTACCAGTTACCAGATTGTAGGGTTTAGGGTTTGTGGATCTCGACGAAATGGCTTAGCCGTTAGTGCTTGACGCCAGGATCAATCAAATGACTTTACATGGGTTCGGTGGGTCAGGGCGTACAGGTCGTTAGACGGTGCTCGTACCAGGATCAATAGAAGTTATCAATCTTGAGATTATCTTAGTTCATGGGACTGCGTTCGGGTGCTTGGATAAGAAGCCCTTCCGGCGAGTGAATTGAGTCACAAGCAAACTCGGGTACTGACCTACAGTGCCAGTAGAGGTTGAATAGTGCTTCGCTACTACCAGTCAGACGATTCTGGCTTTCGAGTCGGGGCCCAAACTGAAAGCTGGTGGGTTCAGCTCTTCAGAGTGGTTCTCGCCATGCGTGATGATAAGGCGTAACAGTAATCACACTTTCTGCCTCTTGGTTCAGACCACTGCTAATAGTCACTTGATGAACGAGTTATGCTCACATGCCACACTAACTGTTAGAATTCACAATGGCTCTTCTTGTAAATGAATTGCGAATTCTTTATTCCGAAAATTATTTTCGTTACCTGTATATACTAACTGACAAAGAAACTGCAACACCCAGAAGGAGCTGTTTAAATTTTCTTTGGTAAAACATAGATAGTATAGCAAGGAGTAAATGATTGAAATTTGAAGAAAAAAACGAAGGGTTTACAATTTTTTGTAATAAATTTGTTAATAATGTGTTTGTTCACATTATTATCTATATTACTCCCCAACACGCGATTATTTATATACTCCCCAACACGTCTTGGCATTGATGCAATAAGATGGTCTATTTCTTCTTGAGGGATACTATCTCAAGCTACCTGTAGTTCATGTCTCAGAGCCGCCAAAGTCCGTGAGGGCTGGGGTAAAGTTCCAAGCCTTCTACCCATGATGTCCCAAACATCCTCTATGGGCGAAAGACCAGGGGATCTGGGCAGCCATGGCAAAAGATTCACATGGGTCGCTTCAAAAAAGTTTAAACTAACCCTGGCAACATGAGGTTGAGCATTATCCTGCTGAAATATGGGATTCCCGAGCCGGTTAAGGTAAGGGAAAACATATGGCTCCACTATTTCTTGAAGGTACCGCAGCGCTGTCATGTTACCTGGAATAAAGACTAAAGGTGACCTACTTGCTACTGTCCGGTGTACACTACGCTCAATATCAAACGTTCACGTTCACGTCTTTCTCCCCGACGTCGTCTAACCCTTCTTCGGCCATCATGTGCAGCCAAGGATAATCGAGATTCATCAGAAAAGACGACCTGATGCCATTCCACATTCCAATCTTAACGTTCTCTGCACCACTCTAATCGTTACCGTCGATAATGCTGCAGTCCAAAAGGCCTTAACCTAAACCGTTTGGAAGTTGGGATGGCCTTGTTCTCCTAACCACTCATCAGCCAAAGATCGAGTTCTCGCAAATCGATTTCTAATAGCCATGAGTCTTAGACGTCGATCTTGAACCTCATTTGTGCCCCTTCGACGTCCGGTGCCTACTCTTTTTCGATTTTGGGCATTATCAAACCAACAACATATCATAACAGTAGTTGGATTTCTGTTCGTACGGTTAGCGATTTCTCGAAAGGACGCCTCCCGTAGACCAATAATTCGACCTCTTTCAAATTCACTTAGCTGGCGATAAATTCCGCGTACACGTGCTCTAGGCATTTTAACAACTAAACATCTAATTTGATCTCCTCCAACAGCTGTTGTGTTGTAAAATTTGAAAAATTTGCAAAAAACGACTACATATTTAAGTAACAAAAAATGTTTACATGAAAAGACCTTCACGATTTTATTCTTCAAATTTTAATGATTTACTCCCTGCTATACTTTTTATATTTTACCAAAAAAAATTTAAAATTTAAACACCTCCTTCTGGGTGTTGCAGTTTCTTTGCCAGTTAGTATATATGTGTATTATTTAATTAGATTGTACAGTGGATTTCTATCAAGTAGAGGCCAACAAGATTCGAAGTTGAAAACAAAAGTTTACCAATTTAAAATTATTAGCTTCTAACAAAACATCCCCACATCTACTTTCTTGATTTCAAGTAGATTGGATTTTGATTCTGAATTCATTCATTTCGCCCATTCACGAACTTCTTCCTAGTTGTCTTCAATTCCACGGAAGTTTTTAAGTCTCAAAATTATTTCTTCATAAAGCTATCGTGCTTACTAATGGCACAAAGGACAAATCAGATAGAATTTGACTGAAAAATCTTCCTCGTCACTTCTAACGAATCATTCGAATATATTTCCTGCTCGAAATTCGAAAAATAGATAGACTTCAACGAAACGATAAGCGCTTTGTAACGATTGCGCAAAAAGTACTCTAGTCACGACATAATATATACACCGGACTTGAAGATTAAATTACACGATCTGCCCGTACATGACGAGCGACAACTTAATGACGATATGCCTATCGTTCATTTTCCCTAGTTTTTCACGTGAAAGTTGCCGTATCAGAACAATAATTTCGAAGAAAGCGAAAATTATAATTGCGACGTCCTTGATTGAGTAATTTCTCCGCTTATTTGCCGATATGTTTTGCGGTAATAAGCAAACGTGACCTCATATATCATTAAACCAACACAAAAGATGAATTCATATGGCCATAAGAATGTTTAGGAATGCTATTATGAAGGTTATATGGATTCTACGTGGTTTGTTGAGAACACCCTTCAATATCAATAGGATTCATAAGCAGCAATTACCTCAGAATTATTAAGGAAACGTACTTAGTTTAACTCTTTGAATCAGAAAATTCAGTCTTACAAATAAAATTTGATATCCTGATTATTTTGACACTAATTGTTTATAACTAATATCTACTTCTTCGAAAGAAGAGTTCTTAATATGGAGTAGAAATAAGTTCGTGCGGTTTATATAACAGATGTCGCTACTACTTTATTATTTCATTGGCTCATCTGCCAGCACTTTCATTTGGAAGTTTCATCATTAGGCTTCTTTTCAGTATGTCATTTCGCCAAAGTGCAAACAACATATCCGGTGTTTTTTTAGAGTGATAGAACCTTCGATAGAAATAACTGTGATTTTACAGAAGAAGATCCAACTAGTTCACGAACTAAAGCCACTTGAATATAATAAGCGTCGTTTGTTTGCTGATTGACATTGTTCCTTCCGATTACTATCTCTTCCGATCGATACAACATGACTTAGCTGACCAACATTTCTCCAATTATAATGAAGTAAAAAAATGGATGCATGCAATTAACAGAACGATGGAAAATAGTAATAGCTAATGACAGACAATGCTTTAAGCTTTCAATGTATAACCACTTTTTCACAATAAGGGTTCTATTTGCGAAATAAATCACACGAATTCATTTATACCCCGGATACGCCCCCATGACATTGTGGCTTGACGAACTGGGGGTGCTTGTCTAGACTAAGATCCCAGTTTCATTCCGGTGAAATGCAGTGACAAGGGTGTCTGTCGCAGCACAGGGCTTCACCCTTAAAAACTAACGGGAAGTATTCGAACGACCACCCAATTGGTGTTGGACTTGAGCAGGCAGTGTTTGAAAGTCCGCATGCTAGACTAGAAGGGTATTCCATCTATCTGTTCCCAGAAACTCATGTTCAGGATATCTCGAGAGATGTCTCAGGGTTTAGCGGAAATTGACAGTTCGACCTGAACCAGGATCAATTGGAAGACGTTTCTGGGGCTCGACGATAGTCTAGACCGTTGGTGCTTGAAGCCAGGATCAATTGAAAGCCTGCACAGAGGTTTGTGGGTCTTGACGTACAGGATGGATTGACGGTTCTCGTACCAGGATAATTGAGGCATCAATCTTGAGACTATCTTAGTTCATGTAACTGTGGTTAGGAGGATGGATAAGAAGCTCCTTTGGCGTGTGAGCTGCGTCCCAAACAACTGGGATACTGACACTTCAGAGCCAGCAGAGGTTTGGATAGTGCTTCGCTGCAACCACTCACGGTGTAGGTGCGGATAGAAAAACACGCAAACATGCGGAAGAAGAATTTTTCCAGCAAAAACTTGACAGTTACGCAGAATTCAAGTTCCTAATTAAAAGATGAAATACTTCGAGTACTTATCGAAACATTTCTCCCTGGGTTGAAAGATTAAAAGGCATCACTACCTAATCTCGAAAAGGAAAAGATATAATGCTAAGAAGTTGAACGGTGTCGAAACCGAATTAAAACGGTAGAATTCAGCCCAAACGTCGAAGTCACCAGACCATATGAAGAACACGAACACATACTAATTTTGCAACAAGTTTAGCGCCAATCTCCTGAGGTATCGCCAATCCCAACAACAATATCTCGAAATAGCTTCGGTCAATTACCTAACAACTGCAGAAGTTTTATGGCCAGCTGAAAACTCGAGTGGTCGTACCACAAAACAGATGCAATTCGAAGCTGTAGGTCACGGTCAAACGTGGAAGATATAGGATTGTAAGAGCGGAATCTAGTGCAATCGTTTGAAAAGCGAAATTCTTGTTTCTGTTTGGAAACCGCGTTTGTCCATATCTAGTCGGGTTGGGAAATTGACTTTTGGTCAATATAGTCTCCTCGAAATTTCATTACGGTGTATGTGCACACCATTTGGTGGTTCATGAATATTTTGGTTCAGAATTGGCGAGGCTCACACCAGATTTAGATATTTGGCCAAATTAGGGACCTGCCTAGAGGCCCAAAAATATATATGAAGTGTTTTTGATTTCACAAAAATAGAAATAAAAAGAATAACGATTTGAAAGCTTTCGTGAAGTTTCATAAGGATGTGATATTTCAAATTTATTGAAGTAACTCTCCATAGTCCTTTAGAACTCGATTGATACAAATATGATGTTTATTTGAGAAATTCACAAATTGAACACTTAGGGCATCTGTGAATTTTCATGGTATCGGGTGCTTTTTTTAGAGTGATAGAACTTTGAATTGAAATAAAACACATTTGAATTGTGATTGAAGCCGACCACTTTTTTGAGTAATTCAGGCCTTATTTCATCAAAAACATTAGTTATGTTGGCTTCCAAAGGGTCTATTGTTTCTGGTTTATCAGCATAAACCAATGACTTTATATAACCCCGAAGAAAATAATCCAGTGGAGTTATGTCGCATGATCTTGGAGGCCAATTAAGTGGACCTTTTTTCGGAATAATGTTATCGCCAAATCGTTCTTTCAATAAATCAATTGTTACGGTAGCAGCGTGAGGTGTAGCACCATCTTGTTGGAACCGAAACACTTCTGGGTCGACACCATTCAAATTTTTAAACAGATAATCATTGATCATTGATCTGTAACGAACACCATTCACTGTAACATTAGACTCAGCATCGTTTTTAAAGAAATATGGACCGATGATGCCTCCAGCGTGTGAAGCACACCATACAATGCATTTTTCAGGATGCAATGGAACCTACAGAACTTCTTGAGGATTGTTTTCACTCCATATACGGCAATTTTGCTTGTTTACATAGCCGTTCAATCAGATCATCATTAACACTATGACTTACAGCAGCGATATTTTCTTCTGTACGTACAGTTCTTTGTCTTGTTGTTGTTGCATCGAGTAGAGAAAATGTTGTCCGAAATCTATCGATAGTTTGACAAATTAGCTGCTCTGATGGACGATTATGTAAACCATAAATTTCAAGAAGTGCTCAATAAGTTTGGCGAATAAAACACTGATTTTGAAATAAATATCAACAATTTGTAAACGTTGTTGCGGCGTGAGTATTCACATGATTATTTGTCAATGCTTACTGAACAGAAATGTCAAAACAACATGGTTTCTACCTTCTGTTAAATCACAGTTATCCCTATCGAAATTTTCATCACTCTAAAAAAAACACCCGATATATCTGCGTGCACTGGATCGCGCTAGTGTATGACGAATACATTGGTGCTTCACTGCAGGGCGGATATAAGTGCGTGGTTGATTTGTATTCGTTGGATATTACAGTGCAGCGACGAATGAAGGCAATAAGCTTCGAAATTTAAGAACTGTTATACAGATGTATGTTCCAATTCGAAGAACTTTCTGTCAACATAGCTCATACTACTTATTGAATCATTATTTTACGTTCTTTTAACTGCTCTATTTCAAATCTGTTGGAAATTCGTTTCTGAGAAAGTGAGAAAAACAATTTCATATTTGTTTTCAAATAAGTCACTAATAAGAATGAAGTAATTCTGCCTGGTCATCCGCGAAAACGATAACTTTCGAACGGAAAGAGCTAAAGACACTAAACTTTCAGGGTAGGTTTAGGGTCTAAATATACACTTCGATAATGTTGATGCGTAAAAACAGTAAAATGGTTTTGCAGTTATTCATATACACACATCGTCAAAACCCATGGCCCTCCTAGGTTTCTCAAGAAATAAACAATCAGAAAATGAGATGAATATTTTCCTCTATTTCAACTGCAATATATTTGATAGAAAATGTTTTTTTGTTTTATTTTGCTTTATGCATAGACAACATAGGAAAAATGAGAAAAAATCTAAATTTATGGATTATTTATTTTTATTTTGACGATGTGTGTATGAAATTTCCTCCCATTGTTCACAATATCTTCTAAATTCAGCGTTCGATCCCAAGATCGTATGGTAAAAAGTTAAAAAAAAATATATACTTGTTGAGCGGAGCAACGTTGATCACTACCTTAAACACCCTAACTTTTACGGAAAGAGTTAGAGGCTTGAAACTTTCAGGTTTAGATGGCATTATCAATATTATCAGTTTATTTCTCTTTGAGACGTTTTTCAGAGATTTTTAATTTTCTGAAGAAATGCACTGTTAAACAAGCGCCTAAAAGCTTCACGTCAGTGCTTTTCGATATTTTTGAATAATTATCAGAATGCAGATCCTTTAAAGATTGGTTACGAAGGTTTAATTTGGTTTGCATGTACGAAATGCTGAACTAATAATCATCAATATATCTTACCTTCTTGGTTCACGTCCCATACAATCACCTTGGCACCTTGACTTGTTAACCTTAGGGCTAGTAACCTTCCCAATCCACTACCACCTCCTGTTACAAGCACATTTTGTCCACTTAGATTCTTGATTTTCCTATAGGACTTAGGAAGGCACGCACGCACTATACTTTGCACTATTAATCCTATTGCTATTATAAGAAAACCTACGATGTCTACAATTGACTGAAGTAGGTTATAATCTTTGTTGGACACCATTGTTTCTCGTGTTTGGCTCTTCTTGACTAGAATTACAATTGCATCACTTAAATCGGCACCTGCAAATGGAAATAACTAATGTTAATTTAAGATCTCGTTGAATTCCACATTTGACAATTGAAAAACGGAAACTATGTAATTATTTCATTGCTGTCATCGAAAGTGACTAAATTACGAATTTAGAGTGCATAGAAGGAGAAGTGCCTATTTTTTTTTTGATACATCGTATTTATGTCAGCACGGAATATATAAAATGTTTACGTATGGTGATTAAATACCTAACTGTAAAAATATAAGTAATTTGAACAAGGAAAATGGAAAATAACTCCTTATCTGACTAATGTTTGCATTCATTATTTCAACACACATAAATTTCCGCTCTCCAGGAATATGTTTTTATTTAGAATTACTTCGAATGTAATAGTACTTGAATGGAAAAAATGTGATGATGGCATAAACATGATCTAACGGAATTTCTCCTGTTTTATAACATCATTCTATCATTGATAAGGCTTTTAGTTTAACTTAACAAATAGCCTTCGAAACAAAAATTTTAACCGGTGGCGGCTCGTGACTTGTTGAGCGAATAGTGCAAATTTAAAAATAATAAATTTACATTTTATTTATTGTACAATATCCATTTTGGAGAAATTCACAATGTCTGCCGAAAGTTCGGTGATTGGAGCATTGGGCTGGGAACCTAAAGGTCCCTGGTTCAACTCCCATTTAGGTAGAAAAGAAATTTTCTATCAATAAAGTAAATAAAAACACTTGGCTTAAATTTCAACTTTTTATACGAGAACAATGATTCTACTTGCAATATGCCTCAAACAGAGTTATATTAAATTCAACAATTAGACCCTATGGGTTCTCCCTTAAAACTACTTTTGAGGGAAATTTTTATGACCCATCTTGAAAATAAAATAATTTCTTCACAAGATAATTTGATGAAGAAAGTTCCTTATTGGAAAAGATATATTGATAATGTATTTTGGTCAGGTTTTATTAGATAATTGAAAATGTCTTTGAACTTGTTAAATTCTGTCAAATTCACCATTGAAGTCCAAAAATCAATGAATTTTTTAGATGTTAAGATCACAAGGAATGTTAATTCCCTTGAATTGGACGTATTTAGAAAATCCACGTACACAGATTCATTGATACAAAATTTCAATTCTCACCCTCATAAAATAAAAATATCTCCTTTTCAAGCCTTTATGCATAGGTTACTACCAACCCTTCTTTAAATAGAAAACTAACAAAGAAATTAAATGTCTCCCGTTGAACAAGCATAAAACTGTTAGCAGAATTAATATGTATGAAATTTTAGATTTGATTTAATAAATAAAAAATTCATAGTAACCAAAATAATATTTTTTTCCGTTGTAAATTAACCATCACAATGTTTATCAAGGTGTCATAATCAAATTTGTATCAATTTCGTTATGAAAAATAATCTTAAATAGGTTTTTAATCGTTGTCTTGGCAGATACGTTATATTTTAATTTGTACCCTGCACTTTTAAGGCAAAAATTTGTCAATTAAAATAATTTTCACAGCTGAACAATTGATTCTGTCTGGAAAAAATGTCTTTCATATTTCTTAGAGTTGTTTACATTCTTTGAGGAATTCTATTGTACGTGGAAACTTAGTTTTCTGAGATAATTTTACAAAATTTGAATATCAAAACAAATTAAAATATGTTCATCTTCTACAATTTTAATTTCAAAAAAATTTTTTATTCAAAAAACTTTTAGAATTAAATTAATGTCTAAAATAAGTACCGCTTACATTTAATAGACGTATATAATCAAAACTCAATATATAATGTCAAATGGAATAAATAAACCAACAGATATACGAAAGTCATTAAAATTAATAAATAACTATTTAAAGGAGATAAAATTTTGTTTCTGGTCTTACTTTTAAGAACACCAATTGCCTTTTAAAAACATGAACACACCTTAAGAACTTCTCAAAGAATATAATTTATTTGAAATATTTAAGATATTTAAATATTCGAATAAGTAAATTCAGAAATCTCTCAAAACATGCACTATATCTTCAAAAAACAAATATAATTCTAAGCAATCCCTTCTTCGGTCCTAAATAATATTCAAAATATCAAAATCAAAAAACTAACCTATCAACAACGCACACGTGTAAAGAAATGAATGTTTCGAAACACAGATCAACTTTATAATTCAAGATTGATCTATGTTCTAACAAAATCAAAGAACAGTGTTATTTTTAAGGCTTATTTAAATTCATTGACATTCCATAATGAGATTTATTGAAGCCAAAATATAATTATATATTATTTATAAAATAAAATAGAAAGGCCTTTTACTTGATAAAAGAAATATAACAAAATTTGAATATCAAAACAAATTAAAATATGTTTATCTTCTACAATTTTAATTTCAACAAAATTTTTCATTCAAAAAACTTTTAGAATTAAATTAATGTCTAAAATAAGCACCGCTTACATTTAATAGACGTATATAATCAAAACTCAATATATAATGTCAAATGGAATAAATACACCAACAGATATACGTAAGTCATTAAAATTAATAAATAGATATTTAAAGGAGACAAAATTTTGTTTCTGGTCTTACCTTTAAGAACACCAATTGCCTTTTAAAAACATGAACACACCTTAAGGACTTCTCAAAGAATATAATATATAAGGTTACAAAATTCATGTTCCTTTCGTTTAAATTTTGTTATGTTCAATCTTCAATTATTTACTCTTATTTCCCATAGGAATTATAGCATGAGTTCAAAAATTAAAATTAGAATGTTAGAAAGAAGTAGATTAAAAAATATTGTTCATTTGTTTGAATCTATGAAAAAAGATTTACAGACATGGAATGTTAGAGAGAAACAGAAAATTTTTTCCAATGATATAAACAATGCAGAACAAGGAAATAACATTCAAACTATCAGAAATTAACTCGTACCGATGTTGTGTCTGTGTAATTATTCATTAAATTTTGATAATATGTTTCAAGCACGAAAAGCATTTTAGAACCACCTTGTCATTGAAACAAACATAATCTATAAGTAATGTATTATTTTGGCGGAAGTATTAATTGTTTGTGGAAATCTAAAATGTAAAAAAATATGCATTACTTTGAAAGATTACTTACACAAAAATGAACACGGAAGTCTAATTAGGCTGGTGAAATAACTACTTTTATTTGATGTGCGAGTAAATTATCCAAGTATATAAAAAAATTCCGATAATAATAAACAAATGCAGTCGCGGACGATGTGAACTGACAAGTGGTGTTGTGTCAACTAAACTAACTTACTTATAGAAAATTATCTAATTTCGAGACGTTTCAAAGGTTATCATTCGCGACGGATAAATAAAAATATGATACCATATCGATTAGTTACTTGAATAGCTTTTGTGCTCAACAAATTATAATTTTATTATGGGCAGAAGTTAAAATATAGGTACCTAATCTTCACAGGAGTAACTGAACCGATAAAAACAAGGTTGATGGTTAGCCAACTGCTCAGATTATCGACACAGGATATTGTTGAATGGAATGTATTGAGTTTCCTTCAAAGAAAATATTTGTTGAATCGAAGAATGAAACTTCAAATTGAAATTATAGGGGAAGAAGTTTTTCAAGGTTGCACAAACTGGCATTTCGAACTCTTGTTACCTGATAATGTAATCTAGGTATAAATAATGAAAAATAAGATAAGAACTGAAAATAGTATGTAATACTGCATACCGAAAGATAAAACTCATTTCATTCGAGCAAATTCATTCAAATGTCCTCAGCGAAATCTCTTATAGGACTCGATCCTTGTAAGGTAGTTTTCGATGAGTCGCCGGCACATTTCGGGCAAAAGAAAATATGAAATATTGAACACGATCATCCAGTAAACATCATCGCAGAATATCCAATCGAAATAGGCTGTCACTGATGATGTGTGTTGACTAGCAGACGGATCTCAACAAAAATGTGATACAAAAATTGCTATAAATACAATATCTTCAATATTGTGTTAATTCCAAGAGTTATTCTTGTATTTGCCGCACATCCCAAATTTTTCTCTAGCGTAATTATGTTCTTGTTATTTTGAATGAGTTAATGGTAAGGTGAAGACTCTTTCTTTTTCCCATCGCAGGCATACTGAAATTACCCTATGGAAAGTTCTTTGAATAACTTCGAAATAAATGAATTTCATTATAAATCCACTTCCGTTACCTAAACTGTCAAATTTTGAGATTTAATTTCAGTTTCTACTCTTCATGTATTTAACACGCGAATGCCTCATTACGTAGGTGGCATTTAATTCTATTGTCAAAGATGCATATCTAAATGAAACAAAGACAATTTTCATTTGATGAAAGTATTCTATTCCTCTTCAGTTTCTCATACAGAGAAGCAACAAGGTTCGTGGTTTCCTTATTCATTTTGAATATAAGAGTATACTTAAATACACTGACAAGTATAAAATTAAAGTTCTATTGTAATAAGCATTTCCCTTATAGATATTTTCTTATTCGATTGTAACATAGTTAACAATCTGAATGCGATGATTTGTCGCTAGAATAAAAGAAGATTTCAAAACCTTCTTGTTGGAACCAAAAACTTCTGGGTCGATACCATTTGAATTTTGAAACAAATAATCATTGATCATCGATCCGTAACGAGCACCATTCACTGTAGCATTAGCCCCAGCATAGTTTTTAAAGAAATATGGGACTCTACTTGTCCTCTAAATAATTTTTTTCAAGTATAGGAAACAGCATAGCATGATTCAATGAGGTACGAAAAGTGTCAGAAGAAACTGAAAGATTGATTATGTGTGCCAGATATTCAGCTACATTTTCAGATATCTTTTCAATATTCTGGCTGATACAAAATTGTATGGTGTTCAATAGTTCACGGGTTTCTACTGGGTGAAAAAGAAATTTTTGTATTCAATAGCGAGATGTTGTGCCAGATCGTGATATCAAAGTTCCTTATTTTTGCTCCCTGTTCAGTTTGGCTTTAGTAGAGAAGTATCTTCCGAACGCATTCGCTACACAGAAGGGTCCTTGTTAAGATCATTAATGCGCAGATAGATGGTTTCATTTACCTCAACACTCTTATTACCGTCCTGATTTACGCTCATTCACACCGTTTTGTTCTTGTTATCAGACATATCGATAATATTGTAGCTTCTTCTTTACAATGAAATAAACGTCCATTTTTCATCTTAAAATATACTCATTTTTCTCAATACCAAAATGAAACCTCTGAGTGGAAAACCCATTATAATCAATATAAAATTTTATTGAATCAGTCTTTACTTGATGGTTATTTATTTTAATTAAGTAATATAATATAATTAGCACGAATATATTTATACTAAATACACACATCGTTAACTCTCAACTTGTTGAATGTAATATGACAATTGTTATCACTTAAATTAAAACAATAAACCAGCAAAAAATGTTTCTTGTTCGGGAAAATACAGGTGTATTCGAAATTAATCAGTTTTCAGCGAATAACGAGAGTTGTAATATTGAGAATATTCCATGGAAAATGCCGGGACATCCAATTTCTCAGTTTGAGCGGCTCTTATTATCGTTGAATGAACAATGACTGGTCCCATCTACGTAGAAAACATAATTGAACAATCCTTCTTCCTCTGCGCAACGAATTTGGGGATAATTTCATTAATCAGGATGATAACGCCACACCACACCGCATACGAAGGGTTCAAAACATTCTTCAAGAGCACAATACCCAGATAATGAACTGGCCAGCAAACTCACCAGACATGAATCCAATTCAGCACCTATGGGGTTACTTAGGGAGAGCAATATCCAATCGCCGAAATGCACCTTAAACTTTTCAGGAATTAAGTTTAGCCTTTCAGGAAGAATGGAACGATATGCCTGAAAATTTTATTAATGATTTGATTCGTGGAATGCCTAGGCGTATTGGGCAGTTGATTTAGAGAAGAGGTGGTAATACAGACTATTGAATTTGGATTCAGTTGTGGAATAACTATAATTAATCAGAAATAAATAATCGATAAATTTAGATCTTTTCTCATTTTCCTATTTTGTCTCTGCATAAACCAAAGAATAACAAACAAAGATTTTTTATCAAATATATCGCAAAATTTGAATATCAAAACAAATGAAATATGTTGTCTTCTACAATTTTAATTTCAAAAAAATTTTTTATTCAAAAAACTTTTAGAATTAAATTAATGTCTGAAATAAACACCGCTTACGTTTAATAGACGTATATAATCAAAACTCAATCAATATATAATGTCAAATGGAATAAATAAACCAACAGATATACGAAAGTCATTAAAATTAATAAATAAATATTTAAAGGAGACAAAATTTTGTTTCTGGTCTTACGTTTAAGAACACCAATTGCCTTTTAAAAACATGAACACACCTTAAGGACTTCTCAAAGAATATAATTTATTTGAAATATTTATTATATTCAAATATTCGAATAAATTAATTCAGAAATCTCTCAAAACATGCACTATATCTTCAAAAAACAAATATAATTCTAAGTAATCCCTTCATCGGTCCTAGATAATATTCCAAATATCAAAATCAAAAAACTAACCTATATCTCTCACGTGTTAAAAGACTAAAGCTTCGAAATACAGATCAACTATATAATTCAAGATTGATCTATGTTCTAACAAAATCACAGAACAGTGTAAGTTATTTTTAAGGTTATTTAAATTCATTGACATTCCATAATGAAATTTATTGAAGCCAAAATATAATTATATATTATATATAAAAAAAATAGAAAAAGGCTTTTTACTTGATAGAAGAAATATATTTATTATATACGTCTATTAAACTTAAGCGGTGCTTATTTTAGACATTAATTTAATTCTAAAAGTTTTTTGAATAAAAATATTTTATTGAAATTAAAATTTTAGAAGACAACATATTTAATTTGTTTTGATATTCAACTTTTGTTATATTTCTTCTATCAAGTAAAAAGCCTTTTTCTATTTTATTAAATATATTGCAGTTGAAATAGAGGAAAATATTCGTCTCATTTCCAGAACATCGATTGTTTATTTCTTGAGAAACCTAGGGGGTCAAGACTTTTCACGATGTGTGTGTGTATATTGGTATGTATATAAAACATACATGTAAAAAAAATTTACAAACACAAAATTGAATAATATTCGCTAAATAAAGGATAAACAAAAATTATTGAATCAGAATTTCATCATATGACAAATGATTGACTCAAACTTATAGAAACGTTCACACTTACCAAAACTTTAATATTTTGAATACAAATCCTTTAAACTCCCTAAATAAAACCCAACACTTCTTTCCAGATGCTCATTAAGTTTAGGATTTCATTTGTACACAACCAACTAAAGTACCACTTTCTTCACAAGTTTGAAACTATAAAACTGACAGTAAATTGTTTGAATTTTCATTTGATGAAAAGCATGGTAGACTAACATACGTCGAAGCCTCACGTTGGTCTCTTTATTGGAGTACAATGAACGCGAAACTGTTTAAGAGTTTAATCGCGTCTAAAATTGAACACCTCACTGTTGCCCAATATGGAACAGTGTATTTATATTCAATAGGTTATATTCACTCGTGAACTTTTTGATATTGTCTTTAAGAATATTTATGGTTTAACATATTGCTCATTGAGGTGTATTATTTTTGTATTGAAAACCTTTATTGAAATTGAGACAGAACATCGAATATCCAGCAAATTTTTGAATAATTAATATACATAGTTCATATCGTTTTCTCATGTTTGTTAGACTATTTGGGATAGCATTATTATGATTCTGATTGAATTAATGCTTCAATTTTGTTATTAATGATCTCCACAATTTCATTATTATCAGAGTAAATTTTTTCCTTCAGGAACGGCCATAAAAACGTGTCCAACGTTAAATCCGGACTATTCTATGGCCATGAAATAGGTGCACCATAATCGATCCAGAGATCAAATTGACCACTCCAATGTTCTCGAACTTCCAAATTTGTGTGCGGGGGTGCTGCGTTCTGTTGCAAAATTATTTGCTCCATTCCTTCAGCAGAAAACAGTTGCCCCAAAAGTTGAGATACCTCTGGCAGTATCTTTGCGGAATATGCTTCACGTGTTAATGTGTAGTCAAAAAATATAGACCCCACAATTTCATTATAAAAATGCCACACCAAACGTTAACTGACTTTCCAGATTTTCTAATTTGAAATATTTTGCGCTGTCTTCGATTTTTGTTTTCCCAAGAATGTATATTCTCTGTTGAACACGCCTCCTGTATAAAACGACGATTCATACGTTCATATTATAAAATTTATTAAAATAGCATCTTCCTCCAGTCTTTGCAGCATATGTTGTCAGTATTCTAAGCGCTTCCGCTTTTGGTCTTCTGTGAGGAGTTGAGCTGGCAGTAACTTGTATGGTCTATAATGGTTCTTTTTTAACACTAGGAATCTTCGAACAGCTTATTGCAAATTCACGTGATGCTTACTTAAATCTATTTTCTGGATTTTCTAAAACAATTTTTATGAAGTTGTGCGGTTGATTTTAAATTCAATAATATTCAAGTTTCAGCAAATATTAACAGTTAGTTATAGTACCATAACCTTCAAAATATAGCAATATGTCGAGTTCTTGACTCTCATTCAATAAGACGCCACGTCTCTTTCTCTTAAAACTTTTAGAATCTCTTACACTGTTGTAAGTATCGGGTGTTTTTTTTAGAGTGATAAAACTTTAAATTGAAATAAAACACATTTGAATTAAGATTGAAGCCAATTTTCATTTTATTCAAAAGATAATTTTATGACATTTATGTTTGGAAATTATTTCCGGCATATGTCCACCACGACTAGCTCTAAGGTACCGCATTCGACCAGACCAATTTTGGACCACTTTTTTGAGTAATTCCGGCCTTATTTCATCAATAACATGAGTTAAGTTGGCTTCCAAAGCGTTTATTGTTTTTGGTTTATCAGCATAAATCAATGACTTGACATAACCCCAAAGAAAATAATCCAGTGGAGTTATGTCGCATGATCTTGGAGGCCAATTAATTGGACCATTTCTCGAAATAATGTTATTGCCAAATCTTTCTTTCAATAAATCAATTTTTACGCTAACAGCATGAGGTATAGCACCATCTTTTTGGAACTAAAATACTTCTGGGTCGATACCATTTACATTTTGAAACAAATAATCATTGATCATCGATCTGTAACGAGCACCATTTAGTGTAACATTAGCTCCAGCATCGTTTTTAGAGATATATGGACCGATGATGCCTCCAGCGTGTAGAGCACAACATATAGTGCAGTTCTCAGGATGCAATTGAACCTGCAGAACTTCTTGAGGATTGTTTTCACTCCATATACGGAAATTTTGCTTGTTTACATAACCGTCCTACCAGAAATGAGCTTCATTACAAAACACAATTTTACGATAAAAAAGTGGAACTTCAAGCTGTTCTAGGGCCCAATCAGCAAACAAACGACGCTTATTATGGTCAAGTGGCTTTAGTTCTTGAACCAGTTGGATCTTGTTTGGGTGTAGACCAAGATCTTTACGCAAAATTTCCCATGTGGTGGATGCACAGAGTCTAACTTGTTGTGAACGTCGACGAATAGGCAAATCAGGATCATCATTAACACTATAACTTACATCATATTTTCTTGTGTACGAATAGTTCTTTGTCTTGTTGTTACATCGAGTATAGAAAATGTTGTCCGAAATCTATCTTAAGTTCGACGAATAAGCTGTTCTGATGGATGATTACGTAAACAATAAATGTCACGAAGTGTTCTATAAGTTTGGCGAATAGGACACTGATTTAGAAAATAAATTTCAACAATTTGTAAACGTTGTTGCGGCATGAGTCTTTCCATGATAATTTGTCAATACTTATTGAACGGAACTGTCATCAAAAAAACATAGCTTCTACCTTCTGTCAAATCACAGTTATCCATATCGAAAGTTCTATCACTCTAAAAAAACACCCGATATTACGTAATGTAATTTCTCTTGGAATTGGATTACCTGGATGTAATGCCATATAATCTCTCCTTGCAGCTTTCTTGATGTTCTTCAAATAAGGTGAAAATTTGTCAAAATTTTCCGTTTCTGTGTAATGCAAGTTTCAGAAATAATTTTATTGAATATCAATATGTATCATATTTTTAGCCATATCATTTGTTGTTTTATCACAGCCTACCACCGAATTAGCCTGCCAGGTGGTTCTTCGAATTTGAGTTTCGGTAGTTCTCAAAATTAGAGAGATAGACCATTACATGCACATATATATATATATATATATATATATATATATATATATATATATATATATATATATATATTATATATATATATATTCCAAAAAATGGAATATATACAGGGTGATTACGAATATATATATATATATATATATATATATATATATATTCGTAATCACCCTGTATATATTCCATTTTTTGGAATCATTTTTGTGAATAAGTTTTTTGTATTTCCACTTGTAATAAAGTTGAAAGGGTGTTCAAATTATGGTGAAAAACCTGGTACTCGTTTACACCAGAATTATAAGATAGTTCAGAAAAAGAAATATTATTTACCCAATGCTCTGAATCAACTCAACACTGGAAAAATCTAATCAGTTAGAAGGTCGAACGAAAGTAAACAGTTAAGTCACTTTTGAATTCAGGAGCTATAAGAGGATTTATTAGATTTTTTACGATTAAATTTAGGTCAAAACGGTTATCAAAATTACGACAATTTTACTACTTTTATTGACATATTTGTGGAACATGCGGAGTAATCACGCTGTAATGAAAAATATAATATGTCTTCTAACAAGCAATTCCTGGAGTTTTACAAGTTATACTTATTTTCGGATCAATGTATTGAAACAATATATTTTGAATCTACTGTTTTTATTTTATATGTAGTGCTATGAAAAATATGAAGAATAATTTGGTAGTAGGCATATATGTTGTGTTCTTTGAAAGAATCGTTCATGTTGCCGAAGTGGTAGACAAATATTTTCCAATACTAATAATTAAAGCACAGAAGACTAACGTCAAAAAGGCTTTTTTTGTGAGTCGAAGGTTGTACGTGTCGAATGTCGAAAGATTGATCTAACCAAAAGCATCTACATTCCCTTACACTTTTTCGTTTATGTGCTACGAAACAAAGAATACTGTGAGAATTTTTTCAATTTTGCGTGATTTTCGGAGATCACAGACAAGAATTAGATACGCCAAACTATATGGACTTTTCTCTATATGGGTAACTTTGATCATCGTGGTAACCAATAAATGTAGAATGAAATTCACGAAACTCGAACGTAAAATATTCCTGAAGCCAATCTTTCTTATTATTTTCTTGAAGAATGATTGTATTTTTGATTATTTATTAAGCTCATCAAGATCGCACTGCTGTTCTATACATAGCGTAAATAATCGTTATGAAGGCTCAGAACAGATAACTAACTGATACCACAAGCAAAGATGAACATGATGAAATTTTACAATGTTCATAAATTTTATCCATGCAATCCGAGATTATTTTGTAAATTTTCTAAGGATTCTAACATTTATGAAGATATTTTCGCTGTAACCTTGGGCTTGAGAATTGAAACGATTATAATTAACATGCGGAAATGAATCTATCAAAAATTCAAGACCGGGAATCATACTTATAATTACAAAACAGTATGGAAATTATTAGACTCATCAACGTGAACCAATGAAGACGGTTGTCTGTAATATTTTCCTACATATTTTTTATCGGTTTGTAAAAAATAACCTTTATTTCCATTGTTTAAGATGTACCGTTCGAAGCATTTAATCAATAAGCGTAAAAATACTGTGGAAGAAATGCATTAATTTTAATTAGTAAGAATCAGTAATTGAAAAGGAGAAATAATTTAATAATGACGGAAGAGCAAAAATGAATAACATATAAATATTAGACTGACAAACCACTTAATGAAGTGAAAATAACGGTTATTCGTTTTATTGAGTAATTCTCGACAATTATTAAAACTTAATAGTATTATGAACTTGCTATATTTCGAAAATATTGTTTGTAAGAAAAGTCATTTCAATTTTCATTTAACAACAAAACTTGAAGACGTGTGAATGATTGCTCACTGTTTCGATCCGTTAGGTTTGATAGCAATCCTTAGCCCAGAGAAGGTTTGGACTTGTAATGTTGCGTGGGATGAAAATTTGAACTCTGTTGTTAGAATATTTTGAATGAATTATTTTCCACTACTGTGGCTTTCTTTAAAAGAGGGGTAAAATTTAAATAAATGAGCAGAAATCTACATCTGTTTGCCCATTTCGAAGAATTTAAAGAGTCTTGTACATAATGATTTCGAAGTTCGAGCCTTATTCTTTTAATTTAATTATGGATTATTTTAGCTGATGTCCTTAAAATTTTGTCCAAATTTTTTCAAATGACTACTAGCGTATATTAAATGTCAGATATCTGAGATGAAAAAATTTGAACGTGAATTAACTTCACAAGAGAAAACTTTGCAATTACAGCGGCCAGTGTTATCGATGAGCCAAATTTTTCGACTTCAAGACGATTACAACAAGTAGGGCTTTCTTAGACGTCGTATTGATCCAAGAACTAAAGCCTTTTCGATGGAAAAACTGTCTTATTAGTACAAAGAGTGATCAAATTATTAGATAAAAATATTTCCTTACACGTAGATTTATGAATTGACTAATTAAAATAACCATGTGGCAGAAATCCATTAACAATTGACGACCATAAATCACGCCTTTGATGAAGAGAAAACATTTTTGAAAAGTAACTGACCAGCTTCAAAGCGGGAACCGATGAAGATGTTAGTCAATTATGTTTACATATGTTACGAGTCAATTTTAGACATTTTCCATTAGTCTCCACCCTACAAGGACAAAATGTTTTTTCAACTGAATGTTTTGTTCCTATTTTAATTCGAACATTATTTTCGGATTACCATTTAAGCATTTGTCCAATAAACATAAAAAAATACCGTGAGAAAAAAGCGGCATTAATTTCAGTTAGTGAGAGCCGGTAATTGGATATGAAAAAACTTGTTTGAAGGAAATGACAGGAAGCCCAAAAATGAAAAACATGTTAATACAAGAATGACATAAACTACTCAATAATGGGATAATGACCATTAATTGTTTTATTGAGTATTTCAGGGTGATGATTATAAATTAATTAGAGTTCACACATTACCATACTTCAAAAATGTCCTTCAGATGCAAGTAATGTCATGCTGAGTTTCATTGGAATTAAATTCATTTGTGAAAATAAATAACAAAACACTAAGATACCCTGTGAAATATTCCCAAATCAATTAGTCAAACAATTAAGTGTTATTGCAACCGTATATTGCAGAAACTAGCGCGTGAATTTTTTTATAAGTCCAAAGGAATTTTTTCTGGTACGACCAGTAAAAATTGTGCAGGTATGGGTCCAACGTTCTAACCAATGAAAATATTTTCATTACTGCACGATTATCCGTTTATTTGCTTCGAACGAAAGAAAATGTGACATTTCTCAATTTGGCTGGATTTTCGGAAATCACAGGCAACAATTCTTCTCCTCGTGAATACTACCGGTTCGTTTGACCTACCGGTTCATGGAACTACCAGATAAACGAGAGAACTCACATCAAATGATTCTTAGTTCCTTAATTGCTGATATGATTGAATTTCAAGTAGAAAAACAAGATTCTTCAAGCGCTTTTAAAGAAATAAGGAACATTTGAGTGAAACCGTTGGGAAGCACTATTCTCGAAAAAAAAGTTTCATAAGTGATGCAATCTAACAAAGCCACTAACTTTTTATCTCAAATAATTTAACTTTTTGTCAGTGACTCCAAGATACTTTTACCTTTGTGAACAAAAGTTGCATTCTTATTTAACCCGCATGAAAATATTATAATGTGATCCAAATTTTGACAAAATAATAGAAGAAATACAGGTTTTTGGGAATCATACTGAAGGTCCTCTATTTTAGCCCTAGAAGTATTATTTTATTTTTATTATCCTGATATTCCTAGATCTTCTGTTAAGATCCCACAGAAGCTTTATCAGCTTGTGCGAGTTAGGAGTTCAGTTGTATTCTGGGTAGGCTTTGTTACTGCGATCTGGCGCCATTTTAGGACGCACCCGGACCTTTCGGTCACGAGCCCAATGCTCTACCACTGAGCTATCCGCATTCATTTAAGCAAGTTGTTTTGAAGAAGTTCCTGAGCTTATGTTTTGCATTTTTGGAAAGGAATTAGTTTTTATAGAACAAGGAAAGAAACAAAATTTTGTACTCTTCAAGTATTTATCTAATAATTTTTAGTTGAAAATTTTATTTTTTTTTTGAATTTCTTTTATTTCCTTTGGAACTGTGTAATAAGTATTAATGAAAAAACTGTCTTTAGAACAGTGTGCTCTAAAGAAAGTTATTTCATTTAATTCTGAAAGTCTTTGAATAAAAATTTTTTGAGATTTAAAATTTGTAGGAGGTTAACAGACTAAATCTGTATGATATTTGAAATCTTGAGATATATTAACATTGAATCCGGACACCTGTATACAGAAATCTCGGATTTTGTGATGAGACAATCCAGCAATATGGAATTTAACTGATTATACAGACTTAAGCAAATTTTTTTTCTTGGTGCCGATGGTTAACAGTACATTTAAATAGCTAAATGCAAATATATAATCGGTTTTCCTGTATCTTCTCTGCGTCTTTAGATACCTATACTTATTTATTGGGTGTTGTTTTTAGAGAGATAGACCTTTAAATTGAAATAAAACACATTTAAATTGAGATTGAAGCCAATTTTTTTTATTTGAAAGATAATTTTATGACATTTATGTTTTAAAAATAATTTCCAGCATATGTCCACCACGACTAGTTCTGAAGAACCGACCAGACCAATTTTGGACAACTTTTTCGAGTAATTCAGGCCTTATTTAATCAATAACACGAGGTATGTTGGCTTCCAAAGCGTCTATTGTTTCTGGTTTATCAGCATAAATCAATGACTTGACATACCACCAAAGAAAATAATTCAGTGGAGTTATGTGGCATAATCTTGGAGGCCAATTAATTGGACCATTTCTCGAAATAATGTTATCGCCATATCTTTCTTTCAATAAATCAATTGTTACGGTAGCAGCATGAGGTGTAGCACCATCTTGTTGGAACCAAAACGCTTCTGGGTCGATACCATTCAAATTTGAAACAAATAATCATTGATCATCGATCTGTAACGAGCACTATTCACTGAAACATTAGCTCCAGCATCGTTCTTAAAGAAATATGGACCGATGATCCCTCCAGCGTGTAAAGCACACCAAACAGTGTATTTTTCAGGATGCAATGGTACCTGCAGAATTTCTTGAGGATTGTTTTCACTCCATATACGGCAATTTTGCTTGTTTACATAGCCGTTCAACCGGAAATGAGCTTCATCACTAATCACAATTTTACGATAAAAAAGTGGATCAACTTTAAGCTGTTCTAGGACCCAATCAGCAAACAAACGTCGCTTATTATGCTCAAGTGGCTTTAGTTCTTGAACCAGTTGGATCTTGTATGGGTTTAGACCAAGATCTTTACGCAAAATTTTTCATGTGGTGGATGCACAGAGTAAAACTTGTTGTGAACGTCGACGAATAGACAAATCTGGATCATCATTAACACTATGACTTACAGCAGCGATATTTGCTTCTGTACGTACAGTTCTTCATCTTGTTGTTGTTGTTGCATCGAGTAGAGAAAATGTTGTTCGACGAATGAGCTGCTCTGATGGACGATTATGAAAACCATAAATTTCACGAAGTGCTCTATAGTTTGGCGAATAAAACACAGATTTTGAAAATAAATTTCAGTTATTTGTGAACGTTGTTGCGACGTGAGTCTTTCCATGACAATTTATCAATGCTTACTGAACAGAACTGTCAAAACAACATGGCTTCTACCTTCTGTAAAATCACAGTTATCCCTATAGAAATTTCTATCACTCTGATATTAATTTCTTCCACATTAATTCTTGTATCGTTGTTCTAAAATTATGATATACAGTATGATCAATATATGCCATTCACTTTGGGTTTGAAATGAAACTCTAATTATCACCCTTTCTATAAAATTGAATCTAATTTGGAAATTTATTCAACTTACAAATAAGTTCGTGCGGTTTTGATAACAGATGTTGCTATCAGTCTATAATTCCATTGCTTCATCTGGCAACACTTTCACTTTAAAGTGTCATAATTAGGCTTTCTCTTTAGTATCTGTCGTTTCGCTGAGGCGTAAAAAACATATGCAACATGGCCTAGCCGTCAAGCATCTCTCCAATTAAGATGAAGTCAAAAAATGAATCGATGTATGGATAAAGGCCAAAGAGCCACCTTTTTTCGCGATGTTATCCGTTGATTGCCAGAAAGATGGAAAAAAGCAGTGGCTACCGACGGACAATACTTTGAACTTTAAATGATTACTCAATTTATCACAATAAAGGTCCAATTTTCGACGAAAAAACCGCACGAAATTATTTATATTCCTAATATATGTTTAGATGACTTTCATCTATTAAATGCCATGAAATCAAGTGTTTTTAGGGGTGATTTTGACGCCCCTCGATTAACTTATCAGGTGCAGGGTCGAGCCTTCACCTGCTACCGTATGTACGGAATAGAACCGCTTAACTTGACGAAGACCAAATAGAAAAATAGTTATTTTGATATCCTCGCATAAGACAACGGTGGCAGAACAAACCACTAGGTTAGAAAAGAGTTGGCTAATGTACAAAACACGGCCGCTAGAGAAAAAAATCTTTAACGACTCTCTAGATAGACGAGGGAAAATCATATTGGCCTAATTTAATAAAGCTATTTGTAAAGGCTTAAGAAAAGAATGAAGGATGCTTTGCACGCATAGAGGAAAAGATACCTCAGTTGAACAAGGAAAAAATTGAGCAGTAATATTCGAGTTTCTACAATCAATAGAGATCCTGATTTCGTGAGCTTAATGAATAAAATTGAGCGGAACCCCATTTGTTTCAGTTCTAAAAAATTTCTACACAAACGCAGAGCTGAAAATTATGTTGAACTGATTAATGTAACACCAACACTTTAAGGTCTGTAGGGTGTCATATGAGCATTAAACTGCACTATTTACACAGCAACATAGACCGTTTTCCTCAAAATTTGGGAAATCTCAGTGAGAAACAAGTTGAAAAATTTTACCTTCATATGTGAAATGCCAAAACCCTGCAACGAGGTAACTTCAAGATAATTTCCTTTTAAAATTCGTCACTGTAGAGAGAAAGTGACTGAAAGTGAAAAAAATTCAACGTTTTAAGACCAGCATTAAAACTATTTTCGTTTCCATGTAACTAACATAACTCAATCCACAATATGTCATTGGCTGACACTGTCTTGTCCTATATAAAAGACACAATCATCATAAACCAACTCAACATCCCATCAAAACGTGAGATTGCTAACCACTTGAGCATTGAATGAAATGGACAAATTAATAGACTGCTTCTACATTAGTCAACGTTACCTCATAGTTTGTTGAGCTGGTAGGAACAAGAAATGCAGCAGAGAACGAATGCGTTATTGCATTCTGAAATTATCTATTGTTGAATGAATGGCCGAGAGGTGAATGCTATTTGAAATCGAGGTTGGTAATATGCAGATACAAGCTTGTTACTCGAGAGCTTAGTGTTTATCTTTAATTGTTGTCTTATTGCTGAAGATCAGAAGTCATCCGTAATAAAGTATATTGCGTCATCGTCATTAATTTGATCAAATAGTCTTAAGTTTCTCTATTTTTTTATCAACAACATAGGAGCATTTCAGCACACAATGCCATTTTCGGAATGATACTGGTGTTTTTAAAAATAGCCCTTTTTTGTGTGTAGAAGATTAATTGAATTTCATTATTCAGTCAAAAAAACACAGAAAAACTATAAATGAACGCAAATTTTAAGTCCAATAATAAAATTTTGCGTTAAGTTGGTTAGTTGTTGCAGAAATGTCTTGTGATAAAAAGGTGTTTTCATATATTATTAGATGATTATTTTCTTTTTTCAAATAACACCTTACTGAAGAGATTTTGGGTCCGAATTAATTAGGTTCTTTCTCTGGAAAATGTGCTATGTTATATATTGTTTAAAAAAGGAAAATAAAAAAGGCCTTTTAGAATTATATGTTCAACATATTTTGGTGATGGGACTTGTGATTCTTTAACATCCAATCAAAACATATATATGTATCGGGTGTTTTTTTTTAGAGTGATAGAACTTTCGATAGGGATAACTGTGATTTGACAGAAGGAATGTCATTTCTGTTCAGTAAGCATTGACAAATTATCATGGGAAGACTCATGGCGCAACAACGTTTACAAATTGTTGAAATTTATTTTCAAAATCAGTGTTCTACTCACCAAACTTATAAAGCACTTCGTGAAATTGGTTTGCATAATCGTTCATCAGAGCGGCTTATTCGTCGAACTATCGATAGATTTCGGACAACATTTTCTCTATCGATGCAACAACAACAACAAGACAAAGAACTGCACGTACAGAAGAAAATATCGTTGCTGTAAGTCATATTGTTAATGATGATCCAGATTCACAACAAGTTGGAGTCTGTGCATCCACGACATGGAAAATTTTGCGTAAAGATATTAGTCTACACCCATACAAGATCCAACTGGTACAAGAACTAAAGCCACTTGATCATAATAAGCGTCTTTTGTTTGCTGATTGGGCCCTAGAACAGCTTGAAGTTCCACTTTTTTATCGTTAAATTGTGTTTTGTAATGAAGCTCATTTCTGGTAGGACGGCTATGTAAACAAGCAAAATTTCCGTATATGGAGTGAAAACAATCCTCAAGAAGTTCTGCAGGTTCCATTGCATCCTGAAAAATGCACTGTATGTTGTGCTCTAAACGCTGGAGGCATCATCGGTCCATATTTCTTTAAGAACGATGCTGGAGCTAATGTTACAGTGAATGGTGCTCGTTACAGATCGATGATCAATGATTATTTGTTTCAAAATTTGAATGGTATCGACCCAGAAGTGTTTTGGTTCCAACAAGAAGGTGCTACACCTCATGTTGCTACCGTAACAATCAATTTATTGAAAGAAAGATTTGGCGAAAACATTATATCGAGAAATGGTCCAATTAATTGGTCTCCAAGATCATGCGACATAACTCCACTGGATTATCTTCTTTGGGGTTATGTCAAGTAATTGGTTTATGGTTTATGCTGATAAACCAGAAACAAGAGACGCTTTAGAAGCCAACACAACTCGTGTTATTGATGAAATAAGGCCTGAATTACTCGAAAAAGTGTTCCAAAATTGGTCTGAAAGAATGCGGTTCCTCAGAGCTGGTCCTGGTGGACATATGCCGGAAATTATTTTTAAAACATAAATGTCATAAAATTATCTTTGAAATAAAACGAAAATTTGGCTTCAATCTTAATTTGAATGTTTCTTATTTCAATTTAAAATTCTATCACTCTAAAAAAACACCCGATATAAGGTGATGTCTAAATAAATTGTTCATTATTTCACATTTGTTTTGATTCTTTATTAGTTAATCTCTACCACATGTAATGATAATATATGTCTATAAACATATTTTCGACATGTTTTAAAATTCAATTCTGAAAGTTTTCATGAGATTTATGTAGACTGAAATCTTTACAGGTTATGGCGAATTCATTCCAGCTATTATTTTGTAATATGCAAATACTTCTTCATAAGTTATTTTCAATTTATATAAATAAATTGAATCACACTCAACTAAAGCTTAAATCCATACATCTTGAATAAAAATAATCAACATATTTGAAGTGTTTGTTCTATTATAATTTTCTGTAAAACCTTTTTCTTTCAAAAAAAATTAACTGTACCCCATAAAGTTATAAATGATAGAGAGTTTTCCAATAAGACGTATCATTTAGAATATAAAATAGGAAAAGGCTTTTTACTTGATAGAATTTATTGTTGGTTGATTTTATTTGTCAATATGATTTAGGACCGATGAAGAGATTATTATTATTATCCTGATACTCCTAGATCTTCTGTGAAGATCCCTCAGAAGCTTTTTCAGCTTGTGCGAGCTAGAAATTGAGTTGTGTTCTGGGTAGGCTTTGTTACTGCGATCTTGCGCCACTTTAGGTCAAAGCACTGTTAATTTTTGACCTAACAGTGAAATGGTGGCAGACACCCGTTCAACCAGAAAATTTCTTTTCCACCTGAACAGGATTCGAATCCGGACCTCCCGATCACGAGCCCGATGCTCTTCCGCTGAGCTATCCACACTCATTATCGGAATTCTAATTGTTTTTTGACGATATAATGCATGTTTTGAGAGATTTTTGAATTAACTTATTTAAATATTTAAATATATTATATATTTCGAATAAATTATATTTTCTGAGAAGTCCTTAAATTATGTTTCGTATTTTTGAAAAGGAATTATTTTTCATAATGGTAAGATCCGAAACAAAAATTTTGTCTCCTTCAAATATTCATTCATTAATTTTTGATTGACAATTTATATTTGTTGGTTTATTTATTCCATTTGATATTGTATATTGAGTTTTGATTTTATACGTCTATTGAATATAAGCCGTGCTTATAAGACATTAATTTAATTCTAAATAATTTTTGAGAAATTTTTTTTTGAAATCTAAATTGTAGAAGACAGATTAAATCTGTTTTGATATTCAAATTTAGAAGAGCCTCCTATCTGAACAGCTGTCATTTTTGAAGTTGTTATCTTTTGATATTTGACAAGTTAAAACTACGCCATTACCAAAAATGGAACCATACGCTTCAACAACGAAATTGTTGAAATTAATTCTGTTTTTATTTTTTTTCAAATAATTCACTTTTAAGAGAAATGAACTTCATCCCATAAAGTTAAAAATGGTATTTCTCATTTAAATGAGAGGTAATAATATGTCTTCGCGATTTTAAAATTAGCTGATAGATTAAATAAATTGAATCTCACTCAACTGTGTCAAGGATGCCATGCTCTTGCATTATCTATCTCAAACCACGGCTTGTCTAAGCAACCTGCGGTAACGCGAACGAAATAAGCGTTATGTAACGGCAATAATCTACCATTTTGTTGATAAAACGCTATTGGGATAGACGGACGCTCGAGTGAAAAACGGAATTTGATGGGGCAACAACGTAATTTTAGGCATGAGTCGAATTTCGTTTGGATTTGTGAACGGTGGAAGATTTTGGCTGATACTATGGAAGTAGAACCGAGTCAAGGCTCGGTATCGGAGGAAACTTTTGTTAATTAATGGAGGCGCTGAATTGGCACGGAAACTTTCAATTTTTGGTAGATTATTGCGGAGGAATTTATTAAAAATGTCATCCGTTAATGTGGTAATTGATGTTTCATTTTTATCATGATACCCCATCATGGAAATACTTGTGATTTGAAAAGTATACTTAGTGACATCTAATTGAGAACACGTTAGGATAATTAAAATATTTCTTAACGGAACGAAATGGGTCTGTTTTCAAAAGATGCTTCTGAAAACATTAAATTCTTGATCGATTACAGCTAATTCCCGCTATTATAGGCAGACTGAACATCCAGTTTGAATTGTTTTCATATTCCTACAAAACGTTTTTTGCTACGCTGTTGTCAATAACTGAACAGCATTTGCGGAAAATTTTGAATGGAAAAAGTGCAGTTGAATCTCCTATGCTTGTAGAAGTTGACAATGCTCCAACTGACAATTCATGTTCAAAGGGGGTGATTTCGCTTGGGACAGCCAAAAAACTTCGAAGATGAGAATTACAGACATTACTCGATGAAAATCAGAATCTAAAGCAAGAGAAGTTTGCACCTACGTTGGGGATGACCCAAGATGCAATTTCTATACGTTTAAAATCTAGGGGTGTTACGCCTGTTGTCCAGTTGTCCAATGATATCGTGATCAGTTGGCCGACGCCCTAATGGGTGATATGACGGAGAGGACCGAAGGCACCCGATTTCCTGATACAGCAGAGATAAGCCTCTTATGCTGCGAGAATTGCATATAATACGTTACACTGTTCACATTACTGTATTTTCACGTAAATTGAACAAACTACCTGAAATTCAAAAATCATTCATCTTATAAAGGGTATTTAAATGGAAACGCCCCATTTTTAAATTGACGTTACTCACGAATAGCCATTGTTTATTTGTGAAATTGACAATTGATACAAATTTTATACTTAATGATGTTGCAGTGCCAGTGAGACAAAGAAATGCAAGAAGTGAAGAGAATATTGCTATCGTAGGTGGAAGTGTTCGTGAAGACAAAAATTTATCGATTTCCCGACGTTCACAAGAACTAGGCATCACCCAGAGGTCTTTGTGGCAAATTTCACGAAAAGACCTTGGTTTACACCCATAAAAAATTGTTTTAACCCAAGAACTCAAACCAACATATCATTTAAAGCTTCGTGTATTCAGTAATTGGTTTATTGAATAATTGGTCACAAGAAAGCCCAATGAAGACACTTCAAAATGAAAGTGTTGCCAGATAAAACAATGGATTAATGAACCAGTAACGACAAATGTTATCAGAACCGCACGAATTCATTTCTACTCCTTACCCTCCAAAATCAGACAAATGATTTTTTAGAGATTGTTAGAAATTGAGAAATGAAAGTAACCTCCGGTTAATATAACGCCCTTGAAAATTATGAAAGATGCCTGGAAGTAAATCTGATAATTATTCAAGAATTGGTATTTATGCTTAGATCGACCTTCTCCATTTCTTAACGCGTCTCAATATTCGGCGGAATATTCTAGAGCTGAAGAAACCAAATATACATATTGGAATGTAACCTTGACTTAAAATTGAGACAACTTAAATTACCTAATGTTAATAAGATCAAACGGATGAATAAACATTATGATGGATTCATAACATTTTATCAAAATATTCATGGGATTTGACCTTGTCGGAAGGTAGTCTCAACATCAGATAAATCAAGTTGAAATTTATTGAATATAAAGTTGTAGTTAATAAATTATTACTACTGACACGTTAGGAAATAGGTTGAATTGAATGTCATTAAAATTTAGTTTTCGTAAACTAATGTTCCTTGCTCATTGCCAAATATCAACTTAATTAGTCTGATTGAGCAACAAAGGTCAGGATTAAATTCTATAAAAAAAAAATGTGGAATGCATTCGAAAATGTGCATTCAGTCCAACATTGAACAATTCTTCCAAATTTTTTAACAAATTTTAAGATGATTTTTTGAATTTTGATATTTTTTACTGAGATTTCTTTCAAGAATAGCTCCAAAATAATGATAGTCAATCAGTTCAGGTTGAGAGTATTTTTTACTTTGAATTTGAAAAATGTCGAAGAAAGTTTTTTTTTTGAAAAATACTGTGAAATTTTTTCATAAATATGGTGAATATATTCAAGTGTTCAAATTCACTTTTCGGCACAAATATTTTAAAATTTTTACATACGTTTTCACCTTATTAGAGTCTTTCAATACGAGTGATAGTTTTTCAAATAGAGATTACTCGGTTTCTTTCATGACTATACCGAAAATACATTGAACGCCCCTCATATACCTTGGAAGAGGGTTATATTTCAAAATTCATTAATCGAAATTAATGAATTCTGTAAAACCTCTACATAAATTAATTTGAAAAAAAAATCTCAATATATCCTTGAAACACTGTTTCTATTTAGATATACATTTTTCTCAAATATCGTACAACACTCAAAAATTTAAAGGAATCTACAGAAAATAAAGAATATTGACAAAAATTTAATAATATTCAAAGCTGTGTTATCTAAACATTCGAATAATAAATTCTGTACCAAAAAATATTTGTTAAAAAATGTAGCACATTCTCCAAAATAAATGCTTTGAAGACATTCTGTCTTAAATTTTCACATCCAGCTTCAAGATCTTATAAAAATAAGGTTGTGATATGTTTTTATTGATTTTTCTCATTTATCGTTGAAAAAATCGACTCACAATTATCGGCGAGAGTTTTAAACGCTGTTCTGGAGAATATGTTGTATTTTTAAATTTATGTAGAGCGTTTCAAATTCAGTGAATATATATCTCTGGATATTTTACTAGTAGTTCGAGTGAATTATGATCCCAGAGATATATGAATAACTATGTAAACCAGTTACAACATTTCTGGAAGGCGCGTAAATATATCCGGTGTTTTTTTAGAGGGATAGAACTTTAAATTAAAATAAAACACATTTAAATTAAGATTGGAGCCAAATTTTGTTTCATTCGAAATATAATTTTATGACATTTATGTTTTAGAAATAATTTCCGGCATATGTCCACCACGACTAGCTCTGAGGCACCGCATTCGACCAGACCAATTTTCGACCACTTTTTCGAATAATTCAGGCCTTATTTCATCAATAACACGAGTTATGTAGGCTTCCAAAGCGTCTATTGTTTCTGGTTTATCAGCATAAACCAATGACTTGACATAACCCCAAAGAAAATAATCCAATGAAGTTATGTCGCATGATCTTGGAGGCCAATTAATTGGACAATTTCTCGAAATATTGTTATCGCCAAATCTTTTTTTCATCTTGTTGAAACCAAAACAATTCTGTCGATCTGGGTCGATACCATTCACATTTTGAAACAAACCATCATTGATCACCTATCTATAACGAGCACCATTCACTGTAACATTAACTCCAGCATCGTTTTTAAAGAAATATGGACTCCAGCGTGTAAAGCACACCATACAGTGTATTTTTCAGGATGCAATGGTACCTGCAGAACTTCTTGAGGATTGTTTTCACTCCATATACGGCAATTTTGCTTGTTCACATGGCTGTTCAACCAGAAATGAGCTTCACCACTAAACACAATTTTACGATAAAAAAATGAATCAACTTCAAGCTGTTCTAGGGCAAACAATCAGCAAACAAACGACGCTTAATATGGTCAAGTGGCTTTAGTTCTTGAACCAGTTGGATCTTGTATGGGTGTATACCAAGATCTTCACGCAAAATTTTCCATGTGGTGGATGCACAGAGTCCAACTTGTTGTGAACGTCGACGAATTGACAAATCTGAATCATCATTAAAACTACAACTTAAAGCAGCGATATTTTCTTCTGTACGTACAGTTCTTTGTCTTGTTGTTGTTACATCGGGTACAGAAAATGTTGTCCGAAATCTATCGATAGTTCGACGAATAAGCTGCTCTGATGGACGATTATATAAACCATAAATTACACGAAGTGCTCTATAAGTTTGGAGAAAAGAACACTGATTTTGAAAATAAATTGCAACAATTTTCAAACGTTGTTGCGGTGTGAGTCTTTTCATGATAATTTATCAATGCTTACTGAACACAAATGTCAAAACATTCTGGCTTTTACCTTCTGTCAAATCACAGTTATCCCTATGGAAAGTTCTATCATCCTAAAAAAAAAACACCTGATAGGTTAAAACCAGAAAAACACGCCAATGCCAAGGAGCTCATTGTTTTCTACATTTGAAGCCAGATGGACCATGAATTTTACCCAAGGAGAGATGGTTAATAAAGAATTTCATTTGAACTAACTTCGGCGTTCCGAAGAAATTATTTAGGAAAATAATCGAAATTTTGGGAAAAACTAGTGCAGCTTACACCAAGGTTTTAAACAAATTTTAGACCATAAGCTCAATGAATACCATCGCTCAACCACCCTTTTCACCTGATTTAGAGTGGTGTGACCTTTTCTGACCTTCAAACAAAACTCCTCTATCCGTGGAGCTTGTTTCAATCTCATGGAAGTCATAAAAGAAAATTCGGCAATTAATATGAAAATATTCTCAATAAGAACCCATAAAAATATAAAAAATATAAAAATATTTTGTGACTGGATATTTTTAATCTGAATGATGATTTTAAGAGAAAACGTAATACATATGCAATGTTAACATTTATCCCAGCCAAAACAGCTTTATTCAAATAATTTAATTCTTTACCAAATATCATTAATAAGGAGTGTGAACTATGATTATTTAAAATTCTACTAATCGAGACAGTGTATCATACATATGTATAACAATTCTTTACTCAAAAAACCCGATAAGTTATAGAAGTAAAGTATAGAATTGTTATACAGATCTATGTTACGCTGTCTCGATTTGTACAACTTTCTATTACCATAATTTACACTCCCCATTAATGATAAAACAATTTTAATCAGTTTATAGCGTCTTAAAATAAACAGATGGAAATAGGTTGTTAACAAAGTATTAACTTCTGACGTACATTTGGTCATTATCGAACACATAAAAAGTAGACACAATTAAGATGCATTACATACCTGAACAGATACTTTTAATCTCAAATGACACGATAAAAGTAACCGCATCTATTCTGACCAATGATCTTCTTCTTAATTGAATTTTAACTATTGCTATCTCAAGGTTGTTCGTTCATGTTCATTGCCAGTTATTCATTTCATGATATTTTTGATCTGAAGAAAATAATGAAAAAAAAAATCATAACAGTTTTTGATGTGTACATTTACATATAAAACTGGTAAATTTTAGTTCATCAACTTTTTCCTTGTAACAGATTAGAAAAACCTGTTTATTCAATGAAAAATGATTAACATAAATTATTCAATAGATCGAAATGCAGAAAGGATCTCTCTTAGTTAAAACTATCACTAATTTGCACTCATTTAAATTAGTCTCCTTTGTTGATTGTTTATTTATGGTTAAGGATGACCAGCTGGTGAATTTAAATAGGAGAGTTGGTGAATATGTCAAATTTAGAAGTTTCATATTTTTTAAAAAATAGAGAAAGAAGTGGTATAATTTCAAGGAAACTTGAGGCCATTATAAATTGAAAATTTACTACGAAGGGGTCTTTTGAATATCACAGATAATAGCTGAATTAATTCTCCGAAATCTCTACAGATTTAATCTGAAAATTTCTTGAAAACTTTTTAGTATTAAATTTAATAATATACCTTAAAAATAATGTTTCACTTTATGGGTATTTAGATTATCAACAGATGTGAGCGGCAACTAATAAAGCATTAAAAAAAACCATAAAGTATTGACCAAAATGATCTACATCAATCGCCCAAAACAAATTTGTTCCGAGTTGATATTAAGAAATAACAAACTCCTTGATTAAAATATTCTGATTGATACTGAAATATATTAAACTTTTCAGGTTTATATGCAGAAGAGACAAAGCAGAGATGTGCAAGGTAAAAGTGTGGTTCATTTTGATTCTGATGTTTACGAAAACATTATGATGAACTATTGATGCAAATTCAAATGTCAGAAGATCTATTTGACTTCATTATATTGTCTTAAACAAGACCAGTTGACGATGTAAGTTTATTATCTATTCCAAATGACTAAATACATTATAATAAATCAGAAATAACTGTGACGGAGTTGTAGTCCATACAAAGAATAAATTAGCGGGAAATATTACTGTTCTTAAACTATATTTCTTGGAATACTTGTTCGAATTTTACGATATTGAACAAGGAATTTTGTTATTGTTCCAACGATCTAAAACTCTCAAAAATGTCTTATTTTTTCCTAGAAATCTAAATCGTACGGTAGTCATTTGTCGACCAAACGGTCACGCAACATTCTCTATTTTTTGAACAATTAAATTCTGATCCCACACACATTATCTAGTAGTAAGTTCTAATCACATTCTCTCTCTACCTCAACTCTCAAGTTATAACCACAAATTCTCTCTCTCTCTGCTCTTGAATAAGTTTATATTCCTATTCACGTCAACTTTCCAAGGAACCCCTCACTTGATAACACACAACGCAATGAAAGGCCTGGAAGTGAATATGTTATCTACATTATTCCTTTGTAATCAGATAGTAATTATAAAAAATGAATCAAAAAGTGAACCGAACAGTGAACCTCGTGAAAGTGAACAACGGTGAAAAAGGTCATCGATATACTCCTCTACGAGCAGTAATCGTTTTCACTGCAATTATAGTTCAAACTTCACAGAAACAATTCTCTCAACTTTTAGGTAAAACAACTGAAAATTGTTCATTGCAATATATGTATTTAGGTGATTAAACCAATTAAAGTCTATTCATTCCTCTCAATCTCCCCATTTGAATAATGCTCATCCTAGAATTTGCATACTAGTTGATTGACGTTAAACAAATACTAAGGAAGAACTCAAAAAGGTATCTCCACATACCAAGCACTTTTTTGAATACAAAGTTTTAAAATATGCAGAGATATTTATTTTCGAAACAACAAATACCTGTGTATTTCCTATCAGTTGATTCGTCACTGGAGATGTATGTCTGCAATTTGAACTGCTGTATTTCCAAGGGCTTTTTTTTTCTTTATTGAGATTTCGAAGGACCTTGATGTGAAGAAATCCAGCTGGTATGTAAATATCTGGCTCGTGACCAATGAAAGAATTGCTCAAAAATTTATATTGGACACGGACGATGTTTATAAACTAGAATAAAGGAACATAGACGTTTCTTCCTCAAAAAAACGTGGACTCTACGTTTGCGGAACATCTTTTAAAAGAGAATCATGATTTTGATAAACGTTTCAGGATTTTGCATAAAGAAAACTAGGGTCTCAAAACAGAAAATATTTATATACTGTATGTTACCAAATTTCAGAAAAATTGTTGGTAAACATCTGAAAAAGTCAACTATGCTAACGAAACGTGTCATGTGAACAACTCAAGATAATGAATAGAAAACATATATGTGTTTAACATTCTGCATAACGCTGGTCGAAATTTTAGGAAAGTTAAATGTTTATATTCTCCAGTCGATTTCAAAGGCTTATTATTTGGAACTATTAAACCAATAAACCATTTATGCTAATTGGTCATAAAGTGAATTATCCCATTACGTTCGAAGATCTTGAGTAATAAAATGCTGCAAGGATAGTTCAAACATTCTATTGATCAGCGGCATCACTGGGTTCGCTTAATTCTACGAAACATTCGAGTATGATCGAAATTTCAACCCAATATTTCTACAGTCGATCCATATGAAATTTAACATTTAGAGGTATAAAAATAATCTATGGAATGGTTGTTATTTATACAATGTTCCGAAAAACCAGATGTTATTTTATTATGTAATATACTTTTTTATGTTCTTCTACCCTTATGTTTATAGATCGTCATGTCTGACCTATGTAAAATGCAGGGCCTTCATTACAAAATAATTTGTATATACCTCTTTTTTCACACGTTTCAGTCTATGCTATTGACCAAGAAAGAACCTAAGTTTTTCCTATTTGTACAAATAATATTAATTTTATTCTGTTTTAGTCTATTGAAAATTTTGTAACTTATTTGTGTTATGTAGTTTATGATATGGAATTTTTCTTTTTCTTTGTCCTGAAGAATAGGATAAAGAAAAATTAGAGCCTTTTTGTGCTGTTTTTTAAAAATTAATTTACCGATTACGTTCGTATTGTAACTATTGTTCGACGCTAATGACTTCAAAACTTTAATTTCTTTGTTAAAGTTTTCTATTGAGAGAGGGGTTGATAGTAACCTATGTACAAAGGCGTAAAAAGGAGACATTTTTATTTCCTCCTCAATAGAAAACTTTAACAAAGAAATTGAATTTTTGAAATCATTAGCGTCGATCAATGGTTTCAATACGTATTAATCGATAATTTAATTTTTGAAAAACAGCATAAAAAGGATCTAGCTTCCCTTAATCTCATTTTTCAGGACAAAAAAAGAGAAAAATTCCATATCATAAACTACGTACCACAAATGAGTAACAAAATTTGCAATAGACTAAAACAGAATAATTTTAACATTATTTGTACAATTAAGAAAAATTCAGGTCCACTTTTAGTCAATAACAAAGACTGTCGTGAAAGGTGTAAAAAAATCGGTATATACAAATTATATTGTAATGAATGCCCTGCATTTTACATAGGTTATACCGGACGATCTATAAACATAAGGTAAAAAGATCATATAAAAAGTATATTACATATAAAAGTAACATCTGGTTTTTCGGAACATTGTATAAATAACAAACATTTCATAGATTTCAGTAGAACTGAGATTTTACACGTAGGTAATAAAAGCAGAAGAATGGACCTTTTAGAAAGTTTGGAAATTTGTTTAGTACATGGTAAGAAGCTACTAAGCACAAATAAAGAATTTCAATTTAATTTATCACTATTGCTCTTATCTGTAAAAGATTAGGACCGAACTAACACCATATTTTTACACTCTTCAAAATTGTACCTGTGATCTACCCTACCATTATAAATAGGATTTTGAGTTTTGTTCTCTTCAGTTTTGAAAATGGGCTAAAAACCCGAAACATATATGTCAACAGACATCAACAAAACAGTGAAACGTAAGCCAAGTTGTTTTTATTTAATTTATTAATTTGAAAATGTTTAACCAAGTGATATGCGAGAAATCAATATCATAAAAGTTTTCGAATAAAAATTTTTTGAAGATAAATTTTTAGCAGATTAACAGAATAAATCTGTATGAGTTTTAAATTTTGTGATAATCCTTCTATGAAAAAAAACCTCTTTTTATTATGAATGGTATATATAATAATTATATATTTAGGTTTACACTTAAGTTACACTTATATAATTTGGTTTTAAAGGAGTCCATTAAATACCTTGCAAACTTTATGTCATTTCTGTGACGAACATAGAATACGTAGGATTTCTAAAAGTTCAATTCATTCTAGTGTTTGTCCAGTTAACTACATTTGTTTGTCTGGTAAGATATTTTTTGTTAATTATTTTTATTTTTTGAGTATAAAATAAAGCTGACGAATTTCCGTTGCGATAATTTTAAATTGTTTTTCGAATAAGTTCTGCACGTTCTAGGAATTTTTTTGAAGCAACTTATTTTGAGCAAGTTGTTTTTGAAGAAGTTCTTGAGGTTACGTTCTGCATGTTTGGAAAGGAATTCGGTTTCAATAAAACAAGGTACGAAACAAAACTTGGTATTCTTCAAGTATTTATTTAATGATTTTTAATTGATTATTCATATTTCTTCGAATTCTTTTATTCCCTTTGGCATCATGTAATGAGTGCTGATTTTATATGTCTACTAAATTGAAACTGTGTGTTCTAAATTAATTCTAAAAATTTTTGAATGAAAATTTTTTTAAATTGAAATTTGTAGGAGGTAAACAGATTAAGTCTGTTTTCTTCTATCCAGAAAAAACCTCTTTTTATTGTTCCGCAGTTATTGACATTTAAAATTTTTTCTTATTTTTCCAATAGTTCTAAAACTGTTGATTCGATCAAAATCAAATTCTGAACATAGGTGTTCAATGACGAAATAAAGACTTATGCCCAATTTCGTGGGGATCAACGGGCCGGAAGGACGACTGGAATTGAAAATGCTTATTTCTGAACGAAGAGACCCGAAGACTTAAAATTTTTTAAATGGTCAGAAGCATTGGAAATCTTATTGTTCAAATATTTTCGAAGTATTATCGATTGTTTTGTCAATGTCAAATATCAAACTAACTTTTTGTCAAAATACAAATGACAGAAGTGTTTCCAGATTTCAAATAACCACTACTTCAAAATGCAAACTATAGATGGCCCACTCTTTATAACTATCTCATTTTAAAATTACAGGATATTTTTACTATGGTTATTTTTAATTTAATATAAAGATTAACATCGGTCGCGCAAAGCCGATATTTTGATTTAATGGTTCGTTACAAATAACACTCAGTAACAATATAGCTATTGTCCGAAATATACAGACTTCGACTCATTATTTTAGATTTACTGGTCAGAAACTATCCAACCATTACAACAATTAAACTCAACATACCGTAATTCCTGACGCTATCAGTTCGAAATGATGAATTAATTTCTACATAGCAATATTCCCCCCTGTCTATTCATTTGTTCTTGTCAAACTGAAAATAGCCAAATCGCATGAACTATTTATTTTGTTTGATTCATTACCCAACAATAATACGTTTTCGTACTGTGTGAACAGATTCGTTTTTATAGTACGTTTTGTTGATCTGATGAAACTAAATATCATTGCAATGTTGAGCATTAGTTAGTAAAGAGTTTTACAATAAGCTTTAAACCAAGAATGCTTTCTCTAAGAATAAATTACTGAAAAAAATGATTATAACATGATATAAACTGATTTATCACAATATAAAAACTAATGAAGTAGACGAATAAAAATACAAGAGTAAGAGGTGAAAAATATTAAGGTGCGCACATATTCAACTTGAGTGATGCGTTCAGAAAACAAAGAAATATGAAGGTGAAATAAATTACCGCAAAACCCATCACCGAAAAATCCAATCTGCTGTTTCTTTTTGCCACATTTTCAATACAATTGAAACTGAGTAACTGTGAGCTTTGGTTTTCAAAAATACTCAGTAAGTTTATATTCTCTTAAGCTTCATATACAAAGCGTAAAGGATAGACATATTAAATTTTCTCCGCATATATAATCTAGATACCTAAACATTTGTAGGAGCTAAAATGATCCCCTGCGGAACTCCCCGCGCAGCCATCTGATCACCTGAAATAATTCAATCCGAAACCACACCGGCGGCATTCATCAGTTCAGAAGTACCATTCTCAAAACCCACAGGTACTCAAATGAATTGCATTCTCCTTTATTTGATGCAATATTTCCATAAAAATGTTGAAAAGACTCGCATGAATTCGCTTCTATAGAATTAATTGAATACATTTCAGTGTTCTCCAATACATAACACTTGCTAAGGTTGAATAGTCCAACTAAGAATTGAAGCTTATATACTGAAAAATTTTCACAGATAATAAATACAGAAATCAATTGAATTAGGGAAGCATCATATGTCTATGTTAGAGATCTATTTATTTATTTATTTATTTATTAGGAACCGCCGATTAGTCATGCAGTTTCTAGGTAAACTCTAAAAATTTGGTATTGATATTTCTAAGTTTCAGAGTAATATTTTTTTACAAACTGTGGATAAACAACATAATTACTTTTGACCTAGGATTCTTGCACATTGAGTCCATCCTAATCGTTTCAGATCATTTTTGGCTCAAAATTCGAATACTACAGACATTTAGCAATGACAACACGCTGTTCCCTGAAACATACGCCTAGAAACCGATAACACAATATGAAATTGTGACGAGTTACATTCTGAAGTGAAAAAAATTAAAATGCCATATGCAAAAGTATCAACTAATCAATTAAGACTTCGTAAAAAATTCTGCCATGATCTTAAAATTCCTTATCTGGATTGCTTCAATTTGAGAGTTGAAAATAAGATGTAGAACTTAAAATAATTATTTGTGATGAGCCTTTTGCAGCATGGCACTCAGAAATGTAAAATATTCCAAAAAAGAATCCGATATCAGAAATTTTTTTGAACATGTGTTAACAATCCACAGTTGGACAATCATCAACATAAAAACATTAATATTAAAATGTGCATCAGTTTCGTCACTTGATATTTTTTTTTCGATTGAATTAACGAATTGCGATAGGTGGAAATTCTTATGAATCATCAACTTCATGAAACAAAAATTGAAAAGAAAAGTTGAAAGAGTCAGACTCAGACAATGATTGTCAAAAATAAAAAATTCGATCACACCTATACAAATTTTGAGTTTAAAGAATTTAATGAAATGTATTGAAAACACCGTTTTCTTAGTAGTATAATGAATTATGAAACATTGCATAGAAGGGATAAAAGAATTTGAAGAAAATATGGACTATTGAACGAACTTAACTAGCAAAGTGCAGTCAATACAGCTGTTTCATACCTATCTAATGAATGACACCTTGAAAACACTTCTCTTAAAAAATTTCTTCGAAAAACTTTTCAAAGATATGCAATCAATTTTAGTAAAAGCATTCGAAAATCCCATCGATAATTTTCAGTTGACTTTTCTGAGTGGTAAAAAGGTAAACCAATGAAAAAAAATATCACATACCTATCTTTCTACCTATACACTGCACGATGCTAGAACACCTAAACAATTAATCACATTCTATGTTCGTCTATGGAATATATAGAGGTGGAAAAAACATGTTTAAGATTTTGCATGCTTAAGATGCTGTGCGCATGTGTGAAAAACGAAGAACATTTGTATTCTCTATATAATAATCAAAACATTTTTTTCACACATAGCATCTTCCTGATACAGCTATATCTTAAACATGTCTTTTCTATCTATATATATATATATATATATATATATATATATATATATATATATATATAAATATATATATATATATATATATATATATATATATAGGGATAGATATATATATATATATATATATACAGAGGGATAGACCTAACCTAACCTAACCTAACCTATTAATATTATTGATTTTATATTAGTAAAATATAATTTTTATAAGTTGAAAATGTCAAAATTTGAGCCAAGTAAGCGTCATTTGCGGGAAATATTAGTTTACTGCTTAAATTTAAAGAAATCTGCATATGATGAGGGTGCTTTGAGTGAGAGAACGTGTAGAGGGTGGTATGAAACAGCTGTATCGGCTAAAGTTTACTAAGTAACTTCGGACAATATTATATATTTATTCAGATTGTTTCATCTTTTTTGATGCTTCATAATTGTTTATATGTACCTAAAAAAACAGCGTTTCTACAAAAAAAATTTCAATTGAATTTTCTCAAAATTCAAATTTTTACAGATGTAACAGAATCATTATTCTTGATATTTAAGATATTGAAATAAACACTCTTCGTAGTTATAAACCTTTCCAATTATTTTCAAACAACGAAATTAACTGGCAAGTTTACATTACATCATTATATTCGTTCATTCTCATATTTATCCATAAGAGCTTTTTTACCCGATATGCGATAACTTAGTCTTCAGGAAAAAAAACCTTATCATAAAACAAAGGTAATCTTGATTCACTTGAGAAAATGTTTGATACTTTATCGATAACACCACGAGTAGGCGCTAATGAAAATTACTAAATTAAAAAAAAACTCCTTTGATTTACTGCTTTTATCGAATAGTCAATTATTGATCATTGTCAAAATGATAAAATTGAGAACTTGAAATACTTGATAACATGAAGATTGCAAAGAAAACTTTTCTACACTTTTGCAACATATTATCATATCAAATTCAATTTATTATCTTCAAAAATTAAACACAATTTAAATTTTGCAATACAAAAATCTCCAGAAACTGAGTTTACAAATTTTCATTTGAAAATTTCGACATGATCATATTCTGATTTATTATTTCTAATTGAAGAATATGTGAGATACAGTATTTTAATTTCCATAAAAATATTTAATACAATTGTTTCACCACGTTGTAGCTTCTTCAGATATCTACATTTTTCTGACTCATTGTGTCTAGTATAACAAAGTTTAAATACAGTTGTGTACGTGACAAAATAAAGGTAAAAACATGTAATAAAAACTAAGGGTGTTTATTGGAGTTTGCCGCTAAAAATGTCATTAGGTAAAGATATTCAGTAATCGAGATCTGTCAACATCTGTTTGATCATTCAAAAGAATTTCACGAGCATTGTACCTGTTGATTTCCAAATACTCTAAAAATGTTAATCTAGAACTTTTGCCTTCGATATGAATAATTTCATAGTTATTGTTGAAATAATGCCTGAATTCCTTGTAGACTCCAGATTTATTTTCTTTATTTGTTCGATCCTTATTGTATTTTATATGAACACTAAAGTTATAGATTGTTTTAAAAGCTGCTTTGTAATTGAAACTGATTTTGAATTATTTAACAATATTTTCAGATAATCCATTAACATGTTAACGAAAATTATTTCTGCGTATTGTCCTCTTTTCTGGTTGGGTACACCAGATTTGATGCCATGTTCTTTTGTTTATTGGATACCATTTTGTCTATAAAATAGGGGTTTCAACCGTTGCTTGATAGACAAAATGGTATCCAATAAACAAAAAGAACCAATTATAAAAGAGGAAAACACACAGAAATACTTTTGGTTATATTATGTTAATTGGTTATCTGAAAATAATACTAAACATTCAAAAAATAGTTTAAATTACAATGCACCTTTTAAAAGCAACAATATTGTACTTATTAAAAAACAATAAGATTATGACATATAAGGAAAATAAATGTGGAATCTACAGATGATTGCCCTTTAGTATATTTGGCCAGACAGGTAGATCATTCAAAAAAAGAATCCATTAACATCAAAGAAGTTACATATTGGATTCCGTACATTCGACATATGCTGATCATCTTAAGGAATTCAGGCATAATTTTAATAATAACTATGAAAATAACTACGTCGAAAGCAAAAGTTCTAGATTAACACTTTAAGAATCTTTGGAATCAACAGGTACAATGCCCGTTAAATTCTTTTGAATGAACAAACAGATATTGACAGATCCCATTACTGAATATCTCCCCCTAATGGCATTTTTTAGCGGAAAACTTTTTATGACTTGTTTCTACCATTATTTTATCACGTACTTAACTGTATTTAAAATAGGTTATACTAGACACTATCAGTTATTCCAATGTAGATATCTGCAGAAGCCATATCGTGGTGAAAAAATTTTCGTATTAAACATTTTTGTGGAAATTAAAATACCGTCTTTTATATATTTTTAATTAAAATGAGATTCCACCAAGTGAAGACCGAATAAATCAAACATCTATTATTTCTGAATCATCTGAATCATAAGTTTCCGCCGTTTTTTAACACAAATTAAATATTTATTATAGAAGAATGATTTTAAACGATGTGAGACTGCTTGCTGAGTGACTTCTAATGTTAGAGCAAGTTCTTTTTGGAATGGAACAACAGAAAGTTTGGGAGCAAGTTTAGTTTTATTTTTCGTTGGTCTATGATTTCCTTACAAGACAAGTTTGAGAAAATCAATCGGACATACGTTAGTTCCTTCAGGTTCAATCTAGTTTCTTTACAGCAACATCTCAAGATTGGCTTGCAAGTTAGAGATATAGGAAAATAATCAAAAGCGTTTTTTCCTCAACAGAAGGTTTTTTCAATATCTTAAACATCAAACAGAGTAATTTTTAATACGAGTTTGTCACTACAAATTATGATTCTATAAAATTTCTCAAAAACTTTTCAAAATTAAATTAATTAAATGCCTTAGAAAACACTGAGTCTTTTTTAATAGACACTTGGAATTTACACTAATCACGCAGTATCAGAAGGAGATGAAAGAATCCAAAGAAAATATAGAATATTAATCAAACTTACCCGACAAACATTAAGTGGAGACTGCAGTGTTTTATACCGGTATTATAAAAAAACAAATTCCTCTCTAAAAATGTTTTACATGAAATCAAGAAATTCTTTGAGACAACTTCTCTTTGAAAAAGCTCTTTCAAAAATCCCTTAAAAGTATGTAACACATCTTCAAAAAGGCATTTGAAAAATTCACCAATAATTCTCACTTTAATGTCAGCGGAATAAAAACAATCAATAAAAATATTTATGTATATTATTGATTGTTTTTATTTTGCTTACATGAAAGTGGACTGAAGACTGTAGGTTTTTTCAAATGTTTTTTGAAGATGTGATACTTAGTTTTGAAGGATTTTCGAAGCAGCTTTTTTAATTTTATGTTATGTATGAGAATTTTTAGAGTGGAATTTCTTTTTTCATATACCGGTATGAATCAATGCTATCAATATTCTAAATTGTCTTTGAATTGTTTCATCTCCTTTTGTACTAAGTGATCAATGTTAATTCGGTGTCTATTGAAAGAGAAATAGTGTTTTTGAAGGCATTCATTTAATTTCATTTTAAAAAGTTTTTAAGAAATTTCATAAAATTAAAATCTGTAGTGAGCTATAATAGAATTACTCTGTTTAATATTTCAGAAATAGGGAAATCGGGTAAGGAAAAAATTTAAAAATTCTGAAATTTATATTTTTTAAAAATTTCCAAGATTTCCTTTCGAGGAGAAGTACCACTTTTATTCGTCATGATCTCTGCACTATTGAAACTGTTGTAATTTGCTGACACAAATCTACAGCATAACATAACGAACTATATTTTAGGATTATAATTAAATGGCAATGAAAACCTGAATATTAATCACATGAAACATAATAATATAATAACAGAATAACAACAACGAAAATATGTTGAATATTCTGCAATGTATTATATCGAATATAATTTATTTGGCATTCAAAATTGAATTTAGATCATAAAGCAACTTGCTTCAAATGTGCAGTTTGAATGACTGGCCATAAAGATAAATTCTTCAAATCTCCCGAAATTTCTGCAGATATGGCATCCCGCCAAAAACAACCCCTTATCTACTAACGTCAAAACTTCCACTAACCTCACTTTATCACATTTCAGCATCCCCCATTCGACAAATCCATCCTCCTGTTAAAACTAGAACTGAAGCAACAAAATTTAATGGATTTTAAGTCAATTCGAATCAGCTAAGTCCGGCTAACACCACCGTTTTTCCGCAGCTACCGGACAATTCTCGATCATACATACGCACGTTTCAGAACAGACTGTAAACAAACCCATTGGGTTGAAATGTCGACAGCGCTAGGACGCTCGAAATAGCGAATAGAGCAAGGATATTTTGGTCCTGACGCAACGTGCGCTGTATGTGCGAAGTAGGCGCTTAAGATGCGCAAGCGCAGTGGTCGCTAAAACACGTGGATTTGTAAATCGATATATCATACACTGGTTGCAATTTGAAATATACCTACCCTCCAATTAAATGAGGTTTGAGGTGTTGCAAAGTGTATTTCACTTGTAGTTTGTGTTAATGTTATGGTTTCGACATTGCTGATAGTTTCTGGTCCAATTTATGAATATCTGAGTGCGATGTTGAGGTCAAACGGGATGTTTGGTAATATCGTGAAGTCTTCGATTGATATTTGATTCATAACTTTACGAAGAGTTGCTAGTTTACGAAATGAAATATTTCAGTTTTATTAATGGAAAGTTTAAACACACAAAATCATTCTTCTATACAAGGCGCCCAAGTTATCTGTGCCCAAATTTCACAAGGTTATTCTACAGGCAATTAGCAACATAAAAGTTCCTGTAGAGTATGATCCAATTATTTTTCTTCGTAAAGTTATTTGAGATTCTACTATTTTGCAATGTTTAACATTTTTTTCACTAAAAATATAGCATAACTTGAAAACTTTCATAGAATCAGAATTCAGTGCACACAATTGGAAGACGCCGAAAATTTTCCTTTGACTCGGATGGTTCCATGAAGATTTTTATGAAATACTTACTAATTATAGGGTGGTTAAGGAAAAAATTATTCAGATAAATTAGTTCTGTTAATCTGTACCAAATATAATTAGCAAGGAGTTTAAGCTGTTGTAAAAGAAAATCTGACTTGATACGAGGAAAGTTTTTTTTGCGTTTGTAACGTGAAAATATCGGGAATACATTTCTTCCTGAATTAGCTCGCAAAGGTATGTCTTGTATGTATATTTGCATGCACTAGATGGTGCTACTGTATGATTAATACCTTAGTGTTGCTGTGCATAGCGGATATAGGTACTTGACAGATTTGTAGACGTTGTAATTGCATTGCACTTTAGAGGACCAATAAGTTCGAAACATCCGCATGTCAACCATTATGCCCCACTGATCAACAAAATCTTATCGGGTTTGTTTGAGTTCAGAATTGTTATACAGATGTATGTTACACCGTCTCGATATAATGAGTGGTTATTTTATAAAAATCTCCATAAAACTAACCAAGTCAAAGGATCTCTTTCCAGTGACGTACACTGAATTTTGATTAATATGATAGTTTTCAAGTTATGCTATGTTTGTAGTAAAAAAATTGCTGAATGTTACAAAATAGTAGAAAATATAATAACTCTACAACGAAAGATAATTGGACCAACTCTACAGGATTTTTTGTATTGCAAATTGCCTGTAGAATCACCTTGTGAAATTCGGCTCAAAATAACTTGGGTTCCCTGTATAAACTAATAAGAATTAAATGTAATATTAATATGCACAGCAAACAATCAATGAAAACGATCCACAAATTACAATTTCATTCAAAAATTTTCGCTTTTGATACGTTAAATTTAAAAGCAGAATATTTCGTTAGCCTTTTCTTGATAGAAATCCATTTTTCACTTAATTGAAGAATACACATATATATTCATTTCTGTTTATTTTAAAGTGTTGTTCAAATGACGTGTTTAGTTGCATGGTAAGTTTTTCAAATGATTAACCACTGGTCAAAAGTTTCTTTAGATACAATAATTCAAATTGTTTTCTTTTGCGTTTAGGGGGGAAATAGAGGTTTTATTTTTTTTTGTACATCGGTAGAGTTCCAATGAGAATAAACGCAACAGAGGTGAACGAGTTAACACTATACTTAAAGTTGTACTTTAGGTTAAGAAAATCCCTTAATAACTCATATAAAATAAATTTCAAAGTTCAGAGATTATTAGAAAGAAATTTTAGGTGAGCAAATATGCAGGTGTTACTGAACAGAACATAGCAATAGATTTCTTTAAAAAAGTAGATCAAAATATGATAATATTCACAAAATCAGATAAAGGTAGAGCTAGATAAATCACATTATACCGAAAAAATAATAGAATTCATAAAAAAAATGGTATAATTACACAGAAAGATATAGATTAACTAGTATCAATGTTAGTACTTATAAACATTTAACTGAATTGTAACATTTGTGTCCCGAGAAGAATGCCATAAACGGATACCATGAATCAAGGTCATCATGGAGGACCTTGGGATATCTTATGAGTAAAATTTCACAGTTCAATAACTCTTGAACTAATCGACCGAATTATTTAAAAATTTAAAATTTTGTCATCCTTCAATATTTCTTAAATCGAATAAATCAGATCCGGAATAGGAAAATTTTAGACTTATTTTATTTTCGTGAATATTCGATCACCCTGTACGTGAATTTTATGTTTTTTTTCGTTTTCGTAACCACAAAGAATTAATTCATAATACAAATTCAAAATCTCTGCTTGTCACCGTCATACAGGGTGATCAGTAAACATTCACTTATGAGTGAAAGTGCATTTTTCAATCAATCTTGAAATCATCGGTAGAATTATTTCGAATTTTGCAGTTTTGGCATTCTTTATGATCGCCTTAATCGGAATAAAACCGAATGAATGAGATCCGGACTAGGAAAATTTTAGGCTTTTTCTATTTTCGTGAATATTGGATCGCTTGTGAAATTTTTTCGTTTTCATGATCACAAAGAAGTAATTCATGAAAAAAAATTCAAAAATCTGCTTTGTACCATCATACAGGTTGATCAATAAATATTATTGGTGAAGAAAAAAATATTTGAATTTTTTTAATTGGCTTGATTGATATTTCATCCTGTAGAATGTTGCTATAATTATTCAGTCAATTTTCAGCAGTAACAAAAAATACGTAGACTCAATTTCCGGATCATAAGACAATTAGGTAATCTTGATTGAAATATTGAAATTTTCCTGAATATCAAAAGACTATTATTATTTCAATATTGAAAGGCTTATGTTATCTCAACAATTCACTCGAATACTAGTGTTTAAGTAAAGAGTTCAGATTAAGATATCAAATCATAGAAAGGTGATCATAAATGAAACGAATGTATTTGAGAACACTTTAATCAACAAACTGGATAATGAATAGCACAAAAAACTGCAAATAAATTGAAAATATTCGAACTCAAAAACATTGAAACAAGAACAAAATAAATGAAACAATTTTCAGATCAGGAATTGTTCAAAATGGTATCCATCCATTTCAATACACTTTTGAGCCCGTTGATATAGTTGTTTCACAGATTTCGCTATCGAATTCGGTCGAGATTTGATAATATGGCAAGCATCAATAATTCTTTGTAGCAGTTGCATAGACCTCTTGTTTAAGCGCTCACCATAAAAAATAATCCAAGGGTGTCAGATCAGTGGATCGAGGACGCCAAGCCACATGCCCATCTCTACTAATCCATCTGTTTTCAAAAGTGTTAGTCAAATAGTCGCGCAAACAAACCAGGTGAAGTATGTTCCAAAAAAATTCTTATAAATTTCTCCTAGCAACCTATTTCCAAAAATATCGGGCCAATCAAACGATTGTTGTAGATACCACGTCGAACATTTATCAAGAATCTAACTAGGGAATTTTTCTGAATTACTGTATTAGCCTTATCCCATACTTGAAAATTACCAGAATTGTTGATTCCAACCCTAGTGATTTGCGATTTATAGACAAAATCCGAGATATCATGGAAAAACGATGAATCGCAATTCACTGGAGATGGAATCAACAATTACCGTAATTTTGACCTACGGGCTGTGAAAAATTTGAAAACACTCATTTGTTTCTTCAGTTTGAGAAAAATTTAAGGAAGGTTTTCGTAAATTCGAAATAATTCTACCGATATTTCAAGATTTATTGAACTATAAAATTCACTCATAAGATAATGTTTACTGATCACGCTTTGCCATTACGGAAACGAAAAACAATCATAATGTTCACGTACAGGGTGATCCAATGTTCACCAAAAAAAAAGGTTGTAAAATTTTCCTACTCCGGATCTGACTTATTCGATTTTAGAAATATTGAAGGAAGGCGATAAAAAAGGGTGACAAAATTTCAGAATTTAAAATCACTGGGTCAATTTGTTCAAGAGTTATTGAACTGTGAAATATTAACCATGAGATGAACATCATCCTGTATATCCCAAACGAAGGTACTCGGGCGATTGAAACCTCATTATAGGAGTTAATCCTGATGACGTTACTTCACGGTATCCGTTTGTCGCATTATTCCTTGATATCTGTATATATGAATATATTTTTGATAATATAAAACGTTTAGATATTTATTGTGCCATCTATTATCGAGCGCAGCAAACAAAGTCCACTACATATAGTCTACTGTAATAATATGTGATTCTTTCAATGTTCCAGCAATAGATGATCGATTAGAATTCCTAAGGTATTCCATTAATATGTTCCAATCGCATTTTAAGAACAATATATCATTTGTGAGTATTTTTGGAATGAATGCCGATTGAAGCATTGAGTTTCTATACTCATCTGGAGAATTCAAAATGTAATTCAAGTATCCTACTTTAATCGACGTTCAAAGAATATGTACCAGAATTCAATTGAATCAGTTCTTTCTTGATGAACATTCATTTCAATGAAATGAAATAATGAAGAATAATTATAATTTTAATTGACTGAACATGTGCGACATATACCTAACGTATGTAAATCTCAGAAAACCTAAAAATGTAATCAACACCTACTTTTAATTTGAATAAAAACTCATGAGAATTCCACATTATTTTAAAGTCTGCAAAAGCCTAGATCTAGAGAATATAAAGTAATAACCGTGATCATCCAGAAACCATCATCCAAGACGAGCCTGTGTCGATTGGATATTCAGAAATAACAAATTCCATCACCAAAAAAGGCTCCATATAGGATTCAAAAAGGTCTTTCATTTACCTCTCTAACCAAAAAGTAGCACATTCTCCAGAATGTGCTCAGTTGTAACGTCCATAGAACACCATAGTCAGCCACGCACCTACATTCACTCTGCATAGTAACACAAAGTTTTATCATACACTAGCGCTACCTAGTGCACGCAAATATACATAGACGAATATCCCAGCGAGCTAATTGAAGCAAAGAACTGTATTTCCGATTTTTTCTAACGTTACAAACGCAGAAAACCTTCCGCAAATTATATTCAATTAGGACGTAATATCCATAACTTTTATTGAATTTAATAAATTGATTCGGCTGATTAACTTTTCCAAATATGATCAATAAGAAATATGAACTATGGTAACAGAAGAAATATTATCTGTATTAACTATAACATCGTTAGGGTAGGTAGGTTTGGATTTATATTATCGTGTTGAAATGTTTATGAGACACAATTTGGAATAATTTTATAGATAATTTATTCGTAATGAATTATATTACATGAAATGAGAAAAATTTTTGTATCATCTGAGAAAGAGTTTAATCCTCTAATGAACATGAACAACAGAATACAACCCTATCAGGAATGATAAAATCTACGTGAACAAAAATAAAAGAAAAAGGAAAAAAAAGCGAGAATATAACTTGAAGTCATTTTCGATGATGAGTTCTTTGTATTGTAGATATTTTTATTGCATCCATTCTCCATACAGATCTGACAATTCACCACGCTTATTTGCAGATGTTTATTTGACATCCATTTCCTGACTCTGTCGCAGTTCCATGTTGAGGAATCGAAACAGTTCTTAAATACCTCTGTGTTGTTGTCTGAAAACAAAAAAAAGCTTGGCCACCAAAGAATTTTATAATCTTTTTTTTTCTAAACCAACCTATAATAAGTAAGTATTCCATAGAAAACCTCCATAAAACCAAGTCTGGGGATAATTTTCCGCTCTTTTTGATTAAGAGGATAGTATTTTGATTAAGATGACAGTTTTCAATTTATGCTATGTTTTTAGTGAGAAAATTGGGAAACGTTACAAAATAGTAAAATCTTTTATAACTTTACGACGAAAGATAATTGGACCATACCCTATAGGAATTTTTTTGTTGCAAATTTCCTGTAAAATCACCTTGTGAAATTTGGCCCGCGACTGGGCACCCTGTATAGATTATCACTTCACTACATGACACAAAAATACCAAGATCTGGAAATATAATTGATGACAAGATTAAAGTCAATTGAACTGACTATGAATGAAAAACTCGTGTATATACGAATTTGATTCTTACTTAATAAAGGTTGAATTTAAAAATTTATTTAGATATTGATTTAACATCTACTAAATAAGACTCATTCATACATAATTATTCATTGGAACGTTTTTTGTCTTAAAATCCGCACTTTAAACTTATTCAATTTTACAATTTCAGAAAGTTTGGAATTCTTGGGTGGTATTGATTGGTAGACAGTTTTGTCTACATTCGTGATTCAAGTTTTGTTCACGTTATTTCTATGATTAACCTATTATTCTATGGTACAACCCGAACGCCTGAAAATTCTTATGGGATTGTGTTTTTTCATTTAAGATTTAATTGGTAAGATTCATTTCTGAAATATGTAGATTTCTAGGTGATAAAATTTGCTGAATAGTTCAAAAAAACGAAGTAATCGTTTAAGCTTTCATAGAGTTTGTTGGAGAATTGCAATAAATCTATATTTACGCAACTTGTATTATGTATTGCGTATAAATCAAATTGTTAGGATTTAAACATTTGGTTTGCTCTGCCGAACAAGAAGTGACTAATTCATGCTGGAGAATATTCTGTGATTGAAATTTTAACCTTAGTCTTGAAAACTAAACATAAAACTTTTTCCCTTTTCATTGCCTCCTCAGAACACAGAAGTATTTCTACAACACGTGTTAATTCTCACTATAGGAATATTCAGAATTTTGCTTCAAGCTAGAAAGGGCCATCCGAATGCCTTGAACGGTAATTCAAGGTAGAAATTATACAAACATTGTTGTTTTAGCTTTATTCAATCCCGAAATTGTCCAAATGTAGTGTCAATCAACGTTGATAATTTTGTAAAGTTTTCAGAATATTCTGATTTGCTATTGTTTAGTTGAACTTTAGCAAACGAAACTCATGAATCAGTAATTTATGAGTTGAAGTTTTTTATTTATAATCAGTTTAATCAAAATACAAATAATTCTATATCTATCAGCAGGTAGATTTTGCGAGAATGCAGACTCAGGTCTTAGTGTACAATTCGATATAGTGATAATCTGCAAACAATAACTGTCATAGTTATTTTCGGTAGAAAAATTGCCAAAAATGTTTTTTGTGAGGCTTGTCAAAAAGTTCACATATTTCGGAGATCATAAACAACAGTTACCTACGCCCTCTTGGCGTAAATGTGGTACTGGTTCATTCGACCTACCGGCTCAGTAGAACTACCCCCAAAAGAAGAAGCTTTGATTGGATTATATTGATCAACTGAATAAGTAAATCAATCCATTGACGACATTAATTAAAGAACTGGCTCACTTATGAACGAAGAGCTGCAACGTTCTTATAAAAGTGGACAATTACTTAGGTTTTTCATAACTTTTTGGCGAAGTTACTTAGAAATAGGCAAAACAATACATACTCTGCTCAACTTTATAGGCTATGCATCCACTTTCTGGACGGGTACAGTTGACCACCTTAGGTTCCATACAATTTCCATTACAGTAATAGCAGAATCTAACTCCTTCTTCAACTGAAAAGTGAAGAAATAGATAACATCAGAATTTATTTAGGAATTATCCGTTTAATAAGAAGAATAACCATAAAAAAATTCAATGCAAATTAGATCAACTGAAAAAATGCAGTTTTATATACATTATAGAAAACATAAAACTCGAACCATAAACTTTAGTAATCAGGAAAATAAAACTCAAGCCCTCGAACCTTCATAATTTTGTTTGATCAATATTAAATGCATCCTGTGAAATTTTTTGTCTGATAGGTACACAAGCAAGTGATAGTATATATAGTATGAATTCTACCCAAAAAAAAAAACATATTTCAGTCGTTTTATATATTTACCACCATCCCTTGAGCTTTCTATTAATCTATATTTCAACATATGTATAATTTTCATCGCTCATAATTTTTAAAGCATTAAATATGGGGATATAATTCATCAATAAGTTGAACTTGGTTTATTGTCACTAAAGATTTCAATTGATAAGATTTCGGAATAACCCATCAATTTATCTTTTTGAATATAATATAGTAAAGTAACATATTTGTTATTGAAAACTAATTAGTTTTCATTATCAAATTGCGCCAAGGGCAAGAAATGCATGTGAAATGCTATAGAAGCTTTTGAGGTTAAAATATAGTAACTGTTTATCATTCACTTGCAATATTGATCAAATACACTCAAAATATTAGATCATGCATATTTGCTTAATCTAAGATAGAAGATTACTTACTTGTGAAAAAAACCAGAGATAACAAAATTGAAAAATATAATGCAAACTTCGGCGAGTTCATTTTCATAACTGTTTAAAGTTGAGAAGTTAAGAAACTTCTCGGTTTAGTATTGATTGCCTAATATTGGCAAAAATTCGTAGCATGTTAAGATTCTCCTAATTGAGCTGTGCATACCAATTATAAGCATCTTATCTGTCTTTGGCTCATTACCATAGAGGATAAAATAATCGGAGTTATTTTCTTTGTGGAACGTATATGTTCTTTATTTTGATTGCAGTAAAATCAACACAGTTTATCTCGACGTATATTTTTGGGATTATTACTTAAGAATAACCTGTTATCAATTTCATTCTCAGATTGATTCTTTAGTCTTTTCCACATTTTCTACGAGAAGCATCATAATGAACTGTAGAGCAAATCTATTTCAATTAACTAAAAATTAAACAGAAAATGTATTCCTTTCAACTATTTCTTCTGAGCTCAGCGAATATATCGGGTGTTTCTTTTAGAGTGATAGAACTTTGAATTGAAATGAAACACATTTGAATTAATATCGAAGCCAATTTTTTTTCATTCGAAAGATAATTTTATGGCATTATGTTTTAAAAATAATTTCCGGCATATGTCCACTAGCTCTGAGGAACCGCATTCGACCAGACCAATTTTGGACCACTTTTTCGAGTAATTCAGCCCTTATTTCATCAATAACACGAGTTATGTTGGCTTCCAAAGCGTATTTTGTTTCTGGTTTATCAGCATAAACCAATGACTTGACATAACTCCAAAGAAAATATTCCAGTGGAGTTATGTCACATGATCTTGGAGGCCCATTAATTGGACCATTTCTCGATATAATGTTATCAACAAATCTTTCTTTCAATAAATCAATTGTTACGGTAGCAGCATGAGGTATAGCACCATCTTGTTGGAATCAAATAACTTTTGGGTCGATTCCATTCAAATTTTGAAATAAATAATCATTGATCATCGATCTGTAACGAGCACCATTCACTATAACATTAGCTCCAGCATCGTTTTTTTAGAAATATTGATCGCTGATGCCTCCAGAGTGTAAAGCACACCATACAGTTCATTTTTCAGGACGCAATGGAACCTAAAACACTTCTTGAGGATTGTTTTCACTCCATATATGGCAGTTTTGCCTGTTTACATAGCCGTTCAACCAGAAATGAGCTTTATCACTAAATACAATTTTACGATAAAAAAATGGATCAACTTCAGGCTGTTCTAGGGCCCAATCAGCAAACAAACGACGCTTATTATGGTCAAATGGCTTTAGTTCTTGAACCAGTTGGATCTTGTATGGATATAGACCAAGATCTTTACGCAAAATTTTCCATGTGATAGATGCACAGAATCCAAATTATTGTGAACGTCGACTAATAGACAAATCTGGATCATCTTTAACACTATGACTTACAGCAGCGATATTTTCTCCTGTACGTATAGTTCTAGGTCTTGTTGTTGTTGTTGCATTGAGTAGAGAAGATGTTTTTCGAAATCTATCTATAGTTCGAAGAATAAACTGCTCTGATGGACGATTATGTAAACCTTAAATTTCACGAAGTGCCCTAAAAGTTTGGCGAATAGAACACTGATTTTGAAAGTAAATTTCAACAATTTGTAAGGGTTGTTGTGGTGTCAGTCTTTCCATGATAATTTCTCAATGCTTACTGAACAGAAATGTCAAAACAACATGACTTCTACCTTCTGTCAAATCACAGTTATCCCTATAGAAAGTTCTATCACTTTAAAAAAACACCTGATATAAGAAAGAATTCCATTTATTTATGACTTTTATTGCCATTTCTTCGATTCTATCTGCAAGTTTCACTGAATTATTTATATTTTTCAATTGGTTGATATACGAGTAAATAAAAGCTTGAAAGAAATACGTAATATATATTGTAATATGTTATATTTGACCTAAGTAATGAAAAAAGTTTAAGCACTTCCAGATAATGAATAATCAATTTTTCAATTTTTTTTTTAAATTAAACTAGGCAATAAATAGCAGTGCTCATTTTAGAAAAGCAAACATAATAGTACATATTCCTTGAAATCATACAACTAGTACCCAATAATTTTAAAAACGACTAATGAATTTTAAAATGCATAACATTGAAGATTATTTTGATTTCGGCCTTTTTTGTGCAAAATATTCTTTAATATGGACTAAAGCCAAAAAAAAAATTCAAAAATAAACTTACGCTAGTTCTTATCACCTACTGTCATGAGAAAACATATTTTCTTTGGTTTTCTTCTTTTTCTAAATTCTAAAGTTATTTATAAACGGCGAAACAGTTGAACCGATATCGCCCATTAACAAATTTATTCGGGATATTTTAGATGTACAGATTTATTCTGTTTACCTCCTACAAATTTTTGATTCGAAAGCTTTTAGAATGAAATTAAATGAATATCTTAATAAACACTGTTTCAATTTAGTGGACATATAGAATTAACACTTATTACACAGTTCCAAAAGGGAATAAAAAAAATTCAAAGAAATATAAATCATTAATTAAAATAACTAAATAAATATTTTAACGATACTAAATTTTGTTCCGTACCTTGTTTTATGAAAACCAAATCCCTTTCCAAAAATCCAACTCATAATCTACTTCAGAAACAACATACTTCAAATAAGTTCCTTCAAAAAAATTCCTAAAACATGTAGAAAATCTTCAAGAAGCAATTTAGATAATTCTCTATGTCTAATAAATTGAAACAGTGTTTTTCTAAGACATTTATTTGATTTAATTCAAACAATTTTTGAATAAAAATTTTTTTGAAATAAAAATTTGTAGGAGATTAACAAAATTAATCTGTACGATATTCAAAATTTTGTATTAATTCTTCTATCTAGAAAAAACCTGTTCTTATTATTACAATATGAAAAGTTCTTGCAATACGTCCTAGAACAGAAACATTTAATATGGATTGAATCTGAAATCAGAAAATTTATTGAAATTAATAAAAAAATTATGAAAATCACTTATATCCATTATATCCATCTTCTTGGGAATAGTACTTGTCGTTGAGTTGGAAATAGACATTGTGTAAACCGTAGTTGAGAATAGAACTGTATTCCCGATTTTTCAAGCGCCACACATGAAAAAATTTTCCTCATGCCCAAGTAATATCCAGTTAAGACTCTATGCCAATAATTAGTATCTTTCCAAATGAACGAATTGAATAGGCGGATATTTATAACGAAATATGATAATTATTGGCATAACGGCTTAATTCCATATTACTTGAGGATGAGGAAGATTTTTTCGTCTGGAATAAAATTCGATTTTTGACTTAGTTTGGGGTTGTATGCTGCGTATGTATATGAACGTGCTTTATATGGCACTGTTGTTTGGCAAAGCAGAAGTGTCCCTACGGATGGTGAATGTAGATTCGTGACTGTGTTGAATTTGTTGGCATTAGAGCAATGCCATGATGAATAGCCAAAACACTGTAACATAGATGTATGTTGCACGGTCGCGATTCAAAAAACTTTCTATCTACCATTCACATACTAATATTATCATATTTCGTAATAAATATCTACCGATTTAATTGATTCATTTACTAACAATTTTCATTTTGCATGTAATCCATATCAGCCACGCCATTTTCAATTCGTTCAAAGACGGAATTCCATTTCTCCTTCAGTTTATCGATCACCAGATTTGAGACAATTTGTGCTAGAGCTGATTAGATTTGGTTTTCTGATAATATCTTCATCGTAACTAACATCAGTTCGTTGTTGTAAAGTAAGGCGATACCGAAATGAGCTAACTCATTTTTCATAACTTAATTTTAATGTTGAAATATGCGATCTTTAGGCATAGGTACCACAGCTTTCAGTTGTAACAATAAATACAAAATAATCATTAATAAGGAGTATGAGCTATGGTGATAGAAAATTCTAAAAATCGAGACAGTGTAGTATACATCTGTTTCACAAACTCGACAAGGTTTTGCTGATCACAGATGCAAATTGCAAACATGCGCACGTTTCAAACTGATTGGTTTTTATCAGTGCAATGTATGCTAGTAACCCTAAAACTATCAAGTATCTATATTCGCTATACACAGAGACACGGATGTATTAATGAAACACTAGCGCCATCTATAGTATGCAAAATACCTTTGCGAGTTAATTCAAGTAAAAGAAATGTATTTTCGATATTTTCACGTTACTAACGCAAAAAAAACTTTCCCCAAGCTCAAATCAGACCATGATTTGCCGTAATGCTCATAATTAGCATGTTCATATTCAAATAAATTAATTCTGCTGATCTGTACCAAAAATCATTAATAAGGAGCATAAGCTATGGAAGTAGAAAGTTCTAGATATCGAGACAGTGTGACATACATCTGTATAACAGAATACTATGACTTACAAATTCGACACCCAAAAATGCATGAAATGAATTGACAATTCAAAATCTTCAATCGACTTTAGGAATGACAAATACAAACTACCAAGAAACAGTATTACATTTCCCTCATTTATAAGATCTGAAGCCTAAAGATAACATTTGCATGACTGAATGAGAGAGTGAGAGATAACCTCAAAACAAATTATCAACTCTATGTTCTTCAAACCACATGAAATATCAAAGAAGGCACGATCCAACACCAATATATCAAAGACATATTGTAGGCATATAAAAGAAGAATACAATTTAAATATGCTATGGTACTAGAAAGTTCTACCAATCGAGACAGTGTAACTGTCGAGTTTGTTTCAGTATAGAATTGTTATACAGGTGTATGTTAGACTGTCTCGTTTTGTAGATGTAGATGATTCTATTACCATAGCTAACATTCCTTATTGATAAATTTATTTTATTTCTATTGAATACTGGGGAGGTCTACAGAATTTTCCGAGTTTAATATTTAACTAAATAAAAACCTTCACCAATTATGACTCAGAATTCATAGTTTTTCCTAATTAGTAAACCACAGTAATTCCTTGAAATTTGTCATTTGAAAACTTCACTTTATAAGAGAAAAAAGTATTTTTGTATAAACTAAAATAATAAAAAGGAAGTTTTCACTTGATGGAAGGATTATAGTGTAAATCCTTCCATCAAGTGAAAACCTCCTTAAATATCAAACAGATTAATTCTGCTAACCTCACTACAAATTTTAATTTTATTAATTAATTAGAAATATTAAATGAATACTTGAAGAGTACAAACGTTTGTTTCGTATGTATTATGAAAACCAAATTCCTCTCAAAATAATAAACAAAATGATCTCAAGAATTTCTTCGCTAATTACTCTCTTTCAAATAAGGGCCTTCAAAAAAAATTCCAATAACATGCAGAACATCCTCAAAAGGCCATTTGGAATTACCACGTCGATATCTCTTCAGTCGAACTTCGTATCAAAAAAATATAAATAATTAATAAAAATGCAATAATAAGAAGAGGTTTTTACTTGATAGAAGGAATATTGCAAAATTTGAATGTCAAACAGATTCAATCTGTTATTTATGATAGATTGGGCCGTTGCTTGGTAGATATCAGTTGTAATTGTCATTATAAAATAAAACATCATGAAGACTTCATCAGAATAACTGATTCTGATGAAGTCTTCCTAGCAAAGACGAAACGTACGTCAATACCAAAAATAAAGTAGAAAATGTAAACAAGTGTTTTATTTTATAATGACAATTTAATCTGTTAGTCTCCTATAATTTTTATTTCATAAAATTTTATTCAAAACCTTTCAGAATTAAATTAATGTCTTATAAGCACAGCTTATAATTAATAGACATATAAAATCAAAACTCAATATGAAATATCAAATAGAATAAATAACCCAACAAATATAAATGGTCAATTAAAATTAATAAATAAATATTTGAAGGATACAAACTTTTGTTTCTAATCTTACAATTGTGAAAACTTAATCCGTTTTAAAGAAACAAAACACAATTGTAACCACTTCTCGAAGAAATAACTTACTTGAAATATTTAATATATTTAAATATTTAAGGTCTTGGAGGTGAGTTATTTGTTGTTAATTGATTTTATTTTTTGGATGTGAAGTAGGACCGATGAAGAACTTATCTGAATTTTAATTGTTTCTTGAGGATGTGAGACATGTTTCGAGAAGTTTTCGAAGTAACTTATTTGAAAATATTAAATTTTTCAAATAAATTATTTTTTTGAGAAGTTCTTAAAATTATGTTTTGTATTTTTGAAAAGTATTTAGTTTTCATAATTGTAAGATCTGAAAAAAAATTTATTTATTAATTTTTATTGACAATTTATAATTGTTGGGTTATTTATTCCATTGGATATTATATATTGAGTTTTGATTTTATATGTCTATTGAATATGAGCTGTGCTTCTTATAAGACATTAATTTAATTCTAAAAAGTTTTGATAAATTTTTTTGAAACAAAAATTACAGGAGACGAACAGATTAAATCTGTTTTGATATTCAAATTTTTTAATTAATAAAAATATATCTTACCCTACTAACCACGTGTTTTCCAGTGAACAAAAATTGGACTGTGATGATTTTTTAAATATTAAACCCTACGTATTGCATATTCGTCCATAGAATTTAGACAAAGTTGGTATAGTATTTTGATGGACTTGGTTATATCCAAATGATAACATTTATTTTAGTATTCAAATTTTTTTATGTTTTCAAGTTTAAAAAATGTATTGTCTGTAGTTGAAAACCATTGAGAAGCAATTAAACCAAGTTTTTAATTCTCAATATATAATAAAACTGATTACATATAAACATATACATTTGATTTGAGTAATTAAGTGATTACATGATTATTACGCAGGACATACGTCTGGGTATAATTTCTAAAACTTTTCGAACTTATCATGTTCACAATTTTTCGGACCTTGAATTATCAATCCGATAACGACTTTTCTGTATGATTCAATATGGAAAGTGAACAAATCGGTTTATCTTATCTTCAACCTACCTTTCGATAATTTTACCTATTAGTAACCGAATTTATTGATCTCAGGTTCGTCACATAGAAATCATTTCTCCTATCCTAAACCACTTCCACTTTTCAAAACCATAAAACATCTCAAAAATGAACTCTATTTCTGCCAAAGAATTTTTAATCACTACAGCTTTAGTTAGTGCTTTTGTTGGTAAGTTTAACAGTTCTTTCATTAAGGTATATTTCTTTCAATTATTTTGAGTTTTATATAAATTTAATTTTGGGAGTTCAAATATATACTGAAACCTTTTACAAGAATTCGCCTATGTTTTGATGTTTATTAAAAGAATTGTAATTTGTAGTATTAACGCACTATATTTTTTTTCATTATTTTTATATTTTCATGATGAATGTTGATTTTGAATTGAAATCAATCATTAATAGAGTTTGAGGAATTCATATCTTGGTACCCAGGAAAACCAATAAAAGATTTTCAGTTATGTAGATTAGAAATTTTAGATATATCGTGTAGAAACTTATTAAATTAAAATAATCAATAATTTTCTCGCGTTGTTTCATGTAGACTATTTCTCAGTTACAGGGATAAGTTTCGAAAATAAATTAAATACATAATATAAAATATAAAATCAAAGTTTACTCTATTTTGAATTTTCAATTTTCAACCTGGATTTTTTTGCATAATCAAATTTAATGAACTCAATCATCAGTGATATTATGCACTGAATCAGGTCCAATTGCCATAGACAAGACCTTTCATGTTTGTTTTCGAAGGATTTTCTAAATTCTTTTATTGATTTTGTTTGGTACATTCAGTTCTTACTTAAATGATTGAAATGAATAAAGAGAAAATGCGGTACATTTTACATATTTTTCTCTGATAAAGGCGAAAATTCAAGTCAGGCAGCTCAATTGTGAATGGTGTTTATGTTCCCGGTACTGTAACAGCTAATCACGTGCAATTTCGACGAGCTACAGATCGCCATTAAACAGTTTTAACCGCTTTTTGCAAAGCTGAATTCAAAATGAAGCTTAAAATAACGGCCAGGAAGTTCTACTGTGCAGTTGGTGGGACTGCAAAGAAATCATTTATTATGAGTTGCTTCCATATGACCAAACACTAAATTTGTATCTCTACTATCAACAACTAGACTGTTTGAAGCTAGCGATTGACTAGAACTGCCCAGAATTGACGAACAGAAGAGATGTTGTGGTCTAGGACAAAGCCAGGCCACAGGTCTGTAGTGACGCGCCAGAAAATCCGTGATCTTGGTTGGGAAGTTTTAATGAATCCACCATATAGTCCAGGCCTGTCTTCAAGCGATTACCATATTTTTCTCGCATTGCAAACTTCTTGAGTGATAATAAATCAAGAGAAGATCGTGAAAATTTATAACTAGAGTTTTTCGACTTCTATGGGAGGCATTATGAAGCTACCTTTAAAATAGCAACTGCTGTCCATTTCTATATTGATGATACTGTGCGAGCATTCCAGATACATATTCCAATTTTTTCTTCTTTCATATTCCTCCATTATATTATATATCTTCTATCTAACAAACTGTTTGAAACTTCATTATAAGTGTAATATCCGAAGTAGATAATTTTTGCATCTTCCTTAAACACTGTAATTTCACAGAAGGTAGAAGCCATGTTGTTTTGACATTTCTGTTCAGTAAGCATTGACAGATTATCAAGGAAAGACTCACGTCACAACAACATTCACAAATTGTTGAAATTCATTTTCAAAATCAGTGTTCTTTCGCCAAACTTATAGAGAACTTCGTGGAATTTATGGATTACATAATCGTCCATCAGAGCAGCATATTCGTCGAACTATCGATAGATTTCGGAAAACATTTTCTACACTCGATGGAACAACAACAAGAAGACAAAGAACTGTATGCACAGAAGAAAATATCGCTGCTTTAAGTCATAGTGTTAATGATGATCCAGACTTGTCTATTCGTCGACGTTCATAACAAGCTGGACTCTGTGCATCCACCACACATACAAGATCCACCTGTTTCAAGAACTAAAACCACTTGACCATAATAAGCGTCGTTTGTTTGCTGATTGGGCCCAAGAACAGCTTGAAGTTGATTCACTTTTTTATCTCAAAATTGTGTTTAGTGATGAAGTTCATTTCTGGTTGAACGGCTATGTAGACAAGCAAAATTGCCGTATATAGGATTAAAACAATCCTCAAGAAGTTCTGAATGTTCCATTAGACCCTGAAAAATACACTGTATGGTGTGCTTCACACGCTAGAGGCATTATCGGTCCATATTTCTTTGAAAACGATGCTGGAGTTAATGTTACAGTGAATGGTGCTCGTTACAGATCAATGATTATTTGTTTCAAATTTTGAATGGTTTCGACCCAGAAGTGTTTTGGTTCCAACAAGATGGTGGTACATTTCATGCTGCTACCATAACAATTAATTTATTGAAAGATTTGGCGATAACATTATTTCGAGAAATGGTCCAATCAATTGGCCTATAAGATCATGCTACATAACTACACTGGATTATTTTCTTTGAGGTTATGTCAAGTCATTGATTTATGCTGATAAACCAGAAACAATAGACGCTTTGGAAGCCAACATAACTCGTGTTATTGATGAAATAAGGCCTGAATTACTCGAAAAAATAGTCCAAAATTGGTCTGGTCGGTTCCTCAGAGCTAGTCGTGGTGGACATATGCCGGAAATTATTTTTAAAACATAAATGTCATAAAATTACCATTCGTATGAAAAATTAGGCTTCAATCTTAATCAAAATGTGTTTTATTTCAATTTAAAGTTTTATCACGCTAAAAAAATACCTGATATTTGAAAAAATTACTGCTGGAGTATTTTCTAAGGCATTTATTTAATTTCAAAGAGTTTTTTATAAACTTTATAAGATTTAAATTTGTAGCGAGATATAATAGAATTACTTAGTTTGATATTGAAGATATTGAAAAAGCCTTCAATCAAGTCAGAAACTCCCCTTTTCATTATTTCCAGAAATAATTCTGAATTTGTATTCAAATGTAATATTTTGAGCAATTCGAAAAAAAAATGTAAAAAAAATGTTAGTTTAGCTGGAATCATATAATACGGATAAATAAATATGGGAATTTCATTTACTTGCGTTTTTTCTGAAATTATTCCATTTTGTATATAAATATTTATGTTTAATTTCAAAATGAAAAGTTTCGCAAAAATTTAGGGGGTGATTCCTTGTCAAAAATCAGGGTTGGTCTTTCATATAAACTTTTTTTGAGCTCCCATGCTTAGTTACAGCCCCCTAAAGATGGCTGCCGAAAAACAGTTTTTAATTTTTTTACACCTCATGCTGCTACCGTAACAATTGATTTATTGATGGAAAGATTTGGCGATAACATTATTTCGATAAATGGTCCAATTAATTCGTCTCCACTGCATTATTTTCTTTTGTGTTGTGTAAAGTCATTGGTTTATGCTGATGAACCAGAAACAAAAGACGCTTTGGAATCCAACATAACTCGTGTTATTGATGAAATAAGGCCTGAATTACTCGAAAAAGTGGTCCAAAATTGGTCTGGTTGAATGCGGTTCCTCAGAGCTAGTCGTGGTGGACATACTACTCTGTCAAGAAAGTACCGGGAATTTTCAATTAAAACAACATTTTTACATTTAATCGTCAAAATTTATTGGGTCTCCTTCAAAATAGGCTCCATTTTCTCCAATACAACTATGCCAACGGCACTTCCAATTATCGAAACATTTTTTATAGGCGCTTTCCGGGATGGACTTTAGCTCTCGCGCCGAATTTTGTTTTATGGCTTCAATCGACTCAAAACGGGTGCCACGAAGGGGCAATTTTAGTTTTGGGAAGAGGAAAAAGTCGCAGGGAGCCAAATCCGGCGAATACGGTGGTTGCTGAAGCACGTTTGTTGAGTTTTTGGCGAGAAAGTCAGTCACAATCGTAGCTCGGTGAGAAGGCGCGTTATCGTCATGCAAAATCCATGAGTTGTTCGCCCACAAATTTGGCCGCTTCTTACGGATACGCTCACGCAAACGTTTCATAACGCCTAGGTAATACTCCTTGTTTACCGTCTGACCCTCTGGAACGAATTCGTAGTGCACCACGCCACGGATATCGAAGAAAACAATGAGCATCACCTTCATTTTCGAGCGGCTTTGGCGTGGTTTTTTCGGTTTCGGCTCATTTTTTGCCACCCATTCCGATGATTGCTGGCTTGTTTGCATATCGTACTCGTAGACCCAGGTCTTATGACCAGTTATAATGCGTTCCATGAATGTAGAATCGGAATTACAGCGATCCAGCATGTCTGAAGCAACCTATTCGCGAAGACGTTTTTGAAGAAAATTCAGGTCTTTCGGTACGAGTCGTGCGGCCACCTTTCTCATGCCCAAAATATCAATCAAAATCGTACGTGCGGACTCGTGGGATATCTTAAGATCATGTGCTATCTCTCTCAAGCTGGTACGATGGTTTTCCAGCACCCTTTCCTTAATTTTATCGACGTTATCTTCGATCGAAGCCGTCGATGGGCGACCACTTCACGACCGTCTTTGAAGGCTCTGTACCACTGATATGCACGAGTTTTCGATAGAGCATTATCACCAAAGGCCTTTTGCAACATTTTCAATGCATCGGCACACGAAAATTCATTTGCAACACAAAACTTTAAACAAATTCTTTGCTCAACGTAATCACCCATAGTAAAAATCGGCACGCACTCTGACATCGACTGACTTAATCAGCTGTTGCAAACACACTAGTTGACAGATCCCGCTCAAGCTTGGCATAGTAATTAAGGACAGTGGTACCAACCTAGGAAAGAAAATTTTTACCTGCCTCATTGCCCCGCCAGATTTAAATCGATAATTCCCGGTACTTTCTTGACAGAATGTATGCCGGAAGTTATTTTTAAAACATAAATGTTCTGAAATTATCCTTCAGATAAAAAAAATTGGCTTCAATTTTAATTTAAATGTGTTTTATTTCAATTTCTATCACTCTAAAAAACACCCGACACATTGCTGATTTTTCAAATGAAAACCAAATAACGAAAAAGACAACCTCGACATAAGTGAATAAAATTTTCCGTTTAGGACATGTGTCTTATTTTCAGCAAAACTATTTATAAATTGCAGGACTCTCTTATGGGTTAGAATGTTACTACTGTGATCCAGTAGATAAAGGCTGTGACGACCCTGTTGCCGCAGGAAGAGAATTCAAAAATTGCGATTCTATAAAGGGCAATGATAACACCATGTCAAGAAATCTGGATCAGGAAAGAGCTAGGATCGTAGGACCCATATCATATCTTTGCGCAGCACTCAACGTTGTTGATAAGGACGATAAAAGTAAGTATATTACAATTTCCGTAATTCACTAATGAAAGCATTTGGGATAAGACATGTAATTTGAAGATATCAAATATGAAGCAGAGTAATTGCCTCACATCTCCCTACAAATTTTAATTACAGAAAATTTCTTAAAAATTTCAAAACAATAACAAACATAGAAAACTATCAAAAAAAGATATTAGAAGTATAAATAGATTCGTGCGCTTTTTTGTCTAAAATTGGAACTCTATCGAGAATAATTCGTTATACATTCTAAGCTCAAGGTATTGTTCGTTACTATCCCGTATTATACGGAGTGCTCTAAGCTACCCGGTATTATACGGAGTACTCTAAAAGGACGCCAACTTTTTTTTTAAGATGATCATCTAGTGGCGGGAGAATAGGACGTAACGTTGTGTGGATAATCCAATTACACCTAACGAGAGCAAGGAAAAAGTGACGGGGAGTTGAAATATTCAAATCACAGTAACGTCAGAATAATATATTTTTATTACTCATGCGGGGAAAGTACTATCTTTGCGCTTGCTTTTGGGGTCGAAAAGACGCTAATTGCCCACTTTACAATTACCACCGAACCGTCAATAATAAATAAGTAAGGTTGGCATTTAAATGAAAATATTTTATACTCCCATTATCCACGCATTCGTAATAAAAAATAGTATGTGCAATTCGTGCGAGGTTGTCGCACTAGTTGCTCAATATACTATTTTCTACAAGCGTGCGCGCTTAACCTTTTCAACTCACAAAGAGTCACTTTCCCACACGGTGCGGGAAAACTCCCTGCTATTCCTTTTCTACATGTATTGGCGTGCGAGAAAGAAATAGCAGGGGTTTTTCCCGTACGCAAATGATCAAGAATAAATTGTGCCTAATCGTCATTGACACCAATGATGAGCTAACTATGGTAACGACATGCAGTATTATGTCTGTCATTCATGTCCACATGAATTAATCAAACAAATATAAGTACCTACAGTTCTTTTCCACCTCTTATTGGTAATATTTATCGTAAACGGACAGTTAGACGCGTAATGCAAATTAATCGCCGAAGCCAAAGTGTTGGTTAGAATCAACTGCTCCTTGGAGGAAGATATAGGCTCTGAATTGCAGTTTGAAGATGACGGAGCATTCAAATTAAGAATTTTGTCGGGTATTCCTTCATTTATGAAGATTTGTGTTTCAATTTATTTTATTCGTTTGTAAAAAAAATGTTCCTCCTAACTCTTCCCACACTCAACAACTTGAACGAACCCCGCTTCGCGTCGTTCGCAATTTCGTGCGTGAAAGTATCACTTTCCGCACTTGTTGGGAAATAACTATTATATACTAACTGAAAAAAAACTGCAACACTCAGAAGGAGCTATTTAAATTTAATTTTTTTTTTGGTAAAACGTAGATAGTATAGCAAGGAGTAAATGATTGAAATTTGAAAAACAAAAAAGAAGGGTTCACAATTTTTTTAATAAATTTGTAAATTATGTGTTTGTCCACCGCGATTATCTATACATTCCCCAACACGTTTTGACATTGATGCAATAAGATGGTCTATTTCTTCTTGAGGGATATTATCCCAAGCTACCTGTAGTTCATGTCTCAGAGCCGCCAAAGTCCGTGGGGGCTGGGGTAAATTTCCAAGTCTTCTACCCTTGATGTCCCAAACATGCTCTATGGGTCGCTTCAAAAAACTAACTCTGACAACATGAGGTCGAGCATTATCTTGCTGAAATATTGGCTTCTCGAGACTGTTAAGGTAAGGGAGAACATATGGCTCCACTATTTCTTGAAGGTAACGCGGCGTTGTCATGTTACCTTGAATAACGATTAAAGGTGACCTACTTGCATGTGCTATAGCACCCCATACCATAACGCCTACTGTCCGGTCTACATGACGCTCAATATCAAACTGAGGTTCACGTCTTTCTCCCCGACGTCGTCTAACCCTTCTTCGGCCATCATGTGCACCCAAGGAGAATCGAAATTCATCAGAAAAGACGACCTGATGGTATTCCACATTCCAATGTTGACGTTCTCTGCACCACTGTAATCATTGCCGGCGATGCTCAACCGTCAGAGGTAACACAAGATGGGGTCGATAATGCTGCAGTCCAAAAGGCCTTATCCGGCGGTAAACCCTTCGGACAGTTACAGAATGGCCTTGTTCTCCTAACCACTAATCAGCCGAAGATCGAGGTGTCGCAAATCGGTCTCTAATACTCATAAGTTTTAGACGTCGATGTTGAACTTCATTTGTGCCCCTTCGACGTCCGGTGCCTACTCTTCTTCGATTTTGGGCATTATCAAATCACGCTTGACAACATTTCATAATATTAGTTGGATTTCTGTTCGTACGGTTAGCGATTTCTCGAAATGATAAACCCGTCTCCCGTAGACCAATAATTCGACCTCTTTCAAATTCACTTAGCTGGCGATAAATTCCGCGTACACATGCTCTAGGCATTTTAACAACAACTAAACATCGACTTTGGATCTCCTCGAACAGCTGGTTTGTTGTAAAATTTAAGAAATTTGCAAAAAACGACTACATATTTAAGTAACGAAAAATGTTTACATGAAAAGACCTTCACGATTTTTTTCTCCAAATTTTAATCATTTACTCCTTGCTATACTATCTATGTTTTACCAAAAAAAATTTAAAATTTAAACAGCTCCTTCTGGGTGTTACATGTTCTTTGTCAGTTAGTATATTAATAATATTGAAAAGCAACAACCCGCAATGAACGAAAACAAAAATTTATCAGCCTGCTGTCATTGGGTTGTTCGGAAAGTATTTTCGTTTCTTTTCGGGAAAATGAAAGACAATTTTCCTACAATGAATAAATATTTTATTAAATTGAATATTGGCCATTCTGGTCCAACATATTTTGCCATCTTTCTGGTATTAGCATGATTCCACGCTTATAAAATTAGTGGTCTTTGCTGGCAAAAAATTGATCCAGGTAACTTTTGACCTCTTTGGATTTGGATTAAAATATTTTCAATGACTGGAACAAATAATAATCCGGAGGTGCCAGATCTGGAGAATATGGTGGGTGTGGCAGTGTATCCCATTCAAGCTGTAAAAGCTTTTGGCGAGTGATCAAAAAAATGAGGTCACGCATTATCTTGGTTTAATACTACACCTTTTCTGTTGATTAATTCTGGCCTGTTCTATTGAAGTGCATCATTCACTTAGTCCAGGTGATGAGAGTCGGCTTTCGAGTTAATTATTGTGTGATTTCTTCAAAATCCCACCAAACAGCATCACCTTTTTTTGATGGATATTGGGTTTCGAAATGCTTTGAGCCGGTTCTTCATTTTTGCTCCATTACCTCTTGCGTTTGATTTTGTTTTATACAACCCGTTTTTTGTCCCCAGTAACAGAGTATTGACAGTACGCCAGTGCCAGAGCTGGCAAGGTCGGTAACTTACTCGAATCTGATATCATTCTTATACAGCGGAGAGGGTTAAAGAGGACGGAATACATGCACCTTCAACTGCACTTACTGTAATGGTGCAGAACCTAACAGTTACAAGGGGTCATAATTTGTAAGGTGCATTATTCGCCGACGACATCAAACTTTATAATTTTCCTCTAATGTGCGCCAAGATTCAACAAGATGACCTAAATACATCGAGTCGTTGGTGTGAAGATTGGATGTTGCTCCTTAATGTCGATAAATGCTGCGTGCTTCACATAGGCGATAAAAACCCCAAAATCAATTATTTCATTGAAAAGAGATTGCTGAAAATTGTTGACAAACAATGTGATTTGGGAGTTATAGTTACCTCGAATTCATCCTGGTCCTACCATATTGCAAATATATGCAGTAGAGCTAAGCAGTTATGCTATTATTTATATAAATCTTCAATGGGTGCAGTTTAAATACGTGTAAGCTCTTGTACACCACGTATGTTCGTTCGATAATGGAATTTGCCGGTCTAGCTTCGTACGTAGCCTTCTCTCAGGAGTGATTCGGAAGCATTGGAAGCTGTTACAAGCACTTGTACTCGACTACCATATGGTCACAATGGCCTCTCGACTCCAACATTTGGGCATCTCGAAATTTAAACGACGACGTGAGCGGGGTGACCTCATTATAACCTACCAGGCACTTCTTGGATATACTTAGGGTTGTCTACAATCTATATTCACTAGAAAACGAATATGAGCTTGACAAGGAAAAATTTGGGACTTCAGTCCACCAAAATTTTCTACCCAATAGGATATTTGAGCGCTGAAACCGATTACTGCCTGATATAGTTAGTGCGCCTTCTGTTAATGGGTTCAAGAATCGCTATGACAATTCGTTTTAACACATTAGCACCTTAACCAAATGAATTTTACCATTGGCTTTTGTATTTTTTTTATTTATGAGTTTATAGGTAATGCCTTGACTCTTGTCCATATTTAAATAAATAAATAAATATCAGGCACTGCGAATACCATGAACAACACAAATACCGAACCACTATTAATAAATACAACAAACAACAGCCAGGCACCGAGAGAAAGTATACAATATCAATAGATAACTTGTGAGGGACGTGCCGCTTTAGTTGTGTACAAAGGCAATGCATTTAGGTAAACCAATTCAGTCTAATTAATATCACTGAAGCAATAATTCTTCGAGTGGAAGTACAATGAACGAGCGTACAATAACTGAGAATCTTACATAAAAATTTAGGTGGTATTCATGCAACTAACCAGAAGCATTTAAAAGAAGTTTACTTTCTGGAGTTACCAAGGGGGACTGTTATAAATACTTTTATCTCGAGTATGTTTTTGAGTCGCTCAGGAGGTTTATTTCCAAGAACCTTACTCTCTGCCGCTTCAAAATACAATAGCGACGCCATAATGGCGTTTCTCCACACAGAGTGCATGCGTCAAGTTACAATGCCACTGAATATTTAACACAGAAATAGGCGGGTAAATACCGTGATGTGGTGATGTAATTTATATGATATATGAGGAATTCTGTCACTCGTATGATCCTTAGAGGATACGGATCTCTTCACTGGCTACTACTTCATGTCATTTTTCACCCTTTTCATTTTCAAGTACGGGCCAGTCACTCCAAACAGACCGAATTGCACACCATACAGTGAGTTTTTGGGGACGTCATGATCTTTCATCAGTTACATAAGGATTTTCACTTCCCCAAATGGGATAATATTCCTTGTTTATATAGCCACCGAGTGAAAAATGTGCTTCGTCCCTGAAGAAAATTCAGTGCGAAAAATCGTCACGTGAACGTTGTTGTTCAAGCACCCAATCGGCATATGTTCTACGCATTCCATGGTCAGCGGGCTTCAGTTCTTGTGTCAACTGAACCTTATATGGATGAAGATGCAAATCCAAATGCCGTAAGAGAGGTTCAAGTGTTGTGCGCCTCGATAAATTGATTAATTTGAAATCTTCTTCAACATTTTCACTTACAGTAGAAATATTTTTGGTCGAGCGTGCATTTCGATGATTTATGGGTCTTGAGACATCAGTAACAGATCTAGCCTTTTCGAATTTTTTCACTGTGTGCTCAGATTAACGATTATGCGGACCATAATTTTCCCGTAATGCACAAAACGTACTGACTAAAAGAATCATTGTTTTTGTAGTAAGCTTTCACAATTTTCACAGGTTCAGCACTTGATAAAAGCAGTGCATCCATATTGTTAAATGGCTAACCTTCAACTAAACATATGAGGCTTCGGATTACAGTTCTGTTTGACATACTACTCTGTCAAGAAAGTAGCGGGAATTTTCAGTTAAAACAACATTTTTACATTTAATCGTCAAAATTTATTGGGTCGCCTTCAAAATAGGCTCCATTTGCTGCAAAATATCTATGCCAACGGCACTTCGAATTATCGAAACATTTTTTATAGGCGCTTTCAGGGATGGACTTTAGCTCTCGCGCCGAATTTTGTTTTATGGCTTCAATCGACTCAAAACGGGTGCCACGAAGGGGCAATTTTAGTTTTGGGAAGAGGAAAAAGTCGCAGGGAGCCAAATCCGGCGAATACGGTGGTTGCTGAAGCACGTTTGTTGAGTTTTTGGCGAGAAAGTCAGTCACAATCGTAGCTCGGTGAGAAGGCGCGTTATCGTCATGCAAAATCCATGAGTTGTTCGCCCACAAATTTGGCCGCTTTTTACGGATACGCTCACGCAAACGTTTCATAACGCTTAGGTAATACTCCTTGTTTACCGTCTGACCCTCTGGAACGAATTCGTAGTGCACCACGCCACGGATATCGAAGAAAACAATGGGCATCACCTTCATTTTCGAGCGGCTTTGGCGTGGTTTTTTCGGTTTCGGCTCATTTTTTGCCACCCATTTCGATGATTGCTGGCTTGTTTGCATATCGTACTCGTAGACCCAGGTCTCATCACCAGTTATAATGCGTTCCATGAATGTAGAATCGGAATTACAGCGATCCAGCATGTCTGAAGCAACCTGTTCGCGATGACGTTTTTGAAGAAAATTCAGGTCTTTCGGTACGAGTCGTGCGGCCACCTTTCTCATGCCCAAAATATCAATAAAAATCGTACGTGCGGACTCGTGGGATATCTTAAGATCATGTGCTATCTCTCTCAAGCTGGTACGGCGGTTTTCCAGCACCCTTTCCTTAATTTTATCGACGTTATCTTCGACCGAAGCCGTCGATGGGCGACCACTTCACGACCGTCCTTGAAGGCTCTGTACCACTGATATGCACGAGTTTTCGATAGAGCATTATCACCAAAGGCCTTTTGCAACATTTTAAATGCATCGGCACACGAAAATTCATTTGCAACCAAACTTTAAACAAATTCTTTGCTCAACGTAATCACCCATAGTAAAAATCGGCACGCACTCTGACATCGACTGACTTAATCAGCTGTTGAAAACACACTAATTGACAGATCCCGCTCAAGCTTAGCATAGGAATTAAGGACAATGGTACCAACCTAGGAAAAAAAAATTTTACCTGCCTCATTGCCCCGCCAGATTTAAATCGATAATTCCCGGTACTTTCTTGACAGAATGTATGTCATTGAAACAGGTCTGTGAAATCCGGGGTACGAAATGGATAACATGTAATGATAAATGTTTGCTCATTCCTCACGAATACTAATTCTAATGTGACAAATATGCATTTTTCATCATAACACCTATTTTTCATCTTAATACAATGTTTTCAAATAACTTAGTATGGAAATTTTATTCATTATCTGAAGTTGGGAAATTTTCTTGATAACAATCTGAATTTTTATACAATATCATTCCATAGTTGATCAGGAATACCCAGTCTGATATGTTCAATATGAATCACTCCTTGAAAACAATGTAATGTATGTCAGTTATATAATTTTCTCGAGAATAAGTTTATAATCTTTATTTTCATGAATTTCCTTCTTTCTAATCATCTCCATATTCAAATTGTGTTCCAAGTTGTCGCTTGAAATTCACATTGTCTTCTCTATTCAATTTGTATTAATTGAAAATGTAAGAATTTTCATTGAGTTTTGAAAAAAAATTAATTGAATCGGTCCTTGCTAGATGAAAATTCATTTCAAATCAATAGAATAATAAAGATTATTTCCACAAGGTATTAATTTAGCGACAATTGTTTCGCTAACACTATGGGTTCGTCAAGTTTACTCCTTCAACTCTTATAATTACTTTTTCACTTTTTATGTAATTAAAAACTGGAAAAAAAGCGGTAAAACAATTATTTGAAAATATTTCTTGTAAGAGTGGAAATTTTGAATGTTTCTATGATGAAGTAGTAGTAAATATCATATCAGTATATTTTCAATAAAAATAAGTATTGAATCTGTGTGAAGCTTTAATATCTACAGGTGTTCCAGAAGTCGACGTCAAGCCGGAATCAGCTAACAGGTTGTTAGTTCACAATAACAATAATGTAAAAATAATTAATGACTGTACGGAGCTATGTAAATCGAAAATATTAGAGATATTCAAAAAGTAACATCTGTTTAAAACCTTGTTCAACGAACATAAAATGAATTCAATGAAAAGTAAACGAAAATTCAACTTTTGCCACTCATTCTTTAGACAACAGTAATTCCTTTCGACAAAAGAAAATCTTAAGAAAATTTTACATGTAGATTCAAATGAAAAGAAACTTGATTATTGAAATTTTCAAATTGGTTCACTATAAAAATAATTCAAAAAATAATGAATGACTGTATGGAGCTATGTAAATCCAAATATTTGAGATGTACAACAAAATAACGTAGAAATAATGAATGACTGTACGGAGCTATGTAACCCCAAAATTTACTACTCTGTCAAGAAAGTACCGGGAATTTTCAATCAAAACAACATTTTTACATTTAATCGTCAAAATTCATTGGGTCGCCTTCAAAATAGGCTCCATTTGCTCCAATACATCTATGCCAACGGCACTTCCAATTATCGAAACATTTTTTATAGGCGCTTTCCGGGATGGACTTTAGCTCTCGCGCCGAATTTTGTTTTATGGCTTCAATCGACTCAAAACGGGTGCCACGAAGGGGCAATTTTAGTTTTGGGAAGAGGAAAAAGTCGCAGGGAGCCAAATCCGGCGAATACGGTGGTTGCTGAAGCTCGTTTGTTGAGTTTTTGGCGAGAAAGTCAGTCACAATCGTAGCTCGGTGAGAAGGCGCGTTATCGTCATGCAAAATCCATGAGTTGTTCGCCGACAAATTTGGCCGCTTCTTACGGATACGCTCACGCAAACGTTTCATAACGCCTAGGTAATACTCCTTGTTTACCGTCTGACCCTCTGGAATGAATTTGTAGTGCACCACGCCACGGATATCGAAGAAAACAATGAGCATCACCTTCATTTTCGAGCGGCTTTGGCGTGGTTTTTTCGGTTTCGGCTCATTTTTTGCCACCCATTCCGATGATTGCTGGCTTGTTTGCATATCGTACTCGTAGACTCAGATCTCATCACCAGTTATAATGCGTTCCATGAATGTAGAATTGGAATTACAGCGATCCAGCATGTCTGAAGCAACCTGTTCGCGATGACGTTTTTGAAGAAAATTCAGGTCTTTCGGTACGAGTCGTGCGGCCACCTTTCTCATGCCCAAAATATCAACCAAAATCGTACGTGCGGACTCGTGGGATATCTTAAGATCATGTGCTATCTCTCTCAAGCTGGTACGACGGTTTTCCAGCACCCTTTCCTTAATTTTATCGACGTTATCTTCGATCGAAGCCGTCGATGGGCGACCACTTCACGACCGTCCTTGAAGGCTCTGTACCACTGATATGCACGAGTTTTCGATAGAGCATTATCACCAAAGGCCTTTTGCAACATTTTCAATGCATCGGCACACGAAAATTCATTTGCAACGCAAAACTTTAAACAAATTCTTTGCTCAACGTAATCACCCATAGTAAAAATCGGCACGCACTCTGACATCGACTGACTTAATCAGCCGTTGCAAACATACTAGTTGACAGATCCCGCTCAAGCTTGGCATAGTAATTAAGGACAGTGGTACCAACTTGGGAAAAAAAATTTTTACCTGCCTCATTGCCCCGCCAGATTTAAATCGATAATTCCCGGTACTTTCTTGACAGAATGTATATGAGATATTTAAATAGGTACCATCTGTTTAACAACCTTCTTTATCGATTGCCGACATTCCGATATCTGTTAGAAGGCCCCTCATTTTTAACGCAGTTTTTTATCACGTTCCGCTTGTAAACCTCTGTACCACTATTAGGTGTTATCTAGAACCTATTGAAATATTCAAAATATTTATCACTTTTGTTTAACTACCTCTGTACCACTGTTAGGTCTTCAGTTGTCTGATGATGGGATAGTTCATTTCCCGAAAATAGAGTCACAGATAATGTGTAATATATATTTTTATTGGTAGTAAAACATGGTAATTTCTACAATTTGTTTTAATCAAAATTTTATTCTCAACGACTAGAAGCAAAATTTTGAAACTCATTATTAACACTTGCTCATTTCCAGATTCTTCAGGAATCTACAGAACCTGTCTTGTGAATACAACCACATCGGATCAATGCAATGCTATCAAAAATCAATTCGCCAATGACCAGATTGGACAGGTACTAGAATGCAAAACATGTAACCAAACCCTCTGCAATAGCTGGACGGTCGATTCCTTCAAGAATTCTAGCCCCGAAAGTTTTACATCTGTCCTTTTATATACATTCGTGAGCTGCTTTTTTGTTGTATATGTGATCTGAATTCGAATGATATTTAAGAAATATATTTATAGTAAAAATTCAATATCAATTTATGAGCTCATGAAATTTTATATTTATAAGCAATTTTGTGTTTATAAGCAATACCAATTATTTATGAGGAATTTTGTAAGAATAGGTCACAATCGCATGTGGATGAAAACGTGCTGGTTTTGTTAACATTTTAATAAAAAAATCATGCATACATATTTTCAATACATGCCATACAAGTGTACATTCATAGTTTCTGATAAATAAAACAGGGAGTTCTCGAGGTGATCTCATTTATAGTCTAACATTTCTCATGTCGAATAAAAAAAATTACATTATTCTTCTGTATCAAATATTACGTGGATATCGAAAAAGGTCCCTAATTTATTTTCAGCCATCTGTCTATTGAATATTCCAGAGCTGCAATCCATCTGGAAAAAATAAACGTTATTAAAAGACTTACTTCATAACTGTAGTATACTACTCTGTCAAGAAAGTACCGGGAATTTTCAATTAAAACAACATTTTTACATTTAATCGTCAAAATTTATTGGGTCGCCTTCAAAATAGGCTCCATTTGCTCCAATACATCTATGCCAACGGCACTTCCAATTATCGAAAAAATTTTTATAGGCGCTTTCCGGGATGGACTTTAGCTCTCGCGCCGAATTTTGTTTTATGGCTTCAATCGACTCAAAATGGGTGCCACGAAGGGGCAATTTTAGTTTTGGGAAGAGGAAAAGTCACAGGGAGCCAAATCCGGCGAATACGGTGGCTGCTGAAGCACGTTTGTTGAGTTTTTGGCGAGATAGTCAGTCACAATCGTAGCTCGGTGAGAAGGCGCGTTATCGTCATGCAAAATCCATGAGTTGTTCGCCCACAAATTTGGCCGCTTCTTACGGATACGCTCACGCAAACGTTTCATAACGCCTAGGTAATACTCCTTGTTTACCGTCTGACCCTCTGGAATGAATTCGTAGTGCACCACGCCACGGATATCGTAGAAAACAATGAGCATCACCTTCATTTTCGAGCGGCTTTGGCGTGGTTTTTTCGGTTTCGGCTCATTTTTTGCCACCCATTCCGATGATTGCTGACTTGTTTGCATATCGTATTCGTAGACCCAGATCTCATCACCAGTTATAATGCGTTCCATGAATGTAGAATCGGAATTACAGCGATCCAGCATGTCTGCAGCAACCTGTTCGCGATGACGTTTTTGAAGAAAATTCAGGTCTTTCGGTACGAGTCGTGCGGCCACCTTTCTCATGCCCAAAATATCAATCAAAATCGTACGTGCGGACTCGTGGGATATCTTAAGATCATGTGCTATCTCTCTCAAGCTGGTACGACGGTTTTCCAGCACCCTTTCCTTAATTTTATCGACGTTATCTTCGATCGAAGCCGTCGATGGGCGACCACTTCACGACCGTCCTTGAAGGCTCTGTACCACTGATATGCACGAGTTTTCGATAGAGCATTATCACCAAAGGCCTTTTGCAACATTTTCAATGCATCGGCACACGAAAATTCATTTGCAACGCAAAACTTTAAACAAATTCTTTGCTCAACGTAATCACCCATAGTAAAAATCGGCACGCACTCTGACATCGACTGACTTAATCAGCCGTTGCAAACATACTAGTTGACAGATCCCGCTCAAGCTTGGCATAGTAATTAAGGACAGTGGTACCAACTTGGGAAAAAAAATTTTTACCTGCCTCATTGCCCCGCCAGATTTAAATCGATAATTCCCGGTACTTTCTTGACAGAATGTACTGTTCACTCCAAAATATGAACTTCAGAAGCGCCAACTGCTTCCTGAATATCAGATTTTTTATGGCCTGTTATAAAACCAATATTTCGCGTATGAAACATAATTGAATTAGTTTTGAATCGAGTCTTCATCAGAGAAAATTATAAAAAGAGATTTTTTACTTGATAGATGGATTATTTAAAAATTTTAAATATCATACAGATTTATTCTGTTAACCTCCTACAAATTTTAATTCCAAAAAATTTTTATTCAAAAACTTTTAGAATTGAATAAAATAATTGTCTAAGAACACACCGTATCAATTCAGTAGACATAGAATTAAACATGTATTACACAGTACCAAAGAGAATAAAAGATTTCAAAGAAATATAAATTTACTGAATAAATACTTAACGGGTACAACATTTTGTTTCGTATTTTGTTTTATTAAAAACAAATTTCTTCCAAAAAATGCAAAATATAACTTCAAGAACTTTGTCAAATAAAACTTGCTCAAAATAGGCTTCCACTGTGTAATGAGTGTTCAATTCTATATGTCTAATAAATTGATACGTTGTGTTCTTAGACATTTATTTAATTTAATTCAAAAATTTGTGACTAAAAATTTTTGAAATTATAATTTGTAGAAGGTTAACAGAAGGAATCTATATGATATTTAAAATTCATCAAAAAAATCAAAAAGAATTTCAAAATTTTTCAGAATCCTATCAAAAAATTCATATCTGATAAAGACGCTAAGAAAATGCAACAATTCAGGTTAGAACAATTTTATATGGCCTTCGTATTTTTCAAAATGGGTATTACAATAAAGAATAGTTTTTAGCTATTTCTTCAAAATCGTTGAACTTGCTTAATTCCGAACGGATTAGGAACCGAAGTTAACTTAGGTAAGTACAGATTTTTGACAATGTATTCTGTATTCTGCAAAATCGTTATTGCACATTGAAAATAATTCCAAAGTACTAGTTCCATTGATGATCGTCGAATTACATAAACTAATTACGAATCGGTTTTGAACCGTATCCATTGAACCCAAGGAAGCAGATAATGAACTTCCAGTTTACTATAGTCCGATCCTTCAAACTTATTTTCGAATGTCCCCTGATGCAAACGGGTTCGAAATTGAAATCATTAACAAACTCATTAATGAAGACGGAACTGAATTGAATTATTAATTTTTTTTTTATTTACCTTCTTCTGTCGGCATCTGATTCTGTGTGGAAATAATAGTGCTTTCGATCAGGATCAGGAGGTATAATTTCAAATGCGTGCTTCTTACTTCCTGGTAAAGATTGCTGTACTCTATATCCATGTAAATACGCTACACCTGTAAATATAATAGTTGAAGTGAATACCAGAAAAAAATTTAATAAATTTTTTATAGTGGATGAGGGCAGTTACTTTATCAACTGAAAAGTACGCTTCTCGTTGAAATCTTGAGATCTCTTGCGAAAGCGTTGTATATAAACATTCTAGTCAAGAAAAAGTTCGGCACCAAACCAAATCTAGTCACTCTATCCAGGTAGCCAAGTTGACTTTGACCATAATTTATTGATGGCAAAATGTGATATTAGATTTGAGGAAAGACGTTTTGTTAAAAAGAAAAACTGATGCCTAAACCAACTGAAATTCCAATCCACCGTCAATAGGTTTAAAGATGAATTGTCAATAAATAGTAAATACACTTGGAATGAGATCAAACAAAAACTGATACATACAGCTGACAATGTACTTGGGAAAAACTTCTTGAAATTACGAAAACCTTGGATGACGCGAGAAATATGCCAGTTGATAAAAGAAAGGAATGGTTGGAGAAATAAGGATTATGTTAAATAAAAGACATAGAGAATCAACTTACATCAGAATGTAGAATTGCTAAAGAAAAATTGTTGAAGGTGAAGAAGTAGCAAACACTTGGACAAATTATATTGAAGAACTTTACGAAGGAGAAGTAATAGACGATGATACATTGAAAAAGAAACTGATGTTCCTGAAGATTCGATAGGTCCTGAAATGACCAGAGAAAAGTTTGTGAAAGCAGTCAGAAATATGAATAATAACAAAGCAACAGGAATAGATTAAATTCCTGGGAAATTACTAAAAAATGTTGATCAAGGCACTAGAAAAATACTTTTTTATTTCATTAATGACTGTTATAAGAAGACTACCACCGAACTTTACAAAGTGCAGGGCAATAACCATACCCAAGAAAGGAAGTGCAATTGATTGTGCTAACTATTAATATCCATCCTTTCACACGCATCTAAAATCCTCTTGAATCTAGTTAAGTACAGGCTGAAAGACAGAATAGAACACCAACTCACGAAGATCAATTTAGTTTCAGGAAAGAACGTGGAGCTCGAGAGACAATTTAAGCCCTGAGACAAAAAAAAATTTGTTGCCTGTAAAGTCGGTATACGGGCGAAAGTTTTACGTGACAACGACTTTGAGTGGTAAAATAATTTTAATGTGAATATTCATTCGTATAGTAGGAAGAAGGATAAAATAATAGTAACAATTTAAAACATTTATTTATACAAAGAATTATATTTAAAACCTTAATTTATACAAAGAATCTCGCACTGAATTTCATATTAACAAAATTTTATTTATCAATCAGTTGTTATAAGTTATTAATAAATTTAACTTGTTTTACATTGTTATAAATATAAAAACTAAATTTAAAAGTTAGAACATTTATTTAAATCACATTAATTGTTAATATCAATCGATTTTAATTCAAAGTGTATTTTCTAAAAGGAGAAAACTAATTCACATTTGATCTTTGAATTTGTAAATCGCGCGCTTACGACCTTGCGCAGTGATTAGTCGTCTCGGTTTGAATGTTTGAAAGTTTCGATTTGACAGGTTGGAGGTTAAACATTGTTATTTCAATTTTTTACATAGCAAGTCGCGCTCATTTTTTCAAGTTAAACAAATTATTATTGGTTGAGAAACGATTTCTACTACCTTTTTGATTGAAAACTACCACAACATTGTGATTACTACAACATAACCTATTCACTTATGTCTTAGTCATTTATTTCATCATGTTATATTATCAGTCTGAAATTATTTACCTTTGCTGTTTGAATTGTTGCGATGGACGAAACTACCTTCACATTATCACTACACAATCGTTTTACAATTAACTGGCAACGTGTAAACTTGTATGCAGGCGCCTAAGCGAAATAGAAGCGCAAGACATGAACCGGTGTGTATGCCTATCTCTCTCACTCTCTCTCTCTCTCTCTCTCGCTCTGTCTCTCTTGCTCTTAGGCGGGCTAACTGTGCTCGAGTGGAAGGGACGCGTGCCTTTCACTTTTTATGTCTGTCTCTCTCGCTCTTAGGCGGGCTAACCATGCCCGAGTGGAAGGGACGCGTGCCTCTCACTCGCTCTCATTGTGAGCGCATAACGTGAGCGGAGCGTAACGCAGTTTCTTGAAGTGTCACCCGGCAAACCAATTTATAAGACGTTGTCACGTCAAAAATTATTTGTTAAATTGGTTTCACACGAACTCTAAATATGAAGACTGAATTAATTTTTTCTCAAGGTCAGAAATTATCAATAATAAATAACGAATGCTATGATTCTGTCACCTTCTCTTTTAGCAATGAAATTTATCAAAGAATATTTTTTGTTCTGCCTTTATAGTGCTTTCCATTAAATTTTTCAGTAACTTACCAAAAGCGTTCTTGGAGCTAGCATCTGAATAGAAATAGAGACATGCATCCTTCAGCACACAGTATCTTCGACTCCAACTCTTCCACTGGTTACCCAATTTGACCAAGTATCCGAAGCAGTCAGGATTCGTAATGGCACAAGGCGCCAGCACCAAATTCCTTTTGGTCTCCTCAAGGAATTCGTCCACTATCTGACTGTCAGCAATTGCCTTGGCGATCACTTCCATCCATCTCACTTGAGCTTCTCTGTTGTCAGCAGAAAGATGTAGAGGTACGGAGTCTGGCCTCTGTATACTGAATCTGTTTGGTTTGGAGAGACCTCCTTCGTTGTCTTCTTGTTTTCGTACATCGTGGTCGTAGAGCATCATGGCTCCAACTGGTTGTTTATCCTGAGGAAGATTTGATGAATTAAGTATTTGAAAATGCCGACTAAATTAGTTTTTATTATTCTCCGGAGGTGAGTAGCTTTCTGCGAACAAGGATGCAGATATTGGGTTTTCAAAGAATCCATGAAGAATGGATATAGAAGGTACTTACGGAATCAGTCTTATAGTAATACAGGCAATTGTTCTGTCTAAGAACAAACCATCTCCTTATCCATTTGTTCGAAGGGATTCCACTGGCATAGCCGCTTAGTTTCCAAAGATAACCACTGTAGAGGGCTGGCGTGGAATGTACATCTTGGGTCGTATTGACGGCGTAGCATGTTCTAGCAACCTGAGTATGATTCAATTGTGATTCATAGGGAATTTCTCATATAATAAGTAATTATTTTCAATTCTTCAGGTGCTCAATATGTTTGAATTCATATACTGAAACATATATTTGCATAGATTGCTAATTGAGCATCTGGAATATCATACAAGAACAAATACTTTTCACCGTAAATACAATAATTCTTTACAAAGTATTCTACTTCAAAATAGATATAATTTGGCATATGTCCAATGGAGTTTTTATGTCTAGAACATGCCATATCCTAGAAGATCATAGGACTTCTTTCAGAAGGCATAGAGCTTATTATAATGAACCATTCCACCAAAAACCTCATATATGCTCGCGAATTTTCACTGAAGACTTTTTCCTTTATCCATACATGATAATTACTCACCAATTAAAAGAGTTAATGTACTGGCCTTGTAACTAAAATGGATTTCGTAAAATATTTGTCGTTCTAGGGCAACTGAAGATCCATCGACAAATACACTGCTCAAAAATTTGAGTGGATAATAAAGGTAGATATAATGATATATACAGGAAAAGAAAAAATTTATTTCATACTGCTGTATTTAGTTAGGTGTTCACCTGCTTGGACAGTAAGCAAGACTGATTGTCCTGAAAATTTGGTTCAAGTGCAAATAGTCGTTTTCTCTCGAATATCCACTTCAGTTTTGAGCAGTGTCTATATCTGAACAATGACTCTGTAACTCAGCTCCGGATCTGAAAATTATATCAAGATCGAGAGATCTGAAACATTAATGTGATCCATATTTTGGAAATGGTATATTATAACGAGTTCTACTCCTTGTCTGAAAAAATACTCTGTACATTCAATAGGGACTTGTGGTAAGTATCAAAAAACTCACCTCTAAGGTCAGGGTATCACTACCAGCATGCGCAATCTTGACAACTTCGGAATGACTCTTATCTATAACACTGACTCCATTAACTGCTAAAACTATATCTCCTACTTCTAACCCTGAAGTTTCTGCTGGTGTACCAGGTTCTATGGCAGATACCACCACAGGTTTCGATCCGTGTATCCTAAAACCAAATTCTCCGGATTGCCTTTGTACTACCACCGTCTTGTCACTTTCTGAAAAAGGAAAATTAAATGAATTGAAAACTTTTTATGTCTGATTGATTCGAAAATAAATGTCAACCCCACCATTTACTTCCAAAATTTTCAGTAAAACATATCTTAACGAGTTACGCATGATTATAAATTGTTATAAATTAAGTATGTCATGGATGATTTTAACAGTAGAGTGGGGAATACAGAAGATGATGAAGACTCAGTTCTGGGCAAAGTTGGATATGGAACTCTAAATGAAAGGGGAGGCAGGCTTGTTCAGTTTATATTTGGACAGCAATTGAAGATTATCAATACCTTCTTCAAGAAACGCTCTGACAAAAGGTGGATATCGAGATATTCCAATGGTTATACTAAAACTTAAATTGTGTACATGCTTACCAACAACCTAGCGTCAGTTAAAAATGTAGAGGTCTTAAACCAATTTAATTTTGATGTGACCACAGACTGCTGAGGTTGTCCATTGGAATAGCTGGACAAAGGATAGAAAGAAATGAATCAAGTAGAATAAAGTGCTGGGAATCGAAAACATAGACAAACACAAGTTTAAAACTGAAATAATAAAAATTCTACATCATCTGGAAAAAAAACAACAACTCGGTAACTACGCAATATTTACGAAAGAACTAGAGCAAACAACTGAGAATATGAGACAAGTAAAATCAGAAATAACAAGCTAAGTAAAGAAACAAGTGATTTGATAGATCTTAGGGAAGAAAAGAAGAAACTCAGAGAACTCAATTACAGACTGAAATTGAATATCAATCAGAAAACACCTTTCACAACGAAAACCGTGGCTTCAGAAATTAACAAGCTGTGGGGGCGAAACAACTAGAAGAAGAGGAAAAGTACTCATCAGTTTAATGTCAAATGTCTACAAAGTATTCTCAAAAATTATCTTGACAAGAATAACCGTCATTTTGGATAAAAATCAACCACCTGAACAAGCAGCATTTAGGAGTAGCTGCTCAACTATTGACCACCCATTCACTGTTACCCAGGTCATTGAAAAATACAAAGAGTATAACAAAAAATTGTATCTAGCATTTGTAGATTACAACAAGGCCTTTGATATGGTGCATCATACCTATCTTATAAATGCTCTAATCAATCAAGGTATACCAAAACCATACATGCATAACCTACAACAAATTTATAATAAAATCAAACTTTAAAATATAGGAAAGCCCTTTAAAATCGAAAAGGGTGTACGTCAAGGATATCATTTGAATTATATTGATTTTCTTCCGTAAATGTCAAGGTTCAACCTTTTTAATGACTTTGAAAAAATATTCATTAACTTTTTATTTATAGCCGTTCAAAATTGCAAATTTCAAATGTCACACTTCCAAGGACTATTTTAAATTTATTTTTCCAATTTCCAACTATTTAGCTATTAAAAGGGTCGGAACGTATTTCAATTAAATAAAGCTATTAATGTTGTTAGGAACATTACCATGCATTGCTTGCACGAATAATTTTCTCCTCTACAATTCTGATAATACCAGAATTGGCATTTACTTCAAATCATTTGGAAATATTACGATAAATAAATTTTTATAACACGAAATCAATACTAACGCAAATAAACGTATTTTTCTGACTAAACAAATAACCCTTTTCAGTGAAAACAAAATTTTCTCAAATGCAATTATGGAAAACAAATATACAGTGTACATTCAATTATATTTTCAGGTCAGTTCTATTTTCAGGTCAACTATAATTTCAGTTGAATTATATTTTCAGGTCAATTATATTTTCAGGTCACTTTTTTGTTTTAACATCTTGAGTCATTTACAATTTGAATCAAGTAATTGACGATGACGAAAATGGGTGTTCAAATAAAAGTACATTTTGTTATTTTGTTCGGCGCCCATAATCCACTAGCAAGTATAAGCATAAGCCAGTACGAACCAGTGCAGGACATTCGGCTGAAATCTTGCTGGCGTAAGAGTTCAAACACGGCCACTTTGCCTGGGATAGTGATGAAGAATCTATCCTTACAAACGTACAGGTTACCATAAAGAAGAAACAGAAACATGTGTTTCATTTATAAATCAATTAACCTGATTACAAATTAAATAAACCCTAAAATCTGAAGGTTTTCCAATAAGAGGTTTCATTTTGATATTGAAAAAAACGAGTATATTTCGAAAAAATCAATGTTGTTAATATTATACATTTTCCTTTCATTCGATCGAAAGGCGTTTTCGTGAAATGTTTTAAAAATAAAATCAACAAAGCGTTTCATTCAATCATCCATTCAATTCAATGTCACGCAGAAAGACAAAAATAAGTTGTAAGAAAACTAGACAGATATTAGTCAGAGATTCATTATATATTTCACAACGAGCGTAATGAATGTTAGGAAAAATGCCAAGTTACGCGTAATAGGCACACAACAAATGTTAGATGATTCGATTGCCATCTCCTTTCGTATTTTCTTTACCATTTCGCTCGGATGTGATCACATTCAAAGCCTGATTTTCCTTGCACCATATCACTAACATGAGTTTCAGAATTTCTTCCAGCTTGTGCCGAAGATGGCTGTGCTCATCTTCGGAATCGGTGGTGAAACCATTTTCTAAGAATATAATAAACAAATTAAACAAACAAATCAAAAATAAGAAGTAAAAAATGATAAGTACATGAAAACTTCTGTTTATACGAGATCTGTTCATAAAATACCGATTTCTTATTGAAAAAACTCTATTTTTCATTCAAAAGGTTATTGATCCTTGTTGCCTTTGAAAAACTCGAATATTGGGACACTTTTCAGTTATACAGGGTGTCCCAACGAAAATGGGGGCGATTTGCCGCCCTCTGGTGTTTTTTTCGGAACAATGTCGTCATTTCTCCCTAATACAGAACTTGAAACTTATTTTGGGCAGTTCAACTGTCTGTTCAACATCAACATTTGACAATAATACATTATTTCGTGAATAGTTAATCTATTTTGGAAATTTTAACTGGATTGTGCATAGAACATAAATAAATTTCAAACTAACCAACACTCGACATCTCTTGCCTATTAAAAAAATGTTGGGGGTTGATGCCAACTTCATGGGGGTGTTTTTTCGGAACAAACTCATGATGGAAATTAGTCCCCCTCAAAACAGAAGTTGACCTGTTTTTAAAATCTTCGAAAATTTCTGAGTTCTGGGGGGAGGCCCAATTTTCGTTGGAACACCCTGTTTTAATATAGATTACGAAAATGATTCTCGGAATATAGGATTCATCATTCCAGTCGCTCAGCACAAGAATTACTTCATTCTACGTCATAAATGCTGACCAATATTTAACTGGATGGCTGTTAGAGTCGTCCCCTATCCTTTGGCACTGCTGCAAGGTTAACTCGGACTCTACATCGTCAGTACGAAAATGTTAGAGCCAAAGTGTGTGTCTGCCTTACTGCAATGCAACAAATGATTCCAAGAGAATTAAATTAATTTAGAAAATCATAGCAAAACCACTGACTTCGGAACAGAAGCTTATAAATTCAATGTATTAAGAGTCCGAATAATCTACCTTGTTGTGCTAAACAATAGCAAAAAATATTTAACAGAGATAATCTCATATCTCTGAGTATATATGGCCCAATATTGCCACAAAGTAATAGTTTAATAATTTTCAAACCTTAATTCACCAATATTTTAAGCTCTGCGAATTCATTTTCATTGATACATATTTTCAGATATCCACATAGAAAAAAATCATTTGGGAATAAATCTTGTGATCTGGGAGGCCACTATTGCACTATTCGTAGATGTTACTCGATCAGGAAACGTTTTTTGGAAAAACTGTGTCATTTCTCGTGAGTTATGACTTAGGCAATCATCCTGTTGAAACTAAATGTCCTCAAAACTGATAGGAAGTTGATGAACTGTCGGAATAATTCCAGTTTGTAAAAGCTCTAAACATTTGGCAGAATTTACGGTTTCATCGATAAAAGAGGGACCAATGATGATATCTTCTAAAATGCCCATCCAAACAGTTACTTTTTAGGATATCGAGGTTTGATGTAAATACTCCGTTGCTGATCCTATAGGGACCTATATCGTTCAACGGATGCATTATGTTTCTGTTTCAAATAAAATGATGACTTATTAGTGAAAAGTATACTTTTCAAGAAAAAATCAGTTTCGTTTTGTCTTTCCATCATCGTCATGGAATTACGAATCATACGTAAAATTTAATTATGGAGGAAAAATTGCCTATATTCATTTATTCTATCGGGTGTTTTTTAGAGTGATAGAACTTTCGATAGGGGTAACTGTGATTTGACAGAAGGTAGAAGCCATGTTGTTTTGACATTTCTGTTCAATAAGCATTGAAAAATTATCATGGAAAGAGTCACGCCGCAACAACGTTTACAAATTGTTGAAATTTATTTCCAAAATCAGTGTTCTATTCGCCAAACTTATAAAGTACTCATATACTCGATAGGGATAACTGTGATTGGACAGAAAGTAGAAGACATTTCTGTTCAGTAGGCATTGACAAATTATCATGGAAAGACTCACGCAGTAACAACCTTCTCAAATTGTAGAAATGTATTTTCGAAATCAGTGTTCTATTCGCCAAACTTATAGGGAACTTCGTGAAACTTATGATTTACATAGTCGTCCATCAGAACAGCTTATTCGTCGAACTATCGATAGATTTCGGAAAACATTTTCTCTACTCGATGCATCAACAACAATAGGACAAAGAACTATACATACAGAAGAAAATATCGTTGCTGTAAGTCATAGTGTAATGATGATCCAGATCTGTCTATTCATCGACGTTCACAAAAAGTTGGACTCTGTGCATCCACCACATGGAAAATTTTGCGTAAAGTTCTTGGTGTCCACCCATACAAGATCCAACTGTTTCAAGAACTAAAGCCACTCGATCGTAATAAGCAAAATTTCTGCATATGGAGTGAAATCCTGAAAAATTCATTGTATGGTGTGCTTTACACGCTGGAGGCATCATCGGTCCATATTTCTTCAGAAACAATGCTGGAGCTAATGCTACAGTGAATGGTGCTCGTTACAGAGCGATGATCAATGATTATTTATTTCGAAACTTGAATGGTATCGACTCAGAAGTGTTTTGGTTCCAACAAGATGGTGCTACACCTCATGCTGCTACCGTAACAATTGATTTATTAAAAGAAAGATTTGGCGATAACATTATTTCGAGAAATGATCCAATTTATTGGCCTTCAATGTCACATAACTCCACTGCATTATTTTATTTTGGGTTATGTAAAGTCATTGGTTTATTCTGATAAACCAGAAACAATAGACGCTTTGGAAGCCAACAGAACTCGTGTTATTGATGAAATAAGGCCTGAATTACTCGAAAAATTGGTCCAAAATTGGTCTGGTCGAATGCGGTTCCTCAGAGCTAGTCGTGGTGGACATATACCGGAAATTATTTTTAAAACATAAATGTCACAAAATTATCTTTCAAATAAAAAAAATTGGCTTCAATCTCAATTAAAATGTGTTTTATTTCAATTTAAAGTTCTATCACTCCAAAAAAACACCCGATGGTTGTAAAGAACCATCCGGTTTATTCAATATATGTTTTTGGACAGTTACCGCTTACTAATTAGTGAATTTCTGAACACTGTGATTTATTTACATCGGGTTAAGTATTTTTCTTAATTTTTTCGAGGAGTTATTGGTTCTTCAGGATATGTTAGTGTTTATGTTTTTAAGGAACTCCTTTATTTGCAGAGATGATAGCTGAGAAAACTGCAAATTTTCTCAGACTATAACTCAGAGATTATTTCGTTAATAGAATTTTTCTACCGTTATCTGGCAATCATACTGTTTATTATCTATGGCGATTAATATTTATTAGTTGCCATTTGTTCCATTGAAGTTCATTCATGATTTCAATTTTTCGCAGATAAAGAAATTGTTGATAATCCAAGTGTGATATCATGAGACGCAAAATTCTCAATCAAAACTCTTATTTTTTGAATATTAAAACAAATTGAAATATGTTTATCTTCTACAATTTTAATTTCAAAAAAATTTTCATTCAAAAAACTTTTAGAAATAAATTTATGTCTACACAAGCACCACTTACATTTAATAGACGTATATAATCAAAACTCAATATATAACGTCAAATGGAATAAATAACCCAACAGATATACGAAAGTAATTAAAATTAATAAATAAATATTTAAAGGAGACAAAATTTTGTTTCTGGTCTTACCTTTAAGAACACCAATTGTCTTTTAAAAACATGAACACACTTGAAGGACTTCTCAAAGAATATAATTTATTTGACATATTTAATATATTTAAATATTCGAATAAATTATTTCAAAAATCTCTAAAAAAATGTGCACTATATCTTCAAAAAACAAATATAATTCTAGACAATCCCGTCTTCAGTCCTCTTTTAATATTCCAAATATCAAAATCAAAAACTTAACCTATATCTCTCACGTGTTAAAAGACTTAAGCTTCGAAATACAGATCAACTGTATAATTCAAGATTGATCTATGTTCTAACAAAATCAAAGAACAGTGTGAGTTATTTTAAGGTTTATTTAAATTCATTGACATTCAAATAAACCTTAAAATAACTCACACTGTTCTTTGATTTTGTTAGAACATAGATCAATCCTGAATTATATAGTTGATCTATATTTCGAAGCTTAAGTCTTTTAACACGTGAGAGATATAGGTTAAGTTTTTGATTTTTGATATTTGGAATATTAAAAGAGGACTGAAGACGGGATTGTCTAGAATTATATTTGTTTTTTGAAGATATAGTGCACATTTTTTTTAGAGATTTTTGAAATAATTTATTCGAATATTTAAATATATTAAATATTTCAAATAAATTATATTCTTTGAGAAGTCCTTTAAGTCTGTTCATGTTTTTAAAAGACAATTGGTGTTCTTAAAGGTAAGACCAGAAACAAAATTTTGTCTCCTTTAAATATTTATTTATTAATTTTAATTACTTTCGTATATCTGTTGGGTTATTTATTCCATTTGACATTATATATTGAGTTTTGATTATATACGTCTATTAAATGTAAGCGGTGCTTGTGTAGACATAAATTTATTTCTCAAAGTTTTTTGAATAAAAATTTTTTTGAATTTCAAATTGTAGAAGATAAACATATTTCAATTTGTTTTAATATTCAAATTTTGTTATATTTCTTCTATCAAGTAAAAGACCTTTCTATTTTATTTTAAAACTCTTATTGCAATATTTCAATTCGAGAAACAAGGTCTGGCGTATGAGTATGGTGGGGAGAATAGTTATCTGATTTCCTGTACAAAGGTCATGGATTAAAAAGCTGAGTAGGCTTGAAGCAAGAACCATGAACTGTCCCATCACCACTCTGTTATCTTTTTAAGCATTTTTTCACCTAGCAATCGTGAAACTCTGCGATACAAGTTTACTATTCTACATTGAGCCAAAAGTTCACAATATCAGTGAGAAAACAGTATCACTTTCACATGGCTTCCCCAGAAGGTGGAGGAAGTCCTTTCAAAACCCACAATGACGATTGGACTTCGTCCCTATTTTGTTACTGTAAAACTAGATTTCGTGCCTTGCTATCTACTGAAGAAATGTTTCAACACAGTTGGATAGTTAATGGATTTGTTGATCAACATCCATGCGATTTGATTTTTGTACATCTGTCACCAAACCAAATTTGGAGCAAAATTCAAAATTCCTCGGCAATATTGAACTGAAATGTCAACAATCCAAAAACATATGGCTATAGATGAGCTTATGCTCAATACCCCTCCCAGAAGGCTCTAAATATTCTGATATTCAACACAAAAACATCGGTATTATGAACAATCCTCGTATAATAGACGATAAAGCGAAACTTAAGAATAAAGCTGAAATAAAATACTCTGCACCAACATTTTATTTCGAAAAATTATAAAAACCAAGTGAAACTTAACATTTAAAATTTTACCTGAAAAAAACATAACAAATACAGAATCTATCTAGTTTCACTCGAAACCGACGAAACCAACACTATTCTTCTAACACTAGTTTTGAAATTTTCACTACATACTTCAAGGATCAAGGTGAACTAGATCGGAAAGAGTAAAAATAGGATCCCAATTCATAGTTCATGAATTAAACATGTGCTCTTTGATTACTACAATTAATTCCGTGGACTGGAGGTAAATTTGATTACGATACAATTAGTATCGAGTAGTGAGCAAACGAGAATGGTTTACACAAGTGACTCTCGAATGATTCTCTGATTTAGCGGTATATGCTCCATGTTGTAATTGGGTTCATGATATGATTGAAACTGTCGACAATTGGGATTTGTGTACAAAGCGGGAAGTGTAACTTTATCAAGTTATGCTGTCTTTGGTTGTGGGAGCCTAGAAGTTTCTTAATTTTAATTCAATGTGCATCAAAATAACTATCGCGGTGTATCGATTCAATCAGCAATTCCCAAACTTTTGGATAGTTTACTCAGTAGTTTTTTATCGTGGAATTGTAATAGTGTTTTAATTGATCAGCAGCATGGCTTCCGGAAGGGCAGATCGACGGTTTCAAATTTGGTACTTTATGTTAATGACATTGTTGAATATTTTGAGGCTGGTACTCAGGTGGACGCGATTTATACGGATTTCTCGAAAGCGTTCGACAAAGTAAATCATAACCTCTTAATCGCTAAGTTGGGTGCACTCGGTTTGTCAGGTTCTCTGCTGCAATGGTTTCGATCATTTTTGTGCGGGCGTACCCAGCTGGTAAGATACAGAAGCTTCATGTCAAGGGAATTCATGGTGACTTCAGGCGTGCCTCAGGGATCCCACTTGGGACCAATTTTATTTATGTTATTCATAAATGATCTGAATACGATTCTGGATGTGAGGTTTCTGTTATTCGCTGATGACCTCAAGATGTATTCTCCGATCAAGAATCTTGAGAGTGCATTACAGTTGCAGCAGGAACTTGAAATATTTCATTCGTGGACGGTAAGAAATTGCTTGCATTTGAATGTCTCAAAGTGTAAGATTATTAGTTTTCATCGCGGCACTCGGTCTTTCACTTATTATTACAACATCAATGGCTGTTTATTGTCCAGAGTGGAGCTGATCGACGATTTGGGCATTAAATTGGATAGTGGACTCGATTTTAGGAATCATATTGTTGATATAACTAGCAGAGCTTACCGCACTCTGGGTTTTATTATGCGTAACAGCGCTGAGTTCTCTCCACATGTTTTGAAAATGTTATATGTTTCATTGGTTAGGCCCATTTTGGAGTACGGATCAGTTGTTTGGTCACCATTTTACAGCTGCCATATACGTGCTGTGGAGAGAATTCAGAGAAGGTTCTTGCGCTATTTCAGCTTCAGGACTGACGGCGTGTATGACTGTGACGTGGATATGGTTCGTAGGGGCTCAGGTTTGGACACTCTTGAGGTCCGCCGGTGGTTGGCAGATTTTTGCTTGCTGTTTAAGCTCCTTAATGGGACAGTTGACTCTCCTAGAATTTTGGAGCGTATCGGTTTCAGCATTCGTCCGAGATTTACCAGAACTGTTCGTTTGTTCCGTAACATAGCGCACAGAACAAATTATGGTAGGCACATGTTTCCGTCGCGTATTCTCGATTTTGATAATGGATGTGGTGAATTCGATTTCTTTTCTGTTTCACTGAGACGGTTTAGGAGCCGGACCCTTTCACGATTGAGAGAGATTTACTTATGCTGATTATTGTGGTTGACTTAATTGTGATTGTATATTCGAGGAAATTTATACTCTAATATTTTTATGTATTATCTTGTTTATTGGGGGTTTCCCGTTATACCTGTATATTACAGTGCTAAATAAATAAATAAATAAATAAATAAATAAAATTTTATTTGGAGCTCTGCTCATTTCCGAATTTGAAATATTCGTCAACTATAATCATAGATATTGAACTGAAATGGAAAAAATAGGAAATTACCTAGTTTTCTATCACTCTTCATTACTGAATATACAGTGACTCGAGTTTCGTAGTGTTCGCTACATTTTCAACTTGAATAAAACAAATTGTATCTCAACTATTATACATATTCGGCTTGTACAAAACTTCGAGAAGTTAAATATTTCCATGGATTCGAGAATGTCTAGTTTTTTACCTTTCGCTTCCAAGAGTAATATTTCAAGATTTTCGAATTCTAGATTTTGAAAAACTTAGAAGTTATCTTTCATGATAATTGATTAAAACAAATTGAAGAAATAACTATGTTTTACTACCAATAAAAATATATATTACACATTTTCTTGTGATTCGAGTTTCGGAAAATGAAGTATCCCATCATCAGACAACTGAAGACCTAACAGTAGTACAGAGGTATTTAAACAAAAGTGATAAATATTTTGAATATTTCAAACGATTCTAGAAAACACCTTATAGTGGTACAGAGGTTTACAAGCGGAACGTGATAAAAAACCGGGTATTGTGAACTAATTTTAATATTTCAACAGATTCTAGATAATCGAGTTTCTTATATATATATATATATATATATATATTTGATAGATTCGGTCTTCACTTGGTGGAAACTCATTTTAATTGAAAAAATGTATATATGACAGTAATTTATTTCCACAAAAATGTTTGTACTAATACAACAATTGTTTCACCACGATGTGGCTTCTTCAGGTATTACATTGTACTGTCTGATGGTATTAAGTGTAACCGAGTTTATATACATTTTTAGGTACGTGACCAAATAATAGAAGCACAAGTCATAAAAACTATTATTAAATATTATTAAACAAATAGCATCAAACAACGGTTACAATCTCTTTCTTATAGACAAAATGGTATCCAATAAACAAAAGAAAATGGCATTAAATCTCGTGTACCCAATCATAACAGAGAACAATACACAGAAATATTTTTCGTTGTCTTATGTCAATGGATTTTCTGAAAATATTGCTAAATATTTCAAAAGTTGTTTCAATTATAACGCGGCTTTTAAGACAATTAATAACCTTAGTACCTACATAAAAAACAATAAAGATCGTACAAATAAAGAAAATAAATCCGGAGTCTACAAGTTAACTTGCAAAGATTGCCCTTTAGTATACATTGGCCAGACTGGTAGACCATTCAAGAAACGTATCCAAGAACACCAAAGGGGTTATATATACAATTCTGTACATTTTACATATGCTAATCATCTTAAGGAATTTAGGCATAATTTCAACAATAATTATGAAATTATCCACGTTAAAAGCAAAAGTTCTAGATTAACACTTTTAGAATTTCTTGAAATCAACAGGTATAATGCCCGTAAAATCCTTTTGAACGAACAAGCAGATGTCGAACATTCTCCATTACTGAATATTTTTCCTTAATGACATTTTTAGCGGCAAACTCCAATAAACACCTAAAGTTTTTATGACTTGTGCTTCTATTATTTGGTCACGTACCTAAAAATGTATATAAACTCGGTTACACTCAATACCATCAAACAGTACAATGTAATACCTGAAGAAGCCACATCGTGGTGAAACAATTGTTGTATTAGTACAAACATTTTTGTGGAAATAAATTACTGTCATATATACATTTTTACAATATATATATATATATATATATATATATATATATATATATATATATATTATTTTTTTTTTTTTATTATTATTATTATCCTGATATTCCTAGATCTTCTGTGAAGATCTCTCAGAAGCTTTTTCAGCTTGTGCGAGTTAGGAGTTCAGTTGTGTTCTGGGTAGGTTTTGTTACTGCGATCTTGCGCCACTTTAGGTCACAGCACTGTTAATTTTTGACCCAACAGTGAAATGGTGGCAGACACCCGTCCAAAATAGAAAATTTCTTTTCTACCTGAACAGGATTCGAACCCGGACCTTCCGGTCACGAGTCCGATGCTCTCCCGCTGAGCTATCCACACATTATATATATATATAATAATAATTATATGTAGATGGCGCGGACGGAGTTTCGGTTAGCTTTCGCAGATGATAACCGGCTTAAAAAATAGTTTGGACATTCAAGAACAACATAACTTATTAATATCATTGATTTTATATTGGTAAAATATAATTTTTATAAGTTGAAAATGTCAAACTTTGAGCCAAGTAAGCGTCATTTGCGGGAAATATTAGTTTACTTCTTTAATTTAAAGAAATCTGCTGCTGAGGCGCATCAATTGCTCGTAGAAGCATATGGTGAGGGTGCTTTGAGTGAGAGAACGTGTCGAGAGTGGTTTCAAAAGTTTAAAAACGGTGATTTCGACGTAGAAGACAAAGATCGCAGTGGAAGGCCAAATATTTACGAGGATGCAGAATTGGAGGAATTATTATTCATCTCAAACACAAAAAGAACTTGCTCTAACATTAGAAGTCACTATATTACCGTTCTTCTATAATAAATATTTAATTTGTGTTAAAAAACGGCGGAAACTTATTTGTACCCCTAATATATACCTTCTATCAAGAATTAACCTCTTTTTATGTTATTTTATTTATAATATATAATTATTTGGTTTTCTTAACATTCTTTATACAGACAGTCCACGTGCTATAACAGAGGCTGTTAAATTGTTTTTCAATCTTTTAGATCAAGGGTAAACCATGGAATTATTTATTTGTAACTTAACCTTATATTACATTTAAATTTTTCAGTATTCATTTACCAGAAGTTTTCTAAATTGTTGAAGGGTGAGTAAATATTTGTTGTTGATTGATGTTATATTTTATTGAATATGAATTATTTGAATACTGACGAAGCAAAGTCTCTCTTAAAACTTGTTTTTCAGTTATGTTTTTACATATCTTGAGATTTTATAGAAAGTAACCTAGTTAGATATTCAATAATATTGAATATTGTAAGTAAGATAGTTTTATAATGAAATTCTTAAGGGGGCATCCATAAATTACGTGAGATGTTTAAGGGGGGGAAGGGGGTCGAGTCAAATCTCATCTAATCTTACGTTGGAGAGAGTGGGAGTCTCGGCAAATATCACGCAATTTTTTTCTGATTGAAACAAAAAAAAATTATACTATTTTGGTAAGGAAGTTGAAGGAGCAGATGATTTTACTGAAAATCATATGGACATGTTGGTTCCAATAGTCTCTCTTGAGACCGCGCATGATTCTCCATGGACTGAATTAGAGCAGATATTCTTTTTTTTAATCACAGTAGTCACGATTTAATTATTCTATTGTTAAATTTTTATTACACTTATAACTCTCAGCAATATTGATTAGTAGTCGTGAATAAAAGTACGAAGTAAATTTTTTTTTCTTTTTACAATAACAACCCAACGCGTTTACGTAAGAAACCCACATTTTGAAAAATTTCACGTGAGATTGGGGGATGGGGGAGGGGGTTGAATAAAATCTCACGACATCTCAACAGGGGGGTTAGGGAGGAACAGAAAATTTAATAAAACTCCTCACGTAATTTATGGACTAAGATTATGTTAAACATTTTTGAAAGATATTTGTTTTCATAAGATTGATCAGCAGAAACAAAATTTTGTCTATTCAAAATATTTAATTTATGGAATTTTGGTTAACAATTTTTATTTATTGGATTTTGTTTTATCATTTGAATGTCTTATAATGAATGTTTATTTTATATGTCGTTTGATATAAGTGGTACTTATATGACATTATTTCAATTTAATTCCTGAAGTTATAATTATTGAATATAATTTTTTGAAATTAAATATGTAGAAGGCTAATATTAAAATATTTAAATAATTTTATATACCTTCTGTCAAGAATTAACCTCTATTTATGTAATAATTTAAATAATAATAATAAACGCTTATTATTACAATAACAGTTAGTAACAAAAAGTAAAAGGAGTGCAGATTTACCGTTAAAGAATCTCTAATAGTCTTACAAGTAAGACAATGACATGACGCGTCTACATGCATAAAAGATGCTTCAGAATCCTGGCTTCGTTACCGCACTGTGTACGAAATTCTTCACAATGTGTTGGATAATTGCACGTACCAAAATATTTAATTTTAGTGAGATGCATCTGGTCCACCCACGCACTGTGTAATCGTTCGGCGCTAAGCAAATAATCTCAAAGAATCACAAACATTGCCTTAACGCCTTTGTAAACTGGGGCGAAAATATTCGAATTTTTGTTTGAAAACACTTTTCCATCCCAGCTAAACGCTGCCAGCTGGATTGAATTGGCACCGGCTTTCCTGAGTGAAAATGAAACGGAATATTTGTTTTATTTTCTTCGGGATCAAAGACGCCGTCGCGAGGATAAGAAGCAGTAATAGGATCCGGGATAAGCAAGCATGAAATTTTATTGAGGAAATGCAATTATGTCGGTTGCAACGAGGTTATTTCTGGTGGTGGTTAAGGTTCGGCTTAGAGGAGTATCCTCAATTTTGAAAAGCCCACTATTCCGTTCTGTAGCAGAGAAAATTTTAACGGTTCAACAGAATTTATAGAATGATTGTGTTATAAAAATGTAAGGTGTATTATTTATTTGAATGATCGAAAAGTAGAAAACTTTGACTTGAGGATGAGGAAAGTTTTCTACGTTAGTAACGTTAGATAACGTGCCTTATGTACTGCTAGTATTTGATAAAACATTAGTGCTCCTATGCAAGGCGAACATAGGTGCGTAGCTGAGTTGTATTTGTTCGAAATGACAGCTCACTAGTGATTGAAAATAATAAGCTTTGATCCACATGCATGTCCGCTGCTTATGTTTCAGAGATCAACAGTATCTATTCTGGGTTATTTGAGTTTTGAACTGATGTATATTACTCTGTTTTGATTCGAAGAACTTTCTGTTACCATAGCTTTTATTATAGTTCTTATTAATTATAATTGCATTATTGTTATTATTATCATTTGTACCTGTTACCCTGAAACTGTCTCCTTTGAATACTCTGTACCTCTTGTTGAGATTTCAGTTGTCTAAAGATGAAGAAATAGCTCGATACTGATATAAATATATATATATATATATATATATATATATATATATTTTGGACAGGGATTAAGTAATTTTTTATTCATTCCAAGAAAACGAAGTGAAATATATAGTGATCTCAGACAGCTTGATTTAATTATAATCAACTACCAAAAAGTAACGGCTGGAAGATGTTCATCTTTCTCGAATTAAAATAAATAATACCAGAAATCTGAAAAACTTTCAATATATATCGGGTGTATTTTTTTAGAGTGATAGAACTTTAAATTCAAATAAAACACATTTAAATTAAGATTGAAGCCAATTTTTTTTATTTGAAACATAATTTTATGACATTTATGTTTCAAAAATAATCTCCGGTATTTGTCCTCCACGACTAGCTCTGAGGAACCGCATTCTACCAGACCAATTTTGGACCACTTTTGCAAGTAATTTAGGCCTTATGCCATCAATAACACGAGTTATGTTGGCTTCCAATGCGTCTATTGTTTCTGGTTTATCGGCATAAACCAATGACTTGACATAACCCCAAAGAAAAGAATCCAGTGAAGTTATGTCGCATGATCTTGGAGGCCCATTGATTGGACCATTTCTCGAAATGATGTTATCACCAGATCTTCTTTCAATATATCAATTGTTAAGGTAGCAGCATGAGGTTTAACACCATCTTGTTGAAACCAAAACACTTCTGGGTCGATACCATTCAAATTTTGAAACAAATAATCATTGATCATCGTTCTGTAACGAGCACCATTCTCTGTAACATTAGCTCCAGCATCGTTTTTAAAGAAATATGGACCGATGATGTCTCCAGCCTGTAAAGGAAACCGTACAGTGCACTTTTCAGGATGCAATGGAACCTGCCGAACTTCTTGAGAATTGTTTTAACTCCATATACGGCAATTTTGCTTGTTTACATAGCCGTTCAACCAGAAATGACCTTCATCACTAAACACAATTTTACGATAAAAAAGTGGATCAACTTCAAGCTGTTCTAGGGCCCAATCAGCAAACAAACGACGCTTATTATGCTCAAGTGGCTCTAATTCTTGAACCAGTTGGATCTTGTATGGGTGTAGACCAAGATCTTTTGTACGTACAGTTCTAGGTCTTGTTGTTGTTGCATCGAGTAGAGAAAATGTTGTCCGAAGTCTATCGATAGTTCGTCGAATAAGCTGCTCTGATGGACGCTTATGTAAAACATAAATTTCACTAAGTGCTCTAAAAGTTTGGCGAATAGAACACTGATTTTCTTATAATTTGTCAATGCTTACTGAACAGAAATGTCAAAACAAAATTGCTTCTACCTTCTGTCAAATCACAGTTATCCCTATCGAAAGTTCTATCACTCTAAAAGACACACCCGACATATGAATTTATTTGAAAATATATATAACACCCATAAAGCATTAATATTTATCTAGAAAAACATTCATTGTTCTTTATATGACATTGTATATGGAATTTTTTCCCAAAATGTGAAACCGAAAAAACACTACAGATATGATAATATATTCAAGTCTAAATATGAACTATTATGTGTATTTCATAGTTGTTGCCAATCATCGGATAGCCCTAACGTTGAGTATTGAACATAAAAACGAGATCAAACGACATCTTCAGGACAGAATTCTGAATAAAAATTCACTTGATGTATATATGATATATGTCATGCCTGGCAATAACTTTGAAATTAAACCCTGAATTTAAGAAGAATAAGTGTTTTTCGAGACAAAAAATAATAAATGATGTATATTCTTTATATATTCGGCGGAATTTTTTCAGATTTCCGATAATAACTATAAAATATAATAATGAATTTATGCACCGCAGCTTACTAACTGAATTTTTATGACAATTTGGATTCTTCTGTGGATTTCGAGAGAATTGTTCAAAATTTTTTTCTCGAAATCGAAATATCACCCTGAAGATTTTCAATCGAAATTGGCATGTCACATGGTTTAAACTCTAAATTTCAATATCATTGACAAGTTTCAGTTGAATATCTTGTGAAATGGAGATACTATGAGAAAAAATTCCAACTTTAACACCCTGTATCTCGAAAATGAAACGTTGGCGGTCCCATATTTATGGGAATTTATTTCTTAAAATTATTCAATTATTCTTCGTTTGTATATTGAGTTCAGGATCACCCGGTATATTTTCAATAAAAAACTGATACCAAATCAAGTATTTTCTCTTTTCATTAGAAAGGAACTATACCATAATTATTTTCGTTGCAAAGGGTAATTTATGAACCTACTAGGACATAATTTAAAATTTTCATTATTAAAATTAAATTTGAAATAACTTGTAGAAATTACTATGTTTTACTACCAATAAATTGTAATTTTACACATTTAATTGTGACTCGAGTTTCGGGAATTAACTATCCTATCTTCAGACAACTGAGTCACAATTAAATGTGTAAAATATCAATTTATTGGTAGTAAAACTTAGTTATTTCTACAACTTGTTTTAATAATGGTCAACTACCAAATAGGAACGGCTGAAACACTTCAGTATCCTTCAAATTCTATACTTATTTTCACCCTTATCAATACTACATCTCCCTGAAGCAAATATATAGGTTTTTGATTTTCCACATGCGTCTAACAATTTATTCACGGCTCCTATGAAACAGATGATATTTGAGAATCCAGAAAATTTAAAAGCAACTATTTTCAGACAAGATGAAACTAACTATGTATTTATGTTCGAATAACAGTGAGTGTTGAATTGATTTTGAGTGGCGAAACATAAACTTTGAATATAAACTCCAGTTTGTTTGAAGAATTATTATTTGATGGTCCATAACATTAGCATGTTTTTATTTTTATTGTAACTTATAACTCATCTTTGTACCTCTTGAACATTTCTTAGAGTTTTTTCAATGAACTGTGATCACTTCATCTTTCTTTTTTAGAAGAAATCAAGCAAAAGACCAAAAAGAAGAGATATTTTATTGATTCGGTCTTTACTTGGTGAACACTCATTTTAATTAAAATATATATAAGAGACAGTATTTCAGTTTCCACAATTATGTTTATAATACAACAATCCAGTGTCCAGTGTTACCGAGTTTAAATACACTGTTGAGGACATGACAAAATAATGGAAGAACGAGTCATAAAAACTTAAGGTGCTTATTGGAGTTTGCCGCTAAAAAAAGCCATTTGGGAAAGGTACTCAATAATGAAGACTTGTCAATATCTGTTTGTTCATTCAAAAGGATTTTACGGGCATTGTGACTGTTGATTTCTAGAAATTCTAAAAGTGTAATTCTAGAACTTTTGCTTTCGACGTGGATACATTGTTGAAATTATGCCTAAATTCATAAGAAGAACATAAAGAATGAATTCGTTATCTTATGTTAATGAATTATTTGAAAATATTTGCTAAATATTTCAAAAATAGTTTCAATAACAAAGAAAATAAATCTGGAGTCTACAACTTGACTCGCAAAAATCGCCCTTCAATATATATTGGACATACAGATAGATCATTCAAGAAAAGAATCCAAGAAAACCAAAGGAGTTACATATCGGATTCCGTTCATTCGACATATGCTAATCATCTTAAGCAATTCAGGCATAATTTCAACAACAACCATGAAATTATCTATGTAGAAAGCAAAAGTTCTAGTTTAACACTTATTCTTCCATTACTGTATCACGTACTTAAAACTGTATTTAAACTCGGTTATACTGGACACCATCAGCCAGTAGAATGTAGATACCTGAAGAAGCCACATCGTGGTGAAACAATTGTGGTATTATACACATTATTGTGGAAATTACAATACTGTCTCTTATATACTTTTTAAAAAGAAGAGAGTTTAGACACTACCCTTAGACATTGTTATTAATGATTATTCATTTTTATTTCCGACAACCCAATGATTGACAGAGTCATCGAAACTATGTGACTTTGAAAGTATATTATTTCATTTTGATTTTCATGGGAAAAAAGCATAAAAATGCCTAAAGTTATTCAGAATTCAAATACACAGCACTCTTGTTTAAAACATCCTACAGCATCAGAGTTCCAAAGCAACAAATTGTACAAAAGTTTAATCTCAAATAGTTTATTAACTTAAGGAAAGGAAACACAAAAAAATTGGATACTTCTGGTAAACGTTATTGTGTACAAAATTAGGAAGAAATAATTCCGAAGTGCCCTAATTTGAGGTTCTCATTTGAAGACAGTTTAAACTTGTTAGTTTTCGATTCATTGTATAAAAAGTTTGTCATTAATGTTTTACGTAGAGCGCCTATGAAGAACCTGAAGAGTTTATGGGCAAAAATTTTTTCAGTGAGGGATAATGCACAACTCTACTTCATACTTGGACAAATAAATGATGAACTCTATTTGCAAAAACTCATTGGGTACATATTATTTGAACGATTTTGATGCTTTTTCGGAGATAGCACTAAAACTAGACTATTTAGGTTGTTTCAAGGAGTCAAGAATCTCGAATAGTGTTGTCTTCATTCCGGAAGAAAAAATTTCAGCAGAAAAATCAAATAAAAAAAATTTGCAATTTTTTTCTCAAAACTCTAGTCAAGCTTCAAAAGCTCTAGGAACTCACCTAGCGCCATTGATAAATCAGAACAAGCATTCCTGGTGGACAACTCACAACTATTTAACCTACGGTCAACGTTTCATTTTTGTACTGCATAGCTATTTCTGATTCACATTCTTGACTCCTCTAAAAATAGCTACTTTCGGAATTCCAAAGCTTTCGTTATGAACAGAGGGGACGTGGCGTGCAATTCATGCCCGTGATTGCCTCCATCTTAATTATTTGTTTACATCGATGTAAACATACACGAAGGAAGAACGCTCCTGAAAGAATGGACGGTTGTGCAAGCTTTGCGTCTGAATCTTTCTGGACGATGACATCAGACGAAAGGATTTTCCGATTCGAAAATTCGTAAACGTTTGTTTGGTCTTGAGCGAATGTCAACAATTTGGTTTGAAAACTGCTTTAATGTCTCTAAAATAATCAAATCCGAAAGTCTTTCATCACCTGGCTTTCAAATCACGAAACCGAAAAACATGAAAATAATGCAGCTTGTCTTCAGACTAAAATGACGAAACAGGTAATCATGAAAAAATAGCAATGCTTTTTGATTCATTTGATCGAAAAAACATACATCAACGTCTTTGAGTGTGGACAGCTTGGGAGAGGATCGGACGCATGACCGGAAGGTCCGGATTCTGCCACCATTTCACTGTTGGGTCAAAAATTAACAGTGCTGTGACCTAAAGTGGCGCAAGATCGCAGTAACAAAGCCTACCCAGAACACAACTGAACTCCTAACTCGCACAAGCTGAAAAAGCTTCTGAGGGATCTTCACAGAAGATCTAGGAGTATCAGGATAATAATAATGATAAAAAAAAAAATAGCAATACCTGATTATGGGATGGAGATCAATACTGAAAAGATTTGAGAACTTCTACTTGAAAGCAGTACAACATCGAGCATAGACCTCAAGTTTTTTGGTGAAAGGTTATTTTGAATAGCCCGCTATTCTTTAGAATTAGGCATTCCACAAACGACATTACACAGTATTTTTCATAAAGACTAAGGTCTTAAGGGTTTTGAAGTTCCGTTAACAGAAGAACTCAACCCGGTCCATCACCAGCAGCGTCTTATTTTCGCTAATTGGGTTCTTGAAATGCATCAAAATGATCCGGATTTGCATCGAAAAATCATCTTCTGTGAAGATGCTCATTTTCATCTCAGGGGATATGTTAATAACTAGTCGCATTTGGAGCTTCGAAAATCCAAGAATGATTGTTGGAAAGCCTCTACATCCTCAACGTATAACTGTTTGGTGCGGTTTCTGGGCTGGTGATGTGATTGGACCTTACTTATTGTGTAGTATTAGTTTGTGGGTTAGTTGTCATGAGTTTAACATGCGTTTAAAAGGCGTCCAACTTGAACATTTATTGTATTGGTTAAACATAGGTTCAACTCAACAAGAAGTTATTAACCGTCTCCGGGTTTCGCAAAGTATAGTTAGTAGAGCGTGGAAACTCTATAGTATTTGAGGAAGTGCTGCATATACTTATGAGGGTGGAAGAGCTGCAACTGTCGCACAAGATCGGCCAATACGGTTAACTGCACGAACAAATCTCTTCTTCAGCATCCCGAATTAATAACTCATACCGGCAACTTACCGGTAGGATAGTTTCTAGTCAAACAATCTCGAATAAGTTGCATAGTTTCAATTTGAGGACAAGAAAATACGCAAAGCATATGCGATTGAGTAGGGAGCACTGAGCTGTAAGATATCGTTGGGCCCTTGAACATGAGAACTGAAACGCGCACAGATGGAGATCCTGACTTTTCACCGATGAGTGCAGATTTCGTGTGTATCAATATGATGGACGAATGTTGGTGTGACGAGAACGAGGTCAACGGTATAATGAACATTTTATGACACCAACAATTCTTTTCGGTGGAGGCTCAGTATGCGTTTGCGGATGGATTTGTTTTAATGGGCGCATTTATCTTAATATCTTCATTTACGCAAGCATGGCAGCGGTAAGGAATCGTCATTCGATTGTAAAACCAATTATTGTTCCCTTTGCGGTATCCATTGGCTACAATAAACAATAAATAATAACTATATTCTAATTGTTCACAAGGAAATAAGAAATCGTCAAAAGAAAATACATATATGGAAAAAGAACTAAATTCTGGAAATAACAAGACAATGGGGAAAAAATTCTAACATAGAATATGGTTTAATATCTATAATCAAATTGGTAAATTTGTTGTTTGAACTTTTTTTGATTTGTAATATCTCTAATAGAATTTGGTAATATATTATGAATTTTGATACACATATACTGTGTTTTTTTTTCTGTTAATGTAAGACCATGTTTAGGAAAATGGTAAGGGGCTGTCCGTCTTGTTTCATTTATATTACGCAGATCTTTGACGTAATGTGGATTTTTTTCTCAAAAATAGGGTACATTCTATGATGTATATCCCAATAAATCTCGGAGTTTTATTTTGTCGAAATCTTTCTCTTCACGATTCTCGATAATTAAGCCCATGCATTGACCTCACAGCAGATTTCTGAAGAATGAATATCCTTTCAGCTCTAGAGGTGCCACCCCAAAGAACAACACCATATCTCATCAAAGAATGAAAATTTGCGAAGTAAACTGATCTTAAGAGCCTTTCTCGGTGAAACAATACTCTCATCACGTATAGAACTCTATTTTGTTTTTCCTCAGCTCACATATATGTTGATGCCAGTTTAAAAAGCAGTCTAGATACATTCCCAAAAACTTGGCTGATTTTGCTAAGCCGACTTGTGTATTGTTGAGGTCGATAGTTGCTGGAATACTTTCCTTGAGCTGAGTAGTCCTGAAAATAATACACTCAGTTTCATCAACATTTAGAAGGAGCCTATTTTGAGCACACCAGTTATCGACTCGAAAACTATCTGATCTTGCTTCATGCTGGATTTTAAATCTTTATTACGCACTAAAGCGTTTGCGTCATCAGCAAACAAAAGCATTTTTATCCTTCTTGAGATGGAAGAAAACAAAGACTCAGGTAAATCGTTTCTGTATATCACAAACAGTAGAGAATCCAGAATACTACCCTGAGGTACACCCATAACTCGTTTCCTCCTTGGACAAGTGATTCCTTCCGCCAGTTTCAATAGAAACTCTCTGTATTCTATTCTTCAGGTAACTACTCAACAATTCCGTCTCGAATACCATAGGTATTTAATTTGTTTAAAAGCCTTTCATATTTCACACTGGTAAATGCCTTAGACAGGTCCAAAAACAGTTCAACAGGTACCTCTCTACGTTCGAGTGCTTCCAGAATTTCAGACGTCAATTCATAAAGAGCAGTGCTGGTGTTTTGGCCTCTCAGGTATCCATGTTGGTTTTTCGAAAATGCTCTAAATTTGTGGAAGAAGTTGAGCAGTCTTTCCACCAAAATCCTTTCGAAAATTGTTGAAATTGAAGTGAGCAGGCTTATCGGACAAAAGTTCTTAATGTCATCAAGATCTCCTTTCTAATAAATTAGTTTAATCAGAGGTAATTTAAGGGTCGATGGAAATGTACCCTCAGTAAATGCTCGGTTCTTGATATGCATTGAAGGTTCAGCAATAATATGAATAGATTTTTCGACTAAAGCTGGCGATAAATTCCGCGTACACGTGTTCTAGACATTTTAACAACAACTAAACATCGACTTTGGATCTCCTCGAACAGCTGGTTTGTTGTAAAATTTAAAAAATTTGCAAAAAATGACTACATATTTAAGTAACAAAATATGTTTACATGAAAAGACCTTCACGATTTTTCGCTCCAAATTTTAATGATTTACTCCTTGCTTTACTATCTATGTTTTACCAAAAAAAATTTAAATTCAAACAGCTCCTTCTGGGTGTTGCAGTTCCTTTGTCAGTTAGTATAATTTAACTATTTGAATTGAAAAAATAAATTTGAAAAAATGTATATGAGACAGTAGTTTATTTCCCAAAAAATGTTTGTACTACTACAACAATTGTTTCACCACGATGTGGCTTCTTCAGGTATTACATTGTACTGTCTGATGGTATTCAGTGTAACCGAGTTTAAATACATTTTTCGGTACGTGACCAAATAATGGAAGCACAAGTCATGAAAACTCTAGGTGTTTATTGGAGTTTGCCGCTAAAAATGCCATTAAGGAAATATATTCAGTAATGGAGACTTATCAACATCTGTTTGTTCGTTCAAAAGTATTTTACGGGCCTGTTGATTTCAAGAAATTCTAAAAGTGTTAATCTAGAACTTTTGCTTTCAGCGTGGATAATTTCATAATTATTAAATAAAATAGAAAGGCTTTTTACTTGATAGAAGAAATATAACAAAATTTGAATATCAAAACAAATTGAATTAATAACGGCTGATGAAGGGATTATCTAGAAGTATATTTGTTTTTTGAAAATATAGTGCACATTTTTTAGAGTTTTTTGAAATAATTTGTTCGAATATTTAAATTTATTAAATATTTCAAATAAATTATATTCTTTGGGAAGTCCTTCAAGTGTGTTCATGTTTTTATAAGGCAAGTAGTATTTCTTAAGATAAGACCAGAAACAAAATTTTGTCTCGTTTGAATATTTATTTATTAATTTTAATTACTTTCGTATATCTGCTGGGTTATCTATTTCATTTGACATTGTATATTGAGTTTTGATTATATACGTCTATTAAATGTAAGCGGTGCTTGTTTTAGACATTAATTTAATTCTAAAAGTTTTTGAATAAAAAATTCTTTTGGAAATTAAAATTGTAGAAGATAAACATATTTCAATTTGTTTTGATATTCAAATTTTTTTTTCATAATTATTGTTGAAATTATGCCTGAATTCCTTAAGATGGTTAGCATATGTCGAATGTACAGAATTGGATATATAACCCCTTTGGTGTTTTTGGACACGTTTCTTGAATGATCTACCAGTCTGGCCAATGTATACTAAAGGGCAATCTTTGCAAGTCAACTTGTAGACTCCGGATTTATTTTCTCTATTTGTTCGATCTTTATTGTTTTTTATGTAGGTACTAAGGTTATTAATTGTCTTAAAAGCCCTGTTATAATTGAAACAACTTTTGAAATATTTAGCAATATTTTCAGATAATCCATTGACATAAGATAACGAGAAATTTTTCTGTGTATTGTCCTCTATTATGATTGGGTACACGAGATTTAATGCTATTTTCCTTTGTTTATTGGATACCATTTTGTCTATTAGAGAGGGATTGTAATCGTTGTTTGACGCTATTTGTTTAATAATATTTAATTCTTTCAAAAAGTTTTCGTCGGGCGTCGGTCGGTGCACCGACCGACAACTACATATCTTCGCGAATTTCATTAATAAACTCCACCCAAAAATCAAATTCACAATCGAGGAAGAAAAGAATCAATTAATTTTCTTGACCTCACTATAACAAGAACAAATAATTTACATGATTTTAGTATTTTTCACAAACCAACACATACAGACATCACAATGCATAAAACTTCAAACCACCCCACCAACCAAAAGATGTCAGCATATAATAGTTTTATCCATAGATTATTGAATTTACCTTTGAATTCAGAAAACTTTTTGAAAGAATTAAATATTATTAAACAAATAGCGTCAATGATTTGAAGTAAAACACTTTATTTCCGCTTATTTTTATTTTTCAACGACAATTGTTTCGTCAATTACATATTGACTTCGTCAGGTGAGTATGGTAACTGTTACCTTACTCACCTGACGAAGTCAATATGTAATTGACGAAACAATTGTCGTTGAAAAATAAAAATAAGCGGAAATAAAGTGTTTTACTTCAAATCATTTACGATGAATTTCCGTCAAGTAGAGACCGAAACAATCAAGAAATAGCGTCAAACAACGGTTACAATACCTTTCTTATAGACAAAATGGTATCCAATAAACATAAGAAAATGGCATTAAATCTCGTGTACCCAATCATAAAAGAGGACAATACACAGAAATATTTCTCGTTATCTTATGTCAATGGATTATCTGAAAATATTGCTAAATATTTCAAAATTTGTTTCAATTATAACGCGGCTTTTAAGACAATTAATAACCTTAGTACCTACATAAAAAACAATAAAGATCAAACAAATCGAGAAAATAAATCCGGAGTCTACAAGTTGACTTGCAAAGATTGTCTTTAGTATACATTGGCCAGACTGGTAGATCATTCAAGAAACGTGTCCAAGAACACCAAAGGGGTTATATATCCAATTCGGTACATTCGACATGTGCCAATCATCTTAAGGAATTCAGGCATAATTTCAACAATAATTATGAAATTATCCACGTTGAAAGCAAAAGTTCTAGATTAACACTTTTAGCATTTCTTGAAATCAACAGGCCCGTAAAATCCTTTTGAACGAACAAACAGATGTTGATGAGTCTCCATTACTGAATATTTTTCCTTAATGGCATTTTTAGAGGCAAACTCCAATAAACACCTAGAGTTTTTATGACTTGTGTTTCCATTATTTGGTCACGTACCTAAAAATGTATTTAAACTCGGTTATAATGAATACCATCAGACAGTACAATGTAATACCTGAAGAAGCCACATCGTGGTGAAACAATTGTTGTAGTAGTACAAACATTTTTGTGGAAATAAATTACTGTCTCATATACATTTTTTTTAATTAAAATGAGTTTCCACCAAGTAAAGACCGAATCAATCAAATATTTGAAAAAATAAATTTAATTCAAATTTCCACATTTGAAGACTGTATCCTTGTCTATCTTTGGTTCTATATAAAGGCCCATACTGACGTTCACAGCTTCTAATTTTCGCCAATTAAGATGTATTTGCATGATTATCTCTCGTTAACAGTCCGGAGCAAAATACTACGCCAGTGACACAGGTAATTTGACATCGTTTGATGGATAAACGACGAGCCTCAAAGGCCGTCGTCTCGACAATAAATAATGGATGGCACAAAGTCACCGACGTCCCAAAATAGGCAGACAGATTAGATAACAATTACACAATCGTGCACCTGAGCCTATCTTCGTAACAGAGCTATTGGAATAAAAAATGCCACCATTCAGTTAATTTCACGCTCAATTTCTGTCCTCAACCTTCACCAAGTCAAATACGCTATGAAGGTGAGAACGACGCACTAAATTTAGAATCCGAAAACAGTAAGAAATGATGGACGGGAAATCGCCGTGAAAAAATTTAAATTTTGGCATCGGCGGATCACGATGATGTGTCGGTCGAACTATTCACTAGTATTCTTTCTGGATTTCTCGGAATAATCCACCTTAGCTGAGTCATGCCTCTGCATCCATTTCGAAAGGCTAAATCATCCGCGAAATTTATTATGCCGTTTATTTCGGAGTGCACATTCGATAAATTGAGAAAACTTTGTGAGATTAAGCCGATTTATTTTGGCAGCAATACTAGAGAAAACTGAAATTCTTTATTTCTCTTCAATATCTCTTCGTTGCAATGGTATACCAAGGATTAAATCCTTACATATATATTACAGTTACAGAGGGTGAATATGCCGGCTTTTTTGAGATGAAATTGAAAGAGGGATACTATAAGGTGGTTGTAACATAAATCTTAATAGCATATTATGGTAGAATGGACGTATCCCAATACGAAAATGGAGAAAAAAAAGTTATTTTCGAATTTTTAACCGTATATATCGGGTGTTTTTTTTAGAGTGATAGAACTTTCGATAGGGATAACTGTGATTTGACAGAAGGTAGAAGTCATGTTGTTTTGACATTTCTGTTCAGTAAGCATTGACAAATTATCCTGGAAAGACTCACGCCGCAACAACGTCTACAAATTGTTGAAATTCAGTGTTCTATTCCCCAAACATATAGAGCACTTCGTGAAATTTATGGTTTACATAATCGTCCATCAGAGCAGCTTATTCTTCGAACTATCGATAGATTTCGGACAACATTTTCTCTACTCGATGCAACAACAACAACAAGACAAAGAAATTTACGTACAGAAGAAAATGTCGCTGTTGTAAGTCATAGTGTAAATGATGATCCAGATTTGTCTAATCGTCGACGTTCACAACACGTTGGACGCTGCGCATTCACCACATGGAAAATTTTGCGTAAAGATCTTGGTCTACACCCACTTGACCATAATGAGCGTCCTTTGTTTGCTGATTGACAGAACAACTTGGAGTTGATCCAATTTTTTATCGTAAAATTGCGTTAAGTGATGAAGCTCATTTCTGGTTGAACGGCTATGTAAACAAGCCAAATTGCCATATATAGAGTGGAAACAATCCTCAGGAAGATCTGCAGGTTCCATTGCATCCTGAAAAATGCACTGTATGGTGTGTTTTTTACGCTGGAGGCGGCATTGGTCCATATTTCTTCAAAAACGATGCTGGAGCTAGTGTTACAGTGAATGGTGGTCGTTACAGATCGATAATCAATGATTATTTGTTTCAAAATTTGAATGGTATCGTCCAAGAGATGCTCTGGTTCCAACAAGATGGTGCTACACCTCATGCTGCTACCGTAACAGTTGATTTATTGAAAGAAAAAAAATAGTTTTTGAGGATGTGCTACATATTTTGAGAGTTCTTGGAGTAATTTATTCAAATATATCAAATATTTTCAATAAATTGGTTTTTGAGGAGTTCTTGAAATTGTGTTTTATATTTTTGAGAAGGATTAAGTTTTAATAACCATAAGATCAGAAAACAATACATTTTGTAACAAGCAAGGATCTTACGCTTGTCTGATGATTTTGGTTTGTCTTAATTCCATTTGATATTGTATAATGAGTTTCGATTTTATACGTCTATTAAATATAAGCAGTGCTTATAAAGACATTAATTTAATTCTTAATGTTTCTTTAATACATTTTTTGAAATTAAAATTGTAGGAGACTAACAGATTAAATCTGTTTTGATATTAAAACTTTATAATAATCCTTTTATCAAGTAAAAAACCGTTTCTTATAACAAATCACATATTCCTAGAGGTCGCATTCGGTAAGTCTATCTATTGTTAATTGATTTCATCTTTTATATGTTAAGTTGAACTGGTCTTATCTGCATTCTAATTATTTTTTGAGGATGTGCCTCATGTTTTTAGAGTTTTTGAAGTAATTTATTTAAATATATTGAATATTTCAAATAAATTGGTTTTTGAGTTCTTGAAATTATGTTGTTTATTTTTGAGAAAGATTTAGTTTTCATAAATATAAGATCAATAAACAATACATTTTGTAATAAGCAGGACTTGTACGCTCGTCTGATGAGTTCAGTATGCATGCCTGGAACGAAACAAAAATATTTATTTATTTATTAATTTCAATTGACAATTTATATTCGTTGGGTTTTTCTGAATTCTATATGATATTGTATAATAAGTTTCGATTTTATACATCTATTAAATATGAGCAGTGCTTATAAAGACATTGATTTAATTCTTAAAGTTTCTTGAATAATTTTTTTGAAATTAAAATTGTAGAAGACTAACATATTAAATCTGTTTTGATTTTCAAATTTTGTAATAATCCTTCTATCAAGTAAAAAACCGTTCTGTTATTATTTATTTATTTATTTATTATTATCCTGATACTCCTAGATCTTCTGTGAAGATCCCTCAGAAGCTTTTTCAGCTTGTACGAGTTAGGAGTTCAGTTGTGTTCTGTGTAGGCTTTGTTACTGCGATCTTGCGCCACTTTAGGTCACAGCACTGTTAATTTTTGACCCAACAGTGAAATGGTGGCAGATACCCGTCCAACTAGAAAATTTCTTTTCTACCTGAATAGGATTCGAACCCTGGACCTCCCGGTCACGAGTCCGATGCTCTCCCGCTGAGCTATCCACACTCTGTTATTATTTTAACCCATCTTTAAAAAGCTCTTTCGAAAAATTCTTCAAAATTATGCAGTGCATCTTCAAAAAGCTGATTTGAGATTCTCACCGATAATTTTCAGTCCACTTTCATGCCAGCAAAATGAAAACGATCAAAGAAAAATATTGTAAGAAAAGGGGATTAATTGGCTTTAGTATGACAGAACACGGAATTCTGGGTTTTATCAATCATATGTACCTTCTTTGAGAATTAATTCAGAGGTTTGAAAGCAAAACCTTCCGATTCAAGGTCAGTGCTTTTCACCATTTGTTTCTGAAATTTCGAAATACATTTAAACAGTCTTGTATAAGCACGAAGTGATTAAATTCGGGTATAATGACTAGTTATATGAAATTCACGAAGTTTTTTTATAAATTTCGTAGTCTGTATTTTATTGAACTATAAAGTTTTGTCTCAGACTTATTATGAAACGTTTGAAGATAAATTGCTTGGCCCTGACACCAGAATTTTTATAACGACCTACTTTTAATCACTGCCCGCATTTTCCTGGGAAAGTGTGTAAAATTTTATTTCTGGGATACTTAGATTGTCCATTAAAATGTTAAATTTCAGACGGTTCCGAATTCCCACCGATAAGATCGTTGAAAATCACATGTCATAAGGAAATATTCGGTGCTGAATGAATCATATGTATATTTTGAATATATATAGGTATACAGTGCGTAAATCATTTTCGGAATGAAATTCCCCATGTATGAAAATTATGAAAAACACTGGGACACGTCAACTTTCAAATTCAATGCTAGGTTTCTGAGCATAAATTTGAATATAAGGGCCAATTGTATGAAAACGCATTTCTTGTAGCAGTGATAATGAACTAACTATTTACTGAGACTCACCGAATTGAGATTTTAATGGTGATCCGTTACGGGGATAATTGTGGAAGTCATGTTGAAGTGGCAAATTTATTTAATCAGAGGTATCCTAATATTTTACAAGGTATTGTGTATAAAATCCCCGCACAAGTTTCATTGATTTTAAAACGCCTTACGCTTCGCCTTTAATCTCGTCCCTATCAATCAAAATACTTGATATCAATATTCTCAATAAAAATATTATTTGCGTTTTATGCAATTTTATCACAATCTTTTTCATCATCATTTTGAAAAATTACGAATAAACTGAGTGTATTCTATGATTGTTGCATTCGTAGAATACACAATTCATTTTAAGAACCTATTTACACTACCTCTTAAGCTACAGAATCGCTACCACCTTAAGGTGTTTTGGAATCTGTTTGTGAAGAGTCTTTCAGTGGCAACGCCCCATTTTTAAATTGACGTTACTCACGCATGGCATCCTCTGTGTATTTGTGACATTGACAGTTGTATTTGCCAATATCTACCATTTAATCGTGGAAAGGTACACAGTCCAACAAGTAATCATGATGTTACCATAATTTATCGATTTCTCGACGTTCTCAAGAACTAGCCATCTACCAGACCTTGGTTCACATCTATACAAAATTGTTTTAAACCCAGAATTCAAACCAACAGATCATTTAAGGCGTCGTGTTTTCAATAATTGGTGCTTAAGAAAAATCGGACATGATGCAGATTTTCATAAGAAAATCATTCTCAGCGATTTAACTCCATTGAACTTTTTTCTTTGAGGTTACATAAAATCATTGGTTTATAACAATCATCCAGCAAATTCAGACGATTTATAGATCAATTTTGAAGGAGTAATTGCTAACATACGACCTGATTTGTGTGAGAGAATCATGGAAAATTGGGTTCATCGACTTCATTCTTGCCAGATTTTTGATGGCGGATATTTAAATGATGTTTTATTTCATAACTAATGGTATCCATAGCTATTTATAACGAAATACAAATTTCAATAATTTTCAAATAAAAAATGTGTTTCATTTACAAAACAAAATGGGGCGCTGTTAATGAAAGACCCTTTAAAATAAACTACATCCCACCGTCATATGACAGATGCATTAAATCATTCAAAAACATACTCCATTAGGTTTGTTCAATATTCTAAAGTATTTTGAGACTATTCTGAAGCCAATCGATAATAACCCAAGTTCCCCAAATACTCACTCGATTGGCATACTCGGTAAAATCAAGTGCGTTTGAAACTCGTATGCCAAAAACGATTTTGGACACCTTAGAAACGTCTAAAAATAAGGCACATCACTCAGTTTTATTGCTGGTGAGTCACAATGTCTAGTACACAATTCGACCTGTTCAGTTTCTACGGAAACACAGTTAGTTAAGTTATTGACGAGTTGATTGAGTGTGAGCCTTTATGTGACACAAATTTGGCACAGTTGGCTGATTCCTGGAGAGAAGAAGGCGATAAATTGTCTGATGAATTCATTACGATTTGTAAAGAGTCATTTGCTTGTACAATGTATATTACCGTATTTTCTGTGAGAATATATCATTGGAGCAACTGATATATCATTTTCTCTTCCTAGAATATCTTACAAGTGTTTTACTGTTTCCTTGGTTTAATTAATCCATTTTTACTTCATGTCGTTTGGCTCAAAAATATCTTCTTCTCATTAGTATTCATTAGCCAACTGTCGTATTGTTTTTCAATCTATATCCGACATCGTATATGACATCTCCAACTTTTTAACTTCCATAATTATTTTGCTTCCTGTTTTCATATAAGTTTTGTCGTTTTACATTTGTTAAAGTGAGCACTCGATTAAATCCTTATTTCATGCAAGAATATTTTTTGTTGATACTTTCTGCGTCTTTTTCAATGCATACTATCTCGTTTCAATCCACAGCTACCTAAGATGTAGAGTTGTAATTTTTAAAGTAAGTTCAGTTTGTAAATCTGAAGAAGCTACAACAGTTTTGAAGGAAGAATGATTATTATGATATACTGATATTTCAGCGATCTTCTGTGAAGATCCCTCAGATGTTTTTGTGCTTGTGAGTTAGAAGTTCAATAAAATTTTTCTCTTGTATCGGGTGCTTTTTTTAGAGCGATAGAACTTTGAATTGAAATAAAATACTTTTAAATTAAGATTGAATACGAATTCTTCTTTTATTTGAAAGATAATTTCATGACATTTATGTTTTAAAAATAATTTCCGGCATTGGTCCACTACAACTAGCTCTGAGGAACCCCATTTTTTCGAGTAATTCAGGCCTTATTTCATCAATAACACGAGTTATGTTGGCTTCCAAAGCGTCTATTGTTTCTGGTTTATCAGCATAAACCAATGACTTGACATAACCCCAAAGAAAATAATCCGGTGGAGTTATGTCGCATGATCTTTGAGGCCAATTAATTGGACCATTTCTTGAAATAATGTTATCGCCAAATCTTTCTTTCAATAAATCAATTGTTACGGTAGCAGCATTAGGTGTAGCACCATCGTGTAAAAACCAAAACAATTCTGGGTCGATACCATTCAAATTTTGAAACAAATAATAATTGATCACCGATCTCTAACGAGCACCATTCACTGTAATATTAGCTCCAGCATCTTTTTTAAAGAAATATGGACCGACGATGCCTCCAGCGTGTAAAGCACACCATACAGTGCATTTTTCAGGATGCAATGGAACCTACAGAACTTCTTGAGGATTGTTTTCATAGCCGTTCAACCAGCAATGAGCTTCATCACTAAACACAATTTAACTATATGAAAGTGGATCAACTTCAAGCTGTTCTAGGGCCCAGCAGCAACCAAACGACGCTTAGTATGGTCAAGTGGCTTAAGTACTTGAACTAGTTGGATCTTGTATGGATTTAGACCAAGATCTTTACGCAAAATTTCTCATGTGGTGGATGCGCAGAGTCCAACTTGCTGTGAACGTCGACGAATAGACAAATCTGGATTATCATTAACACTATGACTCACAGCAGCGATATTTTCTTCTGTACGTACAGTTCTTTGTCTTGTTGTTGTTGCTGTATCGAGTAGAGAAAATGTTGTGCGAAATCTATCGATAGTTCAACGAATAAGCTGCTCTGATGGACGATTATGTCAACCATAAATTTCACGAAGTGCTCTATAAGTTAGAATAGAACACTTATTTCGAAAATGAATTTCAACAATTTGTAAACGTTGTTGCGGCGTGAGTATTTTCATGATAATTTGTCGATGCTTACTGAACAGAAATGTCAAAACAACATAGCTTTTAACTTCTGTCATATCAGAAGTTCTGTCACTCTAAAAAAATCACCCGATACCAACACGGGACCCTTATGTTCCCAGTTCAGAGCTCTATCCAGTGAGTTATCGGCACTCTTGATTGTTATAATTAATAAATTCTGAAAACATTGTTTATTATTTAATTTAATTACAACGAATTTCCATCAAGTAGAGACCAATCTAATAGAATTTTTTCTACAGAGATCTCTAAAACGAATAATATTGAATCGAATAATCAGTTTTCATTACTATCGTTGAATAGAAAGATTTCAACCAAAATAAGTAAACAGTTAAATGCCCTCAAATCACAAAAAATATGGTTTCTAAATAGGCAAAGTTGAGTTATTTTGGAAATTCGAAATTACTTTAATAAATTCTGCAGAAAAACTACCTTCTGAAGTTTTCTTAACTCAACTTAACTTAAGACAACTAACGTAGGGTTAAGGTAGGAACTTTGAAAGGAGATTGAAAGAACATCTGACTAGAGAAAAAGGGTCGGTGGTTGTTGAACATAATGAAGGTGTCAAGCACCGTATAGATATAAAAAACTTCGGAACCTTCCATAAGTGTCGCAAAAACTATAAAATTAATTAATTGGTATACTTGAAAATGAACAAGGTCCATGAAAATTGAAATCTACAAACGTCGAACAATCAATCAGAAATAAATCGATCCGCATTTCATAACGTATGAAATCTCCACTTTCTATTAAATTATACCTTATATATCTCAATGCATTGTATAGTCCGTTTAGAAAGTATCCGGAATTTATTATTTTTCATAATTTTATTATGCTTCTTTTCTGTAACATTCTAAGGCAAACGTAATGTATAAAATAGATTGTACAGATAGTCGGCCAAAGTTGCATGGCAAGACACTATGTCAAATATTGTTGATTGTCCACAGGTATATAATTTATGAAATAATGTTGCAACTATAAAATAAAAGCAGGTAGAAGATTTGTATAGAAAAGGGTTCGAAACGTTAAACAATTAGTGCAATTGGGAAAAAGTGTTTTATATGAGACAATAAAGAGGTTAAAAAATGGATGGATATGAGGCATAGAGCAGTTTCATGAATGCCACCAGATTAAAAGAAACAATTTAAACGATTTATTGGCCTTAGGACGGCACAATCCGCGTCTGGGGTTTCAAAAATTGGCTAATAGACTTGGAAATCAACGAAATATAAAAGTCTGTCTAGAAATCGTCCCTATATCACTGAAAAGACAAGGCTACATATCAAGGAAACCAAGGTGACACCTTTACAAAAGAAACGAGTGCTATAATACAATTTTGTCAACGTTTTAAAGAAGACAATTTTAAAAGAAACAATTTAAACGATTTATTGGCCTTAGGACGGCACAATCCGCGTCTGGGGTTTCAAAAATTGGCTAATAGACTTGGAAATCAACGAAATATAAAAGTCTGTCTAGAAATCGTCCCTATATCACTGAAAAGACAAGGCTACATATCAAGGAAACCAAGGTGACACCTTTACAAAAGAAACGAGTGCTATAATACAATTTTGTCAACGTTTTAAAGAAGACAATTTTAATAATCTCTTTATATCTGATACGAGTTGTTTTCAACTTGGTGGAAATCGCTTAAAAGTCCTATCAAAAAAACCCATTACCGTTCCAATTTTCTAATTTACCACCAAAATAATGGTTTGGGGAGCAATATCTTAGCGTGATGCTACGACTCTCTGTATAGTTGATGGTTCCATTAATAGTGAAAAGTATTGTGGCATTCTAAATTATTTTCTCCTTGAAACGGCGCATGCTTTATACTCAGAGGTGTGGCACTTTCCACAGGATAATGCAAGATGCTATATTTGGGCCTATACTCAAGCTAGGATGCAAGAAGATCAAGTGACAACTATTTCATGGCCAGCAGCTTCACCAGATCTTAGTGCAGTTGGAAACGTATGGGCACTAATAAAGATTGAAGTTGAACGAGCACTCCCACGAAATAAAGATAATTTAATTCAGTGAGTTCTATAATCCTGGACTACATCACTGAAAATTATGGAAGTGATCTAGTTGCGGGAGTATCTCGACGTTAAGTCCAGTGTTTATAGTTAAATGGGGGTTGTATAAGTGAATATAATTGAATGGGGGTTGTATAATGATATGAATATTTTGTTATAATTTTCTAATTCAAGAATTAAAATATATACTAAATAATTACAATTGAGGGTTGTATTTTAGGATACTTTCTAGATGGACTAAACTTTCCAAACAACATTTTACTTGAGATTTGAAGAAATGGGTCGACTTACGCTCAAACAAACTGGGAAATATTAAAATATTATTTCCAAAATGGTGAATCTTCTATCTGAAATTTTTGAAATTACAACATTGAACTGAATACAACATTGCTCGCTCGTCGAAAATATATAATAATCTGATATGTTTATTATCTGAATCATTGAACCAAAATGGACATAAAGGACTTTATGTAACCCAGAGATTCTAATATTCCGAACGAAAATACCTGGGATTCCACACGTTCAAAATTATGCTCCCAAAATTAACGAACCAATTTTTTCCCGGATAATCTGATGAAAGCTTAATGTTGCATGAAAAATATTGCATTCCATAGATGATAATCCGCAAACGTATCCCGAATCCAAATTTTAAAAATATCCAAAGCTGCATACCTGTTGCGTAAATCGCGAAAATTCGAGGAGAGAATAAAATTCGGCGAAAAATCAATTGGTTCCAATCGTACTGTTATTATTTGTCCCAATTTTTCTGGTCTCCTTGTTTGAGTGCCCTCGTGACATATAAAAATAGTTGAATCAACAACATTCCTTCCAATTTTGCGCGATGTCTCTTCGTTTTCACCTACTTCTGGATCATAGAGGGCAGACACGAGCATGCAGGTCCGGCTCCAAAGATTTTTGAACCGATGCATGTACAAAGTAATTTGTAAAAAAAAATTTTTTACGAAACTGAAGGAAATGAAACTCGAAAATTTTATATATATATGTCAGAAAAATTTCTAGAATCGTACCACGTGAATCATTCCTAATGATGAAATTGGTAGCTTTCTTTGGCGAAACAGTTTTTCGTACTGTTTGAATACGATTATTTCACCGGTTTTTGAGAAAAACGCAATTGAAATATTCAGAAGAGATTTCAAATAACAATACAGAAACTTGTAACGTAAGGCTTCTGTTTAATTAGTAAAGAAGGATACATTTTTTTTATTGCTATTATAATACAAGAATTGTTCCGCTATCACAGTAGAATCTTAAGGTAGGTGGTATCTTACATTTTTGAATATTTAAATTTGTTTTCAAAATCGGTTCCTTTTTAGATTAGAGTAGGTATTAAAATTTTTATTGAGCACTAAAACCCAAAAAAATGGGTTCTTTGTAAATTCCAGTTTATTTGAATGTGTTCAACAGGGATAAGTTATTGAGATCTAATTGTTCGTTAAGTACTATTCCAGTTCAAAAAATCAAAACAGATTTATTCTGTAAGTCTCCTATAAAATATGATTTCAAAACATTTTTATTCAAAAACTTTTAGAATCAAATTAATGTCTTATAAGTATTAGTTAGTCAATTAGTAGACATGTAAAATCAAAACTCATTGAATAATATAAAATCGAATAAAAAAACCCAACAAATATAAATTGTCAATTAAAATTAATAAATAAATATTTGAAGGAGACAAAACTTCGTTCCTGATCGTATATTTATGAAAACCAAATCTTTTTCGAAAATGCAAAATATAATTTTAAAAACTTCTCCAATACTAATTTATTTGAACTATTTAATATATTTGAATATTCAAAAAAAATACTTCAAAAATCCCCCAAAACATGTAGCACACCCTCAAAAAACAATTTGAAATGAAATAAGGTTTTCGTCAGTCCAACTTCACATTTAAATAATCAAATCAGTTAACAAGAAATAACTTACCACAAAGACCTTACTTGGTATCCTTGTTGAACAAACACTAAAATTAGAGAACTTTAAGAATGCAACGTATTCTATGTTCATCACAAAAATCACACAAAGCTTGTAAGATATTTTATGGCCTAAGTTAAAACCAAAGGACATTTATATAATGAAATTTAGAAAACCAAAATATAATTTAAAAAAAATAAAAAAGAAAGGCTTTTTACTTAGATAATAGATAGAAGAAATATAACAAAATTTGAATATCAAAACAAATTAAAATATGTTTTGATATTCAAATTTTCAAAATATAATTATATATTATAATATATATATATATAATAAAATAATAAGAAGAGGTATTTTACTTGATAGAAGGACTATTACACAATTCAAATATCGAAATAGATTTATTCAGTTAACCTCCTATAAATTATAATTAAAAAAAATTCTATTCAAAAGCTTTTAGAATTAAATTAATGTTTTATAAGCACTGCTTAAATGTAGTAAACATCTGAAATCAAAGCTCACTATTCCAATTTTTTTGTATTTATTTTACTCTAGTGACTCTAACAGGGGTAAGGCATAACTTTTAATTTCTATGTGAAAATTTTCAAAATTATGGGTGAAAGTATGTCCTGTTTCCAACAAATGGTTCGAATATGTGGAATTACTTAATGAGGAAACTTTTCAAATGTTCACATCAAAAATTCTATGTCGGAAAGTTTTGTCTTCACTGCATGTTGACTTATAAGCTCCCGAATTATCATCTATATGTGTAATGTCCTTATTATTTTTAATCAATTTACTGAGGTTTAAATGTGTATTGAATGAAATTCTTAGAACATATTCATTTTTGAGGTATGTGGCAATTTTCTCAGAAATATTATACCTTCAGCATATTTCAAGGAAATGTATTTGAAATTTTGTTTAGTATTGGAGTATACCATATTTAAAGCTATTCTAATATTTTTATTCATCAACAATTTATCTATCAGTTTAGGATCGTAGTCATTATTAGTAGCTATTTGTTGAATGATGTTGAGTTCAAAAATATATTTTATTTCATAAGAAAATAATGTGATTTATTTCAAAAATTCAGGAAAAAATTATAATAAATTATAAGTCAATACAAGAAAATATATATAAATATATAAATAAAGCAATATGACCCAAAAATGAACAAATCCACGTTCACCATTTCAATTCGAGTTTTCGAGAGAGAAAAATATTCATAAAATAACACACATACAAACTAATTTCTATGTTTTAAATATCATACAGATTCATTCTGTTAACCTCCTAATAATTTTAATTTCAAAAAGTTTTTTATTCAAAAACGTTTAGATTTAAATTAAATAAATGTCTTAGAAAACACTGTTTGAATTTAGTAGAGATATAAAATTAACACTTATTACACATTATCAAAAGGGAATCAAAGAATTCGAAGAAATATAAATTATTAATTGAGATTACTAAATAAATACCTGAAGGGTACAAAATTTCGTTTCCCACCTTGTTTTATGAAAACCACATCCCTTTCCAAATATCCAAAACATAACCTATAGAACTTCTTGAGTTTCCTTCTTAAATAAGTTCCTTCAAAAGAATTCCTAAAACATGTAGCACACCTTCAAAAAGCAATTAAGAATTAAAAGCGAGAACTCTTCAGTCCAACTTCATATTTGAAAAACTTATTATTTAAAGTAAGTTATTTTTGAAGAGGTTATGTTTTGCATTTTTGGAGAGAAATTTTGTTTTCATAATACAAGATAGGAAATAAAATTTTGTGTCCTTCGTGTTTATTTCTTATTTTTAATTAATAATGAATGGAATTCTTTTATTCCATTTAGTATTGTGTAATGAGTGTTAATTCGATATTTCTACCAAATTGAAACTGTGTTTTCTGGGACATTTATTTAATTTAATTCTGAAAAGTTTTTTGATAATTTTTTTTTAATTTAGAATCCGTATGATATTTGAAATATTGCAATAATCCTCCTATACAGAAAAAACCCTTTTTTATTATTATATTCAGATAAACCGGAATTTACAGACACCACCTACTTTGGGTTCTAGTGCTCAATAAAAATTTTTGTACTTACTCTAAAATAAATAAAAACAGATTTCAAAAACAAATTTAATTATTCAAAAATCTAAGACACCAGCTACCTGAAGATGCTACTGCTATAGCGAAACAATTATTTCATTAAAATTACAATAATATTTTGAGAATAACGTTATTTGATATATATTTACATCAAGTGAAAACTGATTCAATTAAACAGTATATTGCATTACATCAATTATTTCTACGAAGAAATACTGAATATATTCTGACTTCTTGAAATCAATCGGATCGATAAATAAATAATTCACCAGTTCAAGTAGTCAGTTCAACCCTGCTCTCACATTTTATCATCAATAAAGACCTGCGCTGGTATGCCAAGAAAAATCAGAAGTAAATCTGACTCACTTGAATCACATCAGCTTGAATAGTTTTATTTTGAATTCTGAAATTTACATAAAAACATTCATTTATTTATCCGACGCCAAAGAGGTGACAAATTCGTATGTTTTTCGAGAGTTGGACTTTAATGTTTTTCTCAAATTGCTTGTTTGAGTCGTTGGAGATCGTTGACCCTATGTTATCCTCATAAAATATATAGTTGGAGATTTAGATCTCCACGATTCAATTTTATGAATGATAGTTATAATCTATGAAATATGACTACCTTTTAAGCGACGTATAATGAACGATAGATCCATATCACATGGTTTCTCTAAGTGGTGCAGACAGAACAATATTCGGAGATGTGTCAATCCTATGTTTAATTCTCGGTACTTATGTTGTCAAGGAAGTTCAACCGATCATTAAACTACTACTGAAGATCCAGTGATCACTTCAACAGGGTGTACTCAGAAAATGATTGCAATAATTTCCACTGGTTATAGTGATCAAGGCAAGAATCCTTGCTGTGCGTTATTCCAAAAGAACATAAGAAGAAATCGAAAACTAATAGAGATTTACTTACCGAAAGATCTACTCGTTTGTCTCTTATACATCTCCAAACAAGATTTTCGATGTACCATTCGATGTATTACAGATTGATAACGTTTCTTGAACTCTTTCTCTGATTCAGTGCTGGATACTGAACTTCTTCTCATTTGATCTGAAACAATTTCATTCAAGTATTACACCAATTTAATCTTCTCCACACCATTTATACCTATTGGTGACGTTACTTTAGACTGCATCTCTCTCTCATCCAAACAGATCCAGAAACCCTCCGTATAAGGCACATCGTATACTCCACAATCATCTTCTTCATCTGGTGCACCTGGCAGAACGCTTGGACTAGAATCTGTGGTCTTCAAAATCTCTTGACTATTCGTTGTTGATCTGTCCATTGGTCGCAGTTTCTTGTTATACATTATACTAACATCTCTTTCTTCTGACTGAAACAAAGGTGATGCAGAAAGATCAGAAATGAGAACTACTGGATCATAAACTCACTTTGGCCCTACAATCCGGTTTGTACCTATGTCTTCTGTGGTCTAATAATGTTCTTTCTTCAGACCGTATCCGTCTGTTGAATTTCTTGTACATTCTTCCATGTTTCTGTTTTGGAGAATCTTCGAAACCTGCTGGTGGCTGCACAATATCATGCTGACTACTATTGCTACTTTTTTCGATATCTGTTGTTGTGATGATGTCTACCTCCTTTCCACAATGCAAACAATGCACCTAACAGAATACACATGTCAACCAGTGAAAATGTAACAGATACTTAAGACGCGTTTACCTGATGTTCAGCAGTATGACTACTGGGATCACTGTAAAATACGCTATCACTTCCTGGACTCACCGATCTGAGAGATTCCGCACTAAGTGCTTTCAGTTTTGTGTTTTCTGGGCTTCTGGATTGTGGGCTCCTACTTTTCGAACTCTTGGAGTTTGGTGATCCTACTGGACTATAAAAAATTAATATAAGCGATTAAATTCAGAACATAATGCAGAATCTAAACTATACCTATGATTATTCGTTGTATTTGCATCTCCTGGTTGAAGACATTTCGATTTCGTTAATTTTCTCCTCTGCAGACTTCCTGGTAGACTGACAGATTTCTCGTCCGATCCTCTTCTCGCAGGTTGGACTATTGGTGATCTTGGTAGGGATTTCCTCCTATTGCTGTCTTTGCCCTTTTTCGACTTCCTAGGAGAAGTTTGGCTTATTACATACTTCCCAACTCCAAAATCACAACTGGACTCATCTGATGTTGCTTTTCCTTCTTCCCTCGAAGACTTAAATCTTTCTTCATCCATTGCATCAGTCCTTAAGTAATACGACTTTTTCTGTTGGATTTTCTTGTGATTCTGCATTGGACTTCTATTCCTCATTTTAGTTCTCTTTGGTTTATCTGAGGTTCTATGGTGATCTCTTGAAGGTGATATCCTAGCATCTTTTTTTGAATTCTTGTATTTTTCACTTGGCGATAATCTTTGTGGCTCTTGGTGTTTAGCAATTTCTAAAACGTATGGTCTCTTTTTATGATGGGGTTCTTTTGCAGTCTCATTAGGTAGGGAATGTCGAGAATGACTGAAAAGATTTTCATCCATTTACTATAACGTAACTTGAATAAAATTATATCATACAAGACAATTGAACAAAGGAACTAGATTATTCTTTCAGTCGATCAAGCCAGTAGATCATGAAAGCTGTTAAGAGAGATGCTACATAAAAGAAGGACTTGAGGAATATACTTACTCATCATCTGGGGGCGATTCGAAGCACCCAGTTGACGAATATTTCTTATATTTTTCATCCTCTGACGGTTTTGAAGGCACTGTGGATCTCTCGAGCAAGTCTGGACAGGAACCATTAATGCTATAGCTTCCGCAAGAGGAGCTGGAGTCGGACGGAGTTGAACGGCCAGTTCGAGACTCTTGAGGCACTGGAGTATTTGATGAGCTACGATGATGCGATTTAGGTTCGTCCACGATAGACGACAGCACGGACGGGACTACCATGTCGTCCAAGAAGTCACCTTTGGTACTTTCAAACGAACTCTCTTCGAATGTTGGATGAGTATGATGAACTGATGAGTAAATGTCGTTCCCCTGTAATAAAAAACTGTTTTGAAGGTTGTGGAGCTCCCAGAGCCTGACCAGTAAAGGATATATCTCATAAGCTTTTCTCTAAGTATGTAAGGTCAGAAAAATTTAGCCTCTGATAATAATTAGTTCTCACACATGCAAGAATCTTGAAAATTAACAGTGTGAATTTCACAGTCTTTTATGCATACATGTCATTCAAAATTCGTATCTGTGTTATTGAGAACAATTTATTTTGGACTTCAAATTATTCTGTGAAGGAAACTGCAGTGTTCATCTGTACAGTAGAAGTTATTGCTAGTCCTTATTCAAGACTGAAGTCACTTACCACAAGACGATATTTTACGAGGCGTAAGAATACTTGAGGCAGAAAAGCATCAAGTAGATATTAACACTACTCTGGGGAATTGTATCATTATTTCCTGGGTCTAGAATCAAGAACATGTGATGTGGGACCAGAATCGATGGAGCACCTTTTTATTTATCGACGAATCTCAATTTGTTTTGTATCCATATTCTGGAAGAGTACGTGTTTGGAGAGCACCAGATGTACACCAGTATGTACAGCAAATGCACAACTACTGAAAAAGTATGGTCACGGTCTGGTTCAGAATATCAATTGGTAGAAGAACCGAACTCGTTCTGCTGGACCACTTTCTGAAGGCCATCTTTTATATAAGCAATGTTCTTCAACCGATGGTGATTCCGTGTCGAAATTTCTTGGGAGAATATAATGTCCAGGTTTTAGACTCACCTCCTCAATCGCAGGATCTGAATCCAATAGAGAATACATGTGCTTCAGAGACGTATTTCAAGAATCTGAATAATTTTTTCAAGCACTCAAGTAGTTCTGGAATGAAATTCCTCAAACAGCTGGATAATCTTAATCTTCACATGGAAGGAAGTTGCAGATGCATCAATACAACTCTGATAGGTATTTTTCGAGGGAGATCAGTATTTTATGATTTTTTAGAAGACAGTTTTTTGTTATCTCAAACACATCATATAATTCGACGTATAAAGGCTCTAGTTTTCATTAATTCTTGATCTGATTGAAGGTTATGCCCAGTTAGAAAAAAGATGATGTTAACAAGTTCTTGCTATGGACACCCTGACACTCAAAATCGTGAAAAATGAGGAAGCCAAAGTACTGGTTAGGAAAAGAGATTTGATTCCCTTGGTAGAATCAGAACCTTTCAGTGATATGGCTAACATAGCAAGGAAGAGCGTCAAAACCAACAGACAAACACTCTGGTTGAATTTCTCAAGTAAGAATCACTTTAGGACGTTTCTCAGGAATTATGAATATGAGAAATTGCAAAAAATCAAAACTAAAGATCAGGAAGCAGCTGAAAAAACCACAATGAACTAGTTTCGAAGAAGAGAAAGCAGCATTTTGTGCTCAAAACTCACCCTACTCGTGGAACCACTCTTTCTCGAACTATCAGTCCCTGAATTGGCAGTGATATAGTCGTCAGTTGTGGTACTTTCTGATACATCAGTGTTAGTCTTACAAGAATCGGTCCTGGCAAGGAGGAGATCCGGAACTATAGCTGGCTGAGGAGATTTTGAAGGAGATTCCGGAGATCTTTTTTTCCATGAAAGTGAAGTAGTTGATTTGAAGTTTGTTGAGTTATTCGGCCTCAATAGTTGTTCGGACTTTTGTGACGCTTTTGGTTTATTGATGACGATCATGGGAGTGTTTTCAGATTGTGCCTGAAAAGAACTCTTATGATAATACGCATTGATATTATTGAATATAGAAAAAATATTTTTTTCCTTTTTCAATTGAATATCTTGTAATAATTGATGAGATATAACTACTACCTGTTCGATGTACTCCTCATCCAAGTTCTCGGTATCAATAGATGACCTTTGCTGATGTTGAAGCAGGAGTAAATGTCGTCTCCTTGAAGAAGGTGTCAAAAGAGTTACGGAGCCTGGAGAGGTCAGTGATGCCATTTCGGATGAACTGACAGCAGTCCCATTATCTGTACCCGAATCAACTTGAAGAACTGTGGCTTGTGATTCATTCCAAATACCATCAGAATGGTCCCTGAAATTTGATTTCGATGATTTTAAATAAATAATTATCAGTACATGTTACCTGATGTCATTAGCTAGAGAATCGTTCGAGTTGAAGGGTGATTTCTTTCCTAACAACATTGATATTGAAGGGACCACGCACTCATCCTCCGGCGTAAGTGATTCAATCTTTTTCTTCTGCAGTTCTTCTTGGGTAATATTCAAACTGTCCTGATGATTAATGTACATCTTATTATAGATCAAGTTTTCATGAAATTCTTCGTCCATTGAATCCTGAGGTTGAACAGGCCCATTTGGATCCTCAAATGACAGGGAAGAGAATATTGGATCATCTAGTTTCTTGAAGATACCTTCGTTACGTATGGGAGACTTTTGAAAGTAAGGAACGAAGTTTCTTTGTGGCTCATCCTCGACCTTCAGATATTCCTCGCTTAAAGACGTGACTTGCTTCACTGGTGAAAGTATTTCTCCTGGATCTTTTAATTGATCCACAAGTATCTCACCATCTGACATAGCTTTCGTCAATGGCCTCTTGGTCAATTTAGCGTCGACTGTAGAAACTTGGGGCTTGAAGTCTATGAAAATTTCTTTCTTTGCTTCTGACTCCTCAGATTCATGATCCGATTTAGAAATGGAGGAAGTTTCACTGAAACTTGGAAGTGGTGGTGGGATTTCCATGAGGGGAGGAGGTGATGGGTTTAGGTAGAAAGGAGACCTGGGAGGTTCATCAGATTGAGTTCTCTGTAGAGGTTCGTGGTCTTGGATTGGTTCACAGTTAGCATACTCGCTAGGTTCTGCTGCGATACCTTGGAATTTATTTCCAGCTTCCGAGAATGATTTGGTCAGTCTTCTACCGTTGGCAGAGCCATTTGTTTGAGCACCTTGAGAAACCATCTTCACCTGGAAATAAGGAGATATATCGTTCTGATCACCATTTCGTCGTTGATTGTTAATTACTCTTTGAATTGTTCTGGGACTCAAGGTAATATTGGCAGCTGATATCGGCTTCCTTGCTAAACCTACATCCGTTTGTGTTGCTTGGCACTTCATTGGGGTTCTCTTCAGTTTATCTGTGAAAAAAAAAATCAAATTCAATCTGTCGATTTTAGATACATATTGAAGATTTTTTTAACACAAAACGAGAACCGTGAAACTAAACAATCGCATAGTATTTTTCTTGAAAAGGAAGTGTACCTGATTATTGAGAAAAAATGTGAAAGTGCGAATCGCCCCCACCGGAAAGGTGCCTTATTGCATCCTTTAGGGGTTTGATTGGGTATTTTTTTGGTTTGTTCTTGGTTTGGATTTTGTAGAACAACTGGCTGAAGTATTGGGTGGTTGTGTGGTTCGCTCAAAAATTTTTTTCCTAAGGTTTGAAGTCTACTCAGAATCAGGTGTATCTTCATTTTATCAAAGAGAGAGTTGGGTTATGGAGTAGATTTCCAGAGTGGCGTACCTTACTCAAAGTCCTCAAACTACTTCGTCATTAAGTCATCTACAGTTGTTTTATATTATGTAACATATTCTAGTATTGGCTTGCAAATAGTTTGGTAGATTCTTGAAACTGTTGTGTAGTGTATGGCACGGTTTTTGTATGCGAGGGATCGAAAGTGTTTTGATCTAGCAATTATTTCCCTTTTTTATGTTAGGAATATATTTTAAAATTGGTCTTATTTTTCACTGTGATAGGTATATAGGTGTGTAGGACTGATTTCATATATTGTTACAACATTCTGATTGTTGGTTAATTTTCTGATAATTTATGGGCAAATATTATTAATTTAGATTCGTCAGGGTTTGATAGAATTCTTCATTCTCTTATCCATATCATGATTTTGTTATATAGATTTTGAAATTTTTCCATAGTGTCATCAGCGTATTGGATCATGTAAGTTTTCAGTTCTTCTATTACTTTATATATATATATCGTGTACCTAAATATTATATAGAAGTGGTGACAATGGGGAGCCTTGTGGAACACCTTGTTGAGGAGAAAACGATGCAGAGAAACCCTTGTTGATTTAAACCCTCATGCTTTTGTCCCTTAAGAAGTTTCCTATATTCTTTAAATGATTTTAAATTCAGAATTATATTATATTCTAACTTCTACATTATATATTGAAACTATACTACTCTGTCAAGAAAGTACCGAGAATTTTCAATTAAAACAACATTTTTACATTTAATCGTCAAAATTTATTGGGTCGCCTTCAAAATAGGCTCCATTTGCTCCAATACATCTATGCCAACGGCACTTCCAATTATCGAAACATTTTTTATAGGCGCTTTCCGGGATGGACTTTAGCTCTCGCGCCGAATTTTGTTTTATGGCTTCAATCGACTCAAAACGGGTGCCACGAAGGGGAAATTTTAGTTTTGGGAAGAGGAAAAAGTCGCAGGGAGCCAAATCCGGCGAATACGGTGGTTGCTGAAGCACGTTTGTTGAGTTTTTGGCGAGAAAGTCAGTCACAATCGTAGCTCGGTGAGAAAGCGCGTTATCGTCATGCAAAATCCATGAGTTGTTCGCCCACAAATTTGGCCGCTTCTTACGGATACGCTCACGCAAACGTTTCATAACGCCTAGGTAATACTCCTTGTTTACCGGCTGACCCTCTGGAACGAATTCGTAGTGCACTACGCCACGGATATCGAAGAAAACAATGAGCATCACCTTCATTTTCGAGCGGCTTTGGCGTGGTTTTTTCGGCTCATTTTTTGCCACCCATTCCGAAGATTGCTGGCTTGTTTGCATATCGTACTCGTAGACCCAGGTCTCATCACCAGTTATAATGCGTTCCATGAATGTAGAATAGGAATTACTGCGATCCAGCATGTCTGAAGCAACCTGTTCGCGATAACGTTTTTGAAGAAAATTTCGGTCTTTCGGTACGAGTCGTGCGGCCACCTTTCTCATGCCCAAAATATCAATCAAAATCGTACGTGCGGACTCGTGGGATATCTTAAGATCATGTGCTATCTCTCAAGCTGGTACGATGGTTTTCCAGCACCCTTTCCTTAATTTTATCGACGTTATCTTCGATCGAAGCCGTCGATGGGCGACCACTTCACGACCGTCCTTGAAGGCTCTGTACCACAGATATGCACGAGTTTTCGATAGAGCATTATCACTAAAGGCCTTTTGCAACATTTTCAATGCATCGGCACACGAAAATTCATTTGCAACACAAAACTTTAAACAAATTCTTTGCTCAACGTAATCACCCATAGTAAAAATCGGCACGCACTCTGACACCGACTGACTTAATCAGCTGTTGCAAACACACTAGTTGACAGATCCCGCTCAAGCTTGGCATAGTAATTAAGGTACCAACCTAGGAAAAAAAAATTTTACCTGTCTCATTGCCCCGCCAGATTTAAATCGATAATTCCCGGTACTTCCTTGACAGAATGTATATATATCGTGTACCTTAATATTATATAGAAGTGGTGACAATGGGGAGCCTTGTGGAACACCTTGTTGAGGAGAAAACGATGCAGAGAAACCCTTGTTGATTTAAACCCTCATGCTTTTGTCCCTTAAGAAGTTTCCTATATTCTTTAAATGACTTTAAATTCAGAATTATATTATATTCTAACTTCTACATCATATATTGAAACTATATGTTATACAAAAACTATCAAATTGATATCCTTAAATATAATCAATATAAAATATTTTTCAATGTCTCGGAAAAAACCTTTTTACAGCCCGACTTGAAATGTATTAATACAAATGTATTAACAACAACTATATAAGTATGTATATTAACATACATATACAAGAAAATCCACTATTCCAAAATTATCTAAAATTATCAAAATAAAGGGTTACTAAGAGAGAATGTTCCTTGGAAGGTTAAAGTGAAATGCGAATATTAAATAGTTGAAGAATAGAGAGACATGTGTGATTATAACATGAGAGACAAAGAGAAATGTGATTAGAATTTACTTATATAGAATGTGTATGGGATCAGAACTTAATGTTCGAAGAGTAGAGAATATGGCGTGACCGTTTGGTCCAAGCACGAAGAGAGGGCCAAGGAGGGACTTCGAGGGATGTCTTCAATTGAACCTTTTAGCTAACTGGCAGAAAGAGAGACTCTCTTGTCGGCTTGAAACGGCGTAGGTTCTAATAGGTTTCTAAGAAAACTGTGAAGGACAAATATTTTCGGAAAAAAATGAGACATATTTAAAAGGCCTAGATTCCTGACTCGAGGATCAAATCTGTTATTTACCTGCATAGTAAATAAAAAAATTCCTTGTTCGGTGTAAATTCGAACATTAACCTTCGCGAGTCACTCGTTTTTTGTATCTACTCTACATTCGCCTTCTTGCAAACTTTTGGGCATCGTGTTGGTTTGTGTCATAAGATTAATAAGCGGCGTTTTAAAGAGCAAGAAAGAACACTCATGAGTTTTGCACCACGATGAAGCACCATCTCACGAGGTTTTCACTGTGAAGCAGTTTCTGGCCAAAGATTCGAAAAATCTTATCGAACAACATCTGATGTGGTTTAAGCCTCCTTTTTCTTTTTCTAAAACTTAAATTACCAACTATCTTCATTTAGTAGAAATCGAGAAAATTAACTCAATTTATGTACCAAGCTTCTAGTGCCACATCAATGTCAAAATTGACATTTCACGTTCTGTGTTTGTATCGAAGTTTGTTGTTCGCGAAAATTAATTCCTATATATCCATACATTACTTACCCAACATGCGCGTGTTATTGGAATTATTTAAAAATCAAATCACATAACTGGGAAAACAGACCTGCACCGCTCTGTTGTTTTCAAGCATTCCCACCTTAAAGTTATCCGAGAACCTCATCCAATTTGCCGCGGATAATTGCTACGGACGGAATCCATCAGAACTTCCAATTGGTAAACAAAACTAAGGCTTAGCCTAATATTGAAACTTTGAATTAATATTCTGATTTTGAATTAATAATCAACAGTGCCGCTGACATTCCTGCCGGCTAATAAAATTTAGAAGTTTATGTTCCTTTCAAGAATATCGAGTTTCGGCAAGTTCAAAGAGAAAAGGTGTAGAGCGGGTTTTCATTTAACAGGGAATATACTTGTGCTGTTAATATTGGATTTTCCAATCAAGTATTCGACAATCTTATGATGAAGCTGAAGCATGAGTTTTGTATACATTAGTTAAGGACAGGTTATTTGGACCAAAATATGACATTTGGACCAAAAATGGCACAATATAATATTGCTGTTGAAGAGATCCGTATTCTCTAAGGATCATACAAGTGACAGAATCCTTCATCTTAATATATATAAATCTCGTGTGACAATGTTTGTCCTCAATGGACTCCTAAACCACTTAACCGATTATAATAAAATTCGCACACCATGTGCAGTTCGATCCAACTTGAGAGATAGGATAGTTTAAATCTCAAATTATAGTCGCAATTTTAATTTATTGCTAATTATTTGTCTGTTATTATTTGACAGTCACAATTATCTGTTAACTCCAAATGATTCTAACAGATGTCGATACCTTTCGACTGGGTTGAGTAAGTAATCAATAGATGGCGCTGCTATGATAAATCTACGAACGTGTCATATAAGCTACATTTTAACAGCATAATTACCACGTGTTGTTGACGCTATAAAATTAATTAAATTTATTTTGTAGTGAACGAAATACCGTATAATTCAATTATTTCCACTTTTTAAATTTTTGGTATTAGCATAGCCGGTCACGTGTTACTTAGACTGAAGTGTAAATTGAATTCATATTATAATGAAGATATAATGTAATATAACAAAAACTTTAGCCACAGCAACGCGTGGCCGGGTCAGCTAGTAGATTATATAAATTAGATCATTACATCACAGCATTTACTCGCGTTATTTATGTGTCAAATATTCTATGACACTGTAACTTGACACGTATGCGACTGATGACAATAGCAAAAGGAGAACATCCTTATGGCATTCCCATTGTATTTTGAAGCGGCAGAAAGGAAGGTTCTTGGAAGTGAACCTCCTGGGCAACTTAAAAACATACTCGAGATAATAGTACTTATAGCAGCCCCTCTTGGTCACTCTTAGTGAGTTAACTTCCTCTAAATGCTTCTGATTAATTGCATGCTTTATATTTTTGAATGCGACTTCAGTTTTAATGTTAGATTTCCAGTGATTGCACGTTCGTTTATTTGTACTTCCACTCATCGCTTTTTATTCTTGTATTTTGCTTCAGTGTTATTTAATCCGACCAGAATGTTTCAACTGAAAAGCATTGCCTTTGTATATAAATAAAATCGGCACGACCCTAATAAGTTATCTAGTTGTATTATATATATTCTCTCGGTGCCTGGTTCCTGTTTATTGTATTTAATAATATTGGTCCTTTATTTGTACTGTTCTTGGTATTCACTGAGCCTGATATATAACTGATTTGCATGTACTCTTGTATGATCTCTCGGTTACCTATTTCTTTGTTTGCTTTTATTGCAACGTTCATTAACACGCCCTGGGGATAGGGTACTGTATCTATTTTATAATGTCCTAGTCAGTTTGTGCTACACATTTGCCATATGCAAGCGCCCGCTTACTTTGAGAGATTGTATTCCTTGTGAACCGGTGGCGTTCTTTAGGGTAAATCACTGAGTAGTCCTGGTGAAGGACGACGTATCGTATAGAGACAGTACATAGCTCCGAATATCCAACGCTTCTGTAAGAATGTGTGAGTGATTGCTTGATCGTTGTTCCGAGGTATTTTCATATCCCAAGGATTAGTTTGCGTGACCCTTCAGGTAGTGTTACCTTTAATTTACTGTCCATTCAAACTTACCCCTTGTAACTGTAAGGTTCTGCACTGGTTACCGGAAGTGCAGTTGAAGGTGCATGCTGGCTGTATCCTGTCCTCTCTAACCCTTTCCGCTGTATAAGAGTGATATCTGGTTAGAGCAAGTTACCGATCTAAAGATAAGTAATATTAAGTCAATTAGACCCGCGGCCCTATTGGATTCACTGTGTAGCTTTAGGGAACACTGACTAGAGTAGATTTAACAGCAGGCTGATTAATGTTTGTTTCCATTCCTTGAGGGTTGTTGCTTTTCAATATTACTAATATAAATATAATATTCTAACGTTACTGTGTTTTGAATTTTTGAACCTCCCATCACTGTTTCCTTGCTCTCATTAGGTGTAATTTGAGTTGTCCTATTCTCCCGCCACTAGATGATGACAATAAAAAGGTTAGCATTCTTCAGAGTACTCCGCATAAAACGGGATATTTCACTGTGGAAAAAATTCAGGGCGTTGAAGTTCTTTTTTTTTCTGCCCATTTCTTTCACCCAAAATTAAGGGAATTATTGCGGTTGAGTTTTGATCTCCATTCGTTGTCGAAACACTACCTTGCTGGAAGAGGTGTTGATCGCTGGGCTTTTTCACCGCTATTCACTTTCACTGAATTGATTTGGGTTCACTTCACACATGTATTGGGTGTTTTTTTTAGAGTGACAGAATTTTAAATTGAAATAAAACACATTTAAATAAGGATTGAAGCCAAATTATCTTTAATTTGAAAGATAATTTTATGACATTTATGTTTTAAAAATAATTTCCAGCATATGTCCACCACGACTGGCTCTGAGGAACCGCATTCGACCAGATCAATTTTGGACCACTTTTTCCAGTAATTCAGGTCTTATTTCATCAATAACACGAGTTATGTTGGCTTCCAAAGCATCTATTGTTTCTGGTTTATCAGCATAAACCAATGACTTGACATAGCCCCAAAGAAAATAATCCAGTGGAGTTATGTCACAGGATCTTGGAGGCCAATTAATTGTACTATTTCTCGAAATAATGTTATCGCCAAATCTTTCTTTCAATCAATCAATTGTTACGGTAGCAGCATGAGGTGTAGCACCGCCTTGGTGGGACCAAAACACTTCTGGGTCAATACCATTGAAAATTTGAAACAAATAATCATTGATCATGCAAATGCACCATACAGTGCATTTTTCAGGATGCAATGGAACCTGCAGAACATTTTGAGGATTGTTTTTACTCCATATACGGAAATTTTGCTCTTTTACAAAGCCCTTACATCAGAAATTAGCTTCATCACTAAACACAATTTTACGATAAAAAAGTGGATCAACTTCAAGCTGTTCTAGGGCCAATCAGCAAACAAACGACGCTAATTATGGTCAATTGGCTTTAGTTCTTGAACCAGTTGAACCTTGTATGGGTGTAGACCAAGATCTTTACGCAAAATTTTCCATGTGGTGGATGCACAGAATAAAACTTGTTGTGAATGTCGACGAATAGACAAATCTGGATCATCATTAACACTATGACTAACAGCAGCGATATTTTCTTCTGTACGTACAGTTCTTTGTCTTGTTGTTGTTGCATCGAATAGAGAAGATGTTGTCCGAAATCTATCGATAGTTCGACGAATAAGCTGCTCTGATGGACAATTACGTAAAGCATATATTTCACGAAGTGCTCCATAAGTTTGGCGAATAGAACACTGATTTTGAAAATAAATTTCAACAATTTGTAAATGTTGTTGCGGCATCTTTCCATGATAATTTGTCAATGCTTACTGAATAGAAATGTCAAAAAAACATGGCTTCTTCCTCCTGTTAAATCACAGTTATCCCAATCGAAAGTTGTATCACTCTAAAAAAAACACCCGATTCTAAACTTCATTAAAAGTATAAATATTATAAATAATACATTCACTTTTTCGTCTTTCAATGCGGTATTGTATTATCACAAGAAGGTTAACGAAAATGTTTCTTGAGATTGAATTTGTGAAGTTCCAAATGAGTGCGAATAGAGTTCTTTTTTTGAACGCCTGTTAAGTATATAGTGTAGCGAGTGGGATGAGATGAGGGCTACAGAAAACGGGTTATTTCTTCGTGAGGGTTGAGTAAATGGAAGCGAGTTAATGCGTTAACTATGAATGTGGGTTTGTTATGTTCGAAAAGTCGAGAGAGAGTTTGAATGGAACTAACTTGTTTAAATAGCAAAGAGCGACTGTGAATGTTGCCGTGCCTCTTGGTCGAGGCGAAGCGGAGTAGAGATGTGACTTGGGTGGATGGCAAAAAAAAAACTGTAAATGGAACTCACTTGATCAATGAGCTAAGAGTCATTGGCTCGTTCGAAGTTCAAAGAGAGCCAGTGGAGATGTGACTTGGGCGGGTGACAATTTTATCATGAAGATTTCTCAAAAAAAATGAAGAATTCTTCAAATATTCAGATTAGAGAGTCGGCCAGGGTGATCGTTATCGAAGGAGAAATTTCAGATCTGCACATGGAAGGAACAAATATGAATCTTCTACTATTCCGAAGAAATCGAACAAAGTTGAATAGTGCAAATCACTTTGTTTGAAGCATGGTAGTGATGAATGGGTTGAAGGTCGCAAAAGATGATAAATAATTGTGAATAGCAGATCATTCGACCAGGTTGTATAGAGATTATTGAATTTGCATTATTAAACTGACAGAAATATCAGGATGAGTTGAGATAATTCAAGAGAGGTGCACGAAACATATAACCTCCTGTTATAATTTAATTCCCACCTGGCTGAAATTTCAATGGAAAAATTTATCAAAATAATATAATTATTGAGTGACTTTTCCGAATTAATTATCGTAAGCTTTAATCGAAAAGAAAAAGCTGACATCTCGTCCCAATTTCGGCGGTTTTCGGTTGATAACCATTTGTAATTAGTTTCGAAGCAAACTGTAGAACCTCAATAGAGACAAATTGTTGCCGCAAGCTGCGTTTGGGATCTTCGCCATTTGTTTCGCATAACCGCTTCTTTTTGATGAGTTACGATCTGCAATTATCCGTATTAGGGCAGATGTTAACATGTTACATAGAGGGGAGTGGTGTATGGGATACTTTGAAACTCAAGTCTTTGTTGTCAAACAACCGATGGTGAAGTTTGTTGTCATGTCTCGAAGTATCAAGCGCTTCCTCTGTGTGAAATTAACGTGGATATTCTCGAGGATAACTCTAAAATGTGCGAAAGGAGGTATTTTATGATTAGCTGTCAATACAATACTAACGATTTTTTTCTATGCACCAATTACGACGCTTTGAATGATCTGTTGCTTTTAGTTCTTGGGTTAAAACAATTTTGTATGTAAACCAAACGACTCTTCGTAAAATTCGCCACAAAGACGTCTGGGAGATGCCTAGTTCTTGTGAACTTTGAGAAATCGATAAATTTTGGTCTTTAGGAACACTTTCACGTATGGCAGCAATATTCTCTTCACTTCTTGAATTTATTTGTCTCAGTGGCACTGTAACATCATAAAGTGTAAAATTTGTTTCAAACTTCTTCACTGAACGTCCAACTGTTCTTTTAAATGAAGCACGTGAAGTAAGAGAAGCAGATCGGGATTTTTCATAATAAATTTGGCCTGAATTACTCGAAAAAGTGGTGAAAAATTGGTCTGGTCGAATGCGGTTCCTCAGAGCTAGTCGTGGTGGACATATGCCGGAAATTATTTTCAAAACATAAATGTCATGAAAATATCTTCCAAAGAAAAATAAATTTGGCTTCAATCTCAATTTAAATGTTTTTTATTTCAAGTACAAGTTCTATCACTCTGAAAAAACACCCGATATGATCTCTTTCTCTCGTTGTATATTGATGTAATATATTTACGATTGTTTTTCCTGAGATGATGTTAGTAAGGAGTTTAAGAGCATATAACTGTCCCACATCCTGCTATACCGAATAACTGTTGACCGGGGAAGGTACGCGTTTTCTTGTGGATGATTTTCAAAACTCATTTTTGTATGACCTCCAGAGGTTAAGAACTACAAGAATCATTCACTGCTGGAGTTTCATATTTATTACCTCAGTTTACTGTCTCAGGGGAGATTTAACTGAACTACGCTAGTTTGAGGCTACTTTTAATGAATTCCGCATCTCATGCGGTTACCCAACTAATTCTCAGCCATATTGGCAGTGTCACTTTCGATAGCAGCATCCTTATCAAACATGTATGGATAAACCGGATTCGACAAACTTGCTGTTGAATGTTTCATTAGTCCTTGCACAACTTCCTAAGGTTCATTTTATTCCCCCGAAGAATATAAATTGATGCACAATAAACCGAAATGACTTTTCCAGTGGCCATAAAACCCCTCTTCTGTACCAGAACCGTAAAATTTTCCTCTTGAAGTCATAAACTTGAACATATTTCTGGACCACGAGTCGCTCCTTCTAAATTCATTGTCATAATGGAAATATTGGATTTGTATGGGTACTTTTTATGCATTATTTTCTGAAGTAATCCTAGAAATATGGTGGAAATATATTGCAGGAATAGTCTGAATAATATCAAGTTATGCTCCGGGATTCCTTAGGATGTACGGTGATCTCAAGGATAGTATATTTTATTGTTGAAATAATAAAAATGTTTCACACGTCATCGAAAAAGAAGCATCAATTGTATCAGTCCTTACTTGGTGAAAATCCATATTAAATAATTTGAAATAAGGTTATTCTGATTTTCACAAATTTTTATTGTTAAACTCACAACAATTATTTCGCTATCACAGTAGTATCATCAGGCAAGATCACATTTTGAATAACTAAGCTTGTTTCCGAAATCCATGGCTATTTATATTACAGCATATATTGTATTATACTGTAATATAAATAGCCATGGATTTCGGAAACAAGCTTAGTTATTCAAAATGTGATCTTGCCTGATGATGCTACTGTGATAGCGAAACAATTGTTGTGAGTTTAACAATAAAAATTTGTGAAAATCAGAATAACCTTATTTCAAATTATTTAAGAAGCATCATGTTTAGAGAAACATCTGCGAAGATGAAGTTCATATAATATGGAGTTTTGTTCTTATTGATTATAATTACGAAATATGTAAATTTCCGACAAGCACTCCAAACAAATATCGGGTGGAGTTTTTAGAGTGATAGAACTTTAAATTGAAATAAAACACATTTAGATAAAGATTGAAGCCAAAATTTTTTTTCATTTGAAAGATAATTTTATGACATTTATGTTGTGAAAATAATTTCCGGCATATGTCCACCACGACTAGCTCTGAGGAATCGCATTCGATCAGACCACTTTTGGACCACATTTCCGAGTAATTCAGGCCTTATTCCATCTTAAAACAAATTGTAAAAATTACTTTGTTTTACTACCAATAAAAATATATATTACACATTTTCTTGTGATTCGAGTTTCGGGAAATGAACTATCCCATCATCAGACAACTCTGTCTGATGATGGGACTCGAGTCACAAGAAAATGTGTAATATATATTTTTATTGGTAGTAAAACATAGTAGTTTTTACAATTTGTTTTAATTATGATCAACTACCAAATAGTACCGGCTGAAACAATTCAGTATCTTATTCCATCTATAACATGATTTATGTTGGTTTCCAAAGCGTCTATTGTTTCGGGTTTATCAGCATAAACACCAATGACTTGACATAACCCCAAAGAAAATAATTCAGTGGAGTTATGTCACATGATCTTGGGGACCAATTAATTGGACCATTTCTCGAAATAATGTTATTGCCAAATCTTTTCTTAACAGCATGAGGTGTAGCACCATCTTGTTGGAACCAAAACACTTCTGGGTCGATACCATTCAAATTTTGAAACAAATAATCATTGATCATCGCTATGTAACGAGCACAATTCACTGTAACATTAGCTCCAGCATCGTTTCCAAAGAAATATGGACCGATGATACCCCCAGCGTGTAAAGCACACCATACAGTGCATTTTTCAGGATGCAATGGAACCTGCAGAACTTCTTGAGGATTGTTTTCACTCCATATTTGGCAAATTTTGCTTCTCTACATAGCCGTTCAACCAAAAATCAGTTTTATCACTAAACACAATTTTATGATAAAAAAGTGGATCAACTTCAATCTGTTCTAGAGCCCAACCAACAAACAAACGACGCTTATTATGGTCAAGTGGCTTTATTTCTTGAACCAGTTTGATCTAGTATGGGTGTAGACCAAGATCTTTACGCAAAATTCTTAAGGTGATGGATGCACAGAGTCCAACTTGTTGTGAACGTCGACGAATAGACAAATCTGGATCATCATTAAGACCATGACTTATAGCTGCGATATTTTCTTATGTACGTATAGTCCTTTGTCTTGTTTTTGTTGTTGCATCGAGTAGAGAAAATGTTGTCCGAATTCTATCGATAGTTCGACGAATAAGCTGCTCTGATGGATGATTATGTAAACCATAAATTTCACGAAGTGCTGTATAAGTTTGGCGAATAGAACCCTGATTTTAAAAATAAATTTCAACAATTTGTAAACGTTGTTGCGGCGTTAGTCTTTCCATGATAATTTGTCAATGCTTACTGAACAGAAACGTCAAAACAACAACCCTCTGTTAAATCACAGTTATCCCTATCAAAAGTTCTATCACTCTAAAAAAAACACCCGATACATTCGCCATCTGTATTACCAATGATTTACCATTATACAGTATTCACAGTGCATATTGCCCGAATGAAAACTATTCAGCAAGTATATTATATACCTCTGCAAACCTCTTAAAGTAACTGTTCGATTTCTTCGAAAATGGACAAGATATGATCACTCGAACATTTCAGCTAGCCGCCAAAGCAACTTTCTTAAATGCCATCAATTTTCATAGAAATCTGAATCCGACATTAGTCACCCCAAAATCAGTTAGACAATAAATGTCGTACCTCTTTCGCACTTACACAAAACAGTTTATAACGCACCCAATAAAGGATTCAATCTTGCACTCATTTCTAACTCACAATCTCAATGAACATTTTCATTCACTTTCGCGACATTACAAATGTCGCAACTGAAAAACACTGAAATGATTTTTACACTTGTAATTGAGATTAGTGAATTTGTGAATTGATTTCAGTGAACCCAACTGAACAACAAAAAAAAATCCCATGGATCTACTCTCCTACGAAAGATGTAGTATTTTCGCCACAACAATCGATAAAAACTTCATCGCGTTATAATAATTTATGGTGAAAATTGTTTCATTCATTGTGTAATATACAGGGTGTCCCAACGAAAATTTGACCCCCCCAGAACTCAGAAAGGAAGAACTTTCGAAGATTAAAAAAAAACAGGTCAACTTCTGATTTGCGGGGGACCAATTTAGATCATGAGTTTGTTCCGAAAAAACCACCCCCATGAAGGGGCATCAACCCTCAACATTTGTTGAATAGGGAAGAGAAGTCGAGTGTTGATTAGTTTGAAAGTTATTTATATTCTGTAGACAACCTAGTAAAAATTTTCAAATTCGGTTCACTTTTCACGAAATAATGTAATATTGAACTTTCCGTCAAAAGTAGATGTTGAATAGACAGTTGAACTGCCCGAAACTCAGGAACCTAAGAGTTTTTAAGAATACAAAAATAATTTTCAAGTTCTGTATTAGGGAGAAAGATTTCCTGTGATGACATTGTTCCGAAAAATCCCCCTGAGGATGGCAACAAACCCCAACATTCTTTGAATAGGAAGGAGATGTTGGATGACAAACTGAATGATGCACTTCAACAGAAAAGGCCAGAATTAATCAAAAGAAAAGGTTGGTGTGTTTTACCAAGATCATGCGACACCTCATACAAGTTTGGTCACTCGCAAAAAACTTTTACAGCTTGAATGGGATACACTGCCGCACCCACCATATTCTCCAGATTTGGATTATTATTTGTTCCGGTCATTGCAATTTTTTTTGGATAGTAAAACTTTCACTTCAAATGAAGAGGTAAAATATCACCTGAATCAGTTTTTTGCCACCAAAGACCAAAACTTTCATCAATCATGCAACTACCAGAAAGATGGAAAATGGTGTTGGACCAGAATGACCAATATATAATTTAATAAAATATTTTTTCATTATACGAAAATTGTCTTTCATTTTCTCAAAAAAAAAAAACGAAATTAGTTTCCAAACAACCCGATATATTGTAGAAGTTTGAAGATATATTTCTGAATTAAAAGTTACCCTAATTTAATTTCAAATCTGTCATATCGTCTCACTTTTATTATCAGTCTTGTTTAATCTGTCTACATTTTGTGCAGCTCTCTGGTTTTTAAGTACTGTATTATGTATAATTTAAACCTTGATTGTGACTATCTAGGACCAAAAATACATACAATCTTTTCTCAATCTCTGTTCATTCTTTACTTAGTATAATTTTTTATATCTTTCGAGGACAATTAGTTATTGGTTTTATCGGGAATCCTGTATTGACTATACATGTAAGTATTCCCATTAAAGTATTCCAATGGTGTTTCACATTATCCGTTTCTATGTCTAATAGGATATCACTTGAGCATGAGGAAGGTTTACTTGTTTGTAGCGTTTGAAGTAATCGAGAATACAGTTAGCTCCTTGAATTAGCTTGATAGGTTACACTGGTATACAGCGTGTGTGTATTCGCATGCCTTAGATGGCACTATTGTTTGGTGAAATAGAGTCTCTTCACATAGTTGCATTGTATTCGTCGGCATTATAGGACTGCACTGAAGGTATACCAAAAAGCATTGAAATATGCATGTCTAATGCTAATGCCCGGTGATCAGCAAAACGTATTCGGCTCCGTTTGAGTTTTAAGCTTTCTGTTTACCATAGTTTATACTTCTTTTCATATTTCCAAATAATAAAATTCTGCTAATAAGTACACTTCATGAAAGGTAAATACCGAAATGAAACAACGCGAAAGGAGCAAACGATATCGGGCGTGAAAAAAAAACTTCGAGAACTCACCAATCAATAAGACACTCTCGGATGGCTCTGGCTGGCGGGTGATTGGCTGTAATTCCATCTTTCGCACGTCCAAAAGACGTTCCTGACTTCTGGTCATTTTTCCCAGATGGCTGGAGGACGAGTCCAGGGCTACAATGGCGTCGTCGAATGAGGTTAGCGTGTGAGAGCGGGCGAAAGACACGTGCTTCTTGCTGCGGAAAAGCAAAAGGGTTTATTTTTCGAGTAATACAGGGGCGGAACCGAAATATTTCGTAGACAATACATTTTCAATTAAATGCATTTATTTGACACATGCTTGGTAGGAATTATTCATTATATTCATTATAAATGATACATACTTTTTCCTTTCTTAAATTTATTGAAATAATAAAGAATATTTTCACTATTCATTAATCAACAATAATTCTTTCGATAGCACTGTAGCTTCTTCAGGTTTACAATTTGAACTAATTCTGACAATTACACCTTCCTTATTATACAGACTATTAAAACTTGAAGAAAAGGGGAGGTACCAGATTTTTCATTATAATTCAACTGTGTTACGAATGGAGATATAAAAAAATTATTCACAAAAATTGTACGAAAGCAACTGAATTTTTTTAAATTCCAAATGGAACAAGATATTGAGTGTAATTCCATCTTTCAAATAGATCACCCTGCATATTTTCTTATTTTTGTCCAGCTCTTTTTCTCCTGATTACGAATATACAGGGTGTTTCACGAATGATTGTACTGGCTTTCAGGGCAGATGCAGGACATTTTGGTGAGTCTGAATGAGTGCACGAAATATGTCCTTACTGTATTCGTTTAAAAGTTACAGGATGTTTTATGTATTTTAACAAAAACTTTCAATCGGCATATCTATTGAACACCTACATGGATCTTCATGAAAACTTGAGGGAATTAGGATAGGCCAATGCCAAATATTTGCCCATAATAACTTATCGATAGCGCAGCTCTGACCTGAGATAATTACATTCTTTATTTCACATCTTGTAAAACACCCTGTACATCCAATTTTCAAAAAATGAAATTTTCTTCAGAACCTACAATAAATACTCTTTCAAATGAACCTACTAGGATCAATGGTACACTTCACATCATCATTTTATGAACCATTGAATATTAGGAATTTTCAATTTATAGTAAACACGGACCTGTGAATCTCCGAATAATGCGTCTATACATATTGAATCGATTGAAATTCTCTGTAACATGACTTAGGTATTGTGCTGCATCTTATTTCATCCAATATATGAATCTAGGGGCAACATCAAATATTTTTTGCAAAAATAAATTTAACCGAAATCTCGAATCAACATTGAACATTTAATTGAACTATTATCAAATTGACTTAATAATAAAAATATAAAATGTATCTTATAAACATGTGTGGAACTGAAAAAAATTGACAATAAATAAGAGAAAAAATTTAACTTGTTTTCGAAAATAGCCCCTCCCTCTTCTAAACATTTTCTAGCTCTTTTGATCAAATCTTTAAAATTTCCGGTCGATTTCGTATTGCTTCACATGCAACTTGAATACAATTAATCAGATACTCCCTGTCTATGATTTCTTCATAGTAAACTTTGTTGTTTACGTGCTCCTATAGAAAAATAAGTCTAGCATGTAAGATCTGGGTATCTTGCAGGACAGTCATGAGGTCTCCTTCTACCAAATCAGTGATCTGGATAAACTTCATTCAAATGCGCTACAATTTCACGGGTAAAATGTGCCGGAGCTTCATCATGTTGGAAGTACATTCCTCTTGGAATATTGCTTTCATCATTCAAGAGCCCTGGCAAATGCTCGATTAAAAATTGAAGATATGCCACTCCATTCAGCCTGTGTGGAAGAATAAATGGTCCAATTAGGCGATTATTGTAAATTGCACATCAAATATTGACTGAAAAACGATGTTGTGAATTGCGTTTCCTAGACACTTTCGGATTTACTCTGGACCAAATATGTGCTTTGCGAATATTCAAAATTCCATCTTTTGTGAAGGTGGCTTCATCAGTAAAAAGCGTTCTGCAAAACCAATCTGCAAAATCGCATCTTCATCGCCTGGCTCCAATCTCGGATATGTTTTTCTGGTATTTGGCTGGCCATTTCACTACGAATTGCAAAAGAAGTCTAATATTTAATTAGTTAGAATTGAACAAGTCACAATAACCTTAAAATGTCTTTGACACGACTTCGAAGTACACAATGAGCTGACAAATGACGATGAAATATCGACATGCCCCCATTAAAATATAATACAGCTTTTATCACATTTTTCCTCGGGTTTCAAAGCGAAATTACCCCTCAATCTGAGATATTATCCAGTTTCCGTGCATATATGAATGTCTGTCGAATAATTCCAGCGCATATCGAAATATCAAATTCTGCATCCACAGGAAAATTGGATCACGACAAGAATATATATGGCGGAGACCAGGAGATCGATAGAAAAATCCTGCACAGGAAATAACCCGACTTCGGACCTAACTTGCAGGTAACATCCGATATTGGAATGTCTGCAGACATTCGGCAAGTTAGCGACCTAATCTGATTCCACGGATTGAAATGGAAAGCACGCTGCATCCGGAAATTCATTAAAGTCGACTTTGGGACCAGGAATACCCGGAATATTGACAATGACCAGCTCGCTTCGATTGGTTTAGTCATGGATGAAGACGAAGAAACAGTGGGCTCAGCTTCAACAAACAGTTTTATGTGGCCGATGGAGATGGTTACGATTAGCGGAAACTAAAAAAAGAGCAACTCAATTTCTGCTTATTTATTTAACTCTAAATAGTATAAATAAGTTCGTGCGAAAATCCAATTGGTTATATCACATATACAGGATGTATATGAATAGTTGCGTAAAAATTAGTGGGTGATTCCTTGTCAAAAATAGGGTCGGTCTTTCATATAAACTTTATTGTTTCGAGCCCCCCCGCTTAGTTACAGCCCCTAAAGTTGGCGCCGGCAAAACCGTTCCTAATTTTTTTCTCAAAAACCAAAGAACGGACAAGAATACAATTGAGCAGACATTTTATGCGGGTGAGAAGGCTCTCAAAAAAGTTTTTGTTCCTCTATGATTGCAAGAGGTGGAAAAAGCCACCCCTAAACCTTCTTTCGCAAGAAACTTTTTCCATATTTCTATTTTACACAAAAAAATTGATTTTTCGATAGCGTGATCCATTGTTAACAAATAAGGTCTCTTGTAATTTCTTGCTGAATTTCAAGGTTTTTGAGAAAAAAAATTATCAACAAGACAGCGTGAGTCGTCTGGTGGTAATGCTCTAAAAGCATCTAGAAGATATGCAGAAATGTTTCCTGAACGTGTGGCTCCACATCACATTCTATTTACACGAATTCACAACGACTTCGAGAAAGTGGTACATTTAAAACAGATAAAAATGCGATGTTATTAAAAGATTTTCTGAATCGTCTCCAATTCTCGACTTGAATGTTGGGAATGATTGAGCAATACCCCAATTATTGAAAAATGTCCTATTCACAAAGAAGGCTAATTCTTCTAGAGATGCAATAACCAATTTTCATTATAACCACATATGGGCCGAAGAAAACCCTCACGCTATTACTGTAGCTCACCACCAAGAACAATTTCCTCTGAATGCCTGGCTTGGATATGTTGAGGTTCAGTTAATTGGTCCAAAATTTCTACCACCTCGATTGAAAAGAATTACATACGTTCAATTTCTAGAAAAAGAACTTCCTATACTTCGTCAAAACAGACCTTTGCGTGTCCGAAGGACCATGTGGTTTATGCATGATGAGGCAGAACAGCTGTTTAAGACTGATTTATGGAGCGAGAAGAAGAGATCATATTACTCCTTTTTTGGTTGACTGAATATGTCCTTTTGGTATAGGCTCCATGTAGCTTGCTTAGGTTTTAAGATTTTGAAATTCAGGACACTCCTATACCTCTATGATAGGATTCAATACAGACACCAAGTTCATGGCCTCAACCTGCATCATAGATATCTGGTCACGGTTCCGCAGCACCGAAAATAAGTTTGCAAATATCTTTTTCGAACTCGATTTCTGACGCTTTGAATTCACTGGATAATATAGACCTTCTACAGATGGTATCTTCTCTCAGGAGTCGCTGCAAAAACCAACTGATTGATTTGCAAGGTAGATTTCCACTCTTTCAGGTAGATCTGTTTTTTGAAATGGTAAATAATGAATCCTTCCTGCTTTCCCCGTCGTTCCCAAAACTATTCTTTTCCTACTAGTATTTAAGTAAATATTTATTTGCAATTTTGTGCTGCTTTCATGTTTTGATGAACTTATTTTGAATGTAAGGATTAACAGATTCCTTCAGGAAATGTGCACCCTGTATGTCTTTTGTTACCCATGGCTGTTGAAACAATAAACGAATTATTATCTTTATTAAAATATTCATCTTATTTACTTATACAACCTCCATTTAAGTGTAATCACTTGACTAAACGTTGAGGTACACCCGAAACCAGGTCATCTCAATCATTTTAGGAGATGGTAGTCCAGGACTGTAAAACTGACTGAATTGAATCATCTTTATAACGTGGCGCTGCTTGTTCAACTTCAATCTCCATTAGTCCCTATATATATTCAATGGAACTTAGACTTGGTAGCCTAAAATGGTTATCACTTGGTGTTCTTGCATCCAAGCTTGAGTATAGGCTGAATCTTGCATTCCCCTGCTGAAAACGCCACCCCTCTGGATATAAAACATGCACCGATTCAAGGATAAAATCGTTTAGAATGCCACAATACTTTTCACTATTAATGGTACCATCAACTATACAGAGAGGCGTAGCACCACGCTGAGATATTGCTCCCCAAACCCTTATTTTGGTAGGAAATTTGAACGGTAGCAGGTTGTTTAGATAGGATTTTAAGTGAATTCCAGCAAGTTTGAAACAACTTTCATCAGATTCAAAGACATTATTGAAATTATCTTCATAGAGATAGATATGGATATAGAGTCATTATAGAATTGTTTTTTGGTTTTCTTGATATGTAGCCTTGTCTTCTCGGAACATACGAACAGTTTCTGGACATACTTTTATATTTCCAAATGGATTTGGAATTTTGGATTTCCAAATCTGCTAGCCAATTTGCGAAACTTCAGGCGCGGATTGTGCCGTCCTAAGGCCAATAAAGCCTCTAAATTGTTTCTTTTAATCTTACGCTATCTTCCTGAAACTAGTCTATGCTCCAAATCCATGCCATTTTTATCCTCTTTATTGTCTCATATACAGCACTTCTTCCCAGTTGCACTAATTTTTTAACGTTTCGAAAACCTTTTCCTTACAAAAATTTCACCTGTTTTTTTTTTCTAGTTATGACAATATTTCATAAATTGTATACCTGTTGAATATTTAACAAATAGTGTTACCATGCAGCTTTCCCCATAGCCGACTATCTGCACCACCTATTTTATACATTACTTGTGTCTTAGAATGTTACAAAAAAGAAGTATAGTAAAATTATAAAAAATAATACATTCCGGATACTTTCTAGAATGATTATATATCGTTCCTCCAGATACTCACATGGGCGCAGGAGTTTGATTAGATCCTGAAGAATGTGTTGGTTCCAAAATAGATTTAGGCTTCTCCATTCTCACCGATTCGTCGTCAGATGGCATCCAGGTATAACGAGAGGGATCCACGTGAACTTTCCTTCTGAAGTAGGAGGATTTTAGATCTTGGTCATAACGGTAGATGTCAGGACCAGGTGGTGCCCATGGATATCTGAAAGATGCCAAAATTAATGCTAATATAATATCTAAAATTATTTAGGAAACAAATGTTGACTCAATTCCGAGAGCAAATATTAAAAACAAGATTTCCTCTTTATTTTTGAATACAATCAAATGCATAAAACAGAAAACACTATAACAAGTTCAGAGAAATAAGACAAAGGAGTAAAAATTGTATCGTTATACAAAGAATGATATGAAAGACTGCCCTAAAAGATTTGGCAAGTACTTGAAAGATTGTAGAAGGGAGGGGAGTATGCCGAGTTTGGTGCATTATGGTGATGGAATTGCTGATACTGGAAAAGAAATATGTAACTTATTTGCTTCATTTTTTCGTAGCGTGTATAAACGTTATCGGCAGGCCTATCACTTCACTGACGAGTGTGGCAATAATAGTATATTGAGTTCGGTACCTGTCACACCAGAATGTGTATTAGAGAAGATGGATAAACAGCCAGGACGATTTTGTGCAAATGTACTACAGTGGCCTGTCATAATTCCGACAAGTATTCCGAGTCTGGCGCTTTCTGCCATATTTTGGTTGAAAAACATTCCAAGAAATGCCTTCGAATGGCAGGAAGGCCAGGAAGGCTCAGACAGAAATACTCTAGTTTTGAGTTCATTCTGCCTATTATCGTCCGCTGAGCCACTTCATGTGGTATTCACAGGAATGGTTTCGGGCCTACCAGAGGCAGCGTGCCCCCAGCAGACGCCAGCCGATCTGCCTCTTCGTTACCCAAATAGTGGCTCGGTATCCAAACAAGAGTGATTCTGTTATGCTCACCGAGCCTGTTTAGAGCCGTGCGCCGTGCTGGATTTCAGAGCTTACTGACTATCGCTAAATACTTTGATCTTTCCGTGGTGGATTTGCCGTTTTATCTGCAGATCCGCCGTGGTCTCGATGGCAAATGATTCTGCCTGGAATATGGTTGCGTATTGACCGAGACTCAATGAGATACTGATTATTGATTTGATTCCATAGACTCCCTCTCCCGTTCCGTTCGTCCTTCGCAAGCCATCTATGAACAAGCCAAGGTCGAGCATCAATAGAAACTCAGTATGCTGAGTCCATTCGTTCCGGTTGGGGACGATTATATTGAAATTCCGTTCTTGACTCCGTAAATCCGAGGGCATCGATAGGGTGCTGTTCGTTAAAAGCTCGTCCAGTAGTCCTGAACCTCCCATCACTATTGCCTCTGGCCTGTCGACCGGCAGTTGATGTAGATTGTTTGTGGTCCGTCCCGCTTCCGTCTGCACGACCAGGTGCAGGGGTGGTAGATTTAGTAGTACCTTCATGGCTGCCGTGGGTGTGGTGCGAAACGCACCTGTAATTGCAAGGCAAGCCTGTCCCTGTGATCGAGTGAGCTTATGTTGCCCAATCGTTTGTTGGCCCTTCTTCCACCACGCTACAGCGCCATACGTTCTCTGTGGTCTATTGACCATAGTGTATAGCCAATATCTGCCTGGGCTTTAAACCTCAGGTTTCACCGCAGATTCACCTGCAGGTCCAGCATATCATTCTGGCTTTATGACACATTTTGTCTTGGTCTGCATTCCAACTGAGAGTTTTGTCCTGGGCTATTCCCAGGTATTTTGCCTTATTAGAGAATTGTATTGTTTCACTACGGATTGTCGGCGGTTCTGATCGATCCAGCTTCGGTTTCTTGGTGAATAGCAGTATAACAACCGGTTGTGGGTTAAAAGACATATCTTCCCTTAATAACCATTTGTCTATGATGTCCAATGTCTCTTTAAGGACAGCCTTTATCGTCACCTCCACGTTACCCTTCACTGTGATTGCCAGGTCACCAGCAAATCCTTGAACATCGACTTCCCACAGCGAGATGATCGCTAGCAGGTCATCGACGAGAAAGGTCCACAGTAAGGGTGAGAAAATGCCCCTTGGGAGCTTGGAATTCGAAAACCTCACACTGATATGAGGTCGTTTCGTTATAGTGACTTCTTCGAATGCTTCTGAATAAATTGTTTCAATATTGAAACTATGTACGCAACATTCTTGGTGAGTTGAGTGCCCTCGAGGATATTCCTGAAGACCTTTCACTCTAAACCCCAACACCCCTGAGCTATATCACTTTAAAATTTCTAAAGAGAGGGTGCCACCTCATCTCCATCTTTTTGTAAGTTGGAGTACCGGAACAAACGTTTTTGCTACAGGTGGGTTAGATAGGTGATACGGACTCATAAAATTAAGGTTAAAACTAACATCATCCATAATTTGGGCAAATAATGTCACCATCTTTATCACCCGTAAAATTATTCCATAAATTCCGCGTCAAATTTCGCAAAATTTAAATGGCCTTGCCTCTTCCGAGGCAGATGAACTTAAACGCTCCTAAAACCACGTCCTTATCCATTTTCTCCCCATTTTATAAAGCAATTTCCGTCAACCTCTACTCACAAATAATTCCATCGCTCATCCCCAGGACATAAATAAGGGCCCAAGAATCTGGATTAACGCCGAAGCGTCCTCCGGGAACATAGAATTCACTAGGTCTATCCTGTTCCCGGAACGATGTAATTCCGGGATGTGTTACAAGCGCCTCAACGTTCCCCGAGGAGGCCGAGAAACGAGTAACATCATTTCAACCGGGTCATATACCTTCTTGGACTTCCACCTCTATGGCAGTTATGGAAATGGGATTTGGGTAGGCGGTGGACAAATTTTTTCGAGTTAACTCCGGAATGAAGTGGAAAATTGAGGGAAAACGAGATTATCTGAACTTTGGGATTGAATTGAAATTATTCTGTTGAGTAGTGAGGCCACAAGGTAAGAAAATATAGGTCTGTCTCAACTATTCCTACCTACACAGATGTAAGTTGCACTGTGCTGATTCGAGAAACTTCCTATTTACCTCAAATTCGTAATACATATCAGTCGATTCAATTATTACCTTTGGAGAGAAATGCTGACATTTGCATATGTGCTTAATTGGACATTACTTGAGCAGAGGAAGATTTCTTTGTCTGTGACGTTAGATGTAATGGGAAAAACAGTTCGCTTCTTGATTCATCCTGGGGTTGTATATAGCGTAAGTATATTGGAGTGTATTAGATGGCGCTGTTGAAGAAAACAGTGGGAACGCTATTTCGTTGGCGTTAGAGCAATGCACTGATGAGTAGCCAAAAAGCTATGAAACATGCATGCCTGTAGCTTATGCCCGACGATCAACTCTATTTAAGTTCGAAACTGTAACACTGTCCTGATTCGAAAAACTTCCTATTCATTCATACTCGTTATCATCTTCCTACGATGAATTTACTGTAGGGTATTTGAATTAAAATTGATGATTAATTTTTTTGTGATCAATTTTCTTGCCCACAGTCTATGTTCTTTGAAGTTATAATTGAACACGAGTTCTTGAACTGTGATTTCGGATTGTTTTCTGTGTTGTTTATGTAAGTTTAGATAAACAACAGTGAAATAAGGAATATGTTGTGAGTTTAAAGATTCTTGAACAGGATCAATAAATAATTTCTTACTACTCAAACTGGAATAACAGCAATTCAATGATATGAGTAAAACGAGACAACTTTTTATACAAAAATTCCAGGAAAGCAATGACGTCTAGTCAGAAGCTTTTGCGCGTTTGTTCGCAGATCTTCGTATTCAGATCTAGATCAAATGTACTGGCTGAAATTTTTTTCGAAAATATTGTGAAGATACGGTCCTGGCGAAATTTAGCGAAAATATGTCTCTGTCTTAGTTTGAAATATCATGTTTGACATTGATATTTCGTAAATATTAAAAAAATAATTAGATGAAGTTTAATTGTGAGTAACAACAAAACTGGTGATGCGATTTTGCCCTTTCAGAATATCAACCCACCTATGGAGTTCTCATATCTAACGTGAAAATTTTAAGTCTCTAGCTATTACATTCGAGAGTTAAAATGACCAGAAATTTCGGTAATTTCAAAATAAATTATATTCTTTGAGAAGTCCTTTAAGTGTGTTCATGTTTTTAAAAGGCAATTGGTGTTTTTAAAGGTAAGACCAGAAACAAAATTTTGTCTCCTTTAAATATTTATCTATTAATTTTAATTACTTTCGTATATCTGTGGGGTTATTTATTCCATTTGACATTATATATTGAGTTTTGATTATATACGTCCATTAAATGTAAGCGGTGCTTGTGTAGACATAACTTTATTTCTCAAAGTTTTTTGAATAAAAATTTTCTTGAAATTGAAATTGTAGAAGATAAACATATTTCAATTTGTTTTAATATTCAAATTTTGTTATATTTCTTCTATCAAGTAAAAGGCCTCTCAATTTTTTTTAAATCTCTATTTATTTTATTTTATGTCTTTATGTATTCAGTGGAAGTTACATGCATCGAAAATATCTTCCGAATATAAACATCTTCTTCAACAACTCTCGATAAATGTAACATTCCAATCCAAAATCCAGATAACCTTGTAAAATTATCCACTGGAGGCACGATCAGCAAATTGCCAAAATTAAATTGCGAGAATAAAATACAAAATTGCTGTCTCAGAACCCAATGAAGAATCGGAGTGGAACATTGCAGGATCGCTAAAATTTTCACAATCCTCACGAGATGTGAGACGTACAATTCTTATAAAATATGCAGATTGACGGAATCTCGTGTTGCTGAATTTCTCCTAATAAGGACAGTCGCTCTCCAGCGAATTGGGGCTTCGAAAACGTATTCTCTCCTACGCTGTACCCCGACAAGATCTCTTTATTCTTATTGCCCATCGATTTCTGATCACGTGATCTGATTTATATTCTGTAGCGATTTGCCGAAGGAGGCACTCCTCAATTTGCCGTGACAGAATGTTTTCGTCGCTGATCAGCAGATAAGCTTATGTAGTACAAAAAGAGGACATTACAGATAATAGCTGGAATTAATTCTATGGAACCTCTACAGATTTGAATCTAAATAAATCTCATGAAAACATTTAGAATTAAATTTTTAAGAAAAACGCCCAAGATAAAACTGGATCACTTTATAGTTATATGTATCATCATCACATGAGGTACACATTAACTAATAAAAAATCAACGGAAATATAAAATAATGACCAATTTATTTAGACATCACATACATGTTTCGATTGGATGTTAAAGAATCTCAAGTTCCATCAACAAAAAATGTTCAACATATAATTCAAGAATGTCTTTTTTATTTTCGTTTTTTAAAGAGTATATAGCATATTCTCCAGAGAAAGAACCTGATAAATTCGGACCCAAAATCTTCAGTAAGGAGTTATTTGAATAAACAAAATAATCATTTAAAAATACCTTTTTATCACCAGACATTTCTGCAACAACTAACCAATTTTGGGATAAGCATGCCCTATACGAAAATATGATTAAATCAAAAAAAAATTCAATGAAAGGAGATAATTTCTCAATAATTAAAATATATAAATCGAAAATTAGTATTTGCATGAAAACATTCATCTTGTGATAAAAAGGTATTTTTATATATTTTTAAAGTATTATTTTGTTGAAAAAATGTATATATGACAGTAATTTATTTCCACAAAAATGTTTGTACTAATACAACAATTGTTTCACCACGATGCGGCTTCTTCAGGTATTACATTGTACTGTCTGATTGTACTGTAATACCTGAAGAAGCCACATCGTGGTGGAACAATTGTTGTATTAGTACAAACATTTTTGTGGAAATAAATAACTGTCATATATACATTTTTTTAATTGAAATGATTTTCCACCAAGTGAAGACCGAATCTATCAAATGATTATTTCGTTTATTCAAATAACTCCTTACTGGGTCCCAATTTATCAGGTTCTTTATCTGAAGAATGTGCTATATAATCTTTAAAAAAGGCCTTTTTGAATTATATGTTGTACATTTTTAGGAGATGGAATTTGTGATTCTTTAACATCCAATCGAAATAGATATATGTTTAAGGTGATGTTTAAATAATTTGTTTATTATTTTATATTTCTTTATATTCTTTATTAGTTAATTTCCACCACATATGATGTTAATATATATGTCTATGAAGTGATACAGTGTATTTAGGATATTTTTTAAATATTTTAGTATTTACAGATATATTCTGTAAGCCTTCCACATATTTAATTTCAAAAAATTATATTTAATACTATAAATTCAGGAATTAAATTAATGTCATATAAGCACCGCTTATATCAAACGACATATAAACTAAACCTTCATTACTAGACATCCGAATGAGATAACAAAATACAATACATATAAATTGTTAACAAAAATCTTATACATTAAATATTTTGAGTAGACAAAATTTTGTTTCTACTAATCCCCCTTCTGAAAACACATATCTTTCAAAAATATTTAACATAATCCTAAGAATTTCATCATAAAACTATCTTACTTACTATGTTACTTTTTAGAAAATCTCAAAGTATGTAAAAACATTACTAAAAAACACGTTTTTTCAAAATGTGATTTGGTACTGATGAGCAAAGTCTCTCTTAAAACGGGGTTTTTAGTAATTTTTTTTACATATCTTGAGATTTTCCGAAAAATAACTTAGTTAGATATCCAAAAATATTGAATATTCTAAGTGAGATAGTTTTATGATGAAATTCTTAGGATTATGTTAAACACTTTTGAAAGATATATATCTCTTTTCATAAGAGGGATGAGCAGAAACAAAATTTTGTCTATTCAAAATATTGAATTCATAGGACTCTCGTTAACAATTTTTATTTATTGCATTTTGTTATCTCATTTGGATGTCTTATAAAGAATGTTTATTTTATATGTCGTTTGATATAAGCGGTGCTTATATGATATTATTTTAGTTTAATTCCTGATGTTATAATATTAAATATAATTTTTTAAAATTAACTAACAGAAAATATTAAAATATTTTGAAAATTTCATTTACGTTCCATCAAGTATAAACCTTTATTTATTTTATTTTATTCATAATATAAAATTATTTGATTTCCTTAACATTCTTTATACAGATGTCCTTGTGCTATAACAGAGGCCGTTAAATTGCCAGTCAATCCTTAAGATGTATGATAAACTACAGAACTATTTATTTGAGGTCATATGGGACACCATTTAAATGTTCAGTATTCATTTGCCAAGATGCTTCATGGATTTTTAAGGTGAGTAAATATTTTTTGTTGATTGATGTTGTATGTTTTTAAATGGGAATGGGTACTGACGAGCAAATTCTCTCTTAAAACGTATTTTTTAGTAATGTTTTTACATATCTTGAGTTTTCTGAAAAGTAACTTAGTTAGATATTCAATAATATTGAATATTCTAAGTAAGATAGTTTTATAATGAAATTCTTAGGATTATGTTAAACATTTTTGAAAGATATCTGTTTTCATAAGATGGATGAGCAGAAACAAATTTTTTTTTACTCAAAATATTTAATTTAATGAATTTTTGTCAACAATTTATATTTATTGGATTTTGTTATCTCATTTGGATGTCTGATATCAATGTTTATTTTATATGTAGTTTGATATAAGACATTAATTTATTTCCTGAAGTTATGATATCAAATATAATTATTTGAAATTAAATATGTAGAAGACTAAGAGAATATATCTGTAAATATTAAAATATTTAAAAAATTTTATATACCTTCCATCAAGTATAAATCTCGATTCATTTCATTTAGGACATGTTTTAAAATTTAATTCTAAATGTATTCATGAGATTTGTTTAGATTAAAATCTGTAGAAGTTATGGAGAATTAATTCCAGGTAATATTCTGTAATCTGCAAATACTTCTTCAAAGTAATTTTCAATTTATATCATTTAATCTGTTTGATATTTGAGATATTGAAGATAACAGTTGCAGAGATCAGTGCAAAATAAAATAATATGAATCAAAATGAAGGAATATTATCTTAAAATAGAAAGGCCTTTTACTTGATAGAAGAAATATAACTAAATTTGAATATTAAAACAAATTAATATAAATAATAATAATAAAAATAGCTCACACTGTTCTTTGATTCTGTTAGAGCATAGATAAATCTTGAATTATAAAGATGATCTATGTCTCGAAACATTATTCATTTACACGTGGTGAGTGCTTTGGTACAGGTTAGTTTTTTTGATTTTAATATTTTGAATATATTTCAGGACTGAAGACGGAATTGCTTTGAACTATATTTGTTTTTTGAAGATATAGTGCATGCTTTGAGAGATTTCTGAATTTACTTATTCGAATATTTAAATATATTAAATATTTCAAATAAATTATATTCTTTGAGAGGTCCTTTAAGTGTGTTCATGTTTTTAAGATGCAAGTGGCGTTTTGAGGGCAAGACCAGAAACAAATTTTGTCTCCTTTAAATATTTATTTATTAATTTTAGGGACTTTCGTGTATCTTTTGGTTTATTTATTCCATTTGGCATTGTATATTGAGTTTAGATTATATACGTCTATTAAATATAAGCGGTGCTTGTTTTAGACATTAATTTAATTCTAAAAGTTTTTTGAATAAAATTTTTTAAATTAAAATTGTAGAAGATAAACATATATTAATTTGTTTTAATATTCAAATTTTGAATATTATCTTCATCTATCTATTCTGTTATTTGAGATTCACATCCGCTTTTGACAGAAAAGGAGTTGAAGGAATATTTATACTAGCTACAGCGGCTAGAAGAAGCTATTCCAGAATTTAAAAATTCTCCGGCAAAACTTCGCAGAATAAAACAGTATGACTTCTAACACGTTGAAACCCTGATGAAATATTAAATTCATACATTATTCATTTTATGTTGAACCTGCGATGAAAACTTAATGCAACGTCCCATCGAGTGCATGCAAAGCCTCTCTGCGAACTTTTCCAAAGGAAAAATGATCATTTTTCCGCACACAAGCATGGAATCGCCCTTAATGAGTCTCGGAAACATTGAATGTTCAGCTAATGGCGCTTGTTCAAAACATTAGGCGTCCTCTCTGAACGCTTTCCATATTTCTACAAAAAGTTCCGAAGACGGGCAAAAAACTTGAATGCCTAGCGTATTGGGTTAATTTGCTTCAAGTTCACGATAGAATATTGCCCATTCTACGATTGGTATCATTGGAATCGTTCGGTTTTATGATGGAAGTTTTCATCTTCTTCGCAGAACGGCCATTCTGTTATTATTTTTTGTCTCTTTCCCTTCATTCCATCTCACGAAGGCAGTAGAATATCCGAAAGAATTTAAAGGGAAAAATCGTTATTTTCACATAAATTTCCTTAATATATGGTATATATGAAAGCACTTACCCTGCGTCAGAATCTCAAAAATTTTCTGATAAATAAAACTTATTTTAAACACTTAACCAGTGATTAAATTCTATTCAAATAGTCCGGAGGTTTTTGAGTTAAAAATTTTGATTTCCTTGCCTCCTATTGATCAGGAACACCAACAACATCAGACAACGACTTGCTGCGGGCAGAAGTGGAAGCAAATCCATGTCAAACAATCGTGAAACTTACAAACACCCTTAACAACCTTGGTCGACCATCCAAGAAAATTTGAAGCAGATTAAAAAAACAAGCAGAGCAAGTGTTTGGGTCTCCCATAATCTGTCCGAAGATAACAAAGCCAATCAATGTAACGTATTGCTTCAACGGTACCATACGGAACCGTCTTTTGATCGCTTGATCACTGGAGACGACAAATGGGTCCTATATGATAATCCAAAAGGCAAAAGCAGTGTCTCACTCAAAATAAATCACCACGAGGTACTGCGAAGGCTTGTCTACATTCTAAAAAGGCGCTTCTGTGTGTTTTGTGGAGTATACGCGGAATGGTTCATTAAGTACTGAAACCTGGACAAACTGTTAATGCGGATATTTATTGTGAAAAATTGGATCGAGTGAACCAATCTTTAATCGAAAAGTCTCCGGCTATTGTCAACAGGAAAGGCGTTATTCTGCAACACGATAATGTAAGACCGCACTGTGAAAGACGAACCTTGGAAAAAATTCATGAATTGGGGTGGGAGGTATTGCCTCACCAACCATACTCGCCAGATATCACACCCTCGGATTTCCATTCATTCTGATCGCTACAAAATTTTTTTATTGGCAAAAAATTTTAAAATTTGGAAGATGTCCCCAATGCCATCTCGAGATATTTTATTTGAAAACCAATTGATTTTGATCGGTCTGGCATTGAAAATTTGCGCACTATATGGCAAAAAGCTGTGGATAATGAAGGTGCTGACATTATTGATTAAAAATGAAAACTTGTTAATAATTTATTCGTTTTAATTCAATTCAATTTTGTGATTTCAGTAAAATGTACTTCTAAGACTATATATTCTAGTGGTTTCTAGATAAACTTCATTTTATTTTGTTCTAGACAAATTATGTTAAGTTAGTTAGTTAGTTAGTTAGTTAGTTAGTTAGTTCGTTAGTTGGTTAGTTGGTTAGTTAGTTAGTTAGTTAGTTAGTTAGTTAGTTAGTTAGTTAGTTATAAATATTGAATTGTATCAGTCCTTACTTGGTGAAAATCCATATTAAATAATTTGAAATAAGGTTATTCTGATTTTCACAAATTTTTATTGTTAAACTCACAACAATTGTTTCGCTATCACAGTAGCATCATCAGGTAAGATCACATTTTGAATAACTAGTTATTCAAAATGTGATCTTACCTGATGATGCTACTGTGATAGCGAAACAATTGTTGTGAGTTTAACAATAAAAATTTGTGAAAATCAGAATAACCTTATTTCAAATTAGTTAGTTAGTTAGTTAGTTAGTTAAGTTAGTTAGTTAGTTAGTTAGTTGGTTAGTTGGTTAGTTAGTTAGTTAGTTAGTTAGTTAGTTAGTTAGTTAGTTAGTTGGTTAGTTGGTTAGTTGGTTAGTTAGTTAGTTAGTTAGTTAGTTAGTTAGTTAGTTTGTAAGTTGGTTAGTTGGTTAGTTGGTTAGTTGGTTAGTTGGTTAGTTGGTTAGTTGGTTAGTTCGTTAGTTAGTTAGTTAGTTAGTTAGTTAGTTAGTTAGTTAGTTAGTTAGTTAGTTGGTTGGTTGGTTGGTTGGTTGGTTGGTTGGTTGGTTGGTTGGTTGGTTGGTTGGTTGGTTGGTTGGTTGGTTGGTTGGTTGGTTGGTTGGTTGGTTGGTTGGTTGGTTGGTTGGTTGGTTGGTTGGTTGGTTGGTTGGTTGGTTGGTTGGTTAGTTAGTTAGTTAGTTAGTTAGTTAGTTAGTTAGTTAGTTAGTTAGTTAGTTAGTTAGTTAGTTAGTTAGTTAGTTAGTTAGTTAGTTAGTTACGTTCACTTCCGGAAGCACAAAATGCATAACCCTGTATATGTGTGACATCTTTTTCATTTCAAATATTTTGACAGAGCTTGCAAATTTCAACGTAAATATTTGAAGTAGAGACGGTGATATGATCTGTTGGTAACGTAGCCAAGTTTCCACGTGGCATCGCCATTTTTCTTCGATGGATCGATGGATTTCTATGGGAGGGAAATAATATGTGGCTGCATAAAGAAGAAAACCTTCCTTATAGCTCTCCTGAAAATAGAAAGTGAATGCCATACTCAGCTTTTATAGTTCCATATATTTCTTAAGTGAACACAACAAGCCTAGCAAACTCCAACAATAAACCGTCTATAAAATAAAATCAGAAATTGTCATCCCGCGTTCAATCTATCGAACGACTCCCTTTCATTCGTTCGATAATACAATTGGACGTTACGTTGATCGTCAGGAATGGAAAAAAAGGTCTGAAGAACAGGAGGAGGGAAGGATAACATGTACGATCCCGCAGTTGTAGTGTTCCCGGTCTGATTCTTCATTGAAACCCGTCCAAGCGGCCATTTTTCACGTAACGAGTAAAGTCGGTGAGTGAGGATTACTAACTTAGACAGCTCTACGACTCTTGAAATGAGAAAAGCCGGCTGTTCATTCAATGAGCGAGAAACATTCGTGGAAATTTATTATTTTGGGTATTTTAATAGTTGGAGAGGTTGAATATGTGGATTATATCTCAGAGATATTTGGAATATGTAGGTCCTGACCTAGATTTACGTAGTTAAATATTTTTATACTTTACTTTTTGTAATAAGTTATTCAATGAACTTTTACTCCGATTCGGTGTTGCTGGAAAATTTTACATCTTAAATATCATACAGATTTTTTCTGCTCTGCCCACTACAAATTTCAATTTTAAATCTCATTGAAAATTTTCTCAGAAACTTTATGAATTTAAATTAAATGAATGTCTTAGAAAAAACAGTTCCAATTAAGTAGACACATAGTATTAACACTCAATACATAACACAAACAGAAATAAAAGAATATAAAGTAAATATAAAATATCGACAAAAAAATTTAAATGAATACTTGAGGGACGCAAACTTTGTTTCGTTCCAATGTATTATAAAAACCAAATTCCTCTTCAAAAATGCACAACACAATCTCAAGAATTTCTTCAAGCACGCTTTGAGAAAGTTACCTAAAAAAACCCAAATACATGCAGCACATTTTCAAAAAGGCGATTTTTTGTTACCACATCGATGAACTATCAGTCAAAGAATTTGGTTTCCATAATACATTGGTACGAAACAAGGTTTGTATCCTTCAAGTATTTATTTAATTGTCTTCAAATTCAGAATTATATATTCTAACTTCTAAAATATGTATTGAAACTATATACGAAAAATATCAAAATGATATTCTTATATATCATCAATTTAAAACATTTCTCAAAGCCTCGAATAAAAACCTACAAATGTATAATATTAACAAAAACTATATAAGTACGTATATTAACATACAAATACAAGAAATCCACTATCTATTATTGAACGAGAATTCCATCATTTCATAGCTATTTCGATCTCTAGACCTCTTCAGAGATGTATTGAATTCAGATTCAAATACATTCTGTCAAGAAAGTACCGGGAATTATCGATTTAAATCTGGCGGGGCAATGAGGCAGGTAAAATTTTTTTTTCCTAGGTTGGTACCACTGTCCTTAATTACTATGCCAAGCTTGAGCGGGATCTGTCAACTAGTGTGTTTGCAACAGCTGATTAAGTCAGTCGATGTCAGAGTGCGTGCCGATTTTCACTATGGGTGATTACGTTGAGCAAAGAATTTGTTTGAAGTTTTGTGTTGCAAATGAATTTTCGTGTGCCGATGCATTGAAAATGTTGCAAAAGGCCTTTGGTGATAATGCTCTATCGAAAACTCGTGCATATCAGTGGTACAGAGCCTTCAAGGACGGTCGTGAAGTGGTCGCCCATCGACGGCTTCGATCGAAGATAACGTCGATAAAATTAAGGATAGGGTGCTGGAAAACCGTCGTACCAGCTTGAGAGAGATAGCACATGATCTTAAGATGTCCCACGAGTCCGCACGTACGATTTTGATTGATATTTTGGGCATGAAAAAGGTGGCCGCACGACTCGTACCGAAAGACCTGAATTTTCTTCAAAAACGTCATCGCGAACAGGTTGCTTCAGACATGCTGGATCGCTGTAATTCCGATTCTACATTCATGGAACGCACTATAACTGGTGATGAGACCTGGGTCTACGAGAACGATATGCAAACAAGCCAGCAGTCATCGGAATGGGTGGCAAAAAATGAGCCGAAACCGAAAAAACCACGCCAAAGCCGCTCGAAAATGAAGGTGATGCTCATTGTTTTCTTCGATATCCGTGGCGTGGTGCACTACGAATTCGTTCCAGAGGGTCAGACGGTAAACAAGGAGTATTACCTAGGCGGTATGAAACGTTTGCGTGAGCGTATCCGTAAGAAGCGGCCAAATTTGTGGGCGAACAACTCATGGATTTTGCATGAAGATAACGCGCCTTCTCACCGAGCTACGATTGTGACTGACTTTCTCGCCAAAAACTCAACAAACGTGCTTCAGCAACCACCGTATTCGCCGGATTTGGCTCCCTGCGACTTTTTCCTCTTCCCAAAACTAAAATTGCCCCTTCGTGGCACCCGTTTTGAGTCGATTGAAGCCATAAAACAAAATTCGCCGCGAGAGCTAAAGTCCATCCCGGAAAGCGCCTATAAAAAATGTTTCGATAATTGGAAGTGCCGTTGGCATAGATGTATTGGAGCAAATGGAGCCTATTTTGAAGACGACCCAATAAATTTTGACGATTAAATGTAAAAATGTTGTTTTAATTGAAAATTCCCCGTACTTTCTTGACAGAGTAGTATATCACTAGATCAAAATTTAACTCACCAAATAAGATAAAACCTGGAACGAATAAACTCGAAGTGAACATTAAAGTATCCAAAATAAAACAGAAATGATCAGTGTGTTGTTAAGTTCAACCTATAACCATTTGCACTCGGTACACAGAAAAACATTACAAAAATTATTCACCCCAAATAATGTCCCATGACAAGAAAAATAACCAGTATTTGTAATGTCGGGATGTAAAAAGGTTTTTTCCGAAACCTTTAAAAATATTTTATATTGATTATATAGAAGGATATCATTTTGATAGTTTCTGTATATAGTTTCAATATATATTGTAGAAAATAGAATATATAATCCTGAATATAAAGTCATTTGAAATTACTTCGATCAAGTATTGACTCACATTCAGAATGATTTTCAAATTATGGAATAAATTCATATAGATTCTGAATATCCACAATATATTCCTCAATTATTTATTATTTTTGAAATTCTGGTTATTTTTCTTGGCTTGGAACATTATTTGTGGTGAATAATTTTTGTTATGTTTTTCTGTGTTCCGAGTACAAATGGTTATAGGTTAAACGTAACAACACATTGATCGTTTCTGTTTTATTTTGGATACTTTGAAGCATACTTCGAGTTTATCCGTTCCAGGTTTTATTTGGTGAATTAAATTTTGATCTTGTGATATATTTGAATCTGAATTCAATATTTTTCTGAAGAGGTCTAGAGACCGAAATAGCTATCAAATGTTGGAATTCTCTTTCAATTATGTTTATTTCATCCTTTATTTTGGATTTTCTTGTATTTGTATGTTAATATACATACTTATGTAGTTTTTTTTAATGCATTTGTATTAATACCTTTCAAGTCGAGATGTAAAAAGGTTTTTTTCCTAGACATTGAAAAATATTTTATATTGATTAAATATAAGGATATCATTTTGATATATTTTGTAGATAGTTTCAATATATGTTGTAGAATCTATAAATCTCCTACAAGTTTAATTCAAAAAACATTTTTTTTTGAACTTTCAGAATTAAATTAATGTCATATAATCTGTTTTGATATTCAAAGTTTGTAATAATCCTTCTAAAAAGTAAAATACCGCTTCTTTTTATTATATTGTAGAAGTTAGAATCTATATTTTTGAATTTAGTCAAATTTTACTTCTATCAAGTATTGACTCACATTCAAATTGATTGTTTTCATTTGATATTCTATATATTTTGGTGCTGTGCAATGAGCTGTTTTTACTCAGACATTTATTTCATTTTACTTTATTTTGGCCAAATTTATTCAATACGCTATCTGGTAATATGAAAAATTTCAATTTCCGCAGGTACAAATTAGAGCTGAAGAAATTTCTGTTCACAAATTCAGATTACTCGAAACTGTTTAATCACCGTCTCTTCTTCTGTCACGTTTTCTTCAAACTATGGCTGTGAGCCTCCTCTGACTCCTGGAACTGGTGATAAGATTTATTTACTCCCTTTATTTTGTTTTCGGCATGCTGTATCTGTAATTTCTCCCTCACTCCTTGGATTTTAGCTTAAGATTATGTAAATCTTCTGCAGGAAGCGGGATTCACAACAGTCATACCTACCTAGGTATGCCGGCTTTCAAAATCCACAAATTTTTAGATTAGATCTGTAGAGATTTCAGGGAATTTATCCAATTAATTTCTGAAATATTCAAAAAAATTCTTACAAGTTATTTCCAATTTATATTTGTTTGTAACTCGATCAATCTGGAGGAGATAAAAGATGGATTAAAAATTGCAGAAGTATACAATTCAACTGGTTTTACGTCCCTCATTAAATGGCAACAACGTGAAGTCAGGAGCTTTTGAACACTCCTCAAAGAAGCTACATTAATTGAAAGAACACAGTATTTCACGTTCCACCGCCGGAAAATCAAACAAAGCGTTCTGAAATTGCAAATTTAGAACTGAATAAACGAAAAACATCATGAAAAGGCTCTATTCTTTTTTCTTCGATGTGCGTCATTGCATGTTGAAAGAAATTCTCTTTGTTTATCTCCACTATCGCTATTTTACATCTAAAGGCTAAATTTGAACTCGGATATTTACTTTCGCAAAAATTTGAAAAATGAAATTCAAATGGGAATAACTCGAAACCCATTGGACCGGCCCCGTTCATTTTTGAACACAACTGATTAAGATTTTTAGACTCTAAACCTACCCTGCAAATTTTCAAGTATCTGGATCCTTTCGTTCCGAAATCAGTATATTAATATTCGAATTTCAAACTTAATGTTTAAGTCTATAGGACTTTCCGTTCGAAGGTTAGAATGTTTACGAATGGCTGGACCGGTCAGAAAGAATTACTTTTGACCTCGGATTCTTCATCATTGTGTTCAACCAAGTTGCTAGAGATTATTTTCGAAAATCACAGATATTTGAGCAAAACGATGGCACACCCTTCCCTAGAACAAGCGCACAAAGAAGCCGAGTATTCACTATTGCCACCAACAAGGTCGTGGAACACATTTGAATGATACAATTTTCAAAACATAGTTCTTCTAACTCTGGCATTTCGAATGATGCCAAAACATTAGGACTTCGCATTTGTATGTATTTCACTTAAAATCACTAATTGGTTCACGCCATTTCATTGAATCATAATATTTTCCCAGCCGAGTTAGTTCACCTATGAATAATACAACATATCAGGCAACGATTAAATCCAGGATTCACAACGTTACACGTGTAAATCCCTTCAGACGCTGTACACCCTAGAGGTTAATTATATAGCAATTCAAACGAGTAGTACGCACAACTGGTCGTTTCTGCAAGAAATTTCGTTATTTCAGTGATTTTCAAAGACAATAAGAATAATTTGAATATCAAAATAGATTTATTCTGTTAATCTCCTATAATTTCAATTAAAAAAAAAATTATTCAAAATTTTTGGAATTAAATTAATGTCGCATAAGCACAGCTTATGTGTGGTAGAAATATAAAATCAAAACTGAATATATAATATCAAATGGAGTAAATAACCCAACAAATATAAATTGACAATTAAAATTTAAAAAATAAATATTAGAAGGAGACAAAATTTTGTTTTTAATCTTACAATTGTGAAAACTAAATCCTTTTCGAAAATACAAAACATAATTTCAAGAACTTCTCAAAAAAAATAATTTATTTGAAATATTCAAATAAGTTACTTCAAAAATCTCTCACATTCTCAAAAAATAATCTCTTCATTGATCCTCCTTCACATTTCAAAAATAAAATCAATTAACAACAACTCATCTCCAAGACATTCTTTAAATATTTATTTATAAATTTTAATTGACAATTTATATTTGTTCATTTGATATTATATATTGAGTTTTGATTTTATATGTCTATTACATATAAAATGGAGGTGAGTTATTTGTTGTTGATTGATTTTATTTTTTAAATGTGAAGTAGGTCCGATGAAGACCTCCTTATCTGAATTCTAGTTGTTTTTTGAGTGTGATGTGAGACATGTTTTGAGAGATTTTTAAAGTAACTTATTAAAATATTTCAAATAATTTTTTTTGAGAAGTTCTTAAAATTGTGTTTTGTATTTTTTAAAACGATTTAATTTTCTTAATTGTAAAAAACAAAATTTATATTTGTTGGGTTATTTATTCCATTTGATATTATATATTGAGTTTCGATTTTATATGTATATTAAATATAAGCTGTGCTTATAAGACATTAATTTAATTCTTAAAGTTTTTGAATAAAATTTTTGAAATCAAAATTTTAGGAGACTAACAAATTAAATCTGTTTTGATATTCAAATTTTGTAATACTCCTTCTATGAAATAAAAACCTCTTTTTATCATTTTATTTTACAATAAGAATAATTTTGAAAAATGACCTATATTTTCCATGCTTTCAAAAAATACCGGAGGGTTATTCTCCAGTTGAAATATTTCATCAAAGTACTGATAAGACAGCTTATTGGTTACTTTCATGATTAAATTAGATACATGAAATTTTGAGTGGGTGGACCCTAAGATATTCTCTCAGAATATATTGAAATATTTTCAAAAATAACTTACAATATCTGTGAGAGAAGTAAAGGTTGGGCCATCTTGAGGTTGCATTTTGAAGTACTGTATCACGAGTCTAACACTTCTGTGATATTATTTTGATATTTTAGTATATAAATAGATATTATATATATTTTAGAAATTTTAATATAATATTCTAGAATTAAAGTTGTTTTAATTACTTCTATCAAGTACCGACTCGTATTTTAATTTATTATCCAACTCTCACAGACACATTCTGGCCACTGGAATATAGAAGATGATGGAGATCTGATATTATACAGATATTCAGATGCTCCAGAGAAATGGAAACTTCCAATACCACATTCGTCTGAAGAACTCTGCTTAGTCTTATCTCTTTACTCTCAAGGTCATAATACCAAATGTAGCAAGCTCCGTTAACCAATTTTTCCAGAAAACCATGATCTGTGATTCTTCAGAAAGAGCATCTACATTCATCCCCTTTTTTCACACACTCTAATGGCCACAATAAGATTTACCCGATATTTACGCGACAGGTTTAATTTTACGCTTATTAACAATAGAAAAAAACCGGATTTTATTTCCAAAAATGGTTTAAAATTTTTTTGAATTAAGAGTTGGGTATAACTGAAAGGTTTTCCAAGATAGCAAGGTTTTCATCTTGAATACCTTGCTATCTGGCCAGCTGTCACTTTTTCAAGCTTTCATCTTTTGACTTTTGACAAGTAAAAATACACAACTAAAAATGCTTCAACAACGCACTGAAATTGTTGAAAATTGATTAAAAAATTGTGAGAATTTTGCAGTCACAGTTCGCAAAAGTGAAGCACTTTTGGGTCATCTTGAAGCACCTTCTCTGGTGGAAAAATTTGAGCTGTTGGGACAAGTTAGTGATGTGAAGCATCGAAACTGTTTCTCAAGAACAATTGAGAATACTGCTGCTGTAGTCGATTATGTTGACGAAAACCCAGGTTTGTCGATTCCTCGTGGATCTTTGGCATTAGTCATTCTACAAACGACATTACACCGTATTTTGCATCAAGACAGAGGTCTTAAAGCTTTTGAAGTTCAGTTAACACAAGATCTTAAGCCAGTCGATTACCAGCAACGTCTTCGTTAATTGGGTCCTTGAAATGCATCAAAATGATCCAGATTTTCATCGAAACATCATCTTCAGTAATGAGGCCCACTTTCACCATGGGAGCTTCGTTAATAAGAAGAATTGTCGATTTTGGGGCTCGGAAAATCCAAGAATGATTGTTGAAAAACTTCTGTATCCTCAACCTGTCACTGTTTGATGCGGTTTTTGGGCTGGTGGTGCGATTGGACCTCAGTTGCAAATGCAGCTGGTGCAACTGTTATGGTAGATGAATCAATCGCAATTTTGTAAGAAAAGCTTCCTGGTTGTGTTATCTCTCTGCCTTGCTCTTTACAACGAAATAAACATCTATTGATTTCTCTTGAAATATACTCGTATTTTTCAATACCAAAATAAAACTTCTCTTTGGTAAAACCTTTAGATGTATTTATTACTTAAACATATTATTGCTGGTCATTTTCACATGTGAAATCACAAGGATTGAAACGGTGGATTTCCAACATATATGCTTGTTTGTTTACTTCTGCCAAAACCAGCATATCAAAGTTGGAATTGTTCAACAAGTTCTGCACGCGAAAACGAACAGAACGGCTAAAATCTGTTATATACGAATCGGTACAAAATTCCATCAGGTTCTCCTTAACGATCGATACAGTTGGCATGCTCTGCAGCGTTTCCCATACTACAATTATCGCCTCTCGCAACACTTATCTGACAGCAACCAACATTTCGTGAGCGGACTGTTTCGGCGATATGGCATTCTGGGTAATTTGACGAATGTGCGGCTCCCTGAAGATTCACGAATCGTGCATATGAACAGAAATTCATCAGGCACATACCTTCATATTTCAGACTTGCAGTGTCTGGCATTTATGTGATGTGACTACTTCAGACATCCAAATGATCCAGGTCTAGTTAGCAGATGTTATGTCTCGATTTATCTTGTTTGGATTTGGGAAACTGCTCACAAGGGAGAACACCTGAATATCTCTTGATTGAACTAGAACCCAGCTTAACACTCAACATATTCATCAAATAATAAACATATTAATGAGGAGTATGAATTCTTCAAATCGGGACAGTGCATGGTATACATTATTATTTACGGAATAAAGTAGTATAAATCTATTACTAAATACACTCTAATGCCTCCTTCCCGTCACATTATCCACACCTCTCTATCTAGAGCGTCATCAGCTTCTATATCACGGGCCTCTATGGCTTCCTTTATTGTATCGTTCCAGCATTTTCTTGGTTTACTCAGTTTTCCTCTACCGACATTAGTCCACTGAAAAACTTGTCTCAGAAAACTATCCTCCTGCATTCGAAGCACATGTACAAACCATTTTAGACTTCTGTTTTCTATCCATTGTAGTACTGTCTCTTCTGCCTTCATAATGTGTTTTATTTCGCTATTAGTCAAATAGGATATCAACAGGCATAAGCCTACAATGACATCCAAGGCAAAATACAAAAACTTTTACAATATGTGCAACATCAGATCAACCCCAAATCCCACCAATTCAAGAAAATAAAACTTATAATCAGTACGAAAATTTACAAGATATAAAATCATTTCTCTTGAATCAATGGACAGGGAAAATATATCATCCTCCTTAGACTTAGAATTATATACTTTCATGGTTATGTTGGCCGGAGAGTGCTTTTTCAAATTTGTTCTATGAAACGTAACCTCAAAAACAGCATAACCTCTTAACGGTCTAGATGGAACATGAATGCTCACGTAGGAGAGCAAAGCTGAAGAGTCAATGTAACCATTCAACAATTTATACAAAAACATAACATCGCTATGTTCTTTACAGTTTTCGAACGAGACGAACCCCTAATTTCTCCTAAGGCTAGTCATACTCGCCATGGAATTGTAACTAGCTGTAACCCTATAATCTAAATATTTCAAAAATTTATTATGCACCATCTCCAATCTGTGCTTGTATACCTCATATTGTGGCGACCAAACAACCGATGCATAAGATAACCTACTGTAAATGAAGGCAAAATATAGAGCCTTCAAGGCCTTAGCGGAAGTGAAATCTTTAGAAGATCTCATCACAAATCCCAGCATCTGCGTACTTTCAGTGATCACATAATCGATGTGTTAATCAAACAACATTTTTGTATCAAATATTACACCCAGATCCATCACCTTTACATCGTCCGCAAATATCAATAATATACTAAATTGAATCATTGATCTAAATTATAAAAAAGGAGAGACCCCTGAGGCACCCCGAGGTCACACAGAAAGATGATGAAAAACATCCGTTAACGGCAATAATTTAAGATCTCGTATTGAGATATGAAAATAACCAACGTAGCAAGTCTCCAGGCACACCTATCTCCGAAAATTTCTTCATCACGAAGTTATGATCAACCTTTTCGAAGGCCTACGAAAAATCGATGTACACAGAATGAACCTGCATCTGACTGTCAATTGCTTCAAGAATATACACTGTATAGAGAACCAGATTGGACACAGTAGATCTTTTAGGAACAAATTCATGTTGTTCAGGAATAATAAGAGACCTTATTGAATTCATGAAACTGAAAACTCAAGGGTTCTACTTAAAGCCCTAAATTTGCTTATAGGCTTTTAATATTATGTTTATCGCCCATTTTCGGAATTGGAACCACGTAAGCAGTTTTCCATTTTCTGGGAAATTCACACTGCATGAACGATCGGTTGAACATAATAGTAAGGGGAATATGCAAAGATTCAGCGCACCACCTGATGAATAAGGACGGTAATCCATCCGGACCTGCACTCTTATTCTCATGCAGCCCAGAAAGAACCTCAAGAATCTGATCTTCGGTTACTCTGATCTCATGTATCGAATGATAATTTCAGACCCACGAGGGCACCTTGGAAAACTTCTGTTAATATGGTTGAAAAAAACAACTAAAGTGATTTGAAAAAAGGTTGGGTACATTCGAACCTTTAGCTGTCTCATTTTTATATATCATTCTATTTGGTAACGAGGTACGACAATTATTTAAATGCTGCCAGAAATGCTTTGAACTACCCGACAGTTCATCCTCAACTGAAGAGATGTAATAAGTGTTGGCAGACCGAACAGATTTTTTGGTTTTACGTCTTAACTCAGAGAAAACATGATAATCGAAACTTCTAGAGTTCAACTTCCACCTTTCATGAGCCTTATTCTTCTATTTAATAAGGTTTATAACCTACTAAGATAAGCCGGAAAATTAGTATGACTCTTTCAAATGATTAAACTGCTTGCAGTTTAGATAACTGAGTACATCCTTCAGTACGGTTAATCTATTGTCTTTTCCTGTAGGGATCAGATATGAGCGATGAGGCTACAATCCCAGGTTATATTCGGCATATTGAAATCACCTTAGATTAATCTCGTATCACAACCTATCATGCATGAAATTGAATCTAACTTGTCTCTTAAACTACCAAGTGCATAATCTTCTTTCCATTCTTGATATATCTGCAATTCTTCTGAGGTAGTCCATCTCCACTGCCTGAAATGTTCTCTTAGAGTCTGCAGTAAGTGTCCACAGCTCTGATTCAACCAGTGCTCGGCCTAGTCTATAGGATATGTTTCGATCCCACCAAAGACCATTGAGACAATTATCTTTTTACCATTCTGAATTCTGGTTTTTATTCCCTCCTTGTCTTGTTGGAAATGCACATTATCGTTGATGAGTACTTTAAAGCCAGCGTCGAGGTTAATAACCAGGTACTCCGTTTTCGACAAACTAACTTGTAGTCTTCATTTCCTATATCCATCATAAAGCCTCTTTATCATAAACACCAGATCGTGCAATCACAACTTGGTCATCAAGGAAGCTAAATGAGAAGAGTGTTTCATTTCCACCCCCTTGCATCTCCTCTTCCAATCTTTCAGTACCACCTCGATATAGGCATTGAAAAACAGGGGAGACAAGCTGCATCTCTGCCTGAAACACTTTTTGGTCTCTTAGGGTTCGGGAGTCTATGTCCGATTTTCACATAAGATTGATTTTCTCTGTAGAGTTCTTTGATGAGTTTGGGAAGTGCTCTATTTTCTTCTAGGGTTTCGAGAGCTTCTCAGTTTTTTTGTCGAGGTATTTAGTCGTAGGCTTCCTTAAGATCTATAAACCCCAAATAGATTTCTTCAGTCACCAAAATCAATAGTACCAGAAATTCACCTGGAAGAATTCACACCATTTCCTAATAAAACATTGACAGCATGAAAGTGTTATGTTATGAATCGAAGAGGACACCCTCGTCGTCCAATCAATGAAACACCATCCAATCCTGCAGAATCAATTTCCAAGGTGCATGTGAATCACGAATCTGACTTTCAGATTAACCTGCAGCCACCGTTAAACGCCTAATTATTTTCGGATGAACCGCTCGCCTACTAGATCCAGACGATCGACACGAAAACTCCGTTTTCGAGTCAGTCAGCAGATTAAATTTAATCGATTTATATGTAAATTGGCGTTTGATAACCCCGCAGATATAAGGGAGATATGGCTGGTGTAATTTATAGGATAGCAGGCATCCGCAGGATTCAACTAAATACGAACTAATGAGGAGTAGGATGAAAAGTTTTCAGTTGATGAATTATGGAGGAAGGTTTCGACCTCAGAACGGGAAAGTGCTATTAGAGGAATAGTGGGTAATGCTTGTGGTGTTTGAGAGCGACTTGATGGCGACAAATTGCCGCGATTTATGAGTTTGATGAACTCCATATTCACTGTTGAGTTTCGCCTAAAATTAGACACTTATGAGGGGTGACCCATTTAGAATGTGCATATTTGACCGGCTAAATAACGATCTAATGAATCTTTTTCTCACGCCACAAATATTTGTCAGTAAATTGTCAATTATTTGGGGCTCAATTTCAACTTCGATTTCGTGTTTCAAGGCGTCAATCGTCTATGGATGGTTAGCGTAACACTTATCCTTACATCCCAGCAAAAAATATTCTCCCTAGGTGAAATTGGTAAAGATGATTTTTCTGGAAAAATGCTCATTTTCGGCCATGTGAATATTAGACCATTGAGCGAGGTGGAAACGCATTGAGTAGTCAGGCTCCACTTCTTTCACTAGTGAATTTTGTAAGCTCCATACCGACGTCTTTATGTCAAATTCTCTTCAGTGAAGTGCGAAATATGTTCAGTTCTTGAGCACGTTGACGAGTCGATTTTGATGGATGTTCAGCCGCGTTTTAGGCTACAGCAGCAATGTTTTCTGGTATGATCACTTGACGAGAATGTAAACGGGTTGTTTTATAGAATAACGGTCTAGTTTTCACGAACAAATTGATCCACAAATCGCCGTGAGGGTATATCACTTCTATTTGATTGTCCACGTACATTTCTAACAGTTTGAATTGAAGATTCACCACGTTGAAAACATTTCCTAGTCTTATTTAATCTCAAGTCGATCCATTCTGTGAATGTCAAATATTAAACTAACTTTCCCTTAAAATACGAATCGCAGAACTGTTTCCAGTCTCCAAATAAACACTACTTCAATTTGCAAACTGTAGACGGACCATCATTACGATTTAAAGTCAACGTGTTCTCATAAAATGAACACTAGTGCGTTAAATTAGAAATTTATATAGTCTGTTATGAAAATCCCAGAAATTCTTATGTGAAAATTTTTACAGTGAAAATAATTCAAATATACAGTCCGTCTAGAAAGTATCTGGAATTTATTATTTTTCATAATTTTAATATACTTCTTTTTTTTAACATTCTAAGACAAAAGTGATGTATAAAATAGGTTGTGCAGATAGTCAGCTATGGCCAAAGTTGCATGGCGACTTTATTTGTTGAATATTGTTGATTTTCAACAGGTATACAACTCACGAAATTATGTCGCAACTAGAAAAAGGAAAACAGGTAAAATATTTGTACAGAAAAGGTCGAAACATTGAAAATCTAGTGCAATTGACAGAACTGGGAAAAAGTGTCAGTAAAGAGGATAAAAAATGGCGTGGAAATGAGGCATAGAACAGTTTCAGGAAGACCGCGTAAGATCAAAGGAAGCAATTTAAACGCTTTATTGGCCTTAGGACGACACAATTAGCGTCTGCTAATAGCGTCGCAAATAGGCTAACAGTTTTGGAAATCAACGAAATATAAATATATGTCCAGAAACCGTCCGTATATCACTGAAAAGACAAGACTACATATCAAGGAAACCAAAAAAAATCCCTTTAATGGCACCTCTTCAAAAGAACCGATGGATAGAATTTTGTCAACGTTCTCAAGAAGATAATTTTAATAATGTCTGTATATCTGATGTTATTTCCAACTTGGTGGAAATCACTTAAAAATCCTATCAAAACAACCTGTAACCGTTCAAATTTCTCACCAAAATAATGGTTTGGGAAGCAATATCTCAGCGTGGTGCTCCGGTTGATGGTTACATTAATAGTGAAAAGTATTGTTGCATTCTGAACGATTTTCTCCTTGAAACAGCGCATGCCTTATATCCAAAGGGGAGGCGTTTTCAGCAGAATAACTCCTTACTTCGTCTACACTCAAGCTGGGATGCAAGAACACCAAGTGACAACCATTTAATGGCCAGCAGCTTCACCAGATCTTAGTCCCATTGAAATCACATGGTGACCAATGAAGATTGAAGTTGAACGAGAAGCGTCACGAAATAAAGATGATTTAATTCAGTCAGTTTTACAGCCCTGGACTAATATCACCGAAAATTATGGAGTTGATCTATTTTCAGGTGTAACTCGACGTTTAGTCAAGTGTTTACACTTAAATGTAGGTTGTCTAAGTGAATAATAATAATTATTATAGTAATATTAATATTCATTCAGAATAAAAATGAAAACAACATTTCTTGACAAATATATAATATCGTGCAGCGTAAATTATATGCCTGTGTGCTACACGGTATCCTACTTAAATAAGATGAGTATTTTGTCATAATTTCCTAATTCAAGATTAAAAAACAAAATAAAAAATAATTACAATTGAGCTTTGTTTTTTCGGGATACCCTCTAGATTAAAATCAGACTTACGTTCTTCTTATGCGAACATCCTTCAATAAGAGCCTTTGAAACTTCGTAAACTCACGATGGACAAATCCCAAGAATAAGCAAAATGAATATATCAATAAACAGTAAAACTTAATAAATTTCAGAGCATATTCGATCTATGTTCCAAAGTTGAGAGCAAAATTGTTGTTAAAACGATTTTCTGTAATTTATGTAACAACGATGATAAACCAGTTTCTAATAAGTTCAGCTTCAAACGAAAATAAATCCTTGTTGCTCTGTATGTCAAAATGAATCGCTGAGGACGACGTCTATAGGACAATCTTGGATTAGTTTGAACACTTTATCTCATGGCAGCAATTATGTCTGTATTTCTTGCATTTTTGGCAGGATATTTTGTGGATTATTCAACAGTATGAACGCATTTTCATATCCCTCCACAACATTACGATTGTTTCTTTACTTTATTGGTCATGTTATGAGGTTGCAGGGTTTTTATAGTAAATTTCAGTAGTTTTCGAACGTTGATTTGTTGATTCATGAGACAAAACATCATTTAAATGTGCACCACGAAAACGCTGGCACCCATGAAATAGTTTAAACCAATTTTCCATGATTCTCACACAAATCAGGTCATATGTTAGCAATTGCTGGTTCAATATTGATCTGTAAATAGTCTAAACTTGCTGTGAACCAATGGCTTAATGTTACCCCAAAGGAAGAAGTCCAATGGAGTTAAATAGCTAAGACTGATTTTCTTACGGAAATCTGCATAATTTCTGATTTTTTTCTTGGCACCAATTACTGAACACACCACGCTTTAAATGATCTGTTGGTTTGCGTTCTTGGGTTAAAACAACTTTGTATGCATGTAAACCAAGGTATTTCCGTAAAAATTCGCCTGAAAGACGTCTGGGAGATGCCTACATTTTGTGAACGTCGAGAAATCGATAAATTTTTGTCTTCACGGACACTTTCACGTACGGCAGCAATATTCTCTTCACTTCTCGTATTTATGTGTCTCATTAGCACTGTAACATCATGAAATATTTACTTCAAACTTCTTCACTAAACGTTCAACTGTTCTTTTATCGGGACGATCATAACGATCAAAACTTGGAGTTAAAGCACGTAAAGTAAGAGTAACAGATCGCTACTTTTCATAATAAATTTGGATTATCTTCAAACGTTGTTGGAGTGTGTACCTTTCCGAAATTAAATTGTAGACATTGACAAATAAAACTGTCAATGTCTCAAATGAACAATGGCTGCCATGCGTGAGTAACGTCAATTTAAAAATGGGGCGTTTCCATTTACTTTTGTGGATTTTTGAGTTATATTACTTCTTTTACTGTGTACTTTTTGGAAGTTTGGTTAATTTTGAGAATAAATTTGTTATGTACTTATGCACTTCAGACAAATACTGCTCATCATTATTTTGAGATATAAACTAAGAAAGGAGTCTCACATTTTCATCAAGAAATATCAAACAGTAATGGTAAATTCACACCACTTCTGAATTAAAGAAATGGTTGATCAGAAATGGCATTTGACGTAATAAACGAGAATCTAAGCAATTGAAATCACTACGCCGGGGATTCTATTTACGAGCCATCTATTCTAAATGGGTACTAATATATATACTATTATAAAATGTGAATTTACGGTAGCTCTTCATATCGAATCGGTTGATTTCTCCGTTTTTCATAAGATAACGTTGAAAAATTCCAAGGATAATGGTCCTGAAATTCTGATATATCGCACGTGGATTGTATACAGACACAGTGAGTTATCCTTGTGGTTACTACCGAACACCTTTGTCGCTACCGTCATATGAGTCAACATTGTAGAAATATAATCCCATCATCCCAAAAATCTCATTAAATAGATCATAAGTACGAAAAGGTGAAAGGCATTACTCACTGAAGTCCTTACAATTATTACAATTTACAGAGTGTCCGGTAAGCTTTGGAATTAGCAAAAGATCCGATCATCACTATAAAACATAACGGATATTTCCTCAGAAAAACTTAAGTAATTTCAGTTCCTTGTCAAAGCTGCTAGTTTAATCGCCTTCATGTCATAGACATTTCAATTCTACTAATTCTTGTTTCCCAACAGAACCCTGGTCATTATTGTCTAATTATTTAAATATTTTAATCTTAACAGATATATTTTGTTAGCCTTCTACATATTTAATTTCAACAAAATTATATTTAATATTATAACCTCAGGAATTAAATAAATGTCATATAAGTACTTATATCAAACGATATATAGAATAAACATTCATAATAAGACATCCAAATGATATAACAAAATCCAATAAATATAAATTGTTAACAAAAAACCTATTATTTGAATATTTTGAGTAGACAAAATTTTGTTTCTGCTCATCCCTCTTATGAAAACAAATATCTTTCAAAAATGTTTAACATCTTAAGAATTTCATCATCAAACTATCTTACTTAGAATATTCAATAACATGAATAGAGGTTAATACTTGATAGAAGGCATACAAAATTATTTAAATATTAGTCTTCTACATATTTAATTCCAAGAAATTATATTTAATAATTATAACTTCTGAAAATAAATTAAAATAATGTCATATCGTTAGTACTCAAATAATTCATATTTAATAAAATATAACTTCAATCAACAATAGATATTTACTCACCCTTTTTAGAAAACTTCTGGAAAATGAACACTGAAAAATTTAAATGGAGTGTGAGGTTAACTACACATAAATAATTCTGTGGTTTACCCTTGATCTAAAACATTGAAAGGCAATTTAACGGCCTCTGTTATAGCACATGGACTATCTGTATAAAGAATGTTGAGAAAACCAAATAATTATATATTATGAATAAAATAACATAAATAGGGGTTAATACTTGATAGAAGGTATATGAAATTATTTAAATATTTTAATATTAGCCTTCTACATATTTGATTTCAAAAAATTATATTTAATAATTATAACTTCAGGAATTAAATTGAAAGTAGAAGGCTAATATTGAAATATTTAAATAATTTCGTATACCTTCTATCAAGTATTAACCTCTATTTATGTTAGTTTATTCATAATATATAATTATTTGGTTTTCTTAACATTCTTTATACAGATAGTCCTTGTACTATAACAGAGGCCGTTAAATTGCCTTTCAATCTTTTAGATCAAGGGTAAACTACAGAATTATTTATTTGTAGTTAACCTCATACTCCATTTGAATTTTTCATTATTCATTTACCAGAAGTTTTCTGAATTGTTGAAGGGTAAGTAAATATCTGTTGTTGATTGAAGTTATATTTTATTGAATATGAATTATTTGAGTACTGACGAAGCAAAGTCTCTCTTAAAACTAGTTTTTCAATAATGTTTTTACATATCTTGAGTTTTTATAGAAAGTAACTTAGTTAGATATCCAATAATATTGAATATTCTAAGTAAGATAGTTTTATGATGAAATTCTTAATATCATGTTAAACATTTTTGAAAGATATTTGTTTTCATAAGATTGATCAGCAGAAACAAAATTTTGACCACTCAAAATATTTAATTTATAGGATTTTGTTTAACAATTTTTATTTATTGGATTTTGTTATATGTCGTTTGATATAAGTGGTAGTTATATGACATTATTTTAATTTAATTCCTGAAGTTATAATTATTAAATATGATTTTTTTAAATTAAATATGTATAAGGCTAATATTAAAATATTTAAATAATAGAATATTCAATATTATTGGGTATCTAACTAAGTTACTTTTAATAAAATCTCAAGATATGTAAAAACATTACTAAAAAACAAGTTTTAAGAGAGATTTAGCTCTGCCAGTACTCAGTCATATTCATATTAAATTGAATATAAAACATCAATCAACAAAAAATAATTTCTCACCTTTCAACAAATCAAAAAGCTTCTGGTAAATGAATACTGAAAATTTAAATGGAGTGTAATGTTAACTCAAATAAATGATTCTGTGGTTTACCATTGATCTAAAAGTTTGAAAGGCAATTTAACGGCCTCTGTTATAGCACAAGAACCATCTGTATAAAGAATGTTAAGGAAACGAAATAAATATATATTATGTAATCTTACTTAGAATATTCAATATTATGATATGAACAACATAAATTAATTTTTTCTTAAACTAGGGGCAAGTGGATTTGCCTACCTTATCAATAACTCAAGAAATCCTATTAAATTTGACCTTAATCGCAACTTTGAATTCCATTAAACATGAGGCAATCCTATTCGAAGCTTTCCGGGATCAAAATAGTTCCGAAACAAGTTGTGCGAGTCCCCCAGAGCTGAAACTGAATTCCAGCAATTTCTCCCTATTTTCACTTGAATGTCGTAAATTGCAAACGGCAAATTTCTGCAGTCTGACTTTCATCACAGCGCAGTCTAATTCGACTCCAGTAAGTCGCCAAGTGTATTTTCTGCTTAAGGAATACTATCCATAAATCTGAAGCGGATTCAAATGCGCAAACCTTTCTGCATCCATCATCGCAAGCGTGAAATTGAGACATAAAATATGATTTATGCTAAATCCCGTGTATGGGAAGCACTTCTAGCGTCTTAAAAATGAATTTATATGTAATTTTGCTGCTCCCGTGGGACGTAGAGTGCGTTTTTCACTCGACATATGAATCTTATTAGGGTTTATGTGGATATACAGAGGGAATATGCCCAATCTTCTTGTTAGAGGATCAGGGATTTTTGAGCTGAGGAAGACATACAGGTATGAAAAAGACAGTTGGAAACATAGGAAATTCAATGTAATCTAGAGGACCACAAGGATCCAGTGGAGCAGTGGAGGAATCAAAACCTCAGCGCGATGCCTTGACGAATAAACGGCTGTTCTCTCTCAATGGCATTGGACGGGGTATGCTCCGATCGAAATGAGGCTCTGCTTTCAGCAATCAGAATCATTCGCACTAACGTGAAATGCGTTAAGCCCATATCGGTTGAAAATAAATACGACAATTTTAATTCCATTCTATGCGAGGTATTTATTTGCCACGATTAATGACATAAATGATTTCCTCTGAGAAAATGAGTTCTTAGGTTCTTTTGCACCATAACTGACTTGAAAATAAAATAATAGTTCCCAGTAATAATGCGCTTCAAAAATGAATCACTCTCGTGACGTTTAAGAAGCGGATCACACGCGTCAACGCGACTACACAAATGTCTCTCCGTGAGAACATGGAGAACCTATATATCGAGCTTCGAGGTTAAACACAGGCCTGTCAAATGGTCATAAACAGTTGAATTCAATAAATTAAACCTCTCACCGTTCTCACGTGTTGTTATTTGTCGATTTGCATCAACTGATGCCTTTATCAGGTTCAACCAGTCTTCAAAATTTTCCAAACCAATTCTGTCGTTGGAGTACTGTCGAAACATCTTCTACATAAACGTCGGTTAATTTCTCTCTGGCTTGAACAGCATTTTTACATTTTCTATATTAAAAAAGTAAAATGTGACTGCTAATTGCTCTTAATATTTAAAAGGATACCTACCAACAACTGCTGCGTAGAATGAATTGAACTTTTTCACACACAAGCCTTGCTATATCACCTCTCAATACATATAATGATTATAAGGCTTAAGTGTGAAGTTAGATTCGAACAGATACAATTAAATACTCTGTCGGGAAAAAACGAAATTACTTTCCGAAAAACCTTATAACATATAATATAATTTTCGATATATTTTCTAATTCTTAATTTAAAATTATTAAAATGATTCTCTTAAGTATCGATTCGCATTCAAATTTATTTAGTATATATTCCAGAATGTTTCGGAGTGTTGTACAATGTTTGAAAATTCTATAGGTCTACGTGAAAACATAGTTGTCCCATATCATTAGAGACGATCCTGTCGTTCGACATTTTTTTGTTATCGATACTTTTGTCTTTCCAGTTTAACAATTTCGACCCAGCAGTTTTGAGATTTATCCTTCGAGAACTGTTTAGTATTAATCGACACTTCGGATTATTTGTTTTCTAATAACTATATGTGACCTTAGAAAACATGGAAGTCTTTCAGAGATTTTGATATATTAATGCCCGTTAATTTCACATGACACAGCATTCGGAATTATAAACTGTTTCTGTCGTTTTTCTACTAGCATTCATCTCATTATTTTTCTATAACCAATAAGAAGGTTCATTTCATTAATTCGGTCCATCCAGGAATATTATTTCCAATGAATTTCGTTAATTTCCCTTTTTTTAGAAGAGGTGCATCGAGTATGTACCACGTTCAGTCTCTGAAAAGACTGTGAAAGCATTAACCATTATTATTCTCGTAATAGTCAAACTTATCGTTTGTAGCTTCTGCTACATTATGCATTATAGTTCGAGTAGTCAAACTTATTTTATGTAGCTTTTGCTACATTACGCATTTATCGCTCGGGTAGTCAAACTTATCGTATGTAGCTTTTGCTATATTATTCATTATCGTTCGGGTAGTCAACTTGTCCTATGTAGCTTTTGCTACATTATGCATTATCGTTCGGGTTGTCAAACTTATCGTATGTAGCTTTTGCTACATTATGCATTATCGTTCGTGTAGTCAAACTTCTCTTAAGTAGCTTTTGCTACATTATGCATTATCGTTCGGGTAGTCAAACTTCTCCTATGTAGCTTTTGCTACATTATGCATTATCGTTCGGGTAATCAAACTTGTCGTACGTAGCTTGTGACATTTCAGTCCAAGCTATCGCCATTATTATGGTGAATATAGTAATACAGTCGATTGCCAAAGTATTGGCAAATTCATTACATTTGTTTTAGTGTAATAATCATACCTTTTGACTTGCTTTATATACAGTAAACCAAGAATTATGGTTCGTTGTTATCATAGTGTAATACGAGTGTTTTACTGTAATTCCTCATCATTTTCGTTGGTTTATCTTATCAGATGAACAAAGCTAGTTCATCATCAAAATAACTACATACAAGTGCCATTTAAATAAAACTCTTCGCTATTCAATAAAAATATAGTCCACTTAACTTATCGTAATTAATCATCGAGATTAATTAATTTATGATTTCCTGTTATTTCAAAATACTGAACTAATAGGCAAAATACTGCGGTAAACTAACCGTAGTACTAGACATTTTCGTTCATTCGAGCCGAATCTTCGAAATATTTGATCCTTTGGGCGGGATATACGATACTCGAAAACATTGGAATATTGAAGCATCGCCTGTCACTGACATTGGTACCTGGTTCTTATAGAAAGCAGCAAATGCAGAACTAACCGTTGGCATCAAGTGCCTATTCGTGCAAACGTGCAAGTTCATCAAAATAAGTGTAAGTGCCCTGAAATTGTGTCGTTTCACGTGCATTCAGGATGATTCCAGGATTAAAAGTGGTGATTCAATTATACCACCAATTAATTTGTATTCACATCATATCTTTCCCTACATTTCGAAGATTATGCGTATTTCGATATTGATTGATATTGATGAAAACATGCAATAAGGAAGCTCGCCTCTTTCGAAAATTATTTGGAAACAGCAGACATCTGTTTAACGTTTTTGGAACAATTACTTGGCGAAGAAGACCGAGCGTACGATACCTTTATGCAAGTTCAATCTGAGTTAGTAGTACTTCTACATGAACCTGAAGTTATCAAAAAAATGGATGATGAATTTGTTGAGATGGGTAGCCTTTCGCAAAGCAAGACATTTGTTGAAATATCGCGAGTCGAACAGGACTCTGCAACGACCTTGTACTGCGAATAATCGACTCAAAATTAGCCACTCGCCAAACATTGCCCGTCAAACGAAGGATATAAAATTATACCCCTATTTAGTGGAAACAGATTTCACGATGTCCAATAGACCACATATACCTGCGATCAAATCCCTTCAAAATTCCATTTCCAATACAGAAGTCGAATCGGCACAGAACATTATGAAGACTAACAAATCAGTCGACAATTCACTTGACGCGACGTATACAGGTCGTAAAAACTTCAAGAGAACGTTTGCCAATAAGGGTCTTTCGTCAGAATACCGTACTTCGAAACTTCTCTATAATTCTTTTTGTCATTTGCATAGGGCAATTGCGATTTGTATATACAGATACACATCCAAAGCGGTTGTGGCACCGTCATAAGATGAGAGTAGACATGAATTTATACTGGTACAATTATAGAAAACTCATCCTAGTATTCCCCAGTTTCCTTAATCAACTATCTTCTTGAAAAGTAAAAAACTACCTGTAATAGGCAAATACTGCGGTAAACTAACCATGGTACGTAACAATAGTTTTTCTAAGATATTTTGATTGTGATGGTTTAGAAAAAATATTTCTGCTTTTATATTAAAAAAAAAAACTTTTAGTATCACTGAGCATGCATGACCCTTATTTTCAAATACTTCCATCACAAAATCTGCACCAAATTTTCGAATCTACACCGAATATCTATTACAAACCTGATGCGATAAAAATCAATGCACGATAACGAGTTCATCAGTGCTAACGATAAAACTGTTATACCTCCCATTTCCTCCAATATTTCACCACAATTGTTGGAGCCCGCTTCAACCGCCCTCGTTAAATGATGCCAATTTGCGTTGCTGATGTACTTTATGCAGTTTGAACATGAAAGGGCCGGTGCGAATAGTAAATCAAATCTTTCGCGCAGGGAAAATTGTCACTCTTTGACCTTTCAACTCTAGATTTACATAGAAGACACCGCTCCTCTGAGAATAACCGATATGCATACTTATGTGAAAATTTTCCGCCGCCTCTGATGCCAAGGAGATAGAGGTTCAAATTGAAAAATCCTCCCAGCGATGTGTATATGCAGGCGCTTCGGGGATATTTGGCGTCGAAAAATGAGTCAAGGTTTCGGGATGCATCCGTTCTGTATTTTATCTTTCGCGTTTTGCCAGCCTCGTCTTCATAATGAACCGGGAGTTTATTGGATGATTGATGTAAACAATGGATATACGTGGAAATTGCATCCGTTAACATGCAGATTGCACTCATTTTTCAGAGAAATAATACTGCACATTTTAGAGGATGGTCTGTTATAAAACTTGAAATAATAACCATTTTCTGTATTCACGTTGTTAACGTTTTATCTATCGAGACCAGGTAGCCTGATCACTGAAGCCAGTCTTCTTTGTCTTATCGTCACCTTAGCCTATCGTCTTTAAGTCTTTCGTGTTATCGGCTTTGTAGCCGCGGGCTGTAAGTCCACGTGTTTCATGATGTAATTAAAGTATAAGTTTCGTTTATATCTTAAGCGCACCTAAACTTCTATTGTTGTGAAAAAATATCAAAATAATTTCGTCGTATATCTGTTGACTTCTATTTATTATCCTGAGTTCATCACACGACGCGTTGCGCTTACATAGTAACTTTTTCGAATGCTTCTAAACAACTAGTCTGAAATTTGGTAACATACTATACAATTTCTGAGTACATAGAAACTATCTTGTTTACAAAATAAAATAGAAAAAGGCTTTTTACTTACTAGGTAATCTCTTCTTCGGTCCTAGATAATATTCCAAATATCAAAATCAAATAACTACAACTATATCACAACAAACACGTGTTAAGGATGGATACTTCAACCAGACTAACTTTAAAATTCAAGATTGGTCTATGTTCAAACAAAATCACAGAACAGTGTAAGTTATTTTTCAGGTTATATTTAAATTCATTCACATTACAATTCATTTATTACATAATGAGATTTATTGAAGCTCAAATATAATTATATATTATATATAAAATAAAATAGAAAAAGGCTTTTTACTTGATAGAAGAAATATAACAAAATTTGAATATCAAGCTATAAGCGGTGCTTATTTTAGACATTAATTTAATTCTAGAAGTTTTTTGAATGGAATTTTTTTGAAATTAAAATTGTAGAAGACTAACAGATTTAATCTGTTTTGATATTCAAATTTTGTTATATTTCTTCTATCAAGTAAAAAGCCTTTTTCTATTTTATTTTATATATTATATAATATATAATTAAATTTTGGCTTCAATAAATCTCATTATGGAATGTCAATGAATTTAAAAATAACCTGAAAAATAACTTACACTGTTCTGTGATTTCGTTTGAACATAGACCAATATTGAATTTCAAAGTTAGTCTGGTTGAAGCATCCATCCTTAACACGTGTTTGTTGTGATATAGTTTAAGTTATTTGATTTTGATATTTGGAATATTATCTAGGACCGAAGAAGAGATTATCTAGAATTATATTTGTTTTTTGAAGATATAGTGCATGTTTTGAGAGATTTCTGAATTAACTTATTCGAATATTCAAATATATTAAATATTTCAAATGAATTATATTCTGTGAGAAGTCCTTAAGTTGTGTTCATGTTTTTAAAAGGCAATTGGTGTTCTTGAAGGTAAGATCAGAAACAAAATTTTGTCTTCTTTGAATATTTATTTATTAATTTTAATGAATTTCTTATATCTGTTGGTTTATTTATTCCATTTGACATTATATATTGAGTTTTGATTAATACGTCTATTGATCTCAAGCGGTGCTCATTTTAGACATTAATTTAATTCTAAAAGTTTTTTGAATAAAATTTTTTTGAAATTAAAATTGTAGAAGACTAACAGATTTAATCTGTTTTGATATTCAAAAATTTCATATCTTGTTTACACTTCAGCGAAATGACTGACACTGAACAGAAAGCCTAATGATGACATTTAAAAATGAAGGTATTGCCAGATGAAACAAAGAAATAATAAACTAGTAGCGATATCTGTTATCAAAAGCGCACCAAATTACCAATCGACTAATCCCCTTGTGAGCAAGATGCTTAGTCTGAAAATTAATGACTTGCCCTCTTGCGAATATTGAACTGAACGATAGAATGAATATTTGACGGTGTTTCTCGCCTTCGTTATTTCAGACTCCCACTTATTCATCTTAATTATCTTCCATAACTACCTTCGACAGCTCGTCACACACCTGGATTCATCAATTCATTAAACGTTCCCAAAGTTCCTGTATCAGATCTCCGGGGAATATGTGAGGGTTAACAAACTCGAACCAAGAACAAATATTCCTGTTTGCGAACGCCGGGAGTTCATGCCGGCTTGTAGTTCTATTTTGAGGTTAGGGCCCGGAAGATTGTTTCCGTTCTTGATTCTCCAGACTTACAGCGGGAGAGTAATGTTTTTGAAAGGAGGAAACATATTGTCGTATCAACTAGTTCGAAATACCATATGCTTGTTCTGCAAGACAGTTCTTTTTTCACTGGAAGCCAAGAATATTTGATATTTGAAATAGACGACTTCGTAATTATTCTATTCTTGAAACCTACTGTTTCTTTTCGCATCAAACTTTTTCACATGATTCGTTCATTCTTATAGCAGGTGGGCCATTGGAAATTTGCATTATTGATTAGCTATTAATTAAAAACTAAAGAGTAATTTTTCGAAGTTTTAAGTTTGAAATCATTAAAATTCATTTGAATATCATTCAAATGCTACCGCCACGATGATGAACCCAATTTTTCAGTACATTGTCAATTTCGTGTTTCGAGTCAATTTTCGATCAATCGTTTCTAAATTTTTTGCATAACACTTATTTTTAACGGATCCCCACAAAAAAGAGTCAAACGAAGTCAAATCACCGCCCCGAGGAGGCCAAACAGTTACTCGTTGTGTGTGCATCGACTTTTCCACAATAACGTGTGGATTCTCTGATCCACAGGTGCGCGAATTTTGCTTATTCACACATATTCTCCGAGGTGAAAATGAGCATCATCGTAAAAGGTTATTTTTCTGGAAACACGCCAATCTTCGGGCATGCGATCTTTAGCCTATTGAGCGAAATAGAAACGCATATAGTCACGAGACATTAGTTGAACTTTGTAGGCCATCATTCCCAGGTCTTTATGCAAAAATCTTCTCAGAGATGTGCGTAAAATGTTCAGTTTTTGAGCACGATGACGAGTTGATGGATGTTCAGACACGTTATGCGTATATATATATATATATATATATATATATATATATATATATATATATATATATATATATATATATATATATATATATATCTAGGGTTAACCTATAAAACCAACAAGAAAATACATTTAAAAATTCATCCATCCTGATTTTTTTAAAAACGTTCACAGAAGGAGCCTCTAAAATAGTTGTTGGCAGCTGATTCCACGGGTTGAACACTATGCTCTTCCAACGGAAGAAGCATTTGGCGTGGAGAAGATCTGAAAGCCTCCTTTGACAACTTATAATGATGACCTCGCAAACTGTCCCTATTCAAAGGATAATACCTAACCAATCGTTGGGCTTGATATCAACTTTGAAAGTTTTGGTGATTCCATCACTGACGTAGATGTTTACGTTTATGTTTATGGCGAGTGGACGTCTGTCCACCCTACCACTGCGTCCGTACGGACTATAGTGATTCACCCCTAATTTATATCTCCCCGACGCAATCCAGCCATACCGATTTTGTGCAAATGCGCTTTCAGTCTGCAGTGACCTGTCATAATTCCAACAAGTGTTTTTAGTTTGGCCCTATCCAGACCTATCGCTAGGTTCGCCATCTTTTTCCTCGAAGCTGTTCCAAGGAATACCTTCGAATGTTTCAGGCCAGAATGGCTCCGCCAGAAAGACTCTACCCTTGAGTTCATTCTGCCTGTTATCGCCTGCTTAGCCACGTTATGTGGTATTCCCAGGAATTATTCCGGTACTACCAGAGGCAGCGCAGCTCCAGCAAACGCCAGCCGATCTGCCTCCTCGTTACCCAAATAGTTTGAGTGGCTCGGTATCTAAACCTGAGTGACTCTGTCATACATACCGAGCCTGTTTAAAGCCGTCCGGAAACTCCAGACTATTCTCGAGGTACTAGAGCCGAATTCCAGAGCTTTTAGTACTACCTGACTATCAGTAAATATTTTGATTTTGCCGTGGTGCATTTGCCGTTTTATCAGCAGTTGCAGCAGTCTCAATGGCAAATAGTGCTGCCTGGAAAATGGTTGCGTTTTGACCAAGACTCAATGAGATGTTGATTCTTGGTTTACTTCCATAAACTCCCGCTCCCATTCCGTTCGTCGTTCGTGAGCCGTCTGTGAACAAGCCAAGGTCGGTTCTCAATAGAACCTCAGCATGCTGGGTCCATTCGTCCCGGCTGGGGACAATTACATTGAAATGCCGTTCTTGGCTCGTGACTTTTGATATTAGATCCGAGGGCATCGATAGGGTGCTGTTCGTTGAAAGCTCGTCCAGCTGAGCCTCCCATCACTATTGTCTCTGGCCTGTCGATCACCAGTTGATATAGTTTGTATGTAGTCTGTTCCGCTTCCCTTTGCACGAGCAGGTGTAGGAGTGGTAGATTTAGTAAGACCTTCATGGCTGCCGTGGGTGTGGTGCCTAGCCAATCGTTGTGCTTGATATCAACTTTGAAAGTTTTGGTGATTTCATCACTGACGCAGATACATACTCCGCGATCGGCAATATTTTCGAAGCTATCACGTCGGTATACAGAATAACCTGGAATAGAAATGGCAGAGTCGCTGATTGATTGTTTAAACCAAGTCTCTGTGATGAAAATAATGAATAGTTTATGTAGTTGGGTGTGAGCAAGAAGTTCATCGAACCTTGAAAATAATGACTGAATGTTGGTATATGAAATTGGCCAGGTGGTAAAGTCGACTAGTTTTTTGGTCTCTGGAAGTGACGAGACTGTCTTGGGCAGCTTACAATCATAGGAACGTGATAGACGTACTTGATGGTTAAATCCTTCTCGCCACACCTCTGCCGGTCCTTTCTGCCTGATTGCGTTCAGTGTGGCTATCTGGGACTTGGTGTTATCGTCCTGGATTATTTTGTCACAGTATCTGGGATTACTCCGAAGGAGAGTTTTATTGCGGAGAACACTTGTGGCAGTTCCAGATTGGAAAACGTAGGCTTCATTCATTTGGGTCTTGAAATATCCTTAGAGCGAACGCAAGTCATACTCAAGAGTGAAAGGCTTGATGACTTATAAACATGCTCTAAAATATCAACATTCCCATCCTCCGAGTCACAAGAAGCCTCTGGTGCAATAGCGTTTATCACCATTATAGGATCTTGTAACCATATCCAATATTTCCGATGCTGAAGGGCCAGCAACATCTGAAGTAGCACCGTTACTAGCAGATGAGGCCCTAAAGCCATCCTCTTTATTCATGAGAGAAGATAAATTATCACAAAATGCAGCCTGACCCACCCGGAACTCTCAAATCTCCGATTTCCAAGATTGTATTGCAGAATCATGGTCAGCTAGAGTCGGAGTGGTTAGGGATAGTTTCAGAACAGTTGGATAACAGTAGAAAAATATCGTTCTGACGTTTTTCTATGCGTTTCATGCTGGAACTCAAATTGCACATCTGCTCCATCAGTAATTCATATGTACGTCCACCTCCAACTGAATTAAAATGTTCCACCTTATTTTTAGAAATACTGTTATCTAAACAATTCAAAAATATAAACGATGAACTACGAGTGAGACGAAAATCTCAATACTTCTTCAGTTTTTTCTGTCTTCACAACCAATCTTTCCATTCCGTAAGAGAAATCCAGACGTACTCTGTGAAATGCAAAAAGAATACTCAAATATGAGATACAGTCTTAGATAAGTTTGGGGAGTCTTCCACAAACTTATCGTGCCCCAGATTCACATCCTTCCAGTCGTCGATTTTCATGTAAACAAGCCGAATCCATCAAATATTTACAAATGTTTCTCAGCGAACGAGAAGGTGCACTGAAGGTTCGATGGAAAAAATTCCATAATTCAATATTTCCCGGAGCGTCAACAGGCAAACCCGGAAGTGGAAATGGAATGAAAATAATGTCCGATCGCTTCAGGGGAACGGTAAATGGATTTCAACGTCGGGTCAGTTCTAGAAATTGGTCAGACACTTGTAATAAATGGATGTATTGGGTTCACTTCAAACGGTGAAAAATGGGTTGTTTTACAGAGAGATGTATTTTTTCGGTTGGACTACTTTTTTCCTTTCTGTGAAAGAAATGTAGAATGATTCAATCGTTTGAGAGTGTGTAGAACAGTGGAAATGACTAATGGACATACACTGTTCAAAGATAATATTTAAAATATCAAAATACCTTGAAATAACCAGAACTTGCTCAAACAGACTAACTTTAAAAATCCAGGTAGTCAATATTCGTCACAAAATCACAGAAAACTGTAAGGTATTCTAAGGTTTTCTTTGAACCATTTTGCGACGAATATTGACAACCTGGGTTTTTAAAGTTAGTCTGTTTGACCAAGTTCTGCACTGATGAAGATTCCGAAGCTAAATGTGATTCTGTCCGACCGGCTAGAAATGTGAAACTTTCAAGGTAGGTTTGTAGGTTGTTTCACAGTTATTCACATTTGAAATTTCCTCTCATTTTCTCAATATTTTTTGAACTGAATAGCTTATCGATCTGAAATTTTGTACTCAGAAGTAGAATAATAACGCACATATTCGTACGATGTTTTGTGCGGATCGTGAAAGTTCTTTCAATGGGAACGCCGCATTTTCAAATTGACATTACTGACACTGTTTATTTGTGATATTGACAATTGTATTTGACAATGTCTACCATTTAATCGTGGAGAGATACAAATTCCAAGAGCGTTCACAAATAATCTAAATTTTTTATGAAGAATTTGGAAGTATTACTCTAACTTTACGTGCTTCAACTCCAATTTTTCATAGTTATAATCGTCCGAATAAAAGAATGAAGTGAAGAAGTTTGAAACAAATTTTACACTTCATGGTGTTACAGTAACAGTGAGTCAAAGAAATGCAAGAAGTGAAGAGAATATTGCTGGCGTACGTGAATGATTTCGCGAAGACCAAAATTTATCGATTTCTAGACCTTCACAAGAACAAAGCATCTCCCAGATTTCTTTGTGGCGAATTTTACGAAAAGACCTTAGTTTATATCCATACAAAATTGTTTTAACCCAAGAACTCAAACCAACTCATCATTTAAAGCGTCATGTATTCAGTAGTTGGTGCTTAGAGAAAATCGGAAATCATGCAGATATTCATAAGAAAATCATTCTCAGCGATTTAACTTTTTACTTTGGGGTTACATTGTGTCATTGGTTTACAGCAATCATCCAGCAAATTTAGACGATTTACAGATCAATATTGAACAAGCAATTGCTAATATACGACCTGATTTGTGTGAGAGAGTCATGAAAAATTGGGTTCAACGACTTCATTCCTGCCAGCGTTTCTGTGGTGGATATTTGAATGATATTTTATTTCATGACTGAGGGTATTTCTTGTACTTCATAATGAAATGAAAATTTCAATGGTTTTCGAATTAATAAAATGTTTTATTCCCAAAACAAAATGAGGCGCTGTTAACGAAATACCCTTTATAATAGAAAGTTTAAGAAGAAACAAATTTTCAGTGGATCAGCGCTGAGCTCACTTTCGAATGGAGAGAAATCGAGATCTCAAACTTTCAGGATAGGTTTGGTACCTGAATATTAATTCATTTGAATTTTATGAAAAATGAACTGCAAAAGAAGCGCTTAAGACCTTTAGAGTTTGACCTCAGCGCTTTTCTAGATTTTTTCCCATTGTTTTGAATATCACTAAAGTTGTTTGACCAAAATCACTATAACTTTCGACCCAAACGTCAAACCGTAAGAGAGTTGTCGCAGTTATATTTTCAAAAATCCAACAGAAATATTAATTTCGTTTTTGTGGAACTACCTGTGTGTCAGACGACGTAATACATAGAAAATTCATAATCAGTTCCTTCATGGGGATAGTAACATAATAAAATTGAATATGTTGACTTTGACATAAAATAATACTTGTTAACCTTCAAAATGTTATAAACATTCGAAAGACATTACTCGAAATAACAGTCCCATTTATAACGAAAACAATACCTAGACTCAAATGAAATATATATGTTTATCGCGAAATACAATTGGAACACAAACATCTCGAATAGCTGGGTAAATAATATCGAGATCGTTTACTACCTCAGTATCCAGTGAAACAAGGGGAAGCGCAGTTAAGTTAGCGACTAACACAAACTTTCTGAGTTATTACCCCATATTTTCGGATCAAATCCTCATATCTGCAACATATTTTCACGTGAACTACTATTTTGCGAAATTGCTTTGCGTAATAAAAAGTAAGTGCATACGCTCGGGCCATAAAACGGAATAATGCAAATATCCTTCTCCCTCATAATTTCTCCAGTATTACCGCATTGTTCCTATCAATTAAATACTTGGTTAACAATGAAGGATTACTAAGCTACTTCATGACAAATTTTCACGAGAGAAAAATTGCTCAAAGACTGTTTCTAAAGAAGGATTATCTCAAGAATTATCCCCTTGGAGTACATTAAATAGGGACAGTACAGGGAATTTATAATTTAAGAAGTGGGTACTGATTTTTTGTGGCTAAGTTGGCACAACTGCACGTGAAGTTTGAGCAGTATTTGTTATTTAGTTTGCTCACAATGTTTCATTTCAGCTTCATCCCATGTGTTCTGCGAATATTATATTGAATAAAAACATACAACCATAAGAATTTTTTCTTGAAAATTAAATTAAATATGTGGAACAGCTAAAACGTTACATTATGTGTATGAGTGATACAGTGCATTCAAAAACGGACGTGATTTGGTTGAAGAGATTCAAGTCTTTAACTGAACTCAACATTGATAAAGTGGAGGAAATCTTGATTGAAAATCATCGTTTGAATCCGAGAGAGACATGAAATTTATACGAATAAATATGTACCATTTTAAAATTTCGTTTAGGCATAAAACAAGTTGCCGACTTATGATCTAAAATTCCTGCAAAATTTCAATCACATGAAGGTCGCTGGAGATATGCCTGAAGAACAAGTCAATTACGACCGCAAACTCATGAAACGCATTGTAAGTAGAGACACCTATTTATGTGAACGTCCAAACAAGTCAACAAGCTTCAGAAGGGCGACTTGCAACTGAAAAAATTATTATTATACTTACAGTCGTTTTCGATTATCGCACAATTGTGCATTCGGAATTTCTATCAGAAAATTCAATAGAAATGAAACGTCCTCGCTGCAATTTGTGGAGCGAGTTTGTGAAATTGTATCGTTATTTGATAGAACAACTTATTCAGGTTCTCTTCCTGTTAACAATCCTGAAAACATCGCTGAACATCCAACAACATCATCGTGCTCAGGAACTGAATATTTCTTGAACTTCTCTGAGGATAGTTTGCATGAAAACCGCGGTATAAAAGCTTACAAAGTTCAACTAGTGCAAGAAGTGAAACCTCGGGACAATCCGATGAGTTTAGACGCCGCTCAATGAGCATTTTCCCAGAAAAATCATTTATAGCGATGGTTTCGAACTGGATATTTTTGTGGGGAATCATTGAGAATAAGTGTTATGCTAACCATCCAGATGATGCGTTGAAGTACAAAATCGAAGGTGCCATTTATGAGGTTGAGCCCCAAACAATCGACAATTGTACTGAAGAATTTGGTTAATCAAATGGAGTATTTCATATCCAATCGTGGAGGTCATTTGAATGATATTAAGCAACTTGGACTTAAATTAATAACGCGATGAAAAATAGAAGTGCTACTGATGATACATTGTTTGAATCATTTCCTGGAAAAAATGAAAAAAGCTATTAGATGAAATTAATGAATTCTTTCTCAAATCTTATGTTTTAAACAACAATAAGAACACAGATGTTGCAGAAACCATAAATAAATGTGATTCAAGCATTTTTCTGAATCCAGGTATTGAGCAAGAAATCTATCATTACATAATTCAACTTAAAAATAAAAAATCTAGAGGATATGACGAGATACCTGTAGATCTACTGAAAAAATGTGCACCGATGTTGACGTTACCCCTAACACATATAATAAATCCAATATTTCAATACGGAAAATATCCACAAGCCCTCAAAGAAGTTTGGGTTAAACCAATTCACAAAAAGGAAAAAAAGACAATTTCAATAACTACCGTCCAATATCTTTACTCTCAAATGTTAATAAAATATTTAAAAGAATAATTTTTGATAGAGTATTGAAGTTCTTTGAGAAGAATAACATATAAGTGGAAAAACAATGTGGATTTAGAGAAGGCAAATCGACCATAGATGCATTATATGGAGTTCTTAACTCTGGAATAAAATCATTGAATAAAAATCAGATAATAGCAACTCTTTTCTTAGACTTGACTAAAGCGTTTGATACAGTGAATCATGACATCTTACTACAAGAATTGGAAACATATGGTATAAGAAGTATAACTGAAAAAGGAAAAAATGGCAAGCAAATAATGTCAAAGACCTTGCTTGTAGATAGAGAGGTTCCCCAAGGATCAATATTAGGTCCCCTACTTTAAATAATCTATATAAACGATTCGATTAAAGTAACATCAAATGATATTGTAATGTATGCCGATGACGTATCAGTAATCTGCGTTGATTCCACTCCAAATGAATGCAAAGCCGAACCTAAAAAAGATTTAGAAAACCTCGAAAAATGGTTCGGGAAGAATAATCTCACAATGAACATTACCAAGACCAAACCGATAATATTTAGAGAACAAGAATCAACATGCCATCAACTTAATTTGTCATGGTGAGAACATAAGAGCTGAAGATACTCTACCATTCTTGGGAATCCATTTAGATCGGGATGTGAATTGGCGGCCACACATTGGATATTTGCCAACAAACCTCGCAAGGTACTGCTATGTATTGAGGATCCTAAAGAACAATTGGGTCAGATGCTTCCCTGACAGCATATCATGCATACGTCCACTCTAAACTAAGTATGGAATCATCTTCTGGGCGAATTCTGTTGATGCTGAAAGAGTCTTCATCATACAAAACAAATGTTTGAGAACTGTCTTTAAACTGAAATATAGCGAATCATGTAGAGATATCTTTAGGGATAATAATGTATTAACACTATACTTACTTCCTGTATATATATGAGTGCATTATGTATGTAATCAATAATTTGACAAACTTTGAAATGTTAATGCTTGATCATGGTTATAATACCAGAGGAAAAACTCATCTTAGTTTAGAAAAACCAAATTATGCTTAAATACAGAAGAATGTTGTTCACATTTTCGTGGAAATTTGGAAAAAATTATCACAAACATTCAAAACAAGACCTTAAATTATACAAAAGAAAACTTCGAAAAAATTTTATATAAAAAGGGCTACTACAGTGTGAAGGAGTTTATGGCTGAGAAAGACTTTAATGAACTTTTATATTTAAGTTATGATTTTTGTAACGTAATCTACATCATTTTGTGATATTTTCAGATCAAATAAAGGTCTATTATAATTATTATTATTATCATATACATAATTGGAGACCAAAACACTATATTCTATCAAATATTCACGACTGATTCTATAAGTATATGACAGATGACGTTACATCATTGTCAAGTGCAAAAAATTTTACTGGCTGATTCTCGATTTGTTTTAGAAACTGTGTATCAGAAGCTGATATTTCCTGAAAAGTATCGCTTTCCATCGTTCAAAGAACTCAACTAAATCTCCTTCAAATATATATATTCTTCCAGATTTATAGATTCATGCTGACGGCAAAAGCCACTTGAACTCAAGTGCTCTACTGTAAACCGTTTAAACCATATTTTCAAATTAACTTAGGTTAATGACCCGGAAAGAACCCTATAGCCTTGCATGAATATATCGGAACCGCAAGTATCGGCCCGAAATGAATTAACTTTTTAATCCTTCTCAAATGAAACCATGTTTGCATCATGCGGCATCAGCGTGAAGAGAAAGAGGTCGAGTCGATTCTGGTCGTTGAAATTCCGATCGTGTTGCAGATTATTTCGCGTGCTGCGACTGTCAAATTTGAAAATCTGTATGTGAAATTGGCCTTCCCATTGATTTTGGATGGCAATCGAGCTGGAGCACTAGTCGAGAGGTCGAGAGGTGCATACAATATGTTGAAATTGTGAATTTGTTGGATTTAATTAAAACAAATTTTGAACGAATACCCTGTTCTTTCGCCATTTTGCAACCAAATGAATTTATCTTGTTATGATATTTGTTCTTCAAGTAGAACTAATATTCAATGATTGTGAAACTGGGCAAAATATACTCAAATCTATCCATATAGAAAATTTGGAATTATTCGACTAATTAATTTTGAACCAATAACCAGTTCCTTCGCCATTTTGCAACAAAATATTTTCCGGCAGGTACCAAAACATGGGTGTTCGATTTAATCTTTGTTCACTTTGAATTTATGTTTCATCTGACTCTACATTTGATGGTATTCTCTGAAAAAAAGTTGAAATAATAAACGTTCAAGTACGAATCCTCGAGAGACTTTACATTCCACATATCCCATTTAGATCATCTCTCCTGGATAAACATTTTCTGAGTCCTATTTTTCTCTTCTCATACCAAATTAACACAAAAATATCTCCTTTGACAGCCTTCGTGTTATTTGATGAAACAAACTGTAGATTATTGCAGACAGATCCTCCGCCTCAATTTCTCCAACACGTGAGAGCGCGGTAGACGCTGCCCAAAAATCTAATCTGCTATCACAACCTCTTGATATTGCTTACAGACGGCGCAACTGCTTGTTCCTTGTCACTCAATGAACGGATCCCTTCGTGTTCAACTAAAGCATAAGTCCCTAGCTGACTACTTCTTTCCTACTGGAATAAGTCTCACATGCGTCACTTGCATGTCACTCATATAGTCAACTGAAGTGTCCATTGGGTAAGCTAGGAAGAAACGCCATCCAATAAATAGGAGGTCTGTAAGATTTCTCACAACACCACTTCCTAAAGAGCTTATTAATGAAGAAAATGCAAGAAATCTTAATATCGAATCGATTTGAAATGAAGAATGAATAATTGGCATAATTAAATATTGTCAAGAAATTTCAGCTACGAATGGTTTTTTTTGTGAGCACTGGAGAATTTCAGCAAATTTTAAGACTTATTAGGTTCATTTTCGAGTATAATCTTGTCTTTATCCTTCAGAAGTGTTCGTAACCTAAGTCTGTACTTGGTAATTTCTAGGACGGACTCCAGTTTTTATTTTCGAACTTTTCGGCTAAAGGAAATTATCGTAGGTCGAAATCTGACAAAAACATCAGACAGTTACTTTCTTATACTAATATAATCTCAAGCAAAAATTCACTCTTTCATGAATACCGTTTATTTTTCATTGAATTTGGACCATTCATCTCATCCAATATGCACACATCTTATAACTCCATACTTCGCTGCCATGAAATTTCAGAATATTTCAATTATTTCATTGATGTTTGAAAGGGGCTTTCACATCGAATCATATTTATAATCGCCGAATCAAAATGTTTTATCGAAAGGGTCCCATCGAAGTTCTCGTAGGTTTTCAATCAAATAACAATTGTGAATTCGTCGTTTTTTAACAGTTAAATTTTGAACGTACCTTTTTTTGTCTTAGCATGCAAAATTGTTATCATCAAGAGCATGAGATCAGAAAATGTATTCAACATGAAAGGAAGTTTTTCAAGAAGGCATCGACTAATTACCTTTTTCGACCAGATCACTGTCGAACACATTTTTGGGTAAACCCTAATTTGGGAAGTATCTGAATTAAGTGACTATTCACCTAAAAATTCCGATAAATTTAGGGATTATCCCAAACCTTTATTGATATTAAAAGTGGTATATAAATACGCCTTATTCATTCTATAACTGCTAAAACGTTCAAGTTATTTTTCATTTGATACCAAATTGATTATAAGGTAATCATTCGAAACCTGGAAAAGATATTGAGTCAAGTCTTTAACAGAAAGATTCACATTTTATTTAGTGAATAATCATAATCTTCAAACTTCAATGATTTTTGTATACTTTTATCATATTCAGGGACAAATTTTGATTGATAAAATCAACCGAATATTGTAAAAATATAAGATAGACCCGGCGCCTTCGCCATTTTGCAACCGATTTAATATTTTCTTTGTATAATAAAATGACCGTGAAATTTATTTTTATAAAATATTAATTATTTGATCGGGCTCTTCATCTCTGAAAGTATATACTCGATCGATAAATTAAATTCTTCTAAAGTCGTATTATCATAGAACACAATAATTTTAATCAACCGGCTCCACTTGCATGGAGTTGTAGACAATTTATATTTTTTCAGTTACTTACCTTTCCCAAGAGACTAATTTTCAATTGTTTGTATCAAAAAAATTCCTAAAGTGAAAGGTTTTGAAGTGAATATAATTCAAATTCAACTTTCATCAGAAAAATTCCTAAAGTGAAAGGTTTCGAAGTGAATATAATTCACATTCAACTTTTGAATGGATTGATCAAAAAATTTTAAATTTTTTAAAATAACTATTTCCTACTACTCAGTAAACAACTGTGTTCCTAATAGAAGGAAAAATCTGAAATAAATGCACATTGATGATCATAGAGCAGACTGAATGCAAAGTATAAGTACAGATGCAACCTTTGTTTTAATATAGGATTGTTAATGAAACTTTTTGAAATTTCCACGAATTCAAGAAACCATGATAAACTCTTAAGTGAAAAATTATTTCACATTCATATAAAATTTTAATTTGATTGAATCATACTATATGAAGGTTCTCAATAAGAGTGGCGTTATTAAGAAGTTACATTTTGCGAGCTTTCCAAATTAGTAGTGGCCTTGATAACAATGTTTCTGTTGAAAGCACTCATAAATTTGTTTCAGCCATTAACAGAAATAGCTGTAATGAAACAGAGAGTAATTTATCATGATTTTTTTATATTCTGAACTTTTTTAATATTCGCAATTCCGATCCAGGGTTTCGTTGAAAGTAATAAATCTTTTAAAAAATGTAAACCCATTTTCGAAGAGGAGGAATATATTTGAAATGTCTTCTCAAGAAGATAACCTTTTCAACACAAACGAACCCTGAAAAAACCTCATTCATATTCGAAGACGGTATTCAATTTAAATAATCAACCCATCGACATATCCGAAAGATCGAGGGAAAATCATTTCGAGAATTATCTCCCGACGCTAAGTGCAGAATTAATTTTCTTCCTCCGTTTGCGAAAACTCCGTGTCCGTGAACGAAATCGACAATTCCTGCTTGGAGTTAGTCGGCGAGGTGGAAATCACTGGTGCCAACTGTTTAATCGATACCGTCCACCGTTAGGGCAGTTTCACACCCCTGAGAGATGCTCACCCCGAATAAATTCGGGCGAACTTACGACCCCGATAACGTCATGCTGAAGGTAGAGCGATTCTTCGTACCCGCAAATAGAAAAAGTAATACAAAAGATTTCAGAAACGAAAATAGAGTGCTAGGACGACGATTCGATATCACTGTAGACAGTGTGATGAAGTAGTATATTACATAACAAGAGTTGTAAGAAGCATATTACGCACGACAAGAACAAATTACTAGAATTCTAGAAGTGCGTAATTCTCTTACAATTCGAGATGTGTACTATACTTTTTTTACGAACGCATTCATTTCCATAAAAACTTAGGATTCTATTAAGTGTCGAAACGTCAAAATGTTATCAATTAAATGTCGCATCGTTGCGCGGTTAAAACGTACTTAAAAACGTTCAAATGGGAACTTCTAACCCACCCGTTGTACAGCCCAGACATTCTTCCTTCGATTACCACCTCTTTCGATCGATGCAACATGGCTTGGCTGACTAGCACTTCTTCAGTTATGATGAAAACCGATCGATTCATGAATAGCAGCCAAAGAACATTTTTTTTTTGGGGCATAAATTCTATTATCACACTTGGCAGAGCAGATTCGAATCTAAATTAAATCAAATCAGTACATAGCTGTTGTTTACTATGCTTGAGTAAATATAGAATTTTAAACTCTCTAACACAAATTTTTATTACGATTTATCAGATATTGAGTCCATGATCGTATCTTCCTTTCAACATTTTTCTGTGAAATAGCCTTGTTTTATACATAGTGCTCAGTTAGCTGAACACGTTTAATGAGGTTCGTTTATTCAAAATAATTTTAATTGAAACAAGTTGTAGAAACTAACTTTCCGGTCAATCTTCAAGATCCATGGCAAACAACAGAACTATTTGTTGGGGGTTACATAGGACAGCTTTTAACTGTTCAATATTCATTTGCCAAGATGTTTCTAGATTGTTAAGCTGAGTAAATATTTTTTGTTGATTGATGTTATATTTTTTAAATGTGATTGGGTACTGACGAGGAAAGTCTCCCTTAAAACGTGTTTTTTAGTTTCACTTGAGATTTTCTAAAAAGTAACTTAGATATTCAATAACATTCGAAGTAAGATATTTGTATGATGAAATTCTTAGGATTATGTTAAACATTTTTGAAAGATATCTGTTCTCATAAGAGGCATGAGCAGAAACAAAATTTTGTCTACGCGAAATATTTAATTTATGGGAGTTTTGTTAACAATTAATATTTATTGGATTTTGCTATCGCATTTGGATGTCTTACATTCTATCAAGAAAGTACCGGGAATTATCGATTTAAATCTGGCGGGGCAATGAGGCAGGTAAATTTTTTTTTTCCTAGGTTGGTACCACTGTCCTCAATTACTATGCCAAGCTTGAGCGGGATCTGTCAACTAGTGTGTTTGCAACAGCTGATTAAGTCAGTCGATGTCAGAGTGCGTGCCGATTTTTACTATGGGTGATTACGTTGAGCAAAGAATTTGTTTAAAGTTTTATGTTGCAAATGAATTTTCGTGTGCCGATGCATTGAAAATGTTGCAAAAGGCCTTTGGTGATAATGCTCTATCGAAAACTCGTGCATATCAGTGGTACAGAGCCTTCAAGGACGGTCGTGAAGTGGTCGCCCATCGACGGCTTCGATCGAAGATAACGTCGATAAAATTAAGGAAAGGGTGCTGGAAAACCGTCGTACCAGCTTGAGAGAGATAGCACATGATCTTAAGATATCCGACGAGTCCGCACGTACGATTTTGATTGATATTTTGGGCATGAGAAAGGTGGCCGCACGACTCGTACCGAAAGACCTGAATTTTCTTCAAAAACGTCATCGCGAACAGGTTGCTTCAGACATGCTGGATCGCTGTAATTCCGATTCTACATTCATGGAACACATTTTAACTGGTGATGAGACCTGGGTCTACGAGTACGATATGCAAACAAGCCAGCAATCATCGTAATGGGTGGCAAAAAATGAGCCGAAACCGAAAAAACCACGCCAAAGCCGCTCGAAAATGAAGGTGATGCTCATTGTTTTCTTCGATATCCGTGGCGTGGTGCACTACGAATTCGTTTCAGAGGGTCAGACGGTAAACAAGGAGTATTACCTAGGCGTTATGAAACGTTTGCGTGAGCGTATCCGTAAGAAGCGGCCAAATTTGTGGGCGAACAACTCATGGATTTTGCATGACGATAACGCGCCTTCTCACCGAGCTACGATTGTGACTGACTTTCTCGCCAAAAACTCAACAAACGTGCTTCAGCAACCACCGTATTCGCCGGATTTGGCTCCCTGCGACTTTTTCCTCTTCCCAAAACTAAAATTGCCCCTTCATGGCACCCGTTTTGAGTCGATTGAAGCCATTAAACAAAATTCGGCGCGAGAGCTAAAGTGCATCCCGGAAAGCGCCTATAAAAAATGTTTCGATAATTGGAAGTGCCGTTGGCATAGATGTATTAGAGCAAATGGAGCCTATTTTGAAGGCGACCCAATAAATTTTGACGATTAAATGTAAAAATGTTGTTTTAATTGAAAATTCCCGGTACTTTCTTGACGGAGTAGTATAATGAATGTTTATATTATATGTCGTTCGATAGAAGCGGTACTTATATGTCATTAATTTAATTCCTGAAGTTATAATACTAAATATAATTTTTTGAAATTAAAAATGTAGAAGACTAACAGAATATATCTAATTGTAAAATATTTAAAAAATTTTATACACCTTTTATCAAGTATAAACATCCATTTATTTTATTTAATTATGTTTAACTACCAATAAATTCTTATTTTACAGATTTAATTGTGTCTCGCGTTTTGGGATTTAACTATCCCATCTTCAGTCTCAACAAGCAGGAAATTTATGCATATACAGAGGTAGAAGAGGTAATAAAACAGGTTCACAAAGATAGGAGCCTAACAACTATTAGAATATCGGCACGCCAAAGAATATTGGTAAAATAGATGTTATTCACTTGAATATCTCAAATATTTTGGATTTACATAGATCCGTATAGTCGTTTATTATTTTTATTGTGACCCAATTTTAAAATTCCAACAGATTCTAAATAATTAAGTTTCTTTCCTTTTGATCCCACATGTAAAATTTTAAGATTATCCAATGTCGGAAAAAGATGGCCGTTTTCTAAACAATGAGTGGCAAAAATAGAAGTTTGTTTATCTTACATAAAATTCATTTCATATTTGTTGAACCTCGTCTTGAAGGAACGTCACGTCTGTCCTATATATTTATTGCTCCACGTAGAACAAGATAATTCATAAACTCCTGGTTTATGTATGTTTGCAGTTGAGTCCTTTGTGTTAAATAATAAGGATGATTATTTTGTGTATTTATTTTGTGTTTTGGAAGCAATATCAACATCTAATTTTGCTACCGAAGTACGATAAAGTCATTAATTTTTTGTTTTCTTCAGTTTTTATGATGGGATAAATTTGTTTGATAGCTATTTCAGATTGTTTCAGTAGAATTAAATTATCTATTATATTAGGGTTGAAACCGTTGTTGGCAGTTCAGTATCAATATAATTTTGAAAAATTTCCAAGACATTTTTCAGATTCAATTTGTAGGGGTTTCAGAGTTGTCTGAAATATTTGGACAAATAACTCGAAGTAAACTTTCAATTTATATTTGTTTATGAAATTTTTTTGTAGTATCTTGTACATATTTCACGGTCCATAACCCACCAAGATCGATGCTTTTTCAGCGTGAATCAACCCTAACGTACGTAAATTTGGCAAGGACGGTAACTTAAAGATCCCGCTCATTTTCTCGCTACCGTTGACTGCAGGATCCTCCATTCTCGTATTTTGTCTGATAAAGAGCCTAGATGAGAATAAGTTATAATGGCAGTAAATCACCTTTCCCTGAAGATGGGAAAACCTACATTTTCTGGGATTATTGGGTATACAGAAAACTAGCAAATTTGGAACGCGGGCAAATGGCCTAATCGATCTTTCTTAGAAAGTAATTGACAGTTTGAACCAGAAAGACGAGTTGGGAGTGTGTGCTGAATTAATCAAAGTTAAAATTCTAGCGGAGTAGTGAACTTATTTCTAGAAGGAAATGATTCACAATTTTGTCTCTGTGAAAGATTACTCTAACTCTTTCAGTCGTAACAGTTAAAGGAAGTTGTCCAAGATTCAGGAAAAATAATTTTTCACTACCGCAAATATTAAAAAAATTACAATTTTCAGATTATCTAATATGAAAGATAGTAGCCAATTTATATGCAATGGGTTGCAAATAAGGAATGCTCTACTAAAATGCATAGTTTCTGGATATAACTAAAGCGTTACGACCCTTACAAAATATTTATACATCATGTTTATTTTCTTTTGGTGCCGAGTTGTTGTTTATTGTATTTATTAATAGTGGTTCTTCATTTGTGAAGGTTCCTGTTATTCGCGGTGTCTGGTATATATACTAACTGATAAAGAAACATAAACACCCAGAAGGAGCCGTGCAAATTTTAATTTTTTTTCGTAAAATATAGATTGTATAGCAAGTAGTAAATGATAGAAATTTGAAGAAAAAAAAACGAAGGGTTTACATTTTTTTTCAATAAATTTGTTAATAATATGTTTGTCCACAGTGATTATCTATACACCCCCCAACACGTCTTGGCATTGATGCAATAAGATGGTCTATTTCTTCTTGAGGAATACTATCCCAAGCTACATGTAGTTGATGTCTCAGAACCGCCAAACTCCGTGGGGATTGGGGTGAATTTCCAAACCTTCTACCCATGATGTCCCAAACATGCTCTATGGGTGAAAGATCGGGGGATCTGGGCGGCCATGGCAAAATATTCATATGGGTCGCTTCAAAAAAGTTTGAACTAACCCTGGCAATATGAGGTCGAGCGTTATCCTGCTGCAATATGGGATTCTCGAGCCGGTTAAGGAAAGGGACAACATATGAATCCACTATTTCTTGAAGGTAACGCAGCGCTGTCATGTTACCTCGAATAAAGACTAAAAGTGACCTACTTGCATGTGCAATAGCACCCCTTACCATAACGCCTACTGTCCGGTGTACATGACGCTCAATATCATACTGAGGTTCACGTCTTCCTCCCCGACGTCGTCTAACCCTTCTTCGGCCCTCATGTGCACCCAAGGAGAATAGAAATTCATCAGAAAAGACGACCTTATGCCATTCCACATTCCAATGTTGACGTTCTCTACACCACTGTAATCAATGCCGGCGATGCTCAACCGTCAGAGGTAACACAAGATGGGGTCGATAATGCTGCAGTCCAAAAGAACTTATCCGGTGGTAAAACGTTCGGAAAGTTACAGGATTGCCTTTGTTATCCTAACCAATCATCAGCCGAAGATCGAGTTGTCGCAAATCGGTCTCTAATAGCCATAAGTTTTAGACGTCGATCTTGAACTTCATTTGTGCCCCTTCGACGTCCGGTGCCTCTTCTTCGATTTTGGGCATTATCAAACCACGCTTGACAACATCTCATAACAGTAGTTGGATTTCGGTTCGTACGGTTAGGGATTTCTAGAAATGACAACCCCGCCTCCAGTAGACCAATAATTCGACCTCTTTCAAACTCACTTAGCTGGCGATAAATTCCATGTACACGTGCTCTAGGCATTCAACAACAACTACTTTGGATCTCCTTGGTTTGTTGTAAAATTTAAAAAATTTGCAAAAAAGAACTACATATTTGAGTAACAAAAAATTTCTACATGAAAAGACCTTCACGATTTTTTCTCCAAATTTTAATTATTCACTTCTTGCTATACTATCAATGCTTTACAAAAACAAAAATTAAAATTTAAACTACTGCTTCTGGGTGTTTCAGTTTCTTTTTCAGTTAGTATATCTCATCTGCATATACTATTTTTTGATTCCTCAGTAACCTTCTTCTTTGTTTCTCATTTTAACGTCCAGGTGATGGAGTACTGTATCTATTTTGTAATATCCTAGACAGTTTGTGTAATATTTTTGCAATGTGCGTGCGTCCGCTTCAAGAAATTGTATTCCTTGAGAATCAGTGGCATCCTTTAAGGTGAATGTATGGTTTTTGCTTCGCATCGATTGTTTGTTACTATTTGTTTGATTCGATCTGGTTTCCCCTTCAACGTAATATAGCTTTAAAGAAATTGAAAATACTGTATGTATCATTTATCTGTAAACAGCGAGTTTCTGAGTGTTCGGATGGTTTGAAAAGTTGGGTATGGTTATGTCTGTCTTTGTGGATTTTCGGCATATATCAAAGTAAATTTCATCATTATTTTTAATTGAAGTTATGTCCAGAAATTTGCTTGATTATTACATTATAGTTCCATACCGAATCTGACCTTATGATGCAAACCAGTAAGATATTTCAGTGTGTTTTTTAGTTGATATTGTTTTGCTTCTGTGGAACACATTCAAAACTAGATATGTTTTCAAAAACAACTTTCACACCCTCACATAAAATTTCCAACCTCTTTTTCAATGCCAAAGACAAAAACAACCGGCTGAATAATTCTAGAGTTTATAAATTAAGTTGCCAGTAGCGTATACATTCTGTCAAGAAAGTACCGGGAATTATCGATTTAAATCTGGCGGGGCAATGAGGTAGGCAAAAATTTTTTTTCCTAGGTTGGTACCACTGTCCCTAATTACTATGCCAAGCTTGAGTGGGATCTGCCAACTAGTGTGTTTGCAAAAGCTGATTAAGTCAGTCGATGTCAGAGTGCGTGCCGATTTTTACTATGGGTGATTACGTTGAGCAAAGAATTTGTTTAAAGTTTTGTGTTGCAAATGAATTTTCGTGTGCCGATGCATTGAAAATGTTGCAAAAGGCCTTTGGTGATAATGCTCTATCGAAAACTCGTGCATATCAGTGGTACAGAGCCTTCAAGGACGGTCCTGAAGTGGTCGCCCATCGACGGCTTCGATCGAAGATAACGTCGATAAAATTAAGGAAAGGGTGCTGGAAAACCGTCGTACCAGCTTGAGAGAGATAGCACATGATCTTAAGATATCCCACGAGTCCGCACGTACGATTTTGATTGATATTTTGAGCATGAGAAAGGTGGCCGCACGACTCGTACCGAAAGACCTGAATTTTCTTCAAAAACGTCATCGCGAACAGGTTGCTTCAGACATGCTGGATCGCTGTAATTCCGATTCTACATTCATGGAACGCATTATAACTGGTGATGAGACCTGGGTCTACGAGTACGATATGCAAAAAAGCCAGCAATCATCGGAATGGGTGGCAAAAAATGAGCCGAAACCGAAAAAACCACGCCAAAGCCGCTCGAAAATGAAGGTGATGCTCATTGTTTTCTTCGATATCCGTGGCGTGGTGCACTACGAATCCGTTCCAGAGGGTCAGACGGTAAACAAGGAGTATTACCTGGGCGTTATGAAACGTTTGCGTGAGCGTATCCGTAAGAAGCGGCCAAATTTGTGGGCGAACAACTCATGGATTTTGCATGACGATAACGCGCCTTCTCACCGAGCTACGATTGTGACCGACTTTCTCGCCAAAAACTCAACAAACGTGCTTCAGCAACCACCGTATTCGCCGGATTTGGCTCCCTGCGACTTTTTCCTCTTCCCAAAACTAAAATTGCCCCTTCGTGGCACCCGTTTTGAGTCGATTGAAGCCATAAAACAAAATTCGGCGCGAGAGCTAAAGTCCATCCCGGAAAGTGCCTATAAAAAATGTTTCGATAATTGGAAGTGCCGTTGGCATAGATGTATTGGAGCAAATGGAGCCTATTTTGAAGGCGACCCAATAAATTTTGACGATTAAATGTAAAAATGTTGTTTTAATTGAAAATTCCCGGTAATTTCTTGACAGAGTAGTATATAGGAAAAACCGGAATATATTTCCAAAAAGGCTCGAACATCATCAATGTTCATTTAGGAACCGGAAAAAACTCAAATTTTGCGAAATAATTTTTTCGAAACCAATCATAACTTCCCAGAATTAGACAATCTTGAAATATTACACCTAGAAGCGAACGAAAAACACTAGATATCCTGGAATCCCCAAAAATGTTCAAGCACAGGCAGGAGAAAAGTGTTTAGAATGCCACAATCCTTTTTACTAATAGTGGTACCATCAACTATACAAAGAGACGTAGCACCTCGCCGAGATATTGCTCCCAAACCATTATTTTGATGGGAAATTTGGAAATTTGCACGGTACCAGGTTGTTTTGATAGGATTTTCAAGAGATTTCCACCAACTTTGAAATAACTTTCCTCAAATATGAAGACATCAATAAAATTATCTTCTTGAAAACGTTGATAAAATTCTATCCTGCGTTATTTTTGTAGCCTTATCTTTTCAGTGACATACGGACAGTTTCTGGGCAAACTTTTATATTTCGTTGATTTAGAAACCTGTTAGCCAATTTAAACGCCAATAAGCCAATAAAGCGTTTAAATTGTTTCCTTTAATCTTACGCGGTCTTCCTGAAACTAGTCCATACCTTATATCTATGCCAATTTTTATCCTCTTTATTGTCTCATATAAAGCACTTTTTTCCCAGTTCAGCCAATTCCACTAATGTTTCAACGTTACGAAAACCTTTTCTATACCTATATTCTTCCTCTTTTCTTCTTTCTAGTTGCGACATTATTTCATAAATTGTATATCTGTTGAAAATCAACAATATTTGATAACTAGTGTTGCCATGCAATTTTGGCCATAGCCGGCTATCTACAGAACCTATTTCATACATTACTTCTGTCTTAGAATGTTACAAAAAAGAAGTATATCAAAATTATGAAAAATATAAATTCCGGATACTTTCTAGAGGGACTATATAATCGTTGGGATACAATTTGTTTCATTCAGTTCGAAAATATAGTAAACACTATGAAACTCGAGTACACTCAGGATTAGTTTGCGTGAACCTTCAGGTAATGTAGGTTTTTTTATATTCATATCTGAACTTTCCTGTTCCCTGGCCATCCCGAGAAGATCAGATACGGTCTTCTTCATATCGGGTTTTTTTTTAGAGTGATAGAATTTTCGATATGGATAACTGTGATTTGAGAGAAGGTAAAAGCCATGTTGTTTTGACATTTCAGCTCAGTAAGCATTGACAAATTATCATGTGAAGACTCACGCCGCAATAACGTTTACAAATTGTTGAAATTTATTTTTAAAATCAGTGTTCTATTCGCCAAACTTATAGAGCACTTCGTGAAATTTATGGTTTACATAATCGTCCATCAGAGCAGCTTATTCGCCGTGATAGTTCCGTAAATGAGGGAAAATTTCGTGCAATATTGAAATATGGAGCTAGGGATGACAGTAAACTAAGGGACACTCTTGAAAAATCAAGTAAAAGGAAGACTTATATAGCCCAAGAATTCAAAATGAAATTATTAACAGTATAAATACTATCATGCTGAATAAATTGGTATCAAAAATTAATGAGGCAGGAGCTTTTTCTATTCTAGTAGATGAAAAAACCGATATATCGACAAAGTTACTATATGTGTAAGATATGTCAATGCTAACAAAATCCACGAGGATTTCTTACAGTTCGTCTCAACAGAATTTGTAACCGCCGAAAGTATATGTAATTTAATATTAAATAGTTGGGAAAAATTTGGAATAGAACTCAAGAATCTTGTTGGGGAAGGGTAGGATGGTGCAAGTAATATGTCAGGTAAATTCAATGGCGTTCAAGCGATTATTCGTCGTAACTACCATAAGGCGATTTATGTCCATTGCTGCCCATTCTTTGAATATCAAAAGCTTGCAAAATTCCACAAATTAGAAACTCCATCAATACCATAGAAAAATTGTATGATTTCTTCAACACTCCATAGAGACAAACTGTTCTTCTGGAAAATATTGATGAGCCTAATGAAAATCTTTCCGCAAAAACTCTCAAAAGATTATGTGCAACTCGGTGGACATCTAAGTAAGAAGTAGTACAAGATTTTTTGGAATTATTTGATTACGTCATTGAAAGTTTAGAGGAGATATCAAACTGGAAAGATTCTGTAGGTGCGAATATGTTGCGAATCACACTGAATGATTCCGACTATCTGGTCGCATTTCAAGTCTTGAATCGAATATTTTGCTATGCCTTACCCCTTTGCGGATTCCGACAAAAATCTGGAATCGAAAGAAGTTGTCATTATGACGGAAAATACTACTTGCCTGAAAATCATACGTCAAAATGCCAAAGCACATTTCGACTCGATTTTCAATAAAGCTCAGGTAAAAGTTAGAATATAAAATGTGTTTGTCAGTTTTTTATTTTCTAGCATATTTCAGGCTCTTACATCAAGTATTGGAACCAACATTAAGGTAAAAAGAATTGTTTCACGCCAAAAAAATAGGGCAAATCCTATCATTTTGTAGGATTCAGAAGCACCAGCAGTGGACTATTTCAGGGTTACCATTTACATTCCATTCAATGATTATTTCATCAGCCAGTTAGAGGAAAGATTTGCAAACCATAAACAAATTTTCAAGGGCTTTATGTATCTGCTGATGGGAGAAAATATAACTGATGCCGACGAGTTTGAAGAACTTTTGATTTCTATATACTTGATGTACCTAGATGTATTTCAAAAACTGAAATTGTGGCACATTCACCTGAATAATCATTCAGATATCAAAAGTAATAGTCCAGCTTTGGCTCATCTAGAAATATGTAATCCACAAGTTTTCCTAGTGTGTACAAGATATTACTAATATTCTGTGCAATACCAGTTTCTACAGCCACTCCAGAGAGATCATTCTCAACATTGAAAAGAATAAAGAAGTATCTCCGAAATTCTACTTCTCAAAACAGGCTCAACGGCGTAGCAATGATGTCTATTCATAGGGAGTTGCCTATTTCCGAAGGTGAAATTATTGATGAACTTTCAAAAAGACCTAGGCGACTAGATTTTGTTTTATAAAAGTATATCCTCCGAATAACCAATTATTTTTCTTCTTATAACTTTTTCATCCCCCTCCACGGCTCATGTCTGGGTACGCCACTGATGATGTACGGAACAGTACAATACGTATATTATTCTATGTTCCTCTCTTCATGGCCAAAGTATGAAAATTAATTCATAAAAAAGAATAACACCAAAATTAACCTGAATAAAGCTCCCCCATCAAACTATATCGCTCTTCGTCAAGTTTCACTCGAGCGAGAAACAAATTCACTTATTCAGAACAGCGTGAACTACGAGGGTCTGAACCCACGGTCTAGTCGCATTTTCCATTCGGTCGTTAATTCCAGTCAGGAGACACTTTCAAAGGATTCGATCCTGCCCGTCTTCTGCGCCCTCGGAAAGTTGCGAAAACCTCGCCCAATTAAATCGGCGAAACGCTTCGCGAGCCCGGTTCCCGATTCTGGATGTTTCCAGACAGCTGGGCCAGCGTTAAAGCGGCGAAAAAACGTGGGGCAGGTGTCAGTCCGACAAACTGGAATTTATGCGATTCGCGAAACGTACTTTATTGCCCTCGTACAGCTGGCGGCGGCCGAATTCTTGGGTCGTGATGAACGTACAGACGTGTTTCGGTTTGTCCAGCCGACACGACGGTCGTAAATAACGCGGATGCACCTATCTATTTGTTAGGCGTGCTTGTTTCGTTTCGGAACAGCGGGGTCCTTCATCAAATTTTCAGGGAGTATTTCGAGGAACTGCAGTGGAAATGGGGCTTTATCGGTGATGTTCAGATGGACTGTACCGAATATTCCCCAATGAGGTTAAGTTGTTCACGAAGAGCCTAGAATGAATATTTGGATTAAGGCATCAATCGTTTCTGGATGTTTAGCGTAACACTTATTGTTCGATTTCTTCGAAATTGAAGGGGGTATTGTTGATCTTTACTAGGCAGGTCAATAACAATGACGTTCCCAGGGTCCAACTATCTAAACCGAGCGCCCCAAAATTTCTAATATTCTCGTAGGAATCTAAATGAGACTATAGTACTAAAAACGAAAACAGCCAAATATCGCTTAGAAATTTAGGAAATAATTCTACGTGCCTTCGAGTTCAGCCTCTTCTTGGGCTCGCGCTAAGCATCCAAGAGTATATTTTTGGCACTCGGTCAAAATACATCGACACACTCTTTCCTTTTGCTTCGACCAAACGGTAACGCAACATTCTTTACTCCTCGAGCAATTAAGTTCTCTTCACAAATTCTCTCTCAGGTGAGTTCTATTCACACTCTCCCTCTGCTTTTGAACTAGTTTATATTCACATTCACTCAACGTAGACTCTTTTTGCAATTCACCCACGACACATATTAAAAACGATCTCGAGTTAACATTCAGTCAAAACACAATCTCATCCCTGTCGATAATTCACAGATATAACGAAAGAACGCTCTATTCACAATCATTTTCGACTTCTCAAGGAACACTTTTGTGATAACAATGCTATAAAGCATTAAAAAGCTTATTTATAAGATTATTAATTCTCTCGATTCCACTGAAATTGTGAATATGCTCAGTTTCAATGTACCTAAATAAGTTTTTGTTCCATATAGATCAAAGTTCTTCCAATTATCACCTGAATTCACCATTGATGAGATGCTGCAAAACTTATAATACATTATCTAATCTCGCTGCCGTTGACGTTTTTTCTGATTCTTTTTTGGCCTTCTCTTGCACTTTGAAACGATTTCTGGGAAATTACTGAATTTTTTTTCATATTTGTATTTTTTTTAATTTATGGTTGAAATGAATTTACTGTTTTCGTTGTTATTGGTTTTTAAGTAACATTGTGATTGGATTATTAGTGAATACATAATTTTGGGTTCGTCCCGTCTTGTATTCCTTTAAATAAATAAATAAATAAATAAATAAAAGGCCTGGGAGTGAATGTATCATCTGCATTATTCACTTGTGATAGAACTTTCGATAGGGATAACTGTGACTTGACATAGGGTAGAAACCATGTTGTTTTGGCATGTCTTTTCAGTAAGCTTTGACAAATTATCATGGAAAGACTCACGCCGCAACAAGGTTTACAAATTGTTGAAATTTATTTTCAAAATCAGTGTTCTATTCGTTAAACTTATAGAGCACTTCGTGAAATTTATGGTTTACATAATCGTCCATCAGAGCAGCTCATTCGTCGAACTATCGATAGATTTCGGAGAACATTTTCTCTACTCGATGCAACAACAACAAGACAAAGAACTGTACGTACAGAAGAAAATATCGCTGATGCAAGTCATAGTGTTAATGACTTGATGGACCAGATTTGTCTATTCGTCGACGTTCACAATAAGTTGAACTCTGTGCATCCACCACATGGAAAATTTTGCGTAAAGATCTTGGTCAACGTCCATACAAGATCCAACTGGTTCAAGAACCAAAGCCATTTAACCATAATAAGCGTTTGTTTGCTGAATGGGCCCTAGAACAGCTTGAAGTTGATCCACTTTTTTATCGTGAAATTGTGTTTAGTGGTGAAGCTTATTTCTGGTTGAACGACTATGTAAATAAGCAAAATTGCCGTACGTGGAGTGAAAAAAATCCTCAAGAAGTTCTGCAAGTTCCATTGCATCCTGAAAAATGCACTGTATGGTGTGTTTTACACGCTGGAGGCATCATCGGTCAATATTTCTTTAAAAACGATGCTGGAGCTAATGCTAAAGTGAATGGTGCTCATTACAGATCGATGATCAATGATTATTTGTTTCAAGATTGAATGGTATCGACCCAGAAGTGTTTTGGTTCCAACAAGAAGATGCTACACCTCATGCGGCTACCACAACAATTGATTTAGTGAAAGAAAGATTTGGCGATAACATTATTCCGAGAAATGGTCAAATTAATTGAACTCCAGGTTCATGCGACATAAGCCACTGGATTATTTTCTTTGGGGTTATGTCAAGTCATTGGGTTATGCTGATAAACCAGAAACAATGGACGCTTTGGAGGCCAACATAACTCGTGTTATTGATTAAATAAGGCCCGAATTACTCAAAAAAGTGGTCCAGAATTGGTCTGGTCGAATGTAGTTCCTCAGAGCTAGTCGTGGTGGACATATACCGGAAATTGTTTTTAAAACATAAATGTCATAAAATTATCTTTCAAATAAAAAAAAATTGGCTTCAATTTTAATTTAAATGTGTGTTTTCTCAATTTAAAGTTCTATCACTCTAAAAAAAATACCCGATACATGTGTAAAGTGAACCCAAAAGAGAACAACGGTGATAAAGTCAATCGATCTACTTCTCTACGAGCAAAATGGTGTTTTCAACCGCAAGAACAGTTCAAAATTCCTTCAATTTTGGGTAAGAGAACTCAAAATTGTACCATGTTATATGTATTTAGGCTATAAATAAATCAATTAAATTCTGTTTATACAGATATGGAGAAGACAGTCGGAAAAATACGAAATTCAATGTTATCAATACAACGACTAGGGTCCAGTGGAGTAGTGGAAGAATTAAAACCTTAGCAGACGAATAAACGACTGTTCTCTCCCAAAGGTAGTGGCAGGAGAGGATAGTTCGATCGAAAGGCAATCTGCTGTCATTCGCACTGCAAACGTTAGACGCGTTAGTCCATAACGGTTGAAAATAAAAACGACAATCTCATTCCATTGTAGGCGAGGAATTTATTTGCGAAGATTATTGACACATATAATTTCTCCTGTGGAAATGAGAACTTAGGTTCTTTTTCGCCATAACTGGCTTGAAAATAAAATAAATTCTTCGAATATGAAAAATTCGGAAACAAAAACAAATTCTAATAAATGGGAAATCGAAGGTCGGCAAATACAAATTAAATGTTCAAATAATCCACCTTGTTGGGCCAAACAGTAGTCAAATCTTTAATGAAGGGATAATCTCATACCTGAGCTGATTGGGCATAGTTGCTATTTTGGCGCAAAGTGGGATTATTTTGAACCTTAATTCAATAATATTCGTCACTATCAATTTCTTGCCAATAAATCAAATATTTCGGATATCCCCAAGGAATAAAATTCATTGGGAGATAAATCTGGTGATCTGGGGGGCCATTTGATCGTGCCCGCACTCGCCACCGTCATTGAGAGAGAACAGTAGTTTATCCACTGCTCCAATAGACCCTGGTCGTCGTCTTGATTAAAATTGAATGTTTTATCTTTCCAACTATCTTTTCCATACCTGTTTATCTCAATACCCTTGAAGTATGCTTATACTAGAGTTTGCATACTAATTGGTTAACATGTAATCAATTACGCCAAAGAATTCAAAAAGGTATATCTACATACCACGCAATTCTCTCACTAAGGATGATTTTTTCTGGGGTAATGCTTATCTTCGGCCATGCTATCAATAGCCAGTTGAAAACGCATCGAATGGTCAAGAGGCTTCACTTCATGCACTAGTTAAACTTTGTAAGTCTTCGTACTGAGGTCTTCATGCAAAATTCTCCTCAGTGAAATGCGAGAATTCAGTTCTTGAGCACGATAACGAGTTGATGGTGATGGATGGTCAGCCATATTCAGGGCTACAGCAGCCATGTGTTCAGACGTGCTCCCTGGACGACAACGTGAACGAATTGTTTGATCAAATAACGATCCAATTTTCAGGAACAAATTGAGCCACAAATTGCCGTGAGGGCATTTTATTTCTATAGAATTTCCCTCGTAAGTTTCTAACAGTTTGGATAGAAGATTCACCAATTTGGAAATATGTTTTTGATATTTCCCAATTCTGTCGAAACGTTAATCGACTCATTTCGTTAATGTCAAATATTAAACTCACTTTCTGTTAAAAGACGTATGACAAAAGTGTTACCAGGCTCGAAATAACCATACTTTAAAATGGAAACTCTAGATGGCGCACACTTTTACAAACACATAATTCCAGTTCTCACGTGGTCGATTTCCGTTCTGAAATTAGGATTTCTATACAGACGAAAATACTGAAAGCTCGTCAAAAATCAAGTCAAAATGTTGATTCGAACAACGAGCAAAAACGTCGCATTCCTATGTGCGGGAATAACAACTCTGCAGACTCGTCTCCGGCGAAATGGATGGTATTAAATTTCCGAAACGCGATCCAATAAATAAGGGCTATTTATGGTTGTTTTAGGAGGTTTTTAGAAAGCTATTTACTGACAGCGCTCATATTTCAGGGGGATTATTCACAGGTTCAACGGTATGTGACATATTTTAGAAGGAAGAATCTTCTAGCGTGTGCCCGCGAGTGGTATTTTTTGCGGTTTTATTAAATGGCGCATATGATTATAATATTTCGGGGTCATAAAAGGGGAGAAGTAGATCATATGCTCTATATTTACAGGATGATCCACATAAAAGTTCCAACTGGATGTTTACGAAAGCATAAGTGCTTTCGGAAAATGCCGAGACAGGTCAATTCTTATTTGGAAGGGACATCATTTAATTGCAAAGTGGGTATATGATCATCACCCTGTGTAGGGTCTGAACCCCCTCAAGAATGTCAAACGTCAATAGGTTCGCGTGATACATCATTTTGAAGGTTTTGCAATTCTATTCATGAATATGCAGAAATTTTTTTGTTTGGCGTTCGTTTCGCTTTGAAAAAATTCGTTATAACTGATGGGTGAAGAACATTGAATAAATATAATATTTTAATTCACTACAATCGTTTCGTCATACCCTGACTTCTTCAGGTGAGTACTACTGGATACTGGATTTATTTACAATGTTCGAGAATTTGTATATATAGTGCAGGTTCATAACAAAAAATAGAGGGGATCAATAAAGTTTTACTACTCTTTGGGAATTCCAAGAATTCATTCAAAAAAGATTCAATTCTGTTTGGTTGTTTAATAAAATATGTTTTTTATGATATATAATAATTTCTAATGTTTCTAATAGGTTTAATCTGAAACTTTTATTTTCTATGTGTGAAATTTCAAAATTACTAATATGTCCTGTGCCCAATAGGTATTCTGCAAAGGTTGAATTTCTTTTTTGTTACAATAACATTTTTCATGTTCCCTTAGTCTCGTCTGGAAAGGTCTCACTGTTTGACCATTATATACAAAATGGCAAGTACCACAAATTAGCTCTTGCTCTTAGATATTTTATCTTTATTATTTTTTATTAATTTTTCTAATGAATATTTAGTTTTGAAAGAAATTTCAAAGTTGTGATGCATCTTTAGATATCTAGCTACCTTTTTTGTTTTTAATCCTAAGTATGTTAATGAAAGGTATTTACTTTCAGTTAAATTATTGATTCTGGTATATACTAATGACAGAGCCAGTTTTAATTGAATTTTTGCGAAAAGATTTTCGATAATCAGAACATTGAAACTGTTGTTCAACGCAATCTGTTTAATAATATTGTATTCTTTGTCAATATTCTCACGGACGGTATGTTGGCTAATCTATATACATACATGCTGCTACTATGTTATTAGATTAGCCAACATGCGTATGTCACGTGAGAATTTTGACGAAGAATACGATATTATTAAATAGATTGCGTTGAACATTGGTTTTAATGTTCTAATAATTAAAATATTTTCGCAAAAATTTAATTAAAACTGGCTCTGTCATTAGTATATTCCAAAATCAATAATTTAACTGAAAGTAAATACATTTCATTAACATACCTAGGATTAAAAACAGAAAAGGTAGCTAGATGTCTAAAGATGAATGGCAACTTTGAAATTTTTTTCAAAACTAATAATTCATTATGAGAATTAATAAGAAATAATAAAGATAAAATATCTAAGAACAAGAAATTTAAATCTAAGCTAACTTGCGGTACTTTTGTATATGTTGGTCAAACAGGAAGACCTTTCTAGACGAGACTAAGGGAACATGAAAAATGTTATTGTATAGGACAAATTTTTAATAGTAATTTTGAAATTTTACACATAGAAAGTAAAAGTTTCAGATCAAACCTATTAGAAACATTAGAAATTAATATATATCATAAAAAACATATATTATTAAACAGCCAAACAGAATTGAGTAGCTCCCCCCTTTTGAATAATTTTTTGAAATTCCCAAAGAATTGTAAAACATTCTTCATCCCTCTATTTTTTGTTATGAACCTGCACTATATATAGAAATTCTCGAACATTTTAAAATCAGTATCCAGTAGTACTTATCTGAAGAAGTCATGGTATGATGAAACGATTGTAATGATATAAAATATTAGCAGAAATAGAATATTGTTTTCTATTTATAATTTCAAGATGAATTTCCGTCAAGTAAAGACCGAAACAATCATAGACGTTATTAATAATATGTTAAACTGCCTACTGTTTTGATATTCAAATTTTGCCTACTGTTAATTTCAATATTATCATATACAAGTGTCCGGATTTAACTTTCATATATTTTAGGGGGTGTTTCTAGAGTTCAAAATATGAAGAAAACTTCATATCAACTTAGGTCCTAAAATGGACCATATGGGCGCTAGAGCTTCTTCAAGATGACCACCGAAATCAAATAAACTAGCGATATCTTCGTAAAAATTTGGTGGATTCAAATGAAATTCAGTACATGGAGATTTTTCGATAAACTGAATTATCTGGTGATCTAAAAACTTACTGATTTCCATCAGTGGCGTCGATAACAGGAGGGGCCTTCATAAAATCACTTCTAATTTTTGACTGAGTGATCAAATTGAAATTTTAATCAGGGAAGTTGTGTCCTCATACATTTTTGAAGAAAAAAGGTACCCTTCGTTGAAATCGTTATGGAGCACCATTCTCGATAAAAAAGTGATTTTGTGATACACAAAAAGAACTGTTTATCTTGAAAAACATAAAAGATGTCTGTCACTTTGAAATTCGTCAGCAATAACGTCATATTGACTTCTGCCATAGTAAATAGTATCGAAAAAAATCAAATTCAAGATAACTATTTCAAAAGAAGATGAAAAAAAATGTATTCGAAAATAATTCAAAACAACGAGTTTAACTGGATAAAGGACAAAATAAAAAAACAAAACCTCTAAAACATGTACATGTATATATAATAATTCAAAATAAATGTTCAATGTCAGCCAGGCCATTCTAATCTAATGATATTGAATTGAATCAGTCCTTACTTGGTGAAAATCCATATTAAATAAGATTTAAATAAGGTTATTCTGATTTTCACGAATTTTTATTGTTATGTTTACAACAATCGTTTCGCTATCACAGTAGCATCATCAGGCAAGATTACATTTTGAATAACTAAGCTTGTTTCCGAAATCCGAAATTTATATTACAGTAAGTACAATAAATTTTTTTTGAGCACTAAAACCCAAAAAAGAGTCTCTGCAAATTCCAGCTTATCTGAATATATTTAACAGAGATGACTTATTTAAATCTATTTGTTCGTTAAGTAATATTACAATTTTATTATGCTTATTTATCTCTAGGGATTTTAACAGATTTAAGGTATAACTTTCACTTTTTATATGTAGAATTTCAAAATTATGGTTGAAAGTATGTCCTGCTTCTAACAAATGGTTGGAAAATGTAGAATTCCGACATAGTTTTTGTGAACATTTGAAGAGTTTCCTCAATAATAGAAGTAATTCTACATATTCCAACCATTTGTTAGAAACAGGACACACTTTCAACCATAATTTTGAAATTCTATATATAGAAAGTAAAAGTTATGCCTTAAATCTGTTAGAATCCCTAGCGATAAATAAGCATAATAAAATTGGAATATCACTTAACGAACAAATAGATTTAAATAACTCACCTCTGTTAAATATACTCAGATAAGCTGGAATTTGCAGAGACCCATTTTTGGGTTTTAGTGCTCAATAAAAATTTATTGAGTTAGTTGTTCGCTTTAAAAATCAAAATTTCCACTTTTAAATGAAGCAATCCACTTTTGACACGTTCGTTTAGACAGAGCTTCACCTCCACTAAAATACCACGATTTTTGGCAGGTTTTTCCTTTATATTGAAGTAATGCAGTAAAACCCCCCGCAAAAACACTTATTCGGTAGAAATAATGATATTTTCAGAGCATACGGAAGGTATATGTTGTTCACACTTCAGCGAGATATATATGGTGCTCGGTTTGAAATGAATGTATCGGGTTTTTTTTTAGAGTGATAGAATTTCGATAGGGATAACTGTGACTTGACAGAAGGTAGAAGCCATCTTGTTTTGACATTTCTGTTCAGTAAGCATTGACAAATTATCATGGAATGACTCACGCCGCAACAACGTTTACAAATTGTTGAAATTTATTTTCAAAAACAGTGTTCCATTCGCCAAACTTATGTTTGGCGAATTTCACTTCGTGAAATTTATGATTTACATAATCGTCCATCAGAGCAGCTTATTCGTCGAACTATCGATAGATTTCGGAAAACATTTTCTCCACTCGATTCAACAACAACAACAGGACAAAAAACTGTTACGCACAGAAGAAAATATCGCTGCTGTAAGTCATAGTGTTAATGATGATCCAGATTTGTTTACTCGACAACGTTCACAACAATTTGCCACCACATAGACTGATTGAACTTTCAATAGGGATAACTGTGATTTGACAGAAGGAAGAAGCCATGTTGTTTTGACATTTCTGTTCAGTAAGCGTTGACAAATTACCATGGAAAGAATCACGCCGCAACAACGCGGCAAACAGATCGCGGTTTTTCATAATAAATTTGGAAAATTTTTAAACGTTGTTGGAGTGTGTACCTTTCCATGATTAAATGGTAGATATTGTCAAATACAACTGTCAATGTCACAAATAAACAACGGCTGCCATACCTGAGTAATGTAAATTTAAAGATGGGGCGTTCCCATTGAAGTACCCTTCATATTAAAATAAATAAGTCATCAATATTATACAAGTTTATTCACAGTTCATCCTTAATCGCAACAACTTTATTCAAATGTTAGGATCGAAATATATTCATATGGATTTTATATGCTAGTTTTCATTATAAAATTTTGAAAACTGGAATTTGTTCTTATGGTAACAGTTGTATGGATCAAACTTTAAGAGTTCAATGAATTAAGTATCTACTTTTTAATCTCGAAACCAGTCGTTCATGAAATTAATAGTTTCTTTCAGAACACCAGGACTTTTCATGTGAAAAAAATAGTGAAACAAAAATAAAAATTACATTTGTGTTAAACTGATGAAGAGCTTGAACAGACATATCCATAAATAACAATGAAAACAATTTACCAAGTACTGCCCACATAGATATTCCCAATATGGCACTGCATTACCCCAAATGCATCCAGATAGACCCAGATTGGGCTGTTAATCTCCAATATTCGCATCCACATTTTCCAGAGAGGAAAGCTATTTCGGACATAACTCGGTATATATCTACATTTAGAGAGCTTAATACTCTATTTGGCCTAATTTGATTTCGTTATTCCAAGTAGCATTACATTAATATGGAGAATATTTGGAAGGACGCTTGCATATTTATTCGGGATTATGAAACAAATGGAAAGGACTATTTATATGGAAATCATAACTGAAAATTGAATTCCAGATATCCAATAAAGGCTGTATCGAATTGATCTGATATTTCGCAATAAGCGTCATTCTGCTTATATAAAAAACATGCAATTTCAAGAACAATAATGAAAAATTTGACAAGCTTACATTTCTTGGGCCAATTTCACAAGAGATCAAATAACGTTGCAACAGCTTTCTATTTGTAGTATAAAAAATCGCAGTGTTGCAACCATAGACTCTTCAGATTGGCTCTATGCGTAAAGCCTGCCTTGTTCAAAATGGAGAGATTAGTGTATTGAGCGTAGAGAAGCTTGGGTTTTGTGTCGCCACATGCCTTTCAGAATTAAATATCAATATTGCTTTTGAACCACGATAAAATATCATATTTATTATTTAATGCAAAAGCGAATAAGCATCGTTAGTCATAAGTTACTATGTTATATTTTATTATGAAAAATTCCACACCAAACGTTAACAGACTTTCCAGATTTTCTAATTATCGGGTGTTTTATTTAAAGTGATAGAACTTTCGATATGGAAAACTGTGATTTGATAGAAGGAAGAAGCCATGTTATTTTGACATTTCTGTTCAGTAAGCATTGACAAATTATCATGGAAAAACGCCGCAACAATGTTTACAAATTGTTGGAATTTATTTTCAACATCAGTGTTCTATTACCCAAACTTATAGAGCACTTCCTGAAATTTATAGTTTACATAATCGTCCATCAGAGCAGCTTATTCGTCGAACTATCGATAAATTTCGATGCAACAACAACAAAAAGACAAAGAACTGTACGTACAGAAGAAAATATCGCTGCTGTAAATCATAGTGTTAATGAGGATCCAGATTTGTCTATTCGTCAACGTTCTCAACAAGTTGGACTCTGTGCATCCACATCATGGAAAATTTTACGTAAAGATCTTGGTCTACACCCATACAAGATCCAACTGGTTCAACAAATAAAGCCACTTGACCATAATAAGCGTCGTTTGTTTGCTGATTGGGCCCTAGAACAGCTTGAAGTTGATCCACCTTTTTATCGTAAAATTGTGTTTAGTTATGAAGTTCATTTCTGGTTGAACATGTAAACAAGCAAAATTGCCTTATACGGAGTGGAAACAATCCTCAAGAAGTTCTGCAGGTTCCATTGCATCCTGAAAAATGCACTGTGTGATGTGCTTTACACGCTGGAGTCATCACCGGTCCATATTTCGTTAAAAACGATGCTAGAGCTAAGGTTACAGTGCATGGTGCTCGTTACAGATCGATGATTATTTGTTTCAAAATTTTAATGGTATCGACCTAGTGTTTTGTGTTTTGATTCCAACAATATGGTGCTACACCTCATACTGCTACCGGAACAATTGATTTATTGAAAGAAAGATTTAGCGATAACATTATTTCGAAAAATGGTCCAATTAATTGGACTCCAAGATCATGCGACTCCAATAGATTTTTTCCTTGGGGTTATGTCAAGTCAATGGTTTATGCTGATATACAAGAAACAATAAACGCTTTGGAAGCCAACATAACTCGTGTTATTGAAGAAACCAGGCCTGAAATACTCGAAAAAGTGTTCCAAAATTGGTCTGGTCGAATGCGGTTCCTCAGAGCTAATCGTGATATGTCGGAAATAATATTTAAAACATAAATGTCATAAAATTATCTTTAAAAAAAATTGGCTTCAATCTTAATTTAAATGTGTTTTATTTCAATTTAAAGTTCTATTCTTCTGAAAAAAACACCCGATATTTTCACTTGGAACCTGGATGTAATGCCATATAATCTCTCCTTGCAGCTCTCTTGCTTTTATTGTTCTTCAAATAAGGTGAAAATATTTGAAAATTTTCTGTTTCTGTGTTATTCATGTTTCGCAAATAATTTTACTGAATATCAAATTGTTACACTGCCAGGTCGAATTTGAGACTCTGTAGTTCTCAAAATAAGAGAGATGATCAATACATGTATATATATTCGTAATCAGGAGAGTAATAGCTAGCCAACAGTAAGAAAATATATAGGGTGATCCATTTGAAAACATGAAGTTGCTTTCAATATCTTGCTCATTCTGTATATATTTATTCCATTTTGTGGAATCATTTTGAAAAAATTCAGTTGATTTCATACATTTGTGAATAACTTTTTCGTGTATCTCCGTTTGTAACAAAGTTAAAGGAGGTCACATTATAGTGAAAAACCCAGTTCATCCCGGTGTATCGATGAATATACCCAAATATTTGATATTTTCAACACCATCCAATTAAATAGTTTGATGTTCATCAATGTTTACCGACAATGATTGTTAGTTTGGAAGGTATTTTGAATATAATGTGAATAGAAGGAAATGTTTCGTGTCGAAATTAACAGTAAATACTTGATAGATGTCAATCTGGTTTTACACATTCTTCATTGGATAGGTCCAAAATTTGTATTTAGTTTTGTGAATATTTCAATTTTTGTGAATATTTCAACAGAACGTATTCGGAAATAGTTGAACTGATGGAATTTCTATTAAATTTTTGGCAGCAACGCTTCCAATCAAATCCATTAGGCTCCCACGGATTTATTCCAGGATCGCTCTTGTTTCATACATAATATTCCAGAGCAGTGAATATTTCTGTATTCATTGTATCCGATCAGTAACATCTATGTTTCAATGAATAGGAAATATTGCATACCGTTTCATCCAAATTTCACGTTTTATTTATCGAATTCAGGATTTCGCTCTATGTTTTAAATGTAACAACTATTTGTCAATATGACAGATCCATAGGCAATGAAGAAAATTTGTTCGATTTGATTGATATCTATGAAAATATTTCTAAAATTTGAATATCAAAACAGATTTAATCTGTTGTCTTCTACAATTTTAATTTCAAAAAATTCTTTGAAGAAACTTTAAGAATTAAATTAATGTCTTTATAAGCACTGCTCATATTTAATAGACGTATAAAGTCAAAATTCATCATACAATATCAAATGGAATTAAGAAAAACCAACGAATATAAATTGTCAATTGAAATTAATATATAAATAAGCAAACATTTTTTGTTTCGTTCCAGGCATGCGTAATGAACTCTTCAGACAAACTTACGAAGCCCTGTTTGTTACAAAATGTATTGTTTTCTGATTCTATATTAATGAAACATAACTCTTTCTCAAAAATATAAAACATAATTTCAAGAACTTCTCAAAAAATAATTTATTTGAAATATTCAATATATTTAAATAAATTACTTCAAAAAATCTCAAAACATGTAGCACATCCTCAAGAAATAATTAAAGTTACGATAAGATCAGTTCAACTTTACATATAAAAAAATAATAAAATCAATTAAACAATGTATAGACTTACTCAGTGCTATCTTAGAAATGCACGATCCTCAACAAACATATAAGTAGGTACCTTTATCCAAGGTACTCTATATTCCATGTTCACAGAAAACCATACAAAGCTTATAAGGCACTGTTTAATTCGGCAATCAATTTTACCCCTGCATTTTTTTCAGTTCAATTCAGATGCTTCCATAACTGAAATATTTTCAATATTTCTTATGAAATATTGATACTCTATCTAATGTTTGTTTAATTATTGCAATTCATGAGTCTCTTCATTATGATGATTCTTGAAGCATTTCTCTTGTGTAAAAAATTATTCAGTAAAATTTATATACTCAGACTTAACCGAATGAATATCTATTATGCAGTAAGATTATTGAAAGAAATATAACAGAAATTTCAACTCATTATATAACAATATTTTATCAATATTGTAGGCTCATCTGATGAATTCTATTTTTAATGATTGGTTTCGAAAATGATTCGAATTGTAAAATGTAAACTGTTTCAAAATATTGTATAATAGTTTTCACATCTTTAGATATATAAAACAATGAAAAGACGTTTTTTACTTGATCGAAGAGATTCTTACAAAATTTGAATATCAGAACAGATTTAATCTGTTAGTCTCCTGTAATTTCAATTTAAAAAAATTTTATTCGAAAACTTCTAGAATTGAATTAATGTCTTATAACACAGCTTATATTTAATAGACATATAAAAATAAAACTCATTATATAATACAAATGGAATAAAAAACCCATCAAATATAAATTGTCAATCAAAATTAATGAATAAATATTTGAAGGAGATAAATTTTTGCTTCTGATCTTATAATTATGAAAACTAAATACTTTTCAACAATATAAAACATAATTTTAAGATCTTCTCAAAAAATAATTTATTTGAAATATTTAATATATTCAAATATTTAAATGAGATACTTCAAAAATCCCTCAAAACATGTGACACATCCTCAAAAAACAATCGGTCAACTTCACATTTAAAAAATAAAATCAATTAAAAATAAAAAACTCACCTCTAAGACCTGGTGGTATCCATAATTATGGATATAATTAACAAAAAATATCTTACCAGACAAACAGAATATACTTATCTGAACAAACGCTAGAATGAAGTGAACTTCTAAAATTTTACGCATTCTATGTTCGTCACAGAAAACAAACAAAGTGTACAAGGTATTTTATGGACATTGTAAAACCAAATGATAATATGTTATAAGTGTAAACCAAAATATATAATAAGGAGGGTTTTTTTGTTGATAAAAGGAACTTATTTTCAGCAAGTTTTTTTTGAAGTTCTTGAGGTTATGTTTTGCATTTTTGGAAAGGAATTTGTTTTTCATAAAACAAGGTACGAAACAAAATTGTGTACCCTTCAAGTATTTATTTTTTAATTTCAATTGATAATTTATATTTCTTTGAATTCTTTTATTTGCTTTTGATACTTTGCGATCAGTGTTACTTCTATAACTCTACTAAATTGAAACAATTGAATTCTAAAAGTTTTTGAATAAGAATTTTTTTAATTTAAAATTTGTAGGAGGTTAACAGAATGAATCCGTGTGATCAGGAAAAAACCCGTTTTCATTTTTTTAATTTTTCCATGAAATTATTAATCGTTTTGAAGTTGTTCAATATCAAAACTGAAAATATGCGTTTTTATGGTGGTCAAATGACTTCAGTTCTTGAACCAGTTGAATTTTGTGAAGATGTAAATCCATATCTTTTCTTAAAATTCTCCAAGTTGTTGTTTGAGAAAGATTAGATGGTTGTGAACGATGTGCAACCGATAAATTTCGATTTTCTCTTACATTTTTTTTGAATATTAAAACAAATTAATATATGTTTATCTTCTACAATTTTAATTTAAAAAATTTTTATTCAAAAAACTTTTAGAATTAAATTAATGTCTAAAACAAACACCGCTTATATTTAATAGACGTATATAATCTAAACTCAATATACAATGTCAAATGGAATAAATAAACCAAAAGATATACGAAAGTCCCTAAAATTAATAAATAAATATTTAAAGGAGACAAAATTTGTTTCTGGTCTTGCCTTCAAAACACCATTTGCATCTTAAAAACATGAACACACTTAAAGGACCTCTCAAAGAATATAATTTATTTGAAATATTTAATATATTTAAATATTCGAATAAGTAAATTCAGAAATCTCTCAAAGCATGCACTATATCTTCAAAAAACAAATATAGTTTTAAGCAATTCCGTCTTCAGTCCTGAAATATATTCAAAATATCAAAATCAAAAAACTAACCTATACCAAACCACTCACCACGTGTAAATGAATAATGTTTCGAGACATAGATCATCTTTATAATTCAAGATTTATCTATGCTCTAACAGAATCAAAGAACAATGTGAGTTATTTTTAAGGCTTACTTAAATTCATTGACATTGCATAATGAGATTTATTGAAGCCAAAATATAATTATATATTATATATAAAATAAAATAGAAAGGCCTTTTACTTGATAGAAGAAATATAACAAAATTTGAATATTAAAACAAATTAATATATGTTTATCTTCTACAATTTTAATTTAAAAAATTTTTATTCAAAAAACTTTTAGAATTAAATTAATGTCTAAAACAAGCACCGCTTATATTTAATAGACGTATATAATCTAAACTCAATATACAATTTAAGTAAGCCTTAATAAAAAAAAATTTGTTGCCTGTAAAGTCGGTATACGGGCGAAAGTTTTACGTGACAACGACTTTGAGTGGTAAAATAATTTTAATGTGAATATTCATTCGTATAGTAGGAAGAAGGATGAAATAATAGTAACAATTTAAAACATTTATTTATACAAAGAATTATATTTAAAACATTAATTTATACAAAGAATCTCGCACTGAATTTCATATTAACAAAATTTTATTTATCAATCAGTTGTTATAAGTTATTAATAAATTTAACTTGTTTTACATTGTTATAAATATAAAAACTAAATTTAAAAGTTAGAACATTTATTTAAATCACATTAATTGTTAATATCAATCGATTTTAATTCAAAGTGTATTTTCTAAAAGGAGAAAACTAATTCACATTTGATCTTTGAATTTGTAAATCGCGCGCTTACGACCTTGCGCAGTGATTAGTCGTCTCGGTTTTAATGTTTGAAAGTTTTGATTTGACAGGTTGGAGGTTAAACATTGTTATTTCAATTTTTTACATAGCAAGTCGCGCTCATTTTTTCAAGTTAAACAAATTATTATTGGTTGAGAAACGATTTCTGCTACTTTTTTGATTGAAAACTACCACAACATTGTGATTACTACAACATAACCTATTCACTTATGTCTTAGTCATTTATTTCATCATGTTATATTATCAGTCTGAAATTATTTACCTTTGCTGTTTGAATTGTTGCGATGGATGAAACTACCTTCACATTATCACTACACAATCGTTTTACAATTAACTGGCAACGTGTAAACTTGTATGCAGGCGCCTAAGCGAAATAGAAGCGCAAGACATGAACCGGTGTGTATGCCTATCTCTCTCACTCTCTCTCTCTCTCTCGCTCTGTCTCTCTTGCTCTTAGGCGGGCTAACTGTGCTCGAGTGGAAGGGACGCGTGCCTTTCACTTTTTATGTCTGTCTCTCTCGCTCTTAGGCGGGCTAACCATGCCCGAGTGGAAGGGACGCGTGCCTCTCACTCGCTCTCATTGTGAGCGCATAACGTGAGCGGAGCGTAACGCAGTTTCTTGAAGTGTCACCCGGCAAACCAATTTATAAGACGTTGTCACGTCAAAAATAACTCACACTGTTCTTTGATTCTGTTAGAGCATAGATAAATCTTGAATTATAAAGATGATCTATGTCTCGAAACATTATTCATTTACACGTGGTGAGTGGTTTGGTATAGGTTAGTTTTTTGATTTTGATATTTTGAATATATTTCAGGACTGAAGACGGAATTGCTTAAAACTATATTTGTTTTTTGAAGATATAGTGCATGCTTTGAGAGATTTCTGAATTTACTTATTCGAATATTTAAATATATTAAATATTTCAAATACATTATATTCTTTGAGAGGTCCTTTAAGTGTGTTCATGTTTTTAAGATGCAAATGGTGTTTTGAAGGCAAGACCAGAAACAAATTTTGTCTCCTTTAAATATTTATTTATTAATTTTAGGGACTTTCGTATATCTTTTGGTTTATTTATTCCATTTGACATTGTATATTGAGTTTAGATTATATACGTCTATTAAATATAAGCGGTGCTTGTTTTAGACATTAATTTAATTCTAAAAGTTTTTTGAATAAAAATTTTTTAAATTAAAATTGTAGAAGATAAACATATATTAATTTGTTTTAATATTCAAATTTTGTTATATTTCTTCTATCAAGTAAAAGGCCTTTCTATTTTATTTTATATATAATATATAATTATATTTTGGCTTCAATAAATCTCATTATGCAATGTCAATGAATTTAAGTAAGCCTTAAAAATAACTCACATTGTTCTTTGATTCTGTTAGAGCATAGATAAATCTTGAATTATAAAGATGATCTATGTCTCGAAACATTATTCATTTACACGTGGTGAGTGGTTTGGTATAGGTTAGTTTTTTGATTTTGATATTTTGAATATATTTCAGGACTGAAGACGGAATTGCTTAAAACTATATTTGTTTTTTGAAGATATAGTGCATGCTTTGAGAGATTTCTGAATTTACTTATTCGAATATTTAAATATATTAAATATTTCAAATAACTTATATTCTTTGAGAGGTCCTTCAAGTGTGTTCATGTTTTTAAGATGCAAATGGTGTTTTGAAGGCAAGACCAGAAACAAATTTTGTCTCCTTTAAATATTTATTTATTAATTTTAGGGACTTTCGTATATCTTTTGGTTTATTTATTCCATTTGACATTGTATATTGAGTTTAGATTATATACGTCTATTAAATATAAGCGGTGCTTGTTTTAGACATTAATTTAATTCTAAAAGTTTTTTGAATAAAAATTTTTTAAATTAAAATTGTAGAAGATAAACATATATTAATTTGTTTTAATATTCAAATTTTGTTATATTTCTTCTATCAAGTAAAAGGCCTTTCTATTTTATTTTATATATAATATATAATTATATTTTGGCTTCAATAAATCTCATTATGCAATGTCAATGAATTTAAGTAAGCCTTAAAAATAACTCACATTGTTCTTTGATTCTGTTAGAGCATAGATAAATCTTGAATTATAAAGATGATCTATGTCTCGAAACATTATTCATTTACACGTGGTGAGTGGTTTGGTATAGGTTAGTTTTTTGATTTTGATATTTTGAATATATTTCAGGACTGAAGACGGAATTGCTTAAAACTATATTTGTTTTTTGAAGATATAGTGCATGCTTTGAGAGATTTCTGAATTTACTTATTCGAATATTTAAATATATTAAATATTTCAAATAAATTATATTCTTTGAGAGGTCCTTTAAGTGTGTTCATGTTTTTAAGATGCAAATGGTGTTTTGAAGGCAAGACCAGAAACAAATTTTGTCTCCTTTAAATATTTATTTATTAATTTTAGGGACTTTCGTATATCTTTTGGTTTATTTATTCCATTTGACATTGTATATTGAGTTTAGATTATATACGTCTATTAAATATAAGCGGTGCTTGTTTTAGACATTAATTTAATTCTAAAAGTTTTTTGAATAAAAATTTTTTAAATTAAAATTGTAGAAGATAAACATATATTAATTTGTTTTAATATTCAAATTTTGTTATATTTCTTCTATCAAGTAAAAGGCCTTTCTATTTTATTTTATATATAATATATAATTATATTTTGGCTTCAATAAATCTCATTATGCAATGTCAATGAATTTAAGTAAGCCTTAAAAATAACTCACATTGTTCTTTGATTCTGTTAGAGCATAGATAAATCTTGAATTATAAAGATGATCTATGTCTCGAAACATTATTCATTTACACGTGGTGAGTGGTTTGGTATAGGTTAGTTTTTTGATTTTGATATTTTGAATATATTTCAGGACTGAAGACGGAATTGCTTAAAACTATATTTGTTTTTTGAAGATATAGTGCATGCTTTGAGAGATTTCTTAATTTACTTATTCGAATATTTAAATATATTAAATATTTCAAATAAATTATATTCTTTGAGAGGTCCTTTAAGTGTGTTCATGTTTTTAAGATGCAAATGGTGTTTTGAAGGCAAGACCAGAAACAAATTTTGTCTCCTATAAATATTTATTTATTAATTTTAGGGATTTTCGTATATCTTTTGGTTTATTTATTCCATTTGACATTGTATATTGAGTTTAGATTATATACGTCTATTAAATATAAGCGGTGCTTGTTTTAGACATTAATTTAATTCTGAAAGTTTTTTGAATAAAAATTTTTTAAATTAAAATTGTAGAAGATAAACATATATTAATTTGTTTTAATATTCAAATTTTGTTATATTTCTTCTATCAAGTAAAAGGCTCTTTCTATTTTATCTCTTACATTTGCTGCAACAAAGTCAATATTCTCTTGTGTTCGTGCATTTCTTTTTCGTACTGGTGCTCTGGCATCGTGTAAAGCAAATTAACTTTCAAATTTGTCCACATTGTGACGAATAGTGGATTGATTAACTGAATAATGTCGTCCATGAATTCTTCTTAAATTTATCACAGTTTTACAAATTTATATGAAATAATTCAACAACTTCTGAATGTTGTTGAAGCCTGTACCTTCAAATTAACACCTAGTGAACACAAATAACATGGAAAATGTCAAAAATAGTATATAGTTTCATTTTAAATTGTATCTTTCTTACTGAAAAACTATTTTAGTGATGTCGGTAGAAAATCAGCAAAAAAATAACAGAAACTAATGAATTTCAGGACGACAGGGGGGTCAAATAAAATAGCCAGAACATATGTAAACAGAAATCCACAAACTCAAATTCTCATCAATGATGAATAGATCAAATCTACCCTCACATTGATACTTCAAAGGCCCGATGAATGTTGTAACCAACTCCATGCAAAACACCGGTTTTTCCGAGCTCCCTAACAAAATGTTTGGTTAGGGCTACAATAGTAGGAACCAATCAAATATTCAGCACACAATTTCGGTTACATATGTTACCGCAATCCTTAGGGAACGCCGAAATCCAGGGGGGTGGAGGAACGCATTCAACGCACACAACTCTGATGGAAACCGTTCGAAAAATCAAATAACCACATAAGAGAGCTCAGGGAATTTATCGGGCTGAGATTGGTACCGGGAGCTCGCCACAAATCGGATTTCCCATTTTCTTTCAGCGGAATGGATGCGCTCGTAATTTCGGAGCTATTTCCGTGCATATGCCGGGCAATAGAGCTTCAGGGATAAAAAGTGGAATTTTTATTAGAATTGGGTTAAATTGGGCGAAAAAAATTCAATTCGATTGTTTTTCAGCCATGAATACTGTTCATGCTTTTTCAAGGAGGGGCTAAAACCACCTATGTACTCGTAATCAGTGCCATTATAAGTAACAAGGAACAGTGCACAAGTTTTTGGCGATGCAGTGATGTCCTAACGTCAGGAATGAAATTATAACATTAAAAAGAAATTTTATTCTTTCAGAAAAATAAGAATGTGGTACTAGAAAGGAAAATCAAGAACCTGAAGGAGGGGCTCCAACAACCAAACGAAACGTTTATAGCATCTTTATATTGTTTGCTGGCTATTATATTATTTATTATTGATGACGAATAACCATAATTAGTAGCTATTTGTTCAATTTTATTTAAAAAAATTCACACGTATTTCTGTCTTTTCACCATATTCAAAGGAGTACAAAAGGTAACTACACTTAAAATTGAAAGGGGTTTTTTATTACACTTCTGTGTATTTTTATGGCGAATGGAAATAACAGCATCCAATATAGAGTGTTTGGAATTTGTTAAATTCTCCTTTTTCTCAATGGTTTTTTTTGATTGAAAGAATCTCCAAATAGTCCATCAATTTACACATTTTGAGCGACATCTTACTCATTGAAAAAATGATCATTTTCTGAACGATGTCCTGCAACACAGAATTATTTCCGATTTTTCAAAATAAACATTCTATGCTCTGTCATTCTATGTTGTAAGCATTGGCCTGTCTGTCCTATATATGTAGCATTACAAATCACATTAAATTTGATAAATCCCCGATTCGGAAAATTTTGAGTTCCTTTCTTTATTGTTCACCATCTCAGCTAAATTATTTTTATTTACTGTTTTAGAATTAATTCTCATTTTATGAATACCATTAGAGACCTATTGCTGAAACATTTGAAATGAGTCATTGAAAATCATAAATTTATGTTCTTCATAAGGATCGTTTGTATTGATTTTTTTTAAATATTGTGATTAGTTTTCTTTTTAATCATTTTGTCAATAATTTCTGTTCTATAGTCATTCTTCACCGCTATAGTTTTGATTACGCAACTGATGAAGTCAAATCAATGTCAAAAACTATGATCAATAACAGTCATATATCACAAAATTATAAAGAGAATCTTTTCAAAACTTTAAAATGTGTTTAGAACACTTTTAGCTGAATTATTCATGTCTTACTTCGTACATTATTCGTCTACACTACAAATGATGAAGTTGGTAAAACTCGTTCGCTTTTGGGCTATATATGTAGATAATGTATTTTGCATTTGGTCTGAAAATGACAGGCTACCATCGCAATTTTTGAATTATTTGAATATCATAGATGTAAATATTGAATTGAAAATGGAAAAAAATTCTTCAATCAACTTCTTAGATCTTAGTATAAGTCATAGTAATAATAAAGTCGAATTCGACATTTTAAGAAAACCTACATCTACTGATACCATAACCCATTCAAAATACAATCAGTCATGGCAAATTAAAATGTCAACATTCAAAAGTTTTATTAAGAGACTTTTGAGCATCCCGTTGAAGTCAATTTCTGAAAAGAAGTCAATATAATTGAAACTTTAGCGGTGAACAATGGCTATAGAACAGAAATCATTGACGAAAAGAAAACTTAACAGAAAAAATGATATCAATATTACTGATCCTTATGAAGAAAAGAAACTATGGTGTTCAATGGCTTATATAAAAGATTTTAGCAGTAGGTTCTCAAATGGTCTTCATGAAATGGGAATTAATTCTTCAGCAGTAAATAGAAATAATTTGGCTAAGATGTTGCTGAACAATAAAGAAGGGAACTCCAAATTTTTCAAATCGGGGATTCATCAAATTAAATGTGATGATTGTCATACTACATATATAGGACAGACAGACCGATGTTCACAACAAAGAATCAAAGAACATAGGATGTCTATTTTGAAAAACCAGAAATCAATAGGTTTTGCAGAACATTGTATATACTTTCTTTTTATGAGAAAGATGTCACTTCACTATATAATGTTAAAGAGAGAAAACGGGTGGACTATTTGGAGTTTATTTCAATCAAAAAAGCCATTAAGGAAAAGGAGAATTCAACAAATTCTCAAATACTCTTTGGGAGCAACCCTATATTGAGTGCTGATATTTCCATGCGCCATAAAAATTCACAGTTATCCTAAATGTAATTAAAGAACCTTTTCAATTTTAAGTTCAGCAACTTTTTGTACTCCTTTGAAGATGGGTCGAAAGACCGAAACGAGTGTCAGGATTCGTAATAAACTGTGAAACATGAAAACTGTGTGAAGACATTTTTTGTAGAGAATTTGATGATCTTCAATTTTTCTCTGAACAATTCTTACTGTAAAACTCACCGTTAAGCTTGAAAATGCAGAAAAATCTATTTGTGCAAACTTTCACCATCAATACAATTTTCCACAATAGGGGGAATGATGAGGACTTTTTACAATTAATTTATAAGAGTATTATGAACATTCATACCAATTTTTTAGCTCTACGTAACTTTCAATGTCTCATTTGATCGGACTAACATGCCAACATAAATGTTGTAGATGCCTTTGACGTTTTTTCGTTTAATATTGATGTAAATGCGTGTTGTAAAATTATCTGAGATTAATTTATTTTGATTTAATGGTGTTATATTCCGTATATTTCTTTCTAATGGATGAATTCTGTCACCTTACTTAATATTATCGTCAAAGTTCATCTAGATATTTAATGAAGAAACTGTGGGATTATTTCAAAATATAATAGAAAGCAAGGGACGAAACCAAAATTACTTTCAGAGTTTTAGATTCGGAAGGTTCTCACATGCTTGTAAAAAATCGTTTAACCTTCCCACTAAACTTTCCAGACTAAAATTAAATTTGCTCTCCTCTATCTAGGATAATCCCAAGCTATCTCCCCTAAAAATAAGATAAAATCCGCGTGTTTTCATTCAATTACGTTGACAGAACCGCCATATTGCCACTAGTGCCAAAGTCTGTGAAAGCACACAAGTTTAATCGTTCTGTCCACTTCACGACCCCCTCATCCATTTACCAGGTCCGCAAAAATGGAGCAAAAGAAGGAGGCAGAACGGTTCAAAATGGGCAACAACTGTCAGGTTAATAATTCTGAAGTTGGGAAGTTAATTTGAGCAGAAGGGTTCCCATTTTTCTTCTAGAGTGCCCTACACTAGATTCAGGTGAGTCCTTTCGTAATAGAAGAGGGAGTAATTGAAGCATAGAAAGGACTGAGGGTTACAAAAAAAAAGGGGAATTTGCTTACCATAGTACTGAAATTCATTTTTTCGTGAAGAACTAACTCAGTGTGCAGATCGAAATTAGATTGAGCGCCTTGAAGGATAAAACTTTTCCATCAATAGGATCTCGGAAGTTTCTGGGGCGGTTTTACTTTAACTTTTCATCAGAAAGGGAAGAAACTTTTCCCAGGTCCGGAGGCAAGTTTTCAGTTATATTGAATGAGTGGGTTTGTTATATAGAAGAATTAAAGATGTATATTTAAGCGAAGCATTTTCGAGTTTCAACGAAAAAACGTATGGATTTTATGACATAAATGCAAAAGGAAGATATTAAAAAATTTCTGATTATTTTTCTTCAAAGATAAGTCTTTTTCCACCAGAAATAAAGTTTATAAAAATTGAAATTATTGGTCTCAAGTGAATTACTCAGTTGAACGAAAAAATTCACATAGTATTTTTACCATTTGTTTTCTTTTTTCAGGATTATGTTTGTTTTGTTGAGCGCTTGTTTCAAGAAACAGCAGAACATGCTGTTTCTTAGACAGGGGTTAGCGTGCTATATGGTAAATTTCTAATTTTGAGGCTAAAATAGTCTCAGACGACTCACTCATGAAGAATCCGAGTAAAAAGTAATTTTCTCGGTTCGTCCGTGGTCACTCTAATGTTAAAACGGAAATAGATAAAGATTTAAAACTTTCAGGATGGGTTAATGACCCAGGATGGGTTAATGACCTGAACATCTGGTTTGGGTTAATAAATGAACAAAATCGGTAAGATGGTTTCGCAGTTATTCCCTTGAAACTTTCCCTTGGTATCCCAATAGTTCGAAACTATATAACTAAATTTTCCATTAATGTTTTCATAGTAACATGAAGATAATGCCTAAGAACACACCGTGTTAAATTAGTAGACATATAGAATTAAACGCTTATCACACAGTACCAAATGGAATAAAAGAATTCAAAGAAATATCGGGTGTTTTTTTTCAGTGATAGAACTTTCGATAGGGATAACTGTGATTTGGCAGAAGGTAGAAGCCATGTTGTTTCGACATTTCTGTTCAGTACGCATTGACAAATTATCATGGAAAGACCCACGCCGCAACAACGTTCACAAATTGTTGAAATTTATTTTCAAATTCAGTGTTCTATTCGCCAAACTTATAGAGCATTTCGTGAAATTTATGGTTTACATAATGGTCCATCAGAACAGCTTATTCGCCGAACTATCCGACGTTCTACATACATGTCGCTGCTGGAAGTCATAGTGTTAATGATGATCCAGATTTGTCTATTCGTCGACGTTCACAAAAAGTTCGACTCTGTGCATCCACCACCAATTTTTCGTAAAGAGCTTGGTCTACACTCATACAAGATCGAAATAGTTCAAAAACTAAAGCCACTGGACCATAATAAACGTCATTTGTTTGCTGATTGGGCCCTAGAACAGCTTGAAGTCGATCCACTTTTTTGACGTAAAAATGTATTTAGTGATGAAGCTCATTTATGGTTGAACGGCTGTGTAAATAAGCAAAATTGCCGTATATGGAGTGAAAAAAATTCTCAAGAAGTTCTATAGGTTCCATTGCATCCTGAAAAATGTACTGTATGGTATGCTTTACACGCTGGAGGCATCATCGGTCCATATTTCTTTAAAAACTAGGTGGAGCTAGTGTTACAGTAAATGGTGCTCGTTAAAGATCGATGATAAATGATTATTTGTTTCAAAATTTTAATGTTATCTACCCAGAAATGTTTTGGTTGCAACAAGTTTGTGCTACACCTCATGCTGCTACCGTAACAATTGATTTATTGAAAGAACGATTTAGCGATAACATTATTTCGAGAAATGGTCCAATTAATTGGCCTCCAAGATCATGCGACATAACTCCACTGGATTATTTTCTTTGGGGTTATGTCAAGTCATTGGTTCATGTTGATGAACCAGAAACAATAGACGCTTTGGAAGCCAACATAACTCGTGTTATTGATGAAATAAGGCCTGAATTACTCGAAAAAGTGGTCCAAAATTGGTCTGGTCGAAAGCAGTTCCTCAAGGCTAGTCGTGGTGGACATAAGCCGGAAATTATCTTTAAAACATAAGCGTCCTAAAATTATCTTTCAAATAAAAAAAATTTGGCTTCAATAGTTGTTTTTGAAGAAGTTCTTGAGGTAATGTTTTGCATTTTTGGAAAGGAATTTGATTTTAATAAGACAAGGTACGAAACAAAGTTTGGAACCTTTTAAGTATTCATTTAGTAGATTTAATTGATAGTTTATATTTCTGTGAATTCTTTTATTTCCTTTGATACTGGTGTGGTAAGTGTGTAATTCTATATATGTTTACTAATTCGACACGGTGTCTTCTTAGACATTTATTTCATTTAATTCTAAAAGTTTTTGAATAAACATTTTTTGAAATTAAAATTTGTAGGAGGTTAACAGAATAAAACTGTATGATATTAAAAATTTTCAAATAATCCTTTTATCAAGTAAAAACTTCTTTTTATTATTTTACGAATATTTATGCAAGATTTCTTAAGGTTTGGCTGTCCGGACATACGACAGGAGATAACAATGCTAATTAGCGAACGGAAAAAACTAGAGACTTGAAATTTCTAGGGTCAGTTTGTGAAATGAATATTCCAGTTGTGTTAAAAAATGGATGGAATCGGTTTAATGGTTGCACAGTTATTCTAATACCAAATGTTATTTTTCAGATGTTTTCGGAGGTACAAATCCGATGGTGCTCAAATTCGAATATACATTCTGTCAAGAAAGTACCGGGAATTATCGATTCAAATCTGGCGGGGCAATGAGGCAGGTAAATTTTTTTTTCCTAGGTTGGTACCACTGTTCTTAATTACTATGCCAAGCTTGAGCGGGATCTGTCAACTAGCGTGTTTGCAACAGCTGATTAAATCAGTCGATGTCAGAGTGCGTGCCGATTTTTACTATGGGTGATTACGTTGAGCAAAGAATTTGTTTAAAGTTTTGTGTTGCAAATGAATTTTCGTGTGCCGATGCATTGAAAATGTTGCAAAAGGCCTTTGGTGATAATGCTCTATCGAAAACTCGTGCATATCAGTGGTACAGAGCCTTCAAGGACGGTCGTGAAGTGGTCGCCCATCGACGGCTTCGATCGAAGATAACGTCGATAAAATTAAGGAAAGGGTGCTGGAAAACCGTCGTACCAGCTTGAGAGAGATAGCACATGATCTTAAGATATCCCACGAGTCCGCACGTACGATTTTGATTGATATTTTGGGCATGAGAAAGGTGGCCGCACGACTCGTACCGAAAGACCTGAATTTTCTTCAAAAACGTCATCGCGAACAGGTTGCTTCAGACATGCTGGATCGCTGTAATTCTGATTCTACATTCATGGAACGCATTATAACTGGTGATGAGACCTGGGTCTACGAGTACGATATGCAAACAAGCCAGCAATCATCGCAATGGGTGGCAAAAAATGAGCCGAAACCGAAAAAACCACGCCAAAGCCGCTCGAAAATGAAGGTGATGCTCATTGTTTTCTTCGATATCCGTGGCGTGGTGCACTACGAATTCGTTCCAGAGGGTCAGACGGTAAACAAGGAGTATTACCTAGGCGTTATGAAACGTTTGCGTGAGCGTATCCGTAAGAAGCGGCCAAATTTGTGGGCGGACAACTCATAGATTTTGCATGACGATAACGCCCCTTTTCACCGAGCTACGATTGTGACTGACTTTCTCGCTAAAAACTCAACAAACATGCTTCAGCAACCACCATATTCGCCGGATTTGGCTCCCTGCGACTTTTTCCTCCTCCCAAAACTAAAATTGCCCCTTCGTGGCACCCGTTTTGAGTCGATTGAAGCCATAAAACAAAATTCGGCGCCAGAGCTAAAGTCCACCCCGGAAAGCGACTATAAAAAATGTTTCGATGATTGGAAGTGCCGTTGGCATAGATGTATTGGAGCAAATGGAGCCTATTTTGAAGGCGACCCAATAAATTTTGACGATTAAATGTAAAAATGTTGTTTTAATTGAAAATTCCCGGTACTTTCTTGACAGAGTAGTAGATTTACCGATTAAACACGTTTATTAAGGTTCGCTTTCGAACAGAATATTTGGTGAATGAAGGTATGCAGTTATATTTTATGGATTGTTTTTGTTTAGCATCCAAATAACTTCCAACTTGGGGAAAATATGTGTAAAAGTTTCAGATTTTCTGGTGAATGTGCTATCTATTTTTCAAGGAGAGATATGAAAAATACCTTTTTGCACTCTTTATGGAGCATTTTCTGTTGATGGAATTTTTTATTTCTGAATATCTAATCGAAACAAGCTTGTCTTGAATGATTGTTCTGGATGCGGTCAGTATTCTATGTGTTCTTCTGAATCTTTATTGGTTGACTGTTAACACTTTATATGTGTTGATAAGTCTATATGTCTATAAAGTGGAACAGTGTTACTAAAGCATTTTATTCAATTTAATTCAAAAAAGTTTTAAGGAAATTTTTTAGATTAAATTTGTTGGCGTTTCGGAGAACAGACTAAAACATTTTTGAGTAATAGAAAACAGGTCATTTCTACTAGTGTACTCGAGTATGAGAGATTTTAACATCGGAATTCCACAGGCTCTAATTTAGGACCAGTGTGTTTTTTTAATTTCATTAACGATATGCCTGATTATGTTCCTGAAGTGAAAACTACCCATTTTGTAGATAATACAATGTTTCAGGTTGACCTTGAAGGTTTCAAATAGCAAGAAAGGGTGGCTTTGATGGGGGCTCATGAGTACTTCACGGCTAACGGTCTTAGCATGAATGAAAATAAGACACGGACGTTAACTTTGAATCTGAGATTGTTTCAGTGCGTTGTAGAAGCGTGTATCGTTCCATTCTTAGTACTGGCGTATTGTAAGTGTAATGATTGTAAATGAACTTTTTCCTGCTACATGGAAAATGAAAGAATACTGTTTGTAAGACAATATTTTATCATTTACAGTTTAGAACGATTTTCCCTGAAGGTGGGCTTGAAAATGAAACAAAGAGGTATGCCTCGTACGGAAATTTCTACTTGAATGCTATACAAAAATGAATTCGTTACTGCAGGTAGTTTCCGTCACAGACTGCCAAAAGAAATATATAAAATCTGACCTCATTTTGAAAATAACGGACAGCAGGCAAAATTCTTAGGGTACATTGGGTACATGGGGCAAGCTTGTCCTCATGTGCTGTGACTTTATACTACAACAATTCGTTTTTTTGAATAACCTTTTGTACATTCTGATTTCCCCACACATATCTCCATAGTATTTATGGAGTAGCTTATTAACTGTGTTCCTTGAACATACATTCAAATTACCATAAAATTCCTTTTGATATTTCCTCGATTCTCCTTGCTGTATCCTTTCGAGATTAATTCATATTCATGTTCTGTCTGATGGCAAAGCAATACACATCAAAGCAGGCACTGAGACCACATTTTCGTATAACGCATAGGTGAACCACATACTAGCATACAAATCTACTTAGGAATAATGTGGGCGATGAAGCTTTAAAGTAGCTCTGTGTGTATGTTACATCAGAAATGTCAATTTCACAGTTCGAGGAATGCTGTACTCGGTAGCAAACGGGAGCTAATTTCGCGTAAAAAGCGTAGGAGTCCTATCGCATAATCTGAACTGGTAAAGCTTGGATTACAGGAACAACCCGGATAATTTGCGACTGATTCGAGCAGGAAATTGGACTTGACTGAGAACGCAGACCTGAAAATGGCCGAAGGAAGTATTTTTGAAATGAATGATGGTTTTGCGGATTACGTTCTGGATCGTATTTCGTTCATTTATTGAAGATAAATGGTGAATAGATTTGATTCAATAAATTTCTCTTTTAAATAAAATTATAAAGCGCACTGTTATGTTATCTGTCATAAAAATGAATGAATACAACGAAAAGACAAGGACTTGTGTTATCGTTGAATGTAAGTCGACTCGATAGAGAGTATTTCAGAAAATAGCTGAATTAATTCTCAGAAAACTCTACAAATTTCATTTAAGGAATCACTTAACAATTCTTAGAATTAAATTAAATAAAATGCCACAGAAACACTGTTTCGCTTTACAGACATTTAGAAAGGAAAACTTGAATTACTCACCATAATCATCCAGATCTATCATGCAAAACAAATTTGTTTGGATTGGATATTCAAGGGCTACAAATTCCACCAACAAGAAATGTTACACATAGAATTTGAAAAGGTCTTTTTATTTCCGTATTCGAAATATAGCGCGGTATCTAGAAGAGAAATCAGACATTCTTACCCATATTCCCTTCAGTTTAAAGTTATTTGGATGCTAAATGAAATAATCAATAGAATATATATATCGGGTGTTTTTTTTTGGGGGACTGAACTTTAGATAGGGATAACTGTGATTTGACGGAAGGTAGAAGCCATGTTGTTTTGACATTTCTGTTCACTAAGCATTGACAAATTATCATGGAAAGACTCACGCCGCAACAGCGTTTACAAATTGTTGAAATTTATTTTCAAAATCAGTGTTCTATTCGCCAAACTTATACAGCACTTCGTGAAATGTATGGTTTACATAATCGTCCATCAGAGCAGCTTATTCGTCGAACTATCGATAGATTTCGGACAACATTTTCTCTACTCGATGCAACAATAACAACAAGACATTACAGATCGATGATCAATGATTATTTGTTTCAAAATTTGAATGGTATCGACCCAGAAGTGTTTTGGTTCCAACAAGATGGTGCTACACCTCATGCTGCTACCGTAACAAATGATTCACTGAAAGAAATATTTGGCGATAACATTATTTCGAGAAATGGTCCAATTAATTGGCCTCCAAGATCATGCGACATAACTACACTGGATTATTTTCTTTATGTCAAGTCATTGGTTTATGCTGATGAACTAGAAACAAAAGACGCTTTGGAAGGCAACATAACTCGAGTTATTCATGAAATAAGGCCTGAATTACTCGAAAAAGTGATCCAAAATTGGTCTGATCGAATGCAGTTCCTAGAGCTAGTCGTGGTGGACATATGCAGGATATTATTTTTAAAACATGAATGTCATGGAATGTCATTATCTTTCAAATAAAAAAAATTACCCTCAATCTTAATTTAAATGTATTTTATTTTAATTTAAACTTCTTCCATTCTGAAAAAAACACCCGATTTCTTTATTTCTTGTATTATATTAGTTTTTCTGGTGATATAATTTGTGATTCCTGAATATCCAATGGAAACTTATTTGTCTTAGATTTGGATGATTATGGTCAGTACATGTTTTCGTTTGATTCTTCATTAGTAAACTGCCGCTCATATGTGTTGATAATTATAAATGTGAAACAGCTTTTCTGAGGCATTTTATTCAATTTAATTTTGAGAAGTTTTTGAGAGATTTTTCAGATTAAATTTGTAGGAGCTTCGGAGCTGTTATCTGTACTATGTCAAAAAAACCTTCGAAGTTATTATCGATCTATATTGTTGAAGAGTATTTAGTCTGAACCATTAAAATAAGATTCGATCTGCCAGAACTTTCCATAATTTAACTCTTGCATATTTAAATTTTGAAGGAATACACTTTTTGGAATGAATATCAACCATTCTCTCGAAAACTCTTGAAACTGTAGTCAAAATGAGAAAATCTTTTGAGGAATTTATCTGAAACTGAATCGAGAGTTCGCCATAATTTAAAATAAAAAAAAACGAAGATTCAAGAATATGAATAAATTCTAAATGTTTGATCCAGTCTGTAGCTGTAGAAGAAAATAATTGAAAAATGTTGTTATTTTATTGGAAAATACGGAACATTCAGAGAAAATGATGATAATAACAGGTTATCCATTTCCTGGTGCGGATTTCAGAGCCCTGTTTCAATGACATACATATGTCGAACAGAACTGTGATCCGAAGCCCCATATGTTCAATTGAATGTTAGTCATTTTACAATATGGGTCATTTATCTACTACTGAACGTGTGAAAATTGTGAAAACTTACAACAACAACGATGATTCTGTTGTAAGTGCATACTCCTTATTAATTATTTGTGGTACAGATCAGCTGAATTAATTCATTTGAATTTAATTTGACCTGTTAGTCTTCTACAATTTTAATTTCGAAAAATTTATCCAAGAAACTTCAAGAATTAAATTAATGTCTTAATAAGCACTGCTCATATTTGATAGACGTATAAAATCGAAACTCATTATACAATATCAAATGGAATTAAGAAAATCCAACGAATATAAATTGTCAATTAAATAAATAAATAAATAAATATTTTTGTTTCGTTTCAGGTATGCGTACTAAACTCTTCAGACAAACATACGAAGCCCTATTTGTTACATAATGTATTGTTCTCTGATCTTATATTTATGAAGACTTAACCTGTCTCAAAAATATACGAAATAATTTTAAGAACTTCTCAAAAACTAATTTATTTGAAATATTTAATATATTTAAATAAATTGCTTCAAAAACTCTCAAACCATGTAGCACATCCTCAAAAATAATAAGGATTCAGATAAGACCAGTTCATCTTTACATATAAAAAATAACAATAAAATCAATTAACAATAAATAGACTCACCAAATGCCGTCTCTGGAAATATGTGATTTGAAGAACATTCAACTAGGTATACTAATGTCCAAGGTACTCTATGTTTTATGATCACAACAAAATCACACAAAGTTTACAAGGCACTTTAATGGTCTTAGTTAAAAACATTCAACACTGTATAATAAATTTCTTCATTTAAAAACCTAATATAATTATATATTATATATGAAATAAAATAATAAGACACGGTTTTTTACTTGATAGAAGGATTATTACAAAATTTGAATATCAAAACAGATTCAATCTGTTAGTCTTCTACAATTTTAATTTCAAAAAATTTATTCAAGAAACTTTAAGAATTAAACTAATGTCTTTATAAGCACTGCTCATAAAATAGAAAGGCCTTTACTTGATAAAAGAAATATAATAACAAAATTGAATATTAAAACAAATTGAAATATGTTTATCTTCTACAATTTTAATTTCAAAAAAATTTGTATTCAAAAAATTTTTAGAATTAAATTTTTGTCTACAACAAGCACCGCTTACATTTAATAGACGTATATAATCAAAACTCAATATATAATGTCAAATGGAATAAATAACCCAACAGATATACGAAAGTAATTAAAATAAATAAATAAATATTTAAAGGAGACAAAATTTTGTTTCTGGTCATACCTTTAAGAACACCAATTGCCTTTTAAAAACATGAACACACTTAAAGGACTTCTCAAATAATATAATTTATTTGAAATATTTAATATATTTAAATATTTGAATAAGTTATTTCGAAAATCTCTAAAAAATGTGTACTATATCTTCAAAAAACAAATATAATTCTAGACAATCCCGTCTTCAGTCCTCATTTAATATTCCAAATATCAAAATCAGAAAACTAACCTATATCTCTCCACGTGTTAAAAGACTAAAGCTTCGAAATACAGATCAACTATATAATTCAAGATTGATCTATGTTCTAACAAAGTCAAAGAACAGTGTGAGTTATTTTAAGGACTGCTCATATTTAATAGACGTATGAAATCGAAACTCATTATACAATATCAAATGGAATTAAGAAAACCCAACGAATTTAAATTGTCAATTGAAATTAAGATTGAGACAGATTTAGTCTTCATAAATATAAGATCAAAAAACAATACATTTTGTAACAAACAGGGCTTCGTTCGTTTGTCTGAAGTGTTCAGTACGCATGCCTGGAACGAAAAAAAAATTTATTGATTTATTAATTTTAATTTCACCTATTACGGGCAAGAAACTATTATTACACGCCCGTGGCGTTCTGAATTTGAAGAATATAGAATTTCTTACAACGTTGCCAGCGCAGAACTATGAGATTTGTTCATCCTTGTCGTCGTGTAAATCAATAAAATAGCGGAAGTTAACATTTGTTTTTATTACTACTCTGTCAAGAAAGTACCGGGAATTTTCAATTAAAATAACATTTTTACATTTAATCGTCAAAATTTATTGGGTCCCCTTCAAAGTAGGCTCCATTTGCTCCAATACATCTATGCCAACGGCACTTCCAATTATCGAAACATTTTTTATAGGCGCTTTCCGGGATGGACTTTAGCTCTCGCGCCGAATTTTGTTTTATGGCTTCAATCGACTCAAAACGGGTGCCACGAAGGGGCAATTTTAGTTTTGGGAAGAGGAAAAAGTCGCAGGGAGCCAAATCCGGCGAATACGGTGATTGCTGCAGCACGTTTGTTGAGTTTTTGGCGGGAAAGTCAGTCACAATCGTAGCTCGGTGAGAAGGCGCGTTATCGTCATGCAACATCCATGAGTTGTTCGCCCACAAATTTGACCGCTTCTTACAGATACGCTCACGCAAACGTTTCATAACGCCTAGGTAATACTCCTTGTTAACCGTCTGACCCTCTGGAACGTATTCGTAGTGCACCACGCCACGGATATCGAAGAAAACAATGAGCATCACCTTCATTTTCGAGCGGCTTTGGCGTGGTTTTTTCGGTTTCGTCTCATTTTTTGCCACCCATTCCGATGATTGCTGGCGTGATATGCAAACAAGCATATCGTACTCGTAGACCCAGGTCTCATCACCAGTTATAATGCGTTCCATGAATGTAGAATCGGAATTACAGCGATCCAGCATGTCTGAAGCAACCTGTTCGCGATGACGTTTTTGAAGAAAATTCAGGTCTTTCGGTACGAGTCGTGCGGCCACCTTTCTCATGCCCAAAATATCAATCAAAATCGTACGTGCGGACTCGTGGGATATCTTAAGATCATGTGCTATCTCTCTCAAGCTGGTACGACGGTTTTCCAGCACCATTTCCTCAATTTTATCGACGTTATCTTCGATCGAAGCCGTCGATGGGCGACCACTTCACGACCGTCCTTGAAGGCTCTGTACCACTGATATGCACGAGTTTTCGATAGAGCATTATCACCAAAGGCTTTTTGCAACATTTTCAATGCATCGGCACACGAAAATTCATTTGCAACACAAAACTTTAAACAAATTCTTTGCTCAACGTAATCACCCATAGTAAAAATCGGCACGCACTCTGACATCGACTGACTTAAGCAGCTGTTGCAAACACACTAGTTGACAGATCCCGCTCATGCTTGGCATAGTAATTAAGGACAGTGGTACCAACCTAGGAAAAAAATTTTTTACCTGCCTCATTGCCCTGCCAGATTAAAATCGATAATTCCCGGTACTTTCTTGACAGAATCTATATTCGTCTTTATCCAAACAATCTGAATGATGGTCTCCAAATAAGATTTCAATACAGGAATGTTTCATCTCCTAAGGATAATAAGTCTATGTAATAAACTTACCTAGCTGCCCTCTTCGGATATGGTGCGTATTCGTTGGGATGTCTCTTGTATAGCTCGTACAAATTCTCGTCGGACGGGACCTTTTGACGGACGCATGCTGTGAGGAAGGACGTCCTGTTCGAACAGGGCGAACTCTGGTGGGAGGACAGGCACCCGAAAAGGCTCTGGCGGTCGGATTCAAGGGCCCCGAGGCCCCTTTCCGATATGCAATATTGTTCCCTGATGTCTTGTTTGCTGTAGTGGGGCATTCCAGCAGCCCCCCGTTGCTTGTCTTTGTTTCGGATTCTGGCCATTATTTCGTCTTCCGATTCGTATGTGAGAGCCATGTGGTGAATGTCTGCCTGCAATTATTACATATTAGTTGAAAGGTCCCGTGAAAAAATCTACAAGGTATCTTAACGAAAATTTGAGCCCCCCAGAACTCAGAAACAAAGAATTTTTCAAGTTTTTAGGGTGAAAGAATTTCTATGTCGACATTTCTCCGAAAAGACCACCTGAGGATGGCAACAACCCCCAACATTTGATAGGGAACATCCAGAAAAAAATGTTCCCTATCATTACTTACAGATCTAGTGTATTTGAATGTATTGGGTTTCTGTTTGAGTTTGAGTGATGACGTGCAAATTGTTTAAAAAAAGCAATTTGAAAATTTCAACTAGGATTGCTTTCATGGAAAAACTTGAAATATTTCGTGACATCAAGAAAGGATAAATTGAAGAATAACCATCAACATTTCGACCATGTGTTACGTAACTTTTTTGTTGCCAATAATTTGTATGATCCCTTCTGGACGTTTAGTTCTTTTAAAACTACAAAAAAGTATACAAATCAATTTCACGTTCGGAAAATTTTATATTTTATCGTATAAGATCAGTAGTTTTATCAGTAACAAGGTAATGAAAAACCCCTTCTTCAGAAACTAAAATTGTATATTTATTATAGTTTGAAGTGGTGTTGAAATAATCTGAATTAATAAATGAGACTGCATATAGCATTGACATCATATATCTGTATTCAATATGATAATAACAGCAATTAGGGGAATGGCATTATCAATTCATAACTTTGTCACAACTAGATTAACGGTTCATGCCATACGGGATATTGAATGTAAATTTAATTGGATACTGATCTCTATTAGTTAATTTGAGTAATATTCTTTTCATTGTTACGAAACCGATCATTCGGGAAGTGAAGTGTTATTTACTCGAGTAATTTGGTTCTAAGGAGTAGAAGGAAAGGAGGAACAGTTTTAAAGTGACGCACCTACCCTAAGGCTTAATAGTCACGACTCATATGCGCAAGGGATTTGGATACGTCAAATCAGCGCGCCAAACACAGGGGCGTTTGTCTTCCAGTACGGCTTTGGTTTCCAAGACGTCCACCCTCGCTATACTACCTCTTGTATTTATGCAGGCTACTTCACGATTTGGAGTCGCAACTCACACGCCGAGAGGATCAGCACCCTGCTTGTCCATCCTGCGGGCTTTCAACTACTGCCCTCCGAAACCTGTCCTCTAATAGGGCAGCCAGGATTGCTCCTGTGAGCTTCCGTCCTCCCGTGGTAGCAATCATTGCGTCATTGCTGGGAGATGCTGGGGAAACGTATTCCCTAGCAATTAAGGATCTTGGAATCCAGGCCTTGCTGAGGCCAGCACATCAGATAAAGCGGGTCTGCTGATACCCGTCAGTTCTTCTGAAGTTGATATCCGCCAGAGGGAGCCAGACAGGTCCAGCCACACCAGGCACCGTACCCACCCAGTAAACCGGTCCATCTCACGAACAGCACAGGTTTTCACGCCTGGCGTCCACTAATTCATGGAACTGCGGCACGAGAAATTGCTCAGATCTAAATTGGCCGTTCATTTATTTGCGGGCTTGCTGTTAGGGCTTCTTCCCAGGGGCACTACTACATACTATATCGAGTAGCACACTACCATCTAAAGAAGGGTCTTCCTTTCAATTTTGAAGACACTTCTCTTCTTGCTATTTCTATCGGTTCAGAGGATCGGTCTATAGTGGTGCGCCGCTGCTTAGTGTCGTACTTTGAGGCGTTATTGTCTCGTTGGCAGTTGGACTGGGAGGAGTCCGAAACCGGTCGTTACACCTTCGGCTGGATCCTGCTCATCAGGTTTGTCCAGAACAACTCCTGGTTCAGACCAGCTTTTCCATTGGCTTGCTTTATTTCAGGTAATGACCCATTCAGGGCAAACCTCTTCAGGCTGGGTCTTGTCGGGGATGATTTCTGTCCATGTGGTCACTTACGTACTAGTGACCACATACTGCGTGTCTGTACTCTATTTCAGGATCTGCGGATCCGCGTGTTTTCTCTGGGCGATCTGTCTGATCTCATCTTATCCGACTTCTGCCGGGTTAGAGCCAATTTCTTGGCGGTTTCTTCTTTCGCCGCTGATGCTGTCCAACGTCTGAACATTTGACCTGTCGAATGATTCGGGATCTGGAACGTCAATGATGATATCGTGCTAAACCGTCAGTAGAGAGTGTTTTTTATACACTCAGTGACTGTCGTGTGCACTGCTCTGAGCTATTCTCCCCAGGGGAAGTGACATCCAGCCAGGCCAGAGTCCATGCAGCACGCAATCAGACAGACTCTCTTTCCGTTTTACCGCCTGAATTTCACCACCTTGCATTAACCCCAACCCCCATGAGGGGACAAAACCACCACCTTGTCCTACTCATTTCTGGCCGGGGACAATCTCAAAGAGTCTACTAATCTGGACCAGGACTCAATCTCCCCGCACAGACATCTGTCGCCCCCACTGAGGTTCTTTTTATGAAGGAAGTCATTCAAACTCCCATGGAGGATATAACCCAAACACAGTCCAGGGAAAAACCATTCGTTGTTTTCCACAAACATCCGGGATAAACCCGAATGTGATCCTTTCTTTGCTACTTTCATTGCATCTTCTCTGCCATTCTAACCTCAGTGTTTGCTTCACCACATTTATTCTTTCCATGAGACCAACGTCTCTTTCACCAGCAGACTTCCGATCAAACTCATCCAAGGCCAAGACCTTTTTAAGCTTGTACCTTACAGCCATCTCAACTGTCACTAGGTCCCATGGAGGGTTACCCATCAACACATTCATGGCTTCAGTGGATGCAGGACCATCGGACTGCATATCCGAAGGCATGCCCTCATCACTACCATCTGAGATCTATTGATCTCAGACCTTGCATACACATGCACCATCGATCCATACCAGGCCGGGGTCCCATACATGGCGCATGCACGAAATACGCCACCCTATACAACGGCCATGGCCTTCCTTTTCAGTCCCCATTCTTTTTTGAGCACCCTACCCAGGCAACCCGTTAGCTTTGCTAACTTCCCTCTTACTTTCGAGAAGTAGACAGAAAATCTGAGCTCCTCCTCAACTTTTATTCCTAGGTACTTAGTACCCCTCACAAACTTAACAGCCTTTCCATTCAGGCGTACATTAGGTGGTCGACTTGCGGCCAACCTTCCTTTAAGCAACATGCAAACTGTCTTCTTCTCCGATAAAGCAACTCCTGTCTTTAAGGCTCATTCGCTCAGCAGACTTATACAATGAGTAGGCCTTCAATTGGAGACGACTGTCCCTCTTCAACAGAAGGAGCACATCATCCGCATATGCAGCAACCTCATACCCTTCTGATCCATTCTGTTCCAGTAGCTCATTCACGCACACATTCCACACTTCAGGTCCAGCAATTGAATCCTGTGGACATCCCCTAGTGAGCATACACACTACCCTTTCATATGCACTCATCACTCTCACTTCCCTATCAGAGAAGTAGGATTCCCACAATGCCATTTCTTCCCATCCTTCATCATTCAACCTGTTCAGGATGTACTTCCATACCAGGTAGTCAACAGCTCCTTTAAAATCTACAAAAATCCCCAGCACATATTTGTCTTGCGACTGTTTCACCAGCCTTCCAACTAACAGCCACGCATCGACAGTCGACCTACCTCTGTTAAAGCCAAATCTTAGGAGTAGAATGGAAACACCCAATCTCTGTGGAGATGTGGTCCAGTCAAGTTATTCCTAAAAATAGGGATAAAGTAACAGAAATACCTATAGAGCTGAAAATTTATTTGAATTTTCAGAACACAATAATAAATAAATTGTGAAATAACCATCGATCCCCCTTGTGCAAAAAATTTTATGGATGGTGAAAGTTACGAAAAGAAATATATAGACATGTTTTGTAGAGAATTGGATGATTTTCAATTTTTGTCTGAATTATTTTTGCTGTAACACTCACCGTTTAGCTTGAAAACGCAAAAAAATATTTTTGAAAACACACCATCAATAGAATTTTTTCAGAGGAGAGATTGATAGGGACTTTTTACAAATAATTTAAAATAGTATTCTGAAGACACATACCAAATTTTAACTCTATGGGAATTGTTGTAACCTTCAATGTTTCATTTGATCAGGCTAAAGGTTGAATTGTTCTTATGCTAGTATGAAATATCGTAATAACGTAACAGTCAAGTTGAACTGCGCTCGAGTAGCGCCTTTGGTTCAGAGGCAATGAAGTATTAAAATTTTATCATATTCAAGGATGAGCTTATAAGAATGATAAAATCGATATTGGTCAAATGTCTTCCAAAAGCAATATTTATACAAACAATCCTTGCGAATAGGTTACCTTAGTGAAGATCATAAATACGTCATGCTACGGCCCTTTGGCTATTACCCTCGCTTGGAAAAAAAGTGTTTTTTGATCCTTTGGAAAAATTGAAAACAATTTCTTCTTCTTCGTCAACACAATCATATCTTAATTTAGATACTGAATTGTTTCAGCCGTTACTATTTGGTAGTTGATCATAATTGAAACAAATTGTAGAAATTACTATGTTTTACTACCAATAAAAATATATATTACACATTTTCATGTGACTCGAGTTTCGGGAAATGAACTATCTCATCATCAGACAACTGAAGACTTAACAGTGGTACAGAGGTATTTAAACAAAAGTGATAAATATCTTGAATATTTCAATAGGTATACGTAATAAAAAACCGGGTTCAAAAAGAGGGGCCTTCTAACAGATATCGGAATGTCGGCAATCGACAAAGAAGGTTGTTAAATAGATGGTACCCATTTAAATATCTCAAATAATTTTTGGGGTTACATAGCTCCGTACAGTCATTCATTATTTTTACGTTATTTTGTTGTACATCTCAAATATTTGGATTTACATAGCTCCATACAGTCATTCATTAATTTTTAAATTATTTTTATTGTGAACGAATTTGAAAATTCCAATAATCAAGTTTCTTTTCATTTGAATCTACATGTAAAATTTTCTTAAGTTTTTCTTTTGTCGAAAGAAATAACTGTTTTCTAAAGAATGAGTGGCAGAAGTTGAATTTTTGTTTACTTTTCATTAAATTCATTTTATGTTCGTTGAAAAAGGTTTTAAACAGATGTTACTTTTTGAATATCTCAAATATTTTCGATTTACTCAGTTCCGTACAGTCATTCATTATTTTTACATTATTGTTATTGTGAACTAATTTGAAAATTTCAACAGATTCTAGATAAACGAGTTTCAACCCTTTTGATTCTACATGTATAATCAAATTTTAAGATTATCTATTGTGGGAAAGAAATGACCGTTTTCTAGAAAATGAGTGGCAAAAGTAGAATTTTGTTTATTTTTTATGAAACTCATTTTATGTTCGTTGAACCTCGTCTTGAAGGACCGTCCAGTTTGTTCTATATATTTATTACTGCACGTAGAACAAGATAACCCATAAACTCCTGAGTAAGGTCCTTTGCGTTGAATAATACCGATGATAATTTATTATGGGTTTTGAAGGCAATATTGACATCTGATTTTGAAAAACTATTTGCCACTTTTTGACTTATGCTACCAAAGTACGATGGTATCATCATGGCTTCAACCTTCATTCTAAAAAAACACCCGATATTTCAGTACATTCCATAAAATTTCTAAAGATTTAATAATATGGAATTATCCTTTTCTCAATTGACCAATTGATTCGTAGAGTTCATAGAAGACTTTAGACTTCTCTGAATGGGGAGATAAATCTTTATTCGGTTTAAAAATTCCAGTATCACCACAGCAACAATTCGATTTGCATCAAAGAGACCATTTCGAAGCAACATCCAATTTGCCGATCCCCGCTTCTCATTCTCATCACGTTGCCTCCTCTATTCTCAGTCCCTTCTAATCCTGAATCAATCGAGAAGCCCGTCAAACATATCCCAAACACTAGTTAATCATAGGAAGAGTAAGAACCGCCTAACCACAGAACAAGAACCGGTTATTCCCTTCTCAAATTATGTATGTATTACGTCGAGTCACGCATCGTCCATATGATATTCGGAGCCAGATGGCGTTAAGCTATGAATTGAAAGATGGAAGTATTACCCTTGGAAATTCGGACTGGAATAGGGCAAGTTGATGTGAATGCTAAGTCTGGGTACGTGCTATGTATTTTCGAGGTGTGTGATAGCCGGAATTATATGCCGTCATGTTGGATTCTTACGGAGAGCGAGGGTAGGGGATCTTGGTTTCGGGATAACTGACGGCTAAGTTATAAGGGTAAGAGGGTGAACGATAGATGTAGTTGTTTTGGCAACACCCAAGAGGAGTGTAGTGTTGATGATGAAGCGGGGTTGTTAGTAGTCATATTGCTCTTTCGTTTTCGATGATTTGATAATAAAAGTTCTGATCATTGCTCGATATGGGTTTAAATATTCAGAATGGAAGTTAATTGGGTCCGTTTTCAAAGGTGGCTCAAAAGACATTGAAATTTCAAATAGTAAAACCTGATTGTGCGGTTTTATACAGATTGAACATCTGCCGATAACATCCTGATTGAATTGTTTTTAATTGGAACAAAATGCAACTGAAGCTCATCATTTGCTCACTATAAGTTTACAATATTCTATCTGACAAGTCATAGAGAAAATGGTTTCGGTTCTTCAAAGTTGTGATTTCAGCGTGAAAGATTGACCTCGCTCGAAACAGCCAAAAAACTTCGAAAACGATGAATCATAGACATTACTCGATGAATATCCTCGTCTTACGCAAGACGAATTTGCACTTGCGTTGGAGGTCACCCAACAAGCTGTGTCTGTACGTTTGAAATCTATGGACCTGATTCAAAAACAAGGCAACTGTGTTCCTTATAAATTGAAGCCAAGAGACCTGGAAAGGTAATCATTTTCTTGTGGACAGCTGCTTTGAATACAAAAAAGAAAGGGTCTTTCACACATGGTAGTGACTAGTGACGAAAAGTGGATTTTCTACGACAACCCCAAGAAAAAACAAGGTTTTGCCCGGTCAATCGTTGCCATCGACATCAACATGAACACTACAGCTGATCATTCATGATTCTAAAGTTATGCTGAGTATCTTGTGAGATAGCGTTGCGTACTATGAGCTACTATAACCTGGTGATTTGATTCTGGGTGATCGGTACAGTCCCCAATCACTTCGTTTGAACCGTGCATGAAGAGGAAAATGGCCGGAATATAAGGAAAGAATTGAAAATTGGCTTCAAAATTTTTTCCAAACCGGATTTTTCCACCACGCTGCAGCGACATACGTTATCTGTGGGCTTATTACCATAGTGTATCTTAATACATCTGCTTGGGCCTTAAACCCCAGGTTTAACCGCAGATTCGCCTCCAGAATCCCATTCGGGTTTTAGGACACAATTTGTCTAGGTGTGCATTCCAACTGGGAGTTTTGTCCAGGACTATTCCCAGGTATTTAGCCTTATTAGAGAATTGTATTGTTTCACTACGGATTGTCGGCGGTTTTAAACCATCCAGCTTCCGTTTTTTGGTGAATGCTACTATAACTCCTTTTTGTGAGACATACCTTCCCTTATACAACATTTGCCGACAGTGTCTTGTATCTCTTGAAGGACGGCCGATATCATCACTTCCGATATACCTTTCACTACAGCAAGTTATCAGCAAATGCTTGAACGTCGACTCGCCACAGCAAGATGATCGCTAATAGGTCATCGGCGAGAAGGGTCCACATAAAGGGAGAAAGAATACCCCCTGTGGGCAGTCCTTCGCCCTCAAAGACCTGATATGAGGTAGTAATAATTTTGCTACATATCATTGCTTGCATCCATCTACAAATTAGCGGGTCGATTCCTCTCCCAACTGGTTCCACAAATAACTATTTATTGATATAAATTTTCGACTCTCACTGAATAAATAATATTGCACATTCAAATTGAAAAGACAGACATTACATCGATCGCAATTTCCGCCAACAATATCGAATGAGACGTTTAAATCTAGTAACCCATATGACATATATTTATCGATCGGAGACAGGGAGTATCAGGGATAAACGAATATGTCGAGGTCCATGCTTTTTTCAACGTAAACTTGACAGAAGATGGATGAATCCTACGGAATTAGTTATCTGTCGCTTGCCCGAAGATTTATAGCTTGAACTTCAAATCGATAATTTATTTTGGAGGCAGGTTTATGAGATAAAATAGAACCTTAATTGAATGGGATGTCGGACCAAAATTATACACTGCCGAGCATAAAATGAAGGCCATTCAATGATTTACGTGAATTTTGGAAATCCTCTCTTTGTTCGATTTTTTTCGTATGTAATAAGGTGAACTAACATTCTGCGATGATTTTGTCGTAATTGTTTGAATGAAAAAAGCTTTTGTTGTTTTGTTTAAAGTTTGTTTAAATGATGAAAACCAAAAGTTCACTTTTTTATGTTTGACCACCCGAGGAAAGAGATACCTATGTCACCTAGCACGTGCCCTGAGCTGAAAGTTATGTCCTGTTCACTCTCGTCTTGAACTGTTGAAAATTATATACCGAAGAAAACAAATCAGTGGAAAATGTGTTCCACAACTCGCCAGTTCAATAAACAGAAATTCATCTGCATATGGATACGCTTGTTGCCCTAGTATTGTGTGCGAATCTGTGGCAGCTGGGCGTTATTTCCTTCAGTTACGTGTAGAATCGACCGTAATAATATCTACAGCACAAGCACAATCTTGTTCTATATTCAAACGACTGTAAACTGGCTTTAATAGTTGGGCAGTCATCAATCGTACTGCACTTTTCTAGATGGAATCCAAAAGTTGTTACGAATGCTTGGTTGCAGAGCTCCAAACTTGAGAGCAGTATTCGAGACCTAGTCTGATCTGGGCAGAAAAATATTTCCTAGCCTTGCACAAATATCCTAGCTTATTTGCAGCAGAATTTGTAATGTCTCATGTTGCAGAGTTGACAGTAACGCCAAGATGTATGGAATCACTTAGCTGAAGTATCTGGTTTTCCATCATCAAGTCAGAAGTCACGAACTTCGAGGCACTGAATTGCACCAGATCTCATTCGTTTATTTTTTTGAGGTATTCGATCAGGGAATCGACTTGCTGACAGCTATGGAGTTGAGACTCTACGGTGCTCAAATATTTGTCACTTTTGAAAAAATATAATAATAACCGTGCTTTCATTCGTGAAGCTCACGATGTGTTATTTGGTCGTACTTAGGAGATCGTTTGTGTGGATCAAGAAAGTGAGCGACAAAGCTGAGACAGGAGACACTCCTGCGTTTATGCTGAAACCAACACCATTCAGGACCACATGAATGTTTCTTTTGGAGAGAAGACTCTTCATCTAATCGCAGAGACTCTCGGAAAAACCATACGAAGATAGCTCATTCAGAAAAGCTTTATTCCAGATACGATCGAAAGCCTGGGACATGTCCAGAGAAACTGACTTAAATTCTCCATAGCACTTGCGTTACATACCTGAGGATATAACCTGTTGATCAGTGTTGGCGAAAACCATATTCTCTGTCGCTCATTTAGAGAAGTTACAAGAGATTCTTTTCTACCAGAGGTGAACCACTTGAATGAGAGAAGTTATTGTTAATATTATTTGCCATCGACCAAAACTGGTGCGATCCACTGAAGTCTGATATGCCCTTAGGTCAAACAAAATGATTTTTGATTTTTTAGTGACGATTATTTTCTTGTCTATCAGCATTGAAAGCTTGCAATTGATCAGGTTGTGGATCACATACTCAGAATATTGTCCAATTTTCGCACCAGTATGTGGAGAAGCTCCCTAAAATTTCGGGAAGCTGGCCCATGTGTACGTAAATGTCTTATAATATCATCCCAAACATAATCGGATTTAAATCTGGACTTCGAGCAGGAAAAACAAATCTTGTGGTTTTACCGTCGTCAAGATAAGATGTAACTGCTCTCTCGTCTGATCTCTCTCAAGTTTGTTTTGATACAACCAATATCCCCTAGAAGCATGTGTTTCTAGGAGGTATGGTAACAACTGCAGTTGATTTTCGCTATAAAAATATTCAGAATTATGTTTAAAACTAGAAATGACAATTTGAGTGAGTCGATGTTGGAATTCGTGATGAAAATCACTCAAGCGTTATTGTTTCAGCTTCGTTCAAGGTCAACAGTTAATTCAAGCCAGAAATTTCGCAAGTTTAGTGGGAATCAACATAAGTCGTTCGTGTCAAAGTGAATTCACTGTACAAACACGAGTGTACATCAAAAAAGAGGAACCACGTGTATGCATCAGTAGAGTTTAATTCATTTGAGAAGTGAATAAGAATGAAAAAGCTTAGCGATCTACTGCTTTATGAGAAAGATATTGTTTTCATCCCAACTGCAGACCAGAACTCCACCACAACAACTCCCTTAGTTTTGAGTGAAACAACACAAAATTGTAAAATGTGCTAAATAATATAAAATAAATGGAGATTTATACTTGACAGAAGGTATATAAAATTATTTAAAGATTTTAATATTTACAGATATATATATATATATATATATATATATATATATATATAATATTTAAATAATTTTATATACCTTCTATCAAGCAAAAACCTCCATTTGTTTTATTTTATTCATAATATACAATTATTAGGTTTTCTTAACATTCTTTATACATATGGTCCTTATGCTATAACAGAGGCCGTTAAATTGCCTTTCAATCTTTAAGATCAATGGTAAACCACAGAATTATTTATTTCGAAGCATATTAGACTCCATATAAATGTTCAGTGTTCATTTATTGATGAGCTTTCTGAATTGAAGAGTAAGTAAATACTTTTGTTGATTAATGTTATATTTTATTGAATACGATTGAGTACTGACGAGGCAAAACTTAAAACTTGTTTTTTAGTGATGTTTTTACACATCTTGAGATGTCTTAAAATGAATGTTTATTTTATATGTCGTTTGATATAACTGGTACTTATATGACATAAATTTTATTTCTGAAGATATAATATCAAATATTATTTTTTGAAATTGAATATTAGAAGTTTAACAGAATATATCTGTAAATATTAAAATATTTAAATAATATAAAATAGAAAGGCCTTTTACTTGATAGAAGAAATATAATAAAGTTTGAATATTGAAACAAATTAATATATGTTTATCTTCTACAGTTTTAATTTAAAAAATTTTTATTCAAAAAAACTTTTAGAATTAAATTAATGTCTAAAACAAGCACCGCTTATATCTAATAGACGTATATAATCTAAACTCAATATACAATGTCAAATGGAATAAATAAACCAAAAGATACACGAAAGTCCCTAAAATTAATAAATAAATATTTTATTATTTAAATATTTATTTATTAATTTTAGGGACTTTCGTGTATCTTTTGGTTTATTTATTCCATTTGACATTGTATATTGAGTTTAGATTATATACGTCTATTAAATATAAGCGGTGCTTGTTTTAGACATTAATTTAATTCTAAAAGTTTTTTTGAATAAAAATTTTTTAAATTAAAACTGTAGAAGATAAACATATATTAATTTGTTTCAATATTCAAACTTTATTTAAATAATGCTATATAATAGTCAAATTGTTGTGATTGGACCTTACTTATACGAAAATGAGGCTGATGCAACTGTTACGGTGAATGGATTGCGGTATCGAGCTATAATTCATGAATTTTCATGGCCGAAATTAGAAGATATTTATTGGACGACGTTTACTTTCAAGAAGACAACGAAACAATCGCAATTCTACAAGAAAACGTTCCTGGCCGTATTCTTCGAGGAGGTGATCACAATTGGCCACCGAGATCTTGTGATTTAATACCTTTAAATTCTTTTTTAGGACCACGTAGAAGATGAGGTTTATGCCAATGTTCCATAATCGATTCAGAACCTCAAAGATGGAATTCGTGAAGTTAATTGAACATGGAAAATTCCATAAAAGGGATATGTTGCTGCAAACGTAGCCGGGGCGACCATTTGGCTGATATCGTTTTCCATTATCAATGGCATATCTTCATCTCCACAATAAAATAAACATCCATTGATTTCTATTAAAATTTACTCGTTTTTTTATCCAAAGGGAACCGTTTATTGTAAAACCCTTTATTTCTATTATTTCTCTACAATCTCCTTGAAGTATGCTTATTCTAGAATTTGCATAGTAATTGGTTTACGTTCAATCCATAACTAAAGAAGAATTCGAAAAGGTATATCTACAGGGTGTTTCACGAATGAATGTACAGGCTTTCAGGGCAGATGCAGGACATTTTGCTGAGTCTGTATCAGTGTTCCAAATATGTCCTAACTATATTACTTTAAAATACAGGATGTTTTATGTATTTTATCAAAAATTTTCAATCAGCATAACTCTTGAGCGTCTGAATGGACCTTCATGAAAATTTGAGGAAATGAGAATAGGCCAATGCCTAATCTTTGCATCTAATCACTTGTCGATAGCGCAGGTCCGGACTGAGAAAATTATATTCTTTAGCCCACATCTTGTAAACACTCTGTACATCGAATTCTCGAAAAGTGAAATTACCTCAGAATCTACAATGAATATTCTTTCAAACAAGCTTATTTGAAATAATGGCACACTTCGCATCAATATTTTATGAGCTATTGAATATCTGTAATTTTCGATTCATAGACACACGCATACAAAACAAAATACTTTTCGACATCTTATTTATACTTTCGCGAATAAATTCTTTTATACCCCTTCCCTCATCAATTTTCGTATGTAATTTGTTCTCGAAAATTTCCCTATTTCTTTTCGACACCTGCTAGCTCTTGTATTGAATGTTCTGTAGATTTCATTAGCCTTTCTTTGTGGTCCACTATTTATATTCTCACATGCTGCTTGAATCGATCTGAAGCTAAGATCATTTATTTCAATGCTATGTGAAAGATCACAAAAGAATTTGTTCACTCTCAATTCAACCCATTTCAATATCTAAGTGGCTCATGCTGAGAATTTTGACATTTCAGACCATTGTCGGGAAATAATTGAAATAGAAAAATACGCAATTGGTAGATTGTTGTGTTTTCATAAAATTTTCATTAAAAGAATTATCGAAATGCCGTCATTTACGAATACTAAGTATACTGAATCGTTGTTAGTTTATGGATTTTGTAAGTGCAATGGTCGTGAAGCTGCTAGGGAATATCGAACGCTATATCCGGATCGTCGAATTCCTAACCACCAAACATTCGAACATGTTAATCGCTGACTGAATCTGTCCAAGAAAATCCCTCAACCAGCACTCGGCGTCTTGGTTTAGGTTTAGGTTTGCCACATTGTCAGGTCTGGTGAGTTCTGCACCGAGAAAAGTGGCATCCGTTTCATTTACAATCCGTCCAAACCTTGGGGCCAGGCAATGAACTACCGAGGATGTGATTTTGCAGATGGGTTTTGCGGAACCAGCGAGCTATCTTCAGAACCCTTTCAACTGATGAAGTGACCTTCACAAAAGATAGCATTTTGAATGTTCGCAATGCACATATTTGGTCCAGAGTAAATACGAAAGTGACTAGGAAACGAAATTCCCAACATAGCTTTTCAGTCAATATTTGGTGTGCAATTTACAATAATCGCCTAATTGGACCATATATTCTTCCACTTAGGCTGAATGGAGTGACATATCTACAATTTTTAATCGAGCATTTGCCAGGGCTCTTGAATGATGCAAGCAATATTCCAATTCACTTCCAACATGATGGAGCTCCGGCACATTTTACCCGTGAAATTGTAGCGCATTTGAATAACCTTTATCCAGATCATTGGTTTGGTAGAGGGGGACCTCAGGACTGGCCTGCAAGATCCTCAGATCTTACATGCTTGGATTATTTTCTCTGGGGGCACTTAAAAAATGAAGTTTACTCTAAACAAATCATGGACAGGGAACATCTGATTAATCGTATTCAAGCTGCATGTGAAGCAATACGAAATCGACTGGAAATTTTGAAGAAAGCTGTAGCTCATTTGATCACAAGAGCTAGGAAATGTTTAGAAGAGAGAGGGGGTATTTTCGAAAACAAGTTCTAATTTTTTCTCTTATTTATTGTCAATTTTTTTCAGTTCCACACATGTTTATGAGATACATTTTATATTTTTATTATTAAGTTCATTTTGTAATAGTCCATTTGAATGTTCAATGTTAATTCGAGTTTTCGGTTAAATTTAGTTTTGCCAAAAATATTTGATGTTGCCCCTACATCCATGTATTGGATGGAATAAGATACAGCACATACCTAAGTCATGTTACTGAGAATTCAATATGAATAGACGCATTATTCGGAGATTCACAGGTCCGTGTTTACTATAAATTGAAAATTCCTAATATTCAATGGTTCATAAAATGATTATACGAAGTGTGCCATTGATCCTTATAAGCTTGTTTGAAAGAGTATTTATGGTAGATTCTGAAGAGAATTTCGCTTTTTGAAAATTGGATGTACAGGGTGTTTTACAAGATGTGGCATAAAGAATGTAATTTTCTCATTTTCTCCGGACCTGTGCTATCGATAAGTCATTATGGGCAAATATTTGGCATTGGCCTATACTCATTCTCTCAAGTTTTCATGAAGATCTCTGCAGGCATTCAAGAGGTATGCCGATTGAATGTTTTTGATAAAATACATAAAACATCCTGTAAGGACATATTTCGAGCACTGATTCAGGCTCACCAAAATGTCCTGCATCTACCCTGAAAGCCTGTACAATCATTCGTGAAACACCCGGTATAAGCAATTCTTTCAAGTAATGTAAACGGTGAGAGACAACTTGATGCTCTGAGAAGGGAAGATGGAGCACCGAAACATCAATTAATCCATACATATTGTTCTCCAAATTACTTTCGTGCAAGCTACATTTGCCATTCCACACGAGAAATCCGGCAATGGTAAAGTTTCCGTGGATCTCAGCGTAACTTTCTAACTTTTTCAGCGCCACTATTTTTCGGCGCAACTACTAGAACTTAGGTCCTTTTTCCGAACATAAATTCGAGCCGAACAAGGCAACGAATTATGGTTTAACTAACGCTAAGAATATAAAACTAGTGCACGGTTCGCGTTTCTGTAAGGTTATTTCGCCTGTTTCTCTTCCAGCGAGAAGACATTTGTTCATCGTGCGCTTTGACAAAAACTGTTTGATAATTCACTACGTGTTGTGAGCAGTGTGTTGGGATTCTAAAGTTACAGAGAGAAGTTTAATCGCGTTTATTCCTTGGATTTATTAAAGCGGAAAGTTTGTAACTACAAACGTTCAATGAGAGATTTTAAGGGATTGGATGCAATAAAGATGTTTGAAAACTTTAACGTGTTAATGTTTCAAATTTTGTTTCACCGAGTATATGTGTACGTATTTTCATCAAAACTTCAGCTTAGGTACAGATAACTAGAAAGCGTCGACTTTCGAACATAATTTGACAGGTTGAATAAAAGTTTCGTTGCTTTCATTAAATCCGATCACTGAAACGGAAGTATTTTACGATTCAACTGTACAGCATATTAACGTGCAGAATTTCATCGAAATCTCTATGAAAATAAGGCAAAATTAAAAATGTTGGAAGAAGTTTTCGTTCGTTTAAATATTAATCCAAATTACATGAAAGAAATTTCTATAGCCGTTCTTTAGCTCCATTGAAAATACCTGAACGGAATCGACGAAATCAAAATTGCCAGTTATTAGCTGTTACAGCATCGGGACTATAAACACCATTCAAAATTTCATGACTTGCCGTTTTGTCATCATCAAAAAAAAACTGTAAAATGTACTGAATTTTCTGTTTGTTGATTCCCATTTTTAACAGCCTGTAACACTCAAATGAATAGAACAAACAAAAAACAGAGACAGAATTTTTTTTATGTGAAATCTCACCTCAACAACGAACATAAATCTGAAATTGTTTGGTCGATACTTGAGATATCGATCTCAAATTCCCAAACATATACATACCTTAACATAAATAAAGGTTAATACTTGATAGAAGGTATATAAAATTATTTAAATATTTTAATATTAGCCTTCTACATATTTGATTTCAAAAAATTATATTTAATGATTATAACTTCAGGAATTAAATTAAAATAAATGTCATATAACTACCACTTATATCAAACGACATATAAAATAAACATTCATTATAAAACATACAAATAATATAACAAAATCCAATAAATAAAAATTGTTAACCAAAATCCTATAAATTAAATATTTTGAGTAGACAATTTTTTTTGTTTCTGCTGATCAATCTTATGAAAACAAATATCTTTCAAAGAATGTTCAACATGATCTCAAGAATTTCATCATACAACTATATTACTTAAAATATTCAATATTATTGGATATCTAACTAAGTTACTTTCTATGAAATCTCAAGATATGTAAAAACATTACTGAAAAACAAGTTTTAAGAGAGACTTTGCTTAGTCAGTACTCAAATAATTCATATTCAATAAAATATAACATCAATAAACAACAAATATTTACTCACCCTTCAACAATTTAAAAAACTTCTGGTAAATGAATACTGAAAATTTAATTGGAGTAGGGTTAACTACAAATAAATAATTCTGTGGTTTGCCCTCGATCTTAAAGATTGAAAGGCAAAATATTTAATTTATAGGATTTTGGTTAACAATTTTTATTTATTGGATTTTGTTATATCATTTGGATGTCTTATAATGAATATGTATTTTATATGTCGTTTGATATAAGTGGTACTCATATGACATAATTTTAATTTAATTCCTGAAGTTATAATTATTAAATATAATTTTTTGAAATTAAATATGTAGAAGGCTAATAGTAAAATATTTAAATAATTACATAACTTTAATTACTTTTCCTCGATGAATATGTCTCCCAATTCATTCAGAATCCTGATACGTGATGGTTTCACGGCCATCTTCAAAGGGATCAAATATCAACCTGACTCAAAATTAGAGTGGTTCTAACATTTGCCAGGTTTTCGGATATGTGCACGAATTGGATTTCTTGTCGGTATGAATCTAATTTCTGATGGTATGTAGTTCGAAAAAACCGTAACCCGATAGTGCATGGGCAGCTTTAATTATAAAGATCCTTTGAATGACGTCTAAGCTTAAATGAATGGAATATGCGGTTGGCTAGGTGAAACATTATAACAATTTTATTTTAAAAAATTCTCACAGTTTTTATGTTTCACAGCTTATTCAGAATCCTGACAAGTGTTTCGGTCTTTCAACCATCTTCAAAGGAGTACAAGAAATAATTGAACTTAAAATTAAAAAAAGGTTTTTTATTACACTTAGGACATCCGTGTATTTTTATAGCGCATGGAAATAATAGCATTTAATATAGGGATGTTCGCAAAGAGTATTTGGGAATTTGTTAAAGTCTCTTTTTTTTCAATGGCTTTTTTGATTGAAAGAATCTCCAAATAGTCCATCAATTCACCCTCTTGAACATTATATAGTAGAGTCACATCTTTCTCATTGAAAAAATGATTATTTTCAATACAATGTACCGCAAATCCAGTTGATTTCTGGCTTTTCAAAATAGACATCTTATGATCTTCGATTTTAAGTTGTGAACATCGGCTTGTCTGACCTATACATGTAGCATTACAATCATCACATTTACTTTGATGAATCATTAATAACGAGTATAGGCTATGGTAATAGAAAGTTCAATTACCATAGCTCATACTCCTTATTAATGATTTTTGGTACAGATCAGCCGGATTAATTTATTGTAATTTGATAATTTGATAAATCCCCGATACGGAAAAGTTGGGGTTTCTTTCTTTATTGTTCACCAACATTTTAGCTAAATTAATTCTATTTAATGCTAAAGAGTTAATTTCCATTTCACTGCTGAAACCTCTTATATAAGCCAATGAAAACCATATTTTCTTTTCTTCGTAAGGATCATTTATATAAAAAAATATATATGTGACATATGAAAAAAATGATATCAATATAAATTATCCTTATGAGGAAAACATGGTTTTCAATGGCTTATATAAAGGGCTTTAGCAATGGTCTAATGTCTTCATAAAATGGGAATTGATTCTTTAGCAGTGAATAAAAATAATTTAGCTAAGATGTCGGTGAACAATAAAAAAAGCAATAAAACCTTATGCCGGAACAGGGAATAAAATATAGTTTCGGATTTTCTAGACGAATTTCCATAACAACAAAGCTCGTCATAATGTTTCCAGAGGCTAGTTGATATGATTCACATTTATTCTGCAAACAATCTGCATACGTGACATTTCATTTCATATGTTGAATTCCTTCCTGTTTTCAAGTATTCATTTACACTTTCCACGTTTCCAAATTAAAACAAGTATATTCAACACGAGAATTTCCACTGCCATAAGCACACTGTATCATTTGCATAAGAATGAATCAACTTCATTTGTTAACAAGGAGTTCTAATTATGATTTATGAATAATAAGTTAGTAGTGAATTAAAATTCAGAATTTTCTGTGAATATCTACAGCATGATTAACATTCGGAATGAATCGATATATAGGAAAAATCTACTTTTTTATTTAATGTAAGAGCTGTCTGAAGATTGGCAACAATCATGAAATACGTACAACAGCTTATATTTTAAATTAGGTATTTTATCATTTCTTTCAGTCCTCCTGGGTTTTCACACCAGTCGAGATGCATATTGTATCGGGTGGTTTTTTTAGAGTGATAAAACTTTCGATAGGGTGCTTTGACAGAAGGTAGAAGCCATGTTGTTTTGACATTTCTGTTCAGTAAGCATTGACAAATTATCATGGAAAGACTCACGCCGCAACAACGTTTACAAATTTCTGAAATTTATTTTCAAAATCAGTGGTCTATTCGCCAAACTTATGCACTTCGTGAAATTTATGGTTAAGATAATCGTCCATCAGAGCAGCTTATTCGTAGACCTATCAATGGATTTCGGACAACATTTTCTCTATTCGATGCAACAACAACAACAAGACAAAGAACTGTACAGAAGAAAATATCGCTGCTGTAAGTCATTGTGTTAATGATGATCCAGATTTGTCTATTTGTCGACGTTCACAACAAGTTGGACTCTGTGCATCCACCACATGGAAAATTTTGCCTAATCATCTTGGTCTACACCCATGAAAGATCCAACTGGTTCAAGAACTAACCCCATTTGACCATAAAAAGCGTCGTTTGTTTGCTGATTGGGCCGTAGAACAGCTTGAAATTGATCCACTTTTTTATCGTGAAATTGTGTTTAGTGATGAAGCTCATTTCTGGTTGAACGGCTATGTAAATAAGCAAAATTGCCATATATGGAGTGAAAACAATCCGCAAGAAATTCTGGAGGTTCCATTGCATCCTGTAAAATGCTCTGTAGGGTGTGCTGGAGCTGGAGGCATCATCGGTCCATATTTCTCTTAACACGATGCTGACGCTAATGTTACAGTGAAATTTCGAGAAATGGTTCAATTAATTCGCCTCAAAGATCATCCGACATAACTCCACTAGATTATTTTCTTTCGGGTTATGTCAAGTCATTGGTTTATGCTGATAAAGCAGAAACAAAAGACGCTTTGGAAGCCAACATAACTCGTGTTAGTGATGAAATAAGGCTTCAATTACTCGAAAAAGTGGTCCGAAATTAGCCTGGTCGACTGCGGTCGACCTCAGAGCTAATCGTGGTGCACATATGCCGGAAATTATTTTCAAAACATAAATGCCATAAAATTATCTTTCGAATAAAAAAAAATTGACTTCAATCTTAATTTAAATGTGTTTTATTTCAATTTAAAGTTCTATCACTCTGAAAGAAACACCCGATACAAGGTCATGAAACGAAAATTAAATCTTTAAAAAACAATTTGAATGTGAGTCAAACCTTTTTACATTCCGACGTGAAACGTATTAATATAAATGTATTAACAAAAACTATGTAAGTATGTATATTAACATACAAATACAAGAAAATCCACTACTCTTGAGCAAGTTGTTTTTGAAGAAGTTCTTATCTTTTGCATTTTCGGAAACGGACTTGGTTTTCATAAAACAAGGTACGAAACGAAATTTTGTACCCTTCAGGTATTTATTAGGTAATTTTAATTAATAATTTACATTTCCTTGAATTATTTTATACCCTTTTGATACTGAGCAAAAAATGTTAATTCTACTTGTCGACTAAATAGCAACAGTGTTTTCTAAGACATTTATTCAATTTAATTCTAAAAGTTTTTGAATATAAAAATTTTATAAATTGAAATTTATAGGTTAGAAGAATAATTCTGCTGACCTATTTTTTTTAAAAATGAAGATGAATTTGTAAGCGTACTATTTAATGAATATTTTTCTCTGTCGAAAACTCGAATTGGCACTTTGTTTCCGGTCGGAAACAACATAAAAGGGAATTTGCGACGAGTTCTAGAGTGGAATCCTGAACATGCGTTCAAGAAATATCCTTATGATTGGTTTATTTATCTTGTATATTAATTTGTATGAATCATACATTGTTTTGTGTTTTCTAACACAATTGAATAAAGTTGAATACTAGAACATATTATACATATTTCACTAATGACAACTTCTAACATTATTTTGTATTCGCACATAAATTCTAACATTGATTTCTCGAGCATAAACTCGCTTTTGCCGCCATATAAAAGCAATTCAGATAGAAATTCGAGCTCCAACGAAACCTCTTCCAATTAAGCCCATTTAATTGTTGAATTTGAGGACAATTAAAAGAGGAATCAGAACCTTGGAGTGGAATCATCAGTGCCTTAATTCCCCTCCAACTATTCGAAAGACATTTCTTGTTGCGTTCCGGGTCATAGTGTACCTATAATTGGGAACAGGAAGCTCAGAACTTTATATTTTAGTCGAAGAGAGTTCAGAGTAAAGAGTTTCTCACTCCGGGGTTCTGTCAGTATTAACTTGGAATTTTATACTTTCATAAGAGCTGGAACATTTCATATTGAAAGTTAGCAATTTCCACTTCCGCCAGATATTTCGTTTTGCTCAAAATTTCAATTAAGAATCTATTGCCCTTGGCTTGAAATACTTCGGGTGTTTTAGAAATCAATAAGTCTTATTACGGACAAGAGTTATTTGGGAATCCATTACTCCATCAGAGCAAGAATTTTGAAGAAATTAAATTATTTAAATATTTCAATATCAGCCTTCTACATATTTAATTTCAAAAATTTATATTTAATAATTATAATTTCAGGAATTAAATTGAAAAAATATAAGTCCCACTTATATCAAACGACATATAAAATAAACATTCATTATGAGACATATCTAAATGATATAACAAAATCCAATAAATAAAAATTGTTACCCAAAATTCTATAAATTGAATATTTTGAATAGCCTCTGTTATAGCACAAGGACTGTCTGTATGAAAAATGTTAAGGAAACTAGATAATTATATATTATAAATAAACTAATAATAATTTTTGATAGAAGGTATATAAAATTATTTAAATACAATACAAATGCACGCATAACGACATTTGTCTAATTGCGTTTCTGGGTGACTATTATTCCATTAAGATTTTCACGGAAAATTAAGGATTTTTGAAGTATCAGGTGGTTTTAGATTGATAGAACTTTCGATAGGGATTTGACAGAAGGTAGAAACCATGTTGTTTTGACATTTCTGTTCAGTTAGCATTGACAAATTATCATCCAACAAGGTTTACAAATTGTTCGAATATATTTTCGAAATCAGTGTTCTATTCGCCAACCTTATAGAGCACTTCGTGAAATAATCGTCCATCAGAGCAGCTTATTCGTTGAACTATCGATAGATTTTGGACAATATTTTCTCTACTCGATGCAACAACAACAAGACAAAGAACTGTACGTACGGAAGAAAATATCGCTGCTATAAGTCATTGTGTTAATGATGATCCAGATTTATCTATTCGTCGACGTTCACGACAAATTGGACTCTGATAGGGATAACTGTGATTTGACAGAAGGTAGAAGCCATGTTGTTTTGACATTTGCGTTCAGTAAGCATTGACAAATTATCATGGAAAGACTCACGCCGCAACAACGTTTACAAATTGTTGAAATTTATTTTCAACATCAGTGTTATATTCGCCAAACTTATAGAAAGCACTTCGTGAAATTTATGATTCACATAATCGTCCATTAGAGTAGCTTATTCGTCGATAGATTTCGGGCAACATTTTCTCTACTCGATGCAACAACAACAACAAGACAAAGAACTATGAGTACAGGAGAAAATATCGCTGCTGTAAGTCATAGTGTTAATGATGATCCAGATTTGTCTATTCATTCACAACAGGTTGAACTCTGTGCATCCACCACATGGAAAATTTTGCGTAAAGATCTTGGTCTACACCCTTACCTTAGTTCAAGAACTAAAGCCACTTGACCATAATAAGCGTCGTTTGTTTGCTGATTGAGCCCTAGAACCGCTTGAAGTTGATCCACTTTTTTATCTTGAAATTGTGTTTAGTGACGAATGTCATTTCTGGTTGAACGCCTAGGTAAACAAGCAAAATTGCTATAAATGGAGTGAAAACAATCCTCAAGAAGTTCTGCAGGTTCTATTGCATCCTGAAAAATGCAATGTATGGTGTGCTTTACACGCTGGATACATCATCGGTTCATATTTCTTTAAAAACCATGCTGGAGCTAAAGTTACAGTGAATGGTGCTCGTTACAGAGCGATGATCAATGATTATTTGTTTCAAAATTTAAATGGTGTCGACCCAGAAGTGTTTTGGTTCCAACAGGACGGTGCTACACCTCATGCTGCTAGCGTAATAATGGATTAATTGAAAGAAAAATTTGGCGATAACATTATTTCGAGAAATGGTTCAATTGATTAGCCTCAAAAATCATGCGACATAACTCCACTGGATTATTTTCTTTGGGGTTATGTCAAGTCATCCATTTATGCTGATAAACCAGAAACAATAGACGCTTAAGAAGCCAACATAACTCGTGTTATTGATTAAATAAGGCCTGAATTACTCGAAAAAGTGGTCCAAAATTGGTTAGTTCGAATACGGTTCGTCAGAGCTAGTCGTGGTGGACATATGCCGGAAATTATTTTCGGAACATAAATGCCATAAAATCATCTTTCAAATAAAAAAAAATTGGCTTCAATCTTAATTTAAATGTGTTTTATTCCAATTTAAAGTTTTATCACTTTGAAAAAAACACCCGATATTAATTTCGGAGTGGACACAAATAAGAGTGGAAAATTTTACATGGTGTTGAAAATTTCTCAGAATTAAACATTTTTATAATGAAACTAAAAATATACTCACTTGTGTAGATGCATCGAAATGGTTCAAAACAACTCGAGAGTTGCCTAGGTATCCTGAAAAAAGGGGGTAGTTATTATACTTGAATTATAAGGCCTACAAATTACATGTTTTGAAAAAAATGGAAAATATTTTTGTACACAATGGAATTCAAAATATAGTACAGGGTTTTCGAATAGAAGATTTCATTTTGAATAGCCTGTTATTTGGACAGCTGTCACTTTTCAAGCTACCACCTTTTGACTTTTGACAAGTAAAACTTCCCCATCACTAAAAACGGAACGATACACTCTTCAACAACGCATTGAAATTGTTTAAATTCGCTACAAAATGTGGAAAATTTTGCAGTCACAGTTCGCAGAACTAAAACACGTTTGGGATCGTCTTGAAGCACCATCTCGGCCGGCATTAGTGAAACTGGAGAAAAAATTTGAGCTGTTGGACAAGTTAGTGATGTAAAGAATCGAAAGAATGTGCGTCGCTGAAGAACAACTGAAAATATTGCTGTTGTAGATAGAAGTGTTGACGAAAACCCAGGTTTGTCGATTCCTCGCTCTTTGGAATTAGGCATTCCACAAGACACCTAACACCGTAGTTTGTATAGGGACTTAGGTATTAAGTCTTTTAAAGTTCGGTTAACACATGATATAGAACATACCACCGAGCTAGTCCTGTGGACCCTTGTTTGAAGAAAATTGTATCCTAACATTGTATTCCATCCTCATTTTAAGATTTCTCTATCTGTAGCTCATTCAGCTATCGTATCATAGTACTCCATTTAATCTGAATTCTTACTCAAATTTTCACTATTAATTTCGAGAATTTTTTATTGAGCAGTTGATGATCACTGCATTAAATCTATTTCTTCAAATCAGTTCACTACGAATGCTACCTTGAGTCGAATTTCAAATTGTCTAGTTTAGAAAAATCTCATTTTGGTGATGTGTGTGAAATTTCCTTCTAAAAGAGTTAGGACTGTTTTAACGATAGACCATTTTTTATCTAACCAATTTAGAATTTAACTCGATATGTGAAATCCATAACATGAATGTACAAGTATCGGGTGTTTGGTTTAGAGTGATAGAACTTTCAATGGAAATAAAACACATTTAAATTAAGATTGAAGCCAATTTTTTTTCAGTTCAAAGATACTTTTACATTTATGTTTTGAAAATAATTTTCGGCATATGTCCACAACTAGCTCTGAGGAACCGCATTCGACCAGATCAATTTTGGATCACTTTTTCGAGTAATTCAGATCTTATTTAATCAATAACACGAGTTATGTTGGCTTCCAAAGCGTCTATTGTTTCTGGTTTATCAGCCTAAAACCAATGACTTGACATAACCCCAAAGAATATTCCAGTGGAGTTATGTCGCATGCTCTTGGACCATTTCTCGAAATAATGTTATCGCCAAATCTTTCTTTCAATGAATCAATTGTTACGGTACGAGCATGAGGTGATACACCATCTTGTTGGAACCAAAATACTTCTGGGTCGATACCATTCAAATTTTTAAAGAAATAATCATTGATCATCAATCTGTAACGAGCACCATTCACTGTAGTATTAGCTTCAGCATCGTTTTTAAAGAAATATGGACCGATGATGCCTCCAGCGTGTAAAGCACACCATACAGTGCATTTTTCAGGATACAACGGAACCTGTAGAACTTCTTCAGGACTCTTTTCATTCCATAAACGGTAATTTTGGTTGTTTATATGGCCGTTCTACCAGAAATGAGCGTCATCACTAAACACAATTTTACGATAAAAAAGTGGATCAACTTTAAGCTGTTCTAGGGCCCAATTAGCAAACAAACGACGCTTTTTATGGTCAAGTGGCTTTAGTTCTTGAACCAGTTGGATCTTGTATGGGTGTAGACGCAAAATTTTCAATGTGGTGAATGCACAGAGTCCTTAATTGTTGTGAACGTCGACGAATAGACAAATCTGGATCATCATTAACACTATGACTTACAGCAGCGATATTTTTTTCTGTACGTACAGTGCTTTGTCTTGTTGTTGTTGTTGTTTCATCGAGTAGAGAAAATGTTGTCCGAAATCTATCGATAGTTCGACGAATAAGCTTCTCTGATGGACGATTATTTAAACCATAAATTTCACGAAGTTGTCTATAGGTTTAGTGAATACAACACTGATTTTGAAAATAAATTTGAACAATTTGTAAACGTTATTACGGCGTGAATCTTTCCATGATAATTTGTCAATGCTTACTGAACAGAAATGTCTTAACAACATGGCTTGTACCTTCTGTCAAATCACAGTTATCCCTTCTGTCAAATCACAGTTATCCCTATCGAAAGTTCTATCACTCTAAAAAAACACCCGATACAAGATTTTGAATTTCCTCTATATATTATGAACCAATAAAATTGTTCCATTTCTTCAAAAATGAACAAGATGCTAGCGATTTTCACTTAACAGGAATAAAATCTCCCGCAGTGCGCCTTTCTTCTGCTACAATCTCGTACCTTTCATATTTTCGTAGAAAGCCGATCGCCGAAGCAACTTCCTTAAATTTCCTCAGTTATCATAGAAAACTTAATCCGACAGAAATCACCCCAAAAGGAGTTAGGCAATCAAAGTTAACGAAATCAGACACCCGAGTGAGTTGAAAACTACAGTCAACACGACACTTTCATTCTATTAACACACTCAAGCAAGGACTCTATGTCGCACTTATTTATAAATTCTCAAATTCAATCTCAAGGAATATTCTAGTTCACCCTCTCGTGATAATATCGCATGAAAAAAAGCCTGAGATTGATGTAATATCTGAGTGATTTACACTTGTAATTAAGGTTGGTGAATTTGTGAAGTGAACGCAGTGAACTCAAATAAGCATCACTGAAAAAGCCCTTCTACGAACAATATGATTCACTAGACCGTAAATAGACGATTTTTAGTAAAGTCCGTCTTGAAAGTAAAAAATATTCATTTTATATACTTATACAACCTCCATTTAACTGTAACATTTGACTAAACATCGAGATACACCCGAAACTAGATCACCTCCATAATGTTCGATTATGGTAGTCCAGCACTGTAAAACTGACTGAATTAAATCATCTTTATTTCTCGTCGCTGCTCGTTCAACTCCCCAAACCATTATTTCGGTGGGAAGTTTGAAAATCGGAACATGGTAACAGATTATTTTGATAGGATTTTTAAGTGATTTCCACCAAGTTGGAAACAATTTTCATCGGATATAAAGACATCATTAAAATCATCTTCTTGAAAACGTTGACAAAATTCTATCTTTCTTTCCTTTTGTAAATGTGTCATTATAGGGATTTCTTTGGTTTCCTTATGTAGCCTTGTCTTTTCAGTGACATACGAATGATTTCTGGACATACTTTTATATTTCGTTTATTTCCAAATCTATTAGCCAATTTACGAAACCCCAGGTCACATGTTGTGTTGTCGCAAGACCAGTAAAGCGTTTAAATTGTTTCCTATAATCTTACGCGCTCTTCCTGAAACTGGTTTATGGCACACATCCATGCCATTTTATATCCTCTTTATTGTCTCATATACAGCACTTTTTCCATTCCAGTCAATTGCACTAATTTTTAAAAGTTTCGAAAACCTTCTCTATACAAATATTCTACCTGTTTTCTTTCTCCTAGTTGCGATATCATTTCATAAATGGTATACCCATTGACAATCAACAATATTTGACAAATAGTGTTGCCATGCAACTTTGACCATAACCGACTATCTGCATAACCTATTTTATACATTACTTCTTTCTTAGAATGTTACAAAATAGAAGTATATTAAAATTATGAAAAATAGTAAATTCCGGATACTTTCTAGACGAGCTCTATAATATTACCTCTCTATTCGCCTCGAAGAATGTCCTGGAATTTTCATAATAATTAGTAAAACGTTCATTCACTAACGAAATCCGAAAAGATATATCAACATACCAAGAAATAATATTTAAATAAAGTTATTCTGATTTTCACAAATTGTGACAATCAGAATAACCTTAATTAAATATTATTTAATATGGATTTTCACAAAGTAAGGACTGATTCAATTCAAAATTCAATACCAAGAAATGTTTTGAAAACTTTTATCAAATTTCCCCAAATAACACTTTTTAAAGATGTTCTCATATTGGGGCGTAACGTTAATTGTTTGCATTTATTTTTCCTCGAGTTTTTTTCCGAAAGAATCCCTAAACGACTTATAATGATGAACAGACGTTCGAAAGGATGAAGGAGAACGTTCTTTCAAATCGACTGAAAATAACCTCAGTCTTTTCTAGATTGACTAATAAAGTAATTAGTAATTATCTACTTCTATCCGATTTTCCTTCAAACTTTAATAAAAGTTTGCCGTGAAAAGACCAAATTGATCCATGGCAAACAATTAGGTTCAATTACCGTTAGCTGTTCTTTAGAGATATATCACAATGGACCGAAACCACGTCTCGTAACTTGATTAACCTCCCTTTGTTAATTGTCCGAAGGCCTAAATCCGAAGATATAAAAGCGCAATGCGAGAAGAAGAAGCTGCAAATAACCTTATTTGTTACCGGGAGAGGTTTCTGCCTCAATTTTTTTTCGTTTGTTCTGAACACGCTTAGCAACTCTGATGGAGTGGATGAAAATTCAGATATTCTCTCGTCGGGCAAACAATTAGGGTGGAATTAATGGAAATCTATGGTTTCCTCTCAGCTCTTAATGAATTTATTCATGGATCGAGAATTTATTCATCCCATTCACTTCTGACGTATAAATTATATTAGTCCTTTATTTCCGAAGTTCGATCTCGTCGGAAGATATAAGTTATGGTCCATTGAAGGAGGAATTCGAAGGCGTTTCTTGCGCGAATGAGGCTGTTCTGGTGACCTTAAATACCTGTCTGGGGGGTATATGGGCTGTGTGAAAATTTTATGCTTTTCCAATTTAGAAATTGGGAAAAAATAATGACTGTATCCACACATTGCCTGCAAATGAATGAAAAAATAATGCTCCATGTCCGAAAGTATAATTCTAAATTTGATTTGTAATTAAGTAGGTTATTGGAAATCTTCGTGAATGAATACTATTCGCATCTTAAAAGATTCAAATACATCGAAAAACCGTGTTATTTATGGAATCCTATTAGAAAAAGTATCTTTTTGGATACTTACATACAGGTTGTTTCAACGAAAATATGACCCCTCCCCAGAACACAGAAATGAAGAATTTCCGAAGATTTCGAAAAACAGGTCTACTTCTGATTTGACGGGGACGAATTTCCATCATGAGTTTGTTCCGAAAAGAACACTCCCATAAAGGTGGTATCAACATGTCATTTTTAAATGGGGAAGAGGTGTCTAGTATTGTTTGGTTTGAAAGGTATTCATGTTTTGTGCACAACCCAGTTGAGTTTTTCAAAATCGGTTCACTATTCATGAAATAATGTAATATTGAACTTACCGTCAAAAGATAATGTTGAACAGACAGCTGAACCACCCAAACTCAATAACCTAAGAATTTCAGATGGACTTCAAATGTCGCCATAAAAAAAAATCTAATGGCGATAGATCGGGTGATTTTGCTGGCTACTCTATAGGACCATCCAACGTCCTGGATAACGTTAGTTCAAAAATTGTCGTCGTTCCACAGTATATCAGTAATCATTGAATCAATAATGTCGTTTAATGAATTCAAATAAGTTGTTCCGTCAAGATTCCCATCGATAAAAATTGATCCAACAATATGGTTTCCTAATATTCCTACCAAACATTTATTTTTTGGGCAATTTGTGTATGTGTCTCCATGAATAAATGATGATTACTATTAATCCAGTACCGATAATTATGTCTATTGACTTCCCCATTCAACAAAAAGGTACACTCGTCAGAAAAAATTTTACTGTAGAGTGGTTGTGGGTTATTATTGAGTAATTCACTAAATTGTTCACAAAACTGATTTCGACGATTAGGATTATCTTCATTCAACTGTTGCACCAGCCTTATCTTGTAAGGGTGAAATTTATGAGCTTTCATAATTCGATGAACGCTAGATTTCGGAAGATTAGATGCTCGTGCTAAAGTTCTTATATTTTTCTAAATATCCATCTATAAATGTCCCAATGTCGCTATTTCAATAGCTTCATTTCGAACTGGACGCTTCACTTTGTGTATCTTATTCTGAATGGAACCAGTAGTTTCCAATTTATTCATCGAATGCTTAACAAATTGGTCACCCAGATTTCTTTCCGGATGGTTATTAAAATGCCTTGCAGTTAATCTAGAATTTTCGTCATTCCGATAATATAATTCCAAATTTTTTTTTTCTTCCTCAGAATAGACCATTTTCGCTCACGTAAGTAATTCCCAATTATGATGCAGAAACGAAAGACTGAAACACATTTAAGAAAGAATCTTCAGAAAAATAGTATTCGTTGTAATGAATTTCATGCCTTTCACGCATTTTTTCATCATGAACGATAAGGAGATATTCAAAAACTAAAAAAATGAATCTGTTTCAATATTTAAATTTTTTAAATCTAGAAATCGTAAAACTTAATGAACTTCATGATAATTTTGGTAGCACTGAACTTTTTTATAGTTCATAGCATAATCTTTTATAGTTTTTATGTGAAAACATAAGAGGATAAATCTGGGATAGGATCATAATACTATTCAATAATCAATAGCCATAAATATACACCACATGTGATATCATTATGACAACGCTACACTGAATCATAGAAATCGAAGATGTCAGTTCAGTACTTCCAGGTTGATAAACTGCTGTAACCCCCTTCACTCATGAATATTCCATATGGAAAGCAAATCGATGAACTCGATTTTACTACAGAAATAAACATACGCTTCAATCTCACTCCGGTACACCCTTTCCTTTCTTTTCCACTCCAAAACGAAGATAACATACGGAACACATCCGCAGACTACAGAAAAACATTCGCGAGTCTATCAATCATCCGTATCTTTAATTAAAGCTCGTAAAGCCGTCGTTGACAGAAGCGGAGCATCGAATAACGCTTATGATATGTCAGTGGCAGGAACATAGAGTTCAGGCGGCGCGGTTTGGACCGTGTTATCTGTTATTTAATGCGGACTGCCGACGAGAGCGCAGAAATTGGCTCGTGGCTAACAGGCAAAAAGTTCAAGACCATATATAAACTTGAGAGTCTGTGCAATTGCCGCGAATTCGCTGAAGGAAGGCTGGTGTTGAAGCTCAGTCGATGTTCATTAGGGCATAATGTGTTTAACATGCCGGAAACCGACGAATTATATTTTTTTAAATAGCTACGCTTGGTGCATGAACACTGAAAATTCTAATGAGTTTTTGGCAAGGGAAAATTCCTCGCGTGGCGGTATGGACTTTCATGTAACCTTGTGAACTTTTTTTATTTATGGTCACTGTTCAGAGTTTTGCATCCTGAGAAATTCAGATAGAATATTCAACTTTTGCGCTCAGAATAAACCACCAAATTGCTTTTAAAAATTGTCGATATATTCATAACTCGCTCCGTACAAGGAGTGCTTTCTAAGGAAAGCTTTTTTTCTAAGTAATACATGTATTTTCTCAATAGTATGGTGGAATACACAAAAATAATGTATTCACTCAAAAATCGCAAATAAAAACTCTTGAATTGCAACAGTTTCTGCAATGTCAAGTATAAAATTCTCCCATCACGTGATTTGCACTCAGTTTATTAACATTCATTTTGTTTTTCTAGATCTTTTCGTTTGTAACATAGTTAACTATTTTTAAGCGATAATTTTTAATCACTTCAATGAAAAAAGTTTATTGTTTCGCTCTAATTTTGTTAAGAATGATGGAAACGCATAATTCAATTCGATATGCTTTTAGGTCGAACAAAAAAAATTACAACCTCAGTTCTTTTTTATGTTTGACAGCCCGAGGAAAAGGAAATCTATTTTACGTATTTGTTGCCCCGAGCGGAAAATTGTATCCTTTTTACTCTTGTTTTGAACTGTTGAAAATAATAAACAAAAAAAACACAGTTGGTTGCTTGCTCCACAACTGGCCAGTTCGGTAGAAAAGGGACTAGAGCATGGACCGCGATAATATCTATAGAACAAGTACGAGTCGGCAACTCCTCTTCTATGTTCCAACTAGTGCGAATGTTTAAGTGCTAAGCTCCAAACCTGAGAGCAGTATTTGAGTCCTGGTCTGATCTGGGCTTTATACTGTAATAGGGTCTGATCTATAAAGAAATATTTCATGGCCTTGAACAAATATCCTAGATTACTTGCAGCAGGATTTGCATTGTCAGTCTTATGTTTCCCCTAGCAGACCAAAGAGTTAACAGTCACGCCTAGAAGATGCATGAAATCACTTGTCTGAAACACCTGGATTTCCATCATCAAATCAGAAGTCACGAATTGAGTTTTTACAGAAAGAACAGTTGTTTGGGTGTACAAAGCATCGAATTGCACGTTGACCCCATTCTTTTATCTCTTTGAGATCAGAGAATCGATTCGCTGGTATCTATTGAGTTGCGATTCAACGGTGCTCAAAGTTTTGTTACTGCTGAAGGATAACATCTGTCATTCACGTTGAATTTGTTCTTATTTTTATTAGTACTATTTACCCTATCAGTTTGTGATACATACTCTGGTACATCCAGTACTCGTTTAAATCGAGAAAGAAATTTCGATGGTAATTTTTTGAACGTTTGCCCACTGAATCATGCATCGTAGTATGGTAGTATCTTGATTAACCAACAGAGTGATATATTAAATAAAATAATAAATAATATTTCCACAATTTATCATTTTATTCAATTTAAATGCATTTCCATCAAGTGAGGACCGATTGAAATGAAATAAAAATGGACTGATATATCGTCTAACCTAACATTTTATTCACAATAAATAAAATAAGGAAGATATATAACGATACCAAGAAAGAACGAGTTATTCCTATTTGACTAAAACAATATGAAAAATAATTATCCAACAGAAGTTGGAATCATGTTATTTTTTTACTTACCAGTATGGTCCGAAGTCTCTCTTTTAGGGTTCATTTTCAAAGGAACTGAAACAAGAAGAGATACCGATGAAATGAAATCATTTTTAAACCTCACAAAAGATTAAAACAAGTTGTAGAAGTTACTATGTTGGTATTACCAATAAATTGATATTTTACACATTTAATTGTGACTCGACTTTCGGGAATTAACAACTATTTGAACATCGGCAGGTCAAAGAAGATACCAATATTCTTGATACTTCTTCTATGTTACTTATTTAAATATCTCAAAAATTTTGGATTTACATAGATCCGTACAGTAGGGTGATTCAAAAAAAAAATTTTTTTTTCTTGCAAACAAGCTTAAAAGTTTCAGTTCAATGTAAAAAGATGCCAGTAAAAAGTTGAGCGCTTAATATCAATATTAAGGACGTCCGCATCGCACCTTTTCATTTCCCATAAGAATAACAGGTTTCCTCTGATTTTATCGCATTGCAGCGGATTAAATGATTTTATTGGGATTCCTTATCAGAAAACTTCGTGTTTATTTTAATTTATGGCTTACAGAAAATGTTTATCGTCTATTTTCGCGGTCATTCAAAATAATGGAAAAGTTTCAGAAAATTCATTAATGTAAATTACCAAATTGTTTCATAAATTTTTTTTTTCAATTTCCTTGTCTAAAAATTGAAAATTACCCTAAGTGAAGTATTTACAATAGTTTCTGTTTGTTTTTTTAAAGTTATCATTATTAATTTTAATTTTCAAAATTTCGCATAATTTGAGAACAATTTTAAAGTATAAGTGAAGTGAATATATTCTTTTTTTAAAATCACCCAAACGTCACTTGTTTTTTACCTCTGTCATAAGTATTTGTAATGACTGGAAAAAAATTTTTTACTTTTAGGTCAAAAAAAAAAAACTATGATTTTAAACCATACTGATACGACAAATTTTCTTAAAGAGTTTAACAGGCAGTAATATTGTGAAAAATTATTGATAAACATTTTCTGCAAGATATAATTTAAAATAAACACGATGTTTTCTGATAAGGAATCCCAATAAAACCATTTAATCCGCTGCAATGCGATAAAAACGGTCGAATTTTCAGCATATTGTACTTTAACTTTGAATAACTTTAAAGCGGTTAGGTTTGACGAAAAATCATAGCAGACCTTTTTTGTAGAGCGTTCAATTTTCTACAAAAATATGTGCAGGAATTTTCTTCATGACTTACTTTGGACTAGCAATAAAAATCAGAATGTGCAAAAAGAAATCTTCCTGTTATTCTTATGGGAAATGAAAAGGTGGGATGCGGACGTCCTTAATATTAATATTTAGCGCTCAACTTTTTACTGGCATCTTTTTACATTGAATTGAAACTTTTAAGCTTGTTTGCAAGAAAAAAAATTTTTTTTCACCCTACAGTCATTCATTATTTTTACATTATTTTTATTGTGAACTAATTTGAAAATTGCAACAGATTCTAAATAATCAAGTTTCTTTCCTTTTGATTCTACATGTAAAATTTTAAGTTTATCTATTGTCGGAAAAGGATGGCCATTTTCTAAACAATGAGTTGCAAAAGTAGAAGTATGTTAAAGAAATGAAATTTCTGTTTTCTTTAGATTATATTATGGGATAAATTTCGTTTATGGCTATTTTAGATTGTTTCTGTCGAATTATATTATCTATTGTATTATATAGATAATGATAGATAATCTAATTCGACAGAAACAATCTAAAATAGTTATAAACGAAATTTATCAAATAATAAAAACTAAAGAAAACAAAAATTTCATTTCCTCATCGTACTTTGGTAGCATCAGTCAAAAAGTATCCAATAGTTTTTCAAAATTAGTTGCTAATATTGCTTTCAAAACACAAAATACATTATCATCCGTATTATTTAATGCAAAGGACACAACTCCAAACATACATAAATCGGGAGTTTATGAGTTATCTTGTTCGACGTGCAGTAATAAATATATAGGACAGAGGGGACGTTCCTTCCAGACGAGGTTCAACGAACATAAAATTAATTTCATTAAATATAAACAAACTTCTACTTTTTTTTGAAAATTTCATGAAAATTAAAAATACATGGTAAAAAAGCACCATCATTAAATCTTCAATAGTTTGATATTGGCAAGAAAGACTTAAAAAAATATATTGAACAAATATTTATATACTTTTTTGCCGAAATCATATGAGAAAAAAATTGAAACATCTTATAAATTTGCCTTCGTGTCATTATCACATATACATTAACTAAATTTAAACCTTATCGGATGTGTAGTCACGAATACCGTTGAGAAATGAAATTTGTAAAGGAAATAACTCAGAAACTATTGAGTCAATTCTGCTCATTTTAATTTTGATTTAATTTCAATTTTATGGGTGTTTTTGTTCAAAAATAAGCATTTCACCTGTAGTCTACTCCGTGAACGATCGATCCTCACGAAATTTGTTGTCATTATTGTACATATGAGTGCGAAATTCCATTTCGATTGAATCAGTAGTTTCGGAAATATTGGGAAAATAATAAAAAGTTTAAAATATGAATAACTGCGGAACCGTTTGACCGAGTTTGCCCATTGATGAACTCAACCAAGATATGCAGGACTTGCTTGAATCTACTCCTAAATATCAAGTCTCTATCTCTTTTCGTCCAAAAGTTAGAGTGTTTATGGTCCGAATTACTCATCACCTGGTCGACCATTTTCGGCTCAAAATTCGAAAATTATTCCCTAGAACAAGTGGTCAAGAACGTATTCTTTCATATTATTAGGCTTCAAATATCAAAACAGACTTAATCTGTCTCCAACAATTTTAATTTCAAAAACTTTCATGATTAAATTAATATCTTATAAGCACTGCTAATATTTAATAGATCTATAAAATCAAAACTCATTATACAATATCAAATAACATAACAAAAACCCAACAAATATAAATTGTCAATTAAAATAAATAAATATTTAAATGAGTGGCGTTTCATTCCGAGCATGAGCACCTGAACTCTTCAGACAGGCATGGTGCCTGTGACAAAAGCTTTTGAATAAAATTTTTTTTAAATTAAAATTGTGAAAGACTAACAGATTAAATCTGTTCTGATATTCAAAGATTGGATATAAATTTGTTTATACTTTATTTCAAGTCCAATAGCTCTTCATTGGACACTTCTCTTTTTTCTCCATTCGTGTGATGAACTTGAACTGCGTTTGCAAAGCGTTGAACTAGAACGGATTGCTCTGGTTCAGATACAATTGAGCATTTATTTACTATTTCAAGGATGGGTTCATAGACATGTTAAAATCAATATCGTAAAACATGTCTTCGATGTAACAATTTCACAAAAAATCTTGTGAATAGACTATCTCAATATTATAATAACGAATACGTCATGCCAGGGTATTTTTGGCTTTTATATTCAATAACAGTGATATTTTCAACAGGAGTAATTTCTTTCTGTAAATATTGAGTAATTCAATATAAAATGAGTAAACATCCATAAGAGAAAATATTTTTGTTTGACATTTGCTTTTCATTTCATTTGTGAGTGGCATTATTTGCGAATAATAAACCACAAATATTACCTTTCTGAAACATAATAGAATGAAAAAATGAAAATATAGACAGTCAAAAATGAATATTATGAAAGAGAAACCAATAACTCTCACTGGAATGAAAAGCATACTTAATTAATCAACCCTCACGTCTAATTAAACACATCAGAAAAAGATCACTGCAAGAGAAATTCCCCACGCGAAAATCAGTACCGACAAAAACTCCGGAAAATATATTTTCAAACCGGAAACGGCAGGCATATTTCAATTTTAGGGTTAAAACAATAGCGACAGAATGAATTCCGTTGCCTTATATTATCGAATTCCAGCATAATAGCGTCCTCTGTGGAAATGGTCCTCGAAACTCGCTGCTCCATTTCCGCCTACACCTTGTGGAAGTGGAAACTTAGAACGCAGTTCGTCTATAGACCGAACACAGAGTATTAATTATCTTTTTCTTTCCGAATGTTGGTCCCGGAACTCACAATTGAAACGTGCACCTTTATTACACACTTTGTGCTTTCTCTGCGTTTCGGAAGAAACAATATAAATAGAAAAACGACGCCCAGGTTTCTTTTTATGTGTACACGAAATGTTTTCGAAGCTTGCTCTTTGTTCCTATGGAACAGAAGGAATGGGACAGGAAGGTTTCCCGAATATTTATTCTCTATTGTGTGGTTTATTTGGTTTGGTCTTCATATGGGAGATCAATGGATGTTATATTGATGTAAAATAGCCAAAGGAATTAACGGTTTGCTTGTAGATACCAATGAAAAAAGCTGCAAATCCCGAACAAAGGTTCAGTATAACCTCATCGCAATGTAAACCTTCCCCCTTTCGTATTTTTCCTTGGAATGAAATAATGAAGAATAATTTCACGATTTTTCATTATATCATTTAATTAAAATGAATTTCCATCAAGTAAGGACCGATGCAATTGAATTCTCTAGAACTAGCGCGCTATCTTTACGCCTACCTGAACTAGAGAATTTGAGATACTTTCGAATATATATCCCAGGTACGGTAACAGATCTAACAACTCACAAACTCTGACCACGAGGATGGTAAAGTTTATACACGAACTTGTTGATGCTCAATTCTCTAAGCTCTTGTGGAAGCAAGTTTAGAAGTGATATAAAGCAGTAGATAAATGACTTATAAAACATGGCAGTCCAATAACGCGGAACAAGGAACTGATCCTCGAATCTCGACTCCCATAAAATATCGTGATGAATTTGCAGACTTCAGCAATCTTTGGGTGAAATTTGCGATGTGATCAATATTGCGCAAACTATAAATGAAGGGGAAACAGCTCTTCTGAACCCTTTGGATACGTTTTTACACTTGCCGTAGGTAAAAACCATACAAGGAACAGTGTAACAGCACGAAAAGCTCACACAGATGCTTGCTTAAACCTAAATCTTTTTTCTTCAGCGTCATTCAAATACATGAAAGTGCAGTCTCCAATAAAACGAATATAATATGATGTACTAAATCTTCATAAGGAGTTGGCCATTTGAAAATTACATTTTTGATCGGCTATAGATGGAAAACTAATGAACCTTTTTTCAAAGTTTTGAGTTCACTAGAAAGGCTGAACCTTGACGAATAAAGAATAATATCATTCAAATGATCGCCGCTGACTACAGTACCCGATCCGATCAACCCAATTTTTCAGTACATTGTCGATTGTTTGACATCCAATCTCATGAATGTCAACTTCGATGGCTCAAGACAACAATTATTTCTGAATAGATCGCCTAAAACATATCCTTGACGGATCTCCACAAAAAAGGCCTCCGAGATCAAAATGAACTTCATCGCTGGAGATTTTTCTGGGAAAAGGCTCATCTGCGGCTAGGAGATCATTAGCCCGTTGAACGAAGTGGAAACGTATCTGATGGTTCACTTCCTGCACTAGTTAAACTTTGTGAGCCTTCATACCAACGTCTTCACGCAAAATTCTCCTCAGAGAAGTGAGAGAACTATTTGAGCTCGATGACGAATTGATGTTGATTGATGTTCAGCCACATTTTGGGCTATTGCAGCAATATTTCCGGGTTTAGTCACTGGACGAGAACGTGAACAAGTTGTTTCATCAAATAACGATCCAGTTTTCACGAACAAATTGATCTACAAATTACCTTGAGGGCATTCCATTTCTATTGATTTCTGCACGAAAATTTCCAACATTTTGGATAGAAAATTCACCATTTTTGAACTAGGTTCTAAAAATATTTTCCAGTTTCGTTCAAGCGTAAATCGACTAATTTTGTTAATGTCACATATTACATTAACTATCTCTTAAAATACAAATGACAAAAAAGTTGCCAAACTAGAAATAACCTCTACTTCATAATGCAGACTCTATATGGTTCACCCTTTACTTGCTATGAAAAATGGAAAATTCCTAAAGAAACAAATAACCTTGGAACAGAAAAACATAAATAAATTCGTGTAATTAAAATAATTCATAATATATGTAATAATTAATTGAAACAAATTTCAATATATAACTTTGTCTAACCAACAAAATTGAATATCTACACATCTATCGGGTATTTTTTTAGAGTGATAGAACTTTCATTAGGCATAACTGTGATTTTACAGAAGGTAGAAACCATGTTGTTTTGACATTTCTGTTCAGTAAGCATTAACAAATTATCATGAAAAGACTAACGCCGCAACAACGTTTACAAATTGTTGAATTTTATTTTCAAAATCAGTGTTCTATTCGCCAAACTTATAGAGCACTTCGTGAAATTTATGGTTTACACAATCGTCCTTCAGAGCACTATATTCGTCGAACTATCGATAGATTTCGGACAACATTTTCTGTACTCGATGCAACAATAATAACAAGACAAAAAACTGTACGTACAGAAGAAAATATCGCTGCTGTAAGTCATAGTGTTAATGATGATCCAAATTTGTCTATTCGTCGACGTTCACAACAAGTTGGACTCTGTGCATTCACCACAAGGAAAATTTTGCCTAAAGATCTTGGTCTGCACCGATACAAGATCCAACTGGTTCAAGAACTAAAGTCATTTGACCATAATAAGCGTCGTTTGTTTGCTGATTGGGCCCTAGAACAGCTTGAAATTGATCCACTTTTTTATTGTAAAATTGTGTTTAGTGATGAAGCTCATTTCTGGTTGAACGGTTATGTAAATAAGCAATTTGGACTCTGTGAATCCACCACATGGCAAATTTTGCGTAAATATCTTGGTCTATACCCATACAAGATCCAACTGTTTCAAGAACTAAAGCTACTTGAACATAATAAGCGTCATAATGCTGATTGGGCCCTAGAACAGCTAGAAATTGATCCACTTTTTAATCGTAGAATTGTATTTAGTGATGAAGCTCATTTTTGGTTGGGCGGCTATATAAACAAGCAGAATTGCCGTATATGGGGTGAAAACAATACTCAAGAAATTCTGCAGATTCCATTGTATGATGTGCTTTACACGCTGGAGGCATCATCGGTCCATATTTCTTTTAAAACGATGCTGGAGCTAATGCTACAGTGAATGCTGCTCGTTACAGATCGATGATCAATGATTATTTGTTTCAAAATTTGAATTGTACCGACCCAGAAGTGTTTTGGTTCCAACAAGATGGTGCTGCACCTCATGCTACTACCGTAACAATTGATTTATTGAAAGAAAGATTTGGCGACAACATTATTTCGAGAAATGGTCCAATTAATTGGCCTCCAAGATCATGCGACATAACTCCACTGGATTATTTTTTTTGAGGTTACGTAAAGTCATTGGTTTTTGCTGATAAACCAGAAACAATAGACGCTTTGGAAGCCAACATAACTCGTGTTATTGATGAAATAAGGCCTGAATTACTAAAAAAGTGGTCCAAAATTATATTATATAAATGTATTGAAGTTCTAGGAAACTACATTGAAAAATAGAATTTTTCCAAAGTTTCCTTTCATGTCTATACCGGAAATACATTGAGCTCCCCTAGTATGGGCTAATTCAAAACGTTATTAGCATAGATACCCTTTGTTTTTATAAAATTACAATAAAACAGGAATTAAAGGTTAAATTGGAATTTGTTCATTTCATGATTCTATTGAAATATATTAACTTCTGCTTTCGTATTCCACGAAACAAACTCGAAATATTTGAACTGAAATTAATAATTCGGTTACATCATTTTGGGTGTACACAATTGGTGAAATATAAATACCAATGGAAAGCATAGTTACATTGAATTGAAAATACATTTTGACGATATAATTCCTTTCGAATATCCAATGAATATTTTATTATATTCGGTACAAAGCATAATAAATCTGTTCTTTTTAAGACCCTCATTTCAAAACTCCCATTTTCGTCTTCAAATTACAGCGAATTTAGAAACTTCCTGAGTTCATTTCACGGCATACTGGATGTACTTAAAGAATAACTTTTTGGGATGATCAGAAAACCAAACAGAAAAGACTCATTAACTGGAGAGCTCAAAAAGCACAAAGGAACTTTTTATTCGGTACAAGTATAATGGATACTTCATTTCTGATCTCATCTGAACGAAGATAAAAGGATAAGGTTATTGTTTTCACCTGATGCTGTTTCTTTCTGTTGCTTAATTAATAACTAAGATGAATATCACAGTATTTCAATGCGAATAATGAAACAATCTGCGATTATTGTGTGGTAATGTGAAAGGTTTTCAATGCGCAGGTAAAGAGGATTCCAACATCCAAGTGTGGATTCCGCCAAGAGCTCGTTTCACATTAACCATTTCCAGCCATTTTAGATGCCGTTTCTTCGAGTTTTTGTCTCTGAACCTGAATGAATTTGTTGAAACCGAAAAACAACGACAATCGGTCTCTAGGTTGACTATAAATATTTCAAAAAAATGGACTTATTGGGTTCTTTCTCTAAAAAGTTTACTAGACGCTTGGGTCTTCACGACACCCTGATGAATATTTTTAATTCGTTATAAACACTCAAGTTAGACACGTGCGTAATAAATTTACACAGTTTTTTGCAAATTTCGCCATTTGGTTCGGCATATACACAATAATATAAGGTTGTTTGGGAAGTAATTTCATTTTTTCTTAACAGAGGATTAAATCGTATTTTTTCCAACCCAACTTCACTTTTAAGCTGAATAATCGTTATATGTTTTGAGAGCTGATATAGCAAGGCTTGCGTGTGAAGAAGTTCAATTAATTCTACGCGGTAATTTTTGGTGGGTGCCCTTTTGAATATGCAGAGCAACAAGCAGCATTTTCGTCATATTTTAGTTTTTTACTGTAGAGAAGGTAAAAAGTCTATTCAAGCCAGAAAGAAATTAACCGATGTGTATGTAGAAGATGTGATAACAATACGCCATTACCAGAACTCGTTTATAGAATTTCGAATCGGAAATTTTGATGTCGAAAATGCAACACGTTCTCGAAGGCCGGTTGAAGCTAATAAAGACATTAGTTGATGCAAATCGGCGGATAACAAAACGAGAGATCGGTAAAAGGTTAAATTCATCGAATTCAACTGTTTATGACCACTTGAAAGGCCTGGGTTTAATCTCTAAACTCGATATATGGGTTCGCCATGTACTCACGGTCAGAAATTTGTGTCGTCTTGTACTCGTCTGTGATTCGCTTCTTGAACGTCACGAAAATGATGCTTTTTTGAAGTGCATCATTACCGGGGACGCAACATAGGTTGTGTATAACAATCTCAAACGCAAGAGAATATTTACAGTCGAGATTATGGCACTTTTTCGAATAATTCAGGTCTTATTTCATCAATAACACGAGTTATGTTGGCTTCCAAAGGGTCTATTGTTTCTGGTTTATCAGCATAAACCAATGACTTGACATAACTCCAAAGAAAGTAATCCAGTGGAGTCATGTCGTATGATCTTGGAGGCCGATTAATTGGACCATTTCTCGAAAAAATGTTATCGCTAAATCTTTCTTTCAATAAATCAATTGTTACAATATCAGCATTAGGTGCAGCACCATCTTGGAACCAAAACACTTCTGGGTCGATACCATTCAAATTTTGAAACAAATAATCATTGATCATCGATTTGTAACGAGAACCATTCACTGTAACATTAGCTCCAGCATCGTTTTTAAAGAAATATGGACCGATGATGCCTCCAGCGTGTAAAGTAGACCATACAGTGCATTTTTCAGGATGCAATGGAACCTGTAGAACTTATTCAGGGTTGTTTTCGCTCCATATATGTAAATTTTGCTTGTTTACATAGCCGTTCAACCAGAAATGAGTTTTATCACTAAACACAATTTCACGATAAAAAAGTGGATCAACTTCAAGCTGTTCTAGGGCCCAATCAGCAAACAAACGACGCTTTTTATGGCCAAGAGGCTTTAGTTATTGAACCATTTGGATATTGTATGGGTGTAGACCAAGATCTTCACGCAAAATTTTCCATGTAGTGGATGCACAGAGTCCAAATTGTTGTGAACGTCGACGAATAGACAAATCTGGATCATCATTAACACAATGACTTACAGCAGCGATATTTTCTTTGGTACGTACAGTTCTTTGTCTTGTTGTTGTTGTTGCATCGAGTAGAGAAAATATTGTCCAAAATCTATCGATAGTTCGACGAATAAGCTGCTCTGATGGACGATTATGTAAACCATAAATTTCACAAAGTGCTCTGTAAGTTTGGTGAATAGAACACTGCATTTCAAAATAAATTTCAACAATTTGTAAACGTTGTTGCGGCGTGGCTGTTTCCATGATAATTTGTCAATGCTGAATTAACAGAAATATCAAAACAGCATGGCTTCTACCTTCTGACAAATCACAGTTAAGTTCTATGACTCTAAAAAAAAACACCTGACCCAAGGAAGACTTTCACCTTCGTGAGTTAATGGAAGTATGCAGAATTTCAGTTTTATAATAGATTATCTAAATATTTTTCGAATCACTTCTTCATTATCTGGTTATTGATTCGAATAACAAATACTTAGGAAATTTACACCTTGTATAAGTGTAATGAAAATCTGTAGAAGTCCTCAGAGATTTCATAAAATAAAAGGGAAAACCACATCGACATTTCAGACAATTCCACAATTCGAGATTACCGTTAAGATCACATCAAATAGAATCAAGTCTCTAGTGTACAAATATCAGGCAGTCAACATTGTTCTTCAAATACAGTCAATTATCCTCTTCACTAAAGAGTTTTCGCAACAGAGAACGGCGTTTTTGTAAAACATGCCATTGAATATGAAATAATTTTGTTCCATGAAAACATTCCAACTATTCATTTTTATGTAATAAAAATAGAAATAATAGATAATTTGAAAATTTTGAATATCATACAGATTTCTTCTGTAAAGCTGCTACAAATTTTAATTTCAAAATGATCTTTATTCAAAAATTTTCAGAATTAAATTAAATAAATGTCTTTAGAACACACTGTGGCAATTTAGTTGACATTACTAGAATTAAAATAAAATAGAAAAAGGCTTTTTACTTGATAGAAGAAATATAACAAAATTTGAATATCAAAACAGACTTAATCTGTAAGTCTTCTACAAATTTAATTTCAAAAAACTTCTAAAATTAAATTAATGTCTACAATGAGCACCGCTTATATTTAATAGACGTTTATAATCAAAACTCAATATACAATGTCAAATGGAATAAATAAACCAACAAATATTAAAAAAGGAATTAAAATTAATAAATAAATATTTGAAGGAGACAAAATTTTGTTTCTGATCTTATCATAATGAACACCAATTCTTTTTGAAAAACATAAAAAACAACTTAAGGACTTATCAAAAAATTTAATTTATTTGAAATATCTAATATATTTGAATATTCGAATAAGTTAATTCAAAAATCTCTCAAAACATGCACTATATCCTCAAAACACAATTAAAATTCCGATAATCTCTTTGTCGCCCCTAGATAATTTTCAAAATATCAAAATCAACTAACAATCAGTATATCATACCTTAAAGTGTACCAGAACTTGAACTGACTAACTTTAAAAATCCAGGAAGTCAATATTCGTCACAAAATCACAGAAAACTGTAAGGTATTATAAGTTTTTCTACAAACCATTGACATTCCATAATGAGATTTATTCAAGCCTAAATATAATTATATATTATATATAAAATATTTATTAATTTTAATTGTCTTTTTTATATTTCTTGATTTATTTATTTCATTTGACATTGTATATTGAGTTTTGATTATATACGTCTATTAAATATAAGCGGTGCTTATTGCCGACATTAATTTAATTCTAAAAGTTTTTCGAATAACAATTTTTTTCGAAATCAAATTTGAAGAAGACTTACAGATTAAATCTGTTGTGATATTCAAATTTTGTTATATTTCTTCTATCAAGTAAAAAGCCTTTTTCTATTTTATTTTATACATAATATATAATTATATTCAGGCTTGAATAAATCTCATTATGGAATGTCAATGGTTTAAAGAAAACCTTATAATACCTTACAGTTTTCTGTGATTTTGTAACGAATATTGACAACCTGGATTTTAAAAGTTAGTCTGTTTGAGCAAGTTCCGGTACACTTTAAGATTATTTTATACTGATTGTTAGTTGATTTTGATATTTTAAATATTATCTAGGTCCGATGAAGAGATTATCGGAATTCTAATTGTTTTTTGAGGATATAGTGCATGTTTTGAGAGATTTTTGAATTAACTTATTTGAATATTTAAATATATTAAATATTTCAAATAAATTATATTTTTCGAGAAGTCCGTAAGTTGTGCTTTATGTTCTTGAAAAAGAATTGGTGTTCATTATGATAAGATCAGAAACAAAATTTTGTCTCCTTCAAATATTTATTTATTAATTTTAATTGTCTTTTTTATATTTGTTGCTTTATTTATTTCATTTGATATTGTATATTGAGTTTTGATTATATACGTCTATTAAACATAAGCGGTGCTTATTGTAGACATAAATTTAATTCTAAAAGTTTTTTGAATAAAAAATTTTTTGAAATTAAAATTGTAGAAAACTTACAGATTAAATCTGTTTTGATATTCAAATTACTGGAATTAATTCTGATTACACAACACCAAAGGAAATGAGCGAAATGCAAAAAAAATATTAATTGTCAACTAAAAATTATCAAATAAATGCTTAAAGAGTTCAAAATTTTGTGTCATTCCTTTTTTTATGAAAACTCAATTTATTTCCAAAAATTCAAAACAAATCCTCAAGAACTTCTTCAAAAATTACTTGCTCAAAATAATTTCCTTTTAAAGGTGTGTTTCGTACCACACCACACTCGACGGGTCTGAGCGTTTTTCTAAAATGTTTACAGCCCTGTTTCTTCTTCAGTTGACGACCCATATATTCCCGAAAGCACTCATTTAAAAACGATAAGAAAAATGGCCTCACGGTTCAAGTGTACACTGGAAGCACCACATTAATCAACAAGGAAGAGTATCCTAATAATTTCACCAATTCCCGTACAACCCTCGCAATATCCGATGACAAATGAGACCGTAACTTTGGCAAGAAACAAATTATTCATTTTCTGACTTCGATATTTCCTTGCCGCAGCTGGAAGATATTGACTGATGGTATTCCCGAGGAACTTATCGACTCGAAACGGATCATATCCTGCTTAACTTCCAGCCGAATATTCATTACGTCGGAAGTTAATCATGTCCTCGATTTTATTGGCACATCTCAGTCGCCATTCGAAATCAAGACCATTTTTCATATGCGCCAAGATGGAGCCCCAGATATAAAGCGGCGAATAATTCTTTTTCTCATGGAAATTGAAATTTTTTCCATTCTTCATATGTCGATAGGACCTTTTGTACTATCTCGAACAACTTCGAGAAAGAATCTTTAGAATCTCAGGGGTTTTTATCTATATCTTCCACTTAATAATCTATATCTTCAAATTCATAACTTATATAGACAATTTCATTAATCGCCTAGGGGTTTGATTGATTTTCACATAACATTTCTTCTTTGTTCTCACTTATTACATTAAAAAAACCTGATCTACTGTATGAAGGGATATTTACAGGTGTTCACTCGAAATAGCAAAACACTAAACTCTCTTGTATCCGGCGTATGTCCACCACGACTGTTTCTGAAAAACCGCATTCGACCAGACCAATTTTAGACCACTTTTTCGAGTATTTCAGGACTTATTTCATCAATAACACGAGTTATGTTGGCTTCCAAAGCGTCTATCGTTTCTGGTTGATCAGCATAAACCAATGACTTGACATAACCCCAAAGAAAATAATCCAGTGGAGTCATGTCGTGTGATCTTGGAGGCCGATTAATTGGACCATTTCTCGAAAAAATGTTATCGCCAAATCTTTCTTCCAATAAATCCATTGTTACGGTAGCAGCATGAGGTGTAGCACCAGCTTGTTGGAACCAAAACACTTCTGGGTCGATACCATTCAAATTTTGAAACAAATAATCATTGATCGTCGATCTGTAACGAGCACCGTTCCGTGTAACATTAGCTCCATAATTGTTTTTAAAGAAATATGGACCGATGATGCCTCCAGCGTATAAAGCACACCATATAGTGTATTTTTCAGGATGCAATGGAACCTGCAGAACCTGAGGATTGTGGTCACTCCATATAGGGGAATTTTGCTTGTTTACATAGCCGTTCAACCAGAAATGAGCTTCATCACTAAACGCAATTTTACGATAAAAAAGTGGATCAACTTCAATCTGTTCTAGGGCCAATCAGCAAACAAATGACACTTATTATGGTTGTAAAGAATTGCTTGCTATGTAGAGATACCTTTTTGAATTTTTCGACAGTAATTCAAATGGGGGTGAAAGAGGGATGTATATTTGACTTTAATCCTTTATTCACAGCCTAAAATACATATAAAACAAGTTCAGAGAGTTGAATTATTTTACCCAAATTGAGGGAGTTGTTTCGTGACCAGATGTGAAATGTAATCCAGCTCGTAGGGACCATGTAGAGAATTGTCAGCAGAAGTACATATAATACAAGTGTACAATTTTGAGTTGTTGACAGATTGAGGTGGATACACTATCTTGATCCTGGAATAGTTCTTTCTTGAGTTTTTTCACGACACAGACTTCAATTTTATTGGTTTCACTTTTGAGGTCACTTTTCACAACTTAATATCTAATTCACTTCCAGGCCTTTAGTGCCTTTTTGTTAACTGGTGAATGAGAGAATGGGATTGGGTCCGAAAAGGTAGCCCAGGTAATCGCGATACGACAATCGTCTTTTTGAAACGGCTAAAACGGTTCTAATGGGTTCCTAGGAATAATCTGAGGGAGAAATATCTTCCCCTAAGGGCCTAAACACCATACAGGTGTTTAGGCCCGCTTAGCTTCCTAGGAATTAAATGATTCATATTTGAAAGGCCTACATTGTTGAACTCTGGGAACGTAATTGTTACTTACCTGCAAAGTAAATAAAAAACTCTTTGTTCAAAGTAAATTTGAACAATGGTCCAGTGGCTTTAGTTCTTGAACCAGTTGGATCTTGTATGTGTGTAGACCATGATCTTCACGCAAAATTTTCTATGTAGTGGATTCACAGAGTCCAACTTATTGTGAACGTCGACAAATCTGGATCATCATTAAAACTATGACTTACAGCAGCGATATTTTTTTCTGTACGTACAGTTCTTTGTCTTGTTGTTGTTGTTGCATTGAGTAGAAAAAATGTTGTCCGAAATCTATCGATAGTTCAGCGAATAAGCTGCTCTGATGGACGATTATGTAAACCATAAATTTCACGAAGTGCTCTCGTTTGGCGAATAGAACACTGATGTTGAAAATAAATTTCAACAATTTGTAAACGTTGTTGCGGCGTGAGTCTTTTCATGATAATTTGTCAATGCTCACTGAACAAAATGTCAAAACAACATGGCATCTACCTTCTGTCATATCACAGTTATACGTATCGAGAGTTTTATCACTCTTAAAAAACACCCGATTCAAATCTGTGGGACTACTGAACTTCAAGAACTTTACTCTAGGAAGTTTCCGTCTTTAATATCTAAACAGATAAAGTATCGCGTGCCATCTACAGTATCGCCACTCATCGCTGACTGGGCTTGACTTTCTCACCCGGTGTCGACGATTTACAGCCCCCCTAATTTAGGGTGGGCAACGCTACCTTCAAATAATAAGATCTTACTAGACGAGCAATAAAAGTAAGTCAGGAATCTACTCTCAAATATTCAAAATCGTGGCTAACCCTCATACTCGAATCAATTAGTTTCTATCATAAATAACCTTTCAGTCTGAAGAGAATCTTTAAACTGCCAATCGAAAAGAAGTTTGATGAAATGAATTGAAACCGCCAAGAATCAGAGATAAAACCAAACGGTATTCGAAAGTTTACTGGAAATCTAGATTTATTGGCCTTAGATGTGAATTGAACGATCTTTCAAGTTGTAGGTGCTCAAGTATCATTCGGTTCAATTTACAAAATATACAATTGAGAATGAGGTTTCTTCGTAGAAGAAGTCGTAGAAAACGTTGAAATCCAATAAAAACAGGGTGACAAGAAAAACCTCGGACAAACTTTTTTCATTGAACTTTCGTAACAAAAGGAATTAGAAAAGAAATGTTTGTTTGACATTCTAACACTCTGCAAAATGAAGTAACATCAAACTGAAAATTCACATATTAGCACAAGAAAGTGTAGAGAATCTAATAGGATAAAAATTATTAGGCTGCGCAAAAAATACTTTTGTTCCAGAACACAGTAAAATTGGTCCGAAATTTTTCTTGTATATTATATGGATGATTCTGCCATTTAATGTGTATTTAAGTAAACTCTCTTTTGATACCAAACGGCATCCAAAACTATGAAGATTAGTATCCTCTCTTTATTGTAAACAAAATAACACCAATTTCAGATGTCAGAGTTTCTTGTGACATTCTTAAGATGAATTATGATACTCATCATCATAATAAAACTCTCCACTTCAAGTGATTCATGGGTCGAAAACGCGAATTTCCATGGCTCTCTTTAATAAAAGACGCGGAATTCTTCCGAGCATAGAAGCTCCTCAAATTATTTTTCATTTCTTCCACTGCATCTCCTCGATGGCATTTCCTAAAAGGATTCCGAAAAGCCCGACGTCATCTCATTTCGCGATATGGAATTATCAAGAAAAAGACGGAAAAACCTCACGCTTCTCGGATAAATATTTACTAGGGTCTGGGGGCGCAGAACAGGGGGAAACATCGAGAAATAATAACTCAAACGGGAAATTTCAATAAGGGATCAGGTAAAATTGAATTTTCGTCCATGTTCCATACTGGCTGTCTCCCAGCGAATACCTGAACTTGTATAGAAATATGGCTTCAATTTCACAGTTGGTTCGTTCTCAGGACTGCGGTGTGTGTATAGAAAAAGCGATGGAGATTCTGTTCTGTATGTTTGACGGGAAGAAATATAGCCAACAACATGCGACAGTTTTGGGAAATGTTGGCTGCTGAAGGGGATGGGAATTGACTTTTATTTCTTTTAACCCGGCTTTGGAACTCGTGAAGGGTGTTTTTTAGAGAAGGGGAATTTGAAATTGAAATAAAATACAGAGGAATGCTTTTCCGTCAACTTCGGTTTAGTGTAAACCAGATGGTCGATTAAGGATCCCTATTAATGTATGATTGTCAAAGGCAACTGAACATAAAAGTATTCGATAGTTACATAAATAGAGGTTAATACTTGATAGAAGGAATATAAAATTATTCAAATATTTTAATATGAGCCTTCTAGATATTTAATTTAAAAAAATTATATTTAATAATTATAACTTCAGGAATTAAATCAAAGTAATCTCATATAACTACCACTTATATCAAACGACATATAAAATAAACATTCATTATAAGACATCCAAATGCTATAACAAAATCCAATAAATAAAAATTGTTAACCAAAATCCTATTAATTAAATATTTTGAATAGACAAAATTTTGTTTCTGCTGATCAATCTTATGAAAACAAATATCTTTCAAAAATGTTTAACATAATATTGAGAATTTCATTATAAAACTATCTTAATTAGAATATTAAATATTATTGGATATCTAACTTAGTTACTTCCTATAAAATCTCAAGATATGTGAAAACATTACTGAAAATCAAGTTTTAAGAGAGACTTTACTTCGTCAATATTCAAATAATTCATATTCAATAAAATATAACATCAATCAATAACAAATATTTACTCAACCCTTCAACAATTTAGAAAACTTCTGGTATATGAATACTGAAAATTTTAAATGGAGTAAAGTTAACTACAAATAAATAATTGTGTGGTTCACCCTTGATCTAAATGATTGAAAAACAATAAATATTTAAAGGAGACAAAATTTTGTTTCTGGTCTTAACTTTAAGAACTTAAGCTTAAGTCTTTTAACACGTGAGAGATATAGGTTAAGTTTTTGATTTTGATATTTGGAATATTAAATGAGGACTGAAGACGGGATTGTCTAGAATTATATTTGTTTTTTGAAGATATAGTGCAAATTTATTAGAGATTTTTGAAATAATTTATTCGTATATTTGAATATATTAAATATTTCAAATAAATCATATTCTTTGAGAAGTCCTTTAAGTGTGTTCATGTTTTTAAAAGGCAATTGGTGTTCTTAAAGGTAAGACCAGAAAAAAAATTTTGTCTCCTTTAAATATTTATTTATTAATTTTAATTACTTTCGTATATCTGTTGGGTTATTTATTCCATTTGACATTATATATTGAGTTTTGATTATATACGTCTATTAAATGTAAGCGGTGCTTGTGTGGACATAAATTTATTTCTAAAAGTATTTCGAAAAAAAATTTTTTTGAAATTAAAATTGTAGAAGATAAACATATTTCAATTTGTTTTAATATTCAAATTTTGTTATATTTCTTCTATCAAGTAAAAGGCCTTTCTATTTTATTTTATATATAATATATAATTATATTTTGGCTTCAATAAATCTCATTATAGAATGTCAATTAATTTAAATAAACCTTAAAATAACTCACACTGTTCTTTGATTTTGTTAGAACATAGATCAATCTTGAATTATATAGTTGATCTGTACTTCGAAGCTTAAGTCTTTTAACACGTGAGAGATATAGGTTAAGTTTTTGATTTTGATATTTGGGATATTAAATGAGGACTGAAGACGTGATTGTCTAGAATAATATTTGTTTTTTGAAGATATAGTGCACATTTTTTAAAGATTTTTGAAATAATTCATTCGAATATTTTAATATATTAAATATTTCAAATAAATTATATTCTTTGAGAAGTCCTTTAAGTGTGTTAATGTTTTTAAAAGGCAATTGATGTTCTTAAAGGTAAGATCAGAAACAAAATTTTGTCTCCTTCAAATATTTATTTATTAATTTTAATTACTTTCGTATATCTGTTGGGTTATTTATTCCATTTGACATGATATATTGAGTTTTGATTATATACGTCTATTAAATGTAAGCGGTGCTTGTGTAGACATAAATTTATTTCTAAAAGTTTTTTAAATAAAAATTTTTTTGAAATTTTGGAATTTGGAATATTATTGAAGTATGTTTTCAGTGGGCAGTAGAATGACACGTCTAACGGTCGCATCGATGAGTGCAGTGTCAAACGACTCTTTGTTCTATTGCAAACATTAGGCTCTTAATTCCTTTATGGCTTATGTTCCCATCAATAATCAAAAGCACTTTTCAGCAAGGGTTGCCTTTATACCACCATTTTATATAAATAAAGCTGTTGACATCTAACTTGATTTCTGTACAATGTTTTAAGTACCAGTTGGAGCAACAGCTATCAACTCTTGTTTCATCACTTTCCTTGGAAATGTTGAACATTGTGGAATATAATTTTCTTTTGCACTCATGCAGCAAATAAGATCGATATGAGCAGCCCATTCAGCGCTTGTTAAAACTTCGACTTGTTTACGCCCTGTGTTGCAAATTTTATCGAAATGAATGTGCGTCAAGTAAGGACCGAATCATTGAAATAAAAACGGCTCTTATTAATTCAACCTATTCTTTCTTCAATCACTTATTTCTGAGGAAAACCCTCTTCTTCATTCATCTGAGGATTCAGGAAAAAATTTTCAGCTCCGTTGTACCGTTGGAAATTTCCTTCGATTCGTATCGTTGACGAATATATGAAAGTTCATTACTACTCCTTCACGCTCCAGTGGGTCCATTCAGAGAGGGCGTAATTGGGTCATAGAAGGGCTTTTTATAACGCATTCTATGGATTTATGATACCCACGCTACTTTCTAATCTTGTTCGTTTCACTCCTTCCATATGTGAATGGGTTGCTTGGATGGATAGCTTGCTTAAATGGGGGTATCATATGCTATTAACCTATCGCCATAAAGAAGTATGGTGTGGTGAAAATCATGGCATATTACAGAGTATTTTTGGAAATGTATGTAGAGAATAGTAGAGATGGTTTATCATATTAGATGAAAGAATTGAATATTATCAAATTTGGAGTATATTTCGAAAAAGAATTTTTATATTGTTTTCTGGCGATCATACTGTCTATTATTGATGAAGGATAACTGTAATCTGTTGCGATTTCTTTGACTGAATTCATTTCTTGTTTAAAATTATTCAGAGATAAAGGAATTTTCAATAACATATGTGTAATGCATGGATGTGGTGATGATTTCGAGAAAACCATAAAAGGATTATTTATTATTTTTGAAATTCTGGTTATTTTTCTTATCATGGGACATTATTTGGGGTGAATAAGTTTTGTTATTGCTTTTCTGTGTTCCGTACAAATAGTTATAGGTTATGCGTAACAATACGTTGATCATTTCTGTTTTATTTTGGATACTTTAAGGCTTACTTCAAGTTTATTCGTTCCATGTTTTATCTTATTTTGGTAATTGGAATTTTGATCTTGTTATATATTTGAATCTGAATTCAATACATTTCTGATGAGGTCGGATAGACCGAAATAGCTATCAAATGTTCGAGTTCTCGTTCAATTATTTTTATTTGATCCCTTATTTTGATAATTTTAGATAATTTTGAAATTGTGGATTTTCTTGTATTTGTATGTTAATATACATACTTATATAGTTTTTTTTTTAATACATTTATATCAATACATTTCAAGTCGGGATGTATAAAAGTTTTTTCCGAGACATTGAAAAATATTTCATATTGATTATATATAAGGATATCAATTTGATAGTTTTTGTATAAAGTTTCAATATTTAATGTAGAAGTTAGAATATTTTCTGAATTTAAAGTCATTCGCGTCATTTTCTTTCAAAATAGAATATTTACTCTTCAAGAACCCATTTCCAAAACCTGAAAAGGAACAGTTTTATTGTGAATGGAAATGTAATCAAGAAAGACGTTACCTGAATGTTTGAAATGGAAATATCCCACATATAAAACAAGTATAAAACAAATCGGATGTTGAGAACATATCAGCGAAGTGGGCTGTGATTCCGAACATTACAGATATATCATTATTCAAGAACCAAACAAATTCCTGAAGAAGATCAAGGACAATTAAAAAAAAAATTGATAATTGAATAACAAATTTACCACAGGTAGAAATAAGTTTAATAATGTGAAGCTTTTCAATTCAATTCAAAACATTTCTTGTTAACGTTCGAATAACGATATTTAGAGATAAGGTAGATAGACATTAGATTAGTTTTGTACTCACAGATTACTTCAATTTAATATATATTTCAAAAATTAACTTATTAAAAATTCAAATTGAAACTAATGAAAATTAATGATATTCAAATTTCAATTTTCAATTACAAAATTATAATATTAAGATTAAGCTGGCGCACACGCAAAACATTCAACTGAATACAAGGGTGATCTATCAAGTTTTCATACTAAAACTTATGAAAGTAAATTCCATTATACGTAAACTTATCCCATTTAAAATTAAACTTGTGTAATTAATTCTTTTATTTATTCCGTAATAAATTATCACAAAATTAAAAGATTCATTCATTTATATCATAATTTATATATATAGTCTTTTTAATATAAATAGTACTGTTCTGTTTTGTTTGTGGGGTCTAATATCGTAAGAAACTCCAGCATTATTACAAATAACAGGATCATCAATAACAAGAGTTATGTTGGCTTCCAAAGCGTCTATTGTTTCTGGTTTACCAGCATAAACAAATGACTTGATATAACCCCAAAGAAATTAATGCAGTGGAGTTATGTCGTATGATCTTGGAGGCTAATTAATTTATCGCCAAATCTTTCTTTCGATAAATCAATTGTTACGGTAGCAGCATGAGGTGTTGCACCATCTTGTTGGCACCAAAACACTTCTGGGTCGATACCATTCAAATTTTGAAACTGTAACGAGCATCGTTCACTGTAACATTAGCTCCAGCATCGTTTTTAAAGAAATATGAACCGATGGTGCCTCCAGCGTGTAAAGCACACCATACAGTGCATTTTTCAGGATGCAATGGAACCTGCAGAACTTCTTGAGGATTGTTTTCACTCCATATACGTAAATTTTGCTTGTTTACATAGCCGTTCAACTAGAAATGAGCTTCATCACTAAACACAATTTTACGATAAAAAAGTGGATCAACTTCAAGCTGTTCTAGGGCCCAATCAGCATTATGACGCTTATTATGGTCAAATGGCTTTAGTTCTTGAACCAGTTAATTGTTTAGGATGGGATGGAACCTCCAGAACTTCTTGAGGATTGTTTCACTCCATATACGGCAATTTTGCTTGTTTACATAGCCGTTCAACCAGAAATGAGGTAGTAATCATTCTAGGGAGGTTGATATTTCGAAAAATATTTGTACCCTGAAAGACAACCGACCCCCTTTCAAATAAGAAAATTCACTAGATTATATTTTTGATGATATCCATAGTTTTCGAAATATCCGGCTAGCTTGTTTGAAATGTAACACTTTGCATATCAATCAAAAACCCAAAAATGGCATCCATTCAAAAGTGTCAATGACAATGATCTCTCTATTGATGTTGAGGTAATAAAATCGAAATGGTTATTTCATGCTCTGTATACTACTATACATCAATTAATTCAGTAATGTTCACTGAGCCATATTTGGAATACCAATTTTGGTATTGGCATCCATTCATTCCACGTTCGGCATATTACAATCGAAATTGATGCGATTAAACTGCTACGCAATTCTTTCAGCATCATCAGCAGAGATGAAATTCCTGAATGGCAAATTTTCTGTATAATTGGTGAATTTATCATGTTATTCAAACTAATGTCACATCGATGTTCAGAGTTTTCAAGTGACTGGTAAGCGTAGAGTTCTACCTATCGATCATATGTCAACGAATAGGTGAAATAACTGAATATATTGGGCTGATTAATGAAGGGTGAGCCATCTAAATTTTGCATTTTGAAGTAATGGTTATTCTGATTCTGGCAAAACGGAATCTTCTATCCAAAATTTCCGTTCATGAGATTGAGCCCCAAACAACCGGCAATGTATTGAAACGTGGCACCGTCCTGACGAAACCACATGTTCTGCAAATCAAGACGGACCAATTCACGCCATAAAAAAATCAGTCAACATTGAACGATAACGATTTCCATTGACAGTTACCACCTCATGAGCTTTGTTGAAAAAATAGGGTCCAATGACTCCTCCAGCATAAAAACCGCACCAAACAGTAAGTTTTTCAGATGGTTATCGCAGTTTTTGATATTCTTCACGTTTATCACCACTACATACATGGCAATTCTGCTTGTTAACATAACTGTTTAACCAGAAATAAGCCTCATCGCTGACAATGATTTTCTTATGAAAATATGCATCATATCGGATTTTTTCTGAGCACCAGATTTCTGACTACACGACGCTTTAAATGATCTATTGGTTTGAGTTCTTGAGTTAAAACAATTTAGCATTGATGTAAACCAAGGTTTTCACGTAAAATTCACCACAAAGACATCTGGTAGATGCCTGCTTCTTATGAACATCGAGAAATAATAATAATAATAATAATAATAATAAAGTGCCTTTTATTTGTACCGTCATATACAGCACAACTGAAATATCGAGGCGAAGTCTAGCTTACGCTACTCCACTTAACCTCTAACAGAATACAAATTACCAAACAAAATTAAACCTAGAGCAATAATACATGCAAAGAAAAGAGATAAAAAAAAAAAATTAAGAAAACTGAAATTGTGTCGAAAGTAATTGTTTCCTAAAATACACTTTTAAAATCCTCAGAGAACTAAATTTAACATCATTAGGAATATCATTGAACACAGTGACTGCGTTATAAGTGAACGAGCGCTGAAACATGGCTGACCTGAATCTAGGCAACATAAGAGTGTATCCATGCCGGACCGCAACGTCATGCATATCTCCCCGGAAAATTAATTTATCGCGTAGATACGGAGGATAAGAAGAAGACAAAACACGAAACACCAAAACAGCCATCTGAAACTTAAATGTGTTATCGAGCTTCAACCATTCAAGTTCATTTATTCCAGCGGACACCCTATCGTACTTTCGTAGCCCGAAAACAAATCTACAACAAGAATTCTGTATTTTTTGGAGTCTGTATCTAGTCGCAGAATCCAAGCATGGATAATAGAGTACAAGTCCGTAACTCAAGACCGACATCACCAGGGTCTCGCAGAGGTACTTGCGTGAATTAAAACTCAGAACACGCCGATTTCGGTATAAATGCCGAAGAGCAAGAAATGACCTCTTCACAAGCAAAGCAACGTGCTCGACAAACCTCAACCTGCAGTCAAATACCATACCGAGATTTCTATAACTTTTAGTAAAAGGAATTGGTTCACTCCCGACCTCAAGCGATACCCGCCGAACGTCCGCTTCTCCACCTGCTCCAAGGGAAAAGAACAAGGAAGCACACTTGGAGACATTTAACCTCAGATTGTTATCATGTGAGTACTCAACCAAACGTGATAGGTCACTATTGATCCGCTCTACCGCTTCATCAATGCAGGAAGGATGGAAGGAGAGGCTTATTTGTGTATCATCTGCATAAAAATAAATATTGACGAACGATACTACCTTATACATATCCGCCACATAAATTAAAAAAAGAATAGGTCCCAATATTGATCCCTGAGGAACACCCGACAACACAGGACCAAACTCAGATTCTTCCCTACCAATTCGCACACTCTGGTATCTACCTGTGAGATAAGATCTGAAGAATCTCAAAGCATTTGAATCGAAACCATAATATGCTAATTTAGCACACAACAGCTCGTGATCAAGGGTGTCGAAGGCTTTAGCAAAATCCAAAAGGGTAAGAATGGTAAACTCCCCCTCATCCAGAGCCCTAAAAATGTCATCTGCAACATTCAACAGAAGAGTAGTAGTACTAAAATATTTTCTAAAACCTGATTGCCTGGGAGTTACTACGTTTTTCTCTGTAATGAACTTATATATTTGTTTTGACAATATTTTCTCGAGTACTTTTGAGACGCCAGGGAGTATGCTTATAGGCCGAAAATCGCTCAATTTATCTGGGGTCTTCACCTTAGGTAGTGGTTTTATGATTGAATATTTCCAAGCTGTTGGGAAATAACCAGTTTCTATGCAAACATTAACAATATGGGTAAGGTAAGGAAGTATAATATCAATCGACAACTGTAACATCTTGGCAGAAATGTCATCAAATCCAACAGCGCTCGACCGCAGGCCCAGCACAATCTCCCTGACCTCCTCCGTAGCTGAAAGACTGAGTGAGAAGTGAGCACTAGAGTCGAACACACTGGAATTATAGTAAGCTGCAGTCTCAGGACACGAGTTTGGTTGACTGAACACAGATAAAAAATAGTTATTCAGTTCCCCGGGATTTCCAAACTGATGAGAAAAGGAAGTGTCACCTTGTCTTATGGTGTCAATAGAGCGGAAAGCTTTCCAGAAATGACTAGTGCCCCGGGACTCAGCCCGAGCCAGAAAAATACCCTTTTCCTTTCTTATAGCCGCAGTCACTGTGTTACGAAGCGTAGTGTAATATTTAAAATCCATCAAGCTCCCAGAATTCTTGTACCTGGTCAATGCCCTATCCCTCAACCTCATCATACTCTTCACCGTAGGAGTTATCCAGGGAGCGAACGGCTTTGTTATTTTTGACTCGATGTAAGGGGCGTGTTTGTCGAAAATATCTGTTAGATAGCGGCTGAAAATGGAAATTTTTGAATCAATATCTCTTTCACGCAGAATATTATGAAATGGTACACTTGACAACTCAGCTCTAAAATTTTCCGCGCAGAAGCCCCGATAATCGCGGTATATTGCGATCTTAGGGGTACCCGTTTCCGGTTTTACATCAACCTCACAAAAGACACCCCGATGATCGGACATAGAATGATCCAACACTCCTGAACCAACTACAAGCTCAGACTTATTCGTACAAATTACATCGAGCAACGTTTGTGTGGTCATAGTGATGCGGGTAGGCTCCGTAATTAGCTGATGGAAATCGTAAGAATGGATGCAATCCGCAAACAAATTACTATGGTTCAGCTGATTTTCATTCACATCTCCCGTAAGAATGATATGGCCGTACTGAGGTGACACATATGATAACGCATCGTCCAAATATCTAACGAAGGTCGATAAATTACATGCCGATGTACGATATATAGTACCCACAAGAATAAATTCTCCATTAACCCTCAAAGTGGCCCAAATATGTTCAACCCCATCAGGAGAGGAAAAATCACCCAAAACTACCTTCGAATCGATTGCATCCCTGACATAAAGACCCACGCCTCCTCCCACTCGACCCATCCGATCCCTTCTGAAAACCTTGAAATCAGGGATTTTCAAACTATCATTAGTAATATTTTGGTTCAGCCACGTTTCAGTCAAACAAATAACATCTAATTTTTCATTCAATACAATATCAAACAATTGATCTAGTTTTGGAAAAAGAGAACATATATTGAAGTGAGCAATTTTCAGAAATTTCTTAGGCTTATTCTGCATACTGAATTCTTGATTTCAACTTATCAACCTGATTAATATAATAACAACATTGATTACTATTCGCAGCATGTTTAGTATCATAGTTAGATTTGAAATTTTGATTAAATGATTTACAGTTTATACAACATAATTCGAGCGAATCACAACAGTTCCCATCATGGGGGCCAGAGCACTTAGGACAAATCGTAGCAGCACTCTTACAGTCTTTTTTATAATGACCAATTTTCCAACACCTGAAACACTTGATCAGGCCAAAGTGTTCCTTTACGAAGCATCTTGACCAGCCCAAATAAAGAAAGCCTCTCTTCATAATATCCTTGAATAAATTCGGGTTCATTTCCAACACAACATTCAATTTATTCTTGAATTTCAATTTAGTGACCAATTTGATGTCATTGGTCGAGCAATTCAGATCATTTGTTCTAATCATCTTGGACAGAAAATCAGTTTCGTCCACAGAAAACGGATCCACACTGTAGACCATGAGTCGCGGATTGAATTTTTTTGGGACAGAAATACTATATGAGCCCTTTGTTTTCACATCGATTGTGTGTCTCAATCTTTCGAGGGAACCTTCGTCGCCGCAATTGATTAAAATACCATCCTTCACGCGTTTAGTTCCCAAAACAAGACAATTATCAGAAGTTGGATTCACCCTTGTTTTTATTTCGTGTTCTATATCAATACTACTCGCAGATTTATTGATCGATCTAACAAGCAACACATGAGAATCGGCATCTGACTTGACGGCGGATGCATATGACTTCGTTGACTCATTCGAATGTGAGAAAAACTGATTTGGAACAGACTTTGAAGATGATTCATTTTGTTTATATTTTGCTTTCAGAATATTGTTTGAAAACTCTAACTCCGACACATATTTTTCTAAGAGGACTTTCTCCCTATTCAAACATTCAATCTCTTTCTTGAGAATAATCTCATTTGAACTATTATCTTGATTCGAATCTGCATTCGATTGATGAACAGATTGGTTTCGTCTCATCGTTTCGGTGCACCATCGGCACAAAAAACTTTCTTTATCAACAAAAACGATTCTAGCAATGGAATCCAAACACTTACTGTGTATCTTAATATCACAACCTTCACCACTGCATTTTATATCACTCGAACAAGTAAATCTTCCACAAAATCGACATTTCTTGTCGGGAGGATCAGAAGATGAACCGCCCGCCATCGTGATACGCCATCGATAAATTTCACGTACAGCAGCAATATTCTCTTCACTTCTTGCATTTTTTTGTCTGGCACTGTAACATGATGATGTGTAAAATTTATTTCAAACTTCTTCACTGAACGTTCAACTGTTCTTTTATCTGGGCTATTATAACGACCAAAAATTGGAGTTAATGGACGTTAAGTCAGAGTAATAGATCGCAACTTTTCATAAAAATTTGGATTATTTGTGAACGTTGTTGGAGTGTGTACCATGGTAGACATTGACAAATACAACTGTCAGTATAAAATATTTTTCAATGTCTTGGAAAAAACCTTTTTTACATCCCGACATGAAACGTATGTTTCAAGAAAATCAAAAATTCAATACAAGAAAATCCACTATTTCAAAATCATCTAAAATTCTCGAAATAAAGGATCAAATAACAATAATTGAAAGAGAATTCCAACATTTGATAGCTATTTCGGTCTATAGACCTCTTCAGAAATGTATTGAATTCAAATTCAAATATATCACAAGATCAAAATTTAACTCATCAAATAAGAATTCAAAGTCATTTAAAGTTTACTTTTATCAAGTATAGACTCACATTCAAATACATTTTTTAAATTATGAAATAAATTTTTAAATAGTCTAAATATACACAATATATTCCTTAATTATTTATTATTTTTGAAATTCTGGTTAATTTTCTTATCTATTTGGGGTGAATAATTTTTATTATGTTTTTCTGTGTTCCGAGTACAAATGGTTATAGGTTATACGTAACAACACGTTGATCATTTCTGTTTTACTTTGGATACTTTGAAGCTCACTTCGAGTTTATTCGTTCCAGGTTTTATCTTATTTGTTGAGTTAAATTTTCGTCTTGTGATATATTTGAATACATTTCTGAAGAGGTCTTCAAACCAAAATAGCTATAAAATGTTGGAGTTCTCGTCATTTAAATTTTACTACTATCAAGAATAGACTCACCTTCAAATTAATAAAAGAAGAATAATTCACACTGCATACATGAAAAGGTTTCTGTCATCTGGTACTATAATGAACTATCATTTCTATCGGTTACTTCAGGCCTTGTTTCATCAATAACACGAGTTATGTTGGCTTCCAGAGCGTCTATTGTTTCTGAATTATCAGCATAAATCAATGACTTGACATAACCCCAAAAAATATTCCAGTGAAGTTATGTCGTATGCTCTTGGAGGCCAATTAATTGGACCATTTCTCGAAATAATGTTATCGCCAAATCTTTCTTTCAATAAATCAATTGTTATGGTAGCAGCATGAGGTGTAGCACCATCTTGTTGCAACCAAAACACTTCTGGGTCGATACTATTTAAGTTTTGAAACAAATAATCATTGATCATCGTAACGAGCACCATTCACTGTAGTATTAGCTCCAGCATCGTTTTTGAAGAAATATGGACCGATGATCCCTCCAGCTTGTAAAGCACACCATACAGTGCATTTTTCAGGATATAACGGAACCTGCAGAACTTCCTGAGGACTCTTTTCATTCCATATACGATAATTTTGCTTGTTTATATGGCCGTTCAACCAGAAATGAGCTTCATCGTTATACACAATTTAACGATAAAAGATTGGATCAACTTCAAGCTGTTCTAGGGCACAATCAGCAAATAAACGACGCTTATTATGGTCAAGTGGCTTCAGTTCTTGAACCAGTAGGATCTTGTATGGGTGTAGACCAAGATCTTTGCGCAAAATTTTCCATGTGGTGGATGCAAAGAGTCCAACTTGTTGTGAACGTCGACGAACAGACAAATCTGGATCATCATTAACGCTATGACTTACAGCAGCGATATTTTCTTCTGTACGTACAGTTCTTTGTCTTGTTGTTGTTGCATCGAGTAGAGAAAATGTTGTCCGAAATGTATCGATAGTTCGACGAATAAGCTGCTCTGATGGACGATTATGTAAACCATGAATTTCACGAAGTGCTCTATAAGTTTGGCGAATAGAACACTGATTTTGAAAATAAATTTCAACAATTTATAAACTTTTTTGTGGCGTGAGTCTTTCCATGATAATTTGTCAATGCTTACTGAACAGAAATGACAAAACAACAAGGCTTCTCTACCTTCTGTAAAATCACAGCTATTCCTATCGAAAGTTCTATCACTCTAAAAAAAAACACCCGATATCAGTGGCTGGAGAACTAAATGGAAAAACAAATCCGTGGTGTGAAATGAGTTTTAGGACAACAAGAAATATTTTCGAACATGGTGAAAAATGGAAAATTAAAGGAAAAGGGTTAAAATATTTCGATATAATTCCTTCAGTAATCGAATACTAAACAAAAGGAATTAATCTCCAATCCACTCTTACATTTCTTACCTTTATCTGCATTCTGTCCTTTAGAATAAGGAAATGGATTAACGCTCTTGAACGAAATCTCCATAGATGAATGCAGCGGTCTGAAAAAATAACTTTCCGCGGTGAGCTCAAACAAGAGATGAAAACTTTCTGAATTTTCCCAGACATAATGAACCTTTGTCTTAGATTCCCAGGCAAGAAAGTTATATTACTAATTTAAATTTCACCGGAATCGTGAAGAAGTAACAGAAGATTAAACTCTTACTATCTAGCTAAGCTGTTGAAAGTTATCCAACGCCATTCGATTATGTACACAAATTCCTCAGCCATTTCCACCTTTATCGTCTCCGATGCAGCCAGTTGTGCAGCAAAACGTCTTAAACAGCCTCCTTGGATCGGACCGAAATTGGTTTTTTAATAAACCGCCAGGGACCCCACGTTTCTCTGCGACAGAATGAAGGGGGCTTTGTAGACTCTTCTTGGGGATCTTTATAGATAAAGGATCGGAAGACATGACCTGAATCCGATGTGAAGGCACGGGGTATAACCGGAAAACTCTTGGATGTGGGGGGAAAATATTGACACGGCCGACTGCCGCATCGGAAAAGTAGAAAAGTTTGAAGGGGCAGTGTGGCGATTCTTCTTTCATATTGGGGGACATGGGAAATATGCGAAGTCTATTTTGGGTCAAGAAAACTGTATTTTCCTAACAGTTTGTATTGTAGGGGGAAAATGTTTAAATATAGTCCATCCAGAAAGTATCCGGAATTTACTATTTTTCATAATTTTAATATACCTCTTTTTTGTAACATGAATTAGTGCAATTGATTGAACTGGAAAAAAGGTCTACATATGAGACAATAAAGAGGAAAAGAATTGCATGAATATGGGGCATAGTCCAGTTTCAGGAATACTGAGTAAGATAAGAATAGAATTGTGTCACACCTGGAGAGATATAATATTTTACCACTTCGTCAGTCTGGTTTTAGGAGGGGATGTAGTTGTTGCACAGCTCTCCTTGATGTTAGCGACTCTATCATCGCTAAGGTAGATTGTGATGAAATCTGTGTTTTGACATCATTAGATTATCCCAAAGCATTTGATAGAGTGGACCATAATATTCTCATTGCGATTCTAAAACATATAGTTTCTCTTCATCTGCTGTTGACTTATTGGTTGATTATCTTCAGAACCGGTGCCAGTTCATTGAAACATCATCAGATAGGTCTAAGATTGGCACTATAAGATGTGCGGTGCCACAGGGCTCTGTACTTGCTCCTGTTCTGTTCTTCATTTTCATTTTTTCATTACGGGAGGACTGAGATTTTGCACTGATTATCAGTATGCTGATGACATTCAGCTCTTGTATTCATTTAGGGCATCCGATGCGAGCGAGCAGGTGAGGAGATCAACGCTGATCTGGCTTGCTGCTCTGAAACACCATTCATTGTGAATCTGGATAAAACTAAGGTTCTTGTTTTTGGCAGGGTGGCAGAGTGTGTCGCTTTAAGTTGGATTTGAGAGTTAACGGAACTAGGATTGCTACTGTAAAATCTGCTCGTAATTTGGGAGTTATTTTGGATACCGACCTTCGGTTTACCGAACATGTGTCATCCTGTGTTCAAAAAGCTTATGTTGCATTAAGACGGTTGTGGCCGCATAAACACCTGCTGTCAGAACAAAATAAACCATTACTTACAGATTCTCTGGTTCTGAGTCATTTTACTTTTTTTGACGCTGTTTACTGTCCCTGCTTGCATCTGGCGGATAAGATGAGAATTCAAAGAGTTCAGCTCTCATGTTTGAGATTCATATTTGGCGTCAGAAAGTTTGAACCAGTTATTCATAAACTGAAGTCCTGTCGCTGGTTGAGCATGGAGCAGAGATGTGAGCTACACTCTGCGGTTTTATTCCATTTAATTGTATCGTTTAAATCTCCTCCCTATTTATATAATAGGATACGGTTCAAGTCTGACGTACATAACGTAAATGTAAGATTCAGGAGCATGCTTTCCCCATCTGTGTTCAGGACTGCCTTGTTCCGACGCTCATTTTCTTTTTCTATATGCTCCTTATATAATCGCTTTTTGGCTCCTCTCAAACTTTATGGACCGTTAAGTTTTAAGTTTAAATATAAACAGTTTTCACTAGGTTCAAATAACTAATTATGATTTTGATATTGACAAGTTTCCGTTTTAATTTTTTTTTTCTTTATTATCCTTAATACTCCTAGATCTTCTAGGAGTATAGTCTTATGATCTGGGTGTGATTATTCTGTATGAATATTATTAAATCAATTGTGAAACATGGATAAAATGTTGAGTTTTTTCAATCTAGTCTTGTAACCATAGGTCCTACAGTAATAACAGTTTTGCTGATGTAGGTCCTTTTGCAATGTATATGTTTAATATACTAGAAGTGTGATTTTTTGTACTTAATTCTGCAATAAACATATGAAAATGTAATCAATTCTTATTTTTATAATTGAAAAAATAGACGATTTGATGTAATGATTCTGGAAGAGTTTATTTTTTTTAGTTTAAAATCTACCAGAATAACAAACATAAAATAAAATAATAACATACAAAGAAATAAGAAAATAGCTTACTAATCTGGAAGAAATCAAAAACAATGCTATTTCTTCGGGTTTCTCAATTCACATGTAACATAGATCATAGAGCATTGTTTTTCCTAAAATTAACAGTTTTATTTTTACAAACATATTATTATTATTGTTAAAGGAAACAATTTAAACGCTTTATTGGCCTTAGTAAGACACAATCCGCGGCTGGGGTTTCGCAAATTGGCTAACAGATTTGGAAATCAACGAAATTCGCGATTCGGATAATCGGGATTGTACTGTATGTTCAGAAACCGTCCGTATGTACTGAAAAGACAAGGCTACATATCACCGAAACAAAAAAAATTCCTATAATGACACCTCCACAAAAGGCACGAAGGATAGAATTTTGTTAACGTTTTCAAGAAGATAATTTTAATAACGCATTCATATCTGATGAAAGTTGTTTCAACTTGGTGCAAATCACGTAAAATTTCCCACCAAAATAATGGCTTGGAGAGCAATATCTCGTCGTGGTATCTCTCTGAATAGTTGATGGTACCATTAATAGTGAAAAATATTGTGGAATTCTAAACGGCGCATGCTCTATCCAGACGGGTAGCGTTTTCAGCAGGATAATGCAAGATGCCATACTTCGGCCTCAAGCTTGGATGCAAGAACAACCATTTAATGGCAGCAGCTTCACCAGATCTTAGTATCATTGAAAACATGTGGGTACTAATGAAGATTGAAGTTGAACGAGCAGCACCGCGAAATAAAAATGATTTAAGTCAGTCAGTTTTACAGTCCTAGACTATGATCACCGAAAATTATGGAGGTGATCTAGTTTCGGATGTACCTGATGTTTAGTCAAGTGTTTACTGTTAAATGGAGGTTGTATAAGTAAATACGATGAATATTTTGTTAGATTTTCCTAATTCAAGAATTAAAAATATATACTGAATAATTACAATTGATAAAATAAAATACAAATGCCTTTTACTTGATAGAAGAAATATAACAAAATTTGAATATCAAAACGAATTAAAATATGTTTATCTTCTACAATTTTAATTTCAAAAATTTTTATTCAATAAACTTTTAGAATTAAATTAATGTCTAAAACAAGCTCCGCTTACATTTAATAGACGTATATAATCAAAACTCAATATATAATCAAAACTCAATATATAATCAAAACTCAATATATAATCAAAACTCAATATATAATCAAAACTCAACATATAATTATATACGTCTATAAATGTAAGCGTATTTGAATTTTTTTTAATATTCAAATTTTGTTATATTTCTTCTATCAAGTAAAAGGCATTTCTACTTTATTTAATATATAATATATAATTAGATTTTGGCTTCAATAAATCTCATTATGGAATGTCAAAGAATTTAAATAAGCCTTAAAAATAAGTCACACTGTTCTTTGATTCTGTTAGAACATAGATCAATCTTGAATTATAAAGTTGATCTGTGTCTCGAGACATTATTCATTTACACGTGGTACGTTGTTTGATATAGGTTAGTTTTTTGATTTTGATATTTGGAATATATTTCAAGACTCAAGAAGGAATTGCTTAGAATTATATTTGTTTTTTTTTGTTTTTTGAAGATATAGTGCATATTTTGAGAGATTTCTGAATGAACTTATTCGAATATTTGAATATATCAAATATTTCAAATAAATTATATTCTTTGAGAAGTCCTTTATGTGTGTTCATGTTATTAAAAGGCAATTGGCGTTCTTAAAGGTAAGACCAGAAACAAAATTTTGTCTCCCTTAAATATTTATTCATTAATTTTAATGACCTTCGTATATCTGTTGGTTTATTTATTCCATTTGACATTATATATTGAGTTTTGATTATATACGTCTATTAAATGTAAGCGGTGCTTGTTTTACACATTAATTCAATTCTAAAAGTTTTTTGAATAAAAATTTTTTGAAATTAAAATTGTAGAAGATAAACATATTTTAATTTGTTTTGATATTCAAATTTTGTTATATTTCTTCTATCAAATAAAAGACATTTCTATTTTATTTTATATATAATATATAATTATATTTTGGCTTCAATAAATCCCATTATGGAATGTCAAAGAATTTAAATAAGCCTTAAAAATAAGTCACACTGTTCTTTGATTCTGTTAGAACATAGATCAATCTTGAATTATAAAGTTGATCTGTGTCTCGAGACATTATTCATTTACACGTGGTACGTTGTTTGATATAGGTTAGTTTTTTGATTTTGATATTTGGAATATATTTCAGGAATGAAGAAGGAATTGCTTAGAATTATATTTGTTGTTTGAAGATATAGTGCATATTTTGAGAGATTTCTGAATTAACTTATTCGAATATTTAAATATATCAAATATTTCAAATAAATTATATTCTTTGAGAAGTCCTTTGAGTGTATTCATGTTATTAAAAGGCAATTAGCGTTCTAAAAGGTAAGACCAGAAACAAAATTTTGTCTCCTTCAAATATTTATTCATTAATTTTAATGACTTTCGTATATCTGTTGGTTTATTTATTCCATTTTACATTATATATTGAGTTTTGATTATATACGTCCTTTAAATGTAAGCGGTGCTTGTTTTAGACATTAATTTAATTCTTAAAGGTGTTTTGAATAAAAATTTTTTGAAATTAAAATTGTAGAAGATAAACATATTTTAATTTGTTTTGATATTCAAATTTTTTTCAATTACAATTGAGCTTTGTTTTTTCCGGATACTTTCAAGATGGACTATATATTCAACAAAGTTCTTGATTTAAGTTGGCGGTTTGCTTATATTTAAATATTTACTGTCTTCAATGTATATACAAAATCGATAGGGATCGATTTGCGGACTGGCAAAAATATTCCCAAGCAGTTTTCAGCCCGAGAAAGTTTGTTACTTAACAACGGACTAAAATACTAAATAGGCCTATTCTGGGGTCTGAAGTTGATCTGAGAAAGTAAGATTTTTCAAAAAATTTCAGAAAAATACTAATCTGAACACAACTTATGTATTTAAATTTTATATATTTCTAGATTGAACTATTTCGTATGGCATATCAAATATCAAATTATGGGAAACTCTGGGTTCGGATGGAAATTCATTAGATATAGACAAGAGCGCATTCCTTTTGAAGTCAGACTAATCAATGACCTCTGGTTTACGGTTAAGGTACACTCCGCGGTGAGTGAATTCCATGAAACCTCATATCGGATCTGCTGGTTATTAATGAACTATGTATGCTCAGAACGAGCCAACTGCATATGGCTGATAAACCACTATAGTTTGATCAACCTAGAGCAGATATTGAGTAACATTGCGGAAACACTTTAATATTCCATATTTGAAAATATTTTTTGCAGGGTTCGGATAATCATTTAATGGATTATAAAATTCCGACACAAACAGTTATCTTAAGCAAGACAATTTTAAGGCAAACTATCAATTAATATTATAGTTTGCACATCATTGAACCAATCATTGTTCCTCTGCGCAACGAATTGGGGATAATTTCATTTATCAGGATGATTACGCCCCACCACACCGCACCCGAAGGGCTCAAAACATTTCTCAAGAGAACAATTTCCAGAGAATGAACTGGCCAGCAAACCCACCAGACATGAATCCATTTGAGCACGTATGGGATCACTTAGGAAGATCAATATCTTATCGCCAAAACCCACCTTCAACTTTTCAGGAATTGAGTTTAGATGCCTAGGCGTATTGGGTAGTTGATTGAAAGAAGAGGTGGATTACCACCTAGGAGTATTGAATCTGGATTCAGTTGTGGAATATACATATATATATATATATATATATATATATATATATATATATATATATATATATATGTAAAAATGAAACTGTTATTTTTAGGGAAAACAACTTTGTAACTTCTATGTTCTATGATCTATGTTCTATGATCTATGTTCTATGTCCAAGATTTTAACCTAAAAGTATCACATGTTTATTTAGTTACTTGTTAGAAATGTGGAATGAGTAACCCGAAGAAATAGCATTGTTTTTGATTTCTTCCAGGTAAGTAAGCTATTTTTTTTATTTATTTCTTTTGACGTGACAACGTCTTATAAATTGGTTTGCCGGGTGACACTTCAAGAAACTGCGTTACGCTCCGCTCACGTTATGCGCTCACAATGAGAGCGAGTGAGAGACACGCGTCCCTTCCACTCGGGCATGGTTAGCCCGCCTAAGAGCGAGAGAGACAGACATAAAAAGTGAAAGGCACGCGTCCCTTCCACTCGAGCACAGTTAGCCCGCCTAAGAGCAAGAGAGACAGAGCGAGAGAGAGAGAGTGAGAGAGATAGGCATACACACCGGTTCATGTCTTGCGCTTCTATTTCGCTTAGGCGCCTGCATACAAGTTTACACGTTGCCAGTTAATTGTAAAACGATTGTGTAGTGATAATGTGAAGGTAGTTTCGTCCATCGCAACAATTCAAACAGCAAAGGTAAATAATTTCAGACTGATAATATAACATGATGAAATAAATGACTAAGACATAAGTGAATAGGTTATGTTGTAGTAATCACAATGTTGTGGTAGTTTTCAATCAAAAAAGTAGTAGAAATCGTTTCTCAACCAATAATAATTTGTTCAACTTGAAAAAATGAGCGCGACTTGCTATGTAAAAAATTGAAATAACAATGTTTAACCTCCAACCTGTCAAATCGAAACTTTCAAACATTCAAACCGAGACGACTAATCACTGCGCAAGGTCGTAAGCGCGCGATTTACAAATTCAAAGATCAAATGTGAATTAGTTTTCTCCTTTTAGAAAATACACTTTGAATTAAAATCGATTGATATTAACAATTAATGTGATTTAAATAAATGTTCTAACTTTTAAATTTAGTTTTTATATTTATAACAATGTAAAACAAGTTAAATTTATTAATAACTTATAACAACTGATTGATAAATAAAATTTTGTTAATATGAAATTCAGTGCGAGATTCTTTGTATAAATTAATGTTTTAAATATAATTCTTTGTATAAATAAATGTTTTAAATTGTTACTATTATTTCATCCTTCTTCCTACTATACGAATGAATATTCACATTAAAATTATTTTACCACTCAAAGTCGTTGTCACGTAAAACTTTCGCCCGTATACCGACTTTACAGGCAACAAATTTTTTTATGTTATTATTTTATTTTGTTTATGTTATTCTGTTATATTTTGAACTAAAGAAAATAAAATTTTCCAGAATCATGACATCAAATCGTCTATTTCTTCAATTATAAAAATGAGAATTGATAACATGCTCATATATATATTAATCAAAAATAAATAATCGGTAAATTTAGATTTATTCTAATTTTTTCTATTTTGTCTCATCCTGCATAAAGCTAAGAGTAACAAACAAAGATTTTTTATCGATTATATTGCAGTTGAAATAAAGGAAAATAATCATCTCTTTTCCAGAACATAGATTGCTTATTTCTTGAGAAATCTAGAGGGGCCAAAACTTTTGACGGTGTGTATATATTCACCACAAATATAGCAAAAACAATCGGGATTAAGCAAACAACATCTTCTTGATGAAGCCATATCAAAAACAACAACATCGAACTATATTTTAGTGTCCAATAAAAAACGAAAATCCAAGTAATAATAGTTATTGTCATTATAAAATAAAACACTTGTTTACATTTTCTACTTTATTTTTGGTATTGACGTACGTTTCGTCTTTGCTAGAAAGACTTCATCAGAATACGAAGTAACAGTTGTTGTACAATGAATTTATAAAATTTTTTACAGAAGGTGTACATGTGTTTTTAATTGTTCGTCGGGTTGGTTTTCTCAAAGAATATTCCCTTCAGAATCGTGTTCACTCGATCCCTTGTAAATATTGAATAGAGGGGTGTAATAAAAATCTATTTGTTCATTTACTAGGTTATTGCTGTTTTTATGTTTATTTATTTCGTAAATTTCCCATAAGTTCAATTTTAGACCTCTATTTTCAACATGTAGAATTTCTATTTCTTTTGTGAAAGAATGGTTATTTTCAAGAAGGTGTTTAGCATAATGTGAATCTTTTTTATTTTTATCGAAACTTCTTTCATGTTCTGTTAGGCGTGTACCGAAATTTCTACCTGTTCTACCAATATAAATCTTTGGGCAATCTGGGCAAGTGAGTTTGTATACACCTGATAATTGAAGTTTATCCATACTGTTTTTATTGTTTTCGATGTATTTGCTAATAGGATTGTTTGTCTTGAAAGAGACTTTAATATTTTCTTTTTTGAGTAGGTTTTTTAGTTGAATACTAATGTTTCCGAGAAATGTGAGGCTAACGTATTTGTGTTCAGATAGATCAGATGTTACTGGATAAATTTCTTTTATTGTGTTTTTGTGTATACGTTGGTTAATTAAATTATCTATTAGAGATGTATTATATCCATTGTTGTAAGCTATTTGTTTAATTATACATTTTTCTTTTTGGAAATTGACTTGTTTTAGTGGAATGTTCAATAAACGGTATATCATTCATGGATTTCCTAGAAAACAAAATTCATAAACATCCGTTCAAAAAATACATCCTTTATTGGTATAGGTATGTGGATGATATAATTGCATGTTTCGTAGGTACTAACAGGCAAATATCAACATTTGAGAATTTTATAAATAATCTCCACCCAAAAATAGTTTTCACTTCAGAAATAGAACATAATGAATCCATCAACTTTCTTGACCTCACGATAACTAGAGAAAACAATAAACATAACTTCGCAATTTATCATAAACCATCACAAACAGATACCATTATACACCGTAATTCTTTTCATCCATTCCAACACAAACTAGCAGCTCTCCATAGTATGATATACCGTTTATTGAACATTCCACTAAACCAAGTCAATTTCCAAAAAGAAAAATGTATAATTAAACAAATAGCTTACAACAATGGATATAATACATCTCTAATAGATAATTTAATTAACCAACGTATACACAAAAACACAATAAAAGAAATTTATCCAGTAACATCTGATCTATCTGAACACAAATACGTTAGCCTCACATATCTCGGAAACATTAGTATTCAACTAAAAAACCTACTCAAAAAAAAAAATATTAAAGTCTCTTTCAAGACAAACAATCCTATTAGCAAATACATCGAAAACAATAAAAACAGTATGGATAAACTTCAATTATCAGGTGTATACAAACTCACTTGCCCAGATTGCCCAAAGATTTATATTGGTAGAACAGGTAGAAATTTCGGTACACGCCTAACAGAACATGAAAGAAGTTTCGATAAAAATAAAAAAGATTCACATTATGCTAAACACCTTCTTGAAAATAACCATTCTTTCACAAAAGAAATAGAAATTCTACATGTTGAAAATAGAGGTCTAAAATTGAACTTATGGGAAATTTACGAAATAAATAAACATAAAAACAGCAATAACCTAGTAAATGAACAAATAGATTTTTATTACACCCCTCTATTCAATATTTACAAGGGATCGAGTGAACACGATTCTGAAGGGAATATTCTTTGAGAAAACCAACCCGACGAACAATTAAAAACACATGTACACCTTCTGTAAAAAATTTTATAAATTCATTGTACAACAACTGTTACTTCGTATTCTGATGAAGCCTTTCTAGCAAAGACGAAACGTACGTCAATACCAAAAATAAAGTAGAAAATGTAAACAAGTGTTTTATTTTATAATGACAATTACAACTGATTTCTACCAAGCAACGGCCCAATCTATCATAAATTTAATAATAGTTAATGAGGGTAGTAAGCTATAACTCAAAAACAAAAGCTGTCAGAGAAAAATTGTTTCCATATTTAAAAAATACGCGTCATTATGAGATAGAAACAGAAAAAATTACAGGAAACAAACATTTTTTTTTGTTGACCAGTGTTATCGTCGGTAGACTTTCCCTGTGATCCTTTAGTTCACCACATCATGATCTTCCCGCCATGAATATTGGGCTTGACAGTTGATGAGAAGGTATCCATATGTTGTCCAACGTTTTGTTTTATCCCCAGTCACATTTCAATACAAAAACCTCTTTTTTTGCCTTTGAAGCAGTTGTTCGAACGTGACTCTAAGTGTTTTTACGAATTTCTCTTGCGTTTGTTATGGATCTTGCTCGAGCCTTACCTCTAATTCTTCAGCCTCAAACTGTGAGGCGCTCCTCAAAGTAGTTCTTCGTCTTCCATATCAAATTTTTGAATCAGGAAAATTATTTCTGACACGTTCTTTCAGCTAAAGCATGGTCACTGCACATCCGATAAAAAACGATGACTTTCGGCAGTCCTTTTCTTCATATTGAAGTAATAAAGTAATACTCCCTGGAGAAACACATAATTCGGCACAAAAAAGAACAACTTTAGAGCCCACGCAAACTATCTTCTTCACAGGTCAGTGAAATGACAAATACTGAAGAAAAGCCTAATGATAACACTTCAAAATGATGATGGTGCTGGATTAAACAATGGAATACTAAACTGGCAGCGACATGTTATCAAAACCCCACGAACATATTTCTACTCTTAATAAATTATTCTTATTTTTTCAGAAAATTCATATAGTCAATTCACGATTTACCCAAATAGCCTCGCAAGAAGACAACACGTTTTTCAAACTATGTTCAATTTAGATATACAGTTTAATTTAAAATTATCTTCACAAAACGAAAACCAATACAAAGTCAATGAGATATGAATTAAAATAAGAAGAAACGGTTTTTTACTTGATAGAAGGATTATTACAAAATTTGAATATCAAAACAGATTTAATCTGTTGTCTTCTACAATTATAATTTCAAAAAATTTTTTTGAAGAAACTTTAAGAATTAAATTAATGTCTTTATAAGCACTGCTCATATTTAATGGACGTATAAAATCAAAATTCATCATACAATATCAAATGGAATTAAGAAAAACCAACGAATATACATTGTCAATTGAAATTGAAATATAAATAAGAAAACATTTTTTGTTTCTTCAAAAAAAATTTTTTAAATTAAAATTGTAGAAGACCACAGATTAAATCTGTTTTGATATTCAAATTTTGTAATAATCCTTCTATCAAGTAAAAAACCGTTCCTTCTTATTTTATTTCATATATAATATATAATTATATAAGGTTTTTTAAATAAAGAAATTCATTATACAGTGTTGAATGGTTTAAACCAAGACCAAGTGCCTTATAAACTTTGTATGATTTTTTGTGAACGTGGAACATAGAGTACCTTGGATATAAATGTACCTATTTGCATGTTCATATATCATATATTTCTGAAGATGCACTCGGTAAGTCTACACATTGTTTAATTGATTTGATTATTTTTTATATGTAAAGTTGAACTGATCTTATCGTAATTTTAATTATTTTTTGAGGATGTGCTACATGTTTTGAGATTTTTTGAAGTAATTTATTTAAATATATTGAATATTTCAAATGAATTAGTTTTTGAGAAGTTCTTGAAATTATGTTTTATATTTTTGAGAAAGAGTTATTTTTCATTGATATAGGATCAGAAAACAATACATTTTGTAACAAACAGGGCTTCGTACGTTTGTCTGAAGAGTTCAGTACGCATGCCTGGAACGAAACAAAAAATGTTTGCTTATTTATATTTTAATGTCAATTGTCAATTTATATTCGTTGGTTTTTCTTAATTCCATTTGATATTGGTGTATTTTGATTTTATACGTCTACTAAATATGAGCAGTGCTTATAAAGACATTAATTTAATTCTTAAAGTTTCTTAAAAAAAAATTTTTTGAAATTAAAATTGTAGAAGACAACAGATTAAATCTGTTTTGATATTCAAAGATATGAATTATTTCTAAAAGGCAGTTTATATCCTCCCTCCCACCTTTAAAATTATCAGGATTGCTTGATCGTGCATATGATCTTTTGCCTCGAAACCACTATCTTCCCACATACAACCCCTCTCGAGTAATCGAATTCCTTCAAGCATTTTGAGGAAATCGCTTGGCTTAATCTCCACAACTTGAACCCTCAGGTTGAAATGTGTATCCTTCTATCTTATCAGATGTCCTACGCGAAATATATCCATATTATGCAATGTGCCAATGCACAAAGGGTCGCGATAAACCTGAGATTAACAAAAGGACATTCCAACTCCCTGGAAACAATGATCCCCGAGGACCTCAATTCCATTTTCCACGTTGGATTCATGAGATGCGCTTCTTTCTTTGACAATTGTTCCACGTCATTGGAGTACAATTCCCGTATTTCAATGATAATTACTCTGTAGCTGAAAGGAATATCACGAGAACTCTTATCCTTATTTCAACCACAGAATAATCCACATTGATATGATTAAAGTTGAAATAAAATGTATGAGTCAAATCGCGTTGAAAGATTTTGCGGAATATTTGAATACTAATTTCCATTCGATTTCCATAATATACAGCTCATATAAAATAGTACAGCCGAATGTTTCCGTAAGTATGCGTTTTTCCGGAAAACGCCGAGTTACGCCAATTTTTACTTTGATGGTCACATCTTTTGATTGTATAAGGTTGCTTGGAAAGTATCGGGTGTTTTTTTTAGAGTGATAGAAATTTCGATAGGGATAACTGTGATTTGACAGAAGGTAGAAGCCATGTTGTTTTGACATTTCTGTTCAGTAAGTATTGGCAAATTATCATGGAAAAACTTACGTCGCAAAAACGTTTACAAATTGTTGAAAATTATTTTCAAAATCAGTGTTCTATTCGCCTAACTTATAGAGCACTTCGTGAAATTTATGGTTTACATAATCGTCCATCAGAGCAGCTCATTCGTCGATAGATTTCGGACAACATTTTCTCTACTCGATGCAACAACAACAAGACAAAGAACTGTACGTACAAAAGAAAATATCGCTGCTGTAAGTCATAGTGTTAATGATGATCCAGATTGGTCTATCCGTCGACGTTCACAATAAGTTGGACTCTGTGCATTCACCACATTGAAAATTTTGTACACTCATACAAGATCCAACTGGTTCAAAAACTAAAGCCACTAGACCATAATAAGCGTCGTTTGTTTGCTGATTGGGCCCTAGAACAGCTTGAAGTTGATCCACTTTTCTATCGTTAAAATGTGTTTAGTGATGAAGCTCATTTCTGGTTGAACGGCTATGTAAACAAGCAAAATTGCCATATATGGAGTGAAAACAATCCTCAAGAAGCTCTGCAGGTTCCATTGGATTCTGAAAAATGGACTGTATGGTGTGCTTTACACGCTGGAGGTATCATCGGTCCATATTTCTTTAAAAACTATGATAGAGCTGATGCTACAGTGAATGGTCCTCGTTACAAATCGATGATCAATGATTATTATCTATTATTATTTTCAAAATTTGAATGGTATCGATCCAGAAGTGTTTAGGTTCCAACAAGATGGTGCTACACCTCATGCTGCTGCCGTAACAATTGATTTATTGAAAGAAAGATTTGGCGATAACATTATTTCGAGAAATGGTCCAATTAATTGGTCTCCAAGATCATGCGACAAAACTCCCCTGGATTATGTTTTTTGGGGTTATGTCCAGTCATTGGTTTATGCTGATAAATCAGAAACAATAAACGCTTTGGAAGCCGACATAACTAGTGTTATTGATGAAATAAGGCCTGAATTACTCGAAAAAGTGGTCCAAAATTGGTCTGGTCGAATGCGGTTCTTCAGTGCTAGTCGTGGTGGACATATGTCGGAAATTATTTTCAAAACATAAATGTCATAAAATTATCGTTCAAATGAAAAAAATTGGCTTCAATAATAATTTAAATGTGTTTTATTTCAATTTCAAGTTTAATCACTCTGAAAAAGCACTCGATACAATAGTATCGAGTGCTTTTTCTTATTTTTCTAATAAGAAAGATTACAAAAAGGTGTTAGACCAGAATGGCCAATATAAAATGTAAAGAAATCTTCATTCATAATAAATAAATTGTCTTTTACTTCCCAAAAAAAAAAGAAATTACTTTCCGAACAGCCCAATTCATTTGTTAACACGAATTTGAGTATGGTAAAAAGGAAGATTTTTGAATCGAGACAGTGCAACTTACTTGAAGTTCGAAACATCAATAAAGAAGAAAATTTGATTGAATCGGTCTTCACTTGCCGGAAAAACATCTTGATTGTTAAAATTAAAACAACTTAATTTCCGCTTATTTATTTAATTTCACAACAATTGTTTCGTCATGACTTCATCTGGTGAGTGTGGTACTAACTACATATTTGAAATTAAGATCTTCAAATATTCAAAAAATATACAGAAAGAAGGTAGTAGGAATTTACAGTAATTTGTTTTTTATTATTATACAAAGTTTCAAAAAAGGTTAATTAAGGGGGATTTGTTGAGGTCCGTCTGGTCGTTTGGGAGAATCTGTTTTTTATTGTTTCTGTTAACTTCGAGGGCTTCTAGGTATTTCAACCTGAGGTTCTTGTTTGCTAGGTGAAAGATTTTGTAGTTATCACCAAATCAATTATTAAAATATAAAAACAAAAAGTGTGGAGTCTATAGGTTGAACTGGGGTACTTGCCCATGTGTATACATTGGTCAGACAGGTAGATCTTTCGGCACTAGGATACGTGAATACCAGAAAGCATATCTTGGTAGAAACGGAAATTCAACATATGCTGACCATCTTTTGGAGACAGGACATGATTTTGACAATAACTACAAAATCTTACACCTAGCAAATAAGAACCTCAGGTTGAACTACATAGAAGCCCTCGAAATTAACAGATACAATAACAATCTCCTAAACCACCAGAAGGACGTCAATAAATCCCCTGAAACTTTGTATAATAATAAAAAAACAAATTACTGTAAATTCCCAATAACTTCTTCTCTGTATATTCTGAATATTTAAAGAACTTAATCTCAAATATGTAGATAGTACCATACTCACCGGACGAAGACATATCAGGACGAAACAATTGTTGTGAAATTAAATACTCGTAAATTAACGGAAATTAAGTTGTTTTACTTTTTATCATCAAGATGTATTTCCAACAAGTAAAGATCGATACAATCAAATATTCCTCTTTATTGATGTTTCGAACTTTAAGTAAGTTCTCGATTCAAAAATCTTCCTATTTAATATACTCCAATTCGTGTTAACAAATGAATTGGGTTGTTCCGAAAGTTATTTCTTTGTTTTGGAAAATAAAAGACAATATTTTTATTATGAATGAAGATTTCATTACATTTCATATTGGCCATTCTGGTCCAACAACTTTTGTCATATTTCTAATAGTATCGGGTAACTTTTTTAGAGTGATAGAATTTGAAATTGAAATAAAACTCATTTTAATTAAAATTGAAGCCAAATTTTTTTTATTTGAAAGATAATTTTATGGCATTTATGTTTTAAATATAATTTCCGGCATATATCCACCACGACTAACTCTGGGGAACCGAATTCGACTAGACCAATTTTGGAACACTTTTTCGAGTAACTCAGGGCTTATTTCATCAACAACTCGAACTATATTGGCTTCTAAAGCGTCTACTGTTTCTGGTTTATCAGCATAAACCAATGACTTGACATAACCACAAGGAAAATAATTCAATGGAGTTATGTCGCATGATCTTGGAGGCCCATTAATTGGACCTCTTTTTCGAAATAATGTTATCGCCAAATCTTTCTTTCAATAAATCAGTTGTTACGGAAGCAACATGAGATGCAGCACCATATTGTTAGAACCAAAACACTTCTGGGTCGATACCATTGAAATTTTGAAGCAAATAATCATTGATCATCGATCTGTAACGAGCACCATTCAGTGTAACATTAACTCCAACATCGTTTTTAAATAAATGTGGACCGAAGATGCCTCCAGCGTGTAAAGCACACCATACAGTGCATTTTTCAGGATGCAATGGAACCTGCAGAACTTCTTGAGGATTGTTTTCACTCCATATATGGCAATTTCGCTTCTTTACACAACCGTTTAACCAGAAATGAGATTAATCACTAAACACAATTTTACGATAAAAAAGTGGATCAACTTCAAGCTGTTCTAGTGCCCAATCAGCAAACAAACGACGCTTATTATGGTCAAGTGGCTTTAGTTCTTGAACCAGTTGGATTTTGTATGGGTGTAGACCTAGATTTTGTACAAAGTCCAACTTGTTGTGAACGTGGACGAATAGACGAATATGGATCATCATTAACACTATGACTTACAGCAGCTATATTTTCTTCTGTACGTACAGTTCTTTGTCTTGTTGTTGTTATTGCATCGAGTACAGAAAATGTTGTCCGAAATCTATCGATAGTTCGACGAATAGGCTACTCTGATGGACGATTATGTGAACCATTAATTTCACGAAGTGTTTTATAAGTTTGGCGAATAGACACTGATTTTGACAAGAAATTTCAACAATTTGTAAACGTTGTTGCGACGTGAGTCTTTCCATGAAAATTTGTCAATGCTTACTGAACAGAAATGTCAAAACAACATGGCTTCTACCTTCTGTCAAATCACAATTATCCCTATCAAAAGTTCTATCACTCTAAAAAAACACCCGCTTTATCATAGCTTACTAATTCATAAATCAGAATAAGTTTGGCCTTTTTGATGATCGGAATATATGGTAACGCTGCAGATCTGTATAAATTTTAGGTACTCTGCCATTTTAAATTCGAATGTAATCAGTATAGATTCATAGCCAACTTACTTATTATGGTATGAGTTTCCCAACAGTTCGAACCGCCGTACAATTCCAGCTTCATGAAAAATCTAACGGACCACCCAAACTTCCCCCGAGATCTGAAACTCATATCTTGGAACTTTTCAATCCGCAAGTGAAACGATGTGAAAAACATATTTCAGTTCATTTTCCCCAAAGACTGTTCATATCCCCGAAATCCGGTTCTCATAAAGGACCGCATGTCCCAAATGAAAATCTTTCATCGCGACCTAGGGCGATATTTCCTCTTTCCGAACTTTGAGCGTCTGCTTGATAACGTGTGCCAGTCGACGAAATCACGCTCTGATTTTTCGTATCTGAAATTCAAAAGTTCCATGGTCCGATTTGTACGCGAGAGAAATCGATAAGAGATACCAGTCGAGTTATTTGAAAGGAACAGCTGGGAATTTTTCATCTACCGCTCATTTTCAATTAAGCTCGATATCGGTCTTCTGGAGCGTCGCCATTGATGGACTTGAAGACTACTGAGAAAAGACGAAAAAAAGCGCTGCTAATTTTATAATGGGTGTATAGTACCACGGTTTGTTTACCGCCGTATTTTGCCAGCTTTGAAAGGTAAAATTAATTAATAATAAATAACTTACCATAACTGCCTCGTGGTATTCTTTTTGGACAAACACTCAATTAGAGACCTTATTTGATTTCTAATTATTTTTTGAGGATATGCTACATGGTCTGAAAAATTTTTGAAGTAACTTATTTAAATATATTAAATATTTCAAATAAATTATATTTGGAGAAATTCTTAGAATTATGTTTTGCATTCTTGAGAAAGATCTGTTTTTCATAAATGTAAGATGAGAAACAATATTCCGTCTCCTTCCTTATTAATTTTAATTGCCAATTTATATTTGTTGGATTTTTATTCCATTTGATATTATATAATGAGTTATATGTCTACTGAACTTAAGCCAAGTTTTTTTCATTTACTTTATTAATAATTAATAATAATGTTAATCAAGAAACAAAGAGATTTACATTAATATAAATCTAAAAATACTACATATCTAAAACTCGCAGAATAGAAAACAACAAAATCAAAATGAACGCAAGAAATTAAGCTTCATACAGTTTGAGTGAATAAACAAAGTTACTCCTTCAAAACCATACGGTTGTGCGTAGGAAGCTTGCTAACTGGATTTTTATGACAATTTGGATTTTTCTGAGAACTTTGAGAGAATGGTTCAAAATTTTTTTTTCGTAATCGGTAGCCGATGCGACAAAACTACAGGAGACCATAAAGTTTAGTATAACAACATTACTTTTTTTTACATTTTTTCAAACTAACAGTGTCTCGCCAGAAAAGAGTTCTGGAGTAAAACAGTGTTCCAGAAGGAAGATCATCCTGTAGCTTCACAATCAAAATTGACATGTCACATGGTGTAACTGTAAATTGTAATAACTAAGCCAAATTCAGTTGAATATCGCGTGAAATGCAGATACCTTGAGATTAAAATTCAAAGTTAAACAACCTGTATCTCCTCCAATTTAGGAACAACTTTCAAAGAACATCAATCTTCATCTAGGAACCATAAAGATAACTCTAATTTTACGAAATATTTTTTCATAACCAATCATATCTTTCGAGAATTGGACAATCTTGAAATATTGCACCTGTAAGCGAAGAAAAACAACTAGACATCCTGAAATTCGACATAATTGAACACAAACAGCACGCTTCAACAATAAAACTATTAAATCAGCAGACGGACAATTGGGACACCCCACTTTTCTGAGTTTTGCCGAAACCTTCAACGGATGTGAGCAAACAGCCAACTCAAATCGAGAAGTCAATTGTAATTATTCAGTATATAAAATAAAATAAATGGAGGTTTATACTTGGTAGAAGGTATATAAAATTATTTGAATATTTCAATATTTACAGATATGTTCTGTTAGCCTTCTACAATTTCACATATTTGATTTCAAAAAATTAAATTTAATATTAAAACTTCAGGCATTAAATTAATGTCATATAAGTATTACTTATATCAAACAATATATAAAATGAACATTCATTATAAGACATTTTTTGTTGATTGATGTTATATTTTATGAATAATTATTTTATATGTCGTTTGATATAAGTAGTACTTATATGACATTAATTTAATTCCTGAAATTATAATATTAAATCTAATTTTTTAAAATTTTTAAATTGTTTCCCTTAATCTTACGCGGTCTTCCAGAAACTGGTCTATGCCTCATATCCATACCATTTCTTATCCTCTTTATTGTTTCATATACATCAGTTTTTCCCAGTTCAGTCAATTGCACTAATTTTTTAACGTTTCGAAAAACTTTTCGATACAAATATTCTAGCTGTTTTCTTTTTTCTAGTTGCGACATTATTTCATTAACTGTATACCTGTTAACAGTCAACAATATTTAACAAATAGTATTGCCATGCAAGTTTGGCCATGGCCGACTATCCGCACAACCTATTTTATACATTATTTTTGTCTTAGAATATTACAAAAAAAGGGTATATTAAAATTATGAAAAATAATAAATTCCGGATTCTTTATAGACGGACTATATATAATAGTTGAGATACAATTTGTTTTCATCCAGTTTAAAAATGTAGTAAACACTTAAGTTACTAAAGTCCTTGTATATTCAGTAAATTTAGTGATAGAAAACAAACTAATTTCTGATTTCATTCGATTCAGATCAAATTGTTCAATATATCGTTCGAAATCACTTTCATACAAGCAGATATCGCTCTATCAAACATTTATTTTTGTTCTGTACATAATTACAATATCACACAAAAACTCATTCTCGTTTTCATCGTAACAGAAAGCAATACAAAATCGGATATGAGTATACTACCAGGTGACATTATCGAACAGTTTCCGAATGGAATCAAAAAGCAATCAATTCGAGCAACGAAATATACGAATTACCAGGACGAATTCAAATGGTGATTTTAATGCAAACAAATTAATTGTAGGTTGGGAATATTCGAGGCAACTCGACTAACAGTCACAAAATAAATATGTTATTATTGATTTGAGCCAACTTAATTGATAGCTGTCCTCAATCAATACAATAATCGCTCTGGATTTGGGCAAACGGCGATAAATAGAATATGTTGATTCAACTGCAACGAGTCAGGAATCCGTTTGTTCTAAGGTAAATATGGTCAACGTTTTAGTCCACAAGAGGTAAATCACAGTGTATAAACAGAATTCTAAAAAAAGTTTTAATATAAATGAAAAATGTCATATCATATTTTGATGAAAAATTTCTGCGATTCTGATTCTGAATGAGTGTGATTGCGGATAAAATCTTGTATTTCATGCGTGTTTCACATACATTTAATTCAGAACTAAAACCACTTTTTTTTATTATTTTGTTTTACTACTAACAATTCTCAGATGTTTTACAATAGGTAAGGTTTACATTTTTGCAACATGTTTCGCACTTTCGTTCATTTTCAGGCAACTGACCCCTAAGCACATGGTACAGGGTATTTTATGTATATTCAGGTACAACGTAGTGATAATAAAAAGTGAGTTACAGGAATTTTGTCTGGACCAGATGTTAGAAAACATAAAAATCTTGGGTAATTATGAGGGTAGGATGTTATTTGAATGCATTAAAAATTTGGGAATTATATAGATCAGTTTGATCATTCATTATCTCAAGAATATTTTTCTGCACCAATTTACAATCTTCAATGGACTCCAGATAATTGAGCTTCCTTCCTTTTGATTTCACATGTGATATTTTTAGGTTGTTGATTATTGGGAATATTGCGACGGTGGAGCTTCTTTTATTTTTGGAGAAATCCATTCGATGTTCATTATACCTTGTATAAAATGAACGCCGTGTCTGACCTATACATTTTTTATTGCAAGTTGAACATGTTAACTCATAAACTCCTGATTTTAGTAAATTAAGGGTTGGATCCTTCGCATTGAATAACAGAGAAAACAATTTATTTTCTGGTTTGAAAGCGATTTTTATATCAAGTTTTGATATATTATTGGCTATGTTTGCACTTATATCACCGAAGTAGGAAAGAGAAATGAACTCTCTGGTTATTTCTGTTTTAATAGAAGGGTAAATTTGGTTCATGGCTATTTGGTACAATTTCTGTTTAATTATTTTATTTATTATCTTATGACTGAAATTGTTTGTGGCTATTGTTTTGAAAGTATCAATTTCAACTTCACGGTTGTTCTTGGACAGGGGAAAAGAAAAGGCTTTATGGATCATCGATCCGTAGGCTGAAATTTTTTGTAAGTAAGGGTGGTTTGAGTCTATGGGGATACATATATCGATTGATGTGAGAACAAATCATATCTATTGAATCTTGATGTAGAGAATATGTTTCCAAATATTCCGAGTAAAGAGACGATAGATTTAGTTTGGAAATATTACAACAATCACATATGAATCCATTGATCCACTGTGAATTTAATATACTTTTGGAACTTAGTTTACAAAGGAACTATTTTCAATTCAATAACAAAATATTTGAACAACTGATCGGCCTAACTGTGTACTCATCCCTGAGCCTATTTCTCGCTGATATTTTGATGAATTACATAGAAAAGAAATATTTCACTTTAAAATTACCTACTTTTGGTACTGATTTGTTGATAATATATTTGCCTGCATATCTGGAACATCTAGACAACTTGGACAACTTCTAAATTTGATGAATATCATTCACCCAAATATAAAATTTAAGTTAGAAAAAAAATTGCATAACTATTAACATTTTTAGACCTATCAATATCACATTCAAACCGAAAAATTGAATTTAACGTGTTCAGAAAACTCACATCAAGCGATATTTATTTATATATATTTATATATATATATATATATATATATATATATATATATATATATATATATATATTTATATATATATATATTTATATATATATATATATATATATATATATATATATATATTGTCATGGAATTTACAGTTAAATTAAATAATTACATAAATATATTAAGGAAACGACTCACCGTTGTATATAAGTTGACTCGTTAGTGTGTAACCAGACCAAAATTAATTAAATAATATCCATTTTGATAGAAATATGAAGAAAAAACATATTCACAGCACATAATGTCTAGTCGAATGAAAATTCTTTGAACGGTAATCAAAAATCAGTAATCTTGTTGACAATTTATAAATATAATTCACAGGGAGATTTCAATGTACAATTATTCAATGTAAAGACAGCCAAAGTTGCAAGAAATAAAAGTAATATGAATTTAGATATCTAGTTTGAAATTGATGAAGAAATTGTTGAAAAGATTTGTTACTATCATGTATTATACTACTCTGTCAAGAAAGTACCGGGAATTTTCAATTAAAACAACATTTTTACATTTAATCGTCAAAATTTATTGGGTCGCCTTCAAAATAGGCTCCATTTGCTCCAATACATCTATGCCAACGGCACTTCCAATTATCGAAACATTTTTTATAGGCGCTTTCCGGGATGGACTTTAGCTCTCGCGCCGAATTTTGTTTTATGGCTTCAATCGACTCAAAACGGGTGCCACGAAGGGGCAATTTTAGTTTTGGGAAGAGGAAAAAGTCGCTGGGAGCCAAATCCGGCGAATACGGTGGTTGCTGAAGCACGTTTGTTGAGTTTTTGGCGTGAAAGTCAGTCACAATCGTAGCTCGGTGAGAAGGCGCGTTATCGTCATGCAAAATCCATGAGTTGTTCGCCCACAAATTTGGCCGCTTCTTACGGATACGCTCACGCAAACGTTTCATAACGCCTAGGTAATACTCCTTGTTTACCGTCTGACCCTCTGGAACGAATTCGTAGTGCACCACGCCACGGATGTCGAAGAAAACAATGAGCATCACCTTCATTTTCGAGCGGCTTTGGCGACCGTCCTTGAAGGCTCTGTACCACTGATATGCACGAGTTTTCGATAGAGCATTATCACCAAAGGCCTTTTGCAACATTTTCAATGCATCGGCACACGAAAATTCATTTGCAACACAAAACTTTAAACAAATTCTTTGCTCAACGTAATCACCCATAGTAAAAATCGGCACGCACTCTGACATCGATTGACTTAATCAGCTGTTGCAAACACACTAGTTGACAGATCCCGCTCAAGCTTGGCATAGTAATTAAGGACAGTGGTACTAACCCAGGAAAAAAAATTTCACCTGCCTCATTGCCCCGCCAGATTTAAATCGATAATTTCCGGTATTTTCTTGACAGAATGTATATAAACTTTAGTGAAATTTTTAACAAAGAACAAGCTAAATTAAATATAACTCACCAGAATGATGTAAATAGGACAAATTTGATCAAAATTCAATTAATTCAATGAAATATCAGATCTACGTCAGATAAATTCAAATGATTAATGTAAGATATATCCTTCAAGATGTTTAGGCATCAATAGAAATGTAATAGCATCTGAGCTACAGAAATTTAATCAATTTCTTAAGTATTATTAAGTAATTAATAAGTTATAGGTATCAGAAGTTAAATTTTGTTAAGTTTTGAAACTTGACATACTGTACGGATGGAAAACAAGACTTTCACTGTTTTGTTCAACATGAAACATACATCAAAATTTAGTTTAAAAAACAGGCTAATTTAGCCTATTCCATAACAATATATATATATATATATATATATATATATATATATATATATATATATATATATCCCATAGACTCAAACCACCCATACTGACAAAAAATTTCAGCCTACTGATCGATGATCCATAGAGCCTTTTCTTTTCCCCTGTCCAAGAACAATGGTGAAGTTGAAATTGATACTATCAAAACATTAGCCGCAAACAATGGTTTCAGTTATAAGATAATGGATAAAATAATTAAAAACAGAATGTCCCAAATAGCTATGAACCCAATTTACCCTTCTATTAAAACAGAAAAAACAAACATTTAATTCACTTAAGAAAATTAATAGCTAGAGCTTCGTCCCCCCGCATTTAAACTTTCTTGCGTGAAAAATAAAATAATAAAAAAGAAGTTTTTTACTTGATAGAAGGAATATTACAAAACTTGAATATCAAAACAGATTTAATCTTTTAGTCTCCTACAATTATCGCGTGAATAAAATCCTATCTAAAACATTTATAAAATAAATAACTATTATTTGATTTAAATCTAAAAAATTCTCAAGAGGTCGTTTAGATTAAAATTTGTAGATTTCATAGAATTGATCAAGTTAATATTTGAAACATAGAAATTTGTTTGTTTATAAATTATATTCAGTTTAATCAAAACAATTTGCACATAAATACCAAGAGATACATCAACTGGCTACATGATCTCAACATGAAATTTGTTTATGAGGCAAATATTTCAGCTGATGTCGCTAATGACTCAGTACACGAGCATACCCTCCCCGGAAAAGTCGTTTGTTTGGGTTTGCTTAGGCATCCAATTACCATTTTAGATGAAGAACTTTGTTCTAGAGCTGAAAATGGGGAACTAGGAGAATGAAGTCGTCAGGGCAATTCTTCGCGCATGGGTTAGTCCTCGACTAAATCATATTAATTCATTAGTTTTGTGGATTAAGGTTGCCCCGTTTCTGCGATCGCATCCGATATTCGTGAGGAATTTGAATTTCTCGTGAATAGCATTGATTGATGCAGCAAATGAGGCACTGACTATTATCTCCAGACTGAAATCCCTTGGAATTTTGGAAGAAGAATAAAAACACGGATGTTCGTCCGAATTTTTTGAAGATTGTAACGGTTACTTATTTTGTGGTCCGGATTTCACAGCCCTGTTTCAAAGTCATATATCGAACAGAACTGTGATCCGAAGCCTCATATGTTCATGTGAATTCTACGAATTGGCATATGAGCGAGGCTCTTTCACCACATGACTACTCTGCAGTCTCCACAGTCTTCCCCCAGAGGCAGAAAGTGTGATAAGGATTACGCCGTATCATCGCGTAAAGTGAGAACCCCTCAGAAAAGGTGAACCCACCAGCTTCAAGTTTGGGCTTCAGCTCGAAAGCCTACAACCGTCTGACTGGTAGCAGCGAAGCACTATCAAACCTCTACTGGCCCTGCAGGTCAGTACCCGAGTTGTTTGGGACGCAACTCCCTCGCCGAAAGGGCTTCTTATCCAAGCACCCGAACGCAGTCCCATGAACTAAGATAAACACAAGACTGATGACTCAATTGATCCTGGTACGAGCAACGTCAACACGGCCTGTACGTCATGACCCACGAACCCATGTGAAGTCTTTTGATTGACCCTGGCGTCAAGCACTAGCGGGATAGCTATTTCGTCGAGATCCACAAATCCTAAAATGTTACGCAATAGATCCGAGAACAGGACAAGGGCGGTCGAACCGTCAAGTGCTGCTAAACCCTGGGTCATTTCATGAGAATATCCCGAACATGGGGGTCTGCGAACAGATAAATAAAATACCTACCTTGTCCACCATGCGGACCATTTCAGATCCCTCAGCGGATAAGTGACGAAGGTTGAAAAGGCCACGCTGAGATTCAGCAGGGTTGAGTAGAAGGTTAGCGATTTGAAAATATGGATCGTTTATCAACTGCTGAACGTGTGAAAATTGTGAAAACTGTAATTTTTCAGTTCACCATGGGCTATAAAGGCCTGACCAAAGACCTCGAAACTGATGCGTCTCACCGCTGGACACAGTCTGCATTCATCGTCTTCAGCCAGACCGATTTGGTGCAAATGCGCTTTCACCCTGCAGTAACCTGTCATAACTCCACAAATGTTCTGAGTTTGGCCTTATCGAGACCTAGCGCTAGGTCCGCCATATTTTAGTTCGAAGCTGTTCCAAGGAACGCCTTCAGACCAAGATGGCTCAGCCAGAAGGACTCTAGCCTTGAGTTCATTCTGCCTGTTATAGCACATCATTTAGTATTCCAAGAATGGTTCTGAGCCTACCAGAGGCAACATGGCTCCAGCAAACGCCAATTGATCTGCCTCTTCGTTACCCAAATATGTTGAGTGGCTCGATACCAAAACAAGAGTGATTCTGTTATTCATACTGAGCTTGTTTAAAGGCGTGCGGAAATTCCAGACTGTTCTTAATGTACAACAGCTGGATTCTAGAGCTTTTAGTACTGCTTGACTATCGGTAAATATTTTGATTTTGCCGTGGTGCTACGATGCATGATTCAGTAGGCAAACGTTAAAAAAATTACCATCCAAATTTCTTTCTCGATTTCTACGAGTACTGTGTGTACCAGAGTATGTGTCACAAACTGAAGGGCTGAATAGTACTAATAAAAATAAGAACCAATTCAACGTGAACGCTGGAGTGCCCCAAGGTTCAGTTTTGTCTTCTACTCTCCGTTCAATACGCATAAACGATTATCTTAGAACTATGACATTTTGAACTTTGCGGATGATAGCACTGTGATGTTATCTTTTACCAGTAACGAAACTTTGAGCACCGTTGAGTCTCAACTCATTTCGATTCTTTTATCTCAAAAAAATAAAAGAGTGGGGTCAACGTGCAATTCACTGCCTCGAATACCTAAACAAAAGCTGTGTCTGTAAAAACTCAATTCAGCCAGAAAGACTAGTCTTGAGTTCATTCTACCTGTTATCGTCCGCTTAGCCACGTCATGTGGCTAAGGAATAGTTCAGCTGAGGCAGTTAGACAGTGATCGTCGACCTTTTATCCTGAGCAGCATGGATATCAGGATAATAGGTCGACGAGCAGTGCCATTACATCATTGATGCTTGAAATATAAAGAAGAAGGCTGCCAAAACTAATTGTATTTTAGTGGACGTTCATGGTGACAAGGCTCTAACTTAGCGAACGTCTCAGGGGTGGTTTTTTCCGATTTAAACGTGGCAATTTTGATTTGAAAGACGAAAGACGTCCCAAAGTTTCAGGATGCAGAATAAGAGGCAAGGCTTGATGAAGATCCATCACAAACGGAATGGGAACTCGGTAAAACATTGGGAGTGACTCCACCAGCCATTTTCCATCATTTAAAATCAATGGGAATGATTCGAAAATTGGGGAATTCGATCCCATATGAACTGAAGCTAGGAGACTTCAAACTCCATTTTTTCACGTGTTTACAACTGCTCGAGCGGCAAAATGGAAAGGGGGTTTGGCATCGAATTGTGACTGACGGTAAAGAGTGAGTGCATTACGATAATTCAAAATGTTGGGCAGCGTATCAACAGTAGAACCGAATATTCATGGCGAGAAGATCATGCTGTGTTTTGATGGGACCTGCTGGGTGTGGAGCTGCTACCATCGAATGAAAGAATCACAGAGGGGTCTACCGATAACAATTGATGCGTTAGAGTTGAGCATTTAGAAAAAATGGCCACAATACGCCGAAAAACAAGAAAAGAGTTATTTTGCAGCTTGACAAATGTTGTGTCGGCCTTTAAAACGTACTTAGAAACGCTCTTCCGATCAATGCAACATAACCTGGCTGGCCACCACTTCTCCAATCACGATGAAGTCAAAAAATGGATCAATGCATGAAGAGCGGCCAACGATCTATTCTTTTTTCGCAATGGAATCCTAATATAAAAGTTCCCCATTGATTTTTGATAAAGAATCAACCCTCCGTCTCAATTTAGAGACAACAGTATATTAAGCACATTGGGACTTTAAATCAAAATTTGTATCGGGAGTTTTTTAGGAGTGGTAAAACATTCGATAGGGATAACTGTGATTTGACAGAAGGTAGAAGCCATGTTGTTTTGACATTTGTGTTCAGGAAGCATTGACAAATTATTATGGAAAGATCCACGCCGCAACAACGTTTACAAATTGTTGAAATTTATTTCCAAAATCAGTGTTCTATTGGCCAAACTTATAGAGCACTTCGTGAAATTTTTGGTTTACATAATCGTCCATCAGAGCAGCTTATTCGTCGAACTATCGATAATAGATTTCGGACAACGTTTTCTCTCCTCGATGCAACAACAACAACAAGACAAAGAATTGTACGTACAGAAGAAAATATCGCTGCTGTAAGTCATAGTATTAATGATGATCCAGATTTGTCTATTCGTCGACGTTCACAACAAGTTGGACTCTATGCAACTACCACATGGAAAATTTTGCGTAAATATACTGGTCTACACCCACACAAGATCCAACTGGTTCAAGAACTAAAGTCACTTGACCATAATAAGCGTCGGTTGTTTGCTGATTGGGCCGTAGAAGAGCTTGAAGTTGATCCACTTTTTATCGCTAAATTGTGTTTAGTGATGGAACTCATTTTTGGTTGAACGGGTATGTAAAGAAGCAAAACTACCGCGAAAACAATCCTCAAGAAATGTTTGATTGTATCTGTCTCTACTTGTCGGAAATACATCTCGATGATTAAAGTAAAACAACTTAATTTTCGCTAATTATTAAGTTTTAGCGGAAGTTTAGCGGAAATTAAGTTGTTTTACTTTAATCAATCTCCAAGAAGTTCTGCAGGCTCCATTGCATCCTGAAAAATGCAATGTATGGTGTGCTTTTCACGCTGGAGGCATCATCGGTCCATATTTCTTCAAAAACGATACTGAAGTTAATGTTACAGTGAATGTTGCTCGTTGCAGATCGATGATCAATTATTATTCGTTTTTTATTATTCGTTTCAAAATTTGAATGGTATCGACCTAGAAGTGTTTTGGTTCCAACAAGATGGTGCTACACCTTATGCTGCTACCGTAACAATTGATTTATTGAAATAAAGATTTGGCGATAACATTATTTCAAGAAATGGTCCAATTAATTGGCCTCCAAGATCATGCGACATAACTCCACTTGATTATTTTCTTTGGGGTTATGTCAAGTCATTGGTTTATACTGATAAACCAGAAACAATAGACGCTTTGGAAGCCTACATAACTCGTGTTATAGATGAAATAAGGCCTGAATTACTCGAAAAAGTGGTCCGAAATTGGCCTGGTCGAATCCGGTTCCTCATAGCTAGTCGTGGTGGACATATACCGACAATTATTTTTAAAATATAAATGTCATAAAATTATCTTTCAAATAAAAAAAAAATACTTTCAATCTTAATTAAAATGTGTTTTATTTCAACTTAAAGTTCCATCACTCTAAAAAAACACCCAATACATGGCAAAATTGAAATTTAGACTAATATAATGAGTATTAAATTAATTTCCGCCCAAATTAGAATAGCTCATTAATATCGCATATTCCTATCGAAATGAATCGATAATAAATTTATCCCCCACAAGAGGATTTTGTTTTCCCTTTGAGATAACCATCGTTAATCAACAAATACACTGTTCCACGTGTTGAACAAACTCAGACGCCCTGTACTACAATTAAGCTAAAATATAACTCGATAATTCCCCACAGCGAACGAAACTCCAGTAGCAAACAAGATTATCTCCCCGCACAAAAGGGAAATATTCCACGGGCGGAAAATGGAGAACGATCCGCAGAAAATTAAGGTGAAACCTTATCGGGAAACATAGTGTGGGAGTAATTTAGGATGGCAGTGACGGGAAAATCGAAGAGCCGTTGAAGAGGACCCAATAAAGTTATTATATTTCCCGCAGATTTTCCTCAGCTCTTAAGTCCAAAACGTGCGAAACATTAGTCGTCGGAATCCGGGCTTTACTCACCGCTGGGAATTTTTCCGATAAGCTACCTGAAGTACACCACTCAACGCTTTTTCGAAGATAGATCAACTCCAAACGTCATAGGTTTTTCTATTTTCGATGACGAAACAATGGAACTAGGGAAGCAACTGGATAATAGAATGTGATGAACGACGAAGTTTTCATGCGGAAATTCGTTATTTCCTGTCAATGTGAAGGTTTCTTGCTGAGATGTAGTCCATTTACAATTTGAATTTTTGATCGGCTATAAATGAAAAAACTATTGAATATTTTTTCGAAGTTATATATTTATTAGGTAGTTTGAACCTCGAACACAGGCGAAGACGAAATCCTGCTGAATCTCAGGGCGGGCTTTCCAACCTTCGTCACTTATCCCGCTGAGGGATCCGAAATGGTGCGCTGATGGAAAAAGGGAGACTACGACGTTTCGGCCCGGGTTGAACCTGGGAAGTCCCGCTCGGCTCGCCCCCAACTTTGGCCTCATCTCTGGATCCTCAAGCTCCCGCTGCGGGGTCCTGAATGATCCGTTGGTGGAAAAAGGGAGACTACGACGTTCCGACCAGGGTGGGATCTTGAAAGACTTGCTCTGCTCGTCCCCAAATTCGGCCCCATTCTTGGATACTTTAGCTACTTATCTGCTGCGGGGTCAGAAATGGTACGCTGGTGGAAAAAGGGAATTACGACGTTCCGCCCCCAACTTCGGCTCAATTTTTAGATCCTCAAGCCATTCTCTACGTTTCTTCGGAGCCTCACTTTTAGCAGTCGAACAGCAACAGCGGTCCTTTGGTGTGAGGGCTGCAAGCTGTGAAGCTGTTATTTGTTTTGTTTCGATGCTTCGGTTTTTCTCAACCACCATATAGGGATACTCTCCACATGCAGCTGAGTGCTGAGGTCGACACGGCGATCCCTTTTGAGGAGGGGTGAACTGTGTTGGTACCTTCTTGGTTGAACTGGCGCAAGTTCTCTATTATCGTCCTTCAAAAACTCTTTCTTTCTCTTTCAGCTTATTCGGGGTCTGCTGGAGTGTCAAAACTTGAGCAAAAACCCAGGACAGCAGTGATGTTAATGGTACTTTAACGTCGGTAAAGAGCTCTGCTCATATGCGGACTTGTACGACTCTGAGTATGATCCCTAGCTGGCGATGGGGTAGGTTTTTCGACTGAGCCCGTACGCTGCTGTAGGTGCCACTGTATTTGAACAGCGCTATCACACTTTTCAACGCTTCACGATCCATGGCTACGGCCTTTGCGTCTTGGATGTTGAGCTGCTGCTTTCGTTCATCCTCCTCAACGTGCCTTGCACACGTCTTACTGGGAGCCGATCGCTGCACCCACCATGTCGCGGGGCGTTTTCGCCAGAGCATCTTGTATGATATCCGTTATATGTCCATTCTGTGTATATTATAACAATTCCATAGGAGAACCGATATGATGAGAGTTTTGAGTCTTTGTTTGGATTGATTTGTTGGCTTTCCTCCAACTTAAGCCAAGCGAACGCAGTCATGGCCTGGTCCACACTGCTGTGGACTTCAGGGATACATCGTGAATACTGCAGGTTTGGTTACTGGCATGTGATCGTGACTACTCAGCAGTCTCCACAATCTTCCCAGGAAGCAGATAGTGTGATAAGGATACGCCTTATCATCGCGCATAAGCGAGAATCACTCTGAAGAGTTGAACCCACAACCTTCCAGTTTTGGCTTCAGTCCGAAAACCTACGGTGTGACTGGTAGCATCGAAGAGCTATCCAACCTCTACTGGCTCTGCAGTGTCAGTACCCTAGCTGTTTTGTGACTCGCCGAAGGGGCTTCTTATCTACCCATCCAAACGCAGTCCATTGAACCAAGATAGTCTCAATAATTGATCCTAAAACGAGCACCGTCAATCTGGCCTGTACTTCAAGACTCACGAACCCTTGCGAAGTCTTTCAATTGATCCTGGCTTCAAGCACCATAAGTCTAAGCCGTATCTTCGAAATCCACAAACTCTAGAAACGTCTCGCAAATGATTCTGGTTCAGGACGAGGCCGGTTGAATCGTCAAGTCCCGCTAAACCCTGAAGCAGTTCACAAGACATCCTTTACATGAGTTTTTGCAAACAGATAGATGGCATACCCTTCTAGTCCAGCATGCGGACTTTCAACCACTGCAAAACTTCCTGAGTGATAGGAAATTAGCATGAAGAGGAAATTGTGAAAATCGATTACTAGAGTTTTTCACCAAAAAGGTCTAAGACATTTATAAGTGAGGCATTATGAAGCTACCTTTGAAATGGCAACAAATTATAGAAGAGAACGGTGCATATTCGACTCGAATCGAACAATCCGTTAAATGTTGCACAAAGTATTGAAGTTCACTCAAATGTAATTGATTTTCCACCAACCTTATATTGATATATATAGAAATAGATAGAAAATTCGTCAAATAATGCCTCTAACATGTTAATCGGCCAAACACTCTGTTTCATATACAAAATCAAAACACGCCACCTGGCGTCAGTCCACTCAACGTTGCTGAGTGAGCACCCTCAGTAGCAATTTATGGGCACCAGACGAAATAAAACATCAAAATAAATCCTGGGTCCCGCCCGGTTTTCGGCATCGAGTAAATAAATTAGGGCTCACAAATAGGTCGCCCTCTCGGAGCTAATATGAAATTGTGGTGTTGTTATGGGGTCCCAAGAGTTTCCTACGTTTCACCTCTTTTTCAGTTAATGATGTTATCTCCCTAGGGGTGGTTCGGGAAAGTTGAGCAAGTCTGTTTACTGTGGAAATTTTTAAATATAAACTGTCAAACTTTTAGCGAAAGTTCTGTTGGTTTGAAGGATATTTTTCATTTTTCTAGACGAACAACTTTTATTCTGTTGTTTTCATATGGTTGTCTTTACTGGTAGAAGTGATCGAAATGAATAAATCATACATCGCTGTCAAAAAAGTACCAAAAATCGGCTTAGTACCCTAGTTATCTCCAGCCAAATTTCACAACGTTATTCTACAGGAATTTGTAATACAAATGTTCCTGTAGAGTATGGTCCAATTATCTTTCGTTGATAAGTTATTCAAGATTCTACTATTTTGTTATGTTTCACAATTTTTTCATTAATGGTTGTTGCTTGAAGCCAGGATCAATTGAAAGACTTCACAAGGGTTCGTGGGTCTTGACTTATGGGCCGGATTGACGGTGCTCATACTAGGATCAATTGAAGCATCGATTCTTGAGATTTTCTTGTTTCTCGAGTCTGCGTTCGGGTGGGTGAAAGTAAGAAGCCCCTTCGGTATGTGAGTTGCGTCCCACAGAAATCGGGTACTGACACTGCAATCACAGTGCAGGCTTTCGAACTGAAGCCGAAACTGGAAGCGGAGTGGGTTCAACTCTTCGGAGTGGTTCTCGCTTTGCGCAATGATAAGGCGTACTCTGATCAGACACTTGATCTTGGGTAGATTGTGGAGACTACTGAGTAGTTACCTGGTGAATGAGCCACGCTTTTATGCCAGTAACTTAACCCAGTATTTCCCTTGAAGTCCACAGCAGGGTGCGTTCGCTTAGCTTATGTGGTGCATTTGGAGAAGAGCCAAGCTATCATTTCAGACAAAGATCCGTCTCTTCAGAACGCTCATCATACCGGTTCTATATGGCGCCGAGACGTGGAACCTGCTAAAGAGCGACCTGAACAAGCCCGACGCTTTCCAAATGTCTTCGGCAGATCCTGGGAGTTTACGTTCGAGACCATCTTTGAAACGATTTCATACGGTAGAGATGCGACCACCAACCAACTAAAGAGGCTCTGATCCAGCAGAAGAGACTGAGATGCTTCGGACTCGTCTGCATAATGAACAAACAACGGATGCTATACAAGATGATCTGGCGAAAACTCCAAGAGACATGGCGGATGCAGCGTTCGTCTCCCACGAAGACATGGGCGATGCACTTTGAGGAGGATGTACGAAAGCAGCGCCTTAACATCCGAGATACAAAGGCTGTAGCCATGGATCGTAAAGAGTGAAAAAGCGTGATAGCGACTGTTTAAAATCAAATGGCACCCACAGCAACATACGAACTCAGGCGGAAAATCTACGCCATCGTCAGCTACGGATCAAAGAGGAAAGGAAGTAGGTAAAAGAAAATATCTGTTATTATAAAATACTTCAGCCTTTGTTTTTGGTTAAATTTTACTCTAAATTCAGGTCCGTGAACCCCTATGGAAATTATGTGAAAAAACTACCTTATTCATCGAGCTTTTCAACGACGTTTAATAAGTTCTATTAAATCTTCATTTTCATTGGAAAACAGATGTGAATCTATGAAAGTGCAAACAGTGAGATATACACCATCTGAGAAAAAATTTTTATGTCCGACATTCTTCATCATTCACAAAACTTTAACACTTATCACAAAAAATAATAATAATAGAAAATAAAAAAAAATTCAAAAATCTTTATTTCAGAAAATTTTCAGTTAGTTGTACCGCATATTTTTCAAGTTTTCAGCTATATAAGTAGTATTGTGTAATGTTTAGAGTTAGTTCAAGATGTAAACTTGACAAAGCCATAGTGCTGGTGAAATAACTGTCATTAATGATAAATTGTGGAAATAATCTATTTTATTTCATTTAACACCCTTGTATTTCTTAATTCTATGAAGATTTTTGGGAATACGAATGTACTAAAAATGTCTTATTTCAGTAGAGTCCAATAAAAAATTGAAAATTTCAAATATCATACAGATTTATTCTGTTAACCTCCCACAACAAATTTTTTCAAATTAAAAAAAAAATTCTATTAGAAAACATTCAAGAATTGAATTAAATAAAGGTCTTAGAAAAACACTGTTTCAATTTAGTAGACATGTAGAATGTACACTCATTACACAGTAGTAGGAAAAAAAAATTCCAATAAATATAAATTTTTTTATTAAAAATACTGAATGAATTCTAGAGGGATACAAAATTTTGTTTCGTATCTTATATTATGAAAACCAGATTTCTTTCCAAAAATGCAAAACATAACCTCAAGATCTTCTTCAAAAACAACTCACATCAAATGAGTTCCTTCAAAAAAATTCTTAAGAAATGCAGCACATCTTCAAAAAGCAATTTAGAATTCGACGACGAAAACTTCTCAGATCTACTTCATATTTAAGAAATAAATATAATTCACAAAAAATGTCTTATTAGACCAGCTGAATGTCTAAAGAAACACCAGAACAAAGTGAACTTTTAAAAACATCCTACGTATTCTATGTTCGTCACAGAAATTACCCAAAGCTTGCAAGGTATTTTATGGACTCAGTTAAATGATAATAGGTATGAATGAAAAATCAAAATATACTTGTTATATATAATGGGTGTTTTCTTTTAGAGTGATAGTACTTTCGATAGGGATAACTGTGATTTGACAGAAGGTGGAAGCCATATTCTTTTGACACACGCCGCAACAACGTTTACAAATTGTTGAAATTTATTTTCAGAATCAGTGTTCTATTCGCCATACTTATAGAGCATTTCATGGTTTTACATAATCGTCCATCAGAGCAGCTTATTCGTCGAACTATCGATAGATTTCGGACAACATTTTCTCTACTCGATGTAGCAACAACAACAAGACAAAGAATTGTACGTACAGAAGAAAATATCGCTGCTGTAAGTCATAGTGTTAATGGTGATCCAGATTTGTCTATTCGCCGACGTTCACAACAAGTTGGACTCTGTGCAGCCACCACATGAAAAATTTTGCGTAAAGATCTTGGTCTACACCCATACAAGATCCAACTGGTTTAAGAACTAAAGCCACTTGACCATAATAAGCGTCGTTTGTTAGATTGTACAGATTTATTCTGTTAACCTCTTTCAGAAAACACTGCCATAATTTAGTAGACAAATAAAATTAATTAATTAATGTTGAAAATTTGTCGCTTTTTCAACAAACGTTGAAACAAATGTCAGTTCATACAATATTTGGAGTATACCACTAAAATTGTAAAATTCTCTTCTGGAAATCCCTAAGGTTTCCTACGTTCTCCCTCTACTCCAGTTAATGAGGTTATCTTCTTCATGGAGGCTCGGGTCTGTTAAGGAAGTTTGTTTACTGTGAAAATATTTTAATTGCACGATCTGGTTGACTTTGGACGAGGAAGCATGAATTCTCTACACAGGCTGGGTAATTACAGTGTGGCTAACGGAGGTCTGATTTTCCCTAAACATTTGGCCTGTGTATAAATTGCTGAAGTGTATGTATGCAATTTCTGTACACTTTATGAGGCTGTCGGGGAAAGTTTCCGCAAACAAGCGAATTCAGTATGAAGAAAAGGTTCATACAACATGGTCTTTAATTGGGTTCAGGTAGTTTTCGAGTAGCACGTTTATACTAATATTTTAAATATCAAGGAAAGCTGTTACACCTCGCCACAAACCTTAATTTCAGAAAATTTCATTAATAAGGAAATTATGGTACTAGAAAGACTATTATGGTTTAAACAAATTGTAGAAATTACTATGTTTTACTACCAAAAAAGATATATTACACATTTTCTTGTGACTCGAGTTTCGGGAAATGAACTATCCCATAATCAGACAACTGAAGACCTGACAGTGGTACACAGGTATTTAAACAAAAGTGATAAATATTTTGAATATTTCAATAGGTTCTAGATAACACCTAATAGTGGTACAGAGGTTTACAAGCGGAACGTAATAAAAAACCGGGTTCAAAAAGAGGGGCCTTCTAACAGATATCGGAATGTCGGCAATCGACAAAGAAGGTTGTTAAACAGATGGTACCCATTTAAATATGTCAAATAATTTTTGGGGTTACATAGCTCCGCACAGTCATTCATTATTTTTACGTTATTTTATTGTACATCTCAAATATTTGGATTTACATAGCTCCATACAGTCATTCATTAATTTTTAAATTATTTTTATTGTGAACGAATTTGAAAATTTCAATAATCAAGTTTCTTTTCATTTGTAAAATTTGTAACATGTAAAATTTTCTTAAGATTTTATTTTGTCGAAAGAAGTTGAATTTTTGTTTACTTTTCATTAAATTCATTTTATGTTCGTTGAAAAAGGTTTGAAACAGATGTTACTTTTTGAATATCTCAAATATTTTCGATTTTCACAGCTCCGTACAGTCATTGATTATTTTTACATTATTGTTATTGTGAACTAATTTGAAAATTTCAACAGATTCTAGATAATCGAGTTTCAACCCTTTTGATTCTACATGTATAATAAAATTTTAAGATTATCTATTGTGGGAAAGGAATGACCGTTTTCTAGACAATGAGTGGCAAAAGTAGAATTGTGTTTATTTTTTATGAAACTCATTTTATGTTCGTTGAACCTCGTCTTGAAGGAACGTCCTGTTTGTCCTATATATTTATTACTGCACGTAGAACAAGATAACTCATAAACTCCTGATTTGTGTATGTTTGGATTAGGGTCCTTTGCGTTAAATAATTTGTTTTGCGTTTTGAAGGCAATATTGACATCTGAATTTGAGAAACTATTGGCCACTTTTTGACTTATGCTACCAAAGTAGGATAGAGAAATTAATTTTTTATTTTCTTCAGTTTTTATGATGCGATAAATTTGGCTCGTAGCAATTTTAGATGGTTTCTGTCGAATTAGATTATCTATTTCATTGGGGTTGAAACCGTTGTTCGCGGCTATTGATTTTATAGTTTTGACTTCAGCTTCGCGATCATTTTTTGATAAGGGTAATGAAAGCTCAATGGATCATCGATTGATATGCTGACATTTTTTTGTGAATATGGGTGATTGGAATCAATAGGAATACATATATCAGTGGATGTGGGTTTTCTGAATACGTTGAATTCTATTTTTCTATTTGGGTGTGATATCGAGAGGGTTAAAAATGTAATACTGTTCTTCGATTCTTTTTCTAATTTGAATTTAATTTTTGGGTGAATATTATTCAAGAAATTCAAAAATTGACTCAGTTGTCTGGATGTTCCGGAGATACACGTGAGAATATCGTCTACGTATCTGTACCAGAAATAAATATTTACAGGTAGTTTCGAATTGAAGATTTTATTTTCTATTTCTGACATGAATATGTCTGCAAGGAGTGGACTCAGTGGTGAGCCCATAGCTAGGCCGTTTAATTGTTCGTATATTTTATTATTAAATTGAAAATAGTTTTTGAGCAGGCATTATTCTAAAAGGGCAATGAAATCCCCGTGTATCACGGGATGTACATGTGATTTTTCAAGAATTTCTGAAGCTAAATGAATGCTATTATTTCTCGGTATATTTGGAAACATATTAGGAATTATTTGGTAAAAAAAATCTTTTAATTTCGTTGTTAATTCTATGGAATAAAATAGAAAGGCTTTTTACTTAATAGAAGAAATATAACAAAATTTGAATATCAAAACAAATTGAAATATGTTTATCTTCTACAATTTTAATTTCCAAAAGAATTTTTTTATTCAAAAACTTTTAGAATTAAATTAATGTCTAAAACAAGCACCGCTTACATTTAATAGACGTATATAATCAAAACTCAATATACAATGTCAAATGAAATAAATAACCCAACAGATATACGAAAGTAATTAAAATTAATAAATAAATATTCAAACGAGACAAAATTTTGTTTCTGGTTTTATCTTAAGAAATACTACTTGCCTTATAAAAACATGAACACACTTGAAGGACTTCCCAAAGAATATAATTAAATATAATTAAATATTTCAAATAAATTATATTCTTTGGGAAGTCCTTCAAGTGTGTTCATGTTTTTATAAGGCAAGTAGTATTTCTTAAGATAAAACCAGAAACAAAATTTTGTCTCGTTTGAATATTTATTTATTAATTTTAATTACTTCCGTATATCTGTTGGGTTATTTATTTCATTTGACATTGTATATTGAGTTTTGATTATATACGTCTATTAAATGTAAGCGGTGCTTGTTTTAGACATTAATTTAATTCTAAAAGTTTTTGAATAAAAAAATTCTTTTGGAAATTAAAATTGTAGAAGATAAACATATTTCAATTTGTTTTGATATTCAAATTTTTTTTAATTCTATGGAATTTTTTATTGTGTATTTCGTAGTGAAATTAGTAATCCTTTTGAACATTTCATTTAATTTTTTCTCTATTTTATAGGTAGGGCTGCTAATAAAGGAAACGACTGGGCGAATTGGTGCATCTTCTTTGTGAGTTTTTATTAGACCGTAGAGTTTTGGTGGGCTATTATGGTTATAGAAAGTTCTTGAAATCGAGACAGTGCAACAATCTCTCAAGGCAATTCCGCATATTCCTATGAAATTGCGGACTAGTAAAATATTGTTTTTCGCTCATGTAAAAACGCAACGAGGAAAAATGAGCAGGGCTGCCACTCAGCAATGCAAAAGTGCTGGAATAACCCGTTAATCAATGGCGTATTCCCGTTTTTTAGCGTTCCCACAGGCGGGCGACGTGTTACTCTCGGCTTCGTGGGTCAGCGCCTGTTGGAGGAAGTTTTGAAAGCTGGGGGTTGAGCGTTGAATAATAAAGTTGCTTCTGGCCTGATTGCATAGGAACGAGGTTGTTTGCTGCAAATACGTATAAATTCGAATTAGATCGGGGAGGTTGCTTTACGATGGATTTTATGGCCTGAGAAATTGAAACAATTCAAGCTTCTTGTTCATAATATTAAATAAAATGTATCAATACGTACTACCTCTAGTAAACATCTTACGATATTTGAATATCAAAACAGATTTAATCTGTTAGTCTTCTACAATTTTAATTTAAAAAAAAATTTTTAAAAACTTTTTGAATTAAATTAATGTCTAATAATAAGTACTGCTCATATTTAATAGACGTATAAAATCAAAATTCACTATTCAATATGAAAGGGAACAAAAAAACCCAAAAAAAATAATTAATTAAAATTAGAAATAAATAATATCGAATGTTTCGTTCGAAACATACGCACCTGAACTCGTCAGAAAGGCCGTGGTACGTATGTTTTGCCTTTGACAAACATTTGAAAACATGTTCAGTTTCTTTTTCATTTATGAAAACTAAATCTTTTTCTAAAATACACAACATAATTTTAAGAACTTCTCCACTACTAATTTATTTGAAATATTTAATATGTTCAAATATTTAAATCAGTTACTTCAAAAACTCTCAAAAACATGTAGCACATCCTCAAAAACAATTATAATTCAGATAAGGTCAGTTCAACTTTACATTTATAATATAAATTCAATTAAAAATAAATAAACTTGTAATCTTACCAAACAATTTCTGGAAAATCTGTGAATGCAATGAAACTAGGTAGGTACATCTAATATCCAAGATAATCTATGTTCTATGCTAAACACAGAAATCACACAGTTTGTAAGGTATTGAAACGAAACATTCGATATGACTTATTTTTAATTTTAATTATTTTTTTTGGGTTTTTTATTCCATTTGATATTGTATAGTGAATTTTGATTTTTATACGTCTATTAAATATGAGCAGTGCTTATTATTAGACATTAATTTAATTCTAAAAGATCTAAAGAATTTTTTTTTGAAATTAAAATTGTAGAAGACTAACAGATTAAATCTGTTTTGATATTCAAAGTTTGTAATTATCAAGTAAAGAACCGCATCTTATTATTTTATTTTATATATAATATCTAATTATATTAGGTTTTTGAATGATGAAATTTATTATACAGTTTCCAGTGGTTTAATGAAGGTCACAAAATGCCTTACAAACTTTGTGGGATTTCTGTATTTAGCATAGAACATAGATTACCTTGGATATTAAATGTACCTATCAGTTTAAGTGCATTCACAGATTTTCCTTAAATTGTTTGGTAAGATTACAAGTTTATTGATTTTTAATCGAATTTATATTATGAATGTAAAGTTGAACCGACCTTATCTGAATTCTAATTGTTTTTGAGGATGCGCTACATGTTTTTGAAGTAACTTATTTAAATATTTAAACATATTAAATATTTCAAATAAATTAGTTTTGGAGAAGTTCTTAATATTATGTTGTGATTTTTGAAAAAGATCTAGTTTTCATAAAGATAAGGCCAGAAACTGAACATGTTTTCAAATGTTTGTCAAAGGCAAAACATACGTACCACGGCCTTTCTGAAGAGTTCAGGTGCGTATGTTTGGAACGAAATATTCGATATTACTTATTTTTAATTTTAATCAATAATTTTTTTTTGGGTTTTTTATTCAATTTGATATTGTATAGTGAATTTTGATTTTTATACGTCTATTAAATATGAGCAGTGCTTATTATTAGACATTAATTTAATTCAAAAAGTTTTTATAAAAATATTTTTGAAATTAAAATTGTAGAAGACTAACAGATTAAATCTCTTTTGATATTCAAAGTTTGTAATTATCCTTCTGTCAAGTAAAAAACGTATCTTATCGTATTTTATCTTACGATATCTTTGAATCTTACGATACTCATTTTGTTAAGGAAGCACTGCTCTAAAAATGAAAAATTTTCATCAACTGAAATATTATAATTAAAATAAAAAGATTGCGAAGTAATTCAACATAACACACATAATCCAAATACAATATTTTATATGTCCATATTTCGTTTTATTTGAAACTCTTCAGAAATATCCAATATAAACTATGACATCAAATTTGTATACTCACATATTATATCTGTCAAAGCAACTTAGATAACGAACCTGACCGCATGATTATAACCTAACTTTTTGCATAAGCATAGGGCAGAGTCAAACCATAGAGTCACCTCATCTTCTACCTGTGACAAAAATGGAAATTACGAGCACCTTTGTCAATTTTTGAACGTTATCATGTGAGTAATACAATTTGATATAATAGTAATAGTTTAGATTGGATATTTCTGAAGAGTTTCATTAAAAACAAAATATGGACATATAAAATATGGTTTATTGATTATGTGTGTTATGTATTATCTTTCAGTTGATAAAAATTTCGAATTTGTCATTTTTAAAGCAGTGCTTCCCTGACAAAATATGTATAGTAAAATATAAAATATCATAAGATATTTGCTGATTTAGTGGTTCATTTCATTCAATTTTGTGTCAATAAAAGCCTTTAATACTAAGTCTCATTTCATTTCAGTTTTCTTATTCAATTTCGCTGACTATTCATGAATTACTGACTATAGCAGTATTAAATCTATTTTGGATCAATTATAATATTTTCAATGTTGCTTCTAATACAATTAATTAATCGCGGAAAATTTTGATTTCAATATGGGAATATGAAGAATGGGAAATTTGTATTGATCATTTTATAAGTCGGTGTTTTAATTCGGAGTTTTTGTGACGCCATAGATGACAGATCCGTGTTTGTACTCAAACAACGAAAAAGCGTTCGGACGATTAAATTCTACAGGCTGACTCGAACTCGAACTAATTGGTTACATCTTCAAATTATAATTTTTAAATAAGAGTTTATTCTTTAATTTGACTCTTTTCGTATAAGATAGTTATTACGAGCATCAGAGTAAATCTAATTATTATTCTCTGACAAAAAAACTCAATATGTATTTCTTGCTCTTTTATATCAAGAGTGCTTAACAGAAACGTCATTCAATTCCTTTTACATTTTCCACAATATTTGAGGTCAGAGTTCACCAACCAGAATTGCTTCTCCCTTCTTAATATAACACCTCGAGTAATCTTGTATTTAGTTGAAGTTTAATTGAAAATTATAGCTTGAACTTTCTGAAAGTTGAATGTTACGGGTTCCAAATATCAGAATTAATTTTCCCGAAGAAAAACCGTAGGCTATTTCAGCATAGAGGATAGATAATAATTAGGATGAAAGTGTTCTCAAATAAATTAACATTTCAGAAGAACGGTTTTATTATTTGAATTTTCTCTGCGGTAAAATATTCTGAAACCATTGAGTCAATTGAGATTTCAATGATAATATTTATCACTTGAAAAAGATTATATGAAAGGAATCGTAAGCTTAACTTAACATATTGAACCTATCGGGTGTTTTTTAGAGTGATAGAACTTTAAATTGAAATAAAACACATTTAAATTAAGATTGAAGCCAAATTCTTCTTTATTTGAAAGATAATTTCATGACATTTATGTTTTGGAAATAATTTCCGGCATATGTCCACCACGACTAGCTCTGAGAAACCGCATTCAACCAGACCATTTTTAAACCACTTTTTCGGGTAATTCAGGCCTTATATCATCAATAACACGAGTTATGTTAGCTTCCAAAGCTATTGTATCTGGTTTATCAGCATAAACCAATGACTTGACATAATTTCAAAGAAAATAATCCAGTGGAGTTATGTCGCATGATCTTGGTGGCCAATTAATTGGACCATTTCTTGAAATAATGTTATCGCCAAATCTTTCCTTCAATAAATCAATTGTTACGGTAGCAGCACGAGATGTATCATCATCTTGTTGAAACCAAAACACTTCTGAGTCCACACCATTCAAATTTTGATACAAATAATCATCGATCATCGATCTTCAACGAGCACCACACACTATAACAGCAGCACTGCAGCATGCTACAACATCGTTTTTAAAGAAATATGGGCCGATGGTGCCTCCAGCGTGTAAAGCTCACCATACAGTGCGTTTTTCAGGATGCAATGGAACCTGCAGAACTTCTTGAGGATTGTTTTCACTCCATGTACGGCAATTTTGCTTGTGTACATAGCCGTTCAACCAGAAATGAGCTTCATAACTAATTCCACGATAAAAAAGTGGATCAGCTTCAAGCTATTCCAGGGCTCAATCAGCAAACAAACAACGCTTATTATGGTCAAGTGGCTTTACTTCTTGAAACAGTTGGATCTTCTATGGGTGTAGACCAAGATCTTTACGCAAAATTTTCCATGCTGTGGATGCACAGAGTCCAACTTGTTGTGAACGTCGGCGAATAGACATATCTGGATCATCATTAACACTATGACTTAGAGTAGCGATATTTTCTTTTGAACGTACTATTCTTTGTCTTGTTGTTGCATCGAGTAGAGAAAATGTTGTTCGAAATCTATCGATAGTTCGACGACTAAGCTGCACTGATGTACCATAAGTTGCATAAATTTGCATAAAGCTGCTCTGATGGACGATTATGTAAACCATAAACTGTACGAAGTGCTTTATAAGTTTGGCGAATAAAACACTGATTTTGAAAATAAATTTCAACAATTTGTAAACGTTGTTGCGGCGTGAGTCTTTCCATGATAATTTGTCAATGCTTACTGAACAGAAATGTCAAAACAATATGGCTTCTTCCCTCTGTAAAATCACAGTAATCCCTATCGAAAGTTCTATCACTCTAAAAAAAAACACCCGATACTTTAGTTTTATTAGATAGGTGCACAACTGTCTCCCCTTTTAAAAATTTCACTATGAAGACAGAAACATGAAGATTCAACAAAAATATATCAAATTCAGTGTTTTAATTTTAGAGTTATTATTAGGCAACAACACGTGCATATAAGACGCTATGTGGATATTTCTGAGAAATTTTTTTGAATTGGTCAGTTTCAAATCTTGTTATTGTGTTTAATTCTAAATGTTAGCGCTATATGAAGATTGGCGACAACCATGAAATACGTATAATAGCTGTTATTTTGAATTAGTTATTTTATCATTAAAGTCCTTAAGCTCGATGAAGATCCATCACAAATGCAAGATGAACTTGCAAAAATACTTGGAGTGACCCAACCGGCATTTGGCATCGTTTAAAAGCATTGGTAACGATCCGAACGGTAGGAAATTGGATGCCGTATTTCAGAATTCATATGGTATTTTATTTGTCAGCTACCTTGAAAATTGCAATTTTTACATATAATAATAATAATAATAATAATAATAATAATATGTCTTTATTTCCACAATAGATCGATACATTTCTTCAGATATAGGTGGTTATATTGATAATTATTCTCCATTATCTACTTTATTGTGAAAAAAGGCGGAGTCCAGTTATGCTCAAGCATACGCTGCTCAACTCAACCCAAAAACAAAAAGAAAACGAAAGAAAAAGAAAAAAAAAAACAAACTTACATTTGTTGTGATTTGCTTTTTACAGGCGTTCTGTGTTCACTCTTTGTGTGAGTTTTAAAAGATGACATTCATTCATACAGTTTACCATCTTACTACATAGGAGATATTAGGACATGTTCTGTTCACTTAAGTAGTATTCTTGGATGTTAGTTTTGAATTTTTTTAAGTTCAAATTTTTAAATTTATCTGGAAGTAAATTGTAGACCTTAGCGATGTTATAAGTGAAGCTCCTTTCGAAAATGGCAGTTTTATGGATAGGTGGTGTGATAAGACCTCTACTCCTAATATTAACATTATGAACATGACTTCTATATATTATTTTTCTATGTAGATAATTTGGTAACTTATTCATGAGGATGTTATGGTAGAAACAGGCTGAATGCACCTTTCGCCGGTGGCTCATGTTTAACCAACCAAGTTCTTTGAGTTTATGGGAAATTCTTTCAAATTTTCTTATTCCAAATACGAAACGCAAACTCGAGTTTTGAACCTTTTGAATTCTAGCCTGGGTCAGGACCGTTAGGCCACTTCCGTACACAACATCACCGAAATCAAAGGTAGACAGGACAAGTGAATCACATAAAATTTTCTTCTGTTTCTCCGGGATAAAGTGACGGTTACTATATAGTAGTCTCAACTTAAAGTATGCGCGGCGAACACAGTCCGAGACATGATCATCAAATCTAAGTGAATTATCGAATATGATTCCCAAGTTTCGTTTACCCCTTTCAATTCTCAGGTTGTAATCGCCCAATCTTACATCTACCACTGCATCGACCTCGTCCATAGGGACCAGTTTCCGGGACCAAAAAGCATTACACTACACTTTTCTAGGTTTATGTGAAGGTGATGTTTAGTTGAATAATCTATAAGCTTCCCAAGTTCCAGATTCAACGCACCGCAGGCCTCTGCAACTTCAGTCTTATGAAAGCTTATATATACTTGTGTATCGTCCGCGTAGTAATGGGCTTTGCACCTATTGAAAGAGGAGTCCTGTTCAGAGGTATACACTGTATAGAGGGTCCCACCCAAAATTGATCCCTGTGCAACACCACTTGTCACAGGCAGTTCTTCGGAGAAAGTGCCATCTATCATAACTTTTTGAGTTCTCCCATGAAAATAACTACTGAAAAAGGCAACTGCGTTCTTTTCAAGACCTATGTAGTGAAGGATTGCCAACAATATAGAGCGATTAAGGGTGTCAAATGCTCGGCTATAGTCTAAGAGGACGAGTAAGGTGAATTTATTATTATCTGTAGCCCGAAGGATATCATCCGTGATATCTGTCAATGTGGTAGAACAATTATGATTTTTTCGAAAGCCAGATTGCGTTTCAGGAAGAATGTTGTTTGTCTTTATGTGATTTACCAGTTGTTCGTTTATGATTTTTTCGAGTATTTTCGATAGGCATGGGAGGATGCTTATGGGTCTTAGGTCCTTGTACTCTTTAGGAGACGATATTTTTGGTTTAGGGATTATAAGTGCTTTCTTCCATGCAGTTGGATAGACGGAGTTGGAGATACAGTGATCGATGAGATGGGTGATGAATGGAAGGATGAATGGAGTGCACACATGAAGTACGTATATATTGATTCCGTCAATGCCACAGGCTTTCGATTTGAGCTGTGAAATAATTTTGAGCACATCCATTTCTGATACAGTAGAGAACTTTAAGAGAGTGGTCAACGATGTTTTCCGGTTTTTAGAGTAGAAATTCACTATATTCTGTGGATCAACTTGGGTTTGTGGGATCGATGAAATGAAAGAGCGATTAGTTTCATCAGGGTTTTTCAAATTGTCCGGTAACTGAGTACTGCCGTTTTTATGGCCGCAGTAATATTTAAGATCTTGCCAGAGATTGTTATTGGTTGAAAATTTTTCACGTAGAAATGCTTTTTTTTCGCGTTCGATTGTCGAAAAGGTTAAATTTCTCAATGATTTATAGTATGCTCGATTTTCGTCAGTCCGATGTTTTTTATATTTACTTAATGCTTTATCACGCAACTTCATTAGGTGTTTAGCATTTCGAAGCCAGGGTTGTTTTTTCGATTTTGACAGTCTGATCATTTTCTTTGGAGCATGTAGATCAAGCAAGGCGTTTAAATTTTCGTTTATAAAGGCCACTTTACCATCAGCATCTATTATGTCGTATATATTTGGCCATGGAATGGAGCGTAAATCTTGATCGAACTGTTTTATGTTAATATCTCTATAGTTCCTGCATTCCCTATATTCTACACTTCTTTTACAAGGCGGCAGTTGAATTTCGCAGAAGATGAACTCGTGATCGGAAAATATCGAAGGTAGAGTATCGCACTTTAGTATATCTATATTATCGGATAGGATGACAAGGTCGATCAGAGTTTCGGTTTGCCAGGTTATTCTGGTAGGTTGGGTAAAGACCTGTGACAAGCCCATGGAGTTTAATAAGTGGTTGAATTCTACTACGTCTCTAGATGAGAGATTCATGTAATTTAGATTGAAGTCTCCAACACAGCATACCCTGTCACACAGAGGTATCAATGAAGTCAGTATGTTTTCGAAATCTCTCAGAAAGTCAGATTGATTGTATTGGGGCGGTTTGTAAACACATCCCAGTATGTAGTCTATTTTATTTAAACGAATTCGAATCCAGATTTGTTCAAAAAATGGGTTGTTTGTATATTCATTTTCAATACGAGAAAAACTATAACCTCCCCTCACAAACAGCCCCACACCCCCACCTCTGCCATCTCTACCCTGATAGACACCCTCACAACCATCGACTTTGACATTTTCATAGTTATTCGTTTTATTGAGCCACGTCTCCGATACACCTACGAAATCGAACTCATTTGAGGAGATAAATTGTTTGAAGTCTTCAAGACTTGGAATTAAGGATCGTATATTTATGTGGCCAAAAGTATTTTAATTGAGTCCCAAACACAGATAAAGTTTCTAAGCACATTTTCCCACTCCGCAATTAGTTTATTAGTAAGCTTAAGTGATTTTCGTCCAAAATGTGAACTTTCTTATTATCATGAAATATGAATACTTCACCCCTTCTTGTCCAGGATTTATTTTCGAAGGCCTCCCGCGCCCTCTGGAACAATTGTATTTTGTCCTTTCGTAGCACTTCCGAGATTAGAAATTTGGACCCCTTTAGTCGACTTTTATTGAAGAAGATTTCATCACGCCGCCACTGGGTAACGAATTCCACTATCACTGGTGACGGTTTAGTTCCGTTCTGCTTGTTATCATTTTTTCTCGGGCGATAACAGGTGATTAATTCAGTTCTTTGGATGTTTAGTTTCATATTGTTGTTGAAAATATTCAATAATTCCGTCGTCACATCACTAGGATTACTCTTCTCAGGAATGCCCCTCACTAAGAGCTTTTTGCTGTTGTTCATATTTAGGATTTTAGTAACATTTTGTTCACTTTTTTGTAGTTTAGATTGAATTTGCAATAACTCATCTTTTAGGTTCTTGATCTCCTTTTTGATTTCGATCTCGAATTGCTTCAATTTTTCTTCGAAGCTTGAAGGATTTCGCTGTTTGGAGGTAGAAGAACTCTGTTCAAAGTATTCTCTACGTAGTTTATCCAGTCCTTCTTGGAATTTAGCTTCCATCTCCGACATCCTATCGTTGATGCCTGTATTCGAAGTGTCCTGGTTGACAGGATTTCGCCTTGTACCACGCATTTAGTGTGAGATTTTAAGTTACTTTTAAAATATTTATATAGAATTATATTCGGGAGATATGCGGAGCAGTTCCAATACGTGTTTACGCTGCGAACGCCATATCCTAAATGAATATGAAATTTCAAAGAAATATCCCCATATGCAAAGAGGTAAAGTGACCTTTCACCAAGATAATGCATCGTGGCACAAGTCTTTGGTTACGATGGCAAAATTCCATGAATTACTCTTCAAATTATTTCCGTAGCCATCATTTTCTCCATATTTAACTACCACTAACTTTCAACTAATCACAGATCTTAAAAAATGTTCGTCAGAAAGGAATTTATCTCGAATGAGAAGATTATCGCTGAAACAAACCTCAGTTTGAGTCCAAAGACGAATGGGTTTCCAAGAAAGATATCGAAAGGTAACAGACGTTCTGGAATAATTTTATCGCTCTTAAAAGAGACCATGTTTATAATTTGATAGAAAAAATATTGTTTTCTCGATTTAATCCTGAGCAAATCAGCCGATGTGTTATTATGATTGATAAATAATGGACCAAAATTCTCTTAAAGTTCCAGCAATATGGAAAGAAATATGAACATATAAAAACTTCAATTTTTCATGCAAAAACTGATAAGAATACAGGTTTTCATTCAAAAAATGAAAGGTGTAACTGGCTCGACCCAAAATCTTTCTATTGTAAGCGAAAGTGTTGAAGAAGATCCAAATTTTTCAATTTATCGGTGCGCACAATATTTGGGCTTCTCTCACGCCACGCTATGGCGTATATTGCATCTGGATTTGCATTTTCATCCTCATTAAGTTTAGTTGATACAAGAACTAAAGCCAGCTGACTATAGAATGCGTAGAATATATGCCAACTGGCTGCTTGAAAAACAACATTTGGTTGGCAATATTTCGCTACGAATGGTGTTCAGCGACGAAGCACATTTTTCACTCGGTGGCTATGTATACCTGCAAAATTGTCGCATCTGGGGCAGTAAAAATCCTCATGTAACTGCTGAGAGACCTTACATCGACAAAGAGTCACTGTATGGTGGCAGTTTGATCTGGTGGAGTAATTCCCTCGTACTTCTTTGAAAATGAAGGAGGTGTCACTCAAACCGTCAATTCTCATCGCTATAACCAAATGATTACCGATATTTTTGGCCTAAAATTAATGATATGGAATTGGAAGAGATGGGTTCTAGCAAGATGGTGCAACAAGTACAACACAACCCGTTTCGGCCTTATGACAAGGAAGCGTACTTTCTCGTGTCGGCGATGTGAGATCTTGTGATTTATTGCCTTTGGATTTTTGTGAAATCATGCGAAGGGTCCTGTTTATGCCGATAATCCTCAAAATATTGACGATCTAAAAACCAACATCCGTGACATTATTGGTGAGATATTGCCCGAAATGTGCTGGAGAAACATCGAAAATTATCTCACAAGGATCGAGTTCTGTAAAAGGTCACGTAGAGGACATTTAAATTATGTTGTATTCCACACATAATGGTAAGGTCCAAACATTATATTGAAATAAAAATTTGATCCATATTATAAATGAAAGAGTGTTTTATTTATGCTTACTTTCGGAGGCACCAAATAGATAACCCTGTACTATAGATAATGTCATCTATATAATACTGTAACGATCAAACCGTCTACGCCATGCTTGTTTCCCGACAGTAGTTCGCGAACACTCGGGATATTACTGGTAGTTCGAGAATATTCAAGAAACCCCGTGCATCTATATAAACAAACGGAGAAGCCGGATGTTAGAGTAGAAAAAGCGTCAGCGCCTGCGAGCAGTGCCGTACGAAGTAGTGCAGTAGATATAAATCCTATGTAAATAACTCAACTCTGGAAATATATCTGTTGTAAAATGGAAAATATCAAATTAGTATAGGGGACATTAGACAATTTCATTACCTGAAAACATAACAATACTTCCATATATCCCATGTGAACATGTGAAACATCATCATTAAATTATAAGGGATCAAATTGACTCCACGTCTCCATTATCAGGCCCACACATTATTAGATACAACCCCTCGAATCCAACCTTGATGGTCGGTACTTTAAACCCAATTACCCGGATAAACTGGGGGGCCAATTCCCTAATCTCAAAGGTAGCGAACAAAATGAAAAGCCTCTCGACTGGCTCTTTATTCCGGCTAAAAGGATTCCTAAGGTGGATGTCCATTTAGTCGAGTTTATTCTGTTAACAGCTCGTTCGCGTGCGGGGCAACACAAAATCGAAAAAGCCCCATTTGCGGTAGCAACGCCATGTTAAAATAAGTGACCCTTTGTTTGGGCTGCTCAAGTGCGTCAGTACGAGGCAATTCGATTGCATTATGCCAATTCATGCATATCGGTATTGCTTGAAGGGCCGATTTTGTTAAGGGGTTGTTCTATTTGCATACACTTCTGTTGCATTCCGTGCAGAAGAAAGGTCAAATCTATATAAGGTTGTTCGGAGAGTAATTTCGTTTTTTCTCGACAAAGAATTGAATTGTATTTTTTCGAATCCAACTCCACACTTAAGTCGCATAATCATTGTATGTTTTGAGAGTTAATGTAGCAAGTCTTGTGTGTAAGAAGGTTCAATTAATTCTACGCAGTAATTTTATGTTGACGTCCTCTTAAATATGGAGGGCAATAAGCAGCATTTTCGTCATATTTTACTTTTTTATTATAAAAAAGGTAAAAATGCTGTTCAAGTCAGAAATAAATTAACCGATGTGTTTGGAGAAGATATGTTGATAGTACGCCAGTCCCAGAATTGGTTTGCTAATTTTCGATCCGGCAATTTTGATGTCGAAGATACATAACGTTCCGAAAGGCCGGTTGAAGCTGATAAACAACCCGATATTGGATGCTATTTCCATGAGCCATAAAAAAACAGATGTGTGAAGTGCAATAAATGGAACCTTTTTCAATTTTTGAAACTTTCAGTTATTTCCATGCGCTATAAAAATACACAGATATCCAAAGTGTAATAAATGGAACCTTTTTCAATTTTTAAGTTTCTAGTTATTTCCATGCGATACAAAAATACACAGATTTCCGAAGTGTATTAAATAGAACATTTTTCAATTTTAAGTTTAGTTCCTTTCTGTACTCCTCAGAAGATGGTCGAAAGACCAGAACGCGTGTTAGGATTCTGAATAAATTGTGAAACATAAAAACTGTGTGAATTATTTTCAATGAAATTGTTATAATGTTTCACCTAGTGTCAACCGCATACTCCATTCATGTTATAAACGATTTATATTGTTAAATGGCTAATCCTCAACTAAACATATGAGGCTTATAAACAATTTTTCCCAATAAAGCTTCAATGTTCGACAATGAACTTATTTATACTCCCAATATACAGAATGAAGTAATTAAAAGGGAGTTAAAATAGAAAGGCCTTTTACTTGATAGAAGAAACATATAATATAATATTTCTTCTATCAAGTAAAAGGCCTTTCTATTTTATTTTACATATAATATATAATTATATTTTGGCTTCAATAAATCTCATTATAATATAATTATCAGTAAGCCTTAAAAATAACTTACACTGTTCTTTGATTTTGTTAGAACATAGATCAATCTTGAATTATAAAGTTGATCTGTATTTCTAAACATTCATTCAGTTACACGTGTGAGTTTCTGATATAGGTTAGTTTTTTTATTTTGATATTTGGAATATTATTCAGGACTGAAGAAGGGATTGCTTAGAATTATATTTGTTTTTTGAAGATATAGTGCATGTTTTGAGAGATTTCTGAGTTAACTTATTCGAATATTTAAATATATTAAATATTTCAAATAAATTATATTCTTTGAGAAGTCCTTTGAGTGTGTTCATGTTTTTAAAAGGCAATTGGTGTTCTTAAAGGTTAGACCAGAAACAAAATTTTGTCTCCTTTAAATATTTATTCATTAATTTCAATGACTTTCGTATATCTTTTGGTTTATTTATTCCATTTGACATTATATATTGAGTTTTGATTATATACGTCTATCAAATGTAAGCGGTGCTTATTTTAGACATTAATTTAATTGTAAAAGTTCTTTCAATTAAAACTTTTTGAAATTAAAATTGTACAAGATAAACATATTTTAATTTGTTTTGATATTCAATTTTTTTTTTAAAGGAACTTGTTTACTTGGTAGAGAGTCTTTTCCAATATCTCAAATATCAAGCAGAGTAATTCTGTCAGACTTTTTTATAAATATTAATTTAAAAGAAAAATTTTAACTAACAAAACAAGTGTTAATATAAACAACGCATATTTATGCACCTGTCAATACCTTAAGGAGAACAGAATGATGAAAAGCTTCTATAAACTAAGTCCACTAGATAAGTTGAAACAAATCATTCAAACGATTGATCTTTTTGAATTCCCTCTTGCTACATATTATACTCGGTTCCTTTTGAAACTCAAAGCCATAACATTCGCCAGGAAAAATCGAGCAAACGTCAACTTTGCAATTGTAATGTAATCACGATAGAGTGGCAATATTGTTACTTCCATTTCAGGTGCAATATATATTCGAACAGAACCCAATAGATTGCGTTTGGATGAACATTTAGCTTATAAGCATTGGTGAGATTTCAGTCTTGAAAATTCGAATCTTCCAGACTTACAGATTTATTTTGAAGATTCTGGAAGGTTACTGAACTATTTCAGCCGTTTCTGCTTGATAGTGGATCATAATTAAAACAAGTTGAAGAAATTACTATGTTTTACTACCAATAAATTGATATTTCACACATTTAGTTGTGGCTGGAGTTTCGAGAATTAACTATTCCATCTTCAGATAACTAAAGACTCAACAAGCAGGACAGGGTATTTATGGATATACAGAGGTAGAAGAGGTAATAAAAACAGGTTAAAAAAGAGAGAACGCCTAACAACTATTAGAATGTCGACACGCCAAAGAAAATTGGTATACAGATTTTACTTATTTAAATATCTCAAATATTTTGGATTTACATAGATCCGTACAGTCATTCATTACTTTTCCATTAATTTTATTGTGAACTAATTCGAAAATCTCAAAAGATTCCGAATAATCAATTTTCTTTCCATTTGATTTTACATGTAAAATTTCAAGATTATCTATTGTCGAAAAAGGATGGCCGTTTTTCAAACAATGAGTGGCAAAAGTAGAAGTTTGTTCATTTTTCATGAAATTCATTTTATGGTCGTTGAACCTCGTCTTGAAAGAACGTCACGTCTGTCCTATATATTTATTACTGCACGTCGAACAAGATAACTCATAAACTCTAGATTTATGTATGTTAAAAGTTCAGTCTTTTGCGTTAAATAATACGGATGATAATGTGTTTTGTGTTTTGAAAGCAATATTAACATCTAGTTTCGAGAAACTTATGACTTATGCTACCGAAGTACGATAAAGAAATAAATTTTTTGTTTTCTTCAAGTTTTATGACGGGATAAATTTGGTTTATAGCTAAAACAATTTAAAATAGCTATAAACCAAATTTATCTCGTGATAAAAATTAAAGAAAACAAAAAATTCATTTTTTTAAAGTATGTTAGTGCAGTTGACTGTACTGGGAAAAAGTGCTGTGTATGAGACAATAAAGAGGATAAAAATTGGCATGGATATGAGGCAGAGACCAGTTTCAAGAATATCGCGTAAGATTAAAGGAAACAATTTAAACGCTTTATTGGCCTTAAGACGACACAATTCGCGCATGAGGTTTCGTAAATTGGCTAACAGTTTCGGAAATCAACGAAATATAAAAGTATCGTATGTTTTTTAGAGTGAAAGAACTTAAAATTGAAATAAAACACATTTAAACCAATGACTTGACATAACCCCAAAGAAAATAATCCAGTGGAGTTATGTCGCATGATCTTGGACGCCAATTAATTTAACCAATTCTCGAAATAATGTTACCGCCAAATCTTTCTTTCAATAAATCAATTCTTACGGTAGCAACATGGGGTGTAGCACCATCTTGTTGGAACCAAAACACTTCTGGGTCGATACCATTCAAATTGTGAAACAAATAATCATTGATCATCGATCTGTAACGAGCACCATTCACTGTAATATTAGCTCCAGCATCGTTTTTAAAGTAATATGGATCGATGATGCCTCCAACGTGTAAGGCACACCATACAGTGCATTTTTCAGGATGCAATGGAACCTGCAGAACTTCTTGAGGATTGTTTTCACTCCATATACGGCAATTTTGCTTGTTAACCTAGCCGTTCAACCAGAAATGAGCTTCATCACTGAACACAATTTTACGATAAAAAAGTGGATCAACTTTAGGTTGTTCTAGGGCACAATCAGCAAACAAACAACGCTTATTATGGTCAAGTGGCTTTATTTCTTGAACCAATTAGATCTTGTATGGGTGTAGACAAAAATCTTTACGCAAAATTTTCCATGTGGTTGATGCATATAGTCCAACTTGTTGTGTCGACGAATAGACAAATTTGGATCATCATTAACACTATGACTCACAGCAGCGATATTTTCTTCTGTACGTACAGTTCTTTGTCTTGTTGTTGTTGCATCGAGTAGAGAAAATATTGTCCGAAAACGATTTCGGACAATATTGTTCGAGGAATAAGCTGCTCTAATGGACGATTATGTGAACCATAAATTTCACGAAGTGCTCTATGAGTTTGGCGAATAGAATTCCACAAATTTTGAAAATAAATTTCAAAATTTGTAAACGCTGTTGCCGCGAGAGTCTTTCCATGATAATTTGTCAATGCTTACTGAACAGAAATGTCAAAACAACATGATACCATCACCGAAAATTATGGAGGTGGTCTAGTTTCGGGCGTACCTCGAAGTTAAGTCAAGTGTTTACAGTTAAATGGAGGTTGTATAAGTAAATAAGATGAATATTCCGTTGTAATTTTCTAACTCAAGAATTAAGAATATATACTAAATTATTACAATTGAGCTTTGTTTTTCCGGATACTTTCTAGGCGGACTAAGATTCGTGAGGAAAATGTTAGGTATAATCAACTTCCACATCAATTTTTATGCAACTTCTCTTTCATCCCAACATTTAAGTAACAAAAAATAATCAAAGAAAATTATTTCTCTCCAGGTGCAGATGTTTATTCTCCAGCGAAACTTGGCGAGAATCGAAACTATAAAGAAAATAAATCTGTTCGTTAAGCTCCAAACTGTGGCCTTCGGTTCTGTATTGATCGGTAAAGTAATGGTTGCAATTATCCCTGGTGCCAAAAAATATTCTCGAATAGATTGCTTTCTGAGGAAAGCGATCCGTGGAAATGAAACAGTATGCTTTTCCCAGAAGATTTTCATCAGGAAACTTGGCAAGTTTACAATTGTTATCAAAATTCCGTGGCTGTTACCTTACCAATTAAATTTTATCCTGTTGAATGTCTTCCGTGCTGCTTTTGGTACTGTGGACTTTGGAAGACTGTGATCTTGATGGAGAAACACTTAGACGTTGATGCACTCAGAATGGAAAATGTTATATAGCATTGGGGAAAAAATCCATTATTCTTGGGTGAATTTCAAGACTTTATTCTACATGTTTATTCTATAATTTGTTGCCATTTTAAAGATAGCTCCCTAATTCCTCTAAGTCTTAGTGGTGACAAACTCTAATAATCGAACCTAACAATTTTCTCATGATTTCAATTTCTTATCATTCAGGAAGTTTTACACTACAGGAAAAAGATAGTAATCGCTTGTTGCCAGGTCCGGACTATGTGGCGGATGCATTAAAACTTCCCAACCAATTTCCTAAAGTTTCTGGCGAGTCACTACAGACGTGTGTGGCATGGCATTGTCCTGAGGAAACACAAGACCACTTCTATTGGTCAATTCTGTCCGTTTCTAGTCAAAGGATCCGGTTGTTGACAGTAGAGATACGAATTTGGTGTTTTGCCATGTGGAAGCAACTCATAATGAATGATTCCTTTGTAGTCCTACTAAATGCACAGTAGAACCTTCCTGGCCGTTAGTCTTGGTATAGCGTCCGTTTGAGCTGCTTCAGTGCGCTTTGACCAATTTCTAATCCTCAGTCACCATCCGTTTAAGAAATGGGTCGATTTCATTCCGTTTGGCCAAGGTTTCGCCGATGGAAATTCGATCCATGGTTTTTGGTGTTAGTTGCTGTGGCACCCAAACATCGAGCTTCTATTTCAATCCATTTTTACGCAAACAGTTCAAAATTGATTTATGATGGATCTTTAGTTCACCCAGGAGCTAAAGCTCGATCATAAATCAGTTTTAAGCTATTTGCGTAAACCTGGACTGCTACAACTCTACTATCTCTACTATCGTTCTTCCAAATCAAAATTGCCATTTTCAAATCGGACAACCACTTCTGACACATTCCTCCATTTGAAGTATGGTCCCCATAAACATCCACTAAAAGACAACAACTTTCAGCAACGTTTTTCTTCATATTGAACAAGAACTCATTGCGCAGAAACACATTAGTCAACATTTTCACAGCACACAGATACCATGTTGTTTAAATTTCGCCCAAATGACAGATACTTTAAAGAAATCCTTATGATGGACAGTTCAAAATAAAGGTGTTGCCAGATGACACAGTGTAATAATGAACTAGTAGCGACATCTATTATTTAAACGGCTCGAACTCATTTCTATTCTTAATATTTATAAACCAATAAACTTTGTTGGTAATGAGCTCACATAAACTGGAGAATCCTAAACTCCAGAGTATCAAATATCAAGAGGAACTCGATAGTGTATCAGATAGAACGTCTGGCTGCGGTGAAAGAGGTTGTGAGTTCAAATCTCACGATTGCTCATGAATGTTTGTGTATGTCAGATGTGAATGTGGAAATATTTAGTATCGAATAAATTATCTGGAAGATCCTCTTACAGCCCAGCTGGCTAAGGACGATGGGAGAAAGCAACATAAATTAAATAAAATAAATTGAAAGACTGTTCTGGAGATTTTAATTTTAGTATGCTTATTTTATGTTCCAGAATTTCTTAGTCATAATATTCAAATAAAACTGTATGTTAGTTAGTTTTTTTTAATTCTCTTCATTTTCTATAGATTCTTTCAAGAAAATACTTCACACTCAACAAGAGAATTTCAGAATGTTATTTAAAATTTTTAGGGAGTGGGAATTTGATGAGGTTCATTTGATCGTCCAATAGTTTTAATTTTATACTGTAGCTTTTGATTTCTTAGGGCTCCCAAGGAATAAAGTCGATTCATTTTATATCATCAATAAGGAGTGTGAGCTATGGTTATAGAAAGTTCTTCAAATCAAGACAGTGTAACATAATAATAATAATAATAATTTTATTTAATCCATTAAGACACTACATGGTGTATAGGATAAGTCATAAGAAATAAAAGAAAAAAAATTGGAAAACTAAACTGCCAAGGGATCACAAAAAAATTCAACAACTGAATAGAATCCCTTTCCCAAAAGAAGTTCATTGACTTCCCTCTTAGACCCTCTTAAATTCAAGATGAAGGCAAATGGTTGGAAAACTTAATGCCTCGATATAAGGGAGAACATTCGAATTTAAAAGTTTTATGCTTAGGGAGCATCATTATTTGTGCCTTCCTAGTAGCATATTCATGGTGAACTTGATAATTTCAACCATTCGCCTTCGTTTTCCTTGGCACACACTAAACATTTCAAAATATATATGGTAAAGTAAGAATACGGTTTTCAACAAAAACTTGCTTACATGATGTTAATGGCCTTAAATTAAATATCGAACGCAAAATTCGCTTCTGTGCTACAAATACTCTGTGAAAATCAGGGCTACTTCCCCACAGCAAGATATTGTACGATATATGGCTATATAATAGACTATAATAAATATTGAGCACACAGCTCCTTGGTAAATTCATTTTAAGCCTGACAATGGCGAAAAATGACTGGTTTAATTTTTTACACAAAGCATCGACATGGGATGTCGACCTTAAATATCTGTCCACATAAATTCCCAAAAATTTAATCGCGTCAGAAGATGTGATCTCATCTAAACCACATCTCACAGTAAACGAACTGATCCCCTTATTTTTAAGAGCAAAATGAACACATACAGTCTTCTCAACATTCACCACCAAATTGTTGGCTCGACACCAACTCACAAATTCACGTAGAGTATACTCACAGGTCTCCTGGAGTTCCCCAAGACTCCCGCCAGAAACCACTTCCGAAGTGTCGTCAGCAAAAAGTGTTATCAAAAAACGGCTGAAATGGGCAGGAAGATCATTAATAAATAAAATAAACAACAAAGGTCCCAGAACGGACCCCTGAGGAACTCCAAGGCCAATACCTTGACTCTTAGAATAACTCTCACCAATTTTAACTGACATAGATCTTTCATTAAGGTAACTACGTAACAATTGTTATACATGTGTATAACCATTCTATACTGAAACAAACTCGAGATTTCGTTGATCACAGGGGAACATTGCAGACATGCGCACGTTTCAAACTTGTTGATTTTCATTAGTGCAATGAATGCAAACGACTGCAATCTGTCAAGTATCTTTATTCGCTATATACAGAGACACTAAGGCATTACTCATGCACAAGCGCCATCTAGAGTATGCAAACATACCTACAAGACATACTTTTGCGAGCTAATTCAAGTAAAGAAACGTTTTTCCAATATTTTCACGTTACAAACGTAGAAAAACCTTCCTTATGCTCAAGTCAAAAAGTAATGTACATAACTAGCATATTATCTATATTAATTTATTTGAATAAGAATATGCTAATTATGAGCATTATGGCATATTATGGACTGACATGAGAATGAGGAAGGATTTTTCTACGTTTGCAACGTAAAAATATCGGGAAAACATTTCTTTACTTGAATTAGCTCGCAAAGGTATATCTTGTAGGTATGTTTGCATACTCTAGATGGAGCTAGTGTATGATTAATATCTTAGTGTATCTGTGTACAGCGAATATAAATATCGGGTGTTTTTTTATTTAATTAATCATGGAAATACTCACGCCGCAACAATGTTCACAAATTGTTGAAATTTATATTCAAAATCAGTGTTCTATTCGTCAAACTTATAGAGCATTTCGTGAAATTTATGGTTTACATAATCGCCCATCAGAGCAGCTTATTCGTCGAACTATCGATAGATTTTAGTCAGCATTTTCCCTACTCGATGCAACAACATCAACAAGACAAAGAACTGTACGTACAGAAGAAAATATCGCTGCTGTAAGTCATAGTGTTAATGATGATCCAGATTTGTCTATTCAACGACGTTCTTAACAATTTGGACTCTGTGCATCCACCACATGGAAAATATGCGTAAAGATCTTGGTCTACACCCATACAAGTTCCAACTAGTTCAAAAACTAAAGCCACTTGACCATAATAAGCGTCGTTTGTTCGCTGATTGGGCACTAGAACAACTTGAAGTTGATCCACTTTTTTATCGTAAAATTATGCTTAGTGATGAAGCTCATTTCTGGTTGAGCGGCTATGTAAACAAGCAACATTGCCGTATATGGAGTGAAAACAAACCTCAAGAAGTTCTGCAGGTTCCATTGCATCCTGAAAAGTGCACTGTATGGTGTGCTTTACACACTGGAGGCATCATCGGTCCATATTTCTTTGAAAACGATGCTGGAGTAATGTTACAGTGAATGGTGCTCGTTACAGATCGATGATAAATAATTATTTGTTTCAAAATTTGAATGATATCGACCCAGAAGTGTGTTGGTTCCAACAAGATGGTGCTACACCTCATGCTGCTACCGTAACAATGGATTTACTGAAAGAAAGATTTGGCGATAACATTATTTCGAGAAATGGTCCAATTAATTGGCCTTCAAGATCATGCGACATAACTACACTGGATTATTTTCTTTGGGGTTATGTGGAGTCATTGGTTTATGCTGATAAACCAGAAACAATAGACGCTTTGGAAGCCAACGTAACTCGTGTTATTGATGAACTAAGGCCTGAATTACTCGAAAAAGTGGTCCAAAATTGATCTGATCGAATGCGGTTCCTCAGAGCTAGTCGTGGTGGACGTATGCCCTAACTTATTCTTAAAACAGAAATGTCATAAAATTATCTTTCAAAAAAAAGAAAAAATTTGTTTTCAATCTTAATATAAATGTGTTTTATTTCAATTTAAAGTTCTATCACTCTAAAAAAAAACACCCGATACTTGACACATTTGTTGTCGCTGGCATTCATTGCACTGATGGAAACCAACAAGTTTGAAAGGGGCGCATGTCCGCAATTTGCCCCTGTGAAATCATATCAAGTTTGTTTGATTATAGAGTAGTTATACAGATATATGTTACACAGTCTCGATTTGTAGAACTTTCTATTAACATAGCTCACACTCCTTTTTAATCATATTTGGTACAGATTAGCCGAATTCATTTATTTGAAAAAGCTGACAGCTTCAAAACTGACAGCTGCTCTTTTAGCGGGGTACTCAAAATGAAACCTCTTATTGAAATACCGTATATAATGTTCCTAGAGAGTGTAGCGTTTTTAAGAAAGGTTGTTATGGCTTCGGAAGGTTGTGACTGTTTTTTATTAATCGAAATAATTTTAACTGAGTACTATGAGATGTTGTGCTGTCAGCTCCAAGGTGTACTTTTTATGTTTCGTATTCATTCAAATGAAACTTACATTTGAATAATCAAATCAAAATTGGTAGATGTACTCAGAGATTAGAAATGTACGTTCTCAATGGTGAATAAATTTTTACAATATTTCCAAGAACTATTCATTTGTGAAAATCTGATTAGTAATAAACTTTCTTTTAACAGCAAAACTTCTGCGACACGCCTTCTGTGTGCATACCTCTCTGTTAGAAAACATTTCAACGTGCCCAGTTCTGCAAAAGCAACACTTCAAGCTTACATTCACTGACCCCATCAAAGTTACTGTTCAGATAATTAAAAATGTAAAAAGCTACGAAAGCTCTCTGAATGTATAAATAGGTCGTTTTCAGGGAAAAATGCGTCGAAATACGTCCAAGCAAGGTACCCTATTCATCCACGGGATTGAATGAATTTGGAAAGGGCTGCTTCTGAAAAAAGCCTATAAAACGTGAACTAAAAAGATTCCTAATTGAAAATCTCGATTCAACCTTCACGGTTTGTAGTGCGTGCCTGGACTCAACGCGGAAAATGAATGATATTTTTTTTAACTCCCAAGCCTTTCATATTCAAAGTTTCACCTTACATTTCTTTCTAGACGTTGACATGTTATAAGTAAGATAGCTGCATTGAAATGGAACTAATGAGATCTTTGGGTGAATAGAGCGTTGAACTAGGATAGGAAGATCTGAAGCTCAAATACTGCCAGATGAGAAAAAAATTCCTGGTTGATTTTGAATATAGAACAACTATATAGAAAACATACACAAAAAGGATAATAAATAATATATTTTAAATTCAAAACCACATATGCTTTAAAATAAAGAGTTTTTCAATAGGAGGTTTAATTTTGAATAGCCCGCTATCTGGACAGTTGTCACTTTTGAAACTGTCATCTTATAATAATAATAATTTATTTATTCCCAATACAGTACATATCAAGAATATGAATAAATTTTTAACCTATCAAAAATTTCATGGGGAGTCAGGTACAATTTTGTCTAAAAAGACATAAGTATATATAAATAAAAAATGTATAAAACAAAATAAAACGACACATTAGTCAAACGAACAATAAATAAATAAATTTGTCCAGACAACGTTTTTCATAAAGATATTTTTTTTCAAAAGTATCATTCAGGTATTCATGTATTGAGTAGTATGCTTTATTCATTAGGAGACATTTCAGTTCATTCTTAAGCTTTATTCGATTTAATTCCTTCATTCTGGATGGCAGTTTGTTGAAAATGTTTATAGCTAGAGGACTTACATTTACTATGATGCTTTTATACGATGGTAGGGTATGATGAAGTTGTTTTTGTTTCTAGTATCATAGTTGTGATTATAGCTGTTTTTCAATGGTATGTCCTTAGTATCATGGATTTACATTACACAGGTAAGTATAAGAATGAACGTCATGGTAAGCATTTTTTCTCTGGGGAATTGCTCTCTACAGCTATATCTACTACTTACGCCACATAGTATTCTCAGTACCCGCTTCTGTTTTATGAATACTTTCTTACTTTCAGACAAATTTCCCCAGAAAAGAATACCGAAGTTAAGGACACTATGAAAATAGCTGAAGTAATTAATCTTGGCTGCTTCAACTCCCGCTATTTGTTTTATTCTCCTAACTGTATAGGTAGCTCTTGACAACTCAGGAATCATTTCATCAATGTGGACAGAAAACTTGAGATTTGATTGCAAAAAGACACCAAATAGCCTCAAGTGATTGTCTGAAGACATCTTTGGTTCAAACAGTAGTCTCTGTGTTTTATAACTGTTCATCATCATTTTGTTTGCACTGAACCTTACCTGGGCTTCCTTTAGTGTCTTCTTGTCTTTCTCTTCCAATTTCTGGTTGTCCATCCCTTTATTCAGAAAAGAGGTGTCATCAGCGAAGGGGACGGTTTGATCTGATTTCACATTAGCTGGCAAATCATTCATGTATATCACAAACAGAAGGGGACTGAACACAGAACCCTGCGGTACACCATGACTCACAGTCTTTCAAGAAGAAGACCTGCCTCCCAAGCTTGTTTTCTGCATCCTGTTTGTCAAATAACTTTTCATCAGATGAAGAGCCTCACCACTGATTCCATAGTAATAAAGCTTCATACTGGTTGTTTCACGAATGGTTGTACAGGCTTTCAGGGCAGATGCAGGACATTTTGGTGAGTCTGAATCAGTGCTCGAAATATGTCCTAACTATATTCGTTTAAGAGATACAGGATTTTTTATGTATCCCTACTTATCCCTACTTTAATATTATAAATGCGAATGTAAGTTTGTTTGTTACGCTTTCACGCAAAAACTACTGAACCGATCATCATGAAACTTTGTACATATACTCTTGAAGGTATTAGAAGTAACATAGGGTACTTTATATTTAAAAAAAAAAAATTTTTTTACGAAAGATAAAACAATTGTTTGTCAAAAAATCGTCAAATTTAGCTACTTCAGTAATGAAGTTTTACTATTATTATACCCTTACCCTTTATCTTTCATACTTATTTAATGACTCCACTGCGGGCGAAGCCGCGGGTAAAAAGCTAGTTTTATCTAAATCTTTCAATCGGCATACCTCTTGAACGCTTGCATGGATCTTCATGAAAACTTGAGGGAATAAGTATAGACCAATGCCAAATATTTGCCTATAAGGACTTATCGATAGCACAGGTCCGGACTAAGAAAATTACATTCTTTATCCCACATCTTGTAAAACACCCTGTATATCCAATTTTCAAAAAGCAGAATTCTCTTCGGAATCTACAGTAAATACTCTTTCAAACAAGCCTATTAGGATCAATGGCACACTTCGCACCATCATTTTATGAACCATTGAATATTAGGAATTTTCAATTTACAGTAAACACGGACCTGTGAATCTCCGAATAATGCGTCTCGAATCGATTGAAATTCTCAGTAACGTGACTTAGGTATTGTGCTGCATCTTATTCCATCCAATACATGAATGTAAGGGCAACATCAAATATTTTTTGCAAAACTAAATTTAACCGAAAACTCGAATTAACATTGAACATTTAATTGGACTATTATAAAATGGACTTAATAATAAAAATATGAAATGTATCTTATAAACATGTGTGGAACTGAGAAAAATTGACAATAAATAAGAGAAAAAATTATAACTTGTTTTCGAAAATAGCCCCTCTCACTTCTACACATTTTCTAGCTCTTGTGATCGAATGAGCAACTGCTTTCTTGAAAATTTCCGGTCGACTTCGTATTGTTTCACATGCAGCTTGAATACGATTAATCAATACTTCCTGTATATGATTTCTTCAGAGTAAACTTCATTTTTTAAGTGCCCCCAGAAAAAATAAGCAAAGCATGTAAGATCTGGGGATGTTGCAGGCCAGTCATGAGGTCCCCCTCTACCAAACCAATGATCTGGATGAACTTCATTCAAATGCTCTAAAATTTCACTGGTAAAATGTGCCGGAGATCTATCATGTTGGAAGTACATTCCTCTTGGAATATTGCTTCCATCATTCAAGAGCCCTTGCAAATGCTCGATTAAAAATTGTAGATATGTCACTCCATTCAGCCTGTGTGGAAGAATGTATGGTCCAATTAGACGATTATTGTAAATTTCACACCAAATATTGACTGAAAAACGATGTTGTGAATTGCGTTTCCTAGTCACTTTCGGATTTACTCTGGACCAAATACGTGCTTTGCGAACATTCAAAATGTCATGTTTTGTGAAGGTCGCTTCATCAGTGAAAAGCGTTCTGAAGATAGCTCGCTGGTTCCACCCATCTACAAAATCGCATGCTCGGTAGTACATCACCTGGCTCCAAGGTTTGGACGGATTGTAAATAAAATGGATGCCATTTTTCACGGTGCAGAACTCGCCAGACCTAACAATGTGGCAAACCTAAAACTGAACCAAAACGCCAAGTGCTGGTTGAGGGATTTTCTTCATGGTTTACCAACGAACCTGCTCTTTCTCGTTTACTTACTGATGGAAAGTGTCCAGTTTCACGAAGTGGGCCATTAACATGTTCGAATATTTGGTGGTTAGGAATTCGACAATCCGGATATAGCCTTCGATATTCCCTATCAGCTTCACTTATAAAATCCATAAGCTAACTACAGATCAGTATACTCAGTATTCGTAAATGACGGCATTTCTATAATTATCTTTATGAAAACACAACAATGTACCATTTGCATATTTTTCTATTTCAATAATTACCCCACAATGGTTTGAAATGTCAAAATTCTAAGCATGAGCCACTTAGATTTTGAAATGGGTTGAATTTAGAGTAAACGAATTTTTTCTGTGATCTTTCACATAGCATTGAAAATAAATGATTAGCTTCAGATCGATTCAAGGAGCATGTGAGAAGATAAATAGTGGACCAGAAAGAGAGGCTAATGAAAGCAGCAGAACATTCAAAACAAGAGCTAGCAGGTGTCAAAAAGAAATTTTCGAGAACAAATCACAAAAGAAAATTGATGGGGGAAGGGGTATAAAAGAATTTATTTGCGAAAGTGTAAATAAGATGTCGAAAAGTATTTCGTTTTGTATGCGTGTGTCTGATTTCAGTCAGTAATTAATTTTTTTAAATATCTAAAATTTTTCCCTTCGGTATACTCGCACCCCATTAGGGGGCACCCCAACAGGTTAAAAATGCTAGCTCAAGTCATGATACTGAGAAATAAACTTCATTCAATATGAATTAACGCATTATTCGGAGAAACACAGGTCCGCGTTTACTATGAATCGAAAATTCCAGAATCGAAGTGCGCCATTATTTCAAATGAGCTTGTTTAAAAGAGTATTCATTGTAGATTATGAGGAGAAATTCACTTTTCAAAAATTCGATGTACAGGGTGTTTTACAAGATGTGGAATAAATAATATAATTTTCTCAGTCCGGACCTGCGCTATCGACAAGTGATTAGGTGCAAATATTAGGCATTGGTCTATCCTTATTCCCCCAAATTTTCATGAAGAATCATGAAGGCGTTCAAGTTATGCCGATTGAAAGTTTTTGATAAAATACATAAAACATCCTGTATCTCTTAACCTAATATAGTTAGGACATACTACTCTGTCAAGAAAGTACCGGGAATTTTCAATTAAAACAACATTTTTAGAAGAAGAAGAAGAAGAAGAAGAAGAATATAATTTTATTTGCCAAAAGTGAACAATATCAGTTTACAATTATTACAAATACATCTGACAAATAGGGACTGCATAACGATTAAAAAACCGATGCACAGAATCTGTGTTATGCAGCCCATAGGTTGAGAATTCATAAACAATATCGAGAATATGCTGCCATGTTGCATGTTGCTGGTAGAAAAAGTGAAAAAAAAAAAAAAAAACATTCGCGCGCGCTGATGGGGTGTACGGAGTTAACAAATACATGGTTTAATACTCAAAACTACAACTATATGAACGCGTACGAGCATAGGTTAAGAAGTGGGAGAATCAGCACATCATGATAAAACCGACCTCAACAGAAATTGAGAAGAAAAAAAAAAAAAAAAAAAAAAAAAATGGTGCGGAAGTTAATTGAAGTCATTGTCTGGAGAGATATAAGCCATGAATATACTGCTTGAATTTTCTCAAAGAATAATGCTTCGCTTCATCAGGTAGGTCATTCCACATCATGACAGCATGTACACTAAAGGATCTATGAAAACTCTCCGTTCGGTGCTGTGGTACGACGAACTTATTCAAATTTCTGGTAGTGTATCGATGATTATGTGAGCAGAATAATCGTCTCAGATATGGTGGTTGCCCCGTTCTAAGAATCCGATGAATGAAGGACAAGGTATGACATTTGCGTCGATTAGACATCGATAAAATTTGGAATTTTTTTAAATGAGGCGTTATGTGATCTCTAAATGGAATGGTAAATGAGAAACGCATGCAGATGTTTTGCAACTTTTGAATCGACTTCGCTAAACCGACAGTCAGCGCACTATCGTATACTACGTCTCCATAATCGAACAGCGAAAGAATCAAGGAATTACACAAGTGATATTTAGTTTTACTAGGTAAGGATTTTTTTAGATGATAAAACTTTTTCAGGCGAATATACGCAACTTTCAGTTTATTCTTTATATGACCCCGAAAAGATAAGTCCGAATCAAGATAAACTCCCAAATTCCTCGCTTCTGAAACCACTGGTAAAGGTATGTCATCTATTTGTACCTTAAATGTATCCTGCAGCAACGCCATTCGAGCTCTATCGCTGCCAAAAAATAGAACACAGGATTTCGTAGAATTCAATTTTAAATTATGGTCCGACGCAAACTGACTGATCCGCTGCAGATCACAACTGAACCTCCGACAAGAGCCCGACACATCATCAAAATCGACAGATATATACAGTTGAGAATCATCCGCATATTGTTGCAACTCCGAGAATGACAAATCCACACCCATGTCAAAAACATATAATAAAAATAAAAGGGGTCCTAAAACGGAGCCCTGAGGAACACCCTGGGTGAGTGGTAGATATTCTGATTTGTCCGTAACCGATTGCTTCCTCACAAGTACACAGTGGGATCTATCCATTAGATAAGAACGAAAGAACATAATTGAATTTTTCGAGAAGCCGAGATATTTAAGCTTGGATAGTAGCATTCTGTGATCTAAAGTATCAAATGCTTTGCTAAAATCTAATAAAGCAAGGCAAGTGCCTCTTCTTTTCTCCACGCCAAATCTGATGTCATCAAGCAGCTTGACCAAACAGGAAGTTGTACTGTAATCCCTTCTGAATCCCGACTGACATTCCGGAATTATATTGAATCGATCGGTGAAAGCTAAAATTTGATCATAAACATGTTTTTCCAATATTTTCGAAATAACCGGTAAGATACTTATTGGCCTGAGATCTTCCAAGGTATCACAACTACTCGTCTTAGGTATAGGTTTGATGATTGCTCTCTTCCAAATATCCGGGAAATAATTTTCTAAAATACATGAATTTATTATGTTCAGTAAAGGGGCCTTGCAAAATGGCAAACACAAACGCAAATCTTTAACCGAAAGATTATCTTCTCCCACCGCATTGGTATGAATTGAATCAATTATACGCAACAAAGAAGCTTCATCCATCAACCGGAATTCCAACTCAGAAGCAACGGATGGGTGTATATTATCATTATAATGGTTCAATTTTTCCTCCGAAATGGAACACAAGCTCCTGTTAGATTTGGAAAAAAAATTGTTCAAGTTTGTGGCATTTGCCAAGTGGGATGGTATGTGAGGAGACGAACCCGACGTCAAATTGAGCTTCTTCATATGAGACCAAAAATTCCTTCCGGTCGACGTTGAGATCTCATTGAAATAAGATGCTTTCTCGCGTGCAATTGCGTGTTTCGTATAATTCCTTATGCGTCTGTAATATTGTAATTTGCTTAAAGTTTTATCCTTCAAATAATTGCGATGTGCTTTGTCACGTAATTTCATCAAATACTTGATATTGGAAGTAATCCAAGGCATGAAAGGTCGATCCTTAACTTCCTTCTTTATTATTGGAGAATGTTTATTCATCAGGATATTTATCTTTTCATGAAATAATTGCAGCTTTCTTTCAATATCTTTGGTGTAATAAATTTCATCCCATCTTAACATCAGGGCATCTCGCTCAAAGTGTTCGAAGATGATGCCATCACAATCCCTGTATTCTACAAACTTTCGAACACTACGTCTTCGATTCGGTAATTTGAATTTCGCGGATACCATAAAATGATCCGACACGGTTTGTGAAATTGGCGTGGACGAATGGTCTATCACAGAAAATGATCTATCTGATATTATAAGGTCAATGATGGTGGAAGAACTAGCGTTCACATTTATTCTAGTAGGTTCGGTAATATGTTGTTGAAGATCAAAACAATTTAGTAGTCCCAATAATTTCATACTAGATGTCGTTGTCGTTGATAGATCTATGTTGAAATCACCCGTCAAGATAACGTGATCATAGAACGGCACAACTGATGTCAATATATTCTCTAGATCATCAAGAAAGTTGTCAATATTGCCAGAGGGAGGCCTGTATACAGTTACAATAATAATTTTCTTACCGCAGACATCAACTCGCACACATATTAACTCAAAGTTTGTAACTTGCACATCTAGCCTGACTTCTCCAAAATGTAAATTATTTTTTAAATAAATTGCTACTCCACCACCTCCTCCGATCCTATCCACATGTAAGAATTTAAAACCATTCACGTTAAATTGTTCGGTCTCATCATTTGGTTTAAGCCACGTTTCGGTTAGACATAAAATATCGAAATTATAATTATCCAAATAAGAAACTAATTCATCAAAACCTGTGTTGATCGAGCGAACATTCAGATGCGCAATAGAAAGATAATTAGAATCAGCACCCGCACGCGTACAACCGTTGTTATCCGTCATCGAGTTTATAACCCCAAAAATTCAGCGCGCGACGAGAAATGCAGCACAACAACAAACACATAACCAGCATAAACAATACAGAAATTAGGAAAATTAAAACAAACATCAGTGAAAGCAGCATACGATCACTGTAATCCCCAGTCATCGTCGGCCCCCAAATACAAATGTAGTTATGAAGCTGCCCGTTGAAATTATCAAATAAACATTCAAAATCGAAGAAATTTTACCCCGACAATTATCATCCTTCAGGTTCAAATAATAAACAAATACATAACCTTACTCGTTCTAAATATACTAACAAAACTTAATACTAGAAAATGTAGACCCCACATAAGAGAAAGCATATGAAATGTTTTCCTCAAATAGTTCCCACAAAAACAAATTTGATGTTTCCTTTGCATCACAGCAAAATATTATAAAATGCAATATAAAAATATAAGAAGTATGGTTAACATTGCAGGAAAGGCAACACTTTTAAAAGTATAAAATCTAAAGTTTCAAACCAGTGGAAATTTCCTTCAGTTTCTTTAACGAATCAACATGGAATCGTTTACCATTATGTTGAACCATAATCCTTCCCCTCACCGTCCAACAAGAATTTTGAAACAATTTTCTAGTTTCCTTGAACATTCCCAAATTTTCTTTGGCAAGCAGTTCCGTGAACAAAATACCTGTGCCCTTCAGATTTTTCTTCTTATAAAATATTTCATCACGAAGCCAACGATTACAAAACGAAACCACTATGGGCACCGTTTTCTTCCCAGCTGACTCCACATTTCCCAAACGATTACAGTAATTTATACCGGATTTGGATACCTGTACTCCAATTTTCTTTGTCAATAATTCGACCACATCATCACATAAATCGGCATCGTCCGCAACATTCAAACCATGCATGAGAACAACATTTTCATTATTTGACATGACATTCTTTGTTATGTCATTTCTTAGCATGACTATGTCCTGCTTGATAGCCTCCACGGAGTTTAAGATGGATTTTTCGAATAAGGAAAACTTATCCATGAAGTCACCCTGTTCACATTGAGTTGGGGGTACTTTGCTACAAAGTTCATTTCTGAAACTATCCAGATCTTTAGCAAAACGCATCGCCATTTCTTCAACTCTGTCATTCAGTTTTTGTAATTCGACATTGTGTTTTCTGGAAGCATCCTCACTTCTGGTTGATCCCTTGGTCATATTGACAGGAAGTAGATATATTTCCACCCCACAAAACCACTGAAACGGGAGAAAATCAAATATTTTCGGGACCGACGTAAACAGAGTGTTCACTCGCAAAGCATGCGCACTAATTCTTACATTCAATCGTCAAAATTTATTGGGTCGCCTTCAAAATAGGCTCCATTTGCTCCAATACATCTATGCCAACGGCACTTCCAATTATCGAAACATTTTTTATAGGCGCTTTCCGGGATGGACTTTAGCTCTCGCGCCGAATTTTGTTTTATGGCTTCAATCGACTCAAAACGGGTGCCACGAAGGGGCAATTTTAGTTTTGGGAAGAGGAAAAAGTCGCAGGGAGCCAAATCCGGCGAATACGGTGGTTGCTGAAGCACGTTTGTTTAGTTTTTGGCGAGAAAGTCAGTCACAATCGTAGCTCGGTGAGAAGGCGCGTTATCGTCATGCAAAATCCATGAGTTGTTCGCCCACAAATTTGGCCGCTTCTTACGGATACGCTCACGCAAACGTTTCATAACGCCTAGGTAATACTCCTTGTTTACCGTCTGACCCTCTGGAATGAATTCGTGGTGCACCACGCCACGGATATCGAAGAAAACAATGAGCATCACCTTCATTTTCGAGCGGCTTTGGCGTGGTTTTTTCGGTTTCGGCCCATTTTTTGCCACCCATTCCGATGATTGCTGGCTTGTTTGCATATCGTACTCGTAGACCCAGGTCTCATCACCAGTTATAATGCGTTCCAGGAATGTAGAATCGGAATTACAGCGATCCAGCATGTCTGAAGCAACCTGTTCGCGATGACGTTTTTGAAGAAAATTCAGGTCTTTCGGTACGAGTCGTGCGGCCACCTTTCTCATGCCCAAAATATCAATCAAAATCGTACGTGCGGACTCGTGGTATACCTTAAGATCATGTGCTATCTCTCTCAAGCTGGTACGACGGTTTTCCAGCACCCTTTCCTTAATTTTATCGACGTTATCTTCGATCGAAGCCGTCGATGGGCGACCACTTCAGGACCGTCCTTGAAGGCTCTGTACCACTGATATGCACGAGTTTTCGATAGAGCGTTATCACCAAAGGCCTTTTGCAACATTTTCAATGCATCGGCACACGAAAATTCATTTGCAACACAAAACTTTAAACAAATTCTTTGCTCAACGTAATCACCCATAGTAAAAATCGGCACGCACTCTGACATCGACTGACTTAATCAGCTGTTGCTAACATACTAGTTGACAGATCCCGCTCAAGCTTGGCATAGTAATTAAGGACAGTGGTACCAACCTAGGAAAAAAAAATTTTACCTGCCTCATTGCCCCGCCAGATTTAAATCGATAATTCCCGGTACTTTCTTGACAGAATGTATTTCGAGCACTGATTCAAACTCACCAGATGTCCCGCATCTGCTCTGAAATCCTGTACAATCATTCGAGAAACACCCTGTATGTCTATAACACAAATTAAATTTTTGTTGCACTTGAACCAAGTACATTTGTCTACCTTATCGATATCGAAAATGTTTCATTAAGTGATTTGCAAGAATCAATATATTTAAAATTCAAAATATTTGAAATATGCCTTCTTTAGAGACTAACTGAATTCAAAATTTCAGGATTGTGTATTTGCAACTAAGTCTTCAGTAAAAAACTTGGTTCATCCCAAATTTACAATTGAGTCCTACACATTATCCTTTTGCCCTTTCATTAAATGCAGACATTTATGTGCGGGGATGAAAGTGCGAAGCGGAAAATATAATTCCGTCCAGTGCAGAATTTCACACAACCAAAAATTTCATTACATTAAGAGCTCGAAAATAGGTCCCTTCATCATCTGACCTTAATCCTCCTTTCCAGCCCCCGCTAAAGCCCCGATAGGCTCAAGAAAACTGGGATGGGAAACTATGTGAAAACGCGTAGACGCCAAAAATATGTCGGAGGTGTTAGAGTCGGTAATGGAGAATAAGAAGGAATGGGTATAAGGAGTATACGTAAATACCCTGGAGGGTCGGAAAATATATAAGAACCCCTGAAAAGGGGAAAAGAAAGACGCGTTTTTCCCGGCCGGTAATTTTTTGTTCTTTCGCAGAATCACTTGTCATATTTTATGAAGCGTTTTTCGCCCAGTTTCCCAATTGAATACTCGAGTTCGTGGAAAGCTTCTGTCGCGACTTTTGCGCAGTTTTGTTTCTGTACGTGTCAACGTCATTTCCATTGAGGGATTTTACGAGTAGGTCAGTAACTATCGACAAGAAGGATATCCACCAGGGAAATTGCTCACTTTTCTGTTCCATTTCCTGACAGGAAGGCCCTGCCGGGACGGGATCCTGGATCTCTTCTTCGTGACAGGGGGTGACCGATTGAGATAATAGTGGAACCGTCGTCTTAGCCTTCCTGATTGACGAGAATGAGAGATAGGGGAGGAATGCTGAATCTTCACAAGAAGGAAGGATGTAATTTTCTTAGCAGAGCTGATAAAAGATTCAATACTCTTCAGGGAATTTACTGCACAAAGAGCAGAAATAACTTCACATCCAGAATTATATCTTGAAACTTCCACAATATACAGGGTGACAAGAAAAACTTCGGACAAATTTTACTGTGTTCTGGAACAAAAGTATTTTAACGCAGCCAAATAATTTTTATTCTATTAGATTCTCTACACTTTCTTGTACTGATATGTGAACTTTCAGTTTGATATTACTTTATTCTGTAGTGTTAGAATGTCAAACAAACGTAGTGCAATTTTGGAGCAGTTTCGTCAACGTAAGTGTCGATGCGAAATTAGTTGTTTGCTCAGTGTCTGATGCAATTGGATGGTCACCGTCCAGGAAGAGGAAAAAAATACACTGTCAATACGCCTAGCAATCGCCACATCGTCAAGAAGCGAGACAATCGAAATCTGAGGGTCTCCATGAGGAAAACAGCCCGTGAGACTGCTATCAACCGTGAATCCGTTCATCAATGTCCAAAAAGAAGCTCAATCTGAAGCCATACAAGCGAGTTTAACTGGGTAAAGAACAAAATAAAAAATAACAGAAACTATATAACAGGAACCGTACAAAATAAATCACAGTAAATGTTCAAAATGCCTACTGGTAACTTCAATGCATTTTCTAATACGTTTTCGCATCGACGTTCGCACATTGGCAGAAATCCCCCGGAATATTGCTAATGTCTTCGCAACAATTAATTACAAGTTGCTCCAATTCTTGAATATTTCGAACTAGAGCTAGGCACACGTATTGCTTCAAAAATCCACATAAAAAAATCTAGGGGCTTCAAATCCGGAGACCGAAGGAACTTTATAAAAGGCCTCTCTATTATCTCCACCACTGATGAGAATCAGTAAGTTTTTTATTCACCAGACGATTCAGTTCATTCAAAAACCTCCATGTACTGAATTTCATCTGAATAAACCAAATTTTCACAAAGATATAGCTAGTTTATTGGATTTTGGAGGTCATGTTGAAGAAGCTCTAGCGACCATGGGGTGCATTTTAGGACTTGAAATGAAATGTATTTTTCATATTTTGACCTCTAGAACCACTCCTTTAAATATATTAACGTTAAATTCGGAGAAACCTATACCTGTTTCATTTAACTAAAGAGTACAATGGATTTCTATCATTATTTAAATATTTTAATATATGCAGATATCTTCTGTTAGCCTTTTACATGTTTAATTTCAAAAAATTATATTCAATATTATAACTTCAGGAGTTGAATTAATGTCATATAAGTACTACTTATATCAAACGACATATAAAATAAACAATCATTATAAGACATTCAAATGATATAACAAAATCCAATAAATATAAATTGTTAACAAAAACCCTTAAATTAAATATTTTGAGTAAGCAAAATTTTGTTTCTGCCCATTCCTCTTATGAAAACAAATATCTTTCAAAAATGTTTAAAATAATCTTGAGAATTTCATCATAAAACTATCTTAGTTAGAATATTCAATATTATTGGATATCTAACTAAGTTAATTTTTAGTAAATCTCAAGATATGTAAGAACATTACTGAAAAACAAGTTTTAAGAGAGACTTTGCTTCGTCAGTACTCAATCGTATTCAATAAAATATATATTATATCCAATATAACATCAATCAAAAAAAAGTATTTACTCACCTTTAACAATTCAGAAAGCTTCTTGGTAAATGAATACTGAACATTTAAATGGAGTCTTATGTGGCTTGAAAAGAATAGTTCTGTGGTTTACCATTGATCTTAATGATTGAAAGGCAATTTAACGGCGTCTGTTATAGCACAAGGACCATCTGTAAGAAGATTATTAAGGAAACCAAATAATTATGTATTATGAATAGAATAAAATAAATCAAGGTTTATACTTGATAGAAGGTATATAAAATTATTTAATATTTACACATATATTTTGTTAGCCTTCTACATATTTAATTGAAAAACATTACTTTAAATATTATAATTTCAGAAATTAAATCAATGTCATATAAGTACTACTTATATCAAACGATATATTAAATGAACATTCATTATAATTCATTATAAGACATCCAAATGATATAACAAAATCCAATAAATATAAATTGTTAACTAAAATCCTATTACTCAAATATTTTGAGTACATAAAACTATGTTTCTGCTAATCCCTCTTATGAAAACAAATATCTTTCAAAAATGTTTATTATAATCTCAAGAATTTCATCATAAAACTTTTATCAAGTATAAACCTCCATTTATTTTATTTTATTCATAATATATAGTTATTTGGTTTCCTTAACATTATTTATATAGATGGTTCTTGTGCTATAACAGAGGCCGTTAAATTGCCTTTCAATCTTTGAGATCAATGCTTAACCACAGAACTATTTATTTCGAGCCACATTAGACATTTAAATGTGAGTAAATACTTTTTGTTGATTGATGTTATATTTTATTGAATACGATTAAGTACTCACGAAGCAAAGTCTCTCTTAAAACTTGTTTTTTAGTAATATTCTTACGTATCTTGAGATTTTCTAAAAAGTAACTTAGTTAGATATTCAAGAATTAAAAAAATATGTATGAGACAGTAATTTATTTCCACAAAAATGTTTGTATTAGGAGTACAAATAAGTTTCCGCCATTTTTTAACACAAATCATTCCTAATGATTTTAAACGATGTGAGACTGCTTGCTGAGTGACTTCTAATGTTAGAGCAAGTTCTTTTTGTGTTTGAGAAGAATCTTCCTCCAAGAATTCCTCCAATTCTGCATCCTCGTAAATTTTTGGCCTTCAACTGCGATCTTTGTCTTCTACGTCGAAATACTACTACAACAATTGTTTCACCACGATGTGGCTTCTTCAGGTATTACATTGTACTGTCTCAGACAGTACAATATAATACCCGAACCTATATGGTTCAGGTTATATAGTTTATTTTTTATTTTGTCCTTTACCCAGTTAAACTCGTTGATTAGAATTATGTTCGAAAAAAATTTTTCATCTTCTTTTGGATTTTTTATCTTAAATTTAATTTTTTTTCAATACTATTTAGTGTGGTAGAAGTCAATATGATGTTATTGCTGACGAATGTCAAACTTATTTGTTTTTTTAGATATGCAGTCCGTGGCTCAGTTAGAATGCATATAATCAAAAAATTACTTTTTTCTCGAGAATGGCGCTCCGTAACGCTTTCAACGATGAGTATACCTTTTTCTTCAAAAATTAATGAGGAGTCTATTTCTTCGATTAAAATGTCAAAAATTCGAAGTTATTTTATGAAAGACCTTCCTATTATCTATAAGTGAAGTAAGTTAAAAATATCATGATCTCTTTTAAAAAAAAATTATGCAAGTTAGGACAATTTAAATGATCAATTTCCAAATTGGAATTAGTAGTAATAGGTTAGATATGCAATAATTTCTGTTAGTTTTCAATAAAAAATTTTCAGTCTTGCAATCAAATGAAATAAAAATTTATTCAGCAATTAAAAATGATACAAAGAGAGATAATTTGAATCAATATTTACATTTTCAAAATTAATTCATAAAATGAATCCATTACAGTACTGCCATTACCTGTAGGACTTAAAGTATTCATATCTGAGGTTACAGTACTATTATTTCCTGAAATTATACATCTTAAGCATCAATAACAAGCATTACTACAAAATTAACATTGCCCACGTTTCGTATTATTAAATCATGATGGCTGTTGTCATAGAGCATCCGTTCATCGAAGGGTTTGTTTACCCCTTGCATCCACCATCGGAATAATCGCGCGACATAGATTAGATTTCAATCCCCTAATGCAATTTATATAGGGTTAATAACAACGGGAAGCATACAAGGTAACGGAATGGATTTCTCGAATTTGTCAAGTGGTCTATGGATTTCGTTAAGCCCTATTACCGCACGAAAATTGATACTCGGTTTATTAGTATCGGGAATTGAGGACGATGCGTGCTGAAATGAACACTGTGTTATAGATTACAGAGATTATGGAAGATTAAGGGACTGAGCATTTTTTCCTACTGATCAATAATGGATGCTGTTTTGTAATTAGTGCGCTGATTTACTTTTTATTCTGAACTGCTACAGCAGTTACTGCTGGGTTGTTGATCTTAATTTATTCCTCAGTTTAACATGTTTTATTAAGGAAAAAAAATTTCATACATATGCCAATCACTTGCAGGAAACAAAACACAATTTTAGTAACGATTACAAAATACTACACATTGAAAATAAGAGTCAGCGTTTTTAATCTATTGGAAATCCTACAAATTAGATTAAATGAAAAACAAATTATATTGAACGATCAAACACACTTAAATAAATCCTTACTGCTTGATATGTTTAAATAACATTTTGAAATTGTTTTGATAATCGTAAACCATTTTCTTCACCCCTCTATTTTATACTCACCCTTCTAAATCTTAGTGAACATCCTTCGACGTTTGTGGCTTTGGCCATAATTATTGGATTATCCCTGTGATAATTGGCCCTTTTCGCTTATGACCTTGCTGTCCAAGATATTGCATTATTAATTGGGTAATAATCAACCCTTATTCCTTATAGCTTCAGCCTTACTTATTGCATTATCCTTATGATAATCAACATTTATCGCTTGTGTCTTCAGACAAATTTATCATGATTACTATAAACGTAGTAATCCACATTCTCATTATTTCATCTTGGTATTAAATACAGTGATACAAAATATAATTGTTATTGTTATAAGTGTTCGAGTTTTAATTCAATTCCTCATCGTCATTGTGGTTTATCATTAGTAGAAACGAAGTTTGGAATAACTACATACAACAAATTACATTAAATACGGTTCACAAAACCGATCGTAATTAATCATTGCACTTACTTACTTTGCAGTTGCTTGTTGAAATATGTCGGTAAAGTTTTAATGATTTAAAATTGAAAATTTTGTGATGCCAACTATAACCCAGAAATATCTGGCATATATCGATGGAAAATATGATTGCAATACGACCTCTAACATACCACTGATCACAAGATAGAATCAATGAACGTAGGATGCATATCCTGAAAAGCCAAAAATCTACAGGTTTACTAAAGGTGTGTGTGAAAAATAATCATTTTTTCGAAGAAAAAAAGTCATTCAATCATACAACGGTCTAAAGGGTGAATTAATAGAGCATTTGGAAATTTTAATAATCAAAAGGTTCATTGAGAACAAAGAAAATTCTTAAAGAGATTATGGAAAAACATTCATATAGAATATAAACAAAATCATGCGCCATAAAAATTTTACAGGTACATATTTGAAATTTTGATAAAAAGGAGCCATTGCAGTTTTAAATTTAGGAACTATCGGGTGTTTTTTTTTAAGTATAGAACTTTCGATGGGGATAACTGTGATTTGACAGAAGGTAGAAGCCATGTTGTTATGACATTTCGGTTCAGTAAGCATTGACAAATTATCATTGAAAGACTCACGCCGCAATAACGTTAAAAAATTGTTGAAATTTATTTTCAAAGTCAGTGTTCTATTCGTGAATTTTATGGTTTACATAATCGTCCATCAGAGCAGCTTATTCGTCGAACTATCGATAGATTTCGGACAACATTTTCTCTAATCGATGCAACAACAACAAAAAGACAAAGAACTGGACGTACAGAAGAAAATATCGCTGCTGTAAGTCAAAGTGTTAATGATGATCCAGATTTGTCTATTCGTCGACGTTCACAAAATGTTGGACTCTGTGCATCCACCACATGGAAAATTTTGCAAGAAGATCTTGGTCTACACTCATACAAGATCCAACTGGTTCAAGAACTAAAGCTACTTGACTATAAAAAGCGACGTTTATTTGCTGATTGGTCCCTAGAACAGCTTGAAGTTGATCCACTTTTTTATCGTAAAATTGTATTCAGGGATGCATCTCATTTCTGGTTGAACGGCTATGTTAACAAGCAAAATTGCCGTATTTTGAGTGAAAACAATCCTCAAGAAGTTTTGCAGGTTCCATTGCATCCTGAAAAATGCACTGTGTAGTGTGCTTTACACGTTGGAGATATCATCGGTCCATATTTCTTTAAAAACGATACTGAAGCTAATGTTACAGTGTGTGGTGCCCATTGAAGTTCGATGATCAATGATTATTTGTTTCAAAATTTGAATGGTATCGACCCAGAAGTGTTTTGGTTCCAACAAGATGGTGGTACACCTCATGCTGCTACCGTATCAATTGATTTATTGAAAGAAAGATTTGTCGATAACATTATTTCGAGAAATGGTCGAATTAATTGGCCTTCAAGATCATGTGACATAACTGCACTGGATTATTTTCTTTGGGGTTATGTCAAGTCATTGGTTTATGCTGATAAACCAGAAACAATAGACGCTTTGGAAGCCAACATAAGTCGTGTTAATGGTGGAATAAGGCCTGAATTACTCGAAAAAGTTGTCCAAAATTGGTCTGGTCGAATGCGGTTCCTCACAGCTAGTCGTGGTGGACATATGCCGTAAATTATTTTCAAAATATAAAAGTCATAAAATTATCTTTCAAATAAATCTTAATTTAAATGTATTTTATTCAAATTTAAAGTTCTATCATTCTAAAAAAAACACCCGATATTTGTGTCTTTCAGAGGATGGCGTCAAAAGCGAAATACCTGCTAGTTCCGGTGTAATATATAAACCGATAGTTTTTTAAAACTATGCTATATTCGCTAGAACTGCAAACATCAGCCGTAGGTGCCTATATCTTCATTCGGTAAACAGCTCTATTTAAAAATTATACACATTACCCAGATTGTTTTTCTGCCAAATGTTACAACGTTCCTGTGTATTCAATGATAAAGTATACTTTACATAATTCTAGCTTTTTTAAAATTATGAGGATTATAGTTTTATTCACAATTGCTAACTATTAACCTTTCAAACCCCGTAAATCGATATTAATCTCATAAACTGATGTTTATAGATGCAAATTGGCGAATGCGCCGGGTCGTAATGAAGTATATATTGTATTAAAAATTGTCAGGAAATCCTTATGAGTAAATTCTGATTCATAAACAAATTCTATCGGCTATTGTCCTGTTAAATCATCAGGAAATCCTTATGAGTAAATTCTGATTCATAAACAAATTCTATCGGCTATTGTCCTGTTAAATCTCTGCATGAACGATCGAAATGAGAAATGATGAATAGAACTTTTTGCCTACGCGATAGTCAAATGATGGAGTAAAGATTTGCATTTCAATCAGCTTCTATTTAAATTGACGTGAACGGTAGAAAAACGCTGTTCAGCCAATAGATAGAACCTTTATTGACCAAGCCTATCAATCTCTGCTAGACTGCGTACGTTGCAGGGCTTTTGATGTGCCCTAATGCGGTGTAGGTCAATGCATCGTATGAATTGGGGTTGCTCAGGGGAATTTTATCGAAACATATTATGGCGATAGGAAAAGGCTAGTAAACGGGGCATTAGAGTACATCCTGCTCCAGAAATTGATCCTATTAAAGTCAATAAGAAAAAGACTGACAATATTAAAAAAAAACACTTTCACAAAACACTTTATTCAGAATCGCGGGGAAAATCTTAACTGTATGCAAATTGAATACATGAACTCAAAATAAATTTGAATACAGATGGAAATGCGAAGATTTTGTTGGGGTTAAAACATAAATTGCATCGAATTCAAATTTATTCTTGTTCAATTTACTCTAGTTTTCTTGACTCAATCTGCATATATTTCAAATTTACCCTTATATTTGGAGCCAGGTTGTCGTTTTATTTGTATGAAGCAATTATTTTTGAAATATACTATACTGCTGAAGAGCGTTCTCTTAAGACGAAACCTATGAACCCATGTCTGGCTAATATTGATGGTGATTCGAATGTCCTCACTGACTCCGAAAGAAGCGATTCTAATGATAAACTGAGGAAAATAAGAAGATTCCTATTGCAGAGGTTCTGAAGGCATTAAAAGTGGATTATCAATGGGCCGAACAAAATACTGACATAAACATACATGTATGTGACATAGAAAGCCTACGAACAATTCAGTATAAAGCAGTGAATACTGATTACTGTTTAAACAGTGAAAGTTAAGCCAAAATGTTTTTATTTACTTTATTAAAGCAGTGAATGCTCAACTATCAGCCAAGAAAGTACAAACAAAATAACTTCTCATTTCAAATGATAAATTTTTATTTTTTTTCCAATTGAAGTTTAACATCGAAAGCTTTGGTTCATATCATTTTTTCAATCCTATAAATATATATTTCGTGCTTTTACAAACCTTCCACTAGTGTGAACTGCTCGAAAATATGAACAAGCAAAATTTTTTTGTGTTCACACTAGCGCGAGTCTAATGTAGTTAAAAATATAACTTGAATAATCTTAACAACTCTATTTAATTAAAACAAATTGTAGAAATTACTATGTTTTACTACCAATAAAAATATATTTCACACATTTTCTCGAGTTTCGGGAAATGAACTATCCCATCATCAGACAACTGAAGACCTAACAGTGGTACAGAGGTATTTAGACAAAAGTGATAAATATTTTGAATATTTCAATAGATTCTAACAACTAATAGTGATACAAAGGTTTAGAAGCGGAACGTGATAAAAACCCGGTTAAAAAAGAGGGGCCTTCTAACAGATATCGGAATGTCGGCAATCGACAAAGAAGGTTATTAAACATATGGTACCCATTTAAATATCTCTAATAATTTTTGGGGTTACATAGCTCCGTACAGTCATTCATTATTTTTACGTTATTTTGTTGTACATCTCAAATATTTGGATTTATATAGCTCCATACAGTCATTCATTATTTTTTAAATTATTTTTATTGTGAACGAATTTGAGAATTTCAATAATCAAGTTTCTTTTCATTTGAATCTACATGTAAAATTTTTCTTAAGATTTTCTTTTGTCGAAAGGAATTGCTGTTTTCTAAAGAATTAGTGGCAAAAGTTGAATTTTTGTTTACTTTTCATTCTAGTTAAATTAATAAATTGTGGGGATTATCTTTATTATTTTACGCCATCAAACTCACACCGCCGAAAATCCATCATGTTGAAATTATCATTTAAAAGTTTGTCGGTGAAATACAGGTAAGATACTCTTATGTTACTTTTTCAAATAAAACAGTCATTTAAAGAAATATTAGAACTAATAAAATGGACTCTTTTTAGGTTTATCCATGAAAAGTTCAATTCACCTTTTTTCATAAAATCCTTTCAATTAACACGTATAATTATCCGGGCGAAATCACAGAAAAGACAGTCTAAAATTTCCGGTATTTCTCCCTACAATCGAAAGTCTAGAATAAGGGCCGTTTATCACCTAATCTCCTTCAAAAATCACCCTCATTACACCCCCTCACCTCGAATGCTAGTGTTCATTTTCAAAGGGCCCTTTCGCTTTGAAACAGAACGCTACCCAAGTTCAAGTGGTCAGATGCCGGGTTAAACAAGGAGGAAAAAACACTTCGAAATCGTTCTCAAAGGAACCTCCAATCAGCAACCACCGTGACAATTGGGTCAGACACATCCCCAATTCATCCGATATTCCAAAGTCTAAGCGATATCTCACTTTACTCACTTAGGGAAGATTATTCAATTCTCACTTACCTAGCTGATGATTCTATCTGTAACGAATTTGATTCTATCTGTCCTAGAACTAAACTAGCACATCTCACTATTGTTTAGAATTTTTTCTATATTTTGGCCCCAAAGTATCTTAAGATTATACGCAAACAGCTTCTAATTTATACATTCAAAAAGTTCAAATTTTATCTACATAAAACATCGAAATTTCTAAGTGTCCAAAAACTCGCACATCAAATCATTTCTCTCACGTAGAGTCGATTTATTTGTGCGTATTAAATTTATCCCGCCGTTCTTGCGAAAATTTCGCGAAATTTCCCGTCAGTTTGTTTTGTTAATTCGATAAATTCCCTATTTTTTCCGTAAGTTTAATTATTATCTTTTACTTTGTTTTCATCGGAGGATTGTATTCTCACTTCGTTAATTTTATTTGATGGTTCGTTTTAAATTAGTAGCACCAATATGTCGATATCGGGTAGAGTTGACGCAGTACGTGTGATCACATCTAACTCCGGACTCCGGGAGAATTGTCCCAGAAAGGGATGCTGCAGCCCGCGCGTGCGCTCGCGCGACCGGTAAAATTCTCGTGTTCTTCTGCCACCTGGGTGGACTGCAAATGGAAATCTCCAGGATCGTTGCGATTTTTCGTATGAATACACTCTGCGAAATTGGAAAGTCAAATAATTTATTTCCGTATTTAGTGTCCTCTGTATCCTGATTAAATGGCTTTATCCACCATTCTGGTCGATGAAGCTTGCTCTGTCTTTTTTATTTACGTATACATTTACTTATTAACATTCAAGTGACGTTTCTTCCATGTATCATTTTTGGTATATACATCAATGCAATATCATGGTTTCAAAGACATATACACTGTCCAAAAATTGAAGTAGTTATTCGAGACAAAACTAAATTTAAGAAGTGCTTATAAATCATTAATTCTATAAGGTTTTGAATACAATTTTTTGAAACTAAAATTTGTAGGAGGCTTACCAAATAAATCTGTTTTGACATTTAAATTTTGTAATAATCCTTATGTCAAGTAAAAAACCCCTTCTTATTATTTGATTGTATATTTAATATATAATTATATTTTGATTTTCCTTACTCATTATATAAATGTCATTTGGATTTAACCAAGGCCATAAATGACCTAACCACCTTTGTGTAATTTTTCTGATGAACATAGAATACAAAGGATTTTGAAAGTTCTCTAATTTTAGTGTTTGATCAACAAGGATAACCGGAGGTCTGTCTGGTAAATTATTTTTTGTTAATTGATTTTATTTTTTAAATGTGAAGTAGGACTGATGAAACTCTTATTTAATTTCAAATTGTTTTTTAAGGATTTACTACAGATCTTGAGATATTTTTGAACTATTTTGTTTGATTGTATCGGTCTCTACTTGTCGGAAATACATCTTGATGATTAAAGTAGAACAACTTAATTTTCGCTAATTTATTTAATTTCACAACAATTGTTTCGTCATGACAACATGACTTCGTCAGGTGAGTATGGTACTAACTACATATTTGATATTGTGTTATTTAAATATTCAAAATGTACAGAAAAGAAGGTACTGGGAATTTACAGTAATTTGTTTTTTTTTATTATTTCACAAAGTGTCAGAAAAGGTTAACTAAGGGGGATTTATTGAGGTCCGTTTGGTCGTTTAGGAGAATCTGTTTTTTATTGTATCTGTTGATTTCGAGTGCTTCTAGGTAGTTCAACCTGGGGTTTTTTTTTTCTAGGTGTAAGATTTTGTGGTTATTGTCAAAATCATGTCCTGTCTCCAACAGATGGTCAGCATATGTTGAATTTCCAAGATATGCTTTCTCGTGTTCACGTACTCACGACTCAATTTTCGTCGTTCTTACTATATTTTCGAACTGAATGAACATTTGCTATCTTAACGGTTATACATCATTGTATAATCAATCATTAAAGACTTTGGCTTGTGGAAAACCTTGAAAAGTGGAGTGTGCCAAAGGTCCGTCTGCTCGTTCAATGGTTCTATCCTAAACCATGCTAGCGCTTCAATATTTCTTTCGATTCCAGTATTTCGCCTTTCGCTTCCAGATATAATATTTCGGTATTATCTAATTCTGGAATGACCTGACCAGTTTCTAGAAATTGTTTCGCAAAATCAGAGTTGTCTTTCTGGCTCCTAAATGATGATTGATGTTCTTTGATCCATTTTTGGAGAGATCTACCAATATGTCCTAACTATACTCGACCGCACTTAGGAAAACTCAATTTATGAACTCCAGAATTATTGCGCCGTTTGTTTTTGTCTTCAGCATTAAAAATTTTGTTCATTTGATCTATACCAGACGGGATTCCTGTCACTGTATACAAAAAGTGTTCGCCAGAGCTTACATCTGCTTTCTGCAAGATGTTCAATATCATACAGGAAAGGAATTCTTCCTGATTCATCTTAGAGTGTACAAGTACAGCCTAGAGGAAGTGTTTTGCATCAAGCTACTGCCTAATAGCGATAATAATTATTTTGTCAAAAAACATGGAAGCAGCTATCAATCTCGAAATGGTTAGATACCTAAAGACAAAGGTTTCATCAGTGCCAGATAATATGGTTTTCGCGAACACCGATCAACAGATGATCTTCTCAGCTATTTGACGCAAGAGCTATTGAGCGCTATGGAGTATCTAGGTCAGTTTCTCTGGACAAGATATAGTATAGTTTTCTGAGATTGGACGAAGAGTTTTCTCACTAACAGGAACATTGATGTAGTGTCAGTTTCTGTGATTTCATCGTGAGCGCTGGAGTTCCCCAAGGCTCAGTTTTGTTACCCATCCTCTTCCTGATCTGCATAAACGATATCCTAAATACGACCGAGAGCCACATTGTAAGCGTCGCGGATGAAAGCACGCTGATGTCGTCTTTCACTAGTGATAAACCTTTGCGCACAGTTGAGTCTCAACTCCATAAATGCCGGCAAATCGATTCCCTGAACGAAGATCCCAAAAAGATAAACGAATGGGGTCAACGGAATCTGGTGCAATCCAATACTTTGAAAACAACAAATTTTTGATGAAACACTTAGTTCGCAACTTCTGACTTTATGATGGAAAATCAGGTGCTGCAACCAATAAAGAGTTAACTTAAATATTCACTCACCTTCATTGGTCGAAAGCGCTCATGAAAGACCAGGATTTGGTTTTTGGACCGAAGGCAATTTACAGTCTGAGATCAACATCCATTAACTCAGTGATTATTTCAACCCATGGACTGGTGACAGAGACATTTGAAAGCTGATAAGTATAGCATATAAGGCTGTCTTAAACAATACCTAACCCACAGTCCCCGCCTAGCTCAAGTAGGGCAAAACGTTGAACAATGAGGTTGAACACAATGTCACTGGCGTCACAGGTAAACATGCGCACCAAGTCCGTCTGAAGAGTTCAGTGCTCAGAACGAAACGCCGCCTCCCAGCTTCAAAGGTGACAGCTGCTATTCAAAATAAAACCTCTAATTGGAAAATCCTTTATTTTCATAAAATGTTGTTAATAGTGATTTTAAATTTATCATGAATGTTATTAACCTCTCGTTGAAAGTTGATGGTTTTGGAATATACTTTATATCGTGTTGGATTATTATTCGTTTTGAAATGTGTTTGGGATAAAACCCGAATATCCAAACCTCTGAATGACAACAACATATCTATATCAGTTAGTTGCTTAATATGGTGAATATAAGAATGAACATTTCAGGAGAGACATTTGAATAGAAAATTACGTTTTCCTCTGTAGCGAGCACCTTTTTCGTCCAGAATTCTGCCTTACTCTATTACAGCTTGATCGTCATATCATATAGAGGATATGACTAATCTAACAATTCTTGACTGATCGTCCCCGCCGAGTTCAAATAGGACAAGGCACAAAACGTTCTACGACCGTTCCAAAGCGGAACACATGGAGTCACAGGAAGAGATGCGCATCACGCCTGTCTGAAGAGTTCAAGTGCGCAGACTCAGAACAAAACGCCGTCTCCCTAATTAAGAGGTAGAAGCTCTTTCACAATACCGCATTTCCTTCGAGAGCTTTACCTCAAGTGAAGTTTATTCCTTTCAGTTACAAAAAATGGCTGATCATACTGGAATAAATGGAATATTTCACATAACGAAACAGCAACACTTGAAAGGGCTCCGATCGCGTACGTGAAAAAAAGCGTACCAAAACAAAAGAAAATTGCGACAATTGTGTCGGGTCATCCGGAAATCAGAAAAGTCCATTTTATCATCAGGTCGCCTATCGGCATCCAATCAACCCCGATAAAGAACAACCCTACTGGCGCTTCCGTATCGCTGCGTGATTTAGACGTGAAATACACACCGAAGGGAAATAAAGGATAAACAAACCACTGGCCCGGATATGTACGAATTTCCATAACTGGATGATCGATCCGCAGGATCTATCAGTTTGCCCCAAAAACGAGGATTATAAATTGCAGTGTCCGAGCGAGCTTTTTCACCGAATCCTCACCTGATAACGCATCCGTGGCTTTTTCGTGTGAAATTCTGCCGGAACAGTTCCATCCGCTTTTCCAATAAGAGCGACAGGATTCAACGTTGACGTAAAACGTATTATATTTTAGTAATTATGTTGCAAAACGCGATGGGATAGAAAATGTTAAGACCACCATGATTCAAATAACATATCGGGTGTTTTTTTTAGAGTGTAGAACTTTAAATTGAAACAAAACATATTCAAATTAAGATTGAAGCCAAACATTTTTTTATTCAAAATATATTTTTATGACATTTATGTTTCAAAAATAATTTCCGGCATATGTCCACCACGACTAGCTCTGAGGAACCGCATTCGACCAGACCAATTTTAGACCACTTTTTCGAGTAATTCAGTCCTTATTTCATCAATAACACGAGTTATGTTGGCTTACAAAGCGTCTACTGTTTCTGGTTTATCAGCATAAACCAATGACTTGATATAACCCCAAAGAAAATAATCCAGTGGAGTGTTATGTCGCATGATCTTGCCAGTTTATTGGACCATTTCTCGAAATGGTCTTTCTTTCAATAAATCAATTGTTACGGTAGCAGCATGTGGTGTAGCACCATCTTGTTGGAACCAAAACACTTCTGGGTCGATAGCATTCAAATTTTTGAACAAATAATCATTGATCATCGATCTGTAACGAGCACCATTCACTGTAACATTAGCTACAGCACCGTTTTTAAAGAAATATGGACCGATGATGCCTCCAGCGTGTAAAACACACCATACAGTGCATTTTTCAGGATGCAATGGAACCTGCAGAAATTCTTGAGGAGTGTTTTCACTTCATATACGGCAATTTTGCTTGTTTACATAGCCGTTCAACCAGAAATGAGCTTCATCACTAAACACAATTTTAGGATAAAAGAGTGGATCAACTTCAAGCTGTTCTAGGGCCCAATCAGCAAACAAACGACGCTTGTTATGTTCAAGTGGCTTTAGTTCTTGAACCAGTTGGATCTTGTATGGCTGTAGACCAAGATCTCTACGCAAAATTTTCCTTGTGGAGGATGCACACTTCATCCAACTTCGTCCAACTTGTTGTGAACTTCGACGAATAAACAAATCTGGAGCATTATTAACACTGTGACTTACAGCAGCGATATTTTCATCTGTACGTACAGTTCTTTGTCTTGTTGTTGTTACATCGAGTAGAGAAATTGTTGTCCGAAATCTATCTATCGATAGTTCGACGAATAAGCTGCTCTGATGGACGATTATGTAAACCATTAATTTCACGAAGTGCTCTATAAGTTTGGCGAATAGAACACCGATTTTGATAATAAAATTCTACAAATTGTAAACGTTGTTGCAGCGTGAGTCTTTTCATGATATTGAATTGTTTCAGTCCTTACTTGGTGAAAATCCATATTAAATAATATTTAAATAAGGTTATTCTGATTTTCACAAAGTTTTATTGTTATGTTCACAACAATTGTTTCGCTATCACAGTAGCATCATCAGGCAAGATCACATTTTGAATAACTAAGCTTGTTTCCCAAATCCGTTGCTATTTATATTACAATAAGTACAATAAATTTTTATTGAGCACTAAAACCCAAAAAAGGGTCTCTGCAAATTCCAATTTATCTGAATATATTTAACAGAGGTGAGTTATTTAAATCTATTTGTTCCTTAAGTAATATTCCAATTTTATTATGTTTATTTATCTCTAGGGATTCTAACAGATTTAAGGCATAACTTTTGCTTTCTATATGTAGAATTTCAAAGTTATGGTTGAACGTATGTCCTGTTTCTAACAAATGGTTAGAATATGTGGAATTACTTTTATTATTTACTCTTCAAATGTTCACAAATTCTATGACGGTAACACTATTATTGATTTAACGAAAAGTGATTATATTAGCAAATCAGTTACATTACTAGAATTAAATAATTTTCAATTAATCAAACACAATCCGACGCCAATTTTCCAAAATCAAATTAAATCCCTAATATCCCCGGAATCCAGCGTCTTTCAGAACACCCCAAAAAATAAATTAATTTTAATGAATCCACAACCTCCAAAAATGTATTCTTTGATTAAATTACACAAGGAAGATTCTCCTATTAGATCGGTTGTTTCGTTCGTTAGTGCACCTTCATTTAAACTTTCGAAAGAACTTATTCAGATTATTTTAAAAGAAACTAAATTCCAAGCTAAATACTCGATAAAAAATTCACTACAGCTAATAAATAAAATAAAGAATATCCACTTACCACACAATGCTAAATTCATTTCATTTGACGTACAAAATTTATTTCCAAGTATTCCACCAAACGAAACGATTAAACTAGTAGATAATCTGTTAATGAACAACAGATGCAATACAATTATCAAAGAAGATATTTTAGAATGTCTATATATTTGCACTAAACAAAAATATTTTCAATTCAAAAATAAAATTTATAAGTCTGAAAACGGTTTGATTATGGGAAATCCCTTAAGTCCTTTATTAGCACACAGCTAATTGCTTCACAGGTACAGACAGACTTTTGAAAAAATTCTTTTTATTCATCAATGAAATACATCCTTCAATTAAATTCACTATGGAAACCGAACATAATAATTCTATTAATTTTCTTGATTTAACTGTTACTCGAATAAATAATTCACATGATTTTTCAATATTTTACAAACCAAAAATTATCAGCATTCAATTGTATGATCCATGGATTAGTTAATATTCCCATGAATCGAGAACATTATATTTCAGAACTTAACATAATTAAACAAATAGCTATTAATAATGACTATGATCCTAAGTTGATAGACAAATTGTTGATGAATAAAAATAATAAAATAGCTTTAAATATGGTGCTTCCTAATATAAAAGAAAATTTTAAATACATTTCCTCAAAATACACCAAAGGTATTTCTGAGAAAATCGCTACATACCTCAAAAATAAATATAATTTGAGGACTTCATTTAAAACGAATTCAAACTTGAGTAAATTTATTGAAAATAATCAAGACTGTACACATAAAAATGATAAATCGGGGGATTATTAGTTAACCTGCGGTGATTGCCCTTAAGTTGACATAGGACAGACTGGAAGAACTTTCCGTCATAGAATTTGTGAACATTTGAAGAGTTTCCTCAATAATAAAAGTAATTCTACATATTCCAACCATTTGTTAGAAACAGGACATACTTTCAACCATAACTTTGAAATTCTACATATAGAAAGCAAAAGTTATGCCTTAAATCTGTTAGAATCCCTAGAGATAAATAAACATAATAAAATTGGAATATTACTTAACGACCAAATAGATTTAAATATCTCACCTCTGTTAAATATATTCCGATAAGCTGGAATTTGCAGAGACCCTTTTTTGGGTTTTAGTGCTCAATAAAAATTTATTGTACTTACTGTAATATAAATAGCAACGGATTTCGGAACAAGTTTAGTTATTCAAAATGTTATCTTGCCTGATGATACTACTGTGATAGCGAAACAATTGTTGTGAACATAACAATAAGAATTTGTGAAAATCAGAATAACCTTATTTAAATATCATTCTTTTCATGATAATTTGTCAATGCTCACTGAACAGAAATGTCAAAAAAACATGGCTTTTACCTTCTGTCGATTCACAGTTATCCCTATCGAAAGTTCTATCACTCTAAAAAAAACACCCGATACTAACTAATTTAGTTCAAGGTAGGAAAACCCAAACAAATATCGACTAGTGGAACACAACATAATAGTTTTATTTGAAAAATTGAAAAGAATCCCGATACGTGTTTCGGTCTTTCAACCATCTTCAAAGGAGTACAAAAAGTAACTTAACTTAAAATTGAAAAAAGGTTCTTTTATTACACAAAGGACATCTGTGCATCTTTATGGCGCAAGGGAATAACAACAACCAATATAGGAGGTATTCCCAAAAAGTATTTAGGAATTTATTGAATTCATCCTTTTCTCAATGGCTTTTTTGATTTCAATCAACAAGCAATGTTTCATCGAGACGCAAAATTATTTTTCCATTATTTTGAAATCGCAAAAGATGTTTTACTAAAACCACTGTAACTTTCTTATCAAACGTCAGATCTTAAGGAAATTCTTAAAGCTATTTTTTAAAGATGTGTACTTTCTAACAAAAGCATTAATTTTGTACAGTTTCTGTGTGTCAAACGGGAAACTCATCGCCCGAAGTTATTTTCTGATGTGAAATTTCAAAACAAAAATATGAATTCACAGACAGTATTATAGATGTATCGGGTGTTTTTTTAGAGTGATAGAACTTTTAATTTGAATAACACACATTTAAATTAAGAGAGAAGCTAAATCTATTTTTTTTGAAAGATAATTTTATGACATTCATGTTCTGAAAATAATTTCCGGCATATGTCCACCACGACTAGCTCTGAGGAACTGCATTCGACCAGACCAATTTTGGACCACTTTTTCGAGTAATTCAGGCCTTATTTGACCAATAACACGAGTTATGTTGGCTTCCAAAGCGTCTATTGTTTCTGGTTTATTAGCATAAACCAATGACTTGACATAACCACAAAGAAAATAATCCAGTGGAGTTATGTCGCATGATCTTGGAGGCCAATTAATTGGACCATTTCTCGAAAAAATGTAATCACCAAATATTTCTTTCAATAAATCAATTGTTACGGCAGCAGCATGAGTTGTAGCACCAGCTTGTTGGAACCAAAACACTTCTGGATTGATACCATTCAAATTTTGAAACCAATAATCATTGATCATCGATCTGTAACGAGCACCATTCACTGTAACATTAGCTCCAGCATCGTTTTTGAAGAAATATGGACCGATGATGCCTCCAGCGTGTAAAGCACACCATACAGTGCTTTTTCAGGATGCAATAGAACTTGCAGAACTTCTTGAGGATTGTTTTCACTCCATATACGACAATTTAGCTTGTTTACATAGCCGTTTAACCAGAAATGAGCTTCATCACTAAACACAATTTTACGATAAAAAAGTGGATCAACTTCAAGCTGTTCTATGGCCCAATCAACCAATCAGCAAACAAACGACGCTTATTATGGTCAAGTGGTTTTAGTTCTTGAACCAGTTGGATCTTGTTTGAGTGTAAACGAAGATCTTTACGTGAACCATAAATTTCACGAAGTTCTCTATAAATTTGGGGAATAGAACACGGATTTTGAAAATAAATTTCAACAATTTGTGAACGTTGTTGTGGTGTGAGTCTTTCCATGATAATTTGTCAATGCTTACTGAAGAGAAATGTCAAAATAACATGGCTTCTACCTTCTGTCAAATCACAGTTATCCCTTTCGGAAGTTCTATAACTCTGAAAAAACACCCGATAGAATTTAAAATATTACCTGAACAAATTAACCGAAAAATAATCATATTTGATGCTTGAAAAACCCCCAAAATCTAGAAATTTCATACCTTGCGCTTTTCCAAGGTACCAAGTGAGAAGCGGCATTCAATTATTTCGCTTTCAATTCCTTCGACACCGTAATTTTTAATTAGAGCTGGAGGGCCTTGTGAGGTGGAAACTGGAAAAGTGGTTTTTCTCGAGGTAATTCTGTCGGGTCTATCAGTAATGAAAATTTCTTCTTTGATATTACCGCCAACTATTTTTCTTGTCGAATTAAATACTAATTAATTTAATTAGATTCTTCCATTCTTTACACCAACTTATATGAGTGAGATCATTATGGAATAACAAATTCAATCCCTAAGAAACGTTCCACATAGAATTCAAAATTGTCTTTTGATTTTCTTTTTCGAAAAGTAGAGCATTTCCCAGAAAAAAAAACCTGAAAAATTCTAACGCATATCTATTCAGTCAGGAGTTACTTGGATTAGAATAAAATAATCAATAAAAAATACATACCATCTTCCGTCAAACATTCAGCGAAAAGAAATAATTTTTAGGTGATGTATGGCATCTGCAAAAATTAGGTTATTCGACAAAAATATTGAATAAATGAATATACCACCATACGAATGTTTAATGATACAAAAGAATTTTCAAACAATATTTATTGATAATTTATTATAAAGATTGTTTGAATATTACAGATAATAGCTGAATCAATTCTCTGGAACCTCTATAGATTTAAATCTGAATAAATCTGTAGAAATCATTCAGAATCAAATTTTAAACTTTCATGAAATTTTAATTCTAAGGGTTCTCAAGAGATTTTATTGAATTTGAAACATGTTTAAAATTTAATTCTAAATGTTTTCAAGAGATTTATTTAGATTAAAATCTGTAGAGGTTCCAGATTATCCATCTATTATCTGTAATATCCAAAAAACTCTTCATAGTCAATCTTTTCAGCAATGTAATGTAGTTCTGTCGACATAACGCCTGAGGAAATATATTCAAAATGGATAACAGAGATTACAAATATTTAGGGTAGACCTATATACATAATTCTCTTGTTCCCTTATCTGAGACATATGTCTCAGCTCGCTTCTTGTTTCCACAGTTTATTACTTTATTCCCTCTATTATGGCGATTACGCTTCCACGTTTCCAGATGTTTGAAATGTACCTCATTTTTTTAAGAATGAAATAATACAAAGGATATCTACGTTTCAGTGAATTCATATGATACCTAGTTATTCTCGTAGAAAGATTTATCAGTGAATGCAGTTGGTAACGCAATTAATCTATGGATGCCGAATCAAAATCTTCTGGTTTGAATATAAAAGAAAATTGAAAAAAATTTAAGTCATTGTGAATTTCCAAGAGTAATTCCTATGACTAAATTAACAGAAAAAAGGCTATGAATTTTGTTTCACGCCCACATGGTAAGAATAAGAATGAGTAATTCAGTTTTACTTCAAAATTGCTCTAAATAAGATAATAAGAAGAGGTTTTTTACTTGATAGAAGGATTATTACAAAATTTAAATATCAAAAAACTTTTAGAATTAAATTAATGTCTTATGCAATGAAAAAACCGAACGAAATATAAATTATCAATTTAAAATCTTGTTATGAAAATCAAATATTTTTCAAAAAAGTAAAACAATTGTAAAAACTTTTCCAGTTCATATAAAATATTCAATATATTCAAATATTTGAAAAAGTTACTTCAAAAATCCCTCAAAACATGTGTTACATCCTCAAAAAACAATTTGAAATTAAATAAGGTCTTCATCAGATAAAATTTTGTCTCCTTCAAATATTTATTTAGTAATTTCAATCGATAATTTATATTTCGTTGGGTTTTTTATTCCATTCGATATTATATAATGAGTTCTGATTTTATATCTCTACTAAAGTCAAGCAGTGCTTATGACACATTAATTTAATTCTAAAACTTTTTGAATAAAATGTTTTTGAAATTAAAATTGGCAGGGGAATAAATCTGTTCTGATATTTTATTTTTTTAAAAACCCTTTTATCAAATAAAACACTACTTCTTATTATTTTATTATATATATAATTATATTTTGGTTTTCCTGACTCATTATATAAATGTCATTTGACTTTAACCTAGGCCATAAAATACCTTACAAGCTTTCTGTGATTTTTGTGATGAACGTAGAATGCGTAGGTATTTTTAAAGTCCTCTAATTTTAGTGTTTGAAGTTGTTTGACGCTATTTGTATTAAATAAATAGCGTCATATAACGGTTCCAATCCCTTTCTTATAGACAAAATGGTATCCAATAAACAAAAGAAAATGGCATTAAATCTCGTGTACCCAATCCTAAAAGAGGACAATACACAGAAATATTTTTCGTTATCTTATGTCAATGGATTATCTGAAAATATTGCTAAATATTTCAAAAGTTGTTTCAATTATAACGCGGCTTTAAGAACAATTAATAACCTTAGTACCTACATAAAAAACAATAAAGATCGTACAAATAAAGAAAATAAATCCGGAGTCTACAAGTTGACCTACAAAGATTGCCCTTTAGTATACATTGGCCAGACTGGTAGATCATTCAAGAAACGTGTCCAAGAACACCAAAGGGGTTATATATGCAATTCTGTACATTCGACATATGCTAATCATCTTAAGGAATTCAGGCATAATTTCAACAATAATTATGAAATTATCCACGTTGAAAGCAAAATTTCTAGATTACCACTTTTAGAATTTCTTGAAATCAACAGGTATAATGCCCGTAAAATCCTTTTGAACGAACAAACAGATGTCGATCATTCTCCATTACTGAATATTTTTCCTCAATGGCATTTTTAGCGGCAAACTCCAATAAACACCTAGAGTTTTTATGACTTGTGCTTCCATTATTTGGTCACGTACCTAAAAATGTATTTAAACTCAGTTACACTGAATTCCATCAGACAGTACAATGTAATACCTGAAGAAGCCACATCGTGGTGAAACAATTGTTGTAGTAGTACAAACATTTTTGTGGAAATAAATTACTGTCTCATATACATTTTTTTAATTAACTTATTTAAATATATTATTGATAATCTAAAATAAATTAGTTTTGTAGAAGTTCTCAAAATTATGTTCTGCATTTTTTGAGAATATTTGGTTTTCATAAATATAAGATCAGAAACAAAATTTTGTCTCCTTCAAGTATTTATTCAGTAATTTCAATTGATAATTTATATTTGGTTGGGTTTTTCATTCTATTTGATATTATATAATGAGCTTTGATTTTATCTGTCTACTTAATTTGAGCAGTGCTTTTAAGACGTTATTTTAATTCTAACAGTTTTTGAATATTTTTTGAAATATGTATATATGTTGTAGGAGGCTAACAATGATTAAAGTATATCAATTGAAAATTACTACGAATAAGTATTTGCATACGACAGAATAATAGCTGGAATTAATTCACCAGAATCTCTTACAGATTTTAAACTAAACAAATCTAAACTTTGAATATCAAAACAGATTTAATCTGTTAGTCTTCTACAATTTTTATTTCAAAAACATTTTTTGAAAAACTTTCAAAATTAAATTAATGTCTTACAATAAGCACTGCTTATATTTAATAGACGTATAAAATCAAAATTCTTTATACAATATCAAATGGAATAGAAAACCCAAAAAGAAGTGTTTCGTTCCAAACATACGCATCTGAACTCCCCATACAGATGTGGTACATACGTTTTGCCAAACAATTTCTGGAAACTCTGTGAATGCAATTCAAACAAGGTCGGTACATCTAATATCCAAGGTACATTATGTTCTATGCTAAATAATCACACAAAGTTTGTAAGGCATTAAACCACTGGAAACTGTATAATAAATGTCATTATTCAAAAACCTTATATAATTATATACATTCTGTCAAGAAAGTACCGGGAATTATCGATTTAAATCTGGCGGGGCAATGAGGCAGGTAAAATTTTTTTTTCCTAGGTTGGTACCACTGTCCTTAATTACTATGCCAAGCTTGAGCGGGATCTGCCAACTAGTGTGTTTGCAACAGCTGATTAAGTCAATCGATGTCAGAGTGCGTGCCGATTTTTACTATGAGTGATTACGTTGAGCAAAGAATTTGTTTAAAGTTTTGTGTTGCAAATGAATTTTCGTGTGCCGATGCATTGAAAATGTTGCAAAAGGCCTTTGGTGATAATGCTCTATCGAAAACTCGTGCATATCAGTGGTACAGAGCCTTCAAGGACGGTCGTGAAGTGGTCGAAGACTTTCGGCTTCGATCGAAGATAACGTCGATAAAATTAAGGAAAGGGTGCTGGAAAACCGTCGTACCAGCTTGAGAGAGATAGCACATGATCTTAAGATATCCCACGAGTCCGCACGTACGATTTTGATTGATATTTTGGGCATGAGAAAGGTGGCCGCACGACTCGTACCGAAAGACCTGAATTTTCTTCAAAAACGTCATCGCGAACAGGTTGCTCCAGACATGCTGGATCGCTGTACTTCCGATTCTACATTCATGGAACGCATTATAACTGGTGATGAGACCTGGGTCTACGAGTACGATATGCAAACAAGCCAGCAATCATCGGAATGGGTGCAAAAAATGAGTCGAAACCGAAAAAACCACGCCAAAGCCGCTCGAAAAAGAAGGTGATGCTCATTGTTTTCTTCGATATCCGTGGCGTGGTGCACTACGAATTCGTTCCAGAGGGTCAGACGGTAAACAAGGAGTATTACCTAGGCGTTATGAAATGTTTGCGTGAGCGTATCCGTAAGAAGCGGCCAAATTTGTGGGCGAACAACTCATGGATTTTGCATGACGATAACGCGCCTTCTCACCGAGCTACGATTGTGACTGACTTTCTCGCCAAAAACTCAACAAACGTGCTTCAGCAACCACCGTATTCGCCGGATTTGGCTCCCTGCGACTTTTTCCTCTTCCCAAAACTAAAATTGCCCCTTCGTGGCACCCGTTTTGGGTCGATTGAAGCCATAAAACAAAATTCGGCGCGAGAGCTAAAGTCCATCCCGGAAAGCGCCTATAAAAAATGTTTCGATAATTGGAAGTGCCGTTGGCATAGATGTATTGGAGCAAATGGAGCCTATTTTGAAGGCGACCCAATAAATTTTGTCGATTAAATGTAAAAATGTTGTTTTAATTGAAAATTCCCGGTACTTTCTTGACAGAGTAGTATTATACATAAAATGAAATAATAAGAAGCGGTTTTTTTACTTGATACTTGATACTTTGATTTTATACGTCTATTAAAAATAAGTAGTGCCTATTATAAGACATTAATTTAATTCTAAAAGATTTTAAAATTTTTTTTTTCAAATTAAAATTGTAGAAGAAAACTAACAGATCAAATCTGTTTTGATTTTCAAAGTTTGAAATTATCCTTCTATCAAGTAAAAAACCGCTTCTTATAATTTCACTGAATAAATCTCATGAAAACATACTAAATATACTGCATCACTTTATAGACATATATATTATCATAAGATGTGGTGGACATTCTAATAAAGAATCAAAAAGAAATATAAAATAATGATAAAATTATTTAGACATCACCTTATACATATATATGTTTCGATTGGATATTAAAGAATCACAAATTCCATCACCAAAAAATGTATATATACATATAATTCAAAAAATGAGCCTTCTTTATTTTCCTTTCTTTAAAAAAGGAAAATAAAAAATAACACGGATATTTGCAGTGTAGAGAAATAGGACAACCTCATAATTTTAAAATTAGGTACTATTCATATCCCCTACAGGTGGTTGTGAAAAAATATCGAAAAAATTGTAAAACATGTATTTCAAGAAAAAATGTTTATGTATGCCCTAGAAGCAATCGTAAACTTCATTTATTTTATGAATTATGAATCACTGGATAGAAGGAGAATAAATGAAAACCATTAGTGTATTTTGACATTTTAATTATGAAACATTTTTCTTAAAATTATTTTGGGGAATCTTCTACAACCATACCTGTCTCTAATATAAGACTTGATGCAAACCTAACGCTTAAATACACTAGAAGGAAAAGTGAAATGTAATTTTGCAGGCTCGGGTCTTTATTAGATATTAATCCCACAGGAGCTCAACCTGGAAGCCATAGCACGCTATAATAATAATAATAACCTTTCAACAGGCTCGCTGGATCACAGTTACTACACGAAATGATTTCAGTAACAGGAGGAATCTGAGTAATCCAATTCAACTTTTCCTCGCCATTCTATCAAAATAATGGACAGGAAAAATTACGACGTCATGACATCATATCATTGGCTCACAGTTGCCTTAAATAAACCCTATCGTCTCTAAAAAGAATTTTCGATCTTTGCTCCACTCATCTAATATACAGGTGTCCCAAAGAAAATTTTACCCCTCCCAAGAACTCAGAAACGAAGAATTTTCGAAGATTTTAGAGAAACAGGTCTTTTTGAGGGGAACGAATTTCCATCATGAGTTTGTTCCGAAAAAACCATGAAGGTGGCATCAACCCCAACATTGTTTGAAAGGGAACAGATATCGAGTGTTGGTTAGTTTGAAAGTTATTTATGTTCTGTAGACAACCCAAATCAAAATCGTTCCACCATTCACGAAATAATATAATATTGATTTGACCGTCAAAAGATTATGTTGAAGAGACAGCCAAACTCACCACCCTTAGGTGATTTTTTCGGAACAATGTCGTCATAGGAATTCTTTCTCCCTAATACAGAACTTGAAAATTATTTTTGGATTCTTCAAAACTTTTAGGTTCTTGAGTTGAATAATTACATTATTTCGTGAATAATAAACCGATTTTGAAAATTTTTACTGGGTTGTGCAGAACTAACCAACACTCGACATCTCTTCCCTATTAAAAAATGTTTGGGATTGATGCCACCTTCATAGGGGTGGTTTTTTCGGAACAAACTCATGATGGAAATTCGTCCCCCTCAAACAGAAGTTGACCTGTTTTTTTTTTAATCTTCGAAAATTCTTCGTTTCTGAGTTCTCTGGGTGCCAAATTTTCGTTGGGACACCCTGTATGATATATTGTGGAGTTGTCTATTTGTTTGGTTAAACAGTATGCTGGATTGATGACCCTGTTCATAATTCATAGGGTCGTTCTAACCGACGCCTCATAAAATATCATTATATTAAGAATGGCTCTTCAATTTCTTCAAAAATGAACAAAGTATTATTGTCCTTTACTTTACAGATAATAGAGAACGGCTTGCAACATCGGTCTTTTCTATGTTACACTTTTCGAACAAATCCCAAATAGCCGCTGAATCAACATTCTAAAATCCGTAGTTTTCGTATAAATTTTAATGTGACATTAGTTACCCGAATAGCAGTTAGACAATAAATGTCATCACGACTGGGGTGACATTTCAGTGGAGAGTTAAATATACCTGTATCGAAACCCTCACTCAGTTGAAAATCGTACCTCTGTGGCATTATTTAAAAAGATTTCACTCCATTAAGTAGAAAACGCCCATCTCCAGCGCACAAACAGAAAATACACTTCAGTTCAGTTGAAGAAGTAAGTACTCTCTTGCGGCACCCTTACAGAACTAAAACAAAAGACTCTACTCGCACTCATTTGTAACTTCTCAAATGCAATCTTGAAGAACATTTTCTGTCATCCTCTCATGATAATACAAATCCACAATTAAAAACCCTGAAAGTGAATGTATTAAAATATTTACATTTTTAATCAAGGTTAGAGAGTTAGTGAAGTGAAGTTAGCGAACCCAAGTGAACAACAGTGAGAAAGTCTATCGATCTACTCTTCTACGAGCAAGATAACACTATAACGATCAATAAAAACTTCAAAGCAATCACAATCTTAGTTTTGATGAAACAACCTAAAATTGTATTGGGATTAAAAAAAAATCGTGGAGTTCTAATAACATATGTCTCTATTAGTTAGTTATTCCATTGTTTCTTCTCGCAACACCTTCATTTTGAAGATTCATTATTATGAATATAAGAAAAACAAATGTTAACTTCCGCTATTTTATTGATTTACACGACAATTGTTTCGTCATACCATGACTTCATCAGGTGCGTATTTAAACTGAGGTATACAATACAAAACATGACCTTAAATACACAGCTCTGGTACAAAAAATAACGGGGTGGAAAGAGATGGTTTACAATTAATGAAAAATATTAAGTAGGGGGGATCTGTTTAAATCTATTTGATCTTTCAATAAAATTTGTCTTTTATTATATCTATTGATCTCTAAAGTTTCTAACAGATTTAGTTTCTGACATTTGTTTTCGATATGTAATATTTCATAGTTCATATTAAAATTATGGCCAGTCTTTAACAAATGGTTGGCATAAGTTGAATTCGGTTTATTATTAATGTAACATTTTTCATGTTCTCGTATCCTTGTTTGGAATTAACGGCCTGTCTGTCCCAATTATACACATGGGCAATCACTACATGTTAACTTGTAAACTCCTGATTTTTTGTTTTTAGGAATGACGTCTTTATTATTTTTTATTAAGCTGCCTAGAGAATTAATAGTTTTAAAAGAGATGTTATATTTTTCTTTTTTCTTTAAATGTCTAGCAATCTTTTCAGATTTTTGGCCTATGTAAGTAAATGAAATAAATTTGGTTTCGTTTGAATTTTGAAATTTTGGATATACAAGTGACATTGCTTTCTTGTAATTTATTTTATCAAGTAAATTGTCTGCAATTAACGGATTAAAATCATTATTGAAAGCTATTTGTTTCATGGTTTTATACTCTGTCAAAATTTTCTTTCCTCATGGGTTTGTTAACCAATCTATAAAGCATACTATTATAAGCTGACAATTTTTGTGAAAATGGATGGTTTGAAGTATAATGAATGGTACCATCTGTATGTGTAGGTTTTCTGTATATGGAAAAGTCATGTCTATTATTAATTTTGGTGATTTTTCAATCTAAGAAATTGATGCTATTATTTACTTCATCTTCCTGTGTGAATTCAATTGTTGGATAAAATTTATTTATAGATTCCAAAAATGAACAAATCTGTCTATTTGTAAATAGTGAATTGCTTCAGCCGTTACTATTTGGTAGTTGATCATAATTGAAACACAATAGATTGGAGTTACTATGTATTTACTACCAAGGTTTTTTATTATTTTTGGTTCACATGTTACCGCGGTTTCGAACGATGACCGTTCATCTTCAGTCCTCTGTTACGTCTGAAGATGAACGGTCATCGTTCGAAACCGCGGTAACATGTGAACCAAAAATAATAAAAAACCTTGGTAGTAAATACATAGTAACTCCAATCTATTGTGTTTCAATCACTGTCTATTTGTGCCATTAAATATTTTAATAATTTGTTTTCTTGTATTGAAGATGAATTTCCGTCAAGTAAAGACCGAAACATTCAATAATTCATTATTATGCTTTCTTTTAGAATCTGTCATTTCGCTGAAGTCCAAACAACATAGTTTTTGTGTACTAAAAATTGCAACTTTATTACCGAATAAAGTGATTTTTCAGGGAGTTTCACTTTATAACTGCAATATGAAGAAAAAGACTGCCGAAAGTCATCGTATTTTAGTGGATGTTTTTGAATGCGATGCTCCAGCTGAACGAACGTGTCAAAAGTGGCTTGCCCCTTTTAAAAGTTGTAATTATGATTGGGAAGTCGAAGAACGAACTGCAGCGCCATCAAAATTTGAGGAAGAACAATTCGAGCAAAAGCTCGGTGAAGATCCATCAAAAACCCAAAAGGAACTTACAAAAAGACTTGGAGTGACACAACTAGCAATTTGTCATTGTTTAAAAGCAATGGGAATGTTCCGAAAGGTAGGAAATTGGTTGTTGTATGAACTGAAGCCAAGAGACGTCGAACGCGGCTTTTTCGCGTGCGAACAACTGCTCTAACGGCAAAAGAAAAAAAGGAGGAAGGTTTCTGCATCGAATTGTGACTGCTGATGAAAAGTGGGTCCATTACGATAATCCAGAATGTCGGAATGTATGGATATCTCATCATCAAATGTCAAGCCAAATGTTCATAGCGAGAAGATGTTGCTGTGTATTTGGTAGGATCAGCTGAGTGTAGTGTATTATAAGCTGTATAATCGAACGATAGGATCAAAGGGGAGGTCTATCAACAACAGTTGATGCGTTTGAGTCGAGCATTGCAAGAAAAATGGCCACAATAAGCCGACAGACACGAAAAAATTATTGACAGTGCACAACACATGTTCGTTGCCCATTAAAATGAGCAAATGGGAAATCCTACCTAACCCACCGTACAGCCCAGACACTACTTCTTCTGGTTACCATTTCAAGTCAAAAAATGGATCTATGTGGATAGTTGCCAAAAAGCCGTCCTTTTTTCATGATCGGATCAGCCAATTGCCAAAAAGATGGGATAAAGCAGTGGATAGCAACAGACAATACTTTGAACTTTGAATGTATAATCAATTCTTCCCAATAAATCTTCAATTTTCAAAAAAAAAGCAAGAACTTATTTGTACAACAAATATAATATACTGTGTATTAAATAGACTGTTGATAAACGGCAGCATTGGTAGGTAGAATTATTTATTTATATAATGTAGTCTTCAGCGACGAATCGCCTTGATGTCCAGATATACACGATAACCGCAGGAAGGTAAGGTTGTCGTAGAGAGGGACCTGATGTTGAGTTTGTCAATGAGAGGTGTGTACACAGGAATGTTGGAATAATAATTTGGAGGGCAACAAGTCCCCCATATAGCTCGTCGAACTAGCGAAATTTTCTAGGAAGCTGCAGCTAATATGAAGCCGTGACTACTCCATTCTCCGGAAATGAATCTCATTGAACATGTTTGGAATATTATAAGGAGAGTATCGTCAACTTCCTATCAAAATTCGAAAACAACAGACATTTGTACGGCGCTATAGCACGCTTTTCCCTATAAAAAGTCCTCAAAAAAGATAATTTTGTTGAATTTAGCTTCAAAGACATGGTACGGAATCAAAATTTCGTCTCATTCGTGAAGAATTTTTTATAAAGCTACTTACTAATAACTGATGGTCGAAAGTAAAACACCGATTAATCCTTTCCATGAATTTTCAATAGTTTCATCAGCAGGAAATTTAATGAGTTCATAATATCTATTGAATTTCAGGAAATTGACCGAAACTTAATAGATTTCCTGGAATAAAAGGCACTCAAAAACTTGTAGTAGTAAAAACTGTTCTTGATATCAGCGCCTCGTCAACTTCATCCCCCAACCGTCCCGATATTGAAAAAATTATGAATTTAATCCCATTCAGAGCCAATTTTAACTTTACGGAGTCCCGGTGACTCATTAAAAATCAATGTGTGCAAAAAGGAGGTTGAGATATTCGAGAGTTGATTAATTCTGACTCTCCTCCACCATCTGGGATTCTTATCTGGAGATTGATGTTATATTCAGAGCTCACACAGGACCTCGGACGGAAATTAACTTGTCAAGGATATTTTCCATGTCGAATAATGCCTGCAAACGGATTGTGTTATCTCTGCTTCCCACCGTACATCGGCGTTTTAATTGGTTTTTCATTAAACTGGATTGATGGAATTAAGGACGGGAAGAACGCTGAAAAAGATACGAATTGAAAAATTCCAGCTCGAACTCTGCACGGAGTTTGCCAAATGAACGAGGGCTTCAGATGGTTCTGAAGAGGCAGTTATAACATGCATGGATCTAAGCAAGGCCTTCGACTGCGTAATTACAAAGAAACTAATATCCAAACTACAACACATTGGAATTAGAAGCAACGCTTTAGAATTGATGATGAATTGATTGATTTGAATGGCAGTAGGTCCACCAAACGGAAAAATCATCTCGGGAGTCCCTCCGGGATCTGTGCTCGGACTAGTTCTATTTTTAATTTACATAGACGATCTGATTTGCAGCGTTATCGCAGATGAAGAAATATTGTTTGCTGATGATACATCGTTCTTAAACATGGTGAAAACGGATAGACTCCTTCAGGAAAAAGCCGAAACATCCAGGCGGAATGCTGTTGAATGATTCAGCAGCAATGATATGAAAGTCAACCCGGAGAAAACACAGAGTTTAGTCATCACCACCAGACAGCAAAGTAATGAAAGCATCTCCTTATTGCTTGTAACAATCAGCGGCACTATTTCCAATAAGACAAATTGAGACAATGCTATCTAAAAAAGAAGCTCTACTTACCTACCATGCCCAGTTTCACGGACGTATGGTCTATAGTATAATCCTGTGGCATCGTCTCCAGATGCAAATAGAGTCTTTGTGAAGCAGAAAAATGCATTAAGGTTGATAGCGGAAATCGACCAGGGAACAGCTGCATGTCTTTTTTCACAAAATACAGAATACTTACCTTAGCATGTTGTTACATACTGGACTGCTTTTTGTACGCCCACGGAACCAGAAGTATGTTTGTGAAAGATCCACAGATTCAGGACCATCAAACCAGATCCAGGGACAATTTTGTGGCCCCAATTCATCGATTAACGAAGACACAGAACATCCATATTTATAATTCGTTGAAAATACTCAACAAACTTACCGAGTACATAATATCACTCAATGGTATGGATTTCAGGAGGAGGATTAGGACTCTACTCACCGTCAATGGGTTTATTTAAATGTTGAAGGCAAAGTATTTTTATAATTTTGATTTCGGACATCCATTGCCTGAATTCTTTACATCGACAATATATTCTAACCTGAAAAACAGAAAACTTCCTGAAAATTAATACAAAAATAACTGTAACAAATGTCTAACAAATACTGTGAAACAGAGACAATACTCATAGATTGAGTCTGAACTCACAATTTCTTCAGATACACAATATATTCTAACGTGAAGTGATCTTAAAAAACAGAAAACTTCACGAAATGAATACTTGTCTCTTTAAAAATCAAGTTAAATTAAATTTAAAAATAAATATGCAATTACAAATCTCGTCAAAAAAAAAAGTTAAAAAGTATGTTGTGTATAACACGACGTTTCGGTCAGTAAAGTATCTCTGACCGTAATCAAGTGTCAACTGTAAATGGTCATCTTTATATATCCCTAGTTTGATGATGATGGAAGGGGATGGGGATATTCTCACGTTCTGCATTCGATCGAGTAGGGGGAGCCATATGGGAGGGACTTCTACGCTTGGGTGGCTGTAGACATTTCAATTTTGTTTGATGAAGACTGCTTCTTTGAACTTCGCTTAATACCATTGGATATTATGAGGCTCGTCCCAGGTATGCTCTGCTATTCCTGCTTTGGTCGTTTCTCCTCTGATTGTATCTTTTTTGTGTTCTTTGACCCTGACCTCCAAGGGTCGTTTCGTTTCTCCTATATAGGTCGCTCCGCATTCACAAGGTATCGAGTAGATGCAGTTCTTGTTGTCTATTGATTCTTCCGGCTTGGTTTTTGTGAGAAAACTTCTTAATGTATTGTCTGATTTGAACACCGTCTGGATGTTGTAGTCATGAGCTATTGATATTGATATTCTTGTCTCGCCCTCTGGAAATTCCGTCTTTTCCGTTTGCTGGTCGCATTTCTGTATAGTATCTTCAATTATTTTAGGACTGTAACCATTCGCTGAGAGATCCTTCTTGATGTTTCTCACTTCGTTCTGTAAATCGTCTTTGTTATTACAGATGATTTTTGCACGAAAGTATAACCACCTTATAAAACCTTTTTTTGTTGTTGCTGAGTGATTGGAGTTATAGTTTAGGTACTGCCCCGTATGCGTTGGTTTCCTGTAGACTGTAGTGTAGAGCTTGTTTTGGTTTCTCTTTACTATGACACCCAGGAAGGGTAATTTCGCGTCTTTTTCTTTTTCCATAGTAAATTTGATCGATGGTCGGATGTTATTTATGTGTTGCAAGAAAAGGTCCAGTTCTTCTCCGGTGTTGTTCCATATAATGAAAGTGTCGTCAACATATCTCAACCAAGTCTTGGGCGGAATCCTTGCTGATTTAATTGCTTCATCTTCCAACCACTCCATATATATGTTTGCTACCATCGGTGATAGCGGAGAACCCATTGGAAGTCCGTCGTCTTGAGAATAGTACTTGAGCTGGAAATAGGCGTTGTGTAGACAGCAGGCTTACAATTCCGTTATATCGTTAATTGGTAATGTTGTACGGTCAGAGAGGGAAGTGTCTTCTTCAATTCTGCTTCTGATGATCGAAAGTGCTTCGTTGATCGGCACATTGGTGAAGAGGTTCTCCACATCGAAACTTATGGTTTCTGGTTTCAACTCGATGTTCTTGATGATTTCCGTGAAATGGCTGGAATTCTTCACAAAGAAGGTTGTTCTACCCTGGAGAGGCTTGATGATTTGTAACAGAAAGGATGAAAGATTACTGGTAGCATAATTACGTGAGCTGGTAATAGGTCTTAGAGGTTAATTTGTTTTGTGAATTTTGGGCAAACCATATAGGTGAGGTGGCTTGCGATAATGAGGAGTGAATGTTGTTCTGATATTGTCCGATATTTAATCCTTGTATTTTTTGAGTGTCATGTATATTTTCCTTTCAATTGACGGTGTTGAATCCTTGGTGAGTGGTTTATAATTTCCTTTCTTCAGCACCTCTTCAATCTTCTCATTGTATGTTTTCACGTCCATAATAACAGTGTCATCCTTTGTCTGCCGAAAGAATTTTAATCGTTTTAGCCTTCTTTACTTCTTTTAGTGCTATTCCTTCTTGTTTTGATATGTTAGCGGTGGATTTGGAATGTTTTTCGATAGCTGTACGTATTTTCCATCTAAATTCTTTAGCCTGTAGTCTATCCAGTTTTGTTGTTTCAACTGAACTGATAATGTCGAGCACCGGTATCTGGGTAGGAGCTATTGCGAAATTTAGGCCTTTGGTGAGGAAATGTTCTTCTGTTTGTGAAAGGGACCCTGATGATATGTTCACAATGTTTCTTCGGTTTATTGTATTTTTGGTGGAGGGTCAAGTCTTTCTTGTTTGTTTTGGTGTTTCGTGTCTAATTTTCTTTTCTCCATTTCACAGATTTTATCGATTTAGGTGAAGTTCTTCTAAAAGCATTTCTTTGATTTCTTCAAATTCTTGTACAACGTGTTCTATCAAAATTGCTCGTTTCCATCTGTGGTAACTGATTTGTGTGCTCACCAGGGCCTAACTTGCGTTTTCTAGGATACGTTGAGCTCTTTCTCCTGGAATGGGGGCCTTCAGTTGGAAGACTTTAGGCATTATATTCTTATCCCCCGCTTCTATTAGGAATTTTATATGACTTTCCTCCTTGGTGAGTTTGAGTTTGGTTCTTTCGTAGCCTTTGATCATTTTACTTGTTCCGGGTCGGTACCGTAATTCTAGCGTTGATTTAAATGTTGAAGGCAAAGTATTTTGATAATTTTGATTTCGCACATCCATTGCCTGAATTCTTTACATACACAACATATTCTAACCTGAAAAACAGACAAACTTGATATTTGAAGAGACAAGTATTCACTTCGTGAAGTTTTCTGTATAGAATATATTATGTACTGTATTAATTTTCAGGAAGTTTTCTGTTTTTCAGGTTAGAATATATTGTGTATTGTATTAATTTTCAGGAAGTTTTCTGTTTTTTAGGTTAGAATATATTGTGTATGTAAAGAATTCAGGTAATGGATGTCCGAAATCAAAATTATGACAATGGGTTTAACTCTGTAGAGGAGTTCATGAAGTACAAATTTTGAATTTATTTATACAATATATTTTAATTGTATTTACCAAATAATTTTATCATTATTTAGTAGTAATTGTTGTGACACATCCTGGTATTTATTGAGGAAATTAAATATGAATATTAAGTACTCCCGAATGTGAACATAGAATTCTTCGTTTCGAGTACTCTGTGGTATGAACATTTGTTGGGGAAAAAATACAGTATTTTGCGTAAACTTCAAGACTTTATTCAGCATGTGTTTTTTGTCTGAATTGGGTCAAATATGCACCGTTTTGTTCTATAATTTTTTGCCATTTTAAAGGTAGCTTCATGACTTTCTCATAGAAGTCTTGGTACTTATTGGCGAAAAACTCTAGTAATTGAATTTTTTATTGTTTCGGTCTCTACTTGACGAAAATTCATCGTATATGATTTGAAGTGCAACACCTTATTTTCGCCTATATTATATAAGCGGAAATAAAGTGTTTTACTTGAAATCATATATCTAGTGATCGATTTTCACAATCTTCTCTTGATTTCTCAACACGCAGTAAATTTTGCAATGCGAGGAAACGATGATAATCGGTTCGTGCCAGGCCCGCACTATATGGTGGATGCATTTAAGCTTCCCTACCAAGCACCCGTAGTTTCTGGCGAGTAACTACAGACGTTTGTGGCCTGGCGGTGTCCTAATCGAACACAAAATCTCTTCTGTTGGTCCCTTTTAGCCTCAATTCTGGTCAATCGCTAGCTTCAAACGGTTCAGTTGTTGACAATAGAGATACGAATTTACAGGGTGACAAGAAACACCCCGGACCAACTTTTTTTCATTCAACTTTATTAAACAAAAGAAAGAAAACAAAACAACAACGAATAATAATAACATAGACATTTGGTAATAATATATTTGCGGTTTCAATATGTCTAAGTGACAAAAATAATATAATAATAAGGTGTCGCACAGGGTATTTATTGCAGTGGAAATATTTTGGAGAAATATGTTCACTAATAATTATTCAGGAGAACGGAATGAAAAATTCATAAAAAATAGATTTGTTATTTGTCCAGATGATTGATGGATAAGGTTAACACAGATAACGTTCAATACAGGAGCTCAAGACCATGTGAACCAGCAAATGTAAATATACAGGAAGACATAAATAACATGCAGAACCAAATACTCCGCATTTATATAGAATGACATCGACAAGTGATGAAGAATTCTTGAGGTTGGATGGAAATAATCTGGGAAGATATTCCTGCCAGTCGGTTAGAACAAGAGTAGTTAAAAGAGGGAAAATTAACCAGTTCCAGTAACTGTCAACAATAGATTACAGGCTCTGGGAGAAACCAGTGAGAATGCACAGATTGCTCATGACAATGGAAACAACAACAAAATACCTAAACCTCCGCCGATTTTTAATTATGATGTGATAAACTATGGGCAAATCATTGAGGAAATCAGTAATACAGTGGAACATGGTAAGTACTACTCAAAGTGCCTTGTAGACACCACAATTAAAATAAATGAACATTTGCTATGTTGAAAAGTATAAATTACGTCAGTTCTTTACAACCTTTTTTGTTTCTTTACTGAACATCAAAATTAACTAAATTAAATCGTTAAAGTTGTTTGATTATGCTGATAATTCAATGGAAAAAACTAATGATCTATGTTATTTCCAACAAAGAATTCAAAACATTTAGAAATCACTGCTTAAAACTGATGCATGTAAGAACAATCAATAATTCAAAAATAATCCCAATTTCTCGAAAATCGTGAAATTTTCACCAAATAAATTTTCCATATTATATTCTGATAGATACACATCGTCGCTCACATATCGCGTGAAATGAACTTCCTTCCACAGGTTAAAGAACAGAAAATTCATTAAGATTGCCTGGAAACATTACTGTTCATATTTCTTCTCAAAATGAAGACAGTGTAACACTTCAGTGAAGGTGGAATAAGCAGTTCACTCGAATAAGCTTCAACAAGTTTCACTTTCCAAAAGTTCAACCAACATGCTCACCCACTTTCAAGAATGGAGAGTCTCGATCAAACGACTGGATCTAAGCAGATGTTTTCAAACTCGATGCATATTTTATGGAGCTTTCGAGTTTCTTCAGCACAAGGAAGGTTCTACAAAGTTGCGAGCCATATTCTATTGAATCCTCGTGTCATAGAATCCAAAATGAGCACCCCTGCATATTAATTCCTTTTTGATGTGTCAAGCGCGATTAAGTATCAATTAACGCTACACAGAATGTTTCAGTGAGTATAAGAGGCAACTGAACCTGTTCAAAAATTTTCCTTCCCCAATTATTTCACATGCAAAATTTTTTGCAATAAAATCGTATTGAATCGAAAACAGTTTAAACCTAAAGTCAATCGAGATATAGCAGATATTCTAATTAATGCTTCAGCACGAAGAGATACGTCGCAAACGAAGTTACATTAAAAAGATCAACTAATTACAGTTATAATTAAAATTAAAACAAATTGTGGAAATTACTATATTTTACTACCAATAAAAAAGATATATTACACATTTTCAGCTTCAGCACGAAGAAATACGTCGCAAACGAAGTTACATTAAAAAGATCAACTAATTACAGTTATAATTAAAATTAAAACAAATTGTGGAAATTACTATATTTTACTACCAATAAAAAAGATATATTACACATTTTCTTGTGACTCGAGTTTCGGGAAGTGAACTATCCCATCATCAGACAACTGAGGACCTAACAGTGGTACAGAGGTATTTAAACAAGAATGATAAATATTTTGAATATTTCAAAAGATTCTAGCTAACACCTAATAGTGGTACAGAGGTTTACAAGCAGAACGTGATAAAAAAACAGGGTTAAAAAAGAGGGACCTACTAACAGATATCGGCATGTCGGCAATTGACAAAGAAGGTTGTTTAACAGATGGTATCCATTTAAATATCTCAAATAATTTTTGGGGTTACATAGCTCCGTTTCATTTTCATTATTTTTACATTATTTTGTTGTATATCTCAAATATTTGGATTTACATAGCTCCGTACAGTCATTCATTATCTTTTACATTATTTTTATTGTGAACGAATTTGAAAATTTCAATAATCAAGTTTCTTTTCTTTTGAATCTACATGTAAGATTTTTTTAAGACTTTCTTTTGTCGAAAGGAATTACTGTTTTCTAAAGAATGAGTGGCAAAAGTTGAATTTCTGTTTACTTTTCATTAAATTCACTTTATGTTCGTTGAAAAAGGTTTTAAACAGATGTTACTTTTTGAATATCTCAAATATTTTCGATTTACATAGTTCCGTACAGTCGTTCATTATTTTTACATTATTGTTATTGTGAACTAATTTGAAAATTTCAACAGATTCTAGATAATCGAGTTTCTTCCCTTTTGATTCTACATGTAAAATTTTAACATTATCTATTGTGGGAAAGGAATTACCGTTTTCTAGACAATAAGTGGCAAAAGTAGAATTTTGTTTATTTTTCATGAAACTCATTTTATGTTCGTTGAACCTCGTCTTGAAGGAACGTCCTGTTTGTCCTATATATTTATTACTGCACGTAGAACAAGATAACTCATAAACTCCTGATTTGTGTATGTTTGGATTAGGGTCCTTTGCGTTAAATAATTTGTTTTGCGTTTTGAAGGCAATATTGACATCTGAATTTGAGAAACTATTGGCCACTTTTTGACTTATGCTACCAAAGTACGATAGAGAAATTAATTTTTTATTTTCTTCAGTTTTTATGATGGGATAAATTTGGCTCGTAGCTATTTTAGATGGTTTCTGTCGAATTTGATTATCTATTACATTGGGGTTGAAACCGTTGTTCGCGGCTATTGATTTTATAGTTTTGACTTCAGCTTCGCGATCATTTTTTGATAATTGTAATGAAAGCTCTATGGATCATCGATTGATGTCCATAGAGCTTTTGATTGTCCTTTATATTTATTACTGCACGTAGAACAAGATAACTCATAAACTCCTGATTTGTGAAAGTTTGGAGTACCGATGATAATTTGTTTTGCGTTTTGAAGGTATTATTGACATCTAATTTTGAAAAACTATTGACCACTTTTTGACTTATGCTAACAAAGTACGATAGAGAAATTAATTTTTTTTTTCAGTTTTTATGATTGGATAAATGTGGCTCATAGCTATTTTAGATAGTTTCTGTCGAATTAGATTTTCTGTTATATTGGGGTTGGAACCGTTGTTCGCGGCTATTGATTTTATAGTTTGGACTTCAGCTTCGCGGTAATTTTTTGATAAGGGTAATGCGAAGGCTCTATGGATCATCGATTGATATGCTGACATTTTTTGTGAATATGGTTGATTGGAATCAATAGGAGGAATACATATATCAGTGGATGTTGGTTTTCTGAACACGTTGAATTCTATTTTTCTATTAGAGTGTGATATCGAGAGGTCTAAAAATGTAATTCTGTTCTTCGATTCTTTTTCTAATTTGAATTTAATTTTTGAGTGAATATTATTCAAGAAATTCAAAAATTGACTCAGTTGTCTGGATGTTCCGGAGATACACGTGATAATATCATCTACGTATCTGTACCAGAATATTTACAGGTAGTTTCGAATTGAAGATTTTATTTTCTGACATGAATATGTCTGCAAAGTGAATATGTCACCACTCAGTGGTGAGCCCATAGCTAGGCCGTTTAATTGTTCGTATATTTTATTATTAAATTGAAAATAGTTTTTGAGCAGGCATTGTTCTAAAAGGGCAATGAAATCACCGTGTGTCACGGGATTTACATGAGATTTTTCAAGAATTTCTGAAGCTAAATGAATGCTATCATTTCTCGGTATATTTGGAAACATATTATCAACATCTAGGCATACTAGGTAGGAATTATTTGGTAAAGAATTTTTTTTTTAATTTCGTTGTATTCCTACATAGTATACCTGGATGTAGATAATATGTTCCTCTCGTGCAAGTCCTTTCAGGTGTAGGTTGAAACAGTAGCTGAAAGATGTTACAGTTGAAGGTAAATGCTGGCTGTAAGATTCCCTTCGCTATACAAGAAGGATATCCTATATTTACAACCCATAAATATGTATAAAGAAGACAGTCATTTATACTCTGGATCTGATTAGGTTCACTCTGCGTTTATATGAAACATTGAAGTGAAGTCAATTCTCTGGTAGACTGATACTTAAAAAATAGTATCATTTCACTGAGGGTCGTTTCGTTTTTTTATTATTAAAATGAATATACTTTTTGACTTGTACTGTGTTTTGAATACGTAAACTTTCCGCCAGTGTTTCCTTTCTTAAGTTCAGGTATAATTTGGGTTATCTACAGTATATAAAGTATTTCCTTTCCCTCTTTTAGACGATCAGAATGAAGAGGTAAAGTGATTTTAGAAACTCCCTAAAGTACAGAAACGTAAACTACCATCCTAAGGAGTTCCAAATAATGTAATATCATTGAATACTGAAATGTTCATTGGTATACATTCTCTCAAGAAAGTACCGGGAATTATCGATTTAAATCTGGCGGGGCAATGAGGCAGGTAAAAATTTTTTTTCCTAGGTTGGTATCACTGTCCTTAATTACTATGCCAAGCTTGAGCGGGATCTGTCAACTAGTGTGTTTGCAACAGCTGATTAAGTCAGTCGATGTCAGAGTGCGTGGCGATTTTTACTATGGGTGATTACGTTGAGCAAAGAATTTGTAAAGTTTTGTGTTGCAAATGAATTTTCGTGTGCCGATGCATTGAAAATGTTGCGAAAGGCCTTTGGTGATAATGCTCTATCGAAAACTTGTGCATATCAGTGGTACAGAGCCTTCAAGGACGGTCGTGAAGTGAAGGATAAAATTAAGGAAAGGGTGCTGGAAAACCGTCGTACCAGCTTGAGAGAGATAGCACATGATCTTAAGATATCCCACGAGTCCGCACGTACGATTTTGATTGATATTTTGGGCATGAGAAAGGTGGCCGCACGACTCGTACCGAAAGACCTGAATTTTCTTCAAAAACGTCATCGCAAACAGGTTGCTTCAGACATGCTGGATCGCTGTAATTCCGATTCTACATTCATGGAACGCATTATAACTGGTGATGAGACCTGGGTCTACGAGTACGATATGCAAACAAGCCAGCAATCATCGGAATGGGTGGCAAAAAATGAGCCGAAACCGAAAAAAACCACGCCAAAGCCGCTCGAAAATGAAGGTGATGCTCATTGTTTTCTTCGATATCCGTGGCGTGGTGCACTACGAATTCGTTCCAGAGGGTCAGACGGTAAACAAAGAGTATTACCTAGGCGTTATGAAACGTTTGCGTGAGCGTATCCGTAAGAAGCGGCCAAATTTGTGGGCGAACAACTCATGGATTTTGCATGCCGATAACGCGCCTTCTCACCGAGCTAAGATTGTGACTGACTTTCTCGCCAAAAACTCAACAAACGTGCTTCAGCAACCACCGTATTCGCCGGATTTGGCTCCCTGCGACTTTTTCCTCTTCCCATAACTAAAATTGCCCCTTCGTGACACCCGTTTTGAGTCGATTGAAGCCATAAAACAAAATTCGGCGCGAGAGCTAAAGTCCATCCCGGAAAGCGCCTATAAAAAATGTTTCGATAATTGGAAGTGCCGTTGGCATAGATGTATTGGAGCAAATGGAGCCTATTTTGAAGGCGACCCAATAAATTTTGACGATTAAATGTAAAAATGTTGTTTTAATTGAAAATTCCCGGTACTTTCTTGACAGAGTAGTATATTGAAGCTTGTGATAATATGGACCATATTATAGAAGGACAGGCAATCCTCAATACCAGATAGGGAATTAGGAGTTGCCTTCTGATCCAAACAATTTCATTTAGGCAATTCAACTGTGTTGAAATATGCTAGCATATCAACATACTCAATAATAAATGGATAATTATTTCTTTGTATTTGTGAATACTGAGAGATGAATAAACTCTATCTATAATTTTGCGTTGATGTTATGAACCAGAATTGATCCAGTTAGACATAAATTTCTTGTCAAACATATGAAATTTGATACCACAAATGTAGAACCACTGAAAAAGATAACTAGAAACTTCGTATTGCTGCTAATTACACATAGAAGATATATTTTCTAGATTGAGGCTTAAGAACTCAATGCCATTGCTTGTTGAGTTGAGTCATGCGTCCGGGCATATGGCCCTTAGAAAACATGAAAAAATCTTTAAAGCCCTTGATATATTTAGTGCCTATTAATTTGTTATATTCAACGTAAAATTGGGAATCATAATATGTTTCATTCTTTCCTTATCTACTAGCATTGGTCTCATAATTTATTTTACTCATTCAGTCCACCCAGAAATAGGCTTTTTAATCAATTTATTTAATTTCCCTGTTTTGGTTAGAAGAGATGCATTGAGGCACCTGTAACTTTCCTTTTCTGAATATACTGTGAACCTTTTATCCCTTTTATAGCCATTCTTGTCACTTGTGGTCTTTCATCCAAGATTTTATTATTACTCCGGTAGTATCACTCTTTTGATTACTTGTAACCTTTCTGTCCAAGATATTATATTATCCTTTTGATAGTAAATCTTGTCGCTTGTGAGCTTTCGGTCACCATTACTTCGGTGATAATCAATCCTGGCGCTTATGGTTTTGACCCAAATTATCGCATTTATTATTCTTGTAATAGTCAAATTTGTCGCTTATATCTCTGCACAAAATTATCGCGATTACTATAAACGTAGTAATCCAAATTTTCGATTCCCTAAGTATTGGTAAATTAATTACATTGGTTTTTAGTGCAATAATCATAACTTTTAACTTGTTTTACTTCAATTCATCATCGTCGTTATTGTTTATTATTATTAGATGAACGAAGTTCATCTTTCGTTTCGTTATTAATCATTGCGATTAATTAATTTACTTTTGTTTGTTGTTTCTAAATATTGGAATAATAAGCAAAATACTTACTAATACTGGTGATGTATTCTAATGTTTTTAGACTATCCTTGTTCTCCTATCAAGGAATCGTCACCCAGAAGTTATTATATACGTAGGAGATGACTGATTAAAAATTAAAAACAAAAACCTTTATTTGGCAGGAATTTGGTAACTACAATTCGACATGAGACTAGAAAAAAATCCACACAAAAATAATATTTGAGAACTAACACACATATAATTTTCTTCAAAAATCAAATAAATCTTTAAAATTAAGTAACAACATTGGTACGTATCAATTAATAAATCTTTGGGTTGAAATACAAACAATGAAGAAAATAAATAATACAGGTAAACCGAAAATAATACAATACAAACACTCATCGAGGACATGAATATAAAAATTACAGAGAAATAAGAATTTCAGTCCCAATTCCAATTCATCATGAGGCTTCAGATATTGATTAAATACGAATATTAAGGCTCATTTTCCGTAAACGAAATTCGAAATGATCAAATTATCGTCCTTTACTTTTTGAAGAACCATTTCATAACTTTGACTTGACTAAATTATTGTAGGCAAATATATTCTGAGGATCTAACTCGTTTTTTGTCGCCATAAACAAACTAACTCCAACTTGGGATACTGTATCTGGATACCATTTTTTCCTAAGTTTTCCAACACCATGATGATGAGATATACTGCCTCCATTCGCTATAATTTCATCCCTGGCACAAGATTCTATCTGATGATGTGTATCAACTGGATTGTCTATACTAGAGTAATTGAAGCCGAAATAAAAGTAAATAACACACCCGGCGTCATAGGTTTGAGTCACTCTACAACTCACTAGGAAGTAGTTAATTGAACGTTTACGGCATTCTTCTGCAATACGTCGTTTAACGTTCGCGCACAATGGAAGAGCACGATCCCATGGTACTGAAGTCTCGAAAGATTCTGCTACGACTCCGAAATGAAGAGCTGTGTCCTGAAACAAAATATTTGGATAAACAAGTTGATTAATTTGAATAATTTTTTATTTATAGAAGAAAGTACAACCGTCGAAATTCATTTTAACTGAATAAAATTATCACAAAACATTCTAATAATGGAATTGAACAAAACTTCCTTCAAGTCTACTATTGCTTCAAGAATCCAGGCAATATGAGCCAGACAAATTGTCTGGTTGTCACCTAGATATCTAGATCTGATACTTATACATAGATACATAGGATTGAATTGTATTTTTTCGGACCCAATTTCACATTTAAGCCTTATGATCATTATATATTTTGAGAGGTGATATAGCACCTCTGCCCTTTGGTGCCCTTTCAAATATGGAGAGCAATAAGCAGCATTTTCGTCATGTTTCACTTCTTCACTATAGAAAAGGTAAAAGTGCTGTTCAAGCCAGAAATAAATTAACCGATGTGTATGGAGAAGATGTATTGAAAGTTCGCCAGTCCCAGAACTGGATTGCAAAATTTCAATCCGGCAATTTTGATGTGTTGAAGAAGCACCACGTTCCGGAAGGCCAGTTGAAGCTGATAGACACGATAAAGGCATAAGTTGATGCAAATCGGCGAATAACAACACGTGAGATCAGTGAGAGTTTTAAATTATTCAACTGTTTATGACCACTTGAGAGGCCTGGGTTTAACCTCGAAGCTCGATATATGGGGTCTCAATGTTTTGACGGAGAGAAATTTGTGTCGTTGACGTCTGTGATTCGCTTCTTAAACGTTACGAAAATGATCCAGTTTTGAAGAGCATCATTACTGGGGACGAAGAATGGGTTGTACTTGTATATAATAATACTTGTATATAACAATAACAATAAGAGATCATGGAGCAAACAAGATGAACAGGCTCAAAGCATTTCGAAAGCCAATATCAATCAGAAAAAGATGATGCTCTCTGTTTGGTGGGATCGGTTTTTTTTGAGCCATTGATGAGATTCCCAAACAATCGACAATGTTCTGGAAGATTGGGTTGATCGGATGGGGTACTGTATGGCTAGTCGTGGCAGTAATTTAAATGATATTGATCTCCATTCGTTAATATCAAGGTTCAACCTTTCTAATGAACTCATAACTTTGAGAAAAATATTCATTAGTTTTTTATCTATAGCCGATCAAAAAGCTAATTTTAAATGGCGTTCATGCTGACTGAATGAATTAATGAAGAATATTCGTAAAATTTATCAATTTATAACAATTTTTTCGACAACACTGTAGATTTTTCAGGTTTACATTCTTTGCTCAAAATGAAAAGATCTCGTTTTGGTTATATTGAAAAGAGAAGTAGCATTATAAATTTCTTTTCGATCTGGACAAAAAAAATACACTAAAATATAGTAGATTTAATAAAATAGAAATATAACAAAATTTTAATATTAAGAAAGATTTAATCTGTTAGTCTTCTACAATTTTAATTTCAAAAAAATTTTTATTAAAAAAACTTTTAGAATTAAATTAATGTCAACAATAAGCACCGCTTATATTTAATAGACGTATATAATCAAAACTCAATATATAATGTCAAATGGAATAAATGAACCAACAGATATAAAAAAGTCATTAAAATTAATAAATAAATATTGAAAGGAGACAAAATTTTGTTTCTGATCTTACCATTAAGAACACCAATTGCCTCTCAAAAACATGAACACAACTTAAGGACTTCTCAAAAAATATAATTTATTTGAAATATTTAATATATTTAAATATTCAAATAAGTTAATTCAAAAATCTCTCAAAACACAGTAGTAGACATATTAAAAACAAAGAATCGAATTAGCTTCATTTAAGGTTTGATCTAGCAAACTACGTGTCATAGTCAACTGTGCTTGGATTTTTGTTCCTGAACTGTTTCGAGTTAGTAAGGTTTTAATCTTGTGTTCAATACTAAATGTTAAGGTCATCTGAAGATTGAATATAATGGCAAATGAAGTATTTCATCACTTCTATAGTTTTTTTACTCAGGGCCTCCTGAATATATCTCATAGCATATATTTATATGGTTTTTAATATGGTTCAAAACCTAATATTTGAATTTTTGGAGCACTATAAGATTTTGTACGTAAACTTGCATTGTATTATGAAAATGTCGATTAGGCACCAGAGAATAATGTGCAAAAGTATTCTGTATTTTTTCATCATCTGTTGTCTTAAGTAATACTTCAAAACTGTAGTCGCGAAAATCTCAAAACATCTAAATTTAGAGGTAGTAAATAGTAAAACATGATAAATACAGAAGATTTAAAAAAAATTCAATCGTTTTGCAACCCAAGAAAAAAACATAAATATGGCGAAAGTCGAACAAAAATCTTAATTGATCGCAACACATTTCAATAACATGATAGCGAAAAAGAAAAATCTTCTTTTCATCATGAGACAAGTTGGACCACAAATGTGAATATGAGACGCAAATGTTTTAGTAGATATTACATAATAACAAGAATATCTATCGTTGCAGTAAGATCGACTGACTGCAATGTACTCCAAGTATTGATATCAGAAATCTACACGTGGAATAATTATCAAAATGAAATATTCGACTTATTCGAGAAAACTTGACCCGTAGTGAATAATATCGGCCCCAAAATGCAACCATGAAGAACCCCATAGAGATAACAATTCCGTAAAGTTTTCACCCAAAAAAGAAATAGTCTTACCCTGATATAAGCAATCACAAAGGTCAGCATATATCCCCTCTCTCCATTAGTCTCCCCTGCGGGAAAACCTCCGAACTGTCCTGCAATCCCATAGACCTTCTTCTCTTGGTTCTTCACCTCGTCATCGTCACCCTCGAACAATAGAGTCATAATGCACAAAGTATTGAAACCATAACCTTTGATCTTCGTTATGTAGAATTTCTTGAAAATGTCAACTAAAGAGGCGAACCGTCCCGCATCTGGTTTCAATATAAGGCCGAACTTGAACTGCTCGTTGTCCATCAGTCTTATAGAGGCGGGTTGGCAACGTTGCCTTGCCACTTCTCTCATGGTTTTTACGCCCATCTCGAAACTTGGGAAGACTATAGAACCGTATTTTCTGCATTTCGGTAGCGGACGGATTTTCAGGATTACTTCTGTTATGACGCCTAGAGATCCCTCGGATCCCAAGACGATGTGGTTGAAATCTGGACCGCAGCTCATGCGTGGTACTTGACAATTTTTCTCTAGGACGCCCTTTGGAGTCACCATTTTGACATGCACTAGGAGATCCTCGATGTTGCCGTAGATGTTTTTCTTCATACCTGTAACATTTGTGATAAACTATGGAACATAAGGTATAAAGGACAAGTCAAAATTACAAATGTTTCAAATTACATCTTCAGTAGTAACAAATTCGCTTACAATATCCTCGCTGGCTTTCAGGATCTCCTCACGCTCAAGGTAGAGACAACCACAGAGTCAAATAGTATCAGCAGAAACAGGTCGAAGGAAAAGGTAAATCATTTACGAACAATAAGATCAATGTCCCAACACGGAGCCCTGGGGAACTCCAAGATATATATGAAATCTTTCTGAGTAGGATTCTTTGACTTTTACAGGCATACTTCTTCCATGGTGATAACAACTTCGCAACCATCAAGAAATATGCCTCTGAAACCTAATTCAATATAAACTTAAATGAGAAAGTATCAAACGCTTAGGAAAGATCGAAATTGAGTGCCGCTGACTCAATTGAGTGACCCCTTGTGAAAACATATTTATCGGATGAGGTACGGCATGGCCAGTCGTGGCGGTCATTTGAATGATATTGTTTTTCATTCGTATATTTCAAGGTTCAGCCTTTCCAATAAACTTATAACTTTGAAAAATTATTCATGAGTTTTTTATTTACAGTCGATCAAAAATGCAAATGTTAAATTGCTCAACCCCTACCCTCATATAAATGATGAAGGGATTGTCGAAACTCAATTTGTCGCTAAGTTGGCACAACTATCCTCTATGATCACTCGCAGTTTGAGCATCATCTGTCATTTAGTTTGTTCACAGTGCTTCATTTTATCAATTCGTCTTAAATGTTTTGCGATTTTTATAATGGATAAAATGTCAAACAGAGAAGCTGTCTTGAATTTTCCAATGTGAATAGAATTTGATATGGGGCAGTGCCGAACACTTAAAAGACGAAATCCATTTCAACAAAAACAAGTGCGCATGAGTCAATATCTATCAAAACTGAAGGTGACGTTGACAATTGTTTTCGATTATTATGGTGTTTTACACCGAAATTCTTGTCAGAAGTTGAGGCAGTAAATTAAGAGCCTTATGCAATGTTCTTTTAACATAATTTTGCATCATGACCTAAGGCTATTATTGTCAACGAATTATTGGTGAAAAAAAGTCAATAAACTTTGAACAACCAATAAATTTGGCCTCAGCCGATATTTTCGTCTTTCCAAAACTCAAATTACGACTTTGAGGTCATCGTTTTCTTTGAAGGCGATACAACAAATTTAGATGGACAAAAGATATTCTGTTTTATTCACTGATTCCCAGTATCTTTGGCACTGTAATATATTTGAATATGGTGTAAATATTTTGAGCGGAAATACACTAAGCAAATAAAATATATTGCGAAGCAGAGTAGGTGTCATGGTTTCATGTAGGTATGTCATGAATCATCTCACTATTTAGAAAACAGACAATCCCATTATTGGAGATGATTCCAGAGTTAGGTCATAACTTGTAATTTATCGAATGCCGAGTCTGAAAAGGTTCATCATTCACGAATAGAGTATGATCGTTAATTCTGCAGAAACTGTGAAAAGAAGATTTGAATTCTTGAATACCGTTCCTTTAGATCATACAGGGTATCCCAAAAGTCGACGTGAAGGTAACAGGTTAAGTCATAATAGTCATCAGAAAAATATAATAATAAATCCAAGTCCTGTATTCTTCAAATTATATTGCACTTTCTTTTATTCAATAAAATGCACACCCTGTGATGATTTTTGAACTTCTGTTGCTACAGTTTTTTACTTTTTCCAAATTTTATTTTTCCTATGTTATCTCGAGTAGTGCTTCTATAACCTGTAATCTTCAATTCTAAGCCAGCTCCAGCTTGGAAAATAATGTCACTTTTTGCCGAACCAAGTATTAAAATTAAAATTTCTCAACTACAATTAACTGTACTGAAAAAAAATTATTCTTCATCAGTTTGGCAAGTTACTTCAAAAGTAAGCACATTTAATAAGGATTCTAAAATGTTATAACACTAGTTACATTCTTTTTTAGATTGGACAAAAAAGGTTTTTCTTAAAGAAATTCAATTTCGTTTTTTGTTGAAATTTAAAAAAATTCACAAATGATGTTGAAACTGCCCTCCTTCAGCCACAATACAAGCACTACATCTTCTTAAAAAAGATAGGAATATCAGACCGGCGAATCTTCCGTTATTGACTAATTGCATTGCATCCCTAATTATCTCCCGAAGATCAGCTACATTTTCAATTTGTATTGAATAAATTTTTCCTTTACTGCTCTCCAGTAAAAAAAATCTAAGGAATACAAATCAGGTGAACGGGCTGGCCACGAGATTGTACCAGATCGCCCTACATGTTTACTTTAAAATGATATTGAGATCTATCTCGTCTCATTAAATTCGGATTTTCTACGTGCCAGTCGTGTAAATTGTGTAGGCTCATGTAACCATCTTTTTCAAATGTTGATTCATCCGACCACAAAATTTTTTCTAGGAATTGTGTGTCTTGCCGATTCTTTTGTAGCATGGTTTGGTAAAACGCAACTCGAGGTTTAAAATGCTGAGGTAGCAGAGCTTGTACTCGCTGTACATGATATGGATGGAGCTTATGTTTTTTCAATAGTCGGTGAGCTGGACTTTTGGGCACTCGTGTGCTTCGCTGAATTTCACGTAGCGAATTACTTGGATCTTCCTCAACTGCTTTGAGCTCAATATCGTCGTAAGGTAAGGAAATTCTTCCTTCACCATGCACTTTGTTTGCAGTAGACGGTGCACATTCGTAAAAACTCGATGATCTGGATAACAATCAGCAATAGGGTATCTCTCGGAATACATTCTCGAAGCTGCACTAGCGTTACATCTGCATTCCCCATAAATGAGGTGCAGGTCTGATATTCCATATCAGACAAAATGGCAATACCCAATCACAGCTTAGTCCAGGTAAAATCAAAGTTCGTCGTAAAGAGATAAAAATTATCCAAATCACAAGCAAACAAATCTAACAAACGAAGCCAAAAGTCGTAAGTACACAAATAACACGATTAAATACGGAAAGATGCGCAGTAGACCAAGGGGCGCGTACTGATCTGTATTACGTATACGTGTGCCAATACCAGATAGTGGCGTCACTATCTGTCCCACTCACACTTTATGGAAAGTCTCGCCCCATCTCATTCAAACCAGATTCTTAAAGAATTGGATTCACTAGAATCATTTTTAGAAAATAAATTGTTCGAAACTGTGTTTCTTTGAGAGAGACCGTTTTTTTAATCGATCTGAGAAATAATGTAGTAAGTGTTGTACCATTTTAGAATCCCTAATAAATGCGCTAACCTTTAAAGTTGTGCAAAATATTAATTTTGAATACAAAAAATTACATTATTTTCCAAGCTGGAGTAATTGGCTTAGAATTGAAGATCACAAGTTACAGTAGCACTATTCGGGATAACTTTGGAAAAATAATATTTGAAGAAAGTAAAAAATTGTAGCAACAGGGGTCAAAAATCATCACAGGGTGTGCATCTTCGCGAATAAAAAAAAATGCAATATAATTTGAAAAGTACACGACTTAGAGTTCTTTAAATATTTTTCTGATGACTAATATGATTCAGCCTGTTACCCGATTCTGGCTTGACGTCGACTTCTGGGATACGTGTATAACACGAAAAGTTGGGAGTATGTATCATTTAATAGATTCTGAATCGATGACCTTCTGCAAATTACTATTATGGATTATTCTCTCTCTCTGAAGCATTTAATTAATGGAAATTGTTGTTATATAGGATAATACAAATTCTTGATGATAACGAATATGAGAATGTTGAATAGGAAGTTTTTCGAATCGGGACAGTGCAGTACATCTTATGTTACAGTTCGACACTTAAATAAAGGTATAAGATAATAACAGCGTCATCTAATGCACGCGAACAAACCTACGAAGCATACAACACCAAGCTAAGTCAACTGCATTCCCAATTACTTCTAGCGTCACAGATGAAGAAATCTTCCTCATACTCAAGTAATATTCAAACAAGCCGCTATTCCAATAATAAGCATTTGATTCATTTGGGAAGAAAAAATGTAAATTCAAATCTTACTTCATGAGCGGACAATTCACCTCTTCTGATTGTTTTTTAAAACCTTTGTAAAATTTATTGCAATTCCTTCTGACTCTTGTTGAGAAGTTAATACCTACTGCACTTTTTATAGTGAATATTTCGTGGAGAAAATTGAATTCATCAGAGTACAATATCTAAGTAACCCACCGTATAGCGAAACACTAGTTATAATTTAATAAACAGGTCGAACTTTCAAATCATATTATTAGAATTTGACGATTGAATACTTGATTAAGAAACTAACATGTAAAACAAAAAATCTGAACAGTACATAATAATCTATCTACGTAATGTGAGTTTATAGACTTGAAACTCCAATCCTTTCAAAGGACGTGTTGTACAATGATGGAAAACATCTAAAAGCAGGCTTCTAATGAATTATTAGGAACTTGTATTCATTATCGTTCAATGGCCAATTACGTTTTTTTTTCAAGGATTCATAAAAGTTAGACAAAAAGGTTCAACTATGTGAAATTTCGTAAAAGGGTGACAACTACATATCGTTCATCAGACTTTATTTCTAGTGATCTGTTTTCGGAATCTTTAAATGAATTTGTATCACACTCAATTTTCGTATTAACATATAATAAATCTCAAAAACTTGTTTTAATAATACAAGTGAATATAAATTAGAATTCGAGTCAATACTTGATACGAGTATTTTGAATATTTTGAATTCAGATATTTCTGAAAACTTCCCAAATAGATATTGAAAATGTTATATTGAACTATCAAAATAATATAATATATATAATTAATATGAGAGTATTTTCGATATCCAGGAGAAATCTCAAATTTATGACAAAACATATTAATGCAACACGTCCGTACATAAATATGCACAAACAGAAAAATCTACTATTACAAATGCATATAAAATACCCAAAATAATAATAGAATAAAAAAACTGAACCAGAACTTTAGCGAAGTAAATCGAAACAATTATTTATCATATGTTAAATTTCTGATTCAACTATTTTTTATTCTATTTTTTATTTTGAGAATTTTATATTATTTTGGAAGAGTAGATTTTTCTGTATTTTTATGTACTAACGTATATATGTTGTTTGAATACATCTGTATTAAAACGTTGTATGTTATAGAGTGAAAAAAGTTTTTTCCTAGAATAAAAAGAATATTTTATATTAATTATATGTATCATGATATTATTTTAAATTTTATATTATTTATATATATATATATATATATATATATATATATATTATATTATTAATAAGCAGTTTGAGAGAATGTTTAACAAGCATACATCTGCATAACAACTCTATACTTTATACAAACTCGATAAGCTTTTGTTGATCAGAGGAGCAAATTACAGACATGCGTACGTTCCAAACTTTTTGGTTTTCTAAAGTGCAATGAATTCCGGCGACTACAAATCTGTAAATTTGTATCAAGTATCTATATTCACTAAACACAGAGACACTAAGGTATTAATCATATGCTAGTGCCATCTAGAGTATATTGATAACCATAAACTTGAATTAGTTCGCAGAGGTATCTCGTTTTGTTGTATTGAATTCTTTTTCACTTGGTCGCTCTTAAATTTATTCCATTGATAGATTTCATAATTCCATGGAATGCTCTGAAGTTTCAGATCGCCATACTAAATATAAGCTCATTCTTGATTTTGGCTTGGTGCAAAGTTAGGACACTTTTAGTTTCAGAACCCCTATGCTTGGCGGATTTTATGAAGACTGTTGAATTGGTAGTAATTAAAGAATCTAACTCAGTTGGTTGCCCGAATAATCGTATGGCAAGTTGTGGCTAGAATCCACACGTGAGATATTTGATGAAGTTAGTGCTTGGTTAGATCGTTCTTTGGAGATTGAACCTACACTGGTTCTCGAAGTATGAAATGAATACAAAGTGGCCCGTAGACTCTTCTACTTGGGGTTCATATAACTTTGGGTTTACATCACGGTAAGCCGTGAAACGCCTTGCTTTTATTTTCGACAACTTCCTTAGCGAATTGCAAGCAAAATTTATATGTTCAGTCCTTTGGTAAGCATCAAAATCTTCAATCTAATTATGAACAAGTAATGGAATTTTGTGGAGTAACCAGTGATTGAGTTGAGGTGATTGTGAGAAAATGCATTGCAACAAAACCTGGGAGCAAGAATAAAAAAAGAAGACTTATGAACTAATGAAGTTGGAAACAAATAATTGACCATATCAGGTCAATCACAGAAAAATGTAACCAAACGGAATCAAATGTGCTACAACAGTAAGCAGACATTTCTGTCAGCAAAGAATAATTTTTTTAAATAGAGCGGGTACAGCGCCATGTCGATGAAGAGATTGTTAATACAACATACCACTAGAAATGATAAATCGAGGAAACTGCACTAAAAAGTTGTTGTTGTTCTAAGGGATATCACTATGAACTATGGATTTTGTTTATTTGCATTAGACATTCTGGAACACTTCAAACTCAAGCTTGTACTTGCACAAATTATTGAAGAGACATAACATTTGCTCATGAAATGGATGTTATTTCTATTTTACATCAGCTTGGCAGAAACGAGCTATGAGCTACAATATAACTGGTGGTAAAATTTTCTAGGTTCCTTGAGTATTTGTGGAAAAACAAATCCATCTAACATAAGCAATCTTATTGCCTTTACTTACCAGATGCTCTAGTGGCCACCCATCCTCCTAGACTTGAAAACTCGTAACTATCCGGTTCGTGTCCAGTAGTGAACCCTAAGACCCTCAACTCCCTCTCTAGATCCTGTCCGATGATGCCACTCTCGAAGCAGGCGACCAAATTTTCCCTATCAACCCATAAAATCCTGTTCATCTGGGACGTATCCAACGAAATTATAGTCCTAGATTCCTCCACCGGACACTCTACCGCCCCCGAGACGGCAGTCCCACCACCAAACACAAGAACTACCAAGTTCAGCCTGCTGGCCAACTCCACTATTCGCACCACATCATCGTGACAGCTGGGCCAGAGCACCACATCTGGTATACGTTGAAACATGCCCGTTCTAAGGGTGAAGATGTCGTTAAGGGTCTGACCATGGGCTCTGACCAATCTGTCGATACCCTTGACGGAGTAGGAAATGTTGAGATTCACGATCTCTCGAAGGTCTTCTTGAGATATGATGGATTTTGGGTAGCTAGACTCATCGGGAACATCCTGAGGAAGTGTAGGTTTTGTCAGGTCGATGTTGAAAACTTCTTTGGTCCAGTTTTGGAACAGTGGAAGGAGTTTACCGCTTATGGGATATCTGAAAATGTAGTTGTGCTGAATATAAGTGATCATGCTAATAAAATTAAACATTTGACAGGTCTAATTCAACGTCAGAAGCGTAAGCGCACTCATACATTCATATACACTTCAAGTGGATAATTTGTGTGCATATAATAATATGTGAAAGGGATAAAAAAGTGACTTTGTATATGTACTGATCTATTAAGTTAGGTGTCTATATACGGTCAACCGCCCTGAAATAACGACAGTAAGCAATACTGCTTTAGAGCGATAAAGTAGTGGGGAATTAAACAAAATGAAGATTCTGACCTGGTGGAGTTTGCAGGGTCAGAAAAAGGTTCCTCCTGTTGGAAACACCTTGAAATCACGGTTTAATATCGGGTGGGGAATCCTCTAGCTCTTCGTAGTGCTCTAACTCTATTCGGTATTGTATCAATGACCTTATCGATGAAAGTTTGAGCAATGTTTTGCTAAATGTCCGTCAAAGCATTGGTGAGCTGTTTTAATGGCTACGGTGGGTCAGGTAAGGGGTGTAATTGTTGCGACATTGGAGACACATTCAATACAATTTTGGTCTGGACAGACAGCGGGCCAATCCATTTGGTCAATGCCACGAAAGGCTCAATGGGGTAAGGATTCATTCGCATATTTCTCATTGTGAATAACGCATGTAAACAGAATTCACTTCAGTCGTAATTTTTCGTGACAAACACAAAATATCTGATGTTTGATAACGAAAGAGCATTAAATAATAGGTGTATTCAATATTAAGCATGCTTTCACATCTGGTAAAATAAAAGCTACCAGAAATGAATAACGAAAAAACTAAAAGCTACTTTGCAAAGCGGATTATATAGCTCCCATACATAGCAGGTACAGCAGATTTGAATATGCCGTAACTACGGCGCAATAATAAAGCTAGCCTACTCTTTGAAACGATACGAGAGGCGGATAGTATAATTTCGTATTCTTATGAAGATGATCAAGAACCATGTTTTCTATTTTTAGAAGTGTTATATCGAAAACCTGTAAATAATTTAAATCTAGCAAAGCCAAGAGAAATCAAAGTGTACATATTTGTTTGTCCTGACGAGCCGACACTGATCAGTGGTGAATATTACAAATCGAATCTTATCGGAAAATTCAACGTCAAAATTTCAACGAATAAAATTCTATATCAGCTGATTTTCTTGGAACTTCATACCGAAATTTGACGTCGAAACTTATTCAACAACTATTATTTGTACAAGATTCAACCGTGAAAACACTATTAATTCTCATAATTAATTCATTGTTGCATTTTCAGTAAGCAGCAACAGAATGATATCAATAGATTTTTTATCAAGCACCATTGTTTTTGAGGAATTAAAGAATAGATTACTATTTGATATCAGCTGAAGAATGAACTAACACTTTGTTATATTTCAATATATCGGGTGTTTTTTTAGAGTGATAGAACTTTAAATTGAAATAAAATACATTTAAATTAAGATTGAAGCCAATTTTTTTTTATTTGAAAGATAATTTTATGACATTTGTGTTTTAAAAATAATTTCCGGCATATGTCCACCACGACTAGCTCTGAGGGACCGCATTCGACCAGACCAATTTTGGACCACTTTTTCGAGTAATTCAGGCCTTATGCCATCAATAGCACGAGTTATGTTGGTTTCCAAAGCGTCTATTCTTTCTGGTTTCTCAGCATAAACCAAGGACTTGACATAACCCCAAAGAAAATAATCTAATGGAGTTATGTCGCATGATCTTGGAGGCCAATTAATTGGTATTTATTTATTATTTCTATATTTTCTTTGGATTCTTTTATTACTTCTGGTATTGTGTAATGAGTGTATTTTTATGTCTTCTTAATTGAAGTGAAGTGTTTTCTAATACATTCATTTAATTTAATTTCAAAAAGTTTTTGAAAAATTTTTTTTATAAAATTCAAATTTGTAGTGAGGTTAGCAGAATTGATCTGTTCGATATTTAAGATCTTGTGAATCCTTCCAACAAGTGAAAAACTCCTTTTTATTTTATTAAATATAAGAATTATATTTTGATTTTTCACTCTTACACATGTTATCATTTGGATATAAGCAGTCCATAAAAATACTTTACAAACTGTTTGAAATTTCTATGGACGAATATGGAATACGTAGGGTTTAATATTTAAAAATACAGTTCTATATATGTTTACTGAATAACACGATTTAGTAGGGTCAGACATATTTCCATCAATAATTTTAATTTTTTGGATACGAAGATATTGACGTGGTAATTCCAAATGGTCTTTTTGACGATGCGCTGCATGTTTTTGAAATTTTTTTTAAGGAACCTTTTTTTAAAGAAAGTTATTTTCGAAGAAATTCTTGAGGTATGTTGCGCATTTTTGAAGAGGAATTTGGTTTGCATAATACATTGATACGAAACAAACCTTTGTGTATTTATTCAATAATTTTGATTAATATTCTATATTTTCTTTATATTTTTTTATTCCTATATTTTCCATATATATATATATACATATATATGTACTGAATTGAAACTGTGTTTTCTAAGACATTCATTTCATTTAATTTCAAAAAGTTTCTGACAAATTTTTTTTTATGAAATTTAAATTTATAGTGAGGTTAGCAGAATTGATCTGTTTGATATTGGATATTGTGAATCCTTTCTTTAAGTAAAAAACCACCTTTTTTGTTATTCTGATTTTCACAAATTTGTGAAAATCAGAATAACCTTATTTAAATATTATTCAATATCTTAATATATGACATTCCTAGAAGTTTCAAGAAATAATTCTGAATTTGAATTTAATTCGGAAACTTTGGGTGAACTAAATAAAAGAGAGAAAACCCTTCGAGAAATCATTGACTAAGTAATCAATGAAAGTTTCCAGATTCTTCAGGTTTTAAATTTGTTAGTTTAACCTTTACCAAGTAGGAATAAAAACATTATAAATAAATAAATTGTTTTTTGAGGATGTGCTACAAGTCTTGAGAGATTTCTGAAGTAACTTATTCAAATATATTAAATATTTCGAATAAATAAATTTTGGAGAAGTTCTTGAAATTATGATCTGCATTTTTGAAAAAGATTTGGTTTTCATAAATATAAAGAAATAATATGGTATGGTTTTCAAACTTAAAATTCAGATATTTGACCAAGCAAGTTTTTTTCATAATTTTTAGTGAAACTTTCAGGGATGAAATGCCATGTGATACCAATGAGATTTTCTTCACACTCTTACCCAGCACTGACGTGTTCAATGATGGCGAACCAAGTTGGTATTTTTTCGTTTTATTAAGAACTACGAAAGATCCAATAAGGTTATTCTTGAAGATAACGGACCAAAGCTACTGAACAGAATGCGTCTTTCACTTTCTATCAAATCAACAACTAACCCATTTTGCGGTTCACTGGATTATTTTCGGCGTCACTTTAAGTTCCAGATAGACCCATTGTCGGTTATCTGAACGTGCTCAAGAAAAACTTCATCGGATTATTTGTGACTGAAGAAATGATGTTTTTCGTTCGCCTGGAAACCATTGGACTAACGGTTCTTTTTGGGCGCTGTATTAGAGGCAAAAAAGACGAACATATTCCAGCTTCTCACGCAGATCGGATAAGAAAGCATCCATCATGGGCGTGGATAAAACCACAAAATTGGGTACGCACCAGCAAAGAATATTAGTTTAGACATTTTATATTTCAGAAGCTAGAATTATCCAAGTTTATACGCCAGCAATTGTTATTATCCGTCTGTCCTCAAGGAGGATAAGTGAGCGTTGCAAGGGGAAATATTGAATATATCTGTATAAGAAATTCACATTAGACTAGATGTTTACGGACAAAGAAAGAACGAAACTCTCCTCCGTTATAACATAGAAATTTTATCATATTTATTTTGCCTGAATATTTTTGAATGGAATGAAATAACAAATGACCTAGTTTTCTATCACTTTTCATTAACTGAATGTACAGCGACTCGAGTTTCGTAATGTTTGCTACATTTTCAAACTGAATAAAACGAAGTGTATCTCAAATAACGGGTGATTTTTTCAGAGTGATAGAACTTTAAATTGAAATAAAACACATTTAAATTAAGATTGAAGCAATTTTTTCTATTTGAAAGATAATTTTATGACATTTATGTTTTAAAAATAATTTCCGGCATATGTCCACCACGACTAGCTCTGAGGAACCAGACCAATTTTGGACCACTTTTTCGAGTAATTCAGGTCTTATTCCATCAATGACATGAGTTATGTTGGCTTCCAAAGCGTCTATTGTTTCTGGTTTTAAGCAGAAACTAATGACCTGACATAACCCTAAAGAAAATAATCCAGTGGAGTTATGTCGCATGATCTTGGAGACAAATTAATTGGACCATTTCTCGAAATAATGTTGTCGCTAAATCTTTCTTTCATCAAATCAATTGTTACGGTAGCAGCATGAGGTGTAGTACTATCTTGTTCGAACCAAAACACTTCTGGGTCGATACCATTCAAATTTTGAAACAAATAATCATTGATCATCGTTCTGTAATGAGCACCATTCACTGTAACATTAGCTCCAGCATCGTTTTTAAAGAAATATGGATCGATGATGCTTCCAGCGTGTAAATCACACCATACAGTGCATTTTTCACGATGCAATGGAACTTCTTGAGGATTGTTTTCACTCCATATATGGCAATTTTGCTTGCTTACATAGCCGTTCAACCGGAAATGAGCTTCATCACTGAACACAATTTAACGATAAAAAAGTGGATCAACTTCAAGCTCTTCAAGAGAGTGATAGAACTTTCGATAGGGATAACTGTGATTTGACAGAAGGAAGAAACCATGTTGTTTTGACATTTCTGCTCAGTAAGCATTGACAAATTATCATGGAAAGACACAGGCCGCAACAACGTGTACAAATTGTTGAAATTTATTTTCAAAATCAGTGTTCTATTTGCCAAACTTATAGAGCACTTCGTGAAATAATCGTCCATCAGAGCCTTTCTAGTTTATTTTATATATAATATATAATTATATTTTGTCATCAATAAATGTCATTGTGGAATGTCAATGAATTTAAATAAGCCTTAAAAATAACTTACACTGTTCTTTGATTTTGTTAGAACATAGATCAATCTTGAATTATAAAATTGATCTGTGTTTCGAAACATTCATTTCTTTGCACGTGTGCCTTGTTGATATAGGTTAGTTTTTTGATTTGGATATTTGGAATATTATTCAGGACCGAAGAAGGGATTGCTTAGAATTATATTTGTTTTTTGAAGATATAGTGCATGTTTTGAGAGATTTCTGAATTAATTTATTCGAATATTTAAATATATTGAATATTTCAAATAAATTATATTCTTTGAGAAGTCCTTAAGGTGTGTTCATGTTTTTAAAAAGGCAATTGGTGTTCTTGAAGGTAAGACCAGAAACAAAATTTTGTCTCCTTTAAATATTTATTTATTAATTTTAACGACTTTCGTATATCTGTTGGTTTATTCATTCCATTTGACATTATATATGGAGTTTTAATTATATACGTCTATTAAATGTAAGCGGTGCTTATTTTAGACATTAATTTAATTCTAAAAGTTTTTTGAATAAAAAATTTTTTTGAAATTAAAATTGTAGAAGACAAACATATTTTAATTTGTTTTGATATTCAAATTTTGTTATATTTCTTCTATCAAGTAAAAAGCCTTTCTAGTTTATTTTATATATAATATATAATTATATTTTGGCATCAATAAATCTCATTATGGAATGTCAATGAATTTAAATAAGCCTTAAAAATAACTTACACTGTTCTTTGATTTTGTTAGAACATAGATCAATCTTGAATTATAAAGTTGATCTGTGTTTCGAAAGATTCATTTCTTTGCACGTGTGCCTTGTTCATATAGGTTAGTTTTTTGATTTTGATATTAAGAATATTATTCAGGACCGAAGAAGAGATTGCCTTGAATTATATTTGTTTTTTGAAGATATAGTGCATGTTTTGAGAGATTTCTGAATTAACTTATTCGAATATTTAAATATATTAAATATTTCAAATAAATTATATTTTTTGAGAAGTCCTTTAAGTGTGTTCATGTTTTTAAAAGGCAATTGGTGTTCTTAAAGGTAAGACCAGAAACAAAATTTTGTCTCCTTTAAATATTTATTTATTAATTTTAACGACTTTCGTATATCTCTTGGTTTATTTATTCCATTTGACATTATATATGGAGTTTTGATTATATACGTCTATTAAATGTAAGCGGTGCTTTTTTTAGACAATAATTTAATTCTAAAAGTATTTTGAATAAAAAATTTTTTTGAAATTAAAATTGTAGAAGACAAACATATTTTAATTTGTTTTGATATACATTTTTTTTTAATTTTTTATATTTGGAAGATAAATTTTGAAAGTTGTTGACAGTTCTGTTTCTTGCTATTTTAACAATTTCCGCTTCAAAGTGTTATCTCTTATTAATGAAGGGTTTTCCAATGAGTGGTTTAATTTGAATAGCCTGAAACTGTCATATTTTGACATTTGACAAGAAACTACGGCATTGCTAAAAATATATGCGTTTTTCTTTCTAATTCCAAAATGAAATCTCTTATTGGAAAATTCTTTACCCGAGAGGTTTTACAACCCCTGTTAACGACATCCTGGAACTTAACATGGAACAGAAATAGACATCAGTTTCCATCAAAACCCTCTTGCATCAATTCCCAATAGTCATATCCGACAAGTGCAAACTGGATCCACTGACCCACAGATGGTATGTACTACTCTGTCAAGAAAGTACCGGTAATTTTCAATTAAAACAACATTTTTACATTTAATCGTCAAAATTTATTGGGTCGCCTTCAAAATAGGCTCCATTTGCTCCAATACATCTATGCCAACGGCACTTCCAATTATCGAAACATTTTTTATAGGCGCTTTCCGGGATGGACTTTAGCTCTCGCGCCGAATTTTGTTTTATGGCTTCAATAGACTCAAAACGGGTGCCACGAAGGGGCAATTTTAGTTTTGGGAAGAGAAAAAAGTCGCAGGGAGCCAAATCCGGCGAATACGGTGGTTGCTGAAGCACGTTTGTTGAGTTTTTGGCGAGAAAGTCAGTCACAATCGTAGCTCGGTGAGAAGGCGCGTTATCGTCATGCAAAATTCATGAGTTGTTCGCCCACACATTTGGCCGCTTCTTACGGATACGCTCACGCAAACGTTTCATAACGCCTAGGTAATACTCCTTGTTTACCGTCTGACCCTCTGGAACGAATTCGTAGTGCACCACGCCACGGATATCGAAGAAAACAATGAGCATCACCTTCATTTTCGAGCGGCTTTGGCGTGGTTTTTTCGGTTTCGGCTCATTTTTTGCCACCCATTCCGATGATTGCTGGCTTGTTTGCATATCGTACTCGTAGACCCAGTTCTCATCACCAGTTATAATGCGTTCCATGAATGTAGAATCGGAATTACAGCGATCCAGCATGTCTGAAGCAACCTGTTCGCGATGACGTTTTTGAAGAAAATTCAGGTCTTTCGGTACGAGTCGTGCGGCCACCTTTCTCATGCCCAAAATATCAATCAAAATCGTACGTGCGGACTCGTGGGATATCTTAAGATCATCTGCTATCTCCCTCAAGCTGGTACGATGGTTTTCCAGCACACTTTCCTTAATTTTATCGACGTTATCTTCGATCGAAGCCGTCGATGGGCGACCACTTCACGACCGTCCTTGAAGGCTCTGTACCACTGATATGCACGAGTTTTCGATAGAGCATTATCACCAAAGGCCTTTTGCAACATTTTCAATGCATCGGCACACGAAAATTCATTTGCAACACAAAACTTTAAACAAATTCTTTGCTCAACGTGATCACCCATAGTAAAAATCGGCACGCACTCTGACATCGACTGACTTAATCAGCTGTTGCAAACACACTAGTTGACAGATCTCGCTCAAGCTTGGCATAGTAATTAAGGACAGTGGTACCAACCTAGGAAAAAAAAATTTTACCTGCCTCATTGCCCCGCCAGATTTAAATCGATAATTCCCGATACTTTCTTGACAGAATGTATGTACAGAATCGATTTATCACGGCCTCACGTCTGCTTCTTACCTATTTCCGGTGAACCATACTTTGGTATCACCGTCGTTCTCTACGATGAATCCAGAATCCTTGTAACCCCAACCGTTCCACTTAAGCAGTTCCTGCCTGAAATTGAAAAATGCCAGATGATAGAGTGTTATAGGGTTTGAGAATAAGGGAACTTTTGTATGGGGGAAACCATGCACATTTTATACAAACATTTGTCATTTAACAAAAACAAAATAGTTGAAAGAACTGAAAACCCTGAGAAAATTTTGCTTAGACCTTAATAAAAAGATTGATTTTTTCATTGGTAGAAATTTTTTCAGAAATTGATTTGAATAAACGTTTTAGAAACACTGATTCTTTTCAGTAGACATATGAAATTATCTCAAATATGAAAAAGAGCAACAATACTGTAATATCTTAATCCAAATTTTAATTTCATGAATTCTCTTAAAAACTTTTGAAATAAAATTAATTAAATTCTTGAGATTTTTTTATAAATTTCTTGAAATTTTTTTCAGAAATTACATTGAATAAAAAACGTCTGTTTCTCTTCACTAGACATTTAAAATTGTCTTATACATCACACAGAGAAATTCTGTGATATTAAAAAAATTTATATGAGACAGTAATTTATTTCCACAAAAATGTTTGTACTACTACAATTGTTTCACCACGATGTGGCTTCTTCAGGTATTACATTGTACTGTCTGATGGTATTCAGTGTAACCGAGTTTAAATACATTTTTAGGTACGTGACCAAATAATGGCAGCACAAGTCATAAAAACTCTAGGTGTTTATTGGAGTTTGCCGCTAAAAATGTCATTAAGGAAAAATATTCAGTAATGGAGAATGATCGACATCTGTTTGTTCGTTCAAAAGGATTTTACGAGCCTGTTGATTTCAAGAAATGCTAAAAGTGTTAATCTAAAACTTTTGCTTTCAACGTGGATAATTTCATAATTATTGTTGAAATTATGCCTGAATTCCTTAAGATGATTAGCATATGTCGAATGTACAGAATTGGATATATAACCCCTTTGGTGTTCTTGGACACGTTTCTTGAATGATCTACCAGTCTGGCCAATGTATACTAAAGGGCAATCTTTGCAAGTCAACTTGTAGACTCCGGATTTATTTTCTTTATTTGTACGATCTTTATTGTTTTTTATGTAGGTACTAAGGTTATTAATTGTCTTAAAAGCCGCGTTATAATTGAAACAACTTTTGAAATATTTAGCAATATTTTCAGATAATCCATTGACATAAGATAACGAAAAATATTTCTGTGTATTGTCCTCTTTTATGATTGGGTACACAAGATTTAATGCCATTTTCTTTTGTTTATTGGATACCATTTTGTCTATAAGAAAGGGATTATTATTATTATTAGTGTGTGGTTTGAACAAGCGCGTAAAATCTGCTGAATTCAGGGCAGTGTTTTTCACATTCTTTTTGATTGTGTGACAATCAGAAATGTTTTTCACGAATATCAGATTTTCCATAAAGGAACTGTTTGAAATAAATTCATTCCTTCTTTTGCGTTGTTCGTTTCCATATCACCTTTCTTTTGAAATATTATGAAGAAAATTATTGCCATTTCAGCTTATCTACGAATTAACGTAAAAGCTTTCTGTGTAATTGCTTTTTAATTTTCGAAACGCTACCAGTGTGTAGTGATAAAAAAGTATTATTCGACACCAAAGAAAGTTTCCATAATAACTGTTATCGTTAATAAAACGAAACTTCAATTAGTTTTATTCACGCCGAAATAAAAATTACACTGGGGTCCAGTAATTTCTGGTTCCAGAGTATTCCATGGTTCTATTAATACTAGTATATAAAATTATATTGTTTGCTTTTTTCCAGGAAAAATTAATTACACTATGAATCATTGCACTCATTACAATTTCAGTATATTATGTAACTGCTTTATAATTCTGTTGTTAAATAACTTGCAGTTAACATGCATTATCAATCGATCTGAAAAAAAATTAAAAGAAGGATTTTGTGACAGAATTGAATTTGTACATATTGACATATGAGTACAGTATGGTCCTTATGTTAAAAAATTATGAAAAACACCTGGACTCGTCAACATTCAAATTAAATAGTGCCCTTTTTAAACATAAATTTACATATACCGGTTGATTCGCGCAACTCCAGCGTAGTCCTCTTTATTTTAAATGGAACACTCTGTGTTCCTCTATAACTTTGTTTCAACGAACTATATCATGTCTATCATGAATAAAATGCGATGAAATTTCGAAAGTATTTATAACTGAATAATATTTAAATAAGGTTATTCTGATTTTCACAAATTTTTATTGTTATGTTTACAACAATCGTTTCGCTATCACAGTAGCATCATCAGACAAGATTAATTTTGAATAAGTAAGCTTGTTTCCGAAATCCGTTGCTATTTATATTACAGTAAGTCCAATAAATTTTTACTGAGCACTAAAACCCAAAAAAGGGTCTCTGCAAATTCCAGCTTATCTGAATATATTTAACAGAGGTGAATTATTTAAATCTATTTGTTCGTTAAGTAATATTCCAATTTTATTATGTTTATTTATCTCTAAGGATTCTAACAGATTTAAGGCATAACTTTTACTTTCTATATGTAGAATTTCAAAATTATGGTTGAAAGTATGTCCTGTTTCTAACAAATGGTTGGAATATGTAGAATTACTTTTATTATTGAGGAAACTCTTCAAATGTTCACAAATTCTATGTCGGAAAGTTATTCCAGTCTGTGCTATGTAAACTTTAGGGCAATCACCTCAGGTTAACTTATAAACCCCCGATTTATCATCTTTATGTGTACAGGTCTTTATTATTTTTAATAAATTTACTCAAGTTTGAATTTGTTTTAAATGAACTTCTTGAATTATATTTATTTTTGAGGTATGTAGCAATTTTCTCAGAAACACCTTTAGTGTATTTTAAGGAAATGTATTTAAAATTTTCTTGTATATTAGGAAACACCATATTTAAAGCTATTTTATTATTTTTATTCGTCAACAATTTGTCTATCAATTTAGGATCATAGTCATTATTAATAGCTATTTGTTTAATTATGTTAAATTCTGAAATATAATTTTCTCGATTCATGGGAATATTAACTAATCTATGGATCATACAGTTAAATGCTGATAATTTTTGATTTTAAGGATGATTTGATTTATTGTATATAATAGAATCCGTATAGGTCCGAACATAATAATTCTATTAATTTTCTTGATTTAACTGTTACTCGAATAAATAATTCACATGATTTTTCAATATTTCACAAACCAACCTATACGGATTCTATTATACACAATAAATCAAATCATCCTTTAAATAAAAAATTATCAGCATTCAATTGTATGATCCATAGATTAGTTAATATTCCCATGAATCGAGAAAATTATATTTCAGAACTTAACATAATTAAACAAATAGCTATTAAAAATGACTATGATCCTAAGTTGATAAACAAATTGTTGATGAATAAAAATCATAAAATTGCTTTAAATATGGTGTTTCCTACTATAAAAGAAAACAAAAAAAGAAAAACAAAGTCAATAGACGTTGTTAACCGTAGTCGCGGGCAACATTTGAAAGAAATTATCTTTAAAAAATAATTGTAAAGAATGGTTTTTTGTGTAATAATAAAGATTATAAAATAAAATTGTTTTCATTAATTTTTTTTTATTAAAAAAAAATACCTCTATATCAACCGATATTGTTGTGCTTTATTTTCGCGTGATTTTAGCAGTCGAGTTTTTGCTCTGTGTTTGTTACGCCACTTGATTGAAAAAAATAAAATCATAATGGTAATGTCAAAAGACATCACACCCAGAAAAACAGCTGAAATCAAATCTTTGGTATAAAATACAGATTACTCCAACAGAAAAATTGCATCCATTTCTAATGTTTCGAGAGCAACAGTAGACCGAATAAAGAAAAAAATGGATGAAAACTCAGATATGACCCCACAACGCAAAGGAAAATGTGGTCCAAAAAAAAAATAATACCAAGAGATGAGCGAAAAATATGTGATATTGTCAAGGCAAAGGGAAAACAGCCTCGCAGGATACTCTCAAGAATCATGCAAGAGTCAGAGGTGAACATTTCAGCTATGACAGCTCGAAGACGAATAAAGGATTTAGGGTTCTCAGCATGCCTAACCTCTTCTCACCCCAGCCATGATAAAGAAAAGACTCCAATGGGCCAAATATCACAAGGACAGGACAGTTGATGATTGGAAACAGGTGATTCGCAAATATAATGATAAATAAACGGTAAACTAATAGGATTACTAAATATTCCAGGTCTGTTTTTCGGATGAATCAACCCTACAAGTTCTCATGGGCAGATCTGAATTTGTGAGGAGAAGACTAGGAGGAAAATTTAAGGGTGACTGCTGCATCGTTAGAACGGTCAAGCTTCCTCTAAGCGTCATGGTGTGGTCTATAAGAAGCAGTGAGGAAACAGGTCGCCTGTACATCGTAGAAGGAACAATGAGAAAGGACCAGTATATGAATGTCCTTGGAAAAAAATGCTTCCCTAGGTCAAGGAGTGGTTCCCAGATGGGCGCCACATATTCATGCATGACTCGGCATCATGCCAAAAGGCTAAAAACGTTACTAAATTTCTTTCTAACAGCCGAGTAAAGGTTCTAGACTGGCCTGTCAATTCTCCAGATCTCAACCCGATAGAGAACCTTTGGAAGTTGATGAAGAAAGAAATTGCAAACGAAATAATCACTAGCAAGCGTCAACTGATAGAGCGTTCAATAGAAGGAGCGAAAAAATTGTCAAAAATGCATGCAGAAGGTGCCAGACAGCCATAGACGCAAAAGGTGGTAGCACCAAATATTAGGTCTGAGCCAAAATTTTGGATGTTAACAGGTTAATTCTTAATTAATATTGAAATGTTAATATTTTTTTAATGTGACTCTAATGATTTGATCACATTGATCACTTCTAACATCGGGTGTTTTTTTGGAGTGATTGAACTTTCGATACGGATAACTGTGATTTGACAGAAGGTAGGAGTCATGTTGTTTTGACATTTCTGTTCAGTAAGCATTGACGAATTATCATGGAAAGACTCACGCCGCAACAACGTTTACAAATTGTTGAAATTTATTTTCAAAATCAGTGTTCTATTCGCCAAACTTATGGAAGAGCACTTCGTGAAATTTAAGGTTTACATAATCGTCCATCAGAGCAGCTTATTCGTCGAACTATCGATAAATTTCGAACAACATTTTCTCTACTCGATGCAACAACAACAACAGAACAAAGAACTGTACGTATAGAAGGAAATATCGCTGCTGTAAGTCATAGTGTTAATGATGATCCAGATTTGTCTATTCGTTGACTTTCACAACAAGTTAGACTCTGTGCATCCACAACATGGGAAATTTTGCGTGAAGATCTTGGTCTATACCCATACAAGATCCAACTGGTTCAAGAACTTAAGCCACTTGACCTTAATAAGCGTCGTCTGTACAGCTTGAAGTTGATCCACTTTTTTGACGTGACAACGTCTTATAAATTGGTTTGCCGGGTGACACTTCAAGAAACTGCGTTACGCTCCGCTCACGTTATGCGCTCACAATGAGAGCGAGTGAGAGGCACGCGTCCCTTCCACTCGGGCATGGTTAGCCCGCCTAAGAGCGAGAGAGACAGACATAAAAAGTGAAAGGCACGCGTCCCTTCCACTCGAGCACAGTTAGCCCGCCTAAGAGCAAGAGAGACAGAGCGAGAGAGAGAGAGAGTGAGAGAGATAGGCATACACACCGGTTCATGTCTTGCGCTTCTATTTCGCTTAGGCGCCTGCATACAAGTTTACACGTTGCCAGTTAATTGTAAAACGATTGTGTAGTGATAATGTGAAGGTAGTTTCGTCCATCGCAACAATTCAAACAGCAAAGGTAAATAATTTCAGACTGATAATATAACATAATGAAATAAATGACTAAGACATAAGTGAATAGGTTATGTTGTAGTAATCACAATGTTGTGGTAGTTTTCAATCAAAAAAGTAGTAGAAATCGTTTCTCAACCAATAATAATTTGTTTAACTTGAAAAAATGAGCGCGACTTGCTATGTAAAAAATTGAAATAACAATGTTTAACCTCCAACCTGTCAAATCGAAGCTTTCAAACATTCAAACCGAGACGACTAATCACTGCGCAAGGTCGTAAGCGCGCGATTTACAAATTCAAAGATCAAATGTGAATTAGCTTTCTCCTTTTAGAAAATACACTTTGAATTAAAATCGATTGATATTAACAATTAATGTGATTTAAATAAATGTTCTAACTTTTAAATTTAGTTTTTATATTTATAACAATGTAAAACAAGTTAAATTTATTAATAACTTATAACAACTGATTGATAAATAAAATTTTGTTAATATGAAATTCAGTGCGAGATTCTTTGTATAAATTAATGTTTTAAATATAATTCTTTGTATAAATAAATGTTTTAAATTGTTACTATTATTTCATCCTTCTTCCTACTATACGAATGAATATTCACATTAAAATTATTTTACCACTCAAAGTCGTTGTCACGTAAAACTTTCACCCGTATACCGACTTTACAGGCAACAAATTTTTTATCATAAAATTGTATTTAGCGATGAAGCTCATTTCTGGTTGGACGGCTATGGAAACAAGCAAAATTGCCGTATATGGAGTGAAAACAATCCTCAAGAAGTTATGCAGGTTCCATTGCATCCTGAAAAATCCATTGTATGGTGCTTTACACGCTGGAGGCATCATCGGTCCATATTTCTTTAAAAACGATACTGGAGCTAATGTTATAGTGAATGGTGCTCGTTACAGATCGATGATCCATGATTATTTGTTTCAAAATTTGAATGGTATCGACCCAGAAGTGTTTTGGTTCCAACAAGATGGTGCTACACTTCATGCTGCTACCGTAACAATCGATTTATTGAAAGAAAGATTTGGCGATAACATTATTTTGAGAAATGGTTCAATTAATTGGCCTTCAAGATCATGCGACATAACTCCACTGGATTATTTTCTTTGGAGTTATGTCAAGTCATTGGTTTATGCTGACCAGAAACAATAGACGCTTTGGAAGCCAACATAACTCGTGTTATTGATAACATAAGGCCTGAATTACTCGAAAAAGTGGTCCAAAATTGGTCTGGTCCAATGCAGTTCCTCAGAGCTAATCGTAGTGGACATATGCAGAAAATTATTTTTAAAACATAAATGCCATAAAATTATCTTTCAAATGAAAAAAATTTGGCTTCAATCTTAATTTAAATGTGTTTCATTCCAATTTAAAGTTCTATCACTCTAAAGAAAAACACCCGATACGTTATTGAACAATCGACATCAGAATAGTTTTCAAACGCATTTTCAGCAATCGACTTTAGTACATAACACATGGAAGATTGTGAAGACTTTCCACGTATTATGTACCAAGCACACCTTGATTAAACACACGCACAATGATGATTGCCCAGTATTCCCCATTTTATCTAAAATAAATAGTATTTTATTGGAAATTTCCGATATATAAGCGATAATAGTATTTGAAGACTTCAACCTTGCCTTAAATTTTTGTCGTGCAAAATTGTAAGTAGGTTGGTACATCAAGATGTTTCCTGTACATTGCTCTTATTTTTTTTTTAAGCTCCCATAAAATATTGGGTCTAATGTATCTCTACTTGATGAAAACTCATTTTAAAGAATACATTAAATAATAGTATTTAATATTCCACATTTTCATTTGAATATATCAATTGAAATAAGAGGACTTTTTATGACGGTATACCATTAATAAATATCTCACGATATTTTTATGATAAAATAATAGGAAAGCGGTTTTTTACTTGACAGAAGGAATATTACAAAATTTTAATATCAAAACAGATTTAATCTGTTAGTCTTCTACAATTTCAATTCCAAAAAATTTATTCAAGAAACTTTAAGAATTAATGTCTAATAAGCAATGCTTATATTTAATAGACGTATAAAATCGAAACTCATTAAACAATATCAAATGGAATTAAGAAAAAACCCAACGAATATAAATTGTCAATTAAAATTAATAAATAAATAAATGTTTTTTGTTTCGTTCAAGCATGCGTACTGAACTCATCAGACAAGCGGAAATGCAGTTTTGCTTGTTACAAAATGTTTAGTTTTCTGATCTTATATTTATGAGAACTAAATCTTTCTCAAAAATGTACAACATAATTTTAAGAACTTCTCAAAAACTAATTTATTCGAAATATTTAATATATTTAAAATTGTAGAAGACTAACAGATTAAATCTGTTTTCATATTCAAATTTTGTAATATTTTTATTTCTAATTCTTTTCATTTCAATGTTGATAAAAGCCTTCAATAGTAAGCCTCATTTCGCTCTTAATCCAACAAGTTTTTCGCTATTCAGAATATTTTCAGGATATTAATTTCTGACAGAGTAAATTTGTTCAACGGAATATTGATATTTGAGTGCTTGGCCAAAAATTTGTAATTTTCGAATTTTGGGCCGAAGACGGACTGAATGGTCTTGAAACTTTCAGAGTAGGTTTAGGACCTAGGTATCTGGATTGAATTCGTTCATTCACATCAAATTAACTCTTCGACTTGCTCTTCAGTCGACAAAATATATAAAATAAAATACGCTTCCAGTAATGGAGTCGATTCTAGCAAACGGATTTTAAAATGTTCTGATGATTGGATTATTCGTTAGCGTGAATGTATAATTTGAAAATGGTCTACTTTGAAGTCGATACGATAAATTTGGACAATTGAAACATATAAAATCATTGATTCTGCCCTTTGAATTTTGAGCAATGTTTTTTATTTGTACAATATTAATTCTTGTTTGATTGATTCGGTCTTCACTTGGTGGAAACCATTTTAATTAAAAAATATATAGGAGACAGTACTCAGGTATCTATACTTGCCTCGAAACATGTCTTGAACAAAACTAATTTCAATCTATATTTCTAACAATGATTTAATAATGGGAAATCCACTCAGTTCAATTTTAGCTAAAATTTTTATGAATGATCTAGAATCAAAAATACACCTAAATCCGATAAGCAAATAATTCCTTTATTTATATAGATATGTAGATGACATTTTTTGTTGTTTCAAAGGCACCGACCGACAACCACATATCTTCACGAAGTGTATTAATAAACTCCACCCAATAATCGAATTCACAATCGAAGAAGAACCAGAGTGTTAATTTTCTTGACCTCACAATAACAAGACTAGATAATTTACATGATTTTAGTATTTTTACAAACCCACACATACAGAAATTACAATACATAAAACTTCAAAGCACCTCACCAACCAAAAGATGTCAGCATAAAATAGTTTTATTCATAAACTATTGAATGTGCCTTTAAATTCAGATAACTTTTTGAAAGAATCAGATATTATTAAACAAATAGCGTCAAACAACGGTTACAACCCCTTTCTTATAGACGAAATGATATCCAATAAACAAAAGAAAATGGCATTAAATATTGTAAAATATTTCAAGAAAAGTTTCAATTACAACGCAGCTTTTAAAACCAATAATAACCTTAGTACTTACATAAAAAACAATAAGGATCGAACAAATAAAGAAAATAAATCTGCAGTTGACTTGCAACGATTGCCCTTCAGTATATATTGGCCAGATAGGTAGATCATTAAAGAAAAGAATCCAAGATCACACAAGAAGTTACATATCGGATTCCATACATTCGACATATGCTAATCATCTTAAGGAATTCGGGCATAATTTCGACAATAACAATGAAATTATCCCACGTGAAATCAAAAGTTCTAGATTAACACTTTTAGACTTCCTTGAAATCAACAGGTACAAAGCCCGTAAAATCCTTTTGAACGAAAAAACAGATGTTGACAATTCTCCATTACTGAATATCTTTCCCTAATGGCATTTTTTAGCGGCAAACTCCAATAAACACCTTGAATTTTTATTAAAAAAAAAAATTTGAATATCAAAACAAATTAAAATATGTTTATCTTCTACAATTTTAATTTCAAAAAAAATTCATTCAAAAAAACTTTTAGAATTGAATTAATGTCTAAAACAAGCACCGCTTACATTTAATAGACGTATATAATCAAAACTCAATATACAATGTCAAATGGAATAAATAAACCAAAAGATATACGAAAGTCATTAAAATTAATAAATAAATATTTAAAGGAGACAAAATTTGTTTCTGGTCTTACCTTCAGAACGCCTTTTGCATTTTAAAGACATGAACACACTTAAAGGACTTCTCAAAGAATATAATTTATTTGAAATATTTAATATATTTAAATACTCGAATAAGTAAATTCAGAAATCTCTCAAAGCATGCACTATATCTCCAAAAAACAAATATAGTTCTAAGCAATTCCGTCTTCAGTCCTGAAATATATTCAAAATATCAAAATCAAAAAACTAACCTATATCAAACAACGTACCACGTGTAAATGAATAAAGTTTCGAGACATAGATCATCTTTATAATTCAAGGAAGTCTAAAAAAAATTGTAGAAGATAAACATATTTTAATTTGTTTTGATATTCAAATTTTGTTATATTTCTTCTATCAAGTAAAAGGCCTTTCTATTTTATTTTATTTTTATTGAATTTTTATGACTTGTTCCTCCATTATTTAGTCACGTACCTAACAATGTATTTAAACTTGGTTACACTGAACACCATCAGTAAAATGTAGATACCTGAGGAAGCCAGATCGTGGTGAAACAATTGTTGTATTACAAACATTTTTATGGAAATAAACTACTGTCTCCTATATTTTTTAATAATATTTCGATTCATTTTAAACTGATAGCTCTAAAAACATTATATTTGTGAATAGTAACAGCTGAATGCCGCGGTTTTAGACATATTGGACCTCTGCCGATAACATCCGGTTTAATTGTTTTGAGCTTCATACAGAACGCTTTTTGTTACGCTGTTGAACATGTCAGATATTTTGATAACTTAGCAGCATTTGCGGGAATTTTCATATTAATTGAAAAAAAGTGCAGCTGAAATTCATACTATGCTTGTGGAAGTTTACGGTGACAATACTCCAATTGAAAAGCCATGTAGAAAAGGGTTTCAGCGCTGGTAATTTCTGCGTTGAAGATAAAACCAGCCAAGAAAATTTGAAGACGATGAATTACAGACATTACTAGATGAAGATCCGAGTTTAATACAAGACGAGTTTACACTTACGTTGGGGTTTACCCAACAAGCAGAGCCTTTACGTTTGAAATCTATGGATAGTGACTGGTGACGAAAAGTCGATCTTCTACGACATCCTCAAAAAATAAAAAACTACGCTTTGCCCGGCCAATCCTTGTCATTGACTTCAACATAAACACCAAAGCTGAACGAACATTCATGGTTGTGAATCTGTTGAAACCAAGAAGGCGTTGTGTACTACGAGCTGAAAACCTGATGATTTCATTACGGATGATCGGTACAGACTGTAATCACCTCGTTTGAACCGCGCATTACGAGAAAAATGGAATATAACGACAGACATGATAAAGTTCTTCTTCTTTTGTATGACGATGCTCAACCTCACGTTGCAAAAGTTATCAATAAATATTTAGAAACTTATCACATGAGATATCTTCCCGCCTTATTCTCCGCACATGGCTCTTTCTGACAACTGGCTTTTACGACTGATGCAACACGATTTGGCAGGTCACCGCTTCACTTGTTTCGAAGAAATCGAAAATCGGCTTAAAAATTAGATCGCCTCAAAAGACAAGAAGTTTTTCCGAGACGGGACTCAGAAATTGCTTGAGAGGTGAGGAAAATAAGTAAACAGTGATAGACAATATTTTGATTAATTTATTTATTCATTCTCTTTTGAAACAAATGTTTTTTTAGCTGAAAAACGGACCGAATTAATGTGTAATCCCATTAATAAAATAAAATTAAGTAAAGAACTGCATCCATTATAAAAGAATAACAACGTACCATGCGGTTTACTTCAGTATTTATCAACATAAAATCTTATCAATATGATGTGATTTTCATTATATGTGTTGAGCCCTTATTAAAGAGCCCCGTTACAAAATTTACATTTCTGATCGTGTTAATAAGGCACTTACCAACTTCAGTCAAGTCCGGATCACGAATGACCACAGACAACTATCACACATAGTATATTGCTATAGTCCAGACAAGGTAGATGAAAAATTTGTAAAGTACTTCCCTCGGTGGTTAAAACCCGAGGTACTAATTTATTAAAGGCTCCAAGATAGGTATACATTCATATTCCATATGAATTGTTATTCTTGATGTTTGCATTTCAATGAAAGAGTATCGCTTTATAAAAATTTACATACCTATTGTCGCCATCTACAGTATTTTCAGCCAACTCAATAACAGAGTGTCAAAGATTCACTAGTGGTCGAATAGTTGAAGAAAATGAAATGGCACATAATGAATTAGCAAAATTGAAGTTAACGAAATATTCCAGAAATTCGTCAGATGAATCGAAATTGAGGTGCCAAATAACTTAACGAGTGAAAAATTTAAACGTACAGTTGAAAATTCAGACTGAGCTTAACATGTTTTTGCTTTCTTGTTCTAGGGAATATGGTGCTATCATTTTGCCTTAATGTCTCTAGTTATTTCATTTAGCCAAAAATGGTCTTTAACGACTAGGTTGGACTCTGATCCAGAATCCGAGATCATAAGTGATTCGGTCCGGCCAATCCTTCCATAAACACTATAACTTTCGAATGGAAATAGCTAGAGACGTGACACTTTCAGGGTAGGTTTGTGGCCTGAATGTCTCGGTTCATTTCGTTAAAGGGCAAAATCAGTCTAATGGTTCCGCAGTTATTCACATTTGAAACTTTTTCCCATTTATCCACTAGTTCCTAAACCATTGTTTCGATTGAGATGAAATTCGGTACTTATGCGTATAATAACAAAGCGAAGATTGGTGCCGAATTTCGTGAGGATCGGCCGTCTGGACGGACGACTGAGGATCAAAATGCTGATTTCCGAACGTAAAAACCTAGATACTTAAAATTTCCAGTAATATTAAATAAGATTATTCTGATTTTCACCAATTTTATTGTTATTATAATACAACGATCGTTTTGCTAACACAGTAGCATCTTCAGGTTGGTGGTATATCTTACATTTTTGAATAACTATTATAATAACAATAAAATTTGTGAAAATCAGGCAAACCTTATTTGATATCGATTTTTATCGAGTACAGACTGATTCAATGAAATTAAATTTTAAGGGTGAGATTGGAATAAAAATATATCCATTATATCAGTGTTCTATTCGCCAAACTTATGGAGCACTTCGTGAAATTTATGGTTTACATAATCATCCATCAGAGCAGCTTATTCGTCGAACTATCGATAGATTTCGGACAACATTTTCTCTACTCGATGCAACAACAACAAGATAAAGAACACACAGAACAAAATATCGCTGATCCTAATTTGTCTATTCGTCGACGTTCACAACAAGTTGAACTCTGTGCATCCACCACATGGAAAATTTTGCGTAAAGATATTGGTCTACACCCATACAAGATCCAAGTGGTTCAAGAACTAACGCCACTTGACCATAATAAGCGTCGTTTGTTTGCTGATTGGGTTTAGTGATGAAGCTCATTTCTGGTTGAACGTCAATGTAAACAAGTAAAATTGCCGTATATGGAGTGCAAACAATCCTCAAGAAGTTCTGCAGGTTCCACTGCATCCTGAAAATTGCATTGTATGGAGTGCTTTACACGCTGGACGCATCCTCGATTCATATTTCTTTAGAAAAGGTGCTGCAGCTAATGTTACAGTGATTGGTGCTCGTTACAGATCGATGATCAATGATTATTTGTTTCCAAATTTGAATGGTATCGACCCAGAAGTGTTTTGGTTCCAACAAGATGGTGCTACAGCTCATGGTCCTACCGTAACAAATGATTTAATGAAAAAAAGATTTGGTGATAATATAATTAATTGGCCTCCAAGATCATGCGACATAACTTCACTGGATTCTTTCCTTTGGGGTTATGTGAAGTCATTGGTTTATGCCGATAAACCAGAAACAATAGACGCATTGGAAGCCAACATAACTCGTGTTATTGATGGCATAAGGCCTAAATTACTTGAAAAAGTGGTCCAAAATTGGTCTGATAGAATGACGTTCCTCAGAGCTAGTCGTGGAGGACAAATACCGGAAATTATTTTTGAAACATAAATGTCATAAAATTATCTTCCAAATAAAAAAAAATTGGCTTCAATCTTAATTTGAATGTGTTTAGTGGGGTAATTTTCGATGACTTGCCGGCACATTTCGGGCAATATCTCACCAATAACTTGAAGGATGTTCGTATTCAGATCGTCAATAGTCTGGGGATTATTGGCGTAAACACACACGATCCTTCGCATAAGCTCACAAACAACCCAAAGGCAAGAAATCACCAGATTTTGGTGGCCAATTCACATGGCCGAAACGAGAAGTTACGCGTCCTGGGAATTTTTCTTGCAATAAAGCAAAAACGGGTCGTGTTGTGTGGCTTGTTGCACCATCTTGCTGGAACCGGGTCTCTTCCAATTCCATATAGTTAATTTCAGGCCAGAAAAAAACGGTAATCTTTTGTCTATATATATATATATATATATATATATATATATATATATATATATATATATATATATATATATATATATATAAGATGTATGGATGTACTTTCACAATGTTCACAAGTTCAGCAGTAGAAAAACGATACATATCGTTCAATGACTTACCTTCAAATTAATATAATTCTGTCTCATATACATTTTTTTAATTAATATAATTCTGTTCGACATAAGTAATTGAAACAGGGCTGTGAACTCCGGGCCACGAAATGGATAACATTATATGCAGTGAATGTTTCAGTGTTTCTTCCTTCATTACAATTTTTTACATTAACTCAAAAACTTGATGAAGAGGATCCTTTGATATTGAGTTTCAAAGCAGGATCACAAGATATTTCTATTAATAAGTCTTCTTGTGCCGTTATCAAGCTGTAAGTAACGTAAGTGGTGAAATAGTGGTTGATTTTCATTATTTAAATTGAGCCTTTATCCAGCCGAACCTAAAAAAAAAATAATGTACCTTTCTGCACATGTTAATAATAAGGCACTTATCAACTTCAGTCAAGTCCGGATCACGAATGACCACAGACAAACTAACACAGATAGTATATTGCTATAGTGCCGACAAGGTAGATGGACAAACTTATACAGTACTTCCCTCGGCGGTTAAACGAGGTACTATTTTAGTCAAGGCTTAAAGATAGGACTAAATCCATATAAATTGTCACTCTTGATGTCTTGTATTTCAATGAAAGAGTACCGCTTTTGAGAAATTTACATACGTATTGTCGCCATCTACAATATTTTCGTTCAACTCAGTGCCAGAGTACGAATATTCTTATAGATTCTATTCGAACACTGCTCGAATAGTTGATGAGGAAGTAATTGCTTTTCAGGTACCTGCTCAATTATTTAATTCAGCCACTCGTCAGAAGCATCGAATTTGAGGTACCAAATTATTCAAGAGGTAATAATAAGAAATGATCTTATACACTCGTGAGTTCTCTGTTTAGCGCGTTTGATCTGGTGAACAGTCTGATATCGTTTACCCCAAATGTCCGTAATTTTCGAGTTTTGAGTCGAAAAAACGATGAACAAGCCGAGGTCAAAAGTAATTCTGCCGGCTCGTCCGTTAACACTGTAACATTCGAACGGAAAGGGCTAAAGACTTGTAACTTTCAGGCTGAGTTCGGGGCCTAAGTATCTCGGTTGAGTTCGTAAACGTACAAAAATCGGCCCAATGGTTCCGCAGTTATTCACATATGAAACTTTTTCAAATTTTTTCAATAGTTCCGAAACTACTAATTAAATCGAAATGAAGTACGGTTTTTAGGTGTATAATAACGATACGATGGTTTTTGCTAAATTTCGTGAGAATTGACCGGCTTGGTGGACGATTGGATAAAAAAAATTTATTTTCCGAACTAAAACTACTAGACTTGAAATTATCATGCGGAATATCGTACACGCCATGCACCAAGTGACGATAGCATTAGGAAATGGATCCATATGTTCGAGAATACAGGTGCGACGGTAAAAATTCAACACTCTGGTCGCATTCGTTCAGTCCGCGACGAAGAAACGATTCGAGAAGTGGAGGCGACAGTTTATTCAAATCCTTCTTTATCCATCCGAAAGCGGGGCTAATCATTTAACATTAAAAAATCGTCCTTACATTTGATTTTACACAAAGATTTGCATTTGAAAGGCTATAAAATTCAATTGACCCAAGAATTGAAGGAGACAGCCCAAGCCAATCGATTGAATTTTGCCAACGAAATGTTACGAAGGTTCAATAATTCTGATAACATACTCTTCAGTGATGAAGCAAACTTTCATCTGAATGGTCATGTCGATAAACAGAATTGTCGGTACTGGACAAAGAAAAATCTATGTCTGCTAGAGAAATAATCGATCCCTATTTACATGAAGATCAACGTGAATAGTGACCGTTACTGCGAAACTTTTTGGGTCAGAGATATAGGAATTTCAAAGTTTTATCTCAAGAACGTGGTTTCAACAAGATGGGGCCACTTGCCATATATACATAAAATCAAGCAAAGGAAGCTATTAACGAATTATTATATAATAAAGTCATTTCGCGTAGGGTTAACATCAACAGGCCTCCCAGAAGCCCCGACCTATATCCTCTTGACTATTTTGCATGGGGATACCCTAAAAGTAAGATCTAAGAGAATAATCCGATGAACCTGACGGAATTGAAGCAAAACATCAGGTCGAAAATGGCAGCAATATCTAGAGCTATGCGTCAGCGTGTGATCGCCAATCTTCTTTCCCGATGAAAAGAGTGTCAGCAGCGAAACGGTCACCATTTAGATAACATCAACTTTTTCAAATAACTTTATATTTTGACAATTAACAATAAATTTTTTTCATTGCAAATAGTTTTTGTTTTATCGAAGTGATAATCACCCGATATTCTTTTTGGACACCTTGTATTCTTTTACGTTGATCAAAAAAAAAATATAGGAAGCATTGAAATAAGGTTTTAAAGCTGAATCACAAGATATTTTCTTTTATTAATTGGTTATTCTGTGTCCTTGTCAAGCTAATATCAGTAGTGTTAGGGGTGATTTATTTTCATTAGGTAAGTGGCTAGTTAAATTTGGAGGAATAAAACATATTCTGTATTTCATTGACCGATTCCCAGTAGTTTCTGTTTACATTTCAATGAAAAAGTACTTCTTCATTAAAATACATATCGGGTGTTTTTTAGAGTGATAGAACTTTCGATAGGGATAACTGTTTGACAGAAGGTCGATGAATAATGATTATTTGTTTCAAAATTAAAAAAAAGATGGTGCTACCGTAACAATTGATTTATTGAAAAAAAGATTTGGCGATAACTCTACTGGATTATTTTCTTTGGGGTTAATTCTTGTGTCAACTGGACCTTATAAGGATGGAAACGCAAAATACGCCATAGCGTGCCTTAATAGAGGCCCAAACGTTGTGCGCGCCGTGAATTTGGATCTTCTTCAACACTTTCACTTACAGTAATAATATTTTCGGTCCAGCGTCCATTTCGAAGATGTATGGGCCTTAAGACATCAGTAACAGATCCAGCTTCTTCGAATTTTTTCACCTTATTTTTTCAACTTATCTACCCTAATCTGCCTGTAATACACGAAGATATAAAGTTTCGGATCACAATTCTGTCTGACATATGTCACTGAAACAGGGCTATGAAATCCGGACCACGATAAGCCGTTATATGCAGTAAATGTTTCAGTGTTTCTTCCTTCATTATAATTTTTTACATTACCTCAAAAAACTTGATGAAGAGGATCCATTGAAATTGAGTTTGAAAGCAGGATCGCTATTAATAAAGTGTTCTTATGCAGTTATCAAGCTTGTAAGTAACGTAAGTGGTGAAATAGTGGTTGATTTTCATTATGTGAATTGAGCCTTTATCCAGCCGAACCAAAAAAAAAATAATGTACCTTTCTGCACGTGTTAATAATAAGGCACTTATCAACTTCAGTCAAGTCCGGATCACGAATGACCACAGACAAACTATCACATATAGTATAATTCTATAGTGCAGACAAGGTAGATGGACAAACTTATACAGTACTTCCCTCGGCGGTTAAACGAGGTACTATTTAAGTAAAGGCTCAAAGATAGGATTGAATCCATATGCATTCACTCTTGATGTCTTGCATTTCAATGAAAGAGTACCGCTTTTGAAATATTAACATACATATTGTCGCCATCTACAATATTTTCGTTCAACTCAGTATCAGAGTACGAATATTCTTATAAATTCACCACTGGTCGACCAGTTGATAAAAAAGTGATTGCTTTTGATGTACCTGCTCAAGTATTTAATTGAATTGAAATTAAAGTTGATGAAATACTTTAGCGTCTCGTCAGAAGCACCGAATTTTAGGTACCAAATTACTCAAGAGATAATAATAAGAAATGATCTTATACACTCGTGAGTTCAGACTGCTCTAAACCTGTTTTAGCGCGTTTGTTCTGGTGAACAATGTGATATCGTTTACCCCAATGGTCCGTAATTTTCGAATTTTGAGTCGAAAATAGTCCCAAAGGGTGAAGAAGCCGAGGTCAAAAGTAATTCTGCCCGGTTCGTCTGTTAACACTGTAACTTTCTAAAGGAAAGGGCTAAAGACTTGTAGCTTTCAGGATGAGTTTGGGGCGTAAGTATCTCGGTTGAGTTCGTGAACATACAAAAATCGGCCCAATGGTTCCGCAGTTATTCACATGTGAAACCTTGTCTTATTTTTTCAATAGTTCCGAAACTACTGATTCAATCGAAATGAAATATGGTTTTTAGGTGTATAATAACGATACGATGATTTATCCTAAATTTCGTGAGAATTTACCGGCTGGGTGGACGATTAGATATAAAAATATTAATTTTCGAACGAAAACTACTAAAGCCTTGAAATTGTCAACTATCGTGAGGAATATCGTACACGCCATGCACCAAGTGACGACAGCATTAGAAAATGGATCCAGATGTTCGAGAATACAGGTGCGACGGTAATAATTCAACAATCTGGCAACTTTCGTTCAGTACGCGACGAAGAAAGGATTCGAGAAGTGGAAGCGTCCCAGAAGCCCCGACCTTAATTCCCTTGACAATTTAGATCATCTTTTTCAAATAACTTTACACTTTATATTGCGATTATTAACAATAAACTTTTTTTTCATTTCAAGTAGTTTTTGTTTTATCGAAGTAACAATTACCCGATACTCTTTTTGGACACCTTGTTATCTTACATTAATCCAAAACTATAGGATGCTTTGAAATAAGGTTTTAAAGCTGAATCATAAAACAATTCTATTAATTGGATATTCTGTGTCCTTGTCAAGCTAATATCAATAGTGTCAGTAGTGGTTTATTTTCATTAGGTATTGAGCCCTCAATTAAATTTGGAGAAATAAAACATATTTTGTGTTTCATTGACCGATTCCCAGTAGATTCTGTTCACATTTCAATTAAGGGTACCTCTTCATAAAAATACATACATATTGTCGCCATCTACATATCAAAGCAAGAATGATCCTTTCCATTCACCAATGGTGAAGAGCAAGACACTTGAAACTATCAATGTGGGTTTGGGGCCCTAATACCTCGGGTGAGTTCGTAAACAGGCAAAATCGGTCCAATGGTTTCGCAGTTACTCACATTTGAGAATTTTTCTTATTTTTTTCAAGTTTTAAAACCACTGATTCAACCGAAATGAAATTTGATACTAAGGTGTATAATAACAACGCAAAGATCTACGCCTAATTTCGTGAAGAACGACTGTCCATTTCATAATCAACTGAAAAATATATTACTATTTTTGAAGGTGTCAGGTGCCGAGGGTCACGAAAACAATATTTTAGTTTTCGTTCTGTTATAATATAATAACTATTTTTGAGTTGAATATTTCATTTTTATATCAACAATATTCAAGGTTATTAATTTTTTGATTTTTAACATTTGTAATAAAAAATTTTACATTAATTCAATATTTTTTTGTAATCGAATTATCTATTGGGTGTTTTTTTAGAGTGATAGAACTTTCGATAGGAATAACTGTGATTTGACAGAAGGTTGAAGCCATGTTGTTTTGACATTTCCGTTCAGTAAGCATTGACAAATTATCATGGAAAGATTCACGCCGCAACAACGTTTACAAATTGTTGAAATTTATTTTCAAAATCAGTGTTCTATTCCCCAAACTTATAGAGCACTTCGTGAAATAAATGGCTTACATAATTCCATCAGAGCAACTTATTCGTCGAACTATCGATGGATTTCGGACAACATTTTCTCTACTCGATGCAACAATAACAACAAGACAAAGAAAGAACTGTACGTACAGAAAAAAATATCGCTGCTGTAAGTCATGGTGTTAATGATGACCCAGATTTGTCTATTCGTCGACGTTCAAAACAAGTTGGACTCTGTGCATCCACCACATGGAAAATTTTGCGTAAAGATCTTGGTCTTCACCCATACAAGATCCAACTGGTTCAAGAACTAAAGCCATTTTAACATAATAAGCGTCGTTTGTTTGCTGATTGGGCCCTAGAACAGCTTGAAGTTGATCCATTTTTTTAATCGGAAAACAGTGTTTAGTGATGAAGCTCATTTCTGATTGAACGGCTATGTAAACAAGCAAAATTTCCGGATATGGAGTGAAAACAGTCCTCAAGAAGTTCTGCAGGTTCCACTGTATCCTGAAAAATGCACTGTATAGCACACCATACAGTGTATTTTTACACGCTGGAGGCATCATCGGTCCATATTTCTTTTAAAACGATGGTGGAGCTTATGTTACAGTGAATGGGGCTCGTTACAGATCGATGATCAATGATTATTTGTTTCAAAATTTGAATGGTATAGACCCAGAAGTGTTTTGGTTCCAACAGGATGGTGCTACACCTCATACTGCTACCCTAACAATTGATTTATTGAAAAAAGGTTTGGCGATAACATTATTTCGAGAAATGGTCCAATTAATTGGCCTCCAAGATCATGCGACATAACTCTACTGGATTATTTTCTTTGGAGTTAATTCTTGTGTCAACTGGACCTTATACGGATGGAAACGCAATAGCGTGCTTTAATAGAGGCCCAAATGTTGTGCGCTCCGATAAATTTGGATCTTCTTCAAAACTTTAACTTACAGAAACAATATTTTCGGTCCAGTGTCCATTTCGAAGATGTATGGGCCTTAAGACATTAGTAACAGGTCCAGCCTCTTCGAATTTTTTCACTGTTACCAGTTGTACGCTCAGGTGGAGATTTCATCTACCCTAATCTGCCAGTAATGCACGAAAATATAAAGCTTCGGATCACAATTCTGTCTGACATATGTCACTGAAACAAGGCTATGAAATCCCGACCACGATAAGCCGTTATATGCAGTAAATGTTTCAGTGTTTCTTCCTTCATTATAATTTTTTACATTAACTCAAAAACTTGATGAAGAGGATCCATTGAAATTGAGTTTTAAAGCAGGATCGCTATTAATAAAGTCTTCTTATGCCGTTATCAAGCTTGTAAGTAACGTAAGTGGTAAAATAGTGGTTGATTTTCGTTATGTGAATTGAGCCTTTATCCAGCCGAACCAAAAAAAAAATAATGTACCTTTCTGCACGTGTTAATAATAAGGCACTTATCAACTTCAGTCAAGTCCGGATCACGAATGACCACAGACAAACTATCACATATAGTATAATTCTATAGTGCAGACAAGGTAGATGGACAAACTTATACAGTACTTCCCTCGGCGGTTAAACGAGGTACTATTTAAGTAAAGGCTCAAAGATAGGATTAAGTCCATATGAATTGTCACTCTTGATGTCTTGCATTTCAATGAAATATTACCGCTTTTGAAATATTTACATACATATTGTCGCCATCTACAATATTTTCGTTCAACTCAGTATCAGAGTACGAATATTCTTATAAATTCACCACTGGTCGACCAGTTGATAAAAAAGTGATTGCTTTTCATGTACCTGCTCAAGTATTTAATTGAATTAAAATTAAAGTGGACGAAATACTTCAGCCACTCGTCAGAAGCATCGAATTTTAGGTACCAAAAACTCAAGAGATAATAATAAGAAATGATCTTATACACTCGTGAGTTCAGACTGCTCTAAACCTGTTTTAGCGCGTTTGTTCTGGTGAACAATGTGATATCGTTTGCCTCAATGGTCCGTAATTTTCGAATTTTGAGTCGAAAATAGTCGCAAAGGGTGAAGAAGCCGAGGTCAAAAGTAATTCTGCCCGGTTCGTCTGTTAACACTGTAACTTTCGAAAGGAAAGGGCTAAAGACTTGTAGCTTTCAGGATGAGTTTGGGGCGTAAGTATCTCGGTTGAGTTCGTGAACATACAAAAATCGGTCCAATGGTTCCGCAGTTATTCACATATGAAACCTTGTCTTATTTTTTCAATAGTTCCGAAACTACTGATTCAATCGAAATGAAATATGGTTTTTAGGTGTATAATAACGATACGATGATTTATGCTAAATTTCGTGAGAATTTACCGGCTGGGTGGACGATTACATATAAAAATATTAATTTCCGAACGAAAACTACAAAAGCCTTGAAATTGTCAACTATCGTGAGGAATATCGTACACGCCATGCACCAAGTGACGACAGCATTAGAAAATGGATCCAGATGTTCGAGAATACAGGTGCGACGGTAATAATTCAAGAATCTGGCAACTTTCGTTCAGTCCGCGACGAAGAAACGATCGGAGAAGTGGAGGCGTCCCAGAAACCCCGACCTTAATTCCCTTGACAATTTAGATAACATCATCTTTTTCAAATAACTTTACACTTTATATTGCGATAATTAACAATAAACTTTTTTTTTCATTTCAAGTCGTTTTTGTTTTATCGAAGTAACAATTACCCGATACTCTTTTTGGACACCTTGTTATCTTTTACATTAATCCAAAACTATAGGATGCTTTGAAATAAGGTTTTAAAGCTGAATCATAAGACAATTCTATTAATTGGATATTCTGTGTCCTTGTCAAGCTGATATCAATAGTGTCAGTAGTGGTTTATTTTCATTAGGTATTGAGCCCTCAATTAAATTTGGAGAAATAAAACATATTTTGTGTTTCATTGACCGATTCCCAGTAGATTCTGTTCACATTTCAATGAAAAGGTACCTCTTGATAAAAATACATACATATTGTCGCCATCTACATATCAAAGCAGGAATGATCCTTACCATTCACCAATGGTGAAGAGCAAGACACTTGAAACTATCAATGTGGGTTTGGGGCCCTAATACCTCGGGTGAGTTCGTAAACGGGCAAAATCGGTCCAATGGTTTCGCAGTTACTCACATTTGAGAATTTTTCTTATTTTTTTCAAGTTTTAAAACCACTGATTCAACCGAAATGAAATTTGATACTAAGGTGTATAATAACAATGCAAAGATCTACGCCTAATTTCGTGAAGAACGACTGTCCATTTCATAATCAAATGAAAAATATATTCCTATTTTTCAAGGTGTCAGGTGTCGAGGATCACGAAAACAATATTTTAGTTTTCGTTCTGTTATAATATAATAACTATTTTTGAGTTGAATATTTCATTTTTGTATCAACAATATTCAAGGTTATTAATTTTTTGATTTTTAACATTTGTAATACAAAATTTTACATTAATTCAATATTTTTTTTTAATCGAATTATCTATTGGGTGTTTTTTTAGAGTGATAGAACTTTCGATAGGGATAACTGTGATTTGACAGAAGGTTGAAGCCATGTTGTTTTGACATTTCCGTTCAGTAAGCATTGACAAATTATCATGGAAAGACTCACGCCGCAACAACGTTTACAAATTGTTGAAATTTATTTTCAAAATCAGTGTTCTATTCGCCAAACTTATAGAGCACTTCGTGAAATTAATGGCTTACATAATTCCATCAGAGCAACTTATTCGTCGAACTATCGATGGATTTCGGACAACATTTTCTCTACTCGATGCAACAATAACAACAAGACAAAGAAAGAACTGTACGTACAGAAAAAAAATATCGCTGCTGTAAGTCATGGTGTTAATGATGACCCAGATTTGTCTATTCGTCGACGTTCAAAACAAGTTGGACTCTGTGCATCCACCACATGGAAAATTTTGCGTAAAGATCTTGGTCTACACCCATACAAGATCCAACTGGTTCAAGAACTGAAGCCATTTTAACATAATAAGCGTCCTTTATTTGCTGATTGGGCCCTAGAACAGCTTGAAGTTGATCCATTTTTTTAATCGTAAAACAGTGTTTAGTGATGAAGCTCATTTCTGATTAAACGGCTATGTAAACAAGCAAAATTTCCGGATATGGAGTGAAAACAATCCTCAAGAAGTTCTGCAGGTTCCACTGCACCCTGAAAAATGCACTGTATAGCACACCATACAGTGCATTTTTACACGCTGGAGGCATCATCGGTCCATATTTCTTTTAAAACGATGCTGGAGCTAATGTTACAGTGAATGGGGCTCGTTACAGATCGATGATCAATGATTATTTGTTTCAAAATTTGAATGGTATAGACCAGAAATGTTTTGATACCAACAGGATGGTGCTACACCTCATACTGCTACCGGAATAATTGATTTATTGAAAAAAGATTTGGCGATAACATTATTTCGAGAAATGGTCCAATTAATTGACCTCCAAGATCATGCGACATAACTCTACTGGATTATTTTCTTTGGGGTTAATTCTTGTGTCAACTGGACCTTATACGGATGGAAACGCAAAATACGCCATAGCGTGCCTTAATAGAGGCCCAAATGTTGTGCGCGCCGATAAATTTGGATCTTCTTCAACACTTTCACTTACAGTAACAATATTTTCGGTCCATTTCGAAGATGTATGGGCCTTAGGACATCAGTAACAAATCCAGCATCTTCGAATTTTTTCACTGTTACCAGTTGTACGCTCAGATAGAGATTTTATCTACCCTAATCTGCCAGTAATGCACGAAGATATAAAGCTTCGGATCACAATTCTGTTTGACATATGTCACTGAAACAGGGCTGTGAAATCCGGACCACGATAAGCCGTTATATGCAGTGAATGTTTCAGTGTTTCTTCCTTCATTATAATATTTTACATTAACTCAAAAACTTGATGAAGAGGATCCTTTGAAATTGGGTTTTAAAGCAGGATCGCTAATAATAAAGTCTTCTAATGCCGTTATCAAGCTTGTAAGTAACGTAAGTTGTGAAATAGTGGTTGATTTTCATTATGTAAATTGAGCCTTTATCCAGCAGAACCTTAAAAAAAAATAATGTACCTTTCTGCACATGTTAATAATAAGGCAATTTTGAACTTCAGTCAAGTCACGATCACGAATGACCACAGACAAACTATCACATATAGTGGAATGAAATAAGGAATTACTTTGTTTTCTATCACTGATAGAAAACAAAGTAATTCCTTATTTCATTCCATTAAAATGAACTATCACAAAGTAACGGACTACTCCATCCAATATCACATATAGTATAATTCTATAATTTTTTAATTTGAAATAAGGTTATTCTGATTTTCACAAATTTTCATTGTTAAACTCACAACAATTGTTTCGCTATCACAGTAACATCATCAGGCAAGATCACATTTTGAAAATCAGAATAACCTTATTTCAAATTATTTAATATGGATTTTCACCAAGTAAGGACTGATACAATTCAATATAATTCTATAGTGCAGACAAGGTAAATGGACAAACTTATACAGTACTTCCCTCGGCGGTTAAACGAGGTACTATTTAAGTAAAGGCTCAAAGATAGGATTAAATCCATATGAATTGTCACTCTTGATGTCTTGCATTTCAATGGAATAGTACCGCTTTTGAAATATTTACATACATATTGTCGCCATCTACAATATTTTCGTTCAACTCAGTATCAGAGTACGAATATTCTTATAAATTCACCACTGGTCGACCAGTTGATAAAAAAGTGATTGCTTTTCATGTACCTGCTCAAGTATTTAATTGAATTAAAATTAAAGTGGACGAAATACTTCAGCCACTCGTCAGAAGCATCGAATTTTAGGTACCAAAAACTCAAGAGATAATAATAAGAAATGATCTTATACACTCGTGAGTTCAGACTGCTCTAAACCTGTTTTAGCGCGTTTGTTCTGGTGAACAATGTGATATCGTTTACCCCAATGGTCCGTAATTTTCGAATTTTGAGTCGAAAATAGTCCCAAAGAGTGGAGAAGCCGAGGTCAAAAGTAATTCTGCCCGGCTCGTCCGTTAACACTATAACTTTCGAAAGGAAAGGGCTAAAGACTTGTAACTTTCAGGGTTATTTCGGGGCCTAAGTATCTCGGTTGAGTTCGTGAACGTACAAAAATCGGCCCAATGGTTCCGCAGTTATTCACATATGAAACTTTTTCTAATTTTTCCAATAGTTCTGAAACAACTGATTCAATCGAAATGAAATATGGTTTTTAGGTGTATAATAACGATACGATGAAATATGCTAAATTTCGTGAGAATTAACCGGCTGGGTGGACGATTAGATATAAAAATGTTAATTTCAGAACGAAAACTACGAAAGCCTTGAAATTATCAACTATAGTGAGGAATATCTTACACGCCATGCACCAAGTGACGACAGCATTATAAAAGAGATCCAGATGTTCGAAAATACAGGTGCGACGGTAATAATTCAACACTCTGGCTACTTTCGTTCAGTCCGCGACGAAGAAACGATCGGAGAAGTGGAGGCGTCCCAGAAACCCCGACCTTAATTCCCTTGCTAATTTAGATAACATCATCTTCTTCAAATAACTTTACACTTTATATTGCGATAATTAACAATAATTTTTTTTTCATTTCAAGTAGTTTTCGTTTTATCGAAGTAACAATTACCCGATACTCTTTTTTTTTAAATGAATCCAAAACTTCTTTGTTTCAAAATTTGAATGGTATCGACCCAGAAGTGTTTTGGTTCCAACAGGATGGTGCTACACCTCATACTGCTACCGTAACAATTGATTTATTGAAAAAAAGATTTGGCGATAACATTATTTCGAGAAATGGTCCAATAACTTCAAGATCATGCGACATAACTCTACTGTATTATTTTCTTTGGGGTTAATTCTTGTGTCAACTGGACCTTATAAGGATGGAGATGCAAAATACGCCATAGCGTGCCTTAGGGAGGTCCAAATGTTGTGCGCGCCGATAAATTTGGATCTTCTTCAACACTTCCACTTACAGAAACAATATTTTCGGTCCAGCGTTCATTTCGAAGATGTATGGGCCTTAGGACATCAGTAACGGATCCAGCATCTTCGAAGTTTTTCACTGTGTTACCAGTTTTACGCTCAGATGGAGATTTTATCGACCATAATCTGCGTGTAATGCACGAAACGTACTTGCAACAGAATCCTTGCTTTTGTAATAGGTTTTCACAATGTTCACACCTTCAGCAGTAGATAAACGATCCATATTGTTAAACGGCTAACCTTCAACTGAACATATGAGGCTTCGGATCACAATTCTGTTTGACATATGTCACTGGAACAGGGCTGTGAAATACGGACCACGAAATGGATAACATTATATGCAGTAAATGTTTCAGTGTTTCTTCCTTCATTATAATATTTTACATTAACTCAAAAACTTGATGAAGAGGACCCTTTGTAATTGAGTTTCAAAGCATGATGACAAGAAATTTTATTAATAAGTCTTCTTGTGCCGTTATCAAGCTTGTAAGTAACGTAAGTGAAATAGTGGTTGATTTTCATTATGTAAATTGAGCCTTTATCCAGCCGAACCTTAAAAAAAAATAATGTACCTTTCTGCACATGTTAATAATAAGGCACTTATCAACTTCAGTCAAGTCCGGATCACGAATGACCACAGACAAACTATCACAGATAGTATATTGCTATAGTGCCGACAAGGTAGATGGACAAACTTATACAGTACTTCCCTCGGCGGTTAAACGAGGTACTATTTTAGTAAAGGCTCAAAGATAGGACTAAATCCATATGGATTGTCACTCTTGTTGTCTTGCATTTCAATGAAGGAGTACCGCTTTTGAAAAATTTACACACATATTGTCGCCATCTACAATATTTTCGTTCAACTCAGTATCAGAGTACGAATATTCTTATAAGTTCACCACTGGTCGACCAGTTGATAAAAAAGTGATTCCTTTTAATATACCTGCTCAATTACTTAATTGAATTAGAATTAAAGTGGACGAAATACTTTAGCCACTCGTCAGAAGCATCGAATTTTAGGTACTAAATTACTCAAGAGACAATAATAAGTAATGATCTTATACACTCGTGAGTTCAAACTGCTCTAAACCTGTTTTAGCTCGTTTGTTCTGGTGAACAATGTGATATCGTAATTTTCGAATTTTGAGTTGAAAATAGTCCCAAAGGCTGAAGAAGCCGAGGTCAAAAGTAATTCTGCCCGGCTCGTCTGTTAACACTGTAACTTTCGAAAGGAAAGGGCTAAAGACTTGTAGCTTTCAGGGTGAGTTTGGGGCCTAAGTATCTCGGTTGAGTTCGTGAACGTATAAAAATCGGCCCAATGGTTCCGCAGTTATCCACATATGAATCCTTGTCTTATTTTTTCAATAGTTCCGAAACTACTGACAATGACATTACTGAAATTTTCGGCAAACTGATATTTTATGAGATACTGCTATGAAAATATTTTTTAAATGGAACACCCGTATATTTCAACATATTTCGATAGAGCTTGAAATTACCATTCCAGAAATATAGCATACTTAATATCACCTTCATTTTCATTACAACAACGTAAAAGTAAAAAAAAATTATATGTCAATTGATATAAGTGGTACTTGAATGACATTATTTTAATTTATTTTCAGAAGTTATAATCATTAAATATAATTTTTTGGAATTAAATATGAAGAAGGTTAATATTAAAATATTTAAATAATTTTATATAACTTCTATCAAGAATTAACCTCTATTTATGTTAAAAAAAATTATAATCTTATAAACTAGCATGAAATGAGGTAAAACAATCTCACGGCGGAGTTCAGATAATATCACAAATTAACGGACTACTCCATCCAATATTTTAAATTAAAGTTGATGAAATACTTCAGCAATTCGTCAGAAGAATCTAAATTGATGCGTTAAATTACATTTATAAGAATCGAAATAATATAAATATATAGGAAGATTGTACATGTATTTGTATTTGTTTTCAGGGAACAGCGTGCTATCGTTTCACGCAAGAGTCTGTAATTTTCGAAATTTGAGCCGAAAATAGAAAACGGGAAGATATAGAGATTTAAAACTTTCAGGGTGAGTTTGGAGCCCAAATATTTCAGTTGAAAATTTTTAAATATCATACAGATTTACACTGTGAACCTCTAACAAATTTTAATTTAAAAAAATTTGTATTCAAAAGCTTTTAAAATTAAATTAAATAAATGTCTTTATAACACACTGTGCCAATTTAGTAGACAAAGAATTAACACTTATTACACAGTACTAAAAGAATGAAAAAGATGTTTTGACCAAAATAAAATCATCTGCTTTTGTTAACGCAAAATAAGTTTTTTGCATTTTATAGTAACAGTACCAAACCGCTGCGAACACAAAAGTTTATCATTTCAAAATTAAAATATCAGGTAATACATGTGAAATAATGCCTTCAAATTTCAACCCCTGCAGTGCTAAAACGTTAGAGGATCATCTATCTATTTTTTCACATGGTCTACACAACTTCTTCATGACCTGGTAAAATAAGAATATTGAATGATAAAATAAGATTAAAATAAATATATCTTTAAAATTTTATGACAACTGGCTCTAGAAATGGACAATTTTTCAATTATTGATCAACATTATAATTAAAAATGAAAATCGACGGACAAAACTTGTTTTTATGTAATTTGGGGCTTAAATGAAAATTCCGGGGGGTTGAAAGAATTTTGAAAGCATGATTCCAAAGGAGAAAATCATCAAGCCAAAACTACTGATGCTTGAATTTATCCGAAATTCTTGATATTGGCCGAATATTAGATAAAAGACTAATGAGCACACAGAAAACAAGAAAATTCTGTGAATCATCAATTTCTACTCTGACAAATAACCCATAAGTAACAAATAGGTGAAGAAACAAAAATTCAAGGATTACTCACCCTAAACATTTTTAAAAAACTCATATTTCATTTAATTTTAGTTAATTTTTGTATAAATTTCAATATAAAAAAAACAACAGGAACTACTTTTCAGGCATTCAAATATTTATGTGAATTCGCTGAATACTTCTAGACGTGTTTTTCATTTTATTCTCTTTCATTAAATCTGAAGCAATTAATTCATGTCAAAAAAAGCGGCTCGTACAAACTTTATAAAAAAACTCATTCCTAATGTTCGGAAAAATCCAAACTGAAGCAGAAATTTTGAAGGCTTTTACGGTATGTTATCACGATAATATCCAGAATATTAAAGAAAATTTGCAAATTAAGAAAGCAGGGAAGACCAAGTAGGTCCGCATTGGGGTGCAAACACAGGAGCGCTCGATTGATATTAACTCACCGATATTTTGGTACAGCACTTTTCACAATAATCCCTTCAAATTTCTGTTTTTCTTGGTTATGCTTTTTGTGTGCCTCGCTAGAGCTTTCCGTAGCGCAGCCGACTTGAGCGCCCGTCATTTTCGCGACTGTTCGTCCTTTTCTTCACCTGCAGTATTTGTATTTAAACAATCATAGGTAACAATTTGTTGAACATTTAACTCTTATCTGTTTAATCACACCCACCACTGACTCCCTGGGAGATTCTACGTCGGCGCATAGACAGCTTCGACATAACCCAATTAGGACACACCGATCGATAGTGCCCGATCACGGTACAAAGTATAGAAAGCACGGTATCTTTAACCGCCTTAATGGAACAGAGCTATCTCAGCAATTTGGCGCCAAATTTTGACTGCGTTTTCTTAATTAATTTGCAATTTCACAGAGTTGTTTTATCCTCCTTTGTGAAAATGGTGAATTTATATTCTTTTTTTAAGCTTTCGCACATAGACAACCTGAAATACTCTTTAAATTCGAATAAATGACACTGTCTCTCTAATATAAAATAATTTCTTATATTGATTAAAAGTTTGTGGTCGTGAATTCTTTATGATCTAAATTTTTATAAACATTGACAGCGTGTCGGCTCTTTTGAAATTTTGAGAACGGACTTTTAACCATTTTATGGAATAAAATCTTAGTCTACGAAACATTTCTTTATTCATCAAAAATGTTATAAATTGTGGGGTGAAATATAAAACTTTTCCGATACTTATTATATTAGTATAGTTTGAAAAACCTCAATGAAATAGAAAAATAGAAAATTTAAAATGTGAATAACTACAAAACAATTGCACCGATTTTGCGCAGTGACGAACTCAGGCCGGATATGCGGATCCCAAAGCTACCTTAAGAGTTTCATATCTCTACCTCCTTCCGTTCGAAAGTCATGGTCTTTCAGGTAGCGCCCAAGCCATGTTATATAGGTTTGTACTTTTATATTACGTATTAAAAGTTTATAGCGTAGGAAATGCTTTCGATTTATGATTATAATAAAACTTCTAGAGAGCGGGATCCCCAGAGGATTGTGTAATTGTTAATTACCTCCTCATTAGGCTCCTTTTTGAATCGATATGATGGGTATTGCTGCCATTTAAAACTAGGGGGAACATCGTACTGAGAGACATGAAGTGCGACTGCGCCCTCTGTAGTGACTACCGGAAAGTTGCGGAAGAGCACAGCAGATTTCGGGTGGATGCTGAAGAAGTTGAAGTCGCCACACTTTAATTGCTGGGTTTTGGTTATTTTTATAGATCCCTATTGATTTCAGGATGGTTTCTCCCCTTTCGTTGTAAATGTAGTATTTCAATATAATCTAATTATGGGAAAACATGACTTGTTTCGAAAAAATATTTCTCAAACTTAGAGTAATCTTTCCGATACTTAAATCATGACTGTGTCCTTTGATCCTTTTTGTGGAAGTTCTTTCGGTTTGCTCTACATATTTTTCTTTTTCGTTGGCCTTCTCTTATCCACTCCTGGACGTAGCCCTCTTTCATATTTTTCCATGATGTTCCTATTTGTTAGATTCCGTTTAGTTTCTATTTTGCGCATTATTATTTAAGGGAATAAAAAATGATCTATGTACCATTGGTCTATAGACAGCTAATTTGAATATTTTGAAAGGTTGTTGTGGATTTTCATGACTTTCAAAAACCGCCTTAATCTTGGGCAAAAAATAAACTGAATATAATCCAACAAATAGCTAGAAACAATGATTTCCAAACAAAAATAGTGAATTCCTTCTTATATAAGAAGAAAAAGCAACTTATTTCATAAAAATATATTCAACAAACAGCTGAATATTTCAGGTTTATATATTAAGTTGTTATGAGTGTGGACAGCTCAATTTTAGAGCATAGAGCTCGTGGCTGGAAGGTCCAGGTTCTTGAATTCCGTTCAGGTGGAAAGAAAATTTTCTAATTGGATGTGTGCGGCCACCATTTCACTGTTACGCCAAAAATTAACAGTGCTGTGACCTAAAGTGGCGCAAGGTCGCAGTAACAAAGCCTACCCAGAACACAACTGAACTCCTAACTGGCACAAGCTGAAAAAGCTTCTGAGGAATCTTCACAAAAGATCTAGGAGTATTAGGATAATAATAATAATATTAGTTCGGTTCCTTATACTCGTATATAGCTTAATACTACCAGAAAGAGAACTCTAATTTTTCGAAATATATCTTCTGAGCAAGTCATGTTCTCTCAGAATTAGATAAACGTGAAATACTGCACCTGGAACCCAAAGACAAGAAACTAGACATCTTGGAAACAATGAAGATCTTTAAAAATTACCATATCCCCAGCAGTAAAAAGATATAAAAAGGTATTTTATGCAACACAGGCTCAAGAGTACTCTTTGGGGCCTTTTGCATCTTTTTGCCTTCAGCTTAATGTTTCTTGCCAATAGCTGTTCCAAAGTTTCTAAGGCTTTTGTACTGTATATTTCAAATTGTCTAGAATTCCGCCAATATTCTTAGAATTGGAAATTTCAAAAAAATCAATCTCATTTAGAAGATACGAGGGTGGTTCAAATATGATCGAGACAAACTCTGTAGATGGCGCGCATGTATGTTTCGAAGGTCGTGGCTTGAGTATGTGATAGCTGGGTCTCTTACGAACAGTGTGGCATTTGTTTTCGTCGGAGCACGTGTTTCACGCGTGTGCTATGACCATGAGTGAACGTCAAGTGCCGACTGCAGTTGCGCAACGTATTATCATTCGTTTTTTAGGGGGAGAAGACGTTAAAAACACGGATATTTTTGTGCGTTTGCCAAAGCAGTTCGGTAGTGAGTGCCTGAGTAGGGATGCCGTGTTTAAATAGGCCAAAGCATTCAAGGATGGCCGCGAAACCATCGAGAATGAGCCGCATGATCGTCGACCGGGAACCAGCGTCACACCAGACAACATTCGCCGCGTAGAACAACTCATTTTGGAGGACCGTAGGATGAATGTTCGAGACATTTCGGCTGAAGTCGGCATCAGTATTGGTAGTGTAGAGTCTACATCCACGAACACCTTCTATATCGCAAAATACCGGCGTGATGGATTCCCAAACTGTTGAACTTTGAGCGAAAATTACCGCGGTTGGAAATTTGTCGCCGCTTACTGACGCTATACGAGGCGGAGGCGAAAGGTTTTTAACGCGAATCTTCACTACAGTGTAGTGTAGTCTGTTCTGGGACCGGCAGGATGTGCTGTACGTCGATTTTCTGCGTACTGAATGTACCATCAATGCTGCATACTACTCTAACCTTTTGAAAATACACGTGAAACCCGCTTATCGCTCGAAACATTCCAGCAGTCCGGATTTATCGCCCTGCGACTACTACATGTTTGGACCACTGAAAGGGGCCCTCGGAGGTCAAAAGTTCAACACCGACGACGAGGTAGAGGGGTTCGTGCGCACATATCCGAGTTGCCCAAGGAATTTTTCGATACCGGCATCAAAAACCTTCCGGAAAGGTGGACAAAATGTTTAAATAGTCAGGGGAATTACCTAGAAAAAATGTGATTTTTTGTAAATTTTTCGATAATAAATAAACGTGTGAGTATTTGTCTTGATCATATTTGAACCATCCTCCTCGTACTTCCACATAAATATTCAACATTAATTCCAAATAATAATTCATCCACAAAATTAGCCAAGGTTCAATCATATTAAAATGCCTTCAAAATATCCAAATAAAACTCACATATGGAAATGACAACATAATTTACAAATAATATTTATTTACACAAAGAACAGAATTTATAATTTTCTACAATATTTTATACACTATGAAACAAACTTCAATAAATATATCTTACAAAAAATTAACATAAATAACGGCACAAATTCCTTTCCTCACCTTATCTATATAGACTAGGAATAATATACTGTTTATTCCACGGAAAATTAACTAGCTAAGGATTAAACTATTTTCACAGAAAAAATACAAAATATAACAGTTAGAAGACGAAACGTGAAAGTTATCGAAAAATTGTATTGTCCATGAGATATCCAAGTATCATATATGTTGTGTGAGATTACATGTATATTTAAAATATGAATAGGTTTGTTATATGAACGAGTAGAAATAGGACCGGAAAAACTTTTTTAACATTCAAACTGAACTCATATATATAAATGCTACCAAACGACTGACTATAGGTATTACAAAGAATGTAGTTTGTATCCAATTAATTTAATTCTGTGAACACATGTCTGAAGTTGACAGTTTGGGCTTTGTTTTAGGTTACATAGCCTCAAAAGTAAAAATGTTCCATCTTAGACTATTAATACTTTTATTATAATAATTTCAAATGTTTCATTTAAGAAATTTATAACTTTCAATTGAAAACAATGGGGAAGAGCTATCAAACTTCAGAAGGGGATATTTTAGTTTTGAGTGGTTGTTTGAGTAATTGGAATTGCAAGTTGAAAATGGCGCATTTTTTCGCCTTTGGAGGTTCTAGGTTAAAACAGAGAACGGAACATAAACTTCAGATTTGTGTCAAAGACACTAAATCAATCAAATATAGCCAACATCAGTAGTAATTTCTAGAGGTGGTCGTTATGGTAAAGGTTAACCTGATATGCGTTATCAGTTAATTCGCTGCTCAAGATTACTTACTCACTGATCACTTTCACAAGACAATAACTATATACAAAATATAATACAAAGACTTAACAGTTTGAAAGTCTTCATAAAAATTATATTCTTCGTTACCTACAGTTGGTCAATATCACTTTGTTTCAATTTCAGTGCCATGGCACCAATTGAACTTTTCAAACTATTGCATATCTTGGTGTTGAAAATACCATAAAGCTAAATATAAGAAACACTAGCCTTGGTCAGTCACTAGGTATGAAGTTTTGGTAAAAATTGGGATAACAATCACCCGCAGATATTATGTGATTTCTAATTACTTAACTTGAGCTCCCAAACATAAACGGTTCTGTTTTAATTTGGAGGTTAGGAATCTCTAAAGTCCAATCTTCAACCATAGAGGATACCATTTGAAAACCTATCAAATAATACTCAACATTTGATCTTAAAACATTCAAGCTATCAACACACGAATTCCATTGATAACTCTGAAAATGCAAGATCCATAGAGTCATATTTTCACTTCCCTAACACTGTGCAATTTTCAGAATAAAATTTATATCTACGTTTGGAAAAAGTGAGTTGAAGATGGTACATTCCTCAATATGTGGAAAACTGTAACTTTCATATCAAGACCAAAACCCTGAGTTCAGAATTTATTTCTATGTTCAAGAGATATTATTAAGAAAATAAAGAAAAAACATTATTCATTATATCTGCAGATGAACGTTATACTACTTTTCACCAAAAATTTTATCTTAAGGGAAAAGTCTTGGACGGCATTTTTAACACAGACCTTCAACATCACACCTCAAATCCAAAACGCTTACTGTATTCAAAGGCCAATACTTCTATAAATTACATAAAATTCAGTATGTATCAAAAGATAACAGGTTAATTATTCTATTCGGAAATTAAACTAGGGATTTATTGAAGATCTGCATAAAATAATGCGATAAAACTGTATTTTCAATTGAATATTTCACTCTGATACAATTAAAAAGATACAATATTGATTGTAAATGTAAATTCAAAAATCACTTTATCAAGTGACAACTGAAGTGATAATTATCACCCAATTTTGACAACGACATTTGCAGTACTTCAAGTCAGCTACATCGCACGATGTAAAAACAGCAGAACTGATTACACCACATTAGAGTTTTAGTTGAAATCGTTGCTGCTTCTCATCTAAAATTTATACAAAAGTTTTAAAACAATATAAAATTTGTACTTGAACAATTCAAAACAATTCGAATTTATTCTGCAGTGGTAAATATAACCGAGAATAGAAGTAATTTATACACGAACTCAAAAAAGTCCTAACCCTCCTCAATCAATTTTTTCCCTGCAGCATATGGTGTTGAGCTTTCCTCTTTCGACTAGCTAGCATATCGTAGAAAGGATTGTGACTTATACTTTGCCTTAAACGGTTCATCCACTCACTTTTTTCTTCTTCACTACTCGCAGACATCCTATATACTGTGTGTTTTCCTTCAACCACTTTACCCTCAGAGTCTGTTTTGCATGCTTTTATGAAATCTGCGCCGCCACTGGCGTAAAGTTCGAAACAATGCTGTTTTTGACGGTCCGTACACTCGCGAACTGAAATGTTTTCTAATGGGATGATTCCCCTAGGTTCTTTGTCGGTTGTGTACTCGAAATAGTACAGGCAATTGTCATTGAGTATGAACCATCGCCTCTTCCAACTCTTGTACCTTCCACCCTGTTTCCAAAGCCATCCCTCCTTGTCTGGGTTGAAGAAGGTGTGCATCAGGTCGTTTCCGTCATCCTCAGGTATTTTGAATGGTTCAGCTTTTATACTCTCGTATAAACCCTATAATGAAAGAAATGTTACAATTTATCCAATGAGACCTTAAACCTTTAAAATGTTTTGGCTCCACGAAAAACGTTGAAGCTCCTTACTTGAAGGTTTATTGGTTTTATAATTTTTTTTACGCCTCCAATATCACGAGAATTCTAACTAAGTATGTAAGGACCCTAGTGCTTGCAGAATTTTTGCCCAAACTTTGGATGGATGATAGGAGAGAGATACACCAAAACAAAGATGGTGAGAGTACAGTGAAAGTACAGGATTATCAATAAGACCAAAGTTTGACGAGGCAAAGTGGTCAGAAAGTATACATTGGTAATAAAACAACCAATGAGAATAAGATTGTTGGCCAGTTATTTATCAGTTTGAGTGTGAGATGCAAAACGTATAAATTTGGGAACTGAACCCCAGAACAAAATATCTTCGAAAATAACTCTCTTTAAAACATTTCCTTCAAAAAAATTCCAAAAACATGCAACACGTCTTCAAAAAGACCATTTAGAATAAAATTTTAAACATGCCCTAGATCACTTCATAGACATATGGTAGTAATTAACTAATAAAGTATCAAATAGAGTATTGACCAAATTATTTGTTTCGATTGAATATTAAGGAATAACAAATTCAATCGCCACATAGAACTCGAAGAGGTTTTCTTCTATTTTCTTTTTCAAAAAATAGATAAAAAAAAGCCAGAAATATTTTAACACAAGTTTCTTCAGTTAGGAGTTATTTGGATAAAAATAAAATAACCGATAATAAATATACATACCATCTTCAACAAATATTCAGCTACAAGGACTAATTCTAATTTTTAGATAATGCATGGCAAACATTAGGTTATTCCACAGAAATATATAATGAAAGAAGATATGACATAGACTCAGCGTTAGAAAACCGCTACGCGCATGTTTGATAAAACAAAAAAATTTTTAAACAATATAAATTGAAAATTACTATGAAGAGTGTTTTTTAATATTACAGATAATAGCTGGATTAATTCTCCGGAACTTTTACAGATTTTCATCTAAATAAATCTCTTGAAAACATTTAGAATTAAATTTTAAACATGCCCTAGATAACACTGTGTCACTTCATAGACGTATATATTATCAGCACATGTGGTGGTAATTAAGAAATGAAGAATCAAAGGAATTATAAAGTATTGACAAAATTATTTGAATTTATCACCTAATACAAATTGTTTCGATTGGACATTGAGGAATAACAAGTTCAATCGCCAAAATATGTTCCACATACAGTTCAAATATGTTTTTTTTTTTTTAATTTTCCCTTTCCAAAATTAGATAGCGGATTCTCCAGAAAAAGAACCTGAAACATTCTAACCCAACTCTTAGGATTATTTAAATATTTTAATATTAGCCTTCTACATATTTAATTTCAAAAAATTATATTCAATAATTATAACTTCAAGAATTAAATTAAAAATAATGTCATATAAGATTATATGAAGGGTAAATCACAGAACTATTTATTTGTAGTTAACCTCCATTCAAATTTTTCAGTATTCATTTACCTGAAGTATTCTAAATTGTTGAAGGGTGAGTAAATATTTTTTGTTGATTGATGTTATATTTTATTGAATATGAATTATTTGAATACTGACGAAGCAAAGTCTCTCTTAAAACTTGTTTTTCAGTAATGTTTTTACATATCTTTAGATTTTATAGAAAATAACTAAGTTAGATATCCAATAATATTGAATATTCTAAGTAACATAATTTTATGATGAAATTCTTAAGATTATGTTAAACATTTTTGAAAGATATTTGTTTTCATAAGATTGATCAGCAGAAACACAATTTTGTCTATTCAAAATATTTAATATATAGGATTTTGGTTAACAATTTTTATTTATTGGATTTTGTTATATCATTTGGATGTCTTATAATGAATTTTTATTTTATATGTCGTTTGATATAAGTGGTACTTATATGACATTATTTTTAATTTAATTCTTGAAGTTATAATTATTGAATATAATTTTTTGAAATCAAATATGTAGAAGGCTAATATTAAAATATTTAAATAATTGTATATACCTTCTATCAAGAATTAACCTCTATGTTATTTCAACTCTTAGGAGTTATTTGGATAGAGATAAAATAATAAATAAAACATATACATACCATCTTCATCAAGTTGAAAGGACAAATTAATGATTAATTAATGAAAAAAATCAGTCCTTTTAGCTGAATATTTGGAGAAGATGGTAGGTATATTTTTTATTATTTTGTTTTATCTTTTTCATGCTAATGCCAAAATGTTCACGTTCAGATTAAAGAGCAATTGCGTTCACAATTGATACTAGAGCAGCTCTGGATTAGCAAAAACCACAGTTCTTGAAATATCCAAAAGGAGGCACAAGCCGATTTCAATTCTTCTTGAAAGTGCTCAGTAACTGAGTAAGATTCAGATAAGGGGTCTTTGCTACACTGAACGTTGTCTGTTGACAAACATGTCTTGAGCTCAATGAGGTATATCCCAGCTTCAAGCTGCCAATATATGCTGATAAATTATGTTTGCAGGAATGACCTTAAAGATGATGAATTATCCATTATTATTACACCAATATTGGACATATAAAGTAGCGAGCTTTTGATAAACTCTAGGATAAAAGATTTTCACATGTACATCACAATCCCTAAAATGCCCCAAACCAGGAAAAGTTCTCAACCAATTCCATGAGTGCCAATGGTCGCGGGTTCAAGTCCTGTTCAGATGGGAAAGAAATTTTCTAGTTGGACGGGTTTCGGTTACCATTTCACTGTTGGTTCGAAAATTAACAGTGCTGTGACCTAAAGTGGCTTAAGATCGCAGCAACAAAGCCTACCACAACTGAACTCCTAACTCGCATAAGCTGAAAAAGCTTCTGAGGGATCTTCACAGAAGATCTAGGAGTATCCGGATAATATAATAATTCATCTGTGAAACATTTCCCTGTTGAGGTATTTCCTTAAACCTCTAATATGTAATGGTCTCAAGAAGAAGGTTGAAGCAACTTTCTCATTTTCTTCATTCCTCTTATGTTAAGAGAATCCAGACCAACTATGTGATGATCTTATCTAATGACATGCAGAATTTTCGTAAGATATTTGAAAAGATGTAGGATGTTGTTTTTATTAGATCAAGAGTTGACACCCCTATCTCATTTTCTTCAGTCCTCCAATGTTAAGACAATCCAGACCAACCATGTGATGATCTAGTCAAATAACATGAGAAGTCGATCTATGGTGCAGAATTTTCGTAAGATATTTGAAAGGCTGTTAGGAGAAAGGTGTACCAACATCAAGAAGACAGATAAGGTAGAAGATAATCAACGGGAAGCAAGGTTGGAGAAGGCAAGAGGGGTGAGATAGCATTGAATAACAATACAAGAACCTAATTGGGATAAAACAGTTAGCTCAATAACTAAAGAGTATGTGTCTGAAGACGTCTTAGGTAAGAATTCGATAATTGAGTGCTAGAGCAAAATGTCATAGAGGAAATGAAATACTAGACCAGTGTGAAATGTCTTTAGAATTCTTACAATTAGAGTCCACTACTACAAATTAATATATGTGGTTGTTGTTCTTAACACATCTTGAGTTAAGCTTAATGAAATTGAGGGAACTAACTGAATGGTGTTTTTCTTGTGCTAGTTTAAGTAAATATTTCTGTCGCCAAGAGCTAGAGGACATTCAAAAATTCCTCTTCTACATAACTCGCTGTAGTGCATGATAAAACTTATAGACCAAAAGCATATTGTCAGTTTTACTTGGGGAAATTAATAGACTCCGTTGACAGGGTATGACGAAACGATTGTTATTCCTTTAAATATTAACGAAAAGTGAACTTAATCTTTTTCATGCCACAATATTATCATGGCTGGTGATTTTCGATTAAATTTGCTTAACATACCACTAATAACTCTCTCGGCAGATCCTGTCCTTGGTTTATCCCGCGGTTCATGTTGATGAACTGCTCGACCGTAGGCTTGTCCTTCACGCTAGGATTGTGAAGGCTCGTGTTAAGCATAATTATGGAAAACGATAGAACGTAACAAGTGTCGGAATTCTCGAAAATGTTATTTTCTCCCTGGCAATCGCAGTACCGCTTGGCGAAACACTCCATCATCCTGTCGATTTTTTGCGCTTCACCCGGCAGTCGGAAGCTCCACAGAAATTGCCTGCAATGAGAAATCGAAGATAGAGAAAAAATTTTAGTGGTGGGTCGAATGTTGATGATATGAAACGTTTAAATACGTCTAATAGAGCCGGATTCTGTATTAGGTTTTGATTTGAAAGACACTGAAGCGTTTTTGCTTCTTTTCATTTCAAATGTGTTCTTTTTCAATATCCAGCCGAAAGGCTAGTTCTATGTTCCCAAAGTGCTGATCACCGATTTAGTCACTGTGTCAAACTATGACAGATTAACCTTTGTTGATCATCAATCAACTACAAATTGATTAGATCACTTGATCTAACCTACAATCGCTGCTAAATAACAGATCAAGTTGATTTGTCGATTTTGATGAATCAAGACCTTCATATCCTTCATTAAACAGTTGAAGTGAAGTATACTATTTATTGTTTACTTTTTTCATGTAATATATAACTATAAAATGCTTTTCCAAATCAGTTCATCGTCGTCATCAGAAGAATATTCAAGTGAAATTCGAAAATCCCGAAGACAGAAGTGATCCTTTTGCAGAATATGATGATCTTGATTTCAAAATACGTCTTCGTTTAAAAAAATGTCGTGCTGGAATTATTACATAAAATTGGACCAGAAATTGAAGCACGCAGTAAATGTAATAAATTAATTGATCGATACGATATTGCAATTATTAGTTTGTCTACGATCTCATGCAACTGGTAGATTTCACAAAACATTTTGTACTCTGATCTAACCTACAATCGCTGCTAAACCACAGATCAAGTTGATTTGTCGATTTTGGTAAATTAAGATCTTTATATCCTTCATTACACAGTTAAAGTGAAGTGTATTATTTACTTTTTTCAAGCGATATAATTTTAAAATGCTTTTCGAAATCAGTTCATCGACGGCATCAGAAGAATATTTGAATGAAATTCGAAGATTCCGAAGATAGAAGTGATCCTTTTGCAGAATATGATGATCTTGATTTCAAAATACGTTTTCGCTTCAAAAAATGTCATGATAGAATTATTGCATAAAATTGGACCAGAAATTGAAGCACGCAGTAAATGTAATAAATTGATCGATGCGATATTGCAATTTTTAGTTTGTATACGATTTCATGGAACTGGTAGTTACCAAATGACGTTAGGAAATCACATACATTGCAAAATCATCGGTAAGCAGAAATGTTAAAAGGGGGATCAGTTGAGATTTCCCCTCTGAATCTGCCCACCATTTTTGCATACACACAAGTAATACTACTAACGTATTTCGTAAAAGTATGGTAAGACAAGCCTATAAACAATATTAGGAGTACAAATAAGTTTCCGCCGTTTTTTAACACAAATTGTTTATGAATCATTCCTAATGATTTTAAACGATGTGAGACTGCTTGCTGAGTGACTTCTAATGTTAGAGCAAGTTCTTTTTGTGTTTGAGATGAATCTTCCTCCAATAATTCCTCCAATTCTGCATCCTCGTAAATTTTTGGCCTTCCACTGCGATCTTTGTCTTCTACGTCGAAATCAACGTTTTTAAACTTTTGAAACCACTCTCGACACGTTCTCTCACTCAAAGCACCCTCACCATATGCTTCTACGAGCAATTGATGCGCCTCAGCAGCAGATTTCTTTAAATTAAAGAAGTTAAACTAATATTTCCCGCAAATGACGCTTACTTGCTCAAATTTTGACATTTTCAACTTATAAAAATTATATTTTACCAATATAAAATAAATGATATCAATAGGTTATGTTGTTCTTGAATGTACAAAATATTTTTTAAACCAGTTATCATCTGCGAAAGCTAACCGAAACTCCGTGCCGCGCCATCTACAATAAAACGGCGGAAACTTATTTGTACTCCTAATAACAATCCTTCTAAATTTAACCCTACATTGCCTTATTTTTCTTCTTTTTAGAAAGTGTGATGTTGACTGTTTTCTCGGATCAACTTGTTGTGTGAAACCCAAATTCTATTAAAATAAACATGTGAACATTCAGTAACTATTAGTTAATCCATTGTGTATTTTATGTTTCGTTCCAACAAGAAGGCATAATTACTTTCCAATTAAACAGTTCAGCCACTCACCTCAAAGCCTGCACAAGAATGAGATCGGTGAAATCGTGCAGATTAACGAAGGCCTGTAGGACGTTCTCGTTGAAGTCGTTCTTCTCTCCCAGATAATCACCAATGGCCGTCTTGTTCAGTCCTTCGCCTTTGTGGAGGAATTGGGCCACGCTCTCGGGTGTGTTCTGTAGCAGCCCCTTCTCGATGAGGAACTCGATGCCTTTCTTGGGGTCCATGTTGAACTTCTTCCGGCCGATCGACATCATCTTGGCCTTGTTGCTATTTTTCCCGTCCTCCCCAGTATCCAGGGATTCCATCTCCGAGACCACCTCGCAGAGTTCATCTTTGAGTTGCTGAAAATAAAGATAACAGTGAATTTTTGGGGTCTAAGAATAGGACCTTGGGGAAACTCAATATTTAGTTCTTCATTTTTAGATGAGAAACCATTAGCATTGAAGAAAGACAAAGAAATTTCTGACTTACAATTTCATATCATACCATATTACATCTTTAAAGCTTACAGTTTATATACATTCTGTCAAGAAAGTACCGGAAATTATCGATTTAAATCTGGCGGGGCAATGAAGCATGTAAAAATTTTTTTTCCTAGGTGGTACCACTGTCCTTAATTACTATGCCAAGCTTGAGCGGGATCTGTCAACTAGTGTGTTTGCAACAGCTGATTAAGTCAGTCGATGTCAGAGTGCGTGCCGATTTTTACTATGGGTGATTACGTTGAGCAAATAATTTGTTTAAAGTTTTGTGTTGCAAATGAATTTTCGTGTGCCGATGCATTGAAAATGTTGCGAAAGGCCTTTGGTGATAATGCTCTATCGAAAACTCGTGCATATCAGTGGTACAGAGCCTTCAAGGACGGTCGTGAAGTGGTCGCCCATCGACGGCTTCGATCGAAGATAACGTCGATATAATTAAGAAAAGGGTGCTGGAAAACCGTCGTACCAGCTTGAGAGAGATAGCAAATGATCTTAAGATATCCCACGAGTCCGCACGTACGATTTTGATTGATATTTTGGGCATGAGAAAGGTGGCCGAACGACTCGTACCGAAAGACCTGAATTTTCTTCAAAAACATCATCGCGAACAGGTTGCTTCAGACATGCTGGATCGCTGTAATTCCGATTCTACATTCATGGAACGCATTATAACTGGTGATGAGACCTGGGTCTACGAGTACGATATGCAAACAAGCCAGCAATCATCGGAATGGGTGGCAAAAAATGAGCCGAAACCGAAAAAACCACGCCAAAGCCGCTCGAAAATGAAGGTGATGCTCATTGTTTTCTTCGATATCCGTGGCGTGGTGCACTACGAATTCGTTCCAGAGGGTCAGACGGTAAACAAGGGTATTACCTAGGCGTTATGAAACGTTTGCGTGAGCGTATCCGTAAGAAGCGGCCAAATTTGTGGGCGAACAACTCATGGATTTTGCATGACGATAACGCGCCTTCTCACCGAGCTACCATTGTGACTGACTTTCTCGCCAAAAACTCAACAAACGTGCTTCAGCAACCACCGTATTCGCCGGATTTGGCTCCCTGCGACTTTTTCCTCTTCCCAAAACTAAAATTGCCCCTTCGTGGCACCCGTTTTGAGTCGATTGAAGCCATAAAACAAAATTCGGCGTGAGAGCTAAAGTCCATCCCGGAAAGCGCCTATAAAAAATGTTTCGATAATTGGAAGTGCCGTTGGCATAGATGTATTGGAGCAAATGGAGCCCATTTTGAAGGCGACTCAATAAATTTTGACGATTAAATGTAAAAATGTTGTTTTAATTGAAAATTCCCGGTACTTTCTTGACAGAGTAGTATAGTGACTAAGTACAATAAAAATAAAAGACTTGTATCTCTATAGATATGGCCAAACATTTCTTTCATTATGGCAATTAATAAATAAACCCACTCAACACTATAATTAATTAATAAATATACCCCACTCCCAAGACAGAAAACAATTTAAAAAAATTGTCAAATTAACATATTTTGTACCAATTTCACAAAATATAGTCCAAATAATTTCAAAAAAGAACATTAAAATAGCTTTCACATTATTTTAATGATGTTATAGAGTGTCAACTCAATAATTTAGGAATTTTATTAGGAGTACAAATAAGTTTCCGCCGTTTTTTAACACAAATTAAATATTTATTATAGAAGAACGGTAATATAAATTTATTTAAAATATTGCCCATCACTTGCAACCACTTTTTCCCATCTCTCAGGCAGCATTCGAATCCCACGTCTGAAGAACTCCTTGTCTTTTGAGGCTATCCACGAATCAACCCAATTTTTGATATCCTCATAAGATGTGAACCGCTGCGCCGTCAGAGCATGTGCCATGGTGATAATCGGACGGTGCAATGTCTGATGAATACGGCGGGTGGGGTAACACTTCCCAATCAAGTGTTTCCAAGTACTTTTTCACGGGAGCCGCAACATGTGGACGAGCATTGTCATGCAAAAGAATAATTTTTTCGTGTCTAGAATAGTATTGAGGGCGTTTTTCCTTCAGAGCTCGGCTCAATTTCATCAATTGTGTTCGATAGAGGGCTCCAGTAATTGTTTCGCTCGGATTAAGCAACTCATAATACACTACACCTAGCTGATCCCACCAAATACACAGCATAAGTTTTTTTCCGTGAATATTCGGTTTTGCTGTTGATGTTGACGCGTGGCCAGGTAATCCCCATGATTTTCTTCTTTTTGGATTGTCATAATGTATCCACTTCTCATCACCAGTTACGATACGATTTAAAAAACCTTTTTTTATGTCTAGCTAGCAGCATTTCACTTAAGCATAATCGGCGTTCAATATCTCTCGGCTTTAATTCGTACGGAACTCAATTTCCTTGTTTATGAATCATTCCTAATGATTTTAAACGATGTGAGACTGCTTGCTGAGTGACTTCTAATGTTAGAGCAAGTTCTTTTTGTGTTTGAGATGAATCTTCCTCCAATAATTCCTCCAATTCTGCATCCTCCTAAATTCTTGGCCTTCCACTGCGATCTTTGTCTTCTACATCGAAATCACCGTTTTTAAACTTTTGAAACCACTCTCGACACGTTCTCTCACTCAAAGCACCCTCACCATATGCTTCTACGAGCAATTGATGCGCCTCAGCAGCAGATTTCTTTAAATTAAAGAAATAAACTAATATTTCCCTCAAATGACGCTTATTTGGCTCAAATTTTGACATTTTCAACTTATAAAAATTATATTTTACCAATATAAAATGAATGATATTAACAGGTTATGTTGTTCTTGAATGTCCAAACTATTTTTTAAGCCAGTTATCATCTGCGAAAGCTAACCGAAACTCCGTGCCGCGCAATCTACAATAAAACGGCGGAAACTTATTTATACTCCAATATGAAGAATAAACCGGGAGAAGAGTTAGACAAAAAAAGTAACTCTTCTATTTATCGACACTGATCAATGTTCAAATGTTCAATTTTTTTCAATGTAGTTTTCAAGAGCTGCGAGTAGGTAACTAGTACCTTTAAATCAGTCCTTTGTATTTAAATATTCGCTGCAAAAATATTTCATTAACTTATGTTAAAATATCATATTTTCAATTTTTTTAAGACTGAAATATCTCTAAACCAGTCCTAAGCATCTAATCGTAAATAATGGCATGTTTGATTGAAAATGAATGGAAATATGCGAGTTATTTAGATTAAAATGTCATATTTTCACTTTTAAAATTTTTTCGGAGTAGTTTTGAAAAGCAGAGATAATTCCATAGTAGGCAACTATTACCTTTACACCACTCATAAGCATCTACATAACTACTCTTACTTGAAATTAATGATAATTTTTTAAACAATATATATTGAAAATTTACTATGAATTTACTATTACAAGAGTATTTTGAAATTTTCCATATAAGACCTTTTTGAAATCTATGTGGAACATTGTTTGGCGCTTGAACTTGTTATTCCTTAATATACAGTTGAAAGAATTTGTATTGGGTGATGAATATAAATAATTTGGTCAATACTTCATATTCAATATTGATTTCTCGTATATCACTTGGTGAAACATTAAATTAATAAAGTAAATAAAAACACTTGGCTTAAGTTTCACTGTTTATTTAATTTCTGTTGACATATATGTTTCGGTTTTTTTTAACCCATTTTAAAAACTAAAGAGAACAGAATTCAAAATAATATTTATATAATAATAGAAGGATAGAATTTTGAAGAGTGTAAAAATAAGATGTTGGGTCGGTTTTAATATTTTACAGATAAGAACAATGGAAGAACAATGGTGATAAATTAAATTTCATTTGGTCGTTTGTGATTCGTAACTTCCTTCCGTATGCTAAAGAAATGTTTTCTTTGATTCTTAATTAGTTAATTATCACCACATGTGCTGATAATATATATGTCTAATAAGTGATACAATGTTATCTAGGGCATGTTAAAAATTTAATTCAGATTCATTTAGATTAAAATCTGGATTCCGGAGAATTAATCCCGCTATTATCTGAAATTTTTTATTTACTTATGTAATTTGATATATTAACTTTTTCCGGGTAGTTTTGAAAAGCGGCCATTTTTCCTCATTAGGTAACTAGGAATCCTAAACCACCCTTAAGCACGTGAATAATCGCTGCTTGTGGTTAAAAATAAATAAAAATATCTAATTTCTTTCAGCAAATATAAACAATAAAAGCAGAACATGATTTTATAATACCAGAAGAAAACACAGTAGATTATTAAACAGTGGAAGGAAAAAAACGTCTTATTTCAACTTATTTATTCTTAACTTGCTTAAAACTAGTTTCAAAAGCTTTGTTTTTGTATTATTTTTCAAACACTAGAAAATTCTCCCAGCTAAGCAATACCTCGTTACGTTGAAAGCATTTTTAGCAACAACCCCCATTAAATTCCACCTTCGAATTTTCTCCAATTCTAAAATAACTTTCCTCTTAAGACTTGAATTAAGACTTCGGTGATTATCGTCGAATGTAAAAAATCAATCGGAAATATCTCGAAAACTTCAATATATCTGAACGACTCAAACTTCCCTTAAACTTCCACGCCGGTTTTCAGAGAAATATTTCTTAGGGTTTCCTGAATTTCCGGAATCTCGAGGATAAACTGAAGACGGCTTCGCGAATTCTCTTATCGATTTTCTCTTCACGTACCACCCACGCGACTTCGCTCTTAGTTATCCGAACTGGAGTTCTGAGATCCGACACAAGACACATACTCGTTTATCCTCATCTGTTATTAGAATAAGAAATTTAAGTGAAAGATGACACGCCTCACTAATTGAAAAGCTTGAATCTAGTTATCTTTTATAATTATCAGCTGATGTTCAGGATCTGAGACAATTCCGACAGTTGAAAGCTGCAAGATAAACGAAAACTTATATTGAAATTAAACGTTATCATATTAGATATCATGCGGATTTATTCTGCATTTATTTATTTATTTTAATTTTATAAAATTGTTTTCTCAAAAACTGTTCAAAATTAAATGAAATAAATGTCTCAGAAAACACAGCTTCAATTTTGTAGAAATATATTAGGAGTACAAATAAGTTTCCGCCGTTTTATTGTAGATGGCGCGGCACGGAGTTTCGGTTAGCTTTCGTAGATGATAACCGGCTTAAAGAATAGTTTGGACATTCAAGAACCACATAACCTATTGATATCATTGATTTTATATTGGTAAAATATAATTTTTATAAGTTGAAAATGTCAAAATTTGAGCCAAGTAAGCGTCATTTGCGGGAAATATTAGTTTACTTCTTTAATTTAAAAAAATCTGCTGCTGAGGCGCATCAATTGCTCTTAGAAGGATATGGTGAGGGTGCTTTGAGTGAGAGAACGTGTCGAGAGTGGTTTCAAAAGTTTAAAAACGGTGATTTCGATGTAGAAGACAAAGATCGCAGTGGAAGGCCAAGAATTTAGGAGGATGCAGAATTGGAGGAACTATTGGAGGAAGATTCATCTCAAACACAAAAAGAACTTGCTCTAACATTAGAAGTCACTCAACAAGCAGTCTCACTTCGTTTAAAACCGTTCTTCTATAATAAATATTTAATTTGTGTTAAAAAACGGCGGAAACTTAATTGTACTCCTAATAAAATTAACAATCATTACACAGCCCAAAAGGAAATAAAATAATATAAAGAAAATATAAATTATTAACGAAAAATATGAAATAAATGATATTGAGTAAGGTTATATGAATTTTCATTAAGTAGAGACTAATTCAATTAAATATGAAATAAATACTTGAAGGGTACAAAGGTTTGATTCGTATCAATGTATTATGAAAATAAAATTGCTTTCCAAAAATGCAAAACATAACCTCAATAATTTCTTCAAAAATAACTCTCTTTAAAACGGACATTTGGAATCACCACATCGACAACTCGTTAGTTCAACTTCGTATCCAGAAAATAAAGAGAATTTATGTTTTTGAAGGAATTTTTGAGGTTATGTTGAGAATTTTTGGGAAGGAATGTGATTTTCATAACATCGGGTGTTTTTTTAGAGTGTTAGGACTTTCGATAGGTATAACTGCGATTTGACAGAAGGTAGAAGCCATGTTGTTTTGAGATTTCTATTCAGTACGCATTGACAAATTATCATGGAAAGAATCACGCTGCAACAACGTTTAAAAATTGTTGAAATTTATTTTCAAAATCAGTGTTCTATTCGCCAAACTTATAGAGAGCACTTCGTGAAATTTATGGTTTGCATAATCGTCCATCAGAGCAGCTTATCGTCGAACTATGGATAGATTTCGGACAACATTTTCTCTACTCTATGCAACAACAACAAGACAAAAAACTGTACGTACAGAAGAAAATATGGCTGCTGTAAGTCATAGTGTTGATGATGATCCAGATTTGTCTATTCGTCGACGTTCAGAACAAAGATTTGAGAAAATTTTTCTATAAAATTAAAATTGTTAGTGAGGATTGCAGAATAAATCTGTATGATACTCAAGATATTGTAATAAACGTTCAATCAAGTAAAAAAAAAACCCTTTTATTATCAATTGGTTTTATCATTGCCTATGGAAGCGACCAAACCCCTTGTTATGAAATACTTTTTGGTTTTAATTAACATTTCTTTACTAAGTCACGGATACAATAATTTTTTTTTCAGCTAATAAACTCGACTGACGACGAATAATGGTTCTGAACCAAATTTTCATTTTAAATTTCATTTGGATGAGTAAAATATAAGGTTGTTCGGAAAGTAATTTCGTTTTTTCCCGACAGAGGATTTAATTGTATTTTTTTGAACCCAACTTCACATCGGATAACAAAACAATTAATTCGGAATTCTACTGTCATCAGCTGGACAAACTGAATGATGCATTTCAACAGAAAAGTACAAAATTAATCAACAGAAATGGTGTAGTGGTCCACCAAGATAATGCAAATTTGGTCATTCGCCAAAAGCTTTTACAGCTTCAATGGTATACCCTGCCACAGCCACCATATTCTCCAGATCTGGCGCCTTCAGATTATTATTTGTTCCGGTCATTGCAGAATTTTTTGGACGGTAAAATCTTTGCTTCAAATGAAGGGGTCAAAATTCACCTGAATCAGTTTTTTACCAGCAAAGACCAATAAATTTCATGAACGTGACCAGTAAATTTCAGATGGGGTTTAGGGGATTACCATTAAGTATTTATGGAAATGGTTGTGATGAAATGTTGTAGATAAAGTATTACAAAATCATACATTTTATAACTTTTAGGGATCCGTATATAAACGCTACTCCATTTTAAATGCATCACAACTCTTACGTTCAACAAATTGAATCATCTTTCTCAACATGAAACCAAGTAAAGCGTCAAAAACCCAACAATGTGCCTCGAGCTTCATCTTAGACTATATCAGCTGACTGCTGCTGCTCGAGACCCACTTTATTAAGTGGGGCATGTCGTTATTCTATGGAGATGATGCCCACGCGGATGCCCTTACGTCGGAATTTACGGGCGGTTGGAGAACTACCCCCAAAGATACGGCGATGACGTAGCAGCCGAGAGAAACTGCGGACTATTTTTATCCCTTATATCTCGTATTTTTAAGGGTATGGCGCATTCTGTTCCTTCCAGGCCAGTGGGGCGAAGAAAGAACGTGGGTGTCGTGGGTTCCCCATGGTTTCTATTGGAATCGATCCTTCATCCGTCTAGACTTGGGACGGCGATGTTAAACTTAATGAATGGGTCGCAAAATGAGAATCGATTCATATTTATAGAATATAGCGAAATACTGAATGGAATAAATTTCTCAATGATTTAATATCCATATGTATATGTTATGGGCCAAGTGATCAAACGTGGCATTATTAATAATGACCGTTAAAATCAGACGAAGTGATTAATTTATTACAGTGTCTGGGCACTATGAATATTGCTACAGGATAGTTGGGCAATTTGAAAATTTGGAAATAAACGGCAGGATGTGAGAAATGTTAACAGACGCGTAACATCTCACCAATTAGAGTTTGTGATACAGGAGCTGAGCGCAATAGTCATTTTCATACTGAACAGTTATAAGGGGTGTTTTTCAAAATGCCAAAGCATTATGAACAAGATCCAATTAATCTTAAATTTCGTTATTCTGATTTTAACATATTTGATTATGATGAAACCATCGTTTCGCTAACACAGCAGCATCGTCAGGTAGGTGGTTCATCTTACATTTTTGAATAACTAAATTTTTTCCCGAAATAGGCTTCTGTTTATATTAGTACAGGTACAAAATTCTATTGAGGATTAAAATCCAAAAAAGAACGATCTATGGAAATTCCAGTCAATCTGAAAATATATAACAATGAAAAGATATTTAAATCTAATTGGTCGTTAACTATTCCGACTTTATTGTATTTATTTATCTCTAGCGATTCTTACAGGTTTAAGGCCTAATTTTTACTTATTAAATTTTCAAAATTTAGGTTGACAATATGTCCCTTTTCTAACAAATAATTCGAATATATGGAATTACTTTTGTTATTGAGGGAACTCTTCAGATGTTCTTCAATTCTCTGTCGAATGTTCTTCATTTCTGTCAGAAACATCTTTAGTATTTCTGAGAGATTTGCGATACCTTGAATGAATGATACAACTTATTTATTCAATAATTTGAAATAAGGTTATTCTGATTTTCACAAATTTTTATTGTTAAACTCACAACAATTGTTTCGCTATCACAGTAGCATCATCAGGTAAGATCACATTTTGAATAACTGTAGTTATTCAAAATGTGATCTTACCTGATGATGCTACTGTGATAGCGAAACAATTGTTGTGAGTTTAACAATAAAAATTTGTGAAAATCAGAATAACCTTATTTCAAATTATTTAATATGGATTTTCACCAAGTAAGGACTGATACAATTCAATACTTATTTATTCATTCGAAACTATCACATTAAACATGCTCAAACACAATTGAAGATGTAAGTAATGATAATTTTAAACAAACTAATTGAATCGCCATGGGCTGAAATTAAAATTTCAGTTTTATGTCAACGAATGGTTTTATTTTTAATTTTTTTCTATTATTTCTAAAGCGAAGTAATTAATGAAATTATCATTTCCTAACAGCCTAAGGTTAGCTCTAAATGATGCATACGGATTCTGAGATAGGTAAAATTGAATTATTTCAGTGTGTCAGTCCGATTAACAAATAGGATATAATAATTTCAAATGTCGCAAAGTAGGTCAAGAATTTATGGAATACGAAGATTATAATGCAATGTGCTCCTTCGCTCAGCATATGAAACCTATAGATTTGCATACGACAATATCAAAAACGCAAAATACAATCTACCAGACTTTTCTCCATGTTTATTCAAGTTACAAATTCCGCATAAAGCAATTTGCAAGTTGGCGTAATTAATTTGAGGCTTGATTGTTTACCTCACACAATTTTTTAAGGTGTTTAAACTTTCCAACGATTATTTTATGGCGATAATTTATTAAAGGAAGCTCTCAAGGGTAAAAAGAACATAATTGTTAAATTAAATAAATTCGGTCACCTTGAATTCGGGAGTGAGCACTGTTTTTCTTCAACCTGTCTGAATTTCGAAAAAAAGAGTACAGCAATCCTTAAGATTCAATTTTAGATTGTTACAACCTACGTCCGATACCCATTCGTGTGACGCAAGCACGTTGATTAACTCAAACAAGTCGGTAATTTGTTTATATTGTGTAATAAAATTCAAACAAGACCCTCACAAATAACGAGACGCGGATTGGATAAATAAAGTTTATAAACGATTCTCTTTAAATTAATTTTACGACGTTTGCTCAGACTTATGGGGATATAAAGTTAATTAGAGCAACAACCATCGAAAAGACGGAAGGCACAGGTGAAATAATTAATTCGAACGCTGTATATATCAGCCTTTGATCGTACTTTACTCGAGTATGAATCTGACGAAATGAAAGTTGCTTTTAGCCGAGCATTAAAATAATTGATTCACATGGATCTAAAATTTGGGTTAACCTGAATGTTTTCTCATATTGTGTTCTTAAATAAATGAAGCTTCGGAAACGAAGAGCCCCAAATTCTTCCAAGAATAGCTTAGTTTTGAAGTAGAGGATGGGCCATTTCAAATTTGCATTTCTGATCGACTATAAATAAAAAACTAATTAATATTATTTCAAAGTAAAATTTAAATATCAAAACAGATTTATTCTGTTAGCCTCCTATAAATTTTAATTTCAAAAAATGTTATTCAAAAACTTTTAGAATTAAATTAATGTCTTTTAAGCACTGCTTATATTTAATAGGCATATAAATTCAAAACTCATGATATAATATCAAATGGAATAAAAAAACGCAAGAAATATAAATTCTCAATTAAAATCAATAAATAAATATTTAAAGGAAGCAAAATTTTGTTTCTGATCTTATATTTATGAAAACTAAATTTTTTTGAAAAATGCAAAACATAATTTTAAGAACTTCTCCAAAACTAATTTATTTCAAATATTTATTATATTTAAATAAGTTACTTCAAAAAGCTCTCAAAACATGTAGCACATACTCAAAAATCAATTGGAAATCAAATAATTGTTTTTTGAGGATGTACTACATATTTTGGGAGATTTTTGAAGTTACTTATTTAAATATATTAAATATTTCAAACAACAACCAAATTTTTGTCTAATTCAAACATTTATTTATTAATTTTAATTGAGAATTTATATTTTTTGGTGTTTTTATTCCATTTGATATTATATGATGAGTTTTGATTTTATACGTCTATTAAATATAAGCAGTGCTTATAAGACATTAATTTAATTCTAAAAGTTTTCGAATAAAATTTTTTGAAATTAAAATTTTAGGAGACAAATAGAATAAATATGTTTTAATATTTAAATTTTGTAACAATCCTTCTACCAAGTAAAAAACCTCTTCTTATTATTTTATTTTTTCGAAGCTTTTAGTTTATTAGAGATATTGAACCTTGAGATTTACGAATACGAATCAATTCTTCGGAACCTCTACAGATTTTAATATAAATAAATCTCTTGAAAATATTTAGAATTAAATTTTTGCCGCGCCCTAGATAATACTGTATCACTTTATAGACATTCATATTATCATCACATGTGGTTGAAATGAACTGATAAAAAATTTAAAAAAATATGAAATAATGACCAAAACATTCAAAAATCACCTAATATAAAATTTGTTTCCATTGGATATTAAAGAAATACAAGTTCACTTACCAAAAAATGTTCCACATAGAATTCAAAGAGGGTTTTTTTAATTTCCTCTTTAAAAAGATATATAGCATGTTCTCCAGAAAAAGAACCTGAAAAGTTCTAACCTAAGCTCTTCAGTTATTTGAATAAATAAAATAATAATTAAAAAATATATACATACCTTCTTCGACCAAGTGAAAGTGTCTGGTGGAAGAAGGTATGTATATATTTTTTTATAGTATTTATTAAAATAACTCCTATCTGTTTTTTTTTTCATATCAAAATGAAACCTCTTATTGGAAAACCTTTTATCATTTTGAAAGCAGCAAACGCATCAATTAATTTCCACAATACTACACTTTGTCAAGAAAAATAAGAGAAAAACAAAGTTCCAACTTTATCCTGAATTTTTAAAAATTTTTCAGGATTGGAATTCTTTAAATGGAATTGAATGTAGTAAATAATCGAATTGGATATTAAATAAATGAATTGTTGGACTAATCGAAGTTTTACGAAGTCGAAGCTTACATAATTTCTAATCTAGAAAATTGAGAAAAATTCAAATTCCGGAGAGAAAACGAAGGATAACGCGATAGATATCAGCACAATCATGGTTGGATGCTGTTAATAAATGCAATTCATTCTGGAACGGCGATAAAGTACAATTGAATGCGGTTTTTATTCACCGAACATCAACCAATTTTGTAATTGTGGCTAGGAACAATGGAGTCAAAACGGTCTTCAGAGCAGAACCATTGCGAAAGAAAACCCTGCGGCGTTCACAATAATTAATCGAGTGTTTGTGCAGAAAACGCAGCGTTGTTGTCTGTTTTAAATGTCAATGGGTTTTCGGTATTCAATAGGATACGATCCAACCAGTTCTGTTTATGGTATCTGACTTGGAATTTTTCTTTATTAACATTTTTTCGCTTACAGTTAGACGAAAATGGTTTACATTTATTCTTAGACGACCTTCATATGAACATTCGTTGAAATTCTAGTGAAATGTTATAGCTGAACAAGTCAAGGTGGCGTGGTTAATAAATGTTGGTCATTATCATTGAAAAATACTTGTTTGACTTTAATTAATCTGAAGACACGGTAGTGCAAGTGCAGGATTGAAAAAATATGCTGACATTTTATATCAACTTTCACAAAATAGCAGAGTAATTAATTAATTAATAAGTCATAATTTATTTCATAAGGAAAAATATTTCTCAAGAAATTTAACTATATTTCAACAATAAACAAATTCTTCATGAAGGATCGACGTACAAAGAAGTCATCCATATACAAAATACTGAACTACACTAACGAACAATCCTGGAAACAAATAATAAGACATGAAAAACAGTTTTGTATCGGGTGTTTTATAGAGTGAAAGAACTTTAAATTGAAATAAAACACATTTAAATTAAGATTGAGGCCAATTTTTTTTTAGTTGAAAGATGATTTTATGAAATTTATGTTTTAAAAATAATTTCCGGCATATGTCCACCACGACTAGCTCTAAGGAACCGCATTCGACCAGACCAATTTTGGACCACATTTTCGAGTAATTCAGGACTTATTTCCTCAATAACACGACTTTTGTTGACTTCCAAAGAGTCTATTGAAAAAAAAATAATCCAGTAGAATTATGTCGCATGATCTTGGGAGGCCAATTAATTGGACCATTTCTCGAAATGATGTTATCGCCAAATCTTTCTTTCAATAAATCAATCATTTATCTATAACGAGCATTATCACTGTAACATTAGCTCCAACATCGTTTTTAGAGAAATATGGACCGATGATGCCTCCAGCGTAAGGCACAACATACAGTGCATTTTTCAGGATGCAATGGAACCTGCAGAACTTCTTGAGGATTGTATTCAGTCCATATATGGCAATTTTGCTTGTTTACATAGCCGTTCAACCAAAAATGAGCTTCATCAGTAAATGCAATTTTACGATAAAAAAGTGGATCAACTTCAAGCTATTCTAGGCCCCAATCAGCCAACAAACGACGCTTATTATGATCAAGTGGCTTTAGTTCTTCAACCAGTTGGATCTTGTATGGGCGTAGGCCAAGATCTTTATGCAAAATTTTCCATGTGGTGGATGCACAGAGTCCAACTTGTTGTGAACGTCGACGAATAGACAAATCTGGATCATCATTAACACTATGACTTACAGCAGCGATATTTTTTTCTGTACGTACAGTTCTTTGTCTTGTTGTTGTTGTTGCATCGAGTAGAGAAAATTTTGTCCGAAATCTGTCGATAGTTCAACGAATAAGCTGCTCTGATGGACGATTATGTGAACCATAAATTTCTCGAAGTGTTCTATAAGTTTGGCGAATAGAACACTGATTTTGAAAATAAATTTCAACAATTTGTAAACGATGGTGCGGCGTGAGACTTTCAATGATAATTTGTCAATGCTTACTGAACAGAAATGTCAAAACAACATGGCTATCGAAAGTTCTATCACTCTAAAAAAAACACCCGATACAAGCGTAAATCGACCCATTTCGTTAATGTCAAATATCAAACTAACTTTCTGTCAAAACACGAATGCAAACTCTACATAGATGGCCCAAACCTTTATGATCCTTTCATAGATGTTTAAAGTTTTATTCGATTCGTTCTTCAGTTCTACCCCACTCCTTATGCCCTTATCAAGGATATAAGAATAAGCCACAACTAGTAAGTACATCGTAAAAGAAAGCACAAAAATAAAATTTAAAACCAGAAAGAGTAAAGTCGCTCACGAATCGAAATACAATGTCAGATTATTTCATTGTTACTATTGAACACGTGATATCAGATCAGTTTTTAATAGTAGCTAATAAATCGAGAAATATAAATAACCTATAGACGACCTACGCACGAAAACCATGAAATAATGGAAACTATTGTTATCTGCTATAATAACTACGTGCTAAAAACCATATAGACGTATCTGGATCATTGTTCCATTTTTTACCTAACAATGTCAATTCTTATCACCGTGATTCATTTAACACCTAACGATATGTGATATTCGAACCACTTCAAACAAATTTGCAAGACTTCCTCATCCACAAAATCAAGAACAATCAAACTCTTTCAATATTGGTTGGTTCTACCTTTGACATTTATACAAAGTTTCACTTAAATATATTGACACACAAAAACGAGTTCCTCGATTTTTGTCAGGTCTGATTTTGTTAACCACTGAATTTGCATACGTTTGCGAAATGAATCTTTCTCAGTCACGGAAATGTGCAAAAGAGGTACGAAGTCTTCAAAAAAGGTCCAGACAGCACCCAATGACCATCAACGTCTGCAGCTGAAAGGCATGTCATGGAAATCGGAAATTTGTTGCTAGAGACCATCGATTGACAATTACATATAAATCTTGCGGCTCTTTTGAGTATTTCTTGTGCATCAATCCAAAGCATTTCGAAAAATATTCGAATGCCATCAAATCACTGAAATCTTGAGGAAAAATGCGATGAGAACCGGAAGGAATTGACGAAACAAGGCAATAACATGAAAGAAAACCAAAAACTGCATCAAAGTCTCTGGAATGAATACTCTGCCACAAAAACGTTAACGATTTAGGAGAAAATTTATGCTAATGAGGCTTAGTTGCCAAAAATATGTAAAGGGTTTTTCAATAAGAGATTTCATTCTGATATACAGTGTGAACAGGGGGAACAACTTTTCCGCTCTTCGCATTTAAAGTCGGAAAATCCAGATGTTAAGTTTTCGTTGAACCAGCTTGTATGTGCCTAATTTAGCACATTGCTACTTCTGACTGTTCAGCAAACTCGAGAGACTTTTCGAGCCATACCTTTTAGACTCACTGAGGAGAACAGAAGTTCATCAAACGTGTCCTATGACTCGCAAGAATAAATAAACATATCTTGCAACTTCAATGCGACTGAATTTGAGCTTTCTGGTTATGCAATCATCCCTTTAAAGGTTAGATAACACCAAATATTCTCTAACCTCGAAGATCAACAATAGTGGGACCTGATCACAAACAACTGCATCCATAAACTATGTGACGTTCTCTTACAATCCTGGAAATCCATTAGCAATAAAATATTGACATAAATAGCGAACTATAAACATCAGGAACTCATCAATATATTTCTAATTATCAAGATCTTGGAGCCATGGAAAATGGTAACGGCTAGCTAGAGCGGACGTCGATTGTTTTGCTCTCAAGCTCACAGTGGCTTTACCAGGTACTCGTTTGGATAATATAGTTGTTGCTTTGTTACCGATAGACAAAATGAAAAAACTACTGCCAGTTATGAGTGAAATATAGTATGTTTGTTGATTTTGTCTATCATAAATATACAAATATTGGTGAAAGTGACAGATGTTTTGATGTTTGATCCGTCTGATCAAGGAAACTGAACGAAAAAACATCACCCTACGTTAAATATCCGCAGTTTGCATTTGTATGTAGATTTAATACGCAAACAAATGTTTTTTTAATGCCGATATTTCTGGAGTTTAGTGTACTCCTAATAGTTAAATTAATCAGGTAAAATAATGACCCAATTTATTAATTTACAGAAATTGTTTGGCTAACTCTAAAAATTATAGCTTTACTTCTTAGATAATAACAATGGTTCAATTAAATGATTCAGTTATGGCTCAGGCAAAAATTTGGAAAAAGTAGGATACAAAAGCCATAACTTGGAATAAAAGATGAGTAAAAATATGGAAAAAAGGGAACAAATAACCGTGAAATATATTGTACAATAAATTAAAATGCGATACATGGTAGAAGATTTTGAATTACTTTAATTTCAGAATTAAATCTGGAAATCTCTATAGTATACATTCTGTCAAGAAAGTACCGGGAATTATCGATTTAAATCTGGCGGGGCAATGAGGCAGGTAAAATTTTTTTTTCCTAGGTTGGTACCACTGTCCTTAATTACTATGCCAAGCTTGAGCGGGATCTGTCAACTAGTGTGTTTGCAACAGCTGATTAAGTCAGTCGATGTCAGAGTGCGTGCCGATTTTTACTATGGGTGATTACGTTGAGCAAAGAATTTGTTTAAAGTTTTGTGTTGCAAATGAATTTTCGTGTGCCGATGCATTGAAAATGTTGCAAAAGGCCTTTGGTGATAATGCTCTATCGAAAACTCGTGCATATCAGTGGTACAGAGCTTTCAAGGACAGTCGTGAAGTGGTCGAAGACTTGCCTCGTTCCGGACGCCCATCGACGGCTTCGATCAAAGATAACGTCGATAAAATTAAGGCAAGGGTACTGGAAAACCGTCGTACCAGCTTGAGAGAGATAGCACATGATCTTAAGATATCCCACGAGTCCGCACGTACGATTTTGATTGATATTTTGGGCATGAGAAAGGTGGCCGCACGACTCGTACCGAAAGACCTGAATTTTCTTCAAAAACGTCATCGCGAACAGGTTGCTTCAGACATGCTGGATCGCTGTAATTCCGATTCTACATTCAAGGAACGCATTATAACTGGTGATGAGACCTGGGTCTACGAGTACGATATGCAAACAAGCCAGCAATCATCGGAATGGGTGGCAAAAAATGAGCCGAAACCGAAAAAACCACGCCAAAGCCGCTCGAAAATGAAGGTGATGCTCATTGTTTTCTTCGATATCCGTGGCGTGGTGCACTACGAATTCGTTCCAGAGGGTCAGACGGTAAACAAGGAGTATTACCTGGGCGTTATGAAACGTTTGCATGAGCATATCCGCAAGAAGCGGCCAAATTTGTGGGCGAACAACTCATGAATTTTGCATGACGATAACGCGCCTTCTCACAGAGCAACGATTGTGACTGACTTTCTCGCCAAAAACTCAACAAACGTGCTTCAGCAACCACCGTATTCGCCGGATTTGGCTCCCTGCGACTTTTTCCTCTTCCCAAAACTAAAATTGCCCCTTCGTGGCACCCGTTTTGAGTCGATTGAAGCCATAAAACAAAATTCGGCGCGAGAGCTAAAGTCCATACCGGAAAGCGCCTATAAAAAATGTTTCGATAATTGGAAGTGCCGTTGGCATAGATGTATTGGAGCAAATGGAGCCTATTTTGAAGGCGACCCAATAAATTTTGACGATTAAATGTAAAAATGTTGTTTTAATTGAAAATTCCCGGTACTTTCTTGAGAGTAGTATACTGAAAATTATATATTGAATTATCAATAAAATACAATATATACTCAATATAAAATATTCTTAAACGCATAGGAAAAAAACGTCCTTTAACATACGACATAAAAAAAACATTAAAAGAAAATAATTCATTTAACTCAAGAGTTGTAATCAAAATAAGGTAAAATGAGTAAGAAATATTGACAAATTAATATCATTTATGATTTTATTTTTTGAATGTGAAGTTTAACTGATGAAGACCTGACTGGAATTCTAATTGTTTTTTGAAGATATAATACATGTTTAGAGGGATTTTTGAAGTAACTTATTCAAATATTTAAATATATCAAATATTTTGAATAATTACATGAATGGAGTATGCAGTTGGCACTAGGTTATAACAATTTTATTTAAAATAATTCACACAGTTTTTATTAGTTCCTTTTTGTACTCCTCTGAGTTTTGATTTTATACGTCTATTAAATATAAGCTGTGTTTATAAGATATTACTTTTTTAAGTTGAAATTATAGGAGACTAACAGATTAAATCTGTTTTGATATTCAAATTTTGTAATATTCCTTCTATCAAGTGAAAACCCTATTTTTATTCTATTTCATATACTAGGTTTGAATAAAACTCATTATAGAGAATGTCAGTGGTTTAAAGAAAACCATATACTACCTTGAAGCTTTCTGCGATTTTTGTGACGAACATAGAATATTTTGGATCATAAAGTTTGTGTTCAAACGAGGATAACAAGAAATCTGTAGGTAAGTTGTATTTATTCTTCGATTGATTCTATTTTTTTAAATGTGAAGTTTGACTGATGAAGACCTGACTGGAATTAAAATTGTTTTTTGAAGATAATACATGTTTTGACAGATATTTGAAGTAACCTATTTAAATTTATGATAGATTGGGCCGTTACTTGGTAGAAATCAGTTGTAATTGTCATTATAAAATAAAACACTTGTTTACATTTTCTACTTTATTTTTGGTATTGACGTACGTTTCGTCTTTGCTTGAAAGACTTCATCAGAATATGGGTATTCTGATGAAGTCTTTCAAGCAAAGACGAAACGTACGTCAATACCAAAAATAAAGTAGAAAATGTAAACAAGTGTTTTATTTTATAATGACAATAACCTATTTAAATATATAAAATATTTTAAATGAATTATATTCTCTGAGAATTCTTTGAATTATGTTCTGTAATTGTGAAAAGGAATTAGATTTCATAATTGTAAGATCAGAAATAAAATTTTGTCTCATTCAAATATTTACTTGATTAATTTTAATTGACAATTTATATTTGTTGGTTTATTTATTCCATTTGATATTGTATACTGAGTTTTTTATACATCTATTAAATATAAGCTGTGCTTATAAGACATTTCTGTAATTCTAAAAATTTTTGAATAACATTTTTTTTTTAATTAAAATTATAGGAGACCTATTTTTATTTTATTTGGTCATTATTTTATATTTTTTTGATTCTTTATTAGTTAATTTCCACCACATGTGATGACAATATATATGTCTATAAAGTGATACAGTGTGTTCAGGACATATTTTGAAATTTAATTCTAAATGTTTTCATGAGATTGATTCAGATTAAAATCTGTTGAGGTTCTGGAGAATTAATTCCAGCTATTATTCTGTAATATAATAAAAAATAATAATGTTGTTTCAATCGAAACTGGCCATGTCATATTCTCAGTGAATAAATTGTAAAAATTTGATCAAATATATTTCATTTCGATATTCATTGGATTTTCAAAAAAAAACCGGTCGTCCATATTATTATTTAAGTTATATTAAATAATCCATGAACATTTATTACTGGGCAAGTGTTACACCATCTTCTATTTTTTAAATCATTCGAAGTATACCTACTATAAAACATTTGATTTCGTGATATTTAAAGTATCTCATTAATTAATTATACTCGTTATTTTCGAAGAACGTTCTCACGGAATCTTCGTCAAATTAATTCAAAATGAATGTTACGAAACGAAATCTACGTTTCGTAAACTCGCAAAATCAACAAGGAAAAATTTCCGAAATTTACGTTCGCCAGCATTGACGACCTTAAGGCGATCCGATTATTGATAGATTAGCAAACTTGTCGTTCTATTGAGAATACAACTCATTAGTCAGACAACTATTTGCAAACATCTCCACATGAACTTTGATTGCATAACAATCGTTTTGGAATAGCGGAATAGCAGAATTCGGACATGTTGCTCCCGTATAATTTTTCCCAGCAATCAAGTATTCCGTGGATTTTGTTTGGAAACTTCCATTGTTTTCAAATTATATTATCGTTTGTTGGAGAAGAACCGGATTCCGATTTTAATGGAAACAATCTAGATTGCGTCAAAATTCGTCTCGCGTTCGAGATTTGTTTGTTGAAATATTAAAGACGGTTTTATCAAATCTGAGGGAAGAGTTATTTGCTTTTCTATCAGTTCTAGGTATGGAACCAAAATGAAAGAGATTTGTTCAACCAGATAAAATGAAAACGTATCTTATTTATTCTTACCTTGATATCGATGGTTTTTCCTAATTTTCGGATGTAAATGGAAAAACAACGTTTAGTCTTTTAAATACATTATTTTATGTATTTTCAGCCCCAAAAGGTACTAAGTATTTTCATTCAACATACGAATTTATCTTCAAATGAAATTCGCTCCGAACGTTAAAGGAGAACCTACCAAAATCTGATCGATATAATAGGACTAATGAATACTTAAAATCAAGGACTAGAAAAAAGGAACGAATTAAAAATAAATATCGAAATCTGAAAAACTTTCGCAACCCAAATAAGACTACAGAAATGATAAAATATGATACTTAATTGAATATTAAGGCTACTATACGTATTTCATGGTCGTTGACAGTATTCAGATAGCCCCAACATTTAGAATTAAACACAATAACATGATTAGAAACATTTTTAGGTTTTCAAATCAATAGACAATTTATCGTATAAATGTTATATACAATGTCATAAAAAATTAATGTTTTTCTAGACAAGTATTAATTTTAAATTAATCTAATATATAATACAAGTTTTTTTTTTGGTATTTCATCCACAAGTTTCGTGGAAATTACTATGTATTTAATACCAAAAAACTGTTTTTGAATGATTACATGTCACTGCAGTTTCGAACTTTTCTGACAAGAGATATATATTCCTTTAAGAAATTAATTAAAAATTTGTTGTACTCCCTTATATAATTGGATTATTCTTTACGATTTCTTCGTATTAATGAATTTTTCGCTTTGAAATTGATCTAATTCAAGACAACATTTATTGAGTATATAATAATAAAGATTAATAATGAATTCATAATTGAAAACTTAAAAAAAAAATATTCTGTAACCATAAGTACAAATAGTTTTGAAATAAAATGAGTAATGATGCAAATGTTTTACCACTCATATTCGAAAACATATGGAAAACTGAACTATTCCAGATAATGAACTGAAAAATTTTCTATAGAACAAAATGAGAAAGGCATAATTCACCAAAATATGAGTTGGACAGGCAGTGTTTCGTACACGCAAGATTTCCTCAACCTTCAAAATTAATTATATAAACATTAAAACATCTAATCAAGACGAAGTAACCGAACCGTAACGACGTTAAATGTGCATTCACTCCATGATTCTGAGCACAGAGCTAATTTGACAAAGTTTAATTTTATGTTCATCAACACCGATGATACCTGTGTCTTTAAATAAAATTTAATAAATTACGTTGAACAAAAATTTTACATTCGTTTCCCTAAAGAGAATTATAACGAAAAAAATATTCAAAACGATTGTTCAAAATTCAACCTGCATGGCTCCTAAGATATACTTATCTACAAATATTACCCTAGGGGATTTCCCCACAAGAACATATGCTTTCAAAATGTTGAATATGAAAGCAAAACTGTTATAAATGTAAACTATGATAATTATAATATCATCATATCGTCAAGTCAATATAATGAAACAAGTGTTTAATCGCTCACTTATCTATTCTTCATTTTATTCATATTAGTTTCGTGTAACGTTTAAGCTTCATTATAACAGGTTTTCCAATACGAGTGGTAAAATTTTAAATGATTAAAGGCAACACTGTATACTATTTTTGACATTTTAAGTCATTTGTGTTCAGTACGTTATGGCATTTAATCATAGTAAGATACACGCTTCAACAACGTTAAGAAGCAGTTACAAATTTGAAAGTGACTTTTCTCTACACGATACATGAGAACCAATACGACAAAGAAATGCACGCACACAAAGGATTATTGATTTAGTTGCAGCAAGTATCGGGTGTTTTTTTTAGAGTGATAGAACTTCAAATTGAAATAAAACACATTTAAATTAAGTTTGAAGCCAATTTTTTTTTTATTTGAAAAATTATTTTAGGACATTTATGTTTTAAAAATAATTTCCGGCACATGTGCACCACGACTAGCTCTGAGGAACCGCCTTGGACCAGACCAATTTTGGACCACTTTTTAAAGTAATTCAGGCCTTATTCCATCAATAACAGGAGTTATGTTGGCTTCCAAAGCGTCTATTGTTTCTGGTTTCTCAGAATAAAATAATGACTTGACATAACCCCAAAGAAAATAATCCAGTGGAGTTATGTCGCATGATATTGGAGGCCGATTAATTGGACCATTTCTCGAAATAATGTTATCTTCAAATATTTCTTTCAATAAATCAATTGTTACGGTAGCAGCATGAGGTGTAGCACCATCTTGTTGGAACCAAAACACTTCTGGGTAGATAGCATTCAAATTTTGAAACAAATAATCATTTATCATCGATCTGTAAAGAGCACCATTCACTGTAATATTAGCTCCAGCTTCAAAAAAAATATGGACCGATGATGCATCCAGCGTATAAAGCATACCATACAGTGCATTTTTCAGGATGCAAGGGAACCTGCAGAACTTCTTGAGGATTGTTTCCACCCCATATACGCAATTTTGCTTGTTTACATAGCCGTTCAACCAGAAATGAGCTTCATCACTAAACACAATTTTACGATAAAAAAGTGGATCAACTTCAAGCTGTTCTAGGGCCCAATCAGCGAACAAACGACGCTTATTCAGTTCTTGAACCAGTTGGATGTTGTATGGGTGTAGACCAAGATCTTTACGCAAAATTTTCCATGTGGTGGATGCACAGAGTCCAACTTGTTGTGAACGTCGACGAATAGACAAATCTGGATCATCATTAACACTATGACTCACAGCAGTCATATTTTCTTCTGTACATACAGTTTTTTGTCTTTTTGTTGTTGTTGCTGCATCGAGTAGAGAAAATGTTGTCCGGAATCTATTGATAGTTCGACGAATAAGCTGCTCTGATGGACGATTATGTAAACCATAAAATTCACAAAGTGCTGTATAAATTTGGCGAATAGAACACTGATTTTGAGAATAAATTTCAACAATTTGTAAACGTTGTTGCGGCGTTAGGCTTTCTATGATTATTTTTCCGACCCAAATATCGACCAATAGAATTGCACCATTCGACGTCACGTGGTACAACCTACATGGTATTATACTGATAATTTTTTGATTATTTTCTCTGGTAGTTGCTATATATAAAAAACAAAACATGATCCAGTCAAATTAACCACACGTCAAACTGACAGGTTGAATTCAATTGTGAAAATTGGAGATTTTGCATGAAAATGAGTCGATTTGGAGTTTGTTCTCTGTCCACCATCGATAAAAAAGTCAAAGGAAATGTTCCCATTAATACCGGAGAAGGCAAAAAAAACAGTTTGGAACCAATTTACCAATTTATTTATTTTTGTACTGAGAGGGAATACACATTGAGTGCTGAAACGAGTGAAGCGCAATTGGCAAACATTATGAAAGATTACGCTTACAATATGAAGAAAACGGATGGAGAAGACTATAAGGAAGGTACAATAAAAACAATGTGGAATCAGACTGCCAAATCACTTGAAGAAAAGTATTTGAACGATTTCGACATCAAAATCAACCCATTTTCGGATGCTGAATCTTAATTAAATGTTGTTTTATTCATTATGAAATTCTTATTTGTTAACTGTTCATTTCATCTCATGGTGCAATTCTATTGGCCGACATTTGGGACGGAAAAATAATCCCCCGAATACCACACGAGCTTCAAAATTATCTGGCATTTCCCTCAAGGTTCCCTGCAAACAAATAAAGTCGTCAAGTTTTTCAGGAAAAATCACTCGCGCTTCGCGCTCGTGATTTTTTAACCTGAAAAACTTGACTCCTTCATTTGTTTGCAACGAACCTATCGGGAAATACCCGATAATTTTGAAGCTCTTGTGGTATTATAAGTGATAATTTGTCAATGCTGACTGAACAGAAATGTCCAAAAAACATGGCTTCTACCTTCTGTCCAATCACAGTTATCCCTATCGAAAGTTTTATCACCCTATAAAAACACCCGATATAACAGCTAATCCAAATTTATCGGTTCCACGTCGTCCTCAACAATTTTAAGATAAAATTTGGGTTTACATCCTTACGAAATTCAACTGATTCCAGTACTGAAGCAATTTGACCACCAAAAACGTAGCTCATTTTTTGATTCTGCTCTTGAACGACTTCAAAATGATGAACAATTGTTTGGTTGAATGGTTATGTGAACAAACAGAATTGAAGAAATTGGAGTGATGAAAATCCACACGAAACTGTTAAGAAACTACTATAAACAGATAAAGTCACTGTGTCGCGTTCAACTAATCTTTCATCTGGACGATTATAACGACCAAAAATTGGAGTTGAAGCACGTAAGTTGGAGTAACAGATCGCGATTTTTCATAATAAGTTTGGATTATTTGTAAACGTTGTTGGAGTGCGTACCTTTCCATGATTAAATGGTAGACATTGACAAATAAAACTGTCAATGTCACAAATAAACAATGGCTGCCAAGCGTGAGTAATGTCAAAAAAAAAATAGAGCGTTCCCATTAAAATACCCTTTAGTCTACTACCCATATATTCTGATTAAAACTATTTGTTTATTTTTAATCTAAGGTGGCCAGGCAAACAGCGTCCGCCATTACTGTTTATTTTTGACGTACACGTACCCCAGGTTAGGAACCGCTGGTCTAGACCATCCTGAATGTATTTCCAACCACCAATAGCTCGCTCGCTCTTCTTGTAACCGCAAAATCCAAACGGGACGAAACTGCAAAGGTTAATTAACTTCCAACAAAAACGCGAACCTGATACACCAAGCCCACGCTCCAGGGAAACATAAAAACGCGACCTTGGACTTAATGCGATCCGCGAAAATCCCGTAATGTCGAATCCCGGACGAATTAGCGACAACGTGACCTATCAATAACTCTAATGGGATATCGGCGAGGCAGGATGGAGCACGAGATTATGTTGACGACAATCCACGCGAGCTAAAAGAGCTAGAGCGCTATCTGCAGACAACTTCTGGACTGGAATCCCCAGCCGGTGTATTCTGCGAGTTCCTCGAGCTTGATTAGCGTCAGATTTCCCACAGGAACTCGAGCGGGACCTTCCACGGATCTGATGAAAGTCAGGGAAAATTGGAAAGGAAAGTCGTAACTCGCTTATGGAGGCGATGAAAATTTTCGTGATAGTTTTATGAAGTATCTGCAGGGCACGGATATATCTGGAGGCTTTACGAGTCTTCATGTGTCAATCGAGGTGATCATTAATCTTCCTTTTTATGTTTTCCTCGTCTAGAATAGAGTTTAACAATGTATAAGGTTGTTCGGAAAGTAATTTTGCTTTTTCCGACAGTATTTGTATTTCTTCGAACCCAACTTCACACATAATCCTTATACAGGGTGGTCCTACGAAAACTTAACACCTCGATTTTCCGACTTTAAAATGATTTCTGATTCGAGAGGGAACAACTTTTTCGCTTTTTTCATACCCGTAACTTCAACCCCATAACGGGGGTGAGCACAACCCCTTGATTTTGAATAGGGATGAGGGGTGTTGCGATTACATTATTTTATTACAATGTGAAATACTTTTTTTCATAATTTAATACATGCAGAAACTGATAAAGACGAATTTAAGTATCTCAAGAAGGTGTACGCTTCGGAATTTTTAATTTTTAATGACAAAAACCTCGATGTACCATCATTCGTATCTGATCAAACCATAACTCGAAGGAAAGTTTTCGAAACCTGAAATATATTTCACAAAACGCACTACCACAAACTTCTTCATGTATTGGGTGTTTTTTTTAGAGTGATAGAACTTGAAATTGAAATAAAACACATTTAAATTAAGATTGAAGCCAAATTTTTTCATTCGAAAGATTATTTTATGACATTTATGTATTGAAAATAATTTCCGGCATATGTCCACCACGACTAGCTATGAAGAACCGCATTCGACCAGACCAATTTTGGAGCACTTTTTCCAGTAATTCAGGCCTTTATTCACAATAACACGAATTATATTGGCTTCCAAAGCGTCTATTTGTTCTGGTTCATGATCATAAACCAATGACTTGACATAACCCGAAAGAAAATAATCCAGTGGAGTTATGTCGCATACTCTTGGATGCCAATTAATTGGACCATTTCTCGAAATAATGTTATCGCCAAATCTTTCTTTCAATAAATCAATTCTTACGGTAGCAGCATGAGGTGTAGCACCATCTTGTTGGAACCAAAACACTTCTGAGTCGATACCATTCAAATTTTGAAACAAATAATAATCGATCATCGATCTATAACGGGCAACATTCACTGTAGCATTAGCTCCACCATCGTTTTTAAAGAAATATGGACAGATGATGCCTTCAGCGTATAAAGCACACCATACAGTGTATTTTTCAGATGCAATGGAACCTGTAGAACTTCTTGAGGATTGTTTTTACTCCAGATATGGCAATTTTGTTTGTTTACAGAGCCGTTCAACCAGAAATTCATCAATAAACACAATTTCACGATAAAAAAGTGGATCAACTTCAAGCTGTTCTAGGGCCCAATCAGCAAATAAACGACGCTTATTATGGTCAAGTGGCTTCAGTTCTTGAACCAGTAGGATCTTGTATGGGTGAAGACCAAGATCTTTACGCAAAATTTTCCATATGGTGGATGCACAGAGTCCAAATTGTTGTGAACTTCGACGAATAGACAAATCTGGATCATCATTAACACTATGATTTACAGCAGCGATAGTTTTTTCTGTACGTACAGTTCTTTGTCTTGTTATTGTTGTTGGATCGAGTAGAGAAAATGTTGTCCGAAATCTATGGATAGTTTGACGAATAAGCTGCTCTGATGATGGACGATTATGTAAACCATAAATTTCACGAAGTGCTCTATAAGTTTGGCGAATAGAACACTGATTTTGAAAATAAATTTCAACAATTTGTAAATGTTGTTGCGACGTGAGTCTTCCCATGATAATTTGTCAATGCTTACCGAACAGAAATGTCAAAACATGGCTTCTACCTTCTGCCAAATCACAGTTAACCCTATCGCAAGTTCTATTACTCTACAAAATACCCGATACAGTTCTATCACTCTGAAAAAACAGGCGATACTTTCAGTGAATAAAAAAGAAAACGATGGAAACATAAATTTTCAGAGGTGTTTTCTTATAGATGTAATGAAAAAACAATTTGAGGATATAGCGAAGATTAAATTAACAATTTTTTTTCAGTTTAATATGGGTTATGCGGCTTATTAGCTAGTTTCTCAAGATAAAATATATTATAATTTTAACGTAGGGCGTTTTGATATTCTGTAATAGACATTGTTAAGTCTATTAGGAGACGGTCCTGCCTGCGTTATATATAATTTATTATTGTTGTTATTGCGGGTGGTCGTGAAAGCGCTTAAATCTTTCATGTTGATATTTCCAATAGACTTGTTGCTGATCCATGTTAACTTCGAAGAATTATTACTTGCGACACTTCAGATTATTTGTTCTCTAGTGAGTATATATGGCCCTTAGAAAACATGGAAAGATTTCAATTCTCTTGATATATTTAGTGTTAAGTTATATTCAAGGCAGTGTAAATTATATTCTCCTCGTTCCTCCCTTATCGGTCAGCAGATATTCGAAATGTTCCATTTCAAGAGAACTGTTACTAATAAGAATCCATTGGGAGTTCAAAGCTCACAAATATTATTTCCAATCAACTTTGTTAATTTCCCCCCTTTTTATCTTGATGAAATAAATTAATTCTTCCCTTCTCCTTTGTTAAAATTATACTCTGTAATACAAGTAAAGTCTCATTATTATTCTCTTGAGTCAAACTGGTCGTTTGTATATTATACAAGATTATTTAATTCCTCATGGCCGTTGTGGTTTATCATTATTAGATAAACGAAGTTGGAAACCACCGCACAGAGTGTTCTTTTGAAGTTAAAATCATGGATACTCAACAAAGATACAGTCCACAAACTTATCGTTATTAATTAATTTACAATTGTCTGTTATTTCAAAATATTGAAATAATAGGCAAAATCCTGCGGTAAACTAACCGTGGTATGAAACAGACGTTGTTGCATTATAAACGATTAGTTTCATTCATACTTCATGCGAATTATTATAGCATATTTGCCTGATCTTTTCCTTCAATTTTTAATAAAAATTGGAACAGTTAATTAACAACCTGATAATATAATCTAAGTTGTCTTCCATAAACAACAAGCAACTTCTTGTATCGACAAGATTAAACTTCGAGCATGAACGCTAAACAGGCGTCTCTAAGTCGGTACATAGCCGTCCAACTTGTCACATATTTAGATCGAATGACCTGCCCTCTACTACAGTCTCAAATTACGCGTGACTTCTCGATCTCGACCAGAGACAACCAATTTCTTCTTCCCCTTCGCTCGGTCCTATTTTTAGCATCGCTGTTCCTAAGCCGCTTCTACAAGGAAAAGTGGCCGATAACCTGCAGTTTCCAGGCTTGGTAAAGGGAGTTTCACACATCGCGTGCCGAGATTTACGAGGCAAAAAGAGGTGTTGAGATGACCTTCCAACGAAACACGCAGGTGGTGAATCTCGGGGAGGACATAAATTCTTCAGGAGTGCGGAATCTTGTGGCAACGACGTTGCGATCTCCCGACAAGTTGACACAAAAACAACTTTTTCTGGGATGGAGAAAAGTTCCATGAACGATGTATGAGATTATTAACCAGATTTTGAGAAAATTCTTTCGCAATGAAGTTTTGAGTGCGCCCTAACCTACATTATCGGGAATTTCAATTGAAGTACGGTTTATACACCTAGAGAAAGTTTAGTAGGTCTATTGATTGCGTAAAAGAGATAAGCATTGATGGGTAAACGCCTATATCAGCAAAATACAGCTGAATCGAGGGTTGTTCAATCAAATGGAGAAAATATGTTTCAAGATGGGTTACACTCATAACCCTTGTAAGGGTTTAATGGTGGAATGGATAAAGACAACGGCTAACTCAACACAGATAGATAAGTCAGTAACAGACACAGTGACAAAGAACAAAAGTCTAGATAGACTTAGTTGCAGTTAGACGCTAGAAAACAAGTATGATTTAGATGATTAGTATTGAAGCTTTCCAACTCCTAAGTTGAATTTCGACATTCCATGTTTCTTTGTAGATAGGTGTATATAACACACGCGTCTACCAGCTACGAGATGTTCATCTGACTAGAATTAGGACCAAGCATAAAGCGATTGAAGGGATTGAAGGCAAAATAAAAAATTTAATTTGCTTATTTGATATTATTTTTCTGTTTTTTCCCTGTTGACCTAGTGTTTGTGAGATCAGCCAAAAGCTCTAGAGCTTGTCAGAGTTAAAAGATAATTTGTTAATCTATATTTTCGCTAATACTTACACAATAGCCTCAGTTTTTGGAACAAAAGTGAAATTCTCTTCTATCGTCAGGATAATACCAGATAAAATCCCAGTACCCACAAGATGAGAGTGTTTAGCACTACTCCAATGAAATTAATAATGAACAAAAACGTTGCAAACCTTATGAAGGTTTTTCCACTAGCGATCATACAAGTTAAAAATTGATAAAGAACAAATAAGTTATTCAGTATGACACAATTTTTTTTATTCCGTCTAGAAGGTATCTGGAATTTATTACTTTTCATAATTTTAATATACAATTTTTTTGTAACATTCTAAGACAAAAGTAATGTATAAAATAGGTTGTGCAGATAGTCGGCTATGGACAAAGTTGCATGGCAACACTTTTTGTCAAATATTGTTGATTGTCAACCAGAAAAAAGAAAACAAGTAGAAAATTTGTAAAGAAAAGACTTTCAAAACGTTAAAAAATTAGTGCAATCGGCTGAACTGAGAAAAAGTGCTGTATATGAGACAATAAAGAGGATAAAATGGAATGGTTGTGAGGCATAGACCAGTTCCAGAAAGACCGCGTAAGATTAAAGGAAAAAATTAAAATCCTTTATTGGCCTTAGGACGACACAATACGCGCCTGGGGTTTCGCAAATTGGCTAACAGATTAGCAAATCAACGAAATATAAAAGTATAAAAAAACAAGGCTTTATATCAAGAAAACAAAAAAAAATCCTATAATGACACCTCCACAAAAGAGAAGAAGGATAGAATTTTGAACGTTTTCAAGAAAGTTGTTTCCAACTTTAAGTACAAAAACACTTAAAAATTCTTTGAAACCAACCTGTTACCGTTCAAATTTCCAAATTTCCCACCAAAAGAATGGTTTTGGAAGCAATATCCCAGCGTGGTGCTACGCCTTTCCGTGTTCTGAGTGACGTTTTCATGCCACACTTTGGCCTATACTCAAGCTTGGATGCAAGAACACCAAATTACAACCATTTCATGGCCAGCAGCTTCACCAGATCTTAGTCCCATTGAAAACATATGGAGACTAATGAAGATTGAAGTTGAACGAGCAGCGCCAGTAAATAAAGATGATTTAATTCAGTCAGTTTTACATTCCTGAACTACCATCACCGAAAATTATGGAGGTGATCTAGTTTCGGGTGTACCTAGACGTTTAGTCAAGTGTTTACAGTTAAATGGTGGTTGTATAAGTAAATTAGATGAATATTTTGTTATAATTTTCTAATTCAAGAATAATAATATATACTAAATAATTACAATTGAGCTCTGTTTTTTCCAGATACTTTCCAGACGGACTATACATTATATATCATTCAAATGACCACCACGACTTCTCCGTACGTACTGCATTATGTCAACCCAATATTTCATCACTCTTCCACATGGATTTGGCTGTATTTCATCAATGGTGTTCAATGTTTATTTTTAATTGCTCAGTTGTGGTTGGATTACCAGCATAAACATTTAACTTAACATATCCCCACATAAATAAATCACAAAGTGTTAAATCACACAACCTGGAAGGATGATCAACTGGACCATTTTCTTTAAAATTTGATGATAAAAATCACCAAATTTTGTTTTCAGTAAATCGATTGGTGAGGTGGCTGTGTGGCAGGTAGCACAATCTTGTTAGAACCATATATTCTCTAGATTATTCTCAACAACAGTAAAGAAAGGAAATCCATTTAACATTATTCTGTATGGTTCCCTATTAACTGTTACTCTTTGGCCATTTTCTTCTAAGAAATATGAAGCAATGAGTCCGCCAGCATGAATTACACATCACACAGTGACTTTATCTGTATGTAATGATGTCTGAACAATTTCGTGTGGATTTTCATCATTCCAAATTCTGCAATTCCGTTTGTTCTGGATAAAATGGCTTCAGTTCTTGAACCAGTTGAATTTTGTAAGGATGTAAACCCACATTTTTTCTTAAAATTCTCAAAGTTGTTTGAGAAAGATTTAATTGTTGAGAACGACGTGGACGTTGGATTTTCCCTTATATCGGGTGTTGTTTTTAGAGTGTGATAGAGCTTTCGATAGGGATAACTGTGATTTGACAGAAGGTAGAAGCCATGTTGTTTTCACATTTCTATTCAGTAAACATTGACAAATTATCATGAAAAGACTCACGCCGCAACAACGTCTACAAATTGCTGAAATTCATTTTCATAATCAGTGTTCTATTCGCCAAACTTATAGAGCACTTCGTGAAATTTATTATTTGGAAAAAAGATATACCGAAAGCGATCAAGATTATTATTCTATTACCATTAGGACAATCTAATAGCCGGAAGTCAGGATCAGAGATAGAGAATGGATAGAGTTATGTATGGCCTTAGCAGCGTTACGGTTAACCAGTTAAGGTGAAGGGACTGTATCGAAGGCCGGGATTTTTTCGAGTTCTATGGCAGAAAGTTTCATCACGATTTGATTTATTAGATTATTTCCGATTTTTAATGGTTTAGTGGTTATTTGATTCATTCCGATAATGTGAATAATTTACTGGTAAAAACTGCGTTGCAGAAGTTGTTTCCTCACATCTATTTAACGTTTTAATATCGCGTCCGTACCATTTTCAGTCATACTGATGGGGAAAAATTGTTATGATTCTGGTCAGGCTTGCTCATTCACCGTTCAACGAGTAGGTACTTTATATTCCAAAATGAAACTCTCATATCGTAACTGCTTCGCTGAGAGAAGAGCGAAATGGCACAAGGGAGAAAGTCTTGAAAGGGCACAGAGATAGCGATGATCCGAGAATACGAGAGAAAAAGAGATGAAAATATCATTTCACTTTTCATCAACTCTTCCAAAAATACTTCACAATAAAATTCACCTGACAAAATTTGTACTATAGATAGTTTCTAGATTTGCTTCACAGCCCCAAGATCATTTTTCAGAGTTCCATTTTCCATTTCAAGTTTATATAATTTTTTCTCATTCAAGAAGATCAAGATTTGTTTAAAATTTACCAACTGAAGACATGATGAATCTTACCCTCGTAACTGGCTAATTTTTTAGGAATATTAAATGACTTATCGTTGAAATTTTTTTCAATTTTAATTGTAGTTAAATTTTGAAATTGAAAATACTTATCATTATAGATAACCTGAAACTTTATACATGTAGAATCAAAAGGTAGCAAACTTAACTATTTGGAGCTTCAAATTATAAATCAGTTTACAATGAAAATCATGATTCACCGGATCTATGTACGTAAATATAAAATATTCAATATATAACATCTCTCTACTGTGTCGGCAATTTATAATGCTTGTTTTCTCGTTGACATTCTTTAATACCTGAATCTACGTATATATCAGGTGATTTTTTTTTTAGAGTGATAGAACATTCGATAGGGATAACTGTGATTTGATAGAAGGTAGAAGCCATGTTGTTTAGATATTTCTGTTCAGTAAGCATTGACAAATTATCATGGAAAGACTCACGCCCCAACAACGTTTATAAATTGTTAAAATTTATTCTCAAAATCAGTGTTCTATTCGCCAAACTTATAGAGCACTTCGTGAAATTTATGGTTTACATATTCGTCCATCAGGCAGCTTATTCGTCGAACTATCGATAGATTTCGGACAACATTTTCTCTACTCGATCCAACAACAATAACAAGGCAAAGAACTCTACGTACAGAAAAAACTATCGCTGCTGTAAATCATAGTGTTAATGATGATCCAGATTTGTCTATTCGTCGACGTTCACAATAAGTTGGACTCTGTACATCCATCACATGGAAAATTGCGTAAAGATTTTGGTCTACACCCATACAAGATATAAGTGGTTCAAGAACTAAAGCCACTTGACCATAATAAGGGTCGTTTGTTTGCTGATTGGGCCCTAGAGCAGCTTGAAGTTGATCCACTTTTTTATCGTAAAATTGTGTTTAGTTATGAAGCTCATTTCTGGTTGAATGGCTATGTAAACAAGCAAAATTGCCGTATAGCGGGTGAAAACAATCCTCAAGAAGTTCTGCAGGTTCGATTGCATCCTGAAAAATGCACTGTATGGTATGCTTTACACGCTGAAGACATCATGATGCTGGAGCTAATGTTACAGTGAATGGTGCTCGTTATAGTTACATCAATGATTTTTTGTTTCAAAATTTGAATGGTATCGACCCAGAAGTGTTTTGGTTCCAACAAAATGGTGCTACACCTCATGCTGCTACCGTAACAATTGATTTATTGAAAGAAAAATTTGGCGATAATATTATTTCCATAAATGGTCCAATTAATTGGCCTCCAAGATCATGCGACATAACTCCACTAGATTATTTTCTTTGGGGTTATGTTAAGTCATTGGTTTATGCTGATAAACCAGAAACAATAGACGCTTTGGAAGCCAACATAACTCGTGTTATTGATGAAATAAGGCCTGAATTACTGGAAAAAGTCCTCAGAGCTAGTGGTAGACACATGCCGGAAATTATTTTTAAAACATAAATGTCATAAAATTATCTTTCAAATAAAAAAAAAATCGGCTTCAATCTTATTTGAAATGTGTTTTATTTCAAATTAAAGTTCTATCACTCTAAAAAAACACCCGATACTTTGTTCTTTTCTCAAGTGTTTCTCAAGTTTCTCAAGTGAAACAGATCGATATTTGAAATAACTGTTACTGAAAGCGAACACCAAATTTCTGATAGAATACAAAATAAACATATTTTATCATCTCGCTGTTTCACAGAAGGAAAACAAGAACTGATAAGCAAATAACATATGCAGCAGGTATATCAGATATTAATAGAAACAATTTCTCCATAAACAAAACAAGGATAACCGTATTAAGAACACTCTATATCCGCCGATACAGTTACAAAAATGCCCAGCTGGCCGTCTTGAATTTTAATACCACGGCTGCAGGATAACATTACCCTGATAAGAAGCACCCATCAAATCGGCACGTTTTCGTGCTTGAACACAAAAGAAAACAGATATACCGTTTAAAGACTATGCATTTTCCGATGCAACCTCGTGCCAGGTGAAACGAAAGCGTTATTCGTCGATAGCTCGCTTTTTTCACCGAAATCTTCGATCTTATTTCGAGAAACATGACTAACCGGTACGGAATGCACTTAAATATCGCAAATTGTTCTTTATTCGGTCGAATTTCTTCGGGAACTTTTGGAACGCATCCAATATATGTATTCTGTGGTTTCAGTTGACGTTTTACTGTCAAAATTAACGATAGGGAACGTAAATATTGGCGTTTGAGTACGAGGAGCGAGTTTATGGTTATCGCAATGAAAAGGTAGTAAAAACAAGGTTGTAAATCGATAAGGAAGAAAGCGTTTCAATGGGAAATGGGGTCGTTAACCCTCGCGTTTGTAATTTTACTATACCGGCAGTTGAATTCAGCCCAGGAAGTACAAAGAGTAATGTTGGAAGTCCATTTCCCTGATTGGCTTCTCTGGAAATGACCCAAGGAAACAAAATAAGGTTGTTTCCGCAGTAGTTTGGACTTACCGGCGTATGTGACCTGTGACACTCTCGCGTGCAGCACGAGAAGAGGTTCCACACCACGTAAGAGGCACATATGCGCAAACAGGTACACATGGAACGAACCAAAGGGCCTAGCAACGTCCCAAAAGCCCCCTTCGTCCACGGAACTAACACATCGGGACGCCTGACGTCGAAAGTCATACGCGGTCCGACTGAGAAAGGACGTCGTGTTTCGGTTCAGGTTGGCCGGTGTCCAAGTAGCGACGCTGATTGTTATGATTTCGGGGCACGCACGGGGGAAATCGCGCGGTCAAACATCGCACGTCGAAGGCTCGTTCCCCTTTGGCTGTCCGACGGGGCGCCCGCGCGTCAGAATTTCGTACTCGCGTTCAGACACGTGCTTCGCTAGCTGCGTGAGCGTGCCTTCTGGGGGTTCTTCGTCGATTCCTCCTGCTGCCGATTCGCGTCGTCTCACGCCGACGTCGGACGTTCAATTGTTTTCGATTTCACTTCCACGGATATCGCGTTTAGGTAAACTGGCGGCGCGGATTAACTGGTTCTATTGTTCAACATCGACTGACACAGGTTTTGCGTTGCCGTGGCGACGATTTTGCGATTTTTCGCGTGCGCTACTTGTTGCTACGTTCGGCGATATTTTGTCGGCGTCGCGGGACGTTTGGGAGGTTTCACCGATCGCATTTACGTTTCCTGTCGATACCTTTTGGCCTAAAAAAAGCCGTCTTAAACCACTGATTCAAAATCGTTTAAGACTTCAAGGGCTTCTGTGTGCGATGTTGCTTTATTTTGGGTTTGACAAGTCTGTCTCGATGTCGAGAAAATCTTACTTATCTGAGAAATTTCTAGTTATGTGATTGAACAAACAGCTTTTCACACAAATTAAAAGTATCAATTGGAGTCCCGCAAGGTTCAATTATGGAACCATTGCGTTTTATGGTGTACACGGCCACACAGGTATGGAAAAGACTTGCGTTGTGACTTGCGTCGGCCATCCCTTCGAAACCAGACATCATCGAAATTAATTGGTAGCTGTCGAACTGTTGGATTAATTTGATTCTCTAAAAGATACAAATATTTGGCAGCGTTCGATAAAAAATGGCCGTATGATGTAATTAATTACCCAATATTCCTGCCCAAACATTAAGTTTTTGGGAATACTGGATACGCACAGGAATACTTAGATACTTCCTAGCTAATAGCTTACTACTGATGGGTTATGTTTTCTGTTCAAGGAAAACTATGATTCATTAATGAATAAGATATTGTTAAGGTATGAACTATTTTCATTTACTTTTTCCATCAATTTCATAAAATTCCATTCGTTTGGTATGGTCTTCTGGAAAAATTTCTTGGTTTGTTTGAACCTTAAAACATCCTTATCTGAATATTCCGAACAGTTCTATCGCTCACATCGACTTGTTCAGCAATTTGTTTACTCGAACAAGGTGCACTGGTTTCAACAGCAGCACTTCTTTTTTCAGACGATTTTTACTGATGGTTTTTGGCGATTCATCAATCTTGCAATGCCTGCAATTTTATAAACGCCCACAATTTTCGAATTTTTCAATCATTTCAGAAATAGTCCAACTTGAAGGAATCTTCAAAGGCAACAACAAATGAATTTATTGTCTCTTTAATTGATTGTCTACCAAAATACCATTTTATGAATAACATAAACTGTGTTTCCAATCGGGTGTTTTTTTTAAGGTGATAGAACTTTCGATAGGGATAACTGTGATTTGACATCACTCCAAATCCTCCAATTCTGTTTGTTCACATAACCATTTAACCAAAAAGGAAACAGAATAAAATTTTTCGATGAAATTTTTCATCATTTTGAAGTTGTTCAAGAGCAAAATCAAATAAAAATCGACGTTTTTGGTGGTCAAATTGCTTCAGTTCTTGAATCAGTTGAATTTCGTAAGGATGTAAAACCAAATCTTTTCTTTAAATTGTTGGGAACGACGTGGAACCGATAAATTTGGATTATCTCTTATATCGGGTGTTTTTTTAGATTGGTAGAATTTTCGATGGGGATAACTGTGATTTGACAGAAGGTAGAAACCATGTTGTTTTGACATTTCTGTTCAGTAAGCATTGACAAATTATCATGGAAAGACTCATGCCGCAACAACGTTTACAAATTGTTGCAATTTATTTTCAAAATCAGTGTTCTATTCGCCTAACTTATAGAGCACTTCGTGAAATTTATGGTTTACATAACCGTCCATCAGAGCAGCTTATTCGTCGATCTATCGATAGATTTCGGACAACATTTTCTCTACTCGATGCAACAACAACAACAAGACAAAGAATTGTACGTACAGAAGAAAATATCGCTGCTGTAACTCATAGTGTTAATGATGATCCAGATTTGTCTATTGGTCGACGTTCACAACAAGTTGGACTCTGTGCATCCACCACATGGAAAATTTTGCATAAAGATCTTGGACCATAATAAGCGTCGTTTGTTTGCTGATTGGGTCATGGAACAGCTTGAAGTGGATCCATTTTTTATTGTAAAATTGTGTTTAGTAATGAAGCTCATTTCTGGTTGAACGGCTATGTAAACAAGCAAAATTGCCGTACAAGGAGTGAAAACAATCCTCAAGAAGTTCTGGAGGTTCCATTGCATCCTGAAAAATACTTTACACGTTGGAGGAATCATCAGTCCATATTCCTTTGAAAACGATGCTGGAGCTAATGTTACAGTGAATGGTACTCGTTACAGATCGATGATTATTTGTTTCAAAATTTTAATGGTATCGACCCAGAAGTATTTTGGTTCCAACAAGATGGTGCTACTCCTTATGCTGCTACCGTAACAATTAATTTATTGAAAGAAAAATTTGGCGATAACATTATTTCGAGAAATGGTCCAATTGATCGGCCTCCAAAATCATGGGATATAACTCCACTGGATTATTTTTTTTTGTGTTACGTCAAGTCATTGGTTTATGCTGATAAACTAGAAACAAAAGACGCTTTGGACGCCAACATAATTCGTGTTATTGATGAAATAAGGCCTGAACTACTGGAAAAAGTGGTCTGATCGAATGCGGTTCCTCAGAGCTAGTCGTGGTGGACACATGCCGGAAATTAAAAAAAAATTGGCTTCAATCTCAATTTAAATGTTTTATTTCAATTTAAAAACTCTAAAAAAAATACTCGATACTTCATTTGATTTCATATTTAAGATACTGTCTATTCTATCTACATACTGACAAATTCACCAGAATCGAAGTATTTCCTTCACAAAACACCATACTTTGTTGGGTTTTAACCAACAAAAAGTACTCAGGGGCTTCACGAACGTCTCAAACCACAGAAATGAATCAGACAAGCCTTTCTGAGCAAGTCGATCTGCTCGAAAACATGTCTCTGAAAACTCGGACATTAAGGCGTATTTTTCACTTCGACCTACAGCTCGACCCTTACGAATTGGCAGTTGTTCAACAGTTACAGCCAGGGGATTATGAATAACGATTAACCTTGGTGCGTAAGTTGGAAGCAATCTTTAATCAAAATGAGAACGTCATTATCTTCATGTCTGATGAAGTTCATTTCCACCTGAACGGCATCGTGAACCAGCAAAACTGCCGTCATTGGGTACAAGAAAATCCCACGAAAGACCGCACGATATGATGCGCAGTTTCCATAATTATTGCTTTTACCTTTCTGAAGACGCCAATGGGAAAGCTGTAAATGTGAACTGGAAGCTAACAATTTTATGCATTTTTATAAAATATCCGTCTTCACTCTCCCATCCTGTATCAAACTCAATAAAACATTTAGGATATACATTTTGGTTTCGATATTTCAACTTTGTTTCTATCAGTTTCGAGTAACTTAAGAATGACAAAATTCTTGTCACGTAAGTATGCGGATGAAATTCTTATCCTTTTTTCTTAATCTAGTGTGCGGATTACTCTCGTTTTGACCCTCGTTGTTTCAGGTTTGAGTGCACATGCCAATGTTTTATAAATCTTAGTTCAAAGGTATCGTTTCGAGGCATCGGTCGACATATTATCCAATAATATTGATGCATAGCTGGAGGAAATTTCGATTAATTGACATGTCAGGACCAATATAGGAGGACCCAGTTGGAGTTGACATTGATCGCTTTACGACGGTGTCACGAAGCAATTTGATTCTTCATATCAGGTGGAGACTAGGAAAATACAGACCTTAGAAACGCAACATGCTGCATTATTGGTTAATTATTTCCACGAATAGCAATCTTTTGGATTGAACAAAAACAGACTTTTTATGATGCCCGAAAGTCATAGAAATCATCGCGCGATATTTTCGATTTAGTTCCAATTTTTGACTAAGATGAATGTTTCAAGTATCTATGAGCATGCGTATGACGGCATGTCAGATTTGACATACTCACATCAATGTTGCCATATCTCGAAACTTGAGTAGCAATCCTTGAATTCAGTACTAATAATAAGCATAAGTAAAGAAATAATAGTATTTTTTAGGGGACAAAATGAAATTGTGCAACTCAACTCAAAATTAAAATAACGATCCAGTTTTCACGAACAAATTGATCCACAAATTTCCATGAGGGCATTTCATTTCTATTGAATTTTCCACGTTAATTTCTAACAGTTTGGATAGAAGATTCACCACTTTGGATATAAGTTTTAATATTTCTGAGTTTTGTTCACGCGTTAATCGACAGGTTTCGTTAATGTCAAATAAAAAAACTAACTTTCTGTGAAAACAAGAATGACAGACTCGAAATAATCACTACTTCAAAATGGAAACTCTAGATGGCTCATCCATTGGTGAACATTTCTCGGGTAGTTCAATGAGCAGGTAGGTCAAATGAATCGATAAAATATTTACGGCTAGAGAGCGTTCCTGGTCTCCGAAATCGGGCAAAATTGAGTAATGTCACACTTTCTTTACGAATAATTTTACGGGAATGAAAATGCTTTTGTCTTCTAGATAAGTTCTTCTACTTTTGACTCCCGCCTGCACGGCCTCTTGACTCACAAAAAGAGCATTTTTTTGTTTCTCTTAGTGGTCTGCCTAGATGTTTTAATTATGGATATAGGTTACTGAACTAAAGCGAGGCATGGTCGATCTGATTCTGGCGGAAGATCGTTTTCCTCGAGCTCGAAAGGAGCCATATTAACATTATAGTATGAAATAATAACTTTAAGCAAATTCCTACACAGCGAAATTATCCACAACGTCACAGATTATAAAAAAACATCTCATGAACTAGAATGAATTGATATATCGTTAAATAAAGCAGCAGCGATAAGGCCACAATTTAACCCATGACCTCTGGCTACGCCAGCTCTGATTCGATAAATTGCAGTCCAAGGCAGGTAGTACACGTCGTCCTGCATCGTGCACTGTCTAGACAACGCATTATCTCGCAATAAAAGGGCTTTAAAGACGCCGTGGCGCAACAAGTTCCTGAATTCATCTCCTTGTGGAGCTGCTGCATGTTTCATTTAATGAGAAATTGAATACGAAAACGATGATACATGGCCTTTATAAGGTCGTAGCGAGATTGACCACGTTTTGAACGTATGTATCGTCCGTAATAGATACGGATATCATGTTTTTAAAATTGAAACTGGGTTGTGATTTGTTAGAAAAATATGTTAGGTATGGACGTGATCAAGTTTTTCACGTCTTAATGAGGACGTAATTAATTTTCAATCGATCAAGTCGACTAATCAAGATTCTTTCATAAATGAGAAATGTGAATAATGAAAGCCAATATAATTTACTTAGATAGAGGATAACTACTTTCTTGGTTAGTTAACTCTTCTCATGTTGGGTAGAGTAAAAAAATCAAGTCAGGCGTCAGTGCACAGTGTACATTAAAAGTTGAATAAATTTCACTCATTCCTAACAACTACCATTACTTTATACTTTATTCGATGGTGGGTTTTACAGAATAAATTTCTTGCGAATGGCAGAATCAAATTGATATGGTGTTTATGTGGCTTCTTCAGGTCATTCAGGTACATTCTACTGACTAATGGTATCTAGTGTAAAAGAGTTTAAGTACAATGATATACGTGACAAAAAAATGGTAGAAACAAGTCATAAAAACTTAGGGTGTTTATTGGAGTTTGGCGCTAAAAAATGCCATTAGGGAAATATATTCAGTAATGAGAATATATCTACACCTGTTTGTTCATTCAAAGGGAGTTTACAGGCATTTTATCTGTTGATTTAAAATTATGCCTGAATTACTTAAGATTATTAGCATATGTCGAACGTACAGAATCCGATGTAACTTCTTCGGTGTGCTTGCATTCTTTTCTTGTATGACTTGTCTGGCCAATATACTAAAGGATAATCATTGCAAGTCAACTACTAGAGTACAGATTTATTTTCTTCATTTGTTCGATCCTTATTGTATTTATGTAAGTACTAAGGTGATGGTTTAAAAACTGCATTGTAATTGAAACTAATTTTGTAATGTTTAGCAATATTTTCAGATAATCCATTAACATAAGTTAGCGAAACGTATTTCTGTGTATTGTCCTCTTTTATGATTGATACACTAGATTTAATGCCATGTTTTTTTGTTTACTTTATACCATTTTGTCTTTAAGAAAGGAGTTGTAACCGTTGAACTCTGACGAGTTCAGGTGCGTATGTTTGGAACGAAACATTCGATATTACTTATTTTTAATTTTAATTAATAATGAATTTCTGTTGAGTTTTTTATTCCATTTGATATTATTTCGTGAATTTTTATTTTTATACGTCTATTAAATATAAGCAGTGCTCATTATTAGAAATTAATTTAATTCTAAAAGTTAAAAAAAAATTCTTTTTAAATTAAAATTGTAGAAGACTAACAGATTAAATCTGTTTTGATATTCGAAGTTTGTAGATATTACAATACATAAAACTTCAAATCGCCCCACCAACCAAAAGATGTCAGCATGTAATAGTTTTATTCATAAACTATTGAATGTCCCTCTGAATTCTGATAACTTTTCCTGAAAATTAAATATTATTAAACAGATTGCTTCAAACAACGGTTACAACCCCTTTCTTATAGACAAAATGGTATCAAATAAACAAAAAAACATGGCATTAAATCTGGTATACCCAATCATAAAAGGGGACAATACACAAAAATACTTTTCGTTATCTTATGTTAATGAATTATCTGAAAATATTGCTAAACATTTCAAAAATCGTTTCATTTACAATGCAGCTTTTAAAACCATCAATAACCTTAATACTTACATAAAAAACAATATGGATCGAACAAATAAAAAATAAATCTGGAGTCTTCAAGTTGACTTGCAACGTGTCCTTCAGAATGTATTGGCCAGGCAGGTAGATCATTCAAGAAAAGAAGTTACATATCGGATTCCATACATGCGACCTATGCTAATCACATTAAGGAATTCAGGCATAATTTCAACAATAACTATGAAATTATTTAGGTCGAAAGCAAAAGTTCTAGATTAACATTTTTAGAATCTCTTGAAATCAACAGGTGTAATGCCCTTTTGAGTGAACAAACAGCTGTTGATAGAGTCCCATTAATGAATATGTCTTTCTAATGGCATTTTTTAGCGGCAAACTGCAATAAACACCCTAAGTTTTTATGACTTGTTTTTACCATTATTTTGTCACGTACTTACCCAAGTTACACCATCAGTCAGTAGAATGTAGATACCGGAAGAAACCACATGATGGTGAAACATTGTTGTATCGTAAACATTTTTGTTGAAATTCAAATACTGTCTCTTATATTTTTTAATGTGAAAAAAATTATAATATTCAGATCCAAAATGTCGATATTGTTTCCTTATAATGTTAGAAATAATGAACGGATAGCTTAATTCGTTGCCATTGTCAATATAATAATTTAGGATATCTAGCATAATTACAGCATCAGGACAAATTTGAAAAAAAAAAGAACCTAATAATTCAGTCCCAGGAAAAAGCCACTCACAAGAAAGCGGAGAATTTCGAAAATGTTAAAAAACAATCATAATTTACATCTGTTATTATTTTATTTTTAGGAATTCAAATAGAATCTTGTGAAACGATCCAAACATGAAAGAGGAGGTCCATTCAAATTAATTTTAAGATGATATAGTTCTCGACAATTTAAACCAAGAACAAGGATGTCTTGATTTAAACAGTCGTCCAATTAACTTTCACGTCAAGGTTGTATCATAGAATTATTTAAGCAATATTTGTTATTCAATGGAGAGCAATTTCAGACGCAGTACTTTAATGAATCCCCTGATAAACTAGTTAAAATTCAAGGTTCTAATGTTATTTTTCCCATGCCTTATTTGACAAATTACAAATATCCACGAATTTCGAAAAGATCTGTGAATGAATTCAATGAACTTCATTTGCTTGAATGATTCTGTTGAGATAACAGTATTACTGATAATTACTGTAACTATTAGACTGCGCCTTGTAGCTAGTGAACCAAAGCAGAAATTAAATTCCAATTATAATGAAAGAAAACGCTAACAGTGGCTTAATTAACGCCCAACGAGTAACTGAATTGGAATATAAATGAGTACTTTCCAACAATAACTAAATTTTCCTATTGATTCACTTTCAGAAGTATCGAGAGAATCTAATATATTTCTGCATCCGGCCGATTAAACCCTTAAGTTTTTTTTGAAACCTACCCTTCTGGACAACGTGCTGAGATCCCAAACGCTCCTTGAATGATTTGCCTGTTTGATGCCATTTTTGGGTTTCTTGTTTCTTTTTAGGGAAGAAAACCAGTTAGTGACATTACTGACGCTGACCGAACCCTTCCTCTCTCTTCCTATGGTGTTGAATTGCATCTTTTTTGTGGAAAATGCCCTCACTTCACATTATTGCTGCAACAATCTCTTCTGAAGACCGATTACTTGAGATGTGTTGAACTCTAGAAACGAAATGTCAAAATTTGTAGAGGTTATGTTTCAGATCTGACAGTTGACACATGTCGAATAGGTGGCGCTGGTATAGGCGGTTTTCCTCCATGGGTTATCATAGAATTTTTTTTCGATATAAGGATGAAAGTTCAAAATAAAAGTGAAAAAAACGAATGGCTTCGAATCAAATAAGGTTTTGCTGAAAAAGAAATGAATAATCTGTTCGAACCGAATATTCTCGAAAAATTTATTTCAGCTTTAGAACATAATACATCGGACATATATCAATATTTGCTATAGAGATGATTTCAACCCCCATTGTTGACTCATATCGCTAAATGAACCATAAATAATTGGAAAATGCATCAATTGACCCGCAAGAGAAAAGGGTCAGGTCCTATTCGTTCGTTATTGAATGTTTACTTTCTCCAATATCCATTTCTCCCTTTATTTGCGTTAGAATATTAGGGGAAGAATTATGGATCTGGAACAAGTCTCCTGGGGGAAATTTCAGACATCCAGTACTTTTACTACTGAAATGCCATAGAGGGAAATCGATTGTGAAGTCATGTAATAAGCGACGAAATCAATGGCCCGAAATTATGACATATTTAAGCAGGGCGAAAGCAAATCTCAGTTTTTAATGTTCCATATATCCTGGATTTAAGAGTCCCCTAAAATTCCCCCATTTATCCAACTTCTTCTTCTTTTCAACTTATTGACGAACGATAATGATTATTCTTTCAATTCATGGAAGTACATAGTAACTAACGGAAAAAAACTTTGAATAGCAAAACAGATTCAATCTGTTAGTCTCCCACAATTATAATTTCAAAAAATTGTATTCAAAACCTTCTAGAATTAAATTAATGTCTTATAAGAACTGCTTATATTTAATAGACGTATAAAATCAAAACTCATTAAACAATATCAAATGGAATAAGAAACCCAACAGATATAAATTGTCAATTAAAATTAATAAATGAATAAATATTTGAATGTTTCGTTCCAAGCATGCACAACTGTACTCTTCAGACAAACCTGGTACGCATGTCTGCCTGTGACAAAATGTTCTGTTTCTGATCTCATATTTATGAAAACTAAATCTTTTTCAAAAATACACAACATAATTTTAAAAACTTCCCAAAACTAATTTATTTGAAATATTAAATATATTTAAATGAGTTACTTCAAAAAGTCTGAAAACATGTAACACATCCTCAAAAACAATTAGAATCCAGATAGTCAGCCCAACTTCAAATTTAAAAGATAAAATCAATAAACAATAAATAACTTTCCCATACGACCTGGAATCTTTGTTTGATCAACATTAAAACTAGGTACATTTAAAATCCAAGGTACTCTATGTTCTATGCTCACCATAAAAATCACACAGTTCGAAAGGCACTTCGTTAAACCCCCTTGATGTTTATATAATGAATTTCTTTATTTAAAAACCTAATCTTTTAGTATTTTGAAGAAGTGGATATTTAGAGCCTAGCAACACTTTCCTCATTTATGTTTCTATAAAAACTTAGTTTAATATTTAACATTAACGAAATCCGTCGATTAATGCTTGACCAAAACTGGGAAATATCAAAAACTTATTTCCAAAGTATTGAATTTTCTATCCAAACTGTTTGAAATTGACGGGGAAAATTCAATAGACTTTGACGGCAATTCGTGGATCAATTTGTTTGTGAAAACTGGATGGTAAATAGATCAAATAACCCGTTCACTTTCTCATTCAGTGAGCACATTTTGAAACATTGATGCTGTAGACCAGAAAGTGGCTGAACATCCATCAACATCAATTCGTCATCGTGTTCAAGAACTGAAAACTTTTTGTAGTTCTCTAAGGAGAATTTTACATGAAGACCTCGGTCGAAGGCTTAAAAAGTTCAGCTAGTGCAAAAAGTGAAGCCTCGTGACTATTCAAGGCGTTTCCACTTCGCTCAATGGGCTAATAATCCTAAGGCCGAAGATGATCTTAAGCGATGTAGCTAATTTCACCAAAAGGGACTATTTTTTGTGCGGATTCGTAAGGATAAGTGTTAAGTTGATCATCCACAAACGATTGACGCCTTGAAACGATGAAATCGACAATGTACTGAAAAATTGATCGGATGGGATACTGTAGCCAGCTGTCGCGGTCATTTGAATGATATTGTTTTTCATCCGTAAATGACAAGGTCAAGGTGCAAAATTTTGATAAAATAGTGTTTTTTATTCCAATATTTTAATGAAGAACTTCTTCCTACTCTTGTTATGAATAATGATATAACAATTATGGTCGAATTGACGCCCAAAATGTGGCTAATCGCTGACAACTGTTAAGTGTTTGCAATATAATTCTATCTATATTAAAAGCAGTCTGTTATTGGAAAGATCTAGTATGATTAATGCGAATCGTATGACAAATGCACTTGTAAACGATCTTTTATTAAGCTGTTTCCATTTTTAAATTTAAATGAAACAAAGTGCGTGTGAGATATCATCGAAATTTTTTATTGGTTTGAAATTGATCGATGGTATGGGTTATGTTTCCTTAGAAGGCCACTGTAGTTTGTGGCGTATTCGCATAGACCTGCGACTTCAGATAATCCCACAAGAAAAAAATCTAACGGGGTGAAATCGCACGATCTCGGTGGCTAGTTCACATCACCTAAATTTGACATGTCCGTGCCTTAAAATCTTTCGTGCAGAATGATGTATCGATCACCCGTAATGGAGTCAACAGGTTTTTGCAGCTCTGATCCCATCAGATACACAGCATAACTTTCGCTTACTTCACGAATGTTCAGCTGTGCTGTTGAGGTCGATGGCAACGATTGGCCGGGCAAAGCGTAGCTTTTTCTTTTATCTCTTGGTTTCAATCCATAAGGAACCCAATTGCCTTGCTTTTGAATCATGCCTTTAGATTGCAAATGTACAGACACTGAGTTTGCATTTAGATTAGGGGTGACCCAACCCCAAACCTAAGTGCAAACTCGGATCTTCACCGAGTAACGTCTGTAATTCGTCGTCTTTAAATTTTTTTGGCTGCCTCTAGCGAGGTCTTTTTTCAACGTTGAAATCAAGTTTTGAAGTGCCGACACCATTCTCTTTAAGACTTGTCAGTTGGAGCATTGTTACCTTGAACTACCACAAGCATAAGAAGAGCTTCAGTAGCACTTTTATTCCAATTCAAACAAAAACATAAAATTGCCAGCAAATGCTGTTCAGTTTTTAAAAAACTTGACATTTTCAATAGCAAATAACGTTTTGTATGATATTCAAACTGTCCAAAATAGCGGCAATCATCTTTTTCAAAGTAACGGATGAATTTCAAACTTTCTTAACACCTTCTCAAATCTTAATTGTCCCCTTATCCTTATAGAAAGCGTACACGCCACAGAACCTAATATGTTTTCCTTCCCAAACTAAACAAAAATGAAGTTATGTACGATGTCAAGGTAAAATATCTTTCATATCTGTTTCCATCGGGTTTTCCAGAACTTCGTCTAAGAATAAACTCAACATTCACTTCAAGTTCAACAAATAGTATTCAAAACGACCTTCGTTCTTTCACAGCGGTCGATATGGTTGTGCCACCTGCAGAAAGGATACTCGCATTTGTTATATGGGAAAAATGCAGAAATAATTGTAATGAATTGTACGACACACCTCTGGCGTTCTTTGTGCAATTTTTTTTCGAATGACAGAAAGCCATTACTTAGCCAGCGAATGTGTTTTCGAACTCATTTGCAAAAAGAGTGGTTGTTCTTAGTGGCGTGAAACAATTGGACAAAGGATTATTAATATACCCTATAGAAAAACACACGAACAACCATACTAGGTGTCTCAACAAAAATTTGACTCCAACAGAACTCAGAAACGAAGAATTTCCGAAGTTAAAAAACAGGTCAACTTCTGTTTTGAGAGGGACGAATTTCCATCATGAGTTTTTCTCCTATAAAGGTGGGATCAACCCCCAACATTTTTTGAATAGGGAAGAGATGTCGAGTATTGGATATTTTGACAGTTATTCATGTTCTGTGCACAACCCAGTTAAAATTTTCAAAATCGGTTCAGTATTCACGAAATAATGTAATATTGAACTTACGGTCAAAAGGTGATATTCAACAGACTGTTGAACCGCCCAAACTCAAGAACCTAACAGTTTTGAAGAATCCAGAAATAATTTTCAAGTTCTGTATTAGGAAAAAAAATTCTTTTGGCGACATTGCTCTGAAAAAAACACCTGAGGATGGCAACAACCCCCATCATTCTTTGAATAGGGAGGAGAAGTTGGATCTGGTTTATTTGAGGAGTTTTTTCTGTTCTCTAAACATCGCAGTTGAAATTTTCAAATTTTTTCATTTAATGGCAAAACAATTTGAGTTTTTGAATGTTTTTGCATTGAAAACATTCGATTTTCTTATCGTTCATTAGGGGAAAATGTGTGAAAATGTTAGAGAAGGATTTCAAAGTTGACTGTATCATTGTATAGAGGTTGGTAGTGGTCATTTGGAACAATACATACATTAGTTCTTTAAATAGTTTACAGTTTTTTCTGGATGTTCCCTATCATTACTGACAGATCTGGTGTATTTCAATGTATTGGGTTGCTCAAAAAAAATTTCAACTAGGATGCTTAGAGAACAAAAAAAGCACTTTAACTAAAACACATCCGCCATCCCTTTCCTATTAAAAAAAAAATTGGGGATGTTTTTTTTTGGAACAATTCTTTCTCCCCAATACAGAACATGAAAATTATTTTTGGATTCCTCAAAACTCTTAGGTTCATGAGTTTGGGCGGTTCCACTGCCTGTTCAACATCATCTTGTGGCGGTAAGTTCAATATTACATTATTGCGTGAAAAATGAACCGATTTTAAAAATTTTAACTGGGTTGTGTACAGAACATAAATAACTTTCAAACTAACCAACACTTGACCTCTCTTCCTTATCCAAAAAATGTTAGGGGTTGATGCCACTTTCATGGGAATGTTTTTTTTTGGAACAAACTCATGATAAAAATTAGTCCCCTTCAAAACAAAAGGTAGAGTTCTGGGGGCGTCAAATTTTCGTTGGGGCACCTTCTATGAAGATTATAATGAGAAATTATAAATTTATAGGTTTTTGATATGTACATCTATATATAAGTAGTCTATCTATGATTCAAAAGCAATAAGCGCCACGGCAACTAACCCTCGAAGAAAACGCCAATTTTTTTTCAATTCAAATTGAGTCAAATTTTCGAGAATTTCTCAATTCCATTCATGCCAAAAACCTTTGGAATAGAAGCGAATAACACATTAAATTTCCTGGACTTCGCAATCTTATCATAAAAAAAATTAAACAAATAAATGTCCTTCTATATCCAATCATAGAAAATCCGGATCATCAATACATAACCTTAAGTTATTTTGGACATTTATCCACTAAAATCCAATATTATTTTAAAAATTCAACTTCAAAACGTCCTTCCCAAGTTGTCTCAAGCTGTCCTAATCTAGGAAATATGTTATAAAAGGGAAAATAAATACGAAATAATTTAAAAAATTCTACAGAAACAATGGTTATAATTGTAACGCAACTTACGTGTGTCAAACAGATATGAACTCTGAAATAAGACTGAAAGAGATTCTGACAACAGACAAAAGGTCGCCCGTGTTTGTAATTTGAAATTTGCATTTTTGATCGGCAATAAATAAAAAACTAATGAATATTTCTTCGAAGTTATGAGTTTATTAGAAAGGTTGATATTTAGAGTGAAAAACAGTATCATTCAAATGACCTGGCCACAGTACCGCATCCGATCAATACAATTTCTCAATACATTGTCGATTATTTGGGACTCAATCTCACGAATGACAACTTCGACTTCCTCTTTCAAGGCATCAATCGTTTCTGTATGGTTAGCGTAGCACTTATCCTTAACGAATACCCTGTTCAGTAAGCATTGACAAATTATCATGGAAAGACTCACGCCGCAACAACGTTTACAAATTGTTGAAATTTATTTTCAAAAATAGTGTTCTATTCGCCAAACTTATAGAGCACTTCGTGAAATTTATGGTTTACATAATGGTCCATTAGAGCAGCTTATTCGTCGAACTATCGATAGTTTTCGGACATTATTTTCTCTACTCGATTCAATAACAACAACAAGACTAAGAACTATGAGTACAGATGAAAATATCGCTGCTGTAATTCATAGTGTTAATGATGATCTAGATTTGTCTCTTCGTCGACCTTCACAACAAGTTGGACTCCATCCACCACATGGAAAATTGTGCGTAAAGATCTTCGTCTACACCATACAAGATCCAACTGGTTCAAGAACTAAAGCTACTTGACCATAATAAGCGTCGTTTGCTTGCATATTGGGCCCTAGAACAGATTGAAGTGATCCACTTTTTTATGGTAAAGTTGTGTTTAGTGACGAAGCTCATTTCTGGTTGAACGGCTATGTAAACAAGCAAAATTGTCGTATATGTAGTAAAAGCAATCCTCAAGTTTTGCAGGTTCCATTGCATCCTGAAAAATGCACTGTATGGTGTGCTTTACAGGCTGGAGGCATTATCGGTCCATATTTCTTCAAAAACGATGCTGCAGCTAATGTTACAGTAAATGGTGCTCGTTACAGATCGATGATCAATGATTATTTGCTTCAAAATTTGAACGGTATCGACCCAGAAGTGTTTTGGTTCCAACAAGATGGTGCTACACCTCATGCTGCTACCCTATCAATTGATTTATTGAAAAAAATATTTGGCGATAACATTATTTTGATAAATGATCCAATTAATTGGCCTCCAAGATCATGCGACATAACTCCACTGAATTATTTTCTTTAGAGTTATGTCAACTGATTGGTTTATGCTGATAGACCAGAAACAATAAACGATTTGGAAGCCAACATAACTCTTGTTATTGATGAAATAAGTCTTGAATTACTCGAAAAAGTGATCCAAAATTGGTCTGGTCGAATGCCGTTCCTCAGAGCTAGTCATGGTGGACATATGCCATTAATTATTTTCAGAACATAAATGTCATAAAATCATCTTTCAAGTAAAAAAAAAAAAATTGGCTTCAATCTCAATTTAAATGTGTTTTATTTCAATTTAAAGTTCAATCACTCTAAAAAAACACCCGATACAAAACTGTTTTTTATTTGTTTCCAGGATTGGTCGTTAGCGTAGTTCAATATTTTAAATATATAATTTGTTTATTATTGAAATATAGTTAAATTTCTTGAGAAACATTTTTGCTTATGAGATAAACTATGATTTGAATTAATTACTCGGCTATTTTGTGAAAGTTGATATAAAATGTCAGCATATTTTTTCAATCCTGCACTTGCACTACCGTGTCTTCAGATTAATTAAAGTCAAACAAGTATTTTTCAATGATAATGACCAACATTTATCAACCACGCCACCTTCACCTGTTCAGCTATAACATTTCACTAGAATTTCAACGAATGTTCATATGAAAATTGGTCTGGTCGAATGCGGTTCCTTACATATGCCGGAAATTATTTTTAAAACATAAGTGTCATTAAATTATCTTTCAAATAAGAAAAAATTGGCTTCAATCTTAATTTATATGTTTTATTTCAATTTAAAGTTCTATCACTCTCAAAAAAACACCCGATATATATATAACAATGAATTTTGTCATCCTATACACTTGACTATGACTTTATGATGGAAACGCGTTGTGTACCACATTTTCAGTGAACATTTGATGAAATATAGTGGTTTATTCTACAATATGAATTTCAATTCAATTAATTATTTGAAAAAAATTGCAAAAACATGAGAGTCATTCTGACAATACAGAACATGCCAAAACTAGCATTCGGATGACCGATGAAGGCCGCGAACAATAACGCAGCCATCGATTTGCCCAGTTGGACGCCGCCTCGTCCTACTTCCCGATCTCAAATTTTGGCAACCCGACAAAATTATGTTCCTGCAGGATCTTCCAGGATCCCCGGATCCCAGCTAAGACCACGTCGAGTCCGCTGCGGCCGAGTCGTCGGACTGAAATTATTATTACGGAATCAGTTCCTGAGGCTGCCAAGGATCTGCCAGGCACTTTGTATTCAGATGACGACCCAGTTGAATATTTTACGATTTGGGGAACTGAAGGCGGCGTGGGTGATATTGCTTGTCGCTTTTTTCCTGATGGGAGATTGGAAATTCGATCAGAATCTAACGCGAAAGAGTTTCATCATCTGGCGTAAAGCCAGGGGAAGTTACGCAGGAATGGGGCTCCAAATGTATACAAAGGCGCCCACTATGCGTCAGAGGATTTAGCGCGCTCGTACATTTCCTATTGTTTCGTACCAGGGTTAGTTTACCGCAGCATTTTGTCTATTATTTCAATATTTTGAAATGAAAGGCAATTGCAAATCAATTAATCTTGATGATTAATTTCGATGGGTTTATGGACTGTACCTTTTCAGAAACTGAATTGTTTCAGCCGTTACTATTTGGTAATTGATCATAATTAGAACAAATTGTAGAAATTACTACCAATAAAAAGTTATATTACACATTTTCTTGTGACTCGAGTTTCGGGAAATGAACTATCCCATCATTAGACAACTGAAGACTCAACAGTGGTACAAAGGTATTTAAACAAAAGTGATAAATATTTTGAATATTTCAATAGATTCTAGGTAACACCTAATAGTGGTACAGAGGTTTACAATCGGAACGTGATAAAAAACCGGGTTAAGAAAGAGGGGCCTTCTAACAGATATCGGAATGTCGGCAATCGAGAAAGAAGGCTGTTAAACAGTTGGTACCCACTCAAATATTTCAAATAATTTTTGGGGTTACATAGCTCCGTTTCATTTCCATTATTTTTACATTATTTTGTTGTATATCTCAAATATTTGGATTTACATAGCTCCGTACAGTCATTCATTATCTTTTACATTATTTTTATTGTGAACGAATTTGAAAATTTCAATAATCAAGTTTCTTTTCTTTTGAATCTACATGTAAGATTTTCTTAAGATTTTCTTTTGTCGAAAGGAATAACTGTTTTCCAAAGAATGAGTGGCAAAAGTTGAATTTCTGTTTACTTTTCATTAAATTCATTTTATGTTGATTGAAAAAGGTTTCAAACAGATGTTACTTTTTAAATATCTCAAATATTTTCTATTTACATAGTTCCGTACAGTCATTCATTAGTTTCACACTATTGTTATTGTGAACTAATTTGAAAATTTCAACCGATTTTAGATAACTCAGTTTCTTCCCTTTTGATTCTACATGTAAAATTTTAAGATTATCTATTGTGGGAAAGGAATGACCGTTTTCTAGACAATGAGTGGCAAAAGTAGAATTTTGTTTATTTTTCATGAAACTCATTGAACCTCGTCTTGAAGGAACATCCTGTTTGTCCTATATATTTATTACTGCACGTAGAACAAGATAACTCATAAACTCCTGATTTGTGTATGTTTGGAGTAGGGTCCTTTGCGTTGAATATTACCGATGATAATTTGTTTTGCGTTTTGAAGGTAATATCGACATCTGATTTTGAAAAACTATTGGCCACTTTTTGACTTATTATACCAAAGTACGATAGTAAAAACTGAAGAATATAAAAAATTCTTTTCTCTATAGTTCTTTGGTTGCATAAGTCAAAAAGTGGCCAAAAGTTTTTCAAAATCAGATGTCAATAGTGCCTTCAAAACGTAAAACAAATTATCAGCGGTATTATTTAACGCAAAGGACCCTACTCCAAACATATACAAATCAGGAGTTTATGAGTTATCTTGTTCTACGTGCAGTAATAAATATATAGAACAAACAGGACGTTCCTTCAAGACGAGATTCAATGAACATAAAATGAGTTTCATGAAAAATAAACAAAATTCTACTTTTGCCACTCATTGTCTAGAAAACGGTCATCTGATTTTGAAAAACTTTTGGCCACTTTTTGACTTATGCTACCAAAGTACTATAGAGAAAAGAATTTTTTATATTCTTCAGTTTTTACTATCGTACTTTGGTATAATAAGTCAAAAAGTGGCCAATAGTTTTTCAAAATCAGATGTCGATATTACCTTCAAAACGCAAAACAAATTATCATCGGTAATATTCAACGCAAAGGACCCTACTCCAAACATACACAAATCAGGAGTTTATGAGTTATCTTGTTCTACGTGCAGTAATAAATATATAGGACAAACAGGATGTTCCTTCAAGACGAGGTTCAATGAGTTTCATGAAAAATAAACAAAATTCTACTTTTGCCACTCATTGTCTAGAAAACGGTCATTCCTTTCCCACAATAGATAATCTTAAAATTTTACAAGTAGAATCAAAAGGGAAGAAACTCGATTATCTAGAATCTGTTCAAATTTTCAAATTAGTTCTCAATAACAATAATGTAAAAATAATGAATGACTGTACGGAACTATGTAAATAGAAAATATTTGAGATATTTAAAAAGTAACATCTGTTTGAAACCTTTTTCAATCAACATAAAATGAATTTAATGAAAAGTAAACAGAAATTCAACTTTTGCCACTCATTCTTTGGAAAACAGTTATTCCTTTCGACAAAAGAAAATCTTAAGAAAATCTTACATGTAGATTCAAAAGAAAAGAAACTTGATTATTGAAATTTTCAAATTCGTTCACAATAAAAATAATGTAAAAATAATGAATGACTGTACGGAGCTATGTAACCCCAAAAATTATTTGAGATATTTAAATGGGTATCATCTGATTAACAACCTTCTTTGTCGATTGCCGACATTCCGATATCTGTTAGAAGGCCCCTCTTTTTTAACCCGGTTTTTTATCACGTTCTGATTGTAAACCTCTGTACCACCATAAGGTGTTACCTAGAATCTATTGAAATATTCAAAATATTTGTCAGTTTTGTTTAAATACCACTGTACCACTGTTAGGTCTTCAGTTGTCTGATGATGGGATAGTTCATTTCCCGAAACTCGAGTCACAAAAAAATGTGTAATATATCTTTTTATTGGTAGTAAAACATAGTAATTTCTACAATTTGTTTTAATTAGACTGTATCTTTGTTGAGTAGCGGTGATTTTAACTTCAAAGAACACTCTGTGTGCAGTGGTTTCCAACTTCCTCTATCTAATAACGATAAACCACAATGACGGAATTGAAGTGAAACACTTATAACAAAAAACTATTATATTTGGATATCACTGTATATGATACCAAGCTATAGTCATGAAAATTACACTACGAACAAGTGTAAGATGGATTTCTACGTTTTTAGCAATCGCGATCATCCTGTACAATATAAAGGGTGTTTTTTAGAGTGATAGGACATTAAATTCAAATAAAACACATTTAAATTAAGATTGAAGCCAAATTTCTTTTATTTGAAAGATAATTTTATGACATTTATGTTTCGAAAATAATTTACGGCCTATGTCCACCACGACTAACTCTGAGGAACCGCATTCGACCAGACCAATTTTGGACCACATTTTCGAGTACTTCAGGCCTTATTTCATAAATAACACGAGTTATGTTGGCTTCCAAAGCGTCTATTGTTTCTGGTTCATCAGCATAAATCAATGACTTGACATAATCCCAAAAAAAAATAATTCAGTGGAGTTATAACGCATGATCTTGGAGGCCAATCAATTGGACCATTTCTCGAAATAATGTTATCGCCAAATCTTTCTTTCAATAAATCAATTGTTCCGGTAGCAGCCTGAGGTGTAGCACCATCTTGTTGGAACCAAAACACTTCTCGGTCGATATCATTCAAATTTTGAAACAAATAATAATTGATCATTGATCTTTAACGAGCACCATTCACTATAACATTAGCTCCAGCATCGTTTTTAAAAAGATATGGACCGATGATGCCTCCAGCGTGTAAAGCGCACCATACAGTGCATTTTTCAGGATGCAATGAAACCTGCAGAAATTCTTGAGGATTTTTTTCACTCTATATACGGCAATGTGGATCAACATCAAGCGGTTCTAGGGCCCAATCAGCAAACAAAGACGCTTTTTAAGGTCAAGTGGCTTTAGTTCTTGAACCAGTTGGATCTTGTATGGGCGTAGACCAAGATCTTTACGCAAAATTTTCCATGTGGTGGATGCACAGTGTCCAACTTTTTGTGAACATCGGCGAATGGACAAATCTGGATCTTCATTAACACTATGACTCACAGCAGCGATATTTTCTTCTGTACGTACACTTCTTTGTCTTGTTGTTGTTGCATCGAGTAGAGAAAATGTTGTCCGAAATCTATCGATAGTTCGACGAATAAGCTGCTCTGATGGACGATTATGTAAACCATAAATTTCACGAAGTGCTGTGTCAGTTTGGCGAATAGAACACTGATTTTGAAAATAAATCTCAACAATTTGTAAACGTTATTGCGGCATGAGTCTTTCCATGATAATTCGTCAATGCTTACTGAACAGAATTGTCAAAACAACATGGCTTCTACCTTCTGTCAAATAACAGTTATCCCTATCGAAAGTTCTATCATTCTAAAAAAACACAGGATATATTCCAGATGACGATTCAAACTCCAAATTTAAAAATGTGTTAATTTCTCTCAGGATTATTTTCAAGTGGTATTTAAATTAAAGCACGCTCCATGAAAAACCGTTGAATAAATAAGCGATCCGTATCCATTGTACCTGAATTGGTCATACGAGACACCCTTCAATCAATGCCGCAAACAATAATCGTGAGGGTTGCAAGGGGGTAGTTGTTTCCTAGCGATGAAGGGAGCGCCCCGACATCCGATTCGCCATTGTTTATTCGCAACATCTGTCACCGAAAATTTCCCTCGTTATCGTCACGCTAATACCACGAAACCCGAGAGCGTTTGGAGGAAGCGCGTTGGAAAAAACGAAAATTGTTCGCCGCTTCTCGTTAAAACAACTTTGAGGGATGTTGGGGTACAAATATTCAGGGTCCGGGTTTACGGGTACAATGTTGGAGTTTAAAGCAGAATTAGTTCGGTTCAGTGAAAGAGGGAAGTGCTGATTAATCAGGAATTTATTTTCGAATTTTTCTATAATACCTGTAATTTACCCGTCATTCCAATGGGAGATAATGAACCAAAACTTCGTTAAATCAGTAACGTAAGAAGTTTCCGCAAGCTTGTTATATAACTACCAGCAACTTGAATACTCCGAATCTTCTTAGGGGTAGAAAAAATCTAAAAGGAACAAAAAACACTCTTCCATCCCTGGATTCTTTATCAATCAAGAAAAAAAATAATAAAAAAAGGGGAATTTTTACTGAAAAGAAAGTTTTTCCAATATCTTAAATATCATTATTTAAATATTTTAATATTAGCCTTCTACATATTTAATTTAAAAAAAGTATATTTAATAATTATAACTTCAGGAATTAAATTAATGTCATATAAGTACCACTTATATCAAACGACATATAAAAGAATATCATAAGACATCAAAATGATATGATAAAATCCAATAAATAAAAATTGTTGACCAAAATCCTATAAATTGAATTTTTGAGTAGGCAAAATTTTTTGTTTCTGTTCATCCCTCTTAGGAAAACAAATATCTTTCAAAAATGTTTAACATAATCTTAAGAATTTCATCATAAAACTATCTTACTTAGAATATTGAATATTATTGGATATCTAAGATAACTAAGTTACTTTTTATTAAATCTCAAGATATGTAAAAACATTACTAAAAAACAAGTTTTAAGAGAGACTTTGCTTCGTCAGTACTCAATCGTATTCAATAAAATATAACGTAAGTCCTTCAGCCTTATTCAAAAATATATAACATCAATCAACAAAAATATTTTCTCACCTTTTAACAATTCAGAAAGCTTCTAGTAAATGAATACTGAAAATTTAAAAGGAGAGTAATGTTAACTCAAATAAATAATTCTGTGGTTTACCATTGATCTAAAAGATTGAAAAGCAATTTAACGGCCTCTATTATAGCAAAGGACTAACTGTAGAAAGAGTGTTAAGGAAATCAAATAATTATATATTATGAATAAAATAAAATAAATAGAGGTTTACACCTGATAGAAGGTATATATAATGTTTTTACATATCTTGAGATTTAATAAAAAGTAAATTAGTTATATCTCCAATAATATTGAATATTTTAAGTAAGATTGTTTTATGATGAAATTCTTAAGATTATGTTGAAAATTTTTGAAGGATATCTGTTTTCGTAAAATTGATGAGCAGAAACAAAAAATTTTGTCTACTCAAAATATTTAATTTATAGGATTTTGGTGCACAATTTTTACTTATTGGATTTTGTTATAACATTTGGATGTCTTATAACGAATGTTTATTTTATATGTGGTTTGATATAAGTGGTACTTATACGACATTAATTTAATTTAATTATTGAATATAATTTTTCTAAATTGAATATGTAGAAGGCTAATATTAAAATATATAAATAATTTTATATACCTTCTATGAAGTATAAATCTCTATTTATTTTATTTCATCTTAAATATCAAACAGTAATTCTGTTATACTTCGCTACAAATTTCAACTTTATAGAATTTAATAAAGATAGGTTTTTTACTTAATAGAAGGATTATTTGTTATATGTTAATTTCGAAAAAAAATTTATTCAAAAATTTTTTTGAGTTTAAAATTTATAAGAGGTTTTTATCCGAAAATTTTTGAATAAAACTTTTTTAAAATAAACATTTGTAGGAGGTTTTTATTCAAAATATTTTTTAAATTAACATTTGTATGAATCTGTATATTTAAAATTTTCAAATATTCCTTCTATCAAGTCAAAAACCTATTTTCATTATTTTATTATATATAATAATTATTCATTTTCGTTCACACTTATAACATATTATTATTTTGGTTTTGAAGGAGACCATAAAATAGCTTGCAAATATCTATATTCTATATTTTCCACGGATTCTTTTACCTCCTTTAAATGCTGTGTAAATTTTTCAAGTCTACTGAGGCATTTATTTAATATAATTTTAAAAAGTTTTTGAGAAATTTTATAAAATATAAAACTATCAAGTTTGACTAGAATTTCAATTTATACTACTCATCCTTCAAATATGCAATTAATAATTTTTTCCGTTTCTTCAGTGGAGCATTTGTAAAATTGAAATAAATTACGTTTATTTGACTGTCTGATGACAAAACATGCAATTCTGTGATTCAAGAGCACAAAAGCTTTTCTATTATTATATTAGTTCTTGTTATGATTAAAAGTTGAGCTTAATTAGATGCGAAATTTTCATAAAGAGTTCTTTTATTTTTCTACCGTTTGGAAATACCTGCACTGGATTTTTAGCACGTGTGTATTTAAATTGGCCATTGCCTTACCCTCTCAAGCGTTAAATTTACTGTAAACAGTTAATATTCCCATGAATCGAGAAAATTATATTTCAGAACTTAACATAATTAAACAAATAGCTTTTAATAATGAATATGATCCAAAGTTGATAGACAAATTATTGATGAAGAAAAATAATAAAATAGCTTTAAATATGGTGTTTCCTAATATAAAAGAAAATTTTAAATACATTTCCTTAAATTACACTAAAGGTATTTCTGAGAAAATTGCTACATACCTCAAAAATAAATATAATTTGAGAACTTCATTCAAAACTAATTTAAACTTGAGTAAATTTATCAAAAATAATAAAGACTACACACATAAGGATGATAAATCTGGGGTTTATAAGTTAACCTGCGGTGATTGCCCTAAAATTTACATAGGTCAAATTGGAAGAACGTTCCGTCATAGGATGTGTGAACATTTGAAGAGTTTCCTCAACAATAAAAGCAATTCCACATATTCCAACCATTTGTTAGAAACAGGACATAATTTCAACCATAACTTTGAAATTCTACATATAGAAAGCAAAAGTTATGCCTTAAATCTGTTAGAATCCCTAGAGATAAATAAACATAATAAAATTGGAATATTACTTAACGAACAAATAGATTTAAATAGCTCACCTCTGTTAAATATATTCAGATAAGCTGGAATTTGCAGGGACCCTTTTTTGGGTTTTAGTGCCTAATAAAAATTTATTGTAGTTACTGTAATATAAATAGCCACGGATTTCGGAAACAAGCTTAGTTATTCAAAATGTGATCTTACCTGATGATGCTACTGTGATAGCGAAACAATTGTTGTGAGTTTAACAATAAAAATTTGTGAAAATCAGAATAACCTTATTTCAAATTATTTAATATGGATTTTCACCAAGTAAGGACTGATACAATTCAATATTTACTACAAAACTGTTATTGATCCGTCTGTATTGTTGCCGGAAATTTGCATTCATTACAATTGCTATTGTACTATACTGTAGACTCCTTTCGCATTCTGTCTGATTTGCATGGGCTTTCTTACTGTGAGCTAAGACACTCAAAGACAAGGAAGCGTAGTTTTTATTGGATTATGTGATATTTATCCGTCAGAAAATATCATTTACATTATAAAATAACTTAGATAAAAGGAAGCGAACGAAAAGCTTCTTAATATTCATTGCATATTATGGATATCAATTCAGATTGAGAAAACAAGGAACTTATTTGTTATTTAAATGATTTATAAACATGAATTCAAATCTTCTGGCTACAAGAGATTTTAGAACATTATTTTCAATATTATTATTGACGTGCTTTAAATATTCCTAGTAAGCACTTTAACCAAGAAAGCTGAAGCATATAACCAAATCTACCTTCCAAATATGTAAAATTTGAAAGAAAATGGAAAATAAAATCGGTTATCGTTATATAATTAAAGAGATAACGTCTGCTGAACTGAGAGCTCAGGTATATTTGAACAGCACTCTTGGGAAAGACACAATTTTAATATTTGTATTGGTTTCATGCAGATAACAACCGAAATAAGAAATAAAAATTAATTTGTTGATTTTATACTTGATCAAGGTTAATATTAAATTTTAAATATAGAAACAAAACATTCTGTAAGCTTTAGCTGATTGTTTAACATTTGAAAAATTTCATCAAAAGTGTGTCAGAAAAGCTAGGTTTGTATTTCGTATAAAATACAAGTACAAGATTTTAAAACATGACGGAATCTTTAAAAATAAAAAAACTACAACGATGTATATATTAAAATATTTAAATAATTTTATATTCCTTCTATCAAGCATAAAACTCCATTTATTTTATTTTATTCATAATATATAATTATTTGGTTTCCTTAACATTCTTTATACAGATGGTCCTTGTGCTATAACAGAGGCCGTTAAATTGCCTTTCAATCTTTAAGATCAAACCACAGAATTATTTATTTCCAGCCATATTAGACTCCATTTAAATGTTCAGTATTCATTTACCAAAAAGCTTTCTGAATTAAAGGGTAAGTAAATATTTATTTACTTATTATTTTATATATGTTGATTGATGTTATATTTTATTGAATACGATTGAATACTGACAAAGCAAAGTTTCTCTTAAAAATTGTTTTTTAGTAATGTTTTTACATATCTTGAGATTTTCTAACAAGTAACTTAGTTAGATATCCAACAATATTGAATATTCTAAGTAAAGTAGTTTTATGATGAAATTCTCAAGATTATGTTAAACATTTTTGAAAGATATTTGTTTTCATAAGAGGAATGAGCAGAAACAAAATTTTGTCTACTCAAAATATTTAATTTATAAGATTTTCGTAACAATTTATGCTTATTGGATTTTGTTATATCATTTGGATGTCTTATAATGAATGTCTATTTTGTATGTATTTGATATAACTTATATAACATTACTTATATGACATTAATTTAATTCCTGAAGTTATGATATTAAAAATTTTTTGAAATTAAATATGTATAAGGCTAACAGAATATATCTGTAAATATTAAAATATTCAAATAATTCAAGATATAAAGTAAGAATACACACTTGATTAGAAACCGGCTATTAGCAAGTAAATTAATAATTTATCAGAAATTATATTGGAGTATTTAATTAAGAAGGAATTTCATTTGCGAAACAGAACTTTTTGAACGATAGTGTTCTCAAAGACTTCCGATTCAAGGTTGAATGCTTATAGTTTTGAGGTTAGATTAAGATCACAGAAATTATATTCCTAAATTCATTAAAGATGTTTTTCTCGTCCAAAGCTGGATAGTTGTAGAAAATAATTAGAATATTAAAACGACTAAAAACTTACAAATTATATTGAACATAGTTAACTCAATATATGCATTAAAGAAGGTTTATGAGAACTTACATAAAATGGAAAACACCACACAACATCTTAAAACACTCATGAATATAGAATCTGTTACCATAAGGTCATAGAAGGTCATGAAGATCACAGAGATCCATAAGAAAGAGATATTCTATGAGGGATATAAGATATAATGAAAATAACTGTGTTACTGTACCATCAGTAAAAACTGACTGACTTTCAATCGGATGGTCACTAACATATCGACCTCCAAACAAACAATCGGCAACTTCATCAAGGCATGAATGAACAGCAGCACAAACTGAAAAAAACATGTCAGAATGGCTCATCTCAGATGACATTATTACGATAATACTCCGCCAATTCAACGCTGCACATAATTGCATCATATCGTTGCCCGTGATCCCAATTAATCCAGATAATCGTTCCTCTGTAACGGTTATTGGAACGAATTAAACCTTGAATACCGGGGACCTATCGACTGGTCGATGAATCTGAATGACACCCACGCAGCAGGAAATTCAATTAGAAGATGGCGCTCGATGGGATTCTGGATGTTATTCGAGATAAGCCTGGCTAACAATGTAATCATGGAAAAGTTCGACGTCCCAAGGTTTTGCTGATCGACGTTGAAATGAAGAAGCGAATTGTCGTTCAATTGACGTTTTATCGCGCGGTACAAACATAGATTCCGCCTTGTGCTTTTAGGTTATGTATGTCGGTTGTTAAAACCACTGAATCGCGCATGTAATCTGTCAACGTGAAGCTTTGACACCTAAAGGCAGAGACATGCATACTCGTAACGTAAAACGGACGAGTGATGATGGTGAAATTGTAACATGTAGGGTATCTGGGATTCTTAAACGTAGCGCAGGTGTAACGCGAAGGATACTTTCTGTTTGAATTTTGACGTTGCGATGATGCTAGTAAACTGTGATTTTGTCAATGGTCATGGTCTGGGGCGGAATTTGCGCCAGCGGCAGAACACCCTTGGTTTTCTTGAATCAAGGGGTACCCCTTGATTCAAGAAAACAATTAAGAAGTCTACCGCTACGACATTCTCGAGGCCGTAGTACTTCCGTGGGCCCAGCACCACTTTGGTGACACGCATTGGACCTTTCAACAGGACTCCGATCCAGCTCGTAAAGCGAAAATGACGCAAGAACATCACATCTATAGAATGGCTGCCGTTCTCGCCGGATCTCAACCCAATGGACTACAGCGTGTGGAGCTCAGGGCGTGTGCTAAACACCACAAGAGTTTGGAGTCGCTGAAGCAATACCTGCACCGGGAATATGACCCATTAACGCCCGAAGAACAGCGGTTCATGGCCGAAAATTTCAACTGTGTATCGCCGCCAAAAAAAAAAACCACTTCGAAACCGCTTAAATATATTATTACCGAATGTTTATGCTATTATTATTCGTTGTTGTTTTGATAAATTTCTTTTGTTCAATAAAGTTGGACGCATGTTTTTTCAAGGCAAGATGCAACGAGTATCGAATGAATTTCACCCAACTAAGCAAATTTCCAGCTTTGCAACCCAGTATACAAAGAACGGACACCCTTTCCCTAAGAAAGGGTTTGTATTTTGGATTATTGGTTATTTGGCAACACTTATGTCATTCGCATTTGACAGAAAATCAGTTTAATATTTGATATTAAGAAAATCGGTCGATTTACGCTTGAACAAAACTAGGAAATATTAAAAACCCATTTCCAATTTAGTGAAATTTCTATCCAAACTGTTAGAAATTTACATGGAAAATTCAATAGAAATAAAACGTCCTCATGGCAATTTGTGGATCAATTTGATCGTGAAAACTGGGTCGTTATTTGATAAAACAACCCGTTATCGTTATTCATTCAACTTTCTTAATTATAGCCGATCAAAAATGCAAATTTTAAATGGTTCATTCCTTGTTTCTAACACTTTCCACTCAGCAAATTATTGATGACCGCTAAACAGTTATGAAACGGTACACAGCATATTCAAATTTCATGCCTTTAAGTTCAAAATATTTAAAATTTTCACCTGTCAATTCAATCCAAACGAAAATCGCCAAGGATCCATCAAAAACGATCACTTAGTATAGTCGTGAAATCATAAAAAAAAGGACTCGTACAAATGCAACATAAACGTAAAATCTCACGAAAACTCTTTAAATAGACAGAATTACCCAGCTTGATATTTAAAATATTAGAGTTCCATTATGAAAATTAAAATTCAACTCATTAAGCACTCTTAATATCCGCCTAGCTGCCCGCAACCAACCATACACGATTGTGAGAAATAAAGAGTATAATGGGTTGCCGACAACGAACGTTATATTGATCTGTCGTGTCTAACTGAAATTGCGAAACTTTAAACGATGAAACTCTTTTCTAGCTGTTGTGTTATTATTTTTACTAATGAAGTATTATCGAATTATGCTAAGTAATTAGTTTAGTAGCAGAAATAAGGACAAGGAAAATGTATAAAAAGCCGAACCATTGAACTGATTTTGCTCATTAAAGAACTCAACCGAGGCCCCAAAACTACCCCGAAAATTTAAAGTCTCTATCTCTTTCCGTTGGAAAGTTAGTGCTGAACGCTCAGTGCTACTATACAGGTGACCCAGGGGTGCGTAAATGGTCCATAACTTCGTTTCTTTTCAAGCTATCAACTTGATTGTTTTTTCCAAACGATAGTTGGTAAAATCCGCACATCCTGAAAATATTTTCATCCACATACAGCATGTCCGAAAATGAAATACATACAAAGGTTTGTTTTTTTCATACATATTCGGATTTGCCACTTAATTGTCGATAAAACGCACACAGGTAAGGTTAGGTTAGAAAGCTTTCTTCAACATTTTTTTCACATGGTTTTATTATTCACCGCTTCATGTTCTTGTTACTATAATTGTTTGCTTCTTGATATTCTCCTATTTCTATTACCACTATTCTTCAAACACTGCTACAACAATTTCGAAAACATTTTTTGCAATTAGTTTGTAAAGATATTTCCGATTTTACGACAACATTTTACTAGATGCTACTAAAACAATCCACATTTCTGATTTTGGAATTTATTTCGCGAATTTTACAAACCCCACAAACCTTATATCGACGAAAAGCTCTTACGAAATGGCATGCAATGGTGTAATAAAATACAGTGTTGCATTTAAAAAAATCGAGTTATTTCAATTAGTTTATTGTCGTTTAAAAAATAATGTAGTAGGCAATAGAACACAGACATCAAATTTATGCCTATTTCAAAAGATGCACAGAAGCTTAAGGAATCGACTGGAAAAATGATGATTGAATTATGTTGAACGGTTCCGGAGCTACGACTTTTTCTGTGGGTCTACGCACGACGCTATTTCTAAACATAAATTGACATAGGTCAAAAACTAATGCAGATAAGTCAATGAAACCTGGGTGCATTTTATCGACAATTAAGTGGCAAATCCGAAGATGTATGAGAAATAGGGGTACCTTTTAAAAAAATCGAACCTATGTATGTATTTCATTTTCGGACATCCTGTATGTGGATGAAAATATTTTCAGGATGTGAGGACTGTACCAACTATCGTTTGGAAAAAACAATCAAGTCGGTAGTTTGAATAGAATCGAAGTTATGGACCATTTACGCACCCCTGGATAACCCTGTATATGTAAAATTTCAAAATTATGGTTGAAAGTATGTCCCGTTTCTAACAAATGGTTCCAATATGTGGAAATATTTTTGTTATTGAGGAAACTCTTCAGATGTTCACCAATTCTCTGTCTGAAAGTTCTTCTTGTCTGTCCTATGTAAACTTTTTAGCAATCACTGCAGGTTAACTGATTTTATTTTTATGTATAATATCTTTATTGTTTTTAATAAATTTTCTGTGGTTTGAATGAGTTTTGATTAAAGTTCTCAACTTATATATTTTTTTTTGAGTATATTTTCTCAGTATATTTTAAGGCAATGTATTTAAAATTTCCTTTTGAGTTCGGATATACCATATTTAAAGCTATTTTATTATTTTTATTCATCAACAACTTATCTATAAGTGCAGAATCGTAGTCATTATTAATAGGGGTTTGTTTAATGATGTTGAGCTCTAAAATAAAATTTTCTCGATTCATGGATATGTTACCTAATCTGTTGATCATACAATTAAACGCTGATAATTTTTGGTTAATAGGATGATTTGATTTATTGTGTATACTAGCATCTGTATATGTTGGTTGATGAAATATTGAAAATTCATTTGAATTATTGATTCTGGTGACTGTTAAATCAAGAAAATTAATAGTGTTCAGTTTCATAGTGAATAATAATGAAGGATGTTGATAAATAAAAAGAATTTTTCAAAGTGTGTTTGTAGGTACCTATGAAGCAACAGAAAATATAGTCTACATGTTTATACCGATATAAAAAATATTTCATAAGGGAATTTTTATTAGTAAATTTTTACCAGTTCAATTGTATCATTAAGTGGAATACCCGGAAATACAGGGTGACAAAAACTTCGGACAAATTTTACTGTATTCTGGAACAAAAGAATTTTAGCGCAGCCAACTAATTTTTATTCTATTAGACTCTCTACACTTTCTTGTGAAGATGTGAATTTTTACTTTCATATTACTTTATTTTGCAGCGTGTTAGAATGTCAAACAAACGTAGTGCAATATTTTTATGTTATTTATTGGCTGTGGTGAATTTTTTATTGAGAATTTCGACTGGAATTTAGTTTCTCTTAGAATATTCTTAATTAATTCTTTTCAAAGTTTTGATGAAGGGGCACTAACGAACAAAACAACCGGTATAATATATCTTCTTTATGTAATTTGATCAAAGAACATTTATGTAAAATTTGCAGCGTTTCAGAATACACTTACTCGTTTTCTCTGATAATTCAAGAAATATCTATTTTACAGTCAAGTTACGTAAACCACAAACATTGTGTGCAATTTTTAACAAGATCAATGGAGAATCCGATAACGGAATTTAAGGTCGTTGACAAGGTGAAGGATGAATCATCAGGAAATGATCATCATGACTAACAATTCGGCTGAATGAATCCTAGTATCCCTTTCTCGGACAGCGGGTGAGAATAAATGCCGATAATCAGGAATTAGTAACATCGCAACATTGCTGTTTCCTTATTTTGCTATTATCGATTGTGCCTGTTTGATAACTTATCGATATATGGATCAAATTGCAAGGCACCTGTACATACATGAATATCAATATCAATGCTAACCGATATCGTGCGAAACAGTAGCGGCTGGAGATAATGAGATAATAGGTTTCCGGTGATGAAGGAAATTTTTAGAATCAATAATTTATTTCCTTATCGTAAATCGCAAAAAACAATGTCAACATAGATTGAAACAAAAGATGCAAATCGATAACGATTTAAGAAATATATTGGTTCAAGTTTGACAAAAATTTAATTTATGTTGTGGACATATAAAATATGTTTTGCCCATTTTACAATAGAACGGATAAATTAATTTCCAAAAAATAGCATAAAAAACCACTAGCGTCCATATATCCGCCTCTTCAAAAGAAGATGAAGAAAAATTTAACTGTATCAACACTATTCCAAAAATTGGTACCAAATTTGCAATAGACTCAAGCAAAACATCAACACAATATGCACAAATAAGATGAATCTAGGGTCAATTTTGATTCCACTATTTTACCTGTCATTTCGTTATCGATGGAAATATTGAAGCGAAATTTCAGGATCAGATAGTACTCGACAACATCTTCAAAATGAGGTATCGCAACACCGCAACATCCCTATTCGAAATGAAGGGGTTGTACTCACCCCCCTAACGGGGGTTGCAGTTACGGTGATGCGAAGAGCGGAAAAGTTGTTCCGCCTCGAATGAGAAATTGACGGGTTCGAGCGATTTTCCACATTTTAATTTTAAAGCCGAAAAATCGAGGTTTAAGTTTTCGTTGGACCACACGTTATAAATTGTAATGCTAAGTAAATTCTCCTTGGTTTTGAAACTGGGTTGAAACATAAACATATAGTAAACAACATAAATTAGATTTTTGTGAGATTAAGACAAGTGTATTTGTCTTATTGATTTAAGTAACCTACTGAACGCAAATGACATGGGAAATGTCAAAATAATCTAGAGTGTTGCCAATATAATCATTTCAAATTGTATTTTTCCTATTAGAAAACCCGTTGGGTTTAATTTCAGTTTAGCGGTTGATGGGATGTTTGATAATAAAACATAGAAGTTACTAAAAGCTTGTTTCAATGCATACAGGGACCCAAATATTCATTAACATATAACAAATAGCTCCAATCAATTCCAAATGTTTATAATTTGAAAATAATAAAGCAAAATCCGTTTCGCTTCTAGCCAACAAACTTTCATGCCGTTATTTTATCGCAGACGATTAGCCTGACCCTGATAGCCGTCTCAGATAGTGGTGTTATATCCTTCCGGCTTCGATAACTTCGGACCCACGCAGTCCCCAAACATTCCGGACGAAGTTCTCACGAAAAATAAACAATAATCGGTTTCCGCATGCACAGACGATCCGGGAAGGGGGACCATAACGCGATGCGCAGAGCTCGGGGTAAAATTTAAAGCTTGTTTATTCAGTTCACAGCCAACGCAGACGACAAATATTAAGGGAATTCCTTTTATTCGTTTCTGTGGTCCGGCGTATCTGGAATGGTCTAGACGAGGAGGATTCCGAATGTGGTGCCCTCCAGAGGGGTTGTTTCGAGTTAACGTGAGGTCGTAAGGGGAAAGTTGTGTTGATTAGGTCTCTATTCAGAGAGCGAATGATAATGAAATAATTTTCGCAAGTATGGTTACTTTGAAAGTTAACGACAATAAGGGGGCGTTATTTATCTTAACAAAATTATGGACGATGACATTTGATTACTAAATTAAAACTTAATCGGATTTGTAATTGAAAAATAAAATTTCAAATGAGAATAACTTCGGAAGCTCTAGACCAATTTAGTCCATTAACGAACTCAACCGAGACATTAAGGCTTTAAATCTACTCTGAAAATTTGAAGCTTCTAGCTCTTTCCGTTCAAAAGTTAGAGGGCTTACGGCAAGACCACACCAACCGGGCATAATTACTTTTGGCACCAGATTTTTCATCAGTTAATCTTACTTAGTCGTTTGAGACCATTTTCGGCTCAGAATTGAAAAAGTACGGACATTTGTGGGAAACGATAGCACGCTGTTCCCTAGAACAAGCCCAAAATATACTCTGGTTGCATCGTACACCATTCCTTCTTAAGTATTCGAGATTAAAAATTAAGAGTAGGTACACAAATCTAGTATTGTTTCAAGATTTTCCTGAAAATTCCTGCCACTGGAGAAATTTAAAGAAAATCACTTCTCCTTGAGTCAATCAAATTGATGTTTTGTGCCGTTGACGTCTACTCGCCAAAGAGCGTGGTGCACAGCTTTTCCTTCTTCTGTCATCCCATAGGGGCGCTCTAACCCTCACAAGACCTGAGAAGTCAGTCCCTATTCCCTTTAAGAGGAGCGAAGGACAGTTGCAATGTTCGCACCTCTGGCAACAAGAGTAACTTGTAGATACTTGCCACTTCGATTCTTCTTCTTGTCACACTGACGAGTCCATATTTGAAGAGGAGCCAGAAAAAAGTCTTTGCCGATCCTTGAATAAAGAGGTTTAGTAGCTTCTCATAAATTTCAGATTAACTATGTATAGTCCGTCTTGAAAGTATCCGGAAAGAAGAAAAGTAATTATTTGGTATATATTTTTAATTCTTGAATTAGAAAATTATAACAATACTTATACAACCTCCATTTTATTGTAAACACTTGACTAAACGTCGAGGTACACCCGAAACTAGATCACCTCAACTTCAATCTTCATTAGTCCCTTTATGTTTTCAATGGGACTAAAATATGGTGAAGCTGCTGGCTATGAAATGGTTGTCACTTGGTTTTCTTGCATCCAAGCTTGAGTATAGGCTGAAGTATGGCATCTTGCATTATCCTGCTGAAAATGCCACCCCACTGGATATAAAGCATGCGCCGTTTCAAGGAGAAAATTGTTTAGATTGCTACAATACTTTTCACTATTAATGGTACCATCCACTATACAGAGAGGCTGCGATATTGCTGCCCAAACCATTGTTTTGGTGGAAAATTTGGAAAGTTGAACGGTAACAAGTTGTTTTGATAGGACTTTTAAGTGATTTCCACAAAGTTGGAAACAACTTTCATGAGATATAAAGACATTATTGAAATTATCTTCTTGAAAACGTTGGCAAAATTCTATCCTTTTGTAAAGGTGTCATTATAGGGATTTTTTTGGTTTCCATGATATGTAGCCTTGTCTTTTCAGTGACATACGGACTGTTTCTGGACATACAGTACAATCCCGATTATCCGAATCGCGATTTTCCGAAATCCGGTTTATCCGAAACAAACTATTTAAAAACGAAAATCTCGATTAACCGAAAAAATTTGCGTCTGGGATTCGCCGACAGAGTTTTACAAGTACATATGAATTAACGTCTGTTATTATCGCAAAAAGAGTAGTTTTATTCCCAAATATTTCACAAAATGCAGTGTCAGAGCAATAAACGTAAACGCGTTGTTATCAGCTTGCACGAAAAACTTAAAGCCGCGAAAAAATTTGCAGAGAATTTTATGGAGCTTATGGAAGAAAATGATTTACGACCAGATCAGATCTACAATTGTGACGAAACCGGCTTGAACTACAAAATGTTTCCCTCAAGTACCTTAGCTTCAAAAATGGAAGCTGAAGCACCTGGTTACAAACGTAGCAAATAACGTATCACTGTTCTTGCATGCGCTAATGTTTCTGGGAGAAACAAACTTCCATTTTTATGTATCGGTAAGTCAACAAAACCACGAGCCTTCGAGAATATTCATCTCAATGTTTTCCTGTTTTGTATAGGAATCAAATAAAATGCTGGATGAATGCAAATCTATTCAAGAATTGGTTTTTTGAAGATTTCGTACCAAAAGTAGAGTCTTTTTTAAAAGAGCATGGATACTCCAGAAAATGAGTATTGTTACTAGACAATGCCCCCATTCACCCAATTGCGGAGCAACTTGAAAGTGGGGAAATAAAAGCAATGTTTTTGCCTCCTACTGTAGCTTCTCTCAATCAGCCCATTGATCAGGGTGTGCTGGAAAATTTAAAACAAAATTACAGGCGTCCGCTATTGGAGCATATTTTGGAAGAAGTAGATGAGGGTGCCAAACTTACTGAATGTCTGAAGAAGTTAAACTTGAAAAATGTTGTATATTGGATAGATTCAGCTTGGAATCAAGTAAAAGGTAGAGCCCCGGAAGAATCTTGGTTAACATTGATTTAACACGAGGAGGGACGTATCACAGAAGCAGAGTCCGATCATGAAGAAAGTTTACAGCAAATTTTCACGAAAATACCAGGATGTGAAAATGTTGCGGAAACAGAAGTTGATGAATGGTTAAACAGTGATAATGTAGAAGATGAAATGACTGACCAATAAATAATTGAAAGTGTTTGCAAAAATGCTAATGAAATAAGTAGTGATGACTATGACGAAGTAGAATGCATTGACAATATTTCAGTAAAAATGTCACATTCAGAAGAACTAGAAGCCTTGGAGAAAGCGTTAACTTATGTAGAACAACAAGAAAATCTGGTCAATGCCTCATATCCATGCCATTTTTATCCTCTTTATTTTCTCATATACAATACTTTTTCCCAGTTCAGTCAATTGCACTAAAATTTGAACGTTTCGAAAACCTTTTCTATAGAAATGTTCTATCTGTTTTCTTCTTCCAGTAGCGGCATTATTTCATAAATTGTATACCTGCTGAAAATCAACAATATGAGACAAATAGTATTTACATGCAACTTTGGTCATAGCCGACTATCTGCAAAACCTATTTTATACAATACTTTTGTCTTAGAATGTTACCCAGACAAAATTATGAAAAATAATGAATTCCGAATACTTTCTAGATGGACTATACTATTCAAAAATGGTGAAAAAAATGAAAAAAACTCAATTAAAAGTTACTAATGAATCAATCTGTGCCTGCCTTATTGTGAACCTCATGAAGCCACAGTAATGACGAAAAAATTTTATTTAATTTTAATTATTGTGTAGAATTCACTTCAATCCTTCCGAATATTTCACAAAATTTTATCACAGTAATATCTTAACATTTTCTCATATCATAAACCTGAAAGTAGTTTATCCAACCCCCATAAGATATCAAAAGCCAGCCAGAAGGCTTTCAAGAATATTTCCCACAGGAGGAGATATCGGTTATCGAATAGTTTGTTATTAAATTATCTAAAACCAATAATTTCAAGGCGAATGGAGGTTTTTCACAATTATCACAACCTATATTCCAGGCAACTATGAGAAATAACTAATTTAAAGGTGCAAATCGCACTTGATATACTCCAAAAGTGAAGATAGCAGTCGTGAGACATAAAAATAGATATTGCTTCATTTGTTTACACGGATAGACATTACCCAAAGATGCCTACGCAATAGTTTCTATATTTCCATAGGGAATGATATATGCAACAATAAAACAAAGTTGTTTACGATAATTCGATAACTAAATATCGCGACGGTGATGTGGAGATTTCGAATAAGGTGAAAATCCATAAATTATGCAAAGCGTGACATCACCGCACGGAGTTCCTTCACTTCGACAATTTAAAGTATACGACTTCCTAGAATTGTAACTATTGAACATAGGGAGTCGGCAATAAATTGCGTTACGAAGAACTTTGATGATAGATACAGCTAGCAACCAGCCATGCTGATGAACTTCCTAAATAGAGCATTATATATATATTTGTTTAAAAGTAGTATTTGAAGAAGGCTAACAATATAACGAACAGCGTCATGTGTTCAAATCTCAGATAAATAGAAGTCAACATATATGTTTATTATTCAATCAAGTTATATGTCTACTATAATTCGACATGTTTTGATTTTAAAATGCAAACACCTTTACTTTTCAAAACACAGGAGTTTAATTTGATGTAACGTAAATGGAGGTTTATACTTGAGATTTTCTGAAAAGTAACTTAGTTAGATATCCAATAATATTGAATATTCTAAGTAAGATAGTTTTATGATCCTTGAGATTATGTTAAAAATTTTTGAAAGATATTTGTTTTCATAAGAGGGATTAGCAGAAACAAAATTTTATCTACTCAAAATATTTAACTTATAGGATGTTTGTTAACAATTTATATTTATTGGATTTTGTTGTATCATTTGGATGTATCATAATGAATGTTTATTTTATATGTCGTTTGATATAAGTGGTACTTATATAGCATTAATTTAATTCCTGAAGTTATAATATTAAATATAATTTTTTGAAATTGAATATAAAAAGGCTAACGAATATATCTGTAAATATTAAAATAATTAAATTAATTTGATGTGTTGAAACTAATAATGAATTTATTCACCGCAGCTTACAAACTGGATTTTTATGACAATTTGGATTTTTCTCAGGATTTCGACAGAATGCTTCGAATTTTTTTTCTCTAAATCGAAACAGATACGACAAAACTACAAGTTATCGTAAAGTTTAGTATAACAACAAATCTTGTTTTCACAATTTTTCAAACTAACTGTGGCTCACCACAAACAGGTTCTGGAAAAAATATCACCCTGTAGATTTGCAATCAAAATTGGCATTGGTTCAATAAAAATTTTTTTGAAATTAAAATTGTAGAAGATAAACATATTTCAATTTGTTTTAATATTCGAATTTTGTTATATTTCTTCTATCAAGTAAAAGGCCTTTCTATTTTATTTTATATATAATATATAATTATATTTTGGCTTCAATAAATCTCATTATAGAATGTCAATGAATTTAAATAAACCTTAAAATAACTCACACTGTTCTTTGAGTTTGTTAGAACATAGATCAATCTTGAATTATATAGTTGATCTGTATTTTCGAAGCTTAAGTCTTTTAACACGTGAGAGATATAGGTTAAGTTTTTGATTTTGATATTTGGAATATTAAATGAGGACTGAAGACGGGATTGTCTAGAATTATATTTGTTTTTTGAAGATATAGTGCACATTTTTAGAGATTTTTGAAATAATTTATTCGAATATTTAAATATATTAAATATTTCGAATAAATTATATTCTTTGAGAAGTCCTTTAAGTGTGTTCATGTTTTTAAAAGGGAATTGGTGTTCTTAAAGGTAAGACCAGAAACAAAATTTTGTCTTTTCTAAATATTTATTTATTAATTTTAATTACTTTCGTATATCTGTTGGGTTATTTATTCCATGTGACATTATATATTGAGTTTTGATTATATACGTCTATTAAATGTAAGCGGTGCTTGTGTAGACATAAATTTATTTCTAAAAGTTTTTTGAATAAAAAAAATTTTTTGAAATTGAAATTGTAGAAGATAAACATATTTCAATTTGTTTTAATATTCAAATTTTGTTATATTTCTTCTATCAAGTAAAAGGCCTTTCTATTTTATGGCATGTCAAGATTCAGTTGAATATTTTGCGAAAGGCAGATACTATGCAGAAAAACTTGAAAAAAAATCTGCGTTCCCATGTATATGAGAATTTTTTTCTTAAAATCATTCAAGGAATCTCTCCTCTCCGTTGGTTTCTCCAATTTAGGAACACCTGTATATACAAAGTGTTTTTTAGTAACATTTTTTTTTCGGCCAAGTCATCAACGAGCTTCTTTTCCTATAATTACGACAGCAAACTAACCTCAAGACAACTGAGAACTGTCAAATTGAGTACTACAAAAAACAGTGTAGCAAATTTAAGTTCGGTTCCTCTTACAAAACACTCTTTAAATGACTGACAGCTGTTTGATTCGTTCCATTTCTCATCTCTGCCATAAATTCATCCAATATTCTTCAACTCAAGAATTTCATTTTTTAACTTGTTACAGTCTTACGACCTGTCTAAAGAAACGAAGTAATTTCGAGTTACCTCATTAAGTTCTGTACAAATCTACAGTTTTTCGCAATTATACAGTTGATTGATCTCAAATACCCCCTTTTACAGCTGGATATTTCTTCTCGTTTGTCGAATATCGATTCTTGATAACCGGTAACTTCCTAACAACTCTTGAGGTGCACATAAAATATCCGATCCAATGAGCACTCCTTGTAGATCGTTACTTAATTAATTACACTGTTTTTATTACGGAAAATGAAGTAACGGCACGAATGTAAGTGGGAAGTCCAACGAAATTGATGACGATCTCCATGTAGATGGGAAATGCGAGATCAAAGAGTTTCCTCTTCCCGATTCCAATACTTTTTTTTTATTTTCTCATTAACCTTATTCGAGAAGAGATGGGAAAACCATCGAGTAGAGTGTTGATATTTGATTTTCGAGGCATATAGTTGATGCAATATATTTCCCTTCATAATCTGTGTTTTCAGTGATACGGAATTGAGATGAAACTTTGAACGAGATCTTAATTACTTGATTTTTTTTGGTTTCGCTCTATTCTGACGTTCTATTAATTTAATTGCTTAAGGGCGTGCCATCTAGAGTTTGAATTCTGAAGTAGTGGTTATTTCAAGTCTGGCAAATACTTCTGTCATACGTGATTTGACAGAAACTCAGTTGAATATGACTTTAATAAAATGAGTTTACGCATGAACAAAACTGGGAAATATCCCAACTTATTTCAACTTTGGAAAGCACTGAATCATTGAAAGCAGAAGTTAGACGCTGTATCAATGAAATACCACCACATGTAATCAATAACGTTATTGAAAATTTCGTCAAAAAGGTACGCCTAATGCAGCAAAGCCGTGGCGGTTATTTACAAGATATTTTGTTTCAAACATAATTCCTAAAAGTATATTTTCTAAATCAATAAACATTTCGATACTTTGCTACAGAAAACCATGTTTTATTGAACACTGAAATCTTGCGCTTTTATTGAAACAACCTTTATATGAGTATATATGTCTACTGAAATTTAAACAGTGTTTTCTTATGCATTTATATAATTTAATTTCGAAATGTGTTCGAAGAAATTTAATAAAATTAAAATTTGTAGAGGTATAGCAGAATTATATTTTTTTATTCTATTGGTTGCTGTTTCTCTTATTGCAACTCTTTATTGTTTGAATATTAAAACAAATTGAAATATGTTTATCTTCTACAATTTTAATTTAAAAAAAAAATTTTTATTCAAAAAACTTTTAGAATTAAATTTATGTCTAAAACAAGCACCGCTTACATTTAATAGACGTATATAATCAAAACTCAATATATAATGTCAAATAGAATAAATAAACCAACAACTGTAAGCGGTGGTTGTTTTAGACATTAATTTAATTCTAAAAGTTTTTTGAATAAAAAATTTTTTTTTAAATTGAAATTGTAGAAGATAAACACATTTCAATTTAAAATAAAATAGAAAGGCCTTTTACTTGATTTTGATATTTGGAATATTATTCAGGACTGAAGAAGGAATTGCTTAGAATTATATTTGTTTTTTGAAGATATAGTGCATATTTTTAGAGATTTCTGAATTAACTTATTCGAATATTTAAATATATTGAATATTTCAAATAAATTATATTCTTTGAGAAGTCCTTTAAGTGTGTTCATGTTTTTAAAAGGCAAGTGGTGTTCTTAAAGGTAAGACCAGAAACAAATTTTGTCTCCTTTAAATATTTATTCATTAATTTTAATAACCTCCGTATATCTGTTGGTTTATTTATTCCATTTGACATCATATATTGAGTTTTGATTATATACGTCTATTAAATGTAAGCGGTGCTTGTTTTAGACATTAATTTAATTCTAAAAGTTTTTTGAATAAAAAAATTTTTTTGAAATTAAAATTGTAGAAGATAAACATATTTCAATTTGTTTTAATATTCAAATTTTGTTATATTTCTTCTATCAAGTAAAAGGCCTTTCTATTTTACTTTATTGTTTGGTTCTTGCATTTTTATTTGCTTTCTATACTTTTCTTTTGATTCTTCCATAGCAAAAGTTTATGTTTCAGTTTTGTTTCACAACCATATTTTTTACGTGTAGTAGTAGAAAATCAATGCCCTCCAATTTTTGTTATATTTTATCTTCTATAGTTTTGACATTTAATACGTGTGAATTCATTGTAAATGATGAGTGGGGAAAAATATGGGGTTGTTCGGAAAGTAATTTCGTTTTTCCCCCACAGAGGATTCAATTGTATTTTTTCGAACCCAACTTCACACTTAAGCCGCATAAACAATACATGTTATGTGAGCTGATATAGCAAGGCTTGTGTGTGAAAAAGTTCAATTAATCCTACGCAGTAGTTTTTGGTTGGTGCCTTTTTAAATATGGAGAGCACTAAACAGCATTTTCGTCATATTTTACTTTTTTTACTATAGAAAAAGTAGATATGCTGTTCAAGCCAGAAAGAAATTAACCGATGCGTATTGAGAAGATGTGTTGACAGTACCAGTGCTAGAACAGGTTTGCAAAATTTTGATGTCGAAGATGCACCAATATCCATTAAGATAAAGGCATTAGTTGGTGCAAATGGACGAATAACAACACGTGAGATCGGTGATAAGTTAAATTTATCGAATTCAACTATTTATGATCACTTGAAAGGCCTGGGTTTAACTACGAAGCTCGATATATGGGTTCCCCATGTTCTCACGCAGAGAAATTTATGTCATTGCGTTGACGTATGTGATTCGCTTCTTAGACGTCACCAAAATGATCCATTTTTGAAGGTCATCATTACTGAGGACGAAAAATGACAAATGCAAGAGATCATGAAGCAAAAAAGATGAACCGGCTCAAAGCATTTCGAAAGCCAATGTCCATAAAAAAAGGTGATGCTGTCTTTTTGGTGGGATTTCAAAGGAATCCCTGATAAGCTTTTACCTGATAACACAACAATTAATCCGGAAGTCAACTGTCATCACCTGAACAAACTGAATGGTGCACTTCAACAGAAAAGTCCAGAATTAATCAACAGAAAAAGTGTAGTGTTCCACCAAGATAATGCGAGACCTTATACAAGTTTGCTCAATCGTCAAAAGCTTTTACGGCTTGAATGGGACATACTGCCACACCCACCATATTCTCCAGATCTGGCGCCTCCGGATTATTATTTGTTCAGGTCATTGCAAATTTTTTTGGAGGATAAAAACTTTACTTCAAATAAAGAGGTCAAAAATCACCTGGATCAGTTTTTTGCCACCAAAGACCAGAAATTTTATTAGCGTATGGTACTATCAGAAAGATGGCGAAAGATATTGGACCAGAATGGCCAATATCATTCGTTTTTTCCCCAAAAAAACCGAAATTACTTTCCGAACAACCTAATTGAAATAATCAGTTTTTATGAAGCTTACGATTGTTTCAACACACGGTGTCATCATCTGAGCGAGTTATATACTGTTTAAAACTCTTTTCTGTTTGTCAAATGCTATAACCCTATCAGTTTTATTTTGAAACTTCAAAAATGACTCGAAATTCAAAATGAAACATTTTGTTGGAAAACTCAATAATTTTGTATTCATTTTTTTCGATGTTTCAGAAAATCTATATAAAAATGAATAATTATTGTCAAATGTAAGAAACAGTTTTTCCTAGACACTCTTGATTCAAATCTCATTCATTTTGCGAAGGTTCCTGAAATATTTCGATTTTCAGTTAATTAACAATCTTCATCAATTGAAGCTAACAATGAGCTCAAAATATACACCCGTTAAGTTTAGAAACATGCTCCGACAAAACAATATAAATTCCTGGCGACTTTAACAGTCATCCAGTGATTTATGCCTCTTCAATAGTCTGTTCTTCGGTATGGAGTTCAATGGTATTTTTGACATATGTCATAAAATAAAAATATAGAATCTTCATTTACATTACGATCGTTCACGGGCCAATGTTCGACTTATAATAACGTCCGAAATAGATTTACAACCGAATTAAACGGCACAGAAATGCAGCGTTCTGAACGTTTAATGAGGGATCATATCAAATCGGAAATACTGTAAATCATTTGTTCTGCATGGCAACATGGCCAGGTCTTTCGTTGCAAAATACAGTCAAGGATGCAGTATATATAGCGAGATGTGGCACACAAAACCAGAAGTAAAATATGCAATTTTTCAGATTATTAGATATATTTTAAAATGTAATTAACTTTTTGTTTTTTGTTCCAAAGGCGACTCAAGATATATGTATAGATTACTTACAAGTGGATTTTAATGCAATTATTGAGCAGATATCTTATTTTATATAATAGAATACAACCGTTAGTAACGTTTACAAATAATCCAAATTTATTATGAAAAATCGCGATCTATTACTTTAACTTTACGTGCTTTAACTCCAATTTTTGGTTGTTCTAATCGTTCGGATAAAAAAACAATTGAATGTTTAGTGAAGAAGTTTGAAACAAATTTTCCACTTCATGATGTTACAGTGCCAGTGAGACAAAGAAATGTAAGAAGTGAAGAGATTATTGCTGCCGTACGTGAAAGTGTCAGTGACGACAAACATTTATCGATTTCTTGACGTTCACAAGAACTAGGCATCTCTCAGACGTCTTTGTGGCGAATTTTACGAAAAGACCTTGGTTTACATCCATACAATATTGTTTTAACCCAAGAACTCAAACCAACAGATCATTTAAAGCGTCGTGTATTCAGAAACTGGTGCCTGGAAAAACTCTGAAATGATGCAGATTTTCATAAGAAAATTTCCGTATCTGGAGTGGTGATAAACTTGAAGAATATCAAGAACTGCCATTACATTCTGACAAACTTACTGTTTGGTGCGGATTTTATGCTGGAGGAGTCATTGGACCTTATTGTTTTTTTAACGAAGCTCATGAGGCGGTAACTGTAGATGGAAATCGTTATCGTTCAATGTTGACTGATTTTTTATGGCCTGAATTGGTTCGTCTTGATTTGCAGAACATGTGGTTTCAACAGGACTGTGCCACTTGCCGTACTGCCAATGGCTTAATTACTTTATTGAAAACTAAATTCGGAAGTTCGATTATTCCAAGCAATCGACCAATAAACTATTCGCCTTGTTCCTTTTATTTAACTCCATTGGACTTCTTTCTTTGGGGTTACATTAAGTCATTAGTTTACAGCAATCATCCAGCAAATTAATACGATTCACAGATCAATATTGGACGAGCAATTGCTAACATACGACCTGATTTGTGTGAGAGAGTCATGGAAAATTGGGCTTATACAATCCTCATCCAGAGCAAGGGTCGCTCCAAATTTCTTCCATTGTTCCCTATTTTGAGCGATTTGTGTCCATAATATTCCTTTCTTTTTCTTCATAGAACATTACCACCTTGTTGCTGGATGACAACGGCTTCTTCTATCATCTCTTGGTCCAACAGGAAAAATTTATTTTCAATATTTAAGTGATAAATTTTTCAATCAAGTGGAAAAAATCATGTGTAACGCGAAAAAAACGATAAATTACTTTTGAATTTAACTTCAACGTTGAATAACTTTGGAAGGAGTGGAATTAATGAAAAATATTAAGAAACTTTTTTTGTGGAGTATTAAATTTCCTTTAAAATACGAGTTTCGTACCATAAAATATTGATATTTCTGGTAGTTACAAAAATGCAAAATCGAAACGCAAAATTGAAAAAATTTATCAACGTTTAAGGCACGATAACAAGCAAACGGCTGGTTTTACGTTAATTTACAAGGAGAGCTTTTTTGTAGGGAATTTAATTTCCTTCGAAAATACGCATCGCTCAAATTTTTCAGATTAATAATTGACGAGGTTTGAATGAAAAAATGCGATTACTGTTAAAAAACAAAGAGTCGTAACGATACACCCCTTAATACTATTATTAAGGGCTCAAACTTTCACGACAATTTTTTTTATCATCATGAATAATTTTTTCACAGTATCATTAAAAGAAAATAGTCGTTTTTTTGGCCCAGTCTAATTATTACATGTACGGAAATTATCCACTTCAATTTTTCAGCAGTGGATATCGCTTACGCCGGTTCTTAATCTATTCATCCTCCCTAAAAACTTGAATCGGAAAATTCGAAGGCACATCCCGTTATGGCGCCCTGGCCTGGCACCAGACCGGCTGCCAAACAGCGATAAACAAGTGCAAAATCCCCCCATTTCCTCCAAACGATCCTCTAATCGCGAGAACGACATCCTAATTGACCATCAGTAATCAACGCTGGTAGATGGTGATCACAAAGAAACCGGTCTTCATGTACATCATTAAATTAACATCACTACTGAAGTCATTGCGTGCTATCTTTATTGCGCGATAAGTGAATGTTACAAGTCGAATTGTTGTCCTTATTTCCGTTTTTATCTGTGCCATAAGAGGGGACACTTGTTTTCGAAATTAACAGTTGGCGTTATCAGAAAGATTTCATGTTCGGAGAGTCTGACAATGTTGTCTTTAATGGGCAAAGTAAATATTTCAAACTACAAATTTGTTGATAGATTCATAAACCTCTCCAATACAATTTTTTCGGACAAAGTTCTCAAGTTAAAAGAGAAGAAACACTAGTCAAATAAATCAATTCTACTGATAACCTGTACCAAATATCATTAGTAAGGAGTATGAGCTATGGTAATAGAAAATTCTTCAATTCGTTTTGTCGATCGCTGGGACAAAAGTAGCAGACATGCGCATATTTCGAAACTTGTTGGTTTCAATCGTCAGTGCCATGTAATGTCCAAAAATTACAAATCTGTCACGCACCTATATTCGTCTTCCTCAGAAGCACCAATGTATTTATCATACACTACCGCCGTCTAGTGCATGCAAATATACATTCAAGAAGTGCATTCCCGATTTTTCTAACGTTACAAACGCAGAAAACTTTCCCCATGCTCAAATAAGACCCTGTCAATGATATTTGGTACAAACCTACCACTACTGATACCATAATCCATTCAAAATCCAATCAGCCATAGCAAATTAAAATGTCAACATGCCATAGTTTCATTCATAGACTTTTGAGCATCCCGTTGAACGAAGTCGATTTCCAAAAAGAAGTCAATATAATTAAAACTATAGCGGTTAATAATGACTGTAGAACTTAAATCATTGACAAAATGATTAATAAGAAAACTCACAATATTGAAAAAAAAAATATATTAATATAAATGATCCTTCTGAAGAAAAGAAAATATGGTTCTCAATGACTTATATCAAATATTTTAGCAGGAGTATCTCTAATGGTCTTCATAAAATGGGTATCAATTCTTTAGCGGTAAATAGTAATAATTTAGCTAAGATGTTACATACTACTCTGTCAAGAAAGTACCGGGAATTTTCAATTAAAACAACATTTTTACATTTAATCGTCAAAATTTATTGGGTCGCCTTCAAAATAGGCTCCATTTGCTCCAATACATCTATGCCAACGGCACTTCCAATTATCGAAACATTTTTTATAGGCGCTTTCCGGGATGGACTTTAGCTCTCGCGCCGAATTTTGTTTTATGGCTTCAATCGACTCAAAACGGGTGCCACGAAGGGGCAATTTTAGTTTTGGGAAGAGGAAAAAGTCGCAGGGAGCCAAATCCGGCGAATACGGTGGTTGCTGAAGCACGTTTGTTGAGTTTTTGGCGAGAAAGTCAGTCACAATCGTAGCTCGGTGAGAAGGCGCGTTATCGTCATGCAAAATCCATGAGTTGTTCGCCCACAAATTTGGCCGCTTCTTACGGATACACTCACGCAAACGTTTCATAACGCCTAGGTAATACTCCTTGTTTACCGTCTGACCCTCTGGAACGAATTCGTAGTGCACCACGCCACGGATATCGAAGAAAACAATGAGCATCACCTTCATTTTCGAGCGGCTTTGGCGTGGTTTTTTCGGTTTCGGCTCATTTTTTGCCACCCATTCCGATGATTGCTGGCTTGTTTGCATATCGTACTCGTAGACCCAGGTCTCATCACCAGTTATAATGCGTTCCATGAATGTAGAATCGGAATTACAGCGATCCAGCATGTCTGAAGCAACCTGTTCGCGATGACGTTTTTGAAGAAAATTCAGGTCATTCGGTACGAGTCGTGCGGACACCTTTCTCATGCCGAAAATATCAATCAAAATCGTACGTGCGGACCTGTGGGATATCTTAGGATCATGTGCTATCTCTCTCAAGCTGGTACGACGGTTTTCCAGCACCCTTTCCTTAATTTTATCGACGTTATCTTCGATCGAAGCCGTCGATGGGCGACCACTTCACGACCGTCCTTGAAGGCTCTGTACCACTGATATGCACGAGTTTTCGATAGAGCATTATCACCAAAGGCCTTTTGCAACATTTTCAATGCATCGGCACACGAAAATTCATTTGCAACACAAAACTTTAAACAAATTCTTTGCTCAACGTAATCACCCATAGTAAAAATCGGCACGCACTCTGACATCGACTGACTTAATCAGCTGTTGCAAACACACTAGTTGACAGATCCCGCTCAAGCTTGGCATAGTAATTAAGGACAGTGGTACCAACCTAGGAAAAAAAATTTTTACCTGCCTCATTGCCCCACCAGATTTAAATCGATAATTCCCGGTACTTTCTTGACAGAATGTATATAGGACAGACGGGCCGAGGTTTACAACATAGAATCAAAGAACATAGGACGTCAATGAAAAACCAGAAATCAACCGGTTTTGCAGAACATTGTATAGAAAATGAAAATTGTTTCAATGAGAAAGATGTCACTTCGCTATGTAATATTAATAAGGGTAAATTAATGGACTATTTTGAAATTCTTTCAATGAAAAAGCCATTGAGAAAAAGAAGAATTAATAAATTACCAAATACTCTTTGGCAACACCTCTATATTGGATGATGTTTTTTTCATGAGCCATAAAGTACACGATGTCCTAAGTGTAATAAAAGAACCTTTTCAATTTTAAGATTACTTCCTTTTTGTGCTCCTTTGAAGACGGTCGAAAGTCCGAAACACGTGTCAGGATTCTGAATAAATTGTGAAACAAAAAAATTGTATGATTTTTTAAAATAATATTGTGTATTATTTGATTAAATTAAATATTGGTAACTGCAATTCCTAGTATGATTGAAGAAATTTTTCAAGCAGCAAATAAATAAAATGAAAAGAAACTCTTAACAGCATCGAATTGAATCGGAACTGAGGTTTTTTGAGTCTGTAACCTCCAGAAAAGGAACTGTAAACTGATCCCTAAGAAGAGATAATTTGAGATCTATGCATTTGTTTTTATTGGAACATTTTATCCACACTAACAAATCTCGAATTAGACATTCTTTGGTAGAGTACATCAAACCTCATTTATGCACAGAGTCATCGAAAATTGGACTCATAGAATTCAATTCTGCCAATGAATCGAAATGGAAATTTTCTATCAGAACTTGGTAAATATACTTACTGACAAAGAAACTTCAACACCCAGAAGGAGCTGCTTAAATTTGAAAATTTTTTTGGTAAAACATAGATAGTATGTCAAGGAGTAAATGATTAAAATTTGGAGAAAAAATCGTGAAGGTCTTTTTATGTAAACATATTATATTTGTTACTTAAATACGTAGTCGTTTTTTGCAAACTTTTTAAATTTTACAACAAACCAGTTGTTCGAGGAGATCCAAAGTCGATGTTTAGTTTTAAAATGCCAAAGCACGTGTACGTGGAATTTATCGCCAGCTAAGTGAATTTGAAAGAGGTCGAATTATTGGTCTACAAGAGGCGGGGTTGTCATTTCGAGAAATCGCTAAACGTACGAACAGAAATCCAACTACTGTTATGAGATGTTGTCAAACGTGGTTTGATAATGCCCAAAATCGAAGAAGAGTAGGCACCGGACGTCGAAGGGGCACAAATGAAGATCAACGTCTAAGACTTATGGCTATTAGAGACCAATTTGCTACAACTCGATCTTTGGCTGATGAGTGGTTAGGAGAACAAGTCCATCTTGTAACTTTCCGAACGGTTTACCGCCGGATAAGGTCTACTGGACCAGCATTATCGACCCCATCTTGTGTTACCTTTGACGGTTGAGCATCGCCCTCAACGATTACAGTGGTGCAGAGAACGTCAATATTGTAATGTGGAATGGCATCAGGACGTCTTTTCTGATGAATCTCGATTCTCCTTGGGTGCACATGATGGCCGAAGAAGGGTAAGACGACGTCGGGGAGAAAGACGTAAATTCAGTTTGATATTGAGCGTCATGTACACCGGACAGTAGGCGTTATGGTATGGGATGCTATTGCACATGCAAGTAGGTCACCTTTAGTCTTTATTCGAGATAAGATGACAGCCTGCATTACCTTCCAGAAATAGTGGAGCCATATGTTCTCCCTCACCTTAACCGGCTCAAGAATCCAATATTTCAGCAAGATAATGCTCGACCTTATGTTGCCAGAGTTAGTTTAAACTTTTTTGAAGCGACCCATGTGAATCTTTTGCATTGGCCGCCCAGATCCCCCTATCTTTCGCCCATAGAGCATGTTTGGGACATCATGGGTAGAAGGCTTGGAAATTTACCCCAGCCCCCACGGACTTTGGCGGCTTTGAGACATGAACTACAAGTAGCTTGGGATAATATCCCTCAAGAAGAAATAGACCATTTTATCGCATCAATTCCGAGACGTGTTGGGGAGTGTATAGATAATCGCGGTGGACAAACACATTATTAACAAATTTATCAAAAAAAATGTTAAACCCTTCGTTTTTTTTCTTCAAATCTCAATAATTTACTCCTTGTTATACCATCTATGTTTTACAAAAAAAAAAAATTAAAATTTAAAGAGCTCCTTCTTGGTGTTGCAGTTTCTTTGTCAGTTAGTATATAAGGCCAAATTGTAAAATTAATTATATGGTACTATTATAATAATTAACAATATAGTGTGAAAAATGTTTCAAACGCAAATCCACATGCACGTTACATGTAATAAATATCGCTGGGATATAATTAACCAAATATACTTTTTAATTACCACTCAACTAAAAAGGAATGGCACATTTACTCAAGTAATTGTTGTTTTTATCGGAACATACTTTTACTCTTGAAAGAACTCTCGTTATCGAGCGAGGGGCAGAAACCGAGACTTGATTCTAGAGCAACAACATTTTAATGAATTTACCACAGATATTAATTTGCGAAACCACTGACAGCTGTCATTCACAGATCACTGATTAACGGAAGTGTTTCAATAAAATATCTGAAGAATCGGGAAATTGAACAGACCATAATAGCGGTTGTTGATTCACGATGTTGATAATTTTCTCATCTTTCATGGGTGAATTAAGGGATATCATTAGCGAAGTCTAGGCCATAATATTCTCACGATTAAAACTAATCTGATGATGTGCTTCTGACTTCATATGAATGACACGGTTAATCCTGAAATTTCATGCTATTTTTAAAGGGTTGAAACTTGATATCTATCTGATATTCGTCGTCCTTATGTCTCGACTATAGCTGTTCATAGTGCAGCATCGTGAATTCTACCGGTGAGGTTATAAGAAGGTTAGCATGTCTCTTTCACCAGATGATTACTCAGCAGTCTCCAAAATTTGCCTAAGAAGCAGATAGTGTGATAAGGATATGCCTTATCATCGCGAAATAGTGAGAACCACTCCGAAGAATTGAACCCACCAAGCTTTCAGTTTCGGCTTCAGTCCGAAAATCTACACCGTGACTGGTAGCATCGAAGCACTATCCAACCTCTACTGGCTCTGCAGTGTTAGTACCCGAGTTGTTTGGGACGCAACTCACACGCCGAGGGGGCTTCTTATCCACCCACCCGAACGCAGTACCACGAACCAAGATAGTCTCAAGATTGATGCCTCAATTGATCCTGGTACGAGCACCGTCAATCGAACCTGTACGTCAAGACCCACGAACCCTTGTGCATTTTCGGCTTCTATTGATGAACTAACACAATTAATCTACAAACTCATTTTCAGTTACCAAGTAGATTTACTGATTATGTGAATCTGCCAACTGGATAAACCAGCGCTATTTAGATCTATTAAGTTAGGTGGATCTGTGTGTCTAGATTGTCATTTCTGAAATACAGGGCATTCGTGAAGATTCTTTCCATAAAACGAAACTTAACGGATCACAAAAAAATATTTTTCCGAGGTGATAATTTTCTGGTAAATGCTCATCGTCAGCTATGCGATTCATTAGCCCATTGTGTGAGGTTGAAACGCATCAGATGGTCACGAGGCTTCACTTCTTGCACTAGTTGTACATTTCATTCGAAATTATTTCGTCGAAACTAGGAAAAATTTGTTTTTCATTTAAACAGGCTTCATTCAGAAAAATTTATAGGAAGGAAGAAAATTATTTTATTTGATGAGAAGAATCAATGGTAAAAATTAATTTACAACTTAAGGACCCAACTTGTGCATTTGTAGAAAAAAAACCGTCAATTTATTATTAACAGAAACAGCGTTTTTACAGTAATACACAAATTTATGAAAAATATTTCGTATTTTCTTATCATTTTTTGGTCAAAATAAATTGGAATAATCTCCTTATAATCGAGTTTCACCCGAATAGGACTCATGAGCCTTTTAAGAATTCTGGGAATTGTGGAAACTTCAAGAAATTGAAAAGGGTTGGATTGACGATTTTAAGATTCAAAAGACTGTTGAAAAACTCCAAGGGAAGGAAGGAAACGTTACGATACCTTGAAAAACCGCATCCTGCTCATTTTCCTGGTAATTTTCACCACCTTCCTTCCACTATCCAGATACTGTAAGGGCTCGACTAAAGCCATCGTGCCACTTTCACAAGAAAAAAAACACGCCACTTTCGACTGACCGAGCCTTTGACCAGAGCCGGGTGGCACCTGTCCAAACATGAAAGACCGACCGAGGAAGAGGAAAAAGTGAAACTGAAGACTTCCATCGTCGATTCGCAGTCAAAACAGCGCGTTTTTCATCGAATATGTAATCGGACTGTGGGCTGGCTGAGTTTGGGAAGTGAGTTTGAAAGTGAAACCTCTCGACTGAACCGAACGTGCATTAAATTATTACTTATTTTGAATACTTTGTGAACTTCCAATAATAATTATGCCGTATGGGTGACTACGTTTAAGAACACGACTCAGGAAAAATAAGGAGAGCAAATAATGTTCGTCGGAACAGAACGAGTATCTAAAAAATATCATAATTATTGCGACATAGGTAAAAGACAGTTTATTTGGACCAAAATATGGTGATTGGACCAAAATATGTCGATTGGACCAAAATATAGCGATTGGACCAAAATATGACGATTGGACCAAAATATAGCGATTGGACCAACATCTGGCGATTGGATCAAAATATTGCGATAGGACCAACATATGGCGACTGGACCAAATAAGCCTCAAATAATATATTGCTGTGGAGAAACATACAGGACGTTAATTTTGAATTTTTTTAATAATAATTTCACTTTTCGTTTCTCAATTGTTATCAAAATTGGCATAACTTTGGACGAGGAATATCATTTTATGAATCACTTTACTTTTTGTTATAGGTGACGCCACGTGAATTATTCCTGATGACGAAATTAAGTTGTAGCGTTTTTTGACGAAACTTGATAGTGATCTTGATTAGAAAATACGATCTTGAAATCATTTTTACGTAATAGGTACTCTTATTTGATTAGGATAATTTCTCCCGTTTCCGAAAAAAACATTGTCTTAGATGTTGCCGGTAAATGTCATTTCTTTCCAGTGAGTTATTTTTGCTTTTGTTAAAAGGTGAGATAATATTTTTTTTGATTGATGTTATATTTTTTAAATGTGATTGGGTACTGAGGAACAAAGTCTTTCCTAAAATGTGTTTTTTACATATCTAGAGAATTTCCAACAAAAAACTTAGATATTCAATAATATTGAATATTCCAAGTAAGATAGTTTTATGGTGAAATTCTTAGGATTATGTTAAATATTTTTGAAAGATATCTGTTTTCATAAGAGGGATTAGCAGAAACAAAATTTTGTCTACTCAAAATATTTAATTTATAAGATTTTTGTTAACAATTTATATTTATTGGATTTTGTTATATCATTTGGATGTCTTATAATGAAAGTTAATTTTATATGTCGTTTGATATAAGTAGTACTTATATGACATTAATTTAATTCCTGAAGTAATATTAAATATAATTTTTTGAAATTATATATGTAGAAGGCTAAGAGAATATATCTGTAAATATTAAAATATATAATTAATTCTATATACCTTCTATCAAGTATAAACCTCCTTTTATTTTATTTTTTTCATTATAGTTTATTGTTGCATTTTTTAAGTTACGAATGAAAACGAGCACAGTTCTTTCTTTGAATGCGCAATAAACTGTTCTGTGTAATGTTTTTCATGCCTGCTACGTAAAGGTCGATAATATCTTGTTTATTTTCGAAGAAATCGAATACTATCATTTTTCAATCCAACAGTAAATAAAAAAATCCATTTTATGGCTTCCCATATGAGACAATTATGTCGCTTCAATTTGATCACAACCGTTCGATTCAGTCTGGCGAGTACCACACCAAAAGAAGATTACGTTCAATCGTGTGTAACACTGAACAAACCACTTACAGCTTTATCCATTTTCTTGGTGAGAATAATTTAAGGAGTTGCTGCAGCGGAAAAGAGAATTATCGTCATTATAAACAAGTAAATGAGCACTCCGGTTATCCAGGTGTTAGTTATAGGATAATTTTCGAATTAAACTCCTAATTACTTAATCAGGTGTTACACATTTTTGATTACTCAAGGAAATTCGATGGAAGTAAGTTCATAGAAACGTATCGGCTGTTTTTTTTTAGAGTGATAGATCTTTCGATAGGGATAACTGTGATGTGACAGAAGGTAGAAGCCATGTTGTTTTGACATTTCTGTTCAGTAAGCATTGACAAATTATCATGGAAAGACTCATACCGCAATAACGTTTGCAAATTGTTGAAATTTATTTTAAAAATCAGTGTTCTATTCGCCAAACTTATAGAGCACTTCGTGAAATTTATGGTTTCTATCATCGTCCATCAGAGCAACTTATTCGTAGAACTATCGATAGATTTCGGACATTTTCTCTACTCGATGCAACAATTACAAGACAAAGAACTGTACGCACAGAAAAAAATATCGCTGCTGTAAGTCATAGTGTTAATGACGATCCAGACTTGTCTATTCGTCGACGTTCACAACAAGTTGGACTCTGTGCATCCACCACATGGAAAATTCTGCGTAAAGATCTTGGTCTACATCCATACAAGATCCAACTGATTCAAAAACTAAAGACACTTGACCATAATAAGCGTTGTTTGTTTGCTGATTGGGCCCTAGAACAGCTTGAAGTTGATCCACTTTTTTTATCGTAAAATTGTGTTTAGTGATGAAGCTTATTTCTGGTTGAGCGGCTATGTAAACAAGCAAAATTGCCGTATATGGAGTGGAAACAATGCTCAAGAAGTTCTGCACGTTCCATTGTATCCTGAAAAATGCACTGGATGGTGTGCTTTACACGCTGGAGGCATCATCGGTATTTCTTCAAAAATGATGCTGGAGTTAATGTTACAGTGAATGGTGCTCGTTACAGATCGATAGTCAATGATCATTTGTTTCAAAATTTGAATGGTATCGGCCCAGAAGTGTTTTGGTTCCATAAAGATGGTACTACACCTCATGCTGCTACTGTAACAATTGATTTATTGAAAGAAAGATTTGGCGATAACATTATTTCGAGAAATGGTCCAATAATTGGCCTCCAAGATTATGCGACATAACTCCACTGGATTATTTTCTTTGGGGTTATGTCAAGTCATTGGTTAATGCTGATAAACCAGAAACAATATACGCTTTGGAAGCCAACATAACTCGTGTTATTGATGAAATAAGGCTTGAATTACTGGAAAAATTGGTCCGGTCGAATGCGGTTCTTCAGAGCTAGTCGTGGTGGACATATGCCGGAAATTATTTTTAAAACATTAATGTCAAAATTATCTTTCAAATAAAAAAAATTTGGCTTCAATCTTAATTTAACTGTGTTTTATTTCAATTTAAAGTTCTATCACTCTATAAAAAACACCCGATATTAAAATATAATAAAATAATTTCAGTGAATTTTCAATAGTCAAATGAGAACTTCAAGTATTTGAAGACGAATGAACAAAACGAAATCTCATGTAAGGAAATTTTTGTTGAAGTGAAGACTGATTATAATTGTATGAAAGTATCCATGATTCTCCTGTTTATTTAGTTTATTTATTTGTAGCATTTATTGACATTTCCCAATTCTGCCTTCTCGTAAATTTCGTAAAGGTTTATTTGACCTACTGGATCATTTGAACTACCCAAAAAAAATTATCAATCGAATATATTGATAAGTGGAACAGATGGGTATCAATCATTAGATTCTGAATCGAACATTTTTGAACTACAACTCCTATCAGAATGCCACTCAAATAAGAAATGAATTTTAGATCATTTTGAGGAATGAAAAATCCAGAAATGCAACAACTTATCTTGGAAAAACATTTTAGAGGTCGAATGAAGGCCTTAGAATCACTTCTGGAAATTAGTCTGTGTACTGTGAATAACTTCTACACCTTGAATGGTATTAAACATTCGTTCTTTCCACACGGTTGTTCCTAAACTAACTCAACCTAATCAACATCTCATTTCGATGCTTAGCGAACATTAATCGGAAAACAGTTTCTAAATTGACGGAAAGATAGAAAGTGATATAATAATATTAATTTTGGTGTCTTATATTCCAATCATTGCTATCGGTTGCCACATCCATCGATTCTACAGGACGCGGTAGTTCGTTCGTACGTGTGTCAATTCCAAGAAGAGACAGACAAGTTTTTTACATTATGATAATGATATGGATTAAGTACGAAATGTTATGTTCGATCTAATGCGATCGTAATAGGTAGAATATTATATCAATGACAGCAACGGTTTGATAATTGATGTTATCATTCTTAATGTCGCTGGTGTGTATTGCTGAAGGTCTTAAGTGTCGGATTAAAAATTTGAAAAATGATTTGGATATTGCTTTTCAGAACGTGATGAGTGAAAGCGAATATTTTTCAATTACCAAGCGCTTAAGATGCAAATATATGGACTTAGATTCGTGTCTGCCGTTGCAAATAAGAGATACTGTCTATATGCAAATATAAGTGAATTATTAGGTTATTGGAATGAAAGTAGTTTCCTGTGGTATTCGTAAAAAATTCAGGAAAAAGGTAAAGATTCGAACTTTCAATTTGAACAGTATCATTATACAGGATGTGGTCACGAAAATTTGACCCCCATCAGAACTCGGAAACGAACAATTATGTTGTCTGTTGATTCTTCCGGCTTGGTATTTGTGAGAAAACTTCTAAAGGTATTATCTGATTTGAACGCCGTCTGGATGTTGTAGTCATGAGCTATTCTACGGAATTTTTCTCTAAAAAAAGGCTTAACAGAGAAAATCCGCAGAATAGCTCATGACTACAACGTCCAGACGGCGTTCAAATCAGATAATATCTTAAGAAGTTTCCTCACAAAAACCAAGCCGGAAGAATCAATAGACAACAAGAACTTCATCTACTCGATACCTTTTGAATACGGAGCGACCTATATGGGAGAAACGAAACGACCCTTGGAGGTCAGGATCAAAGAACACAAAAATCATACAATCGGAGGAGAAACGACCAAATCAGGAATAGCAGAGCATACCTGGGATGGGCATCACAATATCCAATGGAATCAAGCGAAGATTATCCACCTGGAACAACACTGGAGAAAGCGCAAGTTCAAAGAAGCAGTCTTCATCAAACAGAATCAAAATGTCTACAGCCACCCAAGCGTAGAAGACCCTCCCATATGGCTCCCCCTACTCGATATAATGCAGAACGTGAGAATCCCCCCAACCCCCCATCATTATCAAACTAGGGATATATAAAGACGCGTAGCCACGACCAGTTAACACTTCAGAAAGGTCAGAGATACTTTACTGACCGAAACGACGTGTTATACACAACATAATTTTCAACTTTTCTTTTTTGACGAGATTTATTATTGTATATATATTTTTGATTTTAATTTAACTTGGTTTTTCGAAGAGACAAGTATTCATTTTCTGAAGTTTTTTGTTTTTTAAGATCACTTCACGTTAGAATATATTGTGCATATGAAGAAACTGTGAATTCAGATTCAATAAATGATTATTGTCTCTGTTTCACAGTTAATGTTAGACATTCGTCGCAATTTGTTTTGGTATTAGATTTTAAGGAGCTTTTCTGTTTTTCAGGTTAGAATATATTGTGTATGTAAAGAATTCAGGCAATGGATGTCCGAAATCAAAAAAAATACCAAAATACTTTGCCTTCAACATTTAAATCTTTTAATAAACTCTTGAACTTCACGTAAAAAGTATTGACTTTTTTCCACTAACCTAAACCGAGTGTTTTATAAGTGAAAAATGCTTAAAAATAGAATATTTTGTCGACAGAAAACTCTGTTTTTTATGTAGAACATAAACTTTTCAATCAATGCGATCAAACCAGTAAATATTGCACAATACAAGTTCCCCCGACCTTCGTACCCTCATTCAGGAATTTCTATATCTCTAAATAATTTCTACCAGATAATTACAGTCATTACCCTTTCCATATGACTCATTATTCTCGACAACATGTCGTGTGGAACGGACGACTATGCGCTGGCAAAAAATGACAGCCAGTCGAACAAACGGAAACGAGACTAGAGCAGAACCACATTCTCGTAATTTTTCATCGGGTTGTTTTTGAGAAACTTAACCTCCGGGCGTTTCCCGAAGAGCTAGTGCGTATGAGGCCGATACCGAGAAATTGGGAGATATCGAAATGTAACGGTTGATTTGGCAAGGTTGTTTTAGATAAACCGTATGAATGTTTCATACCACTTGATGTCAAAGGTGATTCTTTCATCGGTTTTCAAGCCGGTTTTTTATTCAACAAGAATTGAAATGAACTGAAAAGAATGATTCCACCAAAAATCGAATATATAAATGTTTCAAATCTATCATTTTCATCAATTCACTCCGGACCATGATCTTCATAACCACCTAACAGCTTTGATGATATCAATAACCTTGTACTTGTGAGATTCTTCAAGAAGATTTTCCATTAAATTACACGAGTTTCCACACAATTTTCCTTATACTTCAGGTAAATTAAGAAGTTGTACTCATGATGGAAATAAAAAATTAGCAGGTTGAAATTGATGTTCGTTCGTTCTAATTCAGCTTCTTTTTCTCTAGATATATCTTTACTTATTACCTCCGCAGTTACAGTAGCAAATAATAAGCAAATTATACTGGCCCCACGTTGGGCGCCATGTGTGAAAATATAAATTAAAAGTAATTCAATTCATATTTCAGATTGAATCTGCAGAGCTTTCGGAGAATTAATCCAGCTTTTATCTGTAATATTTAAATCTATATTTATTTCAATTACTTTAAATTTGTATTTTCACACATGACCGTGACAGTGTCAAGATATTGAGTCTATGATTGTATCTTCCTTTCGACATTTTTCTGTGAAATAGCCTTTTTTTAAATGGTGCAAATAGTCCGCATTTGTTGAAAGTTCGCTTTTAAATAGAGTATTTGATTAGAGAAGGCATGTAAATATACACACAACGTCAAAAGTCTTGCCACTCCTATAAACTCTCAACTTGTTGAATGTAACATGACAATTTTTTGTGTGTGGAATCTTCACTATCTTATCACTTAAATGAGAATAATAAACCAGCAAAAAATGTTTCTTGTTCGGGAGAATACAGGTGTATTTGAAGTCAATCAGTTTTCTGCGAATAATGAGAGTTGTAATATTGAGATTATTCCGTGGAAAATGTCCAATTTATCAGTTTGACCGGGCAAGAATAGTAGACCTACATCAAGAAGCTTTGTCGAACCACCAGATTGCGCAACGTTTGAAAATTCCACGGACTTTAGTAAGGTGCAGAATGGCCCTTTTCCTGGAAACCGGCAGTGTTGCCCGGAGACCGGTGCCTGGACGATCCAGAGTAACATCTGCAAAGGAAGACCATTATATCGCGAATTTCACCCGAAAGAATCGAACGGTATCTGTAACAGCCCTTCGAAGTCATTTTTTGAGGACCTATAGATGGGTAATCTCAACTAGTACCATGAGGAGACGGTTGCATTCCTCAAATTTAAGGGCAAGAAGACCTTTAAGAGTATCTCGGCTATCATCTGGACATAGACCCGTCGGCAATGGGCAGAACACCTCCAAGACAATGGCGCCACGTACTTTTTTCGGACTAGTCACGATTCGGTTTACAAAGTGATAGTCGACGAGAAAGGGTTTGGAGAGTTCCAGGAAGACTAGAGCGACTTAATTTCGCCCAGGAAGTTGTGCCCTTTCAAGGCAGATCAATAATGTGCTGGGGCGGTATAATGTTCGGTCGTTAAACGAACAATGACTGGTGCCATCTAAGTAGAAAACATCATTGAACTAATCATTGTTCCTCTGCGTAACGAATTTGGATTAATTTCATTTGTAAGGATGATAACGCCCCACCACACCGCAAACGAAGGGTTCAAAACATTCTTCAAGGAAACAATATCTAGAGAATGTACTGGTCAGCAAACTCACCAGACATGAATCCAATTGAGCACGTATGGGATTACTTAGGGAGAGCAAAATCCAATCGCCAAAACCCACCTTCAACTTTTCAGGAATTGAGTTAAGCCCTTCAGAAAGAATGGAACGATATGCCTGAAAATGTCGTTAATGACTTAATTCGTGGGATGCCTAGGAGTATTGGGAAGTTGATTGAAAGAAGAGGTGGACTATTGAATTTGGATTCAGTTGTGGAATAACTATAACATATAATCGAAATAAATAATCGATAAATTTTGATTTTTTCTCATTTTTCCTATTTTGTCTCATCCTGCATAAGGCAAAGACTAACAAACAAAGATTTTCTATCAAATATATTGCAGTTGAAATAGAGGAAAATATTCATCTCACTTCCAGAACATAGATTGTTTATTTCTTGAGAAACCTAGGGGGTCAATACATTTGACAATGTGTGTATTTAACTCATTGTTTTTATTTAGCATACAAATAACTTCCAAGTGAAGAAAATGTAGGTTACAATATCAGATCCTTTTCTGAAGAATGTGTTTTTTCTAAGGCATATTTAATTCAATTTATTCCTGAAATTTTTTTTAAGATTTTTCAGATTAAATCTGTAGATATTTCGGATAATTAATCCACCTATTATTTGTAATATTTCAAATAAACCTTTCTGAGTTAATTTTAAATCTGTGTTCGAATATTGTTCAATTCCAAAGTTTAATGAATTGTAAATAACAAATGAAAATTGCAGATCAGAGATACATCTCTTAGTTCAATGTTCCAAGCAATTCACTGAACGAAAGATAATATAATGGAAACCTCCAATAACTCCATCATCTAAATTACGAAATCCTACGAGAGTAAAAGAAGACGAAGAAGGTTAATCTTTTTTCTTTCCAGTTTTTTCCTCTATATAATCCTTACAATGTCCGCATCTTATCGAAGATTGGCGATAACAAAACATACATCCATTGTCTGTTCTCTTTTCAGGATATCTGTCTGTGATGGGTTTTCTGAAATGGAGTTCTCTCTCTATTCTCTTGAGAATCAATTGTTTCAATATTGATATATCGAGTGAAAATAGTCCTTAGATTCATAACAAAGGTTTATTGTTCATAATATAAAATAGGACAATTTTTCCCATTTGCAACATGTATGTACTGTATTGTATAATTATTTGGTTTCCTTAAAATTCTTTATACAGATGGTCCTTGTGCTATAACACACGCCGTTAAATTGCCTTTCAATCTTTAAGATCAATGGTAAACCACAGAAGTATTTATTTCGAGTTAACATTAGACTCCATTTAAATGTTCAGTATTCATTTGCCAAGACGCTTTCTGAATTGTTAAGGGTGAGTAAATATTTTCTGTTGATTGATGTTATATTTTATCGAATAATATATTTGAGTACTCACGAAGAAAAGTCTCTCTTAAAACTTGTTTTTTAGTAATGTTTTTACATATCTTGAGATTTTCTAAAAAGAAACTTGTTAGATATCCAATAATATTGAATATTCTAAGTAAGATAGTTATATGATGAAATTCTTAAGATTATGTTGAACATTTTTGAAAGATATCTGGTTTTCATAAGAGGGATGAACAGAAACAAAATTTTGTCTACTCAAAGTATTTAATTTATAGAATTTTTGTTAACAATTTATATTTATTGGATTTTGTTATATCATTTGGATGTCTTATAATGGATGTTTATTTTATATGTCGTTTGATATTAGTAGTACTTATATGACATTAATTTAATTCCTGAAGTTGTAATATTAAATATAATTTTTTGAAATTAAATATGTAGAAGGCTAACAATATATCTGTAAATATTAAAATTAAAATAAAATACTGTATTGTAACTAACATTTCCTTCTTCATGTCTAATTAACAACTGGTCGTCGAACTTTGGGATAAAACGATTTTAGGTTAAGAATCACCAATTCATTTAGATTCGAATTGTCGTTGCAATTCTTTGGTGTCTTTATCAGAAATAGGTTTTTTTTTTAATTCTAATGGGTGTTTCAATAAGAGCGCAAGATTTCAGTGTTCAATAAAACATGGTTTTCTGAAACAAAATATTTATCGATTTAGAAAATATACATTTGGGAATTATGTATGAAACTAAATATCTTGTAAATGGCCGCTACGGCTTTGCTGGCATATGCGTATCCTTTTGACGAAATTTTCAATAACGTTATTGAATACATGATATTTCATTGATACAACGTCTAATTTCGGCTTTCAATGCTTCGATGGTTGGAAGCTTATTGGCATAAACCTGTGACTTCAGATAACCCCACAGCCAGAAGTCTAAAGGCGTTAAATCGCAAGATCGTGGAGGCCAATTCTGGTCACCAAATCGGGAAATGACACTACCAGGAGCAATAACTAGTGCAAGTTTGTCAATGTTGGATATCGTAGACATACAACTGTGAATCTTTAATGAAAATTCGTTGAAGAGCGCCTGTTGAAATATCCAATTCTTGTGCCCGATGGCGAATTGATGTCTCTGGCCTTTCTGTCACACTCTCGCTAACTGCCGTGATGTTTTGTTCTGAACGACCTCTACGAGCTCGTATCGTATGTTTCACATCACTAACCGAACTAGTACTTTCGAATTTTTTTATTATTCTCTTCACAATAGATGAATTAGGCACTTTATTTCGACCGAACATTAGACGCACTAGTACATTAGTGGCCACCATTTTGATAATTTTTGACAATCAGGACGCGTTGTTCTAACGTGTAATGCTCCATGTTTACTAACTCCCATCTGTCAAATTTCGATCTGTTACGTCATTCTCATGCGACATTATGACTGTCAAACATGGCGCGCCATTCAAATCTTGCGCTCTTATTGAAACACCCATTATTTAGGGGAAAAGGACCTCACGTTAGTGCTTTTCTACATATTTCGATATAGTGTTATAACAACACTAAAGAAAAGACAAAATTCTTCTGCAATACTTCCGAGCGTGTACGTACGTTTTATCAGGTCATACCCGTAGGAATCTGGGCGCCAAACAACGGAGCTCAAAGAACCCATCGTGGTCAAAGTGCATCAAGATTTCCAGCTAAAGAAAAGTAAGTCAAGTGCCTTTCAGCCACTCAGCGATGTTTCTCACGGACGATCTCTTCATACTTCCGCGCGTCCGTAGCACGATGAAGTAGCTCATTTGTAACGGAAAAAACTTTAGGAAACAATGGCATCGCGATTTCGTACAAAATGGCTGCAATTCCCGATGCACTGAAGAAGGAACGATTTTCAGCGTTGAATTGTGAGATTTTCCCACGTTTCAACAGTCTTATTGTTCGATTCCGCATTTCGAGCGGTCGTTGCAGGGCGCTATCATTTCGTCATAGTATCTGTATCTTTCAAAAATATTAAGTTCGTGACAGAACTTTAAACTGAAATAAAACACATTTAAATTGAGATTGAAGCCAAATTTTTTTTATTTGAAAGATAATTTTATGACATTTATGGTTTAAAAATAATTTCCGGCATATGTCCACCACGACTAGCTCTGAGGAACCGCATTCGGCCAGACTAATTTTGGACCACTTTTTCGAGTAATTCAGGCCTTGTTTAATCGATAACACGAGTACTGTTGGCTTCCAAAGCGTCTTTTATTTCTGGTTTATCAGCATAAACCAATGACTTGACATAACCCCAAAGAAAATAATCCACTGGAGTTACGTTGCATGATCTTGGAGGCCAATTAATTGGACAATTTCTCGAAATAATGTTATCGCCAATTCTTTCTCTCAATAAATCAATTGTTCCAGTAGCACCATCTTGTTGGAACCTAAATACTTCTGGGTCGATACCATTCAAATTTTGAAACAAATAATCATTGATCATCGATCTGTAACGAGCACCATTCACTGTAACATTAGCTCCAGCATCGTTTCTAAAGAAATATGTACCAATGATGCCTCCAGCGTGTAAAGCACACCATACAGTGCATTTTCAGGATGCAATGGAACCAGCAGAACTTCTCGAGGATTGTTTTCACTCCATATACGGCAATTTTGACTTTTTACATAGCCGTACAACCTGAAATGAGCTTCATCACTAAACACAATTTTACGATAAAAAAGTGGATCAAATTCAAGCTGTTCTGGGGCCCAATCAGCAAACAAACGACGCTTATTATGGTCAAGTGTCTTTAGTTCTTGAACTAGTTGGATATTGTATGGGTGTAGACCAAGATCTTTATGCAAAATTTTCCATGTGGTGGATACACAGAGTCCAATTTGTTGTGAACGTCGACGAATAGACAAATATGGATCATCATTAACACTATGACTTACAGCAGCGATATTTTCTTCTGCACGTACAGTTCTTTGTCTTGTTGTTGTTGTTGCATCGAGTAAAGAAAATGTTGTCCGAAATCTATCAATAGTTCGACGAATAAGCTGCTCTGATGGACGACTATGTAAACCATAAGTTTCATGAAGTGCTCTAAAAGTTTGGCGAATAGAACACTGATTTTGAAAATAAATTTCAACAGTTTGTAAACGTTGTTGCGGCGTGAGTCTTTCCTTGATAATTTGTCAACGCTTACTGAACAGAAATGTCCAAACAACATGGCTTCTACCTTTTGTCAAATCACAGTTATCCATATCGAAAGTTGGGAAAGAAATCCATTATTTTTTCGGTAGATGGCTGTAGTGATCGATATCAATCAAACAACTCCAGATTTATGCTCGTTGTCAAGGTGAGATTTCACACTAAAAAAATTCTTTTGCTTTTTTTTATTGGTCCATTCATTGAAAATGGAAGTGACCAAAGAGTACATTTCACAGTTTTTCTTTGACAAAGGCGAAAATGAGAGCCAGGCGTGTCATTAAAAAGAGATCTTCAGTATTATTTTTAGAAAAAAGAATTTAGTATATAAGTAAATATCATCTCAATTTTGTCTCCAAATTGATTCATTTATTGACATTTACGGAATAGCAATTTGCATAAGTTTATTCATTTTCTAGAAGTACATGTCTTTTTCGAATTTACCATCAAAATAATTTGCCTTCTATTTTTCCGCTTTTGAAAAAAAAAAATGTTTGAAAAATCTGTTAAATAAAATAATCTCTACTTGTGTTTTTCAAGATCATTCCACATTCATTCCGTTTGATGTGATCACTTCTTCCATTTAAGAAAGTGCACCGAATCAGGTTTTTCTTTCGAATCTGAAATTGCCTTCTTGGAGGCATAAATTGTACATCTGCATATCTGGAGAACCACTTTTCACGCTAATAACACTACTTGTAGCTTTTATCTATCTGACAAAGTTTGCGAACCTTGAATTCGACCGTTGAACTCTGAGATTCTCATTATGTGTATAATCGCTAAAGCCGTGGACTTTAGGTTTATTATTTTTCAATAAGAAACAAGTGAACTTCTGATACTTGAATAGATTTCTTTCTATATAGAAATGGTTTTTACTCGAAACAATGTTAGTAGTATTAATAATTTTTTTTTATTTTTCAAAATTTTCTAACATTGTTAATTTAATATAATAAAAAGGGGTTTTTTCTTGATAAAAGTATAGGGTGTTTTTTTAGAGCCCATTCACTGTAACATTAGCTCTTGCATAGTTTTTAAAGAAATATGGACCGATGATGCCTCCAGCGTGTAAAGCACACCATACAGTACATTTTTCAGGATGCAATGGAACCTGCAGAACTTCTTGAGGAGTTTTTTCACTTCGTATACGGCAATTTTGCTTGTTTACATAGCCGTTCAACCAGAAATGAGCTCATCACTAAACACAATTTCACGATAAAAAAGTGGATCAACTTCAAGCTGTTCTAGGGCCCAATCAGCAAACAAATGACGCTTATTCTGGTCAAGTGGGTTTAATTCTTGGACCAGTTGGATCTTGTATGGGTGTAGACCAAGATCTTTACGCAAAATTTTCCATGTGGTGGATGCACTGAGTTCAACTTGTTGTGAACATCGACGAATAGACAAATCTGGATCATCATTAACACTATGACTTACAGCAGCGATATTTTCTTCTGTAGGTACAGGAGTCTTGTTATTTATGCATTATATTAGAGAAAATATTGTCCGAAATCTATCGATAGTTCGACGAATGATCTACTCTGATGGACGATTATGTAAACCATAAAGTGCTCTATAAATTTGTGGAATGAAACACTGATTTTGAAAACAAATTTCAACATTTTGTAAACGTTGTTGGGGCGTGAGTCTCACCATGATAATTTGTCAATGCTTACTGAACAGGAAATGTCAAAACAAGATGGGTTCTACCTTCTGTCACACATCACAGTTATCCTATCGAAAGTTTTATCACTCCAAAAGAACACCCGATATTATTACAAAATTTTTAAATATCACACAGATTTTTTCTGTTAACCTTCTACAAATTTTAATTCCAAAAATAATTTTATTCGAAAACTTTCAGAATTAGATTACATAAATCTCTTAGAAAAACACTGTTTCAATTTAATACACATATAGAATTACCACTTATTATACAGTACCAAAGGGGAATATCAATTAATAATTTATATTTCTTTGAATTATTTAATTCCCTTTTGATACTGTGTAATGTAAGTGTTGATTTTATATGGCTACTAAATTGAAACAGTGTTTTTCTAAGACATTTATTCAATTTAATTCTAAAAGTTTTTTAATAAAAAATGTTTGAAAATTACAGAATAAATCTGTATGATATTTAAAATTTCTTAAAATTGTTCCTTTAATTTTTTTGATTCCTCAGAAATTTTAAAAAAAATTTATCAATAGGATACGTTTTGTTGTACGCATTTTGGTTGATAATTTTTTAAGAAAACCTCGGATTAACAATTAAAACAGTCAATAATATTTAAATAAGATTATCCTAATTTTCACAAATTTTTATTGTTATGTTTTCAACAATCGTTTCGCTATCACAGTAGCATCATCAGGCAGGTTTACATTTTGAATAACTAAGCTTGTTTCCGAAATCCGTTGCTATTTATATTACAGTAAGTACAATTAATTTTTATTGAGCACTAAAACCAAAAATAGGGTCTCTGCAAATTCCAGCTCATCTGAATATATTCAACAGAGGTGAGTTATTTAAATCTAATTGTTCGTTAAGTAATATTCCAGTTTTATTGTGTTTATTTATCTCTAGGGATTCTAAAAGGTTCAAGGCTACTTTCTATATGTAGAATTTCAGAATTATGGTTGAAAGTATGTCCTGTTTATAAAAAATGGTTAGAATATGTGGAATTACTTTTATTATTGAGGAAACTCTTTAAATGTTCACAAATTCTATGTCTGAACGTTCTTCCAGTCTGTCCTATGTAAACTTTAGGGCAATCACCGCAGGTTAACTTATAAACCTCCGACTTATCATCTTTATGTATTCAATTCAATAATTAAAACAGTGATGTGAACTCTAACCTTAAAATTCATTTTAATGTTTATTTCTAGAGCGCCGAGAATGAAAAATTGGAAGAGAGTTGTGACTTTTAGCTTGGTCAAAATTGAACTCACTTTGTTTCCACCCACCTTAAACTTATACAGTGTCCTAACGAAAATTTTTAAATTCGTCGTTTCTGAGTTCTGGGGGGTAAAATTTTCGTTGTGACACCCTGTATAGTGAAAGTTTCTCATTCCGAGATTTTCAATTTTAAATTACAGCCTTCAAGAAGTAGACTCAAATCCATAAATTATATAGTTGAGTTTGAATACCAATTATTCTTAAGAAAAGTTATCGCGTTCAGAGATATAATAAAATTTGGCCACGAACATTTGATCTGTAAGTTCTTTTTGGGACAAAATTCATTAAATGCAAGTGAAAAAACATGATACATAATAATACGTTTCGAAATCTGCAATCTCTCTAACTAATTGATATATCAATGCTGTCACTGACATGTGATTTCTTGAATATCCAATTGAATAATCATAGACCTGATTGAAACGGCGATAAATGAAACGCGACTCTTTCCATACGCATAATTAACAATCATCAAAACTTGTCAATTAAAAAATTCCTTTACTATGACTCCACTTTCGTAAAAACCAAACAACGGATCTTCGAGGTCGAGTCGAGTCGATAACTACCCAACAACCTATCGCAGAATCCCCCTTCAGCTCTTGTTTACCATTTCTCCTCGCAGAAGACGGCTTAGTAGATGTACGTTCTTCATTTACCGACTTCACGACCTCCAATGACCTTGCCGTCCTTGCCCGGAGAAAAATAAAAGTGACCGCAGCGCGGGTTCCTCTCTTTCTATCTGCATCCTCCTCTTGCCTCTGTTAGGACCGTCAGGTAGAAAGAAGTTGATGTGTCAGGAGAAACGCGTCGGACCTGGTGCCGTCGAGTTATGATTTAATAAAGGCGACCCGATGGGTTTTTTGAGTGTTCCCAGGCCCCAGTCTTGGAGTCAGTGGAGGAAATGCGATAATTAACAGAAAGAGCATGAAGTTGAAAGGAAATGCAGTAATTGAATGGGAACCCATTAGAAGGGTTGTTTTTTTTTGGATCGAGTTATCTGAGACGCGAAGGATACATTTGAAAACGTTTTATATAAGGCAAAAGAGCTACACTTACTTCTAAACGATTTTCTCCTTGAAACGGCGCCTTATTGGCCTATTGGCCTTAGGACGACGAAATCCGTTCCTGGGGTTTAGCAAATTGGCTAACAGATTTGTAAATTAACGAAATATAAAAGTACATATGTCCAGAAACCGTCCGTATGTCACTGAAAAGACATGGCTACATATCAAGGAAACCAAAAAAAAGCCTTGACACCTTTATGAAAGGAACGAAGGATAGAATTTTGTGAACGTAGATAATTTTAATAATGTTACCGTTCAAATTTCCAAATTTACCACCAAACTAATAGTTTGGGGAGCAATATCTCAGCGTGGTGCTACGCCTCTCTGTATAGTTGATGGTACCATTAATAGTGAAAAGTACTGTGGCATTCTAAACGATTTTCTTTTTGAAACTACGCATGCTTTATATCCAGAGCAGTGGTGTTTTCAGCAGGATAATGCAAAAACTTTGGCCTATAGTCAAGCTTGGATGCAAGAACACCAAATGGCAACCATTTCGTGGCTATCAGCTTCACCAGATCTTAGTACCATTGAAAACATATGGGGGCTAATGAAGATTGAAGTTGAACGAGCGGCGCCACGAAATAAGGATGATGTAATTCAGACAGGTTTACAGTCCTGGGCTACCATCACAAAAAATTATGGAGGTGATCTAGTTTCGGGTGTACCTCGACGTTAAGTCAAGTGTATACAGTTGAATGAAGGTTTTATACGTGAATTAGATGAATATTCTGTTATAATTTTCTAATTCAAAAATTAAAAATATATACTAAATAATTACAATTGAGCTTTGTTTTGCCAGATAATTTCTAGACTGACTATAGGATTTGTATCGTACCACGGATAGTTTACAACAGTATATTGCTTATTATTTCATTATTTTGAAACGATAAACAATTGAAACTTATTTAATCGTAATGATTAATTACGATAAGTTTCGTGGACTGTATTAGGCGTAGCATAGCGGAGATTTTAACTTCAGGAGCACTTGTATGTAGTTATCTCGATGATGAACTAGCTTTGTTTATCTAATAAGATAAATCAACGAAGATTATAAGGGATTGAAGTAAAAACACGTACATTTGTTACAACAATAATTAAATTTTGGTTCCACTGTATATGATATGTATATGTATATGATAGCATTACTATGTTTATAGTAGTCGGGATAATCTTGTATGCTAACACAAGCGACAAAGGGTGATTATCATAAAGATAATGCGATAATGTGGGCAGAAGCCACAAAAGGGCGAATTATTATGCGGGAGCATGAAAGTGGACTGAAGATTATCGGTAAAAATTTCAAATCGCCTCTTTGAAGATGTGGTACATATTTTTGAAGAGTCGACCATGCCTTTAGTAAATTATCCAAAATTGAAGAGATGCAGTACTGCCTATATGGTTAAAACAGCATATCCTGCAAATTTCTAGAGTGTTCTTTTATACGGTATACTTCGTCAAAAGAGAGCCATGCGTATTATGTATGGAGTGGCAAGTAGAGATTCTTGAGCAGCGTTTTCTGTAAAGCATGGTATATACTTTTTCATCCTTATTCATAAGATAGTGTCTCGAATGAGCTTAGCAAAATACATAAAATATGCCGAGAAATGGAAGTTACCATTCGTTTAACATCATACATAAAAACGATCTCATTCCATTGCATAAAAAAAGGAACGCGCAGAATATCTAGAGCTACTGGAGCAGTAAAATATTCAACAGGTTACCGGTCGAACTAAGGGACTTACCAGAAAGGAATTTCAAGAACAAGATAGAGAATATTTTAGTGAAAGGTGCATTTTATTCTTTAGAAGATTTTTTGGTTGCAATTTGGCTTTATATATGAATGTATGAACAAGGTGTCTACTTTTAAAAGGGCCAAACTTCAAGGGGAGATCATACAAGTTATTTGCAACAAAAAAATCATATACCATATGGTTCTTCTTCAATTTGACATTTCTTGATTTCACGAAATATTTCAAGTTTTTCCATAAAATAAATTAAACTTCAGTAATACTTGTAGCCTCATCAAATTTGACCACATATCAGGAAACGGCATTGAATTTGCTACAAGATAAGAAGTTCTGTGTGCCAAAAAATTCTTATTGCGGCTGTGATAAGTATTAATTATGGACATGTTTTTTTTTTCAACACAAAAAAACCTCATTTTGTGTGCTTTCGAATGACATATCAACTTTTGTGCTAGCTGCTTGTCCTCTGCCATAATATAATAGCTAAGAAGATAACAACAAAAAGTTGAAATATTCCTAAATTCGATCTATCTTGAAGCTCTTCATCATTGAATATTAAAGTTATTCTCATGGAAATCATGAATTTATCTGTGGAACCAAAATAATTCAAACGAATAAACTAAAATTTAGTAATACAGATTTTATGGAAAAATGTGAAGATAACAGATTACTAATACTTATAACAATTGTTCGAAATGTGCACCACCTTGTTCAATACATTTCACACATCGTTTTCGCACTGAATCTATGACACTGCGAAGATCACAACGTTTCTGACCCATTTCTGCACAACACAATTTTATTATTTCAATCAGATCCTCTTGAGCCTGAACGCGAATTTGATATAATTTTCGATTCAAGTTGTTCCATACATAAAAATCCAAAGGCGTAAGGTCTTGGTGGCCATCTTACCGGACCGTACCTTCCAGTCCATTGCACCCCAAAATATTCATTCATTGAGTCCCGTACATTCCGGCTATTATGAGCTGGGCAGCCATCCATTGGAAACCAGACATTTTGTCTGTTCGGGGCATTTCATCCAATATGTGTGTTAAGCTGCTTGCGAAATGTTCAGAACTCCTGACTCCCAACCACACGTTGATCCTTAACTCATGTTGGAAATGAGAAACAATAGTCGCATAGGGGTTTTCCCTTTCCATATATAGTTATTTCGCAAATTTATCATACCCGATTTCGCGAAAATGCAGCGCCAAAACAAATACCCGATACGACGTCACCCTTAATAACTTATCTCAATTCCAGCCATCTCGTTCACTCCTCCGGCTCAATGAACTCTATAAAAGGTATTCTATTCGGGGACAATTCTTCAGGGGCTCGGAAAAGCACATAAATCGCTTTGTTTTCGAACGTCTTCCCCGTCATATCGCATGCATCGCGAGATCTTAATAAACGATCCTCCGAAACCGTCAAGAATGGCGTGTGTTATGAATAAAATATACCCAGAAGTTGGAACAATCCCATTGTTGTTCGGGAATGCCACTCGTTGTAATGAAGAGGACCTGAATATTTATGGTGCGCGAGGAATGAGGGTCGAGTGGAAAGGGGGTAGCAATGACCGCCGGAAAGAGGAAATTTGAATGGCAAAGAGAGCCGTGGGGATGCGGCAGAAGAATGGTAAACGGTGACAGTGACATATCGGTGACAAATGTCGGATTATTAGGGACTATTGTGCCTTAACATATTTGATGCTCATGTAACAACTCAATATGATGCTTTGATGGTTATCAAAGATATACAGGATGTTTTCAGAATTGGAGAACTGTTAGGGAAGCCGAACTATCAAAATTATAATAATGCATCATAAACAGGTTCATTATAACACTATTAGACCGTACCTGTATTCTTTGTCCATCCATAGGCTGTCCCAGAAATGAAATCAAAGCCGAAAACCTCCACCAATTTAATCTAAAAAAGTCTGTTGAAAACTTTTTACAATTTATATTACAGAATAATGAAATTATCAACATCAACACAGCCACGCATCTATATTCACCCTGCATAGCGACCCTACACATAAGCAGCATGTAACCCCAGGCTGAATAAAGAATTGAACTGCATTCCCAATTATTTCTAGCGTCACAGATGAAGAAATCTTCCTCATGCTCAAGTAATATCCAATTAAATGGCTATGCCAATAATTAGCATTTCTCCGGAAATGAATTAATTCTTCCGATTCGAAAAAATTCTATATACCATTCTCATATACGTTAATAAATATCCGCCGATTCAATTAATTTTCTGTTTGAAATTGTCAGTCTTTGATTTGGGCAATAAGAAAGAAAGCATAGGAGTTCCCAGAATTTCGATGGGATCTAAAATCATTCCCGTTACGTAACAGCGTCAAACGCATTGACAAAGAGTAGCGCAACTTGGCAGAGGCAATTTATCCCGTTCAGTTTTGTTGGTATGTTAATGGATTCTGAGCAAAGGCCGTCGATATTGATACATTGCGTTGACCTGCAGTGCAGATTGAATTATTGAGATAGAAATGCGTCACTGTCAGAATTGATTTCAGTCAGTAAGTCGACACAATTGTTGTTTTCGAAGTTTCGTATCCAAAATGCAAAACGATGCCAATTTCAAGAAAAATATTCATCATTGCATTTTGACCGACATACTGAATAAATTAATTTGAAATTTCCATATGTTCATTCAAATGGGGTATTTGTTTCGCAAACAGTAGCTTCTTCAGACGTTACAATATACAAAGTTGTCACCTGAGACAGTTTGTTTCACAAACGTTGCAGGTGTTTGCATTGGAAAAACTTACTACAAAAATTCGAGAAAACCACTAACGTGAAGTCAAGAGTTTGGCACGTTTGTATAATAGTCTATTTCCTTTGAAGATTTTATATTTTTTAATTACTTCTTGAAGCAGCTACATAAGATGAATGAAAATGCACAATCAAGAGTTAGATAAACGTGATTTCTTGCAATTTCAGAACTATTCTCCTGAAGAAACAGAAAATTTAATAGAAATGATAGGTACGTGGTCAAAAAACTCTATCCTCCATTTTGATTTGTAGGTCACTTGAAACTTGCATTCGGCTATAAAGAAAATTTAGGGGGTGATTCCTTGTCAAAAAATAGGGTGGGTCTTTCATATAAACTTAATTTTTTTGAGCCCTCCCTGTTTAGTTACAGTCCCCTAAGGATGGTGCCCGAAAAACAGTTTTTGCTCTTGCATTGTCGTGTTGCAGAATAACGCCTTTTCTGTTGACATTTGCCGGATTCTTTTCGATTAAAGTTTGATCACTCAATAAAGATCTGCATTAACAGTATGCAGCACTTCAAAATGAAAAATTTCGCGTACACTCAACTAAACACAGAGAAGAGCCTTTGTGGGATGTAAACCCGGCTTCGACGTACTTCGTGGTGATTTATTTGGAGAGATTCACTGCCTTTTGAGTTTTAGATTATAATATAAGATCCATTAATTCCTCTGCAGTGATCAAGCGTTAAAAAAACGGTTGTCTATGGTGCCGTTGAAGCAATACGTTGCATGTGATGGATCGGTTGGCTTTGTTCTGTTCGGGCAGATTTATCGGGGGCCCAAACACTTACTCCGCTTATTTTTCCAATATACTGCGAATGTTCTTGGATGATTGACCAAAGTTGGTTGAGGGTATTTGAGAGTTCCTCGACTGTCCTTGATTGTAAGCTGACAAATGACAATCAAATAACTATATGCGGAGAAACGAAATTACTTTCCTGTTATAATAGACTTAATGTAATTGATATTTAAGATACCAAATAAAAGATTATTTATATCACCAGAATGAGTATCAAACGGAAACCAACATGAAGTGGAAAACTCCATGAAAATCTGAATAAAATACCTCTGGAAGATCAAGAAGAGAGGATCAAAAGAACGAGCAATTTCACCAAGCGTCAAGTCGAGGGGGAAATAATAGGAAAAACTAAGAAGACGGGGAAGTTTCGGTTTTATCATATTTCCGCTATAAAGCCTTGACATAAACGTCTTTCTGATGGAAAACTGCCTATTATGGCACTTCAAATAGACGAGACTTATGGAAAATTTTTATGACTTTCGGTTGGTAAAATTTCAAAGAAAATACCTATATTGAAATTTTAAGGAAATTTTTATTGAGTTCCACTTTTTCGGAATATATAAATAAGAATTATATATAGTCACGTTCTCAATGAGTGTACAGTGTTCACTTGAAAACGGTCAAAGATATCTTACTGACCGAATGGTGGTGAAACATAAAATACAATTTTTTTTGAAAATTTCTATTACAAATGTTGGGCCATTTAAGATTAGCATTTTGGTCTCCAATAAATGCCTTGAGTTTTTATCACTTTTTCTTCCATTATTTTCTCACGTATCGGGTGTTTTTTTTTAGAACGATAGAACTTTAACCTGAAATAAAACACATTTAAATTAAGACTGAGGCCAAATTTTTTTTTTATTTGAAAGATGGTTTTATGACATTTATGTTTTAAAAATTATTTCCCGCATATGTCCACCACGATTAGCTCTGAGGAACCGCATTCGACCAGACCAATTTTGGACCACTTTTTCGAGTAATTCAGGCCTTATTTAATCAATAACACGAGTTATTTTGGCTTCCAAAGCGTCTATTGTTTCTGGTTTATCAACATAACCCCAAAAAAAATAATCCAGAGGAGTTATGTCCTATGATCTTGGAGGCCAATTAATTTAACCATTTCTCGAAATAATGTTATCGCCAAATCTTTCTTTCAATAAATCAAATGTTACGGTAGCAGGATAAGGTGTAGCACCATCTTGTTGGAACTAAAACACTTCTAGGTCGATACCGTTCAAATGTTGAAATAAATAATCATTGATCATCGATCTGTAACGAGCACCATTCACTGTAACATTAGCTCCAGCATAGTTTTTAAAGAAATATGGACCCATGATGCCTCCACCGTGTAAAGCACACCATACAGTGGATTTTTCAGGATGCAATGGAACCTGCAGAACTTCTTGAGTATTGTTTTCACTCCATATACGGCAATTTTGCTTGTTTACATAACCGTTCAATCAGAAATGGGCTTCATCAGTAAACACAATTTTACGATAAAAAATTATTCTGGTCAAGTGGTTTTAGTTCTTGAACCAGTTGGGTTACTCAACCAGCCATCGTTTAAAAGGAATGAGAATGAATTTAATTTCGTAATTTTAATTCTAATCTTTTATTTCTTTGGTTTAGGTTTTCGTCTTAGTATGTATTTGTTTATCAGTCAAAGCAATGGTAAGGCTCAAACTCCGAAAGATTTAAAGGAATCAAATCGCGTGGAAACCACCGCAATCGGCAGAACGACACTGAAGAGAGTGACGGCCAACTTCCAAGAACGGCTTCAGAGGTGCCTTGCTCATCGTGGCCACCATATGTCAAATGGTGTTTTTCACCCTCAATTACCGTAAATGCTATGAACTGATGTACCCGAAACTATCAATAAATAATTTTTAACATGAAAAGTTACAATTTTATTTTTGAAAAACGTCCACTCTGTATGAAAGACTGCTTAGCTGAGAAGGATATAACGATTTTATATTTCTTTCAGGCTTAATTTTCAAGATGATCAATTACACTGTTGGTAAACTTCCTTAACATAATTCTTTCGAATTTTATAGAAAGTGTGCAATATGCAGGATGAAATTTCAAACTAGGCTACACCTCATTAGCACTTCCAGCCGCTGTGACAAACCCGAAATCAATAAGCGATTAGTGCGCGTTTTTAACGACCGGACGTCAGCGATAAAACGCAGGAAAACATGTTTTTTTTTCGATATTTCCGGAAAAGCGTTAATTCACCGTGGAAACATTCGAGCACAAAGGCAATTCCACTAGTTGGTTTCTGAATTTTTTCCATCGCCATACAGTAAAAAAAAAACACCGGGCAGACTGTCCGAGCCTGCAATTTTACCAACAGAACAGCAGGAGGATCGTTAACAATTCACGCGCATTCCCTGGATAAATAAAGGCTCATCGTTCACGTTTACTCCGTCAATTATTGTCGATAAGTGCCCCGTTAACATGGACGGCTTTTATTGTAAAAATGTTATTTGTCGTGTTGTTGAGCGTCCATTCTGAGCGATAAATGGAGCGTGAGTTAATCACTGATAAACTATGTGAATATATCTGTGATTAATTGCGGCAAAATGTTCGGATGCTGGTGCTGATCATCCTAATGTGATTCACAAGGGAAATGAATAATTGCACAAGAGATATTTATTGAATCGGATTGTCGAATATTCATATCCGTTCGGCCATAACAGTCTAGATTGCGTTAACTGAAAATTAGATAAATATCACCAGTTTCACAAAAAGTTATCCTGCTATGATCGTCTGGCCCGTGAAATTAAACAGGAATCGACAGAAACAGATTGTAATTGATTCATCAATGAAAGTTTTTTTTCTATTTCTACATTATTTCAATGGTACTAACGTAGGTTTAGTCCATTGACTTGGTCAGAGCACAAGGTCAGTTTTTCTTTTGAATTGAAGTTTTTGCGAAAAGTTAAAAAAAAATTGATAGAAATTAATGGGAAAACTATCCTTGAAATTCTGAAACCGTAACAGAAATTATTATTATCGATAACTATCTTAGAAGCCTTGTATGTTTTTGAAGACAATAAAGGAAATTCAACCATTATACAAAGTTCCGAAACAGAAAAAACTCTAAAGAATAAATTGGCAAAAATATATACCAGATATACACATCGTCAAACTCCCCTATCAACTCTCAACTTGTTGACAACATGACCATTTTTTATGTTTGGAATCTTCATTATCTTATCACTTAAATGACAACAATAAACCAGCAATAGTACGCCATGATGCCCTCGGCTTCGCCTCGGGCATCATGGCGCGCAGTGCAGGGCTCTCAACTTTCTGCCCATGTAGAGTATACTATTTTTCTTGCTACCCGGTCGAAAATACAAAAATATTCGCGTGTGTATTGAAAAATATCGATGCCTGCCCCGACATTTGCTGCACGAGCGACATATAGCTTTACCAATGCACGAAAATTAGACTTTCTGCTGTGTAATCGAAGCCGAAACACGTATTTTCGACCGAGGTAGAGAGAAAAATCTGTTTCTTGTTCGGGAGAATACAGATGTATTCGAAGTCAATCAGTTTTCAATGAATAATGAGAGTTGCAATATTGAGAATATTCCGTGGAAAATGCCAGGACATCTAATTTCTCGGTTTGACCGGGCAGGAATAGTAGCCCTACATCAAGAAGCTTTGTCGAAATACCAGATTGGGCAACGTTTGAATATTCCTCGGACTTCAGTAAGGCGCATAGTGGCCCTTTTCCTGGTAACCGGCAGCATTGCCCGGAGAGCGGTGCCTGTTCGGCCCAGAGTAACATCTGCAAGGGAAGAGCATTATATCGCAAATATTACTCGAAGGAATCGAACGCTATCTGTAACAGCCCTTCGAAGTAATTTCTTGAGGAACTATAGACGGGCAGTCTCAACCAGTACCATAAGGAGACGGTTGCATTCCTCAAAATTACGGGCAAGAAGACCTTTAAGAGTATCTCGGCTATCATCCTGACACAGATCTACCCATCGGTAATGGGCAGAACACTACCAAGACTGGCTTTTACCACAATGACGCAACGTACTTTGTTCGGAAGAGTCACGATTCGATTTACAAAGTGATAGTCGACAAGAAAGGGTTTGAAGAGGTCCAGGAAGTTGTGCCCTTTCAAGGCGGATCAATAATGTGCTGGGGGGTATAATGTTCGGTCGCCATACCCCTCTTATTATCGTTGAACAAACAATGACTGGTGGCATCTACGTAGAAAACAATGATTGTTCCTCTGCGCAACAAATTTGGGGATAATTTCATTTATCAGGATGATAATGCCCCAACGCACACGAAGGGTTCAAAACATTCTTCAAGAGAACAATATCCAGAGAATGAACTGGCCAGCAAACTCACCAGACATGAATTCAATTGAGCACGTATGGGATTACTTAGGAAGAGGAATATCCAATCGCCAAAACCCATCTTCAACTTTTCAGGAATTGAGTTTAGCCCTTCAGGAAAAATGGAACGATACGCCAGAAAATTTCATTAATGTCTTGATTCGTGGGATGCTTAGGCGTATTGGGCAGTTGATTAAAAGAAGAGGTGGTATAATACGGACTATTGAATTTGGATTCAGTTGTGGAATATCTATAATTAATTAAAATAAATAATCCATAAATTTAGATACTGAATTGTTTCAGCTGTTAATATTTGGTAGTTGATCATAATTAAAACAAATTGTAGAAATTACTATGTTTTACTACCAAAAAATATATATTACACATTTTCTTGAGAAATTACTATGTTTTACTACCAAAAAATATATATTACACATTTTCTTGAATTCTTTAATGAATGACTGTACGGAGCTATGTAAATCGAAAATATTTGAGATATTTTAAAAGTAACATCTGTTTAAAACCTTATTCAACGAACATAAAATGAATTCAATGGAAAGTAAACAAAAATTCAACTTTTGCCACTTATTCTTTAGAAAACAGTTATTCCTTTCGACAAAAGAAAATCTGAAGAAAATGTTACATGTAGATTCAAAAGAAAAGAAACTTGATTATTGAAATTTTCGAATTCGTTCACAATAAAAATAATGTAAAAGATGATGAATGACTGTACGGAGCTATGTAAATCCAAATATTTGAGATATACAACAAAATAATGTAAAAATAATGAAAATGAAACGGAGCTATGTAACCCCAAAAATTATTTGAGATATTTAAGTGGGTACCAACTGTTTAACAACCTTCTTTGTCGATTGCCGACATTCCGATATCTGTTAGAAGGCCCCTTTTTTTTAACCCGGTTTTTTATCACGTTCAGATTGTAAACCTCTGTACGACTATTAGGTATTACTGACAATCTGTTGAAATATTCAAAATATTTATCACTTTTGTTTAAATCCCACTGTACCACTGTTAGGTCTTCAGTTGTCTGATGATGGGATAGTTTATTTCCCGAAACTCGAGTCACAAGAAAATGTGTAATATATCTTTTTATTGGTAGTAAAACATAGTAATTTCTACAATTTGTTTTAATTATGATCAACTACCAAATAGTAACGCCTGAAACAATTCAGTATCTAAATTTATGGATTATTTATTTTGATTAATTATAGTTATTATAGTATATTTTTTGGTAGTAAAACATAGTAATTTCTACAATTTGTTTTAATTATTAATCCATTTTAGATATTTCCTATTTTGCTTCTTTCATCCTGCTTAAAGCAAAGTGCAACAAACAAAAATTTTCTATCACATATATTGATAGGGGGGACTCTTGACAATGTGTCAATGTGGACACTCGTATTTCTGATAATTTAATATTCATGAGCAACACCCCAAATCAATTATATAATTACAAAAGCAAAAGATGCACACAAAAAATCTATACTGTAACATGAGCACTATAACTACACTAAATGCACACCAACACATAAAAATATCAACACAGAAAGGTTTCTGCAATTCTGTGACAAGCAAACACCACGTGCTAGTTGGACTGCGTTCAGAATCTTCTCAAATTCGAAAAATTATACAATAGTTGAGTGCATCTCAAAGTGAAATAATTTTCAGGGAGTAAATAAAATAAAACTAATTTATTGAGTATTTACTTGATCATTGACGGATTAATAGTAGAAAACTTTTGAAGAAATTACAGAAATTCATTCTAGAACTATTCTTGATATATTATATTATTCCTATAATATTAAAGAAATAATCTGTCTGGAAAGTTATTTCTTGTTAATTGATTCTATTTTTTAAATGTGAAGTAGGACTGACGAAGATATTATTAAAATAAATTAATTCGGCTGATCTGCACTAAATATCATTAATAAAGAGTATGAGCTATGGTTGTAGAAGGTTCTAGATATCGAGACAGTGTAACATACATCTGTATCACAATTGTATAATCTAACAAATTCGACAAGGTTTTGTAGATCATAGAGACAAATTGCAGACATGCGCACGTTTCAAACTGATTAGTTTTAGTCAGTGCAATGTATGCTAGCGACTCCTAATCTGTCAAGTATCTATATTCGCTATACACAGATACTCTCAAGATATTAATAATACACTAGCGCCATCTAGAGTATGCAAAATACATACAAGACATACCTTTGCGAGTTAATGCAAGTAAAGAAATGTATTCTCGATATTTTCAGTTACTAACGCAGAATAAACTTTCCTCATGCTCTAATCAGACCATGAATATATGAAAATTTTTGTAGAACAATCAGAAATTTACCGCTCAAGATTTCCTTTTAAATTCCAACAATTCCGTTTTACGTATAACATCATACGAAATTTCTAGGATGACTGAAAAATTAACAGTTATACTGACGATAAGATAAAAGTTGGCATGTTTCGAAATCGTCCTCGATGATAACAAACTTCTTGAGGCGAATAATCGTGTCAAAACAACATTTCCAAAGGAAATTCCCACCTAGGTAAGTTCACAAGAAGACGATATCATTCCTCCAAAACTGGGACTTTCTGAAAGACGCTTATGAATTGAAATCAACTCAAAAGTGATTATACCATAGACTAATTAAAGTATACCCAATTCTTCACGTTTTCTACAGAGGCTAACATTATATGGCTCATTATTCAACTGGTCCAATGTAAATACTACTGAGTCCTGTGTTGCCAAACTTGAGAATATGTTTCCTTTTAAAACCGTCGCTAGCATTCTAGTCTCACAATACTATTAATTCTATAAACCATTGCTTTATTCATAAGTTTCTCACAGTTATAGCTTCATATTAATATTTCATCAAATGAAGTCAGTTATCCATTAACCAATAAAAATAATGAAAATTTTTCTCCTATGTATAAGAAGTTTGATGTAGAAGGTGGCAACCTTGCCGACTAAGGGACCCAATCACATGAGCTTGTATTCCTCTCATAGACCACGTTGTCAAGGACGGTTCAACTTTTCTTTCTTCAAATATCGGTACATACATTTGCAAATTTAAATATTTATTTTGAGTTATGAGCTATTTAGTATGAATTTGGTTATAATTTATGAACAACATGGTTTGTCAATGTGAAATATGTAAAAATAATCGGAATTCCCATTCTCATTTATCCTATTACATGTAAGAAATTGACGAATGTTAAATTTATTACAATGTTGCCAGCGCAAAACTTTCAGATTTGTTCATTCTTGTCGCACTCGTAAGTTCTGATATATTCGTCTTTATCCAAACAATCTGTATAGTGGCCTGACAACAAATAAGATTTCTCTTTAGGATAAATTATACATAACATTAACGAATTCTTGTCGTGAATATGAAGGCTGTTTTTCCTCAAAATAATCGAATCGACTGAGTCTACCCATGTTTCAACATTTTTTACAACGCCGTATTGAAATTACTGAAAATTCCGTAAAAATCGTAAACATCTATCAGTTTTCTTCTTCTCACATTAATTTCATGACAACTCCCGTATTTCTAACTATAAATATCATGTTCAAGTAGCTTGGAATTGAAAAAACTGGTCAGGTTTAAAGGGGATCTTCCAGATCCGATTTTCTACATAATTAATTCAAGTGCTGAACACGAAGATTGTGTGCATTTAGAGTTTACCTTTCAACTTCGAGTAAGTCTTGGCCACTTTCTCAACATAGGATCGAACATTGTCGTGTTGTGAAATCGCTCTGAGGAACCGCATTCGACCAGACCAATTTTGGACCACTTTTTCGAGTAATTCAGACCTTATTTCATTAATAACACGAGTTATGTTGGCTTCCAAAGCGTCTATTGTTTCTGGATTATCAGCATAAACCAATGAATTGACATAACCCTAAAGAAAATAATCCAGTGGAGTTATGTCGCATGATCTTGGAGGCCAATTAATTGACCATTTCTCGAAATAATGTTATCACCAAATCTTTCTTTCAATAAATCAATTGTTACGGTAGCAGCATGAGGTGTAGCACCATCTTGTTGGAACCAAAACACTTCTGGGTCGATACCATTCAACTTTGAAACAAATAATCATCGATCATCGATCTGTAACGAGCACCATTCACTGTAACATTAGCTACAGCATCGTTTTTAAAGAAATATAGACCGATGATGCCCCCAGCGTGTAAAGCACACCATACAGTCCATTTTTAGGATGCAATGGAATCTGCAGAACTTTTTGAGTATTGTTTTCACTCCATATACGGCAATTTTGCTTGTTTACATAGCCGTTCAACCAGAAATGAGCTTCATCACGAAACACAATTTTACGATAAAAAAGTGGATCAACTTCAAGCTGCTCTAGGGCCCAATCAGCAAACAAACGACGCTTATTATGGTCAAGTGGCTTTAGTTCTTGAACCAACTGGATCTTGTAGGGGTGTAGACCAAGATCTTCATGCAAAATTTTCCATGTGGTGGATGAACAGAGTCCAACTTGTGAACGTCGACGAATGGACAAATCTGGATCATCATTAACACTATGACTTACAGCAGCGATATTTTCTTCTGTACGTACAGTTTTTTGTCTTGTTGTTGCATTATAGTAGAGAAAATGTCCGAAATCTATCATTAGTTTAAATATTGGATGGAGTAGTGCGTTACTTTGTGATAGTTCATTTTTAATGGAATGAAATAAGAATTTACTTTGTTTTTTATCACTTTTTATAAAAAGTGATAGAAAACAAAGTAAATTTTTATTTCATTCCACTATCGATAGTTCAACGAATAAGCTGCTCTGATGAACGATTATGTAAACCATAAAGTGCTCTATACATTTGGCGAATAAAACATTGATTTTGAAAACAAATTTCAAGATTTTGTAAACGTAGTTGCGGCGTGAGTCTTTCCATGATAATTTGTCAATGCTTACTGAACAGAAATGTCAAAACAACATGGCTTCTACCTTATGTCAATTCACAGTTATCTCCATCGAAAGTTCTATCACTCTAACAAAACACCCTCTATTTACTGATACATTTCTGTGACAAAAATTATTGAATGGAGAATATATTAGACTTCTAGTCATGAGAACAACATCCACCTTGAAGTAGTGAAAGATACAGGATATACGAATACACTTCCTACAACTGTAAACCGAAATGACGAAATATCGTGATAGAAATATGTCTATCAATCTGAGTACGGACTGGCAATAAAACAAATCACTATTATTAGTCAAATATATTGCTCAATAATGTGAGTAATATCTCTCTTAAGAGTTTAATGGACCTATACGATTCTTTCAATTGTGTATAACCTCTTTATCCTCAATGAACATATAGCTTGTATATAATTGAGAAAGAAGTCATAATGCAAATGGAGCTAGTGGTGCCATTCAGCTTGAGTGAATCACAATTGTCCTCGAATCACTGCGGGCCTAGGGTGACGACTTCGATGAAAATAAGATGGTAATTGAATATTTATGTCTTTATAACTGATAGATTGAAGGATAGCTGGTAGGAATATGTTGCAAATACTTCATAGAGTTTTTTATATCCTGCGTTTTACCAACTCTCCTATCGCTGAAACATTGAATTCAATATGATCCAATCTTCATGCCAAGTTTTTGATAAGTTAATTTTCCCCTTCTTTACTTATCGCCCAGCTCGGCGAAAAACCGCAAAGGACCCTTCAGACCTAATTTTAAACAATGACTAGACATTATTTTTGCACAATTCAAAATGAAAACGCGGTAACATTTTCCTTCAATATCTCTTGAACTTTTTCACATATTGGTCTGTAACATTTTTTCGACATTTTTCTGTGAAATAGCCTAATTTTCAAAAACTCGTTGATTACATTTATGAGAAGTTAGTTCTCGAAATAAAATTTGGTGTTTGAAGGATATTTAGATATCTTTACTTAATTTGTGAGCTCTAGTTTGCGTTCACTTGTTTGTGTTCCTGTATTCAATAAATAAATAAATGAACAAATAAATAAATATTTTATTGATGTTTTCATTTAGCATCCAAATAACTTCCAACTGAATGTGCTATATATTTTTTAAAGGGGTAAATCAAAAAGACCTTTTAACTTAGAGTGGAAAAAGCTCTGAAATACCCTGGTTCTGTTTCGATGTTATAGAATCTTTTGTTAAGAACTAAAAGGTCGAATTCTTTGAAACTTCATTGTAGAGATTTAATCGAAGGAACAAATTTCCACTCCATTGCCTCAAAATATCTCAAGGAAAGCGAAAGGAAAAAATATTGAATAAATGTTCTTCGCCCATATAAACCGAACAGGAAAGTAATATTTTACACATTTTCCTGCAGTTATTAATTATACAAGGTGTTTTTCCAGAGTTGGGACTTTTTAACAGGAGGTAGAATCAAATTAAACCATTCCAACTAAAATCGCTCACATGAAATATACAAAGGAGCAGAGTTAAAAGACCGCTAAGTTCAATTTTATATCTTCAATTTCGAGTCCGGCCCTATTCCTTAGGACTTTAAACCATATTACCTTCCGTTTTCAAATAAATATAAAAATTAAGGTAAGTAAAATACTCACAAACCCGTTCAATGTTTACTGCGAAATTTACGCTGTAAGTCCAGACCGCAAACCCGCTGGAGTAGCCAGAACTAACAGAACCAGACTTGAATTGAAGAGAATCGAATTTTAATGAGAGTGCTCCCAACTCTGTCCCCTTGAACATTTTGTACATGTGATTTTTGTTGAAATGGTTTATTTTTACGAGTTCTAAGTTCGTTTAAAAAAGTATCAACTTGGAAAATAGGTTGTATACAGGGTGTCCAATTTATCTCTAGTCAAATTTCACGAGGAGACTATACAGACAATTTGCAACAAAAAAAGAGTATGGTCCAATTATTTTTCGTTATAAAGATATTCCAGATTCTACTATTTTGTAATGTTTCACAATTTTTTCACTAAATACATAGCATAACTTGAAAACTATCATATTAATCAAAATTTAGTGTACACCACTGGAAAGAGCGGAAAATTCTACTTAGACTTGGATGGTTTTATAGAGATTTTTATGGAATATTCAATCATTATAGGGTGGTTAAGGAAAAAATGAATAAATAATAATTTTTCTTCATATGGTGTATACCTCAATGTTTGTACTTTCACAGTTTCACATAAAAATGAAGATTTGATAGAATGTATTATACGCCGTTGAAAAGTTATATAAATAACCCAGTTTTTGCATATAATGTCCATTGTAGTTTACGAAGCACAATTTGGAGTAAACTTTGAGCAAAGAAAATGGCTGAAAAAAATTTTATAATAATTTTTTTCTTAACCACTCTGTAATAATCAAGTATTTTATACAAATCTCCAAGAAACTATCCTAGTCTAAGGAGAATTTTTCGCTCTTTCCAATGAAACCCACTGAATTTTCATTAAGATGAGAATTTTCAAGTCATGTTTTTAGTGAAAAGATTGTGAAACGTAACAAAATAGTATAATCTTGAATAAGTTCACAAGGTAGATAATTGGGTCATACTCTATAGGAATTTTTTTGTTGTAAATTGCCTGTAGAATCACCTTGCGAATCGTTATTGTTCAGTTTCCAATGGAATATGATGATGTATATTTTCATTTAATATGCAGTAACTTTTTCAAATATTTGACCTACATAAGAATCTACTGTGATATGTTAAATTATTAAACGATCTGTGTTCCGGTACGCGCACACAAAAATGCGGAGGTAAAATCCACATATTCATTAATTGACAATCGGAAACACAAACACCTTGAGAAGTTAATTCAGGTCGAAGTAAAATAATCGACCGATCGTTACTGAGAATTTTACCGACTACGCTAACTTAATACCGGGTTAATGGATAGTTAGATCAATCATCTGGCGACTCTAATGAATGGACTTGCCGAGGACCCGCGGCAATTTCAGAAATTCGAGTGATGACATCAGTTCAGCATCTTAGAACCGTAAGGAGACGACGTCGAATGCAGAATTCAGCGAACAGTACTCGCCCACGAAAAAATGGCGATCTGGTTCAACTTCCTGTGTAGCTGAATTCCTTCTCTCTTTCGCGGAGTTTCGTCGATAAGCTTGGTATTTGGAAGATTGCTGAAAATCTTGGTATCCCAGTATTTTTTTTTCAAATGGCAACAGCGCATTTGAGTAAAACGAAAGAAAATTTATATGCATTCTCCAACCAAAACGGTGAAAAAATTATGAAGATCAGTTTTGTGCAAGTCTGTAAACCTCTTATTGGAAAACCTTTTAATATTAGAAGAAAAGTATATCGAGAACCATTCACTTAATTAACCTTACAAATTACCTGTAAATTCAACTAAGTTTCATAATTACAATCTAAAGAGAGCAATTCAAGTACTAAGAAACCTGCATATATCATACAGAAAAAGTTGACAACCACAATCCCCAAGTAATAACCGATTTTCTCAAAAATTTTGTCATAAACTACCCCAATTAATCTCTGAACCAATCCTACCTAAAGCAAATTATGCGAATCGGGTCAATTTGTAGCACGAAACGGTAGCCACTTGTTGAACAAACATCGAATGCCCTGGTCCTTCATCACGGATTCAATATACAAGTCCCATGAAATTTACGGTCGAATCCTACCTGCTGCCCCGATCCGTAGACCTTCAACTGATGCGTCTCCATCAGATGGTCGCAGTATGTTATAATCACCCTCGATTCTTGATCTATTTAAAGAATTAAGCTTCTGGCCACTTCCTTTGTCTAGACGAGATCATGATCTTTAAAATTCTCTGTGTAAACAAACCCAGGTCATGTTTTTTCCTGAACAAATAAAGCGTTCCTCTTTCTGAATTGGGGACAAGTCCTTTTCTTTGGCGGTGGCACATTAAAAACATTCGAAAATATACCAGGATATAAACGAGAGCAAATCGAAATGCTTTGTATTATAACTATTTTACTAAAAAAAATTAAATCAAACTGTCTTAGAAACATTGTTTCTATTAGACATATGAAATTCCCAAATATCAGACAACATTCAAAAATATAGAATAATGATTGCTTATTGTAGCTTATTTTAATTCTAAAAGTTTTTTGAAATGAAAATTGTAGAAGACTAACAGATTAAATCTGTTTTGATATTCAAATTTTGTTATATTTCTTCTATGAAGTAAAAAGCCTTTTTCTATTTTATGTTATACATAATATATAATTATATTTAGGCTTTAATAAATCTCATTATAGAATGTCAATGGTTTAAAGATAACATTATAATACCTTACACTTTTCTGTGATTTTGTTAAGAACATAGACTATCTTGAATTTTAAAGTTAGTCTGTTTAAAGCTATTTACCTGTTAACACGTGGAGGTAAGATATAGTCATAGTTATTTGATTTTGATATTTGGAATATTATTTAGGGCCGATGAAGAGATTATCAGAATTATAATTGTTTTTTGAAGATATAGTGCATGTTTTGAGAGATTTTTGAATTAACTTATTTGAATATTTAAATATATTAAATATTTCAGATAAATTATATTTTTTGAGAAGTTCTTAAGTTGTGTTCATGTTTTTGAAAGGCAATTGGTATTCATAATGGTAAGATCAGAAACAAAATTTTGTCTCCTTTAAATATTTATTTATTAATTTTAATGACTTTTTTATATATGTTGGTTTATGTATTCCATTTGACATTATATATTGAGTTTTGATTATATACACCTATCAAATATAAGCGGTGCTTATTGTAGACATTAATTTAATTCTAAAAGTTTTTTGAATAAAAATTTTTTTGAAATTAAAATTGTAGAAAGACTAACAGATTAAATATGTTTTGATATTCAAATAATGATTGAAATTAAATAAGGCACTAAACGGATACAGCTGTTTCATATGAACATTATAAATAATAAATTATATCCCAAAAAATGCTATAAATCAATTTAAAAAAATATTCTACAAAACAACATCTGAAATTCGCGTCTATAATTTTCAGTCGACTGTTTTGAATCACGAATAAGAACAATCAATAAAAATAGATCACATATCCTACTTCTATATAAGATCTTGAAGCTAGAAGTAAAATATAAGACAATGTTTCAGGTTAATTCAGAGAGTTGTGTGAGAAAATAAATTATAAATTACTATAATATATATAAAGAATAAGTTTAAAGGGTATATTCCCAGAAACGAGCGAATTTTTCAAATATTGAACTGTTTCAGCCGTTACTATTTGGTAGTTGATCATAATTAAAACAAATTTTTTATTACTATGTTTTACTACCAACAATTTTCAGATGTGTTACAATATATAAGGTTTACATTTTTGCAACTAGTTTCGAACTTTCGTTCATTTTCAGGCAACTGCTAAGCACATGGTACAGGGTTTTTCATGTAGATTCAGGTACAACGTAGTGATAATAAAATGTAAGAGTTACAGGAATTTTGTCTCGACCAAATGTTAGAAAAATTTTTTGGATAATTATGAGGGTAGGATGTTATTTGAATTCATTGAAAATTTGGGAATTACATAGATCAGTTTGATCATTCATTATCTCAAGAATATTTTTCTGCACCAATTTATAAACTTCAATGGACTCCAGATAATTAAGCTTCGTTCCTTTTGATTCCACATGTAATATTTTTAGGTTGTCGATGGTTGGGAATATATGTGACCATTCTCGATGCAAGGTGTTGTGACGGTTCTTTTATTTTTGGAGAAATTCATTCCATGTTCATTATACCTTATATAAATTGAACGTCCTGTCTGACCTATATATTTTTTATTGCAAGTTGAAGATGTTAACTCATAAACTCCTGATTTTAGTAAATTTGGGGTTGGATACTTCGCATTGAATAACAGAGACAACAATTTATTTTCTGATTTGAAAGCTATTTTGATATCAAGTTTTAATATATTACTGGCTATTTTTCACTTATGTCACCGAAGTACTATACCCAACAAATCACATTTATTGAGTCTTGATGTAGAGAATATGTTTGCAAATATTCCGAGAAAAGAGACGATAGATTTAGTTTCGGAAATATAAGAACAATCACATGTGAATCCCTTGATACACTGTGAGATCATTATACTTTTGGAACTTTGTTTACAAAGGAACTATTTTCAGTTCAATAACAAAATATGAAGATGAACGAAAACTGTAAACCTTACATATTGTAGAACATCTGAAAATTCATTTAAATATTTTAATATTTACAAATATATTCTGTTAGCCTTCTACATATTTAATTTCAAAAAATTATATTTAATATTATAACTTCAGGAATTAAATTAATGTCATATAAGTACTACTTATATCAAACGACATATAAAATAAACATTCATTATAAGACATCCAAATGATATAACAAAATCCAATAAATATAATTTGTTAACAAAAATCTTATAAATTAAATATTTTGAGTAGACAAAATTTTGTTTCTACTCATCCCTCTTATGAAAACAAATATCTTTCAAAAATGTTTAACATAATATTAAGAATTTCATCATAAAACTATCTTACTTAGAATATTCAATATTATTGGATATCTAACTAAGTTACTTTTCAGAAAATCTCAAGATATGTGAAAACATTACTAAAAAACAAGTTTTAAGAGAGATTTTGCTTCGTCAGTACCCAATCGTATTCAATGAAATATAACATCAATCAACAAAAGTATTTACTTACCCTTCAATTCTGAAAGCTTATTCGTAAATGAATACTGAACATTTAAATGGAGTCTAATATGGCTCCAAATAAATAATTCTGTGGTTTACCATTGATCTTAAAGATTGAAAGGTAATTCCTGAAGTTATAATATTAAATATAATTTTTTGAAATTAAATATATAAAAGGCTAACAGAATATATCTGTAAATATTAAAGTATTTGAATAATTTTATATATCTTCTATCAAGCATAAACCTCCATTTATTTTAGATCTAAAAATTGTTAGTAGTGAAACATAGTGATAAAAAACTTGTTTTAATTAATTTTTCAAAGTTTTAATATTAAAACAGAGAAATTCTGTGAAACCTCTACCCTCTTCCAAAGAGTATTGATTATATAACTCATATGTTAAAGAACCAATAAAATCCGTGAATTTCCCATAGTTACGGCTTACTGATAAGTGAATATACCCTTGACGACATGGTATAATCGTTTCACCTCCTGCCATATTGTGATCATTTCCATAGTAACGTTCTTGGACGTTCGCCAAATAAAAAAAGTCGAGTTCAAATAAATGTCATTGAATTTTTCAAAATAAAGCGCTTTGGTTATAGTTCTAGTGTTGAAATATTATTCGTTTTATAATCGTAAGCATAGACAATATATTTCGATTATACGCACCTCTTCACTCGACGTGTTTTGCGAACTACGTCTCGTGACTCGGTGTATAATCGAATATTGTCTATGCTCTTGTGATATTATAACTGAATATATTTTACTATACTACAATATTCAATTTTTATTAGAATCGTCACGTAAGTCTGGAATTCAGGCTCAAATATATTAAACACATTTGGAACTTGCCTACATGGACCATGAACTGAACGATTATTTGGAAATTCGTTGTCGATAAGTTAAAAAAAAAATAAAAGTTAAAACATTAAACTGTTTTCTGCCTGATAAAAATGCTTCTCGTGAACTTTAACCTTTACAGCCAATCTAGTAGGTATACATAATCTTTCGCTTACGCTCCACCGCTCGTTTCTTGTGAACGAAGAAGAAACGTCCAAATTAAATTTCAACTCAGACACTCCTCCAAGATGGTTCGGTTAATAACTAAGAATTCATGAGAAAATGAAAAAATACGAATTTGAAAGAAGCTGCTATTCATTATGTCGCCTTCAAAGGTTTGCAAAATTCATTTTTCCACTTCAAAGAGATGCTTCCTGTTGAAACAGCGTCAAATGTTCGGATCGCTAAGCGCCGTTTGTAGTCAACATTTCAGATGAAAATTGCAGATAGATCGTCCTCACAGCTTCAGCGATCTGGAAGAATTGAGCTGTTGTTTCTTTTCGATTTCAATCATTGTTGATTTCATGATTGAAGACTTTTTCCGCCACAGTGTGTCAATAGATCTTACGAATATTATCATTCTATACGATGATGTATTGAAGATTCTCCAGCCTACTCTAAAAGAGAACAAAATTCGCAAGTCAAAATATTTAATTAATCGACATGTAATGTTTTCCTCGTCTTGTTCGATGAAGTAGAATACCTTGAGACATCTACGATGTGGCTACATCGAGGAATATTAAAGGTATATTCTTCTTATAATTGCAATTTTTCTCAAAAATCTGCTAACCTGCTAAAATAGTACTCTTTGTTCAAAAACTTCAAATGCTTCTAGACGAGAGTAAATATTTTCCAATTAACAAATTGATGAAATATTGATTGAATATATTACTGCTTCAGCAAATTGTCCTAAATATTGCAATTAAACTTACTCGAATTTCGTTTCTAAAGTATCTAGAGCCGCCTATTCTTTGGAAAATAAGGCCTCAGTAATTATTCACACAAAAGAGCCCCTTCAGGTTCACCATTAACCTTTGAGTTAAAAGTTCAAGCTTTAAATACCTGAACATAATCATCAACGAACAAAAAACTTCTCAAAAAACTTTCCACTATACTTAACCACATGTTCGACTACAACCTTGAGCATAAAAAAATAATTTCATCCATAACCAACAATAAACACTTCAAAACACTGCTCTCAAATGTCACATAACAACCCCTATGGGTTGGGTTGTAATAAAATCCTCCACCCTAAGCCAATATTACGAAAACCATTCATAACACAAACAGGGGGAATCGACCTATCGAAGAAGGCAGTGATCCGTTTTAAATTACCCTGGAGATTGTCTCAGGGGATGCCTCTATGGCTTTTCTTAAGCCGATCGGAGTCAGTGGAATGTTGAGATAAAGCAGCCGCCTTTTTGAAACGAAGAATGTTATGTTATCTCATATGGTGAAATGACTAGCTCGTGATACATCATTCTAGTTGTAACGCCATTTTTTAACACTCAATTCCAACAGACTTATGAGGAAAGTGATGATATGTAGCAGCAAAATTCTATGTAGACTGTTAAGATGTTTTTTCCAACATCCTGCATGAAATTTCAGGATATTACAAGGTAAATTTTGTGAATATAACTAAAGAATTTATTATAAGCTGCAGAGATTATCTAACGAAAATTACAACAATGATGCCTTCGCACATCAAAGACATTTATGAGACAGTAAAACATTCAGACACGAAAAGTTCAAACGCTGATCGTCCTGGATAAAAATAACACCATTCAGACCAAACTCCAACAATTAGATAATAGTTACATCAGCGACATTTTGGCAAGATTGACGGGTAATATAAAACCGCATAACGGGCCTAATTAGAATTACAGTCGCCATTAAAACTGGATTCGCTTAGACGTCGGCACGTCGTCTCACAAAAAAACAGTCAAAATTCTCGTTAACGCTATGTGGTATGACATTTTTCCCAAGAACGACATCACCGGACAGAAATAGAACTGCGGAACTGCAATTGTTACGTTCCAAATCTGCCATGCCGAACGCAAATAGATCTAGATGGCCGAGAAGATAACGGAGGGATCGTTTGCTCTGCCGATTGTTTGCGAAAATTATTACATAATTCGCCATTAAATCGACACACGTTCGTTCCTATTTGGAGCAGGCCATGATCAGATGATGATAGCAAGTGTTTGTTTGAGGCGCCGTTAGCTGTAGGCCATTTATTCCAATTTTATTCAGGAAATATAGGGACTACTGAAGATTGTGCAATAATCTGTATTAGTGCAGATTGATCAATATAATTGGTTGTTTTTTCGGGTAGTTCAATAAGCCGGTAGGTCAAATTAACCGGTACTACATCCATGACGTGAGGGCGTGTCCAATTGTTGCCCGTGATCTCTGAAAACCTAACCTAATCAGAACATTACAAAATTGTTTTTCTATTTCCCTTTATATATTATTATATGAACGCAAATTATCCACTTCAATTTTTGAGCTATGTACACTGATACATCAGTCAAACGGAAAGAACATTCACAAAAATATTCAGAGAATATCAGGCTTTTTGGTACTGAAGGGTTAATTTCAAAGAACTTGTTTTAATAATGACCAACTACTGATAGAAATAGCTGAAATAATTCAATATTCATTTCTATTATGGATATTGCGAATATTCATTACATTTACGAAAGTTAACAATTTGATTCTGCAACAATTGTTGCCGCAGGTTTAATGCGATGAGCGTTTTGCTCAAGAGAGAAACCGCAATTCAAGCAAGGTGAAATTGATTCATTAAAATTGGCAAGATTTCCGCCAATATTCGATTCACTCTTGAGAACTTCTGCATTGTCTGCATGTGAAAACAAAAGAAATCGTTTTCGCTTGAACCGAAGACAAGTTGAACCAAATAGTGAAGCGAAAAGAATTTACTTTCATCGGGGTTTGGTTCAAATTGCTTCTATTGTTCCCTTGTCGTTCAGTTTAATGTCATTTCATGGAAATTTTCATTAAATTATTATGGGAAAGAGAAACTGGTTGTCGTTAGGAATTTCGCTAAACACGACAGAAATTATTTCACTTGTACCAGGAATCTAAGATAAATTTCTCAAAGGGAAAAAATCCACCCAGTAGTTCATAAAAAAACATCATTTAACGATTGAGAAAAATTATACGGAAAAATATCGAAATAAACCTAATTCAAATATTATGTTTGATATAATAATAACAGAAAAAGTTAGAAATATAATTAATATACAAGTGTTTGAATCAGAAAAGTTTTTAGTGAAAAGGATATCGATGTGATTATTAAAAAGTATATATCAACTAAAAGAATTCTTCAATTGCTTATTAAACACATACGAGTGTAGTTAAATCTCCTTTAAGTTCAGAATCTTTGAAGAAAACAACTTCAATAAAGACTGATTACTACTTAAATATATAAAATTGACAATTTTATGGATTTTCGAAAAACGTCCGCTTTCACTGCCCCACCCTGTATATTACTGCTAAAATACAATTCGTCGTCCATAATGAAACAACAACATTAAAAGCAATTTCCTCCCAAACAGGAAAAATTGACGTTGCAGTTATCATTATTGAGTCATTAAATCAACATTTAATTATAAACTTCTTTTTTGAACGGAAATAAATTACAGAGTTGTTTTTGTTCGAGTGCCAAATTAGGGTCGTTATTTCAAAATAGAGATTCAAGTTGTTACGAACACGTTCTTCTCGGAAATCTAACAGAGGCTAGGAAATACTCAATACTATGAACTATATAAAAGAAACGAGTTTTTCAGACATGAAAAAAAAGAATTATAAATTTTGTATAAGCGAAAGTTGTTCTTTTCACGATTTTTGCTCGAGTTCTTCATTGAAGTGGTGCTTTATTCTCATGAAGGGCTTCTACTACGTTCAAGTACCAGCTCGAGAAATGTTCAGAAAATTGTAGATAAAATTAAGATTTAGGGTTTTTCATTGGGATGGAAGTATTTGCCACCTCATAGGAGTTGTCATTAATCGGTTAAATGTTGAATAATAAGGTCGATTCGCTTCACATCCTTCTCACTCGCCAGACTTGACACCACACTGTTAAAATTATTTGTGAAATCACAATATTTTTACAAAACCTTGGTTGAGTATAATTACAAACCAATGTATACCAATAAAGAATTATGTAACATTTCAAGTAACTTTTCGAAACATGTAACGATAATCACAAAAATGAGTTGTATTATTAAATTTACCGGTTGCAATTTTAGGAAAATTTTCTAGTTAAATTGATATGTTACATTACAATGATCATCATAAAAAAATTATAAACATTTTATTACTTGTTTAGTCATATCAGTACTCTCGTTTTGTAAATTTCTAAAACAGGAAAAGTAAGAAATATTTTGTAAAATTACAACATCTGACCTAGAAATTACAGAGCTGCTTTGCAAATATACTTCCTACGCTTTTGTTGTAAAATTACCATAGAAATTTTTAACAGTGCAACATATGTTGACACGCATGATAAATAACTAGCAGACTAGAACATCTTAAGAAAGGGTCACGTTGAAGCAGCTGCCAAGGCATACCAAGTTCCGTTTATCATTATTTGATAAGATCGTTATTCCAGGTACGTTACAGTAGAACGACTGTATTGGAAAATTGTAAGGCAATCAATTACACTGTTTGCAGTATGATATTCATTCATTTTGTGGATTTGTTCAGTGAATGAAGTATATTTGACATCAACATGAGCAAACTGATAACTAATTTGTACAAGATGTCCCAAAAATCAGCCACAGAAAATATTTCAAAAAGCTTAGCTATTGTACACTTTAATTAAATAATATACATATATATGTTGATTTCTATTTATTCTTCTGAGATGCTCACATGCCGCGTTTCGTTTACATAGTGAATTCTTATAAACAATAAGTCTGAAATTTAGTAACATACTGTATTTTGAATGGTTTTTATTTGTAGTGATAATTTATCACAGTAAGTGAGCGAACTGTATATTTTTCGTCGTTTTTTAGTATAGGAAATATTTCGTAAATAGCATTTGCATATTGTTTTCGGGTCATCATACTGTCTATTATTCATAACGAATGAATAAATGATTGAAATTTCTATCAAGTAAAGGCCAACCAATTATTATTATTTATTTTACACGTTGAAAATAGAAGTCTGAAATTGAATTTATGGAAAATATTTTAAATATAATATAATGAGACGTAAATTATTTCTTATATTTTTCACGAATTCAATTTTAGACCTATATCTTCAATGTGTGTATAATGTCGATAATATTTTAAAAAATATGGATGTTTTACTCATTGAAAAAAGTGGAACTATGAATTTATGGAAAATGTATATTATGAAATCAAGAGGCATAAAGTTAAAAATAACCTATTAAGCGATTAAATGTAATTTTATTACACATCTCATTTCAATATTTTAAGGAATTAGTTTTAATGAGATTCTGGAGGGACTCTACTTGAAAGATTGAAGGAATTAGTGGAAAATCTGCATTTTCTTTTTCCTTCATGAAACTACTAAAGGAACATGATATTTCTTAGCTAGACGATCAATATTCACGTCAATATATTGCACATTATTTTATACCATATATTCACGTAAATATTGATCGTCTAGGGGCCGCTTTATTGAAGTCTATAAATGTAACGTGTGTATGTGAACGAAACCTTCGTCAGTAAAAATAAAATATAACAGTTGGGTAAAGTTTGATATTGTTGAATATTACTCGATAAAGAACACATCCTGTAATGTAATAATTTCAAGAAGCCAAAAACAGTTTCTCCCACGTTATCCACAAAAACAATTAATGTATTTGCGCGGAAATAAATCAACAACAATATGCAAATACACTCGAACGCGTGATTTCGATCGAAAACAATACAGACTATTTAGACGTCAAAATCTTCCATATTCAATGGTGACACTCAATTTTATTTATCGGAAACGTGATCGTCTTCATGAATTGACACCAATTGCGAATGTATCATGCGCCATAACATTGTTGGGGAATTTACAAATCCAGGAAAGACAAAGTGATTCACATTACTTCACAATCATGCGTAAAAGATTTAGCAATTATGGCGAAACTTTACGTTAAATGTGACAATTTCGGTCGTCTCATTTGACGTCAAAGAAATCTTTGATTTGTATACTTTTCTGTTATCAGTTTGAAACTCTCTGTAATGATTAATTGTGTAGTGCACAATATAATTCAGCGGATGTTGAAATTGTTATTTTATTTATAAAAATAAGAGTAATTTGAAAGTTTATTGTTTTGGGCACACATTTGATTCAGTGTACTCAATTTCGAGAAAAGTGTTCGACAATTTTTGACAAACGTTATCCAGGACTTTGGATTGGCAGGAGGGGTCCTATTGAGTGGCCAGCAAGATATCCCGATCTATCGCCATTAGATTTTTTTGTGGAAACATTTGAAGTCCAAAGTTTGTGTTCACCTGAAAATCTTGCAGAACTGCGGCAAAGAATCATTACGAAATCCCAATTACTGACACCAGACATTTTCGAAAATGTTACTTTTGGTAAAACCACCGGATCCCTAGATGTATCGATCCAATAGAAGGGAATTAGATAACTCAGTTTGTCCATTCAATAAATTCCTCGAATTTCTAAATCGGTTTATTCCCATACATTTCAACAGGTTTAAGTTTTAGTCCCTTATTTTCTTTATGAAAAATCATAAAACGTTCATCAAACTCATGTTTCTCTTTTATTGGATGTTCCACATTTGTAGAATACAACTCATTATTGCGGAAGAAACGTATGTGTTCCTTTATTCTAGTTTCGAAAGAGTTTCCATTTTGTCTAATAAAAATTTTTGAGCAGGTAAACGCCCGCCAAATGTTTTCCTTTTAGGTTTTGCGTGTTTAAAAGAATTCTTAATGAATTGTTCGTTCTATAAGATATGTTATATATAACCATATATGAGTTTCATATAACTAAAGTGTTCAAGGGATTTCTAACAAGTAAAGGCCAAAATGATACGAAGTATTAATATACTCTCTTGTCATGTTGAATAAGATCAACTTATCCCTTATTCGTTACGGTTTTCCAGCGTCATTTGCATATAATGAATAGTTCAAGACAGTGGCGTACCCAAGGGGGGATAAGGGGGATATCTCCCCACCCAGGAGGAATATCCATTATAAGTCACAAGGCTCAATAATTTAATCGTGCAAAAATTGAATCAACGAATTCATCAACTAGCGGTTATATCAAAGAGCTTACACACGGATTATAAATGCCATATTCATGAAAAACAATCTCCTAAAAATTAATGAGATTCTGAAGTAAAAGCTCCGAACTACTCGAATTAAATCGGCGGCACCCTTAATAGCAAGTTCTCCCTGAAGTCAATAAATAATATCATGAAATACCTAATTATCTCTTTGTCGCGAAGAATATCTTTGTTGGCACTTTGGATTCCATTACTTACTGCGTCAATATTTTCATTCACAAAGATAGGACGACAGGTCAGTAGGTTTAGTTCTTTAGTATATTCTGTTTGAGGTGGATTACGTGAAATTTTTCTATTATATTCATTGTTCAACTTTTAATGTGTGTTCCGGGATCTCCAAAATAATCAAAATCTCATTATGAATAAGCAAACTTCTTCAAAAGAAGGAAAATTGATGCAGGCGAATTTTCGCGTTTGAATACAACACCTGACACTTCGACAGATGAAAATAAATCTCAAGAAGTGTCTGTAAATTCAAAGGACATTGAAAACTTTGTGGGTCAACATGTCAGCGATAAAAAAGATGTGATTAGTTCACTTTGGGTTTCATCACCAACATACAAGTTTCCTTTACTCGAAAAATCCAGTGATAAAATAGTTAAACTTCGTTTTCAACGTAAGTGGCTCGTAGAGTTCAATTGGCTGTCATAATCAGCCAAAGAAAATGGATCGTTTTGCAAATTTTGTGTATTTTTCGCCACAACAGGCGGGTCTAATAGCCAGGCGTTAAGTGCTTTGGTGAAAACTAAAATAGATAACTGGAAAAGGGCAAAAGAGGTAAATTTTCATTAAATTTTATTTTATAACTGTAAGAAGCTATGACTCATTTTTGTAGATATTCAATTCACATCAAAATACTCAATTTCATCAAGAATCCATATGTGCATACGATAATTTAGTTAAAATAAAAACGGAAGTTCAAGAGAGTATAATAGACTTGATAGACGAAAATCGAAAAAGACAGGTATCAGAAAATGGAGCTAGAATTAAACCTATTAAAGAAGCTGTATTAGTATGCGGCAAAGAGGAAATAGTACTTAAAAGACATAGAGATTCTGGAGAATCTAAAAATAGATGATAGTTCCGTAAATGAGGGAAAATTTCGTGCAATATTGAAATATAGAGCTAGACGTGACACTAAGCTAAGGAAGACTCTTGAAAAATCATGTAAGTGGGATACTTATATAAGCCCAAGAATATAAAATGAAATTATTAACAGTATAAATACTATCATGCTGAATAAATTGATATCAAGAATCAATGAGGCAGGAGCGTTTTCTACTGTAGTAGATGAAACAACCGATATATCGACAATTGAGCGCAAGTTACTTTATGTGTAAGATATGTCAATGCAAAAAAATCCACGAGGATTTCTTACAGTTCGTTCAAGCAGAAAGTGTAACCGCCGAAAGTATATCTAATTTAATATTAAATAGTTTGGAACAATTTGGAATAGAACTCAAGAATCTTGTCGGGCAAGGGTATGATGGTGCAAGTAATATGTCAGGCAAATTCAATGGCGTTCAAGCGATTATTCGTCGTAACTACCCTATGGCGATTTACGTGCACTGTGCTGCCCATTCTTTGAATTTGGCCATATCAAAACCTTGCGAAATTCCACAAATTCAAAACTGCCTCAATACCATAGAAAACGCTCCAAAAAGACAAACTGTTCTTGTTCTTCTGAAAAATATTGATGTGTCTAATGAAAGTTCTTCCGCAAAAACTCTCAAAAGATTATGTGCAACTCGGTGGACATCTAAGTATGAAGCAGTACAAGATTTTTTGGAATTATTTGATAACGTCGTTGAAAGTTTAGAGGAGATATCAAACTGGAAAGATTCTAGAGATGCGAATATGTTGCGAAACACACTGAATGATTCCAACTATCTGAAAATCATACGTCAAGACGCCAAAACACATTTCGACTCGATCTTCATTAAAGCTCAGGTAAAAGTTAGAATATAAAATGTGTTTGTCAGTTTTTTATTTTCTTGCACATGTCAGGCTCTTGCCTCAAGTATTGGAACCAACATCAAAGTAAAAAGAATTGTTTCGCGCCAAAAAAACAGGGCAAATCCTATCATTTTGCAAGATTCAGAAGCACCAGCAGTGGACTATTTCAGGGTTACCATTCATATTCCATTCAGTGATTATTTCATCAGCCAGTTAGAGAAAATATTTGCAAACCATAAACAAATTTTCAGGGGCTTTATGTATCTACTGACAGGAGACAAAAAACAACTGATGCCGACGAGTATGACGAACTTTTAGATTGCTATATACCTGATGTAACCAGATGTACATTCTGTCAAGAAAGTACCGGGAATTATCGATTTAAACCTGGCGGGGCAATGAGGCAGTTAAAATTTTTTTTTAGGTTGGTACCACTGTCCTTAATTACTATGCCAAGCTTGAGCGGGATCTGTGAACTAGTGTGTTTGCAACAGCTGATTAAGTCAGTCGATGTCAGAGTGCGTGCCGAATTTTACTATGGGTGATTACGTTGAGCAAAGAATTTGTTTGAAGTTTTGTGTTGCAAATGAATTTTCGTGTGCCGATGCATTGAAAATGTTGCAAAAGGCCTTTGGTTTTAATGCTCTATCGAAAACTCGTGCATAACAGTGGTAAAGAGCCTTCAAGGACGGTCGTGAAGTGGTCGAAGACTTGCCTCGTTCCGGACGCCCATCGACGGCTTCGATCGAAGATAACGTCGATAAAATTAAGAAAAGGGTGCTGGAAAACCGTCGTACCAGCTTGAGAGAGATAGCACATGATCTTAAGATATCCCACGAGTCCGCACGTACGATTTTGATTGATATTTTGGGCATGAGAAAGGTGGCCGCACGACTCGTACCGAAAGACCTGAATTTTCTTCAAAAACGTCATCGCGAACAGGTTGCTTCCGACATGCTGGATCGCTGTAATTCCGATTTTACATTCATGGAACGCATTATAACTGGTGATGAGACCTGGGTCTACGAGTATGATATGCAAACAAGCCAGCAATCATCGGAATGGGTGGCAAAAAATGAGCCGAAACCGAAAAAACCACGCCAAAGCCGCTCGAAAATGAAGGTGATGCTCATTGTTTTCTTCGATATCCGCGGCGTGGTGCACTACGAATTCGTTCCAGAGGGTCAGACTGTAAACAAGGAGTATTACCTAGGCGTTATGAAACGTTTGCGTGAGCGTATCCGTAAGAAGCGGCCAAATTTGTGGACGAACAACTCATGGATTTTGCATGACGATAACGCGCCTTCTCACCGAGCTACGATTGTGACTGACTTTCTCGCCAAAAACTCAACAAACGTGCTTCAGCAACCACCGTATTCGCCGGATTTGGCTCCCTGCGACTTTTTCCTCTTCCCAAAACTAAAATTGCCCCTTCGTGGCACCCGTTTTGAGTCGATTGAAGCCATAAAACAAAATTCGGCGCGAGAGCTAAAGTCCATCCCGGAAAGCGCCTATAAAAAATGTTTCAATAATTGGAAGTGCCGTTGGCATAGATGTATTGGAGCAAATGGAGCCTATTTTGAAGGCGACCCAATAAATTTTGACGATTAAATGTGAAAATGTTGTTTTAATTGAAAATTCCCGGTACTTTCTTGACAGAGTAGTATTTCAAATACTGAAATTAAATTGTGGCACATACATCTGAGTCATCTTCCAGATATCAAAAGTAATAGTCCAGTTTTGGCTCCTCTGGAAATATGTAATTCCCAAGCTTTTTCTAATGTGTACAAGCTATCACTAATATCTGTACAATACCAGTTTCTACAGCCACTCCAGAGAGATCATTCTCAACATTGAAAAGAATAAAGAACTATCTCCGAAATTCTACTCTTCAAAACAGGCTCAACTGCGTAGCAATGATGTCTATTCATAGGGAGTTGCCTATTTCCGAAGGTGAAATTATTGATGAACTTTCAAAAAGACCTAGGCGACTAGATTTTGTTTTATAAATGTATATCTTTCGAATAACATTTTTTTTTCGTTCATAACTTTTTTATCCCCCTCCAAGGCTCATGTCTGGGTACGCCACTGGTTCAAGATACTTCTATATTTTTTTTACATATTTGAATGAACTCTACGTGTTTTCGGGTAAATGAGGCTACGCTCCAGTTAAACTAGAACAGTTCATTCATATTCGAAATGCATTTACCCTTAAAGTCACTAGGAAAACATGCAGAGTCAGGGTTTTTTGGATGATACGTGAAATTCGATCGGATTTTTCGTGTTATCTCAGTCACCTATTCGACAGTGTCAATCTCCACAAGATAAATCGTGTAAACATTTACCTAGATCTCCAAAACGAACTCAAGTTGATCCCAGATCTTTCCAATTCAAGACACTTGAGGCAAGCCAACCAAAACAACCACTAGATCACTAGAAATCACCGTAAAAACACTCCAGAAAAACGTGTTCATCCGAACGTCGTTCGTGCGATCAAACCTATCCAATTCGAAACGAATAAACGCGCAAAATTATCGAAAATCAAGCGCGGGCGGCGCTGCAGGACCATGCGAAACTCGTCCTGGACGAAGACGTCTCTGGTTACGCGCTGCGGCCTCTCAAAAGCGGACCGTACGTTTGCTACGGTGACGGCGCACTGAAACCCACGAGGTACGGAGCTTCTTCGAAGGCTCCTCGGTCGGAAGCGTAACCTGCGTATCGGGGATCGACGAGGAAAATATGATATTTTGAGTATTTTATTATTTGTCGTCGGCGATGATACGGTCTGCGACCTTGACTTGTCGAATTAAGGCGGCGATTAAGACGTTTTTATCTTGTATTTTGCGTTTCTCTGTTGGCACACGAGACCGGCATGTGAAGTGGACTAGATCCTTGCAAATTAGTCACTTTTACCCGGGGCTTTTCCAATATTTGAAGACAAATTTTGTTGTTGGAAATTATGTAATGAATTCATGAAGTTAAGACGCTGAAGTAAATGTCGAACTGAACTTATGTCGGGTGTTTTAAAGGATGAGACCTTTTGGCAGGTCGTAGAAAACAGCCAAATATTGGAAAAACCCCGGTATAAAACTCAAAAAATCTAATCAAAACAAATCGTAGAAATTACTATGTTTTACTACCAGAAAAGATATATTACACATTTTCTTGTGACTCGAGTTTCGGGAAATGAACTATCCCATCATCAGACAACTGAAGACCGAACAGAGTGGTACAGAGGTATTAAAACAAAAGTGATAAATATTTTGAATATTTCAATAGATTCTAGATAACAACTAACAGTGGTACAGAGGTTTACAAGCGGAAGGTGATAAAAAACCGGGTTTATCTAACAGATATCGGAATGTCGTCAATCGACAAAGAAGGTTGTTAAACAGATGGTACCCATTTAAATATCTCAAATAATTTTTGGGGTTACAAAGCTCCGTACAGTCATTTATTATTTTTACATTATTTTATTATATATCTCAAATATTTGGATTTACATAGCTCCATACAGTCATTCATTATTTTTTAAATTTTTTTTATTGTGAACGAATTTGACAATTTCAATAATCAAGTTTCTTTCCTTTTGAATCTACATGTAAAATTTTCTTAAGATATTCTTTTGTCGAAAGGAATTACTGTTTTCTAAAGAATGAGTAGCAAAAGTTGAATTTTTGTTTACTTTTCATTAAATTCATTTTATGTTCGTCGAAAAAGGTTTTAAACAGATGTTACTTTTTGAATATCTCTAATATTTTCGATTTACATAGCTCCGTACAGTCATTCATTATTTTTACATTATTGTTATTGTGAACTAATTTGAAAATTTCAACAGATTCTAGATAATCGAGTTTCTTCCCTTTCGATTCTACATGTAAAATTTTAAGATTATCTATTGTGGGAAAGGAATGACCGTTTTCTAGACAATAGGTGGCAAAAGTAGAATTTTGTTTATTTTTCATGAAACTCATTTTATGTTCGCTGAGACTCGTCATGAAGGAACGTCCTGTTTGTCCTATATATTTATTACTGCACGTAGAACAAGATTGCCACTCATTCTTTAGAAAACAGTAATTCCTTTCGACAAAAGAGAATCTTAAGAAAATTTTACATGTAGATTCGAAAGAAAACAAACTTGATTATTGAAATTTTCAAATTCGTTCACAATAAAAATAATTTAAAAAATAATGAATGACTCTATGGAGCTATGTAAATCCAAATATTTGAGATATACAACAAAATAATGTAAAAATAATGAATGACTGTACGGAGCTATGTAACCCCAAAAATTATTTGAGATATTTAAATGGGTACCATCTGTTTAATAACCTTCTTTGTCGATTGCCGACATTCCGATATCTGTTAGAAGGCCCCTCTTTTTTTACCCGGTTTTTTATCACCTTCCGCTTGTAAACCTCTGTACCACTATTAGGTGTTATCTAGATTCTATTGAAATACTCAAAGTATTTATCACTTTTGTTTAAATACCTCTGTACCACTGTTAGGTCTTCAGTTGTCTGATGATGGGATAGTTCATTTCCCGAAACTCGAATCACAAGAAAATGTGTAATATATCTTTTTTGGTAGTAAAACATAGTAATTTCTACAATTTGTTTCAATTATGATCAACTACTAAATAGTAACGGATGAAACAATTCAGTATCAAAAAATCTAAAAAATCACGTCATTGAAAAGCTCTAAAACTTAAAATCTTCGAACTACTTCTTATATAAACTATTTAACGGAACCCCTAAGGTTTAGAGAAAAATGTACACAATATACAGGCTGTCCAAGTTTTATTTATCTCTGGCCAAATTCCACAAGGTGATTCTATAGGCAATTTGCAGCACACAAGTTCCTATAGGGGATGTTCCAATTATCCAATTAAGTAGTTCAAGATTCTACTATTTTGTAACGTGTCACAATGTTTTCATCAAAAACATAGCATAACTTCATCTAAATCAAAATTCAGTGTACACCATTGGAAAGAGAGGAAAATTATCCCTAGACAAGGGTGGTTTCATGGTGATCTTTATGAAATACTGACTTATTATACTTCAAACCATCCATTTTCACAAAATTTATCAGCTTATAATAGTATGATTTATAGATTGGTTAATAAACCTATGACAAAAGGAAATTTTGACAAAGAATATGATACGATTAAACAAATAGCTTTCAATCCATTAATTATAGATAATTCATTTAATAAAATGAATTCCAAACAAGCAATATCACTGGTACATCCTATATTTCAAAATTCAGACGAAGCAAAATTTATTCCATTAACTTACATAGGCCAAAAAATTGAAAAGATCACGAGATATTTAAAGAAACACGAAAATTATAACATCTCTTTTAGAACCATTAATTAATTAGGCAGTTTGATGAAAAATAATAAAGACGTCATTCCTAAAAACAAAAAATCAGGAGTTTACAAGTTAACATTTAGTGATTGCACATGTGTATATGTGGGACAGGCAGGCCGTTCATTCCAAACAAGGATACGAGAACATGAAAAATGTTACATTAATAATAAACCAAATTCAACTTATGCCAACCATTTGTTAGAGACAGTTAATATTTTTAATCCGAACTATGATATATTACATATCGAAAACAAAAGTCATAAACTAAATCTGTTAGGAACTTTAGAGATCAATAGCTATATTAAAAGAAAAATTTTATTGAATGATCAAATAGAATTAAACAGATCCTCCCTACTTAACATTTTTCATTGATTGTAAACCACCTCTTGTCATCCCTCTATTTTTTGTAGAAGATCTGTGTATTTAAGGTCATGTTCTGCATTGTATACCTCAGTTTTGTTACTCACCTGATGAAATCATGGTATGACGAAACAATTGTTGTTAAGATCAATAAAATAGCGGACGTTCACATTTGTTTTTCTGATATTATAGGGATGTTAAGAAAAAAAATTTCTTCAGCCATAATCAACTATTTTCAAACCTCAGACTTAATTAATTTGGCTGAACTTTGAAGAATCCTGTTGGGCAGCACACGATTTTTGTACCAAGTTTTACGTCTGTGAAATAAGTTTTCGAGAAAAGTACTTGACGGCGATCGTCGCACAGCATATGGACAGATTTTTCTTATTCAATTTTCTAGTTCTACACATGTACTTCAGAAATTAAATCTTAACATATTCAAAGGCCATAATTCTCGTTAGTTCGATTACAGAGGTTTATTATTTCTTCAAATAATAAAGGACAATATATTATTTTAATTTTGAATTTGGCGTCAGAACGTTCGTCAAATCTTTGTTTGCATACAGTAAATATTATAAATTTATGCAATAATTCTTCCTGGAAGAAACTGCTTCAATAAATTATTCCAATATACAGTTAGATCAGTGTCGATAGCTCAGTAGTTAGAGCATAGAGCTCGTAACCGAAAGATCGCGGGTTCAAATCCTGTTCAGTTGGGGAAGAAATTTTCTAGTTGGACGGGTTTCAGCCAACATTTCATTGTTTGGTCGAAAATCAACAGTGCTGTGACCTAAAGTGGCATAAGAACGCAGTAACAAAGCCTACCCAGAACAGAACCGAATTCCTAACTCGCACAAGCTGAGAAAGCTTCTGAGAGATTTTCGCAGAAGATCTAGGAGTATCAGGATAATATAAAAATAATTGTTTCATTTAGAATCTGATCATATTGAAAATAACAACGTTTTACTACTAACAATTGAAAAGTTGTGTGAATCGAGTGTTCAATTTTTTTGTTACTACATATATATATATATATATATATATATATATATATATATATATATATATATATATATATATATATATATATATATATATATAGTCCGTCTTGAAAGAATCCGGAAAAATCAAAGCTCCATTGTAATTATTTAGTATTATTTTAATATATATATTAAATTCTTGAATTAGAAAATTATAACAAAATATTCATCTTATTTACTCATTCAACCTCCATTTAAACACTTCACTAAACGTCGAGGTACTAGATCATCTCCATAATTTTCGGTGATGCTAGCCCAGGACTGTAAAAGTGACTGAATGAAATCATCTTTATTTCTAGGCGCTGTTCCTTCAGCTTCAATCTACATTTGTCCCCATATATTTTCAATGGGACTAAAATCTGGTGAAGCTGCTGGCCATGAAATGGTTGTCACTTGGTGTTCTTGCATCCAAGCTTAAGTATAGGCTTAAGTATGGCATATTGCATTATCCTGCTGAAAACGCCACCCCTCTGGATATAAAGCATGATCCGTTTCAAGGAGAAAATCGTTTAGAATGCCACAATACTTTTCACTATTAATGGTAACATCAAATATACAGAGAGGCGTAGCACCACGCTGAGATATTGCTCCTCAAACCATTATTTTAGTGGGAAATTTGGAAATTAGAACGATAACAGGATGTTTTGATAGGATTTTTAAGTGATTTCCACAAAGTTGGGAACAACTTCCATCAGATATAAAGACATTATTGAAATTATCTTCTTGAAAACGTTGACAAAATTCTGTCCTTCGTTCCTTTTGTAAAGGTGTCATTATAGGGGTTTTTTTTTGTTTCCTTGATATGTAGCCTTGTAGCGTTTTTTTCTTCTAGTTGCGACATTATTTCATAAATTGGATACCTGTTGACAATCAACAATATTTGACAAATAGTGTCATGCATCTTTGGCCATAACCGACTATCTGCACAACCTATTTTATACATTACTTTTGTCTTAGAATGTTACGAAAAAGAAGTATATTGAAATTATGAAAAATAATAAATTCCAGATACTTTCTAGGCGGACTATACTTAATATTACTTCATCGAGTTGTCCAGCGAATTGTCTGAAAAATTTAATCTTTAAATCGCACAAAAATGTTACTTCTAAGAAATATTTTCGAATGTATCTTAAGCAAATCGAAGAAACACAAATTAGATGTCATTTAATGAATACATCGTTTACACATTGTATCATATGGAACGTTTTCATCTATATTACAAAATAACTCCTTGTTTCGTGCCTTGGAGCCAACAGATAGACGAATCTTTCAGGTCTCCATGAGAATGTTACGCTTTCAACCTAATTCTGGCGAATATCCGGCTCGAAGGACCATTAGTCAAATCCATTTAATCAAAATAGTAGGTTTTATAATCTCATTTCATCATACAAGTAGATCATTTTCATGATTCTTAGTTAACGTCTTAATGCGGAAAAGGTAACACAGAGCTAGTCGCCCTGTAATAACGCAGCCAGTGTCTTTGACAGTGCTCGACAAGGCGAAATGACAAATATCGGTGGAATTCCACGGAGAAGGAGGGAAGCGAGTGGAGTACACCGGCCATTATGTGGTAAATAATGTTTGTGGGTGACACATTGCCGATATTGCGGCTGTATGGGCTTCTTCGTTTTGTCGCGTGGTCCGTACGCGTATTATCAAAGTGTTGATCGAACTATGAGGTTGTTATTGATGTGGTATATCCGTAATAGTGAATAAAAATTCATAGAAGCACTTATTTGACGCAAGGATCTTCCGCCCGTCGGTTTATTGAAATAATTTAGTATTTCTATTGCTTGCAGAATATTTTCACTATATCGCACGAGTACTGTTAAACTATTCTATAAAACTTTTCAAGGATTCTCTGATGCAGATCGACTGCTTCTATTATCTTTGCTTTTGTAGTCGCAATAGATTTTACAAATAGCTTATAAATACTCAATAGGACACAGATCGGATCCATCCTGGAAATATTTCAACATTTTCTTCGACTTGTGCCAAACGACAGAGTTGAAGAACCATAAGGTTAAATAAAATAAGTAGAAGAGGTTTTTTACTTGATAGAGGAATTATTACAAATTTCAAATATCAAAACAGATTTTGTTAGCCTCCTACAAATTTTAATTTAAAAAAAATTTCATTTAGTATTAAATTAATGTCAGGAGGCTAACAGAATAAATGTTTTGATATTTAAACTATAAGGTTGTTCGGAACGTAATTTCGTTTTTTCCCGACAGAGGATTTAATTGACAGTACGCCAGTGTCAGAACTGGTGTGCAAAAAACATGATAAAGGCATTAATTGATGCAAATCAACAAATAAAAACAGGTGAATTCGGTGAGAGGTTAACCTCGAAGCTCGATATATGGGTTCCCCATGTTCTCACGGAGAGAAATTTGTGTCGTCCCGTTGACGTCTGCGATTCGCTTCTCAAACGTCACGAAAATGTTCCATTTTTGAAGCGCATCATTACTGTGGACGAAAAAGGGGTTGTATATAACAATGTCAACGCAAGAGATCATGGAGCAAAAAAGATGAACCGGCTCAAAGCATTTCGAAAGCCAATATCTATAAAAAAAAAGGTGATGCTGTCTGGTAGGATTTTAAAGGAATCGTTTTTTTTTTGAGCTTTTAACAGATAACACAACGATTAACTCGGAAGTCTGCTGTCATCAGTTGGACAAATTGAATGATGTACTTCAACAGAAAAGGCCAGAATTAATCAACAGAAAAGGCCAGAATTAATCACCAGAAAAGGCCAGAATTAATCACTAGAAAAGGCCAGAATTAATCAACAGAAAAAGCCAGAATTAATCAAAAGAAAAGGTGTAGTGTTCATCCAAGATAATGCGAGACTTCATACAAGTTTGGTCACCTGTCAGCTTGAATGGGATTCACTGCCACACCCACCATATTCTCCAGATCTGGCATCTTCGGATTATTATTTATTCCGATCATTGCAAAAATTTTTGTACGGTAAAACCTTTACTTCAAATGAAGAGGTCAAAAATCACCTGGATCAGTTTGTTGCCAGAAAAGACCAAATATTTTATGAGTGTGGAATCAAGCCACTGCCAGAAAGATGGCGAAAGGTGTTGGACCAGAATGGCCAATATATAATTCAATAAAATATTTATTCATTATACAAAAACTGTTTTTCATTTTTCCAAAAAAAACGAAATTACCTTCCGAACAACCCAATATTTCTTCTTGGGGTGCACAAATTTCCAGTTTTGTTAAGTCAACGTTTCAACATCCGTTTGCATTTGTAGATGTTCCATTATAACTTTCATTGGGACAATATCTTTTATTGGAACAAAATCCAACTATCTTTTATGGATATTGACTGGATGTTTTAGAGATTGGTCGATATGAGCTGGAAGAAGTTGTTGGTTCTTCGCGTTTCCACTTCACTCAATGTGCTAATGATCGCATGGCCAAAGATGAGCATTTTCTCATCATCTCTTAAGCGATAAAGCTTATTTTCACCTAGAAGGACTACTTTTTGTGGGGATCCGTTAAGGATAAGTGTTACGCTAACCATCCAGAAACGATTGAGACCGTGAAACACAAAGTCAAAGTTGCCATTCATGAGATTGAGCAGCAAACAATCGACAATGTAATCTTTCAATAACTTTGAAAGAATATTCACTAGCTTTCATGTATAGCCGGTCGAAAATTTCAAATAGCGATTTTTTCAGAAAAACCAGACGGGAATCGAATCCCGCATGTTCCTTGATGTGTCCAACGGCGCAACCACCAGCAGCTCCGGAGTTATTCAGCTGTAACTGCTCCGCCCGGAACTAGTTTTCCGCATCTGCCTCCAACTGCCACGTAGTCATTTTTAAGACCGCCGTGTAACTTTTTTCGCGAAAGCTGCTGCATTGTTGAAATTGCATACTTCGAGTACGCGGGCATCTGTCCCGGAATTGTTCAGGAGCGGGCATGTGTTCAACGCGAGTACGCTCAATTATAATCATTGCGCTAACGGAAAAACGCAATGCAGATGCGTCAAGTGCAGAATGACATTGAAATCCACTGGCGATGATTGATGTTCGATTTTACGGCAGGTGAAAGAATTAAAATATTGTAACAACGATCATTAAAAATTAATAAAAGCACTTGCTTCACATAGCGCGTCTGTGTTCACTAATAAGCAGACCATAGAGTTGAATATTATTCGACGGAGTCTGCCTGTCCCAGGAATTATACGGGATGAATAATAACTGTTGGGACATTGATTAAGGACAGGTTATGTATGCATGAGTTGTTCAAAACTTTTTGCGGCATTGTCCGATAACCCTTCTCCATTCCTCTTTGTAGTGGATCAGGGTCTCATCCAATTGTCTCGCACTAATGGTTTTTCTTCTTCCTCTTTTCCTTTTCTTTACAGGTTGCCATTCCATTAGTTGTTTTGGAAAACGTTCGTCATCCATCTGAATCACATGTCCGTACCACCTTAACTGTTTCCCTTCTCCATCATCCCTTATGTCGCCTTCAATTACCGTTTGTTACTGCATTCCATTTTCTATCTCTTTGGGAAATCCTCATCGACCTTCTTATCGCATCCATCTCAACTGCCTCGATCTTTTTCTTATATCTCTCTGTGATCCTCCAAGTCTCTGAACCATATAGAAGACTACTTTTTATCGGGGTTTCGTATATTATAAACTTTCTTCCCTTTTAGTTCTTTGCTCCATAGGATGCTGTTTAGAATACCAATTCCTCCCCTTGCCTGAACTATTCTTCCTTCGAATTCTTTATTATCCGTTCCCGTCGTGTTAAAGGGCGTTAATGTTGAATTTTTTTCTTTTTTTGCTAAAAATCTCACTGTTTATTTCTTAATTATTGCAGAGATTTTCATTTACTCGAACCAAAATTTCATCTGCTTCATTAGGTATCATTTGTTTCGAACGACCACCCAAATTTTTATCCAAACGATTAAATAAATTTGCATACGTTTTATGATGTGCGCGCCTACTGGCAGGATATGAAACTTCATACCTTCTATCTGCTAAGCGACCGCAAAAGTTTTCTTGTGCATACCCACATATCATATCCCTCATTTCTTCATTCGTAAAATGATTGTAATAAGGCATTTTCGAAAAAGTTTTGAAAACTGTACCAATTAACGATAATCTCACAGCAAAATGAATTCACTGAGAAGAAATGACATTTACCAGCAACATTTTTATGACAGTCCAAAGCATACTGTGCATAAATGAAATTATATTTGAAATCTCCTTCTGAGACAATAAACTCTTCAATTGCGTTTTTCTTTTTGAATAGTACCAATGTTACGTAAAAATGATTTTTACATTGTATTTTCTAATCAAGATTGCTATCAAGTTTCGTCGAATGATTCAGGTGATTCACTATAACAAAAAGTGAAGTAATATATAAAATACAATTGAGAAATAAACAATAAAATTATTAGTAAAAAACGAAAAAAAATTCAAATTTAGCTTCTGTATATTTTTCCATAGCAATATTTTATGGAGGTATATTAATTTGGTCTAATTGTCATATTTTGGTCCAATTAATCTATTCGTAGCCTATGTCTCAATAGTTATGACGCAACCTGTATATTAGGACATTATCTCAATATTCTGATATGTGATTTTTGATATGGATATGTGCGAAAAAATTTACGGGGTAATTCCTTGTCAAAAAATAGGGTGGGTCTTTTATGTGAATTTTATTTTTTTGAGCCCCCCTGCTTAGTTAGAGCCCCCTAAAGATGGCGCCCGAAAAACAGTTTTTAATTTTTTTCTTAAAAACCAAAAAACTGACAAGAATAAGATTAACCAGACATTTTATGCGGGCGAGAAGGCACTCAAATAAATTTTTTGTTATTATTATTAATATTGTTGTCATAACAAAATGACACCCGCTTATTAGATAAATTCTAGTTCGGAAATAATTCCAACCTCTACGACTCACGCTATAATGTTGATAAATTATTTTTTTCTAAAAAACCTTGAATTTTAGCAAGAAATTACAAGAGACCTTATTTGTTAAGAATGGATCAGGCTACCCAAAATACATTTTTTCATTGTAAAATAGGAATATGGAAAAAAAGTTTCTTGCGAAAAAAGGGTTGAAGGGTGGCTTTTTCTACCCCTTGCAATCATAGAGGAACACCACCAAAAACTTTTTTCATTGCTTTCCCGCCCGCATGAAATGTCTGCTGAATTTTATTCTTGTCAGTTTATTGGTTTTAAGAAAAAAATTAAAAACTGTTTTTCGGGCGCCATCATTAGAAGGCTGTAATCAAGCAGGGGGGGGCTCAAAAAAATAAAGTTTATACGAAAGAGCCACCCTATTTTTGGACAAGGAATCACCCCTAAATTGTTTACAATAATTCATAAACACCCTGTATATTCTAGAAGTTTCCAGAAATAATTATGAATTTAAATTTATTTAGATACTTCTATCAAGTATCGACTGGAATGTTAATTCATTTTTTAAACATATTCCTATATTTTTGAGTTAACGAATCGTTCTGAAATGAATTTTTATAACTATGATTCATTTGTTCAAAAAGCAGAACCTTTAAAAAACATCAATAATATAATTTGGTACTCAATTCCCAATAATCGAATGAATGAAGGTCTTCTGTGTCTCTCCAAGAAGATCTAGCTTTTATGGACATTGACAACATTAAGAAAAAATTGTCTCATAAAGAAAAACTTAAATATCATAACAAAAACCTGTGAAAAGGTATTCGAGACGTATAAAATACATTTCATATTGATAAAGCTCATGAAGAGAAGCTTTCAATTTTGGAAATTCTTTTCGTTCCATTATAATTATGACTATTAAATTACTCCATAATTATTAGCGAATTTCTGTATCTTTCTTAGCTTGCATGTAATATTCTTCGAACACATTCCTGTGTGAAATTTAATTAAATATTTGCCGTAATTGAAATATCTTCGCTTTTCGACAATAAATCTCTTCTTAATTTCTCTTTAATATTCCCATTTCTCCTTTCGTATATTTATTCATACCACGTCTCCAGAAAAACCTCATTCGAAGAAGCTATACCGTGCGTACCAACGTAAGCGTTTAATATTCATCCAACAAATTCAGAAATAAACGTGTACATACCTAACGAAACGACTCAAAACTCGGCAATGAACGAATACTAAGCGATAGGAAAGAGAAAATAGATATCGAATCGTGCTACACAGGATGCAAGCCGAATTTAAGCAGATAATCTCACTATCACAGCCGTCGCAAATGCGGAAACGACATAAAATTAGTTCCATACCCTTGTACATTGATTGTGATTTTCCGAGAAAATGATTAAACAACATTGAAATATAATTTGCAAACAACAAATTAGTGCGAGAGGTTATCGTGATAATTGAGAGTAAATATAAATATTTAAGATGTAGCAATTAAAAATTTAACAGATAACACCGATATTCTAATTATACAAGGGATGGTCAGAAAAATAATAATAGTTTGGGAGAAAAATTATTTAACATGTTTCGGATTGTCCGATTTGGGTTCTATATGCACCATTTTTTTTCTATAATTTGTTGCCATTTTAAAGGATGCTTCTTAATGCCAATAATAAAAGGTATTTATTTTAAGAATGAAAAAATACAAAAAGAACAAAAAAGGGCGAGATTTAGTTCGAAACACTCAAAAATTTGAGTCGACATTGTTAAAATACCCTGAAACATTCTGTGTGTGGGCAAATTTAGCCCCTTTTGCAGTAAACCAATACATGATACAATATGACGGTACGTTTACTTTTTACCAACTTATTTTAGTAACATCTGTATTCTGCACAACATACGAACTGTCACGGCATTACCCGTTCATCTCATCCACCTAAAAGCTAAATATCCGGTCGATAATGGAAGATTTGAGCTGCAATATATGCAGCACTTTAAACGTTTTAATCTAAGATGCGTTTTGTTTTTCGAGCGTGTTGGGGATGTTGTTATAACTTTATTTTATTGTCGATTTGATAAAGAGTACTGGAACTTTTTAAAAATAAGTGTTGATAAAGATACAATTTATAATATTAATGTTGAAAATTTTTACGAGTATTCGTTCAGTGAAAAAGTAACATGCAAAGAAAAAGCTTCAAAAGCTTCAATAATTCAGAAGCTTCCGGCTTAATTCCGGGAAAACCTTATAAAAGACAATTCAATCGGGAAATATATCCGCGAAATAAGTTGATTTGTAGGTGCAGCAAAAGGAAAGCGTTATATTGTTCTGCCTGTGTCCTTTTTATTAATGAAAAATTGTGATCGCAAATGGGTGTAAAAATATGAGAATCATATGCACAATCAAATGAAATTTGTATTGTTTGGAATTGTCAGTATCACAGAGCAATTAATTAAGCATATTCGCTCAATATTAAGAAATACAAGGAGAAAGTCTCACAAAATAGGTTTGCCTTTTCAAAAATTATAGGCTATAATTAACAGAATGATTGAAATGTGAGTCGATACTTGATAGAAGTATCTAAAATAACTTTGAACTCACAATAATATCTTTGAACTTCTACAATATACATTGAAGATTATATACTAAAATATCAAAATAATATCACATACCACATATAATCAATATAAAATATCTTTCAATGACTATGAAGAACCTTTTTTCTCTTTACGACATGAAAACATATTATTATTTATTATATTATTATTGTGTATTAACACAACATGTACATAAACATATACATACATTCTGCCAAGAAAGTACCGGGAATTATCGATTTAAATCTGGCGGGGCAATGAGGCAGGTAAAAAATTTTTTTCCTAGTTTGGTACCACTGTCCTTAATTACTATGCCAAGCTTGAGCGGGATCTGTCAACTAGTGTGTTTGCAACAGCTGATTAAGTCAGTCGATGTCAGAGTGCGTGCCGATTTTTACTATGGGTGATTACGTTGAGCAAAGAATTTGTTTAAAGTTTTATGTTGCAAATGAATTTTCGTGTGCCGATGCATTGAAAATGTTGCAAAAGGCCTTTGGTGATAATGCTCTATCGAAAACTCGTGCATATCAGTGGTACAGAGCCTTCAAGGACGGTCGTGAAGTGGTCGCCCATCGACGGCTTCGATCGAAGATAACGTCGATAAAATTAAGGAAAGGGTGCTGGAAAACCGCCGTACCAGCTTGAGAGAGATAGCACATGATCTAAAGATATCCCACGCGTCCGCACGTACGATTTTGATTGATATTTTGGGCATGAGAAAGGTGGCCGCACGACTCGTACCGAAAGACCTGAATTTTCTTCAAAAACGTCATCGCGAACAGGTTGCTTCAGACATGCTGGATCGCTGTAATTCCGATTCTACATTCATGGAACGCATTATAACTGGTGATGAGACCTGGGTCTACGAGTACGATATGCAAACAAGCCAGCAATCATCGGAATGGGTGGCAAAAAATGAGCCGAAACCGAAAAAACCACGCCAAAGCCGCTCGAAAATGAAGGTGATGCTCATTGTTTTCTTCGATATCCGTGACGTGGTGCACTATGAATTCGTTCCAGAGGGTCAGACGGTAAACAAGGAGTATTACCTAGGCGTTATGAAACGTTTGCGTGAGCGTATCCGTAAGAAGCGGCCAAATTTGTGGGCGAATAACTCATGGATTTTGCATGACGATAACGCGCCTTCTCACCGAGCTACGATTGTGACTGACTTTCTCGCCAAAAACTCAACAAACGTGCTTCAGCAACCACCGTATTCGCCGGATTTGGCTCCCTGCGACTTTTTCCTCTTCCCAAAACTAAAATTGCCCCTTCGTGGCACCCGTTTTGAGTCGATTGAAGCCATAAAACAAAATTCGGCGCAAGAGCTAAAGTCCATTCCGGAAAGCGCCTATAAAAAATGTTTCGATAATTGGAAGTGCCGTTGGCATAGATGTATTGGAGCAAATGGAGCCTATTTTAAAGGCGACCCAATAAATTTTGACGATTAAAAGTAAAAATGTTGTTTTAATTGAAAATTCCCGGTACTTTCTTGACAGAGTAGTATATACAAAATCATACTATTCCAAAATCATATAAAATTAAAATGAAGGATATATAAAAAAATTATTGTACCAAAATATTACTTCTGAACATGGAACTTATATATATGATAAACATATTGTGGTCATGAGTCACTTGATAATGAAATGCATAATTGCTATAGGCACAGCTTCATTATATTTTATGGGAAAGTAATTATCATTGGAGAATAATCCATTTTAATTTGTTACATTGTCTGTAAAAACAGCAAACAAATAAATTAATAACTTCTTCATTTATCTTTTGACACTACCAAGCAGTTTTGGTAGAGACATGTAAAAAACATATGATGAAAGTGCTATAATTCGTTTTGTACCAAATAATATGTATATTCAACACACTTGATCGCTCTCAAATCGTTTCTGTCAATTCAGTATGACTTCCATGAGGAAATATAAAATTTATTTCCATATAAGATAAGGGTTATAATGAAATATCATGCTTAATCGATAATCCATTGTTCCAATTATTCATTTCGACACAGGTTAGAAATATCAATGAAACGGTAATTATATTTATCTATATGCAGGTACTTAAAGCAAAATGACATACTTAATTTCGTTACCTATAGGCAGCACTTCAAAAATAATAATTTAAGGATTATCAAAAAATAAGAATTGACCCACAATCATTGTCTACATCCAGAAAACAATTGACAATAACGAATAAGAGAAATACTTGGTTATATTTGGTTAATACATTTCACTTTTCATTAAGTTATGTATAATTTTTCTGTTAGCTTTCAGAAGCCTGAAACCTTCTTAAGTAAGTTCATTCAAATTTTTTGTTGGAAGGGCAAATATTTTGGACGCCCGAATTGAGCAATTCTTCCAGTCTTGTTGTGGGCTAATATGTTTCAACGTTGAAGAGTTTATTTATACCTTTTTGTATGGAAATGTTCTGTTCTGTCTTATTTTCAAAAATAAAATTTTCTTAGATCTAGCCTAAAATTCTATATGATAAGTTGACTGCATCAAACTGTGTGCAATTTATTTCTTATTTCAGTTGTTTAAATACATGGAGCAGACTGTCAAGTTTTTATATAATTAGAATAATAGTTCCCAACTTAAGGACATATGTTTGGTTTCATAGATGCATATAATACAAAACGTAATTTTTCTATTATTAGTGGTAGTGTAAAGAAAAAATGCCGGTCCATAAATTTTAAGCACACATCAACATTATTCTGGAATTCTTCTTATTAGCTTCTATGTATTAGAGGTCATTATCTCTACTTGTACAACTTTGTACACCTATATAAATGTGTTTATTTTACAAAGTACATTTGAAGCTGTTTTATTTATACGTAAAAAATATTTTTCATACAAAAGGTGTTGTGGAGGAATTTTTCAACTAGATATACTTTTCAAAACAAATAACTGGCAGGCATAATAAATTATGATACTTCTTATGAAAGCGCATCCACCATATAATTGCTAACTGATCAAATTCAATAAATCAATATATAAAAACTCAAAAGTAGCATATAAATTGATGTTAGTTCTTTTATTGATAGAAATAACAGGTTGAAACAATCAAACAATCAATTTTGATATTCAGTGGGAAGTGTAGAATTGGTGGAGACACAACAATAAGATTGTCCAAAATTTTGGCATGTATATGCATAGAAATTTCAGCAGGAATGTTACTTTGATAAAGAATTGATTACAACTTTTGGATAGAGGTGACTTAAAATTAAATCACAAGTTCTAATTATTTGAATTACGGATGGATATAATGCTAATGGTTGACTCACATGCCTTATCAGTATCTTATGAGAATGCAAGTATTTCTGTTATCTCAAGAATCTTATCAGATATCGTAATTGTTCATTTATGCCTGCTATAAACTCTGGATAACCAAAGTTACCCTTATGACAGTCCAAAAAAAAACAAATCCTACCTGGATTTCCAATAACAGCTGTGTCTTCTTTCTTCTAATATCAATTAAAGCCTTCTGCTGCTCAGGGGATAGGTCTAAAATAGAAAAAATACGGAATAGATATAACACCTTAACTTTGGTATAATCAATAACAGTTAGGTACTGTTATATTTGTTATAAGTCTCATAAAAACTGCCCTGGCAGAAATATTTGAGCAGATAATGATTATGAGGTACATTTCTATTTGCGGAATGATATTTGAACTTTGCAGTACTCTATTACATCAAATTATAACTTATTCAATACCTAACATACTTTTCGCCTTACCAGAAATATTGAAGGAATCAAGCGCTTGTACATTGCTCCCCATGTCTACCAATTTGTTTTCAACCACATCACATCATGCAATACTATTCAAACTATCTAAATTCAATTTTAAAACACTTTTACTCGCGCCTATTCCTATCAAAATATCATAATAAACATTGCACTTTAAAAATGAAGTACTCTGACGCCATATTTTGGAAACGTCAACCTCCAATTTCCAATGACAGTGTCGACTGACAGATGGCACTATTTATTTGACGTGTGATTCGTTCTATGTTTTAGGTCAAATGAAGATGGGTGTTGGATTTAAATTCTGTTTTCTAGTTTGAAGTTGTAGATTCTGAGATTGAAATCAAACGAAAATGTTCCAATTAAAATGATTAATTCCATATTCATTGAGATGATTAAAATGCAAGTATTTGAGAACTTCATTGTCTATGATTTGACAGTCGGACAAGTAGCATAAGTATTACTTATGTGAGTCAACTTCTCACTACAATATTCAATTACTAAAACGTTTTTGTTTCATTTTAATTAAACAATGAAGTATAATTTGTGATTTTATTCTATTTTAAAACTGGAAGATACTCCTAAAAGGCGCATATGGAATGCATTTGAATTGTAACCATAAGTGGTGACCAAGTGTCACTTATGTGATCGTAATTTATCAACAATATGAATCTTTGGACTGTGCTTATATCGTCCTCACTTTCTCTCAGTCCTGAGGATTGAAGTTAATGACTGGCGGTGCAAAAAATGACTAGACTGGAACTAAGAATGGGATACGAGTGGTGAAAGATATGCTCCATAAATTTCTGTGTAGAGGCATGTTCACCACATTGTTGTTAATTGCTTATAGAAGCAAGTCCCGTTTGATTTTCACATGAGGCAATATGACCACACAGTATTACGTGAAAGAAGTAATGGTAGTTTGCTTTTACAACAAGATAATGCCTGACCACATATAGCGTGATTTACAATGAATTTAAAACAAAACCATGTCAGTTTGCTGTCATGACCACCTCAATCTTTTGATCATATACCCATATCAGCATGTATGGGTAGGAAATTACTCATTATATCTAATCATCCACATACTTTGGTGGATCTTCCTCGTAAGGTATAGACTGTCTGGAATAATTCGTCTTAGGAAGAAATCAATCATCTTACTAGATTATGCCCAGATTTGTGAATTAATGCACAGTGCATTGTGCAGTTATTGTGAAAAAATGTATATCAGTATAGTGTCAAAAACAAACAGTAAATCGATAAAATATGTATTATTCATCCAAATTTATTGTGTCGCCTTCAAAGTAGGTCTCTTCCAAATCAATTCATTGACAAAGGAATAATTCATTCATCACAACATTTTTTTCTATGCATTTTCAGGAATTTACAGCACTCGGTAGGAATTCTTTAGACTGAAAATGGGTACTTCAAAGTGGTACGATGAGTTTTGGAAAGAGAAAATACCCTCAGGAGTCATATGAAGGAAATAAAGTGGTTATACTATGGTATTATTTGAGTTTTTGGCTAGAAATTTAAGCTATCTCTTTCAGACTTAAACGACGATTTGCAGTCATGATTTCTTCTACTTCAACAATGCTAACTAAGTTCAGTTGAATACAGTGATGGCCAGCTAGAGAGTGGCACGTTTAAATTCAGTGTAACACTCATATCCACTGTTTTTGTTTTGATGAAGCCGATTCACCATGAGCCTTATGTAACATTTCAGCTTTCCACATGTTAAATTCCATTTGCAATGCAAAATTTTAGACAGATTTATTACTCAGTATTTTTATTTATGGAACAATGTTTACAAATTAAAAGACAAATGACTGTCAAACTCCGCATAAGCAAGAAAGACTGCTGTGCCAACTTAGCAACAAAAAAATTTTTGACAATTCCTTCAAGCGGGCTTTTTAAATGATTAATTTTTGATTTAATGTATATCAAAAATGATCTAAATTTTGAATATCAAAACAGAAAGTTTGTAATAATCCTTCTATCAAGTAAAAAACCGCTTTTTATTATTTTAAATTATCTAAATGTTCCAACTATTACTGGGTGGTCTGATTCTAATATCACCTAATATGTTTATATCGATTTAATCTTGTTTGTACTTTTATTTCGACATCTCGAGAAATTATTTTCTGATAGTCAGGGTGTTCCCAAAATATTATTGAACAAATGGGTGATTTTTTAGGTGGATCTCTCCGTATATTTTCAATTGTCTTCAATATCTCTATCCTGACGCTAAATATTAGAGATATTTTTCCAACGGAACAGATTTTATTCAGAGAAAAATTTGAGGAAACAGTAGTTCGCTAAAAATCCTCTACTGATTCACGAAAGCAATTGTAGCACGAATTTCTTCAGAAATTTTTTTAACTGAAAGATTTACCTAGTCATTTTTCTCAAAAGATCAACGTTCCATATACAAGGTGTCCATTATTAATTGCCAAATATGAAGAACTTCAAATTGTTGTCTGTTGATGTTTCCAAACGTAACATCCTGTATTTGTTCTTCATGACAATGTAGAGAATTGAATGCCATTTGTAGTGAGAATAGTGTAGAGAATTGAATGTCATTTTTCGTGTCTGCTGAACGCAGACACGAAAAATGACATCGCAATTAAAAATTGTATTCAAATAATGAAGTTAATAATTAAGGGATATTAAAAATAGTTAAATAATGGAACCTATGGTAGAAATTATTCAGCTTATATTCGGTATAGCATTCCTCAATCAATGAATGATTTCTTAGAATTTCTGCAACTTACTTTAGGAAATTCTGCTAAAAAATCTTTGAAGATCTAGAGAAAACTAATCCAAACCATAAAATTATTTTCATTGAGCGTTTTTCATTGTTTCAAGTATTTTTAATACCTGTTAATTATTATGTTCATTATCCAAATAAAATTTTCAGTTATGATGTCACTTTTCTATCTGCTGAATGCAGGAGTCTGCTTTCGAACGAAATTTCTAAGATGTCTGGTTCGGCTATAGAAGTGCAACACTTCGCTACTTCATTGAAGAGCTTTAAAATCATCCTAATAAATAATAAATAGCGAAATTAATGACAGACTTACAATAAATTAATGAAGGGTTAGCTAAAAATGTAACTCCACATTGAATTTATGACCTACAATAAATTAATGAAGGGTCAGCTAAAAATGTTACTCCACATTGAATTTATATCTTTGAAATTGTTTATTTAGGGTTTTTATGACTACTTACCTATAGTTTCTTTTGACCTGCCTTGATTCCACAAAAAAAGCAATATTGTTATAGATATTTCAGTTCTGCCTGTGAAGAGTGTAAATTTGTGGTGTTTTAAGGTTAGAAGGATCATAGGAGTTTTGATGCAGTCCCAAGGTCAACGGCATATCTGGATCATTGTGTATGTAATAATTTAAGAATCCTATACTCGAATAAGCATTGATCGAAAAAACCATTAATAGATTAAATGAAGTATCTAAGAAAATAGAAGTGATAGAGAAAAACTGATTTCATATTTGGATTTAGCTCTTCAAGTATAGCTTACATCAATCTAGAATCCTCGGCACCAAGAAATTATTAGACTTATTAGATCTGAGAACATTAAAATTTCCTGATAGAAATAAAACAATTATTTTTACAACTAACAAATATATATTGTTTTCTGGACATTACACTTATTGCTAATTTGGAAGGCGTTAAGAAGGTAGGTGCTATTCAACAAAGAAAATAAGAATACAATCTTTCCTTTATAAAATAGCAAAAGTCACAGTGTTCAATTCGTAATTACTTCTATAATTTTGAAGGCATCGAAAATTAACATTTATTACACATAAATAATATCATTAAGATAGTAACAACATTTACAACATAAAATGGTAAACATATTAATATACATTTTCTCATTAAAGGAGGAATATGTATGACTAGTTAATACACTGAGAAAATTATGAAACAGCTTTACATAACATCATTTCTCACGTTTTGGACATAAAACAATCAACATTTAATAAAATATTTGTGACTACCTTAGTAACTACAATCTTTCAAGGATTAATTGGTCCAACGATTTTATTGAATTTGAAGGCATTTTAGAGAACATTATGTCAAAAGTTTAGAAAATAGATCATTTTCATATATACAGGTTTATAATAAAATTTTATCATCATCGATATTTTCAAAATTCTGTTTCTTAAGCATTTGTGCGGATAAATACCTCCCAGAGAATTAAAGCAATTAAAAAAATTTAAAAACTCTTGGTACAATAGATATGACTAGAATGGAATACAGTCTACGACCATTCGAATAAAACTGTAAAATTAAATATTTTTAATTCGTGAACTTCACGTCAATAAAAAATACATGTAGCTCATCTCTGGTTGTAAAGGGACCTAGTTTGAGCCTGACGTTAGACTTTTACTCCTTAACTATTAATTCTGACTAACTTCAACAGTTACCTATTTTTACTCAACTAATAGGGATTTCTTTGAAGTATGTAATGTTTTTTTTAGAATCATCAATGGTATACATTGACAGTTCAAGTTGGCTTTGAGTTTAATATTAGATTAATATTCCTAAAGGGAGCTATTTTGATTATTATTGAACAGAGCATACGGTGGAAGCACCTTTGTGTTCCTTCAAAAAGGTTGCACGTCTAGCTAGTCCTTCAAGGTACACTTCTCTGTTGAACAGACCAGCTGCCAAAGGTATCCTGGAAAAAATATTCATTTGAATAATTTTCACACTCAAAACTCAAACTTGCTAAGATTGACGCAAAACTTTTCAATGAACAGTTCCAAATTGTAAACTTACGTATCCAAACCAGGTCTGATGTAAGCTTTGAAGAGTCCCCATACAGGTTTGTGATCCGATGTTGTTATCGAAGGAACTGAATTATAAGCTAAACATTGTAACGGTGGCAGCTGAGCAACACTACTCAAGCGACGTGAAGCTCTTTGCTTGTACAATATTCTGTCAGTATAAGCAGGAGCCCTCTGCTTGGAGGATGTATCAAAGTTTTGGGTCCCTGGATCATACTGAAGAAAATAGGAGCATTAAATATCCTAAAAAGCAGTTTTTCTGACATTATTATTGTATGTCAATTGTCAAAAAGCTGACTGGTGACAGCCAAAAGCCATTTTCTATAAGACTATGTGTTTGTTTTTAATCATATTTAATTGATTCGGTCCTCACTCAATGGAAATTAATTTAAAGCAAATAAAATAATGAAGAGTACTTTCCACAAATTTATTAGGAGCAAAACTGGTGGGGCTTTCAAGAAAAATATCACGGGAGTTATACGTCAAACACCTCCCACTCAACATACGCCAGTCATTTTGAAAGAATTTGGACATTTTAAACAACAGCTTATAGGATCATACTAAATTGTTTCAGCCGTTACTATTTGGTAGTTGATCATAATTAAAACAAATTGTAAAAATTACTATGTTTTACTACCAATAAAAATATATATTACACATTTTCTTGTGACTCGAGTTACGGGAAATGAACTATCCCATCATCAGACAACTGAAGACCTAACAGTGGTACAGAGGTATTTAAACAAAAGTGATAAATAGTTTGAATATTTCAATAGATTCTAGATAACACCTAATAGTGGTACAGAGGTTTACAAGCGGAACGTGATAAAAAACCAGGTTAAAAAAGAGAGGCCTTCTAACAGATATCGGAATGTCGGCAATCGACAAAGGTGGTTGTTAAACAAATGGTACCCTCTTAAATATCTCAAATAATTTTTAGGGTTACATAGCTCCGTACAGTCATTCATTATTTTGTTGTATATCCCAAATATTTGGATTTACATAGATCCATACAGTCATTCATTATTTTTTAAATTATTTTTATTGTGAACGAATTTGAAAATTTCAATAATCAAGTTTCTTTTCTTTCGAATCTACATGTAAAATTTTCTTAAGGTTTTCTTTTGTCGGAAAGAATGAGTGGCAAAAGTTGAATTTTTGTTTACTTTTCAGATATCGGAATGTCGGCAATTGACAAAGAAGGTTGTTAAACAACCTCGTTGAAAACGAACATAGAATGAATTTAATGAAAAGTAAACAAAAATTCAACTTTTGCCACTCATTCTTTCCGACAAAAGAAAACCTTAAGAAAATTTTACATGTAGATTCGAAAGAAAAGAAACTTGATTATTGAAATTTTCAAATTCGTTCACAATAAAAATAATTTAAAAAATAATGAATGACTGTATGGATCTATGTAAATCCAAATATTTGGGATATACAACAAAATAATGAATGACTGTACGGAGCTATGTAACCCTAAAAATTATTTGAGATATTTAAGAGGGTACCATTTGTTTAACAACCACCTTTGTCGATTGCCGACATTCCGATATCTGTTAGAAGGCCTCTCTTTTTTAACCTGGTTTTTTATCACGTTCCGCTTGTAAACCTCTGTACCACTATTAGGTGTTATCTAGAATCTATTGAAATATTCAAACTATTTATCACTTTTGTTTAAATACCTCTGTACCACTGTTAGGTCTTCAGTTGTCTGATGATGGGATAGTTCATTTCCCGTAACTCGAGTCACAAGAAAATGTGTAATATATATTTTTATTGGTAGTAAAACATAGTAATTTTTACAATTTATTTTAATTATAGGATCATTGTCAATATTCATACCGTGTTTAAAGAATTTCTCTCCAATGGTTTCAGACAAAAAATCAGGAAGGTGGATGGACAAATTTTTTTTATTTGATTAATGAAATTTATACACTCGAAAATGTAAAGGTTAGAATATAGATAATATAAAAAGATTATATCTATCATAACAGTAAGAGATACATCTATCTTATCTGTAAAGCCCAAATCTATTCAATATCTCTTAACCTTCCTCTTAATTTTGATTTTTTGATTCATTAAGAATAAATGTAAATGTATTATTAAGTGAATTCTGTTCAGTTTTGAAAATGGGTTAAAACCTGAGGCAACATGAATAAATAATGAAACTTATGCCAAGTGTTTTTCTTCATTTTATTAATTTAAAAATGTGGTGTAGTTTTTAAGAAATCAATATGTATTGAGCTGTTTATTAGATGGAGTATAAATAGAATAATTCTGCAATCATTATTTTCCTCTATTATTTGAATTTTTCGTTATTATTCATTGTTTTCATAGAATAGAAATTGATTTTTGCCCGCAAGTCAAATGATGTCTATGAATAAATTTTTTTTTATTCATCTTACTTTTATCTATTTCATTAATTGAATTTGAATATTAACTTTAATTGGTATTGTTAACGTAAGCTGCATTAATTTTTCAGCAGTTTGAAACGTATTGATAATGGAAAAACCTTCTATCAAGTAAAAAAAAAACCCTTTTTGTTTTATTCCATATTTAACAATAAATTTTTTTTATATACACACAGTATTTTTGGTTCTTAAAAATTACTTTATATAACATCTGTGTATGTTCTATGGACGAACATAAAATACCAATGGTAACCATTAAGAAACCATTTGTGTGCTACTTAGTTTGAAATAACAAACTGGTGGTGTAAGTATGATAGATACTTTTTATTGATTGTTTTTATTTTGTTGGTATGAAAATGGACTGAAGATTATTGGTGAGAATCCCAAATCACCACTTTGAAGATGTGCTACATACTACTCTGTCAAGAAAGTACCGGGAATTTTCGATTAAAACAACATTTTTACATTTAATCGTCAAAATTTATTGGGTCGCCTTCAAAATAGGCTCCATTTGCTCCAATACATCTATGCCAACGGCACTTCCAATTATCGAAACATTTTTTATAGGCGCTTTCCAGGATGGACTTTAGCTCTCGCGCCGAATTTTGTTTTATGGCTTCAATCGACTTAAAACGGGTGCCACGAAGGGGCAATTTTAGTTTTGGGAAGAGGAAAATGTCGCAGGGAGCCAAATCCGGCGAATACTGTGGTTGCTGAAACACGTTTGTTGAGTTTTTGGCGAGAAAGTCAGTCACAATCGTAGCTCGGTGAGAAGGCGCGTTATCGTCAAGCAAAATCCATGAGTTGTTCGCCCACAAATTTGGCCGCTTCTTACGGATACGCTCACGTAAACGTTTCATAACGCCTAGGTAATACTCCTTGTTTACCGTCTGACCCTCTGGAACGAATTCGTAGTGCACCACGCCACGGATATCGAAGAAAACAATGAGCATCACCTTCATTTTCGAGCGGCTTTGGCGTGGTTTTTTCGGTTTCGGCTCATTTTTTGCCACCCATTCCGATGATTGCTGGCTTGTTTGCATATCGTACTCGTAGACCCAGGTCTCATCACCAGTTATAATGCGTTCCATGAATGTAGAATCGGAATTACAGCGATCCAGCATGTCTGAAGCAACCTGTTCGCGATGACGTTTTTGAAGAAAATTCAGGTCTTTCGGTACGAGTCGTGCGGCCACCTTTCTCATGCCCAAAATATCAATCAAAATCGTACGTACGGACTCGTGGGATATCTTAAGATCATGTGCTTTCTCTCTCAAGCTGGTACGACGGTTTTCCAGCACCCTTTCCTTAATTTTATCGACGTTATCTTCGATCGAAGCCGTCGATGGGCGTCCGAAACGAGGCAAGTCTTCGACCACTTTACGACCGTCCTTGAAGGCTCTGTACCACTGATATGCACGAGTTTTCGATAGAGCATTATCACCAAAGGCCTTTTGCAACATTTTCAATGCATCGGCACACGAAAATTCATTTGCAACACAAAACTTTAAACAAATTCTTTGCTCAACGTAATCACCCATAGTAAAAATCGGCACGCACTCTGACATCGACTGACTTAATCAGCTGTTGCAAACATACTAGTTGACAGATCGCGCTCAAGCTTGGCATAGTAATTAAGGACAGTGGTACCAACCTAGGAAAAAAATTTTTACCTGCCTCATTGCCCCGCCAGATTTAAAACGATAATTCCCGGTACTTTCTTGACAGAATGTATGTTTGAAGAGTTTCTTAAAGGAGCTTTTTAAATATAGGTCGTTTCGAAGAATTTCTTAGGTTTATGTTCGATCAATATTCCATATTGTCTTTGGATTCTTTCATCTACTTTTGAAGTTGTGTAATGAGTGTTAATTCTATATATCCACTCAAAAAGAAACAGTGTTTCTAAGGTATTTAATCAATTTAATTTTAAAACTCTTAAAAAATTTTTGTGAAATTAAAATTTATAGCGAGATATAATGTTTGATATTTAAGATATTAAAACGCATTTGTTTACCTTATACGTTGGAGGAAAAGTAATTTTTGCCTCTGTGAACCCCCTAAATGCTGCGCCCTCTGAAAGCACTGAACACAACTGATCATGATGCATGTAACCGTGAGGCATATGTGGCGGTAAAGGAAAACTTGTTTTATCCAACCAATCTAGAATGTTGCTCCTTGGTGTTCCCAAACGAAAATTAAGATCTCCACACCAGAACACATAGTCGAAATTCTGAGTAACGTCTGGGAAAACATCAAAAGACACTATATAAGGAATTGTGGAAGAATAATCTTGTGGTTCTAATAACCATTTCTCATAATTATTATTAAGATTGTAACAGTGATAACTTCATTTGTTATTGGATCGCATCTAAATACTTAAAAAATTTCTTCCAAAATTTTATGCATACAGACCTTTCAACTTTTCAGTATTCTTTCATATCTTAATATATATAAATCTCGTGTCACAATGTTTGTCCTCAATGGACTCCTAAACCACTTAACCGATTATAATAAAATTCGCACACCATGTGCAGTTCGATCCAACTTGAGAGATAGGATAGTTTAAATCTCAAATTATAGTCGCAATTTTAATTTATTGCTAATTATTTGTCTGTTATTATTTGACAGTCACAATTATCTGTTAACTCCAAATGATTCTAACAGATGTCGATACCTTTCGACTGGGTTGAGTAAGCAATCAATAGATGGCGCTCCTATGGTAAATCTACGAACATGTCATATAAGCTACATTTTAACAGCATAATTACCACGTGTTGTTGACGCTATAAAAGAGTCCATTGAGGACAAACATTGTGACACGAGATTTATATATATTAAGATAACAAAAACTTTAGCCACAGCAACGCGTGGCCGGGTCAGCTAGTCAGCTATATATTTATATTCTCAATGTAAATTTGCAAATATTCTGCCCAAACTAACATCATTTTTCTCCATAAAATTAGTCATTGTAACTTTTATTCATTTTGAATAATATAATAGCATTTCTTACTACAATAAACTTCTTGTAACTTTATCTGTATCATTATTATTGATATTCATGTATCTATTATGGAAAAATTCCTAAGAAACTTGAGAAATATTTATATTTCTTGACCTTCATAAATCTGAACACTTTTTTTAATGAGAGAAAGGCAGAATTCCTTTTGCTAATATTAAGAAGCCTTGAATATTTTTACGAGGGGTGTTCAATGTATTCTTGGTACGGAGGATGAGTAATTTCTTCGAAGAGACATTCCCGCACACCATCCTTCACCACGCGGGCCTTGTGAACCGTCGCGTTGTCGTGAAGTAGCAAAACCTCCGCTTTGAGTTTTCCTCGCCTTTTTCCTTTAATTGCTTCTCTTGTATTCTCTTAAAGTGGATGCGTATGAAGCTTTCACCCTTCCTAATGTATTCTATCAATAAAATACCTTCAGAAGTGCAAAAAACCGTAGCCGTTATTTTTCCGGCAGATGGGGTGACTTTAAACATCTTCGGGGGCTGCGTATCTTTTTCAAGCCACTGCATGGACTCTTGTTTACTCTCAAGGTCGTAGTGATGAACCCACGTCTCAGTAACCAGCCGGTTGAAAATAGTTGATCAGTCTTCTCCACAGAGCTCTAAGAACTCCTTACAGCACTCGATTCGCACTTGCTTCTGAGGTACGGCGAGCATTCTCGGTACCCATCTTGCACTGACGTTTGAGAAGTTAAGATGGTCATGGTGGATAGCATGTATGGTACCCACGGATAGGTTTGTCATCTGACATATTGACTTTTATTCAGGCATCTTCAGGTACCAGCTTTTCTACATTTTTCACATTTTCTTCAGTAGTGCCGCTAACGGACCCGCCCAAGCGAGGATTGTCTTCAATGCTTTTTCTGTCTCTTTTGAACGATGGATAACAACAGGACATAGTTTTGGTAAACAGCAACCATATCTTCATGAATGATGTTTTTTTACTTTTTTCCTGCTTAGTGAGTAAGTTTATAACGGCACAATGCTTGATTTTCTTCATGATCCATCATTCTAGTCATGTTTCACTGAGCATATCTAGAAAACTGACGATCATTGTTTCGTACCACGGTTAGTTTACCGTAGTATTTGCCTATTATTTCAGTATTTTATTATAATAGACAATTGCAAATTAATTAATCTCGATGATTAATTCCAATGGTTTCTAGTGGACTGTATTTTTGTTTATTAACGGTGATTTTGACTTCAAAGAACACTATGTGCGGTGGTCCACAGCTTTCTTTATATAATAATGATAAACCACAATGATGATGAGTAACTGAAGTAAAACACTTATAAAAAAACAAACTAATATATTTTGGTATCACTGTATATGATACCAAGCTAATATGATGACAATTACACTACAAACAAGTGTAAGGTGGATTGCTACGTTTACAGCAATCGCGTTAAGCTTGTACAATTACAAACGAACAATTTGACTATTCGGAGAATAATGCATAATGTAGCTACAGCTACATGCGACAACTTTGACTATTACTCGAAAAATAATGCATGATGTAGCTAGGGCTACATGTGAACACTTCGATTATCACAAAAATAATGATTTTACAGTCTTTTCAAAGACTGAACGTTAGAGGTGCTTGATGTATCCCTTCTAACAAAAGAGGGAAATTAACGTAAATGATTGAAAGGTCCATTATTGGTTACAGAAAAATCATGAGAATAATGCAAAGTAAGGAAGGATAGAGTCAGTTTGTAATTCCGAATGCTGCGTCATGTGAAATTAACAGGCATAAATATATCCAAATCTCTAATTGACCTTCCATGTTTTCTAAGGCCATATATAATAATTAAAAAACCAATAATCTGAAGTGTCGAGTAAATACAAACAGTTGGAAACAATCTCGAAACTGCTAGATCCCATATCAACGTAAAAGACATAAGTATCAAATGACAAACTAATTTCGAACGACAGGGCCGTCTCTAATGAGACGGAACAATCATAAGCTAGTGAAATTTTATATTTATTCCCCCAAAAAGTGTCATTAGTAAATGAGAATTTGATTACTTACATTATTAGCAAATCACCCCGATACCGAAAATACATTGAAAAGCCCTCATATTGTTTCAATCATTCGGTGGTTTTTATAAATGTTTTTTCTGAAATGGTTCCTCATAGAATATGGAAAAAGTAACTACTGAAAACACGCTGCATACAATATATTCTTGATTTACCTTTGCTTTTATTCTTACAAGGAAGAGCCTTTGGTAAATCCAAAGAGTTGACTATCTTCTTAACATCCGAAACTCTTTCTTTAACCTTTTCCTGGTGAGCTGTCAAATGTGCTATAACAAATAGGAACGAAGTTCCAAAAAGCATGAATCCAGTAGCGACCGCCCCTTTAGTCCTAAAGGCTGTTCCAGGTCTAACAGAAAGACTAGCATCTTCCGGCATAGATATATACCAAATAAGATCCCTACGTAGGAAGACAGAAACATGAAGAGTACCTAAGAAATACTGTGTATTAAAGATAACCTAAAACTCTAAACTGTCATTACCTAAAGAGTTAGAATGATATAAGATATGAGTTGGCCCCAATGTCTCTTGTAGAAGTACTTCCCATTCAAATTTTTCAGAACATGACTCTTGAGTCCCAACCACAAGAATGTCTGGAACATGTTCCATGTCAATTGGCAACAAAAAATCGTTCAATTCCCTGTAAAAAAAAACTTAAGCAACGCATCAAAGCAGTTTTTATCGGTATACTTTGGAGGTGATTGTCCGTTCATATTCCATGTACCAACGAATATTGTTATTTCCCTATTGGGACACATTCTGTACAATTCGTTGGTTCCAAGCAGTGAATTTGCACCTACTTTACCTTGAAGGTAATTTCTTTGTCTCACTTTTATTGTAGGAATCAACTGAAAAGCATGTGCTTCTCGAAGAATACTTTCATGAGAAATACTCTTCTCAATAAATTCTTCTTCTATATCATCTTCATCAGGCATTCGTAATGACTCTGTACATATATTATTTTCAGATTGACTACTGCATCTTGTCAATGCAATTTGGCGTTTCACCTAAAATTGATCAAATAAATGTTTCATGGCTCACAAAGTTTAAATTAATTCTCACCGTTAAATCATTGTTATTATTTCTAGGAATTCTATGAGATCTATGAAGACTCAAAGGTCTTTTAGATATATTTTGCTGTCTATTGGTTTTATATGGACTGTGGTCTCTGGAACCTGGCTCTTTTGCACTTTGGGTCCTATGAATGGGACTATTGGAGACTCCCACCTTATTTGGAATTTTATTTGGTAAAAGGAAAGTGGTAACTTTAATCTTTGGCTTTTGTAACTTAATAACATCGTTCGATTCACTAAGATGATTGTCTCTATTCAATTCAATTTCTTTTTCCATATTGAGGAAATATTGGCATACATTTGTTTGTATGTGGTGTTATATTTGTATTGACACTGATTAAAGTATTGATTAATTCAACACTAGGTCACATAATGATGACATTTAAAGTTGGAGAATCTTCCGTTCCTTATATTAATAATGAATGAATAAGTGTATTGTAATGGAGTGATGTAATATGAGGAATAAACCAAGGATACAAAGTTGAAAAACTCATGTTTGAATATATACGAATAGGTTAGATTATTATTTGGCTTCTTGCCATAGAAAGAGATTGTTTGTAGAACACAAGAATAATTTACTTTATGTCTATTTGTGTTGCGTTCCCTATGTTGTGAGAAGTTTACTCTCCATTGAATAGGTGGCGCTATAAGTTCTATTTTAACGATTTCAAATAAAATCATTATACAATGGTGGAATTGGAAATTATAAACTGTAAGATTGTTCGGAAAGTTATTTCGTTTTTTCCCAACAGAGGATTTAATTGTATTTTTTCGAACCCAACTTCAGACTTAAGCCCAATAATCATTATATGTTTTGAGAGCTGTTATAGATAGCAATAAACCTTTTGTGTGAAAAAGTTCAATTAATTCTACGTAGTAGTTTTTGGTTGGTGCCCTTCTAAATATGGAGGTACCATTTTCGTCATATTCAAATTTTTTACTATAGAAAAGGTAAAAATGCTGTTCAAGCCAGGAATAAATTAACCGATGTGCATGGAGAAGATATGTTGACAGTACGCCAGTGTCAGAACGGTTTGCAAAATTTCAATCTGGCAATTTTAATGATGAAGATCCACCACGTTCCGGAAGGCCAGTTGAAGCTGATAAAGACATGATAAAGGCATTAGTTGATGCAAATCGGCGAATAACAACACTTGAGATCGGTGAGATGTTAAATTCATTCTATCTATATGACCTAAATAAAGTGACACAAAAGAGTTAAAAAAAATAATGAAGAAAGGTCTTCTATAAATTTCTCAGTATTGGCCACTTCGGGCCTGATAAATATTCATGGTCCAATTACCCCGGATATTTCTTCATCCATTTCATAAAATGGTGTCATAATTTGAACATTTTCAACGAAAAAACTGACTGAGTTTCTCGAAAACAGAAATACGTCATCAACCGCAAGCAGACTTAATCGTATACCAGAGCCTACCTGAAGTTCAAGGAACAATTACCTCCAGCAAAACCAGTGGAACTACACGAAGACGCAGTTTGTTCCTTCGTTTGAGTGCAAAAACTTCTTGTGAAAAACGTGGCTGGAAGTTATTTCTACCTGGAAACGATATTAGACTATTTACCTGTGGTTTCTAATTGTTGCAATACAAAAATATTAAATAGACGAAACTACTTCAAACTTTTATTCACTACAATAGACATTTAAGTGAGCCTTATATATAATAAATAAAGGAAATTTACAATAACTTACATTGTAAAACGAGAACTTAGGTCTAGGGCGAGAGGACTTAAGACGATGGACGCAGGTAGACGTTGGACGGCGATGACGATTATGTCTCTGTCAGACGCTCGTACCTGGTCTTGTAACATATTCATATAAATTTACAATATCCGCAAAGTCTCTGCTTTAGGCATCGATACTTAATCCTCCATTTCATCGAAATGAAACTAGGATCTTACGGCCAGTTTCATAAACAACATCAAAAGGCTCCTTTATGATAAAGTCCCTTTATGAAAAAGGATCCTTTAAATTAATGACCATCAGTTTCATAAACGCACATCGACCGTCCTTTACTTAGAGCTTCCTTTAATGCGCCAGTCATATGTTTCCGACTGTTGGCTATCTGAGAACTAGTGATTTTACGAATATATAATAGTTGGTGATATTCTGTAAAAATTGTGAGCTATGCGTCGGAACTTGTAAAAAGAAAAAGAAAAGAAGCATAAATCAGTGTTTGCATAAACATGATTATGTGCAGAAGACAGTATATTGGAATTTATATCATTATTACGTGCGAATTGCTATATTTTAGTAAACGTGAGTTATATTAATGAATATGGAAGAAAAGAAAAAAATATTACTTCAAAACCAGAGGAGGAACTACGTCTCTTGGAATTCGTTGAAAAAGAGAATTTTAATGTTATAAGATAAAGTCTGGCAGAGAATAGCAATTTCAGTGCAGCAGTTCTCCATTGGAGAGATGGGGACCAGCTCAAATCCAAATATGACAATATAAAAACTTAAACTAGAAAAGTGATCGCTCAACGCAGTCATATTAAAGGGACTGGTGGTGGGGCTCCATTGAAATTGAGGGAGCCAATTTACAAACAGTTGAGCCCAACTGTTACGAACCCACTTGCCGAAGCGAAAGAGATTTATTATAAAAAAAACAGCTCTAGTAGAAGCTCAGATTGGCTCTCAAGGAAGAGAATAGAAGAAAAGAAGAGGAGCATTCAAGCTTAAAATATTAGATTTGCAAATTATGGAGATGAAAAGAAAATTAAATAATAATAATAAAATCTTTTTTATTTTGAATGCACTTTCTGGAGAAAGCGGTATTAGAATTCTATCAGCATTGCTGCAGACTACGAAATCCCCTCAAATTTAAATTAAAAACAATTTCAATAACACATAATATTTTCATTTCTTTTCTCACATGAAACTTTTTCAGATGTTACCTAAAGTAAAACAATGAATCAGAAATACAAACATAGAATCCTATCTAAATACATACCTTGTAAAATCTTATAAAAATTAGATGAAATCTTGTCATGTTGAAGATACAAATTGAATATGAAGAATAGTTTCACAAGTCACAAGCAAATTTATTTTCAATTATCACACAAATATAAATTTTAAATTAGAAAAATGTTTATTAATAATAGACTGTCACTTGACGAGCTGCATTAACATTAGTTGAATTTGTTTGAAAGTCCTCTTCCTCCTGCAATCATTCATTTGGAAATATTTCGTTCATATCTACAGCTATATGGTGCAAAACAGCGGTAGCAACAATAATTGCCCTTATGGTCGTTAACTTAACACTCATTCCTTTAGAAAGTATAGGAAAACGACGTTTCCAAACTCCATACTTTCTCTCCACCACATTTCTAGTTCGTATAATTGACTGCTTATATAAATTTTCAGCTGCAGTTATAGCTTCCGGTAACTTTGTCGTAAGATCTGTTTGCAAACTATAACCACTATCACCAAGTAACAAATTTACCATTCTCAAATTGTCTCTTCAAGACACTGTTATTAAAGATGGTTTGATCATGTGTTGAGCCAGGTCATTTAGCTACAATAATTCTGATTCTCAAGTCTGAATTACACACAGTTTGAACGTTAACATATTTCGTAGTACGCTAAAATCAAACAAAATGGGCTAATGTGACAGAAGAAGGTTATGTCCACTGTTTTCGTGTTTATCGAGCACCTGCGCAGTGTCGAGCTTCTCGTTAAAGGATCCTTTTCCAGCCGTAAAGGGCCGATTTTCTCACTTTAAGATAAAGGACGCTTTTAAGTTCGCTTTAACCTTAAAATTTGCTTATAAAACACGTTTAATCATTAAAGGAGACTTTTTGGGAAAAAGGAAGCTTTAATTTCGTTTATGAAACTGGCCGTTAGTCAAGACAAGCATCCCCACCACGTTAAGGTACAGAGACAAATTAGGGGCGTATTCCTGGATGATGGCCTCAACACAATAACGTGCCATTAACCAGCTGATATATGATCATATTATTATTATATCATACTGCCAAATGGCGACAACAATATTTTAAATATTAAAGATATTTGAAATAAGGATTTTAAGCGAGTGTGTATTCTACATTTGAATTACAGAATTCCTCTCAACAAATCAATATATACTGAGCTATTTAACAGGTATTAATAGCTTCATTCAAGGTGGCTGGGTTTTATTTGTTTCTCCCGGCTGCAAACGGAAGATAATGAAAGTCGAAAAATGTTACCGCGTATTGCCTAATCTAAAAACCACTCGCAGACTATTAAATAGCATTGAATTTTTTCATACATATGGTGGGGTAAACAGTTCGGAAAGAAAAGCCTATTCCACCGAAATATTATATTTTATCAGTAAAGCTGCTTGATTGAATCCAAAAATAAATTGCCTAGCCCCACAGCCAGTATGAATATGTAAATATCGCCATTCTGTATCTTAAAGGCGAATTATTATTTTATAATTATTATCAGTAAAAAAACTGGCGGACCATGAAGAAACGGTGAACATTTTATCATGTGAAATTTCTAAACTGAATAATAAACGAAAATAATGTTCGGAGAATGTTGATCCTGAAATGAAACTCTTGACGTATTCAGGAATCTCCAATGCAAATATGACAATATAAAGGGTGAAGCAGTGGATATTTTCAGCCTGGCAACACTTCTGTTTTGACAGAAAGTAAGATTAATATTTTACATTAAAGAAGTAGGCCGGCTCACGCTTGAACAAAACTGGGAAATATTAAAAACTTATTACCAAAGTGGTGCATCTTCTATCCAAACTGTTAAAAATTTACGTGAAAAATTCAAAAGGAATGAAATGCCCTAACGGCAATTTGTTCATGAAAACAGGATCATTATTTGATAAAACCACCTTCTCACGTTCTCGTCCAGTGAGGACACCTAACAACATTGCTGCTGTAGCCTAGAATCTGGCTAAACATTCATCAACATCAACTCGTCATCGTGCTTATTTTCACTACGGAGTTTTTGTATATACTGTATACGGCAGATATGGCCACAAATGCCAATACGATAATGGAAACTTTTGCAGATGATGCTGCAAATCTTGCAAGCCATGAAGATCCCAAAGAGGCATATCTCTCTTTCTCTCTCTCTCTCTCTGCATATTATATCTCATCTTCTAACTCAAAATCAGCAACCATTTCAAGTTTTTTTTACTGGTCCAGCAGGCAGTGGCAAGACTTTTGTTATTAAACTTATAATGGAAATCTACAATAGATATACTGACAATGATGGTTACTGTAATTCGTATATAGCTTGCGCATCTACTGGTAATTGCTGTGGCAATTGATGGTACTACGGTTCATACTGCTCTTAAAATTTCGATTTTTTTTATTACCATTATCATCTGAAATGTTACATTGGTACAGATCACTTTTTAGATATGTCAAAGTATTGATTATTGATTAAATCAGCATGATCAGTGCAGAACTGTTAGCTAAAATTGATTTACGCTTAAAACAAATTACTGCAAATCAAAATGTTGATTTTGGCGGCATTGACGTCATTTTAATTGGTAATTTACGCCAGGCGCCACCAGTAAGGGCAACATTGATATATAAACCCATTAAAACGACAATGGTTGGTCCACATTTATGGCGAAGTCTTAAATTTTTTGAACTAACGCAAGTCATGAGACAGGCTAATGCTGCATTTTTATCGATACTTACAAAGATTGGCAATAGTGAAGTTTTGAAACAGTTTCAATTAGAAATTATCGAATCAAGATTTAAAAAAAAAAAAACTCAACAATTAAGTCCTCATGGTGTTCGTTTATTTTATACTAATGTCACTGTAGACAGTTACAACAATTCAATTTTGCAAGAAGCTCCAGATAAAGTCATCTCAATAGCAAAGGATATAATAACTGGATCTAAAAATCAAGAACAAGAAGCTTCTTTTAGATTACAACTACACAAAAAATCTGTCATCGATACTGGGGGATTACCTTACCAAATCACTTTTGTAAAAGGAAAGTATTACCTTATCACAACAAACACCGATGTAAGTGATGGATTAGTTAATGGTGCCGTTGGTAAATTAATTCACCTAGACTTCAATGAGGATAATGTAGTTTGCAGAGTTGGGCTCGAATTCTGTGATCACCAAAGGTTGGGCAAAAAGCAAGATAAAAAGCTGCTTTACTAACTATTCAAAGCAAAGTACATAATGCTGCTGTACCTATTGAATGGCGAACATCCAACATTACCATGACAAGGAATAAAGCAGTTACTGTTAAACGTAAACACTTCCTCATAATTTCTGCTTGTGCTATGACTATTCATGTCACAAGGTGGAACATTTGATCAAATTGTTTACGAGTATGACAAAATACATCCACAATAACTTGTTTATGTTGCTCTCTCTCTCTCGTGTAACAAGCATCGAAGGTTTATTTATCGTTACATTTGATGATGATGAAACTAAATTTCGATTTCATCATAATCGAGTACAAGCTTCATCAACAATATCTCTAGTACAAGAGTTTCAGAGATTGTCATAAAATAAGCTTGAAACGAAGGCAAAATCAGTCATTGATTTCATTACTAGAGATAAAGGCATTTCATTGTGTACGTTCAACGTCCAAAGCCTTCGTAAACATTCAGTTGATTTAATCGACTTTGTTACAGAAAAAACGAACAATTTGTTATTATCAGAGACATGGTTGGACAATCAAGAAGAATGTGATATACCGAATTTTAATTGTATAGCTCACTTTAAACGCGATTTTGTTCGTTCAGGTGGAGTTGCGATTTATCACAACCCTAATGATACGACTAATCTTGTAGCACAAAATATGTCGGTCATTATGAACAATATTCAGGACTTGCCGTACAAGTGTTGCAGATTTATGTGCAGCAGAGTGTGTAATGGAAAACGGCGTTACTTTAATCATGGCAGTCATATATGTCTTACCAAATAACAAATTAATAGATATTCAGGAGTTCATTCATCGATCACTACTAGTGTATTCTAAAGATGTATCTCAAATGCTTAGCAGATACAACAGAAATTTAGATAAACGTCCACTTATTTTGGCCGGTGATTTTAACATCAACTTCATTAATGAAAAATCCAAACCATTGCTACAGTTTCTAGAGGAAGAATTTGATTTAAGAATAAACAATAATCCAGCAGAATGAACAACAAAATATAACACTATCATCGATGCAGTTTTTTCAAGACAATAAAATAAAATAGAATCCCAAACATATGTTTCCTACTTCAGTTACCACAAGCCAATTATTACTAAAATTGAGCCTACTAATTAAGTTAATATTAGATTATTTTTGTTAATGATAAAAAAAAATATTATTATAACTTAAAAAAATTAAATTTTTTTACAATTCCTTCACTAATTAATCGAAAGGAACTTCGTTCCACCAGGGTGTCCCTTGACACCTTTCAATTTTTTTATTTTTTATTAATTTATATTTCTACAATTCCAACAGTAAAATATTCATTTGAAATAATCTACATCTAACTTAAATTGAGACCCCTCGTATACAATGTTTCGCGCACATCTCAAACGGGTCATGCAGAGTAACACCTAAGCATATTACAGCTTGAGTTTTACTCACGCCTACCTCGTATGGATTAATGATAATGACATTACGAATTGTTTATTCACTTGACCATTCATTGGGACACCTGTACACATGTTGTCTTTATTTGATTTTGATATTTGAAAAAAATCTTCTATTCTATATATTGATCGACATTATTCTACTTACATTCGTTAAGTCTGAAACAACAGGATTGTTGGGTAGCATAAAACGTTCTTCGCCTTCTTCAAGGTTCACCTGTATTATTATTTGCCATTCCCCAGTTGTTCTTTTCTCCTGATATAAATTCAAAGCATGTAACTATCGATGAATTTGCATTGTAAGTTATACATTTCTTATGAAATATGTATGTGCAATGAAAGAATATGTAACTCCAACAGTAGAGTCAAGGCCAATTATCTTTATCTAACACAATATGATCTGTTTTCATGAAAAGAAATGTGTTGAAAACTCGCTTTCTAACGAATTCATTTAATTTCTATCATACAGGTGTCATAGTATATTGTAATTGTGAATGTCTTGTTGAAACCTGTGGAGAGATATAAATATTTTTGCTTGAATTATTTCACATATTATAGAATAATCTGTAATAGCAGAAAATTATAAATTATTTATATAATGTCTTAAAAAATTGATTCTGTTAGTGACATAGAAAATTAAAGCTAACATCTGATGGAATAAAGAAGATTTGAGGCATAAAAGAAATAGTACAGGAATGATCTAAATATATTGGACGTACCTTTCGTTAATCGAGAACTCTTCAGCAAAACCTGATCAGAATTATTTTTATACAGGGTCCTGCAATAGTGCGTTGCGCTTCCATTACCAGACCAACCAGACATCTTAGAAATTGGGTTTGGAAGCAGACTTCTTGTACTTTCATTTCTCCATCTCAGGAAATCATTTTCTGATATACAGGATATTCTAAGAAAAAAAATATACGACAAATAGTTGATTTTTTAATGGATCATCTCGTATATTTTCGATAACCTTCAATATCTCTATCATGGCGCAAAATATTAAAGATATTTGTCCAACGGCATAGATCTTATTCAAAGAAAACTGCCAAAAGTTTTGCCTATTCATCAACATAAAAAATAATCGGTCATATAAAGGTGTCCGTTATTAATGGCCAAATATGAAGACATTCTAGTTGTTATTTCTCGATTTTATCAAATGTAACATCCTGTAGGTTTTTTCAATATAATGTAGAGAATTGAATGCTTCAAATTTTCTTAGAAGTAACCTCAGTTCACCTTTTTTTATTTGTGCGTTCCGCAGACACGAAAAATGACATCACAACTGAAAATGTAATTTGAATAATGAACATATAAAAAATAGTTAAAAGAATGAAACCGTAAAAATTATTCTGGTAATATTCGGTACATATTCATTTAATAAAATTTGAATATCAAAACAAATTAAAATATGTTTGTCTTCTACAATTTTAATTTCAAAAAATTTTTTTATTCAAACAACTTTTAGAATTAAATTAATGTCTAAAATAAGCACCGCTCACATTTAATAGACGTATATAATCAAAACTCAATATATAATGTCAAATGAAATAAATAAACCAACAGATATACGAAAGTCATTAAAATTAATAAATAAATATTTAAAGGAGACAAAATTTTGTTTCTGGTCTTACCTTTAAGAACACCAATTGCCTTTTAAAAAACATGAACACATCTTAAGGACTTCTCAAAGAATATAATTTATTTGAAATATTTAATATATTTAAATATTCGAATAAGTTAATTCAGAAATCTCTCAAAACATGCACTTTATCTTCAAAAAACAAATAAAATTCTAAGCAATCCCTTCTTCGGTTCTGAATAATATTCCAAATATCAAAATCAAAAAATTAACCTATATCAGCAACGCACACGTGTAAAGAAATTAATGTTTCAAAACACAGATCAACTTTATAATTCAAGATTGATCTATGAACTAAATCAAAGAACAGTGTAAGTTATTTTTAAGGCTTATTTAAATTCATTGACATTCCATAATGAGATTTATTGAAGCCAAAATATAATTATATATTATATATAAAATAAAATAGAAAGGCTTTTTACTTGATAGAAGAAATATAACAAAATTTGAATATCAAAACAAATTAAAATATGTTTGTCTTCTACAATTTTAATTTCAAAAAAAGGCAATTGGTGTTCTTAAAGGTAAGACCAGAAACTTTCGTATATCTGTTGGTTTATTTATTCCATTTGACATTATATATTGAGTTTTGATTATATACGTCTATTAAATGAAAAATTTTTTTGAAATTAAAATTGTAGAAGCAAAACATATTTTAATTTGTTTTGATATTAAAATTCTGTTATATTTCTTCTATCAAGTAAAAAGCCTTTCTATTTCATTTTATATATAATATATAATTATATTTTGGCTTCAATAAATCTCATTATGGAATGTCAATGAATTTAAATAAGCCTTAAAAATAACTTACATTGTTCTTTGATTTTGTTAGAACATAGATCAATCTTGAATTATAAAGTTTATATGTGTTTCGAAACATTCATTTCTTTACACGTGTGCGTTGCTGCTATAGTTTAGTTTTTTGATTTTGATATTTGGAATATTATTCAGGACCGAAGAAGGGATTGCTTAGAATTATATTTGTTTTTTGAAGATATAGTGCATATTTTGAGAGATTTCTGAATTAACTTATTCGATTATTTAAATATATTAAATATTTCAAATAAATTATATTCTTTGAGAAGTCCTTAAGATGTGTTCATGTTTTTTAAAAGGCAATTGGTGTTCCTAAAGGTAAGACCAGAAACAAAATTTTCTCTCCTTTAAATATTTATTTATTAATTTTAATGACTCGTATATCTGTTGGTTTATTTATTCCATTTGACATTATATATTGAGTTTTGATTATATTCGTCTATTAAATATGAGCGGTGCTTATTTTAGACATTAATTTAATTCTAAAAGTTTTTTGAATAAAAAATTTTTTTAAATTAGAATTGTAGAAGACAAAAATATTTTAATTTGTTTTGATATTCAAATTTTGTTATATTTCTTCTATCAAGTAAAAAGCCTTACTATTTTATTTTTATTTTTTTTATTTAATGTCGTGATTCACGAGATGTTTAAAATGTCGTCCGCCTTCTCTCGAACACGAAGCAATTCGATCGTGGAATGACACACTAACCCTGGTCATGGCTGGAGTAATGCTCTGAAAAGGTTTCACTATTCCCTCATACATATTGAGAGCTGTTGTTGGAACTTCATCGTGCACAATTCCGTTTATGTGGCCCCACAAAAAAATCTGGTTTTGTGAGATCCGGTGACCTAGTGGTCCATCCCTACCAACCCATTTATCTGGAAATTGGTGTTCCAGAAAATCTCACAAGACGAGAATAATGTGCTCCTCCATGCTGAAACTACATTTATTTTCTTATTACCAGGTAACACTGTTAATAATCCACAAAGATTGTTTTGAAGGAAATTCAAATATGCAGATAACTGCTCCCCAGACCACTTGTGTTGATGTTCGACTTATCTTATCATTATTGGATTTCCGAAAGAGTAAGAATGGAAATTGTGCTTACTGGCAAAACCAGAAGTGTAAAAAGTTGCTTCATCGATAAATAAAACAAAATCGAAAAATATACGATTCTGTTCATCTAGAAAACTTGGCCAGATGAGAAAATTTAGACGGTTTTCAAAATCAATATCACCAAGCGCCTGGTGCATCTAAATGTGGTAGGTCTGAAACTTGTGTTTTTGAGGATTCTTTGAACTGAACGTTAACGTATACCGCAGACAAGATTGAGCTTCCTTTGGCTTGTGTATGAAAATGCAGAAATATTTGAATGGTAACAGAAAATTTGTTTATTGTACCATCCAACGTTATAATTAAACTGGTTTTATAGAACGTCAGCGTAGAAGTGGTGAATCAACGACTGCTTGTACTTCTGAAAACGTTCGTAAAGTGAAGAATCGATTGGAAGGAAATCCATGTCAAAGCATCACTCAGTTGACAGAAGATATTAGAATATTGCAACGATCCATTTGACGCATATTGAAGAATTTCAAGTTAACAAGTTACAAAATAAAAAAAAATCAGGACTTGAATGATAAACAGAGAAAAGTTAGACTCGAAAGGATAAAACAGTAGGATGAACGCACATCATGAACTGAACAATTTGGTATTCTCGGATGAGAAAATTTCAGAAAGTTATGGAGAAACAAAAGGATCACTTGAGTATTCGTTTTTCCCTCAATCGTGACCATTCGTGAGCATATCAAAAGAAAAAGCTAGCTTCGATAATGGTTTGGACAGCAATCAAATGCAATGGACGTTCTCCACTGTTTTCATACCAGAAGGAGGAAAAGTTAATGCTCTAATCTATGAACAGTTTGTGTTGGAAGGTTCTTTGAAGCCTTGGGCAAGTAAACAATTCAAATCAGAACGCTGGATGTACCAGCAAGACTGCACCAGCTCACAAAGAGCAGCACTCCGTTCAATGTCCCAATCTTCGTTTCACCAAGAAAATGGCCGGCATCTTCTCTACACTTAAACCCTCTGGATTTCTGCATTTGAGGTATTTGGAGAACAAGGCGAGAGCAAAAGAATAAGATCCGACCAGACGTCATGAGATGATTCCTTTGAGAGATTGAAGAGAATAGAATTAGTCAAAGGTGGTTACATAAAAAATTTATTACTACATTTCGTTTGTTAGTCTATAAGTCATAAATACTAAAAAGAATTGTGAAAAAATATGTATTCGTTTCTGTTATTTTCACCCCAGTTAGGGACAAATTCCGTGCCCAACCCTGTAAATTTGAATGACCCCAAACGTAAACAGTAAAATACTGCTTCATTGGAATTTCCACAAGTAAATCGAAGGGTTCATCCTTTCCGAGGAAAATGAAGAAATGTAAATATTTCGTAAATGAAAACTTGAATGGTTCATTATATAACTATTAGCATCATTATGATCATTTGGCTTGATATTGGTTTAGATTTTCGACATTTCCATTGATGGGTTTTCTCTTAAATATTTATTTGCCATATAATAAACCGGACATTCTACCACTATTCATTTATCAATGGAAATACGGTTAACAAGCAAAATACAATGAAATATTCATATACCAATGACTAATTTCCATCCGATTATTTGGTTAATATTATTTTCGATGTATAAAAGCAATTTTCGAAGACCATTATATTTTAAAAATTGGTTGAAATAAAAAAAACGTTAAACAGTATACTGCAGTCTACACAAGCTTCCTTTGGCTCGGTTGGGGATCTTCTGTGTTCATTAGTGGCTGATTTTATCCTTTCTTCTTTTTGTACCGTCTCTACAAATCTTTTCAAAATCCTCCGAACATTCGATTCTTTTGAATGTCTTCTCACTGTCACAACATGAAAATCATATCAATGATTAAAACTTTTTCCGGAATTCTTCATGATTTATTGTACTCAAAAGTAACTTTGAACTTTAAGGAACGATAACTTAATCGATTTTTGAAATGCCGATAAAACATATCAGTTGAATACACATCGGATCTATAGGTTTGAAAAATTACGTTTTGGAAATACGATATTCAATGTATAAGACAGAAAATTTCGACGTCCAGTCGAACATTGGAATAATTAAATATATGTGCGTTATGATAATGAATAATCCAGTGTATAACTCGAAAAGAATGCTCTTCTCTCTCAAACAGATGTGCGAAATGAGGAGTTGGACGCCTAGTTTCGGATCCAGTTGGCGCATAGAACATAGGAGTGTTGGAGTGTAGTCCATAACGCTTGAAAATCAAATACAATACTATACGACTTTCCTATTTTACATGTAAGAAATTTATTCGCAATAATGAATGACGTAGATAATTTCATCTCTGAAAGTGCACAAGGGTTCTTCTTTGACATAACTGGTTTCGAAATAAAATAAATTCAAAACGAGTTTTGAAAATGGGTAGAAACTCGAAACATATATGTCAACGGCAAAAATTAAACTTTTGTGAAACTTAAGCCAAGTGAATTATTTATATTAGTATTGTTTATACCTAACCATAAATAAAAAAAATTGATATGTCGCTCACATATCAGGGCATAAAACTATTTAATCATATGCCCTCATATATACGATCTCTGAAGCTTAAAGAATTCAAGGGAAGTGCAAAGGCTTTATCATTGAATAAGTGTTATTATTCTATTAATAAATTCTTAAGTGATTTATTTGATGTTTAACTTTATTTGTATAACCCTTTTTTGACGTGTCTTATACATTTTTCATGTCTGAAGAGATCAATAAATTATTTATTCATCTATTTATTTATTTATATACTTATTTATTTATCTATTTATTCATTTACTTATCTATTTATTGATTTATGTATTTATTTATTTACTTTTTTCTGATTATTGTATATCTATTCATTTAAAAAAAATTGTAGAAATTACTATGTTTTACTACCAAAAAATATATTAGGAGTACAAATAAATTTCCGCTGTTTTATTGTAGATGGCGCGGCACGGAGTTTGGGTTAGCTTTCGCAGATGATAACCGGCTTAAAAAATAGTTTGGACATTCAAAAACAACATAACCTATTAATATCATTGATTTTATATTGGTAAAATATAATTTTTATAAGTTGAAAATGTCAAAATTTGAGCCAAGTAAGCGTCATTTGCGGGAAATATTAGTTTACTTCTTTAATTTAAAGAAATATGCTGCTGAGGCGCATCAATTGCTCGTAGAAGCATATGGTGAGGGTGCTTTGAGTGAGAGAACGTGTCGAGAGTGGTTTCAAAAGTTCAAAAACGGTGATTTCGACGTAGAAGACAAAGATCGCAGTGGAAGGGCAAAAATTTACGAGGATGTAGAATTTGAGGAATTATTGGAGGAAGATTCATCTCAAACACAAAAAGAACTTGCTCTAACATTAGAAGTCACTCAGCAAGCAGTCTCACATCGTTTAAAATCATTAGGAATGATTCATAAACAACGATATTGGGTTCCGTACGCCGGAAACTTATTTGCACTCCTAATATATTACACATTTTCTTGTCATAAGAAAATGTGTAATATATATTTTTTGGTAGTAAAACATAGTAATTTCTACAATTTGTTTTAATTATGATCAATTACCAAATAGTAACGGCTGAAACAATTCAATATCTATTTATTTATTCATTTATTTGTTAGTTTATTTATTCATTTATTTATTTAGTTATTTATTTATTCATTCATTTATTTATTCATTTATTTATATATTTATTTATTTATTCATTTATTTATTTATTCATTCATTTCTTATTTTTTTTATTCATCAAAAAATGATTTCAAGAGATGTAGAAATGAAAGTACAAGAAATTACGAACGTAATTTCTAAGATATTGGGTTCGGTAGCTATGGAAGCACAACGCACTTGCAGGACCCTGTATATTTAAACATTTATATGCTTCGCACGAACCATAGAACCAACGCAACGTTTGAAATTCGGCTCTAGCTCCCCTACAAAGTTGGCTCGGACACCTCTACCCATTGATAAGGCGTCGCGACGTTCTAAATGCGTCCCCAAACATACAGGTGTTGAATTTTCCTCCTCTCAAACTTCCTCGGATCTCTTGTTACGGAACACTCCCACGCCGACGTTAGTAATGCTGCATCGCCCACCAAAAAATTCAGTCATGTGCCGGTCTTTGTACGGTTAGGTACGTGTTTTCACGGCGTTCTGCGACGCGTTAACGCGCTTATTTAGCACGTGGTTTTCTTTGACGTTTCAATTAGTACCTCATTGTTGACGTTCATTGTTTGAGCTAGGAAGAAGCCGCTACCTGCCTTGATTGTTTGTTGTGTGGAGATTGCTTTGTTTTTGCTTTTAAGGTTTAATGGAGATGACATCGTTTCAGGTGGGTTTTGGCGGCATTTGATAAGGACATATTTGTGAGAAAAGATTGTGGCACTTGTTTTGTTCTATTCAGTTTTTATTGACTGATGAATTCCTCAATTTTATGTCAAATTCAATTTATTTAAGGATTCAGTTTATTCTGCCAATTAATACAACAATTTTTGTGAAAGTTATCTTTAACGTCATAAGAATATTATTTTGAATATCTTTCCAATCAGAGTAGATTTGGGGAGTTTTCTCCTGACAGTAGTGTGGAAAAACTTAAGATACTTTTCAGTTTTGCTCACGTCTTATCTAGTATTCTATAGTTTGAATTTTTCCAGTTGTTACTATTTGGTTATTGATTATTCCTACCTTTAAATATTAAATGAATGAATCCTCCCTTGGGATAGATTCAAAAACTGTGGCATATATGATAATATATAAAAAATTATTCATAAATTCCACCCGATGTTGAAGGGATAGCTTTGGAAGCTTCCTCTATTGGAGGGTACAAAATCGTTAACTAAAGGTTACACGTTTTTTACGTTATATTTCTGCCTTTAATCTCTTTGGAATTGGGTGTTGTATATTTTTTATATGGGCTTGGAATTTTTGCAATCCCTTGAATTGTCTGACGAGTTTTCTGCTTATTATTCATGAAGTCAGTTAAACTGAAGAAAACTGGCAAAGTAATGAACTTCTAGTCAATTCACATTCCGTAGATAAAATAAAATTAGTTAGGTAGAACTTAAGACTTTCAATTTCGATTGCCTAGTCAGGTTTAAAATTGAATTTCATGAGAGATAGCGAACAGATTTTGCACATTTAGGAGAAAAATAATCATCCCAGGATTATATATTCGTAATTTATATCGGGTGTTTTTTTTAGAGTGATAGAACTTTGAATTGAAATAAAACACATTTAAATTAAGATTGAAGCCAATTTTTTTTATTTGAAAGATAATTTTATGACATTTATGTTTTAAAAATAATTTCCGGCATATGTCCACCACGACTAGCTCTGAGGAACCTCATTCGACCAGACCAATCTTGGACCACTTTCTCGAGTAATTCAGTCCTTATTTCACCAATAACACGAGTTACGTTGGCTTCAAAAGCGTCTATTGTTTCTGGTTCATCAACATGAACCAATGACTTGACATAACCCCAAAGAAAATAATCCAGTGGAGTTATGTCGCATGATCTTGGAGGCGATTTATATGGACCATTTCTCGAAATAATGTTATCGCCAAATCGTTCTTTCAATAAAGCAATTGTTACGGTAGCAGCATGAGGTGTAGCACAATCTTGTTGCAACTAAAACATTTCTGGGTCGATAACATTAAAATTTTGAAACAAATAATCATTTATCATCGATCTGTAACGAGCACCATTCACTGTAACACTAGCTCCAGCTAGTTTTTAAAGAAATATGGACCGATGATGCCTTCAGCGTGTAAAGCACACCATACAGTACATTTTTCAGGATGCAATGGAAACTGTAGAACTTCTTGAGTATTGTTTTCACTCCATATACGGCAATTTTGCTTGTTTACATAGCCGTTCAACCAGAAATGAGCTTAATCACTAAGAACAAATTTACGATAAAAAAGTGGATCAACTTCAAGCTGTTCTAGGACCCAATCAGCAAACAAAAGGCGCTCATTATGGTCAAGTGGTTTAGTTCTTGAATCAGTTGGATCTTGTATGGGCGTAGACCAAGAAGTTTACGCAAAATTTTCCATGTGGTGGATGCACAGAGTCTAACTTGTTGTGAACGTCTACGAATAGACAAATCTGGATCATCATTAACACTATGACTTACAGCAGCGATATTTCCTTCTATACGTACAGTTCTTTGTTTTGTTGTTGTTGTTGCATCGAGTAGAGAAAATGTGGTCCGAAATCTATCGATAGTTCGACGAATAAGCGTCTCTGATGGAGGATTATGCAAACCATAAATTTCACGAAATGCTCTATAAATTTGGCGAAAAGAACACTGATTTTGAAAATAAATTTCAACAATTTGTTGTTGTGGCGTTGTTGCGGCGGTTTTGACAGAAACGTCAAAACAACATGGCTTCCACCTCCTGTCAAATCACATTTATTTCTATCACTCTGAAAAAACACCCGATACTAAGAGTTAATCATACATAAAAAATAATGATGCCGTTCAAATAACAAAGGCTTAAATGAAACATTGCAGAAATAAAATCTCTTCAATAATTAAATCATTTACTTTATTTTACTACAAAAATTGAAGGGATCTCAGTTTTGTGATAAATTCAATATTCCCATGTTTTGTTACTGCAGTTCCAAAAGGTTACTTTATCTTCAGATAAATAAAACTTAACAAAGGGTACGAATGCCAAGTCAGGTATAAAAGAATGAAAACAAGAGCTATAAAATGTCGGTATTAGGATGAAATGATGTGAAGCGATTATGCAGGTTTGAGTATCAGGTGTTATTTAAAGGTGTTGTATATTTTGTATTTCCATATTGATTGTTCATTATTTTCAGTTATTCTTTTGAAATAATTTGAAAACTTCAATCGACTTCAAATATCTGAGCTTCTCTACACATTCCGTATACGTCAACTGTTTAATAGAATTTGAACATAATTTCAATAACGAATATGAAATTATCCAATTTTATTTAAAATAATTCACACATTTTTTGTTTCACAATTTTGAAACATTAATCCATCAATTTTAAAACATTAACTGCTCCCTCATTGGAAAAATTCTGTTCTTATGCTTGAAAAACTGTACTAAAGTAATTTTAAAAAAGGTTGGGTACATTTATGTTGTTTGGAATAACCAAGGACAACACCAATAACTTTTATTGCTATTGTCCGTTTCTCTTTCAACGTAATTGGGAATACCCACACTTGAAAGACACAGTCTTTCAAGATTTTGCATGAGACGAATAAAGGCATGAAGTTGAATTTCTTAGAAGTTTAGAAACAACCGATTAAGGAATTCTGAGAATTTACTGAATGAGCAGACAAAATTATCTGGTTCACCCCTATCGGATCTATTCTCGTAGGAGAAAAATTATGAAAATTTTATTGTACCCTTTTCTCAAAACATTGAATTCATTAAAATATTGTACGATACCAATTTTTGACTATTTTTAAGAGCATCTGAACTTGTACTAATAAATATAAATCAACACATATATATTTTATTTAGTTGGTGAAAACAGTAACTTGTGAATTGGAATGAATTTCCTCAAAAATAAGCAACTTTCTACTTTGCAACCTGTTAGATTTAAGGAAGTTATGTTAAAGAAGAGCCTACAAATAATCAATCCACTCTCCATGATCTTTTAACCGTACTGATTTTCTGTTCCGGCAATTGTAATTTCACTAGGTCTATTTTATGTCACAGAGGATTGATCATTACTATATATGAATAAATCACTGCCCATTCCTTTTTTTTCAGAATATTCATAGAACCGTATTTTCTTTTTATCAAATGTAGCATACAACTTAGAGTTAGTCGCACATTTCCTGATGAATTTCTATGCAAACTGCTTGAACTTTTCCGAAGCTTTTCAAGTGTTTGACGTAGTTATCGTTTGAATCCACGCCAAACTACTTAGACTGAAATATTAGTTGAAACTTGTAAGAAATCGTGAGATTTGTAAAATATTTCTCTGCTAGTGCTCACTGAAAATAGTATATCAAATTTCGCCTTTCGTTTTAACCAGATGTTATCGTTGCCCAAACAAATAACGAGAAAATATATCTAATGATGCTATTCATTGTTCCACAATTATAATTGTCAATTAATTAGTTATGAGACAAAGGATGGTTATACGAAAAATTGAATTGCAAATGAGGTTATTCAATTGAAACAAGCAGCTACCTAGCGTTTGCTTCAATTTTTCAGAATCTCTGGCGTTGTCTTATATTTATGACAGTTAAAAATGATTTATGTGTTATGATTTTTGTCGCTTCAAGTTTTTAATCGTTAGTTATCTATTCAGTTGTTGAGCTTATTATCATTATTGATTTTTTCCAATTCTGGAACCCCTAGGTTTAAGAGATTCACATATGTCCATTGCTTTTCAGTTCCAAGTTATGTTGGAGGATATTTATAATAATTTAATTTAGAAAAATATATAAAAAATGTCAACAGACTGCTGGTTTTATTTGGTTGATGCTTATTGATTAATGGTATTTTAATTTAATCTATTTTCCATGAATTCATTTTTAAACCACTTTTTTCAAATTATAAAATATCAATATTCCTTAAAAGGGGATATTCCGTGTTGGAGAATACTATTTTGAATTTCAAATATTAAACATTGTATTTCTGTTAAACCTCCATATAATTCAATTTTCAAAAAATTTAACCAAAATCTTTTAGAAATAATATATAATGAATAAAATAATATTTTATTCAAATAGACAAACAGAATTCTCAAATATCATTCAAAACTTAAAAGTATGAAAGAATCTATAGAATCTTTAGAATATTGACAGAACTCAAATAACATACCTTGCAGATACAGCTGTTTCATATGAACATTATGAATGACAAATTTTTATTCAAAAATTTTTATATTGAATCAAATAAATGTCTTTTGAACACACTGTGTCAATTAAGTACACATATAGAATTAATTCTTATTACACAGTACCAAAAGGAATGAAAAAAATTCAAATCATTATTTTAATTTACAGTTGACAATTTATATTTCTTTGAATTTCTTTCATTTCCACTGGTTCTGTGTAATAAGTATCAATTCTTTATGTCTACTGAATTGACACAGTGTGTTCTAAAGACATGTATTTTATTTAATTCTCAAAATTTTGAATGAAAATTTATTTTTCAAATTAGAATTTAAAGGAAGTTCACAGAATATTTTATAATTAAAATTTTTAATTCAAAAGGATTAGGTATTACAGAATTACCCTACTTAATATTTAACCTATTGAAAAAACCTTCTATCAAGTACGAGATTTTATATAAGATTGAGATTTTATCAAAATGTTACTTGCAAGAATGGATAGTTTGATCAAGATTTATTTGAAATCATCACTACAAATCAAATTGGGATAAATTTAAGTAATAAAAATAATGATAATCGGGGAGTAGTTTGATTATTGCGCGAATTTATACTTATCTTCTGATTAATTAATCTACTCGATGTAAGATAAGCTTAACCAAAATATTTGTTTGATGATTATTACACGTTTTCCTGAAATATCGTGAAAGTTTCATCCTATTGGGCAACAAATTAATACTAACCAAACAACGAACACATGTTAGCTGATTATGATCCTTATCGTTCCATCTCGAAATATCTCTGAATTTTCCAGACCATTCCTTTTGTAAAACATTTGGTAAACAAATGTGGTAAATCGTCCATCCTATATATATAATGAGGTGAAATAATGAGGAGGAAGGCATCTTTTGTTGATTTAAATTAATGGATATACGGTATGCGTTCAGGCAGGGTAAATACAAGAATGAAGAGAATTAACCTCTCAAAAAATCGTCTGTTGAAAAATAGTGAAGTTTTCTGGAATTTTGGTTTTAGTGAATTCTAATGACCGACCTATTTGATAGCCAAACTAATCTGATTATAATAACAATAAGAGGTTTTTTCTTGATAAAAGGATTATTACAAAATTTTGAATATCATACGGATTCATTCTGTTAATCTGCAACAAATTTTAATTTCAAAAAATTCTAATTCAAAAACTTTTAGAATTGAATTAAATGAATGTCTTTTGGTACTGTGTAATGTGGTGGTAATTATATATGTCTACTAAATTGACACAGTATGTTCTGAACACATTTATTTAATTTAATTCTAAAAGTTTCTGAATTAAAATTTTTTGAAACCAAAATTTGTAGGAGGTTAACAGAATAAATCTGTATGATATTTAAAATTTTATAATTTGATTATGTCATAAGTCGTACATAAGTTTGGCAACATACGCAAAAGCTTATTTTCATTGCAGATAATAGTAGTACTGTTTTTTTTAATGACTTTTGTCATGGTTAAAATTTTATAGTTTTGCATTTGTCAGTTGTGATCTTAAGTTTTCTAGAAAATCAAATGAAGTAGTACCAAAAAAAATGAAAAAATTCCAAGAAATATAAAGTATTAATTGATCCTTCAAGTGTAGTATTTTTTATTAATAATATATATTTCTTGAAATTATTTTATTCTTTTTGGTACTGTGTGTAATGGGTGTTAATTCTATAAGTGTACTAAATTGAAACTGTGTTTTTTAAGACATTTATTTAATTTGATTCTAGAAAGGTTTTGACTAAATTTTTTTTTATTTAAAATGTGTAGAAGGTTAACAGAATACATCTGTATGATATTTAAAATATTTAAAAAAAATTAAGTTATTTCACAAATTATCTGTCCATGAAAATTTGAATACATTTTCACGTTTTATTCAAATCTTCAAACTGTAGAAATTTTATTGGACAGCACCGTAATATGTTGATTAATTACATAAGGGCAAATTTACCTGGATTAGATTTAAAAATCTCCTGAAATGAGTGAATGTGAGGCGAAAAATCGGTAATATGATATGAAATTCGAGCTTAAATGAACTTAAAGCATTAAAATTTCGGGGAAATGATCCAGGAAATTGAAGGGAGGATGAACGGAAAATTATTGATGGTATTTTTCCGAGGCGCATCCAAGTTTAGAAGGTAACAAATTTGTTTTTAGGGAATACGGCGTTCGCTCCAGTTTTTCTGTATGAAAGATTGCATTAATTCAAGAGATAAGAATAAATGTAAAGAGTCGATTCTGATAATTTTGTAGATAATACTGCTCTTTCAGGTCCATATATTGGAAGATAATCTTTTGAAAAATGATGAAATATAGAATCCAATTCATTTTGTTGGCCTGTGGTCCCTAAATTTTCTCGGATCTCGGATTATTTCTGTTTTTTCACCGGTGATTCGTCCTTATTTCTTCCTTACTTACCTCAGTTCCGTTCCTCTTAGAGTTGGAATTCATGTATTATTAAAAATATATTATTATTTTGAAGTATCAAGGAACAAGGTGAGCATTTCGAAATTTATGTTATTTTTATCACCTCCATACTAAGCGTTAATCAAATGTTATACATGAGTTAGATTCCTTAGAATCATATGAAAATACATTTGGTCTTGGATAGAAAAATTACCAATACTCATTCATTTATAATGTGAACTAAATATAAATCGATGCATTTATGAAACGCAATTCATCTGGAAATGTCGTTCAACCTGAAACAAAAAGAATACCAGCAGTTATTCATTTAATTCATTTTTTCCTTCAAGTTAAATCATATTTAATTAATTATATGAATTATTCATAATTATGAAATAGCTAATCCAGAAAAGCTCTATAAATTCAATATTAGAATTTTTTAAAATTAATGTCTTAGAAACACTGTTTCATTTTTATAGACATAAAGAAATATCAACACATATGCTTGGCAGTTAATCAGTTAATCGATACAAGATAAAAAAATATAAAATATTGACCGCGATTAGCACTTAGATTTAAAATACCTTTTACTCAATACATTTGATTCAATTTAACTTTGAAAAAATTTGAAGAGCTTTTTTATATTGAATTTGAAGAGATTTTCAATAAAATTTTTTCTAATTAATATTTGAAATATTTGTGTACAAAAACCCTTCAAGGTAATATTGAATTTATGTTTATTTGAAATAATATAGGTTATTTTAATTTTTACTTCAGAACCTCAAATCTTGGTACCTGGATAGAAAACATTTGTAAAAATACATTACAAATTTTTGTTCTAAGAAAAGTGACCATTTAAAGTTTCCATATATTTATGAGTTACAACATGAAATTACCATCTCTTATTCATTTCATTGATTTTTTCCTTCAGTCAACAATAATGTGGGTTATTCTGGAGAAATGAAAACGTATTTCCACCCTAGAAACCCAAAACCCTTGTATAATTTTGGGGATTCATTTTTTTTGCTAACAGAGTTTGAATTTATCCGATATACTTATGAGTTACAAGATAAGCAATATGAAATACAATAATTATTTCAGTAGATAAACTGCACATAAGTTCGATTTCTGAAAATCAAATAAATGTTTTTGTTAACTGCACTCCCTCTGGACTCGTCATTTGACGTAAATTAATGAAAATTACCAAATTGGATTTGAAGAAATTACTATGTAACGGAACGCGTCATGTGAACCACTCTTAAAAATAAATAGAAATGCAAATATATATGTTATATTTAATTAAGTGCGGAATTGTTATAATTACTGAAAAACAAATGCGTATTCTTGCTCTAACAAAAAAAATCATAGAGATACATGCCTAATGCATGAATATAATTGAATGTCAAATTCAAAATGTTCGTGTTTGAATCTATTATTATTTTCATTCAGTGCTCAATTTTCCATTTGTCAACGAATAAATTCAATTACCTAAGCCCATTGTATGTCCTCGTTTGGACTCTATATAACAACAATTTTCGGAAGTACCAACTTTTTAAATCCAACCAAAACAATCCGTCGATTGCTTTGAATTTCATATTGACGTTCGTTTATTGTATCCCTAATGAATATGAATGTCCAGAATTCGTGATGTGATGAAGGGTATAGAATTGCGATCTACCAAAACAAACGATGAATCTAAAAATAAATTTCACTTTTATGATTTTGAATTGTACATGACATCAGAAGTAATAATTTCTTCGACTTTATTTTTTAGGAAATTTTTAAAATATCTTACAGATTTATTCTGTACACCTCCTACAAATTTTAATTCAAAAAATTTTTAATTCAAAAACTTAGAGTCAAATTGAATAAATTTTATTTTAATTATTTTATTTAATTTAATTCTAAAAGTTTTTGAAAGATAAGTTTTGAAATTAAGATTTGTAGGAGGTTAACAGAATAAATCTGTAATATATTTTAAAAATTTTGTTATAATCCTTCTATCAAGAAAAACACCTCTTTTTATTACTTTATTTTTAGGCGCCAGAATGACTATTCAAGCATGCTATGATAACAATGTAATGGTTTTATCTCTAAAAATTTTTTGCTACAAAAAATTATATCTCTGTTTTTTGTGAAGATAGTTGAATTTAAAATGCACGCCCGCTTGTGCTTATATTAGTGACCTCAAGTAAGTGCGTTTCTAATTTTTACTGGTCAGGTCGTAAAATCGTTCTGAAAATAAATTATTTCTGAGGACAATTTTCATGATCGTGTTTCATTGCAACAGCCAGAGCTACTTGTAAATTTTTTCTGAAGATGAAAATCATATTTCATTTTAGGAACAACAATTTGTGTTAGAATAGAACGCCAAGAATAATTTAAAATATGTCAAGCAGCCAAGGATAGCAAAAAATGATAGAAGTTTAAACTTAACATGATGATATGTTATGCAATATTACACTGCTCAAAAATTGAAGTGATTATTTTCAGGATTGCTCTACATACCGTGTGGCGAGGCGTATGTTTGCGTATTATACACGCAAACTATGGTCCTTATGACACTTAATGGCTTAATTACAAAAAATTACAAAAACTCATTTCTTGTAAGTGTATGATCTTTTTTTTGTGGTCCGTATCTGCGATAATGTGCTATTGTAATCGTTCTGATGTTGTGTATTAATTGTCATAAGTATGCTTGCAGAAGTCGTACAACTTGATTAATTAGTGTGTTGGTTAAACTAAGGTTTAACTCCATAAGAATTTACTAACCGTCTCTGGGTATAGTTAGTCGAGCGTGGAATCGCTATCGTATTAGTAGGAGTGCTGCATATACTCATGAGGGAGGCAGAGTAAGAGCTACAACCATAGCACAAGATCGGCTAAAACGGTTAACTACACAGCATCACCTCATTTCGGCAAGCTACCAGTAGGATAGTTTCTAGTTAAACAATCCGGAATAGGCTGCACAGTTCCAATTTGAGGGCAAGAATATCTGCTAGGCACCTGCGATTGAGAAGGGAGCTCCGAGCTGTAAGGTATCGTTGGGCTCATGAAAATGAGAACTGGAACGCGCACAGATGGAGTCCTGTATGTTCACGGATGAGTCCAGATTTCGTCTGTATCAGTCTGGTAGGCGAATGTTGGTGTGGCGAAAACGAGGTCAACGGTATAATGATCATTTCCTGACAACAACACTACAGATCTTGTTAACCTCATTAACGGAAGAATCACACCGGTAAGGTATTGTGATTTGATTGTAGAATCAATTATTGTTCCCTTTCTGGCAGCCATTCGCAACAATTTTTACGATGGTCGATGATAATGCTCGTCCACACCCGGCAAGAATTATCAACGACCGCATAGCATTGACCGAATGGATTGATCCGCTGCCGACCAAAATTGTATTGAACATGACTGGTCTGCAATGTCACAGCAATTATAGCGCTTACCTGATCCACCACAGACAATACAACAGCTCGCCAATGCTTTGACGGATATTGACAAAACATTACTCGAGTGATAACCTCATTGACACAATGCTGAATAGAAGAAGAGCACTACGAAGGGCTAGAGGACACCCCACTTGATATTGGACCGTGATTTAAAGGTGTTTCTAACAGACGAAACCTTTTTTTTTAATTGACTCTTGGAGAGAACGAACACATACAGATGTTGTTTTACAAAATTTTGAGTTCTGAATCACGTTGAATGAACCCCTTGACATATCAAAAATTTTATTCTGCCTTTCAATATTTTGAGGTATTCGTTTGAACGTGATTGTGAATAGAAAGAACATTTTAGAGTTGTGAATCAATTAAAGAAACATTTACACTCGCACATCTCTTATTTTTCGAAAATTCCAAACTTAAATCTGTACCTTGTATCCTTATGAATTTCGTCATGATTGTACGAATAGTACGTCAGTACCATTTAAATTGAAAAGAAAAAGAGACTTGTTCCTAATTAATAATTTCTATATTTTTAGAGTTATTAAAAAACTATTCCTATAAATTGATATACAAGCTCTATTTATGTAGTTATTCCTCTGAATTCTTATGAACCAATGTGTTTCTGGCAGCTCACAATGTAACTATTTCAGGAGTATATTTTTCAGTAAACAATTTAAGAAAATAAAAATATATTCCATTTTGATTGTTGCGTACTGTACTTCAGTTAATGAAACTGATGCGTTTCCTCTCTTACTGGAAATTACTGACCGCGGAAAATAATTCCTACAAATAAGGCAATACCGATGACCTTGAGATCATGTATTCAAATGCATAATTCCGAAACTGATGAAGTCATGCCTTCGGCAAGCTCTTCTTCAAAGTCTTAGGAGGTGGTAGAATTCCACTGTGATCAATTACATACCTTACGATACTTTTCTTTGAAACACTTAAAATATTTCAATGAAATTGTCATTATAAAATAAAACACTTGTTTACATTTTCTACTTTATTTTTGGTATTGACGTACGTTTCGTCTTTGCTAGAAAGACTTCATCAGAATACGAAGTAACAGTTGTTGTACAATGAATTTATAAGATTTTTTACAGAAGGTGTACATGTGTTTTTAATTGTTCGTCGGGTTGGTTTTCTCAAAGAATATTCCCTTCAGAATCGTGTTCACTCGATCCCTTGTAAATATTGAATAGAGGGGTGTAATAAAAATCTATTTGTTCATTTACTAGGTTATTGCTGTTTTTATGTTTATTTATTTCGTAAATTTCCCATAAGTTCAATTTTAGACCTCTATTTTCAACACGTAGAATTTCTATTTCTTTTGTGAAAGAATGGTTATTTTCAAGAAGGTGTTTAGCATAATGTGAATCTTTTTTATTTTTATCGAAACTTCTTTTATGTTCTGTTAGGCGTGTACCGAAATTTCTACCTGTTCTACCAATATAAATCTTTGGGCAATCTGGGCAAGTGAGTTTGTATACACCTGATAATTGAAGTTTATCCATACTGTTTTTATTGTTTTTGATGTATTTGCTAAAATTAGCAAAACATGTTGAAAATAGAGGTCTAAAATTGAACTTATGGGAAATTTACGAAATAAATAAACATAAAAACAGCAATAACCTAGTAAATGAACAAATAGATTTTTATTACACCCCTCTATTCAATATTTACAAGGGATCGAGTGAACACGATTCCGAAGGGAATATTCTTTGAGAAAACCAACCCGACGAACAATTAAAAACACATGTACACCTTCTGTAAAAAATCTTATAAATTCATTGTACAACAACTGTTACTTCGTATTCTGATGAAGTCTTTCTAGCAAAGACGAAACGTACGTCAATACCAAAAATAAAGTAGAAAATGTAAACAAGTGTTTTATTTTATTATGACAATTACAACTGATTTCTACCAAGCAACGGCCCAATCTATCATAAATTTCAATGAAAGTTCTAATAACATCCCACACAAATATCTGATATTTTAAACCGAACAAGAACTGAAAGCGGTAACACAAAATTCCTGACACTATGATCTAGATCTCGAATATGCAATGGAGAACAGAACCATTATCTGGAAACTATTTTCTTGACGTGATTATAAGTTCTATTATTTTCTTTACTGGTTAACCAAGTATCATTTTAGATAAAAGCAGTGTTTTAAACAATTCGTGATCAGTAATTGCCTACTATTTAATGTCGGGAATTAAAACAAAAATTCTAGTGATTAAGACTGCAGCATCTATTGTTTTTGAAGAAGTAATTGTTGAAATATAATGATGTCCGTTTCAAATTACTGAGCATATACTACTGGGTCGCTCTCATGAGATAATCTGAGTTTCGACAAAGGTTTTTTCTAACATGATTGAATATATGATCAAAAAATTTAACTATAACACAAGTGACAAAAGAGGATCAAAATTCGAAAGTGAGTTCATTGTCGTATTAAAAGTATAAATAAGTTCGTGAGTGCTGGTCAGTCACGCCATGTTGCATCAATCGGAAGAGATGGTAATCGTAAGGAACACTTTCTGGGCTGTACGACGAGTGGGGTAGGTACAACATGTGTCATGCCTCAAAATATTTTTGTCGTATCAGTTGGTGTCTTGCGGCCGTTTTTCTAGCAACGCTCGGCTCGAACGCATCAATTGTTGTCAGTAAACCTCCGCTGTGATCCCTTCGTTCGATTGTAGCAGCTCATAACTCACCACACTCAGCTAGTCCAATCAAATACATAGAAAGATCTTCTCGCCATGAATATTCTGCTTCACAGTTGATGTTGAGGGATCTATACGTTGCCTGACGTTTTGGATTATCTTAATGGACCTACTTTTCATTGCCAGTCACAATTCGATGCAAAAATCCTTATTTTTGCCGTTGGAACAGTAGTTCACACGTAAAAAAACGGCGTTCGATGTTTCTTGGCTTTAGTTCGTACGGCATCCAATTTCCTACCTTTCGGATCGTTCCCATTATTTTTAAACGATGTCAAATGACTGTTTGAGTGACTCCAAGTATTTTTGCGAGTTCTTATTGCGTTTGTGTTTGATTTTATGGAGCCTTGCCTCTAATTCTTTATCCTTTAACTTTGGTGGCGCTACGCGTCGTTCTTCGTATACCAAATCAAAATTGCCACTTTTGAATCGGAGACATTCATTACCAGATGAAACAATTGAATAATAAACTAGTAGAGACATCTATTATCTTCAAGTGGTGTATCTGGAAACAAATTTACATCTAATGATTTTGTATTGGGTGGTGTTTCGATACTTTAAATTTTGTCAATGAGTGTTAATGAGCTTTTAATTGAAAATTGAGTTAGTTTTATCTTGATGACTTTCATCCTTTCTTATAACATGACTAAAGGAAGATTTTAGAAAGTAAGGGTAAAATTCTGCTTAATTCTGAACAAGAATAATCTGACATCGAACGTGATTTTAACCTTGAAACTCCCAGTAAGACCTGGTGAATGATTTATTTTACTTCCTGTAGATTCAATTATACCGGCTTTATGCAGTTGATATAAAATTGTTAGAATTGCGAAAATCTCCGCATGCAAGACATTGAATATTATATATGTACCTTCCCTATTATTACAACCAGAATTACACACAAGGTAATGTCTAACGGTGTAGAGTTGCTAGGTTTTTTTTTCAATATTTTATTCGATAACGCATACGCTTTGATATTAATTTGCACTTTCATTTGAATCAAGAGAGCGATCAGAATTTGAATGATATGGTTTAGATCGATCGTTGTTGAGAGAACGCGACTAATGGCGGTAGTTATTGACACTTAACTCTTTAATCGGATAAAAGAACATTATGCAGGGTGATTCTCTTAATTGTACATTTATTTAAACTAAAGATTCACCTCATCTAATGAACACTTTTTCATTTATCGTCCAATCAGATTCGGCTCAGGTTTGTGTTTTGTAGCTTTGATATGGTCGAAGGATTCCCGTCGATAAAAATAGGTCCACCAATATGGTTTTCTAATATTCCTACGAAAACATTTGATTTTTGGGGAATTTGTGTATGTGTCTCCATGAATAAATGAGGATTACTATCACTCCAGTACCGACAATTATGTCTATTGATTTCCCCATTCAACATAAAGGTACACTCGTCAGAAAAGATTGTATTATAGAATCAATGTGGATTATTATTCACTAACTCACTAAATTGTTCAGAAAACTGAGTCCGACGGTCAGGATCATCTTCATTCAACTGTTGCACCAGCCTTATCTAGTAAGGGTGAAATTTATGAGCTTTCACAATTCTATGAACGTTAGATTTCGGAAGCTTAGATGCTCGTCCTTAAGTTCTTGTAGTTTGTCGATTATCCATCTGTAAATGTCCCAATACTGCTATTTCAATAACTTCATTTCGGACTGGACGCTAAACTTCGTGTTTCTTATTCTGAATGGAACCAGTAGGTTCCTAATTATTTATCAAATGCATAACATATTGGTGACTTACATTTCTTTCTGGATGATTGTTATTTACATGTTTTGCAGTTAATCTAGAATTTCGTCATTCCGATAGTATAATTTGAGAATTTCTTTCATAGAATAGACCATTTTCACCCAGTTAAGTAAGTCTCAAATCCAATTATGATGCAGAAACTAAAAACTGAAATACATTCGAGAAAGAATCTTCAAAAAATAGTATACATTGTAATGAGTGTCATGCGTTTCACACATTTTCCCGTCATGAACGATAAGAAAATCGAATATTTTCGAAGTGAAAACATTCAAACATTCGGAACAAACTCATGATAGAAATTCGTCTCCCTCAAAACTGAAGTTTTTTAAAATCTTAGAAAATTCTTCTTTTCTGAGTTCTGGGGGCGTCAAATTTTCGTTGGGACACCCTGTATAATAAAATGAAGAAAAATGTTCATTCATAAACACTATTCTCGATAATTTAACTAAAATATGAGCTGTAGAGTGGGAACTATTTGTTTTGTAAACGAATTGTTAAAATGATAATAAAGATTTTCGATTTCGACTTTAATTTTGGTGGCTCAGCTGGTGGGTTCAAATCTTGTTCTTGTCTATCAGACCTGTCAATTTCGACATAAAAATAGTGATGAAATAAAGAAAATTCCGACAGAACCAAATCTTCGTAGAGACCTTACGTTCACCACAAGGAATAAAGTGTCAAGTCCCATGTGCGCTAAGGGACTTATTCGGGGCCCAAGGTCAAAATTTTAGGTTTTTTTGATTTTTCTCGAAAACGGTAAGTTTTATCGAAAAAGTACTTCAGAGCAAAGTTGTAGATCTTAAAATTCTATATAAAAATGGTCCTCATAATTTTTTCTCTAAGACCCACTATTTCCCAGATATTGCGCTTGTAAGAATCACGTTCTACATAATATGCACACAATATTTATATTCGTTGGTTTTTCATAATTCCATTTGATATTGTATGATGAATTTTGATTTTATACGTCTATTAAATATGAGTCTTATAACGTCTTATAAAGAGATTGATTTAATTCTTAAAGTTTCTTCAAAAAATTTTTTGAAATTAAAATTGTAGAAGACAACAGATTAAATCTGTTTTGATATTCAAATTATTTAATAGTATGAAGATTATTGATATGGGTTTCCGAGTTTAACTGTCGTTCCAACTTTTTTTTATTACTTTAATCTGACTCATACTCTTCATATTCAACTTCAACAATCATGTTTTCTTCAATTTCTTCTTGTTCTTTTTCTTCTCCTTCCTGTTGATGAATGCTTAGAAATTGTTCAAATGAAGATGAATCAGTTGTCTCTTCATCAATTTCACATGAATCTTAATGTCTTGTATTTAATTGAACATTTGAGCAAGAGAAACCTTGGCAATTGGTACACGCTGGAGAACACTGCAACCCTACTTTTTTACAGCCATATTTGGCACTACAACCTTTCTTGAAATTGCAAAAAATAATGTTAAGAAGTGTTTCTGAAGCAGGGGGCAGTAAAGTTCGAATCGGTTCCAAAGTATTATTTATCAATTTCCAACCCCAGTCTTCAGGGTTCAGTCATTGCCTTGCCATGTCTGAACTTGATAGTATACTCGAAACAAATGTTGAGTAGCAGATGCCGATGTTGGAGGAAGACAAGATAGTTGTACTTGCTTTTTGTTTCGTGTAGTTTTTACAAATGTTAAAGATCTGTACGTATCTATGCAATCAATTTTTTTTGGACTCCATAAACCGCAAGAAGAAACCGAATTCCTTTAGTAATTAGTATTTGAGGTGAAGAATTAATTTCTGTAAATACTTTTACACAGTCAATCAAATCTTTTTTTTTTTAATAATTTTTATACTGAATTTTTTTAATATTGATCAGCACTAACTACAATAGTAGACGCTTGTAATAAATACGTATAGTCACTCCAACTGCTCGTTCAACACTAAAAGAAGGTATACGTGAACGACACCACACGGACAAAAGAATAGGCAGATGTTATTCAAGGCCAGATGTTATTCAAGTAGAGGGGATTCGGTAAGGGACCGGCGGTCCTTTTAGAGTATATTTTCTTAGAATAGTATAATGTAACATAAAAGAGACACGAGTAGGCATTTCTGTTTGCTTGAGTACCCAAAATATGTATATAAGTGGCATATGTGTGCATACATTCTGCCAAGAAAGTACCGGGAATTATCGATTTAAATCTGGCGGGGAAAAGAGGCAGGTAAAATTTTTTTTTCCTAGGTTGGTACCACTGTCCTTAATTACTATGCCAAGCTTGAGCGGGATCTGTCAACTAGTGTGTTTGCAACAGCTGATAAAGTCAGTCGATGTCAGAGTGCGTGCCGATTTTCACTATGGGTGATTACGTTGAGCAAAGAATTTGTTTAAAGTTTTGTGTTGCAAATGAATTTTCGTGTGCCGATGCATTGAAAATATTGCAAAAGGCCTTTGGTGATAATGCTCTATCGAAAACTCGTGCATATCAGTGGTACAGAGCCTTCAAGGACGGTCGTGAAGTGGTCGCCCATCGACGGCTTCGATCGAAGATAACGTCGATAAAATTAAGGAAAGGGTGCTGGAAAACCGTCGTACCAGCTTGAGAGAGATAGCACATGATCTTAAGATATCCCACGAGTCCGCACGTACGATTTTGATTGATATTTTGGGCATGAGAAAGGTGGCCGCACGACTCGTACCGAAAGACCTGAATTTTCTTCAAAAACGTCATCGCGAACAGGTTGCTTCAGACATGTTGGATCGCTGTAATTCCGATTCTACATTCATGGAACGCATTATAACTGGTGATAAGACCTGGGTCTACGAGTACGATATGCAAACAAGCCAGCAATCATCGGAATGGGTGGCAAAAAATGAGCCGAAACCGAAAAAACCACGCCAAAGCCGCTCGAAAATGAAGGTGATGCTCATTGTTTTCTTCGATATCCGTGGCGTGGTGCACTACGAATTCGTTCCAGAGGGTCAGACGGTAAACAAGGAGTATTACCTAGGCGTTATGAAACGTTTGCGTGAGCGTATCCGTAAGAAGCGGCCAAATTTGTGGGCGAACAACTCATGGATTTTGCATGACGATAACGGCAAAAACTCAACAAACGTGCTTCAGCAACCACCGTATTCGCCGGATTTGGCTCCCTGCGACTTTTTCTCTTCCCAAAACTAAAATTGCCCCTTCGTGGCACCCCTTTTGAGTCGATTGAAGCCATAAAACAAAATTCGGCGCGAGAGCTAAAGTCCATCCCGGAAAGCGCCTATAAAAAATGTTTCGATAATTGGAAGTGCCGTTGGCATAGATGTATTGGAGCAAATGGAGCCTATTTTGAAGGCGACCCAATAAATTTTGACGATTAAATGTAAAAATGTTGTTTTAATTGAAAATTCCCGGTACTTTCTTGACAGAGTAGTACTATGTAGAACATGATTCTTACAAGCGCAATATCTGGGAAATAATGGGTCTTAGAGAAAATATCAGAAGGACCATTTTTATAGAGAATTTTAAGATCTACAACTTTGCTCTGAGGTACTTTTTCGATAAAACTTACCGTTTTCGATAAAAATCCAAAAACCTAAAATTTTGACCTTGGGCCCCGAATAAGTCCCTTAGCGCATATGGGACTGATTGGGACTTTTGACACTTTATTCCTTGTGGTAAACCTAAGGTCTCTACGAAGATTTGGCTCTGTCGTAATTTTCTTTATTTCAATTGTCTAAATTGACCGGACTATAAATTGAGTTGACTTTGAATGAATCAGTAGATCCCATACACTTCACACTTCATATAACGCAACAAACAAAACGGGAGCATTTCCACAATTTTCCCACGCTTTGACAATCCCCGCGTTTCGTCTTATTTTCATCATCACTTATATAATCCACCTTATTGTTCTAGATCCCTCTTTATCGTAACCTAACCAGAATAATTCGGTCTTGCGGCACAATGTACGAGGATGGCAGACAATCGGGTAGATTCCCATAATGACCGCCATAATTGGATTCTTTAATTAAAGTTTTGTCGCAGTGAGGAAAACCTAGAGCAAGGCCGTGCACCTTGTCCCCGGGGAAGATGAATAGGTACGTACACGTTCGTTCGGTGTGTAAAATTATGCAGCATTCGATTTGCTTAGTTTGGGTGCGAGCAGAGTGGTAAAGTGGAGTTTCTAAACATCGAGGTTGTGTTAGTTGTTTTCCTTAATCCGGTTTTTGGAAACTTCGAGATGGTTGTGATTTATTAAATTGTAATCCATTTATGTTTAAGAATTTTGTAGAGAAATGCTGACACAAGTGTCAAATAGATTGTTTGACAGTTTTGTAGGTTAGGTTATCACAGAACAGCATGAAAAATTTAACATCGCAACAACGCTGCTGATTTCCCATAATTCACTATACAAATTAAAGTTCTATCAGGTATGACGAAACTTTAAATTGAAATAAAACACATTGAAATTAAGATTGAAGCCATTTTTTTTATTTGAACGATAATTTTATGATATTTATGTTTTAAAAATAATTTCCGGCACGTGTCCACTACGACTAGCTCCGAGGAACCGCATTCATCCAGACCAATTTTGGACCACTTCTTCGAGTAATTCAGGACTTATTTCATCAATAACTCGAGTTATGTTGGCTTCCAAAGCGTCTATTGTTTCTGGTTTATCAGCATAAACCAATGACTTGACATAACACCAAAGAAAATAATACAGTGGAGTTATGTCGCTTGATCTTGGAGGCCAATTAATTGGACCATATCTCGATATAATTTTATCGCCAAATCTTTCTTTCAATAAATCAGTTGTTACGGTAGCAGCATGAGATGTAGCACCATCTTGCTGGAACCAAAACACTTCTGAGTCGATACCATTCAAATTTTGAAACAAATAATCATTGATCATCGATCTGTAACGAGAAATTTTGACCGTTAATGCCTCCAGCGTGTAAAGCACAGTAAAAAGTGCATTTTTCAGGATGCAATGGAACCTGCAGAACTTCTTGAGGATTGATTTCACTCCATATACGGCAATGTTGCCTGTTTACATAGCCGTACAACCAGAAATGAGCTTCATCACTAGATACAATTTAAAGATCAAAAAATGGATCAACTTCAAGCTGTTCTAGGCCCAATCAGCAAACAAACGACGCTTATTATAGTCAAGTGGCTTTAGTTCTTGAACCAGTTGGATCTTGTATGGGTGTAGACCAAGATCTTCACGCAAAATTTTCCATGTGGTGGTTGCACAGAGTCCAACTTGTTGTGAACGTCGACGAATAGACAAATCTGGATCATCTTGAACACTATGACTTACAGCAGCGATATTTTCTTCTGTACGTACAGTTCTTTGTCTTGTTGTTGTTGTTGCATCGAGTAGAGAAAGTGTTGTCCGAAATCTATCGTTAGTTCGGCGAATAAGCTGCTCTGATGGACAATTATGTAAACCATAAATTTCACGAAGTGCTCTATAAGTTTGGCGAATAGAACACTGATTTTGAAAATAAATTTCAACAATTTGTAAACGTTGTTGCGGCGTTAGTCTTTCCATGATAATTTGTCAATGCTTACTGAACAGAAATGTTAAAACAATATGGCTTCTACCTTCTGTCAAATCACAGTTATCCCTATCGATCTATCACTCTGAAAAACACCCGATATGAAGGCAACTTGATGCGAATTACGTCGTGAATGGCGTGAAGAATTTTGGAATTTATTTTTCACTTACAGTGTTCCTAAATTGCAGGTCCAAAGGAAGAGGGGACATTCTTTGAATAATTTTAAGAAAAAAGTCCCATAAACATGGGACCGCAAACTGCATTTCACAAGATATTCAACAGAAATTTAGTACAGTTAGTACAATTTAGAATGAACACCACGTGACATGTCAATTTTTATTGCAAATCTGAATTTTTTTCTGGAACACTGTCCCCCTGTTTTACCCCAGAGCTTTTCGCTGGTGAGCCACTGTTAGATTGAAAAATTGTAAAAAGAAGCGTTGTTGTTCTACTAAACTTTATTTTTTTACTGAAATTTTCTCTGAGAAACAACATGGCTATTTAAAAAACAGAAGTACTACTACAGCGATGTATGAATTAGTATGTGATATTGCTGATGCTTTGGAGAGTGATGAAGTACCTGTTGGGCTTTTTCTAGATTTATCTGAGGCATTCGATAGCGTGAATCATGAATGCCCTTTGAAGAAACTCTTTTTATGTGGTATTCGCGATTGTCAAATAGAGTAGCTCAGGAGATACTTGTCTGATCGCATTCAGAGGGTTTGTATTGATAGTGAGGCACTAGTTTTTATGTCAGAGGATAAATATGTCAACGTAGGAGTTCCTCAAGGACGTAATCTGGGACCCTTTTTATTTCTGATATAAATCAATGAGCTCGACCTATTGTTGTTTGTTGACGATGCGAGTGCTTTGCTGCCTAGTAGTAATCGAGTACTGAACAAACTAGATTAGCTTTCGCTTCAGTACAGCATTGGTGAACTTAAAATGAGTTACTTCTCAATGTCAGTAAGATGGAGTGTGTGATTTTTAGAACGATTCAGTCTAAAAATATATATCCTCAGTCAATTACTCTGGATAACACCCAGGTCAGATTTTTGTCGTCGACAGAATTTCTTGGAGTTTCGTTTGATTGTCACCTGAAATGGAACGATCATGTGAGTCAGGTCAGCAAAAAACTCAATGAAGTTTTGTACATGATCAGGGTATTGTCACGGAGAGTGGACGTGGAACTTTTAAAAACAGTTTTTCCTGCAAATTTTGTTTCACTTCCGAGGAACGGGCTTGTAATATCGAGTAAAAGCAGTGATTTAAATAGATTATTCATTCTGCAGAAATACGCCTTGAGGGCAATAATAGGATTGAAATATAAAGAATCATGCAGATGACATTTTAGAAATAATTATGCACTATATGTTTTGGAATGTCTGCTATTTGTGAGAAAACATCGCCAATATTTTAATGATTTGTTGAATAAAAACAACACAAGACGTACTGTTCCATAGCACTTTTCGATGCATTCCTTGACACTTACTCAAAGAAACACAAAATATATGTGTATAAGATTGTTTAAGGTACTACCTAAAGAGTGCATCAGTGTATATAATATAAGAAAATTAAAAATCGAAATAACTAAGATTATTGAAGATATAGAACCATATTCGATTAGGGAATTTATGGAATATAAAATAGAAAAAGGCTTTTTAATTGATAGTAGAAATATAACAAAATTTGAATATCAAAACAGATTTAATCTGTTAGTCTCTTACAATTTTAATTTAAAAAAAAATTTAAAAAACTTTTAGAATTTAATTAATGTCTTATAATAAGCACTGCTTATATTTAATAGGCGTATAAAATCAAAACTCAGTATACAATGTCAAATAGAATAAATAAACCAACAAATATGAAAAAGTCATTTAAAATCAATAAATAAATATTCGAAGGAGACAAAATGTTGTTTCTGATCTTACCATAATGAAACCAATTCCTTTTCAAAAATATAAAACTCAACTTAAGAATTTCTCAAAAAATATAATTTATTTGAAATATTTAATATATTTAAATATTCAAATAAGTTAATTCAAAAATCTCTCAGAACATGCACTATATCTTCAAAAAACAATTAGAATTCGGATAATCTCTTCATCGGCCCTAGATAATATTTAAATATCAAAATCAACTAACAATCAGTATATAACTGTATATATCAGTATATCACTATTTGACATTGTATATTGAGTTTTGATTATATACGTCTATTCAATATGAGCGGTGCTTATTGTAGACATAAATTTAATTCTAAAAGTTTTTTGAATAAAATTTTTTTTGAAATTAAATTTGTAGAGAACTAATAGATTAAATCTGTTTTGATATTCAAATTTTGTTATATTTCTTCTATCAAGTAAAAAGTCTTTTTCTCTTTTATTTTATATATAATATATAATTATATTCAGACTTGAATAAATCTCATTATGGAATGTCCATGGTTTAAAGAAAACCTTATAATACCTTACAGTTTTCTGTATTTTGTGACGAACATAGACTATCTGGATTTTTTAAGTTAGTCTGTTTTAAACAAGCTCCGGTACACTCTAAGGTAAGATATACTGATTGTTAGTTGATTTTGATATTTAAATATTATTTAGGGCCGATGAAGAGATTATCCGAATTTAAATTGTTTTTTGAAGATATTTAAATATATTAAATATTTGAAATAAATTATATTTTTTGTGAAATCTTTAAGTTGTGTTTTATGTTTTAGAAAAGGAATTGGTTTCATTATGGTAAGATCAGAAACAAAATTTTGTCTCCTTCAAATATTTATTTATTGATTTTAAATGACTTTTCTATATTTGTTGGTTTATTTATTCTATTTGACATTGTATATTGAGTTTTGATTATATACGTCTATTAAATATAAGCGGTGCTTATTGTAGACATTAATTTAATTCTAAAAGTCTTTTGAATAAAAATTTTTTTGAAACAAAAATTGTAGAAGACTAACAGATTAAACCTATTTTGATATTCAAAATTTATGCAATATTCTTTCAGATCTCCCCTTGAAGTTTGGTCTTTTTAAAAGTAGACACCCTGTATAGCAATTTTTGAAAACTTCTTTCAATTAGAGATAAATTTTATTGTTGCTCGATTCCTAGAGTTTATTCGGAAACAATTAGTAAGTCGAAATTTCTTTTTATATCGTTATCCAATCCTGAAACTAAATCTCGCGAATTCTTCGTTTTTCTCCTTCACATTCTTGCGCGTAAACAACCCTCCACCACCTGCACGTGGATCATTTTCACCCATTTCCGGGACAATAGGAAACAATACTTTCCCCACATTTTAAATTAGATTTTCCACGAGCAGCGGCACTCCAGGGGAAGATCGCGTTTCTTTTTTCGTATAAGAGCAGCAGGCGGTGTCCAACCGCTTCTTAGCCGGAGTAATTATCTGCAAAATACTATCCCCCGAGAGGTGTTAAGTTTCCGCCAAACAATAAATTTTACCGGTGTACAGGGAAACGTTTGTCTTTTGTTAAAAAGTCTTTAGGATACAGCCTTCTCGTATCAGTAATGTTTGGTGGAAACCAGGGACGGAGCGACGGGATATTAAAGACTATACAAGGTGAGTCGCACCAAAATACATGACAGTTTTATATACGTAAGAATCTGAAAAACTTTAAATATTGTTATTGGATTTTCATTCATGTCAAAGTTATTTTATATATTTGACAGCATGAGGAAAGGTAAACCTGTGTCATCTAGTTGTGTCCTATTCACTCTCGTCTGAAACTGCTGAAGATTATACACTAAAGGAAATACACAACTGGAAGCATATTCCATCGCTGGTCAGTTCGGTGGAAGAAGGATTTCTGATAAACGAAAGTTTTCGGAGTTATTTCGGAGTTATATTTATTCAACTGCATAAAGATGTGCAGCCCTAGTGTCGAGTGCGAATATGGCAGCAGCTGGCATCATTTCCTTCAGTTGCGTGGACCATCAAACGTGATAATATCTAGAGAACAATTGCAACTTTCCTTCTATGTTTCAACGACTGCAAATTGGCTGTTCTAGTTAGGCAGTCAATCAGTCGTACTGCTATCTTTTGGATTGATTCCACAAGTTGTAATGAATGCTTGTGTGCTAAGCTTCAGACCTGAGAGCAGTATTCAAGTCATAGTCTGATCTGGGCTTTTTAGACTAGAAGGACCTGATCTGCAGAGCTATCATGCTATCATCTGCTCACAGTGTGGTTCTTGGTCGAACAAAGTTCGTTAATGTGGATCAGGAGCAGAGTGGGTGACAAAACTGAGCCCTGGGACAGTCCAGCGTTCACGTTGAAACCATGGAAACCTACACAATCCACGACCATATGAATGTTTGTGTTGGTGAAGGTGGAAACTCTTGTTCCAATCGCAGAGACTCCCAGGAAAACCATAATAGGTAGCTTTATGCAACCATTCATGGGAGTTCATGACCTCGATAGATTAATATTCTTTGAATAAATCCAGATTGTTTATTCAGAAGGGCCTTATGCCAGAAATGTTGAATTAAGAGCAACTGACCTAGATTATACAAAGCGCTCTATAGCCCCTGTCCACGCTTGCGATATTTTTAGATAATCCGAAAATATCGCTAAACATTCAAAAAATACTTTCAATTACAATGCACCTTTTGAAATCATCAAGAACCTTAGTACTTATATAAAATACAATAAGGATCGAACAAAAAAAGACAATGAATCTGGAGTCTACAAGTTGATTTGCAAGGAATGCTCTTAAGTATATATTGACCGGACAGGTAAATCATTCAAGAAAAAGATCCAAGAACACCAAAGAAGTTACATATCGGATTTCGTACATTCGACATATGGTAATCATCTTAAGGAATTCAGGCATAATTTTAATAACTATGAAATTATCCACGTCGAAAGCGAAAGTTCTAGATTAACACTTTTATCTTTGGAAATCAACAGGTTCAATGTCCGTGAAATCCTTTTGAATGAACGTGCAGATGATGACAGATTCCCTTTGCTGAATATTTTTCCCTAATGGCATTTTTTAGCGGCAAGCTCCAATGAACACCTTAAGATTTTATGACTTGTTTTTACCATTACTTTGTCTACTCTGTTATAATAGTCAGTAGAATGCAGATACCTGAAGAAGCCCCATCGTGGTGGAACAATTGTATTAAACTTTTTGTGGAAACTAAAATACTGCCTCATATATTTTTTGATAAAAATGAGTTTCTACCAAGTAAAAACCGAATTAATCAAACATTTAATTTTTTTCTTTTTCTTTTTGTTATCAATTGGTTCCAACATATCAATGTTTTTCAAACGTTGCTTTTAGTTTTCTCTTTGACGTTTTCAACTTTTACATCAGATAACAAATAGATCATTCTGTATATGTGCATATATAAATCACTGTCTATTTTATATGTGCGAATACGTATAAAGAAGGTTCAAAAACAGCTTAAAAAGAATCCCCTGGAAAAATAAAACGAGTTGTAAGGCAATTTTCTTTCGTTCACCTACAATTTTGAGTTAAGTCGATATTATTTGTTTCCCCGCCGGGTCTTGCGAACAAATAAATATAATTATAGTTTGTGACGGCGTTTAGGTTATTGAAAATGATTGTTCACGTAGCATTCTCAGAGCGGCAATATATATTCCAGGCAAATGGGCCTTATATCATGATGAATGGTGTGTAAAGACGACTACGAACCTCTTTTATGATATGTTGGCTACATTTTAGACAGTGTTCTTGTTCGTCATTTAATTGCTCCATATTTTCAGGTTTATATTCAATATTTTCGTTTTACTGTTAGACAGCAGAAATAACAGAGATATGAGAATTTAGTTGGCAGTGGAATTTCATATCGGTGGTTAGATTCCTCATAGAACTTCCAGGCTAAAAAGATTTTGTATATCAGATTGGTGGTGAAAGTTGAAGGAACAATTCGATTGAACACCTAGAAGTGGAGGAGGGGAATGAATAATGAAAAATTCAATAAATACTCACATACAGTCCCTGGCTAATTTATTGGACGCGCCGAGGATTTTTTCTATTTGACTGTACTGTCCGAGAATGAAAGCCAAAATATTTCAATTTAAAATCCACATGTATGTCTCACGGCGCAACAACGTTTACAAATTGTTGAAATTTATTTTCAGAATCAGTGTTCTATTCGCCAAACTTATAGAGCACTTCGTGAAATTTATGGTTTACATAATCGTCCATCAAAGCAGCTTATTCGTCGAACTATCGATAGATTTCGGAAAATATTTTCTCTACTCGATGCAACATCAAAGAACTGTACATACAGAAAAGAATATCGCGCTGCTGTAAGTCATAGTGATCCAGATTTGTCTATTCGTTGACGGTCACAACAAGTTGGACTCTGTGCATCCACCACATGGAAAATTTTGCGTAAAGATCTTGGCCTACACCCATACAAGATCCAACTGGTTCAAGAACTAAAGCCACTTGACCATAATAAGCGTCGTTTGTTTGCTGATTGGGTCCTAGAACAGCTTGAAGTTGAACCTCTTTTGTATCGTACAAATTGCGTTTAGTGATGAAGCTCATTTTGTTGAACGGCCAAGTAAACAAGCAAAATTGCCGTATATGGAGTGGAAACAATCCTCAAGAAGTTCTGCAGGTTACATTGCATCCTGAAAAATGCACTGTTCTGGATGCCCTGGAGGGATTACACAGCGTTAAGATCGCTCTTGCAGCTCGAGAGACAGATTTAGCAATAGGTTTATCATCGCAAATCAGTGATTTGAAGAGCAACCTCTAACGATCCACACTGAATGCTTACTCTTAGGGCTGAACATAGAATAACTGTCTGGTCTGGTGTAGGGAGATAATTTACTGGGACCAGGAATAGAACCGAGTGAGCTTTAGTGACTAATTTTTTCTTCTATATGGAAATGCATGATAGTGAGGCAAGGCCGAGAAGGAACGTGCTGAAAGAGGTAGTCCACAATTTGACAGATTGCTATGTTCACTACACTATTTTTTTATGGTATTGGATTCTGTTCAGTTTGGTAGGGCACTCTGTGTAAAGTTTGTTTATTATGAATAACTAACCCCTCCATCTTCTATTTAAACTGCTACAAGATTTCATTATTCATTTTCCAACCTTTTGCTAGACTTGTTACGTTCACTTCTACTGATCGAAAAGTTTATTTTCCAAATCCCAACGAATTACAAATATGAACTGATTGGATACTGCAGAAATTGCAACAGTAAGGGAAGTTCCAAGTCCGCGATAGCGAAGCATCGCTCGAAAAACGAATAAAGAAGAACGCGAAACTCATAAATACGAAATAAGCATTCGATCAACTTTCATAAATTGGAATATTTCCGTCCCGATGAATTTTCCACGACCTCGTTTTGGCGCGCCTTCCCCAATATATTGCCACTTGAGCCTCCTGCTATCTCGTCTTTATCTGGAATGCATCCGATGCAACTTCTGCAAGAGTAATATCGCGTTTCTCGTTATCGACGAATCCCGGAAACTTCTGTTTTATCTGGAGATTCGAGGAAGTTGTGAACTATTACGTTTTAACCTTTTTTTCTCGTATCTACCCGGTGTTGTTAAACCACTTTCGATTTATCTTGATTTGGTTCGGGATTTCAAAGAGGATTGCTTTGAAGCTAAGTGATGAGTGGTTTAGGTTTGATAGACTTGAAGTGGGGATCCAGTTTTCTTAGTTTCGTTTCGAATCGGATACGTGCTCCAAGTTCCATTTCATCAGCAGCGACAAACACAGTAGCTTTTGCAACTGGGCTTAATACAGTATCAAAAAAATGGTGAAAATATGATTTAAAGTAGAACACTTCATTTCCGATGAATTTCCATCAAGTAGAGACCGAAACGATCAAGAAAATGGTGAAAACACTGACTGGAAATCGGAAGCTTTTTTGTGCCTACTCAACAGTCCATTTCCCCTAGAAATCTCAAATCTGTGAATTACTTCTTGAAGAAGCTGCATGCGAAAGAGGACATGAAATTTCGTAAAATAATAAGAAGCAGTTTGTTACTTGATACAAGGATTATTACAAAATTCGAACATCAAAACAGATTTAATCTGTTAGTTTTCTACAATTTTTATTACAAAAAATTATTTAAGATACTTCTAGAATTAAATTAATGTCTTATAAGCACTGCTTATATTTAATAGACGTATAAAATCGAAACTCATTATACAATATCAACTGGTATCAAGAAAAACCCAACGAATATAAGTTGTCAATTAGAATTAATAAATGAATGTTTATTTGTTTCGTTCCAGGCATGCGTACTGAGCACATCAGACAAGCGTACACAGCCCTGCATGTAACAAAATGTTTTGTTTTCTGATCTTATATTTATGAAAACTAAATCTATCTCAAAACTATGCAACTTAATTGCAAGAACTTCTCAAACAGTAATTTATTTGAAATATTTTATATATTCAAATGAATTACTTCAAAAACTCTCAAAACATGTAGCACATCCTCAAAAAATAATAAAAATTTAGATAGGACCAGTTCAACTTCACATTTGAAAGATAAAATCAATTAACAAAAAATGAACTTACCCAATACGATCTCTAGGAATATGTGTTTGTTGAACATTCAACTAGGTATATCTAATATCCAAGGTAATATCCAATCCAAGATCAGAAAACAAAACGTTTTTTTACAAGCAGGGCTGTTTATGCTTGTCTGATGAGTTCACATGCCTGGAACGAAACAAAAAAACATTTATTCATTAATTTCAATTGACAATTTATATTCGTTGGGTTTTTCTTAATTCCATTTGATATTGTATAATGAGTTTCGATTTTATACGTCTATTAAATATGAGCAATGCTCATAAAGACTTTAATTTGATTCTTGAAGTTTCTTGAATAAATTTTTTGAAATTAAAATTGTAGAAGACTAACAGATTAAATCTGTTTTGATCTTCAAATTTTCAACCAGAAAATGAAATTTTGTGTTTTGCCATCCGAAAGTCAAATGAACGTCAATTTTTGCAATTTTAAAACTGTTTTTCGTCGAATTTGCTTCCTCAAATATCGCGTGATGCTAAGATAATATTCTTCATTTGTCTCACCTTCCGGTAAGAATACCGAGTGAACAACATAGCGACAATAAAAAAACTGGCAACATCAGCTCTTCTTTCAATCGATAGTGATGTTTTTTTTTCAGTTTCGTCTCAGTTGGAAGATGCAATTTCTAACCTTCTTGACTCGTTCATATGCCAAACTCGTAAACCCACGTTTCATAAACAGTCACATTGCGTTTCATGAATAAAAAATCGTAATATTTCACGCCCAATCATTCAAAGTATCTCGAACAGATTCGCAGGACATAGAAATTTCAGCGGCTCAGAATGGAATGACGCATTCATACGCTCGTTCTCTTGATGAATTCGATTTGAAGTAAGATTTATTTAATATTTTGCAGCGATTCAATACCAGAATTTCCATTTGCAAAGCTTAACTCATAGTTTATACTCCTTTATTAATGATATTTGAATATAAATATTCTAATTATGAGCGTCACGGCGTAAAAAGATATGACTTGAGCATGACGAAAGATTTTTGGGTTTGTGACATTGAAAATATCGGGTATACATTTCTTTATTTGAATTGGCTCGCTGCGGTATGTCGTGCATGTATATTTGCGCGCACTAATATGCGCTAGTGTATGATCAATACTTCAGTGTTCCTATGCAGAGCGAATATGAGTACGTAACAGATTTGTAGTCATATTAAAATAAATTAATTCGGCTGATCTGTACCAAAAATCATAAATAAGAAGTATGAGCTATGGTAATAGAATATTCTAGAAAACGATATAGTGTAACATACATCTGTATAACAATTCTATGCTCAAACAAACTCGACAAGGTTTTTGTAGATCACAGAGGAAAATTGTAGACATGCACACGTTTCAAACTGATAGGTTTTCGTCAGTGCAATTATGCTAGAGACTCCAAATCTGTCAAGTATCTATATTCGCTGTCTATACAGAGACTCTCAGATATTAATAATACACTAACGCCATCTAGAGTATGCAAAATACATACAAGACATACCTTTGCGAGTTAATTCAAGTAAAGAAATGTATTCTCGATATTTTCATGTTACCAACGCAGAATAAACTTTCCTCAAGCTCAAATCAGATCATAATTTGCCGTAAGGCTCAAAAAAATAAGCATATTCATATTAAAACAAACTTATTATTATTATTGAAATAAATTAATTCGGCTGATCCTTATTAATGAGATTTGTAGTCTTTGGTGATTAAAAAGCAGTGAAGAGAAAGCAACAACTTAAGAAACGTGCGCATGTGTGCTACTCATGTCCTAGCGATCGAGCTTGTTTGAGTTTAGAATTATTATACAGATGTATGTAAAGGGTTTTTCATTAACAGCGCCCCATTTTGTTTTGTAAATGAAACACATTATTTATTTGAGAATTATTTTCAATTCATTATGAAGTACAATGGAAACAATTAGTTATTAATCAAAACGTCATTTAAATGTCCACCACAGAAATACTGGCAATAATGAAGTTGTTGAACCCAATTTTTCACGGCCCTCTCACATAAATCAGGTCGTATGTTAGCAATTACTCGTTCAATATTGATCTGTAAATCGTCTAAATTTGCTGGATGATTGCTGTAAACCAATGACTTAATGTAATCCCAAAAAAAGACCAATGGAGTTAAATCGCAGAAACGAGGCGGATAAATTATCGGTTCATTTTTTCTAAGCATCAATTACTGAATGCACGACACTTTAAATGATCTGTTGATGTGAATTCTTGGAGATAAAACAATTTTGTATGGGTGTAAACAAAGGTCTTCTCGTAAAATTCGCCACAAAGAAGTCTGCGAGATGCCTAGTTCTTGTGAACGTCGATAAATCGAGAAATTTTGGCCGAAGGCAAAAAAGAGAGCCATTTTAACGGAGAAAATGACAGATGACACTCAAACTCCGCGTAAGAATTAGTGGGCAGTACATCCAACTTAGCGACAAGACTAATTTCCTCACTCCCTTTCAGCGGCTTTTTAGATGATAAATTTCAGGTTCTTTCTTGACTCTTTGAAAATGTAACTGTGAATTGTTAGTTCAAGTGGCTATGTTGAAGAAGCCATGCTATTTAGTAGCATTCAAACTAACTAGGCTTCAGAATTCAAAGGTTTATTGGAATTTCTGTGTTGATTTTTCAGTTATGTTATTGATGCTGGCATGAAGTTCAGATGTTGGTTCGATTGATTTTTATTTACTGTTTGTTTTTCTGAGACGAGCTCGAGTACAGTGCTACAGGGGTTGTATTGATAACTATCTCGTTAAAAAAATCTACGCTTTTCCTCATGGATGGATCCTGTAGATGAAGAATATGTTGCCGTTTTGGCTAAAATGTATTTTTAATCGTCTGGGCAATTGGCTGAGAAGAATAACTCAAACAATATCGTGAATTGCTCTCTAGGTTTATTTTCAATTTCTATCTCTCATTTCAAGACCGCCTTTTCATCATTCTTTCTAGCTTTCTATTGTTCCTTTTTCATGCGTTAATGAAAAATGACTTACGAAGATATTTGTCGTTTGAAAAGTCTTGACGACAGGATGGGCAAAATCAGTTGACAAGGGTGTGGAAACTTTGATAGTTTGCTGATCGATACATGGTGCACCAAATTAACAAATTGAAATTAAACCCCGAATATTTTTGTTAGGTATGATATGTATCGGGTGTTTTTTTAGAGTGATAAAACTTTAAATTGAAATGAAACACATTTAAATTAAGACTGAAGCCAATTTTTTTTTATTCGAACGATAATTTTATGACATTTATGCTTTAAAAATAATTTCCGGCATATGTCCACCACGACTTGCTCTGAGGAACCGCATTCAACCAGACCAATTTTGGACCACTTTTTCGAGTAATTCAGGCCTTATTTAATCAATAACACGTTATGTTGGCTTTCAAGATACCTGTTTCTGGTTTATCAGCATAAACCAATGACATGACATAACCCCAAAGAAAATAATCCAGTGGAGTTATGTCACATGATCTTGGAGGCCGATTAATTGGACCATTTCTCGAAATAATGTTATCGCCAAATCTTTCTTTCAATAAATCAATTGTTACGGTAGCAGCATGAGGTGTAGCACCATCCTGTTGGAAGCAAAACACTTCTGGGTCGATACCATTCAAATTTTGAAACAAATAATCATTTATCATTGAATTTCTGATTGTCTCGGTCTTTACTTGACGGAAATTCATCTTCAATATAAGAAAAACAAATGTTAACTTCTGCTATTTCGTTGATTTACACGTCAATTCTTTCCTCATACCATGACTTCATCAGGTGAGTATTTAAACAGTTTAAATACTCACCTGATGAAGTCATGGTATGACGAAAGAATTGTCGTGTGAATCAATAAAATAGCGGAAGTTAAGTTTTGTTTTTCTTACTTTTATCATCGATATGTAATGAGCACCATTCACTGTAACATTAGCTCCAGCATTGTTTTTAAAGAAATATGGACTGATGATGCCTCCAGCGTGTAAAGCACACCATACAGTGCATTTTCCAGGATGCAATGGCAACTGCAGAACTTCTTGAGGATTGTTTTCACACCATATGCGGCAATTTACATAACCGTTCAATCACTAAACACAATTTTACGATAAAAAAGTGGATCAACTTCGAGCTGTTCTAGGGACCAATCAGCAAACAAACGACGCTTTTTATGATCAAGTGGCTTTAGTTCTTGAACCATTTGGATCTTGTATGGGTGTAGACAAAGATATTTACCCAAAATTTTCCATATGGTGGATGTACAGAGTCCAACTTGTTGTTAACGTCGACAAATAGACAAATCTGCATCATTTACACTATGACTTACCGCAGTGATGTTTTCTTCTGTACGTACAGTTCTTTATCTTGTTGTTGTTGTTGCATCGAGTAGAGAAAATGTTGTCCCAAATCTTTCGATAGTTCGACGAATAAGCTGCTCTGATGGACGATTATGTAAACCATAAATTTCACTAAATACTCTATAAGTTTGGCGAATAGAACACTGATTTTGAAAATAAATTCCAACAATTTGTAAACATTGTTGTGGCGTGAGTCTTTCCATGATAATTTGTCAATGCTTACTGAACAGAAATGTCAAAACAACATTACGTCTACCTTCTGTCAAATCACAGTTATCCCTATCGAAAATTCTATCACTCTAAAAAAGAAACACCCGATATTTTATGGTTATTACCAATCTTCAGAAAGCCTTACCATTCAGAATTGAGCACAGTAATAATATTAGACACTCACCTACTCAAGAAAAATATCTAAATATCATCTATGCTCAGGTTATTGCCTGATATTAACTTTGAAAATTAAAACGCTGGATTTTAATTCAAAGGTCATCCACAGATATTTCACTAGTCCCTGAACTATCTGGATTCTTCTTCTTAACAATCCCCACGTAAACTTGAAATCTTTTCCACAATATTTAATAGGTTTTACTGGGAAATTTATCTTAGAACGATTACATTCATGAATTTTAAAATAAAATTTAAATATAAAAACATATTTATTCTGTTAGCCTTCAATAAATTTTAGTTTCAAAAACTTTCAAAATTGAATTAATGTCAATTTTATAAGCACTGCTCAAATTTAATAGACATATAAAATCAAAACTCATCATATAACATCAAATGGAATAAACAAACACATCAAATATAAATTGTCAATTAAAATTAATAAATAAATATTTGAAGGAGACGAAATTTTGTTTATGATCTTATATTTATGAAAACCAAATCTTTTTCAAAAATGCAAAACATAATTAGAAGAACTTCTCCGAAATTATTTTATTTGAAATATTTGATATATTTAAATAAGTTACTTCAAAAATCTTCCAAAACTTGTAGCACATCCTCAAAAAACAATTTGAGGAAAAAATAAAATCAATTAACAAGAAATAACTTACCAGAAAGACAAAGTCTTTCCGGTTAGTTATTCCTTGTTAAATGATTTTATTTTTTGAATGTGAAGTTGCACTGACGAATATCTTATTTAATTTCAAATTGTTTTTTCGCATGGAATTTTCTTAAGCGACGGAGCACATTTTTCACTAGGTGGCTATGTAAATAAGCAAAATTGTCACATTTGTATGGTATGCAATTTGGTCTGGTGGAGTGATTGGACAGTACTTCTTTAAAAATGAAGGAGGTGTCACTCAAACTGTCGATTCTCATCGCTATAGCCAAATGATTACAGATTCTCTTTGGCCTGAAATTAATTATATGAAATCGAGAGTAATGTTGTTCCAGCAAGATGGCGCAACAAACAACACAACACGACCTGTTTTGGTTTTATTGCAAGAAAATTCTCAGGATGCGTTATTTCTCATTTCGGTGATGTGAATTGGCCACCAAGATCTTGTGACTCATCGCCTTTGCTTTTTTGTGGGGTTATGCAAAGGATCGTGTTTATGCTGATAACCCTCAGACCCGAAGCCCAAACTGGAAGCTGGTGGCTTCAGCTCTTCGGAGTGGTTCTCGCCATGGGCGATGATAAGGCGTAATCCTTATCACACCTTCTGTCTCTTGGGGGTGACTATGGAGACTGCTAACTAGTTACTGGCCAATTGGTGTTGGACTTGAGGGGGCAGTAGTTGAAAGTCCGCATGCTGGACCAGAAGGGTATTACATCTATCTGTTTACAGAAACCTATGTTCAAGGATCAATTGAAAGACTTCACAAGGGTTTGTGGGTCTTAACGTACAGGTCAACTTGACGGTGGTCGTACCATCATTTGAGGCATCAATCTTGAGACTATCTTGGTTCATGGGACTGCGTTCGGGTGGGTGGATAAGAAGCCCATTCGGCGTGTGAGTTATGTCCCAAACAACTTGGGTATTAACACTGCAGAGGTAGTACAGGTTGGATAGTGCTTCGCTGCTGCCTGTCATGGAGTAGGTTTGCGGACTGAAGCCAAAACTGGGAGCTTGGTGGGTTCAACTCTACGGAGTGGTTCTAGCTAATGCGCAATGATAAGGCGTATCCTTATCACACTATCTGCTTCCTGGGTGGAGACTGCTGAGTAGTCACCTGGTGAAAGAGCCATGCTCACATGCCAGTAACGTTACCGGTAGAATTCACGAATCCTCAGACTATTGACGATCTGAAAACCAACATCCGTCAAGTTATTGGTGAGATATTGCCCGAAATGTGCCGGCGGGTCATCGAAAACTACCTCACAAGGATCGAATCTTGTAAGAGATCACTTGGAGGACATTTAAATGATGTTGTATTCCACACATAATGGCCAGGTCCATATTGAAATAAAAATTTGATGGATATTCTAAATAAAATAGTGTTGTAGTTACGTTTACTTTCGGAAGCACAACATGATTAACCCTGTAGTGCATATTTGATCCGAATCTCACAATCCGAAACATGTTAAATAAAGTCTTGACGTCCACGCAAAAATAGTGCATTTTTCATCAATTCTTCATTTATAGCCGATAAAAATGCAAATTCTAAATCGCCCACCCCTCAATTGAAATTGAGTTAGTTAATCAAGATTCAAAGATTGTTCAGACCGACATAAATATCAACCTGTGCGAACTATCTGAGTAGGCGCTGTAAAAATAGACCTTACTGCAGTTATTTGTGGTCTGCGAGTGCAATCACGATTGACGCACTAAATCTCAATTTTCTATGCTCTCTTTACTCTCAATTAATTATTTGTGTGGCAGCTAACGAAGGCGACGTGACTAAATGGGTAATCGACCTTGCACCGATGTGTTTAGCTCACGAGTTGACATTTCTCTTCACCTCAAACAGGAGGGATCGTAGGAATGGCGTACCCAAGCATGCTCTTATCCAATATTGAACTTGACACTGAAATAGCGTAGCGTTTCCGTGAAAGAGGCTAACGGTAAAACGGGTTGATTTTATTGACGCTAATAACTATGTTTTCGCTTTCTCGGTGTTGTAAAACACGGAAAAAATTGTCGCTCTTTCATTGATATATTACTGGATCTTTTTGAAGAGTTGTTGATGGATTCGACTCGTGTTGTCAAGAGCCTTGAAATTTCGTATGCCAAGAATTATACCCAGAGGAGTCAGATCGCTTGTAAAGCGGCTTTTTACAGGAAAAGAAATTTTAATTGGCAATACTGTTTTTAAACAATATAGATTAAAAATTAACTTCAAAAGGTTTTTTTTATAATTCAAATAATAGCTTAATTAATTTCCCGGAACCTCTACATACTCTCTTGAAAACTTTTTAGAATTGAATTGAATAAAATGCCTTCACATAGAATTCAAAGAGGTCTTTTTATTTCTTTCTTTAAAAAATTCTTCAGAAACGGAATCTGAAATTTTGACTCATATTCTCCTGATTTGGAAGTTATTTGGATGCTAAATAAAAACAATCAATGAAATATATCTAACGGTGTTTTTTTCAGAGCGATAGAACTTTTAATTGAAATAACACACATTTAAATTAGGATTGAAGCCAAAATTTTTTTTATTTGAAGATAATTTTATGAAACTTATGTTTAAAAAAAAATTCCGGCATATGTCCACCACGACTAGCTCTCAAGAACCGCATTCGACCAGACCAATTTTGGACCACTTTTTCCAGTAATTTAGGCCTTCAATAACATGAATTATGTTGGCTTCCAAAGCGTCTATTGTTTCTGGTGTATCAGCAATGACTTGACATAACCCAAAGAAAATAATCCAGTGGAGTTATGTCGCATGATCTTGGAGGCCAATTAATTTCTGGGTTATCGCCAAATCTTTCTTTCAATAAATCAATTGTTACGGTAGCAGCATGAGGTGTAGCACCATCTTGTTGGAACCAAAACACTTTTGGGTCGACAGCATTCAAATTTTGAAACAAATAATTGTTAATCGATCTGTAACGAGCACCATTCACTGTAACATTAGCTTCAGCATCGTTTTTGAAGAAATATGATGATGCCTACAGCGTGTAAAGCACACCATACAGTGTATTTTTCAGGATGCAATGGAACCTGCAGAACTTCTTGAGGATTCTTTTCGCTCCATATGCGGCAATTTTGCTTATTTACATAGCCGTTCAACCAGAAATGAGCTTCATCACTAAACACAATTTTACGATAAAAAAGTGGATCAACTTCAAGCTATTCTAGGGCCCAATCAACAAACAACGATTATTATGGTCAAGTGGCTTTAGTTCTTGAACCAGTTGGATCTTGTATGGGTGTAGACCAAGAACTTTACGCAAAATTTTCCATGTGGTGGATGCACAGAGTCTAACTTGTTGTAAACGTCAACAAATAGACAAATCTGGATCCTCATTAACACTATGACCTACGGCAGCGATATTTTCTTCTGTACGTAATTTCGTTCCAGGCGCAGCGTGATTTTTATTCATCAGATGTAGCTTTTTCAAGGAGTACTTGACATATTTGACATCTTTTCAGGGCAAAATAATTGTTAAAGAAGCGCACAAAAGCTTCAGACTTCACGTCTGTGATTTTCGACATTTGTTTGCTGTGAAACTAGTTCATTTAAATTAATCTCAAAGCGTCTCTAGTTTATGGTTTATTGTCATAGACCAACAATTTCAAGCATCCCAAACTTCTAAAAGTCCAATTAATAAATAGTTCTATAATTGGAGATTAGAGATTCATCAAACTTTCCTCCTAATTTAAATGAATGCTATGAGGAATTCTAGTATAAGACGAAGATTGTTATATAACTTTAGCATTACTTTTCAATTACGGAATAACTTTTTTCAAATTTTCATACAATCAAATATTTGGAGCCTGAACTCTTTCATGGACCATAAATTTCCATCATTTTAAGTGCAATTCATTTCAATAGTGAGATAACAGTGGAATTTGGGTTCTTATGAATAACTGAAATTTGTTAATAACTTGGTGAAACGCTGCTAATCTCACATATTAACTTTACATTCTTCAATTAAAAACAGGACTATTACAGTTATGTCGGGTAATTTTTTTAGAGTGATAGAACTTCAAATTGAAATAAAACATATTTAAATTAAGATTGAAGCCAATTTTTTTTATTTGAAAAATAATTTTATGACATTTATGTTTTAAAAATAGTTTCCAGCATTTGTCCACCACGACTAGCTCTCAGGAACCGCATTTGACCAGAGCAATTTTGGACCACTTTTTCGAGTAATTCAGGCTTTATTTCATCAATAACACAAGTTTTGTTGACTCCCAATGCGTTTATTGTTTCTGGTTCATCAGCATAAACCAATGACTTGACATAATCCCAAAGAAAATAATCCAGTGGAGTTATGTCGCACGATATTGGAGGCCAATTTAATGGACTATTTCTAGCAATAATGTTATCGCCAAATAATTCTTTCAATAAATCAATTGTTACGGTAGCAGCACTATATTGTTGAAACCAAAACAATCCTGGGTTGATACTATTCAAATATTGAAACAAATAATCATTGATCATCGATCTGTAACGAGCACCATTCACTGTAACATTAGCTCCAGCATCGTTTTTAAAGAAATATGGACCGATGATGCCCCCAGCGTGTAAAGTACACCATACAGTGCAAATTTCAGGATGCAATGGAACCTACAGAACTTCTTGAGGATTGTTTTGCTCCATATACGGCAATTTTGCTTGTTTACATAGCCGTTCAACCAGAAATGAGCTTCATCACTAAACACAATTTTACGATAAAAAAGTGGATCAACTTCAAGCTTTTCTAGGGCTCAATCAACAAACAAACGACGCTTATTATGGTCAAGTGGCTGTAGTTCTTGAATCAGTTAGATATTGTATGGGTGTAGACCAAGATCTTTATGCAAAATTTTCCATGTGGTGGATGCACAGAGTCCAACCTATTGGGAACGTACGTATTGGGAACGTACCATGACTTACAGCAAAGATATTTTCTTTTGTACGTACAGTTCGTTGTCTGTTGTTGTTGTTGCATCCGGTAGAGAAAATGTTATCTGAAATCTATCGATAGTTCGACGAATTAGCTGCTCTGATGGACGATTATGTAAACCATAAATTTCACGAAGTGATCTATAAGTTTAGCGAATGGAACTCTGATTTTGAAAATAAATTTCAATAATTTGTAAACGTTGTTGGAGCGTGAATCTTTCCATGATAATTTGTCAATGCTTACTGAACAGAAATGTCCAAACAGCATGGCTTCTACTTTGTCAAATTACAGTCATCCCTATCGAAAGTTCTATCACTCTAAAAAAACACCCGATTTTTACTCTAATTGCGCCATTTTATTTTCAACTTTAAGAGTAGTAGATCTTTGGCTACTATTAGGAGTACAAATAAGTTTCCGCCTTTTTATTGTAGATGGCGCGGCACGGAGTTTCGGTTAGCTTTCGCAGATGATAACCGGCTTTAAAAATAGTTTGGACATTCAAGAATAACATAACCTATTAATATCATTGATTTTATATTGGTAAAATATAATTTTTATAAGTTGAAAATGTCAAAATTTGAGCCAACTAAGCGTCATTTGCGCGAAATATTAGTTTACTTCTTTAATTTAAAGAAATCTGCTTGTGAGGTGCATCAATTGCTCGTAGAAGCATATGGTGATGGTGCTTTGAGTGAGAGAACGTGTCGAGAGTGGTTTCAAAAGTTTAAAAACGGTGATTTCGACGTAGAAGACAAAGATCGCAGTGGAAGACCAAAATTTACGAGGATGCAGAATTGGAGGAATTATTGGAGAAAGATTCATCTAAAACACAAAAAGAACTTGCTCTAACATTAGAAGTCACTCAGCAAGCAGTCTTACATCGTTTAAAATCATTAGGAATGATTCATAAACAAGGAAATTGGGTTCCGTACGAATTAAAGCCGAGAGATATTGAACGCCGATTATGCTTAAGTGAAATGCTGCTAGCTAGACATAAAAAAAGTGTTTTTTACATCGTATCGTAACTGGTGATGAGAAGTGGATACATTATGACAATCCAAAAAGAAGAAAATCATGGAGATTACCTGGCCTCGCGTCAACATCAACAGCAAAACCGAATATTCACGGAAAAAAACTTATGCTGTGTATTTGGTGGGATCAGCTAGGTGTAGTGTATTATGAGTTGCTTAATCCGAGCGAAACAATTACTGGAGCCCTCTATCGAACACAATTGATGAGATTGAGCCGAGCTCTGAAGAAAAAACGCCCTCAATACTATTCTAGACACGAAAAAATTATTCTTCTGCATTACAATGCTCGTCCACATGTTGCGGCTCCCGTGAAAAAGTACTTGGAAACACTTTATTGGGAAGTGTTACCCCACCTGCCGTATTCACCAGACATTGCACCGTCCGATTATCACCTGTTCCGGTCCATGGCACATGCTCTGACGGCGCAGCGGTTCACATCTTATGAGGATACCAAAAATTGGGTTGATTCATGGATAGCCTCAAAAGACAAGGAGTTCTTCAGACGTGATATTGGAATTCTGCCTGAGAGATGGGAAAGAGTAGTTGCAAGTGATGGGCAATATTTTAAATAAATTTATATTACCGTTCTTCTATAATAAATATTTAATTTGTGTTAAAAGACTGCGGAGACTTATTTGTAATCCCAATAACATTCTCTTCTTTATTCAGATCACGTATATTATTTGGAAATTTTCCGAAATCATTTCAATCTATGAGAAATACACTAAAATTTGTGTAGCCCAAATGTAAATTTACAAATGGAAGACAGAGAGAATTTTTTATTTTTCTAGCAAATGGCTAACAATTTGCGTCTTTCTTTCAGTATAGAATACATTTTTTATTGAAAACGAAGGATATAAAGTTATCAAAAAAGATTTAAAGTGTGAAGTCGACGGTGCTATCTGTCGCCCTCACTGGGAAGGTTCTTTATGACATCCATTAGGCCTTTTTCTTTCGTTTTGTTCTTGGCTCAGATCGTGTAGAACAACGGACTGGAGAATTTCAAGGTTGTGTGGTCTGCTCACCAATTTCTTTCCTAAGTTTTGAAGACTATTCAGAATAGAGAATATCTATATTGATCTAGCAATTTCTGTTGGTCTTATTATCCACTGTGATTCCTAAGTATTTAGCTTGTTGGATTGGTTTTATGTTGTGCTGCAGCACTCTGCTGGTTGGTGAATTGTCTAATAATTTATGGCCAAATATTTAATTTAGGTTTGTCAGGGAGTGGTAGAGTTTCCCATTTTTTCATTTATGTAACGATTTTGTTACATATATTTTGTAGTTTTTCCATTATTTCTTTCAGATTCTTGCTGTGTATCATCAGCGTATTGGAGGATGTTACTCTGTAGATATCATGTACGTAAATATTGAAAAGAAGTGGTGACAATGGAGATTCTTGTGGTACACCCTGTTGAGGAGAAAACAATGAGAAGAAATTCTTGTTGATGTTCACTTTCATGCTTCTGTTCCTCAAGAAATTTCCTATAATATTTTGTAGGTAAAATGGTCTGTCCAATTGCTGGAGTTTGTGCAGAAGACAATCGTGCTATATACTATCAAATACTTTCTTGCTGTCCATGATAATGGCTGCCAACTTGTGATCTTTTTTCATTGTAGTTTTTACGTTCGATATTAGAGTTGATGATTTTTCTTGAATCCAAATTGTGACAGAGGGTTGTTTTGTCCAATTCGGTTTTTGAGACGAATTTTCACGATTCACGAACTAGTAAAGAGGCAGATAGCTAAACATTTGGTTATAGTTTGTGCTGTATTTGTAGATTGTTATAATAATTCCCTTTTTCCACGGAAAGTATCCGGTATTCAGGCAATGGTTGTGAATCCTCATCATATTCATCTTATTTACCTATACAACCTCCATTTAACTATAAACACTTGACTAAAGGTCGAAGTATAGCCGAAAATAGATCACCTCCATAATTTTCGGTGATGGTAGTCCAGAACTGTAAAACTGACTGAATTAAATCATCTTCATTTCGTGCCGCAGCTCGTTCAACTTCAATCTTCATTAGTCCCCATATATTTTTAATGGGACTAAGATCTGGTGAAGCTGCTGGCCACGAAATGGTTTTCACTTGATGTTCTTGCATCCAAGCTTGAGTATAGGCCAAAGTATGGCATCTTGCATTATTTCATGAATTCTATAATATTGTAGTATATGAGTGTTCTACCTGTTTCAATTTATATGAATGAGATTGTAACAACATCGAGATTTTCAGAAACTGACTTGATTGATAGAATATGTCAAGAACACATAATTAATGGTAACCTTGCACATAATCCTTACTCTTGAGGTAGTTCCTGAATCTTGGGGTAGTTCCTGAATTGAAATAAAAATGTCGACTGTATTGATGATAAGCAGCTGGAAGAAACAGTGAATTTTTTCACAATAAATTGTTGAAATATGTGGTATATAGATTATTAATCGATTCTGGGTTTCCATTTCTCTTTTATAACAGTGTTCTCAACAGAGTTTTTTCTACTAGCCCACGTATATATTTTAATTTAGTGGCTCTTTCCACGAAATGTTGTTCGGAGGTGTTGAAACACGCCACCACCCCTGGCTATTCTAGGAAATGGTCTAATAAATCTTCATTCGCTACTACTCCCTAATATCTCAATTCGATTGGATTTATCGAAGGAATGGCGCTTATATTTTAATCTTGGATGTTATACTAAACGAAGACGTAAAGCTGTTCGATCTGCGGCTATATTGTTATATATCTGATTTTAATATATGATGGGGGAAGGAAGAAGATTTTCTTCGAGGGAGAATTGTAGGAGGGGAGTTTATTGGACTGTATTTTCTTCTCGTAAGTTTCTCTTTTTTGATGATGAATTAAATAGGAATATGGCGAATGCCTTCAGTTAGGAGTTCAGCCAATATTGCGAAAAAGTTGGTTTCACTTGAAGCTAGTAGGATTATTTTTGAATGAAAGTCTTGGCAGATGAAAGAATGGTATCGAAACCGTATGAACTTATTTTTTTCCTAATAATTCGAATAACACCCAACAAAAAGTGATATCTATTATGGCACTCTCGAAATTCGACCAGATGAATTTAATATAGCATTCCCCTAATAATAGAGCAGAAAATATGAAAATTTGCAAAATTACTTCTGGCACGTTCATGTTTCCGTCTTTTATGATTAATTATTCAATCCGTCCAGAATTGAGAGTTGAATAATCACCCAACTTCAAAAAACGTGCAATTTAGTCAAGAAAAAACTGATTGCAATTCATTACATTCTAACGATCTCGTTTGAATTCACAGTGCGAGGAAGAAATCACGATGAAGTCGTAAAATATGACCATACTGTTCGTTCCACACATGTGACCTCAATGACCGGTTAACAATGAGCATGAAATCAAAATGCTGACCGTACTATCAGGCTCGAATATGTATAATATTGTGGCTACGTTTGGCTGCGTTTGTGCACAATGGATCCAAAACCTTGAACCTCTGCTCGCTCTTCGCTGCACATCCTATGATATGGTATAATTACATATAGGTTAGTCAATACCTATGTGTTCATACGTAAGGTACATATGGGTCATCCTTACACATAATGTTGAACTTATCTTATGTTTTGAATCATTTAAATCTTCACCGCAACTTCATTTGCGTGAAAAATTCGATCGAATAAATTTTCTGTGATTATTTTGCATTACCATAAAAAATCAGTTACAATATCATAAAAGCATAGACAATATTCGATTATACACCGAGTCACGAGACGTAGTTCATGGAACATCACGAGAGCGCAGCTCGAGTGGTGTTTCGCGAAATACGTCGAGTGAAGAGGTTCGTATAATCGAAATATATTGTCTATGCTCGAGTTGGTATTCGTTACGTCATTTTTTTTTTGTAAACCGTCTGGTGTATTTGCATAGAGACTTGAAACAAGTTTGATTATTTCTTTCTCGTTAAGAGCGACTGAGCTTTCTTTTTTGCTGTCCAGAATTACTTGTAATTTCTTTCTTTCAACTGCACGAGCCTTTCTTGCATTTTCAAAAATTATATTAGGAGTACAAATAAGTTTCCGCCGTTTTATTGTAGATGGCGCGGCACGAAGTTTCGGTTAGCTTTCGCAGATGATAACCGGCTTAAAAAATAGTTTAGACATTCAAGAACAACATAACCTATTAATATCATTGATTTTATATTGGTAAAATATAATTTTTATGAGTTGAAAATGTCAAAATTTGAGCTAAGTAAGCGTCATTTGCGGGAAATATTAGTTTACTTCTTTAATTTGAAGAAATCTGCTGCTGAGGCGCATCAATTGCTCGTAGAAGCATATGGTGAGGGTACCTTGGGTGGGAGAACGTGTCGAGAGTGGTTTCAAAAGTTTAAAAACGGTGATTTCGACGTAGAAGACAAAGATCGCAGTGGAAGGCCAAAAATTTACGAGGATGCAGAATTGGAGGAATTATTGGAGGAAGATTCATCTCAAACACAAAAAGAACTTGCTCTAACATTAGAAGTCACTCAGCGAGCAGTCTATTACCGTTATTCTATAATAAATATTTAATTTGTGTTAAAAAACGGCGGAAACTTATTTGTACTCCTAATATCTTTAAATATTTATTTATTAATTTTAATTACTTTCGTATATCTGTTGGGTTATTTATTCCATTTGACATTATATATTGAGTTTTGATTATATACGTCTATTAAATGTAAGCGGTGGTTGTTAGACATAAATTTATTTCTAAAAGTTTTTTGAATAAAAATTTTTTTTGAAATTAAAATTGTCGAAGATAAACATATTTCAATTTGTTTTAATATTCAAATTTTGCTATATTTCTTCTATCAAGTAAAAGGCCTTTCTATTTTATTTTATATTTAATATATAATTATATTATATTTTTGTAATTAAAATGAGTTTCCACCAAGTGAAGACCGAATCTATCAAATAATTACATTTTGGCTTCAATAAATCTCATTATAGAATGTCAATGAATTTAAATAAACCTTAAAATAACTCACACTGTTCTTTGATTTTGTTAGAACATAGATCAATCTTGAATTATATAGTTGATCTGTATTTCGAAGCTTAAGTCTTTTAACACGTGAGTGATATAGGTTATGTTTTTGATTTTGATATTTGGAATATTAAAAGAGGACTGAAGACGAGATTGTCTAGAATTATATTTGTTTTTTGAAGATATAGTGCACATTTTTTTAGAGATTTTTGAAATAATTTATTCGAATATTCAAATATATTAAATATTTCAAATAAATTATATTCTTTGAGAAGTCTTTTAAGTGTGTTCATGTTTTTAAAAGGCAACTGGTGTTCTTAAAGGTGAGACCAGAAACAAAATTTTGTCTCCTTTAAATATTTATTTATTAATTTCAATTACTTTCGTATATCTGTTGGGTTATTTATTCCATTTGACATTATATATTGAGTTTTGATTATATACGTCTATTAAATGTAAGCGGTGCTTGTTAGACATAAATTTATTTCTAAAAGTTTTTTGAATAAAAAATTTTTTTGAAATTAAAATTGTGGAAGATAAACATATTTCAATTTGTTTTAATATTGAAATTTGGTTATATTTCTTCTATCAAGTAAAAGGCCTTTCTATTTTACATGTAGTACATCCTCAAACAACAATTTGGAATTGAAGAAGACCGTCATCAATCCTACTTACACATTTAAAAAATAAAATTAATTAACAATAAATATCTTACCAGACAGACCTTGTTAATTAAGGCCATAAAATACCTTACAAGCTTTGTGTGATTTTTGTGACGAACATAGAATACGTAGGATTTTCAAAGTTTTCTAATATTAGTGTTTGTTCAAAAAGTATACCACGAGATCCGTCTGGTTATATATTTTTTGTTAATTAATTTTATTTTTTAAATGTGAAGTGGAACTGATGACGATCTTACTTAATTTCAAATTGTTTTTTGAGGGTTTTAGGGATTTTTTAAGTAACTCATTTAAATATATTGAATATTTAAAATAAATTTGTTTTAGAGATGTTCTTAAAATTATTTTGCATTTCTGAAAAAGATTTGGTTTTCATAAATATAAGATTAGAAACAAAATTTTGTCTTCTTCAAGTATTTATTTAGTAATTTTGATTGATAATTGATATTTCGTTTGATATTTTTATTCCATTTGATATTATACATAATATATATATATATATATATATATATATATATATATATATATATATATAAATATAAATATAAATATACATATTATATTAATATAATGAGTGTTGATTCTATATGTCTACTAAATTGAAGCAGTGCTAATTAGACATTGATTTAATTCTACAAGTGTTTGAATGAACATTTTTTGAAATTAGAATTTGTAGGGGGCTAACAGAATGAATCTGTTTTGATATTTATATTTTGTAATAATTCTTCTATCAAGTAAAAAAGCCCTTTTTATTATTTTCTTCAAATTAAATATTTTAGAGCTTTCACAGAATTATTATATCCGCGAGAAATTTTTTTCTTAGCCCTGGGAGTGTTCTTGTTTAATATCTCCATTCTTGCTTGTGCTTCTTTTTGATGTGATTCGGTTTTTGTCCGAATTTCCTGTAAAAATGAGTTTTAAGAGTCCAATTAATGGTATACACCTTGTAGATCCAAATTAGGGGTTTGCAGTTTGGAAGAAACCTCATCAATTCATCCTAGAATTGTTTCTCAGATAACTGTAAGTAGTAACTGAAAGGCTTTCAACCTAACGAATTAAATGAGCTCAAAAACGTTGAAAGACAGGTTCATGTGCGCCATCTACCAGGGATCCGCGAGAAACCCAGCAATTTCTTGCAATCTCAGTAACACTCTGTACATCATGAAGGATAGATTTGAGCACAATGGACCCTAAAGCTTGAACCTATCCTTACTGCTTAACAGGCGTCCTATTCAGATGCCGCAATTACTGGTTAATATGTGCTACGCTTACGATGCAAACAGTTCCCTCAACGTGTTCTGACGTAGTTTGAATAAGGGATTAGTGAATCTTTGTGTTAAGCTCCTGGGAAAATTATGTTGCGATTATACCCACAAACGTCTTCACGGCTTCCTGCTGAACTAGTTCGAATTAGTTTTGTTCATTTGTCGAATTGCATGGGTTGGATTTGGGTCGATTAATCGCGAGAGGTATGAAGGCGAGTCGGAAGAGAATATGGCGTTATGTAGGTTGAGTACCTGAAGAACTGTTAACTCTAGTTTGACAGAAGTCACTTAGTGTCTTTCGGTGGAAATTATAAGCATAATCTGTATTTATTAATTAACGATTCAAAATTACATTGAGAAATCAAAGTTATTCTGATTACTTATACCAAAAGATAAATTTTTCAAATGAATATTATAGGTTCATGAATGTTACCAAATTTAGTTTGCTTAAAACTGATCTACCTGCATGTTACGTAGAAAATCGATGGTAAATTTTAGAACGAGCATAAAAACATGTTGACGAGCAGAGTAATTTGAATATACGTGATGCCCAAGTTCTCTCGCCAAAGTTCACGAGATTCTACAAGCAATTTGCAACAAAAAAGTTCCTATAAGGTTTGGTCTAATTATCTTTCGTAGTGCAGTTATTCAATATTTTACTATTTTGTAACGTTTCGCAATTCTTTCACTACAAACATAGCATAACTTGAGAACTATCATCTTAATCAAAATTCTGTGTTCACCATTGGAAAGAAAGAAAATTATACCTAGACAAGGATGGTTGCACAGAGATCTTTATGGAATACTTTATATAGAGCGGCTAAGGAAAAAATGATTATAAAATTTTCTTGAGTCTTAATATTTGGACAGACTTTACTCTAAATTCCACCCTGTAACTCCCATGAAAATTATGTGCAAAAACTGCCTTATTTATGGAGCTTTTCAACGACGTACAATACATTCTATTTAATCTTCTTTTTCATTGGACAATAGATGTAAAACTGTGAAAGTACAAACAGAAAATGTCTGTCACCTTCTCTTCATTTTCGAATAGAACAACAGCTGTCATAGTGTGCTTTCATCTGCGAAGCTCACAATGTGATTTGCGTTCGTACTAGGAAGAGAGTGGACCACAAAACTGAATCTTGGGGCACTCCAGTGTTCACGTTGACACCATCGACGACCACATGGATGTTCCTGTTGGTGAGACAGAAGCTATGAGAAGAAAACTTCAAATTCAAATTTCAGTACGCTGTTTCTCGAAAACATGTTTATGAAACTGTCATTTTCGATATGATCCCAGTAATTGCCTCTCTTCGTTTGTACTTTTAATTTAGGAAAACTGTGTATAGACAATTTACCAAATAGCTGTCTCACCAAATATGAGAGAAGGTTTTCTGAAAGCCTTGTTCATTTGTCAGTTGACAGGATAAAAGGGAAACATTCACATCGAAAGAACGGACGATCGCCATATCAATTTATGTTCCGACGTTAGGCCAATATCGGCTGTACAATACCCTTATTGAAAGCTTTCAAACTGAAATTTCTCGAACGATCCAATTCATATCGAATGGAAAATATAATCGTCTATCAAATGCAGATTTTCCAGGGTAAGTACCTTAGCCATCAATTTGATGGGGCAATAGTTTGATTACCCAGATTTAATAGTTGCACAAGACAGCAACATAGTTACATTGAAAATATGTAATAAAAGCAATGATAAGTTCAAGTGCTAGTTCTTAAATGTTATGGTTATGATATTGTCTGTATGCGGGTCGATTTAATGAAACTGATGTATTCGAAGAAAGAGTAGAATCTAATAAGGGTAAATAAATTTCGATTACATCAGTATTCTCGTCATTATGTAACGATGTGAATAAAAGTGAAATGGAAGGAGCCTTTTGAGCATTCTGAAATAGTCGTTATTTGGAATCTGGCAATACTTTCGTCATTCGTGTTTTGACAGAAGTTTAGTTTAATATATGGCATTAACGAAATGGGTCGATTTACGCTTGAACAAAACAGTGAAATTTTAAATAGCTCACCTCTTATTTTTCATGAGATTTACCGTTTCTTCAGAAGAACAGATCTAAAATTGCGAAAAATCACGTCAAGTTGACTTTCGAATGACAAAACACATAATTCTGTTTTTATACTAATTGACAAAGAAACTGCAACACCCAGAAGGAGCTGTTTGAATTTTAATTTTTTTGGTAAAAAATAGATAGTAAAGTAAATGATTGAAATTTGAAGAAAAAAAACGAAGGGTTCATAATTTTTTTTAATAAATTTGTTGATAATGTGTTTGTCCACCGCGATTATCTATACACTCCCAAACACGTCTTGGCATTGATGCAATAAGATGGTCTATTTCTTCTTGAGGGATACTATCCCAAGCTACCTGCAGTTCATGTCTCAGAGCTGTCAAAGTCCGTGGGGGCTGGGGTAAATTTCCAAGCCTTTTACCCATGATGTCCCAAACATGCTCCATGGGCGAAATATCGGGTGATCTGGGCGGCCATGGCAAAAGATTCACATGGGTCGCTTCAAAAAAGTTTGAACTAACTCTGGCAACATGAGGTCGAGCATTATATTGCTGAAATATTAGATTCTTGAGCCGGTTAAGGTAAGGGAGAACATATGGCTCCACAATTTCTTGAAGGTAACGCAGCGCTGTCCTGTTACCTTGAATAAAGACTAAAGGTGACCTACTTGCATGTGCAATAGCACCCCATACCATAACGCCTACTGTCCGGTATACATGACGCTCAATATCAAACTGAGGTTCACGTCTTTCTCCCCCACGTCTTCAGCCATCATGTGCACCCAAGGAGAATCGAGATTCATCAGAAAAGACGACTTGATGCCATTCCATATTCCAATGTTGACGTTCTCTGCACCACTGAAATCGTTGCCGGCGATGCTCAACCGTCAGAAGTAACACAAGATGGGGTCGATAATGCTGCAGTCCAAGACAGTTACAGGATGGCCTTGTTCTCCTAACCACTCATCAGCCAAAGATCGAGATGTCGCAAATCAGTCTTTAATAGCCATAAGTCTTAGACTTCGATCTTGAACTTCATTTGTGCCCCTTCTACGTCCGGTGCCTACTCTTCTTCGATTTTGGCCATTATCAAACCATGCTTGACAACATCTCATAACAATAGTTGGATTTCTGTTCGTACGGTTAGCGATTTCTCGAAATGACAACTCCTGCTCCCGTAAACCAATAATTCGACCTCTTTCAAATTTACTTAGCTGGCGATAAATTCGGTGTACATGTGCTCGAAGTATTTTAATAACAACTAAACATCGACTTTGGATCTTCTTGAACAGCTGGTTTGTTGTGAAATTTAAAAAATTTACAAAAAACGACTACATATTTAAGTAACAACAAATGTTTACGTGTAAAGACCTTCACGATTTTTTTCTCCAAATTTTAATCATTTACTCCATTATACTATCTATGTTTTACCAAAAAAAATTTAAAATTTAAACAGCTCCTTCTGAGTGTTGCAGTTTCTTTGTCGGTTATTATAAAAAATTTCAAATTTCATACCGATTTATTCTAAAAATTTTTGAATAAAAATATTTGAAATTAAAATTTATAGGACGTTGACAAAATAAATCTGTATGATATTTAAAATTTTTAAATAATTCTTCTATAAAGTAAAAAACCTCTTTTTATTATTTTATCATTATATATATATAATAATTATATATTTGTTTTACATTTACAACATATTATAATTTGGTTTTAAAGGAGTCCATAAAATACTCTGCAAACTTTGTGTCCTAAGAACTTGCCTGCTTTGGTTATTCTCAGAACGAACCCAGATTTTGTTTTTTTCTTTTACCAGTCTGTGAGTGAAAAAGTACCTGTTGTAAGAATTCATTGTTGTACAGCATTCAAACAGAAATTGTCGTACGAGGCTTACCTCTTTTATTCATTTTAAAGCCCCTCTTCAGGGCAAATAGTTCTTAACTGTAAATAATAAAATATTGTCGTACAAACAGTATTTTAATTTCAACGTAGCAGAAAAAAGTTCATTTACATACATTACACTTTGTTTAGCTTCTGTGGCGAACATAGAATAAGAAGGATTTTTAGAAGATCATTTCATTCTAGTGTTTGCTCAGATATCTGCATTCAGTTGGTATGGCAAGATATACACACATCGTCAAAAGTCTTGCCCCCATAGATTTCTCAAGAAATAAACAATCTATGTTCTGGAAATGAGATAAATATTTTCCTCTATTTCAACTGCAACATATTTGATAGAAAATATTTGTTTGCTACTCTTTGCGTTATGGAGGACGAGACAAAATAGGAAAAATATGAAAAAATCTAAATTAATCGATTATTTATTTTTGATCAATTGTAGTTATTCCACAACTTAATTCAAATTCAATAGTCCGTATTACCACCTCTTCTTTCAATCAACTGCCCAAGTATTTAATGATATTTTCTGACATATCGTTCCATTCTTCCTGAAGAGCTAAACTCAATTCCTGAAAAGTTGAAGGTCGGTTTTGGCGATTGGATATTGCTCTACCTAAGTAATCCCATACGTGCTCAATTGGATTCATGTCTGGTGGGTTTGCCGGCCAGTTCATTCTCTGGATACTGTTCTCTTGAAGAATGTTTTTAACCCTTCGTTTGTGGTATGGTGGGGCGTTGTCATCCTGATAAATGACATTATCCCCACATTCGTTGCGCAGAGGAACAATGATTGGTTCAATGATGTTTTCTACGTAGATGGCACCAGATATTGTTCGTTCAACGATAATAAGAGTTTCCTTATGGTACTGGTTGAGACTACCCGTCTATAGGTCCTCAAAAAATGACTGTGTGTATTTTGTTAATCATTTTTATTTTTTTAAATGTGAAGTAGGGCTGAGGAGTTTCCGTTGTAATAATACTAAATTACTTTTTGAAGATGTTCTGCACGTTAAAGGAATTTTTTTGAAGGAACCTATATTGAGCAAGTTGTTTTTGAAGAAGTTCTTGAAGTTATGTTTTGTATTTTCGGAAAGGAATTTGGTTTTAATAAAACAAGGAACGAAACAAAATTTTGCCTCCTTCAAGTATTTATTCCGTAGATTTAATTGGTAATTTATATTTCTTTGAATTCTTGTATTCTTTGGTTCTGGAGAAGTTCTTAAAATTATGTTTTGCATTTTTGAAAAAGATTTGGTTTTCATGAATATAAGATGAGAAACAAATTTTTGTCTCCTTCAAATATTTAGTTAGTAATTTCAATCGATAATTTATATTTCGTTGGATTTTTGATTCCATTTGATATTATATAATGAGTTTGGATTTTATATTTCTACTAAATTTAAGCAGTGCTTATAAGACATTAATTTAATTCTAAAAGTTTTTGAATAAGATTTTTTGAAATTAAAATTTGTAGGAGTCTAAAAGAAAAAATCTGTTTTGATATTCAAATTTTGTTATTAAATCAGTTTGTGTAGTTATTTTTTGATTAGAATTTTCACATTTCAGTAAATATAATTTTTATTCCATATTTACAAATTAATGACAAAAGCGGTATCTTCTTCCATAGACAATAGAACCATATTATACCTACTCATTTCTTCCAGTTTATACGAGCTTCACCTTTCTAACGAATGCGCGAAACAATCTTCAAGAAACTCCCAAGAGCGTTTCTTCCACGCAGTAACAATTATTAGTGCATTGAAATTTCTCGTTGTTCTTCAAGAATGCACTCCGTATCGGTGCATTAAGAAGTGGAGCCTTCATTCAGTGTACGATTATAATCTGTTTCACTTGGTTTACCTATGTTTAATGAGATCCTTATGGTAATTCTCGTCGATTAACGTAATTTTCACCTCCGCAGATTTCGTTCTGATGCAGATTTCAGGGATATGCAGTTTAAGTGGTGGAAAAGCGCTTATCAATAATTATGTAGTGCAGGGAATGGCTGCAATGCATTGTTTATGACGTTTTTCTCGAGAAAATGTCCCCTGAAAGGCGAAGAAATGAGTTTTGTGTGTGACAATCGGTCGTTCATTTGAATTTTAAATCTTTGTTTAATTGTTTCTAGTGCGGTGTTTGGTGTAGGTGAAAAGAAACGACATGAGGAAATTTTTCTATTTTCAACTGACTTAAAACGTATGTACACTCTGGCATGATTGTCATTGTTTCAAAAAGACTACACTCAATTGTGGAAAAATTCAGATGCAACCCCTTCTGGTGCATATGGTATTTACGGACTGGTTCTTTGAAATATTGGATTTACTAGGTATATAAAGGGTTTATCAATAGCGGTGATACAAGTTAAACAGTGAGACACAATTTGTTTTTATTTGAAAGGTTACATCATACCATTATTTAATGAAAATAACATTATTCAAATGCCCACCAGGACTTCTCCAGTCAACCCAATTTTTCATTACTCTTTCACATAAATTTGGCTGTATTTCATCAATGATAACTTTAATGTTCATTTTCAATTGCTTAATTGTTATTGGATTATCAGTACAAACATGTGAGTTAACATATCCTCAAAGAAAGAAATCACAAGGTGTTAAATCCCACAATCTGGGAAGAAATTAACTGGAGCAGTTCTTGAGATAATTTTATCACCATCTTGTTTTCAATAAATTGATTGTTGAGGTTACTTTGTGGCAGGTAGTACCATCTTGTTGAAACTACATATCCTCCAGCTTATTCTCAACAACAGCAAAAAAAATGATTTAACATTGTTTTGTATCGTTCACCACTAACTGTTACTTTTTGACCATTTTCTGTAAAGAAATATAGAACAATGACTCCGCCAGTATGAATTGCACACCATACAGTGACTTCATCTGTATGTAATGGTTAAAACAAATTGTAGAAATTACTATGTTTTACTACCAATAAAAATATCTATTACACATTTTGTTGTGACTCGAGTTTCGGGAAATGAACTATCCCATCATCAGACAACTGAAGACCTAACAGTGGTACAGAGGTATTTAAACAAAAGTGATAAATATTTTGAATATTTCAATAGATTCTAGATAACACCTAATAGTGGTACAGAGGTTTACAAGCGGAAGGTGATGAAAAACCGGGATAAAAAAGAGGGGCCTTTTAACATATATCGGAATGTCGGCAATCGACAAAGAAGGTTGTTGAACAGATAGTACCCATTCAAATATCTCAAATAATTTTTGGGGTTACATAGCTCCGTACAATCATTCATTATTTTTACATTATTTTGTTTATATACTTGTATATTATATATTTGAGATATAAAACAAAATAATGTAAAAATAATGAATGACTGCACGGAGCTATCTAACCCCAAAAATTATTTGAGATATTTAAATGGGTACAATCTGTTTAACAACCTTCTTTGTCGATTTCCGATATCGCTAGAAGGCCCCTCTTTTTTAACCCGGTTTTTTAGCACGTTCCGCTTGTAAGCCTCTACACCACTTTTAGGTGTTATCTAGAATCTATTGAAATATTCAAAATATTTATCACTTTTGTCTAAATACCTCTGTACCACTGCTAGGTCTTCAGTTGTCTGATGATAGGATAGTTCATTTCCCGAAACTCGAGTCACAAGAAAATGTGTAATATATATTTTTATTGGTATTAAAACATAGTAATTTCTACAATTTGTTTTAATTATGATCAAATACCAAATAGTAACGGCTGAAACAATTCAGTATCTGTATATAATGGTGTCTGAACAGTTTCGTGTGGGTTTTCATCACTCCAAATTCTGCAATTCTTTTGTTCACATAACCATTCAATCAAAAATGAGCTTCATAACTTAATAGAATTTTTCGATGAAATTGTTCGTCATTTTCAAATTGTTCAAGAGCAAAATCAGACAATAAGCCACGCTTATGTTGGTCAAATGGCTTCAGTTCTTGAACAAGTTGAATTTTGTAAGAATGTAGACCCGAATATTTTCTTAAAATTCTCCAAGTTGTTGTTTGAGAATGATTTAATTGTTGAGAACGACGTTGAACCGATAAATTTTGATTTTTTTTACTGCAATCAAGTCAATATTCCCTTATGTGCATGCATTTTTTCTTGTGTGAAAAAAAATGACTTTCAAATTTGTCAACAATACAATAGTGACTCAATTGACTGAATAATGTCGTCCATTAATTCTTTTTAAATTTCTCATAATTTTCACGAATGAGCCCTGATTTCGAGAAAATAATTTATTAATTTCTAAACGTTGATGAGAAGTGTATCTTTACATGATTCAATGGCATAACCTACTCAACAGAAATGACATGGAATATGTCAAAAATATTTTACAGTGTTGCCATTATAACCATTTCAAATTATATAATTCCGATCGGACAACTTGTAACTTAATGGCAATTAATTTTGATTCGAAATGGAAAAAACCCAAACGATTTTATTTTTTCATCAATTGTCTTGTATTCTTTATTAAAACCGGAAGAACTTATTTTACTCCTGATATATTATTGGAGAATTCTCTGCGCATAAGAATTGTTAAGTCCATATTCAACTATCTACCGCAGTTCCCACTATTCATCTAAACGTCAAAACGTTCACTAAATCAGTCATCCGAAAACGAAAACACCATGCAGGTATCAGTTTGAGCTGATAATACCCACATTGATCATCCGTTATGCTTTGTTTTCGCATCAAGTGGGCTTTGCTCAATTTCGCGTCAGCCTTTCCATGCGTAAATTCCTTTGAAATTACGTCGAATGTATATTTCCTCCCCTATATTGAATTTTATCGAGTATCTACATTCCCATCAAACATTAATTTTGACGAACATGTACCAGGGAACTTCGGAAGCCTCACCTCATTTTAGATATTGGATTTTTTCTGAATGGTGCTCTCCATATTTGGAAGTGCTTGAGCTTTTGGCATATATGGGGTTTTATAAAAATTGTTTTTTTCACCTATATGAAAGTTCTACTTATGCACCAAATAATATTTCTTATAGAATGTGTAGAACTTTTTTGTCAATGTGGAAGAGCTATACAACTCGTTAAAATCAACGAATCCATAAACACCGCGTACATTGATATTTGAAAATAATGAAGCTTAAAGAAAATTGATTTAATCAATCAATAGTATATTGACAAAATCACCATTTGTGTGATTGCCTCAGGCTTTCTCGTTGTAAGAATTAGACATATTCTGGTCATTTTAGACATTCACTCCTGCATGAACTCCCAAGAAGCTGATATTTTCTTTAACCATTAGTGGTGAAGTGGTGAAGAGTCCTCATCGATCCCATGTTATCATTGAATCTTTATGTTTTATCATTTTTAATACTATTCAGTCATTAGTTTCAAACAGGGTTCACTCATACAGTAATAATTAGTCACAGAATAGTTTTACTTTTATTAAGCGTTCAGTGATGACAGCTTAGTCATGCTCATTATAGAGAATACAATTGAAGTAAATTTTAGAATCCCTTTTCTCGAAAATGATTATGAAAGAGTAGAACTAATTTATCTAGATAATTGCATGATCTACAGTTTTTGTCTGAGATATTTTAATCATAGAACTAAACGTTTCGATGAAAATTTCAAAAAACTCATATTTGCGAAGTTTTGACCTTCTATAAAATTTTTTGTACACATGGGATCGATTGGGATTTTTGACCATCTCATTATAATGGTATGCAAATTCTCATCTTAGTGGGAATTTATGTTAAGGCCAAATTGACCGGACTGTACATAGAGCTAAAAATTAGCACGGATGTGTGGAACATCATTTGAAATTAATTGTGATTGATTCCCATCTGCATAAACATTTATTCAAGGTCGAAATTCCCGAAAATGGGTATTACACTTTTCAGCTGAACGGTAAATTCCGTCATGAAAAATTAATTAAATTATGCAATTGTCTGTAACAATTGTTTTGACACTTTTTCTTCTGAGAATATTGCGATTCAAAACGTTGAAAAAGTTGTATTCTTCATATAGACTTATTAAGAGACCCAATTATTCACGTTTTCTATTGAGGCTAACATTCTATATCACTTATTTTTTAACTGGTCGAGTGTAAATACAGCTATGTCCTGTGTTGCCAAACAACTCATTCAAGAATTCGTTTCCTTTTATAACCGGTGTTAGCATTCAAATCTCACAATATTATTAGTCCTCTAATCCCTTGCTTCAATCATAAGTTTCTCAAATATATAGCTTCATATCTTATCAAATAAAATAAGTTATCTATTAATTGATAAAAATAATGAACATTTTTCTCCTATGATATTACCGTGAACAAGAACTTTCTTGTAGAATTTGGCAACTCCCCGAACAAATAGACCCAATCATATGAGTTTCTATCCCTCTCATAGACCAAGTTGTCAAGAAAGGTTCACCTTTTCTTCTTCAAATATCACCACATACATTCTCGAGTTTAAATATTTATTTAGAGTTTTAAGCTATTTAGAGTCAATTTGGTAATCATTTATGGAAAACATGATTCGTCAAAGTGAAATATGTAAAAATAATCAAATTCCCATCTTGATTCACCCTGTTACAGTTAAGAAACACTTAGTTTACGCTGCGTTGTTATGAATTTGAGGAATATTACAGCGTTGCCAGCGACGTACTATCAGATTTGTTACCGTTGTTAGTTTTGCTATATTCGTTTTTATCCAAACAATCTGAATGTTGTCCCCACAATAAATAAGATTTCAACATAGGGGGATGTTTCGTCTCCTAAGCATAATAAGTCTATGGTTCATAATACGTACACATGGTTAGACTCTGTGCATCCACCACATTGAAAATTTCGCGTAAAGATATTGGTCTACACCCATACAAGATCCAACTGGTTCAAGAACTAAAGCCACTTGAGCATAATTAGCGTCGTGTGTTTGCTTATTGGGCCCTAGAACAGCTTGAAGTTGATCCACTTTTTTATCATAAAATTGTGTTTAGTGATGAAGCTTATTTCTGGTTGAACGGCTACGTAAAAAAGCAAAATTGCCATATATGGGGTTAAAACAATCCACAAGAAGTTCTGCAGGTTCCATTGCATCCTGAAAAATGCACTGTATGGTGTGCTTTACACGCTGGAGGCATCATCGGTCCATATTTCTTTGAAAACGATGCTGGAACTAATGTTACAGTGAATGGTGCTCGTTACAGATCGATGATCAATGATTATTTGTTTCAAAATTTGAATGGTATCTACCCAGAAGTGTTTTGGTTCCAACAAGATAGTGCTTCACTTCATGCTGCTACCGTAACAATTGATTTATTGAAAAAAAGATTTGGCGATAACATTATTTCGAGAAATAATTAGGTTGTTGATTAATTGGCCTCCAAGATCATGCGACATAACTCCACTGGATTATTTTCTTTGGGGTTATGTCAAGTCATTGGTTTATGCTGATAAACAAGAAACAATGGACGCTTTGGAAGCCAACATTACTCGTGTTATATATGAAATAAGGCCTGAATCACTCGAAAAAGTGGTCCAAAATTGCTCTGGTCGAATGCGGTTCCTCAGAGCTAGTCGTGGTAGACATATGCCAAAAATTATTTTTAAAACATAAATGTCATAAAAATTTGGCTTTAATCTTAATTCAAATGTGTTTTATTTCAATTTAAAATTCTATCGCTCAAAAAAAAAAAAAAAACAGCCGATAATTTATCTCCTAAAACTCTTTCAATGTTCTCAAGGATAGTTTGCTTCATTAAATGTCCCATATGTACCAAACCAATTTAAACACAAGACGGCATTCATTCAAACTATCAATTCATTTGAGTATCAATTACACGCGTCTTGTGACCGTGTCAAGGCGAAATAACTTTTGGTGCAACGTGAACCCGTTAATATTAGGCGAATTTGGTTTGCGGAAGTCATTGTTTCCTGGTACTGGATACGGTAGGTCTGTTCGTTTAGACAACTCACGTTTATCAAGACAAGAATTTGATGACGATCAGTTATGTTGAACGGGATTCACTTGTACGCATAGTGGGTTTTGTTTATCCTTGTGCACTGCTTAGTATTTGAATGACGTTTTATGTCGTGATTTTTATAGAGCGTGAAAGGCAATCTTTCTTACTTCCAGACAAATACGTATGTATATTTATATCAATAAAGTTGAAAGGTTAGGGAAAAAATACATCATTTTTGCGTGAACTTCAAGACTTTATTTAATATGTTTCGGATTGTCCGTTTTATTCTATACTTCGTTGTCATTTTAAAGGTAGCTTCATAATGCCTCTCTGATAGAAGTCTAGGTCCTCATTGGCGAAAGAGTCTAGTAATCGATTTTCATAATCTTTTCTTGATGCCAATTTCTAATCACTCGCAATGCGAGAAAAATATGGTAATCTCTTGGTTCCAGGTTCAGGCTTTATGGTGGATACATTAAAACTTAAGTCACTACAGACGTCCTGATGGAAATTAAAACAAATTGTAGAAATTACTATGTTTTACTACCAATGAAAATATATATTACACATTTTCTTGTGACTCGAGTTCCAGTTGTCTGATGATGGGATAGTTCATTACCCGAAACTCGAGTCACAAGAAAATGTGTAATATATATTTTTATTGGTAGTAAGACATAGTGATTTCTACAATTTGTTTTGATTATGATCAACCATCAAATAGTAACGGCTGAAACAATTCAGTCCTGATGGAAGACAACACATCTTATGTTGGTCAATTCTTGCCATTTCTGGTCAATCGCTGGCTTAAAAAGGTCCCTCTTATTGACAGTAGAGATGCGGATTTAGTGTGGAAGCAGCTCATAATAAATGATTCCTTTCTAGTCCCACCAAATGCACAGTTAAACATTCCTGGCTGTTTATCCAGCTGCTCCAGCTTGGATGAAAACGAGACATTTTTTTAAATTTTGCCCAGTTTAAACTGACTCTACTGAAAAAATTTTACTACGCGAGTTTGACAAGTTACGTGAAAATTTGGTGCATTTAGTAAGGATTCCAAAATGGTATAACACTAATCTCGTTTTTAACAAATTTATCTATCGGTTATTTTCTAGAGTGATAAAACTTTAAATTGAAATAAAACACACTTAAATTAAGATTGAAGCCAAATTTTTTTTATTTGAAAGATAATTTTATGACATTTATGTTTTAAAAATAATTTCCGGCATATGTCCACCACGACTATCTCTGAGGAACCGTATTCGAACAGATCAATTTTGGACCACTTTTTCGAGTAATTCAGGCCTTATTTCATCAATAACACGAGTTATGTTGGCTTCCCAAGCGTCTAGTGTTTCTGGTTTATCAGCATAAATCAATGACTTGACATAACCCCAAAGAAAATATTCCAGTGGATTTATGTCCCATGATCTTGGAGGCCAATTAATTGGACCATTTCTCGATATTATGTTATCGCCAAATCTTTCTTTCAATAAATCAATGGTTACGGTAGCAGCATGAGGTGTAGCATCATCTTGTTGGAACCAAAACACTTCTGGGTCGATACCATTCAAATTTTGAAACAAATAATCATTGATCATCGATCTGTAACGAGCACCATTCACTGTAACATTAGCTCCAGCATCATTTTTAAAGAAATATGGACCGATGATGTCTCCAGCGTGTAAAGCATACCAAACAGTTCATTTTTTAGGATGCAATGGAATCTGCAGAACTTCTTGAGGATTGTTTCCACTCCATATACGGCAATTTTGCTTGTCTACATAGCCGTTCAACCAGAAATGAGCTTCATTACTAAACACAATTTTACGATAAAAAAGTGGATAAACTTCAAGCTGTTCTAGGGATCAATCAGCAAACAAACGACGCTTATTATGGTCAAGTGGCTTTAGTTCTTGAACCAGTTGGATCTTGTATGTGTGAAGATAAGATCTTTACGCAAAATTTTCCATGTGGTGGATGCGCAGAGTCTAACTTGTTTTGAACGTCAACGAATAGACAAATCTGAATCATCATTAACACTATGACTTACAGCAGCGACATTCTCTTCTGTACGTACAGTTCTTTGTCTTGTTCTTGTTGTTGCATCGAGTAGAGAAAATGTTGTCCGAAATGTATCGATAGTTCGACGAATAAGCTGCTCTGATGGACGATTACGTAAACCCTAAATTTCGCGAAGTGCTCTATAAGTTTCGCGAATAGAACACTGATGTTGAAAATAAATTTCAACAATTTGTGAAAGTCGTTGCGAATCTCCATGATAATTTGTCAATGCTTACAGAACAGAAATGTCAAAACAACATGGCTTCTACCTTCTGTCAAATCACAGTTGTCCTTTTCGAAAGTTCTATCACTCTAAAAAAAACACCCGATACCTTTGTTAAAAATTATTTTAATGTGCCATTTCAAGGTGCGTTTGAAATATAATTCAGTGTATTCCTTAAGTTTTTAATTAAATTGAGATTTACAAGGGAGTTCCACTGAACATTTAGGGCAGCATGTGGTACCATCAAGATGGCTGCGCAGCGTAGTGAGAGAATTCCTCAATCAAGAATACCCCGATAGATGGATTGGGTGGGGTGATGTGATTAGGTGGCCTGCTCGTTCACCCGATTTGAACCAAGTTGACTTCTTTTACTGGGGTACGATAAAGGAGAAAGTGTATTCCAAACCGATCCAAGATTTGGACGAGCAGCGCCGAAGACTTGTAGAAGCCGCTGAAGACATCGCATCAACAAGATACGCTCGTCATACAATTCTACTCAGAAGATCATTTACAATTGAAGTACCAAGACAACCAAACTTCCAAGTAGGCTTAAACAGTTCACTCACGTTTTAACTAAATGGAAAGAAATCTATAGTTTTTTTTGTTTTCGTTCTCTCCATAATGTTCAGTTGAATACGATACTCTATCAACTTTTGCTTTTCACATTGATTACAGTCATCCTCTGTCTAACACCGTAACGAAATAAACAAGTCATCAAGCCTACCAATTCATTGTTCAGTATGGGAATTAATCGATTTCGACCGGATAATAAACATTACAGTCATTTCTGAATCTGCATCCTATCGAGTTTGAAAGTAAACATTCCGAACTCATCGAGTGAAACCGAAACAATCCGTAGACGGGTAGAAAATGGAGCACGATCTAATAAGTCACGCAGGGCATCCATTATCTAATTTTTCATTCGCCTGCGGAATTTTCCACGCTCCAACGCAGAATTTCACTCCTCATAGGAAAACGATCCGCTTGCTCTCTCAGAAATCGCTAAAACCGTCTCTATAATATTTGTAAACGGATGTCCAATTATGTGTTTTCAATAGCCGGTTATTATTTGCTATCGAGGCTGCTATTATTTATAATCATTAATTCAATAGGGAGAGGAAAATACATAATGTTGGTTTTCTATAGGATCTTTCAACAAGAAGTTTCAGTTTTTAGTCCGGTCACTCTCGAATAGATTCCCAACAAGCTGAAAATTCGCACGAACGTTAGGGACACCATTATAATGAAATTGTAAAGAATCTCCATCGTTCCCACGTGTGCTAAAAATTTTATTCAAGGTCAAAGTGGGTTTTTTCGATTTTTCAGCGGAACGATTAGTTTTACGATAAAAATATTTCAGACAAAAATTGTAGATCATCCGATTATCTACAAAATTGTTTCCACACTTTTTTTCATAACGTTAACCATTTCTGAGAAAAAACGAATTCCAGAATTCACTTTAGTTGTATTTTCTATAATATGCACACGTCTCCAGGCCACCTACGAGGTAGTGTACATTATGTAACCAATTATGCTCCAAAAAACGACAAATCAAATGAAATCCTCATAACCTGATCAGTATCTTTGTTAATTTGGACCCTTCAAGTACAGCTGATACAATTTCTCGAGCTTTTGCACACGTAGGTTGATCAAAAGTATTAACCCACACATCATGACCGTCATTTTTGCCAGTCTCTAATGCACAAAATTAAGTCGTGTATATAGAATTGTAGTTACTAGAAAGATGACGAAAGAAAGGTGAAAACGAATTTTTCAGTTTGTCATAAAACCATCATACGTCGACTTTTTTGATTAAAAATATTCACTTTCATGATCAAAATCTTCGACTTTGATTTTACTGTAACCCACCATATCATTATTTTGGTAAATGTGTATAAGTGAGTCTGTAATACACCACAAACTTCAGCAGAGAATATTCGAAATAACCACGTGTTTTCACTAGGAGGGAATGTTAAAGACTAACAGTAATTTTGTTGGGACCTTAGAAATAGGAGCAGGTAGACGCATACTTTTCCATAGGCAATTGAACATGAGACATATGTTGCTCAAGGCCACATGGTCACATAAAATGCAGGACTCGGTTTCTTTTCAGTTCATGTTCTCAGAATAATCATTCAATGTTAATGTATTAAGCTATCCCTGATTAAAAATAATGATCGAAAAGAATTGTTTATCTATATGTACAAACCAAAGAACTGATATTATTGAAAAGAATTCAAATTTTATCTTTTTTGATACTTTTCAATCATTATTTTCATCAGGGATTAGTTACGCAGTAATAATTAGTTACATACTGATAGTTTTACTTATATTATGCGTTCAACGGTGCAGCTTAGTTAGTGTTTTTATTATGGAGAATACGACTAAGGTAAATTTTAGAATCGCCTTATCGCAGAAATGGTTAATATTATGAAAAAGTGTAGGGACAATTTTTGTAGATAATCCCAAGATGTACAATTTTTGCTGAAAATTTAAAAAAACCTATTTTTGCTAACTTTGACCTTGAACAAAATTTGTTGCATACATGGGATCGATAAGGACTTTTCACAGTTTTATGATGGTTCATGCCACTCATCAGTTCGTGGAGAATTTATGCAAGGGTACCTTCATTTCTTTGTCTATTTCATTTGGAGCCATTTTTGAAGAGTCAAACTGGCATGTATATTACACTTGATAAGTACAAATTGTGAGATTATGAAAAATGAATCAAGTTGATTCTGATTCTTTCAATAAATCAATCGTTACGGTAGCAGCATGCGGTGTAGCACCATTTTGTTGGAACCAAACACTTCTGGGTCGCCACCATTCAAAGTTTGAAACAAATAATCATTGATCATCGATCTGTAACGAGCACGATTCACTGTAACATTTGCTCCAGCATCGTTTTCAAAGAAATATGGACCGATGATGCCTCCACTTCATACAGTGCATTTTTCAGGATGCAATGGAACCTGCAGAACTTCTCGAGGATTGTTTTCACTCCATATACGGAAATTTTGCTTATTTACATAACCGTTCAACCAGAAATGGCTTTAGTTCTTGAAGCAGTTGGATCTTGTATGGGTATAAACCAAGATCTTTACGCAAAATTTTCCATGTGGTGGATGCACACTTCATCCAACTTCGTCCAACTTGTTGTGAACGTCGACTAATAGACAAATCTGGATCATCTTTAACACTATGACTTACAGCAGCGATATTTTCTTCTACGTACAGTTCTTTGTTTTGTTGTTGTTGTTGCATTGAGAGGAGAAAATGTTGTCCGAAATCTTCGACGAATAAACTGGTCTGATGGACGATTATGTAAACCATAGGTTTCACGAAGTGCTATATAAGTTTAGCGAATAGAACACTGATTTTGAAAATAAATTTCAACAATTTGTAAACGTTGTTGCAGCGTGAGTCTTTCCATGATCATTTGTCAATGCTTACTGAATAGAAATGTCAAAACAACATGGCTTCTACCTTCTGTCAAATCACAGTTATCCCTATCGAAAGTTCTATCACTCTAAAAAAAACACCCGATAGATACCTAATCCATCAAATAATCATATCACTTTTCTTTGGTTTGTAGACAAATTTGAAAGTGAATGTATTTCCACGTCGTTCTAAACTATTAAATAAATTTGAATATCGAAACAGATTTAATCTGTCGGTCATCTACAATTTTAATTTCAAACAAATTTTTATTCAAAAAACTTTTAGAATTAAATTAATGTCTACTTAAGCACCGCTCATATTTAATAGACGTATATAATCAAAACTCAATATACAATGTCAAATGGTATAAATAAACCAGCAAATATAAATAGTCATTTAAAATTAATAAATAAATATTTGAATGACAAAATTTTGTTTCTGATCTTACCATTATGAACACCAATTCTTTTTCAAAAACATAAAACACAACTTAAGGACTTCTCAAAAAATATAATTCATTTGAAATATTTAATATATTCAAATATTCAAAAAAGTTAATTCAAAAAGCTCTCAAAACAAGCACTATATCTTCAAAAAACAATTAGAATTCCGATAATCTCTTCATCGGTTCTAAATAATATCTGAAATATCAAAATCAACTAACAATCAGTATATCTTACCTTAAAGTGTAACCGGAAATTGCTTAAACAGACTTTAAAAATCCAGGTAGTCTATGTTCGTCACAAAATCACAGAAAACTGTAAGGTATTATAAGGTTTTCTATGAACCAGTAATATTCCATAATGAGATTTATTCAAGCCTAAATATATATTATGTATAAAATAAAATGGAAAAAGGCTTTTTACTTGATAGCAGAAATATAACAACATTTTAATATCAAAACAAATTTTATCTGTCCTTAAGTTGTGTTTTATGTTTTTGTAAAGGAATAATGGTAGGATCAGAAACAAAATTATGTCTCCTTCAAATATTTATTTATTAATTTTAAATGACTATTTATATTTGTTGGTTTATTTATTCCATTTGACATTGTATATTGAGTTTTGATTATATACGTATATTAAATATGAGCGGTGCTTATTTAGACATTAATTTAATTCTAAAAGTTTTTTGAATAAAATTTTTTTTGAAATTAAAATTGTAGAAGACCGACAGATTAAATCTGTTTTGATATTCAAATTTTGTTATATTTCTTCTAACAAGTAAAAAGCCTTTTTCTATTTTAAACCATTAAATCTTTCCCAAACAACAACTTGGGGAATTTTGAGAAAATATTTGGGTTTATATCCTCATGAAATTCAAATGGTTCCAGAACTGCAGCCATTAGACCACCATAAATGAAGCTTATTTTCTGATTTTGCTCTTGAACAACTTAAAAATATTGAACAATTTTATCTAAAAATTTTATTCAGCGATGAAGCTCAATTTTCGTAAAATGGTTCTGTAAACAAACAGAATGCAGAATTTGGAGTGATGAAAATCCACACGAAGCACCTTTGCATACAGATAAAGTCACTGTGTTGTGCGCAATTCATGGTGCGCAGTTATTAGTCCATAGTTCTTTGAAGAAAATGGTCAAAGAGGAACAGTTAATGGAGATCGATACAGAACAATGTTATATTAATTTTTTTCCTGCTGTTGCAGTGAATAATCTGGAGGATGTGTGGTTGCACCATCTCAGCAATCAATTTATTGCCATCTCAGCAATTTATTGAAAACAAAACTCTCAAATCATCTAGTCTAGTTCATTATAGTCCCAGATCCTTGTGATTTTTTACTTTGAGGAAATGTTAAGTCAACGACAATAAACATTGAACGTACCATTGATGAAATACAGCCAAATTTATGTGTATAAGACAGAATGCAGTACGTACCCAGATGTGGTGGATATTTGAATTATGTTATTTTCCATAGATAATGGTATAATATAACTTTTTGATTAAAACATTAACTGTGTCTCACTGAATAACTATTAGAAAACCCTTTTAGTTTTGTCAATTTCCATGTGTACTTAAATATTCTTTTCTTACAGCTACGGACTCGGTAACGAAGACAAAAAGTCCTGGCTCAGCAAAACGGAAAGCTGCAATGTTCAAACATCGCAGCCCTAACCTTGGATTTCTCCAAACAACATCATGGCGAGACCAACCTAAGCACCCCACCCTCCTCCAATGGTACCACCTTCAAGGACCAAACACCAGTAGCGCCACCTCGCAAATCCAAAATCTCCGCTCAAAAACAGTCACTTGTTCCACAAATTCCACCGAAACCTCACTCAAGAGAACATAAACTAGACCAAACACAAGATAAACAGCTGGAGGCTTATCTACACGATCACTACAGTCCTAAATTGGATAGACTCAAATTCGGCAAGTCGAAGTCTTTCGAAGTTCAGACCGAGAATCTGCGCCAAAAACAACACCAGGCCTTCTTCGCTGCTAGCAGGTTGAACAGGGAATACGAAATATTACCCAGTAGCTGCAACGAGGACGTCAAAGTCAACATAAGTAGCAATTTAAACTGGATTGATAGCCAAGATAAGAAGTTGTATTATAATAGACGGGTTATCAGAGAGGCTACAAGGGATATTAATGTAAATAAATTAATTTCGAATAGTGATAAGCAAGAACACACAGCCAAAGCGATATCGACCAAAGAGAAACCACAGAATAACACTGATAAGACTGCAGTCCACCTCAAGGAACATAGAATCAAATCTAAGTATAGTCCGCCGCCTGAAGTTGACTACGCCAGAGCGGATTTTAGTGCTGAATCGACGTATGATTTAAAGAGTAATAATAAAAACAATAAGAAATTGTTGAACTTTGAGTCTGATAAGAGTTTAGTCGGGTACGGTACCGCGTTGAATATGTTTCGCGTGGGACTGAAGTTGAAGGAGCGCTTCGTGTTGGGATTAAGTGTTGTGGCGGTTCTTTTTACACTTCTTCTTATTATTGACATACAGATGGACTATGGTTATTCGGGGAATTACGTGGTACCATCGCACGGTAGAGTGAGGTATGTGCAAAAGGAGGATGGACCTGAGGCTGCGTACAACAGTTTCAGGAAGAGGTTTCTGCAGAAGACTAACAGGTTAGTAGGACATTTCACCAAGTTTTTTTGGTTCTATTGTCATCTGTATTGAGAAGCATAAATTATAACTTATATATTCAACGTTAAAATCAAGTTCAAGATTGGGTAATTTTCCAATATGTTATTCAGAAATATGGCTATTAGAGAAAAATTTTCACATGTACAAAAATGCGTACACAACAGTTGAAATTGAAAAGTTGTATGCAGAATAAATTGCTTCAGAATATTTTGAAAATGATTCATTAGAATTAGGTGAAATTTTCAATTGAATCAGTCTTTTTTGGATCAAAATCCATATTAAATAATATCGTTATGATTTTCACAAATTCTATTCTTATAATAATACAACGATCGTTTCGCTAACATCCTCAAGAAGGTGGTATATCTTACATTTTTCAATAGATCAATTTGTTTCCAGTTTCTATCGGGGTTTTTTTTAGAGTTATAGAACTTTCGGTAGGGATAACTGTGATTTGACAGAAGGTATAAGCCATGTTGTTCTAACATTTCTGTTCAGTAAGTATTGATAAATTATCATGGAAAGACTCAAGCCGCAACAACGTTCACAAATTGTTGAAATTTATTTTCAAAAACAGTTTTCTATTCGCCAAACTTATAGAGCACTTCGTGAAATTTATGGTTTACATAAACGTCCATCAGAGTAGCTTATTCGTCGAACTATCGATAGATTTCGGACAACATTTTATAATAATAATAATAATAATACTTCTTTATTTCGAATAAGGCTTACAGATAAGATGCTCACCTGAAGTGAAATAGTGTCTAAATAAAATTAATAGGTTAGCTCTCTAATGTGACTTTAAAAAAATCTCCTAGCTCATAAGGCTCAAGTTCAAGTTCAAAGATTTCACTCTGTTTTTGAAGATTCTTAAATTATTTATGTTCTTAATTTTATTTGGCAAATGATTAAATATTCTTATACAACTATATGTCGGGTGTTTTTCACTTAAAGTCAATCTATGAATTGGAAAATTTAAATTTTGTGTTCTTGTGTTGTAACTATTACTGTGATTATATTGAGTGAATTTTTCTTTGTTCTTATGTAAGAATACAGCACATTCGTAAATGTATAACCCATAGACTGTGAAGATGTTATTTTGCTTAAACAATTCTCTTCAAGTTTCATTATATTTCAGCTTAAAAATTACCCTTATTGTTCTTTTTTGTATTTTAAACATTTCTTCTAAATTTTTTTTAGTTCCCCCAAAAATAATCCTATATCTGAGTCTAGATTCAAAATTTGCATAATATAAAATTTTCATTGATTTATCATTCAGGTATTTTTAGATATTCTAATTGCAAAGTTAATCTGAATCAATTTCTGACTTAAATTTTCCACATGTGCTCTAAAATTCATGAACGAGTCTATGAATACACCCAAAAATTTAGTAGTGTCTACAATATTTATAACCTTATTTTCTAAAGTAATGCTGGTTGGTTTGCTTTTATTAGTTCTGTTAGTACTGAAAACTATAAGGTTGTTTTTTTCCACATTAAGAGTCAATTCGTTCCTCTGTAGCCATTCATGTGTCCTATCGAAGAAGTTGGTACCTGCACGAATCAATGTATACTCATCTTTTGCTCCTACCAATAGGTTGGTGTCGTCCACATAATTGATTATTTTTTCATCTTCCTCTGCTATATCTTCCAAATCATTCAGGAATATTAGGAATAGAAGCGGTCCCAATACACCTCCTTGTACTATCCCTCTTTTATTTATAAGCTCAGTGGATTCAGCATTATTTATCTACTCGATGTAACAAAAGCAACAAGACAAAGAACTGTACGTACAGAAGAAAATATCGTTGCTGTAAGTCAAAGTGTTAACGATGATCCAGATTTGTCTATTCGTCGATGTTTTCAACAAGTTGGACTTTGTCCATCCTCCATATGGAATATTTTGCGTAAAGAACTTGGTCTACACCCATACAAGATCCAACTGGTTCAAGAACTTGAGCCACTTGACCCTAATAAGCGTCGTTTGTTTGCTGATTGGGCCCTAGAACAGCTTGAAGTTGATCCAATTTTTTACCGTAAAATTGTGTTTAGTGATTAAGCTCATTTCTGGTTGAACTTTTATGTAAACAAGCAAAATTGCCGTATATGGAGTGAAAACAATCCTCCAGAAGTTCTGCAGGTTCCATTGCATCCTGAAAAATGCACTGTATGGTGTGCTTTACACGCTGTAGGCATCATCGGTCCATATTTCTTCAAAAACGATGCTGGAGCTAATGTTACAGTGAATGGTGCTCGTTATAGATCGATGATCAATGACTATTTCTTTCAAAATTTGAATGGTATCGACCTAGAAGTGTTTTGGTTCCAACAAGATGGTGCTACACCTCATGCTACTACCACAAGAATTAATTTATTGAATGAAAGATATGGCGATAACATTATTTCGAGAAATGTTCCGATTAATTGGCCTCCAAGATCATGGGAGATGACTCCAATGGATTATTTTCTTTGGGATTATGTCAAGTCATTGGTTTATGCTGATAAACCAGAAACAATAGACGCTTTGGAAGCCAACATAACTCGTGTTATTGATGAAATAACATCCAGGTATTCGTTCAAATGAAATAGTTACCCCAAGATGCAAAACTATAATATTGTTACTTGAGTTCATTTCAAAATGTGCAATTTCTAGATACAACTCATGTTTGATAGAAGCAATTAGGTGACAATTACACCTAGACCTGTTGTTAAGGTAAAACACATTCTTACTACCTGCTTCCCTTATCAAATTCTTAAACTAATTAACTCAACTTGACGTTTGGCAGATATTTTCATGAAATTAATGGTTGAATATGATTTATAGCATGTTGCTTGCGTACATGGCGTAATTAAGTGGCCCAATTCTCACACATTTTTCGTAGTTTTTCTACAATATCGGAAATATTGACGTCCAAGTGCTCACCAAAAAAAAATAATCGAAGGGATTCAAATCGCGATATGTTCAGTTTGAAGGTCTATTTCGTGATATTCATCATTCGTCAAATGTCTATTTCATTAAATTGATTGTATCGCGTGCTGCGTGGCATGTGGCGCCGTACTGCAGAAAACAAATATCAGTAACATTGATGTCTTCCAGTTGAGGCACGAAATCATGTTTTTTTACTACCCACTATCTACTGAAATGTTTTTTCATAATTTTGAAGAGATGTGGGCCATTAAAGGCATCAAACATTTACTTTTTCTGGATGTGATGTTGTTTCGATAATGGTTTCTGATCCAAACGTAGCATGCTTGTTTATTGATATAGGCATTCAATCAAAAGTGTGCTTTGTTACTGAACTAAATATTCAAGAGGAATTTTGGATCAAAATTTAGCGATTTGCAAACTTTTCTCCGGCCTGAGATGAAATGCCAGACTTAACTTCTTTCTAAACAACTGAAGAGTGCCAATTGAAACTGTGTTGCCAACTAAAATTTTCCCACCTCTAAAAAAATACCCTACTATAATAATTTAATGATATGTGACCAAGTATATGGCTTCATAATTCAGGATTTATTATTGTACTTAAATTCAATCGGCACTTGTAATATTTCTGATGAAATTAAACATAAATTGTACATTAATCAAACTGATATAAAGACCAAGTGAAACAGACTGTTTTATCGGCAGTTATAATGACCTTTAATTGGGCATGTTTCTAGTCCTCTGGATGTGTTTCCTTGTCTTATTGGTTTCTGATATTAATGAATGATATTCTAGTGCATTTCCTACTCGTTATGAATTCAAGGGACTACATAGATAATCATGAGGTGACTGATAAAGAAGATTCGAAAATATCGATAGCAGACAAAAATACTCCTTTTAACTAATATTCTGAAAACCATGTTGTATTTAAAACTGGCAACTAAAGGGTTTTCCAATAAGAGGTTGTTTCATTTTGATATTGAAAAAAAACGAGTATAAAATAAAATAAATGGAGGTTTATACTTGATAGAAGGTATATAGAATTATTTAAATATTTACCGATATATTCTGCTAGCCTTCTACATATTTAATTTCAAAAAATTATATTCAATATTATACCTTCAGGAATTAAATTAATATCATATAAGCACCGCTTATATCAAACGACATATGAAATAAAATGCATTATAAGATATCCAAAGGAGATAACAAAAGCCAATTAATATAAATTGTTAACAAAATCCTATAAATTAAATATTTTGAGTAGACAAAATTTTGTTTCTGCTCAGTCCTCTTATAAAAACAGATATCTTTCAAAAATGTTCAACATAATCTTAAGAATTTCATCATAAAACTATCTTACTTAGAATATTCAATATTATGGGATATCTAAGTTACCTTTTAGAAAATCTCAAGATATGTAAAAACATTACTAAAAAAACAAGTTTAAAGAGAGACCCTGCTTCGTTAGTACTCAATCATATTCAATAAAATATAACATAAATCAACAAAAAATATTTACTTACCTTTAACAATTCAGAAAGCGTCTTGGCAAATGAATACTGAACATTGAGGATGAAGAGGCTTTTCAACAATCATCCTTGTATTTTCCGAGCCTCAAATAGTATAATTCTGCTTAGTAACGTAGCCTCCAATGTGAAAATGGGCCTCATTACTAAAGATGATTTTTCGATGAAAATCCGGATCATTTTGATGCGTTTCAAGTCCCAATCAGCAGAGATTTGACGTTTCTGTTGATCGACCAGCAGTAATTTTCATGTTAACTGAACTTTAAAAGTCTTAAGGCCTAAGTATCAGGTGTTTTTTTTAGAGTGATAGAACTTTCGATTGGGATAACTGATTTGACAGATGGTAGAAGCCATGTTGTTTTGACATTTCTGTTCAGTAGGCATTGACAAAGTATCATGGAAAGACTCACGCCGGAACAACGTTTAAAAATTGTTGAAATTTCAAAATCAGTGTTCTATTCGCCAGACTTATAGAGCACTTCTTGAAATTTATGATTTACATAATCGTTCATCAGAGCAGCATATTCGTCGAACTATCGATAGATTTCGGACATTTTCTCTACTCGATGCAACAACAACAACAAGACAAAGAACTGAAGAAAATATCGCTGCTGTAAGTCATAGTGTTAATGATGATCCAGATTTGTCTATTCGTCGACGTTCACAAGTTGGACTCTGCATCCACCACATGGAAAATTTTGCGTAAAGATCTTGGTCTACACCCATACAAGATCCAACTGGTTCACGAACTAAAGCCACTGGACCATAATAAGCGTCGTTTGTTTGCTAATTCGGACCTAGAACAGCTTGAAGCTGATCCACTTTTTTATCTCAAAATTGTGCTCAGTGATGAAGCTCATTTCTGGTTGAACGGCTATGTAAATAAGCAAAATTGCCGCATATGGAGCGAAAAGAATCCTCAAGAAGTTCTGCAGGTTCCATTGCATCCTGAAAAATGCACTGTATGGTGTGCTTTACACGCTGTAGGCATCATCATATTTCTTCAAAAATGATGCTGAAGCTAATGTTACAGTGAATGGTGCTCGTTATAGATCGATGATCAATGATTATTTCTTTCGAAATTTGAATAGTATCGACCTAGAAGTGTTTTGGTTCCATCAAGGTGGTGCTACATCTCATGCTGTTACCGTAACAATTGATTTATTGAAGGAAAGATTTGTCGATAACAGTATTTCGAGAAATGGTCCAATTAATTGGCCTCCAAGATCATGCGACATAACTTTACTGGATTATGTTCTTTGGGGTTATGTCAAGTAATTAGTTTAGGCTGATAAAATAAGAAGGAACGGTTTTTTACTTGATAGAAGGATTATTACAAAATTTGAAAATCAAAACAGATTTAATCTGTTGTCTTCTACAATTTTAATTTCAAAAAATTCTTTGAAGAAACTTTAAGAATTAAATTAATGTCTTTATAAGCACTGCTCATATTTAATAGACGTCAAAATTCATCATACAATATCAAACGGAATTAAGAAAAACCAACGAACATAAACTGTCAATTAAAATTAAAATATAAATAAGCAAACATTTTTTGTTTGCGTTTTTTGTTAAATAAATTACTTCAAAAAAAATTTTTGAAGTAATTTATTTAAATATATTGAATATTTCAAATAAATTAGTTTTTGAGAAGTTCTTGAAATTATGTTTTATATTTTTGAGAAAGAGTTATTTTTCATTCATATGGGATCGGAAAACAATACATTTTGTAACATTTTGTAACAAACAGGGCTTCGTAAGTTTGTCTGAAGAGTTCATTACGCATGCCTAGAACGAAACAAAAAATGTTTGCTTATTTATATTTTAATTTTAATTGACAGTTTATGTTCGTTGGTTTTTCTTAATTCCGTTTGATATTGTATGATGAATTTTGACGTCTATTAAATATGAGCAGTGCTTATAAAGACATTAATTTAATTCTTAAAGTTTCTTCAAAGAATTTTTTGAAATTAAAATTGTAGAAGACAACAGATTAAATCTGTTTTGATTTTCAAATTTAGTTTAGGCTGATAAACCAGAAACAATAGACACTTTGGAAGCCAACATAACTCGTGTTATTGATGAAATAAGACCTGAATTACTCGAAAAAGTGGTCCAAAATTGGTCTGGTTGAATGCGGTTCGTCAGAGCTAGTCCGGGTGGACATATGGCAAATTGGCTTCAATCTTAATTTAAATGTATTTTATTTCAATTTAAAGTTCTATCACTCTAAGAAAACACCCGATACTTATGAAAAAGACCGGGTATTTTTTTTGTGGAATGCCTTATTCCAAAGATCGATAAGGAATCGACAAACCTGTTTCACTTCTCAAATGTCAACAGATGACAGCTTCAAAACTGACATCTGCAAAAATAGCGGACTATACAAAATTAATCCTCTTATTGGAAAACTTTAACATGAAAATTTCCTGTAATTTAGTCAACCTATTGCAAACCAAGTGATTAATAGGATGAATGGTGCACGCAGATGCATACATTACATTATGAAAGTTTGATTTATTTTCAAATACTCCTGTGATCACGTATTTTATTAATCCGAGTGACCCTTCAATTCCATATATTTTCACAAACGAATACCTCGATACAATTCGTTAACAAAATAAAATAAACGAATTCCCACAATAACAAATTTTGGGAAATCTTACATGATTATTATAAAACCGCTATAAATAAAACCCATTTGTTTATATATTCGTGTTCAATTTGGGACAACCTTCACCTTATTTAATATGAGCTGAATCGAATCAATTTGTTTGGAAATCACTCTATTCAATTTCCAAATATCGATAATTTCTATTGTGAATATTGTTGCCAATAAATGTGACTCAGTGTTTGGTAACACATTGTTGATATTTAATTCTTGGAATATAAAGCTATTTCATGAATAAATAAGATATTTGTCGGCACTCACTCTTGGAATGGAAATATATTTGGAGTATAAATAAGTTCGTGCGTTTTTTTTCCAAAATTGAAGCTTTATTGTGAAAAATTTGTTATATAGTCAGAGTTCAAAGTATCGTCCGTCGCTAGTTACTACTTTTTTTTTCGGCAGTTGACGGATCGCATCCCGTTAAAACGCCTGCTCTTTGAATGCTATCCATGCAGTGATCCATTTTTTTTATTAATCGTAATTGGAGAAGCGCTGGTCAGCCAGGCCATGTTGCATCGATCGGAAGAGATGGCAATCGGAAGGAGCAATGTCTGGGGGCGACGCAACATGTCATGCTGCAAAATAACTTTGATGTGCCTGTCGGCATACTGCGGTCTTTTTTACCGCAGTACTCGGCTCAAACGCATCAATTATCGTCGGTAGATCTTCGCTGTGATCCATGGCCCTGTGAGGCATGAGCGGGGTATCCATTCGTTGCCGACGTTTTGGATTATCGCAATGGACCCTTTTTTCATCGCCAGTCATAACTCAAAGTGAAGGGCGTCTTTTCTGCCGTTGAATCAGTTTTTCATCTGTGAAAAAATGGCTTTCGATCCCTATTGGCACTCAATTTCCTACCTTTCAGATCATTCCCATTCCTTTGAAACAATGACTAATGAGCGTCCAAGTGTTTCTGCGAGTTTCTCTTGCATTCATGATGAATCTTTGTCGAGCCTTGCCTGTAGTTCTTCATTCTCATTATTTAATACGAAAGTTGAAATTTTCAGAGCACACAGAAACTTCACCTCAGCGAAATAACAAATACTGAAAAAAGAAAGCCTAATGATGACACTTCAAAATGATGGTGTTACTAAGTGAAAGAATGGAATTATGCCCGTTTTGTTCTATAATTTGTTGCCATTTTGAAGGTAACTTCATAAAGCTCTCCTTTCGGAGTGATCTGTAGAAGTTCAGATGCTTGAGGAATTTTCTTGAGGTTGATGCCTTAAAGGTATCATAAGTGTTTCATAATCTGGTTGAGTCCAGAATATCATATGGTATTGTTGGCTGGGGCAGTGCTTTTAGTGAGCATATGAAATTTTGCGTAAAGATCTTGGTCTACACCCATACAAGATCCAACTGGTTCAAGAACTAATGCCACTTGACCATAATAAGCTTCGTTTGTTTGCTGATTAGGCCCTAGAAATGCTTGAAGTTGATCCACATTCTTATCGTAAAATTGTGTTAATGATGAATCTCATTTCTGGTTGAACGGCTATGTAAACAAGCAACCAATCCTCAAGAAGTTCTGCAGGTTCCATTGCATCCTGAAAATTGCACTGTATGATGTGTTTTACACGCTGGAGGCATCATCGGTCCATATTTCTTCAAAAACGATGCTAGAGCTGATGTTATAGTGAACGGTGCTCGTTACAGATCGATGATCAATGATAATTTGTTTCAAAATTAGAATGGTATCGACCCAGAAGTGTTTTGGTTTCAACAAGATGGTGCTACATCTCGTGCTTCTACTGTAACAATTGAGTTATTGAAAGAAAGATTTGGTCTCCAAGATCATGCGACATAACGCCACTGGATTATTTTCTTTGGGGTTATGTCAAGTCATTGGTTTATGCTGATAAACCAGAAACAATAGACGCTTTGGAAGCGAACAAAACTCGTGGTGCTAGTTGTGGTGGACATATAAATTATTTTTAAAACATAAATGTTATTAAATTGTCTTTCAAATGGCTTCAATCTTAATTTTAATGTGTTTTATTTCAATTTAAAGTTCTATCACCCTAAAAAAACACACGATACCTCGTATATGATATGGTTGTATTGAAAAATTCGCTCCACGAGAAAAATGTTCCACAATTCGCTAGTTTTTGTTTGTTTCCCAACCAGTGCACCCTTGATTCGATGGGCTCTGTTCAGGTAGCCTCTTAGTAGCTACGCCTCTGCCATTATGTCGAAACTAAACCATTGTGCATATATGTGTACCATAAATTTTTTAGATTGATCCATTGTCTCATTTTCCAGAAACGTCTAATAGACCATCATTGTTAAAAGTCCGTATAATTGCTTTTTTCCGCTTGGCTCCCAAATATCCTGAAGATCTCGACATGTAAAACGTATTTCCATAATGCTTTCGAAATGACGAATGGATTCAGAAGAATCAATTTCGCCTTCCATATTCAGTTATCTTGACATTCCATTAAGCAGAATGAAAATGTCACTGAGGGGCTTGATTCCAGCGGCAAATATTACGTTTTCTTCCGGACAAAACTCATTCCAAGTAATTATGAAATATTCAGGGTTTTCCGGTGAGCAACAGGCGATCTTACAGCATTTTATCCTGTTGCATAAAGTAATCCTGTGGGCAAATCTTCCATCACAATGGAAACTTAAATATTTACTACCCAATGGTGCGAACAGAATGGTTGCCAACCAAGACAAAATGAAACTCGAGATGCGATTGTGAATTTTTTAGATGGGAGATTTTTTTTCTGTCCTTTTGTATTGACGAGATACTTCTGTTTCTGTTATTCGTTTTAGTGTTCACTATTGTAGGATTCTTGAAAGATTCATGAATATCCAGACAAGAGTGAAGTTGAATTTTCCCAGTAAATTTAGTATGTCTTCTCTTTTTCTATGGAATATACAAGGTGTCCAAAAAGAGTATTTGTTACTTCGATAAAACAAAAACTATCGGGTGTTTTTTTAGAGTGATAGAACTTTCGTTAGGGATAACTGTGATTTGACTGAAGGTAGAAGCCATGTTGTTTTCACATTTCTGTTCAATAAGTTTTGACAAAATATCATGGAAAGACTCACGCCGCAACAACATTTACAAATTGTTGAAATTTGTTTTCAGAATCAGTGTTTTTTTCGCCAAACTTATAGAGCACTTCGTGAAATTTATGGTTTATATAATCGTCCATCAGAACAGCTTATTCGTCGAACTATCGATATATTTCGGACAACATTTTCTCTACTCGATGCAACAACAACAACAAGACAAAGAACTGTACGTACAGAAGAAAATATCGCTGCTGTAAGTCATAGTTAATGATACATATTTGTCTATTCGTCAACGTTCAGAACAAGTTAGGTTCTGTGTATCCACTACTTGGAAAATTTTGCGTAAAGATCTGGGTCTACACCCATACAAGATCCAACTGGTTCAAGAACTAGAGCCACTTGACCATAATAAGCGTCGTTTTTCTGCTGATTGGGCCCTAGAACAGCTTGAAGTTGATCTACTTTTTCATCGTAAAATTGTGTTTAGTGATGAAGCTCATTTCTGGTTGAACGGCCCTTAAACAAGCAAGATTGCGGTATATGGAGTGGAAACAATCCTCAAGAAGTTCAGCAGGTTCCATTGCATCCTGAAAAATGCACTGTATGGAATGCTTTACACGCTGGAGGCATCATCGGTCCATATTTCTTTAAAAACGATGCTGGAGCTAATGCTACAGTGAATGGTGCTCGTTACAGATTGATGATAAATGATTATTTCTTTCAAAATTTGAATGGTATCGACCCAGAAGTGTTTTGGTTGCAACAAAATGGTGCTACACCTCATGCTGCTACCGTAACAATTGATTTATTGAAAGAAAGATTTTACGACAACAATATTTCGATAAATGGTCCAATTAATTGCCCTACAAGATCATGCGACACAACGCCACTGGATTATTTTCTTTGTGGTTATGTCAAGTCAGTGGTTTATGCTGATAAACCAGAAACAATAGACGCTTTGGAAGCAAACTTAACTCGTGTTATTGATGAGATAAGGCCTGAATTACTCGAATAAGTGGTCCAAAATTGGTCTGGTCGAATGCGGTTCCTCAGAGCTAGTCGTGGTGGACATAGGCTGGAAATTATTTCTAAAGCATAAATGTCATAAAATTATCTTTCAAATAAAGAAAAATTTGGCTTCAATCTTTATTTAAATGTGTTTTATTTCAATTTGAAGTTTTATGACTCTAAAGAAAACACCCGATAATTAAAATAAAAAAAAGTTTATTGTTTATTATAACAATATGAAGTTCGTCGGATTACTCTCATAGACATTATTTTTTAGGTATCCCCATGCGAAATAGTCAAGCGGACTAAGGTCGGAGCTTCTGGGAGGCCAGTTGATGTAACTCCTACGCGAAATGCCCTTATTAGGAAATAATTCGTGAAAAGGTTCCCTTGCTTGATTCGATATATGGCAAGTGACCCCATCTTGTTGAAACCACGTTCTTGAGTTGAAAACTTGAAATTCCTGTAATTCTGGACCCAAAAAGTTTCGCAGCATATCACAGTAACGGTCACTATTCACAATGCGTGGTCGGCGTTGTCGATCCATGAAAATAAGGACCGATTATGCCTCTAGCAGACATAGCGGCCCAAAACAATGATTTTGGGCTGTGCAGAGTTCCTTCATGTTTTCGTTTCGGATTTTTCTCTACCCAGTATCGACAATTCTGTTTATTGACATGACCATTCAGTTGAAAGTTTGCTTCATCACTGAAGAGTAGGTTATCAAGATTGTTGAACGGCTGTAACATTTCGTCGACAAAATTTAATCGATTAACATAATCTGTATCCTTCAATTGTTGAACCAAATGAATTGTATAGGTTTTTAAATGCAAATCTTTCTTTGAAATCAAATGCAAGGACGATTTTTCGATGTATAGAGTTAATCTATTCTCTTCTTGAAGAATCTTTCGGTTTGGCCAACATAAGTGATAGGGAAATCCTTACAAGTTAACCTATAGACTGTATATTTTTTCTCCTTTTGCGTACTAGTTCCAAATGTCTGTAATTTCTCAATTTTGAGCTGAAAGAGCCACGAGGTACAGAAAACCTGTTGTACTACATCTCAGGGAGAAATCGATTACGTCATTAAGTAATTATATAATGGTTGTTTCAATAAGAGCGCAAGATTTGAATTGCGCGCCATATTTGACAGTCATTGTGTCACCTGATTATGACGTGACAGATCGGAAGTTAGTAAACATGGAACATTTCACGGTAGAACAATGCGTCCTGATTGTCAAAAATTATAATCAGAATGGTGAAAGTTTAGTTGCCACTATTCGAGAAATGCGTTCAATATTCGATCGAAATAATGTGCCTAATTCTACTGTAGAAAGAATTAAAAAAAAAATTCGAAAGCACTGGTTCGATCAGTAAGGTGAACCATACGATACGAGCTTGTAGAGGTCGTTCAGAACAAAGCGAGAGTGTGACCGAAAGTCCAGAGACGTCAACTCGCCATCGGGCACAAGAATTGGACATTTCAACAGGAACTTTTCAGCGAATTCTCACTAAATATTAACACCTGCATGCCTACAAACTCCAACTGACTCAACAACTTCTGCCAGTAGACCATGAACAGCGATGAGAATTCACCAATTGGATCCTTGAGCAACCCTGCTGATTTTGCAAACGAAATCATTTTCAGTGATTAGGCCCATTTTCACCTCGATGGCTTCGTTAATAGGCAAAAATGTCGCATTTGGGGCTTAGCAAACCCACGAATGATTCATCAGAAAGCAGTGTATCCACAACGGGTGACTGTATGATGTGCATTATGATCTGGAGGAATGATTGGACCGTTTTTCTTCGAAAACGAAGAAGGTAATACAGTAACTGTGAATGGCGAACGTTATCGTGCTATAATAACACAGCTTCTTGTACCGCATTTGGAAGCAATTGATCTTGACGATATGTGGTTTCGGCAGGACGGTGCTACATGTCATACCGCCCTACATTGACGATCTTGCACGAGTTTACTCTTGGTCGTGTCATTTTCCGATTTGATGACCAGAATTGGCCTCCACACTCTTGCGATTTAAAGTCTTTAGACTTCTGGCTGTGGGGTTATCTGAAGTCACAGGTTTATGCCAATATGCCGAAGCCTTGAAAGCCGCAATGAGACGCTGTATCAATGAAATACCACCAAATGTATTCAATAAGTTATTGAAAGTTTCGTCAAAAGGGTACGCATATGCCAGCAAAGCCATTTACAAGATATTTTGTTTCATACACAATTCCCAAATGTATATTTTCCAAATCAATAAATATTTGCTACAGAAAATCATGTTTTCTTGAACACTGAAATCTTGCGCTTCTATTGAAACACCAATTATATACTAACCGACAAAGAAACTGCAGCACCCAGAAAGAGCTGTTTTAATTTTGACTTTTTTTTGGTAAAACATAGATAGTATAGCAAGTAAATGATTGAAATTTGAAGAAAACAACGAAGGGTTTACAATTTCTTTTAATAAATTTGTTAATAATATGTTTGTCCACCGCGATTATCTATACACTCCCCAACACGTCTTGGCATTGATGCGATGAAATGGTCTATTTCTTCTTGAGGGATACTATCCCAAGCTACCTGTAGTTCACGTCTCAGAGCCGCCAAAGTCCGTGGGGGCTGGGGTAAATTTCCAGGCCTTCTACCCATGATATCCCAGACATGCTCTATGGGCGAAAGATCGGGGGATATGGACGGCCATGGCAGAAGATTCATATGGGTTGCTTCAAAAAAGTTTGAACTAACTCTGGCAACATGAGGTCGAGCATTACCTTGCTGAAATATTGGATTCTCGAGCCGGTTAAGGTAAGGAAGAACACATGGCTCCACTATATCTCGAAGGTTACGCAGCGCTGTCATGTTACCTCGAATAAAGACTAAAGGTGACCTACTTGCATGTGCAATAGCACCCCATACCATAAGGCCTACTGTCCGGTGTACATGACGCTCAATATCAAACTGAGGTTCACGTCTTCTCCCCGACGTCGTCTAACCCTTCTTCGACCATCATGTGCACCCAAGGAGAATCGAGATTCATCAGAAAAGACGACCTGATGCCATCCCACATTCCAATGCTGATGTTCTCTGCACCACTGTAATCGTTGCCGTCAGAGGTAACACAAGATAGGGTCGATAATGTTGCAGTCCAAAAGACCTTATCCGGCGGTAAACCGTTCGGACAGTTACAAAATGGCCTTGTTCTCCTTACCACTCATCGGCCAAAGATCGAGTTGTCGCAAATCGGTCTCTAATAGCCATAAGTCTTAGACGTCGATCTTGAACTTCATTTGTGCCTCTTCGACGTTCAGTGCCTACTATTCTTCGATTTTGGGCATTATCAAACCACGCTTGACAACATCTCATAACAGTGGTTGGATTTCTGTTCGTACGGTTAGCGATTTCTCGAAATGACAACCTCGTAGACCAATAATTCGACCTCTTTCAAATTCACTTAGTTGGCGATAAATTCCGCGTACACGTGCTCTAGGCATTTTAACAACAACTAAACATCGACTTTGGATCTCCTCGAACAGCTGGTTTATTGTAAAATCAAAAAAATTTGCAAAACACGACTACTTATTTAAGTAACAAAAATGTTTACATGAAAAGACCCTCACGATTTTTTTCTCCAAATTTTAATCATTCACTCCTTGCTATACTATCTATGTTTCACCAGAAAAAATTTAAAATTTAAACAGCTCCTTCTGGGTGTTGGAGTTTCTTTGTCAGTTAGTATATGAATAAGTTCATAGAGCATCGTGGATATTCAATAGATAACTGAGTGTTCTTTCGACAAAATGAAAATTATTGAAATATGATGGGTCATTAAATGGCATCGCCAATGCCATGCCATTATTGTTTTTCAGTAGCACCAATCTTCGGAAGTAACGTGTAAAAATTTCATGTAGTTGTTGGAGTATTGGAGGTTGAGTGACGCTATACTCATTTTAGTTTAAAGATGGATAAGAAAGAGGTTTATGTGTTAACCAGATACCTATGATTATGTTGGGGAATAAAGTCGAATTTCACGAAAAAAGTTTGTGTTTACCAGTCCAGAGACCTATGGGTTACATGTTCTTATTTAAATGTCACTTATTGATAGAAAAATTTAATAATTAATTATATTTTGTAAATTATATCACAAACATCGGTGATCCTATAGTTTTTGATCAACCAATCTCTTTTCAGTGGCAGCGTGAACGCGTCCAGAGAGGCAGCTCTACCAGACCAGAAACCTTCAGCGCCTTTGGTCCAGGATCGGAAAAACGTTAAGGATAATGAGGTGTCTGAAGAGCACGACGACTTTTCGGATCTTGTTGACTATCTCCTGATGGAGGAGAAAGACCGCGATAGCTACAGGGAAGAGATCGGAAGAGAATCCCCAGTGCTCCAGAAAGATAATAAAGGAGATTTGTCAAGGGGTGAAAATCCCACAATTGCAGAACTAAAAAATTTGGATTTAGAGCAGTAAGTAATTTTTTTTATATGTGAACCTTGAATCGTTGATATTCAACGATTTGAGTTGGGTTGTGATTTCACCATAAATTTTCCACAAATATAACAAATTTTGTCAGGAGAAATTTTGCAACTCTGTCCGACATTTTCGTCCTCAAAACATTTTCTTATCTATTCACATGGAAGCACTTACTTCAAAACTCCTGAGATATTTAGACCTGGTAAGTAAATATCTCAATTTATTTACCCAAATATCTATGTGTTCATCCCATTTCAGATGACGATCAATCGTTACCCCCAGATATTTCACCTAGCCAGCTTCTGGGATTGATGTTGAATCATCAATTTCCAAATTTTCTATATGTGGAAGGCCTGATTTATATGGAGCAAAAGGTGGATACTTTGTTTTTCCAGTATTCATTGTTAGTTTATTCTCTTTGAACTATAGACTCACGTCAATCATCTTCAGCTTCCCTTTTTAGTTTATCCTAAGTTTCACTCTAGTATATGATGATAACTCTGCACTTAATGTTTCAATATTTCCCAGTTTCGTTCAAGCGTGAATTGACCCATTTCGTTAATGTCCAATATTATAGTAACTTTCTGCCACAACACGAATCGAAGAAGTGTTGCAAGAATCGAAATAATCGCTACTTCTAAATGAAAACTCTAGATGGCTCACCCTTCATTAAGTTTCTCAGTCATATACCATCTTCTGTGTTGTCCTTGAATTTGAATTTTTTCGGAAATGTTTCAAGAGTTCGAGAGACTCTTGTTGAAAAAATGTTTTTATGATGTATTTGTGTGATTCCTTAGTTTTTTAGTTCACTATTATTGACTTTTCTTACCATGTAGTGTCCTTGGGAATGAAATAAGTTATTATTATTGACCGATTCCCGGAATTTCTTTCACTGTGTCACCATTTTCGACGTGAAATCCACAGACTACAAATATTCTCATGAAATAACAGCTCTGTGTCATGAGAAGAAAAAAGCAACTAATTGCTTTTGACTGAATAAATCCAACACCAATCGAATAGCTTCTTCTGAAGTATTCTCATATAACGTCGAGTCCAATAAATACACATCGCAAACGGCCAATCGCGAATCAAAGCTTCGAACTATTTGTTTCACTTTTGCATTTCAAAACGGGACACGACAATACAACACCAACAGCAAACCTTTGTTTGCATTAAATTACCATTTTCGTTTGACGCCCTGTTATTTTCGATCGTTGTAACGAAATATCCGTTACGCGAAGTCACCCGTTTCACGGATAGATTGAAGGTATACAAAGGTGTCGAATCGCACATGGTGGATAATTCCGGCAGCCCCTAGATTCTTCTGAATTTTTGCTGAATTGCTGTCGACATCGATCAGCTGTATCGGACTTGTTGATGGATTATGCACGAGTTTGTTCGCTGCAGGGACGTGGGGGCCAAATGGCGAATTAGCGGAAAAGGTTGGTTGATATTTGAGTATAAAAATTTCATTATGTTTGGATTTGACTTGATTGGTTTCCATAGCATTTTTTAATCAAATATCTGCATTTTGCTAATTTGGATCCGAAAATTGGACCGAAAACAATTACATACACTCAGTGATATTATAGGTAAAAGTTTTTTCAACGGAAAGGTTTCATTTTGAACAGACCGCTTTCGGAGCAGCTAAGACTTTTGACATTTGGCAAGTTAAAACTATTCCATTAATAGAAATAAACACAAGCTTCAAAAACACATTGAAATTGTTAAAATTCACTACAGGGTTATTAATTTCATGGTTCGGAAGTCACAGCCCTGTTTCAATTGTATATGATGAACAGAACTCATATGTTTAATTAAAGGTTAGCCATTTAACAATATGGATCGTTTATCTACCGCTGAACGTGTGGAAATTGTGAAAACTTACTACAAAAACAATGATTTTGTAGTATGTTTCGTGCATTACGTGCAGATTTTGGATTTTGGACTTAGTCGTCCATCTAAGCGTACAGTTGGTAACAGTGAAAAAAATCGAAGTGGCTGGATCTGTTTCTGATGTCTTAAGGCCCATACATCATCGAAATGCACGCTCGACTGAAAATATTTCTACTGTAAGTGATAGTGTCGAAGATGATCCAAATTCTAGGCGCAACATTTTGGTCTCTCTTATGGCAAGCTGTGGAGTATTTTGCATCCGGATTTCCATATCCATCCCTATAAGGTCCAGTTGACACAAGAACTAAATCCAGCTGACCATAGAATGCGTAGAACATATGCCATTTGGTTGCTTGAACAACAACGTTCGAATTTTCTTCAGCGACGTAGCACATTTTACTCAGTGGCTATGTAAACAAGCAAAATTGTAGCATCTGGAGCGGTAAAAATCCTGATGTGAATGCTGAGAGACCATTACACCAAGGAAAAGTCACCGTATGGTGTGAAATTTGGTCTGGCGGAGGGATTGGCCCGTACTTCTTTGAAACTGAAGAAGGTGTCACTCAAACCGTCAATTCTCTTCGCTATAACCAAATGATTACCGTTTTCTTTCTTGGCCTGAAATCAATGATATGGAATTGGAAGAGAGGTGGTTCCAGCAAGATGGTGCAACAAGTCACACAGCATGGCCCGTTTTGGCTTCATTGTAAGAAAAATTCCCAGGACGAGTAATTTCTCGTTTAGGCTATGTCAATTGGCAACCACGATCTTGTGCTTTATCGCCTTAAGATATTTTTGTGGGGTTATATGAAGCATCGTGTTTATGGAGATAATCCTCAGATTATTATTAAACGACAAGAGCTATACCTTTGAAGCTCAGATAGAAAAACTAGATACAGTATGTAAGTAATAAAGTGAAAACAAAAAAATTACACGAAAAATATATACAAGCATTCAATGTGGCAAAAAGTGAAATCCATGCGAATCAAATCTGTTCTTGAAGGCGTTTACACTAGGAGCACAAACCAAATCCACAAACAATCTGTTCCAGGTTGAAAAAAATTCTATTGGACGGGAAGTTTTGTCGCTGGGTAGTCCTGAAGTTCTCTTTTTTCGACTTGCACATGTATCCTCGTAAGTTATTAGTGTTGAGGGTGAAAAGGGATGATAGGTCGACACCAATCATATTATTGATAGCCCGGAAGCTAAATATGAGATCACCTCTCAGTCGTTGATCTTGAAATGAGGTTAAACCGAAAATACAGAGTCTTCATACACATGACGGTTGGGACCATAAGGACTGCGAGTAACCCAACCTTGTACCGCCTCCAACTGCTTCATGACAGCCTTTAAGATAGGGCACCAGCCAGGACCAGCAAATTCGAGGATTGGTCTTATATGTCTTATATAAGCTAGAACCGACATCGAGAGAACAACCACGAAAACACTTTGAGACCATAAAGACGAGGCTTCTTGTCCTGGATGTGACCTTCTTTACATGAGAAGACCAGTTCAGGTGTGATAGTCAATTCTAGGTCCTCATGTGACTCTGTTGTAGCCAGCTGTTGTCCATCGAGAAAGTAGTGAAGCCTCGGGTTCCGCATGCCAATAGCACGCACTTCTCAAGGTTCAATGAAAGCAATGAATCCTTCGACCAGTTGGAAAAAAATATTCAGGTCCACCTGGAGCAGTTCATAATCAGAGATAGGGTTGTTAAAAAGCTTCGTGTCGTCCGCAAATTGTAAGCAAGGTGACCTCAAACTTCACGGTAAATTAGCAGAGTAGATCAAGAAGAGGAGAAGAGAAGATGATAAGATTTTGATCGAAAAATCATCTTCAGTGTCGAGGCACCTTTTTACCTCGGAGGATACATTAATAAGCAAAATTCTCGCTTTTTGGGCTCAGAAAATCCAAGAATGATTGTTGAAAAGCTTCTCTATCCTCAACGTGTCACTGTTTGATGTGGATTTTGGGCTGGCGGTGTGATTGGACCTTACGTATCCAAAAATGTGCAACTGCTAATGAATTGCGCTCTCGAGCTAAGATTAATGATTTTTCATGGCCGGAAGGAAGATATTGATGTGAACGACATTTATTTTCAAAAAGATGGCGCTACGTACCACACAAGTAACTAAACAATCGCAATTATGCAAGTGGCCGTGTTATTTCTCGAAGAGGTGATAACAAAGGACCACCAAGATCTTGTCATTTAGCACCTTCAGACTTTTTTATTCAGGGTCACGTGAAAGATAAAGTCTATAACACAATCGATTGAAGACCTTAAAGATGGAATTCGTGAAGTAATCGAGGAAATACTGCCGCAAATGTGTGAATTGGTCATAGAAAATTTCATGAAAATATAGGTGCGTGGTGGCTATGTTGCATTCGTCGGCATCACATCATTGCACTGATGATAAGCCTAAAAGCTATGAAACATGAGTGTCTGCTACTTATGCCCGATGATTAATTAAACCTATTCGGCTGTATTTGAGTTTCGAACTGTTAACACAGTTAAGATATTTCTGCAAGTGGTACTTAAGATTGTTTTAATAACTAAATATAAATCTGCATTACATTTTCTTTAACTAAAATTTCAACGTAGGCAAGTTAATCTGTTCCTCCCTGTATTAGTATAGATGGAATATTGAAGATTCACAAAGTCATACAATGAAAATTTATGTCCAGAATAAAATAGACTGCGACAACATATAAAAATATATTTTATATCACATAAATATGAAATGTTGACGATTTCAGTTGACCACAATTTTCCATATCAATATCAACAAGCAGAGAGCAGTTTGAGGTTTCATTCAAACTCGATGACGTTCTTATCGCTAAATATAATCCTTAGAAATCCCATTATTCATTCATAAATGGAATCATACTTTTTTTTAAGAATATCCACGATAAAATGTTGGTTTATTGTGCCCCGTGACGATTTTATACGGAATTTTTTCGCAAACAAATATGACTATTAAAATTTTCATGTTTATACAGGGTGTATATGAATAGTTGCGAAAAAATTAAGGGGGTGTTTCTTTGTCAAAAAATAGGGTGGGTCTTTCATATGAACTTTATTTTTTGAGCCTCCCCTGCTTCGTTATAGCCCCCTAAAGATGGTGCCCGAAAAGCAGTTTTAATTTTTTTCTTAAAAACCAAAAAACCAGACAATTTTTGCGCGCGAGAAGGTACTCAAAAATTTGCTGGTTCTGTTTTTCATGATAGTAAGGGGTAGAACAAGCCATCTCTAAACCTCGTTTCTCAAGAAACGTTTATTTCTTTTCATATTTTACAATAATAAGATTTGTTTGGGATAGCTTTAACCCTTAGCAAATAGGTCTCTTGTAATTTCACGCTGAAATTCACAGTTTTTGAGAAAAAAATTATTTATCAACAGATAATACGTCTGAGTCCTAGAGGCTGGAAATATTTTCGACCATAAATTTTTCCATTAGACGGATATCAAGTTGGCATTTTTATTGCTAACTAGAACAAATATTAAATGGATGTAACAAAACGAATAATTTTAAACTTTTCACAAATTGAATATTATATTAAATAGGTTGGAGGTACACGACAAAAGGCCAAATGCAATACATCACAACTAGCAAGAAAGAAATATTCATCGATTGTAACGAAATAGTTAAAAAAAGTAGACGTTTTTCCATATTCTCGATGTGAGTGTAAATCGAACCTTTTCGTTGACGGGAAATGTTAAAATGCCTATCAAACTGTGCAATTCTGTGTCGATAAAGTTGATGGAAAGTTCCGAGAAATATTGGGTGTATAACTACAAAATTATGCAACTCGATTTTCGAACGTGAAAGGGATATATCGAAAAAAAAAATGCGGAGAAAACTTCGATTATGTGTTGCACATAAATGTGCATAGTTGGGAATTTGAACTTGGTCGAAATGATTGGTTACTGGTCCTGAAGGTTTGATGAGAATATATAGGGTGAATTTTTTGAAACTATGCTGAAGAAATATAATCCTGAAATTTTGGTTTTTGGGCAAAGTCTAGTAAAGGGATTTCCAAAGATCGACGAAGAATCGACAAGCCTAGGTTTTCGTCAACATAACGGGCTACAGCAGGAATATTTTCAGTTATTCTTGAGTTACGCACACAATATAGATTCTTCACATCATTAATTTGTCTTAACAGCTCAAATTCTTCCAGCAGTTTCACTATTTTTGTCAGAGAAGGTGCTTCACAGCGAACTATGACTACAAAATTTTCACTATCATTGTAGTGAATTTTAATAATTTCAGTGCGTTGTTGAAACCTGTATTGTCTCAAAAATCAATTTGAATATGAGTCAATACTTGGTAGAAGCCATGATAAATGACTTTAAATTTGGAATTGTATATCCTAACTTCTGAAATATATATATATATATATATATATATATATATATATATATATATATATTGAAGCTATATACAAAAACTATCAAAATGATATTCATACATATATAAACAATATAAAATCTTTTTCAATGTCTAGGAAAAAACACATACAAATGTATTAACAAAAACTTTATAAGTATGTATCAACAAAAACTATATTAGTATATATATTAAGACACAAATACAAGATAAAAGAATCATCTAAAATTATCAAAACAAAGGATCAAATAAAAATAATTGAACTAGAACTCCAACATTTGATTTTCAGTCTATAGACCTCTTCAGAAATGTATTGAAATCAGATTAAAATATATCACAAGATCAAAATAATGTCCCATGATGAGAAAAATAACCAGAATTTCAAAAATAATAAATAATTAAGGAATATATTGTGGATATTTAGACTCTATATGAATTTATTTCACAATTTAAAAATCAGTTTGAATGTGAGTCAATACTGATAGAAGAAATTTTAAATGACTTTTAATTCAGAATTATAATTATATACTATTATTATTTTATTTATTATTTTTGAAATTTTGGTTTTTTGGAGTGAATAATTTGTTATGTTTTTCTGTGCTAATGGTAGAAATACGTTGATCGTTCCTGTTTTATTTTGGATACTTTAAAGCTTATTTAGAGTTTATTCGTTTTATCTTATTTGGTGAGTTAAAATTTAATCTTGTGATATATTTGAATCTGAATTCAATACATTTCTGAAGAGGTCTACAGACCGAAAGGGCAGCTATCAAATGTTGAAGTTCTCGTTCAATTATTTTTATTTGATCCTTTATTTTGCAAATTTTGGATAATTTTTGGAAACTGGATTTTCTTGTATTTGTATATTAATATACGTAGTTATTTAGTTGTTGTTAATGCATACTCATAAAGGTTTTAGTAATAATACGTTTCATGTCGGGATGTAAAAGGGTTTTTCCGAGACATTGAAAAATATTTTATATTGATTATATATAAGAATATTGTCTACGCTAATGTGCCCTAAAATTTTGCCTGTTGTCCGTTTCTCTCAGAATGAGGCCAGATTTTGTATATTTCTTTTTCCAGTCTGTGAAGGAAACTACCTGCAGTAACAAATTTAAATTTATCGTTATATATCATTCATGTAGAAGTGACCGTACGAAGCATACCTCTCTGTCTCATTTTCAAGCCCTCCTTCAGGGCAATAGTTCTTTATTGAAAATACTGAAATATTGTCTTATAAACAGTATTATTTCATTTCAACATAGCAGAAAAAAAGTGTATTTACATTCATTACAGATACCATTTTGATAGTTTTTGTATATAGTTTCAGTATATATTGTAGAAGTTAGAATATATAATTCTGAATTTGAAGTCATTTGTATTATTAATAAGGAGTACGAGCTAGAAAGTTTTAAAAATCGAGAGTATAATATACATTTGTATAACAATTCTATACCCAAACTCGACAAGGTTTTGTTGATCACGAAAGCAAATTGCAGATATGCGTACGTTTCAAACTGATTGAATTTCGTCAGTGTACAGCGTATTCAAGTGACTCCAAAGCTGTCAAGTTTCTATATTTGCTATACACAGAGGCTCTAAGGTATTAATAATACACTACCGCCATCTTGAGTATTCAAAATTCATACAAGACATACCTTTGCGAGTTAATACAAGTAAAGAAATGTATTCTCGATATTTTCACGTTACTAACGCAGAATAAACCTTCCTCATGCTCTAATCAGACCATAATTTGTCGTAATGCTCATAATTAGTATATTCATATTCAAATAAATTATACATTTTTGATACACATCAGCCGAATTAATTTATTTGTCATTTGTATTGTTTCATTTTTAGTTATGGCGTAGCTTTTATTTCTCAAATGTCAAAAGATGATTCAAAAGAGACGGCTGTCCAGATAACAGACTATTCAAAATGAAACCTTTTATTGGAAAACCCTTTGTGTTACTACTAACCCTCGTATATAAAATATGAACCTAAATTTGAAATTTATATCTCCAATTTAACTTCAACAAAAAGCATTTTCTACCTATGTCATGATGTAAATCAAGTATTCTTTTTTCAATTCCGCGAGCTTTTTCCATAATATCGAAAATTGTTTTAACTATTATGGAAAACATGGAACATAGTAATATGTGTACCAGGTATATTTCTATTTCATCATTCAGTCATTCGAAAATGGGACCATATACAGAGATACATGAAATATCAGATGATCCAAATTTTTTGATATTCCCTCTAAGCCTTTTGTTATGAAACGTGATTGTAAAATTTTTTTTTCATTCGAACATGGATGGAAAGAAAAACGAACATATACATCTCCTCATTTGAATAACATTCGCTAATTATTATCACTTGAATGCTGAAAATCCCATTGAATAGGGTTATAACTCATTCGAAATATAGAAGTACGCAAATAAAACGTTCATATGTCTTTGTTTCCTTTTATAACGTATAATATCAAATAGACTCTCATCATTTCGAGGCAACTTGCTCCAATTCATCATGGACAGGTTAATTACCCGTGAAATAATAGACATACACGGAAGGCTCGTAAAATTGCAAAAGTATGCAGTTTGAATTGAAATTAGTGTCTCAGTTGAAATGCAAAGTTTTTGAAAAAGAAGTATCACAACCTATCTATAGTGATCATTTAAATGCCCTATGATACATGAGTTCATATAAGGGTGTAAAATGAGATCTACTTAAAGGCTTAATTAATATAGGGTGTTTTTTCGAACTGTGATCAGGTAGATTCCAAAATGACATTCGACTGTTGTCGTCTCGAAACGGCGTCGGTTTTCAATGGGTTTCTAAGAAAACTGTGAAAATATTTACTGTCATTAACAAGCCCAAATTTCATTTGTAATAATATTCTCTGTTCAATTTCTAAGAAATTTGAACAGAGGCTTTAAAAAGTATCCTTGGATTGTTTCCAGGAAATCACGTTGGTAAATTCTGTCAGTTCTTGGCAAAAAGCTGTTGTTCTTCGAGAGACCATCAAGTCTTCATTCCATGCTCTGTAACGGAAGCAATCGGTGCTAATTTGCGGTATTTATGCATCGGAAATCCCCAGGGTTGTAGTACAAATGACAAATGGGGCCCTCCCTTCTCTAATCGAGCAGCTGTTGAAAAACCACCTACTTCCGGTTAAACCATTGCAGGTAATTCCTTTCTATTGTCGACGCCTGAATTCGAGCAATCGACAGGATCTGGATTGACGCCAATGAAAGGATTTTGAACAAAGGGGAATTAGATCAGGCGATCGACTAATGGAATCATTAGAATTAATGAATTGGATGTTATGTAATGCCAAGGGCCTGCAGTCAAACGTGAAAATAGGAATAATTGAAGAGTCTTGTTTTCTAGCCTGGACTTCTATTCAAAAATGCAAATGAGTTCGATGTAGGATAATGAGTATTGTGTCAATGATAAGGAATTTTTTATTCAATTACTAACTAGAGAAGTTTCTTAGGTCAGTGATAGTCTGAATACAATAAATACAAATGACGTTTTATCACCCAACATAATCTCTTTTTAGTATATGTACCGCCGAAGCAAGTACCCCAGCAACATTCATCATAAGTAATAATCTACCTAGTACCCTGGATATACAGTTAGACTCTCGATACATTGAACTGACTAGTGCACGCCTAGTTGAGTATTTTATTTGTTCAATAAAACGAAGTTCAAATGAAACTGCATTATTTCCTGGACTTAACAACAGTTTAACTTACTTGGTATGATACATAAGAGTTTTAATCACCTATATTTGATGTTTCAGAGTTTTTTACCAAAAAATGAGGTGATTTTCGTTTGTTTCTGCGATTTCTCTACACCCATCTGAACCATTGTATGTCTCCGTCCACGATATCACCTCCTTTAATTATTTTAATGCATGCATTAGATTTCATAATGGCTTGTAGATTGCTCCCTAAATCTTTATCTGGTACATAATTATCCTCATCACTTTCAATGAAAATTTCAGCTTCCTCCAGATCATGAACGTAAATCCCCACTCACCAATATCAGCTGCTTCATTTTCAACATCAGGATTTAGATGACGTTTAAATTTTTAATTTCTATCGTCAGATGGACCATTTCCATATTACACCATCGCAACACAGGTAAGGGAATGTCATCTTCATCATCGGAGTCTGGTGTTTCCTCCAATGGCCATAGTATTTTACTCCAACATTTCTCGATAGCATCCGGTTTCAAAGAATTTCATGCCAAAATTAAATTAACAATTGCATCTTTTTAAGGGGTTGTCATTTAGGATGCGTGACAACAAACTCTTACGGTAGGATAGTTTTGTTAGCCTTTTCACATTCTGGTCCATGGGCTGTATCAGAGGTGTTATATTAGTTGGCATGTACATAATTAAACCATTAGCACTTCTTAACTCCTCCGCTGGCGGACGACTTGGCGCATTGTCTAGCAAAAGAATCTCTTTAACAAGAAGTTTTTGACAGTCAAGAATTCTTAAACCTAGAACAATGAATCCAGCTTAATACCCTTAAATTTCAAACAAATGGTGGCAAGTCACCTCTGGAATAATAATAATAATATTAATAATTGTTAACAGGTTTCAATAAATCGGAGAGATATTCATGCACATTCTAGTAATATCTCTCCAGTAACAAAGATTCAACAGATTTTTAAAGTCTCTAGTACTAAAACCACTCTGTGGTAGATGATTATATAAAACAATACTCTGATACATTGGAGACATTTACAATCTAGATGTTCTATGTATCGGAATGTTTAATATGCTCTCATTTCTGACTTTGTAAGCATGAAAACTGGATAATGTTTGTATTTTTTTCATTCTCTTTAATATAAATTAAACATCTCAATATGAAAATGGATGATACTGTAAGAATAGCATGTTCTAAAAATAGTGGTCTACATGAAGATCGAGGAGATATGTTGAACATCATTCGCCGAGTTCTCTTCTGCAAAACAAAATCTCTCCCAACATAGGTTGAGTTACCCCATAATATTATATTGTACGATAAGTGACTATACATCAAACTATAGTAAATGTCTATGGGGGATTGCATGGAGAGTGTATGTTTCACTCTATTGACAGCATAATAAGAGGAATTTAATTTCTTGCACAAAACGTCAATATGTGTATTCCCTTTCAAATTATTATCAATGTGAATGCTAAGAAATCTAGCACTATCGCGGTGACAATATCCAAATGTCGAATGATCAGTTTGCGATCATTATTCCCAATTGAAAAGTGGATGCAAACAGTCTTTTCAGCATTAGCCAATTTGCATGACACCACTTCGCAAAGCTTTGCACCAGAAGTTCACAACGCATTTGAAGCTCATCGAAGGAACTGGCCGCAACCGCCACTGAGGTGTCATCAGCAAACCAAACTATTTTGAATTTCGGTGACAGAGATTGAAAGTCCAAACCAGTGCAAAAATTGATGAGTATCTTCCGTAAATTTACGGAAGGATCATTAATGAAAAGTAAAAATAGAAGTGGTCCCAGAACCGAACCCTGGGCACTCCCAAATCTATATTGCGCTCAGCAGAGAAAGAGTTCTGGCCCTTGACAGTCATAGATCTTCCTTCCAGATAACTGAGTAACCAGTCTAAGAATACACCCTTGAAATCCAGGTTATAACACTTTTCGATAATAAACTGAAAAGGTAAACAATCGAATGCCCAGGATAGGTCGAAAAATAAACCGGCGATGTTGTGCCGTTATCGAGACAATCATATACGAACTCTACAAAACTAATGGCTGCCGTTTGAGTCGAGCGACTTGATCTGAAGCCATGCTGCGCAGGTTCCAGAATGTTATTTTTGTCAAGGTAGTTTTTCAGTCTATTAAAAACAATTCTCTCAAATACCTCAGAGAAGGAACTTGAAATAGAAATGGGTCTATAGTTGATTATGTTATATACATCATATTTTTTATATATAGGAGCAACTATAGCCTTTTTCAGTATAGAAGGAAACACACCTAAGCTAATAGATATGTTCACAAACATCTTAAAGAACCATTCAAGTTGTTTTGGAATTCCTGTAATGTACTGGACAATTGAAATAACGGGACGTCGAGGATTTTTTTGCTTTTTCAATGACTAGTGGTTTCAGCTTTTGATTGCCGGCTGCATTTGTACAGGCTAGGAAGGTAATCCTTTGCTTTTCTGTTTTTCTTCCTGGAGCTGTCTTCTCCTCAGGACTTACATATGTTTTGTCCGGAAGCAATTTCCAGTATAGAGAAGATTCATCAGCATTAAAAATATGCCTCTTTAACAGCTGAAGTTTGTCCACTTTTTCAAGCAGAGTCTTTTTAAATGGATTGACCATCTCTCTTGCAGATGACAGTTTTTGCCGTGAGATTTCAAGATATCGAATTTCAAAATGTTTCACCTTTGCAACCATCTGCTGCTCGCATTGAAACATGGAGTTTCTTTGTATTCTTCGTGCATGTTTTTTCCTTTTCTTTAACCATAAAACCTGTGACTATGTCTTCTTTTTGCTTTAAAAACCACTAGTATAAATCTTTCACATTTTAGGGTATTCAGAGCTTTAATTTTTCCTGGTCCCACGTAAGTATTGCTGATCTTCTTCAAACTATTCATTCTCCTATTTCGAATTGTACAAATGGTAGGCTTACTCGAAAACGAGAAAACAATTTGGTACAGAAAGGCAAATGACTAAAAGTAAACAAAAGAATACGTTTAACAAACATTTTCTTAATATGAAAATCAAAACAGATTTAATCTGTTGTCTTCTACAATTTTAATTTCAAAAAATTCTTTGAAGAAACTTTAAGAATTAAATTAATGTCTTTATAAGCACTGCTCATATTTAATAGACGTCAAAATTCATCATACAATATCAGACGGAATTAAGAAAAACCAACGAATACAAACTGTCAATTAAAATTAAAATATAAATAAGCAAACATTTTTTGTTTCGTTCCAGGCATGCGTAATGAACTCTTCAGACAAACTTACGAAGCCCTGTTTGTTACAAAATGTTGTTTTCCGATCCCATATGAATGAAAAATAACCCTTTCTCAAAAATATAAAACATAATTTCAAGAACTTCTCAAAAACTAATTTATTTGAAATATTCAATATATTTAAATAAATTACTTCAAAAAATCTCAAAACATGTAGCACATTCTCAAGAAATAATTAAAGTTACGATAAGATCAGTTCAACATTACATATAAAAAATATAATAAAATCAATTAAACAATGTATAGACTTACTCAGTGAATCTTAGGAATACACGGCCCTCAATAGAAAATAAAAGTAAACACCTTTATAAATCCAAGGTACTTATGTTCCACGTTCACAGAATCATACAAAGCTTATAAGGCACTTGGCCTCAGTTAAAACCGTGCAACACTGTATAATGAATTTCTTTATTTAAAAAACCTAATATAATTATATATTATATATAAAATAAAATAAGAAGGAACGGTTTTTTACTTGATAGAAGGATTATTACAAAATATGAAAATCAAAACAGATTTAATCTGTTGTCTTCTACAATTTTAATTTCAAAAAATTCTTTGAAGAAACTTTAAGAATTAAATTAATGTCTTTATAAGCACTGCTCATATTTAATAGACGTCAAAATTCATCATACAATATCAAACGGAATTAAGAAAAACCAACGAATACAAACTGTCAATTAAAATTAAAATATAAATAAGCAAACATTTTTTGTTTCGTTCCAGGCATGCGTAATGAACTCTTCAGACAAACTTACGAAACCCTGTTTGTTACAAAATGTTGTTTTCCGATCCCATATGAATGAAAAATAACCCTTTCTCAAAAATATAAAACATAATTTCAAGAACTTCTCAAAAACTAATTTATTTGAAATATTCAATATATTTAAATAAATTACTTCAAAAAATCTCAAAACATGTAGCACATTCTCAAGAAATAATTAAAGTTACGATAAGATCAGTTCAACATTACATATAAAAAATATAATAAAATCAATTGAACAATGTATAGACTTACTCATTGAATCTTAGGAATACACGGCCCTCAATAGAAAATAAAAGTAAACACCTTTATAAATCCAAGGTACTTATGTTCCACGTTCACAGAATCATACAAAGCTTATAAGGCACTTGGCCTCAGTTAAAACCGTGCAACACTGTATAATGAATTTCTTTATTTGAAAAACCTAATATAATTATATATTATATATAAAATAAAATAAGAAAGAACGGTTTTTTACTTGATAGAAGGATTATTACAAAATATGAAAATCAAAACAGATTTAATCTGTTGTCTTCTACAATTTTAATTTCAAAAAATTCTTTGAAGAAACTTTAAGAATTAAATTAATGTCTTTATAAGCACTGCTCATATTTAATAGACGTCAAAATTCATCATACAATATCAAACGGAATTAAGAAAAACCAACGAATACAAACTGTCAATTAAAATTAAAATATAAATAAGCAAACATTTTTTGTTTCGTTCCAGGCATGCGTAATGAACTCTTCAGACAAACTTACGAAGCCCTGTTTGTTACAAAATGTTGTTTTCCGATCCCATATGAATGAAAAATAACCCTTTCTCAAAAATATAAAACATAATTTCAAGAACTTCTCAAAAACTAATTTATTTGAAATATTCAATATATTTAAATAAATTACTTCAAAAAATCTCAAAACATGTAGCACATTCTCAAGAAATAATTAAAGTTACGATAAGATCAGTTCAACATTACATATAAAAAATATAATAAAATCAATTAAACAATGTATAGACTTACTCAGTGAATCTTAGGAATACACGGCCCTCAATAGAAAATAAAAGTAAACACCTTTATAAATCCAAGGTACTTATGTTCCACGTTTTGAGAAGTTCTTGAAATTATGTTTTATATTTTTGAGAAAGGGTTATTTTTCATTCATATGGGATCGGAAAACAACATTTTGTAACAAACAGGGCTTCGTAAGTTTGTCTGAAGAGTTCATTACGCATGCCTGGAACGAAACAAAAAATGTTTGCTTATTTATATTTTAATTTTAATTGACAGTTTGTATTCGTTGGTTTTTCTTAATTCCGTTTGATATTGTATGATGAATTTTGACGTCTATTAAATATGAGCAGTGCTTATAAAGACATTAATTTAATTCTTAAAGTTTCTTCAAAGAATTTTTTGAAATTAAAATTGTAGAAGACAACAGATTAAATCTGTTTTGATTTTCATATTTTGTAATAATCCTTCTATCAAGTAAAAAACCGTTCCTTCTTATTTTATTTTAAACATTTTCTTGTTATAACTCGTCAAATTCTTTAGGTTAACTTTTTAGAGGCTTCAGTTGTTCATTGTACCAATGCAAATATTTATTTGTGTTTCTATTCATCCTATGTAACTTCTTTGAGAAGTCATTAACAGATCTGGATATTTTAGGGGAAATGGACTGTTAAACAGGCACGCAAGAGCTTTTGACATCAGGTCAATGCTTTTTACCATTATTTCAAAGTACTTTCAATGTTGTTTGATCTTGTTTCATTAGTGAAACATGTATGATAATCTGTTGTTGAATGTTGAGGATTAATGCGATGGTATATTAAGTTTCCGTCCTAGAACGTAACAAGTAGGTCAACGACAGGACCTTTTCATGCTAGATGAAAATATAAAGAATTCCTACATTCCGAAGAGAAATTAATGTACGTCCATTTGCGTTTTATTAATGAACTATTCGTTTGAGTTCACCTGATTTCAACGCTAAGGCAAATTGCCTACGTTAAAAACCTATTCACTCCCACATAGCTATGCCATATAAAAATTATGTTAGTGAAAATGTTATCATTCCTTCCTTGTTCATAATTGAACACCCTTTAATGAATCCCTCAGAGAACGAAGCTAAAACGACAGTAACACAACAACTCACCTAATGACAACCGGGGACATATCCATGAAAGCGTAGCACGTCATTTAATGAATAACCGATAGTCAGCCATTTCCTATAAATAAAAACAATCCATCAATCTACAGACCTAGCGACAATAAACTGTCCCGTCCTAATATTTCCATTATGTACAAGCCCCGTAATGCTGCTGGAATAATATTATAATTTGCAGTTCATGCAGAGTTTATAATGAATTGTAATAATTTATGAATTTACATTTTGTGAGGGTAGTTAGGAATCAGATCATTCTGAATACCTCTTAAAAGTTATTAAATTTAAAAAATGGTGAAAATCAGTGACATGAAATGAGAGCTTTTGCTCACCTGCTCATATCGCCTACGATCCTCACGAAATTTTGCTTCGGCGTTCCTGCCGTTATTTTACATAAGAGATACTACACTTTGATATTGAGAAAAAAGGGTATATTTTGGAAGAAATCAATGGATATTCATTGAGGTTACTTCTGAGAAAACGCGAGGCATTCAACTCTCTATCAGGTGTTTTTTCAGAGTGGTAGAACTTTGAATTGAAATAAAACATATTAAAATTGAGATTGAAGCCAATTTTTTTTTTATTTCAAAGATAATTTCATGAAATTTATATTTTAAAAATAATTGCCGGCATATGTCAACTACCACAAGCTCTGAGGAACCGCATTCGACCAGACCAATTTTGTACCACTTTTTCGAGTAATTCAGGCCTTATTTAATCAATAACACGAGTTATGTTGGCTTCCAAAGCGTCTATTGTTTCTGGTTTATCAGCATAAACCAATGACTTGACATAACCCCAAAGAAAATAATCAAGTTGAGTTATGTCGAATGATCTTGGAGGCCAATTAATTGGACCATGTCTCGAAATAATGTTATCGCTAAATATTTCTTTCAATAAAGCAACTGTTATGGTAGCAGCCTTTTCACCGTTGTTCACTTTCACTGACTTCACTATTACTGGTTTCACTGTTGGGTTCACTTTTTACAAATTACTATCTAATTACAAATAATGTAGATACTACATTCATTTCCAGGACTTTAATGCGTTATGGGTTATTACGAGAGGGTGTTCCTTGGAAGGTTTAAGTGAAATGTGAATATGGAATAATTCAAGAGTAGAGAGAGTGTGTTATGACTTAGGGGTTGATACTAAGGCAAAATATTTTCAGAGCTTACTTGTTTCTACAGAGTGAGTATTCCGTGACCGTCTGGTCGAGGGAATGTCTTCCACCGAACCTGTTGGCTAACTTGCAGAATGAGAGACTCTTTTAGGGCTCCAAATGTGGTCAGGTAAATTCCGAAACGACATTCAACTGTTGTCGTCTCAAACGGCGTCGGTTTTTAATAGGTTCTTAAGAAAACTGTGAAGGACATATATTTTCGGTCCTTAACAGGCCCAAATTCAATTTGTAATAATATTCTCTGTTCAATTTCTAATAAATTTGAACAATGGGTCCCATATGATAAACTAAAACGCAAAAGGCATTGGCTCTCTCCAAATGAATCAATACGAAGCACAGCGAAGCCGGGTTTACATCCCAAAAAAGTGCTTCTGGACAAACTGTTGATGCTGATCTTTATTGTGAGTAATTGGATCAGATGATTCAACCTTTAATCGAAAAGTATCCGGCGATTATCAACAGTAAAAACGTTTTTCTGTAAGACGAGAATGCCAGACCGCACTGTGCAAGACAAATCTTGGAAAAAATAAATGAATTGGAGTGGGAGGTACTGCCCCAGCCACCATACTCGCACCCTCGGATTTCCATTTATAGATCGCGACATTTTCCTAGTGGCAAAAAATTTGAAAATTTGAATGATGTCCAAGATGCCATCTCGAGATTTTTTTACTCAAAAATCAATTGATTTTTATCGGTTTGTCAAATTTGTGTATGGCAAAGGGTTGTTGATAACGAAGTTGATTACATTATCGATTAAAAATAAAAACTTGTTTATAATTTATTCCTTTAAATTTAATCAAAGAAAGCGACATTACTTTCCAGTTCCGCTTTATACTTTTGAAAATGGTCGAAAGACTGAAACACCAGTCAGATTTCCAAACGAATTGTGAAACATTTATACCGAGCGTTTTCTTGGTAAAATAATCAATTTGTTATCGTGAAATAAGAAGCATCCTAGAGGAATCAAAGCTTCGGAAATATAAAAATCCTCCACGAAATATACTTCATAGAGGACATCAAACCTTTTAAAGGTTGAAAATACAAAGTTTCATGGATGTGCAAGTAGATATAACCGTATCAATGTGCATGTCAAGTCTCATTCAGAGTTCTTGTATCAAACCCTAATTACAAATGATCAAAGGAAAGTTCAGTGCTATGACTTGTTCGCTCAGTAATTGAAAATATGTTTGTGCACTTTGTTACGTATGACAGTTCAGATCGCAACGACGTCAGTTTTTCGCTAATTCATGTTGAAGGTGGATTCGAGAGTTTCCGCTGGCCGGAAATTCAGTTTTATTCGGAGTTTATTCGGAGTTTTCCATACTTTTCGTTCCAGAAATATGAATGAATATAGCCTTAATATTATATTTCAAAATAAGAATTGAATAGTTTCATAATATTCTTCAAGACTTCTAACAAAAATCAGTACTAATTATTTATATATGTAGGAATTCATTGCTAGAGCGTAAAAAATGAGTTTCTACTTTGTTTATAATGTGTAAGTAGTTTATGGATGAAACTTTACATGTATGGGTTACTTAAGCAAAGGGTTATCCAAATTCGGGTGGTCAACTTGTTGGGATACAGGCTCTCCTGTGGCGACTAGATCAAAAGCACTCCTGATCCTTTAGCTGTCATCCAACAGGCCTCTTCAAGTTCTCAACTAAGACGTGTTACCTTAGAAAAATCAGTTGTGATCAAAAGAAGAGATTTATTGCTGAACCATAAAAGGTCAACAGTTTCCCGGAATAACATTCATAAAGAGTGTGAGCTATGGTAATAGAAAGTTCAACAAATCGAGACAGTGTAATATACATCTATATAACAATTCCAAACTCAAAGAAACTCGATAAAGTTTTGTTAATCACAGGGGCAAATTGCACATATGCACTCGTTTTAAACTGGTTAGTTTTCATCACTACAATCTATTCCAGTGACTACAAATCTCTCAAGTATCTATATTCGCAATACACAGAGACACTAAGATATTAATTATACACTAGCGCCATCTAGTGTGTGAAAACATTCTTACAAGATATACCCGTGCGATCTAATTCAAGTAAAGAAATGTATTCTCGATATTTTCACGTTACAAACGGGGAAACAACTTTCCTCGTGCTTAAGTCAGACCATTATATGCCTTAATGCTCATAATTAAAATAAATTTATTCGGCTGATCTGTACCAAATATCATTAATAAGGAGTTTGAGAATGGTCTTAGCATGAATGAAAGTAAGACACGGACGTTAACTTTGAGTCTAAGATTGGGGTGTGGTAGAGATGCCTCAGTCAGATTTCTGGGAGTGCATCTAGACGCTTCACTTACCTGGGGTGCGCATGTGGATGAACTGATAGCAGCACTCAGCAAAAATATATTTGCTTTGAGAGTTCTTCCACACTCACTATCCACGACAACACTAATATCAGTTTATTTTCCTCTGGTAGAGTCTAAGCTGAGGTATAGTGTCATATTATGGGGCAATTCTGCCCGAAGCGAATCAGTTTTCCAATTGCAGAGACGTGCAATAAGAATTTTGGGTGGGGTTGGTTATAGGAAATGTTGCAAGCATGTTTTCAAGAGGCTTGAATTACTTACCTTTCCATCCATCTTCATACTCGAAAACTTAGTATATATACATAACAATAATAAAAGTTATCATTTGCAATCTGAAATACACGAGCATAACACCAGGAATAAATCACTCAGTAGGAAAAACTTTGTACGATTGAAAAAATCTCAGAACGGTCCAGAATGTTATGCGACCTCTCTGTATAATAGACTACCTGTTGAACTTAAAAGCCTATCAACTGCAAAGTTCAAAAAACAAATAAAGGAAATACTGATCGATAAAGTTTGTTACTCAATAGATGAATACGAGTCATGGAGAAAATAAATTCATGTCTGTTTTGGTTTCATTCTATCTTTACAATTGATTAATAATTTATTATTTATTAATTTTGGATAGTGGATGTAACTTTTATCTATACACTTTGATTTATATATATTTATACTTAATTAATTATTAATTTTAGTTTGTTAATATTGTTTTTATCTATACACTTCAATTTAATACTATTGTATTAAATATGATTACCTGTACATCTTTTAATTTTGTGGTGTAAATGTTATTTTATCTTTACTCACCATGTAAATATTTATGTGTATGTGTTTGTTTATTTTAATTTATAAATATGACTTTATCTTTGCAACTTCAATTTTAGAATTATTATGACGTTCTGGAAAACTGCTTAGCTATCTGTTTGTATCTTTGTGTTGTGATATTTGTATTTTATTAGTACTTATATCTGTTTGCTCTGACCTGTGAAAGCAATTCTTGCAATTATAAAAAGCACCAATAAACTCTCTCTCAGCTATGGTAATAGAAACAGTGTTACATACATCTGTATAACAATTCCGTCCTCAAACAAACTCGATAAGGTTTCGTTGATCTCAATTAATTTATTTGAATATTAATATGCTAATTACGAACGGAAAGCTGTTTCCGCGTTTGTAACGTGAAAATATCGAGAATACATTTCTTTACTTGTATTAGTTCGCAAAAGTATGTCTTGTATGTATGTTTACATATTCTAGATGACGCTAGTGTATGATTAATATCTTATTGTATCTGTGTAAAGCGAATATAGATACTTGACAGATTTGTAAGCAGTGGCATACATTGTACTGATGAAAACCAACCAGTGTGAAACGTGCGTATGACTGCAATTTGCACCTGTGATCAACAAAACCTTATCGAGTTTGTTTGAGTATTGAATTGTTATTCAGATGTAGGTTACACTGTCTCGATTTGTAGAAATTTCTATTACCATAGGTCACACTCCTTATTAATTATATTTGGTACAGATCAGCCGAATTTATTCATTTGAAAGAACATATCTTTGATGGGGTGCCTTGAGATTTAATCCTCATTGTTATATTTTTTGCCCTGATTGATACTGTATCTAAGAGTTGTCCAATAAGCTGAAGTCGAGCGTGCAGTTGGGGTTAGCAGAAAAGGAAGTTCACGGAGAGAGTTGAAATAAGGCAGTTCGCGAAAAGCGGAAGTTAAGACGATATATAGAGTACACGTAGAGTTAAGTTCGCGAGTAGACAGTTGATAAAGCGAACGTTTAGACGAAGCTTAAAGAGCGACATAAAGACGGAATAGTTCAGAAACTCAGAAACTGTTTTTACATTAAGTGTTGTTAAGACTTTTGAGTGTAATTTCAATTTTGTAAATAAACTGTATATAGCACGCTTTGAGTTTATTTTACACTAATGACACTAATGGTGTTTCGACAGCAAGTTAGTTTAATATTTCACATCAATGGAATGGATCGATTTACGCTTATATCGGGTGTTTTTTTTAGATTGATAGAACTTTCGATAGGGATAACTGTAATATGACAGAAGGTAGAAACCATGTTGTTTTGACATTTCTGTTCAGTAAGCATTGACAAATTATCATGGAAAGACTCACGCCGCAAAAACGTTTACAAATTGTTGAAAAATATTTTCAAAATCTTATAGAGCACTTCGCAAAATTTATGGTTCACATGATTGTCCATCAGAGCAGCTTATTCATCCAACTATCGATAGATTTCGGACATCATTTCCTCTACTCGATGCAACAATAACAACAAGACAAAGAACTGTACGTACAGAAGACAATATCGCTGCTGTATGTCATAGTGTTAATGATGATCCAGATTTGTCTATTTGTGGCGTTCACAACAAGTTGGACTCTGTGCATCTACCACATGGAAAATTTTGCGTAAAGATCTTGGTCTACACCCACACAAGATCCAACTGATTCAAGAACTTAAGCCACTTGACCATAATAAGCGTCGTTTGTTTTCTGATTGAACTTGATCCATTTTTTATGGTAAAATTGTTTTTAGTGATGAAGCTCATTGAAGCTGGTTGAACGACTATGTAAACAAGCAAAATTGCCGTATATGGAGTGAAAAAATCCTCAAAAAGTTCTGCAGGTTTTATTGCATCCTGAAAAATGCTCTGTATGGTGTGCTTTACACGCTGGAGGCATGATCGGTCCATATTTCTTTAAAAACAATGATGGAGCTAATGTTACAGTGAATGGTGCTTGTTATAGATCGATCATCAATGATTATTTGTTTCAAAATTTGAATGGTATCGACCCAGAAGTGTTTTGGTTCAAACAAGATGGTACGACACCTCACGCTGCTACCGTAACAATTGATTTATTGAAAGAAAGATTAAGCGAGAACATTATTTCGAGAAATGGTCCAATTAATTGGCCTCCAAGATCATGCAACATAACTCCACTGGATTATTTTCTTTGGGGTTATTTCAAGTCATTGGTTTATGCTGATAAACCAGAAACAAAAGACGCCTTGGACGCCAACATAACTCGTTTTATTGATGAAATAAGGGCTGAGTTACTCGAAAAAGTAGACCAAAATTGGTCTGGTCGAATGCGGTTCCTCAGAGCTAGGTTTAATTTAAATGTGTTTTATTTCAATTTAAAGTTCTATCACTCTAAAAAAAACACCCGATATGTTTGAGAAAATATTCATTAGTCTTACATTTATAGCTGAGCAAGAATGGAAATTTTAAATGGCCCACCCCTTAGAATCACCATAAATTAGGTAAAAACACATTACTTAATACCGTCCTATCGGCGACCGAAGCATATCAATTCGTTCACGAGACTCTTTATCGTCGACCTGGACCCAACAAGTCATTCCGAGGTCCCTTTACGCATAAAGGGTCGCGCTCACCCTTTCAAACTCGCACAATCCTGTCCCTCATTCGGTTTATTGTCCTCGAAACGCCTCGCGATACAATCCGGAACAGGATCAAATCCCCAGCCCGAATCGAATCAAACGGGACCCCCGCAAGCTTCGCAACACGTCGAAAATGAGACTTAACTCATAAAAGGGACCGCCCAGAGTATAGACCCGATATATTTCATCGAAATTCGCCGGATTCCGGGGTCCTGGCGCGCCCCGGGGGAAACCGGAAGTGCGGCGTTATGACGCCCATATCCTGTCTTTCTTCGCTTTCACGGCCACTGATTTGCATTCGAGATTTCGGCAGCCTGACACGAGTGTTTTTTCGTGTTCTGGTCTGAGTGGCCGGGATGAGGAATTTCGGACCACTTGTAGTTATTTGGATCGTCGAGATCGTTCCGGCGTGTTTTTTCAGGGGTTATTTCGTCTTTCGAGGGCTGTTTTGTTCGGGAATCGTCAGCAACAGCGCGTGAAGTTGAGGTAAAGGATGCACCGTGAAAATTATACATTGAAGAATCTCTCAGAGAACATATTAAAAATTACAGAAAGAATTTTAGGAGTTCCAGCAGTTAAAGTGTTTTCCAATAAGAGGCTTCATTGTGAATAGCCTGCTTTCTGGGAAGCTGTCGTCTCTTGACATTTGACAAATATCGGTTGTGTTGACACATTTAAATTAAGATTGAAACCAATTTTTTTTTATTTAAGAGTTAATTTTATGACGTTTATGTTTCAAAAATAATTTCCGGCATATGTCCACCATGACTAGCTCTGAAGAACCGCATTCGACCAGACCAATTTTGGACCACTTACTCGAGTAATTCAGGCCTTATTTCATCAATAACACGAGTTATGTTGGCTTCCAAAGCGTCTATAGTTTCTAGTTTATCAGCATAAACCAATGACTTGACATAACCCGAAAGAAAATAATCCAGTGGGGTTATGTCGCATGATCTTGGAGGCCAATCAATTGGACCATTTCTCAAAATAATGTTATCACCAAATCTTTCTGGGTCGATACCTTTCAAATTTTGAAACAAATAATCCTTGATCATCGATCTGTAACGAGTACCATTCACTGTAACATTAGCTCCGGTATCGTTTTCAAAGAAATATGGACTGATGATGCCTCCAGCGTGTAAAGCACACCATACAGTGCATTTTTCAGGATGCAATGGAACCTGCAAAACTTCTTGATGATTGCCTTCACTCCATATAAGGAAATTTTGCTTGTTTACATAGGCGTTCAATCAGAAATGAACTTCATCACTAAACAAAATTTTACGATAAAAAAGTGGATCAACTTCAAGCTGTTCTAGGGCCCAATCAGCAAACAAACGATGCTTATTATGGTCAAGTGACTTTAGTTCTTGAACCAGTTGGATCTTCTTTGGGTGTAGACCAAGACCTTTACGCAAAATTTTCAATTTGTTGGATGCACAGAGTCCAACTTTTTGGGAACGTCTACGAATAGACAAATCTGGACCATCATTAATACGGTATTTTCTTCTGTAGGTACAGTTCTTTGTCTTGTTGTTGTTGTTGCATCGCATAGAGAAAATGTTGTCCGAAATCTATCGATAGTTCGACGAATAAACTGCTCTGATGGACGATCATGTAAACCATGAATTTCACGAAGTGCTCCATAAGTTTGGCGAATAGAACACTGATTTTGAAATTAACTTTCAACAATTTGTGAACGTTGCTACGGCGTGAGGCTTTCCATGATAATTTGTCAATGCTTACTGAACAGAAATATCAAAACAACATGTCTTCTACCTTCTGTCAAATCACAGTTATCCCTATCGAAAATTCTATCACTCCAAAAAAAAACACCCGAAGTTGTTAGGCGTCCTCTCATTTCAAACCTTTTTTCACATTTTTTTATTACCTCTTCTACTCCTGTATATGCATAAATAACCTGTTCTGTTTGTTAAGTCTTCAGTTGTCTGAAGGTAGGATAGTTAATTCCCGAAACTCGAGTCACAATGAAATGTGTAAAATATCAATTTGTTGGTAGTAAAACATAGTAATTGCTACAACTTGTTTTAATTATGATCTGATTAGAGATGAAGTTCCTTTATTTTACAATTTCAAATGGAACCGAGATAGGAAAGATGAATGTTATCTGGATGCTGAAAAAGCAAGTCGATGCTCTGGTTGAGTCTGCTTCATCATCTGGATCTGGTCTTCTTTAATTATACAGGATGTCCCAACAAAAATTTGACCTTCCCTTCACTCAGAAACGAAGAATTTTCGAAGGTTTTGAAAAAACAGGCCAACTTCTTTTTTTAAGAGGGACGAATTTCTATCATGAGTTTGTTCAGGGAAAACCACCCCATGAAGGGGTACTAACCCCCAACATTTTTTGAATGTAGGAATGTAGGAAATAATGTAATATTGAACTTACCGTCCAAAGATGATGTTGAATAAACAGTCAAACCGCCCAAACTCAAGAACCTAAGAGTTTTGAAGAATCCAAAAAATGTTCTAGTTCTGTATAAAGGAGAAAGAAATCCTAGTACAACATTGTTTGAAAAAATAACCTGAGGGTGGCAACAACCCCCCTTTAGTTAAAAAGCTTGCTTGTTCCCTATACATGTTTAGAATTTTTCTCTCTAAGTTTATGAATCACAAATTAAAATAAGATAAATGAGAAGAAACACTTCTGTAGAAGACGTTTATTTCTTGAGACTTCTAGGTAAAAAAAACCCTGTTTATTATTTTACGAGGGTGGTTCAGAAATGATCAAGACAAATACTCTAACAAGTTTATTTATTATCGAAAAATTTACAAAAAACACATTTTTTTTAGGTAATTCCCCACACTATTTACACATTTTGCCCTTTTCCTGCCGGTTCCGGAATATAGTACACATTACCTTACCCGCGAACCAAGTTGTCTTCGCTTTGACTGGCGCCCCTTCCTCCTTCTTCCTCCACTCTTTACTTGAACCTTGGTTTCGGGAGTGTAATAGTGTACCCATGTTTCGTCTGTAGTGAGGATTCACATTAAAAAGCCGTCCGCATCGTATCGCGTCAGTAAGCGGCGATAAACTTCCAACCGCGTTAATTTTTGCTCAAAGTTCAACAGTTTAGGAACCCATCGCGCCGTTATTTGGCGATATTGAAGGTGTTAGTGGATGATAGACTTGACTCTACACTAACAATACTGATGCCGACGTCAGCCGAAATGTCTCGAACATTCATCCTACGGTCCTCCAAAATGAGTTGTTCTACGCGGCGAATGTTGTCTGGTGTGACGCTGGTTCGCGTTCGACGATCATGAGGCTCATTCTCTAAGGTTTCGCGGCCATCCTTGAATGCTTTGGCCCATTTAAACAAGGCAGCCCTACTCACACACTCACTACCGAACTGCTTTTGCAAACGCACAAAAATATCCGTGTTTTACCGTCTTCACCCCCAAAAAAAACGAATGATTATACATTGCGCAATGGCAGTGGGCACTTGACGTTCACTCATGGTCATAGCACACGCGTGAAACACGTGCTCCGACGAAAACAAATGCCAAACTGTTCGTAAGAGATCCAGCTATTACATACTCAAGCCACGACCTTCGAAACGTACATGCGCGCCATCTACAGAGTTTGTATCGATCATATTCGAACCACCCGCGTATTTTACAAATCAGATAATAAATTCGAAATTAAAAAATTTCCCACTGATCTCACATCGATGAACCATTCGCAGGCTCATACGTTACGTAAAATATGCTAAAATCTTAATCTCCCCGAAACCCTATCCGAAAATAAATCACTTCCCCATAAAACGACGTAAAAAACGTACCCGGAGTCCGAACAACGTGCGGAATTTTAATTCAATAATTCATTTAATGCAAATATGGCCTGTCCCACATTATACGTATAAAGTGTTATCAGCAAGATAGTTATTCCTAAATTGTATATTCCAGAGGTCCGATTGGTATGCGCTGCGCGCCCGTGGTTTTGTCGTTTGTTTCAGGGGCTCCTTCCATGCCATAAGTTAGTGACCTGCAATGGGTGTATGAATAAACGATCCAAGGCAGAAGCTGACTGGGGTTAATTATAGGGCCAGAATGCTGAATAGAGAGATACGATATCTATGGTAATAATTGAGGAAACCGGCGGTTTTTGATGGTTGTAATCGATTGAATTGATGTTGTCGACCTAGAAATGTTATGTTGGGGAAAGCTCTTCCTATCGGGTGTTTCTTTTAGATAGAACTTTAAACTGAAATAAAACACATTCGAATTAAGATTGAAGCCAATTTTTTTTTTTATTTGAAAGATAATTTTATGACATTTATGTTTTACAAAAATTTTCCAGCATATGTCCACCAGGACTAGCTCTGAGGAACTGCATTCGACCAGACCAATTTTGAACCACTTTTTCGAGTACTTCAGGCCTTACTTCATCAATAACACGAGTTATGTTGGCTTCCAAAGCGTCTATTGTTTCTGGTTCATCAGCATAAACCAATGATTTGACATAACCCCAAAGAAAATAATCCAGTGGAGTTATGTCGCATGATCTTGAAGGCCAATTAATTGGCTCGAAATAATGTTATCGCCAAATTTTTCTTTCAATAAATCAATTGTTACGGTAGCAGCATGAAGTGTAGCACCTGCAGAACTTTTTAAGGATTGTTTTCACTCCATATACGGCAACTTTGCTTGTTTACATAGCCGTTCAACCAGAAATGAGCTTCATCTCTAAACACAATTTTACGATGAAAAAGTGGATCAACTTCAAGTGTACTAGGGCCCAATCAGCAAGCAAACGACACTTATTATAGTTAAGTGGCTTTAGTTCTTGAACTAGTTGGATCTTGTATGGGTATAGACCAATATCTTTACGCAAAATTTTCCATGTGGTGGATGCACAGAGTCCAACTTGTTGTGAACGTCGATGAATAGACAAATCTGGATCATCACTAACACTTGCAGCGATATTTTCTTCTGTACGTGCAGTTCTTTGTCTTGTTGTTGTTGTTGCATCGAGTAGAGAAAATGTAGTCCGAAATCTATCGATAGTTCGACGAATAACCTGCTCTGATGGACGATTATGTAAACCATAAATTTCACGAAGTGCTCTATAAGTTTGGCGAATAGAACACTGATTTTGAAAATAAATTTCAACAATTTGTGAACGTTGTTGCAGCGTGGGTCTTTCCATGATAATTTATCAATGCTTGCTAAACAGAAATGTCAGACCAACATTCTGTCAAATCACAGTTATTCCTATCGAAAGTTCTATCACTCTGAAAAAAACACCCGATAGTTTCGGTACGAAGAATCTGTATCTTAAATGGAAATTCGCAGGGTTTTCGAAAGGAATATGCATACATTTCTTCACTGCGTACTATACGGACAAACAGAAGAAGCTAAACACCCATTTCTGTTTTAATGATTTACACTGTATTTAATTTCATTTATTTTTTTATACAAGTTTGGAAAATCATGTTTGGGAAATACGATATGCAAAGCATAGGACAGAAAACTCCGACGTCCAGTCGAACATTGGAATAATCGAAAGATATGCGCGTTATGATAATAAATAATCAGTTATAATATCACTCGAGCATAGACAATATTCGATTTTACACCGAGTCACGAGACGTATCGGGTGTTCTTTTTAGAGTTATAGAACTTTCGATAGGGATAACTGTGATTTGACAGAAGGTAGAAGCCATGTTGTTCTGACATTTCTGTTCAGTAAGCATTGACAAATTATCATGGAAAGACTCACACCGCAACAACGTTTAAAAATTGTTGAAATTTATTTTCAAAATCAGTGTTCTACTCGCCAAACTTATAGAGCACTTCGTGAAGTTTATGGTTTACATAATCGTCCATCAGAGCAGCTTATTCGTCGAACTATTGATAGATTTCGGATAACATTTTCCCTACTCGATGCAACAACAACAAGACAAAGAACTGTTCGTACAGAAGAAAATATGACTGCTGTAAGTTATAGTGTTAATGATGATCTAGATTTGTCTATTCGTCGACGTTTACAACAAGTTGGACTCTGTGCATCCACCACATGGAAAATTTTGTGTGAAGATCTTGGTCTACACCCATACAAGATTCATCTGGTTCAAGAACTAAAGCCACTTGACCATTATAAGCGTCGTTTGTTTGCTAATTGGGCCCTAGAACAGCTTGAAGTTGGTCCACTTTTTTATCGTAAAATTGTGTTTAGTGATGAAGCTCATTTCTGGTTGAAGGGCTACGTAAACAAGCAAAATTGCCGTATATGGACTGAAAACAATCCTCAGGAATTTCTGCAGGTTCCATTGCATCCTGAAAATTGCACTGTATGGTGTGCTTCACACGCTGGAGGTATCATCGGTTCATATTTTTTTTAAAACGATTTGCTGGATTTAATGTTACAGTGAATGGTGCTCTTTGCAGATCGATGATCAATGATTATTTGTTTCACAATTTGAAGGGTATCGAGAAAGGTTTGGCGATAACATTATTTCGAGAAATGGTCCAATTAATTGGCCTCCAAGATCACGCGACATAACTCCACTGGATTATTTTCTTTGGGGTTATGTCAAGTCATTGGTTTGTGCTGATAAACCAGAAAAAATAGACACTTGGGAAGCCAACATAACTCGTGTTATTGATGAAATAAGGCCTGAATTACTCAAAAATGTGGTTCAAAATTAGTCTGGTCGAATACGTGGTGGACATATGGTGGAAATTATTTTTAAAACATATATGTCATATAATTATCTTCCAAATAAAAAAAATGGCTTCAATCTTAATTTGAATGTGTTTTATTTCAATTTAAAGTTCTATCACTCTAAAGAAACAACTGTTAATTTTAATTCTTGAATTAGGAAATTATAACAAAATATTCATTTTATACACTTGACTAAACGTCATCCTGCTGAAAACGCCACCCCTCTAGATATAAAGCTCCCAAAAGAGAATTATCTCAGAAGATGAAGGCCATAGATAGGATATATTTGAATCAATAGAGATCTTTAAGTATCGCAATGAATCTGCAATAAACCTCCTAAATGAACAAACAGATCATTGGAATTCTCCCTTCCGGACGTTCCCAAGAAAATAAACATCTCCTAATATAAAACAATCTGTAATACACATTTAGAAAATGTAGTAGCACCACGAAACTCGTCCTAGTTAGTGAAATGTGTTTTTCATATTTCATTTTTAATTGGAAGAGCTAAATTCATTCTGTATTTCAACCGTTCTCCAAAATAATCATGCTATAACGACGTTCCAGTCGGCAGCCCTTAGTCCGCATTAATACGAACCGAACATCTCTGGAAATCTGCTTTAAATTAATCATAAATTCCGAAGCCCCCTGTTGGGACATCCGAATAAATATCGTTTTTGCACTTGCTGTATCGCACAAGAACAAACGCCCATTTACCGAGCATCGGGCGAGGTTTTGCCGGCCGTTTTCCCATTACAGGTATCTGTAATAAATATTCCGGTCGGTATTGAAATACGAAAATTGAATCATTCCAGACCGGACCGACTGTTGTTACATCCTGCAGGATCCAATTGCGAGGGGTAGAATTGGGAAGCAACGGAACGTATGAAATACGGGGTTATCCGTAAGTAGAAGGATATTAGATGTCAAGGTGTTTGACGGGGGCGCTGTTGCGAGGATGTCCATTACGGAGGGGTATCCTGTGGGAATATGAGGGAGGAATGGTGTGGTGAAAGCACCCCGAAGCTGGTGTGTCTTTTTCTACTAGAATTTTGTTAATTTGTTCATTGGCTCTATTCTTCTTGATAAATGTACCTGAGTTTTTAACCCCCACCCCCTTTGTTACAAATGGAGATACAAAAAAATATTCACAAACGTTTTACGAAATCCACAAAATGATTTGACAAAATGGAATATATACAGGATGGACAAGATATTGAGTGCAACTTTAATTTTTCAAATGGACCACTTTGTATATATTCTTATTTTTGGCTAGCTCTCTCTCTCCTGATTAGGAATAAATATGCATGTGTTGGTCTATCTCTCTTATTTAGAGAACTAGACTCTCAAATTAGAAAAACTACCTGGCAGGCTCAATAATTGATTGCGATAAATCTACATTGGTAACAATATAAAACACGTTAGACATTACGCCTCTTTCTCTTATAAATTTTAGAATCTTTTACACGGTTGTGAGTATTAATTAATGGATTTTGACTTGGAGTTGGATGAACGCCATATATTCTCCCCTTTTGGTTATCTTGTTTTTATTGTTCTTCACATAAAATATAGGATAGATTTATTGTATTAGTAATGATATCTTTGTATGTATTAATTTGTTTTATTTATTTAAAATATATTTGATTTATCGAAATTGATTCCTCGTTAATCGCATGGTGAAACATAATTTAAAATTTAATAAAAGGGAAATAAAACCACTTGACTATACTTAAAACAAATTGTAGAAATTACTATGTTTTACTACCAATAAAAATATATATTACACATTTTCTTGTGATTTGAGTTTCGGGAAATGAACTATCCCAACATCAGACAACTGAAGACCAAACAGTGGTACAGAGGTATTCAAACAAAAGTGATGAATATTTTGAATATTTCGATAGATTCTAGGTAACACCTAATAGTGGTACAGAGGTTTACAAGCGGAACGTGATAAAAAACCGGGTTAAAAAAGAGGGGCCTTCTAACAGATATCGGAATGTCGGCAATCGACAAAGAAGGTTGTCAAGCAGATGGTACCCATTTAAATATCTCAAACATTTTTTTTGGGTTTTATAGCTCCGTACAGTCATTCATTATTAAAAAAAAAAATTAATGACTGTACGGAGCTATGTAAATCCAAATATTTGAGACATACAACAAAATAATGTGAAAATAATGAAAGACTGTACGGAGCTATGTAACTCCAAAAATTATTCGAGGTATTTAAATGGGTACCATCTGTTTAACAACCTTCCTTGTCGATTGCCGACATTCCGATATCTGTTAGAAGGCCCCTTTTTGTAACTCGGTTTTTTATCACGTTCTGCTTGTAAACCTCTGTACCAGTATTAGGTGTTACCTAGAATCTATCGAAATATTTAAAATATTTATCACTTTTGTTTAAATACCTCTGTACCACTGTTAGGTCTTCAGTTGTCTGATGATGCGATAGTTCATTTCTCGAAACTCGAGACACAAGAAAATGTGTAATATATATTTTTATTGGTAGTAAAACATAGTAATTTCTACAATTTGTTTTAAGTATAGTCAAGTGTTTTTATTTCCCTTTCATTAAATTTTATATTATGTAAATAGTAACGGCTGAAACAATTCATACTTGACTATACGTTTCACAGCTTGTGAAACGTATTCTCCTCTTATTTTATTAAGTATTTGATTTAATTAAGACTTTTTTCCGCTTCTGGGTAATGCATGTTTAAGAAATAATTTTATGGAATATCAACGTGTGTCATATTGTAACCAATGTCGTTTGTTGATTTATCACAGCTTAGCACTTGGCAAACCGATTACTAAACCTGCCAGGTGATTCTTCGAATTTGAGACCCTGTAGTTTTCAAAATAAGGGGGATAGAGCAACACATCCATATATTTGCATATTCATAATAAATCAATTCGGCTGATCTGTACCAAAAATCATTGAGAAGGAGTATTAGCTATGGTAATAGAAAGTTCTAGAAATCGAGACAGTGTAACATACATCTGTATAAAAATACTAAAATCAAACAAACTTGACAAGGTTTTGTTGATCACAGTGCTATATTGGAGATATGCGCATGTTTCAAACTGATTGGTTTTCTGTGCAATGTATGCTAGTGACTCGAAATCTGTCCAGTATCTATATTCACTATATACAGAGACTCTAAGGTATTAATATTACACTAGTGCCATCTAGAGTATGCAAAATACATACAAGACATACCTTGGCGAGTTAGCGAGTAATAAATCAATTAATTAAAAAACATTCTTTGAAATAAGCAGTCGACGTAATGCCATTTGGCATGTTATAATAGTAAATAATAAGAATAATAAAGGTCCTTCATTTTTTACAGATATATACCCAGTTACAGAAAATCTTACAACTAATATCACGTATTATCACGATATAATTTATATCAAGAAAAAAGAAATATAGAGGTTATTTATTAATATCTCTGGTTGGTTATTACATCATTGACAGTCACGTAAAAATGGTCCAAGGTTATGCGTCAAATTATTATCCGTATTATTTAACGCAAAAACCCAACTACAAACATACATAAATCGGGAGTTTATGAGTTAACTTGTTCGACGAGCAGTAATAAATATACAGGGTGTTTCACGAATGATTGTACAGGCTTTCAGGGCAGATGCATGATATTTTGGTGAGTCTGAATCAGTACTCGAAATATGTCCTAACTATATTCGTTGAAGAGTTACAGGATGTTTTATGTATTTTATCAAAAACTTTCAATCGGCATATCTCTTGAACGCTTGCATGGATCTTCATGACTACTGGAGGGAATGAGTATAGGCCAATGCTAAATATTTCTCAATAATGACTTATCGATAGCACAGGTCCGGACCGAAAAAATTACATTCTTTATTTCACATCTTGTAAAACACCCTGTACATCCAATTTTCAAAAAGCAAAATTCTTTTCAGAATCTACAATAAATACTCTTTCAAACAAGCCTATTAGGATCAATGGCATATCATCATTTTATGAACCATTGAATATTAGGAATTTTCAATTTATCTGTGAATAATGCGTCTATTCATATTGAATCGATTGAAATTCTCAGTAACATGACTTAGGTATTGTGCTGCATCTTATTCCATCTAATATATGAATGTAGGGGCAACATCAAATATTTTCTACAAAACTAAATTTAACCTTAAATTCGGATTAATATTTTACATTTAATTGGACTATTATAGAATGCACCTAATAATAAAAATATAAAATGTATCTTATAAACATGAATGGAACTGAAAAAAATGGCAATAAATAAGAGAAAAAATTATAACTTGTTCTGGAAAATATCCTCTCTCTCTTCTAAATATTCTCTAGCTCTTGTGATCAAATGAGCTACACCTTTCTTCAAAATTTCCGGTCGATTTTTTATTGCTTCACATGCAGCTTGAAAACGATTAATCAGATGCTCCCTATCTATGATTTCTTAATTTTTTAAGAACCCCCAGAGAAAATAATCTACGCATGTAAGATCTGGGGATATTGCAGGCCAGTCATGAGGCCCCCCTCTACAAAACCAATGATCTGGATAAACTTCATTCAAATGCGCTATAATTTTACGGGTAAAATGTGCCAGAGCTATTATGTTGGAAGTACATTCCTCTTGGAATATTGCTTCCATAATTAAAGAGCCCTGGCAAATTCTCGATTAAAAATTGTAGTTATGTCACTCGATTCAGCCTGTGTGGCTGATTATTTTATTAGGTGATTATTACAATTAGGCGATTATTGTGAATACCACACCAAATATAGACTGAAAAACGATGTTGTGAATTGCGTTTCCTAGGCACTTTCGGATTCACTCTGGACCAAATATGTGCATTGCGAACATTAAAAATGCCATCTTTTCGGAAGGTCGCTTCATCAGTAAAAAGCGTTCTGAAGATACCGCGCTGCTTCCGCAAAACCTGCAAAATCGCATCCTCGGTAGTTCATCACCTGGCTCCAAGGTTCGGACAATGAAATGGATGCTACTTTTCACGGTGCAGAACTCGCCAGACCTGACAATGTGGCAAACCTAAAACTAAACCAAGATGCCGAGTGTTGGTTGAGGGATTTTCTTGGACAGCTTCTATTATCTGTTCATGGTTTACCATCGAACTTGCTCTTTCTCGTTTACTTACTGACGGAAAGTGTCCTCTTTCACATGTTCGAATGTTTGGTGGTTATGAATTCGACGATCCAGATCATGCCTTCGATATTCCCTAGCAGCTTCACGACCCCACACGTTAGAAATGCTGTCTTAAGTCATAATACTGAGAAATTAAATTCATTCAATATGTATTAACGCATTATTCGGAGAAACACAGGTCAGCGTTTACTATGAATCGAAAATTCCAGATATTCAATAGCTCATAAAATATTGATGCAAAGTGTGCCATTATTTCAAATGATCTTGTTTGAAAGAGTATTATTCATTGTAGATTCCTAGGAGAATTCCACTTTTCGAAAACTCGAGGTACGGGGTGTTTTACGAGATGTGGCATAAAGAATATAATTTTCTCAGTCCGGACCTGCGCTATCGACAAGTGATCAGGTTCAAATATTAGGCATTGGCCTGTACCCATTCCCTCAAATTTTCATGAAGATCCATGCAGGCGTTTAAGAGTTATGCCGATTGAAAGTTTTTGATAAAATACATAAAACATCCTGTAACTCTTAAACGAATATAGTTAGGACATATTTCGAGTACTGATTCAGCCTCACCAAAATGTCTTGCATCTGCCCTGAATACCTGTACAATCATTCGTGAAACACCCTGTATAGGACAGGCACAACACAGAATTGTGTTGTGTCATCCGAAAGTCGAATAAACGAACTGCACTATGAAAATAAATTCCTGCAATTTCTTGATAACAAATTTTTATGCATTGTGCAGTTATAACCGAAATTACCGCAAGAATATTTCTTCATAACTTTTGGATTAATTATCAATCAACAAGATAAAATTCTAATCTTATAAGTGGAATAACACCCAGAATAAATTCATTCACATTTTGCATTTTATATGCAGCTTGATCTACCTAGAAATTATTTAAATATTTTAATCTTAGCCTTTTACATATTTAATTTCAAAAAATTATATTTAATAATTATAACTTCAGGAATTAAATTGAAATAATGTCATATAAGTACCACTTATATCAAACGACATATAAAATAAATATTCATTAGATTTAATATTAAAATATTTAAATAATTTTATACACCTTCTATCCAGTATTAACCTCTATTTATGCTACCTAGAAATATTATATTATATATCTCTATTTTCGCGATTGTTCATTCGAAAATTGTATAACCATTTGAATAATCAACAATGAGAAAGTAAAACACTTAATTAAATCTGAGAAGAAGAATCCACTATTTCCCACGAAATCGTTGAACCATGAAATCGAGGTAAAAATGAAAGTCGGTTATTCTTTTATTGAAATTTAAATAAACGAATTGGGTTCGGTATTGTTTACACTCGATTGCTTATTTTTGATCTGTGGATGTTCACATCGCTAAACTTTTAAGTGAGGTGGTTGGGAACTAATAATAGTTTGATGGAAAACAGGTTTAAATCTAGATTTCGCGTCCGAAAATAATATATAAAAAGGTGACTTATTTTATTGTCGTGCAACACACAGGTCCGAACTGAGCTCTTGCAGAATTTGTTGACTTATTTTCAATTATTGGATGGAGTTGTCCATTACTTTGTGACAGTTCATTCTAATTGAAATGAAGTAAGAAATTACTTTGTTTTTTATCAACTAAATATATAGCGACTTTTTAAACTGAATAAAGTAAATTGTTGAATGATATTGATTTCTCCCATATCACTTAATTTCACACTCTTCAAAATTCTACCTGTTATCAACCCTACTATTATAAATGGGATTTTGAGTTCTGTTCTCTTTAGTTTTGAAAATGGACTAAAAACCCAAAACATGTATGTCAACAGACATGAAATAAACAGTGTAACCTAAGCCAAGTGGTTTTTATTCACTTCATTAAAATCAACCGAATAGGTAGGTATATTCAAAAATATGTGTGCTCATTATCTGAATCATGGCGTGACAGTGTTTGACTTGAGAATGAGGTAACATATCTGAATTCGTTGGATGAAATCGAATATACATTCTGTCAAGAAAGTACCGGGAATTATCGATTTAAATCTGGCGGGGCAATGAGGCAGGTAAAATTTTTTTTTCCTAGGTTGGTACCACTGTCCTTAATTACTATACCAAGCTTGAGCGGGATCTGTCAACTAGTGTGTTTGCAACAGCTGATTAAGTCAATCGATGTCAGAGTGCGTGCCGATTTTTACTATGGGTGATTACGTTGAGCAAAGAATTTGTTTAAAGTTTTGTGTTGCAAATGAATTTTCGTGTGCCGATGCATTGAAAATGTTGCAAAAGGCCTTTGGTGATAATGCTCTATCGAAAACTCGTGCATATAAGTGGTACAGAGCCTTCAAGGATGGTCGTGAAGTGGTCGAAGACTTGCCTCGTTAATTAAGGAAAGGGTGCTGGAAAACCGTCGTACCAGCTTGAGAGAGATAGCACATGATCTTAAGATATCCCACGAGTCCGCACGTATGATTTTGATTGATATTTTGGACATGAGAAAGGTGGCCGCATGACTCGTACCGAGAGACCTGAATTTTCTTCAAAAACGTCATCGCGAACAGGTTGCTTCAGACATGCTGGATCGCTGTAATTCCGATTCTACATTCATAGAACGCATTATAACTGGTGATGAGACCTGGGTCTACGAGTACGATATGCAAACAAGCCAGCAATCATCGGAATGGGTGGCAAAAAATGAGCCGAAACCAAAAAAACCACGCCAAAGCCGCTCGAAAATGAAGGTGATGCTCATTGTTTTCTTCGATATCCGTGGCGTAGTGCACTACAAATTCGTTCCAGAGACTCAGACGGTAAACAAGGAGTATTACCTAGGCGTTATAAAACGTTTGCGTGAGCGTATCCGTAAGAAGCGGCCAAATTTGTGGGCGAACAACTCATGGATTTTGCATGACGATAACACGCCTTCTCACCGAGCTACGATTGTGACTGACTTTCTCGCCAAAAACTCAACAAACGTGCTTCAGCAACCACCGTATTCGCCGGATTTGGCTCCCTGCGACTTTTTCCTCTTCCCAAAACTAAAACTGCCCCTTCGTGGCACCCGTTTTGAGTCGATTGAAGCCATAAAACAAAATTCGGCGCGAGAGCTAAAGTCCATCCCGGAAAGCGCCTATAAAAAATGTTTCGATAATTGGAAGTGCCGTTGGCATAGATGTATTGGAGCAAATGGAGCCTATTTTGAAGGCGACCCAATAAATTTTGACGATTAAATGTAAAAATGTTGTTTTAATTGAAAATTCCCGGTACTTTCTTGACAGAGTAGTATGTGAGCTAATTAGCAGTATTACTGCGTGACAGAATGTGACTTGAGAATGAATAAAGTTTTCTGCCCTCGTTGCGTTACAAACAATCGGGATTACTGCTCTTTTCTAGAAAGGGTTTACAACAGTACATCCTTTATGAGTTTTTGCATGCACTGAATGAACTCATTTTAAGATTAATGCATTTAAGTAATAACTAATACTAAGTGTATAAGAAAAATGGGATGAATTATTAAAGTATTAATGATACCGACATTTCTAAAACTAGCTCTCCAGAGAATTACTCAGGATATTTAATAGACAAGATTTTTCCAAGGTTCGAGATATATACACTTAATATTAGTTATTACTTAATTTTAACCTAAAAGTTCGTTTTCTCTTTGGTATTGGTGTGTATATGGTTGAGGGTTACATATACATATACTAGTAATTAGCTGTGAATGACTTGTGTAGCTACCGCTCATCAGTGGTAGTATTCCAGTGAAATAACATTAATGTATTTGTTTTGCTGTGCAGGGCGAATATAGGTAGGTTGCAGATTTGTTAATGTTGCATATTACAAGGAACTTTCGAGAAATCAACATAGCCAAATCAGGCTACTTTTTCTTCGAAATGGTATATACGTTGAACTGTCCCGATATGTAGAAATATGTATACAATAGCTTATACTCCTATTTATTGATATACGGTACAGATCAGCCGAATAGCTATATTAGAAATATGTGTGGTCATTATCTGAATCACGGCTTGACAGTGCCTGACTTGAGCATGAGGTAAGATAACTGAATTCGAAACGTAGGATAAAATAGAATATATGTGAGCTAATTATCAGTATCACTGCGTGATAGAATCTGAACATGAACATGAATAAAGTTTTCTGCCTTCGTTACGCTACAAACAATCGGGAATAATGCTTTTTTCGAGAATAGTTTCATAAGAATATGTCCTGTATGCGTTTTTGCATTCACTGAATGAACCCGTTTCAAGATTGGTGTATATGTATTGCTGTGCAGGGCGAATATAGGTACGTTGCAGATTTGTTAATGTTGCATATTACAGAGAACTTTCGAGAAATCAACATAACCAAAATGGGGCTGTTTTTTGGTTTGAAATGGTTATACGGATGTATGTTGAACTGTCCCAATATGTAGAAATATGTATTGCAATAGCTTATACTTCTAATTAATGATATACGGTACAGATCAGCCGAATAGGTATATTCAAAAATATGTGTGCTCATTATCTGAATCACTGCGTGACAGTGTCTGACTTGAGCATGAGGTAAGATATCTGAATTCGAAAAGTAGGATAAAATCGAATATATGTGAGCTAAATATCAGTATCACTGCGTGACAGAATCAACAATATTTGACGAATAGTGTTGTCACAGCCGACTATCTGAACAAACTATTTTATACATAACTTTCGTCTTAGAATGTTACAAAAAATAAGTATATTAAAATTATGAAAATAATGAATTCCGGATACTTTCTAGATGGACTATATAATATCCTGAACTTTTGCGGGGCAGTTCAGTTAAATTTTCTCTAGTTCTGATCTGTCTACAGTTCACGTATAGAGCATGAAAACGATTCGACGTGATCACCGTGAGATATGTCAGTGTTGATTTCAGATCTATTTTCTGTTCTTGATATGTAGGCGTCCTTATGTGTCCTGGCTGAAAGCCATCTTTTTAACACGGAAATCTGAATTATTTGTGCTAACCTAATGATATTTCGTAATTGGGTTACCGGACCAAAAACCAGGCACTATGCAAAATTGTGGGAAACTAACGATTTTTTTGATCGTGGAATGTGGATTTTCATTTTCTAGAAAAACCTCAGTATAATCTTGAAAAGATTTAGTTCCGCTTTCTCAGACCATCGTTTCCGCGATGATGTAAAATCAATTGAAAAATATATAAGAAACAGTATTTTAATTTCCACAAAAATGTTCATAATAGAACAATTGTTTCACCACGATGTGGCTTTTCAGGTATCTAAATTCAACTGGCTGATGGTGTCCAGTGTAACCGAGTTTAAATACAGTGTTAAGTACGTGACACAATAATGGAAGAACAAGTTATAAGAACTGAAGGTGTTTATAGGAGTTTGTCGCTAAAAAATGCAATTAGGGAAAGATGTTCAGTAATGGAGATTTATCAACATTTGTTTATTCATTCAAAAGGAATTTACGGGCATTGTAACTGTTGATTTCGAGAAATTCTAAAAGTATTAATCTAGAACTTGTGCTTTACATGTGGGTTATTTCACAGTTATTGTTGAAATTATGCCTGAATTCCTTACGATGATTAGCATATGTCAAATGTACGGAATTCGATATGTAACTCCTTTGATGTTCTTGGGTTTTTCTCTTGAATGATCTACCTGTCTGGCCAATATATACTAAAGGGCAATCGTAAACTTGTACACTCCAGATTCTTTTTATTTATTTGTTCGATCCTTAATGCTTTTCATGTAACTGCTAAGGTTATTCATGGTTTTAAACTTAGTGTTATACTTACACAAAAAACAATAAGCATCGAACAAATAAAGAAAATAAATCTGGAGTCTACAAGTTGACTTGCAACGATTGCCCTTTAGTATATATTGGCCAGACAGGTGGATCATTCAAGAAAAGAACCCAAGAACACCAATGGAGTTACATATCGAATTCCATACATTCGACATATGCTAAACATCTTAAGGAATTCAGGCATAATTTCAACCATAACTGTGAAATTATCCAAATAGAAAGCGAAGGTTCTAGATTAACACTTTTAGAATTTCTTGAAATCAACGGGTACAATGCCCGCAAAATCATTTTGAACGAACAAACAGATGTTGACAAGTCTCAATTACTGAATATCTGTCCCTAATGGCATTTTTAGCGGCAAAATACAAAGAACTCAAATTTTTACGACTTGTTCTTCCATTATTGTGTCACGTGACCTATGGAATATTTTTTATATTCGTATAGATATGAAGCCGATATTTTCTATTGCTTCACAGGTACAGACAGACTTTTTAAAAAACTCTTTTTATTTATCAATCAAATACATCCTTCAATATTATTCAGTATAGAAACCGAACGTAATAATTCTATTAGTTTTCTTGATTTAACAGTTACTCAAATAAATAATTCACATGATTTCTCAATATTTCACAAACCAACATATACCGATACTATCATACACATTAAATCAAACCATACTTCAAATCAATAATTATCAGCATTCAATTGTATCATCCAAAGATTAATTAATATTCCCATGAATCGAGAAAAATATATTTCAGAGTTTAACATCATTTAACAAATAGCTATCAATAATGACTATGATCCTACGTTGATAGACAAATTGTTGATAAATAAAAATTATGAAATAACTTCAAATATGGTATATCCCAATATAAATATAACAATATATAAAGAAATCTCCCTAAAATACACTAAAGGTATTTCTGAGAAAATTGCTATATACCTCAAAAATTAATATGATTCGAGAACTTCATTTAAAATCTATTCAAACCTGAATAAATTCATTGAAAATTATAAAGCCAGTACACATAAAGATAATGAATCGGAGGTTTATAAGTTAACCTGGGTTAATTACCCAAAAATTTACATAGGAAGGACTGGAAGAACTTTCCGACATAGAATTTGTGAACATTTTAAGAGTTTCCTCAATAATAAAAGTAATTCCACATATTCTAACCATTTGTTAGAAACTGGACATAGTTTCAATCATAATTTTGAAATTTAACATAAAGAAAGTAAAAGTTATGCCATAAACCTGATACAAATAAACACAATAGAATCTGGAATTCAAAGAGAGTTTTTTTGGATTTTAGTGCTCAATCAAAATTTTTGTAGCTACTGTATTATAAATAGCAATCAATTTCGGAAAAAAATTGAATTATTCAAAATGTAAACTTACCTGAGAATGCTACTGTGATCGCGAAACAATTGTTGTATTAAATAACAATAAAAATTTGTGAAAGTCAGAATAACCTCATTTAATATTATTTAGGATGGATTTTCATGAACTAAAGATTGATTCAATAAAATACTAGCCAAATCTATTATATCGGGTGTTTTTTTAGAGTAATAGAACTTCAAATTGAAATAAAACACATTTAATCTATGATTGTTTCGGTCTTTACTTGACGGAAATTCATCTTGAAAATATGAATAAAAACAATATTCTCATTTCCGCTAATATTTTATTGACACTACGATCGTTACGTCATACCATGACTTCTTCAGGTGAGTATTACAAGATACTAGTACTACAAGTATCTTGTAATACTCACCTGAAGAAGTCATGGTATGACGTAACGATCGTAGTGTCAATAAAATATTACCGGAAATGAGAATATTGTTTTTATTCATATTTTCAAAACACATTTAAATTAAGATTGAAGCCAATTTATTTTTTTATTTGAAAGATAATTTTATGTCAGTTATGCTTTAAAAATAATTTCCGGCATTAGTCCACCACGACTAGCTCTGAGGAACCGCATTCCACCAGACCAATTTTGGACCACTTTTCCGAGTAATTCAGGCCTATTTAATCAATAACACGAGTTATCTTGGCTTCCAAAGCGTCTATCGTTTCTGGTTTATCAGTGTAGACCAATGACTTGACATAACTCCAAAGAAAATAATCCAGTGGAGTTATGTCGCACGATCTTGGAGGCCAATTAATTGATCCATTTCTCGAAATAATGTTCTCGCCAAATCTTTCTTTCAATAAATCAATTTTTATGGTAGCAGCATGAAGTGAAACACCATTTTGTTGGAACCAAAACATTTCTGGATCGATACCATTCAAATTTTGAAACAAATAATCAATGATCATCGATCTGTAATGAGCACCATTCACTGTAACATTAGCTCCAGCATCGTTCTTAAAGAAATATGGACCGATGATGCCTCCAGCGTGTAAAGCACACCATACAGTGCATTTTTCAGGATGCAATGGAACCTGCAAAACTTCTTGATGATTGCCTTCACTCCATATAAGGAAATTTTGCTTCTTTATATAGGCGTTCAATCAGAAATGAGCTTCATCACTAAACAAAATTTTACGATAAAAAAGTGGATCAACTTCAAGCTGTTCTAGGGCCCAATCAGCAAACAAACGGCGCATTTTATGGTCAAATGGCTTCAGTTCCTGAATCAGTTGGATCTTGTATGAGTGCAGACTAAGATTTTATGCAAAATTTTCCATGTGGTGGATGCACAGAGTCCAACTTGTTGTGAACGTCGACGAATAGACAAATCTGGATCATCATTAACACTATCCCTTACAGCAGCGATTTTTCCTTCTGTAATTACAGTTATTTGTCTTGTTGCTGCATCGAGTAGAGAAAATGTTGTTCGAAATCTATCGACGAATAAGCTGCTCTGATGGACGATTATGTAAACCATAAATTTCACGAAATGCCTTATAAACTTTGCGAATAGAGCACTGATGTTTAAAATTAATTTCAACAATTTGTAAACGTTGTTGCTGCGTGAGTCTTTCCATGATAATTTGTCAATGCTTACTGAACCGAAATGTCAAAACAATTTGGCCTCTAATTTCTGTCAAATCACAGTTATCCTTATCGATAGTTCTATCATTCTAAAAAAAACACCCGATACGTAGATAATCCCATATCTCTGAGTAGATTTGGCTCAATGTTGCCACAAAGTTGAATAATTTTCAACCTTAGTTCATCAAGATTTGAAGCTCTGCCGATGTCATGTCGACTTACAGATATCCCTACAGAAAAAATCATTTTGTGATAAAACTAGTGATCTGGGGACCACGAGATTTCTAGATATTACTCGATCAGGAAACGTGTTTTGGAGAAACTGTGTCACTTCTCGTGAGTTATGACTTCAGCAACCATTCTCCAAATTTATACGAAGTTGACGAACTGTTGGAGTAATTCAAGTTTGGAAAAGCTGTAAATATTTGGCAGCATTTAGGTTTTCATCGATAAAAAAAGGGATCAATGATTAACTCTTCTGAAGTGCCTGTCCAACATTGAGTTTTTTAGGATACTGAATTTTGATAGAAATACTCCGGTGCTGATTCTCTCAAATGAAATGATGAGTCATCAGTGAAAAGTCCATTTTTCGACAAAGAACCATTTTCATTTTGTCTTTCCATCATCGTCATGGACCTACGTAATCAAAACTAAAGTAAAATGATGTCGCCGTGTCGGTGCAAAGCGATAAACTCTCTCCCACTCTGGGCAGTCGGAAAGGGTAGGGAAAGATTCAAGGAGCAGAGTAGTTGAATGTTATTCATCATTTATAACACATACTGAAGTTATTCTTGTGCTGAGCGACTAGAACAATAGCTCCACTTGTAAATGCATTATAAATCCTATATTCCTCGAATGATTCTCGTAACCTGTATGATGTTTATTACGCGTTGTATTCCTGATTAATAGTGAGTAACTAAAGGTCAAACCACGTGTTTCAGATTGAAGAAAGGAGTTAATTCGGACATAATAGCCCTTTGCCCAGCGAATAATTACAACTGTTGCTGATTAACAACGTTAATCATAATGAACATCGAATAAATTCCAATATCGGAATTATCATCTGTCAGTTGTAACGCACTTCTACATTGAAACAGAATATAAACTGAATAATTCAGCCATCGAAACGATATTCAAATTTCCATTGTTACATTCTGACTGCTAAATTTGTATTTATAGATATTTCCCGGGCAAAAACAGACTATTGGATAAAATAATTGATATTATTTTTCGAAATAACCGAAAAGGTCGTAGTCGCTAATGTTTGTTATTATTGATTCATTAAATTGTTATGGCCGGTGCCTGCCCCGCTATGATTATAGTAATAAATTGGTGAAAAACATGCTTTCATTGGGGTTTACTGTTTGCGGATTCTGCCCATATTCAAATGAATGTGGTCTTTAATTTTCTGCGTCCAGTTTTATGGAATATCCGATGGAACTAGATGTCACACATATATTGAATAATGTTAAGCCCCATTGGATTGAATTGAAGAAATATAAACAATTGCATGCGGTCGAATTGTGGACAAACTAAATCAGCTTGTTATTGTAGAAATGCAGATGTAAACACAATTTATGACACCAATGAATAAGAGCAGTTATAAACTTATATCGAGTGTTGTTTTAGAGTGATAGAACTTTCGATAGGAAAAACTGTGATTTGACAGAAGGTAGAAGCCGTGTTGTTTTGACATTTCTGTTCAGTAAGCATTGACAAATTATCATGGAAAGACGCCGCAACAACGTTTACAAATTGTTGGAATAAATTTTCAAAATCAGTGTCCTATTCGCCAAACTTATAGATCACTTCGTGAAATTTATGGTTTACACAATCGTCCATCATAGCAGCTTATTCGTCGAACTATCGATAGATTTCGGACAACATTTTTTCTACTCGACACAACAACAACAAGACAAAGAACTGTCCGTACAGAAGAAAATATCGCTGCTGTAAGTCATAGTGTTAATGATTATCCAGATTTGTCTATTCGGAAAATTTTGCGTGAAGATCTTGGTCTACACCCATACAAGATCCAACTGGTTCAAGAACTAAAGCCACTTGACCATAATAAGCGTTTGTTTACTGATTGGGCCCTAGAACAGCTTGAAGTTGATCCACTTTTGTATCGTAAATTGTGTTTAGTGATGAAGCTCATTTCTGGTTGAACGGCTATGTAAACAAGCAAAATTGCAGTATATGGAGTGAAAACAATCCTGAAGAAGTTATGCAGGTTCCATTGCATCCTGAAAAATGCACTGGTGTGCTTTACACGCTGAAGGCATCATCGGTCCATATTTCTTTAAAAACGATGCTAGAGCTAATGTTACAGAATGATGCTTGTTGCAGATCGATGATCAATGATTATTTGTTTCAAAATTTGAATGGTATCGACCCAGAACTGTTTTGGTTCCAACAATTTGGTGCTACACTTCATGCTGCTACCGTAACAATTGACTTATTGAAAGAAAGATTTAGCGATAACTTTATTTCGAGAAATGGTCCAATTAATTGGCCTCCAAGATTATGCGACATAACTCCACTGGATTATTTTCTTTGGGGTTATGTCAAGTCATAGGTTTATGCTGATAAACCAGAAACAATAGACGCTTTGAAAGCCAACATAACCCGTGTTATTGATGAAATAAGGCCTGAATTACTCAAAAAAATGTTCGCTTGACCCCCTTTATTATAATATGAACGCAAATTATCCACTTCAGCATTGTATAAGTTCAATATCTGAACTTACTCCATTGAAATAATAAGACGTTTTTTACTTGTTGAAAGGATTATTAAAAAAATTAAATATCAAAACAGATTTATTCTGTTAGCCTCCTATAAATTTTAATTTCAAAAAAATTTATTCAAAAACTTTTACAATTAAATTAATGTCTTATAAGTACTTGCATATATAAAGTAGACATATAAAATCAAAACTTATATAATATCAAATGGAATGAAAGAACCCAACGAAATATAATTGTCAATTAAAATTACAAAATAAATATTTAGAGGAGACTAAATTTTGGTTCTGATCTTGTAGTTATTAAAACCAAATCTTTTTCAAAAAAGCAAAACATAATTTTTTTGAACTTTTCCAAAACTAATTTTATCGAAATAATTAATATATTTCAAAATTTTAATAAGTTACTTTAAAAATCTCTCAAAACATGTAGCACATCCTCAAAAAATAATTTGAAATTAAATAAGATATTCGTCAGCCCTAATTCACATTTAAAAAATAAAATCAATTAACAAGAAATAATTTACCTGACAAATCTCTTGGCATCCTTGTTGAACAAACACTAAAATTTATTGAAGCCAAAATATAATTATATATTATATATAAAATAAAATAGAAAGGCCTTTTACTTGATAGAAGAAATATAACAAAATTTGAATATTTTCAATTTGTTTTAATATTCAAATTTTGTTATATTTCTTCTATCAAGTAAATGGCCTTTCTATTTTACTCTAATTTTAGTGTTTGTTCAACAAGGATACCACGAGGTCTGAGATCTGATTAATTATTTCTTTTTAATTGATTTTATTTTTAAAATGTGAATTTGGACTAACGATGATCTTATTAAGTTTCAAATTGTTTTTTGGGGATGTGGTACATGTTTCGATAGATTTTTTAAGTAATTTATTTAATTATTTAAATTTACTAAATATTTAGTATAAATTTATTTGAAATATAATTAATAAATTAATAATATAATAAATAATTTATTGATTTGAAATATTTCAAATAAATTAGTTTTGGAGAAATTCTTAAAATTATGTTTTGCAGTTTTGAAAAAGATTTGGTTTTCATAAATATAAGATCAGAAACAAAATTTTGTCTCCTTCAAATATTGATTTAGTAATTTTAGTTGACAATTTATGTTTTGTTGGGTTTCTTTATTCCATTTGATATTATTTAACGAATTTTGATTTTAGGTGTCGACTAAATTTAAGCAGTGCTTATAAGACAATAATTCAATTCTGAAAATTTTCGAATAATATTTTTTTTAAATTAAAATTTATAGGGGGCTAAGAGAAGAAATCTGATATGATATTTAAATTTTTTGATCCATTGATTTTGATAGATGAAGAATTTAACAAATGTCCGAGCCAAATTTCATTCTACCTGGCAGAAATTATGAGACACAGTTTTATTATAATTGATAATTGTGGGCCACTTTCTATTATGGCTATAAATTCAAGTCGTTGTATCGTCCAAACCACCTTTGTTGTGTTTACTTTCGACCTTCCCACCACATACACCCCTTCATACGCGTTCGTTCGTATAAATATTCCAGAGGTAATATCCTCCTAGAGGGAAATTGTCCTCCATATTTAATGCACCCTTTAGAGAATATGATCGTGGGGGTGTCCCAAAAACCCACCAGGTAAGCACCCCATCGACTTTTCAAATTCATTAACCGCGCGAACACAAAACCATTACTGAAGACTACAAGAACTAAAGGGTTCACCAGACCGAAAGATGTTTTATTCAATTTCGCATTCTGGCATGTTTTAGATTGCCTAATGCCCAGACCAGGCGGCTAATTACAATAAGGCCCGGTTTACAGCCCTATTTTATTAAGTAATAAACCGGAGGACGGTTACCCCAATTTATGCAAGTGCTGAAAGGCGGGCGGCAATGAAATTTTACAACTTTTCGCTGGTACGAATTCGGGACTTCGTTATCACCTCGTAATTTTCGAATGAAGACGTTTTTCCTATTACTCAGTATCAAAAGTGAAATATATATTTGAGGGGTTGCGCTTGGAGATCGTTAAAATGTACGATACTATCGCTTATCAACAGGCAATAAGAGACTGACGATCCGTTATTTAGGGGAGGGGGTGAATTTTTTTAATGGGGGCTGTTAGGAGCGAACGGGAGGTACTGATTTGGAGATGCACTGCTTCCCCGGAGCGGATCATTAGCGGGGTTATTTCCGTGGGGGTGTAATTTATTATTTCCGCCTTTTCTCATTGATTTCGCAACCGGGATGACTGAAATATTGTTACATCGTGACTTGAGGGAATGAGAAGAGGAATATCTGGGACGGAGAATACGAGGGTAGTTTGATAAATCACAAAATTTTTCAATTTTTAACCTTGTAAAGATGAATACAAGGTGTCCCAAGAGAGTACCGGGAATCTGTTACAACGAAGATTGGTGATCACACGCTGACAAATAGCTCCCGATATTGCTCCCGGAGTTTTGCTTCAATTGCGTCAGGTTCATCGGATTAATTTCATAGACTTCAAAGGTATCCCAATGCAGAATAGTCAAGTGGACTAAGTTCGCGGCTTCTGGGAGGCCAGTTGATGTTACCCCTACGCGAAATGACCTTATTAGGGAATAATTCGTTAACAGCTTCCATTGCTTGATTTTATGTGTAACAGGACCTGCTCACTTCATTTTAAAAAAATTTTGAAAAGGTTTTAGTGGACAGACTGCTCAACTTCTTCCATAAATTTGGAGTATTTTCGAAAAACCAACATGGGTACCTGAGAGGCAAGAGCACCCTCACTGCTCTTTATGAATTGACTTCTGAAATTCTAGAAGCACTCGAACGTAGAAAAGCACCTGTTGGTCTGTTTTTCGACCTGTCAAACGCCTTCCACAGTATGAACAATGAAAGGTTTTTCAACAAATTAAATACCTATAGTATTCGAGACGCTCAACTGGAATTGTTGAGTAGTTACCTCAAGAATAGAATACAGAGAGAAACAGGCGGAAAAATCACTTGTCCAAGCATGAAACGGTAGTTATAGGTGTACCTCAGGAAGTATTCTGCGACCTCTACTGTTTGTAATATACATAAACGATTTACCTGAGTCTTTGATTTCTTCCATCTCAAGAAGGATTAAATGCTTTTGTTTGCTGACGACGCAAACGCTTTAGTGCGTAATAAAGATTTAAAATCCAGACTCAGATAGTTTTCGACTCGATAAGTGTCTAGTTTGCTCAAAATAGGCTCCTTCTAAATGTTGATAAAACTGAGTGTATTATTTTCAGGAGTACTCAGTTCAAGGAAAGTATTTCAGCAACTATCGACCCCAACAATACAGAAGTCGGCATAGCAGAATCAGCCAAGTTTTTGGGAATGTATCTAGACTGCTTTTTAAACTGGCACCAAGATATATGTGAGCTCAGGAAAAACTAAATAGAGTTTTATACGTGATGAAAGTATTGTCTCGCCGAGTGGATAGGGAGCTCTCAAGATCAGTTTACTTCGCCAATTTCGATTCTTTGATTAGATGTGGTGTTGTTCTTTGGAGTGGTACCTCTAGAGCTGAAAGGATATTAATTCGTTAGAAATCTGCTGTGAGGTCAATGTATGGGCTTAATTATCGAGAATCAGATAGAGAAAGATTTCGACAGAATAAAATTCCGACATTTATTGCGACATACATCAAAGAATGTGCTCTATTTTTGAGATAAAATCCACATTAGGTCTGCGTAATATGAATAAAACAAGACAGACAGTTCCTTACCATTTTACTAAACATGGTCTTACATTAACAGAAAAAAAAACACCAAGTATATGTGTCTAAAAATTTATAATAAATTACCAATTCTATTAAAGTTATTACAAATCATAAAAAGTTCAATCAACAAATTACCAAATAAAATAGAAAGGCTTTTTACTTGATAGAAGACATATAACAACATTCGAATATCAAAACAAATTAAAATATGTTTATCTTCTACAATTTTAATTTCAAGAAAATTTTTATTCAAAAAACTTTTAGAATTAAATAAATGTCTAAAATAAGCACCGCTCACATTTAATAGACGTATATAATCAAAACTCAATATATAATGTCAAATGGAATAAATAAACCAACAGATATACGAAAGTCATTAAAATTAATAAATAAATATTTAAAGGAGACAAAATTTTGTTTCTGGTCTTACCTTTAAGAACACCAATTGCCTTTTAAAAACATGAACACACTTAAAGGACTTCTCAAAGAATATAATTTATTTGAAATATTTAATATAATTAAATATTCGAATAAGTTAATTAAGAGATCTCTCAAAACATGCACTATATCTTCAAAAAACAAATATAATTCTAAGCAATCCCTTCTTCGGTCCTAAAAAAAAACAAATTACCAATTTACTTAAAGTTATTGAACCATATTCCATTTAAGAATTTTTTAATCGTTGTATTGATATTTCCAGAATGTAGTTCTTTTTCCATATATGTATATTCTTTTGACGATTTCTCATTTACTTGTGAACAATGATTCTGAGAATAAAGTTATTGTTATTGTCAAGTATCTTGTTGAAACTACGTTTTTGAAGCCTTGAAATTCCTGTAACTCTGGGCCCAAAAAAATTCGCAGCATATCGCAATAACGTTCAGTATTCACATTGGATGGTCGGACTCGTCCATCTTCATGAAAATAAGGACCGATTATGCCTCTAGAAGACATAGTTTATGCTTTCGTCTCGAATTTTCCTCTGCCCAGTACCGACAATTCTGTTTATTGACATGACCATTCAGATGAAAGTTTGCTTTATCATTGAAGGGTATGTTATCAAAATTGTTGAACCACCGTAACATTTCGTTGGCAAATTTCAATCGATTAGCATAGCCTAATTTTGTTCTTAAAACAATTTAATTTTATAGGCTTTTAAATACAAATTTTTTTTCAAAATCGAATGCAAGCACGATTTTTTGATATTTAATGATTGGCCTCGCTCTTGGATGGATAAGGACGTCTCCACTCCTCGAATCGTTTCTTCGTCGCGGACTCAACGAGGGCGGCTAGAGTGTTGAATTTTTACTGTCGTCCCTTTATTCTTGAACTTCCGGATACATTTTGTAATGCTGTCGTCACTTGGTGCATGACGTGTACGATATTCCGATTGATACAAACGTTGATAAGCCACTATTGAATCACCGTTGCGATTATACACTCATACTCAAAAAGTGCGATGCGTTCGCGGGTACTGCTCCATCGTGACTAAAACTCCACTAACTGGCGGATACCACGATACCCTTCCCACCCTTCGTCGCTTAGTTTCAAATGCTGCGCCAAAACAAATACCTAAGTCGCTTTTCTGACACGCTGTAGAACACTGTTGGTGTCAGTTTGATCTATCAGTAGATTTTAGTCAAATTTTGAGCAAGCTGCATCACTAAGTTTGTGTTTAACAACCACTGAATTTAAACAAACTTCAGAATTGGAAAAAAAATCGAAAGAAGTGAATTTCGAGTGCTCATACAGCATCCAGTCTCTCGACCAACGACAAATTTCGCATCTCTCTCATAAAAGTGGAAAGATCAGCTCCTCGTTCAGGGTATCTGATGGTTCGTCAAAAAAGACATACTCAAAAAACTTCTTGCCAATTCGCCCAAGTTAATCCGATCAGATCCTCTAGAGTCTGCACGCGAATTGCATATACTTTTTTTTTTCCAAGGTGTTCTAGACATAAAACTCCAAAGGCGCGAGATCGGGGAACCGTGGTGGCCATTTTACTAGGCCTTACCTTCCAATCCATTGCACTCCAAAATAATCATTCATTAAGTCCCGTACATTCCGGCTATTATGAGCTGGGTAGCCATCCATTTAAAACCAGACATTTTGTCTGTTAGCCGAGGACATTTCATCCAATATGTCTGTTAATTTGCTTTGCATTACTGTAATGGATTCTTCAGCATTGAAGCGATCGAGAAGTATTACTGGTCGGAAAATTTCACCTCTCATGACTCTGAACCACACGTACTCATGTTGGAAATGAGAAACAATAGTCGCATGGGGGTTTTCTCTTTTCCATACATGGCTATTTCGCAAATTTATCATACCCGATTTCGTGAAAGTAACCTCATCAGTCCATAACATCCTATCTTTTAGCAAATTTAATGCCGTTTCCAGATATGTGTAGTCAAATTCGATGAGGCTACAAGGATAACTGAATTTTAATTGATTTTATGGAAAAACTTGAAATATTTCATGAAATAAAAAAATTTTAAATTGAAGAATAACCATCAACATTTCAGCCATGTGTTATATGACATTTTTTGTTGCAAATAACATGTATGATCTCCCCTTGAAGTGAGGCCCTTTTAAAAGTATACCCTGTATACATTCCTATATAGTTTTGTACATTTGTATTAATACGTTTCATATCGTGAAATGAAAAAGTTTTTTCTAGAAATTGAAAAATATTTTATATTGATCATATATTGGGATATCGTTTCGAAAGTTTTTGTAAAAGATTATCAATATATTGTAGGAGTTCGAAGATATAATTCTGAATTAAAAGTTAGTTCAAATTCAATTCAAAAGCGTGATTGTTTCTCTCAACTTAACGAGCTGCAAACATCATGCATCGTCCAACATACATATACACTTTTTGCACCAGTTACACAAATACCTTTTTTATGTTTCTTGGAACCACCACTATGAATTCTTCCCCGTTTGCTCCCAATTCCCTGAATTATTAAGCGTCATGGCTCATTTTAGTTTTATTCGTCCCCTTTACGAGATCCAACAACCCGACAATTTTTTACACGTTGCTTGATCCACCTTGCTGACCCACCCCCTTTCACCGTCAGTCTGGTAGAAGAGCTGACCTTTCGTCTGCCGGTAATGGATTCTGTAACTGGGAATTTATGTGCGGTCATTTGTCGCCAAACTGTAAGAAGTGGACTACGTAGAAAGGAAACTACAGAATTGCAAATTGGTGTCGACAGTGTACAATTTATTTCCTGTAAGGAAGAGGGTGCGCCTCGAAAATAGGCTGGACGCTGGGATTTTCAGCAGGATAACTTTTTTTTTAACACTGTATGTTGGAAACTTCAAGCGAAAGATGGTTTCAAGACTTTTAAGATAACAAAACTTGTTGACACTGAAGATTAGATTAATCTGAAATTTTTATAAAATGATCACAACAAGTTTTTAGAGATTACTAACAGATAATAGAAATTTAGTTGAATAATTCACAAATATGGGCTAGTTTATATCAGTATCTAGGGGTATTGATTGATAAATCGGCCTATCCCTTCCTTAGGGTAAAATAAACACAGACAGTTCATTTTAAAGGTTGAAATTATACTCGAACGTCTTAATAACACTAATAACACATAATTCAAAAACATTTACTAAGATTCTGAACTATTTCGTCTTCATCTTTTCTCTAACTCTCGTCTGAAAAGTTCTCTCTATCAACTATTCGCGAACTCAACTGTCTGCCCACTTCCTTTTCTGCGAACTGCTTCTTTCTAACTACCCTTAAAGTGGCTGCTTCCATATCAAACCCTGACTGCACCCCCCTGAGCTTAAGCCGGAGGCGTACAAAGCCACGCTCGACTTACGCTTATTGGACTACTCTCAGATACAATATCAATCAGGACGAGAAATATAACAATGGAGATGAATCTCAAGTCACTCCTTCGAATATATGTTCTCTCAGGAAACTATTGACGTTTTTTGGCTCAGCAATAAATCTCTTCTCATTATCACGACTGAACTTTCCAAACATCTTGAAGCGGCATTGCTGAAGGATAGTAAGTGCTTTCGATTTAGCTGCTATGAGAGGGCCTAAATCCCAACAATTTGATCACCCCTGGTATTTCCGTAGCCCTTGACTAAAGTAACTCATATACTTAAAGTTTTATCTTTACATTATTTACACATTTTATACAGAATAGAAACTCAATTTCGACAATTAATGTGTGCGCTCAAATATTTCTATGGATTCCAGGATGTCTGGTTATTTGCCTCTCTCTTCCAGGTGTAATACGAGGGTGGTTCAAATATGATCGAGACAAACTCTGTAGATGGCGCGCATGTGTATTTTGAAGGTCCTGGCTTGAGTATGTGATAGCTGAGTCTCTTACGAACAGTGTGGTATATGTTTTCGTCGGAGCACGTGTTTGACGCGTGTGCTATGACCATGAGTGAACGTCAAGTGCCGACTAACGTTGCGCAACGTATTATCATTCGTTTTTTAGTCGGAGAAGACGTTAAAAACACGGATATTTTTGTGCTTTTGCAAAAGAAGTTCGGTAGTGAGGGCCTGAGTAGGGCTGCCGTGTTTAAAGGGGCCAAAGCATTCAAGGATGGCCGCGAAACCATCGAGAATGAGCACATGATCGTCGACCGCGAACCAGCGTTACACCAGACAACATTCGCCGCGTGGAACAACTCATTTTGGAGAATCGTAGAATGAATGTTCGAGACATTTCGGCTGAAGTCGGCATTAGTATTGGTAGTGTAGATTCTATTATTCACGAACACGTCCAATAACGCAAAATAACGGCGCGATGGGTTCCCAAACTGTTGATTTTTAAGCAAAAATCAACGCGGTTGGAAGTTTGTCGCCGCTTACTGACGCGATACGAGGCGGAGAGGGACAGTTTTTTAACGCGAATCTTCACTACAGACGAAACATGGGTACACCTGAAACCAAGGTGTCAAGTAAAGAGTGGAGGAAGAAGGAGGAAGGGGCGCCAGTCAAAGCGAAGACAACCTGATCCGCGGGTAAGGTAATGTGTACTGTGTTCTGGGACTGGCAAGGCGTGCTGTACGTCGATTTCCTGCGCACTCAACGTACCATCAATGCTGCGTACTACTGTAACCTGAAAACACACGTGAAACCCGCTTATCGCGATTCTCCTCCAAGATAACGCTCGATACAATATTGGAATTGGGGTGGAAGGTACTGGAACACCCCTCTACAGTCCGGATTTACCGCCCTGCGACTACCACAGGTTTAGACCACTGAAAGAGGCCCTCGGAGGTCAAAAGCTCCACACCGACGACGAGGTAGAGGGTTTCGTGCGCACATGGCTGTCCTTGTTGTCCAAGGAATTTTTCGATACCGACATCAAAAAACTTCCCGAAAGGTGGACAAAATGTGTAAATAGTGAGGGGAATTACCTTAGAAAATATGTTATTTTTTGTATTTTTCGATAATGAATAAACGAGTTAGAGTATTTGTCTCGATCATATTTGAACCACCCTCGTATTTCAAGATACTCCAATTCTGGGAAGATATGATTGGTTTGGAAGGAATGTTTCGCAAAATTTAAGTTATTTATCCGATTCCTAAATGAGGATTGATGTTCTTTGAATATTTGTTTGAAAGTTCTCCTGGTTTGTCCCATATATACTCTACCACACTGTTAACAACTTAATTCATAAGGTCCAGAATTATTCAGCCGACTAATTTTGTCTTTAGCATTGAAAAGAAGGTGAGAGTTTCATGTGAACGTGTGGAAGCTATTTTTATGTTAGTTGTTGAAAATATTCGAGCAATTTTTTGCGAGTTTGATCAGAACAAGTTTCACGAATTTTTGGACGTTGTTTTCTGTTTTGGAACTGGGATATATTTGTTTTATAATGAGTTGTTTTTTTGTTTATGGAGAATTCATGCTTTTTGTTTCGAATTGATTGTTGTGTTCAGTTTCCTTTCCAGCGTAATGTTATATAAAGGAATTGAAAACGCTCTGTGAATCATTGATCTGTAAACGACTTTATGAGTATTCGAATGGTTTGAAGAGTCGAGTATGGCTGTATTTGTGATTTTTCTGAATATATCAAAGGAAATTTCATCATTATTCCGAATTAAAGTGATAATAAAATTTTCTTTCATATATTCAGAAAACCAAAGACTAAAAATCACAGTAACGTATATTATTTCTCAAAACTGGTATTGAAAACGTAGTGATTCCATAAAATCGTCTCGATATAACCAACTATAAATGAGTTGCGGGTCAGTACATGAAAACTGTTATAACCCAATTCTTTGATTTTTCAGAACAGTATACGAACGTTATACACTATAAAATAAATGCCCTACCGTTTATCTTATTTCAATTTACTAAAAATTGAAGTGAACTGGATAAGAGTTTATAAATTTCCCATTATGTGAGTGTCCGATCCAACCCTGTAAATAGAATATAAGAATTGTACTCTTCGTTTGCTTTCGCGTGACCAGAGGGTTTCTGGAGACATGAACTATATAGTACGTGATACCTGTTTATGAGCCACAAAAATTGCCTATACTCCATTGTCCGATAATACGGTTTTTCTTATAGGTGGTTCTTCGTTAAGTTGAAACCCATTTCTACGAGCTGGGGATAACTTTAGCAAATCCGGAAAGTTTGTTCATGAAATGTTTTTTGATGGAAATAACGCTTACAGCTTTAGATTTCAACTGAAATTTGACATTGTTTTCCAATTTTACCAAACTTTATAGCATTTTCAATTAAATTAATTTGGCTGATCTGTACCAATTATCATTAGTGAGGAATATGAGGTATGGTAATGGAAAGTTCTACAAATCGAGACAATGTAACATACATCTGTATAACAGCTCTATACTCCACCAAACTCGACAAGGGATCGTTGATCATAGAGGAAAATTGCAGACATGAGATGATTTTTGGATGAAAATCCGGATCATTTTTATGCATTTCAATCAGCGAAGATACGACGTTGCTTGTTTTAATTAAACTTTAGAAGCCTAAATATCTAACTCTTTTTGAAAAATACGGTGTAATGTTGTTTGTGGAATGCCTAATTCCAAAGATTGACGAGGAATCGCCAAACCTTGGTTTTCGTCGTTTACAGTTGGCTATGCTTCATATTTTGTATCGAACTTTCATAAACTGGTAAGTTTATCTCGTATCAATGTCTAATACTACATGTTAGAACTGTCTGAAGAATGATATAATCATGACATACGTATAATAGCTCATATTTTGGATTGAGTATTTAACTTTTATTTCTTTAATTTCTTATACAGGGTGTATATGAAAACATTTAGGCGGGTGATTCTCTGTCAAATAATTGGGTGGGGATTTCATATAAAGTTTATATTTTTTGTGCCCCCCTGCTTAGTTACAGCCCACTAAACATGGCGCTCTAAAAACAGTTTTTAATTTTTTTCTTAAAAACCAAAAAACTGCCAAGAATAAAATTGATCAGACATTTTATGCGGGTGAGCAGGCAACCAAAAAATTTTTGGTGGTGTTCCTCTATGATTTTAAGGGGTAGAAAAAGCCACCACACAAAAAAAATAGTTTTGGGTAGCATGATCAATTCTAAACAAATAAGGTCTCTTGTTTCTTGCTAAAATTCAAGGTTTTTGGGAAAAAAAAAATTATCAACATGATAGAGTCTGGAATTATTTCCATATGACAACTGACTAGTTTATTATTAACTCTGATTTAGTTACAATTATGGACAATTTTTCGGTTTAAAAAAAAATTAAGGACTGTTTTTCGGGCGCCAACTTCAGGGTTTAAACTAAGCAGGAAGAATCAAAAAAATAAAGTTTATATGAAAGACCCACCCTATTTTTTGACAAGGAATCAATCCCTAAATTTTTTCTCAACTATTCATATAAAATTTGAATATAAAAACAGATTTAATCTGTTAGTCTTCTACAATTTTAATTTCAAAAAAAATTTTTGAAGAAACTTTAAGAATTAAATTAATGTCTTTATAAGCACTGCTCATATTTAATAGACGTATAAAATCAAAATCCATCATCAATATCACATGGAATTAAGAAAAACCAACGAATATAAATTGTCAATTAAAATATAAATAAGCAAACAATTTTTGTTTCGTTCCAGGCATGCGTACTGAACTCTTCAGACAAATGTACGAAGCCCTGTTCGTTACAAAATGTATTGTTTTCTGATCCTATATTAATGAAAAATAACTCTTTCTCAAAAATATAAAACATAATTGCAAGAACTTCTCAAAAACTAATTTATTTGAAATATTCAATACATTTAAATAAATTACTTAAAAAAATCTCAAAACATGTAGCACATCCTCAAGAAATAATTAAAATTACGATAAGATCAGTTCAACTTTACATATAAAAAATACAAAATTACAAAATGTATTGTTTTCTGATCCTGTATTAATGACAAATAACTTTCATTTTCATTAATATAGAACCAGAAAGCAATACATTTTGTAACAAACAGGGCTTCGTACGTTTGTCTGAAGAGTTCAGTACGCATGCCTGGAACGAAACAAAAAATGTTTTGCTTATTCATATTTTAATTTCAATTGACAATTTATATTCGTTGGTTTTTCTTAATTCCGTTTGATATTGTATGATGAATTTTGATTTTATACGTCTATTAAATATGAGCAGTGCTTATAAAGACATTAATTTAATTCTTAAAGTTTCTCAAAAAAAATTTTTTGAAATTAAAATTGTAGAAGACTAACAGATTGAATCTGTTTTGATATTCAAATTTTGTAATAATCCTTCTATCAAGTAAAAAACCGTTCCTTCTTATTTTATTCATATAAACCCTGCATATAGTCCGTCTAGAAAGTATCCGGAATTCATTATTTTTCATAATTTAAATATACTCCTTTTTTGTAACATTCTAAGACAAATGTAATGTATAAAATAGGTTTAGCAGATAGCCGACTTTGACCGAAGTTGCATGGCAATACGATTTGTTAAATATTGTTGTCAGCCGGTATACAATTTATGAAATGATGTCACAACTAGAAAAAAGAAAATAGGTGAAAAATTTGTATAGAATTGGTTTTCGAAACGTTAAAAAATTAGTGCAATTGATTGAAGTGTGAAAAAGAGCTGTATATGGGACAATAAAGAGGATAAAAATGGCATGGATATGAGGCATAGACTAGTAACATGGAGACCGCGTAAGATTCAAGGAAACAATTTAAACGCTTTATTGGCCTTAGGATGACACAATCCGTGCATAGGGTTTCACAAATTGGCTAAAAGATTTGGAAATCAACGAAATATGAATGTATGTCCAGAAACCATCCATATTCCACTGCAAAGACAAGGCTTCATATCAAGGAAACCAGAAAAAATCCTATAATAACACCTATACAAAAGGAACGAAAGATAGAATTTTGTCAACGTTTTCAAGAAGATAATTTTAATAATGATAATAATAATAAACTTTATTCATTCCCTAAGACATTCAAATGTGTGAGACAAGTCAAATATATATATATATATATATATATATATATATATATATGTCATAATTTAATGTTAAAATCTGAAAAGCCAATGAAAAACAAATACTAATTTACAATGGATCATTCAGGTATTCATTCAGACTATAAAATAAATACTCTTCCACACAACATAGACCTAGTTTCTCTCTTAAAACAGACAAAATTCATATTTTCAAAACATTTTGCTAACTTATTGTAAATTTTAATACCTTGGTAAATGGGTAAGTAAATGTTCGAATTTATTAGTTCGATGTTTAGGCAATGACAGGACTTCTGCATTTCGCGTTCTATAAGAGTGATGACTAGACAATTTCTCCAGTGTTTCTAAATTCTGTCTGATCAAGAGCAGTGACTTGAAAATATATACACATAAAACCGTTAAAATTTTATTTTTAACAAAGAAAGGCCTGCATGAGGACCTCGAGTCAATACCAAAGATCAGGCGGAGGACCCTCTTTTGAGCAACAAAATTCTATTCACATCAGTGGAATTACGTCACAGTAAAATGTTATATGATATATGAATGTAAACCAAACAGTAGTACAAATTAAGCATACATTCAGTAGAAAAACAGTTTTTAACTCAGGGTATTGCATAATAGGATGATTTAATTTCTTACTCAGTCAATGTGATGACTCCACCTAAGGTATTCGTCAATATATATATACCTAAAAACTTGATACATTCTTCAGATTTTATTGAAGTATTAGAACAGGTAATAGTCAAAGGGTCATGCCCAATGTTTTTGTTACCGAAATAAATACATTTAGTTTTCTCAACATTCAACAAAAGTGCATTTTTCTGGCACCAATCTATTAAATTTAGAATGACACATTAACAGGCATCAACAAGTTGAGCGACATTCGAGGCAGTAATGGCAACAGAAAAATCATCTGCAAAAATGAGCATCAGTACTGATTTCAGGTATTCTGGTAAATCATTAATAAAATGTATGAATAAAAGTGGAACCAGGACAGAGCCCTGGGTCACTCCAGACGTACTGTCATATTTCTTACTGAAAACATTCTTAACCTTAGCTTTCATGGTCCTACCGGAAATGAAACTACACAACCAGTCAAGGAATAGACCTCTAAATCCCAAATTAAAAATTTTTTCCCTCATGAACTTAAACGAAAGAACATCGAATGCACAGGAAAGGTCAAAAAATAATCCTGCTACAAATCGACCCTCGTCCACACTTTTATGAATAAATTCAGTGAACCTAAATGCTGCTGTCTCTGTAGAACGACTAGACCTAAAGCCATCCTGAGAGTCTGAAATGACACCCCATTTACACAAAAAATGAGTATTTCTCTTAAGAACAATATTCTCAATTACCTTCGAAATAACGCTCAGCACAGATATAGGCCGGTAGTTATAAATATTATGAACGTCATTTTTGATTTTTAAAACAGGAACAACTATCGCACTCTTAAAAATTAAGAATTTCTTTATATCTGATGAAAGTTGTATCGAACTTGGTGGAAATCACCTAAAAATTCTATCAAAACCACCTGTTACCCTTTAAATTCCCAAATTTCCCACCAATATAATGGTTTGGGGAGCAATATCTCAGCTTGGTGCTACGCCTCTCTGTATAGTTGATGGTACCATTAATAGTCAAAAGTATTGTGGCATTCTAAACGATTTTCTCCTTGAAACGACGCATGGTTCATATTCAGAAGAGTGGCGTTTTCAGCAGGATAATACAAGATGCCATAATTCGGCCTCTACCCAAGCTCGGATGCAACAGCATCAAGTGAAAATCATTTCATGACCAGCAGCTTCTCCAGATTTTAGTCCCATTGAAAATATGTGGGGGCTAATGAAGATTGAAGTTGAACGAGTAACGCCACGAAATAAAGATGATTTAATTCAGTCAGTTTCACATTCCTGGACTACCATCACCGAAAATGATTTAGTTTCGGTGTACCTCGACGTTAAGTCAAGTGTTTAAAGTTGAATAGGTAAATAAGTTGAATATTTTGTTATAATTTCCTAACTCAAGAAATGAAAATATGTACTAAGTAATTACAATTGAGCTTTGTTATAGACCGACTATATAATAAATAGTACACCTACAGTCTCACAATTATTTATGAAAAATTCTGATGAAATTGAATGAGTCACAAACGTATAATTTGCCATTACATCTTTGTATCAAGCAAACCTCCAAAACCAACACATTTTACGACTTCGTTAGACTTAAGAATCGCTATCTACATCCCCCTTTACAGCCAGACTTTCATAAAGATACGACGCTCTAAATATGCCATTACATTGCATTTTAACCACATTAATATGCATGTGTGCATTTCGCTAGGTGAATATACCGACTTTCTTTGTCGTCAAAACTATGCTAATTCATGTGGTTATAGCTGGTTCAAACGCGGTCCTCTGCGTTTATTAAAAATCTCAAACGAGATTTTCCTTGTATAAAATTTTTATCTTATTAAGCGCGCAAGATAATATGGGATGAAATATTATCATACCCTTGGTTTAGTTCGGGAGAAATATGGTTTAGTACAATGGAGTTCTTTTGTGTTTTGTGTGAAAGGTATCGGAATCTTTTCATTCCGGGAATTTCAGTGTTTGATATGAAATGATTGAAGCGTCTCGTTTCTTGGCTTGTTATATAGAAATGAAGATACTCCAGGAATTTTAAACACTTGGTTAAGCAGTAGAAACCTCTGAATAATGGTGAATTTTTTAAATTAATAATTACCAAAAATTCAAATGAATATTTTCAACGGGACGTTAAAGACGAAGTTTCCAAGAGTGAAGTTCTGGAAATTTACACTATCGATTGTGTTTGAGAGTATTTGCTATTTCTGCAGATACCTGTAAATATACCTCAGTGTCGGGTTTTTTTAAGAGTGATAAAACTTTCGATAGGGATAACTGTGATTTGACAGAAGGTAGAAGCCATGTTGTTTCGACATTTCTGTTCAGTAAGCATTGACAAATTATCATGAAAAGACACAAGCCGCAACAACGTTTAAAAATTGTTGAAATTTATTTTCAAAATCAGTGTTCTATTCGCCAAACTTATAGAGCACCATATGGAGTGAAAATAAACCTCAAGAAATTCTACAGGTTCCATTGCATCCTGAAAAATGCACTCACTGTATGGTGTGCTTTACACGCTGGAGTCATCATCGGTCCATATTTCTTTAAAAACGATGCTAGGGCTAATGTTACAGGGAATGGTGCTCATTGATCGATCATCAATGATTATTTGTTTCAAAATTTGAATCGTATCGACCCAGAAGTGTTTCCAACAGTTGGTTCCAACAAGATGGTGCTACAGCTCATACTGCTACCGTAACAATTGATTTATTGAAAGAAAGATTTGGCGATATCATTGGTCCATTTAATTGGCCTCTAAGATCAAGCGACATAACTCCACTAGGTTATTTTCTTTGGGGTTATGTTAAGTCATTGATTTATGCTGATAAACCAGAAACCATAGACGCTTTCGAAACCAACATAACTCGTGTTATTGATGAAATAAGGCCTGAATTACCCGAAAAAGTGGTCCAAAATTTGTCCGGTCGAATGCAATTCGAGAAGAAGATTCAAAAAAGACGAACATTATACCCTATATTGTATTACGCAAAGAGCACATTCTATAAAAAAACTAAGAAAATAATAAATAAAACAAGAAATAATGGAGGTTTTGACAGTTTGCTTGCAAAAAAAATATTTCACGTTCAACGGTAATATTTACATAGATAACGATGGCCTCACTATGGGAAATCCTTTGAATCCGTTATTATCCGAAATTTTTATGGTTTCCTTAGAAACTAGCATACTAAAGAGCCTCTATTTTAAATGTTTCTTTTATTGGTATAGATATGTTGACGATGTTCTATGTTTATTCAATGGCACTGATAGACTATTTTCTTTGTTTGTGGATTTCATAAACAAATTATCCCCAACCATACAATTCACTTATGAATTGCAAAAAACAATAGTATAAATTTTTGGACTTAACTATCACAAAAATTAATAATAAACACGTTTTTTCAATATACCGGAAACCAACCCATACAGATAGCACAATTCACTTCACATCAAACCACCCATCCCCACAAAAATTAGCAGCATACAATAGTATGTTATATAGATTAGCCAACATACCCATGTCACGTGAGAATTTTGACAAAGAATATAACATTATTGAACAGATTGCGTTGAACAACGGTTTCAACGTCCCGATTATTGAGAATCTTTTTGCAAAAATACAATTAAAGCTGGCTTTGAAATTAGTATATCCCATAAATAATGATTCAATTGAAAGTAAATACATTTCGTTGACATACTTGGGACCAAAAACAGAAAAAGGAGCTATTTAAAGAAGAACCACAATTTTAGAATTTCTTATAAAACGAATAAGAACAAGAAATCAGTTGTTTATAAGTTAACTTGCGGTGCTTGCCATTTTGTATTATATATGTTGGTCAGACAGGAAGACCGTTCCAGACGAGACTTAGGGAAGATGAAAGATGTTATTGTAACAAAAAGGGAAATTCAACCTATGCAGAGCACCTTCTAGACACAGGACATAGTTTTAGTAGTAACTTTGAAAATTTTGCACACAGAAAACAAAAGTTTCAGATTAAACTTGTTAGAAACTTTAGAAATTAATAGATATCATAAAAGCAAAATATTATTGAATAACCAAACAGACTTAAGTAGCTCCCCTTTATTTAATCGTTTTTTAGATTTCCAAAAGAATTATAAAACTCTCTTCAGCCCCTCTATTTTTTGTTATGTCCATGTACTATATAATGAAATTCATGTTCATGGTATACTCAGTAGTGTAATAGAATATTAGCGGAAATTAGAATATTGTTTTTATTCATATTTTCATTTATCTTAAATTAAATTTTTTTCAATACTATTTACTATGGCAGAAGTCAATACGACGTTTTTGCTGACGTGGCGCAGTTAGAATGCATATTATCACAAAATCACTTTTTTCTCGAGATTGGTGCATCGTAACGCTTTCTACGGGTCTTTTTTACTTTACAAATGTACGAGGATTGTATTTATTTGATTAAAATTTGAAATTGATCACTCGGTAACAAATCAGAAGTAATTTTATTAAAGACCACCCTGTTATCTCCGCCACTGATGAGAATCAGTAAGTTTTTCGATCACCAGACGATTCAGTTTATTCAAAAACCTCCATGTTGAGAATTTCGTTTGAATCAACCAAATTTTGACAAAGACATCGCTAGTTTATTGGATTTTGGAGGTCATGTTGAAGAAGCTCTAGCTTCCATGGGGTGCATTTTAGGACCTAAGTTGATATGAAGTTTTCTTCATATTTTGACCTCTTAAATGACTCCGTGAAATATATGAACGTTAAATCCGAACACCCTGTATAAGTGAATGGGATTGATTTGAAATTAATACCACTTCACTTTGGAATAACACCAATCGTCCTGATGAAACAATTGTCTTAACACACTCCCAATAATATCGATTTGACTTCAAGATCGACTTCTCCCACTCAATCGACCTGACTATATTGAAAATTCCAATACGGGGCACTCAGAATCCACTATAAATTGAAGTTCCCCTTTCTGGCTTATCGCATAAGAGTTCCTGCCGGAACAATAATTTCTAAGATCCAGTTTCTCGAGAAATTTTCCATCGTTCAGCCCGGAATTCCCGAGCAAATTGGATCTGACTTCACGGAAGATCCGTAACGCCCGCCTTAAACACAAAACATAAATTTGCGACGATGTTCAAGGACGCTGCTCTCGCTAATTGATATTTGATTATTCTCCATGCACCCTCCGAACCGCATGCTTGATTAACTCGGTGACATGCAATTTCGACAAACAATAACACTGTTTTAATCGTTTTCTCATCGAGCAACTAATGGGAGACGATTGGTGGTTGAAGCGGTTAAGGTTGAATGGGAAGTTGGAGAACAAACATGGGGTGAGATTTGGGATCGAGAGGCTTTATCGAGAAGATTCGGGAGAGACTTGCCGTCGTATGCATCGCTTATGGAGAAAACAGGGATTCTAAGCAGTCTGTTGAAGCATTGAAAGAGTTTTGACATGAAGTAGGATCAAGAATTGTCGAAAATTTTCACTATATTAGGAGTAGAAATAAGTTCGTGCGGTTTTGATAACATATCTCGCTTGCTTCATCTGGAAACAACAGCATTTTATTGAATATTTATGTTGACCATCTCTAGCTCTAGCTGAATGAACGTGTCAAAAGTGATTCGGCTGATTCAAATGTGCTTAATTTAATTCAAAAGACGAAGAACGACCTAGAGAGCCATCAAAATTGAAGGTTGCCATCGACCTCACCATCAACAGCAAAGCTAGTTAGTTCGAAAGTTATGCTGTGTATATGGTAGGACCAAGGGCGCGTTGTATACTACGAGCTGCTTGAACCTAGTGATTTTATTACAGACAATAGGCACAGACTGCAATTACTCTGTTTGAAACTTTGAATATCAAAACAGATTTAATGTGTTAGTCTTCTACAATTTTAATTAAAAAAAATGTTTCAAAAACTTTCAGAATTAAATTGTCTTATAATAAGCACTGCTTATATTTAATAGACGTTGTTTCGTGCCACGGTTAGTTTACCGTAGTATTTGCCTATTATTTCAGTATTTTGAAATAATAGACAATTGCAAATTAATCAATTAATCTCGATGATTAATTCCAATGGCTTCTAGTGGACTGTATTTTTGATTATTAGCGGTGATTTTGACTTCAAAGAACACTTCCTACAGCTTCCTTTATCTAATAATGATAAACCACAACGATGATGAGGAACTGAAGTAAAACACTTATAACAAAACAAACTAATATATTTTGGTATCACTGTATCACTTGTACAATTACAAACGAACAACTTGACTATTCGGAGAATAATGCATAATCTAGCTACGGCTACATGCGACAACTTTGACTATTACTCGAATAATAATGCATGATGTAGCAAGGGCTACATGCGAACACTTCGATTATCACGAATAATAATGATTTTACAGTCTTTTCAAAGACTGAACGTTAGAGGTGCTCGATGCACCCCTTCTAACAAAAACAGGGAAATTAACGTAATTGATTGGAAGGTCCATTTGTAGGTGGACTGAATGAACAAACCAAATCTTCTTATTGGTTACAGAAAAATCATGAGAATAATGCAAGTAAAGAAGGATAGAGTCAGTTTGTAATTCCGAATGTTGCGTCATTTGAAATTAACAGGCCTAAATATATCCAAATCTCTTATTGACTTTCCATGTTTTCTAAGGCCATATATAATAATTAAAAAACCAATAATCTGAAGTGTCGAGTAAAAATAAACAGTTTGAAACGACCTCAAAATTGCTAGATCGCATATCAACGTAAAAGACATAAGTATCGAATGACAAACTAATTTCGAACGACAGGGCCGTCTCTAATGAGACAGAACAGATGTATAAAATCAAAATTCATTATACAATACCAAATGGAATGAAAAAAACCCAACAAAAATACATTTTTAATTAAAATTAAAAAATAAGCAATATTGAATGTTTCGTTCCAAACATCCGCACCTGAACTCGTCAGACAGGCGTGGTACGTATGTTTTACCTGTAACAGACATTTGACAAAATGTTAAGTTTCTGGTGTTATATTCATGAAAACTAAATTTTTTTCAAAAATACACAACATAATTTCAAGAACTTCTCCAAAACTAATTTATTTGAAATATTTAATATGTTCAAATATGTAAATCAGTTATTTCAGAAACTCTCAAAAACATGTAGCACATCCTCAAAAACAATTTATTTTTGTTGGATTTTTTTATTCCATTTGATATTGTATAATGAATTTTGATTTTATACGTCTATTAAATATAAGCAGAGCTTATTATAAGACATTAATTTATTTTTAAAAGTTTTTTTTTTCAAATTTTTTTCAAATTAAAATTGTAAAGATTAAATCTGTTTTGATATTCAAAGTTTGCAATTATCCTTCTATCAAGTAAAAAAACCGCTTCATATCATTTTGTTTTATATCCCTACTATATATATATATATCCCTACTAATATTATAAATGCGAATGTAAGTTTGTTTGTTACGCTTTCACGCAAAAACTACTGAACCGATCATCATGAAACTTTGTACATATACTCTTGAAGGTATTAGAAGTAACATAGGGTACTTTATATTTAAAAAAAAAATTTTTTTACGAAAGATAAAACAATTGTTTGTCAAAAAATCGTCAAATTTAGCTACTTCAGTAATGAAGTTTTACTATTATTATACCCTTACCCTTTATCTTTCATACTTATTTAATGACTCCACTGCGGGCGAAGCCGCGGGTAAAAAGCTATATCCCTACTATCCCTATCCCTACTATCCCTACTTCCCTACTATAATATTATAAATGCGAATGTAAGTTTGTTTGTTACGCTTTCACGCAAAAACTACTGAACCGATCATCATGAAACTTTGTACATATACTCTTGAAGGTATTAGAAGTAACATAGGGTACTTTATATTTAAAAAAAAATAATTTTTTTACGAAAGATAAAACAATTGTTTGTCAAAAAATCGTCAAATTTAGCTACTTCAGTAATGAAGTTTTACAGTCATGAAGTTTCAACCCTGAATACTGTAATACCGTCCCATTGTATTACCGGCGGTAACGAAATTATCTAATTCAATTGAATATAGTTTCAACTGTTTATAATTTTTCTATACTTATTGTGACTTTCTTCTGTCGTTACATTTTTCTATAGTTAATCTAATTCAATTGAATATAGTTTCAACTGTTTATAATTTTTCTATACTTATTGTGACTTTCTTCTGTCGTTACATTTTTCTATAGTTATTGTGACTTTCTTCTGTCGTTACATCCCTACTATCCCTACTTATCCCTACTATCCCTACTAATCCCTACTATCCCTACTAATATTATAAATGCGAATGTAAGTTTGTTTGTTACGCTTTCACGCAAAAACTACTGAACCGATCATCATGAAACTTTGTACATATACTCTTGAAGGTATTAGAAGTAACATAGGGTACTTTATATTTAAAAAAAAAATTTTTTTACGAAAGATAAAACAATTGTTTGTCAAAAAATCGTCAAATTTAGCTACTTCAGTAATGAAGTTTTACTATTATTATACCCTTACCCTTTATCTTTCATACTTATTTAATGACTCCACTGCGGGCGAAGCCGCGGGTAAAAAGCTATCCCTATCCCTACTTCCCTACTATCCCTATCCCTATCCCTATCCCTATATCCCTATATCCCTATCCCTACTATAATAATATAATAATATAATAATATAATAATAATAATATAATAATATAATAATAATAATAATAATCCCTACTCTCCCTACTAATCCCTTAATCCCTACTATCCCTACTTCCCTACTAATATTATAAATGCGAATGTAAAATTGTTTGTTACGCTTTCACGCAAAAACTACTGAACCGATCATCATGAAACTTTGTACATATACTCTTGAAGGTATTAGAAGTAACATAGGGTACTTTATATTTAAAAAAAAAAAAATTTTTTACGAAAGATAAAACAATTGTTTGTCAAAAAATCGTCAAATTTAGCTACTTCAGTAATGAAGTTTTACCATTATTATACCCTTACCCTTTATCTTTCATACTTATTTAATGACTCCACTGCGGGCGAAGCCGCGGGTAAAAAGCTAGTAATATTATAAATGCGAATGTAAGTTTGTTTGTTACGCTTTCACGCAAAAACTACTGAACCGATCATCATGAAACTTTGTACATATACTCTTGAAGGTATTAGAAGTAACATAGGGTACTTTATATTTAAAAAAAAAAATTTTTTACGAAAGATAAAACAATTGTTTGTCAAAAAATCGTCAAATTTAGCTACTTCAGTAATGAAGTTTTACTATTATTATACCCTTACCCTTTATCTTTCATACTTATTTAATGACTCCACTGCGGGCGAAGCCGCGGGTAAAAAGCTATCCCTATCCCTACTTCCCTACTATCCCTATCCCTATCCCTATCCCTATATCCCTATCCCTACTATAATAATATAATAATATAATAATATAATAATAATAATATAATAATATAATAATAATAATAATAATCCCTACTATCCCTACTAATCCCTTAATCCCTACTATCCCTACTTCCCTACTAATATTATAAATGCGAATGTAAAATTGTTTGTTACGCTTTCACGCAAAAACTACTGAACCGATCATCATGAAACTTTGTACATATACTCTTGAAGGTATTAGAAGTAACATAGGGTACTTTATATTTAAAAAAAAAAATTTTTTTTACGAAAGATAAAACAATTGTTTGTCCAAAAATCGTCAAATTTAGCTACTTCAGTAATGAAGTTTTACCATTATTATACCCTTACCCTTTATCTTTCATACTTATTTAATGACTCCACTGCGGGCGAAGCCGCGGGTAAAAAGCTAGTAATATTATAAATGCGAATGTAAGTTTGTTTGTTACGCTTTCACGCAAAAACTACTGAACCGATCATCATGAAACTTTGTACATATACTCTTGAAGGTATTAGAAGTAACATAGGGTACTTTATATTTAAAAAAAAAAATTTTTTTACGAAAGATAAAACAATTGTTTGTCAAAAAATCGTCAAATTTAGCTACTTCAGTAATGAAGTTTTACTATTATTATACCCTTACCCTTTATCTTTCATACTTATTTAATGACTCCACTGCGGGCGAAGCCGCGGGTAAAAAGCTATCCCTATCCCTACTTCCCTACTATCCCTATCCCTATCCCTATATCCCTATATCCCTATCCCTACTATAATAATATAATAATATAATAATATAATAATAATAATATAATAATAATAATAATAATCCCTACTATCCCTACTTCCCTACTATATAATATAATATAATCCCTACTTCCCTACTATCCCTATCCCTATAATATTATAAATGCGAATGTAAGTTTGTTTGTTACGCTTTCACGCAAAAACTACTGAACCGATCATCATGAAACTTTGTACATATACTCTTGAAGGTATTAGAAGTAACATAGGGTACTTTATATTTTAAAAAAAAAATTTTTTTACGAAAGATAAAACAATTGTTTGTCAAATAATCGTCAAATTTAGCTACTTCAGTAATGAAGTTTTACTATTATTATACCCTTACCCTTTATCTTTCATACTTATTTAATGACTCCACTGCGGGCGAAGCCGCGGGTAAAAAGCTAGTAATATTATAAATGCGAATGTAAGTTTGTTTGTTACGCTTTCACGCAAAAACTACTGAACCGATCATCATGAAACTTTGTACATATACTCTTGAAGGTATTAGAAGTAACATAGGGTACTTTATATTTAAAAAAAAAATTTTTTTACGAAAGATAAAACAATTGTTTGTCAAAAAATCGTCAAATTTAGCTACTTCAGTAATGAAGTTTTACTATTATTATACCCTTACCCTTTATCTTTCATACTTATTTAATGACTCCACTGCGGGCGAAGCCGCGGGTAAAAAGCTAGTAATATTATAAATGCGAATGTAAGTTTGTTTGTTACGCTTTCACGCAAAAACTACTGAACCGATCATCATGAAACTTTGTACATATACTCTTGAAGGTATTAGAAGTAACATAGGGTACTTTATATTTAAAAAAAAATTTTTTTACGAAAGATAAAACAATTGTTTGTCAAAAAATCGTCAAATTTAGCTACTTCAGTAATGAAGTTTTACTATTATTATACCCTTACCCTTTATCTTTCATACTTATTTAATGACTCCACTGCGGGCGAAGCCGCGGGTAAAAAGCTAGTATAATATATAATTATATTAGGTTTCTGAATAAAGAAATTCATTATACAGTTTCCAGTGGTTTGAGAAAGGCCATAAAATGCCTTACAAAGTTTGTGTGATTTCTGTGTTTAGCATAGAACATAGAGTACCTTTTATATAAGATGTACCTACCTAGTTTGAATTCGCATTCACAGAGTGTCCAGAAATTGTTTGGTAAGATTACAAGTTTATTCATTTTTATTTGATTTTATCTTTCAAATGTAAAGTTGAACTGACCTTATCTGAATTCTAATTGTTTTTGAGGATATGCTACAGGTTTTTGAAAGTTTATGAAGTAACATATTTGAATATTTAAGCATATTTAATATTTCAAATAAATTAGTTTTGGAGAAGTTCTTAAAATTATGTATTTCTGAAAAAGATTTAGTTTTCATAAATATGAGACCAGAAACTAAACATTTTGTCAAATGTTTGTTACAGGCAAAACATACGTACCACGCCTGTCTGACGAATTCAGGTGCGGATGTTTGGAACGAAACATTCAATATTACTGATTTTTTAATTTTCATGAACAATTTATTTTTGTTGTTTTTTTTTAATTCCATTTGATATTATATAATGAATTTTGATTTTATACGCCTATTTAATATAAGCAGTGCTTATTGTAAGACATTAATTTAATTCTGAAAGTTTTTAAAAATTTTTTTTTGAAATTGAAAGTGTAGAAGACTAACAGATTGAATCTGTTTTGATATTCAAAGTTTGTATTTATCCTTTTATCAATCAAAAAAACCGCTTCTTATTATTTTACTCTGTTTGAACTGTGCGTTGTGAGAAAAACGTCCGGAATGTAAGAATAGACATCATAAAATTCTTTTTTTGCGTGACAACGCTTGGCCCAAGGTCGCAAAGTTGTTAAAAAATATATGGAAAAGACCAAATTGATTATCTTATCGAAATGTATTCTCCGGATATTGCTTCTTCTGACTACTGGCTATTTCGACGGATGCAACACGATTTGGCAGGTCACCGCTTCACTTCTTTTGCAGAAACCGAAAATTGGCTTCAGAATTGGATCGCCTCAAAAAAGAAGAAGTTTTTCCTAGACGGCATTCAGAATTGCCTGAAAGGTGGAATAAAGTACTCGTTGTAGGCAGTGATGGATAATATTTTGATTAATCTATCAATTTGTTATCTTTTCAAATAAATGCATTTTCGAGCAAAAAACGGACTGAATTAAATTGTACAGCCATTGAAAGAGAGAAGTTATTGAATTTACCTGCTTAATCTTTAAATTATGTGATAATAGAGCCTTCGCCATCAATTATTTCATTTGGAATATCAGATTTAATTTCAGATGTATAACTTATCTGATATAAGGCGTCTTCACCAGCAAGTTAATAAGATTCCTTGTTTTTTTTAACGGATTATTTAGCAGATTTCTGTACTCAGTAAATTTTCGATTATTCTCAGGATGGAAGTTTTCTTAAGCCATATTTTCTTTTAATCTATCCCTTTTATAAAGGGTCTTTCAATGGGAATGCCCCATTTTCAAATTGACATTGACAGTTGTATTTGTGAATTTCTATTATTTAATCGTGAAAAGGTACACACTCCAACGTTTACGAATAATCCAAATTCATTATGAAAAATGGCGATCTGTTACTGTGACTTTATGTGCTTCAACTCATTTTTAGTGGTTATAATCGTCCGGATAAAATGAACGTTTAGTGAAGAAGTTTGAAGCAAATTTTAAACTTAAAGATGTTACAATGCCATTGAGACAAAGAAATGCAAGAAGTGAAGTGAATATTGCTGCCGTAAGTGAAAGCGTTCGTGAAGACCAAAATTTATCGATTTCTTGACGTTCACAAGAACTAAGCATCTCCCAGGCTTTTTTGTGGTGAGTTTTACGAATTGTTTTAACCCAAGAACCCAAACCAACAGATCATTTAAAGCGTCATGAATTCAGTAATTGGTGCTTAGAAAAAATCGGAAATGATGGACCAATAAATTATCTGCCTCGTTCCTGCGAATTAACTCCATTGGACTTCTTTCTTTGAGGTTGAACGGTTATGTAAACAAGCAGAATTCCCGTATCTGGACTGGTGATAAACCTAAAGAATATCAAGAACGGCCATTACATTCTGACAAACTTACTGTTTGGTGCGGATTTTATGCTGGAGGGGTCATTGGACCTTTATTTTTTTGAACGAAGCTCATGAGGCGATAACTGTCAATGGAAATCGTTATCGTTCGATGTTGATTGATTTTTATGGCCTGAATTGGTTCGTCTTGATTTGCAGAACATATAGTTTCTACAGGACGGTGCCACTTGTCATACTGACAATGATACAATGACTTTATTGAAAACAAAATTCGGTGATTCGATTATTTTATGAAATGGTCCAATAAATTATCCGCTTCGTTTCTGTGATTTGATTCCATTGGACTTCTTTCTTAAGGGTTACATTAAGTCACTGATTTACAGCAATATTCCAGCAAATTTAAACGATTTACAGATCGATATTGAACGAGTAATTGCTAACATACGACCTGATTTGTGTGAGAGAGTCATGGAAAATTGGGTTCAACGACTCCATTTCTGCCAGCGTTCCTGTAGTAATGTTTTATTTCATAACTAATGCATTGTACTTTATATAATAATGAAATAAAAATTTCAATAATTTTCAAATAATCTGTTTTATTTACAAAACAAAATGGGGCGCTGTTAATGTAATATACTTTAGATGTTGAAGGAATTTCTTGGTACGTAGATATACCTTTCTGAATTGTTCTTTGTAATTGATCAACGTTAATCAATTAGCATGCAAGTTCTAGGATGAGCATGCTTCATAGGAGATTAAGAGAGATATAGACCTTAATTGTTTTTTTTTACAACCTGAATACATATAATACAATGAACAATTTTGAGTTATTTCACACAAAATTGAGGGAGTTGATGCGGTGTAGTTTCAAATTAGAATTGTAATGAAAACTCTATCTTGCTCGTAGATTAGTAGATCCATGGACTTCTTCATCATTCTACTTTCATTGGTTCACTTTTAGGTTCACTGTTCGGTTCACTTTACACATGTATTACAAGTAAATAATGTAGATAATACATTCACTTCCAGGCCTATAAATACGTTATTGTGTTATCGCAATATTCCTTGAGGAGTTAAATGTGAATGCAAATTGAGAAAGTTATTTCGTTAAATGTGTAAACTATCGTGAGAGATGAGATTGTGTCTTGTCTGAACATTAACTGGAGAGTTTTTCATAATATGCGTTGTGAGTGGATGGCGAAAAAGGATGTGTTGAGGGAATGTGAATAAAATGTTGTTCAAGAGCAAAGAGAGACAGAATGTGTGTGATTTGAACTCAATAAGAGTAGAAGAGTAGATGATGGTGCGTGATTCTTTGGTCGAAATACAACGGAAGGGTGTTTGTCGATGTTTCTAGGCCGAGTGCCAACTGTTTTATGCTCAGCACGAGCCCAATATTTTCGTTTTTAATACAACCATCCCATTCAGATTTCTAAGAAAAGATGTGAGACTTTTGAAAGGCTCAGACTGCCGGAACATGATAAAGTCATTGTAATGTACGTACCTAGTAAAGATCAAAAATACCTTGTTCAATTTCGTAGAAATCGAACATATGTTGTTAACCCTATTGTAATCTATGGTGTTTTTCTTTATAATTTTTCACGGTATTCTTCTTCTTTCAATTCCTATCCGTTCCGAAAGTTGGCTATCATACATGCTAGCTTTATTTTGTTGGCTGCTGCTCGGAATAGCCCAGTAAGTAGTGTTCACATCATACCAGGTTCTAAGATTTTTCAACTATGAATTTAGTCTCCTTCCAGCACCCCGTTTTCCCATCACTTTACCCCGAAATATGCAACAACTGGAATCTGCTTTCAGGTATTGGAGTTTCCGAATTTTCAGTTTCCACTACTTCTTTGTCCTTACTCAATCTTCTGAGAACTTTGTTCGTTATGTATTCGATCCACGATATTTTCAAGATGCTCCGGTACAACCACATCTTGAATGTCTCAAATTTTTGTTGTAGCTTGAGTAAGTATCCACGATTCTACACTGTAGAACAAAACGGAGCAGACATAACAACGAAGGAGTCTTATTTTGGTGTTCAGTGTTATGTGATGGGCTTTCTAAATTCTGCTGGGTATTTCCTGTGTTCACTATTGTTCAGTCTCATTTGTTCCGAGGTAAGTGAAGCTGCTTACTCGTTCTACATGTTGTTGGTTTATGTTAATGTGACATGTATTTAAGTTTTTCTTGCGGACGATCATTAGTTTCGTTTTATTTATGTTAATATCGAGGCCATATATTTGGCTAAAAGCTGAAAGCTTATCCATAAGTTGTTGCAGTGCCTCCAAACTGATATTTTAGATTCTCTCTTCAGTGAGAAGAATGCCAAGCAGAGTCTTCTAATGCTTCTCGGAATATAAATTCTGAATGAAGATTTAACAATAATGGAGAGAGAATACAACTCTGACTTACACCCCTTAGCATCTTCGCCTCTTCTGTTGTCTCATTACCGACTCTAACTGAAGCAGATTGATTCCAGTACAGATCAGCTACCACTAGAATGTCTTTTCCATCCAGGCCAATATCCTTCAGTATCTGCATCATCTTCTGGTGTCGAACTTGATCAAAGGACATCTTATAATCGACGAAACATGCATACCCTGTGCTGTTCATATCTCTGCATAGTTGTTGTAATTGTTGTATTTCTGTTGTATTTGGTCTCCCTTGTTCCTACTGCATTTCGGAATCCAAACTTAGTTGGGCATATCTGCTCCTCGCACTTTCAGTATATTCTCTTATGGGTGACCTTGAGAAGCAATTTCAGAAGGTGGCTCATGAGACTGATGTTTCTATAGTCCCCACATTTTTTGTTCCTATCTTGTTCAGCATGGTGATGAATTCCACATATATATTCGATTGAAAATTGCTGTTATCCATCTTTTGCCTTCTTCATCTAGAAGCTTTAGAAACTCTGAATTGATGTTATCACTACTAGGAGATTTCTCTTCTTTCAACGTTTTGTTACACAATAATTTGCTATATTTAAATGATGATCCAGTAAAGAAGACATTAAAGCAAGTGTCTGAAGAAAGGTACTGAAAAGGACACCGATAAAAGTAACCCCATCCAGCGACCAACTTTTTATCGTCTTCGCTCAAATAAAGACGGCAAGTTCGTGCAACAGCACTATCCTAACGATCCATCTCGAACGGTTTCCGACCTGACATCAGTGTCGATGTGGTAATTTGGTTAACGCGGAACTGAACAGGAAAACATTTGCGGCGTTCAGTTTGTTTGTCTCATCGTTATTCCGATATGATTTATTGGCGTATCGCGTTCTGATGTCGAATATTCTTGCGCGGGGCACGAAGGGAACAAGAAAAACCTAACAGCTATTTGCATATTCATTCCCGGTTCGGGCCATGCAATTTGTGATGTATTTGTGGGTAATGATTGGAATATATTAGGGCGGCTCGTGAAAAAAAAAAAACGTTTTCGGCATGGTGATTTCGTGAATTTTTACGAGGGGTATTAGCAAGGGGTGAATGTCTTTTGGTGGCGGCAGGTTGCGTCTGCGTGGAAGGAAGCTGGAATCTAGAGGAAGTATAGCGGTGCCCTTAAATTTAATTATCGTTGAATCGATTAATTTAATTGAATCGGTACTTACTTGACGGAAATTTATTCTAATTGAATAAAATAATAAACAATAGTGACTTTTTTCATAGGATTTAGAACAAAAAATGAAGAACAACACTAAGCTGTACTAAGTGCCGACGTTTCGTCCGTATATTCGAACTTTTTCAAGGCTGTTTAAAAGAAAATTACAAATCATTTTCAGCATAACAAAACAAAACAAATTATTTAAATATTTTAATATTAGCCTTCTACATATTTAATTCCAAAAAATTATATTTAATGATTATAACTTCTGAAAATAAATTAAAATAATGTCATATAAGTACCACTTATATCAATTGACATATAAAATAAACATTCATAATAATGCATCCGAATGGTATAACAAAATCCAATGAATAAAAATTATTTACCAAAATCCTATAAATTAAATATTTTGAATAGACAAAACTTTGTTTCTGCTGATCAATCTTATGAAAACCAATATCTTTCAAAATTGTTCAACATAATCTTAAGAATTTCATCATAAAACTATCTTACTTAGAATATTCAATATTATTGGATATCCAACTAAATTACTAAATTAAATAAAAAAATTGACAAAGTGTTTCTTAGATGCATGTTTCCGAATAATAATAACACCTCTTTCATCATATTGAATGAACTTGGTAAGCTATACCACAGTTTTTTACCCAATCTTATTTATCATTTTTTTTATTTTATGACATTTATGTTTTGAAAATAATTTCCGGCATATGTCCACCACGACTAGCTCTGAAGAACCGCATTCGACCAAACCAATTTTGGGCCACTTTTTCGAGTAATTCAGGCCTTATTTCATCAATAACACGAGTTATGTTGGCTTCCAAAGCGTCTATTGTTTCTGGTTTATCAGTATAAACCAATAACTTGACATAACCCCAAAGAAAATAATCCAGTGGAGTTATGTCGCATGATCTTGGAGGCCAATTAATTTGATCATTTCTCCAACTAATGTTACCATTCAAATTCTGAAAAAAAACAATCGTCGATCATCGATCTGTAACGAGCACCATTCACTGTAACATTAGATCCAGCATCGTTTCAAAAGATATATGGACCGATGATGCGTCCAGCGTGTAAAACACACTTTACACTGCTTTTTTCAGAATGCAATGGAACCTGCAGAACTTCTCGAGGATCGTTTTCACTCCATATGCGGCAATTTTGCTTGTTTACACAGCTGTTCAACCAGAAATGAGCTTCATCATTAAACACAATTTAACGATACAAAAGTGGATCAACTTAAAGCTGTTCTAGTGCCCAATCAGCAAAAAACGACGCTTTTTATGGTCAAGTGGCTTTAGTTCTTGAACCAGTTGGATCTTGTATGGGTGTAGACTAAGATCTGTACGCAAAATTTTCCATGTGGTGGATGCACAGAGTCTAACTTGTTTTGAACCTCGACGAATAGACAAATCTGGATCATCATTAACACTATGACTTACAGCAGCGATATTTTCTTCTGTACGCACAGTTCTTTGTCTTGTTGTTGTTGCATCGAGAAGAGAAAATGTTGTCCAAAATCTATCGATAGTTCTACGAATAAGCTGCTCTGATGGACGATTATGTAAACCATAAATTTCACGAAGTGATCTATAAGTTTGGCGAATAGAAAATTGATTTTGAAAATAAATTTCAACAATTTGTAAACGTTGTTGCGATGTGAGCCTTTCCATGATAATTTGTCAATGCTTACTGAACAGAAATTTCAAAACAACATGGCTTCTATCTTCTGTCATATCACAGTTAACCCTATCGAAAGTTCTATCACTCTAAAAAAAAAGACACGATAGCTTTGGTTTAGACAAAAACTTGAAAAAAAGTGGGGAAACACAAATAACTGTCAATTTCCGGAAATACATATAAGTAGAAATATGCAGAAGGGACATAAAAAAGCTGTGAAATATATTTGGGCCAATTATCGCAGAAATATCTTAAGGTTCTTGTACCAATTAATTTCACTATGGATAATTTTATAGTTCTTGTTGAAATTATTTCCAAATTCTTTCAAATGACTTGCATATGTTAAGTGCAGAATGAACTCTTCAGGTGTTCATGAACTCTATTAAAGTGCAATGAGTCTTACTCTTAAAGACTTTTATTAACATAAAATTAAATAAAATGAATAATGCCAGCCCCCTTTTCTAATGCAAAATCTACATCGTTTTCGCATAGAATCGACAGCTTTCCGCAATTGCCCTCGTCGTTACCTCAGCATATTGCAGCAGTTATGTAATCTTTCAATAAGCTTCTCAAACACCCTAAAGGAAGAAGTCTAGGTGTATAAGGTCGGGGCTTCGAGCAGGCCGTCTGATTGGTCCGAATCTTCCTATCCATTTTCCTTCGGAATGAACCTCCATCCATTCTGTAACTATTCTACTATTGTGTGATGGAAGATATGTCTTCCAACAACTCAAAAATTTCATTTTCCAAAATATTTGTGAAAGAAGAATTATTATCGGCCGAAAAATTTGTCTTGTCTTGGCTAACTGAACTGGTGTTGGTAATGAGTCGAGTTGCGTTTGGATTATTATGGGCCCAAGTATGGGAATTGTAGAAATTAAATATTCCAGAGCGTGTAAGGGTCGCCTTGTTTATTATGTAAATTTCTGAATTCTAAAAGCTATATTTGAGTCGAATTGAATTATAAAATACTCAATGCCAACTGCAAGACTGTGAGTAAATTTCCCCTTTACCAAATAAAAACCTTACGACTGATCTAAGACAGTCGAGTGGTTCCATTTTCAGCATTTTCATCCTGATTAATCTATATTCCACTAAGTACAAGTAATATCAGCAGATCATAAAAATTAAATGTTTAAAAGTGTCTTTCCAATGTCGAACTCATTTTCTCCCTTCTTTTATGACCCCTTCTGTACCGCAGGCATAAAATAAACTCTTATAGATTTCTGATCAGATAGACTTCATCATAGATTCCTCAATACACAATTAAACTTTCCGTCAAAAAATCTATACGGAATCTAACCGGTAGCGAAGTCTGCTATCGAGTTAACGGATGCGTTGAACTTCGGACGTATTATAGAAAGTTTTGCCGAAACGTGAAGTTACTGAAGTTTAATTACTTGTGCCGGGGGTTTATTGCATCGGAATTACTAGATGTATCAGGTTCGCGCGATAGTTAAGGACGTTAATTTTTATATCTATCGCGTGTCGTAAAAGAGAACAAGCGGAATGTACAAAGCCAGCTGTAGTAGTTCTTTAGGTGTTATAAAGATTAATGAATTAATTTCACTGGTGGAATTCAGATGGGTATCATGGAGAAATTAGGATTTTGTTAATGTGCTACATTTTGGTTTTATCGTTTTCCACATGATGAAGTCGTTGGTATAGATTAAGAGGCAATTGAGAACTATATACTGTCATTATTCGTGAAACAGATCAGTGGCGGCTTGTCCTATGAGACATCAAATAAATTCTGGAAATTACACGTATTAATCGAATATTTTATTAATCCATTTCATCCTCAATTTCACATCATACGGTACGGCATTAGGTCTCTGTTCCATCCATGCTCAACTCACGGTTCTTTAACTCACTTAAACTTTAAGAAATAAACGGTTCGAGGCATGCCTCACGCTCTTCCTTGTCTAGCGCTTATCATTACGTATAAAATCGATTTTATACGTCTATTAAATATAAGCAGTGCATATAAGACATTAATTTAATTCTTAAAGATTCTTGAATAAATTATTTGAAATTAAAATTGTAGAAGACCAACATATTAAATCTGTTTTGATATTCAAATTTTGTCAATATAGCCATAATATGATGAGGATTTGTTTTTGGATTCAATAGTTCAAATTATTAGTGATAAAATTTTTCATAATGATTATTATGCAACTCAAAGAGTAGATTTCACTAGATAAACTTTGTATACTTAAAATATATAAATTACAATAATAATATTGTTCTTTTGATGTGCCCCACCATCTTATACTGTCACGAACCGCCACTGTAACCCCAAAGAAAATAATCCAGTGTAGTTATGCCGCACGATCTTGCAGGCCAATTAATTGGACCATTTCTCGAAATAATGTTATCGCCAAATTTTTCTTTCAATAAATCAATTGTTATGGTACCAGCATAAGGTGTTGCACCATCTTGTTGGAACCAAAACACTTCTGGGTCGATACCATTCAAATTTTAAAACAAATAAGCGTTGATGATCGATCTGTAACGAGCACCATTCACTGTAACATTAGCTCCAGCATAGTTTTTAAAGAAATATAGACCGATGATGCCTCCAGCGTGTAAAGCATACTATACAGTGCATTTTTCAGGATACAATGGAACCTGCAGAACTTTTGAGGATTGTTTTCAATCCATAGACGTCAATTTTGCTTGTTTACATAACCGTTCAACCAGAAATGAGCTTCATCACTGAACACAATTTTACGATGAAAAAGTGGATTAACTTCAAGCTGTTCTAGGGCTCCATCAGTAATCAAACGACGCTTATTATGGTCAAGTGGCTTCCGTTCTTGTACCAGTTGGATCTTGTATGGGTGTAGACCAAGATCTTCACGCAAAATTTTCCATGTGGAGGATGCACAGATTCCAACTTGTTGTGAACATCGACGAATAGACAAATCTGGATCATCATTACTACTATGACTTACAGCTGCGATATGTTCTTCTGCGCGTACAGTTCTTCTCTTTGTGTTGTTGTTGTTTTTGCATCAAGTAGAGAAAATGTTGTCCGAAATCTATCGATAGTTCGACGAATAAGCTGCACTGATGGACGATTATGTAAACCATAAATTTCACTAAGTGCTCTATAAGTTTGGCGAATAGAACACTGATTTTGAAAATAAATTTCAAGAATTTGTAAACGTTGTTGCTGCGTGAATCTTTCTATGAGAATTTCTCAATGCTTACTGAACAGAAATTTCAAAACAACATGGCTTCTTCCTTCTGTCAAATCACGGTCATCCCTAGCGAATGTTCTATTACTCTAAAAAAACACCCGATATATAATCAATATAAAATAGTTTTCAATGTTTCGGAAAAATTGTTTTTACATCCCGACATGAAACGTATTAATACAAATGTATCAACAAAACTATATAAGTATGTATATCAACATACAAATAGAAGAAAATCCACTATTCGAAAATCATCTAAAATATGGGGTGACTTGAAGTTTTATGTATTGTGATGTCTGTATGTGATCACCCCACCAACCAAATGATGTCAGCATATAATAGTTTTATTCATAGATTATTGAATGTCCCTTTGAATTCAGATAACTTTTTGAAAGAATTAAATATTATTCAACAAATAGCGCCAAACAACGGTTACAACCCCTTTCTTATAGACAAAATGGTAACCACTAAACAAAAGAAAATGGCATTAAATCTCGTGTACCTAATCATAAAAGAGGACAATACACAGAAATATTTTTCGTTATCTTATGTCAATCGATTATCTGAAAATATTGCTAAATATTTCGAAAATTTTTCAGTTATAACGCGGCTTTTAGGACAACTAATAACCTTAGTACCTACATAAAAAACTATAAAGATCGAACAAATAAAGGAAATGAATCCGGAGTCTACACGTTGACTTGCAAAGATTTCCCTTTAGTATATGTTGACCAGACTGGTAGATCATTCAAGAAATGTGTCCAAGAACACCAAACGGGTTATATATCCGATTCTGTACATTCGACATATGCTAATCATCTTAAGAAATTCAGGCATAATTTCAACATTAATTATGGAATTATCCACGTTGAAATCAAAAGTTCTAGATTAACACTTTTAGAATTTCTTGAAATCAACAGGTATAATGCCCGTAAGATACTTTTGAACGAACAAACAGATGTTGATAAGTCTCTATTACTGAATATCTTTCCTTAATGGCATTTTTAGCGGCGAACCCCAATAAACACCTAGAGCTTTTCTGACTTGTGCTTCCATCATTTGGTCACGTACCTAACAATGTATTTAAACTCGGTTACACTGAATACCATCAGATAGTACGAAGTAATACCTGAAGAAGCCACATCGTGGTGAAACAATTGTTGTATTAGTAAAAACATTTTCGTGGACATAAATTACTGTCTCATATATATTCTTTTAATTAAAATGAGTTTCCACCAAGTAAAGACGGAATCAATCAAATGGTTTCAATATATATTGAAGAAGTTAGAATATATCATTCTGAATGTTAAGTCATTTAAATTTGTCTTACAAATGCTGGGAGTATAATATTGCTTTTGATTATTTATTGATTTACTGCCACACACGTGTTGATATTTCTATATATCTATAAAAAGAAACAGACATTTTATTTAATTCAGTTTTAAAGAGCTTTTAAGACACTTTTTAGATTAAATTCATAGAGGATCAGTTAATATCTGAAATATATGAAAAAAATTCGGAGTTTTATCTGCGTACGCTCAAGAACGAGACAGAATATGGGAAATTCATCGAATCCCAATTGGTTCAAAGCAAAGTTCACAAGGGTCAAGAGTTCGGCGACCGAAGAGACATCGCTAGAGGGGTGTCAGATATTAATTCCGTGACAAAATTAACCATGACAACCGTGATGTAGTTTGTTTATATTCCGAATGACCTAATAAACCTTTGTTCAAAATTAACAGCGTTCTCGTCTGGAAATAATGAACTTTTTTATCAAATTTGTAGCGTTTTTCACATCCTATGTTCTGATCATTACACGTACATGGTCCACACAGAATCTTCCCTCCTCTACTGACAATGCAACACTCGTTAAGCCCCACATGGACGAGCAGACCCCACATCCGGACACACACAGTAGGTGTAAAATTGGCCGTAAAATTAATCAGACCCCACGCAGGGTCAACGACAGTCGTCAATTGAAAATAATGACGATGATCCAATCTACATATCAAACAGTTGATCAATATTTCGTTCGCGAAAGCCGCTTTAACAAACGTTATTCATTGTCGCAAATGGTGTTGAATAATTGAAATTGGAGGAAAATTGGATTTTTCAATTTTCCAGTCATAGAAGATGGCATGCTGGTAGAGCGCATTGTCGAGCGAATTTTTCCAGTTCGGTATTACCGGAAGTTATTCGAGTTTTATACGGGTTTGATGCAACATGACTTGATTTCACTGGATATTGTTTTGATTGCAGATTTGTAAAAGAGTTCAAAGTAGGGAAACTCTTTTGTTAGAGCGTGTTTTCCATTGTTTTAGCGTGAAGGTATATTGAATTCTTCACCTTTTTACACTTTGCGAATGGACAAAGAGAGATAAATACCAAATGGAATTGTGCAGCTAGTAAAGAAATTGGAATTTTTAATTAATTCCATACAAGATTTGTCAAAAAATATTATTCTCTCCAGCTGTTTCTTCAAAATTCACAAACTAGTGTTAAATGAGGCAAAATAATTAAAATAGTTCATACTATAAATGACAAAAATTTTCGAGATATGACTAGCTCAGATACATGGTTATCAAAATTAAATATTGCAAAAATTAAAAAAAAATGAAATAAATGGAGGTTTATACTTGATAGAAGGTATATAAAATTATTTAAATATTTTAATATTTGCAGATTTATTTTGTTATCCTTCTACATATTCAATTTCAAAAAATTATATTTAAAACTATGACTTCAGGAATTAAATTGATGTCATATAAGCAGTGCTCATATAAAACGACATATAAAATAAACATTTATTATAAGACATCCAAATGGGATAACAAAATCCAATAAATATAAATTGTTAACAAAAATCCTATAAATAAAATATTTTGAGTAGACAAAATTTTGTTTTTGCTCATACCTCTTATGGAAACAGATATCTTTCAAAAATGTTTAACATAATGTTAAGAATTTCATCATTAAACTATCTTACTTAGAATATTCAATATTATTGGATATCTAACCAGGTTACTTTTTAGAAAATCTCTCTTAAAGATAAGTTTTAAGAGAGACTTTGCTTAGTCAGTACTCAATAATATTCAATAAAATATAACATCAATCAACAAAAAATATTTACTCATCCTTAACAATTAGAAAGCGTCTTGGTAAACGAATACTGAACATTTAATGGAGTCTAATGTTGACTCGAAGTAAATAGTTCTGTGCTTTACCATTGATCTTAAACATTGAAAGGCAAGTTATAATATTGAATATAATTTTTTGAAATAAAATATGTAGAAGGTAGACAGAATATATCTGTAAATATTAAAATATTTAAATAGTTTTATATACCTTCTATCAAGTATAAACCTCCATTTATTTTATTTTATTCATAATATATAATTATTTGGTTTCCTTAATATTCTTTAAAATGTTGGTCCTTCTGCTATAACAAAGGCCGTTAAATTGCCTTTCAATCTTTAAGATCAATGGTAAACCACAGAACTATTTATTTCCAGTCGAAATTAGACTCCATTAAATGTTCAGTATTCATTTACCAAGACGCTTTCTAATTGTTAAAGGAGAGTAAATATTTTTTGTTGATTGATGTTATATTTTATTGAATAATATGATTGAGTATTTTTTAGTAATGTTTTTACATATCTTGAGATTTACAAAATCTCATTTAGATATCCAATAATATTAAATATTCTAAGTGAGATAATTTTAGGATGAAATTCTTAAGATTATATTAAACATTTTTTAAAGATATCTGTTTTCGTAAGAGGGATTAGCAGAAACAAAATTTTGGCTACTCAAAATATTTAATTTATAGGATTTTTGTTAACAATTTATATTTATTGGATTTTTTTAATCTCATTTGGATGTCTTATAATGAATGTTTATTTTATATGTCGTTTGACATATAAAGTTATAATATATATATATATATATATATATATATATTGTCATGGTATTTACAGTTAAAATAAATAATTACATAAATATATTAAGGAAAAGACTCACCTTTGTATATAAGTTGACTCGTTAGAGTATAACTAGAGCAAAATTCATTAAATAATATCCATTCTTACAGAAACATTAATAATTCAATTCATAAAAATACTCACAAGCTAAAATTATGAAGAAAAAGCATATTCAGGATACATAACGACTACTCAAATTAAAATTCTTTGAACGGTAATTAAAAAAACAGAAATTTTGTTGACAGTTTATAAATAGAATTCACAGGGAGATTTCAATTCACAATTATTCAATATAAAACCAGCCAAAGTTGTAATAAATAGAAGTAATTTGAATTTAGATAAACCATTTGAAATTGATGAAGAATTTGTTGAAAATATTTGTTATTATAATGAATCACATATAAACTTTAGTGAAATTGTTGACAAAGAACAAGCTAAATTAAATATAACTCACCAGAATGATGTAAATAGGACAAATTTGATCAAAATTCACTTAATTCAATGAAAGATAGCATCTACGTCAGATATTTTCAAATGATTAATGTAAGAGAGATCCTTGAAAATGTTTAGGCATCAATAGTTTTGTAATAGCACCTAAGCTAAAGAAATTTAATCAATTTCATAAGTAATATTAAGTATTTTATAAGTTATAAGCATTAGAAGTTAAAATTTGTTAAATTTTGACACTTGAAATACTGTACGAACGAAAAGCAAGACTTTTACTGTTCTGTTTAACATGAAACATACATCAAAATGTAGTTTAAAAAATAAGCTAATTTTCAAAAGTAATTTCAAACCAGGAAATATTGTAAATTTTGTAAAATCATCAAAAGCATCATTTTTATATAATTTTGACAGAAGCTAGTAAGCTTAGAAATTCAACTTTTCTTGAAAACTATAAATAGGGCAGACACAGAAAAAGTCGGCAGTCTCCAATTATATGCAGAGTAGAATCCATGTCGGTCCATAATTAAAAAAGTGCCAAAAAAAAGTAACATCATCTGAAAAAAGAAGATTATTTGATTATTGTGAATGGAAAATTGAATCCAGAAAATACATTACCTGAATGTGAATGGAAAAATCCCACATAGAAATCAAGTTTCAAACGAATTGGATATATCGAAGAAAATCAACAAAGTAGCCTCTGAATTTCAGAACATTCTAGAAGTGTTGTTTCCAACGAAACCAGTTTTATTTCTGAAACGTAGAAGGGACAGTAAAAAGGAACATTCATAAATTGAAGAACAAACTTACCAAAGGTATTAAAAAATTCAATCCTGTTAATCTTTTCCCAAAGAAGTTTAGAAATAATAATCACTGTTTACATTAGAATTACGTTAGGATATTTAGATAAGGTTAGGTTAACATAGAATAAAATTTAGGTTATTGTTCACTGATTATAATATTTCAAATTACTTCCATAAAATATAATTTGAAAAATTCAATCGTTTAGAAAATTCAAATTGAACCCTCCCTCAAATATTAATCAAATTTAATAATATTTTAATTTCAATTATTCAAAATTATAATCTTAAGAGTTAGCCGGAATCATAGAATACATCACTTATATACAAGGGTGATCTAATAAGTATTCTAATTAGTATTCATTACTAAAATTTCATTAATATAATACCATAACAATATATATATATATATATATATATATATATATATATATATATATATATATATATATGAAGTTATAATATTAAATAAAATTTTTTGAAATTAAATATGTCGAAGGCTAACAGAATATATCTGTAAATATTGAAACAATAAATAATTGCAAAAATTGATTCAATACAGTCCCATAATGGTAATATCTTGACCGACTCTTTCAAAATGGCTAATGAATTCAACACGTTATTTTCAAATCTAGGTATGAAATTTGCGAGTAAGGTGAAACAAAATCTGAATTAATTTATTTTGTTTCCTCTTAATTGTGAGGAATTAAACAGTGTAATAAGAAAAACAAAAAGCACAAAATCACCAGGTGCAGATATTATAACAACAGACACACTCAAAGAGGTCTCAAGCGAAGTTTTGGCTCCTCTCGAATATTTATTTAACAGGTGCATGGCTGAACATACTTGAATTATAGACCTATATACTTAATCACATACCTAGGTAGGTTATTTGAAAACTAATTCATACAAGACTTACAAAATGCTTGAATAAATATTCTATTCTCTTGAAATATCAATACGGTAATCGAGAAAATACCTGAACTGAAGATACGATCCTTGCTTTGCTATCAAAATGTACTCTTCGCTCAATTCCTCAAAGGTCTGTTTGTGTATGTTTCTGGATCTGACGAAGGCGTTTTATACGGTGAGTCACTCGCTCTTGTTGGACTCTTTGGAAAAAATAGGGGTAAGAGATACACCACTGGATCTATTCAGTAGTTATTTGACAGATAGGATTCAGAATGTGAGAATTAACAGAGTAACAAGCGGTTCTGAAATAGTGGAATACGGTGTCCTCCAGGGTACGGTATTAGGACCTCTATTCTTCAATAAAAATGTAGATACGCTTTCAACTTGGATATTGTAGGAGAAATTGTTGGATTCGTTGACGATACCGTGATATTTTGTCAGGCGGCGGATTGGTATGAATTAAAAGCAATAGCGGAAACTGATTTCAAGATCATGGATTACAAGTTTTTAACTATGAACTTGAACAAAAAAAGTATTTGCCAACAAGCTTCAATTCAAAGAAACGCCCGACTTTTAACCTCGAAATCTCGAGTATGGGGGAAAACTATACAATTGAAGGTGTAAGTAAGGTTAAGTATCTAGGTGTCACAGTGGACTGAAATGGTCAGAACGTATAAAGAACTCAACCAATAAATTACACTTTTTGTCATACAAGTTTGTGTTTCTTACCAGGGTACTACCTGCGCCATAGTTGAAAACGTTGTACTTCGCTCTCGTAGAGAGTCATCTCCGATATGCTATAACTTGTTGAAGAGTTGCTGTGAAAACGCATACGGAGCTTTTCTGAGTTACTTCAATCTTTTATTATTATAAGGACAAATCTGTTAAGGGTTCATTACAAAGGGTCTTTCAATGGAACGCCCCATTTTTAAATTGACATTTCTCACGTATGGCAGCCATTGTTCATTTTTGACATTGACAGTTGTATTTGTCAATGTCTATCAACAACGTTTACAATTAATCATCAGAATTAAGCATCGTACATTCAGTAATTGGTGCTTATATGAAATCGGAAATGATGAACCAATAAATTATTCACCTCATTCCTGCGATATAACTCCATTGGACTTCTTTCTTTGATATTACATGAAGTCATTGGTTTACAGCAATCATCGAGTAAATTTAAACGATTTAAAGATCAAAAGTGAACGAGTAATTGCTAACATACGACCTGATTTGTGTAAGAGTCATGGAAAATTGGGTTCAACAACTTCATTCCTGCCAGAGTTTTCGTGGTGGACATTTAAATGAAATTTTGTTTCATAACTAATGGTATTCATTGTACTTTATAATTAAATAAAAATATCAATAATTTTCGAATGAATAATATGTTTTATATACAGAACAAACTGGGACGCATTAATGAAAGACAGACCTTTCATCTTATTGAATTTAAATTTTCTCTATTTCCTTCATATAGTCATTAACAATAAGTTTACAAGAAATTCAGAGAAGAATGAATATTAAAATATTCAATTATTTCTCATACTTAAGCAATTTTTTTTTGTTTCAGCTCGAACTCCACCATTCATTCATTCATTTACGAAATATCTCAGCATGAACTCTATACCGAGGGGAGTAAATACGTGGAGAAATTATTGCAGCAGATGGCCCTGGAGCCTATTCAGCATGTTGGTGAGTGTTATAAAAACTAAAAATTCGCCAGTTTCAACTGGTTTCATTCGACATCAGTCAATATGTATTTCAATCATTCAGCAAAATATAAACTGCAACATTTCATTAATAGAACAATCAGAAAAGAATATAACGATTTATTCGCATATCAACTGAGGTAACGCTCTTGAATGTAATAAAATTCTCAGAAAAAATTGTAATGATATAGTTCATCCTCGGCCAATATAAAATCTTCACATTGTACGCTGAACATATTTTAAACATTAATTTTCTAGATCGTGTCGGTTCAATTTATGGGAATAGTTTTTGTTTAGCAGTAAAAGTATCGGGTGTTTTTTTAGTGATAGAACTTTTGATAGGGTTAACTGTGATTTGACAAAAGGTAGAAGCCATGTTGTTTTGAAATTTCTGTTCAGTAAGCATTGACTAATTATCATGGAAAGGCTCACATCGCAACAACGTTTACAAATTGTTGAAATTTATTTTGAAAATCAATGTTCTATTCCTCAAACTTTTAGATCACTTTGTGAAATTTATGGTTTACATAATCGTCCATCAGAGCAGCTTATTCGTTGAACTATCGATAGATTTCGGCCAACATTTTCTCTACTCGAATCAAAAACAACAACAAGATGAAGAACTGTACGTATAGAAGAAAATATCGCTGCTGGAAGTCATAGTGTTAATGATGATCCAGATTTGTCTATTCTACTACTTTAATAAGAAGTAGGACTCTGTGCATCTACCACATGGAAAATTTTGCGTAAAGATCTTAGTCTACACCCATACAAGATCCAACTGGTTCAAGAACTAAAGCCAATTGACCATAATAAGCTTTGTTTGTTTGTTTATTGGGCCCTACAACAGCTTGAAGTTGATCCACTTTTTTATCGTAAAATTGCGTTTAATGATGAAGCTCATTTCTGGTTGAATGTAAACAAGCAAAATTGACGTATATGGGGTGAAAACAATCCTCAAGAAGTTCTGCAGGTTCCCTTGCATCCTGAAAAATGCACTGTATAGTGTGCTTTAAACGCTGGAGTCATCACCGGTCCATATTTCTTTAAATAAAAACGATGCTGGAGCTAATGGTACAGTGAATGATGCTCGTTACAGATCAATAATCAATGATTATTTGTTTCAAAACATAACTTCACTGGATTATTTTCTTTGGGGTTATGTCAAGTCATTGGTTTATGCTGAAGAACCAGAAACAATAGACGCTTTGGAAGCCAACATATCTCGTGTTATAGACGAAATAAGGCCTGAATTACTCGAAAAAAAGTTTTAAAATTGGTCTGGTCGAATGCGGTTCCTCAGATCTTGTTTTGGTAGAATTGGCTTCAATCTTAATTTAAATGTATTTTATTTCAATTGAAAGCTATATTACTCTAAGAAAACACCCGATATAATATCAGACGGAATAAAAAAACCCAAGGAAGTATAAGCTATCAATTAAAATTACTAAATAAATACTTGAAGGAGATAAAATTTTGTTTCTGATCTTAAATTCATGAAATAATTTCAGGAGCTTTTCCAAAACTAATTTATTTGAAATATTCAGTATATTTAAATGAGTTGTTTCAAATATCTCTCAAAACATGTAGTGAGTCCTTAAAAAAGAATTAGAAATTAATGATCTTTTCATCAGTCCTATTCCACATTTGAAAATAAAATCATTTACCAAAAAAAAATACTTACCAGACAGACCTCGTGTATCCTTGTTGAACAAACACTAAAATTAGAGAACTTCAAAAATCCAACGTATTCTATGTTCATCACAACAAAGCTTGTAGGGTATTTTATGGCCTTAGTTAAATCTTTCGAAGTTCTCTAATGTCCGTGTTTGTTCAACAAGGATACCAAGTCTGTCTGGTGAGATATTTTTTGTTGATTGATTTTATTTTCAAAGGTGAAGTAGGACTGATGGAAATCTTATTTAATTTCAAATTGTTTTTTGAGGATTTACTAGATGTTTCCAAGAAACGTTGCACAGATATTCAAAAAATCTTTTTATTTCTTTTCAAGGAATATATAGAACATTCTCCAGAAAAAGCATCTTTAATTTTTACCCATTTTCTTATCAATAGGAATTTGTTTGGATGTTAGATAAAAACAAGCAAAAAAAATATATCTACATACCTTCTATTCAACATATATTCGGCTTGTAGCAAGCTACAACATATGATTATTACGAATAAATGTAAATTGAATATTGCTTCGAAGGGTTTTTTCCAAATATAAACTAAAGTAATTCTCTGAAATGTCGATATTTAGATTAAAATTTGAGAGAGAATTATTTCATTGATAAGGAGTATGAGCTATGGTAATAGAAAAATCTAGAAATCAAGAAAGTGGAACATACATGTGTATAACCATTCTATACTCAAACAAACTTGACAAGGTTTTGTAGATTACAGAGGCAAATTGCAGAGATGTGCACGTTTTGAACTGATTGGTTTTCGTCAGTGCAATGTATTCTAGTGACTCCAAATCTGTCAAGTATCTATATTCGCTGCACACAGAGACTCTAAGGTATTAAAGATACAATAGTACCATCTAGAGTTTGCAAATTACATACAAGACATACCTTTGCGAGATAATACAAGTAAAGAAATGTATTCTAGATATTTTCACGTTACCAACGCAGAAAAAAGAATTACTTCAGTTAATATTTGATATAAACAATGTTTCTGTCTACATCGAAAGATGTCAATGTATTTCAGTGATCACTGTCACATTTTCAATAATAACGTAAATATCCAAGCGGCAATTTTATAAAAAAATAAACATATTCTAGATACATCAACGATATATCCAATATGGATTAGCTACCACGTCGGATGGCCATTTCTCCGATCCAGAACCTTAGGCCACTTCTTAATCGCTTTCCAACTATACTAACAAACATACTCCAACACTTGCTCGCTCCCTGAAATGTGCCACATAATAATCAGATTTCGAGCGTATCACTATGTGATATCTCCACTTATTTTTGGCCGCGAAGTCCCCGTCAGTTTGCTGAAAGATTATATACGCTTGGTCTGGTAAGTTTCAAGGATTCCGGGATAGCATTCGAGATACGAATAAGTGAGAACGTTCCACGCTCGTTATCTAGTTCGGTATTTGGGGAAATTTTTCGTCGAAGTATGTAAACAATGCTGGAACTGAAATAACAAGAGGTCGAACTTGAAAATATGAGGTTGGATTGAGTAGCCTAGTGGCTGGATATGGTAATAAATTGCTGTAACTTACGAGTATGTGGTTGGGTCTATGATATTGTATATGAGGTTTTAGAGCTCGCTTATCTCACATTCATGTAAGGTTTACATATCGGGTGTTTTTTTTAGAGTGATAGAACTTTCGGTGGTGATAACTGTGATTTGATAGAAAGAAGAAGGCATGTTGTTTTAACATATCTGTTCTGTAAGCATTGACAAATTATCGTGGAAAGACTCACGCCCCAACAACGTTCACAAATTTTTGAAATCTATTTTCAAAATCAGTGTTCTATTCGCCAAACTTATAGAGCACTTCGTGAAATTTATGACTTACATAATCGTACATCAGAGCAACTTATTCGTCGAACTTTCAATAGATATTGATACTTACTTTCTGATAGTTCATTTTTAATAATGTAATAAATGGAATTACTTTGTTAACTATCACTATTTATTTTGAGGATTCTGTGATCCGAGTTTCATAAATTATACTAATTTTCAAACTGGTGTATATCAAGTTGTTGAGGAATTTTATATCTTTAAGGGAGGCTTCGGTTGGTGTAAGACTTAGAAGAGTGGAAAGGCCCACAGGTCTGTCTGCTCGTTTTAAAGTTTTATTGCCGGGTTCCAGGAAATCTTGTAGATTCCTATTGATTCCAAGATATCTAGTTTCTCTCCTTTCGGTTCGACATGTAGGATTTCAAGATTATCTAATTCTGGAAAGGTATGGTTAGTATCGAAGAAATGTTTCGTAAAATTAGATTTCTTTTTTGGTTCTTGAAAGATGCTTGGTGTTCTTTGAACCTCATTGTGAAAGTTCTCCCGGTTTGTCTTACATATACACTACCACATTCATTACTTAACTTAATTTATAAACTCCTGAATTGCTAAGCCGGTTGTTTTTGTCTTTAGCATTAAAAAATAAATTTGAAATTCTATGTGAAGGTGTGAAAGCTATTTTTATATTGTTTGCTGAAATTATTTGAGCTATTTTCTGTGAAATTGGTCCAAAATATGTTAGTTTTATAAATTGTTTGTTATTTCTCTTGTCCGTTTTTATAGGATTTTCAGGATTAGTTGATTTTCTTCTTCTATCGATAGATTTCGGACAACATTTTCTCTACTCGATGCAACAACAATAAAAAGACAAAGAACTGTACGTACTGAAGAAAATATCGCTGCTGTAAGTTATAGTGTTAATGATGACACATATTTGTCTATTCGTCGACGTTCACAAGTTGGAGTCTGTGCATCCACCAGCCAAGTGGCCATAATAAGCGTCATTTGTTTGCTGATTGGGCCCTAGAACAGCTTGAAGTTGATCCACTTTTTTATCGTAAAATTTTGTTTAGTGATGAAGCTCATTTAAGATTGAATGGCTATGTAAACAAGCAAAATTGACGTATGTGGAGTGAAAACAATCCTCAAGAAGTTCTGCAGGTTCCATTGCAACCTGAAAAATGCACTGTATGATGTGCTTTACACGCTGGAGGCATCATCGATCCATATTTCTTTAAAAACATGCTGAAGCTAATGTTAAAGTGCTAATGTTAAAGTGAATGGTGCTTGTTACAGATCGATGGTCAAGGAGATCTTGGTCTTCACCCGTACAAGATCCAACTGGTTCAAGAACTGAAGCCACTTGACCATAATAAGCGTCGTTTGTTTGCTGACTGGGCCCTATAACAGCTTGAAGTTGATCCACTTTTTTATCGTAAAACTGTGTTTAGTGATGAAGCTCATTTCTGGTTTAACGGCTATGTAACCAAGCAAAACTGACGTATATGAAGTGAAAACAATCCTCAAGAAGTTCTGCAGGTTCCATTGCAACCTGAAAAACGCACTGTATAGTATGCTTTACACGCTGGAGGCATCATCGATCCATATTTCTTTAAAAACCTGTTGGAGCTAATGTTAAAGTGAATGGTGCTTGTTACAGATCGAGGGTCAAGGATTATTTGTTTCAAAATTTGAATAGTATCGACCCAGAACTGTTTTGGTTCCAACAAGATGGTGCTACACCTCATGCTGCTACCGTAACAACGATAATATTATTTCTAGAAATGGTCCAATTAATTGGCCCCCACAATCATGCGACATAACTCCACTGGATTATTTTCTTTGGGTTTATATAAAGTCATTGGTTAATATTGATAAACCAGAAACAATAAACGCTTTGGAAGCCAACATAACTCGTGTTATTGATTAAATAAGGCCTGAATTACTCGAAAAAGTGGTCCAAAATTGGTCTGGTCGAATGTGGTTCCTCAGAGCTAGTCGTGGTGGACATATGCTGGAAATTATTTTTAAAACATAAATGTCATAAAATTATCTTTCAAATAAAAAAAATTTTGGCTTTAATCTTAATTAGAATGTGTTTTATTTCAATTTAGAGTTCTATCACTCTAAAAGAAACATAGAACAGTCCAGCCAAATAGAAAGGTAGGGAAAAATTCATTATTATCATTATCATCATCCTGATACTCATAGATCTTCTGTGAAGATCCCTCAGAAGCTTTTTCAGCTGTGTTTTAGTTAGGCGTTGTTACAGCGATCTTGCGCCACTTTAAGTCACAGCACTGTTAATTTTTGAAATGGTGGCGAAATTCAATACTTTATTCAACATGTTTCGGATTGTCCTAGTTGCGTCAAGTATGCACCGTTTTGTTTTATGATTTGTTGCCATTTTAAAGCTTCATAATGCCCCCTTGCATACTTCTTGGTACTCATTGGCGAAAAACTCTAGTAATCGATTTTTACAATCTTCTCTTGATGCCAATTTCTTAACACTCAGGAAGTTTTGCAATGCGAAAAAAATATGGTTCTCCCTTGGTTCCAAGGCCGGACTATAGGGTGGATGCATTAAAACTTCCCAAGCAAGCTTCCGGAGTTTCTGGCGAGTCACTACAGAGGTGTAGCCTAGCGTGGTCCTAATGGAACATAGTACCTCTTCTGTCAGTCAATTCCGGCCGTTTCTGGTTAATCTCTAGCTTCAAACGGTCCAGTTGTTGATAGAAGAGATACGAATTTAGTCTTTGGCCATATGGGATCAACTCGTAATAAATGATTATTTACCTGTCCCTCCAAATACACAGTAAAAATTTAATCCCATATATTTTTAGTGATAATTGGTGTTGCACCCGTACATCAAGCTTCCTTTTGAATCCAACATTACGCAAGTAGTTATTCTTCAGCTCCTAGGCGATGCTTCGACTATTAACATGCCGTTTAGCTTCGATTATTTCTTTGATTTTACCTACATTTTCGACGAAGGTCTTGCCTGTGCATATGCAGTTTCAACATCAGAAATACCTGAACGGAATCGACGAAATCAAAATTGCAAGTAATTATTTGTTACAGTATCGAGACCATGAGCACCATTCACAATTTCAGTCGCCTGGCTTGCTATTTCGCCTTTATCAAAGGAAAACTGTAAAATGTACCGAATATTCTTTTTGCTGTCTTTAATTTTGAACAACCTGTAAATCATATCTGAGTGAATCAAACGAAAAATACCAAAAAAATTTTTTTACTGTGAAATGTTACCTTGACATCGAGCATAAAGCTGAAATTATTTGATCAATACTTTACGAGATATCGATCACTACAGCCATTTAATGATTGGGATTTATTTTTCCCAACCTATTATTACTCGATATTTACTCGGGTATACAGAAGATGAAGTTAAGAAAATTATAAAATCAGTGACGTTAGCACAGATTGCTGATATTCACGACGTATCTATTGGTATTTTAAAGAGCATCATGAAACTACAGTCTTATCTCTCAAAACAAAAATTGGGCGCTGTTAATGAAATGCCTTTACAAGCATAATATGAAATTTAATGTCACAACGTTGCTCCAAATTCCGTTGTTCTATTTTGTGTGAAGCATAATCAGAACATAACTAACTACACTAATAGCAGTCAATAAAATTACATATTTAACGAAAGGAGTTGAAACTCACACTAAACTATGGGAGGGTACTGATACATGTGGTCTACTGAAGACAAGCAGCGTTGACAGATCGTTTGTAATGTTGCCAGTCTCATGGCTTTTTCGGCACACCCCGTATTGTTTTTCCGGAAAACGCCGAGACAGGTCAGTATTCGTTTGGATAAGTATCACGCTAACCATCCAGAAACGATTGATGCCTTGAAACACGAAATTGAAATTGACGTTCATGAGATTGATTCCCAAACAATCGACAATGTACTGAAAAATGTAGCCAGAGATGGCTCTCATTTGAGTGATACCGTTTTCCATTCGTAAATTTCAAAGTTCAACCTTTCTAATAAGCTCAACAGTTCGAGAAAATATTCATTAGTTTTTTCTTTTATAGTCGATCAAAAATGCAAATTTAAAATGGGGCACCCCTTAATTGTTTATAATCAACAATGATGATTATCAATAGGTGTATGAATTTAAATACCCTTTTAATTTTTCTTTTAACGTAATGACATTTTAAAATGATCCAAATTTCTCTGAAGAATATGTCATTAATTCTCTTCAATTTGCTGAGAATCTCTTGGTAAAATTTTAGTTCAGAAGTTCTCGTTCGTTATCATTTAGGCTTCAATGTGAAAGGATGGCTGCTAAATCATTCATGAAATAGATGAGGACACCCCCAGAATGATTAATAATGTAGTTGGAGAAAGATAGTGTTAAAATGTGTGAAGTGGTGTCTGCTGGGAATCAATTATGCTGAACAGGAAGATAGAAATTATTCATTTCGTTGCCTGTGTAAACGTCGAGAAGAAGTCGGTGATTTTAGTTATTGTTTCTAACAATGGAGATATCTAAATTCTTACTGTCGCTGAAATCTATAATACCTAATGGCGTTTCAATAGGTGTTATAAATTTTGATTAAATGAAATTTTCACGCGCTACCAGTGAGTTTGTGCCTAAAGTGGCTTCAAACGACTTGGTTGAACTCACTAAAGAGGAATCTAAGATGAAAAGTATTTCCGTCCGGCCAACCGGTCCGTTTCTAAGCACTGTAACTTTCAAACGGAAATGGCTATTTTTTTTTGCCCAAATGTAACTGAGTAGAGGCGAAAATGGTGAAGTTTATGAGCATGTATTTTTAATTTTCATGAGATTTTCCATTATTTCGAGAGAATAGCAAAAATGACCTTCATTCGACTTCTGGATGAAAGAATACAGATATATGTGTTTTTATTCAACATTTGTAGCTCCTCTGAAAATAAATTTACAGGGTTGAAAAGAGGTACAGATTATTGAAGAAACATGCAAGAGTTTCCAAACACATGTCAGTGCGTTTCGCCATAGATACAGATGTGTGTTACACTGTTTCGATTTATAGAACTTTCTATTACCATAGCTCATACTCCTTATTAATGTTTTTTGGTATAGATCAGCCGAATTAATTTATTTTAATATGACTATGCTAATTATAAGTATAACGGCAAATTATGGTCTGATTTGAGTATGAGAAAAGTTTATTCTGCGTTGGTAACGTGAAAATATCCAGAATACATTTCTTTACTTGAATTATCTCGCGAAGGTATGTCTTGTATGTATTTTACATACTCTAGATGATGCTAGTGTATTATTAATATCCTAGAGTCTCTGGGTATAGCGAATATAGATACTTGACAGATTTGGAGTCACTTGCATTCAATGCACTGATGAAAACCAATCAGTTTCATACGTGCGCATGTCTGCAATTTGCCCCTGTGATCTACAAAACCTTGTGGAGTTTGTTTGAATATAGAATTGTTATACAGATGTATTATACAGTGTCTCGATTTTTAGAACTTTCTGTTAACACAGCTCATACTCCTTATTAATGATTTTTGGTACAGATCAGCCGAATTAATTTATTTTAAAGATCAAATTTGTGATTACAATTTGGAAGCCTTTCAATTTTTTGGAAATCCTGCAAGTAAGCAAATTCTTGACAATATCTGCATAGTAAGTCATTCAATTCGGAAAATGAAACACATATTAGTGAATTCGAACAGAGCAATGATGGAATGGTCAAATTTTATGGAAAACTAATAAACCTTGGTATAAAATTTATAGCATATTTGTTATCTGCGGTTACTTGACGTAGAAATTCCGAATTGTTCAGAATGAGAATTATTGACATGTAAAATTGCACAATACCTAATTCAGAAGCTTTATCGATTCTGAGTAATGTTCTAAAGTGGCTACATAAACCATTCGTCATCTTTGACTCATGTCAAGGATAAATGCTGTTTGAACTTGTTGGATTACTGTGATTTCAACAAAACTATAACTGTTCATCTATATTCTATCTGGTGTTGTTTTTAGAGAGATGGAAGTTTAATTTGAAATAAAACGCATTTAAATTAAGATTTGAGCCAAATTTTGTTTTATAAGAAAGATAATTTTATGGCATTTATGTTTTAAAAATAATTTCCGGCATATGTCCACCACGACTAGCTCTGAGGAACCGCATTCGACCAGACCAATTTTGGACCATTTTTCCGAGTAATTCTGGCTTTATTTCATCAATAACACGAGTTATATTGGCTTCTACAGCATCTAGTGTTTCTGTATTATCAGCATAAACCAATGATTTGACATAACCCCAAACAAAATAATCCAGTGGAGTTATGTCACATGATCTTGGAGGCCAAATAATTGGACCATTTCTCGAAATAATGTTAGCGCCAAATCTTTCTTTCAATAAATCAATTGTTACGGTAGCAGCAGGAGGTGTAGCACCATCTTGTTGGAACCTAAACACTTCTGGATCGATACCATTCAAATTTTGAAACAAATAATCATTGATCATCGATCTGTAACGAGCACCGTTCAATTAAGATTAGCTCCAGCATCGTTTGTAAAGAAATATGGACCGATGATACCTATAGCGTGTAAAGCACACCATACAGTGCATTTTTCAGGATGCGATGGAACCAATTCTTAAGAATTGTTTTCACTCCATATACGGCAATTTTGCTTGTTTACATAGCCGTTCAAACAGAAATGAGCTTCATCACTAAACACAATTATACGATAAAAAAGTGGATCAACTTCAAACTGTTGTAGGGCCCAACAAACAACACACACAACAGCAAACAAAATATGGTCAAGTGGCTTTAGTTCTTGAACCAGTTGGATCTTGTATAGGTGTGGACCAAGATCGTTTCGCAAAATTTTCTATGTGGTGGCACAGAGTCCAACTTGTTGTGAACGTCGACGAATAGACAAATCTGGATCATTATTAACACTTTGACTTACAGCAGCGATATTTTCTTCTGTACGGACAGTTCTTTGTCTTGTTGTTGTTGTTGTTGGATCCAGTAGAGAAAATATTGTCCGAAATATACCGATAGTTCGACGAATAAGCAGGTCTGTTGGACTATTATGTAAATCATAAACTTCACGAAGTGCTCTATAAGTTTTGTGAATAGAACACTGATCTTGAAAATAAATTTCAACAATTTGTAAACCCTGTTGCGGCAGTAGCCTAAAACACCCGATATATACAAATATAACTTCACTAAACGAATAAGTCAGTGTCATCCACAGATTTAAAAAAGCAGCTATCTTGTGTAGTTTTTCCTAACAATATGAAAGTGATTAATTTGGTGGGAATTGGAAGAAGAGAGTAGTTAACGAGTCGAAGAACTTCGAAATGAAAATATCATGAAGAAGCTCGAGAAAATAGTCAGTTTTCCGGAAAATTCACACCAATCACAATTCTGTTCGACATATGTCATTGAAACAGGGCTGTGAAATCCGGACCTTGAAATTGATAACCCGTTATAATACGTTCAAAGTGGCTTACTAAATTCATATAAGTCATTTTAATATCAACCTTTTCAATATGAATCCCCTGTTTCTATTTTCATTTCATATGAATGGAATCTTGTCTACCCAGTATATTCGTTCAGAAATATTATATGCAATATTATTTACACATGTAACTTTGCAAATATCATATAAATTTTCAAGATCACCAGACGTAATTTATGGTGGCCTTATTTCCAGGAAAATGCAATAAAGTTACGTTTGCCTGCTCTTCAAGTAATTGTAACTATATTTCACTCCGAAGAGGAAGTCTCCACGTCCAATAGCACGTATGTCTCTTCTGCACTAAATTTCACGGATCAAGGTTGAGACAGTATAAGAACGAAATGAGCAATATACCTCAAATGGGTAACTAGGGTACCTATGTGTTAGCGAATGCTGTATTGCTTTGTCTAGAGAGTTCTCAACGTAAATCGTTGCTTCTAGTGTAAATGAAGTTCTTGAGCAAGAGTATACAATCGAATTTTGAACGGATCTTCGTTGCCACTGTTCATTAATTTTTTATAATAATGACAACAATATTCATTGAATAATCCGTGGAAATTTTATTTTAATGTACTTTATAGTCATGAAACTGAGATGGGTTCTCATATATGATTGATCGGGAAGAAATAATAGTGAAATACATTCTGTCAAGAAAGTACCGGGAATTATCGATTTAAATCTGGCGGGGCAATGAGGCAGGTAAAATTTTTTTTTCCTAGGTTGGTACCACTGTCCTTAATTACTATGCCAAGCTTGAGCGGGATCTGTCAACTAGTGTGTTTGCAACAGCTCATTAAGTCAGTCGATGTCAGAGTGCGTGCCGATTTTTACTATGGGTGATTACGTTGAGCAAAGAATTTGTTTAAAGTTTTGTGTTGCAAATGAATGTTCGTGTGCCGATGCATTGAAAATGTTGCAAAAGGCCTTTGGTGATAATGCTCTATCGAAAACTCGTGCATATCAGTGGTACAGAGCCTTCAAGGACGGTCGTGAAGTGGTCGCCCATCGACGGCTTCGATCGAAGATAACGTCGATAAAATTAAGGAAAGGGTGCTGGAAAACCGTCGTACCAGCTTGAGAGAGATAGCACATGATCTTAAGATATCCCACGAGTCCGCACGTACGATTTTGATTGATATTTTGGGCATGAGAAAGATGGCTGCACGACTCGTACCGAAAGACCTGAATTTTCTTCAAAAACGTCATCGCGTACAGGTTGCTTCAGACATGCTGGATCGCTGTAATTCCGATTCTACATTCATGGAAGGCATTATAACTGGTGATGAGACCTGGGTCTACGAGTACGATATGCAAACAAGCTAGCAATCATCGGAATGGGTGGCAAAAAATGAGCCGAAACCGAAAAACCACGCCAAAGCCGCTCGAAAATGAAGGTGATGCTCATTGTTTTCTTCGATATCCGTGGCGTGGTGCACTACGAATTCATTCCAGAGGGTCAGACGGTAAACAAGGAGTATTACCTAGGCGTTATGAAACGTTTACGTGAGCGTATCCGTAAGAAGCGGCCAAATTTATGGGCAAACAACTCATGGATTTTGCATGACGATAACGCGCCTTCTCACCGAGCTACGATTGTGACTGACTTTCTCGCCAAAAACTCAAGAAACGTGCTTCAGCAACCACCGTATTCGCCGGATTTGGCTCCCTGCGACTTTTTCCTCTTCCCAAAACTAAAATTGACCCTTCGTGGCACCCGTTTTGAGTCGATTGAAGCCATAAAACAAAATTCGGCGCGAGAGCTAAAGTCCATCCCGGAAAGCGCCTATAAAAATGTTTCGATAATTGGAAGTGCCGTTAGCATAGATGTATTGAAGCAAATGGAGCCTATTTTGAAGGCGACCCAATAAATTTTGACGATTAAATGTAAAAATGTTGTTTTAATTGAAAATTCCCGGTACTTTCTTGACAGAGTAGTACACCGGACCGAGAAACACGAGAAAAAGAAATTATAAATCAGAAGCATCATTATGATTTGTTGAAAATACCACGAATAAATAGAATATTTTGTAACTATCCAAATAACTTTATGTCATATAATATAATAATACTTCATTTTATGTAAAGTAAATGATAAAAAGGTAAAAAAGAAAATGAAATATTCAATTTACACCGTATATTCGATATAATCAGCCTTCATGAACTTTAGGATTGTTTCAACACAGGGTGCCATCATCTAAACAGGTTATAAACTGAATCACATCTAAAACATCTTGTCATAAATGATGAATTTTCATCAAGTAGAGACCGCAACAATAAAGTATTTAAAGAGTTTAAATATCGGGTCTTTTTTTAGAGTGATAGAATTTGAATTGAAATAAAACACATTTGAATTAAGATTGAGGCCAAATTTTTTTTATTTGAAAGATAATTTTATGACATTTACGTTTTGCAAATAATTTCTGGCATATGTCTACCACGACTAGTTCTGAGGAACCGCATTCGACCAGACCATTTTTCGACCACTTTTTCGAGTAATTCAGGCCTTACTTCATCAATAACACGAATTATGTTGACTTTCAAAGCGTCTATTGTTTCTGCTTTATCAGCATAAATCAATGCCTTGACATAACCGCAAAGAATATAATCCAGGGGAGTTATGTCTTTCTTTCAATGAACCAATTCTTACGGTTGCAGCATGAGGTGTAGCACCATCTTGTTGGAACCAAAACACTTATGGGTCGATACCGTTCAAATTTTGAGACAAATAATCATTGATCATCGATCTGTAACGAGCACCATTCACTGTAACATTAGCTCCAGCATCGTTTTTAAAGAAATATGGACCTATGATGCCTCCAGCGTGTAAAGCACACCATACAATGCAATTTTCAGGATGCAATAGAACCTGCAGAACTTCTTGAGGATTGTTTGCACTCCATATACGGCAATTTTGCTTGTGCACATAGCCGTTCAAAAAGAAATGAGCTTCATCACTAAACCCAATTTTACGATAAGAAAGTGGATCAACTTCAAGCTGTTTTAAGGCCTAATCAGCAAACAAACGGCGCTTATTATGGTAAGTGGCTTTAGTTCTTGAGCCAGTTGGATCTTGTATGAGTGTAGACCGAGATCTTCACGCAAAATTTTCCATGTTGTGAATGCACAGAGTTCAACTTGTTGTGAACGTCGACGAATAGACAAATCTGGATCACCATAAACACTATGAGTTACTGCTGCGATATTTTCCTCTGTACGTACAGATCTTTGCTTTTTGTTGTTGTTGTTGCATCGAGTAGAGAAATTGTTGTCCAAATCTATCGATAGTTCTACGAATAAGCTGCTCTGATAGACGATTATGTAAACCATAAATTTCACGAAGTGCTCTATAAGTTTGGCGAATAGAACACTGATTTTGAAAATAAATTTTAACAATTTGTAAGCGTTGTTGCGGCGTGAGTATTTCCATGATAATTTATCAATGCTTAGTGAAAAGAAATGTCAAAACAACATGGCTTCTACCTTCTGTCAAATCACAGTGTATCGAAAGTTCTATCACTCTAAAAAAACACCCGATATATAGAAAATCTTCTTTTCCAAAATCATATAAAAATTCCTAAAAAGTTTGTTATAGTAGAGTACGACTCTAATGTTATAAAGTTTATTTACTTATTGTGCAAAGTGAACGTTTATTATCATTATCAAATATTCTTATTAATATATAGTTTCACTCTATATACTCCTTTTTGTGCGCATTCTCCCATTCACATGAGGATCATTATCGAAAAACAAGGAACAAGGAAAAATAAATCTTACTGCTTTTTTCTTTAATAGAGAACCTTAGACGAATCCTTGTCACAGGATCCGAAATCAAACATCGAAAACAGGCCAAGCCCTGATCTCCCTTCAGCTCAGCCTGAGGCACAGCCTATATTAGGCCGAGAGTTCAAACTTTCGAACAATCTGAGAAACTGTCAGACATTGTAACAGCGATTCCAAAGTTCCAAACTCAAATCTTCATCAATGAGGATATTCCCACGCTGGTGAATCAGCAAGATAACATCCCACGCAAACGGCATTGTTACTGTTGATGTGGCCTTAACTTTCATGAAAAGTGTGATATATTAACGACCAATTTTCTTACATACGTGAGCTCCATGAGAAATCCGAACAATTTAAACTAGGAAAGATTGGTTTTGTCACGAATGCAGATGGTTGGTTTCTCAGTGTGTCACATTGTTATTGCAGAATTTAGCAGTAATTCGATGTTCGTTGAATACGCAATGAGCGAAAACGGCACGATGAACTGATGACGTTGTTTTGTTTAATTGCTACCGTATCGCCTGAATTGTTGATGAGCGTGTTGCAAAATGGCGAATGCGCGAATCACATCGATTCGGGAACTGGATAAAATGTGAACTTATTCATTTTGCAAAAGGTGCGTCTGCTCGTTTAATAGTTTTATTGCCCATTCATGCTCACTCTTGAATACTTCTTTCGATTAGAGAGTAAATAGTTTTTTAAAACTCCCATACAATCAAAAGACTATATCGATGAAAAACTTATCAATTCAGTCATATGATGCTCAAGAATGGTGTGCGTGTTAGCAGCTTTCACAAAGCGGCATTAATCTTTCCTGAGACATACGTGTTCAAGTGATCAATAGTTCCTTAACATATTCCATACAATTTTTCAAACCGCTTCCATATGAACGCTGAAATGAAACAAGAACTCTTAGTTACGGGTCTAGTTGGAATGATTTCATCGTTCAGCATATTCCATTCTTACGGTTTTAATCTGATGTTTTACATTTTATATACATTGAAAATTATTACGAAGAAGTATCGGGTGTTTTTTTTTAGAGTGATAGAACTTTGAATTGAAATAAAACACATTTAAATTAAGATTGAAGCCAAATTTTTTTATTTGAAAAATAATTTTATGACATTTATATTTTCAAAATATTTTCTGGCTTATGTCCACCACGACTAGCTCTGGGGAACAGCATTCGAGCAGACCAATTTTGGACCACTTTTTCGAGTCATTCAGGCCCTATTTCATTAATAACACGAGTTATGTTGGCTTCCAAAGCGTCTTTTGTTTCTGGTTTATCAACATAAACCAATGACTTGACATAACCCCAAAGAAAATAATCCAGTGGAGTTTTGTCGCATAGTCTTGGAGGCCAATTAATTTCTCGAAATAATGTTATCGCCAAATCTTTCTTTCAATAAATCAATTGTTACGGTAGCAGCATGTGGTGTAGCACCATCTTGTTAGAACGAAACCACTTCTGGGTCGATACCATTCAAATTTCGAAACAAATAATCATTGATCATCTATCTGTAACGAGCACCATTCACTGTAACATTAGTTCCAGCATCGTTTTTAAAGAAATATGGACCGATGATACCTCCAGCGTGTAAAGCTCACAATACAGTGCATTTTTCAGGATGCAATGGAACCTGCAGAACTTGAGGATTGTTTTCACTCCATATATGACAATTTTGCTTGTTTACATAGCCGTTCAACCAGAAATCAGCTTCATCATTAAACAGAATTTTACGATAAAAAAGTGGATCAACTTGAAGCTGTTCTAGGGCCCAATCAGCAAACAAACGACGCTTATTATGGTCAAGTGATTCAGTTCTTGAACCAGTTGGATCTTGTATGGGTGTAGACCAAGATCGTCTGGCAAAATTTTCCATGTGGTGGATGCCCAGAGTTCAACTTGGTGTGAACGTCGACGAATAGACAAATCTGGATCATCATTAACACAATGACTTACAGCAGCGATATTTTCTTTTGTACGTACAGTTCTTTGTCTTGTTGTTGTTATTGCATCGAGTAGAGAAAATGTTGTCCGAAATCTATCAATAGTTCGACGAATAAGCTGCTCTGATGGACGATTATGTAAACCGTAAATTTCACGAAGTGCTCTATAACTGATTTTGGAATAAATTTCATCAATTTGTAAACGTTGTTGCGGCGTGAGTATTTCCATGATAATTTGTCAATGCTTACTGAACAGAAATGTCAAAACAACATGGCTTCTACCTTCTGTCAAATCACAGTTATCCCTACCAAAATTTCGATCACACTAAAAATATTTGCATATTACAGAATAATAGCTGGAATGAATTCACTAGAACCTCTACAGATTTTAATCTGAATAAATCTCATGAAATTAAGGACATGTTTCCCAATTTAATTCTAAATGTTTTCATGAGATTTATTTAGATTCAAAATCTGTACAGGTTCTGGTGATTCATATTCTTACAAAATGGCGAAGGAACAGCAGTATCGAACAAATCGATCTACCAGTAATTATTACATTTACTTATATGTACATGTCTCAGACTGAAAAATAACATACCGAAAATAGCACTTTGACATGAATAATTTAAGGAGATATCGATCGAACCGTGTTCAGTTGGGCTCTCTTCGAGCAGGTTGATTTTCCTTCGCAAATGAACTGTCGACTGACAAGTTGAGTTATGCATTTGGTAGAGTGTATATTAGTGCAAACAAATTGGAAACAGTCCCTAGCAAAGGTGACATGCATGCACATTTAATTTATCACGATATAACTGTATCCTGGAAGGTTTTCATTCAGGGGCTGATAAATGAGCGAGTTTGTACTCGAGGATGAAAGGGGTGAAAATGATTTTTTCAAGTGTGCGAATGTTTCAAGTGATTTATGTGAGAACTTTCATTGAGAGTCGATTGTAGTGGAGATAATTAAGTGATATTAGTAGAATACATAATGGAATGTAGGATATTTATGGAAAGATCACGCTCAAGATTATTGATAAAATGAAAAAATCCACAAATCGAGACAGTGTAACATACATGTGTATAACAATTCTATACTCAAATAAACTCGATAAGGTTTTGTTGATCACAGGGGTAAATTACCCTTAAGAGCTAATTCAAGTAAAAAAATGTATTCCCGTTACAGAAAAAGCTTTTCTCGTGCCAAAGTCAGACCAAAATAATAATAATAATGAATTAATTCATTCGGATATGAATATGATTATTATGAGCATTACGGTATATTATGGTCTGATTTGAGCATGAGGATAGTTTTTTCTGCATTTGTAACGTGAAAATATCGGGAATACATTTCTTTACTTGAAGTATCTCGCAAAGGTATGTCTTGTATCTATGTTCGGTTATTCTAGATGACGCTAGTGTATAACTCATACTCTAGTGTCCCTGTGTATAGCGAATATAGATACTTGACAGACTTGTAGTCGCTGGTGTTAGTTGCACTGATGAAAATCAACAAATTTGAAGCGTGCGTATGTCTGCAGTTTGCCCCTGTGATCAACAAAACCTTATCTTATATAGAATTGTTATACCGATGTATATTACACTGTCTCAATTTGTAGAACATTATATTACCATAGCTTACACTCCTTATTAATGATATTTGGTACAGATTAGCCGAATTAATTTATTTCAAAGAGAATAACTAAATCAGATAGCTCTCTAGCTTTCTTGCCAGGCTGATGAGTGCCGGAAGAACTAAAGCTGAGCAAAACGAAATGGGTCATAAGAATAACGCAGGGTTATGGTGAAACTTCAGTTTAAAATCCCAATTTCCAGGATGCAAAGGCAATCTCAAAGACAAAGTAAACAGTGCTCTTGAATCGAAGTCAAAACGACAAATGAAAAAAGTTTCTGTTGTTCTGACTTCGGTTCGTTTCTTCAGTCGGGAAGTAGCTTTGAGACAAGGCATACATTTCAAGTTTTAATATCATCAAACTTGAAATTAAAGATCAGGCATTTCACGAAGTTTGTCGTTTGACGAAGACTTCTTTGATGGAAAACCTGGAACAGCTTTGGTCACGAGGAAGCCGGTCACAAGGCAATAGGTTCACGGTTGAAAATTAATGAATAAACAAAAAAAATTAATTAAAATAAAAAGTAAAGTAAGATATGATGAAATTCTTAGGATTATATGAACATTTTTGATATTATTGTGTATTAGTATGTTCTCAATTATACTGATACATTCGGCATTTGGAATATTCGGAAACATATTAACTACATCAAAGAACCCAAAATACTGTTCGATGGGGGGCTAAAATTTTTTAGTTTTTCAGTGAAATCAATTAAATTTGAAAAAATTTTAGCCTCCCATCGAACAGTATTCTGGTGTCCTTTGATGTAGTTAATATGTTCCCGAATATTCCAAATGCCGAATGTATCAGTATAGTTGAGAACATACTATTATAATACACAATAATATCCACCCGGTTATAATAAATGAAATTCTGACCCTTTTAGAACTTTGCGTGGAAGGAAACTATTTCCAATATAACAACAAATTTTACAAACAAAGAGATGGACTAGCAATGGGCTCACCTCTCAGCCCACTTCTCGCTGAAATCTTCATGTCATCCCTCGAGAAAAAATTTCTAGATTCCACTCACGCAAAGCATATAAAATTCTGGTTCAGATATGTAGACGCCATATTGGTTTGCTTCTGTGGAACATATACGGAACTTGATAACACATTAGAATATCTGAATACACCATAAGGTCAAATTTTCTATTGAAACACAGTTGAATAATCGAATAAATTTTATGGACATGTCTATAATTCAGAGTAATAGTGAATTTTCCTTTGATATTTTCAAAAAACCCACAACTACAGACACAACCATTTCAAATTTTTCAAATCACCCAAATTCTCATAAACTTTCAGCGTATAAACCAATGATTCAAAGAGCCTTCTCCATTCCCTTAAGTAATATTGCACATAAAAGGGAACTGAATACAATTAGACAGATAACCAAAAACAATCATTTCGATACAAAAACTATAAACTCACTCATACACAGGAAATAAAAGCAACTAATCCTCAAACAGATATATCCTATTAAAACGTAAAAAAAATGACAAACAATTTATAAAACTAACATATCTTGGACCAATTTCACAAAAAATTGCTCAAATTATTTCAGCAAACAATATAAAAATAGCTTTCACACCTTCACATAGAATTCCAAATTTATTTTTTAATGCTAAGGACAAAAATAACCGGCTCAACACTTCAGGAGTTTATAAATTAAGTTGTAATGAATGTGGTAGTTTATATGTAGGACATACCGGGAGAACTTTCACAATAAGGTTCAAAGAACACCAAGCATCTTTCAAGAACCGGAAAGATAATTCTAATTTTGCGAAACATTTCTTCGAAACTAACCATACATTCCCAGAATTAGTTAATCTTGAAATCCTACATGTCGAACCGAAAGGAAAGAAACTAGAAACCCGGCAATAAAAATTTTAAACGAGCAGACAGACCTGTGCGCCTCCCCACTCTTCGAAGTCTTACACCAACCGAAGCCTCCCTTAAAGATATATAATTCCTCAACAACTTGATATACGCCAGTTTGAAAATGTAGTATAATCTATGAAACTCGCGTCACAGTATCCTCATATAAAATAGTGATAGTACACAAAGTAATTTCATTCATTCCATCATCAAAATATTTAATTTATAGGATTTTTGTTAACAATTTATATTGATTGGATTTTGTTATCTCATTTGGATGTCTTATAACAAATGTTCATTTTATTTTATATGTCGTTTGATATAAGCGGTGCTTATATGACATTAATTTAATTGCTGAAGTTATAATAATAAATACAATTTTTTGAAATTAAATATGTAGAAGGCTAACAGAATATATCTGTTAATATTAAAATATTCAGAGAATTAAAAGAGATACCAGTTAAAGAATTTGAAAATCTGATAGAATTGCTATTAGTAAAAAATAGAACCAATCCGGTTATAAAACAAGAGTAAAATAGAAAACGGCTTTTTACTTGATAGAAGAAATATAACAAAATCTGAATATTAACACAAATTAAATATGTTAATCTTCTACAATTTTAATTTCAAAAAAATTTTTATTCAAAAAACTTTTAGAATTAAATTATTGTCTAAAATAAGCACCGCTCACGTTTAATAGACGTATATAATCAAAACTCAATATATAATATCAAATGGAATAAATAAACCAACAGATATACGAAAGTCATTAAAATTAATAAATAGATATTTAAAGGAGACAAAATTTTGTTTCTGATCTTACCTTTAAGAGCACCAATTGCCTTTTAAAAACATGAACACACCTTAAGGACTTCTCAAAGAATATAATTTATTTGAAATATTTAATATATTTGAATATTCGAATAAGTTAATTCAGAAATCTCTCAAAACATGCACTATATCTTCAAAAAACAAATATAATTCTAAGTAATCCCTTCGTCGGTCCTAGATAATATTCCAAATATCAAAATCAAAAAACTACACCTATATCACAACGTCCACGTTGAGAAAGAATGCTTCGAAAACAAACCAACTTTAGAATTCAAAATTGATCTATGTTCTAACAAAATCACAGAACAGTGTAAGTTATTTTAAGATTATTTAAATTCATTCACATTCCATAATGAGATTTATTTAAGCCAAAATATAATTATATATAAAATAAAATAGAAAAAGGCTTTTTACTCGATAAAAGAAATATAACAAAATTTTAATATGAACACAAATTAAATATGTTAACCTTCTACAATTTTAATTTCAAAAAAATTTTCATTTAAAAAACTTCTAGAATTAAAAAATTAAAAAAAAAACAAGGGATTATCGAAATCTTAAAGGTTTGTTTGGTCCAAAACTATTTTTTATTTAATGGAATATTTTACGAAACTAATGATGGTCTCACTATGGGAAACCCACTTGGTCCGATATTATCCGAAATATTTAGGGACTTCCTGGAAACCAAAATCCAAGAGAGCCCCTTCTTTAAATATTTCATTTATTGGTATCGTTATGTGGATGATATTTTATCTTTATTCACCGGTACCAGTAGACAGCTTGCGATGTTTTTAGAATTCATAAATACATTATCACCCACAATAAAAATCACCAATGGAATAGAACAAAAGAACAGCATCAATTTTCTTGATTAAAAAATTTCAAAAATTAACAATAAACATGACTTTTCAATTTTCCGGAAACCCACTCATACAGATAATACGATCCACTCAAATTCTAATCATCCACATTCTCAAAACTAGCAGCTTATACTAGCAGGATATATAGGTTAGCAACATACCTATGACACGAGAGAATTTTGATAGAGAACTGAATATAATAAAACAGATTGCATTTAACAATGGTTTCAATCCATTGATTGTAAATAAGTTATTGAAACGAATGCAATTTAAACAGTCAATATCGCTTGTATATCCAACAATAGATATTGATGCAAAATATATTTCTTTAACGTACATAAACAAAAAGTCCGAAAAAATAGCAAGATATTTAAAGAAAAAGAGTAACTGCAACATTTCATTCAAAACAAGAAACACGTTAGGAAATTTAGTAAAAAATAATAAAGATTTGATCCATAAACACAAAGAGTCTGGAATCTATAGGTTAAATTGCGGTACTTGCCCATCTGTATATGTGGGTCAGACAGGTAGATCTTTCGGCGCTAGGATACGTGAACACAAGAAAGCATATTTCGGAAAAACGGAAATTCAGCATATGTTGACCATATTTTGGAGACTGGACATGATTTTGACAATAACTACAAAATCTTAAACCTAGAAAAAAAGAACCTCAGGTTGAACTACCTAGAAGCCCTCGAAATCAACGGATAAAATAAAAAACAGATTCTCCTAAACGACCAGAAGGGCCTCAATAAATCCCCCTTATTAACCATTTCTGATACTCTGTGAAATAATAAAAAAAAACAAATTACTGTAAATTGCCACTACCTTCTTTTCTGTACATTTTGAATATTTAAAGAACTCAATATCAAATATGTAGTTAGTACCATACTCACCTGACGAAGTCATGTTGTCATGACGAAACAATTGTTGTGAAATTAAATAAATTAGCGGAAATTAAGTTGTTTTACTTTAATCATCAAGATGTATTTCCGTCAAGTAGAGACCGATACAATCATACATTTAAAAAGATATGTTCAATACTACTTGTTAAGAACGGTGTAACTAACTCCCTCTATGACATTCAGATACGAATACAAATTCATGGGATGTATCAGCTTCCAAAACATATCCGAATAAGATTTCATTGAAATGTTGCCAGTAGTTTCGGCAAAATCGTAAAAAATGAAGAAAAGATATTCCTTTTTTTGTATAACAAATTTTTCGCACTAAAACTTGAATTTTCCAAAAACAAACGGAAAGAACTTATTTATATCCTTGATGAATCCAAACAAAATTTTCCCTTCCAAATCATCAAGAAATCCAGTCAATTTTTGACGCAATAATGAAGCGCAGACGAATGATTGAGGAAAACATATGACGATTCTACCAACCGTACAATTCTACATTGTTTATTCTGGTGATTGAAATGGTGCAAGAGCTTAAACATTGTAGACACAAAGTGCGAAGGCGTCAAGAAAATGGATAATTCATGCTTATTTATTCATACTAAGTCCTCCACAATTCAAAATATAATTTTTGTGGTTGTGTTGGCACGTGTTAGACAGTTTTGCGGGGGAGGAAATGAATGTCACAATGTGTTTGGAAATTATAGTAATCTAAGATAAACACGAGCTCGCTGCGGAATCAAATATTTAGCATCGTGTATGAGAGAGACAGAGAAAGACTGAGGGAAATATTCGTGAACTCATTTGTATCGAAATTCTTCATTTTTATTGGTATGAATGACAAAAATTCTCTTGATTATCTTTCTCTAGCAGGTATTTTGTTTCCTTGAAAATTGAGTAGAGGAAAAATTGAAATCCGTCTGGAAATATTACAGTTCGGAATTTCAGGTATGTGATTAAAAGCACATTTTAATAGGTAGATTAAATTTGGTGTTATTTTGACTGTGATCCTGTTACTTAATTTGAATATTTCGCTGCCCTAGAATGGAAAATGGTAGTTTGGATATCATGTTATGGAACAAGACTTTGAATCTGTTAAATGTAGCAAACATAATAGTAATTTTTTTAAATATAAAACCGGGAAATTCTGTTATATCGGGTGTTTTTTTTTGAGTGATAACTTTCGATAGGGATAACTGTGATTTGACAGATAGAAGCCCTATTGTTTTGGCATTTCTGTTTAGTAAGCATTGACAAATTATCATGGAAAGACTCACGCCGCAACGACGTTTACAAATTGTTGAAACTTATTTTCAAAATCAGTGTTCTATTCGCCAAACTTATAGATCACTTTGTGAAATTTACGGTTTACATAATCGTCTATAAGAGCAGCTTATTTGTCGAACTATCAATAGATTTCGGACCACATTTTCTCTGCTCGATGTAACAACAATAACAAGACAAAGAACTCTACGTACAGAAGAAAATATCGCTGCTGAAAGTCATAGTGTTAATGATGATCAATATTTGTCAATTCGTCGACGTTCACAACAAGTTGGACTCTGTGCATCCACCATATGGAAAATTTTGCGTAAAGATATTAGTCTACACCCATGCAAGATCCAAATGGTTCAAGAACTAAAGCCACTTGACCATAATAAGCGTCGTTTGTTTGCTCATTGGGCCTTAGAACATCTTGAAGTTGATTCACTTTTTTATCGTAAAATTGTGGTTGATGATGAAGCTCATTACTGATTCATCGGTTATGTAAACAAGCAAAATTGCCGTATATGGAGTGAAAACAATCCTCAAGAAGTTCTGCAGGTTCCATTGCATCCTGAAAAATTCACTGTATGGTGTGCTTTACACGCTGGAGGCATCATCGGTCCATATTTCTTTAAAAACAATGCTGGCGCTAATGTTACAGTGAATGGTGCTCGTTACAGATCGATGGTCAATGATTATTTTTTTTTAATTCGAATGGTACGACCCAGAAGTTTTTTGGTGCTACACCTCATGCTGCTACCGTAACAATTGATTTATTGAAAGAAAGATTTGGCGATAATATTATTTCGAGAAATGGTCCAATTAATTGGCCTCCAAGATCATGCGACATTACTCCACTGGATTATTTTCTTTGGGGTTATGTCAAGTCATTGGTTTATGCTGATATACCAGAAACAATAGACGCTTTGGAAGCCAACATAACTCGTGTTATTGATGAAATAAGGCCGGAATTGCTCCAAATATTGGTCCAAAATTGGTCTGGTCGATTGCGGTTCCTCAGAGCTAGTCGTGGTGGACATATGCCAGAAATTATGTCATAAAATGGTCTGTCAAATAAAAAAAATTTGGCAATCTTAATTTAAATGTGTTTTAATTCGATTCAAAGTTGTATAGAAAATAATAATTTTTTAAAAATTTCACTATCAAAACATGTTTAATCTGTTAGTATTCTACAAATTTAATTTCAAAAAATGTATTCAAGAAACTTGAAGAATTAAATTAATGTCTAATAAGCACAGCTTATATTTAATAGACGTATAAAATCGAAACTCATTATACAATATCAATGGAATTACAATGGAATTAAGATAAAACCCAAAGCATTTAAATTGTCAAATAAAATAAATAAATAAATGTTTTTTGTTTGGTTCCAAGCATGCGTACTGAGCTTTTCAGATAAACGGAAACGCAGCTTTGCTTGTTACAAAATGTTTAGTTATGATCTTATATTTATGAGAACTAAATCTTTCGCAAAAATATACAACATAATTTTTAATATATTTAAATAAATTACTTCAAAAACTCTCAAAACATGTAGCGAATCCTCAAAAAATAATCAGAATTCAAATAAGACTATTTCAACTTTACATTTAAAAGATAAAATCAATTAACAATAAATAAACTTACTCAATATGATCTCTAGGAATATGTGTTTGTTGAACATTAAAGTTAGGTATATTTAATATCCAAGGTACTCTATGTTCTATGCTCTCAACAAAATCGCACAAAGTTTATAAGGCACTTTAATGGTCTTAGTTAAAACTTTCAACACTGCATAATAAATTTCTTTATTCAAAAATCTTATAATTATGTATTATATATAAAATAAAATAATGAGAAAGCGGTTTTTTACTTGATAGAAGGAATGTTACAAAATTTGAATATCAAAACAGATTTAATCTGTTAGTCTTCTACAATTTTAGAAGACTAACAGATTAAATCTGTTTTGTTATTCAAATTTTATAATATTGCTTTTATCAAGTAAAAAACCGCTTTCCCATTATTTTAATAATTTTTTTTAATGAGAAAGATGTCACTTTTCTATATAATGTTAATAGAGGTAAATTGATGGACTACTTGGAGATTCTTTCAATCAGAAAAGCCATTGAGAAAAGGAAGAATTCAGCAAATTCCCAAATACTCTTTGCGAAACCCCTATACTGCATGCTGTTATTACCAATCGCCATAAAAATACACAGATGTCTTAAGTGTAATAAAAGAACATTTTTTGAATTTTAACTTAAGTTGCTTTTTGTACTCCTTTGAAGATGGTCGAAAGACCGAAACGCGTATCAGGATTCTGAGTAAACATTTGTAAATAACATGCTTTTGAGTCTACATTTGAAACAAAGTCAAAGGGAGGATAAAATTATAATGAAAAACCCGGAACATGAACGATTCACAAGTTATATCAAAGACACAACTTTATTTCATAACACGTTAAGTGATTTCGGCATCGAAATTTAAATTTTTCAGTCAAGTTCAGTTATCCAGTGACTACTTGTGATAATTCGGTTATTCGAATCCTCCTCGACATTCAGTAAACTATGTCATACCATGAAGTTCACTATTCCAACATTTCTGACCGACTGTGGCTACAATAGATTCACCAGAATTCAAGAACTTGAATTCCGAATTGTTAGTAGAGGCCACAATTGAGAGTTGAGGAAACGTCAAGTCCAGGTCATCGAAGGTTCAAATCTGGAACTTTTCAGATGGTATTTGAAACTTTGTTAGAATATACGTAACTTTATGGCTTATATATTCACATTGTTCCTCAAACTTTCTTCGAGAGTATAATTTTGTTACGAGTATATCTATGCTGAGACAAGATAATTCTTCTTTACCATAATTCTGTTGATTTTTTCGGTTATTTTGCGAGGAAATTTAGGCATCAAATTCTTGTGTATAAAATAAAAATATAAAATCAAAACTCGTACTATAATTGTCAAGTGTTTTACATGGGGAATTAAAGAAGTTGCACTCTTAACAGTGCTGTTTCTAATGTTGGACAGTAACAAAGCCTAATCAGAACAAAAATGAGCACCTTAATCGCACTAGCTGAAAAAGTCTGAGGGATCTTCAAACAAGATTTAGAAGTATTAGTATAAAAATATGTTCCTCAGCAAAATGGCGAATGCGCTGGGTCAAAGTTCATTTTCTTTGATTGAACACATGAAGTTATTGTTTCCATGATAGTTAACTCTGAGAATGTTTTACAATTATAAATAAATAAAGGAAGATATTGCCATCAATATATAAGCAATAAATTTAATTTGTATCAAAGAATGATGCTAAGATATAAAAGCTCTAAAGGTGCATAATGAAAAGTTGTTAATGTTATTAGAGGTGGGAGAAACACAATTCAGAAAGAATATTCACTTCAACTATGATATTTAAAATATATCTAGGTTCTTGTTACTCGTGATAGATGGCTTTTGTGCTTGTTAAACAATATAAAATTTTGAATATGAGATCTGAATTCGACATATTTCATAAAAATGAGAAAAGATATATTTACTGCAGAATTTCTCAAATAGTTACCATCAGTTCTTCATTACTGTATTTATTTTATCAATAGTGAGCTGAATTTTTGGAGAAAAATTTAATTTTTCATCTCTTTTCAGTTCAAAAAAGTGGCGGAACTCAACTTAAACTGATCATCAATTATCCTTCGCAGCTTCAAGCACTCTTCAAGCCAATGAGGTGAGTACGCCTACACAATTCAAGATTAGATGAAAGGGTCAAAAAATTGTAGTTTATCCATTGAGTGTGCAAAAAGTACGAGCAGGAGTAGTTGCCAACAGCTGAAGCTGTTACAGAATCAAATTATTCCGACAATTCGACAATTCCCAATTAATTTCACAACGCTCCAATAGCCACACAATATCTCAGAACCACCTTTTCGAATCATTTCACGAATGACAGGATGAAATGGCCACCAAGATCACCTGATTTATCCCTCAATGATCTTTCATTTGCAGGATATCTGGAAAATTCGATTTATGGACATGAGATCGATAGAACTACAAATCTTGTTGAATTAAGGTTTAAAATTAATCCAACTTTGTGCCAAAAAAGCCACTATGCCTAATCTGCTCAGAGATGTGAGATTATCTCTTTATAATAGATTTGGCTACTGTTTGGCACAACATGGTGGACTATTTTGAACACTCAATTCAAATTTGTGAGCCTTCGACATGCGTTTAGTTTTTTTTAGAATTCGTTTTCATATTCGTTCAGTTTTTTTTAAATTTTGTACAATTCATTTTATTTTTGAACTAGTTATGGCAAAATAGAACCCAAGTAGTAATTTTCAGAGATGAAATTATCTGCGTCATTCATTTTCGCATAAATCGGGTGTTTTTTCAGGGTGATAAAAGTTTAAATTGAAATAAAACACATTTAAATTAAGATTGAACCCAATTTTTTCTTTATTTGAAAGATATTCTTATGAAATTTATGTTTCAAAAACAATTTCCGGCATATGTCCACCACAACTAGCTCTGGCGAACCGCATTCGACCAGACGAATTTTGGACCACTTTTTCGAGTAATTCAGGCCTAATTTCATCGATAACACGAGTTATGTTGGCTTTCAAAGCGTCTATTGTTTCTGGTTTATCAGCATGAACCAATGACTTGACATAATCCCAAAGAAAATGGACCTTTTCTCGAAATAATCTTATAGTCAAATCTTTCTTTCAATAAATCAATGAGGTGTAGCATGAGGTGTAGCACCATCTTGTTGGAAACAAAACACTCCTGGATCGATACTGTTGAAATTTTGAAACAAATAGTCATCGATCATCGATCTGTAACGAGCACCAGTCACTGTAACATTAGCTCCAGCATCGTTTTAAAAGAAATATCGACTGATGTCGATAAATCAGCAAACAAACGACGCTTATTATGGTCAAGTGGCTTTAGTTCATGAACCAGTTGGATCTTGTATGGGTCAGTTATCCCTATCGAAAGTTCTATCACTCTAAAAAAAACAGCCGATAAATTCCTCACACGTAATATGCAATGAAATAGGAATGTCGTATCGTATTGTATTTGATTTTTAAGCGTTATGAACTGCACGAAATCACTTCTGAGTTCTATGTGCCGACTAAATTTGTTCATCCGTAACGAAATGAGGTGTCCAACTGTCCACTTCCCACAAGGGGCTACACGTGGGTGTGGCAGACGAATTATACTCTGGATTAGTCATTATGATAACGCGCATATCTTTTGAGTATTTCAATGTTCGACTGGACTGTCGAAGTTCTCTGTCCTATGTATTGAATATCCAATCACCAAAACGAGATTTTCCGAACTTGTATAAATCAATATTATGACGTGAAGGAAATTTACGTAACTGGGAGTATTAACTGTACAAATTTCAGTTAAGTTAGTCTTTTCGATTGATCTGAATACTGAGAATTTTTGACGAAAGATCATATGGAGCTATACAAATCAGAAGGACCTGTCCCTTTAGTTTTTATTGATAACTTCCTCTAATGCATCGTCTGGATGCATAAAACAAACTCCCGAAATGTCTGGAACAATTAATTATCCAATGTCAATTCGCAGACAGACCGATATGCTCTTCAGGGTTGGGGTGAGGTTAAACGGCAAACATCGTCCGACAACCTGCGTGTAACAAGGGATGAGTATTACATGTTTATCTGGAGAGAGTGGAACTGTGTCAACACTTTGGATGGGTAATTGTTTGGTGACGTAACTGTGTGTTTGTTATAGGTCTTGATTAAGGGTTCAGAGTGGTTTGCAATGAGGTGGACGGTTTCAATTATTCATCGACCCGTTTTTATATCGCTTGCACTTAGAACTTGGTCTTGATTTAATCAGATGTTCAGGTCAACAAGAAAAGGAGTATATTTGTTTCAATTGGATATTGTAACTTTCCATTGGATCAAATCATCAGACCATATATGGTGCAAATACTCGAACCCATAGACTTGAAAATTATGAAAATTTCTCAATTGTTAATATATATATATATATATATATATATATATATTAATAATAATATAATATATTCTTCCAATTTTAATTTCAGTAAAAACAAATAAGACAATACAGTGAAAAAAAACATCTAGTTTTCAAGAATCTTTCAGATGGTGTTGACTGGTTCAATATTTATAACATTTCAGATATTGAAGTCAATAGGATGTGGAATGAATTTCTTAATATTTTCAAGAGTAAATTTGATACAGATTTTCCACTCAGGACAATAAATATCGGGTGTTTTTTTTTTGAGTGATAAAAGACAGTGACAGAAGTGACAGAAGGTAGAAGCCATGTTGTTTTGACATTTCTGTTCACTAAGCATTGACAAATTATCATGGAAAGAGTCACGCCGCAACAACGTTTACAAATTATTGAAATCTATTTTCAAAATCAGTGTTCTATTCGTTAAACCTATAGAGCACTTCGTGAAATTTATGGTTTACATAATCATCCATCAGAGCAACTTATTCGTCGAACTATCGATAGATTTCGAACCACATTTTCTGTACTCTATGCAGCAACAACAACAAGACAAAGAACTGTACGTACAGAAGAAAATATCGCTGCTGTAAGTCATAGTGTTAATAATGATCCAGCTTTGTCTATTCTATTGGATTCCATGTGGTGGATGCACAGAGTCCAATAGAATAGACAAAGCTGGATCATTATTAACACTATGACTTACAGCAGCGATATTTTCTTCTGTACGTACAGTTCTTTGTCTTGTTGTTGTTGTTCTGGTTGTTCTGGTTCTAGAACTAAAGCCACTTGACCATAATAAGCGTCGTTTGTTTGCTGATTGGGCCCTAGAGCAGCTCGAAGTTGATCCACTTTTTTAGCGTATAATTGTGTTTAGTGATGAAGCTGAATTCTGGTTGAACGGCTATGAAAACAAGCAAAATTGCCATATATGGAGTGAAAACAATCCTCAAGAAGTTCTACAGGTTCCATTGCATCCTGAAGAATGTACTGTATGGTGTGCTTTACACGCTGGAGGCATCATCCGTCCATATTTCTTTAGAAATGATGCTGGAGCTAATGTTACACTGAATGGTGCTCGTTAAAGATCGATGATCAATGATTATTTGTTTCAAAATTTGAATGGTATCGACCCTGAAGTGTTTTGGTTCCAACAAGATGGTGCTACACCTCATTCTGCTACCGTAACAATTGAATTATTGAAAGAAAGATTTGGCTATAACATTATTTCGAGAAATAGTCCAATTAATTGGCCTCCAAGATTATGCGACGTAACTCCACTGGATTATTTTCCTTGAGGTTATGTCATATAAGTAGTTTATATGACTTCAAATTCAGAATTATATATTCTAACTTCTACAATATATATTGAAACTATGTACAAAAATTATCAAATTGATGTCCTGATATATAATTATTATAAAATATTTTTCATGTGTCGGAAAAAACTTTTTTACATCTCGACTTGAAATGTATTAATACAAATATATTAACAAAAACTATATAAGAATGTATATTAACATACAAATACAAGAAATCCATTGTTCCAAAATTATCTTAAATTATCAATATGAAGGATCAAATGAAAATAATTGAACGAGAACTCGAACATTCAACAGCTGGTATTTCGACCTATCTGACCTCATCAGAAATGTATTGAATTCAGATTCAAATATATAACAAGATCAAAATTTAACTCACCAAAATGAGATAAAACCAGGAACAATCCTCAAGAAGTTCTGCAGGTTCCATTGCATCCTGAAAAATGCACCGTATGGTGTGTTTTACACGCTGGAGGCATCATCGATCCATAAATTCTTTAAAAACGATGCGGGAGCTTATGTTACAGTGAATAGTGCTCGTTACAGATCGATTATCAATGATTATTTGTTTCAAAATTTGATTGGTATTGACCCAGAAGTGTTTTGGTTCCAACTAGTTGGTGCTACACCTTATGCTGCTACCGTAACAATTGATTTATTGAAAGAAAGATTTGGCGATAACATTATTTCGACAAATGGTCCAATTAATTGGCATCCAGATCATGCGACATACCTCCACTAGATTATTTTCTTTGAGGTCATGTCAAGTCATTGGTTTATGCTGATAAACCAGAAGCAAAAGACGCTTTGGAAGCCAACATAACTCGTGTTATTGATGAAATAAAGCCTGAATTACTCGAGAAAGAGGTGCAAAATTGGTCTGGTCGAATGCGGTTCCTCAGAGCTACTCGTGGTGGACATATTCCGGAAATTATTTCTAAAACATAAATGTCATAAAATTATCTTTCAAGTAGAAAAATATTTGGCTGCAATTTTGATTTAAATGTGTATTATTTCAATTTAAAGTTCTATCACTCTAAAAAAAACACCCGATATTATGGGGTTCCAGTTCATCAGTAGAACATATTTTTGTAACACAAAAATTAGCAATCAGGACTATGTTCAATTTGAAATTAAGGTCATCTTGTAGGAAGTTCTTTAAGGCTTACAATATTTTAACTCTTTCAGGACTTTATTCCTACAGAGTTTTGATATTACTTTGTGAGTTCAAAAAATAAAAATTCAACCGAAATAGATCAAGAATAGTTTTTTTCCGATCCATAAATGAAAAAAGGCTCACTTATATGGGTATTAAATTGTATAATCTCCTTCCGAAAGGTATTCGGGACATATCAGATTACAATCCGTTTCGTACGGTTGTTTTTTGTTCATATTGAATTTTGAACCATATTCTTTTGCAAAATTTAAAGACTTCTGTCTTAGAATATGAACGGCTGTGTTCTTCTGATTTCCTTTTCATTTGTTTCGACTTATTTTTACTTTATTGTCCAACTGTTTGATAATGATTGTGGATATAAGTATTATTATTTTTATTCATTCTTTAAATCCGTAGCACTACATTTAACATCAGTGGACGTTAGTGCTTTTTCTTCCAATTCAAATATGACTGCTATGACATTTTAAAATCATATCGTGACTGAATAAACAACCCTTAATGTGCGAGATAATTAATATTTCAGTTTCCAATTCCGCAGATATCAAAACCTACTAAAATGTTTAAGTTATACTGAAAACATATTTGATCTAGAATCTGTTAGGCGAGCCCTCACATATATACCCTCAGTTAAGCCATCATTAAATATCAAGTTGCCCATAGGAAACACCCACGAACTTTGAAGGAGCATATGATCCAGAATAATTTGATTACCTTATTACGACATGTAATTCACGAAATTCCTATCTCGTCTAACGAGGCGCCATAATAAAACTAGACAAAGCCCCACGTTATACCCTCCTGTATGCCTTCTCGTATGACAGCAATATGCATCAAGTTAAATAGGGATTGACGGATTATATGGCTCAATTTGGATGAGACGGCGTTTCCTGGGACTAACCGTAAAATCTTGTCCTATTCAAGGGGCACAATCGCTTCTGTAGACACCACCTGACTCCCATAAAATCTTCCTGCTTTGTATTCCTGTTTAAAAAGTGGGAGACGTGGACCTCCTAGCCGTAAAATAAAATTTGTGCCGGTTTGTTCCATTTCACCTCAGTCAATACGAGAAAACGCATGAGTACAGATTTTTTCTGATTTTAGGGGAGTTATAGGACATGGAGAGAGGAGTGATATTTTTCTGTTCCTTGACTGCAATTAGTGTAAGCGAAACAGATTGTTTTTGCGCTTTTCAGTTCAAAAGTACTCTTTTAACTGAGTAAGCCTTGACAGTTGTCATAAATGTTAACAATGAAGAATGTAGCTGTATCGGCTAAATATATCATGTGATTTCATTCAATATTCTACAGATTCCTTTATTGGAATTCGAACTCGAAAGTTTTTTTCTGCGTTTGTAACTTGAAAAACTCGGGAATACATTCTATACTCGAATTCGCTAGCTGAGGTTTGTTATGCATGTAAATTTGCGTCCACTATATGGCGCTAGAGTATGATTAATACCTTAGTGTTCGTGTGCATAGCGATTATAGGTAATTGAAAGATTAGTAGACTTTGGGCATTACAAAAGAAGAACCAACAGGTTCGAAATGTCTCTACTTATGTCTAGGTGATCACCAAAACCTTATAGGGATTGTTTGAGTTTAGAATTGTTATACAGATGTTACAATGTCTCGATTTCTAGATCTTTTTATTCCCATAGCTCACACTCTTTATAAATTTGTTTCGAAATAGTTTGTCTCTTCAGATGCATAGTAAATTCAGGATCAAATAAATCACAAAAACAATTTTCAACTGACCAGAAAGATAAAACTTGGAAATGAATCAAGTCGAACATGTTTAATTTATTGGAAACCCTCATGTGTGCTCCAGACACAGAAAAAACAATATATATTATTCTATCCAAACAATGTCTCAGGATAAGATTAACAATAACCAGAATTTCAAACGTAGATTTAAATGGTGAAGGCAAAGTATTTTGATAATTTTGATTAAGACATCCATTGCCTTAATTCTTTACTTGCACCATATATTCTAACCTGAAAAACAGAAAACTTCCTGAAAATTAATACAAAAATAATTGTAACAAATGTCTAACATATACTGTGAAATAGGGACAATAATCATGGATTGAATCTGAATTCACAATTTCTTCATATACACAATATATTCGATCTTAGAAAACAGAAAACTTCACGAAATGAATACTTGTCTCTTTAAAAATCAAGTTAAACTAAATTTATAAATATATATACAATTACAAATCTCGTCATAAAATAAAGTTAAAATAAATTATGTTGTGTTTAACACGCCGTTTCGGCCAGTTAAGTATAGCTGATCGTTATCAAGTGTCAACTGAAAATGGTCGTGGCTACGCGTCTTTATATATACCTAGTTTGATGATGGGGGAGGGGGTGGGGGAATTCTCACGTTCTTCATTCTATCGAGTAGGGGGAGCCATATGGTTGGGACTTCTACGCTTGGGTGGCTGTAGACATTTCGATTTTGTTTAATGAAGACTGCTTCTTTGACCTTGCGCTTTCTCCAGTGTTGTTCCTGGTGGATAATCTTTGCTTGATTCCATTGGATATTATTATGATCGTCCCAGGTGTGCTCTGCTATTCCTGATTTGGTCGTTTCTCCCCTGATTGTATGATTTTTGTGTTCTTTGACCCTGATCTCCAAGGGTCGTTTCGTTTCTCCTATATAGATCGATCCGCATTCAAAAGGTATCGAGTAAATGCAGTTCTTGTTGTCTATCGATTCTTCCGGCTTGGTTTTTGTGAGAAAACTTCTTAAGGTATTATCTGATTTGAACGCCGTCTGGATGTTGTAGTCATGAGCTATTCTGCGGATTTTCTCTGATAAGTCTTTTACATATGGTATTGATATTCTTGTCTCGCCCTCTGGAAATTCAGACTTTTCCGTTTGCTGGTCGCATTTCTGTATAGTATCTTCAGTTATTTTAGGACTGTAATCGTTCGCTGAAAGATCCTTCTTGATGTTTCTCACTTCGTTCTCTAAATCCTCTTTGTTATTACAGATGGTTTTTGAACGAAGGAATAAATACCTTAAGATATGACTCACCTGACGAAGTCATGTTGTCATGACGAAACAATTGTTGTGAAATTGAATGAATTAGCGGAAATTAAGTTGTTTCACTTTAATCAACAAATTATATTGTAATGAATGCCCTGCATTTTACATAAGTCAGACAAAACGATCTATAAACATAAGGGTAAAAGAACATAGAAAAGTATATTGCGTAATAAAATAACATTTGGTTTTTCGGACCATTGTATAAATAACAACCATTTCATAGATTTCAGTAGAGCTGAGATTTTACACTTAGGTAATAAAAGCAGAAGAATGGGCCTTTTAGAATGTTTGGAAATTTGTTTACCACATGGTAAGAAGCTACCAATTACAAATGAAAAACTTCAATTTAGTTTATCGCCATTGCTCATATCTGTGAAAGATTAGGACCCAACTAACACCATATTTTTACACTGTTCAAAAGTGTACCTGTGATCTACTCTACCATTATAAATAGGATTTTAAGTTTTGTTCTCTTCAGTTTTGAAAATGAGCTAAAACCCGAAACATATATGTTACCAGACATCAAATAAACAGTGAAACTTAAGCGAAGCGGTTTTTAGTTTAAATTTAATTTTAATGTTTCACTAAGAGAAAGGCGAGAAATCAATATCAAAATAGTCATAAAATATAGAATTATTTAAATATTTTAATATTCACAGATATATTCTGTTAGCCTTCTACATATTTAGATTATACTTTATATTACAACTTCAGGAATTAAATTAATGTCATATAAGCATTGCTTATATCAAACGACATATAAAACAAACATTCATTATAAGACATACAAATGAGATAACAAAATCCAATAAATATGATTTGTTAACAAAAATTCTATAAATTAAATATTTTGATAGACAAAATTTTGTTTCTGCTCATCCATCTTATGAAAACAGATATCTTTCAAAAATGTTCAACATCACCTTGAGAATTTCATCATTGAACTGTCTTACTTAGAATATTCAATATTATTGGATATCTTACTATGTTACATTTTAGAAAATCTCAAGATATGTAAAAACATTAATAGAAAATAAGTTTTAAGAGAGACTTTGCTCGTCAGTACTCAATCACATTCAATAAAATATAATATCAATCAACAAAAAATATTTACTTACCTTCAACAATTCAGAAAGCATAATGACAAATGAATACTAATTATTTAAATGGAGTCCAATGTTGACTACAAAATAAATAGTTCTGTGGTTTACCATTGATCTTAAAGATTAAAAGGTAATTCAACGGCCTCTGTTATAGCACAAGGACCATCTGTATAAAGAATGTTAAGGAAACCAAATAATTTAATATTATAAATAAAATAAAATAAATCGAGTTTTATACATGATAGAAGGTATATAAAATTATTTAAATATTTTAATATTTACAGATATATTCTGTTAGCCTTTTACATATTTAATTTCAAAAAATTATATTCAATATTATAACTTCGGGAATTAAATTAATGTCATATAAGCACTGCTTATATCAAACGACATATAAAATAAACATTCATTATAAGACATCCAAAAGAGATAACAAAATTCAATAAATATAAGTTGTTAACAGAAATCCTATAAATTAAATATTTCGAGTAGACAGAATATGTAGCTAACAGAATATATCTGTAAATATTAAAATATTTAAATAATTTTATATACCTTCTATATGTATAAACCCTCATTTATTCAATTTTTTTTTCATAAAATATAGATTCTTGGAGATCTTGTTAAAGGAGCTTTAACTCCATAGGGACACCCTGTTTATTCCTCAGTGGAACCTTGAATAACAGTTTTCTATAGTCAATCATGAAACCATAAACAAAATCGATTACAGTTCACCTAGTTGCAAAAATTGACAAGGCAATTGTTTATGGCTACGTAAATGTCAGCCTGGTTCTCAATTTTTCCCACTGATCGACGTCGAATGTATAAAGAATCATACAGAGTTGCCGAATATGAAATATGGATCAGTAGATACCTACCGAAATGGTACTGTTAGCGTTATGGATTATAGTCCGTAATGTGTTTTTTATCTCTCATTTCCATTTCGCTCGATTTGGACGTAGTTTCCCAAGGCACGTGACGAATGGTTTGTGCTTAATTACTTCGTAAAGCGGTCGTGTATACTTTGACAAATTGTTATTTTTTAATAACAAACTACGTGAAAAGTTCGCGGATGGATTTTCCGAGTCGCACGAAGGACTAGCTAATGACCGAAGTGTGCTATGTTGTGGATTTAATGGATGGCCAAATGCATTTTCAATATTTATCCAATTTTATCAGTGTTTTCATCGCGAAAGTGACTCTACGACTTGGTTTTATTATAAAATAAATGGAGGTTCATATTTGATAGAAGGTATATGAAATTATTTAAACATTTTAATATTTACAGATATCTACATATTTAATTTCAAAAAATTATATTAAATATTTTAACTTCAGGAATTAAATTGATGTCATATAAGCACTGCTTGTATCAAAGGACAAATAAAATAAACATTCATTATCAACAAAATGAGATAACGAAAGCCTCTAAATATAAATTGTTAACAAAAATCCTATAAATTGAATATTTTGAGTAGACAAAATTTTGTTTCTGCTCATCTCTCTTATGAACACAAAAAATGTTTAACATTATCTTAAGAATTTCATCATTAAACTATCTTACTTAGAATGTTCAATATTATTGGATATCTAACTAACATACTTTTTAGAAAATCTCAAGATATGTAAAAACATTACTAAAAAATGAGTTTTAAGAGAGACTTTGCTCGTCAGTACTCAATCATATTCAATAAAATATAATATCAATCACCAAAAAATATTTACTTACCTTTAACAATTCAGAAAGCGTCTTGGCAAATGAATACTGAACATTTAAATGGAGTCTAATGTTGACTCAAAATAAATAGTTCTGTGGTAATATTGATCTTGAAGATTGAAAGACAATTTAACCGCCGTTAAATTCAACATTATCCAATAATATTGAATATTCTAAGTAAGATACTTTTATGATGAAATTCTTAAAATTATGTTAAACATTTTTTAAAGATATCTGTTTTCATAAGATGGATGAGCAGAAACAAAATTTTGTCTACTCAAAATATTTAATTTATAGGATTTGTTAACAATTTATATTTATTGGATTTTATCATCTCATTTGAATGTCTTATAATGAATGTTTATTTTATATGTCTTTTGATATAAGCAGTGTTTACATGACATAAATTTAATTCCTGAAGTTACAATATCAAAAATAATTTTTTGAAATTGAATATGTAGGAGGCTAACAGAATATATTTGTAAATATTAAAATATATAAATATTTTTATATACCTTCTATCAAGTATAAGCTCCATTTATTTCATTTTATTCATAATATATAATTATTTGGTTTCCTTAACATTCTTTATACAGATGGTCCTTGTACTATAACGGAGGCCGCTAAATTTCCTTTCAATCTTTAGGATCAGTGGTAAACCACAGAACTATTTATTTTGAGTCAACATTAGACTCCATTTAAATGTTCAGTATTCATTTGCTAAGACGCTTTCTGAATTGTTAAGGGAAAGTAAATATTTTTTGTTGATTAATATTATATTTTATTGAATATGATTAGGTACTGACGATCAAAGTCTCTCTTAAAACTTGTTTTTGCTAATGTTTTTTCATATCTTGAGATTTTCTAAAATGTAACATGGTAAGATATCCAATAATATTGAATATTCTAAGTAAGATAGTTTTATGATGAAATTTTTAAGATTATGTTGAACATTTTTGAAAGATATATATATAAGTCACAAATATGTTAAACCTTTGATGAATAAATTGAAAACTACTGGTTCCATCCAGAATAAGAAACACGAAGTTGAGCGTTCAGCCCGAAATGAAGCTATATAGCAGTATTGGGACATTTACAGATGGATAATTGTCAATCTTTAAGAACTTTAGCAGGAGCATCTAATCTTCCGAAATCTAGGGTTCATAGAATTGTGAAAGCTCATTAATTTCACCCTTACAAGATAAGGCTGGTGCAACAGTTGAATAAGGATGATTTCAATAATTTTTTTTTCATTTTATTTCATATGATTCAATTCTTTTCGAAATTCAAACTGTTGATATCAAAGTACCTATAAGGATACTAAATTTTGTTTAAGGCTCTAACCGTGTGACTGTAATCAGATACGCAAGAAGTTTTCCACTCTGCATATTCTCGAAAATACCTCGTTCAGAGTGTAAATCAAAAATTGTCAAATAAGCAACAGTTAAAGTCGATTTCCGCGCAAATCACATGTTGGTCACGTTCTCATCTCCCTTTCTGCACTTTTCCCGGTCACTTACCTCTTCATACATACACACTCTACTCTTCAACTCGTCTCATACACAAAGGCCCACTCTAGAAGGATGAGCTGAAAGGCGTAAAGGTCGTTATGGATATATATTTCAGATAAGTATATCTGGACGCGAGTACGGACGTGTTTAATCTCTTCGACATCTGAATGGCGCGGCCCTTCAGCGGAAACGACAAAAGAATTGTAATGGTAGCTTTATTATCCCGTTTTCCGATGCAATGTATAATGCCGTGGACCGATCCTTGGACGCCTGTTATGGAATTTCAATGAGGTCTGGATGCTTCAGGCCAATGGAGAGGGGTGTGATGCCGGTCAGATAATAGCCCAGAGGTGAAACATTGAATCTGGAATGAATGCAAAACATCGTGGTTACAATTTGGGGGTGCTGAAAATTTCGGTGAAAGTCGAGGCTATCATTTGGTTCATTATTCCCAATAATGACACTCAAGAAAGTTAAGGAATGAAATGAGAAATCACAATTTTTATTGAATGAATATACAGTGCCTCGAGTTTCCTAGTGTTTACTACATTTTCAAACTGAATAAAACAAGTTGTATCTCAACGATTATATATTCTCGTTGAAGACTTCGGCTTCTGCAAAACTTCGAGAAGTTGGGTAGAATTGTAGAAAATGTTCTGCAAAATTAGAGATATTTTTCTGGTTTCTGAATTAATGTTCTTTGAACCTTTTTGGGAAAAATGCCCCGGTGTTTCCTATATATACACTACTGCACTGTTGACAACCTAATTAATGAATTCCAGAATTATTCAGCCGGTTGTTTTTGTCTTCAGCATTAACGAAGGTTGAAAATTTTATGTGAGGGTGTGAAAGCTATTTTAATGTTAAGTTTTGAATATATTTGAGCATCCAATTACTCACAAACTTACTGCTTAAAGGTCAATGATACATAGAGCATTTTTAACTTCTTCAAATGATATTGAGTCGAAAAGAAAACTGAATATAATCAAACAAATACCCGCAAACAATCAATTAGAAACAAAAGCCATAAATTTCCTTATACCCAAAAAAGAAAAATAACTAATTCTAAAACAAATACATTTCACTTCCAAAACAGAACAAAAATTTACAAAACTAACATATCTTGTACCACTCTCGTAAAAAATAGCTCAAATAGTTTCAAAAACTAACATGAAAACATCTTCCACACCCTCACATAAAATTCCCAACCTCTTTTTAAATATCAAAAGCCAAAACAACCGACTGAATAATTCTGAATTTTGCAAATTAAGGTTTCAATAGGTAGTAGCTTATTTATAGAACAAACCAAGAGATCTCTCCAAGAAAGGTCCAAAGAAGATCAATTTTCATTTAGGATCCGGAAAGATAATTCTAATTTTACTAAACATTTTTTGAAACCAATCATATCTTCCCAGAATTGGACAATCTTGAAATATTATATATGAAAGATCAGGCAAAAGACTAAACAGTCTGGAATCTAAAAATATTTAATTATATAAAATAATAAGAGGAGGTTTTTTATTTAAAATTATTTATAATTTTCTTCAAAAGCCTGACATTTTGGAATAATACCACATACATTTTTTCCATATTTTTCTGATAACTCGAGTCACTTCATATTCAGAAATAAAAAGTGATAGAAAACAAACTAATTTCTTATTTCATTCCATTATAAACTAATAGCTGTCGATGAATAAATAATGACTTACTTTTAATGATGAACAAATAACCTAGATAAAAAAAAACAAGTAAACTCTTTTTGATTTATATGTTAATGATGAAGTGCTCTGATTATTATGATTTCGAATTTCCATAGCTTGAATTATTTGGGTGTACAATATTTCAATGCTGACAGAAAACTTGAAACAAAATCTTAAAACTTTGACTATCAAAACAGATTTAATCTGTTAGTTCTATAATTTAAATTAAAAAAAAAAATTTAAAAACTTTTAGAATTAAATTAATGTCTTATAAGCACTGCTTATATTTAATAGACGTATAGAACCAAAATTCATTATACAATATCAAATGAAATAAAAAAACCCAACAAATATAAATTGGTAATTAAAAAATAAGTAATATTGAATGTTTCGTTCCAACCATGCGCACCTGAACTCGTCACATAGGCGTGGTGCGCATGTTTTGCCTGTAATATTTTGCAAAATGTTTTGTTTCTGGTTTTATATTTATGAAAACAAAATCTCTTTTGAAAATACACAACATAATTTTAAAAACTTCTCCAAAACTAATTTATTTGAAATATTTAATATGTTTAAATATTTAAATAAGTTACCTCAAAAACTTCCAAAAACATGTAGCACATCCTCAAAAACAATTAGAATTCAGATAAGGTCAGTTTAACTTTACATTTAAAAGATAAAATCAAATAAAAATAAATAAACTTGTAAACTTACCATAGAATTTTTGGAATCTATGTTAATGCAAATTAAAACTAGGTACCAAGGAACTCTATGTTCTATACTAAACACAGAAATCATACAAAGTTGTAAGGCATTTTATGGCCTTCCTTGAACCACTGGAAACTGTATAATGAATTTCTTCATTCAAAAACCTAATATAATTATATATTATATATAAAATAAAATAATAAGCAGTTTTTTACTTGATAGAAGAATTATTACAAACTTTGAATATCAAAACAGATTTAATCTGTTAGTCTTCTACAATTTTAATTTCAAAAAAATTGTCTATCGAAATAGTTCAGGCACTGAAAGTCCAAAATTATAATAATAAACTGTTTTTATTTGAAATGGGTATTATTTAAAAAAATTTCCAAGTTCAAGTATTTTTGATTTTTTTACATGACAACTAACTCTTATCCAGAATGCCAACCGATTTCAATTGCGTTGTCGAAAACACCGGTATAGATAAAACATTCAAAACCTTACTCAATCCTGATGCTACAAAATAAATTTACTGAAACAGAGCTTTATACGAACCGAATATTCGATTATATGTTTTCGCTTCACAAGAGAACAATGGTAGTATAAAACATTTTAAAGTATCTCGTTTCCTTCAACTCCAGGGCAATGCTTTCATAAATATGCAGGAAAATAAAGAATATTTGAAGGAAAAATAAAACTCGATTTTGTGTGAAATATTCTTCTTCATATTATACTATTTGTATGAGATTCAATCTGATGCTAGTATTATAGCTTCGGTTGTTAGGAAAATTATATCAGGAAGACAACAATAACATTATTCGAGAGTATAATAGTTAACTTAATTAACTCGGAACGATACTCAAGAAAGGGACTTGATAACGTTGAAAAAGAAATTTCATTCCGCTTATCAAATAAAACACAGGCTGAAACAATATTTCGGTTATTTTGAATATTGAAAGAGAATTCAATTAAGAGTGGACAAAAACCAGCTATTAGAAAATTTCGGAATTTGATTGATAGTCCTCATGTATGTACCTTTAGAATAGAGCAGAAAATTTAAGTTATGTCTGAAAATAACTGAGAAAAATAAAAAAAATTTCTACAGGCTTTTAGGTGTTATGATAGATTTGAAATATAGAAAACAAAAGTAAAAAATTTCAACATTGCTGTACATGTTTGTTCCATAAAACATCATGGATAAAATATCCGCAAAATTAAACATAATGAAAATGAATATTTTCTACTGAACTCCATCTAAACTTAAAATAACAGCTGCATCAAGTGTTTTGATGAATATAACAGAATATCGCATGAATTGCCAAGAACATCTCTTACTAATAGAAGCAGGAATTTATGAAATAGTGAAGGTTTCATAAATTACAAGAAATTTTAGTTATTTTGGTCGGTATTTGCTTGCACACTTGATTCAAACTGTAATTGATTGTTTGATTATTTACTATTTTATACAAATTGTATTAGTTAAGTTTTAATTTCACTATTTCTCTATTGAGAATTGTAAGTATACTTATTTACTATCACAATTTTAAATTACTAAGTTTATATTGATATTATGATTTGGACAATTTAGACATATATTCATCCATGGCATCAACTACTTGAGCTGCACCATCCTCTAGATTTCTATGGAAATGCCTCATACCATCTATGTACAGCATAGCTTCATGATAACTTATCGGATAGACTTCCTTCACTGGTTCCATCGACTTCAATGTAAAATGAAAAGTGTTAGATTTTCTCGCTTTACCTTGCATTGGATCTGATGCAACAGCTGTAACAATAATTTGAGCGAAATCATCCTTTACAAAAACAACTCTTGCGAACATCTGCAGCAAAGCATTAACAGCGATAGGACTATGAAAACTGTCAACTAGTCAAATTGAATGAATGAATGAAATGAAACATTACTATCTACGAATAGAATATAGTATTAATATTTTCGTCAGAAAACAAGTAGTATCTATCGGGTGTTTTTTTAGAGTGATAGAACTTTCGATAGGGATAACTGTGATTTGACAGAAGGTAGGAGCCGTGTTGTTTTGACATTTCTGTCAGTAAGTATTGACAAATTATCATGGAAAGACTCACGCCGCAACAACGTTTCCAAATTGTAGAAATTTATTTTCAGAATCAGTGTTCTATTCGCCAACCTTAAAGAGCACTTCCTGAAATTTATGGTTTACATAATCGTCCATCAGAGCAGCTCATTCGTCGAACTATCGATAGATTTCGGACAACATTTTCTCTACTCTATGCGGCAGCAACAACAAGTCAAAGAACCATACGTACCGAAGAAAATATCGCTGCTGTAAGTCATAGTGTTAATGATGATCCAGATTTCTCTATTCGTCGACGTTCACAACAAGTTGGACTTTGTGCATCCACCACATGGAAAATTTTCCGTAAAGATCTTGGTCTACTCCCATACAAGATACAACTAGTTCAAGAACTAAAGCCACTTGATTTCGTCGTTTGTTTGCTGATTGGGCCCTAGAACAGCTTTAAGTTGATTGTGTTTAGTAATGAAGCTCATTTCTGGTTGAACGGCTATGTAAACAAGCAAAATTGCCGTATATGGAGTGAAAACAATCCTCAAGAAGTTCTGTAGGTTCCATTGCATCCTGAAAAATGCACAGTATGGTGTACTTTACACGCTGAAGGCATCATAGGTCCAAATTTGTTCAAAAACGATGCTGGAGCTAATGTTACAGTGAATGGTGCTCGCTACAGGTCGACGATCAATGATTATTTGTTTCAAAATTTGAATGGTATCGACTCAGAAGTGTTTTTCCCAACAAGATGGTTATACACCTCATGCTGCTACCGTAACAAATTGATTTAATTAAAGAAAGATTTGGCGATAACATTATTTCGAGAAAGTGTCCAATTAATAGGCCTCTAAGTTCATGCGACATAACTCCACTGGATTCTTCTCTTTGCGGTTATGTCATTGGTTTATGCTGATAAACCAGAAACATTAGACGCTTTGGAAGACAACTTAACTCGTGTTATTGATTAAATAAGGCCTGAATTATTCAAAAAAGTGGTCCAAAATTGGTCTGTTCGAATGCGGTTCCTCAGAACTAGTCATGGTGGACATATGCTGGAAATTATTTTCAAAACATAAATGTTATAAAATTTTCTTTCAGTTTAAGAAAAAATTGACTTCAATCTTAATTTTAATGTGTTTTATTTCAATTTTGCAACCTGAAAATATCGAGAATACATTTCTTTACTTGAAGTGGCTAGGAAAAGTATATCTTGTATGTATATTTGCGTGCTCTAAATGACGCTAGTGTTTAATTATTACCTTAGTGTTTCTGTGTATAGCGAAAATAGGTATCTGGTGTTATTTGAGAGTGACAGAACTTTCGATAGGGATAACTTTGATTTGACAGAAGGTAGAAACCATGTTGTTTGACATTTCTGTTCAGTAAGCATTGTCATGTTATTATGAAGAGACTCACGCCGCAACAACGTTAACAAATGGTTGAAATTTATTTTTATAATCTGTGTTTTATTCGCCAAACTCATAGAGCACTTCGTGAAATTTATGGTTTACATAATCGTCCATCAAAGCAGCTTATTCGTCGAACTATCCATAGATTTCGGACAACATTTTCTCTACTCGATGCAACAACAACAACGTACAGAAGAAAATATCGCTGCTGTAAGTCATAGTTAATGGTGATCCAGATTTGTCTATTCGTCGACATTCACAACAAGTTGGACTCTGTGTATGCACCACATGGAAAATTTTGCGTAAAGATCTTGGTCTACACCTATACAAGATCCAAGATTCAAGAACTAAAGCCACTTGACCATCATAAGCGTCGTTTGTTTGCTGATTGGGCCCTAGAACAGCTTGAAGTTGATCCACTTTTTTGCCGTAAAATTGTGTTTAGTGATGAAGCTCATTTCTGGTTGAACTGTTATGTGAACAAGTAAAATGGCCGTATATGGAATGAAAACAATTCTCAAGAAGTTCTGCAGGTTCCATTGCATCCTGAAAAATGCACTGTATGGTGTGCTTTACATCGTTTATGCTGGAGCTAATGTTACAGTGAATGGTGCTCAGATCGATGATCATTGATTATTTGTTTCAAAATTTGAATGGTATCGACTCAGAAGTGTTTTGGTTCCAACAAGATGGTGCTACACCTCATGCTGCTACCGTAACAATTTATTGAAAGAACGATTTGGCGATTACATTATTTCGAGAAGGTGTCCAATCAATTGGCCTCCAAGATCATGCGAGATAACTCCACTGGATCATTTTCTTTGGGGTTATGTCAAGTTATTGGTTTATGCTGATAAACAAGAAGCAATAGACTCTTTGGAAGCCAACATAACTCGTGTTTTTGATGAAATAAGACCTGAATTACTCGAAAAATTACTCCAAATTTCGTCTGGTATAACACGGTTCCTCAGAGCTAGTCTTGCTGAACATATGCCGGAAATTATTTTTAAAACATAAATGTCATAAAATTATCTTTCAATTTTAATGTGTTTTCTTTCAATTTAAAGTTTTATCACCAAAAAAAAAACACCCGATACTTGACAGATTTATAGTTGCTGGTTTTGGATTACACTGACGAGAACCATTAAGTTCGAAACATACGCATGTCTGCATTTATGCTCGCGTGATCAACAAAACCTTATCGAGTTTGTTTGGGTATAGAATTGTTGAACAGATGTATACTATCTCGATTTATAGAACTTTCCATTCCCATAACTCACAATTCTTATTAATGATTTTTGGTAGAGATCAGTTGAATTAATGTATTTCTTTTAAGTCAATTTGTTACTGGTCTCTTGTTATTTCATGGTAGGCTTTTATCCTTTTACATATTCGGAATGGTCGTAGTCCATATTTTCCTTGCCTGCTCAAAAATTTTTCTTTTTATGAAAGTTATAATCATTTTCCACTATAATTTTATCAATTCTTGCCTCACTTGAAAAGTATTTTTGAGTCATGGAGTCAGGTTTGAAATGCAATGACCTCAATCACTAACCTGAATGCTTCCTGAAAACTTTAAATTTGTAAATTCAACTGGGAAAATAATATTCGTGGTTTTTTATTTGGAAAAAAATTTGAAGCTTTCATTAGCTATTTTGCGTCTTCAGGTGAACTTCTTCATTGGATTTAATCGTTAGTGAAGACGTTTTTCTGTCTAACCATAGCGTGACAACATAATTTTGCCCCCCTTTCTCCTATATCACTTCCCTCAAAATTAGTTAGGATTTCACAGGTTTCTATACGCCCCTAATCCCATATTTCATTAATTCGCAACGACGCTAATGCAAAACTGTTGTTCCATTTCACGAAGATTAACCCCTCAGCTCAACCGTATGCACATCCATACCCCAAAGCAGTTGATTCCTTCGCATTCACAAACAAATATTCATAGGCAAACACACGCCCAACTTTGACTCATTAAGATCAACACTTGGAGTTGATTGTGTTTAATATTCCACGAGGCAACAATCCGCATCATAGCACTAAAAGTCTGCAAAAACACGCGTGTAGCCTAAATATCGTCGGACTTACCTGGATCTAGACTAAATCATACACGTCTACATCCATAACTAAAAGGATTCGGGCCTTCAGAACTTTAACGTATGTAAAACCCCGCATCTGCGAAAAGTTGGAGAGCATCAGAAACGAAGGGGGAAATCCAGGAGAACGGAAGCTATGGGTGGGGAGAGGTGGATGGATGGCAGGATAGATTCTGTACCGGACGTCGTGCCAGACGCAAAGGATGTAAGGGAGATGTTCTGAAATTCTCTTAGCTCTGAAGAATTTAAAAGGTTGTCGTCAAAAGGAAATACTTACCTCAATGTGTCGATCAGGGATCAATGGCTTTAGTTTTATAAATATAATAGCTATAGACGCAAAGCCAGGGCTTCAAAAGTGATAAGTGATGAGTGATAAATCCATAAAAAAACCCTACGAAAATGGAGAATTTTCATTTTTAGAGATAGTTTAAATTTGGGGCAAGAAATGGCCCCACCATATATTATTATTATTTTATAATCAGCGGCCGTCTGTCCACACTACCACTGCGTCCACACGGACTATTGTGGTTCACCCCTAATTTATATTTCCCTGACGAGATCCAGTTTTTGGATAAAACTCATAGTCTTGTTCGGAGGTAATTTTTACAGTTCGCTGTGAGCCATAAAAGCCTGATCAAAGACCTCGAATCTGATGCGACTCACCGCTGGGTACACTCAGACGATTATTAGCAGTGCTGCTCCAGTGTCCTCAAGACACAGACTGCATTCATCGTCTTCAGCCAGACCGATTTTGTGCAAATGCGCTTTCAGCCTGCAGTGACTTGTCATAATTCCGACGAGTGTTCTTAATTTGGCCCTATCCAGACCTAGCGCTAGCTCTTCTAGGAACACATTCGAATGTTACAGGTCAGAATGGCTCCGCCAGAAAGACTCTAGTCTTGATTTCATTCTGCCTGTTATCGTCCGCTTAGCCACGTATTCCCAGGAATGGTTTCTGGTCCTACCAGAGGCAGCGCAGCTCCAGCAAACACAAGCCGATCTGCCTCTTCGTTACCCAAATAGTTTAAGTAGCTCGGTATACAAACAAGAGTGATTCTGTTATACATACCGAGCCTGTTTAAAGCCGTGCGGCAAGTCCAGACTGTTTTCGACGTACAACAGTTGGACTCAAGAGCTTTGACTCTGGTGAGGGAACAGGGACTGACCTTTAGAGTCTTGTAAGTGTTAAAGCGCCCTCTGTGAAAAAGTCAAGGAAGTTGGAGAATTTGCACATGCTTTCAGACTCTTGTAAAGGTGTCAACGTTTGAATACTGATGAAGTCAAAGTTTTATAAGAACTTAATTCGCGCTGTTTTTTACAGTCGCTAATTATTGAATTGAAAAAACAGTAGATTCGCGCTTTTATGAACAAACGTCTGTGTGAACAACCCAATAGTGTGAATGCGAAAACTTCGCCATTGTGCATCCAGTAGTGTGAACAATACACGATCTCTTTAGTATAACTTACTACTTTCTTGTTTCAACTTGTTGATGAAATCATGCGTAAAGACATTAAAACAATACGAATTTTATTCATAACGAGTTACCTTCCACCGTGAGAATGTGAAATATGTAGTTAAAATGGCTAAAAACAAGTCATTTTCGAGTCTGCATGAAAAATCGAAGATCTTGGAAAATGACTGGAAAGCCATGAGCGTAACCTTGCCTTCAAAAAAATATGGAATTGCGAATCAACTGATGCTCGATTTAAAAATACAGGCCAAAATCATGAATGTTGCCAACTAGAGTTTTAAGCAAAATAAAATCAAAAAATGCACTTTGAGGGAAGCTGAATATCCGAAAATGAAGGAAGCCATAAACAGATGGTTCATTAAACAGAGGGAATTAAATTTGCCTATAACAGGAGGAATTATGAAGCATGAAGCTCTTCAGCTTCATGAAACCTTGAAAAGTGGAAATGAAAAATTTACCGCGAATGATGAATGGCTGCAAAAGTTCAAGGTTCGTTATGTTCTTAGATTTTGGAAAATTTGTGGAGAAAAACTATCATCAGAGGTACAGAATATTAGCTCATTCATAATTGAATTGGTTCAATTAATAGAGAAATTGAGCCTTCTCACGACCAGATATACAATGTTGATGATATTGAATTGTACTGAAACATTATGCCTGATAAAACCTATGCGATGAGTTCTGAAAGAACTGTTCCTGGTCTCAAAATATTGAAGCAGCGAATTACCTTCTTGGGTTGTGTAAACTCATCAAGTTCCCACAAACTCACCCCGTTGATTATTGGCAAAGCAAAATCTTGGAGAGCATTAAAAATTTTCATAATCCCTGTATCTACAACAATACAAAAAATGCTTGGATGGCAAAGAGAATTGTCAAAAACTGGTTCTTCGAATGCTTCGAGCTAAGTGTTGTTATAAAAAATGAAATGTAAGCAAATGAGAATTTTTTGTAGGTAAAGAAATGTTCAAATCTTCCGAGAAAGGCAATGCTTCTTTTAGATAATGCACTCTCACATCCATCAGCTGAAGAGTTGAGAACAGAAGATGGCAAAATATTTTTGATCTTTCTGCCTAATGTGACTCCTTCAATTCGGCCAATGGGTCAAAATGCCTTGAAGTTAAATGTTTTGAGTTTTCTGGTGGTCCAAGGACACAACATGGCAGAGGGGCTCAAGAACCTCACCTTGAGGGATGCTACTTTATATTTAAACCAGGCATAGCAACAATTAGATCCCCTAGTAATCAAAACGTGTTGGAACAAAATTTTCTAATCATAGAGGCATTGATCAAGATGTTCTTCCTCTTGTGAAGCTACGAGAAATATTGATGAGCAAAAAATCGGAATCTACAGTAAAGGAAACTATCGAGTTGCTGAACGTAATTCATCCAAAAGGCATCAAAATTGGTTTCTCTGTGGGCCGAATAAAATACTGATATAACCATAAGTGAAATAGAAAGCCTATGAACAATTCAGTATAAATGCTCAACTATCAGCCAATGAAGTGCAATCAAAAATAACTTCTTATTTCAAATGACAAATTTTTATTTTTTTTTAATTATAGCGTAACATCGAAATCTTTTTTAATCCCATAAAGGATGCCAAGTATACAAACTCCTTTCAAGATTTATGAATCAAAACAGATAGACCACATGTCAGGATAGACAACAAGAAATACTCCAATCCAATCACACAATTGATCAACAAACGGTCCAGAATTGTACTCAATCTGCTAAGAACTGTTGTTAATAAAATACAATAAGTCTGAAGTGGCAAAGTTCATCCGATTAGCTTCATAAATTGCAAACGGACTTTCAAATTATAAATGTGTATTATCAACTTGCACTAAAGACACATAATGATAATATTAGAAGTGCACCTCAGGTGTATATACAATTAAGAAAAATTGTGGAAAAAATACGAATTATCAACAGCATCATACTAACAGACAAAAAACCGTCAAAAATAGATAAACCAATTATTGTGTTGAGAGTACCAAAAAAATACAATGGATACAATTTTGTCAGTCTAATCTATTCTAAATGATCTTGTATATATCCTCAAAACTTTATGTATGGAATGTACTTTTAAATCATTAAACTCATCAGGTATAAATATTACACAATGAATTAATTGGTAAAGCCTCACATTGGTTCTACACGATATCGAATAAATTAAGAATTTGTGAAATCTGGCAATTTCTCCAAAAACGCTGGGAAGTCAAATCTGTTATTCAGCAATTTAATAATGGTGTTATGGGCTAATACAGCTGTCCTAATTTCAAAACTTTGGTCACTTATTTTTTCGAGTAGCCTCCTGTGATTAAGCCCTTTTGGAGTATATACAGAGTCTTCCTTGCAACCATAATTTTTTAAAATTTACACTAAACTGCCTCTAACTGATCCCATGACAATGGTGGATAGGCTGGTATAGACAAGCCTACCCCTTATTAACGGATTGAACAGGGATATAAAAATTCCAGTACTTGAAAAATACTCACCGTTATGACTTATAAAGTCATACACTTTGAAAACTGAGGATATAATACCTTCAATGTGGGGCATGAGAGAACATTCAACATCAAATGAGATACCTAACTGGTTGGTCTATATCCTGGGCTTCAACTCATAACTCAATTACTTTAATATCATAAGAATACTCAATTTAATTTAATTGATCAATTTTCAATAGCAATATGGCCCAGCTGCTATCCTCAGAAACAACAAATCAACCTCAAACGGCTAGCCCAAAACTTCAATATCTTCCTGTAAATTATTGATGAACGATATGAACTATAGTGGGCCCAAAATTTGAACCTTGAAGGACTCCAGATGATGAGTGAATCTCACTACAAATTTGAATTTTCAGTTTCAGTAAACATATAGAATTGACACTCACACAGCCCAAGAGGAATAAAAGACTGCAAAGAAAGTATAATTTTTTAATTAAAAATATCAAATAAATACTTGAAGGACTGACGAGCTTTCGATGTGGCAATTCCAAATGGCCTCTTTGAAGATGTGCTGCATGTTTTTGGAATTTTTTCAAGGAACTTTTTTGAAGAGAGATATTTTTGAAGAAATTCTTGAGGTTCTTGTGCATTTTTGGATAGGAGTGTAGTTTTCATAATACATTGATACGAGACAAAATTTCGTCTCTTTCAAGTACTTATTTGATATTTTTAATCAATTATTCATATTTTCTTTGTATTATATTATTCCTTGTAATGAGTGTTAATTATATATGTCTACTACATTGAAACTGTGTTTTCTAAAACATTAATTCAATTTCTTCAAATATTTTAATATTAACAGATATACTACTCTGTCAAGAAAGTACCGGGAATTTTCAATTAAAACAACATTTTTACATTTAATCGTCAAAATTTATTGGGTCGCCTTCAAAATAGGCTCCATTTGCTCACATACATCTATGCCAACGGCACTTTCAATTATCGAAACATTTTTTATAGGCGCTTTCCGGGATGGACTTTAGCTCTCGCGCCGAATTTTGTTTTATGGCTTAAATCGACTCAAAACGGGTGCCACGAAGGGGCAATTTTAGTTTTGGGAAGAGGAAAAAGTCGCAGGGAGCCAAATCCGGCGAATACGGTGGTTGCTGAAGCACGTTTGTTGAGTTTTTGGCGAGAAAGTCAGTCACAATCGTAGCTCGGTGAGAAGACGCGTTATCGTCATTACGTAATCACAGATAGTAAAAATCGGCACGCACTCTGACATCGACTGACTTAATCAGCTGTTGCAAACACACTAGTTGACAGATCCCGCTCAAGCTTGGCATAGTAATTGAGGACAGTGGTACCAACCTAGGAAAAAAAATTTTTACCTGCCTCATTGCCCCGCCAGATTTAAATCGATAATTCCCGGTACTTTCTTGACAGAATGTATTCTATAAGCCTTCTACATATTTAATTTCAAAAAATTATATTTAGTATTATAAATTCAGGAATTAAATTAATGTCATATAAGCGCCGCTTATATCGAACGACATATAAAATAAACATTCATTATCAGACATCCAAATGAGATAACAAAATACAATAAATATAAATTGTTAACAAAAATCCTATGAATTAAATATTTTGAGTAGACAAAATTTTGTTTCTGCTCATCCCTCTTATAAAAACAGATATCTTTCAAAAATGTTTAACATAATCCTAAGAATTTCACCATAAAACTGTCTTGCTTCGATTATTCAATATTATTGAATATCTAACTGAGTCACTTTTTAGAAAATCTCAAGATTTGTAAACACATTACTAAAAAAACACGTTTTAAGAGAGACTTTGCTCGTCAGTACACAATCACATTTATATTGTTGATGTTTTGTTTCATACCTAATGGTATCCACTGTAATTCATAATGAAATAAAAATTTCAATAATTTTCAAATAAGTAACAAAACAAAACAAAATGGGGAGCTGTTAATGAAAGACTCTTTATTATCATCTGGATATAACTGAGTCCTTAAAAATATCTTACAAACTTTGTATAATTTCTGTTACCAACAAAGAATACGCAGGGTTTTGATATTTGAGAATTCACTCTATTCTGAGTTTATTGTTAGAAAGACATGTGGTTTTATTCGGGTGAGATATATTTTTATTAATTATAATACTTTTATTTTTTGGAATTGATGTTGAATTGACGAGCCATCCATGTGGTAATTCCCAATAACACCTTTGAAGATATGCTACATGTTTTTGGAATTTCTTTGAAGGAACTTTTTTGAAGAGAGTTAATTTTAATGAAATACTTGAGATTATGTTTCGTTTTTTTCGAAGGAAATTTAGTTTTCATAATACATTGATAGGAAACAAAATTTCGTATCCTTCAGGTATTTATTTAATATTTTTAATTAATAATTTATGTTTTTTATGTATTCTTCAATTCCTTTTGGTGAGTGTTCATTCTGTATGTCTACTAAATTGAAACTGTGTTTTCCTAGACATTCATTCAATTCAGTTTTGAAAGGTTTTCGGGAAAAAATTTTCATAACATTAAAATTTGTTGTGAGGTTAGCAGAATAAGATAGATATTTAAGATATCCTCATGAATTGTAAAATTCCCATCCTACTTTCATTAGCGAATTTTTAATATATAAGACTACTCATCCCGAAAAAATCGCCCAATTTCAAATGTCAATATTTTGTTGAAACTAACATTAGAGTTAACCGTAAGGGGGTGTTATATGTTAATGCCGCCTCATCGAAAAACCCGGTCACGCGCTATCGGCCCCGATTCGTTATCTCGGCTGATCCAGTGGCGCACGTCATTCTGTAAACCGGCGGCATAATGCCATTTTTCTTCCCCTTTATATAAAGTCACATTTTAAATTGCCCCGGGGAATACCGTGCCGGATTTTTACTGCGTCCCGGAAAATCAGGATTAGAATAATTTTCGAATTTACCGGAGATAAAGGTGCGTCAAAAAATATGATTGGGTGTATTGGAAAGGATGGAGGCTGTTCGGTCGGCGTCCAGACGTTGAACAATCTGCGAAAATCGGTATTCTTTGATGATCTCGATGTTTTCCACATTATAATAGGAAGGAACTCTTGCATTGCCTAATAAATGAGAAAATTATTGAAAAAAGTGTCGTGACTCGGCTGATGCTTTATGATTCTCTTGAAAAATGAATTTCATTACTATACGAGCAAAACAATGAATATTTTTCTCAAACTGCCGTTAAATGCGGCTTTTCAATGACACTTGATGGAATCAAAAGTGGCATTTCTTTTTGCTAGGAAGAGAAAGTTCGTTGCTAATAGTAATGAATATAAAAATGGTGTCACTAAAGTGTATTTCACTAATCTGAATAAATTTTATGATAATTCAGTGTGGGAACCCATCAAGAACTTAAGAAGGCTAATGAAACATATACCACCGTTGCGCATAACAGGATAAACGATGAAAAGGGCAAGAATCGATCAAGAAAAGGTACAAATAGACTGGCGAGCAAAAAAAACAACTAGGACTTTACACTGTTTTTTCCCATTAGAGTCACGTGTTCAAATTGCCTCAATAATATTTTGTTCATCATCTATCGAGTGCTTTTTTTAGAGTGATAAAACTTTAAATTGAACTAAAATACATTTAAAACAAGATTGAAGCAAATTTTTTTTGTTTGAAAAATAATTTTATGACATTTATGTTTTAAAAATAATTTCCGGCATATGTCCACCACGACTCTGATGGACCACATTCGACCAGACTAATTTCGGACCACTTTTTCGACTAATTCAGGTCTTATTTCATCAATAAAATGAGTTATGTTGGCTTGCAAAGTGACTAGTGTTTCTAGGTTTTCAGCATAAACCAATGAATTGACATAACTCCAAAGAAAATAATCCAGTGGAGTTATGTCGCATGATCTTGGAGGCCTTCTAATTGGACCATTTCTCGAAATAATGTTATCGCCAAATCTTTCTTTTAATAAATCAATTGTTACGGTAGCAGCATGAGGCGTAGCACCATCTTGTTGGGAAAAACACTTCTGGGTCGATACCATTCAAATTTTGAAACAAATAATCACTGATCATCGATCTGTAACGAGCACCATTTACTGTAACGTTAGCTCCAGTATCGTTGTTAAAGGAATATCGATCAATGATGCCTCCAGCGTGTACAGCACACCATACAGTGCATTTTTCAGGATGCAATGGATCCTGGAGCACTTCTCGAGGATTGTTTTCACTCCATATATGGAAATTTTGCTTGTTTACATAGCGCTTCAACCAAAAATGAGCTTCATCACTAAACACAATTTTACGATAAAAAAGTGGATCAACTTCAAGCTGTTCTAGGGCCCAATCAGCAAACAAACAACGCTTATTATGGTCAAGTGGCTTTAGTTCTTGAACCAGTTGGATACAGCAGCGATATTTTCTTCTGTACGTACAGTTCTTTGTCTTGTTGTCGTTGTTGCATCGAATAGAGAAAGTGTTGTCTGCAATCTATCACTAGTTCGACGAATAAGCTGCTCTGATGGACGATTATGTAAACCATAAATTTCAAAGTGCTCTATAAGTTTGGCGAATCGAACACTGATTTTGAAAATAAATTTCAACAATTTGTAAACGTTGTTGCGGCGTGAGTCCTTTCTTGATAATTTGTCAATGCTTACTGAACAGAAATGTCAAAACATGCGCGAAAACGCGAAAACGCGTTCATAGACATCCAGAAGAAAGATACGCTAATAACTGTATAGAGGAGCAAGTTCATTCGGTGGAGGATCTGTTATGGTCTGAGGTGGTGTGTCTTTAGGGGGCCGCACAAAGTTGGTATTTATAAATGGATCTTTAACAGCAGTAAGGTACATAGAGGAAATTCTTATGTACCATATTGTACCTTACATACCATTTCTGGGAGAGCAGGAAATTTTTATGCATGACAATAAACGCCCACATACTGCTCGAATAGTGACAGTGTACTTGAATGACCATGGAATTTCAAGGTTCAACTGGCTCGACTTGAATCTAATCGAACATCTATGGGACCAACTGAAAAGCTTCTTTCTTTAAATTATTTTATCTCCTTTTGATACTGTGTGATTAGTGTTAATTATATATTTCTTCCCAAAAGGAATAATGTTTCTAAGGCATTCATTTAATTTCTTGATTGTTCAAGTCAAGACCGAAACAATCAAGAATTTGATTCAAGCTGATACCAGTTCATTGGTCTCATGGTACTCAAAATTAATACTACAGAAGAACCACGCAGAACATTTGGTTTTTCACCAAATGCTTAGAACTTGAGGTCATCCCTAACTACATAAATCTTAAAACCAAGAATACAAGCCCAGCAGCAGAGAAAGGAAGAATAATGGGAATGAAAACTTGGCTAAAAGTGGATATGAAACTACAATATCAGAAGAGAGACACATCCAATGTATATCTTAAGGTAGTACATTCAGAATTGACCCGTAGACTCCATGATATCTTGTTCGTTGATCTAGATAGAAGTATTAGACATAATATCAACACCATCATTCACAAAAAATATTTGACGCATAAGAAAAAATTAAAGAATTTAGTAACCAAAAAGAAATTCTTGATTGTTTTACTTCAAATCATTTACCAAAAAGAAATATCAAATCTCTAAGTTGCAAACAAAAACAATATTTTCGGATCACGTTTTTTGTCCTAAATTCAGGAATTTATCTAATGCTAAATTCACTAAAGATGAAATTGAATTATTGGAAAAAGGTTATAAATTTAATTTAAATAGTAATAATAAGAAATTCTCAGAATGTCTAGCTGTTGATTCAGAAAATGCAATAAAAGGTTATCAAATTCAGATGTAGATAGGTATAATTTAACTAGTATCTTGAAAAATAGAACAACGCCATATGAAAACACATTTAATACTACGGTAGGAACAATACGGAAAAAAACTTTAGAAAACAATGTAGTTTTTACTAGAGCTGACAAAGGAAATACAGTTATTGCTATAAATAGAAATGATTATATAACGAAAACAACCTCATTTTTAGATCCTCATAAATACATAATTATTAAGAAAGATCCTACTACAAAATTCCAAAACCAAGTGAATACAATAATAAAACATTCAACAGCACTATTTGAAAAAACTCCAAATAGACATAATTTTTCGATTTACCGCAAACCAACACACACAGACGGCACAATACATTCTTCTTCAGATCATCTTTATCCCATAAATTAGCAGCATACAATAGTATGGTGTATAGACTAGTTAATGTACCTATGTCACAAGAGAATTTTGAAATGAATTGAATATAATAAAACAAGTAACAGTAAATAAGGGGTATAACCCATCAATTATTGATCAACTATTGAATAAAATTAAACTAAAACAATATATGTCATTAGTTTATCCACATATCAGAAAAAATGAAAAGTTTATTTGCTTACCATACATGGGACAAAAATCTGACCAGATAGCTAGATATTTAAAGAAAAAACGGAATGTCAATATCTCATATAAAACAATAAATTCTTTAGGTATTCTAAATTAATAAAAAATAAGAAAGATATCGTTAATAAGAACAAGAGATCAGGAGTATATTTCTGTTATTTCGAGAGTAGGATCCAGGAACACCAGAATTCATTCGTTAAGAATAAATCAAACTCCACTTATGCCAGGCATCTACAAGAATCCGAACATGATTTTGACCATAACTTTGAATTTCTCCATTTCGAGAACAAATGCAATAGACTGGACCTTTTAGAAGCAATGGACGACCAAACAGATATGAACCGTTCTCCGTTGTTGAACCTTTTCTAATAAATTCCTTGAAAACTTCATTTTATCACGAATTTTTAGTATTTTTAGGAGAGAGATTTTGTAAAAGTAGTTAGCTACCATACTCTCCTGACGAAGTCAATATGTAATTGACGAAACAATTGTCGTTGAAAATTAAAAATAAGCGGAAATAAAGTAAAATAGAAAGGCTTTTTACTTGATAGAAGAAATATAACAAAATTTGAATATCAAAACAAATTGAAATATGTTTATCTTCTACAATTTTAATTTCCAAAAGAATTTTTTTATTCAAAAACTTTTAGAATTAAATTAATGTCTAAAACAAGCACCGCTTACATTTAATAGACGTATATAATCAAAACTCAATATACAATGTCAAATGAAATAAATAACCCAACAGATATACGAAAGTAATTAAAATTAATAAATAAATATTCAAACGAGACAAAATTTTGTTTCTGGTTTTATCTTAAGAAATACTACTTGCCTCATAAAAACATGAACACACTTGAAGGACTTCCCAAAGAATATAATTTATTTGAAATATTTAATACATTTAAATATTCGAACAAATTATTTCAAAAAACTCTAAAAAATGTGCACTATATTTTCAAAAAACAAATATAATTTTAGATAATCCCTTCATCAGCCGTTTTTCAATAATCCAAATATCAAAATCAAAAACATAACCTACATCACTCACGTGTTAAAAGACTTAAGCTTCGAACTACAGATCAACTATATATTCTTTGATTTTGTTAGAACATAGATCAATCTTGAATATATAGTTGATCTGTAGTTCGAAGCTTAAGTCTTTTAACACGTGAGTGATGTAGGTTATGTTTTTGATTTTAATATTTGGATTATTGAAAAACGGCTGATGAAGGGATTATCTAGAATTATATTTGTTTTTTGAAAATATAGTGCACATTTTTTAGAGTTTTTTGAAATAATTTGTTCGAATATTTAAATGTATTAAATATTTCAAATAAATTATATTCTTTGGGAAGTCCTTCAAGTGTGTTCATGTTTTTATGAGGCAAGTAGTATTTCTTAAGATAAAACCAGAAACAAAATTTTGTCTCGTTTGAATATTTATTTATTAATTTTAATTACTTTCGTATATCTGTTGGGTTATTTATTTCATTTGACATTGTATATTGAGTTTTGATTATATACGTCTATTAAATGTAAGCGGTGCTTGTTTTAGACATTAATTTAATTCTAAAAGTTTTTGAATAAAAAAATTCTTTTGGAAATTAAAATTGTAGAAGATAAACATATTTCAATTTGTTTTGATATTCAAATTTTGGAAATAAAGTGTTTTACTTCAAATTATTTATTTATTTAATTTGATTTATTAGGAAATTTTATAAAATTAAGATTTGTAGCGAGATATAACAGAATATTCGAGACTATCAATTCAAATATTTTGCAGATTAGAAGGATTCTGATCCTAAAATCCTGTGTAATTCTTTACACGTAGTTTTATATAGCTGAATTCTGAAATATAATAAATCATCACGAGAACGTTTCTGTGGTATTACAATTCATAAGAGTCCTTTTCTCGAATGCGATATGTCAAGCCATATAAAATTGAATTGAATTAATTACCGGAAAGCAGAAAGAAGTCTGGCACATAATCTGTTACGTGTCTAGACAGAAACGAGAAAATCTCGGTCTAATATCAATTCCGAGGTATTTCTGGGGGAAGTCTTCATAAGCGTTAATAATAACTTTGTGTAGTGGTTTGTCTTCGTGATGAGAAAACTTTCGTGCTGGAAATCCCGGAAGGATATAGAATATGAACATTGTGGCGCTATGGTCGTCCTCTGACGGTGTAAACTAAGATAGGATTCGACCAATTGGAATGAATTTTCCGGACAATGTCATATTGCAACTCGTTAAAACTTCTGGTAACTTTTTCTATTACAGCGACATCGGTGAAAATGCGCGTTCTATTTTATTGTGTATCAAACTATCGAAAATGTCGATATCACACTAGTAAACGATATGCTGCTCTTGTATTGAACCTCCTTCTTCATTTGGAAAAAATCTAATAATTCCATACACAGGTTCAATATTTTACAATGAGAAATCCGATCTGTTTCCAGAAACTTTTTTTCAATTACAGCACACAATTTTTTACCTTTAAAGTAGGTTCATTCGGCTGAAAAAAAAACTATGAATTGGGTCCTTTCCTACTAAAATTTATTATTTTTATAAAGATAGAAACTGACCTGGCTCACACCGGTCTAAACTCAGATCATGTAAAGTTTCAATGGTCGAACAGACCAAATTTTTAAGCCTCTACACCTAAAATAAATTTTAATCCAACATCGAGGTCGCAATCTTCTCTTTGGATTTGAACCCTAAAAAAAATAACGCTGTTATCCCTAAGGTAATTTATTCTTTTAATCATTTTTATGGATCAATCAATCATAAATTAATGTTTTAATAAAGAAAAAGTTCCTTTAATTTTTCAATCACCTCAATAAAATTTAAAAAAAAAACTCGAAGTTTGCTGGACAAGACTGCTTCAGAGCGACAACATAGTAGAGAAATATAAACAAAATAAAGATTCTGACCTGGTGGAGCTTCAAACAAAAATTAGGACCTGTGCAGCATTGATCCTATGAACTTTTCAGCTCAATCCATCCACTTCAAGAGAAAATTCAAAATGAAAAAATCTCGAAAAATAATTATTCTATCTTTCTGTAAAATTAAAATGATAAAATTATTATCAATTACTTAATGAATTATTAATTATATCTTAGAGGATACATATCTCTTCGGAAATATTACGGGTTTTTTTTAAGTGATAGAACTTTAAATGAAATAAAACACATTTAAATTAATGTTGCGGTCAATCTTTTTTTATTTGAAAGATAATTTCATGACATTTATATTTTAAAAATATTTTCCGGCATATGTCCACCACGACTAGCCCTGAGGAACCGCATTCGACCAGACCAATTTTGGACCACTTTTTCGAATAATTCAGGCCTTATTTCATTAATTACACGAGTTATGTTTGCTTCCAAAGCGTCTATTGTTTCTGGTTTATCAGCATAAACAAATGGCTTGACTTAACCCCGAAGAAAATAATGCAGTGGAGTTATGTCGCATGGCCAATTACTTGGACCATTTCTCGAAATAGTATTATCGCCAAATCTTTCTTTCAATAAATCAATTGTTACGGTAGCATCATGAGGTGTAGCACCATCTTGTTGGACCAAAATACTTCTGGGTCCATACCATTCAAATTTTGAATCGAATAATCATTGATCATTGATCTGTAACGAGCACCATTCACTGTAACATTAGCTACAGCTTCGTTTTTAAAGAAATGTGGACCGACAATGCCTCCAGCGTGTATAGCACAACATACAGTGCATTTTTCAGGATGCAATGGAACCTGCAGAACTTCTTGAGGATTGTTTTCACTCCATATACGGCAATTTTGCTTGTTTACATAGCGCTTCAACCAGAAATGAACTTCATCACTAAACACAATTTCACGATAAAAAAGTGGATCAACCTCAAGCTGTTCTAGGGCCCAATCAGCAAACAAACAACGCTTATTATTGTCAAGTGGCTTTAGTTCTTGAACCAGTTGGATCTTGTATGGGTGTAGACCAAGATCTTTTTGCAAAATTTTCCATGTGGTGGATGCACAAAGTCCAACTTGTTGTGATCGTCGACGAATAGACAAATCTGGATCATCATTAACACTATGACTTACAGCAACAATATTTTCTTCTGTACGTACAGTTCTTTGTCTTGTTGTTGTTGCATCGAGTAGAGAAAATTTTGTCCGAAATCTATCGATAGTTCGACGAATAAGCTGCTCTGATGGACGATTATGTTAACCATAAATTTCACGAAGTGGTCATTAAGTTTGGCGACTAGAACACTGATTTTGAAAATAAATTTCAACAATTTGCAAATTTTTTCGCGGAATGAGTCTTTCCATGATAATTTGTCAATGCTTACTGAACAGAAATGTCAAAACAACATGGCGTTTACCTTCTGTCAGATCGCAGTTATCCCTACGAAAGTTCTATCACTCTAAAAAAGCATCCGATATAAACATTTTTTATCATGCAATAGCAAAAACTTGGCAATTAAAGAAATTCAAATATACTCAATACTAATGCCATTACTAAGGACATTACTGTTTAGAAGTAGCCTTTTCATACGTCCATTCATTATTATGTGCATAAGTACAAACTAAATCGTAATCACGAGAAGCTCCAAATATAATAAAATTATCCAACCTTGCACATCGGATAGGATTTTCAGACGCATGCGAAAGTTTGGATTGTTTTTTATATTCAGAGCTTCTTGTGGTTTCAGTTTAGTGTGTATTTATTCACTGAATAAAGAACCCAGCTGAGTGGGTAAGTAAAATTTAATTACATACTTTTATTCTTGAATTCTTGTTGTTGCGCGATATGAAATGTTTATATATTTTTTAATGGAGATGTACCTCTTAAGATAAGAAAAAACCTGTTCAATACTATGTTGGCCGCCTGAGATATCTTGTACTCCCTGTGATACTCCTGGTTTCGGTGTGAATGAGGTACCTAGTCGAAGTGTTCTGGGATTATCCTAAATCAATATACTCTTACTGTCTAAATAAGGGTTGCTGGAGTCTGTGGAGGTTACTGCAAAAACAACTACCTGTGGTCAATTATTTCTCAAGCATGCTCAGTCACATACAGATCAGGTTATCTTGGTGGTTGATGTCAGGCGAATCCGTTAAGGAGCAATATTTGTCATTATGTTGTTGAAATGTAGCGGTTTGAAGAGTGTGGTTTCATGGATTCCTAAATGTAGTGCCGGAATGTCCTGTCGCCTCTTAGGACACCTAGTGAAACTTTGCTACCATATGCAATAGAACTCCATACCATAACGCCCACAATGTGTTGAAGCTGACACTTTCTCTCGTATCATGTCTTTGACGAAGACGTATTCTCACCCTTGCTTGATTATCATGCATCTCCAGACAAATGCGATACTTGTCATTTGAGATCATCTGACTCCATTCCTAGTCTCATCCAGCAGACAGTTATGTCAATATTAAGCTGTAGATGTGCTTAATCTGTCTATGAAACCCATAAGTCTCAGTCAGTAATGTTGGCACTGTGTGGTTTCTCTCAAGTTCCTCCAAAGTTTTAGTTTCTATATCTTCGACCTCCTCGTCCCCATGCACGTTCACACTGCAGTCTAATTCATAACGATATACTGATTTTTCTGAAAACTTATCTAATCGATCAGTTTAGTCGGGGGTAATTTTTTCAGTCCGTAGTGGGCTATAATAGCCTGACCAATGCACCAAAGACATCGAACCGGATGCGACTCACCACTGGGCACTCTGAGACGATGTACATGGCTGTTTCAGTGTCCTCAAGAAACAGCCAGTATTCATCGTCTTCAACCAGACTGATTTCGTGCGAATGAGCTTTCAGCTTGCAGTGACCTGTCATAATCTCGACAAGTATTCTGGGTTTGGTTTCGTCCAAACCTAGCGCTAGGTCTGCCATCTTTTGGTTCGAAGCTATTCCAAGGAACGCCTTCGAATGTTTCAGGCCAGAAATATTCTAGTCTTGAGATGATTCCGCCTGTTATCGTCCACTGAGCCAGAATCCCAGGAATACCACATCGTTCCGGGCCACCAGAGGCAGCTTGGCTCCAGCAAACGCCAGCCAATCTGTCTCTTCGTTACCGAAATAGTTTGAGTGGCTCGGTATCCAACAAGAGTGACTCTGTTATGAATACCGAGGGTGTTTAGAGCCCGTGCGGTAATTCCAATCTGTTTTCGACGTACAACAGCTGGATTCTAGAGCTTTTAGTGCTGACTGACTATCGCTAAATATTCTGAATTTGCCGTGGTGGATTTTCCGTTTTATCAGCAGATCCTTCCGGGTCTCAATGGCAAATAGTCCTGCTATATGGCTGCGTTTTAACCGAGACTCAATGAGATGCTGACTCTTGGTTTGCTACCATTGACTCCCGCTCTCCTTCTGTTCGTCGTTAGCGAGCCGTTTGTGAACAAGCCAAGGTAGGTTCTCATTAGAAGCATGCTGGATCCACTCGTTCCGGGGACGATTATATTGAAATGCCGTTCCTGGCTCGTGACTTTTGACAGTAGATCCAAGGGTATCGATAGGGAGCTGTTCGTTAAAAGCTCGTCCAGAAGCCCTGAGCCTCGCATCACTATTGCCTCTGGCCTGTCGATCACCAGTTGATGTAGTTTGTGTATGGTCCGTCCCGCCTCCCTCTGCACGTGCAGGTGCAGGGGTGGTAGATTTAGTAGGATCTCCATGGCTGCTGTGGGTATTGCAAGACAAGCCTGTCTCTGTAGTCGAGTTAGCTTACGTTAGCCAATCGTGGTGGCCCCTCTTCCACCAATACGCTATGCGTTAACTGTGGTCTAATTACCATAGTGTATAGACAATACATCTGTCTGGGCTTTAAACCCCAGACAGCAAGCTTCACCTCAAATGTAATTCAATTGTGACTAAATATTCTCGACAACTGAATGGCCTCTTATCGTTTTACGAATTGAGGTGACTCAGTTATTCAACAGACGAATCTGAAAAGTTACTAACATATAACATTGAAACTAAAATAATAATAATAACATAAACATACATGATTGTACACTTTTTGCCATTCAGTATATAAACTAAACCCTGCTTGCATTTTCTCTAAGGAGCAAAGTTTTTCACTCTTGAAACATTAATAAAAATAAACACCCATGACATATCCCCACAACTCAAACCCAAAGAGCAAGGAAAAGCGGGACGTCCACGCTGAAACCTGTGAATCCCTGCGAAGACCGGCATATTCATCCTCTCAGGATTTCCCATATCCTGAGACTCTTCCGTCGACCCTTTGGCTCTTGTTTATTCACTTGTGGCTTCCCGAGTCGACCGACTTCGGCCGTTTTAATGTGTCACGTTTGAATTGGTGTGTTTTTGTTGCAGATTCCCCAGGGAGCAGCAGACCCTTCCCAATCACTTCTACTTCACGGACTACGAGCGTCACAACGCGGAGATTGCCGCTTTCCACTTGGACAGGTAAGAACTTGATTCCAAATCCCAGAGTTACGGGACGGGTTTATATGCCGCACGTAGACGGTAGAATCGACGTTCTCGGGGTTATATGCGGTTTCTTTTTCGGGCAATTTCACCGTATCCTCGATACGTGTGTCGCGGGACTGTAATTGAATGTACTGATCCCTGCGATGGAAAGTAGGTTATGGATAACTGAGCTTTGGGAGCCCCTATATGTGGAAGATGTCGAGAAATGATATTTTTTCCATGAGACGTTCCGTGTCATGAACCTCCTTTAGTCCTTTAACACTTCAAGTGGTTATAAAAATAAACACGTTGGTTTTCAATCGATGCAATGTTAAATTATACAGGATGTCCAAGTTATCCCTGGCTGAATTTTACGAGGTGATTCTACAGGCAATTTGCGACAAAAAAGTTTCTATAGAGTATGGTCCAATTATCTTTAATGATTTGAGATTCTACTTTTTCGATTACTTTGAAATTTATCAAGGTATAATTAAAACAAATTGTAGAAATTACTATGTTTTACTACCAAAAAATATATATTATACATTTTCTTGTGACTCGAGTTTCGGGAAATGAACCATCCCATCATCAGACAACTGAAGACCTAACAGTGGTACAGTGGTATTTAAACAAAAGTGATAAATATTTCAACAGATTCTCGGTAACACCTAATAGTGGTACAGAGGTTTACAAGCGGAACGTGATAAAAAACCGGGTTTAAAAAGAGGGGCCTTCTAACAGATATCGGAATGTCGGCAATCGACAAAGAAGGTTGTTAAACAGATGGTACCCATTTAAATATGGATTCACAAGTCCAACTTGTAAATGTCGACGAATAGACAGATCTGGATCATAATTATCACTATGACTTACAGCAGAGATATTTTCTTTTGAACTTACAGTTCTTTGTCTTGTTGTTATGTAACCATAAATTTCACCAAGTGCTCTATAAGTTTGGCGAATAGAACACTGATTTTGAAAATAAATTTCAACAATTTGTAAACGTTGTTGCGGCGTGAGTCAATGCTTACTGAACAGAAATGTCGGAACAACATGGCTTCTACCTTCTGTCAAATTACAGTTATCCCTATCGAAAGTTCTATCATTCTAAAAAAGAACACCCGATAACTTCATGGAAAGCGATTTTCCGACGATGAAGAACTGAAGATAGCAATTAACGCCTATTTTGAGGAGAAGCCGGAAGAACATTTTTACAAGGTTTAGAAAAGCTTATTTCTCGATCTAACAAATGTATTGAAGTTCTAGGTTACAAAATTGAGTTGAGTTTTGTTTCATGCCTATACCGAAAACGCAAGTGTACGATTATGGACGAATCTGGAGTCAGTACATATCCGTCCAACCTTTATGCCATTCGAAGAATTTTTATTTACTTCCAAGTCTCATTAGCAGCCATTCTATCGCCCGCTGTCATAGATGCCATCCTTCGTTCCCCACCCAAATGAAAAACGTTTTTCCTCCGCCAAACGAGGGCTCTCTGGATGATAGATCTTCAACATCCCGTGGATTCGCGCGAAAATAAGTGCATTCTTCATTCTCTGTTTAATTAATACCTAGGTCACATTTCACGCCGACGTTCCTCCGTTTATTTAAGGAATTTGTTCTTGTTAGGGAAGATGGCGGACGGCGGAAACTGGAGGAAGGTTAAGATTACGAGAAAGCAGATTAAATCTGAAAGGATAAATTCGCCGGAATTTTTTTCGGCCCATTTCGTCGTTCGTTAGGACGCTGGTGGGTATCTGTTATCGTTAAGTGAAATTTCCTCAGAATTTTGCGGGTGTTTCGAGGGGAGGTTGGTTAATTGGGAATATAAGGATGAGGAATGGAAATTGATTGAAAACGTGGCAAGTGTTCTGTTGAATTATGGCAGAAATTTCATTGAGTAATTTGATCTGGTCTTATTTTACCATTTTTCAATTGATTAGTTAATTTGAATCCTCACTTGATTTATTTCATTCTTTTTGAAGTACAGTCTTTCAGGGAACCCTCTAGAAAGTATCCGAAAAATATTATAATAAAATAAATCGAGGTTTATACTTGATAGAAGGTATATAAAATTATTTTAATATTTTAATATTTACAGATATATTCTCTTAGCCTTCTACATATTTAATTTCATAAAATTATATTTAATTTTATAATTTCAGGAATTAAATTTATTTCATATAATCACTGCTCATGTCAAACGACATATAAAATAAACATTCATTATAAGACATCCAAATGAGATAACAAAATCTAGTAAATATAAATTGTTAACAAAAATTCTCTAAATTAAATATTTTGAGTAGACAAAATATTGTTTCTGCTCATTCTTCTTATGAAAACATATATCTTCCAAAAAGATTTAACATAATCTTAAGAATTTCATCATAAATCTATCTTACTCAGAATATTCAATATTATTGGATATCTAACTAAGTTTCTTATATTTTATAGAATAATATGATTGAGAACTGAAGAAGCAAAATCTCTCTTGAATCTTGTTTTTTAGTAATGTTTTTATATATCTTGAGATTTTCTAAAAATTAACTTAGTTAAATATCCAATAATATTGAATATATTCCAAGTAAGATAGTTTTATAATGAAATTCTTAAGATTAATTGTCATTATAAAATAAAACACTTGTTTACATTTTCTTCTTTCTTAAGATTATGTTAAAACTTTTTGAAAGATATCTGTTTTCATAAGAGGGATGAGCAGAAACAAAATTTTATCTACTCAAAATATCCATTTTATAGGATTTTTGTTAACAATTTATATTTATTGGATTTTGTTATCCCATTTGGATGTCTTATAATGAATGTTTATGTTAAATGTCGTTTGATATGAGCAGGGCTTATATGACATTAATTTAATTCCTGAAGTTTTAATATTACATATAATTTTTTGAAATATAATATGTAGAAGGCTAACCTAATATATCTATAAATATTCAAATAATTTTATATACCTTGTATCAAGTATAAACCTCCATTTATTTTATTTTATTCATGATATATAATTTTTTGGATTCCTTAACATTCTTTATACAGATGTTCCTTATGCTATGACAGAGGCCGTTAAATTGCCTTTCAATCTTTAAGATCAATGTCAAACCACAAAACTATTTATTTCGAGTCAAGATTAGACTCTATTTAAATGTTCAGTATTCATATGCCAAGAAACTTTCTGAATTGTTAAAGGCGAGTAAATATTTTTTGTTGATTGATATTATATTTTATTGAATAATATGATTAAATACTGACGAAGCAAAGTCCCTCTTAAAACTTGTTTGATGATAATGTTTTTACATATCTTGATATTTTATAAATTGTTACTTATTTAGATATCCAATAATATTGAGTATTCTAAGTATGATAGTTTTATGATGGAATTCTTAAGATTATGTGAATGTGCAGAAATAAAATTTTGTCTACACAAAATTTATAGAATTTTTGTTAACAATTTATATTTATTGGATTTTGTTATCTCATTTGGATATCTTCTAATGAATGTTTATTTCATATGTCGTTTGATATGAGCAGTGCTTATAAGACATTAATTTAATTCCTAAAGTTATAATATTTAATATAATTTTCTGAAATTGAATATGTGGAAGGCTAACAGAATATATCTGTAAATATTAAAATATTTAAATAAGGAATTTATTATTGTCAACAAGTATACAATTTATGAAATAATGTCGCAACCAGAAAAAAAAATGGTAGAATATTTATGGAAAAGGTTTTCGAAACGTTAAAAAATAAGTGCAATTGACTGAACTGGGAAAAAGAGCTATATATGAGACAATAAGGAGGATAAAAAATGGCATGGATATGAGGCATAGACCAGTTTCAGAAAGACCGCGTAAGATTAAAGGTAACAATTTAAACGCTATATTAGTCTTAGGACGACACAATCCGCGCTTGGGATTGCACAAATTGGCCAGGCGATTTTGAAATCAACGAAATATAAAAGTAGGTCCAGAAACCGCCCGTATGTCACTGAAAAGACAAAGCCACATATCAAGGAAACCAAAAAAAAAAACCTATAATGACACCTTTACAAAAGGAAGGAAGGATAGAATTCTGTCAGCGTTGTCAAGAAGATGATTTCAATAATGTCAATGTCAATGATTGTTTGACTGTGCCCTGCCGAGTGAGGAACTTTATAACGGCGCGATGCTCGATTTTCTTAATCATTGCGGCGTCAGTCATTCTGGTCGTCTTTCACTGAGGATACCTATAAAACTAGTGATCGTAAATAAGTGAAATTTTATAGTTATATCCTTAGATAGTGTCAGTAGTAAGTGAGATAATTGGACTACTCACATTATTAGCAAATCAACCTGATACCCAGAATACATTGAACGCCCCTCGAAGATGGATCCTAAGAACAATTTATGGCAGATCATCTCTTTATCTGACTGATAGATTTTATGAATAATCGGTGTCTTTATTTGTTCATATGAGGAAAAACACTATCACTCCTAAACCAGTCATCCATTGTTATTGAACTAGACATGGGTCGGATCTGCTGGCTGTACCAAGATTTCAAAAGACAATAGGACACCATTGTGAATATCTTGCACTTCTTCTTTATAATTTGATGCCGAAGGACTTCAAAGTAATGAATAGTAGGACTTTGTTGAAAAACATAAGAGGACAATGGATTCTATGTATCGGAAGAAAAACTTGCATAATTTTGTCAACCAAGGACTTTGAGTTTGCACTTATTTGCATCATTGAAAAGTAAATACTCGTTACATCATTAGTTATACACGATATTTGAATCGAATAATACACATGATGATTTCTCCTTACTATTCCGAGTTACTTACATGACGCGTTTCGTTCACATGGTTACTTCTTCAAATGCAAAAAAATGACTGGTCTAAAATTTGCTGCATTGAAATGGTCTCTGTTTTGAGATAAGGATTCAGCAAGGTTTTTCATTGCTTTGGTGAAACCACCGAGCCCCAAGGAGAATAGATCCGACAAAGGTAAACTGGATAACTCATTTTGTTCATTGTAACTCAAGGTTTTCTTGTTACATTTAGAGAACTACAATATCTGATGTGTTTTGAAAAAAATAATTCAACAATTTCTTAACCGTATATATCGACTTTATTTAGTTTTACACCTACTTAACGTACTTTACATTTAAGAAAAACACAAAAATTAAAAATAGTGACTTAAAATACTGATTAAATTCTATTTTTCCTTGTATGAGGGGTCATATCTCCTCTTTTCAAAAACCAGTAGTAATCACTCATCATGGCTGGATTCTATCGTCCCTGATATCGAATTTACATTCCCCTAATATTGGTGAAATCTTTCTCCCTGCTCATCACTGATAGATCCCAAATATTCAGAAAAAAATGACAGATGTGAATGGGAGGAAATTAATTTTTAATGACATTCGGGTACCAAGCAATTTGAGTTGATCATGATTAAAACAAATTGTAGAAATTACTATGTTTTACTACAAATAAAAATATATATTTCACATTTTCTTGTGACTCGAGTTTTGGGAAATGAACTATCCCATCATCAGACAACTAAAGACCTAACAGTGGTACAGTGGTATTTAAACAAAAGTGATAAATATTTTGAATATTTCAATAGATTTTAGGTAACACCTAATAGTGGTACAGAGGTTTACAAGCTGAACGTGATAAAAAACCGGGTTAAAAAAGAGGGACCTTCTAACAGATATCGGAATGTCTATGTTTTACTACAAATAAAAATATATATTTCACATTTTCTTGTGACTCGAGTTTTGGGAAATGAACTATCCCATCATCAGACAACTAAAGACCTAACAGTGGTACAGTGGTATTTAAACAAAAGTGATAAATATTTTGAATATTTCAATAGATTTTAGGTAACACCTAATAGTGGTACAGAGGTTTACAAGCTGAACGTGATAAAAAACCGGGTTAAAAAAGAGGGACCTTCTAACAGATATCGGAATGTCGGCAATCGACAAAGAAGGTTGTTAAACAGATGGTACCCATTTAAATATCTCAAATAATTTTTGGGGTTACATAGCTCCGTACAGTCATTCATTATTTTTACATTATTTTGTTGTATATCTCAAATATTTGGATTTACATAGCTCCGTACAGTCATTCATTATCTTTTACATTATTTTTATCGTGAACGAATTTAAAAATTTCAATAATCAAGTTTTTTTTCTTTTGAATCTACATGTAAAATGTTCTAAACATTTTCTTTTGTCGAAAAGAATTACTGTTTTCTAAAGAATGAGTGGCAAAAGTTGAATTTTTGTTTACTTTTCATTAAATTCATTTGTCATGTTCGTTGAAAAAGGTTTCAAACTTTTTAAATATCTCAAAGATTTTCGATTTACATAGCTCCGTACAGTCATTCATTATTTTTACATTATTGTTATTGGGAACTAATTTGAAAACTTCAACAGATTCTAGATAATCGAGTTTCTACCCTTTTGATTCTACATGTAAAATTTTAAGATCATCTTTTGTGGGAAAGGAATGACCGTTTTCTAGACAATGAGTGGCAAAAGTCGAATTTTGTTTATTTTTCATGAAACTCATTTTATGTTCGTTGAACCTAGTCTTGAAGGAACGTCCTGTTCGTCCTATATATTTATTACTACACGTAGAACAAGATTACTCATAAACTCCTGATTTATGTATGTTTGGAGTAGGGTCCTTTGCGTTAAATAATACCGATGATAATTTGTTTTGCGTTTTGAAGGCAATATTGACATCTGATTTTGAAAAACTATTTGCCACTTTTTGACTTATGCTACCAAAGTACGATAGAAAAATGAATGTTTTATTTTCTTCAGTTTTTATGATGGGATTAATTTGGCTCATAGCTATTTTAGATAGTTTCTGTCGAATTATATTATCTATTATATTGGGATTGAAACCGTTGTTCGCGGCTATTGATTTTATAGTTTGGACTTCAGCTTCGCGGTCATTTTTGGATAAGGGTAATGCGAAGGCTCTATGGATCATCGATTGATTCGCTGACATTTTTTGTGAATATGGGTGATTGGAATCAATAGGCATACATATATCAGTGGATGTGGGTTTTCTGAACACGTTGAATTCTATTTTTCTATTTGAATGTGATATCAAGAGGTCTAAAAATGTAATACTGTTCTTCGATTCTTTTTCTAATTTGAATTTAATTTTTGGGTGAATATTATTCACGAAATTCGAAAATTGACTCAGTTGTCCGGAGATACACGTGAAAATATCGTCTAGGTATCTGTACCAGAAATGAATATTTACAGGTAGTTTCGAATTGAAGATTTTATTTTCTATTTGTGAGATGAATATGTCTGCAAGGAGTGGTTTCAGTGGTGATCCCATAGCTAGGCCGTTTAATTGTTCGTATATTTCATTATTAAATTGAAAATAGTTTTTGAGCAGGCATTGTTCTAAGAGGGCAATGAAATCACCGTGTATCACGGGATTTACATATGATTTTTCAAGAATTTCTGGAGCTAAATGAATCCTATCATTTCTCGGTATATTATCGACATATTATCGACATCCAGGCATACTAGGTAGGACTTATTTGGTAAAGAAAAATTTTTTAATTTCGTTGTTAATTCTATGGAATTTTTTATTGTGTATTTCGGGGTGAAAGTAGTAAGCCTTTTAAACATTTCATTTAACTTTCTCTCTTTTTTATAGGTAGGGCTGCTAATAAAGGAAACGACTGAGCGAATTGGTGCATCTTCTTTGTGAGTTTTTATTAGACCGTAGAGTGGGCTAGGATTCATATTTATGAGATGATAATTTGATTTAAATAAGGAGATGTCTGACAAAGTTTTCCTCAATGATTTTTGAATTTTAGTCGTCGGGTCAAAGGGAGTTTCTAGGATATCTTGATTTTTAATGAAATCATTCATCTCTATGTACTTCGATCTGGAAAGGATAACTGTGGCATCTGATTTATCCGCTTTTGTGACTTCCTTTAATTTGGCGTCACCTAAATTGGAGTCCAGAAGAAGTTTAAACTTAACATTTTGAGATCCCGGTTGAACACTTCTTTCTGGCCAAATTTCTGTGATATAATGCTGATTTACTGCAAGACAAAGAAAATATTTTGTAAATCCTCCCTACAGTTCAACTAAAATTCCTATAACTTTCAAGTTACCACATATCTGCCATTGATACACGTTGTTGTTTATTTTATCCAACACAATGCGCATATTTTCATAACTTTCTTTCATCGTTACTGAATGGGTAACTGGTTTAGAGAGTTTTAAATTTCCATTATGCAATAACACAGCTTTTAAACAGTATTTAGACGAATCTATAAATAAACGCCACTCAGAGGGGATATGCTCGATATCAAGTTCCTGCATTAAACCATCAATATCACGCACGCAACGAATTTTTCATACTGCAGAATGCAGAAAATGGTTTGTAACAGTGTTGCTAGAGGGGACGTTAAAAGCAACCAAATGGATCATATCTTTTTTACGATTATTACTGAGTTGAAAATCCTTTAATGTATGAACTGAATTTCTTGTCCTATCATATGTCAAATCCGTCAAACTAACCCGAAGAAAAGCAAACTCATTGTCTCCCCAAAAATTACACAATTCCATACAGCCGTCCGCTTTAACATTTCCCAGCGGGTCAAACTCGTGAAAATGCGTACCAAACTTGCGATCCGAATCGGAGTTCGCCCTCCATCAAAATCCAACCCTGTTCCAGCAGCTTGCTCCCGTATCCCCTTATCCACGTTCCGTGATGCAGCTTCAAGTTAAATTACATTGTAAACTTCTCGATGACGACAGCAACTTCTAACTCATGGTTCTTCATCCAACGGGCCGACCCGTATCATCAACTGTTTGTATCTTATTTCGACCGACTTTCCTCCGGTATGAAAGGAAATATTTGGTACGTGCGGAATGACAGAGCAAATGGGGCGGTTTTATGGTGAAATTTCTGGGAGCAAATGGGGAAGAATAAGGTTTTGGTGTGGGTATGAAAGGGCTGCGCAGTGAAGGATGTGATGAAAAATATTTCGGAATGGATGTGCCATCCTGAGGTTTTCTCAGTTTGTTATACAGGGTGAGTCTTCAAGGTGTACAATAATTTTAGTCTCAGATTACTAACATCAACTGAAACACTTTTTTCATTTGCCATTTTGGCAAATGAAAAAGGCTTAGGTGAAAAGTTATGAGCGTTTAAATGAAGTGTTTTCCAATAAGCTGTTTCAATTTGACATTTTGCGCTATCTGGGCAGCTGTCAATTTTGAAGCTGTCATCTTTTGAAATTTGACAAGTAGACAGTACCTCACGACATTTGAAGTTACAGGACTACATTTGTTTGCTAACCCTTTGCGATCTACCTATCTGGTTTTGAATAATTTACTTCTTGTTGCGATAAATTCAACATTAGTACATAGAAGTTCTTTTTCTTTGAACCACTATATTCTAGGTCTTCTTGTAGTTTAAGTCCTCTTATTATAAGACAGTTTCCTTATAGTTTAGATTATTACATGTATGCTTAGCTGACAGGAATAGTATGAACCACATCTGGCTAAAATGAAAATGTTTTTCATCATCCAGTTGATTAATTAATGTTCCTGATTGTTTCGAATTCAACTTGACGGACATTCAACGTATAAAATGAAACACTTTATTTCTGCTATTATTTATTATTTACACAACAATTGTTTCGTCAATTACATTTCATCTTCATCAGGTGAGTATGGTATCAACTATCGGGTGTTTTTTTTAGAGTGATAGAACTTTAAATTGAAATACAACACATTTAAATTATGATTGAAGCCAATGTTTTTGATTTGAAGAAAATGTTATGGCATTTATTCTTTGGAAATAATTTCCGGCATATATCCACCAAGACTAGCTCTGAGAAACCGCATTCGACCAGACCAATTTTGGATAACTTTTCCAAGTAATTCAGGCCTTAACTTCATCAATAACACGAGTTATGTTGGCTTTCAAAGCGTCTATGGTTTCTGGTTTATCAGCATAAATCAATGATTTGACATAACGCCAGAAAAAAAAATCCAGTGGAGTTATGTCGCATGATCTTGGAGGCCATTTAATTGGACCATTTCTCGAAATAATGTTATTGCCAAATCTTTCTTTCAATGAATCAATTGCTAAGGTAGCAGCATGAGGTGTAGCACCATCTTGTTGGAACTAAAACACTTCTGGGTCGATACCATTCAAATTTTGAAACAAATAATTATTAATCATCGATCTGTAACGAGCAGCATTTACTGTAACATTATCTCCAGCATCGTTTTTAAAGAAATATGGAACGACGATGCCTCCAGCGTGTAAAGCACAACATACAGTGCATTTTTCAGGATGCAATGGAACCTGCAGAACTTCTTGAGGATTATTTTCACTTCATAAACGGCAATTTTGCTTTTTTACATTCAACCAGAAATGAGTTTCATCATTAAACACAATTTTACGATGAAAAAGTAGATCAACTTCAAGCTGTTCTAGGGCCCAGTCAACAAACAAACGACGCTTATTATGGTCAAGTGGCTTTAGTTCTTGAACCAGTTGGATCTTGTATGTAGATCCTGGATCTTGGTGTAGACCAAGATCTATACGCAAAATTTTCCATGTGGTGGATGCACAGAGTCAAACTTGTTGTGAACGTCGACGAATAGACAAATCTTGATCATCATCAACACTATGACATACTGCAGCGATATTTTCTTCTGTACGTATAGTTCTTTATAGTGTTGTTGTTGTTGCATCGAGTAAAGAAAATGTTGGCGAAAATCTATTGATAGTTCGACCAATAAGCTGCTTTGATGTACGATTATGTAAACCATAAATTTCACGAAGTGCTCTAAAAGTTTGGCCAATAGAACACTGATTTTGAAAATAAATTTCAACAGTTTGTAAACGTTGTTGCGGCATGAGTCTTTCCATGATAATTTGTCAATGCTTACTGAACGGAAATGTCAAAACAACATGGCTTCTTCCTTCTGTCAAATCACAGTTATCCCTATCGAAAGTTTTATCAGTCTAAAAAACACCCGTTACTTTTACAAAATCGGTCTCCTTAAGTCTGAGCAAAAGGAAACGTGATGAAGGTTTGTTTTGGGAATTTCCAGTCAAAATCATGTCCTGTTTCTTGAAGGTGGTTGGCGTATGTGAAAGTTAATTCATTTTCCACGAATACATTCTGATGTTCTTTCATCCTTTTCGAAGGGTCTACCTGTTTGGCCAATGTATACAAATGAACTTGTACCGCAGATTAACCTATATACACCCGATCTCTTGTTCTTATTGACGATTTCTTTATTATTTTTATCGATTCACCTAAAGAATTCATGGTCTTGTATGAAATATTCAGATTCCGATTTTCTTCAGATATCTTGTTCGGAGTTTCGTTCTATATACGGTAAGCAAATAGGGTTTTCACTTTTTTTTAAATTCTGATTTCTGGATTGTTTTTGTTAAATTTTATTCAATAGTTTGTCGAAAATTGATGGGTTATACACATTATTTACTGCAATTTTTTGATCTTAAAATTCTTCTGTGACATAGGTACGTTAACCAGTCTTCACAGCATACTTTTGTTTGCTGGTAATTTATGTGATGATTGAAGAGGAACGTATGGTGCGGTAAATCGAAAAATCATGTGTGTTGTTAATTTTGGTTCTTTTTAAGTCTAAAAAATTAACGTAATCGTTTTGTTCATCACTTCATTATCTACGCAAAAATGCTAAGATTTAAGATTTGTCTCCAAAATCTATAATTTTGCGATTTGACTTTCTTTGAAAAATGTTCATCATTACTGAAAAATGAAAAATATTATAATTAGTGATGACGAATTCTCTATGTTCTGAATATCTTGAAATTGAACAAACTCTTATTTTAGGAAAGAAATATACGGTTACCATGTCATTGGTTGATTTCTGACATATCTCGAAATTTTCCCCTTGAACAAAAATTCGAAAATGAAATTGATCGTGTAGTCTTCCTGTCAGAATCTCAATCTGGTTGGAAAAGTCCAAGTTATCTGCTCAAAAAACGTGAAAAAAGTTTAATTATAGTCTCGTTTTTTTTTACGTGAATGAACCTTTTACAGTATTGATCTTTTAAGTTGAGAGTGCAAAGGTTTCTTCAATATACAAAGGGTGTTTCAATGAGAGCGTAGAATTTGAATTACGCGCCATGTTGGACAGTCATAATGTCACATGATTATGACGTAACAGATCAAAAGTTGACAGATGGAAGTTATGAAACATGGAGCATTACACAGTAGATCAACGCGTCCTGATTGTCAAAAATTATTATCAAAATGGTGAAAGTTTAATTGGCACTATTCGTCAAGTGCGTCCAATGTTCGGTCTAAATAATGTGCCTAATTCATCTTCTTTGAAACGAATAATCAAAATATCGAAAGTACTGATTCGGTTAGTGATGTAAAACATACGATACGAGCTCGTAGAGGTTGTTCAGAACAAAACATCATGGCAGTTCGCTAGAGTGTGAGAAAAAGGCTAGAGACGTCAATTCGCCATCGGGCACAAGAATTGGACATTTCAACAGGCACTCTTCAGCGAATTCTCACTAAATAATTACAGCTGTGACTCAACAACTGCTGCCAGTAGACCATGAACAGCGAAGAGAATTCACCAATTGGATCCTTGAACAGCCTTGCAAAGAAAATTATTTTCATTGATGAGGCTCATCTTCACCTCGATGGCTTCCTTAATAGGCAAAACTGTCGCATTTGGGGCTCAGAAAATCTACGAATGATTCATCAGAAAGCAATGCATCCACAACAGGTCACTATATGGTGTGCATTATATTCTGGAGGAAAATTAGACAATTTTTCTTCAATAACGAAGAAGGTAATACAGTAACGTTGAATGGCGAACGTTATCGTGCTATGTTAACACAGTTTCTTGTGCTTCATTTGAAAGCTATTGATCTTGACGACATGTGGTTTCGGCAGGACGGTGTAACAAGTCATAAGGCGCGTGAAACATTGACGATCTTGCACGAGTTTGCAGTTAATGAAAATTTCGTCAAAAGGGTACGCATATACAAGCAAAACCGTGGCGGCCATTTACAAGATATTTTGTTTCATACATAATTCCCAAATGTATATTTTCTAAATGAATGAATATTTCAATACTTTGCTTCAGAAAACCATGTTTTATTGAACACTGAAATCTTGCGCTTTTATTGAAACACGCTTTAATATTGGGGCCACTAACATTTTCACAAATATTTTTATGGAATTGAAATTCTTGAAGATTTTTCTTCAAAAATGGTGCTCTTGATCGAAAATTCTTAGCTCCAAGTTTGAGGAAAAATCTCAACGCACTAGATTCATTTTTTTATGTCTTCACGTCATTCTAATTTGTTTCAGATTAATGGGTTTTCGGAGAGCAATGCCAGTTGTAGGACGACTGATCAATATTACCAAAGATGTATATGAGAAGTCGGAAGGCGACTTGTTGAAAACATTTTTCATTTCTCCCTCAGATAATGTGTGTTTCCACGGAAAATGCACATATTATTGCGATACTTCCCACGCCATATGTGGAAATCCTGATATGCTCGAAGGAAGTTTTGCTGCCTTTCTTCCATCGTATGAATTTATGGCAAGAAAGGTATGTTAACATATTTGATATTATTCTAAATCTGTATCACTAGTCTTTCAACAATTAGTTTCGTTTAAAACTTCAACCAAGTTTTTAATTTCATGAAACTAACACTGATACTATGGGACTTTCGGATTTCAGTCGTTATGGTACATTAGGATGCAATTGTATAATGAAATTTCATCACAAATGTGCAGGAAATTCCTCGAAATTCATTCTTATTATTCTAAAGATTTTCCAATAAGAGGTTTCATTTCGAAAAGCCCGCTATCTGAGCAGCTGTCATTCTTTTGACAGCTTTTCGACATTTGATAAGTAAAAACTACACCATTATTAAAAATGGAACGGCAAACGCTTCAATAACGCATTGAAATCGTTTAAATTTACTACAAAAATGGCGAATATTTTGCAGTCAAAGTTCGCAAAACTAAAGCACCTTTGGACCGGTAATAGTGCAACTGGTAGAAAAATTCTACCTGTTGGGACAAGTGAGTGATGTAAAGAATCAAAGCGGTGTGCATCGCTCAAGAACACCTGAGAAGATTGCTGCTTTTGCCCACAGCGTTGACGAAAAAACCCAGGTTTGTCGATTCTTAGTCGATCTCTGGAATTAGGCATTCCACAAACCACATTACACCGTATTTTGCATAAAAACTTAGGTTTCAAATCAATCTATTAAATTTTTCACCAACGGTATTCAATACAGATACCAATCATACATTCCTGGTGCCTTCATGAGTTGGTTTACACCAGATATAACGAATTAATACAATCATTAATTTCTTCATACTTCAAACTTTTACATTCTGGTTCCGAAATACTCAAACCAAATCAGTTTTTCACGATCAACAAGTGGCCTACTCACACTTTAACCTCAATGCGTCAGCAATACTGGACAGTTTGGTATATTTCTCAAGGTAATAGTGTTACACCTCTTTGAAAAGAATATAAATTTTGCCCTTGCAGTGAATGAATTGCGTCATCAAATGATGACTTTTGGGCTATTCTGAACGAATTGATCACATTGCTCAACAACCTGAATAATGCCCAGAGTTGACTATTTTTGTAGGGATCCATTAAAGATAAGTGTTCGCTAACCATCTAACAATGACGGATGCCTTGAAACACGAAATCAAAGTTGCCATTTATGAGATTTAGTCCCAAACAATCGGAAATGTACTGGAAAATTGGGTTTATCGGATGGAGTACTGTAGCCAATCATGGAAGTCATTTGAATGATATCGTTTTTAATTCGTTAATGTTCAAGGATCAAATTTCTAATAACCTCATTACTTTGAAAAAATATTCATGAGTTTTTTCATTTATAGTTGATCAAAAATGCAATTTTCAAATGACTCACCCCTGATGAGTGATTTCTCGAAACTGAATTCTCCGTCGACATGGTATGATTTAACACCATTTCATATTCCGTTAAATTTAAGTCTAAAACAATGCTGCAACAATGGTTCAAACTCTGGAAGACTCAAATAAAGTTATATCTGCGACTTGAATCGCGTTTTCTTTCAGTTTAAAATAAAACCTTTTGTTGAAAGACTTTCTTACTTGTAAACTGTGTTTTATTTGTAAATTCATGTATAGTCCATCTAGAAAGTATCTGGAATTTATTATTTTCCATAATTTTAATATACTTCTTTTTTATAAGTTGCATGGCAACACTATTTGTCAAATATTGTTGATTGTCAACAGGTATACAATTTATGAAATAATGTCGCAAATAGAAAACAGGTAAGAATATAATATAAAAAAAATATTTTTTTTTTTTTTATTTTTATTTTATGTCATGATATAAGTGGTACTTATACGACATTATTTTAATTTATTTTCAGAAGTTATAATCATTGAATATAATCTTTTGGAATTAAATATGTAGAAGGCTAATTTTTTAAAATTGTTTAAAAATTTTTTAAAATATTTATATTATTTTATATACCTTCTATCAAGAATGACCTCTATTTACGTTATCAGGTAAGAATAATTGTATAGAAAAGGTTTTCGAAACGTTGAAAAATTAGAGCAATTGACTGAACTGGAAAAAAGTGCTATATATGAAACTATAAAGAGGATAAAAATTAGCATGGAGATAAGGCATATACCAGTTTCAGGAAGATCGCGTAAGATTAAAGGAAACAATTTAAACGTATTGCCCTAAGGACAACACAATCCGCCCCTGGGGTTGGAAATAAACGAAATATAAAAGTATGTCCAGAAACCGTCCGTATGTCATTGAAAAGACAAGGCTACGTATCAAGAATACCAAAATAAAAACCCTATAATGACACCTTTACAAAAGGAACAAAGAAAAGAATTTTGTCAACGTTTTCAATAAGATAGAGAAGAATGTCAGATACTGAATTGTTTCAGCCGTTACTATTTGGTAGTTGATCATAATTAAAACAAATTGTAGAAATTACTAGGTTTTACTACCAATAGAAACACATTATCTTGTGACTTGAGTTTCGGGAAATGAACTATCCCATCATTAGACAACTGAAGACCTAACAGTGGTATAGAGGTATTTAAACAAAAGTGATAAAACCTAGAGTAATAAGGAGGGAGGGGCCTTCTAACAGATATCGGAATATCTGTAATCGACAAAGAAGGTTGTTAAAACAGATGGTACTTATTAAAATATCTCAAATATTTCTGGAGTTACATAGCTTTTTAAAGTCATCCATTATTTTCACGTTATTTTCATTGTATATCTCAAATATTTCGGATTTACATAGCTCCGTACAATCATTAATTATTTTTTACATTATTTTTATTGTGAACAAATTTTGAATATTTCAAAAGATTCTAAGTAACACCTAATAGTGGTACAGAGGTTTACAAGCGTAACGTGATAAAAAACTTCTAACAGATATCGGAAAGCCGGCAATCGACAAAGAAGGTTGTTAAACAGATGGTACTCATTTGAATATCTCAAATATTTTTTTTTTGGGGTTACATAGCTCCGTACAGTCATTCATTATTTTGTTGTATAACTCAAATATTTGGATTTACATAGCTCCGTCATTCATTATTTTTATTGTGAACGAATTGGAAAATTTCAATAATCAAGTATTTTTTCTTTTGAATCTACATGTAAACTTTTCTTAAGATTTTCTTTTGTCGAAAGGAATTACTGTTTTCTACAGAATGAGCGACAAAAGTTGAATTTTTGTTTACTTTTCATTAAATTCATTTTATGTTCGTTGAAAAAGGTTTTAAACGGATGTTACTTTTAAAATATCTCAAATATTTTCGATTTACATAGTTCCTTACAGTCATTCATTATTTTCACAGTATTGTTATTGTGAACTAATTTGAAAATTTCAACAGATTCAAGATAATCGAGTTTCTTCCCTTTCGATTATACATATAAAATTTTAAGATTATCTATTGTGGGAAAGGAATAACCATTTTCTAGACAATGAGTGGCAAAAGTAAAATTTTGTTTATTTTTCATGAAACTTATTTTATGTTCGTTGAACCTCGTCTTGAAGGAACGTCCTGTTTGTCCTATATATTTATTACTACACGTAGAACAAGATAACTCATGAACTCCTGACTTTCTTGAATAATATTCACCCAAATATTAAATTCAAATTAGAAAAAGAATCGAAGAACAGTATTACATTTTTAGACCTCTCGATATCACACTAAAATAGAAAAATAGAATTCAACGTGTTCAGAAAACCCACGTCCACTGGTATATGTATTCCTATTGATTCCAGTCACCCATATTCACAAAAACTGTCAGCATATCCATAGAGCCTTCGCATTACCCTTATCAAAAAATGACCGCGAAGCTGAAGCCCAAACTATAAAATCAATAGCCGCGAACAACGGTTTCAACCCCAAGATAATAGATAATCTAATTCAACAGAAACTGTCTGAAATAGGTATGAACCAAATTAATCCCATCATAAAAACTGAAGAAAATAAAAAATTCATTTCTCTGTCGTACTTTCGTAGCATAAGTCAAAAAGTGGCCAATAGTATTTCAAAATCAGAAGTCAATATTGCCTTCAAAACGCAAAACAAATTATCATCGGTATTATTTCACGCAAAGGACCCTACTCCAAACATACACTAATCAGGAGTTTATGAGTTATCTCGTTCTACGCGCAGTAATGAATATATAAGACAAACAGGACGTTCCTTCAAGACGAGGTTCAACGAACATAAAATAAGTTTCATGAAAAATAAACAAAATTCTACTTTTGCCACTCATTGCCTAGAAAACGGTCATTCCTTTCCCACAATAGATAATCTTAAAATTTTACATGTAGAATCAAAAGGGAAGAAACTCGATTATCTAGAATCAGTTGAAATTTTCAAATTAGTTCACAATAACAATAATGTAAAAACAATGAAGGACTGTACGGAACTATGTAAATCCAAATATTTGAGACATACAACAAAATAATGTAAAAATAATGAATGACTGTACGGAGCTATGTAACCCCAAAAATTATTTGAGATATTCAAATGGGTACCATCTGTTTAACAACCTTCTTTGTGGATTGTCGACATTCCGATATCTGTTAGAAAGCCCCTCTTTTTCAACCCGGTTTTCATCACGTTCCGCTTGTAAACCTCTGTACCACTATTAGGTGTTACTTAGAATCTATTGAAATATTCAAACTTTTTCACAATAAAAATAATGTAAAAAATAATGAATGACTGTACAGCGCTATGTAAATCCCAAATATTTGAGATATACAATGAAAATAACGTGAAAATAATGGATGACCGTACGGAGCTATGTAACCCCCAGAAATATTTGAGATATTTTAATAAGTACCATTTGTTTTAACAACCTTCTCTGTCGATTTCAGACATTCCGATATCTATTAGAAGGCCCCTCCCCTCTTTTTTACTCTAGGTTTTATCACTTTTGTGATAAAACCATTTCCCGAAACTCGAGTCATAAGAAAATGAGTAATATATCTTTTTATTGGTACTAAAAATAGTAATTTCCACAATTTGTTTTAAGAGTAGAATAATGTAAGATGCCATACTTCGGCCTATACTTGGATGATTGCTTGGATGTAAGAACACCAAGTGACAACCATTTCATAGCCAGCAGCTTTCCCAGATTTTAGTCACGTTGAAAACATATGGGGACTAATGAAGATTGAAGTTGAAGGAGCAGCGTCACGAAATAAAGATGATTTAATTCAGTCAGTTTCACAGTCCTGGACTACCATCACAGAAAATTTTGGAGGTGATCTAGTTTTGGGTGTACCTCGACGTTTAGTCAAAAGTGTAAAGTTAAATGGAGGTTGTATAAGTAAATAAGATGAATATTTTGTTATAATTTTTTAATTCAAGAATTAAAAAGATATGCTGAATAATTACAGTTGAGCTTTGTTTTTCGGATCCTTTCTAGACGGACTATATATGAATAAAAATATTTTTGATTCAATTGTTATTGTTTCCACTCTTTATTCGGCCTGAGTCTACCTGGTCTTTACATGTAACCTCATTATCTGCAGGTATGGAGGCATCCTTGGAGGAGATCCTACCACAAAAGAAAGAAAGCCCAATGGGAAACGGAAGGAAATTACTGCTCTCTAGTCAGGGAAATTCCTCCATATGATCAGGGAAGACGGTTGTTCGATCTGATGGATATGGCTGTTTTCGATTTTCTCATGGGAAATATGGATCGTCATCACTACGAAACTTTTAAGTGAGTACTTCCAAGATTTCTATTTCAAATTTTTATTTGTGAAACCTTTCGATTATATTTTTTCATTGAGGCAAATCACCGAAAAATCAATGCAATATGGAAAACCCGCCTTCCTCTGCTTTATAGATCTTACCCAGGCATTCGACAGAGTTAGACTCAAAGACGTCATCAGAATACTGAAAAATATAAAAACCTACCAACACCATAATATTTTTTTTTTTATTTTTTTTTTTTATTTATTTACTTCTACACAAACACCCAAATGGGTAATTACAGATGGAGAACAACAAAATACTATCAACAATCACTTAACCTAGGAGAACAGTCTTCTCACATTTTGTAAACTAGTATTGAATAAATCTATATCAGATTTATTAATCAACTCATTGCATATGGACATCATTTTATTAATAGGAGATGAACTACCTGGTGTTACATAAAAAATTTCCCTATCTCTAAGTCTCAGATATAAATTAGGAATCTTAAATTTCAAAAGATTAGTAAACTGGCAGTCTTGAAATGTTAAATTATTCACAACTTTAAAAATGAAAAGAACTGCGTTACACTTACGTCTATTAACTAAAGTGCACATATCGAAATCTGTCAACATGGAAATATATGACTTCATGAAAGGATACTCATTGTATTTTTTCAGGTGTAAAAAGCGAAGGAATTTTTTCTGCACTTTTTCAATTCTGTCAATATGAGATATGGTTGACGGCATCCAAACCACTGAAGCATATTCCAGCTGAGGTCTTACGAGGGCTTTATAGAGTGAAATGGTAGTGGAACAATCAAAATCTCTGCTATTTCTAAAAACTAAACCTAGTAACTTGTAAGCTTTGTTGGCGATGAAGTCAAAGTGGCTATTAAATTTAACATTTTGTTGAAAAATTATACCCAAGTCCTTAGTTTCCGACTTGCGTTCAAGAATTTCCGATTCAATTACATAATTGAAATTTAGCGGGTTGGATCTTCGAGTGAAACTGACCACGTGACACTTCTTTGTGTTGAGGGACATTTTATTATCTTTGAACCATCTCCCCACACTGTTCAAGTCTTAATAATATTAATATTAATAATATTAATTGTGAAAGAACTCAACACTGGCACCTCTACACATATAACTATGATTTGACAGAAGGTAGAACCCATGTTGAACAACATTTATAAATCATTGAAATTTATTTTCAAATTCAGTGCTCTATTCGCCAAACTTATAGAGCACTTCGTGAAATTTATGGTTTTCATGATCGTCCATCAGAGCAGCTTATTCGTCGAAATATCGATTGATTTCGGACAACATTTTCTCTACTCGATGCAACAACAACAACAAGACAAAGAACTGTACGTACATAAGAAAATATCGCTGCTGTAAGTCATAGTGTTAATGATGATCCAGATTTGTCTATTCGTCGATGTCCACAACAAGAACTAAAGCCACATGACCATAATAAGCGTCGTTCGTTTGCTGATTGGGCCCTAGAACAGCTTGAAGTTGATCCACTTTTTTATCGTAAAATTGTGTTTAGTGATGGAGCTCATTTCTGGTTGAACGGCTATGTAAACAAGCAAAATTGCCGCATATGGAGTGAAAAAAATCTTCAAGAAGTTCTGCAGGTTCCATTGCATCCTGAAAAATGTACTGTATGGTGTGCTTTACACGCTGGAGGCATAATCGGTCCATATTCCTTCAAAAACGATGCTGGAGCTAATGTTACAGTGAATGGTGCTCATTACAGATCGATGATCAATGATTATTTATTTCAAAGTTTGAATGGTATCGACCCAGAAGTGTTTTGGTTCCAACAAGATGGTGCTACACCTCATGCTGCTACCGTAACAATTGATTTATTGAAAGAAAGATTTGGCGATAACATAATTTCGAGAAATGGTCCAATTAATCCGAGATCATGCGACATGACTCCACTGGATCATTTTCTTTGGGGTTATGTCACTGGTTCATGCTGATGAACCAGAAACAATAGACGCTCTGGAAGCCAAAATAATTCGTGTTATTGATGAAATAAGGCCTGAATTACTCGAAAAAGTGGTCCAAAATTGGTCAGTCGAATGCGGATCCTGAGAGCTAGTCGTGGTGGACATAAGCCGAAAATTATTTTCAAAACGTAAATATCATAAAATTATCTTTCAATTAAAAAAAAGTTTGTCTTCAATATTAATTTAAATGTATTTTATTTCTATAGAATTTTCACTCCACTCCAAATTTCACCATGTACCAATCGGATATCCAATTATATCTTGAATTTCCCATTCGATGAGTACCAAATTAATATTTCCAAATATACCGATTGTATTTATTGGTCATCAATTCATTCCAGACCAATTGGAATAAACGGTTCTATAGGATATGTAATAATGGTCAGACAAAAATTAAATTGTACCTGGCCGATTCAACAATTATCAAATAATCAACCCCTATTATCTTGTTTAAAATGTCGATTTATAAATGTAAACATTCATTACGCGTTTGTGAAATGCATTTCCTATGTGCGTAGCCTGCATTGGATTCAAATTTAATTTTGTGGAACGATTAATCTGCTAAATTATTGGAAAATTTCTATGTTAACATCACAATACTCTCGTAATTGAGGATTTGTTGGAAAACTGAATATGTACTCGTAATAGGTTAGATTATTATTTAGGTGGATTTGAAAGAAATGGATTACTTCTCTATGTACAATAGTTTGGAAATGTACGAGGGGCGTTCAATGTAATCTTGGTATAGGCATGGAAGCAAACTCAGAAAATTTTGGAAAAATTCTATTTTTCAATGTAGTCCCCTAGAACTTCAATATATTTGTTAGATCTGGATTTTCTAAACCTTGTAAAAAATATTCTTCCGGCATCTCCACATAATAGGCATCAATTGCTACCTTCAATTCTTCATCGTCGGAAAATCGCTTTCCACTGAGGCCAAGTCTGGACTGTCTGGACGATGAGTAATTTTTGCGAAGCCACATTCTCGCACAGCAGCCTTCACCACTCGGGCCTTGTGAACCGGCGCGTTGTCGTGAAGCAGCAACACACCCAGTGTGGGTTTTCCTCGCCTTTTTTCTTCAATTGCTCCACTTAAATTACGCAAAGTGGTTGCGTATGATGCTGCTCACCCTTTTCAGTGCATTCTATCAATAAAATACCCTTAGAATCACAAATGAACGCAGTCGTTATTTTTCCAGCAGATGGGGTGACTTTAAACTTCATTGGGGGTTGTGCAGCTTTTTCAATCCACTGCATGGACTCTTGTTTTCTGTCAATGTTCAAACCAATCTGAGAGCACCGCAGACAAAACCACTACGAACGTTCAATTATTGAGGAAGTTAGATAGAAACTTTAGCATGGGGCCCTTTATTTTCCACTGTTCGAGGATACCTACAATTTCATATCTCCAGGCTCTATCATATCCTTTATATCTAGTTGCACCAATATTAGATATTTTCTTTCAGCGAAGTTTTTTGTATGGTCGAGTCTAAGAGTACAAGGTGATCTATGGTAGACCTGTTCTTCCTGAAACCCATCTGCAGGTTCGATAGTAAGTTTTCACTCTCCAGAATCCACGTAAGTCCGTATCTTACTATCTTTTCGATGATTTTACTAAGGCACGCTATCAATGAAATTGGGTGATAATTTTCTGAATCTTTTTTATCCTTCCCTGGGTATGGGAATTATTAAGAGTTTTGAAGAATCTAAAAATAATTTTCAAGTTCTGTATCAGGGAGAAAGAATACCTATGGCGAAAAAACCACCTGAGAATGGATACAACCTCCACATTTTTTGAATAGGGAGGAGATGTTGTAGGTGGTTTAGTTGAGAAGTTTTTTCTGTTATCTAAACATCGCAGTTGAAATTTTCAATTTTGTTCATTAAATGGCAGAACAATTTGAGTTTTGGAATGTTTTTACTTTAAAAACATCCGATTTTCTGATCGTTCATGGTGGGAAAATGTGTAAGACGCATGAAATTCATTACAATGTATACTATTTTTTCGAAGATTCTTTGCCAAATGTGTTTCAGTCTTTCGTTTCTGCATCATAATTGCGTTTGAGGCTCACTTTCTTGGACGAAAATTCTTCTAGATTAACTGCAAGGTATTTCATGGTGCCACCTTCATGATGAAACAAACGCCCTCAAATCAGAAGTTGACCTGTTTTTTTTTTTTTTTTTTCAAAAATTCTCCGTTTCTGAGTTCTGAGGGGTGGTTCAAAGTTTCGTATTTTGAAATGGTAACAGTTCACTGACGGATTCTGTATTAGGAAGAAAATAGTACTTTGAGTGGTTTATGGGTTAAGTATATTCGTTTCCAATTCACCCACAATCGTAGCTTCCCAATAAATCTTCCAATCCAATATTCAACATCTTCGCTTCTTACATTCGTTTATTGGAGTCCTATTGTCCTAACTGAATCAGTTCACGGCAATTAGTCGAAACGGAGATCAATATCTGGAAGATCCAACCCATTGAACAACATCACCTCTTGCCGAGTCCTCCAGCGCCGTCTATATGCAATTATGAACGTAATGGGACACAAATTCGGCTTCTTTGAAGTCCCTAATTACCGTAGAAGGCATACTTCCTAGAAATAACCATCCTGGAAGTTACTGAAAAGCCAATTAAAATAATTGAAGCTTTTTCGTCAACGTCTTTGATATACACTATCCTTATTCTTACCCTTCCGTGCATTTTCAGCTTGTTAAAAGTTGGAGAGATCGATCGGCTTTCCGGGTTTTTTATATTTTGTGAAGTCGACGTTTCTTAGAGGACGGCCAATGAAATTAGTGACGTAGTCGAATGAAGCGATATAGATAGGTGATCTGTCTTCAATGGAGATCGAGTTCTGGGCGTTTCAATAGTGGTGTTAATGTATTGTGTAGATCGATAATGTATTGAGAACTCTTTGAATAGAAATTGGAGCGTTCCATTTTCAACACTCGTGAAAGAGTTTTAAGTGTTTTGAACCGAAATTCGTTAGTTTTATTTTCCCGAAACTTCTTCTGTTCCAAAAATAATACGAAATCTATTCATATTACTTGTAGCAAAACTGAAGGTCCTAGAAAACGGAACGTATTCATACGGCTCGAAGGACCAAATGTACTACCCGCGATTAATTCAGCTTATTATTTTTTTATTTCAATGTGCTGCTGATTCCAACCCACGATGGAAGAACCAGTGTTGTTTCACACCTTATGTGGCAAATATTCGTTAGGGGTTTAGTGCAAGAAAGACCATGTCTTATTGGAGATTGGGTAATCGTTAGAATAATTCGCGGACTGGAGATGAATGTTCAGAATTTGTAACAAGTACCGATGATTAATGATCTTTCAGATTATTCTTATGTTACTTTAAGAAGATGAATATTTTAAAATGGGTAATAGGTGCTGATGGACATGCCACTAGGAGTCGAAATAAGTTCGTGCGTGTAGATGTCGCTAATAGTTTATAATTCTGTGCACTTTTAAAATGTCAAGTTTTGTACAGAATAATGTGTTTCTTCGGGGAGTTTCATTAGTTTATTACTTTAATATAAGGTCAAACAGACGCCACCAAATAAAAATGGCCGCCACAGGCAGCCAACAACAACCGATTATAATGAGAAACCTCTTACCAACGAAATTGTATATTATTCGAAACCAAACCAGAAAAATGGATATTTTTCAAGTGTGAATGGAAAAAATATACAATATGACTGCAAACCAAGAATCAAAATTGAAATACATTCTGTCAAGAAAGTACCGGGAATTATCGATTTAAATCTGGCGGGGCAATGAGGCAGGTAAATTTTTTTTTCCTAGGTTGGTACCACTGTCCTCAATTACTATGCCAAGCTTGAGCGGGATCTGTCAACTAGTGTGTTTGCAACAGCTGATTAAGTCAGTCGATGTCAGAGTGCGTGCCGATTTTTACTATGGGTGATTACGTTGAGCAAAGAATTTGTTTAAAGTTTTGTGTTGCAAATGAATTTTCGTGTGCCGATGCGTTGAAAATGTTGCAAAAGGCCTTTGGTGATAATGCTCTATCGAAAACTCATGCATATCAGTGGTACAGAGCCTTCAAGGACGGTCGTGAAGTGGTCGCCCATCGACGGCTTCAATCGAAGATAACGTCGATAAAATTAAGGAAAGGGTGCTGGAAAACCGTCGTACCAGCTTGAGAGAGATAGCACATGATCTTAAGATATCTCACGAGTCCGCACGTACGATTTTAATTGATATTTTGGGCATGAGAAAGGTGGCCGCACGACTCGTACCGAAAGACCTGAGTTTTCTTCAAAAACGTCATCGCGAACAGGTTGCTTCAGACATGCTGGATCGCTGTAATTCCGATTCTACATTCATGGAACGCATTATAACTGGTGATGAGACCTGGGTCTACGAGTACGATATGCAAACAAGCCAGCAATCATCGGAATGGGTGGCAAAAAATGAGCCGAAACCGAAAAAACCACGCCAAAGCCGCTCGAAAATAAAGGTGATGCTCATTGTTTTCTGCGATATCCGTGGCGTGGTGCACTACGAATTCGTTCCAGAGGGTCAGACGGTAAACAAGGAGTATTACCTAGGCGTTATGAAACGTTTGCGTGAGCGTATCCGTAAGAAGCGGCCAAATTTGTGGGCGAACAACTCAGGGATTTTGCATGACGATAACGCGCCTTCTCACCGAGCTACGATTGTGACTGACTTTCTCGCCAAAAACTCAACAAACGTGCTTCAGCAACCACCGTATTCGCCGGATTTGGCTCCCTGCGACTTTTTCCTCTTCCCAAAACTAAAATTGCCCCTTCGTGGCACCCGTTTTGAGTCGATTGAAGCCATAAAACAAAATTCGGCGCGAGAGCTAAAGTCCATCCCGGAAAGCGCCTATAAAAAATGTTTCGATAATTGGAAGTGCCGTTGGCATAGATGTATTGGAGCAAATGGAGCCTATTTTGAAGGCGACCCAATAAATTTTGACGAGTAAATGTAAAAATGTTGTTTAAATTGAAAATTCCCGGTACTTTCTTGACAGAGTAGTATAACTACTTTCTACTTCTGTTTGAAGAAGTTTTCGCCTCGAAGAACTTTCTCTATTTCTAATGTTTACTTCAAGATTTTATGTGATATATATTTTTTTGCAGAATATTTGGAAACGATACATTTCCCATACATTTGGACCATGGTCGAGGATTTGGAAAACCATTTCACGATGAAATATCTATCTTAGCACCCATCTTGCAATGCTGTCTTCTCAGAGAATCGACACTCCAAAGACTATTGAGGTAAGAAGATATTACAGAGTAACTAAGTAAAAGAGACATCAAAAATCCAATGCGTAAACAGATGAGATTAGGATCAACATACTGGTGCCAATAAAAAGGCTCTATTTGTGCCTAATGACATGTAATTCAGAAAATTGGGTATCATTTTAATCATTCATCTTGTTGGATTTCCAAGAAGAGGCTTCATTTTAGATTGAAAGAAAAAGAGGGCAGGCCTGACTAGGGGAGCGCGAGTTGGAGTCTTCACATCGCTCTGTTACTCCAGACTTTTGCATTTATTGATTAATTTCGCTATATCAGATTGAGTACTCGGTGATGACCAAGAGCGATGCAAACTTTACGAACAGTATTAGTAAAATGATTTTTCATTATTTCGGTACCTTGTACGACCGAAGGTTTTTCACCTTTTCATAGAACCCAAATATTTCATCCTCGATTCTAACAAATACTTTCTTTAATAAAATAGAATAGAAAGGCCTTTTACTTGATAGAAGAAATATAACAAAATTTGAATATTAAAACATATTGAAATATGTTTGAAATTTGAATATTAAAACAAATTGAAATATGTTTATCTTCTACAATTTCAATTTCAAAAAAAATTTTATTCGAAAAACTTTAAGAATTAAATTTATGTCTAACAAGCACCGCTTACATTTAATAGACGTATATAATCAAAACTCAATATATATATAATGTCAAATGAAATAAATAACCCCACAGATATACGAAAGTAATTAAAATTAATAAATAAATATTCAAAGGAGACAAAATTTTGTTTCTGGTTTTACCTTTAGGAAATACCACTTGCCATATAAAAACATGAACACACTTAAAGGACTTCTCAAAGAATATAATTTATTTGAAATATTTAATATATTTAAATATTCGAACAAATTATTTCAAAAATCTCTAAAAAAAATGTGCACTATATCTTCAAAAAACAAATATAATTCTAGACAATCCCGTCTTCAGTCCTTTTTCAACATTCCAAATATCAAAATCAAAAACATAACCTACATCACTCACGTGTTAAAAGACTTAAGCTTCGAACTACAGATCAACTATATAATTCAAGATTGATCTATGTTCTAACAAAATCAAAGAACAGTGTGAGTTATTTTAAGGTTTATTTAAATTCATTGACATTCTATAATGAGATTTATTGAAGCCAAAATATAATTATATATTATATATAAAATAAAATAGAAAGGCTTTTTACTTGATAGAAGAAATATAACAAAATTTGAATATTAAAACAAATTGAAATATGTTTATCTTCTACAAATTTAATTTCAAAAAAATTTTATTCAAAAAACTTTTAGAAATAAATTTATGTCTAACAAGCACCGCTTACATTTAATAGACGTATATAATCAAAATTCAATATATATAATGTCAAATGAAATAAATAACCCCACAGATATACGAAAGTAATTAAAATTAATAAATAAATATTCAAAGGAGACAAAATTTTGTTTCTGGGTTAACCTTTAAGAAATACCACTTGCCTTATAAAAACATGAACACACTTAAAGGACTTCTCAAAGAATATAATTTATTTGAAATATTTAATATATTTAAATATTCGTCTTCTACAATTTTAATTTCAAAATTTTTTAATATTTTAATATTCAAATTTTCAAATACTTTTTTTGGCTGAGAATCTAGATTTGTTATTTCTCCTTCCGAAAGTTACAGCAACAATTTTTTTGCTATTCAACTGCAAACACTGTTTCCTGGACATCGTTAATTAAAGGTCTAAGTCATAGTTTGAGGCGGAAATAGGCGGACAAACTTCTTCCTGCTAAAACGACCAGTAAATTGACTTTTATCTTTGTATTATAGTTTGTCTAGAAAGTATCCGGAAAAAACAAAGCTCAATTGTAATTATTTAGTATATATTTTTAATTCTTGAATTGAAAAATTATTTATTATTATTATGCAACCTCCATTTAACTGTAAACACTTGAATAAACGTCGAGGTACACCCTATAATTTTTGGTGAATGTGAAATTTCGAAATTTGAACGGTAATAGGTGATTTTGATAGGATTTTTAAGTATTTGCTACCAAGTTGAAAACAATTTTCATCAGATATGAAGACATTATTGAAATTATCTTCTTGAAAACTTTGACCAAATTCTATCCTTCGTTCATTTTGTAAAGGTGTCATTATAGGGATTTTATTCGGTTTCCTTGATATGTAACCTTGTCTTTTCAGTGACATACGGATGGTTTCTGGACATACTTTTATATTTCGTTGATTTCCAAATCTGTTAGCCAATTTGCGAAACCCCAGGTGCGGATTGTATCGTCCTGAGGCCAATAAAGCGTTTAAATTATTTCCTTTAATCTTACGCGATCTTCCTGAAACTGGCCAATGCCTCATATCCATGCCATTTTTATCCTCTTTATTGTCCCATATACATCACTAATTCCTTGTTCAGTTAATTGCACTAATTTTTTAACGTTTAGAAAACCTTTACTATACAAAAATTCTCCCTTTTTTCTCTAGTTTCGACATTATTTCATAAATTGTCTTGAGAATCAACAATATTTGACAAATAGTGTTGCGATGCAACTTTGGCCATAGTCGACTATCTGCACAACCTATTTTATACATTACTTTCGTCTTAGAATGTTACAAAAAAGAAGTATATTAAAATCATGAAAATAGTATTTTTCCAGATACTAGACGAACTATATTACAAATACATGAAATAGCAAATTGAATGAATTGGGAGATATAAACACGGATGAAATTGGTCCCAATATCGAGTCCTATGGAACGCTTGTGAGAATTTCCAAGAAGGAAGATATGTTTATGAAACCGCCTGCAATGGATGTGTTAAGGAAGAGCAGAGCAAGATTGCCTCATCCGATAGACCAAGGTGGGAGAAAAAGCCTTGAGGAACTCGTGATTGAGATAGTCGAAGGTTTTGGAATAATCTAAGGGAGCCAACAAAGTGAATTTACCTTGATTAATATCCCTTAGAATTTAATTTATAATATACGATACAGCTCTAGTGCAACTGTGATTCTCTTTTAATCCCGACTGACTTGATGAGACAATTTTGTTTTGGATCACACCTATTCATTACTTTCTCTAATATTATTAACAAAGTAATAATCGGACGCAGCTTATTTGAATCCTTCAGTTCAGGATCTTAAGGTACTGAAATGATGAAAGCTTGTTTCAGAAAATATAGTATATAAAACAAAATTTTAAAATCTGGGTTATGTGCGGTGGAATATGTAGAAAGTGTTCATTTCTCTATATCACTTTTCCTACTTCTGCTGAATTTTGCTTGAACAAGTTCAATACTAAAATGAATATGCGCATCGTTCCGTAATTTCAGGAAATTCAAAAAACTCAAACGAACTGATCTGCCGTTTTATTTATTAAATACAGCTGGAATATTCATTTTTGCAAAGAACTCGTCTGTGAATTCGAAGTAATCGTCTTACAAAAGCGGAATTCAAATTTCCTGGCATCGAATTCAACTTTGAAGTATATATCGGGTATTTTTTTAGAGTGATTTTAAATTGAAATAAAACAAATTTAAATTAAGATTGAAGCCAAATTTTTCTTTATTTGAAACAAAATTTTATGACATTCATGTTTTAAAAATAATTTCCAGTATATGTCCACTATGACTAGCTCTGAGGAACCGCATTCGACCAGACCAATTTTGGACCACTTTTTCGAGTAATTCAGGACTTATTTCATCAATAACACGAGTTACATTTGCTTCAAAAGCGTCTATTTTTTCTGGTTTATCAGCATAAGCCAATGACTTGACAACCCAAAAGAAAATAATCCAGTGGAGTTATGTGGCATGATCTTGGAGGCCAATTAATTGGACCATTTCTCGAAATAATGTTATCGCCAAATCTTTCTTTGAATAAATCAATTGCTACGTTATCAGCATGAGGTGTAGCACCATCTTGTTGGAACCAAAACACTTCTAGGTCGATACCACTCAAATTTCGAAAAAAGTAATCATTGATCATCGATCTGTAACGAGCACCATTCACTGTAACATTAGCTCCAGCATCATTCTTAAAGAAATATGGACCGATGATGCCTCCAGCGTATAAAGCACACTATACAGTGCATTTTTCAGGATGCAATGGAGCCTGCAGAACTTCTTGAAGATTGTTTTCACTCCATGTACGGCAATTTTGCTTGTTTACATAACCGTTCAACCAGAAATGAGCTTCATCACTAAACACAATTTCACGATAAAAAAGTGGATCAACTTCAAGCTGTTCTAGGGCCCAATCAGCAAACAAACGACGCATATTATGGTCAAGTGGCATTAGTTCTTGAACCAGTTTGATCTTGTATCGGCGTAGACCAAGATTTGTACGCAAAATTTTCCATGTTGTGGATGCACAGAGTCCAACAAATAGATAAATTTGGATCATCATTAACACTATGATTACAGCAGCGATATTTTCTTCTGTACGTACAGTTTTTTGTCTTGCTATTGTTGTTGCATCGAGTAGAGAAAATGTTGTCCGAAATCTATCGATAGTCAGACGAATAAGCTGCTCTGATGGACGATTATGTAAGCCATAAATTTAACGAAGGGCTCTATGAGTTTGGCGAATAGAATACTGATTTTGAGAATAAATTTCAACATTTGTAAACGTTGTTGCGGCGTAAATCTTTCCATAATAATTTGTCAATGCTTACTAAACATAAATGTCAAAACAACATGGCTTCTACCTTCTGTCAAATCACAGCTATCCTTATAGAAAGTTCTATCATCCTAAGAAAAAACATCCGATACTTTGTGCCTTTGAATGTTTTGTTCAAGTAATCTTTGACAGATGGTTCGTTTTGACGAGTTTCACCTTCTGCTGAAAAAGAGTCCCCTTAGAAAACAACCTGTATATTCGGCGAAACACAGCTCCTCGTATGTCACGTAAGAATCAGTCGAAGCGTTCTCGAAGGAGGAATAGTTGCTGGCGATGACATCCAGAGCACAAATCACATCTGCATCGATCGCTAAGGCCTTTTCATGCCGAGTAATTTTATGTCTCATTGGTCGAATCCCGCAAATCTACATATCAAACATTGATTCACTACCTAAATCATGCAGCTCGTACCGCGTTTCAACTTCCCAGCAGGCACGTGAGTGTCAATCTGAATTCAATTCAACAGTCAACAATCTCAAATCCAATTTAGTTAAACACGCTTTCCCATCGATCTTAGGGCATTGAAAAGTGAAAATATGTACGTACTCTCAGGTTCTGATCTTCGAATGTTGATGTGTGTCGGATGGTCCTTCATCCTGAACGATAAGACGTGGGTATCGACCAGAAAAACTTTCGACTAAGCATAAAAAGCTTATTTCTGAAATAAATAAGGTAATTGATCCGTGATATGTAGATAATTTTTGAATTCTTCATTAGTACTTTGTTAAACGTAAATTAATTAGTATGAGAATTGTAGGTTTACCATAGTTCGAGGAGACTTTAGAGATATATGAATAAACTATAATTCGTTTATTTACAGTTTAAATAATATATAATAGAGTGTACAATTTTGAGACGCTTCTGTCAAAATTAAGGAAATTATTGCTGGTAGATGAGTTCTCTTGGTTTCACTTCACAAATTCACTAAACCTAATTACAAATCTAAACATTATGAATAATGTGGAGTGAACCATTCAAAATTAGCATTTTTGATCGGCTACAAATAAAAAAAGTAATGAATACTTTTTCAAAGATATGAGTTTATCCGAAAAGTTGAACCTTGACATTTACAAATGGGAAAGAAAACCATTCGAATGAACATCACGACTGTCTTTAGTACCCCACTCGATCAACCCAATTTTTCATTACATTGTCGATTGTTTGTGACTCAATGTCATTTCGTGGTTCAAGGCATCAATCGTTTCTGGATGGTTAGCGTGCAACTTTACTTTAAACGGATCACCACAAAAAATAGTTTCCGAGGTGAAAATGAGCTTCGTCAATAAAGATGATTCTTCTGTGAAAATGGTTATCTTCAGCCATGCGTCATTAGCCCATTGAACGAAGTGGAAATACATCGGATGGTGACGAGGCTTCACTTCTTGAACTAGTTGAACTTTGAAGCCCTTCGAAACCCCAGGTCTTCATGCAAAATTCCCCGTAGAGAAGTGCAAGAAAAATTCAGTTCTTGAGCGCAATGATGAGTTGATATTGATGGATGTTCGGCCACATTCTGGGCTACACCAGCAATGTTTTCAGGTGGGCTCACTGGACGAGAACGTGAACGGGTTGTTTCATCGAATAACTATCAAGTTTCACGAATTCGCTGCACGTATCTGTCCACAAATTGCCATTTCCTTTGTATAGAATTCTCCACGTAAATTTACCTGTTTGGATAGGAGATTTACCAATTTGAGAATGAGTTTTTAATATTTTCCAGTTTTGTTCAAGCGTAAATCGACCCTTTTCCCAAATACCGAATATCAAGCTAACTTTCTGTCGAAACACGAACGACAAAAGTTTAGTCCTACCCGAAATAACCTCTGTTTCAAAATGCAAACACTTGATGGCCCACCCTCATAACTCTTTCAGTTCTTCGTTATGGGGAAGGAAAAATTCATCTAGTGGTTTCAGAGATATCTGGAATTTTTAACATGCTACTAAACTATGGCGCTCCATATTCAACTCTACGCACAACTAACACTGAGTAACTTTCATAAAGAATCAATTAACATATATTAAAACTCTCTTGATACTTTCATAACCAAATCTGTGGAAACTGGGCTTCAATTTATACTTGCTACATGCTTAGGCCGCCAGCTGTCACATTAAAATCTAGCAAAATAATTCACCCCTATTTGGAAAGAGTGAAGTCAGACCTAAACCAAGTGCAAACGTCAGATGACTCTAATATTTGGAATCAAATATAATAACAAGAGAAGACTTTCAATTGCAATAAGATCGCAATTGAAAATCGAATTTTCATCATTTCAAGACAATTTTTATCAGGAAACGATGCCAGTACAGCCCTTGGGATGCTTCAGGATAGTTGAACACAACTGCAAGGGTCCAGTTTGTTCAATGTTAATCAAAGTGTGGCACGGTACTTTGCCACTGGAATTATTCTTCAAGGACCCATAAGTGCTAGGACCACGTGAAACAATGACAGTAGAAGACCGTTTTTCAACTCTTTTGCTGAGAAGACAACCTCTCAAATTTGCAGAATGGCAAGTCAACGTCTTCGGATTGCCATAGTTACTTCAGTTTTCCTAAGCACCTCCAGAAGACTACATGAAGACAATATAACATCGAAACGCTTGTTAAGAAGACTTCTACTCACCCGCGAAAACAAGAATCACATATTAGATTGGGAAATTGAGCGAGACACTGGCGAAATGAATCGCGATACCGACTCTTTACTGACGAGTCTAGATATGGACGTTTTGATGGTAGTCAACAGGTACGGGGTATGGACTCATTTGAAGAAACCGCAGCTCTATTAAAAATGTCCATCTTTTTCGAGGAGGCACAACTTTGGTTTGGAGTTGAAATTCTTTCGATAGCAAAACCCAATTATCAATAGTTCCAAGAACCATGACATCTGAGATATATGTTGATGAAGTTATCAACGCAATAGTCCTAAAATGTCATGCAGCTATTGGCGAAAATTTCATTTTTCTGGATGATAATGCTCTACTACACAGATCCCACCAGGTGATTACTGCTAGAGAAAACCATTCGACCTCCAAGATTCTGTGATCTGAAGCCAATTGAGCAAGCGTAGGACCAACTTCAAAGAACGCTTGAGACCTACAGACCCCAGACGGAAAAGCTTCAACAGCTCCGAGATCTTTTGCGATAACTTTGGCAATATATTGAGCAGGACGTTCTCAATAACTTAGTAGAAAGCACGCAGAGAAAATACCAAGCAATTATTGATGCACGCAGTGGCCATACTCTGTATTGAGGGTGAATACAAGTATGAATTTTGGAAATTTTTTCTTCTAAATCTTATTATTCTAATCTAAAACACACTGCATATATCAAAAGGAAAGCACAAGTTGAGGACAGTATCCTCTACTTTTGACCAGCAGTTTAAATAATTTTCATCAAGCATATGTCGAATGAATTCGCTAATATCACTCAGTAAAATTTTCAATCGTTCTGTCAACATTAAAAATACGCAAAGGAAGATTTTCCGGAATTTCCTGACCTTGTCTCCATCCTACCCTACATCCCTTTAACCCCTTAAAACTGAATTTTCTTCGGACTGATCGCTTGGGGGCTCATGTGTTCCATCTCGTCTAGTTTATATTTTGGGTGCTATTAGGACGGAACGAATTTTCTCTGACAAGACGTAAGTGGATAATGCCAAATTGGGCATCTGCCTGGTGAGGCCTGTAATTTATCTTTCGCGTTTTACAATATTGCGAAATGTTGTAGACAATTTGCCTTATAATTTGGGAGTCCTTGACATGTTTACGGGTCCCCGGAGTTAGCAGGAGTTATCTCTTTGTTTAATATCTTTCATTTCTGGAATTTCGGGCCCAATCATAAAAAAAGTTACGAAACTCATTACGGGAGAATTTTTCTCTTGCTCAGGTGTTCGTAAATTCGTCATGAGGATATTCGTATTTCGCGCTGTTGATTATAAAGTTGATTATGTCCTTGTTTACTTGAGTCACTCGTTAGTGAGGACGCGACGTTTTCTACGACGTTATTTTCCTGAAGAATCAGGATGGAAGGAGATTTTGAAATATTACTTTTGATGAAACGGACTCTATCTATAAAATTCCAATGGTATATTATCTCACGATCTTTCTTCAGTGGCAGATCTAGGGTTATATCAAATTTGATTAGTGGTTCTTCCATGAGTTCTGTTCCATTCTGGTCAAAAGTCAGAATAGCGTACGATTTTGTATTGTATTTTGAATAATATTACTGCATATAACTGCATTTGTGAATGCAATAAACAAAGTCATGGGAGCCTTAGATATCGTTCAGTTTGTTAAGATGCTCAACTCCGACGTGAGCAGACTTTCTATGCAGATTCTCATGCAACTATGCTCAAAAACTGTACACTTATGGTTTCAGAGGAAGCGTATTTAAATTGTTGGTTTCTTATTCGAGCAAAAGATCTCAAAAAGTTAACTGAATTGCTGTTAATTCAACTGAACAAGAAATGGGACATAGGCTTCCTCAAGGATCAGTGTTGGGTCTTGTATTCTTCAGGGTATGCATAAATGATAGAAGCATCCAATATTGTAACTGATAATATAATTACTAATCTATAATTGTAAACTATCAATGTAAGAAATACACTGGCGAGCAGGAAAAACAGGTAACTTGATGATCATTACTGTTCAAATACCTTTTTCAGTTAAAATTTTCACGAGAATCATGAAATTTCGGAAATGGTTGTGAAAGAGAATTGCACAAGGAAAAAAAAACTTTTTATTATATTTGTATAAAAATAATAACCTTTTTTTTTTGAAAAAATCAAAAACTTCGAAATCGAAAAAAGTATCGTAACTGTGAAAATTTCAGTATCAGCATGACGTGTGACCTCCACTAGCTCTGTTTACAGCTGAGGCTTCGAATATTCTTTACTGGAATATTCTCCTATTCGTGACGAAAGGCCTCACCATAGTTCTGACTCGCCTTTCCAATTGGCCCCATAGATGTTTGATAGGATTCAAGTAAGAACTTCGTGATGGCCAGTTGAACCTTGAAATTTCAACCTCATTCAAGTACGCTGTCACTATTCGAGCAGTACGTGGGCGTGCATTATCATGCATAAAAATTCCCTGCTCTCCCAGAAATGATATATAAGGTACAACATGGTCCATAAGAATTTCTTCTATGTACCTTACTGCTGTAAATATTCTATTTATAAAAACCAACTCTGGGCGGCCTTCTAAAAAAACAACTTCCAAGACCATAACTCGCTCCTTCATACCTTCTGAACCTCTATAAAAGCGTCTACGACCGTCAGCTCCGCAAATGCTAAATCTGGATGCAACAGAGAAAAGTACCTGGGCCTACTGAATTTCTAACCAGTTCATGTGATCTCATGCAAATTGAAGACGGGCAATTCGATGCTCTCTGGGAAGTTCTAAACCTGTCCCAGGTCTGTACATTTCTAAATTCGATTCTGAAAGACATCGTCTCACGATCCATTCACTTACGTTTACCTCACGTACTTCCATCAACCATCAACAGTAAGATAGCGATTTCAAACGGAAACCATGAATCTGTTATCTCTCAAAGATGTGCACCGTCTTCTTCCAGGTCTTCCTGGTCAGCTTGCCTGTCTTCTGATGTCAATCTTGAGATTATCTTAGTTCATCGAACTGCGTTCGGATGCTTGGATAAGAATTCCTTTCGGCGGGTGAGTTGCGTCACTAACCAACTCGGGTACTGACCTGCAGAGCTATTAGAGGTTGAATAGTGCTTCGCTGCTACCAGTCAGACGGTTCTGGCTTTCGAGTCGGGGCCCAAACTGGAAGCTGGTGGGTTCATCTCTTCGCAGGGGTTCTCGCTTCGCGCGATGATATGGCATAATCCTTATCACACTTTCTACCTCTTGGAGTGGACTGTGGAGACTGCTGAGTAGTCACTTGGTGAAAGAGCTATGCTCGTATGCCAATACGAAAACCTGGTAGAATTCACGTGTCTCCTGATGTCTTGCCAATATTCTTTGGACTGTAGTTAGGGTAACATACATTCTTCCACCAACAGATCTCTGACTCAGCCCATTTTCAATAAGTGCCACTATTGTCGAATAATCTTCAATTGGTAAACTCATTTTATGAAATTGTTTCTTTCAGAGAGTGGAAAACACACTTTTCAATGATCAATGTTGAACGCATCTGATAAACGATGAATTTATCGTGAAGAATTATTCGAAGATGGTTTCCTTCATCAAGTTTTTTAGCCCACATTAAGCCCAAATTTAGTTAACTTTCTAATGAAATAAAGATGATGAACAACATATTTTTGAATCTATGTGAGTCTATTGGAAAAAACGGTGTAAAATCTTAGTGACTAGTTTTTTTTGTCGCCAGTATATTTTCATTAACCAAAGAGAAATTGGGAAATGGTTTTCCATATTTTAAGTCAAATTGAATTCCAATTAAACTGTTAGATTATTAGAAAATTAGTTCGTGTGGTTTCGATAACATATGTCGCTCGCTACTAATTTATTATTCCATTGTTTCGTCTGGCTATACCTTCATTTTGAAGTGTCATCATTAGGCTTTCTTTTCAATACCTGTCATTCAGCTGAATTGTAAACAACATAGTTTCTGTGTACTCTGAAAATGTCAACTTTTGTACCGAAAGTCATAGTATTTTAGTGGATGTCATGCTCTAGCTGAACGAAAAGGTCAGAAGTGTTTTGTCCGATATAAAAGTGGCAATTTTGATTTGGAAGACAAAGAACGACCGGAAACGCCCTTGAAGAGTCGTGAATAGATTGTGGAGCTTTGGCAAAGACCTTATCTGTCCCTGACCTTGAAGAAAAATCCAATAATAAAGAGCGTTTTTTCACTTGATAGAATAATTATTACACACTTTGAATATCAAAACAGATTCAATCTGTTAGTCTCCTACAATTTTAATTTCTAAAAATTTTGGTCAAAACATTTAAAATTAAATTATTATCTTATAAGCACTGCTTATATCCGGTGTTTTTCTGAAGTGATAGAACTTTAAATTGAAATAAAAACATTTAAATTAAAATCGAAGACATTTTTTTTTATTTGAAAGATAATTTTATGACATTTATGTTTTAGAACTAATTTCCGGCATATGTCTACCACGACTAGCTCTGAGGAACCGCATTCGACCAGTCCAATTTTGGACCACTTTTTCAAGTAATTAATCATTTCATCATTAACACGGGTTATGTCTGTTGTTTCTGGTTTGTTTATCAGCATAAACCAATGACTTGACATAACCCCAAAGAAAATAATCCAGTGGAGTTATGTCGCATGATCTTGGAGGCCAATTGATTGGGCCATTTTTCGAAATAATGTTATCGCCATTTCTTTCTTTCAATAAATCATTTGTTACGGTAGCAGCATGAGGTAAAGCACCATCTTGTAGGAACCAAAACAATTCTGGGTCGATAACGAGCACCATTCACTGTAACATTAGCTCCAGCATTTGAAGAAATGTGGACTGATGATGCCTCCAGCGTGTAAAGCACACCATACAGTGCATTTTTCAGGATGCAATGGAACCTGCAGAACTTCTTGAGGATTGTTTTCACTCCATTTACGGCAATTTTGCTTGTTCACGTAGCCGTTCAACCACAAATGAGCACGAAACAAAATTTTATGATAAAAAAGTGGATCAACTTCAAGCTGTTCTAGGGCCCAATCAGCAAACAAACGACGCTTATTATGGTCAAGTGGCTTTAGTTTTTGAACCAGTTGGATCTTGTATGGGTATAAACCAAGATCTTTACGCAAAATTTTCCATGTGGTGGGTGCACAGAGTCCAACTTGTTGTGAACGTCGACGAATAGACAAATCTGGATCACCATTAACTCTATGACTCACAGCAGCGATATTTTCTTCTGTACGTACAGTTCTTTGTCTTGTTGTTGTTGCATCGAGTAGAGAAAATGTTGTCCGAAATCTATCGATAGTTTGACGAATGAGCTGCTCTGATGGACGATTATGTAAACCATAAATTTAAGTGTTCTATAAGTTTGGCGAATAGAACACTGATTTTGAAAATAAATTTCAACAATTTGTAAACAATTTTGCGGCGTGAGTCTTTCTATGATAATTTGTCGATACTTACTGTTCTATCACTCTAAAAAAACACTCGATATTTAATAGACGTATAAAATCAAAACCCATTATATAATATCAAATGGAATAAAAACCCAACACATATAAATTGTTAATTAAGATGAATAAATAAATAAATATTTGAATGTTTCATTCCGAACACGCGCACCTGAACTCGTGAGACAGGCATGGTTCACACTTCTGCCTGTGACAAAATGTTTTGTTTCTGATCTTATATTTATGAAAACTAAACCTTTTTGTAAAATACACAACATAATTTTAGGAACTTCCCAAAACTAATTTAATTGAAATATTAAATATATCAATGCGTTGTTGATGCGTGTTCCATGTAATGGCGCAGTTTCACTTGTCAAATGTCAAAAAATGACAGCTTCCTAGATAGCGGGCTATTCAAAATGAAACGTCTTATCACATTGAGAGGTGTATACCGTTCTCCAACTGAACCATTCAAAATTTTTCCAGGCGATAAAACTCGTCGCTTAATTACAGAAAAACCCCGGCCGATATTAGGATAAATTATGGAAAAACATTCAAATTTGCCACGAAAACAGCCAATTTATTATACCGCACTTTATCGTCCCTCAGAACGTCGACGGACAATTAGAGTTCGCAACCTCAATTAGGGACTCCGAAATGTTAATTCACGATATCAGACCCTAGCGGCTGCCGGGATATTGTTTTAACAAAATTAAAATTAATAAAGTTTAATATCACTCCAAAACGGACATAATGGATTTTAATTGATTCGCGGCAGAAATTATTATTCAAAATTGCCGTACTTATTCGACGGGCCCGTTTCGGTAAAAAGTTCAAGGGGGATGAAAATTAGATAACTTTCTCGGAAGGAGCCTGCTCGGTAGAAGTTGCCGGCGTGCTTTTGTGGGCCTTTATTGGATTAGGATGTCAACTATTCTTGAATTTCTTTGTCGTTTTTAATTACGCACGCTCAAAACGGTTCCGTTTCTGGCTCTGCCAGGTAATGTCCAAGTGTCCCTAATTTGTCTAGACGTAATGAATTCGAAGAAAGTTTTATTGTATTTTGCCCCCTTATTTTGTCATCAAATAATGCTTTGTATTCACGTGTCGACATTTTTCTTAAATATCAGGTGTATTTTCCTTCACCATGTTTCCATAGAGTTGTTCCATATCTTTGTATTTTTAGAGTGATAGAATTTTCGATAGGGATAACTGTGATTTGACAGAAGGTAGAAGCCATGTTGTTTTAACATTTATGTTTAGTAAGTATTGACAAATTATCATGGGAAAAACTCACGCCGCAACAACGTGTGCAAATTGTTGAAATTTATTTTCAAAATCAGTGTTCTATTCGCCAAACTTATAGAGCAGTGAAATTTATGGTTTACCTAATCGTCCAACAGTGCAGCTTATAGGTCGAACTATCGATAGATTTCGGACAACATTTTCTCTACTCGATGCAACAACAACAACAAGACAAAAAATTGTACGTACAGAAAATATCGCTGCTGTAAGTCATAGTGTTGATGATGATTTGTCTATTCGTCGACGTTCACAACGAGTTGGACTCTGTGCATCCACCACATGGAAAATTTTGCTTAAAGATCTTGGTCTACACCCAAACAAGATCCAACTGGTTCAAGAACTAACGCCACTTGACCATAATAAGCGTCGTTTGTTTGTTGATTGGGCCCTAGGACACCTTGAAGTTGATCCACTTCTTTATCGTAAATTTTGTTTAGCGATGAAGCTCATTTCTAGTTGAACGGCTACGTAAACAAGCAAAATTACCGTATATGGAATGAAAAGAATCCTTAAGAAGTTCTGTAGGTTCTATTGCATACTGAAAAATGCACTGTATGGTGTGCTTTACACGCTGGGGGTATCATCGGTCCATACTTTTTTAAAAACGATGCTGAAGCTAATGTTACAGTGAATGGTGCTCGTTCGATGATCAATTATTATTTGTTCCAAAATTTGAATGTTATCGACCTGAGTGTTTTGGTTCCAACAAGATGGTGCTACTCTGCATGCTGCTACCATAACAATTGATTTATTGAAAGGAAGATTTGGCGATTACATTATTTCGAGAACCTTTCCAATTAATTGGCCTCCAAGATCATGCGACATAACTCCACTGGATTATTTTCTTCGAGGTTATGTCAAGTTATTGGTTTATGCTGATGAACCAGAAGCAAAAGACACTTTGGAAGCCAACATATCTTGTGTTATTGATGAAATAAGGCCTGAATTACTCGAAAAAGTGGTCCAAAATTTGTCTGATCGAATGAGGTTCCTCAGTAGTGATGGACATATGCCAGAAATTATTTTTAAAACATGAAGGTCATAAAATTAACCCGATACATTTTCCGTTCAATTCATTGTGAATCATTCTGCCCATCTCAACATAAGTTAGTGATATGGTAACGAGTATGAGCCTGGTGAGTCGTGAATTCTACGGGTTAGCATGTGAGCACGGCTTTCTCACCAGGTGACTACTCAGCAGTCTCCACAATCTGCCCAGGAAGCAGAAAGTATGAAAGGGGTTACGCTTTATCATCGCGCATTAGCCAGAACCACTCCGAAGAGTTGAACCCACCAAGCTTCTAGTTTCGGCTTCAGTCCGAGAACCTACACCGTGACTGGTAGCAGTCAAGCACTATCCAACCTCTACTGGCCCTGCAGTGTCAGTACCGAGTTGTTTTATGACGCAACTCATTCGTCGAAGGGGTTTTTTATCCACCCCATCCAAACGCAATCCCATGAACCAAAATAATCTCAAGATTTAATGCCTCAATTGATCCTGGTACGAGGACCGCAAATCCGGACTGTACGTTAAGACCTACAAACCCTTGTGAAGTCTTTCAATTGATCCTGGCTTCAAGCACCAACGCTCTAGCCATATCGTCGTGATCCACAAACCCCAGAAACGTCTCGCAATCGATCCTTGTTCAGGATGAGGCCGGTCGAACCATCAAGTCCCGCTAAACCCTGAAGCATTTTTTGAGATATCCTGCGAACAGATAGATAGAATACCCTTCTAGTCCAGCACGCGGGCATTCAACCACTGCCTCCTCGAGTCCAACACTAATTGGGTGGCCAGGTCGTACGAATAATTCCCCAGAGACTCCACTCTCCCGAGGTAATGTAGTACATAACGCCTCGGCCACTGTACAGAAAAATCCGGAGATGTACTGCAATACGGTAGAGTACAACCCCATTCGGTCGATCCTCCATCACACGGGCCAGTGATTGGCGCGAGTGGCATTACTTTAGGCATCAGGACTTAATCCCCCATTTTACTGGGATGAAACTAGGATCCTACTCAAGATAGGCGCCTCCAGCGCATCAAGCTACAATGCCACGGGGGGCGGGCCTGGTGGATACTCAGAGTCGTACAAGTCAGTAGATGAGCAGAGCTCTTCACCGACGTTAAAGTACCATTGTCATCATTGCTATACCGGGTTTCTGCTCAAGTTTTTACACTCCAGCAGACCCCCGAAAAACTGAAAGAGAAATAAAGGATTTTTGAAGGAAGATAATAGAGAACTTGCGCCAGTACAACCAAAAAGGAACCAGCACATGTCACCCCCCCTCCAAAGGGATCGCCGTGTCGACCCCAACACTCAGCCTAATGTGCAGAGTGTCTCTATTTGGTGGTTGTGAAAGACCAAAGCTTCAAAACAACACAAATAACAGCTTCACAACTTGGATCTTTCCCCCAAAGGACCGCTGTTTCTGTTCGACAGCTAAAAGCGAGGCTCCGGAGCATCGTGGAGGATTGACTTAAGGATCTAAAAATGGGGCCGAAGTTGAGGGCGAGCAGAGCAAGTCTTCTGAGATCCCACCCCGGTCGAAACGTCGTAGTCTTCCTTTTTCCTCCAGCGGATCATTTCCGACCCCGCAACCGATAAGTTGCTTAAGGATACACGAAAGGGGCCGAAGTGGGGGGCAAGCAGAGCGAAGCTTCCAAGATTCTACCCTGGTCGAAACGTCTTTTCCTCCAGTGGACCAACCAGGATCCCGCAGTGGGAGCTTAAGGATCTAAATATGGGGCCAAAGTTGGAGGCCAGCGCAGAGCTAGTCTTCCGAGATCTCACCCCGGTCGAAACGTCGTAGTCTCTCTTTGCCTCTAGCGGACCATTTCAGATCCCTAAGCGGATAAGTGACGAAGGTTGGAAAGCTCACGCTGAGATTCAGCAGGGTTCCGTCTTGCCCGTGTATTGATCACAAAACTCAAATCGATCGCAGGGTAGCGTGACTCCGTCGTTAATCAGAACCACAACTACCCTGTACGATTCCAAGCCTTGCTGAAGGATATGGACGGTTTTGGGAAATAAAGTTAAGATAGGAAGATAAAACTAACTTAATATAGTAATGAAGGACATTGAGATTTGCGACTGGTATTCACTTAGTAATGACGATCTGCTAATATCTGTTTGTTCATTCTAGAGAATTTTTTGAGAATTATATCGCTTATCACTTTTCATTCGGTTCCATTTCCAATTCTTCCAGATCTTTTCACAGTTCGTTTGAATTCGAAAAGAATCCCCTACTGCCAACATTCCAGTAGATCACTATCGCTACATAAAAGTTGACATGGAATTTCCATTTGAAAACACCACCCCGGCTTTTTTCCAAGCATCGAGTTAATTCCTAGAGATAATATCTAGATTTATCTTTTATGGTTCTAGCTTCGAATAATGTTTCTTTTCTGAACTTCTCGAATCGAATCAGCAACACAGAACAAAACATTCCCCCGTGTTTCATACGTAACAAAGAAGTTGCGTGTATTCAAAACTCTTATCGAACAGTAAAGCTGTCTAAACTTTCTGATTTGACCCGATCGAATGCGTTCAAGGAGCAAGAATAATCGGATTCAGGATGGCTAATATACTAACTGACAAAGAAACTGCAACACCCAGAAGGAGTTGTTTAAATTTTTTTTGGTAAAACCTAGATAGTATAGCAAGGAGTAAATGATTGGAAATTTAAGAAAAAAAAACGAAGGGTTTACAATTTTTTTTAATAAATTTGTTAATAATGTGTTTGTTCACCGCGATTATCTGTACACTCCCCAACACGTCTTGGCATTGATGCAATGAGATGGTCTATTTCTTCTTGAGGGATACTATCCCAAGCTATCTTTAGTTCATGTCTCAGAGCCGCCAAAGTCCGTGCAAACTGGGGTAAATTTCCAAGCCTTCTACCCATGATGTCCCAAACATGCTCTATGGGCGAAAGATCGGGGGATCTGGGCGGCCATGACAAAATATTCACATGCGTCGCTTCAGAAAAGTTGAAACTAACTCTGGCAACATGAGGTCGAGCATTACTTTGCTGAAATATTGGATTCTTGAGCCGGTTAAGGTAAGAGAGAACATATGGCTCCACTATATCTTGAAGGTAACGCAGCGCTATCATGTTACCTAAAATAAAGACTTAAAGTGACCTACTTGCATGTGCAATAGCACCCCATACCATAACGCCTACTGTCCGGTGTACATGACGCTTAATATCAATCTGAGTTTCACGTCTTTCTCCCCGACGTCGTCTAACCCTTCTTCGGCCATCATGTGCACCTAAGGACAATCGAGATTCATCAGAAAAGACTACCTGATGCCATTCCACATTCCGATGTTGACGTTTTCTTCACCACTGTAATCGTTGTCGGCGATGCTCAACCGTCAGAGGTAACACAAGATGTGGTTGATAATGCTGCAGCCCAAGAGACCGTTCGGACAGTTACATGATGGCCTTGTTCTCATCAGCCAAAGATTTAGTTGTCGCAAATCGGTCTCTCATAGCCATAAGTCTTAGATATCAATCTTGAACTTCATTTGTGCCCCTTCGACGTCCGGTGCCTACTGTTCTTCGATTTAGGGCATTATCAAACCACGCTTGACAACATCTCATAACAGTAGTTGGATTTCTCGTACGATTAGCGATTTCTCGAAATGACAACTCCGCCTCCCGCAGACCAATAATTCGACCTCTCTCAAATTCACTTAGCTGACGATAAATTCCGCATACACGTGCTCTAGGCATTTTAACAACAACTAAACATCGACTTTGGATCTCCTCGAACGGCTGATTTGTTGTAAAATTCAAAAAATTTGCAAAAAACGACTACATATTTAAGTAACAATAAAATGTTTACATGAAAAGACCTTCACGATTTTTTCTTCAAATTTTTATCATTCACTCCTTGCTATACTATCTATGCTTCACCAAAAAAATTTAAAATTTAAACGGCTTCTTCTGGGTGTTGCAGTTTCTTTGTCAGTTAGTATATACTAAACCTACAGCTATACATAGGTCTTCTGTAATATGTAAAATTCAAAATTTAATTGCTATTTTGTCAGATTTCAAATGAATAAATCACCTTGAATACCAGTTGGAAAAAATTTTAACAGTTTTTTTCAATATCTTTAATAGCAAACGGGGTGTATAGTCTGTCTAGAAAGTATCCGGAATTTTTTGGTTGTCGCAATTTTAATATACTCCTTTTCGTTAACATTCTAAGACAAAAGTAATTTATAAAATAGGTTGTGTAGATAGTCGGCTATGGCAACACTATTTGTCAAATATTGTTGATTGTCAATAGGTATACAATTTATGGAATAATGTCGCAACTAGACATAAGAAAATAGTTTCTAAAAGGTTTTCGAAACGTTAAAAATTAGTTCAATTGACTGAACTGGGCTACACATCAAGAAAACCATAAAAATCCCTATAATGACACCTTTACAAATGGAACGAAGGATAAAATTTTGTCAACGTTTTCAAGCAGATTATTTTAATAATGTTTTTATATCTGATTAATGTTGTTCCTGACTTGGTGGAAATCACTCAAAAATCCTCTTAAAATAACCTGTTACTGTTCAGATTTCCAAATTTCCCACCAAATTAATGGTTTGGGAAGCAATATCTCAGCGTTGTGCTACGCCTGTCTGTATAGTTGATGGTACCATTAATAGTGAAAGTATTGTGGCATTCTAGACGATTTCTCCTTGAAACACCGCAAATTTTAATCTTATCAAATTTCTTCAAAACTTTTTAAACTCACCTGACAAAAGGATCATTCAAAAATTTTAAATATCATATAGATTCATTCTGTTAACCTACAAATTTAAATCAAAAAATATTGAGAGGTGTCAAGGGACACCCGGATGGAACAAAGTTCCTTTCGATTAATTAGTGAAGGAATTGTAATAAAATTTTATTTTTTTCAAGTTATAAAAACTTTTTTTTATTATTAACAAATATAATGTAATATAAACTTAATTAATAGGCTCAGTTTTAGTAATAATTGGCTTGTGGTAACTGAAGTAGGAAACATGTTTGGAATTCAATTTTATTTAAATGTCTTGAAAAAACTGCATCGATGGTAGTATTATATTTCGTTGTTGATTCTGCTGGATTATTGTTTATTCTTAAATCAAATTCTTCCTCTAGAATCTGTAGCAATGGTTTTGATTTTTCATTACTGAAGTTGATGTTAAAATCACTGGCCAAAATGAGTGGACGTTTATCTAAATTTCTGTTGTATCTGCTAAGCGTTCGAGATACATCTTGAGAATACTCTAGCAGTGCTCGATGAATGAACTCTGAATATCTATTAATTTGTTATTTAGTGAGAAATATATGACCGCCATGATTTAAGTAACGCCGTTTTCCATTACACACTCTGCTGCACATAAATCTGCAACACTTGTACGTCCTACGTGCAAGTCCTGAATATTGTTCATAATGACCGACATATTTGGTGTTACAAGATTAGTATCATTTGTGTTGTGATAAATCACAACTCCTCCTGAACGAACAAAATCACGTTTAAAGTGAGCTATACAATTAAAATTCGGTATATCACTTTCTTCTTGATTGTCCAACCATGTCTCTGATAATAACAAAATGTTCGTTTTTTCTGTAACAGAGTCGATTAAATCAACTGAATGTTTACGAAGGTTTTGGACGTTGATCGTACACAATGAAATGCCTTTATCTCTAGTAATGAAATCAATGACTGATTTTGCCTTCGTTTCAAGCTTATTTAATGACAATATCTGAAACTCTTGTACTAGAGATATTGTTGATGAAGCTTGTACTCGATTATGATGAAATCGAAATTTAGTTTCAGCATCATCAAATGTAACGATAAATAAACCTAATACACTCAACAAAAATAATCGTCGCGTTTAATGCGAAATAGAAAGACGAAACGAAAATAACTGGCTTGCTTTCTATGAGAGAGAGAGAGAGAGAGAAAGAGAGAGACATGTGCTCGCCGCACGGCTTGAAACTATAGCAAAAAGTGTCGTTACAACTTTTGGTCTTAATTTTTTCCGTCTAGCCCCCTTTCGCAACGCGCGATAACGAACTTCGTTCCAAAAAAAATTTTAATCGAGAATTTTTAGAATTAATTAAATAAATGTCTTAAAACACACCGTGTCAATTTAGTAGACATATAGAATTGAACACTTATCACACAGAACCAAAGGGAATATAAGAATTCAAAAAAATATAAATTATCAATTGAATCTACCAAAGAAATACTAGAAGGATACACAATTTTGTTAAGTACCTTGTTTCATTAAGACCAAACTCCTTTTCAAAAATGCAGGACATAACATCAAGAACTTCCTCGAAGACAACTTGCTCAAAATAAGTTACTTCAAAAAATTTTTCAAAACATGCAGAACATCTTCGAAAAGCAATTTGGAATTATCACAACGGAAACTTCACATTTGAAAAATTAAAATAATTAACAAAATAAATCATAGAATGAAGTAAACTTTTAAAAATTCTAGGTATTCTATGTTCGCCACAGAAACTACACAAGGTGTGCAAGGTATTTTATAGACTCCCTTAAAACCAAATGACAATATAATTGTAAACCAAAATATATAATTACTACCAGGTAGATCATTCACGTAGATCAGAAAAAGTACGGTCCCATGACTGACCCTTGCGGAACTCCACAAATAACTCGTTCCCAATCCGACCTATCAGTGCAAATGTGAACCTGTTCTCCAGAAGCTTGCAGCTTGTATGTTTTTCCTTCATCAATAGCATTCGCAATTTACACGCTAAAACTGCTTTTTGAACACACTCTATATTGAAGAATTAATTCAATCATCTCTGCTAACCGCTGGGAGGAGTTAGATTATACGAACTTCCTTGATAGTTTTTGAGTTCCTCCAACAAACTTGAACGAGGCACTAAGCCTTTTCAATTCGGAGACTTTCCCCTACGCTAGATAGGAAATCCGGCGAAACGATTTCCCATCTACCCCCAAACAGCGATGGCGGAAATTCCTTTCGAGACCATAAACCGAAATGCGAATCTCAAAACTTCCCCCTAATTTAACGAATCGGCCGATCCGGCCCGGATCGTCCGGACGGCATCGACTAAAAACGTTGCGATCGCGAATCTCGGTCGGGAAAAACGGGGAAAACTGCGCTTTTAATAGAAAAGCGTCGGTTTCGAATTCGCGTGTAACTGCCGCCATTTAGACTAATTGCGTTCCGGAGGAGAATATCGTTCAAACTTTACCACTTCGGGAGAAAAAAAATCGACGGCGAAGAGGCTGCCAGCGATCGAAGCACGCGCTCTCGCACGGCTATAATGGCGTCTGCGGAATTCGGAATTGTTAGTGCTTCAATTAGGACACGAGTAGTTTCATCACTGATGTGGGAAGCCGAGGCGGCAATCCGAATAAATGATGGGGATCTGGATAGGAAAGGATGAGGAAAATGATGTCTTGAATTCACTACGATTTTTTTCAACTCGTTCGAGATGGACAGTGATTTCTTCGGATGATGAATTTTTCTTAAAGTTTTACTGATTGCACACCTGACTGTTCTAATAACTTTAAACAATCGAAAGCAAATTCGCTACTATACTGTTCCGTTCTTAAGGGAATTATATATCGCATGTTTTTTTAGAGCGATAGAACTTTCGATAGAGATAACTGTTATTTGACAGGAGGTAGAAGCCATGCTGTTTTGACCTTTCTGTTCAGTAAGCATTGACAAATTATTATGGAAAGACTCACGCCGCAACAACATTCACAAATTGTTGAAATTTATTTTCAAAATCAGAGCACTTCGTGAAATTTATGGTTTACATAATCGTCCATCAGAGCAGCTTATTCGTTGAACTATCGATAGATTTCGGACAACATTTTTTCTACGTACAGAAGAAAAGATCGCTGCTGTAAGATAGTGATAATGATTATCCAGATTGGTATATTTCTCGACGTTAACAACTAGTTGGACTCTGTGGATCCACCACATGGAAAATTTTGCGTAAAGATCTTTGTCTACACTCATGCAAGATCTAACTGGTTCAAGAACTAAAGCCACTTGACTATAATAAGCATCGTTTGTTTGCTGATTGGGGCCTAGAACAGCTTGAAGTTGATCCACTTTTTTATCGTAAAATTGTGTTTAGTGCCCATTTCTGGTTGAACTGCTATGTAAACAAGCAAATTTGCCGTATATGGAGTGAAAAAACTCCTCAAGAAGTTCCACAGGTTCCATTGCATCCTGAAAAATGCACTGTATGGTGTGTTTTACACGCTGGAGGCATCATCGGTTCATATTTCTTCAAAAACGATGCTGGAGCTAATGTTATAGTGAATGGTGCTCGTTACAGATCGATGATCAATGATTATTTGTTTCAAAATTTGAATGGTATCCACCCAGAAGTGTTTTGGTTCCAACAAGATGGTGCTACACTTCATGCTGCTACCGTAACAATTTATTTATTGAAAGAAAAATCTGGCGATAACATTATTACGAAAAATGGTACAATTAATTGGCCCCCAAGAATATGCGACATAACTCCACTAGATTATTTTCTTTGGGGTTATGTCAAGTCATTGGTTTATGCTGATAAACCAGAAACCATAGACGCTTTGAAAGCCATCATTTCTCGTGTTATTGATGAATTAAGGCCTGAATTACTCGAAAAAGTGGTCCAAAATTGGTCTGGTCGAATGCGGTTCCTCAGAGCTATTCGTGGTGGACATATAACGGAAATTATTTTCAAAACATAAATGTTTTGAATAAAAAATTTGGCTCCAATCTTAATTTAAATGTGTTTCGTTTCAATTTAAATTTCTATCACTCTAAAAAAACACCCGATATATGGTTATTCCCGTAACACTCTTGATTATAATGACAATTGTTGTTCTTTATATTCATATTCCAATAATCTACTCTACGAAAAGGGCATAACCGCCAGCATTCATTCAGACATGGCCCTCTCAACAGCTAAAGGAATGCGCAGGATAATTTGAGACTTGGGTAAATTGCGCTGATTCCAAAGATATGGCGAACTGATTGCCCTTAATGGGCTGATAAGTATCAAACGAAGATCAAAACTAAGAGGGGCAGCTATTAAAAAGAATGAATATACAGGGTGTCTACTTTAAAAAGGGCGAAACTTTAAGGGGAGATCATACATGTTATTTGCAACAAAAAATGTCATATAACACATGGTAGAAATGTTGATGGTTATTCTTTTCAATTTAATATTTCTTGATTTCACGAAAGTTTTTCCATACAATCGATGATACGATTATACAAGAATAACTGATGTATAATTGATTTTATGGAAAAATTTGAAATATTTCGTGAGATCAAGAAATGTTAAATTGAAAAATAAACATCAATATTTCGAACATGTGTTATATGACATTTTTTGTTACACATAACTTGTATGATCTTCCTTTGGCCCTTTCAAAAGTAGACACCCTGTTTAATTAACAATATCAGAAACTGTCTGCTACCTGAAGGTTCCTATAAAATAATTAATAATAGTAATAATGTAGATGATATTTTCTGTTGCTTCAGAGGTACACCCAATTAAAAAAATTCTGTTTGTTTATCAACGGAATATATCCTCCAATATTGAATTGTTTCAGCCGTTACTATTTGGTAGTTGATCATAATTAAAACAAATTGTAGAAATTACTATGTTTTAATACCAATAAAAATATATATTACACATTTTCTTGTGACTCGAGTTTCGGGAAATGAACTATCCCATCATCAGACAACTGAAGACCTAACAGTGGTACATAAGTATTTAAACAAAAGTGATAAATATTTTGAATATTTCAATAGATGTTAGGTGTTATCTAGAATCTATTGAAATATTCAAAATATTTATCACTTTTGTTTAAATACCTCTGTACCACCGTTAGGTCTTCAGTTGTCTGATGGTGGGATAGTTCATTTCCCGAAACTCGAGTCACAAGAAAATGTGTAATCTATATTTTTATTGCTTGTAAAACATAGTAATTTCTACAATTTCCTCCAAAAATTGTTCACCATGGAAACTGAACATAATATCTCTATTAATTTTCTTGATTTAACAGTTACCAGAATCAGTAATTCATAAACCAATATAGACTGTAACTATTATACAAAATGAATCAAACCATTCTAGAAACAAAAAATTATCAGCATTTGATTGTATGATCCACAAATTAATCAATATCCCCATGAATCGAAAAAATTATATTTCGGAGCTCAATATCACTAAACAAGCTATTAATAATGACTACGATCTTACGTTCATAGATAAACTGTTGTTGAATAAAAATAATAAATTAGCTTTAAATATGGTATACCCTAGTAAGAAAATTTTAAATACATTTCCATAAAATATACTGAAGGTATTTCTGAGAAAATTCCTACATACCTCAAAAATAAATGTGATTTAAGAACTTCATTCAAAACTTATTCAAACCTCAGTAAATTCATTACACATAATAGACATTACACATAAAGATGATGAATCAGGAGTTTATAAGTTAAGCTGCGGTGATTGTCCAAAAGTTTACATAGGACAGACTGGAAGAACTTTCCGACATAGAATTTGTGAACCTCAATAACAATAATACTTCCACATATTCGAACACATCTTAGGAACAGGACATGCTTTCAACCATAATTTTGAAATTTTACATATAGAAAGTGAAAAATATGCCTTAAACCTGCTAGTCCCTAGAGATAAATGAATACAGCAAAATAGGAATAGTATCGGGTGTTTTTTTTAGAGTGATGGAACTTTAAATTGAAATAAAACACATTTAAATTAAGATTGAAGCCAATTTTTTCTATTTGAAAGATATTTTTATGACGTTTATATTTTGAAAATAATTTCCGGCATATGTCCACCACGACTAGCTCTGAGGAACCGCATTCGACCAGACCAATTTTGGACCACTTTTTCGAGTAATTCAGGCATCATTTCATCAATAAAATGAGTTATGTTAGCTTCCAAAGCGTATGTTGTTTCTGATTTATTTATTTCATTTTATTTATTTATTTATTCACAAAAGAATACACACATGTGATTTTCACATCCAAAAAGGTATTCACAAAATATTATAGAAAAGTATACAATAACAAAACAGTGACATTGGAAATAATACAATGAATAATTCAAACAATCAGAAAAAATAACAAAAACTATTCAATTCAAAAAATGTTATCCTCGATGAAGAAAACATCAGCATTTTTTTTACAGAAGAAAATAAAGTTAAACTTACTCGAAATATTTGATAAACATTCTCCGCCTAATTGTTCTTGATTTGTCGAAAAATAAGTCACACAACTCCCCTAACATGGATGCTTCTCTTTGCATACAATGCAGAGGAGAATTCTGTGCAGCAACAGGGTTTCTCCTTGGGAGGTAAAACATGCTGCGTGTCCTCAGTCTTATACTGGGCGTGTAAAAAGATATACCGTCAGGAAGAACTCCTTGCTCCAATGAGCCATTCAAAAGCTTTTCGAACATCAAGATATCATTAACAGTTCTGCGATATTCCAAAGTGATCACGTTAAAAGGTCTTTGCCTTATTGAATGAATCTCGGGATTACTCTTCTGAGTTATGAGGCCCAACCTTAATCCGAGAACCTCAAAAATTTCTTCTGGACATTTTCGAGTCTTAACATGTGAACTCGATAATGTGGACTCCATACAGATGTTGCAAAATTCAGTCTGCTGATTACAAAAGCGTGATAAACAGCTAATAATGCGTCTTTATTTCTGAACTCTCTGCATTGTCTCGTAATGTAACCAAGTATTTTATTACTAATGTTCACTACGGACTCGAAATGCTGATGGAAAGAAAGTTTGGAATCGAGAACTATTCCCAAATCTCTGATTAAATCCGTCCTAGAGAGAGTAGTATCATCAATAGAATAATCATATCAAATAGTATGATCGTTTCTTGTGAAGGAGATCACTGCGCATTTGTAAAGATTGAGAACTAAGCCTTTCCCTCTGCAGTACCCATAGAACTTAGTCAGTTTAGCCTGAACGGTGATGCAATCATGTATAGTGCGAACTACAGAGAATATTTTCAAATCGTCTGCAAAAAGCAGAATTTTACTTTTCGTGAAACATCTCCTGATTCCATTGATAAAAATCAGAAAAAGCAACAGACCCAAATGAGACCCCTGGGGCACCCCTGATGAGGCATCAAAGCGTTCAGAACATAAATCTTGAACTACAACAAAGTTACTTCTATTCCTTAAGTAAGACTCGAACCACTGCAACACGACACCGTGAAGCCCGACCCCAACAAGCTCAGACAATAAACCCTACAGTACATTTTTCAGGATGCAATGGAACCTGCAGAACTTCTTGAGGATTGTTTCCACTCCATATACGGCAATTTTGCTTGTTTACATAGCCGTTCAACCAGAAATGAGCACATGACAAAACACAATTTTACGATAAAAGAAAGGAAGAACTTCAAGATGTTCTAGGGCCCAATCAGCAAACAAACGACGCTTATTATGGTGAAGTGGCTTTAGTTTTTGAACCAGTTGGATCTTGTATGGGTGAAGACTAAGATCTTAACGCAAAATTTTCCATGTGGTGGGTGCACAGAGTCCAACTTATTGTGAACGTCGACGAATAGACAAATCTGGATCATCGTTAGCACTATGACTTACTGCAGCGATATTTTCCTCTGTACGTTGTTGTTCTATCTTTGTTGTTGTTGCATCGAGTAGAGTAAACGTTGTCCGAAATCTATCGATAGTTCGACGAATAAGCTGCTCTGATGAACGATTATGTAAGCCATAAATTTCACTGAGTTCTCTATAAGTTTGGCGAAAAGAACACTGATTTTGAAAATGAATTTCAACAATTTGTAAACGTTGTTGCGGCGTGAGTCTTTCCATGATAATTTGTCAATGCTTACTGAACAGAAATGTCAAAACAACATGGCTTCTACCTTCTGTCAAATCACAGTTATACCTATCGAAAGTTCTAGCACTCTAACAAAACACCCGAAAGTTAACAAACAATTAGACCTAAATAACTGACCCCTGTTAAACATTCAGATTAGCTGGAATTTACACAGTTTAAGTGCTCAAAAGAAAACTGTTTACTTTCTCTAATATAAATAAAAACTGATTTCGAAAAGAAATTCAGTTATTCAAAATGTAAGATACCACCTACCTGAAGATGCTACTATAATAGCGAAACAATTTTTGTATTATAATAAAAATAAAAAATTGTAAAAATCAAAATAACCTCATTTAAGATTATGAATAGTTTAGATATGAAATAAAAAACTGAATGAATCGATATCTCATGTATCCCAAAATTCTTGGGGTAATTAGAAATTCAAACCCAGCTTTCCAAGTCTACGTCTTTGGACACATCACAAAACACATATAATAAATAAATCTGGGTCTTCCTTGGGATCAATCAAGTTTTCGTTCGTTTGTCGCGGTCACGTCCTCCTGAAGAAGAGAAACGCTAGAAATCAACAGCAACGGTTGCCTTTTGTCGTAAAAACGGTTCTTCCTTCCTGACAGGTCCATGCATTACTCAGAACCTGAGATTGGCTACTGTAATATGCAGGCTTCAACCGGCTTAATATTTTACACAAAGTGAATCCTCTTTACCAGCCGCTTCCTTGTCTTATTTAGAGGAACAGGAAATTAGGCGCCGACAATGAATGAAACATAATTATACAGTTGGCCGGACTGCTACCAGATTCTCGGGGATTTTGCGGAGTTCGTTTCTTCGTTTTGGGGTTTGACAGAGAGGAAATGGTGACATTTTCGGGTCTGGGTACTTCTTAGTTACGGAGATGTTTCAATATTTCACTATAAAGCTACGTAATTTCTTGAACACATATTCTCATTCGAAGAGAATAGTTTATTCCAAGAATTTCTTCTTGCTAATGTTAACACGAATTTGAGTATGATTCATTGGAAGTTTTTCGAATTGGTACAGTGCAACTTACAGTTCCAAATTTAAATGAATTAGAATTTTGTTGATCGCTGGCCATAAGCTGCAGTTTCATAACTTTTTGGCTACTCATCCAACTAATGCCAACGAATACAACACAGCTCCGCTCCTATATTCGCCCTGCTCAGCTGCCCTACTGCTATTCAAAACACTAGCGTCATCTAATGGACTTGAATACAAATACGCAGCCTATAACCCATGTTCAATCAAGAAGCGAACTGTACTCCAACTTATATCGCTGTATAACAATATTATTAAAGTAAATAAAAACAACTTGGATTAAGTTTCACTGTTTATTCCTTGCCTGTTGACATATATGTTTCGGGTTTTTAGCCCATTTTCAAAACTGAAGACACAGAATTTATAATCCTATTTATAATAGTAGGGTAGATAACGGCTATAATTTTGAAGAGTGTGAAAATAAGGTGTTGGTTCGGTCTTAATCTTTTACAGATTAGAGCAATAATGGTAATAAACTCAATTCAAGTTGTTCATTTGTGATTGGAAGCTTCTTTTTATGTGCTAAACAATTTTCCAAACTTTCTAAAGGTCAATTCTTCTGCTTTTATTACCTACGTGTAAAATCTCAGTTCTACTGAAATCCATAGAATGATTGTTATTCATAGAATGTTCCGAAAAACCAGATGTTATTTTATTATGTAATATACTTCTTTTATGTTCTTCTACCCTTAAATTTATAGATCATCCTATCTCACCTATGTAAAATGCAATATAACTGGTATATACCTCTTTTTCTACACGTTTTACGACAGCCTTTGCTATTGACTAAGAGTGAACATAAGTTTTTCTTATTTGTAAAATAGTATGGCGTTTTTTTTTTAGAGTGATAGAACTTTCGATTAGGATAACTGTGATTTGACAGAAGGTAGAAGCCATGTTGTTTTGACATTTCTGTTCAGTAAGCATTGACAAAGTATCATGGAAAGACTCACGCCGCAACAACGTTCACAAATTGTTGAATTTTATTTTCAGAATCAGTGTTCTATTCGCCAAACTTATAGAGCACTTCGTGAAATTTATGGTTTACATAATCGTATATCAGAGCAGCTTATTCGTCGAACTGTTAATAGATTTCGGACAACATTTTCTCTACTCGATGCAACAACAACAAGACAAAGAACTGTACGTACAGAAGAAAATATCGCTACTGTAAGTCATAGATCCAGATTTGTCTATTCGTCGATGTTCACAATAAGTTAGACTGTGCATCTATCACATGGAAAATTTTGCATAAAGATCTTGGTCTACACCCATACAAGATCCAACTTGTTCAGAACTAAAGCCACTGGACCATACTAAGCTGATTGGGCCCTAGAACAGCTTGAAGTTGATCCACTTTTTTATCGTAAAATTGTGTTTAGTGATGAATCTCATTTCTGATTGAACGGCTATGTAAACAAGCAAAATTGCCTTATATGGAGTGAAAACAATCATCAAGAAGTTCTACAGGTTCCAATGCGTCCTGAAAAATGCACTGTATGGTGTGCTTTATATGCTGCAGGCATTATCGGTCCATATTTCTTCAAAAACGATGCTGAAGCTAATGTTGCAGTGAATGGTGCTTGTTACAGATCCATGATTAATAATTATTTGTTTCAATCTATGTATAAAAGCGTAAAAAGGACACATTTTTATTTTATGAGGGTGGAAACTGTTATTATGTATAAATGAATCTGTGTACGTGGATTTTTAAATATGTTAAATTCAAGGGAATTAATATTTCATGAGATCTGACTATCTAAAAAATTTATTGATTTTTGGGAATTTACGATTTCAATAGTGAATTTGACAGAATTAAAAGATGAATTTAACAAGTTCAAAAAAAGTCCCAATTGTCTAATAGAACCTAAAAAAAAACAAAACACATCATTAACATATCTTTTCCAATAAAGAACTTTCTTTATCAAAGTATCTTGTGAAGGAAAGATTTTTTTTCAAGATGGGTCATAAAACATTCGCTCAAAAGTGGTGAGTTCTCCCTTATCACCACTTTTGAGCGAAATTGTAACTGTAATACAGAATTAAGTTGCACTGTACCGATTCAATTATTGCATTTGTATTTTTGCTATGAGTGTATTCCATATTTCAATTAATATTTTTTATTTTTTGTGAAGTTTCTTCATCAGGACAGTCACATCACACAGAAACTATTATGTTTAAAATTCAGCGAAATGACAGATACTGAAAAGAAAGTCCAGTGATGACAAAAATGAAGGTGTTTCCAAATGAAACAGTGGAATCAATAAATTAGTAGCGATATCTATTATCAAAACCGCACAAACTAATTGCGACTCCTAATACATAGTGATGATATTATTGAATCCTAAAGAACATTGAGTATTCAAATATACATAATAAGCCAAAAAACAATCAAACATGAAGACCCTCATCTGCAAATTAGGTTATTGTCACATATACCCTCATAATAAACAGATATTCAGTCATATTCTATTACAGGGTGTACTAATTAGGTAATTACGCATAAATACATATACATTGCGCTAGTTGGCTTTAGGGTCTCCTGTACTGTGCGTACTAATTAGTAATGTAAATAAGCGCTAGGCAACGGCGAGGTCATGAATGCGAATTCGTTGGAATTCAAATGCCATTTGGAAATGGATTCAAAAAATTGTCATTTGTGAAGTGACCCTTGGTGAAGTTATAATTGACACACAAAGAGTTTCAATTCAAATGCAAATCATAATCTTCGATGAGTCAATTCTACGTTACTCCCTACTTATTAAGTACAAAAATATGTACATTTGAATATTACCGGCTCAAATCTTGTTCATTATTTTTGATACTCAACTTGAATTCTGTCGTTCTTTTCTCTCGAACCTCCTGTTTCAGTATAAAATCCTTTTATGTTGGATTATTCGTAAACAGGAACCATGTGAATTTTTGATTTCACTTGTTAAAGAAGTAACATTAAGAAATTATCGAAATCTAGGGAAATTGGAGAAAATGAGACTCTATAATGTAATTTTGTTTCTAACCAAGCACCATCTTCAATCAGAATAAGAACTAATGAAACAAAAAATCCTGCATGCGTCAAATTACACAAATGACAAGTGGACAAACTCTTTTTCATTTAACTTTATTAAACAAAAGGAATCAAACAAATCAACAACGAATGCGGTTTCGGAGTAGCTTCCTTTGGTGGCGATACATAGCTTCAGACTCTTCTTAAAATTTTCGGCAATGAGCCGCAGCTCTTCGCAGCTCCAAACTTTTGTGGCCACGTCCTGGGCTTCAAAATCGACCATACTCTGTAGTCCATTGGGTTTAGATCCGGCGAGTAGGGCGGCCATTCTGCAGATGCGATGAAACCCGCGAAATTGGTCTCATACCATTCTTGCGGCATTTTCGCTGAAGCTGAGTGCTGTTAAAAGGTCCAATGCGTGTCGCTGAATTGCTGCTGGGCTCACGGAAGTACTACGGCCTCTAGAATATCGGACCGGTAGACTTCTTGATTGATTTTGACCCCTTGATCCACGAAAACCGAGGGTGTTTTGCCGCTGGCGTAAATTCCGCCTCAGACTATAACGGATTGCGGATTTTGACGATGTTTGACGATGGCCGACGTACAGACTCTGTCGTTTTGGTGGTTATGGGATTGAACTACGGTTAAAAGCTTATCGTCTGTGAAGAGAACGCGCTCCCATTGCTGACCGGCAGTGGGACGAAGGAGTTGGCGGAACCTTTGAAGTCGTAAGAGCTTGTTTTCATCCGTGAGGAGTTCAACTTTTTGAAGCTTGTCCTTTAGCAATGTCGCTTCAAGATGTTTGAAATGGAACGTGCTATCATAAGATGTTTAGTGGTTATCAAGAGTAGAGATTTATTGCAGAACCAAAAACGTCAACAGTTTCCTGGAAGAAGATATCGAGATATGGGGAGTCTTAACATTCGTCTCCATTGTTATATTTCACGTTGCGTACGCCACCGTCCTAGGTAAAAGTGGGTACAGTCTGGGTTTAAGATGGAAGTGGCCACTTAAAGTCAGTCAGTTCCGTTAGGGTAGAAGAAAGTTCAGGACGGTCAGTCAAAAAGAGGCAGTTAGATGGTCTCGAGGGTGTGCGATGAAGGAATTTCGCAATAGTTAGAAAGAAGCACTTAAAAAGACTGGAGTTCGGTTAAAAGAACTGAGACGAAAGTTAGAGTTCACGGATAAAGAGTAGATAGAGCGAGCGTTTAGGCGAAGGTTAAAGACCAAGATAAAGGCGGAATCATTTCAGAAACTCAGTAACCGTTGTGTATTAAGTGTTGTTAATAATATATTTTTGAGACGGTCGAGCATAATTTCAAACTTGTAAATAAACTGAATATAGTACAGTCTGCGTTTATTTTACTCTAAGGAAGAGATACGCTGATTTCTTTATCAATAGCTCTAACCATTGAATAAAAATGCAAACTCAATTCTTTGCAGGGATGATATTTTGTCCAAACCTCATAACAACTCTGGGCGAACAACAGCGACTTTATTTAACGAACGACATCCTGGAAAAATGTATCCCCTGCTTACGTTGTGCAACTGGTTGCCAATTTTGATGCTACTGGTTCAGTCGGAAACAAAAAGAGGGTGCATGAAAGAGACTAAGGGAGGGACGTGGCTGTCTCAGGTCATGTAGCAATGGATCCGACCATAAGTACTAGGAAATTGTCCGATATATCTCATGTTTCACACACAACAATCATGAGAATCCTGAAACAACATAAATTCCTTCCTTATAAGGTACGATTGGTTCAGGAACTGAATGAGGATGATCCCGATCTTCGACTCCAGTTCTGTGAAGTGGTCAGTGAAATGATTAACGGTAATCAAAACTACATGTTCGATATCTGTTTTTCGGACGAGTGTTCATTTTACCTTAACGGCATTGTAAACCGGCATAACTGTCGGTATTGGTTAGATGAAAATCCAAGATTATTTCGTAAGGTGCATACTACAAAAATTAAATGTTCGGGCAGGTATGAAAAATTGACGGGTCCGAGCGATGTTCCACGTTTTCATTTCAAAGCCGTAAACTCGATGTGTGAAGTTTTCGTTGGACAACATTGTATCGTGTTTTTTTTTAGAGTGATAGAACTTTCGATAGGATTAACTGTGACTTGGCAAAAGGTATAAGCCATGTTGTTTTGACAACGTTTACAAATTGTTGAATTTACTTTCAAAATAAGTGTTCTATTCGTCAAACTTATAGAGGACTTCCTGAAATTTATGGTTTACATAATCGTCCATCAGAGCAGCTCATTCGTCGAATTATCGATAGATGTCGGGCAACATTTTCTCTACTCGATGCAACAACAACAAGACAAAGAACTGTACGTACAGAAGAAAATATCGCTGCTCTAAATCATAGTATTAATGTCTATTCGTCGACGATCACTACAAGTTGGACTCTGTGCATCCACCACATGCGTAGATCTTAGTCTACACCCAAACAAGATCCAACTGCTTCAAGAACTAAAGCCACTTGACCATAATAAGCGTCGTTTGTTTGCTGATTGGGACCTAGAACAGCTTGAAGTTGATCCACTTTTTCATCCTAAAATTGTGTTTAGTGATGAAGCTCATTTCTGGTTGAACGGCTATGTAAACAATCAAAATTGCCGTATATGGAGTGAAAACAATCCTCAAGAAGTTCTGCAGGTTCCATTGCATCCTGCAAAATGTACTGTATGGTGTGCTGTACACGCTGGAGGCATCATTGGTCCATATTTCTTTAAAAACTATGCTGGAGCTAATGTTACAGTGAATGGTGCTCGTTACAGATCGATGATCAATGATTATTTGTTTCAAAATTTGAATGGTATCGACGTGTTTTGGTTCCAACAAGATGGTGCTACACTTCATGCTGCTACCGTAACAATTAACTTATTGAAAGAAAGATTTGGCGATAACATTATTTCGAGAATTAGTCCAATTACTTAGCCTCCAAGATCATGCGACATAACTCCACTGGATTATTCTGTTTGGGGTTATGTCAAGTCATTGGTTTATGCTGATAACCCAAAAACAATAGACGCTTGATGAAATAAGGCCTGAATTACTCAAAAAAAAAGGTCCAAAATTGGTCTGGTCGAATGCTGTTCTTTAGAGCTAGTCGTGGTGGACATATGCCGGAAATTATTTTTGAATCATAAATGTCATAAACTTATCTATCAAATAAAAGAAAATTGGCTTCAATCTCAATTTCAATTTAAAGTTCTATCACTCTAAAAAAAACACCCGATATATCAACACTAGATGACCAAAAATCGGCTACTTCCATACACAATCTCCAAATTTGTAAACTTCTATAATTTTTGTGGAGCAGTTTATTTCACACGTTGATAATTTTAATATCGGGCGCTATATATAATATGCTCTCGATGAAACGAAATCCTCCAGAACATGTTCTGTTCTTCCAGGAACACGTGTACCGTGCAATACACAGATTTAAAATTTCATCATCCTGTTAGGCACGCCCCAGAGGTCTCATTGAAATTTTTCAACGTCACAATCCGACACTGCAGAATTCAACGGACGTCCGTTGTGTAGGTTTTTCCAAGTGCACCTTCGAGCGCAGTTTCCGAATAACGCCGCGAGTTGAAGCGACACAGCTCGCTGAATAATGCATAAAAAAAACAATCCCTACCCTCCGCCCTTCCGACAATGGACCTTTAGATCCTTATCGGGTCAGTTTTCATTCTTGCCGCGGATCAACTCTGTTTCCTTAAATTTTTTCTAGTTTAATAAGGTCGGAGAAGAAAATCCTCTCATCACATAACTGGGATTGGGCGACAGCGTATGAACTGCCCGGAGGTTCAGGTTTTATGAAAAGAATCGTCTGTCTGTATGGCCGAGGAAGGAGACAATAGGGTGGATGGATTATGGGGATCAAGTTTATCTTACGCGAGAGTTGATTCTGCATAATGCGGGCGATTTGGCGTGGAGGAGTTAATGAGGAAAAATTATAAAAGCTTTGACATGGCTTAGGAAGTTGAGCGTGTTCGCACATTGATGGCTCCATAAATTTTCAACGTTTGTAACATTTTTGACTAATTGAAGCCTTTTTCACTGATGTGGTTTAATTTCTGCTTTATGGAATAGAGTACGTTTGGTTTTCTCCCTTTCCATTTAAGACATTAGGAATGTCGATGATTTTTAATTAAACGAATAGTGAAATTAAATAAAAAATTATTCAGTTTCCTTTCACATTCGTTTCGTAGTATTCATTACATTTTCAAACTGAATATTACAGATAACACCTTTGTTCAAATTTACTTTGAACAAAGAAATCACTTTGCAGGTACGTAACAATTACGTCCCCAGATTTCAACAATTTAGGCCTTTCAAATATGAATCATTCAATGCCTAGAAACCTAAACAGGCCTAAACAGCAATTAAGAAACGAAGATATTTCTCCCTTTGATTATTCCTAGAAACCCATTAGAACCGTTTTAGCCGTTTCAAGACGATTGTCGTATCGGAATTATCTGGGCTACCATTTCGGACCCAAACCCACTCTCTCATCCGCCAGTTAGCAGAAAGGACAGTTGGACACATTCCCTAGACCAGACAGGTCACGCGATAGTCACCTTGTATAAACAGTCAGTTAAGCAAGTTCAGTAGAAGATAAGTTCTGATCCCGCGTACATTTCCTTGAAGTAAGCTCTCGTAACTTATGAAATACATTTATGTTTACGCTTGATTTATTTTATATTCACATTTTTCACTTTAAACTTCCAAGGAACTCTGTCTCTCTCTCTCTCTTAGTTACCCATAACGCACTAAAGGCCTGGAAGTGAATGTATTATCTACATTATTCATTTGTAATTAGATATTAAGTTGTGAAAAGTGAACTCAAAAGTGAAACCAATAAAATTGAAATCTGTGTCATGAATAACAATAGAAGAAACTCAAGGAAGAACTCTTCCAGGATCAAGATAGTGTATCCATCTCAATCTCGGTCAACAACTCAAAATTGTACACTTATATTATATGTACTTCTGCTGACAATTCTCTACATGGTCCCTACGAGCTGGATTACATTCCACATCTGGTCACGAAACAACTTCCTCAATTTGGGTAAAATAATTCAACTCTCTGAACTTATATTGTATGTATTTTAGGTTCTGAATAAAGCATTAAAGTCTAATATATATCCCTCTTTCACCCCCAAAGTATGTTACACATTTTGAATTAAAAATCTAACGTGAAGTATCGGGTGTTTTTTTCAGAGTAAAAGAGCATCATTGAAATAAAACATATTTCAATTAAGATTGAAGCCAAAATTTTTTTTATTTGAAAGATAATTTTATGACATTTATGTTTTAAAAATAATTTCTGGCAAATGTCCATCACGACTAGCTCTGAGGAACCGCATTCGACCAGACCATTTTTTCGAGTAATTTAGGACTTTTTTCATTAATAACACGAGTAATTTTGATTTCCAAAGGGTCTACTGTTTCTTGTTTATCAGCATAAACCAAGGACTTGACATAACCCCAAAGAAAATGATCCAGTGAAGTTATGTCGCATGATCTTGGAAGCCAATTAATTGGACCATTTTTCGAAATAATGTTATCGCCAAATCTTTTTTTCAATAAATCAATTGTTACGGTAGCAGCATGAGGTGTAGCACTATCTTGTTGGAACCAAAACACTGAGTCGATACCAGATAATTTTGAAACGAATAATCATTGATCATCGATCTGTAATGAACACCATTCACTGTAACATTAGCTCAAGCATCGTTTTCAAAGAAATATCCAACGATAAGCCTCCAGCGTGTAAAGCACACTATACAGTGCATTTTCAGGATGCAATGGAACCTGCAGAACTTCTTGAGGATTGTTTTCACTGTATTTCACCATATAAGGCAATTTTGCTTGTTTACATAGCCGTTCAACCAGAAATGAGCTTCATCACTAAACACAATTTTACGATAAGAAAATTGATCAACTTCAAGCTGTTCTAGGGGCCAATCAGCAAACAAAAACGCTTATTATGGTCAAGGGGCTTTAGTCCTTGAACCAGTTGGTTTTTGTATGGTTGTAGACCAAGATCTTCACGCAAAAGTTTTCATGTGGTGGATGCACAGAGTCTAACTTGTGAACGTGGACGAATAAACGAATCTGGATCATCATTAACCCTATTTGCACAATGACAGCACCGATATTTTCTTCTGTACGTACAGTTCTTTGTCTTGTTGTTGTTGCATCGAGTAGAGAAAATGTTGTCTGAAATCTATAGATAGTTCGACGAATAAGCTGCTCTGATGGACGATTATGTAAACCATAACTTTCACGAAGTGCTCTATAAGTTTGGCGAATAGAACACTGATTTTGAAAATAAGTTTCAACAATTTGTGAACGTTTTTGCGGCGTGAGTCTTTCCATGATAATTTTTCAATGTTTACTGAACAGAAATGTCAAAACAACATGGCTTCTACCTTCTGTCAATTCACAGTTACCCCTATCGAAAGTTCTATCACTCTAAAAAAACACCTGATATCTAAGTCATTCAGTCCAAAAGTTGTCGAATGGGGGAACTGTCTGCTAAACATAAAGCCGTAATAAAACTTCACCAGGAATTGTTTATTACCAATTCAAATACAATTGTTTGAGATGAATTTCGTTCTTAAAATTTCACAAAATGCTGTGTTTTGAACGAGTTCAAAATGTATCTGTTATGAGCGAGCAGAAGCTATCTGGATTTAACAAAAATATTTATTATATTCCGGGTAGTGATATAATGGGTGCATTGAAAATTATCTATTATTTCAGGGAAAATGCATGAATGCAAATTGAACTCAAAAAATTGGAATGAGTGAATCGTGTAAATACACGCCAATATTCATTGAACGAATATGGAAACAAAAGGAACTGGAATGAAAGAACATCACAATTCCTACTTTAATGATAAAAAATCAAGTCATTCAAACATTTTCATTCATTCCTAATACATCAATTTTTTGGTCATTTCCATTTCAGGATTTCAGGATTGTTTCCTTAATTGTTTTGCGCAGCGTATTATTCTTCTCTTGTCCGTGTTTCAAATCCTCGAGTCCTTTGATAAGCAACACTTATTTTCCGTCTGTTAAATATATTGCTAGATTGAGTCTATTCCCATTCATTCTTGGTAATTATTCTTTATTCTACAGTCCGGTGCTCTACAATTCAAATCGGCCTACTCCGTTATTAAGGGAATTATTTCAATATCTTATTCATAAAATGATACTGACTCCTTCTGTAATTATTGGGATTGTTCGATGAGAATCATAAACCTTTTGTTCTACATATAAAAAAGGTCTTTCTTTACCTCTTTTAACCAGAACATTTCGTTATGTAGGAAAATATTGATTTTGTTTTTGCCTTAAAAGGGACAATCTTATGTATTTAGTCAGAATAAGAGATCTCATTACTTATGTACTTCAAGACTCTCCTTCCTCCAAAGAATAGAAGGAAATACATCCGATAAGTTTTGCAAAAATATTTTTAAAAATACAACCATTCTCGGCTGTGAGTACTAACTCCTATTATATATCAATCAAAACCTGTTACTTCTCTACTATTGTTCATGATCATTGGCCCATTAAGCGAAGTGCAAGCGCATCGGATGGTCACTAGACTTCTTGCACAAATTGAACTTTATAAGCCTTCATAACAAGATCTTTATGCAAAATTTCCATCAGAGATGTCCGAGAAATGTTCTGTTCTTGAGCACGTGACGAGTTGATATTGGTGGGTGTTAGGCCACAGTTCATTTCTGTTGAATTTTCCACGTAAATTTCTAACAGTTTGGATAAAAGATTCAACACTTTGCAAATAAGATTTTGATATTTTCCAGTTTTGTTCAAACGTTAATCTACCCAGTCCGTTAAAGTCAAATATTGAGATTACTTTTTTTTAAGATACGAATGCCAGCAGGTTTCCAGACTAGACATAATCTCTACTTCAGAATGCAAACACTAGATGGCCCACACTACCACTTTTTCTTGGAGCCCGGCTAAGTCTTTGTCTTACTTGCACTGACTCAGAATTTGACATGAAACAGATGAAATACTTTCGACAGTTAAGGTAAATCGCAGTGATATTTATTCAATTTCACTCGTATGGAATTTCTAGAACTTCTTGAATTATCCACGACCAAATGGGTAAAGAAGCCAACAGTCTTTCTTGGACCAGATAGGTTGAATATTGTTATCGAGTTTTCCAAAAAAAATAGTGCTACTCCTGTTTCATATTTTCCAGTTATTTGCAAGCATAAATCCACCCATTTCGTTAATGTTAAATATTAAACCAACCTTCTCTCAATACAAGAGTAACAGAATTGTTGGCAGACTTGCGAGGGTGTTCAATTTATTCTCGGTATTGGGGTGATTTGCTAATAATGTGAGTAATCTAATTATCTCATTTATTGATGAAACTATATGAGGGTATAAATATGGGATTTCACTAATTTGTGTTAATTAGATTTGTAGGTATCCTCAGTGAAAGACGACCAGAATGATTGATGCCACAAAGATGCAAAAAATCGAGCATCGTGCTTTTATTAATTTCCTCACTAAGCAGGGAAAAAGTCAAAAAATCATTCATGAAGAGTTGGCTGCAGTTAGCCAAGACTGTGCCCCGTGGTTATACAGCGTTCAAAAGTGATCAAGCGTTCAAAAGAGGCAGAGAAAGCATTGAAGACGACCCTCGCTCGGGCGGGCCTGCTGCACGTATTTTGTGAATTACACCTTCTAAACGAGTTATAAATAATCATTATTAAAAGCTCAGATAATGAAAATCAATAAAATTCAAGGCAAAGATTCACCCGTGTATATGTGTTGACTCATAAGAATGTAATCAAATCAAAATTAATTGAATTAGATCAATTCAGATACAAATATTGATAATTCAAATCATAATAAGCCAAAATTTTGAAGAAAAAGCATGTTTAGAAATTTTAGAATACATAACTACTAGTCGAGTGAAAATTCTTTAAACGATTTAAAAAAAATTAAAAATTCTTTTAAAAACCTCAAATAGAATTCACAGAGATCATTAAATTTATAAATATTTAATGTATAAACAGCTAAAGTTGCAAGAAATAGAATTAATTTGAATATAGAAGTTGATGAAGTCGACGATGAATAGATTTGTTATTATTATGAATCCTATATAAACTTTAGTAAAATTATTAACAATTAACAAGCTTAATTAAAAGACAAATTTTATTCTGAAATTATGAATGTAAGGGATATTCTAGAAGGTGCTTATGCATGTAAAAAATTTCAATAGTATATAAGCTGAAACAATTTAATCAATTTCATAAGAAGTATTCAGTAATTTTTCAGTAAAAAGCATTAGAAGTTGAATTATGTAAAATTTTGACATTTGGAAAACTCTTCATATTAAAATAAGTATTTTAACTCAACCAATTCTCATGAAATTGGTATTAAATTATTCATAATACAACAGGTTAATTATTTAGAATATTTTCAAGCCAAGAAATAGTGTAAATTTTGTAAAATTATCGAAAGCATCATTTTTCAATTATTTTTAACAAAAGCTAGTGAGCTTTGGAATTCAATTTTTCGTGAAAACTATAAAAGGAGTAAACAGAGAAAACGTCATACAGTATTAAAATACTCCAGAGCAAATACATATACATACACGTCACTCTGATTAAAGATTTACTCTCTTCAATAATCCAGTTCCAAAACCTAAAATGAAATTAACATTATTATTGTGTATGGAAATGTGATCAAGAAATACGTTACCTGAGTGTTTTAAATGGAAATGTCCCACATATAAATCAAGTATACAATAATTTAAATCCAAAAGAAGAAATCAACGGAGTGGACTGGGAAATCAGAACATTCGAGAAACATTCTCCAAGAACCAGAACAAATTCCTGAAATAAAGCAAATCCAACATAAAAGGAACATTGTTAATTGATGAACCACAGGTAGAAATAATTTTATTTCTGTAAAGCTTTTCAATTTAATTTCAAAGCAAATTATTTCTTTTTTACTTTAGAATAAGGATATTTATAGATGAGGTTAGGTTAACATAGAGCATAGAAACATATACACTAGATTAGTAGTCACAGATTTATATTTCATGTTACTTTGATTCAATACAGTTTTAAAAATTCAGTTACTTAAATTCAAATAGAACTCTCCCTATAAAAAGTGAGTCAACTTTAATACAATTTCAAATGTCAATTACAAAATTATAATATTAAAAGTTAGCTGGCAACACTACAGATACAAGGGTGATCTAACAAGTATTAATGTTAAAACTAAATAAAAAGTAAATTCCAAAATAGATTGAACACCTCACGCAACTTCTACTTCAAAATGCAAACTCTTTATTTCGATCATTGATCCATCGTTCGTTGTGAGCAGTGTATTATTAATTACTTCCCTTTACCTCATTTCAAGTCCTCGAATCCCTTGATCCCGTCGTGTTGATTTTGAAGAGTGATTCCAACTAAGTCTTCCATACCAAAGTTGAAGCAAACATTGAAATTCAAACATTTCAGCCAAATCCTCCTTTTCTCCAGACGAAACTTTTGCTTCCATGATTCTTATTCCGACCCAATGAATAAAGATCCATAATCAATTTCCCATTTACATCCTACCGGTTGCTTCAAATCCGACAATGTAATATACTGGGTTTCCCATGATGCGAGAAGATTAAACTTCAAACGAGCCCTAGCACCAGGAACGGGTGCTAGTCGCCATTAAAATCCACTTTTTGCGAGCGCAGTGCCCGAGTCGGGACCCTGAACGAGATAAAATGACTGATTACGGATGAAAAAATTGCTAGATTAACCAGGGACTTCGCCCCGAACGAATATTGGGTCTTCTGGAAAGATCGAGATGTTGATTTTTTATGAAGTTCGGCTCAATTTATTCCCTCGAAGGGACAGGAAGGAATTCGGTTCAGATCAGATCGTACTTTTTCTTCCTTTCGATGAGAAGCCTTGGTGAGGATCAGCGAAATCGTTGTGTACCTCATGATCTGGAATGTTAAATAAATAAGTTGCAATTTCGTCCCTTTGAATACATAAGATAGATAAACCTCGAATGTAGATATTTTCAAGTGAATATCCGATCCTGGAGTTCGATATCAGAAAAATTTACGGATTCAAGTTGCTATAACTTCCTTCTTCAGCAAGAGCTTAAGTGTGCCTGCGTTGCTTGGAATGTGCTGCGTTGCATTCGTTGGATATTACTGACGATGGAGCCAACCAGCTTCGAAAGATGCGCGTGCCGCTGCTTTTTCCCCGACAAATCAGCAAAAATATGAATCAGATATGGGTTAGACACTGGTGTTTCTAATAATTTAATATTCATCGGCAATACTCGAACTGAATTGAGTAATTGAAAAAGCAAACGACTTACTCACACAAAACATCCATACTGGACTCACTCACACAAAACATAAATACTGGACTTACACAAAATATCCATACTGGACTTACTCACACAAAACATCCATACTGGACTCACTCACACAAAACATCCATACTGGACTCACTCACACAAAACATAAATACTGGACTTACACAAAATATCCATACTGGACTTACTCACACAAAACATCCATACTGGACTCACTCACACAAAACATTAATACTGGACTTACACAAAATATCCATACTGGACTTACTCACACAAAACATCCATACTGGACTCACTCACACAAAACATAAATACTGGACTTACACAAAATATCCATACTGGACTTACTCACACAAAACATCCATACTGGACTTACTCACACACAAAAATCCATATTGAGACAAGAGCATTTAGATTGATTTAGTTATTTCTCTAAAGTGCTCGTGTTACAGTATGAATTTTTTGTGTGAGTAACCCTATTGAACTATAAGGCAAAAATATGAATCAGATATGTATTGGACACTCATGTTTCTGAAAATTTAATCTTTATCAGCAACACATTAATTATATGATTTAAAAAGCAAAAGTCTCACTCAAACGAAAAATCCGTACTGTAACAAAATCATTTAGTTTGATTTAGTTATTTCTCTGATGTGCTCGTGTTACAGTATGGATTTTTTGTAGGACAGATGGGCAAAAATATAAATCAGATATTTGTTAGACCTTCGTGTTTCTGATAATTTAATCTTCATCGACAACACTCACAATGACAAATATAGTTGAAAAAGCAAAAGACTTATGCAAAAAATTCATACTTTAAGACGAGCATTCGGTTTGTTTGATTAAGTTATTTCTGTGTTACAGTATGGATTTTTGGCGTGAAAGTAGGTCTTTTGCTTTTCTTCAATCATTCCATTCATTTTGGGTGTTGCAAATGAAGATTAAATTATCAGAAACAAGAGTGTCTGACACATATCTGATTTATATTTTTAACAATTTGTTCTATATAGATCTTCTCGTTTAACAAAATCATTTAGTTTGATTTAGTTATTTCTCTGATGTGCTCGTGTTACAGTATGGATTTTTTGTAGGACAGATGGGCAAAAATATAAATCAGATATTTGTTAGACCTTCATGTTTCTGATAATTTAATCTTCATCGACAACACTCACAATGACAAATATAGTTGAAAAAGCAAAAGACTTATGCAAAAAATTCATACTTTAAGACGAGCATTCGGTTTGTTTGTTTAAGTTATTTCTGTGTTACAGTATGGATTTTTGGCGTGAAAGTAGGTCTTTTGCTTTTCTTCAATCATTCCATTCATAATGGGTGTTGCCAATGAAGATTAAATTATCAGAAACAAGAGTGTCTGACACATATGTGATTTATATTTTTAACAATTTGTTCTATATAGATCTTCTCGTTTAACAAAATCAGTTAGTTTGATTTAGTTATTTCTCTGATGTGCTCGTGTTACAGTATGGATTTTTTGTAGGACAGATGGGCAAAAATATAAATCAGATATTTGTTAGACCTTCGTGTTTCTGATAATTTAATCTTCATCGACAACACTCACAATGACAAATATAGTTGAAAAAGCAAAAGACTTATGCAAAAAATTCATACTTTAAGACGAGCATTCGGTTTGTTTGATTAAGTTATTTCTGTGTTACAGTATGGATTTTTGGCGTGAAAGTAGGTCTTTTGCTTTTCTTCAATCATTCCATTCATTTTGGGTGTTGGAAATGAAAATAAAATTATCAGAAACAAGAATGTCTGACACATATCTGATTTATATTTTTGCCAATTTGTTCTATATACATCTTCTCGTTTCGGAGTTATGTACAATGGTTGAATTGCTTCTTTTATTATATAATTCATTCTGAGTTTTGCCGATGAAGATTAAATTATCAGAAATACGGGTGTCCAACATATATTTGATTTATATATTTTTATATATTTATATATTTGCGAGTTCTTTTTGGTTCGGAATTTTGTATAATTGTTGAATTTCCCCTATTGTTCAAATAAATTAATTCGGCTGATCGGTACCAAAAATCATTAATGAGGAGTATGAGTCTTTCAATGATTAATTTATTTGAATATGACTATGCGTTAATAATGTGAAAATTCGAGAATACATTTCTTTACTTGAATTAACTCGCTAAGGTATGTCTTGTATGTATTTTGAATACTCTAGATGGCGCTATTGTATTATCAATACCTTGCTGTCTCTGTGTATAGCGAATATAGATACCTGACAGATTTGGAGTCACTAGCATACTCACTGACGAAAACCAATCATAATCGAAATATTTGAGATATACAACAAAATAATTTGAAAATAATGAATGACTGTATGGAGCTATGTAACCCAAAAATTATTTGAGATATTTAAATGGGTACCATCTGTTTAACAACCTTCTTTGTCGATTGCCGACATTCCGATATCTGTTAGAAGGCCCCTCTTTTTTAACCCTTTTTTTTATCACGTTTCGCTTGAAAACCTCTGTACCACTATTAGGTCTTGCCTAGAATCTATTGAAATATTCAAAATATTTATTACTTTTGATTAAATACCTCTGTACCACTGTTAGGTCTTCAGTTGTTTGATGATCGGGTAGTTCATTTCCCGAAACTCGAGTCACAAGAAAATGTGTAAAATATATTTTTATTGGTAGTAAAACATAGTAATTTCTACGATTTGTTTTAATTAGAACCTTGTCGAGTTTGTGTGAGAATATAATTGTTAGATAGATGTATGTTACACTGTCTCGATTTCTAGAACTTTTTATTATCATAGCTCATATTCTCATTAATGATTCTCCTATTGTCTTCAGATAGAATTATTATATTTCAATAATGAATTTATAATTGATTTCTATAAGTATTTTTAAATTTTCAACTAATATCCTGTTATCAAGTGGGTATTTAATGAATTTATTTCATTCAGACACCTCGTATTTCTGTGTAAGAACTACCCATTCTCTCTATATATCTTTCTCTATTCCCCTCCCTCAATGAATCAACTGAAACGAATCCAAAAACATCGCTATTACCAACCTAACAAGGAACAGAAACGAATGAGACGTACTTCCGGTAAAGTAAACCAGTGAGATGTATTTTTTGCGGCACAATAGTGGGAACGAACTGTATTACCATAACAGGAGCTGTTCGTTTCCGGAAAAACCAAATGCTGAAGCTTCATTCGAGATCAATGCATCATTCGTGTGAAACCGGAAACTGTTACCCTACGGGCCGATTTTACGACTGAAAAGGAGTCGCTCACGGCTTTATCCAGACGTGTGATCTTTTTCAATTGGGAAAACTGACAGGAATAGACGAATGGAGTGGAGGTATCTGAGCCATAAATAAATAAAACGACAGGGACGAGGATGCACTTAATAAAAAACCTTTTTGTTATAACTCGGAATAATGTATAGTATGGAAGCAAGTATTTAAAAAGTACTATGTTTCAGTAACAAAAATCAAAGTTTACAAATATATTCATGACTTAATCATTTTATGAAAATCGGTTGTAAGGGATGGACCACTTAAATTTGCATTTTTGATCCGCTATAAATAAAAAAGTAATGATTACATGAATGGAGTATGCGGTTGGCTCTAGGTGAAAAATTATAACAATTTTATTTGAAATAATTCACACAGTTTTTATGTTTCACAATTTATTCAGAATCCTGACACATGTTTTGGTCCTTCGACCATTTTCAAAGGAGTACAAAAAGGAACTAAACTTATGGCGCATGGAAATAACAGCATGCAATATGGGGGTGTTACCGAATAGTTTTGGGAATTTCTTCTCTTTCTCAACGGAAATTTTGATTGAAAGAATCTCCAAATAGTCTATCAATTTACCCTTATTAACATTATATATCGGGTGTTTTCTTAGAGTGATAGAACATTCGATAGGGATAACTGTGATTTGACAGAAGCTAGAAAGAAGCCATGTTGACATTTCTGTTCAGTAAGCATTAACAAAATATCATGGAAAGACTCACGCCGCAACAACGTTTACAAATTGTTGAAATTTATTTTCAAAATAAGTGTTCTATTGACCAAACTTATAAAGCACTTCAAAGTCTTAATAATGATCCAAATTTGTCTATCGTCGACGTTCACAACAAATTGAAAACTTTGCGTGAAGATCTTGGTCTTCACCCATACAAGATCCAACTGGTTCAAGAACTAAAGCCACTTGACTATAATGAGCGTCGTTTGTTTGCTGATTGAGCCCTAGAACAGGTTGAAGTTGATCCACTTTGTTATCGTAAAATTGTGTTTTGTTATGAAGCTCATTTCTGGTTGAGCGGCTATGTAAACAAACAAAATTACCGTATATGGAGTGAAAACAATCCTTAAGGAGTTCTGCAGGTTCCATTGTATCCTGAAAAATGCAAATGGTGGTATCATTGGTCCATATTTCTTTAAAAACGATGCTGGAGCTAATGTTACAGTGAATGGTGCTCGTTACAGATCGATGAAAAATGATTATTTGTTTCAAAATTTGAATGGTATCGACCCAGAAGTGTTTTGGTTCCAACAGGATGGTGCTACAACTTATGCCGCTACCATAACAATTGATTTATTGAAAGAAAGAAATGGCGATAACCCTATATCGAGAAATGGTCCAATTAATTGGCCTCCAAGATCATGCGACATAACTCCACTGGATTATTTTCTTTGGGATTATGTCAAGTTTTCGGTTTATGCTGATAAACCAGAAACAATAGACGTTTTGGAAGCCAACATAACTTGTGTTATTGATGAAATAAGGCCTGAATTACTTGAAAAAGTGGTCCAAAATTAGTCTGGTCGAATGCGGTTCCTCAGAGCTAGTTGTGGTTGACATATGCCGGAAATTATTTTTAAAACATAAATGTCATAAAATTGCCTTTCAAATAAAAAAAAATTTGACTTCAATCTCAATTTAAATGTGTTTGATTTCAATTTGTTTAATCACTCTAAAAAAAACACCCGATATAAAAGGTTTCAGCGGTAGGATCCCTAATGGTCTTTATAAAATGGGAGTTAATTCTTTAGCAGAAATAGGAATAATTTAGCTAAGATTCTGGTGAACAATTAAGAAAGCAACTCCAACTTTTCCGAATCGGGTATTTATCAAATTCATTGTGATGATTGTTATATATTGTTATATATATATATATATATATATATATATATATATATATATATGACAGGCCGATGTTTACAGTATAGAATCAAAGACTGTAGAAATCTACCGGTTCTGTAGAACATTGTATGGAAAATAATGTTTTTTCAATGAGAAAGATGCCAGAGAAGATATAATGTTAATAAGGGTAAATTGGTGGACTATTTGGACATTCTTTCAATCAAAAATCCCGTTGAGAAAGGGGAGAATTCAACAAATTCCCAAATACTGTTCGACAATACCCCTATATTGCATGCTGTTATTTCCATGCGCCATAAAAATACACAGATTTCCTTAGAGTTATAAAAGAATTTTCTTCAATTTTAAGTTTAATTTCTTTTTGTACTCCTATGAAAATGGTCGAAGGACCGAAACACATGTCAGGATTCTGAATAAATTGTGAAACAAAAACTGTGTGAATTCTTTTAAATAAAAAAAAATAATTAACACATTTTCACATTCATAATTTTATAAGAGTCAATTAGGAGACAGATTGGAAAACTGAACGGACACAAAATTTATAACCAATTGGCACAATATTTGCTCACAAAAGAAAATTTCAGAAATTCTGTGTATGAATCACAGCGTGAATTTGGTGACTCATGGAAAAACTCAAAATATCTTGTTACATTTTAATTTCGCCGGCGAAATCGGGGGCTTTTTTAATATTCGTGTATAGGGTACAGTTTGTGAAGTATCAGTTATAAATACTCCTAGATTATCTAGTTTCTTGCTTCAACGCCAGGAGTGCTAGCTTGCATCGATTTACTGCGTAATTATGTTTTTCTTATCGACGATATCGACTTCTATTTTGAACATCTTGGTTGAATCTGATTGATTTATTGGAATTGGTAGAATTGAAAGTTGAGTTGCCGGACTATCTTTCGAAGAATATAGAATCAGTTAATTTTGAATTATTTAGATGATTGTTTATAACTGTAGAAATTGTTGGTGCCTTAGATTTTGGTTTTTGGATTTACATTGGGCCAGTAAAGTCGATATTGTTCGCATTAACCAGTAGGCGATCTTCTTTAACTTTCGTAATATTTCCATTGAAGAAATTGAAAACTGGTACTTACTCAACGACGTACTTTGAAAAAAGGTATAGAATTTCAAGATACAGCTTTGAACCCTCATCAGTGAGGTATAATCCAGGCAGTAATAGGTTGTAGTTGAGATTTGATCATTCGACAATTCAGTATCACTTTGTAACCATTTGTAACCACCTAACCGGTGATACTGAAAACTTTGAAACTGTACGTGACAATCTCGAAAACTGAACAAAATTTGTAATATACGAAACAAATTGGCAATAAATTGCCATAACATTTTAATATCAAAATTTCAGGAGTATATCACCAACTTGATGGACTTGGTGAATAGAGTTTTCAAAACATGGCATCTTCACAACTTCACCCGCCTCGAAAGTGTTAGATATATAAAGCGATCAAAAACACCCATGCATAAATTTTTCAACTGAATTTGTGCTGAAAAAATAAACAGAAGACCCAGGAACCAAGCCGTAAGTCTGAATAGCAAATACAACCGAAAAGACGGCTCTCATAAATTCCTCCGACTTAGAGTCGAAAACTAGCCATCACCCTCTTCGAGCACCTCAATCGTGGGCCGTAAAAAATAGCCCCAACGCCTGTTGGATACGAGACTTTGCCCATCGGAGACAAAACGAGAACCTTCGTGACCGAATTGCGGAATAGATTTCGCGGCTAGCAGTGCTCAGAAAAAACAAATCAGAAAAACTGTTCATTTCATACTCGGAGATATGATATAAAAGTATAAAATGGAAGTTAGATTAGCATTTCGTGACTCACGCATCCCGGAATGCTTTGTTTCGCGTTGCCTCTGACATTTTTGCGTATAAAACGTCGCTTTGGCTGAATACCGGAAAGGAAGTTATTAGAAAGCGCACCTGAAGCAACCCCAAAACCTCTGCGGTACAGTTTATGTTGTTAGGGTAAAAAATTCATAAAAGCATGTAAAGGGTTTTTCAATAGTTACAAAATAAAAATGACAGAAAACATAAGTTATTCAGTGAGACGCTTTTTTCTTATTTGAAAGGTTACATTGTATCATTATGTATGGAAAATAACTTCATTAAAATGACGTACTGCATTCTGTCAACAATATTTTTCATCAATCTCTCATATATGTGTATATATATTTCATCAATGGTTCAATTTTTGTTTATAATTACTCAGTTATTGTTGAATTATCAGCATAAACATATAACCCAAGAAATAAATCACAAGGTATTCAATCACACGACCTGAGATGATAATAAACTGAACCATTTCTTGAGATAATTCTCTCAACAAATTTTGTTTTCAATAAATCGATTGTTGAGGTGGTTGTGTGTCACGTAGCACCATCTTGTTGAAACCACATATCCTCTAGGTAATTCACAACAACTGCAGAAAAAATCATTTAACATTGTTCTGTATCGTTCTCCATTAATATACTATTTGACCATTTTCTACAAAGAAATATGGATCCATGACTCCGCTAGCATGAATTGCACACCACACAGTGACTTTATCTATTTGTAATGGTTGAGTTGAATTTGGATTTTTATTACTCCAAATTCTGCAGTTCTGTTTGTTCACATAACCATCCAACCAAAAATGAGCTTCGTCACTGATTAAAACTTTTCGATTAAATTAACTATCATTTTTAACTCGTTCAAGAGCAATATAAGGAAATAAGCAATATTTATGGTGATCAAATGACTTCAGTTCTTGAACCAATTTAATTTTGCCAGGATGTAAACCCAAATCTTGTCCTTAAATCCTCCAAGTTGTTGTTTGAGGAAGATTCAATTGTTAAGAATGCCGTGGAACCGATAAATTTGCATTCCTCTTACACCTCCTGCAACCAAACCAATATTCCCTTGTATACGTGCATTCCTTTGTCGTACTGGTATCGGGTGTTTCTTTAGAGGGATAGAACTTAAAATTGAAATAAAACACATTTAAATTAAGATTGAAGCCAATTTTTTTTATTTGAAAGATAATTTTATGACATTCATGTCTTGAAAATAATTTCTGGCATATGTTCACCAAGACAAGCTCTGAGGAACTGCATTCGACCAGACCAATTTTGGACCACTTTTTCGAGTAATTCAGGCCTTATTTCATCAATAACACGAGTTAGGTTTGCTCCCAAAGCGTGTATTATTTCTAGTTCATCAACATAAACCAATGAATTAACATAACCCCAACGAAAATAATCCAGTGGAGTTATGTGGCATGATCTTGGAGGCTAATAAATTGAACCATTTCTCGAAATAATGTTATCGCCAAATCTTTCTTTCAATAAATCAATTGTTACGGTAGCAGCATGAGGTGTAACACTATCTTGTTGGAACCAAAACACTTCTGGGACGATAGCATTCAAATTTTGAAACAAGTAATCATTGATCATCGATCTGTAACAAGCACTATTCACTTGTAACATTAGCTCCAGCATCGTTTTTAAAGAAATATGGACCGATGATGCCTCCAGCGTGTAAAGCACACCATACAGTGCATTTTTCAGGATGCAATGGAACCTTCAGAACTTCTTGAAGATTGTTTTCACTCCATATACAGAAATTTCGCTTGTTTACATAGCCGTTCAACCAGAAATGAGCTTCATCGTTAAACACAATTTTACGATAAAAAAATGGATCAACTGCAAGCTGTTCTAGGGCCCAATCAGCAAACAAACGACGCTTATTATGGTCAAGTGGCTCTAGTACTTGAAACAGTTGAATCTTGTATGGGTGTAGACCAAGATCTTTACGCAAAATTCTCCATGTGGTGAATGCACAGAGTCCAACATGTTGTGAACGTCGACGAATAGACAAATCTGGATTATCATGAACACTATGACTTACAGCAACGATATTCTCTTCTGAACGTACAGTTCTTTGTCTTGTTGTTGTTGTTGCATCGAGTAGAGAAAATGTTATCCGGAATCTATCTATAGTTCGACGAATAAGCTGCTCTGATGGACGATTATGTAAACCTTAAATTTCACGAAGTGCTCTACAAGTCTGGCGAATAGAACACTGATTTTGAAAATAAATTTCAACAATTTGTTAACGTTGTTACGGCGTGAGTCTTTCCATGATAATTTGTCAATGCTTACTGAATAGAAATGTCAGAACAACATGGTTTCTTCCTTCTGTCAAATCAAAGTTATCCCTATCGAAAGTTCTATCACTCTAAAAAAACACCCGATACTTTTTTATCGTGTAAAGAAGATTCACTTTCAAATTTGTTACAACACGACGCGTCGATTAACTGAATACTGTCGTCCATGAATTCTTTTTCTGATTTTGATGAAATAATTCAACAATTTCTGAACGTTATTTAAGCGTGTATCTTTTTATGATGACCTACTGAACACAAATGACATTATAACAATTTTAAATTGTATCATTCCTATTGGAAAACCCGTTAGTTGCGTCTGAGGCTTTAGCGCACTCTTATATCAATATATGTTCTTCTTGTCATGGGTTTTTCCATCTGAGGTTTCTCGAAATGAACGTAAATAATTTTGCTCTGCATATGTGAAATTATGATTTTCAAGCTGTTTATGAAAATAATGATTGATATCACATTTGAAATTTATTGTCGTTTAATGAAATTGACCATTCAAAATCGTCAAAAGAAATGCTGAATGAAATTAATCTGACTAAACGTGAGCTTATGGCTTTACAGCAGTTACTTCCGAAATTATAATGTCAGAGACCTATAATTAGACTTATTATGCTTTAAATAGGGAAAAAATTTACTTCCATTGGAATTTTCTTATAGGTATTTATTATAGTCTATCTCCATCTATTATCTATTAACGTGCAACTTTGATCATTGCAGCCCATCGCAGAGAAAAAAAACCCTTCTCCTACAAAGGTTATTTGAAACTTTTACATGTACCGTCACATCAATCTGAAATTTTCAAATAAATTTGTGAAAAATCTAAAATATTCAATTGATAACTATTACCCACATGTTCACTCCGAAATATTCCTCACCAATCTACCGACATTTTATAGCCACTACCAGTTATTCTACAACTTTGAACTTTTATTGTTTTTCACTACACCAATGTCAATTCCTAAATTATGGTAGTAAATCAGCAATTTTCATTTTTTTTTTCAATTATGATCCAAATATTTAGTAGGCAATATTTGAAACAGTTCAATGTTTTCTATTGTTGATTTTAAGTAATGCACTTATTTTTGTTTGAAATTTGCTTCGAAAACTATGGTACATAAATTATTGGTATTCACATCGATAGTTGAAAACTACAGTATTAATGAAAAAGCACCTTTACAAGAGATATTTCGTTGCAAAATGGTGAATGCGTCGGTCACTTATCGTTCTATAATGGTTGAAACTTTATATGCAGATTCAAATTCGCATAGAGAAAATCATTCATCGAGAATAAATTACCTTGGAGAAAAGAGCATGTCGAATATATCTTCTTGACCTTTATTATCTCATTGAGAACATTTCTTTTGAGATTTACAATTTTTTGACACAATTGGTTCGGAACTAGACCATAATTACAAGTAAAGATTCTGTAAATGAAAAAGCTAAATTCTTGAGAATAAAATAGGATTTAAATATAGGGAATCCGTTGAATATTTTAATTTAAAAAAGTACTTGGAATCTTTCTATGTAGAAAAACGGCAAATTATGGTCTGATTTGAGCATGAGGAAAGGTTTTTCTGCGTTAGTAACGTGAAAATATCGAGAATACTTGACAGATTTGGAATCACTAGTCACATTACACTGACGAAAACCAATCAGTTTGAAACGTGCGCATGTCTGCAACTTGTGATCAAAAAAACCTTGTCGATTTTGTTTGAGTATAGAATTGTTATACAGATGTATGTAACACTGTCTCGATTCCCATAGCTCATACTCCTTATTAATGACTTTCTATGTATTTTTGAAACTAGTCGAGAATATATGAGGATCAATATCAGACCATTGTGTATGGAGACAATTTTTTTTTCTCAATATCTAAAAAAACCAAAATAGAATCTAATTATGACAATTTGTTAAAGTACAGAAATTTCCTTGGATGCAGAGACGAAACTGTTTATATACATTTTAGGAATCCACTAAATTCAGCTGAGAATTTATTGATACGAATAACTATTTGATGAAAACTACCATGTTACCAAATTACGTTTTTTGAGAATTGCTTGCTTCACGTTCTGAAAAACAGAAATGTCAAAATAACAATCCATTCGAATATCATCAGATGCTGTTCAAGAATGTTCAAACTATTCAACTAAATCGGGTTTTCAATTCGAAAAAATTATTACTCAAAGGCTCATAATTGGATTTTCACTTATAATACCACAAGAGCTTCAAAATTATCGGGTATTTCCTGATAGGTTCGTTGCAAACAAATGAAGGAGTCAAGTTTTTCAGGTTAAAAAATCACGAGCGCGAAGCGCGAGTGATTTTTCCTGAAAAACTTGACGACTTTATTTGTTTGCAGGGAACCTTGAGGGAAATGCCAGATAATTTTGAAGCTCGTGTGGTATTCGGGGGATTATTTTTCCGTCCCAAATATACTTTTCTTGAAGTGATTTGGCAGTCTGATTCCACATTGTTTTTATTGTACCTTCCTTATAGTCTTCTCCATCCATTTTCTTCATATTGTAAGCGTAATCTTTCATAATGTTTGCCAATTGCGCTTCACTCGTTTCAGCACTCAATGTGTATTCCCTCTCAGTACAAAAAGTAGTAAATTGGTTCCAAACTGTTTTTTTTGCCTTCTCCGTATTAATGGGAACATTTCCTTTGACTTTTTTATCGATGGTGGACAGAGAACAAACTCCAAATCGACTCATTTTCATGCAAAATCTCCAATTTTCACAATTGAATTCAACCTTTCAGTTTGACGTGTGGTTAATTTGACTGGATCATGTTTTGTTTTTTATATATAGCAACTACCAGAGAAAATAATCAAAAAATTATCAGTATAATACCATGTAGGTCGTACCACGTGACGTCGAATGGTGCAATTCTATTGGTCGATATTTGGGTCGGAAAAATAATCATGAAAAAAAATGGTTCATAGAATTTTCAGATTACGTTGTTGGACAACAAAATTCATTTCTATTTTTTGGAGAAACATATATACGGCGTGACGAAACTAATTATATACGTTGTGAAATATTTTAATTAAAACTAATTGTAGAGTAGATGTTAGAAGTGATTACCGTAAATATTACATTTATTGATTCATTACAGGTCAAAGGCCTCTGTTCAAAATTTGAACAATGAAACTATTTTCAATTTGGTTATAAATAATTACGGTGTGATAACATAGAGTTACACAAAGTTGATGGGGAATGTTATGGTTTCCCTATTTGTTTGTAAATGCATCAATTTGGTTATTATGATGGATACAAGTAAACTCTGAAATTAGTGTTGTAATGAATGTCAGTTCGCGTTATATATACCTGGAAAGGGAAATATTTAACCGTGTTAAAATGTGGTGAATATCTGAAATACGAAGATCCATCAGTGTGATTGATATGTTGTAGTATATCATATTATGTTATTTTGGTTCCAACTTACCGAATATGTTAATGATCGAACAAAAAATATATTTCAACACTCTATATTGTCACGCTTTATGCGTATCTATGATTGATGGACTTATCGTTTTGCTCAATGTCTGTAATTTTGAAAATTTGAGCCGGAAAAGATCTCTTATGACTATGTATGGTTTCAGTCGTCGAATTAAGAATATCTGGTCGTTCGTCGTACAGAGTTTTTGCCAAAAATACTCAATTCAGTTGTGTAGCATATTTGGGACCATGGAATCTTTGTAAGAGGAGAAGCTATAGGTTGAAATAAAAAAACCAAAACACATAATCGCACTGAAGAATAAATCAAAAAACCTTCTGATTCGAATATCCAATCTGAATTCCGAACTATAAAGCTGCTTATTTACTACTTACAAATCAAAAATATTCGGGAAGCACAGAAGAATCTGCAAATTTTTAGATATTCAGTCTGTTAATGACAGATTAAATTTGTCGTAGTGATATATCAAATTTCAAAACAATAAATTAATTAAAATAAATGGAGGATTATAATTGTTAAAAGGCTGTTAGCCTTCTACATATTGAATTTCAAAAAATTATATTCAATATTACAACTTCAGGAATTAAATTCATGTCATATAAGCACTGCTCATATCAAACGACATATAAAATAAACATTCATTATAAGACATCCACATGAGATAACAAAATCCAATAAATATAAATTGTTAACAAAATCCTACAAATTAAATATTTTGAGTAGACCAAATTTTGTTTCTGCTTAACCTTCTTATGAAAACAGATATCTTTCAAAAATCTTCAACATACTCTTAAGAATTTCATCATAAAACTATCTTATAAAATAATAAGGAACAGGATTATTACAAAATTTGAATATTGAAGTAAAAAACCCTTCCCTATTATTTTATTTTATATATAATATATAATTATATTAGGTGTTTAAATAAAGAAATTTATTATTCAGTGTCGAATGTTTTTAATTAAGATCATTAAAGTGACTGATAAACTTTGTGTGTTTTGGTTGTGGGCATAGAACATAGAGTACCTTGGATTTTAGATGTACCTATGTGAATGTTCAACAATTCACATATTTCTGGAGGTCATTCGGTAAGTCTATTTATTCTTAATTGATTTTATTATTTTTTTTATATGTAATTGAACTAGTCTTATCTCAATTCTAATTATTTCTTGAGGATGTGCTACATGTTTTGAAATTTTTTGAAGTAATTTATTCAAATATATTAAATATTTCAAACAAATTGGTTTTTGAGTTCTTGAAATTATGTTTCATATTTTTGAGAAAGATTCAATTTTCATAAATATAAGATCAGAAAACAACACATTTTATAACAAACAGCTCGTCTGAAGAGTTCAGTACGCATACCTGGAACGAAACAAAAAATGTTCAATTATTTATCAATTTTAATTGACAATTTTTTGATATTCAAATTTTTCAAAAAAAAAACTATCTTAGAATATTCAATATCATTGTATATCTATCTAAGTTACTTTTCAGGGCCAAGACGCTTTCTGAATTGTTAAAGGTAAATGAATATTTTTTGTTGATTGATGTTATATTTTATTGAATATGAATATGATTGAGTATTGACGAAGCAAAGTCCCTCTTAAAACTTGTTCTTTAGTAATGTTTTCGCATATCTGGAGATTTTCTAAAAAGTAATTTAGTTAGATATCCAATAATATTGAATATTCTAAGTTATAATATTAAATATAATTTTTTGAAATTAAATATGTAGAAGGCTAACAGGATATATATGTAAATATTAAAATATTTAAATAATAAATTAATTCAAAAACATGGTATTGAATTAAATGTGATTCAAATATTATATAATGTTTGCGTGCGAGTTTAAACTTGAAACTCAATAGAATAAAATGTCCAAGAAACACTGTTTCACTTTATAGACATATAAGACATATAAAGTTATCAACACATATGTACGACAGTTTATCATTAAAGAACCAAAAGAAAGTATAAGAAATTGACTACAATCGAACATCATAGAAGGTGCTCAATCCTGAAAAATATACTTAATTGTAAAGACATTTTTCTGTAATTTTCATAATTTCAAAAGTTCACGTAAAAGTTGGTTCAGAGTAAACTATCTTTCTTTCATATGGAATGAACTTGTAGTAATGAATAAAAATGATAATACAGGGTGTCCCAACGATAATACAGGGTGTCCCATTGGAACCCCCAGATCTCGGAAACGTAGAATTTTCGAAGATTTAAAAAAAACAGATCAACTTCTATTTATAGGAGGACGAATTTCCATCATGAGTTAGTTCCGAAAAAACCACACCCATGAAGGTGGGTTATTTGAATAGAAAAGAGATATCGAATGTTACTCAGTTTGAAAGCTATTTATGTTCTGTACACAGGCCAGTTGAAATTTTTCAAATCGGTTCATTATTCACGAAACAATGTAATATTGAACTTACTGTCAAAAGGTGATGTTCAACAGACATTTGAACCGCCCAAAATCAAGATCCTAAGAGTTTTGAAGAATTAAAAAATAATTTTCAAGTTTTGTATTAGTAAGAAAGAATTCCAATGACGACATTTTTCCGAAATATGCACCTGACTATGGCAAAAACCCTGTCTGAGTTACCCTTCTGATAATGTTCAATATCAAATTGCTCAAGAAAAATCATCGAATTTAAAAATTTCAACTAGGATGTTTAGAGAACAAAAAAAGCTTTTTAACTAAAACACATCCGCCATCTTTTTCCTTTTCAAAAGAAAATTGGTGGTTGATGCCACTTTCGTAGGGGTAGTTTTTTCGGAACAAACTCATGATGAAAATTCGTCCCCTCAAAACTGAAGTTGACCTGTTTTTCAAAATCTTCGAAAATTCTTCGTTACTGAGTGTTTGGGAGGGGGCTCAAATTTTCGTTGGGACACGTTGGGACAATGTTACAAAATATTTTGCGCTTTCCTAATATTTCTGATATCTTTGGTAACTTTAATTTATTAATTTGAAATAAGTAGGGTATATTACTTCGTAAAATTTTCATTTCAATACCCTTAATATTAAGCAGAATAAGTTTTTCAAACGTCTACTAATTTTAATTCAAAAAATTCCTCAAAAAAAAATTAATTTGAATTTAATTGAAATGTTTTAGAAACACTGTTTCGTTCCAGTAAACATATAAAATTATCAAACATTGTACAGTACCCAAAAGAGATATGAGAATGTAAATAAATTCTAAAATATTCACCGAAATTATATAACAAATACTTCTGGAAGATATTATTGAAAGATTTTTCGAAAGGGCCTTTTTGAGAGGGTTTAAGTTTATGACTGACAGCTGTTTCGGCTTAATTTTGCTAGGTAATTTCGGTCAAACTTCCAATCCTTTGTTTTTAAAAAATTGAGAAGGTAATATTTCCCGATCGCCTCAACGTTGAAGAATTGAGTACATTAATCCAAAGAATCTAAACAGACATATTGGATGAATTTCCCCTGGCTAACAGACTGAGCTACTAGCATAAAAATAGACATGTTACTTGAAAGCATACTAAATGAGTTATTTTTTGCTGACAAGTAAACATGTCCATAATTAATCATTTTTCATCGATAAGACCATTGAAGAAATATGACTGATTTCGTTCAATTTAGAATCTTGATATTATTCTCCTTACCACGCTGGCAATAAGAATATTTTGGCACACAGAACTTCTTATGTTGTAGCAAATTTATTGCCGTTTCCAAATATGTGGTCAAATTTGATGAGACTACAAGGATAACTGAAGTATAATTGATTTCATGGAAAAACCATCAATATTTAGACTACGTGTTATATGACATTTTCTGTTGAAAATAACTTGTGTGATCTCCCCTTGAAGGCTCTTTTAAATGTAGACACCCTTTATATTGTAGAAGTTTTCAGAAATGATTCTGAATTTTATTTTATTTCAATAATTCTAACAAATACTTCTTCTTAATTCTTAATTGATTAATTATATTTCGAAAACTTTCTTCCACCTTTGGTGCATTTTTTCCATTCCAATCTAACTTTAATAAACCAAAAGTACTCTGCACCAAAGTTAAATCTTTTTATTCCAATACTTCATTTTCTACAGAAGCTTCATTATTGATGAAACCAATAATTTCTTCTCGTCGTTCACTTTTTATCGCATTTTTATATTTCCCATATTTTGACTTCAAAACCAATGAATTTCAGATTAAATTACAGTAAAGAAGATTCAATCGAACAGTTAACTGGGAAGTTCTGTTCTCTGAGTAATCTTAAAGGATGCCCATTCTGATATGAAAAAGAAATGCTGAAAAAGCAGGGCTACGACAAAAATATCTTATGAACGACAAGAGCGCGTTATCAATGCAACATAGAATTTTCATTTCGCGCTCTCTTTGACTTCACTTTCGACAGAAAAACTTCCATTACGATGAGAAAAACAATATAAAATTCAGCAGTAGGGGCGGAATTTATTCGCTTCGACTTTAAGGCGTGAGATGGTCGAGTCAAACGTCAATCTAGTCCAATTCCTCTCCCAGAACGTGATAAAACGTTTCATTCAGAGCATCCATTATCGGGAGAGCCCTCCGATTCCGTTTAATTGAATATAAATTATCCAAATGGTCTTTCTGAAGAACGTGAAAAGGGAACCTTCTGTATAATTCAACCGCTAATGGAAGAAAAATGTGACCATTCGCGAATTTTGAACGCTAAGATCGTTAAGTGACACAGAGTAGAAGTTGGGTATGTTTTTCGGCTTTTTGGAAGATATTGAATGTTTCATTAGTCCTCTTGAAACAGAATATCGATTCTTTCATCTCAACAGCTTTCAGAATTTCGGCTGCTAAGAACTTTAAGTGGCACAGAGTTAAAGCTGGTTATGTGTTCGACTTTCTTGGAAATCTTAAATGATTTATTATTATTCTTGAAACGGGGAATGGGTTCTTTTCACCCGCCAAATATTAGGATTTCTCAGCAAATATGGATGTTTGGTTTGGAAAGAATGTTATCTGACACGTCGAGAGTTACAAGTCTGTCCTGTTCCTGTCTAGATTAAATAATATTTAAATAAGGTTATTCTGATTTTCACAAATCTTTATTGTTATGTTTACAACAATTGTTTCGCTATGACAGTAGCATCATCAGGCAGGTTTACATTTTGAATAACTAAGCTTGTTTCCGAAATCCGTTGCTAAAATGCAAAAAAAGTGGTCTCTGCAAATTCCAGCTTATCTGAATATATTTAACAGAAGTGAGTTATTTAAATCTAATTGTGCGTTAAGTAATATTCCAATTTTATTGTGTTTATTTATCTCTAGGGATTCTAACAGGTTTGAGGCATAACTTTTACTTTCTATATGCAGAATTTCAAAATTCTGGTTGAAAGTATGTCCTGTTTCTAACAAATGGTTAGAATATGTGGAATTACTTTTATTATTGAGGAAAATCTTCAAACGTTCACAAATTCTATGTCGGAAAGTTCTTCCAGTTTGTCCTATGTAAACTTTTGGGCAATCACCGCAGGTTAACTTATAAACCCCTGATTTATCATTTTTATGTGTACAGTCTTTATTATTTTCAATGAATTTACTTAAGATTGAATTGGTTTTAGATGAAGTTCTCAAATTATAATTATTTTGAGGTATGTAGCAATTTTCTCAGAAATATAATACCTTTAGTGTATTTTAAGAAAATGTATTTAAAATTTCCTTTTATATTAGGACATACCATATTTCAAACTATTTTATTTTTTAATAACATAAATAAAGGTTAATACTTGATAGTAGATATATACAATTATTTTAATATTAGCCTTCTACATATTTAATTTCAAAAAATTATATTCAATAATTATAACTTCGAGAATTAAATTCAAACAAATGTCATATAAGTACCACTTCATCAAACGACATATAAAATAAACATTCATTATAAGGCATCCAAATGATATAACAAAATCCAATAAATAAAAATTGTTAACCAAAATTCTATAAATTAAATATTTTGAATAGACAAAAATTTTTTTTCTGCTGATCAATCTTATGAAAACAAATTATTGGAATTTGTTATATCATTTGGATGCCTTATAATGAATGTTTATTTTATATGTCGTTTGATATAAGTCGTACTTATATAACATTATTTTAATTTAATTCTCGAAGTTATAATTATTGAATATAATTTTTTGAAATTAAATATGTAGAAGGTTAGTATCAAAATATTCAAATAATATTTTATTATTTTTATTCATCAACAATTTGTCTATCAACTTAGGATCATAGTCATTATTAATAGCTATTTGTTTAATTATGTTAACTCCTGAAATATGATTTTCTCGATTCATGGGAATATTAACTAATCTATGGATCATACAATTGAATGCTGATAATTTTTGATTTATAATAGAATCCGTATAGGTTGGTCTGTGAAATATTGAAAAATCATGTGAATTATTTATTCGAACAGTTAAATCAAGAAAATTAATAGAATTATTATGTTCAGTTTCCATAGTGAATGTTATTGAAGGATGTATTTCATTGATAAATGAAAAGAATTTTTTCAAAAGTCTGTCTGTACCTGTGAAGCAACAGAAAATATCGTCTACATATATATACCAATATAAAAAGTATTTCTTAATGGGATTTTGGTGAATTTTAGTTTCAATATTGTCCATGAATATTTCAGCTAATAAAGGACTTTAGGGATTTTCCATAATCAAACCGTTTTCAGATTTATAAATCTATCTATAATCTGTTGTGGATAATCGTACTACATCTGTTGATGTGCAAAATTTATTTCCAAGTATCCAAGTATAACAACTTGGGAATAATGTCTTTCATCAAGAGCTATGAAGAATTGGTATAGTTAAAAAAACAAATTTTCGTGCCGTTTTTTATTATCTCTTATATTATCCCATCAAAATTGATTGAAATGTCTATATTTTTGATCTCATATTAATCCATAACATTACCTCGAATCTGAAGAATCTAGAAATGCACTGACGTGAAGTCAAATTTTTTTTTGTACTTATTCAGCAGTTATGTTCCCTGCATATCTGAAATCTTTGAAATGCTTCTTGAATAAGCTACCATGTTCTGTTCTGATTTTGTTGAATATTTATGAGAGATTGTCTGCAACCCTGAAAAATTCAGAAGAAATAATTATTTTACTTGATATTCCGGTAGTGTGGTAGTTTTACATCAAAAATAAAATACTGCTAACAAACAAGCCCAAAAAATTCAGTAGGTATTGTATTTAGTGACTTTGAAATTGAGTAAAGGGTTTTCCAACAAGAGATCTCATTTTAAAATTGAATAAACGAGTATATTTTAAGAGGCATCAACGGATGTTGATTCAATTAGAAAGGGGAAGGTATGTTATTAACAATGAAAAACGGTATCAGCCAAATGAACGCCACGGATATATGCTATATCCTTTTCATGAAATTTTCCATGACCAATTCACATATTTGCGGCAGTATATCATGGACAACTTCACAAATTCCATCTTTGAGGTTTTGAATCGATTGATGGAGCATTGGAATAGAAAAGAATCCAAGAACACCAATGAAGTTACATATAAGATTCCGTACATTCGACATATGCTAATCATCTTAAGGCATTCAGGCATAATTTCAACAATAACTTTGAAATTATCCACGTCGAAAGCAAAAGTTCTAGATTAACACTTTTAGAGTTTCTTGAAATCAACAGGTACAGTGCTTGTGAAATCCTTTTGAATGAACAAACATATGTTGACAAATCCCCATTACTGAATCTCTTTCCCTAATGGCATTATTAGCGGAAAACTCCAATAAACATCCTAAGTTTTCACGACTTCTTTTTCCATTATTTGGCACGTACTCATTTGTATTTAAACTCGACACCATCAGTCAGTAGAATGGTGAAACAATTGTTGTAATATAACCATTTTTGTGGAAATTGAAATACTGTTCCTTATAAATTTTTTAATATGTCACTTTTTTCAGAAAAGAACCCACAATGATAACAATTTCTCATCTTTTTTTCAGATTCCACAACGGACCCATCAAGCTTAGCGAAGCCATGCGTCAAAGTATGGCCAAGGATCCTCTGGCACCCATCTTGTGGGAACCCCATTTAGTTGCCCTGGATAGAAGAGTCGAGATAATACTAAAAGGAATTAGGGACTGCGTACAGAAAGGAAAAGATATAAAAAACACGGAAAACACGTAGCAAATCGCGTTCATCTAAGTGATAAAAGACCTTAAACAAAATGTTACAAAGTGAAAAAAAGACTCATACCAGAAACTGAAACGAATTACTGTGAAACATCAAAGCTCACTCGATGGAAAACTAACCAAAGGTTTAAATAAATAAATATAAATATTAACGTGAAACATTTTATGGTTCGAAACTCATGTAATATTGATTTTATTTCATTCAATCAGGTGAAAGAAAAAGTCATTATACCATAGATTAAGACATGTGCAAATTATAAATAATATCTTATTTTGGAATTTGTGTAAATAAATGATGTTACCTAGTTATCAGATTTTATTATGAGATATCTGTATTCTATGTATAAAGTTACCGTTTATATTATAATATTCACCTAATGGAATGGATTATATTGTTTATTTTTTGTGGACGAAATAAACTGATTTGTTTGTAAGAATTTTTTTCAATTTAAAATCACGTTCTTGCAAGGAACAACATTTCCCATATATTTTATACCTTGTCTGGAGTTGCCAGCCTCACCTCAGTGGGGTTACCAACCCTTACACGTGAACTTCAACATTTTTTCCAATGCTCAAAAAATGATGGTTAACCCTCTATAAAAACATAGCGTGTTGGCTCAGCAAGAATATATCAAATACACCTTGTTTTCATACGCTCTTGCCTCAAGTATTATTTGAGAATTTCAAATTTCCTAAAACATATCCTAAGCGTCTCTTCGCGTGATATTCTTGTTACGCGGTGTTTTTAATAATTTTAATTAGGTTTAATTGCACAGTGCCCGTTGAGATTTGTTCACCTGATAAAGTTGATGATGTTATTTTTCTGTATTAATTCCATTGATGAGAATTTTATTCGCCGATTTGGACTGAAACAGCCATGTTGGTACCAATAACTAATACACTGGCCGACAAAAAATTTTTTTGGTAGAAACAAGCATATTAGGTAGAACGGGCGTATCCAAATACGAAAATGAGAAAAAAAAGTTGTAACACGTAAGGTTTTCTTGTTACATTTATAGAACCACATTTAATGTTACAATATCTGATGTGTATTGAAAAAAAGATTTCAGAATTTTTCAACCGTATATATATTTAGTTTTACACCTACTAAACGTAGGTACCTTACATTTAGGAACAACACAAAAATTAAAAATATTGACTTGACTTATTGTCCTAATATCTTGGTGGAATCTTTCACCTTGCTCAGATCCCAAATTTTCAGGAAAAAATGACAGATGTGAATGGAAAAATGAATTTTAAATGACATTCCGGCACCGAGCGATTTGTAGGCATCTAACAGTTCATTAAATAACTGTTAGTAGTTCGCATCCATATTGCCCAAAAATCCTCTTACTACACTAACAAATGAGTTCCATGCTTTGAGTTCCTGCCTTGTAAGCTTCTCTGTAAAATTAACGTCGTCAAGCAATATTCTGATTTGTGGTCCAATAAAAATGCCTTCCTTTAATTTGGCATCACTTAACTTGGGAAAGACTTGTTTTAAGTATTTGAATCCTCACCATCTTTATTCATAGCCTTCACAAAGCTTTTCATCAGCCCAAGTTTAATGTAAAGAGGCGGCAGAAGGACATTTTTGGGGTGTACTAGAGGTCTTAACTTAAAATTTTGAGATCCCGGTTGAAATATACTTTTTTCGGGCCAAATGTTTCATAAAAAATGCTTATTTACTGCACGACTATCCCATAGACAAATAAAGCAGCAATATTTTATAAATCCTCCTTGGAATCCAACTAAAATTCCTATAACTTTCAAGTCCCCATATATCTGCCATTTATGCGTGTTGTAGTTTATTTTTTACAAATGAATGCGCATATTTTTATAACTTTCTTTCATCGTCATTAAATGGTCAACTCATATAGAGGGTTTCAAATTTCCATTATTTAATAACACAGCTTTTAAACTGTATATAGACGAATCTATAAATAAACGCCAATTAAAGGTGGAATGCGCAATATCAAGTTCTTGCATTAAACCATCAATACCAGTACACGCATACAACGAATTTTCCATACTATAGATTCAGAAAACGGAGCATTTTTTATTCTGAATTTTGTAATTTTCGTTTCGTTGCCTACTAAGTTCCATATCTTAAGACGGAAATCAAGAAGTTCTTACTGTTGTTTTGATAACGCCAAATCACCTACTAAGTCATTCAACTCAGTTTTAATTATCAAAAGTGGCTCGCGGGACCTGGGACTTAAAAAAGTAGGATCGGTGCACTGTTCTTCGGAACTGCCTGATGATGCGTTGTCTCCAATATCTCCCAAAACAACATTTTGCTCATCTAAAGGAGTGATCGGCACTGGTAAATCTGCATTATGAGGAACAGGTCGTATTGCAGACTTCAAATTTGGATAGTTGATCTTGTTGTGCTTATCCTTTTTGGAATAATCTTCAGTCTTTGTCAGGCAAAAATAGCAATCGCCTAAATGATTAGTGCCATATCTTAGGGACTGCAAAAGACATGCTATTTCTCTTCCCATTCATTTACTGCACCAAGGATACACTACAACTAACACAGCACACATGGTTAGCTCACTTCTTGTCTTGATCTCCAATTAAAACAACATAAATATTGGAATTAGGCTTTTTAAGCATTTTCAGAAAATGGTCTAGCTTCTGCTTTCACCATAAATTCTCCACAAATATTGCAAAATTTGTCAGGAGAGATTTTCGCAACTGCGGCGTGTCTGTCTCGACATTTTCGTCCTTGAAACACTTTCTTATCTACTCACTCACTTCTAAATTCAACATAAGACTTATTTTTTATCTTAATTTTATGTCTAAATATTGTAAACGACACAATTTAGGTACTTTTCCTGTTATAAAACGCATACATTTCAACCGTCCCCTCATAAAAATGCCTACTATTTAATGTGAATCATCTCATTGAGCTATTGAAAAGTGGTACGTGTTAGGGCTTTAGGAATATTTTTCCTAAAATAAAATAGAAAAAGGCTTTTTACTTGATAGAAGAAATATAACAAAATTTGAATATGAACACAAATTAAATATGTTAATCTTCTACAATTAAAATTGTAGAAGATTGTGTTGATATTCAAATTTTGTTAATATTTTTCCTATTATTAGAAGGGTATATCCATAAAAAAATAAAGATCTACTTTATGTTACAAAAATCTTGTCGACCAGTTTTATTAAACAAGGTGTCGAATTGAAACACGTGACTCTCGCACTATTTTTTCATCCAGAAACTATCGTTAAGATATTTCAGACATTAAATAGGTTAATTCTCCGGTACCTCTGCAAACTTTAACTAAGAAATCTCCTCAAAACTCTCTGAAATTAAACTAACTGTCTCAGAAACACTGTTTTTTTTATAGACATACAAAGAGTGCCCAAGTTATCTCTGGCCAAATTTCAGAAGGTGATTCTACTGGCAATTTGCAACACAAAAAATCCTTTTGAATATGGTTCATTTATATTTTTGTAAAGTCATTCAAGATTCTTCTATTTTGTAAAGTTTCACAATGTTTCCACTAAAAACATAGCATAACTTGAAAACTGTCATCTTGATCAAAATTCAGTGTACACCATTAGAAAGAGCGGAAAATTCTCCTTAAACTAGTAGTTTTACTGGTAATCTGTCTGTTCTCTTTGGCGTCCACCATTATATGAGATATACATATGAATAAATAATGCCTTATTTTTTGTGGAACAAATTTATTAAACTGCAAAAATTTGCCTGCTTGACTAGTTTCGGTGATACATCACCATTCTCAAAAGCGAAGTAATCAGACAAGATGCAGCAATCAGTAACAGCTCTGAAATCAGGAGGAACAATCGACCAGGAAACATTTTCAGAACATATACATAAGTCAGCAGGGCCAGCATGGACCTGCTATACTTCAAGCGGTCTGGGAGGAACCCACAAGAAGTACTCGTCGAATTGGTTGTACATTGAGGATTCATCATTTCACAGTACACCGAGATCTCAAAAAAAAAAGTCATTCGAAAAATATGTAGGATCTGTAACCGAAAGGTGAACTTTTCGGACCAGTAATACTTCCTGATGTCCTCAACGCTGAAAAATTCGTTACATTAATCCAAAGCAGCTTAACAGACATACTGGATGACGTGCCCCTGGCTAACAGACAAAATGTATAATTGATTTGATGCAACAACTTAAAATATGTTGTGAAATTAAGTATGATCTCTCCTTGAAGTTTTAAAAGTAGACACCCTGTATAGAAGCATTTTCAAAATTTTTAATGGTCAGTTTTACTTTGGCATTTTTAAATGGCATGAAATACGATACGTCAAGTCAAGACATGTCAAGCTACCGATGTAAAGACTTTTATTTTTAATCATTCTCAAATAACCAACGTCTCCATCTGCATTATTCGAGTAATCTACAACGCCGTTTTTATCGGAATCATTTCCTCAAATTTCGATAGGATGAAAGAGGAAGTTTCATTAATTTCCTCGTTGGAATCCGCTGGTCCTCTAATCTTTAATCAATACACTTTTTCAGCATCTTCATTTTCAATTGGAATTTCGTCGTGGGTCAAATTCTAGAAAATTGATGCCTTCAAGGCATTGAATTAGATTAAAATTCAGATAGATTAATTACAATAGGAATGTTTGGAATTTAGATTATAACTCCTGAATTCTTCGTTTAAGGTGTTGAAATGGTTTTCCTCGTAATGAATTATTCACCTTTTTAAGACATACTCAGTGACATTATAAGTGTAACATTCAAAAGAAGAAATTTATATGACTGGTTATTTCGTAACTATCCAACATCAAAAGTGAAACGGTAAAATCTGCGAGTAATTTTATTGATATGGGATCCGTATTGAATATACCGCAAACTGTTTGACAAGACTTGGTGTCTAAAATCTAGAATGATACATTGGACATACACTACGGTGGTAATACTTATCATTACGTCTCTAGGACAAGCTTGCACAGGATGTAGAAGTATTTAAATATATTAACATTAGCCTTCTACATATTTAATTCCAAAAAATAATATTTAATAATTATAACTTCAGGGATTAAATTAAATTAATGTCATATAAGTACCACTTATATTAAACAACATATAAAATAAACATTCATTATAAGACATCCAAATTATATAACAAAGTCCAATAAATAAAAATTGTTAACCAAAATCCTATACATTAAATATTTTGAGTAGACAAAATTTTGTTTCTTATGAAAACTAATATCTTTCAAGAATGTTTAACATAATCTTAAGAGTTTCATCATAAAACTATCTTACTTAGAATATTCAATATTATTGGATATCTTACTAAGTTACTTTCTAAAAATCTCAAGATATTTAAAGACATTACTGAAAAACAAGTTTTAAGACAGACTTTGCTTCGTCAGTACTCAATTAATTCATATTCAATAAAATAATAACATCAATCAACAATAAATATTTACTCACCTTTCCAGAATCCAAAAACCTTCTGGTAAATGAATACTGAAAATTTTAAATGGAGTGTAATGTTAACAACAACTAAATAATTCTGTGGTTTACCCTTGATTTAAAAGATTGGAAGGTAATTTAACGGCCTCTGTTATAGCACAAGGACTATCTGTATAAAGAATGTTAAGGAAACAAAATAATTATATATTATTAATAAAATAACATGAATAAAGGTTAATACTTGATAGAAGGTATATAAAATAATTTAAATATTTTAATATTAGCCTTCTACATCTTTAATTCCAAAAAAATATTTGATAACTATAACTTCAGGAATTAAATTAAATTAATGTCATATAAGTACCACTTATATAAAACGACATATAAAATAAACATTCATTATAAGACATCCAAATGATATAACAAAATCCAATAAATGAAAATTGTTAACCAAAATCCTATATATTAAATATTTTGAGTAGACAAAATTTTGTTTCTACTGATCAATCTTATGAAAACAAATATCTTTCAAAAATGTTCAACACAATCTTAAGAATTTCATCATAAAACTATCTTACTTAGAATATTCAATATTATTGGATATCTAACTAAGTTACTTTCTATAAAATCTCAAGATATGTAAAAACATTACTGAAAAACAAGTTTTAAGGGAGACTTTGTTTCGTCAGTACTCAATTAATTCATATTCAATAAAATATAACATCAATCAACAACAAATATTTACTCACCTTTCAACAATTCAGAAAATTTCTGGTAAATGAATACTGAAAAATTTAAATGGAGTGTAATGTTAACTACAAATAAATAATTCTGTGGTTTACCCTTGATCTGAAAGATTGAAAGGCAATTTAACGGCCTCTGTTATAGCACAAGGACTTTCTGTATAAAGAATGTTAAGGAAACCAAATAATTATATATTATGAATAAAATAACATAAATAGAGGTTAATACTTGATAGAAGGTATATAAAAGTCAAGAACTATCTGGAGCCTTAAAATATTTCTCATATCACTGGCAATAAGCAACATACCAGTTCTAGTTTGTGCACCAGCTCGGCAGAGCATTGAGGGAAATAAAAAGCAGATGCCGCTGCAAAATAGGAGCAAACAGTCTTTTCATCAAAATAGCAGCCTCGTGTTGCGTATTACCTATATTTATTAGGGCTGAAATCGATGAACGGAAGAAGAGAGAGATGAATTCTAACTGGATTAACACCCCAGGCCAATGAAAGAGCTACGGCCCCTTACTGAACTTCTAACTTATCATTAGGGTCTCTTCCTTTGTCACTGGACCTTGTCGCAGTGGAGAGCTAGGGCCCTAGTTTCACTGAGGTGAAGTGGAGGGCTAAATCGTGGTGCCTAATACGGTGGCAAGTCTATTTGTTGCAGCACATGTCTTATACCCTTAAAACGGACACTACTCGACCCTATTTCAGTGTAATCTTACGAGTTTTTCTGTCCAATGGCCGAGTGCGTTATGTATTGATTGCGTTAACTCGGGAGAGAGTATTCGTACTTTCTGGCCACTCAATTGGTGTTGGACTCGAGGGGCAAGTGATTGAAAGTCTACATGCTAGACTGGAAGGGTATTTCATTCATCTGGTCGCGCGTTATTCATGACTCAGGATTGCTCCAGAAGGGCTTCAGGGGTTTAGCGGAACATGGCGGTTCTTTCCCGAACCAGGATTATTTGGGTCTTGACGATACAGTTTTAAACCGTTGGTACCCGAACCAGTCGATTGAACGACTTCATAAAGGTGCGTGGGACTTTACGCTACTATCGGTTGTCAGTGCTCATACCAGGATGGATTGAAGCATTGATCCTTGAGATTTTAACTGTTTCTTGAGTTTGCGACTGGGTGGGTGGAAGTAAAAAGCTCTTAGGCGTGTGAGTTGCGTTCTAAAAATTCGGGTACTGACCTCCAGAGCCAGTAGCGGTTGGTTAGGTCTTTCCTGCTACCAGTAACGTTGTAGGTTTTCGAACTGAAGCCGTTATTGGAAGCGGACTAGGTCCAACTCCATTGGTGGGGTTCTCGCTTTGCGCGATGATAAGGCGTATTCTTATCATACAACCAAATAGTGTGGATAGCTCAGTGGGAGAGCATCGGACTCGTGACCGGGAGGTCCGGATTCGAATACTATTCAGGTGGAAAAGAAATGTTCCAGTTGGATGGGTGTCTGCCACCATTTCACTGTTGGGTCAAAAATTAACACTGCTGTGACCTAACGTGGCGCAAGATCGCAGTAACAAAGCCTACATAGAACACAAATGAACTCCTAACTCGCACAAGCTCAAAAAGCTTCTGAGGGGTCTTCATAGAAGATGTACGAGTATCAGATAATAATAATAAAAAATAATGAAAATAAACCTGCTTTCAGACTTTTGCGGAGACTGCTTAGTGGTCACCTAGTGAACAAGCCATGCTCACATGCTAATAACTGCAATAGTGGTATTTACAATAACTCAGGAGTAGAAACCACCGAACATTTACTCCGCCAATGCAATGCGCTAATGCAAAACAGATGTACTCTATTATTATTATCATCCTGATACTCCTAGATCTTCTGTGAAGATCCCCCAGAAGCTTTTTCTGCTTGTGCGAGTTAGGAATATTGGTTAACATAATTATCACGCCAATCACAGCCAAGTCTCCCATGAAAATAATCAGCTTTACCAAGGAGATAATCTTCTTGGGAAAAAGTAGAAGCATAAAAAGCACAAAAGATCTTTTTGGTCGAAGTGTCAGAGCCGGACAATAACGTTTAATCTAATATAATATTGCAGACTTACAAATTTAGTGTTTCCCGGGCCAAGTCACTCAACCATCCTCTATCAAATTAGATCTGTTGATATCTTCAACCAATACGAGTCTAGATACGCATACTTGCCTTCCATAAAAAACTTCTATTCTAATTATCACCAGAGCGTGAAATTGAAATAACTTTTCATACGCATCAGAAGTTTCATGGAACTTGTAAAGGTTCATCAAATGAAAATCACATAAAACTAGATTGCTGGGATGGAAGTGGAGATAACATAAGTGGATATTATTAAGAATAATCATCGTTAGAATATAAATGATAATATCGAATTATATTTATGTATTTCAATGCTGCAATTTGTATTTTTTTACTTCGAATCATACAGCTGACTCTAAGATGAAGTTACTTCTGATTTTTGCATGGTTGGGTTTCTCTGCAGGGAAGGTATGACAAATTTTCATAACTCAGTTTGCCGTTTCAATTCTTCCAAATAATAAAACTATAAAATCGAGCAAAAGAAAAAAAGTTTATTTCCTTGAACCTAAAATAAGCGTTTATTCCGGCTATAAGACTTAATTCGTGCCAAATTTCTAGCGAGCTCTTGTGGTTGGGGAAGCAATTTGACTTTCAAGTCGTTCAATTTTGTCGTATTAGCTAACGATTTGTGTCACGGTGCCTTGTTTTGGTGAAAAATCCAGTTGTACAATGTAACGATCGCTATTAACTGTGTTACCCTCTTCAAGGTAGTCCATAAAAAGAAATAGACACATGATGATTTGTTAATCACTAAATACTGAACCTCCTTCGTTTCCGAGAGAAATTGAATATAAATATAACCTTGATGCTAAATATGAAGTGCACATTTGGGTGTCTACCAAGAAGGCATAGAAGGGTTACTACCTTTGGAAAAGCCTATAACAACGCTCCACACCAAAGTTAATGCTATTGATAGATGTGCTCAAGTTTGTTTGTCCAGATAATACAAGGAAACTAAAATTTGCATTGCCTCAGATAGCATTGCAGCAACTGATGGCTGTTGAATGTTGAAAGACCATTTGGAGCTATGAAAAGTCCCTCAATTGGATAGCAAAAGCATTGTGGAAAAGAAGAAAACAAATGCCATTGTAAAAAGAGGAGCAAACACCAGACCTTCCCATCTGTGTTGGATATGGTTAGGTCTGAAGTCGATGGATGGGAAAACAGAGAGAAGATTTCTCACTGGTTTAACACGCCAGGCCAACGACAAGTCTTGACCTTCACAGCTCCCCATAAGGAGAATGCACAATTAGCCAAATAGCAGTCAAAGAAAGAGGTTAGGCTACTTCTTGGGCATCCAGTGGCCACTGGGTATTGTAACAAAATATTGAGTGCATATTAGTGTACCATCCATGTGTCATAAACTTATCATCCGACTTAAAACGAATTCCACTGAATTGTTTCCGCTGCTATTATGAGCTCCCATCTATAAAGTAACAACGCTACAGTTTAATTTTTGACTAGAGAACTTCCTTCCTTGGACTTACGAATCCTTAACTGTAGTATATTTCCAGAAAATAATTGCCTTCGAGACTGCAGAAATTCCATACATGAATCCTAAATATGGCTCAGGAATTTTGTATTCGAATAAATTCAATTCAACCACGTTCTTAATCAATGCTAAAATTAATATAACAACGGATATACCTGGTGATACGGTGGTAAGTTGACATGTTACATCTTTCATGTATTTATAATAAGCCTTACAATATCTCGGTTTTTATTTCACGAAAATTCATCTTGAGATTCATAAAATGAAAACAATTTTAGCTATTTTTCAATATGATAATCAAAACTGTTAAGCAGTGGAAATTTGTGTAGGTCCATTTTATCGTTCAGTAGAAAGTGTTTTTTGTATCTATTTATTTCTAGAGTTTACAAAAGATGAAGTCTAGGAATTTTGTTTTCAACATGTAATATTTTATAATGAATATAATATTTATATCCTGTTTATAAAGATTAGCATATGTTGACTTTTAATTTTTATCGATATATTGTGTTTTATGTTTCATTCTTGTTTGATATAAACGTTTAATTTGTACAGTATACAGGGTTTTGCAATAGTGCGTTGCACTTCCATAGCTGCCGCAACAGAAACCTTCGAAAAAAAGCAGGCTCCTTGTACTTTCATTTCTGCAATTTTCAACTATTTCTTAAATTCACAATAGAAATAGAAGAAAACTCTTTAATCAACCTCTTAGATCTTAATAAAAGTCATAGTAATAATAAATTAAAAATCGACATTTTTAGAAAACCTACCCCTATTGATACCATAATCCATCCAGAATCCAAACAGTCATGGCAAATTGAAATGTCAATTTCCATATTTGAGCATCCCGTTGAACAAAGTCAATTACCGAAATGAAGTCAAAATAATTGAAAATAAAGCTGTGAACAATGGGTATAGAATTGAAATCAATGACAAAATGATTAAAAAGAAAACTTACCACAATATTTAAAAACAAATTTATATCAATATAAATGATCCTTATGAAGAAAACAAAATATGGTTTTCAATGGCTTACTTAATATATTTCAAAAGTAGGATCTCTTGTAGTATTCATAAAAGGGAATCAATTCTTCAGCAGTAAATAGAAATAATTTAGCCAAGATGTTGGTGAACAATAAAGAAAGGAACCTCAATTCTTCCGAATCAGGGATTTTTCAAATTAAATGTGATGATTGTAATGCTACATATATAGGACAGATGGGCCGCTGTTTACAGCATAGAATCAAAAAACATAGAATGTCAATTTGGAAAACCAGAAATCAACCGGATTTGCAGAACATTGTATAGAAAATAATCATTTTTTTAATGAGAAAGATGTCACTTTACTATATAATGTTAAAAAGGGTAAATTGATGAAGTATTTGGAGATTCTTTTAATCAAAAAAGTCACTGAGAAAAAGCAGAATTTAACAAATTCCCAAATACTCTTTGAGAACACCCCTATATTGCTTTTATTTCCATGCACCATAAAAATACACAGATGTCCTAAGTGTAATAAAAGAACCTCTTTTCAATCAGTTATTTTTTGTACTCCTTTGAAGAGGCTCGAAAGACCGAAACACGTGTCAGGATTGTGAATAAACTGTGAAACAAAAACTGTGTGAATTTTTTAAATAAAATTGTTATAAAGTTTCACCTAGAGCCAAAAGCATACGCCATTCATTCAATTAATTGTTTCTCGTTAAAATATTAACTATTTTCAGGTTACTATGTATTAACTTTTGATTTATTCAGGTGGCAATCGATATTTTCAAGCTTTCCGATAACACCTACAAGAAAACAGCACTGTCCATGAAGAAAAAATTATGTCCGTTTATGGAATCCGGAGAATTTAGGATAATGTGGTCTCCCTATATGGAGGAAAGATTCAACATCCCTAAAAAATGTCCTTTTAAACCTGTGAGTATTAGCGGATTCTGGGAATGAAGAATGCTGAGCTTCCATTGCAATAAAATTTTGTCTTAATAAATCTTTTTTATCTGCTGTATCCCTTTAGAATAATTGTTATTATTCTTGAGGTATTAAAGGTAATTTAGTACATGAGTATTGAACTCACAAATTTTCAGGGTTCAAGATTTCTCTTCCCTGAAGCATGTAGCCAGTATCATTAGATAATAAGGATAACGCGCTGTATTACACATAAAACTAAACTAATCTTTGATTGCCTCGATTCTAAGTTGACGTAAATTCAACTTAAAGTTTAAGAAAAAACTTCGAGTGAGACACTGACGTGAAGTCACTGCTATATAATTGTTATATAATTTCTTAAGTGTTTTTTAGTTGACCTACATTTTAACTATTCAAACAATATTTATCATACAAATATTGTTACATGTGGAAGTGAATTTTTGAAGTAAAAAATATTTCTATGATATACAAGTTAAAATAAGACAGAAGTATGGGAAACGACTTAAAAAGCTTATATCAGAAGTTCGACACTTATTCAAGAGTCACTTACGATATATCTACAAAAAACATGGAACCACATTTAATAGAACACTGCATAAGTAAGATTTTAACGGAAGGGTATTATAAAATAGAAGAAAGCTTTTCACTTGATGAAAGAAACAATACAAAATTTGAATATCAAAACAGATTTAATCTGTCAGTATTCTTCAATTTTAATTTTGAAAAAAAATTCATCCAAGAAACTTTTAGAATTAAATTAATGTCTTCACAAGCTGAATTCATATTTAATAGACGTATATTATCAAAACTCAATGTACAATTTCAAATGGAACAAATATAAATAGTCATTTAAAATTAATAAATAAATATTTGAAGGAGACAAAATATTGTTTCTGATCTTATCATTATGAACACCAATTCCTTTTCAAAAACATAAAACACAACTTGAGGACTTCTCAAAAAATATAATTTATTTGAAATATTTAATATATTTAAATATTCAAATAAATTAATTCAAAAATCTCTCAAAACATGCACTATTCTTCAAAAAACAATTAGAAATCCGATAATCTCTTCATCGGACTTGAATAATACTTAAAATATCAAAATATCAACTAACAATCAGTATATCTTACCTCAAAGTGGTAACCGGATAATTGCTTAAACAGACTTACTTCAAAAATCAAGATAGTCTACGGTCGTCACAAAATCACAGAAAAGGGTATTGATTTTTTAAAGAAATTCGCTGATCATTACAAAAACTGAAATAATGCAATATTCTTAAAATCGAAGTGTTCATAGATTGACACTTGTTTATTTTTTCAGGGTTGCTACATAGCCAGAGATATAGATCCTAATAGACTGATGGCAAACGAAATCTTCAACTTTCTGCCATTGTGGAATATAAAAGTTGAAGTAGTTATAACCAGCAAAATCGAACCGATTTTGAATATGAAAATTCGTTTCAAAGTGGTAGATGCATATTGATACTTGTATTCGAAAATTACCGAAACAAATTCACGAAGGGGATGTTGGAAATAATGTTATTCAATAAGGCTTCGATTTTAAGTACAAATGTGAATTGTTTGTTCTAACTGTTGAATGTTGTGGTTAAGTGTTTGAATTGTGTTCCTTTGAATAAATAATATTTAGGTTGAAGTCATTCAAGTATTCAACAGTAGTAGTGTCGTTCAACAACATGTGGACGAATTTTTCATCTCAAGTTAGAGACTCGTAGAAAAAAAATGACCAAAAAAACCTCAAATCCAACATCTCAAGTATAGTCCGGCTAGAAAGTATCCGGAATTTAGTATTTTTCATAATTTTAATATCCTTTTTTTTTGGAATATTCTAAGACGAAAGTAATGTATAAAATGTTTTGCGGATAGTCGGCTATGGCCATAGTTGGTTGGCAACACTATTTGTTAAATACTGTTGATTGCCAACAGGTATACAATTTATGAAATAATGTCGCAACTATAATAGAAAACAGGTAGAATATTTGTATAAAAAATGTTTTCGAAACGTTAAAAAAATTGCTGCAATTGACTGAAGTGGAATAAAGTGATATAAGACAATAAAGAGGATAAAAAATGGCGTGGATATGAGGCATAGACCAGTTTCAGGAAGACCGCGTAAGATTAAGGGAAACAATTTAAAAGCTTTATTGGCCTTAGGACGACACAACCCGCGTCTGGGGTTTCGCAAATTAGTTAATAGATTTGGAAATCAACGAAACATAAAAGTATCTCTAAAAATCTTTCTTATGTCACTGAAAAGACAAGGCAACATATCAAGGAAATCAAAAAAAATCCCTACAATGACACCTCTACAAAAGGAACAAAGGATAGAATTTTGTCAACGTTTTCAAGAAGATTACTTTAATAATTTCTTTATATCTGATGAAAGTTGTTTCTAACTTGGTGGAAATCGCTCAAAAATTCTATCAAAACATCCTATTACCGTTCAAATATCCAAATTTTTCACCAAAATAATGGTTTGGGGAGCAATATCTTAGCGTGACGACTTTCTGTACAGTTGATGGTACCATTAATGGTGAAAAGTATTGTAACATTCTAAAAGATTTTCTCTTTGAAACGATGCATGCTTTATATCCAGAGGGGTGGCTTTTTGAGCAGGATGATGCAAGATGCCATACTCAAGCTTGGATGCAAGAACACCAAGTGACAACCATTTCATGGCCAGTAGCTTCACCAGATCCTAGTCCCATGAAAACATGAGAACTAATGAATATTAAAGTTGAACGAGAAGCGCCACGAAATAAAGATGATTTATATTTGATTGATTCGGTCTTTACTTGGTGGAAACTCATTCAAGTTAAAAAATATATATGAGACAGTAATTTATTTCCACAAAAATTTTCTTCTTCCTCCTTAACAGAAGCTTGAAATACCATAAGACCAAAAAGCTGGTTTCAACTTTCAATAAATATTTGATTGATTCGGTCTTTACTTGGTGGAAACTCATTCTGATTAAAAAATATATATGAGACAGTAAATTATTTTTGTGGAAATAAATTACTATCTCATATATATTTTTTAATCAAAAATGATTTAATTCAGTCAGTTTTACAGTCCTGGACTACCATCAAAGAAAATTATGGAGGTGACCTAGTTTCGGGTATACCTTGACGTTTAGTCAAGTGTTTACAGTCAAATGGAGGTTAAATAATAAAATGAGATGAATAGTTTGTTATAATTTTCTAATTCTAGAATTAAAAATATATACTAAATAAATATTTGATTGGAAACTCATTTTAATTAAAAAAATATATATGAGACAGTAATTTATTTCCACAAAAATGTTTGTACTACTACAAAAATTGTTTCACCACGATGTGGCTTCTTCAGGTATTACATTGTACTGTCTGACAGTATAATATTAGTTCAATTGAAAAAATTTTTTTTTTAATTATACTAAATAATTACAATTGAGCTTTGTTTTTACCGGATACTTTCTAGATGAACTATAGTTTTGTGTCCCAGCTTTTTCACAGCTTTTGTTGATTTCGTGTAAATATTACAATCTGCAACAGATCGTGGAAGGTGGATCGTGGAATATAACTCTTTCATACGTCTTCATGAAAAGGAGAAACTGGGGCAAACTCATGCAAGTAAATTTTGGCAAATCGCGAATACAAAGTCGTCTATGATAAGATATTCATTCTACTGACTCTCGATCGGCATATTACCATAATATATGATATGGGATTTAATTCTTATCATAAATTTATCCGTAACTTTCAGTAGGTAATAAATTAAATTCTATTTTCACATACTTTTTACTAATAACCAAGAAGTGTTTCGCCAGACTATAGGCTTTATCGGTTCTACATCTGATACGGTGAGGTGGAAGAACTTATGTAGTATCTTTTGTATGAGAAGATACGAGTACTATCATGTTTATTGATTTCACTTAACAAACCTTTTACACAAAATAATGGGAGTTATCGGTTAGAAAATTAATATTGAAAAACAATAATTATTTAAAACAACCTACCGATTTATATTGTTTGACTCGTTAACAAACTGTACATCCGACATATATATCATTGAAATGAAATTGATTTAGATGGAACAGTTTAGGTACAACTCAAAAGAACGATCGCAAATCAAATCTTCATACATAAAATCTCTCGACAAAAAGTCATTCATAAGAAACAATTTTTTTAAGATAGACAAGGAAAGTTTAGTGTAATTAGAGAAAAGGAGTATCGGATTTGTATCAAATATTGTATTACTCAGAAAGAACACTTTTCAATTGATAACAAAATTGGAGATACGAACGAAGAGGGGAGATTCCTTGAATAATTTTAAGAAAAGAGTCCCATAAACATGGGACCGCAAACGTTCCGTTTTCGAGATACGGGGTGTTAAAGATTGAATTTTTTTGAAGTTTTTTTCTCATAGTATCTGCATTTCACATGATATTCAACTGGAATTTAGCATAGATACTACAATTACAATTACAGTTACTACACCATGTGACATGATGATATTTTTCCTGAAACACTGTTCCCTGTTTTGCTTCAGAACTTTTTTCTTCGCTGTTGTTGGTCTACTGGCAGAAGTTGTTGATTCGGTTGGATTTTAAAGACATGCAGCTGTAAATCTCTAGTGAGAATTCGCTGAATAGTGCCTGTTGAAATGTCAAATTTTTGTGCCCTATGGCGAATTGACGTCTCTGGCCTTTCTGTCACACTCTCGCGAACTGCCGTGATGTTTTGTTCTGAACGACCTCTATGAGCTCGTATTGTATGTTTCACATCACTAACCGAACCAGTACTATCAAATTTTTCAGTTAATCTTTTCATAGTTCATGAATTAGGCACATTATTTTTACCGAACATTGGACGCACTTTACGAATAGAGGCAATTTAACTTTCACCATTTGGATAATAATTTTTGACAATCAAGACGCGTTGTTCTATAGTGCAATGCTCCATGTTTACTAACTGCCATCTGTCACGTCATAGTCATGTGACATGACTATGACGTGACTTATTTGATTTGAGCGTCATGTTTGACGCGCAAATCAAATCTTGCACTCTTATTGAAACACCCTTTACAATTAAATCCTCTGTCGGGAAAAAACGAAATTACTTTCCGAACAACCTTATACATTTTCAGGTTTGTTACACCTACTCTAGTTCACCCGGTATGAATAACGTTAAGCATTAAACAGATTTTTCAAATTAATGATTTTATTCATTTCCTATACGTCGAAAACGGAAAATAGGTGCGTAGGACAACGTGATATGCACCTGTCAGTGGAATTCGAAGTAACAGACAGTTTTCGGCATTCAAAATAGGTTAGAACGTACGTGCTCCTGATGGAAATTGATTAGGATTACTTCATTAATAACAAGTTTCGGCGCGTCAAGAACAGATAATTCTAGGGCTCTATCAGTTTCACATTCTGGAAAGGATGAACGACAGGCACAAGGAATATTTTGTTTGAAAATAGTATGTAGATGACTGGTGATTCTGACGTGCAAACTAATTCGATTTGAATACAATTTCAGAATCATTCTCCAAATGAATCAATTGAATCGGCGAATATTTATTACCCATATCAGAATGGTAAATAAAAAGTATTTTGAATCGGGATAGTGCACTTCGGTTTTGAAGGAACATACATGCATGTTTCATAGTTCCTTGGCTACTCATCAGTGCATTGCTCCAAATCCATCGAAAACAACACAGCCATACACCTTTATCTTCCCTCAATAGCAACTGTACTGTTTTGTCAAACAAAAGCGCCATCAATGCAACAAATTGGATATTATTTAAGCATGGGGAAAATTTCTTCGTCTGTGACGCTGGAGTTCGTTTTTTAATTTAGCTTGGGGTTGTATACTGCGTATGTGTATTTGCGTGCATTAGATAGTGCGGTTTTTTGGCAAAACTGTATGGTTGCTATGCAGAGCGTAGTATATAGGTGCGTGACTGTATTGTTTTCGTTGGATTTAGAGTAATGCACTGATGAGTAGCCAAAAGCAATGAAAAATACATGTCTGCTGCTCATGTCCAACTTATTTGGCTTTATTTAAGTTTTGAACTGTATCACAGATGTAAGTTGCTCCGTAGCGATTCAAGAAAGCTTCTTATTTGCAATTCTATTATATGATAACGAATATTCGTTATCATATTCAGATTTATTTCTGGAAAATTTTATGTGTATCAAAAATCTTATATCAAGATATTGAGAATTTAAATATGAATTACATTTAATATCTAAAATACCAAACAAAGTAATACTGTTACACCAGGCTACAATTTTCAATTTTAAAAATTTCCTCAAAAATTTTTCATAACGAAAACTGAACAAATATCTCAGAAATATTGTTTCTTTTCGAAGACCACGTTATTTAATTTTCTTTCAAACAGGATATTTGATTGAATTAGTCCTTACTTGGTAGATGTCCATATTAAATAATGCTTAAATAAGGTTATTCTGATTTTTACAATTCTTATTGTTATTCAAAATGTAAACCTGCCTGATGATTCTACTGTGATAGCGAAACAATTGTTGTAACCATAACAATCAAAATTGTGAAAAGCAGAATAACCTTATTTAAATATTGCTTCTTGAAGATGTTCCGCATGTTTTAGGAATTTTTTGAAGCAACTAATTTGAAGCAAGTTGTTTTTGAAGAAGTTCTTGAGGATATGTTTTCCATTTTTTAAAGGGATTTGGTTTTCATAGAACAAGGTACGAAACAAAATTTTGTGTCCTTCAAGAATTCATTTAGTAATTTTAATTAATAATTTATATTTCTTTGAATTGTTTCATTCCCTTTTGGTAATGAGTAAATGTCCACTAAATTGAATCAGTGTTTCTTTAATTTAATTCTAAAAGTTCTTGAATAAAATTTTGTTTAAATTGAAATTTGTATCAGGTTTACAGAATAAATCTGAATGATATTTAAAATTTTGTAATAATCCTCTCATCCAGAAAAAACCTCTTTTCATTATTTTATAAGAATTTTTCCTCGAAAATAAAATTTAATATGTGGAACAGCTAAAACGTTACATTATGTGTATGAGTTCTACAGCGTAGTCAAAATTCTGTTCTGTTAAGTTTTATCATTTGGTTTTAAAGGAGTCCATAAAATACCTTGCAAACTTAGTGTAATTTCTGTGACGTACATAGAATATGCCGGATTTTTAAAAGTTCATTTCATTCTAGTGTTTGTTCAGATTTGTACATTCGGTTTGTCTGGTAAGATATTTTTTTGTTAATTATTTTTATTTTTTAAATTTGAAGTAGGGCTGATGAATTTTCGTTGTGGGACTTTTAAATTGCTTTTTGAAGATGTTCTTGCATGTTTTAGGAATTTTCTTGAAGGAACTCATTTTCTGCAAGTTGTTTTTGAAGAAGTTCTTGAGGTTATGTTTTGAATGTTTGGAAAGGAATTTAGTTTTCATAAAACAAGGAACGAAACAAAATTTCATACTTTTCAAGTTTTTTTCAATAATTTTCAGTTGACAATTCATATTTCTTTGAATTTTTTTCATTCTCTTTGGTACTGAGTAATAAATATTAATTCTATGTCAACTTGATTGACACAGTGTATTCTAAAGACATTTATTTAATTTAATTCTAAAAATTTTCGAATAAAAATTAAAATTTGCAGGAGGTTAACAGAATGAGTCTGTATGATATTTGAAATTTTGCCACATTTAATTATTCAATCGAAATCAACTGTTAGTGAAACTGCAGAGGCTGAGGAACACAATTACGATATCAATCGATTACCCATAATAGTCGCTTTGGAAAATTCCCACTTACACGAAATTCCATTAACCAAAAAACTTCCATTTTTCTGTCGATTATGTTCCACAACATAAAGATCTAAAATACGAACAATGGTCGGCCAAGTGTGACACACTAATTCGATCGAATTGCTCGTCACGTTTGTTTACCCTGTGATTTTGTCGTTGTTGCCCGAGAAAAGAAATGATTTCAAACATTCGGTCCGTATTAACGCTATTTTCAAACGACCCGAGGGCGTTGGGGAGACAATAAAATAAAGTATAAGGCCATTCGATACGGCGAATGAAATATAATTTGGACGTGGGGAATTTTCTCTGAAGAAACGGGGGGTTATTTTTGTTCGTCGACAAATAATAAGTTCATTTTATCGGAAACAATTAGCGTTAGGGGAAGAAGTGGAAAATAAGGTGTGACGTTGCAAGTGTGGCGTGAATTTTGTTGTAGGATTTTCTTAGAGCTGTATCGTTGCTATATATCACAAGATGTTCTTCTAACTTAAATATCGAACAGATCAATTAAATAAGTATTAATATACTACTCTGTCAAGAAAGTACCGGGAATTTTCAATTAAAACAACATTTTTACATTTAATCGTCAAAATTTATTGGGTCGCCTTCAAAATAGGCTCCATTTGCTCCAATACATCTATGCCAACGGTACTTCCAATTATCGAAACATTTTTTATAGGCGCTTTCCGGAATGGACTTTAGCTCTCGCGCCGAATTTTGTTTTATGGCTTCAATCGACTCAAAACGGGCGCCACGAAGGGGCAAGTTTAGTTCTGGGAAGAGGAAAAAGTCGCAGGGAGCCAAATCCGGCGAATACGGTGGTTGCTGAAGCACGTTTGTTGAGTTTTTGGCGAGAAAGTCAGTCACAATCGTAGCTCGGTGAGAAGGCGCGTTATCGTCATGCAAAATCCATGAGTTGTTCGCCCACAAATTTGGCCGCTTCTTACGGATACGCTCACGCAAACGTTTCATAACGCCTAGGTAATACTCCTTGTTTACCGTCTGACCCTCTGGAACGAATTCGTAGTGCACCACCTTTCTCATGCCCAAAATATCAATCAAAATCGTACGTGCGGACTCGTGGGATATCTTAAGATCATGTGCTATCTCTCTCAAGCTGGTACGACGGTTTTCCAGCACCCTTTCCTTAATTTTATCGACGTTATCTTCGATCGAAGCCGTCGATGGGCGACCACTTCACGACCGTCCTTGAAGGCTCTGTACCACTGATATGCACGAGTTTTCGATAGAGCATTATCACCAAAGGCCTTTTGCAACATTTTCAATGCATCGGCACACGAAAAGTCATTTGCAACACAAAACTTTAAACAAATTCTTTGCTCAACGTAATCACCCATAGTAAAAATCGACACGCACTCTGACATCGACTGACTTAATCAGCTGTTGCAAACACACTAGTTGACAGATCCCGCTCAAGCTTGGCATAGTAATTAAGGACAGTGGTACCAACCTAGGAAAAAAAACTTTTACCTGCCTCATTGCCCCGCCAGATTTAAATCGATAATTCCTGGTACTTTCTTGACAGAATGTATTATAGAAATAGATTCCTCGCTCAACACTTGGTTGTATTTTATGTTAGAATGTATTATATTGAAAATTTAGTATGTAGAAATATTTTAATATTACAGATAATAGCTGGAATTAATTCTTCGTAACCTCTACAGATTTGAATCTAAATAAATCTCATGAAGACATTTAGAATTAAATGTCCTAGATAAAACTGTATCACTTATTAGACATATATTTTATCATCATATGTGGTGAAAATTAACTAATAATGAATTGAAAGAAATATAATATAATCACCAAATTATGTAGACATCACCTTATATCGGGTGTTCTTTTTAGAGTGATAGAACTAGTTAGGGATAACTGTGATTTGACAGAAGGTAGAAGCCATGTTGTTTCGACATTTCTGTTCGGTAAGCATTTACAAATTACCGTGGAAAGACTCACGCCGCTACAACGTTTACAAATTGTTGAAATTCATTTTCAAAATCAGTTTTCTATTCGCCAAACTTATAGAGCACTTCGTGAAATTTGTAGTTTACATAGTCGTCCATCAGACCAGCTTATTCGTCGAACTATCGATAAATTTCGGACATTTTCTCTACGCGATGCAACAACAACAACAACAAGACAAAGAACTGTACGTACAGAAGAAAATATCGCTGCTGTAAGTCATAGATTTATCTATTCGTCGACGTTCACAAGTTGGACTCTGTGCATCCACAACTTGGAAAATTTTGCCTAAAGATCTTGGTCTACACCCATACAAGATCCAACTGGTTCAAGAACTAAAGCCACTTGACCATAATAAGCGTCGTTTGTTTGCTGAATGGGACCTAGAACAGCTTGAAGTTGATCCACTTTTTCATTGTAAAATTGAGTTTAGTGATGAAGCTCCTTTCTGGTTGAACGGCTATGTAAACAAGCAAAATTGCTATAACTAAACAGGGGGGGAGCTCAAAAGTTTATATGAAAGACCCACCCTATTGTTGACAAGGAATCACCCCCTAAATCATTTTGTAACAATTCATATATCGCAAATTTACTATGAAGAAGTATTTGAATATTACAGATAATAGCTGGAATTAATTCTTCAGAACATCTACAGATTTTAATCTGAATAAATCTCATTAAAACATTTATAATTAATTTTTTTTTAAATCTGGTGAGAAAAGGTATTTGTTTATATTTTTTAATGATTATTTTGTTTATTCTAATAACTCCTTACTGAGGAGATTTTGGTTCCAAACCATAGAGTTTCAATGAAGCTCTGAGGTGAATGTATTGTTGTGATGGAGTTTCTACCTCTTAATTTAGGAGACAGCGTTTCATTCTTAGCATGTGCACCTGAACTTTTCAGACTGACGTGGTGAGTGTGACGCCAGTGACCTTGTGCTCCACGTCGGAACGGTCGTCGAACGCTTTGTGCCTCGCCCACAGTTTAAGACTAGTCGTGTACACCTGTATCTACAAAAATACGAAAAATGCTTGGATGACAAGGAAAGTTTTCAAAAACTAGTTCTTCGAATACTTGGTACCAGAGTTAAGTGTCAAATGAAATGTGAGCAAACGAGAATTTTTTGGAGGTAAAGCACTTTCTAAAATTTAAAATCTTCCGGAAGAGGCATGCCTCTAGATAATGCACCCTCACATACATAAGAAGAGTTGAGAACAGAAGCAAAATATTTTCGATGTTTTTGCTTCTTAATGTGACTCCCTTAATTCAGCCAAGGGATTAATATGCCTTGAAGTTAACCAAACTGTATTACTGAAAAACTCTTTTGAGTTTTCTGGTGGCCCAAGGACACAACATGGCAGATGAGCTAAATAATCTCATCTTGAGGCATGCTGCTTTATATTCACACCAGGTATGGCAACAATTGGATCCTCTGGTAATCGAAACGTGTTGGAATAAAATTTTTGACCATAGCCACATTGATGAAGATGATCTTCCTCTTGTGAAACTCCGAGAAATATTGATGCGTAAAAAATCGGAACCTATAGTAGAGGAAACTATCGAGTTTCTGAACATAATTCATTCGGTCAGTTGAACTTTGTAACAATCGTACTTATCAAATATTCGAGCAAATCATCTTTGATTTAAGATACTAAGTAACTATTTAAGATATTTTTCAATTCTCAAGCTGAGTATAACTGTGAAGATGTAGAAAACTAGAATATAGATATGCTGGAAGTGAACCAAAGTCTGGCTAATATTGATGGTGATTCAAATGTCCTCTCTGATTCTAAAAGAAGTCACTCTGATGTGGAAACTGAGGAAAATAAGAAGGTTCCAATTGCAGAGGTTCTGAAGGTATTAAAAGTAGTTTCTCAATGGGCAGAACCAAATACACATATAAACATAAGTGAAATAGAAAGCCTACGAACAATTCAGTATAAACCAGAGAAAGCTCAACTATCACTCAAGAAAGTGCAAACAAGAATAACTTCTTATTTCAAATGATAAATTTTCACTTTTTTTTTAATTAAAATTCAACATCGGAAGCTTTGGTTTCATATCATTTTTTTAATCCTATAAACATTCATTTCACCTTCCACTAGTTTAAACGGCTCGAAAATTTGAACAAGCAAAAATTTTTTGGGTTCACACAACGCGAGTCTACGTAATACCCTATGAAACCGCTATTCCAATAATAGCAATCCTCTCCAAACGAATTAATTGAATTTGATCATGAGGAAATCCTGTATATAGAAAATAGATTTGGCATCATAATATCCAATTGAACATCATATTAAAGCCGAATTATACTAATCTTTGAGTTGTTATCTGTTGAAATCTGCAAGGTCCCTTTCGAGAAGGGGAGATAACACATTTTTTTATTTTCAATAGGAGGCAGTAAAAACTTCGGAAATTCACTTAATGCTCACCCCATTAAAATAGCAAAAAGCCCATGACCGTAACTCATCCAGTTATCCCCTACAATGTTAGTAAGTTTAAATTACGTCTGCAATTTATGTTATTAAGTAGCAAAAAGCCGGGGAATCTGGAGGCGTGCAGATAAAGAAGTTAAATGTCTACAAGTGCAAAGGGCAAACTCTAGAATTGCTCAGATATGGGAAATTACTCTTGTAGACTTCGGAATTCTGAATATCAAGCCCATTTCTACATTAACTTAAGCTTTCGCGGATTAATTAGGGTTTCCGGAATGATTTAAGCATTGAAATCAGGGTGACCACATCTCTGGTACAGCAACTCGCTCCCAGATCGTGCTGGCACCATTTAAAGTCTTTTAGTGTGATCCTGTCGAAAGTTCTACCCAATTCACGTTCTCAGCTATAAAATTCCAATAAAATAATTCAACCTTTTGTTATCTGTGTGTAGAAAACACTATTTCTTGTCAATAACAATTTGGAATATTTGTTTCAACTAACATACAGGGTGTTTCAAAAAAAGGTGACCCCGTGTCTAGGATAGGTAGGAAACTGAGAAATAATTGGGGTTTGTTCAGTAAAAAATTTTCGTAACGCCATCCGTATTCAAGATAAAGGACGTTGAAGAAAAAAAATGTATACACATTTTGTAAGATTTTGTCGAAACTACTGGCAACATTGGAATGAAATTTTATACGAATATGTTTTGGAAGCTGATACATTCCATGAATTTGTTTTTATATCTTACTCTCATAGAGGGCGCTAGTTGTTCGGTTCGTACTAAGTAGTATTGAGCATAACTTTTCTAAGATTAGATTTATCAATCAAAATTTCAAGTGAACTTAAACATCACTAAATTTTACACCGAAAAGGTACTCTTGGTAGAACTTGATACTACGTACCGTTTTCGGAATATTTTGCTTTGAAAATTAGGAAGTAATATCCGATGCTAGTATGAAGTAATGGTAAAGTTATTGATAAAACAAAAAATCACAACAAGAAAATTACAATAAATACTAAGAACATTAACGAAAATTACGAATTTCAGTTATGTTATTGCATAATGGATATTTAAAACCCTCTATACCAGTTACTCATTCATTGATGAAAGAAAGTTATGAAAATATACGCACTCTTTTGGATAAAATAAACTACAACCCGTTTAAATGGCAGATATGTGGGAACTTAAAACTTATAGGAATTTTAGTGGGACTTCAGGGAGGATTTACAAAATATTGCACTTTTCTTTGTCTATGGGACAGTCGTGGAGTAAATCAGCATTATATATCAAAAATTTGACCAGAAAGAAGTGTATTTCAACCGGGATCTCAAAATGTTGGGTTAAGACCTCTAGTAGACTCGAAAAATGTCCTTCTACCTCCTCTTCACATTAAACTTGTGCTGATGAAAAATTTCATGAATGCTATGAATAGGTGATGGATTAAAATACTTAAAACAAGTCTTTCCCAAGTTAAGTGATGGCTAATAAAAGGACGGCATTTTTATTGGACCACAAATCAGAAAATTGCTAAACGACGTTAATTTTACAGAGAAACTTACCAGGCAGGAACTCAGAGCATGGAACTTATTTTCTAGTGTATTAAGAGGATTTTTGGGCAACAATATGGATACAAACTACCAACAGTTGAACTATTAGATGCCTACAAATCTCTTGGTGCCCGAATGTCATTAAGAATTCATTTCCTCCATGCACATCTGTCATTTTTTCCTGAAAATTTGGGAGCTGTCAGTGACGAGCTGGGTCAAAGATTCCACCAAGATATTAGGACAATGGAAATTTGCTATCAAGGACGATGGAATGAAGCCATGATGGATGATTACTTCTGGTTTTTGAAGATAGAAGATATAACCCCTCGTAAAAGGAAAAAATAGAATTTAATTAGCATTTTAAATCAATATTTTTAATCTTTGTGTTTTTCCCAAATGTAAGGTACGATTAATAGGTGTCAAACTAAATGAAGTCGATATATACTGTTAAAAAATTCTTAAATAATTTTTTTCAATACACATCTTATATTGTAACATAATGTAGGTAAGCATTTGTGGTTCTATAAATGTAATAAGAAAACCTAACGTGTTACAACTTTTTTTTGTCATTTTCGTATTTGGATACATCAATTCTATTTTTGTCGGTCATTGGAGTTAGCCTTTGTTTAATTTGTAATATTCCCTGAATTAAATACATTTTTAACTTATTTGAGCAAAATTTATATCACCTATGTTCACGAAAGGTTTCCACAGTTTGCTTCAATTATCTTCGCTTTCAGTTTCAAGGTGATTAAATGGTACAAATGGACAAAGAAGTGAAATTGCAGTCAAAAATAGAAACCGGTATTCCAGAGAAGAAACTGGTAGATTAACATAGAAGTCCAGCACCCACAATTGATTTTCAGTTCGCTAGCAGAACAGGTGGGTAGATGCAGCGGAGGTCGAAGCAAAATTGGTTTAATCTTTCGCCCTATTTTCGATAGGAATAATGAGCGAATGATAATGAAACTGATACTTAAATACGCGTAGTTTTTCATGCAGTTCAGTGGAGGTGTAAAAGTAAGTGTTGTTCATTTATTTTTTCTGTGTTAACTGGTTATGTATAGGTGGTTCTTGAATATTTTCACACATTCTGCATCAACCATAACTATTTCGTAATTGATCATAATTAAAACAAATATTTTATTAAATTACCAATAATTTAAGACAGTGAATTGTTTTAACCGTTACTATTCATTTATTTATAAACGGGATAAACACAATTATACAAAAAGTAACAACATCAGAAGTAGAAAAAGCAATCTTTATAAATATAAAAGCAAAAGAACTAACAACTATATCAAATTACAGTTGACGATGCCCGGTGTGCTTGTAATTATTCACCCCACTAACCCCACTATTTGGGGATTAATCATAAACGAAATGAGTTTTCAGAAATTACTATGTCTATGTCCTAGAAAATTCAAAGTTTCTTCTCACTGCATTTTCAAGTTATCCTATTTTCTGGAGTTGAGTGACAAACATTTTTGTAAAATTTGTGAAACATAATTGAATAGTTATTGAAAAACTTGTTTCAAAATTCAATAAATAACAGTTTTTCTTCTTAATAATTTTCTGGAAATTTTTTTGTTTTACTGCTATAATTGAGAGGCCAGAATTTCTGTTTAATAAAATGTTGCAATTTTCAAAAACCGTCTCAATTACTACATATTTTGCATTTAAATCATAATGAGAGAAATCAAAAAATTTTCAGGTTTTTAGTTGGCATAAGAAGAAACAGAAATAATAAAATATTAGAGTGAGAATCAACATATCAACTGCTTTCGGTGAGTTATTATAGGATTAAACATAATCGTATCTTACCACCTGATTTGTACCAAGAATTCAAGATATTAATATAATATAATATTTCGTAGTTGATCATAATTGAAAAACATTTTCAGAAATTACTGTTTTAGTTTTTTGAATATCAAACAGATTTAATCTGTTAATCTTCTACAATTTTAATTTGGAAAAATTTATTCAAGAAATTTCAAGAATTAATTAATGTCTTTATAAGCAGTGCTCATATTTATTAGACGTATGAAATCGAAGCTCATTATACAATATTAAATGGAATTAAGAAAAACCCAACGAATATAAATTGTCAATTAAAATTAATAAATAAATAAATGTTTTTTTGTTTCGTTCCAGACATGCGTACTAAACTTATCAGACAAGCGTAAACAGCCCTGCTTGTAACAAAATGTTTTGTTTTCTGATCTTATATTTATGAAAATTAAATCTTCCTCAAGAATATACAACATTATTTTAAGAACTTCTCAAAAACTTACTTATTTGAAATATTCAATATACTCAAATAAATCACTTCAAAAACTCTCAAAACAAGTAGCATATCCTTAAAAAATAATAAGAATTCAGATAGGACCAGTTCCACTTCACACTTAAAAGATAAAATTATTTAACAATAAATAAACTTACCCAATACGATCTCTAGAAATATGTGTTTGTTGAACATTCAACTAGGTACATGTAATATCCTAGGTACTCTATTTTCTGTACTCACAAAATCACAATTTTATAAGGCACTTTAATTTATTTAAATATTTCAAATGAATTACTTTTTGAGAAGTTCTTAAAATTATGTTGTATTATATATTCTTGAGAGAGATTCAGTTTTCATAAATATAAGATCAGAAAACAAAAATTTTGTTACAAGCAGTGCTGTGTACGCTTGTCTGATGAGTTCAGTACGCACGCCTGGAACGAAACGAAAAAAATATTTATTTATTTATTAATTTTAATTGACAATTTATATTCGTTGGATTTTACCTAATTCCATTTGATATTGTATAATGAGTTTCGTCTATCAAATATAAGCAGTGCTTATAAGACATTAGTTCAATTCTTTAAGTTGATTGAATAAATTTTTTGAAATTAAAATTGTAGGAGACTAACAGATTAAATCTGTTTTGATATTCAAGTTTTGTAATAAACCTTCTATCAAGTAAAAAACTGCTTCTTATTATTTTATCCTGTTTTAGTGTCGAGAAATTCAAAGTTTACTCAGTTTTTTCTATTGCAGCTTCGAGTTATTAATCCGTTCTTTGGAGATTGATCACAAGAGCATTTTTTAAACTTTGAATTGTTTGGTAGCAAGGATAGTTGTTTCTAAAAATCCATTCGAAAAATTCTAGAGTCAACAGTTTCACATCTTAATTCTTCTTAGCCATTTTTTTGGAAAATTTGTGTTTTACCACTAAAATTTAGAGCCTTTAGTTATTTCCAAAAAAACCATCTCAATCACATTTTATTTTACTCGTAAATTAAATTGAAGAGAAGATTCTTTCGCGACTTCGATTTATATTCAAAAATTCTCTGGTTTTTAGTTGGTACAAAATGAAACAGAAATAATATTAGGAGTAAAAATAAGTTTCCGCCGTTTTATTGTAGATGGCGCGGCACGGAGTTTCGGTTAGCTTTCGCAGATGATAACCGGCTCAAAAAATAGTTTGGACATTCAAGAACAACATAACCTATTAATATCATTGATTTTATATTGGTAAAATATAATTTTTATAAGTTGAAAATGTCAAAATTTGAGCCAAGTAAGCGTCATTTGCGGGAAATATTAGTTTACTTCTTTAATTTAAAGAAATCTGCTGCTGAGGCGCATCTATTGCTCTTAGAAGCATATGGTGAGGGTGCTTTGAGTGAGAGAACGTGTCGAGAGTGGTTTCAAAAGTTTAAAAACGGTGATTTCGACGTAGAAGGCAAAGATCGCAGTGGAAGGCCAAAAATTTACGAGGATGCAGAATTGGAGGAATTATTCGAGGAAGATTCATCTCAAACACAAAAAGAACTTGCTCTAACATTAGAAGTCACTCAGCAAGCAGTCTCACATCGTTTAAAATCATAAGGAATGATTCATATTTAATTTGTGTTAAAAAACGGCGGAAACTTATTTGTACTCCTAATATAATCTTCATTATTATACCAGGTATTCCTAAATTTAAGGTAAGAAGGAAAAGGGGAGTTTCCCCACATAATTTTAAGAAAAAAAAGTCTCATAAACATGGGATCGCGAACGTTTTGTTTTCGAGATACAGGGTGGTAAAGTTTGATTTTTTTTCAAGTTTTTTCTTTTCATTTCGCAAGATAATCAACTGAAATTTGGCAAAGTTATTACAATTTACAGTTTACACCATGTGACATGACAATTTCGATTGCAAATTCACAGGGTGATATTTTTTCTGGAATACTGTCCCCTGTTTTACTCCAGAACTTTTTTTTGCTGAGCCACCGTTAGTTCCCATATTGTCCTTTCCAATTAAATGATACACATATCGGGTGTTTTTTTTAGAGTGATAGAACTTTAAATTGAAATAAAACACATTTAAATTAAGATTGAAGCCAAGTGGAGTTATGTCGCATGATCTTAAAGACCAATTAATTGGACCATTTCTCGAAATAATGTTATCGTCAAATCTGTCTTTCAATGAATCAATTGTATAAATAAATAATCTGTTCTTAGCCTATGTCCTAACAGTCACCCTGTTTGTGGCTTAAAATGAAGGTTTCACAACTACTCCCCAAATTTTCCTACCATACCATCTATCTCTAATAAAACACAGCCAATCACATTCCTCCATCTGCTGAAATGTGCCACACAACTCCCCTGTTTTGCATGAGAATTTTACACGTCGTCCAGATTCATGCCCCTGAGTAGCCTCAATTTTGCGCTTGATACATTTGTTCGTTGGAAAATCCTGAATCTGGATGGAAAGAGGAAATAAAGCTCTTACATAAAGTAATTTCATACAAGTTAGGGGAGGATCCAAGCCGTTTAAGGAATTACGATTTGAATTGGTTAGGATTTTCCAATATATATCTCGTGTAAATGGTGCCTGGAAATATGGGGTAGATATCACATTTTTTGCGGATAAGAATCGAGTTTTTCATTCCGGGACGTGGGTTTTTTGTGCAGAGAGAGGGTTCGCATTTGTTTGTCAAAATTTATATGGTGTTATTTTGTACGTACATGTTCTTGGGCCAACAATATTTCAAGATTAAATGTATCTTCGTGGAGAGGCCTCTAAAAAACCCACTTCTATAACCATTGCTATAAATTCCTAGGGTAAAATAAACTGCTTCACTAAAGTTATGAGAGTTCAAAAATTCTCAATTTATTTCGAACTGTGTACATCTTACCACGATCAGTTTACCGTGGTATATATGGATTAATCTTGACTATTTATTACGCCAATTATTGTGGACTGTATATTTGTTGAATTGCTCTTTTGATTATATGCCTAGATAACTAACCTATCAAAGGAATAGGTTGTAAGTCTGAACAATTTCTAGAAGAAAACAATATAAATTTTTGCGTTTCTTAACCTGAGGTAGCAAGATCCAAATTGATTTCATACAAGCTCAAACGCTAATTTTTGTGGACTGCATATTTGGTGAATTGCTCTTTTGATTGTATGTCAAGAAAACCAATCGATTAAAGGAATAAGTTGTATGTCTGAACACTTTCTATAACAAAAAAATATATATTTTTCTGTTTCTCAACCTGAGATAACAATATCGAAATTAATTTTATACAAACTCTATGATACTAATCGAAGAAAAGACCGGTTCATACGAATAAAATGGTGAAAAGCATTGACTGAAGTTTTTGCGCACTTCTTCATATCATCCCTAATCCTCACGTAATTTTGCATTATAGTCCAGTCAAAATAAACGGAAAAAGTTTTAAGATTTATTCAAAAACTTTTAGAATTAAATTTAAAAAATGTCTTTAGAACACACTGTGTCAATTTAGTAGACATATAGAATTAACAATTATTACATAGTACCAAAAGAAATAAAATAAATTTGAAGAAATATAAATTATCAACTAAAAATTAATACTGAATATTGATCAAAGACTATCAAGAATACCACGAGGTCTGTCGGACAAGATATTTTTTGTTAATTGATTTTATTTCTTAAATGTGAAGTAGGACTGATGAAGATCTTATTTAATTTCAAATTGTTTTTTGAGGAGGTACTACATGTTTTGAAAGATTTTTTGAGTAACTTATTTAAATACATTAAATATTTCAAATAAATTAGTTTTGGAGAAGTTCTTAAAATTATGTTTGCATTTTTGAAAATGATTTGGTTTTCAATAATATAAGATCAGAAACAAAATTTTGTCCCCTTCCAGTATTTATTTAATAATTTTAATTGATAATTTATATTTCTTTGGGTTTTTTTATTCCACTCGATATTATATAATGAGTTTTTATTTTATGTCTAGTAAACTTATGAAGTAATTCTAAAAGTTCTTGAATAAAAATCTTTTTGAAATTAAAATTTCTAGGAGTCTAACAGAATGAATCTGTTTTAATATTCAAATTTTGAATGATATTATTTTTCATTCGTAAATGTCAAGCTTCAAACCTTTCTGATAAACTCATAACTTTGGAAGAATATTCATTGATTTTTATTTATAGCCGATCAAAAATGCAAATTTCAAATTGTCCACGCCTTAGATGCGAAGAATTGTAAGACAGAATTAAAACAGTCAGAAGAATGTTGGCATAAAAACAGATCAATTTTTTATATTGCGTAAACGATTTAAAGTAAACAATAAATTATACATCATTTATTGAAGGACACATTTATGGAAAGTTATCAATCAATATACAATTCAATATTAAAATTACAGGTACTTTTCAACTGATGATGTTTTTATCATCGAATAAGCTAGCATAATATCAATCGAAGTATAAAAGTTGACTAAGAATCCAAATTGCCTATTTTATGATGTTTTATAATCAATGTTCTATCCGTAAGTGACCTTGAGAACCTATTACACTTATTTGAGATCTACCAAAGCATAATCTCATCTGAGAAATTAATAAAATCTGATTAACTTGCGGTGAATCATTATAAAATGTATGGATAGTAATGTGATTTCGTCTCTGCAATCCAGTTTCATCTTTCAAATCGGCTAATATTAAAATAGCAGAATTAACCTTGATGTGTACAAGAATCTCATAGTTAAGGTCAGGAACCTTTATTTTCAAATCTAATTTCAGGCTCATTTTGTCTCTTTGATACACTCACTTAGTAACTTTTTTGCGTACAAATAAATTCATAACAAATGGTCAATGAAAAGGAAATCTCAATGTGATTTTAATAAGTTTGCTTTATCGATGTAAATAATGTGAAAAATAAGATTTTTCATCGAAAGATTTTTTGAAAGGAACTCATTTTGAACAATTTATTTTTGAAGAAGTTCTTTCTATAGTTTATGTTCTGCATTTTTGGAAAGTAATTTGTTTTTCATGAAACAAGGAATAAAACAAAATTTTGTAATCTTCAAGTATTCATATAATAATTTTTCAATATTTATATTTCTTTGAATTCTTATATTTCATTTGGACCTATGTAATGAGTGTTAATTATATATGTCTACTAAATTGACACTGTGTGTTCTAAAGACATTTATTTAATTTAAATATAAACATTTTTCGAATAACAATGTTTTTAAATTAAAATTTGTAGGAGATTGACAGAATGAATATGTATGATATTTAAAATTTTGTAATAATCCTTCTGTCAATAAAAAACCTCTCCTTATTATTTTATTGTATTTAATAATTATATAATTTGGTTTACACTCATATGTAAACATATTATCTTTTTAAGGGATTTTAAGGGGGATTTTAAGGGAGTCCATAAAATACCTTGCAAACGTTATGTTATTTCTATGACGAACGTAGAATACGTAGGATTTTTAAAAGTCCACTTTATTCTAGTGTTTGTCTAGATAACCACAGTCAGTTTGTCTGGTAAGATGTTTTTGGTTAATTATTTTCATTTTTTAAATATGAAGTAGGGCTAATGAGTATCCCTTGAGATAATTCAAAATTGCTCTTTGAAGATGTTCCGCATGTTTTAGGAATTTTTCTAAAAGGAACTTATTTTTAGCAAGTTGTTTTTGAAGAAGTTCTTGAGGTTATGTTTTGCATTTTTGGAAAGGAATTTGGTTTTTATAAAACAAGAAACGAAGCAAAATTTTATACGCTTCAAGTATTTATTTAATCATTTTTTAATTGACAATTTATTCTTCTTTGAATTCTTTTATTCTCTTTGATACTGTGTAATAAGTGTTAATTCTATATGTCTACTAAATTGACACATTGTGTTCTTAAGATGTTTATTTTATAAACCTTCTCATACGGATATAACATTCCCAAAAACTCATTCCATCCAATACAACAAAATCATCAGCATGTCACATTATGATACATAGATGATTCCTTTATCTCCAAGTATTTTTAACCGATAATTGAATTAAATTAAACAAATAGCAATCAATAACAATTTTTCGTCATCAATTATAGTTAATATGATAACCAAAAAATAATATCAAAATGCTATCAATGAAATATACCCTATGTTAAAAATCGGGGAAAACATACAATTCTCTTACTCGCTATGGAAAACTATCATCAAGAATAATAAGATAAACATATCTTATAGAACAAACAACTCATTAGAAACTTTTTTGAAAAACGAAAAACTTAAAAGGATCACATCTGTCAGGTGTTTATATTTATATTATTCGTTGTTACCTTTTCAATAATTTATATTGGCCAAACCGGAAAACGTTTCAACACTAGAATAATGGAACATAGACGTTCCTTCCTCAATAATAAGTTGGATTCTACGTACGCCGAACATCTAATAAAAGAGAAACCTGGTTTTGACGAACGTTCCAGGATTTACATGAAGAAAATAAGGGTCTAAATGTGAACCTGTTAAAAAGTATGGAAATAAACTATAATAGAAATTCAGAGAATTTATTGGAGGAACAAACTGAGTTATCTAATTTACCTTCATCTATTCAACTAGGGACCCGGTGGTTTTACCAAAAGTAATAAATATATTTTATTGTACCCTTATCTCTAAACGGGAAATATTTATAAACTGAATTTTAACAAATTTCAGACTAGTTGTTTTTAAGCATCTGAAGATGTTAACTATGTTAGCGAAACGCGCCATGTCAAAATAATAAATAGTAATCTACATATACAGTGTGCCAAATGGAATAAATTCATTATCTCGGTTACTGTAGATATAAATGATATATCCTGAAATCATATCATAGGCCCCTTTTTCATTGAGGGTAATTTGAATGGCGATAATTATTTAGCACTACTTCAAAGGTCAAAGAAATCCACGGAATACCAATCAAGTTCCACGGAATACCAACGCAATGTCGGGCAATACCTGGACGCAATATTTTCAAATCTGTGGATAGGAAGGCGAGCAATGATCGAATGGCCAGCGCGATCCCCTGATCTGAACCCATTTGATTTCTTTTTATGGGGATATCTGAAGAGCATTGTGTACAAAACCAAACCTCTTAATTTGAACGACCTAAAAGATCGAATAACGCATGCAATTAGGTCGATCACTCCTGAGATGTAGAATAATGTTGGAAGAAATTTTTATTTAAGGTTAGGATTGTACCAAATTTCGCTTATCACATGATTTTATTTTTTCTATTTTGATTTTTGCAATAAACATGATAATGACAACATTTCTGAACAGAGAATGAAGCGACCTTTCAAACGATGTATCGCAAGCCCATACTTCCTATTTATAAAAATTGGGGGTTGTACCTGTCTTTTTCGAGTGGACTTGAAGGTAGGGTTCGCATTTTTACGAAGAAGAATGACAATTTAAATTTGATATGTTTCGGGATTTTCCATAAATATGTACAGTAACCAAGATAATGAGTTTACTCCATTTAGCTTTTCCACACTGTATAAGTGTTTAATTTAACTAAAGACTACTCGATTCGTTATGCGAAGTAATTAAAATTCTTACCGAAACTTAATGTCACAATGGCAATTAGGAAACGATAATTCAATAATGACATTTTTTGTGTTTTTCAAAAATTCTAAACACGTGGAATCATTATCTAGAGGTAAAAGCTATGAAAAATGTACGTTTCCAAAAGCAATCGTCTACGAGCCGTGGAACATGGATTATGTGGAGTGTTCAATGATAGTCCTTCGAATAAGCCAGTAGGAACGCATTTTCCGATAAGAAACAAACAGTAAGTTGATTTGAATATTGTAGGATGTAAATGAGTGATAAAGTTTCCTTCAAGTCAGAACGATTTCATTTTCCTTTCGATTATTCAACTATTTTTAAAGGTTTCCTAGACGAACCAGTATTCACACTAGTCATTTATTCATAATGTTCAGATAATAAGTTTTGGTCTCTCACATCAGATTTGATATTAGAAGTTTAAATAAGTTCGAGCGGTTCTGATAACAGATGTCGGTACTAGTTTATTATTCCATTGTTTCATCTGGCAACATCTTCATTATGAAGTGTCATCATTAGGTTTTCTTTTCTTCGCAGAAGTATGAACAACATAGTTTCTGTGTGCTCTTAAAATAACAACTTTCGTGCCGAATAGCGTGTTTTTGCGGGGAATTTTACTTCATTGATTCAATATGAAGAAAAAGGCTGCCGAAAGTCATCGTATTCTCGTGGACGTTTATGGTGACCACGCTCTAGGTGTATGAACGTATCAGAAGTGGTTCACTCGATTCAAAAGTGGCAATTGTGATTTGAAAGACTAATAATAGTGCAAAGCTATTTTACAATTGAAAATCAAATGAAAAATCACCAATATCAAATACAAATTTTGCCCCTATGAGAAAAATAAATCAAAAAAAGATATCAGAAGAACTCAGTTCGCTTCGAAATATTTTTTGATACTGGAAATTGAAATAAATCAATCTCCATTTGAATTTGCTTTTTCAATTGCTCGTTCAATAGGATTATTCATTTTCTAGTTTGTAGGATTGAAATTTGTACTGAACAAATCTCTATGTCTCAATATTACATCAGTTGCATTTAAGTTTATCTTAGATAGCAGTTAGTCACAATCGATGTAGTTGTTTAGTAATTTATATAGTTTGTCTTGAAAGTATCCGGAAAAAACAAAGTTCCATTGTTATTATTTAGTATATATTTTATATTCTTGTATTGAAAAACTATAACAAAATATTCATCTTATTTACTTATACAACCTCCATTTAACTGTATTCACTTCACTAAACGTCGAGGTACAACTGAAACTAGGTCACCTCCATAATTTTCTGTAAGTCCAGGACTGTAAAACTGACTGAATTAAATCATCTTTATTTCGTGGCACTGTTCCTTAAACTTCAATCTTCATTAGTCTCCATATGTTTTCAATGAGACTAAGATCTGGTGAAGCTGCTGGTCATGAAATGGTTGTTATTGGTGTTCTTGCATCCAAGTTTGAGAATAGGCCGAAATATAGCATCTTGCATTATCCTGCTAAAAACGCCACTCCTCTGGATATAAAGCATGCGCCGTTTCAAGGGAAAAATCGTTTAGAATTCCACAATACTATTAATGGTTTATTGTCTCACAGCACTTTTTCCCAGTTCAGTAAATTCCACTAATTTTTTAACGTTTCGAAAACCTTTTTTATACAAATATTCTATCTGTTTCTCTTCTTGATAGTGCGTTAATATACTTTCACACACAGGAAGACTGTGCGCTTTATGATTTTCCGTTAGTAGTCGAGGATCCCATCTTGCCGACAGTTTTCGATAAATTTTGCTCAGACTTATGTACCTCTTGCTCAAATATGATGCAACTGACGCTCAATCCACTATAGTGAACCAGTAGACCGGTCAATTTAGATAATACTTTTGCTCAGTCAATCAAATTTTTTTTTTCAAATAATTTTAATACTGAATTTTTGCCCCTTCTAAACATTGCTGACGTAGTATCGCATCCGGTTATCGCATGTAAAAATAAAATATAGTTTTGGCATTTTGGATAAGCTGATAAACTTTTAGAAGAATATATTTCTCTCCGTTGCTGCGCCTTCCCATGTTTTAAAAAGTAAATAATTAATTACTTCTTTGCAGTGAGTAGTACTAAATCAACATCTTCACCCACTACAATAGTTGTATTTCTTGCATTAAATTGTTCTATTGCTGTTTCAATCATGAGAGACACTTGCTTGCTTGAGTACCTTAATATGTAAATACGTGGCATATGTGTGCATACTATGTAGAACATGATTCTTACAAGCGCAATATCTGGGAAATAGTGGGTCTTAGAGAAAAAAGCATAGGAACCATTTTTATAGAGAATTTTAAGATCTACAACTTTGATTTGAATTTCTTTTTCGATAAAACTTACCGTTTTCGAGAAAAATCCAAAAAACCTAAAATTTTGACCTTGGGCCCCGAATAAGTCTCTTAGCGCACCTGGGACTTTTGACACTTTATTCCTTGTTGTAAACCTAAGGTCTCTACGAAAATTTGGCTCTATCGGTATTTTCTTTATTTCAATTGTCTTAATTGACCGGACTACATAGCGTTATCCTCCTCCTCCTCCCTAGATAATCCCTCCGAAGACAAAACATACCACCACGCACGTAGCAACCGGTAAAAGAATGTCCGGTTTATACTCAATCCACCCTCGTAGTAACGGCGAACTCAGTTGAATTTTAGAATTTCTACCTGAGCTGATCTTCCCTATTGAATTAAATCTGGAGTACTCGCGTGTCCTCTCCTTCATATTTCCGATTTCAAATGAAAAAATATTTCACGATTTTAAATATTTTTTAACCGAATTTGACTCAAATTGGGCTTTTTCTTCAATGAAGTATCATGTCTGATTTAATCCATATAAGAAATGAGCCATTTGAATTTTTCATTTTTGATCAGCTATGAATAAAAAACTAATGAGTATTTATTTCATCAATGTTCAAGTTTATTAGAAAGGTTGAACCTTGACATTTACCAGTGAAAAACAATATCCAAGTACCTATATGATCAACTCAATTTTTCAGTACATTGTCAATTGTTTGGGGCTCAATATCATGAATGGTAACTTAGATTTCGTGTTTCAAGGCATTAATCTTTTCTGGATGGTTAGCGCAACACTTATCCTTAACGGATCCTCACAAGAAATAGTCCTTCTAGGTGAAAATGAGCTTCATCGCTAAAGATGATTTTTCTCGGAAAATGCTCATCTTAGGCCATGCGATCATCAGCTTATTGAGCGAAGTGGAAACTCATCGGTTGGTCGAAAGACTTCACTTCATGCGCTAGTTGAACTTTTTAAGCTTTTATACCGAGGTCTTTATGCAAGATTCTCCTCAGAGAAATGTTCAGTTCTTAAACACGATGACGAATTGATGTTGATGGATGTTCAGCCTCATTTTAGTTTACAGCAACAATGTTTTCAGCTGTGTTCACTGAACAAAAACATGAACGGGTTGCTTTTTCGTGTAGTGATGGCATTTCATTTCTATTGAATTTTCCACCTAAATTTCTAACAGTTTCGATAGAGAATTTAGAAAGATGGTGAAAATCGATTACAAGAGTGTTTCGCCAATAAAAACCAAGCCTTCTGTGAGACAGACATTAAAATGACAACAAATTATAGAACAAAAGATTGCATATTTGCCGCATATCGGACAATCCGAAAAATAAGTCTTGAAGTTCACTAATAATGAATTTTTCCCCAACCCATTATATCAAAAATATTCATAAGAATTTTCAACAATTTTTATAATGAAGCATCTGAATCTGAATTAAATTTGACCAAATGTTAACGATGATATCCTCTTAATTTTCAGATAGCTCCAGAATAGGATGAAATCAAAGCACAATGTCTGCAGGCTCGTGGCCTGCTTGGTATTCCTTCAAAATGTTCTCGCCAAGATGCCTACCTGCACCAACGAAATCTACTGCGAGGGAGAACTGCTGAAGACTGTCCAAATGACTAGAATCTTCCCGGACTCCAAAACTTTCGTCGATATGGAGATGACTCACGACAAATCACAGATTCTCAGCAATTTCAAGAACATGATGGCCTCCACCAAGGATAAACCATCGCCGGATCAAGTGAGAAAATTCGTAGAGGACAACTTTAAACCTGGGAATGAGTTGGAAAATTGGAAAGCTCCAGACTTCAATCCCAATCCACCTTTTCTAAATAAAATAACAGTTCCTGAATATCGAGAATTTGCTAAGAGTTTGGTACAGATCTGGGCGAACTTCAGCAGGATTATGAAACCGGATGTTTTCAAGGAACCTGAGAGGTATTCCATCATACCAGTGCCAAATGGCTTTGTTATTCCAGGAGGTAGATTTCGGGAATTTTACTACTGGGACTCCTACTGGATCATTAAGGGTCTTTTGGCTAGTAACATGCACCAAACTGTCAAAGGAATGATTGAAAACTTCCTGTCGATGGTCGAAAAATATGGTTTTATGCCAAATGGTGGTAGAATCTATTATCTTAACAGATCTCAACCTCCCCTTTTAAGTCTTATGGTGCGTGAATATCTTAAAGTCACGAATGACATACCCTGGTTGAAGAAAAATCTTCATCTCCTGCAAGATGAACTGAAATATTGGCTAAAAACCCAGACCATAACGTTCACCTTCAACGGAGTTGAACACACCCTTGCTCAATACTCTGTAGATGATCCTTCACCGAGACCAGAGTCATACAGCGAAGATGTTAAGACTTGTTCTTCGAAAAAAAGTAAGAGTGACGTTGAGAACTGCTACAGGGATTTAAAAAGTGGAGCTGAAACAGGGTGGGACTTCAGTTCACGTTGGTTCGTCGATGAAAAAGGATCTTATGGTGGAAATCTGAGCAACATCAACACCAGGAGGATAATTCCTGTGGATCTAAATTCTTACCTCGCTCAAGCATTCAAACTAGTCTCCAATTACTCATATATAGCGGGGGATTCTCAATCCCAAGAATATTGGTTAGGTTTACATTTGAGTTGGAAACAAAGTATCCAACAAGTTTTGTTCAATGAGACGCGTGGAATCTGGTTTGATTTAGATATCAGTAGGCTCAAACATAGAACTGGCTTCTACCCTAGCAACCTGGCGCCTCTATGGGCAGAACTATACGAAGAAACTCTCCTAGGAGATCTCGCTGTTAAATATCTTACGACAGAAGGCATTCTACAACATCCAGGTGGCATACCAACCTCTCTTTTGAATACAGGAGAACAATGGGATTTACCGAACGCTTGGCCCCCATTGCAATCAATTGTTATTCTTGGTTTGAAGAGATCGGGTAGTTTAGAGGCGAAGAAAACTGCTGAAAAATTAGCAACGAAATGGATAGATAATAACTTGCTGATCTACAATGGTACTGGATTCATGTATGAGAAATACAATGCTGAATCGAAAGGAGTTATAGGTGGAGGAGGGGAATACAGCATCCAAACTGGATTCGGATGGTCCAACGGAGAAATATTTGAACTCATCGAGGAATTTTTCAGCAAATCTGGATGAAGCCTATTTGTGTTTATAAGTTGCTCGCATAGTGAAATGAATTTAAGATACTGATGAGCTACATTTGTTTATGAATGCGGAAAAAATAGAGATGTAGGAATAAAGTTGATACATGTATGATGTATTATTAAAATAATCCATTCTTAAATTTTCAACAGAGCAGCAAAAATAATTCCACTTTATTTGACAGTGTAGCGAGTAATTAAAAAAAAAATTGGGAGCCTACCCAAAAAGCCAGAAAGTTTTATAACAATATTGAAATTATTTGATGGATTCGCTCTTTACTTAATAATGAATAAAATCCAATAAAAAATTAAAACAAATTGTTGAAATTACTATGTTTTACTCCCAAAACTCGAGTCACAAGAAAATGTGTAATGTATCTTTTTATTGGTAGTAAAACATAGTAATTTTCACAATTTGTTTTAATTATGATCAACTACCAAATAGTTACGCCTGAAATAATTCAGTTAATAAAAAATTACCTAAATTTATTAGGAGTACAAATAAGTTTCCGCCGTACGGAACCCAATTTCCTTGTTTATGAATCATCCCTAATGATTTTAAACGATGTGAGACTGCTTGCTGAGTGACTTCTAATGTCAGAGCAAGTTCTTTTTGTGTTTGAGATGAATCTTCCTCCAATAATTCCTCCAATTCTGCATCCTCGTAAATTTTTGGCCTTCCACTGCGATCTTTGTCTTCTACGTCGAAATCACCGTTTTTAAACTTTTGAAACCACTCTCCACACGTTCTCTCACTCAAAGCACCCTCACCATATGCTTCTACGAGCAATTGATGCGCCTCAGCAGCAGATTTCTTTAAATTAAAGAAGTAAACTAATATTTCCCGCAAATGACGCTTACTTGGCTCAAATTTTGACATTTCCAACTTATAAAAATTATATTTTACCAATATAAAATCAATGATATTAATAGGTTATGTTGTTATTGAATGTCCAAACTATTTTTTAAGCCGGTTATCATCTGCGAAAGCTAACCGAAACTACGTGCCTGGCCATCTACAATAAAACGGCGGAAACTTATTTGTAGTCCTAATATTTTCAATAAATAGTATATGAAATTAAATTCGCATAACCTTTTACAAGTAAACAAATGTTTTAAAACATTTTATGTGTTAGAACTTACATAGCATCTTATATATAAGAAGGTATTGTTGAGGATTTTATATTATTTTATTATTTTTTATTTATATATATGATTTACATTAACTAATTTGAGCGATCGGACAAAAGATTCCTAATGAAAAACAATAATTAGTTGGAAACAGCCTACTCTTCATTATTTCATGACTCTTTAAAAATATAACTCTGCATATATTATTTGAATAAAATTGATTTAAATGAAACAACTCAAAAAAACAATTAAAAGCAAGTTTCCATAAATAGAATCTATCGGCAAGAAGTTAATCATGGCAAATAATTATTTTTTGAGATGAGTAGAATTTTACAAGGGAACTTCAGTAAAATTTGAGAAAAAGAGTATTATGTTTGCACGAAATATCACTCAGAAAAAACACTCCACAAGGGGCAATTGTTAGAGTAAGAAAAATATAAAATATATTCTCAGAATTTATCTGAAAAATATATATACACATCGTCAAAAGTCTTGCCTCCACTATCAACTATCAACTTACTCAATGTAACATGACAATTTTTTCTGTGTGGAATCTTCACTATCTTATCACCTAAATGAAAACAATAAACCAGAAAAAAATGTTTCTTCTTCGGGATAATACAGGTGTATTCGAAGTTAATCAGGTTTCAGCGAATAACTAGAGTTCTCAGTTTCACCGGGCAAGAATAGTAGCCCTACACCAAGAAGCTTTGTCGTACCACTAGATTGGGCAACGTTTGAATATTTCACAGACTTCAGTAAGGCACATATTGGCCCTTTTCCTGGAAACCGGTAGCATTTCCCGGAGACCGGTGCCTGGTCGACCCAGAGTAACATCTGCAAGGGAAGACCATTATATCGCAAGTTTTACTAGAAGGAATCGAATGGTATCTGTAATAGCCCTTCGAAGTAATTTTTTGAGGACCTATAGGCGGGTAATCTCAACCAGTACCATAAGGAGACGGTTGCATTCCTCAAATTTAAGGGCAAGAAGACCTTTAAGAGTATCTCGGCTATCACCCTGACACAGAGCTACCCATCGGCAATGGGCAGAACACTACCAAGACTGGCTTTTACCACAATGGCGCAACTTACTTTTTTCGGAATAGTCACGATTCGATTTACAAAGAAATAGTCGACGAGAAAGGGTTTGGAGAGGTTCAGGCAGACTAGAGCGACTCAATTTCGCCCAGGAAGTTGTGTACTTTCAAGGCGGATCAATAATGTGCTGGGGAGTATAATGTTCGGTCGCTGTACCCCTCTTAATATCGTTGAACGAACAATGACTAGTGCCATCTACGTAGAAAACATCATTGAGCCAATAATTGTTCCTCTGCGCAACGAATTTGGGGATAATTTTATTTATCAGGATGATAACGCCCCACCACGAAGGGTTCAAAAAATTCTTCAAAAGAACAATATCCAGAGAACGAACTGGCCAGCAAACTCACCAGACATGAATACAATTGCGCACATATGGGATTACTTAGGGAGAGCGATATCCAATCGCTAACCCATCTTTAACTTTTCAAGTATTGAGTTTAACCCTTCAGGAAGAATGGAACCATATGGCTGATAATTTCATTAATGACTTGATTCCTGGAATGCCTAGGCGTATTGAACAGTTGATTGAAAGAAGAGGTGGTAATACGGACTATTGAATTTGGATTCAGTTGAGAAATAACTATAATTAATCAAAAATAAATAATTGATAAATTTAGATTTTTTCTCTACCAAACAAAGATTTTCTATCAAATATATTGCGGTTGAAATAGAGGAAAATATTCATTTCATTTCCTGAACATAGATTGTTTATTAATTGAGAAACCTAGGGGGCCAAAACTTTTGACAATGTGTGTATAATTCATTATGTTGATTATTCTGAATTGACAATTTGGTCAAGTTGAATGTAATTGATGATACTGATCATGTTTCCAATTTTAAATTCAAACAGAAATCACAAAAATGAAAATTTCTTTGAAAATGCTCTAATTTCCACTTTTAATCATAATAGAATATGAAACATATTTTTTATTTTGCAGTATATCATTCTAAAATTACAATTGAGACTTAAAGATTTAAATTTACATATTTACATAATGGAATTAAAATCATAATGATGACAAAGTTACAAACTGAAAAAGTCGACGATAAATTCCAAAGCAACCCCATTGGTCCATCCAAATCCATTCTGCACAGTGTACTCCCCACCACCTCCAGCTTGACCTTGATGAACAGCGTCATACTTCTCGTACATCTCACCTGTCCTACTGTAAGCAATGAAGTTGGTTAGAAGCCATTTATCTGCCAGCACCTTCGCAAGTTTCAGAGCATCACTATCGCCACTGTTTCTTAGACCTTGAACAACGATGGATTGCAAGGGAGCCCATGCCATTGGCAAGTCCCACTGTTCACCTGTGTCATTCAGGGAACTAGGAATACCTCCAAGGAAGCGTGGTATGTCTAAAGACATAAGGTATGAGTAAGCGTTATTCCCAAGTTCTTCAGGTTTTTGTTGCCCGTAGACTTCTGCCCATAAAGGGGCCAAGTTGCTTGGATAAAAGTATTCTCTATGTCTCCCAAGTTTCACGTCGAAATCGAACCAGATTCCATTCCAGTAAAGGACGTCGTATATTGCTTGTTCCATTTCTGAGTATTTCTGATGCCAATAAAAGAATTTATCTGTATTTCCTAATTTCAGGTGCAAATACTTCAGTTCTCTCATGGCCTTAGCCAGCATAGAGTTTAAGTCTACTGGTATGATTCTTCTAGTTTGTATGTAAGTTCTGTTAGCATTGTTGCCTCCATTTTCATCAATTACCCATCTGTAACTGAAATCCCAGCCAGTTTCAGCGCCACTTTTTAAGTCCTTGTAGCATTCATTGATTTTTTCTTCAACCTCCAGAGACCTACATGTTTCAACATCTTCTATATATGACTCAGGACGTGGAGAAGGGCTGTCGCTGTCGTAATGGGCCATGATGTAACTTCTATCTCTATAAGTTACTTCGATAGTTCTGTTATTCAGGAAAAATTCCAGTTCTTCATCCAAAAGGTGAATATACTTTTGCAGCCAATCTAAATCATTGTTGTAATTCATGAAAAGCGATACCATTGGTGTAAGTAACGGGGGATGAGATCTGTTAATGTAATAGACCCTAAGACCATTTGGAATGAACCCATATTTATCAACAATGTACAGGAAGTTCTCGATCATATTTTGGGCAGTTTCGGTCATTCCTGAAATCAAGAGACCCTTCACAATCCAGTAACTATCCCAGTAATATGATTCTTTAAACCTTCCTCCAGGTATAATGAAAGCGTTTGGTACAGGAATCAGAGAATACCTTGAGCTATTTTCAATGATTTCTGGTTTGATTCGTCTGGCCAAAGTAGGCCATATCTTAACTATTTGCTCAGCGAAATATCTGAAAGTTGAGTTATTTACCCTCTCCAGGAAGGGAGGATTTTCGTTGTAATCTGGTAAAGTGCAATTCTGAAGCTCATCACCGTCGGCGAAATTGCTCTGAACGAATTTTTTAATTTGGTCCCTGTTTGGTTTGCTGTTCGTTACGTTCATTAGTTCTTGAAAGTTTTCAAATATTGTTGCTTCATCGTAGAGCATTCGTTGATCCACGAACGTCTTGGAATCAGGGAAAATTTTAGCCCTTTGTACGGTGTCCAAAAGTTTTCCTTGGCAGTATATATGGCTTGCACAGGATGGTATCGAGTAGGCGTGTACGTTGTAATCGAGCATAAGCAAAAGCGCTAGTAATCCAGTGTTGAAATTCATGTTGAATTTCTGTAAGATAAGGTTAAAATATTCAGAAGAAATAATGTTTGAATTTGAAAAAAATATTTTCAGCACAAAATTTGTTTAACTGGTTCTATCTGTCTATAACAAATTGTTTGATTGAGTTGTAAGTGTTTGAATAGCCCTATAGTATAGTATGCCTTATCCGGAATTAAACAAAGAACGTTTACGTACTGAAGTATCAGTGATCTATTCAAGAAGTGACTGCAGAAATCTAAAAGGATTTGTCCGATTCTTAAATTTCATTATGCAAAATAATTAGAAAAGGACATTTTGTTACACAAAAAAATTATCAAAAATTGTTGCTGCTATACCAATGACAACATCTGAAGCTGAGAAGTGCTTTTCGACTCTAAAACGAATAGAAACTGTTTAAACCAACTCTATGCTGCTATTGAGAAAAAATACGATGAGAGAAACATAAAATTTCGCTGAAAAAAGTACTGATAGGTTTGCATTAATGAAATCCCTAAAAATGGAACTAAAACTAATAATAATGAAACTGATTCTTACTTTTTTTCACCGATATTGACTTGATTACATGAATGAAATTGGCTCTAGGTGATACATTATAACAATTTCATTAAAAAAAATTCACACAATTTTTATGTTTCACAATTTATTCAGAATCCTGACACGTGTTTTCGGTTGTTTATTATTATTATATTTTAGACATTAATTCAATTCTAAAAGTTTTTTGATTAAAAATTTTTTTGAAATTAAAATTGTAGAAGACAAACATATTTCAATTTGTTTTGATATTCAAATTTTGTTATATTTCTTCTATCAAGTGAAAAGCCTTTCTATTTTATTTTATATATAATATATAATTATATTTTGGCTTCAATAAATCTCATTATGGAATGTCAATGAATTTAAATAAGCCTTAAAAATAATTTACACTGTTCTTTGATTTTGTTAGAACATAGATCAATCTTGAATTATAAAATTGATCTGTGTTTCGAAACATTCATTTCTTTACACGTGTGCGTTGTTGATATAGGTTAGTTTTTTGATTTTGATATTTGGAATATTATTTAGGACCGAAGAAGGGATTGCTTAGAATTATATTAGTTTTTTGAAGATATAGTACATGTTTTGAGAGATTTCTGAATTAACTTATTCGAATGTTTAAATATATTAAATATTTCAAATAAATTATATTCTTTGAGAAGTCCTTAAATTGTGTTCATGTTTTTAAAAGGCAATTGGTGTTCTTAAAGGTAAGACCACAAACAAAATTTTGTCTCCTTTAAATATGTATTTATTAATTTTAATGCGTATATCTGTTGGTTTATTTATTCCATTTGATATTATAATTTGAGTTTTGATTATATACGTCTTTTAAATGTAAGCAGTGCTTATTTTAGACATTAATTTAATTCTAAAAGTTTTTTGAATAAAAATTTTTTTGAAATTAAAATTGTAGAAGACAAACATATTTTAATTTGTTTTGATATTCAAAGTTCAAAATAAGTTCCTTCAAAAAGAGTCCTAAAACATGTAAAACATCTTTTTTTGAAGTATTCTTCAAGTTTATTTGAAGTACTCACCCAGTATTTATTTAATAATTTTAAGTTGACAATTTATATTTCTTTGAATTTCTTTTATTTTCTTGGGTACTGTGTAATGAGTGTTAATTCTTTATGTCTACTAAATTGACACAGTGTGTTGTAAAGACATTTATTTTATTTAATTCTAAAAGTTTTTGAATGAAAATTTTTCGAAATTAAAATTTGTAGGAGGTTAAAAGAATAAATCTTTATTATATTTAAAATGCTAATTCGTTAAAAATTCATGAATGACCTCGTCGAAAAAATTTAATACTCACATGATATTTCACCAAAGCCGTCAATCAAACTTTTTGCATCTATTTCCCAATTTTCCCTGAAATTGGGTACAATCAGTGTGCAATGTGTTCACCAGGTCAAAACAAAAATTTGTTGTAGTTTTATAGGGTAGTTGTCCCTTTTTATAATGTTTCCTTTCCTCTTACTTTTCAGGAAAGAAAACCGAAATCATCTACCTTACTTTAACAATGCCATTCACAAATTGTAAATATCGAAACGAAAATTTTCTCTGACAAGGGTACTCGAGAGATGTTTTATCGCAGAGTACTTTGTTTCAATTCAAATGTGTCCTCAGGTATCATAATTCTTCGATAAACATTTCCGAGCATAGTCTCTACTTCGAGAATTCTAGATGAAGATTAGATTAGATCAGATGAAGAATAGATAAAATGACATTCATACAAAGGATGTTCCAGGTCTTTTCATACTGGTATATTATGGTTTTGCTGGAAAAATATCTTGTTTTTTTTTAGAGTGATAGAAATTTAAATTGAAATAAAATACATTTAAATTGAGATTGAAGCCAAATTTTTTTTTCAAAGATAATTTTATGACATTTATGTTTTAAAAATAAGTTCCGGCCTATGTCCACCACGACTAGCTCTGAGGAAACGCATTCGACCTATTTAAGACCACTTTTTCGAATAATTCAGGCCTTATTTCATCAATAACACGAGTTATGGCTTTCAAAGCGTCTATTGTTTCTGTTTTATCAGCATAAACCAATGACTTGACATAACCCCAAAGAAAATAATCCAGTGGAGTTATGTCGCATGATCTTGGAGGTGTAGCATCATCTTGTTGGAACCAAAACACTTCTGGGTCGATACGATTCAAATTTTGAAACAAATAATCATTAAACCAATTTGAATGTGAATCAGTACTTGATAGAAGTAAAATTTAAATGACTTCAAATTCAGAATTATATATTCTAACTTGTACAATATACATTCTGTCAAGAAAGTACCGGGAATTATCCATTTAAATCTGGCGGGGCAATGAGGCAGGTAAAATTTTTTTTTCCTGGGTTGGTACCACTGTCCTTAATTACTGTGCCAAGCTTGAGCGGGATCTGTCAACTAGTGTGTTTGCAACAGCTGATTAAGTCAGTCGATGTCAGAGTGCGTGCCGATTTTTACTATGGGTGATTACGTTGAGCAAAGAATTTGTTGAAAGTTTTGTGTTGCAAATGAATTTTCGTGTGCCGATGCATTGAAAATGTTGCAAAAGGCCTTTGGTGATAATGCTCTATCGAAAACTCGTGCATATCAGTGGTACAGAGCCTTCGTGACGGTCGTGAAGTGACGGCTTCGATCGAAGATAACGTCGATAAAATTAAGGAAAGGGTGCTGGAAAACCGTCGTACCAGCTTGAGAGAGATAGCACATGATCTTAAGATATCCCACGAGTCCGCACGTACGATTTTGATTGATATTTTGGGCATGAGAAAGGTGGCCGCACGACTCGTACCGAAAGACCTGAATTTTCTTCAAAAACGTCATCGCGAACAGGTTGCTTCAGATATGCTGGATCACTGTAATTCCGATTCTACATTCATGGAACGCATTATAACTGGTTATGAGACCTGCGTCTACGAGTACGATATGCAAACAAGCCAGCAATCATCGGAATGGGTGGCAAAAAATGAGCCGAAACCGAAAAAACCACGCCAAAGCCGCTCGAAAATGAAGGTGATGCTCATTGTTTTCTTCGATATCCGTGGCGTGGTGCACTACGAATTCGTTCCAGAGGGTCAGACTGTAAACAAGGAGTATTACCTAGGCGTTATGAAACGTTTGCGTGAGCGTATCCGTAAGAAGCGGCCAAATTTGTGGGCGAACAACTCATGGATTTTGCATGACGATAACGCGCCTTCTCACCGAGCTACGATTGTGACTGACTTTCTCGCCAAAAACTCAACAAACGTGCTTCAGCAACCACCGTATTCGCCGGATTTTGCTCCCTGCGACTTTTTCCTCTTCCCAAACCTAAAATTGCCCCTTCGTGGCACCCGTTTTGAGTCGATTGAAGCCATAAAACAAAATTCGGCGCGAGAGCTAAAGTCCATCCCGGAAAGCGCCTATAAAAAATGTTTCGATAATTGGAAGTCCCGTTGGCATAGATGTATTGGAGCAAATGGAGCCTATTTTGAAGGCGACCCAATAAATTTTGACGATTAAATGTGAAAATGTTGTTTTAATTGAAAATTCCCGGTACTTTCTTGACAGAGTAGTATATTGAAACTATATATAAAAACTATCAAATTGATATCCTTATATATAATCAATATAAAATATTTCTGTTTTATTTTGGATACTTTAAAGTTTACTTCAAGCTTATTCGTTCCATGTTTTATCTTATTTTGGTAAGTTGAATTTTGATCTTGTTATATATTTGAATTTGAATTCAATACATTTCTGATGAGGTCAGATGGGCCGAAATAGCTATCAAATGTTCGAGTTCTCGTTCAATTATTTTTATTTGATCCTTTATTTTGATAATTTTAGATAATTTTGGAATAGTGGATTTTCTTGTATTTGTATATTAATATACATACTTATATAGTTTTTGTTAATACATTTGTATTAATACATTTCAAGTCGGGATGTAAAAAGGTTTTTTCCGAGACATTGAAAAATATTTTATATTGATTATATATAAGGATATCAATTTGATAGTTTTTGTATATAGTTTCAATTTATATTGTAGAAGTTAGAATATATAATTCTGAATTTAAAGTCATTCAAATAATCATTGATCATCGATCTGTAACGAGCACCATTCACTGTAACATTAGCTCCAGCATCGTTTTTAAAGAAATATCGACCGATGATGCCTCCAGCGTGTAAAGCAATGACCATACAGTGCAATTTTCAGGATGCAATGGAACCTGCAGAACTTCTTGAGGATTGTTTTCACTCAATATACGGTAATTTTGCTTGTTTATGTAGCCGTTCAACCAGAAGCTTCATCACTAAAAACAATTTTGCGATAAAAAAATTGATCAACTTCAAGCTGTTCTAGGGCCCAATCAGCAAAAAAACGACGCTTATTATGGTCAAGTGGCTTCAGTTCTTGAACCAGTTGGATCTTGTTTGGGTGTAGACCAAGATCTTTACTTAAAAGTTTCCATGTGGTGGATGCACAGAGTCCAATTTGTTGTGAACGTTGTCGATAGACAAATCTGGATCATCATTAACACTATGACTTACAGCGGCGATATTTTCTTCTGTACGTACAGTTCTTTGTCTTGTTGTTGTTGCATCGAGTATAGAAAATGTTGTCCGAAATCTATCGATAGTTCGAAGAATAAGCTGCTCTGATGGACGATTATGTAAACCATCAATTTCGCGAAGTGCTCTATAAGTTTGGCTAATAGAACACTGATTGAAAATAAATTTCAACAATTTGTGAACGTTGTTGCGGCGTGAGTCTTTCCATGATACTTTGTCAATGCTTACTGAACATAAATTTCTAAACAACATGGTCAAATCACAATTATCTCAATCAAAAGTTCTATCACTTACACACGATATGTACCAATTAATTTTTATTTCAAATGTATTTAACTTTGAATTTATCGTGTCAAATTAAATTTGCATCAAACTGTCCCTAAAAATTAAACTGTTTGTCCGACTTGCAAAGTGCTTTAAATTCTTTCTTCACAGTAAAATATAACAATAGAATCCAAGCTCATAAAACTGAAAACTTCGAGGTACACTAGCGATTGATAATTTAATTTCATCGGTCAAAATTTTCCAAATCGATGGATAGGAAACTTAGACCAAATTCAATAGCCTACAGATTTGACAGATCCGATAAGGATAGAATTTTTTGTACGATAGTGGATTAAGAAATATAATTAAATATAATAATGAAGAATATTTCCAGAATTTATTTATTATTAACAGCAATCTCGAAAACGGCAATGCCCCCTCAGAAATCTTTCTAGATCTGTCCAAAGCTCTCGACCATGAAAAGCTGCTGTTAAAATTGGGGGCATGCGGCATTCGTGATAATCAGCTCAAACTCATTCAGAGTTACTGAAGTGACCCGAAACAGAGAGTTCAAATGTAATATTTTCTTCTCTGGTGATCTTTAAATTTTGAGGGGCTTTCCACAGGGCAGCATCCTGGGGCCTCTGCTCTTTTTTAATTTTCATCAACAACTTGCCAAATACGAGTATATATGACATATTATCCTGATACTCATAGAGCTTCTGTGAAGAAGCTTTTTCAGCTTGTGCGAGTTAAGAGTTCAGTTGTGTTCTTGTTAGGCTTTGTTACAGCAATCTTACGCCACTTTAGGACACAACAATGTTGATTTTCGATCCAACAGTGAAATGATGGCCGAAACCCGTCCAACTGGAAAATTTCTTTTCTACTTGAGACTTGAATACGGAATACCGGACCAAAGACTTACCACTGAGCTATCGATTCACATTGAATCTTAGCAATCATTCATTTAGGATTTTACTCTTTGCATGCTCTTTGCAATGTCATTGTGTCTGATGCTGAAATGTCCAGACTCATCCAAAAATCTAGCTGTGCATTTGAGTGCATAATTTCTTGGTGCAATGACACCATCTACGATTGTACGTAAGCAAGACCGACCTAGTGTTTTTTTTACACTGAAAATTGGTAAGATAACTCAGATGGAATATTTGAATGAAAAATTGCTCTTTGTACTGTAATCCATCAATGCCGACAATGTCGAACTCGGTTGTCGAACGCTTGCGAGGACGGTGAGCTAGGTATTCAGAAAGCGGTAGCGTCCTCTATGTGCTACGCCCGAAAGCTGCAGCAGAGCGGAGTAGAATTCTGGACGCAGACAGGGCACGTCGCCACAAACCTATTTGACTTGTTTCAATTTTAATCAAGTTATGCTTGAAATTATGTTCAAAACCTTTAAAATGACTGCCGTATGTCTGACATATAACTTCTCTGGAGTTCATTAATTCTTTCCTTAAAGGACGAGTTTGACGTATATACACCATAGGGCAATCCCGATTTATTGTCTTTATTTGTTTTATCTGTTATTTTTTCTATACATGCCCAAATTATCAACTGTTCTGAAAGCTACATTAGTGTCAAATTTTATTTTTACATTAGAATATCGGATAATTTTGCCAAGTATTTCAAAATGAAATTTAACGTAGCTTTTAGAACGGCTAATAATTCGAAAATTCAAAAAAATTTTTAATACGTCAAATATTAATCAGAATAGTTGTCTGAAACCCTACAAATTTTCATCTCAAACATTTTTTGAATTAAATTAATTGATATATGTCTTTCCCTTTTTAATAGAGGTTTCAGAGAATTATTCTGATTAATATTTAAAATATTGGGGAACAATCGTTCCAAGTAATATTCAATTTATTTTTATTCAAGGCATTCAAGTTAGAAATAAGTATTTTTTTGAAACACAACTGATCTGTAACAGCATAACTGAGTTTCATAAAAATCTGGGACATACAGAATACTTCCATGCTAAATTGCGGGGTCAATAAATCATTCAACTTCCATATGACTGGAATTGTTTACAAATGAAACTGAACATCTTATCATTTGGAAAAATACACACCAATGTGCGCATATTAACTGGAGTAATCCACACTATTGAATCACCCAAAACAAACATGAATAAGTCACAAATAAATTCTTCCAAACACATGAATAATAATGGACTGATAGACATACAAAATTTGATATTAGCTGATAATTTATCGATAAAGAACGAGTAAAAAGAAGATAATATGGATGATTAATTTTATGAATTTGCGAGAAACAAAGATACAGATTTCAATAATTTTGGCTAGCTTCGTTTTTGAACGAACGTCAAAAATATTCATAACATTTTTTTCTATAATTTTACAAAGATAGACAAATTACCAATGATTCAGAACCTGCATTTCTTGGGTCTGGAGAACATTTAAATATTACGTATTAGAAGGTAACTGATTATTTTCTCAATCATAATATTCTAATTCTCAGTCTGTATTCTTCAATTTTTCTAACATTTTTCTCTGTTTTTATAATTCGAAACTATTGAGCGTAGAAAATAATGGTATAGAATATTTTTCCTCAATAAATAATAATAAAAAATGGTATTAGGAGGTTAATTTCAAAAGGGCACTTTTTAGTATGAGCTTGAAATCATGAAATATCACTAAAAATCGCTTGAAAAAAAGTTTAAAAATAGTTAACTTGTAAAAATCACTAGATGATCTTATTCTGTAGAGATCTTGTGAGATGGAAATTATGACTAATAAGGAACTTGTACTTACTCTTTTCGTTTATTGATTCGAAAGTTTCATTATAGGAGAATATATGAATTAAAAGAAATAGAGAAATTTCTTTCGATACAGATCCGAGGAAAAAAATAATATAAGTTCAGCGAAAAACTTCATTAGTACCTCAAAATTGCACGATCACATCTTCACAGGCTGCTTTCAAGAAGGAATATCACATACTCAGTATTTTACAAGCTGATATATTATCTTTTAATTTATTCTTTCATATCGATAATTAGCATTCAGTATTCTAGACCTAGAGGAGGCATATACATTATAGGATCCGATGACGTAAGTTCAAATTATGGTCCTTCAATCGAAAAGAATCCATTTATATGCCTAAATTGGAACAGTCACAAGTCATAGCACAAAAAAACTTTCATTATCAATTCCGATTTATTGTCATTATAAAATAAAACACTTGTTTACATTTTCTACTTTATTTTTGGTATTGACGTACGTTTCGTCTTTGCTAGAAAGACTTCATCAGAATACGAAGTAACAGTTGTTGTACAATGAATTTATAAGATTTTTTACAGAAGGTGTACATGTGTTTTTTAATTGTTCGTCGGGTTGGTTTTCTCAAAGAATATTCCCTTCAGAATCGTGTTCACTCGATCCCTTGTAAATATTGAATAGAGGGGTGTAATAAAAATCTATTTGTTCATTTACTAGGTTATTGCTGTTTTTATGTCTATTTATTTCGTAAATTTCCCATAAGTTCAATTTTAGACCTCTATTTTCAACATGTAGAATTTCTATTTCTTTTGTGAAAGAATGGTTATTTTCAAGAAGGTGTTTAGCATAATGTGAATCTTTTTTATTTTTATCGAAACTTCTTTTATGTTCGGTTAGGCGTGTACCGAAATTTCTACCTGTTCTACCAATATAAATCTTTGGGCAATCTGGGCAAGTGAGTTTGTATACACCTGATAATTGAAGTTTATCCATACTGTTTTTATTGTTTTTGATGTATTTGCTAATAGGATTGTTTGTCTTGAAATCACATCCGATTTATTGTTTGCACATGAAAACCATTTGCAATCTAGTAGCAAATAGGATTTCAATTCCAAAGAATTATACACCATCCAAATCTTAACGTATGTGAAATTCAAAAATAACAATACATTCGTTTCCTCAATTTCAAATTTCTTCATTTGAATCATAAAACGTGAATATTGAAAAAAAACATTTTCGACAATTTATCAATATAATTGGATGGAATTGAAAATATCTAAAAATATACAGGGTAGTGATGAAATTTGGAGCAGATAATATATTAATTTAACTTGAAAAAAAATTCACACAGTTTTTATGTTTCACAATTTATTTAGAATCTTGACATGTGTTTCGGTCTTTCGACACCGAATTGAAATAAAACACATTTGAATTAAGATTGAAGCCAAATTTTTTTTATTTGAAAGATAATTTTATGACATTTGTGTTTTAAAAATAATTTCCAGCATATGTCCTCCACGACTAGCTCTGAGGAACCGCATTCGACCAGACCAATTTTGGACCACTTTTTGGAGTAATTCAGGACTTATTTCATCGATAACACGAGTTATGTTGGCTTCCAAAGCGTCCATTGTTTCTGGTTTATCAGCATAAACCAATTACTTGACATAACCCCAAAGAAAATAATCCAGTGGAGTTATGTCGCATAATCTTGGAGGCCAATTAATTGGACCATTTCTCGAAATAAATTTATCGCCAAATCTTTTTTTCAATAAATCAATTGTTACGGTAGTATCAAAACACTTCTGGGTCGATACCATTCCAATTTTGAAACAAATAATCATTGATCATCGATCTGTAACGAGAACCATTCACTGTAACATTAGCTCCAGTATCGTTTTTAAAGAAATATGGACCTATGATGCCTCCAGCGTGTAAAGAACACCATACCTTGCATTTTTCAGGATGCAATGGAACCTGCAGAACTTCTTGAGGATTGTTTTCACTCCATATACGGCAATTTTGCTTGTTTACATAGCCGTTCAACCAGAAATGAGCTTCATCACTAAACACAATTTTACGATACAAAAATGGATCAACTTCAAGTTGTTCTAGCGCCCAATCAGCAAACAAACGTCGCTTATCATGGTCAAGTGGCTTTAGTTCTTGAACCAGTTGGATCTCGTTTGGGTGTATATCAAGATCTTTACTCAAAATTTTCCATGTGGTGGATGCACAAAGTCCAACTTGTTGTGAACGTCGACGAATAGACAAGTCTGGATCATCATTTACACTATCACTTACAACAGCGATATTTTCTTCTGTACGTACAGTTCTTTGTCTTGTTGTTGTTGTTGTATCGAGTAAAGAAAATGTTTTCCGAAATCTATCGATAGTTCGACGAATAAGCTGCTCTGATGGACGATTATGTAAACCATAAATTTCACGAAGTGTTCTATAAGTTTGGCGAATAGGACACTGATTTTGATAATAAATTTCAACAATTTTTAAACGTTGTTGCGGCGTGATTCCTTCCATGATAATATGTCAATGCTTACTGAACAGAAATGTCAAAACAACATGGCTTCTGTCAAATCACAGTTATCCCTATCGAAAGTTCTATCGCTCTAAAAAAAACACCCGATATACGGAGTACTCTGTTTTTATCGTGATCATCTATTGGCGGGAGAATAGGACATTACGTTGTGTAGATAACCCAAGTCACACTTGAAAGAGAATGGGGAAACAGTGACTGAAAGTTCAGAATACAAGGTTAAGAAAAAATACATTATTTGTTTTCGGAAGGAGTTCCGCACCTGACTCGATGTATGAGAGCGAAGTTGTACTTTGCGACAAAAAGAGTCACGGAAAAAAACCTTGACCTCTCTTCAGCTCACATACATTCGTCAACCCTGTCATTCCCTTTATTCATAAAATTAGGGCTCCAGAGATCGACAACTTTTCTAATATCCTAAAACGTAGTTAGTGTGCAATCTAAGGTAAATACAGCAGTCAATTGAGCGAATACATAGATACCAGTAACATGGCAATAGGAACATGTAAAAAAGATCTTCGAGGTAGTCTAACTATGACCCTTTGAACAGGAATTCCCCATTCACCACCAACTATCTAATTAGATTATTATAATCTGGACGCATAATATCGTTGCTCAGGAATGTCTTGTTGCGGCATTCTGACGACACAGAGGTTGTGATGTCTGTTATTTAATCACCTTTTCATTATAATCTTTATATCTAATAATATAATTGTTCAGGAATGCTTTGTTGCGGAATTCTGAAGACACAGGGTTGTTGTATCAGTATTCAATTGTGGATCCACATTTCATTCACTCTAAACACTCTTACTTCTCAAACAAATTGCCATTGTTAACCACCTCTAGATTCAAACAAATGAAATGAAGATAAAGTTAAATGGTCCATTCTGATTGAAGTAGCTGGAGCATCCATACAGTAAAATCCACCCATGAACAAAGAATACATGATACAAATAACACTCACATTGACCTCATGTAATTCAATACAATAACTTTTTATATTATGGCAGCTCAGTCGATTTCCCTTTGTGTCTATCCTTAACTATTAATGAACAATGGACGTTCTATTTCTAACAAAGGAAAACTGGACGCTCTTAAACCGGCGTTCAGTCACCGAAAATTGGCACAACAATTCTGGAGAGAACAAGCGCTCCTCTCCTCTCCTCTCTCGAGCTTATGTTTACACATGCGCGCAAGTCTATAAAGCGACCATACTCCTGGCATCGAAAGTGATAAGTAGGCATAAAATTCCCTAGGTGGTTCTTCCCGCTTAATTATCTCCTATTAAAATATGTGGATCTCTTCAATTCCTAAAATATTGATAGTTCTGAAAGCTTTTTTGTAATTGAAGCTCTCACCATAATAGGCTCAAAATAAATAACTGAGAAAGGTCAATTAATTTTTATTTCTTTAATGGTATACGACCATATACTATAACTTTCTTTCAAATTAAAAAAAGTATTTGTAGACTTAATTGAGTAATACCTTCTAGATAACCTTCCATTCTCAACTGACAATTCTATGGTGAAGAAGTGCAAGTATAACTACTGAGCGAATATCAAACACTGATAAACATCCACTAGCACTTTTTACATCCTCTTTCTTCTTAGTGAAAAACTCCGCAATCAACTCCAAAACTGCTCCATTACTCCAACCGAAACCACTTTGCACCTCGTACTCGCCCCCACTTCCAGCCTCTCCAGGGAATTCAGCATTATATTTTTCATACATAGTGGCGGAAATATCAAAAATGGCTGAACTAATATTCAACCAACGTTCAGCTAACCTTCGAGCATATTTTTGGGCTACTTCATCTCCCGATCTATGTAACCCAAGGATTATGATAGACTGCAAAGGAGGCCAAGCATTGGGCAAGTCCCACTGTTCGCCGGTCTCGATCAAGGAGGTAGGTACTCCACCATCGAACATCAAGACGTTGTTCTTTATGAGGTAATGGACAGCTCTGTACCCCAAGGTTTTGGCAATATCTCTTTCCTCGAATAAATTGACCCATAAAGGCGCGAAATTACTAGGATAGAAGTTCTCGTTTTGTCTCATAGTTATTGTGTTGAAATCGTACCATATTCCAGCCTCTTCGTTGTATAAAAGGTCATGCAGGTCCCTCTTCCAAGCTTGATGTATGCTAGACCATTGGTGGTATTTTTTATGGTCTTCAACTATTTTGTAGAACTCGCTGATTATTCGAAAAGATTCCACCAAGAAGGAGTTCAAATCCACCGGTATAATCCTAGAAACGACCAAATCTGACAAACTTCTGCGTCCTGTCATCCAACGCGAACTGAAGTCCCAGCCACTCTCAGCACCTGTCTTCAGTTCTCTATAACATTTTTCTCGTAGACTGAGTTTTTCCAATGAACTGCAAGTGTGATAGTCTTCGCTGTAAGATTCTGGTCTTGGTGTCGAGCTTTCTACATTATATCTCGCTAGAGTATATATTTTATTCTTAGCTTTTATAGTAATACTCCTCTTTTTTAACCAGAATTGTAACTCTTTTTCCATAGTTGGGAGATTTCCCTCCAACCAATCTTTATCTTTGGTAACCTTGAAGTATTCGTTTATCATCATGAGAAGAAGAGGTGGTTGTGATCTATTCAAATAGTATATTCTTCCACCGTTTGGAATAAATCCATATTGCTTGACTAACCACAAGAAATTACCCAGCATACCTTTCACCGTCTTCACCATGTCACTGTGTAAAAGACCCACAATAATCCAGTAGGAATCCCAGTAGTAGAACTCTCTGAATCTACCACCGGGTACAATAAAACCGTTTGGAACAGGTATTATGCTGTATCTTGAGATATTCTTCCTATGTGACACGTGATGTTTGATTTTTCTCCCGAGGTTTTTCCAGATTGGTATCAGGGACCCTGCGAACTTTCTATATTTTCGGACTGTTATTCTATCTAAAATTTTTGGATTATCTGTATAGTCTCCTCCATTCCAAATCTCCATTTCATCTTCCAACAAAAAATTTTGTTGTACAAATTTCTTAACTTCGCTTTTGGAGATATTTCCGACGTTCTTACGGAATTCATTGAAATTATTTTGTATGGTCGCTACTTCATACTTCATCATCATGTCTACAAAATGTTTGGAATCTGCAAAAGGTTTGGCCATCTGTACTGTGTGCAATAGTTGTCCCTGGCAATATATTGTGTGAGAGCAAGATGGTACAGGTGAAATTGTTAACTTCACTTGATGGTATATCATTAAAATACAAAACCATATGTCTGTTCTGCATTTCATTTCATTTGAGAGTTTAAAAGGTGGTTATTTAACTATTCATTATGACAGATGTCATCTAGAAGTGTCATCTTTTACGCGGCAGTACCAAAATTAATTAATTTTCGGCTTTTCCATAAATTTAATACCTATAAATAACTCATTCAGAAATGTCATCTTAATTGGATTGATATCTTGAATGAAAGGAATATTTTTAGGTTATGCAGCGACAACTTCAAACACTTATGCTATTATTTCTTCGAATAGTTAAAGAATTCAATTGATTGCATATAAATAATGAATAGTTCTAAATCACCCTTCATTTTCTATATAAAATTAAGAAATTTTTATTCTATCAAACTTTATGTATGAAATGAACATTATCAGAAGTGTCTGTACAGCTTCAGTAGCCGTGATCGTCTAGTGGTTAGGACCCTACGTTGTGGCCGTAGTAACCCAGGTTCGAATCCTGGTCACGGCAATGTGAAAACATTGTCACGGAGAAGCATATTTTTCCAATATGAAGGTAATAAAAATATTTTTAATTAATTTCAATAATTTGGAAAATATTAATTTTTCAAATATAAAATATTTTGAAAGAAAATCATTAAGAAAAATATGGAAGTTTATATCAATTTGTCCGCAATTTCCTATCTTCTTTAATTGTAATGACCGGTTCGATTGTTGATTATGATGCAAGGGCGTACACAGGATCAAATCTGAGGAGGGCAAACCATGGTCGGGAACATTTTATCACGGAATTTTTTTTTTTTCGAAGGTGACTGAAACCAAAATTTTTCGAAAAATATGTATAATTATATCAGTGCTTCATCAACTAAGTTATTACAATTATTTGCTTGAAAAAACGAATGTATTCTAGTTACATGCCTTATATCGGGTGTTTTTTTTAGATAGATAGAACTTTAAATTGAAATAAAACACATTTATATTAAGATTAAAGCCAAATTTTTTTTATTTGAAAGATAATTTTATGACATTTATGTTTTAGAAATAATTTCTGGTATATAAAATAATAAGATGCGGTTTTTTACTTGATAGAAGAATAATTACAAACTTGAATATCAAAACAGATTTAATCTGTTAGTCTTCTATAATACAATTTTAATTTCAAAAAATTTTTTTTAAAAAACTTTCAGAATTAAATTGTTGTCTTAAATAAGCACTGCTTATATTTAATAGAAGTATAAAAATCAAAATTCATTATACAATATCAAACGGAATAAAAAACCCAAAAAATAAATTATTGTTTAAAATTAAAAATAAGTAATATCGAATGTTTCGTTCCAAACATACGCACCTGAACTCGTCAGAAAGATTTTGCAGAAATTGTTTGGTAAGATTACAAGTTTATTTATTTTTAATTGAATTTATATTATAAATGTAAAGTTGAACTGACCTTATCTGAATTTTTAATTGTTTTTGAGGATGTGCTACACGATTTTGAGAGTTTTTGAAGTAAATTATTCAAATATTTAAACATATTAAATATTTCAAATAAATTACTTTTGGAGTTTTTGGATTTTTTAAAAAATTTTTTGAAATTAAAATTGTAGAAGACTAACAGATTAAATCTGTTTTGATATTCAAAGTTTCTGGTATATGTCCACCACGACTAGCTCTGAGAAACCGCATTCGACCAGACCAATTTTGGACCACTTTTTCGAGTAACTCAGGCCTTATTTCATCAATAACACGAGTTATACATATTGGCTTCCAAAACTTCTATTGCTTCTTGTTTATTAGCATAAACCAATCACTTTACATAACCCCAAAAAAATAATCCAGTGGAGTTATGTCGCATGATCTTGGAGGCCAATTAATTGGACCATTTCTCGAAATAATGTTATCGCCAAATCTTTCTTTCAATAAATCAGTTGTTACGGTAGCAGTATGAGGTGTAGCACCATCTTGTTGGAACCAAAACACTTCCGAGTCGATACCATTCAAATTTTGAAACAAATAATCATTGATCATCGATCTGTAACGAGCACCATTCACTGTCACATTAGCTCCAGCATAGTTTTTAAAGAAATATGGTGCCTCCAGGGTGTAAGGCACACCATACAGTGCATTTTTCAGGATGCAATGGAACCTACGGAACTTCTTGAGGATTTTTTTACTCCAGATACGGCAGTTTTGCTTGTTTACATTGCCATTCAACCAGAAATGAGCTTCATCATTAAACACAATTTTACGATAAAAAAGTGGATCAACTTCAAGATGTTCTAGGGCCCAATCAGCAAACAAACGACGCTTATTATGGTCAAGTGGCTTTAGTTCTTGAACCAGTTGATTCTTGTTTGGGTAGACCAAGATCTTTACGCAACATTTTCCATGTGATGGATGCACAGAGTCCAACTTGTTGTGAACGTCGATGAATAGACAAATCTGGATCATCATTAACACTATGACTTACAGCAGCGATATTTTCTTCTGTACGTACAGTTGTTTGTCTTGTTGTTGTTGTTGCATCGAGTAGATAAAATGTTGTCCGAAATCTATTGATAATTCGACGAATAAGCTGCTCTGATGGACGATTATGTAAACCATAAATTTCATGAAGTGCTCTATAAGTTTGGCGAATAGAACACTGATTTTGAAAATAAATTTCAACAATTTATAAACGTTATTGCGACGTGAGTCTTTCCATGATAATTTGTCAATGCTTACTGAACAGAAATGTCAAAACAACATGGCTTCTACCTTCTGTCAAATCACAGTTATCCCTATCGAAAGTTCTATCACTCTAAAAAAACAACCGATATTATTTTCATTTTTCTTGGATTTGTAGAAAACTTGTTCAAAACTTTCGTTTCAATCCAGTCCTGATTTTCCTTGAAAAATTCACGATGGACGCCCATCAAACGCAACCCAGTCAATCTGACCTCTCCCATTGTACTTCTCAGCCAGGTCTTTACCCTTCGAGGGGTACTGAAAGGTCGTTCAACAATAGCCGTAAAGGATGGGAAAGCACTTAAAATGATGAGTGCGTATCTTGTTCCAGGGAAAAAATATTAGCCTCCTCCAAAAGTGGAGCCACTTCAATATCCTTTAATTTGCCCCCTGCTAAATCTTTCTTTTTCCACAGATAATACCACAAATCTAATTCTGCAGAGATATCACCAACTAAAAAAATTCCATGAAAGATTTTGCGTTTTTTCCAAATCTTTTGAAGTACTTTTTTGCATGTATGAAGGATAAAGATGGGATAAGGTAAAAGCAGGTGTATTCTCCTGTGAAAATCTAACATTTAATGATAAGGTTAAAGAGTCCCGATAAGGGATAATAAACGATCGTCTCCAGTATTCAATCGCAGTCTCAGATGGCGGATTGCTTCTGTATATTTGCTTCTCAACAATTCGTGGAACTATCAACTCAACACCGATTTTCTCCGCGATTTTTTAAGTACTTCCTCAGAAACATGTTCAATTTCTTGTCGATTCTTCTTGATGACATCAAGGATTTCATCATTGTGTTTCCTCACCATAATCAAATCCATATTTTTCGTTCACAACGGGTTCCAAAATCGCAGAGTACTTTGGAATCAGGACTAAACCTATAATGAAAATTGGTTTAGTTACTGCAGTCCAATTGATAGGCAAATTTTCTAGTAGCATAGTTTCCTTCGATCGAGACATGTTCTAGCGCATTGGCGATTTCATGAAAGCTGTTTGAAAACTTTCTGATGCTCTTGTATTTCAGATCATCTGGTCTCATAAAGCCTTGATAAATAAGGAGCCGAAGTCCTGGGGGTTGACGACTCACGAAAGAAGGATATCGTATCCTTAACAGTTGCAATCAAGTTTCTTATTTCCGGTAGTTTGCTAGCACCATTGACCACAAAATTCAGTTTGTGGCTTGAGCAATGAAAAAACTGAAGATTTATTGTACTTTTTCTCGAAATGACCTGTACACCACCTTCTTTTGCAGCTATCGTAGAACATCCGTCAAATCCAAATGCAACACAATTCTCTGAGGAAAGATTTTGATCAACTAAAAAACTCTGAATTGTGCTAGCGATTGTAGGGGCATCTTGAGATTTCAGCTCAACAAAGCCTACAAATTCCTCTCTGATTTTTTGTTGATTCTCGTCATAAAACCGCAATCCGATAGAAAGATGTTCCTTTCAAGCGATATCTGCTGTTTCATCACCATTACAGCTTGGCTTTATATTTTTTTTATTATTAAAATAGTTATTTCAAGAATTGTAATGTATTCAAGCAACAAGATTTAATAACGGTTGAGTTTTTTGCTTCCGGGAGAGGGACATTCTAATAAAGATATTTAAAAAAGCAGAGAAATTTTGCAATTCATTTATTAAACATATCTGGTGGTCAAAAAATGAAAAAGTCAGTCTTGAAAATGTCATAATCTGTTGAAATTTAATTTTATTGCAAACACTTTGATGGGGAGAAGCAGGCTTATCGAAAAAAAGACAAGACACATCAATCCGAAGTGTGATTCTTCTTCATGACAACGCTCGACCACACATTGCGAGTGAAATTGGAGAAATTTCTTTGGGAAATACTAGACATCCACTCCACAGCCCCAACATTTTATGGAATAATGTTGAATATTATTCCCTTTATATGGCGTTTTAAATAAATTCTCTATTTCTTAAAGTACACGTAACTTAGAAAAAATATGAATAAGTCAAAAATAAACAAACTGTACTTTATTTAACTAAAATTTTCAAACATCACCCAACAATGCATAATTTTCTAAATACAAATGTTCAATGTTTCCTCTTGTAGAATGTATCAATTACCTCTAGGGCAACTCCGTTTGTCCATCCAAAGCCCACTTGGGCAATATATTCGCCTCCACCCTCCACAGCTCCAGGTTCCTTACAGTCGTATTTTTCATACATATCCCCACTAACCAAGAACCCTTTAATAAGAGCCTCAACGTATCTTCGTCCGAAAGTAGAAGCAAGTTGCATAGCATCACTATCGCCGGAATTGTAAAGTCCAAATATTATTATCGACTGTAATGGTGCCCAGACATGTGGAAAATCCCATTGTTCCCCTGTAAGAAGAAGCGATGCTGGAATTCCACCTTTATATTGAAGAAGATCTTGTCGCTTGATGTAAGATGCTGCCGCTCTTCCAAGTTTGGCATATTCAGGCTGGTCGTACAGCTCTGCCCAAAGTGGCGTCAGGTTACTCGGCCAAAAATATCGCCTAAACTTGGATTCGAAATAATCATAATCGAACCAAACGCCATCCTTCTTGCTGTACATTATCTGATCGATACCCTTCTTCCAGTAGTCGAATTTGTTCCTCCAAAATGTGGCGTTCGTTTCGTCATTCAGCATACTGTAGAACTTGCTCATGAGCTTAAAGCTCTTACAAAGAAACGAGTTTAGATCTACTGGTATTACCCTTTTGGCGTCTGAGAAAGATACGTTGGCGTTGCAACCGCCTTGCTCATCGAATATCCATCTCGAGGAGAAATCCCAGCCTGTCTCTACGGCAGATTTTAAATCTTGGAAGCACTTTATCCGTTCGTTTTCAGCCTCGAAAATCTCACAGCTTTCGATGTCCTCAAAATAAGATTCTGGCCGTGGAAGGGTGCATTCAGAAATATACCTAGCAAGAGTATACACGTGTACACCTTTCCTTATTTTCACCGTTTTGTAATCTATCCAATACCTTAGCTCTAGATCAAGAAACTTTATATTCTTCTTGAGCCACAATATATCTCTACTTGCCTCAATATACTCACCAGCTATCATGGTAGTCACAGGAGGTTGTGATCTACTTAAATAGTAAATTCTAGATCCATTAGGGACAAAACCGTATCTTGCAATTATACTGAGAAAATTTTCTAACATACCCTTAACAGTGTTCACCATGTCGCTTATCAACAACCCTTTAACAATCCAGTAAGAATCCCAATAGTACAATTCTTTAAATCTGCCTCCGGGGATAATGAAACCATTCGGAATAGGCACAAAAGTGTATCTTTCAGGATACTGAAACACTTCCGGTTTCACCTTTCTCCCCAGCTTATGCCAAATGGTCATTAAGCTAGCAGTGAAGTTTCTCACTATCATATCCTCGATTTTTCTCAAGATTCTTGGTGTTGGTGTGTAGTCGCTACCTATCCAAGTTTCTAGCTCATCGCCGTCGTTGAAATTCTCCGTTATGAACTTCTTGATGTTGTATTTGCTGGGATGATGCTCGTTTTCTTCGAAAAAATTGTCCCAATTCTCCAATACTTCTTCGGGAGAATGGAGCATCTTCATGTCGACGAAAGTCTTGGAATCGGCGAAAATTTTGGACATTTGGATCAGATGGAGGAGGGGTCCTGTACAGAAAATACTGTTGTTGCATCTTAAAGTTAAGGGATACACCCCAGGTATGCCAACGAAGATGACCAGAATCTTCAGGATGAGAGATATTTCCATTCTGGAGTAATTTTATGGAGTTCTTTCAATTTTTATTGAATTACATTCGGTTAATAATGTATCATTCAACAATAAATTTTGCACTAACATATACAACCAATGATCTATCAAAATTGAAGACGTTATTACGTCAACCTTTTCCTGTCAAATTTTTAAAATTTTATGTCTTCAGGTGGTTAAAAATTTTCGTCCTCTTCAAAATGAAACACCCCTATTTTATTTGTATTTTGTTTTCTCTCCTCGAATACACAGTTCAAGCACCATATTATCAGTGTGACGACCCCATATTTTGTCTTGGAAAAGTACTCCACATTGTTCAGTCTCTCAGAATATTTCGTCATTCGAAAACATTTGTTGATCTAAAGATGTCCAATACTCCTGATGTAATATTACAAAATTTCGACATATTCATGTTCAAGAATTCGCATAGACCTAGCGCCTCTAGCGTCAGGAAATTCTTGAGAGAAAATTTCGCCGATGGAGATGAACTAGAGTCATGGGTGCCCTCCGATTTTAGAAGTAACCCAAGCTGGTTGCAGCAGATAAGAGATTCCAGAATAAGAAAATTTACGTATGATCTCTTGCAAGTTATTCCCAAAGTAACAAGAAAGGTGAGACAGAATGTGTTGGATCATCCCATCCACTATTCCTTCATAGCCGTTCCAAACGGTTTTATTGTTCCTGGAGGGATAAATAAGGAATCGTATTATCTGGATAGTTACTGGATGATAAAAGGTCTGCTAGTCAACGATATGACAACAACAGTTAAAGGAATTTTGAATAATTTCATACTTATGGAGAAGAAATACGGCTACATACCCAGGGGAACTAGAATATACTATTGCAACAATTGGCAACCTCCAGTTTTGAGCATCCTAGTAGACCTATACATGAAACACACCAACGACATCTATTGGTTGCGAGAGAATATCGGAGTGTTAGACCATGAGCTAAGACATTGGATAAATTATAGGTGTTTTGAGTTAACAAGAAACGGTAAAGTTTACACTCTTGCCAGGTATACCAACAGTAATCCTAATCCAAGACCTGAAAAGTATCATCTGGATTATAAGCATTGTTCTGTTTTTAATCATTCAGATGCAGTTAAAGTATGCTACAGCAACATCAAAGCACCTGGGGGAGCAGGATGGTATTATCCACAACGTTATGTATTTGATGAAAACTGTAGCACGAATGCTAGTTTAGCTAACACCTATCCTAGAAGAGTATTACCTGTAGATCTGAATGTTTATCTATGCAAAAGTAAGAGCCAATTCACATATCAAAGAGAAAATCAATCATAAATAGAAGATTGTAGGTTATTGGGTATAATGCTTTTCTGTATACTTAATTTGAACCCTCAGCGAGATCCATTGCTATATAACCGACACTTCTCTCGTTTCGTCTCTTTTATTCACCCATTTTTTATTTCCTACTGAACCAGTAGCGTCAAGAAAATAAAAAGTTGAACGGAAGACAAAAAATGATAGATTTTTTCATGATGCGGTTCGTTAAATAAAGCTACTTTTTCTGGCACGCAGTCGTTATTTAAAAAAAACATTTTATTATTTCATATACATCACTTGCATATGAAAATAAACAATCTATTGAAAATAAACAATCAATATGACACAGTTTTCACAACGTGTTTAAAAATTCACGTTAAATCAAACACATAGAGCGTCTACAACTTTTTAGCGACAAAAAATTACGAATACATAAATAGTAGTTAAATGCTACTCTGATGAGGAAAATATTCTTGAGGTGAATTACAATGTCTTTTTCACAATTAAGCGATCATTTCGTTATCGATCAAAATTTTTATATTACACATTAAAAGATAAAAGTAGAACAAAATTCTTTACAAGAACTTAAAATCAATAAAAACAAATATACAAATTTAATGACCATTAAAGTTGCTAAAACAAAATTTAATAGTTTTCTTTATCTTACCACATTGTAGAACCAACTAAAAAATCTTACCTGTTTGTAAGTGTTCGGAACCTAATTGATATTGCAAATCGTAGCTTGTAGCCAAGAAAAATTTCTGATTATGATTAATAATTTTCATTTGTAATTAGTACGAGTTTTCATCAAAAATCATTCATTCAACTATGAAAATCTAACATCTGATTTAGCATTAATATGCGAGTATATAATGAAATATTGACTTATTTACAGGTTTTAAAATCATGTCCCAATTTTATGATAAAATCAATGATCACCAAAACTCAACGTTTTATAAGGACCAGTACGAACTTTGGGTGAGAAGCATACAAAAAATTCTTTATTCTCCGACTGATGGCATATGGTTCGATTATGATATTGGACAACATAAAAGGAGACCTTTCTGTTATCCAACTAATTTTGCGCCATTATGGGCAGAGATTTTCGACAAAAGACTGACCCCAAAGATGGGAAAAAAAGCTTTAGGTAAATGATTAATTGATTTAGATCAAACACTTTGGATATATTGCGACCTGATGATCTATTGTGTTCTTCTGTCTTGATTTTGCTTCTGGATGTCTCACATGTCTCTAGATTTCTACTCAATTTTAGAATCATAATGATCTCTCTAGTAGTTTGAATGACCTCATGGATTATATAGCCCTTCTTGCATGATTCCGTGGATAAAGTATTAATTGCGTTAACCACTAATGGCTATTTATAGGTATTCTTCTTCAAATAATATTATTTCATCGTCTTTTGCAGTTCCATTCCATAATTTGTAAGGTGGTAGTCTTGTGAAGATGTAGTCCGATTAAAATAAAACTTAGATATAGGTTTTCGATTATTTCATGATAAACTTTTCAAGGATGTCTAAACTTAACAGAGTTCACGTACCAAAGCAATATCAGATTTTTCCAAGATCTTGTATCAAGGCAATATCAGTTTTTCCAATTCTGATCCGAGAATTGTTTCTTATTGAAAAAATGAAAGACAATTTTTAATTTTACAATAATCATTTGTCATACATGTACAAAAAATTGAAGGATGTTAAATTGAAATTCATCACAATGCAAAAATATGTTCTTAAATACTAATTTCTGTTGAGAAAAAATAGAGAGAAGAAAAATAGCTTATAATTATCAGGGAATAATGAAATGCTATTTAAAGGTGTTAAATAGGGGTTTAGTCTTGCCAAAAGCACAACAGACTGCTGGAAAGGTTATAGCGATCGTATTTTAGGATGCCTGCAATACTTTATGCAAAGAAAATAAGCGATCTTTCATCAAGACAATGAACTGTAGCACAAATCGTCGACTATGATGGTAAAATTTCACAAACTACACCTCGCATTGTTTTGGCACCCACCTGATGCTCCAGACTTCATCTCCAGTGGCTTCAACTGTTTGGCTCGGATGAGGAGGTGATTGTCAAAACAAACATATAGTTTCGGAGGCCAAAGATGAATCGATTTGTAAGAAAATTTAGAGAAGTACTGGAATTATTGTATCATTTTTGAAGAAAATTTGTTGATGAATAGAGTCAAATCTGATCACAAAAGTTGCGTTTCCTTCATTAAACCGGATGATCATCTAGGTCGGACATGTTTCAAAAATAAATATTAGGAGTACAAATAAGTTTCCGCCGTTTTATTGTAGATGGCGCGGCACGGAGTTTCGGTTAGCTTTCGCAGATGATAACCGGCTTAAAAAATAGTTTGGACATTCAAGAACAACATAACCTATTAATATCATTGATTTTATATTGGTAAAATATAATTTTCGTAAGTTGAAAATGTCAAAATTTGGGCCAAGTAAGCGTCATTTGCGGAAAATATTAGTTTACTTCTTTAATTTAAAGAAATCTGCTGCTGAAGCGCATCATTTGCTCGTAGAAGCATATGGTGAGGGTGCTTTGAGTGAGAGAACGTGTCGAGGGTGGTTTCAAAAGTTTAAAAACGGTGATTTCGACGTAGAAGACAAAGATCGCAGTGGAAGGCCAAAAATTTACGAGGATGCAGAATTGGAGGAATTATTGGAGGAAGATTCATCTCAAACACAAAAAGAACTTGCACTAACATTAGAAGTCACTCAACAAGCAGTCTCACATCGTTTAAAATCATTAGGAATGATTCATATTTAATTTGTGTTAAAAAACGGCGGAAACTTATTTGTACTCCTAATATAACCAAGTGAATTTGGGCTATTTTGGAACAATTCTGTTTTAGAACATCTCAGATGGAACGCCAGCTATAATAAATATTGTTCCAGGTTACTTCAAGAAGATGAACATGATGCCGTTTAGAGGCAGTTCACTAGAAGAGCCCAAACCTGAACACGACATCATGAAGATGTTCATGCCGTTCAAGCATATGGTAGCGCTAGCTTTGTACAATTCAGGAGACTCTGAGGCCCAAGATTACGCTAGAGAGTTCATGAGACGCTGGTTGATGCAAAGTATAGATTGTGAATGTTGCAAATACGATATTTACGATGACGTTGATTCAAGAAGTTCTGAATTCAGATGGGGTTGTGGTTGGGTCGTTGTCTGTTCTTTGGATCTCATCAATACTTTTTTCGTACAATCAAATTCTGAAATTTATGACTGATTATTACAATATTGCTTCATTTAATATTCGTTTAAAGTGAATTTCTAACTAAAAATGGTGAATATGAGTCGTCTGTCCTGCAATTGATAAGTGTAGTGATGAAATTTAAAAAAATTATACACTCATTGAGTATAGAACAAACTTCCTCATAAAATAAGTAACTGAATAACAAAATGATTGATTCGAATGAATAAAGAATTAATCTATATATATATATATATATATATATATATATATATATATATATATATATATATATATATATATATATATATATATATGACATTGTAAACAACAATGTTTACATAAATTTATCCATGTAAACACTCAAAAAAGACTACAGAAATGATAAAATACTCAATTCAAAAAATAAGGTATGATGCGTATTTTTGGATTATTCTCAATCTGCAGACAGATATAACATTTAGAAATAAAAATAATAACAGGATTAGAAACTTAATTCCATTGCCACAAGGTGATACCTCAAGATGTGTCCCTTTCAACAGTTAACCTCGTTGTGTGAACTCAAAATGAGAATAAGTAAGTGATAGCTACACAGAACACAAAAAGAGGCGACTGTCACTTTTTACCATAGATATCGACACCAAAGACCGACATAGAAGAAATCTATAGGACACAGAATCACAGTGTTGTTCATTCTCTGAAAGGGATATTTTCTCTGGTATAAAATGAATTACCTTTGTGTTTACCTTTCTCTCTGCAATATTAATTAGCTAGGAAACAATTCTTAGTACCATAACTATGTAGTTCTTCTATAGATTAAGAATTTGTGTACTTCCTCAACTTTTCTGGCAGAGTCTATTTTAACTGGGGTATCCTAAGAAAATTTGAAACCCATACTGAAAGTATTGAATAAGCTAGAAGAAGCATATGGCAGTGCTAGATTTGAACAATTTGAAGGACTTGGAAACTCTGTATTACAACAAAATTTATGATTCACTTATTGAAGCAAACGTAGCAACTACGATATTTATGATTACGTTAACTGGAGAAATTCTAAATTCAGATAATATCAAAGTGTGCCTTTGGATCTCAGCCATACTTTTTTTGTAGAACCAAACCTACAGGTGTACAATTCATTATTACGATAATGTTTTATTCCATATTTATTCAAGGTGAATGTTCAACTACAAATGTAATGTTCGTGTCGACTGTTATGATAAGTATAGCAATGAAACATAAAAAAATTGTACATTTAATAAATCGTTTATTTTACTTCGAATGTTACTTCAAAGGAATAATTCAAAGTCTCATTAATTAGAGAAGAAATATTCTCATAAAATGAGTAATACTTTAATTAACAGAATAACTTATTTGAAATAAACATAGAATCAACCTATATACATAACAATTTCAATAATAAAACTTTAAGAACTGAATACTTGAATAGTAGATACTTTAAGGGGGTAGTCTCACGTCTGAGTTCAAAACTTGAAATTTTTTCCTGTGATATTTGAGAGTGAGGTATCCAGAGCATAAAATGAATTTGAGAAGTATACTCGCATTCACAAAGTTAAAGATCCTGCAGGTAATGACAAAAGTTGTCTTTACTGCCTATTTGCTATTGTTCGTAGAATAATTTTAAGCGCTACCTATTTAGTAGGTTTTTTCAACTAGATAAACGTCAGAATACTGACTGGTATAAAGTATAAAAGTAATTTTTTTCATCTTTGCTTATTTTTGAAGCATATCAGCAGTACATTGTTGTGTAGTGCAATGTAAGACAAGAAACTTTGTCCAGGTGGCTATAGTTAGCTAACTAGTGCTAAGTTTTTATTTTGTTGTGAAAAATCACCCTAAATTCATCTCTAAACCACTTCTGAAGAAAAAGAAACTTTTTTCACGAGTCAATGATTTTCTTTTTTTTAGTAGTTAAATTCTTGTACTAGTGCAGAAGGGTACATTTAATTTGGATGGTTTGTTTCATACTAACAATCGTTAAATTTATTTTAAAATATTTTTTATATGAGATGCTTGAATTTAATTGGATCTAGCAATAAAAAACTTAAGTAAACCTGAAACTTTGACTTAGACTTAGGATTACCCCATTAATAGCAAAGCTATCATTGGTTGGGTAAAATAATTTCCTTCAATGCTCATAAAATTTTATGATAAAGTACTTTTCTGAAACGTAAAGCATAATATATAAAATACTAAAATCATTCTACCCAATCTTGAATACAATAAAATTCAACCACATATTGGTTATTGATTAAGGCTCTACTTCTCAGTCTCTTTTACAGTACTCACAGCATTGTTGACATTATTCTGACCTGATTTTTCTATTATATTATTTTGCATCACTTTCTCTCCTGGCTCCTCCCCCTGCTGACTGTTGACCACACCCTGACTGGAGGTGTGGCTTGCATGACTGCTCGACCTTGAATGACCACCTACTGAGGTCTGGATTAGTGGGGTGGGAGGACTCTTAGATCCTTGAGGTGTTGTACCTATACTCAGAAATCCTTAGAAAAATACCCATCAAACAAAACAACAATTATTTACCAGTCTGAATCTGCATATGGTATTTGTAAATATTTTCGGTTGATTCGACAACACCTTGTGTTAGATTCAAACTTCTTCCTTTCACACCAGTCTCTTTCGGTTTTGGATTCCACCAATTGACAAAGGTGCCTACAACTGGAACATGCCTCAGGATGCCATCCTGCCACAGTAATTCTTCGTTTTCTTTTTGAAGATCCAGTGTCGCTGTTTCTATACCTGATATATATTGAAATAGGAATTATTGATAGAAGTATTCATCATATCTAAAAGATGCTTTTGCACTATAAAATCAATTATACAGGCGCACAAAAATTTTTTTTCTTGGTGCTGAGTATTTTAGAACTGATTTATGCTATACTTCAAGAGTCAATCCAAATATGAAACCAGTTTTCCTTTATCAGTTCTACTTTTTTAAATAAACTAATTAATGCTCTTTTGATCAACGCTCATTCAAGTATGGGTGTTCCAGAATTATTATATACAGTATGATCAAGGTATGTCGCTGACCTTGTGACTGCAATAAAACCCTAGTTATCCCTCTAGGTGTGAAACACCTCAAATTAACCCTCTTTACAGGTAGAGCTGAAATAAAATGGCTATAAAACCCTAATTTTGAATTAATTTTATGCACAGTTCCTTTATTAGATTCACCCAGAAAATGGTTTGAATGTTGCATTGCAAAATTAATTATTTGAATTTACGTTAACATATACAACGCAACCAGTGATACAAATTTGTATCATGGATTGCTGTTAGGCTTTATAACATCTGTAATAGATGTGGATCATGCAATAAGTAGACAACAACGGTTTGATGCTGTATTTAGAGAAGTGATAGAGTGATTTTCAGCGTTTTGAACTTAATTATTTCTGTTGTATACATCTTAATTGAGGAGGTGAGTATTCAATAGGTATTAGCAATGAAGTTTTTATAATTATTTCCCAAAAAATTATCATTATTAATTTATTAAACTGTGTGTTCTTAAACTATTAGAACTTTTTAGCCTCAAAACACAAGCAGAAGTAATTTAATTTCAATAAATAATAACATTCTTCTACATATGGTACACGTTTTACCTTTAGAATTAGCCAATTAGGACAAAGTTATCAAATGATCATATTTCTGTCTTTAATGCATGCGAAAATCAGACATTTCGAAGTTAGTAAAAATTACACTGAGTGATGCCTGCACGAGCATGCCAAGCTAATAAAAGTCTGTTAAAAATAGAAAAATGTCCTACCTTTCTTCACGATCTCAGCCATCGAATCTAAAACTCTTGAATTTTCTTCAACAGATTGTCCAACTTTTATCACCAGATTCAGGAGATCTTCGACATCTGACTGCGGCGTCAACATACCAAACCTTATGCACATCAAACCATCAGCCCCTTCTCCTAATGAGAAAGCCGAATCAGTAGTTCTAAGTGCTTCCACCAGGGCTATATTCAGGTTGTTGAGTTCATTCTTCGCTTGATCCGTCAATAGTTGCTCCCAACCTTCTGGTGCATATCGCACTCCGCCCAAACCTGCAAAATGTCATTCTGGTGAAGAAACAACACAGATTGATTTCTTAGTACTTACCAGCCCATTCTGGAAGTTCTACGATGCTCAAAACTGGAGATTGCTGAACTAAATGTATAAAGGTTTCTTTGTGTTGAATGGTGGCTTTCAAAATGACTAGCTGTTGTTCTAAGCACTGGATGAAAGAGGTTATTTCTTCTGACGTGGGTTGTTTGCCGGTCGAATTCTCAAATGGGCAAAAACGAAGCACCACACCTATATTTTCTAGCTCACAGATTTCCAGTGGAATCTGGAATATAATATATGATTTGACTCGAACTCCTACATCTTTTTATGAGTATCCCTGTTTTTTGCAAGCTCCTTCTGAGAAACAGCAAGCTATCGTTTTGCCCAAAGGTCTATCATTTTCTATTTTGAGGTAAAAACGTGGTAAAACCTGGGGCCTAAAGCCCAGGCAGATGTACTGGCTATACACTATGGTAATTAGACGGCGGATAGTGTATGGCGCTGTAGCGTGGTGTAAGAAAGGCCAACAAACGGTTGGCAAACAAAAGCTCACCCGACTACAGAGACAGGCTTGCCTTGTAATTACAGGTGCGTTTCGCACCACACCCACGGCAGCCATGGAGGTCCTACTAAATCTATCACCCCTGCACCTACTCGTGCAGAGGGAGGCGGAACGGACCACATACAAACTATGTCAACTGGCGATTGACAGGCCAGAGGCAATAGTGATGGGAGGCTCAGGACTGCTGGACGAGCTTTTAACGAACAGTATCCTATGGATGCCCTCGGATCTAATGTCAAAAATCACGAGCCAGGAACGGAATCTCAATGTAATCGTCCCCAGCCGGGACGAATGGACCCAGCATGCTGAGGTTCTATTGAGAACCGACCTTGGCTTGTTCACAGACGGCTCGCGAACGACGAACGGAACAGGAGCGGGAGTCTATGGGAGTAAACCGAGAATTAACATCTCATTTAGTCTCGGTCAAAACGCAACCATATTCCAGGCAGAAATATTTGCCATTGAGACCGCGGCTCATAAAACGGCAAATCCACCACGGTAAAATCAAAATATTTACTGATAGTCAGTACTAAAAGCTCTGGAATAATCCAGCTGTTTTACATACAAAACAGTCTGGAGTTGCCGCACGGCTTTAAACAGGCTCGGTATGTATAATGGAGTCACTCTGGTTTGGATACCGAGCCATTCAAACGATTTGGGTAACGAGGAGGCGGATCGGCTGGCATTTGCTGGAGCTGCGCTGCCTCTGGTAGGACCGGAACCATTCCTGGGAATACCACATGCGGTGGCTAACGAGGCGATAACAGGCAGAATGAACCCAAGGGTAGACTCTTTCTGGCGGAGCCATTTTGGCCTGAAACATTCGAAGTTGTTCCTTGGAACAGCTTCGAACAAAAAGATGGCGAACCTAGCGCTAGGTCTGGATAGGGCCAAACTAAGAACACTTGTCGGAATTATGACAGGTCACTGTACACTGAAAGCGCATTTGCACAAAATCGGTCTGGCTGAAGACAATGAATGCAGGCTGTGTCTTGAGGACATTGAAACAGCCATGCACATCGTCTCAGAGTGCCCAGCGGTGAGTCGCATCAGATTTGAGGTCTTTGGCCAGGCTTTTATAGCCCACAGCGAACTGAAAAAATTACCCCTGAACAAGATTATCGGTTTTATCCAAAACCTGGATCTCGTCGGGGATATATAAATTAGGGGTGAACCACAATAGTCCGTGCAGACGGAGTGGTAGGGTGGACAGACGCCCGCTCGCCATAAATAATAATAATAATAACAGCAAGCTATCGTTTTGCCCAAAGGTCTATCATTTTCTATTTTGAGCCAAAAATGATTTTAAATGACTAGGTGGGACTTAAGAATTCGAAGAATTCTTTATGGCTGGTCCATACCCTAACTTTCGAACAGAAAGAGCAATAGACTTAAAACTTTCAGGGTAAGTTCGGTCGGTTGAGTTTGTGAGCAAAATCGGTCCAATGGTTTCGCAATTATTCACATTTTAAATGTTTTTATATTTTTCCCAATATTTTCGAAACTATAGATCCGATCAATCTGAAATTTGGCATTTAAAAGTTTAATAATGGCTAGCATGTTCGTGGGGATCGTATAATCAGAAGATCAATGAAAACCTGTTTTGGCATCAGAGCAGCATTGAGAGCTCTGAGACACCCGGTATATTTGGTGAACATTACACATCGTTTCAAACAGATTAATAATTGGTAAACTTTCATGGAGCAGTTTATATTAGATTAACTCAAAATCAGCTCCATTTAGAAAAAGACATGAAAAATTCCTGATATTGATTGACAAAATAAGAAATAATATACTTTATGTGAAAAAGATGATTAACATTTTAAAGCATTCTTATCTGAGTTTACCCTAAATTGATATCATAAATGATAAGGTAAGGAAAAGTTCCGTTTCGATAGGAGTGTAAATAATAGTGCTAAGATTTCCTCAAATAAGATTAACTCACTTAGATTTGTCAAGGACAGGAATCAGAAATACATGAAATATTGTTTAACTATCATGAAAATTCAAAAACCTCTGTTATTTGCAATTGTCCTTAAATCATTTGGTATTCATTAACTTTTCAACATACTCGAAATCCATTCAATTTATGGATTAGATATAATAAAGTATAATGAAATAGTAGAACAGTTCAATATTTAAAAATGAAATAAATAAGAATTTACTTTATTTCCTATCACTTTTATTGTTGAGGACACAATAACCCCAGTTTCATAGTTTTACTAGATTTTTAAACTAGCTGTATTTTAAAGATTTTTTTATATACTACTCTGTCAAGAAAGTACCGGGAATTTTCAATTAAAACAACATTTTTACATTTAATCGTCAAAATTTATTGGGTCGCCTTCAAAATAGGCTCCATTTGCTCCAATACATCTATGCCAACGGCACTTCCAATTATCGAAACATTTTTTATAGGCGCTTTCCGGGATGGACTTTAGCTCTCGCGCCGAATTTTGTTTAATGGCCTCAATCGACTCAAAACGGGTGCCACGAAGGGGCAATTTTAGTTTTGGGAAGAGGAAAAAATCGCAGGGAGCCAAATCCGGCGAATACGGTGGTTGCTGAAGCACGTTTGTTGAGTTTTTGGCGAGAAAGTCAGTCACAATCGTAGCTCGGTGAGAAGGCGCGTTATCGTCATGCAAAATCCATGAGTTGTTCGCTCACAAATTTGGCCGCTTCTTACGGATACGCTCACGCAAACGTTTCATAACGCCTAGGTAATACTCCTTGTTTACTGTCTGACCCTCTGGAACGAATTCGTAGTGCACCACGCCACGGATATCGAAGAAAACAATGAGCATCACCTTCATTTTCGAGCGGCTTTGGCGTGGTTTTTTCGGTTTCGGCTCATTTTTTGCCACCCATTCCGATGATTGCTGCCTTGTTTGCATATCGTACTCGTAGACCCAGGTCTCATCACCAGTTATAATGCGTTCCATGAATGTAGAATCGGAATTACAGCGATCCAGCATGTCTGAAGCAACCTGTTCGCGATGACGTTTTTGAAGAAAATTCAGGTCTTTCGGTACGAGTCGTGCGGCCACCTTTCTCATGCCCAAAATATCAATCAAAATCGTACGTGCGGACTCGTGGGATATCTTAAGATCATGTGCTATCTCTCTCAAGCTGGTACGTCGGTTTTCCAGCACCCTTTCCTTAATTTTATCGACGTTATCTTCGATCGAAGCCGTCGATGGGCGACCACTTCACGACCGTCCTTGAAGGCTCTGTACCACTGATATGCACGAGTTTTCGATAGAGCATTATCACCAAAGGCCTTTTGCAACATTTTCACTGCATCGGCACACGAAAATTCATTTGCAACACAAAACTTTAAACAAATTCTTTGCTCAACGTAATCACCCATAGTAAAAATCGGCACGCACTCTGACATCGACTGACTTAATCAGCTGTTGCAAACACACTAGTTGACAGATCCCGCTCAAGCTTGGCATAGTAATTAAGGACAGTGGTACCAACCTAGGAAAAAAATTTTTTACCTGCCTCATTGCCCCGCCAGATTTAAATCGATAATTCCCGGTACTTTCTTGACAGAATGTATAAGGATGATTTGGTTTGTGTAAAACTTTGAAAGGTGGGGAATATCACAGGTCAGTCTTCTACTGTTTGTTGCTGGATTATAGCCATTTTTATAGGCCTCTATTGATTCCAGGATGTTTAGTTTCTTGCCTTTCGGTTTCCAGATGTAGTATTTTTGAGACGATGTAATTCTAGGAAAACATGACTTGGTTTGAAAAAAATGTTTTGCAAAATTAGAGTTATCTTTCTGATGCTTCATGTTCTTTGAGATTTTTTCTGGTTTGTCCTATATAAACACAACTGTACTTATGACAACTTAATTCATAAAATCCTGAGTTATTAAGCCAGTTGTTAAATCTTTAACATTAAAAAATAGGTTGGAACTTTCATATGATTGTGTGGAAGTTATTTTTATGTTAGTTGTTGAAAATATTTGAGTTAACATTTATGAAATTGGACCAAAATATATTAGTTTACAAATTTTTTGTAAGTGTTTTCTGTTTTGGAAGTAAGGGATATCTGTTCTTCTTGTTTATGAGAGAATTTATAATTTTTGTTTCGAAATGTGTTCTAGCTATTTGGTTGATTGTATTTAGTTCCTTTTTTAGCTCAATATTATTTAGGGGAATGGAAAATGCTCTATGTATCATTACACTATGTATTATCCAATAATTCAATAATTGAAAAGTAGAATGCAACGAAAATGATTAGAATTTGCAAAATCTCACCTGTGGAGCATCCTGATGCAAAATCTGTCCTAACCAAGAGTTTAATTTATCATAATAAGGAGGCACTTTTGTAAACATCTCTCCCTCTGTCCATTCTGGGGTAAATTGGAAGACTACACACGTAGCAGTAGATTCCAACAGAACCTGTCAACAAAAGTATTAGAAATAAAACAGAAACCTTCCACAATTTGGAACATTTCCGTTCAACTCACTGGTATTGAGGTTGGTCTAGTTAATAATTCTGATATTGTGTAGTTTCCCCCTTCTCCGCCAGGCCGAGGGCTCTGAAAATCATTTCGACTATTGAAAAAAATTGAATACGGTGAGTTGAAATGTGTTTGTTCTTTAAAAACTTTGTTTAATTTAGAGAGCTAGAGGGCCATTGATATACGATACTCCTCAATAAAGAAAAAGCGATTTAAAATGAAGTTTCACAAAGTGTTGGACTACTCCATTCAAAACTTTCAAAGATTTTGAAGATTAACTTAAATAATATAATATTTTCACTTTACTCACCAGTATCCGTATATTTCTGAAAACATTCAAGGCCATCCATAAATGTTCGCTAGCTATAAAATTATCTCTGATTCTGGATTGTACTCCTTCTTGTCCTAATCTTTGGAGGCAGGTCCAAAGAGGCAAGGAGATTATTCTTCTGCCTTGATGGTCTGTATTTAAACCGGCCAATAGAGGAAGTGTGCTTTCTCTATTGGTTCCTACTTGTTTAGTTCTACTTGTAACTGGGGTATCTTTGACTCTATATAATGTCTAAATTTTAGTTAAGGAGATAATGACATTCAACATTAATTCAAATTCAACCAGTAAGAAAGGATACAACCATTGGTATACCAGGTATTCCGAACCAACTGCCAAATGTTAAAGTGAAGCTGTCTGCTATTGGTTGCATCTAAAAATATTTATTCATCAGAGAAAATTTTGCGCCTCAAGAGGTAAATTAAAGAAAAAAACAGGCAACTGGTACTTAATGCAAATCTACTGCTGAAATATAAATAATATAATTTAAAATAAACTAAGAATATTATTATTGAAGTAACTTCAGAGTTGGTATTCTATTCTTCTTTGGAATTTTCTGCCTGTTGGTTGTATGTACTTTTTTTTGTCAATTTTTATATTTTAGAACTCAATGCTTAACACTTAACACCTCGATTTTCCGGCTTTAAATTGAAAATGTGGAATATTCGAGGGGGAACAACTTTTCCGCTCTTGGCGTCTCCGTAACTGCAACCCCCTAACAAGGATTAGTACAACCACTTGATTTCGAATAGGGATAAGAGGTGTTGCGATACCTCATTTTGATCTTATCGAGTACTATCTGATCCTGAAATTTCGCTTCAAAATTTTCATCGATAAATAAAAAAGTCCAGTGGAGCCAGATTAGGTGATCTAGGTGGTCACTCAATATGCCCCCTTCTTCCAATCCAGGCGTGAGGAAAATTTTCATCGAAGAACTGACGAACCGGTTGAACGAAATGAGGTGGTACGCCATCTTGTTGGAAAATAATCGTTTGATGGTCTTCTGCATTCTCCAATACTTGTACGAAGGCTGGATAAATAGAGTTTTCTAATAGATCTAAATAAATTTGGCCAGTGAGATTACCGGGCTTAAGAAAAGAACCAATTATGTTGGTTCCATAAGTACCCGCCCAAACATTTAATTTTTGGGGATGCTGAGTATGCACCTCACGAAATAATTTTGGATTTTCATCTGACCAATACCGACAGTTTACAATGCCATTAAGGTAAAATGAACTCTCCTTCAAAAAACAGATATCCACCATTCAGTTCCTGAACCAATCGTATCTTATAAGGATGGAATTTATGTTGTTTCAGGATTCTCATGATTGTTGTGCGTGAAACACCAGATACATCGAAGTTCCTAGTACTCAAGGTCAGATCCATTGCTACATGACCTAAGACAGCCATGTCGCTTCGTCTCTTTCATGCCCCCTCTTTTTGTTTCCGACTGAACCAGTAGCGTCAAATTTGGCAACCAGTTGCACAACGTAAGCAGTGGATACATTTTTTCCAGGATGTTGTATGTTAAATAAAGCCGCTGTTATTCACGCAATGTTCTTAAAAATTCACGATAGACTAAGGTAAATCAAACACATGGTCCGTCTACTTTTTTGGACAAAAAATTAACAACATAACTACTAAATAGCTTCGAAATGTGTCAGATACGAATAATATTGTCGAGATAAATTGCCTCTTTCAACTATTTTCGCTGTTATTTAATTATCGATGGATATTTTGAAGTGAAATTTAAGGGTCAGATAGTACTCGATACAATCTTCAAAATTAGTCATCGCAACACCCCTCATCCCTATTCAAAATCAAGGGGTTGTGCTCACCCCCGTTAGGGGGTTGAAGTTACAGAGATGAAAAAAGCAGAAATGTTGTTCCTCCTCGAATCAGAAATTAACGGGTCTGAGCGATTTTCCACATTTTCATTTAAAAGTCAGAAAATCGAGGTGTTAAGTTTTCATTGGACCACCCCGTATTTTATTATTACTTCTACAAGAAATACACTTTCAATTAGGAGTTTATTAGATATTTCACAACATCTGACTGAAGAAAATCCACATTATTAGCAGATTTAATTTATTTATCAGCATGTACCTAATTTTTTAAGTATTCATTTCCACACTGTATGCATAAAAAAATAATAATATACTTTACTACCTGATTATTCTTATTCGATAAATTTGGCAGAAACAGTGTTGCCAAACTATGTCCCCGTAAATGTAACCATATATCATGAGCTTTACAAAGTTCTTGAATCCTGGTTATATTATCCACATGTCCAGTTATAAAAGTTGCTGCTTCAGCAATGACAATAAGAGGTGTTTTACCAGTAGCAACATCTTCTTGAAGCATTTTTTGTAAGGCTGCTACATCCATAGTATACTGCGAACCTAAATGAACATATAAAAACAAGTGTTCCTTTAAATAGGGACTTAATGAATTTACCAAAGAGAGTGTTAACTGGAACAGGCCTCACACAAGCTAAGGGAAGTCCCAATTGTCTACACAAATGTTGTACAACTCCAAGCGGACTAGATACGCTGCTATATATCATGGGAAGAGAATTCGTAAGAGCTAAAGCACCATCTTCCAGATATCTAGGGTACTTATAATGCAACATCATTTTTGTTACTCTTACAAGACCTTCAAGTTGATCCTCATGGTAAAACGTTGAGGAATCCAAGAACCTATAGAACTTTCAATCATACACTATCTTCAATGGAGAACAAAGCACTGTATTTATGAAAACTTAAGATTTTTCACTGAGAAACAAATTTTGTAATTGTCATAAAACTCACCCACACAGATGACTTATCCAACGTGTCGTATCTGTGGTAAACCTTGTACTTAATTTTTGTAAAATGCCTCTTTCTAAACCCCCACAATATGCTGCTAAGCTGTGGCTAACTATGACTAACTTAGTAACTACATCTAATGCTGGAAATTGAAGCGGTTCACCATCTTCATCTACGCTCATAAGACCGTATATAATATCCATGATCTCATCTACATTTTTTCGGTCGAGGCCAAGAAAAACTGTAGGCTGACTGAATGCACTTTCAGGTATCGGTACACCCTCGGCGATCTGCTCAAGTCTGCTTACAATTTCTGAAGCCTCTATCGCAATTTCGCCGATGTGATTTTGCTAAAAAAATGTAAGAAATGAAGGATATTCCGTGAAGTTTGAAGAAATGGAAACCTTACTTCTTTCTCCGGAGACATACTTGATATCTTAGTATTTTTCAAACCATTACTTAAGTTATTCAAAATTTTATCTTTAGGTGACGGAGGTGAAGCCATCGTGGCAAATAAATACACAAATACAATATAAATAGAATCTGAACGACGTTTTTTCAATAAGTACCATATAGTTCTCCTTTTTCCTCATACATGGAAAGAAAAAGACGAAATATCCACGTTTGTCTGCAATAAGAACGATAAAATGTAACTGCAGCACCAACTGTCAAAACAGCAAATAGTTCATATGCGATTGGACAGATGTCATGCTAACAATGTCAATGTAGTTCTAGTCGATAGATTAATACAGGTTGGTACTACAGATTACATATTATTTGATAGATTCGGTCTTTACTTGGTGGAAACTCATTTTAAATAAAAAAATGTATATGATACAGTAATTTATTTCCACAAAAATGTTTGTACTACTACAACAATTGTTTCACCACGATGTGGCTTCTTCAGGTATTACATTGTACTGTCACAGTAGACAGTATAATGTAATACCTGAAGAAGCCACATCGTGGTGAAACAATTGTTGTAGTAGTACAAACATTTTTGTGGAAATAAATTACTGTCTCATTTACATTTTTTTAATTTTTTGATTTCATATTAATTTGTAATTCTGTGCTACTAAAGTTTTCGATTCTCTATCTCTTTCCGTTCGAATGCTATAGTGTTTGAGGTAGTACTCAACGCTGAATCGCTCATAATTTTTTGAAACTACTAATCATACGAAATTTTGAAACTTGGCATTCACATACGCGCTATTATTCTACTTTCCAATGCTGAATTTCAGAAGGATCGGATCTGTTGTTTTGAAAATATTGGAAAAGTTCTACCTAGTCGTTTAAGACCATTTTATGCTCAAAATTAAAAAATTACAGACATTTAGTTAACTAGCCTCCAAAACGAGAAAATAATTTATAAAATATTAATAGTTATAATTTACTATTTTAGTTCCGTATGGGTTGTTCTCTATGTTTCAATAGGAGCAAACTTCTTTGGCCTTCCATGTGCTATCTGTATTTAGTCGTCGAATTCTTTACTAGTACATATTTTGCATTATAGGTTTCCTTTTATTTGTTCTGTTAACTTCGATATGTCGTCAATAGATGGAACGTTTTGATTTAAAGATTTACCGACGAAATAATTGAATGTTTATATGGGTAAGTAGTTTGTTTATACATATACGAATGAATGTATATAAAATACCCATCAAAAAAAAAATTAATTTAGTCTTTTAAATTCGAATATAACTCCCAACTGTATAAATATTATCTGATCTGCACCTAACACGATCCGATATGGTCTAGTGGCTAGGATACCTGGCTTTCACCCAGGAGGCTCGGGTTCGATTCCCGGTATCGGAAAATTTTTGGTAACAATAATTAGGTTCTCTAAAAGTTTTGTTATAAGTAAATATGAAGGAATCATAGAAACACAAATATTTCGAAGAATTTCAATAAGAATTATACAACTCTAGTCGTGTAACTCTTAAATTATCAGATTTATTGCTTATAGTGTTACTGACTTGGTGTCAGTATATGAAATGCTGTTTATTGGACAAACACTAGAATGAAGTGAACTTATAAAGATCCTTCGTATTCTAGGTTCGTCACAGAAATTACATAAAGTTTGCCAGGTATTTTATGGACTTCTGTAAAACCAAATTATAATATGTAATGAGCGTAGAACAAAATATATAACTATTATATGTACAATAAAATAATAAAAAGAGGTTTTTTCTTGATAGAAGGATTATTACAAACTTATTTGTTGAACCTCCTACAAATTTTAATTTCAAATATATTTCCATTCAAAAATTTTCAGAATTAAAATAAATAAAATACATATAGAATTAATACTAATATATCTGTATGATATTTAAAATTTTGTAATAATCCTTGTATAAAGAAAACACCCCTTTTTTTATTTTATTGTATACTTCGGGTGTTTTTTTTAGAACTTTCGATAGGGATAAACACCCCACGCCTCAACAACGTTTACAAATTGTTGAAATTTATTTTCAAAATCAGTGTTCTATTCGCCAAACTTATAGAGCACTTCGTGAAATTTATGGCTTACATAATCGTCCATCAGAGCAGCTTATTCGTGGAAATATGGATAGGTTTCGGATAACATTTTCTCTACTCGATCCAACAACAACAACAAGACAAAGAACTGTACGTAACGAAGAAAATATCTCTGCCGTAAGTCATAGTGTTAATGATGATCCAGATTTGTCAACCTAGAAGTGTATTGGTTCCAACAAGATGGTGCTACACCTCATGCTGTTACCGTAACAATTGATTTATTGAAAGAAAGATTTGTCGATAACATTATTTCGAGAAATGATCCAATTAATTGGCCTCCAAGATCATGCGACATATCTCCACTGGATTATTTTAATTGGGGTGTTGTCGAGTCATTGGTTTATGCTGATAAATCAGAAACAAAAGACGCTTTGGAAGCCAACATAACTCGTGTTATTGATGAAATAAGGACTGAGTTACTCGAAAAAGTGGTCCAAAATTGGTCTGGTCGGATGCGGTTCCTCAGAGCTAGTCGTGGTGGACATATGCCGGTAATGATTTGTAAAACATAAATGTCATAAAGTTATCATTCAAATAAAAAAAAATTAGCTTCAATCTTAATTTAAATGTGTTTTATTTCAATTCAAAGTTCTATCACAGTAAAAAAAAACACCCGATATAATAATTATATATTTTGGTTTATGCTTATTACATATTTATCATTTGGTTTTGAAGAAGTCCATTAAATACCTTTGCAAACTTTATGTAATTTCTGTGACGAACATAGAATACGTAGGATCTTCATAAGTTCACTTCATTCTAGTGTTTATCCAGTAAACAGCATTCAGTTAGTTTAGTAAGATATTTTTTGTTAATTATTTTTATTTTTTAAATATGAAGTTGAGCTGATGAGTTACCGTTATAATAATTCTAAATTGCTTGTCAGAGATGTTCTACATGTTTTAGGAATTTTTTTCAAAGAATTTATTTTGAGCGAGTTGCTTTTAAAGAAGTTAGAAGTTATGTTTTGCATTTTTGGAGACGAATTTAGTTTTAATAAGACTTTATAAAATTTGGTACTCTTCAAGTATTTATTCAATGATTTTTAGTTGACATTTCATATTTCTTTGAATTTCTTTCATTCCCTTTGGTACTGGGTAATAAGTATTAATTGTATATGTCAAGTGTGTTCTAAAGACATTTATTTAATTTAAATCTAAAAATTTTCGAATAAAAATTTTTTTGAAATTAAAATTTGTTGGCGGTTAACAGAATAAATCTGTATTATATTCAAAATTCAAGTAGTATTTCACCGAGATGCTTCAGAGAGATCAATATCAGCACGCCCTCAGGGTTCTATCAGAATTATAGCAATTTTTTTCTTCAATTCTCCTCCAATTCTTCTCTACTTGTTGAAACCACGGTCGGTCTGGAACTTATGAAAAATCTGAGCAGAAATTTATTTAACGATGCGAAGTTGAAAATGTAGATGCATAGCGCTTCAATGCTCGTTCCACTTCTAATTTAGAAAACTTCATTAGGCAGAAAAAGCGGGTAAAAAAACACAAACCAACCCCTAGTCCGTAATTCGAGTTTCTCATGTAGAAACGAGTCTGGCAATATCTTAGGGAAGACGAATCAACTGCCGGAGATGTAAAAATCTAAGACTCATCCCGGGTATTAATTAATTTTTAATGTACTTCACATTTTCTTCTTGTCTAGTGAGTTTTTTATTTCTTTCGTTCTTTGCTCGACTCCGGGCGGCATGAATTCGTAATAAGATTTTGAAGACGGATTATAATGTTTTTTAATTTTATTCCTAATTTACGTATGCCGTTCTTTTTACCGGAATGAAAAAATTATTTGACACACTTCGAGAAATTGTTTTTATTTATTTTTGCGGAAAATTCTCTTCCAACGAGTCAGAGGCGTATCCCGCACACTGATTTCAAGATCAAGAGTCCTTTTGGCTCTTTACAAGGCGCCATGACTTTCTGCTTTTTTTGAAATTTGAAACGAAAATAACCTAAGACAAAAGGAATAATTCGTTGATTTCTTAAATGAAAAAGATTAGTATTTGTTTCGAATATAATGGGTTGGCCATTTAAAATTTGCATTTTTGGTCGGCTAATGAATATTTTACTTTATAGAAATCTATTGTACACTTTAGTTTGAATGATACACATATATTGGGTGTTTTTTTAGAGTGATAGAACTTTAAATTGAAATAAAACACATTTAAATTAAGATTGAAGCCAAATTTTTTTTTATTTGAAAGATAATTTTATGACATTTATGTTTTAAAGATGATTTCCGGTTTATATCCACCACGACTAGCACCTGAGGAACCGTATTCGACTAGACCAATTTTGGACCACGTTTTCGACTAATACAGGCCTTATTTCATCAATACCACGGTTTATGTTGGCTACCAAAGCGTCTTATCTGCATAAACTAATGACTTGACATAACACCAAAAAAAAAAATTATAATCCAGTGGAGTTTTGTCGCATAATCTTGGAGGCCAATTAATTGGACCATTCCTCGAAATAATGTTATCGTCAAACCTTTCTTTCAATAAATCAATTGTTACGGCAGCAGCATGAGTTGAAGCACTGTCTTGCTGGAACCAAAACACTTCTGGGTCGATACCATTCAAATTTTGAAACAAATAATCTTTGATCATCGATCTGTAACGAGCAGTATTCACTGTAACAATAGCTCCAGCATCGTTTTCACAGAAATATGGACCGTTGATGCCTCCAGGGAGTAAACCACACCATACAGTGCATTGTTCAGGATGAAATGGAACCTGCAGAACTTCTTGAGGATTGTTTTCACTCCTCATACGGCAATTTTGCTCGTTTACATAGACGTTCAACCAGAAATGAGCTTCATCACTAAACACAATTTTACGATAAAAAAGTGGATCAAAAAAAGTAGATCAACTGCAAGCTGTTCTAGGGCTCAATCAGTAAACAAACTACGCTTATTATGGTCAAGTGACTTTAGTTCTTGAACCAGTTGGATCTTGTATGGGTGTAGAACAAGATCTTTACGCAAAATTTTCCATGTGGTGGATGCACAGAGTCCAACTTGTTGTGAACGTCGACGAATAGACAAATCCGCATCATCATTAACACTATGACTTACAGCAGAGATATTTTCTTCTATACGTACAGGTCTTTGTCTTGTTGTTGTTGGTGCATCGAGTAGAGAAAATGTTGTCTGAAACCTATCGATATTTCCACGAATAAGCTGCTCTGATGGACGATTATGTAAGCCATAAATTTCACGAAGTGCTATATGAGTTTGACAAATAGAACACTGATTTTGAAAATGAATTTCAACAATTTGTAAACGTTGTTACGGCTTGAGTGAGTATCCATGATAATTTGTCAATGCTTACTGAACATAAATGTCAAAACAACATGGCTTCTTCCTTCTGTCAAATCACAGTTATCCCTATCGAAAGTTCTTTCACTCTAAAAAAACACAACCGATACATTGATTTCTATTTATTATTGTGAGTTGCTTACATGACGCGTTTCGTTAGTTACTTCTTCAAATGCTTATAAACAACTTGTCTGAAATTTGATAACATTTAAATATTTTCTATTTTGAGATAAGGGTACAAGAAAAAGTTTTTATTACTTTGGTAAAACCACTGGGTCCTTAGTCGAACCACTGGGTCCTTAGAGAACTGGATCACTCTGTTTGGTCATTCCCCGACTTTCTAAAACGGTTTATTTCTAAACTTTCCAACAGGTTCAATTTTAAACCCTTATTTTCCGAGTGCAAAATCTTAAAACCTTCATCGAATTCATATTCCTCTTTTATTGAATGTTCGGTGTACACATCAACTGATCGATTCAAAATTCTTGAAACATTAGTAAAAATTAGAAAATCTTTTCGAAAATTTTAATAAAACTGAAAGGTATAATTCACTTTACCATTATTCAATGTTTAAAAGAGCCATCGTTCCAAGAAATCAAAGTAATTTGAATTTAATAACTATTCCGAAACTATCAAAGAATATGCTTGAAAGCTTTGTTATTATGATGAAACCTATGTTACTTTTAATGAAAATATGGACAATATGCAACTAAATCGCATTAAACTTACCGAATAATGTAATTCTGCCAAAAGCAATAAAAATTCAATGAATATAAGGAACACCTAAAATAATGTTGAAAAAATTGTATACAAGAAGTGGGATCTGAGAAGCTTTCGGCATGGATAAAAAGCTGAAGAAATGTACTCATGTTTTTAAGTAATCATCAATACTTGCTCCTTCTGAAACCTTAGATGTTTAAAACTTCTGAAATTTGTGACATCTAGATGAGTTTTTGATAAATATTGTCACTAAAACTGAATCGAATTAAATGAAACAAGTACTAAAATTTAGATACAAATCCAGGTTAATTTTCAAGAGTAGTTTGAGATCAGAAAATACTGTAATTTTCATGTAAATAGGATAACCATCAGTTTTGGAGAATTTCAATAAATTATTATCTTCAGAACATTTGATTTTATCGTGAAATTATAAAAATTAATTTGAAAGTGATTCAATACTTGATAGAAGTAATTTCAAATGACTTTTAATTCAGAATTATATTATATTATATATATATATATATATATATATATATATATAAATATATATATATATATATATATATATATATATATATATATATATATATATATATATATATATATATATATATATATATGGTGTCCAAGAACACCAAAGGGGTTATATATCCAATTCTGTACATTCGACATATGCTAATCATCTTAAGGAATTCAGGCATAATTTCAACAATAATTATGAAATTATCCACATTGAAAGCAAAAGTTCTAGATTAACACTTTTAGAATTTCTTGAAATCAACAGGTATAATGCCCGTAAAATCCTTTTGAACGAACAAACAGATGTCGATCATTCTCCATTACTGAATATTTTTCCTTAATGGCATTTTTAGCGGCAAACTCCGATAAACACCTAGAGTTTTTATGACTTGTGCTTCCATTATTTGGTCACGTACCTAAAAATGTATTTAAACTCGTTTACACTGAATACCATCAGACAGTACAATGTAATACCTGAAGAAGCCACATCGTGGTGAAACAATTGTTGTAGTAGTACAAACATTTTTGTGGAAATTAATTACTGTCCCATATACATTTTTTTAATTAAATAAATGTTTTCCAAAGCTTGGTTGATAAATGAAGAGTAAAATCAAATCATCATCATTATTGGTCAAAATCACTTGTCCCCCTGATATTTCTGAAATAAATATAAACTTGATATTGAAAAATATATATAAGATTGATATAAAATTGATACTTGCTTAGAAAAACATCTACATTTTATGATATTGTATACATATATACCAGAAATTCCGTGCCTAATCCAATTTTCACAAAATTATCTGCAATAAATTTCGAATTTATAAAGATGATCGAAATCAAAAACATCAATTAACAAATTTTCCATTTCAATCAATGTTTAACTGAAACCTTCAAAGTGTGCGTTGCATTCGCTGTCAGCATATTTCCTTTTAAACTGAAATTTACGGTTTGAAAAATCAAAAACGCCGTCGTTTAAAACCTTCAGGCATCCTATAAGTAAGAAAAGCTAAGTGAAAGAAATATAAGGTTGCCTACTGAAAAAAAACTTTGATATTTCCATTTGAAAATCCAGATTAGATCTGAGACATGAAAATACCGACGCGAAAAACGACCTGCTCATTAATGTTATCCTTATTCCAATTATATGAACTCGGTAAGGAAATCTGAATATATTTTCCTGGCAAAGTCCACATTGGAAATTTCATCAGAGAGTGCTTTTTCTTAATTAAAGTAATTATAAAATGGAACTTCAATCAACAAGATATAGACGCAGGATGGGAATGGCGATAAACAAAGATAAGAAGGAACACATCGCCCCTAGAAAATCCCAGTCAGTCTTAAAACGACCTTATATAGCTGGCAATTCACTCTTTAATTTATCATTCATTTTGCCTTGAGATTCAGAAGGTTCTTAATCGTTTTCTGCAAATATGAGTGAAAGAGAAATTTAGAAGGAATCCACCATGAAATAAATGAGTCTTTCAACGCATACGCATTAGGCGGCGATAATGTTTTTATATCGATTTCTAAAAAGTAAAATTTATATGTCAAAAAAGTACCGGGCATCGGAAAATGACATATGTATTATTACGTCTACTGATACGTTTCCGGTCTTATGAAGACACAAATTCAAAATTAGCACCTTTGTTGGAAAGTACTAACCTTTAGAAGACTGCAGTAAAAATTTCCTGCGATCTAACGTTTACTTCAAGAGTAACAGTGGTTTAAGTGACATCACTTTGGTTATTTTCTATTCTATGTTCTTAGAATGAAATGTATCGGGTGTTTTTTTTAGAGTGATAGAACTTTCGATAGGGATAACTGTGATTTGACAGAAGGTAGAAGCCATGTTCTTTTGACATTTCTGTTCAGTAAGCATTGACAAATTATCATGGCAAGACTCAAGCCTCAACAACGTTTACAAATTGTTGAAATTTGTCTTCAAAATCAGTGTTCTATTCGCGAAACTTATAGAGAACTTCGTGAAATTTATGGTTTACATAATCACCCATCAGAGCAGCTTGTTCGTCGAACTATCGATAGATTTCGGACAACATTTTCTCTACTCGATGCAACAACAACGACAAGACAAAGAACTGTACGTACAGAAGAAAATATCGCTGCTGTAAATCATAGTGTTAATGATGACCCAGATTTGTCTATTCGTCCACGTTGGAATCTGTGCATCCACATGGAAAATTTTGCGTAAAGATCTTGGTCTAGACCTATACAAAATTCAACTGGTTCAAGAACTAAAGATACTTGACCATAATAAACGTCCTTTTTTGCTGATTAGGCCCTAGAACAGCTTGAAGTTGATCCACTTTTTTATCGTAAAATTGTGTTTAGTGATGAAGCTCATTTCTGGTTGAACGGCTATGTAAAGAAGTAAAATTGCCGTATATGGAGTGAAAACAATTCTCAAGAAGTTCTGCAGGTTCCATTGCATCCTGAAATATGCACTGGATGGTGTGCTTTACACTCTGGAGGCACCATCGGTCCATATTTCTTTAAAAACGATGCTGGAGCTAATGTTACAGTGAATGGTGCTCGTTACAGATCGATGATCAATGATTATTTGTTTCAAAATTTGAATGGTATCGACCCAGAAGTGTTTTGGTTCCAACAAGATGGTGCTACACCTCATTATTTCGAGAAATGGTCCAATTAATTGGCCTCCAAGATCATTCGACATGACTCCACTGGATTATTTTCTTTGGGATTATATCAAACCATTGGTTTATGCTGATAAACCAGAAACAATAGATGCTTTGGAAGCCAACATAACTCATGTTATTGATGAAATAAGGCCTGAATGACTCGAAAAAGTGGTCCAAAATTGGTCTCGTAAAATGTGGCTTCAATCTTAACTTAAATGTGTTTTATTTCAATTTAAAGTTCTATCACTATAAAAAAAACACCCGATAGTTTCAATATATATTCAAAGTCATTTAAATTTTACTGCCATCAAGTACTGACACATTCAAATGAATTCTTAAAAGTTCACTAATGCTTGTTTAGTAAACAGCATTCAGTTGGTTTGGTAAGATATTATTTGTTAATTATTTTTATTATTTCAATATGAAGTAGAGGAGATAAATTTCCGTTGTAATAATTCTAAATTGCTTTTTGAGGATGTTCAGCATGTTTTAGGTTTTTTTTGAAGGAACTTATTTTGAGCAAGTTGTTCTTGAAGAAGTTCTTGAGGTTATGTTTTGCATTTCTGGAAAGAAATTTAGTTTTCATGAAACTTTAAAAAATGTTGTACTCTTCAAGTATTCATTTAATAATTTTTAGTTGACAGTTTATATTTCTTTGAATTTCTTTTATTTCCTTTGGTACTGTGTAATAAGTATTTATTCTATATGTCAACTAAATTGACACAGGGTGTTCTCAAGATATTTATTTAATTTAATTCTAAAAGTTTTTGAATAAATTATTTGAAATTGAAATTTGTAGGAGGTTAACAGAATAAATCTGTATGATATTTAAAATTTTGTAATAAAGATGTATGCATGTTAACATTTTTGCTGAAAGTAACTGAAGGGATCGAGTCTAGAATTTGAGTCCTTACTATTTACGAAAGGAATTTTAGGTTCTTCAGTTCTAATTCATTTCAAATTTAAAATTCTCCTCGTTCATAAACGGTCATAATAAGATTATGCGGAAGTTTAAACATCTATCATAAAATAGTTGCAACACCCATCAGTATTCAATTATCAATTTAAGAGCAAACAATTATAACTTGTACAACTGAAGCCAAATTTATGAAATAATTTACTGTGCTTCACTTTATGCACATTTATTTTACACTTACTCCTAATAGAACTGAAGCAGATTGATTAATGTTGGAAGTAATAATTAATTTTGTCAATAGGAATATCAGTGTCTATGCGATTGTAATTAAAACAAGTTGTAAAATAGCTGATGCATTGGAAAGCTACATAAAGCATTGAGATATAAAATGAGGTAATATTACTGATCAACCGATAACAGTTATATCCATTAGTGTTTCGTATTTCATACATTTCGAAATTTGAGCTTCACTCTGTTCGATTCATTCAGTAGTCAATACTTAACAGAATAAATTGAATTATATCTGCTGTATTCATTTTCTCAACTATACTAAAAGCAAAACTAGAACCCTATTCCAAATTTGTAACAAAACACAAGGTGTCCCAACGGAAATTTGACCCCTCCCAAAACCCAATTTTTCCAAGATTTAAAAAAACAGGTTAACTCTGTTTTGAGCCCCATAAAGGTGGCATCAACCCCCCCCCCCATTTTTTGAATAGGGCAGAGCTGTCGAGTGTTGATCAGTTTGAAAGTTATTTATATTCTCTACACAATTTTCAAAATCGGTGCACTATTCACGAAATAATGTAATATTGAACTTACCGTCAAAAGGTGATGTTGAACAAACATCGCAGTTGAAATTTTCAAATTTGTTTATTTAGTGGCAGAACAATTTGAGTTTTGAATGTTTTTACTTTAAAAACATTCGATTTTCTTATCGTTCATGATGGGAAAATGTGTGAAACGTATAAAATTCATTCCAGTGTATACTATTTTTTAAAGGCTCTTTCTCAGATGTGTTTCATTGTTTCGTTTCTGCATCATAATTGGGTTTGAGACCTACTTATGTGGGCGAAAATGTTCTACTCTATGGAAGAAACAAAAATTCTCAAATTATACTATCGGAATGATGAAAATTCTAGATTAACTGCAAGGTACTTCAATAGAAATCATCCAGAAAGTGATATAAGTCACCAATATGTTAAGCATTTGATGAATAAATTGAAAACTACTGGTTCCATTCCGAACAAGAAACTATTGAAGCTATTGAAATAGTAGTTTTGGAACATTTACAGATGGATAATTATCAATCTATAAGAACTTTAGCACCAGCATCTAATCTTTCGAAATCTAGCGTTCATCGAATTGTGAAAGCTCATAAATTTCACCCTTACAAGATTAGGCTGGTGCAACAGTTGAATGAAGATGATTCTGACCGTCGGACTCAGTTTTATGAACAATTTAGTGAGTTACTTAAAAATAACCCACACCGATTCTATAATACAACCTTTTCTGACGAGTGTATCTTTATGTTGAATGGGGAAGTCAATAGACATAATTGTCGGTACTGGAGTGATAGTAATTCTCATTTATTCATGGAGACACATACACATATTCCCCAAAAATTAAATGTTTGGGTAGGAATATTAGAAAACCATATTGTTGGACCAATTTTTATCGATGGGAATCTTGATAGAATAACTTATTTGAATTCATTAGACGACATGGATCCAATGATTACTGACATTCTGGAAAACGACGACAACATATTAGAAAATGAATTCACATTTCAGCAGCATACTTCGATATCCATGTTCGACAGGTTTTGAACGAACATTGGATTGGTAGTGGGGATCCTATAGAGTAGCCAGCAAGATCACCCGATCTATCACCATTAGTTTTTTTGTGGGGATAATTAAAGTCCAAAATCTATGCAACTCCATCTATAAATCTTGCAGAACTGCGACAAAGAATCATCACGGAATGCCAATTATTGACATTTTGAAAATGTTAGAGAAGGATTTGAAAGTAGACTATATCATTGTATGGAGGTTGGTGATGGTCATTTTGAACAAAATATACGTTAGTTCTTTAAATAGTTTACATTTTTTCTGGATGTTCCCTATCATTTCTTACAGATTTGGTGTATTTGAATGTATTGGGTTTCTGTTCGATTCATCCTTCTGATAATGTTCAATATCAAATTGCTAAAAAAAAATTAACGAATTTGAAAATTTCAACTAGGATGTTCAGAGAATTAAAAAAGCTTTTTAACTGAAACACATTCGCCATCTCCTTCCTATTAAAAAAAAAATTGGGGGTAGGAATTCTTCCTACCTAATACAGAACTTAAAAATTATTTTTGGATTCTCAAAAGTCTTAGGTTGTTGAAATTGGGCGGTTTAACTGTCTTTTCAACATCACCTTTTGACGGTAAATTCCATATTACATTATTTCTTGAAGTCTATAAAGGGAAACAGTGTTTCTTAGACATTTATTTCAATTTAAATTAAAAAAAAATTCTGAGAGTTTTCTTTAAAATTAAATTTGTGAGGATTTCGGAAAACTGATCTTATTAGAGTCCGTTATATGTTAAAAAAACTCTTCACAGTATTTTTCAATTTATATTTGTTTCTAATAATTATAATTTGTATTTTCACATATGCTTGTGATATTTTTCAGATATTGAGTCTATGATCGTATCTTCTTTTCAACAATTTTCTTTGGAATAGCCTTTATAATGTTCACCACTTCGATGTCTTCAGTTAGAACTTTTGAGAGGGATGACTGTGATTCGACAGAAGGTAGAAGCCATGTTGTTTTGACATTTCAGACTCACGCTGCAACAACGTTAATAAATTGTTGAAATGTATTTTCAAAATAAGTGTTCTATTCGCCAAACTTATAGAGCACTTCGTAAAATTTATGCTTTACATAATCGTACATCAGAGCAGCTTATTCGTTGAATTATCGATAGATTTCGGACAACATTTTCACTACTCGATGCAACAACAACATGACAAAGAACTGTACGTACAGAAGAAAATATCGTTGCTGTATGTCATCGTGTTGATGATGATCCAGATTTGTCTATTCGTCGACGTTCACAACAAGTTGGATTCTGTGCATCCACCACATGGAAAATTTTGCGTAAAGATCTTGGTCTACACCAATACAAGATCCAACTGGTTCAAGACCTAAAGCCACTTGACCATAATAAGTGTCGTTTCTTTGCTGATTGGGCCCTAGAACAGCTTGATGTTCGTCCATTTTTTTATCGTAAAATTGTGTTTAATGATGAAGGTCATTTCTGATTGAACGGCTATGTAAACAAGCTAAATTGCCGCATATATTCCTCATGAAGTTTTGCAGGTTTCAGTGCATCCTGAAAAATGCACTGTATGGTGTGCTTTACATGCTGGAGGCATAATTGGTCCATATTTCTTTAAAAAACGATGCTGGAGCTATTGGTACAGTGAATGGTGCTCGTTACAGATCGATGATTAATAATAATTTGCTTCAAAATTTAAATGATATCGACCCAGAAGTGTTTTGGTTCCAACGAGATGGTGCTACACCTCATGCTGGTACCGTAACAATTGATTTATTGAAAGAAAGATTTGGCGACGACATTATTTCCAGAAATGGTCCAATTAATTGGCCTCCAAGATTATGCCACATCACTCCACTGGATTGTTTTCTTTGGAGTTATGTCAAGTCATTGGTTTATGCTGATAAACCAGAAACAATAGACGCTTTGGAAGCTAACATAGCTCGTGTTATTGATGAAATAAGGCCTGAATTACTCGAAAAAGTGGTCCAAAATTGGTCTAGTTCCTTAGAACTAGTCGTGGTGGACATATGCCGGAAATTATTTCTATAACGTAAATGTCATAAAATTATCTTTCAAATAAAAAAGAAATTTGGCTTCAATCCTGATTTAAATGTATTTTATTTCTATTTAAAGTTCTAAAAAAACACCCGATATTTACTGAAATTGGGGTATTGTCTTTTATCAGTTTGCAAGCTGTTTAACAGTTTTATTGTCTTCATCTTCGTAAGTATAGTCGACTTTTGGAATATAAACGCCTAGTTGAAATAATTTCAGTACTTCTGGAGACAGACGGTCCTCTAAGTCATTTATTATAGAATCTAGAAGAGGGATGTACAGCCCTGCGGAAATACTCTTCAACAGATTGAGCAAGATGGTTATTGGCTCTGCGTGTTTGTGATACTATTCTGGGGCATTTAATTTCTGTATCTGGTTACTCAGCTACTTCTTTTACCTCTTCAAAAAGCTGTCGTGAAATTGTGTCAGCCTTTTCCCTTTTATTTCGTAGGGCAGTCATTGTATCATTTATGGCGTTTTTTTTTCAAAATTTGACGTCTCTTAGCGGATGCATTGGCAAATGCCACAACTTTTCTCATCATGCCCGAGGTGTTGCGGCATGAAATAACTTTGGATGTCGTAGCTAATGTTTTATTAAGTACTTGATAGCTGCACGGGCAATGTTTGGCATAAACAATTTTTTTTTGGCAACTCCTGTACAGCACCCATTGGATCTGAGGCCATAACCGAGCAGCTGTCAGTCCCAATACCCACACACCATGTTAAATCTATATTTAATTCGAGACACAGATTTTCAACGATTTTTGCCAGTGCTACACCGAGGCTCTATATCGTCTTTAATGTTATCCACTTCATTATATCTAAAAGTATCGTATGTATCACAGAAAGTCATTCAAATCTTCATTTATGATACCATTGTGAAGATATTAGATATGATGGGATCAGCTGTGAGATATGTGATATATCTGTTGTTTCATGGAATAAAATTGAAAAGTATTTAGCTTCCTTCACTTTCTGTAATATTCTTTCCTGAATGATTTCCTTGCAAACATCAATCAACTCATTTTGCACAGTTTTGCTGATGTATGTTGCGTTAGATTAAGAAGTTCAATCAATAAGAATAAAAAAATTATCACTAGTGAACCTAGTTCCAGCCCAGGAGGGGGCTCATGACCCCCATGACCTCCCTCTTGATCCGCGCTTGGGTTCTCTCGCTAACATTCACGAGTTAAGAGTTGAAAGAACTGGTCATTTGTTCCTTGAATGTGTCCGTGGTTTTTTCTTTATTTCACAAATATCTGGATTTGTTACCATTAAGATGCAAAAAAGTTAATTCTAGAAATATTTTAATTGAAAAATTCCACATGGTATTTTCACGTTCTCTAGATAACGAAGTCGACTATAATAATTTTTCAATCCTTCATGTAAATAATTCAGATTGACACATTAAGAAAGATTTTCAATTTCTTCTTGTCTTCGCCAGCTCCCAACGACATAAAAACACAATACACGCGTTTTCATCAAACGCAAAATCCAACCCTTTCTTCTCGGAACAACCCTTTAGTCGTGCCGTATAACAAATTCAAGAATATTTTCTTGCCCCTGACAAGCGAAGGGGTAACCAACGTCTCAGGTCTCGAAAGGGTGGGCAACTGAAGTCAAGATAATAGATATAGATTCGGGAAATTCTATCCACGGAAACAGAACGTTTCTTTTCGCTGTCATGCAAAAACCACCCTTGCCAGGGGAGAGGGCGTCTAACCCTTTAAAATTCTCGGGGACCGATTCTTTCCTAATTCCTCTCTTCAAAGATCCCGGCCGCCTTCGGTTCTTTTAATTGCGATGTAGGAATGGCTCTCCCCCCTTTTCCTTCTTTGAAGTTGTATTATATGGTCCTTCTTTGGTGATGATTTTCGGGAACTTTTATGTATGAATACGACGCTGAAATTCGTTTTTGTTTCTTTGGGGGAATCGTGAATATTTTGATGAAGGTGGTTTGTTCACGAATGCTGTGTTATGAGTTTTGTAAACGGTTTTATTACTTTCCTTTCATTATGGACCTTTGCGGCACTAAAACCTTATTGAATTTAACAGAATTAAACTTTGGAAGGTACATATGACGTATTTCGACTAAGAGATAAATATAAATTAAAAATTACTCTAAAGGGTTTTTCTAATACTTCAGACAAATTTAATCTGAAAAATCTCTTGAGTTTATTTTTAAATTAAATTTAATAAAATGTCTGAAAGACCGTTTCATTCACATATTTACATACATATAGAATTATGCACTGCAGTTAATAAATAAAAAATCAAAAGAAAATTGACCACGATCATCTAAGACAGCCTGTTCCGATTATACAATCAGAAATAACAAATTCCATCAACAAAAAAATGCTCCATATGGAATTTCAAAATTATTATTTCTTTTTTTAAAGAATATATAGCACATTGTCCAGAAAAATAGTCTGAAATTTTTAGCCAAATTCTCCTCAGTTGAAAGCTATTTAATATAAACAATTGATAAAATATCGGGTGTTTTTTTAGAGTGATAGAACTTTAAATTGAAATAAAACACATTTAAATTAAGTTGAAGCCAAATGTTTTTTCATTTGAATGATAATGTTATAACATTAATGTTTTAAAAATAATTTCCAGCATATGTCCACCACGACTAGCTCTGAGGAATCGCATTCGACCAGACCAATTTTGGACCACTTTTTCGAGTAATTCAGGCCTTGATGATTAAAGTAAAACAACTTAATTTCTGCTAATTTGTTGTTTCACTTGAATCATCAAGATGTATTTCCGACAAGTAGAGACCGATACAATCAAACATTTAATTTAGGCCTTATTTCATCATGATACCAGTTCTGTTGGCTTTCAAAGCGTCCATTGTTTCTGGTTTATCAGCATAAACCAATGACTTGACATAACTCCAAAGAAAATAATCCAGTTGAGTTATGTCGCATGATCTTAGAGGCCAATTAATTGGACCATTTCTCGAAATAATGTTATCGCCAAATCTTTCTTTCAATAAATCAATTGTAACGGTAGCAGCATGAGGTGTAGCACCATCTCGTTGGAACCAAAACACTTCTGGGTCGATATGATTCAAATTTTGAAACAAATAATTATTGATAATCGGTCTGTAACGAGCACCATTCACTGTAACATTAGCTCCAGCATCGTTTCTAAAGAAATATGGACCAATGATGCCTTCAGCGTGTAAAGCACACAATACAGGATGCAATGGAACCTGAAGAACTTCTTGAGGATTGTTTTCACTCCATATACGGCAATTTTGCTTGTTTACATAGCCGTTCAACCAGAAATGAGCTTCATCACTGAACACAATTTTACGATAAAAAAGTAAATCAACTTCAAGCTGTTCTAGGGCCCAATCAGCAAACAATCGACGCTTATTATGGTCAAGTGGCTTTAGTTCTTGGACCAGTAGGATCTTGTAGGTGTGTAGCCTAAGATCTTTAGGCAAAAATTTCCATGTGTTGGATGCACAGAGTCTAACTTGTTGTGAACGTCGACGAATAGACAAATCTGAATCATCATTAACCCAATGACTTATAGCAGCGATATTTTCTTCTGTATGTACAGTTCTTTGTCTTGTTGTTTTTGTTGAATAAGCTGCTCTGATGGATCATTATGTAAACCATAAATTTCACGAAGTGCTCTATAAGTTTGTCGAATAGAACACTTGTTTTGAAAATAAATTTCAACAATTTATAAACGTTGGTGCGGCTTGAGTCTTCCCATGATAATTTGTCAATGCTTACTGAACAGAAATGTTAAAACAACATGGATTCAAAACACAACATAAGGATCTTCGAAAAACAATTAGACTTACAATATTCTCTTCATCGGCCCTAAATAATATTTAAAATATCAAAATCAACTAACAATCAGTATATCTTACCTCGAAGTGGTAACCGGATAATTGCTTAAATAGACTAACTTTAAAAATCAAGATAGTCTATGTTCGTCACAAAATCACCGAAAACTTTAAGGTATTATAAGGTTCTCTTTAAACCATTGACATTCCATAATGAGATTTATTCAAGCTTAAATATAATTATATATTATGTATAAAATAAAATCGAAAAAGGCTTTTTTTGAAATTAAAATGGTAGAAGACTGACAGATTAAATCTGTTTTGATATTCAAATTTTGTCATATTTCTTCTATTAAGTAAAAAGCCTTTTTCTATTTTATTTTATGCATAATGTATAATTATATTTAGGCTTGAATAAATATCATTATGGAATGTCAATGGTATAAAGAAAACCTTATATTATTATAATATAGTTTTCTGTGATTTTGTGACGAACATAGTCTTTCTTGATTTTTAAAGTTAGTCTGTTTAAGCAATTATTCGGTTACCACTTTGGGGTAAGATATACGTATTGTTAGTTGATTTTGATATTTTAAATATTATTTAGGGCCGATGAAGAGATTATTGAAAGTTTAATTGTTTTTTGAAGATAGAGTGCATGTTTTGAGAAATTTTTGAATTAACTAATTTGAAGATTTAAATATATTAAATATTCCAAATAAATTATATTTTTTGAGAAGTCCTCAAGTTGTGTTTTATGTTTTTCAAAAGGAATTGGTGTTCATAATGGTAAGATCAAAAAGAAAATTTTGTCTCCTTCAAATATTTATTTATTAATTTTAAATGACAATTTATATTTCTTGGTTTATTTATTCCATTTGACATTTTATATTGAGTTTTGATTATATACCTCTATTAAATATGGGCGGTGCTTATGTAAACATTAACTTTATTCTAAAAGTTTTTTGAATAAAAATTTTCTTGAAATTAAAATTGTAGAAGACTGATAGATTGAATCTGTTTTGATATTCAAATTTTGAAATAATTGTTGTATTGAATAACTATAAAAATATGTAAAAATCAGAATGACCTCATTTAATATTATTAGAACTAACATACATCTATGTCGTACGATCTAACCTTGAATCTGAAAAAAATTATTGTGAATTTATATAATGTAATTTTATTCTATCAAAAATTTTTAAATGAAAATGGTTTGCACCTTCGATGAGTCCAAATTTCAACTAATTAATGTACCTATTAACTGTCCCCATTTTCTGCGTCAGGGATTTTCGCTTATTTCGGATTCGCCATGTTGAACTGTTTCTTTTAAGAACTTTTCGAACACTATCCAGCCAACTATGTGAATTTTTTTCAAATATAACTTACCAATTTCGTATTGAACAAAAATTGTTTCAGTAGGGGACAAGAACAAGACGAAAGGGACTCGAACCGACGTCCTTACCGAAGACGAAAAAACACTTCCTATCAGCAATTTGAAACTGCGAAAGCATTTTCTCTCGGAATATTTCATTAATCGGATCAAAAACCCCTTGCCATTATTGCATATTACGGTTTCTTATCGATTTCCTCCTTTGAAATTTGAAAATGAAAGATCAAAATGGCCGAACTTCCACGTAAACAGATTGGAATTAATTAATTATTTCTTGTTTCTTCGAATTGAGCATCTTCAGGGGGCGAGACCGTTAAAAATTTCAGTAGCGCACTTTATACGTTATTGGGAAGGATCGAATAAAATACCAGGATGGAAATTTCTTTTTTATTCAAAATAATTCACACACTTTTTATGTTTCGCAATTTATTCAGAATCCTGACACGTGTTTCGCTCTTTCGACCATCTTCCTTTGTGTTCAGTACAAAGAGGAACTAAACATAAAATTGAAAAAGGTTATTTTATTACAATTAGGACATTGCGCATGCAAATAACAGCATCCAGTATAGTGTTGCCGAATAGTACTTGGGAATTTGTTAAATTCTCCTTTTTATCAATGGCTTTTTGATTGAAAGAAACTCTAAATAGTCCATCAATTTACCCTTATTAACACTATATAGTAGAGTGACATCTGTCCCATTAAAAAAATGATTACTTTCTATACAATGTTCTACAAAACCGGTTAATTTCTGGTTTTTCAAAATAGATATCCTAAGTTATTTGATTCTATGTTGTTAAGATCGGCCTGTCTGTCCTATATTTGTAGCATTACAATAATCACGATTAACTTGATGAATCCCTGATTTTACAAAGGCCATTGAAAACCATATTTTCCTAAAGAAAATATGGTTTTCAATCATATTTTCCTAAAGAAAATATGGTTTTCAATGGGTTATATAAAATGTTTCAGCAGTCGGATATCTAATGGTCTTCATAAAATGGGAATTAATTAAAATAGAATAGAAAGGCCTTTTACTTGATAGAAGAAATATAACAAAATTTGAATATTAAAACAAATTGAAGGATGTTTATCTTCTACAATTTTAATTTCAAAAAAATTTTATTCAAAAAACTTTTAGAAATAAATTTATGTCTAACAAGCACCGCTTACATTTAATAGACGTATATAATCAAAACTCAATATATAATGTCAAATGGAATAAATAACCCAACAGATATACGAAAGTAATTAAAATTAATAAATGAATATTTAAAGGAGACAAAATTTTGTTTCTGGTCTTACCTTTAAGAAACGCCACTTGCCTTTTAAAAACATGAACACACTTAAAGGACTTCTCAAAGAATATAATTTATTTGAAATATTTAATATATTTAAATATTCGAATAAATTACTTCAAAAATCTCTAAAAAAATGTGCACTATATCTTCAAAAAACAAATATAATTCTAGACAATTCCGTCTTCAGTCCTCTTTCAATATTCCAAATATGAAAATCAAAAACATAACCTATATCACTCACGTGTTAAAAGACTTAAGCTTCGAAATACAGATCAACTATATAATTCAAGATTGATCTATGTTCTAACAAAATCAAAGAACAGTGTGAGTTATTTTAAGGTTTATTTAAATTCATTGACATTCTATAATGAGATTTATTGAAGCCAAAATATAATTATATATTATATATAAAATAAAATAGAAAGGCCTTCTACTTGATAGAAGAAATATAACAAAATTTGAATACTAAAACAAATTGAAATATGTTTATCTTCTACAATTTTAATTTCAAAAAAATTTTATTCAAAAAACTTTTAGAAATAAATTTATGTCTAACAAGCATAAAAAAAAAAGACGTATATAATCAAAACTCAATATATAATGTCAAATGGAATAAATAACACAACAGATATACGAAAGTAATTAAAATTAATAAATAAATATTTAAAGGAGACAAAATTTTGTTTCTGGTCTTACCTTTAAGAAACATCACTTGCCTTTTAAAAACATGAACACACTTAAAGGACTTCTCAAAGAATATAATTTATTTGAAATATTTAATATATTTAAATATTCGAATAAATTATTTCAAAAATCTCTAAAAATTGATGGAATTAATTCTTCAGCAGTAAATAGAAATAATTTAGCTAAGATTTTGGTGAACAATAAAGAAAAAAAGAATTCTAAAATGATATAACACTTATTATATAATTTTTTAGATCTTATTATATAATTTCTTAAAGAAACACAATTTCGAATAATTTCTACGAACTTTCTAGAAATTATTCTAGTGCATCCAATACTTTAAGAATCTGGTTTGATTGAGATGGGGTGAGTCCCTCCATAAAGTGTGAGTGAGACAGATAATGACGCAACTATTTGGTATTAGCACACGTAAACGCAATACAGATCAGTACGCTACGTCCCTTGGTCTACTGCGCATCTTTCCGTATTTGATCGTGTTATTTGTGTACTTACGAGTTTTGGCTTCGTTTATTTGATTCGGTTGCTTGTGATTTGGATAGTTTTGATTTCTTTATGACCTAATTTGGTTTTATCTGGACTAACCTGTGATTGTGTATTGCCATCATGTCTGTGTATATCACACAGGAATATGCCCACCTGCACCTCATTTATGGCGAATGCAGATGTAACGCTAGTGCAGCTTTGAGAATGTAACGCGAGTGATACTCTAATGATGATCGTTATCCAGATCATCGAGTTTTTACGAATGTGCACCGTATACTCTTCACAGCGGGACGACTTCCAAACAAAGTGAATGGTGAAGGAAGAATTTCCTTACCCTACGACGATATTGTGCTTCAAGCAGTTGAGGAAGATCCAAGTACTTCGCTACGTGAAATTCAGCCAAACACAGGAGTGCTGACCAAAAGTACAGCTCACCGACTATTGAAAAAACATAAGCTCCACCCATATCATGTACAGCGAGTACAAGCTCTGTTAGCTCGGGATTATGCACCTGGGGTTGCGTTTTGCAAAACCATACTACAAAAGAACGGGGAAGAACCACAATTCTTAGAAAATTTTTTGTGGTCGGATGAATCAACATTTAAAAAAGATGGTTTCACGAACCTACATGATTCAATATAATAAATAGAGGTTAATACTTGATAGAAGGTAGATAAAATTATTTAAATATTTTAATATTAGCCTTCTACATATTTAATTACAAAAAATTACATTTAACACTTATAACTTCAGGAATTAAACTAAAATAATGTCATATAAGTACCACTTACATCAAACGACATATAAAATAGACATTCATTATAAGACATCCAGATCATATAATAAAATCCAAAAAATAAAAATTGTTAACCAAAATTCTATAAATTAAATATTTTGAATAGACAAAATTTTGTTTCTACTGATCAATCTTATGAAAACAAATATCTTTCAAAAATGTTTAACAAAATCTTAAGAATTTCATCATAAAACTATCTTAGAATATTCAATATTATTGGATAATCTAACTAAGTTACTTTCTATAAAATCTCAAGATATGTAAAAACATTACTGAAAAACAAGTTTTAAGAGAGACTTTGCTTCGTCAGTATTCAAATAATTCATATTCAATAAAATATAACATCAATCAACAACAAATATTTACTCACCCTTCAACAATTTAGAAAACTTCTGGTAATGAATACTGAAAAATTTAAATGTAGTGTAGGTTAAGTTACAAATAAATAATTCGGTGGTTTACCCTTGATATAAAAGATTAAAAGACAATTTAACGGTCTCTGTTATAGCACAAGGACTATCTGTATAAAGAATGTTAAGGAAACCAAATAATTATATATTATGAATAAAATATCATAAATAGAGGTTAATACTTGATAGAAGGTAGATAAAATTATTTGAATATTTTAATAGTAGCCTTCTACATATTTATTTTCAAAAAATTATATTTAATTATAACTTCAGGAATTAAATTAAAATTTAATGTCATATAAGTACCACTTATATCAAACGACATATAAAATAAACAAATATTTGTGGTTGATTGATCTTATTATATATTTTATTGAATATGAATTATTCGAATATTGACGAAGCAAAGTCTCCCTTAAAACTTTTTTTTCAGTAATGTTTTTACATATCTTGAGATTTTATAGAAAGTAACTTAGTTAGATATCCAATAATATTGAATATTCTAAGTAAGATAGTTTTATGATGAAATTCTTAAGATTATGTTAAACATTTTTGAAAGATATTTGTTTTCATAATATTGATCAGCAGAAATAAAATTTTGTATATTCAAAATATTCAATTTATAGAATATTGGTTAACAATTTTTATTTATTGGATTTTGTTATATCATTTGGATGTCTTATAATGATTGTTTATTTTATATGTCGTTTGATATAAGTGGTACTTATATGACATTATTTTAATTGAATTCCTGAAGTTATAATTATTAAATATAATTTTTTGAAATTAAATATGTAGAAGGCTAATATTAAAACATTTAAATAACTATATATACTATAGTAACGTAGAAAATCCGAATTTAATGAGACAAAATAGATCTCAATATCGTTTTAAAGTGAACATGTGGACTGGAATTCTGAACGGAAGAGTCATGTGACCTTTTGAGTTGACAGAGGTTTTAAATGCTGAAATTTATTTAGATTTATTACGAAATCAGTCGCAAAATTTACGTGCCACTTAGTATTTTCAGAGAAATATGGTTTCAGCAAGATGGTTGCTTAGCGCACTATGTCCTCTCAATTAGGGAATATCTAAATGAAGAATATCAAGCCCGTTCACCTGATTTGAATCCCTTAGATTTTTTTACTGGGGAGCAGTGAAGGAAAAAAGTTATTCAAAACAAATTGAAAATGTAGTTGAGCTACGAGAGAGAATTAGGGAAGCAATGCGATTCGTCAATAACGGAAGATTCGCTCTTCTGATTTCCGGATCTTTTTTAAGATATCGTGCATGTACTGGGGCTGAAGGAGTTTGAACATCATTTCTGAATTTATTAAATCTTGTCATAAAACGAAACTGAATTTCTTTAAGAAAAACCTTTTTTTGTCCAATCTATAAAGAAATGTAGTTAGTGTTATAGCTATTTTAGAATCCTCATTAAATGTGCTAACTTTTCAAGTAACTTGCCAAACTGATGTAGTACAATTTTTCTCAGTACTCTCAGTTGAAGTTGGGCGAAATTTTAATTTTGAATACTTGTTTCGGCAAAACGTGACATTATTTTCCAAGCTGGAGCAATTGGCTTAGAATTGAAGATTACAGGTTACAGAAGCACTATTCGAGATAACATATGAAGAATAAAATTTGAAAAAAGTAAAAAATGGTAGCAACAGGAGTTCGAAAATCATCACAGGGTTTGCCTTTTATTGAATAAGAGAAAGTGCAATATAATTTGAAGAATAGAGGACTTGGGTTTTCTTTCATATTTTTCTGATGATTACTACGACTTAACCTGTAACCTGATTCCGGATTGACGTCGACTTTTGGGACATTCTGTACATATATTATTATATGTACGCAAATTATTCACTTTAATTTTTGTATATGTTTTCTTAAATTTTTTTTTCATTTTCAGGTTCATTTATAGAAGCTGGGATAGTATGTATGTGTGTCAATAAGATATATGATAAATATGACCGATTTAGAGTACATTTTCGCACATGATCCCCACAATCGACAATCTATCAAACCCCGCCAGGCCCCTTTAATTATAATTAAGACACAATGGTCCCGATCGAAGGGCAAACATCGAAATGTTTGTATTCCTAACTTGTAATTGAACTTGTAACAGCAATGAAACTTATATTGTAACGAAAATGGCCTTCAATATATATCGAAACTATCCAGCTACTGCTACCCAGGTAAGCGACTAATACCAACCCCTCACTTCGAACGATTTGATGGGGATAGTGCTTTAAAGTTGGCTGCATTGTTTAGCGACGTTGACCGCAGCTTCAAGAATAATGGGGTGGGAGCAGTGGGCAGGAGGGTGCAAGTCAAACCAAGACAAATGGCATTCGCGTCCAGGTTAATTCCTCTAGTTGTGGAACTATACGATATCCGGGATTCCTTAAAGTTCCAGCACCTCTTCTTGCTGACGGAGGGGGGTATGTCCACTCGATACAAATCCTGCTTGATCGGGAAGCAGGAACGTAATTCACCCATCAGCCCGCTGGAATAAGGAAAAATAGATGTTAATCATAGCTTAATTTTAATTAATGAATTCTTCATGTCACCAAACATTTTAACTTTGCCATAAAATTATTTTCTGCTTATAATTATTGGGTCATTGGCTAAGAACAGATTATTTGGACCAAAATATCACGACTAGACTAAGTATGCCTCCTTAAAATATTGCTGTGGAAAAAGATACAGGACGTAAAATTTGAAGTTGTTTTGCTATTTGCTAATGTTTCTTTGTTTATTTCCAAATTATTATCCAAATAGGCACAGAGGCATAACTTTAAATGAGAAACATTATTTTGAGTATAACTTCACTTTTTGTGATAGTGTTTCACCAGACGTGGTGAGGGTTCATACCTCCTCTTCTCAAAAACTAGCAGTAATCACCCATCATGGCTGGATACCATCGTCCTTGATAGCGAATTTCCATCGTCCATTTTCAGCTCCAAAATTTTCAGAATAAAATGACAGATGTGAATGGGGGAAATGGATTTCTAATGACATCCGGGCACCAAGCGATTATAGGCATCTAATAGTTCTTTAATTAACTGTTGGTAGTTTGCATCCATATTGTTACCCAAAAATCCTCTTACTACACTAACAAATGAGTCCCATGCTCTGAGTTCCTGCCTGGTAAGCTTCTCTGCAAAAATAACATCGCCCAGCCATTTTCTGATTTGTGGTCCGATAAAAATGTCTTCCTTTAATTTGGTATCACCTAACTTGAGAAAGACTTGTTTTAAGTATTTGAAACCATCATCATCTTTATTCATAGGCTTCACAAAGTTTTTCATCAGTCAAAGTTTAATGTGAAGAGGAGATAGAAGGATATTTTTGGGGCCTACAAGAGGTCAGAACTTAACATTTTGAGATCTGGTTGAAATAAACTTCTTCCTGGCACAATTTTTTTATATAATGCTGATTTACTGTACGACTGTCGCATAGACAAAGAATGGACAGCAATATTTTGTAAATCTTCCCTGAAGTCCATCTAAAATTCCTGTTTTAGACATTAATTTAATTCTAAAATTTTTTTGAATAAAATTTTTTAAATTAAAATTGTAGAAGATAAACATATATTAATTTGTTTTAATATTCAAATTTTGTTATATTTCTTCTATCAAGTAAAAGGCCTTTCTATTTTATTTTATATATAATATATAATTATACCTTGGCTTCAATAAATCTCATTATGCAATGTCAATGAATTTAGGTAAACCTTAAAAATAGCTCACACTGTTCTTTGATTCTGTTAGAGCATAGAGAAATCTTGAATTATAAAGATGATCTATGTCTCGAAACATTATTCATTTACACGTGGTGAGTGCTTTGGTACAGGTTAGTTTTTTGATTTTAATATTTTGAATATATTTCAGGACTGAAGACGGAATTGCTTTGAACTATATTTGTTTTTTGAAGATATAGTGCATGCTTTGAGAGATTTCTGAATTTACTTATTCGAATATTTAAATATATTAAATATTTCAAATAAATTATATTCTTTGAGAGGTCCTTTAAGTGTGTTCATGTTTTTAAGATACAAATGGCGTTTTGAGGGCAAGACCAGAAACAAATTTTGTCTCCTTTAAATATTTATTTATTAATTTTAGGGACTTTCGTGTATCTTTTGGTTTATTTATTCCATTTGACATTGTATATTGAGTTTAGATTATAAACGTCTATTAAATATAAGCGGTGCTTGTTTTAGACATTAATTTAATTCTAAAATTTTTTTGAATAAAATTTTTTAAATTAAAATTGTAGAAGATAAACATATATTAATTTGTTTTAATATTCAAATTTTCTTATATTTCTTCTATCAAGTAAAAGGCCTTTCTATTTTATTTTATATATAATATATAATTATATCTTGGCTTCAATAAATCTCATTATGCAATGTCAATGAATTTAGGTAAACCTTAAAAATAGCTCACACTGTTCTTTGATTCTGTTAGAGCATAGAGAAATCTTGAATTATAAAGATGATCTATGTCTCGAAACATTATTCATTTACACGTGGTGAGTGCTTTGGTACAGGTTAGTTTTTTGATTTTAATATTTTAAATATATTTCAGGACTGAAGACGGAATTGCTTTGAACTATATTTGTTTTTTGAAGATATAGTGCATGCTTTGAGAGATTTCTGAATTTACTTATTCGAATATTTAAATATATTAAATATTTCAAATAAATTATATTCTTTGAGAGGTCCTTTAAGTGTGTTCATGTTTTTAAGATACAAATGGCGTTTTGAGGGCAAGACCAGAAACAAATTTTGTCTCCTTTAAATATTTATTTATTAATTTTAGGGACTTTCGTGTATCTTTTGGTTTATTTATTCCATTTGACATTGTATATTGAGTTTAGATTATATACGTCTATTAAATATAAGCGGTGCTTGTTTTAGACATTAATTTAATTCTAAAATTTTTTTTGAATAAAATTTTTTAAATTAAAATTGTAGAAGATAAACATATATTAATTTGTTTTAATATTCAAATTTTGTTATATTTCTTCTATCAAGTAAAAGGCCTTTCTATTTTATTTTATATATAATATATAATTATATCTTGGCTTCAATAAATCTCATTATGCAATGTCAATGAATTTAGGTAAACCTTAAAAATAGCTCACACTGTTCTTTGATTCTGTTAGAGCATAGAGAAATCTTGAATTATAAAGATGATCTATGTCTCGAAACATTATTCATTTACACGTGGTGAGTGCTTTGGTACAGGTTAGTTTTTTGATTTTAATATTTTGAATATATTTCAGGACTGAAGACGGAATTGCTTTGAACTATATTTGTTTTTTGAAGATATAGTGCATGCTTTGAGAGATTTCTGAATTTACTTATTCGAATATTTAAATATATTAAATATTTCAAATAAATTATATTCTTTGAGAGGTCCTTTAAGTGTGTTCATGTTTTTAAGATACAAATGGCGTTTTGAGGGCAAGACCAGAAACAAATTTTGTCTCCTTTAAATATTTATTTATTAATTTTAGGGACTTTCGTGTATCTTTTGGTTTATTTATTCCATTTGACATTGTATATTGAGTTTAGATTATATACGTCTATTAAATATAAGCGGTGCTTGTTTTAGACATTAATTTAATTCTAAAATTTTTTTGAATAAAATTTTTTAAATTAAAATTGTAGAAGATAAACATATATTAATTTGTTTTAATATTCAAATTTTGTTATATTTCTTCTATCAAGTAAAAGGCCTTTCTATTTTATTAAAATTCCTGTGTGTGAGTGTGAGTGTCCATATATCTGCTATTTATACTTGTTGTAGTTTATTTTATCCGAAAGAGTGCGCATATTTTCATAACTTTCTTTCAACGTCGCTGAATGGGCAACTGGTATAGAAAGTTTTAAATTTCCATTATGCAATAACACAGTTTTTGAACTGTATTTAGACTAATCTATAAAAAAACGTCACGCAGAGGGGGAATGCTCAATATCAAGCTCCTGGCTCAAGTATTAGTACCTACTATTGCCTAATAAGTTGCATTCATTAAGACGGAAACCAAGAAGTTCTGACTGTTGCTTTGATAACCCCAAATCACGACGGAATTGGGACCTGGAGTAAAAGTAGGGTCGTTGCACTGTTATTCGGAGACGCCTGATGATGCGTTGTCTCTAATATCTTCCAAAACATCATTTTGCTCATCTAAAGGAGTGATCGGCACTGGTAAATCTGCATAATGAGGGACAGATCATATTGCAGACTGCAAATTTGGATAGTCGATCTTGTGCTTGCCCTTTTGGGAATAACCTTCAATCTTTGTCAGGCAAAAATAGCAATCATCTAAATGATTAGTGTGTTCTTGCCATACCAGAGTGACTGCAAAAGGCATGCTTTTTCTCTTCCTATTCAACCACTGCACCAATGATACGCTACAACTAACACAGCACACCTGGGGGCTTGTCTTGATCTCCAAATAAAGCACCAAAATATTAGAAGTAGGCTTCTTTTGATATTTTCAAAAAATATCAAATATATTTTCATAAAATATGGCTTATGATTTCACCATAAATTCTCCACAAATGTAAGAAAATTAGTCAGGAGAGATTTTGCAACTATGGCGTGTCTGTCTCGACATTTTCGTCCTTAAAACACATTCTTACTTACACACAGGGAATCACTCACTTCGAAACTCAACAGAAGATTTCTAATTGTAATTTTATGTCTTATATTGTATATAACACAGTTTAGGTACTTTTCCTGTTATAAAATGCATCTATTTTAACCATCCCCTCATAAAATTGGCTATTTGCTAATGTAAAATGGTCTTATTGAGTTACTGAAACGTGATAAGTGTAAGGGCTTAAGGAATATTTTTCCATTTGACATTATATATTGAGTTTTGATTAAATACGTCTATTAAATGTAAGCGGTGCTTGTTAGACATAAATTTATTTCTACAAGTTTTTTGAATAAAAAATTTTTTTGAAATTAAAATTGTAGAAGATAAACATATTTCAATTTGTTTTAATATTCAAATTTTTTTATATTTCTTCTATCAAGTAAAAGGCCTTTCTATTTTATTTTATATATAATATATAATTATATTTTGGCTTCAATAAATCTCATTATAGAATGTCAATGAATTTAAATAAACCTTAAAATAACTCACACTGTTCTTTGATTTTGTTAGAACATAGATCAATCTTGAATTATATAGTTGATCTGTATTTCGAAGCTTAAGTCTTTTAACACGTGAGTGATATAGGTTATATTTTTGATTTTGATATTTGGAATGTTAAAAGAGGACTGAAGACGGGATTGTCTAGAATTATATTTGTTTTTTGAAGATATAGTGCACATTTTTTTAAAAATTTTTGAAATAATTTATTCGAATATTTAAATATATTAAATATTTCAAATAAATTATACTCTTTGAGAAGTCCTTTAAGTGTGTTCATGTTTTTAAAAGGCAACTGGTGTTCTTAAAGGTAAGACCAGAAACAAAATTTTGTCTCCTTTAAATATTTATTTATTAATTTTAATTACTTTCGTATATCTGTTGGGTTATTTATTCCATTTGACATTATATATTGAGTTTTGATTATATACGTCTATTAAATGTGAGCGGTGCTTGTTAGACATAAATTTATTTCTAAAATGTTTTTGAATAAAAAAATGTTTTGAAATTAAAATTGTAGAAGATAAACATATTTCAATTTGTTTTAATATTCAAATTTTGAATATTTTTCCTATTATTAGAAGGGTATTTCCATCCAAAAAATAGAGTACTGCTTTGTGTTACAAAAATTTTGTCGACCAGTGTTTTAACCTACTATAGGGTTTGTTCGAAATTAGGTATATAAAGAAAACCCTCACAGTCCACCCCTGATTTTCAACGACGTCCCTCGAATTCGTCCCGGTATCTGCAACCCGAATACGTCTTCAGATATAAGTTGGCGATTATGAAATTCCTTATGACGACCACAAAGGTTACCAGAAGTCCGTTATTGGTTATGTCCACCGGACATGTCTGTGAGCCTTTGATTTATGTCTAATCTACCCTGCTCTCCTCTTAATCGACGTCCGAGAACTTCCTGCCTGTCCATTTGAGTAAGAGGACTATCTTGTCCCTCCAGATATTAATCCAGGTGATTTTTTAAAGGGGATCGTTGAGATATTGCCGAAGGGGCTGTGTTGATTATGGACGATGTATGATGTAGGGCCATCTCCTGATATTATTCTGCTGCTTCTGATGACATTCCATGAATCTTGTGGTAAATTTGAATCTTCTGGGTCATCTCTTGATGATTGAACTATATCAATATAATTATTTGACATATCGAACCAAATTTCACAGGAATATTCATTATTTGACAGGAAATATTCATTTCAACGAACCAAAGTAAACAGAGTTTTATGATTAATCAAATCTTTTAATTTTGCTTCTGAAGAATTTTAAAATTATAACTATACGCTGTTACCAAAAAAATTGCGATTGCGAAAACCTTCCAAATTTGACACAATGCTGACAGAAAAATAGAAAAGAAAAAAATTCCTCAATCATAAAAATTCGAATAAAAATCGTAATAGAACAAGAAAAAATATATGTATGAATAAGTTTTCAAAAGTTACTACGTTTTAGAAAATATTGAGATATCTACATGGCAGAATTGAGGGTTCACATTTTTCTGGCTGTAGTTTCGGAGTATTATTTCATTTTTAGTTAACTGAAAACTTAACGAAAGATATAGAGTATTTATGCAGGATGAGAAACAAATGAATGATAACAAGAAAACAAGTGTGAATAGAATTCTAATGATAAATAAGATATAATCTAATGTAGAAAAAAATCAAACATTCATCAACCGAAAGTTCGTGAGTAAATATATTCAACTTGTAATAACAAATACATAGGACATATAGGGTGTTTTTTTAAGGCCAAATTCGAAGAATATAATAAACAAAGAAATAGGCATTCTTTCCATACAAAAGATAATCTGGATATTTTATATATATATATATATATATATATATATATATATATAATTAAAAACGAGGAAGCAAAACAATTATAAGTCATAAAATTTTAAAATTAGCTCCAAATCAAAATCATTCGAAACTATTGACAAATATTCATTTATTAATTTGAATTGACAATTCATAGTTGTTGGGTTTATTTATTCCATTTGATATTATATAATGATTCTTGATTTTATATGTCTATTAAATATAAGCAGTGCTTATAAGATATTAATTTAATTCCATAAGATTTTGAATGAAATTTCTTTAAATTAAAATTTATAGAAAGCTAACAGATTAAATCTGTTTTGATATTTGAATTTTTAATCTATTTGAATTATATTTGTTTCTATTTTTTTCATATTGATATTTTTTTCTTATTCAAAAATTATATATTAGCCAGTACAAATTTCCAATTTGACAATATTAAGGATCCAATCCTGCCTCATTGGAGAAATCAACATTCAATATTTGATTTTTCAACCTACCCACCCCGAAAGTAAAATTTCAGTTTACACTTCATAATTTAAATACCGAGAAACGTGTAAATGAGTTCACCTAAACTTAAACGAATTAAATCTTGCAGAAATTCCGCGGTGATAACTGAAAAGAGATATCATCTAATAGGGAATTAATGAACCAAACAGAAATGTAGGGGTATCTGAAGTAAATGTAGCGACTAAGACCCTAATATCTTTGGCGAAAAATAAACAACACAAACAAAAACTAATTACGAAAACAGTGTTTATCAAACGCAAAATATCTGTGTACTTTTACAGTAGGAACTTGGTTGATTCGAATCTCTCAGACGTTTCAAGAATGAGGTTAATAACATTGGCTGGGTATTGATTGAGTAAGATATAATTTTATTTCATTCATCATTTTTCCAAATGATAAACTTTTGGAGTATCAAGGAATTTTTTTTTTGAATTCCACTGAAATTTTCACGGTCCACTATTGGTAAAACCGAAGAACTGAACATCAATTTATACGTTTTGATAACTTTTCATATATCATTAGTCACTTCGTATAAACATCGAATATTGAATATCAAATAGGGTCATTCTGTTATACCTCCCTACAATTTTTAATTGTATAGAATTTCTTAAAATTTTTTAAAAATTAAATTAAATTAAAAATATGTAGAAGGCCAATTTTAAAATATTTGAATTATTAAATTAATGCCTTAGAAAACACTGTCCCATTTCTAGTAGACGTATACAATAAATACAATATCAAAAAGAGATAAAAGACTCCAAAGAAAATATAGAATATTGATCGAACTTACTTAACAAACATTTAGTGGTACTGTTTCATAACGATATTGTGAAAAACAAATTCCACTCAGAAAATGTACAACATAAACTTGAGGAATTTTTCGGAACAACCTCTCTTCAAAGAGTTCCTTCAAAAAACTTTTCAAAAATATGTAGCATATCTTCCAGAAGGCGATTTGGCATTCTTACTGGTAATCCAGAGTCCACTTTCATGCCAGCAAAATAAGAAAAATCAATAGAAAATACCTATCATAGTCACTACGACCTCGTGTAATCTCAAACATATTTTTGAAGAAGCTTTTTTAATAGAGGTTGTTCCGAAGAATTTGTAAGTCCATTAGATTAGAATAATACTGTTATGAAACAGTATTGTGTTCACTGGATGTTTGTTGACTAGGTTCGATCAATACTCTATATTTTCTTTGGGTTCCTTTATTTTCTTTTGATACTGTGTTTGTCTACTAAAAATGAAACAGTATTCTCTAAAGTATTTAATTTTAAATAATGAGAAGGCGTTTTTTACATGATAGAAGGATAATTGCAAAATTTAAATATCAAAACTGACTTATAACAGAATAAATCAATCTGTTTTGATATTTAAATTTTGTAATAATCCTTCTATCAAGTAAAAACATTCTTCTTATTATTTTATTGTATATATAATGCATAACTCTTTTTTGTTTTTTTTTTAATTTAATTTTATAAATGTCATTTGGTTTTACCTATGGCCATAAAATACCTTACAAGCTTTGTGTTATTTTTTTGATGAACATAAAATACGATGGATTTTTAAAGTTCTCTGATTTTAGTGTTTGTTCAACAAGGATACCAGGTCTTTCTGGTAAGTTATTTCTGGTTAATTGATTTTATTTTTTAAATGTGACATGGGACTGACCAAGACTTTATTTGATTACAAATTGTTTTTTGAGGATGTGCTACATGTTTTGAGAGATTTTTGAAGTAACTTATTCAAATATTTCAAATAAATTAGTTTTGGAGAAATTCTTAAGATTATGTTTTGCATTTTTGAAAAAGATTTGGTTCTCATAAATATAAGATGAGAAACAAAATTTCAAATATTTATTTATTGATTTTTGTTGACAATTTATATTTGTTTGGGTTTTTCATTCCATTTGATATTAATAATGAGGTTTGATTTTATATGTTTACTTAATTTAAGCAGTGCTTGTAAGACATTAATTTAATTGTAAAAGTTTTTGAATAAAATTATTTGAAATTAAAATTTATAGATGGCTTATATCGGGTGTTTTTTTAAGAGTGATAGAACTTTACATTGAAATAAAACAAATTCAAATTAAGATTGAAGCCACATTTTTTATTTGAAAGATAATTTTATGACATTCGACCAGACCAATTTTGAACCACTTTTTCGAATAATTCAGGCCTTATTTCATCCATAACACGAATTATGTTATTCAAATATTAGCCTTCTACATATTTAATTTCAAAAAATTATATTTAATAATTATAACTTCAGAAATTAAATCAAAATAATGTCATATAAGTACCACTTATATTAAACGACATATAAAATAAACATTCATTACAAGACATCCAAATGATATAACAAAATCCAATAAATATAAATTGTTAACCATAATCCTATAAATTAAATATTTTGAATAGACAAAATTTTGTTTCTGCTGATCAATCTTATGAAAACAAATAATAATTAAAAAATAATTAATTCCTGAAGTTATAATTACTAAATATAATAATATATAATATTTAAATAATTTTATATACCTTCTATCAAGTATTAACCTCTATTTATGTTATTTTATTCATAATATATAATTATTTGGTTTCCTTAACATTCTTTATACAGATAGTCCTTGTACTATAACAGAGGCCGTTAAATTGTCTTTCAATCTTTTAGATCAAGTGTAAACCACAGAATTATTTATTTATAGTTAACCGTACACTAGATTTGAAATTTTCAGTATTCATTTACCAGAAGTTTTCTAAATTGTTGAAGGGTGAGTAAATATTTGTTGTTGATTGATGTTATATTTTATTGAATATGAATCATTTGAATACTGACGAGGCAGTGTCTCTCTTAAAACTTGTTTTTCAGTAATGTTTTTACATATCTTGAGTTTTTATAGAAGGTAACTTAGTTAGATATCCAATAATATTGAATATTCTAAGTTTTTCATAAGATTGATCAGCAGAAACAAAATTTTGTCTAATCAAAATATTTAATTTATAAGATTTTGGTTAACAATTTTTATTTATCGGATTTTGTTATATCATTTGGATGTCTTATAATGAATGTTGATTTTATATGTCATTTGATATAAGTGATACGTACCTATATGACATTATTTTGATTTAATTTCTGAAGTTATAATTATTAAATATTATATAATTTTTTTAAGTTAAATATGTAGAAGGCTAATATTAAAATATTCAAATAATTTTATATACCTTCTATCAAGTATTAACCTCTATTTATGTTACGAGTTATGTTGGCTTCCAAAGCGTCTATTATTCTGGTTTATCAGCATAAACCAATGACTTGACATAACCCCAAAGAAAATAATCCAGTGGAGTTATGTCGCATGATCTTGAAGGCCAATTAAGTGGACCATTTCTCGAAATAATGTTATCGCCAAATCTTTGAATAAATCAATTTTTTCGGTAGCTGCATGAGGTGAAGCACCATCTTGTTGAAACCAAAACACTTCTGGTTCAATACCATTCAAATTTTGAATAAAATAATCATGGATCATCGATCTGTAACGAGCTCCATTCACTGTAACAATAGCTCCAGCATCGTTTTCAAAGAAATATGGACTGATGATCCCTCCAGCTTGTAAAGCACACCATATAGTGCATTTTTCAGGATGCAGTGGAACCTGCAGAAATTTTTGAGTGGATTAAGAAGATCAACAGACAATTCTAGATCATCATTAACACTATGACATACAGTAGCGATATTTTCTTCTATATGTACAGTTGTTGGTCTTGTTGTTGTTGAGAAAAAGTTCGAAATCTATCGATGGTTCGACGAATAAGCTGCTCTGATGGACGGTTATGTAAACCATAAATTTCACGAAGTTCTCTATAAGTTTGGCGAATAGAACACTGATTTTGAAAATAAATTTCAACAATTTGTAAACGTTGTTGCGGCTTGAGTCTTTGAGTTTTTTTGATAATTTGTCAATGCTTACTGAACAGAAATGTCAAAACGACATGGCTTCTACCTTCTGTCAAATCACAGTTATCCCTATCGAAAGTTCCATCACTCTAAAAAAACACCCGATAGAATAAATCTGTTTCGATATTCAAATTTTGTATTTACTTTAACTTCAAAAAGTCCTTAAGAGGCGAGTTATAACAGAATTATTCAGTTCGATATTCAATATAAGGAAAAAGCCTTCTATCAAATAAAAAAAACCCCCTTTTTATCATTTTATTCATAATGTAAGATACACCACCCATCTTACGATGCTGTGTTAGCGATAGTATCGTTATATCATAATAAAATGTGTAAAAATCAGATTTAGGATCTCATTCAATATTATTCCGAATGAATTTTCTTCAAGTATTTGAATTAAATACTTCTAATTTGGATTCAAAACTTCTTATATTTCATCCGGAAACACAATACTAAAAATATACTCTGTACCTACATATTCCCCAACGAACATAATTAGCAGTAAAAACATTAAAACATCCCTACATCGATCCCGATAAGAGAAATAAGCTTAACAGCAACCCTGCCTTGCATCCACCGACTCTTATCGCACGGTCAATCCACCTTCCTCATAATTATCATCTTAGCGCACTCCCCCCCTTGAAGATAAAGAAATAAACTTCGGTTCTGCCAGAGTTTTTGCAGCCACAGGCTCACATGCGCAAATGAAATCGATTAAAATGCGAAGAAGAAGTATTAATGGCAAGGGGGACGAGGGTTGGAAGACGCGGCGGGCTGGAGGGGGTATATTTAAGGGTTGGGATGTAAGAAAGTTGACTGCTCTCGTACGTGTACAGCAGACCGAGTGTGTAAAGGCATTTTTCATGTCTTTGAATTTTAATTAATCTGGTCCACACTTTTCGCTTCTTTTCTTCTACCCCGATTTCCAGGGTTTTTCCGGGGAGAACGGGGTGGCAGTAGGGGTTGGGAGATTCGGCGAGCTGGGTAGTTTCTATTGTTTCTTCTTTCGGGAACGAAATGAATAATTAGATCATTATTCCTCTATCTGAATATTTTCGTTTTAAGTTAATTCTGTTTATTCGAGCATGTTAAAATAGGGACATCCGGAGTGGAAGGGAATAAATATTTTTGAGCTTGCTACTCATTGAACTCTTGACATTATCAAGGATTATATTACAGCGTTTTGTGCTGATTGACCTGAATATTCAGTTTTACTCGGCGAGGCAGAAATTTTGCGAAGGTGGATATTTAGATGAAAAAGTTATTTGTGTTCCATTATCACCAAGTCAAAACTTGAGTATATTGAATTAATTTGTGCTTTATCTTAAAGAAACCCAGATACCTTTTGAATAATGAATATGTAGAGTGTCTTAGTTCAGAATAATAAGATTTCGAAGAAATGATACAAACTCCGTATCGTACTGGCCTATACTTGATAGAAATCCATTGTACACTTTAGTTGAATGAAACACATATACCGGGTGTTCTTTTTAGAGTGATAGAACTTTCGATAGGAAAAACTGTGGTTTGACAGAAGGTAGAAGCCATGTTGTTTTGACATTTTTGTTCAGTAAGCATTGACAAATTATCATGGAAAGACTCAAGCCGCAACAACGTTTAAAAATTGTTGAAATTTATTTTCAAAATCAGTGTTCTACTCGCCAAACTTATAGAGCACTTCGTGAAATTTATGGTTTATTTAATTGTCCATCAGAGCAGCTTATTCATGGAACTATCCATAGATTTCGTACAACATTTTCTCTACTCGATGCAACAACAACAAGACAAAGAACTGTACAGAAGAAAATATCGCTGCTGTAAGTCATAGTGTTGATAATGATCCAGATTTGTCTATTCGTCGACATCCATCAAGTTGGCCTCTCTGCATCCACCACATGGAAAATTTTGCGTAAATATCTTGGTCTAATAAGCGTCGTTTGATTGCTGATTGGGCCCTAGAACAGCTTGAAGATGATCTACTTTTTTATCGTAAAATTGTGTTTAGTATGAAGCTCATTTCTGGTTGAACGGCTATGTAACAAGCAAAATTGCCATATATGGAGTGAAAACAGTCCTCAAGAAGTTCTGCAGGTTCTACTGCATCCTGAAAAATGCACGGTATGGTGTGCTTTATGCGCTGGAGGCATCATCGGTTCATATTTCTTTAAAAACTATGCTGGAGCTAATGTTTCAGTGAATGGTGCTCGTTACAGATCGACGATCAATGATTATTTGTTTCAGAATTTGAGTAGTATCGACCCAAAAGTGTTTTGGTTTCAACAAGATGGTGCTACATCTCATGCAGCTACCGTAACAATTGATTTATTGAAAGAAAGGTTTGACGATAACATAATTTCGAGAAATGGTCCAATTAATTGGCTTTCAAGATCATGCGACATAACTCCACTGGATTATTTTCTTTGGAGTTATGTCAAGTGATTGGTTTATGCTGATAAACCAGAAACAACAGACGCTTTGGAAGCCAACATAACTTGTGTTATTGATGAAATAAGGTCTGAATTATTCGAAAAAGTGGTCCAAAATGGTCTAGTAGAAAGCGGTACCTCAGAGCGGTGGATGCACAGAGTCTAACTTTTTGTGAAGGTCGACGAATAGACAAATCTGGATTATCATTAACACTATGACTTACAGCAGCGATATTTTCTTCTGTACGTACAGTTCTTTGTCTTGTTGTTGTTGTTGTATCGAGTAGAGAAAATATTGTCCGAAATCTATCGATAGTTCGACGAATAAGCTGCACTGATGGACGATTATGTAAACCATAAATTTCACGAGGTGCTCTATAAGTTTTGCGAATAGAACACTAATTATAAAAATAAATTTCAACAATTTGTAAACATTGTTGCGGCGTGAGTCTTTCCATGATAATTTGTCAATGCTTTCTGAACAGAAATGTCAAAACAACATGGCCTCTAACTTTTGTCAAATCACAGTTATCCCTATCGAAAGCTTTATCACTCTAATACTAATGGTTATATTTTTGACCTGTATCAATTTTTTGCTTGGACCAATTTTTGGGACCCAGATTACTTTTTGGTTCAGATCAAACTGAATTGCCTCTTACATGAAACCTCCATATAAAACTTGGAATCGAAAGATAACTTTCTGCTAAATAGATCCTTGAATGCTGTAGAGGCACGTTCAACGACTTCCAGGGAAAAACCCCACTATTAGGTTCTAATTTGTTATGATAGTTACAGAAAATATAAACCGAATTAAACTGGCATGACCCATCTTCCCCTCAAAAACCAACTTCCTAGTCCTGCCCTGCTCTCCAAAGACTCTCGGAGTGGGGCGAAGTGAAAACTAAGTATTCCGATGGGGCAAGGGACGTAAAGAATTGGAAGAGTGTGCGAATTAAGAAGAGACCGGGTTTTTACTTCATTTGCATTCTTTCTTGTTTCACTTATGCCCTATATGAGGCTGCCGACGTAGGGAAAGTTTCAGACGGGATGAAACGAGATATTTGCATCTTCCTCTTTCTCTGTCCGTGTGAGAAGCGAGCCACGAATTTTTAATTATTCTACGTAATGGTGTTTGCTCGGATCTTGGGTTTCATGATGGGCGAGAAAATTCGAGTATCGAGTACGGAATCGTTGAAAAAGGGAATCTATTTTGCATAGGAGGAATTTCTATGACAATAGGAAAATGATACTAAATGGCGAATGCGCGGGTCATTTAAACTTTTAGTTATTTGTCATAGATATTAACTAGAACTGGAAAATCGCTCAATTTTTTTCAAAATTAAATGAAATAAAATATCTTAGAACTACAGTTTCACGTTATAGACATAGAAAATGATCAAAACATACAGTGTGGAACGTACAGCTTCAGAACTTACTTAAACGCAATCTTCCCCAACAAATGGATTGAACGAAGAGAAATCGAGTGTTTTTTTTAGAGTGATAGAACTTTCGATAGGGATAACTGTGATTTGACAGAAGGTAAAAGCCATGTTGTTTTGACATTTCTGTTCAGTAAGCAGTGACAAATTATCATGGAAAGACTCACGCCGCAACAACGTTTACAAATAGTTGAAATTTATTTTCAAAATCAGTGTTCTATTCGCCAAACTTATAGAGCACCTCGTGAAATTTATAGTTTACATAATCGTCCATCAGAGCAGCTTATTCTTCGAAGTATCGATAGATTTCGGACAACATTTTCACTACTCGATGCAACAACAACAACAAGACAAAGAACTTCACGTACAGAAGAAAATATCGCTGCTGTAAGTCACAGTGTTAATGATGATCCAGATTTGTCTATTCGTCGACGTTCACAAAAAGTTAGACTCTGTGCATCCACCACTTGGAAAATTTTGCTTAGAGATCTTGGTCTACATCCATACAAGATCTAAATGGTTGAAGAACTAAAGCTACTTGACTATAATAAGCGTCATTTGTTTGCTGATTGGGCCTAGAATAGCTTGAAGTTAATCCACTTTTTTATCGTAAAATTGTATTTAGTGATGAATGTCATTTCTGATTGAACGGCTATGTAAACAAGCAAAATTACCATATATGGAGTGAAAACAATCCTTAAGAAAATCTGCAGGTTCCATTGCATCCTGAAAAATGCACTGTATGGTGTGCTTTACACGCTGGAGGCATCATCCGTCCATATTCCTTTGAAACCAAGCTGGAGCTAATGCTACAGTGAAGGGTGTTCGTTACAGACCATTGGTCAATGGATTCTTCGTTTCAAAATTTGAATGCTATCGACCCAGAAGTGTTTTGGTTCCAACAAGATGGTGCTCCACCTCATGCTGCTACTGTAACAATTGATTTATTGAATGAAAGATTTGGCGATAACATTATTTCGAGAAATGGTCCAATTAATTGGCCTCCAAGATCTTGCGACCTAACTCCACTGGATTATTTTCTTTGGGATTATGTCATTGGTTTATGCTGATAAACCAGAAACAATAGACGCTTTGGAAGGCAACATAACTTGTGTTATTGATGAAATAAGGCTTGAATTATTCGAAAAAGTGGTCCAAAATTGGTCTGGTCGAGTGCGGTTCCTCAAAGTTAGTCCTGGTGGACATATGCGGGAAATTATTTCTAATATATAAATGTCATAAAATTATCTTTCGAATAAAAAAAAAATTGGCTTCAATCCTAATTCAAATGTGTTTTATTTCAATTTTCAGTTCTGTCACTTAAAAAAAAACCCAATACTATTTAGTGATCAGCTAGATCGCCTGACCTCACAATTAGTAGACTAAATAATAAACCCAACTTAATATTCTATGAACTATCCCATACTGATATTTAACTATATGATTTTTACTTCCAAAAAAAGAAATTAAATTTAACAAATAGCATATAACCAATGAAAGGTATACAGTTCTGATAAAAAAAATAATGAAACACTCTGAAAATTCTATTATAAATAGAATTAATAATTGAAAGGGGGGATTTTCATACTTGATAAAAGGTTTGTTCAATATCTTAAATATCAAACAGAATAATTCTGTATATCTTACTATAAATTTCAAATTCATAAAATTTCTTGAAAACACAATTAGAATCAAATTTAAAAAATGCCTTAGAAAATACTGTTTACTTTTTGATGGATATATAGAATTAACACTAATCACACAATTTTTTTTTTTTTAATTTGAATATCAAAACAAATTGAAATATGTTTATCTTCTAGAATTTTAATTTCCAAAAGAATTTTTTTATTCAGAAAACTTTTAGAATTAAATTAATGTCTAAAACAAGCAGCGCTCACATTTAATAGACGTATATAATCAAAACTCAATATACAATGTCAAATGAAATAAAAAACCCAACAGATATACGAAAGTAATTAAATAAATAAATATTCAAACCAGAAACAAAATTTTGTCTCCTTTGAATATTTATTTATTTAATTACTTTCGTATATCTGTTGGGTTTTTTATTTCATTTGACATTGTATATTGAGTTTTGATTATATACGTCTATTAAATGTGAGCGGTGCTTGTTTTAGACATTAATTTAATTCTAAAAGTTTTTTGAATAAAAAAATTCTTTTGGAAATTAAAATTGTAGAAGATAAACATATTTCAATTTGTTTTCATATTCAAATTTTGTTATATTTCTTCTATCAAGTAAAAAGCCTTTCTATTTTATTTTATTTACTAATCACACAGTTTCGAAAGGAGATGAAAGAATTCAAAGAAAATATAGACTATTGATCGAACTTACTCAACAAACATTCAGTTGAGATAGCTCTGTTTCACATCGGTATTATGAAAAAACAAATTCCACTCTAAAAATTACTAACATCAAATTGAGAAATTCTTCGAAACAACCTCTCCTTAAAAACGTTTTTTCAAAAAACTTTTCAAAATTATGCAACGCATCTTCAAAAGGGCATTTGAAAAAAATTACCTTTAGTCCTCAGTCCACTTTCGTGCCTGCAAAATGAAAAAAATCAATAAAAATATCATTCGCATTTATACGAACTCCTGTATATAGAACAGAAAGAACGCAATTAATCAACTCAGTCGCTAGACTAAATAACCATTCATATTCTATGTTTGTCCACAGAATATACACAGAAGTTGAATAAAGTATTTTTCAAGAATCGATTTTATCCAGAAAGTACTGTAAGCATGAGTGAAAAAACAAAATGTTATTATTATATATAGAATAAAGAATGAAAAATGGGGTCTTTTATATATAATAAATAAATTATAAACCTTAAATAAAACAATGAAACAACGATTTTTCATCCTTACAGGATTAAGGATGAAACACCCTTTTTTCAATTAGATTCAGCTTAGTAATTAAATTTTTGCCAATTATATAGTTATATAATAGAAGATATACTGTTTATATCATTGAAATTGCTTTACCTAGATATGGTGTTAAATCAATAATTTTGTGAAAGTTTTCAGAATGTCCTAATTTTTAATTTGTTAATTCAACTTTCAATATGAAGGCCTCAAAAATACAAAAATTTTTCTTGAATTTATACAAATTTTCATAGTTGTAAATATTGTATAGAATAAGTTTCTAATGTCGAATCTTCCTTACCCTGATTAAGAAAAGGGTATAATGCTGTTTAGGTCTTCAAATATCGAGTTCAATCAATGATAGATACACAATATAATTAGTGTATTTCACACATCTATAAACTAAAATGTAGATGAAAAGATTTATTAAGTTAATTTATATCCGAGGACTTAGGGATGTAGTTAAACTCTGAAGGGGACTTTTATGTATTTCACCCTTTCCTGATATATCCATTGCAGGAAAGTCTTCAATCCAAGGGTAAAAAACAATTAAACGTAAATGTTTCGTAATTGTCCCCCATAAATTTCGGGTTTGTAATTCTATAAATTGCTAGGAACAGAAATTGAACAAGAAAACTTTGAAGGCGGAAATTGCAGAATGAAGAGCTTTTTTATTCAAACTGTTACTCAAATGCTCCAAAAAGATTTGGCAATGGGTTTGAATCGAAATTTTCTATGCAGTGAATATCTGGCTCAGAGAAATTGAAAATTTACGGGATTATCATTGAAAAATTAAGGAATTTGAAAAAGAAACCACATTAAGGTAGATGTTTAATATAATCAACATTGTTTTCGATACAAGCAGTCATCCTTCGTCTCAAATTTTTCAGAACTCTTTAAAATTTCTTTTTTTAGAAATTAAAAATATGTAGAAGTTCTTGTTTTATTGGTCCGAATAGTACAGCTGTCAAGTTGAATTTACTCGTGGTTTGGTAATACCAAACTACCTCCCTTAGTATTTCAATTTGTGTTGAATTATTCAAAATGTGATCTTGCCTGATGATGCTACTGTGATAGCGAAACAATTGTTGTGAATATAACAATAAAAATTTGTGAAAATCAGAATAACCTTATTCCAATATTATTTCAATTTGTGATTTAACATTTTTAGACTTTTTTCTTTGGGATCACGTGAAATCATTGAATCCGAAAAATTACCTTCAACGACTTTTCTTTTGCTGATGGTTTTTGCAGAAGATGACAATAAATCCTTATTCTTTCTGTATTGTTCTTTTTACGGACGAATCAGAATTCATCTGTTACTGTCTTACAAATCTCAACATGCATGCAATTTCACAAACTTATTAAGATAGATTTTCTATACACATTTGGATAGAAACACATGGTGATCGAATTTTTGGTCCTGTAATTCTTCCTAATAGAAAATTCTGTAATGAAATTCTCCCTATGTATATGGACTGTTTTTGGAACTGTCCGAGGCCTTCGATAGTGTGAACCATGAAAGACTTCTCAACAAATTAAATACATATTATTTTCGAGATGCTCAACTGGAACTGTTGAGTAGTTACCTAAAGAATAGAATACAGAGTGTTTCTATTGAAACTGGCGAAAGGAATCACTTATCCAAGAATGAAACTGTAGTTATGGGTGTACCTCAGGCTAGTATTCTGGGACCTCTACTGTTTGTGATATACAGACATACCTGAGTCTTTGTTTTCTTCCATCTCAAGAAGGATAAAAATGCTTTGGTTGGCTGATGACGCAAACGCTTTAGTGCGTAATAATCATTTAAAATCCGGCATGGAGCAGACTCAGATAGTTTTCGACTTGATAAGTGTCTGGTATGCTCAAAATGGGCTCCTTCTAAATGTTGATAAAACTGAGTGCATTATTCTCAGTACTGCTCAGTTCAAGCAAAGTATTCCAGCAACAATCGACCTTAACAATAGAGAAGTTGGCATAACAGAATCAACCAAGTTTTGGAAATATATCTAGACTGCTTTTTAAACTTTCCAATAAGATCGTGCTAAATCTCATGCTGCTACCGTAACAATTGTTTTATTGAAAGAAAGATTTGGCGATAACATTATTTCGAGAAATGGTCCAATTAATTGGCCGCCAAGATCATGCGACATAAGTCCACTGGATTATTTTCTTTGGAGTTGTCAAGTTATTGGTTTATGCTGATAAACCAGAAACAATAGACGCTTTCTCGTGTTATTGATGAAATAAGGCCTGAATTACTCGAAAAAGTGGTCCAAAATTGGTCTGGTCGAATGCGGTTCCTCAGAGCTAGTGGAAAATTATTTTTAAAACATAATTGTCATAAAATTAACTTTCAAATAAAAAAAATTGGCTTCAATCTTAATTTAAATGTGTTTTATTTCAATTGAAAGTTCTGCTACTCTAAAAAAAAACAGCCGATAGTTCTTTTTCCGTATATGGATTTTCTTTTGATGATTTCCCATTTCCTTGTGAACAATGATTCTGAGAATAAAGTTATTGTTTATTGTTTATAGAATAAAACGGTGCACATTGGATCTAAATCAGACAATCCGGTACAGGTTAAATGAAGTCTTTAAGTTAATGCAAAAATAATGGATTTTTGTCCACCAAACTACTATTACACTAACTTTCTTGATAGCCCACCTTTACCTATCTGTTTCGCAGTACTTCGGGATTCCTTAACAATACAATATTTTAAACTGATAGCAGGAAATTTGATGGACATTCGTGCATAGATACAAGAAAAAGCTTAACCTTCTCGAAGTCGTTCAGAGACCCCAGCGAAACCCAAATTTCCTTTGATATAAAACGTCGTCTTTCATTTTCCGAGCCTTCCACATTAAGTGACAGGGATTAGTCCTTTGAAACTTCTCCTACGAAAAAGAAAACCACTTATGAGCTGAACGAACGATCAATATTCCACCACGAGGGAAAATAATGCATGTATAATTCTTCCCGCAAAATCTGCTTACGCCGGTCCCAGTCCTACTTTTAATCCGGACATTTTTTACGGGTATTTTCGCCCGGTTTGACTTCGCCCACAAATCAGGTACATACACTTAATAAAGTTCTTTGCAAGTTAAGTTTTAAAACTCGACGGAGGGGTCGGTATAATGCGGCGAAACATTTAAGCTTTTACTTCGAAAGTTTCCGACACGTGTGGTGTTTGCCCGGAATGTATTACAAATAACTTCGCTTTTTTTTCTTGCCAGATTGTCCCCGCCGGTGATTTTGGATGGGATTCAAAAAAGCTATGAAATTTCGGGGGGATTCATCACTTTATTCGGTGGTTACTCGTGCAAATTTTTCTGTTCCACACAGTGGTGTAGCCAGAGTTAATTTACATTATCAAGATCATTTAGCTGGCCGCTGAGATCGTGGGATATAATACCATTAGGTTTTTTCGTTGTGACCATTATATGGATAAGGTTTACGCTAACGCTCTATCCTTCGTTTCACCACATCATAAAGAGTAGGCCATCTAGCGTTTCCATTTTGAAGAAGTGGTTATTTCGACTCTGGCGACACTTCTGTCATTTCTGTATTGACAGGCAGTCACAAGGTTGTTCGGAAAGTAATTTCGTTTCTTCCCGACAGAGGATTTAATTGTATTTCTTCGAATCCAACTTCACACTTAAGCCGCATCATCATTATATGTTTTGGGAGCTGATATAGCAGGACTTGTGTATGAAAAAGTTCAATTAATTTACGCAGTAGTTTAAAATATGGACAGCAATAAGCAGCATTTTCGTCATATTTTATGCTTTTACTTCAGAAAAGGTAAAAATGTTGTTCAAGCCAGAAATAAATCAACCAATATGTATGGAGAAGATGTGTTGACAGAACACCAGTGCCAAAACTAGTTTGCAAAATTTCGATCCGGCTATTTTGATGTCGAAGATACACCACGTTCCTGAAGACCAGTTGAAGCTGATAAAGACACGATAAAGGCAATAGTTGATGCAAATCGGCGAATAACAACACGTAACACCCGTGAGAGGTTGAATTTGTCGAATTCAACTGTTTATGACCACTTGAAAGGCCTGGGTTTAACCTTGAAGCTTGATATATGGGTTTACCATATTCTCACGGAGAGAAATTTGTGTCGCCGAGATTTGCTTCTCAAACGTCACGAAAATGATTCATTTTTGAAGCGGGTCATTACTGTAGACTAAAAACTGGGTTGTATATAACAATGTCACACAAAAAAAATCATGAAGTAAAAGAGATGAACTGGCTAAAAGCATTTCGAAAACCAAAATCCATCAAAAAAAGGTGCGACTGTCTGTTTGCTGGGATTTTAAAGCATTCGTTTTTTTTAAACTTTTCCCTGATAACACAGCCATTAATTCGGAAGCCCACTGTGATCAGCTGGAAAAACTGAATGATGCAATTCAACAGAAAAGGCCAGAATTAATCAACAGAAAAGTTGTAGTGTTCCACCAAGATAATGCGAGACCTCATACAAGTTTGGTCACTGGCCAAAAGCTTTTACAGCTTGAATAGGATACAATGCCACACCCACCATATTCTCCAGATCTGGTTCCTTCGGACTATTATTTGTTCCGGTCATTGCAAACATTTTTGGACGGTAAAACCTTAAATTCAAATGAAGAGGTCAGAAAACACCTGGATCAGTTTTTTGCGAACAAAGACCAAAACTTTTATGAGTGTGGAATCATGCTACTACCAGAAAGATGGCAAAAGGTGTTGGACCAGAATGGCCAATATATAATTTAATGAAATATTTATTTATTATACGAAAATTGTCTTTCAATTTCCCAGAAAAAGCGAAATTACTTTCCAAAAAGCGAAATTACTTTCCTAGCAGCCCAATAGTTGAGCCGAGACATTCCGTATATTCTTGATATTCGTGTTTGTTGGGTTACCCGCGAACCAGGCGCCTAATTTGAATATAAAATTTTATATTTTGAATGTTATCTGCTTCCATGTGTGGGAATGCTTTCTTAGGCGCATACCTCGACTTAGTCATTCACTTTGGCTTTCTCTTGAAGTTAATATCAGAAGAGAAATCTTTGAATTATTGGAACTTGCTTTGAGCCTTTAAAGAGCCTTTTCTATTCCAATTGCCGTTTTATAGTGAGAAAAATCAGTTTAGCTTGGTAAACGTTTTTAGGTGAGAGTTTGTGTTTTATTTTATGAGATCAATGAAATAAACGTTTTTAGATTCAGTTAATTGAAGAGTATTGTCTGTGATCATTTTTCTACACCCCCGTCCCAGCACATGTTGGCGCCCAACGTGGGGCGAATAAATGGATGGTAGAAGAGAAAACTACAATCCACGGAGCCCGACAAAACATATGGATGAAGAACTTTTGGAAAATGGTATCACTGAAAATGCAAGAGCCCTGTCACCTACTCCATGTGAATTGAAAAAAAATGGGGTTCAAGAAATTCAAGATCATGGAGCAGTCACGAAAACAGTGAAGGAAAATTATTCAAGAACACCTAAACAAGATAAGTACTCACACGACTCACGAAGAAGATTTTTAAACTTTGAAAATCAGTATGAAATGTATAATTCAGAAAAGCTCGACAAACTTATTTCGAAAATTGTTAATGATAGAGTCAATATTTACAGTTCAATATTTGACATTAACGAAATGGGCCTTTGACTGCTATACTAGGAAATAAGCTTTTTACATCAAAGAAAACAAGTTCAGCTTTATTTACATATTATTTTATGTTCAACGGTAAGTTCTATCTAGACGATGAAAGTCTAACAATGGGTAACCATTGTTATCAGAAATATGTAGACAATATAATCTGTTTATTCAATGGCACAAATAGACAATTCTGTTCATTTGTGGAGTCTATCAATAAATTATATCCAACAATTAAATGAAGAATAAATAAATAGTATCAATTTCTTACATATAAAAATCACAAAAATCAATAACAGATAAGACTTTTTGATTTATAGGAAACCTATACACACAGATAGTACAATTCATTCTATCTCAAACTTTCCATTTTCACACACATTATCAGTTTATGAAATAGTATACTTTATAGAATGGTAAACATACCTATGAAAAAAAAATTTTTGTCAAAGAATATAATACCATTGAACACATAGCTAAGAATCAATTTGAATGTGAGTCAATATTTGATAGAAGTAAAATGTAAATGACTTTAAATTCAGAATTATAGATTCTAACTTCTACAATACATATTGAAACTATCGGGTGTTTTTTTTTTAGAATTTTCGATAGGGATAACTGTTATTTGACAGAAGGTAGAAGCCATGTTGTTTAGACATTTCTGTTCAGTAAGCATTGACAAATTATCATGGAAAGACTCACGCCGCAACAACGTTTACAAATTGTTGAAAATTACTTTCAAAATCAGTGTTCTATTCGCTTATCCACTACATTGAAAATTTTGCGAAGAGGAATCGAGTGTTTTTTTTTAGAGTGATAGAACTTTCGATAGGGATAACTGTGATTTGACAGAATGTAAAAGCCATGTTGTTTTGACATTTCTGTTCAGTAAGCAGTGACAAATTATCATGGAAAGACTCACGCCGCAACAACGTTTACAAATAGTTGAAATTTATTTTCAAAATCAGTGTTCTATTCGCCAAACTTATAGAGCACTTCGTGAAATTTATGGTTTACATAATCGTCCATCAGAGCAGCTTATTCGTCGAACTATCGATAGATTATGGAAAACATTTTCTCTACTCGACGCAACAAAAAAAACAAGACAAAGAACTGTACGTACAGAAGAAAATACCGCTGCTGTAAGTCATAGTGTTAATGATGATCCAGATTTGTCTACTCGTCGACGTTCACAACAAGTTGGACACTGTGCATCCACCACATGGAAAATTTTGCGTGAAGATCTTGGTATGACGAAAATGAATCATGAGGTCATGGTATGACGAAAAAATTGTTGTGAAAATCGATAAAATAGCGGAAGTTAATATTTGTTTTTCTTATATTGAAGATGAATTTCCGTCAAGTAAAGACCGAGACAATCAAAAGTCTAATGTGAGTGAATATTGCATTCAAGTCAATTTATGATTACTGTTTATTTCTTGGGATTTCATGCGACCTTCTGCTGAGATCGATAGGTTACATACCTCGTTCGCACTTCTTTCTTTTCCATCTCCGAGTCTATTTCATATAAATTAATGCAGTGCTTTGTATTTCGGGCAGACAGGCGCGACAGAAAACCCGCGAACGATTCTCGAAAATTCCCCGATAGAATTAATAGCTCGCCACCCTGGATGAAAATTAATTTTTATCTGCATATAGTCCAAGAGGAAGACGAAGTACTGGAAGGAACCCCATTCCGTTTTCCTTCTATGCCCCGATTCTTTTATTCTATTTAGTTTATATCTCCAATTTCTGCGAGCGGGATGTTCAGTAATTATTGAGTGCAGTGTCTGGAAATTTTTAGGAATTGAGTTCGGTAATTTCTGAATAATGGAGTGAGTTGCTCCAGTTCGTTCTCCCTCATCTTTGATGAATCTACCTCCCAAGTAGAAGAACACGTGTTGGGAGCAATGTTGAAAGAAAACTAAGGCAATGAGAGAAGAAACTGAAAAATCATTATTTTAGATTTAACAATAATTAGAATCAGAAACAAATATAATTTTTCTATTTTTCATGAAGCTTCTCATACAGATATGACAATTCCTAAAAACTCTTTTCATTAAATCATTAAATTATCAGCATATAATACACATACAGTATCAACAATTCCTTTATCTTAAACACAAAGCAACTAATAACGTTTATTATAACTTCAAAGTTATTTTAATTGCTTCAGTTGGCTTGATATGGAATGTGTGTTTTATCAATTTCTCTTTTTATAGATTTTCTCGTCAAGTTTCTTAGAATTTTGCGTCTTCTTTGGTGATTTCCTTAGTTCACCAAAATAGAAACTAAGTTATCTAAAACAATATTGATTTAATTTTTCGAATTGAATGTGCAAAGTATACATACGAGTATATGTCTTTTTTTAAGTATATTCAACTTGAATATTATCTTTATGAAGTACCAACCCAATAAATACATTTTTATCTTCATATAATATTGTTTTGATAAGCATTTTTCAGTTAGATGACTTGAAATCAACTGATATTTATGTATTGAAAATTACTATAAAAAGTATTTGCATGTTACAGATAATAGCTGGAATCTCTACAGATTTTAATCTAAATGAATCTCCTGAAAACATTCAGAATTAAATTTTGAAACCTGTCCTAGATACACTGTATCATTTTATAGACTTATATATTATCATCACATGTGGTGGAAATTTAATCCTAAATGTTTCCATGAGATTTATTTATAACATAAATGGAGGTTGATAGAAGGTATTAGGAGTACAAATAAGTTTCCGCCGTTTTGTTGTAGATGGCGCGGCACGGAGTTTCGGTTAGCTTTCGCAGATGATAACCGGCTTAAAAAATAGTTTGTACATTCAAGAACAACATAACCTATTAATATCATTGATTTTATATTGGTAAAATGTAATTTTTATAAGTTGAAAATGTCAAAATTTGAGCCAAGTAAGCGTCATTTGCGGGAAATATTAGTTTACTTCCTTAATTTAAAGAAATCTGCTGCTGAGGCGCGTCAATTGCTCGTAGAAGCATATGGTGAGGGTGCTTTGAGTGAGAGAACGTGTCGAGAGTGGTTTAAAAAGTTTAAAAACGGTGATTTCGACGTAGAAGACAAAGATCGCAGTGGAAGGCCAAAAATTTACGAGGATGCTGGAATTATTGGAGAAAGATTAATCTCAAACACAAAAAGAACTTGCCTTAACATCAGAAGTCACTCAGCAAGCAGTCTCACATCGTCTTCTATAATAAATATTTAATTTGTGTTAAAAAACGGCGGAAACTTATTTGTACTCCTAATATATAAAATTATTTAAATTTTTCAATATTTACAGATATATTCTGTAAGCCTTCTACATGTTTCATTTCAAAAAATTATATTTAATATTATAACTTCAGGAATTAAATTAATGTCATATAAGCACCGCTTATATCAAACGACATATAAAATAAACATTCATTATAAGACATCCAAATGAGATAACAAAATCTAATAAATATAAATTGTTAACAAAAATCCTATCAATTATATATTTTGAATAGACAAAATTTTGTTTCTGCTCATCCCTCTTATGAAAATAGATATTTTTCAAAAATGTTCAACATAATCCTAAGAATTTCATCATAAAACTATCTTACTTGGAATATTCAATATTATTGAATGTCTAATTAAGTGACTTTTCAGAAAATCTTAAGATATGTGAAAACATTACTGAAAAACAAGTTTTAAGAGAGATTTTGCTTCGTCAGTATTCAAATAATTCATATTCAATAAAATATAACATCAATCAACAACAAATACTTACTCACCCTTCAACAATTTAGAAACTTCTGGTAAATGAGTACTGAAAAATTTAAATGTAATATAAGGTTATCTTACAAATAAATAAATAACTCTGTGGTTTACCCTTGATCTAAAAAATTGAAAGACAATTTAACGGCCTCTGTTATAGCACAAGGACTATCTGTATAAAGAATGTTAAGGAAACCAAATAATTATATATTATGAATAAAATAACATAATAAGAGGTTAATACTTGATAGAAGGTGTATAAAATTATTGAAATATTTTAATATTAGCCTTCTACATATCTAATTTCAAAACATTATATTCAATAATTATAACTTCATGAATTAAATTGAAATAATGTCATATAAGTACCACTTATATCAAACGACATATAAAATGAACATTAATTATAACACAATCCAAATGATATAACAAAATCCAATAAATAAAAATTGTTAACCAAAATTCTATAAATTAAATATTTTGAATAGACAAAATTTTGTTTCTGCTGATCAATCTTATGAAAACAAATATCTTTCAAAAATGTTCAACATAATCTCAAGAATTTCATCATAAAACTATCTTACTTAGAATATTCAATATTATTGGATATCTAACTAAGTTACTTTGTATAAAATCTAAAGATATTTAAAAATATTACTGAAAAACAAGTTTTAAGAGAAATTTTGCTCGTCAGTACTCAATAACATATAAAAAATATAACATCATTCAACAAAAAATATTTACTCACCTTAACAATCTGGAAACATCTTGGCAACTGAAAACTGTACATTTAAATGGAGTCCCATGTGACCACCAACAAATAGTTCTGATTTTTACCATAGATCTTAAAGATTGACCAGTAATTTAACGGCCTCTGTTATAGCACAAGATATAAAGAATGTTAAGGTAAACAAATAATTAAATATTAAGAACAAAATATAATAAATGGGTTAACAAAAACTATATAAATACGTATATTAACATGTTTCATTAAACAAAATCTTACGGATTTCATCATAAAACTATCTTACTATCTTACTATCTTAGAATATTCAATATTATTGAATATCTAACTTTTTAGAAAATCTCAAGATACGTAAAAACATTACTGAAAAACAAGTTTTAAGAGAGAATGGAAATTAAATATGTAGAAGGCTAACAGAATATATCTGTAAATATTAAAATATTTAAATAGATTTATTTATATTGAAATCTGCAGAGGTTCCGGACAATTAATTCCAGTAATAATATGCAAATACTTCTTCAAAGTAATTTTCAATTAATAAACAAATAAAATTTATTATTATTAATAATTGATAAATTTCTTTGTGTTATATCACATGCACCTAGCTGTTATCTAATGCAGAGTCGTATTTCCCTTCATTGTATGTTTCTGTGATAAAACCTAATTTTCGTATAGGCCATGCTTATCCAAAAATTGGTTGGTTGTTGCAGAAATGTCTAGTGACAAAAAGGTATTTTTATATATTTTTGAATGATTATTTTGCTTATTCAAATAACTCCTTACTTAAGGGATTTGGGTCCGAATTTATCAGGATTTTTCTCTGGAGAATGTGCTATATATTCTTCAAGAAAGGAAAATATTAAAAAACGATCTCTTTGGATTGTACGTTGAAAATTTTTTGGTGATGGCACTTGTGATTCTTTAATATACCATCGAAACAAATATGTATAGGATGATGTCTAAATATTTTCTTTGATTCCTTATTAATTTATTTCCACCACATGTGATGAAAATATATATGTCTATAAAGTGATACAGATTACTAGATAGATATCTAGGATGTGTTCTACAATTTAAGTCTAAATGTTTTCATGAGATTCATTTAGATTAAAATCTGTAGAGGTTCTAGAGAATTAAGTCTAGCTATTATCTGTAATCAACTGATATGACTGGAGTTTTCATAAACAAAACTTTTCCGTGTGGACTTCTGGATCTGCTCATTCTATAGATAATTGAAATTATGAAAAGAAAGACACATGATGATTAAATTACGCACTCGACGAATTTAATCCGGAAAATAGCTTGGATATAACTCAACACATGAGCTCCAGGAAATTACAAATACGTTTTTCATGTTTTCTCTCTATACATTTCAAGTATTTCAGTCATACCCTTCACTCACAATCCTATACGAGCGAGCATTAATTCAAATTACGAACTGGATTTTTCAAATGAGTACATTCACTTTTTGATGTAGAATACATAAAAACCATTCTTCTGAGCCGAAATTTTACGTATGAATATTAAGTGATAATTGAGTTTTCAGGGGCCTAGTATATTCGATTCCAAAGTCAGTCTGGCAAAAACCGACCGTTTAATGAGCTGCCATGGAAAATCGGCGAGGTCGTAATAAAAATCAAAAGCGATTCATGTGAGAGAAGCTCTTTGAGGATGGTTTCACGAGGATGGCGAGGCATAGGCATATGAGAAAACTTGATAATGATTGAGGGATAAAGGGGTGGGGGGAATTCCGAACGAAGGTTGAAAAAAATTTTAAGTTTTAACCTAAAGGTTTATATATTCTGCTCTAAATTATTTATTGGTTAGATCTACCTTCAAGTATTTTAACAGTTGATCTGGCTCTTACTTGAAGTCAATCTTAAATTAAGAAAATTAAATTTTAATTTTCGGGTTTTCCATATACAATATTTCCAATAATTTCTCATTTATACCAGTAAATTTCTTCAGTTTCTCAATTTCCCCAGCAATTTTCGTAGAAAATCTGCAGAAAAGAAACAGTACATAAAAATCGATGACATTGTAGATGTTACAGGCATTATTAATTGTCATATTTGATATGAAAAAGAGCAAAGATCAAAACGCCTAGGAATTTTTCATTCTATCACACTGCTTTGAAATCTGTCAAAAATGGATAAAATTTAGAAACAATAATGTTCATTAATTGATTGTATTTACTTAATACGAAGCGAATAGATACTGATTGAAAGTTTTCTACCTCCATAATATAATATTCATTAACTGCTGATTTGATTTGTTGCATATAGTCAATAGAAAATTATAATATTTGTAATTTTAGATGTTAAAATTTCCCTACTTTATCTCATCAATCTGCACGAATTAGGAAAACTTATTAAAATGAGTTTAACTCCAAATATATGGTAACAACATGAATAAATAGTGGAACTTAAGCCAAGTGTTTTTCTTTTCACTTGCCTTAAGTTTCACCCTGAAACAGACAAAAACATGAACATATATTGAAACGTAAGCCAAGTGATTTTCTTTACACTTTGCTTAAGGTCCACTATTTATTCATGTTGTTGACATACGTTTTAATCCATTTTCAAAACTGAAAATGAGTTCTGAAAATGGATTAAAACCCCAAACATATGGCAAAAACATTAAAAAGTAGCGAAAGTTTAGTCATATATCTATCGGGTGTTTTTTTAGAGTGATAGAACTTTCGATAGGGATAACTGTGATTTGACAGAGGGAAGCAGAAACGTTGTTTTGACATTTCTGTTCAGTGAGCATTGACAAATTATCATAGAAAGATTCACGCCGCAACAACGTTTACAAATTGTTGAAATTCATTTTCAAAATCAGTGTTCTATTCGCCAAACTTATGGAGTACTTCGTGAAATTTATGGTTCACGTAATCGTGCATCAGAGCAGCTTATTCGTCGAACTATCGATAGATTCGGACAAATTTTTTTCTACTTGATACAACAACAACAAGACAAAGAACTGTACGAACAGAAGAAAATAGAGCTGCTGTAAGTCATAGTGTTAATGATGATCCAGATTTGTATATTCGTCAACGTTCACAACAAGTTGGACTCTGTGTAGCCAACATATGGAAAATTTTGCGTGAAGATCTTGGTATACACCCATACAAGATCCAAATGGTTCAAGAACTAAAGCCACTTGACCATAATAAGCGTCGTTTGTTTGCTGATTCGGCCCTAGAACAGCTTGAAGTTGATCCACTTTTTTATCGTAAAATTGTGTTTAGTGATCAATCTCATTTCTGGTTGAACGGCTATGTAAACAAGCAAAATTGCCATATATGGTGTGAAAACAATTCGCAAGAAGTTTTGCAGGTTCCATTGCATCCTGAAAAATGCACTGTATCGCGTGCTTTACACGCTGGAGGCATTATCGGTTCATATTTCTTCAAAAACGATGCTGGAGCTAATGTTACAGTGAATGGTGCTCATTACAGATCGATGTTCAATGATTATTTGTTTCAAAATTTGAATCGTATCGACCCAGAAATGTTTTGGTTCCAACAAGACGGTGCTACACCTCATGCTGCTACCGTAAAAATTGATTTATCGAAAGAAAGATTTGGCGATAACATTATTTCGAGAAATGGTGTATTTAATTGGCCTCCAAGATCATGCGTCATAACTCCACTGGATTATTTTCTGTGAGGTTATGTCAAGTCATTGGCTTATGCTGATAAACCAGAAACAATAGATACTTTGGAAGCCAACATAACTCATGTTGTTGATGAAATAAGGCCTGAATCACTCGAAAAAGTGGTCCAAAATTGGTCTGGTCGAATGCGGTTCCTCAGAACTGGTCGTGATGGACATATGCCGGAAATTATTTTTAAAACATAAATGTCATAAAATTATCTTTCATATTAAAAAAAAATTGGCTCCAATCTTAATTCAAATGTGTTCTATTTCAATTTAAATTTCTATCACTCTGAAAAAACACTCGATATTAATTAAGTACATCAAATGATACTAGAATACTATAAATTAAAGTACTAGGATAATTTCTTTTTACGCAAAGTTCGGAAAGGGCTTAAAGTCAATTTTTTACAGCCGGGTGGATTTTTGTTTGAATCAAAAGGATCATAAATAATGGATGATTAGCGTTATGTAAATGTCGGACAAATTGGAAGAAGTTTCATAAAAAGGTTCAAAGAATATCAAGCATAATTTAACCATCTAAAAGATTATCCTAATTTTGCTAATAATTTTTTCGAAACAAATCATGTTTTCCCAGGATTAGATAATGACAAAAATAAAAATATCGTTTATTGTGCACAAAAAACAATAAATTTTATACACAAATGTAAAGAAAAAGGTAAACCATAAGCCATCTTCCACCCCTCCCAAAAATTAACATGTATTTCTTATTAATCCATCCAACAGGGTAATATAGAAATCGAAGTTATCCCTCGGAATAAAAGAGTGATAAAAGCGAAGTTATTTCATATTCATTCATTATATTCGAATTATTGTCAACCAAATGCTTTAAGTGTGAATGATTTGAGTCAATCGTGTTAATACGCAAAAAGTCTATGGATTGATGTACAGGTTTCGACAAATCTATACTGAAGTCAATTATTCTGGTACTTTATATGGAAAATCAGAGATGAAAAAGTGTCATCAGGAATTTTTATGTTCAGTTTATTGTAATATAGTTTGATGCCATTCTCTAACGATGCATAATTAATTTTTTTCAATTAGTTGAGAAAAATAGATAAAACAGTCACTTTCATTAAAATGATCTATTCAAAAATGATCATTGGTCAGGTGTACAAAATATGATAATTTTTAATATTTAAAACCGTATTAGATTTCATTACCAATTTTAGTATTTAAATGAGGAAAAAACTGTTAAATAATAAAAAGAGGTTTTTTCTTGATAGAAGGATTATTACAAAAAAAAATTTCTGTGAGGAATATAAAATATAAAATAAAATAATAAGAAGCGGTTTTTTACTTGATAAAACGATTATTACAAACTTTGAATATCAAAAAAGATTCAAAGAATGTAGAAAACGTAGGATGTTTATGAGTTTACTTTATTCTAGTGTTTGTTCAGTAAACAGCATTCAGTTGGTTTGGTAAGATAACTTTGTCATTTATTTTTATTTTTCAAATATGAAGCTGAGCTGATGAGTAAGGGTTGTAATAATTTTAAATTGTTTTTTAAAAATGTTCTACATGTTTTAGGAATTTTTTTGAAGGAACTTATTTTGAGCAAGTTGTTTTTGAAGAAGTTCTTGAGGTTATGTTTTGCATTTTTGGAAAAGAATTTAGTTTTCATAAAACAAGGAACGAAGCAAAACTCTTCAAGTGTTCATTTAATAATTTTTATGTACAATTTATATTTATTTGAATTTCTTTCATTTCGCTTGGTACTGTGTAATAAGTATTAATTCTAATGTCTACTAAATTTACACAGTGTGTTATAAAGACATTCATTTAATTTAAATCTAAAAATTTTTTTTAAATTAAAATTTGTAGCATGTTCACAGAATAAATCTGTATGATATTTAAAATGTTGTTGAGAATAATCTGTGGTTTCACCAAGATGGTGCTTCATACCACACACTCAACAATTGATTTATTGAAAACAAAATTTGGTGATGAAATAATCTTGAGCAATGTTCCAGTTAATTATCCTCACAGGTCGTGTGATTTTACATCTTGTAATTTCTTTAAGAGAACATTTCTGAAATTACAGAAAATGACGTTCATTTGACTTTCAGAAGTAATTCTCAGATTTGAAAAAAAGCTCTGGTGAAAGATTCCGTCAGTGGTTTTTACCATTTATAGACATAGGTTCTGAAGTTTTCAGAATTGCTGCAAACTTACTATATCTGATTCTTGATTGGCTTAATAATCCGAACAAAATTTCATGCCTTTCAGACGAATATTAATTGAGATATGACACGATGTTGAAATCGCCAATTCCTCAAAGGATCCGTGAGATATTACCATATATACGTTGGCATTCATGGTAGATATTTATTTGTCAGTTCAATTTCAGACCAGTCCGTATATACAGCGTTGCCTAGTCAGTGCGTCAAATCAGAAGAAATCTTCCATTTATCTGTTATCTTGAGACCTGGTTAATTAATGAAAGATCATCATCGGTACAGTTCTTATAATATGAACTTTTCATACCGGTCCGCGATGGAGTCCACATCTAAAGAACACCGACCTACAGGGGTGGGCTAGACACAGTGGATATATTATATATGTAAAATAAAATAATAGAAAGGGTTTTTTACTTGATAGAAGGCTTTTACAATATCTTAAATATCAAACAGAGTAATTCCGTTAACCTTATTACAATTTTTTTTTACAAAATCTCACGTCGTATTTCTTTACAGAATCGAAGTTAAACACTGTTTTCACTGACTTTTTGTGATAAATCAATAGGCTATTCCATGATGTAAAAATATTTATTTATTGACATCTGCAAAGATTAGAGGTTTCAAAATTGATATGCAGAAATTTGACAGAATTCTATTTTATCAAACCTGCAAAAAACCACCCAAAATTTGATTTATTTTCGTATATAACCACGTGATCGAAAATAATCTGGATTGATTCAACGTAAGATGTTGTCACACTGATGTAAAAACATGTTTCTTGTTGTAGTTTATTTGCGCTTTTTCAATTATCATGATTGAGTAATTTTGTGAAAGCAAATAGCGAAAATATGTCTGAACTCGATGTCATTATTGTGTTTACTTTGAAAATGACCCTAATTTTCATGTTACTGAGCTTAGAAATGTGAAAACAGCAATGTAAGTGCCCCACAAACAGCTGGAAAAGGGGGACTATTATCGGAACTGCTCAACTAAGTAAAAATATTCAACAAAGGAGGTCTATCGACATCTGTTTGTTCAAACTTCGAATATCAAAACAGATTTAATCTTTTAGTCTGCTATAATTTTAATTTCGAAAAATTTTATTCAAGAACTTTTAGTAATAAATTAATGTTTTATAAGCAATGCTTATATTTAATAGACGTATAAAATCAAAACTCATTATACAATGTCAAATGGAATGAAAAACCCAACAAATATAAATGGTTAATTAAAATTATTGAATAAATATTTAAATAAGTGGCGTTTCGTTCCGAGAATGCGCACCTGAATTCTTCAGACAAGCGTGGTGCGCATGTTTTCCTGTAACAAAATGATTTGTGTCTTATCTTATATTTATGAGAACTAAATCTTTAACAAAACTACACAACATAATATTAAGAAATTCTCCAAAAATTATTTATTTGAAATATTTAAATAAGTTACGTCAAAAACACTCAAACCATGTAACACATCCTCGAAAAGCAATTAGAATTCAGATAAGGTCAGTCCAACTTCACATTTAAAAGATGAAATCAATCAACAATAAATAACTTACCCCTACGAACTCGTGAAATCCTTGTTTTTAAAATTAAAAACTAGATAGCTTTTAGGCATTCTAAGTTTATGCTCCTGGCAAAAATCGCACAAAGTTTGTTAGGCACTTATTGGTCTTAGTGAAACCACGTAATATTTATATAATGAAATGCTTAAAAATAATCCTTCTGTCAAGTAAAAAACCGCTTCTTGTTATCTTATCTGTTTGTTCATTCAGAAGAATTTTTGGCGTTTTCTGTTGATTTTGAATGCTTCTAACATTTCAAGTCCTTTAATAGGAACGCCCCATTTTTAAATTGACATTACTTACGCATGGCAGCCACTGCTTATTTGTGATATTGACAGTTGTATTTATCAATGTCTACCATTTAATCATGGAAAGGTTTATATTTCAACAACGTTTACTAATAATCAAAATTAATTATGAAAAATCGCGATCAGTTACTCTAACTTCACTTGCTCAAACTACAATTTTTGGTCGTTATAATCGTTCGGAAAAAAGAACAGTAGAACGTTTAGTAAAGAAATTTTAAAACACATTTTACACTTGATGATGTTACATTGCCAGTAAGACAACGAAATGCAAGAAGTGAAGAAAATATTACTGTCGTGCGTAGAAGTGTTCATGAAGACCAAAATTTATCGATTTTTCGACGTTCACAAAAGACCTTTTTACATCCGTACAAAATAGTTTTAACCCAAGAACTCAAACCAATTGATCATTTAAAGCGTCGTGTATTCGATGAATCGATTATTCCACGAAATAGACCGATAAATTATCTGCGTCGTTGCTGCAATTTAACTGCATTGGACTTCTTCTTTTCTTTGAGATTACATTGAGTTATTGATTTATAGCAATCATCCAGCAAATTTAGACGATTCACAGATCAATATTGAACGAGTAATTGCTAACATGCGACATACGATTTGTGTGAAAGAGTCATGGAAAATTGGGTTCAAAGACTTTATTCCTGCCAGAGTTTCCGTGCTGGACATTTAAATGATGTTTTATTTCATAAATGATGGTATCTGTTGTGTTTTATAATGAAATAAAAATTTCAATAATTTTCAAATAAATGATTATTCACAAAACAAAATGGGGTGTTGTCAGTGAAAGACTCTTCAGTTATTTTCTAGTAGTTGAAGATATCTTTCGTGGGTGATATAGGTTGGTTATGAGATTTCTGACCATCCCCTGATGTTCATGTATTATTTTCTTGAATAATCTACCCGTTTGATCAATACGTACCATAGAGCAATAATAACAAGTCAACTTATAAACTGCAGGTTTATTTTCTGTATTACTTCAATCTTTGTAGTTTTTAAAAACAAAAAATTCACAAATAATAATAGTTCTAAATGATGTATTATAGTCAAATTTCTTTGAAAATAGTTGGCAATATTAGGTTTGATTATTATGCTCATTTATCCACGTAAGGAATAAAATTGTATTCTTTCGTAAAATCTTTTATAATAAAATTAGTTCAATGGAATATCGTTTAATATTGCTAAGTATTTCAAAGTGAAATCCTACCGTAATGCAGTTTGAAGAAAGGTTAACGATTAAGGAATTCTCGTCGAAAACAACAAAAATTAAAATTAATAAGGATAATAAATTTGAATTTTAAAACTTGCTTTTTACAAGTTTTTGCTTGAACCATACCCTTATAAGATTGGATGTTACTTTGTGAGGGTTAGTTTAGAGTGTAATTATGACAACAAGTACTGGCGGAACAAATGTTGTGCATTTAATGAATTTGTGGAAACATTCCTTATGTTTTATTCAATTTGAAGGAATTTCTCTCAAGTAAGAAAATAGTCCATGAAATACATGTAAAGGGTGGACCATTTAAAGTTTGCATTTTGACGTAGTAGTTATTTTCGTGTTTTGACAGAAAGTTAGCTTAATATTTGACATTAACGAAATGGGTAGATTTATGTTTAAACACAATCGACAATTGAAAAATTAGTAGACTCCCTCGTACACCCCATTTCATTCGAGAGCATTTTTGAAGGAGTTTACTTCAAGAGCGAACCAACCCCTAATTGGACCCAACCATCATTCCGAGGTAGTCTTTTCCTTTCGTTCCACAGATCCCCGCTGGAGATGGCACCGCGACCAGACCAGCGGCAGACTGTCTCCTTGCCTGATTCCCAACGTCCTATTCCGTGACCTCACCGACGTCTACTGGGAGGGAAGTATGTAGCGTGCCCGCTCCTCTCGAAGAATTCTACTCTGCTCTGCTACAACTTTCGATGTAGCATATGACAGGTAGCAAACAATACCTTAAAATTCGCCCTCACCGGGGTTAAGTAGGGCAGAGCAGAAGCGTTCGTTTACTGACGTTCCCATGAGGAACAGGGTCACTCTGGCGTCACAGGCAGACATGCGTACCATGCCTGTCTGAAGAGTTTCAGATGCGCATGCTCGAAACGATATGTGGTCTCCCGAATTGTGAGGTGGAAGCTCCCTCGCAATACCCCATTTCATTCGAGAGCTTGAAACTAAAAGAATATTCGTTAGTTTTTCATTTATAATCGATCAGAAATGTAAATCTTGAATGGCTCACCTTTCAATATGCAATGAACTCAAGTTAACTTGCCATTTCATGCGTATCGAGTGGGTATGCTACGAGTAAAAACATTTTTTCCCATAATCCTAGTCCGTCTCTGCCCCCGATTTATATCACCCATCTCTCAATTCCATAGCGCTCTTCGATACCCATAACCATTCAATAAATCTGCCCCATGGCCGGCGCATTTGACTCCGTTAATGATGATTATTGCCATTATCGGGCCAGTAAGAAAAGGTAACGAATTAATTGAAAAATTCATTATGTATAAATAATTGGTCCGTTTCGAATTAAGATGAAAACTGTCCGATCGGAACGGTGTTATCGGGACTATTAATTAGTTTTATTATGGGAAATACGAATGGGTGGTTTTGTGATTCGACACCAAGCGATTTGTTCTGTTTATCAAGTAGCGGTACGTTTAAAAATTTTTTTGTTTAGTTCTTGAGGCAGTTTTAGTTTTTGTAGATCGGAATGTTGATGCAAATTGTTGATTCTTTCGGAATTGTTCGAGGCTTTTTAAAGCATGAACAGAGATACTCAGTTGAGGCGTTTCTTGTTGTTTATTCCTTTAAAATAGGAGGAAATTCTGAATTTTCAGCGCTTTCGACGCTTTCATTGAAATTTATTGAATATTCGCAGAATAATTTTCAAGTACATATAATTAATAAAGTAAATAAAAACAATTTGGTTTTAGTTCCACTGTTTATTTCATGTCTGTCAACATATATGTTTTGGGTTTAGCCCATTTTCAAAACTGAAGAGAACAGAACTTAAAATCCTATTTATAATAATTAAAACAAATTGTAGAAATTACTATGTTTTACTACCAAAAAATATATATTACACATTTTCTTGTGACTCGAGTTTCGGGAAATGAACTATCCCATCATCAGACAACTGAAGACTTAACAGTGGTACAGTGGTATTTGAACAAAAGTGATAAATATTTTGAATATTTCAACAGATTATTGGTAACACCTAATAGGGGTACAGAGGTTTACAATCGGAACGTGATAAAAAACCGGGTTAAAAAAGAGGGGCCTTCTAACAGATATCGGAATGTCGGCAATCGACAAAGAAGGTTGTTAAACAGATGATACCCATTCAAATATCTCAAATAATTTTTGGGGTTACATAGCTCCGTACAGTCATTCATTATTTTTAAATTATTTTGTTGTATATCTCAAATATTTGGATTTAGAAAGCTCCATACAGTCATTCATTATTTTTTACATTATTTTTATTGCGAGCGAATTTGAAAATTTCAATAATCAAGTTTCTTTTCTTTTGAATCTACATGTAAAATTTTCTTAAGATTTTCTTTTGTCGAAAGGAATTACTGTTTTCTAAAGAATGAGTGGCAAAAGTTGAATTTTTGTTGACTTTTCATTAAATTCATTTTATGTTCGTTGAAAGAAAATTTGAAGCAAACTTTCCGAAATAGAATATGTGAACATTTGAAGAGTTTCCTCAATGATAAAAGTAATTTCACATATTCTAACCATTTGTTAGAAACAGGACATACTTTCAACCATAATTTTGAAATTCTACATATAGAAGGTAAAAGTTATTCCTTAAATCTGTTAGAATCCCTAGAGATAAATAAACACAATTAAATTGGAATATTACTTAACGAACAAATAGATTTAAACCTCTGTTAAATATATTCAGATAAGCTGGAATTTGCAGAGATTTGGGTTTTAGTGCTCAATAAAAATTTCTTGTACTTACTGTAATAAAAATAGCAACGGATTTCGGAAACAAGCTTAGTTATTCAAAATATAAACCTGCCTAATGATGCTACTGTGATAGCGAAACGATTGTTGTAAACATAACAATTAAAATTTGTGAAAATCAAAATAACCTTACTTAAATATTATTTACTTCATCCTTTATTCACAGGTTGAAGAAGAAGTAACACTAGTAAACACAGATCACTGTAAGCTAAGTTATGAAAAAGGATTCTTGTATGTGCTTAAATTGTCGGTAGGCCTAGATAGATAACTAAAAAGATTCATTAACTTAATTATGAAAACAAGATATTTTCAACAAAACCAGAAAACAGGGTGGAATTGAGAGAATTTTCCTCTGTAAAATGAGTTATTTTCCAATACATTCTTCATGAAATGTTTATTTTTCTCTACCAAGAATTACAATTTGCTTCCTATTTCCGAACGAAAAGCAGCGAAATTTTCACAAATTGTAGGATCATAAGCAGAAACAGATGAAGGCAGAAACAGCGCTTTTCGATGGATTCTTCATAGATTTTGATTAAATATTGATTTCAATTATAAGTTTGTGCGGTTTTGATCGAAATTTCCTTCAAGTGCGTGATTATTTATATTTATTCTTTCTAATGTTGTACAGAATTTATCAACATAGATGGCTGCTCCTCCATATCCATTTTGTCTGCAATATTTAGATGCCAGTTTGAAATTGTTTATTGAAAAATGATCACGTTGTTCCTTTGTCTGCCAGTATTCAGTAATAAATATTATTTTTCAGTTTGGGATTTGTTTAATACTTTCTTCTATTCTGTCTATTGTATTTCGTATTGATTGAACGTTTTGGAGGGTGATACTTATTGAATTTTTTAGATTTCGGGCTTTTTGTTTCTGCATTAATTGCGGAACCCCTCCTGCTTCAACATATCTTTATGTTTGGTGAAATCAAATCTTTTGATGTCTACCCCTGCTGGCCAAAAGTCGGGTTTGTACATCTATTTTTTTTTCAAATGGTGCTGTGATTAAAAATCTTTTCGAACTTCCTTCGCTCGAAGGTATTTCTCTCACTTTAATTTCAACCTGTTTAAATTCTTTCTTATTGGAAAGGTATTCTTTTATCATTATCTCTGTGGTATTTCTTTTCACTCTGTTTACATAAAGCCATACCTTTTTCTCTTCTCTCTTTTGAATTTTGTCCTGTGCCGATGTTTTTCCGGTGATAAGTTCTTGTTATCATTCGTCTGTTTACTTCTGTATATTCGTTCCCTTAGATTTGTTTACTTTGTGCAGTTTCATTGGTTATGTTTATATTTATTTTCTTCCTTCCTTGTGGGATTATGTGGTCATTGGCACTACTCAGTTCTTTGTTTGAAGTGGTGTTCTGATCTGCCTTTTCGGAATTATTGCCCTGTGTCTCCCTCTGTTGTCTAGTTGTACTTGTTTACTATTTTATCGTGCCATCTGAAAACACTTTCATTTTGAAGTGCTTTCTTTTCGGAATACCTGCGGATGTGTGAAAAATTTAAGACATATTGGGAAACACCTGGATTTTGTTCCATGTTTGTATATTAGAAAAATATGAATTTCATATATAAGGCGCTCCTCTTAAAACAATTGATTTTGCATTGACTCACGCCTCCTCTCCAAGAAAAATAATTTCCACTTACGGTTCTCCAAACGTCAAATATTTATTTTTCCAGTAGCGTTTTGCAGAACGGCCCACCGAATCTCACGGCTAATTTAAAATAAAAAATAAAGTGCCATTCATCGTCAATTAAGAACTTCTCCACCGTTAAAAATGCAAAGGGAGGCAGAGCGGAGTGTAGGAGGATGAACGAAGACGGTCCCAGTGACGTAGAAGGGTACGGTAATTGTTATGAAGGGGTGCTTATTAATGCGTAATTTGTTTTTGACTTTTTTGCGCGAGATTCGAATGTACGTGCCTTTGGGAGAAATTTAATTTGGTGGCGAAAGGATAAACAACAACACTTGATGGCCAGTAAGCTAGATAAGGTGAAATTATTCGGAGAAATAGTGAAATATCCTGACTTTAATGGGATATTGTGGGATGAAAGAATGAAAAAATTGTTGGAAATTGTTATGTTTTCCTATCAAGAATTTACAAATCTTTGTCACTGCAGTTCAGAAGTATTACTTCATATTATAACAACTGCAAATTTAACAAGAGACCTTGAGTTGAATGAAACATGCATTATATAAATATTTTTTATTTAGAGATAAGGGTACAATAAAATATTTTTATTACTTTTGGTAAAAACACCGGGTCTCCAGTTAACTAAGATAACTCAGTTAGTTCTTTCAATAAACTCCCTGAATATCCAAATTGGTTTATTTCCATACTCTCTAACAGGTTCAATTTCAGACCCTTATTTTCTTTATAACGTAATAACCCTTATTGAAGAAATACTATTCAAAAATAAAGTGAATTGTGTAATACTATCACTTACCATTATATCTAAATAGGAAATATTTATACACTGCATGTTACCAAATTTCAGGCTAGTTGTTTGTAAGCATCTGAAGAAGTTAACTATGTTAACGAAACGAGTCATATGAACAACTCAAGATAATAAATAGAAATCTTCATATATATGTGTTTCATTTCACTAAAGCCTCTTGTTGGGTTTTCATTTGTTTCAATATGAAGTAATACTTCGAAACTGCAGTCCCAAAAATTTGTAAGCATTTCAATTTCTTTTTTTTTTATATTTTAACATTAACATTAATATTCTGTTAGCCTTTTACATATTTAATTTCAAAAAATATATTTAGTATTATAACTTCAGGAATTAAATTAATGTCATATAAGCACCGCTTATGTCAAACGACATATAAAATTATAAATGTTAAACATAATCCTAAGAAATTCATCATGAAACTATCTTACTTGGAATATTCAATATTATTGAATATCTAACTGAGTTTCTGTTTAGAAAATCTCAAGATATGTAAAAATATTACTAAAAAACACGTTTTAAGAGAGACTTTGCTCGCCAGAACCCAATCACGTTTAAAAAATATAATATCAATAAACAAAAAATATTTACTCACCTTGACAATCCTGAAACATCTTGGCAAATGAATACTGAACATTTAAATGGTGTCCCATGTGACCTCAAACAAAAAGTTCTGTGGTTTACCATAGATCTTAAAGATTTACCGGCAATTTAACGGCCTCTGTTATAGCACAAAGACATCTGTATAAAGAATGTTAAGAAAACCAAATAATTATATATTATGAATAAAATAAAATAAATGGAGGGTTATGCATGATAGAAGGTATATAAAATTTTTTAAATATTTTAATATTAACAGATATATTCTGTTAGCCTTTTACATATTTAATTTCAAAAAATTATATTTAATATTATAACTTCAGGAAATAAATTAATGTCATTCAAGTACCACTTAGATCATTGATTGATGTTATATTTTTTAAATGTGATTGGGTCACCATGCGACTTGTATTTTAATTTTTGATTCGATTAAAAATACCTTATGCTGGTGGCTCCCTCTCTTAAAACGTCCTTTTTAGTAATGTTTCTACATATCTTGAGATTTTTAAAAAAGTAACTTAGTTAGATATTCAATAATATTGAATATTTCAAGTAAGATAGTTTTATGACGAAATTCTTAGGATTATGTTAAACATTTTTGAAAGATATCTGTTTTTATAAGAGGGATGGGCAGAAACAAAATTTTGTCTACTTAAAATATTTAATTTGATTTTTGTTAAAAATTTATATTCATTGGATTTTATTATCTCATTTGGATGTCTTATATTGAATGTTTATTTTATATAAAGGTTATTTATATGACGTTAATTTGATTCCTGAAGTTATAATATTAAATATAATTTTTTGCAATTAAATATGTAGAAGGTTAGCAGAATATATCTGTTAATATTAAAATATTTGAAAAATTTATTTTCAATTTATTGATAGTAAAACGTAACAATTTCCATCAGTTTTTAAATTTTTTAATGGGGATGTTTCTAATTTATTTCCCGAAAACTATTTTGCAAAGAAAGTAATATGATATATAAAATTTGTGAACAAACTAACCTACTTTTATTTTGTACTTAATGTAACCTTAATTTCTAATGGTAATTATCGTAGAGATACAATGTATTGAAATATGAAAAATTTTACAGAATTTGTACCTTTGGTAAGTATCAATTTTACTCAATTAATATTTAATTGTCGCCGTATTTTGTTTCAGGAACTTTCGATTATTCTGAGTTCTCTAATTCATCCCTATTCTTTCTTATTCTAGAATGTTTCTGAATCAGCCAATATGCTGATTTTCTTCACTGATGGTTGATACTTGATTCAAGTGTTGAATCTTTCTATCATAAGGCCAGTTTATTTCTTGATTTTTATTTCGTTGTATTTGTTATCTTCTTTTCAGGTTATGAGAAATGAATTCTTTGGAGGAGTAATTTTTGGAAGGACCGACGTGCTATCAACTCTGGTGATTTTGATACTCTGATATTTTCTCTGACTTTTCTCTGTCAAAATTTTTTAAAAATTATTTTTATGGTGAGACCATGAGAACCACAATATTTCAAGGCCTTAAGCTGCTGTCAAAAATTTGCTGGAATTTTTATTTAGATTTTCTAATGCTTTTAACTTAATTATCATTAACAATTACCAATAAAAATGATTGAATTTCTTCAGTTTATATCTTACTACAAATTTAATTATGCGTAAACATCTTAGATCAGACATTTTGTATATAAATTTTCAATATCACTGACCGTAGAGACATTTTCCTTCATTAAATTATTTGAATATTCTTATTTAAGACAAAATAATATCGCTTTGATAAATTTTATATAATTATTATGTCATATTGTCAATATTAATAATATAATAAAAAAAATTTCACCATTTTTCTTTGATAATTTCCGGATAGATGTATTTCTTACAACTTTGGCTCCCTTTTCAACTTTGGCTCCCTTTTCAATATTGAATTATTGAAAAGCATTTTATTTTAGAAAGAATTTTCGAATTTTGACAAACGTTCAAGGAATTTTCACTCGATTAGTTGATGTTTCCAAATTTTGGCTTGTAAGTGTTTTCATGTGTAAAATTATAAAGAGTTCTGTCAGAATTTATCTTATATAAATAAATTTGATCTAATTACTGCCTAACGAGTCAAATTATATACAAGGGTAATACTTTTCTTGACAATTCAGTGATCTATCTATATAGCATCAGTTTTTATATCAAGCCATTATATTTGGTGCAAAGGTTTGTTTATTATATAAAATCCATGACAGTATATTCTTCAGAAAATGGGACTCCATAGAGATTTAGCGTTAGTCCAAACTACTTGAAGAAGATAACAGGGACTGAATGAGGCGCTTGTAGGAATATAAGATAAGAAGATAAAAGTAATAGCACATATGTATTAATTAAAGGTATTGAGGTTTGTCGCTGGTATTTATGAACTACATGAAGATATTTGATGAGTTTGGTTTGTTAACATTTGTTCGTTGGAGAAAATTATATCTTGATTTGAAGTGATTTTTAGAGTATTGGTCTAGCTTCTTTACTGTCGATATGGATAATTTCAGTCGTCGTTGAAAATATGTCCAAATTTTTTCAAATAGTTGGATTATGTTGAGTGTGATGTATTTTTCTGATGTTCATGTATACTATTTTCGAATAATCTTTCAATTTGACCAATATAAACAAATCGGCAATGGTGCGAACGAATTCGAATTATTTTTAGTATCCATTGAAAATGAGTTTCCATGAAGTGAAGACCTAATCCATAAAATAATTAAATCAAATATTGCATAACCTTCGACACCTATTTCAATTTTATACCACGAATAGAATAGTCATGTTTTCAACATTTCTGTCTGAAAAGAGCGCACTACAGTATTTGTAAACATATTGATTGTCATTATATACTTACGCTTTCTTGGAAGATTTATTCTCTGAAAAAATTGAAATTTGATTCATTTTCCCCATAAACTTTGTTCAGAGTCTGTGTACAAAAGAGTGTGTCTCATCGCAAAACAAGACAATATTGCAGATCAATTCAGTCCAATGAGTTTTTTATAGCCAACTTAGACTTTTTAGCCTCCGTCGGCATTCCTTCTAAGATCTAACTTCTTTCTTTTCTCTCCCTCAAAGGTATTTTCGATTACAGAATAGTGAATCCTCGCGTGAGATGCCTACGAATCTATGACACATGTCGAACAGAACTGTGATCCGAAGACTTATATGTTTAGTTGAAGGTTATCAATATGAATCGTCTATCTACTGCTGAACGGGTTAAAATTGTGAAAACTTACTACAAAACAATGATTCTGTAGTAAGTACGTTTCCAGCATTACGGGCAGATTATGGTCAATATAATCGTCCATATGAGCGTACAATTGGCAACACAGTCAAAAAATTCGGACAGGCTGGATCTGTTACTGATTTCATGAGGCCCATACATCATCGAAATGCACGCTCGACCGAAAATATTTCTACTGTATGCAAGGCGTACCCAGGATTAAACCTAGGGGGAAAACCATGGTCGGGAACATTTTATCACGGATTTTTTTTTGGAAGATGAATGAAATCAAAATTTTTAGAAAAATATGTATAATTATAACAGAGCTTTATCATCTAAGTTATTACAATTATTTGCTTGAAAAAAAATCTATTCTAGTAACATGCCTTATACTATTATCATTTTTCTTGGATTTGTAGAAAACTTGTTCAGAACTCTCGTTTCAATCCAGTCCTGATTTTCCTTAAAAAATTTACGATGGGCGCTCATCAAACTCAACCCAGTCAATATGTTCTCTCCCATTGTACTTCTCAGCCAGGTCGTTACCCTTCGAAGGGCACTGTAAGATCGTTCAACAGTAGCCGTAGTGGATGGGAAAGCACTTCAAATGAGGAGTGCATGCCTTGTTGTAGGAAAAAAATATTAGCCTCCTCCAATAGTGCAGGCACTTCAATATCCTTTAATTTGTCCCCTGCTAAATCTTTCTTTTTCCATAAATTACACCACAAATCTAATTTTGCAGAGATATCACCCAACTCAAAAAATTCTATGAAAGATTATGCATTTTTTTCCAAATCTTTCAAAGTACTTTTGAGCATGGAAGAAGGATGCAGATGAGATAAGCCAAAAGCAGGTGTATTCTCGTGTGGGAATCTAACATTCAATGATAAGGTTAAAGAGTCCCAATAAGGGATCGTCTCCAGTATTCAATCGCAGTCTCAGATGGCGGATTACTTCTGTGTATTTTTTTTTTGAATATCAAAACAAATTGAATATCAAAACAAATTGAAATATGTTTATCTTCTACAATTTTAATTTCCAAAAGAATTTTTTATTCAAAAACTTTTAGAATTAAATTAATGTCTAAAACAAGCACCGCTTACATTTAATAGACGTATATAATCAAAACTCAATATACAATGTCAAATGAAATAAATAACCCAGCAGATATACGAAAGTAATTAAAATTAATAAATAAATATTCAAACGAGACAAAATTTTGTTTCTGGTTTTATCTTAAGAAATACTACTTGCCTTATAAAAACATGAACACACTTGAAGGACTTCCCAAAGAATATAATTTATTTGAAATATTTAATACATTTAAATATTCGAATAAATTATTTCAAAAAACTCTAAAAAATGTGCACTATATTTTCAAAAAACAAATATAATTCTAGATAATCCCTTCATCAGCCGTTTTTAATAATCCAAATATCAAAATCAAAAACATAACCTACATCACTCACGTGTTAAAAGACTTAAGCTTCGAACTACAGATCAACTATATATTCAAGATTGATCTATGTTCTAACAAAATCAAAGAACAAAGTGAGTTATTTTAAGGTTTACCTAAATCCATTGACACCGTATAAAGAGATTTATTGAAGCCAAAATATAATTATATATTATATATAAAATAAAATAGAAAGGCTTTTTACTTGATAGAAGAAATATAACAAAATTTGAATATCAAAACAAATTGAAATATGTTTATCTTCTACAATTTTAATTTCCAAAAGAATTTTTTATTCAAAAACTTTTAGAATTAAATTAATGTCTAAAACAAGCACCGCTTACATTTAATAGACGTATATAATCAAAACTCAATATACAATGTCAAATGAAATAAATAACCCAGCAGATATACGAAAGTAATTAAAATTAATAAATAAATATTCAAACGAGACAAAGTTTTGTTTCTGGTTTTATCTTAAGAAATACTACTTGCCTTATAAAAACATGAACACACTTGAAGGACTTCCCAAAGAATATAATTTATTTGAAATATTTAATACATTTAAATATTCGAATAAATTATTTCAAAAAACTCTAAAAAATGTGCACTATATTTTTATTATTTTTATTGTTTTTGATTTTGATATTTGGATTATTAAAAACGGCTGATGAAGGGATTATCTAGAATTATATTTGTTTTTTGAAAATATAGTGCACATTTTTTAGAGTTTTTTGAAATAATTTATTCGAATATTTAAATGTATTAAATATTTCAAATAAATTATATTCTTTGGGAAGTCCTTCAAGTGTGTTCATGTTTTTATAAGGCAAGTAGTATTTCTTAAGATAAAACCAGAAACAAAATTTTGTCTCGTTTGAATATTTATTTATTAATTTTAATTACTTTCGTATATCTGCTGGGTTATTTATTTCATTTGACATTGTATATTGAGTTTTGATTATATACGTCTATTAAATGTAAGCGGTGCTTGTTTTAGACATTAATTTAATTCTAAAAGTTTTTGAATAAAAAATTCTTTTGGAAATTAAAATTGTAGAAGATAAACATATTTCAATTTGTTTTGATATTCAAATTTTGTTATATTTCTTCTATCAAGTAAAAAGCCTTTCTATTTTATTTTATTCTGTGTATTTGCTTTTCAACAATTCGTGGAACTATTAACTCAACGCCGATTTTCTCCGCGATTTTTCAAGTACTTCCCCAGAAACATGCTCAATTTCTTGTCGATCCTTCTTGATGACATCAAGGATTTCACCAATGTGTTTCCTCACCATAATCAAATCCCTATTTTTACCTTGTAGAACGTTCACAACGGGTTCCAAAATCGCAGAGTGCTTTGCAATCATGACTAAACCTATGATGAAAATTGGTTCAGTTGCTGCACAGTGTAATTGATAGGAAATTTTTCTAGTAGCATAGTTTCCTTCGATCGAGAGATGCTCAAGCGCATTGACAATTTCATGAAAACTGCTTGAAAACTTTCTGATGCTCTTGTATTTCTCAGATCATCTGGTCTTACAGAGCCGAAATCTTGGGGGTTGGCGACTCACGAAAGAAGAAAATTGTATCCTTAACAGTTGCAATCAAGTTTCTTATTTTCGGTAGTTTGCTAGCATCATTGACCACAAGATTTAGTTTGTGGCTTGAGCAATGAAAAAATAATACAATACATACGTACACGACATCTATACATTAACAAAAGAACTGAAAAGATAAATCTTTCAACAGGCTGATGACACAGCTATTAAAGAATCAGAAACATTAGTTCATTATCAATTAATTTTTCGATTGAAAAAAGTGAGAACCCCTTTCCCACTTCATCGCGCCACCATTGCCCGCCACGGGACCTAAGGGCGTGTGTGTGTCCTCACCCTTCTTTTAACTAGAATTCCCCGACCCCTCCGCGCCAGTTCTCATTTCCCATCAGCGCTGCCTTCTTTCGCCCTGCTCATTAAGTCTTGTATCGATCTCCTCCGGTTTTCTTCTTCTTCCCTCTTCTTCTTCTTCTAGACTTCTTACGCCGTGTGAGAATTTTAATATGCAGCACTGACTACGCGGCACTCATTAATGCAAAGATTGTTGGAATGTAATAGGTTTTCTTAGGGCCCGCAAATCCAGCGTTGGGCGGTCTGCGGGGGCAGGGAAGGGGATCGGGAGGGATTGAGGTAACGTGCGTGGATGCTCTTGAGGGACGTATGGAGAATATTTTATTCGGGATTGATGGTTAATCAGGCTAATTTGAGATATTGGGGGGATTTTGGAGTTTAGAGCGGTGGGGGAAACATGTTTCTAGGAGGAAGTGAAGTTTTGTAAGGATAACAGCGTCGTTGGTTTCATCAGCGCTCTTCAGCTATAAATATCAATCTTATTCATAAGTGCAGATACTCAGCGATGTCTGAAGTATCCTCAAACCACAACCAAACCTATATGAAATCACTCAGTAGTTCAATGAAAGAAACTATTTTATTGCGATTATAAATAAGTTCGTGCGGTTTTTTATCGAAAATTTCAGCTTTAGTATTAAACATTTATTATACATTCAAACTTCACAGTATTGTCCACCGCTAGCTACTACTTTTTACCATAAATCTGGCAGTTGACGGACCTATCGTGAAAATAGTGTTTTCAGGACTTTTCTATGCCACGAATCTGTTCCCATTTTGGTATCGGGTGTTTTTTTAGAGTGATAAAACTTTAGATAGGGATAACTGTGATTTGACAGAAGGTAGAAGCCATGTTCTTTTGATATTTCTGTTCAGAAAGCATTGAAAAATTATCATGGAAAGACTCAAGCCGTAACAATGTTCACAAATTGTTGAAATTTATTATCACTATCAGTATTCTATTCGCCAAACTTCTAGAACACTTCGTGAAATTTATGGTTTACATAATCATCTATCAGAGCAGCTTATTCGTCGAACTATCGATAGATTTCGGACAACATTTTCTCTACTCGATTCAACAACAACAACAAGACGAAGAACTGTACGTACAGAAGAAAATATCGCTGCTTTAAGTCATAGTGTTGATGATGATACAGATTTGTTTATTCGTCGACGTTCACATCTTGGACTTGTGCATCCACCACATGGAAAAGTTTGTGTAAAGATCTTGGTCTACACCTATACAAGATCCAACTGGTTCAAGAACTAAAGCCACTTGACCATAATAAGCGTCATTTGTTTGCTGATTGGGCCCTAGAACAGCTTGATCCACTTTTTTATCGTAAAATTGTGTTTAGTGATGAAGCTCATTTCTGGTTGAACAGCTATGTAGACAAACAAAATTGCCGTATATGGGGTGAAAACAATCCTTGAGAAGTTCTGCAGGTTCCATTGCATCCTGAAAAATACAATGTATGGGATGCTTCACACGCTGGAGGCATCATCGGTCCATATTTCTTTAAAAACGATGCTGGAGCTAATGTTACAGTGAACAATGCTCGTTACAGATCGATGATCAATGACTATTTGTTTCAAAATTTGAATGGTATCGATCCAAAAGTGTTTTGGTTCCACCAGGATGGTGCTACACCTCATGCTGCTACCGTAACAATTGATTTAATGAAAAAAAGATTTGGTACAATTAATTGGCCTCCAAGATCATGCGACATAACTCCACTTGATTATTTTCTTCGGGGTCATGTCAAGTCATTAGTTTATGCTGATAAACCAGAAAAAATAGATGCTTTGGAAGCCAACATAACTCGTGTTATTGGTGAAATAAGGCCTGAATTACTTGGAAAAGTGGCCCAAAATTGGTTTGGTGAAAGCAGTTCCTCAGAACTAGGCCGGAAATTATTTTTAAAACATAAATGTCATAAAATTAACTTTACAAAAATTTGGTTTCAATCTTAATTTAAATGTGTTTTATTTCAATTTCAAAAAACACCCGATACATTCGAAGTTCAAAGTATTGTCCGTCGCTAGCAACTACTTTTTCCCATCATTCTGACAATTGACAGATCCCATCGTGGAAATTGTTTTTTCTGGATTTTTATTTGCCACGAATCTCTTTCCATTTTGGAAAAAACCCACTTTTTAAATTTTGAGGGTCAGTTTTTCTTTCGAAGCTTCAGGCCTACAACGGAGAGATTCAAATTTTTCATGAATTATTTTTATCTCTTGGTCGAAAGTTCAAGATAATTTCAGATTGAATATTCAACAAATGCAAATCATTACAAATTTGTTTCCATATTCAAATGTAGTAATTATAAGCATAACATCTCAATTATCTCGTATTTCAGCTGAATAGAAATTCATTTTGTGCCTATTAAAATACATTTTCACTTGAAACGTCCTGATATTCCATATGTTCTCCTACAGAAAAAAAGGGGACCAATTCGGAACGCACCACATCCATAGAGTTCAACAAACCATCGAATTTCCCACCGATCATCCTTCGAACCACTGAGATCGCTGTCTATCATGTCATTGTCTTTCGATGTGCCGAAAAGACCACACATTAAGACGTATATAATTGATGAGCTATGACAAGGAACGCACGGCACGGAGTCCATTGTTTCTAGATCGGATCGCAGATACCGTAGAAAGATTGTTTATTAAGATGACATACCGAATGTCACTTCGCGAACATATCTAGTTGACTCTGACGATAATTTGGTATAATGCACGTATTATTCTTTAATAAAGACCAACCGAAAGTTTCGGAACAGGATGAATAGGGGAGTTCTGAGAGTCGGGAGTCTCTTCTCTCTATGGAACACATCTACAGAGACAGAGTCGTCGATTCTTTGACTAAAACTTTATAATAACTTTATGTGAGCGCATTGTTTCAAGTTTTGACAAACAAAAGACGACGTTTTCTTACGCAGCCTCCTATTCAGTTAGTGAAACGTGATATATGTTATGATGAGAAGTGCCTGGAAGGGTCTTAGAAACTCATATAAGTGAGATGGCGAATAATATTGTAGGAGTTGGGAATTCGAGTGTAATCGTTTCGAGTATTTTGTTCTTTTGACCTATTTTGGAGATATTGTTGTTCAATTTCCTATAAGATAAAGTTCTAGGTTGTTTATTTACCCGAGCAATCAATATTATTAGTTGGAGGATCTATTAACAGGAATTTTTTTTTATATTGTGAAATAATAAGAAGAGGTTATTTACTTGATAGAAGGAATATTACAAAATTTGAATAACAAAACAGCTTATATTTAATAGACGTATAAAATAAAAACTCAAAATAAAATATCAAATGGAATAAATAACCCAACAAATATAAATTGTCAATTGAAATTAAAAAATAAATATTTAAATGAGAAAAAAAATTTGTTTCTGATCTTACAATTATGAAAACTATTTCATTTTCAAAAATACAAAACATAATTCTGAGGACTTCTACGAAAATATGATTAATTTGAAATACTTAATATATTTGAATAAGTTAATTCAAAAATCTCTCAAAAAAATGTATTATATTTTCAAAAAACAATTAAAATTCCGAGATCTTTATCGGTCAAATTATATTATATTATTAATATCTTGGATTTTAAAGTGGGAGGATAACAAGAAATCTTTTGATGAGTTGTATTTTTTGTTGATTGATTTTAATTTTTGAAATGTGAAGTTTGACCGATGAAGACCTTATTGGAATTTTAATTGTTTTTTGAATAAATATTTTTTTGATAGATTTTTGAATTAACTTATTTAAATATTTGAAATAAATTGAATTTTCTGAGAAATCCTTCAAATTATGTTTTGTATTTTTAGAAAGGAATTAGTTTTCATAATTGTAAGATCAGAAATAAAATTTTGTCTCACTCAAATATTTATTTTTTAATTTTAACTGACAATATATATTTGTTGGGTTATTTATTCCATTTAATATTTTATTTCGAGTTTTGATTTTATAGGTCTATAAGCTGTGCTTAAAAGACATTAATTTAATTCTTAAAATTTTTAAAACATTTTTTGAAATTAAAATTGTAGGAGACTAACAGATTAAATCTGTTTTGATATTCAAATTTTTCATATTGATTTTTATATTAAATCTGAATTCAAATGAGGAAACAGAAATATTTGCTATTTTAAATATTTCATTAAGAAAAAAATTAAATTAATATTAAATAAGGTTTTTCTGAGTTTCACAAATTTTTATTGTATGATACCACCTACCTGATGATGCTACTGTGATAGCGAAACAATTGTTGTATTAAATAACAATAAAAATTTGTGAAAATCATCTCATTTAATATGGATTTTCATCAAGTGAGGACTGTTTCAATTAAACATTTGAACAGAAATTGATGTCTTCAAAAACTTACGTTTCTATTTTGACAGACAATGAAAATTTTCAAGAAATGTACGAAATTCTAAGAAACATGACGAAAATATGAGGAATAAAGAAGAAAATAGAAGTAACTTACAATTCTAAGATCAAGATAGATTAATAAAACTGTTTCACTCGAAAAAACTTAATGATCAACAAACATTGAGCTGAAATTGAGAATACAAATAGAAATGTGATACATCTTCTAATACAGCGCTTGAAAAATATACTAATTGACAAATAAACTGCAACACCTAGAAGGAGCTGTTTAAATTTCAAATTTTTTTTGGTGAAACATAGATAGTATAGCTAGGAGTAAATGATTAAAATTTGGAGAAAAAAATCGTGAAGGTCTTTTCATGTTAACATTTTTTGTTACTTAAATATGTAGTCGCCTTTTGCATATTTTTTGAATTTTACAACAAACCAGCTGTTCGAGGAGATCCGAAGTCGATGTTTAGTTGTTGTTAAAATGCCTAGAGCATGTATACGCTGAATTTATCGCCAGCTAAGTGAATTTGAAAGAGGTCGAATTATTGGTCTACCAGAGGAGGGGTTGTCATTTCGAGAAATAGCTAACCGTACGAACAGAAATCCAACTACTGTTATAAGATGTTGTCAAGCGTGGTTTGATAATGCCCAAAATCGAAGAAGAGTAGGCACCGGACGTCGGAGCGACACAAATGAAGTTCAAGATCGACGTCTAATACTTATGGCTATTAGAGACCAATTGGCGACAACTCGATCTTTGGCTGATGAGTGGTTAGGATAACAAGGTCATCCTGTAACTGTCCGAACGGTTTAACGCCAGATAAGGTCTTTTGACTGCAGCATTATCGACCCCATCTTGTGTTAGTTCTGACGGTTTAGCATCGCCGGCAACGATTACAGTGGTGCAGAGAACGTCAACATTGGAATGTGGAATGGCATCAGGTCGTCTTTTCTGATGAATCTCGATTCTCCTTGATTGCACATGATGGCCGAAGAAGGGTTAGACGACGTCGGGGAGAAGGACGTGAACCTCAGTTTGATACAGACGTACAGTAGGCGTTATGGTATGGGGTGCTATTGCACATACAAGTAGGTCAATTTTAGTCTTTATTCGAGGTAACATGACAGCGCTGCATTACCTTCAAGAAATAGTGAAGCCATATGTTCTCCCTCACCTTAACCAGCTCGAAAATCCAATATTTAAGCAAGATAATGCTCGACCTCATGTTGCCAGAGTTAGTTTAAGCTCTTTGAAGCGACCCATGTGAATCTTTTGCCATGACCGCCCAGATCCCCCGATCTTTCGCCCATAGAGCATGTTTCGGACATCATGGGTAGAAGGCTTGGAAATTTACACTAGCTCCCACGGACTTTGGCGGCTCTTAGACATAAACTACAGATAGCTTGGGATAGTATCCCTCAAGACGAAACGGACCATCTTATTGCATCAATGCCAAGACGTGTTCGGAAGTGTATAGATAATCGCAGTGCACAAACACAATATTAACAAATTCATTAAAAAAAAAATGGAAACCCTCCGTTTTTTTCTTCAAATTTCAATCATTTACTTCCTGCTATGCTACCTATGTTTTACCAAAAAAAAATTAAAATTTAAACAGCTCCTTCTGGGTGTTGCAGTTCTTTGTCAGTTAGTATATTATTTGGGAGCTCCTTAAATAATTTCAAGAAGTGCAAAATAAATATTATCAAAACTAAATTTTACCTAAGAAGAAATTTACCCATGTTTAAATCATAGAAGTAAACTCATGGTGTTCGAGTAGTCTCCATAATTCTTAGATCACTGATGTGATTACCATCACCAAAAATTATGGAGGTGATCTAGTTTCCTAGTTTCCGGTGTACCTCAACGTTTAGTCAAGTGTTTGCAGTTAAATGGAGGTTGTATAAGTGAATAAGATGAATTTTTTGTTATAATTTTTTTAATTCAAGAATTAAAAATAGATACTTAATAATTACAATTGAGCTTTGTTTTTTCCGGATAATTTCTAGACGGACTTAACAATGGGTTTTATGGATAATAACGAAGTACTGTGACGATGTCGAAAACACTGCTCAACTCTGTTCGAAAAGTTCAAACTGTTAATCTCCAATTATTTACAAAATCCCTAATTTGGAAGCATGTGTTTTATTTGTGGATAAGATTGCATTAATTTCTGTTAGCATAAATAAAAACGATGCATTTTGATCAGAAAATAAGGAAACTTTATATGAAATAAGCAGTGTTGCAACACAACTGATAACTCAAATTCCTTGATGTGCAGCAATTGAAGAACTGAGGAAGAAATAATTGCATTCCCTCCGAAACAAAACAAGAAAATACTTGCATAATTGCCTTGCTGGGCCCGTGCGCACTTGCACATTCTCCAGGGTTCATCATCCACTCAGCCAGTCCCGTCTAACGAATCCAGATACTTCACTATCCCACCGTTCAATGGATAGAAGAGAAAAGCGGAAAAACCCGGTGAAAATGCGGGGGAAAATCCGACGAAAGCCCGGTTGACCGGAAGAGGAAACAGACCCTGGAGGGTCCTCTGAAGTACTTAAAAATAGGGTGAGTTATTATCATATTAATTCCTGTGCGGTACAATGCCAGGTATTTTATAGTACGGTATTTTCTTTGTTTATTTCCTCTGTGCTTCAGTAAATAAGTTCGTTATGTCGTTATGAATTGTTGCATATATATCTCAACTATTTGCAACCCTAGAGAGGGGGATGGCGGTGGGTTGGTTATATTTATGGTTCGGTTGAAGGCACCCCTTATCCGAAGAACATTATTTTTCATCCGACTTCGTCGGTCTTATATAGGATAATCTGAAGACGATTGTGAAAGATTTGGCGTGGAAAGTCAAGACGAATCACTGAGTTTTGTGGAGCAGTTTATCAGATGCATTGGGTTATGTTTTTAAAACGGCAATCATATTTAGAACAGTATAGGTCTGGTGCACGATTATACAACGATTAAATTGAGATGTTTTCTGTTAGTAGTTATCGACGTTTCGTTTAATATTTTGGTATCTCTGGTTTCATTTCGTTATAGTGCACTGCATATTTTTTAATCCTACACTAGTTAACTGAAATGAAAAGCACGTGTTGCTTTTAACACTAACTGTTCGAATTTATATCGAACAAGGAATTTTTGATTCACTCTGTAGGTAGATATAACAATCACTTCCCCAGAGTTCAACAATTTAGGCCTTTCAAATATGTTTCATTTTTTCCTAGAAACTTTAACGGGTCTAAACACCAGTTAAGAAGCAAAATTATTTGTCCTTCACATTTTTCGTAGGAACTCATTAAAGACCAACGCCGTTCCAGATTTCTCGCTATCTGGGCCACTTTTTTGAGCCCAACTTACTCTCTCACTATGGTCAGTCAAAAAGGTCCAGTTGAAAAAATTCCTTCGTGCTTCGACCAAACGGTCACGCAATAGTCTCTCTTCGAACATTAAGTTCTGACCCCACACACATTCTTCAGAAGTAAGTTCTAATCACATTTCTCTTTGTCTCCCAAGTTTTGATCAAACAGTTCTCTCATCTCAATTAGCCAAAAAGCTCCCTCGAAGAAAAATCCCCACATTTTCTCGCTTGCCCAAAAAGCACAAAATAAACCGCTCGCTAGTTTCACGTCTCTCTCTATAACACAGTAACTCATTAAAAGCTTTAAAGTGAATATATTATCTTCATTAACATAAAATAAACTTTATTATCCTAATCAATGCAATCATAAAAATGAAAAGAGCAAACCGTCAAAAAATATCACAACTTCAACAAGATCTGATAGAATATTCCATAAGTTCCCTAATCGAATATGGTTCTATATCTACAATAATCTTAGTTATTTCGATTTTGAATTTTCTTATATTAGATACATTGATGAACTCCTAAGGTAGTACATTGAACAATCTTATACACATATATTGTATTTCTTTCAGTTTGTTTCAAGGAATGCCTCGGAAAGTGATATGGAACAGTACGTCTTGTGTTGTTTTTATGTCAACAGATCATTAAAATATTGGAATGTTTTCTCACAAATAGCAGACATTCCAAAATACATAGTCCTGGAAGTGTGAACATGGAATTATTTCTAAAATGACCTCTGCATGATTCTTTATATTTCAATCCTATTATTGCCCTCAAGGTATATTTCTGCAGAATGAATCATCTATTTAAGTCGCTGCTTCCACCCCAAATGACAAGCTTATACCTCAGAAGTGAAACAAAATTTGCATGACTGATTTCGAAAGTTCCATGTCCAGTCTCCGTGACAATACCCTGATCATGTACAAAACTTTATTGAGTTTTTTGCTGACTCACATGATCATTCTTTTCAGGAGACAATCGAACGAAACTCAAGAAATTCTGTCGCAAACAAAAATCTGACCTGGGTGTTATCCATAGTTATTGGCTGAGAATGCATATTTTTAGACTCAATCGTTCAAAAAATCACACACTCAATCGTACTGACATTGAGAAGTAATTCATTTTGTGTGCACCAATGCTGTACTGAATCGAAGACTAATCTAGTTTGTTCAGTACTCGAATTAAGATTCTTGCTACACATCGTCAACAAACAACAAGAAGGTCTAGTTCATTAAAATATTTATCAGAAACAAAAAGGTTTCCAGATTATTTCCTTGGGGAACTCCTACATTGACATATTTATCCTCTGACATAAAAGCTATTTCTTCACTATCAATACAAACCCTCTGAACTTGACCAGACAAGTAGCTTCTGAACAATTCCAGTTGACAATCGCGAATACCACATAAAAAGTGTTTCTTCAAAAGGCATTCATGAGTCATGCTATTGAATGCCTTAGATAAATCTAGAAAAAGCCCAACCGGCATTTCATTACTCTCCAAAGCATCAACAATATCTTACACTAATTGATACATCGCTGTAGTAGTATTTCGGTTTTTCTGTTGTTTCTCAAGGAAAATTTTGAACTTATACATGAATGAGCAAAACCTACCGAAGTTTCTCGAAGATTTTTGCGAAAGAACTGAGCCAACTAATTGGACGGAAATGATTGATATCATGTATATTTCCTTTCTTATGCAGGGGTTAGATTAAAGCTATTTTGAGGGCAGATGGAAATAACCCTTCAGTGAATGGTGGTACAAAATATGAGCCAACGACCACGTTACCACCTGTATAGTATATAATTTATTTGTAATTAGATAGTACTTTGCATAAATGGAAACAAATAAAAGTCAATTCGGTGAACGTGAACAACCTTGAAAACGCTCAGAGAAGAACTATTCCACGAACAAGATAGTGTTTTCAACGAAATTGGAGTTCGATACTACACCGGAACATTTCCCACAATCTGGGTAAACAAATCTAATTTGTAATCTCGTATTGTATTAAGCTATAAATAAAACATCAAAGTTTAATATATATCCCTATTTCAAACCCATTTGAAGTATGCTTAACTAAGAATGTGCATCCTAAATGGTTTACATTTAATCAATTACAAGGAAGAATTCAAAAAGGTATCTCTACATACTAAGCAATTCTTTACACTAACAAATATAAGTTTATTGGAGAACTAAAGTTGCAAACAAATCAAGTTATGTTGATACACCTCCATACCAGAGAAGAGGTTTTTCATCTAATATATTTTCAAATAATTAATTTTGTTTGTGCAAATAGCACACTTCAAGAACTGTATCAGAGTCTTAAATAAAGAGAATCTTTCATTGTTGATTTCGCCGATGAAAACATCGTGAAATGGAATTTGATCTAGTTCACCATATATGACATGCATACAGAATTGGAGAAACCATTTTAACTTATGAAGATTTTAGTACTGCGTTGACTCAAATAGAATTAGTCCTAAATTCCTTACCTTTGAATCTCCTCTTCTGATCACAAAAATTCAACCCCTTTAACTATTGCTCATTTCCTCATTGGCCGTTTATCTAGAAGTGTACCAGATCCGGACGTGACATCTAGGCAGCTGAATCGGCTTTCCAGATTCCAGTTGCTCCAGTAGCTTCGTCAAAGATTTTGGTGACGGGACTACTTCACCAACAGAGACAAAAATGGATTATTGGTGCGAATCAAGATACTGTAGGTACGACAACTGTCCTCCAGCCAAGTGGGATCTACGGAGAATCATTCAACTTCATTCTGGTAGTGATGGTGTAACTCGTGTAGTGAGTGTTAAAACTAATGAAAGTGTTATCAAACGCCCAGTGGTAAAACTGTACCTTTCATTTAATATGATCGATAATTGATTGACAAGGAGAATATGTTAACAGTTTTCTTTCTTTTGTATAAAATTGTAAATTCATTTCAATATTCCATGAGTATAAGGGAAGGTAGGTTTCTTAACCCACAAAAGGTAGTTCTACTACCATTTACCAAGAAACAGAAGCTGGATTAATGAAGCAAAATACCTTGGAATAGTCCTGGACAAAATTCTCAGTTGGAATGCACCCCTAGACAATGTGTGTCATAAAGCTAGAATAGGATTCTGGACATGCAGGCGAATCTGCGGTAAAACCAGGCAGATGTTTTGGCTATACACTATGGTAATTAGACCACAGATAACGTATGGTGCTGTAGCGTGGTGGAAGAAGAGCCAACAAACGATTGGCCAACATAAGCTCACTCGACTACTGAGACAGGGTTGCCTTGCAATTACAGGTGCATTTCGCACCACATCCACGGCACCCATAGAGATCCTACTTAATATACCACCCGTGCACATGTTCGTGCAGATGAAGGCGGAACGATACACATACAAACTACATCTTCTGGCGATCGACAGGCAGAGGCAATAGTGATGGGAGGCTCAGCACTGCTGGACGAGATTTTAACGAACAGCACCCTATCGATGCCTTCGGATCTAATGTCAAAAGTCACGAGCCAAGAATGGCATTTCAATGTAATCGTCCGCAGACGGGACGAATGAACCCAGCATGTTGAGGTTCTATTGAGGACCGACCTTGGCTTCTTCGCAGACGGCTAGCGAACGACAAACGGAATGGGAGCGGGAGTCTATGGGAATGAACCGAGAGTCAGCATCTCACTGAGTTTCAGTCAAAACGCAACCATATTACAGGCAGAACTATTTGCCATTAAGACCGCGGTGGATCAGTTGATAAAACCACCACGGCAAAATCAAAATATTTAGCGGTAGTCAGCACTGAAAGCTCTAGACTCCAGCTGTTGAACATCGAAAACAGTCTAGAGTTGCCACACGGGTCAAACAGGCTCGGTATGTATAACATTCTTGTTTGGATACCGAGCCACTCAAATTATTTGGATAACGAAGAGGCAGATGGGCTGGCATGTGCTGGAGCCACGCTGCCTCTGGTAGGCCCGGAACCAGGCCTGGGAATACCACATGACGTGGCTAAGCGGACAAAAACAGGCAGAATTAACTCAACACTAGAGTCTTTCTGACTGAGGAATCCTGGCCTGAAACATTGGAAGGCGTTCTTGGAACAGCTTGGAACCAAAAGATGGCAGACCTACCGCTAGGTTTGGACAAAACGGGCACGCCACAATAATAATACGCTAACCATCCAGAAGCAACTGATGCCTTGAAATACGAAATCAACGTTGCCATTCATAAGGTTGAGTTCCAAACAATTGACAGTGTACTGAAAAATTGGTTGTCATTTGAATGATATTGTTTTTTATTCGTAAATATCAAGGTTCTACTTTTCTAATAAACTCATAACATTGCGAAAATATTCGTTAGTCTTTAATTTATGGCCGATTTACGGCTTTAAACAGGCTCGGTATGTATAACGGAGTCACTCTGGTTTGGATACCGAGCCACTCAAACTATTTGGGTAACGAGGAGGCGGATCGGCTAGCATTTGCTGGAGCTGCGCTGCCTCTGGTAGGACCGAAACCATTCCTGGGAATACCCCATGACGTGGCTAACGAGGCGATAACAGGCAGAATGTTGTTCCTTAGAACTCGAAGTTGTTCCTTAGAACAGCTTTGAACAAAAAGATGGGGAACCTAGCGTTAGGTCTGGATAGGGCCAAACTAAGAACACTTGTCGGAATTATGACAGGTCACTGCAGACGGAAAACGCATTTGCACAAAATCGGTCTGGCCGAAGACAATGAATGCAGGATGTGTCTTGAGGACACTGAAACAGCCATGCACATCGTCTCAGAGTGCCCAGCGGTGAGTCGCATCAGATTCGAGGTCTTTGGCCAGACTTTTATAGCCCACAGCGAACTGAAAAAATTACCCCTGAACAAGATTATCGGTTTTATCCAAAAATTGGATCTTGTCGGGGAGATATAGATTAGGGGTGAACCACAATAGTCCGTGCGGACGCAGTGGTAGGGTGGACAGACGCCCGCTCATCATAAATAATAAATAATAATAAAAATAATGGCCGATCAGAAATGCAAATTTCAAATGATCCACCCCTGATAAAAAATTAATCCACAGTTTCGTTCATTCTTTTTTTATATCTTGAAACTGGACGCCAGAATCAAGATATGAAACAACAAGTTCAGTGCACTTCTGAAAACCCCCTGTACAGATCCAATCGGAATGAAGCAACTCCAAAAATAAATATCACTTCATCGGAAACGAATGGATTCTTCATTGTTATCTTCTAATGATCCAAACTGGTGTTCTAGCCGACACATTCGCCAGAAGACAGCTCCGATTATCTCCTAATTTATGGCCCTCCTCACTCGCGGAAATCTAAAAATTTTTATCATATATTCATGACTTATTATGGCTAATTACCACCTTCGCCGGATAGCGACATATAAAATGATATAAGTACGATTTCTTGTTCTACTCAAGTCATCACGCTCTAAAAATCGTGGCCACGATAGATAAGTCCCATTTGTGTAATATCTGATGGTATGGTTTGCGGTATCATTAGTTGATAAAGCACGAATTAGGCTAGAGAGAATACGATCTGTAATTTGGAAGGTTGTAATTAGGATTTTGCGACATCTTTGTGGCGCAAGAGACGAACCTTTACGGTGGAATTTGTGACATTTTTCTGAAATGATCGGATTCTCATGGGAGATGATGTTCCGTAATTTTGAATACCTTAAAGGATCTAAATTGGGGACAAAGCGAGACTGTTACGAAAAATGTTTGAATTCTTGATTGTTTCAGTCTCTACTTGACGGAAATTCATCGTAAATGATATAAAGTAAAACACTTTATTTTCGCTAATATCGAGTGTTTTTTTAGAGTGATAGAAATTTCGATAGGGATAACTGTGATTTGACAGAAGGAAGAAGCCATGTTGTTTTGACATTTCTGTTCAGTAAGCATTGAAAAATTATCATGGAAAGACTCACACCGCGACAACCTTTACAAATTGTTGAAATTTAATCTCAAAATCAGTGTTCTATTCGCCAAACTTATAGAGCACTTCGTGAGATTTATGGTTTCCATAATCGTCCATTAGAGCAGCTTATTCGTCGAAGTATCGATAGATTTCGGACAACATTTTCTCTACTCGATGCAACAACAACAAGAGAAAGAACTGTACGTACAGAAGAAAATATCGTTAATGATGATCCAAATTTGTTTATAAGTCGACGTTCACATTAAGTTGGACTCTGTGTATCCACCACATGGAAAATTACTGTTTTACTACCAAAAAAGATATTTACACATTTTCTTGAGACTCGAGTTTCGAGAAATGAACTATCCCACATCATCAGGGAATAGTTCGTTTCCGGAAACTCGAGTCACAAGAAAATGTGTAAATATCTTTTTTGGATAAAACATGGTAATTTATACAATTTGTTTTAATTATGATCAACTACCAAATAGTAACGGCTGAAACAATTCATTATATAAATTCGTCAGCTAAATCGATGAAAAATAATAAAGATCTGGTCAATAAGAGAAAGAGGTTGGGAGTATATATGTAAACCTGCCGTATATGTCCATATGTATACATTGACCAAAGAGGCAGAGCTTTCGAAACTAGGATCAAGGACGATCAGAATTCGATAAAAATTAATCTAAATCTACCATCGTCAAGAAACAGGACATGATTTTGACCATAATTTAGAAGTTCTCCATAACGAGGACAAATTCAATAGATTGGACCTTTTAGAAGGACTAGAAATAAGCCGGCATCATAGAAAACAAATTTTACCTAATGACCAGATAGATATAAACTGATCCCCGTTATTGAACCTTTTTGAATAAATTTTGAAAATTCCTGAAATGAACCTTCCTTTTATCACGTTTCTTTACGCTTAAACTTGTATTTAAGGAGACAGATTTTGTAAGAGTAGTTGCGTAAACAATAAATATCAGCGGAAATAAAAGTGTTTTACTTTAAATCACATAAAAATGTTTAAACCTGCTCTTGCTGTATCCACGTATAATTTTGCCTGTTTATAAAGGTTCTTTCAATAATAGCGCCTCATTTAGTTTCGTAAATAGAACACATTATTTATTTGAAAGTTATTGAAATTTTTATTTTATTATAAAGTATAATGGATACCATTAGTTATAAAATAAAATATTATTTAAATATCTACCTCGGAAACGCTGGCAGGAATGAAGATGTTGAACCAAATTTTCCATGACTCTCTCACACAAATCAGGTCATATGTTAGCTATTATTCGTTCAATATTGATCTGTAAATCGTCCAAACTTTCTGGATGATTGCTGTAAACCGATGACTTAATGAAGTCCAATGGAGTTAAATCGCAGGAACAAGGCGGATAATTTATCGGTCCATTCCTCAAAATAATCAAATCACCGAAATTTGTTTTGAATAAGGTAATTATGTCATTAGCAGTATGACAAGTGGCTCCGACCTGTTGAAACCACGTGTTCTGCAAAAACACGTGGTTTCAACACGTGAAGATGAACCAATTCAGGCCATAAAAAATCAGTCAACAATGAACAGCAACGATTTCCATTGACAGTTACTGCGCCCTGAGCTTAGTTGAAAAAAAAGTAAGGTCCAATAACTCCTCCAGCATAAAATCCGCACCAAACAGTAAGTTTGTCAGGATGTAATGGCAGTTCTTGATATTCTTCAGGTTTATGACCACTCCAGATATGCCAATTTTGCTTGTTAACTTGAGCGTTTAACCAGAAACGAGCCTCATCGCTGAGAATGATTTTTTCATGAAAATCTGCATCATTTCCGATTTTTTCTAAGCACCATTTAGTGAATACACGACGCTTTGAATGATCTGTTGGTTTGAGTTCTTGGGTTACAACAATTTTGTATGGATGTAAACCAAGGTCTTTTTGTAAAATTCGCTACAAAGACGTCTCGGAGATGGCTAGTTCTTGTGAACGTCGAGGAATCGATAAATTTTGGTCTTCACGAGCACTTTCACTTATGAGTGACAAAACAATATTCTCTTCACTTCTTGCAATTCTTTGTCTCACTGGCACTGTAACATTATGAAGTGTAAAATTTGTTTCAAATTTCATTGAACGTTCAACTGTTCTTTTATCAAGACGATTATAATGACCAAAAATTGGAGTTAAAGCACGTAAAAATAGAGTAACAGTACCAGGAAAAGAATCATACCGCACATGTACGTTTGAGATTTTGTGAGGATCCTATGATTGAAACATAAAAAAAAGTAGGTTTGAAACCTTAATTTTGTTATTGGGCAAAATCAGTCCAATGGTTTCGCAGTTATTCTCAATTCAAATTTTCTTTTATTTTGGAGCTCAGTTAACTCACATGTTTCTCCAGACTTTCATGAAGATCGTATGATAAGATCAGAAACAAGGACAAAAATTTTGTGACCGGAGCAGAGTTGAGCGCTAAAGAAACCATAGCAACAGTCCCACGATCAAGTTTAATTTAGCATTCAGACGTACAATAACGACAAAATAGCTAATACACGTCAGTGTACTTTTTCTGGTCACTGCTTGCCGCCCAAGAAAAAGCTAAAATTATCCTCACTTGATACTTCTGTAATTTTAAATTAAATTTTGCATCTCAGTTGAATTATTGAATTGTATCAATCCTTACTTGGTGAAAATCCATATTAAATAATATTGAAATAAGGTTATTCTGATTTTCACAAATTCTTATTGTTATATTCACAACAATTGTTTCGCTATCACAGTAGCATCATCAGGCAAGATCACATTTTGAATAACCTTATTTCAATATTATTCAAAATTTGAATATCAAAACAAATTGAAACATGTTTATCTTCTACAATTTTAATTTCAAAAGAATTTTTTATTCAAAAAACTTTTAGAATTAAATTAATGTCTAAAGCAAGCACCGCTCACATTTAATAGACGTATATAATCAAAACTCAATATACAATGTCAAATGAAATAAATAACCCAACAGATATACGAAAGTAATTAAAATTAATAAATAAATATTCAAAGGAGACAAAATTTTGTTTCTGGTTTTATCTTTAAGAAATACTACTTGCCTTATAAAAACATGAACACACTTAAAGGACTTCCCAAAGAATATAATTTATTTGAAATATTTAATATATTTAAATATTCGAACAAATTATTTCAAAAATCTCTAAAAAATATGCACTATATCTTCAAAAAACAAATATAATTCTAGATAATCCCGTCTTCAGCCCTTTTTCAATATTCCAAAGATCAAAATCAAAACATAACCTACATCACTCACGTGTTAAAAGACTTAAGCTTCGAACTACAGATTAACTATATATTCAAGATTGATCTATGTTCTAACAAAATCAAAGAACAAAGTGAGTTATTTTAAGGTTTACTTAAATTCATTGACATTCTATAATGAGATTTATTGAAGCCAAAATATAATTATATATTATATATAAAATAAAATAGAAAGGCTTTTTACTTGATAGAAGAAATATAACAAAATTTGAATATCAAAACAAATTGAAATATGTTTATCTTCTACAATTTTAATTTCAAAAGAATTTTTTATTCAAAAAACTTTTAGAATTAAATTAATGTCTAAAGCAAGCACCGCTCACATTTAATAGACGTATATAATCAAAACTCAATATACAATGTCAAATGAAATAAATAACCCAACAGATATACGAAAGTAATTAAAATTAATAAATAAATATTCAAAGGAGACAAAATTTTGTTTCTGGTTTTATCTTTAAGAAATACTACTTGCCTTATAAAAACATGAACACACTTAATGGACTTCCCAAAGAATATAATTTATTTGAAATATTTAATATATTTAAATATTCGAATATCTGTTGGGTTTCGTATATCTGTTGGGTTATTTATTTCATTTGACATTGTATATTGAGTTTTGATTATATACGTCTATTAAATGTGAGCGGTGCTTGCTTTAGACATTAATTTAATTCTAAAAGTTTTTTGAATGAGAAATTCTTTTGAAATTAAAATTGTAGAAGATAAACATATTTCAATTTGTTTTGATATTCAAATTTTGTTATATTTCTTCTATCAAGTAAAAAGACTTTCTATTTTATTCAATATTATTCAGTTGAATTAATTTTGTCCATTTTCACACTTTCTCGTGTACAACAAAGTACCTGAAGACAAGGCAGCTAAAATCTGAACAGACTACATGGTACTAAATAATTATGTTATTGTACTTCGAAACAGACCTATTTGCAGTATAGCAAATAGGTTTTCTTTACTGCAAAACTTCCAATCGAAATTGACATTTCTTCGAATTTTTGATACCTTTTACATCTGTCACATCAGCATAAGTACCTCATTATCATAAAGCTTTATAACTATTTAAGTAGATAGAGGAAATATCACCGGGATATATGGGTAATAATCATAAATAGAAGACCGTTCGGGCCAGGCTGCGGTTGGACAGAAAAGCATCTCATAGGATATAACTTCTAAATAGAAATAAGAAACCTGAGTTATGACACACACCTTTTTCACTGGTTGAATTTGAAGACATACTTTAGTTAACGAACTCGTCGCTTTTTTGTCACGCCACATTCAGTTAATTGGTGGTAGGCGCTGCTTTGATGAAATTGCATTTATTGCGTCCTTGGATGTGCACAGAAGTACCCTAAGTATCAGTAGGTAGCTTCATGCTTGACGTTCAACAGAACAGAACGGATTGAAATTTCGAAAATTATCTTCTTATTTCACAGATGCATATATTCTAATTCAACAACAATTCACACTGATTTGCCGGTGAATAATAAAGCAATACTGCAAGTGATAAGCTGAACACCGTTGAGGATTCCCACGTATGCGTCTGCTTTCGAGTTCGTTTGCAGAACACCAGAAGGGATTTCTTGTGGTTGATCTGCATGAAGTATAACACCACAGTCTAAGGATGTTCTGCTTCAGCGAGACTGAATTATGAAGTAATGAAAGTATTTCTAAACAAATTCAGTTTCAGATCGATTCAACTTTTCATTAAAAAAATTTGAATATCAGAACAGATTTAATCTGTTAGTCTTCTACAATTTTAATTTCAGAAAAATTTTTATTCAAAAAACTTAAATTAGAATTAAATCAATGTCTACAATAAGCACCGCTTATATTTAATAGACGTATATAAACAAAACTCAAAATATAATGTCAAATGAAATAAATAAACCAACAGATATAAAAAAGTCATTAAAATCAATAAATAAATATTTAAAGGAGACAAACTTTTGTTTCTGATCTTACCTTTAAGAACACCAATTGCCTTTTAAAAACATGAACACAACTTAAGGACTTCTCAAAGAATATAATTTATTTGAAATATTCAATATATTTAAATATTCGAATAAGTTAATTCAGAAATATCTCAAAACATGCACTATATCTTCAAAAAACAAATATAATTCTAGGTAATCTCTTCTTCGGTATTAGATAATATTCCAAATATCAAAATCAAATAACTACAACTATATCACAACGAACACGTGTTAAGAATGGATGAATGAATTAACTTATTCGAATATTAAAATATAATAAATATTTCAAATAATTTATATTCTTTGAGGAGTCCTTGTTTTTAAAAGGCAAAAGGTGTTCTTAAAGGTAAGATCAGAAACAAAATTTTGTCTCCTTCAAATTTTTATTTATTAATTTTAATGACTCTCTCTTTATTTATTCCATTTGACATTATATATTGAGTTTTGATTATATACTTCTATTTAACGTAAGAGGTGCTTATTTCAGACATTAATTTAATTCTAAAAGTTTTTTGAATAAAATTTTTTTGAAATTAAAATTGTAGAAGACTAACAGATTCAATCTGTTTTGATATTCAATATTTAATATATTTAAATATTCAAATACCTCTATTGAATATAAGCGGTACTTATTGTAGACATTAATTTAATTCTAAAAGTTTTTTGAATAAACATTTTTTTTAAATTAAAATTGTAGAAGACTAACAAATTAAATCTGTTTTGATATTCAAATTTTGTTATATTTCTTCTATCGAGTAAATAGCCTTTTTATATTTCAACTTTTTATTCTCTCCAAAAATAAACTATTTTCAAATCGAAGAATTATAAAAAAAGAATAAATTGTGAAAGTTTAAAGATGGGAATATTTTTTGAAAATTAAATGGGTGCTTTCTTGAAAAAATTAATTTCAATTATAAATTAACTTGATTCAAAATTTCCAACTGTTGAACTTTCTTTAGTACTGTGAAAGAGTTTCAGCTTATTACCACAAGTATCAATAAAATCAATAAAATTTATTCATTGGTGTAAAACGCCAAAGAGACTACATAAATCTATGGATACCCCTTACATATAAAATTTGATAATATTTGAAAACTCACAGTTCAAGACTGTTTTTAAAAAAAATTTGACACAGTTCATCCGTAAGCATGTTCAACATCTAAAACTTCAAAATCAAACTGTCGAATTTATTTTCAAAGTTACTGATAGATGCTTTTGAATTCTTTCAACAAATAGTCTCTAAGTAAAGTTAAATTCATTACCTATAATTTCAAGAAGGTCCTAATAATAATAAATCCAAGGATAAACTACTCAAAAACCGATCACACACTTACACACATTGTCAAAAGTCTTGCCCCCCCCCTATCAAGTCTCAACTTAAAACAAAGTGTAGAAATTACTATGTCTTACTACCAATAAAAATATATATTACACATTTTCTTGTGACTCGAGTTTCGGGAAATGAACTATCCCATCATCAGACAACTGAAGACCTAACATTAGTACAGAGGTATTTAAACGAAAGTGATAAATATTTTGAATATTTCAATAGATTCAAGGTAACACCTAATAGTGGTACAGAGGTTTACAAGCGAAACGTGATAAAGAACCGGGTTAAAAAAGAGGGGCCTTCTAACAGATAATGGAATGTCGGCAATCGACAAAGAAGGTTGTTAAACAGATGGTACCCATTTAAATATCACAAATAATTTTTGGGGTTACATAGCTCCGTACAGTCGTTCATTATTTTTATATTATTTTGTTGTATATCTCAAATATTTGGATTTACATAGCTCCGTACATTCATTCATTATTTTTTACATTATTTTTATTGTGAACGAATTTGAAAATTTCAATAATCAAGTTTCTTTTCTTTTGAATCAACATGTAAAATTTTCTTAAGATTTTCTTTTGTCGAAAGGAATTACTTTTTTCTAAAGAAAGAGTTGCAAAAGTTGAAATTTTGTTTTCTTTTCATTAAATTCATTTAATGTTCGTTGAAAAAGGTTTTAATTAGATGTTACTTTTTAAATATTTCAAATATTTTCGATTTACATAGCTCCGTACAGTCATTCATTATTTTTACATCATTGTTATTGTGAACTAATTTGAAAATTTCAACAGATTCTAGAGAATCGAGTTTCTTCCCTTTTGATTCTACATGTAAAATTTTAAGATCATCTATTGTGGGAAAGGAATGACCGTTTTCGAGACAATGAGTGGCAACAGTAGAATTTTGTTTATTTTTCATGAAACTCATTTTATGTTCGTTGAACCTCGTCTTGAAGGAACGTCCTCTTTGTCCTATATATTTATTACTGCAGGTAGAACAAGCTAACTCATGAACTCCTGATTTGTGTATGTTTGGAGTAGGGCCCTTTGCGTTAAATAATATCGATGATGATTTGTTTTGCGTTTTGAAGGCAATATTGACATCTGATTTTGAAAAACTATTGGCTACTTTTTGACTTATGCTACCAAAGTACGATAGAGAAATGAATTTTTTATTTTCTTCAGTTTTTATGATGGGATAATTTGGCTCATAGCTATTTTAGATAGTTTCTGTCGAATTAGATGAAACCGTTGTTCCGATATCTGTTAGAAGACTTTTTTAACCCGGTTTTTTATCACGTTCTGCTTATAAACCTCTGTACCACTATTAGGTGTTACCTAGAATCTATTGAAATATTCAAAATATTTATCACTTTTGTTTAAATACTTCTGTACCACTGTTAGGTCTTCAGTTGTCTGATGATGGGATAGTTCATTTCCCGAAACTCAAGTCACAAGAAAATGTGTAATATATATATATATTTTTATTGGTAGTAAAATATAGTAATTTCTACAATTTGTTTTAACTATGATCAACTACCAATTAGTAGCGGCCGAAACAATTCAGTATCTGAAATCTCAACCTGTTGAATGTAACATACAAATTTTTTTGCGTGTAAAATCTTCACTATCTTATCACTTAAATGAAAATAATAAGCCGGCAAAAAATGTTTCTCGTTCGGGAGAATATAGGTGTATTCGAAGTTAATCAGTTTTCAGCGAATAACGAGAGTTGTAATGTTGAGAATATTCCGTGGAAAATGCCGGGACATCGAATTTCTCAGTTTGACCGGGCAACAATAAGCCCACATCAAGAAGTTTTGTCGAACCACCAGATTGAGCAACGTTTGAATATTCCACAGACTTTAGTAAGGCGCATCTTTCCCTTTTCCTGGAAACCGGCAATGTTGCCTAAGGACCAGTGCCTGATCAACCCAGAGTAACATCTGCAAGTGCAGATTATTATATCGCAAATTTTACTCGAAGGAATCGAACGTTATCTGTAACAGCTCTACGAAGTCATTTTTTGCGGACCTATAAACAGGTAGTCTCAACCAGTCCCATAAGGAGACGGTTGCATTGCTCAAATTCAAAGGCAAGAAGACCTTTAAGAGTTCCTCGGCTATCACCTGGACATAGAGCTTCCGGTCTGCAATGGGCAGAACAACGCCAAGACTGGCTTTTACCACAATGGCGCAACGTACTTTTCTCGGACGAGTCACGATTCGGTTCACAAAGTGATAGTCGACGAGAAAGGGTTTGAAGAGCTCCAGGCAGACTAGAGCGACTCAGTTTCGCTCGAGAAGTTGTGCTCTTTCAAGCCGGACTAATGGGGTGCTGGGGGAGTATAATATTCGGCCGCTGTACCCCTCATATTATCGAACACGAACGATGCAAAACATTCTTCAAGAGAACAATATCCAGAGAATGAACTGGCCAGCAAACTCTCCAGACATGAATCTAATTGAGCACGTATGAGATTACTTAGGGAGAGCAATATTCAATCGCCAAAACCCATCTTCAACTTTCCAGGAATTGAGTTTAGCCCTTCAGGAAGAATGGAACGATATGCCTGAAAATTTCATTGAAGGCTTGATTCGTGGAATGCCTAGGCGTATTGGGCAGTTGATCGAAAGAAGAGGTAGTAATACGGACTATTGAATTTGCAAGCAGTTGTGGAATAACTATAATTAATCAAAAATAAATAATCGATAAATTTAGATTTTTCTCATTTTTCCTATTTTGTCTCATCCTGCATAAAGCAACGAGTAACAAACAAAGATCTTCTATCAAATATATTGCAGTTGAAATAGAGGAAAATATTCATCTTACTTCCAAAATATACATTGTTTATTTGTTAAGAAACCTAGGGAGTCCAAGACTTTTGACGATGTGTGTATATTGAATACTCATATAAATTATTGGTTGTGAGTTTACTGTGCGAACAATCGATTTAAAATCAAAAATAGAATTTCTTTACACGAAATAAACTCAAAACCAATCAATCGTTGATTCTTTCGGTTTTACCTGACGGAAATTCATCTTGAAATTTATAAATAAAAGAAATAATTCATTTATTGATAGCGTTAAGTAGATGATAAAATATATTCATTTAATGGCACAAATAGAAAATTTTGTTTATTCGTAGATTTCATAAAAAAATTATACCCAAATGATCAAATCACCCATGAAGAAGTGAATGATGTATCAATTTTCAATTGAATAATAATAATTTCATATGGAACAAAACATATTTCTACAAATTATAAAGGACATAAAACTGAAAGGACTGAATTTAAAAAAAAATTAATTTTAATATATCAATCAATATTAGGTTATTCGATAAAAAAACCTAGTCATCATTTCAAACAACAGGAGATCAAGAATTAACATGTTTACTTGTGGAATTAACCAGTTATACGGACAGATTGGACGTTAATTCGTAACAAGAATTAGGTAAAATGAAGTCACACGTAAAAAAACACAAAATTAAATATATGAAAATAATTTGCTACAAACACAACATAATTTTAATATACATCGAAAATTGAATTTTCAGGAAATGTTGTATACCTTTCTTCAAACTAATGGCAACTAATAACTGTTATTCGTCATCAATGATAAACAGTATGATAGCCAGAAGATAACATAAAATTGCTATGCACGAAATAAACCCTATGCTTATCAAAACAGAAAGTATTTAAATACAGAATGTTACCAAATTTTTGACCAGTTTATGATCATTTGAAAAAGTTACTATGTAAACGAAACGCTTCATGTAAGTGAGCAACTCACAGTAATAAATAGAAATCAAGATATACAAGTGTATTATTTGATTGATATATCGACTTTTCCAAATACGGAAATCTCGGTCAAAAATTATATGAATTACAAGAACTCGCGCATGAACGAAGTGCAATTTCTGTAGAGCCTCATTCATCTTTCGTGTTTTTCATCCATCAGTAGTCAAATAGTATTTGTGACAGGTGTGAGTTGACAAAGGGATTGTCATGGTGCCTGATTTTCAACACTGGTTGGTCAATTTGCATCTTCGCATGATATCCTGTTGGAGATGATGTGGAAAAATAGACAGAAGTCACGGGTAGGTCGAGGACCTCGTGGTGTACAATATCAAGCGACAGATTCTTGGCAAGGTTGATGAGAACTCGGAATTGGATATTAACCGGATGAATCACGAAAGTAAAGGATAGGTATGCAGAAATAAGTTTATAAAAAATAAATATCTAATAATTTTTGATTCATTCAAAGAGACACTCGGTATATTTTTATTCGAATTATACGATCGCCATTTGAAATTTGCATTTTTGATCAGGTATAAGCAAATAACTGATGAATATTTTTCCAAAGCTATGATTCTATTAGAAAGTTTGACTTTGACATTTACGAATGGAAAATAATAAAATTCAAATGACCGCCACGACTGGCTACATTACAACCCAGTGTTTCAGTAGATTGTTTATTGTTTGGATCGAATTGGCAAGTTTGATTTCGTGTTTCAAGGCATCATCGTGAATTCTACCGGTTAGGATTCTGGCATACCAGGTGACTATTCAGCAGTCTCCACAATCTGCTCAGGAAGCTGAAAGTGTGATAAGGGTAACGCCTCATTATTTATCGCGCATTAGCGAGAACCTCTCCGAAGAGATGAACCCATCAGCTTCCAGTTCCAAAACCTACAAGCATATGACTGATAGCAGCGAAGCACTATCCAACCTTTACTGGCTCTGCATTGTCAGTACCTGAGTTGATTGGGCGCAACTCACATGCCGAAGGGGCTTCTTATCCATCCACCCGAACGAAGTCTCATGAACTGAGATAATCTCAAGATTCATGCCTCAATTGATCCTAGTACGAGCACTGTCAATCCGGCCTGTACGTCAAGACCCACAAACCCTTGTGAAGGCTTTCAATGGATTCTGGCTTCAAGCACCCACGGTCTAGCCGTATCGTCTAGATCCACAAACCCCAGAAACGTCTGGCAATCGATCCTGGTTCAGGACGAGGATGGACGAACCGTCAAGTCCCGCTTAACCCTGAATTTCTCAAGATATTCTGAACATGAGTTTCTGCGAACAGATATATGGAATAACCTTCTAGTCCAGCATACGGACTTTCAACCACTGCCCCCTCGAGTCAAATTGGGTGGCCAGGTCGAACGAAAACTTCCCGAGGGCCTCCAACCTCCTGAGGTAACGCAGTATGCTGCATAACGCACTCTACCATTGGACAGAAAAATCCGGAGATTTACTGCAATAGGGTAGAGTACGTTAGTTTTAAGGGTGAAGCTCTGTGCTGCGACAAACACCCGTATCACTGAGTTTAACAACGCGGTTCAGCCCTTCATTTCACCTCTACGTTGAAACTAAGGCTCTATTAGGTTGAACTACATCATATGAGTCTAGTGACTGATGCGAGTGATATTACTTTAGGCATCAAGACTTAATCCTTCATTTCACTGGGATGAAACTAGGATCTTAGTCAAGGCAAGCGCCCCCAGCGTGTCAAGTTAAAATGTCATGGGGGGCGTTTCAAGGCACCAATCGTTTCTACATGGTTAGCGTAACACTTATCCTTAACAAAGTCTCAAAATAAATAGCCCTCCGAGGAGAAAACGAGCTTCATCGCTGAGGATTGCCCAATAAGTAGTTATGGTCTCTTTTCTCATAATCCAACCTTGATGCTAGCTCTCACATCTCAACATCGGCATAACCGTGTTCTATGGTGTAGGAAGGTAATTCGGTGAGACCAGGAATGAAATCAAGTGATATTTAGTGACGAGTCTCAGTTCTGCTTAGGAAGACATGATGGTCGAGCAAATATAAGATGAGGACCTGGTGAATTACGTGGTCTACAATTTGACAGGGAGCGACATATTCATAATACTGTCGTAATGGTGCACTGTTTTATTACATAAGACACCATACCATCATCAGTTTTCATTAAGGACAACACGACAGCTTAGTACTACTGTTCGAAGTAATTAACCCATATATAATTACATACTTCCCCACATATAATAACACCATCCAAAATGATAACGACAAGATGATGCCAGATCGCTTATTGCCAGACAAATGATAGCATTCACAGATCGACATTCAGCTCTCCAAGATCACCAGATCCGTCTTCGATTAACCATGTCTAGAAAAAGACTGGTTACAGGCTGTTGAGTTTGTAACACCCTTGCAGAACTTTTTGCAACCCTTGCTAGCTTGATAGTAAGAAATGAAATTCCGCCTCATCAGAAAGGAGCGTTACCGAATTCATAACAAATTGTAGAGTATTAACACGCTACTGAACCCATTTTCATAAGTTCCTCAATGAAGCCCAAATACTGAACATTTACTAGGTAAAAGACATTGAGGAAGTGAACTAAAAGTTATTGAATTCGGATTTTTTTTTATGTTTGACTGCACAAGGAAAAGAAAACCTATGTCACACAGTTGGTGTCTCGAGCGGAAACTAGTGTCCTGTTTACTTTCGTCTTGAACTGTTGAAGATCATATACTGAAGAAATTTCATCAGCTGGAAGCATGTTCCACAACAGGCTTGTTCAGTGGAAGGACTTGAGATGAACAGACGTTCGCACAGTTAATACTGCAAAGGAAGGTACTCGTTGCGCAGACCAATGCCGCGTTCAAATCTAGCGGTAGCTGGCAGCATTTCCATCAGTTGTGTGGAGCATCGACTATAGAACAAGTATAAGTTGGAAAATCTCCTTCTATGTTTTAGCGACTGTAAACTGGCTGTTACAGTGGGGTCAGTTAGTCCATACTGCTCCTTTCTGGATGAAATTCAAAAGTTGTAACGAATTATTGGGTATCGAGCTTCAAACATACGAGAAGTATTCGAGTCCTGGTCTGATCTATGCCTTATACAGTAGAAAAATCTAATCTGCAGAGAAATGTTTCCTATCCTTGAACAAATATCCCATCTCATTTGCAGCAAACTTTGCAATGTCATTCATATGTTTCCTCCAACATAACGAAGAGTTGACATTTACTCCAAGAAGATGAATGGAATCACTTGGCTGAAGCTGAAGCAGCTGGTTATCCAACTTTGAGTCACAAGTCACGAAGTGAGTTTTGCGAGAAAAGTTGTTACCATGGAGACATTTAATCGCACCATTTAGTTGAGTCCAGTCTTTTGAGATCTTCGTTTGGGGAATCGATTTGCAGGCATCTATGGAGGTGAGACTCAACGGTACTCAAAGGTTTGTCACTGGTGAGGAGAGACATCAGCGTGCTAGTAACCGCGAAGCTCACAATATGGTTCGGTCGTAATAAGAAGATCGTTCATGTGGATCAGGAGAGGGTGGGCGACACAACTGAGCCTCCCAATCCACGACCAAACGAATGGTCTTTTCAACGAGAAAAGTTTTCATCCAATCGAAGTGATTCTCGGAAAAATTATATGAAGTTTATTTGAGAGCCTTTGATATGTCCAGAGTAACTGAAGTACATGGATTATCAATCTTGCTCAATAGCCCTTGTCCACTCATGCTTGACATAGCTAAGGAGGTCACCTGTTGATCGGTGTTTGCAGTAGTGTCAAGTGTGACATATCATGACATCATCGACAATAATCTCACTAACAGGCTATGCATTATCTGAATAAAGGACATTTTGGCCAGTTGTGGCACGTTAATATTGCTGATGACTGGGTCGACGTAAATATGCATTTGAACCACCTCTGAACAGATGATTTTCTTGTAACTGTCTTTGATTTTCGGACACAAGAGAAAGAATCCAGACTCGAAGATGTCGACTACCCGAAAACTTGCTCTGTCACCCATGCCAATCGGACCCTTTTGAGCTTGTGTGAGAAGAACCCGTCTCAACAGTGTACTTAGATTAACTTCATGAAGTCTTCGACGCACTGTTTCAACACCAGGAGCATGTAGAAGCCACTATTTTACCTCTAGGCCTTTCCTCACGTTTCTTGTTTCCCGATAGCGGTAGATGAGACTCGAAATCAGACTTTCACCAACCTCAAAAAGTCTGCAGCTCATCTCTTAATGCTTAAGAGATGAGCTGCAGACTTTTTTTACTTTTTTTACTGGTTTCAGCTGCACTAAATTAAGGTATTAATAGGAAACTCAACTCTTAAATCTCAAATACAAGTTCTCCTTTAACTGAGGAAGTATTCAAAGCTGACGCAGGAAAAAATAAGACAAGAAAGATAGGACTGGACTTATCATAAGATCAACATTTAGTGAGCAACACCAGAAATCGTTCGACATATATTGAGAATTTGTGAACTTCTTCAACTATGTTGAATGTTTGATGTTTTATGTAATTTTAAATGTTTGGCAGATTTCGACAATATAACTGGAATTATCTCAAAGGTTTTTTTTTTATCCACATGTGTCTCATTGATTCACGAAATATTAGTTCACATCCTTTGGAAAATCGCGAAACCATAATTTCTGTTATAAATAACGGAACCTTCGTCCCACGAATCCGCCTATCTTTTATGAATTCCTTCTTCTTCAGTTCGGCCTGCACATCAGTAACGAATCACCCAACGCCAGCCCCAACGGTTTAACTTTTCTCGTCTGCCTACGTTCACGCTGTCCGCGTATACGGGGGCGGGAGGGTCCTCCCAGAATTTTCTCAACCCTTTCCCGAATATTATCCCTTCCCAAAATTAGAATACGCCTTCCCGATTTATCAGGAGTCTCACAACTCGGGAACGATGCCTCGGTGGAATTTTTTTGGTCGAGATCAATGTTTTTTCGAGTAAGATTAGTTTTGATTCAACGGTGATGTATTGAGCAAGGTCACTTGATCGGATCTTCAGTTTTGCTGCATAGTTGTCTACAGACATATTTTGTTGGCGGGGAAAATTGAGAGTAACAGAAATAGATTTGGTGAAGTTTGAAAATGAACTTGAAGTTTTTATAGAAATTAATTCTAAAACCTTTAAAAAAATCATCATTCATATCAATTAGTAATGATCTCTCATATCAAATTTTTCAAAAATTAGTGAAAAACCGAATGACTAACAATTTGAGTAAACACAGGAGATTATCCAGTAAACAATATGGATACTGGAGGGTGAGTCGACTGAGGATGCAAGAGCGGACATCACTGGTAAACTCAGTACACAAATAGATAAAAAGTGTCCAGTATTGTGTGTCTGTCGATCTAGAAAAGGCGATCGATACGGTATGTCACGACTAATTATTGCTGGTACACGAGAGTGTTGGAAAATTTCGCACAAACTTATGAAGAGTAATTTGGCACATAGACGACAGCTTGTTCAGATTGCTGATACATTCAGTTACTGTTGAAGTCCAACGCGGAGTTCCTCAAGGAACTGTATTGGGTCCATTACTCTTCACCCTGTATATGAATGATCTGTTTACACCAAAGCTCGATGGTGATGTAGTAAGATTTTCTGACGACACTGACGACAGTAAATAGTGCTTAAGACTGGGACACACTGAAAAAATAGTCGAAACCGACTTTACCAAGATAATAGAGTGGTTCAATAGTCGATTGATAACAGTTAACTTTGACAAGACCTGCTTCATGACTTTTACATCTTATACTCGATACTGACCAAAATATCAGGATCTCGAGATGCATTTTTATGGAACATTTGTAAAAATTCCTTTTACGTACAGTGTCAGATACCTAGGTGTTTATCTCGACAGGCATTTGAGGTGGGATGTACAGGTCAATCATGTTACGAATTGCATAAGTTCAAATATCGACCGCAAATCCTCACTATAGAACAGATGCGGATTTTATATTAAGCGTGGGGCGCTGCTTCAAATAGATAATTAAAAAACCTAGAAAAAATTCAGAAATGGAAATTGGAGGTTATCTATAAAAAGCCATATATTGAGTGTTTTTTTAGAGTGATAGAACTTTCGATAGAGATAACTGTGATTTGGCAGAAGGTAGAAGCCATGTTGTTTTGACATTTCTGTTGAGTAAGCATTGACAAATTATCATGGAAAGACTCATGCCACAATAACGTTTACAAATTGTTGAAATTGATTTTCGAAATCAGTGTTCTATTCGCCAAACTTATAGAGCATTTCGTGAAATTTATGGTTTCAGACAACATCTTCTCTACTCAATGCAACAACAATAACAACAAGACAAAGAACTGTACGTACAGAAGAAAATATGGCTGCTGTAAGTCAAGGTGTTAATGATGATCCAGATTTGTCTATTCGTCGACGTTCAAAACAAGTTGGACTCTGTGCATCCACCACATGGAAATTTTTGCGTAAAGCTCTTGGTCTACACCCATACAAGATCCAACTGGTTCCAGAACTAAAGCCACTTGACCATACCAAGCGTCGTTTGTTTGCTGATTGGGCCCTAGAAGAGCTTGAAGTTGATCCACTTTTTTATCGTAAAATTTTGTTTAGTGGTTCATCTCTGGTTGCCGTATATGGAGTGGAAAAAATTCTCAAGAAGTTCTAGAGGTTCCATTGCATCCTGAAAAATGCACTGTATGGTGTGCTTTACACGATGGAGGCTCATCGGTCCATATTTCTTTAAAAACGATGATGAAGCTAATGTTACAGTGAATGGTGCTCGTTACAGATCGACGATCAATGGTTATTCGTTTCAAAATTTGAATGGCATCGACCCAGAAGTGTTTTGGTTCCAACAAGATGGTGCTACACCTTATGCTGCTATCGTAACAATTGACCTATTAAAAGAAAGATTTGGCGATAACATTATTTCGAGAAATGGTCCAATTAATTGGTCTCCAAGATAATGCGACAAAACATTGGATCATGCTGATAAACCAGAAACAGAAGACGCTTTGGAAGAAACATAACTCGTGTTATTGATGAAATAATGCCTGAATTACTCGAAAAATTGGTCCAAAATTGGTCTGATCGAATACGGTTCGTCAGAGCTAGTCGTGGTGGACATATGCCGGAAATTATTTTCAATACATAGATATCATAGCATTATCTTTCAGATAAAAAAAATTGGCTTCAATATTAATTTAAATTGCTCTAAAAGCAACACCCCATACTTACCCCAAAGACCAGTTATATTTGAATTCGAGGTTATTTGATGTAAGACAGCTGTTTTTCCTCTTTGTGACCTGTAGACAACGTGGACACAAATCAGAACATTAATATGATACAAGAAATAAAACGAACACAGTTGTTCTACCTAGAGCAGATAAGAATACGCTACAGCGATGTCACTTGTCCTTGGCACCAAAATTCCATAATCTTACCAGAATTCAGGAAAATCAATTCTAATATACTTTTCAAATCAAGAATAAAAAAGTGGTTCTCTCCAGAGCCTAGGTTGAGAATACATCAACAGGTTGCACATATTATTATTGTAAAATATCCTGATCTGTTCTCACTGTCTTTCAACTGTTTTTTTAGCTTCATGTGTGAGAGTTTCTTTTGTTCTTAAATTTTTTCAATCTCTTTCATACTAACTTTGTCAGTATTTTTTGAGCTGAACATTCATCATTTTTTTGTAATATATTATAGATTACACCTCTTTTATATAATTGTCATTTATTGCATTGTGTTTCAATTAAGATCAATTAATTCTCTACTTCACACTTATGTTTATTCTCTTTGCACTGAATATTAATTGAAGAATACTTATCGAGAAAAAAACCCAGCATACAAAGCTTGCCTTTAGCCGTCTATTGATTTATTCACATGAATTTGTATACGTTCGTATTATCCTAGTGTATTTCAAACTGTATTGAACCATGTGAATAAATTATAATTATTATATTGTTATATCAGTAATAAAAAATCCATCAGAAACTATTTTATAGCGGGTGATCCTTTTTAAATTTGCATTTTTGTTCGGAAATAAATAAAGAACGGATTATTTTGTCAAGTAACGATGCAGTTGGCACGAAAAAATTGATCCACAAATTGCCGTAACAGCATTTCTTTAAAATAAAATAGAAAGGCCTTTTACTTGATAGAAGAAATATAACAAACTTTGAATATTTAAACAAATTGATATATGTTTATCTTCTACAATTTTAATTTAAAAAATTTTTATTCAAAAAACTTTTAGAATTAAATTAATGTCTAAAACAAGCACCGCTTATATTTAATAGACGTATATAATCTAAACTCAATATACAATGTCAAATGGAATAAATAAACCAAAAGATATACGAAAGTCCCTAAAATTAATAAATAAATATTTAAAGGAGACAAAATTTGTTTCTGGTCTTGCTTTCAAAACGCCATTTGCATCTTAAAAACATGAACACACTTAAAGGGCCTCTCAAAGAATATAATTTATTTGAAATATTTAATATATTTAAATATTCGAATAAGTCAATTCAGAAATCTCTCAAAGCATGCACTATATCTTCAAAAAACAAATATAGTTCTAAGCAATTCCGTCTTCAGTCCTGAAACATATTCAAAATATCAAAATCAACAAACTAATATAATATAATAACTTGATATGGGTTAGTTTTTTGATTTTGATATTTTGAATATATTTCAGGACTGAAGACGGAATTGCTTAGAACTATATTTGTTTTTTGAAGATATAGTGCATGCTTTGAGAGATTTCTGAATTTACTTATTCGAATATTTAAATATATTAAATATTTCAAATAAATTATATTCTTTGAGAGGTCCTTTAAGTGTGTTCATGTTTTTAAGATGCAAATGGCGTTTTGAAAGCAAGACCAGAAACAAATTTTGTCTCCTTTAAATATTTATTTATTAATTTTAGGGACTTTCGTATATCTTTTGGTTTATTTATTCCATTTGACATTGTATATTGAGTTTAGATTATATACGTCTATTAAATATAAGCGGTGCTTGTTTTAGACATTAATTTAATTCTAAAAGTTTTTTGAATAAAAATTTTTTAAATTAAAATTGTAGAAGATAAACATATATCAATTTGTTTTAGCATTTCTTTATATTGAATTCTTTACGTAAATTTCTATCAGTTTGGAGTGAAGATTCATTATTTTGTAAATAAGTTTTTGATATTTTCTACTTTTCAGATACTGAATTGTTTCAGCTGTTACTATTTGGTAGTTGATCATAATTAAAACAAATTGTAGAAATTGCTATGTTTCACTACTAATAAAAATATATATTACACATTTTCTTGTGACTCGAGTTTCGGGAAATGAACTATCCCATCATCAACAACTGAAGACCTAACAGTGGTACAGAGGTATCTAAACAAAAGTGATGAATATTTTGAATATTTCAATAGATTCTAAATGACACCTAATAGTGGTACAGAGGAATTAAAAAAGAGGGGCCTTCTAACAGATATCGGAATGTCGGCAATCGACAAAGAAGGTTGTTAAACAGATGGTACTCATTTAAATATCTCAAATAATTTTTGGGGTTACATAGCTCCGTAGTCATTCATTATTTTTACGTTATTTTGTTGTACATCTCAAATATTTGGATTTACATAGCTCCATACATTTATTCATCCGATACAATTCCTCAATGTTATTCTGACAAGTTTAGTATAAAAGACATGTGTATATTTGGTGGTTTAAGAAGAATGATTTTTATTATATTAAATGATTTCTGATATTTTCAATTACTCAAATCTGCGAATTCAATTTTCACTATGTATTATTGTATAATTTTCATAAAAAATATGATATGTTTTTAGAAACTAATGTGATTTGTCAATTAAAAACCTAGAATTAGAGAACAAAAATATAAAATAAAATAGAATAGAAAGGCCTTTTACTTGATAGAAGAAATATAACAAAATTTGGATATTAAAACAAATTGAAATATGTTTATCTTCTACAATTTTAATTTCAAAAAAATTTTTTTCAAAAAACTTTTAGAAATAAATTTATGTCTAACAAGCACCGCTTACATTTAATAGACGTATATAATCAAAACTCAATATATAATGTCAAATGAAATAAATAACCCAACAGATATACGAAAGTAATTAAAATTAATAAATAAATATTCAAAGGAGACAAAATTTTGTTTCTGGTTTTACCTTTAAAAAATACCACTTGCCTTATAAAAACATGAACACACTTAAAGGACTTCTCAAAGAATATAATTTATTTGAAATATTTAATATATTTAAATATTCAAACAAATTATTTCAAAAATCTCTAAAAAATGTGCACTTTATCTTCAAAAAACAAATATAATTCTAGATAATCCCGTCTTCAGCCCTTTTTCAACATTCCAAATATCAAAATCAAAAACATAACCTACATCACTCACATGTTAAAAGACTTAAGCTTCGAACTACAGATCAACTATATAATTCAAGATTGATCTATTTTCTAACAAAATCAAAGAACAGTGTGAGTTATTTTAAGGTTTATTTAAATTCATTGACATTCTATAATGAGATTTATTGAAGCCAAAATAATATTATATATTATATATAAAAATAAAATAGAAAGGCCTTTTACTTGGTAGAAGAAATATAACAAAATTTGAATATTAAAACAAATTGAAATATGTTTATCTTCTACAATTTTAATTTCAAAAAAATTTTTTTCAATAAACTTTTAGAAATAAATTTATGTCTAACAAGCACCGCTTATATTTAATAGACGTATATAATCAAAACTCAATATATAATGTCAAATGAAATAAATAACCCAACAGATATACGAAAGTAATTAAAATTAATAAATAAATATTCAAAGGAGACAAAATTTTGTTTCTGGTTTTACCTTTAAAAAATACCACTTGCCTTATAAAAACATGAACACATTTAAAGGACTTCTCAAAGAATATAATTTATTTGAAATATTTAATATATTTAAATATTCGAACAAATTATTTCAAAAATCTCTAAAAATTTCAAACAAAAATATATTTTTGATAAATTCGTACTGGCAAATGCTAAGTGTTCAATTAATAAATCATAAACGCTTCCTTCAAGAGAAGCTCAACAACAAATAATCCAATTATTAAGACAAGTCCGTCCGGAAAATATCTAGAATAAAACTCTCACCTGAGAAGGGTCAAAACGATTCGATGTTTAATTGAACGCAATCAAACCCCCCCTACCGCCACCCTAAATATCTTACCCTTTGGGGATTGAATTTCCTGAAGTTGTTTCAGAAAACTCAAAATTTCGATATGGGGAAGTTTTCCGTTTACTACAAAGGGTAGGGAGGGACGGAGAAAAAGCTTTTTCGGCACTAATTTTATGTTCGGGAAGTGAAACTCATTTCAATATTTAAAGGAATTTCGGAATGCAATCTTTTCATTAATGCTCAAGGGTTTAAACCCTTTAAAGAAATTAGTGCGTGCACGGGAATACGCCGTCACGTCTCCTTGAAACAAAACGAAAGAGATATGGGGAGGGAATTGGCAAAGGGTGACGACAGGTGCGTACTAGGAAACAAATTTTGAAAAAAGCTTAAATTTAAAACAGATTAATTCTGTTAAACCTCGCTACAAATTTTAAATTCATGACATTTCTCAGAAACTTTCCAAAATTATAATGAATGTTTGATTGATTCGGTCTTTACTTGGTGGAAACTCATTTTAATTAAAAAATATAAAGAGACAATATTTTATTTCCACAAAAATGATTGTAATACAACAAAGGGGTTACAACCCCTTTCTTATAGATAAAATGGTATCCAATAAACAGAAGGAAATGGCATTAAATCTCGTGTACCCAATGATAAAAGAGGAAAATAAACAAAAATATTTTTCGTTATCTTATGTTAATGGATTATCTGAAAATAATGCTAAATATTTCAGAAATATTTGCAATTATAACGCTGCTTTCAAAACCATTTAAACTTTAGTACCTACATAAAAAATAATTAGAATCGAACAAATAAAGAAAATAAATCTGGGGTCTACGAGTTGACCTTGTGTATATTGGCCAGATAGGTAGATCATTCAAGAAACGAATCTAAGAACACCAAAGGAAGTATTGGGTGTGTTTTTGGGAGGGAATAGAACTGCAAATTGAAATAAAAACTATTTAAAATCAAGATTGAAGCCAAATTTTATTTTTATTTGAAAGATGACAGTTTCACATTTATGTTTCAAAAATAATTTCCGGCATATGTCCACCACGACTAGCTCTGAGGAACTGCATTCGACCAGATCGATTTTGGACCACTATTTCGATTACTTCAGGCCCTATTTCATTAATGACACGAGTTATGTTGGCTTCCAAAGCGTCTATTGTTTCTGATTAGCAGCATGAACAAAGACAAGACATAACCCAAAGAAAATAATCATAAACCATAAATTTCACGAAGTGCTCTATAAGTTTGGCGAATAGAACACTGTTTTTGAAAATAAATGTCAACAATTTGTAAACGTTGTTGCAGCGTGAGTCCTTCTATGATAATTTGTCAATGCTTACTGAACAGAAATGTTGAATCACAGTTATACCTATCGAAAGTTCTATCACTCTAAAAAAACACCCGATATATATCTGATTCCGTACATTCAACATATGCTAATCATTTTAAGGAATTCAAGCATAATTTCTACAATAATTATGAAATTATTCACGTTGAAAGCAAAAGTTCTATTATAGATTAACACTTTTAGAATTTCTTGAAATCAACAAGTACAATGCCCGTAAAATCCTGTTGAACGTACAAACCGATGTTGATATATCAATCTTAATAAAAAACCCTTTAGAAAAAGTGACGTTACTAGTTTTTCGTTAAAAATTGATTTTATTATCTGAACGGACTGCTTTTTAATTCTTCGTTAGTACTCGAAACATTTATTACAAACAGGACATACTTTCAATCAGAATTTTGAAGTTTTACATATACAAAGTAAAAGTTATGCCTCAAACATGTTAGAGTCACTAGAGATAAATAAATACAACAAATGTGGAATAGTACTTAAAGAACAGTTAGGCTTAAGTAACCCATCCCTGTTAAATATATTCAGATAAGCTGAATTTGGCAGAGACCCTTTTTGGAGTTTAAGTGCTCAATGAAAAAATTTTTGTACCTACGCTATAAACAGCAACTGATTCCGAAAACAAATTTTGTTATTCAAAATGTAAGATACCATCTACCTGAAGATGCTACTGTGATAGCGAAACAGTTGTATGAAATAACACTAAAAATTTGTGAGGATCAGAATAACCTTATTCAATACAGGGTTATCCATTTTATACTTACGAAAGTAAACGTAAATATAACAATCTTTCATTCAGAACATCAATCAAATTTTTATTTCAATATGATGCTTGGACCTAGCTAACTAACAGATTAATAAACTAACTAACTAACTAACTAACTAACTAACTAACTAACTAACTAACTAACTAACTAACCAACTAACCAACTGACTAACTATCTAATTTACTAACTAACGAACTAACTATCCAACAAACTAACTAACTGACTAAATAACTAACAAATAAACAAATTAACTAACTAACTGGCTAACTAACTAACAAATAAACAAACTAACTAACTAACAACATAGTGGATTATTTGAACATTTAATTAAAATTTGTCTACCATCGATTCCGCATTTTTTAGAATTTGTTGTTGTTTTCGAATTTCGTATTTTCGTAGAATTTATTTCATTTTGAAGCCAGTTATGGCAAAAAGGAACCTAAGACACATTTTTACCGAGGAAATTATTTGTGTCATTAATCGTGGCAAATCAATTTCTCGCATACAATGGAATAAGATTTTCGTATTTATTTTCAACCTATGTCCACGTTTTCCTCATTTGAAGTGCGAATGTTTCTGTTTACTGAACTGAAAGCAGTGCATAGCTTCGTTTCGATCGAACCACCCACTACCGTTGAGAGAGAACACTCGTTTATTCTTTATCGCATCGCGCTGAGGTTTTGACTCTGCTCCACTGACGTTGTTTATAGATTCACATTGAATTTCCTGTGTTTCCGACTGCCTTTTCCATACCTGTATATGCCATTTATAATAATAATAATAATTGTTTATTGATCCATTTATTCAAATACATGTATAGGATAGGTCAAAATAACAGGTTACAATAATAAATCAGAGAGATATTCATGCACATTATCGTAACATCTCTCCAGTAATAAAGATTTACCACATTTTCTAAAGTCTCTAGGACTAAAAGACCTAACAATCTGTGGTACATGATTATTCAGAACAATACTCTGATACATTGAGGATATGTCTAGCTGTTCTATGTATCGGCATGTTTAATATACCCTCATTTCTGGTTTTGTAAGCATGAAAACTGGATAATTTTTTTAATATTGTTTTCATTCTCTTTAATATAAAGTAAACATCTCAATATGAAAATGGATGCTACCGTAAGAATAGCATGTTCTTAAAGTAGTGGTCTACATGAAGACCTAAAATATGTTGAACATCATTCGCAGAGTACGCTTCTGCAAAGCAAAAACTCTACCAATATAGGTTGAGTTACGCCATAATATCATATTGTACGATAAGTGACTATACACCAAACTATAGTAAATGTTTATGAGGGAATTCATGTGAAGTGTATGTTTCACTCTACTGATAGCATAATAAGAGGAATTTAATTTCTTGCACAAAACGTCAATATGTGTATTCCATTTCAAATTCTTATCAATGTGAATGCCAACAAATCTAGCACTATCTATGGACCCGGTGACAATATCCAAATGTCGAATGATCAGTTTGCGATCATTATTCCCAATTGAAAAGTGGATGCAAACAGTCTTATCAGCATTCAGCATTAGCCTATTTGCATGACACCACTTCGCAAAGCTTTGCACCAGAAGTTCACAACGCATTTGAAGCTCATCGAAGGTACTAGCTGCAACTGCCACTGAGGTGTCATCAGCAAACAAAACTATTTTAAATTTCGGTGACAGAGATTGAAAGTCCAAACCAGAGCTAAAATTGATGAGTATCTGCTGTAAATTTACGGAAAGATCTTTAATGAAAAGTAAAAATAGAAGTGGTCCCAGAACCGAACCCTCGGGCACTCCCAAATCTATATTGCGCTCAGCAGAGAAAGAGCTCTGGACCTTGACAGTCATAGATCTACCTTCCAGATAACTGAGGAACCAGTCTGAAAATACACCCCTGAAACCAAGGTTATAACACCTTTCGATAATAAACGGAAAAGGTAGACAATCGAATGCCCAGGACAGGTCGAAAAATAAACTGGTGATATATGTGCCGTTATCGAGACACTCATATACGAACTCTACAAAACTAATGGCTGCCGTTTGAGTCGAGCGACCTGCTGCGCAGGTTCCAGAATATTAAACTTGTCAAGGTAGTTTTTCATTCTATTAAAAACAATTCTCTCAAACACCTTAGAGATGGAACTTAAAATAGAAATGGGTTTAAAGTTGATTATGTTATGTACATCTTTTTTTATGTATAGAAGCAACTATAGCCTTTTTGAGTATAAAATAAAAAAAAGATGCGGTTTTTTATTTGATAGAAGAATAATTACAAACTTTGAATATCAAGACAGATTCAATCTGTTAGTCTTCTACAATTTTAATTTCAAAAAATTTTTGAAAAAACTTTTTGAATTAAATATATATATATATTTAAATATATATATATATATATATATATATATATATATATATATATATATATATATATATATATATATCGGTGTTAAAACGTCTTTCGTCGTTGTCCGATGCCTAATTTCCATGATCTCCTGTCACTCCACTGGTTTTCTGCCAGGTTCCTTGAGCTCATCGCTTTAGAAACCCCCTCCATCCAAGTTTTTCTCGGTCTTCCTCGTTTTCTACGATGTGGTGGTATCCACTCCATCATCGGCTTTGGTAGTCTAGCATCATCCATCCTCTGTACATGTCCGTACCAAACAAGCTGCCTGCGCTCAACGTCTGCCATGAGCGATTCTTCTATTCCCATTCTCATTCGAACATCTTCATTCCGTATTCGGTCCCTTCTAGATATCCCTAATGTTCGTCTAAACACATCCATTTCTGTGGCCTCCAGTTTCCTTTTGTAATTATCTGTGATTCGCCACGTTTGCGATCAATACAATAATGAGCTCTTAATCATTGTTTCGTAGATGTTGTATTTTCGCTTTTTTCCTATTTCATTATTCCAAAAGACTCCGTTTAAACATGAGATAAGACCCCTGGCTTGGTTTATCCGTTTCTGAATTTCTCGATCGTCCTTGCCTGTAATATCAAATTCAACCCCCAAGTATGTGTAGCTAGTGCAGGAAGCGATTTCTTCTGTATCAAGTTGAATGTTTGCTAATTCCCCTCCGATGGGAAGATATTTGGTCTTTTCGGTGTTAAGTTCTAGGCCCCATTGTTTATACTCTTCCTGCAACTTTCGGGTCATATATTCCAAGTCATTCTTTTCACTAGCAATTATGACTTGGTCATCAGCGAACTGGAGCGTAAAAAGACAAGTGTTGCCCAGGTCTATTCCCATTCCCCTACATTTTCTCTTCCAAAGAGCAAGGGCTCTGGCAACATAGATTTTGAAGAGCGTGGTTGATACACAGCAGCCTTGACGCACTCCTTTGCTGACCGGAAAACTTCTTGATATTCTATTACCTACTTTTATTCTTGATTCTGAATTCTCATTAAGATTTTGTAGGGCTTTAATTAGAGTGTGATTAATATTGGACTCCTGTAATACATTCCATAGTTTTTTAACGGATACTGTATCATACGCTTTGTGAAGGTCTATGAACATAAGATGCGTTTCTTGGTTTGTGCTCAGTCGGTTCTCTACCAGTTGTTTCAAGCAGAATTAAATTAATGTCTTAAATAAGCACAGCTTATATTTGAAAAACGCATAAGAATCAAAATTCACTATACAATATCAAATGGAATAAAAAACCCAAAAAATAAATCATTTACTGAAATTAAAAATAAGTAATATCGAATGTTTCGTTCCAAACATACGCACCTGAACTCGTCAGAAAGGCACGTGGTACGTATGTTCTGCCCTTGACAAACATTTAAAAACATGTTCAGTTTCTGGTCTTATATTTATGAAAACTAAATCTTTTTCAAAAATACACAACATAATTTTAAGAACTTCTCCAAAGCTAATTCATTTGAAATATTCAATATGTTCAAATATTTGAATAAGTTACTTCAAAAACTCTCAAAATCATGTAGCACATCCTCAAAAACAATTAAAAATTCAGATAAGGTCAGTTCAACTTTACATTTATAATATAAATTCAATTAAAAATAAATAAACTTGTAATCTTACCAAACAATTTCTGCAAAATCTGTGAACGCAAATGAACTAGGTGGGTACATCTAATACCCAAGGTAATTTATGTTTTATGCCAAATACAGAAATCGCACAAAGTTTGTAAGGCATTTCATGGCCTTCATCAAACCACTGAAAACTGCATAATAAATTTGATTATTCAAAAACCTGGTATAATTATAAATTATATATAAAATAAAATAATAAATGTTTGTCAAGGGAAAACATACGTACCACGTGCCTTTCTGACGAGTTCAGGTATGTATGTTTGGAACGAAACATTCGATATTATATATTTTTTATTTTGATCAATAATTTATTTTTTGAGTTTTTTTATTCCATTTGATATTGTATAGTGAATTTTGATTCTTATACGTATATTGGATATAAGCAGTGCTTATTTGGGACATTATTTCAATTCAAGTAGTTTTTTTTATATTTTTTTGAAACTAAAATTTTAGAAGACTAACAGATTGAATCTGTTTTGATATTCAAAATTTTTGAGTATAGAAGGAAGCACGTCTAATATAAGCTAATAGATTGAAGACCATTGAAGGTGGTTGGAAGACTGAACCACGTGTTAGGTGTATGAATAACATGTGAAAGATTTTATTAGCTGTTGTCTACAAACTCTATTCATTAAGAGCAATACTCATTCAAACTCTCAATCAATATTCATGATATCCATCACCGCCATTTCCGGAAGTCGGCCCTGCACCATCTGAAAGAAGGCCGAAAGAAAGGGGTGAGGCAGGCGAGCGCGTAACGAAGGAAATACCCCGCCTTTTTGTTCTTATCGGGGCGCTCCGTTCTTATTTCGCAAGTAGCGAACGTCTACATATATTATTGTCATTTCTCATTTGGAGCGATTATCATTAAAAATATTAATGGCCTCGTATTCTTCATGCAAGCTCCTAATTTATTTAACGAAAATTTCTATGCGTACTTTTGCGCCCCGGGATGAATAATGATGGAGATCCTCCCTCGTTGTTTTGTATGTGATTTTAAATTTCACTTGACAGCCTTCCAAAATGTGTATTGTTTCACGAAAATTAGATAAATTGGTTCGGTAACCGTTTCCGCCCACTATGGCGGGAAACTTTTCAGCGCCTTGAAGTACGCGGGTCGGATTTTTCCTAGTTGAGGGATGCACATTCGCGGACTTGGAAATCCGGAGGAACAGCAGGAATAATAATGGGAGTTTTGGAGTGAAATTGAAGGTCTTGATGGTGTAACTTCCGCTCTAGCTGTTGGCTATCGTAAACATCTATGATGTGAAAATTACTTGGAAGGGTTTTTTCAGATACAAGGTAGCCAAAAAAAAATATTGAGTACTTGTAACTTCGATAAAACGAAAACTACCTAAAGTAAAAAAAAATTCATTGCTAATTATTACAATGTAAAGTGGGAAATAAGTTGGAAAAGAAAATATCTAAATGGTGACCGTTACGCTGCTGGGCACTCTTCTAATCGGGAACGAAGATTGACGACCACACGCTGACACATAGCTCTCGAAATTGCTGTCCAGTTGATGTTAACCCAACGCGAAATGACCTTATTAGGTAATAATTCATCATTAAAAATGGCGGCGTTGACAAAGTCACAGTTAATGAGCAAATGGAAAAAAAAATGAGCTGATTGAATTCATAGTTAGCGAAAAAGTGCCAATAAGTGTAAAAACAAATAGTGCCTTATGTGCTGCACTTGATTTAGGGAACTTAGCAAACACTGATGAATCTGAGGTAGTTGGAAAATGTAACAACATAGGCTGTAATAAACTTGAAGTTGAAAATATCAATATATGTAAGTATATGGTATTAATGGAGAAACTTCAGAAATTGCAGTTCGTTCTTCTCCGGCTTTCTCGAGAAGACGACCGCGGATCGAGGAATGCCTCAAGTCTATCATTAAAAGCCGCCTTCAAAGGCGTAGGAACGTTCTCGATTTCTCGTCGCATCGATGTAGACAACGCCCTAGAGAAGGAAGCGCGTGAGGCATGCCTCGAACCGTTGATTCCTTAAGAAGGAAGTGAGATGAATATACAAGAATCGTGAGATTGAGCATGGATATTATGGAACAGAGATCCATTGCCGTACCGTATGATGTGAAATTAAGGATGAAATGGAGTAATAAAATATTCGATTAATTCCACATGTAATTTCCAAATTTATTTGGTGAGGCACTACCTCACCTGCCACATACAATAAGCCACCGTTGACGCCTCACCACACGATATGTACAGCAATCCTAAAAATTCGATTCAAGAGCAAAAAGTCATTTTCCTCTCGAATATCTACTTAAATTTTTGAGCAGTGCAATTATAATTAGGAACTGTTAGAGAGTCATATGGGATACGTGATATTTCTAAATCGTTTAATCAATACAACTTTTCTTCTATATCGACATATAGAGTTAATAGTTGCAGAAAAAAAGGGAAAAACTGAAAAACTGATTGAACTCAATTAATTTTCAGCAACCTGAGTGGCAAATGATCTATCGGGCGTTTTTTTTAGAGCGATAGAACTTTTGATAGAGATAACTGTGATTTGACAGAAGAAAGAAGCCATGTTGTTTTAACATTTCTGTTCAGTAAGCGTTGACAAATTATCATGGAAAGACTCAGGCCGCAACAACGTTTACAAATTGTTGAAATTTATTTTCGAAATCAGTGTTCTATTCGCCAAACTTACAGAGCACTTCGTGAAATTTATGGTTTACATTGAAGCTCTTAGGTGAAATGCGGATATTGCGAGGGAGCTTCCACCTCTTAGTTAGGGAGACGGCGTTTCGTTTCCGAGCATGCGCATCTGAAACTTGTCAGACAGGCTTGATGCGCAGGCTCTGCCTGTAAAGCCTGTGACCATGCGTCCGCTTGGAACTCTGATCTTCAAACGCAGTGCCTTGCTCTATTTGAACCTGGCGGGGACGGTTAGTCACGATTCTTATGACTGGTCGGGTCCTCTATCAGTAGGCCGGTCAAACTACGACAGAGCAAGGTAGGATTCTGGACGAGGAGCGAAGAAGTTGTTCGGCACAACATAATAGTCCATCAGAGCAGCTTAGTCGTCGAACTATCGATAGATTTCGGACAAATTTTCTCTATTTTCTATTCGCCAAACTTATACAGCACTACGTGGAAAAAACTGTACGTACAGAAGAAAATATCGCTGCTGTAAGTCATAGTGTTAATGATGATCCAGATTTTTCTATTCGTCGACCTGTACAACAAGTTTTGCGTAAAGATCCTGGTCTACACCCATAAAATATCCAACTGGTTCAAGAAGTTAAGCCACTGGACCATAATAAGCGTCGTTTGTTTGCTAATTGGGCCCTAGAACAGCTTGAAGTTGATCCACTTTCTTATCGCAAAATTGTGTTTAGTAATGAAGCTCATTTCTGGTTGAACAGCTATGTAAACAAGCAAAATTGCCGTATATGGAGTGAAAACAATCCTCAAGAAGTTCTGCAGGTTCCATTGCATCCTGAGAAATGTATGGTGTACTTCATACGCTGGAAGCATCATCGGTCCATATTTCTTTAAAAACGATGCTAGAGCTAATGTTACAGTGAATGGTGCTCGCATAGATCAACAAGACTATATATATTCTTTCATCTAAAGGTGCTCGTTACAGATCGACGATCAATGATTATTTGTTTCAAAATTGGAATGGTATCGACCCAGAAGTGTTTGACAATTGATTTATTGAAAGAAAGATTTGGCGATAATATTTCTTCGAGAAATGGTCCCATTAATTGGCCTCTAAGATCATCCGACATAACTCCATTGGATTATTTTCTTTGGGGTTATGTCAAGTCATTGGTTTATGCTGATAAACCAGAAACAATAGATGCTTTGGAAACCAAGATAACTCGTGTTATTGATGAAATATGGCCTGAATTACTCGAAAAAGTGGTTCAAAACTGGTCTGGTCGAATGCGGTTCCTCAGAGCTAGTCGTGGTGGACATATGACGGAAATTATTTTCAAAACATAAATGTCATGAAATTATCTTTCAAAAAAAAGAAAATGGGGTTCAATTTTAATATAAATATGTTTTATTTCAATTTAAAGTTCTATCACTCTAATAAAAACACCCGATACTTTACAATAATTATTCCATACTGCGTTTCTCCTAAATAAACAAACATATTCGATTCATCCACCACTGACTTGAATAAATCACTGAATGCACCCTACAATTTTTAGAATAACCTGTGGAAGACAATCCCATTTACCTAATCATACGTTTATACAGCCACTTCTCCCCTCTGTTACCCCTTTAGTCAGACGATACAACAATAATATTCTTTATGCTATTGTTAGGAATATCTTTCCAGGGAGACCTGACAAGAACACTTCTTCTAACGTCACCCACAATGGCCCCTCAATCAGATACGTTGTCTTACAGATAATATGTTTTTCAGTCTTAATACTTACTTGTGATGACGTACGTTTTATGTAAAACGTCTCAAAGACGGAAGCTGGCTTTGTTTAGATCTAATTGGAAGGCTCTGATTCCTTTATGCGTTTCTGGAAATAATAAAGACAAGAATTGATTCAGGAATAACTTTCGTGATGAGGATAATGTTAGACGAATGAGAATATTGCGAGATTTGCAGGTTTAATGACTTGTGTCTTTAATGGATGATCTTACGAAATTTACTCATTAAATGTGAATTTTTCCAGCGCGAAATACATCAGTTAATTCAAACTAAATTATTTCTCATTAAACTAATCCAGAAGGAGACCGATTTGGTTATTTTGGGAATATTTGGATGGTTTTCCTTTGACCCTCGCATTCTAACAAGAATTATCAATTGACTTCAAATTCTGAAGTGTACGATTTTTAACGATACTGGCAGGATATAGTATTTCCTAATACCTTCAAGGAATAGAAAGGAAATGAATTGATTAAAGCATTTATTGTTATGAATTCATATATTTTATTAATTTTTTTAATCAATATTTACTAAGGAAGTGCTTTTGGGAATAACAGCAGCGAGTTGGGGTCAATTGTTATGGAATCTTATTATGCAGCTTCAATATAGTAGGGGTAGATAGAAGTTAGTGCGGTATTGCTTACAGATGTCGCTACGAGTTAATTATTCTATTGTTTCATCTAGTACCACCTGCATTTTGTGTCATCATTAAGCTTTCTTTTCAATATTTGCCATTTTGCTGGAGTATTAACAACATAGTTTCTGTGTGCTCTGAAAATGTCAACTTTTGCACACAATAATGTGTTTTTGCGGGAAGTTTTACTTCATTAGTTCGATATGAAAAAAAAAGCTGCCAAAAGTCATCGTCGTGGATGTTTATGGTGATCATGCCCTAATTGAACGAACGTATCAGAAGTGGTTTGGCCAATTTAAAATTGGAAATTTTGATTTGGAAGACGAAGAACAAGCTGGGGCCCCACCAGAATTTAAGGATAAAGAATTAGAAGTAAGATCCATCACGAACACAAGAGGAACTTGCAAAAAAATCTTGGAGTAGCTCAACCAGCCATTTACTATCCTTTCAAAGCAATGGGAATGATCCGAAAGGTAGGAAATTGTGTGAACTGAAGCCAAGGGACGTTGTACGCTGTTTTCCAGTTGTGTGAACAACTCCTGCAACGGCAAAGAAAGGGGTTTTGCATTGAATTGTGACTGACGATAAAAAGTGGGCCCAGTACGATAATCCAAAATGTCGGACAACGTATGAATGCCTCACCTCAACTGTCAAGCCGACTATTCATGGTGATCATGTTGTGTATATGGTGGAACCAGCAGGGTGTCGTGTATTGAGCTGCTACAATCGAACGAAAGCATCACAGGGGAGGTCTACCCACGATATTTGATGAATTATCCAAATCCAAATTACTTCCATTTCTTGAGACTTTTGCTATTTTTTAGCATTGAATGATGGTTAAATGAATACTCCCTTTTAGTTCTATTTAAATTTTTGAATGATTTTAAAATTTTGACTAACATTTCGAGAATTTTCAGTCTATTAGTTGATTTGTACTCCAACCAGGCTCTTTCTTCAAAATTTTGGCTCAATAGTGTTTTAATGAGTTAAGTTATAAATATCTTTGTCAGAATTGAACTTATTCAAACGATTTTGATCTAATTACTCTCTAAATAATCAACTTATATCGACGGGTAAGACTTTTACTTGAAATTTCATCTATATGGGATAAGTTTTTTCTAACAAGTCATAATATTAGGTGTTTAGGGTTTTAATGTATAAAATCCATGACAATACCTTCTCAGAATTTAATATGTGAATTGATCTCTGAATTAGAACATATTTTACTTGGCCATTTTATAAATGAAACTTGATCTGACCTTTGAATATGCACATGCGTATTTATGATATTTGGGGTGCTCAGGGTGTCAATTTTATCGACGACAGAAAATCATTTGATAATATTGCTCAATCGTTATGGTTTTCCATGTATGAAAAAGTCGTATTTCCATTCATTCATTTTCGATGAATGAATGATATCGTGTGTTTTGTTTAAAGTAATAGGACTTTAAATTGAAATAAAAACTATTTAATTTAAGATTGAAGCCAAATTACTTTTTATTTGAAAGATAATTTTATGACATTTATGTTTGAAAATAATTTCCGGCATATGTCCACCACGACTAGATCTGAGGAACCGCATTCGATCAGACCAAATTTGGACCACTTTTTCGAGTAATTCAGGCCTTATTTCATCAATAACAGGAGTTATGTTGCTTCCAAAGCGTCGAAGCACGAAGTGCTCTATGAGTTCGGCGAATAGAACACTGATTTTGAAAATGAATTCCAACAATTTGTAAACGTTGTTGCAGCTTTCCATGATAATTTGTCAATGCTTACTGAACAGAAATGTCAAAACAACATGGCTTCTACATTCTTTCAAATCACAGTTATCCCTATCGAAAGTTCTATCACTCTAAAAAAGACACCCGATGCCTTGAAACACAAGTAGAGATCATTATTATTTTTATATTATAGTGATCAATGAAACCAATACTGCAAAAAAAATACTATTAAATTCGTAAAACAATTCTTTCCTGAGCACTTCTTATATCTATCAGTAATGTTGCATGCCTTCCAACGTATTCATTGATTGATGTACACCATAGGTGGTAAATAAGTAATAAATAATTGGCACAGCTGCATTCGTCATGTTGACACCAGAATAACTTGTTAATTAGTTGCTGATGCCCCTCCTTGATGCACCCACACTCACCCTATGTAACACAAGCATAAATTTACGCAGGGTATCCAAAAATTGACTGAAACTAATTTCTAAAATGATAGACGTGGTAATTATTTATTTTTCAGTTAATGCTTGTTTAAAATTTCAGCTATTTCAGATGAATTCACGCAAAAAAAAACCTTTGAAAAAGGGGATAGACTCACGTGTTCAAATTGATTCAATAATATTTTGCTCATCATATATCTTTTATTAGAAAATCAACTGAACACGCGCAAAATGTAGACATTTGGGCTAAAAACCTTGCTAAAAAAAATTATTCACGATAAATTCATCGTTTTCCACTTCAAAACTGGTAATTGAAAAGTTTGTTTTTCACTCTCTGAATGAAACAATTGCGCAGAGTTGGTTTTTATAATTGGCTCTTTAACAGCAGTCAGGTACATAAAGGAAATTTTTATGGACCCTGTTGTACCTCATATACCATTTCTGGGAGAGCAGGAAATGTATGCATGACAATGCGCGCCCACATATTGCTCCAATAGTTACAGTGTACTTGAATGAGGTTGGAATTCCAAGGTTCAACTGGCCAGCAAGAAGTCCTGATTTAAATTATATCGAACCTCTATGGGAGCAACTGGTAAGGCGAGTCAAAACTAATGTTCCATCGCCCAAAAATTTACTAGAGCTCCGTGAAGCCCTTCGTTATGAATGGGAGAATATTCCTCAATAGAATATTCAAAGGCTCATCACAAGCATGGGAAAACGTTTGAAAGCTTTAATCAGAGCTGGGGGAGGTCAGACATCATACTGATACTGAAATTTTCGCAGTTACGATACTTTTTTAAAATTTTTGACTTTTTTGGCAGTTCTCTTTTCCCTATCATTTCAGAAATTTCATAATTCTTGTGAAAATTGTAACTGAGAAGGGTATTTGAACAGTTATGATCAAGTCACCCGTTTTTTCTACCCGCCGGTGTATATTAATTCATCCTACGTTCACCATGTTCGAGCATTTTTTTCGACTAATATTTAGAAATTCTTGAAACCATATGATATCTGACATTTATTCCAAAGATACTTAAATAATTTTTTGGAATTCGCTAAAAAAAATTTCCTGTCGTTACGAAACCTCTTGTTAACCTGAACTAATTCTTCGCAATCTTGAGGCTAATATATTTGGAATAAGATAAAGAGTACAAAGTATGGTAAATATGGTAAGTTTTTCGAATAGGGACAGTGCCTCTGTGTTACAGTTCCAAACTCAAAATACAGCCGAATAGGTTTTGTTGATCGTCGGGTATAAGCGCGGCTGTGTTGGATTCGCCGGAATTACAGCATTGCACTGAAGAGTTGCCAAAATGCTATGAATCATGGATATTTGCTACTTATTCCCGACGATCAATAAAAACTAAACGGTTATATTTCAGTTTTGAACTCCAAAATGCCACTATTTCTATTCGAAAAACTTCCTATTTATCATAGTTGATACTCTTTTTCATATTTCAGAATAAATATCCACCGTTTGAATTAATTCATTCAAGAAAAATATTGATTATGGTATAGCGCCTTAATTGGGCATGTGGAAGATTTCGTCGTCTGTGACGCTGGAAGCAATCGGGAGTATAGTTCAATTCTTGACTTAGCTTGGTTTGGTATGCTGCGTATGTTGATCGTACATTATAAGACGCTGTTGTTTGGCAAAATACTAGTCCCTCTATACAGGGCGAATATGGGTGCGGCATTACATCATTGTAATGAAAGTTATTATGAAATTTGATTGTCTGCTGCTTAAGCCCCACGATCAACAAAACCTATACGGTTGTATTTGAGTTTTGAACTGTAACGCAGAGGCAAATTGCACTGTCCCGTTTCGAAAATTTCCTATTTACCATAGCTTATACTCTTAATCATATTTCAGAATGAATATCCGCCGTTTTAAAGTTTAAGATTAAGAAAAACGTTATTTATTCAGACTCTGTCAATGAATTTTTAGAACGATTAAGATTAATAGCTCAAAATTTAATTGCTAGTTGTCCGTAATATTTCGAGTTATTCATTCATAATGAATATTAGGTTGGATTAGATATATTATATAACCAGGATGCAACAATACACGATTTTTGCATTCAAATTTCCTCACGTGTGATGATGTAATAACATGAGCAATTAGCTATGTCAAGAACAGACGTAGGTACCTGCACACTTGATAGGAACAATCATTATTTGACTCATTTACCACATGCAGTGTCCATCAATCACATCTTGTGTTCTTTAGACATACCATACATGTTGTCGAGAGTAATCGGTGATTTTTGTTGTTTCAGCTAATTGATCCCATCATTTACTTCGAGTAGAGCTGCAAAGGTCAGTGGAAATGTGATTGCCAGAAGATTTACGTGTTCTATTGTTCAGAAAAAAATTACAGTGTTATGCAGGTTTCAGAACATTAGTTCTGAACTCAATGAAAGAAATTTCTTCGATTCGTTTGCTTCCAAAATTGTCGTTGAATAAAGTTTCAGAGTTTTCCTGAAATAATACAGCTTACGCTAAGAGGGACCTAGAATTCAGAACTTGAATAAAGTGTTCTATAAAGAGTTGACATAAAAATGGCAATATTCCTCTAAGTAAAGGACGATTCATTTAGAGGTACTTTTTGTGGGGAGGATTTAATTGCAGATTACGCATGCCTCGTGTTGACTGAAATGCCATTTCTCGTTAGTACTGTTTGACAATTCACGAGGCATGCGCAATCTGCAATTAAAACCCCACCACAAAAAGTTTCTCTAAATGAATCACCCTATACCTGAAACCCGGTATCTACGTCAGGAAGAAGGAAATACGGGGAATTAATCATTAAAGGGATAGTAGGTATTCTCCTTCTCGCTAAGTTGGCAAAATTGTTCTATATATTCACAGAGGCCTACTCTGAAGCCAATAAAAAGAATTTTAATGAACAATTCATACTTTCTGTATTATTGACCCATTTCCGGTACCTTTTTGACACTGGTGTTCTTAAAAATGATAATAATAACCTTCAAAAGACGGAGTCCTTTCGCCATGTAAAGGGTCTTTCAATGGAAATGCCCTATTTTTAAATTGATATTACTCACGCATGGCAGCCATTGTTTATTTGTGACATTTGCAGTTGTATTTGGCAATGTTTACCATCTAATCGTGGAAAGGTACAGAGTCCAAAAACGTTCACAAACAATCCAAATTTATTATGAAAAATCGCGTTACGTGCTTCAACTCCATTTTTGATCGTTATAATCGTCCGAATAAAAAAACAGTTGACCGTTTAGTGAGGAAGTTTGAAACAAATTTCACACTCCACGATGTTACAGTGCGAGTGAGACAAAGAAATGCAAGGAGTGAAGAGAATATTGCTGCCGTACGTGAAAGTGTTTGTGAAGGCCAAAATTTTAGCGATTTCTCGACCTCCCCAGGAACTAGGCATCTCCCAGACGTCTTTGTGACGAATTTTACAAAAAGACCTTGGTTTACAGCCAAACAAAATTGTTTCGAACCTTAGAACTCGAACCAACAGATCATTTAGAGCAACGTGTATTCGGTGATTCAATTATTTCAATAAATCGACGATAAATTATCCGCCCCTTTCCTGCGATTTGACTCCATTGGACTTTTTTCTTTGGGGTTACATAAAGTCGTTGGTTTCCAGCTATCATCTAGCCAATTTAGACGAACTACAGGTCAATATTGAAGGAGTAATAGCTAACATACGACCTGATTTGTGTGAGAGTCGTGGAAAATTAGGTTCAGCGACTTCATTTCTGTCAGCGTTTCCGTGGTGAACATTTAAATGATATATTGTTCCATAACTAATGGTATCCATTGTAATTTATAATGAAATAATTTTCAAATGAGTAAATAATAACAAAATGGGGCGCTGTTAATAAAGACACTTTATTAGAAGTAGGAATAATTTCGTGCGGTTTTTATAACAGATATCACTACTGGTTTATTATTCCATTGTTTCATCTGGCAATACCTTCGTTTTGAAGTGTCATCATTAGATTTTCTTTTCAGTATCTGTTATTTCACTGAAGTGTAGACAACATATTCTTTGTGTGCTCTGGAAATGTCAAGTCTTGTACCGAATAATATATTTTTGCGGAGTTTTACTTCATAACTTCAATATAAAGAGAAAGGCTGCCGAAAGTCATGGTGTTTTAGTGAATGTTTATGGGGACCATGCTCTAGCTGAATGAGCATCAAGAGTGATTTGGTCGATTTAAAAGTGACAATCTCGATTCCCAAGACGAAGAACGATCCGCAGTGCTACCAAAGTTTGAGGATTAAAGGCAAGTCTTGATGGAGATCCATCACGAACGCAAGACGAAGTAGCAAAATCACTTTGGAGTCACTCAAGCAGCTATTTGCCATCGTTTTCAAGCAATGGGAACGATCCGAAATTGGTTGCCGTATCAACTGAAGCCAAGAGGCGTTTTCAATGTTTGACTATTGTTCGAATAGCAGAAATAAAAGGCTCTATATAAGGCTGCGTTCGATGTATGGAACCAATCCTGCAGACTCCGAAACCAGCATGTTCTCCTACGACCCTGTCCTCTTCTTACCTCTATTTTTCCACGCATGATCAAAGTCAGAGTGTTGTAATGCTCAGGGTGTCGCATTACATGGGCGAAATATTCTAATTTTCTGGTTTTAATTTTGCTGACTATTTCTGATTGTTTATTCAGATGTTGAAGGATTAGATCAGAGCAATGAGACGGCATTAGCAGTACCAGTACGTTTGCAATGAGGGGCATTTGAAGAAAGTAGTCGACTAGGATATTGTGTTTTGGGCGTATATTGCCGTCTGATGGAAGAAAGTAATGATGCAGATTTAGAAAATGAAGATATAAGAATGCAATCTACGTTGTCAGTCCAACTAACGCGTAGCAACCTACGGTAACCCCAAAGTTCAGAGGCTTGCAGTCTATTCAACATCGTTTGGGTCAGCGTCCAACTCTCCGATCCATACAACACAGTCGAGAAGATGTAGCACCTTGTCTTAACTTCAACTCGATACCGATAATCTGACTGCACAATAGTTTTCTCATCTGGAAGAACACCGCTCTAGCTTTCTCTATGCGAATACTGATTTCTTTGCTCATATCCCAATTGTTGTTCATATTAGAGTCCAAGTATGTATTATAGTCCACATGCTCAAGTTGGACCCCACAAGTCTCTCCGGCTGTTTACTCACAACAACATATTTGGTCTTTGTAGTATTGAGTCTCAACCCAAAAATACTACATCGGTAAGCCTGTCGATCCGCAGTTGCAGCTATTCTGGAGTACTGGCTAGCAAAACAGTATCATCCGCATACCTCAAGTTATTGATGCTAATTCCATTCACCCTAATTCCTCCATCGATCCCATCAAGAGCCTCCCTAAAGATGTAACTCGAAAATGGGTCAACAAACAGTGGTGACAAAATGCACCCCTGTCTCACACATCGGCGAATTACCACTGTTTCAGAGATGTTCTGGTCAATCCTAACATTTGCACGCTAATGCCAATAGAGGTTTTTAATTATTCGTCGAGTTTTTTCGCCAATGCCCACCTACTGCAGGATTTCCACTATCTTATCATGTCTGACCCTGTCGAACGCCTTCTCAATGTCGATGAAGCACATATGAAACACTGTGGTTGACATATCTACATCTCTGAACGAGGACTTGTATACAGAATTAATCTTCTCTGGTTCCAAAATTATTAAGGAACCCAAATTGTGTCTCACTCATTTGTTTCTTCAAACTTGGTATAGATTATTTGGTATGTTATTCGAAGGAAGTTTTTCAGGACATGGCTCATTAAACTAATTGTTATGTAGTCGGAGCTTGTTTTTGAGTTTCCTCGTCACAAAGGTTGACTGAAACCAGTAAGTTGGTATGATTCCTGTTTCGTATATTCTATTGAAGAGACGTAAAAGCGACTGTTTTCCTTGACTACCCTTGACTATCCAGTAGTTTGGTATTCCTCTGGTCCTCTGGTCATGAGGTGAAGCACCATCTTGTTGAAACCAAAACACTTCTGATTCGATACCATTCAAATTTTGAAATAAATAATCATTGATCATCGATCTGTAACGAGCACCATTCGCTGTAACATTAGCTCCAGCATCGTTTTTAAAGAAATATGGAGCGATGATGTCTCCAGCGTGTAAAGCACACCATACAGTGCATTTTTCAGGATGCAATGGAACCTGCAGAACCTCTTTACCACTAAACATAATTTTAGAATGAAAAACTGGATCAACTTCAAGCTGTTCTAGGGCCCAATCAGCAAACAAACGACGCTTATTATGGTCAAGTGGCTTTAGTTCTTGAACCAGTTGGATCTTGTATGTATGTGTTGGATGCACATAATCCAACTTGCTGTGAACGTCGACGAATAGACAAATCTGGATCATCCTCTATGACTTACAGCAGTGATATTTTCTTCTGTACGTATAGTTCTTTGTCTTGTTATTGTTCTTGTTGCATAGAGTAGAGAAAATATTGTCCGAAATCTAGTGATAGTTCGACGAATAAGCTGCTCTGATGAACGATTACGTAAACCATAAATTTCACGAAGTACTCTATAAGTGTGGCGAATAAAACACTGATTTTAAGAATAAATTTCAACAAATTGTAAACCTTGTTGCGGTGTGAGTCTTTCCATGATAATTTGCTAATGCTTACTGAATAGAAATGTCAAAACAACATGGCTTCTACCTTCTGTCAAATCACAGTTATCCCTATCGAAAGTTCTATCACTCTAAAAAAAATACCCTATAGTACCCTGGTGAGAAACCCAAAATTGTACATCAAAAAGTGTAATTTATTGGTCAAGTTCTTTATTTGTTCTGACCATTTCATATTTGAGTGCACCGTGACACATAGATACTTATATTAAATAATATTTAAATAAGGTTATTCTGATTCTCACAAATTTTTATTGTTATGTTTATATTGCTACTGTGATAGCGAAATGAATGTTGTAAACATAACAATAAAAATTTGTGAAAATCAGAATAACCTCATTTACATATTATTTAATATGGATTTTCACAAAGTAAGGACTGATTCAATTCAATACCTAGATACTTAACCTTAGTTAAACTGTCAATTTGTATAATTTTCCCTCATACTCGAAATTTCTAGGTCAAAAGACTCTTTAAATTGAAGCTTGTTGGAAAATATTTTGTTTTGTTCAAATTTATAGTTGAAAGCTTATAATCCATCAAAATTTTTATTATCTTAAAATCGTTTTCCGCTATTGGTTTTCATTCATACCAATCCACCACCTGCAAAAATATCAGGGTATCGTCAGCGAATCCAACAATGTCTCCTACAATATCCGAGTTGAACAGCGTATCAACATATACATTCTGTCAAGAAAGTACCGGGAATTTTCGATTTAAATCTGGCGGGGCAATGAGGCAGGTAAAAATTTTTGACGTGACAACGTCTTATAAATTGGTTTGCCGGGTGACACTTCAAGAAACTGCGTTACGCTCCGCTCACGTTATGCGCTCACAATGAGAGCGAGTGAGAGGCACGCGTCCCTTCCACTCGGGCATGGTTAGCCCGCCTAAGAGCGAGAGAGACAGACATAAAAAGTGAAAGGCACGCGTCCCTTCCACTCGAGCACAGTTAGCCCGCCTAAGAGCAAGAGAGACAGAGCGAGAGAGAGAGAGAGTGAGAGAGATAGGCATACACACCGGTTCATGTCTTGCGCTTCTATTTCGCTTAGGCGCCTGCATACAAGTTTACACGTTGCCAGTTAATTGTAAAACGATTGTGTAGTGATAATGTGAAGGTAGTTTCGTCCATCGCAACAATTCAAAGAGCAAAGGTAAATAATTTCAGACTGATAATATAACATGATGAAATAAATGACTAAGACATAAGTGAATAGGTTATGTTGTAGTAATCACAATGTTGTGGTAGTTTTCAATCAAAAAAGTAGTAGAAATCGTTTCTCAACCAATAATAATTTGTTTAACTTGAAAAAATGAGCGCGACTTGCTATGTAAAAAATTGAAATAACAATGTTTAACCTCCAACCTGTCAAATCGAAACTTTCAAACATTCAAACCGAGACGACTAATCACTGCGCAAGGTCGTAAGCGCGCGATTTACAAATTCAAAGATCAAATGTGAATTAGTTTTCTCCTTTTAGAAAATACACTTTGAATTAAAATCGATTGATATTAACAATTAATGTGATTTAAATAAATGTTCTAACTTTTAAATTTAGTTTTTATATTTATAACAATGTAAAACAAGTTAAATTTATTAATAACTTATAACAACTGATTGATAAATAAAATTTTGTTAATATGAAATTCAGTGCGAGATTCTTTGTATAAATTAATGTTTTAAATATAATTCTTTGTATAAATAAATGTTTTAAATTGTTACTATTATTTCATCCTTCTTCCTACTATACGAATGAATATTCACATTAAAATTATTTTACCACTCAAAGTCGTTGTCACGTAAAACTTTCGCCCGTATACCGACTTTACAGGCAACAAATTTTTTATTTTTCCTAGATTGGTACCACTGTCCTTAATTACTATGCCAAGCTTGAGCGGGATCTGTCAACTAGTGTGTTTGCAACAGCTGATTAAGTCAGTCGATGTCAGAGTGCGTGCTGATTTTTACTATGGGTGATTACGTTGAGCAAAGAATTTGTTTAAAGTTTTGTGTTGCAAATGAATTTTCGTGTGCCAATGCATTGAAAATGTTGCAAAAGGCCTTTGGTGATAATGCTCTATCGAAAACTCGTGCATATCAGTGGTACAGGACGGTCGTGAAGTGGTCACCCATCGACGGCTTCGATCGAAGATAACGTCGATAAAATTAAGGAAAGGGTGCTGGAAAACCGTCGTACCAGCTTGAGAGAGATAGCACATGATCTTAAGATATCCCACGAGTCCGCACGTACGATTTTGATTGATATTTTGGGCATGAGAAAGGTGGCCGCACGACTCGTACCAAAAGACCTGAATTTTCTTCAAAAACGTCATCGCGAACAGGTTGCTTCAGACATGCTGGATCGCTGTAATTCCGATTCTACATTCATGGAACGCATTATAACTGGTGATGAGACCTGGGTCTACGAGTACGATATGCAAACAAGCCAGCAATCATCGGAATGGGTGGCAAAAAATGAGCCGAAACCGAAAAAACCACGCCAAAGCTGCTCGAAAATGAAGGTGATGCTCATTGTTTTCTTCGATATCCGTGGCGTGGTGCACTACGAATTCGTTCCAGAGGGTCAGACGGTAAACAAGGAGTATTACCTAGGCGTTATGAAACGTTTGCGTGAGCATATCCGTAAGAAGCGGCCAAATTTGTGGGCGAACAACTCATGGATTTTGCATGACGATAACGCGCCTTGTCACAGAGCTACGATTGTGACTGACTTTCTCGCCAAAAACTCAACAAACGTGCTTCAGCAACCACCGTATTCGCCGGATTTGGCTCCCTGCGACTTTTTCCCCTTCCCAAAACTAAAATTGCCCCTTCGTGGCACCCGTTTTGAGTCGATTGAAGCCATAAAACAAAATTCGGCGCGAGAGCTAAAGTCCATCCCGGAAAGCGCCTATAAAAAATGTTTCGATAATTGGAAATGCCGTTGGCATAGATGTATTGGAGCAAATGGAGCCTATTTTGAAGGCGACCCAATAAATTTTGACGATTAAATGTAAAAATGTTGTTTAAATTGAAAATTCCCGGTACTTTCTTGACAGAGTAGTATGTTAAAGTGTACAGGTCCTAATACCATACGTTGGGGAACACCGTATTCCACTATTTCAAAACCGTTTGTTACTTCGTTAATTCTCACACTCTACACCTGTCTGACAAATAACTACTGGATAGATCCAGTGCTGTACCTCTTTCTCTTATGTCTTCCAAAGAGTCCAACAAGAGCGAGTGATTCACCGCATCAAACGCCTTCGTCAGATCCAGAAACATTAATCAGGGAATTTCATTTATGTTTTAACTATTTATTTGCTATCCTGGTAGAACTGCTCACGTTCAGTAAGTGCTCTAAAAAATTTGTGAGTATTTGAATTGATTGTGTAATCCGTGCAGATCGTGCAGAACCTTATGAAATTATCTCGGAAAACACAAATCTTTCTCGTATTCCTCTGTCACCCAGCCCATCAAAACTTCTAATCCCTTCAAATTGGAATTTGAATGAATTTCTGCCAGTGAAATTTAAAGAAAATTATAAAAGCGACTCTTCCTCCCACATCGGATGCAGAAATTCGTTTTCCCCGCTGAATGAGGAATATAACTTAGTATTTTCAGGGCAGAGATATATATTTGAACTGCTGGGTTAAGAGTAGGCATTCCGGGAAAGTTTTTTAATTATTCCGGGGTTAAGCAGGGAGAACACCTCGCGAATTAAGAAATTTCAAAACACATAACTCCTCGAGTAGACCGCGATTTGAAGTTTTGATTGGTGAAGGGGTGAATGGGGGTACATTGGGTGGGTCACGGGCGTAGGTTGTGTTGTGGACGGGGGGTTTGAAAGAAAATAAATTTGGGCTTACTCTTCTTATAAACATGTAGTTTTATTCATTTCTGCTTACTATTTCGTCTGAGACAATTTTTCTTCGATTGACCAACAATTTTTTCTTCTGATATCTGTCGTTTCCTAAAATCTTGCTTCTAAATTGCATCAGAATGTTCGATTTTAGTTCGTCAGTTCATGAATTATTAGTAGTAAAAATAAGTTCGTGCGATTTCATAACAGATGTTGCTACTTGTTTATTTTGCCATTGTTTCATCTGACAACACCTTCATTTTGGAATGTTATCATTAGGATTTATTTTCGGTATCTGTCTGTGTAAATAACATAGTTTCTGTGTGCTCTGAAAATGAAAAATTTTGTACTGATTAATGTGTTTTTGAGTAAAGTTTTACTTTATTACTTCAATATGAAGAAAGAAGGCTGTCGAAAATCGTTGTACCTTAGTGGATGTTTGTGGTGACCATGCTGTAGCTGAACGAACGTGTCATAAGTGGTTTGTCTAATTTAAAAGTGGCAATTTTGATTTGGAACACCTGTAAAGTCACCAAAGTTTAAGGATTAAGAATTAGAGGTAATGCTCGGTGAAGATCCATAATAAACGCAAGAGGAACTCTTAAAAACTCTTGGCGTCACTCAACCAACCATTTGCCATCGTTTGAAAGCAAAGGGAATGATCTGAAAGGTGGGAATTTGGGTGCCGTGTGAACTGAAGCCAAGAGAAGATGAACAACTGCTCCAACGGCAAAAAAGAAAGAGGCTGTTTATCGAACTGTGACTGGCGATGAAAAGTGGGCCAATTACAATAATTCAAAGGTCGAGCCTCACCATCAAGCTCAATATTCAGGGTGAGAAGATCATGCTGTATATTTGGTAGGACCGAGTGGGATAAAATATACGTTTCGTAGACCTACATTTATGACTGAGATAAGAGTAAACATAAAGACCGTTTTTCCAAAATCAATCAGATCTACCCTTCCTAAAAAATTATTTGATCCGCACCGATAAGGGAGATGGGTTTTGTCTCCGTTTGGAATGTACGGCAAATCAATGTACACAGATATTTCCGGAAAAAAGTTGCTGAAATGAAGTTTTGGAGGGAACTCAATTTTTTTGAAGAAGTTACTAGTTGCTACAGCGTTTAAGCCGGCCGGTCCGCACTTTATTGAAAGGGACGTTGATGAGGCCATCAACGTCAACGACGAGCGCTTCGGAATGATTGTTATTAGTGACTTTCAGCTTAAATTAGACTATATGAACGTAGACGACATGTAGTCCCAGCTGAAAGGCTCTACGTGTTACACAGCGGACACCATGATTACTTTCATTTCAGAAACCACCCGTCCTTTTTGAGAAATTTTGAATTAAAAAATTAAAACGCTGAAGCTTCTCACGTTAAATAAGTTCCTCAAATATCGGGTGTTTTTTTTTGAGTGATAAGTGAACTTTAGATTTAAATAAAACACATTTAAATTAAGATTGAAGCCAAATTTTTCTTTAAGTTGAAAGATAATTTTATGACATTTATGTTTCAAGAATAATTTTCCACGACTAGCTCTGAGGAACCGCATTCGACCAGACCCATTTTGGACCACTTTTTCGAGTAATTCAGGTCTTCTTTCATCAATAACACGAGTTATATTGGCTTCCAAAGCGTCTTTTGTTTCTGGTTTATCAGCATAATCCAATGACTTGACATAACCCCAAAGAAAATAATCCAGTGGAGTTATGTCGCATGATCTTGGAGGCTAATTAATTGGACCATTACTCGAAATAATGTTATCGCCAAATATTTCTTTCAATAAATGAAATGTTACGGTAGCAGCATTAGGTGTAGCAACATCCTGTTGGAACCAAAACAATTCTGGGTCGAAACCATTCAAATTTTGAAACAAATAATCATTGGTCATCGATCTGTAATGAGCAACATTCAATGAAACATTAGCTCCAGAATCGTTTTTAAAGAAATATGGACCGATGATGCCCCCAGCGTGTAAAGCACACCATACAGTGCATTTTTCAGGATGCAAAGGAACCTGCAGAACTTCTTGAGGATTGTTTTCACTCCATATATGACAATTTTGCTTGTTTACATAGCCGTTCAACCAGAAATGAGCTTCTTACTAAACACAATTTCACGATAAAAAAGTGGATCAACTTCAAGCTGTTCTAGGGCCCAATCAGCAAACAAACGACGCTTATTATGGTCAAGTGGCTCTAGTTCTTGAACCAAATGGATCTTTTATAGATGTAGACCAAGATCTTTATGTAAAATTTTCCATGTGGTGGATGCACAGAGGCCAACTTGTTGTGAACGTCGACGAATAGACAAATCTGGATCATCATTAACACTATGATTTACAGCAGCGATATTTTCTTCTGTACGTACAGTTCTTTGTCTTGTTGTGTTGCCTCGAGAAAAGAAAATGTTGTCCGAAATCTATCGATAGTTCGACGAATAAGCTGCTCTGATGGACGATTATGTAAACCATAAATTTCACGAAATGCTCTATCAGTGTGGCGAATAGAACACTGATTTTGAAAATAAATTCCAACAATTCATAAACGTTGTTGTGGCTTAAGTCTTTCCATGATAACTTGTCGATGCTTAATGAATAGAAATGTCAAAACCACATGGCTTCTACCTTCTGTCAAATCACAGTTATCCCTATCAAAAATTCTATCACTCTAGAAAAACACCCGATATGAGAAGATATGATTTTTTGAAACTTTTATGATAGCCAATCTGATATTTTTTCGAAAAAAGAAAAGTCAAAAAACCTGGTCATTAACATTCAGGTCTTGTTATATTATTAATTCTGTAAAACCTTGCTTTATTCGAAAGTTTCTCACAGTTATAGCTGCATATAAATATTTTATCAACTAAAGGTAGTTATCCATTAACCAATAAAAATAATGAATATTTTTCTCCTATTATAATACCATGTACAAGAAATTTCTTGTATAATGTGGCAACCCTGCGAACTAAAGTTACCCAATCACATGAGTGTGTATCATTCTCATAGACCACGTTGTCAAGAACGGTTCACCTTTTATTTCTTCGAATATCAGTTCAGACATTCCCCAGTTTGAATATTTAATTATTGTTTTGGGCTATTTATGTCAAATTTCGTTATAATTTATAGACAACATGGTTGGCAATGTGAAATATGTGAAAATAATCAGGTTTGCCATCATGATTTATCCTATTACAGGTAAGAAACCCTTATTATGTTTTTATGAATTTGAGGAGGATTCAATTTCGTACAACGTTACTAGCGCAAAACTTTCATATTATTAACTTTATATTCATTTTTATTCAAACAATCTGAATATTGGCCTCACAACAAATAAGATTTCAACAGAGGGATGTTTCGTTCCCTTAGGATAATAAGTCAACTACTAAAAAACCAATTAAAACAAATTGTAGAAATTACTATGTTTTACTACCAAAAAATATATATTACACATTATCTTGTGACTCGAGTTTCGGGAAATGAACTATCCCATCATCAGACAACTGAAGACCTAACAGTGGGTACCATCTGTTTAACAACCTTCTTTGTCGATTGCCGAGATTCCGATATCTGTTAGAAGGCCTCTCTTTCTTTAACCCGATTTTTTATCACGTTCCGCTTGTAAACCTCTGTACCACTATTAGGTGTTATCTAGAATCTATTGAAATATTCAAAATATTTATCACTTTTGTTTAAATACCACTGTACCAATGTTAGGTCTTCAGTTGTCTGATGATGGGATAGTTCATTTCCCGAAACTCGAGTCACAAGATAATGTGTAATATATATTTTTTGGTAGTAAAACATATTATAGTAATTTCTACAATTTGTTTTAATTATGATCAACTACCAAATAGAAACGGCTGAAACATTTCAGTATCTAAAAAACCAGTTGCTCCACTGTCTACGCTTCCGGGAACGAAAATTCCACATTTAAATACTTTAAATACAATAACATAACCCATTGACCACCCTGTCTGACCGCAAAGAACCAGTATTTGGACCTCTCTAACAGTATTTTTTCCACCCATCCCAGCCGTCACCCTGCGAAATTTCCAGAGGGCGGTGCCACTGGGCGTTGGAACCGAAAGGGGTAGGGCCGAAGAAAGAAGGGCAGAAGAGAACCGTCTGACAAACAATTATAATCCCCGAGACATCAAAAATAAATTTTAGCCATTCCTTCACATTATAAATCCTTCTTTTATACAATATATCTACGTCTTATTTGGAGCATTCAGGCAGTGTTTTAAGCATCCCCTTTTCTTTAATTAATCTCCCACCCTTAGCAACGCCTGGCAACGAATGTAGGTACAGTTACACAATACAGTTTTTGCACTTTTCCCCGCTGAAAATCTTTAATGTTTTCGAAGGCTGACAGTAATTAAAAAATCTTGTTACGCATGCAGGCGTATTCCCGGACTACGGACTTGGAGGGATCCGGGAAGGCAATTTTAAGATCCCGCCGGCATATGCAAAATAGTGCTTAATTCATGCACGATTTTAACCCAATCTTATTTCTTCTTCCCCTTTCTTTCCTCTCTACTCTTAGACTTGTGGGCTAATTTTCTTTTGCATTATTGGACTTTTGCACTGATAGATTGCGCTGGAACGTTGGCCAATGAGTGCCGGGGGACCCCGCTGGAAATTATGATTCTTGCTGTGGATCTTCATGGAAATCGGTGTTGCGGTTTTGATATTCACGCAGAGGAAATTTCTAGTTATCTGCAGAAAAAGATGTTGTATTTTCTTTGCGTGCACACATGTAAGAATGACTAACACATTCAGATACAGAAAAGGTTAATATTTAATATATCGGGTGTTTTCTTAGAGTCATAGAACTTAAAATTGAGATAAAACACATTTGAATTAAGATTGAAGCCAAATTTTGTTTTATTTGAACGATAATTTTATGATACTTATGTTTTAAAAATAATTTCCGGCATATGTTTATCAGGGCTAGTTCTGAGGAACCGCATTCGACCAGACCAATCTTGGACCACTTTTACTTGTAATTTAGGCCTTATTTCATCAATAACATGAGTTATGTTGGTTTCCAAAGCGTCTATTGGTTCTGGTTTATCAGCATAAACCAATGACTTGACATAACCCCAAAGAAAATAATCCAGTGGAGTTATGTTGCATGATCTTGGAGGCCAATTAATTGCACCATCTCACGACATAATGTTATCGCCAAATCTTTCTTTCAATGAATCAAATGTTACGGTAACAGCATGAGGTGTTGTTGAAACCAAAAACTTCTGGGTCGATACCACTCAAATTTTGAAACAAATAATTATTGATCATCGATCTGTAACGAGCACCATTTACTGTAGTAACATTAGCTCCAGCATAGTTTTTAAAGAAATATGGACCGATGATGCCTCCAGCACACCATACGGTGGCATTTTTAAGGATGCAATGGAACCTGCAGAACTTCTTGAGGATTGTTTTCACTCCATATACGGCAATTTTGCTTGTTTACATAGCCGTTCAACCAGAAATGAGCTTCATCACTAAACACGATTTTACGATAAAGTAAAAGTCAAGTGGCTTTAGTTATTGAACCAGTTGGATCTTGTATGTGTGTAGACCAAGGACGCAAAATTTTCCATGTAGTGGATGTACAATGATACACAAATCTGAATCATCATTAACACTTTGACTTACAGCAGCGATATTTTCATCTGTACGTACAGTTCTTTGTCTTTTTGTTGCATCGAGTAGAGAAAATGTCCGAAATCTATCGACGAATTTACCCCGTTAACTGATCTTCTTTTATTTTTTCACACTGATTATTTCATTCTCGAATGAGAACCAGGGCTAAATTCGATTATCACATTGTTTTAGACATAAATTTAATTCCAAAAGTTTTTTGAATAAAAAATTTTTTTGAAATTAAAATTGTAGAAGATAAATATATTTCAATTTGTTTTAATATTCAAATTTTGTTATATTTCTTCTATCAAGTAAAAGGCCTTTCTATTTTATTTTATATATAATATATAATTATATTTTGGCTTCAATAAATCTCATTATGGAATGTCAATGAATTTAAATAAACCTTAAAAATAACTCACATTGTTCTTTGATTTTGTTAGAACATAGATCAATCTTGAATTATAAAGTTGATCTGTGTTTCGAAGCATTAGTCCTTTTACACGTGTTGAGGGTTTGGATATAGGTTAGTTTTTTGATTTTGATATTTGGAATATTATTGAGGACTGAAGAAGGAATTGCTTGGAATTATATTTGTTTTTTGAAGATATAGTGCATGTTTTTAGAGATTTCTGAATTAACTTATTCGAATATTTATATATATTAAATATTTCAAATAAATTATATTCTTTGAGAAGTCCTTTAAGTGTGTTCATGTTTTTAAAAGGTAATTGGTGTTCTTAATGGTAAGACCAGAAACAAAATTTTGTCTCCTTTAAATATTTATTTATTAATTTTAATGACTTTCGTATATCTGTTGGTTTATTTATTCCATTTGACATTATATATTAAGTTTTGATTATATACGTCTATTAAATGTAAGCGGTGCTTGTTTTAGACATAAATTTAATTCTAAAAGTTTTTTGAATAACAAATTTTTCTGAAATTAAAATTGTAGAAGACAACATATTATATTTAATTTGTTTTGATATTTAAATTTTGATGGATAAATATTTTATTTTTTCTGCCAGAGTAGTGCTAGTTTTTCTGTCCAGATAATTCAACAGATTTAGCCTTTCCTGGTTTCTCCCATTGCTTCTTCGTACGATTACTGAAAATCTGTTAAACCACCATTCTATTCCTTTCCATCCAGGAAGTTTAGGCTGAAATTCCTCATTGCAATTTATAGCATAGCAGCCTGTATAAATCGAACAGTTATAAACTTCCTCATCTGCTATTCGTAAGAGACAATAATGTAAAAATACGGATAGTGGGTGAGCAAGAAAATGCTGACAAAAGAAGCTTATCTCATAACGCGATTTATTATAAATATCATTTAGCCTGGAGTGTGTTTATCCCACGTTCGAAGAGCATCAACGAATAGCGGCTTGTTCATATACATGCAGGTATGTTGCATTTATTTTATTATATATGAATCATATAATTATTTGTTTGATATATATACTTTATATATTTTACACCTCGCTATCTCTCGGCTGATCATTTCTCAAGTGTCTGTGTGGGAACAAAGTTTTCTTGCGATAGGAATTGATTGTCTTTGCGATGACAATTCCTTAGTATTGTTGATTATTCACAGTACTTTTTAATAAAAAAGTATGAAAGTACTGTGTTTACCTAAGGGTAAATGGTGATAAGTTAAATTGAAGTTCATTTGTAATTGGTAGCTTCTTACCATGTGCTAAACAAATTTTCAGACTTTGTAAAAGGTCCATTCTTCTGCTTTTATTACCTACGAGTAAAATCTCAGTTCTATCGAAATCTATGAAATGGTTGTTATTTGTACAATGTTCCCAAAAACCAGATGTTATTTTATTATGTTATATACTTTCTTTATGTTCTTCTACCCTTATGTTTATAGATCGCCCTGCCTATATCTTCGTAGGCTGCTGTGCGGGAATGGGGCTTCGAAGAAATTACTCATCTTCCGTACAGTCCAGACTAATACCTATTCCCAAATGAGAAAAATATTTTCGTGGAAAGCGATTTTCCGACTGAATGTAGCAATTAATACCTATTTTGATCATCAAATTTAATCATGAAAAAATTATTATCCTGGACTGAAATTCATCATTAGTTTTTCTTTCATTTCATCTGATATCTTACGACCTGGATATCAAGAAAAATCTAGATGTGGAAATAATAAATCTGGCAGTATTTCTTCAGTGGTAACTTTCAGAATAAAAGAACTCTCTTTTTCTCCGTTCCATTTGTATCTTCCAATCCGGCCCCAAATTCCTTGCATCTCGAAAGGCATGGTTAAGAATTAAAGTAATTAATCCCTTGCAAGAGCAAAGGGATGGGACTGGCAATTTGTTTTACTTTTAACAGGTCAGATTAAAATATGCGGCTGTTCTTCATTTCAAGTTCTTCGGATGATATCAGTGCGCCGGCTTTCCTTTTCTCATGTATTTTTTAATGAAATGAGATAAAGGGTAGAGCTGCAATATATAGAGCATATTACCATCAGATTGTGAAGTATTTCAGAGGCAGAAAATTATATGAGGTTTTCTATTATAAAGCATATTCCAATAAGAGGTTTCGTTTTAAATAGCCCACTATCTGGGCAGCTGTCACCTTTTGACATTTGACAAGTAAAAACGCTTCAACAATGCACTGAAATTGTTAAAATTCACTTCAAAAATTGTGAAAATTTCTATTAAAATATACGCTTTTTTATATCAAAATGAAACTTTTTATTGGAAAACTATTGGATACTATCATCGTGATGAAGAAGAAATCGTAAGAGTACTGCTTATCTTGCATTGAAAATTGAAGAAACTACATGAAAAAGTACTCCTGTAACGTTAAAGAACGCTCCACTGTTGATTTGAATTTCAATCGTTAAAAATGCTTCAATAATGTGATTAAACTAAGACCATTAAGAACTTTGGAGTTTTCGCAGTGAAAGTCGACGCTGTTATCGCATGCGCTGTGAAATTGCATTGTTTTTCAAGAAGCGTAGAATTTTCCAGATTTCTTTTTTCGTATTGTGAGGTTACACTAAGACACACATTGTGGTATTTTTATAGAATTAACGTACCTTATCCATGAAAATCGTAGAATATTGAATTTTTATTATTGAACTGAATTGAAATATATAAAAAAATATTTGGTTCAGAAGAATAAAATAACCAAATACGTATCAGATAAAATGAAAACAAGAAAATTGCAACAAAATCAAAAAATTTTCACAGCACATATTTTATCCTAGTTTCAAAAATCTTTCAGGAACAGAATTTAATGAAACAGAAATTAATCTTTTGAATAAAGGATTCAAATATTATATTTATTCAAATAACAAAATAGACTTAGAATATGTAGCAATAGGTTCAGAGCTAGCACTTAAGAATTACAACAACACAAATATCGACAACCATATCATTACCAATATGATAACAAACCATCATAAATTACTTAATAGAAATTTCAGAATAAAAGAAGCTTTACCAGAAAGTGATTATATTAGCAAATCAGTTACTTTCCTAAAATTAAATAATTTTCAGTTAATCAAACATGATCTGAGGACAATTTTTCGAAATCATATTGAATCCCTAATAACCCCTGAATCCAGCTTCTTTTGGAACACCCCAAAAAATAAATTAATTTTAATGAATCCACAACCTCTAAAAATGTATTCTTTGATTAAATTACACAAGGAAGATTATCGTATTAGACCGGTTGTTTCGTTCGTTAGCGCACCTTCATTTAACTTTCAAAAGAACTTATTCAGATTATTTTAAAAGAAACTAAATTCCAAGCTAAATACTCAAGAAAAAATTCACCACAGCTAATAAATAAAATAAAAAATATCCACTTAATACACAATGCAAAAACTTAATACATTTTATTCGATGTTCAAAATTTATTTCCAAGTATCCCACCAAACGAAACAATTGAACTAGTAGACAATCAACAACAGATGTAACAATTATCAAAGAAGATATTTTATAATCTCTAGATATTTGCACTAAACGAAATTATTTTCAATTTAATAATAAAATGTATAAATCTGAAAACGGTTTGATTATGGGAAATCTCTCAAGTTCTTTATTAGCAGAAATATTCATGGAAAATATTGAAACTAAAATTCGCCAAAATTTCCTTAAGAAATATTTTTTATATTGGTATAGTTATGTAGACGATATTTTCTGTTGCTTCACAGGTACAGACTTACAAAAAAATTTTTCATTTATCAATGAAATACATCCTTCAATATCATTCACTTTGGAAACAGAACATTATAATTCTAATAATTTTCTTGATTTAACTATTACCCGAATAAATAATTCACAAGATTTTTCAATATTTCACAAACGAACCCATACATATTCTATTATACACAATAAATCAAACCATCCTTTAAATCAAAAATTATCAGCATTGTATGATCCATAGATTAGTTAATATTCCCATGAATCGAGAAAATTATATTTCAGAACTTAACATAATTAAACAAATAGCTATTAATAATAACTATGATCCTACGTTGATAGACAAATTGTTGATGAATCAAAATGATAAAATAGCTTTAAATATGGTATATCCTAATATAAAAAAAAATTTCAATACATTTGCTTAAAATACACTAAACGTATATCTGAGAAAATTGCTACATACCTCAAAAATAAATGTGATTTAAGAACTTCATTTAAAACCTATTCAAACTTGAGTAAATTCATTAAAAATCATAAAGATTTCACACATAATGATGATAAATCGGGGGTTAGCTTGCGGTGATTGCCCTAAAGTTCACGTAGAACAGACTGGAAGAACTTTCCGACAAAGAATATGTGAATATTTGAAGAGTTTCCTCAATAATAAAAGTAATTCCACATATTCTAACCATTTGTTAGAAACAGGACATACTTTCAACCATAATTTTGAAATTCTACATATAGAAAGTAAAAGTTATACCTTAAACCTGTTAGAATCCCTAGTGATAAATAAACACAATAAAATTGGAATATTACTTAACGAATAATTAGATTTAAATAACTCACCTCTGTTAAATATATTCAGATAAGCTGCAATTTACAGAGACTCTCGGGACACTTCGTAGAAAAACACAATGTCCCGCTATTAGAGTGACGTCGTCAATCGCCTTATCTGAATCCAAGTGAATATACGTGGGGTATAATAAAAATGATAATGAGTTATTGATACTTTCAGACAATGCTCACCCATATTCGTTGTATAGTCCGCCTAGAAGGAATCCGGAAAAAACAAAGCTCAATTGTAATTATTTAGTATACATTATTGAATCTTCAATTGTAATTATTTAGTATACATTATTAAATCTTGAAATAGAAAATTATAAGAATATATTCATCTTATTTACTTATACAACCTCGATTTAAATGTAAACACGTTACTTAACGTCGAGGTACGCCTGAAACTAGATCACCTCAATAATTTTCGGTGATGGTAGTCTAGTGTGGCGCTGCTCGTTCAACCTCAATCTTCATTAGTCCCCATATATTTTCAATGGGATTAAAATCTGGTGAAGCTGCTGGCCATGAAATGGTTGCCACTTGGCGTTCTTGCATCCAAGCTTGAGGCCGAAGTATGGCATCTTGCATTATCCTGCACAAAACGCCAACCCTGTGGATATGAAGCATGCGCCGTTTCAAGGAGAAAATCGTTTAGAATGCCACAATACTTTTCACTATAATGGTACCATCATCGATACAGAGAGGCGTAGCACAACGCTGAGATATTGCTTCCCAAACCATTATTTTTGTGGGAAATTTGGAACTGTGAACGGTAACAGGTTGTTTTGATAGGATTTTCAAGTAATTTCCACCAAGTTAGAAACAACTTTCATTAGATATAAAGAATTTCTATCCTTCGTTTCTTTTGTAAAGGTGTCATTATAGGGTGGTTTTTTGGTTTCCTTGATATGTAGCCTTGTCTTTTCAGTAAAATACGGACGGTTTCTGGACATAATTTTATATTTCGTTGATTTCCCAATCTATTAGCCAATTTGCGAAACCCCAGGCGCGGATTGTGTCGTTCTACGGTCAATAAAGCATTTAAATTGTTTTCTTTAATCTTACGCGGTCTTCCTGAAACTAGTCTATGCCTCATATCCATGCCATTTTTTTCATCCTCTTTATTGTCTCAAATAAAGCACCTTTTCCCAGCTCAGTCAATTGCACTAATTTCTTAACGTTTCGAAAACCTTTTCTTTACAAATATTCTACCTGGTTTCTTTTTCTAGTTGCGAGATTATTTCATAAATTGTACAATCAACAATATTTGACAAATAGTGTTGCGCAACTTTGGCCATAGCCGACTATCTGCACAACCTATTTTATACATTAATTTTGTAATCAAATTGTAATTAAAATTATGAAAAATAATAAATCCCGGATACTCTCTAGACGGACTATAATATCCATAGTAAATATTCGCCGATTAAAGAAGTTCATTTGGAAAGAAATGCTAATTATTGGTATAGCGGCTTAATTGGATATTACTTCAGCATGAGGAAGATGTCTTCGTCTGTGATGCCAGAAGTAATTCGGAATGTAGTAAGATTTTTAACTCAGCCTGAAGTTGTATGCTGCGTATGTGTATTTGCGTGAATTCGATGGCACTCTTGTTTGTAAAAACAGTAAGGTCGCTATACAGGACGAATATAGGCAGTATTTCATTCATTGGCATTAGAAAAAGCACTGACGAATAACCAAAAAGGTATTAAACATGCATTTCTGCGACTTATGCCCGACGATCAACAAAACCTATTCCGCTTTCTTTGAGTTTCCAACTATAACAGAGATGTATGTTGCTCTGTTACGATTTCAAAAACTTCCTATTTCCCATGCTCATATTCGTTATAAATATTCGCAGATTCAATGAATTCGTTTGGAGGGAAATGATAAATATTGCCATAGCGGCTTGATTTGATATTACTTGAGCATGAAAAAGATTTTTTCGTCTGTGACGCTAAAAGGCATTGATAATGCAGTTCGATTCTTAACTTAGCCTCGAGTTGTATGCTGCATATGTTGTATTCGTGTGCATTAGATGGCACTGCGTTTTTGTTGATTAATTCAGTTTCCAGCTGAGAAATCTGAATTTGCAAAAGGAAATCATTCCCAATCAGCTTAAAAATTTCCGTTTTCAACTCGAAGATAATGTTCAGTAGAAGCTCTCCGATCTACCTTAAAAATAAATAAACTTTTTTGGGCGTTAAAACAACAAATGTTTCAGAAACCGTCTTAAAATTTTTTTCCCATTTTACTATAACAATGCATTAATTCTGCATTCATGGAAACGTGTACTTTCGCACAAAAAATTCATTTTCATACTTCTCCATGAACCTCAACTTTCCATCTGGAATATAATTTTCGATCAAGAAATGAAGAAAATTAATCAAAACAGAGACAAATTCGAATAATTCAGTTAACGACGAGCAGAATTCAAGGCACAGAATGCTAAGAGCACCTCAAAGTCTTTGCCCTCATCTCAAGTCATAATACCGTCGTTATTTTTGCCTTTCGGAATAACAATATCAAACAAAATCAATCAGCTGCAAAGGGTTCGGGGCAGGTCTTGATGAAAAATTGAATTTCCAATAAACTTATCCAGTTGCCGTCGCCAAAATTTCCCTTTAACGAAATTACGAACCATTGTCTAATTAGAAAGACCACAAGAAAACCTTTTATCTCCTGGGACATGTTATTTTAGGCAACTTCCTAATGAAAAAGTTTTACAAGAGGATGGAAATTGTTGTATTAATCTAATTATCCATCGGATATCTCGGAGAGTCACCTGACCTGTTGAGATTCTTCGCAGAAACTTGCCACAATGCCACTTTGCGAGATTAATTCAATTTTCATAGTCTCGAAATCATCACATTGAAAAAGAAATTTTGATGATGTTCGCTAATGCTGGTTGCTGTTTCTTTTTCGTGTTTGATGAAGTACTATGAATCTGCACACAAAATTGTTGATTTAAGGCTTTAGTTAAATGGAACACATTTACAGGATGTCTACTTTTAAAACTTCAAGGGGAGATCAAGTTATTTCCAACAAAAAATTTCATAAAACACATGATCGAAATGTTAACTGTTATTCTTCAATTCAACATTTCTTGATTTCAAGTTTTCCCATAAAATCAATTGTACTTCAATTATCCTGGTAGCCTGATCAAATTTGACCACATATCTGGAAATGGCATTAAATTTGCTACAAAATAAGAGGTTGTGTGCCGAAAAATTATTATTGCGTGCGTGGTAAGAAAATGAATATCACGATTCTGAAGTGAACAAAATCAGTATTTCCCCAATGGTTTTATTGATGAAAAAATATTTATTATGCACATGTTTTCTTTTCAGTAAAAAATACCTCATGTAGAGTGCTTTCGAATGACATATCAACTTTTATGCGAGCTGCTTGTCCCCTGCCAAAATCTCATGGCTAAGAAGATAAGAACGAAAAGTTGAAATATTCAAAACCTAAATTTACCGAAATCTTGAAGCTCTTTATGATTAAATTTTAAACAAATTATAAAGGAAATCATGAATTCATCAGTCGAATCAACATAATTCAAACGAATAAACTAAATTTTAGCTATACAGATTTTATGAAAATATGTAAATAAAACAGACTACTACTACTCATAACAATTGTTTTCGCAGTGAATCTACAACACTGCGAAGTATCACAACGTTTCTGACGCATTTTTGTACAACACAATTTTATACTTTTCATCAGAACCTCTCGATATTGAACGCGAATTTGATATACTTTTTCTTTCAAGGTGTTCCAGACATAAAAATCCAAAGGCGAAAGCTCGGGTCTCCTTGGTGGCCATCTTACCGTACCTTCTAATCCATTGCACCCCAAAATATTCATTGATTGGCCACCAAGATCTTGGGATTTATCGCCTTTGAATTATGGAGTTATGCGAAGGATCGTGTTCATGATGATAATCCTGATTATTGACTATCCGAAAACCAACATCCATCAAGTTATTGGTGAGCATATTGCCCGAAATGTGCGGACGAGTCATCGAAAATGACCTCACAAGGATCGCATCCTGTAGGGGATCACGCGGAGGACTTTTGAATGATGTTGAATTCCACACATAATGGCAAGGTCCAAGTATTATATTAAAATGAAAATTTGATCGATATTCTGAATGAAAGAGTGTTTATATACGTTTACTGTCGGAAGCACAAAAGGATAACCCTGTACAATATTCATCCATGTGACAGCTCAGCCCTCTTCTGACCCCCGAAACCAACGTAATAACTTAATTGCTGTACCTGTCCCAGGGCTGTGAAGGGAGAAAGGGTTAATTTTTGCAAGAAATACGCCTGAAGAACGATAGAAAATAATGGCGCCTCCCGAAATTTTAGGTTGAGTCGGCGCGAATATCAAGAATATGAAAATCTGAAATCCTTTCTCATTTCGTATTTAATTCGGGGAAATCCCAGCGGAAATCAGAATTAAAACGTAGTTTTCACTTCGAACGGAACAGGGCGGATTTTCCACCAAAAATTAGGAATCAAACAATCGTCTAGAAGGAGAATTCGCCCCAGGAAGAGAATATTTAGCAGACAAATATTTCCGTACTCAGTTTCGGAAATACGACCATAAGTAATTGGGAGTTTATTTATTTTCTATAAGCTAAGTTCATTTTTCAATAACGAATAACAAAATAAAATGATTCTTGTTATTAGAAACTAAAATTGAGAGCAATCAATACTTGAAAATGAAACTTATGTCTGTCATTGAAAAACTATCAAAAAGTAATAAAAAACACTGAACTGATCTCACGAAATACACGAGTATTATGCTATTGACAATTGTGAGGTAAAAACTGAATGCTCAGTATATGGTGACTGATTCGGAGGCTCAAATAAAACTGAGAACCAACTGAAAATAAAAAAAAATTGAAAACTAACCCTCGCTTAGTCGATCTTCTTAAATTTTCTGGCTTCTCTCCAACAAATCGATTTCTTGTTGTCTAGAAAGTTACGAATTGATCCAAAAATTGGTGAGTAGGGTCCACGATCGGCGGAGCTAAATACTATTTCTTGTCCACTTGGTTTTTGTTTACGGAGTACGTGAAAATCTTATGAACTGTTGCACAAGTGCGCGCATACTAAATCACAAATTTTAACAAAAAAACGAAACTTTTCAAAGAAAAAACGATAAACCATCCAACCATTGGTAGCTATATTTATGGACATCCAGAAAGCTTTTGAAAGTGTGTGACACTACGATGCTGGAGCTACTGTTTCAGTGAATGGTGCTAGTTAGAGATCGATGATCAATGATTATTTATTCCAAAATTTGAATGGTATTGACCCAGAAGTGTTTTGATTCCAACAAGATGGTGCTACACCTCATGCTACTACCGTAACAATTGATTTATTGAAAGAAAGATTTGGCGGTAACATTATTTCGAGAAATGGTCCAATTAATTGGCCTCCAAGATCATGCGACATAACTCCACTGGATTATTTTCTGTGGGGTTATGTCAAGTCATTGGTTTATGCTGATAAACCAGGAACAATAAACGCTTTGGAAGCCAACATTACTCGTGTTATTGATGAAATAAGGCCTGAATTACTCGTAAAAGTAGTCCAAAATTGGTCTGGTCGAATGCGGTTCCTCAGAGCTAGTCGTGATGGACATATGCCGGAAATTATTTTTAAAACATAAATGTCATAAAATTATCTTTCAAATAAAAAAAAATTGGCTTCAATCTTAATTTGAATGTGTTTTATGTTAATTTAAAGTTCTATCACTCTAAAAAAAAACACCCGATACAAGATATTTGCAACAGAAATGTAACATAACACAAAGACGATAATTGATGGCTATTCCTCAATTTAAGATTTCTTGATTTCACAAAATATTCAAAGTTTTTTGCTAAAATCAATTATACTTTAGTTATCCATGTAGTCCCATTAAATTTGACCATTATCTTGAAACCGCATCAAATTTGCTAAAGATAAAAAGTTCTGTGCGCCACAAAATTCTTATTGCAGGCGTGGCATTTATATTGATATAAAATGATCCCTTTTAAGAACAAAAAAAATGGTTTTCAATGGCTTATATAAAAAGTTTCAACAGTAGGATCTTTAATGTTCTTCATAAAATGGGAATTAATTCTTTAGCAGTAAACAGAAATAAAGATGTTGGTGAACAATAAAGAAAGGAACCCCAACTTTTCCGAATCGGAAATTTATCAAATTAAATGTTATAATTGTAATGATACATATATAGGAAAGATAGGCCGATGTTTACAACATAGAATCAGAGAACATAGGATGTCTATTTTGAAAAACCAGAAATAAACCGGTTTTGCAGAACAATGTATAGAAAATAACAATTTTTTTGATGAAAAAGATGCCACTCTACTTACACTTACTTTATAATGTTAATAAGGGTGAATTGATGAACTATTTGGAGATTCTTTCAATCAATAAAAGCCATTGAAAAAAGCAGAATTCAACAAATTCCTGAACACTCTTTGACGACACCCCTATATTGGACGCTATTATTTCCATGCTCCATAAAAATACACAGATATCCTAAGTGTGATAAAAGAAGCTTTTCAATTTTAAGTTTAGTTCCTTTTTGTTCTCCTTTGAATATGGTCGAAAGACCGAGACACCTGTCAGGATTCTGAATAAATTGTAAAACATAAAACTCTGTGAATTTTTTTTTAAATAAAATTGATGTTTCACCTAAAGCCAACTGCATACTCAATTCATTTAGTCTATCCAGGTGACTACCTCTGAAAGTACGCAAAGCATTGAATTCAGATTTTTCATACTATCCAAACGAGGTATTCTTTCAGACGAATTTAATTTTTTTAAGATGATTGATAGTGGTGTCATTATTACGTCATTGAAAAAATCAACATTTGTCATTTAAGAACACTAATATTTTACATATGGAGATTATCCCAATCAAAGGCTCTGATATGACCAGTTCTCAAGAAAATAATACATTTCGATGAGTAGAAACGGACTTTAATGCTTTCAAAATTAGGTGCAAAAAAATTCATGAATTATTTATATATTCCTGACAGATGAAAAATTATCTAGGATTAAAAATATAAAAAGGGGAGAAAGTAACAATTGATTTATTGAAAGAAAGATTTGGCGATAACATTGTTTCCAGAAACGGTCCAATTAATTGGCCTCCAAGATCCTGGGACATAACTTCACTGGATTATATTCTTTGGGGTTATGTCAAGTCATTGGTTTATGCTGATAAACTAAGAACAACAGACGCTTTGGAAGCCAACAGGACTCGTGTTATTGATTAAATAAGGCCTGAATTACTCGAAAAAGTGGTCCAAAATTGGTCTAGGTCCTTAGAACTAGTCGTGGTGGACATATGCCGGAAATTATTTCTATAACGTAAATGTCATAAAATTATCTTTCAAATAAAAAAGAAATTTGGCTTCAATCCTGATTTAAATGTATTTTATTTCTATTAATAAATAAACCAGAAACAGTAGATGCTTTGGAAGCAACATAACTCGTGTTATTGATGAAATAATGCCTGAATCACTCGAAAAAATGGTCCAAAATTGGTCTGGTCGAATGCGGTTGCTCAGAGCCTGTCGTGATGGCCATATGCCGGAAATTATTTTTAAAACAGAATTATCATAAAATTATCTTCAATATAAAAAAAATTTGGCTTCGATCTCAATTTAAATGTGTTTTATTTCAATTTAAAGTTCACTCTAAAAAAAATACCCGATATATTGATCAGAACAAGGGTCCTCTCATTGATCGATTATCAATTTTTTCAATCAATAAAATAACCAAAACTAATTTTGCTTCCATGATTCAAGATGCAGTCCACAAAACACCCAATAAGAGGAAAATAACCTTGGTCCTTTCCATTCTGCATTCGGAATCCTTACATCGTTCGCCTTCAGCTTCGGTTGAAACAATGAATTTTCTCTGGTGGAACACCCCTCTTTAGCCCCGCTTTCTTCCACTCTTTCTCTAATTTAAATATTTCACCCGTTTCATAATCTATCTTTGTCCTCCATTCTTGAATCTATCACAATTCTGCGTGCGTTTTATCGAGGAAACTCGAACAAATTGCTCCCTGATGAGAAAGAGGTGATTACTTTCAGGGCCGTATAGTTGATTGGTACAAGAAATTAAGATGCCATGAAATGTTTACAAATCGAGGGGATAGCTTAAATATTTTGTTATATTAGGATATATTGTATACTTATTTGCATTCAATAAAATAGAATAGAAAGGCCTTTTACTTGATAGAAGAAATATAACAAAATTTGAATATTAAAACATTTTGAAATATGTTTGTCTTCCACAATTTTAATTTCAAAAAATTTTTATTCAAAAACTTTTAGAATTAAATTTATGTCTACAATAAGCACTGCTTACATTTTCGATTTTTATATTTGGAATATTAAATGAGGATTGAAGACGGGATTGCTTAGAATTATATTTAAAATAAAATAGAAAGGCCTTTTACTTGATAGAAGAAATATGACAAAATTTGTATATTAAAACAAATTAATATATGTTTATCTTCTACAATTTTAATTTAAAAAAATTTTATTAAAAAAACTTTTAGAATTAAATTAATGTCTAAAACAAGCACCGCTTATATTTAATAGACGTATATAATCTAAACTCAATATACAATGTCAAATGGAATAAATAAACCAAAAGATACACGAAAGTCCCTAAAATTAATAAATAAATATTTAAAGGAGACAAAATTTGTTTCTGGTCTTGCCCTCAAAACGCCATTTGCATCTTAAAAACATGAACACACTTAAAGGACCTCCCAAAGAATATAATTTATTTGAAATATTTAATATATTTAAATATTCGAATAAGTAAATTCAGAAATCTCTCAAAGCATGCACTATATCTTCAAAAAACAAATATAGTTCAAAACAATTCCTTCTTCAGTCCTGAAATATATTCAAAATATCAAAATCAAAAAACTAACCTGTACCAAACCACTCAACACGTGTAAATGAATAATGTTTCGAGACATAGATCATCTTTATAGTTCAAGATTTATCTATGCTCTAACAGAATCAAAGAACAGTGTGAGCTATTTTCAAGACTTACTTAAATTCATTGACACTGTATAATGAGATTTATTGAAGCCAAGATATAATTATATATTATATATAAATATTATATATATTCATATATTCACATATTTCTTCTATCAAGTAAAAGGCCTTTCTATTTTATTTTATATATAATATATAATTATATCTTGGCTTCAATAAATCTCATTATATTTGTTTTTTGAAGATATAGTGCACATTTTTTAGAGATTTTTGAAATAACTTATTCGAATATTTAAATATATTGAATATTTCAAAAAAATTATATTCTTTGAGAAGTCCTTTAAGTGTGTTCATGTTTTTAAAAGGCAATTGGTGTTCTTAAAGGTAAGACCAGAAACAAAATTTTGTTTCATTTAAATATTTATTCATTAATTTCAATTACTTTCGTATATCTGTTGGATTATTTATTCCATTTAACATTATATATTGAGTTTTGATTATATACGTCTATTAAATGTAAGCAGTGCTTGTTGTAGACATAAATTTAATTCTAAAAGTTTTTGAATAAAAATTTTTTGAAATTAAAATTGTGGAAGACAAACATATTTCAATATGTTTTAATATTCAAATTTAAAAAAAATTTTACTTGCATTCTTCTGGATACAATTAAAGTAAGATTCACGATATTTTTTATTACAGCACACTAAATTCGACAAGAAAAGGTGTGTCCAGTTGCTAGTTGGTACTCGTACTTGAATTATTCAAACATGGAGTCTATGTCTATCTTACTTCATATTATATATTTCTGTGGAATAATCTAATCATTGCATATGCCATGCGTTATCTAATAATAAGTCTTTTCGCTGAAGATTTGATGAACCTAACTGAAGAGCTTGGGTTAGAATTTTTCAGCTTTTCTTTCTGGAGAATGTGCTATATATTTTTTTAAAAAGGAAAATAAAAAAGATCTTTTTGAAATCTATGTGAAACATTTTTTGGCGATTATACTTGTTATTCTTTGATATCCAATCGAAACAATTTGTATTAGGTAATTAATTTAAATAATTTGGGCAATTCTTTACATTTCCTTTGATTCTTTATCAGTTTATTACTACCACATGCGTTGATAATATATATGTCTATAAAGTGATACAGTGTTATCTAGGGCATGTTCAAAAATTTAATTCTGAATGTTTTCAAGAAATTTATTTAGATTACAAGCTGTAGGAGTTCCGGAGAATTAATCCAGCTATTATCTAACATAAATAGAGGTTAATACTTGATAGAAGGTGTATAAAATTATTCAAATATTTTAATATTAACCTTCTACATATTTAATTTCAAAAAATTATATTTAATAACTTCAGGAATTAAATTGATATGACATTATTTCAATTTAATTCCCGAAGTTATTAAATATAATTATTTGAAATTAAATATGTAGAAGGCTAATATTAAAATATTTAAATAACAGCTATTTTCTGTTTTCACTTTGCTACTGCAGCCGTTACTATTTAAAAGTTGAGCATAATTGAAACTAGTTTTTAGAAATCACTACGGTTTACAATCAAAGTTTATATTTTCAATGAAATAATAAAAAGAACTTTTTTCCTTGATAGAAGGATTAGAACAAAATTTAAATATTGAAACAGATTTATTCTGTTAGCCTCCTACAAATTTCAAATCAAAAAAATTTTCATTCAAAAAGTTTTACAATTAAATAAAAGTCTTAAGCACTGCTCAATCCCCTTTGATATTATATAATGAGTGTTGATTTCATATGTTTACTAAATTGAAGTAGTGCTTATAAGACACCAATTTCATTCTAAAAGTTTTTGAAGAAAACTTTTTTCGAAATTAAAATTTGTTAGAGGCTGACAAAATAAATCTGTTTTGATATTTAAATTTTGTAACAATCCTTCTATCGAGTGAAAAACCTCTTTTTATTATTTTATCGTAGATATAATATGTAATTATATTTTGGTTTTCCTTACTAATTATATTGTTAACTAAGGCCTTACCTCACAAGTTTTGTTTGATTTCTGTGATGAACATAGAATACGTAGGATTCTTAAAGTTCTTGAATTTTAGTGTTTGTTTAACAAGGTCTGTCTGCTAAGATATTTTTTGTTAATTAATTTCATTTTTTAAATATGAAGTAGGACTGATGACCATCTTGTTTAATTTCAAATTGTTTTTTCAGGATGTGCTATATGTTTTGAGAGATTTTTGAAGTAACTCATTTTAATATTTAAATATATCAAATATTTAAAATAAATTAGTTTTGGAGCAGTTCTTAGAATTATGTTTTGCATTTTTGAGAAAGATTTGGTTTTCACAATTATAAGAGATTTGAAATAAAATTTTGTCTTCTTCAAGTATTTATTTAATTATTTTAATTGATAATTTATATTTGGTTGGGTTTTTTCCATTTGATATTATATAATGACTGTGTATTTTATATGTCTACTTAATTGAAGCATTGATTGTAAGACATTTACTTAAGTCTGAAAGTTTTTGAATGAAAATTGTTTTGAATCAAAATTTGTAGGAGGCTAACAGAAAAAATCTGTTTCGATATTTAAATTTCATATTTTTATGCTGATCTTTCTGCGCTACGGAAGTTTGGAACTTTTTCTTCTTTAGACCAATGAAAAATTAACAATGGAAATATCATATTAAACTATTTGAGTTAAGAATATTAAGAAGATGACGGAAGAGAACAAGATAAAGAAGAAACATGATGACAAGAAGACATGATGACGATGATTATGAATAAGATGACTCGAAGTTTTATTACCGTTCCTACCAGAGAAACCACGTAAAAAAAGCGCACACTACCTCGTAGGAGGCGTGGAAACGTGTGCATATTATAAAGAATACAACGGAAGTGAATTTTGGAATCGCTTTTTTCAGAAATAGAACTTTGGTGCACAATTCCATGACCAACAATTTTTGTATGAGTTATTTTAACAAACTGTTTTGCTGAAAAATCCACAAAAACCCATTTCTGCGAAATTTGACCTTGAATAAAATGTTTTGCTCACATGGGATCGATAGGGACTTTTCATGCTTTCATTATAATAATGTCTCTAACGTTCGTACATATTTTCTCCTTGTTGTTAATTTACGCTACAGTGAATGTCTGAATTCACCTGACTACTAATAAAGTTTAAAGCTCGACGATAGACATTCTGGTAGATTTTGAATTGTAGACTGTAAACACATGTATGTTGCATCTCTATTCAAAGAAACTCCTATTATTCAAAGCTCGATATTATTCAGATTTGTAAAAACTTGTTTGAGTAATTGTTTTTGAAATTTTAATAGAAAATCTAATGGTATATTAGCACTTTCGGCTAGATAGGTTGGATAATCAAATGTGTTTTACTATGAATATCTATACCAATTCCTTAACTAAGGAGGATGTCCGATGACATGCATAACAACTGTCGATTGTGAAATGCACGCTCAGCATGAGACGTAACAAATCTTCGGTCCATAGAATCGCGATAGTAATTAGTTGTGATCGTTCAACTAGACTCGATATCTGATCATCGGGTAAGTGGTCTATGAACTTCTGCTGACCATTACATGAAGCTTGTGCAGCGCACAGTTGTTGCCCTTTGGCGCGAGAGTGGTGGTGGAAGATGTACAGGATGTCCGGTTACAGAAACGTGATTCGAAAACGAAATATCTAAAGAATACATTGGAATTTTCAATCTATTATAGAGCAAATAATGAACTTTTGTAATTTCATCATACCATGAATTCATCACGAAAAACAGAGGAGCGCAGAAAAAGATTTGACAGTTATTAAGGAATTACGAAATGTTTTTCAAATATAATCAGTAGGAGGTTCCTATTTAGGACGAGTAGATCGTTCAACAGAATTTGAGCGGAACGTTGTGTCCTGTTTACTGTTTTTTTGAAGTGATGAAGATTATAGACTGAAGGAAACACATCAGCTGGAAGCGTGATCCACTACTGGCCAGTTCGATGGAAGAAGAACTTCTGATAAATAAAAGTTCTCAAAATCGGTAATGTGGAGCATCGCTCCTATAGCACATCAGTCGTCCTGCCCTTTTCTGTTTTAAGGAATGCTTCAGTGCTAAGCTCCAAACATGAGAGCAATATTCGAGTGCTGGTCTGATGTGGGCTTTTCAGAGTAGACAAACCTGATTTGCAGAGAAATATTTTCTAGTCTTTTAGATTACTTGCACTAGACTTCGCAATGTCAGTCACATGTTCCTCCCAACAGACCTTAGAGTTGACAGTCACGCCAAGAGATGCGTAGAAACCCTTTGCACCATCAAGTCAGAATTTTTTTGAGAAAAAGTGCTTTGGGTTTTCTAGGCATTGAGTCCGTTGATCCCATTTTTTTCATTTTTTTAAGATCTTCGTTCAGGTAATCGATTTTCTGGCATCTATGGAGATGAGACTCACTAATGAAAGAAGACATCAGCGTGCTAGCATCCGCGAAGCTCACAATGTGGTTCTCCGTCGTACTGATAAGATCGTTTATATGAATCATGAAGAGTGTAGGCGACAAAACTGAGCCTTGGGGAACTCCAGAATTCACGTTAAAACCACTGAAACTGATACCATCCATGACCACAGAAGTGCTCCTGTTGGTGAGGAAATTCCTTCCTCCAATCGCAGCAATTTCCAGAAGAATCACACGAACATTGCTTATTCAGAAGTGTTTTGTCAGACTTGGATATGTCCAGAGCAACTGACCTAGATTTCCCATTGCGTGTGTAGTGTTCACATTTGCGCCACATTGCTAAGGAGGTCACCTATGGATGGGTGTTTGTGAAAACCATATTATGTGTCATTGATGAGACCTTTCCTGCCCATGCATCTCGAGATTGAAAGCTGCTTCCATTATTTTCGACAAAATGGATATTAGCTCTATTGGACAGTAGATCGAAAACACTTCCACCCCTTCTTTGGTATAGGCTGCACTCGTGCACGTACATGAATCAGGAAAAATTCCTTCCCTGTATGACATAGTGAACATCTTACAGAGAACTGGTATAAGCTATGATGAACACTTTTTGAATCCAATGGCAGAAAACCCGTTGCTGGTTCTATTGCATTGAAATTGAGTCCATCAAGCACTCGATGGTTTGAAGTCTACATCCTTCATTCTAGATGAAACAGTTGGAACTATTGAAGGTTTCCGACCAAATGTTTCGATAGTTAAATTAACAGCGAATATCCGCGCCAAAAAATTGGTTTCAGCTTTAGACGAAGTTGCAAGTGAACCTTTCTCTCCTACCAGAGAAGAAAAACTCCGCTAATAGAAGTTCTTGCTAATTTTCTTTGCCACCGACCAAAGCAGACGCGATCCTCAGGAACAGTCTATGGACTTGTTGGTTATTCTTGAATTGTACGTTTCTTTGACTTCATGTATGGTCTAATTGAATGTGTTTCTGTGCTGAATAAGGTTGGCACGTGTCTCGTTAGATGGATTTGACTGCCACTGTTGGTAGGCTCTATCTTTCGCAGTTGTGGCCCGTTTGCAGTCACTCATAAAACATGGCTTGCAGTTTGAAGGTCGTTTGAGTATATTTGGAATAAGCGTCTCTTCCAAAAGGAATCGAATCTGTAAAACAATCAACAGGACTTTTTATATTTTTTGTTTAATATTATATTGAAGTTTAAATTTCCTGTTTAAATATTTTAATATTAGCCTTCTAGATATTTAATTTCAAAAAATTATATTCAATAATTATAACTTCAGGAATTAAATTAAATTAATGTCATATAAGTACCCCTTATATCAAACGACATATAAAATAAACATTCCTTATAAGACATCAAAATGATATAACAAAATCCAATAAATAAAAATTATTAACCAAAATTCTATAAATTAAATATTTTGAGTAGAGGTGTTTCTGATGATCAATCTTATGAAAACAAATATCTTTCAAAAATGTTTAACATAATCTTAAGAATTTCACTATAAAACTATCTTACTTAGAATATTCGATATTATTGGATATCTAACTAAGTTACTTTCTATAAAATCTCAAGATATGTTAAAACATTACTGATAAACAAGAAAGATTTTGTTTCGTCAGTACTCAATTACTACTGTTATAGCACAAGGACTATCTGTATAAAGAATGTTAAGGAAACCAAATAATTATATATTATGAATTAAATAACATAAATAGTAATAGTTTTTCAGTAATGTTTTAACATATCTTGAGATTTTATAGAAAGTAACTTAGTTAGATATCCAATAATATTGAATATTCTAATCAAGATAGTTTTATGATGAAATTCTTAAGATTATGTTAAACATATTTGAAAGATATTTGTTTTCATAAGATTGATCAGCAGAAACAAAATTTTTTCTACTGAAAATATTTAATTTATAGGATTTTGGTTAACAATTTTTATTTATTGGATTTTGCTATATCATTTGGATGTCTTATAATGAATGTTTATTTTATATGTCGTTTGATATAAGTGGTACTTACATGACAGTAATTTAATTTAATTCCTAAAGTTATAATTATTAAATATAATTTTTTGAAATAAAATATGTAGAAGGCTAATATTAAAATATTTAAATAATTTTATATACCTTCTATCAAGTAACCTCTATTTATGTTAAATTTCCTGCATTAGGTACAGACGGACTTCTATCATATCATTTATTTTCCGTTTCTGATCATTAATAACCTAATATTGGCCTGCAGTATTATGTAATCTATCAGTTGAAGTTTACCAATTGATATGTTATTGAGTTTTTCTCTAATATAGAAATGAATGCATTGTTTTCATTGTTTCCTGTATTTTCTACTGGTCCTTGCAACTATTTAGAGTAAAAATAGTTTTGTGCGGTTTTGATGACATATGACTCTACTAGTTTATTATTCCATTGTTTCATCTGGCAATGCCTTCATTATTGGTGTCATCATTAGTCAGTAGTCTAATTACTTTTTGTACTCCTTTGAAGATGGTCGAAATACCGAAACACGTGTCAGGATTCTGAATAAACTGTAGAACATATAAACTATATCTTTTGGTTGTAGCAAAAGCTGCATAGCATAATATGGTAAAATGGACGTATCCAAATACAAAAATGGGAAGAACAAAGTTGTAACACTTGAGGTTTTCTTGTTGCATTCATAGAAAACGTTTAATGTTACAATATCTGATGTGTATTTAAAAAAATATTTCAGAATTTTTCAACCATATATCGACTTTATTTAGTTTTACCCCTAGTAAACGTAGCTTTAAGAAAAACACAAAGTTTAAAATTATTGAGTCAAATCCTATTTTTTTCTTTTATGAGGGGTCATATCTTCTCTTTTAAAAAACCAGTATAATCACCCATCATGCCTGGATCCCATCGTCCTTGATGGGGAATTTCCATTGTCCTAATATCTTAGTGGAATGTTTAACTCTGCTCGTCACTGACACCTCCCAAATTTTCAGGAAAAGATGATAGATGTGAATGGAGGAAATTAATTTTTAACGACATTCGGGCACCAAACGATTTGTAGGCATCTAATAGTTCATTAACTAACTGTTGGTAGTTTGAATTCATATAATTGCCCAAAAATCCTCTTTTACACTAACAAATTAGGTCCATTCTCCGAGTTCCTGCCTGGTAAGCTTATGTGTAAGGCGAACGTCGTCCAGCAATTTTCCGATTTGTGGTCCAACAACCATGCCTTCCTTTAATTTTGCATCACTTAACTTGGGCAAGACTTGTTTTAAGTATTTGAATCCATCACCATCTTTATTCAAAGCCTTCACAAAGTTTCACACCAGCCCAAGTTTAATGTGAAGAATATTTTTGAGCTCTACAAGCGGTCTAGACTTAACATTTTGAGATTTCGGTTGAAGTACATTTCTTTCTGACCAAAGTTTTGTTATGTAATGCTGATTTACTGCCGACTGTCCAATAGACAGCAATATTTGGTAAATGCTCCGTGATCCCAGTAGAATTCCTATAGCTTTAAAGCCCCTACATATCTGCCATTTATACGTGTTGCAGTTTATTTTATCCAAAAGAGTACGCAAATTTTCATAACTTTGTTTCATCGTCACTGAATGGGCAACTGGTATAGGGGGTTTTGAATTTCCATTATGCAATAACACAGCTGTTAAACTGTTTTTAGACGAATCTATAAATAAACGCCACTCAGAAGAGGAATGCTTAATATCAAGTTCCTGCATTACACCATCAAAATTAGTACACGCACACAACGAATTTTCCATACTGTAGAATGCAGAAAACCTGGAGTAAAAGTAGGGTCGAGGCTCTTCGAGGTGCCAGATGATGCGTTGTCTAATATCTTCCAAAACAACATTTTGCGGATCTGAAGGTGGGATCAGTACTGATAAATCTGCATTATGAGGACCAGGTCTTATTGTAGACTGATCTTGTGCTATCCCTTATTGGAATAACCTTCAGTTTTTGTCAGGCAAAAAAAGCAATCGTCTAAATGCTCAGTGTGTTCTCGACGTACCATAAAGACTGCAAAAATCATGCTTTTTCTCTTCCCATTCATCCACTTCACCAATCATACGCTACAACTAACACAGCTTGTCTTGATCTTCAATTGAAACACCGAAATATTGGATGTAGGCTTTTTTTTAATTTTCAGAATATTGCTTGGTTGTGATTTTACCATAAATTCTCCACAAATATTATCAGGAGAGATTTTGGAACTGCAGCGCGTCTGTCTCGACATTTTCGTCCTTAAAACACTTTCTTCTCTACACACAGGGAAGCACTCACTTTGAAACTCAACAGAAGACTGACTTTCAATCTTAATGATTTTTCTTGTTATAAAATGCATCCATTCTAACCCTTTCCGCATAAAAACGACTACTTGCTTATGTAAAATGAACTTATTGAGGTATTGAATCAGAATACAGAAATCCTGTCGGCCAGTGTAATCACAGAAAAACATTTTCTTCACATTCAGTGCCCCGAAATCAAGTCTCATCTGTTCCACGCACCATCCGTCCTCAAACACAACGGCAACCGCGATTTCACACATCCGATCTCCCGCCCTCGACAGTACAACCCCCTCGGGACATTTCCTGAGGATCACCCAAAAATTCCAACGTAAACGCACACGGAGCGGCGATCTGTAGGCCGGGGAATATTATACGCCAGATCGAACCAACAATTTAACCACTAAAAATGAAAATTCATTATTTCTGTAGCCCGATCGGTAAGTGTTTGTTAAAAGCAGCAATTTCGCTCGCGAACAAAGGAATAACCCATCCCGCGAAATGCGGGAGATCGGGAGATACCGGACACAGCAATTTAGTAACGTGTGATAGAAGACAGCCGTGCTTGGCTCAGAGTAAGGAAAGTGGAGGAGGTCGTGATCTTGACTTCTACTCCGATACACCGTTCAGATAACTGATTCTGGTGATAAGGTGGTCGGTTTATTATTTCCGATGATAGAGCGGATAGAAAACAAATTCTCGCCTAAATTTCAACGTTTTCCGGGAGAGAATTATGGAACATAAAATCATAATAAGCAATTTTATCAGACGTGGCGAGAAAACTCTAAAAACTTGATTTGTTTTCATTTTTTTGAATATCCAAACAGATTCAATCTGTTGTCTTCAACAATTTTAATTTCAAAAAATTTATTCAAGAAACTTTAAGAATTAAATTAATATCTTATAAGCACTGCCTATATTTGATAGACGTATAAAATCATACAATATCAAAGTTATTAAGAAAAACCCAATGAATATAAATTGTAAATTGAACTTACTAAATAATTAAATGTTTTTTGTTTCGCTACAGGCATGCGTACTGAACTCATCAGGCAAGCGTACACAGCCCTGCTTGTGACAAAAGTTCTCATAAATATAAGATCAGAAAACAAAACATTTTGTCACAAGCAGCGCTGTCTATGCTTGTGTGATGAGTTATTATACATTAATTTAAATCTTAAAGTTTCTTGAATAAATTTTTTGAAATTAAAATTGTAGAAGACTAACAGATCAAATCTGTTTTGACATTCAAATTTCGTAATAATCTTCTATCAAGTTAAAAAACTGCTTCTTTTTATTTTATACAAAGTATGTTCTATAGTCACAACAAAATCACACAAAGTTTATAAGGGACTTTAATGGTCTTAGTTAAAACATTCAACACTGCATAATAAATTTCTTTATTTAGAAACCTAATATTATTAAATATTATATACTACTCTGTCAAGAAAGTACCGGGAATTTTCAATTAAAACAACATTTTTACATTTAATCGTCAAAATTTATTGGGTCGCCTTCAAAATAGGCTCCATTTGCTCCAATACATCTATGCCAACGGCACTTCCTATTATCGAAACATTTTTTATAGGCGCTTTTCGGGATGGACTTTAGCTCTCGCGCCGAATTTTGTTTTATGGCTTCAATCGACTCAAAACGGGTGCCACGAAGGGGCAATTTTAGTTTTGGGAAGAGGAAAAAGTCGCAGGGAGTCAAATCCGGCGAATACGGTGGTTGCTGAAGCACGTTTCTTGAGTTTTTGGCGAGAAAGTCAGTCACAATCGTAGCTCGGTGAGAAGGCGCGTTATCGTCATGCAAAATCCATGAGTTGTTCGCCCACAAATTTGGCCGCTTCTTACGGATACGCTCACGCAAACGTTTCATAACGCCTAGGTGATACTCCTTGTTTACCGTCTGACCCTCTGGAACGAATTCGTAGTGCACCACGCCACGGATATCGAAGAAAACAATGAGCATCACCTTCATTTTCGAGCGGCTTTGGCGTGGTTTTTTCGGTTTCGGCTCATTTTTTGCCACCCATTCCGATGATTGCTGGCTTGTTTGCATATCGTACTCGTAGACCCAGGTCTCATCACCAGTTATAATGCGTTCCATGAATGTAGAATCTCAATTACAGCGATCCAGCATGTCTGAAGCAACCTGTTCGCGATGACATTTTTGAAGAAAATTCAGGTCTTTCGGTAAGAGTCGTGCGGCCACCTTTCTCATGCCCAAAATATCAATCAAAATCGTACGTGCGGACTCCTGGGATATCTTAAGATCATGTGCTATCTCTCTCAAGCTGGTACGACGGTTTTCCAGCACCCTTTCCTTAATTTTATCGACGTTATCTTCGATCGAAGCCGTCGATGGGCGACCACTTCACGACCGTCCTTGAAGGCTCTGTACCACTGATATGCACGAGTTTTCGATAGACCATTATCACCAAAGGCCTTTTGCAACATTTTCAATGTTGCACACGAAAATTCATTTGCAACACAAAACTTTAAACAAATTCTTTGCTCATCGTAATCACCCATAGTGAAAATCGGCACGCACTCTGACATCGACTGACTTAATCAGCTGTTGCAAACACACTAGTTGACAGATCCCGCTCAAGCTTGGCATAGTAATTAAGGACAGTGGTACCAACCTAGGAAAAAAAAATTACCTGCCTCATTGCCCCGCCAGATTTAAATCCATAATTCCCGGTACTTTCTTGACAGAATGTATATTACCTTGGATATCAGATGTACCTAGTAGCATGTTCAACAAACGCATATTCCTGGAGATCGTATTGGGTGAGTTTATTTATTGTTAATTGATTTTATCTTTAAAATGTTAAGTTTAACTGGTCTTATCTGAATTCTTATTATTTTTTGAGGATGTGCTACATGTTTTGAGAGTTTTTGAATTAATTTATTCGAATATATGAAATATTTCAAATAAATTAGTTTTCGAGAAATTCTTAGTATTATGTTATATATTTTTGAGAAAGATTTGGTTTCATTAATATAAGATCAGACAACAAAACATTTTGTCCCAAGCAGGGCTGTGTACGATTGTCTGATGAGTTCAGTACGAATGCCTGGAACGAAACAAAAAAACATTCATTCATTTATTAATTTCAATTGACAATTTATATTCGTTCGGTTTTTCTCAATTCCATTTGATATTGTATAATGAGTTTCGATTTTATACTTCTATTAAATATAAGCAGTGCTTATAAGACATTAATTTAATTCTTAAAGTTTCTTGAATAAATTTTTTGAGCATGAAATTAGAGAAGACTATCAGATTCAATCTGTTTTGACATTCAAATTTTGTAATAATCCTTTTATCAAGTAAAAACACCACTTCTTATTATTTGGTTTTCATTTGTTACTACGTAATTGAAAATAATTTACTCTAGTCAGCCTAGTTAACACAGATTAGTGGCATTGAAATTCAGAACATGCTCACGTTTCAGGGTAACGATGAAATTAATCATAACTTACCCTTAATCACTACACAAAATTTTTGTAACACAAGTTCTACCGACGTGTCATTTCGACCCATCTTTTGGGGAGGTATTAACAAACGAAAAAAAAAAAAAATTTTCCATAGTTTATTTCGAAATAAGAATTTACAAACCATAATCTCTCAACTGAAGTAATTTACTAGGTCTTTGGAGGTCTCTGGTTTCTCACATGTTTCATATATTTTGTTTTTATGCAAGAATGAATCTGTATTTTGCTTTCCCTTAGAATATTATATTATTGTGTTTGATGTCACGTACAAGTTATAATACTCTATTATGTACCTCAGTGATGTAATCTGTTCATTCATCAAATAAACTTTATTATTATTATTTATTAATCTATATTATTTCAGATAATATCTGGGGTTAAATTTGTGGAACCTCTACAGATTTAAAACTAAATAAATCTCCTGAAAACATTTAGAATTGAATATTTAGAAAACATGTCCTAGATAACACTGTATCACTTTATGAACATACAGCGTGGTCTAACGAAAACACCTCGATTTTTCGGCTTTAAAATGAAAATGTGGAAATTCGCTGGGATCCGTCAATTTCTGCAACTTCTACAGAGGTTCCGGAGAATTCAATCCAACTATTATCTGTAATATTCAAATACTTCTTCATAGTAAATTTTCAATATATCCATATTATTTCATTTAATTCTATATTTTTCTTCTTTTGATGCTCTGTAATGAGTGTAAAGTCTGTGTGTACCAAAAAAAAACAGGGTTTTCAAGGCATTTGTTCAATTAAAACAAATTGTAGAAATTACTATGTTTTACTACCAAAAAAGATATATTACACATTTCCCGAAACTCGAGTCACAAGAAAATGTGTAATATATATTTTTTGGTAGTAAAACAAAGTAATTTCTACAATTTGTTTTAATTATGATCAACTACCAAATAGTAACGGCTGACACAATTCAGCATTTGTTTAATTTGGCATAAGAGGGCCAGCGCTCAACCAGTTCAGGTTATATCTGCAAGTCGTTACCAGATTGTGGATTTTAGGGGAAAACTGTCAGTAAAGAGAAGAATCACCGTGACTGTGCCTCAAGGATCGGTGCTCGGACCTATTCTATTTTTAGTATATATTGACGACTTGATGTATAACGTTGTTGCGGTTGATAAAATTTTGCGATGTTACAACATTCTTGAACAGGGCTGGCACTAACATTGTACTCGAGGAGAAATCAGTGGCAACAATAAAGGACGCCGTAAAATGGTTCGAAGGAAATCGAATGAAAATCAATACCGAAAAGACACAGAAGATAGTTATCACCACGAAAAGTTGCAGTCTCCTACTCCTTACTTGGTGTAACAATTGGTGCAAATTTAACCTGGGAACATCACTTAATCGGATTAGGTAAAAGACTTTCCACAGCATTGTTCGCAATAAGGCAATTAAAAAGTACACTTACCGAAAACGAAGGATTTGTTGTATATCATGCACATTTTCATGGAAGGATGACCTACAGCATTACTCTATGGTGTGCAACTTTACAGGCCGACAGCATCTTTCTGAAGCAAAAAAAAAAGCTATTCGATTGATCGCTGGTGCTGACCGAGTTGCAGGTGGTCGACCACTGTTCAGGAAATATGATATACTTACAGCTCCGTCATGCTACACACTCTAGAGTCTCATGTACAACTTTGAAAACAAGGACAAATTCCATAAATATCAAGAAGTTCATGACCACCACACCAGAACAAAGGGCAAATATGTGCCACCATTTCACCTTCTGAAGAAAACACAAAATATGCACATACATAGTATATAACGGTTTGAAAATGATCAACTACTACCCGAGCATTTGAAAACACTATCTAGAGTGCGCTTCAAAAATGAGATCAAAAAAATTCTGGTAGAAAGTGTACTCTACTCAGTGGAAGTAATAAAGGCTCCAAAAGTTTTAACAAACCACTCATTAATCTTTTGCACATTCAATTTTAGCATGTTGGTCGATATATGTGAATATATTTATATTTTTGTCAGATGTGATTTATTAGAGTAACTGTTTTTATGTGAAACATTTTTTTTTGTTTATACACTTTTTTGACATGTCCTGTGAATTTTGAGGAAATAAATTAATATGAATATGGATAGTTTCAAAGGATTGTAGAAAGTTTTATAAAATCAAAATTTGTATAATTATAATAGAATTACTCTGTTTTAACTTATAGGGGTCTTTTGAAAGTAATGAGTTTCAAATTCATTTGGAAATTTCATTTTTGTCCAAAGTTTTTGATATCTTTCATGTGTAATATGGAGTGGATTCACGAGTTTTCGACATTTAACTCTTTCACAACATCGCCTGAGCTGTGGGAGAACAAAAAGAACGGAACATCGAGATCATCGGTACAGTTCCTCGAGAAAGTATTAATGATATCTCAACTTCTTAACCACAAAATCATGATGATAGAAGGACTCCCAGAGATCGGCTATGTATTGGAATAAATTCAATAACCACGATCTCTGTCTAATTATTATATAAACTAATAGCGAACCTATTATAGCAATTCATCCTCTATATCGATTTCGATGGTGGTCCTTTGTACAGGTTGTCTCTGATAAATGAGATGAGAAAGTACAATATGGTGAAGATCTCAACGAGTGCAGTTCTAGGTATCTTCGGTCATTATGATTTGCTTGTATAAAATCCAGCTTTGGTTCCTTGTTAGTTCAGTCAGTTGATTGATGATTCTGTGTTTACTTATTTTACAAATTTAAAACAATATTTTCACCTAACATTGAAATCTATAAGCAGCTTTAGGTCCATATTACATTATATATATATATGATAATTACAATTTGTTCTTTCACTTATACACACAGTATTTTTTGGATTTAACTGGGTCATGATAAATACTTCATACAACCTCTGTGTATTTTATATGGACGAATGGTAACTAACTATTGAGAAACCATTTGCGTTCCAAGTTTAAAATTAACACGTGGTCGTGTATGATAGATATTTTTCATTGATTAATTTTTTTTTGCTGGCATTATTGGTCAGAATATCGAATCGCCTTTTTAGAGGTGTGCTTCATATTTTTGAAAGGGATTTTTAAAGTAAGGTGGTTTCCAAGAATTTCTCAAGTTCATATTGGGTATTTTTCGAGTGGAATTTGGTAGACAGCATCAAAAGGGGATTAAAAGAATACGAATAAAGTACATAATATTGATCGCACTTATTAAGCAAACAGTTGGTGGAGACAGTCTTGTTTCATACCGGTTTCATAATACCGGTATGAAACAAGACTGTTTCCCCAACTGTTTGCTCAATAAGTGCGATCAATGTTATGTATTTTATTCGTATTCTTTTAATCTCCTTTTGATGCTGTGTACCGAGTGTTAATTCTTTAAGTCTACTAAAGGAAGCAGAGTGTTTCCTAGGTATTTATTTTATTTGATTCCAAGGAATTGCGAGAAATTTTATAAAATTAAAATTTAAAATAATATGAAGAGGTTTTTTACTAGATAGAAGGATTATTATAAAATTTAAATATCAAAACAGACTTCATATGTTAGAGCACCACGTCTGTCTGAAGGCTCGAAACGAAACGCTGCTCCTTCAAATATTTGTTTATTAATTTTAATTGAGAATTTATATTTGGTCGGTTTTTTTTATTCTATTTGATAATATACAATGACTTTTGATTTTATACGTCTATTAAATATAAGCAGTGCTTATGAGACATTATTTTAATTTTAAAAGTTTTGAAATTGAAATTATAGGAGGCTACCAGATTAAATCTGTTTTGATATTCAAATTTTGTAATAATCCTTCTATCAAGTAAAAAACATCTTCTTTTTATTTTATTTTATGTATAATGTATAATTATATTTAGGTTTTAAAAAAATTTCATATAAATATCATGTGATACAACTATTATAACACCCTAAAATTAACATAACAAGTTTTGTTTGATTTTTGAGAGCATAGAACAAAATACCTTGGATTTTAAAGGTCTCTAATTTTAGTGTTTTTTGAAACAAGGATACCACGAGGTCTTAAAGTAAGTTATTTATGGTTAATTTATTTTCTTTTTTTAATGTAGAGTTGGACTGAACTTATGTGAATTCTAATTTTTTTTTGAGGATGTGCTACATGTTTTGAGAGATTTTGAAGTAACTTATTTAAATATTTAAACATATTAAATATTTCGCATGAATTATTTTTGGAGAAGTTCTTAAAATTATGTTGAGTGTTTTTGAAAAAGATTCAGTTTTCATAAATATAAGATCAGAAACAAAAAAAATTGTTTCAGGCACCACGCCTGTCTGAAGAGTTCAGGTGCGCGCGTTCTGAACCGAACGCTGCTTCATCAAATATTTATTTATTAATTTTAATGGACAATTTATATTTCTTTGGTTTTTTATTCCATTTGATATTATATAATGAGTTTTGTGTTAATAAGTCTATTAAATACAAGCATCGCTTTAATTCTAGAAGTTTTTAAATAAGATTTTTTGAAATTAAAATTATATGAGGCTAACAGTTTAAATCGGTTTTGATATTCAAAATGAAATTTGTTGCAAGGTATCCCCTATTTTTATTACTTTCTAAAGAAAAAAAAATAAATGAAGGTTTATACTTGATAGAATGTATATAAAACTATTTAAATATTTTAATATTTACAGATATATTCTGTTAGCCTTCTTCATATTTAATTGCAAAAAATTATATTTAATATTATAGCTTCTGGAATTAAATTAATGTCAGATAAGCACTGCGCATATCAAACGACGTATAATATAAACATTCATTATAAACATTATAAGACATTTCAATGAGATCAAAAATCCTATAAATCGAATATTTCGAGTAGACAAAATTTTGTTTCTGCTCATCCCTCTTATGAAAACAGATATCTTTCGAAAATGTTTAATTAAGACGCTTTCTAATTGTTAAAGGTGAGTTAATATTTTTTGTTGATTGATGTTAAATTTTATTGAATAATATGATTGAGTACTGACGAAGCAAAGTCTTTCTTAAAATTTGTTTTTTAGTAATGTTTTAACATATCTTGAGATTTTCTAAAAGTAAGTTAGATATCCAATAATATTGAATATTCTTAGTGATATAGTTTTATGATGAAATTCTTAAGATTATATCAAACATTTTTACAAAAGATATCTGTTTTCATAAGAGGGATGAGCAGAAACAAAATTTTGTCTCCTAAAAATATTTAATTTATAGGATTTTTGTTAACAATTTATATTTATTGGATTATGTTATCTCATTTGGATGTCTTATAATGAATGTTTATATTATATGTCATTTGATATGAGCAGTGCTTATATTACATTAATTTAATTCCTTAAGTTATAATATTAAATGAAATTTTTTGAAATTAAATATGTAGAAGGCTAACAGAATATATCTGTAAATATTAAAATATTTAAATAATACATTCAAACGAATAAAAACGTATTCAAAATGAGAAGGCAACTTGAAATAGATTCAAATGAAACTATTACTATTGATTAACATTTATTAATTGAATATTGTGAAGCATTTCGATGATACAGGGAAGTCTTCAGACTATATCATACTAATTTTCAACAACAGATATTGTACGGATCAATACGAGACTTTTGGAAAAATTGTTTAGAACATCATGTTCCAAAACCTCGTGGAAAATCAATTTTCGATCGAACCACGTAATTTTCATTCAACTGCGTTCGGTAGCGAATTCTGAAATAATCGATGGATTCGGTTGTGTTATTTGTTGTTTAACAAGGAATCATTTGTTAATTCACAGGGGTTCTGCAAATGATACATGTGTATTTCTTATTATCGATCCGGTATAATTAATCAAGTGGCTGGCACTGATCTTCAAGTTGTTTAGTACCACAAAATAATTTATGAGAATGTCTCACTTTGTCGGTATCAAATACGATACAAAATTGCCAATTCACATTTTGAACGGGAGAATCAAAATAATGTATCCATACATCTAGATAATTCTCAGATAAAAGCTATAATCTATCATTGAAAGAAATATACATGTAATCAACTGATCAAATGAAAATGATAATTAATTTCCAACACTTATTGATGACTAAAATACGCTTCTATAGTATAATATAGGCACCAAAATTATTATTTTTGAGCTTTGCATTGTCAGTTTTTTACATTATGGCCTTCGATTTCATAATGGTGTATAAAATGCAAAATTAAAAAGAAGAAGATATTCCTGTGAAAATACTAACCAATTTATACAAAGATTTCTCAAAATGCAACAGTAAATTCAAATTCAGAATTATTTCTGCACACTTCTACAAAATAAATTTAAAATCTTATATTGCGATATTATCCAAGTGTCGTAATATATATAATTAATATGAAATATTTTTTAATGTCTAGAAAGAAGTCTCTTTCCACTTTATGACATAAAATATATGAACAAATGTATAAATTCAACCTATATATGTGCATATATACCATACAAATCTACTTCTCCAAAATTGTGAACAAATTCTTAAAATAAAGAATTGAATAAAAACACTTTGTTGAACCAGAACTTTCACATATGATAATTGTTGCGACTTTGAAAAACTAGTCTCATCAGATATGTGCTAGTGATTAAAAAGTTACTGGCGAAGTGTTCTCACTATTATGGTTTCGGAATTCCATTGCTGGAATTATTTCGGTAGAATGAAATAGGAATAATTTCGATATACAATGTTTCCTGATGCTAACAAAAACCTTGAAATGAAATATTCAAAGACAAAAAAATGTTACAAAAGAGCGACATAGCATACAAAAATATATAAAATATATTCTAAGATGTGAACAATTATTAAGATGAAAATAAATTAATAATAATTGAATATCATTTGTTAAAACTGATAAAAATATTGTTTAGGTAGGTTCGCAACAGAAACTGTTGACATTTTCATTCGGTAGGTTTGGATCTATTACATGAGGAAATAAGTTGACTAACGTAGGAACAACTTCTTCTCTAATTAAACTCAAATATTTTTCGGCTGTCAAAGTCCCATCTATGTAGATGGGACCCCATTATGCTTCAATTGTCAGAACTAACTTAAACGCAATCTTCCCCGATAAATGGATTGGACGAAGAGATACTATTGAACGGCCAGTTAGATCGCCAGACCTTACGCCGTTACTTTAAATAGAAAATAAAAAACAATAGCTGAAAACAATAATTGTAACCATAACATAATGGAGCATTTATTCGAAATGAAACAAAAAAAAATTGAATCATTAAACATTGCAGGAAGGAATTCTTAATCATCGAAGAATTCGTACCATAAATATTTCCACAAAATAACATTGAAGTATACAGACTAAAATAATAAAATTCCCATTTTTCATTTCACAAAATCCAGATCTCTTAGTAATCATTCAAATAAATGACTCGTGCAACTGAACCTAACAAATAACAAATACCGAGCAGTAAGATACAACCCTGCCTTTTGGAAACGCCGTTCTCTTATTAACACCGTCTTCAATCTCAAACAACGCATGCGATACACTTAGAAAGTATTTTAAAAACGCTGTCAAAGTCGTAACAAGGCCCGAACGTGGAGAAGAAGAGATAAGACCATAGAACTGAGTCGCAGCGATCTCCCATTGCTCGCCGCCGAGATCACAATCTGGGCATATATCATTGCGGTTGTTATTATTATTGTTGCTATTTGTTACTAATGATTGTGTATGTTGGAATCAGTCGTGCATCATTATTCATTAATATAGTTCGATTCGATCTTGGCCGGCCATGAGAAACGGCCTCTTCGTGGTCCAGATAACTTTTTCGCGCATACTTGGATTGGATGTACAGTATGTCCGAGAAATTGCTGGTAGCTTTCTTTTCTGTTTTTACCTTGGCGGTAGTTGAACTTTCACATTCGTTATACTCAGTATAAGCTTTTTTTAAATTGAAATAAATATGTTATTATATACCTATAATGCACATCGAATTGATTATAAGACATGTTCAAGGTATTCCTCAAGATATGAACTGAAAAATTTACGATGGACGTTCATCAAACTCAACCAAGTCAGTCTGTCCTCTCCTATTGTACTTCTAAGTACAAGGTCTTTACCCTTTGGAGGGTACTGAAACATGGTTCAACAGTAGCCGTAGTGGACGGGAAAGTACTTGAAATGAGGAATGCATACCTTATTGCAGGAAAAAAAATGAGCCTCCTCAAAAAGTGCAGCCACTTCAATATCCTTTAATTTGCCCCCTGCTAGATCTTTCTTTCTCTACAGATTTTACCACAAATCTAATTTTGCAGAGATATCACCCAACTCAAAAAATACTTTTTTTTATGAAATATTTTGCGTTTTTTTCCAAATCTTTTGAAGTACTTTTTAGCATGTATGAAGGATGAAGATGGGATAAGGCAAAAGCAGGTGTATTCTCGTGTGGGAATCTAACATTCAATGATAAGGTTAAAGAGTCAAGATAAGAGATAATCAACGATCGTCTCCAGTATTCAATCGCAGTCTCAGATGGCGGATTACTTGGGTGTATTTGCTTTTCAACAATTCGTGGAACTGCCAAATCAACGCCGATTTTGTGATTTTTTAAGTACTTCCTCATAAACATGTTCAATTTCTTGTCGATACTTCTTGATGACATCAAGGATTTCACCATTTTGTTTCCTCACCATAATCAAATCCATATTTTTACCTCGTAGAACGTTCACAACGGCTTCCAAAATCGCAGAGTACTATAAAATCTTGACTAAAGCCATAATGAAAATTGGTTTAGTTACTTCACAGTGCAATTGATAGGCAAATTTTCTTGTTGCACAGTTTCCTTCGATCGAGAGATGTTCTACCACATTCATGAAAGCTGTTTGAAAACTTTCTGATGCTCTTGTATTTCTCAGATCATCTAGTCTCACAGAACCTTGATAAATAAGGAGCTGAAGTCCTGCGGGTTGGGGACTCACGATGAAGGATATTCTATCCTTAACAGTTGCAATCAAGTTTCTTATTTCCCGTAGTTTGCTAGCATCATTGACCACAAGATTTAGTTGTGGCTAGAGCAATGAAAAAATAATGATCATTCCGATTGACAATGAAAAAACAATAAAATACCCTAATTTCATAATTTTCAATATTGTAAGTAATTTTTTTTATAGAAGTATCGAAACCAGATACAAAGAACACCTAGCCGCCTTTAAATACAGGAGAGACAAGTCCAATTTTGCTAGCCATTCCTTTGAAATAAACTATATTTTCGAAGTTCTATAAATTTATGGACACCAAAAAGATCCGGCAATAAATCTATTGAACGTGCAGACTATAACCTATAAAGAAAAAAATACGCAACTGAATCTTTCAGTTTGAAAATGTAGTAATACTACGAAACTCGAGTAACTGTAATTAAAATAACTAAAATGATCTATCACAAAGTAACGGACTACTCTTTCCAATTTTTTCCTATTATTAAAATAGTTATTTCAAGAATTGTAATGTATTCCAGCAACAAAATTTAATAACTTTTATTTTCAGATACTGAATTGTTTCAGCCGTTACTATTTGGTAGTTGATAATAATTAGAACAAATTGTAGAAATAACTATGTTTTCTACCAATAAAAATATATTTACACATTTTCTTGTGACTCGAGTTTCGGGAAATTAACTATCCAATCATCAGACTACCGAAGACCTAACAGTGATACAGAGGTATTTAAACAAAAGTGATAAATATTTTGAATATTTCAATAGATTCTAACACCTAATAGAGGTACAGAGGTTAACAAGCGAAAACCTGGCCTTCTAACAGATATCGGAATGTCGGCAATCGACAAAGAAGGTTGTTAAATAGAATGTACCCATTTGAATATCTCAAATAATTTTTGGGGTTACATAGCTCCGTACAGTCATTCATTATTTTCACGTTATTTTGTTGTACATCTCAAATATTTGGATTTACATAGCTCCATACATTCAATATCATTCAATATCTTTTAAATTATTTTTATTGTGAACGAATTGGAAAATTTCAATAATCAAGTTCCTTTTCATTTGAATCTACATGTAAAATTTTTTTTAGATTTTCTTTTATCGAAAGGAATTACTGTTTTCTAAAGAATGAGTGGCAAAAGTTGAATATTTGTTTACTTTTCATTAAATTCATTTTATGTTCGTTGAAAAAGGTTTTAAACAGATGTTACTTTTTGAATATCTCAAATATTTTCAATTTACATAGCTCCGTACAGTCATTCATTATTTTTACATTATTTTTATTGTGAACTAATTTGAAAGTTTCAACAGATTCGAGATAATCGAGTTCCTTCCCTTTCGATTCTACATGTAAAATTTTAAGATTATCTATTATGGGAAAGGAATGACCCGACAGAAATCTAAAATAGCTTTGAGTCAAATTTATCCCATCATAGAAACTGAAGAAAATAAAAAATTCAATTCTCTATCGTACTTTGGTAGCATAAGTCAAAAAGTGGCCAATAGTTTTTCAAAATCAGATGTCAAAACGCAAAACAAGTTATCATCGGTATTATTTAACGCAAAGGACCCTACTCCAAACATACACAAATCAGGAGTTTATGAGTTATCTTGTTCTACGTGCAGTAATAAATATATAGGACAATAAGGACGTTCCTTCAAGACGAGGTTCAACGAACATATAATGAGTTTCATAAAAAATATACAAAATTCTACTTTTGCCACTCATTGTCTAGAAAACGGTCATTCCTTTTCCACAATAGATAATCTTAAAATTCTACATGTAGATTCAAAAGGGAAGAAACTCGATTATCTAGAATCTGTTGAAATTTTCAAATTAGTTCACAATAACAATAATGTAAAAATAATGGATGGCTGTACGGAGCTATGTAAATCGAAAATATTCGAGATATTCAAAAAGTAACATCTGTTTAAAACCTTTTTCAACGAACATAAAATTAATTTAATGAAAAGTAAACAAAAATTCAATTTTTGCCACTCATTCTTTAGAAAACAGTATCCTTTCGACAAAAGAAAATCTTAAGAAAATTTTACATGTAGAGTCAAATGAAAAGAAACTTGATTATTGAAGGTTTCAAATTTGTTCACAATTAAAATAATTTGAAAAATAATGAATGACTGTATCCAAACTCCAAATATTTGAGATGTACAACAAAATAACGTAAAAATATTAAATGACTATACGGAGCTATGTAACCCCAAAAATTATTTGAGATATTTAAATAGGTACCATCTGTTTAACCACCTTCTTTGTCGATTGCCGACATTCCGATATCTGTTAGAAGGCCCCTCTTTTTTAACCCGGTTTTTATCACGTTCCGCTTGTGAACCTCTGTACCACTATTAGGTGTTAGAATTTATTGAAATATTCAAAATATTTATCCCTTTTGTTTAAATACTTCTGTACCACTGTTAGGTCTTCAGTTGTCTGATGATGGGATAGTTCAATTCCCGAAACTCGAGTCACAAGAAAATGTGTAAAACATACTTTTATTGGTAGTAAAACATAGTAATTTCTACAATTTGTTTTAACTTTTATTTTTTTTTGCCTCCAGGAGAGGGGCAGCTGGCCCTCCGTGTCCCTCGCTGGGTACGCCCATGTGGGTCCTGCTGACGAAATGACAGCTCCCTGTTAAGAACGCGAAAAATGAAAATTAATCCAACCCACGCCGCTCATATACATCTTCGAAATTGCACCAAGGTCGAAAAACATGTCCAGAAAATTGTAACAAGACGAAGCGCAACCATCGTCCTCCAGCACCTTCCGATGATGAACAACACGGGAAACAAATCGGAACACCAAAACAAAAAAAAGAAGAACGAGGCCTCCTTAAGGAGTGGCGCATTAACGCATAAGCAGAAAGAGTTAGCACCGCATTCTGGTTTTCTTCCCTGCTAGGTGAACACACATATAAATTTAATTAGATTTAAATGACTTGCTATTTAGCCATTTCAATTGTGAAAGATCCAATTATAAAACACAATGGGGAGATGTGTGTATGGCACGGGATGTGGAGGCTGGGTAGTCTTGTAAGAACTTGATGTATGGAGCTCAAAGTGCAGAAGTGGTAAGGAACTCGGTAATGAATGAATAATTTATGCACAGTTGTATAGAAAAGCATATTTTTGTGCGAATAGATGTGAATGCATCTGCCGCTGAATGGATCGGTTCAAGTGTTAAAAAGTCATTAGTGGAAACTTTGTATAATGTAACTGACTGGAATGCATTAATTCTACAATTAGCGGAACTATAACAAAAAAAAATCACTAATTAAAATAAAATAAGAAAGGCGGAGTTTTTTACTTGATAAAAAGCTTTCACAATATTTTCCATATCAAACAGATTGCTTCTGCGAACGTCACTACAAATTTAATTTCATAAAATCCATTACGTGGTCCGGCTTTCACAGACAAGTGTTTTTTTTGAGTGATAGAACTTTCGATAGGGATAACTGTGATTTGACAAAAGGTAGAAGCCATGTTGTTTTGACATTTTTGTTCAGTAAGCATTGATAAATTATCATGGAAAGACTCACGCCACAATAACGTTTACAAATTGTTGAAATTTATTTTCAAAATCAGTGTTCTATTCGCCAAACTTATAGAGCACTTTGTGAAATTTATGGTTTACATAATCGTAGATCAAAGCAGCATATTGGCCAAACTATCGATAAATTTCGGACAACATTTTCTCTACTCGACAACAACAACAAGACAAAGAACTGTAAGTACAGAAGAAAATATCGCTGCTGTAAGTCATAGTGTTAATGATGATCCACATTTGTCTATTCGTCAACGTTCACAACAAGTTGTGCATCCACCACATGGAAAAATCTGCATAAAGATCTTGGTCTACACTCATACAAGATCCAACTGGTTCAAGAACTGAAGCCACTTGGACATAATAAGCGACGTTTGTTTGCTGATTTGGCTCTAGAACCGCTTGAAGTTGATCCACTCTTTTATCTCTTTTATTATTTTTAAGCTCATTTCTGGTTGAACGGCTATGTAAACAAGCAAAATTGCCGTATATGGAGTGACCACAATCCTCAAGAATTTCTGCAGGTTCTATTGCATCCTTAGAAATGCACTGTATGATGTGCTTTACACGCTGGTGGCATCATCGGTCCACATTTCTTCAAAAACGATGCTGGAGCTAACCTTACAGTGAATGGTGTTCATTACAGATCGATGATCAATGATTATTTGTTTCAAAATTTGAATGGTATCGACCCAGAAGTGTTTTGGTTCCAACAAGATGGTACTACACCTTATGCTGCTACCCTAACAATTGGTTTATTGAAGGAAAGATTTGGCGATAACATTATTTCGAAAAATGGTCCAATTAATTGGTCTCCAAGATCATGCGACATAACTCCAATGGATCATTTTCTTTGGGGTTATGTCAAGTCATTGGTTTATGCTGATAAACCAGAAACAACAGACGCTTTGGAAGCCAAGATAACTCATGTTATTGATGAAATAAGGTCTGAATTACTCGAAAAAGTGGTCCAAAATTGGTCAGGTCGAATGCGGTTCCTCACAGTTAGTCGTGGTGGACATATGCCGGAAATTATTTTTAAAACATAAATGTCATAAAAATATCTTTCAAATGAAAGAAAAATTTGCTTCAATCTTAAATTGAAGGTGTTTTATTCCAATTTAAAGTTCTATCACTCTAAAAAAACACCCGATATCATTCAAGCTGGTCTGACATATGATGATGGATAGGCGTTTCAAACGCTGTTCTGGAAAGTGAATTTGGTATTCATAAGATCCATTTGAAACGTCTAAAGTTTGGTAGATATTTTCGGTCAATATTCTCTATTTTCTATAGATTCCTTCATGTCTTTAGGTGTTGGTTAATGTGTGAGAATTCTTTATCTACTTGAAAGATATTTTGATTTAAATTTTGGAAGAACTTTTTAAGATTGACTTTTGTAGACAATTATTATGCGCAATAATTTGAAGATTTGATAAGGATTCCTTTTCCAATTAATAAACCCTCACAATTCATTTCCATTTTAGATATAATAATTTTAATTCGTTTTTTTCATATTCTGTGGACGAATATTGATAAATGTTTTGAGTTAACCCTAAACATTAATAAAGCAGTACCTGAAGTTTTATAAAGTAATAAGAGAAAATGATACTGTTTATTAATATACTTCTTACAAGCTTTTTACACCAAAATGAAGGTCAAAGAGATTTTTTCTGCATACATAAATAGAATAGTATTACCCTTAAAACTATTTGTTACTTGACTTCTATAGCAATTTGAGGTTCTCGAAGGGTTTCCACACTGCTCATGGGAATGACTGTATACCCAATTTGGTACCAAAGATATTTCCTTCGAAACGGAAATTGATTTTTTTTCTGAATTTTCCGGAAAAACTCATACTTACAGAAATATTCAGCTGGACTCTTTATGTGAGCCATCCTATATACTATTTGGTAGTAGCTTCTTCAAGATGAGGGATTGCAACTTCATCCCTGAGTTTGTTCAATGAAGTAGTCAAATTGTATAGCGCGTTGACTTTTTTCAACTGCTTCAATAGAAAAATTGAAACATGTCGATCGCTCATATTATCAAGATGTATGCTTTTTCATTAAAAGCACAACTACTCCTCTCAGAATTCTTCAAGAAATCGACCAGATCATTTATTGGACGTAGAGATAAATGCTTGTACTTGTACAAGTCACCCTAAAAAACCATGTCTTCCCTCCTTAAAACCCTGATACATGGAAAACAACACACTGCGTACGTCATAATCCCTCATTTCCCGACTAACGACTTTAAGGAAGGAAAAAAGGGTGGGGATGGCATCCAGGCGTCGGACAAGGGAGAGAACCCGCCGAAATATGAAAGTGCGGGCAAAGAGGAGACACAATCCTGGAAAGAAATGCTAATCACGGCGCAGTTCCTTCATTTATCGATTGCTACGTGACAACTCATTGCAGCTTTTTAGTTTTACACATCGGAGGCAGGAGGAGACAAGAAGGGAAAGGGGAAATTGCCGCTTTCTTCTTCCATTAAGATCGCTAAATTAAGGAAAAGCCTAGATGCTTGCATCCAGGTCGCGGTATGGTTAATTAAAAGTAGGAGTGAATGTAAGGCGTATATGCTTTTTTATTTATTATTTACGAGATATCCCAGAATGCTGGTTCCATTTACTAGGATCTAGATAATAAAATTCCTATTTTGAAAGGACTATACCCGTATTGTGTTGTAAGTTTTCCTATATTGATATTCAGCAGCCTGAGTTATACACTATGCCTGTAACAAATGAAGAAGATATCATCCATAGATTTTTTCAAGATATAAATGATTTTGATTAAGGAGTCCTCAAAAATAAATCTTGACTTGTTGTTTTATTATTGCGAAACTCTTAATATATTTATAAATTAGTATTCCTTCTGAGAAAGGCTGTGATATATGCAGAAACAATTGTGATACGAAAACCAAACAAACCTGAACACGATGAAGTATCCTATAGACCGATAAGCCTATTACCAATTGATTTGAGAAACTTCTATGCGAAAGATTGAAGACGGATATCGATCTTCACAGACTTATACCAAACCATCAACTAAGACTCGAAGAAAAGAGATACTGCAATGCTGTTATTCTAGATCCATCTCAAACTTTTGACACAGTATGGCATAATGAATTACTCTTCAAATTGGAAAAAACCTGCTATCATAACCCTACTATCTGATTCTGAAATAATACCTATTCGATCGATATTTAACTGTAACATATGGCGATTCTCTGTACAACCCAATTGATGTTGAGAGGTTCCACAGGGAAGTATATTGGGTACACTGATTTATCTGATTTTGTACATCGGATATTTCAGAAAAGCAGAACTTTATACTCGCCACTTTTTCAAATGACAGCGACCATGATAATGCAGCAACAGCTTCCAAAAACCTTCAAGAACATTTGAATCAACTGGTACCTAAAATGGCTCCTTACCACCAATGAAACAAAAACTTCACAAGTTACATTCACTAACAAAAGAGATATAAAAATACATAAGAAATAAGTTGCAGTTAAAATATAAACAAAATAGCTAGGTATTCACTTGGACCAAGTCCTCACTTGGAAACAACATATTCAAACTGAAAATACACAAATAAATATCGAATGTAGACAAATGTATTGGCTTATAGTTAAAAAATCGAAACTTTTTTTCCGAAATAATGTATTGACCTATGAAGTCATAATTGAATCTATATGTACATGCGGTTTTCAATTTTGGGGATGTGCTAAATCTTCCAATATGCAGATTATAAGGCTACTTTAATCCAAATCACTGCGTTCATTAACAAATGCACCATGGTATATTTCCAATTCAACAATATATAATGATTCGAAGATCCCTTTCAATAGTGATGAAATCAGAAATCGTTCAAGAAAATACCACCCTAATTCGAAAGGACATGAAAAGAGCGTTATAGATCAGCTGGCAGAAAACCCATTCAACTACTTGAAAGCTCTTCAAGTACACATTATATAGACCACTCCAAGCTAGAATACCATACCTTAGACGAGACTACCTTCTATTCAGTATTTGGCTTCGAAAACGAAACCTGTAAAGGAAACGCCTCAAGGTACAAACCACAGCTCAAACATGGATATCCCATTGCAAATGCTGATTAATAACAACGCCCAAAAGGAAGTTACTGGAGTAATATCGCCAACCCATCACTGATCCAGAGAACATCAAAATCAAGCTGGTTGTTGGAGTACTTGTAAAAAGGTGAGTCTTTAGATTTTTCAGGATTTATGGTTGAATATCTATGACTGAAGGCATTTAATACATCCTCCATTTGATCTTCAACTTCATGTTTCAAATCATTTCAGGATATCAGTATTATCCAAAAACTGATAACACACCTAAAAGTAATGTTTTTTAATATATCATTAATATACAGTGCGAACAGAACTGGACTCAGCACCGTGCCCTGCGGTACTCCATATTGGATCACTGAGAGTATCACCAAACCGTACCATCTGCCTTCTGCTTTTCAAATAGCGACAGAAGAGTTCGAGCTGAACATCTTGCACTCCCGCGTTTTCCAAGACATCCAACAACGGATCTTGGAAGGTTCAAAAAGATCAGTAAGGTAGGATCTAGCGCCAGAAATAGACTTCCCGTACGGGAATCCGAATTGCGCATTTGGTGCTTGCCAAATGAGTTGGCAAACAAAATTTTTAATCTATTAATAAGGGATATACTTTTGCAGGTTACCTTTCAAGACAACGTCCTTTTTCAACGATACTAACTCCATAACGAAGAAAATATATCATTCACTATATATCTAGTGAACTTATGACAAGCAACTGACAGTAATTGTCGACTTATCCCATAAATTCAAGATTATAGTCACTACAGAGAGGAGCAACAGACAGTAACATATGTTCTGGGGATCAGCTACGCTACCCTGGATTCCTTAAGATCTAGTGCTCTCCCGATGAAAAGAGTGGGGGAAATCGCCGCTTTCTTCTTCCTTTTGACGAGTTTTTCGGGTATCGAATAGGATAGAAAACGTCGAGCGATGAAATAATAGCGAAGGATGGCGATTTGAATACGTGTGCGCGTAACGAGCGCGATCTTACGGCAAGATCGCGAAGTTGGCAGTTCAATCCTTTCTCGCTCTGGAACGACCTGAAAGGGTTGGACTGGAATTTTTGTGTACGGAGCGTTTTGTATTGGAGGGGATTGAGAAATCAGCGGTTGATACAAAATAAGTTTAAATGAAAAGAGCTTACCATATCTTCTGTTTTTTTCCAATATTCAATATTATGTTTCACTAATGAAAAATGCGTAAGTTTTCACATCTTTCTGTATTTTCGAGATATTACCTAAGCCATGGACAATTGAAAATTTAACTAAAGGTAAATGTTATCTATACTCATCGGGTGCAGAGAATATTAAAATATGTTATAAAATATCGGCACAGAAAATGAGAAGAAGTCAACTAATGTTATTTGATTTATTGAATATTTAAAAAACTGATCGAAGAAAACTTCAACAGACTCCAAATAGTTAAGTTGATTACAACTCTCTGCTTTCTTTCTGTAAGGAAAGATTCGAATCATATCAAGGCATTTCCTGTAGTTCCAATTTTCTTGAGTTTTATCAGTATGCGTTTAGATAAGCTAAGATACTGTCTCTAAAAAGAGATAATGCAAAATTTGGAGTCTATGAACGCACAGAATCTATAATTCGATAAGACTAGTAGTTGTATTACATTTCGCCTAGCGCTAAATCGTTCAAGGTTTTAATTTCCATTATCCAAATATAAATAAAACTTTTTTTTCAATCTTTTCAAAATTCACTCTATTCTAAGTTTGTTTAGAGGAAGACTTTTATTTTTTGGATTCGAAATAGGACTGACGAGTTGTAATGTGGTAATACTTTGGACTTTTTGAAGATGTGCTCAATGTTTTTAGAGATTTTTCGAGAGAACTTTTTATAAAAAAAGTTATTTTTGAAGAAATGCTTGAGGTTATGTTGTGCAGTTTTGGAAAGAATTTTGGTTTTCATAATACATTGATACGAAAGAAAATGTTGTATCCTTAAAGTACATATTATGTATAAAATAAAACAGAAAAAGGCTTTTTACTTGATAAAACGGATATAACAAAATTTGAGAAGTCCTTAATTTGTGTTTTATGATTTTGAAAATGAATTGGTGCTCATAATGGTGAGATCAGAAACAAATTTTTGTCTCCTTCAAATATGTATTTATTAATTTTAATTGATAATTTATATTTCTTGGTTTATTTATTCCATTTAATATTGTATATTGAGTTCTGATTTTATACGTCTATTAAATATAAGCCGTACTTATAAGGCATTAATTTAATTCTAAAAGTTTTTTTAAATTAAAATTGTAGAAGACTGACAGATTAAATCTGTTTTGATATTAAAATTTTGTTATATCCCTTCTGTCAAGTAAAAAGCCTTTTTCTATTTTATTTTATACATAATATATAATTATATTTAGGCTTGAACAATATCTCATTATTGAATGTCAATGGTTTGAAGAAAACATTATAATACCTTACAGTTTTCTGTAATCTTTGTGACGAACATAGAATATCTTGATTTTTAAAGTAAGACTGTTTAAGCAATTATCGGGTTACCACTCTGAGGTAAGATGTACTGATTGTTAGTTGATTTTGATTTTTTAAATATGATTTAGGGCCGATGAAGAGATTATCGGAAGTCTTATTGTTTTTTGAAGATATAGTGCATGTTTTGAGAGATTTTTGAATTAACTTATTTGAATATTAAAATATATTGAATATTTCAGATAAATTATATTTTTTGAGAAGTCCTCAAGTTGTGTTTTATGTTTTTGAAAATGAATGGGTGTTCATAATGGTAAGATAAGAAACAAAATTTTGTCTCCTTCAAATATTTATTTACTAATTTTAATTGACAATTTATATTTGTTGGTTTATTCATTCCATTTGATATTGTTTATTGAGTTTTGATTGTATACGTCTATTGAATATAAGAGGTACTTATGTAGACATTAAATTGATTCAAAAAGTTTTTTGAATGAAAATTTTTTTGAAATTAAAATTGTAGAAGACTGACAGATTAAATCTGTTTTGATATTCAAATTTCCTTCAAATATTTGTTCAATATTTTTACTTGATAATTTTCATTTCTTTGTATCCTTTTATTCCTTTTTGTGCTGTGTAATGAGTGCCAATTTTTTACGTCTACTAGATTGAAACTTTGTTTTCTGAGACATTTATTTCTAAAAAACTTTTATGAAATTGAAATTAAAATTTGAGTGAAATTAACAGAATAAATCTGTATGATATTTAAGATATTATAAGTGAAGCTTCTTGCTAAGTATGTTATTAAAATTACTGTTGTCTATTCAAAATAAAAAATAATAAATTACCAAAATATACCAAATTCATTTTATTCGACGTACAGAGATTATTTCCAAGTATTCCACTTTGAGAAATAATAGATATTATTGAAAAACTTCTGATTCAAAATAACACATTGATTTGAAATCTTGTAATAATCCTTTTATCAAGAAAAAACCTCTTTTTATTCAACTGGCATCATCTACCTGGAGAAAAAAATCTTCAAATTCCTATCAAAAGTTTAAAGCACACAGGATGGTTTCGGGCATATGTTAGCAAATTATAAGATGTTTAGGACAAAAGTTTCTTTATGTAAAAACAACTCACATTCAGAAAAATTAGTCACAAAACAATTTCAAGTGAATATCATGTTGATGAGTGAAAGATCCGAAAGACCTGTTGCAGTTTCATGAGCATGAAAATCTAGGGACTCCCAAGATAATTCCTTCTGCCATGAAGAACGTGATCTTGTAGTTTAGTATATCCATTCAAACATATAATAAAGTTCTAATGAGATGACCCCTCAACCTCGGTCTAAATAGGCTCCCATACGTAGTATGTGTCTCATTATATCTCTTCAAATATGTTCGCTCAACAATTGTATCCAGATCATAAATCAGATAAAAATTCTCGTTGGAATGTAGAATACATCTCGTATTTCCCAACAGAATTGATACTCTAAGATTTAGAAATATTACTGAGTGGTTTGGTGAATATTTTCAGTATTTCTACAGGGTGTTTATACGGTTGAAATTCGAGAAGTTATTCCTTTGAATATCATGAGAATTTTTTTTCGATAATTCTTGATATGTTGCTCTTTTTCAAAGATGAACTGCAACAACAGATATTTTGTTGAATCGTAATTGTTACTTTGTGCTGTTTATTTTTCATCTCTTGCGCAGTTCTTTGAATTATTTAGGAATTCTAGAATTTCGATTAACATCGTGATTATGCTTTTTTGATTTGGTCATAGATAAAATTTTATCTAATTAAGTTCATCATTTATTATTTGATACTTTTCTTTCTTAAAGTTGCAAGAGGCTTGTACATAGATCAGAGGTATTGTTGTTTTTGATGGTATATATTTTGAGATTTCCTAAGGACTTTGGGAATTGGAATATTGCAGTTTTCAGATCAGGGTTTGTTAATCAAAAGATTTTTGCAAGCGAAACGGTTTGTCATTCTATCTAGAATTTATGGAATGTGAATTACCTTTTCAAACTAATAATAATAAAGAGAGGTTTTTTACTTCAAAGAAAAATTATTTAAAAATTTTAAATATCATACAGATTTATTCTGTTACCCTCCTACAAATTTTTATTTCAAAAAACTAATTAAATGTCTAAGAAAAAACAGACTGTGTCAATTTAATAGACATATAGAATTGAATACTTATCCAAAGGGAATAAAAGAATCTAAAGAATTATAAATTATCATTTAAATCTACTTAATAAATATTTGAAGGGGACAAAATTTTCTTTTCTTCCTTGTTTTATTAAAACCAAATTCCTGTCCAAAAATGCAAAACACAAATTGACACATTGAATTCTCAGACATTTAAGTATTTTAATTCTAAAAGTTTTTGAATAAAACATTTTTCGAAATTAAAATATGTAGGAGGTTAACAGAATAAATCTGTATGATATTTAAAATTTGTAAATAATCCTTCTTTCAAGTAAAAAATCTATTTTTATTAGTTTATTGTATCTGTAATAATGATATATTTTGGTTTACATTTATAGTATATCATCATGTAGTTTATGTGGCTAACATAGTTTTAAAAATTTACCTTATTCAAGTGTTTGGTCAGATTTCGGCATTCAGTTGGTGTGGTAGGATATATTTTGTTAATTTTTTTTTTTAATGGAAAGTGATAAGTTTCCATTGTAATGATTCTTAATTGCTGTTTGAAGATGTTCGAAAACGAAACAAAATTTTGTACTCTTCAGGTATTTATTCAATAATTTTTAGTTGACAATTTATATTTCTTTGAATTTCTTTCATTCGCTTTGGTATTATGTAATAATTGTTAATTTTATATGTCTACTAAACTGACACATTGTAATAATTCTAAATTGCTGTTTGAAGATGTTCTACATGTTTTAGGAATTTTTTTGAAGGAACTTATTTGGAGCAAGTTGTTTTTGAAGAAGTTCTTGAGGTTATGTTTTGCATTTTTGAAAGGAATTTGGTTTTAATGAAACAAGTAACGAAGAAAAAGTTTGTCCCCTTCAAGTATTCATTCAGTAGATTCAATTGATAGCTTATATTCCTTTGGATTCTTTTATTCCCTTTGGTAACGTGTGATAAGTTTCAATTCTATAAGTCTACTTAATTCACAGAGTCTGTTCTTAGACATTTATTTTATTTTATTCTAAAAGTTTTTGAATAAAAATTTTCTGAAATTAAAATTTGTAGAAGGTAACAGATTGAATCTGTATGATATTTAAAATTTTTGAAATTATATTTTCTATCAATTTCAAATAAATTTGAGGAGTGGGTCCTTCAAAGAGGATAACTTTTTACATTTTAAATATTGATACAATATTCAAATTATACAGCGACTTCAATCCAAAATACTACGTATATCATGGATTTTAATTATTAAAAAAGAATAATTTATTGAAACTTTTATTATATATATATAATAATTTATAATTTGTTTTCTCATATGCGATATATTGGGATTAGAATTGCGCTTTGTTTTTATATTCATGAAATGATTGACCAATCAAAGCATTTTTGAAAATTTTGTTCATTTTATTAGTTTTATCTCCTGTAATAAAAATACTCACTCCGTATATACCCATTTGTAATTTATGATATTAGTTGATATTCCCTTGATATGAGCTTATTACCCAATACACTGGTACTACACAGTATGTTCCTACGGCTAAGATAATTATAGATTAATGAATAGTTTCAAACACGTCTGTCTATCAAATGTCACTTTTTATTACGCCTTCTGTCTCAGTCACTTGTAACTTTGAGTACTCAATCCAGGAAGATGTCTTGCATTCGAATAGGTTAGTTGCAGAAATCTTTTGAAGGCATCTTCGTTGGTGTTCTTTTTTCGGGAATCGCTATGACCTACAGTATAATTGTATAAAACCTCTTAGATCCTATATTCATATTTACATTTAGTATATTTAGTGTACATTGTGATGAATTTCACGCGATTCATACATTTTCCCATCATGAACGATAAGAAAATCGAATGTTTTTGAAGAAAAATTATTCAAAATATCAAATTGTTCTGCCATTAAATAAACAAATTCAAAAATTTCAACTGCGACGTGTAGAGAAAAAAAACACTTCTTAAATAAACCACATCCAACATCTCCTACCTATTCAAAAATGTTGAGGTTTCTTGCCATCCTCAAGGGGTTTTTTCAGAATAATGCCGTCATAGGAATTCTTTTTCCCTAATACAGAACTTGAAAATTATTATAATCTGAAGCGGTTTTTTACTTGATAGAAGGATTATTACAAACTTTGAATATCAAAACAGATTTAATCTGTTAGTCTTCTACAATATTAATTTCAGAAAAAATTTCTTAAAAAACTTTTAGAATTAAATTAATGTCTTATAATAAGATTAGGTTATTCGATAAAAAACCACCTCATCCTGCAAAGAGTAACAAACAAATATTTTCTATCAATTATATTGCAGCTGAAATAGAGACAAATATTCATTTCATTTCCAGAACATAGATTGTTTATTTCTTGAGAAACCTAGGGGGCCAAGACTTTTGTATCGGTGTGTATATATGCTCGAGTACTCAGATATCTTAGAATGATAATGAAATATATGTTTGACTTTTTATAAATGGTCAGAATAGCATAATAAATTTCAAAGTTCTTAAATATGAGCTTCACTGAAATCATAAAACAAGGGAAAATAAAGTTATTTTTATCTGTGTTATTTGGTGCGTTGAATTCCTACCAAACAAGAAACTTGAGTGGGGAAATCAAGAACAATGTTGAGTACTCAACTTGCGTCATATAAAGTCAGTATAAAACAGTAAGATACTAATCTCATCTCATGTAATCTTCACTTGAGACTTTTTTCTATTCTCCATTCATCGTGTGGCCTCGAGCTGTCGCTCTGTGTGTTCTCTTCAAGCAAAGTCAGCCAAGTATACCGCGAGATGCTAGCAGTAACCACTCTTGATATCTAATAACACTAATTGTTGCTAATAAACATAAAAATCGGATCTAGCCGGGGGAACCGAACTGGGGAACTGGTGAAGATTGAAAGAGTTACCCATGTTGAGGATGAATCTGTTATTTGTCAAAATGATGGCTGGTCGATTCGGAATTTATTATTTATTGGTGTTGAGGTTTTGGTATACCGTTTTTCGATATTTATGAGGTTTTTACGACTTTGGGAAAATTCTATGGGAAATTAGCCTATGTGAGTTATTGGAAATCAGTTTTACTTGAATGAGATACGTTCAAAATCTTCGGTGTGGATAATGAAAGCACTTTTTTGACAGGGGCGTAATGAAAGCAATTTTAGATTCAGTTAGTGACCCAGAAGTGAAATCTACAAAACACTGTTACATGTGACAAACAAATTACACTCTCCGACGAAAAACATTTTTTTATTACTCATGCGGCGAAAGTACTATCTTTGCGCTTGCTTTTGGGGTCGAGAAGACGCCAATTGCCCACTTCACAATTACCACACGAGTTTTGAGTAAATTTAATGTTGATTTGAGTGCGACAAGTAAACTTCTCGCACGCAAATTTTCATTGGCACACGCAAATTGACAAAATTAAAATAAGACAGTCGAACTGTCAATACTAAATAAGTATATACCAATTAGCGTCTTTTCGACCCCAAAAGCAAGCGCAAAGATAGTACTTTCCCCGCATGAGTAATAAAATAGTATATTGTGCAACTAGTGCGAGAAGTTGTCGATTGCCTACTCTCGTGGGTCGATACCATTCAAATTTTGAAACAACTAATCATTGATCATCGATCTGCAACGAGCACCATTCAGTGAAACAGTAGCTCCAGCATCGTTTTCAAAGAAATATGGACCGATGATGCCTCCAGCGTATAAAGCACACCATACAGTGAATTTTTCAGGATGCAATGGAACCTGCAGAACTTCTTGAGTATTGTTTTCACTCCATATACGGCAATTTTGCTTGTTCACATAGCCATTCAACCAGAAATGAGCTTCATCACTAAACACAATATTACGATAAAAAAGTGGTTCAACTTCAAGCAATTCTAGGGCCCAATCAGCAAACAAACGACGGTTATTATGGTCAAGTGGCTTTAGTTCTTGAACCAGTTGGATCTTGTATGGGTGTACACCAAAATCTTTATGCAACATCCAACTTATTGTGAACTTCTACGAATAGACATCGAATAGCATCGAGTAGAAAAAATGTTGTCCGAAATCTATCTATAGTTCGACGAACAAGCTGCTCTGATGGACGATTATGTAACCCATAAATTTCACGAAGTGCTCTATAAGTTGGGCGAATAGAACAATGATTTTGAAAACAAATTTCAACAATTTGTAAACGTTTCCATGATAATTTGTCAATGCTTACTGAACAGAAATGTCAGAACAACATGGCTTCTACCTTCTGTCAAATTACAGTTGTCCCTATCGAAAGTTCTATCACTCTAAAAAAAAATCCGATACTGAAAATTTTGCAATAATCCTTCTATATAGAAAAAACGTCTTTAGTATTATACTGTATTTGAATGGTTTCTGTTTTGTGTGCAATAAAATGTTCTATTTCTATGGTAAAACCACCGAGTCCCTAGGTGAATAGATTGCATAGAGGTGAATAAGATAACTCAGTTTGTTCATTCAATAAATTCCCCGAATTTCTTATCAAAATATGACTTCTACCTAGATAGCAGGCAGTTCAAAATGAAACCTCTTATTGGAAAACCCTTTATTATGACAAAATAACCCATTTTAAATTGAGTCCGTTTGGTAAAATCTCATTTGAAACATACATAATAATATAATAATAATAATAATATGTCTTTATTTCCACAATAGATCGATACATTTCTTCAGATATAGGTAGTTATATTGATAATTATTCTCCATTATCTACTTTATTGTGAAAAAAGGCGGAGTCCAGTTATGCTCAAGCATACGCTGCTCAACTCAACCCAAAAACAAAAAGAAAACGAAGGAAAGAAAAAAAAACAAACTTACATTTGTTGTGATTTGCCTTTTACAGGCGTTCTGTGTTCACTCTTTGTGTGAGTTTTAAAAGATGACATTCATTCATACAGTTTACCATCTTACTATAGGAGATATTAGGACATGTTCTGTTCACTTAAGTAGTATTCTTGGATGTTAGTTTTGAATTTTTTTAAGTTCAAATTTTTAAATTTATCTGGAAGTAAATTGTAGACCTTAGCGATGTTATAAGTGAAGCTCCTTTCGAAAATGGCAGTTTTATGGATAGGTGGTGTGATAAGACCTCTACTCCTAATATTAACATTATGAACATGACTTCTATATATTATTTTTCTATGTAGATAATTTGGTAACTTATTCATGAGGATGTTATGGTAGAAACAGGCTGAATGCACCTTTCGCCGGTGGCTCATGTTTAACCAACCAAGTTCTTTGAGTTTATGGGAAATTCTTTCAAATTTTCTTATTCCAAATACGAAACGCAAACACGAGTTTTGAACCTTTTGAATTCTAGCCTGGGTCAGGACCGTTAGGCCACTTCCGTACACAACATCACCGAAATCAAAGGTAGACAGGACAAGTGAATCACATAAAATTTTCTTCTGTTTCTCCGGGATAAAGTGACGGTTACTATATAGTAGTCTCAACTTAAAGTATGCGCGGCGGACACAGTCCGAGACATGATCATCAAATCTAAGTGAATTATCGAATATGATTCCCAAGTTTCGTTTACCCCTTTCAATTCTCAGGTTGTAATCGCCCAATCTTACATCTACCGCTGCATCGACCTCGTCCCTATAGTTTCCGGGACCAAAAAGCATTACACTACACTTTTCTAGGTTTATGTGAAGGTGATGTTTAGTTGAATAATCTATAAGCTTCCCAAGTTCCAGATTCAACGCACCGCAGGCCTCTGCAACTTCAGTCTTATGAAAGCTTATATATACTTGTGTATCGTCCGCGTAGTAATGGGCTTTGCACCTATTGAAAGAGGAGTCCTGTTCAGAGGTATACACTGTATACATCAATTCAAATTTTCCTTAAATGAAAATGGAAAGTTTAAGCGCATTACATCCTGATTCGTCTAAATCGATCACTGCTTCAATAAAATATCAGAAACCCATGGAGACCTCAACATTGGATGAGGAAAGAAATTGCTCCAAACTCGTCATGCAGATTTTAAGTAAAACCGCATATACCACCTAAGAATTAGGTTTAACTCAATTCGCACCAAAACGAGAACAGCTATAGCATAAAAACGCAGCCTAAAACATCCAAGAAACTGGTAAGGAATATTTAATTAACAAAAACTCGATATTTCACATTCTTCGACACCACGCAAGTTTCAAGGTACAACTAATTCGTTCTCTGTTTTATTCTTGATCAAACAAAGACACAATAAAAAGTACCGGAACCAATGGGCAACTATGGAAGCCACAGACGCTAATCGCCATGAAGGGAGCAAGAAGTGGTTTATATATGTTTCTCACACACACAATTTGCTGTCGGTTATTCATCTATAAAGATCCGATTATCAATGGGCCGATAGAAAAAAGGACGGACAAAAGCTGGGAATATTGTAATTTACACTTAGACGTTCTTTCTTGGAATAGCACAATTGTGAAGTCAGATGAAGATGCCTACTCTGTGAATTGATAGCGACGTGGTTTTGTTCGTTGAGGATGTTTTCTTCGGAAGTTATTTCACTTATTCTGAAAATGAAGGATGTGTTATGACCAAGTCCGTGTACGAATACTTAAAGTAAATCTAAATATTGTTGAGTCAACTTAGCAGATAATTGTATCGAAACTGACAACGCATAGTAATACTTTCACTTCTGTTCACTCAGAAAAGCACAAAATTTTCAAGAATGAGATGAAGCAATTGCATGACATCATTTATGAGTCTCCATCATGAATATATTACCGTATTTATATCAATATAGAGAATTTTATATATAAAATATCCTATCAGTTCAAAATTTAAAATAGAAAAAGGCTTTTTACTTTATAGAAGAAATATAACAAAATTTGAATATCAAAACAGATTAAATCTGTTAGTCTTCTACAATTTCAATTTCAATTCATCAATGACTTTCTTATATCTGTTGGTTTATTTATTCCATTTGACATTATATATTGAGTTTTGATTATATACGTCTATTAAACGTAAGCGGTGCTTATTTTAGACATTAATTTGATTTTAAAAGTTTTTTGAATAAAATTTTTTTGAAATTAAAATTGTAGGAGACTAAAAGATTTAATCTGTTTTGATATTCAAATTTAGTTCATAATTTGAATTATGCAAATAAAACAAAAATAAATATTCTTAATATTGTGCTTATTTGTGGTACTCATGAGACATTTCTTGGGAAGATACATCTATCAAATTTTTCTGTGTTCTGAGTACATGCGAGTTATGTTTTCACGTAATCTCTCTAGAATCTCTAATATATTTAAGATATTTGAGTTGATTCAGTTCCGAGTTGTACCTTTCTGGGAATTAAACATTGTTTTTTTGATTTATTTGAATTAAGTGCATATCTGACTAGACAAAGATGATGTCGAAATAAATATTGTTGTCATATGTTGAAGTTCTTGATCAATTATTTCAAATTTATCCTTTATATTGAGAATTTTCAATAATTTTGGAAGAGTAGATTTTTCTGTATATGTTTCTTCACATACATACCTAGCGGGTGTTTTTTTTTAGAGCGATAGAACTTTAACTTGAAATAAAACACATTTAAATTAAGATTGAAGCCAATTTTTCTCTTATTTGAAAGATAATTTTATGAAATTTATGTTTTAAGAATAATTTCCGGCATATGTCCATCGCGACTAGCTCTGAGGAACCGCATTCGACCAGACCAATTTTGGACCACTTTTTCGAGTAATTCAGGCCTTATTTCATCAATAACAGGAGTTATGTTGGCTTCCAAAGCTTCTATTTTTTCTGGTTTATCAGCATAAACCAACGACTTGACATAACCCCAAAGAAAATAATCCAGTGCAGTTATGTCGGATGATCTTGTAGGCCAATTAATTGGACCATTTCTCGAAAAAATGTTATCGCCAAATCTTTCTGTCAATAAATCAATTGTTATGGTAGCAGCATGAGGTGTAGCTTCATCTTGTTGGAACCAAAACACTACTGGGTTGATACCATTCAAATTGTGAAACAAATAATCATTGATCTGCAATGAGCATCATTCACTGTAACATTAGCTATAGCGTAGTTTTTAAAGAAATATGGATCGATGCCTTCAGCGTGTGAAGCACACCATACAGTGCAATTTTCAGTATGCAATGGAACAACTTGCAGAACTTCTTGAGTATTGTTTTCACTCCATATACTGCAATTTTGCTTATTTACATAGCCGTCCAACCAGAAATAAGCTTCATCAATAAACACAAGCTGATCTAGGGCCCAAACCGCAAACAAACGACGCTTTTTATGTTCAAGTGGCTTTAGTTCTTGAACTAGTTGGATTTTGTATGGATGCAGACCAAGATATTTTCGCAAAATTTTCCATGTGGTGGATGCACAACTTGTTGTGAACGTTGACGAATAAACAAATCTGAATCATCATTAACACTATGACATACAGCAGCGATATTTTCTTCTGTAGGTACAGTTCTTTGTCTTGTTGTTGTTGTTGCATCGAGTAAAGAAAATGTTGTCCGAAATCTATCGATAGCTCGACGAATCTCTGATGGACTATTATGTAAACCATAAATTTCAAGAAGTGCTCTATAAGTTTGGCGAATAGAACATTGATTTCGAAAATAAATTTCAACAATTTGTAAACGTTGTTGCGGTGTGAGTCTTTCCATGATAATTTGTCAATGCTTATTGAACAGAAACGTCAAAACAACATGGCTTCTAACTTCTGTCAAATCACATTTATCCCTATCGAAAGTTCTATCACTCTAAAAAAAAACACCCGATATCTATATATGTTGAGTTAATAGAGTTGTATAAATATGTTTTTATGTGCTAAAGCGCAAAATGTGTTTTCCTTGACATTGAAAAATATTTTATATTGATTATGCCGGGTGTCTACTTATGTAAATATTCATTCTGTTAACCTCCTACAAATTTTAATTTCAGAAGAATTTATTTCAAAAATTTTTAGAATGAAATTAAATAAACGTCTTTAGAACACACTGTGTCAATCAAGTAGACATACAGAATTATTACTTATCATACAGTACCAAATGGAAATTCAAAGAAATATAAATTGTCAACTAAAAATTAAATACGAAGTTGAGCTGATGTTCTACATGTTTTAGGAATATTTTTAAACGAATTTATCTTGAGCAAGTTGTTTTTGAAGAAGTTCTTGAGGTTAGGTTTTGCATTTTTGGAAAGGAATTCAGTTTTGAAAAACAAGAAACGAAATGAAATTTTGTATTTGAAGTATTTATTTAATAATTGTAAGTTGACAATTTATATTTCTTTGAATTTCTGTCATTTTCTTTGGTACTGTGTAATAAGTATTAATTCTTTATGTCTACTAAATTGACGCAGTGTGTTCTTAAGACATTTATTTACAGAATATTACAGAATAATAACTGAAATTAATTCACCAGAACCTCTAAAGATTTGAATCTAAATAAATCTCATGAAACCATTTGGAATTAAATTTTAAAACATGTCCTAAATACAGTGTATCACTTTACAGACGTATATATTATCATCACATGTGGTAGAAATTAACTAATAAATTATTAATTATTTAATAATTGAGAAATTACTTTGTATATTACATCACATGCACGTGGCGGGTTATCTAATGTAGGGTCTAAGTCCTATCTTCTTTCATTGTATATTTCTGTGATATAACCTAATTTTCGTTTAGGCCATGCCTACTCCAAAATTGATTAGTTGGTGCCGAAACGTGTTGTGTTAAAGAGGGTATTGTTATATATTTTTAAATGATTATTTTGTTTATTCAAATAACTCCTTACTGGTGAGTCTTTGGGTCCGAATGTATCAGGTTCTTTTTCTGGAGAATGTGCTATATATACTTTAAAAAGGAAAATAAAAAATGCCCTTTTGAATTATATGTTGAACATTTTTTAGTGAAAGAACTTGTGATTCTTTACTATCCAATCGAAGCATACATATGTATAAAGTGATGTCTAAATAATTTTATCATCATTTTATATTTCTTTCGATCCTTTATTAATTAATTTTCACCACATGTGATGATAATATATATGTCTATACAGTGCATTTAGGACACGTTTTAAAATGTAATTCTAAATGTTTTCATGAGATTAATTTAGATTTAAATCTGTAGAGGTACTGGTGAATTCATTCCAGATTTTATTCTGTAATATTCAAATACTTCTTCGTAGTAATTTTCAGTTCATGAACTCCGAACTTTTTTTTGAATTATTTAAATATTTTAATATTAGCCTTCCACATATTTAATTTCAAAGAATTATATATAATAACTTCAGGAATTAAATTGAAATAATGTCATATGAGTACCACTTATATTAAACGACATATAAAATAAACATTCATTATAAGACATCCAAATGATATAACAAAATCCAATGAATAAAAATTGTTAACCAAAATTCTATAAATTATAATAAATATTTTGAATACACAAAATTTTGTTTCTGTTGATCAATCATATGAAAACAAATATCATTCAAAAATGTTTAACATGATCTTAAGAATTTCATAAAGTATCTTACTTAAAATATTCAATATTATTGGATATCTAACTAACTTACTTTGTATAAAATCTCAAGATATGTAAAAACATTACTGAAAAACGAGTTTTAAGAGAGACTTTGCTTCGTCAGTATTCAAATAATTCATATTCAATAAAATATAACATCAATCAACAACAAATATCAACTCACCCTTCAATAATTTAGAAACTTCTGGCAAATGAGCTGGTGTGAAATTTAAATGTAATATAATGTTATTACACGTAAATAAATAGCTCTGTGGTTTACCCTTGATCTAAATCTATTTTATATCTCGTTTGATATAAGTGGTACTTATATGGTATTATTTCAATTTAATTCTTGAAGTTATTAAATATACTTTCTTGAAATTAAATATGTAGAAGGCTAATATTAAAATGTTTAAATAATTTTATACACCTTGTATCAAGTATTAACCACTATTAATGTTACTTTTTTCTTAAATTAAAATTCTTAGGAGGTTAACAGAATAAATCTCTCTGATATTTAAAATTTTGTAGTAATCCTTCTATCAAGAAAAAACCTCATTTTATTATTTTATTTGTGACATTTCATCTAATTTTCAATTTTTAATTGACTCTGCTTTTTGTTTATAATGAATAAATATATAAATAAGTATTTTATTAAGGCGTATTTGTTTTAATCGCCATATTTTGGTCCTTAACCTATGCCCCAGGAATTATGATTTACCTTGTATATTTGTGCGGAATGAGGAATGTTCTTGAAGAAGATACGAGCATGTTTCCGAATAACAATCTAGAATATCATCAAATAAAATTATCATAGGATCGAACCCTATATCAGATTCCCATACGTACAATGCTACAAACGAGTCTACCGGCAGACAATTCTCGGATTGAATCAACAGGATACCTTTATAGATACACTTAGTGGGTGGTTATTACATATTACATTACACACCATATATTAAACTCGTTTTTTCAGTTCACAAGGAGAGTGCACGGCGGACCGACAAACGCTAAAATCCTGGTAGTACTGTGGGGCCGTGGCTATTATATCGGAAATAATGATAGATGGAAACCCAAACGGTATACTTCAATTTATTCACTTTATTCAATGCAATTTTGGGTTTTGAAGTGGCCGAGAGTTGATTAAAATCGATTTGGAAATGGGAAATATTATGTATGGTCAACGTCTGACCGTGTATTTCATCTCTGGTAATACGAGGGGATATAAAGGTCGAGTGATGAGTATGCGAAATATCCTTGAGAAATTGTTCTTAGTAACATAAGAAGTTTTACAAATACATAATGAAAATTACTGGGAACGGTTTTCCTCGAAAAATTTAGGCATTAAAATAAAAAAAGGCTTTTTACTTGATAGAAAAAATATAACAAAATTTGAATATCAAAACAGATTTAATCTGTCAGTCTTCTACAATTTTAATAAAAAAAAATTTTTTGTCAAAAAACTTTTAGAATTAAATTAATGTCTTTATAAGAACCGCTCATATTCAATAGACGTATATGCTCAATATAAAATACAACACTTCTGGGTCGATACCATTCAAATTTTGAAACAAATAATCATTCATCATCGATCTGTAACGAGCACCATTCACTGTAATATTAGCTCCAGCATCTTTTTTTGAGAAATATGGACCGATGATGCCTCCAGCGTGTAAAGCACACCATATAGTGCATTTTTCAGGATGCAATGGAACCTTCAGAACTTCTTGAGGATTGATTACACTCCATATACGTCGACGAATAGACAAATCAGGATCATCGTTAACACCATGACTTACAACAGCGTATTTCCTTATGCACATATAGTTCTTTGTCTTGTTGTTGCTGCATCGAGTAGAGAAAATGTTTTTTGATTGTCTCGGTCTTTACTTGACGGAAATTCATCTTCAATATAAGAAAAACAAATGTTAACTTCCGCTATTTTATTGATTTACACGACAATTGTTTCGTCATACCACGAATTCATCAGGTGAGTATTTAAACTGAGGTATACAATGCAAAACATGACCTTAAATACACAGCTATGGTACAAATAATAGAGGGGTGGAAAAAGATGGTATACAATTAATGAAAAATATTAAGTAGGGGGGATCTGTTCAAATCTATTCGATCATTCAATAAAATTTGTCTTTTATTATATCTATTGATCTCCAGGTTTCTAACAGATTTAGTTTCTGACTTTTGTTTTCGATATGTAATATTTCATAGTTCATATTAAAATTATGACCAGTCTCTAATGGTTGGCATACGTTGAATTTGATTTATTATTAATATAACATTTTTCATGTTCTCGTATCCTTGTTTGGAATGAACGGCCTGTCTGTCCCTCATATACGCATGGGCAATCACTACATATTAACTTGTAAACTCCTGATTTTCTGTTTTTAGGAATGACGTCTTTATTATTTTTTATTAAGTTGCCTGAAGAATTAATGGTTTTAAAAGAGATGTTATATTTTTTCTTTTTTCTTTAAATATCTAGCAATATTTTCAGATTTTTGGCCTATGTAAGTTAATGAAATAAATTTGGTATCGTTTGAATTTTGAAATTTTGGATATACAAGTGATATTGCTTTCTTGTAATTTATTTTATCAAGTAAATTGTAGACAATTTACATAGGCCAAAAATCTGTGAAAATTGCTAGATATTTAAAGAAAAAAGAAAAAATATAACATCTCTTTTAAAACCATTAATTCTTTAGGCAGCTTAATGAAAAATAATAAAGACGTCATTCCTAAAAACAAAAAATCAAGAGTCTACAAGTAAACATGTAGTGATTGCCATGTGTATATGTGAGACAGACAGGCCGTTCATTCCAAACAAGGATACGAGAACATGAAAAATGTTACATTAATAATAAACCGAATTCAACTTATGCCAACCATTTGTTAGAGACTGGCCATAATTTTAATATGAACTATAAAATCTTACATGTCGAAAACAAAAGTCAGAAACTAAATCTGTTAGAAACTTCAGAGTTCAATAGATATAATACAAGACAAATTTCATTGAATGATCAAACAGATTTAAACAGATCCCCCCTACTTAATATTTTTCATTAATTGTAAACCATCTCTTTCCACCTCTCTATTTTTTGTACCAGAGCTGTGTATTTAAGGTCATGTTTTGTATTTTATACCTCAGTTTAAATGCTCACCTGATGAAGTCATGGTATGAAGAAACAATTGTCGTGTAAATTAGTGAAATAGCGGAAGTTAACATTTGTTTTTCTTATATTAGAGAAAATGTTGTCCGAAATCTATCGATAGTTCGACGAATAAGGTGCTCTGATGGACGATTATGTAAACCATAAATTTCACGAAGTGCCCTATAAGTTTGGCGAATAGAACTCTGATTCTGAAAATGAATTGCAACAATTTGTAAACGTTGTTGCGGCGTGAGTCTTTCCATGATAATTTATCAATGTTATCACTCTAAAATAAACACCCGATACAACTAATTTAGCGAGCCACTTAAAAAAACACCATCATACATATACCCTATCATTCATAAAAGAGTACAAATATTAAGAAAGTCAGTTTTAAAAAACAATACAAATTTTTCAAACTCAGCCGATGAAATAAAATGTATTGTGACCTATTTTAAACACTCAGTTAGTGCTTCTGATCGATTACGATCTGACCAATTAGCAGAAAGAAAGGATTAAGGCCAAATATTGATGCTCCTACAAGCAGTTAGTACTCGTTGGAACTCTTGTTTGGACATGATGGAAGGATTCTTGAAATGATCTTCAATTGTCGCAGAGGTATTAGCCTCAAGAACTAAGAATAATGTACCTAATATGGTAGCTATTTCGCAGTTAACTATTTTGCGCGATTTAGTAAGTCTCTTTGGTCCACTTAAAATAGTTACAGAAGACTTGAGTGTCGAGAAATATGTCACAGCTAGTTAAGTAATACCATTAGCAAATTTATTAAAACAAGAAACAACAAACTAAAACATGAACAGCTATTGGAGTGTCAGTATAAAATGATTTATTGAAAGGTATTGAAGATACAAGATACAAGAAAACTATGTTAGAATCCTGCTTCAAAAAGTTACAATTCATGTCAGCATTGGCTGCTGCTAATGCAATATCAGATCTGTCAAAATAAGTAATTGCAGAACACAAAATAAGAGTATAAAAGAACAACTTTATTGTGAGACAGACATGAAGATACGCTCTTGATAAATTTGTTCAATGCCAATGAAGTTTTTGACAGAATTTTTGGCATAATGCCTGCTGAATTACAGCAGTATATAGATCAGCCAAATATTTCAAGGTCATCAAATCCACTAAAATTTTGGATAGATAGTAGACATTTTACGCCTGTGCTATCAGGAATAGCTGTTAAATATTTGATTTCTTCTGCTACATCAGTAGCATCTGAACGAATTGCTTCTGCAATAAATCTTTTAGTGCCCAATAATCGTAATAGATAAACAGCTGAACATATAGAACAACGAGTATATTTTAAAAAGAAATATTGATACGCATAATTGTTTTATTGAAATTAAACAATAATGACTAAGAACCTAACAGTTTCATACCTTTATAATTTAACTTGTTTAATGTACTGAATTAAAAACTGTATAAATAATTTTTGACCCAAATAACGAATGTTTCAAAACAAAGCTATAAAATTATATTGAAAATTATATCGATATATCGAAATATCGATATCAAACTCCGATGTTGATATAAAGGGTGATTCATTTAGAGGTACTTTTTGTGGTGGGGATTTAATTGGAGATTGCGCATGCCTCGTGTTAACTGGAGTGCCATTTCCGTTCAGTAGTGTTTGACAACTCATAATGGAAAGACTTAGCCCGGCACGACGTCTACAAATTATTCAACTTCATTACGAAAGTGGGCGTTCTACGAGTAATGTGTATCGGGCCCTTAGAGCAACTTATGGTCCACATAATCCGCCTACCGAACGCACAATTAGCTCTATCGTTCGTAAATTCGAGACCCAATTATCATTATTGGATAATACTCGACCAAATAGACTGCATCCAGCTCATAGTGAAGAAAATATAAGGGCGGTAGTGAAGAGTGTACGCGAAGACCCTGAAGTGTCGATTCGTCGCCGTTCTCAACTGCTTGGCCTGTCATATTCAACAACTTTGCGTATTTTACGTGAGTATCTTTATATAAAACCTTACAAAATTCAACAAGCAGAAGAACTGAAGTCGACCGACCTTCTGAATCGTTTCCATTGTTGGACTCTTAACAAGCTTGCAGAAGATCCACTGTTTTCGAAAATAATTTTGTTCACCGATTTTTGCCTCAATGGGTTCGTAAATATACAAAATGCGCGTATTTGGGGTGATGAGCAACTCGAAGAGGTTCAAGAGCTGAAATTGAATCCACACTGTTTGGTGTGGTTTATGGGCCGGTGGAATAATCGGTCCAGATTTCTTCTACACATTCTTCGTAGAACGCTCATTTTCGTAATAAAATTCAACACTTTGTAGACGCTGTGCCGGGCTAAGTTTTTCCATTATGAATTGTCAAACACTACTAAAGAGAAATTGCATTTCGGTTAACACAAGGCATGCGCAATCTGTAATTAAATCACCGCCACAAATGTACCTCTAAATGAATCACCCTTCATTTAAAAATATCGATATATCGAGAATCTGATAGTTTAAAAAATATCAACATCTCTAGTGTGTGTTAATTTATAACTATCCACCGCGTGTGACCCACGTTAACGTTTATAGCAAAGGCGTTCCAAATGATATGAAAAAATCAAAACTGCGAAGAGTATGTAACCAACCCACTCCATGAGATGATGGCATAGACTTCGACATAATAAAAGGTGATACAATAAAAATAGTATTACAATGTGAGTGTTCCCTTACGGCAATGAAATCGCTCATATAAGAACGAATTCGATGGTTTAGCATAGATAAGGTCGTAGACTTATAAGTTCTGTAACCACCAGTCTCAATGTGAAAGAGGTATTTTTTAACGATGTGTGGAGGGATACATATGAATAGTTGAGAATGGTAGATATTGTTGATACTGTTGTTTATATGTATTTAGACGAAGTCTAGTAATAAATGCGTTTATCCGTTTTTTAGTTATGATATTTTGAATAGGGTCATTCTAATTTCCATGTTTTTATCATAAATAACTATCAGGGTAGCATCTCATATTTTTTACTAAACTCCCACTAAACTTATTTCGTAAATATATTCATTTTAAACTGTCACAGGTCATCATCATCATGAGCCCGTACAATCTCCATTAAGAGCAAGGGTCTTTCCAAATTTCTTCCACTGTTCCCTACTTTGAGCGATTTGTGTCCATAATATTCCTTTCTTTTTCTTAATAGAATCCTGCCTCTTGTTGCTGGACGATCACGGCTTCTACCATCTCTTGGATGTCATTCCTGAACCAACTTGGTCCAATTCCTCTTTATCTTGAACAGTTCTTTGTCTGAATCTTTTATTTGTGTATTTTTTCTGATATCTACATTTCTTATTTGGTCTTTTAATTTAATTCGTAATAAACTTCTTTCCATTCTTCTTCGTTATACTTTCAACTTTTGTGTTTATTTTTCAGTCAGGGACCAAACTCCAACGCCATACGACAGAACAAGCAGTACACACGTGTTTATCACTTCCCTCTTGATATTCATGGGAAAGTTACTTTTCAGGATAAACCCAAGTGGCCAGTACTGACTCCTAGTATTTTCTATTCTTCTCTCAATCTCTTTGTTCTGACTATTCATAAAAGAAACGACCTAGCCAAGATAACAATATTGCTGAAGGTAGTCAATGATTTTATCATTTATTTTTATTTCTTCTTCTTCAGTCTTTTTCATCACTTCAGTTTTAGTATCATTTTTCGTTATTCCAGGTTCTCTACTATCAGTAATCAGGTCATTCAGCATTTGTTGAAGTTCTTCTTGTCTTTCTGAAAAGAAGATAATATCGCCCGCGAATCTAAGATTAGATGAATAGTTCCCATTGATATTGCTGCCTTGTTCATTTCCCCAATCAGTGGTTCTGAATATTTGCTCTAACAATGCTGTCAATAGCTTTGGGGATATGGGGACTACTTGAGGTACTCCTTTTTCGATTTTAATGGGCTTTCCTACATTTTCAAGATCGATTTTTGCTGAGCAATTGTGATAAATTTGTTGTAGGATATGAATGTATGGTTCTGGTATATCTTGATTGATTAGAGCATTTATAAGATATCAATAATCAGATAAGAGTGCTTTTTTAGAGTGATCGAACATTAAATTGAAATAAAACACATTTAAATTAAAATTGGAGCCAATTTTTTTTTTATTTGAAAGATGATTTTATGACATTTATGCTTTGAAAGTAATTTCCGATATATTTCCACCACGACTGACTCTGAGGAACCGCGTCGACCAGACCAATTTTGGACCACTTTTTCGAGTAATTCAAGCCTTATTTAATCAATAACACGAGTTATGTTGGCTTCCAAAGCGTCTATTGTTTCTGGTTTATCAGCATAAACCATTGACTTGACATAACCCCAAAGAAAAGAATCCAGTGGAGTTATGTTGCATGATCTTGGAGGCCAATTAATTGGACCATTTCTCGAATTCATGTAATCTTTCTTTCAATAAATCAATTGTTACGGCAGTACATGAGGTGTAGCACCACATTGTTGGAACCAAAACACTTCTGCGTCGATACCATTCAAATTTTGAAACAAATAATCATTGATCCTCGATCTGTAACGAGCACCATTCACTGTAACATTAGCTTCAAAATCCTTTTTAAAGAAATATAGAGCAATGAAGCCTCCAGCGTGTAAAGCAAACCATACAGTGCATTTTTCAGGATGCAATGGAACCTGCAGAACTGCCTGAGGATTGTTTTCACTCCATATACGGCATTTTTGCTTGTTCACGTAGCCGTTCAATCAGAAATGAACTTCATCACTAAACTAAATTTTACGATAAAAAAGTGGTTCAACTTCAAGCTGTGCTAGGGTCCAATCAGAAAACAAATGACGCTCATTATGGTCAAGTGTATCAATCTGAATAGTGAGCGCTAGTGCGATACGCTGCGAACATTTTTAGGTCTAAAGTTTCAACTCAAGAACGTGGTTTCAACAAGAATGTCATACATCAAAACAAGCAATGGAAGCTGTTAACAAATTATTTCCTAATACGATTATTCCGCGTGGGAGTAAAATCAACGGGCCTCCCAGAAGCCCCGACCTTAGTCCACTTGACTATTTTGCATGAGGATCCTTAAAGTCTATGAGAATAATCCGATGAACCTGACGCAATTGAAGCAAAACATCAGGTCAGAAATGGTAGCAATATCGAGAGCTATGTATAATGTTCCACTTTATATTGTGATAATTAACAGTAAACATTTTGTTGAATTTGAGAAATTTTGACTTTATCGAAGTAACAAATACCCGATACTTTTTTTGGATACATTGTATTTTGTGTTGAGAAACGGGAATATGGTTACTTATCTTTCTCAGTAGTTCTCCTCAGAGCCACAGAAATAAATTGATTGAAATTTTAAATACATCGTCAGAACGAAGAAAGATTCCATCTTGCAGTACTCCTCGTCCCAAGGAACCTTCACTTCAATACCAATATCCTGCGTGCACATTCCGTTGCATCCCCGCACAATAACGTTGTATATGTCCGACGCCATATCTCATACGTGATCTCAGTACCGGCCATTAAAGAAAATAAAGGGAACCCGGTCTCATTGTGCTCGTATAAAGCATGGCGAAATCATGACGGCATTCGGAAGATCGAAAGGTGCCGTAGTAATGAGCTTTTCATTAGAAATGACCGCGAAAGGCAGAGCTATTCATCAATTCGCTGCTTGTCTAGGATAACGATAGAGATCTCATGTTCGGGGAACCTGAACCCGTTGGTAGGAATGGCTTTCGATTTGAGCAAGGGTGCTGGTGAACTTTCTGATCAACCGTTAGAGATCGCACAGGATATATGAAGTTCTACATTTATATGCCTATACTTTATGAAAAGCTATTGTACGAAAACACTAGCAGAATTTTTTTTTAGTTGTAGTATAAAGCTGAACAGCATATTATGGAAAAATGAACGTATCCAAATACGAAAATGAGAAAAAAAGTTGTAACACGTAAGGTTTTCTTGTTACATTTATAGAATCACATTTAATGTTATGTATGTCTGATGTATATTGACAAAAATGATTTCAGAATTGTTTAACCGTCTTTATTTAGTTTTACACCAAATGGGTGTTTTTTTTAGAGTGATAGAACTTTCGATAGGAACATACTCAGAATTTCACGAGTTAACAGAGCTGTCGAATAATATTAAAATACCATTGTCATCACCATTGTCCCGGGTTTCTGCTCAAGTTTTGACACTCCAGCAGACCCCCGATAAGCTGAAAGAGAAAGATAGGAATTTTGAAGGAAGTTTTAGAGAGAACTTTGTGCCAGTATAACTAGGTGGGGGACCCCTACAAGTCACATCCCTCGTCTGAAGAAAAAGGATCGTCGTGTCGATCCCAACTCTCAGTCGTTTGAGCAGAGTGTCTCTATGGTTATGAAAGATTGAAGCAACGAATCAACACAAATAACAGCTTCTCAGCATGAACCCCCCGCACACAGGACCGCTGTTGCTGTTTGCTGCTAAAAGCGAGGCTCCGAAGCATCAAAGAGGATGGGTTTTGAGGTCAAAGAGGGCGCCAGAGTTGGGGTAGAGCAGAGCGTATCTTCCAGGACCCTCAAACCTCGTAGAAACGTCGTAGTCTCCCTTTCCCTCTAACCCCGCAGCGGATGAGATAAGCTTAAGGATCCACGAATGGGGCCGAAGTTAGGGGCGAGCAGAACGAATTTTCCAAGGCCACCAACTTGTTCAAAACATCGTAGTCTCCCTTTGTCCTCCAACGGACCAATCAGGAACCCGCAGCGGGAGCTTCAGGATCTAAAAATGGAGCCAAATTTGGAGATGAGCAGAGCGAATCTCCCAAGTCCAGCAACTGGTTCGAAACGTCGTAATCTCCCTTTTTCCTTCAGCAACCATCTAAGATCCTGCAGCGGATAATTGGACGAAGGTTAGAAAACCCACGCTGAGATTCAGCAGGGTATCGCCTTCGCCAATGAAACGATTACAAAACTCTAATCGATCGCAGGGTCGTCAGTCAGAGCCAGCTTCCCCGTACGATTCCAAGTCTTGCTGAAGGAAAAGGATGGAGTGGAACAACATGATGGAATGGTATGCAAGAAAGAAAGAAAGTAAGGAAGTTTGAATTGCGAGTCATCTGCTTTAGGTATCATAACCATATCCTCCATTTCATAAATAAAATTAGGACACTCGTTATGACAAGCTCCCCCACCACGACAAGGTACAGAGACGGGGGGGGGGGGAAATTTCGATAGGGACAACTGTGATTTGACAAAAGGTAGAAGCCATGTTGTTTTGACATTTCTGCTCAGTAATAATTGACAAATTATCATGGAAGGTCTCACGCCACAACAACGTTGACATATTGTTGAAATTTATTTTCAAAATCAGTGTTCTATTCGCCAAACTTATATAGCACTTCGTGAAATTTCGGAAAACATTTTCTCTACTCGATGCGACAACAACAACAACAAGACAAAGAACTATACGTACAGAAGAATATATTGCTGCTGTAATTCATAGTGTTAATGATGATCCCGATTGGTCTATTCGTCGACGTTCACAACAATTTAGACTCTGTGCATCTACCTCACGGAAAAAATTGGGTGAAAATCTTTGTCTACACCCACACAAGATCCAACTGGTTCAAGAACTAAAGCCACTTGACCAAAATGAGCGTCGTTTGTTTGCTGATTGGGCCCTAGAACAGCTTTTTTATCGTAAAATTGTGTTTAGTGATGAAGCTCATTTCTGGTTGAACGGCTATGTAAAAAAGCAAAATATGGAGTAAAAACAATCCTCAAGAAGTTCTGCAGGTTCCATTGCATCCTGAAAAATGCACTGTATCGTGTGCTTTACACGCTGGAGGCACCATCGGTCCATATTTCTTTAAAAACGAACTGGAGCTAATGTTACAGTGGATGGTGCTCGTTACAGATCGATGATCAATGATTATTTGTTTCAAAATTTGAATGGTATCGACGCAGAAGTGTTTTGGGTGCAACAAGATGGCGCTACATCTCATTTACTGCCGTAACAATTGATTTATTGAAAGAAAGATTTGGCGATAACATTATTTCGAGAAATGGTCCAATTAATTGGCCTCCAAGATCATGCAACATAACTGCACTGGAAAAAATGACAGATGTGAATGGAGGAAATGAATTTTTAATGACATTCGAACACCAAGCGATTTGTAGGCATCTAATACTTCATTAAACTGTTAGTACTTCACATCCATATTGTTGCCCAAACTACACCAATAAATGAGTACCATGCCTTGAGTTCCTGCCTGGTAAGCTTCTCTGGACGACATTAGTCCAGCAATTTTCTGATTTGTTCTCCAATAAAAATGCCTTGCTTTAATTTGGCATCACATAACTTGGAAAAGACTTCATTTTAGTATTTGAATCCATCACTATCTTTATTCTTAGCCCTTACATCCCGGTTGAAATACATTTCTTTCTGGCTAAATTTTTGTTATATAATGCTGACTTACTGCCCGACTGTCCCATAGACAAAGGAAATAGCAATATTTTGTTAATCCCCCAAGAAGTTCCACTAAAAGTCCTATAGATTTTAAGTTATATCCGCTATTTATACGCGTCGTAGTTCATTTCATCCAAAAGAGTGCGCATATTTCAATAACTTTCTTTCATCGTCACTGGTATAGATGGTTTTAAATTTCCATTATGCAAAAACACAGCTTTTAAACTGTGTTCAGACAAATCTATGATTAAACGCCGCTCAGAGGGGGAATGCTCAATATCAAGTTCCTTCAATAAACAATAAGCAACACTACAAATTTTCCATACTGTAGAATGCAGACACCGGAGCATTTCTTTTTTTCAAATTCGTAATTTTCGTTTCGTTGCCTTATAAGTTCCATTCCTTAAGACAGGAACCAAGATGTTCTCACTGGTGCTTTGATAACCCCAAATCATTTAAATCACAATTAAATGTGGCTCGCTGGAACTGGGACCTGAAGTAACAGTAGGATCGGTGCACTGTTCTTCGGAGCTGCCTGCGATGTCTCCAATATCTTCCAGAATAACATTTTGGGGATCTAAAGGTGTGATGGGCACTGGTAAATCTGCATTATGAGGAATAGGTCGTATTGCAGACTTGGATAGTCCATCATGTACTTTCCCTTATTGAAATACTCTTCAGTCTTTGTCAGTCAAAAATAGCAATCGTGTAAATGATTAAATGATTAGTGGGTTTTTGCCATACCATAAGGTTTGCAAAAGGCATGCTTTATTTTTTTCCACCTGCAGGTTTGTCTTGATCTTTAATTAAAGCACCAAAATATTAGAAAAAGGCTTCTTTTGACATTTTCAGAAATTGGCCTGGTTTAGGATTTCACCATAAATTCCCCACAAATATAACAAAATTTGTCAGAAGAGATTTTGCAACTGTCTCGACATTTTCGTCTTTAAAACAATTTCTCATCTACACACAGGAAACCACTCAATTCGAAACTCAACAGAAGACTGATTTTTGAACTCAATTTTATGTGGTATATTGTAAACAACCCAGATTTGGTACTTTTCCTGTAATAAAATGCATCCATTATAACCGTCCCCTCATAAAAGTGTGTACTTGATAATGTAAAATGGTCTTATTGAGCTATTGAAAAGTGTTACTTGTTGGGGCTTAAGGAATCTTTTTTCTATTATTAGAAGGGTATTTCCATCAAAAAAGTAAAGATCTGCTTTGTCTTACAAAAATTTTGTCGACCAATCTAATTAAGTAGTAGCTACAAGATGTCGACTTCTGTTTATTATAAATTGGAACTTTAAGTTACATTCTTTAAATTTGTACCTTTTTTCCAAAAGAATGACAAGCACTTAATTCAACATCCTTCATTAATTCGGTGTAATGTCTGTTTGATTTCTTCGAAATTGAACCAGGTATTCAAGCTAGCATTCACTCATGCCCTAGTCCAATTTATTTCGATAATTTACACTCATTCAACAAAAGAACTGTCTATTCGCGTTCACTTCACATATTCAATCTCAAGAAAAATTTACCTCCAATTAAGCAGTACAAGTGTGAAGTGAACTCAGTGAAGGTGAACAACGGTGATGACGCCCATCGATCTATTCCTCTACGAGCACAAATACACATCAAAACTACACCGCTACAATATCCTTAATTTTGGGTGAAACAATCCAAAAATGTACAATGTAATGTATACATTTAGGGGGTGAACAAACGAATTAAAGTCTATTTATATGTCTCTAAATCCCCATGTAAAATGCTTATTCTAGAATTTGAATACTATTTGATTAACGTTCAATCAATTACAATGAAGAATTCAAAAAGGAACAACTACATACCAACCAATTTTTTAGTTTGTGTTTTCATTCGCTTGACAGAAACCATTATTTCAGCTATCCGTTTATCATTTAATGTATTTGTAACAAGAATAGGAAAAAATGTACATCCATAAGAACCCTTCCAAAACTGCAAACCGTAGACGGAATAAAACCTCTAGGGGATGGAAAATTGATTCCAATTGCAGCAAATCACTCCTATCCATCCCCCTAATAATCGACAAACGGGGCGAATAAATCGCCGATCGTCCACATCAACACTTATTGAATAAATATCGGATTTGGGGATAGGAAATCGAGAGGGCGATGTAAGGGCAGATTATGTCAAAAATCCGATTCTCCCCCATTTCAACTCCGGCGGTCAACTACATGAATACACCCGGATAAATGCCGGAAAAGGAAACTGATCGGCTGCTTATCAATATGGGTGATACACGTTTTTGGGTAGTCCGAATTGTTTTTTGATTGCGTGGGTGTGTTGGAGAATTGAATGCGTGATAAGAAACTGAAGTGACTAAGAGTTTTGAGAAGATAAAGATTGAGGCAATTATTTTATGATTTGCGTTGATTTATATGATTGATATACGAGGCATGTCCAGAATAATACTGGTCTTATTTTAAATAAGCTCCATTTTTTGAGTTGTAGACTGTTACTCACCCAGAGAGTATAATTGAGTAAGAGATAAAGGTTAATCAGAAAAGCTCTGTAATAATTGACCATATTAAATCACTAACTATGCAGATTCGCCGATAATTAATCAACAAACACTCATCCTCAGTGTGAGATGATCCTTCCCGTAGCTTACTGAATCTGTACAAAGGAAAGTGAAAGGCAACAAACAAGAGTGGATTGATTTCGTCTTTTTCGTCAACATGCCTTCTATCTTCGATGTTTCAGGACTAGGAATACTTAACACTGATGAGTGGTGAGATGTGAGTAAAACACGCTATCAGCGCTATCTCGGTGTACTAACACAAACTCACGAAATAGCAGAATCACTGGGTAAAGTACATGACGTATATTTTAAATAATTACAGGGCATTTCCGATTAACCTTTATCTATTTGTCAACACCCATAGTGTACAACACGTGGACCAGGTAGTTATGAGGCTTGTTTGATGTTGGTTAAAAACCACGAATGCGGTCCAACTTTGGACTGCACCGAAATGGAGCTGATACTGTTATTTGCTCACATCAGGCCACTTATCGGTCCTAGATATTTCCTGTCATCCCGGTAAGCAACAGACAATCTGCTGCCTTTCACTTTCCACTGTGCTATCTACTTATAGAGCACGTCTTGAAATTTATGGTTTATATAATCGTCCATCAGAGCAGCTTATTTGTCGAACTATCGATAGATTTCGGACAACATTTTCTGTACTCGATGCAATAACAACAACAAGAGAAAGAACTGTACGTACAGAAGAAAATATTGCTGATGTAAGTCATAGTGTTAATTTTTTGTTATTTATGGCAATCTGGCGTCTGTCCACCCTACCACTGCGTCCGCACGGAATACTGTGGTTCACACCTAATTTATATCTCCCCGACGAGATCCAGTTTTTGGAAAAAACTGATAATCTTGTTCAGGGATAATGTTTTCAGTTCCCAGTGGGTTATAAAAGCCTGACCAAAGACCTCGAATCTGATGCGACTGGGCATTCTGAAACGATGAGCATGGCTGTTTCAGTGTTCTCAACACACAAGTCATAGTGTTAATGATATCCAGATTTGTCTATTCGTCGACGTTCACAATAAGTTGGACTCTGTGCATCCACCACATGGAAAATTTTGCGTAAAGATCTTGGTCTACAACCATAAAAGATCCAACTGATTCAAGAACTAAAGCCACTTGACCATAATAAGCGTCGTTTGTTTGCTGATGGGCCCTAGAACATTGAAGTTGGTCCAATTGTTTATCGTAAAAAAATGGTTAGTGATGAAGCTCATTTCTGATTGAACGGCTATGTAAACAAGCAAACTTGCTGTATTTGGAGTGAAGACAATCCTCAAGAAGTTCTGCAGGTTCCATTGCATCCTGAAAAATGTACTTTATAGTGTGCTTTACACGATGGAGGCATCATCGGTCTTTTATTCTTTAAAAACGATGCTGGAGCTAATGATGATCAATGATTATTTGGTTCGAAATTTAAATGCTATCGACCCAGAAGTATTTTGGTTCCAACAAGATGCTGATACACCTCATGCTGCTACCGTAACAATTGATTTATTGAAAGAAAGATTTGGCGATAACATTATTTCTAGAAATGGCCCAATTAACTGGCCTCCAAACTCATGCGACACAACTCCACTGGATTATTTTCTTTGGGGTTATGTCAAGTCATTGGTTTATGTTGATAAACCAGAAACAATAGAAGCTTTGGTAGCCAACGTAACTCGTGTTATTGATGAAATAAGGCCTGAATTACTCGAAAAAGTGATCCAAAATTTTTCTGGTCGAATGCGGTTCCTCAGAGTAAGTCGTAGTAAACATATGCCGGAAATTATTTTTAAAACATATATGTCATAAAATTATCTTTCAAATAAAAAAAAAATTGGCTCCAATCTTTAAATGTGTTTTATTTCAATTTAAAGTTCTATCACACTAAAAAAAACCACCCGATATTATAAACAGTAGTACCTGATACATGGAAAGTTTATGTTGCCCATCTTATTCCTAAGAAGAGTAGATTTTGGGAATTATGATGATCTAAGGTTTCTTTTGAAATTCACTAAAAAGGTAACATCATATCTTACACATGATTAAGACGAAACTTGAAAAAGAAGACACTAATAAAACGATTATGTTTTTTATATTTTGCTGAGTAAAAATATTCAACAAGGAAGATCTGTCCACATCTGAATTTCAAGAGGTTTGGAAATTCCGAGTGATTTTGACGGTATTAGTTGGATACTTTTTCTTTAATTTCAGACAATTTCATGGTAGTTAATAAAATTATTATCTCCAAATTCTTTCAAGTGATTGGTAGTGGAAGATATCTGACGTGACATCTCTGTTATTCATCTATTCTTCTCTTGAAAAATCTACCAGCTTGACAAATATCTACCATAGTGCAATCAAAACAACTTAAAATATAAACTCCAGATTTATTTTCTTTATTCGTTTTATATTCGTTGACTTTTGAGTTACGAAGTTATTAATAGTTGTAGAGGCTTAATAGTCAAATTTTTTCTAGCACTTCTATCCGATATGCTCTTCATGTAAGGAAATGAAAAAAAATTTTTTATTCAAATCTTTCAATACAATATACCTCCCAGTTTATTAGTTAGGCACAAATTTAGTTGAATGTGGTTCAGGAATGTAAAATTGATCACATAGATCTCCCAATATTGTGAATATCGTTGTGTTCGAAAAGAAAGAAGTATTTAGTCTTGACAGAGTTTAGGGTGAACTTATTTCTTCAATAATTTATGTTTTAGATTTTTCCAAGAGTCATCTTAGTACTTGACTATAGTATTATCCGCAAAACCTTGTTATGCAGTTCAAATGAGCTATTTATATACAAAATAAATAGAAGGGGTCCGAGTACAGTACCTTGTAGAACTCCATAGGTAAGTATACTTTTTTCAATACGTTCTCCATCTAATGACACGATTTGTGTCTTTCCTGACAGATAACTGGATGCAGTTGCTTATTTTTCCACGAAATCCATAATTCATTATTTTTCCAACAATCTTTCATGATATACGGTATCGAATGTTTTGCTAGATCTTCTAGTATTTGCTAAAGATGGGATTCTTTTTATCCATATTGGTGTTTATTAATTCTTTAACTTTCTTTGTTGCTTCTTCCGTTGACATACCTTTATGAAATCCAAACTGATAACTAGATGAAATGTTAATTGAAAAATATATAAGAGGCACTAATTCAATTTCCATAAAAATGTTTACAATAATAATTGTTTCAACACGATGTGGCTTCCTCAGTATCTACATTCTACTGACTGACGGTGTCTAGGATAACAGAGTTTAAATACAGTTAAGCAAGTGACAAAATAATGGTAAAAACAAGTCATAGAACTCATAGGGTGTTTATTGGAGTTTGCCGCTAAAAAATGCCGTTAGGGAAAGATATTCAGTAATGGGGATCTGTCAATATCTGTTTGTTCATTCAAAAGGATTTTATGGACACTGTACCTGTTGATTTCCAAAGATACTAAAAGTGTTAATCTAGAACTTTTGCTCTCGACGTGGATAATTTTATAGTTATTGTTGAAATTATACCTGAATTCCTTTAGATAATTAGCATATGTCGAATTTACGGAATCCCATATGTAACTTCTTTGGTCTTCTTTTCTTGAATGACCTACCTGTCTAGCAAACATATACTACAGGGCAATCGTTGCAAGTCAACTTGTAGACTCCAGATTTGTTTTCTTTATTTGTTCGATTCTTATTGTTTTTTATGTAGGTATTAATGCTATTGATGGTTCTAAAAGCTGCATTGTAATTGAAACTATTTTTGAAATGTTTAGCAATACTTTCAGATAATCCATTAACATAACATAACGAAAAGTATTTCTATGTATTGTCTATGAATATCTTTTGGTTGGTGGGGTGTTTTAAAGTTTAATCTATTGTAATATCTGGATGTGTGGGTTTGTGAAAAATAATCTTAATATCTAGTCTTGTTATAGTGAGGTCAAGAAAATTAATGCTGTGTCTCTTATATATTTTTTGATTAAAATGAGTTTCCATCAAGTAAAGACCAAATCAGTTAAACATTTGATAAAATATTATGTTTATAAATACAACCATGCGAACTTCAATTAACTTCTTAATAATTCCAGTTATATTTTATACTAGAGTTATTGGTCTACAGTTAGTCAATCATATCTTATAAAATGGCTTCCCACTACCTGATTTTAGTATCTCCGGAAAACAGGCTCCTTCAAAACAGTTATTCATTGAATAATTAAGTGAGGTTTCGATATTAATAATATTCAATTCATTAAAAAATTATTTTGATACGTATTTACGTTGAGAACCATCTTTTACTATCTTCTGATATCAGGAAAATTTATATACAGTTGTTTTCCTGAACATTGAATGCTGGATGAATTTTATTAATAAACTCATTTAAACTGCATGGTAGTCTTTCTGTTTCCTGAAAGGGGCAAAGCATATCATCCGCATATCTGTAACAAGGAAGATATCATTTGCTACCAGGATAAAGATATGAATATTATATCACTTGTTGCTTTAAGGAGATCGATAGAAGACTATGCAATCTTAAATGATCAATTCTAAATATATATATATATATATATATATATATATATATATATAAAAATATATATAAAAAATATATATATATATTAAAGTATATTTAAATAATATTTATTGATTTAAACTAGTATTCATCGATGTAAAGATATTTTGCAGCTCCAAATGAATTAAAAAAAATTAGGACGTGTTGCCATATTCCACCGCATTTCTGGAATGCCGGGTGATGTGAACGCACCGCTCTTTTTGATGCTATAAGAAGAAATATCAATGACATAACAGCGAGACGAAACCTTCACCAATTCCTCACATTCCAGGAATCTCTGAGTGAGTTATCATCTAGCCAGTAAAGGTCGCCCATCGGCATGCCCAGAAATTTTTTTCGAAACGTCGAGCTAAACCCATGCAGCACCCACACGGCATTGTGCATCGACCAGTTCTTCATCGATCCACTGCACCCAAACTGACCCGGGGCTAGGAACTATCCTGGTTTTCTTACAACCATACTTTATTAACTCATTCTTTCCAACTCAAACAATTACTCTGGAATTGTTATTGGACGGTCGCATTTTTCGATCCGCAAGTCTGACGAAGATATCGTTTATTGATTATAATTGCATAATAACTCGAGGTGATGTTCTTCGTTGAAAAGGAAAGTGCGAATGACTTGTGATCTATTCGGTTGCGTTGAACTTGAACTCTTCGGAAAGTTCGCTCAAATGTTTTTGTCACATTGGTTTGGAAACTCTGTCCATGAACACAGGGACTTATTTTTTATAAACTGCATCTTTTAAACACTTTTTAACTGGTTAAAATAAAATATGAGAACACTCCTTTGTTCTAGGAATAATTGCTTCCCTTTTAGAAATACCCTCCTTTATGAGATATTGAATACGGTTCGATATTTCACAGAAATTCCAATTAAAATGCCCAAAACTTCTTCTGGTATTCTTCTGGTGGTCTTCGAGATGCTACACCTGTAGCATCTCGAAGACGTTGACTTGTTATTCTGTAAGTAGTGTCTTGTCACCGAAAGAGTTAAAAACCGGCTTAATAGTTCAGGAGTTGATACACTCCCTGGTCAAATTATTAGACGTACAATTGGTTCGATACAAAATCTCAATCGAACACGCTTTCGAACTGATTTCTGAATATATCGGTGTTTTTTTTTAAAGTGATAGAACTTTAAATTGAAATAAAACAGATTTAAATTAAGGTTGAAGTCAAATTTTTGTTATTTGAACGATAATTTTATGCCATTTATGTTTTGAAAATAATTTTTCCACCAGTACTAGCTCTGAAGAACCGCATTCGACCAGACCAATTTTGGACCACTTTTCGAGTAATTCAGGCCTTATTTAATCAATAACATAGGTTATGTTGGCTTGCAAAGCGTCTATTGTTTCTGGTTTATCAGCATAAACCAATGACTTGACATAACCCCAAAGGAAATAATCCAGTGTAATTATGTCGCATGATCTTGGAGGCCAATTAATTGGACCATTTCTCGAAATAAAGCTATCGCCAAATCTTTCTTCCAATGAATCAATTGTTACGGTAGCAGCATGAGGTGTAGCATCATCTTGTTGGAACCAAAACACTTCTGGGTCGATACCCTTCAAATTTTGATCATCGATCTGTAACGAACACCATTTCACTGTTACATTAGCTCCAGCATCGTTTTTAAAGAAATATGAACCGATGATGCCTCCAGCGTGTAAAGCACACCATACAGTGCATTTTTCAGGATGCAAAGGAACCTGCAGAACTTCTTGAGGATTGTTTTCACTCCTTATACGCTATTTTGCTTGTTTACATAGCCGTTCAACCAGAAATGAGCTTCATCACTAAACACAATTTTACGATAAAACACTGGATCAACTTCAAGCTGTTCTAGGGTCCAATCAGCAAACAAACGACACTTATTATGGTCACGCAAAATTCTTCATGTGTTTTTGAAAATGAATTTCAACAATTTGTAAACGTTGTTGCGGCATGAGTCTTTTCATGATGATTTGTCAATGCTTACTGAACAGAAATGTCAAAACAACATGACTTCTACTTTCTGTCAAATCACAGTTATCCCTATCGAAAGTTCTATCACTCTAAAAAAACACCCGATACTTCATCTGCCAATGATTTTCACGAATGATACATCATACTTAATAAAAAATATTTATTTATTAATGTTTTGATCCAGATGTAAATGAAATTCTAATATTTTGTTGAGCCAACTTTTGCCGCTATGACCGCTAAAATTCTTGGCGATATACTATCAATGCAAGAATTTATATTCCGCTGTATTTGTGCGATGATGATTCCATACGTGGATAGTTTTTTTCAAGAGCTGTGTTCTGGATGGGATCACATCTTTATCCTCTTCGTTAGCTCCTACAAATTTTCGATGGCGTTCATGTCGGGGCTATTATCCGGTAAATCCAACAAAGGGATATTTTGTTCACGTAAATAGGTTTTTACATACCGGGCTGTGTGACAGAATGCCTCATCTTTCATAAAAATAAATGGTTCTTCATTGGGGAACCAGTGTCTGCCTTGTGGCAGCAACTGATTTTGCAAGACTCCTTTGTACTGGTCCTGTTTCATTACGCCTTTTACCACGTATAAACCTTCCGTGCCTTTTCCGCTGATCACTGACCAGACCATCATTTTCATAGGGTGCTTAATAGTCTGGACGACGCAGTCTGGATGGAATTTTCCTTCATGGTGACGACGTACGAACTGAGCTTTCAAAAAGTTATAAAATTTGGCTATTTCCACATTTTTTTTTCTTTTCAGGGTTAATTCTTGACTGGATTCAACTACTGTATTTATACGTCGTAGCTAGCTTCAGAAACATTCAACCTTCTTGAAATTTCGCGGTTGGAAAACATTTCCGCATCAATGAGCGCCTTAATTTTATCTTTCTTACTTGGTGTAAAGTCTTCTTTTTTACCAATGATTCAACGGTCACAATAAACTTTTTTTGTTACTGAAAGTGCTCTGTACTAAGTAAACAAACCGTTGTGTGGTTCAAGACTGCGAAGTTAACAAAAAAGCGTGGAATATCACGAAATCACGTCCAAACCTGCAACACGCGAGATATCGACTGGAAGAGATCTGTAGTCTAATGCAACACATCAAAGATAAATGAAAAATAGAACAATATAATGAAATTCGTAGATAAAAGTGATATTCTGATTTTAAATTGAAATATTTTGCCTTTATTCTCGGGCATTACAGATAGATATAAAAAATTCTTAGTGCGTCTAATGCATTGGCTAGGGACTAAGTTGTCATCGGTGCAGCGAGATACATGTAGAACGAATCGGGAGATCCCTCGAACGAGGTTCCAATAATATCAAGTACCATTTAAGAACCGATAAGTAACTGTAATTTCTGGGACAGTTTTTGCGAGCAAATCATGTTTTCCCAGAATAAGATCATCTTGAGATACTACATCTGCAATCTAAAGGCAAAGAACTAGACATCTTGGAATTGAAAGAAGTATTCAATTTGGCTATTAAACGAATAGTTGGACCTTTTGCATACCCCACTCCTCGAATTTTGCGCGAGCTGAAGACTTCAATAAATGTATAAAACCTTCGAAATACAATTTGACTTATAAACGCCAAAACTACATAGTTGAAACATAGACAAAAGCCTTCAAAAGAAAGACAACTTGCATCCTTATATAAAATCGTCAACTACTTCGTTTCCATCCCTTTAATAACAATCCTAAACTTCCTTGATTATCTTCGAATTCCAGGTCATCTGGCAAGCAAGACAAGACTGTAGTCTCCTATATACCGCTTAGGAACGTATAAAACACATAAAACCCTGCACAGTCACAAAAAACCTGGAGAAGTCCATCCCTTTCAGCTCATTACCGAACTTCCCTCTTGCTGATGACCGTGCTGCATCATCCCACCTTCTACATTCTTAATCTAGCAACCCCAATCAAAAACATATAAGGATTTCGACCAATTTAACTTTATTCGAGAGTTCCTTTACATGCTCGATCGCGGGATTCCCGTTGAACAAATCCTTGCATTCGAAAAAACGAGATTAGCCGATTAAGAGGGGGCCCGAAGGGGTGAGGGGCTCCTATTTTAATTAGAAAACAACAAGAACTCGGTCCTATTGGAAACGCTGAATCGTGCGAAATTGGCCAAAGCGGGTTGAAACGCGTATGGAGGGAAAAGGGGGTTATGGGTATTTATTCTAGAAGGTACACAATATATTGAACTGGAGTAGAAATAACGATTTAGGTCGGATAATTGCGTGGGCTTCAGGTTTTCTCTTCGTTGGAAAGACCTAATCCCTGCTCGAAAGTTCTCCGAAAATAATTGGTCGTGTGTGTGCTCAGCTATGGATAATTAGTTAATTGATGATTCATGATAATGCAGAGTTAAAATCGAAGGAATTGGGAGCCTTTTTGAAGCAGGGAAATCCTTTGCGACCAATATTATATATACTTTTCATACAGTACAGAAAGCATTTGGTTTTAAATGAATTTCAAATAACAAATTTATGAGTCTCACTTGGCGAAAGTTGATCCATCAAATTAAATCTAGAATATTATGTAAAACTTCACAAAATGACCATATTAAAATTATAACAATATAATGAACAAATGTAAAAAACTCTATCCATTATCCTCAACTGAAGGTGCGATCCTTCCTTTGCTATCAAAGGTGTACTCTTCGCTCGATTCCTCAAAGGTTTGTTTGTGTATGTTTCTGGTTCTGACGAAGGCGCTTAATACGGTCACTCGCTTTTGAACAAGTTTTAAGAGAGACTTTGCTTCTTCAGTATTCAAAAAATGAATTATTTGAATACTGAAGAAGCAAAGTCTCTCTTAATACTTGTTTTTCAGTAATGTTTTACATATCTTGAGTTTCTATATAAAGTATCTTAGTTAGATATACAATAATATTGAATAGTCTAAGTAAGATAGTTTTATGATGAAATTCTTAAGATTATGGTGGATATTTTTGAAAGATATTGGTTTTCATAAGGTTGATCGGCAGAAACAAAATTTTGTATACTCAAAATATTCAATTCATAGGATTTTGGTTAATAATTTTTATTTATTGGATTCTGTTATACCATTCGGATGTCTTATAATGAATGTTTATTTTATATTTCAATTGATATGAGTGGTACTTATATGACATTATTTAAATTTATTGTCAGAAGTTATAATCATTAAATATAATTTTTTGAAATTAAATATGTAGAAGGCTAATATTAAAATATTTAAATAATTAGAGAATCTCAAAGTTGATATTCAAGAGACCTAAGTGTTATGGAAGCGACGTTTTGTTCCAGGAAGCTAGAGTGTTGGATTTAAGACTACTCTACTACTTACAAGCTGCTATTAGATACCACCGGAAGAGAGTTCTTGGTATCGTAGGCAAATATGTGACTCGGGCACAAAACCATGATAGCGCCCTTTTGATGCTGACGAGCCTTACACAAAGGAGTTAGCCTTTCCTTGCGCCAACTATATATGATACAATTCCAAAATGAAAAAATAATTATCAGAAATATATGTGGTTATAAAAGAGAAATAAAAAGATTTATATTGTCAGTGCCCAGAGAGAGATTTCACGATCTGATAGAAACTAAGGGTTTCACATTGTAAAATATTCTCATATGGGATATGATTATGTTCAATTTTAAGGATTTCCTCTTCTGTTCAGTAATGTATAAGTAGGTATATTTCAATTCACTGTCAAACAAGAAAAATAGCTTGTTTTCTTTGTGTTAAATTCTGAAATTGTATAGCGAATAGCTGAAAAAAATTGTGTATTCACTTCCAGAGTATTTGCCGGTTTATTTTTGGCTCTATTATATGTAAATAAAAACTCATATGTATCGAGTGTTATTTTAGAGTGATAGAACTTTGAATTGAAATAAAACACATTTAAGTTATGGTTGAAGCCAATTTTTCTTTTTATGTCATTTGTGTTTTAAAAATAATTTCCGGCATATGTCCACCACGACCAGCTCTGAGAAACCGCATTCGACCAAACCAATTTTGGACCGCTTTTTCAAGTATTTCGGAACGGAACAACGAATTTGGGTTCATGAAACAAATTCAAGTGGTTGATCACGTGGATCAGATGATCCGAGAAAATAACATTCCGTTCTTGAAGCAAACTATCTGTCGGACTTATCACATGACACCTGTATCTTGACTAAAGCTTGTTGCACTACTTTGACTTATGCTTGATAACCTGTGTATCAGTTCACAGGGTTTTTCCGCTTTGAAGGAAAGTTACCAATATATCCCCATGCAACTTGGCGCAAAGTTGCATGGGCATATATGGATAACTTAACTTCAAATTGGAATAACCCTCAAAATAATATTTTGCCTTTATTACCTGCCTGTGAAATTGCGGTTCTGCTAAAATATATGAAATGTCAAATGAATTAATTCGGCTGACAATCTTTATATCTATATCATTAAAAAAGAGTATTAGTGGTAATAGAAAGTTCAAAACAATGCAACATACACCTAAATAACAATTATAAACTCAAACAAGCCCGATTGGGTTTTGTGGATCGCTAGGACATAAATATGCTAATGTGAGCATCTGATTTGAGCATGAGGAAAGTTTTCTGCTTTTGTGACGTTAGAATTTTCCTCTCCCTGATTATGTCGTCGGCAACCTTTGAGAAATCAGTTGTACCGAATGAATGGAAGCAGGCATCAGTTTCAGCAATATTCAAAAAGTGACCGAGTCCATAGAACTATAGAAGCATCTGCCCCTTCCAAAGTTGTGGATGCAATTGGCGCCGAGAAGATGAAAATCAAAACCAACAAATGTGTATGACGATTGCACACTTTCTCTCGATCAGGGAGTTCCCACTGATGTGATTTATCTCAACTTTGCGAGAGCTTTCAACAAAGTACTAACAGAAAACTGCACAAGCGCGACCATAGCGGTATACGAGGAAATCTAAATGCCTGGATTGAAAATTATTTGAGAAACAGGAGTTTCAGGGTGAATGTTGGGCGATCCTTCTCCTAGGATAATCGATTCACAAGCGAGGTACCACAGGGTTCCATTTTGAGACCTCTTCTTCATCCTGTGTATGCAAGCTACATGACTAGCCACATAAATAATAGCAGATCATTTTATTGCAATGATACGAAGATTTATACCAACTCTTCAAGTCAGACCTCGAGACGATCCTCGATTGGTGTAGTCATTAACTTATACCCTTAAATGTTAATAAGAGTGTCATTCTGCATGTCGGTAAGAGCAATCCCTGTCAAAACTTCATCAAGCAAATACAACGCTTTTTTTCGGATTTTGACCTATGGAATAGCTTAAGCTGTGAGGTGCTTGATACTTTATCTTCATTTTCAAGAGAAAAAGTGATGAACTGTTAAGTTTATTGCAGTATTTAAATTTTGTCAGTGTTACAGTGAAGAATTTTCATAGGCTTGAAAGATTTCGTCTTCAGCCTTAAATTCTGTTTAAAAATAATCATAATAGCATTATGTGCAAGTTTGTATAATACATAACATTAAACCGAATATCTCTTCAACAAGTATCGCATCTCCTGCCAACAACGAGATCCATCTACATCTCACTCAGTCAATCTCGAATTCGACTAGGAAACCACAGGAAATGGACAATTATCAACCGTTGAGCGACGTCACAATTGCCAATTCGTGATATCGCATCACATCTAGTCGACCTGGTGTGACACCCGAAGTGACAATCAGCTGTCAAATGACGTGTGTTCCGTTCGGCGAACGCTTGGCGCGTTACCATCCAGTCACTATTGTTCGGTTCGGATCTGATTTATTCACACACTTTTAACGTCGATCGGGATCGGATTTTAGCGGGTTTATCTTTGACGCATCGTGATTTTAATCGAGGTGTGTGGCTTTGATAATGGGGATTTGTTATTTATGGAGGCGATCGGTTGACGAGGTGGACTTTCGTCTTGACGTGTGAGGTGCAGTACGATGATCTTAACGAGATAAGGGGGTACAGAGTATGTGGTACTTGGGATGAGCAGAGGATGCCGCCGTAGAAGAGGAATGGAAGATCGATTTTCAGTTTAAACGTGTAACTTAAAAAAAATGCTCTATTGATGATTTTAATTTAAATCGCTAAAAAATGCTCCAACAATGTGATTAAACTAAAGAGTTTCCGCAATGAAGGTCGACACTGTTATCGCATGCGCTGTAGAGTTGCATTGTTTTCAAGAAGCGTAGAATTTCCCAGATTTCTTTCGTAGGGTTACAGGAAGACACACATTGTTATATTTTTATGGAATTGACGTACCTAATCAATGAAAATCGTGGAATATTGAATTTTTATTCTTTCTTATAAGACGTCTAATCAGTAGGCGGTAAGTAATAGGTACATCCCGATCAATACTTTCTGATTTTATGAATGCCGATTATAATTTTTGATTTATTTCATTCTCTGCAGGTTAAAATGTTTCTTTTCATGATATAATACATTTAATTTCCCTTTTCATGCTCATGATCGAATATCGTGCCCTTATTCCTGTGTTATAGATAATTTCATCTCATGTTTATTACCTTGCAAATAATTTTGATAATATTTAGAGTCACCGGGAGTGAGATCACTTGTTGCAAGCACTATCTTATGGATTTGAAAATTACAGTCTTAGTACCGGAGATCTTGGTACCAGGGATTTCAGTACCGGGGATCTTAGTACCGGAGATCTTAGTACCGAAGATCTTAGCACCGGAGATCTTAGTACCGGAGATCTTAGTACCGGAGATCTTGGTACCGGGGATTTCAGTACCGGAGATCTTAGTACCGGAGATCTTAGTACCGGAGATCTTAGCACCGGAGATCTTAGTACCGGAGATCTTAGTACCGGAGATCTTAGTACCGGAGATCTTAGTATCGGAGATCTTAGTACTAGAGATCCTAGTACCGGATGTTCTTAGAACTGAACAATCTTGCTGAAATGCCTTTTTGCTTGCATTATCTTAATACAATCTTCCTTGTGCCGGATTTTGAGTATCTTTTGTCGTTGGTTTTTCCAAACTACATGAAGATATTCAATTGAGGTGACCTATTAGTATCCGCTTGCTCGTTCAGGAGATAATCTAGGAATTATATCGATACTTTTTTATTGAAGGGATGATTAGAAGTTTTATATCTGTGTGTGTAGATTTGTGGAATATGCTAAGTTCATGTGAATTATTTAATCCTGTGATATTTAAGTCTAGGAAGTTGATACTTCGGTTCTTCTCTTCTTCATAGGTGAATTTGATGGACAGGTATAGATTATCAATGAAATTCCATCAAATTCACCTATGAAGAAGATTTTCATTTATTAAAATACCTGAGTTGAATCCTAACTTTTGGGGACATACGTTAAGGACAGGTAATTTGGACCAAAATATGACCAATTGGGCCAAATATTGCTGTGGAAAAAAGTTACAGAGCTTCAAATTAGAATTTTTTTATTACGTAATTTGCTAATAATTTCATTGCTTATTTCTCGATTGTTATCAATATCGGTACAGCTTTGAACTCTGTAACTTTTTTCCACAGCAATATTTGGTCCAATTGGCCATATTTTGGTCCAAATTACCTATCCTTAACGTATGTCCCGAAAATTTATGATTCGCATTGTATATTATAATAAATGAATCTCATAGTGTTCTGGTTTTGATTTCAATTGATTCTTTGGAAATTTCCGGTTATAGCCAATGGAACAGTCTCCCATACAAAAGTATACAAAGATTCCTCATGCATATCAAGTTCCATTCTGATGATCCAAGAATGAGTCTCCAAATCTTGACAAATCAATAACTCATCTTCGTTTGCCGCAACGGAAAAATAGCAAATCTACAAAGACCACACATACTGATTTCGAACAATACCGCTTTTCCCAGGCTACATCCTTGGATATCTTCCTCAGCAGGAAGCAGCACGCACTCATTAGCCACGTCAAAGTATAAGTACATGGAAACAAATGATATATGCCTATACAGTGTGTCTTCGATATATAACCATATATTATTTGCGATGGAACCGCGACTTGGGTCATATTTAAATGACATCCATTGGAACGAGTTCCTGTAATGCTTCATTGTTAGATATTTAGTGCATATTAGTCATGTTACGGTTAGGGAATGTTGCTTCGCTGCTGAAGAGACGTGGGGATTCTGTTTCTGAAGCCAATACTAATTTAGTAGTACGGAATGAGAAGTAATCCTTTTTTACATTGTAAACCAAAATGAGACTTCTATAGATTTTCCTTTGAATTATTGGAAATATATAAATAGAATTCAATAAAAAAATTAGGAAAGCGTTGACGTGAAAAACAATTTGTAATATACAGGGTGACAAGGTGACAAGAAAAACCTCGGACAAACTTTTTGTGAAGATGAAGAAGAAGCAGGAGAACAAGAACAAGAACAAGAAGAAGATCAAGAAGAAGAACAAGAATTTAAAAATTACGAATCAGGCGAATGAACTTGATCACTTTTTTTTATTTTAGACCGCTTTTATCTTTTCCAATCTTTGAACATTTCCAATAATTTGCAATAGTTTCACATTAAATAGGATCACAACTGACCGCTTTTATCTTTTCCAATCTTTGAAAATTTCCAATAGTTTGCAATAGTTTCACATTAAAGAGGATCACAACTGGCCCGTGCAGTAGGCCTAATGGGTAAACCACATTAAAAAAACGCGCTAAGTACACTACCTTATAGGTGGCGTGAAAACGTATACATATTATGACGATAACAACTTTTAAACTTTTTGAATTGGTATACCTCAGAAACGGTGACTCGTAGGAAAAAAACCATTGATACATTTTTAATAGATAATTTTATAATCTATAATTTTTGTTTGAAGTACTTTTATGATAAAATTCATCGTTTTGCTGAAAATTGCGAAAAACTCATTTTTTTGACCTTTGATCTTGAATAAAATTTTTTCCTTACACGGGAATGATGGGGAACTTTCAGGTATTGTTTATAGTTATGTTTTGAACAATTTTGCTCATTTTCAGCTTGTTGGGAATTTATGTACCTTCGAATGTATGAATTGACCGGACTATCTTGCAATCCTCTGCGGGAGTAATCTTCATGTTGTTAAACAAAAATTACCAACCTCGTTTGCGTTAAGATCTTCAAACGCTAGAAGAAAAAATACACGTAGCTATGAGTATTGCGCAACTCGATATCTAAAAATTGACCACATCTGATCCGAAAACGATTCGAAATCAGTAAAGAGTTGTATACTCTGAATTTACATTTGTAGCGAGGAGAAATACGGTTGTTTATTGAATCGAGCTTATATTTTCTGAGAAATGCAAATTCCAGAGGAGTAGGTGTACATTGGGAATCACTGTAGGAGCATGAAGTTTGCATATTATTACCCATGTCTGAATATTAATGCCAATTAGGGGATTGTGACCATATCTCTGACGTGTAATCTAATATAAAGAGGGATCTGTCACGTACTTAATCAGTACGTGTTTCTTCGACGTTCATATGAACATGTCCGATGTCTACGTGGACGAACACTGTTGGATTGCGAAGGTCCTTTCTCCCGGTTTCGTCTCGGAAAATGCTGCCTTATTTATATATCCGAAGAAACTTTCACCAGCGTTGGCGACCGTATCATCATTCACATAATTTTACTCTATTTTGAGATATTAATTCGATTGGAGAGATGCATCAATGCCAAGTCTGTTCAATTTCTTCGAAAATGAAAAAGATGTCGTGAACCTTCACGCAGCTTTTAGGACAATGCCCGACTGGTCACTAAACCAACTTTCTAAAATTCCGGCATTTTTCCTTTAAATCTTAATCCGACATTAGTCACCCCAAAAGCAGATAGGAAATGAATATCGCCCTGACAAAGTCAATCAGGCCCAGTAAATTATTTACCACTCTCACTAACACAACACCGAGCCAGTTGAAAAGCGTTCCTAAAGCATTAACACTCTTCACTTCACGCACTCAATGAAAAAACTCTGCTCAGACTCATTTCTAATTTCTCAAATTCAATCTCAAAAAACATCGAATGAAATAATGTAGATTATTTTCACAATTTATTAATTCAACGATAAATGTTTCCCAATCCTGTAGCCTCGTCAAGTTTACATTTTGAACTAACTCTTAAATTATACTTTCACTTCTTATATAGCTGAAAACTTGAAAAAAGAGGCTTTACAACTAACAATTTTCGGAAATAAAGATAAGAAAAACATATACATAAAAGGATACAAACAACCATCAATTTATAGAAATGCCGATTAAGAAAAACAAGCGAAAAAAAGGGAAACAAATAACTATAAATATATAGCCCCAATAAATATATTGGGGCTAATTATCGGAAATACCTCAATAAGTAAAAGTTTTGAATAGAGGGAGATCTTGCAACATCTACTTGGTCGTTGAGAACAATTTTGAGGTCTTATAATCCTACTGTGCCAAAAAGTGTAATTTTATTATGGATAATTCCATATTTATAGTTGAAAGTATGTTCAAATTCGTTCGAATGTTCGTGAATTCTTTTCTTGAAGGATCTGCCTGCTTGGCCAATATACGAAAGGGTAATAGGGTGATTCACGTAAGTTCAAGGAATATTTTAATCTAATCTTTTGTAACATTGTAAACCAAATTCATTGTCATCTGCTTTTTGCCATAATGTCTTTGAAAATAAAATAAATTTCACTAACATAAGATAAATTCTGATAAAATGAAATAAATTCTGCAAATCATAAGAGGACCACTGACTTATTATTATTATTAAGGGTTCAGATATTCCACCTTGTTGAGCTAAGCAATAGCCAAACGTACATATATCGGGTTTTTGTTTTAAGAGTGATATAACTTTCGAAAGAGATTTGACAGAAGGTAGAAGCCATGTTGTTCTGACATTTCTGTTCAGTGAGCATTGACAAATTATCATGTTAAGACTCACGCCGCAACATCGTTTACAAATTGTTGAAATTTATTTTCAAAATCAGTTTTCTATTCGCCAAACTTACAGAGAACTTCGTGAAATTTATGGTTTACATAATCGTCAATCAGAACAGCTCATACGTCGAACTATCGACTATAGACATAATGGATCATCATGTATATTCGTCGACGTTCATAACAATTTGGACTCTGTGCAATTGTGCATCCACCACATGGAAAATTCTGCGTAAAGATCTTGGTCTACACCCATACAAGATCCAACTGGTTCAAGAACTGGAGCCACTTGACCGTAATAAGCGTCGTTTGTTTAATGATTGGGCCCTACAACAGCTTGAAGTTGATCCACTTTTTTATCGTAAAATTGTGTTTGGTGATGAAGCTAATTTCTGGTTGAACGGCTATGTAAACAAGCAAAACTGCCATATATGGAGTGAAAACAATCCTCAAGAAGTTCTGCAGGTTCCATTTCATCCTGAAAAATGCACTGTATGGTGTGCTTTACACGCTGGAGGCATCATCGGTCCATATTTATTCAAAAACAATGCTAGAGATAATGTTACAGTGAATGGTGCTCGTTACAGATCGATGATCAATGATTATTTGTTTCAAAATTTGAATGTAATCGACCCAGAAGTGTTTTGGTTCTAACAAGAGGGTGCTATACCTCATTTTTTCCTGCTTGGCGCGAATACTTGAATATTCTTTCAGTTTTTCCTAGGGCTAAAATTAAACAAGTGTTCAGAAATTACTATGTTTTACTACCAAAACATTGAATGCTTACATTCACACAACTTTGCAACAAATACATTTAAAGTTTTTGGTAGTACAACATAATTTTTGAATTCTGTTTTTAATTTTAGCCCTAGGAAAAACTGAAAGAAGATTCAAATATTCGTTTCAATCTTCAAACTCACTATTTGAATAACAGATACATGTTTGAACTATAATATAATTATTTATTCGTTATATAAAATCAAAACAATTCAATAAGAAAAGAGATGAAATTAAAATATTTATTTACAAAATTTAAATATCAAAACAAATTAAAATATGTTTGTCTTCTACAATTTTAATTTCAAAAAAATTTTTATTCAAAAAACTTTTAGAATCAAATTAATGTCTAAAATAAGCACCGCTTACATTTAATAGACGTATATAATCAAAACTCAATATATAATGTCAAATGGAATAAATAAACCAACAGATATACGAAAGTCATTAAAATTAATGAATAAATATTCAAAGGAGACAAAATTTTGTTTCTGGTCTTACCTTTAAGAACACCAATTGCCTTTTAAAAACATGAACACACCTTAAGGACTTCTCAAAGAATATAATTTATTTGAAATATTTAATATATTTAAATATTCGAATAAGTCAATTCAGAAATCTCTCAAAACATGCACTATTAAATAAAAGAAAATTAACATATTCACAGTATTCCTAAGTGTTAAGACAAAAATTGAACCTTGAGAACATTAATTTATGAGATCTTCTTTAAGATTCAAAATGTCTTTCAGCTTGGACCTTAATCGGGTCAATAAATTCCTTCTCTGGATTACTGAATAAAAATTTTGAATCAGTTCTGGTTGCTATTTTATTCACTTGCTTACACCACCAGAATAAAGAATACCTGACTAGTCAAGCATAATTCTTGATAAAGATTATATGATGCACACTTCATAATTTGAAAATTCAAATTCTTCAATATGATATTTTCAAGACATTTTAAAATTTTTCTTATCTCACAAAGTCTTGGAATGAAATGAAAGAGATAATTAAAACACTGATTAAATAAAAAGTAAGTATAGTGTCCCGGTTTCATCAAATTACCAAATCGATATTTCCTACACTCAATAAAATCTAGATCTTTTAACAACTCACTATTAACAAGTAAATTAATCGTACAGATTGCGCAGTGCCTACTAGATAAATCATTTGATATAATCTTACAAATTGCACCACTCCACCTGGAAAAGTTCTTTTCCCCTCAATATTTGGCACTGATCCAAAAACTGACCCATACTATTTCAATATCCGTTACCTCAGGAAAATCACCTAGAGAAAAAATAACATTATTAGATCATCCAGAGCATGTTGTTGGTGTGTTACATAGCATTGATTTATATTTTAAACTAACCAACTAAACATAAAAATAGTCTGGACTACATAGTAAATTGAAATTAACCAACCTGAAGAAATTATATTTCTCTCAATATCTTATCATCTGATAATTTGCGCCAATCAGTTGGCAGTATAATTTCAATCCACCTCTCAAATAACTTGGGATCTCTCTTGGGAAAACGATGTCTAGGGCTGGTTAGATCTTGACACCCATGTACACAACATTTCTTAATATATCCCATTTTCAAGTACTGTATTGAACTCAATATTTGAAAATACACTAGTTTAGATGCACTGTTTTGAATTCAACTCTCACGAAATTCAATCAAAAAAGAAATATGAGATGTACCCTAGGTTGGACCATAACAAAACATAAACAAAACCACCACTTCTTTCCAAAATAAATGACCATTATTACAACTATGGCTAACGGCTGATATTAGCGGTACTTAGCGGCGAAATCAAAAAGTATAAGTTGATAGTTAGCGCTTACTATTGACTGATGCATCAACTAAAAACTTAGTTTTAGGTGGGGGTAGGGAAGTGTCCAATCTATATATTATTGTAAATCTATGGTGGATCTGAATGATGTCGCCGTGCTGGTTCAAAGCGATGAATCAACCCCTACTCGGGGCAGTCGGAAAGAGAGGGGCAAAGATTCCAAGAGCAGTCCAGTTGAATATTCGTCATCATTAATAACACATAATGAAGTAATTCCTGTGCTGACCGACTGGCACAATGGCTTCACTTGTTAATGCATGATAAATCCTAAATTGCACGAATGATTTTCGTAACCTGTATATAAATTATTCAGAATTTGATTGAACTACCGGACTATACTGCCTACTCAGATATATGTTGTCCTAGAGACTTCTCTAAGACCTAATAGCTATTCAGCATTTCTCCTATATATCTATGACCTTTCCAATCGTAGACATAGCCTAGAATACCCCCGTGTCACGCAGCCGAAAAACATCGTCACCCTTCACATTCTCAGACATTATCAACAAGCCGTTTATATGCAGAAAATATGTTGTAAGAAGCCGGGTCACGTTATGTTTATGTTAATAACTCGAAATAAATCGCCGCCGAAAATGAATTACTCAGCATACCACACGTAAATGTCTAAAAATCGAGGTTCAACGTTCCAGACGGTCGTCGTGTATGAGAACATATGCTAAATATGTATGGGCCATGTTTTTCACCCCATGTCCCAGTCCGTTTTCGCGTGCAACCCGGGGGCAAGATTCGTATCAAGTGCAACATACTTAATGGGGCTCGAACGACTGTGTTCGAGCGATAAGGGGTTGGAGTGTTCGTGGCTTAACGAAGGCCGTTTTGTTCGGCGAAGACGTGGATCATGTATTTCGGACGTTTTGCCTCTGCATGTGGAGATGTTTCACCCCTGTGGTGGATGTGTCCTACGGGGATGATACTATGCTTTTTGTAGAATATTTAATTGAAACAATGATGAAAATCCATATTAAATAATATTTAAATAAGGTTATTCTGATTTTCACAAATTTTTATTGTTATGTTTACAACAATGGTTTCGCTATCATCAGGCAAGATTACATTTTGAATGACTAAGCTTGTTTCCGGAATTCGTTGCTATTTATATTACAGTAAGTACAATAAATTTTTATTGAGCACTAAAACCCAAAAAAAGGTCTCTGCAAATTCCAGCTTATCTGAAAATATTTAACAGAGGTGAGTTATTTAAATCTATATGTTCGTTAAGTAATATTCCAATTTTATTATGTTTATTTATCTTTAGGGATTCTAACAGATTTAAGGCATAACTTTTACTTTCTATATGTAGAATTTCAAAATTAAGGGAAAGTATATCATTTTTTTTTAAAATTGGTTGGAATATGTAGAATTACTTTTATTATTGAGAAAACTCTTCAAATGTTCATAAATTCTATGTCGGAACGTTCTTCCTGTCTGTCCTATGTAAACTTTAGGACAATCACCGCAGGTTAACTAATAAACCACCGATTTATCATCTTTATGTGTACATTCTTTATTATTTTTAATGAATTTACTCAAGTTTGAATTGGTTTTAAATGAAGTTCTTAAATTATATTTATTTTTGAGGTATGTAGCAATTTTCTCAGAAATACCTTTAGTGTATTTTAAGGAAATGTATTTAAAATTTTGTTTTATATTAGGATACACCATATTTAAAGCTAGTTTATTATTTTTATTCATCAGCAATTTTTCTATCAACTTAGGATCATAGTCATTATTAATAGCTATTTGTTTAATTATGTTAAGTTCTGAAATATTATTTTCTCGATTCATGGGAATATTAACTAATCTACGGATCATAAAATTGAATGCTGATAATTTTTTATTTAAAGAATGATTTGATTTATTGTGTATAATAGAATCCGTATAGGTTGGTTTGTCAAATATTGAAAAATCATGTGAATTATTTATTCGAGTAACAGTTAATTCAAGAAAATCAATAGAATTATTATGTTCGGTTTCCATAGTGAATTTTATTAAAGGATGTATTTCATTGATGAATAAAAAGAATTTTTTTAAAAGTCTGTCTGTACCTGTGAAGCAACAGAAAATATCGTCTACATATCTATGCCAATATAAAAAGTATTTCTTAAGGGGATTTTGGTGAATTTTAGTTTCAATATTGTCCATGAATATTTCTTCTAATAAAGGACTTAACGGAAAAGGGAAAGGATTATGGGAAATCCCCTAAGTCCTTTATTGGCAGAAATATTCATGGATTTTGGTGAATTTAGTTTCAATATTGTCCATGAATTTTCTGCTAATAAAGGACTTAACAGAAAAGGGAAAGGATTATGGGAAATCCCCTAAGTCCTTTATTAGCAGAAATATTCATGGACAATATTGAAACTAACGGAAAAGGGAAAGGAATATGGGAAATCCCCTAAGTCCTTTATTAGCAGAAATATTCATGGATTTTGGTGAATTAAGTTTCAATATTGTCCATGAATTTTCTGCTAATAAAGGACTTAACAGAAAAGGGAAAGGATTATGGGAAATCCCCTAAGTCCTTTATTAGCAGAAATATTCATGGACAATATTGAAACTAAATTCACCAAAATCCCCTTAAGAAACACTTTTTATATTGGTATAGATATGTAGACGATATTTTCTGTTGCTTCTCAGGAACAGACAGACTTATAAAAAAATTCTTTTTATTCATCAATGAAATACATCCTTTAATATAATTCACTATGGAAACCGAATATAATGATTCTATTAATTTTCTTGATTTAACTGTTACTCGAATAAATAATTCACATGATTTTTCAATATTTCACAAACCATTCCAGAATACCTCCTCGAAGTACCACGATTCAAATCTGAATCGAACTACTGAAAATCCCACTTTTATAGAGACCTAATTGAGACCTTCCAGAATGAACCCTGGATGTCGTCTTCTTTTTCTCCATTTCTAATTGAATCACACTCAGCGTTCTGCGCTAGGTAATTACTCCTTCATTACCATGGGGGTATACTCTGTGATACTTACACGTCCAAGTGGCTGGCCAAGTCGGCATTTTCTGAAATTATACGGTCATGTATGATTATTATTGCAGAATAGCTGACAGATACCGGCTTATTCCTATTATAAGCATTCCCCTTTGCTGTCGCTTTCAGTCATGCGTTTTTTTCTGCGGAATATGTGGTAAAGTACCACAAGCTGGAGGTATGGTTTGCGATTTCATAAGATGCTCGAGTTTTTGAAGTTTTCCCGTGCAGCCTCAAACTTTCTTTTTGCGCGTTTCTTCTAGGAAATAACGCTACCGAAACTACAGCAACAGTCCTTCGATTCAGTCTGAATTAATGATTCAGATGTGAAATAACGACAAGAATTCTAATGCAAAATTTCGTGAGGATCGAAGGTGATATGAATAAGCGCGAATAAGCACCTGGCTTCACGTTAGTGCTTTTCACCATTTTTTTCTTATCGGATATTTCAGACAGCTGGAAAATATTTTCCGGATTTTTTATTGTGAAAAATTTTAACATTCTGGTTTTTCGAAATTCTTGTTTTTTACCATAAAATACTGACACTAGTAGAGTGCTTTGTGCATTTTAAAAATTTAGACTCAGTGACATCAAGTGTTATAATACAAACCGAAGGAATAATTTCAAATGAGTTTAAAGCAAATTAGGCTGGAAGTATCTACTATTCATTTTTGATCATTTTTGGCGGGAATGAAATTTCTTCTCTTAGTTTTCTTTCATGTTTAACCTCTCGAGGAAAGGGGCTATATCGGCTCTGAACGAAAAATTTTGTCCTTTTAACTCTTGTCTTTAACTGTTTAAGGTTATACACTTCTGCAAATCAGCCACAGTTAGGTGAAAGAAGGACTTTTGATAAGCAGAGTTCTTCATTTAATTGCATAGGGATGTGCACGTTACGCAGCAATCTGCGTGTGCATCTGACGGCAGCTGGCATCATTTCCTTCCGTTGCTTGGAGTATTGACCATTATGATATCTACAGAAGAAGCACAAGTCAGCAATTCGCCCTCTTTGTTCCAACAGCAACAAACTTACTGTAATAGTTAAGCAGTCAATCAGTCGTACCGCTCTTTTAAGGGTGAAATCTAAAATTTGTAGCCAATACTTGGGTGCTGGGCTCCAATCATGAGTGCAGTATCCGGGTCCTGAGTTTGTGAATGAATTGATTAATTTGAGCTGAGTTATACAAATATTTCTAGTTATTGCACCTCTGTCTACAATTGCTATGCGTCAAATGATGACTCGAGTTTGAGGACGTCAAATTTGTCACCATGTTAAAGATCTAGACATTACATAATGTGGAACACGAATAAACTTAACTGAGGCTTCCAACCGGCTCTTCAACAAGTTTTTGAGGCCGTTTTGATAATATGCCTAAAATCACTGATCAATAGTTTAAAGAAGATGATAAAACTATTAACATGCTCCCATCATCTTCTCACAATCCAGGCCTTAGACTTCTTTCATATTATCGACGACAAGTGTTTCCTATGACTGTCGTCATTGTATGAATGGTGCAGAGAACAGCAATATTGAGAAGCAGAAGGGCAAAATGTTGTTAGTAGTGACGAATCTTGATTCTGTTTAGGTATTTACGGTGACCGTAAGAGGCTTAAACGCCGCTTTGGAGAGCAATGTGATATTGAATGAGCTGTTGAGAGTGAAATAAGGAATTACTTTGTTTTCTGTCACTTTTTATTATAACTGATATACAGTGACTCGAGTTTCGTAGTGTTTACTACATTTTCAAACTGAACGAACAAATTAGATCTCAACTATTATATATGGGGATTGTAGGCTTCGGCAGAGCTTCGAAGAGAGGGGTTTTCCAAAGTTCCGTCTGTTCGTTAAGTAGTTTTATTATTGGTACGTGCTTTTTATATTTTTCAATTTCTATGGATTCCAGGATGTCAAGTTTTTTCCCTTTCGCTTCCACGTGCAAGATAACAAGGTTGTTCAATTCTGGGAAGGTGTGATCTGTAGTGAAGAAATGGTTCGCAAAATTGGAATTATTCTTCCGGTTCCTAAAAGCAGATTGATGCTTTTTGTACCTTTTATGGAAAGGTCGGCCCGTTTGTCCTATATACACACTATTACATTCTTGACAACTTAATTTATAGACTACAGAATAATTCAGTCGGTTCTCTTTGTCTTTCGGATTAAAAAAGAGATTAGAAATTTTATGGGAGGGTGTGAAAGCTGTTACAATGTTAATTTCTGATAAAATTCGAGCTATTTTTTGTGAAATTGGTCCAAAATATGTTAGTTTTATGAATTTATTGTTATTATGATCTGATTTGGAGATAGGGTAAATTTGTTTACGAATTAGTTGCTATTGTTTTTTGTTTATGATGGAATTTATAGTTTTGGTTTCGAACTGATTTTTTGTGGCTATTTGTCTGATTGTATTCAATTCCCTCTTTAACGTAATATTATCTAAAGGAATTGAAAATGCTTTATGTACCATTGATCTATAAGCAGCTAATTTATGATTGATCGGATGGTTTGAAAATTTTGGTATTGTTTTATCAGTTGATGTGGGTTTTCTATATATATCAAAGGAAATTTCATTATTCCTGTTAATTAAAGTTATGTCCAGAAAAAAGGTACAAAGAGCATCAATCTGCTTTTAGGAACCGGAAGAATAATTCCAATTTTGCGAACCATTTCTTCACTACAGATCACACCTTCCCAGAATTGAACAACCTTGTTATCTTGCACGTGGAAGCGAAAGGGAAAAAACTTGACATCCTGGAATCCATAGAAATTGAAAAATATAAAAAGCACGTACCAATAATAAAACTACTTAACGAACAGACGGAACTTTCGAAAACCCCTCTCTTCGAAGCTCTGCCGAAGCCTACAATCCCCATATATAATAGTTGAGATCTAATTTGTTCGTTCAGTTTGAAAATGTAGTAAACACTACGAAACTCGAGTCACTGTATATCAGTTATAATAAAAAGTGATAGAAAACAAAGTAATTCCTTATTTCCTTCCATTAAAATGAACTATCACAAAGTAACGGACTATTCCATCCAATAGCTGTTGAGAGGTTTGGAGGGGTGAAATAAAATGAAATAAAACTTTATTTAGCTATTATCCTGATACTCCTAGATCTTCTGTGAAGATCTCTTAGAAACTTTTTTAGCTTGTGCGAGTTAGGAGTTCAGTTGTGTTCTGGGTAGGCTTTGTTACTGCGATCTTGCACAACTTTAGGTCATATCGCTGTTAATTTACTACCCAGCTGTTGCCGACACCCATTCAACTAGAAACTTTATTTTCCATCTGAACAGGATTCGAACCCGCGCCCTATGCTCTTTGACTGAGCTGTCGGCTATAAGCTATTCAATTGTCATTGCGTATGGTATCCTATCTTGTTCATTTGGTCCAGTTATTTTGATGATGTCCTACAAACATATTTGCTTCCCATTCTAAAAAAGCCATCTACACTTCCAATTTAGCGAGATAAAACACTTCTACAAGAAGCAGCTCATAATATTTTGCCGTAGCCAACCTCTTCGCCGGATTTAAATCATGTCAAACATATATGATTAGGAGGAGACTGTGCACTTTGTACCATAAAGAGCCACAGTTAATATACGACGTTCAAGTTGCTTGGGACAAGGTGCAAATAACATTAACTTGAAACGTTTGTACGAGTTATCGATTTTTCTTGTATAATATTGAATAAGTGCATATAGCGAGCGATCTCAGCATTGTGTTACTTAGTGTATTCTAGTTATTAGTTATTTCAATTACTAAACTGTACTTATATAAAAGATTAAATTTGGACTTTACCACTACAAAATGAAGAAAATTAAATAATCGAACAGTACTTTATTCCCGCGACTTGAGAGAAAACATAAATGAAAAAGGACCCAAAGAGTATGTACTCACTTGGATTCACTATCTTCTTACCTTCTTTCACGTAGACAATATGTGATATGTGATATCTCACAGGTGTTGGTTTCAACTAACACCTAACTTGAAACTAAGAAACCAAAGTTGTGAAGGACTAGATAGTAAAGGTAGATTCATTTAGAGGTACTTTTTGTAGGAATTCAATTGCAGATTGCGCATGGCTAATGTTAACTGAAGTGGCCTTTCTGCTCAATTGTGTTTGACAATTCATAATGGAAAGACTTAGCCCGGCTTACGGATGGTAGAGCTAATGGTGTGTTCGGTAGACTGATTATGTGAACCATAAGTTGCTCTAAGCGCCCGATACACATTCCTCGTAGAATGCCTATTTTCGTTATAAAGTTGAACAATTTGTAGACGCTGTGCCGGGCTAAGTCTTTCCATTATCAATTGTCAAATCATAATCATAATCAAATTCCGCAATCTGCAATTAAATCCCCACCACAAAAAGTACCTCTAAATGAATCGCCCTTTATATTGTCAATTTCCGATTGAGAATTTTCCGTGTGAAAATTCTACAACATAAAACTCAAAAAAATTAAATTGACCCCCTGACCTCAGTTTAATCTCATGAACGATTAATTGGAAAATGAATCATGAAAATGCGATGAAGAAATTGAGTAGTACTTTGATTGTAAAGTTGATTGTAGCATCTGCTTAACGAATGTATATTTGAATTTCTGCGAATTTCTGATCCTTCTAGATTTTGGTGCAACGCCAACTACATAATGGAAACAATGAGTTCATAAGTTGGGACTTTATCTGAAATCTTGAATTACAGGCGCGCTACAAAACCACATCTGCATCTTGATTTAACGCACGTAGATATGTATCTGCTAATTGTTTCGACATATTGTTGAATATGCATATTTGCATAATTAACTGTTAACATTTCTTACATCTACACCTCCCTATTATAATATTAATAACCTTTTTCACATAACTTACGAGCTCAACGGAACGGAAAAAATTTATCGAGCTATTTATGATAGGTGTGTTATTTAGTGTCAACAGATTCGGTTTTGAAACTTTTCTGGTGTGGGATGTTGAAGACTTTACGTAGAACATGTATTATAACGCTCTTCATTTCATACATTTTCAAATAACCCCAAATATAAGAGTTCAAAGGATTCAAATCAAGAGATCGGGCGGGCCATGGCACTGAACTTCCTCGACCTATCCATCTTCTGGGAAATGTTTAATCTAAATTTCTCCTAATAGTAAGTGTATAATGTGGGGGCGCTTCATCTTGTATAAACAAAATATTCATCCATTGATTTAAACGTACCACGCCTAGAAAATCGGGCAAGGTATTTTGAAGAAAGTTGAGGTATGCGGCTCCTGTTAAATTCCGTATTAAAACTACTGGTGCCAACAAACGATCTCCTAAAATACCTAGCCAGATATTTATACTGAAACGCTGTTGAAGCCTGGATTCACCAATGGCATAAGGATTTTCATCCGCCCAAATATGGCTATTATGAAATTTAAAAATTCCATCTTTAGTAAAGCCGGCTTCATCATTTAAAAGGATATTAGAAGTAAAATGCGGATGTTCAGCAATCTTTGTTGAAACCCATTTACAGAATGTCCTTCTGGTTTATGGATCCGGAGGATTAAGAGCTTGCACGTGTTGAATATGGAATGGATAGAGAAGTTGTTAATGCATATGTATATATATATATATATGCATGTTCTCCAAAAATGATACCTCCGCTGAAATTCTTCTTACACTTGTACCGGAATTTTCAGTCCCAATATTTAAAATTTGCTCTAACTTCTGGAGTACTTACAGATCTTGGATGTCCAGTATCACGAGCGTTTTTTTAAGGAACTAGTTCTCTCAATCGTCTGAAAACTTGATTGAACGTCACATAAGAAGGAGGTTGACGATCGAGATAAGCCTCTTCATCAAGGCGACGTGCTTTAGGAGCTCTTCCGTTGGCACGGCCATACATAAAAACCATATTACTCATTTCAATATTGAAATAAGGCATTTCAAATCAAGTAATAATAACTTTTTCTTAACAACAAAGTGAAAAAAAATAAACAACTCGAATCGGATGTATAATACTCAATGAAAGTACGTAAATGTCATATGAAAACCAAATGTTTGATACCAGCTGTGGTTTTTTTTAAAGGAACCGGCTAAAAAACATTTTAATGGTAAGTTCACTCAACTAGACATATGAAAGATGAAAATGAATCGAATATCGTATTTGGTTGCACTAGTAGTTAATTTAAAAACCGAAAATCGCATACATCTCCAAAACTGCTCATTTGCGGACCCATTTACTTATTTTGAGGTCCCAAAATATTGAAACTTTGTTTTTTAACAACCGGTATAGACTGTAAATAAAGGAGTTCTATTCTATTTGTATCTATCTATTCTCCTCGAAGTATGCTTTGAAATTTAAAACGCTAACACACCACAGCGAAAGCTATGATAAAAAGATAATAATAATAATATTTTTATTTAATCCATTAAGACACTACATAGTGTATAGGATAAGTCAAAAGAGATAAAGAAAAAAATTGGAAAACTAAACCGCCAAGGGATCACAAACAAATTCATCAACTGAATAGAATCCCTTTCCTAAAAGGAGTTCCTAGACTTCCCTCTTAAACCCTCTTAAATTCAAGGATTTCAAATATGAAGGCAAATGGTTGAAAAACTTAATGCTTCGATATAAGGAAGAGCATTCGAATTTAAACGTTTTATGCTTAGGGAGCATCATTATTTGTGCATTCCTAGTAGCATATTCATGGTGACTTAATAATTTCAATTTCGCCTTTATTTTCCTAGGCATACACTAAACATTTCAAAATATATATACATGGTAAAGTAAGAATACGCTTTTCAACAAAAACTTGCTTACATGACGTTAAATTAAATATCGAACGCAAAATTCGCTTCTATGCTACAAATACTCTGTGAAAATCAGGGCTACTTCCCCACAGTAAGATATTGTACGATATATGGCTATATACTAGGCTATAATAAATATTGAGAACACAGCTCCTTGGTAAATTCATTTTGAGCCTGATAATAGCGAAAATGACTGGTTTAATTTTTTACACAAAGAACCGACATGGGATGTCCACCTTAAATATCTCTCCACGTAAGTTCCCAAAAATTTAATCGCCTCAAAAGATGTGATCTCATCTAAACCACATCTCACGGTAAACTAACTGATCCATTTATTTTTAAGAGCAGAATAAACACAAACAGTCTTCTCAACATTCACCACCAAATTGTTAGCTCGACACCAACTCACAAATTTACGTAAAATATACTCACAGGTCTCCTGGAGTTCCTCAAGACTCCCGCCAGAAACCACTACCGAATTGTCGTCAGCAAAAAGTGTTATCAAGAAACGGCTGAAATGGGCAGGAAGATCATTAACGAATAAAATAAACAACAATGGTCCCAGCACGGACCCCTGAGGAACTCCAAGGCCAATACCTTGACTCTTAGAATAACTCTAACCAATTTTAACTGACATAGTTCTTTCATTAAGGTAACTACGTAACCAATCCCGGAAAACGCCTCTGAATCCTAAGTTATAACACTTGTCTAGTATAAATTCAAAGGATAGCGAATCAAAGGCCGAGGACAAATCAAAAAACAAACCCGCAACAAGTAAGTTTTTATCCAGACACTCATAAACAGATTCGAAACATTGAACTGACGCTGTCTCGGTTGAGTGTCCGTTTCTAAAGCCATGCTGTGCGCGATTAATTATCCGAAATCTGTTGAGATAACCCATCATTCTAGAAAGAACTATCTTTTCAAATACCCTTGAAACCACACTCAAGATAGATATTGGTCGATAATTAGTTGATTTCATGCAAATTTCCATTTTTAAACACCGGAATAACCACCGATTTCTTTAAAATATTAGGAAACTTCGCAGTTGCAATAGATATATTGATGAGACGTGCGAAATGTCCACTTATAATTTCATTAGATATTTTCAGCAGTTTAGCACATATGGAGTCAACAACAACCCTTTTTTTATTTTTCAAACTCCTAATGGCATCCTCAACTTCAAATCCAGAGACAGAATAGAAGAAAAAATTACTGTTTAAAATAGGTGATAATCTACAGGACAGAGACAGTTGGTCTCCATAACGATTTTTCAATTTGAGACCAGCGGCAGTGGAAAAATGCTCAGCAAAAACATTGGCTACACGACTTGGATCGGAACACTGACCATCATCAATATCTATGATGAAATCATTTTCGTTACTTCTTACTCTACCTGTGAGATCTCCCACAAAACGCCAAACCGTTTTATTTCTATTTAGGGATCTATTACTGAACTGTAGAACTGAGACTTGGTACTTTTTATTAGCATATTGTGCTGATGTTTAGCTTTTTTCTAGTTTTCATATGATTGAGGAATAGAAATATTTTCATATAACCACTGTAGGTTGGGAAGTTTCCGTTTACTTTGGACTATTTCATCTGTTAATTAATTGTTGTATTGGCAGATGATATTTCACCTACCGGAAATTTGTCAAATTAAGTTGGCTAAGATTTCTGAACATAAATTAAACTCAAACTCTCTAGCGTGAGCTAGAGAATAGAAAAGATCATCTCAAAAATGTCACACTATAATCGAAAGACAGAAAACTTATTCTCTACCTTTCGTGAAATTTTCAGTTGTCTGAAGATGAAGTTATACCTACATCGAAACGACAGACACAAAAATAGTCTCAATTTCTGGTCGTTAGCATAGTACCCTTATATAAAAAAAAAACTTGTTTTAATTATGATCAGCTACCGAGTTGTAACGGCTGAATTAATTCAATCCTTTCAGAATGCCAGAGAAGGACATATCACGCCGCAGCAACGCGGAACTCTTACAAAAACTGAGAAAATCAATTGTTTCAACATACGAGGTACCAGCAATCTCGATGGGCGATAATCTCATAATACTCCATTTAATTATACGCACAGCAATATTGACGAACAATACAAATCTTCAGATCGGAGCATCTTCCTATCTGGCGGACCCTCGCACGACGTCTGGAAACGGTCGACGGGCAGAATCGCAGTTGGCCCGGGGCAGAGCCACCTACGACAAACATTGTTGATGTGTTTCGAGGAAGATCGCGCGCGGCGGACAAAAGACAGGCGAGGCAAAACAAAAACCGATCGTGATCCGTTCACGCGTGCATGTAAACTTAATGGGATGTGCTCTTTCGTTGTTCGAATTAGTTTCGAATTGGTCTGATAATCGATGTGAAAGTCGGGTTCACCGGAGATAATTGCCCCAGAGGTCCGTTTCCGGGGTCCGAGGAACTCCTGGACGTCCTGGGATGGATCGAATGATTCCAGTTATTGGGGGCGGAACTTCAAGAAACGTTCTGCGATATCGATATAAATTAACTATTTCTTCTACTTCTTCTCAGTGTTGATCTGCTTTCTTTCTAGGGACTTGTTGCGTATTATTATTATTATTATTATTATTATTATTATTATTATTATCCTGATACTCCTAGATCTTCTGTGAAGATCCCTCAGAAGCTTTTTCAGCTTGTACGAGTTAGGAGTTCAGTTGTGTTCTGTGTAGGCTTTGTTACTGCGATCTTGCGCCACTTTAGGTCACAGCACTGTTAATTTTTGACCCAACAGTGAAATGGTGGCAGATACCCGTCCAACTAGAAAATTTCTTTTCTACCTGAATAGGATTCGAACCCTGGACCTCCCGGTCACGAGTCCGATGCTCTCCCGCTGAGCTATCCACACTCATATCATTTGGGACTCTTTGTCTGCATGTGATAATAATTTCCTTCTTTCCTCCCTTGAAGTCTTTGTACTTTCATGAAAATGTCACATTTTGAATCGACTTCACACAAATCTATATCAGGAAAATTATCAGTGTTTAATTAATTTTTCTTCCGTCTTAAAAAAGCCATCTCCATTTCCGCCACTAATCAGATTCTCCTATGATTCTGCAAAACGATTTTGTGTTGTAACGAGGTTTTTAATAGAAATTATACAATTCAAAATGGTCATAATGGCAACACTGTTTTCAACATTTCCCATGTGATTTCTGTTCGGCAGGTTATGGCATTTAATCAAGGAATGAAAACGCTGTTGGAGCGTTTTGAAATTGATAAATTATTCATTTAAAATCAGTGCTCATTTGTGAAAAGTGTGAGAAACTTAAGAAGAATTCATGGACGATATTATTCAGTATTAGTTGTATATTAGACTGATTTGAAAGTAAATTTTCTTTACGCAATACAAGAGTACCAGTACCACAAAGAAATGAACGCACACAAGGGAATATTGACTCAGTTGCAGCAAATGTAAGAGAAAATCCAAATTTATCGGTTCTTTCAACAATTAAATAATTTTCAAACAACAACTTCGACAATTCTAAGAAAATATTTGTGTTTACATCCTTACAAAAACTGATTCAAGAATTGAAGCCATTTGACCCACATAAAAGTCGCTTATTTTCTGATTTTGCTCTTATACAACTTGAAAATTTCGAATATCGAAATAGATTCAATCTGTTAGTCTTCTGGAATTTTAATTTCAAAAAATGTTTCAAAAACTTTTTGAATTAAATTAATGTCTAATAATAAGCACTGCTTATTTTAATAGACGTATAGAAATCAAAATTCACTATTCAATATCAAATGGAATAAAAAACCCAACAAAAATAAATTATTAATTAAATTTAAAAATAAATAATATCGAATATTTCGTTTCGAACATACGCACCTGAACTCGTCAGAAAGGCTGTGGTACGTATGTTTTGCCTTTGACAAACATTTGACAACATGGTTAGTTTCTGGTCTCATATTTATGAAAACTAAATCTTTTTCAAAAAAACAAAACATAATTCTAATAACTTCTCCAAACAACCTCAAAAACAATTAGAATTCAGATAAGGCCAGTACAACTTTACATTTATAATATAAATTCAATTGAAAATAAATAAACTTTTTATCTTACCAAACAATTTCTGAAAACTGTGAATGCAATTAAAACTAGGTAGGTACAACTAATATCCAAGGTAATCTATGTTCTATGCTAAACACAAAAATTACACAAAGTTTGTAAGGCATTTTATGGCCTTCATTAAACCACTAGAAACCTATAATAAATTTCGTTATTCAAAAACCTATAATAATATAAGTAAATATTTTATATAAAATACCTACCTAGTTCTAATTGCATTCACAGTTTCCAGAAATTGTTTGATAAGATTACAAGTTCATTTATTTTTAATTGAATTTATATTATAAATGTAAAGTTAAACTCACCTTATCTCAATTCTAATTGTTTTTGAGGATGTGCTGCATGTTTTTGAGAGGTTTTGAAGTAACTTATTTAAATATTTAAACATATTAAATATTTCATATAAATTAGTTTTGGAGAAGTTTTTAAAATTATGTTGTGTATTTTTGAAAAAGATTCAGTTTTCATAAATATAAGACCAAAAACTAAACATGTTGTCAAAAGTTTGTCAAAGGCACAACATACTTACCACGGCTTTTCTGACGAGTTCAGGTGCTTTCGAATAGTCGAGTAAAGTTAAGATGGTAAGCTCCCCTTGATGAATAGAACTGAAATCTTCATCTGTTGAGCAGAGCAGTACAACAGCCATGGCCAGGTCTAAAACCAAAATATGAGGCAGGAGTGATTTTATCTTTCTCCAGGTGATCCTACAGTTGCTCATGAATCACCTTTTCAATTATTTTAGACCAGTTTGGTAATAAACTAATAGGTCGAATATCATCTAAAGCAAATGGATTGGAGTGTTTTGGCATAGGAATGCACAAAGCTTTTTTCCAAGAGCTGGGATAAACAGAGTTTTTCAGACAAAAATTGACAAGCGTCAAATAAGGAATAGGGAAGAAATATAGAAGAAAATGTGGATTTTTCTTGAATTTCATTATCTATTGGTATGAACGATGAATCTTCCGATAAGTTTCTGTTTTCGCCAAGATAACAAGAAGGATTTCTAAAAATTTCGTAAAAATTTCCATTCGCCCCCTGGCCTCTCATGTCTTCCTCAGAGATCTGATCGGAGCCTACTACGATTATCTGCAGAAATCTCACAATAACTCGCCTTAAAGATAATATGCAAATGAATTTATATTTGTTAAGAAGCCATGTCCAAGCCCACGCGCATAGAAATCCCGAAAGAAAGAAGAAGTGATGCTAGATTATTGTCTGTGGTAAGTTATTAGTTCCGTCATTGGTCGTTACTAGATTTTGCGTCGCCACCGTACCCTGGGGGTCACTCGCGCCTTCCTCACAACTATGAAGCCGATTATTGTTATTATACGCCAATTTACCTCTGCTTGTCTTCGTTCACGTCACATGTACGGGTTGTATTCGATACGATGTAGGGTTTCGATTTTTTTGACTGTGAATTTCACATGCTAAATTTTTGTAACGGGTGTAATTCATGGGATTCTTGTGGACGCAAGTACTAGTTATAGCGAATGGGATTAAAGCTTTTATTGAAGCGTGATTTTTGTGGAAAGTATATTCAAATTGTCAACACTGTTTGATGTTGCAGCCACTTGGACAATTTTTGACTTTTTTGGGTTAATTTAGTTGATGGACTCTGCATGAATAGACGGCATCGGGAAAGTGCTTTTCGGAAATTGCTGAAGACGAAATAATTTTTACGTTCACTATCGTTTCATCAAACTGTTGGAATTAGAGGAAATTATTGAAAAATTTGGAAATGCGCAGGCATATTATGAATTTTAATAAAATGATTCTGTTATGTTGATTTAAATTCTGATTTTAAATGCCTAAAGTTATTGCAATAAAAGAAAAACAAATGTTAACTTCCGCTATTTTATTGATTTACACGACAATTGTTTCGTCATACCATGACTTCATCAGGTGAGTATTAAAACTGAGGTATACAATGCAAAACATGACCTTAAATACAAAAAAAAAGAGGGGTGGAAAGAGATGGTTTACAATCAATGCAAAATATTAAGTAGAGGGGATTTGTTTAAATCCATTTGATCATTCAATAAAATTTGTCTTTTATTATATATATTGATCTCTAAAGTTTCTAACAGATTTAGTTTCTGACTTTTGTTTTCGATATGTAATATTTCATAGTTCATATTAAAATTTTGACCAGTCTTTAACAAATGGTTGGCATAAGTTGAATTTGGTTTATTATTAATATAACATTTTTCATATTCTCGATCCTTGTTTGGAATGAAAGGCCTGTCTGTCCCACATATACACATGGGCAATCACTACATGTTCACTTCCAAACTCCCGATTTTTTGTTTTAAGGAATGACGTCTCTATTATTTTTTATTAAGCTGCCTAAAGAATTAATGGTTTTAAAAGAGATGTTATAATTTTCTTTTTTCTTTAAACATTAGCAATCTTTTCAGACTTTTGGCCTATGTAAGTTAATGAAATAAATTTTGTTTCGTTTGAATTTTGATATTTTGGATATACAAGCAATATTGCTTTCTGGTTATTTATTTTATCAAGTAAATTATCTATAATTAACGGATTAAAATCATTATTGAAAGCTATTTGTTTAATGGACAACTTTGTTTATTTTTGGAATCTATCATTAAATTATATCCAACAAGTGAATTCACACACGAAGAAGAAGTAAATAATAGCATCAATTTCTTAGATTTAAAAATCACTGAAATCAATAATAGACACGACTTTTCCATATACTGGAAATCTACACATACAGATGGTACGATTCATTATAAATCAAACCATCCATTTCCACAAAAATTATCAGCTTATAATAGTATACTTTATAGATTGGTTAACATACCCATAACGAAAGAAAATTTTGACAGAGAATATAAAACCATTAAACAAATAACTTTCAATAATGATTTTAATCCGTTAATTATAGATAATTTACTTCATAAAATAAATTACGAGAAAGCAATATCGCTTGTATATCCAAAATTTCAAAATTCAACCGAAACAAAATTTATTTCGTTAACTTACATAAGCCAAATATCTGAAAAGATTGCTAGATATTTGAAGATGAAAGAAAATTATAACATCTCTTTTAAAACCATTAATTCTTCAGGCAGCTTAATAAGAAATAAGAAAGACCTCATTATTAAAAAAAAAAAAAAACCAGAGTTTACAAGTTAACATGTAGTGATTACCCATGTGTATATGTGGGACAGACAGGCCGTTCATTCCAAACAAGGATACGAGATCATGAAACAGATGATTTAAACAGATACTCCCTACTTAATATTTTTCATTAATTGTAAATTATCTCTTTCCACCTCTCTATTTTTTGCACCAGAGCTGTGTATTCAAGGTCATGTTTTGCATTGTATACCTCAGTTTAAATACTCACCTGATGAAGTCATGGTATGACGAAACAATTGTCGTGTAAATCAATAAAATAGCGGAAGTCAACATTTGTTTTTCTTATATTGAAGATGATTTTCCGTTAAGTAAAAACCGAGACAATAAAAAAAAAGTTATTACAGCTGAAACCATTTTTGTTTTAGGGATAATTATTAATTGTTTAATGAATTTTAATTTATTTGATAAGAGACATTCAGATTTTGATGCAATATTTTCTGAAATCCATAAAAACTATTTGCGAATAGAATTTTAAACAAACCTCACCTAAATTGTGATGCAATATTTAATTGGGTTAAAAATTTAAACTTATTCAAATTAGCCTAACTTGCAAGGATTTCTTATGAGAGATTATTTCTATTATT